>OX457079.1:16433419-21788419 GCA_949752815.1 Conops quadrifasciatus
TGTTACAGCTTGGTGTTTCTTCATGAGCTAAGTCCAACGGCAGCTTAAGTACCGAATACGCCGTTCGACCACCATCGAGTAGCGTGGCAGCTTTTCCAGAGGAGGCCACTGCAACAGCAACTCCTTTATTTTTCCGAATTTGAGCTAAGAGCAAATTTAAAAGAAAAGTCTTGCCAGTGCCTCCTGGAGCATCTAAAAAGAACAAACTACCTTCACCACTCTTAATCTGTTGCATAACATTGTTAAAAACTGTTCTTTGCTCTGGATTCAAACGCGGAACATATTCAGTTAGTTGCTGCTGCAATGAAATAGTATCGTAACTCATTTCTCGTATTAAATCACTACTAAGTTCCCCCGTACTAATTGGTCTACTTAATCCAAAGTGCGATAGATGTCTTCCAGTTATCATTAATACTTGGTCTTCCACCTTTGTGAGAGCTTCGTTGTAGATAAAATCATTGTATGTAGCATTAGGATCTTCCAATCTGTGTAATATGTCTTCTGCCATATCAATTCTATATTTTTCCCACATTTGCTGGGGATTTGAAAGACCACAGGTCGATATTAATATCGCAAAAAGTTATCTCCCTTCGCCGCTGATTTGCATTGCACAGCCTCCTCAAGTGTTACATCCCAATGATTATAATTTTCTAATAATCCTTTTGCCTCACATACCTCTCTAAATGTTGAAAATTCGTGACCATTGTGATTTTTAAGACTTTTGGAAGAGATTGGTCCCCGCACATGGTGTAACAGCATCCTTAAGCAAAAGCATTCCATGTTGCTGACGTGCACAGTATAGACTCTACCTAAAGCATCTCCTGATTTAACACCAGGCCAATTCTGAACAGAGATTTCTTGAACTCGACGTTTCCATTCTCTCATTGATGTATTCCAAGTATAATATCTCGGAACCTCAACGTAAAGAAGAGTTTTTGCAAAATCGTCTTCTGCGCAAAGTTCAAAGTATGCAGTAAGTGTTGTTTTTGGTGGGTTTAATATTCTATCACGAAAATTATTTTCCTTAAAATACACCCTTTCACCATTCTCTAAGTGAATATTGAGGTGCGTTACTGTAGGATATCTTTCGTGTAACGGAAAACCTAATAACCGCCAGACAGCTTCGTTGCTACTAACATAACAGCCGGATTGATATGTTTGTCGGACAATCTATCGGATTTGTAGTGTCTGCGTTTCTTAAGTTGAAAATAGCTTGGTCACTGCCTTTGTTGATATATTTATAACTATTATCCACACTAATGTAACCGCCGTTTCGAAGTTTTATCCGTGCCGTCCGACCTCCGTCTTCTGGCGCTCTTCGTCGATACAGGGGGTATCCATTTTCATTGTGAACGGTCTCTTTGTAGAGTCTACGTGGGAACTTTTTATTGAGCATTGTCAGGGTCACATGGGTCATGGATCATATTTTTTATAATAATGTCATGTAGTGCCTTGTCATTAGTTGGATCAGGTATTTCTGCGCTGATGATGTTATCAATTTGATTGAGTCTGAACTTATCTTGTAACCAAAACAAAATGTGAACATGTTGCAAGCCGCGCTTCTGCCATTCCATGGAACACATAAAACATAACACTTCTCCATAAATTTTTCCTTTAGTTATAACTGACATTAGTTTTTTTACTTTTAACCTAAAAACTCTTGCAACTGTATCATGTCTGTCAATAGCGGTGTGTCCCGGTAATAATTCGTTGATTATTTCCTGGATTACATGTGAAGGTTACGAATAAGTCAGGACGACCATATGTGCGCACATAGGCGAAAGCGTCTTGAGTATACTTATGCAGGTACTGTTCACAAATGAAGAGGGCAGAATTAACATTATGCCTATATTATTAGGATTTATATTTGCATCATTTGCCACAGCATCTTGAAGGTGGATATAATTTTCTGCTCTTAACTTAGTTTGATTTAATGGTATATATCGCAGTCGTTCGCTTTCAACTTTAACATACATATCGACATAAAATTGATTGACCAGTTGCTTGCATCGTATTGAAATCATTCTCTCTTATCATATGATATGTATAAAAGTCCATACACTCTTTTGTTAGGCAAGCAGTGGGCCGTAACAGGGTTGATTTGCGGTATTTGAAAATGATAACCCTCCTGCCCCCTGCTGAAAATTAGTGGATATTGCAATGCATCATAATATTTATGTGTATCAGGGACCCTGGTTAACTTGTCATTATGGGTATGTAAAACGATGTCGCGAGTTGCGAATTGTTCGCCTGTAACCACGGCAACGACTTCATTTATTAGTGGTGCGTTATACCGTCTCTCGTGTTCCTCACTTGGTGTACGGTCTGGGTGCATTACCAATTTATATTCTTCTCCTGGCATTCTCTTTAAAGCTGTTTTAAAAGTGTTGATAAGGCGATTATATTCATGTAACATTCTCTTCAAAACAGTTTCTTTTTCCACACCTTGGATATTTTGACACCTACGCCCCGCTTCATTGGCGTCATGCCCCATGAAGTAAATTTGGAGAAACTTATGTTGATTATTATTTAGTGGAAGAAGAGAGCCAAGCCTATGGTAAATTTGACCTTGGATCGTAAAAGTCGGCGAAAAGCCTGGCATTATGACTTCTCTATCCACATCAAATAAAGTCATCTGGAAGCATGAATTGTATTTTCGAATTATATTTGAAAAACGCCTCGATTCATTGCAGCCGTTAAGAAGTAGTTTTTAGGGGTTCCTTTGGTTCACCTAGTGACGGAAGTGAGATTTTTCCATCAGAGCAACACATACCGATCGTTTCTTCCTTCCATTTTAATGCTTCACAATATTTACATTTTTGATCCATTCTCCCCACGATTACTAATCGATGATTACTATAGTTGATCAATGGGTCATAACCAAAAGCAGCGTCGTTAAAATCCTCCCACGTCATATTTGTTAAAGCACATCGTCTCTCTGTTTGTCGCTCAGCATTTAAATTACGCCGTCTTTGCGAATCTTCAAGCGTCTCAGTAGCTAAAAGAGATGTACGACGAGCATTTAAAATATGACGGGTTTCTGTTTGCTCTAATGTCTCATTAGCCCTTAAGGCTGCATGACGCGCTGCATCTAACGTTCGGCGGACTTGAGTTTGCTCCAAAGTCTCTGCAGCTCTAAGAGATACGTGGCGTTCTGCATCTAAGGCCCTGCGGATCTGAGATTGCACCGGCATTTCTTGGATCCGATCAATTCTCAAATTTCGAACTCTCTTAGTGCTACGCGCTAAATTAGATTTGCGCTTACGTGGCATATCTTAAAACACTATATACATATATTAGTCAAACGAATAATACCATACCAATCCAGGGACTTGCGACAAATGCCAGTTCCACGGGATTCAAATTTATTTCTAAAAAAATGTTTAAAGTTTTGTTTAGAACGGGGAAGTGATAGCCGAAGTTTTACCTTTACCAATTTGCCAATTGCCAACTAAATTTGTCAGCTCAAGAACCCTAAGAGACACTTTTTGATTGCTCGTCTTTTTTTATGTATGTACGTACATACAGACAGAAATTCATTTATTATTGACAAATATTTTCTGCTCAGTAGAGCAATGTCTATTCAATTTAAAATTGAGATTGAATATAATAATTTACATAAATTTACCTTTTATCCCATATTTAGAGGTCGCGTTTTTATAAAATAGGTACCCTATGTCCCTCGACAGGGTTCCAGCTATCACCACACCAAATTTCACCACACCACACCAAAATCGGTGCAGCGGTTAATATAATATTAGTAAGATATTATATTATATTATATTATATTATATTATATTATATTATATTATATTATATTACATTATATTATATTATATTATATTATATTATATTATATTATATTATATTATATTATATTATATTATATTATATTATATTATATTATATTATATTATATTATATTATATTATATTATATTATATTATATTATATTATATTATATTATATTATATTATATTATATTATATTATATTATATTATATTATATTATATTATATTATATTATATTATATTATATTATATTATATTATATTATATTATATTATATTATATTATATTATATTATATTATATTATATTATATTATATTATATTATATTATATTATATTATATTATA
This sequence comes from Conops quadrifasciatus, assembly GCA_949752815.1. NCBI lineage: Eukaryota > Metazoa > Arthropoda > Insecta > Diptera > Conopidae > Conops > Conops quadrifasciatus. The sequence continues at coordinate 16,437,558 of OX457079.1, forward strand.
TTATATTATATTATATTATATTATATTATATTATATTATATTATATTATATTATATTATATTATATTATATTATATTATATTATATTATATTATATTATATTATATTATATTATATTATATTATATTATATTATATTATATTATATTATATTATATTATATTATATTATATTATATTATATTATATTATATTATATTATATTATATTATATTATATTATATTATATTATATTATATTATATTATATTATATTATATTATATTATATTATATTATATTATATTATATTATATTATATTATATTATATTATATTATATTATATTATATTATATTATATTATATTATATTATATTATATTATATTATATTATATTATATTATATTATATTATATTATATTATATTATATTATATATTATATTATATTATATTATATTATATTATATTATATTATATTATATTATATTATATTATATTATATTATATTATATTATATTATATTATATTATATTATATTATATTATATTATATTATATTATATTATATTATATTATATTATATTATATTATATTATATTATATTATATTATATTATATTATATTATATTATATTATATTATATTATATTATATTATATTATATTATATTATATTATATTATATTATATTATATTAAATTATATTAAATTATATTATATCCTGGTAGTATTGAAATGATGACTATTTTCGGTCGTTTCAGACCGTGCCACGCCCATTTTAACCATTTAGTGGGCGGAATTCTTGAAAATGTGTTCTCATTAGACATCTACGACATAAGGCCAATCACCATACAAAATTTCAGCTTCCTGGGCCTGGTAGTATTGAAATTATGACTATTTTCGGTCGTTTCAGACCGTGCAACGCCCATTTTAACCATTTAGGGGGCGGAATTCTTGAAAATTTCTTCTTGGACAACTCAAGTTCTCATTGGACATCTACGTCATAAGGCCAATCACCATAAAAAATTTCAGCTTCCTGGGCCTGGTATTATTAAAATTATAGCCATTTTTTGTCATTTCAGATCCCTTTTAACCACATAGGGGGCAGAGTTCCCCCTTTGGGGGAAGGCCTTTGGTCAAGAAATTTTCGCGGGCATGCGCACAACAACATGTCCAAGTTTTATAGTAATCGGATGGCCGGTTTAGGAATCCATTGAGGACAAACACACACACATACATTCATTTTTATATATATAGATATAGAAGATTAAGGGTAACGCGTAAAAACCGTATAAACGGTATAAATTTTATAATTTTAGCTAGCAGCTAATCTAGCAGCTCTCTAGCATAAGTCGACTTAAAATCCAATCAAAACAAAAAAAAATTGCAAGCATTGTCTGTTGTTGCTTTTTTTGATTTCATAAACAAGTGTGACTGTCCAAAAATTTTTGCAAACCCAATAAAAGCAACACAATAAAAAACGACTAGACAGTACATGCTTAAATTGAAGACAAGGAAAAAGATTGTCATCAAGTTTTTGAATAACAAAGCAATAACAGAAACACTAAATGTATACTGCGGACAACGAAAAAATACTGCGACAACGAAAGATTACTGGCGAGAAGAACGAAATTTCTAATTTCTTCAGTTTCTTTGTTTCAGTGCCTCTCTGATCTAAAAATTTACGGGAAGTAAAGATACAAAGAAACTGAAGAAACTATGAACAAAATTTAAATTCTCGCCAGTAATTTTTCGTTGTCGCAGTATTTTTTCGTTGTTTGCAATTCTCCTTTGTTGTCGCAATTTTACTTTGTTGTTACATTATTCATTCGTGTCTTTAATTCAAAAACGCAGCTACACTCTCTTTCTTTTACTATTCCTATTATACGAGTATTGGTGTTTTGATTGGGTCGGGTTGCCGACTAATTTTCTTTTGACAAGCCTGGTAAGTGTGATTGTCATTTAGTGCCTAGCTGTTTTAAAAACGACTTATGCAGCTCTTTAGTATAAACTGCATAATTTTATATCCGCATAAACGAACTGTCAAATTTTTTATTGAACATTTTCTACAATAGGTGTACAAAATTCCGCTATGATTTCGTGTAAACAGGTCGCATAATTTTATGCGTGCAAGTCAGCTGTTTTATGAAACGGCCCCGCAAACTGTGACTAGTAATATTCAACAGCCGCGTTCAAACAACTAATCAATAAACAGCATTTACGCAAACGACTTAAAAGTGTGTTCATGAGACAAGGCAGACAAAATTATACAACTATACAACGTATAAAATTATACCATTTCATGAATACCCTTACTATGTATGATTTTTTAATTTTATCTGCCTTGACTCACGAACACACACTTAAGTCGTAAGTGCGTAAATGCTGTTTATTGATCAGCTGTTTGAACGTGGAAGCAACAAAGATGCCGAAAATAAGTAAAAATAGAAAAAAATATTAAATTATTGGAGCGAACCACTGCACTATGGGCTGGGGGACCTGAAAAAGTGGGCAGAAGTCACATACGAAATGGGACTTGACAATGGGACATGGTTATATATTTTTAAGCATCAAAATTTCTAAAAATGAAATTTGGAAAGAAATTGTTTTTTTACCAGTCATGTTTCACAGTTTATTTGCGTCCTGTTTACACACCAAAATCGTAGCATGATTTTTTACACCTATTGCAAAAAGTTCGTTTATGCGGAGATAAAATTATGCAGTTTATTCCGTTTATACGGCTTTCACTGTTTATACGTTATCGTGATTACCCTTAATACTCATATTCTTTACATGGCACTTATTATATACAATACAATTACACTTACCTTTATCATATTATTCAGTCGGCTATAATCCTCTCTTAATCGCTGTAGCTCCGCTATTTTTATTTCCATCTGGCTTGCATGAAGGTCATTCATCTTAACAATTTCGTTTGCTTGTAGATTGGCATTTTCCTTTAATGTGCTAATTTCTTTTTCCCATTCAATTTTTTGTTTGGTTTCTTGCTCTTTTTGTTCTGCAATTTGTTTTTCTAATCCAGCCGATCTTGATTTATATTCAAAAATGTCTTTTACATCAGTTTGCGAATTCCTATATTGCTCTTGCAACTCTTCGAAACGTTTACTCAAGATATCATATTCATTGCAAATTTCTTTAATTTTAACTTCCAAATCCAAGTTCTGCTTTGACAATTGTCCTTTCTGCGATACTAATGTTTCTTCACATTCTTTTAACTGAAGTTTTAAGTGCTCATTTTTCATAGTTAGGTCAGTACTATCACTGTGTGCTTTGTTTAATTGTTTTGTTGTTTCTCCGTGCTAAAAAATATGATGATTAATATTCTCTATTTTAAGACCTTTACTTAATAATTATGGGAACAAGTTAAGAATAGGTGCCTAGCTCAAATTTTTTTTCATTTTTTTAACCGTTACAAATTATCATTAGGACCGAAAGTAGCCTATTTCTTTCGGAAGTCAGCCATATTGGATTTAGAAGCACTTAAATGGCAAATAAATGCAGTGAGTAAAAGCTTATATCTCTGCAACTAAATGTGTTATCGGGACAAGTACCGATTGAAAGGTTTGTTTACTGACTACAATGCATTAAGATGCAATATATATTATATTTCTAAAAGCCTGTACTTTTACCTTTAAAAGAGTATATAATATGATATCCTTACTACTTTAGTTCCAGTAGCTTTAGCTTATTACAAAGATGAAATCATAACCCTCAATCAGCAGGATCCTCTCGGTAATGTAAAGAATTTTGTATATTTTTTTTTAATGTTTAATGTATATTTTTTATCTACTTTAAAAATAATACAAAAAATTGTTACAATGTCCTTAAGGTCATACTTGCCTCCTGACCACGTCCTCAAGTAGCCTTGGCCTCTGTATGGTCCCCGACTAGCTCAGTGTTATTAACGGGTAGCGGTTCTTAACCCGCCATACAGGGGCGCGGACGACCACCATTGACAACAAAAAAAATAAAAAAAAATATTTTAACAAAAAAACAAACAATCCACGCCTGCAGCTCACCATTGCCAACCATTCCCACCGATCCCACCACAAAGAATTAACAAATCATTTTAAACGAAACTACAAATTTATTAAAACTTACAATCATACAACGAAAAGAAAAAAAACTTACTCCCCCTATGGTCAGACAACGAATTCAGCAAAAACTCGAAATTCCCTTTTAATCGCTTACCCGGATATCCTTGCAGAGCTCTACACCGATACACAGGAAGCCCTTAATTTTACATCAATATGGATTACGACTGACCCAGGAGTTCCCTAGCCCGACCAACGGGTCACAAAAAAAAAAAAATAATGGCCAAACGCCGCAATAAAAGAAACCAATAATAATAATAATACAGCAATAAACAAACCTAACAAAGACAATGAATATCAAACTAAACACCACTAATATAAATAAAAAAAAAACTACAAGATTAAATACAAACTTATAATTTGATAAAATTAAATTAAAAAAAAACATTAATTATATAAAGATTAAAATATAAAAATATAAAAAAAATAATAATAAGAGAGCGCCCCGGTCACTGCTTTGTCGTCTTGCTCGAGTCCAACTCGCAGTCCGCAGATAACAGAGCTCTGCCGGCTTCTCTGTCTATTATCTCAAATTGAGCTCACTGCTGCAAGTTGAATTTTACGTCATGCGATTTTCTACCAATTTATAGCATGCGAATCGCCACTCCGCACAGTGATTCGTCTAGAACAAGCTAGCTGGACAAAATTATTTTTTTTGGTTTTTTGTATTTGTTAGGTTGTGACAAGGAAAAAATTGTATGGGAGCGGGGTTGCTTCTCCCCCCGTTTAGCCGGTTGGGGGGCAAAAATGTATAGAAAACACGTAAAAACAGTTGTTGAATCGAAGAAAAAAGGAAAAACACGTAAGTAAGACATTTTTTTTTCTTTAACAAAATATCCTAAGAAATTCTTGTTAAAATGTTGAAAACCGTATGGTTCTAAGTGGTACGGTTTTCAAAAAAATTAATGTTTGCTGACAAACCGATATGAGGACAGTAAGTGTAAATTTAATCAAAGTAGACATTTTTAATAAAAATTATTTTATTTTATTTTATTTACACAAATACATGCATACATGTCAGTTCTTTATTTAATTTAAGTTTAGTTTTAAATTAATTTATAAATACAATCTTAAAAAAAAAAAATAAATTTCCCCTTTTTCAACTTCACAAGAAGAAAAGTTCAATGTCACCTCATATCCCCGCTCTGAAATTTATATATATTATACGCGCGTTCATCTATTTTAATTTGGTACAAAATTTCATTGCGATATATTTGCACATCTATGTTTTTTCCCCTACATTCTAAAGTATAAGGGCATACATATTCACTTTGCCCTTCCGTTTGCAGTAAAAAAGGCGTGGCAGGTACAGAAATTTATATATATTCTGGCTCAGAATCACCTCCTGAATCGATTTAGCCTATCCGTTCGTATGTCTGTCTGCCGGTCTGTCCGTCAATCTGTCCGACTGTGGAAAAAACAATTGCAGGAGAACGAATAAGTATCGTCATGAAATTTGGTACGAATATTCTCTGTTATCCTAGGCTGTTTGGTATTGAAAATAGGGAAAATCGGACTAGTGTCACGCCTACTTTTTAAGTATATCAATAATTACATTAAGTACTAAGCTTTTATTGTATAAGTACAATAAGTACTTAACATTACAGTACTTAACAAACAGTACTTAACAAAAACAAAATAACGAAAAATGCCTAAATTCGTTCTCCTGTAATCGTCGTTTCTGTCACCAGGGGCGGACCACGACCATTTTTAGGGATATATTTACGTCTGAGACGGTCGACTCGGGCTCAAAATTTTATCTTTAAATGCACTCCACCAGCTGAGAAATTTACCTCTAAGCACGGATGAATTCATATTCCCTATAAAAAGTAGGCGTGACACTAGTCCGATTTTCCCTATTTTCAATACCAAACAGCCTAGGATAACAGAGAATATTCGTACCAAATTTCATGACGACACTTATTCGTTCTCCTGCAATTGTTATTTCCACAGGCGGACAGATTGACGGACAGACCGGCCGACAGACATACGAACGGATAGGCTAAATCGATTCAGGAGGTGATTCTGAGCCAGAATATATATAAATTTCTGTACCTGCCACGCCTTGAAAGTGAATATGTATGCCCTCATCCTTTAGAGTGTAGGGGAAAAACATAGATGTGCAAATATATCGCAATGAAATTTTGTACCAAATTAAAATAGATGAACGCGCGTATAATATATATAAATTTCAGAGCGGAGACATGCGGTGACATTTAACTTTTCTTCTTGTGAAGTTGAAGGAAAAACAATTTTTTTTTTTTTAAGATTGTATTTATAGAATATTCCTAAAACATATAACTATTAAATTTATCCTTAAAGAATACCACTAACCCTTAGTTTAAAGCTGCATAATACAAAAATAGTCCAGAACTTCTTTAACGTGAATAATAATCGTATTATCAGATGAACAAATTTTTCTTAAAAATTTTCGTTTTCCTATATACCTACCCGCGTAAGTCATCATAGTAGGTTGACCGCGAAAAAATTTTTTCAGAATTCTAGTTGTGTGGAATATTCACGATAGTAAATTATTGTTTTTGTCCAGCTAGCTTGTTCTAGACGAACCACTGTGCTCCGTGGGGAAAATATATTGCTCTCTCATAAAGCTTATATTCTCATTAAGCTAATGAGACTCCAAATAAAAATTATTTTTTTGGTCGCGCCGCCAGTGGATCACACCAGTGCCACCCCAGCAGGTAATGTGTATCGCCTTTTCAAAAATAAAATGAAAATATATCGTCCTCCTATCTTAAATTTTCCGTTTCCCAAACCTTTTCAAAAATAATTCTGCCGCACAGGTTCTTCGTCCAGGACGTATGCTCCTATTTGGCGATCACAAATTCTCACTACAACTTTGACACTAATTACTCCAGGCCCACTCTCTGTGGCTGAATCCCTGTGGTGAATTAACGAATGAGAGCCATTCGCCAACAACCACAGGTAAAATCTATTACATTGTATTTTCTCATTCCTTTTTCTCTCTAGGTTTTGTTTACTCTGGCAGATTTGACGTGATCTGGAGTACTACCTCTTGACTCGCTGGGTGCCCAACGTAGGCCACCGCCCACACCCTGAGAAAACTCCAAGCAGTTAGCCGGGCATTCACTAAACCAGATTATCTAGCGACTATCACTACTCCGGACACGGGAAGTATTCAATATCCAGTCCTAAGCACTTCTCTTTGTGTAAAATTATACAAATTTTTCAGGTAAAAATTGACTTCAAGACATCAAGCGAAAATTACTAATTTCCACAAAGTGTGATCACGTGCAACCAGTGAATCCACTACACATCACATTCTAACCAAAATTTTAGCCATCACATTTTAACGCATCTATAACCCAAAAGATAACCGGCACAACCACAGTCAACACAAACATATCCAGCACAACAAAACAAACAAATAAACTGGTAAGAAAATATTGCACATTAATATTGCACTTATGTCTGTGTCTCAGTATATTGCGTTTAAGTTCAGTCTTTTGGAAGATTTATTGTTTTACATCTTTAGAACACAGCAACTCATTGTTTAATGTCTTTCGCGTGAAAAATTCCAAGTGGTTTCCCACTCAGAGCTTCCAGCTCATACATATTGTGCCAATAGCTTTCACTACTCTACACTTGCTCCATTTCCTGCAAAATTTGGCATTGATGTTTTTCTTGAAATCACTTTGTACAAAGTTCCTCTTGTACACTTCCTGACCCGGTCTAAAAGTGACGGCTCGTTTCCGCCGATTATAATAACCTGCACTTCTTACATATGCTGCATGAATATAATTTCTAATTTTATCACGTATCAAAGCGAGTCTGTCTTCTCTATTCAGAACATTGAACTCATTATCTCCCAAAGAACTAAGTTTGCGCGCTAATTTATAGTCCGCCCCGCTTAGAAACATGTTTTGCCCAAACAGTGCAAAAAAGGGTGTCACACCAGTGGCTGAATGTACCGCCGTACGCAACGCACACTCGATTTCTGGAAGATAAAGATCCCAATTCCTGTGGGAATCTTAAAAGCTTCTAGAATATTTGAAAATTCTTTGGACATAAACTGTTTTCCATTGTCACTATGAATGACTTCCGGGACACCAAATTTATAAAAGACTTCTTGCGTTCAAAACTCAATTACGCTAGCAGTAGTCGCTTCTCTCATTGCTTTCAGCAATGTAAACTTAGAAAAATGGTCAAGCACCACAAAAATATATGCGTTGCCTTTCTTAGAACGTCGGTATTTCCCAAGGAAATCTATGTAAATGTTTTGGAACGGACGCTCGGTCACCACTTCCTCCCCGATACCAGGTTTCAAAACTTTATTCGTTGACTTGCACTCTTTGCACGTAACACAATTATTCACACATTCTGTCACTTGTTTTGCCATTAGCGGCCAGAAATAAAATCTACGCAATCGATTCAAAGTTTTCGCAACACCCGCGTGACCCGATGTCAACGATGTATGCGCCTTTTCAATTACAGCAGCTGACAGCGATTCCGGCACCCACAGTTTCCAACTAAACTCTTCTAAATTTGTATCACGGTCAAACACAGATCTCTTAAAAATCATACCATCAATGACTTCCAGATCCGGTAATCTATCTTTATTCTGAACTATTTTCTCTATCATTTCAGTATACTCTGGTGACTCAAATTCAACAGTTTCAAAGCCCAGCAAACTATCATCCGCCAGCTCGATTTCTTCGACAGACCGGGATAAAGTGTCAGCGACTATGTTTTCTGTGCCTTTACGATGTTCAATTTGGAAATTGAATGCCTGCAGCTGCAACGACCACCGAGCCAACCTGCCGCTAAGGTCCTTCAGCGACATGAGTCACTTCAGACTGGCGTGGTCAGTCACGACAGTGAACGGCATCAACTCCACGTATGGCCTAAATCTCTTCACAGCCATCACAGCCGCCAAGCACTCTTTCTCGGTCACGCTATAATTTCTTTGATGGGTATTCAACTTTTGTGAATAGAAAGCCACCGGATATTCGTTGTTACTGTCATCCATCTGGTACAACACCGCGCCTATTCCTATGTCTGACGCGTCACATTGGATGTTTAAGGACTGGGGCCGTTGTAAAATTTGTATGTATGTAAAATCTTTTATCGAAGTCAGGATGTTTAAGGACTGGGGCCGTAATCAAAGCCTGCTTTAGTTTGTTGAAGGCAACGATCGCTTCAGAGGTCATTCTAAATTTACAACCTTTCTTTAAGGTGTCACTCAAAGGAGCTGCCATGGATGCAAAATTATTAATAAATCGCCGGTACCACCTTGCGGTCCCTAAAAAACTTCTCTCTGGGTGAACGAGGCACTCGAATTTGCTGAATGGCCGACACTTTTTCTGGATCGGTCTTCAACGTTCCACCGCCTACTATGAAATCCAGGTACTTGAGCTCTTTGTAACAAAATCTTTACTTGCTTAAACCAATTGACAAATTAGCCTTTTTCAAACACGAGGCAACCTCACTGAGGACTTGAAGATGTGATTCAAAGTCAGGAGCTATGATCAGTAAGTCGTCTAGATACACAAACACATTCGTTCTTAAATGACTTGGAATAACCTTGTCCATCAGCCGACAGAGACGCTGTGCCGCGTTACACAGCCCGAATGGCATTACTTTGAACTGGTACAGAGGCCGTCCAGGCACCGTAAACGCCGTGCAGGCTTTCGAATTCTCCTCCAGCTCAATTTGCCAGAAAGCTGACTTCAAGTCTACACTACTAATGAAATGTGTGTAATCTATTCGACTCAGGATGCCTTCCATACTCTGCAGAGGATACGCATCCTTCACCGTACGATCATTAAGTTTTCTCGCGTCTAAACAAAACCGATTCCTTCCGGGTTTTCTAACTACCGTAAATCTATTGCTCCATGGGCTCTGACTAACCTCGATAACATCCAGCTCTAACATTTTATCAATTTCAGCATACACAATCGCCTGAACAGCGGGAGAAATCGGAAAATACCTTTCCTTAATAGGTTCGGTGTCTTTAATCAGCTCGATAGTATGCTTTTCTAACTCAGTTCGACCTAGACCATGCTGCTCAAAAGTATAAAACTGTTGCACTACTGTTTGCAATTGCATCTGCTGCTCCGAGGTAAGCTCGTGCGCTGCTGAACTAACTATTTCTTTTTCAGAGGCGTCAACAGTCTCGCTAACTTCCAACTCATCTACCGAACCAAAAATGTCATCGGCTAGGCCAAAGGCTCTCCAGAAATCTACACCTAGGTATATTTCCTGTTCCATATACGGACACAAATAAAACGTAATACACATTTGCTTCTCTTTATACTCCACAGGAAGCTCTACTCTACCGATCACATTAAACGGATGTCCGGACGCTGTTCTCACCAAGGAATAGTATGGTTTAATGTCGACATCTAATTTTTCAACTTACTCACGGCAGCCTTTACTAAGTATGCTTACCGACGCGCCTGAATCGAGCAACCCTCTAACCTTTCTTCCTAGTATAGAAATTCCGGCAAACGGCCTCGGATCCTTCTTATCCAGGGATCGAATTGCCTCCACTACCTGTTTCCTTACGAGTTTTCGAGATGCATACCGTTCGCGGGCCTTTCGGACTTTCTTGGTTAACTGGTTATTGCTTAATATTCTCTGGCGTACTTTAAAATAATTAGCCACTCTTTCATCAAAGGATTTAAATCTATTATTACGAAGCATAACATTTGCTTCTCCAATTTTACTCAAAATATTAATTTTCTTCCTTTCTAGGTTACCCAGAAGTTCATTCCGACTATCTTCCACGGGTCTAACTGAAGAACTTACGACTCCGCGGGACTGGTCTGAGGCGCGGCCGCCCCGCCACTGCCACGTTCCGTTTCCGGTTTTCCGACGCGCACTTGACACACTTCGGCTTAATTACATTGGGCGTGCCACATTTGTAGAAAAATATGCTCCGCTTGGTCGACTCGCAGTCCATGAAGACGTGTCCCGGCCCTCTGCAATTCCAACAAATCAATGATTTGTCAGACTGGGAGACAGTCAAAATCCCGAATTACAAAATCCCGAAACGACAAAATCCCGAAAATTTTAAAAATCCCGAAACGACAAAATCCCGATGCGACAAAATCTCGAAACGACAAAATCCCGAAAAATTTTTAATACCGAAATGAGAAATCCCGAAAATCACGAAATAAAATTTTTAATTAATAAAGAAATGACATTTAAGTCACAATTTTTTCCAATTCGAAGTACGCGCCTACTTGCCTTTTTTTACAATGGCAGAAAAGCAAAGTTGTAATATCGAGAAAATTTGTTGTGTGAAGGTTATAATCTACAATATGCAAAAAACTTCACATGACCGTGAGGATTCTGCTGATTGAGGGTTATGATCCCTGCTGCGGCCGAAGGCCTCTAATACGCAAAAAAACCTGTATGCAAAAAACTTCACATGACCGTGAGGATTCTGCTGATTGAGGGTTACGATCCCTGCCGCGGCCGAAGGCCGTCAATACGCGAAAAAACCTGTATGCAAAAAACTTCACATGACCGTGAGGATTTTGCTGATTGAGGGTTATGATCCCTGCCGCGGCCGAAGGCCGTCAATACGCGGAAAAACCTGTATGCAAAAAACTTCACGTGATCGTGAGGATTCTGCTGATTGAGGGTTATGCTCCCTGCCGCGGCCAAAGGCCGTCAATACGCGGAAAAACCTGTATGCAAAAAACTTCACATGACCGTGAGGATTCTGCTGATTGAGGGTTATGATCCCTGCCGCAGCCGAAGGCTGCCAATACGCGGAAAAACCTGTATGCGAAAAACCTCATATTACCGAGAGGGCTCTGCTAAAATTTTTTTAATGTTTTTTTAAAAGAAATTTTGTGGCTAAATTGAAGTTTGCTAGTGGTTTTAAAATGTTCAAGAAGATGGAGAATACCGAAAAACTAGTTTTGTAATTTCGGGATTTTGTTATTTCGGGATTTTGTCGTTTCGGGATTTTGTCATTTCGGGATTTTGTCGTTCGGGATTTTGTCGTTCGGGATTTTGTCTTTCGGGATTTCGTTACCAACCCGTCAGACTGCTTCACTGGATCGAGTACATCCTCTCGGTTCTGGATCGCTACCGCTTCGACCTCCAGATTACTACCGCAGTCATGCTCATCGCAATCAACTAGACTCTGCACGGTGAGTTCATTTACTGGCCGCACGTATTTTGCATTCGATTAAGGCCAACCCCTTACCTCGCGCTTGGAAAAATTCCTCTCAATATCATTGAATTCCTCGCGGAGCTGCTCTACCGAGATAACGTACATCGAGTACACGGTTTTCGCGATGTTTTCTCTAAGGTTCCTCTTAATTATTTTAATTGTTTCAACTTCCGGTAACGGATTGAGCAAACGAGACTTAATTTTGCAAATGTCGTGAAAGAATGCATCAACTGACTCTCCTGGTTGTTGTTTCCTTTCCACCAAATCTCTCATGATTTCAAAGTCACTACGATGCGACTGAAATCTGCGCATGAGAGCAAATTTCAAAGTTGGCCAGGCCGGCGCAACGTTCGACCTTATAAAGAGCCAATACTTTGGCCTCTCCCGACAAAAGCAAATAAAAGTCGCGCAATATTTCGCCCCAACTACAATTATAAACCATCTGAAGGTGCTCGACGCGAAAGATAAAGTTTTCTACGGGTACGCTACCTTTGCTACCTTCAAACACCAAACCCCACTTGTCGATTTTAATGCCATTGTGAACCAAATACTGCACATTTGGATTCGCTACACTCCTTGTGTTAGCATTCCAATTACCACAGCCTTGCACTCCTGTTCTATTCTGGTTAGATGGTGTTTGCGTTTGAGAACCTTCATTCGACCCTTGCATAAGATTGTAATTGGCACAACCTGCACTAAGATTGTAATTCCTCGCCGCTCCTAACCCAACATTTCCGAATCTCGGTGGTTGATAGGTCACATTCGACTGAGCATTGCCAGGAGTTGCGCACCAACCTGTGCCCAGACCGCTCGGATTATCTATACCTCGAGAATAATTATTCGCGTTAAGCGCATTTGCTATTGGCCTTATCATCTCGTTTACGTGAACTACGGCTTCCGCCATACCGGCTTTTATCCCTTCCTCAAGTTTTCTTGCAATTGTAGCATCTAGGGATGCCAACATATCCGCTGAGACTGCACTAACTCGGCTGTCCGCTACACTTCCTCTACTGCCGTTCTGTGCCTGCGCAGTATTCGATCCTGAAGCAATGTCTATACATGTATTCGGCCCATCACCTTGGGTCTCAATACATAAAGGTTTATTCTTGTTTTGCCCTGCCTGTGGAACTCCCTGGCTAGCTGGCTCGAATGTCACTCGCGGTCTAATTATGGTGTCAGAAAGATCAATATAATAATTGCTCTCCAGCCCAATTACACGTGCCGACTTGTCCGCGTCATTTAACGACATCGTTGACAACTAAATTAATTCAAATTTCCGAAAAACTATAATCTTCAAAGAGTTTGTATGACCTCTTTCACAACTCTTAATAGAGCAGTGCAAAAATTGACAATTAGCTTGCCAACAAGATGACTACCGTATATGACAATAAAAAAGTTTTATATAAATAGATGAATTCTGCAAGACAAAAAAAATGGAATTTCGTGGTGCCAATAAAATCCTTCGCACTCACAACGAAAACATGCACTTTCACATATACTGCATAAACAAAAAAACTTATGATAACCATACAGCAAATATTTACAAACACTACTACTCTACTAACTTTATTTAACTTTCAGGTATTTACTGATTCAAGATTGGGGATCGCTGGTCACGGATGGCTTATCAGGAATGCTGAGGCACGGACTTGAATTTAAATTTAAACATCTACATTAATCGTAGGTACCAAATATTATAAGCACTACTTCCTACTTATCTCTTTCATTTCTTCAATAGCCTCACCGTTTCACCACACATCTGTACAACTGCAATTAGGATCGCTTAATCATCTTCAACCGCCTAAGCCAGTGCACAACGATGCTAGTTGAAACGCCTTCAGACTACTTTTTTATTTACTTAATTTTAAATTGTGCAACATGTAATTTACACACACGTTACTATTCTGCCTGCGATTTCCATCGACTCTCAATTCACGATGCAAATAATTTGTTAACTGCAAACATTAATTTATGCCACCGTGAAATCGATAATCATCGATAGGCATCGCACGCACATGCATCAATTTCCCAAAAGAAATAAGTGGACTCATTCCACAAAATAAAAAAAAAATTAAAACAAATCAAATTGAATCGCACAGATGGCTTCTTGACGCAATTTCTTTAGTCGGTGCTACTCGTTCTCGGGAGTTTAACCCGCAATAGGCCACCGAGGTCTGAAAACCCGCCGTACCATCAATGCGACACACGAAATATTTTCTTTCTTGAAAGCCTAGTCGACCATCTAATTCTCGGCACATCCCACAACCACCGTGCAATAAGTTTAATAGGCCTTGCGGGCCACTACCGCGTCACTGAGGCCTGAGATGCATCGAGAAGTGACGGTCGGATACTCCAACCTTTCGCCGGCGATTATTCATTCGCGGAGCCTCCCTCGCCAATGCAATTGGATTTGACCATTAGCTATTCCAAGCCACTGAGCTTGGGGAAATTCCGCAAAGGAACATCGCCGAACCTAGCTTTTGCTTGGGCGTCATTTTGTTACAATGTCCTTTAGGTCATACTTGCCTTCTGATCACGTCCTCAAGTTGCCTTGGCCTCTGTATGGTCCCCGACTAGCTCAGTGTTATTAACGGGCAGCGGTTTTTAACCCGCCATACAGGGGCACGGACGACCACCATTGACAACAAAAAAAAATAAAAAAAAATATTTTAACAAAAAAACAAACAATCCACGCCTGCAGCTCACCATTGCCAACCATTCCCACCGATCCCACCACAAAGAATTAACAAATCATTTTAAACGAAACTACAAATTTATTAAAACTTACAATCATACAACGAAAAGAAAAAAAACTTACTCCCCCTATGGTCAGACAACGAATTCAGCAAAAACTCTAAATTCCCTTTTAATCGCTTACCCGGATATCCTTGCAGAGCTCTACACCGATACACAGGAAGCCCTTAATTTTACATCAATATGGATTACGACTGACCCAGGAGTTCCCTAGCCCGACCAACGGGTCACAAAAAAAAAAAAATAATGGCCAAACGCCGCAATAAAAGAAACCAATAATAATAATAATACAGCAATAAACAAACCTAACAAAGACAATGAATATCAAACTAAACACTACTAATATAAATACAAAAAAAACTATAAGATTAAATACAAACTTATACAGTGCACGCGCAGTAGTGTGAACTAATTAAAACCAAGCGGGTTCACAGTTTCGAATTTGTTCACTTTTGCGAATGTCAAAACTTAAGGCAAAACATATCCCGATTTTATCCTAATTATGCATTTTAAAATAGAAATTTACATTTATGAAACCAAATTTAATTTTATTCAAAAAAGAACCAAATACAGAAATATATTTATTAAAAAATGTTTAAGTATTCATTTCACAAGAATTAAGAATTAATTCGTATGACCTAAACACGCGTGAACTTGTAATTTTTAAGCCAAACACGCACATTTCGCAATAATACGGAATTCCCTGAATTAAAAAATTCTAAAATTTCATGTATTTGTGTATTTTCAATATGTAAGCATTCATATAAATATATTTCATATTGTTCATCTTTTAGAGCTTTCAAGTCTTGTTCACTCTTTAGAGTAGTCAATGCAAAATAAAAAGTGTTCATATTTTGGGGTGTTCATATTTTACGGTGTTCACACTACTGCGCGTGCACTGTAATTTGATAAAATTAAATTAAAAAAAACATTAATTATATAAAGATTAAAATATAAAAATATGAAAAAAATAATAATAAGAGAACGCATCGGTCACTGCTTTGTCGTCTTGCTCGATTCGCCACTGAAGTCCAACTCGCAGTCCGCAGATAACAGAGCTCTGCCGGCTTCTCTGTCTATTATCTCAAATTGAGCTCACTGCTGCAAGTTAAATTTTACGTCATGCGATTTTCTACCAATTTATAGCATTCGAATCGACACTCCGCACAGTGGTTCGTCTAGAACAAGCTAGCTGGACAAAAACAATAATTTACTATCGTGAAAATTCGTATCGCAATACAAAGAGAGAACCCACACAACTAGAATTCGGAAAAATTTTTTCCCCGGTCAACCTACTATGATGACTTACGCGGGTAGGTATATTGGAAAACGTAAATTTTTAAGGAAAATTTGCTACGTTTGTTCATCTGATAATACGATTATTATTCACTTTAAAGAAGTTCTGGACTATTTTTGTATTATGCAGCTTTAAACTGAGGGTTAGTCGTATTCTTTAAGGATAAATTTAATAGTTATATGTTTTAGGAATACTTTATAAATACAATCTTAAAAAAAAAAAAAATTTTTTTTCCTTTTTCAACTTCACAAGAACAAAACTTAAATGTCGTATCATGTCCCCTCTCTGAAATTTATATATATTATACGCGCGTTCATCTATTTTAATTTGGTAAAAAATTTCATTGCGATATATTTGCACATCTATGTTTTTCCCCTTACATTCTAAAGGATGAGACATACATATTAACTTTGCCCTTTGAAATAACAATTGCAGGAAAACGAATAAGTATCGTCATGAAATTTGGTACGAATATTCTCTGTTATCCTAGGACCTAGGCTGTTTGGTATTGAAAATAGGAAAAATCAGACTAGTGTCACGCCTACTTTTTATAGGGAATATGAATTCATCCGTGCTTAGAGCTCAATTTCTCAGTAGAAGGAATTTTAAGCTAAAATTTTATTTCCGGGACCACCATCTTTCCCGTTTTTTAACCGTTAACAAGAATTTATTAGGATATTTTGTTAAAGAAAAAAAAATTTCTTACTTACGTGTTTTTCCTTTTTTCTTCGATTCAACAACTGTTTTTACGTGTTTTCTATACATTTTTTTCCCCCCAACCGGCTAAACGGGGGGAGAAGCAACCCCGCTCCCATACATTTTTTTCTTGTCACAACCTAACAAATACAAAAAACCAAAAAAATAATTTTGTCCAGCTAGCTTGTTCTAGACGAACCACTGTGCGCTGTTGCTGTGCAAAAAAGCAATTAATTTGTCCGTTTTGATTTTGAAAGTCTTGTGGCGGTTTGCAACATTTGATTGTAAACCTAAGCAATCATATTTTATAGAAAGAAAACCCCAATACAGTAAGACCCCGTCTAACGCGGGGGATACGTTCCATCAAAGTAGAGCGTAATGCGAAACAGCGCTAAACGAGGCTATCTTAACATGTAAATAATGGTGTTAAGGGAAGATAGATAGAAAATTGGTTAGTTATTAAATTTAATAATTATGTTGTTTTTAATAAAAATAAAACCAAACATTTATTTCTTACAAAAATGAATCAACATAAACGAATATACATACTTATAACAAGAGCGTTATCTTCGGCCTGGCCGAAGCACATATACCCTACACCCGCATTGGTCGAAGTGTAAAAAGTGGGCGGGTGACACCTACTTTTTTTTTAATTTACAGGGAGCAAATTTTTAATTAACTCATGTACAACACCGCTTTTCCTACCAAACACCTATTTTTATGGTATAGTATATAAGTGTCACGCCCATTTTTAGGAATATATTCTAGTGTAAGATGGCGGACTCGGAAATAAAATTTGAGCTGAAAATTCCGTCTACAAGCCAAGAAATTTAGCTAAAAGCACGGATGAGTGCATATTTTCTATAAAAAAAAGGCGTGGCACTGGTCCAGTTTTCCCCATTTTCAATACCAAACAGCGTAGAATAACAAAGAATATTCGTGCCAAATTTCATGACGATACCTCTATTCGTACTTCTGTAATAGTGATTTCCACAGACGGACGGACAGACAGACAGACGGACGGACATGGCTAAATCGAATCAGGAGGTGATTCTGAGCCATAATATATATACTTTTCTATACCTACCACACCTCCTTTAATGCGTTACAAACGGAAGAACAAAGTGAATATACCCTCATCCTTTCGGGTGTAGGGTATAAAAACAAATAAAATTCTAATTCAATTCAATTTCGTCGTCAATCCATCTTCGAGAACAGTCGTTTTTCCATTTCCCCTATAATGTTATTTCTAGAACGGGTAATTCTAGTTGCAGAGTTTGACGTAGTTGCAGTTGCCGATGACAGTATTTTTTCTTTATTCTTAAGAATTGTCCTTATTGTTGAAGTGGCCAAATTCAATGCAGCACTAATTTGAGATTGACGTTCATCAGAATCTAATCTTCTAATCACATTTTAGTTTCCAGTGAGATGCTTTTTGCTTTCTTTTCTTGTTTTTAATTATCACCCATGATAAAAACTAAAGATCATAATATTTGTCACTGTATTAATCGTTATAGTATTATATAAATTTATACTTACAATAATGTCAACAAATGTTTCAAATGATAAAAATGCGTCCGTACAGCACCGCACCAAACAAGAAACACAACTACACTGTACATATGTTATGTACATATTTGGAAGCCTAGCGCTGCACACAATTTCGGGGAATCCCCGGGTTGAAATATAAGAGCGCTAAACCGAAACAGCGCTAAGCGAAACGGCGTTAAGCAGGGTATTACTGTATGTTACTTTAATAAACATTTCATGTAAACAATTATGTGTGGTTCGATCGGCGTCACCACGCGAACGTCATTCGATACTCACGTAGCTATTAATTTACGGCGCCCACATTTTAGGCTAACAAATTATTTTTATGTCACTGTAAACATAATTTATGTCACTTATACGAGGCAACGACAAATTCGTTAGTGTAATTCTAACATACCTAATAATATAATATAATAATATAATTCTAACATACCTACTAAATAAACTAATCACAGAACATCAATAAAAACTAAAGTGGTAGTGCCTTTTATTCAAAAATTCTGGACAAATCACATATACATATGTACATCCACAGTCTTGTCTTATTATTTTGAAGAACTCAAAATTTCGTTCCGCGATGTGGTCCATTTTCGGCTTAATGTCTATGTCAACAAGCGAAATTGCCGTGTTTGGACTCAAGGGCAACCCAAAGAGGTTCAAGAGCTGCCGTTACATCTAGACGAAAAACGGTTTGGTGTGGTTTATTGGCTGGTGGAATTATTGCGTCATGATAACGGACTATTTGTTGCCGGAAATTGAAGCCCGTAATCTCGACGACATTTAATCCCAACAAGACGGCCAGATAGCCTATGAAACTGTGGCATAATTGCGAGAACAACAGTTAAACAGTTAATTTCACGCTTCGGACCGGTCAATTGGCCGCCTAGACAATGTGATGTCACATTTGATACTTTTATTTCAAAGTTATAAAATAACTTATTCTTTTGGTACTACGTCCGAAGTATACATGGGTAACCCATGCTACTGATAAGGAACTGGAAGCCAACATTACTCGCCAAATACCACTTGAAATGCTCGAGCGCGTCATGGAAAATTGGAACTTCAGAATGGACCATATTAGCCGCAGTTATGGCCAACATTTGAAAGAAATAATCTTTGAACAATAAATGTTAAGAATGGTTGCTTTGTTTGTAAGTTCAACACTTACTCAGTTCCAAAGTTGTGCTTCATCTAGAATACCTCTGCGAGGGAAATTAACGACCCTAATTAAAAAAATTAACTCCTAATAAAAATGTGAATTAACTTCCAACTTGTTCCAAATATGAATTAACGCCCAACTTTTTCCAAATATAAATTAACTCCCTAAAGAATATGAATTAACTCCCAACTTTTTCCAAGTATGAACTAACTCAAAAAAAAAAATGAATTAACTCCCAATGATAATATGAATCAACTCCAAACTTTTTCAACAAGATAAATTAACTTCCAAAATTTGGGGGATAATTCATGCGAAATTTGTATGGAAGAGCTTGAATTAATTTTTTATTTGGGAATTAATTCATAGCGCCAATATATTATACATAATTTGCTATCCGTATGTGAAATGTAAATGGGCGTCACACGGCCCATTTTTCATCATCGATTCGACAGATGCTAGTGTAGGATATATGAGCTATTATTTTTATCAACAATAAGTGTTAAATGATTGTTAATTTTAATTTCTTTAAACTATTCTTTCCTTAAATCTTCCAAAAATATAATTTATAATTCGTCGCGCTGTTAAAAGTATTCGGCACTGAGGTGTGAAACATGAAGTGATGAATTCCGCCCATGCAGAGCATAACTATTTAGCACCGAAAGGGTTAAAAAATTACAAGAAAAAAGCTCCCTCAATAAATTTATTTCACCTTAAACTCTGTTGTTTAAAATATAAATTTATAAAATGTTAAAAAAAAATTAGGCTTAAGTTTACCGTTTGAGCCATGCCCAAATTTTGTTGTTGTTGTTGTTGTTTATGGAGCTGATTCTAATGAACCAATCGGTTTTTGTCGCTCTCTTCTAGTTTACGAGTTATAGCCCTTTAAAGTTTGGAATTTATATGCCTATAACTCATAAACCAGAGAAGTTATTTCGATTATATAAGTTATTTCGTACCGTTAGAAAGCCCTCTAAAAGCCCTTAAATTTCTTTAATATAACATTTTTCCGAAAACTGTATAGTTTTTATGCAAATCCAAATTTTTCATTTTTGGAACTTTTTTTTTACATTTAATAATTTTTTTCGTTTCAAAGTGTGTAATTAACCTATTAAATCTTTGGAATAACGATAAAGCTGAGACCGTAAGCTTTCTTTGAGTATTGTTATATATATAGTATAATGGAAAAAGTAGTAACCAAAAATATAAGTTTTTTTGAAGTAAAAAAAGGCCGTTCTATCGTTTTTAGGGAAGGGAATTTTTTGAATTTTTATAAACATTTTTGCCTTGAAAAGGATGTGGGTTCGAATCCCACCAACGCACACTTTCAAATTTCTATGGTCATATAAATAGAAATTTGATTATTTTTTTTAACCCTTTTTAGATTGGTGGCTAATTATTGTTGCACCTAGTATTCCCTGGAGCGCTTTGTATTCTCCAGAAATACTTTTTCTGATTTTGCATTTTCTAGCATGTCTATGATTAATTGTTATTCGTGGTAAAAATTAAATAATAACAGGGCTACCTTTTTCCCATTGAGTTTCTCCGCTAACTCTTCCCACAAAAATCGCATGTGTTAAAAAATTTTAAATTTTTTACAATCAAATAGAAATTCACCAACAAAAAGTTGGTCGGATTACTTCCGACAGAAAATTCCGATAAATCGGAATCGAATCGAATCGAATATCGGAATCGGAATACAGAACACCTTCGAGAAAAAAGTGATCGAAATCAAATCCGATTCCGTATGAATCGTATGAATCATTCCGTATGAATCATGCCACGCCCATTTTAACCATTTAGGGGGTGGAATTCTTGAAATGTGTTCTCATTGCACCTCTACGGTGTAAGACCTATCGCCATAAAAAATTTTAGCTTCCTGGGCCTGGTAGTATTGAAATTATGACTATTTTTGGTAGTTTCAGGCCAGGCCACGCCCATTTTAACCATTTAGGGGCTCTCGCCATACAAAATTTCAGCTCCTGGGCCTGGTAGTATTGAAATTATTACTATTTTTGGTTCTGATAAATGGGTTCTGTTTCTGATAAATGAGTTCTGATTCAAAGGTTGTCACCCAAAGGGGTTACACGGAGGTCTTTTAATCCATTTTTTTTTTCACCAATCAATAAGAAATATCGGGAAATATACATGATTTTGGTCAAGGTGGGAGGTAGGTGGCGACACACAAAATGGTCACACTAATCGGTAAATATAAATCGGGATGCATGTATATCGGGAAATATACATGAATTTGGTAATGGTGGTCACCACCTACCTCCCACCATGATCACAGTCGTGTATATTTTCCGATATTTCTAATCGATTGGTGTAACGGTTTTGGGTGGTCGCTACCTATCTTCCACCATGGTCAAAATCAATAATATTTCTCGATATTTCTTATTGATTGGTGCAAAAAAAAAATTGGATTAAAACACTTTCATGTAACCACTTTGGGTGATAACCTTAGAACCAGAAAACTTCGCGGGCATGCGGAAGAAAAAAGAAATTCCGGAAGTTTTCTGAGTTTATTACGCCATAGTGTATATGTATAATTAAGCTCCTATAAATCTTTCTTACAAAATAACTTACATATGGTGTGAATATGGTCTCAATCGGTCTATTAGTATAGAAGTTTTGTTCACTTATCCACTTATCGGGACAAAATCTAACTAAAAAGGAGACTTGTAACCTAAGTAAAATACGCTGTGAGTATGAAGTCAATCTGTCGGGTGGTTCAGCCGTGAAGGTCGGATATACATACATTCGCACCAACGTTTTTATATATTAAGATAAGACGATCCCACATAAAATGTTTCTTATAATTAACTCAATTTTTTTAAGAAATACTTTTTTTACGTTTAAAATAAACGGCTCATACACTTATTGTTCTTATTGCTATTAAAACAATTCTAAATTATTGGGAGTTTTCCTTTAAAAAGAACAGGCTTTCTTGAGATTTTAGAATTCACAATAACCATATAAAAAAAAATATTTTTGTTTTATTGTTTATTATATCAGTTTGTTATTAGTATTGTTTATTAGTACAGTTCTCCAAAAAAAAGGAAGTTATCTTATTTATAAATCTTTTAAAAATAGACCGTTTAACCAGAGCCCTTAAAAAATCTAGACATTTGTCTATGCGATGATCCGGCCCTGGCTTCGGAAGTAGGTACACGAATAATTAGGTATACGATTTAAAGGGATATAAAAAGAAATGAACAGTAATTATATTTCGAGTTACCTGTCTTAAGAGATGTATGTGTTCGTCACGTATCTGGTTATACATGTTTCTCAATTTATTAAACTTTTCTTGGAATACCTTTGCTCTTCCCTCTTCCTCGCTTACTTTTTCTGAAACGTTAATTTTTATTTTGATTTAACAATACATGCTCAGAAGCTTACGTAATAAGGTTGGAGTTGCTTGAAGTTGAAGCTCCAATTCATCGTTTATTACTTTCATATTAGCGTTAAATTCTTTTTCATCGATTAGCTTTGCTTTCAACAAATTTATATCCTTAATTAGCTTCTCTTGTTCGTGTTGATGAGTAATCTGAGCGGAATTTAGTTTTTCCCTTTGGACAAATATTTCTCTTTTCAGTTGCTCAATAACATCCTCCCTTTCCTTTAAGGTATTCTCATAAATAAACATTTTATCGGAATAATCTTTGCCCCGTATTTGAAGATTGCTTCGCCCAGGGTTATCTCTATCAATTTCTTCAACAAGATTAGGTTCAGTTTCTGGTGGTACGATAACAATAGGAGGAATATAGCTTCTCAAATCGAAATTCGATGTAAAATTAGGGACCGTTTCGGGCAAATGAGGAACTTGAATAAGGTCGACAAAGTATTGTAAAGGACGGACTTTTTCGTAGAATAGCTTGAGTTTATTAAAAATGTCACAAAAGCGATTTCTATGTCCATTTAAAATATCATTTGATAGTTTATCATGTAGTTTAAACATGATTCTAACTGATAGATCATACAATGGATTACAATCCTGAATAAGTGCAATAATTGGAGCCAGTCTACACTGTCCCTGTGGCGTCATAGACGTCATCCTATAGGAGTTTGTTGAAGCGAACACTTTTGATTGAACATCAATAATATCTTCAAGATAGTCAAAAATTTCTATGCAAAGCTGAAAACTGAAATGAGTATGTAAATTATTAAAATTTTAAAAATAATATGTAATCATATATTACTTACTACACATTTATATCTTCTCCCGAAAAATTTTCTATATCTCGAAAATCAGTTAATAAATTTCCCGCGAAAAAAAAATATTTTTCATGAAAATCCAATTTGGTTACTATTAGTTTACTGTATGATTGAATACAGGGACCTACTCCATCTTGCAAATGACCCCAGAGCTTACCCATTTCAAAAATCATTTTTTTATGTAATTGTGAGTGCCTCATTATGCTCTCGTGACCTTCTCGAAGAAGCTTGTGCAGTAGGTGGCAAAATTTCCATGCTGTGAATTGGTTCTCCATAAGCGGTTGTCTGCTAACAATGGACCAGAAGGACTTTGCTTCCTTAATGCGGTGAGAAGTTATAATTACAGAGCGTACATGTTTTAATTTCAGTGGTGTTTCCATAGGATTAAGAGCTTTGTTAACACTAATCGTCTGAAAAATTTTAAATTGCATATTACTGTAATGTGCTCGTATGTGTGTAAGTATACATACATGTTATTATAATTATACAAATTAATTTTAATACATATGTATATACATATTTACGTTATACAATATAATATAATTTGTTTGTATATAATAAATATTTATATATAATAAATCTTTATACATATATAGAATCTTTGGTGCTTTTGTGCGAAGCCGCATCATAGCTAAACTACTCTATTCCCATTTGTAAATGAGAAATCAACGATTGAAAATAAGCTTTTCTAATTGTGAATAAGAAAAGAACAGTTCAAAATAAAATTTTCTAATTGTAATCGGGAAAAAAACAATTGAAATTCAGATTTTCTAATTGTAATTGAGAAAAGAACAAATGAAAATGAGATTTTCTGATTGTAATTGACAACAAAAATTAAAAATTAGATTTTGTAATGGTTATTGAGAAAAAAACAAATAACACTGAGAAAAGGAATTTTTATTTTATAAGTGTTGAATATCTAACGTTGTCTTTTCTAAAATCTACTTTTACATACAGTATCTTCCTGCGTGATGTAAAATCTCTTTGCATACAGGGTCTTCACAAGTGTAGGCTTTTAGCTGCATGCAGGGAATTTAACCAAATTTAAGGATTATCAAAAATACCCTCTCTTTTATGTAGTCTAGTTTATTTACAAATTTTTCTACGTGGCGGCCTTCGGCCGGGCAGGCATTAAAACCTTTAAGCAATAAAACTGTTGATTATTATCAATAATAACTGGTAACAATTGCATTGTAATATCTACCACTCGTGTTCGTTTAAAATTGAAATTTTAGAATTTCATACTTTCATGGTTCCTTTAATTAAGGCTTATACTGCTAATTGGTTATACTACATTATATGTATATGTAGTTATATACATACGAGTACATTAAATGAAAGCCAAGATATCATACTTTCTAGAAAGGGTATCGGTTCTACACCATTGCAATTAATTTTTTTTTTAAATACTACCATGAACAAAAATTTACAAACTAAAATCATAATATCTGGAAAACTAAAACTTTTAGGAAAAATTTATATATACATCATTTATATATATAAAAATGAATGTATGTACATATGTGTGTATTAGAGCTGTGCACAAGCCGTTTTAAAACTACTTCTAAAACACACAACGTTTTATCAGTAAAAATTGATAAAACATTTCAGATTTGCACTCATAGCCTTTATTGCTTGTGCTCTGCTGGAAACAAAAACAAAATTGTCAGACGAAAATGACACAACAGTTTTAATGCCACTTATTGCTAAATAGGTATAATACATACATATATTATAATAATACGTACATATTAAATACATACATATGTTCAGCCGTATCCTAGGATTTATGTAGTCATTCTACAATCACAACCAACAATTGCGATTGTGTTGTCAGGCAATTCAACACAATTTATTGTCAGACAATTAAACTAATTCTATAAGCATATTGTCGGAAATTGCTTGAAAACGTAAGCTAAAGTCGAAAATGAAAAAAAAAAATTAACAGCTGATAGTTGATTTCAAATAATTTCAAATTTCAAAAAAATACAATATTTATAATTCATAATTATGTAATAGGTTAGGTTAAGAGCTAGCTGGCACTACATGGACCTTGTGGTCCTTTGTGTTACTAGCCTATGTTTGGTTCAATAAGTCTTTACGAGGTTGCTAAGTCGTTATATCGTTTGTTAACCGCTACCTTCGCTTAGGTCAGACTGCTGCGCACGACCTTAGAGAAGCGCAGAAGGTCATCAAGTGGTGCCTCCGCTGCTTGCCTAAGGTCGTGACACCAGGAAAGGCCTAGGCATTTGGCTCGATTGTCAGGTAAGGCTGAACATTGACAGAGCAAATGTTCCACAGTTTCTCTTTCCCTAGGTTGTCTACACTTCTTGCAGGAATCGCTGGCAGCCTGTCCGAACCTATAGGCGTAAGCTGCGGTATAAAAGTGCCCGGTGACCATCCCCACAAGTAGTCTGCAATTAGCCCTAGTGAGTGACAGTAGGTAATTCGTCCGTCTATCGTCGTAGTGGCTCCACATGATTTTTGAAGCTTTGCAGGCAGTGATTGACTTTCACCGTTTTTCCGCTTCTTTTATCATTTCAGAGTCACAATTGTGTTCAAGGTTTTATAGAGGCATAGGAGCCGTCACCATATACTCAGTTTGCAGTGTGGCTCCTATCTTTGCTAATTCGTCGGCCTTTTCATTCCCTATGATCCCCGTGTGTCCAGGAACCCAGTAAACATGTAGGCTTTTGTCTCTTATTAGCCGGTCAAGTGCAGTTTGGCTTTCCCAAACCATCGTTGAACAGATCTAGTCTGCGCAGAGAGCTTTAATGGCCCCCGCTATCGACATATAGATTTATTCTTGAGTTTGGTGTCGTGAGTGTGTCGGCCAAGATGGCTGCCATTTTGATGGCAAATATTTCGGCTTGAAAAATGCTGCAGTGGTCAGGCAGCCCTTCCTTTAGCTTAGAGCCGTCAGTAAAAATATTAAAAGTTTTGCCTCTGAGGCTAATGCCCTTCAGCCATCCCTTTTCTTGGTTACTATTGGCTTTATGTCAATGTTTAGTCTGAGTGTTACGTAATCTATAGGTTGCGGGGGCCTATCTATTTCCATTAATTTGCAATGGCCATAAGATAGATACCCCAGCTGCCCCATAGAATTTAGGGCGGATTTTTTTTTGCATGGTTTTTAATTCACAGTTCTACGGCTGGAAGGTAGAGCAAGACGTTTATTGAGGCAGATGGTGTGCTTCTCATGGCGCCGTGATGCAAATTCCAGCCAGCTTCTGAACCCGGTCTAGTTTATAATTATGTAATACAATATATAAATTTGTGGCCGGCAACTATTGTTGTCTGATAGCTTTCTTATCGCCCGTTAGATGTAGCTGTTCCCTTACCAATAATAAGACATGTCGACTCGATGTCTTGTTGCTGAAAAATTGTATGGCGATAAGATGGCAAGCATCGCCGGCTACTTATCTTCAGCATCACGGCCAAATTATTGCCGTGCCAAAAAAAAAACGAATTGCCGGAGCTCGCCATATAAAATTCTTTACCAAATATTGCTGAAATGTTTGCAGGGTATGGATATACATATAAACCAGGAATGCATCGCAAACATTTTTTGCTTTGTTATAACCTACTCCCGAAGGGATGAGGGTATATTCACTTTGATCTTCTTTTTGTAACGCATTAAAGGAGGTGTGGCAGGTATAGAAAAGTGTATATATTCTGGCTCAGAATCCCCTCCTGATTCGATTTAGCCATGTCCGTCCGTCTGTCCGTCTGTGAAAATCACGATTACAGGAGAACGAAAAGAGGTATTGTCATATTTTTTGTTATCCTAGGCTGTTTGGTATTTCTCAGCTTGTAGAGTGAATTTTAAGCTAATATTTTTTTTCTGAGTCCACCATCTTAGAGTAAAATATACTACCAAAAATGCGCGTAGTCCGCCCACTGGTATACCATAACATGTAATGAGATATTTGTTGATTAAACCGGTGTTGTAAACGAGGTAATTGACAAAATTTACCACCTGTAAACAAAATTAAAGTAGGTGTCACCCGCCCACTTTTTGTCATCATATCGACGGATGCGAAGCTTCTTTTCTCTTACTTATTTCAAAATTATTTTTGAATTCATTACAATTTATCTTTTATTGCAAATGCTTTATATTTCTATTACAGTTTTGTGTACAACTTTAGAATTTACCAAAACTGCTTCATGCAGCTTCTGGAAGAGGTAGCTCCGTTGATGAAGAGATACTCGAAGACAACGCCTCATTTCCTTAATGAAGACAGAAAATTGGTCCACCGTTGTATGCTTTGTGCTAAAAGAAATAAATTAATATCAGAATTTACAATTGAATTATAGAAATGGTATATGTATGTATGTATGTACATACCTTTTTCTTAACATTGTATCATATATTATTTTTATATTTTCAACAACTTTTCACAATTTTACAAAACAAACTTTATTTTTTCAAAATTGTATGAACACAACTGGTTTTTAGATATTTTTTTCATTGACATATTCGATTGTGGGGCAATTATTTTTTGAAGCTTATGGAATGCCTTGTCTGAAAGGCAATGCCCAAAAAGCATGTAAAAAAACAACAACTTTCGTCGTATACGTCTAGAAATTGTCTAGCTATTGTATTGCTTGAATTTTTTTTTGTGAAATGCCTAAACCTCAAAACTGCGAAAATAACAAAGCATATTGAGTGATAATTGTGTTGTCGGAGATTATAGAATGACTACATTAGTTAGAAAAAAAGCATTGCGTGCCTCTCCCTTTTTTTCGTTTTATTTTTTTGTCGTTTTTCTCGAAAGTTTAGCAGAACATTATTTCATTGTGTTCAATCGTTGTGGCCCCGATGTAGACAAGTTACAACAAAAACAAAGAAAAGAACGATATATGGAATAATGAGTACGTATGTTTTGGAGTTTGAGGGGAGGGAAACAGGGAGAGTTTTTTCTTCTTAATTTCTTAATTACTTTTCAGACGCTTCTGGTGAAAACAAAGCACCATCAACGGAGTGGCGAGCGGCGCAAAATCTTGCCTTTCGTTCCTTTAGAGTTTGAGCGGAGGGAAAGAGGCAGAGTTGTTTGCGTTTCTTTCGTTCCTTTGGAGATTAAGCGGAAGGAACGAGATAGAAATGCATCAACATTAAAACAGCAACTGCAAATTTTCGAACATTAAAAATGAATGTCGGTCGGGTAAAGGCACCACAGCAATTGCTGTTTATTGCGATTTTCATACGGCAGTCACAAAACAGCAGTCGTGCCGATTTGTGCCTAGCTGTCTTCGAAACGGCTTGTGCACAGTTCTAGTGTGTGTGTATGTATGTTTGTCCTTTATGGATTCCTAAACCGGTTCCATCCGATTGCGATGAAACTTGGACATGTTGTTGTGCGCATTCCCCCGAAAATTTCTGGACCAAAGGTATTCCCCCAAAGAGGGAAATCTGCCCCCTATGTGGTTAAAAGGAGTCTTAAATGACAAAAGTGGCCATAATTTTAATACTTACAGGCTCAGGAAGCTGAAATTTTGTATGGTGATTGGCCTTATGCCGTGGATGTGCAGTGAGAACACATTTTTAAGAATTCCGCCCCCTAAATGGTTAAAATAGGCGTGGCACGGTCTGAAACGACCAAAAATAGTCATAATTTTTGACAAATACTACCAGGCCCAGGAAGCTGAAATTTTGTATGGTGATTGGCCTTATGACGCACAGTGGTCCAGAATAGAAATTCATCGGCCAAAAATCTGTAACTTTTGAACGGATAGGAATTTTTGAATGCGGTTTTTTGCAATCGACAGAGAAATGTTGAAATATCTTTGCACTGGCCGAGATCTATGTAGATGTCTCAGGATCAGAGCCGTAGGGCTCCAAAGTAAAAAAATATTTTAATTTTTTAAAACTTTGGCAAAAAAACGTATTCAAAGGTAAATTGTTGAAACTTTTTTCCAATTATCTATAAATTGAGGATATATTCGTAATGGCTGTGAAGTTTCAAGTGCATCCGTTGAGTTTTTCATAACTTTTTGGCCCCCTGAAAAGGGGCCTATTTTTGGATGCTTTGAAACTAAATATCTCCGCCACTATTAAAAATTTCGATTTCCCGTTTTTTTTAATCTATTATATGGCACAAGAGTTTAAAAAAAATGGGGGAAAAAATTTGTATATATTTTGAAAAAAAATTTAAAAAAAAAAAAACCACGGAAAATTAAAAAAATTATAGCCCAACAGTCGACAACAAAAGAAAATTACATTTTTCTGATAGCCTTTGAGATAACCTTTAATCGTATACCCGGTTTTGTACCCGGCAGACCACGACCCCAGGCGCTGGAGCCATCTAAATGGTCTACATTTTTTCTTTTAAAAAAACAACGAAAATTTAAAAAAATTATGGTCGACAACAAAAAAAATTAGATTTTTCTAATAGCCTTTGAGATAGCCTTTCATCCTATACCCAGTTTTGTACCTGGCAAACCACGGCTTTAGGCGCTGGAGCCCTCCAAATGTAGAATTTTCCAAAAAAGGTTATTTGAGACACTAAATGCATAGGTATTTCTTTTTTTTAACCCCCATTTTTTTTTTTTTTTTTATATACTCCTGAATTTTACCTGTTAAAAGGTACCTGCTTCAGGGCCAACAACGATAATAATAAAATACCTGCGAGGTCAAAGTTGCGGTTAATTACAATTTTTATATATTTCTTTATATACGAGTATTATACAATTTTTGTAAAAACAGATTGTAAATATTTTTCTCTTTCAAAATTTTCATTAATATTTAATAGTAAACATTTGGCTTCTGGACTTACATATATCTGGGTTTTTTGTAGCCCACACATACCGGAAGCTGGAAATATATGGATCCGATGTGGCTAATAAAATTCCAAAAAGGTCTTCATTTGTTGCTTCTCTACTACATTTTCTAGTGTTATGAATCTATAATCTTTATTTCTTTTTTCTTGAGCTTCTTCCGATAAATCTCCTATTAGCAATAAATGGTGTTAAATAATGCTTTCTCCATGAAACAGAATTTTGTGGACTGTTGGTGACATATTTCGCCATGGGTACAATTCATTATATATTTTTACAGTTTCCGTTGCATATTCCCCGAATTTTGCAGCAATAATTTTAAATCTGTAAATTAAATTGTAGCCCACTCCTGTGATTGCAGCAGTTTGTTGTGGGTCCGAGAAAAACCTTCTGGCTGTGTTTCCATCATTTGTATTGCCTGCACCTTGAGTTGGTTGGTCTACAATTAAACCAATTTTTTTGAATTCATCTTGAACATATTTTTCTTTAAGCTCCTTTTCTCTTGGTTTAACTTGTCATTCCGTACAGTTCCTGAAGTTGCAAAATCCAAGTCGTAGCTTATATTGAGTATGTGTTCTGCTTGAAGAAGAGAATGAAGTAAGAATCTGCTTGAAGTTTGCTTGCATATTATGCAACTGGATGAAGCCTTTGTGTCCGTCAATGCCTGACCAACTTTGCCATCGATCATTGTAAGCAGCAATTTATAATGCACTCGAATTATTTGCTGGCCAATATTAAATTGTATTGGCTGAAGAGTTTCGATTTTAGCCCTTATTGCTTTGGCTTCCTCAACGATGAGCTCTTTGGTTTCTTTCTTAAATTCGAATTTAATGGGTCTGCAGAATTTTGTGGAATTTGGAGTAGGGTTTATCCAAGCATCATTAGTTTTTGCTGTGCTGGTCGATGGTTCTGAATCTAGCTTGCTTAATCGCAAAGGTACTATTGATGACATAAACAAGTCTGCGTCTGAAGAATTCCCATCTAGCGGCTGTTTATATCGTTTCTGGCCTAAAGATTCGTCGCAACCCCATTTACAAAAAAGGGTTAATTCACAACCTCCAATTTCTTTTAATTTCGGTTCTTGAAGTGTTTTAATTATTCTCTCCGTTGTGTGATCCAGAAGGCTTTGGAGTTGGACTTGGGCAGATGTCGATTCTATAGATATGTTTTCAGGATAGCACTTTTCTTTTGCCATTAGTACTTCATTGTAATTGGGGTACAAATTTGACATCGTTTTCATTGTGCGTTGTCGGAGTAAAACATACTGATGCTTTGTTAATTTTAAATCATAATGCTAAAGCCTCTTCAGGTGTAAACGTCCTTTCTTGGTCTGGTGTAGGTATGCTTTTAAGAGTTCTTTTTGTCCTTAAAGGGCTCGCATTAAGAACTTTTTCGATGATTTCGGCTTTTCGATATTTCCGCTCTGAATGCAACGTGTGTACTTAACTGCGTTTAGCGTCTTCATATTCCAAACTTTCATTAAAATCTTTTAGTTTCCGTCTTTGGGATCTTTTACTGCTCTCTTCAAACTCTTTAGTTGGCCTTCCACGTCCCTCGTTGCTATCTGCCTGATAAATGATGCAGAGTTCGTCTTCCATACACTCCTTTAAACTAGCATACACTTTCTTTTTGTTGAAATAGGAAGACTTGTAGTGTCTAGACAAAATGGACACAAACGAGTTTATTTGTGCTAAAATTTGTTCCTGAATTTTTTTGCTACATGAATCAAATGGTACTTTAATTTTAATATATTCAACTACATCTTGTGCGCTTCTGTTTTTAAAATATACATCTGATAACTCTTTGTAGCTGTATGACTCCATGGCTGAAAGACGCTTGGTTTGATAATGCCAAAAATCTTTCAAATGTTTAATATTTATATCAAAAAAGTACATATAAAGAATTGGAATTTTTGAAGAAAATTTAATATTTAATAATTTAATATTTAATAATTTTAACTCTTCTTCAAAGTTAAAAGTTAACTGTTAACTTTTACTTTTAAAAATAAAAGTTAACTGTTAACTTTTACTTTTAAAAATAAAAGTAAAAGTTAACTGTTAACTTTTACTTTTAAAAATAAAAGTCTTTCGATAACTCTTATTCAAATACTTTTAAAATAAAAGTCTTTGGATAACTCTTATTCAAAGACTTTTAAAATAAAAGTCTTTGGATAACTGTTATTCAAAGACTTTTATTTTTAAAAGTCATTTATAAAAGTCTTTTTTTGATGATGCGGTGCTCAAAACGACAGAGGCTTTTTACACGTGGTAGGTGAGTGACGACCCCCAAAGTGACCCTCTGGGGATAGGAAATGTCGTGAAATGGATATGGACATGGTGGGCGGTGGGTGTGGACCCCCAAAGTGGTCACATAGGGGTATTTTGACCAAAAAATTTTTATTGCACCATTGGATAGGAAATGTCGTGAAACGGATTTTGGACATAGTGGGCGGTGGGTGGGGCCACCCCAAGGTGGTCACACGGGGGTATTTTGACCAAAAAATTTTTATTGCGCAAATCGATAGTAAATATCGTGAAACGGATTTTGTTCATGGTGGGCGGTGGGTGGAGACCCCCCAAGGTGGTCACACGGGGGCTTTTTGACCAAAAAATTTTTATTGCGCAAATCGATAGTAAATATCGTGAAACGGATTTTGGTCATGGTGGGCGGTGGGTGGAGTTCCCCCAAGGTGGTCACACGGGGGCTTTTTGACCAAAAAATTTTTATTGCGCAAATCGAAAGGAAATGTCGTGAAACGGATTTTGGACATAGTGGGCGGTGGGTGGGGCCACCCCAAGGTGGTCACACGGGGGTTTTTTGACCAAAAAATTTTTATTGCACCATTCGAAGGGAAATGTCGTGAAACGGATTCTAGACTTGGTGGGTGGTGGGTGGGGACTATGGGTACATACATCCGTAACAAAGGTATCCTTTTAGTTTATTTATAAATTATATTTGCTACAGTTTTAAGTAGCAAATGTGTTTTACATAACACATATTTTGGAAACACATTTCAGTATAAGTTTTTCAGTTTGAATGAAAATATTTGATAGAAATTTATAAAACTATTTTACAAATTTCATTAACGTATATATAAAAATTCAAAGTATAAAGTATAGTGTTTATGAATGTTATATTGTTTAACACTCTACAATACTCCCCCTCCAGTGTAACGAATATTGAGAGGTATTAATGGATTATACTCGTCATATGTTTATTAATTTAAATTATGAACATAATATAATTAATAATTAATATTAAATGATATTTAATTGTAATTTAATTAATATTGAATGTGATTTTTTTTGTTTTGTTGGGGTTTAATGGTGAATTTGTGTCTGTTGTTGTGTCTTTTGTTATGTTCGCTGGTTTTAATAAGTTTTTTGTGATTGTCTTAATCGAGTTCCCATGTTGTATTTTAAATGTATCGTTGTTTTTTGTGTCTTGATATGATTTTAAATGGTCCTTCGAAGGGTGGTTCTAATTTAGAGTTGCGAATTGTTTTTACGAAAACGTATTTGCATGTTTCTAAGTCTTTTGGTATGTATGTACGTTCTTTATTATGGTGCATAACTTTTGAGCGTACAATCGAAAAATGTTTCCTTAGTTGTTGAAGAATTTCAATAGATGTGTCGATATTTTCGTTTTGATTATTTGATACGATTAATTCGCCAGGTAATCTAAGTGTTTGTCCGTATGTTAGTACGGCAGGAGAGCATTTTAGTTCTTCTTTGATTGATGTTCGTAGACCTAGGAGAATCCATGGTAGTAGTTCTGACCAATGGTTTGTATCGTTTGAGGCTATTATAGCTGCTTTTAGTGTTCTGTGAAATCTCTCTATCATTCCGTTTGCTTGTGGGTGATATGGGGAGGTATGGATTTTATGTGCTCCTAGTAATTTGGTTAATTCACTGAAAAGTCTTGAGGTGAATTGGGAGTCTTGGTCTACTGTAATATTTAGTGGTATTCCAAAACGGGTATATAGTTTTGTACGAATACTGTTGCTACTGTTTTGGCTGTGACCTCTCGGAGTGGATAGGCTTCTGGCCAACGTGTGTGTCTGTCAATTATGGTTAGTATATAACGGTTTTCTTTTGATGTTGGTAGTGGTCCTACGATGTCCATGTGGATATGTTCAAATCTGCCTGAAGGTATGTCTATTTTCTTGATTGGTGTTTTTGTGTATATTGTAATTTTCGATTTTTCGCAGTTGATGCAGTTGGATGTCCAATCGTTGATTTCTTTGCGCATATTGGGCCAAAAATACTTTGATTGGATTAGACGTCTAGTTGTACGTATGCTTGGGTGAGCTAGAGTATGGATTTTGTTAAATATAATTTTTCTCATAGTTTTTGGAACGTAGGGTCTTGAGGAATTTTGAGAGACATCACACCAAATTTTAATGTTTATTGTTGGGATGATTATTTCTTTTAAATTGTTTTTTTAATTTGGTTTTGAAATAAGATCTAGTAAGGTTTTGTCGCTTTGTTGTTCTTTGTGTAATGTTTTGAAGTTTATGTCTTGTGTTGGGAATGAATTGATCTCGGGAATCCGTGAGAGAGTGTCTGCGACTATGTTGTCTTTTCCGCATATGTATTTTATGTCGTTTGTCCGATGTATTCTAAATGGCGTATTTGACGGGGTGATTTGTCGGTTTTAGAATTTAGGGCATGTGTTTGTGGTCGGTGTATATTGTGAAAATTCTTCCTTCAAGGAAATGCTTGAAGTGTTTTACTGAATTATATATTGCTAATAGTTCTCTGTCGAAGGTAGAGTAATTCGCTTCGGTTGGAGATAATTTTCTTGAGAAGTATGCAAGTGGTTCGAAAGAATTTTCATTAGATTGTTGCAATACTGCGCCTATGGTTACGTTGGATGCGTCGACAGCTACAGATAATTGTGCGTTTTTATTAAAGTGGGTAAGTAATGTTTCTTTCGCGAAAAGGTTTTTTACGTTTTCGAATGCTGTAGTAGTTTCAGCAGTCCAAATTAATTGTTTTTTTTTTGTTTTTATTCGCGATTGTTAGCATATTGTACAGGGGGCTTAGTTCTGCTGCTACCATTTGGATGTAGCGATGGTAATAATTGATCATACCCAAGAATTTTTGTAATTTCTTTATTGTAAGTGGTTTTTCAAAATTTTTTATGGTTTCGACTCGTTCGTTGGAAGGCCATTGGAAGAAATTTCGTAGCTAAGGAAATCTAGGTTATTCGTTCTGAAGGTGCATTTTGTGGGTTTAATGTTCAGGCCGTATTCTTGTAGTCTTGTGAATACGATTCTTAAATGTTCAATATGTTGTTCTTCGTTATCGCTTGCGATTAGAATGTCGTCTATGTATGTGAAAACGAATTCGAGTCCTGAAAATACTTCGTTGATAAAACGTTGGAAAGTTTGTGCGCTGTTTCGTAAACCGAATGGCATGCGTACAAATTCAAACATTCCGAAGGGAGTTGTTATAGCTGTCTTATGTATGTCTTCTTCGGCCATTGGTATTTGGTGGTAAGCGCGTACCAGGTCGATTTTGGAGAATATATTTTTATTTTTTAGTTCGATACTTAGATCATGAATATGAGGAAGTGGGTATCGGTCTGGTATTGTTATGTAATTGAGGCGTCTATAGTCGCCACAGGGTCTTCAGTCATTTGGTTCCTTTTTGGGAACTAAATGTAGAGGAGATGTAGTAGGGGAATTTAAAGGTCTACAAATACCTGTTTTTATTAAGTATTCAAATTCATTTTTGGCAATTTTGAATTTTATTGGGTCTAGTCGGCGGGGTTTGGAGTATGGTAAGACTCCTTTTGTTTTGACTCAATTTTGTGAACTGTTTGGTGTTTCACTTGTTTAGTGTAGTCGGGTTCGCAGGTAATTGAAGGAAACTCGTTTAGAATTTTTGTGAATTTATTATCGGAAAGGGATTTTTTTGTGAAAATATGTCACAAAAGCCTGTAGCGCCTGAAGCTTTTAATTTAGTGTTTAGGTCTACAATTTCTTTGTTTTTGAGGTCGACTAGTATGCCAAATTTTTCTAAGAAATTTGCTCCTATGATTGCTGTTGGGATATTAGCTAGTATAAATGGGAATTCAAAATCTCGTCATAAACCTAAGTTAAGTTTTAAGAGTTTTTGTCCAAATGTTTCAATGTTGGTTCCGTTAGCTGCGGTTAAATTGAGATCAGAATGTCTTTTGTAAGATTGGAATTTGGAAATAGATATGACTGAAACTACGGCGCCTGTATCGATTAAAAAGTTTAGTTTGTTAATTTTATCATATCATATCATATCATATTGTTTCCATCATTTGCCACCGTCATGATGGAACTTTTTAATTTAAAGGTTGATTATTATTTTGTTCGTTTTTATTAGTATTGTAAAAATCGCATGGTTGTATACATTTGTAGGCTTTATTTTTAAATTTCTGATGATACCAGCAGATGTTCCTGTGGTTGGATGGTCTTCGTCTGGAATTACTTCTGTAGTTTGAATGATTTCTGTCTCTTGATCTTGATCTGGTTTGAAGTTCGCTGATATCGGCGGTGATTTTGTTCATATTTTGGTATATTGCTGTTGTTAGTTCGGTTAGACTTTTGATGCATAGTTCCATTGCGTTATTCTCTATATTCGCGATTGATATTGGTTTTTGTGGTTTGTTCACTAGGTTAAACAGTGTGTCGGCAAGTATAATTTTTTCTTCTGTGCTTTTTTCACTACACGAAGTTAAATGGATCTGTATTTGTTGCGGCAATTTACGGATCCATAACTTAAAAGGGAGTTCGCGACTTACAATAGAATCGGAGCCTATTAGTGTTTTCATGTGTCTAAATAGCTCTGATGGAGAACGATCTCCAATTTGTGTGTTTGAAAATAGTTGTTCTAATCTATTTTCTTCACTAAGGGAAAATCTTTCGCAGAGAGCTCTTTTTATTGTTTTGTATTTATTTGTTTTTGGTGGAGGGTTATTGTATCTATAATTTTTGTAATGGTCTCTCGCTGAAGGGCAATTAGAATATTTTGAAATTTGACGTTGTCATCTTTGACGTTGTTGATTTCAAATTGTCCTTCAACGAGTAGAAACCACGCTTCTGGACATTCTTCCCAAAACTGAGGTAGTTTAATGGATTTTTTGTTTTTGAAGTTTTGTTCTGGTGTTGTTGTACGTTTGGTTGTATGTATTGTGTAAAGTTTTGGTCTGTATTGTTTATTGTGGTTTCTTCAAGTTGATTTTCTGTGTTTGTGTATGTGCGGGTTCGTATGGGTGATCGTGCAATGTGCATTTTGATAGAAGGTATGTGTGGGACAATTTTGTATTGTTTAGAATGTGTTTTTAATTTTTATAATTTAACGCGTTTATGGTTCGTTAACTGGGTGGGTAATTGCGAGAGGTAAGTATTAACATATAATAATAATTGTCGATATTAAACAATAATTAATTAATTTTAATAATATTAATTATTATTAATATATAATATATAATATTAATATATATATATATTAATATTAATTATTAATTAATATAATATAATAATTAATCAATAATAATTAATATATAATCGAATTCTTATCTGGTTGTTGTAGTTGTGGTACTGGAACTTATATTTGTAGTTGCAGTTTGTTGCGGGTTTGGGGGTTTGTTGAGGAGTTTTCTCTTGGATGGAGTTCCGTTAGTGATGAAGTTGTAGCGTTCGAATTTGTTGAAGATCTAGGTGCTGTGGTTGTAGTAGTAGCGGTAGTAGGGTTTCCTTTGAAAATTTGTTGCTATCGTTTTTGATTGTTGTAATTGCAACTGCTGCTTCTGTTGTTGTTGTTATTTAAACTGCGTTTGTTGCTGCAGTTGTTGTTGTTGCTGTGACTTTGTTTTTTAACGTTGTCAATGCAATTGTGTCGTTGCAATAATTGTGGATCCGAAGATTCAATTTAGGCTTCGTCGATTATGGGTCGTTAGCCAATGAGTCGATGACTGTGTGCCAATTTATAGGTCGTTGTGCTTCGGTTTATGTGGAGGTTCAGTTCGCCAATTTATGGGTACATACATCCGTAACAAAGGTATCCTTTTAGTTTATTTATAAATTATATTTGCTACAGTTTTAAGTCTTTACATAACACATATTTTGGAAACACATTTCAGTATAAGTTTTTCAGTTTGAATGAAAATATTTGATAGAAATTTATAAAACTATTTTACAAATTTCATTAACGTATATATAAAAATTCAAAGTATAAAGTATAGTGTTTATGAATGTTATATTGTTTAACACTCTACAGGGACCCCAACATTGTTTAACACTCTACAGGGACGTGTGACCCCTACGTGGGATTTTTACCAAAATTTTTTATTATAAGAATCGATAGTAAACGTTACGAAACGTATTTCGGATAAGGTCCGAGGGGGGTCGGGTGCATCTTAATATTTTTTGACTTTGGAGCCCTATGGCTCTGATTCTGAGACATCTACATAGATCTGTCTCAGTGCAAAGATATTTCAACATTTCTCTGTCGATTGCAAAAAACCGCATTCAAAAATTCCTATCCGTTCAAAAGTGACAGATTTTTGGCCGATGAATTTCTATTCTGCACCACTGTGTAACGTAGAGGTGCAATGAGAACACATTTTTAAGAATTCTTCCCAAGTGGTTAAAATGGGGGTGTCACGGTCTGGAATGTTTCAAAATAGTCATAATTTTGAAACACGGTTTTGTAACCAAAGTGGTTACACGGGGATGTTTTAATCCAATTTTTTTTCATCAATCAATAAGAAATATCGGGAAATATACATGTTTCCCCATATTTCTTATCGATTGGTGTGACCATTTGGGTGGTCGCCTCCTACCTTCACCATGACTAAAAGGTGATGGTAGGAGGCGACCACCCAAATGGTCCCACCAATCGATAAGAAATATGGGGAAACATACACGTCTGTGATCATGGTGAGAGGTGACGAACCCCCAAAATGGTTTGTTTGTAATCGCATCACTTAAGAATGACTAAACCGATTTGGCTAATTTTTTCAAAATATTTTTATTGGTAAAATTATAAATTAAAATAATCAGAACGAAACAAACGAGGAAAAGATTGAAGAGTTATGTAATATTTGTGACTGACGGTAACGCCGTGACGCTAGGTGCCCGTTGCCGAAGCGAGGCCTCGGGCAGCTAGTATGTTAATATAAAATAAAGACAATGAAAAACTTCTATAAATGGCACCCATATTGTGACAACGTTCCGAATTGTTTCGAAGACATAAGTCTAAACTTTTAAGATTTGTAGGACCCTCATTTTTTTCATCATATCTAAAAATCATGGAAGGAATACTACTAGAGCTAAAAGCTTAGTTTACGGCCAAAAGCCGTAAAAGTCTTATGCAGTTAAATGTCATTTCTATGGGTTGGCGGGAAAATTCTGTAGTATTTTACTACCTACATGTAATTTTACTTGTCACGTCAAAACGGGTAGAATTCGTAGGTCTTATTTCAATGACCTTCATCAGTTAGTTGCGAAGTAAAGAGTGAATAAGATGGTAGTGGGTAAAGTGCATTTAAGGCATTACATTTGGTATAAGTTCAATAAAGAAAGGCAACGCATCGGTTGCTAGTAAAAACTTGATGCTGGATCCAGTCCACGGAGGCCAGATTTGGCCCTTTGTGATTGCCTTTAAGAATGTGGTGGAACCTACTAAATACTTACACATTTCACACCCAACCACTAGATCAACTAGGATCGTAGCGGGGCTCATAAACGCCGACTTGGCGCTCAATATAAATTTAATAAGACTCGGTACCGGAACCTTTGCAAAGTCTGTGAGCTCAGAGCAAAACTAAATTTCCAATGATCGGAAACGGCGGCTTGCAAGCGCTGGACAACGGCAGAGGAGATGGTGTACCGTTTCTTCCTCATCAACATCCTAACATGATCTACAGTAATCTACCTTGGCACCCGTCTTCCATTTTGCCACCATGTGTCATAATGGACAGTGCCCTGTAATTAATGATGCAACAGTAATTTCTGTTACTCCAGGGATGATTTGCTATCTCTTTTACCATAACGTCGATCAATGTTTCAGATGGGATATCGGCGGAAGTACCGAAGAGTGCGCTTCCTTAGAACTCAGTGAGGAGCCCGCTCTCGCCATCAAATCCGCCAGTTTGTTACCCACAATATTTGCGAGACCTGATACCCAGCAGAGTTTGACAGTAAACCGATTGCGGTAGCCCTTTCTGCATGATGTACGCTGCAGCTTTCTCAATGGCATAGACCTCTGCCTGGAAGACAATGCATTCATCACGCAGTCGAAGCGAGTGTTGAGCCTGCAGTGTGTCCGAAAAGTCGGTGAAAATTTTAACACACTCTTGTTGTAAAGCATCCTCCGACACCCACTCATCCCTTCTGGGAAACAAAACAGCAGAGATACCAACAAAATCAAATTGTTTTGTTAGGTAGTCCGTCGGTTGAAGCAAGTCAAGCACAGGACCGCCGCCGGTTCTTCCTAATACTTTCAAACCACTCCCATGTCCATAGGGGGCTTCTCTGCAGAGCTTCAGCTCCCTAATCCGTAGGAAACTCTTGCCCGCTAAGCCCATACTGGGCAGTATTGGGCAGGGGCAGTATATGTACCCTATGTCTATGAACCTTGTATAAGATATTGCGAATGCTGCTTCTTTCGATCGCTTTCCACCAAACAATACAAACACAGGTTAGAATTGGCCTTATAACTACCGTATACAACCAGTGCACGATGTAAGGTGGCAGCAGAGTTAGGCATTAATTAGTTAAATCTGTAACTAGTTATCGTTATCGTTAAAGTTACTTTAACTTCGTTACTTTTAACGAAGTCCTCGTTACTCTAAAGTAACTAGTTACTTTGCTATCGTTAAAAGTTACTTTGAGTAACGAAGTAACGAAGAAGTATCGACGTTAACTGAAAGTAACGAAGTTACTTTCGTTACTTTTGTTCGCGTTAAAGTAACGCGTTACTTTGCTATCGTTAAAAGTTACTTTGAGTAACGAAGTAACGAAGAAGTAACGACGTTAACTGAAAGTAACGAAGAGTAACGAAGAAGTAACGACGTTAACTGAAAGTAACGAAGAGTAACGAAGAAGTAACGACGTTAACTGAGAGTAACGACGTTACTTTCTCAGTTACTTTTGCTCACGTTAATTTAATGGCGTTACTTTTCAGTTAAAGTTACTCAAGTAACGCCACGCAAAGTAACGCGTTACTTTTTTCGAATTTAGTTACTTTTTGTAGTTTCACCCAAAGGAGTGAAAATGTGGGTGAAAAATTTTTTGTTTATACCAAAAAAATTTTATTTGTATGCGTACATGTGTAAAATTTGTTTTGTGATATATTTTATGGATTTCAACACTAGAATTTTTCTGGTGAAATTATCCCGTGTGACCACTTCGGCGGTACACCTTCTGCCAACTCCAAAATTCGTTTCGTGACATTTCCTATTGATTTGTGCAATAAAAATTTTGGGGTCAATTTACCCCCGTGTGACCACCCAACGCCCCTCGGACCAAGTCCAAAATCCGTTTCGTGGCATTTCCTATCGATTTGTGCAATAAAAATTTTGGGGTCAATTTACCCCCGTGTGACCACCCAACGCCCCTCGGACCAAGTCCAAAATCCGTTTCGTGGCATTTTATTTATTTATTTATTTTATTTATTTATTTATTTACATCGGTTTCTGCTTACAACTGTAAGATAAAATCTTATGAATTAGTTGAAGCCTAAAGGTTACATTTCATTAAATTTCATTAAACTTAAAATCAAAAATAATAATGCTATTGGCAAGATGATTTTACGATAGAAGAGAAGAAGAGAATAAAACAATAGAAGAGAGAGATATAAAGCCAAGAGGATGAAGGTAAAAAAGTTATGTTTCAACGGATAAGTATTGGAGCAGCGAAAACTTAAACCGACGTGAGTTTCTGAGATTTAGATAGATAAGCGTAGATAAGCTGGGAGGAGATTCCATAAACGGATAGCAGTAACAAAAAATTGACGTTCCGATATTAGACAAGAGTACCTTGTTTGGATGATCATATGAGATCTGCGTGAGTGTAGGAAATGTATTTTAGAGTAAAGATAATCAGGTTGCCCAGTTATGATAAGTGCATGAAGAGTAGTAAGAGTACGGTATTTATTAAGATTTTGAATTGTGCAACCACAGATTTGTTTTGCTTGAGCAGATACCTGTTCCCAAAACTTGATGTTAAATACGAAGCGAGCAATGTTATTGTAAGCGACGTGAAGTTTCCGCCTGCTAACACTGTCAGTGTTGCAGAAGAACTCACAGCAGTATAATAATTTTGGAAGAAGGAGTTTTTTTCCAGTAGCAATTTAGTTTTAATGGGAAGATAGTTCTTCGCGTGCCAGAGTGCTCGAAGCCCACCGTAGACTTTACCAACAGCGCCAATTATGTGTGTTGCCCATGTCAAAGTACTGTTAAATGTTAGGCCAAGGTTTTTTGTGGATTCAACGCATTCAATTACTGTATCTGCAAGATTTATGGCAGGAAAATTAGTAGGATCTAGCACTTTCTTGTGAATGAGTAATACTTTAGATTTGGAGGGATTTAGCAGCAAACAGTTTTCACAAGACCAATTATAAATTCTACGCAAATCCTCATTCAGTAGCATTGCTGCCTCTTTTTTCATATGAACTGGACGAGATATGATGAGCTGCACATCGTCAGCATACATGTGAATGATGCAATATTTAACAACATTTGGTAGGTCATTAACGTAAAGCGAAAAAAGAATAGGCCCAAGTATTGAGCCCTGCGGAACTCCTCTTAAGACTGGTAAAGAACGTGAAGAAATATTATTTAAGACTACTCTCTGGTTTCTTTCACTAAGATAGGAACTGATCAGCCTAGTCGAGGTACAAGAAAATCTGAAATTCGAACGCAGTTTCCGGAGAATCACAGCATGATTCACCGTATATTCACGGCATTTCCTATCGATTTGTGCAATAAAAATTTTGGGGTCAATTTACCCCCGTGTGACCACCCAACGCCCCTCGGACCAAGTCCAAAAATTCGTTTCGTGGCATTTCCTATCGATTTGTGCAATAAAAATTTTGGGGTCAATTTACCCCCGTGTGACCACCCAACGCCCCTCGGACCAAGTCCAAAATTCGTTTCGTGGCATTTCCTATCGATTTGTGCAATAAAAATTTTGGGGTCAATTTACCCCCGTGTGACCACCCAACGCCCCTCGGACCAAGTCCAAAATCCTTTTCGTGGCATTTCCTATCGATTTGTGCAATAAAAATTATGGGGTCAATTTACCCCCGTGTGACCACCCAACGCCCCTCGGACCAAGTCCAAAATCCGTTTCGTAGCATTTCCTATCGATCTGTGCAATAAAAATTTTTGGGTCAGTTTACCCCCGTGTGACCACATTAGGGGGTCCCCACCCACCGCCCACCATGTCCAAAATCCGTTTCATGATATTTCCTATCGATTTGTGCAATAAAAATTTTTGGGTCAAAACACCCCCGTGTGACCACTTAACCCCCACCATGTCCAAAATCCGTTTAATGATATTTCCTATCGATTGACGCAATAAAATTTTTTTGGTATAAACAAAAAATTTTTCACCCACATTTTCACTCCTTTGGGTGAAACTAC
Source organism: Conops quadrifasciatus (assembly GCA_949752815.1). Taxonomy (NCBI): domain Eukaryota; kingdom Metazoa; phylum Arthropoda; class Insecta; order Diptera; family Conopidae; genus Conops; species Conops quadrifasciatus. The sequence continues at coordinate 16,481,894 of OX457079.1, forward strand.
AAAAAGTAACTAAATTCGAAAAAAGTAACGCGTTACTTTGCGTGGCGTTACTTGAGTAACTTTAACTGAAAAGTAACGCCGTTAAATTAACGTAAGCAAAAGTAACTGAGAAAGTAACGTCGTTACTCTCAGTTTACGTCGTTACTTCTTCGTTACTCTTCGTTACTTTCAGTTAACGTCGTTACTTCTTCGTTACTTCGTTACTTAAAGTAACTTTTAACGATAGCAAAGTAACTAGTTACTTTGGAGTAACGAGGACTTCGTTAAAAGTAACGAAGTTAAAGTAACTTTAACGAGGATGTAACGAATAAAAATTTTGCCCAACTCTGGGTGGCAGTCCCCAATATTTCCCTATGGCCTTTTTGCAGGCATAGAAAGCGTTCATTCCCTTCCTTATTCTCTCAGTTGTGTTTTCCTTCCAGGATTCCAAACAATTCCGAAATATTTTACTTTCTTTAATAGACTTAAGGCCTTACCCTCAATATGGGGTGGTCTTAAGTCTACAATCTTATTTCTCCTAGTGAAGAGCACAAGCTTAGTCTTGGATGCATTAATACCAAGGCCACGCCCGTGCGCCCATCTAGAAATTATCCTCAAGGCGGTTGCCATTAGCTCACTTATAGTAGACAAAAATTTGCCAAAAACAAATATGGTTATATCGTCCGCATACGCTATGGCCCTTATTCCTAGTCTGTCAAACACCCTTAGGATACCGTCCACCACTAGGAGCCACAGTAGCGGGGGTAAGACTCCTCCTCAAGGAGTTCCCCTGGTGGCCTTCTTTCTAAGGGTGCTGACCCCCATGCTGGCATTATTGAGTCTGCTATAAAGCATTTCACTGATTCAGTCAATGATGAAGCACGGCACATCGAAAAATAGGAGGGCTTCAATAATTGCTTCTGTTTTTACGTTATTAAAGGCACACTTTATATCGAGGAAGGCCTTCAACGTATGTATGTATTTTCCTTACACTCAATAGTTTTCTCAATTGCTCCAACAACACACTGTAGTGCACTTTCCACAGATTTGCTTTTGAGGAATGGCTCTTGGAATGGCAAAAACGTCGTGTGATCTGGCTTCTCAGGTATAGATGGACCAGTCTCTCAAGTGTTTTTAGAAGGAATGATGGGAGTGATGGGATTGGGATGGGATTGATGGGATTGATGGGATTGGTTTGAAATCTTTAGGGAAGACGTGAGTCGGTCTTTCAGCTTTTGGTATGAATACGATCTTGACATTTCTCCATGCATGTGGAATATAGCGGCCCCTCTAACAGCCTGCTGCCCAAGCAACCTTGCGCTCATCCACGACATGGATGGTTTGCCAAATTTCTTTCCGGAGATTTCCAGCTCAAAGATCGTCGACCTGGGCGGCCATCCAAGGTCGATAATGACATTTTGAAGTCCATGTTGTTAATAAAAACGATTAATTAATTAATAAAAACGAGCAAATACTCGAAAGTAAAAAATTTTACTTTGCTCGAGCAGCTTCGAAATTTTTAAGTAAGCATTTGCTTGACGTTTTGTGTTTTTTGACATTTCAACAATAAAAAACACAAAATTTGAAAAATAAAAAACAGTAAAGTCTCGGTTATATTAAGTACAGTGCGCTGAGGATAACGTGAGCTAATTAAAGTGACTAGTATTCACGTGTTTGTGCACGGAGTGCAATGGAGAAAAAAGGAAAACTGACTTAGTTAAATTCACTTTATTTGCTTTTTAAAAATCTTAATTGAACACGGCAGTGTGCTCGTAGTGCCAAGAAACAAGTAGCAAAGTTAATTGTTAATAAAAATTATTATTGGTAGGTGCACAAACATCCCGCCCCCCTACGCCATCATACTTTATGGCTGACTTTTCGGCACCATTTGGGGCGTGACTGCAGATGGGAAAGCCATTCCTTTGACTATCGTGACCAAAATTGTTGTATCATTCGGTGCATGTTTCAATATTGACTGGCGGAGCAAATAGCGAATCGCCTGTGAGAAAATGTCCTGGTGTCAGGACGTTTAAATTATCTGGACTAGATGAAAGAGGGCACCAGAGTTGGGCAAAATTTTTATTCGTTACATCTTCGTTAAAGTTACTTTAACTTCGCTACTTTTAACGAAGTTCTCGTTACTCTGAAGTAACTAGTTACTTTGCTATCCTTAAAAGTTACTTTAAGTAACGAAGTAACGACGTTAACTGAAAGTAACGAAGTTACTTTCCGTTACTTTTGCTCGCGTTAAAGTAACGCTTTACTTTGCTATCGTTAAAAGTTACTCTGAGTAACGAAGAAGTAACGACGTTAACTGAAAGTAACGAAGAAGTAACGACGTTAACTGAGAGTAACGACGTTACTTTCTTCGTTACTTTTGCTCACGTTAATTTAACGGCGTTACTTTTCAGTTAAAGTTACTCAATAAACGCCACGCAAAGTAACGCGTTACTTTTTTCGAATTTAGTTTCTTTTTTTTGTAGTTTCACCCAAAGGAGTGAAAATGTGGGTGGAAAATTTTTTGTTTATACCAAAAAAATTTTATTGCGTCAATCGATAGGAAATATCATGAAACGGATTTTGGACATGATGGGCGGTGGGTGGGGACCCCCAAAGTGGTCACACGGGGGTGTTTTGACCAAAAAATTTTTATTGCACAAATCGATAGGAAATATCATGAAACGGATTTTGGAGATGGTGGGCGGTGTGTGGGGAACCCCAAAGTGGTCACACGGGGGTGTTTTGACCAAAAAATTTTTATTACGCAAATCGATAGCAAATATCGTAAAACGGATTTTGGACATAGTGGGCGGTGGGTGGGGCCACCCCAAGGGGGTCACACGGGGGTTATTTGACCCAAATATTTTTACTGCATAAATCGATAGGAAACGTCACCAAACGGATTTTGCACGTGGTAGGGTGTAAGTGGAAAGAACCCATAATGGTTATACGAGTATAACCCATAGGTCACGAGTATAACCCATAGGGTACGAGTATAACCCATAGGGTACGATTATAACCCATAGGGTACGATTATAACCCATAGGGTACGAGTATAACCCATAGGGTACGAGTATAACCCATAGGGTACGAGTTTAACCCATAGGGTACGAGTATAACCCATAGGGTACGAGTATAACCCATAGGGTACAAGTACCCAAAAAATATTTGGGTCAAATAACCCTCGTGTGACCACCCCACGCCCCACGGACCAAGTCCAAGATCCGTTTCGTGGAATTTCCTATCGATTTGTGCATCCGGTGTAACCACCCGACACCGTTTGGACCCCCGTGTGATCCCCTTGGGGTGGCCCCGCCCACCGCCCACTATGTCCAAAATCCGTTTCACGATCTTTGCTATCGATTCAATGCCATGTATGTCATGGCACAAAACTCGCTTTCCGATAAAACGATGTAACGCGCACAGCATTTGATCTGTCGGCATCCCGGTGACAGCCCCCAAATGTATCACCTTGGTTGCTAAACAAATGAAGATAGCAATGTACCCTTTATATCTGGTGCAGCCTCGGTAACGTGATGCCTTCAGTTCTTTTGCACCCGTATAATCAAGCCCGGTTGATAAAAAAGGGCAGAAAGAGGGAGGCAAAATATTTCTAAATTAAAAATTAAACACAGCCTCTAAGTTTGGATTGGATGATTTTTGTTGCATTTAAAATCCAGAACTGGTTCCGAATAAAGGCAGAGGTGAGCCTAATTTCCCCCATGAAGTGTACTTTAATGGCTGTACCATATGATTAGGTAAGTGAAGTGATGAATCTTCGGTAAAATCATTGGATGTTCTTCATCATAGGGTAGCAGTGAACGTTGCAGTCGACCTCCAACACGTAGGATTTCATCTTTATCTAAAAATGGATTCAAACTGATTAAAGGGCTTTTGGTTGATACTGTTTCACCTTTTCGCAAACTCAGCAATTCTGCCACAAAACATTCAGCTTGCACTATGCAAACTAACTTCCGAAGGCTAGTGTCAATCTCATCTACCGTAAGAGGACCTGACGTACGTTGCTTCTTCGAGCTCATGCAGTTATGTTTAAATTGCAGAATCCAAGCCGTTATGCGACGCAAGTGCGAAAATGAAGAATATTCATGCAAGAGCTTAATCTCTGGGAACTTCACGACTACATTAACAGATTCTTCTGCGGCTACTTCATTAAAAAAGGTCCAGTCAGAAGTTGGCCACGATTCCCTTGGGTGGCTTAGCCACAGCGGTCCATGCCAATACAATTCGCAATGTAGTAATTCAGCAGCTGTCAACCCGCGTGACGAATGATCCGCTGGGTTGTCATTTGTAGAAATGTGATGCCACTGCTCCAGGTTGGATTGGGAATGAATGATTCCGATTCTATTTGCGACGAATACGGGCCAACGGTTCACGTCTCCTCGAATCCAGCAGAGCACGATCGTAGAATCGGTCCAGTAGTATACTTGTATTGGTTTCGTAGGCAAAGAAATGTGTCAATACTCAACTAACCAATTTTATTCTCAGAACTGCTGCATACAATTCGACTCGGGAAATACAAATTGGTGGTTTCGGTGTTACCTTTCTTTTTGCGGTGATAATATTGGTGCGAAATTCATGTAGTTCAGTTTGACTACGCGCATAGACTGTGGATGCGTACACTTTAGATGAGCCATCGCAGATAGCATAAATTTCAACATGTTTGGTTGACGTGAGTGAATCTAAGCCAACGAGGACTGTTGGTAAATCTGTAACTATACGGCACCACTCTTCATAAAGTTCAGAAAACAGTTCCTTGTCCCATTCTAGGTTAATTGTCCAAAGACGCTTCAAAAAAATCTTTGCTGCGACAATGACGGGATTAATGAGACCTAAAAGGTCGAATAGTTTTGCTATGGTAGATAGTACCGATCGTTTGGTGATTCGTTTCAATGGTAAATCGAAATTGAGACGGTACAGAAATGTATCGTTGTTCGGCTGCCAGTACATCCCTAGTGTTTTAATCAGTTCATTGCTGTTTAATTAAAGAGCAGTCGTACTAGTTTGATGTTCGGAAGGTATTCCTTTCAATAATATCGAATTATTTGCAGGCCATTTGTGCAATTGAAAACCCACAGATTTCAGTGCGTTTTGCGTCTGGTGGCGAATATCAAAGACAGGGTCTACGCAAGCGCCACCCATAAAGATATCCTCAACGTAAATTACCTTCTTCAGCACGTTACAAGCCAGCGGATATCGTTCAGCGTGATCCTCTGCCAGTTGGTGGAGTACACATATGGCAGTGTAAGCTTTGCCACTATAGATTATCTAAGTTTACGAACTGATCTTGAGATGATTATTTGGGGTGCTGTTTTTTACTTGTCAACTGTTGATGATAAGGTTAATCTCTTGCGGGAAAATATTGATGTACTCTTTAACAAGTTTGTTCCGCTTAAATGTAGAAAAGTAAGGAATGAGTCAGTGAAACCAATGAACCATTTTTCTAAAATGTTAATGATTGACCGAGATGCGGATTATAGACGCTGAAAAAGGTTTAGACTTATGGTATTCTATAATACATTTGTTAATCTAAAAAGGCAAGTAGCTAAAGTAGTAAAACATGCCAAATGTGTTTACTACAGGAATACATTTTCTTCCATTGCTGATATTAAGCAGAGATGGAATCAGATACGTAAAATTGGTTTGTTACCTAGCTCTTCCACGCGCTGTAGTGAAGACCTCGATTGTGATCAGCTTAATCACAAATTTGTTAACTTGCAAATGCCGTCTCTTACAAACAATCATTATCTCAATTGTATTGTAGTTATGTCCTAAACCAAAGCTTCAGTTTATCTTTCTTTTGTGTGGACCAGCAGGAAGTGCTTGTAGTAGTTTTCTTAGTGTGCAATCGAATGCTGTTGGAGCTGATGGTATTGAACCCAGATTTAATAAACTATTGCTTCCTCAACTGCTCCCTTATCTAACTCATCTGGTTAACCATATTCTTACTACTTCAATTTTTCCTAGTAGCTGGAAAATAGCTAGGGTCCTATGTTCCTGTACCCAAATCGAATAATGATTTTAGACTTACATCGATCCTTCCGTTTATTTCTAAAGTGCTTGAGAGTATAATGTATAAGCAAATAGCTAAGTACTGCAATGATAAGGGTCTAATTTTTAATAAACAATCAGGCTTTAGGGCTCACTGTTGTATAATTGTTGTTGTATAAGTGCATTAGTAGATGTAACTGAAAATATTAGACTTAAACTTGAACACTCTGTAAATTTTCTTGTGCTTCTTGATCACTCAAAAGCGTTCGATACAGTGGATCACCCTACTCTTTTGACGAAATTAAGGTTTTTTGGTTTTTCTTTGACCGCTACCAGGTTAATTGCATCGTATCTGGTAAGTAGATTTCAGGTTGTTACTGTAGGCGGTTCGACATCTCAGCCTTTACCCTTAAATCGTGGGGTGCCGCAAGGATCTGTTTTAGGGCCTTTGCTGTTTCCGTTATATATAAATGATTTGCCTAATGTATTAACTTCATGTGGTGTCCACATTTATGCTGATGACGTAAAAGTTTATACTTCGTGCCCATATGATTATATAAGGTGCGGTATTGAATCGCTCAATACTCAGCTTGAACGAATAAATCTTGTGGCTGATATAAATGGACTATGTATAAATCCCGCGAAGTCCAAATGTCTTTGAATTGCTAGGCGACGCGCAGTAGACTGCGACAAAAAAGCGCGGCCAAAAGTCCACAAGGTCGCTCCAAGTTTTTTTAAAAATTTGGTATACCATTTTGTTTATAATAGTGACGAATTTATAATCAAAGGTTCACGATAACACTAGAAAACACATGGTGAGTGATCGTGAATAATAAAAGCATGAGTAAAAGCATGCAAGCAATGAACGCGCCATCTATCGCGAGATAGAAAGAAATAGATAGTTCGAGAATCTTCGACAGCATGCATGCAATGAATACGACATCTATCGCGAGATAAAAAGTAGAGAGAGATCGACAAGTTACTAGATAATTCCAGAACCTTCCACACAAGTGTCAGCTCGCATATAAATAGACCGCAGATGGCGCAGCGAGACAGTTCGAATTTAATCGTTTAACAAGAAACATCGTGCCTTCTACGAGCAAACTGACCAGTGTTGAATTATAAGTGTAGAAAATAATAAGTGGAAATAATAAGTGTAAATAATAAGTGTAATAATAAATCTGTAAAATTATAAACAAGTAAACTTTTGTGTTTTATTGGATTATTTGCAATCCAGAGATCGAACCGAGAGAATCGAAAACGTCAAATATAAAATTTACGTAACAATTGGTGTCAGAAGTGGGATTGTAGAATAATCCTAAATCATGGTGAAGTTTATTGATCTGAGAATACCTCAGCTAAGAGAAGAGTTGGAGTCTCGTGGATTGCCTGGTATAAGGCAGATCTGCAAGCACGGTTGCGGAAAGCAATGGAGAATGAAGGCATCGATGTTGAAGAACATGTGTTTTGTTTCGATGCTTCAGGAGCTTCATCGAAAGTCGAGGAGCAGTTGGTAGAGCCGCAGCCAGCTCAAGCATTTGACATGAATGTGCTTTTAGCGGCAATGGCGCAGCAGTCCTCACGCATGGAGAAGCAGCTAGTACAACACACTTCACAACTTCAGGACCAACTATCGCGCATTGAAGGCAATTCTGCCAGACTGCAAGCGAGACAACATCAAATGGAGGGTGAATTACACAAAGTTACCCAAAAATTTGAATCAGAAATATTGCGGTTGGATAACCATATGCAAGAAATCCAGTCCAGTGGACCAGTTACAGCTGTTAGTGCAACGAAGTTGAAAGCACCAACATTTGACGGAACTGTACCGTTTAAAATTTTTAAACTACAGTTCGAGACCACAGCACAGACTAATCACTGGACTACGGCAGACAAAGTGGCAGTTTCATTGAAGGGCTCCGCCGCTGAGGTTTTGCAAACAGTTCCCGAAATTGAACGTGGTAACTACGACGCGTTAATGGCAGCGATTGAACGGCGATATGGTAGCGACCATAGAAAACAAATGTTCCAGATGGAGCTGATTAATCGTTACCAAAAAGCGAACGAGCCGTTACAAGAATATGCGACGGAGATAGAGCGGCTCGCGCATTTGGCCAACGCAGACGCACCAGCGGAAGTGATAGAATTATTAAAAATTCAGGCGTTCATGAACGGAATACGAGATGCGGATACCAAACGCGCAGTCTATTCCATGCCAAAAAAGACGTTTGCCGAAACAGTGTCATTTGCTTTAACGCAGGAAACAGCAAGCCTTCTAAGCAAACAAACACATAAAGTTCATAGGCTGGAAGTTGAGCCAAGTGAATCTCTGGAGAAAACCATGAAAGATTTTATCCAGACTATTTCTCGAATGATGCCAACTTCACGAAAAGGCTCTGAAGTAAAATGTTACAGCTGTGGAAAAGCAGAACACTTTGCACGGAATTGTAATGCGGCTTTTAGGAAAAACGAAAATGCAAAGAGGAGCGCCGAATTTGGTGCTTCTGGAGAAAAACAGTCGTTAAACTAAAACGGACCAGCTCGAAGGGGCGTGAGCTGGTTCCCGCAACTGACTGCCCACTGTCTCGGTTTCACAAATACATCGTAAAAACAATAATTTAACTGTAAATGGGACTGTAAATGGACGATCGCTGGTCTTAACTCTGGACGCGGGCGCAACACATTCCATCGTTAGATCAGACCTAGCAGGAGATAACGCTAGCAGCGGCGTAACAAAAAGCCGCTGAGTGGTTGTAAGTTACGAACAGCTACAGGAGAGGAAGCTGTGATTTACGGAAAATTGGAGACTACAGTTCAGATTGGAACGCTAGAAGTAATTCACACCTTCTTAGTGGCTGGAATAACGGACGAGGTAATAATTGGCGTGGATTTTATGCTAGCCCATGGTCTTACTCTAGATCTGAAGGAAAGAGTTCTGACGTGCCAGAATATGGAGATACCCCTAAGCATTGGGTATGAACGGCCTCAGATAAGGAATGTAAGTGTATGTCACCGTCAGCAGATTCCACCAAAGTCCGAAGCAGTGCAAGACCTATTTGGCAAGCTCCACGCAGAGTCCCACTGGCAAAACGAGAAGAGGCGGAACAGATAATAGACGAGATGCAGAAAGGTGGAGTTATTGAACCATTTTGCAGTAACTATCGGAAGCTGAAAGATGTTCATAAAAAGGACAGCTACCCACTGCTACGAATAGATGATACCTTGGACACATTATCTGGTGCGAAATGGTTTTCAACGCTGGATTTGCAAAGTGATTATTGGCAAGTGGAAATCGAGAAATCCGATCGCAAGAAAACTGCTTTTAGCATTGGGGATGGACTGTGGCAATTCTCTGTAATGCCATTCGGATTATGCAACGCTCCAGCAACTTTTGAGCGTTTAATGGAACACGTATTGAAAGGGCTTCACTGGAAAATATGTCTGGTGTATCTTGATGACATTATTGTCATGGGCCGGAGTTTTGATTACCACCTCAAAAATTTAGAAGAAGTCTTTCAACGAATTTCTTCTGCTGCATTATGGTTGAATCCAAAGAAATTAAATTTTTTTAAAACCGAAGTAACCTATTTGGGTCACAAAATCACCACTGGAGGAATTTACACAGAAGAAGACAAAATAAAATCGGTAAGAGATTGGCCTCGACGCAAAAATCGACCTTTGGCCTCGACCAAAAAACGACATTTGTACCCGGATTTGCCAATGTTGCAAGAAGTTTACACAATTTGACAAAGAAAAATTGCAAATTTGTGTGGAAAGAGGAGAAAGAGAATGCCTTTCAGCAATTGAAGGAATTGCTTTGTACAGCCCCAATGTTGGCTTATCCAGTTCCTGGCGAAAAGTTCGTCCTGGACACAGATGCTAGTGCACATGGAATAAGAGGCGTACTCTCGCAGATTATGGATGGTCAGAAAAAAGTAATTGGGTACTATTGCAGAGTTCTGGGAAAACTGGAAAGGAACTATTGCCTTACAAGGCGAGAACTCTTGGCAGTGGTCGAATGCGTGTAACATTTTCACAAACACCTGTATGGGCAGCATTTCCTACTGAGGACAGATCATGAAGCACTCAGATGGTTACTCCAGTTTAAAAATCCGGAAGGGCAGATTGCGCGATGAATAGAAAGGTTGCAGAATTATGATTGCGAAATACAGCATCGGAAGGGTGGACAACATGGTGGAAACGGTGATGCACTATCTCGACGCCCATGTGCATTGGAGTGTAAGCATTGCTCTAAGAAAGATGCGAAGGTATAGTCGACGTCCGACTAACACATCTGCAACCCGATGATGAATGGGAATCAAGCGCTGTAAGGAAAAGTCAACTAGAGGATACAGACTTGGTTAGGGTCATGCAAGCGAAAGAAATGGATAAAAGACCAACGAAGGAAGAAATGGTATCGGAGAGTCCATTGGCCAAAGCATATTAGGTGCAATGGAACAGCTTGAAGTTGATAAACAGAGTAATGAATCGTTCATGGGAAAGCAAGGATGGTAGACACACTCACGATTTGATTGTTCTATCAAAGTCTAGAAAAGCAGCCGTATTAGAAAAGTTTCACAATGGACCAAGTGGAGGGCATCTCGGCGTTACTAAAAGTCTGGAAACGACTAAGCAACGGTATTACTGGTTGAACTGTCAAGAATCAGTTGCTGAATGGATTAAAAACTGCGCACAATGCATGGAAGCTAAGGGTCCGAAAGTTAGGACCAGAGGAAGGTTGCAACAGTACAATGCTGGAGCATTATTTAAACGCGTTGCAATGGATGCAGCTGGTTCATTTCCTACTAGTTAGTTAGTTAACAAATACGTGTTGGTGATGATGGACTATTTCAGTAAGTGCCCAAAGGTATATGCTATACCAATCAGGAGGCTAAAACTGTGGCCGGAGCTTTGTCCAGAATTGGGTCACGCGGTTTGGAATACCAATTGAGTTGCATTCAGATCAAGCGGGGAACTTTGAGTCTTCTATATTTGAGGAAATGTGCTCACTGTTGGGTATAAAGAAGACTCGTACGACAGCTCTACATTCACAATCGGATGACATGGTAGAAAGGTTTAACCGCACATTAGCAGAACATTTGCGGAAAGTAGTGGACAAATGTCAGCGCAATTGGGACAAGCACATTCAAATACACCAACATGTGAGGCAGCAAACACCGCTGATGAGCAATAAAATGAAGGATCGATATGACCGAGCTATGAATTCTGAAAGATTTCAAGAAGGCGACTTGGTGTTGCTTTTCAATCCGCAACGGAAAAAGGGTATGTCTCCAAAGCGGCAAACATCGTGGGAAGGGCCAAATAAAGTCACAAAGAGACTAAAAGTAGAGGGCAGAGTGACGAATTTGTAATCGAAGATTCACGATAACACTAGAAAAAAAACACATCGTGAGTAATCGTGAATAGTAAAAGCATGCGAGCAATGAACGCGCGATAGAAAGAAATAGATAGTTCGAGAATCTTCGACAGCATGAATGCAATGAACGCGACATCTATCGCGAGATAGATAGTTCGAGAATCTTCGACAGCATGCATGCAATGAACGCGACATTTATATTATTTTCTTATTCTACACGACAAACAAATACATCTATATTCGTTCTTTCTATATGAACGCCAGATAGAAAGAACGACAATTTACTAGATAGTTCCAGAACCTTCCACCCAAGTGTCAGCTTGCATATAAATAGGCCGCAGATGGCGCAGCAAGGCAGTTCGTACTTGGTTGTTAAACAAGAAACGTGCCTTCTAACGAGCAAACTGACCAGTGCTGAATAATAAGTGTAGAAAATAATAAGTGTGAATAATAAATCTGTGAAATTAGAAACAACTAAGCTTTTGTGTTTTATTGGGTTATTTGCAATTCAGAGATCGGACCTCCCGGACCCGCCGGAACCGTTTCTTTGTCGATTGAAAATTTTACCTAGCTATTGTTTGAACAGTTACATAATTTCTGTTTTTTGGCCTAATTTAAATGTTAATACATATCTCGAAAATTAATTAACATAACTAAATAAGATGTTTCTAAATTTATGAAGAATTTTTTATAGGAAAAATACAAAAAAAAACGTTTGTGTTTTTGATGAAAATATTTTTTGCAATTTTTTGGAAAAAAGGTTTTCTATAACCTATAACATTTTTTCTATAAATTTTAAATTTGGGAGATTATATCTATACTATATAATTTTTATTATAGTATAGAGGTCATTATAGTATCTATACGGAACAAAGACTATAGATACTATAGGGAGCACAACACAAAAAAGTGTTCACGGCAATGGACCAATGAGGATCTATTTAGAATGCTGCTCATTTCGTCAGATCCATACATTTTCTCATTGAGGAAGGGGTTGGTAACGAAATCCCGAAAGACAAAATCCCGAACGACAAAATCCCGAAATGACAAAATCCCGAAACGACAAAATCCCGAAATAACAAAATCCCGAAATTACAAAACTAGTTTTTCGGTATTCTCCATCTTCTTGAACATTTTAAAACCACTAGCAAAAAAAATTAAAAAAATTTTAGCAGAGCCCTCTCGGTAATATGAGGTTTTTTGCATACAGGTTTTTCCGCGTATTGGCAGCCTTCGGCTACGGCAGGGATCATAACCCTCAATCAGCAGAATCCTCACGGTCATGTGAAGTGTTTTGCATACAGGTTTTTTCGCGTATTGGCGGCCTTCGGCCGCGGCAGGGATCATAACCCTCAATCAGCAGAATCCTCACGGTCATGTGAAGTTTTTTGCATATTGGTATTTCCGCGTATTGTCGGCCTTCGGCCGCGGCAGGGATCATAACCCTCAATCAGCAGAATCCTTACGGTCATGTGAAGTTTTTTGCATACAGGTTTTTCCGCGTATTAACGGCCTTCGGCCGCGGCAGGGATCATAACCCTCAATCAGCAGAATCCTCACGGTCATGTGAAGTTTTTAGCATACAGGTTTTTCCGCGTATTAACGGCCTTCGGCCGCGGCAGGGATCATAACCCTTAATCAGCAGAATCCTCACGGTCATGTGAAGTTTTTTGCATACAGGTTCTTCGGCGTATTGGCAGCCTTCGGCTGCGGCAGGGATCATAACCCTCAATCAGCAGAATCCTCACGGTCATGTGAAGTTTTTTGCATACAGGTTTTTCCGCGTATTGGCGGCCTTCGGCCGCGGCAGGGATCATAACCCTCAATCAGCAGAATCTTCACGGTCATGTGAAGTTTTTTGCATACAGGTATTTCCGCGTATTGTCGGCCTTCGGCCGCGGCAGGGATCGTAACCCTCAATCAGCAGAATCCTCACGGTCATGTGAAGTTTTTTGCATACAGGTGTTTTTGCGTATTGGCGGCCTTCGGCCGCGGCAGGGATCATAACCCTTAATCAGCAGAATCCTCACGGTCATGTGAAGTTTTTTGCATACAGGTTTTTTCGCGTATTGGTGGCCTTCGGCCGCGGCAGGGATCGTAACCCTCAATCAGCCGAATCCTCACGGTCATGTGAAGTTTTTTGCATATTGTAGATTATAACCTTCAGACAACAAAATTCTCTAGATATTACAACTTTGCTTTTCTGCCATTATAAAAAAAGGCAAGTAGGCGCGTAATTCGAATTGGAAAAAATTGTGACTTAAATGTAATTTCTTTATTAATTTAAAATTGTATGTCGTGATTTTCGGGATTTCTTATTTCGGTATTAAAAATTTTTCGGGATTTTGTCGCATCGGGATTTTGTCGTTTCGGGATTTTAAAATTTTTCGGGATTTTGTCGTTTCGGGATTTTGTAATTCGGGATTTTGACTGTCTCCCTTGAGGAAGACATATACATATGTATATAAAAACTTCAACTTCCCTAGATAGTGAAGCCGAAGAGCTGCTAATGCAATCTACAGCAATCTAATGCAATATTTTGTTGAAAATAAGTAATACTATGTATATTGTAAGTAAAAGGTAATGTAATGTAAAATGTAAATATAAAATGTGAAATGTAATGTAAAATTGTTCTTAAATTCTAATTTATTAAGTAATAAATATATAAAAATTCAAAATGGTTGGTCTTCTTTTTACTGATTTTAAAGTAGTACGAGTATTTTAAATTAAAGAAGCTTTTTAATTGCAAATTTGCAAGAGGAATTTCATGAGGAACTTTATGAATATGAAGAATATGAAGTTAAACAAATAAGACGCCGACTTACAGATATTAAATTTTTATTTATTAACTTATTTGCAACTCCGATTTTCGCAACTGGCACCTACTTATATAGTTTGTTATACCAGTGGGCGTGTCACGCCCATTTTTTGTGAGATGACTTTCACCAATATAGTGAAGACGGGAATAAAATTTTACCTTCAGATCCGAACTGAAAGCTTAGAAATAAGCTCTTAAATCTGAAGCATTAATATTAATTAAAAAACTAGGCGTGGCGGATGTTAGATTTTCTCCATTTTCGACATCAAAAATTTTTTTTCGACAACGTTATCCCTACGTTGGGGAGAATATTGGTGCCGAATTTCATGACAATCCTTCTACTCGGGCTCCTATAATCGTGCACTACTTTTTTTGTCACTACTCGGCGGACCACATTGAAAGCATACAACAGCTACAATGGTTTTTATTAAAATACAATCTTTAAGTTATAAAATTTGTTCATCAATTTTGTCATATTATATAATACTTAATCTTCAAAATATAAATACGTTCAAAAGCGCTTTTTTCTTTGACGCGACTTTTATATACAAATTTTAAGTTTAGAAGTTTCTTATGAATATAAAAAAAAATTTGAGATGTTTGATACTTAGGTTTTCTAAGATACACGTTTCTACTTTCATTTGCAGAAAACGCATCAAAATATCTTAATCCGATCAAGAGTTACAGAACTTTGACCGCCACTAAATCAAAAACGGCAATTTACGTCCACTGTGCGACGAGTAGATTTGAGCACAATACCAAACATTTTTTTTAATGGTCAGTGTATTGAGTATGTGGACAATAACAAAACCTGGGTGTTTTTTTTTTAACAACAAGCTCACTTGGAGTGATCATATTAATTACGTAATAGGAATTGTATATGCTAAGATTCGCACGCTATGGTTCTCACAGAGTTATACTCCATGTCCGTTAAGAGTTCTGTGCCCCATTTCACCAAGTTACAAATTTGTGAATTGTAGGTTTTTTTCACAATTTTGTAAAAAAACTTATGAATTTCGTTTTACGAAAATTTTACAATCACAAAATTGTAATTGAAATTCACAAGTACAAAAATGTAAAAAAATGATTTTTTCGTTTCACCAAAGCAAGACTTACAAGTCACAAACTTGTATTCTACAAATACAAATTTGTAAAATTGCGTCTTTTTCGAAGAATTCTGTTTCACGAAATATAAGAATTTTTACAAATTTTGTAGAATTGTATGAATTTTTCACAGAAGATTTTTCATGTGTAATTTTTTTACAAATTTGTAGCAAAAATCAGTTTTAAATTTAAAAAGCACGTGCGTGGAGTTTATCGTGGCAGATAAATTATTGTATAATTAGGAAACATTAAAACCAATAAAATCAAATTTAACATCTCGGTAAGACGACGACGTAGCAGTTTGACTGAAAGTAGTGACATTAAAACTTTTCAAAATGGGTGTTTTTTTCAATGAAAAATTTCGTTTGAGGGCTTTGAAAGTTGAAGAAATTATTTTTATTATTGGCTCCGAAATAAAAAACAAAACGGACAAAAATTATTCTCTCACTCCAGAGCAGCAACTGCTGACTACCCTACGATGGCTTGGTAATGGTGGTCCATATCATGGAATAGCCGATATGCACGGCATTTCGAAAAGTGTGCACAGTGTGCAGATGTGTATATCGTGTTTGTCGTTCGATCGTTACCTTAATGTTTGAAAATACCGTTCGATGGCCGAGTAAGGTTGATGTTATACAACAAAAATTTTTAGCAATTGCAGGTAATTTTTCTAAATAGCAAAAATTATTATTGGCAATTTTTAATGGCAATGCAATTTTAGGAATGCCTTCTGTGTGCGGATGTATAGATGGAACACTAATTAAGATTGATGCACCTAATCAATTTGAATCTGCATTTGTAGACAGACATGAAAACCATTCCATTAATTGTATGTTGGTTTGTGGTCCAGACTATATGTTTTATCACGAAGTTTGTTAAAAACATAAGGTTTAATAAAATCTGAGATTTTTAAAACTTAGTCTACATTAAGAACGAACAAACGTTTTTACGTAAAACGTTAAAATTTTAGAACTGCTCATCTTTCCGCGACTATAATGTACGCCTTTCCAGCATTTGTAACTCACATAAAAAATTCTACAAATTTGTGATATTTATCATGAGTTTACAATTTGAAAAAATATATGGTGAAACAAAAAATTCGACCGAGAATAGTTTACAATTCTTGTGATCACAAATTTGTAGCTTTAATTACAAATTTGTTGCTTTAAGTACAAATTTGTTATTTTGTTGATTTGTAAGTTGTAAAACAAAAATTGAATCTACAAATTTGTAGTTGTAAGCTACAATTACAAATTTGTGATTGTAAATTGTAATTTGGTGAAATAGGGCACTGCTGGCCAAAACCTACTTAATTCCACCCCTTTTATACGGCTGTCAGTTATTTGCGAACTGTGATTACAGTTGCAAGCGTAAGATGGATTGTGCATTTAAAATGATAACTCATTAGGTATATGGTTTAAGGCGCGATGCTCATATTTCTTTGTATAATGAAAACCTGTATGGCATTCTCTTTTTTCGATTATTAATATATAGAGTAGTTATATTCTTACATAAGATAATAGTTTTATAGGAGCCCTCTTATCTGTATCAGATTGAGTTTTTCCAGATCGTCGCGTAATAGAAATACAGTGGTACCTCGAGATACGAGTTTAATTCGTTACGTAACCTTGCTCGTATGTCAATTTGCTCGTATCTCAAAGCAATTTTTCCCATTGAAATTATTGAAATGCCATTAATCCGTTCCAGCCCGAAAAATGCTACCTCTAATTGTTTTTGTTACGGGTTTTTGAATAAGAAAAATGTATTTATAAATGACAAATATTGTCATACATATTTGTACATATTTGTCTTTTGGTCACTTAAATGTAACTTATACAAAACTTAAATGCTACTGTATGCTTAATTTTAGTCACTGCTTCTCTCTTGACTGGTCTTTGCCTTTTTCGCCGGATTAAAAAAAAACTGTCCAAGGAGGTTTGTTTCTTCCTACCTTTCAGAATGCTGTGGAAATGAATTAGGCAAGTGTCAATTAATAGCTCCGATGCACAGCTATTGCTGTGCAAAACAAAACATCGCTCGCTCGACAGCTCGTATCCCAAATGTCGCTCGGATGTCAAAACAAAACTTCGCTCTCTCGACAGCTCGTATCCCAAATAACTCGTATGTTAGGGTACTCGTATCTCGAGGTACCACTGGTGGTATAACTAGTTTTATAAAGTGTACATACATATTTGTCTTTTGGTCACTTAAATGTAACTTATACAAAACTTAAATGCTACTGTACGCTTAATTTTAGTCACTGCTTTTCTCTTCACTGGTCTTTGCCTTTTTCGCCGGATTAAAAAAAAAAATTCTTCCTTCCTTTCAGAATGCTGCGGAAATAAGTTAGGCAAGTGTCAATAAATTTTTACTTTGTGTTTTCGATAAAAACATTATTATATTTCAATCTTATATAATATGTATGATTTATACCTACTTGTAAGATACATAATCTTGTGGTATAATTGTAATGTATAAATAAATAAATAAATAAGGTTCAGAAGTGGTTCTAAAAGTCACTGTGGTAAGATGAAACTTTTGAATTTGGCCCACTTGATTTCGCCAAATATTCGTTGGTATTCGGAATCTTCCTCATGCATGTCGATACACCGATACATTTTCTCGACATCTGCTGTTATGACGAACTCGTGTAGTCGCTAATTTAGTAATATCGCAGCTAAGTCGTTCTGTAGTGGTGGTCCTTTGCAGATTAAATCGTCGAGAGTATCTACATGAAATTGGAGCAGACGCGTCGAACACAACGCGGCATTTAGTTGTGATGCTATCGCTTTTAATAGCGTGGTGAGGTAACGTGCAGCATGTATAGCTAGGTCTGTTGCTAGAATCGAAATTACGGTGTTGGTCCTCTGTAGTTTCTACTGGAGTTATTTGTTTGAATTCGAAGTACTCTTGTATGGCGGCATTGTATTGTTCTCTTAAATTAGGGTTCCGATTGAGATTGCCTTCAGAACAGTGGAATCTGTTTAATGCCTAGATTTGCCTTAATTTGCTTAGATTTGCCTAAGAAGAGGTTTGGGTGGAGCATCGATTTTAAAGGTAAACGATCAATATACTTGCCATTAGGTTGCCGTTTGTGGGTGTGTTAAAAAAATTCCTCACACCATATATCCTCTGGTGTATATAGACGTTCATTGGGAGCGCTTTTCAGTGTATAAAACTGTTTCACTAGAGTAAGTTGTTGCAATGAAACCTCAACACAGAGTTGGGCATTAACTAGTTAAATCTGTAACTAGTTATCGTTACGGTTAAAGTTACTTTAACTTCGTTACTTTTAACGAAGTCCTCGTTACTTTTAACGAAGTCCTCGTTACTTTTAACGAAGTACTCGTTACTCCTAAGTAACTAGTTACTTTGCTATCGTTGAAAGTTAATTTGAGTAACGAAGTAACGAGGAAGTAGCGACGTAACTAAAAGTAACGAAATTACTTTCGTTACTTTTGTTCGCGTTAAAGTAACGCGTTATTCTGTGACTCTGAGTAACGAAGAAGTAACGACGTTAACTGAAAGTAACGAAGAAGTAACGGCTTTAACTGAGAGTAACGACGTTACTTTTTTAGTTACTTTTTTTACGTTAATTTAAAGGCGTTACTTTTCAGTTAACGTTACTCAGTTAACGCCATGCAAAGTAACGCGTTACTTTTTTGGAATTTACAGTGGAACCTCGCAAAACGAGTAATTCGCATAACGAGCAATTGTAAAAAAAGCAAGTTGTAAAAAAATTACTCGCTTAACGAGCGACGTTCCGCATAACGAGTGACGTGGATGGGGGAATCCCTGAATTGTGCGATGGAATTTTTTTGCCATTGCTACATCAGTCTGATCTTCTGGCGAAAGAAGAGAAATTCTGAAAGCATAGAAAAGTGTTGCTTCATAGAATAGCATAGCATATAAAAGTGTACATTGAGAAGCATCACCCTAATAAGACAGAGGCTATCCGCGCTACAAATTTATTCAATGATAATGCGGTGTCACATTTTACCAAATTTTAAAGCGTCAGCAAAAACTAATGTCCCTAGACAGCTTTCTAGTAAAAAAATTAAGTGTGTTACTGAAAGAACAGTCAGAAAGAAAAGAATAATAAAAGAATAATTTGTTTTTGAATAATTTTTACGCATAATGTTTTTTTACTACTTTTTTGAATACATATTTTAAATTTTGAGTATTTTTTTCTGCATAGAACGCATTATCGTATTTTACATTAATTTATGTATATGGTAAAAACTGTTTCGCTTAACGAGTTTCGCATTACGAGTAAGACTCCGGAACAAATTATGCTCGTTATGTGAGGTTCCACTGTAGTTACTTTTTGTAGTTTCACCCAAAGGAGTGAAAATGTGGGCGAAAAAATTGTTGTTTATACCAAAAAAATTTTATTGAGCCAATCGATAGCAGATAGGATGAAATGAATTTTGAGCATAGTGGGTGGTGGAGAGAGACCCCCAAAAAACCACAAGAGTTTTTTGACCCAAAAATTTGTTTTGTACCATTCGATAGCAAATGTGGCGAATCGGATTCTGGACATGGTGGGCGGTGGGTGAAGACCCCACCACAAAGTGGTCATATGGGGGTGTTTTGACCAAAAAATTTTTATTGCACCATTCGATAGGAAATATTGGGAAACGGATTTTGGACAGGGTCCAAGGGCCATCTGGTGTTCACACAGGGGTGATTTGACCCTAAAATTTTTATTGCACAAATCTATAGGAAATAACACGAAACGGATTTTGGAGGTTGTTGGGTACACAGGGGTAAATTGACCCCAAAATTTTCATTCCACAAATCTATAGGAATTGCCACGAAACGGATTTTGGACAGGGTCCGAAGGGTGTTGGGTGGTCACACGGGCGTGAATTGACCCCAAAATTTTTATTGCACAAATCGATAAGAAATGCCACGAAACGGATTTTGGACAGGGTCCGAAGGGTGTTGGGTGGTCACACGGGGGTGATTTGACACAAAAATTGTTATTTCACAAATCTATAGGAAATATCGTGGAACAGATTTTGGACAGGGTCCAAGAGGTATTCCGTGTCCACACGGGGGTGATCTGACCAAAAATTTTTATTGCACAAATCTATAGGACATGCCACGAAACGGATTTTGGACAGGGTCCAAAGGTTGTTGGGTGGTTAAACAGGGGTAAATTCACCCCAAATTTTTTATTGCACAAATCGATAGGAAATGCCACGAAACGAATTTTTCGCAATCAGTACGAGGTCTGTTCAAAAAGAGCGAATATACGAATTTTGAATTCACGCGGATTACGTATTCGATTTTTGTCTATTCCATAAAATGTATCACAGAATCTGTATCAAATCTTGTTGATCTAGGTCGTTCACATCTTCTCGGCCTTCTAAGAACATATTGTACCACCGATAAACGTTGCTTTGGTTCAACGTAGTTTCACCATATGCCACAGTCAACATTCTGAAGGCGTCCGCGCACTTAATTTTGTTTTTCTTAAGCTTATTGTAAACGTCTTTAAGTCGGTATGTGTCAAATTTTTAAGCGTCATAGACAGGTCGCTGAAAAAACTTAAATAACATATCTGGGCACACAATTTAAATCTTTCCAGACTCAAAAAAATTATTATATTTATGTTGCAAAATGCAATTTAGGCGTTTTTAAATGGTTTAAATATAATTTTAATTTAATAAAAGATTGAAATATGTATGTGTAATTTCCTCCCCAACACACGAATTGTAGAAAAAAGTTTCGATCGGAGAAGATGAAAAAATTTAGTTTTTCGGCAAATAACGAACGCGAGGGACGAAAAAACTTCGGGTTTTAGTGAATAGCGATCGCAAGAGATGAAAAAAGACTTCGGCTCGCTTACAAAACGATGGCTGGCGATGGAAAAAACTTTGCGCAGGCAAAATTTTGATCTATAAAGGTAAAAATGAGTCAAGGAAGAGTGAAAGACTCATTTTCCAAAGAAAGCAAGTTGCTCGTTTGCTTCGTTGCTGGTTCCATAGCTGTAAAGGAGAGTTTTTCTGTGTGTTTTGTATGAATTTATAACTTATAATACTTATAAATATAACTTATAATACTTAAATACTTATTTATTAGATTTTCATTTTTATTATTTGTAAAGTTTTTTATATTATAAAATTCTGCTTGCAATATATTTTTATAATATATTTTAACAGATTAATGCCAATTTATACTTCTATCAAAAAGTTCGACACCGAATCTGTTGATACCGAGCTCTCTACGGTAACCGGCTGATTCATCGCAAGACAAATTCCTCCCAAAGCAATTCATCGCGCAGCAGTTCATCGCAACAGCAATTCATCGCGCAGCAATTCATCGCAATAGCAATTCATCGCAACAGCAATTCATCGCAACAGCAATTCATCGTATTAGCAATTAATCAGAAGAAAATTTTGAGAAATGTTTGATAATTCTCCACAGAAAATTATGTAATTATCAAGCCACAAATTTTATAAATTTTAAACTCATTTTTGCAGTTTCTTCAACAATTTTCTCACACTATTTGGGATATAATTGCAACAATTGGATATTGGATACAATTTAACAATAAAGCTTTGTGTCATTGCCATCTGAAACGTTTTCATTACAATTTATTTTTAAAGTCGCGCGATTTTCAAAATAGTAGAGACATGATTATATGGGTTAATTATACATTTTACAGAGAAAAAAATTAATAAATAGAAAGCAAGTAAGATCGTTATCTTCGGCCTGGCCGAAGCTCATATACCCTACACCCGCATTTGTCGAAGTGATAAAAAGTGGGCGGGTGACACCTACTTTTTATAATTTACAGGGAGCACATTTTGATCTAACTCATCTACAACACCGCTTTTCCTACCAAACACCTTATTATATGGTAAAGTATATAAGTGAGCGTGTCACGCCCATTTTTGAGAATATATTTTAGTCTAAGATGGTGGACTCGGAAATAAAATTTTAGCTAAAAATTCTGTCTACAAGCGGAAAATTGAGCTAAAAGCACGGATGAGTGCATATTTTCTACAAAAAGTAGGCGTGGTACTGGTCCGATTTTCCCCATTTTCCAAGCAGCGTAAGAAAAAAAACAAAATATTCGTACCAAATTTAATGGCGATAGATCTACTCGTTCTCCTGTAATCGTGATTTCCACAGACGGACGGACAGACAGACAGACGGATATGGCTAAATCGAATCAGGAGGTGATTCTGAGCCAGAATATTTATACTTTTTTATACCTGCCACTTTTTTATATGCTAATTTAAAGTATATGGAATATACTACAATCCTAACCTGCCCAAACTTGCCCATTTTCTGATATGTGCCCATAATTATGAAAATGGTCTAAGTCACAATTTTCGCGTTTAAAGGTTTGCATGTATTAAATTAAAAAATATTTTCATACTATACCTTAAAATGTCAGAGGCAATATTTACTCCTGAGATATTAGCTGTTTTGGTGATTGTGAAATTTTTTGTGTAGCTTTTGGGAAATGTGGGTTTTTAAAGCTACAAATGACTTAGACCAGTTTTAATTAGAAGACATAGTATGAGATGAATGACTTAAACCAATAAAAATAATTAATGCCATAATTGTAATCAGCGACATTAAAACCTTATATTAGCACGTAATTGTGCTGTTCACATCAAAATTCTCTTAAATCGAACTTTTGGCCACCTTTCCAGGTCTCCCACCCCATAGTGCAGCGACACAAAACGCTCATGCCAGCTACGGTCGATATTGGCGACTTTCGTCTCTGGTCTTGTTCTTCCTACAAGTGGTTTGTTAAAATTTTTTTGATAACGAAATGAAATTTCAAGCAAAAAAAAGAATTGCATTGCGTAAATATGTATTAGCAATAGGAAGAATATAAAGGAAAAATTAATAATAGAGTAAGTGCGTTGACATAAAAGTTTGGAAACATATTTACCGTTATCAAGTAGCTCCAATTTTTTTGTTAATTTTTTGGGTATTAGAGCTCCTTGTCGCGACTCCAACAAGCCAAAAAAAAATGTCGCTCTCCCTTGGGGGCGGGGCTGGAGCCCCTTGAAATATGAAATAAAATCGTCTATATCTTTAAAACTATGTAAGATATTGGTATGAGATTAGTACCATTAGAAAGCTATTGAAAATATCCTTTATTTATGTACAATAACTATTTATCGAAATATGTATAGTTTTATAAATAAACGTGACTTAAGGTTTTTAGTACTATTGTTTTAGATAAAATAATTTTTTCCGAACAAAAATGTGTAAATAACCCAAGCAAATATACTAAAAATAAGATAACATTTATTTTAAGCTTTCTGAGGAAATTTATTTCATTCAAATCGGTGCAGAACTTACGGAGAAAACGCATTTTTAAACGTAAGTATAAACTACCAATTTAGAATTTTACTACTATACATATTTTTAATAATGCGAACGTACCGAGTTTGCACCGTTGGGTCTTTTAAGCTATGACGCCAGTTATCGTTTTTCTTGGTATTGTTGTTGTAAACTGGAAACAATATTCAATTTGCGATTTGTTTGTGTGGTATATTAAGCATTATGTATGAAACAAATATAAATGGCGTCGCGGTGTTACCGTCAGTCACGATGTTACTGTCAGTCACGATGTTACCGTCAATCACGGTGTTACCGTCAGTCACGATGTTACCGTCAGTCACGGTGTTACCGTCAGTCACAGTGTTACCGTCAGTCACGGTGTTACCGTCAGTCACGGTGTTACCGTCAGTCAGGGTGTTACCGTCAGTCACGGTGGTTCCGTCAGTCACGGTGTTACCGTCAGTGGCGGTGTTACCGTCAGTCACGATGTTACCGTCAGTCACGATGTTACCGTCAGTCACGGTGTTACCGTCAGTCACGATGTTACCGTCAGTCACGGTGTTACCGTCAGTCACGGTGTTACCGTCAGTCACGGTGTTACCGTCAGTCACGGTGTTACCGTCAGTCAGGGTGTTACCGTCAGTCAGGGTGTTACCGTCAGTCACGGTGGTTCCGTCAGTCACGGTGTTACCGTCAGTCACGGTGTTACCGTCAGTCTCGGTGTTACCGTCAGTCACGGTGTTACCGTTAGTCACGGTGTTACCGTCAGTCAGGGTGTTACCGTCAGTCAGGGTGTTACCGTCAGTCACGGTGTTACCGTCAGTCACGGTGTTACCGTCAGTCTCGGTGTTACCGTCAGTCACGGTGTTACCGTTAGTCACGGTGTTACCGTCAGTCAGGGTGATACCGTCAGTCAGGGTGTTACCGTCAGTCACGGTGGTTCCGTCAGTCACGGTGTTACCGTCAGTCACGGTGTTACCGTCAGTCTCGGTGTTACCGTCAGTCAGGGTGTTACCGTCAGTCACAGTGTTACCGTCAGTCACGGTGTTACCGTCAGTCACGGTGTTACCGTCAGTCACGGTGTTACCGTCAGTCACGGTGATACCGTCACTCATGGTGTTACCGTCAGTCACGGTGATACCGTCAGTCACGGCCGTGCCACGTCCATTTTAACCATTTATTGTGACTATTTTTGGTAGTTTCAGACCGTGCCACGCCCCTTTTAACCATTTAGGGGGCGGAATTCTTGAAAATGTGTTTTTATTGCACATCTACGTCATAAGGCCAATCACCATACAAAATTTCAGCTTCGTGGGCCTGGTAGTATTGAAATTATGACTATTTTTGGTCGTTTCAGACCGTGCCACGCCCCTTTTAACCATTTAGGGGGCGGAGTTCTTGAAAATGTGTTCTCATTGCACATCTACGTCATAAGGCCAATCACCATACAAAATTTCAGCTTCCTGAGCCTGTTAGTATTAAAGTTATGGCCTTTTTTGTCATTTCAGACCCCTTTTAACCACATAGGGGACAGAGGTCCCCCTTTGGGGGAATAATTTTGGCCCAGAAATTTTCGCGGGAATGCGCACAACAACATGTCCAAGATTCATCCCAATCGGATGGCCGGTTTAGGAATCCATAAAGGACAAACACACACACACACACACACACACACATACATTCATTTTTATATATATAGATAAAAATCTAAAGAAATAGCGCCGTCTATTGTCACTTTGTTACTAACACTACCACTACAATTACACCAAACATAGAGCAAAGTACCAGAGACGCATTATAGTAAAGAGGTATAATAAGATAATTTGAGAAAGTAGTTTATTATAACATTGAAAACGAGTTTCCTTCATAAATACAGCACCGATTTGAACGAAATAATTTTTCTAAGAAAGCTTAAAATACATATTATCTTATTTTTAGTATAAATCCTTGGGTTAATTACACATATTTCTTCGGAAAAAATTATTTTATCTAAAAAAATAGCACTAAAAAGCTTAAGTCACGTTTATTTATAAAACTATACATATTTCGATAAAAAGTTTAATTTATTTTACATAAATTAAGGATATTTTCAATAGCTTTCTAATGGTACTAATATCATACTAATACGTTACACAGTTCCAGAGACGATTTTATTTCAAACTTCGCAGGGCTCCAGCCCCGCTCCCAAGGGAGAGCGACATTTTTTTTTGGCTTGTTGGAGTCAGGATAAAGAGCACTAATACCCAAAAAATCAACAACAAAATTGGAGCTACTTGACAACGGTAAAAATAAGCCGCCGCCTTAGTACTGGTTATAGCATAACTTCTTCCAAAAATTCCGACCAAACTACGATTTTGGACAAGGTCACCAAATCCGGACAGTTTGGGCTAACCCCGGACGTATGGTCAGCCTTACAGGGCCATAAATAAGAAAACGAAGGCGATTTTTTAAAATATGTAGGTACGTGCAATCACAAATAAATGTCCTTATAAATTTTTCAATTATATAGGAAATACTGATTTTATAATCTGGCTCACCATATTATAGATTTCTTTATCGGAAGTACACATTCTCAATAAGATTTTTAATAAATTTATGAAAAACTGAAACTGAAGTTCTAAACCAGAGATAAATAGGCATATAGGATTACAGCTGATTTTTACAGGTTGACTCTTTTCTTACCCTACAGTTACACTTGAAAGTGCAAGTTCGAAAAACTCAAAACTATCACACTTGTCTAGTAACCCCACGTTTAGACATAATTACTGGCATTCAACACGGTATACCTTAAAGGCTGAACTAGGCAATGAATATTCTAGTTAAGTTTCGAGGGAGAATTAAACGAAATGTAAGCTATTCATTTTATGCATCAGTACGACGACCAAGCAATGCATGGAATAGAAATCAATCAAAACAGCTGTTTGTAGCATTATGACAAAAAAATTCTTCTACTTGTAAGGGCTGCCAATACTCACAAATAAAGTTACGAATCGCTGTGTACGCTTTTTAGAAACTGAAAAAATCATTGAACATTGCATTAAATTAATTAAAAACTTTAAAGGGCGTCATGTAGTATTATTTGTAGTACTTTTCTGGGACTTTTCAATAGGAAAACACTAACTAAAAATAATAAGATTTTACGTTGCAAAAATTCAAGTTGCAAATCAGCGTGTGGTTGGCAACTCCTTTTCCGTTGTTTGTTACGGAAAGTGCGATCCAGAGCGCAAATTTTTATGCAAGCTATGCATGGAAAGAGAGTACGAACTTGACGAAACCATGAATGTGCACTGTATGGGTGCGTACATTGAAACCTGTGTATTCGTAGTTTTGCTCTTCACCACTTTTCTATTCCTATGCATTGCCTGGTTCTGCCTCAAGAATAGGGGATTGGCTCAGATTTTTTTCATTTTCTTTTCTGTAATAGGGCTTACCCTCCCTTGTTCAACCATGTTAAAAAATAGCGTCGGACTCGTTTAGTTTATGTGATATAGGGCTTTAACTGTTAAAATTGGAAGAGCTATATCTCTAAAACTAGTTAACAAAAAAGCTTTATATTAAAATAAGGCCTCCAAGCATAAAAACCTTAATGCAAAAAACTTCACATTACCGAGAGGATTCTGCTGATTGATGGTTATGATCCCTGCCGCGGCCGAAGGCCGCCAATACGCGGAAAAGCCTGTATTTAAAAAACTTTACATTACCGAGAGGATTCTGCTGATTTATAGTTATGATCCCTGCCGCGGCCGAAGACCGCTAATACACGGAAAAACCTGTATGCAAAAAACTTCACATTACCGAGAGGATTCTGCTGATTGATAGTTATGATCCCTGCCGCGGCCGAAGTCCGCCAATACGCGGAAAAACCTGTATGCAAAAAACTTTACATTACCGAGAGGATTCTGCTGATTGATGGTTATGAACACTGCCGCGGCCGAAGGCCGCCAATACGTGGAAAAACCCGTATGTAAAAAACTTCACATTACCGAGACGATTCTGTTGATTGAGGGTTATAATCCCTGCCGCCGAAGGCCGCTAACACATGCAAAATCCTATAAAAGAACTTCACATTACAGAGAAGAAAGCTTCACATTATCTTTAAATAAGCTAAAGATACATGAACTAAAGTAGTGAGTGTATCATATTATATATCGTTTTAAAGGTAAAGGAACAGGCTTTTTAACAAAATTTTTTTTGACAGCTTAATGTATTCGTTTTGCAGAAAAAAAATTATTGTTTCCAGAAAAAATAGACAGTTTTCTACATAAAGTGATATAACTACTTAACCGTTATTATATATGAAAAAAAGTATTTCACGTAAATCGTCAGCAGTAAAAGTACCTTTCAAACGGTATATCACTCATCCCGATAACTCACTTAGTTAGCGAGATACTCAGTTTTTGCTAATCACATTTATTTGACATTTAAATGCTTCTAAATCCAAAATGCTGACGTCCGACAAAAACAAAATGGCTGCTTCCGGTTCTAACGGTATCTAACTGTAAAAAAAAATGCAAAAAATCGGAGCCAATCTCCTATTCTTAAGTTGTTCCTAGCAGAGCAGACACAGGAAGAACTCTCCTGTCTGTGTATACGATGTACCCCCCCAACTATCAAAATTGAATAAGCTCTTATCTGAATCAAGAGAAAAATCAACTATCTGAAGACAATTGTCCGTAGATAAAGAAAGGAATATCTTCGTGTTAGCTCTATTTCCAATTTGACACAGGTAAAGTACTCTTCTTCTTCTTATTTCAGCAGATACTGAAAGAATTCAGATAAAAACATACAGCCGTGTTTTCAAAATATGGATTCATCTTCCACTGTCATCTCCAAGGGGGATTCCAGTAAAAAACGCTCGAGTAAAAAAAGTAAGTTTTCTTTAGTTCTTATATACCTACATATATTTATTATAAATTTTAGAACTAAACACAACCTTAACGAGCTTTGTACAAGCTGCAAACTCAAGCATCGAAAACGTGTCGAAGAGCTTTTTGGAAAAATCGGGCCAGCCAGTGAAAGCAAAAAATTTTCGTTGGTATTCCACCTCTAATCCAGAAAAGAATCCACGGTGATTTTGTCCGTATATTAAAATCTGTACCGACAATTTTTTTAAATAGAGAAAATTCTAGGCAAAACGCTGATGGATTTAGAGAATAAGAGAAATTTCTCTTACAAATTGACGTTTAAAAGTCCCGATTAGCACTAAACTGGACATTGTGAAATCGGCCTTTAGTTTCGGGTCTTGTTCTTCCTACAAGTGGTTTTTTAGATTTTCTAGCTAAGGAAACCAAATTTCAAGTAGAAAAGAATTGCATTGCGTAAATATTAGCAATAGGAAGAATATAAAGGAAAAATGAAAATAAAAATAAAAATAAATAAAAATTTTAAAAGCTGAAAAAAATTTCAAAGAAAAAATATGTAATGAACTCACATAATTATACAAAAATTAAGAAAGCAGATACTATTACTTAACTGAGGAAATTTATTTCATAAAATTTGGTGCAGTATTTACGGAGAAAATGTAAGCTATGGATTTGTTAGCTACGAATTGATGTTAACTGAGACGCAAAGGAGTCTGCGAGTTTAGTCGCGACTAAACAGAATAAATATTCTGTTCTGTTAAGCAAATTATAGTTTTCATCTATAGTGATGAGGGACTTGATTGTAATCAACTTCTGGCGTCTGACAACTCTAGTCGCTGATTTCAGCGACCTGACTGTGTTCTAGCTATTATAGATCGACACAGTCAGATGATCGATGAAAACTATCAATAGCTTTGTTCGATTACATGCTTGCTAGTACTAGAAATCACAAACTTTTTTTTAATAGCACCTTCGTGCTATTTTTTTCTATTTTTTACTGGAAAAATATTGTCCAGTAAAAAATAGAACTGTCCATATTTATTTTGTGAATTTTAAACATACAATTTTCTGTTTACTTTCAAGTGTAGATTTTGACATTATTGTATTTTTCACTGGAAACGTGTTCGATAACGGTTGAAGTAAAATTCTCTATGTTTACAAAATTTTAAGTTTTTACTAATTTTTGAACACTATAGGTCTGCTCGTTTACTTTTCCAGTAAATAATAGTGAAAACTTCAAATTTTGTAGACAGAGAGAATTTTACTTCAACAGTTATCGAACAAGTTTCTAGTAAAAAATAGAATAATGTCAAAATTTACACGTCAGTTCTTTTTTTTTACTAGTCGCAATTTTGCCAGTAAAAAATAGTACGAAGGGATAATGATTTTCGTTCTCACTTGCGTAAATTCTCTCAGTTATCGAATGAGTTCTAGTAAAAAATAGTAAAAGTGTGTGCTTGCTAGTGCTAGCATTATCAAACGATCTTTATATTAGCAGTTCACGGTACCTGGATCCCCATGTAAACATGGACAAAAGAAGAAACCGCTATCATTTTCAGATTCTGAATTACCCTGTGTAATGACCATGACCAAAAGAATGGTATTCTCTGACCATGTATCTCTGGTTTTCTTTTTAATTATATTCAATCAGTTTGTAATGGGTCGTCAAAAAGAGGATGTCGGTTTTTGTTATAACGCACTTAAAGTGTATTGCAGTTAATGTTAAATAATCAAATTAATTATGATATAAAGTAATTCATCTAAAATATTAGTAAAAGATAAGGAATAGATTTACCGTTACACGAACTCCAATTTTGTTGGTTTTAGGGTTGTTGTTTTTGGCGCTGACTCCAGGAAAAACAACAACTTTACTCGCTCTCGTCTGATTTACGAGTAATAGCCCTTTACAGTTTGAAATTTTCTCGTCTATATCTCCTAAACTGTACAAAATATTCGGATGATATATGTTAGGTACCGATTAAAAGATATTAAAAATATCGGAACAGATTGAGGACAGCACAAACTCTCAAATTTCGTGTTTTTCCCCTTTTTTTTCTGCGCCGATTCCAAAAACGAAAAAATTTTTTGTCGCTCGTATGATTTAGGATGTATAGCCCTTTAAAGTTTGAAAATTTAACGTTTATATCACCGAAACTGTACCATATATGTACCATTGGGAAGGTATTAAAAAATCTTTCATTTATGTCTTGTAATAATTTATCCAAAATCTTGTACTTTTACAGAAAATTTTAATTTTTAATGCTATTTTTTTTTAATAATTTATTTTGGAACATATTTACCGTTATCAAGTAGCTCCAATTTTTTGATTTTTTGGGTATTAGTGCTCTTTGTCGCTCTCCCTTGGGGCGGAGCTGGAGCCCCTTGAAATTTAAAATAAAATGATCTATATCTCCGAAACTATGTAATATATTTGTATGATATTAGTACCATTTGAAATCTAATGAAAATGTCATTAATTTATGTTAAATAACTTTTTATTGATATATGTATAGTTTTATAAATAAACGCAACTTTAGATCTTTAGTATTATTTTTTTAAATAAAATATTTTTTTCTGAACAAAAATGTGTAATTAACCCAAGCAAATATAGTAAAAATAAGCTAACATGTATTTTGAGCTTCCTAAAAAATTTATTTCGTTCAAATCGGTGCATTATTTATGGAGAAAATGCAATTTTTAAGGTAAGTATAAGAATAAACTATTTTTCGACTTTTACTACTATGCATATTTTCCATAATACGATTCTACTACGTGTGCAACGTTGAGTCTTAGATGATTGAAGCAATGGTTGCATTCAGGACAACAAGCTTTATTGGCTTTTTGCTGTTTTTTTTTGTCTGAGGGGGTTAGAAAGCTCAGAAGGGCTGACAAAGCCGTCGCCATTTTTTCTAGCCAAAAATTTGTATGCTGGATCTGCTCAGATCTTTCTTCTCTGTCACTAATTTTCAGTGTTTTGTTTACTTCTCGTGTGACGGCCACGTGGAATTTGGCAATGAAGTGTTGTTGTTGTTTAAATGTTGTTGTTTATCAGCAAAGACTCAGCAAACGTATTCAGAGAACATGATTTATTCTGACAAGAAAAAGCCAACAAGGCTTGTTGTCCTGAATGCAACCAATGACGCGATTTACCGTTATTTATTTATTGGTGTGGTATTTTTAAATTACTATTCAATTTGCGATGTCCACTATTAACATGTACGGAAATAGCGCCGCTGCCAAAAAGTTTTGAGAAAAATCCCGAGATTTTTATGAATGGAAATAGAAATAGCGCCGCGGGCGCAAAATTTTTAAGAAAAATGGCGCGATTTTCCTTAAAAATATTTCATTTTCGAAGCATATAAAAATCTAAATGAAATAAATATTTTTCCTTTTCAAAGCATATAAAAATGTGAAGAGATAGCGCTGCGGTCGAAAAATTTTGAAGAAAAATCGCGCGATTTTCCTTAAAAATATTTCATTTTCGAAGCATATAAAAATCTAAATGAAATAAATATTTTTAATTTTCAAAGCATATGAAAATCTTAAGAAGTAGCGCTGCAATTAAAGTCTATTATTGTCACTTTGTTACTAACACCACAACAACCATTACGCCAAACATAGTGCATAGTACCAGGGACGCATTATTGTAAAAAGTTATAATAATATAATTTGAGAAAGTAGTTTATTATCAATTTAAAAATGAGTTGTCTTCATAACAGTACCGATTCGAACGAAATCAATTTTCTTAGAAAGCTTAAAATAAATGTTATCTTATTTTTAGTGTGTTTGCTTGGGTTAAAGTTGTTGGAAAGTCCATTCAAGTAAAAACACAATCCTTTATGCTGGGTTTACATAGTATGAATTAATTGATATGATGTATGAATTCTACTATAATTGCTAAAGTGAAAGAGAAATATTTGCAAACGAGACAGATAAATTAGTTGCTATAACTCAAACAAACAAACTAGTGGCATTTTCAATCATTATTAAAAAATTAAAAATTTTACAATGGATATGGTTGGATTGTTAGACAAAGATTTTTTAGATTTTCTAACGCCGCGAAAGCGCGTTAAAGGAAAGCAGAGCGTATCTCGTGCTTGTTGGGTTAGAGACTACTACCAAAGAATATACAATATATAGAAGGCGCATCTCATACAAATTTTCGGCCATAAATTTTTGCTCTGGTGTACGTACTGGTACGTACACTTTTGAGTGTTTTTTTAGTTTCTCCTCATTCTCTCATTTGTTTAATAACTTTGTCTCTTTTGGTCTCAACCTCTCAACCAAATTGCAACTTTTCGTTTTCGTGTTCTCTTCTCGCGTCTTATTTACGACTCCATGCCAGGTGTTCTTTTTTGGCTAACGATGGGTTGAAGAATTTTGATTGCATGTGTTTGTGTCATTTAGCGTCTGTGGGTTTCGTATGTGTAGGATGAGCTTTGTGTGGCTATTCTAGAGTTGGCTGAGTTGACGACGCCAGACGTCGACAATAGATGAAAACGACAGAGGAGAATGTCTTTTTAGCAATTAGAAGAACGTAGCGCATCTGCGTTTTTTCTTATTGAAAAATTGAGGAAAAATCTCGGTATGTTCGATGAATTTTATCCGGTACAATAAATTGAAATAATTTTTGATAAAAGTACCTGAATTTAATCCTCGGTGTTCACTTTTTTTATTAAATTAAAAGACTTTTGAACATTTGGGATAACAATAAACTTCTAATTCAATAAAAAAATGATATATAAATTGTCCAAACATAACAAATGATATATGTATTGTTATATAAATATATAGTGTTATAAATAAATTTAAATTTTTTTTTAAAATATGAAATTCAAGAAATTATTAAATATTATTTACAAGCAAATAAATAATATTTAATAATTTTTCAAAAAACTTTCAAATATTTTCATTTTATCAACACTCTTATAATTATTTTAATTTTCAATTATTCTATCAATTGAAATTTTTGAACAGATAATCAAAAATTTCTAGTTGCGACCGCAAGCGCCGACAACCTTGCCACCACACAACCAAAGCATGCATAGACGTATAAAATTACCTAACACAAGCAGCAAACAACGGCATATCGTCATAAGCGACGAAACGAAAGGGAAAGAAATATACATAAAATGCATTTGGCTCGGTCCAAGAACGAAAAAATAAATCGTTCAAATCCTTTTATAATAAGCAATGCTAGTGTGAGGGAAACGAAGAGAAAAGAGAAGCAATTCACATGAATGGCAAGAGCTCAGGCCATGATGCCAATGCTAAGCATAAAGAGCATAGAAAACCAGAGAAAACCAAAGCAAAGGCAAAATAAACTTTCAAAGCAGTGACGCTCTTTTCACTCATTTTGCTTGCACCCGCTTTCTGCCGACCGACCGCATCTGATTCTAAAAATTGGAATTTTTGAGTGATGCGCCTTCTATATATTGTATATTCTTTGCTACTACCAAAGAATATGTATTGTATAGAAGGCGCATCTCATACAAATTTTCGAACGAAAAATTTTGTTCTGTGGGTCGTACCGGTACGACTCAAGTTTATAAACATTGTTTCTACACATTGTCTTTTTCGCTCAATTTTTACTCAATTTCTTGTGGTCATGTTAACTTTCCATTGCTATCGTATTTTCTCGTTTTTCGGCAAACGATGGCCGCAGTGAACTTCTAACTGAAAAACCAGCAATCGTTTATAAGGCTTGGTAGCCTAGTGGATAGAGTAGGTTACTGACGAGTAGTAATGCCTGAGTTCGAACCTGGATGCGGAAATGTTTTTAAAAATGTCTTTGTAATATTTATTTTTTCAATTTAAGGCATTTTTAATTTTTTACATTTTTCTTGTTATTCTCGTCTCCATGCCAGGTGTTCTTTTTTTGGGTAACGATGTGTACAATAATTTGGAATGCATGTGTTTGTATCATTTAGCGTCTGTGTGTCATCGCATGTAGAATAAGCTTTGCGTGGCTATTCTTGAGTTCTCAGAGTTGACGACGCTGAGTTGACGACGTCGAAAATAAATGAAAACGACAGAGAAGAATGCCTTTTTAGCAATAAGAAGAACGTAGCGCAACTGGGTTTTTTCTTCTTGAAATATTAGGACAAAATGTCGTTATGTTCAGTGCATTTTATCCGGTACAATGAATTAATATAATTTTTTGTTAAACGTAACCGAATTATAATTCCGAGATAATAACCGAGATAATATTTTAGGAAAATATTTAAAAGATTATGAGCAATAAATACTTGTATTTATTAATTTTTTGAATTTAATTTTTCAAAATAATTTTTTAATTCTTTTTAATAAATACATACATACTACAAATATTTTAAAAATATTAAAATTTTAATATAAGTTTATATTAAAATATTTTTAAAATATTAAAATATTTGTAGTATTTATTAAAAAGAATTAAAAAATTACTTTGTAAAATTAAATTCCAAAAATTAATAAATACGAGTATTTACTGCTTGTAACAAATATTTTCGTAAAATATGATCTCGTTAATCCTTATAAAATTTTAAAATTTTTTTTAATCCTAATTTCTCAAATCGCGTAACATACAAAAATCTTCAAATATCTTCAATTTGCAAAATTGAAAGTTCCAAAAATTTCTAGTTGCGGCCGCAGCCGCCGACAACCTTGCCTATGACCAACACACGACCAAAGCATACGCAGACGTATAAATTTACCCAACACAAGCAGCAAACAACTGTTCGTTGTCAAAAGCGACGAAACGAAAGGGCAAGAAATTCACTTGAAATGCATTCTACTCGGGCCATGAACGAAGAAATAAGTCGTTCAAATCGCCTTCTTTTTGCTTATCATGTGTTTTGTGTGTATGTTGCAATAGAAGCACCATATAAATTGTTAATAAGCAATGCGTTTGTTGAGTGAAAAGAAGAGAGAGGGGAAGCATTTCACTTGTTGGCAAGAGTGGCAAGAGCTCGGGCCATGAAACATCATGTCCCGAGCTCGGGTCATGATATTCGTCGAGTGTGTGCCTATACTCAAAGAATACATGTTGCTAATACCCCTCCGCCTACCGACCGACCGCATCTGTTACGAAAAATTGAAAATTTTGAGTGATGCGCCTTCTATATATTGTATATTCTTTGGTAGTAGCAAAGAATCATAGAGCGTGTGGTTGGATTGTTACACAAAGATTTTTTAGATTTTCTAACGCCGCGAAAGCGCGTTAAAGGAAAGCAGAGCGTATCTCGTGCTTGTTGGGTTAGAGACTACTACCAAAGAATATACAATATATAGAAGGCGCATCACTCAAAATTTTCAATTTTTTTAATCAGATGCGGTCGGTCGGCAGAAAGCGGGTGCAAGCAAAATGAGTGAAAAGAGCGTCACTGCTTTGAAAGTTTATTTTGCCTTTTCTTTGCTTTTCTCCGCTTTTTCTGCTTAGCATTGGCATTATGGCCCGAGCTCTTGCCATTCATGAGAATTGCTTCGCTTCTCTCTTCGTTTCCCTCACCATTTAATTGCTTGTTATCAAACGATTTGAACGATTTCTTTCTTCGTTCATGGACCAAGCCAAATGCATTTCATGTGTGTTTCTTACCCTTTCGTTTTGTCGTTTGCGAAAACATTCCGTTGTTTGCTGCTTGTGTTGGGTAGTTTTATACATCTGTGTATGCTTTGGTCGTGTGGTGGCAAGGTTGTCGGCGCTTGCGGCCGCAACTACAAATTTTTACAATTCAAAATTGAAATGCCATTTCAAGAATTCTTTATGATATTTTTTGATTTCTTTAAAATAATTTTAAGATTTTTTCAAGATAAAAGAAATAATATTTTATCAAAATATTTGAAAGTTTGCAAGCAATATTAAAAATTTTAATTAATAGAATTACAATATTATTAATTAATTTTAATTAATATAATTACAATAATATTAATTATTAATGCTTGTAATTACAATAATATTAATTAATTTTTTGAATTTTATATTTCATTTTCTTTTCATTTGGAATTTTATATAATTAATAATTTATTGAATTAGAAGTTTATTGTTATCCCAAATATTCAAAAGTGTTTTAATTTAATAAAACAATTGAACAACGAGGATTAAATCCGGAAAATTTTATCAAAAATTATTTCAATTCATTGTACCGGATAAAACGCAACGAACATACCGACATTTTTCTTAAATTTTGCAATAAGAAAAAACGCAGTTGCGCTACGTTCTTCTTATTGCTTAAAAGGTATTCTCCTCTGTCGTTTTCGTTTATTGCCGACGTCTAGCGTCGTCAACTCAGCCAACTCTAGAATAGCCACACAAGGCTTATCCTATACATACGAAACCCACAGACGCTAAATGACACAACCACATGCATTCACAATTCTTCTACCCATCGTTAGCCAAGAAAGAACACCTGGCATGGAGTCGTGAAAAAGACGCGAGAAGAGAACACGAAACCAAAAAGTTGCAATATGGTTGAGAGGTTGAGACCAAAAGAGACAAAGTTATTAAACAAATGAGAGAAAGAGGAGAAACTAAAAAAAAACACTCAAAAGTGTACGTATCAGTACGTACACCAGAGCAAAAATTTTCGGCCGAAAATTTATATGAGGATGCGCCTTCTATACATTGTATATTCTTTGCTACTACTTAGAGCGTGATTTTAGTGGTGCATTTCTTTCGTCTTTTCTTAATTTGAAAAGTAAGAATCCTTCGCTCTTTTTTCAATATTGTAGAATGCATAAATCCGATTTTGAAGAGCTATTGTGCATGGTAGCTCCACTAATAACAAAGCAGAGCATTGTTCGGAACCCGTTAATACCCTTTTCGAACCTTTATCGAAATCTTTTGATGTACGAGTTTTTGTCTTTTTTTAAAATTTCTTCATTCTTTGCGCTTTCAAGATTTTCTATTGGATCGCCTACTGAGCACCATAAACTTTTTGATTTAAAATTGGAATGGTTTTAAAAAGTTAACACAATAATTTATTTATTTTAGACTCCATTGGAGGGCTTTTTTATACATATATATACATATATATATGTATGTATATAAAGCATACATGTATATATATATTCACATACCACAATATAGAATAAACCAAAATAATTGTAAAACGTACTCGCGTGTATGTAAAGTATCATCTAAAAACGTCATTTTATCCGCAAAAGGGAAATGTTTCTTCTCTCCGCTGGAACCACTTCGGGAACCAAAGTCCTTCCACTGGCTATAACGGAAGCGCAACGAACTCAACTTTTTTCCGGCAATTTTAATGTTTTCTTGGGTGATTGGAATTTCTATAAAGGGAGTTATTTAATTCCGTTAAATAAAAGCAATAATTTATTACCAAGTTCCTCTATAACTTCTTGCCACCATTTTGCACGCTAAATATTGTTTTTATATGATGCATCTGAGATGTCCCACAATTCAGGCTTAGCACGTACCAAATCAATGAATGAATCATTTTTATATAAAAGAAAATTTTTAAATAATATCCATTCAATTATTAAAGAATTATTTATCGTACAAAATAAACATATGTAGATTAAAGACGATATCCTCGCACTACCCAATTTATTTAATAATTTCAATTACAATTAAATTTAACACTACTCTAATTCTATTTACCAATATTAAGATGCGACCAATCTTCCGAATTCATTGCTGACACAACAAAAAAAACACGAAACGGTTTAAATAATTTCAGAGATACGACGTTCAGTGTTATTACAATTTAAATAAGATTCAGTTACTGTTATGGATAATTTATAGGACGTCATACGACTGATACAAAAAAGTTTAAAAAAAAAGTTAAAAGCTAGTGTATCTTTCTGTATCAACTCCTATAACATTGATATGGAATTCATACAGAAATGTGTAACAATTCTATAGCAAATCGGTAATTTTCTCCCGCTTACTCGAATGTTAAAACACATTTGACTTCAAGTGGACTCTCATTCTTTATACAACGTATCAACTGATTCATACAATGTAAACCCAGCATTAGTTTGTATATACATATATGAAATTCAAACACATCTTTTATCAACAAGATTCTGAACAGCAATGAAAAACATGAATGAAAAATTCTAACTGAAAACCGAAAACAAATTTTCAAAACGTTTTTATAAAGTGATTCAAAGTATCTGAAATATTGAGTTGTATATTTCAACACTCGCCTCAAGGTAATATTTCAGATAATAAGTACAGGTATCCCTCCTATAACACGGTAGATACGTTCCTACAAAGTTCCGTGTTGTGCGAAACCGTGTTATATGAGACTAGAAGCCAGTACAAAAGGGGGGGTTATGTTCCAAAAGCTATTAAAAAGATTTTTTTTTTAATTTCATATAAGTAACTTCATGTTTATTAGGAAACAAAACAAAAATATACATTTAATTTAATTCAATACAAACTTAATTTAATAATTTTGTTCGTCATCGCTGCTCAGTGTAATTAAACGAGAACGTCTGTTTGGTTGAACAATATTACCTTCACTTTTTGAACTTCTAGATTTTGTGCACCTTCTGACCGTTTAAAAAAATCTGTAAGTCGGCTTTGCTTGCTTGCCCTTACAAGTTCGTTGTAAATTGTATAATACGGTTATAAGTAATTTTCAGGTCCCTCTAGAATTTTAAGCTCCTTTCAGATGAAGGGTCTGCACACAAGAAAAATAATTCTAGTTTTCTTGCTAAGAATAGACCTTCTTGTAATTTTTTTATTGTAAAATTTATAATTTTACAACCTTCACTTAAAGAATAAAAAATTTTGCTAATTGCTATCCACGAAGTAAACTTTTGCATCACAAAATATGTACTCAAGTTTAATAGGTAAAAAAAAAACAAATCCAGGCACAGTTTATTCATAAAAATTTCGGGTATTTCCCGGAAAAAAAAGCAGTAAAATTTTGGTTATTCCCATATATTGTGTTCATAGTGCATAATGTAATTTTCTAAATAATTTTAAACAAAAAATAACAACTCGTTATCGTGTTGTAGAAGTACCGTGTTATAAGAGGGTTTTAGGGAATTTTTCTTTTCGTGTTAGAGTGAAACCGTGTTGTAAAATACCGTGTTATAGGAGATTACCTATAATTGAATTATGCATATTACAATTCTGTTAGACCTAAATCTTTTACACACTTTAAATGTTTTGTGCAAGCCAAATTCTTTGGTAAAATATCTGCAATCATATCGTTAGTTGAAATATAATTCAAGTCTATTTTGCCTTCTTTAAAGACTTCACGTACATAGTGATATTTAATATCGATATGCTTAGTTCTGGAATGTAAACGGGATTTCTGACGAGATGTTGAGCGCTTAGGTTGTCGCCGTATAGTGCAGTGGGCTGATTTTCACTTGCTAGTTGTAACTATGCCAGTATTTTTCTTAAAAAGACAGCCTCCTTAGATGCCGAGACGAGAGCCATGTATTCCTCCTCAGTACTGCTCAGTGCCACGGTATGTTGCTTTTTTGACTATCATGAAAAGGCACTTCCGCCTAAGAAAAATGCATATCCGGTATACGATTTTCTCTCGATTGAATCGCCGCCCCAATCAGCATCAATAAATCCTTTAATGGTTTGATCAGTTTTGCGATATTCTAATTTTAATTTTGAAGTTTTATTCAGATATCTTAATATATGTTTGGCACCTGCTTCGTGCTCTGTATGTGGATCCGTATTTCTTTGCGAAAGCTTGCATACTGAATGCAATATATCTGGCCTGGTTAAAATTGCCAATCTCTCTTGACCAATTTTAATCTTTCCAGTTTCTCCTTCTCTTTCTATTTCTATACCTAGGAAATGGTGCAGAGGACCTTTATCAACTACTTTAAATTCTTTGCCAATTTTACTTTTAATGTCCATCAATTCTGATTTCTTCGAACTTGCAATTAGTATATCATCGACATAAACAGCTGTGATATTTATCGTTTCTTTCGAAGATAATGTATATACGCATGGTTCACTCTTGCATTGTGAAAATCCAATCTTTTTTAGGACTGAATCCAGTTTGAAGTTCCATTCTCGTCCTGATTGCTTTAACCCGTATATAGCTTTTTTAAGTTTTAAAACACTATTGGGAAACTTTCTGTCGACAAAATATTCTGGATGATGCATATAATTTTCGTCGTGCAAATCTCGTAATGAAATGATCATTCTTATTGTTTCGTATCGAATAACAGGTGAGAATGTTTCCTGATAATTTATACCGTATTTTTTACTGCAGCCTTTAGCTACTAATCTCGAGTTGAAGCGTTCAATGTTGCCATCCTTCTTATTTTTCAAACTGAAGACCCACTTGCAACCAATTGCCTTCTGTCC
Organism: Conops quadrifasciatus; assembly: GCA_949752815.1. Classification (NCBI taxonomy): domain Eukaryota; kingdom Metazoa; phylum Arthropoda; class Insecta; order Diptera; family Conopidae; genus Conops; species Conops quadrifasciatus. The sequence goes on from OX457079.1 coordinate 16,522,657, forward strand.
CTTGGGTAATTCAACTAATTCCCATGTACCATTTTCAATGAGTGAATTGTACTCTTGCTCCATTGAATTTTTCCATTCTTCGAAATTTGAATCTGCCAAAGCTTCTTTTGCTGTTTGTGGAATTTAAATATTATTTTTGGTACATATACTAGCATTTAAAACATTATATTGTTCATCCTCTTGTTCTTGTACGAAATAATTTTGGTCTACCTGGACCGATTTTTTGTTCATTTTCGGAGGTTTTTAGTTTTACGTTTTTGTCCGTTTCGATCGAACTGTTAGCATGTGGGTTACTGGATCTAGACATAATATTTTAAAGTTTGATTTTCTTTTTATATTTTTATTTTTACAATCTTTTAAAAGACGATCCGATCTCGTCAAAGTAATTTTCAATTATATTTTCAAAACGATATTTTCCAACGATAACAATAAAATTGCCTTCTACAACCCGGCCATTCTGACACTCGATCGACCCGATCGATAATGTAAGATTACAATATAACATACTATATACATATATATACATATAGCTGAGATATTTAAAGTCTATGTAAAGTACCTTCTGAATGCAGAACTAAAAACTAAAGTAATTGCAACTATACGACCCCTTAATTTAGATGTGAATAATTCCAGATTGCCCTTTAGTTCATCCTTTTCATAAAGTGGTAACAGTGCTTGCAAACATCGAAGCCGTATCTCTCCGACTTTGTCGTGTAAAGTCCAACCAATATACTTTAAATAAGGATCATCAAGAAAATTCTGTGGATAGTTCTCCATGCAAACACCTATTTCAGCCATACAAATGGCACGAATTTCCAAATCCCACTTCTGATGTTTTAAAGTCTAATTTTTTTTTATATTTTTAGTTTTACAATCTATTAAAAGACGATCCGATCTCGTCAAAGTAATTTTCAATTATATTTTCAAAACGATATTTTCAAACGATAACAATAAAATTGCTTACCACAATATCATGTTGCTTTTCATCCCTTTCATTTGATTCACAGACTCTATTGTTCGGTGAAACTAGTTCACTACAATCTAAAATCAATTTATCATTTTCATTACTCTTGTTATTAAGATTGTCACTGGTTCCTTCTTCATTTCTTTTGTTTGGAAAAACATTTTCAACACATAAAACATCTCTGCTTTCAATTACTACTCGTGTAGCCTTATCAAATAGGCGGTATGCTTTCGAAGTTTCAGAGTAACCAATCATAACAAATTCCTCTCCTTTTGTGCGAAATTTTTTGTTTTGTGTTTTATCTAACGCTATTGCTAGAAATCCAATAATCCTAAAGTAAGAAACTTTCGCTTTTCTGCCTGTCCAAGCTTCGAAAGGGGTTTTGTTTTCTAAAGATTTCGTAGGGCTTCTGTTTCTTTAATATGCTGCTGTGTTTATAGCTTCCGCCCAAAAAGATTCATCAAGGTAAGCATGAATTATCATACTTCTAGCCATCTCAACTAAGGTACGATTAGCCCTCTCAGCTATTCCATTTTGCTGGGGTGTATACGGAGCACTTAATTGCCTTTTAATACCATTTTCAGATAAATAGTTGTTAAATGTATTATTTATATATTCCCTTCCATTGTCACTTCTTAAGATTTCAATCTTTTCGCCTGTTTCAAGTTCTGCTCTTGCTTTAAATAATTTGAATTTTTGAAATACTTCGTCTTTAGATTTCAGAAAATAAACGGAAATCATCCTTGGTTTATTATCGATGAATGTAAGGAAGTATTTGGAACCTGCTAGAACTTCTATTCATTGGACCACAAACGTCCGTGTGTATTAATTGTAAAATCTTTTCGGAGCGACTTTCATGGATTAGGATGCTCCTCATTTGGACACACCAAGAGTCGTAGTTATTCTCATCCAGCTTGTCGATGTTATAAAGAGACATACTCATTTTAAAAGAACTGTTTGAATTCTGTTGATTAATTAATTATTTATTATCTGCCGCTGCTTACGAGATTCACCATTTCTTGTTCTTCTAATTTATATTCTGCCTGGGCCCATAACCAGTGTTGGTGGAAAGTCCATTCAAGTAAAAACACAATCCTTTAGTTTGTATGTATATCAAATTCAAACACATATTTTATTAACAAGATTCTGAACAGCAATGAAAAACATAAATAAAAAATTCTAACTGAAGACTGAAAACAGATTTTCAAAACGATTTTATAAAGTAATTCAAAGTATCTGAAATATTGAGTTGTATATTTTAACAATTAATTACACATTTTTATTTGGAAAAAATTATTTTATTTAAAAAAATAGTACTAAAAACCTTAAGTTACGTTTATTTATAAAACTATACATCTTTCAATGAAAAGTTTTTCTACATAAATTAATGACATTTTTAATAGCTTTCTAATGGTACCAATATCATACGAATATCTTATATAGTTTCGGAGATATAGACGATTTTATTTCAAACTTCAAGGGCTCCAGCCCTGGACAGAATAGATGTCAATAATAAATTAATATATATCGTGGTAAGACACAAACAAGCAAGAAGTGTCTTTTGAACTCTCGAGCTATCAAGGAAACCCTATAACGGGCCCCTCCTATCCAAATAAAAAAGTGTCGTGTATATCATATATACGAGTATGTATGCAAGCGAACGACTGTGATGTGTACATATGTATATCATTCAATCAAACTAAGTTAGAGCGAGCACTATTCCACGCGAACGAAGTTGCGGGCAACTGCTAGTTCTACTACAATTGCTAAAGTGAAAGAGAAATATTTGTAAAAGAGACAGATATATTACTTGCTATAATTCTTTTAGTGACAAATGCATTTTCTTTCATTATTAAAAATAATTAAACATTTAAGAATGGATGTTTGGATTGTCTGACGATGATCTTTCAGATCTTCTAACGCCGCGAAAGCGCGTTAAACGAAAGCATAGTGTATCTCGTGGTTGTTGGGTTAGCACTACTCTAATTCTATTTACCAATATTTAGATGCGACCAATCTTGAGAATTTATTGCTGACAAAACAAAATAAACACGAAACTATTGATACAAAAAAGTAAAGCTAGTGTATCTTTCTGTATCAACTCCTATAAAATTTAGTACCTGGGACCCCGAGCATTTGCTCGGAACTTTTTTCCAAACGTTGCCAAGTTTTATGAGTTAGGTTTAATGGGGCAAAAAATTTTAAAAATAAGAGTTTTGATTTTTTGCAGTGTGAATAGTAAAAAAAGGCCGTTCTATCGGTTTTAAGCGAAGGGAAACACTTTGCCTGTATGCTTTCAAAATTTTTTCAATTTTTATAAACATTTTTGCCTTAAAAACATTGACTCTGTTAATAAATTTCTTGAAGTTTTACAAAACAAAACAAAAATATTTGAAAAATATTTTAAATGTATTGTCAAATAATATTTGAAAAATTATTAATTGACATTTTATTTCAGAACAGAACAAAATTTAAAAACAAAAACAAAGCAATGTCAATAAATGTCAATAAATTATTCACACACTTGTTGATCAACCACTTTAATAGAGAAAAAAAACCACCAAAATGAATTTTTTCGAAAAAAACAGCTCGACAGATCGATTTGCAATCTTTCAATCTTGCTAATATGTGAATATCAAAGAAATCCTTAGAGCCGTTTCCGACCTCAAAAAAGCTGCAAATATATATACAATTTTAGCTCGTTTAATAAGATTAGATATGGAATTCATACAGAAATGTGTAACAATTTTATAGCAAATAGTTACTTTTCTCTTGCTTACTTGAATGTTAAAACACATTTGACTTCAAGTGGACTCTCATTCTTTATACAACGTATCAACTGATTCATACAATGTATGAATGTTTTATGTATGTTGTATGTACGTATGTATGTTCCAGCATTAAGGCAGAACCAAAGAATATACAATATATAGAAGGCGCATCACTAAAAATTTTCAATTTTTCACAACAGATGCGGTCGGTCGGAAGGCGAAGGGGTATTAGCAACATGTATTCTTTGAGTATAGAGGGGAATTGCTTCCCCTCTCTCTTCTTTTCCTCGGCATAACCATTGCTTATTAACAATTTATATGGTGCTTCTAGTGCAACACACACACAAAACACATGATAAGCAAAAGGAAGGCGATTTGAACGACTTCTTTCTTCGTTCATGGCCCGAGTAGAATGCATTTCATGTGGATTTCTTGCCCTTTCGTTTCGTCGCTTTTGACAAAGAACAGTTGTTTGCTGCTTGTGTTGGGTAAATTTATACGTCTGTGTATGTTTTGGTCGTGTGTTGGTCATAGGCAAGGTTGTCGGCGCTTGCGCCCGCAACTAGAAATTTTTGGAACTTTCAATTTTGCAAATTGAAAAGATATTTGAAGATTTTTGTATGTTACGTGATTTGAGAAATTGGGATTACAAAAAATGGTAAAATTTTATAAGGATTAACGAGATCATATTTTACGAAAATATTTGTTACAAGCAGTTAATACTCGCATTTATTAATTTTTGGAATTTAATTTTACAAAGTAATTTTTTAATTCTTTTTAATAAATACTACAAATATTTTAATACTTTAAAAATATTTTAATATGAAATGATATTAAAATTTTAATATTTTAAAAATATTTGTAGTATGTACATATGTATGTATTTATGAAAAAGAATTAAAAAATTATTTTGTAAAATTAAATTCCAAAAATTAATAAATACAAGTATTTATTATTTATTGCTCGTAATCTTTTAAATATTTTCCTAAAATATTATCTCGTTAATCCTTATTAAAAGCTTAAATATTAAAAAATATACGTCTAGCGTCGTCAACTCAGAGCTCACAAAGCTTATTCTACATGCGATGACACACAGACGCTAAAAGACACAAAAAAATTCCATTCAAAATTTTTCTACACATCGTTAGTCAAAAAAAGAACACCTGGGCATGGAGACAATAAATAACAAGAAAAATGTAAAAAAATTGCGAAATTATTCTTAAATTGAAAAAATAAATTTGAACGATTTTCTTTTCTGAACCCAGGCTCGAACTCAGGCCTTTTAGCACGCGAGTAAGCTACTCTAGCCTCTAGGCTACCAAGCCCTATAAGCGGGGATTGGTTTTTAAGTAACAAGTTCCCATCCCCATCGTTTGCCGAAAAACGAGAAAATACAATAGCAATGAAAAGTTAACACGACCACAAGAAATTGAGTAAAAATTGAGCGAAAAAGACAATGTGTAGAAACAATGTTTATAAACTTGGGTCGTGCCGGAACGACCCACAGAACAAAATTTTTCGTTCGAAAATTTGTATGAGATGCGGCTTCTATACAATACATATTCTTTGGCAGAACCAAGCAATGCATAGGAATAGAAAAGTGGTGAAGAGCAAAACTACGAATACACAGGTTTCAATGTACGCACCCATACAGTGCACATTCATGGTTTCGTCAAGTTCGTACTCTCTTTCTATGCATAGCTTGCATAAAAATGTGCGCTCTGGATCGCACTTTCCGTAACAAACAACGGAAAAAGAGTTGCCAACCACACGCTGATTTGCAACTTCAATTTTTTCAACGTAAAATCTTATTATTTTTAGTTAGTGTTTTCCTATTGAAAAGTCCCAGAAAAGTACTACAAATTGTTAAAAATAATACTACATGACGCGTTTTAAAGTTTTTAATTAATTTAATGCAATGTTCAATGATTTTTTCAGTTTCTAAAAAGCATACACAGCGATTCGTAACTTTATTTGTGAGTATTGGCAACCCTTACAAGTAAAAGAATTTTTTCCTCATAATGCTACAAACAGCTGTTTTGATTGATTTCAATTCCATGCATTGCTTGGTCGTCGTACTGATGCATGAAATGAATAGCTTGAATTTCGTTTAGTTCTCTCTCGAAACTTTACATGAATATGCATTGCGTGGTTCAGCCTTTAGTGTCCAATTGTTAGAAAATTGTTTATTAGAGATATTTTCGTTATTAATTTAATATGGCGTCTCGGCAATATGGCCTTGTGTTCTGTGTAGTTTTGGGGACTATCGAATAAGAACTATTGAGTTATTCGATAGTTGAAAATTATTCATTTATTCGATAGTTTTACTAAAATTAGTGCCCTATTATAGCCTAAACACAGTCGAATTTCGTTGACTACAAATGACGTTGCTAGTGTGAAAATTACATTAGCTCTTATGGGAAACGAGGAAAAAATAGCATTTACCCTCCATCGTCGACGAAAGCAACGTCGGTGGTCGCCCGATTTCTAATTCCTTAGCCACATAGTATGTCTTGTTCTTCTTTTTTTGTTTGTTTGACAAGTATCATCGTTATGACACTATCATCATGACGCTATCATCGTCAACGAAATGACTGTGTTCAGGCTATTAGGGCTCAGTTTCATAGAGTCCGTTTGCGTGCGTATCCGTTAGAAATCTATTACAACTATAACAATTATTGTTGTAAACGCACGGAGCCTATGAAACTTATCCAATAGGTTTACATATATTTCAACTTTTCTTGCGTGTGATTTCTAATGGATACGCACGCAAACGGACTCTATGAAACTGAGCCTTTACATTGCAATCATTTTGATCAAACTGTCAAATTGTCTTTTGTCAGTCGACGAGGCCGAATTGCAAACAGAACAGTGTTCTAGTGTGGTGAAACAAAATAGTATTCGTGCTTGGGAGTGAAAAGAGTCCATTTTCATTCATATGTATAAAAAACTGGACAAAGAAACAGTTTTAAAGCATTTATGAAAAAAATTAATTCTTTCAGGAGTTTGTTATGTGCACTATGTTTCGTGCATAATTTTTTTGCAGCGTTTAATAAATTTAGCACAATTCCTTCAATTCGTTGATTGTGCCATTTTGTTCACAGCTACAAGAAATTAATCGAAAAGGGTGTGGAAGAAAACGAAAAGTCAACTTGTTTTATATATTATTGTATTTATTATGTTTTCTTCATAAATTTCGTTTATTGTGATAATTTCTTTTACAGCTGTAAAAAGTAGTCCAAAAAGACATAGAACACTGAGAAAAAATTTGGCAGTTTAATCAGTCAAATGTTTGCAATGTAACAGCATCAAAAAATTTTCGATAGAGTAAAATATTTGACAATTTGAGCAAACAAATTATTGCAAAAGTAATAGGGGACTTACTAGAAACTATCGAATAATTCAAACATTCGAGAGTAATTCCGAAATCATTCAAGAGTAAATTTGTTTTCCAAAATTAGTAATTACTTAAAACTATCAAATTGTTCACTCATGTTTTTTCTATAGTTTTTAGTAATTTGATCTCATTCACAGCTACTCGTAGCAAAAAAACACGTGTATATAAGTCAAACTCAATTCGTCATAAAAATAAAATAAAAAATAATCGAAACCGAAATGTTCTTTTTTTTAATTAATTTAATTATTTAATAAAATAAATTATCACAATTAATAATAATTCCGCTTCAGTAAAGTATTCGTGTTAATTCCTACATGAAATGTTAGAAAATGAATAAGTATGAATAAGTAATGCCTTTGGAGTTTGAGCGGAGGGAATGAGATATAATGCCTCAACAGTAGAACTGCCACAGCAAATTTTCGAATTAGCAGTAAACATTACTGTCGGCCAGGTAACTGCACCACAGTTTTGTTATTTACTGCAATTTTCATACGACAGTCACAAAACAGCAGCCCTGTCGTTTTGTGCCTAGCTGTCTTCAAAACGGCTTGTGCAGCGCTCTAATGTGTATATATACGTAACTTTTATCTGTTCTTAAAATCTGACTGTACTAAGACCAAAGAATATGTAATAAATAGAAGGCGCATCTCATACATGTTTCAGAGCAAAAAAGTTTCTTCGATGGACGTAGCCGTACGTCCATGTTGCGCAACATTCTTCGTACGCATCATCATGGATTTTACGGCAGCTTCTTTTATCAGCATCAAAGCCGGTAGCAATTTCGCCTTCATTTATGCTGTGTGAAATTATTTTTTTATAGGCCTAGATAGCCTACTGGCTAGAGTGGCTTGCTCGCAGGCAGAAAGGCCTGGGTTCAAAACTGGGTGCGGGAGTAGTTATAAAAATTTTTTTTTTTCAAACAATTTTTTCAATTTAAGCATGATTTTGTAATTTTTGTTCATTTTTCTTTTTATTCGCGTCTCCATGCCAGGTGTTCTTTTTTTGAATAATGATGTGTAGAAGAATTTTAAATGCCTGTGTTTGTGTCATTTAGCGTCTGTGTGTCATCGTACGTCGGATAAGCTTTGCGTGGCTATTCTTGAGTTCTCAGAGTTGACGACGCTAGACGTCGACAATAGATGAAAACTACGGAGGAGAATGCCTTTTTAGCAATAAAAAGAACGTAGCGCAAAAATGTCGGTATATTCTTTGCGTTTTATCCGGTACTTTAAATTGATATAATTTTTGAGAAAAGTAGTCGAATGTAATCTTTAATTTTTATTAAATTAAAATGCTTTTGAACATTTGGATTAACTATAGAACTCTAATTCAATAAAAAAAGGATATCTAAAATGTTAAAAGTTTTTAAAGCTCAAAAAATTTTTTAAATGTTCAAACCAATTTAATAAAGTATTTTACGAAATGTTCATACATATAGATAATGTTAAATTTAAGAAAGTAAGCTTACAAATAAAATATTTGTAGTATTTATTAAGAAGAATTAAAAAACTTTTTTTGAAAAATTAAATTAAATTAAATTCCAAAATTAATAAATACGAGTATTTATTGCTTGTAAACTTTTAAAAATTTTTGGTCTTTTAAAAATTGTCTGGTTTTAAAATTATCCTAAAAAAATTTTGCGATTATTTCAATTTCCAATTTCTCATATCGCGTAACATAAAGAAATTGTCTTTTCAATTTTAAGTTGCAAAAATTTCGAGCTGCGGCCGCAAGCGCCGACAACCTTGCCAACACACGACCAAAGCAAACACAGACGTATAAAATTACCCAACACAAGCAACAAACAACTCTACTTTGTCAAAAGCGACGAAACGAAAGGGTAAGAAATGCATTGGGCTCGGCCCATGGAAGAAGAAATAATAAGCAATCAAATGTTGGAAAGGGGAACGAAGAGAGAAGAGAAGAAATTCACAAGAAATTATCGAGCTAGGGCCACAATACTTGTGTGTATTGCCTACGTCCAAAAAGAATACATGTTGCTAGTACCCCTTTGCCTACCGACCGACCGCATCTGTAGCGAAAAATTGAAACATTTTCGTCATGCGCCTTCTATGTACTGTATATTCTTTGCTAAGATTTTTATGGAAAATTTTGTGTCTAAAATATGGAGTCTCGACAAAAAGTCTTCATTTTTCTGACTATTCTAACTGAAATGTTAATATGAAATATGTGTACATACATATGTATATGTAACTTTGATACTATAATTTGATTGCACGAAGAACAAAATTTTGACTATTCTAACTGTGATATGGTTATTTATATGAGGATTTCTATACAAGCTATATGGATGGCGTTATAATCCTAGTGATTAGGTAAGCAGTCCTGCTCTAAGAGTTGGGACGACAACTCAGAATCCAAAAAGAGCAACAAAAAAATCTGTATACTTACTACGAGTAAATAGTGAAAGAATAATTCAAATAAAAAAAAAGTAAGAGCGTTAACTTCCGCCTGTCCGAAGCTCATATACCCACACCCGCATCTGTTTAAGTGATGATAAAAAGTGGGCGGATACGCCAATTTTAATTTCATATGCAAATAGTAAATTTTGATATGTTAACTCATTTACGACAACGCTTTTCACAACAAACACTTAAATATATGGTATGGTATACCAGTGGGCGTGTGACGCCCATTTTTGGTGCGATGACGCTCACTAACACGGTAAACGCGGCAATAAAATTTCCGCTTCAGATCCAAACTACGAGCTGAGAAATTCAGCTCACAAATTAGATGCATTAATATTTATCTAAAAAGTTGGCGTGGCAGTAAACCGATTTTTTCCATTTTCGACATCAGAGAACTAAATGGAAGAGAATATTTCCTGCTAAATTTCCCGATGATGCTTCCACTCGTTTTTCTGTAATCGTGGTTTTTGTCACCAGTGGGCGGACCACGTCCACTTTTTGAGTATATTTAAGTCTGAGACGGTGGACTCGGGAATAAAATTTTTGCTTTAAATTTGCTATACAAGCTGAGAAATTAAGCTATAAGCACGGGAAAATTCACATTTGCTATAAAAAGTAGGCGTGGCACTAATCCGACTAGAGTGAGGGAAAATTGTTGTTTTTGTTCTTGGGGACAGCGCCAAAAGCAAAAAAACAACAATATTGGAAAGTTTGAGCAACGGCAAATCTGTTACTTAACCTGTATTAACTGTAATTAAATCTATCTATATTAAGGGTGTTTAACCTGCGGCCCGGCACACCATATTTTGCGGCCCAAACATGATATAACAAATATAAACTATTTCAATGTTGATGTTGTGTTTCACCATTTTGCTAATCCTAATGCAATTAAAATTAATTTAAAATCGTATTTTGACAGCACTGATTATAAGCGCATTTTTCTGGCGTCTACTTGCTACTAGAATCATTATTTGTGAAATGATTCGCAGAATTTCTCTATAAAGAAGAAGTCAAAAATTTCTACTTCGTCATTCTATCTTAATATTGATAATGTGCCAGGTGATTTTCAAATGGAAATAATAGAATTACAATCCAACTTAAAGCTGAAGAAATATATCCTGCAAATACATGGTCAATATATCCTTCTACATGGTCAATAGCAATGACCATGTAGATTTTTATAAAAATAATATTTCATTCGAACAATTTCCAAAACTTCGAAAATTTTCCTCAGGAATATTGTCGCTCATCTTAACAACATACATATGTATGTGTGTTTGAAAATTTTTTTCTTTAATAAAATTAACTAAAACATCAAAACGGATTGTGTTAACTCATACACAGCTTAAAAATACATTGCGATTGGCTTCGAGGAGCCAATTTCAAAAATTACAGTAAGTTTGAGTTCGTTCAAAATTACCACATCACATTGCATACCAAGGTTATAATATTATACATACGAGTATAATACTTATACTTATATGTATACATAATAATGCATATAAAATGTATTTTTCATTTTCATAATAAATTTAAACTTTTAAATGTTGTTGACTTTTTTTAATCGGCCCAACTGCCGTCACAAAATTTACCATGTTGGCCAGATGTTGCAAAAGGTTAAACACCTCTATCTATATAAAAACGATGTTAATTTTATATAATTGGAAATATTACTGTAAAATGTTAAAAATTATGCAAAAAGCCTAACAGTGATGTGCTAAATACGTTAATATGAATTAACTGTGATGCAGTTTAAACGCTAAGAATTCTTTAATAGAAATAAAGATATAGGAATAACATCCATAATTATTGATGCCTAAATAGTTTCTCAACTGACCAATTCCTTGTCACTCTCCGTAGTGGTACAAAGTAAAAAAAACTATCTTTAATATTAACCTTTGGTTATCTTCCCAATCAAAAATAAATATGAAACTTGCCTTATCGGAACCAGTTGTAGAAGTTTTATTTTTATTTTGTAACGTGCTGATATGCATAGCGAATGATGACTCGCCAGGGAAAGCGTATAAACACAATTGTGATATTAATCCTAATAAATTTCCCTCCAAGAAAGTTTCTCATGAATATATTGTGGTCTACCGGAATTACTATTCATTGAATTCCAGACGGAAGTTTTTGCAAGCCGCTATGAAAAATGCAGGGGTATGTGTATTAATATAAACCGTAATGTATGTATATATACAGGGTTATTAGGACATTGATTCAAAATTAATTTTGGTGTTAAAAATTAATTCGGGTGATTTTAGTGTTAAAAATTAATACCATCGAGTGATTTCAACTATCGATAGTTAGTTACTGAATAATTTTACCTATCGAATGATTTTTTTCATCATTCATTCATTCATTTGATCTATTTCTAAAAACTATCGAGCGATTCACTCGTTGAATGTTTTTCGAATTAGAACGTGTGCCAACTAATAGATTTTTGCTCGGGGTAGGTAGGGGTGAAACAATTTTACTTTGGTAAGTAAAAAGTTTGTTTCTAGCTGTGCCAATTCGTCGAATAAATCTAGGGGGCTATATCGTATACTCTGACAGGAGAGTTCCTCTTGTGTCTGCTTTGCTATTTTCCAAATTTGTTCTTGTTTACCAGCAAAATCTATTACAAATTCAGAAATCAACAAAGCAGACACAGGAAGAACTCTCCTGTCAGAGTATACGATATAGCCCCCCTAATTTAATTTTTTTTGGCCAAAAATATTTTCTTGTAGGTACATACGTATGCACATTTCCATTAAAGTTCGTTCAACACGTTCAAACTTAAGACACTTATGAGTTTTCGTTCGATAGGCGGATATATTCATACTAAACATATTTCGTTCGACGAAAAAGCGAATGATTGTTTAACGATGACACAGGGGGACAAAATGAAAATTTTTCGTTAGTGCCGGCAAATTGGGAATTGATTTTAGATGCATTTAGCATGCTGATTCCAAAAATACCAACATTTTCGTGCAGCTCTAGTTTTTGAGACACAGGCATTTGAAAACGAGACCGTCCTACTAAACTCAGTACTAGAAAATTGTATAAAAGAAAACTTTTAAGTGATAAGCCATGAATATATACTTATCTAATATATATGTGCATAACATACCTTAATTCTTATCTATATTATTTTTATTAATTTTATAATTGAAATCAGCTCCATCAACTTTCGCATCTCAGTTGAGATTTATTTTTTCTACATAGCCGAAGTTGTAAACATGCGAGCATCCAACATCAAGATCGCTGATGAGAAACAGTGGCTGGTTCCGAAATGGCCATAAGATCTGCCCAAAAATTGATCTTAACGATCTGTCAGAAATTAAAATATCACAATTAATTTCAAAAAAGTCTGATCTCAACGATCTAAAAATTTACTTTACAACAATTAGTTGTTGCTTAATTACGCTGAGCAGGATATGGGTGGTTATAATTATTCATAACGACGCATATAATACTAATAATTATAAAATTAATTCTTATCTTTTGATTTTTTGTAAGCTGTCAAAAATACCAATACCAAAACGTAAAATATCCTGAAAAAAGGTAATTTTATATCTAAAACTGCTCAATGTAGCCTACATCAAAAACTAGAGCTTACAGACCAAATCTGCGTGTTGTTTCGGATTCTACAACCATAAATTACCTAGAAACTGCTAAAAAGGATAATACGATAGGTTCAACGCATTCTTTCATATACATATAAGCTAAAATGTAAAGTGATCTTTAGGTCTTTCTAAAAATTGTTGGCTATACTCGTATATACTTAAGGGAAAGTTTAGTTATTTTATTGAAAAGGATTAACTTAGAATTTTTAATAATTTTTATGTGTTACACCTGCAAACAATTTACAAATTGCCCCCGCATTTCTACCATTGCACACAAACTTGCCTGTCGTAAACCAATCTAAACAAAAAAAAATCATTATTGAAATATTTTATACTAACGAACCAAAAACAACAATCTCATGGGAGCGAACGAAACGCTTCGTTAGAGTTATAAAATTTACTCTCAGAATCGCAAGTGATCCGGAACGGCTTTTTTTTGTCCGGAACACTTTCTGTTTGACACTTTCTTCATATAAACATTTTTCTGCATTTCGGCCGTCTACTGCAAAAATTAACCCAAATATACCTAATACTTCTTTTTATATACTATGTACAATCAGTGACGTAGCGATGGGGTGAAAGGCCGGGCGATCCGCCCCGGCTTTTTCTATTCTAGCTCATTCTAGCTCAGAATCACCTTCTGAGTCAATTTAGCCCTCTGTGCGTCTGTTTCTCTATCCGTCCGTCTGTGGAAATTGCGATTACAGGAGAACGAATAGAGGTATCATCATTAAATTTGGCACGAATATTCTCTGTCATCCTAAGCTGTTTGGTATTGAAAATGGGGGACCTACTTTTTATATCGAATATGAATTCAGGCTCCGGGAAATAACGCCCAAATCAAATAGAGCCTATTATGGGCTTTATAAAAAAAGCACAAAAGCCTTTAATAAAGCTCAAAAGCTTTTAATAAAGCACAAAAAAATGATATAAGGCACAATTTTGCTTTAAATGCTGAAATGCGTTAGCTACGAAGCAGCTGTTGGACATACTGGACGATTTAATATACAAATTCTCTTCAGCCAGGAGATAGTTTTTCTGGCTGAGGGTGTAAATCCTTACCGCGGCCGAAGGCCACAACGCAGAAGGACCGTGGATAGACGAATACTCTTCAGCGAGTAGAGGGTTTTGTTTGCTAAAGGTTTTATTTCCTGCCGCGGCCGAAGACCGGCATGCAGAAGGACTCTGGATAGAAAAAGACTTTCCAGCATTGAGATGGTTCTGTCGGCTTAGAATTTCAATCCCTGCCCCGGCCGAAGGCCAGCACGCAGAAAAACCCAGGATAGAGGAAAACTTTTCAGCAAGGAAATTGTTTTGTTGGCCGACGGTTTTAGTCCCTACCTCGGCCAAAGGCCATACAGGAGGACACTGTTTGCCTGCGCCGAAAGACCCTGGAGAGAGGAAGACTTTTTAGCAAGGAAATTGTTTTGTTGGCCGACGGTTTTAATCCTTGCCATGGCCGAAGGCCGGCACGCAGAAATACCCTGAAAAGAGGAAAACTTTTTAGCAAGTAGATAGTTTTGTTGGCTGAGGGTTTTAATCCGCGCTTCCTTGAAAGTCTTCCCTTCTCTTCTTATAAACAAAAATGGGCGTTATTTCCCGGAGCCATTAATTCATGTAAGAAAAAATTGTTTACTTAATTACGTGGTGTTTTGGAAAAAATTTGGTCAAACCTCTTTTTTAAATTTTTTTCTCAAAATTTCAACATTCATTTTCTCAATGACTATTTGAGCGATTGACTAAATTTAAAAAGCCTGTGAAGGATTAAAATCCTGACGCTTCTTGACAAAGCGTCACAATGTCGTCTTTGTTTTTTCATAAAAATTTTTTTCCATTTTAACTAATTTCTTTCTAAAGTCCCCCGTCACGTCCAAAGGGTGGAAAAGTGGTTCCCTCTAATATACGATTTTTTTCTTGTCTCTATCTAAAATTTGCACTTTACCAGCATAATTTACCAAGAAGTGTTATGCTCGAAAGTAATTCCTTCTCCGCATATTAGACTAAAAGTAGCAAAAGTCATAAATTCAATAAGAACAGGCGCAATGCAACACAAATTATTTAAATTACTCTTAAAAAAAATGGAGAATTAAATGACCTTATCACTCACACCGAAATAAGGTGGCTGGGGCGCCTTAATAAAGAAAAGGTACTTGAGCGGTTTTTATATTTATTACCTCAGGCTAAGAAGCATCCAGGAATTGTAAAAGAAATCATTTTTAGCATCCAGGAATTGGAAAAGAAATCATGGTGACTTAAACTTGGTTTTCTAACAGACTTGACGTTTGAATGAACTAAATTTAAAATTACTAGATAGAAATCAGCATCAGCGCTAAAGTAGCGCCCTGGAAATCTCACAATCGATTTGAAGAATTCTATAATTTAGAAGCATTTACATATAATAATTTTCAGTAACCCTTTTGCTCAAATTGATGACACGTTGATAATAAAATTTCAAAATAAAATTTAAAAGTCATAAAAATGTTGGAATTTAGTTAATTTAGTTATAAATTTAAAAATGAATAAAAATGTTGGAATTTAGTTAACCAATGTGATTACCCATTGTTGAGAAATCGAGCTCTAAAATTACACTCTCTTTGCGCATCGACATACATACACATATTTGCGAATGTTTGTTTTCAAACATGAAGCACATTAAATCAGAGTACCGATCAACCCTCGCCGATGCCCATTTGGACCCATGTCTAAGAACTAGAAATTGGACGTATGGGCCACAAATTACAATAAACTAGCTGAAAATGTTCAATGTCAAACTGCTTATTAAATTTAAAGTAATTTTTAAATGTCAGTATGTATTAAATTAAAGTTTCGTAAATATATGAATGTCTTATAATTTATGTAATGATAAAATATGAAAATAATATACAAATACGAGTATTTTCATATTTAAGAACTGGTTTTCAATCGGGAAATTTTAAATTTCAGAAATACGCCCCAATACTAAAAAAGGTTGCCGACCCTTGACATAGATACTTTCGGTTTGTGGTATTTTATTTAGAATTTATAAGAGAATTTTGCAACTGGCTGTTCACCGTGCAGACAGATGCCAGCAACTATGGGCTCGGCGCTGTCCTCACTGAGGAAACTGACTAGAGTCAAACGGGTCACCGCTTACGCCAGTCGACATCTTAGTCCGGTGGAGCAACAGAAAAGGAATGCCTTGCCATCGTTTGGGGAATTTGCAAGATCCGACCTTATTTAGAAGAGTACCACATTGTCGTGATTACAGACCAGCTTTCATTGAAATGGCTGAATTGTATTGAGAATCCCCACGCCGAATCGCACGCTGGGCGCTGGAGTTACAGCAATACCACTTTGAAGTCAAATACCGGAGGGGACATGGAACATCGTCGCATACACTTTCTAGTGCCGATCCTTGGAAAATGCAGCCGATGACTACAAGGAGATGAACCTCCGTACGATACAAAGATACACCAGCCCTGGCAAATGGCTAAACGGTGCCATCGTCGAATTCATCATCCTGTCGCTCCATCTGACACACTACACGTTTAGCCCATTCTTTTCGAACGGCTTTCCCGAGGCACCAATGCGGATGAAAGCTATTAAGATGTTCGACTCTGGGCGAAGTGGGCCGACCTGACTGACATGGAATCCATTATATTCTCCGCTTATTCTGCAACTCGACTTACTCGCTACCGGTCCCCACGAAAACGTCGCCCAAAATCTTGCGAGATTATCTTACCCTCGGGCTTAACTCGAAGCGACCAGATCTCATTCTTTCGATGTGGAGAATTAACCGCTAATCGACGTCCCCGTCCAACGGCAGACCAATGGGTATGACTGGTGTATTTATGGCACAGTTTCTGGAGGAGTGGCTTCTACACCTAGTAGAGGACTTCGAGCTGCCTCTGACATGGAAGCCACGACCCATGTGACCAGCAGAGAAAAGGTATACTATTGCTACCGCTATCGGGGATCTTTTGGCCTAGAACAACAGGGTTAGAAGTCAGTAGCATTCCCAGTACTAAATTTTTAGTGTCCCTCTCCGAGACACGGTAACGACAAAAGAGGTCTAGGTCAAGACGAAGAAAACGTCTCAAGGGCTAAATTCCCGAAACTGTCGGATTCAGAAATCAAAAGTGGCGAAAGTTTCGAAGACGTGCGGGCAGGAAGCCAAGAAGGGTCCGAAGGATGAACTGATCCCCATTATCACCGAGGAGATTACCGTCCCGGTCAAAGGCGTCAGCGAATTGGTATTTAGGACCCCGACTCACTCATATCTCCCAAAAAAGGTGCTGCAGGTGCTCGAGGCTACCATGACGATCCGGTTGAAGACCTCGGCGAATTAATGGCTAGGAGCTAACGTATATCCCTCGACGGGAGCTGCAGTAGTTCGAGCCCACGACAATGATCCGACCGCAGACATCGAGGAGGTTATTGAAACTACTGAGGACGCCTCTCCACTCTGGATGTACTATGACCCTCTCAGTGGGTTGTTTTATGACGATCTGTGCCGCGAGGTGGAGGAAGGTGAGCCGAACGACTTTGTCGCCAAAAGAAAGATGTCACGCTCTATCATCTGCGCCGAGATATGGAACAGAAGACCCAGAGCGAGAAAAGTGTCGCCGGGCCTTCCACAACAAATTCACAGGCCCCAGAAATACATACAATACAATACAGTAAACTCACGGAGCTTCCGAACATCCGACAACAAGCCCAGGCCGTGTCTGGGAATACAATAAAATTGTACCTAAAGAAATAAGTTTATTTATCAAGTTTATTTATCAAGGATGGCAGTTGTAAAAACAAAAACTCTTCTTAACGTTATCAGTTAAATCATTAAACTAAAATGAATTAGTTTTTTATTAAATAATTATAATAAACCTTGTTTTATCTGGTCTTTCTGAACTAAAATTAAAAAAAGATTTTTTAGGATCTGTCATCTGCATTCCCAAACTAAATTGAAGATGTGTTTAAAATAATTATGTTGATACTGATGGTTTTCGAAGCTCGCGATAGGACACTGCAAAATCGCCGTTTCAAAAATCGGTTTAAGGTCTATTTTTATGCGTTCTTGAATTGTATTGTTATTAACCAAGTGAATTTATAATTAATTTTACTATTAAATCACTATTTTTTAACATTTTTATTATGAACAACTGCACATATGCAACAAAAAAATGAAATGAAAAATTAATTTACTTAACTTTTACACAAATTTATTTACAAGTCTATCCTAGCAGTCAAGTTTCTTGACAATATCAAGAATCGTTGTGAACGAACGAGTTAACGTAGTAAAGTCGACAACAAAGAATTCTGAAAATTTACAATAGTTTACAAAAAAGCATATTTTGACGCTTTTCAACGCTTCAACGCTTTTGTTTTCTTAAATTAATTAAATTAACGTTTATGGTTAGGTTAGGTTAGGTTAGGTTATTGTGGCTGCCTAAAAGTACCACATGGATCTTATCCCCCTCCGCTCAATCAAACCATAAGGATCTATTTATTTAGCGAATAAGACTCCTTATTTTGAGAGGTACTATCTCACAGAGATTGCTAAAGAAGTGTACTTCCATATAGGTGTACCTTCTCTGAGCCCGTGCTGGACAGCTGCACAACATATGCGGGATGGTCTCCTCTTCCTCCTCATCCCTGCAGCTTCTACAAAAATCGTTAGAAAATAGCCCCAGGCGTTTAGCATGGATGCCAATTAGGTAGTGCCCAGTCACGACTCCTATCACCCGCCTGATATCTTCCTTGCCTAGTGGGAGGAGTCTCCTAGAATTTTTTAGATTGACCCCTCTTCCCATCTTTTATTGGCCTGTTTCACTGCGTCTTTAAGGAGCATGTGTTTACCAGTAGCCAAAGGCATACCTACATTTGCCCCACGGGGTGTAATAACCAATTCAGTGCCCAGACGAGCAAGCTCATCCGCGCGGCAGTTTCCTGGAATATCTCTGTGACCTGGTACCCAGCATAGATTTATCTGAAGCTGCTCTGCCATCTCGTTAAGAGATCGGTGACAGCTTCTTACAACCAGAGGTGTGGTGAAGGTTGATTCCATGGACTTAATCGCTGCCTGACTGTCGGAAAGATATAGATATCAGTTCCAGATACCTTATTCTCCTTCAGCCATGACAGTGCCTCGCGGATTGTTATGACCTCCGCCTGAAACACGCTGCAGTGGTCGGGAAGACGAAATTTTTCTGCTATACCGCAGATCTCAGAGAAAATCCCACCACCTACTCTGCCGTCCAGCTTTGAACCATCGGTATACAAGTGTATATCATCGCTTTTCGGTACTGACCCATCGTCCCAGTCCTTTCTGTCTGGTATGTGTGTACCAAACTTACGAACAGGGAGAAAAGTCGGAGCAGTGTAGTCAAGATTCTTAAAAGAGGAGGATAGGTCTTAGATTATTTTTTGGTGACCAACTTTCCTGTTAGTCCTTTCCTGTACGGCATCAAGCCTCACGGCTGAGCATTTGGCTAATAGCTTCCCCATTATATCAATTGGAAAAGGGTGTAGTAATAACTCGAGAGCTGCAGTTGGTGTAGACCTTAGTGCTCCTCCGATACATAAGCAGGCAGACCTCTGGACTTTCTCCAGTAACCTACAATTTGATTTCTTATCCAAGGAGGGCCGCCAGATGACCACCCCATACAGCAGTATTGGCCTAACTACTGCCACTACTGCCAATAAGTAATCTTCGGAGAGAGGACCCATTTCTTACCAATAGCTTTTCTACAGGAGTAAAGGGCCACCGTGGTTTTCCTCACCCTTTCCAAAATATTTAGCTTCCAGCTCAGTTTCCTATCCAGAATCAGGCCAAGAAATTTCGCCTTCTCCTCAAGATTGAGCTTTGTGTTTCCTTGTGAATAGGACAAGCTCCGTCTTGTGGGGATTGACTCCCAAGCCCCTAGGACCTGTCCATTTTATAATTAAATTCAGGGCATATTGTATCAGGTCCCTGATCATGCTGAGGTATTTGCCCGAAGCCACTTCCGCAAGATCATCAGCATAAGCAAAAATTTTTAGGCCTGCCCTCTCCAGAATCTTTAGCAGCACATCGACTACTATATTCCACAGAAGAGGGGAGAGAACGCCTCCCTGAGTTGTCCCCCTCCATACCTTTCTTTTGATACGAGCGTCTTCTAGCCGTGCTTCAATAGTCCTGCACCTCAGCATTTGACAGATGAAGCATATTAGCAGCTCCTCGAATTCTACAGATTTCAAGGCATTTAAGATCGCAGAAGCTTCCCCATTGTTAAAAGCCCCCTCAATGTCAATGAAGGCTACAAGGGAGAATTCCCCCAGCCTAATGTTTTCTTAATAGTACCTACCAGGGAGTGTAGCGCGGTTTCTACCGACCTCCCTTTTCGATAAGCATGCTGAGAGGAGGACAGTCTCGTAAGATACTTTCTTCTTATGTGTAGATCGAGGATCCTTTCTAGGATTGTAAGCAGGAAGGATGATATAGTAATGGGTCGTAGGTCCTTAGCAGTGTCATGCGAGCACTTCCCTGCCTTCGGTATAAAAACCACTTTACTACTTCTCCATTTCAACGGAATGTACCCTATTCGTAGGCAACTTTTGTAAATGGCCAGTCACGGTATGATTATATCTTTAGCTTGTTGCAGCTCCGCCGGAGTTATGCCGTGTGGTCCAGAAGACTTAAACGGCTTGAAGCTGCCTATCGTTCAAGTCACACTGTAGTCTGTAACCAGATAATCCAGATGTTTTAGGGGACAATGATAGTTATCCGCAACAGCATCAGTATCTATATCAGCATCACTGACACATCTATTTTCCGGAAAGTGGGTGTTCACTAATACTTCCAGTGATTCTTCTCTAGAAGAGATCCAGCATCCTCCTTCTTCAATGCACCAACAACAGTGGGATTGGAGGATAGAACCTTTCTCAGCCTGCAGGCTTCCTAGGTGCTTATGATATTGCCACAGAAGGTTTTCCATGAGCATCTTTTTGCCTTTCTAATTCCTTTTTTGTACTTAGTATAGCCTTGTATTCGTTCCAGAGGTGAGACTCATTCTTAGCTTTGGCTTGATTAAATAAGACTGCACTTCTTGCGCAGGTCCATAAGGTTAGGATTCCACCAAGGTGGTTTCCTCTTTCCTCTAGGATTTAGAAAGGGACATGCTTTTTCAAATGCCCTGCTGAGAGCGGCCGAGAAGAACTCAACCAGTTTGTCCAGTTCCTCTCCATTTGCAACATTGCCCGGACCGACAGACAAGGACGCTTTAAGTTCGGTCCTGTACCTAGACCAGTTAGTTTTTCTAACATTTCTAAACTGAACACGGTCAACAGAAAGCCCCTTAGCAGAAAGCCTATTGTTTAGCAAGAGCATAAACAATATATCTATGGTTAGAGAAGGAATGCTCATTGGAGACCCTCCAATTGCTAACATGGGAACTTATGCCCTGAGAGACAGTTGTAAGGTCTAGAACCTTCTTCCTATTTCTAGTAATAAAAGTTGGTTCGCTACCCGTATTACAAATGTGGAGATTTTCACTTAAAATAAAATCAACAAGTAAGAGCGTTATCTTCGGCCTGGCCGAAGCTCATATACCCTACACCCGCATCTGTCGAAGTGATAAAAAGTGGGCCTACACCTACTTTTTTAAATTTACAGGGACCAAATTTTGATCCAATAACTCATCTAAAACACCGCTTTTCCTACCAAACAGCTCATTAGTACCTCATTATATTCATCATGGTATAGTATATAAGTGGGCGTGCCACGCCCATTTTTGAGAATATATTTTAGTCTAAGATGGTGGACTCGGAAATAAAATTTTAGCTGAAAATTCTACAAGCCAAAAAATTGAGCTAAGAGCATGGATGAGTGCATATTTTCTATAAAAAGTAGGCGTGGCACTGGTCTGATTTTCCTCATTTTCAATACCAAACAGCGTATAATAAAAAAGAATATTCGTGCTAAATTTCATGACGATACCTCTATTCGTTCTCCTGTAATCGTGATTTCCACAGACGGACAGACAGACAGACAGACGGACGGACATGGCTAAATCGAATCAGGAGGTGATTCTGAGCCAGAATATATTTACTTTTCTATACCTGCCACGCCTCCTTTAATGCATTACAAACGGCAGAACAAAGTGAATATACCCTCATCCTTTCGGGTGTAGGGCAAAAAAAGCGACTCACCTCTATCATTCGCATCACATGCAATAAGCAGACCAGCCTTGCAGCGATGCGCCGCCTCCGTGAGACTTCTGGTAATGGCTGATGTAGGATCCAGATGGCATGTAAATCGAGGCCAGCTAGTAGGATCCGTCTCTAGCCTCCACCGCTACAGCTGTTCTATCGCCAGCGCTGAAATTATTAAGAAGAAAACCATTAAGTTTGCTCTTCAACAAAATACAGGATTTGGGCCTACCTTTACCCTTCCTGTAGTATGACACACAGTGGTTTGTCTAGAAGAAGCTAGCTGGACAAAATTATTTTTTTGGCTTTTTGTATTTGTTAGGTTGAGAGAAAAAAAAAATTTTATGGGAGGCGTGGTCGCTTTCCACCCGTTTAGGCGGGAGGGGGGGATTATCGAAAAAAAAAATGATACTTTAACGATAAAAAAAAAACATGGAAGCTAAATATTTTTCGTTTTTTTAAAAAAATAAAATATCCCGATAATTTCTCGATAAAACGTAGAATACCGTATGATTTTAAGTGGTACGGTTTTTAAGAAAATTAGAAATTTTTGTTGACAAAGAGAGAACAAAGTAAATATACTCCTATCACTTCGACATAAATTATAAAACCAAACACTTTAATACCTAAACAATTTATTTTACATAAAAATAAATGAAACAAAGAGTATACAAAAAGATAGGTCAAATACAAAGTATTTTAAAAATTCATCTCGAAAATACATCTGAATATGTAACAAAAAATTTAAACTAAATTTAAAAATGTAATAAAAAAGTTAATTAATGATAGAAAATTGTTCTTAAGGTTCATCATCGGAGTCGTCCGTTGTATCAGGCAAATAATAGTCTTCATTTAGTAAATTTATCCTCGGTACAAATTGTCGACACTCTATAGAAGGAGGCACTAATAGTTTTGACACCTCTGCAGGTAATTTATCCATTTTCTTTTTAGGGACCTCTCGGAGGCTATTGATTAGAGGATCAGATGTGACAAGCAACATGGACAATAAGTCTCTATTCGTGGCAATACGTGAGCACTTTCTGGTGTTATGTTCTCGGAATCTACGGCAATCTTTATTTCTAGCTTCCTGTGCCTCTTCCGATAGCTGTCCAATTGGAACAAGAGCAGTTTTGATAACCTCTGTACTGTGGACCAATATTTTGTGTACAGTAGCAGGCATGTAATACCACGAATAGAGATTTATATATAACTGTCTGGTGTCAAGACAAAGTTTTTTGAATTCAAATAAATTTATCTCAAAACCAGATGACAGTGTTCTTAATAAAACATCAAATTGCTTAATTAGTGTCACATCCAATCCTGTGATCTGAACACTCGATTCAGGGTTCCCGAAGAAACGGCGAGCAGTGTTACCGTCATTAGTTGAACCAAATCCTGGCTTTGGTTTGTCCACAATTAGACACATTTTTGGCTTGAATTTGAGTCGAATATTCTCTGAACGGTTTTTTACACACTCTTTATCCTTACTGGTTCTAGCCTGCCATTTTTTTATATCCAGTTTATAACTAATGTGTAAAAGACATTCGAAACAACGTATCCAAGCATGAAGTGTGGACAAACCAAAGCCAAAATTTTCATGGTCGATGTCAAAATCCTTTGATTCCTCATTCATCTGTACAGGTGTCGCACCACAAATAAAGCAGTTCTGCGCTGAAGTGTGAGTCAACGCATTGCACACTTTTCCGTCAGTCATTGTCAGTAGAAGTTTATGTTTAACAGAAATTGTAGAATCACCAAGTTTACAAATTGATGGCAACAAATTTGTTATTTGTTCCAAGACTTTGTTAGTCTCTGTTGTCGTCAGTTCAGTGGTTTCCTTTGCAAAAATTAATTTAATCGGACGACAAAACATTGTAGATGATGGTCGTGGATTTTGCCAAACGATATTATTACCATCGGTTAATCTCAGAGGGACAAATGAAAATACGAACAGAAATTCGTCAGTATCCGTACTGTTCTCAAAATTTTGTTTGTAGGCACTGCGGCCAGAACTGCTGCCACAACCCTATTTGCTTATAAGTCTATAAGTCTAAGTCTAAGTCTATAAGTCTTATAAGTCTTGTACGAATCGCTCAACAGTTTTGTCTAAAAGAGACTGTAAATTAATTTCTGCCCGCGTCTCCGTTATTAAGGTGTGTTAATCGGGAGGATAACACACCTTTTTTGACTTACGCAAACAATGATAAGACGGATACTCGTGATGTCCTGCCTTCATAGACCATTTCCTAGTCTGCTTGTATGTATGTGATGTCGATTTCGAATCGATGTAATAGGCTAGTGCCTCGTCACCACTTAACTGCCTATAACTGATGGAAGAACTATTGTTCTGAGAATTGGTGGCTACATTCGAACTGCTGGGACCTTCACTGATGTTTTTTATAATTTTAGCAATGTTTCGATTTCCTGTTGCACGAACTGCAACTTCTGCAGCTGTTATTAATTCACCAGCGCTACGCGACTGTACGAGGTCATCAACTCGGCGCTTCTTAGTTTTATATGATAAGTCTTCAAAGCTTTTTCTAGGTCTTCCTGCAGGATCCGCCTGTTTGCTTATTTGGTTTTCAGATGACGTTGATTGTGGCGATTTCGTGCTACACACTGGAAGTTGTATATCCTTTCCATCCAACCAGCTCTTGTTCTTAATTATAAATCTCTCCTATTGCAGTCTTCCATCTCGTATTCAATTTTGAAGAAAAAGAAGTCAAAGTATTCTTCAGCCTTCTCTCAGAATACGAGGTAATGTCGTTTAGTTCAAATTTTGAGGAAACGTATTTATAAAGATGGATGCTCCTTTCGTTTTGCTCCTCTTTTATCCATTCTTCAAAAAGCTCCTTCCTTGAAATGGAGTATTCTGATGAGTTACACAATGAATTTTCGTCAATGACTTCTGTCGAGTCCACTTGATTTTCTGGATGCGCCATCTTCACTCCTTCGCGTTACTTCTCGTTTGATTTAATCCTTTGTCAGTCATGCGAATTTATTCTTATTTTGTTCTTTATAACGTCTATTTATAACGTGTATTTTGTCTTTGTAACGCTCATCCAAAAGGGGCGGTCATTATAGGTATCTGTGCTTATTAGTGCCGCTGTCATTTTTTTTTTTCGGGCAGGTAGCAAATTGTGTCGGATTAATTGTAACTAATTATTCCGGAATTAGGTGTTTGTGTGATAGATTCTAAGTTAAAAAACCCAAAAAACAACGTTCCGCACAAGTGCGCACTATAAATTATATATCAATAAACAGGTAATTGTTTTAAGAAAGTAATATATAAAATCTAGAGTGGTGTCAATCATTGTCAGGTATTTGCAGCCCACGAAAGTGTTGCATAAATTGTGACTAATTATTTTGTAAGGGTCGAGGTATCCTGATAAAAAACGGAATAAAAAATGTTTCGCACATTCTCGGGCGATAAATTATATATCAATAAACAGGTAATTGTTCCAGAAAAATAATATATGAAACCTAGAGTGGTGTCAAGTTGTGTCAAGAACTTCTAGTCCAAGAAAGTTGAAAAATTAAAAAAAAAAGATCACGTATTTTGACCTGTTTTTAAAACCTCCCCAGGCAAAGTTGAAATAATTTTTTTAAGAACTGCCTTTATTAATAGTAATATAAGACTCTGACCTTCAAAACCAATTAACAGAATTTTTCACAAAATAACGTATACAAATAATAGAGCCTTTTGAATGTGGTACTAAAATTCCACGGATTAAATCGTGTAATTAGAATTATCTCATTAGCTGACTTCTGGACCCTCTCACTTATCACTTTGGAACGGTAGACATAAACAATTATTCATTTTGGAGGTTTGAAGGTATTTTTTATCATATCTCATCAATAATTTTTGAAATCAGAAAATGACTTTTGTCCAGCTAGCTTCTTCTAGACGAACCACTGTGCGACGTCGTCTTCATCCTTGGAGAGACGAAGTATGAGAGCAGTCGACGCTGCTTTGCAGTAAAAAGGTGAAGGTTAATCTGAATCAACCGCATCAAGGCGCCCTTTGACCACCTCCATCACGGTAATCTCCAGCTCTGAACCGGAGTTGAGAAAAGTATCCTCATCCAAAGAAGCCCGAGAGAGCCTCCTCGTGATGTCCCCCTCCGAGCCAGCATCGGAATTCGCATTAGAATGGAATAGTTGAGAGCATATTTTCGAATTTCATTCGAAAAGTTATAGCGCAGGCTTCCCGGTAAAAAACTAACTAAAAAGAGTTTAAGAACGGTAGCAGTCCGTAGCCTAGAGATACATATGTGTGCTTGGTTTTAATTACAAAGAGCAGAGGTGTTGTAGATTAGACGTATTTTCGGAGTCGACATTATTTAATTGTTCTTCCTTAATTGTTAAATTAAATTTCGTTTTGGTCATAAGCCGCTTAGCTGCAGTGTATTAATTTCAATTTTCACTAATGCCCGGTTTTTCAGTGCAAGCTTAAGCTCCACCTGAGGCTTAAACTCCAGTTTATCTTTTTGAGGCGTTTTACAGTGTGAGTTTAAGATATAAGCTTAACTTAAAGTGAGGCTTAACTTAAGCGGTAGATTTGGCTTAAGCTTTAGATGTCAATTTTTAAAACAACAAATTGGGAATTATTATTATTATTATTATTTTATTAAAAAAAAAAAAAAATTTCGTACAATACACTAAGAGCACAGCTCTTTTATAGTACATAAAACAGTGAATGGTATTAAAGTAAAATTAAAATAAAATTAAGTTAATTTAAGAATAAACTTAAAACTAAGCTAGATAATCCTAAAATAGAAAAAGAGAAAAGGGGTAGAATAATAGACCGACAGAAAAGAAAAGAAAAGAAAGACTAGATAAAGTTCAGGTATTAGGTATTATATCTATCACAAAAAAATGGAGTGGAGATAACCCTGAAGGAAATGTTCTTGGCAAATGCTCATCGAAAAATTTTAGGAACCTATGAGGAAAAATTACCTCTTACCAGCTGCCTAAACCTTACTAACAATTTTAATATTATGAGGTAGGCTGTTCCATAGTCTTACTATGGAATATGTCGCTTTTATTTAATAAATTAATTTTTATACGTCAAATGTGCTTTTCAACAATTCGTGTGTTGGGGTGAAACACATATTTCACTCTTTCATTAAATTAAAATTAAATTTAAGTAATTTAACAAAGCCTAATTTCATTTTACAACATAAATATAATAACTTTTTCATTCACAATTTTTAAGTTCATAATAATTTTTGACATATAACGACTGCGAAAATATAAAAATTTTTTCATTCATAATTTTGAAGTTCATAATAATTTTTGACATATACCGACTGCGAGACCCGTTTACAATATATAATTTACAAAAATAATTCACAATAGCACCATAAATGCGTCTTAGCTAAGCCTACGACATAAAACGAACTGTGAAACCCGACAGGCTTAAGAGTGAAGCTTAACAATAAAATTATTGTTATAAATTATTGTTATTTACAATAAAAAATCAGTGCAAAGTCAACGATGCTCTAACTCCAAAACTGACGCAGTCTCCGACAACACGCAAAACCGACTCTTCCTCTCTTCAACGTATGCTACAACAACGTCTAGATAAGCAAAGTGTTTTCTTAACGGCAGTTATTAAAACAGAAATCAGTAAATTGTGGGAAGATGTTTATGATAAGCTGCAAAAGGAGCTACATTGTTTATGCGAAGTATTTAAAAGTAATTTTCGTGGCATCGAGGAGTCATGGGAAAAAAGCATTGAGAAAAACAAAAGAATCAGCTGCTGCTATCTCTGCACGCATTGAGTCAATAGAATTAGCTCAGACAGATGTTATTAATCTCCATTAAACACTTGATGATATTAGTGATCGTGTAGACGCCTTGGAACGACGTGAGATATCAAACGACGCGATACTTCTCGGAATTCCGGAGCTGAAAGATGATCTAATAAACATCGATTGTAAATTATGCTTAAAAATTGGAATCACAAATTTTCGGCTTAGTCGTATTTTTCGTGCCGGTGGTAGAATGCAGTCGAAGCAGAGTACGGGCTCAACAAATTCAGACTCTTCTCCTATTATTATAAAGTTCCTGCATTTGAATGAAAGAAACCTGTTTTTAAAGGCCGCTACAGCATATCGAAAGGCCGACAACCACACTCTGCGGCTTATATTGGTTTCTCTTCAAATAGAAGCTTCTATGTAAATAAAAGTCTAACTAAGAGAAATCGAGAACTACTCTTGCGAGCGACTAATCTAAAGACAAGGAAACAACTTGCAGCTGTTTATCCTCGGCGTGGATATAATATAATAATTTTACAAAATTTATTTTTGTAAAAATAACATTGGGAGGAAATAGTTTACTAATTAAAAACCCTGAAATGCTTAACGCTGCTGTATTGGAAAACTCTGTCATTGTGGATGAAAACATTTCTGAAACAGACCGAAACACTAGTACGAGGGCGGTCCGATAAGTACTTGGCCTCACCACCCGATGGTCGCCACGATCGCAAGAGACTATCGTGTAGTACATTCTTGTAGACAGCTACTGTCGAAATTTCAGCCGAATCGGACTCGTAGTTTTGTTTTGACCGCGTGTAGAAGTGGGTGTGTCCGCGTATTTTAGAAAAATGGGAAAAGAGAAATATGGGTCAGTGATTCGATTCTTGTTTTTGGAAGGGAAATCGCGCAGCGAAATCAAAGAGCGCTTGGATGCTGTGTGCGGTGACCCTTCTCCTTCGATGGCGACCGTCAAAAATTGGTTTAATGCCTTTTAACGTCGTCGCACGTTAGTTTTTGATGAGCCACGGCTAGGTGCCGCGTTTGCTTACTCCGAACAATAAGCGCAACCGTGAGACCACTTCAGAGCAGTGTTTGATGCTGGTGTTGTGTATATTTCTGAAGGACACTATTTGGTGACCCCAGAAACGTACACAATTTGATTTGACAATAACAGTCGCACTACGTACTGGAAACGGTAGTGATACTGTTACGTTTTGTAAACAATAGCAATACTGCCACGTATTTAACAACGGCAGCAATACTGCTATGTAGAATGTATAGTGTCGTATTGTTGTGAGACCACGTATTCTGAATCCTTACTATATATATATAAAACTCAAGCGCCTTCCCAGGAGATAAAAAGGTCGCCCTAACTTTTGTGTCCGGCGTGGAACGCCGTTGGACAGACAAGGTGCCTTGCTTAGAGCTGGCACTCTTTAAAGGGAATTTTGCCGTTACTAGACAAAAGAATTAAACGAGCCGATTAGTTTGGCTGCTGATAAAATTCTCGCTTTATTCTGGATCGCTCGGGTTTTTATATCCGAGCTGATCCCGTTCTTTTCCTTAGAGTAAATATAGTGACAATATTTATGTTATACATTTGTAGTGCTCTTACATATTCTTAGCATAGTGCTTGTTCTTATTATTCTACTTCCACTCAATAATTTTATGTTAACTCGTTATATTTATTGAGTTTTTATTGAACCTTTCCCCAATCGTATTTTATTGCTTATCGATTTGGTTCAGCCATAGAGTAAGAAATAACAAGAGGCCGAATCTTGAACAACGAAATTTTTTTATGGTCGGTCCAGTACTGGACCGATTTCTCACTCATTTTTGAGTACTTTGAGCTCTCACTCTCTTCTCCATAGCAATTGACAGTTTTTGATATGGAAGACGACTCTCATATAAATTTTCAGCCGAAACATTTTTGTTCTCTTCTCGCGTCTCCATGCCAGGTGTTCTTTTTTGGCTAGCGATGGGTAGAAGAAGAACAATTTACAATGTATTAATTGTATATTCTTTGGGAGAAGACTTTTGAATGCATGTGTTTGTGTCATTTATCGGCTGTGTGTCATTTAGCGTGTGTGTGTATATAGGATAAGCGATGAGCTTTGTGTGGCTTTTCTTGATTTCTCTGATTCGACGACGCTAGACGTCGACAATATATGAAAACGACAGAGAAGAATGCCTTTTTAGCAATAAGAAGAATGTAGCGCAACTGAGATTTTTCTTATTCAAAAATTAAAGAAAAATGTCGGTATGTTCGGTGTTTTTTATCCGGTACAATGAATTAAAATAATTTTTAATAAAAGTTGCCGAATGGAATCCTCGTTGTTAACTTTTTTTATTAAATGAAAACACTTTTGAACATTTTGGATAACAATAAACTTTTAATTCAATAAAAAAGGGATATATGAAACGTTCAAACATAACAAATGATGTAGTGTTAAATAAATATATAGTGTTATAAATGAATAAAAAATAATTTTGAAATATAAAATTCCAAAAATTATTAAATATTATTTGCTTATAAATTTTCAAATAAATTTTAAAATAAGATTTCGTTTATCTTAAAACAATTTTATTATTATTTTAATTTCCAATTTCTCATAAAGAAATTGAAAAGAAATTTCGGAACATAAAGAACGAAATGGCTTTTCAATTTTTATTTGCCGAAATATCTAGTGCAAGCGCCGACAACCTTGCCAACACACGGCCAAAGCGTACACAGACGCGTAAAATTACACACACAAGCAACAACAACCAAATTTGCAAAAGCGACGAAACGAAAGGGTAAGAAGTACGCATGAAATGCATTTGGCTCGGCGATGGACGAAGAAAGAAATCGTTCAAATCGCCTGCTTTCTGCTTATCATGTGTATTGTGTGTGTGCGGAATTAGAATGGAGCGGAATACGCAATGAAACGGAGGAAAGGGCAAGTAATTGAAATGAAATGCAAGTGTTCGGGCCGTGAACAAAGAGAGAGAAATCGTTCAAACTGCGTGCTCTCGCCTATCATGTGTATTTTTCCATCTATGCTTTTCTTCGTTTCTTCGTCCATACCGCCCGCATCAATGATCCCGTTTGAGTAACTTTGGCTGATTCGGCCTCTTGTTATTTCTTACTCTATGGTTCAGCTTTGTAAATATATTCGTACTGTTTCCGCGTGCTACCGAATATATCGGTCACGGGGTAAACGTACTAAAAGTGCATATTCAGCTTTAAATATTATAAACGTTTTAGAGTGTCCAGGAGCAGACTGCGGGTGCTGTGTGTTGTGTAGTGTTTACGTTTGCGATTTTAATAACTATATTTATGAGTTCAATTATCTGACTCACAACATCCCTCCACCCTTAATGTAAGAAAAAATTAAGATCGTGAAGCGATATTAATTTTTTCTTTTTTGTAGCTTCTAATGGATTAATTTGAATTCAAGGATTAATCTGAATTATGTAACTCTTATGCAGAGCTGGGGAAACTCAATTCCATTCCAATTCCAAGTAAATTCCTCAGGAATTAGGACTGTGGAATTAAGTACCTTTCAAGCAAAAGGAATGGAATTGAGTGAGCCTCAATTCCTTTTGAAAGGAATTGGACTTGGAATTGAGCAAAGAAATTCCTTTCACATGGAATGGAATTATAAGTCCCAATTCCTTGGAATTGGATTTGGAATTGAAAATTTCAATTCCTTTTGAGGAATTAAGGTTGGAGGAATTGAAGTACTTTGCTGGCGATTGAGACCTTACTGTGTGTATGATAGAGTGTAAGTTAAAGTAGAAGAAGAAGAAGACATGTAGGCAGATTTTGGCAAAAAAACTTTTTCCTATCATTGGTTGCATTCAGAACGGTCAAGCCATGTTGGCTTTTTCTTAATTTTTGTCTGAGGGGGGAAGAAAGGTCAGAAGGGCTGACAAAGCATTCGCCATTTTTTCTAGCCAAAAATTTGTATGCTGCATCTGTTCAGAACTTTCTTCTCTGTCACTCATTTTCAGTGTTTTATTTCCTTCTCGTGTGGCGGCCACGTGGAATTTGGCATAAAGTGTTGTTGTTGTTTAAATGTTGTTGTTTTTCAGCAAACGTATTCAGAGCACATGATTTATTCTGGCAAGAAAAAGCCAACAAGGCTTGACCGCTCTGAATGCAACCATTGTTACACTTGATAGAAAATATATGATATGTATGTGATATTAATACTAAATTAAATTGATTGGAGGGGTGGTGTGGGTGGGGATCACCAAAGAGGTCACACGGGGGTTTTTTGACCGAAAAAATTTTTTTTTACCAATCGATAGTAAATGTCGCGAAACGGATTTTGGACATAGTGGGCGGTGGGTGGGGTCACCCCAAAGAGGTCACACGGGGGTTTTTTGACCAAAAAATTTTTATTGCGCAGATCGATAGCAAATATATTGAAACGGATTTTGGTGATGGTGGGCGGTGGGTGGGGTCACCCCAAAGGGGTCACACGGGGGTTTTTTTACCAAAATTTTTTTTTTACCAATCGATAGTAAATGTCGTAAAACGGATTTTGGACATAGTGGGCGGTGGGTGGGACCACCCCAAAAGGGTCACACGGGGGTTTTTTCACCAAAAAATTTTTATTGCACAAATCGATAGGAAACATCATGAAGCGGATTTTGGACTTGGTCCGAGGGGCGTTGGGTGGTCACATGGGGGTAAATTGACCCCAAAATTTTTATTGCACAAATCGATAGGAAATGCCACGAAACGGATTTTGGACTTGGTCCGAGGGGCGTTGGGTGGTCACACGGGGGTAAATTGACCCCAAAATTTTTATTGCACAAATCGATAGGAAATGCCACGAAACGGATTTTGGACTTGGTCCGAGGGGCGTTGGGTGGTCACACCGGGGTAAATTGACCCCAAAATTTTTATTGCACAAATCGATAGGAAATGCCACGAAACGGATTTTGGACTTGGCAGAAGGTGTACCGCCGAAGTAGTCACACGGGATAATTTCACCAGAAAAATTTTAGTGTTGAAATCCATAGAATATATCACAAAAAAAATTTTACACATTTCAATATATTTGCTATCGATCTGCGCAATAAAAATTTTTTGGTCAAAAAACCCCCGTGTGACCTCTTTGGGGTGACCCCACCCACCGCCCACTATGTCCAAAATCCGTTTCGCGACATTTACTATCGATTGGTAAAAAAAAATTTTTTCGGTCAAAAAACCCCCGTGTGACCTCTTTGGTGATCCCCACCCACACCACCCCCCCAATCAATTTAATTTAGTATTAATATCACATACATATCATATATTTCCTATCAAGTGTAACAATAAAAGTTTTTTTGCCAAAATCTGCCTACATGTCTTCTTCTTCTTCTACTTTAACTTACACTCTATCATACACACAGTAAGGTCTCAATCGCCAGGAAAGTACTTCAATTCCTCCAACCTTAATTCCTCAAAAGGAATTGAAATTTTCAATTCCAAATCCAATTCCAAGGAATTGGGACTTATAATTCCATTCCATGTGAAAGGAATTTCTTTGCTCAATTCCAAGTCCAATTCCTTTCAAAAGGAATTGAGGCTCACTCAATTCCATTCCTTTTGCTTGAAAAGTACTTAATTCCACAGTCCTAATTCCT
This sequence comes from Conops quadrifasciatus, assembly GCA_949752815.1. NCBI lineage: Eukaryota > Metazoa > Arthropoda > Insecta > Diptera > Conopidae > Conops > Conops quadrifasciatus. Next base: position 16,556,375 of record OX457079.1, read on the forward strand.
TGGAATTGGAATTGAGGTGGAATTTAATTCCCAAAGGAATGAGTACTCCCCAGCTCTGCTCTTATGGATAGTCTTATGATATACTAATTTTAGTCTGCGGTTGTTTTGATAGGCGTTGTTGTTTGAGAGTTCCGCTCTTGGGTCCGTGGAGTATGTAGATCAGTTCCATCTTTTATTTTCGGGTGCTAGGTTTTTTATGTTCGATGAAGATTTGTTTAATTTCGAGACTTGGCATGCAGCTGGGTACAGATGACTTGAGTTGTGATGCAACTATTTTTACTGGATGTCTATAATTTGGAGTCAGGCTTAAATTAACTACCAGACGCTTCCTTATGTTGTTATTAGGTGCCGGTGTAGTTGTGCCATTCCATTGTCCAGAATAATGAAAATGTTGCTTTAGTATATATGAGTTAGTCTTCACCTAAAATCACAGCTGATGACTTACATCGTCGTCTTGGTCTTTTGGTACCGTGTTGTTGTGCATTTGTTGTTTTGGTATCATGTTGCGCTTGTTGTTTTTTTTTTTTTTTTTTTTTTTTTTTAAATTGTCGGTGTTTTCTCGACCGTTGTCTTGACCCTGAAGTTAAACTGATTTTTTGTGTCTCCCCCCATTTCTTCTGGGCGAAGTTGTTACGATGTTCCTGAAGTTGTTCTCTCTGTTGTCTGGATCGTCTTAATTCTAATTATAATATCTTATGGAATTATGTAGTGTTACATTATTTTTCAAATAAATTAAGATCTTAAAGTGTTACTTAAAGTTAGATTCTATTGATGCTTTTGTTGACACATTCTGTAGCTTTGATGAAAATTATTTTGAGTGTTTATTATTTACTATTATTTATTTACTGTCTATGATGGAGCTTACTATTTAGTATTATTTTTGTATTTTGTGCTTATGCTTATACTTTGCTAATTATTTAGTGTTTAATTGTGTGTTTCGGTTATATCTTACTTTTATGTGTATTATTTTATGGAACATGCATATGTGTATATGATGTATATAATATACATAATGTAAGTATGTGTGTGTAGACATATGTATATGTAACTGTTTATAGAATGGTTATGTACAACGTGGTACATATTTTTCTTTGACCGTTGTGAACTCATTAAATATTTTTTACTGTTGATAGTTTTTGTCTTTGATATGTAATATTTTTTTGTACGATCCGAAATGTGGTTTCGTATTATTTAAAAACTTTTCTGGTATATGGAACGATTTTTGTGCTGTTCCTTTGCTTGCGAGTGGTAATGTCGCATCATATTTCTTGCATGCATTTCTTTTGCAGCGTTATGTATATGCATCTAGTTTTGTTTTGGTTATGATGTGCATACATATGTATAGTTACTCGTTGAATATATACGGATCTCTTGGTGTATATATGTATATGTATTATATATATTATATATATTATATTTGTTTTATTGTTGTCTTCTCTTTTCGTTTTGAAGACTTTCGAAAATCATTCTTGTACGTTTAAATAAATAAACATTTATTTACTGAAACGTATACATTTTTTCATAATATTAGTTTGATAAAGCGTTAGTATTTAAAAGTTAATATAGGACTATAGGTAAGGGTTGTATTTAAGTAATTATTTAGATAGTAGTTTGCTTGCGTTCTTTCCTCCTTTAATAAAAATTTATGTTTAAATTTTATGCTTGGTCGCGTAGTAAAAGTAAAGAAAAAGGAAATTAAAAGAAAAGTGTCATTAATTTGGTATTCCGTTTTCTAATACTGTAGTCAATGTTAATTTTGATAATATTATTTCTTGTAGGGTTTGAGTAGGTTGTTATGGAAGAGCTTAGGCTTATTTTTGATTAGTATTGAGGTGTTGACTGGGTTTCTGATTTCTGTTACCTCGTAGGGTCCTAGCCATATTGGAGAAAATTTATTTTTCCTCGTTTGATTTTTTAGTAAAACCTTATCTCCTATTTTAAAAGTGACTGGACTTTACTTTACTGTCATATTGCTTCTTTGCTATCTCTTTTGCCCTCTCTTGATTTTTCCTAGCTAATTCATGCGCCCTTTCAATTTGAAATTTTTTTACTCTAGCAGGATCGTCTGCGTTATACAGTGGGCTGCATTTACGCATTAGATTTGTTGGCATTTCTGAGTCAAAACCGTACAGCGTGCGGAATGGACTCTGTTTTGTTGTTATATGTGGGGTATGGTTGTGAACATGCATTGCTGCAGATAACCATTGATCCCAATTTGATCCGTCTTCTTTTGCAAAACTTCGTAAGTATTCTGTTAACGGTCTGTGACTACGTTCTAAAGAACCATTTGCGTGTGGGTGATAGGGTGTAATATGTAATTTTTTAATCCCTAACATTTTAAAAGTTTCAGAAAAAATTTTTGAAACAAAATTTGTTCCATTGTCTGTCACCAGAACTTTTGGAATACCATGACGAGTTATTATTTCATCGTAAAAGGCCCTAGCTATTGTGTTGGCTTCTGCGTCTGGAATTGCTACGCAAGCCATGAATTTTTAAAAATCGTTTTGAAAAGTCAATATGTTTTTGTTTCCTGACGTCGTTTCTGGGAGTGGACCAACTATGTCCATATAAACTTTATCGAAAGGTTTTTGTGGTGTGTCTGTTAACACCATAGGCATTTTAGTTAATTTTGAACTTTTATTCGTTTGGCATTTTAGGCAATTTTTAACGTAATCTTTTATTTGTTTCTGCATGCCTGGCCATCTGTATTGTTTTCTAATTCTTAAAAATGTTTTTACTGCACCTTGGTGTCCTCCTAACGGGGAATTATGAAAATCTTTTAAAATTGTTTGAATTTCTTTTGGATTATTCAAAACTATTAGGTCTTTCTTATAGCTGGGATTTTCATCCTCGGCATTGTTGTCCGATTTTTATTTATCATTGTCTGTTGCATTCCTAGATTTCGTGCCTTCTATTTCCTTTAATTTTGTTTTTGCACGTGTCTGAACTGCCGCAATATCTACCGCCGAAGTAGTCATACGGGATAATTTCACCAGAAAAATTTGGAAATATGGAAATTGTTGAAATCCATAGAATATATCACAAAAAAAATTTTACACATGTACGTATACATACATACATACATATGTGTATGTATGTGCATATACACATGTATGTATGTATGTACATATACATACATGTATATATACGTACATACGTATATACGTACATGTGTAAAATTTGTTTTGTGATATATTCTATGGATTTCAACACTAAAATTTTTCTGGTGAAATTATCCCGTATGACTACTTCGGCGGTACACCTTCTGCCAAGTCCAAAATCCGTTTCGTGGCATTTCCTATCGATTTGTGCAATAAAAATTTTGGGGTCAATTTACCCCCGTGTGACCACCCAACGCCCCTCGGACCAAGTCCAAAATCCGATTCATGATGTTTCCTATCGATTTGTGCAATAAAAATTTTTTGGTAAAAACCCTCATGTGACCCCCTTGGGGTGGACCCACCCACCGCCCACTATGTCCAAAATCCGTTTCATGATGTTTCCTATCGATTTGTGCAATAAAAATTTTTTGGTAAAAAACCCCCATGTGACCCCCTTGGGGTGGCCCCACCCACCGCCCACTATGTCCAAAATCCGTTTCATGATGTTTCCTATCGATTTGTGCAATAAAAATTTTTTGGTAAAAAACCCCCGTGTGACCCTTTTGGGGTGGTCCCACCCCCCGCCCACTATGTCCAAAATCCGTTTTACGACATTTACTATCGATTGGTAAAAAAAAAATTTTTGGTAAAAAAACCCCCGTGTGACCCCTTTGGGGTGACCCCACCCACCGCCCACCATCACCAAAATCCGTTTCAATATATTTGCTATCGATCTGCGCAATAAAAATTTGTTGGTCAAAAAACCCCCGTGTGACCTCTTTGGGGTGACCCCACCCACCGCCCACTATGTCCAAAATCCGTTTCGCGACATTTACTATCGATTGGTAAAAAAAAAATTTTTGGTAAAAAAACCCCCGTGTGACCCCTTTGGGGTGACCCCACCCACCGCCCACCATCACCAAAATTCGTTTCAATATATTTGCTATCGATCTGCGCAATAAAAATTTGTTGGTCAAAAAACCCCCGTGTGACCTCTTTGGTGATCCCCACCCACACCACCCCCCCAATCAATTTAATTTAGTATTAATATCACATACATATCATATATTTCCTATCAAGTGTAACAATAAAAGTTTTTTTGCCAAAATCTGCCTACATGTCTTCTTCTTCTTCTACTTTAACTTACACTCTATCATACACACAGTAAGGTCTCAATCGCCAGCAAAGTACTTCAATTCCTCCAACCTTAATTCCTCAAAAGGAATTGAAATTTTCAATTCCAAATCCAATTCCAAGGAATTGGGACTTATAATTCCATTCCATGTGAAAGGAATTTCTTTGCTCAATTCCAAGTCCAATTCCTTTCAAAAGGAATTGAGGCTCACTCAATTCCATTCCTTTTGCTTGAAAAGTACTTAATTCCACAGTCCTAATTCCTTGGAATTGGAATTGAGGTGGAATTTAATTCCCAAAGGAATGAGTACTCCCCAGCTCTGCTCTTATGGATAGTCTTATGATATACTAATTTTAGTCTGCGGTTGTTTTGATGGGCGTTGTTGTTTGAGAGTTCCGCTCTTGGGTCCGTGGAGTATGTAGATCAGTTCCATCTTTTATTTTCGGGTGCTAGGTTTTTTATGTTCGATGAAGATTTGTTTAATTTCGAGACTTGGCATGCAGCTGGGTACAGATGACTTGAGTTGTGATGCAACTATTTTTACTGGATGTCTATAATTTGGAGTCAGGCTTAAATTAACTACCAGACGCTTCCTTATGTTGTTATTAGGTGCCGGTGTAGTTGTGCCATTCCATTGTCCAGAATAATGAAAATGTTGCTTTAGTATATATGAGTTAGTCTTCACCTAAAATCACAGCTGATGACTTACATCGTCGTCTTGGTCTTTTGGTGCCGTGTTGTTGTGCATTTGTTGTTTTGGTATCATGTTGCGCTTGTTGTTTTTTTTTTTTTTTTTTTTTTTTTTAAATTGTCGGTGTTTTCTCGACCGTTGTCTTGACCCTGAAGTTAAACTGATTTTTTGTGTCTCCCCCCATTTCTTCTGGGCGAAGTTGTTACGATGTTCCTGAAGTTGTTCTCTCTGTTGTCTGGATCGTCTTAATTCTAATTATAATATCTTATGGAATTATGTAGTGTTACATTATTTTTCAAATAAATTAAGATCTTAAAGTGTTACTTAAAGTTAGATTCTATTGATGCTTTTGTTGACACATTCTGTAGCTTTGATGAAAATTATTTTGAGTGTTTATTATTTACTATTATTTATTTACTGTCTATGATGGAGCTTACTATTTAGTATTATTTTTGTATTTTGTGCTTATGCTTATACTTTGCTAATTATTTAGTGTTTAATTGTGTGTTTCGGTTATATCTTACTTTTATGTGTATTATTTTATGGAACATGCATATGTGTATATGATGTATATAATATACATAATGTAAGTATGTGTGTGTAGACATATGTATATGTAACTGTTTATAGAATGGTTATGTACAACGTGGTACATATTTTTCTTTGACCGTTGTGAACTCATTAAATATTTTTTACTGTTGATAGTTTTTGTCTTTGATATGTAATATTTTTTTGTACGATCCGAAATGTGGTTTCGTATTATTTAAAAACTTTTCTGGTATATGGAACGATTTTTGTGCTGTTCCTTTGCTTGCGAGTGGTAATGTCGCATCATAATTCTTGCATGCATTTCTTTTGCAGCGTTATGTATATGCATCTAGTTTTGTTTTGGTTATGATGTGCATACATATGTATAGTTACTCGTTGAATATATACGGATCTCTTGGTGTATATATGTATATGTATTATATATATTATATATATTATATTTGTTTTATTGTTGTCTTCTCTTTTCGTTTTGAAGACTTTCGAAAATCATTCTTGTACGTTTAAATAAATAAACATTTATTTACTGAAACGTATACATTTTTTCATAATATTAGTTTGATAAAGCGTTAGTATTTAAAAGTTAATATAGGACTATAGGTAAGGGTTGTATTTAAGTAATTATTTAGATAGTAGTTTGCTTGCGTTCTTTCCTCCTTTAATAAAAATTTATGTTTAAATTTTATGCTTGGTCGCGTAGTAAAAGTAAAGAAAAAGGAAATTAAAAGAAAAGTGTCATTAATTTGGTATTCCGTTTTCTAATACTGTAGTCAATGTTAATTTTGATAATATTATTTCTTGTAGGGTTTGAGTAGGTTGTTATGGAAGAGCTTAGGCTTATTTTTGATTAGTATTGAGGTGTTGACTGGGTTTCTGATTTCTGTTACCTCGTAGGGTCCTAGCCATATTGGAGAAAATTTATTTTTCCTCGTTTGATTTTTTAGTAAAACCTTATCTCCTATTTTAAAAGTGACTGGATTTACTTCACTGTCATATTGCTTCTTTGCTATCTCTTTTGCCCTCTCTTGATTTTTCCTAGCTAATTCATGCGCCCTTTCAATTTGAAATTTTTTTACTCTAGCAGGATCGTCTGCGTTATACAGTGGGCTGCATTTACGCATTAGATTTGTTGGCATTTCTGAGTCAAAACCGTACAGCGTGCGGAATGGACTCTGTTTTGTTGTTATATGTGGGGTATGGTTGTGAACATGCATTGCTGCAGATAACCATTGATCCCAATTTGATCCGTCTTCTTTTGCAAAACTTCGTAAGTATTCTGTTAACGGTCTGTGACTACGTTCTAAAGAACCATTTGCGTGTGGGTGATAGGGTGTAATATGTAATTTTTTAATCCCTAACATTTTAAAAGTTTCAGAAAAAATTTTTGAAACAAAATTTGTTCCATTGTCTGTCACCAGAACTTTTGGAATACCATGACGAGTTATTATTTCATCGTAAAAGGCCCTAGCTATTGTGTTGGCTTCTGCGTCTGGAATTGCTACGCAAGCCATGAATTTTTAAAAATCGTTTTGAAAAGTCAATATGTTTTTGTTTCCTGACGTCGTTTCTGGGAGTGGACCAACTATGTCCATATAAACTTTATCGAAAGGTTTTTGTGGTGTGTCTGTTAACACCATAGGCATTTTAGTTAATTTTGAACTTTTATTCGTTTGGCATTTTAGGCAATTTTTAACGTAATCTTTTATTTGTTTCTGCATGCCTGGCCATCTGTATTGTTTTCTAATTCTTAAAAATGTTTTTACTGCACCTTGGTGTCCTCCTAACGGGGAATTATGAAAATCTTTTAAAATTGTTTGAATTTCTTTTGGATTATTCAAAACTATTAGGTCTTTCTTATAGCTGGGATTTTCATCCTCGGCATTGTTGTCCGATTTTTATTTATCATTGTCTGTTGCATTCCTAGATTTCGTGCCTTCTATTTCCTTTAATTTTGTTTTTGCACGTGTCTGAACTGCCGCAATATCTACCGCCGAAGTAGTCATACGGGATAATTTCACCAGAAAAATTTTAGTGTTGAAATCCATAGAATATATCACAAAAAAAATTTTACACATGTACGTATACATACATACATACATATGTGTATGTATGTGCATATACACATGTATGTATGTATGTACATATACATACATGTATATATACGTACATACGTATATACGTACATGTGTAAAATTTGTTTTGTGATATATTCTATGGATTTCAACACTAAAATTTTTCTGGTGAAATTATCCCGTATGACTACTTCGGCGGTACACCTTCTGCCAAGTCCAAAATCCGTTTCGTGGCATTTCCTATCGATTTGTGCAATAAAAATTTTGGGGTCAATTTACCCCCGTGTGACCACCCAACGCCCCTCGGACCAAGTCCAAAATCCGATTCATGATGTTTCCTATCGATTTGTGCAATAAAAATTTTTTGGTAAAAACCCTCATGTGACCCCCTTGGGGTGGACCCACCCACCGCCCACTATGTCCAAAATCCGTTTCATGATGTTTCCTATCGATTTGTGCAATAAAAATTTTTTGGTAAAAAACCCCCATGTGACCCCCTTGGGGTGGCCCCACCCACCGCCCACTATGTCCAAAATCCGTTTCATGATGTTTCCTATCGATTTGTGCAATAAAAATTTTTTGGTAAAAAACCCCCGTGTGACCCTTTTGGGGTGGTCCCACCCCCCGCCCACTATGTCCAAAATCCGTTTTACGACATTTACTATCGATTGGTAAAAAAAAAATTTTTGGTAAAAAAACCCCCGTGTGACCCCTTTGGGGTGACCCCACCCACCGCCCACCATCACCAAAATCCGTTTCAATATATTTGCTATCGATCTGCGCAATAAAAATTTGTTGGTCAAAAAACCCCCGTGTGACCTCTTTGGGGTGACCCCACCCACCGCCCACTATGTCCAAAATCCGTTTCGCGACATTTACTATCGATTGGTAAAAAAAATTTTTTCGGTCAAAAAACCCCCGTGTGACCTCTTTGGTGATCCCCACCCACACCACCCCCCCAATCAATTTAATTTAGTATTAATATCACATACATATCATATATTTCCTATCAAGTGTAACAATAAAAGTTTTTTTGCCAAAATCTGCCTACATGTCTTCTTCTTCTTCTACTTTAACTTACACTCTATCATACACACAGTAAGGTCTCAATCGCCAGCAAAGTACTTCAATTCCTCCAACCTTAATTCCTCAAAAGGAATTGAAATTTTCAATTCCAAATCCAATTCCAAGGAATTGGGACTTATAATTCCATTCCATGTGAAAGGAATTTCTTTGCTCAATTCCAAGTCCAATTCCTTTCAAAAGGAATTGAGGCTCACTCAATTCCATTCCTTTTGCTTGAAAAGTACTTAATTCCACAGTCCTAATTCCTTGGAATTGGAATTGAGGTGGAATTTAATTCCCAAAGGAATGAGTACTCCCCAGCTCTGCTCTTATGGATAGTCTTATGATATACTAATTTTAGTCTGCGGTTGTTTTGATGGGCGTTGTTGTTTGAGAGTTCCGCTCTTGGGTCCGTGGAGTATGTAGATCAGTTCCATCTTTTATTTTCGGGTGCTAGGTTTTTTATGTTCGATGAAGATTTGTTTAATTTCGAGACTTGGCATGCAGCTGGGTACAGATGACTTGAGTTGTGATGCAACTATTTTTACTGGATGTCTATAATTTGGAGTCAGGCTTAAATTAACTACCAGACGCTTCCTTATGTTGTTATTAGGTGCCGGTGTAGTTGTGCCATTCCATTGTCCAGAATAATGAAAATGTTGCTTTAGTATATATGAGTTAGTCTTCACCTAAAATCACAGCTGATGACTTACATCGTCGTCTTGGTCTTTTGGTACCGTGTTGTTGTGCATTTGTTGTTTTGGTATCATGTTGCGCTTGTTGTTTTTTTTTTTTTTTTTTTTTTTTTTTTAAATTGTCGGTGTTTTCTCGACCGTTGTCTTGACCCTGAAGTTAAACTGATTTTTTGTGTCTCCCCCCATTTCTTCTGGGCGAAGTTGTTACGATGTTCCTGAAGTTGTTCTCTCTGTTGTCTGGATCGTCTTAATTCTAATTATAATATCTTATGGAATTATGTAGTGTTACATTATTTTTCAAATAAATTAAGATCTTAAAGTGTTACTTAAAGTTAGATTCTATTGATGCTTTTGTTGACACATTCTGTAGCTTTGATGAAAATTATTTTGAGTGTTTATTATTTACTATTATTTATTTACTGTCTATGATGGAGCTTACTATTTAGTATTATTTTTGTATTTTGTGCTTATGCTTATACTTTGCTAATTATTTAGTGTTTAATTGTGTGTTTCGGTTATATCTTACTTTTATGTGTATTATTTTATGGAACATGCATATGTGTATATGATGTATATAATATACATAATGTAAGTATGTGTGTGTAGACATATGTATATGTAACTGTTTATAGAATGGTTATGTACAACGTGGTACATATTTTTCTTTGACCGTTGTGAACTCATTAAATATTTTTTACTGTTGATAGTTTTTGTCTTTGATATGTAATATTTTTTTGTACGATCCGAAATGTGGTTTCGTATTATTTAAAAACTTTTCTGGTATATGGAACGATTTTTGTGCTGTTCCTTTGCTTGCGAGTGGTAATGTCGCATCATATTTCTTGCATGCATTTCTTTTGCAGCGTTATGTATATGCATCTAGTTGTGTTTTGGTTATGATGTGCATACATATGTATAGTTACTCGTTGAATATATACGGATCTCTTGGTGTATATATGTATATGTATTATATATATTATATATATTATATTTGTTTTATTGTTGTCTTCTCTTTTCGTTTTGAAGACTTTCGAAAATCATTCTTGTACGTTTAAATAAATAAACATTTATTTACTGAAACGTATACATTTTTTCATAATATTAGTTTGATAAAGCGTTAGTATTTAAAAGTTAATATAGGACTATAGGTAAGGGTTGTATTTAAGTAATTATTTAGATAGTAGTTTGCTTGCGTTCTTTCCTCCTTTAATAAAAATTTATGTTTAAATTTTATGCTTGGTCGCGTAGTAAAAGTAAAGAAAAAGGAAATTAAAAGAAAAGTGTCATTAATTTGGTATTCCGTTTTCTAATACTGTAGTCAATGTTAATTTTGATAATATTATTTCTTGTAGGGTTTGAGTAGGTTGTTATGGAAGAGCTTAGGCTTATTTTTGATTAGTATTGAGGTGTTGACTGGGTTTCTGATTTCTGTTACCTCGTAGGGTCCTAGCCATATTGGAGAAAATTTATTTTTCCTCGTTTGATTTTTTAGTAAAACCTTATCTCCTATTTTAAAAGTGACTGGATTTACTTTACTGTCATATTGCTTATTTGCTATCTCTTTTGCCCTCTCTTGATTTTTCCTAGCTAATTCATGCGCCCTTTCAATTTGAAATTTTTTTACTCTAGCAGGATCGTCTGCGTTATACAGTGGGCTGCATTTACGCATTAGATTTGTTGGCATTTCTGAGTCAAAACCGTACAGCGTGCGGAATGGACTCTGTTTTGTTGTTATATGTGGGGTATGGTTGTGAACATGCATTGCTGCAGATAACCATTGATCCCAATTTGATCCGTCTTCTTTTGCAAAACTTCGTAAGTATTCTGTTAACGGTCTGTGACTACGTTCTAAAGAACCATTTGCGTGTGGGTGATAGGGTGTAATATGTAATTTTTTAATCCCTAACATTTTAAAAGTTTCAGAAAAAATTTTTGAAACAAAATTTGTTCCATTGTCTGTCACCAGAACTTTTGGAATACCATGACGAGTTATTATTTCATCGTAAAAGGCCCTAGCTATTGTGTTGGCTTCTGCGTCTGGAATTGCTACGCAAGCCATGAATTTTTAAAAATCGTCTTGAAAAGTCAATATGTTTTTGTTTCCTGACGTTGTTTCTGGGAGTGGACCAACTATGTCCATATAAACTTTATCGAAAGGTTTTTGTGGTGTGTCTGTTAACACCATAGGCATTTTAGTTAATTTTGAACTTTTATTCGTTTGGCATTTTAGGCAATTTTTAACGTAATCTTTTATTTGTTTCTGCATGCCTGGCCATCTGTATTGTTTTCTAATTCTTAAAAATGTTTTTACTGCACCTTGGTGTCCTCCTAACGGGGAATTATGAAAATCTTTTAAAATTGTTTGAATTTCTTTTGGATTATTCAAAACTATTAGGTCTTTCTTATAGCTGGGATTTTCATCCTCGGCATTGTTGTCCGATTTTTCTTTATCATTGTCTGTTGCATTCCTAGATTTCGTGCCTTCTATTTCCTTTAATTTTGTTTTTGCACGTGTCTGAACTGCCGCAATATCATCACGATTTTGTGGAATTCTACTGAGTGCGTCAGCGTTTAAGTTTGTTTTCCCTGGTTTATATATAATTTCAAAGTCGTATTCTGATAATTTATGCCTGAATCTAGCTAAACGAGATGTCTGATCTTTTAAATTTGCTATGCCCCTTAATGGCTGATGGTCTGTAAAAATTTTGAAAGGTCTACCTAATAAGTATGCTCTAAAATTTTTAGTTGCCCAAACTATTGCTAAAAATTCTTTTTCTATTGTTGAGTATCTTTTCTCAGCGTCGTTTAATGCCCTACTTGCGAATGCTATAGGTCTGTCTTTACCTATTTCGCCTTGTGATAAAACTGCTCCCAAAGCTTCATTGCTCGCATCAGTTGTTAAATTAAAAGTTTTTGTAAAATCGGGATAGGCTAATATCGGAGGGGAACTTATTGCTGATTTTAATGTTTCGAAAGCTTTTTGGCAATCGTCAGACCAGGTAAACTTAGTATCCTTTCTAAGTAATTTATTTATCGGTAAAGCTATTTTTGCAGTATTTGCAATGAATTTTCTGTAGTAGTTGACTAACCCGAGGAAAGCCTGTACTTCTTTCTTACTTTTTGGTGGATTCACTTTCTTAACACATTCCACCTTTTGGGGGTCTGGAAGTGCACCTAATTCCGAGCATTTATGTCCTAGATATACTATTTCTTTGCGTAGGAATTGGCACTTCTTCGTGTTTAACTTTAAATTGTGCTTCCGCAATATATCTAATACCTTACATAGCCTGTCTTCATGCTGCTGTAAGTTTCTTCCATAAATGACTATATCATCTAGGTATACGAAACAATCAATACCTTGCAACCCGGTTAAAATTTGGTTCATTAATCGTTGGAAGGCCGCTGGGGCTGAGGTTAACCCGAACGGCATTCTTTTAAATTCGAAATGACCTAGACTCGTACTGAAAGCTGTCTTTTCTTTATCTTTTTTGTCGATTAAGATTTGATGGTACCCACTAGCAAGATCTAAAGTTGAAAAATATCGACAGTGTCCTAGTTGGTCTAGAATCTCGTCTATGCGCGGTATTGGGAAAACTTGCTTTATAGTGATATCATTAAGTTTCCTAAAATCTACCACAAGTCTCCATTTTTTCCCTTCATTACCTATGGATTTCTTTGGAACTAGTAGTATTGGAGAATTCCAAGGGGAGGTGCTTGGGGAAATTATATCGTCCTTTATCAGTTTGTTTACTTGCTCATTTATTTCTTCCTTATGGGTGTGTGGTAACCTATACTGTTTTTGGTTAATAGGTGGGTGTCCCTGTTTTGTGGGTATTGTATGTTTTAGAGCTTGTGTCGCCGTTAATTTATCACCTTCTAGAAGAAATGTGTCATGGTATTTTACACATACTCTTTCTATTGATTCTTTCTCTTCCCTGTTTAGATTAGGGTCTATTTGTAAATCTTTCAATAAATTTTCTAATCTTTCTTTTGTGCTCATCTGCTGTAACGTATTTATGGTACCATTGGACGGACCCTTATACTTATTAAAATTTGAGAATTTAGGATAAAAATTTTCTTTCATTGTAAAGTCGCATTCAGTTGAGTTCAGTATGGGTACATAAACTTTATTGTCTACAACATTTACAAGTGTTTCTGCCATATATACTCCTGGTGAAACTTCCTCTTTTTGGATAATCACCACTGGAATATTTGTATTAATATTTATCGGAACTGTTTTTATAGTTCTTGCGCGTATCATTTCTTGTTTATTTATTTTTTCTAACTCTTGCTTTGATTGCATCAGTAACGATGTTTTGTGCTTCCCATCTTGATAAAAAATTATTTTTTTATTTATTGTGTTGATTACAGATTGGTTCCATAGGTTGTCTCTACCTATTATGCCATCTGCTGGTATTCCTTGTTTAAATGGAATTACGTTAAAATGGAAATCTAAGTCGTTATGAAATATTGAAAACGAGCCTTTCGTGGTTATGCAACCACCGAAAGCTCCACTTAAATCTTTAATTTCGTTAGTATTTAGTATCAATGACTCGTCTTCCTTTACGAGACTTGCATCTGCACCAGAGTCGACCAGTAATATGAGTTTTCCATTTTTTGCTCCTCTGAAAGGTATTTCAATGAACACGTCATTAACTGTATCGCTCTCTGTGTACATCACATGCCTGTGGAATTTTGACTTAAAATTTTTACCTTTATTTACTTTTCCCATTTTGTATAATTTATGTTTTCGTGTGTTTTTATAATTTATTACCTTTTTAATCATTTGTATAAGTTTCTCTAACATTTGACTAATATTTTGGTCGAGATGTATTTCAAGAAGTTTTTGTTTAATCTCTCTAATTGTTATATGTGCTAGAGTGCACAACAACTGTATTATATATGTTGTTAGAAGTAAACATTTTTCTTTAATTGCAGTATTTGGAACTTGCACAGAAAGTTTGTCGACTACTGTATCTTTTTGGTTTTTTAATGTTATTATTTGGTTCTGAATACCCTTGGTTATTCGTTCTGATTTTATTTTCTTTGTATTCCAATGCTGTATTTTTTGCTTGCACTGACAGTTTGTCCGCGTCAGCATTTTTTTGGGTTATTTTGTTTTTTCTTTTACTATTGTTTTCTTGATAGTTATTGTTTCTATTTGAATTTTTATTTTCTTGGCAATTAATTGGAAGCGTATCAACAGTCTTCTTGGACGTTTGATTTACAATTTCCGATTTGTTTGGCCTAAAGTTACAATGTTTTTCGGGTTCCCAGATCAGTGGCCTAGTCTGGGCCCCTGTTGGTTTCCCTGAAAAGTTTCCCAATTTCTTTTCGCATTACAATTAAATGCATTATGCCCTGGTCTATTACACCAAAGGCATTGTGGTGTCTTATTTCTCTCCCACTTATTGTTATTATAATTATCATTATTTAGTTTTGTATTTTGGCGATTGCCGCCGTTAAAAGAATTTGAGTTTGCCCACTCGTTTTTTGCTGGGTATCGGCTATCATTATTCTTGCTACGAGAATCGTTCTTCTTACACCTCCAGTTCGTCTCATCTCCGTATTTCGAACAATGTTCGCAGTATGGAGTGTTTTTTCTTGTTCTACATTCGTCGCGGGTATGCCCTGACTTTTTACAAAAGGAACAAGTTGGTCTTATCATATTCGTTTGCGCATTGTCTTTCCATATTTTGGATCGTATGTCGTTACTTATTTTTTGTTGTGGTCGATAGCTTACAGAATTAATTTTTACAATGTCTTGTTGTGAAGGACAGTTCGATGTATTTCCTAGCTCTATTACCTCCAGAACTTTTATTGTGGCGTCAATTAGTTCGTCTAACGTTTTCGCGTGTACATTTAATAAATGAATTCGTAACGTAGTGTCTGTCAACCCTGTCTTAAACGCTAACATTGTTGATAGCTGTAATTCGTCATGTAAGGATGAACTGTTTGCTGTCGGATATTTCATATCCATTAACTCCTCAGCTTGTAACTTCAACGAAGTGAGACGTCTGGCAAATTAACGGACATTTTCTTTAGGTAGTTGTCTACAACTCTGTATTTTCTGTTGCACGGACGCCAATGTTATTGTCTCCAAATAAGTACTCTTAATCAGTAAGTAGAGCTCTTCTAATCTGTCGAATTTTCTTAGTCGGACCAAATTGAACGCATCGCCGTGTAGGCGCTGTTTAACGCAGGATATTAAATCCTGTGTCTCATCTGCATTAAAACCCTTGCTAGCTAATTCACATCCTTCAATAAATTTATAAATTTCGCTTCTTATGTCTGGTGATTGTGAACTAGAAAACAGTGGCACTAATTTATTCACAGTTTTTGCGATTTGTTCTATACCCATCTTTGTGATTGTTATTTTCTGTTCAGATTTTCTAATATCTGTTTGTATCTGGCTTATGTTAGCACTATCGCCAGGCGAAGGTAGAGAGAGAGATCTACGTCTTTGAAGTTTTTTCTGTTTTAAAATTCTATTCTCTTCTCTCAGGTTTTCGATTTCTAATTTCGCTTGTGTCAGTGTGGGTAGGTTCTGAATTTCTTCTTCTGTGAAATTTTCGTTAACGTTCCTAAGTGCTTTATTTTCTGTCTCTAGTTCCTGAATTAAATTTGATTCTACCTGTCTAGCTACTACAGTTTGGTCGTATTTCTTTTTAAGGCTAGAAAATTCGAGTTTCCACTCTTCAACTTCCTTCGCTAAGTTCTGCTGTCTATGGTCCAAAAAGTTCAGTAATTCGTCTAGAGTGGCGTCAACCTTTTCTATTCTACTAATGTGACCTAAAGAGTCTAACTTCGCCCGAATTAAACTCAAATTCTCTTTATTGTTGACTGCCGCACTAAGGCTTGCCCAAATTTTCTCTAATAATTCGCCCAACTGTATCTTTAAACTATGCTGTTCTGAATACAACTGTAAGAATTGTTGTTCGTAATCGGGTTTGTCTGCCATTAATGATTAAACGATTGTTTTGTTTGATTAAATTTTCGATGAAAACCGAATTCCGAAAGAATTAAAAATTTTACAATAATTAATGATGTGAAATGAAAAAATTTTTTAAATAGAAATTTTTTTTTTTTAAAAAAAAAGGACAACTTTGTCTTGGTGTCGTAAAGACCGGCTGCGCCAATATTGTTGTGTATATTTCTGAAGGACACTATTTGGTGACCCCAGAAATGTACACAATTTGATTTGACAATAACAGTCGCACTAGGTACTGGAAACGGTAGTGATACTGTTACGTTTTGTAAACAATAGCAATACTGCCACGTATTTAACAACGGCAGCAATACTGCTATGTAGAATGTATAGTGTCGTATTGTTGTGAGACCACGTATTCTGAATCCTTACTATATATATATAAAACTCAAGCGCCTTCCCAGGAGATAAAAAGGTCGCCCTAACTTTTGTGTCCGGCGTGGAACGCCGTTGGACAGACAAGGTGCCTTGCTTAGAGCTGGCACTCTTTAAAGGGAATTTTGCCGTTACTAGGCAAAAGAATTAAACGAGCCGATTAGTTTGGCTGCTGATAAAATTCTCGCTTTATTCCTGATCGCTCGGGTTTTTATATCCGAGCTGATCCCGTTCTTTTCCTTAGAGTAAATATAGTGACAATATTTATGTTATACATTTGTAGTGCTCTTACATATTCTTAACATAGTGCTTGTTCTTATTATTTTACTTCCACTCAATAATTTTATGTTAACTCGTTATATTTATTGAGTTTTTATTGAACCTTTCCCCAATCGTATTTTATTGCTTATCGATTTGGTTCAGCTTTGTAAATATATTCGTACTGTTTCCGCGTGCTACCGAATATATCGGTCACGGGGTAAACGTACTAAAAGTGCATATTCAGCTTTAAATATTATAAACGTTTTAGAGTGTCCAGGAGCGGACTGCGGGTGCTGTGTGTTGTGTAGTGTTTACGTTTGCGATTTTAATAACTATATTTATGAGTTCAATTATCTGACTCACAACACTGGTTAGGCGCAATCCGAAGGAGTTTCTGCGTCGTTTCGTGACCGTCGGTCGATGAAACATGGATCCACTGATACACACCAGAGACCAAGGAACAGTTGAAAAAGTGGACTTCACCCGGCGAACGTGCTCCGAAGAAGGTGAAGACTGTCCTATCGGCCGGAAAGGTGATGGCCACCGTGTTTTGGGATTCAAAATGTGTGATCTAGATCGACTACCTGGACAAGGGCAAAACGATCACAGGGCTTTAATATGCCGAATTATTGGGCCGATTCGACGCCGAATTGCAGAAAAAACAGCCCCATTTGGCGAAGAAAAAAGTTCTCTTCCATCATGACAACGCACCGGCTCACACCTCCGCCGTCGCCACGGCCAAATTGGTCGAATTAGGCTACGAACTGCTGCCCCATCCACCGTTTTCTCCAGATTTGGCCCCGTGCGACTTCTTTTTGTTTCCAAACTTGAAAAAGTCACTCGCCGGGCAGAAATTTGAGTCAAATGAGGAGGTTATCGCCGCTTACTTTGCAGACCTCCAGAAAATGTATTTTTCAGACGGGTTAAAGAAGTTGAAGCATCGCTGGGTCAAGTGTATCGAGCTGAAAGGAGACTATGTAGAGAAATAAATCGCCAGTTTTCCAAAACTTTTGTTTTTCTTTTGTAGGTTAAGTACTAATCGGACCGCCCTCGTATTTAAATTATTTGTTACAAAATTATAAATTTTTACCTTATCCCTCTTAATTTCCCTCTCTCTCTATCTCTTTTTTTCCCCCTGAGAATCCTCTCTGAGTTGGATTTCCTCACTTTATCTGTTATATATTTTTCCCTATTTTATTTGCTATTAAATCTTAGGTCTTAGTTTCTGCAAGTCTACTATTTACACTATTACATGTCATTACATATCTCTCCTCTTTTCTCTTTTCTGGAAATCATGATCGGGGTTTATTTTTTATCTCAATCAAATTTTCTATTTGATTATATGTATATTTTCTTTTGTCAACGCTATAGTAAAACTTTACCAAGTTTATTTTGGTGAAATCTACCCTCACTTATAACGGAGGGGTGACTCATGGTCGTGGTGGCGATAACCCCCTTTGCTACGAGTTCTTTCTGCTCAAAACATAGGGCTTCATATTATCCATTTAAATGCACAGAGCTTATCCTCAAAAATGGATGAATTTAGACAAGTATTCACTAATTCTGGTATTGACATTATTTGCGTATCGGAGACCTGGTTTAATCCAGTCATTCCTAGCAGCTTTTATAGGCTAAGTGGGTACAAGATCTTTCGATCTGATCGTTGAGGGCGCTTGGGAGGAGGAGTTGCTATTTTTGTTTACGCTATAGTAAAACTTTACCAAGTTTATTTTGGTGAAATCTACCCTCACTTATAACGGAAGGGTGACTCATGGTCGTGGTGGCGATAACCCCCTTTGCTACGAGTTCTTTCTGCTCAAAACATAGGGCTTCATATTATCCATTTAAATGCACAGAGCTTATCCTCAAAAATGGATGAATTTAGACAAGTATTCACTAATTCTGGTATTGACATTATTTGCGTATCGGAGACCTGGTTTAATCCAGTCATTCCTAGCAGCTTTTATAGGCTAAGTGGGTACAAGATCTTTCGATCTGATCGTTGAGGGCGCTTGGGAGGAGGAGTTGCTATTTTTGTTAAGAGCAACGTTAATTGCAGGTTCATTACTAAATCCAATATTGACTGTCCAATGGAATATCTGTTTCTTAAAATGTCTCAAAGAAACTCTAAAGTCCTGCTCGACTCAGTTTACCGACCCAATAAACGTCCCAATAAATAAAGATCTTCAACCTTTTCTATCGACTCTTGAAGAACTATCTTGCAACACTTCTGAAATAATAGTATGCTGAGACTTCAACTGCAATATTCTAAACAACAGGGATCAAATCATTTTACACAATCTATGATGTCTTTAAATCAAAAATTAGCCAACATATCTTCGCCCACTTACTTCTCAAGTCGATCTAATAGTCTTATTGATCTTGTGTTTTTTAGCGTCATGCGAAATGTGCTTTTTTATCAGCAGTTGAATGCTCCGAGTTTCTCTATGCATGATTTAGTGTTTATAACATATTCCTTTAATAGGTTAATAACTCCCGCTGCTATGGATAAGGTACAGTACAGAAATTACAACCGCATAGACTTTTCTTCTTTACAACACGATTTAACTATGGTTAACTGGGATAGTATCTATTATATGCCTTTGATCAATGATCAAGTTGAGTTCGTAACCAAGAATCTGCATTTTTTATATAATAAGCATGTCCCAGTTAATACCAAAATAATTAAGCACAGCAGATCCGCCTGGCTAACCCCAACGTTATTTAACTTTTGCATCAGCGTGATGAACTGTATAAGAAATGAAAGAGGTTCAAACTTACTGAGTATCTAATCCACTATCGTCATTTTCGTAATCAAATTACTTCCAAAATAAGAGCCCCAAAGGCAACTTTTTTTGGTAACAAATTTCACCACACACAATCCACAAAATCCCTCTGGAATAATGTAAAGGCTATTGGAATTGGTAAAAATTCTTGTGAAATTCCATCAAATATAGACTGTGAAAAGGTCAATGCAGGTTTCGTATCGCATCAGCAAAACTCCTCATCTCCTGACAGCTTTACTGTTATATGTAAATTCGCGTTTAAATTACCTATCTGACAGTCTTGTGTTAATGACCTAGATGTCTTAAAAGCTTTTCAGTCCATTAAATCAAATGCTATTGGACGGTATTAGCCCTAAATTTGTCAAAATTATATTGCCGTACATGATAAAATTTATTACATATATCTTCAATTCAATTATAACCACCTCTACATTCTCAACCTCTTGGAAATATACGAAAATTATTCCAATTCCGAAAAAGAGCAATTCACAAGATAATGATTTTCGACCTATAGCAATTTCGAAAGGTTAGTTTGTAATCAAATCCTTGTTTTATTAGCGGCTAATAAGCATTGCTCTTTAAGCAATTTTCAGTCCGGCTTCCGAACTAGTAGAAGCTGCATAACAGCCTTAACATTAGTTGTTAAAAAACTTCGGAAAGCAATGGATAAAGCGTAGGTATCTTCCCTTACCTAATTGGATTTTTCGAAAGCGTTTCATACCGTTAATCATACAATCTTATATCTAGTTAATAATTTCAATTTTTCAATACAATTGAGCAATTTAATTCCTTCTTATTTAACTGATCGGCAACAACGCGTCATTGCTAATGGTAATATGTCTTCCTTTTTACCGGTTCATTCGGGCGTCCCTTAGGGGTCGATTTTGGGCCCTATTCTCTTCCTGCTCTACGTAAACGACATATCGCAAGTTATTAAAAATTGTTTTCTACATATGTATGCTGATAACGCTCAACTACTTTTTAGTTGTCTAATGAACGAAATAACAACCAAAATACAATTACTTAATGACCTAGCTTCGATTAGTGAACCGAGAAATTTACCAGCTACATTCATCGAAAGCGATACAATTGAATATGTTCAGTCCGCCAAAAACCTGGGAGTAGTTTACTTTGTTCTCCGTTTGTCAGTAAACATCTTTCATTTTCTTGGAAACCGTACCACTTAGAATCATACGGTTTTCAACATTTTATCGAGAATTCATAGGTATATTTTGTTTCATGTAAAACAATTTTTCTTATGTGTTGTTCTGTTTTCATTGTTTAAGCAAATTTTTTTTCTCGAAATTTCAAGTTCGAGCATTAATTTTCTCAAAAACTGTTTGCGGCAACGAATCAATTTAAAAAGGCTGTGATGGAATTCTAACTTTCCAAAAAGGTGTTTTGGAATGTTGTATCCACAGTCCGGAATCAGACAGACCGAAATTTTCTGAGGAGTATGGAAAAATATAGGGTGTTTTTTTGCTTAAATAAAACTTACTGGAGGGAAGCTATGTTTCTCGAAATTTCAAGTTGAGCATTAATTTTCTCTAAAACTGTTTGCGGCAACGAATCAATTAAAAAAGGCTGTGATGGAATTCTAACTTTCCAAAAAGGTGTTTTGCAATGTTGTAGGCGTGACAGTTAATTTTCTATCCAGTTTTTGCCATTAAAAGTAATTTGTTTTTGACAATAGTTGTTATGATCACTGCAACCACTTTGATGGAAATCACACTCGGTCGTTGAGGAATCCACAGTCCGGAATCAGACAGACCGAAATTTTCTGGGGAGTATAGAAAAATATAGGGTGTTTTTTTTGCTTAAATAGAACTTACTGAAGGGTTAATTATCAAATTAGCTGCTATACTGCAATCACTGTGTGACACTCAGACTCAAACGCTTGAATAACGCTCGTAAAATTGTCTTTAATAGAACCTATGGTTTTAAGTTTGCCATATTTTGATGGATTCAATAAAAATTTTCATTAAAAGTTAAATGTTTTGAAGTATTATTACCATACATATTTATGTCCATATTTATATGTACATTTTATAACAAAAAGTAACGAAACAAAAAAAAAAAACAAGTGATTTCTTGTACTCATGTCCCTCACTTATGCTGACAAGTTCGACCACTTTGAATGTTCAGTTAATTTTTTACAGCTATTTTGCTTAGACGTGTTCTGGCTCGTCTACGATTTTTGCCTATTCCATAAAATGGATCAAAGAACCTCAATTTAATTTTGTGTGAAAGTCACAGGAGGCCAGATCTGGAGAATACGGCGGCTGCGGCATGTGTAGTTTTTGGCCAAAAACTCACGCAAAAGCAACGATGTCTGAACAGGGGCGTTATTATGGTGCAAATCCGGATTCTTACACAAACGCCCACAAATGCGGGCGTTTCTGGCATATCGCTTCGCCCAAATTGCGCATTACTTGCAGGTAATATTCCTTATTGTCCGTTCTACCGTGTGACAAGAACTCATGTTGCATCACGCCCTGCAATCGAAGAAAACTGTAAGCATAACCTTCACATTCTAACGAACTTGGCCGCTTTTTCGGTCTTGGCTCGCGCGGCAGTTTCCATTGGGATGATTGAACTTTGGTTTCCACGTCATAACCATAAACCCATGATTCGTCACCAGTTATAACCCTCTGGAGCAAATTTAGGTCGTCGCGGACAGAGTTCAACATTCCTTAGCAATGCTGCGATGCTGGTTTTGCTGGAAATTAAGCAAAAATTGAAGACGAGTGTTGTGTATCGTCATCAGCATGTTGCCAAACATCTGCTGTCGAGTTGCGGCCATCAAGCGATCGCAACTCGAAAGCGGAAGGTGTAAGGCAAGCTTCCACGGTTAGAATAATTCGCAAATGGAAAGCTGGTCAAGGTTCTTCTTCCGCGCAGACGCAATTCTTGCATTGTGCTGATCCAGCGGAAGAAGAAAGAGAACACGGAGGAATCTTGACAGCCGTGCTGAACCCGAACTTTAAGAGTCCAGGGGTTAGTTCTGTGCGTTGTTAGTTCTGTGAGTTGTTTGTGATCTACGGTTCTAAAGAAGCCTTCCTTTCCTTTCCTTTTCACGTAAAATTCGTAAGTTCACGTACTCTCCTGGTTATTAATATTTTAAACAAAACTGTTCGTTGTTTATAAAAAACATATTGCAATATTTTGAAGAGCGCACTTGCTCTGGGTTGGTTGCCTTCTGCAAAATGGCGTCCAATTTATGCCTTAATCGTGTTTTTGTGACATACGGCCAACGGTGGTAGAAGTGGCCCAAAATTCGATGTCCAGAATTCGATTAATCAAGAACAGCCACGGTGGACATATTTCTACAATCTTTGAATTAATAATAAAACTTAATGAAAATGAAATTTTGTGTGTTATTTGTTACAATATCAAGTTCTATTGGGATTAAAAACACACCTAACATTTCTATTTCTACTTTAAAATTACTCAATAAATGTTTTGTGCTGTTATTTTTTTTGCTCGGGGTCTATATAGTCCATTGTTGGAGACGGTAATGCTGCCATATGCTGAGGATAATATGCCGATTTTGTGGACATTTCAGCAGGACAATGATCCTAAGCATTCTTCGCAATTGGTCAGAGCATGGTTCCTGGAGCATAATGTTGACGTCCTTGAGTGGCCAAGTCAATCCCCAGATCTCAATCCTATTGAGAACCTCTGGAGAGAACTTCAACGAGGAATTTCAAAGACTGTTTGCCACAACAAAAGGCAGTTAGGGGAAAATATTAAAAAAATTTGGTACAACATTCCTGTAGAAACTTGTCGGAAATTGGTATCATCTATGCCCGAAAGAATAGAAAAAGTAATAAAAAATAATGGCGGATATACAGGGTATTCGATGCGTTCTAACTCATTTAGTAAAATACAGGACCATAACTAACAAAATCTTAATATTTATTACTATGTTTGTTGGGCACACCTATTATTCTGACCAATCGAAAATTTGTGTATTATATGAATTAACCAAAAGTTAAGTTATTTTTTAAAGTTTGTAAAGCCTTTTATTTTTCGTTATGACGCTGAAGTATGTTTATGTTGAAAACTAATTAATTTTTTTAAGAATAATAAAAAATATATGAAAGCCAAGCTTTTTCGAAAAAAAATATGCTCACACTTATTATTTTGTCCAGCTGTGTATATACACTGGGTTTAAAATTAGTTTCCATTGCTACTTAATACATAATAATTGATTTCGTGCTTGTTATAATAATTTTTCTATCCGGTGACACCTCTTGAAATACTAAAAAATCTCTTGCGCTGTTTATTTGCTTAGTTTGCTCGGCTGTCACCCCTAAAATTGGGTCACCAGGGACGGACGGCCTTCCCCCTCTCCCTCAACGCTACGTTGCTGACTAAAAAAATTGTTTTAAGCTTTGCCTATTGCGTGATGCTCCTCGGTTACTGTATTGCTGAAAATAATTTGGCCTATTAATGATACTTACCTCATATGCGTCAAGACGCAAAATATGAAATAAGATGATAATAAACGAGTGTAAACCTTGTGTAAGTGAGTGTAACGTTGATGTTTCTTGGTTCTGGCCTGTCATTAGGAATAGTCCATTGTGAATATCTTTTTGCTAATAGTCGGCCATCATTGTTCGAAGTCGAATCTGAGTAGTAATTTTTACGCACAATAGAGTTGTTGGTTTTTGGTTTTGAGGGGAATTTGGTGATAACGGTGGTGACAACACTTGCCGGAATTATGCCGGTTCGGAGGGAAGGCGAAATGATAAGCAGGGATTGATGATAGAAAGACTGGCTGAGGATTTTGAGCGCCTGGTGGTTGAGCTTTAAGGAAAGAAGTTTAAAAGGAGTTTTTGATGTTAAATATTTGTTAATTCATTTATGTGGTTTATTTGGGCGGAAAAATTCTTTATTTGTGTGTCTTATTGTTTAATTTTAGGAAGATATACATATACATATGTATATTAAAAATTAGATTTTATAAATTATGCAAATTTTTGGTCAATTTTTCTTTTTTCGCGGACTTAATAATTATTAGACTCACGACAAACAACTTTAATGCCGAATGCATGTATTAGGTCGGGTATTAGGAATAATGTGAAGTGGAATTCTTTAGTTGAGAGGAATTGTGTGGAATAAGAAAGAGGGATTCGGTTTTTCATCACGTTGGCCTCCGGTTGTTTCCGATGTAGCAATTTTGCTCGAAAATATTATGTTTAAATTTTTCATTTTGTTCTTTTTTGAAAAATAATTTTTGCTAATGGCGGTCTGGTGAAATGATCTAAGAATGGCGATAAAAGAAATAAATTATATAACAGAAAAGAAACTTTTTCTGAAACTTGTGTTGGAGAGCGAAGGCTGGAAGTGATCGTGCGCAGGCTGCTTGTATACAGAGCTGGGGAAAATCAATTCCATTCCAATTCCAAGTAAATTCCTAAGGAATAAGGACTTGGGAATTAAGTATAGCTAACCCTCCTATAACACGGTATCTTACAACACGGTTTCACTCTAACACGAAAAGAAAAATTTCCCAAACCCTCTTATAACACGGTACTTCTACAACACGATAACAAGATTTTTGTTTAAAATTATTTAGAAAATTACATTATGCACTATGAACACACAATATATGGGAATAACAGAAATTTTACTGCTTTTTTTCGGGAAATACCCGAAATTTTTCTGAATAAACTATGTCTGGAAGTATTTTTTTTACCTATTAAACTTCAGTACATATTTTGTGATGCAAGAGTTCATTTCCTGGATAGCAATTAGCATAATTTTTTAATCTTTAAGTAAAGATTACTTATTACTTATCACCATATGATACAATTCACAACGAGCTTGTGAGCGCAAGCAAGCAAAGCCAACTTACAGATTTAAACGGACAGAAGGTGCACAAAATCTGGAAGAAAGTTCAAAAAGTGAAGGTAATATTGTTCAACCAAACAAACGTTCTCGTTTAATTGTACTGAGCAGCGATGGCGAAGAAAATTATTGAATTAAGTTTATATTAAATAAAATTAAATGTATATTTTTCTTTTGTTTCCTAATAAACATGAAGTTACCTATATGAAATTTTAAAAAAAATCTTTTTAATAGCTTTTGGAACATAACCCCCTTTTTTGTACTGGCTTCTAGTCTCATATAACACGGTTTCGCACAACACGGTGCTTTGTAGAAACGTATCTACCGTGTTATAGGAGGGATACCTGTACTTTTCAAGCAGAAGGAATGGAATTGAGCGAGCCTCAATTACTTTTGAAAGGAATTGGACTTATAATTGAGCAAAGAAATTCCTTTCACATGGAATGGAATTATAAGTCCCAATTCTTTGGAATTGGATTTGGAATTGAAGATGGTTACACTTGATAGGAAATATATAATATGTATGTATGTGATATTAACATAGTGGAGTGGTGGGTGGGGCCACCCCAAGGGGGTCACACGGGGGTTTTTTTACCAATCGATAGCAAATGTTGCGAAACGGATTTTGGACGTAGTGGGCGGTGGGTGGGGCCACCCCAAGAGGGTCACACGGGGGTTTTTTGTACCAAAATTTTTATTGCGCAAATCGATAGCAAATATAGTAAAACGGATTTTGGTCATGGTGGGCGGTAGGTGGGGACCCCCAAAAGGGGTCACATGGGGGTTTTTTACCAACAAATTTTTATTGCGCAAATCGATAGCAAATATCGTGAAACTGATTTTGGTCATTGTGGGCGGTGGGTGGGGACCCCCAAAGGAAGTCACAAGGGAGTTTTCACCCAAAATTTTTTTATTTTAGGAATTGATAGGAAACGTAACGAAACGTATTTCGGGTAGGGTCCGCGAGGGGTCGGGGGCCCCCAAAGATGTCACCACCCACTACGTCCAAAATCCGTTTCGCGACATTTGCTCTCGTTTGGTGAAAAAAAATGTTTTGGTCAAAAAACCCCCGTGTGACCCCTTGCGGTGGCCCCACCCACCACCCACTACGTCCAAAATCCGTTTCGCGACATTTGCTATTTATTGGTAAAAAAAAATTTTTTTATCAAAAAACCCCCCGTGTAACCCCCTTGGGGTGGCCCCACCCACCGCCCACTATGTCCAAAATCCGTTTCGCGATATTTCCTATCGATTGGTGCAAAAAAATTTTTTGGTCCAAAAACCCCCGTGTGACCACTTTGGTGATCTCCAAATCAATTTAATTTAGTATTAATATCACACACATATTACATATTTCCTATCAAGTGTAACCATAAAAGTTTTTTTGCCAAAATCTGCCTACATGTCTTCTTCTACTTGTAAGGTCTCAATCGCCAGCAAAGGACTTCAATTCCACCAACCTTAATTCCTCAAAAGGAATTGAAATCATCAATTCCAAATCCAATTCCAAAAAATTGGCACTTATAATTCCATTCCATGTGAAAGGAATTTCTTTGCTTAATTCCAAGTCCAATTCTTTTCAAAAGGAATTGAGCGAACCTCAATTCCATTCCTTTTGCTTGAAAAGTACTTAATTCCAAAGTCCTAATTTCTTGGAATTGGAATTGAGGTGGAATTTAATTCCCAAAGGAATGAGTACTCTCCGGCTCTGCTTGTATATTAGCCCTGGCTGAGTTTTTTGTCAATACCCGGAAGATTTAAGAAAATTTAAAGCCTGGGATATAATTTATTTGAGGAGGTTCCAGCGTCCATATAGAAGGGGAAATCAGCAGGCCGCTATCGTTTATTGAACACTATGGTGAAAAGTAGCAGCAAACACAAGCTAAGTACTCTTTTCGATACTTCACCTATATAGAGACAATTCCCCTGCCAGAAATTTACGAGCCCCGAAATCTCGCTTTACAGCCAAAGCACATTGCGGCAGCGGCAGCAACAGCACACAGAAATTATATAGAGGCTTATGGGTGCTGCCGCTGCCCTGAAAATAGATTCTATTTCGGCAGCAAGAAAAACTCACTTTTTTCCACTCAAAATGTTGCCACCTTTCCTGAAAATCCGACAAATTGTATTGAAAAATATACGGAGAGTAAGCTCTCTTTAAAGACGAGAGAATGGCATACAGAATACAAAAACAAACAGCCGACTTGCTGTCGCTGCTCTAATGTACTTTGCTGAGCAGCGAGAAAGAGATGCTGTCGCTGCCGCTGCCGCAATGTGCTCAATTCCATTCCTTTTGCTTGAAAAGGAATGAAAAGGAATTCGCGATATTTTGCTGTTAGTGTTCACCTCTGAGAGAAAATATTAGGAGCTGCATACAGAAGTTTTTGGAGGCCGAATCTGAACTTCTTGTTATCTGAATTTCTTGTTTTTGTAATGTTGAGTATCGAAACTTTTTTCATTTTGTTCATGATCATAGAGGAATTTACTTGTTTTGATTTTCTGTTGACCTTTTTTTTTGACTTACTTTAATTCTTTTTAAAAGCTTGTTTTAAAGAAAGTTATCGCGATATTATGCGGAGATTCGTGTTGTGAGAGAGAAACCGCCTTGAACAGCTTAGTTTTAGTTTGGGTATTAGTGGTTTTATCGTGTCCTATCAACCCTTAGGGAGCTCTCTCATGGTCCTGGATAGGACCTAGGATAGGATAGGTGGCCTTGGATAGGAGGCCCGATTTTAGCATGTGTTGGTTATTTAATTTACGGCTGTTTTGTGGTCCTGTTGACCTCAGTTGTTCTTTGTATCAGTTAAAACTTCATATTGAGTTCATATTTGTTAAGAATATTGATTTGTTATATGTATATATTTATTTTTATTGCGTTTTTATACCCTACACCCGAAGGGATGAGGAGGTATCATCATAAAATTTGGTGCGAATATTCTTTGTTATCCTACGCAGTTTGGTATTGAAAATGGGGAAAATCGGACCAGTGCCACGCCTACTTTTTATAGAAAATATGCACTCATCCGTGCTTAAAGCTTAATTTCTTAGCTTGTAGACCGAATTTTCACCTAAAATTTTATTTCCGAGTCCACCATCTTAGACTAAAATATATACTAAAAAATGGGCGTGACACGCCCACTTATATACTATACCATATAATGAGGTGTTTAGTACGAAAAACGGTGTTGTAGATGAGTTAATAGAAAAAAATTTACTCCCTGTAAATTTAAAAAAAAGTAGGTGTCACACGCCCACTTTTTATCACTTCGACAGATGCGGGTGTAGGGTATATGAGCTTCGGCCAGGCCGAAGATAACGCTCTTACTTGTTTTCCTTTGATCGCTATACACAATTGCCTACATACATATATCTAAATTTCTTATATCAATATTAACAATTACTTATATTTATGAATACCACAATATAAAAATTTAATTCAAATTTTGTAATTGAATTTAAAATGAAATTTTAATTCTTTTATTCTAGAGGAGAGGGGAAGGGAAGATGAAGTTGAAGGAAGTGTAGTGAGTATGCGGATGTCACGTGTGTATGTGTGTGTGTTTGTGTAAAAGCACTTCTGTCCATGGTTGTGTTTATTTTTGTTCTGTTTGGGCAGGATATGGGCTATTGTTAGTGACCAGTAACCTGTCATGGCGGGTTTTGGACCACGCATATTTAAATATGACAACTGAGCTAGTTGTAGTGGCCATTACAGGTTGAGAAGTTACAAACGGTCATATAACAGGCGTTACAATTTATAAATAAAGCCATAAATAATGATAAATTTTTTCACCAGATTTTCCAGTGGAAGCAGTTGCAAAGATCAAATCCCGCAAGTCCTTATCCCAGTGACTTTGATTTAATTGAAACGTTGGAAATGTTCGGATCTAAAACCCTAAATATTGTAATGGCCCATCCAGTAATAAAAAGTGTCACACCTCAAAATTTGTTAAAAAGGGACCTAAGATATACTGAAAACTTTGAAGATTCCGTTTTAATTAACGCGACTGAATTCATCAATTTAAATCCTAAAAAAGCAAAAACGCGCGATAAACTGTTTCGTGATCGTAATTTATTGCGTTCTATGACGGGTCAAATTACAGAAGTTCTTGGTGCTAATATTCTGTGGAACCTAGGAATTTCAGGCCACGGGATAAAAGTAGCGGTATTTGACACAGGATTATCAAGACCACACCCTCACTTTAAACGTGTCAGGGAACGCACAAATTGGACGAATGAAAAGTCGTTAGATGATGGTGTAAGTCATGGCACGTTTGTTGCCGGAATTATTGCATCGGCGCAAGAATGTTTGGGATTTGCTCCTAATGCTGAACTTCATGTTTATAAGGTGTTCACGAACGCTCAGGTATGAATGTTACGCCAAGACTACAAAAGAAGAGGTTTTAGAAATGCTTTAAACAAAGATTAAGAAATTATGGGGAAATCTGATTTTGACAAAGGTTTAATTACATTACCTTTTTATAATAAAGGGTTGTCCAATAGGGACGGGTCGATGTTGACAGTCTGTGACAGTCTGTGGCGGCATGTTGTTTTGACGGCATCTGTCAAATCTTTTTGTTTATAACTCAGTCAGTAATGTCAATTTACAATGGTAAGTTACACGATTAAGCAGCACATCCAAATAATAGTACGAATGTTCGAATAGTACGATCAAAGAATATACAGTACGAAAGAATTATTATATGTATATTCTTTGGTACGATGTTGACAGTTATCAACATTGACCCGTCCCTATTGGAAAACTCTTTATAAGTGTTAGGTTCCGCCAATTTCGAGGCGGTCAAGGTTCGCCGAAATATACGAGGTCTGTTCAAAAATATCGCGAATTTTGAATTCCCGCCGGATATGTATATTCGATTTTGAATTGGCGTTATGTTGGTACTCATATCCCTCACGTATGGTGACAAGTTCAGCCACTTGGGATTTTCAGTTTTTTTTTTGCTGGGACGTGTTTTGGCTCGTCTTAAAAAGGAAAGAAACAAAACGTATATTGAAAATCGAATATACGTAACCCGCGGAAATTCAAAATTCGCGATACTTTTTGAACAGACCTCGTAAATTATAAAATATAATTCCATATATAAGAAAAAATATAAAATTATATAAAAACAAGTAAGAACGTTAACTTCGGCCTGGCCGAATCTCATATACCCTACAGCCGTATCTGTCAAAGTGACGATAAAACCCGCCACTTCCGTCACCCGCCCACTTTCTTTTAATTTACAGATAGTAAATTTTGATATATTTACTCATTTTTACCACCGCTTTTCTCAACAAATACCTCATTATATGGTATAGTATACCAGGGGGCGTGTCACGCCCATTTTCTGCGAGATATCTTTATTTTATTGTTTTTTATAAAACAATATAAAAGTATTTAAAAGTATAAAAGTATTTAAAATACTTTTAAGAGAATATTCGGGACAAATCTTGAGATTTATAGTCTTGAGACTATATCTCCATTCGTTCTTCTCTAATTGTGATTTTCGTCACCATTGGGCGAACCACGCCTATTCTTCGGAGTGTATTCAAATTTGAGATCATGGACTTGGGAATAAAATTTTAGCTTTAAACTCGCTCTACAAGCTGAGAAATTGAGCTAAAGGTACGGGAAAATTCATATTTATATGAATATAAAAAATAGGCGTGGCACTAACCGATTCTCCATTTTCAATACCAAACAGCCTATGGTGACAGAGAATATTCATACCAAATTTTATGGAGTTAGCTCTATTCGTTCTAACGTAATCGTGATTTCTACAGACAGACAGACGGACGGACATGGCTAAATCGAATCAGAAGGTGATTCTGAGCCAGAATATATATACTTTTCTATACCTGCCACACCTCCTTTAATGCGTTACAAACGGAAGCACAAAGTGAATATACCCTCATCCCTTCGTGTGTAGGGTATAAAGAAGCCAAAGTAGAAATTAAAAACAAAGCATCTCTTCCCACTTTAAACATATTACAAGGTATACATAAGAGTTCCTTTTATTTTATTATATCGTATAGGAATATAATATAAAGAATGTAGATTTGCAAATACAGGATTAAATTTTTTATCGTAAATTTTGCATTTAAAATTTTTTTAAGGTATCATATACTTCATGGTTCCTAGATGCATTCAATTACGCAATTCTAAAAAAAATTAATGTAATTAATTTAAGCATTGGAGGACCTGATTTTCTGGACTCTCCATTCGTAGAAAAAGTTCTAGAACTTTCAGCGAACAAAATTATTATGGTTTCAGCTATTGGAAATGATGGACCTGTTTATGGTACCCTTAATAATCCTGGCGATCAAAGCGATGTTATCGGTGTTGGAGGAATCAATTTTGATGAAAATGTTGCAAAATTTAGCTCAAGAGGAATGACGACATGGGAGTTACCACGAGGTTATGGAAGACTGAAACCAGATATTGTAACATATGGTAGTCAAGTTAAGGGCAGCAACGTAAATAAAGGATGCAGATTACTTTCTGGTACGTCTGTCGCCTCACCCGTGGTAGCTGGTGCTGTAACTTTATTAGCAAGTGGTGTCTTGAAAAGAATAGGAATTGTTAATCCTTCTTCAATGAAGCAAGTGCTACTTGAAGGCGCATCACGTTTAACGGAAAATAATATGTTTGAACAGGGTCATGGCCAATTAAATATACTAAAAAGCATGGAACTCTTAGCCGCCTATGTGCCGAAAATAACACTTAGTCCCGCTTATTTGGATTCTTCGGAGGACTATATGTGGCCTTATAGTTCTCAGCCATTATATTGCAGAAGTGAACCAATGATTGTTAATATTACGATATTAAATGGAGTTGCAGTAACAGGTTATATTTTGGAGGAGCCTGTTTGGCACCCTTATGCCCAGAGTAGGGGTAACCTCTTGAATGTTTCAATAAGTGTGTCCCATATTATTTGGCCATGGTCTGGATGGATGTCTGTTTATATAAGTGAGTAGTAAACTTTTACTAAATATTTCTGGACTTAATATCTTCATGCAGAATAAATTACTTTTTAGAAATAAATGGCCTATTGTGGCATTTATGATTTTTATACCCTACAGCCTAGTATTTCATTACTAATTAATATGGAAAATATTTATAGCAATTTTTTACCTCGAACGCGAGCCTTTGGCGTAATTTTTTTACTTCAAAAATGTATGAGCGCCATTCACTTGCGAGAATAGAAATTATCAGAGAACACGGTTTTTTTGGTTGAATAAAGTCAGACTTTTAAAAATGCATTTTGCAAAAATGCAATTTTGCAAAAAAAATGCAATGCTGACGAAATTGACATACATTTTATAAATTTATTACAACTCTCCCTAGAATAGCTTAACTTCATTTGTTTTTTGTAACCTTATGCTGCTTTATAGTGTTTTAATGCTTTAAATCGCTCAATTAACATATTTTTCTGAAATCCTATTTGATCCTTTAAAAGTGCGTGCAATCTAAATAACGCCAAAATCGATCTGGCAATGTGTTTTAACTGCCACTTTGTTTGAATTTTAACCGACTTTCTTCAAATTTGAAACTTCGAAAATATCAAAATGGATTTGATATTTCCCGCGAGCACATACACACGAACCCATAAAGTAGATAGGCTTTTGACAGTTCCAAAAGTAGTTCGAAGTACTCAAATTCAGAGCGTGCGATTGACGTCCGTGTCAATTACTTAACTTGGTGCTTGAAAAGGAAATTGGAAAACAGATGATGACGATGTAAATAAATGTAAAATGTAAATAAAGCGAGTTTGATTATCGTAAATGATCATCAGAACGTATCAGAAGCTCTTCGAAGTCCTTATGCTGACGAGTGGAAGGAAGCCATGATCGACGAATATAAAGCACTTAAAAAGAATGAAACCTGGAAAGTTGTCAAACAGCCAAAGGACAAAAAGGTAGTGGAATCGAAATGGGTAATGCGCCCAAAATATGAAGTTAACGTTTCAATCGGTCGTCGGAAAGCATGATCGGTCGCGAAAGGTTTCACGCAGAAACCAGCCTGCACCTGTAGCAAGAATCGGATCCAATTGTTTCACTATATAAATGAAATATATATAAGAACGCCATCAGACTTAAAAATAATCTTAGACCAAGATGAGTTACAACAATATGCTGGAAATAAAGTTTGCTTAATTAAAAAGACTTTTTATGGGCTAAAACAGTCAGGCAGACAATGGTACCGAAAGCTAGACGAAAAGTTGAAAAGTCTGGGCATGAAATCATTAGAATCTAATTCTTGTATACGGGTGTGACGTAAATAATGTATAAACCGGTGTGTACTCTTAGGGGCTACCCCGGCTGCTCAGAAAAAAGATATTAACAAACTATTTACAAGCTACTCCAAGAGCTATGCCACTCTAAAAAAAAATATCCTTGAATGTTGGGCCTTTCCTATGCGCAGCACAATTTATTACCAGGAAAGGTAATAAAGCACAATTTTTGTTTCTGGTTTTTTCGAAAAACGTTTGAAAAACAAAAATTTGGTTTTCTGTTTTTTTAATGGCTAAGTTTTTAAAATATTTAGAAGTAGCATCAAAATTGCAAGGTTATCCATTGCAAAGAGTTGCAGACAACGTGCCTTTTTTATCTTTTGAATTTTAGCAATGGGCAAAAGTTCTTGATATCAAAATTACGACAACAAGTCCACGATATAAAAAATCTAATGGCTTCGCAGTAGAGCTGGGCGATATTTCATGAACTGTGACTTTGTCACAGATACATAAAAATCACGAGTCACAGTTGCGACGACGATTGCTTTTAAACTGTGACACGCCGTCACAGTTTGCCTCTGGAGCAGATATTTCAGTCACAGTTCTGTTTGAACGAGTATTTTCTACTAAATAAATGACGAGTTGTCACAGTTTGCCTTTTGGAGCAGATATTTCAGTCACAGTTCTGTTTGAACGAGTATTTTCTACTAAATAAATGACGAGTTGTTTGCCTTTTGGAGCAGATATTTCAGTCACAGTTCTGTTTGAACGAGTATTTTCTACTAAATAAATGACGAGTTGTCACAGTTTGCCTTTTGGAGCAGATATTTCAGTCACAGTTCTGTTTGAACGAGTATTTTCTACTAAATAAATGACGAGTTGTCACAGTTTGCCTTTTGGAGCAGATATTTCAGTCACAGTTTTGTTTGAACGAGTATTTTGTACTAAATAAATGACGAGTTGTCACAGTTTGCCTTTTGGAGCAGATATTTCAGTCACAGTTCTGTTTTAAAGAGTATTTTCTACTGAATAAATGTCGAGTTGTCACAGCTTGCCTTTTGGAGCAGATATTTCAGTCACAGTTCTGTTTGAACGAGTATTTTCTACTAAATAAATGACGAGTTGTCACAGTTTGCCTTTTGGAGCAGATATTTCAGTCACAGTTCTGTTTTAACGAGGATTTTCTACTAATCAATGACGAGTTGTCATAGGATGCCTCTGAAGCAGATATTTCCATCACAGTTAATTTTTGAATTGTTTGACTCTGTTCATTCTTGGAGCAGAATGTAAAAATTTAAAATAGGCTTAGGATATACTATAATTATTTAATTGTAAAGATTTTATATAGAGGCTTTTATTAAAGATTAGTTAATGTTAGTTAATGTAAATATATTTTTTGAATGTTTAAAAATACATAGATAATTTTAAAAAAATGTTGCATTTAATATAAAACGAAAACAAAAATCGTCTTTTTTCCGTCTTTTTGTTGTTGTTTTGCATATAAAAAGACGATTTTCGGAACCTATGAAATAAGGCTGTTATTTTATGTCACGAGTCACAGGTTTTTGTATCTGTGACAGCGCTGTCACTGTCACTGGTTGGAACTGCTCCACAAAAATCACTATATCGCTCAGCTCTACTTCGCAGACAAACATGGTACAGATAGCGAAGAAGTTAGTACAGAAACGCAATAAAGAAAAAACAAATTTGTATCATGCATTATTAAAATATAAATATGCTCCAATTAAAAATTCAAATTTATCACCAACAGGGTTGTTAATGGGTAGACAGATGAGAACCTTCAGTCCGGGTCATTGTAAACTTTTTCAAAATATAAAATATAAAAATATAAAAAAAAAGCAAACAAAAAATAGTACCAATTTTTTTACTAAAACTTTCATATTTTTCCAGCTGTGAATAAAGGTGGATGTGATTACGATGGATTAGCCAAGGGATATATAAAGTTGACGGTGCAAAGCAGTTCTGATAGTATGTCAATAAACAGAACAGTTTTTTTTCCAATAACCGCTAAAATAATACCTAAGCCACCGAGGCAGAAACGTATTCTATGGGATCAGTTCCACAACCTTCAATATCCACCTGGTTATATACCTCGTGATAACTTAAAAGTAAAAGCAGATCCCCTTGATTGGAAAGCGGATCACATACATACAAATTTTCGGGACATGTACGAACACTTAAGAAGTTCTGGTTACTACATCGATGTTTTGCGGGGACCTTTTAACTGTTTCGATGCCAGTGAGTATGGAACAGTTTTGATTGTTGATCCGGAAGAAGAATATTTTGATAAAGAAATAATGAAACTTAGGGATGATGTTTACAATCATAATCTCAGTATTATCGTTTTTGCTGATTGGTATAATACGACAGTTATGAAAAAAATTAAATTTTTCGATGAGAATACTCGTCAATGGTGGATTCCAGACACAGGAGGCGCCAACGTTCCAGCTCTTAATGAGTTAATGAAACCGTTTGGCATAGGAATGGGTGATTTTGTCGCTGAGGGTTATTACTCAATAGGCGAACGTAATATGTATTATGCAAGCGGATCAGTTATAGTAAAATTTCCAGAAACAGCGAATGGTATGCTAATTGGAGCATATTTACATGACCAAGGCTTAGAGGTACAAGAACTCATTAAATGAAATATATTTCTAAATGTTTTGTTTTTTAGATAATATCAAATATAGAATCAAAACCTTCAGCCAAACACTTCGTTCCTGTTCTTGGCTTGCTACACGCTAATGATCTTCGAATGAATCACTTTACTCGTAATAACAACTCAATATTCTTTGAACCCAGTTATGTCGATGACGCCATATTTAATCCAAGCGTACAAGTAGAACAATCTATTGAACGAAGCCCTTTACTAAATAAACGCACTCTCCTCAATATTGATGTTGGGGAAGTTACTAATAAATTTGAAAATGGGAAGAAGGGCTCGTATCGCTTTAAAGGTTCAAAGCAGAAATCAATGCCAGGAGGTCGAATAGCAGTGTTTGGAGATTCAAACTGTTTGGATTCAACTCACTTAGAGAAACAATGTTACTGGCTTCTAGAGGCGTTATTGGAATTTACCATGAATTCATATGTTCCGAGTATATTAAAAAATGTTAATAAAATTGTAGATTTGAAACCATTTAAAAGAAAAACATTGCCATTACGTCTTCTAACTAGTAATTTGCATCTTTATTCAAAAGTTGTTGATTCGGAAAATATATCTAAAAAAAGAGAGATTGAATATTGTGAGAAATTAACTTGATGTTTAATAATTATGAATGGTATTGAATTTAAAAAGTCCAACAGAGTCGGAGAAAAAAGACTATGCGATTATCAAAACTAAATGTTTTTTCGAAATTGATGATAAAATTGTCGATATTAATGATTTACACTGTATAATTTGTATTCAATTTTATAATAAAGAATGTGTTGTAAATTTACTATATTAATCAATCATTAGGTTCCTTTGTGTCGCAGTAGAGCATTCCCCACAGCTAAAGCGCCTTGTTTCCAACTAGCGCTTTCACTACCCTGCAAGACTGCTACCTGGTAATTCACCGGTTATTTAACTGGTAGCGCTACCCGAAGTTTGGGTTAAAGTTTCTATTATTATTATCTTCAGAGCATCGGGAAAAAAGAACCAGAAACTTTTGTGTCCGTGTGATCGTGTATCCCTTTCTTTCTCATACATCAAACCCATATGCGTAAATGTATAGTGCGCTTTTTCGCACCATTCGCACTCTGGTAGCGCTACCAGTTAATTAACCGGTAAAATACGAGGTTGCGATACCATTTCCAATTTTTAACTAATAAAATGCAAATTATTGTAAATATCATGTTTTTATTATTTTTCTTTTTAGAGAAATTAAAAAATAGTTTAAATAAAAATGAAATGATTAATTAATATGACAACACGAAAGGTACAATCACAAATCTAAATTACATTTAAAGTTCAAGTATGTACTTTGTATTCCATTTAGATTTGTATTTCAAAATAAAGCAGGAACTGTAGCGCACATGTTTCATGTAGTTGGTTTTCTTTAGGAAACATTTCAGAACATCTAAGAAGCTGAAAATAAAAATATTTTGTAAAATTTTTTAATCTTTTTTGTTAATGTTTTGAAATAACTCTTCAAACGCAACTTTTCTTTTTCACGTTGATTTTTTTTTGCGTTGGCTTTCTGGCGCTAGTAATGGCAGAATGAGTAAAAATACACTTCAGCCACGTTAATATCGGTATCTATTTCCTCCATTGCTGAGCTACTCAGCCATCATTGGCTGCATTCAGGACAACAAGCTGTGTTGTCCAACCATTGTCAAAAAATAGTGAGACCGTGTTAGTGATTCGTGAAAATAATACAACAGTGTGTGCGACTCGGTTATTCTGGTTTTGCTGGATAGCTCTGTGCGAATCAGTACCGCATATGGCCTTATAAATAAATGCCAATTTAAAGCAAAAATCAAATTTTAAATCCAAGGTGGAAACATGCTATTAAATGGAAATCTACAGTCGGTTCTGGAGGAATCTCTCTGAACGACATTTTCTGGGATCGGAGGGAAAATATAGGGTGTTTTTGATTAGATAGAACATACTGAAGGGTGAACTGTCAAATGAGCTGTCATACTGTTTGGCACTTATTATAAGTATACTCTGGCAAAGCACCTCAGACTCAGGCTTAAATAACGCTACCAAATTCTTCAAATTCACCTTGAAAATCACTCGTCGATTCGCGCAACTTATAGCCGACTTCGTGATTTTTATCGCTCTTTCACCGATTGGGCTCTAGAGCAGTTAAGGCAAATTTTCCGCTAACAAGTTTGTTAATAAGCAAAATTGCCACATATGGAGTGAGGCCAATACACAAGAGACCCTGCACACATATATATATCCAGAAGAATGCACTGTTTGGTGCGGTTAATGAGATGTATGATGTAATGTATAACTACTGCCACGCCTACTTTTTTTATTAACATTAATGCTTCAGATTTGA
Organism: Conops quadrifasciatus; assembly: GCA_949752815.1. Classification (NCBI taxonomy): domain Eukaryota; kingdom Metazoa; phylum Arthropoda; class Insecta; order Diptera; family Conopidae; genus Conops; species Conops quadrifasciatus. The sequence goes on from OX457079.1 coordinate 16,595,192, forward strand.
GAACTGAATTTCTTAGCTTGCAGTCCGGATCCAAGGCTCAAATTTCATTGCAGTGTTTACCGTGCTGATGAAAATCATGCCACAAAAAATTGGCGTGACGCGCCCACTGGTATTCCATACCATACCATATAATGATGTGTTTGTTGAAAAAGGCGGTGTTGTGAATGAGTTAATAGATAACAATTTACTATCTGTATGTGAAATATGGGCATCACTCGATCACTTTTGTATCTTTACTTCAACAGATGCAAGTGTAGGATATATGAGCTTCGGCCAGACCGAAGTTAACGCTCTTACGTGTTAAACTTCATATTCCTTTTATTGTTACTTTCGCCTCATCCAATTCCTCTTGTCGAACACATCTTTTTTTCAGTTTGGTTATTTTCTCCCAATTTTTTTAAATTTTTAAAAATTTCCTAACTTCAATTGAGAAGTTGAATTGAGAACTTCAAATGAGAAGAATACTCTGCGTTCTATGTTGAGTTTTGAAAGTTTTTAATTATTAAAAAAACAAGGATATACAAAAAGTAATAACAATGTTAATGTTTCACATATCATTAGTTAAATATTTGGGACGAATGATGACACAAAGAAGATGGTTCTTTGTGTTTCCCTGTAATCATAGCTGAATAGTTAAAAATAGAACCAATACGCTATATTATCTTGACATAGCCAACAAGGTTGGTGTACGGCACAGAGCTGTGTCACCTCCAGACATTGGGAAACATGCCCGAAAGCTTGAGATCCCATCCAATGAGTCGTGCCGCAGCTGCCAGGATTCCAATGCTAAGGAATCAGTGAAATATCTTCTTTGCCCTGCCATGGCACGGTGTAGATACGCAGTATTAGGGAGAATGTTCCCGGAGAATCTAGGCTGACACTTCAAAACAAGCCCTTTTTCCCTTCTGCAAATTATTAAGGACTCGAGGTGCATTAGTACACCATCCTCAACTTGCATGGGGTAGTGGCAGCAAAACGGCACTTATAGTGCTAATTGGGCTTGCTTTTGCATGTTGCTACGCGGCGGCCACCTTAACTAACTAACTAAACTTACTGATTTTTGTGAGCGTAGATTTTAACCAAAAAACACTTTTAATACAATTGATATATCACTTATTTTAAGAAGCACAACACGCTGCTGCAAAAGTCGTCCTTGCACTGAATTATGGCGTCACACTTGGGCAAACATTATATTTTCATTGAACTGCAGACGCTTAGTTTAAGCGCCTCAAAATTGCTTGTGTCCAATATATTGCACATCGTGTCTGAAAGAGGTAATTAATTATTTTATGAAATTAAAATGAAATGAAACTTTTTATTGAAATAAAAACAATTACTTTTATTTATTTTTTTTAATTATTGCGAAACAAAAGTGTCCCTCGATGTCAATACTATTTTAAACTAGTGCGTCCATTATTAAGTCATCCATTTTATCTTTGAATGACTTATCTATTTCAATTTTATTTGTGCTGCACTTTTTTCATAAGAATATTTTGCTTTCACAGAATATATTATTAAACAATATCAGTTTTGGCATTTCTCAAAGACTGTTGTCTTCGACGAAGTTCTATTAGTTTATAGAAATTATTGGCGATTTTGTTTGACAATCACATACAAAATAATATATCAATAAGCATTTTAATAATGCCAGCCGAGGCACGCAGTATGCTCAAAATTTTAAGGGCAAGGTTCTTTTCGACGCTCACATCTGCTCTATAGCTGCAGAAACAAACAAACAAAAAAAGAATTATAACGACTAATAAATAATTACCGTTTTTCTTTTTTCCCGGGTATACGCCTACGAAAATTTTTGTATGGGAAAAAAGCGGTAGCTGCTTAGGCTAGCGGCGATAGGTATCTACGCTACCTTTATATTTAATTGTGAAAATTTATGAACAACTTTTAAAATATTTCCCATAAATATTCATAGTATAAACATAGGCACATACATTTATGCACTAGAGGTCTGCATGAGACGATCCAAAAGTACTTTCGAGATACAGAAAAAAGTTAGAGAATTGACTGCAGAGTATCTTTTAATTATTCGAATCGAATGAGACTGAACGAATACTCCGCTGAGAATTCTACACTAGACGACTCGGAAGAAAACTATTATTCGTTGTTTATGTATTGGAGGGGCACCAAATAAAAAAATATTCATATCCCGTTGATTAATTTTTTTTGGTGGAATCCATGGAAATACGTTTTTTTAGTTTACGCCTAGGGAGAAAGAAAAGCTTTTTGGTTCTTATCTATTTGCTGAAGTTTTTGTTAGTGGAATCGAAAGAGGCAGTCGCCGGTCTTTGGAGTTTGAGCAGTGAGAAGAGGGAGATTTTTTTCATTTCTTTATTTGCCGATAATTTTCAGTATCGGCAGAAACTTGCTTTTGATATTTGCGGGGAGGGGAAGAGGGGGAGTTTTTTCGTTTTTTTATTTGCACATTTTCAGGCCCTTATCTGCTGCCTGCCTTGCTCCGACGTTATCTGTTGTCCAACGCCTTTTCCCTCCATGCAGACACTGTCTAAAAATTACGTAGTTTCTTTCTGTTATGTTATCTGTTATTGTATTTTGTTATTGTTTTCGAAGCCTGTTGCCGTCCGCAATGAAGGAGGATATACATACAATGTTTACATACATAATGTATGTATGTATATATACATACACGATTCATTCGAATCATTCGAAATCAACTTTTCTTCTTTAGGTTCTACCCTAATTTCATTCGTATAAAAACGTATGGAGATTCGGTTTTATTCGAATCTAGTTGGCGTTTGTACTTTTAAGTTAAGGAGTAAAATTTTCATTCTAAATGTACTTTACTGCAGTAGGGTATTCGTGTGTTCAAGCATAGAGTAAGAAATAACAAGAGGCCGAATCTTGAACAACGAAATTTTTCTATGGTCGGTCCAGTACTGGACCGATTTCTCACTCGTTTTTGAGTATTTTGAGCTCTCATTCTCTTCTCCATGGCAATTGGCAAATTTTGATATAGAAAGCGCATTTTTGGCCGAACATTTTTTGTTCTCTTCTCGCGTCTCCATGCCAGGTGTTCTTTTTTGGCTAGCGTTGGGTAGAAGCAAAGAATATATAATATATATATTGTATGTACATATATATTGTATATTCTTTGGTAAAAGACTTTTGAATGCATGTGCGTTTGTGTAATTTATCGTCTGTGTGTTATTTAGCGTCTGTGTCATCGTATGTAGGATGAGCGATGAGCTTTGTGTGGCTTTTCTTGATTTCTGTAATTTGACGACGCTAGACGTGGAGAATATAATGAAAACGCCAGAGAAGAATGCCTTTTTAGCAATAAGAAGAATGTAGCGCAACTGAAATATTTCTTATTCAAAAATTAAAGAAAAATGTCGGTATAATCGGTGGTTTTTATCCGGTACAATGAATTAAAGTAATTTTTAATAAAAGTAGCCGAATTTAATTCTTGTTGTTCACTTTTTTTATTAAATGAAAACACTTTTTAACATTTTGGATAACAATAAACATCTAATTTAATAAAAAAATAATATATGAAACGTTTAAACATAACAAATTATTTATGTAGTGTTATATAAATATATAACATAGTGTTATAAATGAATTAAAAATTAATTTATTTTATTATTTCACATTTATTACATGAAAAATTAAATATTTATTATTAAAAATTTATTATTTTTCATATAATAAATATGAAATTAAAAAAATTAATAAATATTATTCACAAGCAAATAAACAATATTTAATAATTTTTCAAAAAACTTTCAAATATTTTCATAAAATACTATCTCGTTAATCTTAAAAAAAATCTTATAATTATTTTAATTTTCAATTTCTCACATCACACAAAAGCCAAGATTTCTGTAACATAAACAAATCTTGAAATGGCTTTTCAATTTTTAGTTCTAAAAATTTCAAGCTGCGGCGCAAGCGCCGACAACCTTGCCAACACTCGACCAAAACATACACAGACGCATAAAATTACCCAACACAAACCAAGAACTGTATGTTAACAAAAGTGAAGAGACGAAAGGGTAAGAAGTACGCATGAAATGCATTTGGCTCGGCGATGGACGAAGAAAGAAATCGTTCAAATCGCCTGCTTTCTGCTTATCATGTGTGTTGTGTGTGTGCCGGCATTAGAACGGAGCGGAATACGCAATGAAACGGAGGAAAGGGCAAGTAATTGAAATAAAATGCAAGTGTTTGGGCCGTGAACAAAGAGAGAGAAATCGTTCAAACTGCGTGCTCTCGTCTATCATGTGTATTTTTCCATCTATGCTTTTCTTCGTTTCTTCGTCCATACCGCCCACATCTATGATGCCGTTTGAGTAACTTTGGCTGATTCGGCCTCTTGTTATTTCTTACTCTATGGTTCAAGACATCCCATGCAGACCTCTATTATGCACTGAAGCAGAATACTACTGTAATTTATCAAATGTAACAATTTTATATTTTGTTCGTCAAAGTATCTTCTGATTTATTGAAAATTGTATATAAGCTTTTGTGTCGTCCAAAGCTCTGGACACAAAACTTCAAAATTTAAATAAATAAAACATTTTTATTAAACATTCGTCCAACTCCTTGGACAGTGTCACGTTTAAACAAAACATTCGTCCAAATACCTGGACTTTGTACAACCATAATATAATTCTTACACGTACCCTTACTCATTGGATAGTCAAGTTTTATAAAAAAAACGCGTTCATCAAGCGTTTCATTGGTGCCCAACCCAGTGGCCAGTAGCACAAGTCCTACTGAGAATTCTGCAAAGGAGCGAAACCGTCCAACGAGCAGTAACGTCAGACTTTTACCTACTAATCACATTCCGGTTCAGGAACCTACCAAAGACGTGAACAATATGCTTTCTGCCGAACAATTTCAACAAACTTTATCAGCAATGTCAATAGAGAAGTCTGGTTCATTTGCACACTGCACGGCGCGTGTGGTTGGATTGTTACACAAAGATTTTTTAGATTTTCTAACGCCGCGAAAGCGCGTTAAAGGAAAGCAGAGCGTATCTCGTGCTTGTTGGGTTAGAGACTACTACCAAAGAATATACAATATATAGAAGGCGCATCACTCAAAATTTTCAATTTTTTTAATCAGATGCGGTCGGTCGGCAGAAAGCGGGTGCAAGCAAAATGAGTGAAAAGAGCGTCACTGCTTTGAAAGTTTATTTTGCCTTTTCTTTGCTTTTCTCCGCTTTTTCTGCTTAGCATTGGCATCATGGCCCGAGCTCTTGCCATTCATGAGAATTGCTTCGCTTCTCTCTTCGTTTCCCTCACCATTTAATTGCTTGTTATCAAACGATTTGAACGATTTCTTTCTTCGTTCATGGACCAAGCCAAATGCATTTCATGTGTGTTTCTTACCCTTTCGTTTTGTCGTTTGCGAAAACATTCCGTTGTTTGCTGCTTGTGTTGGGTATTTTTATACATCTGTGTATGCTTTGGTCGTGTGGTGGCAAGGTTGTCGGCGCTTGCGGCCGCAACTACAAATTTTTACAATTCAAAATTGAAATGCCATTTCAAGAATTCTTTATGATATTTTTTGATTTCTTTAAAATAATTTTAAGATTTTTTCAAGATAAACGAAATAATATTTTATCAAAATATTTGAAAGTTTGCAAGCAACATTAAAAATTTTAATTAATAGAATTACAATAATATTAATTAGAAGTTTATTGTTATCCCAAATATTCAAAAGTGTTTTAATTTAATAAAACAATTGAACAACGAGGATTGAATCCGGAAAATTTTATCAAAAATTATTTCAATTCATTGTACCGGATAAAACGCAACGAACATACCGACATTTTTCTTAAATTTTTCAATAAGAAAAAACGCAGTTGCGCTACGTTCTTCTTATTGCTAAAAAGGCATTCTCCTCTGTCGTTTTCGTTTATTGCCGACGTCTAGCGTCGTCAACTCAGCCAACTCTAGAATAGCCACACAAGGCTCATCCTATACATACGAAACCCACAGACGCTAAATGGCACAACCACATGCATTCAAAATTCTTCTACCCATCGTTAGCAAAGAAAGAACACCTGGCATGGAGTCGTGAAAAAGACGCGAGAAGAGAACACGAAACCAAAAAGTTGCAATATGGTTGAGACCAAAAGAGACAAAGTTATTAAACAAAACGAGAGAGAAAGAGGAGAAACTCAAAAAAACACTCAAAAGTGTACGTATCAGTACGTACACCAGAGCAAAAATTTTCGGCCGAAAATTTATATGAGATGCGCCTTCTATACATTGTATATTCTTTGCTACTACTTAGAGCGTGATTTTAGTGGTGCATTCCTTTCGTCTTTTCTTAATTTGAAAAGTAAGGATCCTTCGCTCTTTTTTCAATAATGTAGAATGCATAAATCCGATTTTGAAGAGCTATTGTGCATGGTAGCTCCACTAATAACAAAGCAGCGCATTGTTCGGAAACCGTTAATACCCTTTTCGAACCTTCATCGAAATCTTTTGATGTACGAGTTTTTGTCTTTTTTTTTAATTTCTTCATTCTTTGCGCTTTCAAGATTTTCTATTGGATCGCCTACTGAGAACCATAAACTTTTTGATCTAAAATTGGAATGGTTTTATTTAAAAAGTTAACACAATAATTTATTTATTTTAGACTCCTTTGGAGGACTTTAATTGGTAATTATATGTACATAAAGTATATACAGTACATATGTATATATATTCCCATTTCACAATATAGAATAAACCAAAATAATTGTAAAACGTACTCGCATGTATGTAAAGTATCATCTAAAATCGTCATTTTATCCGCAAAAGGGAAATGTTTCTTCTCTCCGCTGGAACAACTTCGGGAACCAAAGTCCTTCCACTGGCTATAACGGAAGCGCAACGAACTCAACTTTTTTCCGGCAATTTTAATGTTTTCTTGGGTGATTGGAATTTCTATAAAGGGAGTTATTTAATTCCGTTAAATAAAAGCAATAATTTATTACCAAGTTCCTCTATAACTTCTTGCCACCATTTTGCACGCGAAATATTGTTTTTATATGATGCATCTGAGATGTCCCACAATTCAGGCTTAGCACGTACCAAATCAATGAATGAATCTTTTTTATATAAAAGAAAATTTTTAAATAATATCCATTCAATTATTAAAGAATTATTTATCGTACAAAATAAACATATGTAGATTAAAGACGATATCCTCGCACTTATTGCTCTACCCAATTTATTTAATAATTTCAATTACAATTAAATTTAACACTACTCTAATTCTATTTACCAATATTAAGATGCGACCAATCTTCCGAATTCATTGCTGACACAACAAAAAAAGCACGAAACGGTTTAAACAATTCCAGAGATACGACGTTCAATGTTATTACAATTTCAATAAGATTCAGTTACTGTTATGGATAATTTATAGGACGTCATACGACTGATACAAAAAAGTTAAGCTAGTGTATCTTTCTGTATCAACTCCTATAACATTGGTTGCATTCAGAACGGTCAAGCCATGTTGGCTTTTTGCTTAATTTTTGTCTGAGGGGGTAGAAAGGTCAGAAGGGCTGACAAAGCATTCGCCATTTTTTCTAGCCAAAAATTTGTATGCTGCATCTGTTCAGAACTTTCTTCTCTGTCACTCATTTTCAGTGTTTTATTTCCTTCTCGTGTGGCGGCCACGTGGAATTTGGCATAAAGTGTTGTTGTTGTTTAAATGTTGTTGTTTTTCAGCAAAGACTCAGCAAACGTATTCAGAGCACATGATTTATTCTGACAAGAAAAAGCCAACAAGGCTTGACCGCTCTGAATGCAACCATTGATATGGAATTCATACAGAAATGTGTAACAATTTTATAGCAAATCGGTACTTTTCTCTCGCTTACTCCAATGTTATAGCACATTTGGCTTCAAGTGGACTCTCATTCTTTATACAGCGTATCAACTGATTCATACAATGTAAACCCAGCATAACGCGTTACTTTAACGCGAACAAAAGTAACGAAAGTTACGTCGTTACTACCAGAAATTATGAGAAGGGACACTCGTTACTACCGCATGCATTTTTCTCGATACATAATCTCTGCTCGATACAATCGCAAAATCGCCCAAAATTAGTCGGAATTTAGTGCAGACTTCCTAGGAAACCTGCATCGGCGTCTTTTGCAATGGTATCGATTCTAGGGGGTGTTTCTAATTCAAAACGTCAAAAACTGTGGTCAATTTTCTCGTTGTTTTAAATAATTGTTAATGACTTTTCTCCCTAGTTTTGTTTCCTTGCAAATAAAAAAGAATTAAATAGTAAATAGAAACTTGAAACTTATGCAGTCGAAGCTTATTTGACTAAAAATAATAATAAAAAATATATGTATCTTTTATATGACTCTTCTGTTGAATAAGAAAAAATTGGTAAATAAAAGTGGGAACAGGTTTACCGTTTGAGCCATGCCCCAATTTTTTTGAATTTTTTGTTGTTGTTGTTGTTTTTGGAGCTGATTCTAATAAAGCCATCAGTTTTTGTCGCTCTCCTCTAGTTTAAAAGTTATAGCCCTCTAAAGTTTGGAATTGACATGCCTATAACTCATAAACTAGAAAAGATATTTCGATCATATTGGTACCGTTAGAAAGCTCTCCAAAAGCTCTTCAATTTATTTTATATAACATTTTTCCGAAAACTGTATAGTTTTTATGCAAATCCAAATTTTTCATTTTTGGAACTTTTTTTTTTACATTTGATAATTTTTTTCGTTTCAAAGTGTGTAATTAACCTATTAAATCTTTGGAATAACAATAAAGCAGAGACCGTAAGCTTTCTTTGAGTATTTTTTTCATTTTTATCAGTCTAGTATTTGAGGATAAAATAGCTCTTAAAGGTCAGAAGAACGTAAGTAAAAACTACTTTTTTCCATTCTACTACTAATAAGTTATTAATCTATTGTGGGTTTCACGTAATTTTTTAAAAAATTTTTTAAATTTTTACATAATAAGAACATTCTTTGAATCTGCGCCGCAGGCGAAAAATTTTTAAGAAAAATCGCGCGATTTTTCTTAAAAATTTTTCATTTTTAGACGAGTAATACAAAGTGTAGGTTTAGATTGTAGTAGTATAATGGAAAAAGTAGTTTTTACTTACATTCTTCTCACCTTTAACAGCTATTTTCTCGCGCGATTTTTCTTAAAAATTTTTCATTTTTAGACGAGTAATCCAAAGTGTAGGTTTAGATTGTAGTAGTATAATGGAAAAAGTAGTTTTTACTTACATTCTTCTCACCTTTAACAGCTATTTTCTCCTTAAATACTTGACTGATAAAAAGGAAAAAAATACTCAAAGAAAGCTTACGGTCTCAGCTTTATTGTTATTCCAAAGATTTAATAGGTTAATTACACACTTTGAAACGAAAAAAATTATCAAATGTAAAAAAAAAGTTCCAAAAATGAAAAATTTCGATTTGCATAAAAACAATACAGTTTTCGGAAAAATGTTATATGAAAGAAATTGAAGGTTTTTTAGAGTGCTTTCTAACGGTACCCATATAATCGAAATAACTTCTCTGGTTTATGAGTTATAGGCATATCAATTCCAAACTTTAGAGGGCTATAACTCGTAAACTAGAAGAAAGCGACAAAAACGGTTTGCTTCATTTGAATCAGCTCCATAAACAACAATAAAAACAAAAAATTCAAAAAAATTGGAGCATGGCTCAAACGGTAAGCTTAAGCCTAAAAGTGTTTCACTGCAACAAATTGAATGACCCCATAATGTATATAATTTAGATATTTTATCTATAAACTTTTGAAAATAAAAAATTTGGGGGACATCCTACTCCATCGCACCCGCTTATATTGACTGCAAAAATTTTACCTCTTTTGTTTATGTGTGGTGAAAATGACAATTGTCAAAACACGGTACAAAAATTTGCTACATTTGCAAAAGTTTGTCTGCAATCGTAAGTAAAAACATATCATATTATAAAATCGCGCGATTTTTCTTAAAAATTTTTCATTTTTAGACGAGTAATACAAAGTGTAGGTTTAGATTGTAGTAGTATAATGGAAAAAGTAGTTTTTACTTACATTCTTCTCACCTTTAACAGCTATTTTCTCGCGCGATTTTTCTTAAAAATTTTTCATTTTTAGACGAGTAATCCAAAGTGTAGGTTTAGATTGTAGTAGTATAATGGAAAAAGTAGTTTTTACTTACATTCTTCTCACCTTTAACAGCTATTTTCTCCTTAAATACTTGACTGATAAAAAGGAAAAAAATACTCAAAGAAAGCTTACGGTCTCAGCTTTATTGTTATTCCAAAGATTTAATAGGTTAATTACACACTTTGAAACGAAAAAAATTATCAAATGTAAAAAAAAAGTTCCAAAAATGAAAAATTTCGATTTGCATAAAAACAATACAGTTTTCGGAAAAATGTTATATGAAAGAAATTGAAGGTTTTTTAGAGTGCTTTCTAACGGTACCCATATAATCGAAATAACTTCTCTGGTTTATGAGTTATAGGCATATCAATTCCAAACTTTAGAGGGCTATAACTCGTAAACTAGAAGAAAGCGACAAAAACGGTTTGCTTCATTTGAATCAGCTCCATAAACAACAATAAAAACAAAAAATTCAAAAAAATTGGAGCATGGCTCAAACGGTAAGCTTAAGCCTAAAAGTGTTTCACTGCAACAAATTGAATGACCCCATAATGTATATAATTTAGATATTTTATCTATAAACTTTTGAAAATAAAAAATTTGGGGGACATCCTACTCCATCGCACCCGCTTATATTGACTGCAAAAATTTTACCTCTTTTGTTTATGTGTGGTGAAAATGACAATTGTCAAAACACGGTACAAAAATTTGCTACATTTGCAAAAGTTTGTCTGCAATCGTAAGTAAAAACATATCATATTATAGCTTATGGTCTCTCTTTTGATATTCTTTCTTTTCTTCTAGATTGCGGCGCTTATTCAATAATTTGGATACTACATCGCCTTTGGATACCACACAAATCTTGACTTTTACGCCACAGTAATGTTTAAATTACCAGAAACATGTACTGCAGAAACAGCTTGTGTTTCTCGCGAAGATGGTATGAAATGTGTTGTCACTGCCTTGCCCGATCCCAAAAAATGTTTATTGAATCTGTGGCTGTTATATTTTTATGCGAAAGCACTTTATATAAAACACTTTAATTTTTATTTTTATTTGGAATCGAGTAATCTTTTGTTTTGAAAATTTGATTTTGAAATTTGAAAATAATATTTGGAGAGTCTTAAGAATTTGTGAAATGAAACATGTATTGTTAATTGTGTTATTCAAAGTTTGTTTTAATATATAATATATAAACTACAACATTGGTGAACATTGGTAAATTAAATATCGCGATGAGCAATCCACACGAACACGTCGACGAGGAAGAATTTCATTCACTTCCTTCAACGCATGCCGCTGAAATTGCAAGAGTTTCCGTTAGAGTTCCTCCCTTTTGGCGACAAAATCCAAAATTATTGTTCCGGCAGTTAGAAAGCCAGTTTATAACTTCAGGCATCACATCAGACTTAACCAAATACCATACATTGGTTGGATCGATTGAAAGCAACGTGCTCAACGCGGTCAGCCACATTATTCTTTTGTTTTGAAAATTTGATTTTGAAATTTGAAAATAATATTTGGAGAGTCTTAAGAATTTGTGAAATGAAACATGTATTGTTAATTGTGTTATTCAAAGTTTGTTTTAATATATAATATATAAACTACAACATTGGTGAACATTGGTAAATTAAATATCGCGATGAGCAATCCACACGAACACGTCGACGAGGAAGAATTTCATTCACTTCCTTCAACGCATGCCGCTGAAATTGCAAGAGTTTCCGTTAGAGTTCCTCCCTTTTGGCGACAAAATCCAAAATTATTGTTCCGGCAGTTAGAAAGCCAGTTTATAACTTCAGGCATCACATCAGACTTAACCAAATACCATACATTGGTTGGATCGATTGAAAGCAACGTGCTCAACGCGGTCAGCCACATTATTCTTTTGTTTTGAAAATTTGATTTTGAAATTTGAAAATAATATTTGGAGAGTCTTAAGAATTTGTGAAATGAAACATGTATTGTTAATTGTGTTATTCAAAGTTTGTTTTAATATATAATATATAAACTACAACATTGATTAAAAGATTAAAAGATCGAGTAAAAGATTACTCGATTCCAAATAAAAATTAAAATTAAAGTGTTTTATATAAAGTGCTTTCGCATAAATATATAACAGCCACATTATTCCCCCTCCAGTGTAACTTAATGAACGAAACGTACAGTTCGACCGGATCGTAATTACATCGCCTCTGAAGGTATGCTGTCGGATGTAATTTGCCGTGGAATATATATTTCTGGTAAAATATATGCTGGTTTTAGTCGGTCTACTGAAATTACCTTTTCTTTTCCTTTATATTCAATTGTAAAAGTTTGTGACGCCCAAATAAATTTAGACGACACAAATATATTTTTTATTCTTATATTTTTGTATTAACTTTTAAGTAATATATGAATGTACTCAATACTTTTATTTTTTCCCTTTAACAATATACATACATATATATACTGTAGTATCTTAAGCATTGCTGCAACCAACAAACAGACATACAAAACGCAACAAAAGGGTGACAAGAACGAGGGTGCTAAATTTCGGCACTTAACCAAATGAGGGGACAAACAGTAGACGAACACAAAGTTCATTTCAAAACTGCGCAATAAAATGCATAAAACTTTCCATTGAAATTGCGCAGTAGGATTGCGAAGTTTCAATAAATTAGGGGAACCAAAAGTTCTTTAATGCGCAATAAGATAACTTTAAGTTTATTGCGCAATAGATTGGGTATAAAAGCAGATGACGAAAGACTGACGAGGCAGTAGTTTTCTTTCCACTGAGCAGTGAGTAGTTTCCCTCCAGACAGTGCGGTAGTTGCTTTCCGCCAGGCACTCGAGCAGTAGTTGTGCAGTAGAATTGTTTTCCTCCAAGAGCACCAATCCTCCGAGATCCTTTCAATTTCCTCTTTGCTGAGCACAATTTTTGTTGTTGAAGTAAGGACTGTGGCAGTCCTGTCAACGCAAACCTTGTGCTGCGCTCGATTCTTGTCGTCGAAGTAAGGACTGTCGAGACAAGCCTCGTGCCCGATCCACAACCAAATATCCTTTCCTTCCCAGAATCCAAAAGAGCTCAGTGAAATTGTTAGTGTTAATTGGTTGCAGCAAAGTAGACTTAGCAAATAGACCTAAGCAATTAAAATAATCGATATTCGGGACACAACAATAAACAATAATACAGTAAAAAATTAAACAACAAGTCTTTTCACTTGAATTTGGTCCCAGAAATATAAATTTTCTGTGATGAAGCCTGGACAGCCCGAGTTATACCTCAGCCACGAAGAACCTAACGTTACAAGTTTTCTCTGTTTTATACAAAACTTTATAGGGGCCTGTATAGGGTCGTTGAAGTGGCGTAAGAACAGAATCTGTGCGAACGAAAACATGTGAACTGCTTGAAAGATCATTTGGAATGAATGTCTTTCCAGATCCGTGTCGCTTCACTTGCTTAGCTTGAAGATTTTGCATATCCAATTTGAACTGTTTTACCCATTCATTACTAGAGGTTTGAAGGTTAGATGCAGCAAAAAATTCCCCTGGAAGAGCCAATTGCATCCCATAAGTCATTTCTGCAGCGGATACTTTTTCATCTGAATTAATTGCTGTTCGAAGACTCAGCAATATTAAAGGTAACACTTCCACCCAACGTGTGTTTGTATGACATTTAATTGCAGTTTTAATTGTGCGGTGCCAACGTTCAATTTGGCCATTACACTGTGGATGATACGGGGTCGTATGAGTAACCTTAGCTCCAGGCAATTTAGCAAATTCGCGAAATAACGAGGATTCAAATTGACGACCTTGATCAGTTACGATTTGTCTTGGCACCCCAAACCTTGAAATCCAACCAAAAAGAAATCCTTTTGCCACGGATTCAGCAGTGATATCTATGATTGGTATGGCTTCAGCCCAACGAGTATGTACCTGGAAAATCAACGTCACTGCAGATGCACTTTCACGATTAGATTTAATATCAATGCCTTCTCCATTTGATTATGCAGCATTAGCGGAAGATCAAAAATCTGACGAAGAACTCCTAAGATTTTTACAGTCAACATCACACAATCTTATACTTAAAAAGCTGAAAATTCCTAACACTAACGTGGACGTTGTGACGTTTCCGGCAAAACAATTCGACCATTTATAACAACAAACTTCCGCCTACAAGTCTTCGATATGATTCACAAGTTATCACATCCAGGCTCAAATTCAACGGCAAAAATAATAAGTGATAGATTTGTTTGGCCATCAATGCAAAAAGATGTCAAATCATGGTGTAAATCCTGCATAACTTGCCAAACAACAAAAATAAATCGACATGTAAAAAGTCCAATAGCGTCGTATCCTGTTCCTGAAGAACGTTTAAGATGGTCAGTATAGACATCGTTGGACCACTTCCATCATCGGAAGGATACAAATATTGCCTCACTTGTATTGATCGGTTTACTCGTTGGGCTGAAGCCATACCAATCATAGATATCACTGCTGAATCCGTCGCAAAAGGATTTCTTTTTGATTGGATTTCAAGGTTTGGGGTGCCAAGACAAATCGTAACTGATCAAGGTCGTCAATTTGAATCCTCGTTATTTCGCGAATTTGCTAAATTGATTGGAGCTAAGGTTACTCATACGACCCCGTATCATCCACAGTGTAATGGCCAAATTGAACGTTGACACCGCACAATTAAAACTGCAATTAAATGTCATACAAACACACGTTGGGTGGAAGTGTTACCTTTAATATTGCTGAGTCTTCGAACAGCAATTAATTCAGATGAAAAAGTATCCGCTGCAGAAATGACTTATGGGATGCAATTGGCTCTTCCAGGGGAATTTTTTGCTGCATCTAACCTTCAAACCTCTAGTAATGAATGGGTAAAACAGTTCAAATTGGATATGCAAAATCTTCAAGCTAAGCAAGTGAAGCGACACGGATCTGGAAAGACATTCATTCCAAATGATCTTTCAAGCAGTTCACATGTTTTCGTTCGCACAGATTCTGTTCTTACGCCACTTCAACGACCCTATACAGGCCCCTATAAAGTTTTGTATAAAACAGAGAAAACTTGTAACGTTAGGTTCTTCGTGGCTGAGGTATAACTCAGGGCTGTCCAGGCTTCATCACAGAAAATTTATATTTCTGGGACCAAATTCAAGTGAAAAGACTTGTTGTTTAATTTTTTACTGTATTATTGTTTATTGTTGTGTCCCGAATATCGATTATTTTAATTGCTTAGGTCTATTTGCTAAGTCTACTTTGCTGCAACCAATTAACACTAACAATTTCACTGAGCTCTTTTGGATTCTGGGAAGGAAAGGATATTTGGTTGTGGATCGGGCACGAGGCTTGTGTCGACAGTCCTTACTTCGACGACAAGAATCGAGCGCAGCACAAGGTTTGCGTTGACAGGACTGCTACAGTCCTTACTTCAACAACAAAAATTGTGCTCAGCAAAGAGGAAATTGAAAGGATCTCGGAGGATTGGTGCTCTTGGAGGAAAACAACTCTACTGCACAACTACTGCTCGAGTGCCTGGCGGAAAGCAACTACCGCACTGTCTGGAGGGAAACTACTCACTGCTCAGTGGAAAGAAAACTACTGCCTCGTCAGTCTTTCGTCATCTGCTTTTATACCCAATCTATTGCGCAATAAACTTAACGTTATCTTATTGCGCATTAAAGAACTTTTGGTTCCCCTAATTTATTGAAACTTTGCAATCCTACTGCGCAATTTCAATGGAAAGTTTTATGCATTTTATTGCGCAGTTTTGAAATGAACTTTGTGTTCGTCTACTGTTTGTCCCCTCATTTGTTTAAGTGCCGATATTTAGCACCCTCGTTCTTGTCACCCTTTTGTTGCGTTTTGTATGTCTGTTTGTTGGTTGCAGCAATGCTTAAGATACTACAGTATATATATGTATGTATATTGTTAAAGGGAAAAAATAAAAGTATTGAGTACATTCATATGTTACTTAAAAGCTAATACAAAAATATAAGAATATAAAAATATATTTGTGTCGTCTAAATTTATTTGGGCGTCACATCCCCTCCTTACTTCGCCGAAATTAAGAAGACATTAGCGCTTCCTGATCTATTAACACGTACGCTGTAGAGTAGGTTGTCCACCTTCATCACGAAACGTTGTGGTTTTCGTCTCAGCTGCAGCGGTCCAGCCTGTGGTGGTTTCACCCTCTGTCGTACTAGTTCTGGAGATTTTCTCTGGATCTCTATTGGTCTCGCTGTAGACTCGTCTTGCTTGAGCACATTTACATGAGCCGTCCCAATGTGCTTATCTCCTTTTCGTCTTATCTGAGCAACAACCGGTGACGTAAATCCTATCCGCATTTGGTGTGGATCATCATATCTGGGCGCTGATTTGGCTGTAAATCGCTCCGCCTCTTTGGATATATGGTCGATTCTTACCCGAACTGATCCTCCTGTTTCTGGTTTCCAATGTCGTCGTATATGACTGCAGTATCGTGCCTGGTCCTTCGCTGCTCTCGTTAAATTCGGTGGCACGATTTGGAACACTTTGTTGATTCTGTCGGCTCTCTTCTTCGGTGATTGGTTTATCTCTGTCTTGCCGAACGTAGTTTCTTTCCATCGAGTTCTCGGCAATCGTGCTTTCATCAATTTACAAGATTTACACTTCTGCACGAATTGCCTGATTTCCCTTAACATTCCGGGCCAATAGTAGCTCTTCATTATTCGCATCGTAGTCTTTCGGATGCCTAGATGCCCGGCTGTTGGATCATCGTGATTCTCATTTAACACTTTTAACCGCAATGGTTTCGGCATACATCATTTCCAAGGAGAACAATGCTTATCTCCTACTTTCTCTGGAATATACCGAAACAGCTGGTAACCTTCTATGAGATAATCTGGGAGTTTCTCTGGATTCTGGACTATTTCCTCTCTTTTTCTGTTTAACCAGGAACAAGTTACTTCTTCGTTATTTTCCACAGCTCTCCTAGAAATAATCGTTCTCTCGCAATCCTTATTTCCAGGATTTCTTATTGGACAAGTTGCTTTATTACCATTAACAGCCATATCTGTTAGTATAATTGTCCTTCCACCGATGGTTAGCTTCGCGTTCATCATTGAAAGAAAATCTAGTCCAAGTATTAGACAATCAATAGCTCCAGGAAGTATCAATAATGGAATTCTATGCTTCTGGTCGCCGAACTGGATTGTCGCATTCACTGATTTGGGATTCTTTCTTCTGTGCCCATCTGCTAATCGTACGGTCACGTATGTTGTGCGGGCCATTCCATCTTCTTCTAATTGTGCTGCCAGTTCTTCGCTGAGGAAACTTCGTGATGCTCCAGTATCAATGACAGCATCCACCTCTTTTCCGTTGAGACGAACAACTGCAATAATGCGATCGCTACCCTGACTTAACGCGGAACTTGTTTTGGAGACATGTTTCTTGTACCTTGTCCTTCCTTTCTGGTTGATCCCGTTGGGGTTTCCCTGTTTGCAACACTCGTATGACTTCACCCCCTCTTTTCCGCATGTCCAACAAAATATTGCATATGGATTTCTGCAACCATACTTCACATGTCCTTCTTAGCCACAACGACGGCAGGCTCTCTTTGGGTCTCTGTAAGCTGGCACTACTTGCGTTTCCCGGTGTTTAACTTCCTGCTTACGTGAATTAGTGGAGGAGGTACTTGCTTCTTCCAATTGGAGACACTCCATATCCTCGGCCAATGCCATTAGCTCATTTAAATTGTGAAATCCCTTCTTTTAATATAATATTGGTATTCCGTCTTGCAATTTCTGAAGATCCTTTCTAATTTCTCTGCTTCGCTATAATTGGCATGCCGCATGAGGTCTTGAAGCGCAATTACGTATTCTTTAAATGATTCCTTGTGATGTTGTCGCCGGTTTCTAACCTCGTCATCAAGCTTTTCAAAGTACCGCGTTGACAGGAAAAATTTGAAAAAGTCGGCTTTGAATGTATGCCACTCTTTCCATTGGCGATTATTATTACGGTACCAAATAAGTGCGTTGTCTTTTAAAAGTTCCGGCATTGTTCGAGGAATAAGGTTTATATTAAGACTGTATACCTCTGCCAACTCTTCTATGCGTTCGATAAAAGAAAGTGCGCCGCGGCTTCCGTCATATTTTATGGACCACTTTCTTACCTTGTCAATTACTGCTAAATATTCTTCTGCTGCTGGTAATACTTCCGCTATTTTTGTTATATTAGCCTGTGTTCCTATAGCTGTTGAGACATCTGTTGCAGGTGTTGTTGCATTGAGAGTAGTCATTGGTGTTGTTTGGCTCCTACTGTACATCGATTCTAATTCTTTGAGACGTTCCTCTGTAATACTATCGTGTGCTCCACTCGTTATAAACGTAGAAAGACGTTTTCTCAATTCTTCTGCACTTCCAGTGTCAGCCAAACGAAATTCCTGTGCTGTCTGCTGGAGCTCTTCCTTGTTTAAATAGTATATCCACGTTGTTCTTGTCATGTTGTTATGCTATTTTGCTTTACGTATATCGATATTCTTCTTCTCAATCTGAGCTCTGGTGCTTGTTTCTGTGTTCTTTTCCTTGAAATTATAGTCCCTACTCGGGCGCCATCTGTAACGTTAGGTTCTTCGTGGCTGAGGTATAACTCAGGGCTGTCCAGGCTTCATCACAGAAAATTTATATTTCTGGGACCAAATTCAAGTGAAAAGACTTGTTGTTTAATTTTTTACTGTATTATTGTTTATTGTTGTGTCCCGAATATCGATTATTTTAATTGCTTAGGTCTATTTGCTAAGTCTACTTTGCTGCAACCAATTAACACTAACAATTTCACTGAGCTCTTTTGGATTCTGGGAAGGAAAGGATATTTGGTTGTGGATCGGGCACGAGGCTTGTGTCGACAGTCCTTACTTCGACGACAAGAATCGAGCGCAGCACAAGGTTTGCGTTGACAAGACTGATACAGTCCTTACTTCAACAACAAAAATTGTGCTCAGCAAAGAGGAAATTGAAAGGATCTCGGAGGATTGGTGCTCTTGGAGGAAAACAACTCTACTGCTCGAGTGCCTGGCGGAAAGCAACTACCGCACTGTCTGGAGGGAAACTACTCACTGCTCAGTGGAAAGAAAACTACTGCCTCGTCAGTCTTTCGTCATCTGCTTTTATACCCAATCTATTGCGCAATAAACTTAACGTTATCTTATTGCGCATTAAAGAACTTTTGGTTCCCCTAATTTATTGAAACTTCGCAATCCTACTGCGCAATTTCAATGGAAAGTTTTATGCATTTTATTGCGCAGTTTTGAAATGAACTTTGTGTTCGTCTACTGTTCGTCCCCTCATTTGCTTAAGTGCCGATATTTAGCACCCTCGTTCTTGTCACCCTTTTGTTGCGTTTTGTATGTCTGTTTGTTGGTTGCAGCAATGCTTAAGATACTACAGTATATATATGTATGTATATTGTTAAAGGGAAAAAATAAAAGTATTGAGTACATTCATATGTTACTTAAAAGCTAATACAAAAATATAAGAATATAAAAATATATTTGTGTCGTCTAAATTTATTTGGGCGTCACATCCCCTCCTTACTTCGCCGAAATTAAGAAGACATTAGCGCTTCCTGATCTATTAACACGTACGCTGTAGAGTAGGTTGTCCACCTTCATCACGAAACGTTGTGGTTTTCGTCTCAGCTGCAGCGGTCCAGCCTGTGGTGGTTTCACCCTCTGTCGTACTAGTTCTGGAGATTTTCTCTGGATCTCTATTGGTCTCGCTGTAGACTCGTCTTGCTTGAGCACATTTACATGAGCCGTCCCAATGTGCTTATCTCCTTTTCGTCTTATCTGAGCAACAACCGGTGACGTAAATCCTATCCGCATTTGGTGTGGATCATCATATCTGGGCGCTGATTTGGCTGTAAATCGCTCCGCCTCTTTGGATATATGGTCGATTCTTACCCGAACTGATCCTCCTGTTTCTGGTTTCCAATGTCGTCGTATATGACTGCAGTATCGTGCCTGGTCCTTCGCTGCTCTCGTTAAATTCGGTGGCACGATTTGGAACACTTTGTTGATTCTGTCGGCTCTCTTCTTCGGTGATTGGTTTATCTCTGTCTTGCCGAACGTAGTTTCTTTCCATCGAGTTCTCGGCAATCGTGCTTTCATCAATTTACAAGATTTACACTTCTGCACGAATTGCCTGATTTCCCTTAACATTCCGGGCCAATAGTAGCTCTTCATTATTCGCATCGTAGTCTTTCGGATGCCTAGATGCCCGGCTGTTGGATCATCGTGATTCTCATTTAACACTTTTAACCGCAATGGTTTCGGCATACATCATTTCCAAGAAGAACAATGCTTATCTCCTACTTTCTCTGGAATATACCGAAACAGCTGGTAACCTTCTATGAGATAATCTGGGAGTTTCTCTGGATTCTGGACTATTTCCTCTCTTTTTCTGTTTAACCAGGAACAAGTTACTTCTTCGTTATTTTCCACAGCTCTCCTAGAAATAATCGTTCTCTCGCAATCCTTATTTCCAGGATTTCTTATTGGACAAGTTGCTTTATTACCATTAACAGCCATATCTGTTAGTATAATTGTCCTTCCACCGATGGTTAGCTTCGCGTTCATCATTGAAAGAAAATCTAGTCCAAGTATTAGACAATCAATAGCTCCAGGAAGTATCAATAATGGAATTCTATGCTTCTGGTCGCCGAACTGGATTGTCGCATTCACTGATTTGGGATTCTTTCTTCTGTGCCCATCTGCTAATCGTACGGTCACGTATGTTGTGCGGGCCATTCCATCTTCTTCTAATTGTGCTGCCAGTTCTTCGCTGAGGAAACTTCGTGATGCTCCAGTATCAATGACAGCATCCACCTCTTTTCCGTTAAAACGAACAACTGCAATAATGCGATCGCTACCCTGACTTAACGCGGAACTTGTTTTGGAGACATGTTTCTTGCACCTTGTCCTTCCTTTCTGGTTGATCTCGTTGGGGTTTCCCTGTTTGCAACACTCGTATGACTTCACCCCCTCTTTTCCGCATGTCCAACAAAATATTGCATATGGATTTCTGCAACCATACTTCAAATGTCCTTCTTAGCCACAACGACGGCAGGCTCTCTTTGGGTCTCTGTAAGCTGGCACTACTTGCGTTTCCCGGTGTTTAACTTCCTGCTTACGTGAATTAGTGGAGGAGGTACTTGCTTCTTCCAATTGAAGACACTCCATATCCTCGGCCAATGCCATTAGCTCATTTAAATTGTGAAATCCCTTCTTTTAATATAATATTGGTATTCCGTCTTGCAATTTCTGAAGATCCTTTCTAATTTCTCTGCTTCGCTATAATTGGCATGTCGCATGAGGTCTTGAAGCGCAATTACGTATTCTTTAAATGATTCCTTGTGATGTTGTCGCCGGTTTCTAACCTCGTCATCAAGCTTTTCAAAGTACCGCGTTGACAGGAAAAATTTGAAAAAGTCGGCTTTGAATGTATGCCACTCTTTCCATTGGCGATTATTATTACGGTACCAAATAAGTGCGTTGTCTTTTAAAAGTTCCGGCATTGTTCGAGGAATAAGGTTTATATTAAGACTGTATACCTCTGCCAACTCTTCTATGCGTTCGATAAAAGAAAGTGCGCCGCGGCTTCCGTCATATTTTATGGACCACTTTCTTACCTTGTCAATTACTGCTAAATATTCTTCTGCTGCTGGTAATACTTCCGCTATTTTTGTTATATTAGCCTGTGTTCCTATAGCTGTTGAGACATCTGTTGCAGGTGTTGTTGCATTGAGAGTAGCCATTGGTGTTGTTTGGCTCCTACTGTACATCGATTCTAATTCTTTGAGACGTTCCTCTGTAATACTATCGTGTGCTCCACTCGTTATAAACGTAGAAAGACGTTTTCTCAATTCTTCTGCACTTCCAGTGTCAGCCAAACGAAATTCCTGTGCTGTCTGCTGGAGCTCTTCCTTGTTTAAATAGTATATCCACGTTGTTCTTGTCATGTTGTTATGCTATTTTGCTTTACGTATATCGATATTCTTCTTCTCAATCTGAGCTCTGGTGCTTGTTTCTGTGTTCTTTTCCTTGAAATTATAGTCCCTGCTCGGGCGCCATCTGTAACGTTAGGTTCTTCGTGGCTGAGGTATAACTCAGGGCTGTCCAGGCTTCATCACAGAAAATTTATATTTCTGGGACCAAATTCAAGTGAAAAGACTTGTTGTTTAATTTTTTACTGTATTATTGTTTATTGTTGTGTCCCGAATATCGATTATTTTAATTGCTTAGGTCTATTTGCTAAGTCTACTTTGCTGCAACCAATTAACACTAACAATTTCACTGAGCTCTTTTGGATTCTGGGAAGGAAAGGATATTTGGTTGTGGATCGGGCACGAGGCTTGTGTCGACAGGACTGCTACAGTCCTTACTTCGACGACAAGAATCGAGCGCAGCACAAGGTTTGCGTTGACAGGACTGCTACAGTCCTTACTTCAACAACAAAAATTGTGCTCAGCAAAGAGGAAATTGAAAGGATCTCGGAGGATTGGTGCTCTTGGAGGAAAACAACTCTACTGCACAACTACTGCTCGAGTGCCTGGCGGAAAGCAACTACCGCACTGTCTGGAGGGAAACTACTCACTGCTCAGTGGAAAGAAAACTACTGCCTCGTCAGTCTTTCGTCATCTGCTTTTATACCCAATCTATTGCGCAATAAACTTAACGTTATCTTATTGCGCATTAAAGAACTTTTGGTTCCCCTAATTTATTGAAACTTTGCAATCCTACTGCGCAATTTCAATGGAAAGTTTTATGCATTTTATTGCGCAGTTTTGAAATGAACTTTGTGTTCGTCTACTGTTTGTCCCCTCATTTGTTTAAGTGCCGATATTTAGCACCCTCGTTCTTGTCACCCTTTTGTTGCGTTTTGTATGTCTGTTTGTTGGTTGCAGCAATGCTTAAGATACTACAGAATATATATGTATGTATATTGTTAAAGGGAAAAAATAAAAGTATTGAGTACATTCATATGTTACTTAAAAGCTAATACAAAAATATAAGAATATAAAAATATATTTGTGTCGTCTAAATTTATTTGGGCGTCACATCCCCTCCTTACTTCGCCGAAATTAAGAAGACATTAGCGCTTCCTGATCTATTAACACGTACGCTGTAGAGTAGGTTGTCCACCTTCATCACGAAACGTTGTGGTTTTCGTCTCAGCTGCAGCGGTCCAGCCTGTGGTGGTTTCACCCTCTGTCGTACTAGTTCTGGAGATTTTCTCTGGATCTCTATTGGTCTCGCTGTAGACTCGTCTTGCTTGAGCACATTTACATGAGCCGTCCCAATGTGCTTATCTCCTTTTCGTCTTATCTGAGCAACAACCGGTGACGTAAATCCTATCCGCATTTGGTGTGGATCATCATATCTGGGCGCTGATTTGGCTGTAAATCGCTCCGCCTCTTTGGATATATGGTCGATTCTTACCCGAACTGATCCTCCTGTTTCTGGTTTCCAATGTCGTCGTATATGACTGCAGTATCGTGCCTGGTCCTTCGCTGCTCTCGTTAAATTCGGTGGCACGATTTGGAACACTTTGTTGATTCTGTCGGCTCTCTTTTTCGGTGATTGGTTTATCTCTGTCTTGCCGAACGTAGTTTCTTTCCATCGAGTTCTCGGCAATCGTGCTTTCATCAATTTACAAGATTTACACTTCTGCACGAATTGCCTGATTTCCCTTAACATTCCGGGCCAATAGTAGCTCTTCATTATTCGCATCGTAGTCTTTCGGATGCCTAGAGGCCCGGCTGTTGGATCATCGTGATTCTCATTTAACACTTTTAACCGCAATGGTTTCGGCATACATAATTTCCAAGAAGAACAATGCTTATCTCCTACTTTCTCTGGAATATACCGAAACAGCTGGTAACCTTCTATGAGATAATCTGGGAGTTTCTCTGGATTCTGGACTATTTCCTCTCTTTTTCTGTTTAACCAGGAACAAGTTACTTCTTCGTTATTTTCCACAGCTCTCCTAGAAATAATCGTTCTCTCGCAATCCTTATTTCCAGGATTTCTTATTGGACAAGTTGCTTTATTACCATTAACAGCCATATCTCTTAGTATAATTGTCCTTCCACCGATGGTTAGCTTCGCGTTCATCATTGAAAGAAAATCTAGTCCAAGTATTAGACAATCAATAGCTCCAGGAAGTATCAATAATGGAATTCTATGCTTCTGGTCGCCGAACTGGATTGTCGCATTCACTGATTTGGGATTCTTTCTTCTGTGCCCATCTGCTAATCGTACGGTCACAGTATGTTGTGCGGGCCATTCCATCTTCTTCTAATTGTGCTGCCAGTTCTTCGCTGAGGAAACTTCGTGATGCTCCAGTATCAATGACAGCATCCACCTCTTTTCCGTTGAGACGAACAACTGCAATAATGCGATCGCTACCCTGACTTAACGCGGAACTTGTTTTGGAGACATGTTTCTTGTACCTTGTCCTTCCTTTCTGGTTGATCTCGTTGGGGTTTCCCTGTTTGCAACACTCGTATGACTTCACCCCCTCTTTTCCGCATGTCCAACAAAATATTGCATATGGATTTCTGCAACCATACTTCACATGTCCTTTTTAGCCACAACGACGGCAGGCTCTCTTTGGGTCTCTGTAAGCTGGCACTACTTGCGTTTCCCGGTGTTTAACTTCCTGCTTACGTGAATTAGTGGAGGAGGTACTTGCTTCTTCCAATTGGAGACACTCCATATCCTCGGCCAATGCCATTAGCTCATTTAAATTGTGAAATCCCTTCTTTTAATATAATATTGGTATTTCGTCTTGCAATTTCTGAAAATCCTTTCTAATTTCTCTGCTTCGCTATAATTGGCATGCCGCAGGAGGTCTTGAAGCGCAATTACGTATTCTTTAAATGATTCCTTGTGATGTTGTCGCCGGTTTCTAACCTCGTCATCAAGCTTTTCAAAGTACCGCGTTGACAGGAAAAATTTAAAAAAGTCGGCTTTGAATGTATGCCACTCTTTCCATTGGCGATTATTATTACGGTACCAAATAAGTGCGTTGTCTTTTAAAAGTTCCGGCATTGTTCGAGGAATAAGGTTTATATTAAGACTGTATACCTCTGCCAACTCTTCTATGCGTTCGATAAAAGAAAGTGCGCCGCGGCTTCCGTCATATTTTATGGACCACTTTCTTACCTTGTCAATTACTGCTAAATATTCTTCTGCTGCTGGTAATACTTCCGCTATTTTTGTTATATTAGCCTGTGTTCCTATAGCTGTTGAGACATCTGTTGCAGGTGTTGTTGCATTGAGAGTAGTCATTGGTGTTGTTTGGCTCCTACTGTACATCGATTCTAATTCTTTGAGACGTTCCTCTGTAATACTATCGTGTGCTCCACTCGTTATAAACGTAGAAAGACGTTTTCTCAATTTTTCTGCACTTCCAGTGTCAGCCAAACGAAATTCCTGTGCTGTCTGCTGGAGCTCTTCCTTGTTTAAATAGTATATCCACGTTGTTCTTGTCATGTTGTTATGCTATTTTGCTTTACGTATATCGATATTCTTCTTCTCAATCTGAGCTCTGGTGCTTGTTTCTGTGTTCTTTTCCTTGAAATTATAGTCCCTGCTCGGGCGCCATCTGTAACGTTAGGTTCTTCGTGGCTGAGGTATAACTCAGGGCTGTCCAGGCTTCATCACAGAAAATTTATATTTCTGGGACCAAATTCAAGTGAAAAGACTTGTTGTTTAATTTTTTACTGTATTATTGTTTATTGTTGTGTCCCGAATATCGATTATTTTAATTGCTTAGGTCTATTTGCTAAGTCTACTTTGCTGCAACCAATTAACACTAACAATTTCACTGAGCTCTTTTGGATTCTGGGAAGGAAAGGATATTTGGTTGTGGATCGGACACGAGGCTTGTATCGACTTACTTCGAGTCCTTACTTCGACGACAAGAATCGAGCGCAGCACGAGGTTTGCGTTGACAGGACTGCTACAGTCCTTACTTCAACCACAAAAATTGTGCTCAGCAAAGAGGAAATTGAAAGGATCTCGGAGGATTGGTGCTCTTGGAGGAAAACAACTCTACTGCACAACTACTGCTCGAGTGCCTGGCGGAAAGCAACTACCGCACTGTCTGGAGGGAAACTACTCACTGCTCAGTGGAAAGAAAACTACTGCCTCGTCAGTCTTTCGTCATCTGCTTTTATACCCAATCTATTGCGCAATAAACTTAACGTTATCTTATTGCGCATTAAAGAACTTTTGGTTCCCCTAATTTATTGAAACTTCGCAATCCTACTGCGCAATTTCAATGGAAAGTTTTATGCATTTTATTGCGCAGTTTTGAAATGAACTTTGTGTTCGTCTACTGTTTGTCCCCTCATTTGTTTAAGTGCCGATATTTAGCACCCTCGTTCTTGTCACCCTTTTGTTGCGTTTTGTATGTCTGTTTGTTGGTTGCAGCAATGCTTAAGATACTACAGTATATATATGTATGTATATTGTTAAAGGGAAAAAATAAAAGTATTGAGTACATTCATATATTACTTAAAAGCTAATACAAAAATATAAGAATATAAAAATATATTTGTGTCGTCTAAATTTATTTGGGCGTCACAAACTTTTACAATTGAATATAAAGGAAAAGAAAAGGTAATTTCAGTAGACCGACTAAAACCAGCATATATTTTACCAGAAATATATATTCCACGGCAAATTACATCCGACAGCATACCTTCAGAGGCGATGAAATTACGATCCGGTCGAACTGTACGTTTCGTTCATTAAGTTACACTGGAGGGGGAATAATGTGGCTGTTATATATTTATGCGAAAGAACTTTATATAAAACACTTTAATTTTAATTTTTATTTGGAATCGAGTAATCTTTTGTTTTGAAAATTTGATTTTGAAATTTGAAAATAATATTTGGAGAGTCTTAAGAATTTGTGAAATGAAACATGTATTGTTAATTGTGTTATTCAAAGTTTGTTTTAATATATAATATATAAACTACAACAAATCCATTGCTGGTATTTAAGCCAGTGTGTTTCCTAGAAGGGGACATAATACACTATCTAATCGATTTTTTTGTCGGATAAATTGCCATCTTATATACAATTCTATTAGGATCACAAGGAGTTCGTAATGTCCCAGGGCCTCAATCATGAGCAAAACATGAAGAAAATGCGTTTGCTGACATTCATGCTGGTGGCTAAGAGTAATCCGGAGATGTCTTTTGAAACGCTTACCAAGGAGATGCAAATCAGTGAAGCAGAGGTTGAACCCTGTTCGTGAGGGCCTAACTAACGTGTCTGTAGCCCAATTTGGTGCGCAGCCAGAAATTAGTTTATTAAATATTGTTATAATCTTAAATGTTCTTATGCCAGATTCCTTTTCCTTTTAACACATTATTTGATCCGTTCCAAAACAAGCGATTTTTACAGAGTAAAAATGTACAGTCCATTTAAGTATGTACAGTCCATTATATGTATATCTAAAGTAAAGCATATAAATATAAAAAAGTGGCAAGTTAAATTTCAGTGGCACGAGCACCGGGCACATAGCGGCCATCACGAAAAAGCTCGTTCAAATTATTACCGTTATCATCAATGGCTCGTTCAATGTCACCGATGAAATTATCGGCAGCGCCGCGTACGACAATTGTAGAAATACGTGAGTCGACGTCTTCGTTTCTGCAAAGTAATAAGTATATTAATTTAAAACTCTATAATGTTTTGTTATTACTGGCCATTACCTGAAAACAGCAACTGTTGTTTCATCTAATTCCTCAATGCCCACTTTATCGCAATAACCCAGTAATTCGGGATAATATAGTACCATTGACAGCGCGTGTCAAACGAGGCAAGTCGAATTTGGAAGTCAAGCAGTCAGCCATAATATCAATTCGTAAGGAATTGTTCTTGTCCATATTATTTGACTTTTGAAATGTCGCGGAAGTCTTTGATTTCATGACACACCAGTTTCGTTAGTATCTCTGACTTATCCAATGCTATGAAAAATCCGATGTGGTTATACCCAGATATAGAAATTCTTTTTCAGCCTCTAACAGTGCCACAGAAATAAAACCACAAAATTGTTCCATCTCCCACTTCAGCGTCTTCCATCTGGCTGGCCATTACCATCAATTTTGCTACGGGATGTTCAACATCAAATTCTCGCATTATATTTATTACCCGCTTCACTTGTTGCTTTGATACACTTGGTGCAGATAGACATTTTTATTCACAGATTTTCAGTAATCAATTTTCGTACTAGAAATTTTGTAATTCTTCTGCCCAACTAAAAGATTTTAAATTTTTCCAACATACTCGATACACATTTCAACGATTTGCTATGAAATTGGCAATAAGCAAAAACAACAACAGGGAAAGCTTTCACATATTGTGTACGTGAATTCAACAGAGAATAAAAAATATGCGTCAAACGAAATTTTTTGAGATGAGTCATCGAGTGTCGTATCTCCTTATAGGCGGAACCAGGCAATGCATAGGAATAGAAAAGTGGTGAAAAGCAAAACTACGAATACACAGGTTTCAATGTACGCACCCATACAGTGCACATTCATGGTTTCGTCAAGTTCGTACTCTCTTTCCATGCACAGCTTGCATAAAAATGTGCGCTCTGGATCGCACTTTCCGTAACAAACAACGGAAAAAGAGTTGCCAACCACAGGCTGATTTGCAACTTGAACTTTTGCAACGTAAAATCTTATTATTTTTAGTTAGTGTTTTCCTATTGAGAAGTTCCAGAAAAGTACTACAAATTGTTAAAAATAACACTGCATGACACCCTTTAAAGTTTTTAATTAATTTAATGCAATGTTTGATGATTTTTTCAGTTTCTAAAAAGCGTACACAGCGTACACGATTCGTAACTTTATTTGTGAGTATTGGCAGCCCTTATGCCTGGTTTACACAGTGCGAGCTAGCGTACGAGTCAGCCTTCCGAGTAGCTGCACTGCAGTAACTCGCAACGTTTGGACGTAACTTACGAGTAACTCGTACGTGTGAGTTGGTTGGTAGCTCGCATCCGAGTTACTTCGACATTTTTTGTTTTCACTCGCCTGCTCGCCCGGCAGAAGCATCGTTTGGACGCGTTCGGCAATAGCTCGTCAGTGATAGCCGGACAGCTGTGCGTGAAACACGTGTTTTTTTTTTTTTTACTACGCAGAATCGTTCGAAATGGCTGCGGATAGATGGTCTTCTGACAATAATATTTCATTCATGAAACTCTACAGAGACCAAGAAAACCTGTGGAATTGTTTCAATAAAAACTATCGAAATAGAGATATGATAAAAGCATCTTTGGAACATATCGCAAACGAAATGCACCTAGGTAACACCATTGAGGTAACCAAGAAAATAAAAAATTTGCGATCCACCTACAATCAAGAAGTGAATAAAATCGAAAAAAGCAAGAAGAGTGGCGCTAGCGCAGACGAGGTGTACAAACCATCCATAACATGGTTTTATATAATGGATTATATAATGAAAACAATTAATTTAAAAGAAAAGAAAACAACAATCCAAATCCTTTTCTTTCGCTCTTTTTTTTTTGATATTGGCTATGGTTATAGATATTTTCCAATTCCTGACATAATATTGTTATCATAGAGCGTATCACCGTTTTTTCTATTAAAACAAGTTCACTCGACATCGCGACTCGACTAGGACTGGGGAGTAGCTAGGTGTCGTGTAGACAGCAAAGGCGAACCGAGCTGCTGCCTAGGAATTTGACAAGCCTAGTAGCTGTCTACTGGCCAGGCAGCAGCTTGCACTGTGTAAACGAGCCATTACAAGTAAAAGAATTTTTTTGTCAAAATGCTACAAACAGCTGTTTTGATTGATTTCTATTCCATGCATTGCTTGGTCGTCGTAATGATGCATAAAATGAATAGCATACATTTCGTTTAATTCTCTCTCGAAACTTAACATGAATATGCATTGCTTGGTTCAGCCTTATCTCTGATAGGAATAGAAAAGTGGTGAAGAGCAAAACTACGAATACACAGGTTTCAATGTACGCACCCATACAAGGCACATTCATGGTTTCGTCAAGTTCGTACTCTCTTTCCATGCATAGCTTGCAGAAAAATGTGCGGTCTGGATCGCACTTTCCATAACAAACAAGGGAAAAAGATTTGCCAACCACACGCTGATTTGCAACTTGAATTTTTGCAATGTAAAATCTTATTATTTTTAGTTAGTGTTTTCCTATTAAAAAGTCCCAGAAAAGTACTACAAATTATTAAAAATAATACTACATGAAGCCCTTTAAAGTTTTTAATTAATTTAATGCAATGTTTATTGATTTTTTCAGTTTCTAAAAAGCGTACAAAGCGTACACGATTCGTAACTTTATTTGTGAGTATTGGCAAGCATTACAGCAAAAATAATTTTGTTGGTGTAATGCTACAAACAGCTGTTTTGATTGATTTCTATTCCATGCGTTGCATGGTCGTCGTACTGATGCATAAAATGAATAGCTTACTTTTCGTTTAATTCTCTCTCGAAACTTAACATGAATATGCATTACCTGGTTCAGCCTTTACTTTCAACAATAGCAAAGTAACTAGTTACTTTGGAGTAATGAGGACTTCGTTAAAAGTAACGAAGTTAAAGTAACTTTAATGTAACCGCAGAATACCGCAATGCGCGATGCGTAAAACTCTCCCTATGTGTTTTCTATAGGAATTTGACGTCACAGAATCGCGCGATGTGTCGCGATTCGATAGATCTATTCTATCGCGCTGCTCTCTTGGTTTTTACTGTCTTTGTTTTTACTCACTCTCAGAAAAAAAATGGCCACCTCTTACCGAAAAACTTAAGGATTTGTTGTTTCGCTGCTTTTACTCGTTGCTTTTGTATAGAAAATGTAAACTAGAACCATATGTTTTAGACTTTAAAATTTATTCAAATTTACAAGTAAGTAAAATTTACAAAAAATTTCCACAAATTTTTAAAATGCAAATAAAATATGAATGCGGAATATAAAATGTTCAGCGCAACGGAGTGCTGTACTATCTGTTCTTTCTAGGGAATAAAAATATATTGGAGAAGGACAAGATTTGTAAGGCAATTGGTGAGCGGCTGGTGGCGGCGAACAAATTGCAGAAGCAAGCACATGTTTCCAGAAATATGGAACGTAAACAAATTTTTAACAGCGTCACGCGATGTCTATTTAAGAGTATCGCGCGACGACAGAGAGATTCGCGCATCGCGGTATTCTGCGGTTACAATTAGAGCCTCCGCACAACCAACTTCGCAACGTCAAACGTCGCTCTCTGGCTTTACTTCGCCCTTAAATAAAAAACGCAGACGTTAGCGGAGTTTGTTCACATTTTTCATTTATGTATCAACCATTCTGTACCTGGCATCCTCCTCCACCAACCTTCTCACAAGCAAAATTAGCGAATACTTCCACCATTTCGCGAAACAAAGGAAAAATCAAAGTGAAAATGATGGTTTTTCGATGAAAGGTGGCAATACGTTTCTGCAGTACAAACACAAATTTCTCAAAAACAACGAGTGGAAGTTCGACGTCAGAGAGAGAATTAAATTGAAGCATTCGTGACTTCTAACTTCTAGCGTCAGAGCTCTCGTCAAATCGTATTGAAAAGTTGACTGTAGACGTTGCGAAGTTTGGTTGTGCGGAGACTCTTAACGAGGATGTAACGAATAAAAATTTTGCCCAACTTTGATCAAAAAGTATTAGGGGGCTATATCGTATACACAGACAGGAGAGTTCTTCCTGTGTCTGCTCTGCTATTTTCCAAATTTTCTCTTGTTTACCAGCAAAATCTATTATAAATTTAGAAATCAGCAAAGCAGACACAGGAAGAACTCTCCTGTCTGCGTGTACGATATAGTCCCCTTAAAAAAAGCTTGTCATAAAGACAACCAAGTCACTACGACCCACAATCCAAATGGGACACATGTGTGAATACTTCAGGGGACACGAGCGATGAATAGTTCCAAACTCGGGACATATATCCCATGTCTGAACAGCGCCTAATGGCTCGTTTACACAGTGCAAGCTGCTGCCTGGCCAGTAGACAGCTACAAGGCTTGTCAAATTCCTAAGCAGCAGCTCGGCTCGCCTTTGCTGTCTACACGACACCTAGCTACTGCCCAGTCCTAGTCGAGTCGCGATGTCGAGTAAACTTGTTTTAATAAAAAAAACGGTAGTTCGCTCTATGACAACAATATTATTCAGGAATTGGAAAATATCTATAACCATAGCCAATATCAATAAATTAATATTGTTATTAAAATAATTAATAACAATTTAAATTAATAGTTTTCATTATATAATCCATTACATCAAACCATTTTATGGATGGTTTTTACACCTCGTCTGCGCTAGCGCCACTCTTCTTGCTTTTTTCGATTTTATTCACTTCTTGATTGTAGGTGGATCGTAAATTTTTTATTTTCTTGGCTACCTCAATGGTGTTACCTAGGTGCATTCCTTTTGCGATATGTTCCCAAGATGCTTTTCTCATATATCTATTTCGATAGTTTTAATCGAAACAATTCCACAGGTTTTCTTGGTCTCTGTAGAGTTTCATTAATGAAATATTATTGTCAGAAGACCATCTATCCGCAGCCATTTCGAACGATTCGGTGTAGTACACAAAAAAAAAGCTGTTTCACGCACAGCTTTCCGGCGAGCAGGCGAGTGAAAACGAAAAATGTTGAAGTAACTCGGATGCGAGCTACTAACCAACTCACACGTACGAGTTACTCGTAATGGTTCGTTTACACAGTGCAAGCTGCTGTCTGGCCAGTAGACAGCTACTAGGCTTGTCAAATTCCTAGGCAGCAGCTCGGCTCGCCTTTGCTGTCTACACGACACCTAGCTACTGCCCAGTCCTAGTCGAGTCGCGATGTCGAGTGAACTTGTTTTAATAGAAAAAACGGTGATACGCTCTATGATAACAATATTATGTCAGGAATTGGAAAATATCTATAACCATAGCCAATATAAAAAAAAAAGAGCGAAAGAAAAGGATTTGGATTGTTGTTTTCTTTTCTTTTAAATTAATTGTTTTCATTATATAATCCATTATATCAAACTATTTTATGGATGGTTTTTACACCTCGTCTGCGCTAGCGCCACTCTTCTTGCTTTTTTCGATTTTATTCACTTCTTGATTACCTAGGTGTTACATAGGTGCATTTCTTTTGCGATATGTTCCAAAGATGCTTTTCTCATATCTCTATTTCGATAGTTTTTATCGAAACAATTCCACAGGTTTTCTTCCTGACATGAAATATTATTGTCAAAAGACCATCTATCCGCAGCCATTTCGAACGATTAGGCGTAGTACACAAAAAAAAACAGCTGTTTCACGCACAGCTGTCCGGCTGGCACGGCGAGCAGGCGAGTGAAAACAAAAAATGTTGAAGTAACTCGGATGCGAGCTACTAAAAAACTCACACGTACGAGTTACTCGTAAGTTACGTCCAAACGTTGCGAGTTACTGCAGTGCAGCTACTCGGAAGGCTGACTCGTACGCTAGCTCGCACTGTGTAAACCAGGCATAAGAAAGCGTAATGGCTCGTTTACACAGTGCAAGCTGCTGCCTGGCCAGTAGACAGCTACTAGGCTTGTCAAATTCCTAGGCAGCAGCTCGGCTCGCCTTTGCTGTCTACACGACACCTAGCTACTGCCCAGTCCTAGTCGAGTCGCGATGTCGAGTTAACTTGTTTTAATAAAAAAAAACGGTGATACGCTCTATGACAACAATATTATGTAAGGAATTGGAAAATATCTATAACCATAGCCAATATCAATAAATTAATATTGTTATTAAATTAATCAATAACAATTTAAATTAATTGTTTTCATTATATAATCCATTACATCAAACCATTTTATGGATGGTTTGTACACCTCGTCTGCGCTAGCGCCACTCTTCTTGCTTTTTTTCGATTTTATTCACTTCTTGATTGTAGGTGGATCGTAAATTTTTTATTTTCTTGGTTACCTCAATGGTGTTACCTAGGTGCATTCCTTTTGCGATATTATCCAAAGATGCTTTTCTCATATCTCTATTTCGATAGTTTTTATCGAAACAATTCCACAGGTTTTTTGGTCTCTGTAGAGTTTCATTAATGAAATGTTATTGTCAGAAGACCATCTATCCGCAGCCATTTCCAACGATTCGGCGTAGTACACAAAAAAAACACAGCTGTTTCACGCACAGCTGTCCGGCGAGCAGGCTAGTGAAAACAAAAAATGTTGAAGTAACTCGGATGCGAGCTACTAACCAACTCACACGTACGAGTTACTCGTAAGTTACGTCCAAACGTTGCCAGTTACTGCAGTGCAGCTACTCGGAAGGCTGACTCGTAAGCTAGCTCGCACTGTGTAAACCAGGCATAAATTGAACTCGACTTGACAGTTCAGAACTTCCGAACACAGCAAATGATATAGCATTTTTAAGTAGAATATATATTTTTAAAGTAAGCCGATCAGCTGTAAGGGCGAATTCTCTTATTTTTTTATCCCTGTTTTGTAGTCAGTTTCATGAGTGATTTATTTATGCCTTAATTATTGGTGCACAAATGGGACACAGTAAACTAGACCATTTGTACCGTAAAATGTTAATTACTAAATTTTTTGAAAAAGGCTGGGGAAAACCAGAAAACCTACAAAGGTAAAATATATTTGCATAGATAAAGTTAGTAGCTAAAGTATATAAAAACATTTTGTTTTTGTCCATATTAAGTAATTTGTCCCTTGCGGTAAGAATTGACCAGCACAGAACGAGTAGATGCTAAAAATGTATGGCTGCGTTCAGGGACAACAAGCGGTGTGTGCTTTTTGCTGGTTTTTTGTCTGAGTAGGTAGAAAGGTCAGAAGGGCTGACAAAGCGGTCGCAATTTTTTCAAGCGAAAAATTTGTATGCTGGATCTGCTCAGAACTTTCTTCTCTGTCACTCATTTTCAGTGTTTTGTTTACTTCTCGTGTGGCGGCAACGTGGAATTTGGCAATGCAGTGTGGTTGTTGTTTAAATGTTGTTGTTTATCAGCAACGACTCAGCAAGGCGTTGCTGATAACAAGAAAAAGCCAACACAGATTGTTGTCCCTGAACGCAGCCAGTGAGTTTCTCCCTCTTTTGACAAATTTTTTAAAGTATTTTAGAAAAGATTATATAATTGTGGAAAGAAAAATAATATATTGGAACAAATTTACATCTTACCAGCCCCAATTTTTTTGTCGATTTTATGGTGTTTTTTTGCTTTGCTCCTGACCCCAACAAGCATAAAAAAAATTGTCGCTCTCTCTTGGGGCGGGGCTGGAGCCCTTTAAAATTTGAAATATAACCAGCGATATCTCCGAAAGTATAAGAGATATTCAGATTATATTGGTACCGTTAGAAAGCTAATATAAATATCATTAATTCATGTAAAGAGACATTTCATCGAAATGTTAACAGTCTTTGAAATAAACGCAATTTAAAATTTTTAATACTTTTTTTTCCGTAAAAAATTTTTTTTCTAAATAAAATATGTAATTAATGCATGCAATTACACTTAATATAAGAAAGTAGATTATTTAAGCTTTCTTAGAGAATTTTTTCCATTCAAATTGGTGCTGTTTTTACGGAGAAAACGCATTTTTTAGAGTAAGTATAAACTACCCTTTTTGAATTTTGCTACTATGCAGTCTTTTAATAGTACGACTTTACAACGTATGCAACGTTGGGTCTTAGAAAGTTTAAGCTATGGCGGGAGTTACCGCCATTGTTGTTGTTCTATTGCTGTTTTTTCTTTTATGTTTTTTCTTAAAAATTTTTTTATTTCAGTATAGCGCCGCATGCGAAAAATTTTTAAGAAAAATCGCTCGATTTTTCTTAAAAATTTTTGTGTTTTAGTAAAGCGCCGCAGGTTACGCTCATCACTTCAAAACAACACCAACACCATTACGCTACAGTGCATAGTACCAGAGTCGCATTCTTGAAAAAGTGTATAAAGAATTAATTGCAGAAAGTAGTTCGTTGCCACTTTAAAAATCGCTTTTCTCCGTAAAGAAAGCACTGATCGTAATGAAATAAATTTTCTAAGAAAGCTTAAATTATATACTTTCTTATTATAAGTATAATTGCGTGCATTAATTACACATTTTATTTCAGAAAAAATTTTTTAATGGAAAAAAATTGTACTAAAAATGTTTAATTGCGCTTATTTCAAAAACTGTTAACATTTCGATGAAATGTCTTTTTACATGAATTAATGATATTTAATTCATGTCATCATAATAAAAAATTAATGATATTTATATTAGCTAACGGTACTAATATAATCTGAATATCTTTTGTAGTTTCGGAGATATCGCTGTTTATATTTTAAATTTCAAAGGGCTCCAGCCCCGCCCCCAAGAGAGAGCGACAATTTTTTTTATGCTTGTTGGGGTCAGAAACGAAGCACAAACACAAGAAAAAAACGACAAAAAAATTGGAGCTGGTAAGAAGATGTAAATATAAGCCAATATATTCTCCGAGAAAAAGGATTGGTTTAAATTGAGCACAGCATAAACAAATTTTGTGTTGTTTTTTGCGCTGATCTCGATAAAAATTTTTGCGCTCTTGTTAAGTAATTATAGCCCTTTAAAGTTGGAAATTTTCCCGTCTATCTATTTATATAATTATTGGTATAAGTGCATAGCTCCTTTTTTTAAAAAAATATTCAGGAATACTAGAGGACATGCGCCCAGCTTATGATGGTCGTTCTTTGACACTACTATGTCTACCTAAATTCTCAAAAGCTTTTGATACTGTAAAGGGCTGATTATGCTCGCTTAGCTTGAGCTTTCAGAAGTGTCAAACCCATTTGAATACATGAGTGCGTGTGTGTATGCGCGATGGCTTAGGATGGCTTAGTCCGACTCTCCGACTCTCAAAAATATCAAAATGATTTTGATATTTTTCCTAAGCCATAGAGAATAACAGCTGAAATCGCGCTACCACCTCGATTTTCTATTTATTGTGCTTATAAGATAGCCAGATCTTAAAAAGTTTCAATATTGTTTGTTAAGAAGTGCATGGGATTCAATTAAAATGAGTGGGTTAATTGAAATCAAAGTATACCAATCAATCAAAGTTGACAATATGTTTCCACGTAGGGTCTTATTAAACATAATAGCAAATCGTACACAGGACGAGTCATTCTTGTGTGTATAAAAAATTGCTCTTTGTCATGGTTTTTTATTTTTTGAAATACTTTCTTAAAGTATCCATTGTAGGCACGGTCCTGATTAACCGGCCGAACGCTCCATCGCCTATTTTGTCTAGTGCGTTTCCACTCCAAATACAGATTCATAATATTCAGAAACTGCAAATGGAAAAACTCGTTTCCCCTATTCATAATTAAATGTAAATATTTAACTCAATGATAAGCACACTATAACCAAACAATTAACACACGAAATGTACTCAGGCACAGATGTATTTGACAGAAGCACAAATGTATTTATCAGACGCACAAATGTATTTGACAGAAGCACAAATAT
Source organism: Conops quadrifasciatus (assembly GCA_949752815.1). Lineage (NCBI taxonomy): Eukaryota > Metazoa > Arthropoda > Insecta > Diptera > Conopidae > Conops > Conops quadrifasciatus. The sequence continues at coordinate 16,632,865 of OX457079.1, forward strand.
GTATTTGACAGATTTTGATAGAATATACTCGTAGAATATATTAGGTAAAAATTAGATAGAATCTATTTCACATAATAATCAAAAACTGTAATAATCAAATGTTTAAATTTGAGAAAATTAAAATTCAGAAGTTCATAAAAAAAGTACAAAAAGGATATTTGCAGATTGTTTATTTATTAACAGTGAAATTATTTATAGGAATAAGTTGGCATTAAACATTCGTTATAACAATAATATATTCAGATTATAATAATGGTTAATAATGACGATCAATAATAATTAATTTATTAAGCAACAAAAAAATAAATCCCGAAACAAAAGTTGTTGTGTACCTAAATATAACAAATAGAAATCCCCAAAAAGAACTCAAAATACCCAAAAGAAAAAATGTTTTCATAATAGTGGCAACATACACAAAATGGAACGACAGACAAGAAAGACTCTTCGGTTCATTCATTCCCCTTTCTCTTTTACTAAGCTAAGCTAGAGCTAAGCTAAGCTAAGCGAGCATAATCAGCCCTTAAGTAACTCTCTTTTATGTCTAAAGTTGAAGTATTTGTATGGTTTCGGTGAAAATTCGGTACGTTTCTTGAATAACTACCTGTACCTGTTTGGATGTCTACAAAGAGTCAGGTGTGATAAACCCTTCTCGGCTTTTAAGCTAGTATGCAGTGGTGTCCTCTGTCTTTTTATAAATGATATATTGTCCATCTGTAAATATTGCTTACTACATGCTTATGCTGATAATCTAATAGTTTTATAGTATAGTTATATCTGTCCCGTTGCAGTAATCTCATGGAATACCTGGCCTACAGGTTATATGAGGAATTTTCTGCAACCAATAATAGGGCCAACCGTAACGGTCTTTAACTTAATGCCTTAAAACACTGTTTCCCAACATCCGGTCCGCGGACCGGTGTTGGTCCGCAACTCTAATCTGACCGGCCCGCAAAAACTTTAAAAGTATATATTTAATTTGTTAACAAGTTGACTTTTTTGGTCTGAGGAGTTTAGAAAGGTCAGAAGGGCTGACAAAGCCGTCGCCATTTTTTCTAGCCAAAAATTTGTATGCTGGATCTGCTCAGAACTTTCTTCTCTGTCACTAATTTTCAGTGTTTTGTTTACTTCTCGTGTGGCGGCAACGTGGAATTTGGCAATGAAGTGTTGTTGTTGTTTAAATGTTGTTGTTTATCAGCAACGATTCAGCAACGCGTTCAGAGAACATGATTTATTCTGACAAGAAAAAGCCAACACAGTTTGTTGTCCTGAACGCAGCCATTGATTTGTATACTGTACTGGTAAATAAATAATTTATTGCTCAATGTAGTTTGCTTTTTTTACAAAATAGGATTTTTTAAATTAAAAATATTGTCACCGGAGAATATTCTCTTTCATTTAGAGCACTCTGATGTAGAATAGGACTTGTGGCATGCGTACTTTTTCGGTAAATATTAATGCATCCAATTTGAGAGCTGAATTTCTCAGCTTGCAGTGTGGATATGAAGCTAAAATTTCAGTGCCGCGTTTACCGTGTTGGTCAAAGTCATGGCACTATACCGTGAAACGCCCACTGGTATTATATATTACATAATGAAGTGTTTGTTAAGAAAAGCGTTGTTGTAAATGAGTTAATAGATCAAAATTTACTATCTGTAAGTGATATGAAAGCCCACTCGCCCACTTTGTATCCTCACTTCGACAGATGCGCGTGTAAGGTATATGAGCTTTAGCCAGATCAAAGTTAACGCTCTTGTTTTCATTTCTTTATTTGCCGATAATTTTCAGACACTTATACGCGTCTGTCTGTCTGGCGGTCTGCTGCCTGCGTTGCTACGACGGTGAAGGCTACCTCATTCAGTATGTTGTTGTTATTGTTCCTCCATGCGGACATTGTCTTTCTCTTATGTTTTTTTGTTATTGTATTTTGTTATTATTTTTAAATAACAAAACCTGTTGCCGTCGGCAATGAAATAGTATATACATAGTACATACAATGTGCACATACATAATGTGACATTGGGTGACCAACTTTACCGAAATGACCGGTACAGTATCGGATTTGTGGTCTCGTGTACCGTGTACCGCAGCAATCAAAAATTACATCTATTTTCAAATCGTTTTTGTAGAGAAATTTTATTAAAATTTTACTTTGTTTTAGCATTTTCATATTTACATTAGAGGGTATAAACGCTGAATAAAATGTTTTGCGTACTTTGCGAAAAATACTGTTCCATACAATAAAATGCATAATATCGTTGGATACATTCTCTGTGTGTCAGGAACATCCGCCACTGTTGAAAGAGTATTTTCCCTTATTAACAATGTATGGACAGACAAAAACTCGAGATTGAGTATCAAAACAGGCCGATTTTGGAAGTGGAATGGACGAACGAACAGTAACAATAACAATAAACACTGTAGACCTTTATAGAAACACTTTATTGTATTTGATTCATGTTTTTTACTTTAAATATTTCAAAATGAAAATAAATTGCAACATCCTACAACGCAACAGATACGTTCTTAGAAAACGTCGCGTAGTAGGAAATCGCGTTGTAAGAGACATGAACTCTATAGAAAAAAGGGGCGTATACTTGGTTAGGTTCCAAGTATAAAAAACTGCATTGAAATTAATATAATGAAACTTTAATAAGTTAATCAGCCTGGTTCTGCATTCCGATTCACACGGAATCGGATTTGATTTCGATCACTTTTTCTCGAAGCTTTTCTGTATTCCGATTCCGATATTCGAATCCGATGTTTGCGTATTTCTCGGAATTGAGGTGTTCTGTATTTCGATTTATCGGAATTTTCTGTCGGAAGTAATCCGACCAACTTTTTGTTTGTGAATTTGACAGTTAGAATAAAAATGTAAAATTTTTATTTAAAATAAAATTTGAAATTCTTTATAAATTATAACAAATATACATACATAAGTGCACAAAACTACGTTAGCGCTTGGGACATGTGAGTACAAAATTTATACAGCGCTTGGGACATGTGAGTACAAAATTTATAGTTGTTGGATTTATATATTTATAGTAAAATTTATTAAACAAAATCAGGGGAAAACATAATGCAGAGCAAAGTTCAATGCTTCTTGCATTTATGGAACAGCACCCACATTTGGCTCAAGGCTTCACCAAAGGGGATAAGGTGCTCATTGAGCAATTATGGGATGTTAGTTAACAAACAAACTCAATAGTTTGGGTCCACCAATAAAAAAAGTCCACGATTGGAAAAATTTAGCCTCTGTTTATTTAATTTTTACCACGAATGATATTTTATCATAGACATGGACTGATTGGAAATGCGAAACCAAAAAAAAGCTGTCGCACAACCGGAAAGAAGGGACTTCAACTGGTGGAGGACCTTTTAAGCAATTGAAATTACTGCAGTCGGAAGAGACAGTGGCAAGAATTTCCGGAATCTACAAAGTGGTCCAGGGAATACCAGGAGCAACATCATATGGGTCAGATGAAGAAAGGGCATATGGTGAGGTATATGAATATGAGGAGTTAGCGTCAACATCCAGCGCCACTGCTAACTTGAACGCGAGTGAGCCTCCACAGAAGAGAAGAAAGTCTGACGGCAAGTGTACAACATGATAGGTGCTTAGTTTGATTGTTTTAATTTTATATTTCAGACCTCTATAAGAAATTACATGGAGAACCACACCAAAACAAAAGAAAATTTATTAGAAAAAGTGGAACTGGCAGAGATAGGAAAGGAAAATGGAAGTGGCATCAAGAGGGTATACCGTAGCCTCGAAAAACTTACTGACACGATGGCAGGCGTCCGTGAAGACCTTAAGCACCACCACGCAGAAATGAGGAAAGTGTTAGCCGAAAAAAATGCCATCAAGTTAAAAATGTTAGAAATAAAGGAACAAAAACTAAAACTTTTACAAAATCAGTAGGTAGAAACTTTTGCCATTGTTTCCTTTGCCTTTTGCCGTTCCTTTGCCATTGTTTTTTTTTTTGTTCTCTTGTTAATTTTGGTATTTCCGCTTTGTGATTCCGGAAATCTTTCCACTTGCCACTGTCTCTTCTGACTGCAGTAATTTGAATTGCTTAAAAGGTCCTCTCCCAGTTTAAATCCCTTCTTTACAGTTCTGCGACAGCTTTTTCCAGTCACCTTATCGCCTTTGGTAAAGTTTCAAGGCTTTTAATTAATTGATTTTTTTGCTAAGTTAAGTTTGAGATAACTGTTTGTATTTAATTGAAATTGAATTAAAAATTAATTGTTTGTTACCCATGTTACCAATGTTACAAATATTAAAATAAAGAATGCCAGTGTCTCATCATACATAAAACGAATGTTATTTATTGTATGTATTGAGGTTTATATTTTATTTTGAAAACTTTATAAGAGCAAACGGGCAATTCCATCTCTTATTGATTCACCTTCTGCTAGCAGGGATGAGTGATCAGATGAGGAAATGTCATCATCATCGGGTGCAAATGATGGTAGATAATCCACATCATCCTGCACTCTGTAGTGTCGACATATGTTGAGTAGAGCACTGCAGACGTTAACAATTTGTGTGCTTTTCAAAGGACTGTAATGCAGCTTTCCTAATAAACAGCGAAAACGATTTTTCAAAACTAATCGTTCGCTCTACGATATTACGTGCTGAAGAATGCGCCATATTAAAACGATGTTGCCCGGATGCTGGCTCTGGACTTCTCTATGGCGTCAAAAGAAATGGTTCTATACCATAACCGGCATCCCCTAATAGCCAGGAATTACAATTGCCTTCTTGGTATTTCTTTAAGAAATGCTTTCTTGCCTGGCTTAGCGTCCACACGAATGAGTCGTGACTCGATCCAGGATGGCATGCGTTGACCGCTAGAATTCTCATCTGGTAATCACAAATCTGAAAAATTAATTTTAATTATCAAACCGAGGGATTGGGAAAACAGTTGTCACTTAGCAATACTTCCTATCATAACATTTATGCTGAAAAATCCCTTTCTTTTATAAACTAAATACTCGTCCTCATGCGGTTTTTTAATTCTAATATGGGTACCATCTATACACCCAACCACACCGGGAATACGAAAACGTTCGTAATAATACCTCTTAGAATTTCTTCTTTTTTCGAGGGAGGTATTTAATTTTATCCATTCTGGACAAAGGAGGCGTTCCATATGACGGAGAGTACTTTTTAAAATTTTTGATACGGTGCTCCTCCCTAGGGCTACATTCATATCATTGCCCACCGCACGTTGGTATCCTCCTTCGGCCAGAAACCGCAAAGTTGCCGCCAGTTGCAGTACTGGGGGAATGGATGATGGCTGCCACAAATCTATAAAAAGTTAAAAATATGCAATGTTGGCTAAACATTTAAACATTTTACTTACACTGATTGATGTGTGTAGGGTTTAATTAACTTTAAGATTATCAATACTTGTTAATTTTGTTATTTCATTTTTGTATTTAAAAATACAAAAATAGTTTTCAAAAATTAATTAAATTTTCATATACATAATTCAAAAATATTCAATTCGATACGATGTTTTTTGTTCATCATTTGAATAAAATATATTAATAAAAATAATTTGGACCCCGAACTTCCTACAACTGGCGATCCTGCGAGACGAATTCTTATCATAATCCTACTTAAGAATCCTGCAGAATTCTACGATTCTTTTCGTGTCAACACAATCAAAACGCCGCACCAATTGTTAATCCCTAAGACGTCGATCCATATACACTCTACATTAGCAATTTGTCGACGACAGCTTCATCGCACACCGTTAAAGAATACTTCCCCAATGCACATCGCAGCGATATTGGATTCACACTGTATTTGAAACACACCAGATACGCGTTTGTGCTCCATCAGTCATTTGAGGAGGCATTAGAAACATTCCAGAACTCGATAAACACATCGATAGATTCGTGTTCTCTTATTGTACACGATCAATTCTAGAGAGAGCAATCTGAAAAAGAACCTATACCAGAAAAAGAAGCGACATCCACAATCGAAGAAGAAAGACAAAGAAAAAACACAACTACTGTCTACTACTGTATCAACAATAGCTACAAATCAAACCGCAGAGAAGAGACGACAAATCAGCAACAAACTAAACATCTACCATAAACAACAAAGATAAGTCATATATATACTTATTTAAACTTACTTATATAATACTTATATATTAATAATTATACTAATAATAATACTTAACTAATTTAACTTACTTAACTTAACTTACATAATAATCTTAATTCAATATAATCTCTACTTTTATATTTCAATAAATACATATATAATATACACATATAACGGTATATTACATACAATAAAATACGTCAAAACGAATTGTATTGTAAATTGAATTGTATTCCTGTCGTTAGTTTTTACCCAGTTTCCAATTTCTGTAAACTTCTTCTCCAACGGCAAAATGTTTCACTCTCCACAACACAATACATACACATCTACACAAAATTTGAGCGATCTAATTGAACTTCCAATAGAAACAATCACCAATAATAACATATCTTCGAACATGACTTCAAACCAAATTCCAAACGAAATTTTCGCAACAGCAGTAAAATTGCCACAGTTTTGGACGAATTGTCCTGAAGCTTGGTTTGCACATGCAGAAATACAATTTTCTTCTAAAGGAATTACACAAGATGTAACTAAATATGAATACATCGTAACAGCCTTACCGCAAGAAGTTATTGTAACGATTATGGATTTGATCCAAAATCCTCCACAAAATAATAAATATACTGAACTCAAGAAAATATTAATTGAAAGACATACACTCAGCGAAAACGCGAAATTTGAAAAAATTTTAGGTGATTCAGAAATAGGAGATCGCAAACCGTCGGAATTTTACCGGACATTGGTATTATTATCAGGCTCTAGTTTTAACGAAAACATTCTACAGAAACTTTGGTTAAGAAAACTACCAAAAAATCTGAGAGTAATTTTGACTAGCACCAACAACAATAACATAAACGAACTTACCAGATTAGCTGATAACATCTGGGAGACAATGAATAAAAGTGAAATTTCCGCAATTAATAATTTTCAAAATCCTAAAATGGAAGATTCAATACTTTCAAATTTAGTTAAAACGACAACATTAATGTGCGAAAATTTCCAAAAACTTTCACTGGAAATAAACTCCATCAAACAACAATTAAACCAAAGACAACCACGAACAAGATCGATATCAAGGAATCGTTTTCGAAATTCTTCGCGACACAATTCGAATACACGAAATAATCCAAATTGGGTATGCAAATACCACTACAAATTTGGCGACAAAGCTATAAAATGCGAACAACCATGTAATTATACCAGAAAACAAAATCAGTCAACAAACTAAGGTCGCCCGTTGTTGCAGCGACAAACAACGGCGACTTAGACACACAAACTCGTCGCCTTTTTATTTATGACAAAGACAATCACTTGAAATTTTTAATAGACAGTGGAGCTGAAATTTCAGTTCTCCCAACGTCAAAATTCACCAACACTAAACGCTCTTCAGACATAATTTTAACCGCCGCAAATGGAACAACCATTTCAACTTACGGAAAAAAACTTTTAAATATCAACCTAGGACTAAGACGAGAATTTCCGTTTATATTCCAAATTGCAGATATCGCAAAGCCAATAATAGGTGCCGATTTCTTAGACCGATATGGACTATTAATAGACATTAAACATAAAAGCCTAATCGATCCATTAACAAAATTCTCCGTTAATGCAATTTCACATTATTGTAACGTATCACTACCAAAATTATTCGCGATAGATACAAAATATACTAAATTACTAAAAGAATTTCCTTCACTCATCGCAGAGCCAGACTATACGAAACCAATTAAACATTCGACAGTTCACCGACTTGTCACGGAAGGAACTCTACCATTTTCGAAACCAAGGCGTTTAGACCCAATAAAATATAAAATTGCTAAGTCCGAATTTGAATTTTTAATCAAATCAGGCATTTGTAGACCGTCAAACTCACCAGTGGCATCTCCGCTCCACCTAGTTCCAAAGAAAGAACTTAACGATTGGCGACCTTGTGGTGATTTTCGTAGATTAAACACAGTGACAGTACCAGACCGTTACCCATTACCTCACATTCATGACTTTAATATAAATATAAGAGACAAGAAAATATTTTCGAAACTGGACTTGATCAGAGCATACCACCAAATCCCTATGGCACAAGAAGATATTCATAAAACGGCAATCACGACACCATTTGGAATGTTTGAATTTACGCGGATGCCTTTTGGTCTAAGAAATGCCGCACAAACATTCCAAAGATTTGTTAACGAAATAGTTAACGATTTAGATTTCGTTTTCGTTTATATCGACGATATACTCGTCGCGAGCACAAATGAAGAAGAGCATATAAAACACCTCTATAAATTATTTGAAAGACTCGCAAACTACGGTATTAATATTAAACCAACTAAATGTATTTTCGGTGTGACAAATATTGACTTTTTAGGAAACAATATTTCAAGTGTAGGAATTCGGCCAACCGAAGAAAGAGTGACAGCTATTCGCAATTTCGAACAACCGAAATCAATCAAACAAGCGCAAAAATTTATCGGTATGGTAAATTATTACCACCGATATATACCGAAATTAGCAGAACTAACAAGCAAAATCTATGACTTAATAGGTAAAACAACAAAATCACGACAAAAAACTTTAATTTGGGACGAAACAACAAGTAAAGCCTTCGAAAGCATTAAAGATAAATTCGCTTCTACGATATTATTAAACCACTTTAATAAAGAAGCCAAATTATCTTTAAACGTAGATGCGTCAAATACGGCAATTGGTGGTGTCATACAACAAAATTATAAGAATAAATATGAACCACTCGCATTCTTCTCTAAAAAACTTTCCTCAGCCGAAATGAAGTATAGCACTTTCGACCGAGAGTTGCTAGCGATTTACTTAAATATTAAACATTTTCGGTACCTTTTAGAAGGACGACAATTTACGATATATACAGACCACAAACCACTAACTTTCGCATTAAATTCAAAAACTGAACGTAGTCCAAGACAAACAAGACATTTAGAGTTCATAGCACAATTCACTAACGACATACAGTACATTAAAGGAGAAACTAACATCGTAGCAGACACACTATCTCGAACTTTCGACATTAACATAATAAACAACACAGAAATAAATTTCAAAATTTTAAAGAACGAACAACAACAAGACCCTGAACTGAATACATTAGTTTCTGGACAAGTTGAATCACAGAACTTAAAACTTATCCAAATTCATATACTAAATTTTGATATCTGGTGCGAAATGTCGGGAGAAAACCCAAGACCGTTCCTACCTAATAACTTACGCAAGACAGCATTCGACATGCTACACAACATTGCACATCCAGGAACCAAGGCTACACGCCGTCTCATCATCAGACGTTACTATTGGCCTAATATGACGAAACAAATTAATAACTGGTCTAAAGAATGTATAGAATGCCAAAAATCAAAAATATACCGCCACACAAAATTACCCATTCAAAAGATCCCAATACCTAAAGGGAGATTTGAACATATACACATCGACATTGTAGGACCGCTACCTCCATCACAAGGACATCGTTATATACTGACAATCATTGACAGATTTACACGTTGGCCAGAAGCTTATGCACTGAGAGACATAACGACACCCACTATTGCCAGAAAATTCTATGAAAACTACATATCGAGATTTGGAATACCGTTAAAAATAACGACCGACCAAGGAACGCAATTTATGTCTAAACTATTCTCAGAATTAACTAAATTACTTGGTAGCCACAAAATAAATACTTCGGCATACCACCCACAAGCCAACGGAATGGTAGAACGTTTTCACCGTCAATTAAAAGCCTCACTTATGTCCAAAAATAAAAATACCAAATGGTACGAAGAATTACCGATAACGCTCTTAGGTTTACGATCTATTCACAAAGAAGACCTCGCAGCTACACCAGCAGAAATGGTCTTCGGCCAAAATTTAAGACTACCAGGTGAACTTATTGTTCCATCTAAGGAAAACCACACAACTTCAGAAATAGTAAATAATTTACGTGAACACTTCAGGAACGTACACACAAATCTGCGACATCATAATGACCCTAATACAGGTATATATGTTCCAAAAGAGTTAAAAAACTGTAAATACGTTTTCGTAAGAAGAACCAACAAACACGCGTTACAACAACCATATGAAGGACCATACCAAATCATCGGGAAAGAAAAACAATACTTTACACTAAAAATTAACGGTGAAAATAAACACATCCCAATAGACAGATTAAAACCAGCAACAATTGAAACACCAGAAACAAACAAGATTAACAACCACACTAACACTACAATACCAATAAAAAAACAAGTTACATTTAATTTATACAATCTTAATTCTGTTGGAGGGGGAGTATTGTAGGGTTTAATTAACTTTAAGATTATCAATACTTGTTAATTTTGTTATTTCATTTTTGTATTTAAAAATACAAAAATAGTTTTCAAAAATTAATTAAATTTTCATATACATAATTCAAAAATATTCAATTCGATACGATGTTTTTTGTTCATCATTTGAATAAAATATATTAATAAAAATAATTTGGACCCCGAACTTCCTACAATGTGGTCCCTCAGAATCCTGCGATTTAAACGCTCTCCATTAATCCTTCGCAGTTCCAAAATAAGTGCAGCAACAACTATTCTACTCATTTTTGTCTTTAAGAGCCACAATTCTTATTTTCAATTTTGAAATTTCAAATTTCAGTTTATTAAACATCAAAGAGACAGGTAAAAAATTAATTCGAATCGGAATTGTTTTCGTTTCGAACATGTGAAATTCGATCGGATTGCAGAACACCTCTAAAAATAGGAATCGGGACTCAACTTCGATTCAGAATCAATTCCGCATCGGAATACAGAACAAGGCTGAATGTTCACGATTTTATTAGAAATCTTTCAAGAAAATTATAATAAATTAATAAAACAAAACAAAACAAAATAATTCACGTTTTTAAAAATTAAGAACTCAATAAAAATTCAAATTTATAAAAATTAAAATATAAAAAGAAATGTTTATGCATATTATTTATGCAAATTTTTCGTCATCACTGCTAAGCGGTTTATGCCGCGAATGTTTTGCTGGTGCTATATCCGAATCTGAACTATTGGAACAAGGGATAGGTTCGTAAGTGAAAAAGTCCATTTCTTTCAAAAATGGCGTTAATTTTTTACTTACAAATTAATAAAAGAAAAGCAGTGTCAAATTTTAAACATTCCGATAAAAGTGATTTTTTTTTAAAAGTAAATTTTTTTAATCGCGTTGTAAGAAAAAAATCGCGTTGTGAGAAAAATTGCCTCAATTTATGAATCGCGTTGCAGCGAAAACGCGTTGTATAAGTGTCGCGTTTTAGGAGGGCTTACTGTAATTGAATTCAATAGTTCAGTTTTGAATAGAGGATAACCTACATTTTTGAAAATGTAAGATATCGCTTAGCTTGATGGCTTGCAGTCCTGGGTTTTATTAGGTAAAATACCTCCTGTCTTTTCTTTTAATAAATTGCCTTTTTATTTCAAAAATTTTCTACGAACTCTCTATTCAAAACTGAACTATTGAATTCAATTAATTTATTTTCATTTTGAAATATTTAAAGTAGAAAACATGAATATTTGATTCATATATTAATATTTGAATTTTTGATTTGATATTTAATATTTGAATATATGAATATTTGAATATTTGAATGAAGTGTTTCTATAAAGGTTTACAGTGTTTATGGTTATTGTTACTGTTCGTTCATTCCTTCCACATTCAGTTGTAGTAGGCTTTAAGTTTCAAAACTTAAATAAAATAACTTTGTAAAATATAATATTCAGTGAATAGAGAGTCGTCGTTGGAAAAACTTATGTAGTAATTTTAGAATCCCACACAACACAATTCTCGCTCAATCTGCTTTATTTTTTTCTTAAATTTGAAGTTTAGGCATTTTAAAAATACAATTTCAAGGCAATTCAATTTCAAAAAATCACAAATACAATTTCTATACAATTTCAGGCAATAACTACGTTTGTTGTTGCTTTTTTAAATGCTTTTTGTAAATTGCCCGTCTGACAAGGCAAGGCAATTTACAAGGTATTTCATAAGCTAAAAATATACAATTGGATAAAATATACAATTGGAATCGGATATGTCAATGTAGACGACACCTAAAAATCAGTTGTTTTCATACAATTGACTTGAGTATTGGGCTCTTTTTCTTCTGTAAACTTCAAATTTCTAAAAAATCTAATAAATAATCATTCTATCATTGCAAAAAAGATCAAAAAATCATGGTTGCCATTATAGCAAAACTTCGAAATCACACATAGAATTTTCACATTTTTAAAAATTTCTTTAAAAACAGACGTAAAATATTTAAATCTGGCATCTCTAGTCAATAGTACACGACGTTTTTTTGACGTATTTAAGACAATCCAGACAATTTTGAGACAATTCTGGAAATTTTCTTCTGAAATACTTGGGTCGTCAATTGCCTGACAATTTCAAGTCTCATATTGCCTGTCAATATTGTGATTATGAAATCTTCACATTAATTTATATTAAAAATAAAATAGTTTTAAAACTATTTCACTTATTATCTCTATATACAAAAATGAAAGTCCTGACTGACTCATCAACGCTCAGGCTAAACGCTTGGACCTAAAAAGCTGAAATTTTGCAAAGACGTTTCCTTTATGATGTATACAAGCACTAAGAACGGATATTTCGAAATTTATTTATTTATTTATTTATTTATTCATCGAGCAGATTATAAACTTAATCTTAATGACTACTTGAATTTAAATGTAAATAATTAAAAATTACACTTTTAAGAACGAGACGACTCGAGATGTTGAAGAAATCAATGGAAGTACATACTGAGTTAGCCAGTCTTATGCACCGAGTCATTGGTTCATTAAGGCAATAGTTAACTCTGTGGAAGGGTTCGAAAAAAACATCCATCGACCTAACGTTGCGAGTAGGAACTCGCAAGTGAATCAATTCTAATAATGGAGATGAGTCAATCCTATTATTTAGAATATCATAAACAAAGGAAATAGCAAAATATTTTCGTCTTTGCTCTAACGGTTGTAAGCCAAGAAGTAGACATCTAGGCCTATAGCATGGCATAGGAATATTCCAACGTAGTCGGCCAATAGCAAATCTAGAAAACCGCTTTTGTATTTTTTCTATTCTATTCGAATGAACTGAATAAAAAGGATCCCAGACTACAGAACAATATTCAAGGTGGGGCCTAACAAAGGCAAAATACAGGGACTTTAGGGTATGTGGGTCTTTGAAACTCACAGAATTCCTCCAAATAAAACCCATCATAGCATTCGCTTTAGCAACTATATAATCAATATGGCATGTGAAATTTAGTTTAGCATCAAAAATTACACCAAGGTCTTTTTTTTCTTGAATTTTACTCAAGGGTAACTCACCAATCCTATATGTGTACATCACTGGTTTCAGCACCCTACCAAATGTCATAGATTGGCACTTTGCTACGTTAAGAAGTAATGCATTGTTTATGCACCAAGCAACCAAATTTTGTAGATCCCTTTGTAGTCTATAACAGTCGTTAAGGGATTTAATTGATAAAAAAATCTTTAAGTCATCAGCGAACATAAGACACTGCGAATACTTTAAGAACCGAGGAATGTCATTAATAAAGAGGAGAAAAAGTAAGGGCCCCAAATGACTACCCTGGGGAACACCAGAAGTGACTAAAAAAGGATTTGATACTGAATTAATTAACCTAACTATTTGTCGACGACCAGAAAGATAAGATTTCAACCAATTTAAAAGACTGGAGTGAAACCCTATCTTAATAAGCTTATGTAGTAATAATTCGTGATCAACTTTATCGAATGCCTTAGAAAAATCTGTATAAATAACATCACATTGCAAACCATTCTACCCCTAAGCTGGTGAAAAGAGGTTGCAAATTTTGTATGAGGAATATTTTATTTGTGGTCAGATTTGCTTGAAACATAGTCTTAATACTCTTTGGTATAATTAATCAAATACATATTTCGGCATTTTTCAAAATCTAACCCCTGAAGGGGTGAAAACGGGTTGCAACGTTTGTATGAGGAATATTTTATTTGTAGTCGGAAGCAACACACGCTTTCTAACCATTTAACCAGAATGAGCCACAGCAACGCGGGGACGGGTACATCTAGTTTTCAATATAAATGAAGTTTTTCCAACGACGACTCTATTCACTCAATATTATATTTTACAAAGTTATTTTATTTAAGTTAAGTATCATATATAGTATGATATATGTATGTAAAGTACGTTAATATTTCTGTTTTTTTAATAATATAAAACAATTTTTTAATGTACCGAAATTGGATTCCATAAAGTTATAGGGTGACCAACTTTATACATACATAGACATCTCATTCGAAATTCGAATCAAGCATTTTTTTCTTCAGGTTCAACCCTAATCTCATTCATACAAAAACGAATAGAGATACGGTCTCATCCGACGCTCGACTCGATGACGAGTAGTAGACGTCCTGAATTTTAGAGTTAAGGGGTTGATTTTCATTCGAAATGTGCTGTGCCGTAGTACTGTATTCTAGTGTATTCGTGCGTTCGTAATTATGGTTAATTACAGAGATTCAAAACTTACACGAATTTTACAAGCGTCGCTGGGTGGTGATGCGCTGACTTCGATCATTTGCACCAGTAAACAAACAGCTATTGAGGAGAATCAGTACGTTAAATGCGGGCTAATAAAGTTAAAAATAAGCCGCAGGTAAATGAAATAGTTGCGGAAGCAGCAATGATGCAACGTCTACAGCAGGAAATTAAAACCTTGAAAAACCAATTAGCAGAAGACCGAAGTCAAAACAGGAGTACTCTGACTCCTGGTCAATGTCAATGTTGGTCAGTGGGAACAGCATATCAAAACTGAAGTAGCCAAAATAATCAGTTCTGATTCGCTGCATAATATAAAACTTTAGAAAGAGAAGCCTCTTTCCGAAGGCTGAAGTCCGAAAACTGAAGATACACAAACACCGCATATTTTAATTTCTTCGCAGCGCCTTCTACTACGGCTGCTGCTACAACCATCGGAACACCACCTCCTTATAGCTTCGAGTTTTCTGGTACCACGAGGACTACACTGTTTTCATCTCTTTTCGCAGTGCCTTTTGCTAAGGCTGCTACAACCGCCGACACATCGCCAATTTTAAATTTCTTCGCACCGCCTTCTACTACGGCTGCTACAACCCTTGCAACAGCGGCATTACATTAAGTCTTGGATAAGGCGAAGATTTAAGTGCTACAATTTGGCGAATAACGGCTGCCGTCCCAACAGCTCCATCACTAGGTTTAGGATTCAAAGGAAGTAGTTTTTGCTTCGAAAAACCAGCTACAAGTACAAAAGGTACAAGTTTCGCTACCACTACTACATCAGCAGTGTCCTCTATCATGTAAGTAGTTCTTACCTTTAACAATACACATTAAGATATACACATGTTGCGAACTGCGTTCGTCCCATGTATTAGGTAGTTTTGAAATACGAGTATTATAAATAAAGATTCATGCTCTTCGGAGCTGAGAGTTCAGTTTGAAATTAAACGTCGCCAGTTCGTTCTCAAACGGTGAAAACTTCATCTCCTTACATATCATGGCCTCCTTGCAGGCCATATAGCCAAGGTTACTCAGTAAAATGTGCGTTATGGTGTTTATACTTTATTCTATAAAAAGGTGCACAGTGCTAAATTTTCAATTTTACTTCTTAGCGCGTATCAAAATTTCATTTTGACAGAAAAATAAGACGCTATATGCGTTTATTTAGGTTGCAGTTTGTGATGACCACAATCCTGGCGAATTCTGGCCCACACAATACACCGCAATTACTAAATCCCTTTATTTTCCTTACATTATATAACATTTATATATTTTAATAATCTAACAATATTAAACTAGAATGTAAAACTAGACTAGATTAAGTAAGTAAACCCGAGAGAGAGCGTCAGCCGCAACCACTACGTAAGATTCACCACAAAGAAAACACAACACACCAACAAGAAGAAGAAAAAGAGTTGGTGGGTTGCCTAAGACAGCAGCGAGCGAGAAGGCATTCAGCGATAGGCATTCTACGGGTACGGACGGTACAATGTGCGACACGGCGGATACAAGTGAGAAAGTAGTTGTTTCCCGCGGGATAAGCATTTCAGAGGATAAGGACATCTATTTAAGAGCAACACGGATTTACGAGAAACGAATAGAGCTGCGAGAAAAAAAGCCCTGGTGAGGGGCCAATGTGTGTTGCGTGCTCCTTTCTGTCGTTTCTTCTAATCCATAAATAACCCCAGTTTAGGAAGCCTCGCGGCCTCAGGGTCGGCGGTTGCGTGATTATCACGGCCTTATGGTCGAAAGCTGTACGCTTTTTAATCGTTTCACTCCAAGTTCGGTAGTTCACACTCTAGCCAATCCCTCCGCTCCAGTCTCGACAGATTTCGCTTCTTTTCGTAGTTAATAGATCAGGTTATACAACCTCACGGCCTCAGGGTCGGTGGTTACGTAATTTCTCGGCCTTATGGTTGGTAATTACATGTTATATAGTCTCTCGGCCTTAGGGTTGGTGACTACGTAATTTCGCGGCCTCATGGTTGGTAGTTACATGTTATATAACATCGTGGCCTCAGGGTCGGAAGCTACACGCTATCTAGCTCTTCAATTTTAGGTTCGTTAGATAGAGTATTACCTAATCTCTCCGCTTCATCTTCGATAGGTAGTTGATTTTCCTTTTCGCATACGCGCACTACGCACACGTCCACTGCACATACGCTCGCTACGCTTACACTCGTCGCACATACGCCTGCTGCATACACGCTCACTACGCGTACGCTCGCTGCATACACGCTCGCTACGTTGCGTATACGCCTACTGCGTACACGCTCACGCTCGCCGCACATACGCTCGTCACGTATATGCCCGCTGCGCATACGCCTGCCACGTATGCCCGCAACGCATACGCTCACTACACGTACGCTCGCCAAATATGGTCCCGTTGCGTATATACTCCCAGCGCATACGCCTGTTGCATACGTACTCCCGTTCGCCATACGCTCGTCTACACTCCGCCCATTGAACGTACGGATACTACTAGACAACGGTGTCACTATCTCTCGTTCACCTACTAGATTAGAAATTGTAATTGAAGCAAGAAAATAAAGATACTACGCCGACACTTAGAGCGTCTCAAAAACAAATTTTGTTTCAATCGCCCCTGGGCACCCGTTGAGTCTACCCCGGCTATAGACCCCACTTTTATCGGGGTTCGTTACAAGTTATTCTATAAAAAGATGTACAGCGCCCTTTAGTCTGCTGCCTGAATTGCGGCAATGGCTGCTTAATACCTTTAGTCTGCTGCCTGAAAAACGGCTATGGCTTCTTAATACATTGGTTTAGTTATGTTGTGTTGTTCTCAATGCTTTTTGTCTCCATGCGGAGATTGAGCATTGCGTAGTTTCCTTTCTGTTATATTTTGTTTTTGATTTCAATGCTTTGCCGTCCGCAATGAAGAAGGGTATACATACAAAGTGTAGACACATACGGGGCTACTCGCCACCAAAAAATTAAAAATCGAATATACGTCACCCGCGGGACCCGCAGACCTCGTATGTACATACAGTATTCGGTTCAAATTCGAATCAAGCGTCTTTTCTTTTTTTAGTTCAACCCCAATCGTATTTATTGTATTGTAATAATATTGTATTTTATTGTAATCGTATTTAAAAATGAACAGACATGATCTCATCTGAAGCTAGAAGGCGTCGTAAATTGCCTGAGAAAGAAGTAAATTTAATTTGAAATTCACTGCCAGTGTATTCGTGTATTCGACACATCTCATGCAGCCCTCTAGTATCTATCCGATGACGAAAATATCGAATTATTCATTAGAAACCTCACGTTGTTGCAGTTCGTTTTATAAATTATTTTATTAATAAACAGTTTTAGAAACGGTAAATGTCTTAAACCTTTTTAGTCTAAATCCACGTTATCAGTAGAAAGAAAATATGTTCTACTAGGCTGCCCAAACTTAATTTAAATATAAGCACACTTTAATGCATAGACAAAGCGAAAAGTCTTGGGAAGGCGCTGTAACGCCTTTTGCATTGGTGAAAAATACGATCGTGAAGGTTATAGTTGCATGCTTTCAGACTCCACCATTATTACGGTAAAGCCTGGAAGTATCCAAGTTATGATCCTTATACGAGCATCGCGGTTTCTAACCAAGAAGGAAAAAGAAGCCAAGACAAAAGTAAAAATGAGGGTAAACTACTAAATATAAATAAAATATTTATATTTTTGTCATTCTTATGGCATTTCCCCCTTATATTTGTCATTGCATGACAGTGTGTCACTGTGGTGAGTTTTTGTCACTTGATCAGAATAAAGGGGTAAGACAATAATGAGACAGTTTGCAACTTTTTAAAAATTATTATTATAACTTTTTATAAATAGGGGAAATCGTAGGACGATCGTTCTGACCAGTGACTGAGTCCAAATGTTTATAAACTGCCCACGGGAGCAGTTAGTTTCAGAGTTCAGTGGGGTGAATGGTTCGGAGCGTCTTTTGTGACAAGTAAAGTTAAGTAAAGTTTAAATATTGATCTTGTTACAATGTACCGGGGTCTGGTCTGGTCATTTGATTCCTTATTTTTTTCGAGTTTTGATATGTTTGCATAAGTAAATTTCTCCTCTGGCGAGCCTTCGTATTTAGTCAATCATTAAATCATTGATTTAATCAATGATTAACTCAATCATTAACATTTTCAAAATGTCTTCGTGTTCTTTTTCCATTGTTATTGAGCAGCCTGGAATTTCTGATTAAATTAAAACATTGTTTTAATAACTCTTTTACAAATCGTTGTTAAGTTAACAACCAGAATAGGGCCTTAAATATATATATATAACAACGGGGTTATGGGTTGGCATATATATATGTATATATACAATATATAAACGTTACTTTTAATAATTGAATTTAAAGCAGAATGGAACAAATTTATAGTATATTCCAAACATTAAATTCGAAAAAATTATTTTATAACCTTTAAAATCTTTCGACAAAAGGTGGTGGAATGACATTCCAGTGCGTTGTACGACAAAAAACACTGCTTTTGGTCCCAAAAAAACAAACAGTAATATATTAGCAAATATTCGTATAATTCGATATTCATGTAATTTTTTGAGATGGATACATATTAAAGATTTAATATTTTCCATAAATTCAAGATTGTTCGAGTTTAGAAGAATACTCTCCCGACGAGATAAATGCTACCAGCTCGTCCCGGACGATTATCCAATAGATATTCTAAAGGAAGAAAAAAAGCAGGATTGCATAATAGTAGATGGCAAGTTTTTAACTCCACTGGAGTTTTATTTACCTGGCGTAGTCCCTAAAGCAGTACAAGAAGCTCATTTTCAAGTAATTTTACCACAAAAATGGATAGATGAGAAACACAAACCAATGTGTATCCATTTAGCAGGAACAGGTGATCATGTAAGTAATATATCAATATGTTACTTATTTTCTTGTAAATATAACGAAACGAAAATTTACCTTTTTTTTAAAAGGGGTATGTACATATATAAGCAAAGTGTAAACTTTTGATAAATACAAAATTTTATTTTTGCTCCCTCTCTAAACAAATTTTCTACATTATATTTTAAATTTTTTTACGTAAAAGCATTACGGCATTTTTTACTTACAGAATATTATTAGTTAAAATTTTGGTATGATAAATAAGAAGGATATATATGTACCAGAGCCTGAAAATAACTGTTATTAGGAAAAATTTTGAAATTAAAGTAAACTTTTAACTTTTATTTTTAAAAGTAAAAGTTAACATTTAATTTTTATTTTTAAAAGTCCTTAAAAAAGCCTTTGAAAGAATTTTATATTAAAAGTCATTGATAAAAGTTACTAAAGACTTATATTTTAAGAAGTCTCTCAGACTCTTATTGGGAAAAGTAATTTTTAACAGTTATTTGAGACCTTTTCGTGATTAAAGTCTTTTCTTAATGAGGTTGTGACTTATTTGCAAACGCAAACAAAACAAGCCGGGAGGCAAGGAAAAAGACTTTCATAGCGTTTGTAACTTGCACGACAACAAGTGAAGATTGTCAACCTAAAACTTTTAAAACAAATTATTGAGGAATACGACAACGAGTTACTGGTGTTAAAAAATATTTTTTGTTTCTTTATTTTCCTTAGTATGCGTATTTGAGTTTGAGCGGTGGGAATGAGAGACAGGCTTTGGAGGCCAATTGACAGGACCATTTCTCGAAATCAAATTTTCGCCAATAAGTCGATGGTTGCTGTCGCCGTATGGCAGGTAGCGCCATTCTGTTGGAACCACATTTCGTCTGGATCGATGTCATCCATATTTTCAAACAAAAAAATCATTGATCGTGGTGCGATAACGATATCCATTGACTGTAACGCGAGCTCGAGCCTAATTTTTGTAGAAATAAAGTCCAATGATGGAACCAGCATGTAAACTGCACCAAACGGTGCATTTTTCTAGATGCAATGGAGTCTGTAAAGTCTCTTGTGGATTCGTCTTACTCCATATGCGGCAATTTTGCTTATTAACAAACCCGTTAAGCCAAAAATGAGTCTCATCGCTAGACACAATTTTGCGATAAATTGTCGTCTATAAGTTGCTCGAATCGACGACTGATTTTTAAAGTAAATTTGGATAATTTGGTAGCGTTGGTCAACCGTGAGTCTATTCATTATGGTTTGCCAGACTATACTGAACATAAATAACAACAAGAGCAGTCAGAAGGACAGCTTGTAATGACAGTTGTCCCTATCGAAAGTTCTATCTAAGCTAAAAAAACACCCTTTACTATGTATGTATACATTTATAAGGGAGACGGACAAAATCCCGAATGACAAAATCCCGAAAGGACAAAATCCCGAAACGACAAAATCCCGAACGACAAAATCCCGAAAAAATAGCATTGCATAGCGTTTTCTTATTACTTTTCGTAAAATGAGCGCTATATCCGCAATTTTCCGGGGAGTTTTATTGGCTGAGATTAAACTTAGCAGCAAACAGAACGGTTTGTTTACCAAGGGTTACAACTCCTGCCGCACACACGCAAAAACTCTGTATGCGAAAATTATATAAGCAACGAAGCCGACGTTCTGCTTACCCAGGATTACTACCCCCGCCGCGGCCGAAGCCTGGCACGCAGAAGGACCCTGGATAGAAAAAACTTTCCAGCATTAAGATGGTTCTGTCGGCTGAGAATTTTAATCCCTGCCCCGGCCGAAGGCCGCCATGCAGAAGGACACTTTTTGCCTGCACAGAAGGACCCTGGATAGAGGAAGACTTTTAAGCAAGTAGATGGTTTTGTCGGCCGAGGGTTTTAATCCTGCTCCGGCCGAAGGCCGGCACGCAGAAGAACCCTGCATAGAGGAAGACTTTTTAGCAAAGAAGATAGTTTTGTTGGCTGACGGTTTTAATCCCTGCCACGGCCGAAGGCCGGCATGCAGAAAGACACTTTTTGCCTGCGCAGAAGGACCCTGAATAGAGGAAGACTTTTAAGCAAGGAAGATGGTTTTGTTGGCTGAGGGTTTTAATCCCTGCCACGGCCGAGGGCCGGCATGCAGAAAGACACTTTTTGCCTGCGCAGAAGGACCCTGGATAGAGGAAGACTTTTCAGCAAAGAAGATGGTTTTGTTGGCTGAGGGTTATAATCCCTGCCCCAGCCGAAGGCCAGCACGCAGAAGAACCCTGTATAGAGGAAGACTTTCGGGATTTTCCAAATTTTGTCGGAAATTTCGGGATTTTGTCTTTCGGGATTTTGTCTTTCGGGATTTCGTTACC
The DNA here is from genome assembly GCA_949752815.1 of Conops quadrifasciatus. Lineage (NCBI taxonomy): Eukaryota > Metazoa > Arthropoda > Insecta > Diptera > Conopidae > Conops > Conops quadrifasciatus. The sequence goes on from OX457079.1 coordinate 16,654,810, forward strand.
AACCCCATTTATAAATATAACAATAACAAGAACATTTGTTTTGTTTCGCCTGCTTCGGTGTGTGCCGCCGCATAAGAAACAATGACCTCTTGTTTTATCAAACAGAATAAAACGTTTCGTCTGATCCGGTGTGGGTTGGGCCTTAGTGTTTATGTGAGATGTAGTTTTATATAATTTACTAGCTGCCCGAGGCCTCGCTTCGGTTCGGCAACGGGCACCTAGCGTCACGGTATTACCGTCAGTCACGAATATTACATAAATTTCAATCTTTTCCTCGTTTGTTTCGTTCTGATTATTTTAAATTATAATTTTACCATTAAAAACATTTTTAAAAAATTAGCCAAATCGGTCCAGCCGTGATTTGGTTCCCAACGAACCATTTTGGGTGGTCGCCACCTTTCTCCTACCATGACCATAGTCGTGTATATTTCCCGAAAATTCTTACCGATTGATGTTGACCATTGACCATTTTGTGTATCGCCTCATACCTCCCTCCATGACTAAAATCATGTATATTTCCCGATATTTCTTATTGATTGGTGCAAAAAATAAATTGGATTAAAACACCCCCGTGTAACCACTTTGGGTGATAAACTTAGAATCAGAAAACTTCGCGGGCATGCGTACAACTACAAAACCATGTATTGAAATTATGACTATTTTGAGCCATGCCAGACCGTGACGCGCCCATTTTAACCACTTAGGGGGCAGACTTCTTAAAAATGTGTTCTCATTGCACCTCTACGGTGTAAGACCAATCGCCATACAAAATTTTAGCTTCCTGGACCTGGAAGTATTGAAATTATGACTATTTTTGATCGTTTCAAACCATGACACGCCCATTTTAACCATTTAGGGGGCGGAATTTTTGAAAATGTGTTCTCATTGCACCTCTACGGTGTAATGCCATTACAAATGCAATCGCGTAATCGCCATACAAAATTTTAGCTTCCTGAACCTAGAAGTATTGAAATTATGACTATTTTTGGTCGTTTCAGACCATGCCACGCCCATTTTTACCATTTAGGGGGCGAACGTCTTGAAAATGTGTTCTCATTGCACCTCTACGGTATAAGACCAATCGCCATACAAAATTTTAGCTTCCTGGACCTGGAAGTATTGAAATTCTGACTATTTTTGGTCGTTTCAGACCATGCCACGCCCATTTTAACATTTAGGGGCGGAATTTTTGAAAATGTGTTCTCATTGCACCTCTACAGTGTAAGACCAATCGCCATACAAAATTTTAGCTTCCTGGGCCGGAAAGTATTGAAATTATGACTATTTTTGGTCGTTTCAGACCATGCTACGCCCATTTCAACCATTTAGGGGGCGGAATTTTTGAAAATGTGTTCTCATTCCACATCAATGGCGTAAGGCTAATCACCAAAAAAAAATGTCAGCTTCCTGGGCCTGGTAGTACTGTGATACACTGATTCGATTTTCTCCATTTACCAAATGGATAAAATACCAAACAGCGTGAGATAACAAAGAATACTCTTACCAAATTTCATGACGATACCTCTATTCGTTTTCCTGTAATCGTGATTTCCACAGATAGACGGACATGGCTAAATTGAATCAGGAGGTGATTCTGAGCCAGAATATTTTATACTTTTCTATACTTGCCACGCCTTTTTTAATGCGTTACAAGCGAAAGATCCAGGTGAATATACCCTCATCCCTTCGAGTGTAGAGTATAAAGAACGGAATCTTATCAAAATGGTAAATAGATTTTATTGTATTGTTGAGCCGCATATAAGAATAATTTACATTCAGCGACAGACCAAACGAAGCACGTGCAGAGCCATTGAATACAACGGCTGCGTAGTGGATTTGAGTCACCCGGGCCCTGTGGTAAATTTGCCCGGGTTGCCCTTGAGTCCAAATACGGCAATTTTGCTTATTGACGTAGACATTAAGCCGAAGGTGGGCAACATCGCAGAACAAAATTTTTGCCAAAAACAGTAGATCTTCTTCAAACTCTTCAAGAGCTCAAAGACTGAAACTGTGACGATTCGGTGGGCCGGCTTTCATTCTTGCACGAGTTGAATTTTGTATGCTTTTGAAGCAGGATCCTTAGTTGTTGCTTACGACAAGTCAAGCTGTTAAAACGGCGCCGAGCATCGATTTATTACAGTAATCACGTACAGTCTAAGGTAGGTTGATTATGTGGATCATAAGTAGCTCTAAACGTAAAAAACACATTCCTCGTAGTACATTCCTTTTTGTAATACAACTGAATAATTTGTAGATGCTGTGCTGGGCTTTATAAGTACCATGACAGTTTGACAAATTAATCAGTAATAAAATCCCTACTCGAAAAAAGTATATTGGTAACTCTTTTTCAAGTTCGGACTCAAAAATATACTTTAATAAACCCAGTGGAGCAGATTCAATACGTTTTTTTCTGTTTGTTCTAGCTGCTCTGGCCGTTAATATTAATCAATTACAAGCGTGCACTCAACTGCCGCGGCTGTGGATTGAAAACATTAGCTATTCCATGAATTCCATTTCATTTCATTAATTTCACTTCAATAATTTCATATTTATTTCACTTCATTAATTTAATTTTTATGCATAAGAATCAATAAACAATGCCAGTTAAGAACCAGAATTAAACTGTGATATTTTCGTATTTACATAGGTACCTCGTTAATTAATCTAGTAGTGGTTAAAGTGCCGCGACTAAATAAAATTAAGTCAGCAGTGGATAGTTAGTTGTAGTTCAATTGCTGCAACTAACTCATCATAATCATATAATCCAAGAAAAACGGTTTTTAGTAACAACACGACAACAGCGTTTCGAAATTCAAAGTGAAATTTTTTATCGTATTTTGAATAAAAAATTGGACAAGCTTTAATTTAAGCACAAGCACCATTAAGCTTTAATGGTGTTAAATCAAAGGATTAACACCAACCGAAACAAATCACGTCTAGTAGGCACTCATCGATGTGAAAGGTTGCACTCATTGATCTGAAATATCTTGTCATCTGATCTAATGACCATAGATGTTTCAGACAGGATTAGGTAACTTGGCTGCTTTCTGCTGTCCCTCACATCTTTGCCGCCCAGGCTATGGCCTCCCGATACGCCACTGACCTTCTGGAAAGAAATCAATACGTGACATGATTTGAAGTTCAAATACTCTTTTAAAAAGGCTGAATATTGATCTTTAAGATGAGATTCTTTCTGCAAACGCCTTTCCAGATTTTTAAACCGACTCAATGCAAGTTGATAAGAATTTCCAAAAGGCTTGTAATAAAGGGCAGGCGAACCAAATATTCTCCAGATTTTAGACGCGTGTAGTTTTCGCGAAAACTGTAATGCTGTCTTTGTTGACTCGTCGATATAATTCTCGATTTCCCAAAATCGAGAAACTAAATAGATTATACTTCTTTCATTGTAAGAAAACAACATGACGTTTTGTGAAACTATTTCAACCCAACCCAACCGAATTTGGTTGTTGCATCAGTGACAAACTTTGGCCTAATCGAATTTGTCCAACACAGTGGTTCAAAAAACAAATCAGCTCCAAGTAATAAGTCGACGCGTTGAAGTTTATAAATATAATGGGTCTGCAAGCTGTATATTAGGAGATATACTCTAATATTTTATGCTTGTGAGGTAATTGGGCTGTTTATAAACTATGGTGTGTACGACAGTTGCAGCTATAGATGTGGTAAATTGTTCACATGTAGACCAAATTGACAGATTGACAATCTTATTCGTCGTTAAGTTAAATTCGCCGATTTCGGATATAAAGATTGAAGATGTCGTTGGAAATAATTGTAGATTTACAATGCTACTAGTAACAAAATTGAGCTGCGAGGCTGAGTCAAGAATTGCTCGGCATATGGTACCAAGTACCTTGGCCTTATTGTTAACAAAAACTATACAAAAACTACCCTGATTAGAGCTGGGCGATATTTCGAGAACTGTGACTTTGTCACAGATACATAAAAGTCACAAGTCGCAGTTGCGACGACGATTGTTTCTAAACTGCGACACGCCGTCACAGTTTGCCTCTGGAGCAGATATTTCAGTCACAGTTCTGTTTAAACGAGTATTTTCTACTAAATAAATGACGAGTTGTCACAATTTGCCTTTTGGAGTAGATATTTCAGTCACAGTTTCGTTTTAACGAGTATTTTGTACTAAATAAATGACGAGTCGTAACAGTTTGCCTCTGGAGCAGATATTTCAGTCACAGTTCTGCTTAAACGAGTATTTTCATAGTCAAAATTGTCAAAAAGACGATTTTTGTTTTTGTTTTGCATATAAAAAGACGATTTTCGGAACGATATCGTCTCGGAATAAGGGTGTAGAGCATAACGTGAAGTAAGCGTTCCGCTCGCCTATCTGAAATAAGACTGGTTTTTGTATCTGTATCTTTCGTGCACTTAAGTGTCTGAGTCTTGCTGCAGATCTACCCTTAATGTCTGTCTGTCTGTGGAAATTACGATTACGGGAGAACGCATAGAGCTATATTCTTTGTCACCATAGGCTGTTTGGTATTGAAAATGGGGAAAATCGGACCAGTACCACGCCTACTTTTTATAGAGAATATGGATTCATCCGTGCTTAGAGCTTAGTTTCTCAGCTTGCAGGAGAAGCTAAAATTTCATTTTACCATCTTAGACGAAAATGTACTTCCAAAAATGGACGTGGGTCGCCCACTGGTATACCATACCATATAATGAGGTGTTTGTTAAGAAAACCGGTGTTATAAACGAGTTAATATATCAAAATTTACTATCTGTAAATAAAATGAAAGTAGGTGTCACCCGCCTACTTTTTTCATCAATTTGACAGATGCGGGTGTAGGGTATATAAGCTTCGGCCAGGCCGAAGTTTGGCCGTCTTTAGAGTATTTTTTCGTTCCTATCCAAATTTTGGCTATTTTTTTTTTGTCGCATAATTGCAAATTTTAAATTATAGGAGTTTATTTTTACATTAGCTTCCCGAAATTTTCTCTGCTCCAGAATACAATCTTATTCTAAAATCTGTAACCTGCAATCTATAAAATACACATGTTTAAACATCATACATACATATCGTATGTTTGTATGTTGTAATCTGTACAATTTTTAAACCTCTGTAACGTTTTGCACTCAGTACTGTCTATAATTTTCAAACAGGCCCTTCGAAAACTTTCCCAGCAGAACTATTGAAATAAAAATTCTGAGAAAAAAATAAACTTTTTTCCAAAATATATAATTGATAATTAATTTCACTTAAACCCGGTTATAAAGTAAAATAAGTGACCAGTCTAAGAAATTTTAATTAAAATAAAGCTATTCAGTCGACTTCTAATGTATATTTTATTTTTTTAACAGTTTTACTGGAGGAGAAGAAATTTCATTGCGAAGCCATTACTTAATGAGGCAAATATAGGAGCTATAATCCTAGAAAATCCATTTTATGGAGTTCGAAAACCGGACAATCAAGTGTAAAGATTACTTCTTTATTAAAATACATGTAGCACTGCAAAAGTACAATAATTTAATGTAGAATTTATATTAGTAATAATATTAGTATTTAGATAAATATATAGTATTTAGAAATATCTATTTGTTAATATAATGATGTATTTTTGTTTACCACAAAATTTTACTTAGTTATAGAATAATTTTACTTTAAAATTAATAAGTTCTCTCCATCCATTTGTAGTGAACAATATGTGAACACTTATTAAATGCCTTAAATCAGGAGACAGTCAAAATACCGAAACGACAAATTCCCAGAAAATTGTTAAATCCCGAAAAATGTTTAATTCTGAAATGAAAAATTCCGAAAATTGTTTAGTGACGAATTGACATTTTAGTCATAATTTTTCCCGAAACGAAGTACGCGGCCACTTGCCTTTTTTTACAATGGCAAAAAAGCAAAGTTGTAATTTTGAGAGAAATTTGCTATCTGAGAGTTATAATCTTTGCCACGGCCGAAGGCCGCCACGCATCAAGACTTTTAATGCGAAAATACTTTGCATTATCAGGAGAATTTTGTTGTCTGAGAGTTATAATCCTTGCCACGACCGAAGGCTGCCACGCATCAAGAATTTTACTGCAAGAATACTTTGCATTATCGAGAGAACTTTGCTGTCTGAGATTACAGTCCTTGCCCCGAAGAATTTTGTTGTCAGTGGATTATAATTCTTGCCACGGCCGAAGGCCGCAACGCATCAAGACTTTTAATGCGAAAATACTATTATTGAGAGAATTTTGTTGTCTGAGGATTATAATCCTTGCCATTGCCAAAGGCCGCCACGCATCAAGACTTCTAATGCAAAAATAATTTGCTTTATTTTTAAAATTTTTTTGTCTGAGGGTTATAATTCTTGCCACGGCCGAAGGTCGCCACGCATCAAAACTTTTCATGCAAAAATAATTTGCTTTATCCAGAAAATTTTTTTCTCTGAGGGTTATAACCCTTGCCACGGCCGAAGGCCGCCACGCATTAAGACATTTAATGCGAAAATACTTTGCATTACGAGAGAATTTTGTTGTCTGAGGGTTATAATCTTTGCCACAGCCGAAGGCCGCCACGCATCAAGGCTTATTGCGCAAATACCTTGCATTATCGAGACAATTTTATTGTCTGAGGATTATAATCATTGCCACGGCCGAAGGTCGCCTCGCATCAAGACTTTTAATGCGAAAATACATAATGTAAAGTATTTTCGCATTAAAATTCTAGAGTGAATTTTGTCTTGAAGTCTTGAGTGCAAAAGCAAAGTGAATTTTAATGCCTGAGGGTTATGATCCATGCCTCCTGATAGTGGCTAAATTTAACTTTGCTAATGGTTTTAATCTGTTCAAGAGCCTGGAGCATACACAGGAAAAGTAGTTCTGTAATTTCGGGATTTTGCCATTTCGCAATCTTGCCGTTCGGGTTTTTGTCTTTCGGATTTCGTTACCAACCCATTAAATCAGTTAAAAGTTGCATTGCAACAAAAAATATATGCCCCTGCCTTCCCTAACTTCTGAGAAATTACATTTTCCTTTGCTATTGGGAGTCCAAACAAGTTCTTGTTGTTTTTTTATTATTGAATTTGTAATTTTTTATGTACGATGTGTACAATACTGAAACCATTTTTATTTCGAAGACGAAGAATTGGGAGCAATACTCGATGCAGATCCATGCCGGACACAAGAGGAACTTGCAGAATCATTAGAAGTTGAACAGCAAACGATTTCAGAACGTTTAAAAGACTTAGGAATGATTAAAAAAGACGAAAATTGGGTTCCGTACGAATTGAAGCTGAGAGATGTTGAACGGCGCTTTTTCACCTCCGAACAATTTTTTCAACGACAAAGAAGAAAATGGTTTCTGCATCGCATCGTGACTGGTGGTGAAAACTGGATACGCTACGACAATCCAAAACGGGAAAAAATCATGGATAAAGTCTGGTCATGTCTCAACATCAACAGCAAAGCTGAATATCCATGGCTCCAAGCTCATGCTCTGTATCTATTGGCATCAACTCGGTGTGGTTCCGTTCAAGATGGGAGAAAGAAAAAAATAAGCGATGGACAATACTTTGATTAAGATATTATTTATCCATAAAATAAAATTTCAAATTTAATGCTAAACAGCGAGAACTTATTTGTACTCCCGACATAAAACAAAATTCAATGTTCATTTTTAAATTTAGGCGTATATTTAAAGGTATAAGAACTTTTCTTTTTTTTTTTGCTCTTGTCACAATTTTCAAAATTAAATTTTAAATTTTCTTAAAAGAATATTCATTTTAAAAAATGTACAAGTCAACCGAAGCCTGCGTGGTAAGGGACGATTTCGAATGTTATTTTTATGTGAGTAATTTAATAATTTAAGGCTGGTTTATTTGTTATTTGTTGTACCCCTCTAAACTCGAATTCACTAACCCGAATCAGAAGTTGATGCTAAAAACAGGATTGATCCACTTCTCGAAGATTCGCTGAAAATTATCTCTAACTACGTTATTTAAGACGTTTCGGTTGTAATTTTTCTATTCGAATTAGTGGATTGATCTTTAGAAATCTTAGTCCTCAAGGAAAGTTGTGCCGCTTAAAATTTAACATCAGCTGGTCCGTTGGGTGGTGGGATTCCGGTTGTTGTCGACTGAGCTTTGTTAGAATACACTCTGTAAAAAACTACCCCGTTAGGATTTCCGCAGGTCTGCGCAGGACTAATAGATGCCGTAACTAACGTTCCTTACAGGATAGAGGGACAAAAAGAGTTAGAATTCTTAACGAAATTAGTTTTTCCCATCTTAGATATTACTTAATACAAGCAAAATAGACTACCTATGTTAGAGAGCGGTCGATTTCAGAATGCTATATTATTTTTCTTGTGATAAGCCCTGCCAAAGTTCATTACCTACGGCAAGGATCGGCAACGTGGTGCCCGCGAGAGAATTTTAAAGTGCCCGCGTAAAACCTAGTAAATATATTATTAAATTTTCAAATGGTCAAACCTTATATCGTATTAAATTAATTTACACCTTTGCGAATGTTTGTTTTTAAATATGAAGAAGTGGGTTTTTCAGTAGCTATGCCCAAACTTTAACGGTTATTGCTCTGACGTTTCAAGTGACAGCGCTGTCATTCTTTGACGTTTGGAAGCAAATCCTTTCGATTCCATTACTATGAGGCCATTATAACTGACTTTTTGTGCCCTCAGTTGGACGACATGAACCTGGACGAGATGTGGTAGAGGCTAAAAGAAAATGCGTCATTGACCCATTGGTATTTAGCATTCAGTAAAGGTTTTGCCAAGGTTTTAGTTCTCAATTTTACTTTTCAGAAAATCAACTTTTGGCCACGATTTTGATGCAAATACTCCTAGGTGTGCTGTCGAGATTAACGCTCAGCTATGGGCGGTCAGCGAATAGTTCTGCTTATCTATGAGCTTCAACATAGACGCTACCAATGCCAGAACAGATTTCATATCGAATCTGCATGACGGAGGGGAAGGGAGGATCGAGGGTAAGACCTCGAGTTTCGCCGTCGGTCAAACTTCACAAAATCCAATGATGGCAATCCGGAAGTCCAGAGACCTCCTTCTAATCATTTCCGCCAGTATCATCGCCTCCACAACAGCCAGTATAAATCCTGATCGAAAGTGTATGCCGTGAAGCTCAGTCCTCCAGACTTTCGCCATCACCCAAGCATGCTCAATTTTATCAAGTTCTATTTTACCTAGTTGTTCTCAGCTAACATGTTTGAGGAACACAGCGCAGAAGAGGGTTTCTCGGCGGTGAACGTTCAAACTGGCCGTTTGAACGCCATATCCGCTATCTTAGAAATCGCCGATGGACCTCGTTTCTGCACTGTAGGCTACTTCTGAGGAAAGTTTCTCTATTTTAGTTACTATGCCCATAACACTCTCCCCCCTCCCTCCAACGACGCATCGCACTTTTAAATACCTAGACTCGTCGAACCCCTTAAAAATTTGGCGCTTCGGTTGCACCATTGATTTGACAGCCCAGGTGTATAATATAAGCTTCGGTCTAGATGAATTAAACACTTTTACTTGTCTAAAACAATTTTAATACATACAACTTTTATCCCGTTTCAGGAGATCAAATTTGCATAATGTTTCCGATATTCTTGTAATGGGAGGATGTTTAATATTAGAATGTATGGTGCTGTTTCATTGGTGTGAAAAGAACGGTTATGGCCCTTTAGGAGTAACTGGTTTATCAATGGGTGGACATGTGAGTTATAAAAAAAAACAAGGAAAAAAATTTAATTGTTCAATAATATTACAGATGGCTTCATTAGCAGCTACGAATTGGCCGAAACCAGTTGTATTAGTTCCATGCCTTTCGTGGTCTTCAGCAGCCGCAGTTTTCACCACAGTAAGTGATTTATCTAGGTTTCGGAATGTGTTTGGAAAATACTTGTTTTAGAAAATTTGCATACAGGGTGTTATCGCATAAGATGCTTCAAAAGGCTCGGGCGTGTAGGTTGAGTCGAGACAAAAAGAAAATCAAAAAAGTATGGAAGGAGGGAGGCTCAATCCGCCAGTGTTAGGTGTTAGAGATAACCTGAAAAATAACCTGAAAAAGTATAATTTTTTCTCTGATCTCAAAGTTTTGTTATGAATTCTAAAAACAATGCTTCAAACTAAAAGGATATACGATATCTCTCCCAGAAAACACTTTTTGCTAAAGCAGGTTTTAAGCTGTGAACGTGAACAAAACTTATTTTGTCAATATCTTGGTGGGGAGTGAATAGTATTTGTTAAAACTTTATTCAATCGATGGTGAATAAAAACTTAATATCAAGTTAGGTAATTAAATTTAGAAAGCAATTTTTAACTAACCCAATCATTCTAAATCGGCTGACAAACGTAATTATCCCTTATTCTTCTTTGTTCTTTTCACTTTTGTATGCAAAAGCAACAGACACAATCCCGGCATATGTTGTTGTTTTCCATTTATTTTCGAAATTCACGTCTCAGTTTTTACATTCTAAACACACAAAAAGAAGCTTTTTTTCTTTGACCGCACAATCGCAAATGTCAAACTGTGCATATGCTAAGAAGCTATTTTCCAAACGTAATTAGCAATGGATTTGTGCATAATATTTATCAAAACATGAAAAAACACATTCACACTTCTTCACTTCGAATTCACTTCGCTTCACTTTGAATTTATATCTTACATATTTTGCGAAGGAAGAACAAAATATGCTCCAAAATATTAACCGCAATTTTCGCACCTAAACGCTGTAATTGTTTTGTTTACGGTCGGCCATCTTTTGTATACCAACAACAATCTTCTACATCAGCTCTAATAGTTTGATCTCTTTTCATCGCGTTTGTTTACACCCGAAATCAATTATATGCATCAGTCAAACCAAGGTGATTACAAAGTCACTTTGTTTTTATTTACACTTTGGTTTTCGTATACCAGCTCAGCAGACGTCAACAGACCAGAGTTACCAGATACAAACACAATGAATTTTCACTGAAAAATCTTTACATTAGGTCTGCTTGTTTACTTTTCTAGTAAAAAATAGTAAAAACTTTACTTTTTTTACAGAGAGAGAATTTCAACAGTCATCGAACACGTTTCTAGTAAAAATTGAATAATGCCAAAATTTACATTTGAAAGTAAACAAAGAATTTCCTCTCCCACTCTCACAAATTCAATATCATCAATTCTATTTTGTACTAGGCGAAATTTTCCCAGTAAAAAATAGCACGAAGGGGAAATGATTTCGCTCTCACTTACGTAAAATCTCTCAGTTATCAAACGAGTTCTAAAAAAAACTAATAAAAGTTTGTGCTTTCTAGTATTAGCAAGCACGTTATCGAATGAACCTACTCTTAAAAATACTTCAACTGGTAACACTTTGTCAGCAGAGTTGGTATACAAAAATCGATGCGCTAGAAAGAGACCTTAAATGCACGATGTTTCTAGAAATTGTATATTCATAAAAACACGCGAAGAAAAGAGACAAACATTACAAGCGAAAAGTGCAGAAAAAGGGAAACAAAGAAATTCCTTACGTCCCCACTTAAAAGAGTCTAGTTATAGAATATAAAAAAAGTCCGGTTCAGTCTTGTGTCAGTTTGCTTCACGTTTGCTTTTATTACGTTAGCTTAAATAGAATGATCGGGTAATGTTTTCAATTTACCCGGTGACTGAATTATTTGTACGGTTGTATTCACCATAGTTCACGGTAGGTGTAAACGCAAAACGTGAACAAAAAGATGAATGTCTCGACCAGAAATAGTCATAATTTCAATTGTGACTGGATTGGTCTTACACCGTAGAAGTGCAATGACAACACATTTTCAAGAATTCCGCCCCATAAATGTTTAAGATGGGCGTGGCACGGTCTGAAACGACCAATAATAGACATAATTTCAATACTACCAGGCCCAGGAAGCTAAATTTTTTATGGTGATTAATCTTACACCGTAGACGTGCAATGAGAACACATTTTTTTAAAATTTCGCCCCCTAAGTAGTTAAAATGGGGAATATTTATTCCCCATAAGTAATAGTTAAAATGAAATATACATGATTTTGGTAATGGTGGGAGGTAGGAGGCGACCACCCAAATGGTCACACCAATCGATAAGAAATATCGGGAATATACATGACTGTGGTCATGGTGGGAGGTAGGTGGCGACCACCCAAAATGGTTCGTTGGTAATCGTTGGTATCGCTTGAGAACGGCTGGACCGACTTGGCTAATTTTAAAAAAAAATTTTTAATTGTAAAGTTATAATTTAAAATAATCAGAACGAAACAAACGAGGAAAAGATTGAAGAATTGTGTAATATTCGTGACTAACGGTAACCCCGTGACGCTAGGTGACGCTAGCGAAGCGTCGCTTCGGCAACGGGCAGCTAGTTAGAAATATAGCTAACCCGAACACAGACTCCTTTCTGGTTTAAAGGCTTTTTTAAGAATTTCTTAGAAAACTTTAGCATCAGAAAAAAATTATACTTATTCATGAATTTATTTAAAAAAATTGTGACCAACAATTTTTTTGAAATTTTTCCTGTTCCTGTTACTTTTTGAGATTTTTTTCAATTTTGAATCGCGTTTTTAAAAAATTCCCTCTAGCGCCTAAATGGAAGGAAATTGAGTCTCCCCCTCCCATAAGATTTTTTCTTGTCTCGACTCAACCTACACGCCCTTTTGATGCATCTTATGCGGAACACCCGCAATTATTGTGGTCCTTCTTTTCGAAGTATTCCAAAAACAATGGGACAGCCCGGAAACCTGTTCGTATACATAAAAAAATAATAACTGTGAATTTTTAGCTATATCGAACATCGCATAACCGAGCCCCAGCCCTCTAAATTTTAAAAAAGTCGGCTTTTTTCCTTCTTTTTAATTTCGGTCCACTAATATTAACCAGTACACCCTAATTATTTTTTATGTCGATAAAGGACGTTAATATGAATGCAAAACGTGCTTATTTCTTGAAATCGGAATAAAATTGATAAAATTATGTATTTTTTAACGCTGCTCGTATTAGAGTGAAAAATAAACCAAATTAAAAGTTTTACTTTGGTAAGTCAACACAGCAAACCCGAATACGCTCAATTTTTGAAATTGGTTGTTATATTTATTAGAGGTATTCCTCCACGGGAAATATCTTTTCGGGCTCCAGAAAGATAATTCCACTTCCATGCCGTTTGATTTGCATTTTTGAAAGAAACTATTCAATTGAATACAAAAAGAATGGTAGAAGCTATGACTGGTACTGCAACTAACAAATACTTCGCAAGTAATTCCCTTACAATCGAGAGACAACAAAAGAGGTTTATTCCATTGCAAGCAAAACGTTGGACCACTTTGTTTCAAAAACTACAATTTCCTTTTTCAAACGTTTTAATATCGGGTCATATAAAAAGTCTCCTTGGTTTTTGGTACATTTTTGAACAAAAATTTTCTTTATAAAAAATCAATTTAAATCAAGTACATATTGACCATTATTATCTATGACCTTTTTCGGGTAGCTACATAATTCCACTGGTATAAAACTTCTGTGGTTTATCGTCGAAAAACTTGGCCACGTGATTTTTGGTGGCGCTTCGGTCGGCAAATTTTTTACCACCAAGAGAGTTTTGAAGAGACCGAAACAAATGGTAGTCCGACGGTGAAAGGTCCGGGCATACAGTGGATGCATAAAAACTTCCCAACCAAGTTCTGTCAATTTGTTCCGAGTCGACAAAGATGTGCGCGGCCTCGCATTGTCATGATGGAACACAACTTCCTTCTGTTGGCCAATTCTGGTCGCTCTTTTTGGATTGCTTCATTGAAACGGTCGAGTTGTGCACAGTACAGGACCCAATTGATGGCTTGCCCACGTTGCAGTAGCTCATAATGGACAATTCCATTCCAATCCCACCAAACACTCAACATAACCTTATTTGCCGTCAGTCCAGGCTATGAAGTCGTTTGTGGAACGGAATAAAATTGATAATTTTGTTCAAATAAGAACTTTATTTAAATGACCACTATAGTCCTGCTGAAAACCGGTTAAATTTCGTCTGCCAGAGTTTGTTGAAATCCAAGAAAATAATTAAATTTAAAATTAAAAATGGCTCCCAACCTAAAGCTACAATTTTTTGGCCTGATAGGATGGCCAAAGTTCTTTCTCTTCAAGAATGTGCAAATTTGTTGGATCGCTGCACCTCTACTGATGGCACCATTACTGACGTCCAACATAATGTGAAGATTTCATAATCGCAATATTGGCAAGCAATGTGAGACTTGAAATTGTCAGGCAATTGAAGACCCAAGTATTTCAGAAGAAAATTTCCAGAATTGTTTTAAAATTGTCTGGATTGTCCTGAATACGTAAAAAAACGTGTACTGCTGACTAGAGATAGATACCAGCTTTAAGTATTTTACGTCTGCTTTTAAGAAATTTTTAAAAATGTAAAAATTCTATGTGAAATTTCGAAGTTTTGCGATAATGGCAACCATAATTTTTTTGATCTTTTTTGCAATGATAGAATTACTATTTATTAGATTTTTTAGAAATTTGAAGTTTACAGAAGAAAAAGAGCCCAATACTCAAGTCAATTGTATGAAAACAACTGGTTTTTAGGTGCCGTCTACATTGACATATCCGATTGTCTGGCAATTGTATATTTTTAGCTTATGAAATACCTTGTCAGACAGGCAATATACAAAAAGCATTTAAAAAAGCAACAACAAACGTAGTTATTGCCTGAAATTGTATTGAGATTGTATTTGTGATTTCTTGAAATTGAATTGCCTTGAAATTGTATTTTTGAAATGCCTAAACTTCAAATTTAAGAAAAAAACAAAGCAGATTGAGCGAGAATTGTGTTGTGTGGGATTCTAAAATGACTACATTAATTTGCTGTATGTTATACTTATATTGTAGTTTATTGCTTTATACGCTTTTCGACAATGTGAGTCTATAATTGTTTTATTTGATATCTTTGATGAACCCTTTTATTTCTCTTTTTATTTTTTATTTGTTTTTTTTTTCATCAATCCAGACCTGTTGATACTAAAGCATTTATTGGTGATGTCATTTAATTTAAATCTCGGTCCCATAGTCAGTGACAATTGACATTTGCAATCCCAGGTTGGTAATTTTAAATGTAACATAAATTTTAAATGTCAGAGTATTAAGCCGTGCCCTATGAATCGTGTATTTATATATACATACATTATGTATGTAAACATTGTATGTATATCCTCCTTCATTGCGGACGGCAACAGGCTTCGAAAACCATAAAAAAATACAATAACAAATAACATAACAGAAAGGAAACTACGTAATTTTTAGATAGTGTCTGCATGGAGGGAAAAGGCGTTGAACAACAGATAACATCGGAGCAAGGCAGGCAGCAGATGAGGGCCTGAAAATGTGCAAATGAAAAAACGAAAAAACCCCTCTTTTCCTCCCCGCAAATATTAAAAGCATATTTCTTCCGATATTCGCCGTCGGAGCAAGGCAGGCAGCAGACCGCCATTTATGTACATAAGCGTCTGCCTTACCGTCATAAGGCAGTACATAAGCGTACTGCCTTACAGCAAATAAAGAAATAAAAAAACAACTCTCCCTCATTCTCACTGCTCAAACTCCAAAGACCGGCGACTACCTCTTTCGATTCCACTAACAAAAACTTCAGCAAATAGATAAGAACCAAAAAACTTTCCTTTTTCCCCTAGACGTAAAGTAAAAAAACGTATTTCCATGGATTCCACCAACAAAAATGAATAAACGGGATATGAATATTTTTTTATTCGGTGCCCCTCCAATTCATAAACGACGAATAACCGTTTTCTTCCGAGTCGTCTAGTGTAGAATTTTCAGCAGAGTATTCGTTCAGTCTCATTCGATTCGAATAATTAAAAGATACTCTGCAGTCAATTCTCGAACTTTTTTCTGTATCTCGAAAGTACTTTTGGATCGTCTCATGCAGACCTCTAATGCGCACGCAAACGGAGTCTATGAAACTGAGCCTTTATCTTTGTGTCCGCTAATTTCCCCTGCCAAGGCACATCATAGACATTTGATAACGTTCACTTTCGCAATTATAATAAAATTGATTTTGAGCGGTTTCTGTCTTTGTTAGATAACTTTGACATTGATTATATTTTTTCTTGTCAAGGTGTGAATGTGCAACTAGCCATTATAAACTGTAACTTAAATACTTTTCTATAAGCAGTGTCCAACTACAAGCGCAATTTAAACTCTAACAAAAATCATTGGTTTAACTCCAGGCAAATTGTGTATTCCAAGTCTTTTCGTAACTTGGCTATCAAGGCCTAGACCGCTGTGAGTCTAACTGGAAAACTTGCTGTAGATTACGTAATCGCACAGAGGCTCTTATCCGTAGATCAAGAAGATGTGCACATAGTCGTTTGTTTAATAATTTAAATAGCAAACAACTGTGGTCGTTGTTACGCGTTACTCTAACCTGTCTACGCCTCTTGAAAATGTTGATGTCAACGACATTAAGGGCCAGTTTCACAGTACGCACTTAAGCGTAATCTAAGTGCAGACTTTAAAAAAACTTAGCTAAGTGAACTGTGAGCTTTTCCCCATGCTAAAGCTTTTCTCTGTTTCACAGTGCACCTTTAAATTTTCCTTAATATGTTGAAAAAACAAAAAAGCTTTCTGACATTTTTTGTCAAAAAGCAAAAACAAAAATGTTTTTCTGTCAGTTTATTCTATGAAAATTTTTCAAAAAGAGTAACGTCAAAGAAATTTTTTGAATTTTAAGGAAAATCTAAGTGCTCAAACTCGTGCACTTAAGTGTACTGTGAGTGTGGGACAACTGTGAAATACTTTTAGGGGCGCCCTAAACTTAAGTGCGTACTGTGAAACTGGTCCTAATAATTACTTCACCTCATTTCAATCTGTTGGGACAAGTAATCTCAATCTAGATCGTATGTCTGACAACACTTTCTCTTTCAAAACATATCTTCGATTGATCTATCTTCAGCTTTCTTAAAAATTAAATTCAATGCTGTTGGTCAAGATTATTTTGCCCTACATCCAGAGATATTTGGTTTTGTTTTCATTAAGAATATGTTAACTTTCTCACAGTTTCCTGATGCTTGGAAGGTTGCCCGTGTAGTGCCCCTTAAAACCTAATAGCTTTAATAGTAACCTAATGGCCTGTTCGAAGCGTCTTTTGAGGTGATTTATTATTACGTTATTTAAATATAAATTACCATGTATTCGGAGTGGATCTACCTAATTTATTTTGGCAGATCTGTATTATGTTTTGTTGTTGTGAATTTTGATACGCACATCTGCGGGTGTGAAATTGTGGCCAAAGCTCTATAATTTTATTTCCTATATAATTATTTAAAAATTTAAAATAATATTTATTTTATAACTAGCTGACCCTAGCGTCACAGTGTTACCGTCAATCACGAATATTACATAATTCTTCAATATTTTCCTCGTTTGTTTCGTTCTAATTTTTTAAATTATAATTTTACAACTAAAAACATTTTAAAAAATTAGCCAAATCGGTCTAGCCGTTCTCAAGTAATGCGATTACCAACGAACCATTTTGGGTGGTCGCCACCTACCTCCCACCATGATCACAGTTGTGTATATTTCCCGATATTTCTTATCGATTGGTGTGACCATTTCGGGTGGTCGCCACCTACCTCCCTCCGTGATCACAGCCGTGTATATTGCCCGATATTTCTTATCGATTGGTGTGATCATTTGGATGGTCGCCTTCTACCAAAATCAAAATAACCAAAATCATGTATATTTCCTGATATTTTTTATCGATCGGTGTGACCTACCTACCTACCTTCCACCATGGTCAAAACTATTATATTTTCCAATATTTCTTATTGATTGGTTAAAAAAAAATGGGTTAAAACACCCCCGTGTAATCACTTTAGGGGATAACCTTAGAATCAGAAAACTTCCCAGTCATGCGCACAACAACAAAACCGTGTATTGAAATTATGACTATTTTGAGTCATTACATACCGTGACATGCTTATTTTAACCACTTAGAGGGCGGGATTCTTAAAAATGTGTTCTCATTGCACGTCTACGGTGTAAGACCAATGACCATACAAAATTTAGCTTCCTGGGCCTGGTAGTATTGAAATTATGACTATTTTTGGTCGTTTCAGACCGAAAATTAACCATTTTAACCATTTAGAGGTGGAATTCTCATTGCACATCTACTGCACAAGGCCAATCACCATACAAAATTTCAGCTTCCTGGGCCTGTAAGTATTAAAATTATGGCCATTTTTTGTCATTTCAGACCTCTTTTAACCACATAGGGGGCAGAGTTCCCCCTTTGGGGAAATACCTTTGGTCCAGAAATTTTCGCGAGCATGTGCACAGCAACATATACAAGTTATATCGCAATCGGATGGCCAGTTTAGGAATCCATAAAGGACAAACATACATACATACATACATTCATTTTTATATATGTACATACATATATAGATTGTGGCCAAAGCGGCAAACAATGCAATCCTAGAAGCGCATTGTTTGCCGCATCCCGCAAAGCCGAGGTTACCTCCTCCTAATTACATATATCATCCCATTCATTATACCCTACACCCGAAGGGTTCAGGGTATATTCACTTTGTGCTTCCGTTTGTAACGCATTAAAGGAGGCGTGGCAGGTATAGGAAAGTATATATATTCTGGCTCAGAATCACCTCCTGAGTCGATTTAGCCCTGTCTGTCCGTCCGTCGGTCTGAGGATTGCAAATCACGATTGCAGGAAAACAAATTGTCATGAAATTTGGTACAAATATTCTTTGTTCTCCTAGGCTGGTTGGTATTGAAAATTGAAAAAGTCGGACAAGTTCTACGCCTACTTTTTATGGCCAATATAAATTAATCCGTGCTTATAGCTCAATTTCTCAGCTTGTAGAGTGAACTTAAAGCTAAAGTTTTATTTCCGAGTCCACCGTCTCCGACTTAAATAAAACCCAAAAAATTTGTTTGTTGGGAAAAGCGGTGTTGTAAATGAGTTAGTAGATCAAAATGTACTGTTTGTAAGTGAAATGAAAGTGAGCGTCTCTCACCCACTTTAATCTTCCCTTTGACGGATGCGGGTGTAGGGTATATGAGCTATTGTTTTGAATAATGGCAGAAACAGCTCAATGAGTCTGGACATGGCTATTAATGATATTCCGATTACCTTTGTCGAACAAATAAGGTCTTGCGGTAGGTCTTTGTCTTGGGGTAGTCCTGGACAAGAATCTATCGTGTGAATCGCATATAACTTATTTGCGATTTCCACAAGAAATCTTCTGCACTGGTTTTATCCTGGAATTTCTTCCTCACCTTATGACACATCTTTCTATGTTCGAGTCGCTCGTTGGAATAGCTTACCGGTAAAATCTTAAATCTTTCCTGTTTTAAGCGAATGATTATGGAATGTGCGAGAAACACTGAGCTGTAGAGTTTTTTGTAGCGTTCCTGCTGCTGTCACTGGGGACTATTTAGTATGTTTCTTTTATGTGTCATTATTACCTTTTAATAATTATTGTTTTTGGGTTAGTGGCTGTCTGGATTGTTAAGTTTCATTCTAATTTCTCCTTTATCACATCTATAAGTTTAGTAAATTGCCTTGAAGTAAATTGATTTACCTTTCTTTTTTAAAAATCGTTGTCTTATATTTCTATAATGTATTCATAGTATGTAAGTTTTAAGTTTTCTTAAATATAAAGTTCTTGTAATTTCGGTTTTTGGCCTCCTGTGGCTTTTGGAATTATAATAAATAAATGAAAAGAAATGAACAAAATTACAGTTATTATTTTTTTACGTACACGAACAAGCTTCCGAGTTGTCCGGTTGATTTCCACATAATTCGAATTCCCCTATACGTTTGAAAACCACCCTACTATATATTGTATATTACAAATTTTTTTAATAAAGGCAGAGCAGAATTTAAACTTTGTGCAGACATACTTCTCTGCGAAACGAATTTGCTGTATGTGCAAAAATGGCCAATATTATATTTTGGGATTTCCGTATATGCCATAACTAGTGGAAATATTCGCTGATTTTACGTAATTGACTGTAAGGGTTCTTATACAAAGTTCAATTTAAACAGTCGGTTATCTCAAAATGGCTGTTTTGTACATACGCACTTTTGTTTAGCAGGCCAGTATAGTCTGTATACAATATACCCTTATTCCAAGAGACGATATCTTCCCTTATCGGAATAAGGGTGACAGATTATATACTTACAGGGTGTGATGAGTCAGTCAATTAATTGGGATATGTTGGAAACGCAATATTACGCCGACGGAAATTACAGCGAAAAACTTTCAAAAATGGTGGCAGTGATAGATGATGCATTTACAGCCGGTCAAAAATTCGTAAAAAATTTTAACCAGTCATTAGAGAAACTGAAAAGTGACATTAGTGAGGCTCAGGGTAGTAAAGGCTCAATCGAAAGTTCGTTGAATACTGTAAAAGCGAGGTTGAATATTAGAAATAGTTGTTGCTCTTCTAAAATCGATGGTAAAAGTTTCAGTGAACACAGTTTATCTCGAAAGGACTCGGCGATTACTGAAAACAAGAATGAAGTAATACATAGACACAAAAAAAAGTCTTTATTACCACAAAAGTCGACTTTAACAAGGCTAATGACATATATCCTTCCTCAAAGATCTGTAATTAATTCTAAGAAAATTAATATAACACAAACAAACTGGTGGGAGCGTGAAGCTGTACAGTTTATGCGAGGAATGATGGATGAATGCACTCATTTGAAAAACTTTTCCGTTCCATACGATACGTCTCTTATTATTGCCGTTTGTGCTAAAAATGACGCATATGTTCCACGTGAGGGGTGTTCGAGCCTGGAAGACATCTGGCCAGGAGTTGATATTCGTTATCTTGATGCAGGGCATGTAAGCGCATATGTGTTACATCAAAACATTTTCAGGTAAGTCTATTAATTTAATATTCTAAGTTGATCCAAGTCTATTAAATTATTCAAGAATCTTTAATATGTTTCTATCTAATAAAATGAAGATCGTAAGAGATATAAGCCATGGTTTTTTTAAACTATCACGTATTCCAATAGGTACATACCAATTTTCAGGCCGTTTACACATTCCTTAAACTAAATCTATCTTAATAACTTTTTATCGCTGTAAAATTGAAAATAATGTCGTGCAAGCTGATATAGCCACTGTATCTATGTTGCTCCTATGTTCCTCCTAACTCTGGGGAGAACATTTATGTTTTATGTTTATATGTATTTATGTTTTTCAGAGGTCTTTTCCAAATGAATTACATATGTGTGTAATCACACACATATAGGTGCCTTTTGGACCTTATATTCACTGATGATAAGGATATTTTTGATCTGACTCGATGTGCACATCTTGTACTACTTGAGCAGAAGCGCCGTCCCACCTTGAACATTGATTTAGTTCTGTTCTGCAAAATGTCCCAGCCGGTGATTCGAATGCGTATGCCTAGAAAATTTTGCTTTAAATATTCAAATTATTTAAGTTTGAAAAATTATTTGGGTTTCATTAATTAGAACTCTATTCTTTGTCTGCAAGTTAGTATTTGGCTTTGGATTCTTTTAACAATGTTTTATTGGAGGCTTTTAAATCATTTGTTCCATTACGTAAGGTTGGATTTTTTGCGAGCCCTTCCTGGTTTTCTAATGAGTTGCGTGCTTTAACATGAAAACCAAGTGCTATAAGTTGTACTGTAATATGCGTTCAACTGCAAACCTATAAAATTATTTATCTATAAGGAGTAGATATTAGAGAGTTGCATAAGTAGTTTTGAAAACAGCTAGGCACTAAATCACAATCACATTTACCAGGTTTGTCAAATGAAAATTAGTCGTAAACCGAAACCAATCAAAACACAAATATTCGATAAAACGAATAGTAAAAGAAAGTAGCTGCGTTTTTGAATTGAACACACGAATAAATAATGTAAAAACAACGTAAAATTACACCAACAAATGAGAATTTCAAACAACAAAGAAACGTTGTTTATGAAATCAAAAAAGCAACAACAAACAATGGTTGACATTTTTTTTTTTTGTTTTAACTGGCTCGTAAGTCGACTTATGTAGCTCTCTAGTAGATATCGGTGGTTATGTAAGCAGCCTTATAGAGAATATATCTTTAATATGGTGTTTACATAAGACGGATTTAGATAAATCTTGGATTTCTTCCTGTAGTTATTGAATGAGAATAAATCCAAGATTTATCTAAATCCGTCTTATGTAAACACCATATAAAGTTAAATGTAACATACGTGGTGATCCTAAAGTATTTTGTATATACCAAAAGGAGGAGTGCGGTTTTTCCAACTCTTATGAAGCTGGATGATATAGAGTCCGACAGTGCAGAAATTACATGTGGAAACAGATTGAGGACAGCACAAACTCCAATTTTGTTGTTGTTTTTTGCGCCGATCCCAACAACAACATTTTTTGTCGCTCTCGTATGGTTTACGAGTTATTACGTTAAACTTAACGTTTATATCTCCTAAACTGTATAAGGTATCTGGATAATATAAGTACCATTGGGAATGTATTAGAAATAACTTTAATTTATGTAAAATAATATTTTATCCAAAATCGTGTACTTTTGGAGGAAATTTAAATTTTTAATACTATTTTTATACCCCACACCCGAAGGTATGAGGGTATAGAGTGGTACCTCGAGATACGAGTTTAATTCGTTCCGTAACCTAGCTCGTATGTCAATTTGATCGTATGTCAAAGCAATTTTCCCCCTTGAAATTAATTAAAATGTCATTAATCCGTTCCAGCCCCAAAAATGCTACCCCTAATTGTTTTGTTACCTGTTTTTGAATAAGAAAAATTTATTTATAAATGACAAATATTGTATAAAACCATAATAAAAGAGAATGTAAAGCAAAAAAAAAACTGGTTTTATAAAGTGTACATAAATATTTGTATTTTGATCACTTAAATGTACCTTACACACAACTTAAATGCTACTGTATGCTTAATTTAAGTCACTGCTTTTCTCTTCACTGGTCTTTGCCTTTTTCGCCGGATTTTAAAAAACTTTTCAAGGAGGTTTGTTTCTTCCTCCCTTTCAGAATGCTGCGGAAATGAGTTAGGCAAGTGTCAATTAATAGCTCCTATGCACAGCTATTGCTGTGCAAAACAAAACATCGCTCGCTCGACAGCTCGTGTCTCAAATGTCGCTCGTATGTTAAAACAAAACTTCGCTCGCTCGACAGCTCGGATCTCAAATAACTCGTATATTAGGGCACTTGTATCTCGAGGTACCACTGTATTCCCTTTGTTCTTCCGTTTGTAACGCATTAAAGGAGGCGTGGTAGGTATAGAAAAGTATATATACTCTGGCTCAGAATCACCTCCTGATCCGATTTAGCGGATCGTCCTGATCCGTCCGTCCGTCCGTCTGTGGAAATCACGATTACAGGAGAACGAATAGAGGTATCGTCATGAAATTAAACGCGAATATTCTTTGTTATCCTGCGCTGGTTGGTATTGGAAATGGGACCAGTGCCACGGCTACTTTTAATAGAAAATATGCACTCATCCGTGCTTTAAGTTAAACTTTTTGGCTTATAGACCGAATTTTGACACCATCTTAGACTAAAATATATTCTAAAAAATGGGCGTGACACACCCACTTATATAATATACCATATAATGACGTGTTTGGTAGGAACAGCGGTGTTGTAGATGAGTTAATAGATCAAAATTTGCTCCCTGCGACCACTTTTTATTACTTCGACAGATGCGGGTGTAGGGTATATGAGCTTCGGCTAGGCCGAAGATAACGTTTTTTTTATTTTATTTATATTTTTTATTTTATTTATATTTTTTATTTTTTTCTCTGTAAAATATATAACTAACCCATATAATTATGCCAATATTAAGAAAGCCCAGGTTATTAGGTTTGCAGACATATTTTTTTTAACCAACTTCTTTTTTACCAAGCTTATAATACTCGGCTGCGGCAAGGATAATAACGTATTGTGAAGTTTTTTGTATACAGGCTTTTTCGCGTATTGAACAAAAATAAACAAAATCCTCTCTGTAATGAAAGGTATTTTTGCATTCAGTGAGCTTTAAAATGCATTTTCTCCTAAAATCCTACACCGATACTGGAAAAAAAATATGCCTGCAAAGCTAAGAGCCTCGGCTTTCTGGCTGGACATAAGTTTTGTAAAGTTTGTAGAACTTTGTTTTAAAATTCCTCAAAGCTCGAACTTATTTCTTGAGAAACGTTCGGGTCGAATAATTTCGAATAATTCGTTGAGGCACTAACGATGAAAAGTATTCCAATAAAGTACGATTAAAAATAACCAGCGCAGACTCCAAACTCAATGAAGAAGAGTTTATGATGAACATTCTTGAAGTTTGTGATCGAGCTCCACGAATTAGTCTGTGCTAAAAAATTCTTAGCGCATTATAAGACATTAATTCTTTATGTTGGATGATAAGCATCTTTAGGAAATGAAAAAAGGTGCACACCGAGCTACCTCAAATAAGTCCTTATCATCAACGAAAATAAGATCAAGCAGCCGATGATTGACGTTTAGAACATGATTTAGTTGGAAAAGGCGCCGAGAAGAAACTTCATTGAGAGAACAAATACCATTTCGACCTTCAGAAAAAAAACCAGATCATCAGAAGATTTGTCCCACAACTCATGACGTAGGTTGAAATCTCCCAAAAAAAAACAAGCGATCTGTTGCCAAAACACTGTCTGCTAATTTATCAATACATTTATAATGTTTTTAATAAATATCTTTGCTAATTTATCAATGCATTTGTAATGTTTATAATAAATATCTTCACAGGAATTCGGTAGCTTATATGAGCAAGCTAATGAATAAATGATATTTTTGTTTTTTTTAAGTCAAGTTTACAGTAAATTTAGCTCAGAATAAGTTAAGATAGGTACAACTACCTGTAGGACAAGATTTCGCTTGGTTTTAAATGGAAGATAATTTCCAGAGGAACGTAAGTCACGTAAAACCCCGTAAGCTTTACCAATAGCAATATTAATATGGTCACTACAGGTGAATGAGCTGTTTAGACATATACCTAAGCTAACAACTTAATTAGCAAATGTAAGTTTAGAATTGCCCAGAAATATAGGAGGTAAACTATACAGCTCAGATCATCTTTTAGCGATTCGCAGAGCAAACGATTTATTAGCATTTAGTTTAAGAACATTTTCAGCAATACGCAAAATTTGCTAAAAAATTTGTTCAACTTTCTTTTCGGAATTAGTGGCCGACTATTTTACATAATAAGTCGTCATCCAGGTATTCAGAAAACGGATGTAATTTCGGAAGCCTTCCTTCCTTCCTTCCTTCCTTCCTTCCTTCAGAATACATTTGGTGAAGTTTGTCTGCAATGTTATACTTCTTTAATTAGGAACATTTGAACTTTTGTAATGTCTAAATTGTCGTTGCTGAGAGGTTAGATTCTGGTTACAAAAGCGTATACGAGTATTTTATTGAAATTTATGACAATAGAAAAACATAGAATAAGATGCTATTAGTTGCGTTAAAATAGTTTTACAAGTTTATTGCTAAGACATCCACATTCATATAAAATTAAATGAAAGCTTTCATTTTACAGGTCCTGCATAATTGAAGCCTTTAAGAGAGCAAAAGAAAAATGCGAAAACTCAATAGGGCCTGTGGGAGAAGATATAAAGCTTGAACTTACATACGCTCAACTTCTACGCAAATATAGGCAACATTTGTCATATTTGAAAAGTGTTTAAATATAAGATAGTTTCGATTTTTCTTTCGTTCATAAAAAAAAAAGAACGATAAAAATTAAAAGTGGCACTATAAATTTAGTTAGTCAATTATTTTTATAAATATGTTTCATTTCAAACTAAAAATTTAGTTTTGGAAGTTGCAAATATACATTTATCAATAACAACTAATTGATTACTCCTAACTCTGTTTTTAAAACGTAGATTATATAGGGCCGATTTTAAAAATCGTTAAAAATACGAAAAGTCAAAATGGGAATTGAATTATGGGACATATAATTTATAGTAGTAAATTACTGGATTTTTATACCCCAGTGTTTTTTGAAAAGTGTTTAAATATAAGATAGTTTCGATTTTTCTTTCGTTCATAAAAAAAAAACAACGATAAAAATTAAAAGTGGCACTATAAATTTAGTTAGTCAATTATTTTTATAAATATGTTTCATTTCAAACTAAAAATTTAGTTTTGGAAGTTGCAAATATACATTTATCAATAACAACTAATTGATTACTCCTAACTCTGTTTTTAAAACGTAGATCATATAGGGCCGATTTTAAAAATCGTTAAAAATACGAAAAGCCAAAATGGGAATTGAATTATGGGACATATAATTTATAGTAGTAAATTACTGGATTTTTATACCCCAGTTGGTTTTTTGTTTATTAGTTAGTTGCCTTTAGGAAGCTACAGGCCAGCGAAGTGAAGTGGAAGATTTTTGAAAATTAAAATAATTAGGTCTATATAATATGTCTATATATATAAGTAAACGAATTTATTATAAATATATGTATATATGTTTTACAATTAATATGTCACTGAAATACAGATATTAATACGAGAGGTTGGAAAGGTAATCGTTGGAGAGGTAATTCAATGAGCTTTATAAAACGGCTTTTTTAAATAGTTGATACAGGTTTGATATAAATAAAAAAATTAGTGAAAGAATGTTTGGGGAAAAAACTCCTAAAGTTCAACTAAAGTTTTAATTATGTGCCGAGTATCTCCTAGCGTACTTTTTTGTTGCGATCTATAAACAGGAATGTCCTCTATAAGATTGTGAAAAAAAGTCTGCGCATATTTGCGCCATTTTGTAAAAACCAACATTTTACAAAAATGTGTTCCTTATACGAGTACGCTGTGCTCCAGTAGAGTTAGCGCTTTGTCGCATTTACGGTTGTTTGACGTACTTCGTGCTTGTCATATGGGCTTCTTAAATAACAGTATATATTTAGTTTGTAAATTCATATTATCAGAAAGAACCTGGGACCCCGAGCAGTTGCTCGGAAATTTTTTTCGAATGTTGCCAAGTTTTATGAATAAGGTTTAATGGGGCGAAAAATTTAAAAAATTAAAGAGTTTTGATTATTTGCAGTGTGAAAAGTAAAGCGAAGGGAAAACACTTTGCATTTATACTTACACATTTTTTTTAATTTTTATAAACATTTTTGCCTTGAAAACATTGACACCCATTTATAAATTTCTTTCAATTTTACAAAACAAAACAAAAATATTTGAATATATGTATATTGACACTTTAAATAAATTACACAATAAATTGTGTAATTTGTGACACAATAAATTATTAACACACTTGTTGATCAAACACTTTAATAGAGAAAAAAACCACCAAAATGAATTTTTTAGAAAAAACACCTCCGCATTTGCAATCTCTCAATCTCTCAATCTCCCTAATATGTGAATATCAAAGAAATTCTTAGAGACGTTTTCGTCCACAAAAAACCGACTAATATATATACAATTTTAGCTTGTTTAATTAGATTAGATATAACTACAAATAATATAGGTTAATAAAAAGAAAATTTATAATGCAATCATTGAAGCTATTGTGGCTATTTGACGCCTTTCGCGATTGTCATGTGTTTATAACATACAAATATTATTGAAAATAATTATACGAACAATATTTTAAATAAATTTTAACAAAATTTCGGTTATTTAAGGATAAAATTGTGGTTTAAAAATGTTAATATAAATTATAATTACAAAAAAAAAATTTCACTTCAATCAAATGTGGTTTAAAAAATAGGTTTTGGTAATGTTGTTGAGAGTTTGCCTTCTAAACTGCGTAATACTATACTCATGAAATGGTATAATTTTACGTACATACATCCATACGTACGCATTACACGCAATATTTAGCAAAGCAAAAGATATTTGGCATATTATGAATTATTTCTAAAAAAAAATTCATCATCACCATTATCGTTATATAGTAATAATTTTGACTTAAAAGAAATTCTTTGCTTACAATGTAATACTCGTACATACATGTTTTCTAAAATCCTGTTTAATTATAAAATAACACACAGCATGACAGCATTTTACTCTGTCCAAAAGCCAGGTTTATGCTGCTCTGCCCAGGGTTTTTAATGCTCTGAATTCGAATCCATCGGAATTTCTCGAGCACTTTAAATGATCGTTCCGAGTATATCTTATACATTATTGTGTATTCCAAGATTATCTATAAAAGTTTCACAAAAATCTACAAGTTTTTATTAACTAAAATATCTATATAATAAAAGCGAACGTACATATGTTTGATTATTTAAAAAGAATGATCTCAAGAACCGCTGAACCGATTTCTTTTATTTTTTAATGTGGAAAATGATAATTTGTATAGGTATATTTTTATGCGTAATTTTTGTTCATGTACTTTTTCAGGTAGATTAATTTATATTTGCTTTTGATTTTTATGTCTCCGCTTAAATTATTTATTTAAGACTTAAATTACGTACCACTTCAAAGAAATTGGAATATCAAGAAAGGATTCATTAATTGTTCCAAAATACAGCAGGTAGAATGCAGCTAAAAAATGCATTTAGCCTTTTTACTGCAATTACCAAAAAACAGCATAATAATCAGGTAATAAAAATCGTAAGCAGTGCCCTTAGATACTCGGCCAAGCTGCACTATAAAGAACAATATAAAGAACATGGAAAAATACATTTTGTAACAAAATACCAACATGAGAGCAAAATCGAATTTCAGTAAAAAAACAAGGACAGTACGAGCACTTAAATCGCTTTCGCAATCTAAGACTGTACAGCAAAGACATTCCCGTTTGTCCTTGCAACGGTGGATACAATATAGGAAGCGTAGACAGGAAACGGAAGAGCAAAGACAGATCCGTCTAAGTTCACAGCGGTTAATACAAACTAGGAAAGAGGAAACGGCAGACCAAAGACAGGTCCGTCGACGTTCACAGCCGTCGATACAGTCCAGAAATCGGAGAGATGAAGCCAAACAGCAACGTCAGACCCGTCTAAGATCCTAACTTAGAATAAAAAGGAGAAATCGGCAACAGGAAACAGAGGAGCTTTATCAATTACGCATCAAAGGGAAATGCGTGCAGACTCCTATATTCACCTTAGGGACAGCATTAATAGCGAAACTAATTTAAGGGACATTGGCCAGCTGTGTATACTTGACAATCAAGCTTTACCGGAAGTCCCCGATATATGAATGAAAGTACCTAAGACGCCTTGACGTATGTGAGAGCTTATGGAACTCCGGATCTTTTCATCACATTTACCGGCAACCCTAAGTGGAGGGAAATTACCGCAGAACTATTTCCTAGTCAGGCTGCAAAGGATCGCGCGGATTTACTGGCTAGAGTCTTTCGTCAGAAGTTAGTACAACAGAAGTTAGCTTTCAGCTGGGAAGATACATAAGCAGCAGTGAAATCTTTTGGCGATTTTTGCGTTTCCGATTCACGAACGACATGC
Organism: Conops quadrifasciatus; assembly: GCA_949752815.1. Classification (NCBI taxonomy): domain Eukaryota; kingdom Metazoa; phylum Arthropoda; class Insecta; order Diptera; family Conopidae; genus Conops; species Conops quadrifasciatus. Next base: position 16,684,301 of record OX457079.1, read on the forward strand.
GTGAACCCTGCGATTCAACACCTAAAGCACCTGGAAAATGGACAAAGAGTTTATTTCACTGCTGAAAATGCTGCTCGTTCAAAAGGCACTGGCTCCAAAGAACCTCACACTGACTGCATTTTTAAAACTTTGCCAAGAGGATTCATTCGCACGAACATTGTTGTGCTCTGAAGTTCCCTCCTTTTACACATGGAAGAATAATAAATGGGCCCGAAGGAAACGAGGAACCCGGGTAGATGGCCATCCGGGAGTCTTTAGAGACGAAACTATGGCACGAATATATACAATTAATCCCATCCATCAGGAGTGCTTTCACTTGCTTTCACATCAGGAGTGCGAATGTTGCCCCTTCATGTGAAAGTACCAACGTCAATTTAGGATTTGCGAATAACCGAAAACCAGATTTGCGGCACCTACAGAGAAGCGTGTCTGAAACAAGGATTGCTAGAGGATGACGCTATTACCTGAACAAAAACTAGCCTACGCCAAAATAACTGACAGCACTTGGAATCAAAAAGGGGGCCTATTTTTCCTAGACGCGCCAGGAGGAACCGGAAAAACATTTCTGATAAACTTTCTCCTATCAAAAGCTCGCTAGGAACAGCAAACTGCGATTGCAGTGGCTTCGTCAGGTATCGCCACGACACTTCTGCATATCTAACGGAACTGGGATTTCGGAAGAATTAAGGAAATGCCGAGTTACAGTTTGGGATGAGTGCACAATGGAACACAAGCAGCGTTAGATGCATTACACAGGACTCTTTAAGATATTCGAAGAAGCACAGCTATAATGGGAGGAGTCACTTTGGTTTTGGCAGGAGGTTTTAGGCAAACACTACCAGTTATACCCAGAGCAACAAGAGCTGATGAAGTGAAAGCATGTATAAAGTCATCTTATTTATGAAAGAGAGTCCAAATATTAAAACTTTACAAACATAAGAGCGCATTTGCGTGGAGTCTAATCAGCGTCTAATTTTGCAACAAATTTTTTAGATTGGGAAATGGTCAAATGAAAAGTGATGCACAAGGCGAAATTAATTTTCAAGAGGTTTGCACAAAGTTTCATCAATTGAAGAATTGAAAGAAATTACTGGGTACAAAAAATATTGCCGTAGACGACATCAACACACAGTTGTTACAAAAACTTCCAAGAGATTTGGTTACAAATCCATAGACACGGTTCCGGATAAAAATGCAGTAGTTAACTATTGTAACGAACCAAAACTTCGGCAGCAGGGAACTTGATTCGCCACAGACTTAACTTTTTTTTTCGCACTACACTATTTTTTCCTTCTTTCCATTGTAAAATTAATATATAAACCCTACCAATGAATTTAATACCCAATGTAAAATATAATTTAAGTTATCTTAACAACAATAATATTAACTGAATTTACACAAGCTAGTTTACACTAAGTTCATAAGACGCATGTTTAACCCCACCATTGAAGATAAATGTAGCTCGGCAACATTTCAATGTCCGCCATTTTGCCGGCCGGCTTTCATACGTCGCTCAGCAACACACACCCCTTTAAGCTAAGATAACAACATGTTTCCAGAACGCAAGCCGAGAAGAGGAAGCACGCAAACAAGCAGGCGAAGACTCAACCACGTTGATACGAGTCAGTTGCTGAAGAGTTGCTGTGTACACCGGACGCGAGCAGACGTGCACTGGAAAAGAGAGCTCAGACGACTTACAGCTAGAACAGTCATTTGAGGCACAGGAAAAGAAGTGAGTAGACAGTGGACAGTGTTGGAAACCGTCCGACACAGGTGAAACGAAATAGTAAATTACGCGAAATATTATTTTCGGGAATTTAAAATTTGTGCTATCGAGAATAACTGACAGACAGATCGTCAGATTTACTGTCAGCTGGCGGATTGTCAGATTCCCTCGAGAACACAATTATAATGCAAACGGTAAATTCCGCGATCTATATTTTTCAGAAAGCATATTTGTGCATTCGAGAATAACTGACAGACAGATCGTCAGATTTACTGTCAGTTGGCGGATCGTCAGATTCCCTCGAAAACACACTTATAACGCAAACGCAAACGGTGAATTACGCGAAAGGCATATTTGTGCATTCAAGAATAACTGACAGACAGAACGTCAGATTTACTGTCAGTTGGCGGATCATCAGATTCCCTCGAGAACACAATTATAACGCAAACAGTAAATTCCGCGATCTATATTTTTTTGGAAAGCATATTTGTGCATTCGAGAATAACTGACAGACAGATCGTCAGATTTACTGTCAGTTGGCGGATCGTCAGATTCCCTCGAGAACACATTTAATCGCAAGCGAAACGTGACTACCACGCGATTTGACTTCAGTAACATAACCAGAACACCCAACCATACGAACGAAGAACTCACAGCGAAACTACTGCGCTCACACGCAGCACACGCACGTAATGCCAGCAGGTCTCATCGACAGTACTCTCTTGACAAGCACAGGAAGGTCCTTCCTGGCTTGCATTCGTCGAAACAACGAATTTGTAAATTATAAAAGGCCAAGTAAAGATTCTGTCGGATGTCTAAAGCTTGGACAAATAACAATAACAATAAAGAAAAAATATGTAAATACTAAATCAAAGATTGTTCACATTTAAAAGTCTTTAAAAAAAACACGAGGCAATGACGGTTACACTGCTAGTTCTAAAGCAGCAAATATGTAAAGTATTTGAGTAATTGTTTGGGTCTATAATTGTTGGGCTTTTTTGCAAAATGTTGAATTATTAAAAGCCCGTTAAAAATTTTCAACGTTAGAAAATCTTGAAATTTTTAATATTATCTGATGGTTCAAAGTCTTTATTCTTTTATGAATATACCCTTTGAACTGCTTTCCTTCTAACACCTCGTATAAAAATGGTATAAGTTCTGATTTTTTGTTAGTTTTGATTGTTGTACACAATTTATTTATTCACGTTTTTCTTACAATTAAAAAATAGTATAAAATGAGAGCTATTTTGCTTTATTGATTCTGTAAATTGAAATGAAAATTAAAACTTCTTAATTAAAAAGCTTTTATAGAATATAATGAAAGAGGAAACATTTATTTTTGTTATTGTGATATTATATGGTGGATATTACACGGACCGACTTTCCGATTGAAAAGCCGACTTCTGAAAATTCCTCTCAATTGCTGTTCAGCAATTATTTTTAAAATGATTTTTCATACACACACATAAAAATTAAAATACAAATTCTGCCTTCTGATTGGTTCTCTGAAAGTGTCAGACAGTATTTGAATGGACGAAAAGCTGCTTTTCGTGTTTTCAGTGAATTTTTGAAAGTCAACTTTTCAATGGAAAATTCGGTCTGTGTGAACACCATATTACATATATTATAGTAATATATTAGTAGTACATATTTGTTATTAGGATTAGTATTTCAGCGGCCGAAAATTGTTGCAATGCCGGTTTTGGGCCGATTTGAGCCGCCGCCAATTTGTCTCTTCAAGCGCCGCCTCCGAAAAAAAATTGCGGCGCAGACCTTAGATCATATGAAATCAGAGTGTGTAAAGGGGTCTTAATATCTGCTCTAGTTTTTAGTTTTCTGTAATCTATTTGGAAAAAGGAATGAGATGCAAGTATTTAGAAGTGTATTGGAGCGAATTTTAATGCTGTTTATTATTTTAGGTTGCATTTAATAGGCAGTGTCTTCATCCTTGTGGGTTTTATGCTAGGAATAGGATTTTTAACGCTTCGCCGATTGATACAGAATCGAAAATTAAAGCATAAAACGGAAGATTCACTAGTTTATGTTGGGATATTTCATCCGTATTGCAATGCCGGTGGGGGAGGCGAGAGGGTGCTTTGGTGTGCTGTACGAGCACTGCAGGCCAAATATGACAATATACAGATAATCATATATACAGGCGACGAAGAGTGCTCGCCTTCTACAATAATAGAAAATGCACTAAGAGTTTTTAACGTTAGTGTGGAAAAAGAAAATATAAAATTCATCTACCTAAAAAATCGTCATTTGGTTGAGCCCAGGAATTTTCCATATTTGACTTTATTGGGCCAAAGTTTAGGATCCCTTGTATTAGGATTTGAAGCATTATATAAATTCCCACCGGATGTCTTCATGGATACTATGGGTTATACATTTGTTCTTCCACTTTTTCGTGTCTTTGGATCTTGCAAAGTAGGTTGCTACGTTCATTATCCAATTATAAGTAAAGATATGATAAGCAGAGTGAAAAGTCGAGCACTTTCGTCTAAGAATCAATTGTACGTGGTACGAAATCCGTTTCTGACGTGGCTTAAGTTGGCCTACTATCAGTTGTTTGTAATGGTAAGTCTAAACCTTTAAAATCTTTCTTATATCGAAAACATGTGCAGAATTTCTGCCTAATTATAATTCTATTGACGAGAAGCATTATATTTAAAATAATACATAAAAATATCAAAGAAAATCTACACATGTACCAGATGGTTCATTATATTAAAAAAGATATGTATTAAATTTTCGAGCGGTTTTTGGCGTATGACGCGAGTAATATGTCCAATTCCTCAATCGTAGCTGGCATATTCATGTAGACTTTGGACTTTACGTAACCCTAAAAAAGGGAGATATCACATGATCTAGGCCGGTCTGAAGCCTGAAATTACCTGTAAATCAAATTGTTCTTGCAATGCCATGGTTTCACGGGCTGGGTGTGGTCCCGTTTTGTTGGAATGTCTAAAGAAATATGCAAAACCAGCCTATAAAACACCAAACAGTTTAATCCGGCTGTAATGGCAGCTCTTGAATTTTTTCGGATTCCTCGTCAGCCCAAATAAGGCGATTTTGCTTATTGACTTAGTCATTAAACCGATTATGTCGACGATAAGTTGGTCTAAGCTCGAAAAACACATTCCTCGTATAACGCTGATTTTCGTAATTCATTAGAATGATTTGTAGGCCCTGTGCCGGTTTAAAGGCCGGCGCCCAATGTGGCATTGAAGCGCATCAGGGAAACCAAAATAAGCAGATGGCGTGTATTTTTTATGGAAACATTGAGAGGAGCTTTGAAAGATTGAGAGGAGCTTTTGCCTTTGGAGACAGAGGCATTCCAAGAGTCACTATCTATTTAAATCAGGTCTGCTCTTTACTTTTCCAGTAAATATTAGTAAAAACTTCAAATTTTGTAAACAGAGAGAATTTTACTTCAACAGTTATCGAACAAGTTTCTAGTAAGAAATAGAATAATGCCAAAATTTACATTTGAAAGTAAACAAAAATGTTTTTAATGTTTTAATGTAATGTTTTAAAAATTTAATGTTTTTCTATTCACAAATGGAATAACGTAAGTTCTATTTTTTACTAGTCGAAATTTTGCCAGTAAAAAACAGTACGAAGGGGAAATCGAACGAAAATCATTCGTTCTCACTTGTGTAAATGCTCTCAGTTATCGAACGAGTTCTAGTAAAAAATATTGAAAGTTTGTGCTTTCTAGTACTAGCAAGCACGTTATCGAACAAACCTATCGTCTTTCAAAACGTCAAATTCTGAAATTGATTGAATTTCTTAATCAATTCAAATTTAAAATTTTCAAATTCAAGTTTTTACAAAAATTTTTATAATGTCAAATCCTTCAAAGTAAGTGTCCATCGTCACTACTCTTCTTTTCCCTCTACCCACTAACCAATCTTCCTTTCACAGATATCCCTTGAGTTTGGTCTGATCTGTTATAAAAAAAATAAAAAACATAAAAAAGCTGCTATAGTGCACTTTCTCAATCCTTGCTCAATGTTCAATCCTTGTTTTTAGTTGCCCCAATCACACAGTGCAATGACAGATACGGATATCTAAAACAAAAAGATGCGTTGGCATCTCTAACCGAATCCGATAAATTGACACGTAATTTCTCTGCGGCTTTTTTTGCTGAAATTTTATATTTTAAAGTGTTTTGAAAATTTCTTCGTGGTTCATAATATTAATTCAGGTGTGCTTTTTCTGCCTCCGGTTGTGATCTGTGAATTCTGAAAAGCGCAATACCTAAATCAAAACATTTTGCTTTCAGCTGATTTATTTGCCGTGTTTGTTGTTTATACCCTACACCCGAAGGGTTGAGGGTATATTCACTTTGTTCTTCCGTTTGTAACGCATTAAAGGAGGCGTGGCAGGTATAGAAAAGTATATATATTCTGGCTCAGAATCACCTCCTGATTCGATTTAGCCATGTCCGTCCGTCCGTCTGTGGAAATCACGATTACAGGAGAACGAATAGAGGTATCGTCATGAAATTCGGCACGAATATTCTCTGTTATCCTACGCTGTTTGGTATTGAAAATGGGAAGAATCGGACCAGTGCCACGCCTACTTTTTATAGAAAATATGCACTCATCCGTGCTTTTAGCTCAATTTCTCAGCTTGTAGACCGAATTTTCAGCTAAAATTTTATTTTTGAGTCCACCATCTTAGACTTAAATATATTCCCAAAAATGGACGTGACACGCCCACTTATATACTATACCATATAATAAGATGTTTGGTAAGAAAAGCGGTGTTGTAGATGAGTTAATAGATCAAAATGTGCTAGCTGTAAATTAGAAAAAAGTAGGTGTCACCCGCCCACTTTTTATCACTTCGACAGATGCGGGTGTAGGGTATATGAGCTTCGGCCAGGCCGAAGATAACGCTCTTACTTGTTTTTTATACACTTGACTTTTGATTTTACACTATTTCCAATTGAAATGCATATTTAATAAAATATCGTGCAACTTCCGTGGATGGAAAATAACTAATGAGACTGAACGACTGGTTTCGTGCTCCCTCTGTGATGACGATTATCATGTTAAATGTGTCGGACTGACAGGAAGAATTGCAGATAAAATCGGCATCGAGGGTGGATTACGTTGGTGTAGATGACCAACGTGTAGATCTCTGGATGTTAATGTGATTCGGATTCTGTGTCAAGTGCGGTTGAATTTTTGCGAAATTAATCGTGATCTGTGCCCTATTTCACCAAATTACAATTTACAATCACAAATTTGTAATTGTAGCTTACAACTACAAATTTGTAGATTAAATTTTTGTTTCACAACTTACAAATCAACAAAATAACAAATTTGTACTTAAAGCTACAAATCTGTGATCACAAGAATTGTAAACTATTCTCGGTCGAATTTTTTGTTTCACCATATATTTTTTGAAATTGTAAACTCATGATAAATATCACAAATTTGTAGAATTTTTTACGTGAGTTACAAATGCTGGAAAGGCGTACATTATAGTCGCGGAAAGATGAGCAGTTCTAAAATTTTAACGTTTTACGTAAAAACGTTCGTTCGTTCTTAATGTAGACTAAGTTTTAAAAATCTCAGATTTTATTAAACCTTATATTTTTAAAAAACTTCCAAACTTCCAAAATAAAAGCAAAAATTTTCACCCACTGTGCGTTGAACACTTTACAAAATGTTGTGTCTATCTATCACTTTAATTGCTATTTATATTCAAAATTATCTAAAAATCTTTGCAATATATTAATCTGATTTATATCATTTAAACTACCACCATCCAAATTCACATTATTGGAATCTTCAGTAATAGGTTGCATTTCACTGTGTGCTAAAGGATACTCAATATCCTGAGGGTCTATTTCTTGCCTCGAAATATTTGTTAAAACAACACAGCATTTAATAATCATAACAGCATTCACTGGTTGTAGTCGCAAATGGTTAAGGCAAGGAAATTTTTCTTTTAAGATGCCTATAGAGTTCTCTATTATCCTTCTAGTGGACTTTTGGGCTCGATTATAGCGCACAATGTTAGGGGTTGAACGTTGTGAAATTGGTGTAAGCAACCAATCTTTCAGTGGATATCCTGAGTCTCCAAGCAAAACAGCACGGTGAAATGGGCGAAACCCGTTTTCAAAGTTCGAATAAAGTGGGCTTCTTCATAGCACTCTCGCGTCATGTACACTTCCAGGCCAATTTATGTAAGCGTGTTAAAACATATAGTCTGGACCACAAACCAATATACAATTAATGGAATGGTTTCCATGTCTGTCTACAAATGCAGATTCAAATTGATTAGGTGCATCAATCTTAATTAGTGTTCCATCTATACAGATGTTCCTAAAATTGCATTGCCATTAAAAATTGCTAGTAAATAATTTTTGCCATTTAGAAAAATTACCTGCAATTGCAAAAAAATTTTGTTGTATAACATCAACCTCACTCGGCCATCGAACGGTATTTTCAAACATTAAGGTAACGATCGAACGACAAACACGATATACACATCTGCACACTGTGCACACTTTTCGAAATGCCGTGCATATCGGCTATTCCATGATATGGACCACCATTACCAAGCCATCGTAGGGTAGTCAGCAGTTGCTGCTCTGGAGTGAGAGAATAATTTTTGTCCGTTTTGCTTTTTATTTCGGAGCCAATAATAAAAATAATTTCTTCAACTTTTGAAGCCCTCAAACGAAATTTTTCATTGAAAAAAAAATTTTCAGTTATATTATAATTTATACGTGGTTTATATATTTTTCTGCGCACATTTTGAATAGTTTCAATGTCACTACTTTCAGTCGAACTGCTACGTCTTCGTCTTACCGACATGTTAAATTTGATATTTTTGATTTTAATGTTTCCTACTTATACAATAATTTATCTGCCACGATAAACTCCACGCACGTGCTTTTTAAATTTAAAACTGATTTTTGCTAGAAATTTGTAAAAAAAATTACACATGAAAAATTTCCTGTGAAAAATTCATACAATTCTACAAAATTTGTAAAAATTCTTATATTTCGTGAAACAGAATTCTTCGAAAAAGACAATTTTACAAATTTGTGTTTGTAGAATACAAGTTTGTGACTTGTAAATCTTGCTTTGGTGAAACGAAAAAATCATTTTTTTACATTTTTGTACTTGTGAATTTCAATTACAATTTTGTGATTGTAAAATTTTCGTAAAACGAAATTCATAAGTTTTTTTACAAAATTGTGAAAAAAACCTACAATTCACAAATTTGTAACTTGGTGAAATGGGGCACTGGTCGCTCTTCAAGAGAAATTAAAAAACTATGAAAGTTTCTTTAGCGATTTTAAAATTCTCAGTGAACCGTCGCCTATGCGGAAGCGGTCGCAGAAAAGAACTGGAGCGCAGGAAAGTGCTCCTTTCTCATCATTGCTGCTTCCGAGGGCAGCAGATTCACTGTCTCTAATCAACTTGTCAAGTCCAGTGTTAAGCGAAGCAAAGGACTGTAATAATCCTGAGCCTCTTTCGGTTGTAGCTTTTGATGCAATTCCTAAGGCATCAGTCGATAATACATCAGTTGTTATAAACGATGTAGCATCATCTATTGGAAGCTCATCTGTGGCTGTCGTCGGGAAAAGCACAGGTGCCATTCCAAAAAGACTGGTTGTTACTTGGCAAGACTCATCTCCATCTCCAGCTCCCCCTAAGAAGCTTATTGTAGTGCAGACAATAAGACAATCTTCATATCTCGCTTTGCTCCGGAAACATCCTGTGATGACATTCGTGAGCACATTAGCTCTCAGTTGGGATTGTTGGATTTAAGTATTTCTGTAACGAAATATGAATTTCAATCTCAGCGATCGTATTCATCGTTTAATATAAATTTACCTAATCATTTAATGGAGCGTGTTCTGAATCCTGGATGTTGGCCAGAAAACGCTGTCATACACGAATATGTTTTCAGGCCAAAAGGAAATCGTGGTATCACTGCGGATTCATCTCGACGCGCTGCTGCAAAAAACTAAATACTTTTCCTCTGACATTTTCTATCAAAATGTCAGGGGAATTAATACTAAACTGAGTGAAATCTTTTTGAAAAGCATTGATGCTGATTATAATATTGTCGTTTTCACTGAAACATGGCTCAGGCCTGATATTTTGAATCCTGCAATTTTTACTAATAATTATGTGGTGTACTGGAAGGATCGGAACCGATTGCTTACTAATTTGACCAGAGGTGGAGGTGTGTTGATTGCTGTAATTTCTAATTTTTATTCACGTGAAGTTATTCTGGATGAGGCCTCTGAAATTGAGTTTTGCTGTGTCAAACTTGCTAACCTCTGTATCTATATATGCTGCTCCTATATTCCACCTAACTCTGGGGAGAATATTTATGCTTCACATGCCAGATACATTGCGGGAGTGATGGAGACCATGCTATCGAGCGAAATATTGATTGTTCTGGGTGACTTCAATTTGCAATTATGTTAACTGGGAGTTTTGCGTTGATGCTGCGGATACTCTTTTACCTTCGACTGAGCGTGAATATAACACCAGCTTCCTTGATGATGTGTTTCCTAGAGGTCTTTTCCAAATAAACTATGTACGGAATCAGAATGGACGCCTTTTGGATCTTATCTTCATTGATGATAATGATATTTTTGATGTTTCTCGATGTGCGCCTCTTGTACTACCTGAGTATAAGCACCATCCCGCCTTGAAAATTAAATTAGTTCAGTTTCGGGAAATGTCCCAACCCCTGGTGCTAATGTGAATGCCAAAGAAACTTTGCTTCAAATATACAAATTACTTAACTTCGACGAATCATCTTTGCTTCATAGATTGGAACTCTATTCTTCGCTTTGATAATTCTACATCTGCAAGTTTAGATCTGGCTCTGGAATCTTTCAACAATGTTTTATTTGACGCCTTTAAACCATCGGTTCCTTTGCGCAAGGTTCGACCCAGTGTGGTCCCCACATGGTTTTCTAAAGAGCTGTAGTACGCGCTCGACTGTAAACCTATTAAATTATTTATCTGTAAGGAGCAGATATTGGCTGTTATGTAAGCAGGCGTATAGAGAATATATCTTCAAAGTTAAATCAAATATACGTGGTGATCCTAAAGGATTCTGGAACTTCGTAAATACCAAAAGAAAGAGTGCGGTTTTCCCAACTTTCATGAAGCTCGATAGTATGGAGTCTGATAATCCGGAAATTATATGTGATCTTTTCGCCGACTATTTTAAATCAACGTATTCCTCCTTGAACTATATCTCGGAAACTTATCCTTATAACGTTTCTTCGAGTTCTATTCTCCGGCCTATCATCGACGAATTGATTGTTCTTAGTGCTCTCAAAGACATCAAATGCACTTACAATCCCGGTCCTGATAACATTCCATCGTGTATTCTTAAATACTACGCTACTGAATTGGCTATGCCCATTACAGCTCTATTTAATTTCTCTCTACGTACCGGTTCTTTTGGATGTCTTCGTTTATTATTCCTTTGCACAAATCTGGTAATAGACATCTTATTAATAATTATCGTGGTATTGCAAAGCTCAGTGCTCTTCCGAGACTGTTTCAGAAGATAATTACCGATCAAATTGCTCGCTCTGTTAGTTCTTCAATTTCGCCTGTTCAGCACGGTTTTCGTTTAGGGAAATCAACTACAACAAACCTATTGGAGTTGGTGTCTGAAACAATAAATAATTTTAAGCATTCTAAGCAGACGGATGTTATTTATACTGATTTCAGTTAAGCGTTCGATGTAGTAAATCATAAGCTTCTTATTATGAAACTTAAGTTATTTGGATTTCCTGGATCTCTTGTTTGTTGGATCCAATCTTATCTCAGTAATCGCACTCTAATAGTTGTGTTTAACAATTCGGCATCAGGATTTTTCTGTGCCTTCAGGAGTTCCTCAAGGTAGCCATCTGGCACCGCTGCATTTCTCGTTTTCATAAACGATCTTTCTACTGTTATTGTAAATGGAAAAGTACTTATGTTTGCTGATGATGTGAAGTTATTTCTATCTTATTTATTGGAAGGCGATGCCTTGTTACTTCAGTCGGATTTGGATTACCTGATTGAATGGTGTACCACAAATTGCATGGATCTAAATTTAAAGAAGTATAAACAAATTACATTTGCCCGCGGTTTGAATCCTTCGTTCCGTAATTACACTATTGGTCGTTGGAACTTGGATGTAGTTGAGACTATAACTGATCTAGGAGTAGTTCTTGATCGAAAATTGCGTTTTCATACTCATATAAGCGGCGTGTCTAGCAGAGCAAACAGTATACTGGGCTTTATAAAGCGATGGGCTAAGGAGTTTGATGACCTCTATTTTACTAAGTTGCTTTACACCTCATTAGTGAGACCAATTCTGGAGTATGTTTCTGGAGCCTGTTTGGAGCCCAAACTATAGCTGCTACATCTCCCAAATTGAATCGGTACAAAAGAAATTTTTACTTTTTTGTCTTCGTAATCTAAACTGAAATGAATCTGTGAATTTACCGTCGTATGAATCCCGCTTAAAACTAATAAACTTGCCAACACTCGCTAATCGTCGAATAATGCTAAATGCTATTTTTATCGTGAGCTGTCTATCTGGCGTTACGGATTCCTTTTATTTGTTATCCAGCATTCATCTCTAACGTTCCTCTTCGTACATCGAGACGATTTGTGCCTCTTCACTTAAGCTTTTGTAGATCAGTATGAACTTCTTCGTAATGCCTGTTCGGATTTAAATACCGTTTCCCTTGTTATTAATTTTTCTGATTTGGTTTGGGTAGCTAAACGGAAAATTTTAAAATAATTTAAACTTCTAAAAATTTTAAACTTCTAATTCCTGAAGTTTTTTTTTTTTATGTTCCTTGAATTGTTAACTATTTGTATGAACTATAAAGCGATGTGCTTAGTTTGAGTCTTGTTAAATAAATAAATTAAACTAATAATACAGAGCTCACCGCTTAGGTCGAAAGGAAGGTCGTTACAGGCTCCTCAGCCTCCTTATTTGCCTGGCTTGAGTCCTTGTGACTTAATTGAGTTCAAACTTGTACCGGAAAGCATGTTCACCTATTGCCCCTTCAACTTACACAATTTAAGTGTTGCTAGATTGAGCACTACGTTACCAGCCCCATTTCTTAATTAGCACTCCTTGTATAATAAAAGACACCCTAAAATGAGAAAATGAAATACATATACATACATAAGCCTTATATTAAAATAAGTCTTATATAAGAAAATAAGTGCTGCAGATGAATGAGCATTCCGCAAAGCTTATATAAATAAAACAATACAATTTGCAATAAGTGAAAATTAAATTATAAAAATTTTTCTATATCACTTAGCTGTACTCTTGGGTTGGACGGAGCTCTCAAACAGTTATGGTAAATTCCTCTTGGACTGAAAATCATATACTTGATCTGTGGAAAGAACCATTTAAAACCCATCGCGTTTATCCACCCTGTGAAGTCAGTCATCTTAAAACATTATCTCGTAACGAAAGTATAGGTCGGTTTACCATACTATCGGTGGGTCAGTTCCGTGAGGAAAAAGATCATCCAAAGCAATTGCAAGCGATGTATGAACTGCGAACGATGCTTACAAATAATGAGGAGTTATGGAATAAGATCCGACTGGTCGTGATCGGATCCTGTCGAAATGAAGAAGACTACGAACGTTTAAGAAATATGAAAGACTTATCAAAACATTTATCTCTCGAGGAAACTATAGATTTTAAAGTAAACGTTCCATACCAAGAGCTGTTGGAATATTACCAGTGTTCTAAAATAGGCATACATACTATGTGGAATGAACATTTTGGCATAAGTATTGTGGAATGCATGGCTGCTGGATTAATAATGATTGCTCATAAATCAGGTGGGCCTCTACTTGACATTATTGAAACATCAGAAGGAAGTCAGACTGGATTTTTGGCCGAAAGTTCGACTGATTACGCGAATTGTATTTTGAATATTTTGTACAATTCGAAAGAAGAAAATGATATGATAAGCAATGCCGCCAGGTAAGAATTCATATGCTGATCACATCTATTTGATTCGTCTCTAAAAGTTTGCGTGGATATTTATTATTTACTAGCTGTCCGAGGCTTTGCTTCGCTTCGGCACCTAGCGTCACGGTGTTACCGTCAGTCACGAATATTATTAAATAATTCTTCAACCTTCTTCCCGTTGTTTCGTTCTAATTATTTAAAAGAAATAATTTATAAGAATCGCCGTTTTTCTTAAAAACCTTATTCGGATTATTAAAAATATACAAAAAAATTAGCCAACAAACCATTTTGGGTAGTCGCCACCTACTTCCCACCACTTTCGGTTCTTGCCACCTATCTCCCACCATAACCAAAATCATGTATATTTCCTGATATTTCTTTTGGAATGGTGTGACCATTTTGGGTGAAATCACCAAACAACATTTCAGCTTCCTGGGCCTGGTGGTATTGAAATTCTGGCAATTTTTTGCCGTGGCAGTTTTATTGTTGAGACATTTCTATCTCGTCCCACCCGCTTAAACTCAAAAGGAACGAAAGAAAAGAATTTGCGCCGCTCGCCGGTGATGCTTTGTTTTCACTATAAGCGTCTGAAAAGTAATTCAGAAATTAAGAAGAAAAAACTCGTCCTCTTTCCCTCCGCTCAAACTCCATAGGCATACTTATTCATTTCTCCATTTAATTATCGTCTTTTTCTTACTTTATTTTTGTTGTAAATTGTCCACATCGGTGCCACAACGATTGAAAACAATGAAAAGTTTGCTGCTACATTTTCGAGAAAACTCTCTTGTTAATAGAAAGGAAGAGTTGGCAATTTTTGCTGCCAAAACGTTCTTTGTTTTGAAAGTCGGCTCAAAAGGGCTTGTGCACAGCTCTGGTATGTACGTATCTCGTATAACTAAAAAACGGCTAATCGTAGAAGGTCGTTAAAATTTTGTATTTAGGATTACTTTAACATCTACTTCTGCACCTCCCTTGTTGGTTATAATCGGTTGTGCTAAAAGAAAATTTTTTCTAAGTGTGTACCTCCAATTTTGGTTATAATGGTTTGCCGATAGGGCGTTTAAAGGGTTTTGTAGAAATTTACATTCGAGTATAACTCAGTTTAATAGTCATACAAGGAAGTCATGTGTTGTCTCCATCCAATTTTTTATACATATTTAAATTTTTACACTTTACCGAAACACCACCGCGAGAACTGAAGATCGGTTGAACAAAATTCGAACTTACATATGCTTGCAATGTTAAAATTTAAATAAAATAAATCCTACTTTTTCTTAAAATATATGTAAAATGTCCATTATTTAAATTTTTTACTATATGGCGATTTTTTCTAGTTACTAAACGAGCTAAATTGTAACTATCAGCAATTCAGTGTCTACTCAAGTAAAATACTCAAGTATTTATGTGACACAAGCGTGACCCACCCACCACTCTTTATACTACTCTTTGCCCGCTGGTAGATATACCATAAGATAAGGTGTTTGTTAGGAAAATATGTGTTGGAAATGAGTTAATACATTAAAATTTACTATCTGTAAGTGAAATAAAAGTGGTCGTTACCCACCCACTTTTTATCCACTTTAGTCCATAACAATTTATACTTAGGTATTTATACTCATCAAGAACAGAATAATAAAATAATATTAAAAGACCATGGTAATAATTTCGAGTCCTTAAAAAAAAGACGAGATAGTTGGAGTACCAATTTCTCGATTTTTTCACTTATCGCTCTAGGTCGAGGGCAGCCTTTTTGGAATTAAGAGCCATTTTCCCCCCCGATGCGGTAAGTTATTTTTTTAAAGAGACAAATATAAGTACATACACATCGGCAATATTAGGACAAATAATAAAGGGTTTTTTTTTAACCCTAGTTCGGCTGACCAATTTTCAAACATATTTAGGCTGACACGGTCACCCCGGTGACTGACTATTCACACGAATCTATGTATGTGCACATTGGTGAATTTCAAATGTGGAAATCTACACAAATAACAGTATTGCAATATTACCGAGTGTTCCCGAGTGCTTTTGTCGTAACATAACATGACATAACAGGTTTTGGCGCGTTTGAATACATGTATGTGTATATCAGTGAATTTGAAAAGTGTGAATCTTCGCAAATAACAGTATTGCAGTGTTATGAACAGCAAGTGCCATTGCTCACAAAATGTTTCGGCGTGTCTTTGCATTGGGCTAGTAATTACAATTTAATAAGTTGGCGCCCAAGTTTGCGTTCCCTGACGACACGGTCCTCCTGAGCTACAAAACCAAAGCAAAAAAAAAATGTTTTTCAGGCACTAAAATCAAGAAAAAAAAAACGAAAAAAAAAAAACTTTAAACCATAAATCCATATTTTTTCTACTCAAAAATCATTGGTTTGAGATGTCAAAGAGGCTCAGAAAAATAAAGTGCTTAGAAGACACTTTTTTTTCGTGTTAAAGTTGAAATAGTCACCCGGGTGCCCTGTCAGCCGAATGAGGGTTAAGCCCGATAGAACTTTAAATGGTAAAAAATAACACAAAAAATAAAAATTTTAATAAAATTGGTTTATTCACTCAAACGATCAAGACATGGCATTAACATTTGAAAATGATTTCGGGCATATGGCCACCGCGGCTGTTCTTGACGTTGTGCATTCTGAACGTCAAATTTTGAGTCACTTTTTCGAGTACTGCTGGCCGTATGTTACAAATAACACGGATAATGTTGGCCTGCAAGGCGTCAATTGTTGCTGGTTTATGAGCATAAACCACTGACTTCACGTGACCCCACAGGAAATAATCGAGAGGTGTCAAATCGCACGACCTTGGAGGCCAATTGACAGGTCCATTTCTCGAAATCAACTTTTCGTCAAATTTTGATTTCATTTCAATTTTGACAGGATGGCAGGTAGCGCTATCCTGTTGGAACCACATTTCGTTTGGATCAATGTCATTCATACTTTCAAACAAAAAATCATTGATCATGGTGCGGTAACGATCTCCATTGACTGTAACGCGAGCTCCGGCCTCATTTTTGAGAAATAAGGTCCAATGATGCCACCTGCATGTAAACTGCACCAAACGGTGCATTTTTCTGGATGCAATGGAGTCTGTAGAGTCTCTTGTGGATTCGTTTCACTCCATATGCGGCAATTTTGCTTATTTACAAACCCGTTAAGCCATGGACGATGGACGATTATGTGCGCCATAAAATTCACGAAGTCGAAGTTCCTCGAATCGACGACTGATTTTCAAAGTAAATTTGGATAATTTGGTAGCGTAAGTATATTCATGATGATTTGCCAGACTATACTGAACATAAATACAACAAGAGCAGTCAGAAGGACAGCTTGTATTGATAGTTGTCCCTATCGAAAGTTCTATCTAAGCTAAAAAACACTCTTTATAACGGTTATCTGCTGTGGAAAACATATTTTTTTCGAAATCTGGTGTTTATTACTGCCGCGATCTGCCGATCTGCCGCACATTTTGATGTGTGCGCGGGATTATTAAAAATTTTTTTACCATGAAAATATTGCAGCTAATTTTGCGAGCCGCAGGTTGCCGACCAGTGCTCTAGGTCACCGTTGAAGGCTTCTAGTTAAGTAAATATAATATATGTACATACAAAAAAAACTATATGGGTATGCTCTGATATATTGAGAATAATAAAAGTAAAAGAAAAAGGCCTGGGCGCTGCGGCTCATCATTGTGAGGACACAGTAATGTATCATGATCCCATATTCCCTTTCCCCATTTTCCAAACAGGAAATGGTAACTCTCAACGGAAATATGTACTGCTCAGCACAGTTTGTCTTTGATTGATAACGAACAGTGGTTTTAAGGTAGAATGTAAAGCAGTACTGGACTCTGGCTCTCAGGTCAATTTCGTTACAGAGAGATTGGTGAAGCAGTTAGAACTCCAAGCAAAACATGCGTCAATTGCACTAGAGGGAATTGGTTCTCAACGAAAAGATTGCAGACACAGAATTTTTTAAAATAGAAAAAATTAAAGTCAACGAATCGAAATTTACAGCGGCAGAGAAACGCTGTGAATGGCATTTCTTACACAATACCTTGAAGACTCCTGAAGGAAGGTTCATGGTAAGATTGCCGTTTATTGACAATCCAGCATCATTAGGAGACTCAAGGCAGCTGGCTTTCAATAGATTCATGGCAGTAGAAAGACGTTTGAATACGAATCCAGTACTCAAAAATTCTTACGTCGAATTCATGAAGGAATATGAGCAGCTAGGTCACATGACTGAAATTCCTAGCCGGGAATTAAACAACCTGGGCTACTACATCATCGCGTTACAAAAGCAGGCAGCAGCACTACTAAACTTCGCGTGGTATTCGATGCCTCAGCAAAAACTTCTTGAGGCAAATCCTTGAATGACATCATGCACAGAGGACCTGTCATACGCGATACGGATTTACTACAGACATACACAAAATGTACAGGAAGATCCTTATCAATCCAGCTAATCGAATGTATCAATCGATCATCTGGAGACAAGGCCCAGAAGCGGTGTTGAAATTCTACCAACTGAATACGATAATAACTGAATATAGCAGCTCCGTACTTAACCATTAAAAGTTTATTGCCAGCTGAAGAAAACTGCCAAAAACATTCTATAGGAGCCGAAGCTCTGAAAAATAAATTCCTTGTGGATGATTGTCTAATTGGAAGTAACAACTTACCCTCGGCCGTCTCAACTCAAAGGGAAATCACGACAATATTAAAATCCACCGGATTCGAGCTGAGGAAATGGTTCGCTAATCATCCTTAACTGCTTCATGGAATTTCAATAAACCACATGGAAATAAACTTTGATTTTGATGCTGAATCACGAGACTGCATAAGACCCTAGGATTAACGGCTACCAAAATCCGACTCATTTTGCATTAAGACCGGACACACTTTCAGCTGCAGAGGAATTACCAAAAGAAGTGTCAGTTCAGATGTGGCACGAATATTCGATCCACTGGGAATTATGTTCTTACAACAACTATGGGATTTGAAGATAACATGGGATGAAGCACTACCTGCTGACTTGAATACCCCATGGGCAAACTTTTGAGACCAACTCAAGAAGTTAAATAATTGGCAAATTCCTCGTCATATCTACAACCATGAAATAACAAGATTATGGCAACTACAAGTATTTACAGATGCTTGTATACCTTCGTTCAGTAACTAAGGATGGAAGGATACTTGTAAGACTGTTATGTGCAAAATCACGCGTTGCACCCAACAATCGCCAACGTCAGACAATTGCATGACTAGAGTTATGTGCGGCACTACTAGGAGCTCAGTGAATTGCACGAGTTCAACAAGATCTTAAATACGAAAGCGAGAATTCTACGAACAGTCAATATTCTCTGCAATTCTTCAGTTTCGGATTAACAACAGATAACAGATTAACAGGAGTCTGACGTATTACCATTCACCCCGGATGTGTTATGAAAGACGAATCAAGCACAGTGAGGGCTCACACAACATTCACTAGACCTTGCCGAATTACTGCAAAACGATACAGCCTTAACAATGACTACATTGTCGCCACTTCACACTTATATCAATCTTACATTAAAATTAAATGATCTCCAATGAAAGATGTAGCAATGAGGATGTAGCAATATGAGGAAGAAGAAAACGAAGAGCTAATTAATTTTCAAGGAATCCATTAATATTGCATAAGCTATATTAGTCTCTTCATCGCTCTAGCCATAGTGGCTTACCTGTACTTCAAACGCCGTCAATTCAGATCCAAAACAACGATACTACAAAATCCAACTCCTGCTCCTAGAGTCTCAGATTTCAAATTAAATTTCAATGCAGACGAAGTTTAGTTTAGGTTACCCTAAACCGGGGGTAACTCATGTTGCACTCTGTTGCGACATTCAGTTTACCATTTCACACATTTGGTGAGAAACAGTAAAATGTTTATCATACTTACCTTCATTACTTTATAATTTATCACGCGTCGCAGAGTGCAGTATGAACCTTGCAATTTTGTACGATGTAAATATAAGCTCGAAAATGTACGATTTGATGGTCATGACATTGTCATCCTAAGACCAAAAAATCATATCATATTTTACTGCTTTGTCCTTTATATGTCTTTTGCTTGTTCTTTAAATATCAACAAAGACATTTTGTAATACAATAGTACATATTCGTGTTTTATAAACTGCACTAACCGTAGCTTGGTTCATGGCTAGTCAAAGCAGAATTTTACGACGCTAACTGAAAGCTCGACGCAGTTTATGAGCACGAATAATATTCACATGCTACTAAATGCAAATTGTCTATTATTTTCCATAGGCAAAATTATATACTATATAGAGTAAAATTAAATAATAAAGCATCACTCTTCTTTCGATTATTCAACCAACGTATCGACTATTAATTTGGGGCTTGCATTGGTTCATGTGCCGATTGTAAGCAAACAATATCTTTAAACAATCAGTTTCAAGTGCTGAATTGTTTTTAAAACAAAACCTTAGTCCTAACTTACGTGTTAGGGCTAAAACCAAACCACTAAAAGATTTAAACGAGCATCTAACAATTTTATGAATTATAATTTAGAATTATAACATATGTTGCGGTTGCTCCTTTACCTGTCATTAGGTGGCTATGTATTTTTTTTTCCCGTCAGTTGGTGGTTGAGTTTGGGTGATCCAGATCTGAAAAAAATAGGAATTAATTTATAAAATTTCACTTTACTTACTTGTTCCCCTATTGTTTTCCATCAGTAATGGACTATTGTGAATTCTTGCCTTCACTATTAATCGGCCATCATGGTTTTTGGTTCTGTTTTGGTGAAGTATTCTTTACTCATGGTTTTTGGTTTTGAGAGGAAATTTATGTTAATGGTGGTGCCAGACAACACTTGGCGTAATTATGAATTAAACATGAAGTTTATGAATGAGTTTGGGATTAGAAGGTGAAGGCCAGGTAATAAGTAAGTGTTGATGATTGAAAGACTGGCTGATTATAAGCGCCTGATAGTTGGGCTTTGAAAAAAGTTAAAAAATTGAGTTTTTTATGTTATGTATTTTGTTATTTATTTGATGTGTGATTATTTAGGCGGGAAAATTCATTATTTATTGTGTCTTATTGTTTTATTTTATGAAGTTATCTATATATGTATATAAAAATGAATGTATGTGTGTGTGTTTGTCCTTTATGAATTCCTAAACCGGCCATCCGATTGGGATGAAACATGGACATGTTGTTGTGCGCATTCCCGCGAAAATTTCTGAACTAAAGGTATTCCCTTAAAGGGGAACCCTATGTGGTTAAAAACGGTCTGAAATGACAAAAAATGGCCATAATTTTAATACTAACACGCTTAGTAAGCTGAAATTTTGAATGGTGATTGGCCTTATGACGTAGATATGCAGTGAGAACACATTTTTAAGAATTCCGGCCCCTAAATGGGTAAAATGGGCGTGGCACTTATTTATTTAACTTATAGATAAATAATTCGATAGGTTTACAGTCGAACGCGTATTGCAGAACAACTTGTAGCACTTGGTTTTCATGTTCCTTAAATCGCGCAGCTCATTAGAAAACCATGTAGGGACCACACTGGGTCGAACCTTGCGCAAAGGAACTGATGCTTTAAAGGCCTCCAATAAAATATTGTTGAAAGATTCCAGAGCCGAATCTAAACTTGCAGATGTAGAATTATCCAAGCGGAGAATAGAGTTTCAATTTATGGAACAAAGATGATTCTTCAAAGTTAAGTAATTTGTATATTTGAAGCAAAGTTTCTTTATAATTTTCATTCGCGTCACCGGCTGGGACATTTTGCGAGACTGAACTAATTCAATTCTCAAGGCGGGATGGTGCTTATCCTCAGGTAGTACAAGAGGCGCACATCGAGAAACATCAAAAATATCATTATCCTCTATGAAGATAAGATCCAAAAGGCGGCCATTCTGATTCCGTACATAGTTTTTTTGGAAAAGACCTCTAGAAAACACATCATCAAGGAAGCTGATGTTATTTTCCCGCTCAGTCGAAGGTAAAAGACAAACATAACATAAGACAAATTGAAGTCACCCAGAACAATTAATTTGTCACACGGTAGCATAGTGTCCATGACAGCCGCAATGCATCTGGCATGTGAAGCATAAATGTTCTCCCCAGAATTCGGTGGAATATAGGAGTAGCATATATAGATACAGAGGCTGACCAGTTTTACATATACACAGCAAAACTCAATTTCCAAGGCCTCTTCCAGAAGAATTTCGCGTAATTAATACTTAGAGATAACCGCAATCAACACTTCTCCACCTCTGGTCAAATTAGTCAGCATTCGGTTCCGATCCTTCCGGTACACTGAATAATTATTTGAAAAAATTTCAGCATTCAAAACATCAGGCCTGAGTCATGTTTCGGTGAGCACAATAATATTAAAATCAGAATCTACGCTTTTTAGGAAGATTTCGGTCAATTTAGTATTAATTCCTCTGACGTTTTGATACAGAATTTTAGAGGAAAGAACAATTAGTTTTTTGCAGCAGGATTACCAGATAAAACAGCACTATTTGGACGATTTCCACCCGTTCTGTTGGCTCGAGGCTTGAACACATATTCATGGATAACAGCATTATCCGGCCAAAATACGGGATTCATCACGCGATCCAACAAGTGAGATGGTAAACTTATATTGAACGAGGAGTATGATTGTTGAGAACGAAATTTATACTTAGAAATTGAAATACTGGTATCATCTATTCCCAACTGGGAGCATATGTGCGCGAATGTCATCAGTGGTTGTATTAGGCGCAAACCGTGAAATGAAGACCGTTTTCTGCGGCTGCACTACAACCAGTTTCTTCACAGACGGATGACCTGGAAGAGTAGTAGTAGGCTCGTTGGGAATAGCAGATCTTAATTGAATAGCCGGGAATGAGCTAGTAGCAGCACCTATGTCACTCCCTCCAGTAGCAGCACCTACGTCGCTATTAACTACCAATCAATAATTTGCACCAATCAATAAGAAATATCGGGAAATATACATGATTTTTGTCATGGTGGGAGGTAGGAGGCGACGACCTAAATGGTCACACCAATCGATAAGAAATATCGGGAAATATACACGACTGTGATCATGGAGGGAGGTAGGTGGCGACCACCCGAAATGGTCACACCAATCGATAAGAAATATCGGGAAATATACAGGATTTTGGTTATATTGGGAGGTAGGAGGCGACTCAAATGGTCACACCAATCGATAAGAACTATCTGGAAATATACACGACTGTGATCATGGAGGAAGGTAGGTAGCGACCACCCAAAACGGTCACCCCAATCGATAAGAAATATCGAGAAATATACAAGACTGTGATCATGGTAGGAGGTAGGTGGCGACCACCCAAATGGTCACACCAATCGATAAGAAATATCGGGAAATATACATGATTTTGGTCATGGTGGGAGGTAGGAGGCGACCACCAAAATGGTCACACCAATCGATAATAAATATCTGGAAATATACACGACTGTGATCATGGTAGGAGGTAGGTGGCGACCACCCAAAAGGTCACACCAATCAATAAGGAATATCGGGAAATATACACGACTGTAATCACGGTGGGAGGTAGGTGGCGACCACCCAAAAGGTCACACCAATCGATAAGGAATTTTGGGAAATATACATGATTTTGGTCATGGTGGGAGGTAGGAGGCGACCACCCAAATAGTCACACCAATCGATAAGAAATATCGGGAAAAATACTCGTCTGTAATCATGGTGGGAGTTAGGTGGCGACCACCCAAATGGTCACACTAATCGATAAGAAATATCGGGAAATTTACTCGTCTGTAATCATGGTGGGAGTTATGTGGCGACCACCCAAATGGTCACACCAATCGATAAGAAATATCGGGAAAAATGCACGACTGTGATCATGGTGGGAGGTAGGTGGCGATCACCCAAATGGTCAGACCAATCGATAAGAAATATCGGGAAATATACACGACTGTGATCATGGAGGGAGGTAGGTGGCGACCACCCGAAATGGTCACACCAATCGATAAGAAATATCGGGAAATATACACGACTGTGATCATGGAGGGAGGTGGGTGGCGACCACCCCAAATGGTCACACCAATCGATAAGAAATATTGGGAAATATACATGATTTTTGTCATTGTGGGAGGTAGGAGGTAGGAGGCGACCACCCAAATGGTCACACCAATCGATAATAAATATCGGGAAATATACACGACTGTGATCATGGAGGGAGGTAGGTGGCGACCACCCCAAATGGTCACACCAATCGATAAGAAATATTGGGAAATATACATGATTTTTGTCATGGTGGGAGGTAGGAGGTAGGAGGCGACCACCCAAATGGTCACACCAATCGATAATAAATATCGGGAAATATACACGACTGTGATCATGGAGGGAGGTAGGTGGCGACCACCCCAAATGGTCACACCAATCGATAAGAAATATCGGGAAATATACATGATTTTGGTCATGGTGGGAGGTAGGAGGCGACCACCCAAATGGTCACACCAATCGATAAGAAATATCGGGAAATATACACGACTGTGATCATGGAGGGAGGTAGGTGGCGACCACCCCAAATGGTCACACCAATCGATAAGAAATATCGGGAAATATACACGACTTTGATCATAGAGGGAGGTAGGTGGCGACCACCCCAAATGGTCACACCAATCCATAAGAAATATCGGGAAATATACACGACTGTGATCATGGTAGGAGGTAGGTGGCGACCACGCAAATGGTCACACCAATCGATAAGAAATATCGGGAAATATACACGACTTTGATCATAGAGGGAGGTAGGTGGCGACCACCCCAAATGGTCACACCAATCCATAAGAAATATCGGGAAATATACACGACTGTGATCATGGTAGGAGGTAGGTGGCGACCACCCAAAATGGTTCATTAGTAATCTCATCACTTGAGAACGGCTGGATCGATTTGGCTAATTTTTTAAAAATGTTTTTAATTGTAAAATTATCATTTAAAATAATCAGAACGAAACAGACGCGGAAAAGATTGAAGAATTATGTAATATTCGTGACTGACGGTAACATCGTGACGCTAGGTGCCCGTTGCCGAAGCGAAGCGAGGTTCATATAACCGAAAAATTCATATAACCGATACCTTGTAAAATAGAGAACAATTAATGCGTTTTTTAATACTAATAAAGGTAACTTTTTTATTGAGTATACGAGTTATTAAAAAAGTTAAAATATATATACGTATTTGTTGTAAATTACATATTGTTGTATATTACATACATATTTTAACGAAGTTTTCGTATTAAGCCAATTGCCTATATAATATTTCATTTTCGTAGTAACTACTGGTCATTAGACCCAGTTCTTAGTCGTAGCATTATAGGGCAAGTAATAAGTCGAAACCGTTTCGACTGCATAAAAAAGCGCTTTTTCCATATCAGCAAGAACTTGTCTTTGGACCCGACTGATTAATTTGCTAAGCTACGGCTTTTTTTCCACCGGCTGAATAAAAAGTTCACGCATAAATTGTCCATTGATGAGCAAATGGCTTACTATTCCTGCAGAATGTTTATAAAAAATAATCCTGTGCGTTTTGGATTAAAATTGTGGTGCCTGTGCTCCAGCAATGGTTGCGGACAAATTTATATAGCATGCTGGTGCCAGTGCAACAGATAATTACATTGTAAATCGTGCGCCGAGAAATCTGGGACTTGTAGGCAATGTTGTATTCTCATTACTAAATGATATCAAATGTGTTATCTTACGTCGATTGGCTGTGTGGCTACGGAAACCATACGTGCGGTAAGAAGTTAGAAGTAGTACTGGCCATTAATTACGACAATGTTCCACAGCTGTGTCGTAAATGCATGGAAATTGCATTGTGCAATTCAAAAGCATTGAGGATTACCTGAAGAGCCGCATACCAATTTTAGGATTGCGATTTGTCGAGCTTTACTTTAGTGAAGACGGAGCAATTAGTCGCATGTCGTTAGATGAGGAAGCGGAAATGCAACAAAAAAAAAGTTGTGTACATTTCAACAAATGCGAAATGTTCCGGAAACTATAAGGCATGACAACGTAGGCCACTTCAGAAAAAATTGCATGTGGAAAGCGACTAAGATGCCGAAATTGTTGCAGTCAAACTAAATATATATATATGTAAAAAATGTAATACAGCTCTACATATAAATTGTTTTCAAATTTACCACAAAAAATAAAATAAAAAGTTAAAACGAAATTATTTACATGTGTAATTTTTTTGAAATAGCAAGTGCCCATTGATGCGTTTTTGCCATCCATGGCTCAAATGGATTCCACACAAAAAATCTTATAAGAAAATTCAAATTTTTTTTTTTACTTTGGCATTAACCGGTTAATATCGATTCGCAATTAGCCTAAGAATTTTACCATTACCGTGGTTTGTTCCAATTCTAGTCAAATTTTGGTATTGCACGTTTAAAGATTCCAAGAGTTTTGTTGCTCTTTTTCTTCACTTTGGTCTCTGGAAAAAATTTAATCAGTTCTTCCCCCCCCTCTCCCCCCTCCCCTCTTCATCTGTTTTCGTTCTCTGAAGTACTCGTATTATGTAAGTCCAGTTCGATAGGTTTGAATACAGTGATTTCTTACTACATTATTATAACATGGATCTGCCCATTGATGCATTTTCCCAACGTTTTGCACGATCAATGATAATAAGTTCTAAACTTTAGTTGGCTTGGACTATAATTGTCTTTTCCTTTAGAAATACTAAATAAATAATTGCCATTTGTTAGAAATTTTTGTTGTTTTTTATTTTTCGCAAATTTTTGAAAATGATCCAATTTTTGTACCAATTTCTTCCCTTAGTTGTGAACATGTTTGAGGGGGTAAGGAGTTTTCCTAATGGTTATATGGTAGTTCTGTCCTTTCTTTACATGTTTAATAACAAAAATATTAAATTTTACCGTTTGATATATTTAAAAAAATATTTTTTTTTTGAGTGTTGCGAAAACGCATCAATGGGCATTAACCGGTTAAAATTCAAATATATGAACTGGAGTTGATATACATATTAGAATATTAGTTCATATATTAGAGTAACTAATAGAAACTTGTGGGAGTTCATATATTTGGGTAATTGATATAAGCGGGGGTATATATAACCGAGAGTTTGGTGTACATACTTTTTGTAGGTCTAGGCAAACAACTTCAAGGCCGAATGTATGTGTTTTGTCGGGCGACCGTTCGCTGGAGCCGATAGTAGATTAGCAAAATTCGGGTATGAGGAATAGTGGGAATTGGAATTGGTTTGCTGGGCGGAATTATGGAAAAGAAGGAATGAGGATTCTGTTTTGCACTGGCTTGGTCTCCGGTTGTTTTTTTGCCAAAGAATTTTAAAAATTTAATTTTAATTGATGCGGTCGGTGGAAATGGTCAAAGTACAACAAAAATAAAAGAATTTGTGGCGAAGAAACAAAAAACTTTTCTCCCTGTTGATGAGAGAAGGCCGGGAATAATCGTGCGCAGGCTAATTTTAAAAAAATAAGTCCTGGACGAAATTTTTACGTTTCCCGGGATTCTGATAAATAAGAAAAATCTGGGATTCTGCCCGTTGAGCCATAACCAACACTGGACCGACATTTTTTTTTCTCGACCGGCTATCTACAGGAGAAGGAGGATCCGTCACCCATAAAGAAAGGGGAAATAAGCCGACCGCTGTGTACGGAGAACACTGAAAGAAAAGGAATTCCAGATTACAAGCTAAGTACCATTTTTGCCTTGTATCTGTAAAGAGAGCAAATCCCCTAAAAGGTTTGGGTTGACCAGGCGAATTTTCATACCTGACGTTTGTGCTTGCCCATAAGTTATATTAAGAGCTGTATTAAGGGCTGATTTATAGAAGTTTTTGGCTAAGCTGATTTTTTAATTACCCGGGGAATCGATTCATGCTGATCCTGTTTTAATTAATTGTTATGTTTTTTTAGAGATATTTAAAACATTATAATTTTAATTATTCCAATTTAAATATTTCTCTTTGTGTGATTTTTCTGTTTAATGTTTTTTTATATACATGTTGTAAATAATGCTTTTTTTAACGCATTTTTTAAGACGGTGATTGTGAAAGTATTCGAAGTTGTAAGAGCGAAACAGCCTAGAACGGCCAGTGTTAGTGGGTTTAGGTATCGGTGGATAAATCGTTTTTCTATCGACCCTTAGGGAGCTCCCTGAAGGTCTTGGGTGACCTTGAATAGAAGGCCTAGTTTTGTTGTGTATTTTTGTTCCAAATTTTGGCTGTTTTAGGGATTCTGTTTATCTCCGATTTTTTGTCTTAATTTCATTTAAAATTTATTGTTTAGATTTTATACCGATAGTGATTAATTTATTTATGTATTTATTTCTATTTATTCAATTCATTTAATATATAATTCTTGATCAATTACATACATTTACATATATGTACATATATCGAAAATTGCAAATGCTTATATAAATAGTAATAATAATTATATTTATAAAAACCATCATTAAATTTTGTAAGTGGATATAAAAATGAAATTTTAAATTTTTTCGTTTGAGAGGGAAGGGGAAGGGAAGACGAACGATGGATGGTTAGTCAGTGAGCTGTTCATTTGTAGGCGTGAGTGTGTGAGTATGTCTGTCCCAGTTTGTGGTATGTTTTGGTAGTTGTGCTTTTAGTTTTTAAACACCCATGTTCCGCTCAGGCGGAATGTGGGCTATTGTTCGTGACCAATGACCTGTCATGGCGGGTTGAGGACCATCCCCTGGTAAAAAATGAGAAGCTGAGCTAGCTAAGCAGGTTATGACAGGTCAGCACTAAAAAAATTGGTCATGTAACACATAATTGTTTGTTCTTATAAATTTATTAAAATTATTTTTTAGTAATATTTTTGCGCTCCGCTGCGCTGCGGCTTAAAAATAATCTTACTTTTAATTACTCTTAAAACCTTTTAATTAAACTATGTGAAAGAATATCATATTTATAATAATAACACGAAATCTTTATATTTTTAGGTCATCGGTCGATCGATTTTCCGAAAAGGAATTTGAGGTGAATTTTCTCCGAGCTGTTAGTCCCCTGTTTAATCAGACTTCCTAATGCACTTACGCTTTTGAATAAAAAAATATCAAAAAAATATATCTAAATAATATTGGCTTAATTGTTTTTAGTTTTAAGTACATATTACAATACAACTGATGTAAATTGATTTTATAGTTCTGAAATATGGACAAAATTCTTATTATAACCCTAAACGCATAGAAAAATTTTACGAGTAATTTTCTTTGAAAGCTAGAATAAGTTAGGATCTACATATTTTTACCTTCTATTAGCCTTATATCATGTTAATTTTTATCATGACTTCGGATGTTTGCATGAGTGCTAAAATTTGATCATAACTGTAAAAATTTTGCCCTGTCAAAATAAAATTCTCATAACTTATATAATTTTCACTTTAGTTTTTTTAAAAATGTATATATGTACGTGTATAAATGTATTTCTTTGTCACTCATAACTTACATAATTTTCACTTTAGTTTTTTTAAAAATGTATATATGTACGTGTATAAATGTATTTCTTTGTCACTGTTTACGAAAAGATGCGTTCCCAACTGATAAAAGTTTTTATCGACACGATCAATACGAGTATGGCATCTGCGTAGAAATATTTAGTTTTTAAAAAAAAATGAAATTGCATTTAATAGTAGACTACCCCCGAGAACCACCTTCCAGAAGAAGATGGCGCTATAAACTCCCAAATCAAAATATGAATTAAGTCCCAAATTATTCCATATGAATTAACATTTTTATTAGAAATGAATTAATTTTAATTGGGATTTAATTCATATTTGAAAAAAGTTGAAAAAAATATGAATTTATTTTTTGGGAATAAATTCAAATTTAAAAAAGGTCCCCGACCTTTTATTTCATATTTTCATTGGAAGTCAATTCATATTTTTTTTTTTTTTTACCACGCAGAGAAACTTCTCACACATAAATACTGTTTGCAACAAAGCCGGGGTTTTTTCCTACTGAGGGTTATAATTGTTGCCGCGGCCGAAGGCTCCACGCGCAGAAACTTCTCACACAAAAATTCTTTTTGCAGCGAGGCGGGGGGGGGTTTGTCTACTGAAGATTATAATTCTTGCCACGGCCGTCTTTCGGGATTTCGTTAGTCTCCTTTTACATTAAGCGGACGAATACCTTACCGGAAACTTTTTCGTTTTCTTTTGTATTTTTAGAAAAACAAGTAAGAGCGTTAACTACGGCCTGGCCGAAGCTCATATACCCTACACCTGCATCTGTCGAAGTGATAAAAAGTGGGCGGGTGCCACCTACTTCCTTTTTATTTACAGAGTGAATTTTAATCGATGCGATTTGATCAACACCGGTTTTCTCAACAAACACCTCATTATATGGTGTGATATACTAGTGGGCGTACCACTCCCATTTTTGGGAGTATACATATAGTAGACTAAGATGGTCGACTCGGAAATAAAATAATAGCTTAAATTTCCTCTACAAGCTGAGAAATTGAGCTATAAGCACGGATGAATCCATATTCGCTATGAAAAGTAGGCGTGGCACTGGTCAGATTTTCACCATTTTCAATAACAGCCTAGAATAAAAAAGAATATTCGTATCAAATTTCATGACGATACCTCTTATTTGTTCACCTGTAATCATGATTTCCACAGACGGACGGACATGGCTGAATCGAATCAAGAGCTGATTCTGAGCCAGAATATATATACTTTTCTATACCTGCCACACCTCCTTTAATGCGTTACAAATGGAAGCACAAAGTGAGTATATGTACCATATATGGGCACTTTGCAGTACCAGTAAAATTGCAGTAAAAATAAATTTTTCAGTCATCAGTAAAATTTACTGGTAATGCAAACTAAATTTCATTATCAGTAAAAATTTACTGATTACTGCAATTTTTTTCAGTAATCAGTAAAATTTTACTGGTAATGCAAATGAAATTTCATTATCAATAAAAATTTACTGATTACTGCAATTTTTTTCAGTAAACAGTAAACATTTACTGATTACTGCAATTTTTTTCAGTGATTACTCATTCAGTGATTCACTGATTACTGCAAATTAAATTAAATTTTACTGATTACTGCAATTAACAACAAAAAATTAAAAAAAAAAAATTGGAGTCACTTGTCTAAAGTAAATATGTTCCGGATATTTTCAATAGCTTTCTAATGGTACTAATCTCATACCAATATCTTACATAGTTTTGAAGATATAGACGATTTTATTTCATATTTCAAGGGGCTCCAGCCCCGCCCCCAAGGGAGAGCGACATTTTTTTTCTGGGTTGTTGGAGTCAGGACAAGGAGCTCTAATACCCAAAAAATTAACAAAAAAATTTGAGCTACTTGATAACGGTAAATATGTTCCGAACTTTTGATCAGAAAAAAATTTCAGCAAGGTTGTCGGCAAAGTATATTTTATTCCTTCTCTTTCATCTAATTACATTGGTTTTACCGGATTTTGCTGAAGCTTCATAATTTTATCTTCCTTTGCTTTTCGCCTCTCTTCCTTTTGTTTTTTCTTTTCTTCGCGTTCTTTCTGTTCCAACATTTCTTTAAATCTATCTTCTCGCGGGTCAACCTTGAAACCAAAATGCCGCCGGACGTCATCAACTATCTTTTCTTTTCGTTTTTTCGCTGCCAATGAATCGGCTTCCCGTTTGGCTATTTTTGAGAGCAACTCATTCTTCCAGTGATCTAGTTTCTTAAACTTTTTCAGAATATCTTCTTCACGTTTCTTTATTTCTTGGTGCTTTTCTATCTGCCTTCTCTTGGAATCCCTTAGCATCACCGATAACGAAATCGATTCATATAGGGATTTCTGTTCTTTTTTTAATGCCATAAACTGTTTTGTATCGAAGCATATGCGGGAATGAACGCCCGATTCTGAGCCATAACGTCCAAATAATTTCCTTTGGTATTTCTCGGTTAAATGAATCCAAGAATGCGGAACACTGTACGGAATTATGTCATTTAATATGTTTCTGTGTTGGGGCAACAAGCCGGATTTGTTTCTGTCTTTCAATGACCCACAATTTTCGCTCACGAAGAATCTCACAATTTGTCTTATAGAAGAGATACGCATAGCACCACAACGTTTACGTATTTCCACATACATATCCTTAAAATCAAAGTCCTTTACTTTTCACTTTTCACTAGTGCATAATCAGAAATGATAGCGCACAGGACACTTTGAGCTTCCAGCTGATCGGAAAAATGTAATTTCCATACTCACCTTTGATAGTCGGTTACTGGGAATTAAGGTTTTATTATTGGAGAAATTGTATTCTTGAAGCTGACTTTGGACAAGTGCCAATTGACTTTTTACTCGTGCCAGATAGGGGGTAAAAATTTTATATTGGTTAGTAAAACCTTTGTTTTACCCATTTCGATAAATTTCATTTTTGTTTGTTCACTTTTACATTGGACAATTTTTTCATTCAAATTTTTTAACGTTCCCTTTTGTGGTTGCTGTTTGCATTACATTAGATGCGTTCAGGACCGACAATCACTTTACGCTGTTGCCTACTGTTGAGAGTCAGGGACATCGTGAATGGACCGCTGACACATAATTTCATTTCATTTATTAATATATTTACAATAATACACCAAGAAACAAGTTCTTTTTTAGTAACAATAAAACTCTTCAATCATGCTGGCAAAGCGATCGCAATTTTTTTAGCGAAAAATTTTTACGCTAAATGCTGGGTTTACATCGTATGAATCAATGGATATGATGTATGAATTCTACTATAATTGCTTAAGTGAAAGAGAAATATTTGCAAACGAGACAGATATATTAGTTGCTATAACTCAAACAAATAAACAAGTGGCATTTTCATTCATTATTAAAAAATTAGGAACATATTTACTTTAGACAAGTGACTCCAATTTTTTTTTTAATTTTTTGTTGTTAGTGCTCCTTTTCCTGACCCCAACAAAAAAAAATGTCGCTCTCTCTTGAGGGCGGGGCTAGAGCCCTTTGAAATTTGAAAAAACCCTTAATATCTCTAAAACTGTAGAAGATATTTAAATGTTATTAGTACCGTTAGAAAGCTAATAAAAATGTCGTTAATTTATGTTAAATAACTTTTTATCGAAATATGTTTAGTTTTATAAATAAACGCAACTTAATGTTTTTAATACTATTTTTTTTGGTAAAATAATTTTTTCTAAAGAAAAATGTGTAATTAACCCAAGGAAGTATACTAAAAATAAGATAACATATATTATAAGCTTTCTAAGGAAATTTATTTCATACAAATCGGTGCAGTACTTACGGAGAAAACGCATTTACAAACGTAAGTATAAACTACCAATTTAGAATTTTACTACTATACATATTTTTAATAATGCGATCGTATTTACAAACGTAAGTATAAACTACCAATTTAGAATTTTACTACTATACATATTTTTAATAATGCGATCGTACTGAGTTT
Source organism: Conops quadrifasciatus (assembly GCA_949752815.1). Lineage (NCBI taxonomy): Eukaryota > Metazoa > Arthropoda > Insecta > Diptera > Conopidae > Conops > Conops quadrifasciatus. The sequence goes on from OX457079.1 coordinate 16,717,531, forward strand.
GCACCGTTGGGTCTTTTAAGCTATGACGCCAGTTATCGTTTTTGTTGGTATTGTTGTTGTAAACTGGAAACAATATTCAATTTGCGATTTGTTTGTATGGTTATTAAGCATTATGTATGAAACAAATATAAATGAAATATTTAAAATTTTTTCAGTATCAATTAAATTTTTCATTTTTAATTCATATGAAAATCTAAAGAAATAGCGCCGTCTATTGTCACTTTGTTACTAACACCACCACAACCATTACGGCAAACATAATGCATAGTACCAGACGCATTATTGTAAAAAGGTATAATAAACATAAATGCATAGTACCAGACGCATTATTGTAAAAAGGTATAATAAGATAATTTGAGAAAGTAGTTTCTTATCAATTTAAAAACGAGTTTTCTTTATAAATACTGCACCGATTTTAACGAAATAAATTTCTTCAGAAAGCTTAAAATATATGTTATCTTATTTTTAGTATATTTCCTTGGGTTAATTACACATTTTTCTTTGGAAAAAATGATTTTATCAAAAAAAATAGTACTAAAAACCTAAGGTTGCGTTTATTTATAAAACTAGAAATATTTCGATAAAAAGTTATTTTACATAAATGAATGACATTTTAATTAGCTTTATAACGGAACCAATATCACCCAAACAGCTTACATAGTTTCGGAGATTTAGACGATTTTATTTCAAATTTCAAGGGGCTCCAGCCCCGCCCCCAAGAGAGAGCGACATTTTTTTTTTGGCTTGTTGGGGTCAGATCCAAGAGCACTAACAAAAAAAAAACAAAAAAAAAATTGGAGCCACTTGCGTAAAGTAAATATAAGCCAAAAATTAAAAATTTTACAATGGATATTTTTGGATTGTTAGACGAAGATTTTTTAGATTTTCTAACGCCGCGAAAGCGCGTTAAAGGAAAGCAGAGTGTATCTCGTGCTTGTTGGGTTAGAGACTACTACTTAGAGCGTGATTTTAGTGGTGCATTCCTTTTGTCTTTTCTTTATTTGAAAAGTAAGGATCCTTCGCTCTTTTTTCAATATTGTAGAATGCATAAATCCGTTTTTGAAGAACTATTGTGCATGGTAGCTCCACTAATAACAAAGCAGAGCATTGTTCGGAAACCGTTAATACCCTTTCGAACCTTCATCGAAATCTTTTGATGTACGAGTTTTTGTCATTTTTTTAATTTCTTCATTCTTTGCGCTTTCAAGATTTTCTATTGGATCGCCTACTGAGCACCATAAACTTTTTGATCTAAAATTGGAATGGTTTTCCATTGGAGGACTTTATAGACTTTATATATTCACATATCACAATATAGAATAAACCAAAATAATTGTAAAACGTACTCGCGTGTATGTAAAGTATCATCTAAAAACGTCATTTTATCCGCAAAAGGGAAATGTTTCTTCTCTCCATTAGAGCTACTTCGGGAACCAAAGTCCTTCCACTGGCTATAACGGTAGCGCAACGAACTCAACTTTTTTCCGGCAATTTTAATGTTTTCTTGGGTGATTGGAATTTCTATAAAGGGAGTTATTTAATTCCGTTAAATAAAAGCAATAATTTATTACCAAGTTCCTCTATAACTTCTTGCCACCATTTTGCACGCGAAATATTGTTTTTATATTATGTATCTGAGATGTCCCACAATGCAGGCTTAGCCTATATATCCATTCAATTATTAAAGAATTATTTATCGCACAAAATAAACATATGTAGACTAAAGACATATGTTTATTTTATATAAAGATATCCTCGCACTTATGTAGAGCAATAAGCAATAACCAATTTTTTAATAATTTCAATTACAACTTAATTTAGCACTACTCTAATTCTATTCACCAATATTAAGATGCGACTAATCTTCCGAATTCATTGCTGACACAACAAAAAAAACACGAAACGGTTTAAATAATTTCAGAGATACGACGTTCAGTGTTATTACAACTTCGATAAGTTCAGTTTTATAGCAAATCGGTACTTTTTTCTCGCTTACTCCAATGTTAAAACACATTTGACTTCGAGTGGACTCTCATTCTTTATACAGCGTATTAACTATCAATGAGATTTCTGTGTAATACAACCACGCGTAAATTGCGATCTGTCTGACGTCCACTTGAACCTGCTCAGCTCATTCTTTCTCTGTCACTCATTTTCAATGTACAGTTGAAAAGAAAAGAACACAAAAGTGCCGGACCAGCAGGAAATCTACGCTAGCTAACGAAACGCTTCGTAAAGGATAATAAATCTAAATTTAACAACGAAGTGGTTAGTTAGAAGCGAAACAAAAAGCGTTTGAAACGTTCCGTTGTTCAGAAATGATACAATACATGATTTAACAACTCATCGTCCATAGCAGAGATAATGAGATGCAACAATTTTTGATTAGTTTGTTCAACATCGGTTCGACGCCTATTTAGTATGCTCTATGGACCCACGTACACTATACAAGAGATTTTTCCCCATTGTTGTTGTTGTTTTCTGTCAATTTTATTTGTCACTGGTTAGTTATTGTTTTTTCTTTTGCTTAATTTTTGTTTGCCAGTAGATACGTATAGTAGTAGGTGCAAAGGGGGTTGAAGTCCTCTTGATAACGTAGCCGAGTAGATACAAACAACACTAATTTCGAGGTTTTAGATTACATTTTAGAAGATAAAAGTTAGAAAAAGTGAACAAAAAATTAATAATTAAAGGTGAGTTCAAAGCTATAAAACAAATGTTATTTTATTTTTATTAAGGGCCCTCTAATAATAAATACTTATGGTGTCCATGCAAAGAACGCTGGTACAGTTTTCCTGGAAGAATGTAGCAAATTCCAACTAATTGTTGACTATTTCAAGATTGTATCAAGGAAATGCGAATATAGTAGTAACGAGTGTCCCATGTTCTCTCACCTCTAGCCTATAACTTTCTTTTATTTTTGTTTTATTGGTTTCTTCTCTAAATTATCAGTGTACAATAAAATATTGATGCCAGATTGATTGTTATACTTGGCTTTTAATTACCACACGCACTTTAATTAAATTCCAAGCGCTTTTTAAAAAGAAAAGTGAGAAGTTTATATGATCTGGCACCTAATCATAGAAATGAGTAGAATCTAGAGCTGTGCGCGAGCCGTCCACAAATTGTGGCCCCGAACAACGATTGAAAACAATGAAAAAATGTTCTGCCACATTTTCGAGAAAAACGAAAAAAAAAAAGAAACGAAAAAAAGGGAGAGGCACGCAATGCTTTTTTTCTAACTAAAAGCCTAGGAGACGGCTGAACGTATGTATGTATTTAATATGTATGTGCATTCCGTGTGTGTATCCTCTCTTATATCTATTTAGCAATTGTTGGCATTAAAACTGTTGTGTCATTTTCGTCTGACAATTTTGTTTTTGTTTCCAGCAGAGCACAAGCAATAAAGGCTATGAGTGAAAATCTGAAATGTTTTATCAATTTTTACTGATAAAACGTTGTGTGTTTTGAAAGAGGTTTTCAAACGGCTTGTGCACAGCTCTAGTAGAATCAAAGTGGCAACGCAATTTCAGATGTCATTCTCTTAATAGAAATGCTCTGCTTTGTTATTAGTGGAGCTACCATGCACAATAGTTCTTCAAAAACGGATTTATGCATTCTACAATATTGAAAAAAGAGCGAAGGATCCTTACTTTTCAAATAAAGAAAAGACAAAAGGAATGCACCACTAAAATCACGCTCTAAGTAGTAGTCTCTAACCCAACAAGCACGACTTAATAGAAATATCAAAATTGTTTGGATATTCGACTGACGCGTATTTTTTATGCTCTGTTGAATTCAGGCACATAATATGTGAAAACATGATGTTGAACATAAACTTTTTCAGAATATGATCTTCACGTTTCTTTATTTCTTGGTTCTTTTCTATCTGCCTTCTCTTGGAATCCTTTAGGATCTCAGATAATGAAATCGATTTAGAGGTTTCTATTATTTTTTTAACGCCATAAACTGTTTTGTATTGAAGCATATGCGGGAATGAACGCCCGCGTCTGAGCCATAACCTCCAAACAATGGGCTGTTTACCAACCCCTCTAAGTGGTTCAAGGGAGCGTGGTCTGAAATGAACAAAATAGCCATAATTTCAATACTACCAGGCCCAGGAAGCTGAAGCTTTGGTGATTGGTAAATGGTGATTGGTCTTACGCCGTAAAGCTGCAATGAAAACCTATTTTGGAGAACTCCACCATAGCCATAATGTCTATGTCATAAAAAATAGCCATAATGTCAAAACTACCAGGCCCAGTAAACTAAAATTTTCTATGGCGATTGGCCTAACGCCATAGAGGTGCCATGAGAACACATTTTAAAGAATTCCGTCCCCTAAGTGGTCAAAATCAGAGTGGCACAGTCAAAAATTACCAAAAAAAGTCATAATTGTAATACATGCTTTTGTTGTTGTGCGCTTACCCGCGAAGGTTTCTGACCCAAAGGTTATCATCGTATCTGAAATGGTTACACGGTTATCATCGCAATACATAGTGGTTACATGGTGAGGTTTTGATCAATTTTTTTTTAATATATATGTACATAACATATTATATATAAAAATAATATAATATAATATATAAATAAATAAATAAATAATAAACTAAATAATATATAATAATACATTATATAATCAGCCTTGTTCTGTATTCCGATCTGAAATTGATTCTGAATCGAAATTGAATCCCGATTTGTATTTGTAGAGGTGTTCTGCAATCTGACCGAATTTCACATGTTCGAAACGAAAACAATTCCGATTCGAACTTATCCAGCTATTTTTAACCTGTCACTTTGGCGTTTAATAAACTGAAATTTGAAAATTGAAAATAAAAATTAAGGCTCTCAATAGCGTAGTAGAGCAAGCACTCGCCTAGCACGTTGAGGATGTGGGTTCGAATCCCACCAACGCATACATGGTCATATAAATAGAAAGAACCTGGGACCCCGAGCAGTTGCTCGGAACTTTTTTCCAAACGTTGCAAAGTTTTATGAGTTTGGTTTGATGGGCCGAAAAATTTGAAAATTAAGAGTTTTAATTTTTCGCAGTGTGAATAGTAGAAAAAGGCCGTTCTATCGGTTTTAAGCGAAGGGAAACACTTTGCCTGTATACTGTATTCAAATTTTTTTCGATTTTTATAAACATTTTTGCCTTGAAAACATTGACCCTGTTCATAAATTTCTTGAAGTTTTACAAAACAAAACAAAAATATTTGAAATGTATTGTCAAATAATATTTGAAAAATATTTTATTGACATTTTATTTCAGAACAGAATAAAATTTAAAAACAAAAACAAAGCAATGACAATAAATTATTCACACAATTGTTGATCAACCACTTTAATAGAAAAAAAAAACCACCAAAATTTTTTCGAAAAAAACAGCTCGACAGATTTGCAATCTCTCAATCTCGCTAATATGTATGTGAATATCAAAGAAATCCTTAGAGCCGTTTTCGACCTCAAAAATGCTACAATGCTACGTCCGTGAAATTAGCTACGGTAGTTAGCTACGATTTTGTGTAACCCACCCTACTTAACAGAGCTCCGAAATACTAATTTTCAAAATTAAATTAAAAATCAATAAAAGTTCCAATTACAAAAACTAAAATGCAGTCTTATTCAAAAAATTATGGTCTTTCAGCTTGTGGACGAATTATAATCGTACGGCTTATCTGTACCAAGATATTAACGAAAACAGTTTAACATTTCTTGGAACCTAAAAGAAAATCGCCGTAGCTGGCACCTAAAATAATAACTAGACATATGGCACCTATATCAGCCTATAGCCCATATTATTAGAAATTTTTTGGTACCAAGGTCATATCCCTAACCACTTTAGTATAGAAGTTATAGCGGAAAAAGCAAAACAACATTCACTGTGCTCTCTAGCCCGACATAGGCCATTGATCTTATCGAATCTTGTATAGTCGTATACTAGGGACAGGAGCCTACATTTCTATAAAAAAATTTTGAATTCGAACAAAGACAAAAAATTCTACGGCCAAAAGAAATAACAGAAAAATGTGAAAAATGTTTAAGGGCCGTTGCTGGCACCTAAAACAATAACTAGACATATGGCACCTATTGTAGTCGATAGCCCATTCTTTTAGGAATCTCAGGGTACCAAGGTCATATCCCTAACCACTTTAGTATAGAAGTTATAGAAGAAAAACCAGGCCAACTATCACTGGTTCCTTTAAACGCATTTAGGTAATTTATTTGACAGAATCTTTTGTAATTCTATAACAAAATTAGAAGCCACTAATTTTCCCTAAATTTTGATACCTCAACGGAGTTGATATCTTTTTTAATTTTCGAGAAATCTATTAATAAAGAAACAATTACATTTGTTTTGGTTTCACAGAGGAATTTTTCTTGGAACACGTGGTACTAACATGGAAGAGGGGGACGATTGTTTCAGGGTGTGGGAAAGAAGTAGCGCACAATTTGTGAGTAACAGAATCCACAGTTTCTGTTATTAGCAGACAAAGGAGAATATGAGACGAGTATACGCATATTGTTTCAACTTCTGCTATGTACTAGCATATTATTAAGAGGGTGTTCTAAAGTCAGATAAAGAGAAATATATGTATTAGCCCTTCTCTTATTGCTTTGTTTATTTTTCTGGATACCAGATTTCTAAAATGTAAACGAAGAGTTTCAGCCATTTTGTTGTTGTTTTTTTGCTAGATAATAATCAAAATATATGAAAATATTATAATTGATTTTTAGATATTTAAGCATTTTCGAAAAAGTTGAGGCATATAGGCAATAATAAAGTAATATTTTAGAAATATTTTCGTACCAAAATTATAATCATAATCACCTTGGTACACAAGATATTTCAATAAATATACCAACTTTTTAAAATTAATTTTTTTATATAGTTAAACATTTTTTTGCTAAGTCTAAACTTATAAATAATTTATGAGACAATATTAGAAAAGTTTCGCTAACAAAATTATAATGCTATTAACTTAGGTTCAAAAGATATTTCATTAAATATACATAAGGAAAATTTCAAGTATCGTTATGAGGTACTTAAACATTAACTAGATAGTTGAGGCATATGGGCAATAATAAAGCACTATTTTAGATATATTTCGGTACCAAAATTATAATCGTAATCACTTTGGTAAACAAAATATTGGCTAAAAGAGTTTTTATTTTAAATCGATGATAAAGTATATTTACAATCATACGATTAGAATGACAACCTGTTGGTTCAAAACTTTAAAGTTTTTCCTATATTTTGATACCTCAATGAGGCCAATCGGTGCAATACAAATTGAAAAAATTACAAAAATATAACTTAATATGAATTTTTTTGCCATCAGAAAATCGTAGCTAAGTATTCGTAGCTAATTTCACGCTTTCTAACCCTAACCTCACTTTTCACATATATGTAGTTCACAATGAATTTGTGGAAGCCAAAGCGCTGTTAATCTAAATAAGAGAGAGCTAATCTGTTAACTTTCGTTTTGCTTATTTTTGCTAGCAAGATTGAAGGATAAAAAGGAATGAGAATATAGACCAATTTGTTCTTATATACATATAAATGGGTTGGCGGCCATTTTTAAGAAGTTTAAAAAAATAAACGAAATAGAAATAGGTAGTAGTCGTTTTGTCACCTTTTGTTTTGTTTATTTTTGTTTACAAAATTTCTGGAGCAAAGGAAATGTAAACAAAGGGTCAGCCATTTTGTTGTTGTTTTTTTTGCAAGATAATAACCAAAATGTATGAAAATATTTTCATTGATTTTTAGATATTTAAACATTATCCAGAAAGTTGAGGCATATTGACAATAATAAAGTACCATTTTAGAAATATTTTGGTACCAAAATAATGATTCAATTTACCTTATTATACAAGATATTTCAATAAATATAGCAACTTTTTAAAATTGATTTTTTTATATAGTTAAACATTTTTTTGCTAAGTTTAAACTTATAAATAATGTATGAGACAATATTAGAAAAGTTTCGCTAACAAAATTATAATCCTATTAACTTAGGTTCAAAAGATATTTCATTAAATATACATAAGGAAAATTTCAAGTATCGTTATGAGGTAGTTAAACCTTAACTAGATAGTTGAGGCATGTAGGCAATAATAAAGCACTATTTTAGTTATATTTTGGTACCAAAATTATAATCGTAATCACTTTGGTACACAAAATATTGGCTAAAATAGTTTTTATTTTAAATCGATGATAAAGTGTATTTACAATCATACAATTAGCATGACAACCTGTTGGTTCAAAACTTTAAAGTTTTTCCTATATTTTGATACCTCAATGAGGCCAATCGGTGCAATACAACTTGAAAAAATTACAAAAATATAACTTAATAAGAATTTTTTTGCCATCAGAAAATCGTAGCTAAGTCGTCGTAGTTAATTGCACGCTTTCTAGCCCTAACCGCATTTTTCACATATATGTTAGTTCACAATGAATTTGTGGAAGCCATAACGCTGTTAATCTAAATAAGAGAGAGGTAATCTATCAACTTCTATTTTGCTATTTTTGCGAGCAAGATTGAAGGAGTGAAAGAAATGAGAATATAGACCAATTTGTTCTTATATACATATAAATGGGTTGGCGGCCATTTTTAAGAAGTTTAAAAAAATAAACGAAATAGAAATAGGGAGTAGTCGTTTTGTCACCTTTTGTTTTGTTTATTTTTGTTTACAAAATTTCTGGAGCAAAGGAAATGTAAACAAAGGGTCAGCCATTTTGTTGTTGTTTTCTTGCAAGATAATAACCAAAATGTATGAAAATATTTTCTTTGATTTTTAGATATTTACACATTTTCCAGAAAGTTGAGCCATATTGACAATAATAAAGTACCATTTTAGAAATATTTTGGTACCAAAATAATGATTCAATTTACCTTAGTATACAAGATATTTCAATAAATATAGCAACTTTTTAAAATTGATTTTTTTATATAGTTAAACATTTTTTTGCTAAGTTTAAACTTATAAATAATGTATGAGACAATATTAGAAAAGTTTCGCAAACAAAATTATAATCCTATTAACTTAGTTTCAAAAGATATTTCATTAAATATACATAAGGAAAATTTCAAGTATCGTTATGAGGTACTTAAACCTTAACTAGGTAGTTGAGGCATGTGGGCAATAATAAAGCACTATTTTAGTTATATTTTGGTACCAAAATTATAATCGTAATCACTTTGGTACACAAAATATTGGCTAAAATAGTTTTTATTTTAAATCGATGATAAAGTATATTTACAATCATACGATTAGCATGACAACCTGTTGGTTTAAAACTTTAAAGTTTTTCCTATATTTTGATACCTCAATGAGGCCAATCGGTGAAATACAACTTGAAAAAATTACAAAAATATAACTTAATAAGAATTTTTTTGCCATCAGAAAATCGTAGCTAAGTCGTCGTAGTTAATTGCACGCTTCCTAGCCCTAACCGCATTTTTCACATATATGTTAGTTCACAATGAATTTGTGGAAGCCATAACGCTGTTAATCTAAATAAGAGAAAGCTAATCTATCAACTCCGATTTTGCAATTTTTGCGAGCAAGATTGAAGGAGTGAAAGAAATGAGAATATAGACTAATTTGTTCTTATATACATATAAATGGGTTGGCGGCCATTTTTAACAAGTTTAAAAAAGTAAACGAAATAGAAATAGGGAGTAGTCGTTCTGTCGCCTTTTGTTTTGTTTATTTTTGTTTTTCAAAATTTCTGGAGCAAAGGAAATGTAAACAAAGGGTCAGCCATTTTGTTGTTGTTTTCTTGCAAGATAATAACCAAAATGTATGAAAATATTTTCTTTGATTTTTAGATATTTACACATTTTCCAGAAAGTTGAGCCATATTGACAATAATAAAGTACCATTTTAGAAATATTTTGGTACCAAAATAATGATTCAATTTACCTTAGTATACAAGATATTTCAATAAATATAGCAACTTTTTAAAATTGATTTTTTTATATAGTTAAACATTTTTTTGCTAAGTTTAAACTTATAAATAATGTATGAGACAATATTAGAAAAGTTTCGCTAACAAAATTATAATCCTATTAACTTAGTTTCAAAAGATATTTCATTAAATATACATAAGGAAAATTTCAAATATCGTTATGAGGTACTTAAACCTTAACTAGATAGTTGAGGCATGTGGGCAATAATAAAGCACTATTTTAGTTATATTTTAGTACCAAAATTATAATCGTAATCATTTTGGTACACAAAATATTGGCTAAAATAGTTTTTATTTTAAATCGATGATAAAGTATATTTACAATCATACGATTAGCATGACAACCTGTTGGTTTAAAACTTTAAAGTTTTTCCTATATTTTGATACCTCAATGAGGCCAATCGGTGAAATACAACTTGAAAAAATTACAAAAATATAACTTAAGAATTTTTTGCCATCAGAAAATCGTAGCTAAGTATTCGTAGCTAATTTCACGCTTTCTAGCCCTAACCGCATTTTTCACATATTTGTTAGTTCACAATAAATTTGTGGAAGCCATAACGCTGTTAATCTAAATAAGAGAGAGGTAATCTATCAACTTCTATTTTGCAATTTTTGCGAGCAAGATTGAAGGAGTGAAAGAATTGAGAATATAGACCAATTAGTACTTATATACATATTGGGTTGGCGGCCATTTTTAAGAAGTTTAAAAAAGTAAACGAAATGGAAATAGGGAGTAGTCGTTCTGTCACCTTTTGTTTTAATTATTTTTGTTTACAAAATTTCTGGAGCAAAGGAAATGTAAACAAAGAGTTTCAGGCGTTTTGTTGTTTTTTGCAAGAGAATAACCAAATTAGATGAAAACATTTTAATTGATTTTTAGATATTCAAACATTTTCTATGTAGAGAGTTGAGGCATATGGGCAATAATAAAGTACTATTTTAGAAATATTTTGGTACCAAAATTATAATCGTAATCACCTTGGTACACAAAATATTGACTAAAATAACAATCGCGTAAAAAAAGATTTTTGTACTCATACAAAAATAGTGGATCGGTATTCGACTTTTCCACTAAAATTATTTTGTCTCTATTATTCAGTAACATCGTACGTTTGACTTTTTAATCTGTTATAGAAATGTGTTTCTCTTACTAAAAATTATTTAAAATGGACATTTCTTAAACCGCGTTTAGTTCAATTAAATCGCGTAAAAAAGGAATGAATTATTTTTTAGAAATCGCGTTAAATTAAATTCGCGTACAAAATGTTCGCGTAAAATTTGCCCTTTCGAAATATCGCTACAAATTTTAAAATTGTTTCTAAACCAGTTTCATGGCTAAATACTCGAAATTTTAACTACAGCTCAGAACTGGATGACAATGCAACATAAACTATAAAATCGAAACACAGCTCAACAGACTCATATTATCCTTTGAAAGAAGTAAACATTTTTATACATTTGAAAACGTTTATTTGAATAAATATTATTTATTTTTAACTTGAATAATTGTTAACTGTTTTAATTCCTCCAAAACATTTTGTTTATTTTTTGCTAATAATATGATAATAAAATAAAATGATTTAACTTATTTATTAACTTAAGTTTAAAAGATATTTCATACATAGGAAAATTTAAAGTACCGTTCTGAGGTACTTAAACATTAAACAAACACATAAAGTAAATTCAAATTTAATGGAAAATAAAAAAGTATTGCCGCCCGCGTCTGCGTCCACGACTACGGCCAATAGACGTGTATAGCTCGAAATTATTCCTCCGCGGCCTCCACGGCCTCCTCCGAAAGCGCACACCTGAAAAGAAAACAGTTTCCAAAGATTATAGATCGCACAATGTAGAAGTGTAAGAAAGAAGTAAAGTGTATATAAATTAGTGATATTTTGAGCAAAAAGACACTTACACCAAAGCAGCACCGGCAAAATTTCCTGTAAAGTCAAGGTATGAGATCCATTTATCGGGTATTGTGTTCAAGAGTGCATCTGGCTGCAGATAAACTAGCGCTAGTATGAGGGCCTCGTTATAGTAATTATTTTCAAGCAGCATTAGAATGGCTTCGGTTTGATGGTGACTGGCAATCATGTAAGTGGCGGCTTGTCATGCATATCCTTGCTCGAATAATTGCTCTGCAAGGCTTGACAGCATTTTTGCCAAAAGCTAAATTAACAGAGGAGAGAGAGAGACTCTACGTTTTCCAAAACGCTTTTTTTTTAAAAAGAAAACTATCAACGTACTTGTAGGAAATACTGGGTGCCAAAGAAACATGCCATCCGGTTAGCTGTTTGCTTTGAATACATTTTAGTATCTCATCTTTATAGCTATAGTGTAACTGTGGCATGATGAGATTAGCGATTCCTTTGCTTGTGGATTTCTGGTGATTGTTTACTAAATGAAAAAGGTAAAAAAAATCTTGGAATTGCACTTTACTTTCTGTGAAGTAAAGAAAGACCTCTCACATCTACTTACACTCTTCTTCGAGCAGCTCTTTGGCGTCTCTTTCGGCTGAAAAGTTTGTCTGTAATCACAGACTTGGTCAAATACTTGTGGTTCTCGTTGATCAAGATATAGTTTAGCTTCTCCAGTGCATCCTTGTTTATTTCTTTGGTGGTCAAACATAATAAATTTGTAGGAATCTGTTCATTAAATTATTATTGTTCTCAATTGTGCAAAGACAGATGTAAACAGATATACCACGCGTAGCTCTACACTTGGATACTGTGAATTAACTCACGATCCCTTTTTCTTATTCGGTTTCGTCAATTTTTAAATCGTCCATCATACCAGAAATATTTTCTTTGTCTTGACCTCTTGTGAATTGGCTGCTGGCAAGTCACACAAAACTTTTGCATTCACATTTTGTGTCCTCTGGTCCAGGCTAGTTAATCTCTGATTGCGTTCTTCCTCCCCTGCCCGAGCTGTAGCTTTTCTCTGTCGACGCTTGTCGGCCGTGGTCAGCGGCTTTGTTTCGTTTCGTGTCGGCACTTTCTGCGTCCATTGCACGTGCTCCAAAGCGTGTGCACTCATGCGCAACTACATGGATGGTGAATAATCTTTACACTTCTCGATGTTCATGTCAAAGAATTCGATAGAAGTTGCTTTCGCGGCACACACTATGATATTCCCATGGGTGGGCACGAAAAGACCACAAATCATGGGGCAGTGAAATTGCTTCACAAGTTTCTTAAAGTAGCTGCTGCATTTCAAGTCTCAAACGCGTACGGCACCATCGAAACCGCATGTCAGTAACTCATTCGCGTTGCGTTTACTCCATTTTACACAAGCGTTGGCAGACTTTGAAATTTTTATTTCGATCTTGCGAAAATGTGTGACCGCCCCCCGGAGGAGGCCTCATTGAAATTGAGGACACATTTTATTTGCCATCGAAACGATGGCACACTGTTCGTGAGCGATGGAGAAGAAAAAAAATTCGTGATTTTCTGGAGTCGTAGATTACTGTCTGCGGTGCTAAAGTAAAATAGCGCGATTTTTCTTAACATTTTTCATTTTCAATTCATACGAAATTCCTAAGAAATAGCTCCGTCTATTGTGACTTTGTTACTAACCTTATCTCTGTTACTAACGCCACCACATCCATTACAAAAAAAATAGTACATACTACCAGAGACGCGTTATTGTAAAAAGGTATAATAACAAACCTTCAAAAAGTAGTTTATTATCAATTTAAAAACGAGTTTTCTTTATAAATACTGCACCGATTTGAACGAAATAAATTTCCTCAGAAAGCTTAAAATATATGCTATCTTATTTTTAGCATATTTCCTTAGGTTAATTACACATTTTTGTTTGGAAAAAAATTATTTTATCAAAAAAAATAGTAGTGAAAACGTTCAGTTGCGTTTATTTATAAAACTATACATATTTCGATAAAAACTGATTTTACATAAATTAATGACAGTTTATTTATCTTTATAACGCTATGAATATCACCCAAACAGCTTACATAGTTTCGGAGATACAGACGATTTTACAGAGATACATATTTTATTTCAAATAAGATAGCATATATTTTAAGCTTTCTGAGGAAATTTATTTCGTTCAAATCGGTGCAGTATTTATAAAGAAAACTCGTTTTTAAATTGATAATAAACTACTTTTTGAAGGTTTGTTATTATACCTTTTTACAATAACGCGTCTCTGGTAGTATGTACTATTTTTTTTGTAATGGATGTGGTGGCGTTAGTAACAGAGATAAGGTTAGTAACAAAGTCACAATAGACGGAGCTATTTCTTAGGAATTTCGTATGAATTGAAAATGAAAAATGTTAAGAAAAATCGCGCTATTTTACTTTAGCACCGCAGACAGTAATCTACGACTCCAGAAAATCACGAATTTTTTTTCTTCTCCATCGCTCACGAACAGTGTGCCATCGTTTCGATGGCAAATAAAATGTGTCCTCAATTTCAATGAGGCCTCCTCCGGGGGGCGGTCACACATTTTCGCAAGATCGAAATAAAAATTTCAAAGTCTGCCAACGCTTGTGTAAAATGGAGTAAACGCAACGCGAATGAGTTACTGACATGCGGTTTCGATGGTGCCGTACGCGTTTGAGACTTGAAATGCAGCAGCTACTTTAAGAAACTTGTGAAGCAATTTCACTGCCCCATGATTTGTGGTCTTTTCGTGCCCACCCATGGGAATATCATAGTGTGTGCCGCGAAAGCAACTTCTATCGAATTCTTTGACATGAACATCGAGAAGTGTAAAGATTATTCACCATCCATGTAGTTGCGCATGAGTGCACACGCTTTGGAGCACGTGCAATGGACGCAGAAAGTGCCGACACGAAACGAAACAAAGCCGCTGACCACGGCCGACAAGCGTCGACAGAGAAAAGCTACAGCTCGGGCAGGGGAGGAAGAACGCAATCAGAGATTAACTAGCCTGGACCAGAGGACACAAAATGTGAATGCAAAAGTTTTGTGTGACTTGCCAGCAGCCAATTCACAAGAGGTCAAGACAAAGAAAATATTTCTGGTATGATGGACGATTTAAAAATTGACGAAACCGAATAAGAAAAAGGGATCGTGAGTTAATTCACAGTATCCAAGTGTAGAGCTACGCGTGGTATATCTGTTTACATCTGTCTTTGCACAATTGAGAACAATAATAATTTAATGAACAGATTCCTACAAATTTATTATGTTTGACCACCAAAGAAATAAACAAGGATGCACTGGAGAAGCTAAACTATATCTTCATCAACGAGAACCACAAGTATTTGACCAAGTCTGTGATTACAGACAAACTTTTCAGCCGAAAGAGACGCCAAAGAGCTGCTCGAAGAAGAGTGTAAGTAGATGTGAGAGGTCTTTCTTTACTTCACAGAAAGTAAAGTGCAATTCCAAGATTTTTTTTACCTTTTTCATTTAGTAAACAATCACCAGAAATCCACAAGCAAAGGAATCGCTAATCTCATCATGCCACAGTTACACTATAGCTATAAAGATGAGATACTAAAATGTATTCAAAGCAAACAGCTAACCGGATGGCATGTTTCTTTGGCACCCAGTATTTCCTACAAGTACGTTGATAGTTTTCTTTTTAAAAAAAAAGCGTTTTGGAAAACGTAGAGTCTCTCTCTCTCCTCTGTTTATTTAGCTTTTGGCAAAAATGCTGTCAAGCCTTGCAGAGCAATTATTCGAGCAAGGATATGCATGACAAGCCGCCACTTACATGATTGCCAGTCACCATCAAACCGAAGCCATTCTAATGCTGCTTGAAAATAATTACTATAACGAGGCCCTCATACTAGCGCTAGTTTATCTGCAGCCAGATGCACTCTTGAACACAATACCCGATAAATGGATCTCATACCTTGACTTTACAGGAAATTTTGCCGGTGCTGCTTTGGTGTAAGTGTCTTTTTGCTCAAAATATCACTAATTTATATACACTTTACTTCTTTCTTACACTTCTACATTGTGCGATCTATAATCTTTGGAAACTGTTTTCTTTTCAGGTGTGCGCTTTCGGAGGAGGCCGTGGAGGCCGCGGAGGAATAATTTCGAGCTATACACGTCTATTGGCCGTAGTCGTGGACGCAGACGCGGGCGGCAATACTTTTTTATTTTCCATTAAATTTGAATTTACTTTATGTGTTTGTTTAATGTTTAAGTACCTCAGAACGGTACTTTAAATTTTCCTATGTATGAAATATCTTTTAAACTTAAGTTAATAAATAAGTTAAATCATTTTATTTTATTATCATATTATTAGCAAAAAATAAACAAAATGTTTTGGAGGAATTAAAACAGTTAACAATTATTCAAGTTAAAAATAAATAATATTTATTCAAATAAACGTTTTCAAATGTATAAAAATGTTTACTTCTTTCAAAGGATAATATGAGTCTGTTGAGCTGTGTTTCGATTTTATAGTTTATGTTGCATTGTCATCCAGTTCTGAGCTGTAGTTAAAATTTCGAGTATTTAGCCATGAAACTGGTTTAGAAACAATTTTAAAATTTGTAGCGATATTTCGAAAGGGCAAATTTTACGCGAACATTTTGTACGCGAATTTAATTTAACGCGATTTCTAAAAAATAATTCATTCCTTTTTTACGCGATTTAATTGAACTAAACGCGGTTTAAGAAATGTCCATTTTAAATAATTTTTAGTAAGAGAAACACATTTCTATAACAGATTAAAAAGTCAAACGTACGATGTTACTGAATAATAGAGACAAAATAATTTTAGTGGAAAAGTCGAATACCGATCCACTATTTTTGTATGAGTACAAAAATCTTTTTTTACGCGATTGTTATTTTAGTCAATATTTTGTGTACCAAGGTGATTACGATTATAATTTTGGTACCAAAATATTTCTAAAATAGTACTTTATTATTGCCCATATGCCTCAACTCTCTACATAGAAAATGTTTGAATATCTAAAAATCAATTAAAATGTTTTCATCTAATTTGGTTATTCTCTTGCAAAAAACAACAAAACGCCTGAAACTCTTTGTTTACATTTCCTTTGCTCCAGAAATTTTGTAAACAAAAATAATTAAAACAAAAGGTGACAGAACGACTACTCCCTATTTCCATTTCGTTTACTTTTTTAAACTTCTTAAAAATGGCCGCCAACCCAATATGTATATAAGTACTAATTGGTCTATATTCTCAATTCTTTCACTCCTTCAATCTTGCTCGCAAAAATTGCAAAATAGAAGTTGATAGATTACCTCTCTCTTATTTAGATTAACAGCGTTATGGCTTCCACAAATTTATTGTGAACTAACAAATATGTGAAAAATGCGGTTAGGGCTAGAAAGCGTGAAATTAGCTACGAATACTTAGCTACGATTTTCTGATGGCAAAAAATTCTTAAGTTATATTTTTGTAATTTTTTCAAGTTGTATTTCACCGATTGGCCTCATTGAGGTATCAAAATATAGGAAAAACTTTAAAGTTTTAAACCAACAGGTTGTCATGCTAATCGTATGATTGTAAATATACTTTATCATCGATTTAAAATAAAAACTATTTTAGCCAATATTTTGTGTACCAAAATGATTACGATTATAATTTTGGTACTAAAATATAACTAAAATAGTGCTTTATTATTGCCCACATGCCTCAACTATCTAGTTAAGGTTTAAGTACCTCATAACGATATTTGAAATTTTCCTTATGTATATTTAATGAAATATCTTTTGAAACTAAGTTAATAGGATTATAATTTTGTTAGCGAAACTTTTCTAATATTGTCTCATACATTATTTATAAGTTTAAACTTAGCAAAAAAATGTTTAACTATATAAAAAAATCAATTTTAAAAAGTTGCTATATTTATTGAAATATCTTGTATACTAAGGTAAATTGAATCATTATTTTGGTACCAAAATATTTCTAAAATGGTACTTTATTATTGTCAATATGGCTCAACTTTCTGGAAAATGTGTAAATATCTAAAAATCAAAGAAAATATTTTCATACATTTTGGTTATTATCTTGCAAGAAAACAACAACAAAATGGCTGACCCTTTGTTTACATTTCCTTTGCTCCAGAAATTTTGAAAAACAAAAATAAACAAAACAAAAGGCGACAGAACGACTACTCCCTATTTCTATTTCGTTTACTTTTTTAAACTTGTTAAAAATGGCCGCCAACCCATTTATATGTATATAAGAACAAATTAGTCTATATTCTCATTTCTTTCACTCCTTCAATCTTGCTCGCAAAAATTGCAAAATCGGAGTTGATAGATTAGCTTTCTCTTATTTAGATTAACAGCGTTATGGCTTCCACAAATTCATTGTGAACTAACATATATGTGAAAAATGCGGTTAGGGCTAGGAAGCGTGCAATTAACTACGACGACTTAGCTACGATTTTCTGATGGCAAAAAAATTCTTATTAAGTTATATTTTTGTAATTTTTTCAAGTTGTATTTCACCGATTGGCCTCATTGAGGTATCAAAATATAGGAAAAACTTTAAAGTTTTAAACCAACAGGTTGTCATGCTAATCGTATGATTGTAAATATACTTTATCATCGATTTAAAATAAAAACTATTTTAGCCAATATTTTGTGTACCAAAGTGATTACGATTATAATTTTGGTACCAAAATATAACTAAAATAGTGCTTTATTATTGCCCACATGCCTCAACTACCTAGTTAAGGTTTAAGTACCTCATAACGATACTTGAAATTTTCCTTATGTATATTTAATGAAATATCTTTTGAAACTAAGTTAATAGGATTATAATTTTGTTTGCGAAACTTTTCTAATATTGTCTCATACATTATTTATAAGTTTAAACTTAGCAAAAAAATGTTTAACTATATAAAAAAATCAATTTTAAAAAGTTGCTATATTTATTGAAATATCTTGTATACTAAGGTAAATTGAATCATTATTTTGGTACCAAAATATTTCTAAAATGGTACTTTATTATTGTCAATATGGCTCAACTTTCTGGAAAATGTGTAAATATCTAAAAATCAAAGAAAATATTTTCATACATTTTGGTTATTATCTTGCAAAAAAAACAACAACAAAATGGCTGACCCTTTGTTTACATTTCCTTTGCTCCAGAAATTTTGTAAACAAAAATAAACAAAACAAAAGGCGACAGAACGACTACTCCCTATTTCTATTTCGTTTACTTTTTTAAACTTGTTAAAAATGGCCGCCAACCCATTTATATGTATATAAGAACAAATTGGTCTATATTCTCATTTCTTTCACTCCTTCAATCTTGCTCGCAAAAATTGCAAAATCGGAGTTGATAGATTAGCTTTCTCTTATTTAGATTAACAGCGTTATGGCTTCCACAAATTCATTGTGAACTAACATACATATATGTGAAAAATGCGGTTAGGGCTAGAAAGCGTGCAATTAACTACGACGACTTAGCTACGATTTTCTGATGGCAAAAAAATTCTTATTAAGTTTTATTTTTGTAATTTTTTCAAGTTGTATTTCACCGATTGGCCTCATTGAGGTATCAAAATATAGGAAAAACTTTAAAGTTTTAAACCAACAGGTTGTCATGCTAATCGTATGATTGTAAATATACTTTATCATCGATTTAAAATAAAAACTATTTTAGCCAATATTTTGTGTACCAAAGTGATTACGATAATAATTTTTGTACCAAAATATAACTAAAATAGTGCTTTATTATTGCCCATATGCCTCAACTATCTAGTTAAGGTTTAAGTACCTCATAACGATACTTGAAATTTTCCTTATGTATATTTAATGAAATATCTTTTGAACCTAAGTTAATAGGATTATAATTTTGTTAGCGAAACTTTTTTAATATTGTCTCATACATTATTTATAAGTTTAAACTTAGCAAAAAAATGTTTAACTATATAAAAAAATCAATTTTAAAAAGTTGCTATATTTATTGAAATATCTTGTATACTAAGGTAAATTGAATCATTATTTTGGTACCAAAATATTTCTAAAATGGTACTTTATTATTGTCAATATGCCTCAACTTTCTGGAAAATGTGTAAATATCTAAAAATCAATGAAAATATTTTCATACATTTTGGTTATTATCTTGCAAAAAAACAACAACAAAATGGCTGACCCTTTGTTTACATTTCCTTTGCTCCAGAAATTTTGTAAACAAAAATAAACAAAACAAAAGGTGACAAAACGACTACTCCCTATTTCTATTTCGTTTATTTTTTTAAACTTCTTAAAAATGGCCGCCAACCCATTTATATGTATATAAGAACAAATTGGTCTATATTCTCATTTCTTTCACTCCTTCAATCTTGCTAGCAAAAATAAGCAAAACGAAAGTTAACAGATTAGCTCTCTTTTATTTAGATTAACAGCGTTTTGGCTTCCACAAATTCATTGTGAACTATATGTGAAAAGTGAGGTTAGGGCTAGAAAGCGTGAAATTAGCTACGAATACTTAGCTACGATTTTCTGATGGCAAAAAGTTCTTATTAAGTTATATTTTTGTAATTTTTTCAAGTTGTATTTCACGGATTGGCCTCATTGAGGTATCAAAATATAGGAAAAACTTTAAAGTTTTGAACCAACAGGTTGTCATTCTAATCGTGTGATTGTAAATATACTTTATCATCGATTTAAAATAAAAACTCTTTTAGCCAATATTTTGTGTACCAAAGTGATTACGATTATAATTTTGGTACCAAAATATATCTAAAATAGTGCTTTATTATTGCCCATATGCGTCAACTATCTAGTTAATGTTTAAGTACCTCATAACGATACTTGAAATTTTCCTTATGTATATTTAATGAAATATCTTTTGAACCTAAGTTAATAGGATTACAATTTTGTTAGCAAAACTTTTCTAATATTGTCTCATAAATTATTTATAAGTTTAAACTTAGCAAAAAAATGTTTAACTGTATAAAAAAATCAATTTTAAAAAGTTGCTATATTTATTAAAATATCTTGCGTACCAAGGTGATTATAATTATAATTTTGGTACGAAAATATTTCTAAAATATTACTTTATTATTGCCTATATGCCTCAACTTTTTAGAAAAAGCTTAAATATCTAAAAATCAATTAAAATATTTTCATATATTTTGATTATTATCTAGCAAAAAAACAACAACAAAATGGCTGAAACTCTTCGTTTACATTTTAGAAATCTGGTATCCAGAAAAATAAACAAAGCAATAAGAGAAGGGCTAATACATATATTTCTCTTTATCTGACTTTAGAAAACGCTCTTAATAATATGCTAGTACATAGCAGAAGTTGAAATAATATGCGTATACTCGTCTCATATTCTCCTTTGTCTGCTAATAACAGAAACTGTGGATTCTGTTACTCACAAATTGTGCGCTACTTCTTTCCCACACCCTGAAACAATCGTCCCCCTCTTCCATGTTAGTACCACGTGTTCCAAGAAAAATTCCTCTGTGAAACCAAAACAAATGTAATTGTTTCTTTATTAATAGATTTCTCGAAAATTAAAAAAGATATCAACTCCGTTGAGGTATCAAAATTTAGGGAAAATTAGTGGCTTGTAATTTTGTTATAGAATTACAAAAGATTTTTTCAAATAAATTACCTAAATGCGTTTAAAAGAACCAGTGATAGTTGGCCTGGTTTTTCTTCTATAACTTCTATACTAAAGTGGTTAGGGATATGACCTTGGTACCCTGAGATTCCTAAAAGAATGGGCTATCGACTACAATAGGTGCCATATGTCTAGTTATTGTTTTAGGTGTCAGCAACGGCCCTTAAACATTTTTCACATTTTTCTGTTATTTCTTTTGGCCGTAGAATTTTTTGTCTTTGTTCGAATTCAAAATTTTTTTTATAGAAATGTAGGCTCCTGTCCCTAGTATACGACTATACAAGATTCGGTAAGATCAATGGCCTATGTCGGGCTAGAGAGCACAGTGAATGTTGTTTTGCTTTTTCCGCTATAACTTCTATACTAAAGTGGTTAGGGATATGACCTTGGTACCAAAAAATTTCTAATAATATGGGCTATAGGCTGATATAGGTGCCATATGTCTAGTTATTATTTTAGGTGCCAGCTACGGCGATTTTCTTTTAGGTTCCAAGAAATGTTAAACTGTTTTCGTTAATATCTTGGTACAGATAAGCCGTACGATTATAATTCGTCCACAAGCTGAAAGACCATCATAATTTTTTGAATAAGACTGCATTTTAGTTTTTGTAATTGGAACTTTTATTGATTTTTAATTTAATTTTGAAAATTAGTATTTCGGAGCTCTGTTAAGTAGGGTGGGTTACACAAAATCGTAGCTAACTACCGTAGCTAATTTCACGGACGTTACAATGCTATATATACAATTTTAGCTCGTTTAATAAGATTAGATTTGATTATTTTTTTAACCTTTTTTAGATTGGTGGCTAATTATTGTTGCACCTAGTATTCCCTGGAGCGCTTTGTATTCTCCAGAAATACTTTTTTCTGATTTTGCATTTCCCAGCATGTCTATGATTAATTATCATTCGTGGTAAAAATTAAATAATAACAGGGCTACCTTTTTCCATTGAGTTTCTCCGCTAACTCTTCCCACAAAAATCGCATGTGTTAAAAAATTTCGATTTTTTTACAAACAAATTCAAATTCACCAACAAAAAGTTGGTCGGATTACTTCCGACAGAAAATTCCGATAAATCGAAATGCAGAACACCTCAATTCTGACAAATACGCAAACATCGGATTCGAATATCGGAATCGGAATACAGAACACCTTCGAGATTTCTGAAAATTTAAAGCTTTAAAAAAATCTTTCTCAAATATACTTGACCCCTGACGTTTCCTGGGGACCCACTTTTTTGTTTAAAAATTGTACCTACCTTTAAAGATATTTTCAGCTATTTCTGAATTGCATGAAAAATGTGTTTTTAAACCAAAGTTAAGTTAGTGTAGTGAAGTACGAGTCTATAATCTTTACTCGTCACCAACTTCTGAGGGGAGGGGAGTCGATTACCTTGCCCGTTCGTCTTATTTAATACCTTGTCTGTCTGTCTATCTGTGCAAATTACGATTGCGGGGGGAAAAATAGAGATAACGACATGAACTTTGACACAAATATTCTTTGTCATTATAGACTGTTTGGGATTGACAATTGGAAAAATCGGAGCATTTATACGCCTTCTTTATATAGTAAATATAACTTTATCTATTTGTAGAGCTGAATTTTGCCGTCGAATCGGCCCCATGTTTCATGCAGGATATGACCTACGCGGTCTTTTGAGATGCCTACTGTCTCAGCTATCTCGCGCATCTTCAATTGGCGGCCTGCCAATACGAGATCGTGAATTTTTTTCACGTTATCCTCCGTGGTAGCCGTTTCGAGGCACCTAGGCGTGGCTCATCAAAAATCGACGTGCGACCATATTGAAACTCGTTAAACCAATTTTCGACGGTCGAGATCGAAGAAGAGTCACCGTACACAGCATCTAAGCGCTCTTTGATTTCGCTGCGCGACTTCCCTTCCAAAAACAAGAATCGAATCACCGACCGATATTGCTCTTTTTCCTTTTTTCTAAAATACGCGGACACCCGCTTCCACACGCGGTGAAAACAAAACTACGAGCCCGATTGAAAGTCCGGCTGAAATTTGACAGTAGCTGTCTACAAAAATGTACTACACGATAGTAAATTTTTCTTGCGATCGTGGCGACCATCGGGTGGTGAGGCTAAATACTTATCGGACCGCCCTCGTACATATATATATATAAACGTGTTTTTGAAAAAAGCTGTGTCAATTATTAGGTTTCGAAAGCCATGACTTTCGAGTCAGTTGAGTGCTAATACTTTTTTCCCGTTTGAAAATTTTACCTACCTGCATTGATGCTATTTTCAGCTATTGTGTGCTGTCTGCGTATTTAACTTATAACATATGTATACCTCACCTTTGGAGTTTGAGCGGAGGGAAAGAGAAAGAAATGTCTCAACAGTAAAGCTGCCACTGCAAATTTTCAAACAAGCAGTAAAAATTACTGTCGGTCGGGTAAGTGCACGACAGTTTTGTTATTTACTAGTCAAGACAGTCACAAAACAGCAGTCCTATCGTTTTGTGCATAGCTGTCTAAAAAATGTTTTGTGCAGCGCTCTAGTTTTTTAATAATTAGCCCGCCAGAAAGTAAAAAATGCCTATTTTCTCCTACTGTGCGACGGCGAAATCTTATAAAAAAAGGAAGAGTTTTTATTCTTAATTTGGGCATGCTTTTCAGACCTTATTCTTAATTTTGGGCATGCTCTAGTCCTTACTGCTTACAGCACCACTAAGATTTTGTCCAAAAATTTTAAATTGGCCTCTGTTAAGCGTGAGGGTCCAAGAGGGTCCCTTCAAAGATTTTACATTTTGAGTTTATAAACTTATAGGCTCCATAAAATATCGCCCAAATGAAATAAGGCCCAACATTTTGTAATATAAACTTTCTCGGGCCATCACGTTTGGGCTTTATTTCATATTTTTTGGTAAGAATGACAAATTCTCTTGAAATGAAATAACGCTAAAAATGATCTTATCGAAAGATCATCGATTAAACTTTTAATGTTGAAATGAAATAGCAATAAAAATGAAAATCACTCGTACGACAAAACGTACTGAGTACGTTCACCATTAAAAATGATAAACTTTACGATGACAATATCAAATTTTACATATTCCCATTTTTGTTGCCATATCTTAAGATTTAAAAGTCAACCCTTGTAACACTTACCCTTTTACCAAAGTTTTTCTGCATGTATAGTGCTTTTCGTAGCTAGTGCATTTCTGCATAAATTATCGAATGTTTCACTCATGTTTTTCTATAGTTTTTTAGTAATTTGATCTCATTCACATAGCTTGAAGTTACAGCCAAAACACAACCTCGCAGTGACTGCAGCAGCAACTCTCTCGCACGCAGCAGTAAAACTATATGTTGTAGCAGTGTCTGCAACAGCAAGTCATCTGTTTGTTTACACTCCTGCATTCTATTCTTTCGTTTTTGAAGACACTTTTTCTTTATATATTTATTCCTACTTGGAACACCTAAAAGCGTCAATAAATCTTGCCAAACTGTATACTTAAGAACATTTTTACAATGTTCAGAAATCAAGTCATAACAACTCCTTCTGACGCACTTCTTCAATTAAATTTAATTGTAACAATTTTTTTAATTTATTTAAATTTATTTCTTTCAGTCAATATCATATGGTTTTCCTTCACTTTTTCTATAAAAAATTTTTCGGGATTTTAGATAAAAGGTGTGCAACATTTTTTCTCGCTCTTTGAACAAAATGACTGATGCTGGAATAGAATCTATGTTCTCTGCAGTAGCTGGCGCAGTGGCTGTCCCCTAGGCTGGTTATAATTTTTCAAATTCCGATTTTTTTTTGTCTTACCATTTTAAATTATGACACGTAATGAAAAAATTATAAGTACCAATTTTTAGCGAAATCGGATAACGGGAACCCGTGCCTCATTTAAGGCAAAGTTTAAAAATTTAACCACGGCATAAGTGTACCGTAACTGAAATTACACCCACTGCCATTGACAACAGCAAGTGTTTCTACTTTAGCTCTTGCTGAGAGCTCAAAAAAATAATAAACATTTCATTTTGCAAGTACTAGAAGATTATCGGCGGTGTTATCCCGATGCGACTAAAATCAAACTTAATAAAAGTCGCATGTATTGACATATATCCAGGGCGTTCCGTATAAGATGTATCAAAAGTTTAGCACGTGTAGGTTAAGTCGGGACAAGGAAAAAATCATATTAGGGGGAGGGGCAAAAAAAAAATCTCAAAAAATAACGGGAACACTTATATCATTCCTGTTTTCTGTTTTTAAAAACCAAATATCCAACCTTTAAAATATTTTTAAAATTAGACTTCTAGGTCAAATAGCTTTTGAGAAAATTAATGTCAAATTTAAAATTTTTAAAAAAATAAATTTCGAAAAAAAATTTTTGGTCGCATTTTTTTTTACAAACAATTACATGAATAAGTATACTTTTTTCTGATTCCTGAAAATAGTTTTTCATTTTTTCAGTTTTCTGATTCTGAGTATAGTTTTCTGATAAATTCTACAAAAAATGTTGCAAACAAAACGGATCTATGTATTATAGTTCTTGAGAAAATTGAAAATTACGACACATACTTCCCTCCCAAAAAACACTTTTTGCCTCCAAAGTGCAAAAACTGCAATCAGGTGTACGCAGTTTTCTGCGGCACGACTTGCCGATATCCGATCTCGCTGAAAGTTTGAATATATAGTTTTCTTATCACATGTAAAAATTTAGAAAAAATCTCACAAAATTTTTTTACCCATATAGCTAAGGACCACCCTACTGTACCCATAAGCTTGTGTATAAAATTCTGCTCGCTGCTGCTGTCGCTGCGAGGTTGTGTTTTGGCTGTTACTCGTAGCCAACAAACACGTACATATTCACTTAATAATGAAACATTAATGGAAATAAAAGTGAAAGAAGTTTTTACATCAGTATTAACAACCATTTTTATAGTATTTCAAGTAAACGTACAATAAATAAATATTATATTTTTTGCAAAAACCAAAAACATGAAACATTTAATTCATTACAACTGTATAATTTATATGGAAAATAAAAAAAAAATGCAAATGTTAAAAATGAGTTATCAAATGAGAATGAGAATATGAGAATATCAAATGAGTTAAAAAATCATTCGATAGTTCAAATCATTCAGCAACTAACTATTGGTAGTTCAAATCACTCGATAGTTCCCAACACTAATTGATGCCACCCAGTGGGATGCCATTATACCATTATACCCAGTGGGATGCTATTATAGTTTTTTTGTGTTCCACTCGGCTTCCGGAACGAACGCTATCGTTGTGGGAGCAGTCCAACAAAAATAAATGTTTAATACCCAAATGGAAAGCTCTAGATCCGTTTTTGACAAATCGTTTTCAAACGCTCGAAATAGTGCAGGATATAAAAGGTACAATTGATACCAAGATAAAACAAGCCCCCAGTTCTATGCATCCTCAGACCACTGCCAAGCGCGTCAACACATTTCAATTGAATCTCGTCCGATCCTCGTGTCTTTTCCATTCCAATGGAAATAGATCTAAAGCTAGTTTTGCAGTTTAAATTATAGATTTTGTTAGAAATCATAGAAATTATAGAAATTGTTAAAAGTCTTTTGCTAATTTGGAATGAATTCTTAATTGATTTATTAACGAAAAATAACTTTTTTCTGTCTATCCATATGAGCTTATATTGTATTATTTCACAGTTTATGCTTATCGTAGAGTGGTTGTATATTTTATTCTGTGGAATTGAATTGAAAGCTATTAATCTGGAAGTAATTAGAAACTATAGTATAATACTGCTATGCTAAACGAAAGAGGGGTACGTGCAAAAACTGCTAAAATGATATTTTGGGATAGTTGTATTACTACGAGCATTCTGCGCTCTTTACTAAGTTTACTAACTAAGTTTACACAATTGATCGTAATTGCTCTTATGCAAAGTTCAATATAAAAAGGAGATTATCTCAAAATGGCTGATTTCTACATACGGCACTTTCCTTTAGCAGGGCAGAATACACGACATAGTATATTTTTATTTTTTTTTAAATGAAGCCTTTCCCAGACTTTTATTTATTAATTTCTTTGCGGCTATAAAATATACCCTTATAGTTTTAATAAATAATGAGTTATTACTTTCGAATTTAATATTTATTTACTTGGTATTATCTTGGTTCGATGCTCCAGAAATAAAAATTAGTAAAATTACAGGAATAATATACATCCACTGAAAATATAATTAAATTACTTTCAATCTATTATAGAGAATGCAACTTACATATTTTGCAAAGAACCCACGGTTGTCTTGTATGTCACCTTTTTCCCGAGCCAACCGCTCTCGTTCCATTTTCTGTATAAAACTTGCGGTGTCTGGTATTGGAGCCAACTCCATATATCTTATTAAAATATCTGTATTAAAATCTTCTAAACCAGAAGTGGACAAGTTCAACTTGGAGCAGTGGCCAGGACCAATGTTAGCTACGGTTTGTGTTACAGAAGTTACAAATCCTAATCCATCGATTGATATCCAAACTACGTCGTTTAGTTGTGATAAAAGCATTGCGCAAGCTTTAGTTGAAGTGAGATATGAAGACTTCATACCATTCGAGTAATAAACAGTTGCTTTTAATTTGTAAAAGTCATTTTTAAGAGCGAAAGCCTGGAAATAGATTTACATTTTCCGATAATTTAAGGAAATAAAAAATTATCGTCGTATTGTTTTTACTTGCTCTATCCCTGTTGAAAATAATGCTCAGAATATAGCTTGCGTTTGGGCAGACTAACCAAATTAATTACCAATTTTTATCTCGTGTAAATAAAAGTGCACCCATACCAGTGTACCCATAACCAAATATGTTAAGTATATTAACGATGATATCGGCAATTGGCAGCGTCAGGGCCAGTTGAGCATAGAGGAGTCTGACGCGTCAGAAGTACGCGACAAAACTACTGATGTGCATTTAACTTAAATCGAGTAAATGTCAAAGTGCCACCATTCTGGCACTCCAATCCCGAGATGTCGTTCGCTCAGATTTGAGCGCGATTAGAGGTCGCGCATTTGACAAGCTACAACGCAAAGTTTAATACGGTAGTGGGTATAACAACCGTATGCGGTTGCGGATGTGTTGCATTACAACGTTCGAGAATTAAGCTTGGCCTGCGACCGGGCTTTACATTACTTATCATTGCCCGAGCCAGCGAGCTGAAACTAGGAAACTAATATGAGCTATACTATTAGGAAAGTTATTATGATGTATACAATAAATTGTTTTTCTATAGAAAAAAAAAATTAATAAAAGTGCACTTTAAATATGGTCGGGGTGTTTGAAGCCCTAAAATTACCCCCTTATTATGTGCATTTGTATAAATTATTTGGAGCACAAACCAAATTAGACAACCAAGGAATTGACAAATTTAAAAACGATATGTCGTTTCGTAAGAAAGTCTGAAAAGAAAATCTGTCAAAAACTATTTTAACTACAAAACTAATAAAATGTGCTTAAGAATAACAGATTTGTAAGGCAGTTTGGATTTTTAATGAATAAAACCGTGAATGTTTATGTACAGCGAATGTGAGTTATATTATATAACATGATAAATTGAGGTCAAAGCAACTCATGTATTAAAAGTAAGTTTTAAAGATTAAAAAATGTTGTAAGATTTACAAGAGACTAGTTACTAGTATTATATGGTGTTCACATAAAACGGATTGAATAGGATTTAGGATAAATACGGATTTAGAAGCGAAATCCCGGCATAAATCCGTATTTACCCTGTTGAAATTGTTGTTGTGGATTAAATTAAATCCGAGGAAATTTTCGGATTTAGCAGTTCACAGTCCTGATTCGAAGTCCGAAATACTTGGCCATTCAGATTCGTCTCCCTCTACCAATAATGTATTAGAAAGAGATAAATTATATACACAATCAATTTGTCAAAATAACTATAAACATAAATTTTTGAAAATAAAAAACCGCGAAGACTGTTCTGTTCATATTCAGCCTTGTTCTATATTCTGATCCGGAATTGATTCTGAATCGAAATTGAATTCCGATTTGTATTTGTAGAGGTGTTCTGCAATCCGATCGAATTTCACATGTTCGAAACGAAAACAATTCCGATTCGAACTCATCCAGTTATTTTTTACCTGTCACTTTGGCGTTTAATAAACTGGAATTTGAAATTTGAAAATTGAAAATAAAAATTGTGGCTCTCGATAGCGTAGAAGAGCAAGTACTCGCCTAGCACGTTGAGGATGTGGGTTCGAATCCCACCAACGCACACATGGTCATATAAATAGAAATTTGATTATTTTTTTAACCTTTTTTAGATTGGTGGCTAATTATTGTTGCACCTAGTATTCCTTGGAGCGCTTTGTATACTCCAGAAATATTTTTTTCT
This sequence comes from Conops quadrifasciatus, assembly GCA_949752815.1. NCBI lineage: Eukaryota > Metazoa > Arthropoda > Insecta > Diptera > Conopidae > Conops > Conops quadrifasciatus. Next base: position 16,747,449 of record OX457079.1, read on the forward strand.
GATTTTGCATTTCCCAGCATGTCTATGATTAATTATCATTCGTGGTAAAAATTAAATAATAACAGGGCTACCTTTATCCCATTGAGTTTCTCCGCTAACTCTTCCCTCAAAAATCATGTGTTAAAAAATTTCGATTTTTTGACAAACAAATTCAAATTCACCAACAAAAAGTTGGTCGGATTACTTCCGACAGAAAATTCCAATAAATCGAAATGCAGAACACCTCAATTCCGACAAATACGCAAACATCGGATTCGAATATCGGAATCGGAATACAGAACACCTTCGAGAAAAAATTGATCGAAATCAAATCCGATTCCGTATGAATCGGAATGCAGAACCAGGCTGATTATTTCTTTTGAGGAAAAATAGTTGGATCGCGAAAGCAACCTGCTTGCAAATAGCAACCTGCTCTGTGCATATTATTTTTTTTTTTTACAAGGAAAATATGACGTTCTGTCAAAAAGAGCTAACAATGCCGTATTATTTTTTTATTATTTTGTTATTGTTTTTTTATTTTGAAGCGGCCTTTCGCCTCGGTCTCCTAGAGGCGAGGTTTTATCTATGAGCTCCTTGGACCTTGTTTGTAGCCGGGATAAACTCACAGGTGTCCGGGGTAAGGTGTTCAAGAAAATTTATTGAAGACGAGACCCGTAATTTGAACTTTACACTTTATTTTTGCTTTAGTTCTTAAAGCTATTTTAGAGCTAACAAAGTTTCTTAACTGCAGTAGTCGATTAAGGAAATCTATATTCTAGGTTTAAAGAAAAGTGCGCTGTAAAAACAAACTGGCGTTGATGTGGCGGTGCAGTTTGGTATGCAGAAAAACGCTTCGTACGTACTAGTCCTCCTGGGCTAACTGTCGTGCGTTATGCTTTGTTTGTCTAGCACGTTGGTGTTTATTACTAAGATTCCAAGCTTAATTTCTTAGATTTCTTAATTCTAAATGAGTGTGCAATGTTGCTTACGTTTGATTTGCGGCGGTGGCAAAGTAGTCTCCGGTGCAGAATGAGGGTGGTTGCGGGGAGGAGAGAGGTTAAAGACGTAGTCCCTCGAGAGCAACATGGCGATCCATTGGACCAGCATGTTGAACTCACAAGTTCGTTGCCTCAGTCGCATCATGAGAGATCCATTGGATCAAAACATGTTGTAACTTCAGCAGCGATAGCGGCTCTGGAGAGGAGAGAGGATACAGACGTGGTCCCGCGAGAGAAACATGACCATCCATTGGACCAACATGTTGTAACTTTAGCAACGAGAGCTGTGGAGAGGCTGTGGGGAGGATACTAACGTGGTCCCGCCAGAATAACATGGCGATCCACTGGACCAGCACGTCTGACTCACAGGTTCGTTGCTTCAGACGCAACATGAGCGATCCATTAGACCAAAACATGTTGTAACTGCAGCGAGAGCGGCTGTGGAGAGAGGATGAAGAACCCTTTATACTTTTCGGATGGTTCGCCGTTTCGTGTTTCTGCTTGTTTTCTTCACCACCACATGCATACCTCCGTCTTGTTTCGACGTGTTGTCTCTTAACAGCTATAGGTACGTATATCGTTTGACAGTACCGTTACCGGATTGTGACGGTTAAAAAATAAAATGATAAACTTACTATATATAAAATAAAAACCAAAACGGCGCTAATTTAATATTCAGTTAGTAATGTTTAAGTATAATGTAATCCATGAAATCCATTTTGTTTAGAGAAATTATTACATTCGTAGTTATGTGAAATAAAAACAAGTAAGAGCATTATCTTCGGCCTGGTCGAAGCTGATATACCCTAGCTGATAGTGGGCGGGTGACACCTACTTTTTTTTTAATTTACAGGGAGCAAATTTTGATCTATTAACATCTAAAACCGGTGTTTTACCTACCAAACACCTCATTATATGGTATAGTATATAAATGATCGTGGTACGCCTATTTTTGAGAATATATTTTAGTCTAAGATGGTGGACTCGGCAATCAAATTTTAGCTGAAAATTCGGTCTACAAGCCAAGAAATTGAGCTAAAAGCACGGATGAGTGCATATTTTCTATAAAAAGTAGGCGTGGCACTGGTCTGATTTTCCCCATTTCCAATACCAAACAGCGTAGGATAACAAAGAATATTCGTGTCAAATTTCATGACGATACCTCTATTCGTTCTTCCGTAATCGTGATTTCCACAGACGGACGGACGGACAGACAGACGGACAGACATGGCTAAATCGAATCAGGAGGTGATTCTGAGCCAGAATATATATACTTTTCTATACCTGCCACGCCTCCTTTAATGCATTACAAATGGAAGAACAAACTGAATATTCCTTCATCCCTTCGGGTGTAGGGTATAATAAACGAGAAAATCCATAAACTAAAATTATAAATTCATTAAAAAAATAAGTTTGTGTGCGCATTTTTGGTTCGAAATGCGTCATCACAATTAATTTCATTTATTTATTTTATTTTGTTTTTTTGTAATAAACATAATGTTGCACATTTCTTTCAACATAGTCACCCTGTGCCAACGAAACATACCTTTAAGCTTATCCTTTGCTGATCCGTTAAAACTTCTTGCCCCATATTGGAAAGCCCTATGCTTAGGCTGGGAATCGTTACATTCCCACGAAAATCGAATACCTCCTCGTGTGTATGATCTAATGAATGGTAAAGTTCAATTGTAATCCAGCCGTCGCGTTCCAAAATCGACTGAAAAAACCAATTTATATTAGGAGGTACTTACATTAGGTTGTATATGTCTAAACAATACGTATTTATTTTAAAAAGTACGTTTAAACTTATAATAAAATCATTAATAGCTTCTAAAAAATTAGCTAGCATAGGTGACACCCGAGGCGGAAGTGGTGGTGTCACCCCTATGCAAATTTTTATATTTTTTTCAGTAAGTGTGATTAACAGGTGCGATGCATAATCACTTTCACTAATGTGATAAATGAGTTGTTTCTAAAAAATGTTCCGTTAAAAGTAATTTCAGTTAAAAAAAATTAATGTCCTTGGTTTACTGTACTCTCGATATGTCTAGTGCTATTGAACATATAAAGTTAGTCATACAAGTAATTAAAGACTTTCGCACAAATATAGACGATATCTGCGATTGACGTTTCGCAGAACTTTTTAAATCAGTCATTGTATTTTTAACGTCTGCCGATAAGGAAGGGAGAGTTCCTCGTATTGCCTGCAGTCAAAAACATAGGGCGAATATAAATACCAACGACCCCGAAAGGTATTTCAGAATAGCTACTGCAATTCCATTTATTGACGATATTTGAACAGCTCCAAACCAAGTTTGTGAGCCATAAAACAACATTCAACTCCTTAATACCATCAGTATATTGTGAGGATCTTGAATCGAAGTGCACATTTTCGTTTTATAAAAATGAATGTAATATATTTGGATCCCCTCCCCAAAAAATATTTCTGGGTACGGCCCTGTTAGATGCATTACTATTCAAAAAAATTAAATTCTTCTTTGTCTTCTAATATACTTTGGGGAAGAACCTTGAAAAATTTGGCATAAATGCACGCAAAAATAGTCCGTTATATCCATCCTGACAACTTAATTATTTTTTTCCTACGTCTTAATGTCGATGTTGATAAAGTAGTAAACTTAAGATTTCCTAAAATAGTATTTCAGTTTGTTGGTCGTCCGTTTACACACAGATTAAACCATTGTTTCACTACATCTATCTTTACGTCGTTGTGGAAAACTGCTATAGCTCTGCCTCTTGTAAAAAATCGAATGCTTCCGACAATGAGGACGATAGACCTATTCTCTCGCCGTTGGCTAAATTCGCAGAATCTTTACGACTGAGCACATATCTACATTTTTATATGACAAGTTACAACTGTTACTCACTTCAGTCAGGCTTTCGTAAGGGGCGTAGTTGTGTAACTGCGACTGCGACACTAATGGCTCGTTTACACAGTGCAAGCTGCTGCCTGGCCAGTAGACAGCTACTAGGCTTGTCAAATTCCTAGGCAGCAGCTCGGCTCGCCTTTGCTGTCTTCACGACACCTATCTACTGCCCAGTCCTAGTCGAGTCGCGATGTCGAGTGAACTTGTTTTAATAAAAAAAAACGGTGATACGCTCTATGACAACAATATTATGTCAGGAATTGGAAAATATCTATAACCATAGCCAATATCAAAAGAAAAAGATGCTTTTCTCATATCTCTATTTCGATAGTTTTTATCGAAACAATTCCACAGGTTTTCTTGGTCTCTGTAGAGTTTCATGAATGAAATATTATTGTCAGAAGACCATCTATCAGCAGCCATTTCGAACGATCCGGCGTAGTACACAAAAAAAAACACGTGTTTCACGCACAGCTGTCCGGCTATCACTGACGAGCTATTGCCGAACGCGTCCAAACGATGCTGCTACCGGGCGAGCAGGCGATTGAAAACAAAAAATGTTGAAGTAACTCAAATGCGAGCTACTAACCAACTCACACGTACGAGTTACTCGTAAGTTACGTCCAAACGTTGCGAGTTACTGCAGTGTAGCTACTCGGAAGGCTGACTCGTACGCTAGCTCGCACTGTGTAAACCAGGCATAAGTGTTTGAAGACTTAAGCCCCAATTATGATGATGGACTCGTTAGTCTCATATATTTGATCGACTTTTCAAAAGCTTTTGATTCCGTGAATCATGAACTGCTGTGTTGTAAACTGAGGTATATGTTTGGCTTCGATGATAGTGCTGTTGACGTCACTTCTCCGGCCACCACTGTATAATAAAAATATATTTCTCACCCCTAATATTATTAGCCGCGTTCAGAACGGTCAAGCACAGTCAGCGAAAAGATTGTTTGCTTTCTGGGGTTGTAAAAACGTCAGAAGGGCTGACGAAAACCTTAACAACTTCGTTAGCCCTTCTGACCTTTCTACCCCCTCAGACAAAAAACCAGCAAACAGCCAACACCTTTTGACTTTTCTGAACGCAGCCATTGTCTTTAATTTACCGTTGCACAAACTTTCCAATTTTGTTGTTGTTTTTTCCTAAAATCAACACCGATGTTGGGGAAACACCCCAGTAGTTCAAAGCTTCGTCGAAGACATTGTCCTCGAAGACATCTTGCAAGACAAATTCCTATTTGTCGGAAAAATTTTTCATTGGCGACATGTTTAGGGACACGGAATGCAAGCTGTCCCCAATCGGACATTGTGAGGGACACGTCCTGCAGGTTGTCGTGCTAGCAACCAAAAATTGAAAATTAAGCATAGCAACGAGCATTTGTTATTATGACTTTTCAACAATACTTCAATTTTTTTCCAATTTTCAGTCGTTCGTTGATTTTCAATTGTGATTGATATAAAAAAAAATATAACAAACTAAGCGGCTCTCAATAGCCTAGTGGAGTAAGTGATCGCCTAGTAATATTAAGAGTGAGGGTTCGAATCCCGCAACGGTCATTAACAAAAATTTATAAATAAAATTTAAATTAATATTTGTCTGCAAAATATCACAAAATAAAGTCCTAGGGACGATTCTGGTGGTGCTATGGTAGTTTCTAGGCTATTTTTTTTTTATTTTCTGCGGCGACATTTTCGTTATTTGCCATCGAAGACAACATTGGCGACATTTTCCTTAATTGTCGTCGAAGACAATATTGAGGACACTGTCGCTCTTGTTGTCGTCGAAGACATTATTGAGAACACTGTCGCTTTTGTTGTCGTCGAAGACAAATGAGACATTCGTATGAAAATGTCCTCGAAGACGAACATAGGCTTGTCTTCCAGGTGTCCTCGACGACGGCCTTATGTCTTGCACGCGTCTTCGAAGATGTCTTCAAGACATGAACTACTGGGACTATGTGAAGAAAGCTAAGAACCCAGTATTTCATGTCTCGAAGACATCTTCGAAGACGCGTGCAAGACATAAGGCCGTCGTAGAGGACACCTGGAAGACAAGCCTATGTTCGTCTTCGTCTTTTCATGTTTATTAGAAAACAAAACAAAAATATACATTTAATTTAATTTAATATAAACCTAATTTAATAATTTTCTTCGTCACCGCTGCTCAGTACAATTAAACAAGAACGTTTGTTTGGTTGAACAATATTACCTTCACTTTTTGAACTTTCTTCTAGATTTTGTGCACCTTCTGTCCGTTTAAAAAAATCTGTAAGTTGGCTTTGCTTGCTTGCCCTTACAAGCTCGTTGTGAATTGTAGAATATGGCGATAAGCAATTTGATCTGCAAAATTGCAGATGAAGGGTCTACACACAAGAAAAATAATTCTAGCTTTTTTGCTAAGAAAAGAACTTCTTGTAATTTTTTTATTATAAAATTATTAATTTTACAATCTTCATATCTTCATATCTTCATATCATACAATCTTAAATTATTAATTTAAAGAATAAAAAATAATGCTAATTGTTATCTACGAAGTAAACTCTTGCATCACAAAATATGTACTCAAGTTTAATAGGTAAAAAAAATACATCCAGGAATAGTTTATTCAGAAAAATTTCGGGTATTTTTTCGGTATCCGAAAAAAAGCAGTAAAATAAGCAGTAAAATTTCGGTTATTCCCATATATTGTGCGTTCATAGTGCATAATGTAATTTTCTAAATAATTTTGAACAAAAATCTCGTTATCGTGTTGTAAAAGTACCGTGTTGTAGAAGTACCGTGTTGTAAGAGGGTTTTGGGGAATTTTTCTTTTCGTGTTAGAGTGAAACCGTGTTGTAAAATACCGTGTTATAGGAGGGTTACCTGTATTTGAAAAGTCATAATAACAAATGCTCGTTGCTATGCTTAATTTTGAATTTTTTTTTGCTAGCACGACAACCTGCAGGACGTGTCCCTCACAATGTCCGACTGGGGACAGCTTGCATTCCGTGTCCCTAAACATGTCGCCAATGAAAAATTTTGCCGACAAATAGGAATTTGCCTTACAAGATGTCTTCGAGGGTAATGTCTTCGACGAAGCTTTGAACTACTGGAAATCTATGCTTTCTTAGGGGGCTATATCGTAAACGCAGACAGGAGAGTTTTTCCTGTGTCTGCTTTGCTGATTTCTGAATTTGTAATAGATTTTGCTGTTACAAATATATAGCCCCCTTCTAAATATTCTAAATGTTCTGAATATAGCCCCCTAAATATTGATATAATTGTATGGGTTAATTATACATTTTACAGAGAAAAAAATTAATGAATAGGAAAAAAGTAGTAAAAATTTTAAATTTAAGTTTTCTTCTAAAGTACACGATTTGGGATAAAATGCTATTTAACATAAATGAAAGATACTTTTAATATCTTTACATCGGTACTTATATAATCCGAATATTTTTTATAGTTTAGGAGATATAGACGAGAAAATTTAGAACTTTAAAGGGCTATAACCCTTAAATCAGACGAAAGCGAGCAACATTTTTTTTTAAATTAAGCACAGTACCAACTCTCCAACATTGTTGTTGTTTTTAGAGCTGACCCCAACAATAAAAACAATGAAACCGATTAAGCACAGTACCAATTCTCCAATGTTGTGAAGCCAGACATACTATACCAACCCCACTGGGGGAGTGGCAGTTTTTTGTTTAGAAAATTGAAAACTGCAAAAATCTCGCGTTTATAAAAACTTTAGTGACTTATATTTACCGTTTGACACTAGCTTCAATTTTTTTGTATTTTTTGTTGTTTTTGACTCACTGGAGGCAAAAATACCCTTTTTAAAATACCTTTATAAACTTCACATTACTGAGAGTATTTTGCTGATTGAGGGTCATGATCGTTGTGAGCTCTAAAATGTATTTTCTTCTGAAATCATGCACCGATACTGGTGAAAATATGTCTGGAAAGCTAAGAAGGAACATATTTACTTTAGACAAGTGACTCCTTTTTTTTTTTTTAATTTTTTGTTGTTAGTGCTCCTTTTCCTGACCCCAACAAGCCAAAAAAAAAAATGTCGCTCTCCCTTGGGGGCGGGGCTAGAGCCCTTTGAAATTAAAAAAAAAACCCTTAATATCTCTAAAACTGTAGAAGATATTTAGATGTTATTAGTACCGTTAGAAAGCTAATAAAAATGTCGTCAAACACACATTTTTCTTTGGAAAAAATTATTTTATCAAAAAAAATAGTACTAAAAACCTAAGGTTGCGTTTATTTATAAAACTAGAAATATTTCGATAAAAAGTTATTTTACATAAATGAATGACATTTTAATTAGCTTTATAACGGAACCAATATCACCCAAACAGCTTACATAGTTTCGGAGATACAGACGATTTTATTTCAAATTTTAAGGGGCTCCAGCTCCGCCCCCAAGAGAGAGCGACATTTTTTTTTTGGCTTGTTGGGGTCAGGACCAAGAGCACTAATAAAAAAAAAACAAAAAAAAAATATTGGAGCCACTTGCGTAAAGTAAATATAAGCCAATAATTATATGACTTAATTGTACATTTTGCTGAGAAAATAATTAATTAATGAAAAAAAGTGGAACAACTTAAGAATAGGGGATTGGCTCGGATTTTTTGCATTTTTTTTTTACAGTTAGATATTACCGTTAGAACCGGAAGCAGCCATTTTGTTTTTGTCGGACGTCAGCCATTTTGGATTTAGAAGCATTTAAATGTCAAATAAATGTGATAAGCAAAAGCTGAATATCTCGCTAACTAAGTGATTTATCGGGATGGTGATATACCGTTTGAAAGGTACTGCTTACGATTTACGTAAAATACTTTTTTTCATATATAATAACGGCTAAGGAGTTATATCACTTTATGTAGAAAACTGTCTATTTTTTCTGGAAACAATAATTTTTTTCTGCAAAACGAATACATTAAGGTGTCAATAAAAAAATTTTGGTAAAAAGCCTGTTCTTTTACCTTTAAAACGATATACATATAATATGATACACTCACTACTTTAGTTCATGTATCGTTAGCTTATTTAAAGATAATGTGAAGCTTTCTTCTCTGTAATGTGAAGTTCTTTTATAGGTTTTTGCATGTGTTAGCGGCCTTCGGCGGCAGGGATTATAACCCTCAATCAGCAGAATCCTCTCGATAATATGAAGTTTTTTACATACAGGTTTTTCCGCGTATTGGCGGCCTTCGGCTGCGGCAGGGATCATAACCATCAATCAGCAGAATCCTTTAGGTAATGTGAAGTTTTTTGCATACAGGTTTTTCCGCGTATTGGCGGCCTTCGGCCGCGGCAGGGATCATAACCATCAATCAGCAGAATCCTCTCGGTAATATGAAGTTTTTTACATACAGGTTTTTCCGCGTATTGGCGGCCTTCGGCCGCGGCAGAGATCATAACCATCAATCAGCAGAATCCTCTCGGTAATGTGAAGTTTTTTGCATACAGGTTTTTCCGCGTATTGGCGGCCTTAAACCGGGCGGGATCATAACCATCAATCAGCAGAATCCTCTCGGTAATGTAAAGTTTTTGGCATACAGGTTTTTCCGCGTATTGGCGGCCTTCGGCCGCGGCAGGGATCATAACCATCAATCAGCAAAATCCTCTCGGTAATGTGAAGTTTTTTACATACAGGTTTTTCCGCGTATTGGCGGCCTTCGGCTGCGGCAGGGATCATAACCATCAATCAGCAGAATCCTTTAGGTAATGTGAAGTTTTTTGCATACAGGTTTTTCCGCGTATTGGAGGCCTTCGGCCGCGGCAGGGATCATAACCATCAATCAGCAGAATCCTCTCGATAATATGAAGTTTTTTACATACAGGTTTTTCCGCGTATTGGCGGCCTTCGGCTGCGGCAGGGATCATAACCATCAATCAGCAGAATCCTTTAGGTAATGTGAAGTTTTTTGCATACAGGTTTTTTCGCGTATTGGCGGCCTTCGGCCGCGGCAGGGATCATAACCATCAATCAGCAGAATCCTCTCGGTAATATGAAGTTTTTTACATACAGGTTTTTCCGCGTATTGGCGGCCTTCGGCCGCGGCAGAGATCATAACCATCAATCAGCAGAATCCTCTCGGTAATGTGAAGTTTTTTGCATACAGGTTTTTCCGCGTATTGGCGGCCTTAAACCGGGCGGGATCATAACCATCAATCAGCAGAATCCTCTCGGTAATGTAAAGTTTTTGGCATACAGGTTTTTCCGCGTATTGGCGGCTTTCGGCCGCGGCAGGGATCATAACCATCAATCAGCAAAATCCTCTCGGTAATGTGAAGTTTTTTACATACAGGTTTTTCCGCGTATTGGCGGCCTTCGGCTGCGGCAGGGATCATAACCATCAATCAGCAGAATCCTTTAGGTAATGTGAAGTTTTTTGCATACAGGTTTTTCCGCGTATTGGCGGCCTTCGGCCGCGGCAGAGATCATAACCATCAATCAGCAGAATCCTCTCGGTAATGTGAAGTTTTTTGCATACAGGTTTTTTCGCGTATTGGCGGCCTTCGGCCGCGGCAGGGATCATAACCATCAATCAGCAGAATCCTCTCGGTAATGTGAAGTTTTTTGCATACAGGTTTTTCCGCGTATTGGCGGCCTTAAACCGGGCGGGATCATAACCATCAATCAGCAGAATCCTCTCGGTAATGTAAAGTTTTTGGCATACAGGTTTTTCCGCGTATTGGCGGCCTTCGGCCGCGGCAGGGATCATAACCATCAATCAGCAAAATCCTCTCGGTAATATGAAGTTTTTTACATACAGGTTTTTCCGCGTATTGGCGGCCTTCGGCCGCGGCAGAGATCATAACCATCAATCAGCAGAATCCTCTCGGTAATGTGAAGTTTTTTGCATTAAGGTTTTTATGCTTGGAGGCCTTATTTTAATATAAAGCTTTTTTGTTATAACCCTGAATATTCGTAAATACCCACTACGCAGTATTGCAGGCGATCCCTGAATTTGTAGATATTTTCATTAATTAGCTCAAAAACACAAGAGATACCCACACATATTATATACCGTTAGAAAGGTAATATTATGGGCTATAAAAAAAAGGAATCTATTTTATACCTTAATTGTCATTTAAGGGAGAAAAAAATTATTTTGTAAAACGAAGAACGCCAATTTTTTTAAAAGTTGAATTACCTCCGTAATGATGTCAGTACTCACAAAAAAGGTTATTAGATAAAAGAAAGGACTTAAAACAGCCTTTTTAACGGCACCAATATTACGCGTTTATCTTAACTAGTTTTAGAGATATAGCTCTTCCAATTTTGACAGTTAAAGCCCTATATCTCATAAACTAAACGAGTCCGACGCTATTTTTTAACATGGTTGAACAAGGGAGGGTAAGCCCTATTACAGAAAAGAAAATGAAAAAAATCGGAGCCAAACCCCTATTCTTAAGTTATACCAACTCCTAAATCATGAGCGACAAAAAAATTTTGTTGTTGTTGGGATCAGCGCCAAAAATAACAATAACAAAAAATAAAAAAAAATTTAGAGCTAGTGTCAAGCGGTAAATCTGTTCCACTCTAGTTTTAGCTTGCTTATTGTCCTATCTTATTAATATATCGTCATACTTTCAGCAATATTTACATTTACAGATGAAATGAATAGTATATTTATGACTGCCAACACATGAAAAGGAAACCGCTTCATCGATCTTAATGTTTTTAAACTATGTATATACAAGGAAAACTACAATGCATACAAAAAATCAGAGACAGATAGACCGAATTCTTCGGTCTTACAGCTGATCGGTCCAATTTTTAATTTATACGCTGCTAAGTAAAGCTGCATTCAGACAGAACGCGTTTATCGCTACGCGCTGCGGGGCGTTTTCGGCTTGGTGTTCAGACAGAACACGTATCGATACGAAAGTAAACAAATCAACTGGGTGTATATATAGATACCGAGATGCCATATGTGCAATTTTTTTGGAAATTTGCTATTTTCCTGGGGAGTTTTGTGTCAACGGACTTCGTTTTTTGAGGAAAAGTTCAGTAGCGGAATTCTATTAGTTTCTAACAACAAAATTCGATATTCGATACCGATTTTTGTTGTACATATTTGGAAAGTTACAGAATCGGGCTACAGTTAGGCAAAAAACCAATCTAATCTATTATTCTGTGTATTTCTTTCATTTAAATTAAAATTTACCGTTTATAACAAATTTTTCATTTGAAAAAATGTCTTCTGATGAGGAAGTTATTTTGGTTATCGCTGCTAGAAGAGTCGCAAATCGCAGGCGTGCTTGGATAAGGAACATTAATCAGGGAAGAGCACAGTTTGGCGAATTCCACCACTTATACAGGGAACTGGAAAGTGAGGAAGACCAGTTTTTTAGATATTTTAGGATGTCACCAAAAATGTTTGATGACCTCCATAACTTGGTGAAATCTAAAATAACGAAAAACACCACTAACTGGAGAAGACCTATAAGTTCAAAAGAAAGGCTGGCTGTGTGCTTAAGGTAAATACATATTATCGCAGAAAATTAATCTCCGACCAACTAGTAGCTTATTTTCATTGATCTTTCATTAAAGATTTTTGGCTACGGGGGTTCCTACCGGACTATCGCATTTTCCTATAGAATCGGACATTCGACTGTTTCTGGAATTGTCAATGAAGTGTGTCAGGCAATTTGGAGCTCTCTTCAACCTACGCATATGCCAACACCAACAAATGAAACTTGGGCACTGTCCGAGAAAGGGATTAGAGAAATTTGGGGTTTTCCAAATTGCGTTGGAGCCATAGACGGAAAACACGTAGCCATAAAGTGCCCTTCAAAAAGCGGATCGAGCTTTTTTTACTATAAGCAATTTTTTTTCAATTGTTTTATTGGCCATAGTGGATCCTCATTATAAATTCACAATGGTCGACATTGGGGGCTACGGTCGACATGGGGACAACGCAATTTTGGAGAACTCTGAATTTTTCAAGCGCTACCTTAAAGATGCTACAATTCTGCCTCCGCAGCCTCTACCTGGAACACATGACCCTGTCCCGCATGTTTTGGTAGGTGATGAAGGCTTCGCTTTACGAACCTACCTCATGAGGCCTTATCCACGGTTAGCGGCTATCCAGGATGAAAGGAAAAAAACATTTAATAAGCACTTAAGTCGTTCTCGGCGAATTGTGGAAAACGCTTTTGGAATCTTAGCGCAAAAGTGGAGAATTTTTCGTCGGCCAATGGAGTGTGATCCTAAAACAATAGTACACATTGTGAAGGCGGCATGTGTCCTTCACAACTACACTAAAACTTGTAGTACTGTGTCCTATGATGATGAAATAGATGCGGCCCGTATCACTGCTTTAACGCCTTCACAGCCTTCTAACAGAAGACACACCAATGCGGCTTTTTTAGTACGCGAGAAATTTGCAAATTACTTCTTTAGAGTTTAAGGTTTTTTATTAAAATAAAATCTCATTTCTTTTCATTACATTTTTTTAAAATACATTAAAAACTAAAGTCACATTCTGTTTATAAAAAATAAGATTATTTCAGTAAAAATTAAAATCACATTCAGTTTATAAAAATAGTAAAAAAGGTTACTTAATAAAAAATTAAAATCACAGTCTCTTCATACTCGTATCTATTACTAATCTAAGTACTAAGTATCTAAGTACTAATACTAAAAACTAAAAATAAAGCAAGTTCAAATATCACATATCTACATATTTACATTCTGGGGGTACACTAATTGTTCTGCTGCATTGCTTTGCTCCTCCAACTCCTCCATTTCAATATCGGCAAAAAGTTTTGCCAAATGCATCTTTATTTTAATTTGATTTTTTGGGATAAATTTTTTGAAAGTTTCCGCGTAACTTTCAAACAGGCAGTCGGCGCTATCTTTTTTGGTATTTTTAGATTTTTTCTCCGTTAAATAGGACACCAACACATGCTCAACTTCATCCTGCCCTGTTCTTTTTCTCCGTTTTTCATTCCGATTTGAAGATGAACAAGATGGCTTGTTATCAGACGTAGCGCCTTCCTGATTATTTTCGTAATCCTCACTATAAAAGAAGTTTTCTTGTGGAAGCACATTCCATTGAATGGCCTCATTCTGGATTTCTTGGGGATAAATATTAGTAGATGTTTCTCGCAGCACAAACGAAGGACTCAAAAACTCCATCTGCTGTAACCAATGTCGGTTGAACTGCTTAAACGGCTGCCCTGTGGTACCTCTCTGCTGTTTCTTAAAACGAACGAAAGCGTACCGTAAGCTCTTCCATTTCATTTTATTAGTTTCAGCTACAAAAAATTACTATTAAATATTACTTTTGAAGCTATTATTAGGACTCACTATCGGTACACAATTCTGTGGCAATTTTTTGGCAGATTTCGGTTTTAAGGAAAGAATTTTTATAGTTTTGGTCGTTAGTGTCATAAAGGCAAGGATTATTCCTTACGAGTTCAACTAATTTTTCCTGCATTTGGAATTTGAGCACTTTTTACGTATTAACTATTAACACTTTCGACTGCTTAGTGATAACTGATCTCAACTGAGTGGCAATTCCAAAAATTGTAGAACTGAACTCATACACTCACAAAACACTAACACCAGTAGGACATTTTGTAAATTTTCACAACGCCCCGCGGCGCGTAAGAGCCTCCGCACAACCAACTTCGCAACGTCAAACGTCGCTCTCTCGCTTGACTTCAGCCTTAAACAAACAACGCAGACGTTAGCGAAGTTTGTTCACATTTTTCATTTATGTATCAACCGTTCTGTACCTGGCATCCTCCTCCACCAACCTTTTCACAAGCAAAATGAGCGAATACTTCCACCACTTCGTGAAATGAAGGAAAAACCTGAGTGAAAATGAAGGTTTTTCGATGAAAGGTGGCAATACGTTTCTGCAATTTCTCAAAAACAACGAGTGGAAGTTCGACGTCAAAGAGAGAATTGAATAGAAGCATTCGTGACTTCTAACTTCTAACGTCAGAGCTCTCGTCAAATCGTACTGAAAAGTTGACTGTAGACGTTGCGAAGTTTGGTTGTGCGGAGACTCTAAATCTATACGCCGCGACAGTAAACATCGCATTTCTGTCTGAACAGCTTATGGGATTTCTGTGTATTACAACCGGGCGGAAAAAACGCTACGCAGCGCGTGGCGATAAACGCGCTCTGTCTGAATGCAGCTTAATGCCGTAAACACAATTGGAAACAAAAACACTAAATGTTTAGTTCGTTTATTACAAAAACACTAATGTGTTTATCAAATGTCAAAATTATATATACCGGTGTTATGCTACCAAAGTTGTTTGCCGAACTTTTCACGCCTATTTTTGTATTGGATGTTCATGTGTGTTGGGTGCTTATGCTTGTACCGAATACTGAATATATGCATATTTTAAAAATTTAAAACTCTTCATACTTTTCCCCCTACATTGCATTTGTAGCTTTACAAATTTTCGTATACACATATGTATGTACATACATATGTTACTAATATAGAATTCATAAAGGCCAACAGAGTCGTTGGTTAGCCAACAGAGCAGTAAGAAGGACGCAAAGATATGGAAAAATATTGCAATGGAACATAGGGCGCGCTACGTGACCGCCGTCCGGTTTCGACCTGTCATGGTCACCTAAGTTAGCTCAGCTGTCATCATAAAAAGAGGCGTGGTCCTCAACGCTCCATGACAGGTCACCGGTCACGAACAATAACATGGGCGTTTAAAAACTAAAAAAAACAAAAAAAGGAACACGAAACAACGAGCAAACCACAGCCACGGACAGACATAACCACACAAGCACACACAAATTCAATCGCCTCATCTCTCCGCTTCTACTGTCACATATTCCCTTCCCCCTTTCCCACAAATGATTAAAAATTAGCACATTATTGGCTTATACATAACAAACTTCAAATTTATTAGCTCGTACATTCAGCAAATTAATTATTAAATTGACAAAGAATTTACAATATTATGCTTTGACACAAACAAAATTTTTGAATGGTGGAAAAGAGAAACACGATTATCGATAACGGAACGATTAGTAGCGATTATATAAGAGAAAAAAAATTCTTAAAATCTTGATGTTTAAAAGATTCCACAATAATTCAAAATTTTCTTTCAGTTCCTCCCCTCCAAGAGTTAAAGAGGTAACACCAACACATTAGAATGGTAAAGAAACAACGTTTAAATTGTTGCACGCGGTCTTCAGTTGCAGGCCTAGGAAATAAATAATTATGTGAAATGCTGTGAAATTGAAAGAAACCATTACTTTGTTTATGATCTCTTTTCTACATCCTCTGGGATAAAGTAGTTAACGTTTAAAATGTCATCAAGCTTATGGTGGTGAAGTTTTCTGCTGGTGTCATGTTGGTTGGTGGAGGAAATATCGGTATTGCAGTTGTAGGAGTAAGATTCGGAAATAAGCGGATCCGAATGAGTAAGTGTAAGACTTGAGCTTTTGTGTTCTCATAACGGTGTCTGATCTTGGATTCCGATCTTGAGGGATCGAAGTAGTCAGGTCGATTGCGAGCTGTCTTTTCGGTTCTTAAAGGCGAAGGCAGAGGCGGAAAAGTAAAATTTGTTATCTGAAGAGTAGAATCCAGAAATTATAATTTTAAAAATAATATAATTTGCAATAATTAAATTGGAAATATTGATGGAAAAATTATATCAAGAGTGATTAAGGTAACTGTTGGATTGGAGAATTGAAGTCAACAATACTTTGTTCATATATATATGTACTTTGTTAATAATTTGTTCAATCATATCTTGTTCTATCGTTGTATCATATAAAATAATACCGTAGTGAAAATAAAATATTAATTCTGATTCTAATCTACATTATAAGAGGTTATGGGCCCAGAACAGAATCTGCCTTATTTTAAAATTAATATTTAATTTAATTTAATGTAATTGAATGTAATTGTGATTATTTGTTCGGAATTTAATTGCGATGTCGCTATCAAACTTACCACAAATTGAGCGCTTAAGAGGACGTGAAAATTGGGACCAATGGAAGTTTGCAGTAGAAGCATACTTACAAATGAAAGATCTCTGGAAATGTGTTGGGAGAAGAAACAGATGCGAAGAAAAACATCATTGCACGTTTAAAGCTAGTCTTGCTTGTGGACTCCATGCTTTATGTACATATTCAGGGTTCGGTAACAGCGAAGGACATGTGGACAAATCTGGAACGGGCATTTCAAGATTCCGGTCCCACACGAAAAGTAAGTCTTTTGAGAAAGCTGATTACAGCTCAAATGGAAGGGTGTACGTCGATGGAAGAATTTGCGAACATCATTATTACTTCGGCAAACAAATTAACGACCGTGGGCTTGAAGGTTACGGAAGAATGGATTGGAACATTAATGTTGGCGGGCCTACCAGAGATATATCAACCTATGATAATGGGTATCGAGAGTTCAGGCATCGAAATCACAAGTGACTATGTAAAAACAAAGTTACTACATGACTTGCAAACTTACCCGGACCAATCTATTGAACTTTTCGGGAAACCAAGTAAGTCATTTAATCGAAAACTAATAAATAAGGGCCCTAGATGTTTTGGCTGTCAAGAGTTTGGACATATTAAAGGAAATTGTCCTAAAAATAAAAATATAAAATACTTAAACTCAAATTATAGAAAACAGAAAACAATGTTTTCATCATTATCGAGGTCACACAGTAGTGTTCAATTCCAATGGGTAATAAAGTAATTAACTCAGAAAATGAATTGATTGCATCAAGAAGCATAGTAAGTGGATTGTTTAAGTTAGATCTTTTATAAGAGACAGTCTGTGTTGGAAAAGTAACTGATAGCATTAACCTTTGGCATACAAGGATGGGTCACCCATGTATCGATAGTTTAAGAAAGTCAATAGGTCATTTAATGAATATGAAACAAGTTCATATTGAGAAAACCGAATATGTTATATGCCTTAAAAATTTCGCGACTACCATTTAAAGATGATGGTATACGAGCTAAAAAGATGTTAGAAATAGTTCATTCTGATTTATGTGGCCCCATGGAGGAGTCATCATTTAATGGCTCACGATATATATTGTTGTTTATTGATGATTATTCCAGAAAAGTTTTTGGATATTTCATAAAGTCAAAGGATTAAGTTACAGAGAAAGGATTAAGTTAAAGAGTTATTTTGAAGAATTCGTAAATCTCGTAGAAAATCAATTGGATCAAATTATCAAGGTCCTACGTACAGACAACGGAAAATAATTCTGTAATCAACGAATTATCTGTATACTTAAAAAGAAAGGAATAATTAATCAAACAACTGCTCCTCATACACCGCAACAAAACGGTATGGCAGAAATAATGAACAGAACATTGATCGAGAAAGCTCGGTGTTTGTTATTGCATTCAAATTTGACCAAAAAGTACTGGGCAGAAGCCGTAAACACAGCAATTTATCTCGTAAACAGATTACCATGTAAGGGATTAGAGAATAACACGCCTGAAGAAGTGTGGACTGGGTGCAAGCCATCTTTAAAGCATCTTAAAGTTTTTGGATGCAAAGCTGTAATTAATATACCGAAAATAAAAAGAAAGAAACTTGATTCAAAAGGTAATGAAGTCGTGTTCATTAGATACTGCACAGAGACGAAAGCGTATAGATTTTTAGATCAAATATCCAAAAAGATTACAGTGAGCAGAGATGCGATTTTTCTTGAAGATAAATTTTACAATGATATTGTTAAAAAAAACCAACCTGAAGTCTTTTACATATATCCAGAGTTAGAAAATCCTGCTAAAGAAGTTTCCTTGCCTCAAGAAGAAGCTGTATCAGATTTTACACGGATGACGACGAAGCAGTAGAGGAAACTGTTTCAAACGCAAATGAATCATCAAGGAAAGTTTTGAAGGTTCAAGAGTGCTTTGAGCTTAGAACATCAACAAGAACCACAAAGCCGACAAAGCGATATGCAAATGTTGGTGTTGAAACAACTCTTGAAGATCCGAAAACCGTTCACGAAGCTTTAAATAGCTCACAATCTAAGTTGTGAATAAAGGCTATGCAAGAAGAATACGAGTCCCTTGTTGACAACCAAACTTGGATAACTTGTGAAATACCTCTAGGAAAGAAAGCTTTCGCCAATAAATGGTGCTTTAAATTAAAGACAAATGCTGAAGGTAAGGTAGAAAGGTTTAAAGCTCGATTGGTAATTAAAGGGTTCTCACAACAAAAAGGTGTTGACTACGAGGAGACATTCTCTCCTGTAGTGCGATATTCACCCATTCGATTGCTTTTAGCAGTGGCAGTAAAATATTATCTCGATATTGATCAGATGGGTGTGGCAACTGCTTTTCTACAAAGCGAATTGCATGAAGAAATATACATGCAATACCCTAAAGGTTTTGAGAAGGAACCCGGCAAAGTCTGTAAATTGCAAAAATCATTGTATGGCCTAAAACAAGCAGAAACTGAGCAAAACGTTAAAAGACTTTAGAATGCAACAATCAAAAACAGATCCTTGCATATATTACTATATAGATGGGGATATAAGGTTATACATATGTAGCAATATATGTGGATGACATATTAATATTCTCTAATAATGTAGAGCACAAAAACAAAATTAAAGATTATCTGAGAAACGCTTTTAAAATGAAGGACATTGGAGAAGCTAGTTTCATACTGGGAATGAAAATTACTCGTAATAAAGAGAAAGAAAACTGTGGATCGATCAAGAGCACTATTTGCTGGAGATTCTGAAGAAATTTAATATGACAGATTGCAAAAGTGTAAGGACTCCTATGGATGTTAACCAGAAATTATCTTCGGAATTCTCTCCAACTAATGAAGATGAAATACAAGAAATTAAATCTATTCCTTATAAAGAAGCGGTTAGAAGTCTATTATATGCTGCACAGATAAGTAGACCGGGATAAGTATAAGTATTACACAGATGACCAGTAGACCGGGATAATACACAGATAAGTATTTCATTTGTGGTAGGAATATTATCGAGATTCAGCAAAAATCCAAGAAAAGACAACTGGGCAGCAGTGAAACGCGTCAGACTACAAAATGGAATTCAGAAAGCAGGCAGATGGCAAAATGAATGGATATACGGATGCAGATTGAGCTAACGATTTAGACAATCGACGTTCAACAACAGGATATGCATTCATGTTTCAGGAATGTTGCGTGGCTGACGTCTTAACGAAAGCATTACCTATAAGACAGTTTACTGAATGCAGAAGTAAACTAGACATCAGAGACTCCAACTCCAGTGGGGGTGTTGGATTGGAGAACTGAAGTCAACAATACTTTGTTCATAACTTGTTCAATCATATCTTGTTCTATCGTTGTTCTATCATATAAAATAATATCGTAGAGAGAATAAAATATTCATTCTGATTCTAATCTACATTATAGTAACTTATGATAAAAAAGTTGAAAGTGTTGTTCGATAATGAAGAAGGGGTTTTTTATTTAAAATTTAAAATTTCATTTCCGAGTTCAGCGTCTCAGACTTAAATATACTCCCAAAAATAAGCGTGGTCCGCCCACTGATGACAAAAATGACGATTACAGGAAAACTAGTGGAAGCATCATCTTGAAATTCAGCAGAAATGTTCTCTTCCATTTAGAGCTCTCTGATGTCGAAAATGGAAAAAATCGGTTTACTGCCACGCTAACTTTTTAGGTAAGCATTTATGCATCCAATTTGAGAGCTGAATTTCTTAGCTTTTTATTGTTTTGAATAAATACGCTGTAGTAGGAGTAGGAATTCGCATTAACGGCTTTTTCGTCGCATTGATGGACTGATGGGTTATCAGATCCTGGTGACTCGTATGGGTTAAACTCCCGGGAACTAGCTGCATCAGTGGAAGAAAATGCGTCAGCTACATTAGCGTTGGCAAGTGTATTGCACATAATATGTTTAGTCAAATCAATTTCTATTTTTCTTCTAATATAAATTTTCATATCAATGACAAAAGAAAACCTAAATTCCATATTTTATACAAGTAGTATTTATACAAGTATTTACATATATACAAGTAGATATTTAGATGTAGATATATCAGTTCCTCCTCGCTAATTTTTTGATCTTCGGAGAGGGAGTGTACCTTACAGGTTTTCGTTTGAGTCGAGTGGACTTGCGAGTTGATTTCACAACTGGTTTTGTAGTTGTATCTATAATTGGTTCAAAAGTGTATTGTTGAGGTATCTCCAAAACTTGCTGACTCATAAGAATTATCAATGTTTCGTTGTGACGCTTCCATATCTAGTTGTTGGCTGGTTTCAGCTGTATTCTCGAAAATAGATTTTGCTAATTCAGAGGCGTCAACATATGTTAGGTTTACAGCTTTAATTTGGTCAGGTTTAATTTGGTTTTGATGTCGTTTGATTACTTTGGTGCCAGTATCTATCAAATACAACATTTTTCCAAGTATTCTAGTAATTGTTCCATTTATCCATTTTTCTCCCCTCGAAAAATTTCTGTAACAAACGTTGTCACCTATGTTAAAACGGTTGTTTTGTGAAATAGGCGAGCTGTGGGTATTTGAAAAATTTAACAGTGATAATAATGTTCGAGGTTGATGGCCGTGCAATAGCTCGGCTAGCGATTTTCCATCTCGGTTAGGTGTCGATCTATAAGTGGTGAGGTAAGCTAATAGTGAGGTGTGTAAATCAGAACCAAAATGTAATTGCTTCTTCATCGATGTCTTAAAAGTTCGAACGAATTTTTCGGCTTGTCCATTAGATGCTGGATGAAATGGTGCCGTAGTCAAATGTTGAACTCCATGTGTTTTGCAGAATTGTTGGAACTCTTTGGATGTAAATTGTGGACCGTTGTCTGTTACAATGGTTTCTGGTAATCCTTCAATTGAGAAAATATTCTGTAAAGCTTTGATTGTTGATATAGAATTAGTGTTATCCATTTTGACAACGTAAGGAAATTGTGAGAAAGAATCAACTACTACGAACCACATCAAACTTTTAAAAGGACCAGCAAAATCTAAATGTATTCTTTGCCAAGGGAAAGTAGGCTCTGGCCAGGATGAAAATTGTTTCGGCGGATTATCGCTATTTATTTTGCAAGCTTGACAGTTTGAAATTAATTTTGTTATATCCTCATCCATCTTTGGCCACCATTTGGCCAACAATAACGTCGTGCCGTTTGTTTCATCCTTACTATACCCCAGTGTCCATGATGTAGCAGTTGAAGAACTCTATTTCGAATTTGTGTTGGTATTACAACACGACTATATTCAGTTTGAAGAATTATTACTCCGTTATTTAATGTTAAACTGTTACGATGGCGAAAATATGGAACAATGTCCTTGTTTGAAGTCTTTTCTGGCCATCCGTTCATAATAAATGTAGTTATATCTTGTAAAATTTTATCTCTTTTTGTTAAAATGGATATCTTTTTTGCATTAATTGGAAAATTCGCAATTTGATCCTCTATATTGATTTCGTGGATTTCTATGGACTCATCGAATTCGGGGTCTCCTTTGTGAGGTAGTCTGGATAATGCGTCAGCATTTCCGTGTGCTTTTGTATTCTTATATTTTATAGGGTAATTATAATTTGATAATAACAGAGCCCATCTCTGTAGCCTATGTACAGTAGAACTAGAAATTCCTTTGCTTGGATTAAAAATTGATACCAAAGGTTTATGATCAGTTATTAAAGTAAATTTTCGACCGTACAGGTAATCATGGAATTTCTTTATTCCAAAAATTATTGATAGTCCTTCCTTTTCAATTTGGCTATAATTTCTTTGGCTATCTTAATTAATATCTATAATTGTGTCATCTCTATGATTTGACGTTTAAGCTCGATAAAAACATTTTCTTGTTCATTCTTCCAATAATAAACTTGGTTTTTCTTTCGAAGAAGATTTAAAGGACCACATATTTGAGAAAAATTGTTAAATGAAAGAACAGTAATAGTTCACTTGCCCATGAAAGATTGTAGTTCTGATACATTTTTAGGGCGCGGAAGATTCTTTATAGCTTCTGTTCGAGACTGAGATTGTTGTATGCCTTCTTGGCTAATAATGTGTCCAAGATATTCAATTTGTGGTTGCATAAAAGAACATTTAGCGAAATTGCAGCGTAAGCCGACTTCCATGAGTCTCTGAAGAAGAGTTCTAAGGTTATGAAGATGTTCATTTTCATCTTTTCCAGTACAAATAATATCGTCTAAATAATTTGCACATCCAGGAATTCCTGTAATTATTTCTTCAATTAACCTTTGAAAAATGGCTGGTGCGCTTGCAACGCCGAAAGGTAATCTCTGGTACTGATAAGGACCTAAAGGTGTATTTACAACGAGAAAAGATTTTGATTCTTCATCCATTTCTACTTGTAAATACGCATCTGATAAATCAATCTTCTTAAAAGTGTGTCCATTTTTAAGTTTATGAAATAAATCACGAATTCGTGGTATTGGATATTGCTCTATATCCATTAGTGGATTGATGGTCACTTTAAAATCTGCACAAATACGGATCTTATTATTCTGTTTTGGAACAATAACGAGAGGCGAAGCCCATTGGCTATATTTCACTGGTTTCCATATACCAAGTTCTGACAATCTTTCAGCTTCTTTTTTAAAAGATTCAAAAAGTGCATATGGAATAGGTCTAGCTTTATAAAACTTTGGTTTCGTATTAGGTTGCATATAAAAGTGTGCTTTAAAGGTATTGTAACATCCCAAGTTGTTTGAAAATAGCTCTTTAAATTCAGAGCATATAACTTTAGGGTCAAAATTTTCTTCTATTCTGAAAATTTGAACTGCTTTGAACTCATCAAACCAATTTAAGCCAAAGGTATTGTTGCATACTTCTGAATTCGCAACAAATAGTTCTAGGCTTCTAATTTCATCAGTTAACTTTACATTGACTTGGATCGTACCAAGTATAGGTATCTCTACGTTATTATAACCAAAAAGTTTGAGACTCGTGGGTGATATTAGTGGTTGCTTAAGAATTCTGTAAGCTGTAAGACCGATAATCGAACGTACGGCTCCTGTATCAAATTGAAATTTCATATTATGATTATTAATGTTGACGTCTATATACATCTTATTGCCTGATCTCGTAACGATATTGTTAATAGCATGGCAATTAGATATAGTATCACTATTGTCAACAACAGTTAGAGAATTACTATTATTGTACTTGACAGAATTACTATTATTATAGTAGTTGACAGACGACTTACAGACTGAAGCAATGTGACCTAATCTTTTACATTTGTAACATTGAGCTTGTTGCAGGATCCTCAAGCTTACTTGGCCCCTGTATGGTCCCCGACTAGCTCAGTATTAATATTAGGACGCAGTTCTTAACCCGCCATACAGGGGCACGGACCAATACTTTTGACAACAAAAAAAAATAAATAAAATAAATCAACAAAAAAATACAAAACCATCCACGACTGCAGCCCATCACCCCATCCTGCTCCACCGATCCCACCACAAAGATTTAACACATCATTTCAAACGACACTACAATTTTATTAAAACTCAAAATACCAAAAAAAAACCACTACTCCCTATGGCCAGACACACATTCGTTAAAACACGGAATCCCTTAACATGACCTAACCGGACGTTCCTAGAGAGCTCTTTAACAACGTACCGGAAGTCTTCGATTTAAAATCAATCCGTATTAAGACCGACCCCGGAATTCCCTCGCCCGACCAACGGGTCACAAAAAATATTCACTAAATAAAGAAAAAAACAAAAAAAAAAACTAAAAAAACAAAACAAAAAAAAAACTAAAAAAAAATACTGAAACTTACATACAAACTTACAAATATAATGAACTTACAACTACACACTCCAAGTACAATAATAAATACAACAAAACTATAAAATGAAACAAAAACTCAAAATTGTATAAAATTTGAAATCAAAAAAAAAATAAATAAATATACAAAGATTTAAAAATTATTAGAAAAATAATAAAAAGCAAATTAAAAATATGGAAATCCAAGGAATGGTCACGGCTTCGTTGTCTCATAGCGCTCGCCAATGCACAAATCGCAAAATCGCAAAATTTTTGCCGATGATAGAGCTCTGCCGACTTCTCTGTCTCTTATCACCGTCGGCGACTGTTTTAAACAAACTCTGCTCAACTTAAGCTCGATTCAATACCATGCGACTTCCAATAAATCGTTCAACAAATCTCATGCGAGTTTCGCCACTCCGTGGGGAAAATTTCTTCCTCTCTCCTTCAGCCTATAATCACATCCAGCTCATGAGACTCCAAGTCAAAAATTCTTCGGTCGCTCCGCCAGTGGAATCAACCAGTGCCACCCCAGCAGCCACTTGGTATCGCCTTATCCAACAAAAAAAATAAAATCAAAATCAACCACCTTCCTACCTTAGCTTTTTCCTTTATCAAACCTTATCCAAAAAAGACTTTGCCGCCTAGATCCTATGTCCGGGACGTGAATTCCTACTGGACGATCCTCAATTTATTTCCGGCACAACTTTGGCTGGTAGCACGGCACAAAAAGGGTTAATTTCAAAATTTTAAATTTAAATTTTATTTTCTTCACACATGCATATATGCAACTGTGGAATTAAACTTCTGAAGTTCTTATATCAATTTTATTTCAGTTTTAAACACTCCGGCGCGACCACTTCGAATTGGATTTAAATTGCTTTTGACTCCTTTTCACTCTGCCTGACTAGCATCGACCGGTCAAACAGAGTCGCCGTTCAGTGACCTTGGCAAAATCGTTTCTTTTCGAGCGCGCGGAATTCTATTTATCCAGAATTCCGCGCACATAAAAGGAAACGATTTGGCGCGAAATTCTAATTTTAATATAACTAATACTACACAACAATACATAAACCTTATACCATTTAATAATAATACAAAAAAAAATAATACAAACAGTAATACACAAAAACACACAACAACACAACCACGGAAACGCTCCTGCCCACTACCAGGCACACAGACTTTTAAAGTGCTTCGTGCGCTTTCGCGACAACACCAAACATTTTCTCAACCATGAATGGGCCTTTGAGGCTGGTAACCTCTTTCTTGCAACTACAACTTTGACATAATTTACTACAGGCCCACTCTCTGTGGCTGAATTCCTATGGTGAATATACTATTGAGAGCCATCTGCCAACAACCACAGGTAAATCTATTACATTGTATTTTCTCATTCCTTTTCTTTCTAGGTTCTCTTTACTCTGGCAGGTTTGATGTTTCTTAAATGGGTAAGTATTTTCATATTTTGTTTACAACAGGACAACGACCGTGGTTTCTCTACAATAATAATTATTCTTTATTTCAGGCAACAGACCGCATGCAACAAAACTCTGTCTTTGGGCAGACAGCATGTCTACACAATGACAGTGTGCAGGTGGTCTGGAGTACGGACCTCTTGACTCGCTAGGTGCCCAACGTAGGCCACCGCCCACACCCTGAGGACAATTCAAGCAGCTAGCCGGGCATTCTCTACACCAGGTTCCCTAGCAACTATCGCTACTTCGGACACGGGAAGTATTCAATATTCAGCCATAAGCACTTCTCTTTGTGTAAAATTCTACAAATTACAGGTACAAATTGACTTCATGACCTCCAGCGAAGATTAATTTCCGCAGTGTGATCACGTGCAAACAGAGAATCCGCTAACACATCACACTATAACCAAAATTTTACCCATCACATTTCAACGCATCTATAACCAAAAGACAACTGGTACAACAACAGTCAACTCAAACATTTTCAGCACAACAAAACACACAAATAAATTGGTAAGAAAATATTGCACATTAATATTGCACTTATGTTTGTGTCTCAGTATATTGCACTTAAGTTCAGTCTTTTGGAAGATTTATTGTTTCATCTCTCTAGAACAACGCAACTCATTGTTTAATGTCTTTCGCGTGAAAAATTCCAAGTGGTTTCCCACTCAGCGCTTCCAGCTCATACATATTGTTGCCAATAGCCTTTACCACTCTACATTTATTCCATTTCCTGCAAAATTTGGCATTGATGTTTCTCTTGAAATCACTTTGTACAAAGTTCCTCTTGTACACTTCCTGACCCGGTCTAAAAGAAACGGCTCGTTTCCTCCGATTATAATAATCTGCACTTCTTACATACGCTGCATGAATATTACTTTTAATTCTATCACGTATTAATGCGAGTCTGTCTTCTCTTTTCAGGACATTGAATTCATTATCTCCCAAGGAACTAAGTTTGCGCGCTAATTTGTAGTCCGCCCCGCTCAGAAACATGTTTTGCCCAAACAACGCAAAAAAGGGAGTCACACCAGTGGCTGAATGTACAGACGTACGCAACGCACACTCGATTTCTGGAAGATAAAGATCCCAATTCCTGTGGTCATGATCCAGGTAAGCCCTAATAGCTGACAACACCGACTGATTAACTCTCTCAGCAGCATTTGACTGAGGAGCATACACGGCAGTGCGCACGTGATCAATCTTAAAAGCTTCTAGAATGTTCGAAAATTCTTTGGACGTAAACTGTTTTCCATTGTCACTATGAATGACTTTCGGGACACCGAATTTATAAAAAACTTCTTGCGTTAAAAACTCAATTACGCTAGCAGTAGTCGCTTCTCTCATTGCTTTCAGCAATGTAAACTTAGAAAAATGGTCCAGCACCACAAAAATATATGCGTTGCCTTTCTTAGAACGTGGGTACTTCCCCAGAAAATCTATGTAAATCTTTTGGAACGGACGCTCGGTTACCACCTCCTCTCCGATACCGGGTTTCAGCACCTTGTTCGTTGACTTACACTCCTTGCACGTAACACAATTATTAATATATTCTGTCACTTGTTTTGCCATTAACGGCCAGAAATAAAATCTACGCAGTCGATTCAGAGTTTTCGCAATACCCGCGTGACCAGAGGTCAACGATGTATGCGCCTTTTCAATTACGGCAGTTGTCAATGATTCCGGCACCCACAGTTTCCAACTAAACTCTTCTAAATTTGTATCTCGGTCAAACACAGATCGCTTAAAAATCATACCATTAATAACTTGCAGATCCGGTAATCTATCTTTATTCTGAACTATTTTCTCTATCATTTCAGTATACTCTGGCGACTCAAATTCAACCGTCTCAAAGCCCAGCAAACTATCATCTGCTAGCTCGATTTCTTCAACGGACCGGGATAAAGTGTCGGCGACTATATTTTCTGTGCCCTTACGATGTTCAATTTGGAAGTTGAACGCCTGCAGCTGCAACGACCATCATGCCAACCTGCCACTGAGATCCTTCAGCGACATGAGCCACTTAAGACTGGCGTGGTCAGTCACGACAGTGAACGGCATCAACTCCACGTATGGCCTAAATCTCTTCACAGCCATTACAGCCGCCAAGCACTCTTTCTCGGTCACGCTGTAATTTCTTTGATGGGTATTCAGCTTTTGTGAATAAAAAGCCACTGGATATTCGTTATTACTTGCATCAATCTGATACAGCACCGCTCCTATTCCTATGTCTGACGCATCACATTGAATGTAGAATCTTCTCTTGAAGTCAGGATGTTTAAGGACTGGGGCCGTAATCAAAGCCTGTTTCAATCTGTTGAAGGCAGCGATCGCTTCAGAGGTCATTTTAAATCTACAACCTTTCTTTAAGGTGTCACTCAAAGGAGCTGCCATGGATGCAAAATTGTTGATAAACCGGCGATACCATCCCGCGGTCCCTAAAAAACTTCTGACCTCCCTGGGTGAACGAGGCACACGAATTTGCTGAATGGCCGACACTTTTTCTGGATCGGTTTTCAACGTTCCACCGCCTACTATGAAACCCAGGTATTTCAGCTCTTTATAACAAAATCTTGACTTGCTCAAGCCTATTGACAAATTTGCCTTTTTCAGACACGAGGCAACCTCACTGAGGATTTGAAGATGCGATTCAAAGTCAGGAGCTATGATTAGTAAGTCATCCAGATACACAAACACGTTAGTTCTTAAATGACTTGGAATGACCTTGTCCATCAGCCGAGACGCTGTGCCGCGTTACATAGCCCGAATGGCATGACTTTGAACTGGTACAAAGGTCGTCCAGGCACCGTAAACGCCGTGCAGGCTTTCGAATTCTCCTCCAGCTCAATTTGCCAGAAAGCTGACTTCAAGTCCACACTACTAATGTAATGTGTGTAATCAATACGGCTCAGGATGCCTTCCATGTTCTGCAAAGGATACGCGTCTTTTACCGTACGATCATTAAGTTTTCTCGCGTCTAAACAAAATCGGTTTTTTCTGGGTTTTCTGACTACTGTAAATCTGTTGCTCCACGGGCTCTGACTAACTTCGATAACATCCTGCTCTAACATTTTGTCTATTTCAGCATACACAATAGCCTGAACAGCGGGAGAAATTGGAAAATACCTTTCCTTCACAGGCTCAGTGCCTTTAATCAGCTCGATAGTATGCTTTTCTAAATCCGTTCGGCCTAGACCATGCTGTTCAAAAGTATAAAACTGTTGCACTACTGTTTGCAATTGCATCTGCTGCTCCGAGGTAAGCTCGTGCGCTGCTGAACTGACTATTTCTTTTTCACAGGCGTCAACAGTCTCTCTATCTTCTAACTCATCTACCGAACCAAGAATATCTTCGGCTAAGCCAAAGGCTCTCCAGAAATCTACGCCTAAGTATATTTCCTGTTCCATATACGGACACAAACGTAACATACATTAACTTCTCTTTGTACTCCACAGGAAGATCTACTCTCCCGATCACATTGAACGGATGGCCGGACGCTGTTTTCACCAAGGAATAGTATGGCTTAATATCGACATCTAAATTTTCAACTAATTCTCGGCAGCCTTTACCAAGTATGCTTACCGACGCGCCTGAATCGAGCAATCCTCTAACCTTTTTCCCTAGTATAGAGATTTCGGCAAACGGCCTCGGATCCTTCTTATCAAGGGATCGAATTGCCTCTACCACTTGTCTTCTTACGAGCTTTCTAACTGCATATACTGCATATCGTTCGCGGGCCTTTCGGACTTTCTTGGTTAACTGGTTCTCGCTAAATATTCTCTGGCGTACTTTATAATAATTCGCCACTCTTTCATCAAAGGATCTAAATCTATTATTACGAAGCATAGCATTTGCTTCTTCAATTTTACTCAAAATATTAATTTTCTTCTTTTGCAGGTTACCCAGGAGCTCATTCGGACTGTCTTCCCCGGGTCCAACTGAAGAACCTACGCCTCCGCGGGACTGGACTGAGAGCGCGGCCGCCCCGCCACTGCCACGTTCCGTTTCCGGTTTTCCGACGCGCATTTCACACACTTCGGCGTAATTACATTGGGCATGCCACATCTGTAGCAAAAAATGCTCTTCTTGGTAGACTCGCAGTCCATGAAGACGTGTCCTGGCCGTCTGCAATTCCAACAAATTACAGATTTGTCAGACTGCTTCACCGAATCGAGCCCATCTTCTTTGTTCTGGACCGCTACCGCTTCGACCTCCAGAGTACTACTACAATCAAGTTCGTCGCAATCAACCAGACTCTGCACGGTGAGTTCGTTTACTGGCCGCGCGTATTTCACATTCGGCTGAGGCCAACTCCTTACTTCACGTTTGGAAAAATTCCTCTCAATATCATTGCATTCCTCGCGGAGCTGCTCTACCGAGATAACGTACATTGAGTACACGATTTTCGCAATGTTTTCTCTCAGGTTTCTCTTAATTATCTCAAATTCCGGTAACGGATTGAGCAAACGCGACTTAATTTTGCAAATGTCGTGAAAGAATGCATCAACCGACTCTCCAGGTTGTTGCTTCCTCTCTACCAAATCTTACATAATTTCAAAGTCACTGCGATGCGACTGAAATCTGCGCATGAGAGCAAATTTCAAAGTTGGCCAATTCGGCGCAACGTTCGACCTTATAAAGAGCCAATACTATTCTTTGGCCTCTCCCGACAAAAGTAAATTAAAGTCGCGCAATACTTCGCCCCAATTACAATTGTAAACAATCTGAAGGTGCTCGACGCGAAATATAAAGTCTTCTACGGGTATGCTACCTTTGCTTCCCTCAAACACCAAACCCCACTTGTCGATTTTAATACCATTATGAACAAGATACTGCACATTTGGATTCGCTACACTCCTTGTGTTCGCATTCCAATTACCACCGCCTTGTATTCCCGTTCTAGGCTGGTTAGATGGTGTTTGCGTTTGAGAACCTTCATTCGGCCCTTGCATACGATTGTAATTAGCAAAACCTGCACTAAGATTGTAATTTCTCGCCGCTCCTACCACGTCGCTCACCCTTGCTTCAGCTCCGAACCCAACATTTCCGAATCTCGTTGGTTGATAGTTCGCATTGGACTGAGCATTGCCCGGAGTTGCGCACCAACTTGCGCCCAGCACGTTAGGATTATCTAAACCTCGAGAAAAATTATTCACGTTCAACGCATTTGCAATCGGCTTTATCATTTCGTTTACGTGAACTACAACTTCAGCCATACCGGCTTTAATCCCTTCCTCAATCTTTCTTGCAATTGTAGCATCTAGGGATGCCAACGTATCCGCTGAGACTGCACTACCTCGACTGTCAGCTACTCTTCCTGTACTACCGCTCTGAGCCTGCGCAGTATTCGATCTTGAAGCAATGTCTACACACATATTCGGCCCGTCACCTTGGGTTTCAATACATACAGGCTTATTCTTTTCATGCCCTGCCTGCGGAACTCCCTGGCCAGCTTGCTCGAATGTAACTCGCGGTCTAATTAAGGTCTCAGAAAGATCAATATAATAATTGCTCTCCAGCCCACTTACACCTGCCGACTTGTCCGCGTCATTTAACGACATCGTTGACGATTAAATTAATTTAAGATTTCCAAAAAAAAACTGAAAATTTCAAACTTCGGGTTTGTATGACTCTTAATAGAGCAGTGCTAAAACTGACAATAAGCTTGCCAATAAGATGAATATCGTATATGCCAGTAACAAAAAACTTTTAAATAAATAGATGAATTCTGTAATGCAAAAAGATGAAATTTCTTGAAGCTAACAAAAATTCTCCGCACTCAAAACTCGAACATGCAATTTCACATATACTGCACAAACAAAAACCTAAGATAACCATAAACCAAATATTTATAAACACTACTACTTTGCTAACTTTTCTAATTTTTTTCTAACTTGCTAATTTTCTTTTTCTTTCAGGTATTCAATTATTTAAGATTGGGGATCGCTGGTAACGGATGGCTTAACAGGAATGCTGCAGCATGGACTTAAATTAAAACTTTTAACTTCTACATTAGTCGTAGGTATCAAATGTTATAACACAACTTCCCACTTATCTCTTTTATTCCTTTCTTAGCCATCAACGTTTCACCACACCTCTGTGCACTGCAATTAGAACCGCTTCACCATCTTCGAAGCAAGCCAATGCACAACGACGATAGCTGAAACGCTTCCAGACTAACTGTGTTCATTTAATTTTAAATTGCAAATTGTATAACACGTAACATATGGCCACATGTAACTCTTCTGCCTGCGATTCCAATCGACTCTCGATTCACGATGCAGATAATTTATTAAATGCAAACCTTAATTTATGCCACCGCGAAACGAAATCGATAGGCATCGCACGCATATTCTACAATTTACTAAAAAAGATAAGTGGACTCATTCCAACTAATAAAAAAAAATATAATTACAACAAATCAAATGAAATTCTCTTGAATCGCCTAGATGGCTCATCGATGTAGTTTCTTTCACCGGCGCTACTCGTTCTTGGGAGCTTAACCCGCACTAGGTCGTCGAAGTCTGAAAATCTGCCGTACCATCTATGCGACACATGAACAACTTCCTTTTACTGAACGACTCGTCGACCATCCAATTCTCGGCACCTCCCTTAACCACCGTGCTATCAGTTTCACAGGCCTTGCGGGCCAATACTGCGTCACTGTTGCCCGAGACACACCGAGAAGTGACGGCCGTTTCATCCGCGCAACTTCCCTCGCCAGTGCAATTGGATTTGGCTACTAGCTATTCCAAGCCACTGAGCTTGGGGAAATTCCGCGGAGGAACATCGCCGAACCTCGCTTTTCAATTGGGCGCCATTTTTGTTGCAGGATCCTCAAGCTTACTTGGCCCCTGTATGGTCCCCGACTAGCTCAGTATTAATATTAGGACGCGGTTCTTAACCCGCCATACAGGGGCACGGACCAATACTTTTGACAACAAAAAAAAAATAAATAAAATAAATCA
Organism: Conops quadrifasciatus; assembly: GCA_949752815.1. Taxonomy (NCBI): domain Eukaryota; kingdom Metazoa; phylum Arthropoda; class Insecta; order Diptera; family Conopidae; genus Conops; species Conops quadrifasciatus. The sequence continues at coordinate 16,780,507 of OX457079.1, forward strand.
ACAAAAAAATACAAAACCATCCACGACTGCAGCCCATCACGCCATCCTGCTCCACCGATCCCACCACAAAGATTTAACACATCATTTCAAACGACACTACAATTTTATTAAAACTCAAAATACCAAAAAAAAAACCACTACTCCCTATGGCCAGACACACATTCGTTAAAACACGGAATCCCTTAACATGACCTAACCGGACATTCCTAGAGAGCTCTTTAACAACGTACCGGAAGTCTTCGATTTAAAATCAATCCGTATTAAGACCGACCCCGGAATTCCCTCGCCCGACCAACGGGTCACAAAAAATATTCACTAAATAAAGAAAAAAACAAAAAAAAAAACTAAAAAAACAAAACAAAAAAAAACTAAAAAAAAATACTGAAACTTACATACAAACTTACAAATATAATGAACTTACAACTACACACTCCAAGTACAATAATAAATACAACAAAACTATAAAATGAAACAAAAACTCAAAATTGTATAAAATTTGAAATCAAAAAAAAAATAAATAAATATACAAAGATTTAAAAGTTATTAGAAAAATAATAAAAAGCAAATTAAAAATATCCAAGGAATGGTCACGGCTTCGTTGTCTCATAGCGCTCGCCAATGCACAAATCGCAAAATCGCAAAATTTTTGCCGATGATAGAGCTCTGCCGACTTCTCTGTCTCTTATCACCGTCGGCGACTGTTTTAAACAAACTCTGCTCAACTTAAGCTCGATTCAATACCATGCGACTTCCAATAAATCGTTCAACAAATCTCATGCGAGTTTCGCCACTCCGTGGGGAAAATTTCTTCCTCTCTCCTTCAGCCTATAATCACATCCAGCTCATGAGACTCCAAGTCAAAAATTCTTCGGTCGCTCCGCCAGTGGAATCAACCAGTGCCACCCCAGCAGCCACTTGGTATCGCCTTATCCAACAAAAAAAATAAAATCAAAATCAACCACCTTCCTACCTTAGCTTTTTCCTTTATCAAACCTTATCCAAAAAAGACTTTGCCGCCTAGATCCTATGTCCGGGACGTGAATTCCTACTGGACGATCCTCAATTTATTTCCGGCACAACTTTAGCTGGTAGCACGGCACAAAAAGGTTAATTTCAAAATTTTTAATTTAAATTTTATTTTCTTCACACATGCATATATGCAACTGTGGAATTAAACTTCTAAAATTCCTATATCAATTTTATTTCAGTTTTAAACACTCCGGCGCGACCACTTCGAATTGGATTTAAATTGCTTTTGACTCCTTTTCACTCTGCCTGACTAGCATCGACCGGTCAAACAGAGTCGCCGTTCAGTGACCTTGGCAAAATCGTTTCTTTTCGAGCGCGCGGAATTCTATTTATCCAGAATTCCGCGCACATAAAAGGAAACGATTTGGCGCGAAATTCTAATTTTAATATAACTAATACTACACAACAATACATAAACCTTATACCATTTAATAATAATACAAAAAAAAATAATACAAACAGTAATACACAAAAACACACAACAACACAACCACGGAAACGCTCCTGCCCACTACCAGGCACACAGACTTTTAAAGTGCTTCGTGCGCTTTCGCGACAACACCAAACATTTTCTCAACCATGAATGGGCCTTTGAGGCTGGTAACCTCTTTCTTGCAACTACAACTTTGACATAATTTACTACAGGCCCACTCTCTGTGGCTGAATTCCTATGGTGAATATACTATTGAGAGCCATCTGCCAACAACCACAGGTAAATCTATTACATTGTATTTTCTCATTCCTTTTCTTTCTAGGTTCTCTTTACTCTGGCAGGTTTGACGTTTCTTAAATGGGTAAGTATTTTCATATTTTGTTTACAACAGGACAACGACCGTGGTTTCTCTACAATAATAATTATTCTTTATTTCAGGCAACAGACCGCATGCAACAAGCTTTAAGATACTTGCAGTTTTGTTTTTCACGTTCCTTGAAACATCCAGTACACGCTGGTAATTGAAGATTTTGTCTGCTTCTCCAATTATGTTGCATACTGTTATGTTATAACCCTGGCGATGAATTTCCTGATTGCTTTTTCTCGTCCTTTGTTTTATAGCGTATATTTAATTCTCATTCTCATTCGAAGACTTATTCTTTATGCTATCAATAGTCTTCTGTGTATTTTCAAAAATTTCTGCGATTTGCAAAACTTCCTTTAATGTTGGGTCATCGTTATGTAGTGTTGCTGAACGAACGGGTTCATCGGGAGTATACAAAATTATAATGTCTCTTATTAAATCATCCACAAATTCATTATTACAATTACTATTTTTACAAACAAAATTGCACTCTCTAGCCATACCTCTTAATTCCGTTACCCACTGATTGTAGCTCTCACCTTCTTTTTTCATTCTTTTGTAAAATTCGTATCTTGCTTTGATTACGTGGATCTTCGTTTTGTAGTGTTCTTCCAATTTATTTATTATTTCATCATATGTAATTGTTTCAATTTTAGGCTTCCCAACCAGTTTTTGAAGTAAATGGAATGGTTTATCCCCAATCCATGATAGTAGAAATGATCTTTTCTTTGTTGCCTCGTCGACACCATATGCTTTGAAATGTTCTTCCAGTTGTCTTTTGTATGTATCGAAATCATTCGTGTCCTCATTGAATGACTGAAATTTTGGAACTGCCGTAGAATTCTGCGGATTTCCAGTTCGCTGATTTAATAAATTTTCAAAAAAATTCTGTTGTTGGGTTATTAGTTGCCGTGTAAGTTCTTGCTGTCTGTCCAATATTGCTCCTATTGCCGCTTCCATTTTCTATTTCTTAAATTTTTTTTTTTTTTTTTTTTTCAATTTTTTTTTTCCAATTTATTCTCGTCGCCAATTAATATGTTTAGTCAAATCAATTTCTATTTTTATTCTAATATAAATTTTCATATCAATGACAAAAGAAAACCTAAATTCCATATTTTATACAAGTAGTATTTATACAAGTATTTATATACAAGTAGATATTTAGATGTAGATATATCAGCACATTGCGTTCTTTTACAGTTTTTTTTAGTAGTCAAAATCCAGAGAACTTAATTTACTATAGAATAAGCAGCGTATAGTTGCGATTCACCACTATTGGGGAAGGTCAGATGAATTGGTGTACCCCAGTTTCCGTGGTCTAAGGGTTGATGAATCGGAATCGATGTTTGATGTAATATTTTAATTTTTTTTTGGTTAGAAAAATCGCTGATCTCTTTCAGTATTTTATTTTAAATGGTATTGCAGTTTACGAATCCCATTGCTGCGTGAGTGGGTAATAGATGGGATTCAAAGTGATTTAGACAGTGAAGTTGAACGACGTAAGCCGGAAGCGCCTCGGCTGAAATTCATTAGCGGTGGTGGAAAGTTTGTTGAATCATGTCCTAGTTGCATGATGCTTGAGTTCAGCTGAGGTTGAGGAGGGCAGGAAAGAGAAGAGATACGAAGAAATCAGAGTTCACGGACTAAACACTTACGGCTTTTATTAGTGCAAAGATTTGAAAGTAGACCCATTGAGTGGCACTCCTGAAAAATACATCCTCTTCTGGTGAGTCCCAAATGAAGTTCGGTTAATACCTGAATTGAATTTGCTTAGAATTAATATACAGAAACGGTTTTCGTGATAAATGGTTTATGATTTTAAATAACATCAGTTTTATTGAGTGTTCCTTTAATCATTCGTCATTTTTTTAAAGGCGAATGTTTTACCGATTTCTTTGCGGTCCAGATACGTATATTTTTTTTGCTTGAAGTAGATCATCTGATCACTGTACTGTTTTGAGAACGTGTCATAGGCTGCGTTCAGGACAACAAGCTGTGTTGGCTTTTTGCTGTTTTTTTGTCTGAGGGGGTTAGAAAGGTCAGAAGGGCTGACAATGCATTCGCCATTTTTTCTAGCCAAAAATTTGTATGCTGGATCTGCTCAGAACTTTCTTCTCTGTCACTCATTTTCAGTGTTTTATTTCCTTCTCGTGTGGCGGCCACGTGGAATTTGGCAATGAAGTGTTGTTGTTGTTTAAATGTTGTTGTTTATCAGCAACGACTCAGCAACGCGTTCAGAGAACATGATTTATTCTGACAAGAAAAAGCCAACACAGCTTGTTGTCCTGAACGCAGCCATAGTCGACACGGTTAGGTGTTGTAGTGTTGCAGTGTAAGATAATCTATTGAAGCAATTCTCCGTTAGGCTAACACGAATTTTATAGCTTTCTAGCGCGTGTGAACTGGAAAGTAAACAATTGCAGAAGTACCAGTGGCTGACACTACAATGTCTGCAGAGAATTTGGTAAATTCAGCAGAAGCAAGAGGGGCTGGAAAGTAATTTCTACATAGATCTCTCTGAAACAATAATCAGGGCCAAAATCACATTCGAGGAGCTTCGAATCAGGCCCAAAATCATAACTACTTATGGATCTTCGCTTGTAGGGAATAGGGGGGGAATCTAAAAATGCTGCAAAGCAAGGCACCGTGCCTAAAACGTATGAAAACATTACTACGTTCTTAATCGCATTCTGGACGTCCAATTTTGAGCCAGTTTTAAGGCTCAGTTTCATAGACTCCGTTTGCGTGCGTATCCGTCAGAAATCTATTACAACTATAACAATTGTTGTTGTAAACGCACGGACTTTATGAAACTTGTCCCATATGTTTACATATATTTCAACTTTTCTTGCGTGAGATTTTTGACGGATACGCACGCAAACGGAGTCTATGAAACTGAGCCTTTAGCCCCTAACCCACAAGTCAGTAGATGGACAGAGTCCCAACTCTTACAATCAACGAGGAATCGATAAATTTGAATCTTCTTTCACACTTTCGTATACAGTGTTCGACAGATGTTTAAAGTAAATTTGAATAATTCGGCAGTGTTATATAAACTTGAGCCTGAGATGATTTGACAGAGTATACAGATAATAAGTGTCAAACAGTTAGCGCAGTATAGCAGCTGGTTTGACAGCTAGCCGAGCTGACAAGCTTACTGAAGCTCTACCTAAGTAAAAAAAAACGCCCTATATCTGAACCCTACAGTTCAGAAATTCAAAGTCTTAGTCTGACGGAGTCTATGGGCCGGAGCCTTAAATAATAGAGAGAGAAAGAGAAAGAGAGAGCACCTAATAGGAAAACTTAACGTTCACATCAAAGATCATTTTCTCAACACTGATAGCCTGAACACAGTAATTTCGTTGACGATGAGTTATAATGCGGCTATGTGGCTAAGGAAGTAGAAATCGAGCGACCACCGACGATGCTTTCGTCGACGATGGAGGGGAAATTTAATTCTCGTTTCCCGTAAGAGGCAATGTAATTTTGACAATTTTGTCAAATCTCAAACATGTAAGGACGATTGTTTATTTCTTCAATCCGTTCACGTAAAGATATTGGACGAATTACTAAAAAAAAGTTTTATGAGATATCGAATAGCACAGAAATTATAAGTTGTTGAAATTAAAAGTTTTAGCATTTTGTGCTCAGCTTAGTGTTCGCAAAATTATCACATACTAAGCTAAGACCATATGCAGAAGAACATGATGCTATCAGCGCAATACATGTTAATTTATAGCAGAGATTTGCGATCCAGTAACACAAAATATGGATTGGGTGATGAATTGTCGTGAATTGGTTGATGTAATGTCATGCAAGACTATATAATTTTTTAATACTGACAGTTTCTTCCATAAATGTAAACATTGAAGTCTGGCGCATGCGTTAAATTTTGGAATATTGTACACTAAAATCGAAGGAATTTTATTCTTAATCATTGCTTTGTACGTAGGTCGTATTATTATATGTACATTATTTTACAATAAAAATGTGACTGCCATTGATTTCATATGTATTATTTTGAAAAGACGACGTGAGTATAACATCAAATAAATACTAATTCTTGGTGAAGTAATTATATTTATTACGAATTGGAAAGTCAATGCCTTTGTATTGTCTGCTAACAAAAACTGTTTTACATGGAAATTTTATAGACATAATTTGAAACAATAGGCATTGACATGTGAATATTATACATTCATTTTATATACATATATAAAATATTACAGTTTACTAGTGATATATAAGCAACCTCATGAATTCCAATGGAGTATAAATTAAAACTTCAATTAGTATAAAAACTGTAATTTATTTATTTTTAAAATTTGTAAGTTATTTGCAATTTTGATTTATGACAATTATTTCAATATTTACAGGCGTTCTGAATCCAATAGAAGTATGCAAGCCGACCTTAAAACACTTTTGCACTTTATATTTTTATTACCCGTTTTAAGATCAGGTAAGAACTTTCGCTTTATTACCATAGTACAGGAATATTAATATTATTGATTTGCCAGGCTTTAAATTGACATATTGTTTTAGGTAACTAACAAATATTTTTACCCATAAGTCTATTATTTGGTTTTAAAATTATTTGATTAAATTTTTCCCCTTTTTTAGTTACATTGACATATTGTTTTAGGAAATTAACATATATTTTTAACATATATTTTTTAATTACCTATAAGTCTATATTTAGTCTTCAGTTAATAAGAAAGGACGAAAGGTTATAACCATCTCAATTTTAAGAAAGGGTTACTGATTAATTATTTAGTTACAGTGGTTGCTTCAAAGCTGCATGCCACGAGGGCACAATTAGCGCCGTTTTGATACCACTATATAGTTTTAACGAACAATAGTACTCATATGTTCGAACTAAACACTCTTCGAATATTTACTGCGCAATCTAAATAAGCGCATATAGCACTTATACAGGACACCATGTCAGTGTCCTAGTCGCCCACCGTCACAGTCGAAGCAACATACAAGTCGCGCCATCAGAGAAGCGAAGCTCTAAGTTAGAAGATTGCATTATTAAATTTTAAGAATCTTGAATTGTAACCCATATAGTAGGTAATAAACGATTGTTTGAACTGGATTGTGCCCTGAATTAAGCTCCTCCACTGTAACGAACCACCGCTGAACTATTTCAGCTATAACATTGTCAGAACATTGTCGCCTTTTGTGGAGTTTATTCTTAGTCGAACTTTAGTGCAGCATACTTGCGTTATTCTGAAGGCCAACTGTATTACATGGCACAGTGAGTCCTTATACTTTCCTTTCGCTATAGTTACAATGTCGTCTGCATTCCTATACATGGTACGAAGTATTTACAAAAAGTATCGCGAATTTTGAAATCCCGCGGGTTCACAGGGGCCAGATCTGGGGGATGCGGTGGCTGCGGCGTCTTTATTGTGTTGTTTTTGGCCAAAAAATCGCACACAAGTAACGATGTGTGAGCAGGGGCGTTATCATGGTGCAAAAGCCAATTTTTGTTCTTCCACAAATTCAGGCGTTTGTGGCGGATCTCTTCGCGCAAATTGCGCATAACTTGCAGGTAATATTTCTTATTGACCTTTTTAACCTGTGGCAAGAACTCATAATGCAATCGAAGAAAACTGTGAGCATAACCTTCACATTCGACCGAACTTGGCGGGCTTTTTTCGCTCTTGGCAGCTTCCATTGGGATGATTGAACTTTGGTTTTCACGTCATAACCATAATTCGTCACCAGTTATGACCCTCTGGAGCAAATTTACATCGTCGCGGACAGAGTTCAACATCTCCTTAGCAATGATAATGCGATGCTGTTTTTGGTCGAAATTGAGCAAAATGGAAAAAGAGCCAAAACACGTCCAAATAAAATAGCTGTCAAAAATTAACTGAACATTCAAAGTGGCCGAACTTGTTAGCATAAGTGAGGGAAATAAGTGAAAACATAACTTCACAAAAAAATTTAAAATCAATTATCAATTACTTTCTCCATGGTCTTAACATGAAGGAAGTTAGACTGATCGGTTTGAATGATTTAGGGGAGGGTTTAAATTACTCTTACCCCCTTTAGGTATAAATGAGACCATCACTCGTCTCTACGCATGTGAAATATAACCCAAAGCCATACTGCTTCTAAAAATCCTAACCAATTGCACCAGCCGACTTAAACAGTGCAAAAGAGCCCAGTCCAATATCTTCCTGGAGCATTTGTCCGAGGAAACTTTCTAGTCTTTCTTGGCCTGTGTACTACTTAAACTGGTATTCCTTCCACAGTTCCAATTGCACCCGGGAAGTGAGTTTTCAGCAGAATACCCTTTGCTCTTTGTTGCTCACTCTGGGTAAAGGTTCCTACAGAAAGTTTTGTGACAGCCAGTCTCGAGGTAGTGTTTCATTTTCCCCCTAGTTTGTACTGTTTGCAGGTTTTGATTTAGGTCATTAGAATAGCTGGCTCCCAGGCTATTCTTCTAGGGTTTCCCCTCAAGGCAGAACTCTATAATCGAATGATCCGACATAGAGGGCCTCTAATGCTTCACCAAATTTCTGAATTTATCATTACCTATTGTCGAATTCAATACTTTCTCCCTAGTCCTAGTCATAATCCTACCCAAAAGTTGGGGTATTACCTACGTTGTGGATATCTAGATCGGAGCTACTTAAGTATTCTAGAAGGTACTCACCCCTAATGTTAGTATTAGTACTCCCCCACACGGTGTTGTGCGCGTTGGCATGACATCCGATGAGGAGTGGACGTCCCTGCCTTTTGCAGTACTCCACCAAATTGACCACTTTCCTGGATAGTATTTCACTGGAGTCCCCAGGAAAGTAAGCCGATGCCAAGACTAAGTTTCTGAGAGTGCCCTCGAGGTCACTTTCGTCTCGACCACTAATGCTGACTCAGAAATTCTGAAAGACAAAAGTAGTTAATGTTGTTATTTAAAATAATACAGGCACGAGAAATCTCGTAAGTTCCATATGGCTTTTCGTTCTTTATTCGGCAGCCCCCTGATCTACCTCTTCATGGTCCAGGGCTCCTGTATTAGAACAAAGATCAGAGTGGCCCAATTAAATCATCTGGCATCATTACAGCAGCTGCCTTTGCGTAATGAAGATTTACTTGGCCCACTCTGAACATGGAACTCCTTTCCGACCTCATTATTGAGGATTATTACTTCTGCCCGCTCCGACCGGCGATGCATCTACCTTAGTTACCGATGGTGCACCTCTCCCCCGACTTAGGAGGCACCCTCATCAGTAAGAGACCCCGTAATTTCCATTCAAAGATCTGCAAAATCTATCTCTTCAGCAGTCGGGGATTTTGTCACTCTCCTTTCTATCCTCACCACTGAGGATATGCACACCTGCACCTCTCTGTGGTTGCCCGTCAGCTGACGGTTAACCTTCAGCAGATGGTATATTTCCGCCCACTTCCTTAGGTTTTGACGCCATTGTGTTTCTGGTGATATGCGCCTTCACCCGCCTCAGTTCAACGGCCTCAGTCATCTGCTTTCCCTTGCCCTTATCTCTACATAGGGCGACTGTCTATAAGTGGACGTTGATTCTCTTGTTTTAGGCTTGAATAACAAAAAGAAGTTTACTCTGTTTTTGCCCAGAACTCCTGGGGAGTAACAACGTTACGTGATGCACCTTGGGTATATCTTTTCTAACGCGCGACGTCAATTCAACACCCTTCCACTCTTCTAAGCCAGTGACCTATCCCTGCAGCCACTCTGCCGTTTTGGCATCTCTGCAGTGTACCATCACCATCGGCTTAAAATTTACTTCGTCAAACACCAGTTCAGCCTTTGGTGACCCAATGATGATCGCTTCTTCCAGGGCAGTGAACTCATTGGGACTCAGCACCTGCTTCGAATACTCCCTCGGGAGGATAGCTACATGGATGTCCCCTGGTGCTTCTGCGTAGCTAGCTACCGATGTCAATGTTACCGATGTTTCTCAAAAAGTTGAGCTTTGTCAACCGTGGTTTTTATCGTCTTAGGCTTGCTGGATGTCGTTTTGACCTCCTTCGCTGTCTCAAAGGGGGAGTGATTTCGTTTCCTCCTCTCTTTCACTTCGTCGGAGCGGTGTTTGCAGCAGTGTCAGTCCTGCGCTCTTTCGCCGTCTTTCTTGCTTCCTGGGGTGGAGTTTCCTGCAATAAGTATCTCAGGTATCATTTGACTCCCGCCACACTCAGGCCCTTCCAAAGCCGATCATCTTGTCCTCCTGGTTGACCCAAGGGTGGAAGAAACACTGGAATTTTCCTAGAGGTTCCGGTTACTGTTCCCTGAAGTTTTCGCCTCGGTAGCTAGGCTCATCTCTGTATTCACCACTATCTTAAGAGGGACTTTGGGGGCTCTCGTTATCAAGAGGTTTTCCAAAGTCTTTTTACTAGATACTCCGCTAGTAACGGGCTGATCGTCTAGCATGGCTTGCTTCAGACCATCAGGGTATATTCACTTTGTGCTTCCGTTTGTAACGCATTAAAGAAGGCGTGGCAGTTATAGAAAAGTATATATATTCTGACTTTGAATCACCTCCTGATTCCATTTAGCCATTTCCACCCGTCTGTCTGTCTCTATGTCTGTAGAAATCACGATTACGGGAGAACGAATAAATCTATCCTCATGAAATATTCTTTGTCATCATAGGCTGTTTGGTATTGAAAATGAAGAAAATCGGATTAGTGACACGCCTACTTTTTATAGCAAATGTGAATTTTCCCATGCTTATAGCTCAATTTCTCAGCCTGTAGGCGAATTTAAAGCTAAAATTTTATTTCCGAGTCCACCGTTTTAGACTAAAATTATATTCTCAAAAATTGACGTGACACGCCCACCATATAATGAGGTGTTTGGTAGGAAAAGCGGTGTTGTAGATGAGTTAGATCAAAATTTGCTCCCTATAATTTAAAAAAGTAGGTGTCACCCGCCCACTTTTTATCACTTCGGCAGATGCGGGTGTAGGGTATATGAGCTTCGACTAGGCCGAAGATAACGCTATTACTTGGTTTGCTTGTTTTTAATACTAATTTTTCAATTACGGAAAAAGGGATAAAGGAAACGAAAATTTTTTTTAATCTGCACAGAGAACCACCATATTCAGACAAGTCTATCTAATCTGGAGGGCGCAAGGTATCCGTATACCACGTTCGCGACGGGGCTTTTTTGAAACTAACTGGAAAGATAGGAAGCATGGGAAGGTTATGGGTGAGTAGTCTTGTCCGGGGCCTTCACTGAGGCTAACCTGTTAGCGAACTGGTTGTACAGGCCTTCTCACTATCCGCAACCTTTGGACCCGCCTGATAGATGACTAGGCTCCCTGCCCCATACCCCTGAAGAAACTTAAAAGATGAAGCAGGATTCAGACCATATGGAATATCTTATGATCATATGACTACCATATGATGGTAGTAGCATCAAAACGGCGTTAACTGTGCTATTAGAGCTTCGTGACAGCTGGCCATGAAGCTGCGACTGTAAATAACTAACTGTGCAACCTAAATAAGCGCGTATAGCGTCGCGCTATGCTTTTCCTTCTCAGAGCGACGCTGCGCTCAACCGAAATAAGAGTGTTGCGCCATCAAAATGTTTGTGTTCACCCCTCTTGGTCTGCATTCAATTTAGCCCCTTAGCGCCTGTCAAAATTGGGAATTCAAATCACTATGCGCTAGTGCGTCGCGTATTTCGGTCACGTCGATAAGACTGCGTGTTCCAATTTAAATATGACAGACACGCGACGCTATACGCGTTTATTTAGGTTGCACAGTAACTAACTAACTGCAGCCTCACATCCAGTAGTTTCAATAGAGCGGCACTTGTTAACTGAACTTGTTCAATTGCTGTCGTTGGAAATTATAAACGATGTTATCTTTTTTGGGACGCTGAGCTCTTAGCCATTTCCTTAAACAGTGAATACGGAAATATTACTTAAATTTTTTAATGCCAAGAAACAAAATACATACATATATTTCTGTACCAAGTATCTCAACTGCCTTTAAATATTTAAAACTTACAATTTTTTATAGTGTTTTGTCAACGTGATGGAACTTTTCTATTATCAGAAAGTGATATTTCAACCACCGCACCCAAGTTCTTAACTCGTGGTCATTTGTATAAGGTTATTGTCGGTGAGACTATTGAACTCCCCTGCAAAGTTAAGAATCTTGGTTCCTTTGTCCTGCTATGGAGAAAAGGATCATCAGTGTTAACAGCTGGTCACTTAAAGATCTCCAGGGACCCGAGATTTAAAATTGCTGACGATTACAATTTACAAATAAACGGGGTAAAGACACAAGACGCTGGAGATTACATTTGTCAACTAGGAGACCAAGAAAATCGAGACCAAGTTCACACTGTAGAAATTTTGGGTAGGTTCAACAACTTTTTATTTATTTTATTGCCAAGGAAACCTCATTTAATATGCCGGGGCCAATCTGGATTAATAATTTTCGACTAATAAAGGCATATTTTCAATAAGTAATAAGTGTGGCATGAGTCATTTTTGAAAAAATAACTTTTGAAATTTTAATAAGATTATCCAAAAGTACCTTAGGATAATGGATGAGAATATTTGTTGGTTTCTGTTCACTTTCATTTATTTCTAACTTGACAATGACAACTCTAACTCTAACAATGACAATAGGCAACTTTATCTACGAAGTCGTATACGATTGCAGAGCGTATTAATGTTATTAAAATTTATTTTGAAAATCACTGTTCAATAACAAATACCCATCGCAAATTGTGATTTTTTCCGCATACATAATCGTCCATCGGAGCAAAAAAATTCGAAATTTTGTTGAAAAATTTGGTGAAACGGGATAGTGAACATATGGATATGTTCACTCGTAAACTTAATAGTTGATAACAAAATTGAGGAATATTCCAACCCAAAGATTGTTGAAAAAATTGAAAAATTAAACATTAATTTTAGACCGTGCACTTTCTTCTTCCTCACTCCTAGGGTTTGTGGTCGATAGAGTAGAGGGTCGAGCTAGGCTTTTCTCTGTATTCACCACAATCCTGATAGGGACTTTGGGGCTCTTGTTGCCCAGAGGTTCTCTAAATATTTTTACTAGATACTTCGCTAGTAACGGGCTGATCGTCTAGGATAGCTTGTCCATCACGACTTCATTTGCGTTGTAGTCCCGCAAATCCAGTTGTTTGTTTGGTTTTTACCCATATGCTAATTTTAAAAGGCGGAGAACGGGTGGTCCGTCTGCACAAAGATCCGCCATATGCAAAGATCCTGGCTTTTTAGAAACTGAGCCCCCAGCCAGGCTGATTAGCGGCACGGAACGTTGGAAACATATGAAAATTGAGCCGCAAGCAGCAGCCGCTTGTCATTGTGCGAGGACAACTAATAATAAGAACGTCCTTATTTTCTCAAACATGCCCTTAAAATTAAAAAGCTTAATCAACAGAAAGGTGCATTTTTCCGGAAAAAATCCTTTTTTGTACAACCCTATCAAGTAATTACATAAAACATAACGTATCAGATAATAATAAAAATTTTAAAAAGTCAAAAATATAAGTTGAAGACTGTATACTTTTTTGTACCTCGAAATAAAAAGTACCTTTAAATAAGAAGTATATACCCCTTTTTTTACAGTCCCTCCAACATTAAGAGCATTACCCCATAATGGGCAAGTGACAGCCCGAAAGGGCAGCACTGTTACACTTGAGTGCAAGGCTTCAGGCAACCCAGTTCCAACAATTTATTGGTTTAAAAAAGATGCTTTTTCTGGATCAACCCACCTTTCAGACAGTTCCACATTGATTCTAGAGAATGTTGACAGACATCATGCAGGTGTTTATCAGTGCTCAGCTGATAATGGGGTGAAGGATCGTGTATCTATGGATATTCAACTAACAATTTTATGTAAGTACCAAGAAATACGCTTTTATGCTACCTTAATATACACAGAACTTTAATTCATAACAAAACTAATTCGATATTTTGATGGTTAATCGAGGGTTTATACAGGAAGTCACAGGAAGACACTGCATATTTCCCTTCCCCCCTCTTCTTTAGGTAGAAAAAAAGGACCTTTTCCTACCCTAGTAGTTTTAGTTTTTTGGGCTTCTTAAAAAATAACATCCTGTATATAGTATAAATATACACAGAGTTCGGCATTAACTAGTGAAATCTGTAACCAGTTATCGTTATCATCAGAGATTATGAGATACGACACTCGATGACTCATCTCAAAAAAGTTCGTTTGACGCGTATTTTTTATGCTCTGTTGAATTCACGTACACAATATGTGAAAGCTTGCCCTGTTGTTGTTTTTGCTTATTGCCCATTTCATAGCGAATCGTTGAAATGCGTATCGAGTATGTTGAAAAAATTTTGTTCACCATTGTTTATAACAACATTGTGCAACAACAACCGCAAAAGTAGACGTCACATACAATTTGTGAAATTAAAATCTTTTAGTTGGGCAGAAGAATTACAAATTTTCTAGTACGAAAATTGATTACTGAAAATCTGTGAATAAAAATGTCTATCTGCCAAAAGCACCAAGTGTATCGAAACAACAAGTGAAGCGGGTAATAAATATAATGCGAGAATTTAAACATACCCTAGCAAAATTGATGGTAACGGCCAGCCAGATGCAAGACGCTGAAGTGGGAGATGACACCAACTTTGTGGTTATATTTCTGTGGCACTGTTAGAGGCTGCAGAAGAATTTCTATAGCTGGGTATAACCACTTCGGATTATTTATAGCATTGGATAACTCAGAGATACTACCGAAACTGGTGTGTCATGAAATCAAAGACTTCTGCGACATTTCAAAAGTCAAATAATTTGGACAAGAAGAATTCCTTACGAATTGATATTATGGCTGACTGCTTGACTTCCAAATTCGACTTGCCTCGTTTGACACGCGCTGTCAATGCTACTATACTACCCCGAATTACTGGGTTATTGCGATAAAGTGGGCATTGAGGAATTAAGTGAAACAACAGTTGCTGTTTTCAGGTAATGGCCAGTAATAATAAAACATTATAGAGTTTTAAAATAATATACTTAATATTACTTTGCAGAAACGAAGACGTCGACTCACGTCGAGAAAATGTGCCCTCACCTCTGCTTCACTGATTTGCAACTCCTTGGTAAGCGTTTCAAACGACATCTCGGATTACTCTTAGCCAACAGCATGAATGTCACCAAACGCATTTTCTTCATGTTTTGCTCATGATTGAGGCCCTGGGACGTTATAAACTCCTTGTGATCCTCATAGAATTGTATATACGATGGCAATTTATCCGACACAAAAATCGAGTAGATCGTGTATTATGTCCCGTGTATTATGTTTCTAGGAAACGCACTAGCTTAAATGCCAGCAATGGATTCAATATAAATGAATCCTTTTGTCCGCCGGACGGAGGACAGTTAGAAAACTGGGCTTTAAGATGATCTACTCCGGAGAAGACTTCCATAATTTGGTCGCATTGTTTGGCAACTTGCACAAGATCAGCATAAACATGATAGCGTAGAGGCGATGTGGTATCCAAATTATTGAATAAGCGCCACAATCTAGAAGAAAATAAAGAATATCAAAAGAGACACCATAAGCTATAATCCGATATGTTTTTACTTACGATTGCAGACAAACTTTTAAAAGTAGCAAATTTTTGTAGCCGTCTTTTGAACAATTATCATTTTCACCACACATAAACAAAAGAGGTAAAATTTTTGCAGTCAATACAAGCGGACATCCTACTCCAGATGTCCCCCAAATTTTTTATTTTCAAACGTTTATAGAAAAAATATATAATTTTTATACATTATGGGGTCATTAAATTTGTTGCAGTGAAACACTTTTATTTACCAATTTTTTCTTATACAACAGAAAAGTTATATAAGAGATACATATATTTTTTATTATTATTAATATTCAAATAAACTGCGACTGCATAAGTTTCAAGTTTCTATTTATTATTTAATTATTGTTTATTTGCAAGGAAACAAAACTAGGGAGAAAAGTCATTAACAATTATTTAAAACATCGAGAAAATTGACCACAGTTTTTGACGTTTTGAATTAGAGACACCCCCTAGAATCGATACCAATGCAAAAGACGCTGATGCAGGTTTCTTAGAAAATCTGCACAGAATTCCGACTAATTTTGGCCGATTTTGCGATTGTATCGAGAAAAATGCATGCAGTAGTAACAAGTGTCTCATCTCATAATCTCTGGTTATCATTAAAGTTACTTTAACTTCGTTACTTTTGTCGAACTCATGTAGTTGGTGACAGAGATAACGAGATAGGAAACTGCGTCAAGGCTTGAAAAACTTGCAACTCTGATTTGCGATTTGACGTCTTATCGTAAAGTAGTGTTCATGAAAAAGCCAAAAATTCAGCTCAGAAACTCAACATTACAGACCCCGGTTGAAGAGTTGCGTGAAAAGGGAACGGGGTTTTTGTATAGGAAACTGAAAGTTACGTGCCCCTGTTGTCGGTAAGACGTTCGCGGCGGAGGGGTTACTACAAGAAAAACTCAACATTACAGACACAGATGAAGAGTAATCGGGATGGAGAGGGTTCAGCTTTGAGACCCCAATGACAATTCAGATTTTTAAGTCGAATCGTTTGTTTTGAGATAGCAACTTAGTTAATTATTCACATAAATAATGAATTCGAAGACATCAATTTTTATTTATTTATTTATGCCAATTATTTAGTCTATTTAATATCCATTTTACTTTTAAATAGTTTATTACTTAATTAGAACCTATTTGGAAAAAGTATTTGAAGGTTAGAAATCATTGCAAGTGCAGATTAACAACAAAAAATCAAATGTAAATTGTTTTATACGCTCAAATCCGCCACTATTTTATACAAGAAACTGTATGACCTATTCTATGAAGAATTCAAGCAAAAAAAAATATTGTAAAATCAAATTGATTATCCAATTGAAATAAAAGAGCAGACATAAAATGGCGTTGTTATACCCTCATATTTTCGTTCACCTCGCCATTGAATTTGCCGATAGTAGTGTTGCCCGTTTGTATAGAACGCATCTATTTTTGCGCCTCTTATGAATTCTGGTACCAAAGCAGTGTTGCCGGTATGCTACAATATGAAATAAATTTGACGTTTTTCTTAATTACCAAATATATAAGTGCATAAATGTGCTTTAACTGTTAACAAAACGTTCATTCTTGCTTCACGGAGTAAAAATTACTTCCTAGAATAGATTAAATTATATTAAATTTATATATATATACTATATAATAATTAATTATATTAAATTATATTAAAATATATTTAATTAAATTATTAGAATAGATAAATTATAGTATTCTTTACACCGAGTGCTACAAAAAGTACTTTTACCTTTTTCGTACTTTCTGAATTTTGTTTTGTTAACGTAAAATGTAACGCTGCTTTAAAATATGATTGATTTTTTCACCACAATTGAAGAAATGAATAAATTTTAGATGAAATCTTCTATTTTATTTATGGATATCGTATTTAACGATACGAAACATGTTAACTAAATGTACAGAATTCCGCCATTAGTTTGTTTAGAAGTATTCTTTATTTTCAGTAGTTATGAGTAACTTTCTTTCCTTTTATCTTCGCTGCAATAGCTTAAACATCCTAGCAAAGTTTCTCAAAGTTAGATAATCTTGAATCTTTGCTCCAAGATGCAAGATTGCATATGTTTGCTGTATGCTGGTTAATACCAAACAGCCTATTATGACAAAAAATATTCGTCCCAAATTTCATAGCTCTATTCGTTCTCCCTTAATCGTGATTTCTACAGACGGACGGACTTACAGACTTACAGGCAGACGCCTCCTTTAATGCGTTACAAACGGAAGCACAAAGTGAATATATACCTCATCCTTTCGGGTGTAGGGAAAAAATTGATTTAAAATAATAAGAATTTAAATTCTTCGATGTATTTATTTACTTATGCATACAACCACATTAAGTTTTTATACGATACATAACATTTAAGTTATTAGATGAATAATTTTTCCTACAATATTATGTAATAACATTTAAATATACAGTCTTAATTATAAAAATATCATGTTGCACATTTCATTGTTCTTTTGATTTAAAGCTATAGTAAATCCGGGGGATTTGTGCGAATATTTGGAATGTACCATTTTACTGTACGATTTGGCAGCTTTGAGAGTAACGGATCTGGTACTAGAATTCCTAAGATATAGAGAATAAAAGAAAATATGTAAATAAATCAAAGAAACCCAAAAAGGCAAATTGAATGATGAATGTATAAACTTACGAGAGTGGAACTTCAGAATGTTGCAATTGCATGCAGACTTCTATCGGAATAGAAATCAATATCCGCCTGAAGGCTTATCTTTGGTTCTTGAATGAGTCTAAATTTACTTTAGACTCGTGCGTGAGTAAATCCAGTAACCGTGTGGTTAAATACAGCAACGCCCGTACTAGAAAAAAATACAAAAACATCACATGAAGCACTTAAATAATAATTTAATTATTACTTGAAGTACTTTTTTTTAATTTCTCCATTTGCGTTGCGATGCCAAATGCTAAGTTTATTTCTATTCCACTACCATTCAAATCGATTGACTGAGCCCTGAGTATACGCATAAAGACCGTGGCTCCCGATGATTTTGCGACAAGGTGGTGCCTTGATATGCTGGCATCGCATCCGATGCGGTACCACTCAAAACATGACCCATCAACTCCGATTGGCCGGAGAAAAATACCAGAGGTCGCAACAAAGTTCCCTGCACTGAAATTTCCATGCCTGCTCCAAAATGGCAAGCCGTTCATATACAGCCCCGGCAAGTGCTACTTGCGAAGTCCAGTGCATGATTTAACTTCATTAAAATTCACTAAAAACCCTAGTTTCTTTGCGAAATAGCTAAACCATTTTCACAAGCTAAACATTTTTTATCTGTTAAAATAATAAACAAAGCAAATGTCATATAAACGTGACGTCTTGTGGTCAATTACATATACACGACACATACACTATACGTGTTTCACCTAATTACCGAATTTCGTTTTTTTTTTTACATATACGATGGGTCTTGATGCAGTTTCCTATCTCGTTATCTCTGGTTGGTCAATAGCAGTGGTGCCGAGCAGACGTGCACGCCTAGTCGTCGATTTGTTTTTCCTCTTGTGTTGGACGCTTTCCAATAATAAAGATTTCTTTTTATATTAAACTCTTCTGTTTCCTTTAATTGTATTTTCGATCAACCTTACAAGTCAGAAGTGGGATAAAAAACTCGAAACCTACACAAAGTTCCTAAATAAATAAAAATTTAAAAAGTATTTATGTTTAATACATATATACAAGAAACCAGAAAGTGGCGAAATAAGAAACAATCGAGACTCGCTAGTGACACACGAACAATAGATACACACTTAACGAACAAAACGGTCGTAAGCATACGGGCAAACGACAAAACGACAAGCAAGTGTGAGACGCTAAGAAGCGAACGAACAAACACACGAGTTGCACGGCGGTGTATACGCACTAGAGCTGTGCACAAGCCGTTTTAAAACCACTTTCAAAACACACAACGTTTTATCAGTAAAAATTGATAAAACATTTCAGATTTGCACTCATAGCCTTTATTGCTTGTGCTCTGCTGGAAACAAAAACAAAATTGTCAGACGAAAATGACACAACAGTTTTAATGCCAACAATTGCTAAATAGATATAAGAGAGGATACACACACGAAATGCACATACATATTAAACACATACATACGTTCAGCCGTCTCCTAGGCTTTTAGTTAGAAAAAAAGCATTGCGTGCCTCTCCCTTTTTTTCGTTTCTTTTTTTTTCGTTTTTCTCGAAAATGTGGCAGAACATTTTTTCATTGTTTTCAATCGTTGTTCGGGGCCACAATTTGTGGACCATTTACAACAAAAACAAAGTAAGAAAAAGACGATAATTACATGGAAAAATAGATAAGAATGGTTTTTGAGTTTGAACGGAGGGAAAGAGGAGATGTTTTTTCTTCGTAATTTCTTAATTAGTTTTCAGACGCTTCTGGTGATAACAAAGCACCACGGAGTGGCGAGCGGCGCAAATGCTTGCCTTTCGTTCCTTTGGAGTTCGAGCGGAGGGAAAGAGGGTGAGTTGTTTGCGTTTCTTTCGTTCCTTTGGAGATTAAGCGGAAGGAACGAGAGAGAAATGCATCAACATTAAAACAGCAACTGAAAATTTTCGAACAAGCAGTAAAAATGAATGTCGGTCGGGTAAAGGCACCACAACAATTGCTGTTTATTGCGATTTTCATACGGCAGTCACAAAACAGCAGTCGAGCCGATTTGTGCCTAGCTGTCTTCAAAACGGCTTGTGCACAGCTCTAATACGCACACATGCGCAACGGCAGCTCTTAAAAACAAAAAGCGATACGAGTATCGAAAAGAAAATTAACGAACGCTGTAAACAACGATACGGTCGACGAAAATGTTGGAAATATTATTACTGTCTGCTGTGAACAAGAGCGGAAAATAGAAAAATATGCTGAAATTAACGTCATTAAAAGTGGAGGCGTTAGACGGGTGTTGAAATGTCAAAACCTTCACCTCTTCATCGGGAAACAAAGCCCACCAAATTGCCAAGCTAATTGAAGTCTACGGAGCGGACGAAATCGACGCAGAAGAGTTGGCTGCAGCCGATGAAATTCCGGCTTTTCAACGACAAATGGACGAGCTGTGCGACGTAGTAAAAAATTTGGCCAAAACCGTAAGTGCAATGGCAGCAACCTACCAACGAAGCGATCTTCAGAATGCAGCAATGGTGCAAATGGAAAATGTGCAACAGTTACGAGCCGTCAGCGACGAAATTCGCGACGAACAAGCATCAACGAATTCGCCATTAACAGCAGGAGATGCTATTTCGACACAACAGACAGCGGTACAACGATGTAATGACAACGTAGCTGGCAGTGCACCAACAAGACATGTAGGCGGCGTGCAAGATCTGGTCGGAGTTCTTCCAGAATTTGAGCCAATGAAAGGATCAATAACATCGAGGCAATTCATAGACAAAATTGAGAAGATGAGGCGGCTGTATGCATGGACGGAAGAAACAGTATTATTTGCGGTACAGCACAAGCTTCGAGGGGTTGCCAAGGAGTGGGCCGATGTTCAGCCTGTCTTTCAAACATGGACACAATTTGTAAATGCATAAACTAAGGATTTTCCAAGCTTTGTGAATGTGGCTGAGGTGCACGGTGAGATGGAAAAACGTAAACGCAAAGTACATGAGTCACTGCGTGAGTATTATTATGGTATGCTCAATGTTGGACGACGAGGTCAGTTGGACGAACCCTCTATTATTTCATACATCATTCGTGGCGTAAACGATTATAATATTTCTCGAACGCTTTCTGCGATAAATCTACGTACGTGCAACGACTTGCTACGATCGTTGGAGAGTTTAACAACTCTACCATGAAACATACCTGAGATGAGATCCACGTCTGAAGATCAACCACGAATGGGAGGCAGTGAACGGAAGGGAATTAAATGCTTCAATTGCAACGAGTTTGGGACATAGCTGCAAAATGTCTAAAGCCCCAACGCAAAATACGCTGCACCAAATGCTTTAAGTTAGGCCATGACGCGAAGAATTGTCAGACGCCCACTAGGTTGAATGTAAGCAAAATTGAACACGGACCGTTGTCAGAGGTGTTGCCACCGCCAGTCATGAAAGAAATAAAATTAGGACAGCAGGGGGTGTCTGCATTTGGTTGGGTTTGGCGGATGTGTGGTTGAGGTAACTGTAATTGAAATGGACGGGCATAATATCGATGCAACGCTATATATGTATAGTGCCTGATGAAATACTTTCACACCAAGCGCTTCTCGGTCGAGACGTGCTCTGCAGAAACGACTTTCGGATGGTAGTTGAATCTGGCGTGCTACAACTACACTCAACAGATGACAAAAGTTTCACCATAGGCGACGAAATTTCGGAAAACGAGCGACAACAAGTGCTACAGCTTATAACCGAATTTGAAACGAGCTTCGCGGAAGAGTTGCACGAACTGGGTCGTTGCAACACGGCGAAAATGAACATTGAAGTAACTACTGACAAGCCGATAATCGGGAAACGATACCAAGTTCTCTTTTCACAACGTGCCAAGTTATCGGAAATTTTGCAAACCTTGCAGCAGAATGATATTATACGGCCAAGTACATCACCTCTTGCATCGGTGCTTCTGGTGAAAAAGGCAAACGGGGAAAGCCGGATGTGCGTTGATTACCGCGTTCTCAATTCGGTTACGGTTAAGAAACAGTACTTAATGCCAATAGTGGAAGAGCAATTGTCTCGTCTGGCCGGAAATACCTATTTCACCACCCTTGATATGACCTCCGGTTATTATCAAATCCCGTTAGAGGAAGAATCAAAGAAATTTACTGCATATTTGACACATGAAGGATTGTTTGAGCACAATGTAATGCCAATTGGTCTGGTCAATGCACCAATAATATTTCAAGAGACGATCATAAACGTAATCAAAGGACTCAAGAACAAACAGCGAATAATAAGTTACATTGATGAAGTAATAATAGCTACGAAGTCTGTAAAAAAGCAAAGCGCTGTTGCGTGAAATCTTAGAAGCGGTTGAGCGAACGGGTCTGACGCTGCGTCCATCTAAATGTGTTATCTTGGCGACACCGGTATGCTTTTTGGGTCATATTGTCGATGGTAATGGTATACGACCAGGGCCCAAAAAGACAAAATGTATAGAGGACTTTCCGACGCCAACGAAAACAACAGCAATACGTCAATTTTTGGGAATCACTGGATTTTCCGGAAATTCATTAGTAAGTACAGTGTTATTGCTCAATCTCTTACAGCTCTATTGAGGAAGCAAGCTACTTTTGAGTGGCAACGGCAACAAGAGGAGGCATTCCAGAAACTGAAGAAAGCTGTTACTACGCAACCAATTTTAACGCTTTTTGATGCTAACGCGCAACACATAGTGCACACTGATGCTAGTGCACTAGGACTCTCAGGGGTATTATTTCAAATGCAGAACCAATCTCTAAAGCCTGTTTTCTATTATATTCTGCAGTGTAGCGACGCAGAGCAGCGGTACGCGAGTCATGAGCTAGAAGTTGCGGACATATCTGCTAGGCAGAGCCTTCCGGGTGATTACTGACTGCAATGCAGTAGCCACAACGAAAGCAATCACTCCTTTACCACAGCGAATAGCAAGATGGTGGCTCAAACTTCAAGAGTTTGATTATGAATGCATACATCGGGCTGGGTTCAAGGTGTCACACCACCACCAACAGTTGCTGAGAATATTTTAAAAGTACAAAGCTGCGACGAAGATTGGATAATGAAAATGCAGATGCAGGATTTAAACTTGCAACAAATCGTAAAAGCGCTAAAGGGAGAGGAAGTTTCAAATGCGAAGCAATTTAAACAAGACTATGTTATATGCGCAGGTCGCTTATTTCGTAAAGAAGATGGTCAACAAAGGCTGGTAGTTCCTAAAGCGATCAGGTGGCGAGTCACTAAAGCTTGCCACGATGGTTCTGGTTATTTCGGTGTAGAAAAAACGACCGAGCGAATCTCGAAGGACTTTTGGTTTCCGCGCATGCGCAGGTATGTGAAATCGTATACAGAAGCATGTCCGGAGTGTTGCTTGAATAAAGTCAAAGGAGGAAAACCCGAGAGGCAGATTCATAATAGTGATGTGCAACCAATTCCATTTCGAAGTATTCATATGGATCACTTAGGACCCTTTCCAAGGAGTAAGCGGGGTAATACCTACACATTGGTGATAGTGTGCTCTTTCAGTAAGTATGCCATAGTGAAAGCCCTTCGAAACATTAAGACAACACCAGTTATTAACGTTTTAGTGGAAATTATTTCTATATATGGCCAACCACATAGAATAATTACAGATCGAGGAACCGCATTTACATCAAGGGAATTTGAAGCTTTCATGCATGAACACGGGATACAGCATGTTAAAACCGGAGTTAGATGCCCGAGTGCGAATGGGCAGGCTGAACGCATAAACACGACTGTACTCGGATCTCTCAAGTGTACGGATCGCAATGAAAAGGAGTGGGACGTAGCCCTTTCAACTCTACAATAGAGTCTGAATTCCCAAATTAAGGCTACAACAAAATTCAGCCTAAATCCGCTGGTTTTTAATTACAACCCACGAGATGTCTCTAAAAAAAGAATTACACAAGTAATGCAGGATGAACCTGATGAATATGTATGTATATCAACATTGATTATCGGAAACAAGCAGCCTACCAGAATATGATGAACAAGAAGCAAAAATGGATGCAGAGATTTGATGCAACCGGAACTTCGCATAAGTTGGATCCCCACTACAAAGGACCCTTTGTGGTAACCAAGATTCTTGGCCATGACAGATATGTTGTTGAGGATCTACCGGACGTTCCACGAACACGAAAGCGCTATACAGGTGTTATGGCTTCTGATCACATGAAACCCTGGTGTACTTTAGGTCCAGAAGAAGCCGACGACAGTGACGACGAATCGTCTCGGAGCGACGAGGGGTCAGGAGAGGCCGAACTGTCAAACTCTGAAGTAGTTGGTGAATAGCAGTGGTGCCAAGCGCAAACAATTTTTCACTCCTTTGGGTGAAACTACATAAAGTAACTAAATTCCAAAAAGGTAACGCGTTACTTTGCGTGGCGTTAACTGAGTAACTTTAACTGAAAAGTAACGCCGCGGCGTTAAATTAATATGAACAACAGTAACTAAAGTTACTTCAGAAATTGAACACAATTATTTGTATTATTTGTCAATTAAGTGTCATGATATGTCATATAAGTGACACAAGCGCAAATTTAGTAAATAATTAGTACAAAATTCAGAGTTGCAATCACTTTTCGATACAATTTATGGGGTAATTTATGATAAATTACAAACGGTAGGTGATTTATTTTGCCCACTATTGTATGGATTTTAGCCTTAAATTACGTGATTTAGTGCCACTCCGAAACTTGAACTAGTAATGGCATTAAATTTTTAAGATATGAAAAAATAAATAAAAGAATATTTATTAATTTTTTATTTTATTTTTTAATTTTTTTAATTATTTAATTTAATAAAGGCTTAATTTTGAACATTTTTGCAGCTCCTCCGGAAATCAGTGTAGAAAAATCATGGGTTCATGCGGCAGAAGGCTACGATATTGAGCTCATTTGTACTGTACATGGTGATCTTAATTCTGAGGTAGGATCTAGTATTGTAATGCAATATTTATAACTTTTTTTATCTTCAGATGCTCTGGTACCAGAATTCTTTTTTGCTTGATCCATCTGACAGAAGATCTATGCATTTGAAAGATGAACGTTACAGTTTGATTATTAGAAACTTTCAGCAATCCGATTTCGGAAATTATAGTTGCGTGGCTGATAATGCATTAGGAAGAACTAAAAAGTACATCGAGGTGTCTGGCAGACCCAGCCCTGCTGATTTTATTTCACCAGCATTAAGCGGGGCTTTGGATCATTATAATTTAACATGGAGCATAGAATCAATACCATCCTTAGATGAAATTAAGTTGTTGTACAGGAGGCTTTTGGTTCGTATTTAATTCATAGAGATTGAAACCTTAGAAAACAAATAATATTGTTATTATTTTTTATTTATTCTTGTCATATTGAATTTGGTAAACAGATATTTTTACTACGGTTATAGACCTGCCATAGGGTGAAAAAAGCACCTCTAAAAAAATATGGGGTCGTCCAAGAATGTCGATTGAAGTATTCTCACTTTTAACATAAAAAACTGATAAAACCTTTGGCTTAAAACATACATATATACCCTATTTTTTCATAAAAATTGCTGCAAAAGTAAAAAAGGAGGGCGAGCCTCTCTTCCGTTCTCTCATTGGGCAAAACTAAAACTCCCCTACATTGCTTAGAAAATTGACTTAAACCTAACAACCTTTTTTGCAGTTCAACAAACTTTGTCTCTATTATATAACGAACATTTTCAGGGATATTAATATCTTAAAAAAAGCTCAACGAGTGTAGAAATACCTTTGCTGTTCTGTAAGACAGTTCGGGTTAAATTATATGTTTTTGCAGACGTAAGGATGCGCAAGGATGCGTTGGCCGCAGTAGCCTACTGGATGAATAAAAATAGTAATGGATATATTGCGTTGGCAGCTGTGAAATTTTTTTGTGCCAATTAAATAAACCAAAGCTCGATTAAACCAATTAATTCCATATTTGGGATTATAAAAAGTATTATTAAAATATTACTAAAAGTATTACAGGTGAATAACACCGAGTAGTAGTCGCTAAAAAGAATTCTTAGAACACAGAATTTCCGGGAGAAACAAATGAGACATACTGGAATTGGCTTCCGCAAAAGTAAAAGTGGTTGATGATGCGACTCGTGCGAGGTTAAGGTGGTTAAAGCTTTACGCCCTTTAAAGATTTAGGCCCAATTTTTCTGAGATTGAATTTAAAGTAATTGTTTATTGGTTGTCAAGGAGATTAGGTGTCTTTTTCCTAAGCTTAACAAATAAATGTCTAAATGGTATGTTGAGAGACATAATCGTCTCTAATAATTACAAGAGGCTCCGGCAAATAATGCCCTAATGGGCTTTATACAAAAATGAAATAAGGCCCAGTTTGGACTTTATTTCATTTCAAGAAATTTTTAAATTTTTTCCGAAAAATTAAATTAAGCCCAAAAAATTAAATAAGTTCCAAATTTGACTTAAATGCTGAAATGCATTAGCTACGAAGCCGATGTTAGACTAACTGGACGATTTAACACCTTTACCGCTCAGGTAGAGACAGTTTAGATGCAGAAATGTTTTAGTAATACGTTACTGTGGGACTTATTAGAGGTTATTCCGAATTCCGAAGGCCGCCATGAGCAGAAACTTTGCACACAAGAATACTGTTTGCAGCGTAGCCGGGGTTTTGCCTACTGAAGGATATGATCTCCGCCGCGGCCGAAAGCCGACACACAGAAGGACCTGTATATACAAATACTCTTCTGCAAGGAGATGGTTTTGTTGGCTGAGGGTTTTAATCCCTGCCGCGGCTAAAGGCCGCCACGCAGAAATACCCTGGATAAAGGAATACTCTTCAGCGAGGAGTATTTTCTGCAGTCGAAGTGTGTTCAATAACAAATTTAACACCTGTGTTCTAATTTCACATTAGTAGTTGTTGTAATGGCTCCGGAAAATAACTGCGAAATTAAATAAAGCCATTTTTTATATAAAGATTTGAAATCGTCAATTTTGGGTGTTTCAGCAATTTCATCAATTTCATTTTAAAAAAAAATTTAAATGAAATACAGCCCAAAATGGGCATGGGCTTTATTTAATTTTTTATAAAAATTAAAAATTTTCTAAAAATGTAATAACGTCCAAAATTGCGGCGTCGATTGCACTTTAAAGCAGAAATGAAATTGCAATGAAATGAAAATTGCAAAATTTTATTTTGGTTTTTGAAAAAAACAGAAAAAAAGAGAACGATAAACTGAAGTATGTTATGTAATAATTGCAAAGAGATATTATGCTTCGGGAGATTATATATCATGTCTAGCATGACCATTCCCGAATTTTTCGGGACAGTCTCGGATTAAAGCTCCGTAGCCCGTATTAATACATTGTATCATGTGAATATTATTATCATATTCGGTTATATTTTATGGAAAGAAAAGCAGAGTGGAAATGTCAGAACTACAGAGTTTGATCAAAGTCCTCTTCATCGGCAGCGTCTCTGGTAGAGGATATAGGAACAGCCAAAGCAGCAGCTGGTGATGAAACACTCAGGTGTCAAAAACAAACAACAAAGAGATCAATAACATTGGAAGAGAAAAAATTTTATACGGGGTCTGTTCTAAAAGTAACGCGAATTTTGAATTCCCGTGGGTTACGTATATTCGATTTTCAATTTTTTTTTTTGGCGTTATGTTGTTCTTACTC
This sequence comes from Conops quadrifasciatus, assembly GCA_949752815.1. Taxonomy (NCBI): domain Eukaryota; kingdom Metazoa; phylum Arthropoda; class Insecta; order Diptera; family Conopidae; genus Conops; species Conops quadrifasciatus. Next base: position 16,808,267 of record OX457079.1, read on the forward strand.
ATGTCCCTCACTTATGCTGACAAGCTCGGCCACTTTGAATGCTCAGTTAATTTTTGACAGCTCTTTTGCTTGGGCGTGTTTCGGCTCGTCTTCGATTTTTGCCTATTCCATAAAATGGATCAAAGAATCTGTATTAAATTTTGTGTGAAAAACAAAATTAAGTGCGCGGACGCATTCCGAATGTTGACTGTGAAGTGGTGAAGCTACCTTGGACCAAAGCAACGTTTATCGTTGGTACAAAAACAGCATGTTCTCAGAAGGCTGAGAAGATGTGAACGACAACGGACGCCCGACGCCGGACGCCCGAGCACGTCAACAACAGATAAAAACATTGACGCAGTGAAGAAAATAGTATTGGCCAATCGTCGAATCACCGTTAGAGAAGTTGTTGAGGACCTAAACATATCGATTGCCTCGTGCCATTAAATTTGTATCAATAATTTGGGCATGAGACGGGTTGCCGCGAAATTCGTACCAAAATTGCAAATTTCGACCAAAAACAGCATCGCATTAACATGTCTAATTGCTAAGGATTGCTAAGGAGATGTTGAACTCTGTCAACATTCGGAATGCGTCCGCGCACTTAATTTTGTTGTTCACACAAAATATAATCCATTTTATGGAATAGGCAAAAAACGAAGACGAGCCAAAACACTTCCAAGCAAAATGGCTGTCAAAAATTAACTGAATATTCAAAGTGACCGAACTTGTCAGCATAAGTGAGGGACATGAGTATGAACAACATAACGCCACAAAAAAATTGAAAATCTAATATACATATGTACGTAACCCGCGGGAATTTAAAATTCGCCATAGTTTCTGAACAGATTATTAATTTTTGTATATATGTAAGTGTTATCATTACCGAGCTTGGCATATGTTTTTTTAAACCTGTTGTAATTTCTCCTCACATTGTGGGTATCCTAACGGCTGCGCCAAATGTTGTGCTTCCCCGAAGCTGTAATTGCCGAATTATTGTATTCATATACAACGAATGTTGTATTCGTTTTACACCTGTCAAATTGCATCCACCTTTGATGCTGCGGATGTCCTTTGATGCTTCGGTTTATTTACAACGCTTGTTCTTCTTCCTCTTAAACACTTATTTGTAGAACTGGCGAAACTAACAGTACAACATACTACCTCTTACACAACTAATTATCCTCGAAAAACTGACTCTTTACAAGAAACTGACTCCGCACAGGACTCACTGTTCACCAGAAACCCACTATCGTAGATCTAACTCTACATCGGGCTAACTGCGCACGGAACTAACTGTCGTACTCTTGAAGTACGGGTTTATAAAGTGGCAGCGCCACGGTGGTCACCAGCACGGCCGCCAAGATTCTTCCGCGCTCTCTGTCTTCTTCCGTTGGGTCAGCGCCACCCCTATGGGGTCACACGGGGGTTTTTTACCACAAATTTTTTATTGCAGAAATCGAAAGAAAATATCGTGAAATAGATTTTGAACATGGTGGACGGTGAATGGGGTCACCCCAAACCTGGCCTTAGCCAAGAATGAAAACCCTCAGTAAGTCCAACACTTACTCAACACTTACAAAGTTACGTATTTTGCACCTAAAATCTCTGTGCCGAAGCGGCATCCGGCCTCGTGATTTTGATATGATAAGAATATATAAGATGAGTATATCATATAATAATGCTCAAATGTCTTAATGCTTAAATGATCAAATTTCAATATAATTTTAATGAAGGTATATGAATCCTAATATTTATGATATATTCATTGCAGATGAACGAAACTTATCAACATCCCGGAAAATGGCATGAACTTCATATAAAGCCTTCACCGATTAGAGCAGACAGTGCACATTTTTTAATGTCGTATGTCATTAAAAATTTGGACCACAATGCTGTTTACGAAGCCATTGTCCAAGCCAAAAATCGGTATGGATGGAATGAGGTAAATACGTATTATAAATAGTACAAATAAATCGGTCATTGCAAAAACAACATAAGTCATATTTTTTCAGCAAATTAGATTTTATCAGATTTTATATGTACTGGGCTTTTATATGTAGCGTATTTGTACATTTACAGAAAAAACTACATTACCCACTTTCTGTTTGGTATGATAAAACAACTACGATTGAAAATCTGATTACAAGATAATGTAATCACAAACGAAATTGCGTTTCTCTTGTGTGCTTTTTGTTCTTTTGTGCGTCGTTTTGTTTATCGTGGATTTGACAGTAAATCCAGTGCGAAGACCAACGAAACCACGAAAAGCACAAAAGAAAACGCGATTTCGTTTACGTTTCGTTTTTACATTATCTTGTAATAAAACAACTTCAAGGCAACATTTTAACCCTCTAACCCGCAAATCTTTAAAAACGGCAGAGAAATGTTTAAATATTTTTTATTCTTAGTTAATTATGGCCATCTAAATCGGAAAAAATCATCCAAAAGTCATTTGGTAGCTTCGGTAACCTCCCAGATCAAAAACAGGGAAGAGTGCCTCAAGGCACTTTTGCGGGTTTAGCTTAAAAAAAAACATACTTATTTTTTTTTAATTTTTAATCAGTTATTATTTATTTTTTTTTGTGGTATTCTCTGAAACAGTTGTTTTAGTTTGAACAACACAAATGAACATTCACTTTTCTTGAAAGTGACTTTTTACAAAATTTGCACCACCTTTTGTCATCTTTCTTCGACAACCAATCGGAAAGTGGTCAATGCTGTCGAAACGGATATCATCAACCGGATGTTTTGCCTTTTCACCAACTCTGCATTGTTCTAATGATCGGTGATAGGCATTTGTGATCTTCTAACTGATTCCACCTGGCTCGTAGTTTCGATCGTCGATATTATCGTCACTACTAAAATCAAGTTCCTCATCCGATTGCACCAATTCCATTATTTCCCGCACCTGTTCATCAGTCAAGATGGATAATTTTTAATGTCTATAAGAGATCGTCATTTTTAACGATATTTAAAAATATATAACGTATAAAATATAACGAATAAAAATATACACCAAACCGCAACAGTGCCTTGAGGCTCTGATCAGTTTTCGGGTCTAAACACACACATAAATTCGTTTTTTTATAAATTAAATTGAATAAATTGAAAGCAAAATACTGTACCTTTTCAAACAAAAAATTTTTTCTCAAATCGGTTTAGAATTTCACACTTTTTTTTCTTTTTCCCCTTTTTTTTTTTCTTTTTTGTTTTTTTCTTTCAATTTTTCACACAAATTTGATAATACTAGCTAAAGTTAAAGGCACTCTTAACGGTTAGAGGGTTAAAAGAACATAAGCTTTCTTATGTGTGCATTTTTGATCTCCGAATCGTTAGCGATTAACTTGCTCGCTTCTGAACGATTCGCTTCTAAATTCGCATTTTTCAACTTTTACGTAGCGAGTAGTTCATCGGTACAAGCTTTACGTAAAATCGATGGTATGTCAAAGCTGTGTTTAATTTTCCTTTAGGAAAATACATTGTACACTAGGATTTCTCTTTTCTTCACATGATCTACGGCTTTAATAATTTTGTTATGATTTCTCTTTTCCTCTTAGCGTTCATATAAAAATATCAACAGTGTTGACCTAAAAAAATATTGCATTTGTGAAATTGTGCTAGGAAAAATAAACTCAACATAAAATACAACAATAGATGTGCTTTATATATTTCAGTTAATCTTTCTGAATGAGAAATACGTTAATGTGTTCCAATTGAGTTTAATTAATTGAATGAAAAACTTCTAAGTAAAATGAAAATATTTGACAAAAGTTTTTCATCTGAAAAACTAGATACTAGATTTATGTACGAGTATATAAACAAAGTGTTGTACATTACAAAGTTATATCTAATCTTATTAAACGAGCTAAAATTGTATATATATTTGTAGCTTTTTTGAGGTCGAAAACGGCTCTAAGGATTTCTTTGATATTCACAAATTAGCGAGATTGAGAGATCGATTTGTCGAGGTGATTTTTTCGAAAAAATTCATTTTGGTGTTTTTTTTTTCTCTATTAAAGTGGTTGATCAACAAGTGTGTGAATAATTTGACATTGTTTTGTTTTTGTTCAATTATTCAATTATTTTCGTTTTGTTTTGTAAAACTTCAAGAAATTAATGAACAGTGTCAATGTTTTCCAGGAAAATGTTTATAAAAATTCAAAAAAATCCAATCCTTAAAAACGAACGGCCTTTTTTTACTATTCACACAGCAAAAAATCAAAACTTTTATTTTTAAAATTTTTCGCCCCATTAAACCTAACTCATAAAACTTGGCAACGTTTGGAAAAAAATTCCGAACAACTGCTCGGGGTCCCAGGTTTTTCCAACATTATATTTTGAAATAAAAATTCGTCCTTAGAACATAATTTTAGTGAAATGTTTGCGGCTGAGTTTTTTTTGCGCGATACAATTTCTGAAGAAGAAGAATATAACAATGTGCCAGTGAAAATTCGCAACAGAGAATATGGTTTAGGAGTTACACAGTCGGGGTAAATTCAACATTATGGTGTGTTGTGAAACAAAATTTTGGTTCAGTTTTCACTTTTATAATATTTTTTTGAAGTTTCGGCTCGGAGTTTGTAATCTCTGTTATAATTATAATGTTATGAAAGAAAATGGATTTGTTGATATGCTGAAACTAAACATTTTTTGCTGAAATGTATGTCAACGACTGATTTTTACCAAACGTTTGGTATGACAATTCACCGTTATCGATTTCTATCAAAATCGTTGTAAGAAATGTGGATTTTGAACGATTAGACGTAAGAACTATTGAAAGTGTTGTTGTAAAATCAGCGATCGTTAGCGAACGATTTCAAGGTGGATAAAAAATCGGAAAATGTTGACGATGCGAAAATAACAAAGCGGAACGAGCGATATGTCAATCGTTCGTAGATGAACCCCTTAGACAGCCAAAATCCCAAATTATAAAATCCCAAAACGAAAAAATCCTGAAAAATTTTAAAATCTCAAAACGACAAAATCCCGAAAAATGTTTAATCCGGAAAAAAAACCACGAAATGAAATTTGAGTCACAATTTTTTCCGAAGTACGCGCCTACTTGCCTTTTTTATAATGGGAGAAAAGAAAAGTTGTAATATCAAAAGAATTTTGTTGTCTGACGGTTATAATCCCTGCCACGGCCGAAGGCCGCCACGCACCAAGACTTTTAATGCGAAAATAGTTTGCATTATCGAGAGAATTTTGTTGTCTGAGGGTTATAATCCCTGCCACGGCCAAAGGCCGCCACGCATCAAGACTTCTAATGCGAAAATAATTTGCCTTATCGAGAAATTTTTTTTGAAGTCTTGAGTGCAAAAGCAAAGTGAATTTTAATGCCTGAGGGTTATGATCCATGCCTCCTGATAGTGGCTAAATTTAACTTTGCTAATGGTTTTAATCTGTTCAAGAGCCTGGAGCATACACAGGAAAAGTAGTTCTGTAATTTCGGGATTTTGTCATTTCGCAATCTTGCCGTTCGGGTTTTTGCTTTCGGATTTCGTTACCAACCCATTAAATCAGTTAAAAGTTGCATTGCAACAAAAAATATATGCCCCTGCCTCCCCCTCACTTTTGAAAAATTACATTTTCCTTTGCTATTGGGAGTCCAAACAAGTTCTTGTTGTTTTTTTTATTGAATTTTTTATGTACGACGTGTATAATACTGAAACCAATTTAATTTCGAAGACGAAGAATTGGGAGCAATACTTGATGCAGATCCATGCCGGACACACGAAGAACTTGCAGAATTATTAGAAGTTGAACAGCAAACAATTTCAAAACGTTTAGAAGACTTAGGAATGATTAAGTTCCGTACGAATTGAAGCTGAGATGTTGAACGGCGCTTTTTCACCTCCGAACAATTTCTTCAACGACAAATAAGAAAATGTTTTCTGCATCGCATCGTGACTGGTGGTGAAAAGTGGATACGCTACGACAATCCAAAACGGGAAAAAATCATGGGTAAAGTCTGGTCATGTCTCAACATCAACAGCAAAGCTGAATATCCATGGCTCCAAGCTCATGCTCTGTATCTAGTGGCATCAGCTCAGTGTGGTTCCGTTCAAGATGGGAGAAAGAAAAAAATAAGCGATGGACAATACTTTGATTATGATATTCTTTATCCATAAAATAAAATTATAAATTTAATGCTAAAACAGCGAGAACTTATTTGTACTCCCGATATAAAACAAAATTCAATGTTCATTTTTAAATTTAGGCGTATGTATATTTAAAGGTATAAGAACTTTTCTTCTTTTTTTTTGCTCTTGTCACAATTTTCAAAATTAAATTTTAAATTTTCTTAAAAGAATATTAATTTTAAAAAATGTACGGTAAGTCAACCGAAGCCTGCGTGGTAAGGGACGATTTCGAATGTTATTTTTATGTGAGTAATTTAATAATTTAAGGCTGTTTTTTTTTTATTTGTTATTTGTTGTACCCCTCTGAATACGGGACGGTCCCGTTCAAAACGGGACGTATGGTCACGTTAGGTATTGCTTACAATACAGTCGATTGCTTACTCACTTGACGACCCTCTTATTTGCCATTAGATTTTTTTAACTGTACAAATTCGTCGATGAAATTCAATTTCAATTTCGAAAAAATTAATAAGCATAAATCATGAAAAGAATATTGAAATCATGACGAATATAGACGAATGTAGATACGAGTATTTTCCCATTATCTTAGCTATTATATCGGAAGCACAGCAGATTGAAATATTAAATATTGACTGATGCTATTGACGATACTATCAGATACAACAGATCAGGCGGGTTATTGCTCCTACGTTTAATTAACTATTTAATATTTTAATAGTCATTAAAATTAATATGCAATTGCTTTTCCAACGTTTTTTTGGAAAATAACCGATTGTCAAAATTTTACCTAGCCCCAAATATATAAAATTTTGACGTTAGAATTCATCTCAATAGCTTAAAAATTTGTGTTTCGGCTGCTAAAAATTTCCATGCCGAGTAAAAAATTATTAATTGGTACAAGGCCTTATGTCATGTCTCCACTGCAGGTTAATAGCGAGGCTATCGACTTTATCCGAGTTAACCCGCTAACTTCGGTTGATTTATCGCGGTTATCCATACAATATTTGAGCTTTTTACGACGAGGTTAAAAATTCACCCGCAAGTTAACCTCAATAATTTCGTTACAAAACTGGAAATTTTTACAACCCTGGGAATAAAGGCTATCGACTTTATCGGAGTTAACCCGCTAGCCTCGGTTTATTTATCGCGGTTATCCATACAATATTTGGGGTTGGTAACGCAATCCCGAAAGTCAAAATCCCGAACGACAAAATCCCGAACGACAAAATCCCGAAATGACAAAATCCCGAAACGACAAAATCCCGAAATAACAAAATTCCGAAATTACAATTTTCGGTATTCTCCATTTTCTTGAACATTTTAAAACCACTAGCAAACTTCAATTTAGCCACTAAATTTATATAAAAAAAACATTATTTAAAAAATTTTAGCAGAGCCCTCTCGGTAATATGAGGTTTTTTGCATACAGGTTTTTCCGCGTATTGGCAGCCTTCGGCTGCGGCAGGGATCATAACCCTCAATCAGCAGAATCCTCACGGTCATGTGAAGTTTCTTTGCATACAGGTTTTTTCGCGTATTGGCGGCCTTCGGCCGCGGCTGGGATCATAACCCTCAATCAGCAGAATCCTCACGGTCATGTGAATTTTTTTGCATATTGTAGATTATAACCTTCAGACAACAAAATTCTCTCGATATACAACTTTGCTTTTCTGCCATTGTAAAAAAAGGCAAGTAGGCGCGTACTTCGCTTTGGAAAAAGTTGTGACTTAAATGTCATTTCTTCATTAATTTAAAATTTTATTTCGTGATTTTCGGGATTTCTCATTTCGGCATTAAAAATTTTTCGGGATTTTATCGTTTCGGGATTTTGTCGCATCGGGATTTTGTCGTTTCGGGATTTTAAAATTTTTCGGGATTTTGTCGTTTCGGGATTTTGTAATTCGGGATTTTGACTGTCTCCCAATATTTGAGCCTTTTACGACGAGGTTATAAATTCACCCGCAAGTTAACCTCAATAATTTCGTTACAATCCTGGAAATTTTTTTGAATTGGAAAGAATTTGTGAAAATGGAACTCTGTTTGCAAATAGAACTTAGTACAAACGTAAATAAATTTTCTACACACACAAAAAATTACACAACACAGTCTAATTTGCCAATGTTTGTAAACAAAACTCATCAAATGAATGACAGCAATAAGCTTTTATTCAGTCGAGACGCACAGGTTAGCGAAGGAGGATAACGTTACTCTAGTGACAGTTAACGTGCAGTAGAGACATGGCATTAGACATGAAATTAACTGCGCAATTTAACTGCTTTTATTTTAGCATTTTTACACATTTACATAGTTTTCGTTTTCCGATTTAATAGAGTGTATGTACCTGATGAACAAATAAACACAGCTTTTAGATACTATCGATCTAAAGATACGTAAAGCTTGTGCCAATGAACTACCCGCTACGTAAAAGTTGAAATATGAGAATTTAGAAATGAATCGTTCAGAAGCGAGCAAGTTGGTCGCTAACGATTCGGAAATTAAAAATGCACACATTAGTTGTTGTAACAAAGTAAGGAAGAAACGATGATTTAAAGAAAGCATTGATAACTATATAGAGTATATGAGGCGTTTATTTCAAAAGTGGGCAAGTCTACTTAATGAAAAAATTATGATAATTGAGATACCAATATTTTCAAAATCTATACAGTTTTTGAATTTGAATTAATTAAAATTTTATATAATAATTAGGGAATTGAATAAGAGACAAAAGCTAATATTGCCATAGCTCACAGTCATAAAGTCTTATGAGATTCATAGAAAATTTGTTGTTGTTTTGCACGTATTCTGTTGTTAGTACACATATGTTATAATCCTCAAAGGTACATATATATGTATTAGAAAAATTATAATCTGTCAGTCAGTTAAAAAATTCAAAATTCAAAGTTAAAAAAATTGAAAGTGAAAAATTGAAAAATTTAAATAAATAAACCAAATTTAAATCAGTTTGAAAAGCGAGCAAAAAAGATTCCACAGAATAAGCATTAACATTGTTGCATTTTATAACGATCAAAAAGGAAAGCGCTTACGGATATTTTTGGCATTTTAACACTGATTTTAATCTACAACTTTTTGTATTAAATATAATTGCCAAACAGCTGTTCATACGCAAACTTCTGCCAAATCTTTAAAAATATGAAGCACAAATTACCAAAGTATTGTTCACAGTTCAAAGTCATAACTTAGGACCTTATAAGGAAAACTGTGAATTGCCTAAATGTTTTGAAAAAATTAGCCGTTTATCTTTAAAGCGGCAAGTGCACTTCATGAAAAAATGGAATTAATAATTAGAAAACTTTTAGTTTTGGATTGTCTTTATATACTCATACATTTTTAGAGAACAATCTTTTCGAAATCTATAAAATTTTCATAAAACAAAACATCCTTATCTATAAGAATCTGATTGCTTTCAAAAGGCAAACTGTAGTATAACACCCTGTTTACAACCCAACTGTTCTTTATGTTCTAATATACATAACATACATATATTTCTTTTCTCACATTCTAACTTCTCTAATAAATGGTACAGTCCAATAAATTCTTGAGTGAAGATCGGACGCGTTTTATTGAAGGAACCCAATAAAGGTTATGGGCCCAGGCGCAGCTTCGTTCGCTGAAAATTTATTTAATTTATAGTCGGAAACTATTATTTCGTGTGTCGAAAGAATTTAAGTTTTCCGTTCTAAATAATTGTTTCGTGTGTCGAAATAATTTAAGTTTGCCCTTCTAAATAATTATTTCGTGTTTCGATAAAGAAAGAAACAAAAAGAAAATATGGCCGGTACGTCTGCAAATTTCGGAAAGTTTATTGGTGATAACTATGTAACATGGTCAATCCAAATGAAGAGTTATTTTATAACACTTTTACTATTGGTCTGTGGTAGAAATAAAATGCCCGGACAACGCAACGGCTGATGAAAAGCAAATTTTTCATAGGACTGACCAGAAAGCTTTGGCAACAATAACTCTCGGAGTTGTGCCCACCGAACTCATTTACATAAAAAGTTGTGTGACGGCACATGAAGCTTGGAACAATTTAAAAAATTTGTGTCAGATGAAAAGTCCATCTCGTAAAGTTACATTATTTAAACAATTAATTCGATCAAAATTAAAGATGACCAAAAATATTCAAACCAAATCAACAGTTATTGCAATATAGTGGATAGACTCAAAGACATAGAAGTGGATATACCAACAGATATCTTAAGTATATTGTTGTTGTGCAGTCTTCCTGAAAATATGGACAATTTTGTTGTGGCTATTGAAGCCAGAGATGAACTTCCACCGTTAGCACATTTTAAGGTCAAAGTGTTAGAAGAAGAAGAGCGTCGAGGAAATAGAAGTGAGACACATGATGAAAAAGTTTTTTGTATAAAGTCCAGACAAAGAAATGAAAATATAGGAGAGTCAAAAGCGCGAGTAAACAGTTATAATGAATCGAAAAACAAAAACAAAAATTTTAAGTGTTACAGGTGCGGTATGCGTGGTCATGTTTAACGCCAGTGCAGGAGAATTTTAAACTCGGCACCTCAAGCAGTAGCCTTTAACACAGATGTACCAAAAAATGAGAAATTTCAAGAAGAGATTGTACTAAGTGCTAATATGAATAAGAGCACGAGCAGAAACACAAAATGGATAGTGGATCACATGGGAGCGTCATCACATATGTGCAAAAATAGAGACTCTTTTATTTCTTTAAAACCTATTAATCAGACATTTATGGCAAGTGGTGAGACAATACGAGCAATTGGTGTAGGAGAGGTAAGACTTAAGACAAGTTATGGTTACATAACTTTGAATAAAACTTTATATGTGCCAGATATAACTGCAAATTATTTATCGGTTGGAAAAATAATTGAGAATTGAAACAAAGTTCAATTTAGCGAAAATAAAGCGATTGTGATTACGAAGGCAAATAAAAAGGTAATCGAAGCCAATTTATGCAACGGTATTTTTCAAGTAAATAATATATTTGATGAAAGCAAGCATACTGTTTTAAGTGCTGTTAGTGTTTACGAGCGTTGGCACAAAAGATTCGGTAAATTTCGAAGATTTAAAACTTTTATCGCACGGAACTGTAGTGCGGGGTATGAATAGTTTCACAGTGCCTAAAGATATTTCTTGTGTAACGTGCGCATTATGTAAGATAACTGTCAAGCCTTTCGCGAGTTATAAAAATATTTTTAATTCACATCCATTAGAGATCGTCCATTCAGACATACATATGTGGTCCGATGCGTATAGCATCACAAAGTGGTAGCAAATACTTTATTACATTTATTGACGATTTTTCGCGGTTTACGGTAATATATTTTCTAAAAAGGAAATCGGAAGCATTAATAGCTTTTAAACAATACTTAATAAATGCCGAGCGACAGACTAATTGTAAAATAAAGAATTTTCGTTCAGATAATGGCCGCGAATATGTGAATGAAGCCTTCAAAAACTTTTTGACAAGTAAAGGCATAAATCATCAAAAAACTGGGAGTTATACTTTTGAGAAAAACGGGGTTGCAGAACGCTGCATAGAACAATAGAACTGTTGTTGAAAAGGCGAGATGTTTACTTGTTGATTTAAATCTACCTCAGAATTTATGGTCAGAAGCGGTAAATACTGCTATTATATAATAGCGGTGGTTATTTACGAAATCGATCGCCTTCAAAAAGTCTCCAAGGAAAAACGCCATATGAAGTTTGGTGTCAACGGATTCCATCTGTTTCACATTTGAAAACCTTTGGATGTAACGCTGTTCTACTTGACAAACGTCTGGGTAAACACAAAGCAATAATAATGAAAGCAATAATAATTCACCAAGCAGCTGTGCAAGAGAAGAGACGGACGTACAAACGTCGTCGGGGTCGATAACAGAAACAGCGTGTAAGTCACCAATATTAGAAACAGCGGATATAACATCCAGCACAACTACATCCGATGAAGAGGAAATTCACGACCACGAAGCAAAATTAAGACCTGGAAGATATAGAATTTTAAGGACTGATAAGCCAGGTAGACCACGGAAAGTATCACCAAATGCAGAAGTTATAAATTTTTTAAGTTCCTCTCATGATAATCCTGTTTCGCTAAAAGTGGCTGCGGAGAGTGTAGATGCCGTCTCATGGAGACACGCAATGGAAATCGAATACAAAAATTTAATTAAGAATAAAACGTGGAAACTTGTTGACAAGTCAAACCATAAAAATATAACCGGATGTAAATGGGTTTTTACTAAAAAACTCTCGCCCGATGGAAGTGTAGACAAGTATAAGGCACGTTTAGTAGCACAGGGATGCTCACAAAAGCTTAATATTGACTATTTCCAAATAACTGTACCAGTGGTTCGCCACTCAACAATACGCTTGATTTTTGCTTTATCAGTGCAACACAAACTCCTGGTACATCACCTCGATATTGTAGCAGCATATCTTAATGGAAATTTAGAAGAGGTTATTTTCATTAAGCAGCCTGAGGGTTTCGTCGACGTTGTCCACCCGGAAAAAGTATGTAAACTGGAAAAATCACTGTATGGATTGAAGCAGGCAGGCCGAATTTGGAATTGTAAAATCTCTGAAATATTGAATACGTTAGGTTTTATGAGATGTTCCACAGATACCTGCGTTTATATAAAGATCGACCAATGTGACATTAACATCATAGCGTTATATGTCGATGATATGATTCTAGCCTGTTCGAAGGAAACATAATTGAAAAGTGTGATTGACGAATTAAATAAGTATATAGAAGTAACAAACCTTGGTCCTATCAAATTCTACTTGGGTATGGAAATAAATCGTAATGGATTACGCGGGGATATATCTATTCACCAGAACAAATACGTTAATCATCTATTAGAAAAGTGGGAAATGAGTGACTGTAAACCAATGAATATTCCACTAAATTATGCTACAAAGCTCGAAAAATGTCAACGAACTGATTGTCAGAATGTTGACATGAAGACTTATCAATCATTGATTGGTGAATTAATGTATTTATCCGGGGTTGGTAACGAAATCCCGAAAGACAAAATCCCGAACGACAAAATCCCGAACGACAAAATCCCGAACGACAAAATCCCGAAATGACAAAATCCCGAAACGACAAAATCCCGAAATAACAAAATCCCGAAATTACAAAACTAGTTTTTCGGTATTCTCCATCTTCTTGAACATTTAAAAACCACTAGCAAACAATTCCAAGAAAGTAATAAAAAATTACTCTTATTTTACTTCTTTAAAATTATTATTAAAAAATAAAAAAAAACATTATTAAAAAAATTTTAGCAGAGCCCTCTCGGAGGCTCTGAGGTGAGGTGATGTGAGGTTTTTTGCATACAGGTTTTTCCGCGTATTTGCAGCCTTCGGCTGCGGCAGGGATCATAACCCTCAATCAGCAGAATCCTCACGGTCATGTGAAGTTTTTTGCATACAAGTTTTTTCGCGTATTGGCGGCCTTCGGCCGCGGCAGGGATCATAACCGTCAATCAGCAGAATCCTCACGGTCATGTGAAGTTTTTTGCATTCAGGTTTTTTTCGCGTATTAGCGGCCTTCGGCCGCGGCAGGGATCATAACCCTCAATCAGCAGAATCCTCACGGTCATGTGAAGTTTTTGCATACAGGTTTTTCCGCGTATTGGCGGCCTTCGGCCGCGGCAGGGATCATAACCCTCAATCAGTAGAATCCTCACGGTCATGTGAAGTTTTTTGCATATTGTAGATTATAACCTTCAGACAACAAAATTCTCTCGATATTACAACTTTGCTTTTCTGCCATTGTAAAGAAAGGCAAGTAGGCGCGTACTTCGCTTCGGAAAAAATTTTGACTTAAATGTCATTTCTTCATTAATTTAAATTTTATTTCGTGATTTTCGGGATTTCTCATTTCGGTATTAAAAATTTTTCGGGATTTTGTCGTTTCGGGATTTTGTCGCATCGGGATTTTGTCGTTTCGGGATTTTAAAATTTTTCGGGATTTTTTCGTTTCGGGATTTTGACTGTCTCCCATTTATCCGTCGTCAGTAGACCAGATATTACTCATATTATGTCAAAACTTTCACAATTCAATAGTCACCCGCATAATGAACTTTTTGCAGCAGCTAAGCACGTCTTGAGATACCTGAAGAAAATGCCGAAAGCTGTGATAACGTATAAATCAAGCGAAAGTAATTATATATGATATACTGATGCCGACTGGGCAAGCGATTCAAATGATCGAAAGTCATACAGTGGATTTGTGGTGTTTATGAAAGAAGGACCAATATCATGGGAATCGAGAAAGTAGTCATCAGTCGCATTAAGTACGATGGAGTCAGAATACGTTGCTTTATGCCAGGGCGCAAAAGAAGTTATCTACATACGCAATTTACTTCAAGAGATGAATTTATACTCTAATACCTTGGAACCAACAACAATCAGATGCGACAATCAAAGTGCCCAATTCCTAGCCAGAAATAATACAACGCAGAAAAAGAGTAAACATATAGACATAAAATATCACTACGTAAGCGAAAAATATTGTAAAAATGAAATTGATGTTGAATATATACCATTCTCAGATAATGTAGCTGATATTTTTACAAAATGTTTAACGAAAGAACATACTTTTGTAAAATGTTATATAATGAATAACTTATGTTATGATAGTGAAACAAAATGAATTGAAATTTTTTAAGTTGAATTTAAACAAGTAAAAATAAAAGACCATTGGGGTTGAGGTGGAGATTGTAGTATAACACCCTGTTTACAACCCAACTGTTCTTTATGTTCTAATATACATAACATACATATATTTCTTTTCTCACATTCTTCTCTATAACTTCTCTAATAAATGGTACAGTCGAATAAATTCTTGAGTGAAGATTGGACGCGTTTTATTGAAGGAACCCAACACAAACCTGTAAAATAAAAAAGTATCTCAAAATAAAAAAGAATGTAGTTGGTCACTTTCAAAATAAGTGACTCATATTCAAACGTGTAAACAAAATGGAAATGGATTTAAATACACACAGTGTACGTATTTTCTAAAATTTTCTTTAAAAAGTTTTAAAATCATTTTAAATTTTATTATAAAATTATTTTTGAGCAACTGCAGCCAATAGTGCACCTTTTGAGAGGATTTTTTCCTTAGCGCGTGACCTGATATCAAAAAAGAGGTCTTATATTTTTACGAACATAAGCACTGGCAACCAGCCTCTTTTCCATCTTTATCGCTAAAATGCTAAAAATAAACTGAATAAACCGAAAAATGCGTTGTCGCTAAAATGCTGTTTTGAGTCTTCAGTTGCTTAGCTAAAAATGTGGTTAGTTTTACTTGCTGCCGTGATGCTCAAGCTTTAGCGATTGAAGTGTCAAATTTTTGTTTATTACATTTTAATTGCCAAGATGGGCGCACCATTGTGGAAAATTTACTGCTGGATGAAGCTATAACATTTCTATAAATTCTGGTGAAGCTATAACAGAGCCTATTCATATCAATCTTAAAATTGATAGTGGTGAAGGTCATCAAGGGCTTGCTTAAGGTCGTGACACCAGTAAAGGCCTAGGCATTTGACTCGACTATCAGCTAAGCCTGGACATTGACAGAGCAAATGTTCTCCAGTCTCTCTTTCCCCAGGCTGTCTACACTGATATAAAAGTGCCCGGTAACCATCCACACAAAAAGTCTACAGCTAGCCCTAGTGAGTGACAGTAGGTAATTCGTCTGCCTTCCGTTGTACTGACTCCACATGATTTTTGAAGCTTTGCAGGTAGGGGTAGATTTCCACCGCTTTTCCGCTTCTTTTATCATTTCAGAGTCACAATTATGTTTAAGATTTTGTATAGGGGCCGCCACCATATTCTCAGTGTGTAGTGTGGCTCCTATCTTTGCTAATTTGTCGCCTTTTCATACCCTATGATCCCCGTGTGTCCAGGAACCCAGTAAATATGTGGGCTTTTGTCTCTCATTAGCCAGTCAAGTGCGGCTTTACTTTCCAAAACTATCTATAAACAGATCCAGTCTGCGCAGAGAGCTTTGATTGCCCTGCCTCCAGGCTATCGACGTATAACTTTATTTTTGAGTTTGGTGTCGTGAGTGTGTCAGCCAGAATAGCTGCCATTTTAATGGCAACTATTTTAGCTTGAAAAATGCTGTAGTGGTCTGGCAGCCTTAAAGCCTCTTTGAGATTCAGCTCTGCACAGTACACCGCAGCACCCACCCCTTCCTTTAGTTTAGAGCCGTCCGTAATAATATTAAAATTTTTTTTTTCCTTAGCCTGATGCCCCTCAGCCATCCCTTTCTTTAATGGTTACTATTGGCTTTACGGCAATGTTAAGTGTGGGTGTCACGTAATCTATAGGTTGCATGGGTTACGTATTTCTTTTATTTTACAATGGCTGTAAGATAGATACCCCAACTACCCCATAGCTTTTAGCCTTAGGGCAGCTTTTTTAGTCTGGTTTTTAATCCACAGGTCTACAGGTGGAAAGTAGACGTTTATTGAGGCGGATGGTGTACTTCTCAGGGTGCCCTCTTCAACATTAGCCTTCCACGTTAGCTTGCTGTCCAGTATTACTCCTAGGTATTTGGAGCTGCTTTTTGCTGTCAGTCTTTTTCGTTCCAACATTGGAGGATTCCAGGTTGGAATCTTGTATTTTCTGGTAAAGATAACAAGTTCCGTCTTTCCCGGAATAACACTGAGACCTACTTTGGTTGCCCATGCGTGAATCTCCCTTGAAGTGCTTTCCATTATTGAGATAAGCGTGTCTAAAATTTGGTGAGAATAACGGCGATGTCATCAGCGTAGGCCGTTAGCTTTGCTGGTCCATTCTCCAAGATTTTCAGTAGAGTGTTCACCCCGAGGTTCCAAAGGAGGGGAGAACACCTTGCGGTGTTCTTCGGTTGACTTTTCTCTTGGTGGCAAGTCCCCCCATTCAACTGAGATCACCCTGTGTCTTAGCCGCCTCTCTATAAACCTACAGATAGCTGGGTGTACTTCTAGTTGACGGATGCTTTCTATTATCGCTCCAGGTGATACTTTATTGAAACCACCCTCAATGTCAAGGAAAACTCCCATCGCGAACTAATGTTGTTCTAGGGCTTTCTCAATGACTGCGACAAACATGTGTGGTGCCGTCTCCACCGACTTTCCCTTTGTATATGCGTGCTGCCTTGGTGACAATAATAGTGGGTTGAGTTTCCTCTTATATGAGCATCTAATACCCTTTCAAGCGTAAGGACGGATGTAAGGCTAATGGGCCTGTAGTCCTTTAAGTATATATGGCTGTTTCTGCCTGACTTCGAAATTAACACAACCCTACTAGTGGTGATCGGGACGTGGTTTGAGCTAGACCGACGGAAAAACAAAGAACAAAAATTAAAGTGCAAAACAATATTTATCCACAAATTAACACCAATCAGCAACTAATTGTCTCAATAATACAATACAATAAACATAATTCTTTAAAAACGGCCACAAAATTAATAACTCTAATTTAAATAATCACGAAACTCAACTAAATAGAACATAAACTGAAGACAAAGAAGAAAACATCAATCAACTGCGGGCGACCAGGTGAGGGGCTTCTCTATGCTCTCTGCAAGTATGCCTTGCATTTGACTGGTCTTTTCTCTTCTCCCTCCTCTTCTTCTCCTTTCCGTTCCTTACTGTTAAAATACTCCCGTTAGCTGCGCAGGCGGTTGTGTGTGCACAGTGGGCCGAAGCATAGCAATTTGAAGGCATAACACTCAACTTGCCGTGCTTCTCTTGTCTTGCAGTGCACACTTAGCCGCTTGTGTGGTTACACTTGCTTTACAGTGGGCGGTGATGACGAAATTTCGCATAGATTCCACGAATATACGTGGCTTGAGAGCGAATTACTTTCCGGTCTATGCCCATTTGTGTACTCATCATCCTCATATAATGGCACTAGGTGAGACCCAGGTGGGTGAGGGTGCAGATCCACTACTGCCATTGTTTTCCCTCCACAGAGGCCTCGCCATATACATCCGCAGTGATGTCGCAGACCAGTGCCAGCAACACTTGACCACGCCGGATGCCGAATTTAGCTCCTTGTGGGTTAAATTCAAAATCCAGTCGCACATCCTGCACTTCTGCTTCATATATAGAAGTGAAGTTGTTGTTGCTGGTGATTTTAATGTTCATAAAATGGCTCCGTCATTCGAGTCACACAACTTTCGAGGGTTTGTGCGTTGAATTGTTTGCTGAGTCAAACAATTTGGCTCAACTAGTGAAGGAACCAACACATTCTCCCTGTGTTGAAGGGCAAAGCCAAAATACTCTGCACATTTTAAAACTTCACATCATAGTAAGTATGATGGTGATGTTTTTGCACCTCTTGGTAATTCGGACCACGCTACAATTTCTGCTACCTTCTCATATTCTAGTCTTCAATCTGCTTTTCCAGTAGCCCCGAAGCGGACAGTGTGGCTTTATGAGAGGGTCAATTGGGATAATTTGAATCTATTTTTCAAGCATTTCAATGGGAAATTGTATTTCAGTGATAGAAACATACATGCCGCAGCGAAATTCGTAGAACTAATAATTTTACTGGGCATGCGGTTTTTCATCCCCAGTAAACATATTCCAATTAAACCTAAAGTCCGTTCTTACTTTAATGCGACCTGCAGACAGGCCAAAGAGGTCAGGCTACCTCAAGTCCAAAGAGGTAGCATTCAAGAATTGGCAGTCACATAAAAATGCTGAAACTGGACTGCTTCGCAAACAGGCTAGAAACAAGTGCAATGCCATTCTAAGGCGCGAAATTTCTCTACGAACAGCACCTTAGAAGTAGAGTTAGAGAAGTAGAGTTGAATACCGTAAAGGTAGCAAGAGCTTCTGGTCGTTCGTCGGGAGAATGAAGAATCAGACATCGTCGTCTATTCCAACTCTCCTCATGAATGACCAGATCTTCACTCACTCGGTTGACAAGGCAAATATACTAGCTAAGATGTTTGCCGAGTCGAGAGATTAACTTGTGCTATGCCTGAGATACACTTTTAAACGCGAGCAGTTAAAAGAGTGCTTGCAAGACTCAATGTAAACAAATCATCGGGACCGGATTGCATTTCAGCCCACGTGTTGAGAAATTGCTTCTCAACGTTGGCTCGCCCGTTACGCAAACTCTTCAATTTGTCCTACACCACTGGAGTTTTTCCACACTCCTGGAAGATTGCCAACTTGCAGCCAATCCCCAAAAAAGGCGAGGCTAGGAACCCTGTAAATTACCGGCCCATAGCAATCTGCTCTACGCTTTCCAAAGTCATGGAGAGCGTAGTTAATTTCAACTTGTTGAGGTATCTAGAGCGCAATGAATTGCTCAGTGATCGCCAATACGGTTTTCGTGTTCATCGCTGAACTGGCGACCTGATGGCGTTTCTCACCGAACGATGGAGCAATAGTATCCACCATTTTGGTGAGAGTAAAGTTATTGCTCTGGATATCTCCAAAGCATTTGATCGAGTGTGGCATAAAGCACTTGTTTCAAAACTCGATGCATATGGAGTCGGTAATACCTTCACTCGATGGATTTCGAGCTTTCTCAGCGGAAGTTCTATCCGCAGGGTTTCGTCCTGTCCTACACTCTTTCTGGTTTTTATCAACGACCTTCTGTCGTTGACTCATAATCCCGTCTATTCGTTTGCTGATGACAGCAGCCTTTGTCAATCATACTCGTTCTCCAAACGACCTTCGCGGTCTGACATTAGCGGAAAGAGACGAACCATGAGTGACACACTCCAAAGCGACCTTGACAAAATCTATGGGTGGGGTTGAGCGAATCAGGTCAACTTTAATGCGAGTAAGACCCAAAGCTGCATGTTAACTCACAAGCGAATGGAGGGTAATCCCTGTCCCGTCCTTAATGTGGGTGGCGTGGATTTTAGCGAGTCGACGGCTCTTGATGTTCTGGGTATGTCGATCTAATGTGATCTTCGGTGGAATGATCACATTTTAGATGTGTCGAAAGAAGCAGCCAAGTTCCCAGGCTTTTTAAAGCCGTGTGAGGTATACTTCACTCCTGTCGATCTTCGCCCTATCTACGTCACCTACATTCGACACAAAATGGAGTACAATTCGCACATATGGTCAGGGGCTTCCAGAACATATCTGTAGCTCCTGGACCGTGTTCAAAATCGTGCGAAGAAGCTAATAGGAGACAGTAGGAGATCCAACTATATTGAATCCTTGGAGCGTCGTCGAGATGTGGGGTGTGTGTGCACCCACTAACCTATCTTCCTTTCACGGACCAACAAATGCTTGCATGGAGAGGGGGCATCTCCTGAGTTTTGTCTAATCCGATATAAAATAAAAAATAAAAAAGATACCCTCCAAGAGCTTGGTACATAGCCCATATTTACGAAGGATGTTGTTAATATTAGCAACCCACGAGCTAACATCCTCTATTACGTGTTGCGACATCGCAGGGAATACTCCTCCAAAAGATATCCTTAGCCCTTTTTATCTTCTTTTTATACAATCTAAGTATAAAGTCCTTGTATTCGCCCCATATCTCAAGCCGGTCAGTTATTTTAGTCAGCTTGAAGATTTCGCCGACTCTCTCCCAGCTCCTTGCTCCACCAGGGAGGTTTGCACTTCGGCCCGGGCCTCGTAAGGAGACAAGCTATTTTCTAAGAGGATTTTAAAGACCCTACTAGTTTATCTTCGGATTTTTCAAGATCCCCAGCGCTTGCAATTGTCGCCGAGTGGCCTATTCTTTCTTTCATACCCTTTCATACTTTTCGCAGTCTGTACTCCTAGGATTTTTGTATGCTTTGTCGGTGTCAGTATTCTTAAATTGAATAATAATTGGGATGTAATTGTGATCTGATAAGGAAGGTCGCATAAACACTTTTCAATCGTCAATCACGTTCGTAATTTTGACTAAAGAAAGTTATGTCCAGCACATTTTCGGAGAGTGGACCTTTGTAGGTGGGTTCCCTTCCTCTATTGGCTATCCACAAGTTATAGTTAAAAATAAATTGTAAGAGAGACTCACCTCTGTCGTTAACGTCCCTGCATTTCAATCGTTGTCCTTTGGCCCTCATTCCTTCAACCAGAATCTTGAGCTCTTCAGGGGGTGCATCTTTGTTTTGGGCCATGTAGCAGGACGACTTCAAATTTTTCTCCCTCCCATAGACCATGGAGTTTCAAAACCACTCCCTTTAGCCATTTGGGAATCATCTCGTCGTTACACTTGACCAACTTCACACCATTGAATCAACCCCACGCCGTCGAAAGACGGCGTTGGCTGGTCGACCTCGGCGTCCATTTTGTTGATCATAGCTTCCAGCAGTTTGACTTCCACCATCCTTTATTGCCCCATCGAATTTGCCCGTAAGGGTTGGCTTGGTTAAGGACCGCTACTGTCTAGTGACGTTTTGTGACCTCGCTGGCCTTCCGACTAACAGGCAACACTCCGAGCGTAGCTTTGGATGTGGAAGCCTTGGATGCGGAAGGGCTTTGATCCTGATGCTTCAGATTCTTGTTCTTCAGGTCTTCAGGTCTTCAGGTGCTTCAGGTCTGGCTCTTGCTTGCTCTTTCGTTAGCTCGATGGTAACGCTGTCAAGATCTGAGTCTGAATCGACTGCAGCACCTGACCGCGTTAATCTTGTGTCCAACATTTGTGTATCAAGAGTAGCTTTAAAACTGGCATGCCTTCTTATCGACGAGATGCCAGCCGTTTTAAGTTGGTGGCCGCTGGCGACACACAGAGGAGATCCATGATCTCCACCGTGCCCGCCGGTGGATGATCTCCACCAGCCACGCCTTCCACCGACGTTTGGGTAGATATCCCTACCCGAGTTGGATCGTTAGCTGACTCACTCATTGAACTATAAACTCCTCCACCTTGCATTTAATACCTTTTGCCAGGTTTATAGAACTGCCACCTCTCTGGGATCAGACGCGGACCAGGGAGCCGTCTATTGTGGGACAGACGCTTCTGGATTTTTTAAAGAGAAGAGTGACGATGAGCCGCACCTAACCTGGTGAAGACAGACGCTGTCACCCGAAGGACCAGCAGGTTTGGCGTTAAGCTCGCGTTATTGTAATTCTGTTACTCAGTACAATTTTCTGAGCGTTTGAAATAAAATATTCAATTTTCACGAAAATTTCGAGAAAAATTTTGGTTTACCATAGAAACCGAACGGGGACCTAAATAAAAAAAACAAAAAATTATACCCCTGTATTTCTTTCTTAAATTTGCGAAAGTTTACGATCTGTTCAATTTACATGCGAGATAACCGAGAAATTTTACTCCCAACGGTACCGCTCAAACTTTTGTAGAGCGAGGTTATGAGAGTTAATGGTGCCGGGTACCACTTATGGTGATCAGTCTCAAAAGATGACGTTGATTACCGAGAGTGGGGGCCCCGGAGGATCTAACGGTACTACTTGGAATGTAATTCGGTTACTCAGTACAATTTTCTGAGCGTTTGAATTAAAATTTTAAATTTTAACGAAAATTTCGAGAAAAATTTTGGTTTACCATAGAAACCGAACGGGGACCTAAATAAAAAAAACAAAAAATTATACCCCTGTATTTACACCCGAAGGGATGAGGGTCCATTCACTTTGTTTTTTCCTTTGTAACGCATTAAAGGAGGCGTGGCAGGTATAGAAAAATATATACATATATTCTGGCTCAGAATGATCTCCTGAGTGGATTTAGCCAGATCCGTCCGTCTGTCTGTAGAAATCACGATTATGGAAGAACGAATGAAGCTATAGCCATGAAATTTGGCACAAATATTTTTTGTCATCATAGGCTATTTGGTATTGAAAATGAAAAAAAATCGGATTAGTGCCACGCCTACTTTTTATAGCAAATGTGAATTTTACCATACTTATAGCTCAATTTCTCAGCTTGTAGAGCGAATTTAAAGCTAAAATTTTATTCCCGACTCCACCGTCTCAGACTTAAATATACTCCCAAAAAAGGGCGTGGTCCTCACACTGGTGACAAAAACCACGATTACAGGAAAACGAGTGGAACCATCATCATGAAATTCAGCACGAATATTCTCTTCTATTTAGAGCTCTTTGATATCGAAATGGCAAAAAATCGGTTTACTGTCACGCCTACTTTTTAGGTAAATATTAATGCATCCAATTTGAAAACTGAATTTCTCAGTTTGTAGTCCGGATCTGAAGCTGAAATTTCAGTGCCGCGTTTACCGTGTTAGTGAGAGTCGTCGCACTAAAAATGGGCGTAACACGCCTACTGGTATACCATACTATATAATAAAGAGTTTGTTGAGAAAAGCGTTGTCGAAATGAGTTAATAGATCAGAATTTACTATCTGTAAATGAAATAAAAGTTGGCGTATCCCGCCCACTTTTTATCGTCACTTTGACAGATGCGGGTGTAGGGTATATGAGCTTCGGCCAGGCGAAGTTAACGCTTTACTTTTTTTCTTAAATTTACAAATATTTACGATCTGTTTAATTTACATGCGAGATTGCCAAGAAATTATCCTCCGAACGGTCCCGCACAAACTTTTGTAGTGCGAGATTGCGTGAATTAATGGTGCGGGTACCTCATATCGTGGTCACCCTCCAAAGGTGACACGGACTACTGAGAGGGTAGGCCTCGGAGAATCTAACAGTTGCATTCGGTTTGAAATTGGGTTATTCAGTACAATTTTCTGCACGTTTGAATTTAAATTATCGATTTTGATGCAAATTTTAATAAAACCTTTTGTCTAACACAAAAACAGAACGGACCTAAATAAAAATGCTAAATCATTGGGCGTGAGCCTTAAGTGAATAACTGGAATATGAGGTTTATGAACAGGAAAATAGCTCGAAAAGTAAAAAAAAAACGTCAATGTAAAAAAAATTAAGATTGTAATCAAAATAAGACATTTGAAATGTGCGATAACTGTCATATCCTGTATGCGTAAAATGTATTGACAGTGTTAACAAGATATGTGTAAAATGCATAAATTTTGATTAAAAAATTTAAACTAAAAAAATTTTGCTTATGCTTTGTATACTAAAAAAAGGAATCGGCCAAAATTACCGCTGCGGTCTTTATAGGTATAAACAAAACTCGGTCTTTCTAGTGTTAAAAACACCCTACAATTTTTTACAACTATACTTATTAACATAATATATATTCCATATTGATTATGTAAGTAAAAATAAGTTCAACAGAAAGAACGCAATGCTTTCTTTCTTTCTTTAATTGGCAACCCTGCTGACACGCGTCAGGGAGCGCAGTTAAAAATTTATCAAGTTTTCTGCCCATGCTCTCTTAAGCGTTGAAGCAGCAAAGCTCGCTTCGCTCTATCCACAAGAAATACACGTCAGCTGATTTTGCTGATCAGCTGATGAGCTGATTTTGCTGTCGCTGTTTTTGTGTGCTGCCGCATTGGGTTTTCGGCATAAGGCTTATAGCGAACTTGCTGGTGACTCATAAATGCTTACTTTTGTTAAGTTGATAAAAATATCTACAACCAAAAAATATCTACAACCGTTTTTTTCAGATAAGCGATATACATCAATTCTACACCCGGAACCATGGTTTGCTTTTGGATATAGACATGGAATACAAAATTGGAATTTCGACAGCTAATGGGAAAAATCTGCCTTTTAATGTGCTGGTATCTATATTAATTGCACTTGAAATAAAACACGTTAATTTTAATGTCTCTTAATCTTATACTATAATCTAACTCGAGTTTTTTATAAGCATGGGTATGAAATCTGCGTCGAGCTTCCGGTTCCTTAAGAGTTTTCGCTGTTAAATTTTGACATCCATTGCTAATAGCAGTATTGAAATAGGAAATGCTAACCTTGATATACTTTCGATAATATGGGTTATCCAGAAGTACCTTTCGAATGTTGAATGAGAATTATCTTTTTTGTTGAATGAGAACTTTCTTTTTTTTCTAACCTGCAATGGGAGCGTCTGAGTGTTAAAGTTATTTAAATTTATTTTGAATAACTTTCAGTGTTCAATAAACAATACCGTAAAACGCTAATTAAGTGATTTTTTCAGAGCAAATAATTTGAAATTTGTTTAAAAAATTTGCTACTTACCATACTATTCTACCTACGAAATAAATAGTCTTTTCCTCCTGGTAGATTTAACTTATCTGTTAGATTTATCCATAGAGTAAGAAATAACAAGAGGCCGAATCTTGAACAACGAAATTTTTCTATGGTCGGTCCAGTACTGGACCGATTTCTCACTAATTTTTGAGTATTTTGAGCTCTCATTCTCTTCTCCATGGCAATTGGCAAATTTTGATATAGAAAGCGCATTTTTGGCCGAAAATTTTTTGTTCTCTTCTCGCGTCTCCATGCCAGGTGTTCTTTTTTGGCTAGCGTTGGGTAGAAGCGAAGAATATATAATATATATATTGTATGTATGTACAATAATAATAATTGTAATAATAATTACAATTATTATTGTATTGTAATAATTGTAATTGTAATTGTAATTGTATAATTGTATATTGTATATTCTTTGGTAAACGACTTTTGAATGCATGTGCGTTTGTGTAATTTATCGTCTGTGTGTTATTTAGCGTCTGTGTCATCGTATGTAGGATGAGCGATGAGCTTTGTGTGGCTTTTCTTGATTTCTGTAATTTGACGACTCTAGACGTGGAGAATATAATGAAAACGCCAGAGAAGAATGCCTTTTTAGCAATAAGAAGAATGTAGCGCAACTGAAATATTTCTTATTCAAAAATTAAAGAAAAATGTCGGTATAATCGGTGGTTTTTATCCGGTACAATGAATTAAAATAATTTTTAATATAAGTAGCCGAATTTAATTCTTGTTGTTCACTTTTTTTATTAAATGAAAACACTTTTTAACATTTTGGATAACAATAAACATCTAATTTAATAAAAAAATAATATATGAAACGTTCAAACATAACAAATTATTTATGTAGTGTTATATAAATATATAACATAGTGTTATAAATGAATTAAAAATTAATTTATTTTATTATTTCACATTTATTACATGAAAAATTAAATATTTATTATTAAAAATTTATTATTTTTCATATAATAAATATGAAATTAAAAAAATTAATAAATATTATTCACAAGCAAATAAACAATATTTAATAATTTTTCAAAAAACTTTCAAATATTTTCATAAAATACTATCTCGTTAATCTTAAAAAAAATCTTATAATTATTTTAATTTTCAATTTCTCACATCACACAAAAGCCAAGATTTCTGTAACATAAACAAATCTTGAAATGGCTTTTCAATTTTTAGTTCTAAAAATTTCAAGCTGCGGCGCAAGCGCCGACAACCTTGCCAACACTCGACCAAAGCATACACAGCCGCATAAAATTACCCAACACAAACCAAGAACTGTATGTTAACAACAGTGAAGAGACGAAAGGGTAAGAAGTACGCATGAAATGCATTTGGCTCGGCGATGGACGAAGAAAGAAATCGTTCAAATCGCCTGCTTTCTGCTTATCATGTGTATTGTGTGTGTGCCGGCATTAGAACGGAGCGGAATACGCAATGAAACGGAGGAAAGGGCAAGTAATTGAAATAAAATGCAAGTGTTTGGGCCGTAAACAAAGAGAGAGAAATCGTTCAAACTGCGTGCTCTCGCCTATCATGTGTATTTTTCCATCTATGCTTTTCTTCGTTTCTTCGTCCATACCGCCCGCATCTATGATGCCGTTTGAGTAACTTTGGCTGATTCGGCCTCTTGTTATTTCTTACTCTATGATTTATCTTACCTTTTTGCAAAAATTTAAATTTGGCGGATACGTTGTATAGTATTTATACAACTCTTTCTGTGGCTACTAAAGAACTTAACAAATTTTCAGAACTTTGATTTCAGTTACGAAGCGATCCTTATTATTCCCATTTTTCATATACATATGTACTTCATATATTTCTAAATATACATATGTACATATCCTCAATATAAAAGTAATAAAATTGCGTTCTGCATTGAGTGTGTGGGTGAACATCGGTTCAGGAAACTCCGATTGGGCTGGTATGTTTTCTCCATTATTGGTGAAAACCAATACTGGTAGAAAAACCAATAGAACTGGTAGTAAAAAATCGATATCTGGTCCGAGTATGATGGTAAGTACCGCCAATGAGCATATTTCCTTTTTTAAAAAAAAAGCTAATAGTTTTCTTAACATAATCTGCAATCTTATACACTATTATTTGAGATTTATGGACTACCACAGTGGTCCCAAACGAACTAGTGACCAAAAGTGCGTGAAAATTTTTCGTTACCAACCCGAAATTTTCATAAAAAAGAAGCATTAAAACTGCTGAGTGTTTTTCGACTGTCAATTTTGTTTTTGTTTTCAGCAGAGCAGTAGCAGTAACGACTGTTACTGCAACGCGCAAAAGTTTTGCCAGTTTTTACTGTGTTTTTCTGTGTTTTGAAAGTCGTTTCAAAAGTTTTGTGCAGCTCTCTATCAGCCACCTCTAAATTTACCTACAGATAGCTGGGCGTATTTCTAGTTATATAGATTGTTATAATTCAAATTTAAAATGAATTTCGAGGAAAATTTAATTGAAGAAGTGCGCCAGAAGTTGTTCTACGATTTGATTTGTAAACATTTTAACAATTTCCTCCTTAAAGATTAAGTTTGGCAAGATGTATCGACGCGTACCTGGGTGCTCCAGGTAGAAATAAATACACAGAGAAAAAGCTGTCTTTAAAAACGAAAGAATAGAATACAGGAATGCAAACAAACAGATGACTTGCTGTTGCAGTCATGATTGCAAGGATTTGTTTGGCTGTTGCGTGAGAAAGAGTTGCTGTAACAGCCACTGCGAGGTTGTGTTTTGGCTGTAAATTAACGTGAACAAACGTGAAAAAAAATTTCTAAACGAAATCTAAAATAAAAGTTAAAAAATTAATCAACGCAATCTAAGAAAAACAAAACAAATGTCACAATTAATTCCATATGACAGAAGAGCATGAAGAACACTTTGAAAATATATACTAATGTTAGAATTATTTTATTTGATGCACACTTGTTTGAATTACACTTTTAACAATTTTGTCGATGTATCGTATCATCATTTCATGCGATGAATTTTTAATTGAAAAACTGAAATAAAAATCAGATTGTGAAAAACTATCGAACGCGTTTGTTGTAAATTTGAAAATTAGAAACAAATATGGAAATATAGAAAGAAAATCACCTTTGCGATTACACCAGAAGTGGGATTAACTAGCTTACATACAATAGAAGGCTTCTTTTACAATATTGTCGTCACTAACTCGTGCACAAAAAGTTTCAGAAAAGGAGATTTCTGGAGAAATTCAAAATGGAAATCCAGTTTCACAAGATGTGCAGGAGTTAATGAAAACATTTTTCAATCATCTACCTGCAATGGCTAATTTAGGATCATCTATAAAAACTGTGTCTCCTGACGAGAGCGAAAGAGTATCATTTCGTTTAGTGGAGTTTGATCCTGACAACAGCACGTGTTTAATGGAAGAATGGCTAAAGGACGTTAACGATATTAGAAGGCGAACTAGAATTGATGACCATATAATGATTTTGAAGGCTGGTGAAGCGTTGCTTTGAAAGGGTCGTCGTTTTTACAATGGATGGCGACCGTTAGTTAAAGATTGGGTAACTTTTGAAGATGACCTTTTAACAGCATTTCCAGATCGAGAGTCCTGGCACACAAAGTTATTACGCGCAGCAAACATGAAGAGCTCACATTGTAGCAGTATTAGTGAATACGGTTTGAAAAAGGTTCGAAGCCTTTATCGATTTGACTCTGAGCTCCCATGGGAAAGAGTTTTGTCACCTGTTATTGGAGGAATTAGATCTTAAACAGTTCGAGAGGGCATACGATTGCGTCAGCCGAAAAACCAAAAGGAATTGATGATTTTACTTCGTCAGTATGAATCCGAACAGGAAGATGATCACGTGGACAATAGTGGATTTTCCAAACGTGTTAAATTGAGTTCTGAGCGCGATCGATTTACAGAAAAATGCTTCGGTTGTGGTCTTACAGGTCATAAGAAGGATAACTGTACAAACCCTGATGCAATTATCAATAAGGATGCATTTATTGGAAAGTCGATTCCTGAATGTGCGTTTTGTAAACGAATAGGTCACAGTGAGTCAACTTGCTTTAAGAAAAATGACAAGTCTAAAGTGTGCTGTGTAACTAACCGGTATGAAATATTACCAACTGCAACTGTTTCCAATAAAGATGGCAAGTACACTTTTAGTTATATCATAGATTCGGGAGCAGATTGCTCTGTAATTCATTATCGAGTAGTTAAAGCAATCGATGCTAAGTAAATTTCATCAACGCATTCTCTCGCGGGCTCCGGTAAGCCAAATTTATTTTCATTGGGCCACTGTCAGGTCTATGTTACTTCACAGTATTTAACGTTGGAAATTGTTTTTCTTATCGTACCAGATGGTACTATTCCTGAGGTTGATGCTCTTATAGGTTGGGAAATAATTAGTTGTCCTGGTTTAAACATTGTAGTGAAGGAGCACGGATTGGAGCTACAAATTTCTACCAAAGTAGAAACTGAAGTCAGGACCGTAAAAATTTCAGATGGTATGTCAGGATTGGACGAGCCGCAAAAAAACCGGTTACGTTAATTAGAACGTAGTTACGTTAGTAGAAACAGCAAAGAATCAAACTCCGAATGTAGTCATCAACACACAAAAAGCAGGATCTGGTAAACTGAGTAATAAATATCTAGGTCCACATGAAGTTTTGAAAATACTTCTTAATGAACGTTATTTGCTAAAAAGGTTATATAAAAGAACAAAAGTAACGAAGATAACAGTGCATAAACAATTAAGATATTGGCCAGAGAAATCTTATGAACGATCAGATATTTAATGGTAATTTTATTTGTTGAATTGAACCTTAAATGGTCGGTTTATATGTTGAATTGAACCTTAAATGGTCGGTTGATTTGTTTAATTGGACCTTAAATGGTCGGTTGATTTGGACCTTAAATGGTCGGTTGATTTGGACCTTAAATGGTCGGTTGATATGTTGAATTGGACCTTAAATGGTCGGTTGAATTGAACCCTAAATGGTCGGCTGAATTGGACCCTAAATGGTCGTTTAATTTGTTGAATTGGACCTTAAATGGTCGGATGACTTACTGAATTGGACCTTAGATGGTCGTTATTTGGGCGATTTTTTTTTTTTTTTCTTATTACATTTTTCCTCTTCTCTTTTCAGAAGCTTAAAAGACTGATAATACCACAATGACGGTAGTTTAATTTATGATGCGAGGCCGCATCAGATTCAGGAAGGCCGTGTTAGAATTATTTTATTTGATGAACACTTGTTCGAATTACACTTTTAACAATTTTGTCGATGTATCGTATCATCATTCCATGCGATGAATTTTTAATTGAAAAACTGAAATAAAAATCAGATTGTGGAAAACTATCGAAGGCGTTTGTTGTAAATTTGAAAATTAGAAACAAATATAGAAATATAGAAAGAAAATCACCTTTGCGATTACATATATGTATGTATATATATTATAAGGAAAGAAAGCAGTTTTGAATTTGAGTTTAACGGCATCTTTTTGTAAAACGAATTGATTCGAACGTTCCCAGTAAAGAATTTAAGATCACTAATGCCGTAGGTAGCTCTGTAACTACTAACAATATAATAAAAGGACGTTACGCATAATATTATTATTGCATCTCACCTAAAGCATCTCACTCGCTTATCGAATAATGAAGACAGTAAGTAAGATTTTGCTCGTTTTAAAAAGCCGTGGAAGTAGCGCGTGTCGTTTTTTTCAGTTTCTAAGAAATTTCAAAGAATTTAAATTTTAAAAAAATAATGAATAACAGCAAAATTATTTTTGAAGAGAGCGGAAGGAAAAACATCAAGGTTTTTTAAAGTGTATGTTGGCCAGATATCCCGTGAAGCGCATTACATTACAAGGTGGGTCAACCAAGAAACATTTTTTTGATTAAACAATTTTTTAATTTTTTAATATGAAATACTGTTTCTATTGTAGGTGCATCCATGGGTAACCAATGATGGTACAATTCGACTACCCCCTGAAAATGAAAACCCATTTTTAAAAGAAGTTTTGGTGAGAGCATCTCAGCGTGGTGGTTCTCATCTTTAACGTTTCTCACGTGCTGGCTGCTCAAATTCTGCTCCTGGATATTGCCATACAATCATCGATAGGTACACCTAATGAACCTTTATTAAAAATAACTTCACGTCTTTTTATAATTTTACATATAATTAAAATATATAAAGTAGTTAAAAATAAAATTAAATTACGTATTTTTAAAACTAAATCATTAAAATATAACTATATAATCAATAAATTTGAAATACGTAAATTTTTAGAGTTTCATTATGTGGATTATAACTAATTATGCATTTCAATGCAGAATAAATGGTTACATTAGTACCTATGCTCTGTAAATAAGCAGTACTCAATATTACGTAATGACATTTGTAACCACTTACTCTGTAATTTACAAACCCATTATACAATAACTACCTACGGTCTCGCTTACAGAAAGTACTCAAAGTAAGCGAGACTGATTATTTCCTATGACATGCCTATGTTAAAAGTAATGAGTTTTCTACACAGGCTGTAATCCAGAAGTAACTACCTCCCAATATTGAATAATGAGTGCATAACCACTTTTGCAATGATTACTTTCTCTACTGGGTTTCGTCTGAAACACGAACATATCGGGTAACAGCTTTTTATAAAACGAATTTCTACTATGTACGTTGACGATCGTTTCCCAGTAAAGAATTTAAGATCACTTATGGCGTAGGTAGCTCTGTAACTACTTACAATATAATGAAAGGTCGACGCATACTATCATTGTTGATTATTGTAGAACCCATTATATTTAAACTTGAAATAAGACAGAAAGCAGTTGTTTGAAATGCCTCGCTTACAATTTCAAGTTAAAATAATCGATTTAGTAATCTACTGTTGCAGGCGGTCTTAAGATCTAGAAATATAGTGAATAAGAATGTGGTCGTGTGCGTTAGGTTGAGAGGAAGTTGATTTGATACTTACCTGATGGACGTCCGGATTCCTAGGTCTTCTGGGGGTGATAAATGCCTGCAAAGAATAAATATAATTGTTAGATTTCGATTAGTATATGATATCTCGCAAGTTAAGGTTGGAGAATGAGTAGTAGAATGTGGGTTGGGCGAGTACGTGTGTAAATTCCACGATTATTTGGGTGGTGAAGTTGCTAAATTTGGTTCCTGAAGGTAGCTGGTGAGTTTTCACAGCTGTTTTTTTGACGTCAGATGCCTAGTGTAAGGAATGAAGGATAGGAAATTGCATGGAGGTGGTCTTTCCGTTTTGGTCATGCAATAGAAAAGGTTGTTCAGGACACACATCGTATATTGGCGAAATTAATTGGAAAAAGAGGAAAAAGGAAGAGCAGATTCATATTTTCAACAGGAGCAAATAGAATAATAAGCGTGAGTCGGCGTTAAATAAGAAAAAAGGATTTTGTTAATTTTAATAGATTAATTTCGTGGTGTGTACAGAATTGGCGAGGCGGGAATTTGGTGGTAGCGGAGTCTGTGAAGCTGAGCTGTGAGGTTTACCCACAAGGACCGGGAGTGCATGGTTCGAGAACATTATTAATTGGCAGAATCCAGAGCTTCGGGATATTCCGCTGCGCAAGAAGAAAAAAAGCTAAGTTATAAAATCATTTGTATTGCGGATCGAAGAATCGAGAACTACCGAGAAGCCGTTCACAGGCGGCTTATGCTAGGCCTTCTGCCTAAGTATTTAAGTAGGTTAGGTATTAAGCCTAAGTATTTACAGATCTGAGTATCTGATCTGTTTTAAAGTATTTAAAATTCTATAGATTCTTCAAAGTCACGTCAGTGATTGTTAGAAGTGAATGAAATTTTTGCCGCCTGAACCAATTATTTATTTTTGAGAAGGAAAGCATATGTATATCTCCTAAACGTTATACACTGATTGTTGTTGAGCGATTTACGTAGATGGTTACTTTAAAGTAATAGCAACGTTGCGTAATATTTGTCTTCATTGTAATTGTCTGCAAACGACTAATCGAGATTGCGATTAAATATCGTAGTAAAATTTATTACGTCAACGGCGAATGAGTCGGAACACGGTGAAAAATTTTGATGTATTATTGGCTTTGGTTTAGTTCTATATTGGTTTTTTTTTTGCGATTGGATTTAAGTTAAGGTGTAATCACCCAAACCGACCCAGGTTGTGACCAAAAGAGCTCTTTTGGGGGATATGGTTTTAAAATTAATTTGCGTTGTAGATTATGACTATGTCTGTAGTCTTTAAATATCTTTTGTTATGTATTAGCGCGTTCAGTGGCGAAAATTTTTGACTTAGCAACTGAACTGAAGACATTATTAATATTTGTCGAATAAACCAAGTTGAAATGTGCAAATAAGTTTTTTTTTGGTATGGGGATCTGTGAGGAAGGGGTGTATCGGAAGAAGGAGAAGGATGGGAGCCGAAGCGTTATGGACTGTGCGAGGTAGTTTTTTTTTTTTTATTGTAGGTCCTCGCCTTGGTGGCGGCGGGTCGGAATCACGACCCGCGGTATAACCGGTTTGAGCAGCCGTGGCAGCCGCGCCTAGGTCGATGAGGAAGGACTTGTAACAATAATGGCGCCCAAAAAAATTTCGTCTCGCGGTTGATCCTTCGCAGGGCCTCCTAGAGCCGGTGTCTTATTACGGCAACAAGGTTGTGGTTTAATTGCATCTTCCGAGGGAGGGACTGCGGACGAGCAACCGCAGGGTTAAAAAGGTAGTTTTTTGTTAGTAAAGGCAGTCGTGGGCTGTTTCATCGCGGGATGCCTCTGTCACCAGTGACGTAATAATAGCTCGTGTTGTTCAGAATTGTATTGGCATAGTGGTGGAGGAATTCCGAGGGAACGGTCTAGTAAGACATTGTGTTGTGTTTTTTTTTGGCGTGTCGCGCGGAGTGACGGATGGGTTTTCGGACTCGGGTGACCTGGTATGGGTTAAACTCCCGAAGGCTAGTTGCACCAGAGGAAGGAAATGCATCAGTTACGTCTGCGTGGGCGAGTTGTCGCGCGGGTAGTTTTAGTTTTTCTTATGGTTAGGGAAGGTCGCGGATCTCCTTCGGTATCTATTGAAAACTGTTTGCATTTTGCGAAACTCATCTAGTGGCTGAATATGCGAAACCACTGTTAAGGGTCAGTGGTTGTTGAGTGCGGCATGATTCCGGTAATGGATGGGATTCGCAGATAAAAGTTTAGTGGTATACATTAGAATGATGTTGGCCTGAAGCAACTCGGCTGGAGTTCATTAGGCAGTGACCTAGGGTAGACGGTGTGAGGGTCATGATCCTAGTTGCATGCTGGTTGGGGTTCAGATGAGGTTGCGGAAGGCTGGTGATAAAAGGTGCGAAGGAATCTGTGGTGGCAGTACTAAACGCTTGCGGTTTTTATCTGAGAAAAGGTTTTAGAGTAGACCCATGGAGTTGGGCTCAATCTGGAGATACATTCCTTCCTGGCGGTTTCCAACCGAAGTTCATTTAGTATCTCGTAGAAAGTAAAATTGTGTAATTGGCATACAAGAACGTGGAGTGAGTTATATGAGGTATAATTTGTGGCGTTGTTGATTTGATTGTTTTTTGTATTTTAACTTGAGGGTCTAAGGTGTATATTATTGGTTCTAGTACGTACCGGATACGGGCGTTGGTTGTTGTTTTTTTTTTTTTTGTTAGTCGCGTTGCGTTTTTGGCGATCGTAATTCTGCGATTTTGTGGGTAGGTCTACGGCTTAATTTTGGAGGTTCGATTAGAGGCCGCAGGGTTAAGGTGAGGTCTCGGAGTTTTTAGTGAAAGGGTAGTTGTAGTCCTTAGGAGTGTGTAGCAGTTTAGTCGGTAGGCGATAATTAGTATTTGCGCTAGTGTAAACGTCGAAACCACAATGTCCACGGATAACTTGGGTAATTCAGCAGAAACAAGTGGTCTGGAGAGTAGTTTCTACATTGATCTTTCTGAGACGATCATCAGGCCCAGGGTCACATTCGAGACAACTTCTCAGGGAGCAGCGCATGTGGAGCATAGTAGGGAAATGTTAGAAAACGCTGCGAAGCAAGGGGCGATGCCGAAAACTTATGAGAGTGTCTCTGCGTTCTTAAATGATCCTCGGACGAGTGGTGCCAACGGTAATGACCGGCGGTATTCGACTGAACCCGTTCAAAGTAACAGCCGGACGAGTGAGAACCCTGAACAGAATAATAATGATAGGATCAGTAGTGGGTCGGCGGGTACTCAGGCGTCGTTGGATGTCGCGATTGAGAAGAGGATTCAAGAGGGAATCAAGGCAGGTATGGCGGAAATTGTGGTCCACATTAATGAAATGATTAGGCCATTGGTTAATTCGAGAAGTGGCGGTAGTACTGGATTAGATCTGAGGAATCCGAATAGGAGTAGCGCAGTAGGGGGAAATGGGTCCGGTGATGCGGTTGGAACGGCTAAAGCTGGCTATCAAGGCGCAAGCTGGGAAAAGGGGGTAACATTCCAGTTGAGGAGTTTATCTTTAGAGTTGAGCACTTTCAAGTGTTGTATGGTCTCAGTTGGGCGGTGGAGTGTTAAAAACCGATCCGGATAAAGTGTCTGCGATACGGGGAATTCGCGTGCCGCGGTCGCCAAGGGAGGTTAGGAGTTTTTTTGGGAACTGCCGGTTGGTACCGCAGGTTTATTAGTA
This sequence comes from Conops quadrifasciatus, assembly GCA_949752815.1. Taxonomy (NCBI): domain Eukaryota; kingdom Metazoa; phylum Arthropoda; class Insecta; order Diptera; family Conopidae; genus Conops; species Conops quadrifasciatus. Next base: position 16,844,069 of record OX457079.1, read on the forward strand.
ATTTTGCAAGCCTCTCAGCCCCGTTGAGTGATACGCTTAAGAAAGGCGGTAAGTTTAAAATGACCCGTAGGTGCTGTGTTGTATCAGTTAGGTGACCGGAATGATGAGTATCCCATAGCTTTTTACTCTCTGAAATTAAACAGTTGTCAGAAGAACTATAGTGTGACGGAAAAGGAGTGCTTAGCAGCGGTGTTAGCGGTAAAACGTTTTAGCGGTACGTAGAATTAATGCCATTTACTGTGGTTACCGATCATGCCAGCTTGAAGTGGTTGATGTCGTTGAGGGACCTTAGCGGCAGATTGGCGAGGTGGTCGTTGCAGTTGCAAGCTTTCGATTTCGAAATAGAACATAGGAAGGGTTCTGAGAATGTAGTAGCGGACACTTTATCGCGGTCAGACGAGAAGGTGGAATTATGTAATGAAACGTGCTTTGATTATGAGACCACAGAGTTTGAATCCCCTGAGTATCTGGAAAGAATAGAGTATATTAATAACAATAAAGATATTTTACCTGATCTTCAAGTGAAGGATGGCATGGTATTCAAGCGCAGTTGTTTTGATCGTGGTGTCGAGGCACCTGAGGAATTTAGTTGGAAGTTGTGGGTACCCGATGCGTTGACGGTAGCGTTGATTGAAAAGGCTCACGCGGCGAAGACGTCCAGCCATGGTGGCGTGGCGAAGATGTTACAGCGCTTGCGGCAGTTCTACTTCTGGCCGAAGATGGTTAGCCAGGTCAGGTCGTACGTTGGTAGTTGTAGCGTCTGTAAAGAAACCAAATCCGTGAATAAGGAGCTAATGCCAGGTATAGGTGGGGAAGTCATAACTGGGAGGCCTTTCCAGAAAATATATATTGATTTCCTTGGCAAGTACTCACGGTCTAAAAGGGGTAAGGCATATATATTTGTGGTACTAGATCATTTCTCGAAGTTTACCTTGCTAAAGGCCATGCGAGAGGCGACGGCGACCAACGTAGTCGATTTCTTGACTAGGGAAGTTTTTTTTTAGTTTGGCGTACCAGAAACGGTACATAGCGATAATGGCAAGCAGTTTACGTCCAAGGAATTTTCGAATCTTGTTGAAGCGTTCAAGATCAATCATCTTCGTACGGCCGTGTATGCACCTCAGTCAAATGCGGCGGAGCGTGTGAACCAGTCTATTTTGGCGGCGATCAGGGCATATTTGAGTGAGGACCATAGGGATTGGGATCTGTACTTGCCTGAGATTGAGTGTGCGATGCGGACGTCAGTGCATGCTGCGATTGGAATGACGCCTTTCTTTGCTCTGTTCGGGAGAGGACAAACTTGCGTTGTGGCGGGATAAGGTTAAGGAAAATCTTCATGCAGCGTTTTTGAAAAGTGCACGGTACTATGATAAAAGGAAAAGGAAGATCATGTTTGTGCCAGGGCAGGAAGTTTATAGGAGGATTTTCGCGCAAAGTGATTTTAAACGAAACGTAAATGCAAAATTTTGCAAGAAGTGGGGAAAATGTAGGGTTATGAGGTCGGTAGGAAACAATATGTATGAGCTTGAGGCATTGGGTGGTAAATCGCTGGGTATCTTCCATGTGAAAGATATCAAGCAATAATTTCCTGCGTATTGAATAGTAGTGCGAGTTAGCGCGGCGTTGTGAACTCCGGTTACGGGCGGTGGTAAAGATCGCGTACAGAATAGAATTTGTAGAGAAACTGTTTCAGGTGGTGCAGCTTGTCGGATGCGTTACCGGCTTACGGTGTGTAATCGGTCTATATGGAGCCTGGAAAGAGGTCAAGATACGTGGGCACAAAGGAGAAGTTCATGATATTGTGTATGAATGAGGAAACTTCCCGTATGTTGTGTGGTTGAGGTTGGGAAGCAGTGATTAAGGAGGTAGTGCCCGGCTAGCTGGAATATGTTGTCTCAGGGGTGGGCGTTAGCCTACGTTGGGCACCGAGTAGCCAGGACGGATTGAGGGTATTGTCTCCAGACCACGTGCACACTGCATTTGTCTAGCCAGCTCGCGTCTGACTTGCCAAAGTCAGTGTTTTGTTGCAGGCGGTCTTAAGATCTAGAAATATAGTGAATAAGAATGTGGTCGTGTGCGTTAGGTTGAGAGGAAGTTGATTTGATACTTACCTGATGGACGTCCGGATTCCTAGGTCTTCTGGGGGTGATAAATGCCTGCAAAGAATAAATATAATTGTTAGATTTCGATTAGTATATGATACCTCGCAAGTGTAAGGTTGGAGAATGAGTAGTAGAATGTGGGTTGGGCGAGTACGTGTGTAAATTCCACGATTATTTGGGTGGTGAAGTTGTTAAATTTGGTTCCTGAAGGTAGCTGGTGAGTTTTCACAGCTGTTTTTTTGACGTCAGATGCATAGTGTAAGGAATGAAGGATAGGAAATTGCATGGCGGTGGTCTTTCCGTTTTGGTCAAGCAATAGAAAAGGTTGTTCAGGACACACATCGTATATTGGCGAAATTAATTGGGAAAAGAGGAAAAAGGAAGAGCAGATTCATATTTTCAACAGGAGCAAATAGAATAATAAGCGTGAGTCGGCATTAAATAAGAAAAAAGGATTTTGTTAATTTTAATAGATTAATTTCGTGGTGTGTACAGAATTGGCGAGGCGGGAATTTGGTGGTAGCGGAGTCTGTGAAGCTGAGCTGTGAGGTTTACCCACAAGGACCGGGAGTGCATGGTTCGAGAACATTATTAATTGGCGGGATCCAGAGCTTCGGGATATTCCGCTGCGGAAGAAGAAAAAAAGCTAAGTTATAAAATCATTTGTATTGCGGATCGAAGAATCGAGAACTATCGAGAAGCCGTTCACAGGCGGCTTATGCTAGGCCTTCTGCCAAAGTTTCGTCCTCGCCTTCTTAAAGTGCAGAGTATCTGATCTGTTTTAAAGTATTTAAAATTCTATACATTCTTCAAAGTCACGTCAGTGTTTGTTAGAAGTGAATGAAATTTTTGCCGCCTGAACCAATTATTTATTTTTAAGAAGGAAAGCATTGTAACGAAGTTTTCCCGATCGTACGGGTTTATCGCTGGGATAAGCTCGCCGGCTGTCCAGGATTCCTTCCCACAGAAAATTTATATTCGCAGGGGAGTTTTTTATATATATATATGTTAAATATGTTATCTTTATTCAGGCCTCTTTCAAATTATTAATCCTATCTTATCCTAGTGATGTAAGCCGGAGAGGGCGAGGACAAACACGCTATGCCTAGCGTTGGGCTTCTAGGGCGTTGCTATTTCCAATACTGGCGATGTGCGCTACCGTCACCGTCTAAATTCTGTCTTTCTCGGTCGTCTAGGTTTCGCGTACTATATGTCGTGGTACAAGCTATAAACTTCCTGATATTCGTGATAATTATGTTCACGAGTGGTAAAGCTGTCCGAAGGCGCGCAATACCAGCAAGGCTGCCCGAAGACGCGCAATGCTCTTTTACTCGCGCACAGAATTATAAGTCGCGGCACAAACTATAAATTTCTGACATTCGAGATAATTATGTTCACGAGTGGTAAAGCTGTCCGAAGGCGCGCAATACCAGCAAGGCTGCCCGAAGACACGCAATGCTCTTTACTCGCGCACAGAATTATATGTCGCGGTACAAATTATAAATTTCTGATATTCGTGATAATTATGTTCACGAGTGGTAAAGCTGTCCGAAGGCGCGCAATACCAGCAAGGCTGCCCGAAGACGCGCAATGCTCTTTACTCGCGCACAGAATTATATTACCCGGTATGAACTACAACACTCACGCACTACGTCGTTCACCACCCTCACTGTGCTCCACTTGTCCTCATTTGTCCGTCCTCGCTAATCGCACGTCCAGTCCGGTCTCTCGTCCAGCAGCTACTGACTCGAGCTTGCTGCCACAATGTCTCAGCAGCCTTGCTTGCTTGTTCTTCTTATTGTCGTTTGTTTCTCGTGTTTCCGACTTACATGTTGCGGCAACATGTGTATGCAATGAGTACATCTTCACGTTCCATTGTACACACATGCTGACCTGAAGTATGTATATAAGGTAAGTAAGAGTTACAAAGAAATATTGAAATTAATATACATATATATTCATTAGCGGAAGGAGGAAAAAGAATAAAAAAAAAAATAAAATACATTCATAATTATTTACAGGAGTGAAAAAAAAACTGATAAGGAGTTCGGGCACATCCCAGTGGTTATGCATATGACGTCATCGATTTGGACCGTCATATCTCCCTCCTACTTCCGGGTGGATTCGAGATGCCACGAAATGTTGCCGGTCCTGGAGACGTGGAATCTGTACCAGATGCCATCCACCTGCCTGCGTGTGGAGATTCTCTGCCGCGGCTGCCATCGGGATCTTATCTGCTCGGCCATTTGTTTGACACTGGTTTCTTCGGTCGGAATCACTGCAGGTTCCTCGGAAATCGCCTCCTCAGCTATGTTTGCCGCTAGTAGTGAAAGGTTGGTAGGGTTGTCTAGCTCGGCCCACCAATCCATATCCATTGACAATACGTCGTCGAGGTCTGCCTGGCCCAGGTCGTCGAGAAAGTCGTGGAGAGCCTCTAGGTCGGGTGAGGGATCGGTATTGGCGTGTTCCGGCGAACCTTCGGCATCGTCTGTCATTTGGACGTCGGTGGTAGCACCGGTTGCGGTTGTTTCGGCTTCGTTTTCGATCGCTGTTTCGCCGAGTCGGTTAAAAGTTTCGCTCTCGCTGGATGGAATTGGGCTTGCTGGTGCGCCTCTCGAAGGAGAGGGGTAGGTGAGGCGGGCCAGGCCAGAGGCCGGGGCGACGTCCACTTCCTCCTCAGCCTCTTGAGCGATCGGTGGTGGCACTCTTCTTGGCCAGGCGTCCTCTCGTAGAATGTCATCCGTCCAGATATCTGGGTCTAATGACGTATGGGTGATGGTGAAGGTATATATCCTTTGTGTATAGCCCGGGCCTGTGAGGATGTCCACATCGGTGTTGGAGTGGTAGTGCTCTCGCCGTGGAGCATGGTCGTCGTCTTCCTCGCCCGCCTCTGAGCCAGCCCATACTTCGTCCTCCGTATCCTCCGGTGTGGTTGGGTTCTCTGGACTGCAAAACCCGGGAGAGTACCGTACGGTCTCCTCTTCACTGGATTCCTCCCTACGGTCACCTGTCATTTCGGAGATAGTAGGCTGTCCGTCTTCCTGGACACCAGGTTCCACTGAGCCAACTGTTTGGGCCCTATCCAGCAAAAATTCATCTTCAGAGATAGTGGACCCTTGGTCTCCCTGTGTACCAGGTTCCGATGGGGCGGCCGGCGGGGCTCCTTCGTCGGAGGAGTTTCCTTTGCGTCCTCGTGACTTCTTTGGTGGCTGCCTTCCCATGTCCATGTCTTCTTCGTGCTGTGGCTTCGGTGGCGGATTGTGTGCAGGCTCTGTTGGCGTTGCACGTTGTATGCGAATCCGGGGCCATTTATCAGCTGGCCGATCTATCACCTCTTCGTCGTTCTCACTTAGACGGCGAATGCGAGGTTGCTTGCGTTGCTCCTCTAGAAGGCGTCTTTTGCACTGCTCTCTGGTAACCCGAAACTTTTCCTCGTAGTCCATGTTGTGCACTGATTGATGATTCAGGCTTAACTGATGATGTTGTGTGTTGTCAAACTCGCTTAGCCTCCGAGAGTAACATGCGGTATTATTGTCAGCAGAGGTACGCCTGTTAACTGTTTCGGCGTTGAGAATCCTGCGGTGTGTGGTGCGCTTTTGCTTGGGGTCTCCTGCTAGCGGAGTGGCCCTTTTCCCAGCATCGTTTTGGGGTTGTGCGGCGTCAACTTCTGGGGGGTGGTATTCTTTGATGTCCGCCACATGAGCAGTCTTAGTTTGTCTCTCGCCGTTCTTTCGCACCTTCACGATCACGGGGGAGATAAAGCTCTCTACCTTGTATGGCCCATTAAAGCGGGGTGCTAATTTCGCAGCGAATTTGTCAATGGCCTTTGAGAGCGGGTGTTGTTTCAGCATCACTAATTGTCCAATTCGTGGTTTCCATTGCCTTCTCCGTAAATTGTAGTACTTCGCTTGAGCTTGCGACGCCTGCCGCATGTTTTCTCTAGCGATCTGGAAGGCTTGTTTCAGCCGTTCTGCATGCTCTCTAGGTGGAATTTCTTCGTTTCCAGTTCCCTGCGTCTCCCGATCGAAGACGGCCTTTGGCAACCGTGGTTCTCTGCCTTGAACCAAAAACGCTGGGCTGTAACCCGTGGACTCGGATCGACTGGTGTTGAAAGCGAGATTCAGCTCGGGTAGGAGCTCGTCCCATGTTGTCTGTTGCCGCCCAGTGAACTGCGATATCATGATCTTGATCGTGCGATTAGTGCGCTCCGTCGGATTTTCCTGCGGGGTGTAGGGCGCTGTATAACGATGATCCACCCCGAGCTCACGCATAAATTGTTGGAACTTCCTGCTAGTAAACTGTACACCATTATCGGAGATGAAAATCTTCGGTACTCCAAAATGGGCGAGGATTCGTTCACGGAATGATTTGATCAGCTGTTCGGTATTTGCTTTTCTGCACGGTATCAACTCTACCCACTTGGTGAACTTGTCTGTGAACACCAACAATATTGTATTTCCGTGTTTTGACCGAGGGAGGGGTCCGACAAAATCTGCGCTTACCGTAGACCAAGGTTCCTCGGCGAGGTGTGTCAGCATTTCCCCGGAAGGTTTCTGTTGTGACACCTTATATTGTTGGCAGTTTACGCAACTTCGCACATACCGACTCACTTGCCGAAACATGCCAGGCCAATAATACCTCTGGGCTACCCGCGCTATTGTTTTTCGGGTACCTAGGTGGCCGGCTGTGGGTGTATCGTGGTTCTCAGTCAACACCTCGTTGCGTAGATGTTCAGGAACGCATAGCTTCCACTTTGAAACATCTTCGTCATTGATTCCGCCGGGGATATACCTGTACAGTTTTTCGTTTTCAATGCGGTAGTCGGGGAACCTTTCCGGGTTCTCATCTACCTTCTTGAACTTCCTTGTATACCAGGATGCCGGCTCCGGTTCCTCTTGTTCGTTTAAGCGTGCACACACTGTTTCTGTTGGCTGACGTGAAAGGGCATCTGCGACTACATTATTTTTTCCTCTGCGGTACTGAATCTCGTACATGTATTGTTGCAGTTCAAGAGCCCAACGGGCAATTCGACCGGAGGGGCTCTCAATGGAGTTCAGCCATTTTAAAGACAGGTGGTCGGTGATTATTGTGAAGAAGTATCCTTCGAGGTATGGTCGCATCTTCCTCACGGCCCATACAACTGCCAAGCACTCCTTCTCGGTGACTGAATAGTTTTTCTCGGCGCCGTTGAGATGGCGGCTAGCGTAGGCGATGACTCGTTCTCGTCCGTCTATCGTCTGCGTCAGCACCGCTCCTAAGCCATAATCGCAAGCGTCTGTCTGAAGGTAGAATCTCTGGTTGAAATCAGGACATGCCAATACTGGGGCCTCTGTAAGTCGCTGTTTCAGGTCCTCGAATGCCTTTTGTTGCTCCGGATTCCACGCGAAATGTTTTCCTTTCTTGAGCAGCTGGGTAAGGGGGTGTACCACTTTGGAGAAGTCGGGTACGAAACGCCGGTACCACGAGGCAGTTCCGATAAATCTTCTCAACTCACGCACATTTTGGGGTGGCTGTAGTTCTTTGATGGCCACCACTTTGTCCGGATCCGTGTGAATGCCTTCCTCACTAATTTCGTGGCCCAAGTATTTGATTTTATTCTTGAAAAATTCGCACTTTTCGTTATTTATACGCAGCTTGGCGTTCCTTAATCGTGTGAAAACTTCTTTGAGATTTTCCATGTGTGATTCCAGTGTGTCGCCTGTGACAATAATGTCATCGAGGTATGCGAAGGCTACTGGTTCCATGTCGGGGCCAATCACGGTGTCTAATGCTCGTTGGAAGGTTGCAGGAGCCGAGTGAAGGCCGAATGGCATCACCTTCCATTGGAATAACCCACGCCCCGGAACAGTGAATGCGGTGTAAATTTTACTGGACTCCTCCATCGGAATCTGCCAGTATCCATTCTTTAGATCGATGCTGCTGACATATTTGGCGTCCCTCAAGCGTTCCAATATGTGGTTTATTCGAGGTAGCGGGTATGCATCTGGTACCGAACGGGCATTAAGTTGCCGATAGTCGATACATAAGCGCCATTTCCCCGTCTTCTTTTTCACTAATACGATTGGTGCGCTGTGTGGGCTTCGGGATGGCTCTATGCAACCCTTCTTCAGGAGGTCGTCGATTTCTTCGTTAATAATCTTCTGCATTGCCGGGTTCTTTGGGTAGTAACGCTGCTTAATAGGGCGTTCGTCACGCATGATTATGCGGTGTGCGGTTATATCCGATGGACCTTCCATATCCTCGAACATTCTCACTTCCTCTGACAGAAATGCGTCGATACGCTCTTGTTCCGTCAGTTCATTTGCTATACGTTTGCACACCCTGTCTTCGATTTCGGCTTCTGTCTCCTTGATTCGGACGTATCGTCCACCACATTTTAATTCTGTTCCGATGCGAGCTAGGAAATCATAACCTAGAATCAGGTCGTCTACTACCTCCGGAAGGATCAGCAGGGTTATTATGCAGCTTTTCGTTCCCAGGGTCACACGTGTTGTGAGTGCCTCTGTAATCGCTTGCACTTCGCCGTTTGCCATACACATTCTTGTGTCGACTTTGTGTATTTTCGGCGAGATTTCCAATTTGTAAGCATAGTAGCGACTGATGAAGCTCCGCGCGGCACCCGTGTCTATTGTACCATCGAGGAGTTCATTTTGTAGGGCAACGGTGGCGACTATGCGTTGGCCCTCTGTACGTAGGTCTTCTAATGAGCTCGAGGATTTTCCGCCGTCTGAACATCCCCTCGAACCGGATGCTGGCCTTGACCGTTTCCCGCCTGTTGTCGGCAACATTCCTTCGTTCTTAATCCCTTGCGGCCACAGTCCCAGCAAAATATGATGTTTTGGCCGCGGCAGTTACGAGCGAAATGACCGGCTTGTCCGCAGCGTCGACATGCAGAGCGTGGGTTGCGAATGTAATCTTCGTTCTCATCCACCACCTGTCGGTGCTTCTCTGTGGTGATTTTAGAGCTTGGTGGTGGCTGACGGGATCTGGCATCAAATTGGAGGTTTTCCCAGTCACCGGCCAGCGCTATTAATTCTTCCAACTGTTTGAAATCACGCCGCTTAATATACAGCTGTAGGTCATTATGGCTGTTGTGGTATAACCTATCGAGGCGTTGAGTTTCACTCCAACTTGTATGATGCATTAAACTTTGTAGGTCCACTACGTAATCTTTAAATCTCTCGCCAGTCCTTTGCTTTCGTTGACGAATGTTGTCGTCTAGTCGCTCAAAAAAACGGGCTGGCAGGAAGAACTCCAAAAAGTCTTGTTTGAAGGTTCCCCAGGTACACCACTTTTTATTGTTGCTTCGGTACCATTGCAGGGCTCGTTGCTGCAAGAGCTCTGGCATCGCTTTTGGTAACAGGTCTATATTTACGTTGTAGACATCAGATAGTTCCTCTATCCTCTCCACAAATATCAGTGGATCTTGTATACCATCGTACTGTACTGCCCATTTCTTTACGCGTTCCAGAATGGCGCAGTAATTTTCTGGAGAGCTGGCTGTCGAATTAGACACGGGGTTCCACGGAAACTGCGCTGCTGGCGATGCATCAGGATGTGACGTGACCTCTTGCCGGTCCTTAGTTGTGGCTTTATTATTCGCTTGCTTCGGGATGTTCACTGTTAATGTTGGTGCTGCTGGAAATTCTAGTCCGGTGGAAGTCGTCCCAGTTACCGGCGAGACGCTTCGCCTGTGTAACTCCTCTAATTGTTGCAGGCGTGCTGTTGCCTCTGATGATAATGCGGATTCATTCACGAAGGACGAGAAACGCTTCCGCAGTTCTTCCACTGAACCGTCGGTCTCCAAACCAAATTCCCTTACGTACTCTAAGAGGACGTCCTTTCGGAGCGTGTAAATCCAGGTAGTTTTCACCATGTTTGCGTTCTCTCGGCTTGTCTTAAAGAATTCTTATGGCTCTGAATAAGTGTTGGTTTCCTTTTGAGTTTCTATATTTAACAGGGTCCCTGCTCGGGCGCCACTGTAACGAAGTTTTCCCGATCGTACGGGTTTATCGCTGGGATAAGCTCGCCGGCTGTCCAGGATTCCTTCCCACAGAAAATTTATATTCGCAGGGGAGTTTTTTATATATATATATGTTAAATATGTTATCTTTATTCAGGCCTCTTTCAAATTATTAATCCTATCTTATCCTAGTGATGTAAGCCGGAGAGGGCGAGGACAAACACGCTATGCCTAGCGTTGGGCTTCTAGGGCGTTGCTATTTCCAATACTGGCGATGTGCGCTACCGTCACCGTCTAAATTCTGTCTTTCTCGGTCGTCTAGGTTTCGCGTACTATATGTCGTGGTACAAGCTATAAACTTCCTGATATTCGTGATAATTATGTTCACGAGTGGTAAAGCTGTCCGAAGGCGCGCAATACCAGCAAGGCTGCCCGAAGACGCGCAATGCTCTTTTACTCGCGCACAGAATTATAAGTCGCGGCACAAACTATAAATTTCTGACATTCGAGATAATTATGTTCACGAGTGGTAAAGCTGTCCGAAGGCGCGCAATACCAGCAAGGCTGCCCGAAGACACGCAATGCTCTTTACTCGCGCACAGAATTATATGTCGCGGTACAAATTATAAATTTCTGATATTCGTGATAATTATGTTCACGAGTGGTAAAGCTGTCCGAAGGCGCGCAATACCAGCAAGGCTGCCCGAAGACGCGCAATGCTCTTTACTCGCGCACAGAATTATATTACCCGGTATGAACTACAACACTCACGCACTACGTCGTTCACCACCCTCACTGTGCTCCACTTGTCCTCATTTGTCCGTCCTCGCTAATCGCACGTCCAGTCCGGTCTCTCGTCCAGCAGCTACTGACTCGAGCTTGCTGCCACAATGTCTCAGCAGCCTTGCTTGCTTGTTCTTCTTATTGTCGTTTGTTTCTCGTGTTTCCGACTTACATGTTGCGGCAACATGTGTATGCAATGAGTACATCTTCACGTTCCATTGTACACACATGCTGACCTGAAGTATGTATATAAGGTAAGTAAGAGTTACAAAGAAATATTGAAATTAATATACATATATATTCATTAGCGGAAGGAGGAAAAAGAATAAAAAAAAAAATAAAATACATTCATAATTATTTACAGGAGTGAAAAAAAAACTGATAAGGAGTTCGGGCACATCCCAGTGGTTATGCATATGACGTCATCGATTTGGACAGTCATAGCATATATCTCCTAAACGTTATACACTGATTGTTGTTGAGCGATTTACGTAGATGGTTACTTTAAAGTAATAGCAACGTTGCGTAATATTTGTCTTCATTGTAATTGTCTGCAAACGACTAATCGAGATTGCGATTAAATATCGTAGTAAAATTTATTACGTCAACGGCGAATGAGTCGGAACACGGTGAAAAATTTTGATGTATTATTGGCTTTGGTTTAGTTCTATATTGGTTTTTTTTTTGCGATTGGATTTAAGTTAAGGTGTAATCACCCAAACCGACCCAGGTTGTGACCAAAAGAGCTCTTTTGGGGGATATGGTTTTAAAATTAATTTGCGTTGTAGATTATGACTATGTCTGTAGTCTTTAAATATCTTTTGTTATGTATTAGCGCGTTCAGTGGCGAAAATTTTTGATTTAGCAACTGAACTGAAGACATTATTAATATTTGTCGAATAAACCAAGTTGAAATGTGCAAATAAGTTTTTTTTTGGTATGGGGATCCGTGAGGAAGGGGTGTATCGGAAGAAGGAGAAGGATGGGAGCCGAAGCGTTATGGACTGTGCGAGGTAGTTTTTTTTTTTTATTGTAGGTCCTCGCCTTGGTGGCGGCGGGTCGGAATCACGACCCGCGGTATAACCGGTTTGAGCAGCCGTGGCAGCCGCGCCTAGGTCGATGACGAAGGACTTGTAACACTACAACATCTCACTTGCTTATCAAATAAGTAGAATGGTAAACAAGATTGTACTTGTTTTTAAAAAAATAAAAAGCAGCCCATTTTTTCAGTTTCAATGAAAATGATAATGATAAAAATAAGTCATTGAAATTTTTCCAAATAAAATCTTTGAGTAAAAATTAAACTTACTATTGAGCGTAAAAAGGTCTGTAAATTTTGTAATGTAATTTTGTAAAAAAAAAACCGAAACCCAGCCTGCTAGTCATCCCAGAAGCATACACGAAGCCTCATCCAACAGCGCCGCAGCACTTTATTGAACAACCAGTAAGTCTGCATTCGCGGCATATCTCCTCCTTGCGCTATTAAATAAAACTCTTATTTCCCTTTCGCTCTTTAGGATAAGAAAATTATAACTTTCAAATGTGGAGAAATTATACGCCTTCCGTTGAAGCGTAAACTCGATCGACTTTACATTACTTCGGAACTAGCACAGAAGATTATACCACGCAAATTTACTAATGGCGTTACTCTGTCAACTGGATAAGGATAAGGTTCACAATATTCAGCCCTATCCCGACGATGCAGACCTTTTTCCTTGTGGTAGCAACAATAAAGTTCGAAGAGAACTCAACGCAATATCATTTGCGGTAGAAAGTAATCAACGCGCTTAAAACTACGCGATTCGGTGATGAAATGTTTACATGAATTTGGACTTTGCGCTATTTTATGCTATTTTGGACATTTTTGTTCTATTGGGTACCTGGCAATGCCACCACTATGCAAAGAAGTCGTTTGGGTCATCCTGTGACCCACATATGTTTTTAATGTGCCGTTAGTATATTTTTCAAATAGAGTGATCCGTTTGAGAGCTGGAAAGGATTTATTGTTTTTTTTTATAAAATGACAAGTAATAGAGACTAGAAATTCCTCAATATGGTGAAGTGGGTACAAAGGAGCGCAAAGGTAAAAAAAACTACGATTTATTATTCTGTAACAGTTGCTCTGGTAGTTTCTTTCGTTTATGGCTTAGTCACTGACGGTTGGATAAATAAATAACGTTTTTGAGGACGATAACGACTGTTGCTTTGACAAAGCAAGTATCGCTGAAGATCAGGGTTATATGATCGAACACCAAGCAAGTGAATCCAGTGAAGGATTCGAAAGTGATTGAAACGACATTTACAATGAAAATTGCACCCAAGTGAAAAATCTTCCAAGTAAGGACAATTTCTTAGATTTTGTTTCTTGGAATATGAATCCCTCAGAGCGTGCACTGCCTCAAACGTAAACTGAAAACATAATTCAAGGTCATATAGGAATAACGTCATTTGCATTGAAGCGAATTCCAGCAATGGTCGACTCTTTCAAATTGTGCATTACAAACTCTGTAAAACAACTATGTTTTCGTTTTATAATATTTCTATAAATATGCAGGGAAGAAGATTAAGTGGTGAGACCTACAAAGATTTAGATACAATTGATTTCCCTGCTCTCAATGCATTTATCTGTGGATAGAAATTAGACAACTGCGCAAGACATCCTGAAAGCAGTAAAAGCTTATTCAGAACACGGTATTAGTTTCAAGTGTTGTGTGAAGTGCTTCCATTTGCTTTCGAATCAAACCGTGACTGTCGGAAGCATACATGGTATTGTTTTCAGCACCGCTGCCGACAGTCACGGCTTGATTCGAAAGCAAATGGAGGCACTTCAGAAAACCCTTGAAACTGATACTGTGTCTTGAACAAGCATTCAAGACGTCCTATGCAGCTTTCCAAAAGAATAGGAACAAGTTGTACAGACATCTATTGATCTTACAGCAACTTAGTATGCAAGTAGTAGAACATATGGCTAGACAAAACGCCTACCCCGTGCATCAGTGTCCACTGCAATTGGTCATAAAGAACAGCACTTTGAAGAAAATGGAACATCGAACATAGAGAAGAGAAAGGCTTCAGAACGAAAGCGTTGTGGTTTGTGTCCTGCTGGGAAAAAAATAACAACGTATATCTCATGCTTTACATGCAATACCCAAGTATGCTGTCAGCATGGTCAAACATCAACTTTAACCATTATCATTATAATTACTATCATATTCAATGAGTATTCCATGCTTTAAAGACATTTTAATAAAAAAAATATTTTAAGACTTTTATTTAAAGTTATATCTTTAAATAAAACCCATGGGGTCATAAAATTACCCAAACGCAACGTATGTAACTTTTTGTTAACAACGTATGAGGGTTAAGCCTGTCGGGTTTCACAGTGCGGTTTATGTCATAGGCCTAGCTAAGACACATTTGTGGTGCTATTGTGAGTTATTTTTGTAAATTATCTATTGTAAACGGGTCTCGCAGTCGGTATATGTCAAAAATTATTATGAACTTCAAAATTATAAATGAAAAAATTATTATATTCAAAAAGTCGTTATATGTCAAAAATTATTATAAACTTAAAAATTATGAATAAAAAAGTTATTATATTTATGTTGTAAAATGCAATTTGGCTTTGTTAAATTATTTAAATTTAATTTTAATGTAATAAGAGTGAAACTTGTGTTTCACCCCAACAGACGAATTGTTGAAAAGCACAATTGACGTATAAAAATTAATTTATTAAATAAAAGCGACATATGTCAATTTGTTGTTTCAAAAATTGAAATCTAAAGCTTAAGCCCAGGAAATCTACCGCTTAAGTTAAGCGTCACTTTAAGTTAAGCTTATATCAAAGAATATACAATGTATAGAAGGCGCATCTCATACAAATTTTCGGCCAAAAATTTTTGCTCTGGTGTTTTTCACCACTCTGTTTTTTGAGTTTCTCCTCATTCTCTCATTTGTTTAATAACTTTGTCTCTTTTGGTCTCAACCTCTCAACCAAATTGCAACTTTTCGTTTTCGTGTTCTCTTCTCGCGTCTTATTCACGACTCCATGCCAGGTGTTCTTTTTTGGCTAACGATGGGTTGAAGAATTTTGAATGCATGTGTTTGTGTCATTTAGCGTCTGTGGGTTTCGTATGTGTAGGATGAGCTTTGTGTGGCTATTCTAGAGTTGGCTGAGTTGACGACGCCAGACGTCGACAATAGATGAAAACGACAGAGGAGAATGTCTTTTTAGCAATTAGAAGAACGTAGCGCATCTGCGTTTTTTCTTATTGAAAAATTGAGGAAAAATCTCGGTATGTTCGATGAATTTTATCCGGTACAATAAATTGAAATAATTTTTGATAAAAGTACCTGAATTTAATCCTCGGTGTTCACTTTTTTTATTAAATTAAAAGACTTTTGAACATTTGGGATAACAATAAACTTCTAATTCAATAAAAAAATGATATATAAATTGTCCAAACATAACAAATGATATATGTATTGTTATATAAATATATAGTGTTATAAATAAATTTAAATTTTTTTTTAAAATATGAAATTCAAGAAATTATTAAATAATATTTACAAGCAAATAAATAATATTTAATAATTTTTCAAAAAACTTTCAAATATTTTCATTTTATCAACACTCTTATAATTATTTTAATTTTCAATTATTCTATCAATTGAAATTTTTGAACAGATAATCAAAAATTTCTAGTTGCGACCGCCAGCGCCGACAACCTTGCCACCACACAACCAAAGCATGCATAGACGTATAAAATTACCTAACACAAGCAGCAAACAACGGCATATCGTCATAAGCGACGAAATGAAAGGGAAAGAAATATACATAAAATGCATTTGGCTCGGGCCAAGAACGAAAAAATAAATCGTTCAAATCCTTTGATAATAAGCAATGCTATTGTGAGGGAAACGAAGAGAAAGGAGAAGCAATTCACATGAATGGCAAGAGCTCAGGCCATGATGCCAATGCTAAGCAGAAAGAGCGGAGAAAACCAGAGAAAACCAAAGCAAAGGCAAAATAAACTTTCAAAGCAGTGACGCTCTTTTCACTCATTTTGCTTGCACCCGCTTTCTGCCGACCGACCGCATCTGATTCTAAAAATTGGAATTTTTGAGTGATGCGCCTTCTATATATTGTATATTCTTTGCTTATATCTTAAACTCGCACTGTAAAACGCCTCAAAAAGATAAACTGGAGTTTAAGCCTCAGGTGGAGCTTAAGCTTGCACTGAAAAACCGGGCATTAGACTATTTCAATTTTTAATTATTGAATTTATTGACATTGTTTTGTTTTTGTTTTTAAATTGTTTTTCTGTTCTGAAATAAAATGTCAGTATATATTCAAATATTTTTGTTTTGCAAAACTTAAAGTAATTTACATTAAAAAATGCAGAATAAATGGTTACATTAGTAGTTATAATGCGGTCTGTAAATAAGCAGTACTCATTATTACGTAATGACATTTGTAACAACTTACTCTGTGGATTAAAAACTAATTATACAATAAGTACCTACCTTCTCGCTTACAGAAAGTGTTCGAAGTAAGCACTTTTTTGTAGCTTACAAAATCACTATACAATAGGTACCTACTTTCTCGCTTATAGAAAGTACTCGAAATAAGCGATTAATCTGTAGCTTACAAGCTAATTATACAATAGGTACCTACGCTCTCGCTTACAGAAAGTACTCGAAGTAAGCGAGGCTCATTATCTCCGATGACATGCTTATGTTAAAAGTAATTCGTTTTTTACACAGGCTGTAATCCAGAAGTAACTACCTCCCAATATTGAATAATCAGTGCATAACCAATTTTGTAATGATTATTTTCTCTACTGGGTTACTTTCCGAGCGATAACGTTAAAATTTTCCTTTTTTTAAAACCAGAGTGTCAGTTTAAAACTTCAAGCACGAATAAAGTTTTGTCTTAGTTTTCAAATATTTGTGAATAAAACTGTAAAATTTGGAGAAAAGAAAGTAAATATTGCATCTTGTATTGAATTTTGTCTGAGGAATTTACATTTTGTTTTCAGCAATAAAAAACAACTAGCGAGCAGCTCATAATGGAGCTTGAGGCGAACCCGGAATCAGCCAGAAACACGTTAACTTTTGGACCAAATAAAAACGACCTGGAGAAAAAGTGAAATACTTCGGCTCAAAAGCTAAATGCTAATGGACCACCTCAATGAACGGTCTTGGAGTGGAAAAAGGTATTTATGGGGTCCTATGTTAAATATACTGACCTATTCCTAGCTCCATATTCGTTTAGATTTGGGTTGATATGAAGTCTCGAACCAAAATAAAATTAACATTAATAGTAATAATATTCGTGACACTGTAGGCGGACCTAATCTGTTTAATCCCCTGATGGAGTTGGAAAAGGTTAACGACAGGATCCTGTGTCTCTCGTGCGCCGCTGCACCAAGTGGCACCGTACTGCGAGGATGAAAGAGGGCTTTTTCGCCGAAACAACCGCGACTTGATGGCACAACGACCAAAAGCCGTTCACATCAGGATGCAGAAGAGAAGAGAAGATCGGTTAACTCATCCACTTTAATCCCAAGCGAAGTTGAAGTTCTTCCTCAGCCACCGAAAACTTGTCCATTTCAAACAACGTTACAGAGGTGGAAGTTGATAACTCTCCGCGCAATGGGCCACCATATGGTAAAAAATCAATGCGGAAGAAATTGCAAGAAGAGCAACTGATGCTGATGCGACTAGAGGTAGAAAATCAGGAGCTGACGCTAGTTGAGCTGAAAAAATATCCGAAGCATCAGCCTCAAAGTACTGTTGAGCTGAATCAGCAAAACAACAGGCTGAAGCTGCGGTGACTCAAGCTGGAGCAACTCCAGCACATTGAAGTAACAAGGCATCATTCTCCAAAACATAGGATAAGAATAGCTTCACATCATCAGCAAACATAAGCAACTTCGCCCATACAATGACGGTTGACAGATCATTTATAAAAACGAGGAATAGCAGTGGTCCCAAATGACTACCTTGAGGAACTCCCGAAGGTACAGCAAACTCCTTAGATATTGTATTATTAAATACAACCATTTGAATGCGATTTCTGAGATACGACTGGATCCAACATACAAGAGATCGAGGAAAACCGAAAAGCTTCAGTTTCAAAATAAGAAGCTTATGATTTACTACATCGAAAGCTTTACTGAAATCAGTATAAATAACATCCGTCTGCTTAGAATGCTTAAAATTATTGATTGTTTCTGATACAAATTCCAACAGGTTTGTAGTAGTTGATTTTCCTACTCGAAAGCCATGCTGGACAGGCGAAATTGAAGAACATACAGAGCGAGAAATCTGATCAGTAATTATCTTCTCAAACAGCTTCGGAAGAGCACTGAGCTTTGCGATACCACGATAATTATTTATTAGATGTCTATTACCAGATTTATGCAAAGGAATAATATACGATGACTTCCAAGCACAAGGGAAATAACCGGTACGTAGTGAATAGTCGAATAATGCTGTAACGGGCAATGTTAGCTCAGCGGCACAGTGTTTAAGGATACACGATGGAATGCTGTCAGGTCCAGGATTATAAGAGCATTTAACATCTTTTAGGGCATTAAAAACAATAAATTCGTCGATGATAGGCCGGACTATAGTGCTCGAAGAAATGTTGTAAGGGTATGTATCCGAGCAATAACTCGACGAAGAATACGTTGATTTGAAATAGTCGGCGAAAAGATCACAAATAATCTCTGCATTGTTAGACTCCATATCATCAAGTTTCATAAAAGTTGGGAAAACCACACTCCTCCTTTTGGTATTTACAAAGTTCCAGAATGTTTTCGGATCGCCACGTATGTTGGATTTAACTTTGAGGATATAGTCTCTATACGCCTGCTTACATAACCAACGATATCTGCTTCTGATAGATAGATAATTTGATAGATTTATAGTTGAAGTCGTATTACACAACAGCTTATAGTATAGCTTATAGTATTTAACAGCGATTATATACATATTTAAAGCTTATTTTTTGGGTATATGTAAACAAACATGGCATTGAATTAGCTTACATAAATATTTCCTCTCCTTTCAGTAAACCTTTAAAATTTCTAGTAGATACAGGTTCCTCATCTTCTTTTATTAGCCCTAGATACATTAACCCCACCGATCAAATGGAATGCGAGAAAACAACGATTACAACTGTTTTACATAAATATGACCTAAATAAACAAGTAATTCTTCCCGCATTTATCGAATTTAAACAAAAGGGCACCTTTAAATTCCTTATTTTCGAATTTCACAAATACTTTGATGGTCTCCTTGGATTGGATATTCTTACTGAATTAGAAGCAAAAGTTGACCTCTCGAAGAAATTTCTATATACAAAGAACGCATCACTACCTTTAAACTTTAAGCTCAATCTAACGTCAGGCAAGCATTTAAATCCCCCTAAATCTAAAACTATAATAAAAATTCCAGTCGATACTAAACACGGTGACATATTAATACCACACACACAACTTAATGCAACTCTCTATATTGCAGAAGGTATGTATATATGTATAAAGCAAGAGACTGGTATAGCATAGCAGAAGTAACAAACACCTCAGAAATAGAACAATTGCTTTTTATAGAACAACCAGTTAAAGTAAAACCTTATATTCACCAAAAATACGTAGAAATATATAATTTTGAAATAAGTTCGCCCAAAAATTCCAAAGAAAATAAGCCTGGTTCTGCATTCCGATTCATACGGAATCGGATTTGATTTCGATCATTTTTTTCTCGAAGGTGTTCTGTATTCCGATTCCGATATTCGAATCCGATGTTTGCGTATTTGTCGGAATTGAGGTGTTCTGCATTTCGATTTATCGGAATTTTCTGTCGGAAGTAATCCGACCAACTTTTTGTTGGTGAATTTGAATTTTATTGTAAAAAATTTGAAATTTTTTAACACATGCGATTTTTGTGGGAAGAGTTAGCGGAGAAACTCAATCAGCCTTGTTCTGTATTCCGATCCGGAATTGATTCTAAATCGGGATTGAATTCCGATTCCTATTTGTAGAGGTGTTCTGCAATCCGATCGAATTTCACATTTTTGAAACGAAAACAATTCCGATTCGAACTCATTTTTTAACTGTCTCTTTGATGTTTAATAAACTGAAATTTGAAATTTTAAAATTGAAAATAAGAATTGTGGCTCTTAAAGACAAAAATGAGTAGAATAGTTGTTGCTGCACTTATTTTGGAACTGCGAAGGATTAATGGAGAGCATCTCAATCGCAGGATTCTGAGGGACCACAGCAATCCAATGGAAATATTCGACTCAGTGTAAGTAAAATGTTCAAATGTTTAGCCAACCTTTTAAGCAATTGAAATTACTGCAGTCATTTCACTGCAGAATCCTCTCGGTAATGTGAAGTTTTTTGCAAACAGCTTTTTTCGCGTATTGGCTTCGGCCGCGGCAAAGGTTGTAACCCTCAGTAAGCAAAACGCCGGCTACGCTGTTATTTTATGTTTATAATACAGATATCAAAGGACGTGGGATGGTGACATTATTGCTGTGATGTGTACAACACGTTTTTGTTATAAAAATCTTTTACGAAACCAAACACAAACCGCTAAGCAATATTCTTAATTCGTGATTTTGTCGTTCGGGATTTTGTCTGTCTCCCACATATGTAAGTTGTTGAGAAGAAAGACTACGTGTTCCAATTTCATTTTGACTGCAACGCAACGCACAACGCGCTTATTTAGGTTTCACAGTAATGCTGTAAACACACAGAAATCCGGTGTGAAACCTTGGTGCGAATATTCGGTCTAATTGTCAAAAATAACACAGGCTCTTATGGGAAACGAGAAAAAAAATAAAGTTTCGATGCTGTCGACGTCGACGTATGCGACAAAACTGCAAAATTTTCTATTTTCTGGTGCGTGTCGTTGCTCTTGTCCTTATTTTCGTCGTTTCTTTACATTCAGATATACAGAAAACAGCACTTTCTTCACAATTCTGTTATTTTCAGTAAAAAATATCAAATTTGAGAATAAATTTCAAAGAGCAAATTTTTGGAAGCAAACGCTCTGCCAACGACAGCAGATTTTTGACAATTAGGCCAAATTTTTTGCACCGAAGTTTCGCGCCGGATAGTGTTAACAGCATAACAAAGAAATCTAACGCATTCGAGTAGCAAGTAGACGGCAGAGAAACGCGCTCATATTCAAATAAAATCAAATCAAATAAATATGATTTTAAACTAATTTTAATTGCTTTAGGATTAAAAAAATGGTAAACATAACATAAACATTGGAATGATTAATATTTGTTATCTTTTGCAATCTTTTGTGCTTTTCTTAATTTATCGTGGATTTGACAGTAAATCCATTGCGAATACCAACAAAACTACGAAAAGCACAAAAGAAAATGCGATTTCGTTTACGTTTCGCTTTTACATTATCTTGTCAGTTCAGATTTAAATCTAAATACGAATTTAGAAGCGAAATCCTAATAAATCCGTTTTATAAGAACACCATAATAGAGATCGATATTGACTCCTAAATTTGAAACAAAAATCAGACCGAAGTTCTGAGTTAATTTTTTTATTTATTTATTTGAAACCTTAAACTAAGCATTCATGCTTTATAGTTTGTGTTAGAATAAAAATCCTAGTTCATTTCACTTTTCATATAAGATATTGCATGTGATTGGTTGGCGCGGGAGGAGGGGAGGAAACTATCATTTTACGACTGCTGGAAGGATTTTATAGTTTTTCTATAGTCTTGGAATTTTCATTTATTTCCCAGTAGAGAAAGTAATCATTACGAAAGTGGTTATGCACTGATTATTCAATATTGGGAGGTAGTTACTCCTGGATTACAGCCTGTGTAAAAAACTAATTACCTTTAACATAGGCATGTCATAGGAGATAATTAGCTTCGCTTACTTCGAGTACTTTCTGTAAGCGAGAGCGTAGGTAGTTATTGTATAATGGGTTTGTAATCTACAGAGTAAGTGGTTACAAATGTCATTACGTAATAATGAGTACTGCTTATTTACAGACCGCATTATAAGTACTAATGTAACTAGTTATTCTGCATTGGAATGCATAATTAGTTATAATCCACACAATGAAACTCTAAAAATTTACGTATTATTAATAATTTAATTTAACTTTTAACAGCTTTATATACTTTAATTATATGGAATTAAAAATTATATGTAATTATAAAAATATTTGCGTATTTTTATATTTATATTTATTGCGTCATTTTTAATAAAGATTCAGTGGTGTACCTATCGATGATAGTATGGCAATAGCCAGGAGCAGAATTTGAGCGGCCAGCACTTGAGAAACGTTAAAGCCTGGAACCACCACGCTGTGATGCTCTAACCGAGACTTCCTTTAAAAATGGGTTTTAATTTTCAGAGGGTAGTTGAATTGTACATCATTGGTTACCCATGGATGCACCTACAATAGAAAGAGTTTTTCATATTAAAAAATAAAAAAATTGTTTTATCAAAAAATGTTTCTTGCTTGACCTACCTTGAGCTGAGGCAATGTAATGCGCTTCTTGGGATGACCAGATATCCCTTATATAAAATACACTTTAAAAAACTTTGAAGTACGGATGTCTCTTCTTTATTATTAATTTTTCCGCTTCCTTCAAATATAATCTAGCTATTATTATATTTTTTTAATTTAAATTTTCTTTGAAATTGAAAAAAACGACACATGCTACTTCTACGGCTTTTTAGAACGAGTAAAATCTTACTTACTGTCTTCATTATTTGATAAGCGAGTAAGATGCTGTAGATTACTAACCTCATTATTTTAACTTGAAATTGTAAGCGAGGCATTTCAAACAACTGCCTTCTAGCTTATTTCAAGTTTAAAGATAATGGGTTCTACAATAATCAACAATGATATTATGCGTAACGACCTTTCATTATATTGTAAGTAGTTACAGAGCTACCTACGCCGTAAGTGATGTTAAATTCTTTACTGGGTTGTTGCTTTTGCCAGACATCGCCGAATATACTCATCTCTCGACTATTTTCGAACAAAACCCAGTAAATTTTATCTGAAAGTAACTTTTTTAGCTTTCGTTTAGATCAGGGATAAGCAACCTTTTTTATAACGGGCCACCAAAAAGTTGAGCGGAAAGTTATTATACTACATGCTGAATGATAAAATCAAATGATCTCTTTTTTACACAAAATAAACATAGTATAAAAATTACAGAAAGAAAGCTCTAAGTAATAGTATTACTATTAAAAAACGCACCAATTTAAGCACCATAGAAAGTTAACACGTCTAGTGCACAATAAAGCTGCGAGACAATGAATCAACAAGAATCTTCAAAAGGCTTTTATTTTCAGTTCTAAAAGTCCATAAGTTATAAATTTGATTTGAAGTAATTCAAATTAGTAGGTACACAATTTAGCATAATATACATAGCTTTTAACAAACAACGCAAACATGTTTAATGTAGATTTCTTATAATTAACCAATGTAAGGATAGGGTGGATACGGAGGGGGGAAGTAGCCCGGAAATGCAACTGTGGGTTGTACTGGATATGATGTTGTAATGAAGGCGGTAATGACTTTTGGAAGGACATTTGTTGAGTATAATGTGGTGTACGCGGTTTTTGCTCCAAAAGTAAGTTTCAGCACCTTGCTATTAGTTTCCGTGACTATTGTTTGCTGAAGTAAAGGCGACGTTATTGTTTGAAACTGTCGGGGATCTGGTAATAAGAACGAATTGACTTGTGGTTCCGCCGATGAAGGCAGAACAATAGTATTGACTTCATACTCGGTCTTGTCTATGGTACCCACTGATTTGGATATAGTTTTGTAATTGGTAGAAAGTCCATTGACGATCGGTATTACGTGAGATTGCCAGAGAGTATGTATTTTAACAATCGGACGGAGTGGTCGGAGTGTCGGAGTGGTGACAGGCGTTGGATGTTGGGAAATTGATTTAAATATGTTAAACAACGCTAACTGCTGCAAATCTTGATTAGGACTTGAAGACGTGGGACTATTAGCCGGAGAAGAGCTATTAAAAGGTTGTTCCTTCGCATTTTCCTCCTTTGCATCTTCGTCTGTAAATTCCAAGTCGAAATTTATTTCTGAGCCTGCTGCATCCAAGTTAATACTGAAATCCTTTAGACTTTTTGATGGAATGAACTTGTCTGTGTCATGTGGTAAAAGCGTTTTAGTTACAGTGATAAGGTTTTTGACGTCATATGTATGAATGGCTGTTATATAAGAAGTAACATTTTCACCCTCACGCACAAGAGGCAATACTTTCGTTCCTAATTGCTTTTGCGTAAATGTATATGATTCAGTAGTAATTTCCAAACAAGGCGTTTCTTCACTTTTCATTAAGTATATTGGCGGAAGCGTAGTGATACTTCCATCTAATTTTATGTCATCTTCGTTGGAAGATACCTTTAAAATGTTCTCAGTCAGGGGTCCTTCGAATATTTCACTTACAGTTGATTCGGGCTCTAAAGACTTTTGCAATGTTGATGTAACTGTAATGTATCGGGTCTTTTTGACGACACCTGCTTGAAATGTATACGGAGTTTTGATGGTTACAATTTCGTAATATTTGTCTTGAAAATCCAGAGGAGTTGATATTTCTACGTTAAGAGTTTGTACTAAAAACTTCTGATTTTCTTCTGAGTCTGCATTATTAACAACTGCTCCATTTTGTGATCCCGACGACACTAAATCCATACTTACATTACCTAATATTAATTGTGGTACATTGTTAACACTTCCCACCAAGTCCGTCGGAGCAACAGAACTGTTCGAAAATAATGGCATATTATGTCCGCTTGCCGCTTTTCGGATATTGATTTTAGGTTTCGGCGAAGTTCTATATTGCCAACGCCCTGGAGTACGATTTAGTTTGAACATATAAATGCTAGAAGAGCCATCTAGATCTATATTAGTAGTATGCATTTTTAGTCTATGTGTCGTCCTGCGACCTCCTCCTTCGGTTGACGAGGTCTGAATAATACGCTTTTCCCTTTCTATATTGCGGGAATGCTTATTTCGCCTTTTAGACTTGCTGCGATTAGAAGTTTTTTTTTCTTTTACTGCAGTCGTTCTAATAGTGGCTTCTACAGGTTGCTTGGAGGCCATTGAAACCTCCATTGTCTGACTAAAACTTTTAGTGCGAAATCTCTGAGATAAGCCCGATTGTCGATGCAAGTTAAAGCTGCTGCTGACTGTGTGCTCTTCTCTGCTCGCTGTTAATATAGAAGGCGCCGCTGTTTTTAAAATACGCGGAGAGGCTGAAGCAGAAATCTTAGCCTTAACATTCCTCACGACTTTAGAAGCACCTTCCGAAATTTGAGAATATTTTGAAGTCATACAAGCTTCATTGCCATTCGCTTTGTCACATATTCGCGAGTTTGGACTGCGAAACTTATTATGATTACGTGAACTCGCATTGATATTAACCAACTTGTAGGATTCCTCAATATATTCTGTTGGCTGACGCGACAGCAAATCGTATTCTGGTGTATACAAATTGCTCTCAGTATAAGCTATTGTTTTGTTTGTTTTTCTAAGTTGATTTGGAGAAACTGGTTTGGGGACAGAGATTTCACCAAGGCTATAAAAGTTATTTTTTTTTGTTACTTGCAATCTTGCATTTGCACTCTTTGAAGAATTATTCAGCAACGACTTTGTAGGACTGATGTTAACGTCAATATCTTTTCCATAAGATTTTATCGGTTTGGTTTCAATTACCTTTACAGATTCTATTTTATTTCCCGTGAAATCTAGTGTAGGCGCACTTTCTGGAGAAAAAATCATAACTGTATTTCCAATTGTTGTCGTAAAATCCAGGAATCCGTAAACAGTTTTGGTCACAAACTTCGATGTTGAAGAGTATGTTTCTACATTAAAGGCTATTAGTAGGATATATATACTGATAAGTATTAAGTTATAGCCCATTTCGTTTAATATTAGTAGAATTTGCTTTTGCAAAGATCACTTCGACCAAGTTGCCCGATTCAGTTTCGTTTGTCTGCAATGTAGCATTGTTATTTATGCAAGTCATTCGAACTTGTAATAACATGAGTTTCGTGTAATACGAATACTGAAAATGAGAATACATAAGTCAGCTTGAAGAAATTGTTGAGCCGCATAAATGCGCCGATTGGAGTTTAGCTGTAGCATAAATGAAACAATACATTAGGAAAACAAGTAAGACTCACAACTTCTCGTTCCAACACTGTTGAATGTTGGATTGTTTAAGAGTATAATAGACTTTGTGACGCTAGCTAGTTTGTTTGTATATAATCTTATGAAAGCTTACAGAAATTTATATTTCTTCTTGGCCTGAAGGCAATAAATCTTAACAAAGGTTGAAAGCTCAACAAAATTCGAGCTTACTACTAGAGGAGATGTAAGCAGGTGTTATTCCGGGAGCTAGGACTTTTCTTTCACTAATGAAGAAACAAAAAGGAAATGAGCCGCCGATCAAAATCCTACTTTTGCCAAACCAATGCCGCCGCTTGCACCTTTGGTTGTTTCCAGAAATTACAGCGATTTACACACACACGAGGTCTGATCAAAAAGTATCGCGAATTTTCAATTATAACGGGTTATGTATATTTGAATTTTAATTTATTTAGAAAATTTGTAATTTTTATAATAGTTATAACTTTTAGAAGTGGAACCGAATTCATATACAGTGCACGCTCAGTAGTGTGAGCTAATTAAAACCAAGCGGGTTCACATTTTCGAATTTGTTCACTTTTGCGAATGTCTAAATTTAAGGCAAAACATATCCCCAATTTATCCTAATTATGCATTTTAAAATGGAAATTTACATTTATGAAACTAAATGTAATGTTATTCAAAAAGAACCAAATACAGAAATATATTTATTAAAAAATGTTTAAGTATTAATTTCACAAGAATTAAGAATTAATTTGTATGACCTTAACACGCGTGAACTTGTAATTTTTAAGCTGAACACGCACATTTCGCAATAATACGGAATTCCCCAAATTAAAAAATTTGAAAATTTCATGTATTTATGTATTTTCATATGTAACCATTCATATAAATATGTTTCATATTGTTCATCTTTTAGAGCTTTTAAGTCTTGTTCACTCTTTAGAGTAGTCAATGCAAAATAAAAAGTGTTCATATTTTGGGGTGTTCATATTTTACGGTGTTCACACTACTGCGCGTGCACTGTAAATACAAAACAATACACAGTTACTTTTTACAAATTTAAATTAATTTTATTTTAAAATCAAATAAGAAACGAGGTCGACACAGCTCCAATTTTTTTTTTATTTTTTGTTGTTGTTTTTGGTGTAGACCCCAACAAACACAAAATTTTTTGTCGCTCCCTTTTGAGGGCGGGGCTGTAGCCCTTTGAAGTTGTAAATTTAAGCACCGATATCCGAAACTACAAGAGATACAAATGTTGGTGATGGTACCGTTAAAAAGCTAGTAAAAATACCGTTAATTAATGTAAAACATCATTTTATTGAAATATTTTTAGTACCGTTTCGGTACCGTTAAAAAGGTAGTAAAAATACCGGTAATTAATGTAAAACAACATTTTATTGAAATATTTTTAGTACCGTTTCGGTACCGTTAAAAAGCTAGTAAAAATACCGTTAATTAATGTAAAACATTTTATTGAAATATTTTTAGTTTTTGAAATAAACGCAATTTTCTGTTTTAAGTACTATTTTTTACAGAAAAAAATTTCCCCTAAAAAAAAATATGTGTTAACCCACATAATTATCAAAAAATGAAGAACACAGATACTATTACCTTACTGAGAAAATTTATTTCATAAAATTCTGTGCAGGATTTACGGAGAAAACTAATTTTTTAACATAAGTATAAAGTACTCTTTTAAAATTTTACTAGTATTATACTTTTAGTAGTACGACAAAAAACGGAAACAAAATTGGTTGCTATGCGCGTACACTTAACCACCTAACTTAACCACTTAACCACCTAAGAAAGAACAGGCAACCGAATGCCCTTACAGTTTATTACAAGAAGTCAAACGAGGTGGAACAGCACAAATTTTATGTTTTAACGAAATATAGAAACCAAGGATGCTATATCGTAAGTTTTATTGTCAACAGTGAAGGAACCATCGCCGCTCGCCGCCTCTGATATCAATGTTTTACGTGAGGTGGTCGATTTGTTGAAATTAATTCACGAAGTAACTGAAAAGGTATATATGTACATATATATATTTACAACTATATTATAATTATATAACAATTACAATTAATATAACAATTTATTATTATTATTATTATTATTATTATTATTATTATTATTATTATTATTATTATTATTATTATTATTATTATTATTATTATTATTATTATTATTATGATTATTATTATTATTATTATTATTATGATTATTATTATTATTATTATTATTATTATTATTATTATTATTATTATTATTATTATTATTATTATTATTATTATTATTATTATTATTATTATTATTATTATTATTATTATTATTATTATTATCATTATTATTATCATTATTATTATTATTATTATTATTATTATTATTATTATTATTATTATTATTATTATTATTATTATTATTATTATTATTATTATTATTATCAATATCTGTAGACTTTTCCGTTCTTAACAGACCTTTCTGTAGTGGCGGCATTTATAATTTTTTAATGAAGCCCTCGTCTTGTTTATAAAGTCCTTTCTGACATCGGTTTTAATAGCTTAATATAGTAATAGCTAGTATAGCTATATAATAGTAAAGAAAAATAATTAATTATAATGAATAATGCATACAAAACAAATTAATTTAAAGAATATATAAATAAACCAAAAACGCCTATTTATTATGCATTATTCTTTTTTTTCTCCTTCTATTTCTATTTACCTTCTATAAGTTATAACCTTAATGCCCGGTTTTTCAGTGCAAGCTTAAGCTCCACCTGAGGCTTAAACTCCAATTTATCTTTTTCAGGCGTTTTACAGTGTGGGTTTAAGAAATAAGCTTAACTTAAAGTGACGCTTAACTTAGTAGCGGCTTAGATTAGCGGCAGATTTCCTGGGGTTAAGCTTCAGATGTCAATTTTTGAAACAACAAATTGGGAATATGTCGCTTTTATTTAATAAAATAATTTTTATACGTCAAATGTACTTTTCAACAATTCGTGTGTAGGGGTGAAACACATATTTCACTCTTTTATTAAATTAAAATTAAATTTAAATAATTTAACAAAGCCTAAATTGCATTTTACAACATAAATATAATAATTTTTTCATTCATAATTTTTAAGTTCAAAAAAATTTTTGACTATACCGACTGCGAAAAAATAATAATTTTTTCATTCATAATTTTTAAGTTCATAATAATTTTTGACATATACCGACTGCGAGATCTGTTCACAATAGATAATTCACAAAAATAATTCACAATAGTACCACAAATGCGTCTTAGCTAAGGCTACGACATAAAACGCACTGTGAAACCCGACAGGCTTAAAAGTGAAGCTTAAGCTTTGGAGGTGGTTTAGCTAAACTTCAGTTTAAGCTAGCACCAAAATAACCGGGCATTAGAGATATTTTTTAGACATATAAGACAGCTCAGACATACATACATATATATGTAGACATTCTTTAAGGAGGACTGGACTGGATTTTCATTATTTCTGTAGAAGTTGCAGGGACCCAGAAGATCAGCAAAGTATTCTGCGCTTCCCCCGTTTCCTTTAAGTGTCTTTATGACTTGAATTATGCAAATATTACGCATACAAAGAGCCAAAAGACCTCATAAAATAGAACAAAAACAATCAGATTTCTCTATGCTTTTCATACAAGAAGAATCCTTATTAAAACTATAGAGAAAATCTGATTAAAATTTGTTAAGACAGTCATATTAAAATAACAATTCAGTAAGAAAATGTTCTTGTTTTTCATAGAGATCGTATTCAAATTCATATTCAATAAGGAAATCTTATTGTTTTTCATAGAGGCGATCGTATTAAACCACGCCTTCAAAAAGAAAATCCTATAGTTTTCCAGTTTTATCAAAATAAAAAGAATTATTCATGTTTTTTTATTTCATTTTGTTTATCCAATATTTCAAGAACATGAATAATAATATTCACAAAATTTCATGGGTAAAGGCTAAAAAGTAATATGCTATTGTACAAAAAAGTATATTGTACATATATGTAAAGACGGAAAATACTCACAACTAAGAAGCAAAGATCGTCTATTATAAACAATGCCAATGTAAAACAAGTAAGAGCGTTAACTTCCGCCTGGAAGAAGCTCATATACCTTACACCCGCATCTGTATATGGTGTGGTATACCAGTGGGCGTGTCACGCCCATTTTATGTAAGATAACTTCCATCAATACGGTAAACACGGCATGGAAACAGCTTTATATTCGGACTACGTGCTAAGAAATTCAGTTCTCAAATTTGATTTCATTAATATTATTAAAAAATGTAGGCGTGGCAATGGTTCGATTATCTCTATTTTCGATATCAAAGAGCATTAAATGGAAGAGAATATTCGTAGCAAATTTTATGACGATACTTCTACTCGTTCTCCTGTAATTGTCATTTTTGTCACAAGTGGGTGGACCACGCCCATTTTCTTTATATTATATTTTATAATATAAAGATTTATAATATAAAGATTATATTTTAGTCTGAGACGGTGGACTCGGGGATAAAATTTTAGGTTAAAATTCCCTCTGAAAGCAGAGGAATTGAACTATAAGAACGGATTAATTCATATTTGCTATTAAAAGTAGGCGTGGCACTGATCAGATTTTCCGTATTTTCAATACCAAACAGCGTAGGATAACAAAGAATATTCGTACCAAATTTCCAAATTACCAAATTTCAGACAGACGGACGGACATGGCTAAATCGAATCAGGAGGTGATTCTGAGCCAAAATATATACACTTTTCTATACCTGCCTAAGGTATAGAATATACCTTTATACCTAAGGTATAGAATATAGGAATATACCCTTATCCCTTCGGGTGTAGGGTATAAAAAATTAATACGAATTATAGATCTGAATATAACGTGACAGCAAAAATATTACTATCAAAGTTCCGGCCAGACAGACGGTATTTTATAAGTGTTTCTTATTAAAAGAAGTAAATAATAACAATTCTTCATACTTTCATACATACCTTATTCAAATTGAGAATTAATAAGTTTAACTTCTTATTTCAAGACAATAAGATTTTCTTTATGAAATTAATAAGATTTCTCTATGAAAAAAGCATATTATTTGTATGTTTTAATAAGATTTCAAAGTAAAATGGCTAAATAAGGAGATCTTATTATTTTTAAGTGGTACTATTTTTCTCTGTGTATTAAACGATTTTTTGCTAACTCGGTTCAAAACTGTTTGAAACAAAAGGCATTTAGAGCATCTTTCTTTCCTTTTATGAGTTTATTATTTTTTAAAATAATAACTAGTAAAATTTGTCCACAATGTCATACTGTAAATTATCAGTGGAAAGCGGAAAATCAATATAACACTGGTATTACTTTCAGTTACGTCTATAGGTCAACAAATTTGGAGAGAGCAGCCTGAAAACTTCCAACTTTCAATGATAACTCAAAAACTACCCTAGAGCTACTATTTCGGTCTGTGTTCGACTTAGAAACACAGAAAAAGAATTATAAAATACTTGTAAAATAATTATAATAAAGTAATTATAATAAAATAATTATAAAATAATACTCAGAAAAATAATTCGAGTATTTCTACAATATAATTCGATATTGCATTTTTAAAAAATGTATGCTTTATTATTTCATTTAAATTACTTTACTCTGCAGTTCCATAGAGTGCAAGAGCAAATGTTTTGCTTTTTAAAGATTGTAATTTTTTTAAAATTTGTCTTTTTTATGGCATTTTTCGTACATATTTTTCCTTGAGTTTGCAATTTTTCTCTAAAAACAGTTTTTAAAACTTTTATAGGTAAAAATTCCTTAAAATTGGTTTATGAATTGACTGCTTTATAAGTACGTTATCAAACTTTATCAAATTTAAAATGATTTTTATATTAAATACATCACTTAAAATGATTTTTATATTAAATACATTTAAAATGAATTTTAACATATTTTTATGAATTACTCTGTTATGCCCGGTTTTTCAGTGAAAGCTTAAGCTCCACCTGAGGCTTAAACTCCAGTTTATCTTTTTGGGGCGTTTTACAGTGTGAGTTTAAGAAATAAGCTTAAAGTGACGCTTAACTTAAGCGGTAAATTTCCTGGGCTTAAGCTTCAGATGTCAATTTTTGAAACAACAAATTGGGAATATGTCGCTTTTATTTAAAAAAATAATTTTTATACATCAAATGTACTTTTCAACAAACCGTGTGTAGGGATGAAACACATATTTCACTCTTTTATTAAATTAAAATTAAATTTAGTTAATTTAACAAATTGCCTAAATTGCATTTTACAACATAAATATAATTTTTTCATTCATAATTTTTAAGTTCATAATAATTTTTGACATATACCGACTGCGAGACCCGTTTACAATAGATAATTTACAAAAATAATTTACAATAAATGTTCACAATAACGATAAATGCTATTTTTATCGTGAGCTGTCTATCTGGCGTTACGGATTCCTCTTATTTGCTATCCAACATTCATCTTAACGTTCCTCTTCGTACGTCGAGACGATATGTGCCTCTTCACTTAAGCTTTTGTAGATCATCATACCTTCAGCATGAACCTCTTCGTAATGCCTGTTCGGATTTAAATACCGTGTTTCCTGTTATTAATTTTTCTGACTCGGTTTGGGTAGCTAAACGGAAAATTTTAAACTTTTTATCTAATTCCTGAAGTTTTATTTTTATTTTCCTTAAATTGTTAACAATTTGTATGAACTATAAAGCGATGTGCTTAGTTTAAGTCTTGTTAAATAAATAAATAAATAAATAAATAGCACCACAAATGCGTCTTAGCTAAGTCTACGACATAAAACCCACTGTGAAACCCGACGGCTTAAGAGTGAAGCTTAAGCTTTGGAGGTGGTTTAGCTAAACTTCAGTTTGTAGTAAGTAAAAACAAAAACTATTTCACTAAACAATCAACTATGAAACGCCAACAAAATTCAAGTTCATTTCACAAAAAAATATCAAAACGCCAAACTTCTCACAGGCTTACAGCCAAAACACAAGCTCGCAGTGACTGCAGCAGCAACTCTCTCTCACGTAGCAGTAAAACTTTATGTTGTAGCAGCGTCTGCAACAGCAAGTCATCTGTTTGTTTACACTCCTGCATTCTATTCTTTCGTTTTTAAAGACACTTTTTCTTTATATATTTATTCCTGCTTGGAACACCTAAAAGCGTCAATAAATCTTGCCAAACTGTATACTTAAGAACAATATTTTTGTAATGTTCAGAAATCAAGTCATAAAAACTCCTTCTGACATACTTATTCAATTAAATTTTCTTCAAAATTCATATTGAATTTGAATTGTAACAATTTTTTTAATTTATTTCTTTCAGTCAAAATCATATGGTTTTCCTTCACTTTTTTAATAAAAATTTTTCGGGATTTTAGATATAAGGTGTGCAACTTTTTTTCTTGCTCTTTGAACAAAATCACTGCTGCAGGAATATAATCTATGTGCTCTGCAGTGGCTGGCGCAGTGGCTGTAAGCTTGTGTATAAAATTCTGCTCGCTGCTGCTGTCGCTGCGAGGTTGTGTTTTGGCTGTTACTAATTTCAGCTTAATTAACCTGGGACATGAATTAACAGCGTCACCTAACTGACAAATATTCTAAAATGTATATTAATAAGAACTCTTCCTCTTCTTTAGAAAAAAATACAGTTGATTCGTTGATTAATAATACGAAAGTAATTTTTTTTTCTTTTGTAACGAGTGCACGTTACTCCGCACTCTCACATAAGCCAACTGAACTTTCTGTCACAAAACAAATAAAAAGACAAACAAGTAAAACACATATTTTTGAGCACAATTTATTTACTAAATTTATTACTAAAGCGGATCAAAGAATCACATTTCTTTTAGTATTTTTCTAAAACGATCTAAAACAATAGCCGCGTGCTTTTCTGTAAAAATTAAGGCGGGTCTAAATCTGATTGCAACATCACCACATCCACCTGCTTGAATTCCGTATTGTTTTAATCTATTTAAAAAATTATCTCTTTCAGTGGAGCTTTTACAGTTTACCGCTAAAAAAGTTCCACGACCTCTAGTTGAGTTTATTAGATGAGGAAACTCCTTTTCCATAGCCATTAGGCCATCTTTTAAACACTTCCCCGCAACAACGACATTGTTTAATAAATCATCTTGCCTTATAACGTCCATTATTTCCTCTAGTAACAAAATTTTCCCTGGATCTCCC
Source organism: Conops quadrifasciatus (assembly GCA_949752815.1). Classification (NCBI taxonomy): domain Eukaryota; kingdom Metazoa; phylum Arthropoda; class Insecta; order Diptera; family Conopidae; genus Conops; species Conops quadrifasciatus. Next base: position 16,878,332 of record OX457079.1, read on the forward strand.
ATCCACGTATTAAATATTCTGAATGATTCTTTTGGTCGAAATGTAGCACTGTGAAAATAGCCGCCCAGCTGCATTTTTTTACTGAATGTGACTATATCCGGTGGATCCCTTAAGCCAAAGTGTTCATGGCACCACATTTTTCCAGTAGGACCACCGCCCGTTTGTACTTCATCCATTAAAAATGCAATTCCATGCTGTTTACATATTTTTTGAAGTGCCTTAAAGAATTGTGGTGATGCTTCATTATCTCCACCTTCACTCTGAATAGGTTCAATGATGACTCCTGCAACGGGTTTATTTTTATTTTTATATTTAAAAATCACATTTTCCACTTCTGCTAAACAGTTATTATCCTCCGTCATATTTTCTGAAGCATTGTCTAGCAAAGGATACTTATATTGAGGGAACGGAGCTACTGGCCAGTCGAAGGCTGGAATATCTATTTTATGAATATACTTGGAATGTGTGGTTGATAAAGCTCCTAATGTTCTACCATGAAAAGAACCTTTGAAGGACAATATACTTAATTGCGGAGATCCGGGAGGTTCATTTATCATACAGGTTTCTTTTTCATTTGGAGAAAATTCAATATTTTCACCTCTAATGTTTCTTCTATACCTGCAATAAAAATAATGTAGGACCATATGAGAAAATTATAACCAGTTCGTTCTGTTTGTTTTGTAATACAGAACGTGTGCTGTAACGAGAAGAAATTCTTTAAAATTTGATTCATTTTAATTTTATTATTAATTAATGCCATGCAGTCAAATTCGCAAGCCTACACACAAACGCAAAGCAAAGAATAAAGGCTCAGTTTCATAGACTCCATTTGCGTGCGTATCCGTCAGAAATCTCACACAAGAAAAATTTAAATATGTGTTCACGTTTACAACAACAGTTGTTATAGTTGCAAAAGATTTCTGACGGATGTTGCCTTAACTGTTTCAGCGCAAATATATGTTTGCGTTGTGCGGTCTATATTGTACGTTTGGTATTCGTGGGTTGAATGTCACGTCTTGAAGGCTTGTTCAATCTCTTACAAATTGACTTTGAAAAGTCCCGGTTAGCACTTAACCGGACATTGAGAAAACGGCCCTAAGATAGTTACACTTTGAATGATAATTTTACAAATTGAGATCGTTTGCATTTTTGGTTCTGCCAGTCATCAGACTAAAAGAATATACAAATTCCGCTTTTCTTACGTTGGTAATTAACGATGGTAAGTCATCGTTGATTGCAGAAAGTTCGTTGAGAGTTCGTTAAGATGAAAATAAAAGTCTTAAAGTAAAACTAATAACTTAAAAAGATTACATTGTAATAAAGGTTTATTATAAAAGGTTTAAAGGCTTTAAAATAGCAAGGAATTTAAAATAGAGACTAAAAACCCAAGAAGGACAATTTAATCACGAGTGAACAGGACAAGGAAATTGCAGGCGGAATAAGGCCCATCTATTTTGCGAAAACCACAACATATGTATGCTTACCATATAAAAATACTTTTTAATGCATTCTCGTTGGAACAGGAACCGCACATCATTGTTGTTATGTTATCAAGTCCTTTAGGTGCCACCTTCAGTAACACGGAACTCAGCCTATCTGGCCATTCTTTTCCTGGAAAAACACCAAGTGCTGGCCTGTTGATGAGACCTGTCAGAAATCGGAAATTATTTAAATAACGTAATGAAATATTTATGTATGTGTAAATTGTGTGTATAAGTTTTATTTATTATATCAGTAGTTCATGTCTCTAAGTTATCTTCGAAGATTCTTGCACGACATAAGCTCGTCGTTGAGGAATTCCGCAAGAAAAGCGTATGTGGTCATTGACGACATATTTCTACTATTTTCGTTTCAGTCATTAACGACCACAAGAGCGACAGTGTTACCAATGTTGTCTTCGACGACAATGAACGACAGCGTCTCCAATGTTGTCTTCGACGACAATGAACAATATTGTCGACAATGTTGTCTTTTCGACGACAATGAGTGAAAATGTCTTCAATGGAATTGGATAAAAATGCAATATTAAGAATAAACTAACCACCCTCGCCCACTTTGAGGCAGGAAATTTTAAAAAATTATTATTTTAAAAATGTGTCAAGAAATGTTGAAAAAAATGCGTAGTAGTTTTTTCAAATTTTTAATAAACGTTTAATTTTAAAGTTTTTAGTTCTTTTATATTTATATATATTTATATTTGATTTTTTATTTTTTTTTTTTTAAATTTCTTGCCGCAGCTGTTCGACGAAATCCTCATTATGATCTCCTTAATTTTTCTCGACACAATGCATTTCATTACACCAACCTGAAATAAAAAGTTAATTTCAAAAATAGTTTGTAATATTAGCCACGTTTTTCCCAACTCTGCATTGTGTACAATAACAACCTTTGCACAGAAACGAAGTCTGGTGCAAACAACTTGTGTAGTCTAGTGCAAAAAACTAAAATAACTCAATTGTCAGTATTACTTACTTTTTCCCAAAATTTTGGAGTAAATTGGGTTAAATTCGAACGTTCCTGTCAAATGAAATTGGTCACGCAGTCTTATGGAAGTGGCCAAAATAAGCAACGCACTAACGCAGAGTTATTCGAAATTTAAATTTTTACATGCGCTGAGGGAAAAAATTGAATGCAGTAAAAGAGTGAACACAGTAAACACAAACATATGTGAAATGGGCGCAGAAGTTGTTTCATTTTTGAGGTTTGCACTTAGGTGCCAAATGTATACAAATGGAGGAAAGAAATATTGAACAATTCGCAATTAATTCGCAATAACAAGAATATTTTGTTGTTTCTTTTACCTAACAAAATATCCTCTTTTTCTAAGACTTCCCAATATGTTTCGCGAATTCCACAATGAGATTATAAAAGGCGAATCTTCAACCAAATTAAAGTCTTCCATTTCAAAATATTTTTCTTCTGTTTGTAAGAAGAACAAGAACACAAACACATGTTGGCGCAACGCTCTTATTTCGGTTCAGCGCAGTGTTGCTTTGAGAAGAGGAAGCGCAACGGGCTTATTTAGGCACCACAGTTACACAAAAATATTTTGAAAAAAAACGCGGCTATTAGTAAAAGGACAAAGTATTTATAAGAGATCTCTGGTATGTATCGTAACATCAATAGTTGTAAACTCCCCAGATATTCTTTCAAGACTCTCTGAGTCAAAATTTCCCCTCCCTGTACTACAAGGAGACAAATAAACCTTCTACGGATTGTTGCTTGCAACATTAGTGACTATACGCAAAAAACTACAAGAATTAAACAGACATGAATGGGTATATTGCAAAACGATTAGTGCGGCACTACTTTTAAGCATAGAAACCAGGTTCAACGCGTTTCTCAACTTATCTTCCAAAGAAGCGATCAATGCTGCGGTGGCCGCCTTATCCCATCCGGATTTTAAAAACTCATGGCTTTGCTGGGTTGAGGAGGATCGCAAAAAAGAAGTTCTCCAAACACTTAAAAAAGTTATAACGGAATCAATGGCAAATCGTTCTGAGCCTTCAACGTCTGGCGAAAAGGAAAAAACTGCAACACATTACAACAACTTTTTCAGTTTTGATAAGTCAGAGCATGTAAATGACGATCTTGCTTCAGTATCAGCAATTCAGGTAAATTTATGAAAATATATGTATAATTTTCTTATAATTCGTAAAACGCCGGAATAATTATTTCGAAATCATTTTCAACAAGTAAGAGCGTTATCTTCTGCCTGGCCGAAGCTCATATACCCTACACCTGCATCTGTCGAAGTAATAAAAAGTGGGCGAGTGACACCTACTTTCTTTTTATTTACAGGGAGTAAATTTTGATCTATTAACTCATCTACAACACCGCTTTTCCTACCAAACACCTCATTATATGGTATAGTATATAAGTGGGCGTGTTACGCCCATTTTTTAGAAAAAGTTTACAGAAAGAGCAGTACGTAATTGGGGATTTCTACAGGGACTTGCTTCAATGCGAATGTAAAACGAATGGAATTCGCAATAAATACGCGAAAGAATTATTCCAATCATTGCAAAAACGGAAGACAGTTTTGCTAGAAAATGAAGCGTTTCTAGCAGCACTCTATTTGGATCCTTGATTTAATTTCCTTGGTTCTAAAATATTATCTGATGAGAAAAAGCAACGAGCATTGGTAAGTTTGTTGAAAGCATTTCTTTTCATGAATGACAGTTGAAATATGAAATTATGTTTAAAAAATTAGTATTGGTATTTGTATTTATTATTTTTAGACACATCTTTTAAAGTTGGCAGAAAATATTAAACGAATGGATGCCACAGACGATGACATATCAGAAGGCGCCGAATATGGTTATGGTTCCGTAGAAGCAGAAGCTAGCAATATATACTCCGATCTGCAGAGGGAGCTTTTTACCTTCGGTAACGCCGCATAAAATAAGTTTTTCAAATTTAAAAAAAAATTTAATGTTAGTATGTGACAGCGTTCGTCAACCTTTAAATACAAACATTTTAAATTGTTGGCACAGTAAATTGTTAGACTCTATAAGTTTTTGGAAGTTGCTCTTGTGGTTCCAGCTACTCAAGCATCAGTAGAGCGATCTTTTAGTTCGTTACCTACTGTACTTAGTAGAACAATATATAATTTAAGCGAAGAAAATTTAGAAAATAATTTAATTATCAGGTTAAATGGGTCTATTTTTCAAAGTAATTAAGCATTTAATAATTTGAGAAAATTTCATATAAATAAATTAAAAATATAACTTAAGATAATTAAAATTTAATAACTTTAAAATATAACGTAAGAAAATTAAAAAAAATATCTGATGCGTGCAACACATGACTTCCTTGTTCGACTATTAATTGAGTAATATGTAAAATTCTACAAAACTCTTTAATAAAAGTGCCCTTTCGGCATAAGTAAAAAGAATAAATTAAATTTAAATAAAGCTCTTCAATTCTTCTATTTATTATAATAGATTTATAAAAATTTATTAGTGTAATTAGTAAATAAATATTGAAATATATTCAGTGAAGTAGACCTCAGTAAAATCGTTCTTTCATTATAATTAGCACGAAACTTCAGTCCGCAATAGCATGCACTTAAAGTCAGCGCAATTCTAAGTGCAGTATATGAATGCACGGACCCGGCTACCTGTGCGAGAATTCGTCGTTCGCCCTTAGCACGAAATAAATGTGACTGTGCAGTTGAACAGCCGTCCTTGCATGGTGTTGGAGAAATTAAATTTTAGCACTGCACGCTGTTAAGAGCAGTGCAGGTAAAGAGACACAGCACAGTTTATCGTGTTAGGACTGAATTGTGCTAGCACTTGTGCGTGCATTCTGAACCCAGGTGAAGGGAATAAAATTATAACCGTGTGTCTCTTTTTCAAGTAGAAACAAAGTAACAGTTCTCTCGCAAAGTGTCGCTCACACGAAGAGCGTAATAGACCAAAAGACCAATTATAAAAGAGAGAGTCTGAGTTAGCCTAATGCTTTTGTAACAGGACACGGCAACTTCAAATATCGTTTAAACAGGATAGGTCTTGCTGGGGATGATAAATGTACATATGTATGTATTAGAGGTCTGCACGAGACGATCCAAAAGTACTTTCAAGACACAGAAAAAAGTTCGAGAATTGACTGCAGAGTATCTTTTAATTATTCGAATCGATTGAGACTGAACGAATACTCCGCTGAAAATTCTACACTAGACGACTCGGATGAAAACTATTATTCGTCGTTTGTGAATTGGAGGGGCACCGAATAAAAAAATATTCATATCCCGTTGATTCATTTTTGTTGGTGGAATCCATGGAAAGTAGAAATTTGTTTTTACTTTACGCCTAGGGAAAAAAGGAAAGTTTTTGGTTCTTATCTATTTGCTGAAGTTTTTGTTAGTGGAATCGAAAGAGGTTGTCGCCGGTCTTTGGAGTTTGAGCAGTGAGAATGAAGGAGAGTTTTTTTCATTTCTTTTTTGCCGATAATTTTTAGAAGCTTATACGGCGGTCTGCTGCCTGTGCTGCTACGACGGTAAGGCAGACGCTTATGTACATATATGGCGGTCTGCTGCTTGCGCTGCTATGACGGTGAAGGAATACAGTGTGTTCGTTGTTTTTATGTTTTGTTTTTGCCCCCTGGATGTGGGCATTTAGTAACGAAAAAAAGGGGTAATTAAATGGAAGAACGAATAACTGCACAAAGATCAATCTTTTTATTTTATGAGGTGCAATAAAACCCTTTCGTTTTCTGAGGTTGCTTCAATACGGACAACAAATAGTACCAAAGCAAAGTAAGAAACAAATGATAATTAGTGCCAAATAATGAAATTATGCAGCCAGAATATGTATATTTATTATTTTATTGCGTGAAGTCCAATAGAACCCCTCCGTTTTTTAACATCCTTTCACAGGTGGGTGTGATAATTGAAAAAGGTTCAAAATTTCAAAGAAACAAAATGTGCAAAAATTTTAATTGATTGGGTTGTGCACTGTGTAATTTGTTCACAGGTATATACATATGTGCTCATTTGTTACATTCTTATACCCTCGTATATATTTAGGTGTTTTTTTTACGGTAGTTTAAAAGAGCAGAAAGAGCAGATGTCCACAGTATTGTGAAGATAGAACCCTACACCAGTGTCTCCCAGTGAAAATATTATCTAAAAATTCAGAAAATATAAGCGTGGAACACAAGTTCCAAATAACTGCTCAGAGTCCGAGGTTCTTTATATTTACATATATGTAATACTATCGTAAAAAATACGGCTATTAAATAAAAAATTCCAAACATGAGAGAAACATGCATTTAATATTTGCGGGGAGGAAAAGAGGAAGTTTTTTTGGTTTTTTCATTTGCACATGTTCAGGCCCTTATCTGCTGCCTGCCTTGCTCCGGCGGCGAATGCTACCTCATACAGTGCGTTATCTGTTGTTGTCCAACGCCTTTTCCCTCCATGCAGATACTGTCTAAAAATTACGTAGTTTCCTTTATGTTATGTTATTTGTTATTGTTTTCGAAGCCTGTTGCGGTCCGCAATAAAGGAGGATAAACATACAATGTTTATACATAATGTACATACAATGTTTACATACATAATGTATATATACAGACACGATTTATTCGATTCATTCGAAATCAACTTTTCTTCTTTAGGTTCTACCCTAATTTCATTCGTACAAAAACGTGTGGAGATTCGGTTTTATTCGACTCTAGTCGGCGTTTGTATTTTTGAGTTAAGGAGTAAAATTTCTATTCGAAATGTAGTGTACTGCAGTAGTGTATTCATGGGTATTCGTGTGTTCAAGACATCCCATGCAGACCTCTAGTATGTATGTAAGCGGTGTTAGGGCGAACAACAAACCATATTGTGTGTCGCTGTCCGGCATTAGGAGGCAGAAGTATCTTCATCATCGGCTGTCAATTTATAAACGAGTTGGAGCAACCCAGTTTTAAAAACATGCGATTAAGATAACCGGTGACGTGGAGGGAAAGAAAAGAAACCAACTTGCCTTGGTTTGTTTCGATTATCCTAGCTAGAGAGGTGGTTTTAGTTAGTAGCCTTCCAGACAATGGTTGGAGTCTCAAACTACTGAAGAGTTTTGGAACGAATTTCCGTCATCCCTTGTCAATTTTGGTTTTTGTTTTGCTTGGTTTATCGAACGATAAAAACACTAATTGTAACCGCAGAATACCGCGATGCGCGATGCGTTAAACTCTCCCTATGTATTTTCTATAGGAATTTGACGTCACAGAATCGCGCGATGTGTCGCGATTCGATAGATCTATCGCGCTGCTCTCTTGGTTTTTACTGTCTTTGTTTTTACTCACTCTCAGAAAAAAAATGGCCTCTTACCGAAAAACCTGAGGATTTGTTGTTTCGCTGCTTTTACTCGTTGCTTTTGTATAGAAAATGTAAACTAGAACCAAATTTTTTAGACTTCAAAATTTATTCAAATTTACAAGTAAAAGTTAAATTTACAAAAAATTTCCACAAATTTTTAAAATGCAAATATAATATGAATGCGGAATATAAAATGTTCAGCGCAACGGAGTGCTGTACTATCTGCTCTTTGTAGGGAGTAAAAATATATTGGAGAAGGACAAGATTTGTAAGGCAATTGGTGAGCGGCTGGTGGCGGGGAACAAATTGCAGAAGCAAGCATATGTTTCCAGAAATATGGAATGTAAACAAATTTTTAACAGCGTCACGCGATGTCTATTTAAGGGCATCGCGCTACGAGAGAGAAATTCGCGCATCGCGGTATTCTGCGGTTACAATAAAGATGACACATCGCCGAAACCGGTTTCTCTCGAAACCAAAATTGATAAGTAATGACGGAAATTCGTTCCAAAACTTATCATTATTGTAACCGCAGAATATCGCGATGCGCGAAGCTCTCCCTATGTTTTCTATAAGCATTTGACGTCACAGAGTCGGGCGACGTATCGCGGTGCGATAGATCTATTCGTTCGCGCTGCTCTCTTGGTTCTTACTGTCTTTGTTTTTACTCACTCTCAGAAAAAAATGGCCACTTTTTACAGAAAAACGTGAGGATTCGTTGTTTGGCCGCTTTTACTTGTTGCTCTTTTACAGAAAATGTAAACTAAAAGCATATGTTTTAGACTTTAGACTTTTTAGAAAATTTATTCAAATTTACAAGTAAAAGGTTTTTTTTCAACAAATTTTTAAAATGCAAATAAAATATGAACGCCGAATATAAAATGTTTAGCGCAACGGAGTACTATACAATCTGATCTTTCAAGGGTATAAAAATATCTTGGAGACCGACAGGATTTGTAAGGCAATTGGTTAGCGGCTGGTGGCGGCGAGCAAATTGCAGAAGCAAGCACATGTTTCCAGAAATATTGAATGTAAACAAATTCTTACAGCGTCACGCGAAATCTATTTAAGGGCATCGCGCGACGAGAGAGAGTTTCGCGCATCGCGGTATTCTGCAGTTACAATTATCCATCCCTGCACTGAAAGCTTCACAGACATCGAGTCTTACACTACTATTTGGATCTTTGCATAACGATTTAGTTTATTGGTTTCATTGTGTTCAATACTCTTAAAATATATATAATGCTCTTTGTAGGATACTTGTTTAATTAATTACACTTTACTTAAAGTTCCGAAATCGAAATATCACATGTTGTATATTTCATTAAATAATCAATTTTTCATTTTTCATATTATTATTAAAAAATCAGAATCCGAACTGAATGTATAAAAACTATTATTATATGAATAAATTTATAAATATAAAATAAATATAAACTAATTGTAAGTCTTATTTGGACCTACAACTGGCGATCCTGCCAGGAGGCAAAACACTACGATATAAATGGACAGAAAATTATTCATCGCATCGCATCTGTAAAAAAGTCGCATTTGAGAAAGAAAATCAATCGATAATCGGTTCGACAAATATCATCCCGTCCACGGAGCAATTCTTTGACCTCCGAAGTTTGCATCAACTATCTACGTTTACGAGATTGTGGTCTGGTAGAAGAGACGAGAGATCAGTATTTGGTCGAAAGTTACCCGAGTTGTTTTCTACAATAAACAAGAATTACATTCTTCAACAAACAACAAGACACGTCAACCATCTGCATTGATACAAACGACAACAACAATCCGGCATACATCTAGCGATCCTCAGTCAACGATCATTCAGTGTCAATCATCAACTTATTACAGACCCAGAGAATCGTTCAAAGTATTTACTGAATAAAAGCAACTACATAAATGTCAGCAGTACCGTCACCATCATCACATTTCCATAAATCCAAGCTACACATCTACCGTGCGAACCATTCCAGAACACTCTTGCGATCCAGTTGTCTTTTTATCAGGGTTCGGAAAACGTTTTTTTTTTTTATATCACTCAATTCATATCCCTCACCAAAGATAACAATTTTTCGACCCTCACTGATAAATATCTTTTTTCATCTACGTTCGAAAAAATAAATATCCCTCACGTTCAAAATAATTTTCATCTTCAATAATAAATATCACTCGGGATGAAAATAATTCTCATCTTCTCAAAGTTTCGATCGGAGAAGATGAAAAAACTTCGTTTGTCGGCAAATAACAAACGCGAGGGATGAATAAACTTCGGGTTTTGGCGAATAGCGAACAAAAGAGATGAAAAAAGGCTGATCGAAAAACTTTGAGCAGGCAAAATTTCGATTTATATGTATGTAAAGATGAAAACAAGATTTGTAGGTGAGTGAAGCGTTTGCTTCGTTGCTGATGCCATTGATAGCTGGAAAGGAGAGTTTTTCTGTGTGTTTCGTGTGAATTTGTTTTTGCTGCGTTTTGTAAAGGATGACTAAGAGTAACTTGCCCATAATGTGCAGTAATAGAAAAAACTTATAAAAGGAATACTTATTTATTAGATTTTAATTTCCATTATTCTTATTGTTAATACTTGAGAAAAATCCTTTGAAGCCAGTCGCTGTGAGAAAAGTCTTGTGCGGTTATAGTGTCGTGTGAAAAAAAATAAAAAATGAGAAGACTCAAGAAATTAGATATTAACAATCTAGTTAAAATTGATGCCGCGCAAAATAACGCAAAATGTTTTATTTGCAAAAAGATTTTACGCTTCATACCGGAAACATTAAGCGGCATTATTTAGCAGTTCCTAATAAAACATTTGAAGACAGCAGTGCAAACATAGACAAAATACAAAAACAATTAAAAAAAAAATGGCCTTAGAAATGGATAGAGAAACATACATAAAAACAATAATACGCATAATAACTACTTTTTGTATTCCGTTTAGAATATTTGACAATAACCATTTTCAAAGTATTCTTCAACCGTGGACTTCATGTTTTGCTTAGCTAATAAGTTCCAATAATTGCTAGTAATTTTCTAATAGAAATACATTGCATGCAGAATTTTATAATATAAAAACTTTAAGAATAAAGAAAATTAAAATCTAATAAATAAGTATTCCTTTTATAAGTTTTTTCTATTACTGCACATTATGGGCAAGTTACTCTTAGTCATCCTTTACAAAACGCAGCAAAAACAAATTCACACGAAACACAGAAAAACTTTCCTTTCCAGCTATCAATGGCATCAGCAACGAAGCAAACGAACAGAAACCGCCGGCGTACGATTTTTCCGCTCACCTACAAACAGAGCTGGGGAGTACTCATTCCTTTGGGAATTAAATTCCACCTCAATTCCAATTCCAAGGAATTAGGACTGTGGAATTAAGTACTTTTCAAGCAAAAGGAATGGAATTGAGTGAGCCTCAATGTGGGCAGATTTTGGCAAAAAAACTTTTATTGTTACACTTGATAGGAAATATATGATATGTATGTGATATTAACACTAAATTAAATTGATTGGGTGGGTGGTGGGTGGGGATCACCAAAGTGGTCACACGGGGGTTTTTTGACCCAAAAATTTTTTTTTACCAATCGATAGTAAATGTCGTAAAACGGATTTTGGACATAGTGGGCGGTGGGTGGGACCACCCCAAAAGGGTCACACGGGGTTTTTTTCACCAAAAAATTTTTATTGCACAAATCGATAGGAAACATCATGAAACGGATTTTGCACATAGTGGGCGGTGGGTGGGGACCCCCAAAGGGGTCACATTGGGGTTTTTACCCAAATTTTTTTATTATAGAAATCTATAGCAAACGTTACGAAACGTATTTCGGTTAGGGTCCGAGGGGGGGGGTCGGGTGCCCCCAAAGGTGTCAAGAGGCTCGGATTTGAGCAAAAATTCTTTACCAATTGATATAAGGGAGTTCATGGAAGGATCTCCCATTTTGACACCTTTGGGGGCACCCGACCCCCCTCGGACCCTAACCGAAATACGTTTCGTAACGTTTGCTATCGATTTCTATAATAAAAAAATTTGGGTAAAAACCCCAATGTGACCCCTTTGGGGGTCCCCACCCACCGCCCACTATGTCCAAAATCCGTTTCATGATGTTTCCTATCGATTTGTGCAATAAAAATTTTTTGGTAAAAAACCCCCGTGTGACCCCCTTAGAGTGGCCCCACCCACCGCCCACTATGTCCAAAATCCGTTTCATGATGTTTCCTATCGATTTGTGTAATAAAAATTTTTTGGTAAAAAACCCCCATGTGACCCCCTTGGGGTGGTCCCACCCACCGCCCACTATGTCCAAAATCCGTTTCATGATGTTTCCTATCGATTTGTGAAATAAAAATTTTTTGGTAAAAAACCCCCATGTGACCCCCTTGGGGTGGCCCCACCCGCCGCCCACTATGTCCAAAATCCGTTTCATGATGTTTCCTATCGATTTGTGCAATAAAAATTTTTTGGTGAAAAAACCCCCGTGTGACCCTTTTGGGGTGGTCCCACCCACCGCCCACTATGTCCAAAATCCGTTTTACGACATTTACTATCGATTGGTAAAAAAAAATTTTTTGGTCAAAAAACCCCCGTGTGACCACTTTGGTGATCCCCACCCACCCAATCAATTTAATTTAGTATTAATATCACATACATATCATATATTTCCTATCAAGTGTAACAATAAAAGTTTTTTTGCCAAAATCTGCCTACATGTCTTCTTCTTCTTCTTCTACTTCAACTTACACTCTATCATACACACAGTAAGGTCTCAATCGCCAGCAAAGGACTTCAATTCCTCCAACCTTAATTCCTCAAAAGGAATTGAAATTTTCAATTCCAAATCCAATTCCAAGGAATTGGGACTTATAATTCCATTCCATGTGAAAGGAATTTCTTTGCTCAATTCCAAGTCCAATTCCTTTCAAAAGGAATTGAGGCTCACTCAATTCCATTCCTTTTGCTTGAAAAGTACTTAATTCCACAGTCCTAATTCCTGAGGAATTTACTTGGAATTGGAATGGAATTGAGTTTCCCCAGCTCTGCCTACAAATCTTGTTTTCATCTTTACATATAGATCGAAATTTTGCCTGCTCAAAGTTTTTCGATCACCAGTGATCGTTTTGTACGCGAACCGAAGCCTTTTTTCATCTCTTGTGTTCGCTATTCGCCAAAACCCGAAGTTTATTCATCCCTCGCGTTCGTTATTTGCCGACAAACGAAGTTTTTTCATCTTCTCCGATCGAAAGTTGAGAAAATGAGAATTAGTTTCATTCCGAGTGATATTTATTATTGAAGATGAAAATTATTTTGAACGTTAGGGATATTTATTTTTTCATCTACGTTCAAAAAAATAAAAATCCCTCATGAGTCAAAGAAAATTTTCATCTTTTGGGATAGTTTTTTTTAAATGGATATAAATAGTTTTGTTCTTCTGAGGGATATTTTCCGAACCCTGCTTTTTATAAGTGGTACATGGTCTGTATCGAATACATCTATAAACTCCGACATACATAGCAGTTCAAGGTAATAACAGTGGGCTTTTTTCGCCATTTCCTCCACTCGCGGTCCATGCCGCGAAACGGCTTGAGCAGCATTTCCGCCTTTCTCTCAAGATTTAAAAACAGAAATTGTGTATGGTTTGATAATATTTTTTTTCTTTTCAGGCAATCAGAAGATCTGGCGGTTGCTCAATAGATTTTTCTTTGGTATTGAGGAAATTAAAGACCGATTTTTAAGCATTTTTTTTCAAAATTTGCTTTTTAACTTGGTATTAAAAGTGAACTATCGTATTTAGGATGAAAACGGAGAAGTAAAAAATATCATCGAGCGTTATCGGAAGCAAATTAAGTGCTTACTTAGTAAGGCCGGACTTTGGTAAATACTTTGAAAAAGTTTAAATTAAATTCTATACGACATTTTTATCGTATTACCACCCAAAGTAGCTCAATGGTTGAAAGAGAAAAAAAACAGAAAGTGTAATAAAATAAAACGAACAATTTCTGAGGAAACCGTTATTAGTTACAGCTGCTCGACGCCACTCGGCATTTGGAGGTTAATGTCCGTAAAAAAAAACAAATACTAGATTCTGTAGAATTCGTTTTGTTAACGTTTCTCAAAATTTCCTGGCAAATGTTGTTAACTATAGAGGATTTCTTATTTAATATTTTTTTTTTTTTTGCATATCTTTTTGTGTATTGTTTTATTTTTTATTAGCAATTTCATAAAACGTGTTTCAGTATTATTCGTATTTTATTAACTCTTTCATATTTTATATTTGATTTTCAGTATATTTTTTAAAACAACGAACGTTTTTTTAACGACGATTTATTAACTCTTTAACATTGAAAAAAAAAACCAACAGAACAAAACCAATTTCCGTTTCCGTTTTGTTCGTTCGACACAATCCGTGAATGCTGGACGTGTCGGCACTTGTTTTTGTCGCTAATAAACTGAATTACACGCACACATACTTGTCACATTCAGTTACCAACACCAACACAAATTCATATTCATTTGTATATTTTCAATTTTCCTAAAAACTACAACTACGGTGTAAACAACAATAACAACAAACGGCTCTAACAATAAACACCAAAACGCGTTGACAAAAGAGTCAGCATTGCGCGATAACTCGTTGATAATGGAAAAACATACACAACTACAGCAAGAATTGTCACAATGGAAACGATTTTGAAAGAGAGCTTTCCTTTTGCTTGTTTTTTTACAAAAATCTAGGACTAATAAGTAAATTTCAGCAAAAATAAAGCCGTTGACGTGCGGCAAGTAAGAAAGTTGTATAGTTTAGAAGAACACTGTTGTTGTTGTTTTTGTTTTATTAAAACTTTAACATCTGCTGCCGTTTGTTCCGCTTGATTTTTCAGCAAAATAGAGTAAACTTTTTCTTTATTTAGTAATTTTCTTTTTTTCGAAAATAATTTATTTATTTATGATTTAACGACTTTAGCGAGCGGTATTTTTTCTGTTTTGTTGTGATAAATAAAGAAGAAAACTAAGCTAAGATTTGAATATGGAGAAGCGCGGACTGCGTGACAAGACGCGCCAAAATGTTGCCAGCGACTGACTGGTAAAGTCGGCAGGAAGCAAACGACAAAGTTCTATTTGAACGGAATGTAAGAATGTATGCGGGCAGGTATGTATGTATATGTGGTATGCAGGAGTGTTGTTGCAAGGGTGTGTGGGTGTGTCCCTCCATTAACAAAATATACGAGTATGTATCGCCATTGAGAAAAATAAAAAGCGGTTGCAACAACATACAACAATAGCTACAGCTACTAATTCAAATAGAAAGCAATAACAACAACAACAACAACAAGAACAGCAACAACAACACCACCAACAGCAACAACAACACCACCAACACTAATAATAACTTTCAGTTAAGCACAAGTAGTATGTATCATCTGCACCTTCATTCAGCTGGTTGTTACAGTTCATGTTCATGTTGTTGCTGCCATTTCGCCTGTTATTGTCTTTATTATCCTTTACAAATACAAATTTCAATACAAAAACTGTATTATCTATATATTTGTTTGTTTGTCCGAGTATGAACAGAAATCATATGTTCGAAAGCAAAAAGCTCTAAATGGGAGGAAAACCTTTTCACAGCCGAGCAGACAGAAAAAACCTCATTTTGTGCGAAAATGCCAGAATGTGTGTATGTACTCGTATTTGTAAAAGAAAAAGCAAGACAACTCTATATTTATAAAACACAATTGTCTTGCTTTCGAAAAGCTCCGCTACTAAACATGTCTCACAGTAAGCTTTTTCAGTATTTCAGCTTCGAGTCGAAATAGATGCTTTTGTAATAAATAGTAGCAAATTTCAATTTAAAAGAAATGGCGGCCTAAAGTATAAAAAGTTTTTTATGCATTTTTATAACTAATTAATTTAATCTTAATAAACAAAGATTGTTCCATACAAATTAAAGCTTTTAAAATAATTAAAGCTTATTATTTTTGAAAGTAAATTCAATATAACCCTAAAATCTTTAACGTATGGAAATAGAAGAACCGTTTTAAGAGAGACTTATGTAAAAATATTAAACGGAAGCTTTTTTTACACCGTTTTTGAAAAGATACTGTTTTTTCTCAAAAATTG
Organism: Conops quadrifasciatus; assembly: GCA_949752815.1. Taxonomy (NCBI): domain Eukaryota; kingdom Metazoa; phylum Arthropoda; class Insecta; order Diptera; family Conopidae; genus Conops; species Conops quadrifasciatus. The sequence goes on from OX457079.1 coordinate 16,894,270, forward strand.
AAACAAATACCTGCTTTAGGAGCTTTAAAAAAGCTCTTTTAACAAAAATAGATAAAATAAGAAAAAATTATTAAATAATAATATTTAATTAATAATATTTAAATAATAATATTTATATTATTATTTAATTATTATTAAATAATAATAATTGTTGTGCCGTTTCCATTACAAATTCGTAGAAAAAGCACGAAAATGCGAACAACCTTGTGCATTCAACAAAAATAGTAATCCGTCAAACTAATATCTTCCGTTGTTACAGCGACGAACAACGGAAACTTAGATATCAGTACACGTCGCTTATTCATTCTAGATAAAGAAAACAAACTAAGATTTTTAATAGATAGTGGCGCGGAAATTTCGGTACTTCCAGTGTCTAAATTTCCACATACCACACGTTCATCAGATATTATTCTTACAGCAGCAAACGGCTCTACCATCCCCACATATGGCAAGAAACTCTTAAATGTTAATTTAGGATTAAGACGCGATTTTCCTTTCCAGTTTCTGATAGCCAACGTCGCTAAACCTATAATATTTATTTTTTCATCTACGTTAAAAAAAAATAAAAATCCCTCATGAGTCAAAGAAAATTTTCATCTTTTGGGATAGTTTTTTTGAGAGGGATATAAATAGTTTTGTTCTTTTGAGGGATATTTTCCGAGCCCTGCGTTTTTATAAGTGGTACATGGTCTGTTTCGAATACATCTATAAACTCCGACATACATAGCAGTTCAAGGTAATAACAGTGCTACACACTGTTGTATTGTACCTAATTAATCCAATTAAATCTAACTAATCATTATTATTTAATTATTATTAATTAATCCTAACCTAACCTTAAGTTATCTGTCCTTAATTAACTAATTCTCTTAATTAACTTAATTCTTAATTAACTAATTATCTGACCTTAATTAACTAATATTAATTAATATACTAATAATAATTAGATATAACTTATATACTTACTTATATAACTTATATCTTATTTAAAACTAATTAATTCAAGTTACTTAATTTAACAGCTGAATAATTTAATTTAATTATACGAACTCAGTGTCAGTGTCCCGTTTAAATATATTTTCACTTGTTAATTCATACTTGTTAATATACTTTGTTATCAATTAATCAATACCATACAATTATTACAAACTGTCGAGGAATTATCATAGAAACTAGTGCCGTTTAAACTAGTTAACAAAAATAATTAACGAAATCAAACATTTTTTTTCAATTGTAAACTCTCCCTCCGATAGAAACATGCTCCCTTCTCCACAACGAGACACGATAAACCACAATAACTTAATCGATTTAGCTCAAGCTAACAACAACCAAATAATGGTTAATACTACATCTAACAAGGCAGTTATTAACGCTGACCACGAATTTAGCAACGCGTCTAATATCAACGAAGTTTTTGCAACTTCCGTAAAACTTCCACAATTTTGGACAAATTGTCCAGAGGCATGGTTTATACATGCGGAAGTGCAATTTAACACCAAAGGTATAACACAAGATAATACCAAATTCGAATACGTTATAGCTGCATTACCACAAGAGGTCATTATGACCATCTTAGATTTTATACAGAACCCTCCTGGGAACAACAAGTATAGTGAGCTAAAGAGTGTCTTAATTAAAAGACACTCTCTAAGCGAAAATACTAAAATAGATAAAATTCTTACAGATTCAGAAATAGGTGACCGTAAACCCTCAGAGTTTTATCGGTCCCTCGTACTTCTCGCAGGTACTAGCTTTAGCCAAGATACCGTAAAGAAATTATGGTTGAGGAAGTTACCAGGGAACTTAAACGCGATTTTAGCTAGCACGAACATAACGGACGTAAACCAGTTAATTAAACTAGCAGATAACATTTGGGAAGCCATAAACCGAAAAGAAGTATCTGCAGTTAATTATGCCCACACTAACGCCGAAAACCAAATTATTAACAATTTGGTTAAAACAACCGCACTGATGTGCGAGAATTTTCAAAACATGTCTCTAGAACTTTGCGCTATGAAACAACAATTCAGTCAATCTAGACAGAGAAGTTTCGACAGAAGTAGGACAAGAAGTCCCTTTAGACGTAGATCTAAATCAAGAGACAACCCAAACTGGTTGTGCCGTTTCCATTACAAATTCGTAGAAAAAGCACGAAAATGCGAAAAACCTTGTGCATTCAACAAAAATAGTAATCCGTCAAATTAATATCTTCCGTTGTTACAGCGACGAACAACGGAAACTTAGATATTAGTAAACGTCGCTTATTCATTCTAGATAAAGAAAACAAACTAAGATTTTTAATAGATAGTGGCGCGGAAATTTCGGTACTTCCAGTGTCTAAATTTCCACATACCACACGTTCATCAGATATTATTCTTACAGCAGCAAACGCTGCAATAGATTAAGACGCGATTTTCCTTTCCAGTTTCTGATAGCCAACGTCGCTAAACCTAAATTCGACGCAGATTTTTTGTGGAAATATGGTTGGTTAATAGACGTTAAACGTAAACCCTTAGTTGATCCGTTAACTAACCTTTCAGTTAACACTATCTCCTCTTTTTGTAATATAGCACTACCCAAAATGTTCGTAGTAGACAATCAATACACCAGATTGTTAAAAGAATTCCCAGCACTTTCGTCCGAACCAGACTATTCCAAACCCGTCCTCCATTCTACAGTGCACCGACTGGTAACAAAAGGAATGTTACCCTTTTCTAAACCACGACGGTTAGACCCAGTCAAATACAAAATCGCAAAAAGCGAATTCGACTTTTTAGTTAAATCAGGGATTTGCAGACCCTCGAACTCAGCAGTTTCCTCACCACTGCACTTAGTTCCAAAAAAAGACCCTAATGACTGGCGTCCTTGTGGAGATTTCAGAAGACTGAATGTAGTTACGGTTCCAGACAGATATCCCCTACCACATATTCACGATCTGAATATGAACATTAGAAACAAACGTTTCTTTTCAAAAATTGATCTAGTGAGAGCATACCACCAAATACCAATGAACCCAGAAGACATATACAAAACAGCGATTACCACCCCCTTTGGAATGTTTGAATTCACAAGAATGCCTTTCGGATTAAGGAACGCAGCACAAACATTCCAAAGATTTATCAATGAAGTAGTTAACGGATTAGACTTTGTTTTCGTTTACTTAGACGATATTTTGATAGCCAGCGAAACGGAAGAACAACATCTAAAAGACCTTCGAACCCTTTTTACCCGACTTACAAAATACGGCCTAAACATTAAACCGAACAAATGTACATTCGGAACCAATAACATAGATTTCTTGGGGCACAATATCTCAGCAGCAAGAATTACACCTTCAGAAGAGAAAGTCCGAGCCATTCGCGATTTGGAAAGACCCAAAACAGTTAAACAGGCGCTAAAGTTTGTAGGGATGGTAAATTATTACCATAGGTATATAGGCAAGTTGGCAGAAAAAACTGCAATCCTATATAAAATAATTCATGAAGCCACCAAAAGAAAAGATAAGGTCTTGTCGTGGGACAAAGAAACGTCGGGGATTTTCGAACAAATTAAACTGTGTTTTTCTGAGACAGTCATGCTCAATCATTTTAATAGTAAAGCTCAGCTCTCCTTGACCGTCGACGCATCAAGTGTAGCCGTCGGCGCAGTGCTGCAGCAACATTACAACAAGTCCGAGCCTTTAGCTTTCTTCTCGAAGAAGTTAAGTCCCTCAGAGCAAAAATATAGCGCATTCGACCGGGAGCTTTTAGCCATATTCGCCAGCATTAAACATTTTAGGCATTGGCTAGAAGGGAGACAATTTGTAGTGTACACGCATCACAAACCTTTGACATATGCACTTAGTTCGAAAACAGATCGCAGCCCCAGACAAATCAGGCATCTACAATATCACAGTTTACATATCATATCACATATCACAGTTTACCAGCGACATACAGTATATAAAAGGGGAAACCAACATTATCGCAGACACCCTTTCGCGCGCCTTCGAGGTAGACGCTTTTAAGAACACGGATTTGAATTTTAAGCTTCTACATGAGGAACAACAAAACGATAACGAGCTGCAAAAGTTAAAAGTGGACCGGACGGCGTGCCACAGTTTGGAGCCAATCACTTTAACGCTTCTTAATTTGGAGATATGGTATGAAACCTCAGGTAAAACACCCAGGCCATTCGTACCTAGTAGCTTACGCAAGCAGGTTTTCGACCGGTTACATGGAATCACACATCCGGGTAGACAAAACAGTGTATCAGTTGTCAAAAATCAAAGGTCTACCGACACACTAAATCTCCAATAACCAAAATTCCAATACCCAGAGGTAGATTCGAGCACATACATATCGATATAGTTGGACCGCTACCAATTTTAAAGGGACACCGTTACATATTAACAATTATCGACAGATTCACACGATGGCACACGATCGTGGAAAAATTTTTCAAAGAATATATATCTAGATTCGGGGTACCATTGAAGGTTACGACAGATCAAGGCACCCAATTTACACCTCACCTTTTTGTAGAGCTGACTAAATTACTAGGTAGCGATAAAATTACGACTTCTGCCTATCATCAAGGAAATGCTATGGTAGAGAGATTTCATCGGCAACTAAAAGCCACAATAATGGCTAGAAACGGAACTGGCAACTGGTATGAGGAACTACCAATAATCCTACTAGGATTAAGATCCGTTTTTAAAGAAGACATTGCAGCTACCCCAGCTGAAATGGTCTTTGGGCAAAATTTAAGGATACCCGGCGAATTGGTAGTTCCTTCAACCAATCCCGCTAACCAACCTACGGTAGAGTGGTTGAAAAATCTGCGTGAACATTTTAAATATACCAAATCGAATTTAGACCACCATAAAAATACTAACACAGGTATGTTAATGTAACATGTAAACTATGCAGCGGTAACAAATTCAACTCTTCAAGTTACAAGCAGCGAACGAGCGAGTGCAACGATCTCATGTTACGAAACGTTTCCCATACAAATCTGCTTACGCGGCCAAATTCCGATCACGCCACTTTTGTCAGCCCGGTGCAAGGATAGTTAAGCTTACTTTAAATATTTTGTAAATTAGTCTAAGTTTTGGATTCAATAAATAAGGTCGTGCCGACCAAGTAAAAATATTTTTTTTTAGATTTTGTGTAAAGAAAATCTTAACTGGCGCCCAACGTGGGGCCATAGATGTAAAGGTTCAAAGTGAAGGTCTAAAGTGAAAAGATTTAAGTGAAATAAAATCTTAATCGACTGCATCATCAGAACGTGACAGCATCAATTGGCCCTAAGAACCCGCAATCCAGTATACAAAACCTGTACGAAGGAAAAGAGGCCCCTTAGTAGCAGTACAAGCAAAAAGGAGACGTAAGCCGTCAGCCGCCTGTGTCAGGATGTCCCCTGGATGGATTTTAGTGTAAGAAAAATTGTGAAATTAAAGTAAAATATTAAGAAACAAAAATTTTCAATAGAAACTAAGGAAATTGAAAGTGAAATTACTGAATTCAAATAAAAATACGATAGAAAGATGCACGCTTGAAATTTAAAGTAAAGAAAAGAAAATTTTAATAGAAATTAATGGAACTTAAAGTAAATTTACCGAACTCAAATTAAAATATGATATAAGGTTGCATACTTCAAATTTAAAGTGAAGAAAAAAAAATTTCAATAGAAATTAAGGAAACTTGAAGTAAACTTACAGAACTCAAATTAAAACGTGCATTCTTGCAACCTAAAGTAAAATATTAAGAAGAGGAAAAATATAGCAATAATAAACCATAATAACAATGGCAAACCCAAATAATCTTATCCGACCCCCAGTCCTTAATAGGCCCGAATTACCACCACTACCCTCCTTATCCAACGTATCCAATACGGCTCAATTAACAGAAACTATTACAAGGATAGTTCATAATTTTTTTCGATCAGAGGGACGAAGTCTCGTTCAGTCAGCTCTTAACCCCAATGCAAATTTTTCTAACCTTACGGACGCGACGATCGACCCAGCTCACCATGACGCTTTGTCCGATCTCGACAAAGTCCCAGACGTCGTTAAATGTCTACGAGAATTTTCGGGACGTCCAGAAGAGTTTAACTCTTGGAGAAAAAGTGTAGATCGTATTATGCAGATCTACGAACCCCAAATAGGCACGCCGAAATATTACGGCATACTGAACGTTATCCGTAATAAAATAGTGGGCAATGCAGACGTTGCCCTGGAGTCCTATAACACTCCTCTTGACTGGAAGGCTATTTCTAGATGCCTTACACTTCATTACGCCGACAAGCGCGACCTTGGTACTCTCGAGTACCAGATGACATCCTTAATACAGAGTAATCTCTCTATTCAGGAATTCTATCAGCAGGTGTATTCTCACCTGTCCCTCATTCTTAGTAAACTTGGATGTATGGAAGTGGGTGCGGAAGCCATGCATCTATTGACCCGTACTTACAGAGACAAAGCGCTCGATACTTTCATACGCGGATTAAAAGGCGATTTGCCAAGACTTCTTGGTATGAGAGAGCCAGTGGATCTCCCTCAGGCACTCCACCTATGTTTAAAGCTAGAAAATCAGAACTTCCGCTCGCACTACGCGGTAAACAACCACAATCAAATGAGAAAGATGCAGGATTCTCGTCCTCCTCTCCCATCAAGAAAATTCAATACACCACCAACTCGTCCCTACAAAGAGTTTCATCCAGAATTGGCTTATTCGCCTCAACCCCCGCAATGGTCGCGTCAACCACCGCAATGGTCAGCTCAACAGAACTATCGCTCGCAATGGTCACCTCAACAGAACTATCGCCCGCAATGGCCACACCAACCAAACAATCCACCACCACGACCGTTCCCAAAACCCCAACTGAAACCAGAACCGATGGACGTTGACCCATCACTTCGTACAAGAAACATAAATTACATGAACAGACCTCGTGCTGATGACTTTCTCGGCAAAAGACCACCAAACGGTAATCCATTGATCCCAAATAAAGTGCAAAGGAATTTTTATATAAACTCCAGCACGCCAGAAAACCTCAATCAAGAGGAATTCTGTCAGACCACGTCTGACCATGATCAATATTACAACCAAGACATTTCTGAACATTTAGACCATTACGACGAAGAACAGCAGGACACCAATTCACTTGACACAACTGACTTACATTTTTTAGGTTAACTCACTCTTCGTTACCCTACTTTGAAGTAAGAACGGAGAGTGGAAGCATAGTTAAATTTCTAATTGATACTGGATCAACAAAGAATTACATTCAACCCTCAATCGTTCCTAACCCCACTAAAAATGAAACAAACTTCCTTGCGAAATCTATAACTGGTGACATAGAAATTAAAGAACACACCTTCTTAAAACTTTTCAACGTAGAATCGAAACTTAAATTTTACCTTCTTCCTACGCTGCGTTCGTTTCACGGTATTCTCGGAAACGATAGCCTCAAGGAGCTCGAGGCGGTTATCCATATCAAGGACGACTTTATGAGAATCAAAGGAAACACTAATATCAAAATTAAACAACTTGTGTCAAACACCATGAACACTCATAAAATTAAAGATGAGAATTTGTCTGCCAGCCAACAAATCGAAATTAACAATTTAGCAAGAAATTTTCCTAAGCTCTTTGCGGAACCTAATGATAAACTTACATACACCACAAAAGTTGTAGGTGAAATTAGGACAAATAACGCCACTCCAGTTTATACAAGGTACTACCCCTACCCAATGTCATTAAAAAACGAAGTCGAGACACAAATTAAAAAAATGTTAGATGATGGTATTATAAGACCGTCACGGTCACCATACAACTCACCCGTTTGGGTAGTTGCAAAAAAACCTGACTCCCAAGGAAACAAGCAATACAGAGTTGTGATAGATTATCGCAAACTCAATGCAATAACCATAGCCGATCGTTATCCGATACCCCAAATTACCGAAGTATTATCTCAATTAGGCAAAAACAAGCATTTTTCAGTTCTGGACCTAAAAAGTGGGTTTCATCAAATCCCACTTAAGAAATGCGACATTGAGAAAACTGCCTTCTCAATCAATAATGGTAAATACGAATTCGTGAGACTACCGTTCGGTCTCAAAAACGCTCCGTCAATTTTCCAGAGAGCTCTTGATGACATCCTTCGCCATCACATTGGCAAAATATGCTACGTCTATATTGACGATATAATCGTATTTAGCAAATCCGAGCGTGAACACGCCCTCCATCTAAAACAAGTTTTCAAAACACTCGAAGACGCCAACATGAAAGTGCAGTTGGATAAATGCCACTTTTTCAAAGACTCAGTGGAATTCTTGGGATTCATCATTTCATCCGAAGGGATAACGAAAAACCCCGCAAAAGTGGAAGCAATAGCTAAAATACCTTATCCAAAAACCATTAAGCAACTCCGCTCATTCTTAGGTCTCTCCGGCTATTATCGCCGTTTTATAAAGGATTATGCTATGCTAGCCAAACCCCTAACCTTACTCTTGAGAGGGGAAGAAGGACGCATATCCAAAAATAAGTCCGCTAAGATAGAGATTGAATTAAATGAAGAAGCAAAGGATGCCTTTAACAAAATAAAAAATTCCCTTATTTCCGAAGATGTTATACTCTCATACCCTGACTTTAGCAAAGAATTTCAGTTAACTACTGATGCGTCGAGTTATGCTATAGGTGCAGTCCTCGCACAAGACAAAAAACCAATCGCCTTTATTTCTAGGACGCTAAGTAAAACGGAAGAGTCCTACGCTACAAATGAAAAAGAATTTCTCGCTATAATTTGGGCTTTAAATAATTTTAGAAATTACCTTTATGGCTCAGCCAAAGTTAAAATATTCACCGACCACCAACCACTGACTCATGCACTCAGCAATAAAAATAACAACGCAAAAATGAAGCGATGGAAAGCCATCCTTGAGGAATACAATCATGAACTTCACTACAAACCAGGTTCAACCAATGTTGTAGCCGACGCCCTTTCAAGAACACCACCTGAACCAATTAATTCCCTATCCGTAACTCAGCATAGCGACGAAAGTTCGTCTGATAATTTAATTACGAGTGTAGAAATACCAGTAAACGTCTTTAGAAACCAAATATTTTTTAAGTCAGGCATAAACTCGACATATCAATTTAAAATAGTATTTCCCACCTACCACAGACACATTGTAGAAGAAGCAGTTTACAATACAGATAAACTAATAAACCTCCTCAAGAGATACCTAAACCCCTCTGTAGTCAACTGCATTAAGGCAGAAGAACAAATCATGGGACAGATTCAGGAGATCTACCCATCACATTTTAGAAATTATAAAGTTAGATTTACACAGCTTCAGGTACAAGATGTTACGAACGAACAGGAACAAGAAGAAATTATAATTAAAACACATAAGAGAGCGCACAGAAACTGTCGTGAAAATAAAATACAAATTCTCGAACATTATTATTTCCCATCAATGACTAAGAAAATAAATAGGATCATTCAACAGTGTTCGGTATGTAAGGAAAATAAATATGACCGTCACCCTAGCAAGCCAGAATTAGGAGAAACACCTATACCCCAATACCCCGGTCAAATTTTACATATTGACATTTATATGACCGACAAAAAAATTGTACTGACAGCAATAGACAAATTTTCGAAGTACGCGCAAACCAAAATCCTTAAGTCTAGAGCGATAGAACATGTCAAGGAACCCCTGCGTAAGCTACTTTTCCAATTCGGCGTTCCCGAATCAGTGGTAATAGATAATGAAACATCCCTTAACTCCGCAACAATAAAATTCATGCTTGAAGATACCCTTAAGATTAAAATTTTTAAAACACCACCCTATACAAGCTCCGTTAATGGTCAAGTGGAACGCTTCCATTCCACACTGACAGAAATAATGCGCTGCATTAAAGCAGAACGGAACTTCAACTCATTTGCTGAACTCCTTGATAACTCAGTGTATGAATATAATTCTACCGTGCATTCAACCACCCAAAAGAAACCAATAGAAGTATTTTTCGGAAAACGAGTTTCCACAGACCCAACCCAGTTTGAAAAAGCAAGAGACGAAAACGTAATCGCACTAAAAAACAAACAGCTAAAAGACCTTTCATATCACAATAGAAAACGCGAACCCATAAAAACATACCACCCAGGCGAAATCGTTTATGTTAGAATTAACAAAAGATTGGGCACAAAAATTTCTCCAAAATTTAGAAAAGAAATTGTAAAGGAAGATAAAAATTCAACCGTTTTGACAGAAACAGGAAAGATAGTACACAAAAGCAATATAAAAAACCAAAAAAATTAATCTCCTCTTTTCAGGACCATTCTTATTTACCCAGCCACTGCAACCATAGAAATATATGACTACACCAATGCCCAATTAGTGACAATAAATGATGGACCAGCAAAAATACAGAACGGAGCCTTCAGGCTTATACATATAATTGACTTAAACAAATACGAAGAGTTTCTGACAAACTTATTTAAATTCACTACTACAGACATCTCTAAAGATAGCATCCTATATCCTATCCTAAAGCATGAGCTTATTCAATCCCTTCAAATCCTTGATACCCTTAAGCCAACCAAAGAATCTCGGAAAAAGAGATCAATAAATATTCTAGGCTCAGCGTGGAAATTTATAGCTGGATCCCCCGATCACGAGGATCTCGATATAATAAACAAAAATTTAAATGATCTTAATAACAACAATAATAAACAAGTAATGATAAACGAAATTTTCAATGAAAGAATTAATAACATTACTAATTTGATAAACAAATTTTCTAATAATATAAGAAAGGATATGAGCATTGAAAATGAATTAATAATTAATCTTCAAAATAGAATAAGGTTAGTAAAAGAGGAGTTGATTAACATTAAGTACGCCATACAGTGGGCGAAAAACAATATACTTAATTCAGTACTATTAAATAAAAATGAAATTGAAATTGCTATGGAAAAATTAGAAAATGAAGAAATGCCCTTCAGAAATGCTGAAGAGGCTTTAGAATTATCCAAAATAAATGTAATTTGTAGAAATATGACTATTCTATACTTGGTAAAAATACCACTAACAGTAAGAGAAGTTTTCCAAAGAATCATTGTAAAACCCGTAGTTAAAGCTAATAGGGCTATAATTAATGTCAAATATAATGCGATACTAAAAGGAAAAAAAGAAATTTACGGAATAAAGCAGAATTGCGACAATTATAAGAATATTGAGATTTGTAAACAGAATCAATTAGTTAATATAAGTAACAATACGTGTATACCTAGGGTAATTAACAGCCTAAATTCCACTTGCACCATCACCAACGGGCACCATATTCCACAAGTAGAGGAAATACAACCTGGTACGTTATTATTAAACGACTTTAGCGGAGAAATATACGACAATACAACAATCAAAAAAGTTATGGGAACTCATCTCATCAAGTTCCACAATACAACACTAAAAATCAAAGGCCAGATCTACGCCAACTATGATGCAATCCCTTCACAAACAATTCCAGCTGTCCTGCAACCGACACCGATAGAAAAGGACCGAATTGACTTATTGTCACTCGAAGTGCTGAAAGAACTCCACGTAAATAATACCCGAAAGATAAACTCTTTAAAGGTGGTAACAATCTCCAATGGGTCACTATCACTCGGAGCAATTGCTGTTACTTTTGGTATCCTCATAATTTTTTATAAGATTTGGAGGAAAAAACCAAACAAGATCATAATTGAATCAAATCTGGACCCGAGTACAGTAAACCCCAGCCAAACCCAACCCAAAGGGCCCTTAAGGGACCAGTCAACCTATGTCAGTTTTAACAACCTACCTTTTTTCTGAACATTCGAGGACGAACGTTTTTGAGAAGGGAAGTGTTAATGTAACATGTAAACTATGCAGCGGTAACAAATTCAACTCTTCAAGTTACAAGCAGCGAACGAGCGAGTGCAACGATCTCATGTTACGAAACGTTTCCCATACAAATCTGCTTACGCGGCCAAATTCCGATCACGCCACTTTTGTCAGCCCGGTGCAAGGATAGTTAAGCTTACTTTAAATATTTTGTAAATTAGTCTAAGTTTTGGATTCAATAAATAAGGTCGTGCCGACCAAGTAAAAATATTTTTTTTTAGATTTTGTGTAAAGAAAATCTTAACTGGTACATACGTCCCAAAAGACCTACAACATCGCAAATTCGGCTTCGAACGCGCAACACATAAACGATCACTACAACAACCTTACGAAGGACCTTATAAAATCGTCGAAAAAGACAATAAATGTTTTAAATTATAAATTAATAACGAAATTAAAAATATTACAATCGATAGAATTAAACCAGCAATAATTGAAACAGAAACAACATGATGCAAATGATGCAAAAACACTTTTAGATACAACACAACACAAAAAAAAACAAGTGACATTTAATTTATACAATATAAATTCTCTCGGTGGGGGAGTAGTGTAGGATACTTTCTTAATTAATTACACTTTACTTAAAGTTCCGAAATCGAAATATCACATGTTGTATATTTCATTAAATAATCAATTTTTCATTTTTCATATTATTATTCAAAAATCAGAATCCGAACTGAATGTATAAAAACTATTATTATATAAATAAATTTATAAATATAAAATAAATATAAACTAATTGTAAGTCTTATTTGGACCTACACTCTTATACATAAAATACTCTTATATATAGATAAGTCTATGAAGTTATATGTATAAAATTAATTTCAAATTTAAACAATCCTTGTTTTGTTATATTAAAACAAGCTTGCCAACTTACATTTAATATTATTATCTCGCTTAAAAACCTCAAGTAATCGAGGATGGTTATATCCCAGTGGCATTGAAGATATTTGTGTGTATACATCTAATAGTACATTCCCGTCGACGTCACATAAATAATTTCCAAATGACTGTTCATAGTCTGCAAATAATTGTACTGTGTCAGCAGTCTGTAATATACATATGATCTATTAAATTACACATATAAAGAATTATTTTAATTTAAAGACCTAAGAAAAATTTTATAAAAATCAATTGATAAAGTTGATGATCTCGTATGTAGGAGGAATTTCATGAAAAATTCAAGCCTTCGCTTGGATTTCAAAAATATGGTTAACCGTACTCCTACGTTGGTGTAGAAAACTACATTTGTGTTTTTGTTTTTTCAAATATATCCTAAACCGTCTAAGTGAGAGTTTCCAGATTTTGTGACTTTTATTTTATAATGGAATACAACTCAAATCAAGTATATTTGACATCGCAGTTAAAATAGAATGCCAAATATTCAAAAAATTCAATTTCACAGGCATGAGTGTAGATTTCTACATCCGTGTGTTTTTATACCCTACAACCGAAGGGATGAGGGTATATTCACTTTTGTAACGCATTAAAGAGGCGTGGCAGGTATAGCAAAGCGTATACATATATTCTAGCTCAGAGTCACCTCCTGATTCGATTTAACTATGTGCGTCCGTTTGTCTGCCTGTCCGTCTGTGGAAATCACGATTACAGGAGAACGAATAGAGGTATCGTCATGAAATTGACGAGTACGAGTATTCTCTGTATCCTACGCTGTTTGGTATTGAAAATGGAGAAATCGGAGAATCGGATTAGTGCCACGCCTACTTTTTATAGCAAATATGGAATCATCCTTGCTTATAGCTAAATTTCTCAGCTTGTAGACTGAATTTTAAGCTAAAATTTTTTTTCTGGGTCCACCATCTTAGAATAAAATATTTTCCCAAAAATGGGCGTGGTCCGCCTACTGGTGTACCATACCATATAATGAGGTTTTTGGTAGGAAAAGCGGTGTTGTAAATGAGTTAATCGATCAAAATTTACTATCTGTAAATAAAATGAAAGTAGGTGTTACCCGCCCACTTTTTATCATCACCATCACCATCACCATCGATGGATGCGGGTGTAGGGTATATGAGCTTCGGCCAGGCGAAAGGTAACGCTTTTACTTGTTCAAATTAGAATTTCCGTTTTTCGTGTCGTTTCATTTTACGTGCTACTCGTGTTAGTATTTCGAACGTTTTTTCTACGTCTATTCTACATCCATTTGAGAGATAAGTTTTGTTAAAAATAATGGTAATGTCTCTCCATTATTTTTATGTCTCTCCAGGATAGTCTAGTTGCGAAGAGAAAGAGGTCCCCGGTCATTAGCTTCGCAGACACGGCTATCGCTTGATTGAGAAGGATCTCACCTAGAAGCTGGACTATCTTCAAAAAGGCGAAGAATGGAAAATATTCCTGAAAACATTAAAAAGAAAGGAAAATGCATCTTATGTGTTCAAAAAAAAACCGCCAAAGCCAATTATAACCATGAGTTGGCCTGCTGCTTCTGTCACAAAACGACTTGTAAACTACATCACAATCTCAATGTTTTTACTACGTGCATTGTATACAATGTAGCTATAGCTACATCAAAACTACACTACAAAATTTGTCTACAACATTGTCTCTCACATGCTAAACAAAATTTTATATACTATTGTTTACTAAATAAAAAGAACAATATAACCACTATAACCAAAACTATAAAATTTTAATAAAAAATTATACATTTATATGTGTAAAAACACGATTGTCCATACAAAACACTTGGATGTAGAAATCGACACCTCAACGTAGAATTACAAATTTTTTATCAACGTAGGAGTACGCTAAATTTCTACATTTACACAAGAAAAAAATTATTTACAATTTTTGTAGAATTGTAAGCCATCAGCCACTCTACGCCACTGAGTGTATGAAAACTATGAAATGCTTTCAGGGGTGCTTACAACTTAAGTATGTACTGTACATCGATGGCCAGTTTCATTAAAGGATGTCGATGTTGGCATGATAACTATTAAAAGTTTTTATTTTTAAGACATTTAATATACTTAGATGCACACTAAAAAATTTTCTGATTTATTAGTTCAAAGGTTTATTTCCTTCTAACGAATTTAGATTTTTCAGTGAAGTGGAGTGAAGTAATTCCAGTCATTCTGCTTTGAAACAGTAACAGTAATACTCGTATTATAAAAAAGTATAATTCCTTTATTATTAAAACGTTGTTTTTTTTGGTCGCTTTCTGTCATGTTCGGTACAAATTTTAAATTGATTTTAAACTAGCTTGCTGATGAGCTAGAGACTCGAAACTTTAAGCATAGTTTAGAACTGTGCAATATAAAGCATAAACTAACCACCCACACCCACTTTGAGACAGGAAATTATAAATTAAGATGATGACTTAAAAAAATATGTTCAAAAAAAAGTGTGAAGAAATATTGAAAAAATGCGTAAGCCCTTTTTCAAGTTTTGAATATACGAACTTTATATAAATTCATATTGTTTTAAAAACGGTTAATATAAAAAAAAATTTATTTGATTAGCTTTTTTTCAAAGCTATTATCAGTTTTTTTTTGTTAAATTTGTATATGATTTAAACCTGACTTTATTTAGCTTTTACTAATATTTAAATTTAACCAACAATTTTAATAAATTGTTAATTTGTTATTCAAAAATTGTTTCGATCATAAATAATATATGTACTAAATAAAACAAAAGAAGTCGTACAATATAAAACATATTTTTATCTTAAAAGCACTTACTTGAAATGAATTCATTTTCTTTTTCAACTCCAAAGATTTTGGGCCCGGTATAGTTGATGTCTTTACAACTGGTTCAATTGCTTCCATTATTGTTCTAAAAAACCTTAATTCCAGTCTTTCTGCTTTGAAATGGTAAATTTAATATATATAATAAAAAAGTCTAATTCGTTTATTTTATGTAATACCCAAAAGTTTTGAACTTCTAATTTTTAACATATTCATTTTTTCTTTTGGTGGTCCTAAACTCCAAATTTATACTAAGATACATATGCTTTAGAAATTTTCATCGTGCTTATTTGCTTGTTCTTGTTCAGATTCTGCGCACAATTTTAATGTAAGTGTGAGCTTCCTGATGACATAACCATACATGTACATATATACAGGGTGTCACGTAAACAATTGATAACCCGGCGTGTACTTGTAGGGGCTACCTGTGCTGCTCAGAAAAATATATATAAAAATATTTTCAAACTGCTCTCAGAGTTATGCCACTTTTTATGCAAATAATTTTTTTTGCTGCCCATGATCACACCATTGGGCACTACAACCACAAATTTGGGAATTAGCTGTGGATTTAAAAAAAATTCTTGATAATTAAGCCCTTCCCATCCACAGCATAATTTATGACCAGCTGTTTCTGTTTTTTTTCCAAAAATGCTTAAAAGCAGAAGTTTGGTTTTTTGTTTTTTAATGGCTAAGTATGAAAACTTCTGGTGGAAAAACCATGTATGCCAACCTAAGTGGCCAACAATTTGAAAAATATGCATACTTTATGCAGTTTGGAAAATGGGTATAACATCTCATAATTTTCTTAAAATATAATTAAGTTAATGCTACTTATTCATCAAGAGCCTCTCTTTGGCTAAGACATAAAATTAAAAATTAAATAGAACTTTATCACGATTACGGGAGAACAAATAAAGGTATCGATATGAAATTTGGCACGAATATTCTCTGTCATCATAGACGGTTTGGTATTGAAAATGGAAAAAATCTGACCGGTGGCACGCCTACTTTTTAAAACAAATAGGATTTTCCCGTGCTTATAGTCCAATTTCTTAGCTCGTAGATTGAATTTGGGGAAAATTTTTATTTCCGAGTTCACCGTCTCAAACTAAAATATACTCCCAAAAAAGGGCGTGGTCCACCCACTTAATATAAGTTCTAAAAGTTTCAAGCTCTGCTGTATACTCGTACATATGTATGTTAGAGCTAATGTTCAAACTTTGAGCGCGTGTTCTGTGTAGTATCGTATTTTTCAAGATTCCATTCCTCTTCGTTCTGTTGCCGAGAAGAGAGTCACACACACAAATCACCTCTGTCTACTTCACAATTGGTCTCCTTCATTCTTGCGTATCATTCACAATGATATTCACAATGGACTACATGACGTGCTTACACTCTGAAAGACATGACGTGTTTAGACTCTCACACGGCCATCCTGCAGTTCTCATAGTTCTCGATGAGTTATTAACAATATGCTTCAAAATCATTATCAATTTAATACCTCAATTAGTACTATCGGGGCCATTCTGGCAGTCAAGTTGTCTGATAACTATCAAGAATAATTTGTTATGTGACCGTTTTCTTATCTGGACCTGCCATGGCCACCACAACTAGCTCAGCTTTTATCCTAAAAAGGGGCGTGGTCCATAACCCGCCATGACAGGTCATCCGGCACTAACAATAGCCCATATCCTGCCGAAGCAGAACATGGGCGTTTATAAACAAAAACACAATATCAACACAATCACGGACAGACATATCTTTATGCATACACACACACATTCACACATCCGCACAATCACTTCACCGCAACGTCATCTTCCCTTCCCTTCCCCACTGGAATAGAAAGAATTAAAATTTCATTTTTTCTAAATAATACAAAATTTAATTAACATATATATGAACAAAAGTAATTTCAATATGAAGATACTCAAGTATAATTTAAATATGTATAGGAATGTATGTATGTAAATGCGTATAACAAACGAAAATAAATATATATATATTCAAACAAATTCTAAAGATTTAATTTTATCAGAATTAAAACAAAAACTGAGATCAACTGGACCATAAACAGCCATACATAAAATACAAAGATGCGCTATAACAGGGCCTCCTATATAAGGCCACCCAGGACCGTGAGGGAGCTCCCTAAGGGTTGATAGGATAAACACAAAAAAAAAACCCCGAAACCCAGAACCACGGCTACGCTGTTCAAGGCCGTTTCCTCTTACAAATCGGATCTTCGAATTACGATTACTTTCCAAAAAACCAAAGAATGAATGAATAAAAAAAACAAAACAAGCAAATTAAACTAAAATTATGAACAGAATTAAAAGAATACTAAAAATTACAAAAAAAAACAATACAGATCGACATCAGGAATCTCCGACCGGAAAAGTAAAAATTCGGTTTCAGCCTCCAAAAATTTCTATGTGTAGCTCTTAATATTCTCACGAGCACAACTGCCGTGAATAAAATTTCACCTGGTCACCCCAAAAAAAAATCTTCAGGCAGGGGAATTTGTCTATATGAGCGAAACGTCAAAAATGGGCACTTATCTTGTTGTTGTTGTTGTTGCCTTCACAGTGTTATAGACAGCGGCCTGCGAATTTTCCCCTTCTAAAAACTGCGTTGGATCCTCCTCCGGTGGTAAATAGACGGCCAGGATTTTGACCCAGTGACCCAGTGTTTTGACCCAGATTTCCTTTTCCTTGACTTGCCGGGTATTCAAAAAATTCGGCCAGGGCTTACGTATATATCCAAACAGCCTGCGCACGAATACTTCCGTACAGTATCAGCCACAAAACCTTTTTTTTGTTCTCGGCCCGAATAAATATTTTGACAAAAACTTTTCGAAACTGTTTTATTTTTACTTTTGCGGCACCATCTCTACCGCCTCAAAAATTTAATTTTAAATTTTTACTTAAAACTTAATAAATATTACAAGCAAAATTGTGCTTCAGTATCGACCGGAGGCCAACGTCTTTAAAATCCGAATCCCCGTTTCCTATCCTTCATCATTCCGTCCAACCAGTCAATTCCACTTCCCATTATTCCTCATGCCCGAATTCAAATTATCGAACATCGGTTCCAGCGACCGATCACCCGACAAAACACATACATTTGGCCTTGAACTTGTTTGTCTAGACCAACAATAATTATTTACTTCGCCCTCACACATAATTTTACCAAAAATGGGCATAATTTATAAAATCTGAATTTTTATTATGTATAACCTCCTAAAATTAAGAAATAAGAGAAATAAATAACGAAATTTCCCGCCTAAATAAACTACATAAATGAAATAACAAAAATTTAACATTAAAAACTCCTTGTAAACTTCTTTCCTTACAGCTCAACTACCAGGCGCTCATAATACTCAGTTAGCCTTTCTATCAGCCATCCCTGCTAATCATCACGACTTTGCCTCTGACCTAAATTCATTCATAACTTCGGCAAGTGTTGTCTGGCACCACCGTTACCAGATTCTCCTCAAAACCAACAACTCTACGGTGCGTAAATTCGACTTCGAACAATGATGGCCGACTATTCGTAAAGGTATTCACAATAGTAAGAATATTCTGACAGGCCAGAACATCAGGGTAAGTATACTACAAATTTATTTACATTTGGTTTTCGTAATTTTTTATTTCAGAATAGCCGCTTCGACGACCATGAGGTAAGATTTTTTAATTTGACAAATTTTGATATTTCCATTTTCAGGAATGCAGACCGAGGAGCATCACGCAACAACACACGGCAATTGCCAAGTCCAGCGACTGCAGCAAATGCTGTGTGCGGCTACTCGGACATCTTTCAGTCATTGCCTGTATCGCGACCCAACGTAGGCCCACGCCCACGCCCTGACACAAATCCAAGTCTCATGCTCTGAGCTAGCCGGTTAACCTGATTATGCTGTGCGTGTTTTACCTTCTTTTCTTTCTTTTTCGGAAGCCACGGGAAGTATAATTACATAATAAATATAAGCGTTTACTTTGTAAATAATTGATTTACAAAGGTACAGCAACAAAAACTGACGGACAACAATCCTTCTCAACAAATACCAAAGTTACCAAACAGAAAACACAAAAAACTCGGATTCAGCCAACATCAAGGAACTAACAATAATGTGGAACAGCTCACGCGCAACAATAGAACGTACAACAGACAATACGAATAATGCGTAAGTATTAACCAAAATCTTATTACTAATATTGCACTGTATAGTCTATTATTGCACTAGAGCTGTGCGTGAGCCGTTTTGAAGGCAGCTAGGCACAAATCGGCACGACTGCTGTTTTGTGACTGCCGTATGAAAATCGCAATAAACAGCAACTGCTGTGGTGCCTTTACCCGACCGACCTTCATTTTTACAGCTTGTTCGAAAATTTGCAGTTGCTGTTTTAATGTTGATGCATTTCTCTCTCGTTCCTTTCGCTTAATCTCCAAAGGAACGAAAGAAACGCAAACAACTCACCCTCTTTCCCTCCGCTCGAACTCGAAAGGAACGAAAGGCAAGCATTTGCGCCGCTCGCCACTCCGTCGATGGTGCTTTGTTATCACCAGAAGCGTCTGAAAACTAATTAAGAAATTACGAAGAAAAAACATCCCCTCTTTCCCTCCGCCCAAACTCAAAACTCGTCTTTTTCTTACTTCGTTTTTGTTGTAAATGGTCCACAAGTTGTGGCCCCGAACAACGATTGAAAACAATAAAAAAATGTTCTGCCACATTTTCGAGAAAAACGAAAAAAAAAAAGAAACGAAAAAAAGGGAGAGGCACGCAATGCTTTTTTTCTAACTAAAAGCCTAGGAGACGGCTGAAAGTATGTATGTATTTAATATGTATGTGCATTCCGTGTGTGTATCTACCTCTCTTATATCTATTTAGCAATTGTTGGCATTAAAACTGTTGTGTCATTTTCGTCTGACAATTTTGTTTTTGTTTCCAGCAGAGCACAAGCAATAAAGGCTTGTAAAGGAAAATCACTCAATAAAAAGTTTCGCTTATAAACTTCTTGTCCGACTACGAAGTGAACATTTCTCTTTCTTTCATTGTAATTCCGTGAACCTCTTTCATATACGACATGAAGATTTCTTTTTATCTTATCGCGCCACAACTTTAGACTGTCTTTCCTATCCAAAATACATAGCTCAGGATTATTTAAAGCATTCAGCTTCCGTGCCAAATGATAATCTGTTCCTTCAGAAACATGTTATATCCAAAAAGTGCAAAAAAGGGGGTAACACCAGTGGCAGAATGAACGGAAGTGCGCAATGCACATTCAATTTCTGGCAGGAATAAATCCCAATCTCGATGATCATTTTCTAAATATGATCTGATAGCTGCCAACACAGATCGGTTCACCCTTTCTGCTGCGTTGGACTGCGGGGAATATAATGCAGTTTTTAAATGCCTGATCTTAAAATTTTTTACCATTGTTGCAAATTCGTTCGAAACGAACTGCTTCCCGTTGTTGCTATGAATAATCTCGGGTACTCCAAATTTATAAAAGATTTCTTGTCTCAAAAAGTCTACTACATATTTCGCCTTCGCTTCTTTCATAGCCTTTAAAAACATAAATTTCGAGAAGTGATCCACGACAATAAATATGTACGTATTGCCTTTCTTTGATCGCGGATATTTACCCAAAAAGTCTACATAAATTTTCTGAAATGGGCGATCAGTAATAACCTCTTGTCCAATACCCGGTCGAAGATCTTGATTCGTCGCTTTAGCCTCCTTACAAACCCTACAAGCATTAACAAAAGCTCGCACTTGCAAAGTCATTCTCGGCCAATAATAATTTTGTCGTAACCGATGCAAAGTTTTTGTTATACCACCATGAGCTGCAGTCGGTGGGTTATGAGCCATCTCTACCAGTGTAGAAGTCAGTCCCTCGGGCACCCATAACTTCCAACAACCCTCCGCATCTTCGACTTGACGATCAAATCTCGTACGTTTAAAAACTATTCCATTTTCTACTTTCAGATCTGGTAACCTTTCTTTATTTTTATTTATCACTTCCACAAGATGTAAATACTCGGGCGATTCAAATTCGGTGGTATCAATCCCTAACAACATTCCTCCGGATATTTCTACCTCATCTACTGCCCTAGACAAGGTATCAGAAACTATGTTTTCTGACCCCTTCCTATGTTCATTTTCGAAGTTAAAGCTCTGCAGTTGCAAAGACCAGCGAGCCAGCCGACCACTCAAATCTTTAAGCGACATTAGCCACTTGAGACTTGCATGATCCGTAATGACTGTGAATGGCATCATCTCAACGTACGGACGAAACCTCTTAATTGCAAGCACGGCGGCCAGACATTCCTTTTCGGTAACGCTATAGTTACGCTGATGACCATTCAGTTTCTGGGAAAAGAATGCTATCGGTCTTTCGGTCTGACTTTCGTCTAATTGAAATAAGACAGCGCCCACTCCAACATCAGACGCGTCGCACTGAATATAAAAACGCTTTGGAAAATCTGCGTGCTTTAATACCGGCGCAGTGACCAACGCTTGTTTTAATTTCTGAAAAGCCTCAATCGCAGCAGGTGTCATATGAAATTTCGTTCCTTTCTTTAAAGTATCGCTAAGAGCTGACGAGATCGCCGAAAAGTTATGAATGAACCTCCTATTCCATCCCGCTGTTCCTAGAAATCTTCGTACCTCTCTTGGTGATTTAGGAATAGGAATTTTCTTAATGGCCATCACCTTTTCAGGATCTGTACGCAAACTTCCACCACCAATAATAAACCCTAAGTATTTTAATTCTTTAAAGCAAAACATGATTTTTTAAGACCTATAGTTAAATTTGCATTTTTCAGGCATTTGGCTATTTCACTCAGGACGCGAATATGAGTTTCGAAGTCTGGCGCAATAAGAAGGAGATCATCAAGATACGTGAACACGTTCGTCTTCAAATGACCCGGTATAACCTTATCCATAAGGCGACACAGTCTTTGCGCAGCATTACACAGTCCAAATGGCATCATCCGGAATTGGTAGAGCGGACGACCAGGTATCGTAAATGCAGTATATTCTTTCGATTTCTCCTCCAACTCTACCTGCCAGAATGCGTACTTTAAATCCACGCTGCTCATATAATGTGTATAGTCTATTCTACTTAATATTCCTTCTATATTTTGCAGCGGATACGCGTCCTTGACAGTAAGCTGGTTCAATTTTCTTGCATCTAAGCAAAAACGGTTTTTTCCAGGCTGGCGAACGACAGTCGTGCAATTGCTCCAGGCAGAATCACTCTCTTCAATAACGCCTAATTCAAGCATTTTGTCCACCTCCTCGTATACTATGGCTTGCACCGCCGGTGAAATTGGATAGCGTCTCTCCTTAACCGGCACTGCCCCTTCAACCAACTGGATGGTATGTTAAAGACGTGTGACCCAAGCCGTGCTCCTCGAAAGTTAAAAACTGTTTTTTTACTTTTTCCAGCTTATCACTTTGCTCCTTCGTCAGTTCATGGACTTTATCATCTGGCTGCTGTGACGACACAACTTCCTCTGACTCCCCGGAATCATAAATTTCTCCTACGCCTACTATGTCCACTGCTAAGCCAAACATACGCCAAAAATCGATGCCGAGATACAACTCTTGTTCCAAATAAGGACATAAGTACAGTGTTATCGTCTTAACGTCGTCTTTATATTCTACCGGCAAAGTTATTTTTCCAACTACCTGATGTTGCTGTTCAGCCGCCGTACTTACTCTTGAGTAAAACGGGAGAACCGCCACTCCAAGTTTTTCCACCAGTTCCCGACAACCTTGACCTAAGACACTTACTGAAGCCCCAGTGTCCAATAACCCTCGGATCTCTTTACCAACAAGTTTCACATTCGCAAAAACTCGTGGATCATTTTAAAGCGCCCGATGTATTGCTGATACGATTTCTTCTCTTACGGACTTACGTTTCGCATACCGCTCACGCGCCTTACGAACTTTTCTCGACGTTTCCTGTTTACTACCGAATATTCTCTCCCTCACTAAATTATAATTCCGCCAACGCTCCTGCACTAATTCAAACATGCCTATATCATCTTTATCATGACTTATACTACCATTCTTATTATCACTAACATTAACATTGCTAATACTTTTACTATTACTCAAACAACGCGGCAATATCTTAATATTTTTCTCTTTTTCAGCTCCATCTACACATCCCTGAACATGTTTCCCTACTTCTGATTTCCCCTGGATTGGCTCTGCGTTTTCGAATTCGCGGGATTCTGTAGGGAACGTGGCACTCCCGCTCCATTCACGTTCCTTCTTAGGTTTCCCTTAGCGCATACCGGACATTTAGGAGTGATCACATCTGCCAACCCGCACTTGTAGCAAAAGATGCTTCTTTTTGGCGACTCACAGTCCATGTACACATGGCCTGGCTGCCTACAGTTCCAACAAATTAAGGGTTTCGCTGTTGTTTGTTGTACCGTGTTAGAGTTTTCCTGATTCCTAATAGCCACTTTATCTATTTCTAGTGATGCATCATATTCGAGGTCATCGACATCGCTAAAATCCTGCGTGATTATCTCGTTGACCTGACGAGGAAATCTCGGATTCGGCTGCGACCAGGGTCTTAGTTCCCTCCTCGGAAAACTTCTCTCTATTTCGATGCACTCGTCGCGAAGCTGCTCCAACGACATGACTGTCATCGGGTATACTATCCTTGCAATAGTATAAAAGTATAAAAAGAAACATCGACTCCTTGATGTTTCTTTTTACAATTTTTACAACTTCATTTTCAGGTAAAGGTATAACTAGCCGTGACTTCATTTTGCAGACAGCGTGAAAGAAATCATCTATTGATTCTCCTGGCCTCTGCTTCCTCTCGACCAATTCTCGCATGATTTCAAACTCGGTACGATGTGATTGAAATCTTCGTGTTAGAGCCAGTTTCAATGACGACCAGCTCGGAGCTGCGTTCGACTTAATAAAAAGCCAAAACCACTCCTTTGCTTCTCCGGAGAGCAACAAATGAATATCTCTCATGATTTCTGCCCAAGAATAGTTGTATTGCGCTTGTAGATACTCTACACGAAAAACAAAGTCTTCCACTGGTATAGCACTATTGTGACCATCAAAGACCAAACCCCATTTGTCTATTTTTACATTATTCAAAGCACCATTATAGCCTGAAAAATTTGACTCATTTCGACCGCGAGAATTGAAATTGTTACCATTATTATTCTGCCTATTCGGCCGAGGCTGCCAAAAGCTTGGATGCGTGATTTGGCTTCTGTTCGAGCCCAACCAATTCCTACCATCGGCACCATTAACAACCCTACTATTCTCTCTAATTCTCGCTGCCGCATCTACACTCGCTTGCACATCTTGTGCAGTCACGTAACCCACGCGATCATAATTCCGGTTTACAACTTCGCCTGTTACATTATCATTCCGCGAATTTGCCAATGGCCTAATCATCTCCTGCACCTGCGCTACAATTTCAGCCATGCCCGCACGAATACTTTCCTGCACCTGTCTCTCTAACGATGCTTGTCAAGTTCTGCGAATTTCCTTGCATGCACCGACCATACTATTTGTTTCCGCTGGACTACCTGCCCCTCCTAGAAAACTTATATTTGTATCGGACGAGTATTGCCTATCTGGCTGAATCTGTGGAAGTGAGCTTGGCTCAACCGGCATGACACCCGCTCGCGGCAATTCTTTAGTTCGAGCGCCTTTATGTGTTCCACTTTCTGCCATATTACCACTACCACTACTCAACCCTGCATGCTGTACTGGCTGAACTGAATCATTAGGAGCGCCTGTTCTGATGATCGTTTGGGACAGATCAACATAAAATGTTGGATCACGTGCAGCAGAACCCTCACTACCCTGATCTATGGACATATCAACTGCTTTGACAGGAGTATTTTCTTTGATGTGTTTAACTTGGGGGGAAGACCGGTTCAGGTCAAACTGTACGTGTCTTCTTCTTTTTGATATTCTCCTTTTAATTTGTTTAGGATCTATCTTGCTCATAGTCCCAGAGAAGTTAAAATCACTTCCAACTTCTGTTTCGCACTCTGTACCTTAACTTCTCAAAACACAAACAAAAAAAAAATGAAATATATCCCCAGATAATAAATATTTAACGCAAAAAGGAAACGAAACTAGAATATAAAACGTATACGCATTAATCACTAATTGAAATATAAAATTTTATAAATATATAATAATTCGCCTAATATAACTTTCTTCTTTCTTTTATAGATATGAAACGTGGGGCCGGAAAGGAAAGTGACTGCATCTCGAAGCTGCTTGAGAAGATTGCGCGAGATGTCCCATTCATCCTTTCACACATTGCCACACACACCAACTCGCCTGCCTAACTCCAACATGTTCATCCGTGGTACCTGTTCTGGCTAGTGCATCCGGCTTCGGAATCTTATTAACCCCTGCCAGGCCACCTGACCATCGAGACTCCACGGACAAAACACATTTTCATCAGACAAGCAATCAATGTATTCACACACCCAAACAAAACATCTATCTCCAGCGGTTGTTCATCCGCAGTGTTTCTCAATCCCGGTGCAATTCGACCTCACATCTATTGCCACTCGAAGTCACCGGTTCTTAAGAAACCCTGCGAAGGAAAAACCGGGCTCCAAATCCTCATCAATAAAAAAAAAAAACACTGGACAAATCACATCCATACAACAGAGAACTTGCAACTCGCCCGCGGTTGTTCGTCCGCACCGTTTCCTTTACCTGGTGCAATCGGGCTTGGCTTATAAGACCATCCCGAGCCACCAGGTTTGGGAAACCCTGCGGTCGAAAAACCGCGACACGATTCTCAATTAATTCTTGACTTAACAACACAATAACAAAAATTTCGGTAAAACAAAAAAAAACTGATTCTCCGTCTGCGGTCGTTCATCCGCAGTGTTTCCTTCGCCTGGTGCAATTGGATTTGGCATTTTACGACCAATCCAAGACACCCGGTTTGGGAAACCCTGCGGAGGAAAAACCGCGACTGCTTTTCTTTGGACGCCATATTGCTATGGCGCCATACACAACCGAACAAAAATCTAAAAGAAAAGATTAATGAACAAAACAAAAAAAAAAAACAAAAACAACCTTATTACTCCGTCTGCGGTTGTTCATCCGCAGTATTTCCTTCGCCTGGTGCAATTGGGTTTGGCTTTACAACCAACCCAAGCCACCAGATTTGGGAAACCCTGCGGAGGAAAAACCGCGACTGCCTTTCATATTGGGCGCCATATTGTTATGGCGCCATACTAAACTCACAAACAAAAATTTTTTTAAATAAATTTAAACAAAAAAAAAAAACACTATTCCTCCGTCCGCAGTTGTTCATCCGCAGTGTTCCCTTCACCCGGTGCAATTGGGTCTGGCTTTGATGACCAACCCAAGCCACCAGGTTTGGGAAACCCTGCGGAGGAAAAACTGCGAAGCGAATAATTTTACCTTTGGGCGCCATATTGTTATGTGACCGTTTTCTTATCTGGACCTGCCATGGCCACCACAACTAGCTCAGCTTTCATCCTAAAAAGGGGCGTGGTCCATAACCCGCCATGACAGGTCATCCGGCACTAACAATAGCCCATATCCTGCCGAAGCAGAACATGGGCGTTTATAAACAAAAACACAATATCAACACAATCACGGACAGACATATCTTTATGCATACAAACACATTCACACATCCGCACAATCACTTTACCGCAACGTCATCTTCCCTTCCCTTCCCCACTGGAATAGAAAGAATTAAAATTTCATTTTTTCTAAATAATACAAAATTTAATTAACATATATATGAACACAAGTAATTTCAATATGAAGATACTAAAGTATAATTTAAATATGTATAGGAATGTATGTATGTAAATGTGTATAACAAAAGAAAATAAATATATATATATTCAAACAAATTCTAAAGATTTAATTTTATCAGAATTAAAACAAAAACTGAGATCAACTGGACCATAAACAGCCATACATAAAATACAAAGATGCGCTATAACAGGGCCTCCTATCTAAGGCCACCCAGGACCGTGAGGGAGCTCCCTAAGGGTTGATAGGATAAACACAAAAAAAAAACCCCGAAACCCAGAACCACGGCTACGCTGTTCAAGGCCGTTTCCTCTTACAAATCGGATCTTCGAATTACGATTACTTTCCAAAAAACCAAAGAATGAATGAATAAAAAAAACAAAACAAACAAATTAAACTAGAATTATGAACAGAATTAAAAGAATACTAAAAATTACAAAAAAAAACAATACAGATCGACATCAGGAATCTCCGACCGGAAAATTAAAAATTCGGTTTCAGCCTCCAAAAATTTCTATGTGTAGCTCTTAATATTCTCACGAGCACAACTGCCGTGAATAAAATTTCACCTGGTCACCCCAAAAAAAAATCTTCAGGCAGGGGAATTTGTCTATATGAGCGAAACATCAAAAATGGGCACTTATCTTGTTGTTGTTGTTGTTGCCTTCACAGTGTTATAGACAGCGGCCTGCGAATTTTCCCCTTCTAAAAACTGCGTTGGATCCTCCTCCGGTGGTAAATAGTCTTTAAAATCCGAATCCCCGTTTCCTATCCTTCATCATTCCGTCGAACCAGTCAATTCCACTTCCCATTATTCCTCATGCCCGAATTCAAATTATCGAACATCGGTTCCAGCGACCGATCACCCGACAAAACACATACATTTGGCCTTGAACTTGTTTGTCTAGACCAACAATAATTATTTACTTCGCCCTCACACATAATTTTACCAAAAATGGGCATAATTTATAAAATCTGAATTTTTATTATGTATAACCTCCTAAAATTAAGAAATAAGAGAAATAAATAACGAAATTTCCCGCCCAAATAAACTACATAAATGAAATAACAAAAATTTAACATTAAAAACTCCTTGTAAACTTCTTTCCTTACAGCTCAACTACCAGGCGCTCATAATACTCAGTTAGCCTTTCTATCAGCCATCCCTGCTAATCATCACGACTTTGCCTCTGACCTAAATTCATTCATAACTTCGGCAAGTGTTGTCTGGCACCACCGTTACCAGATTCCCCTCAAAACCAACAACTCTACGGTGCGTAAATTCGACTTCGAACAATGATGGCCGACTATTCGTAAAGGTATTCACAATAATAAGAATATTCTGACAGGCCAGAACATCAGGGTAAGTATACTACAAATTTATTTACATTTGGTTTTCGTAATTTTTTATTTTAGAATAGCCGCTTCGACGACCATGAGGTAAGATTTTTTAATTTGACAA
This sequence comes from Conops quadrifasciatus, assembly GCA_949752815.1. Lineage (NCBI taxonomy): Eukaryota > Metazoa > Arthropoda > Insecta > Diptera > Conopidae > Conops > Conops quadrifasciatus. The sequence goes on from OX457079.1 coordinate 16,923,186, forward strand.
ATTTTGATATTTCCATTTTCAGGAATGCAAACCGAGGAGCATCACGCAACAAATTGTCTGCCAACTTTATCATGCTTGGTATTCTCGTAGTGAAGCTGAAATGCCCAGGAAGAATCCACAATAGCTTGCAAAGTGGCATTTTGTGAACACACATCTGTTCAGGGTTACTAGTTCTTCGTTTTTGTTTTCGTAAATTCAATAATTTAAGGTTTTTGGTACAATCTGTGTATCGCTTTTAATATTTTTTGAAATTAGTCATATCAGAATCAACAAAACCCTTCCAAAAACGTCGGCTTGGTAACAATTTATTGAATAAAGTTATTAGTAAACGCTAGCTTTTGTTTTAAACGCAACAAAAAATCTCTAGGCAACAATGAAAAATGAAATGGTTTTAAACAATAAGTAAATAAGTAAGAGCAATTACTTTGGCCTGGCCGAGGCTTACATACCCTACACCTGCACCTGTCGAAGTGAGGATAAAAAGTGGGCGGTTGGCGCCCACTTCCATATCACTTACAAATAGTCAGTTTTGATCTATGTATTAACTCAACAACGCTTTTCAAACAAACACTTAATTATATAATATGGTATACCAGTGATCTGCCCAGTTGAATGCCTATAACTTCCCTACTCAAGCATTCGATTGCTGCTTCCAAGGACTTACACTTCTGTAGATTTAGCGAAAATCCAGCCTTTTATGAGCGCCTCAAACACTAGATCAAGGCCCCTCAACCCCTCTTCTACGGTTTCTGTGGCCATCTTAAGGTAACACATCTTAGGTGTCCCTTAACTCACCTAAGACAGAATTAATTGCACGCTGGAACATAGCAGGAGCGCTAGCCAATCCGAAACGTATGTGCAAACACTCGTCATGTCCGTCAGACGTAACAAAAGCAGTCGTATCAATTGAGTCCTCGACAATAGGCATTTGGTGGAAACCGGAAGCCATATCGCTCGAAGAAAAAATTGCATCACTCATCAGTTTATCCAATTGGTCATCAATGTGTGGCAAAGGATAATGATCTTTAATAATGATTCTATTTAATGCTCGATAATCCACACTTAGACGATAAAACACACATTTTGACTATTTTTCTTTTTGACTAAAATTATAGGACTCGCGAAAGGAAAATTACTTTCACGTACCACACTATGCTCCTTGAGCATAAAATTTTATTTCTGAAACAATATCAGCGACAATTTTTCGCTCACTTTTTGCCGTTCGGTATGGTCAAAGCTGGGGAAAATCAATTCAATTCCAATTCCAAGTAAATTCCTCAGGAATTAGGAATTAAATACTTTTCAAGCAAAAGGAATGGAATTGAGCGAGACTCAATTTCTTTTGAAAGGAATTGGACTTGGAATTGAGCAAAGAAATTCCTTTCACATGGAATGGAATTATAAGTCCCAATTCTTTGGAATTGGATTGGAAGGATTTGGTTTTTGGATTTGGATTTTGGATTTTTCAATTCCTTTTGAGGAATTAAGGTTGGAGGAATTGAAGTCCTTTGCTGACGATTGAGACCTTATTGTGTCTATGATAGAGTGTAAGTTGAAGTAGAAGAAGAAGAAGAAGACATGTAGGCAGATTTTGGCAAACAAACTTTTATTGTTACAATTGATAGGAAATATATAATATGTATGTGATATTAATAATAAATGAAATTGATTGGGTGGGCGGTGGGTGGGTATCACCAAAGTGGTCACACGGGGTTTTTTTTACAAAAAAAATTTTTTCTTACCAATCGATAGCAAATGCCGCGAAACGGATTTTGGACATAGTGGGCGGTGGGTGGATCATCCCAAAGAGGTCAGACGGGGTTTTTTGACCGAAAAATTTTTTTTTACCAATCGATAGCAAATTTTGTAATTTGTAATTTTTATTTGCATTTTCCACCGTACAATTAGAAAAAACCTGCTTTCATAGTACAAAAAGTGCCAGAGTAGAGGGAGACAGTCAAAATCCCGAACTACAAAATCCCGAAACGACAAAATCCCGAAAAATTTTAAAATCCCGAAACGACAAAATCCCGATGCGACAAAATCCCGAAAAATTTTTAATACCGAAATGAGAAATCCTGAAAATCACGAAATAAAATTTAAATTAATGAAGAAATGACATTTAATTCAAAATTTTTTCCGAAGCGAAGTACGCGCCTACTTGCCTTTCTTTACAATGGCAGAAAAGCAAAGTTGTAATATCGAGAGAATTTTGTTGTCTGAAGGTTATAATCTACAATATGTAAAAAACTTCACATGACCGTGAGGATTCTGCTGATTGAGGGTTATGATCCCTGCTGCGGCCGAAGGCCGCCAATACGCGGAAAAACCTGTATGCAAAAACTTCACATGACCGTGAAGATTCTGCTGATTTAGGGTTATGATCCCTGCCGCGGCCGAAGGCCGCCAATACGTGAAAAAACCTGAATGCAAAAAACTTCACATGACCGTGAGGATTCTGCTGATTGAGGGTTATGATCCCTGCCGCGGCCGAAGGCCGCCAATACGCGAAAGAACTTGTATGCAAAAAACTTCACATGATCGTGAGGATTCTGCTGATTTAGGGTTATGATCCCTGTATGTGGAAAAACCTGTATGCAAAAAACCTCCAAAAACCTGCTAAAATTTTTTTAATAATGTTTTTTTTTTATTTTTTAATAATAATTTTAGAGAAGTAAAATAAGAGTTATTTTTTATTACTTTCTTGGAATTGTTTGCTAGTGGTTTTAAAATATTCAAGAAGATGGAGAATACCGAAAAACTAGTTTTGTAATTTCGGGATTTTGTTATTTCGGGATTTTGTCGTTTCGGGATTTTGTCATTTCGGGATTTTGTCGTTCGGGATTTCATTACCAACCCAAATTAATAAATAATCAATATAGCAGGATAGTGATAAATAGTAAAGCTGAGTAGAATACAGATAATGTAGTAGGTTTGAAGAGGGGAGGTGAGCAGAAAAGTTAGGATACGTTAAGAGAAGTTAGGAAAGAGTTAAGAAACTGTCGAAAAGTGCGAAAATACTGCGTGCTTAAATTTAACCTCGCTATTAATCATTCTCAAGTTGGTTGGCAATGAATTCCACAACCTTATGGCATTGACAAAAAAGAGCCTAGAAGAAGTGTAGTGTAAATATTAATATGAAAACCTAAACTAACTACCGAGTTAAGAATTCTTAATTTATCGTTATTCAAATAGATGTCTGGCAGATCACAACAAAGAAAATTTTCTTTTGAAATAGGTAAGACGACAGTTTTGTATTTTGCAAATGTCACGAAACGGATTTTGGACATAGTGGGCGGTGGGTGGGGCCACCCCAAGGGGGTCACACGGGGGTTTTGTGACCAAAAAATTTTTATTGCACAAATCGATAGCAAATATATTTAAACGGACTTTGCTGACGGTGGGTGGGGCCACCCCAAGGGGGTCACACGGAGGTTTTTTTACCAAAAAATTTTTATTGCGCAAATCGATAGCAAATATATCGAAACGGATTTTGGATAAAGTCGGCGGTGGGTGGGGCCACCCCAAGGGGGTCACAGGGGTTTTTACCATACCGTAAAACCATATGATTATTGATACAATTCAAATTCAAAATGAATTTTGAAACTTTTGAGAAGTAGTTTTTATACGACTTGACTTCTGAACATTATAAAAATGTTCTTCTAAAAGAGAAAGTTTGGCAAGATCTATCGACGCGTTTGGGTGTTCCATGTAGGTGTCTATCTTTTTGTCGTACCTATTGTATTAAAATTTGCTATATAACGTTTATTTAGCTGATACTTGCAAGAAGAGGTGGAGAACCCTCCAGGACACCTAGAAACGCATTAAACACCGACTGGAACTCCCATCCGGTAGTGCTGCTAAGGATGTGGATCCACAACGATGGAAGTATTTCCAACTGCTCACATTTTTTGATGATGTCGCATCCACCAGACCGTGAGAAAAAAAAATAGAATTAAATTGAATTAATGTGTTGAAAAATTTGTTTTATTTTTGTATAGCACAATCGGGAATGTTGAGGTCATCCCAAATTTAATAATGACAGACATGACAGATAATAGTGTGGACAATACACCTACGTATACACCTCTGGCTACGCCAGCAAAAAAAGAAAAGGAGCAACCAACTTTGGGGTGCAGCAAGGGAGTCAATTTTAGAATTGCGCTTCACAATAAGAGCACCAAAACGGTTCGAACAGTTAAGTTCAAATCATGATGGGACTCGGCAATCGAATATAATGGTCAGGTCTAACAGTGAAGGAAATAGAAGAAGTCGAAATGTGTACAACCCAATTTGTATATTTGAAAATAAAAGAAAAAAAAAATAACTGAAAAATAGAGTCCTATTCTATCTATTTAAAAAAATCCTTTAAAATATTTCGAAGCTCAAAAGCCATTTGAGACGATCTTATCAAAGATTATCTTGCGGATAGAAAAGAATTTTCTGTTTGAACTCCTTCGATATCGTTTGCAGTGAAGTATGTGCCGTCTTTTTGCAGCATAAAAAAGTTGTGAAGCACTATAGTAGCTAGCACGATTTTGTCAACATTTTGTGGAGCAGCATTAATTATAGAATGGAGGATTCTCCAGCGATTTGCAAGGATTCCAAAAGCTATCTTGATGCGGACTCGCGCCTTTGACAATGTTTTGTTAAAATTGAATTTGTCAGAAGACAAATACATCGGCTAACGTAAATGTTAGCTCCATATCGCAAGGTCCATATGTTTAAATTACTGAAAACATTTTTTATAGCTGAAAAACAGCGATCCGCTTCGTGGGGGGCAAACTATATTTATAAGTTTGCCATCAATCGGTTCTAAGCAAAGAAGCATTCCAGTTTCTTGGAAGAATTTGCTTGATGTGTTCTCCCCCTCGGTGATGGTTGTCAGCGCCAAATAAACGGCCAAATATAATTCTTTGTAAATAGCTTTGCAGCGTCATACACTATTTTTTTACAGTGGTCACTCCAAGTCTAAATGACCACGCCAGAATTTTGAGGCTACATCCATGTGCCAAATACCTGTAAGTAGCAAAATATTCCCGCAACGTCTAAATAACGTATAGAAAGACTCAAAACTTACATTAGTGTGACCGCCAGCCGCAGCTTTGGAATAGGCGCTCTGTATGATCTTTTTGTTAGCCTTTCCTCCAAAAGGGTTAAAAGCAAATTATATTTACCTACATCCATCCGTACAGCTTTTAAAAAATCATCTTTATCGCTAAGTTGTAGCTTCCTAACGCACGTTTTAAAAATTTCGAATGCTTCCCATAGGGCAAGGGTCGGCAACCTTTCTGGAGTTAAGAGCCATTTTTCCCCCGGATGTGGTAAATTATTTTTTCAAAGAGCCAACCAAATACGTATGAGTACACACAGATTGGTAATATTAAAAAACATGGAAGAAAAATTGTAGCGACATTTTAGAAAGGCCTACATTTCTTGCCTGAAACTGGGCATGAGTGGTTAGTTTATGCTTGGTTTTGCATTGTCATCCAGATCTAATCTATGGTTCAAAGTCTCTAGGTCATCACACAAGTTAATTTAAAATCAGTTTAAAAATTTGTACTATTCAAGAGCCACAAGTATGATTCTACTGAGCCGCAGGTTGCCGAGCCGTGCCATAGGGTATGGACAATGTTTATAATTTGCACAATTGCACCAACAAAGAACACTTCATCAAAAATTTTTGAAGTTTTTTATATATATATTTTTAGTTCCACAAACAATTGTATGAAAGATTCATTCACAGAGAAAAATGTGTTTTTAACAAGTAAGAGCGTTATCTTCGGCCTGGCCGAAGCTCATATACCCTACACCCGCATCTTCCGAAGAGATAAAAAGTGGGCGGGTGACACCTACTTTTTTAAAATTTACAGGGAGCAAATTTTGATCTATTAACTCATCTACAACACCGCTTTTCCTACCAAACACCTCATTATATGGTATAGTATATAAGTGGGCGTGTCAAGCCCATTTTTTAGAATATATTTTAGTCTAATATGGTGGACTCGTAAATAAAATTTTAGCTGAAAATTCGGTCTACAAGCCAAGAAATTGAACTAAAAGCACGGATGAGTGCATATTTTCTATAAAAAGTAGGCGTGGCACTGGTCCGATTTTCCCCATTTTCAATACCAAACAGCGTAGGATAACAAAGAATATTCGTACCAAATTTCATGATGATACCTCCATTCGTTCTCCTGTAATCGTGATTTCCACAGACAGACGGACAGACAGACAGACGGACGGACAGGGCTAATCCGACTCAGGAGGTGATTCTGAGCCAGAATATATATACTTTTCTATACCTGCCACGCCTCCTTTAATGCGTTACAAACGGAAGCACAAAGTGAATATACCCTCATCCCTTCGGGTGTAGGGCATAAAAACGAAAAAATAGAATACAGTAATGGAAACAAACACATGACTTGCTGTTGCAGTCACTGCTACAATATTTGCTGCAACAGCCACTGCGAGGTTGTTTTGGCTGTAACGTGCCAAAAAAATCAACAAGAATTGTACATGACTTCAATAGGGTAGCTTCACAGGCAGTCAAGCCACCTTAATTAGCAATAAAATAGAGGAATCCTTACGGTTTTCACAATCGTCCAAAAGAAAAACAATAATAGCTAGGAACAATCCCACTTCTAATGTTAGCGCTAATGTACAGTCTTTGAGCGCGTGTTCTGTGTGGTATCGTATTCTGCAAGCTCCTATTCCTTTTCTATCTGTTGCCAAAAAGAGAGTCGCACCCACAAAAATCACCTCTGTCTACTTCACAATTGGTCTCCTTCATTCTTGCGTATCATTCACAGTGATATTCACAATAAACGACATGACGTCTTACACTCTGAAAGATATGACTGAAGATATGATAAGATTAGACTCTAACGCGGCCATCCTGCAGTTCTCATTGTTCTCGAAGTGTTATCAACAAAATCTTTCAAAGCCATTATCAATTTAATACCACAATTAATACTAAAGCAATTGTTACATTATAGAAATAAAAAAAAAGCAATTGTTACATTGTTCATAATTGCATTTAACAATCAAGCATAACCATGGCTCAGCGGCAATTCAATGTTCATGTTCCATGTTAATATTAGACAATCACCATAGCTCTTCATAAAGAATTTTCCCTTGCTAACAATTATGTAGCAAAATGCAAGGAAAGTAGGGGAAAATTAAGATAGCTATCATCAGAAGCCACTTTACGCTATCATCAACTTACAAAAACTCTATGGTTCATAGGCAGTCTTACGCTTAACCATATCAACTTATTCCGTGGTTCAGAGGTATTTGTATAAACATAGTACATACGAACAGAACATTCGTTCACATACCAACAAGCACGGTCACGCTAACAAAGCGCGGATGGTTTGGCTCGCGCTGTTCTTATAGTGTCGAATTATATGTCGCTCATGAACAAGAGTCTTCTATGACAAAGTTTTCTGGTTGCACGACACAATTTATAATTATTACTTTTGTTTATTTTGTGATTATGTTAGCATTAATTTTATTATATAAATCGTTATAATTGTTTAATAAAGTTCAGTGTGTGACTATTAAGATTCAACGCAACTCTTTCTTTTCGCTTCTCGTGCTAAGGTTTAAGTGCCTAACATAGTGAACATCAACAGGAGCAGAATGCAATGAAACAGTCATTGCAACGTCAACTGCTGACAGATGCAACTTGCACCCAACTAGCATACTGGGAAGTTAAACGACAAAACTTGACCCGGTTATGGGATCAAATTGAGCAGCTTCATCATCGAATATTTGAAGCATGCCAAGATCCATCAGTTTCAGGTTATGGACTCGAAACTTATATGGAACTAAAAGACACTGTTCAAAAGAAATTGGGGACATTTCAACACGTTTGTTCAAGCGACAAACCGAGTGCAGTGCAGCATCCAATGACACGAATCTACCTAAAATATCGATCCCAGCATTTGATGAAAACTATCTTCATTGGCACCAGTTCATGGATTTGTTCAATGAGGTGATCGATAAGAAACCTCCGCCAAACGTACAGAAATTCTGGTACCTGAAAAGCAACCTGACTGGCGAAGCTGAGCGGATTATCAGTCATTTGTCGATGACTGAAGACAACTATCAAACTGCATGGAACATCCTGAAAGACAAATTCGATAATAAGCGAATTCTCGTTGAGCACATCATCAGGAAGCTGGTTGAACAGTCGCACATCGATTCACCGTCAGCAAACAGCATCAACCAGCTTCATGACGTCATAAAGGAGTCGCTATTGGCACTTGAGAACGTCAGAATAGATATAACCTCATGGGATCCGATACTAATGGTTTTACTGCAATACTAGAAGCGTTTGTGTTACCACAGATCATCTCGGCACAGCCTTCTCAGCATTTTCGTTGCTAAATGGCCAATCCCAGAAAACATCGAATTGGCTGATCCAGGTTTCAATCGTCCTGATAAGATCGATGCTTTACTCGGAGCAGAAATTTACCATCAATTGCTGTCTATCGGACAAATTCAACTAGGAGAAGTTCTTCCGATCTTACAGAACACCACGTTAGGATGGGTGCTTTCAGGGAAAATAGCCAACGAGGAATTAGAATCAGCAACGTGCACTGACGATGACGTTCGCATGGATACGAATAATTGAGCGTCTATGGAAACTAGATGAGGTGGAATCATCCAATCAAATTCTCTCTCGAGCAGTACTGTCAAAAATACTGTCAGAGGCAATGACGGCCGGTTTATGGTGAAACTGCCTTTTGCTGACAGCCCGGAGAGTCCCGGAAGGTCGTTTTGAATCGATTCCTTGCCCTCGAGCGTCGGTTATCGAACGACAAGGAAACTAGACAGCAGTATGTTGCTTTATGAAGGAATACGAGGCGCTTGGGCATATGACGAAAATAGATATCGAGTCGGTGTTATCACCAAATTACTTCATTCCCCACCATTGTGTGCTCAGATCTGGGAGTAGCACCACTAAGTTACGCGTTGTGTTTGATGCTTCGGCCAAGACAGCTTCGGGGTACTCTCTGACGACCTTCAGTACACAGGGCCAGTAGTTCAGAGTGAGCTTTTTTCCGTACTCTTGCGTTTTAGAATACCACGCTCGTACGAGTGCAGCCATAAAAGTTGTGCGCGAGCGAATTCGCCGAAATCCCTTGAGGAAACAGAAAATTCTGGCTAGGGAGCTGAATATTTCCACCAGATCCATGTCACGACTAATCCGGGTTGTCAGATCATCTATTGTGACAACGCCACGAATTTCGTTGGTGCAAAGAATCAGCTGGCAGAGCTCGCATCCACGATCTACTCAACAGATGGGCATGAGAAGATAACGAGTGAGTGCAGCAACAGGGGTATCAAATTCAATTTTATACCTCCAAGGGCACCCCATTTTGGTGGATTATGGGAGGCTGCAGTGAAGTCAGCGAAGCATCTGTTATTGCGAAGTGTGTCAACCGCTTCACTCACGGACGAGGAGCTGGAGACAGTTGTAATCGAGATAGAGGGTGTTCTAAACTCTAGACCTTTGAATCCTATGTCAGAAAACACTAACGATTTGACAGCGTTAATTCCTGGGCATTTCCTCATAGGACAACCAATAACGGCACAGATTGACGCTGATGCTATGTCACCGAGAAGAAATTTGCTGACACGGTGGAAGTTGGTCTCGCATTTGAAGCAAGAGTTCTGGAAAAGGTGGTCCCAAGAATACCTGAATGAGCTCCAACACCGACGCAAGTGGAAGGAGCAGTCCAAGAATCTACAGAATGGATATATGGTGATCGTCAAAGAAGATAACGTTCCGGTCATGCAAGGGCCTCTAGGACGGGTGACAAGAATCTACAACGGCGATGATGGAGCCGTAAGAGTTGTTTATGTGCGAATGGCGTCTTGGGAATGGAAACGCCCGGTTCATCGACTGGCACCTCTCCCAATCAACGAAGAGGTATCCACGGATAACTGTCAGCCTTCAGCTGAAGAAGAGGATACAACAGAAGAAGTTCCGCGGAAGAGGAAGAAAACAGCGTCTCATAGTATCCTCACTGGGATCGTAGTCCTGATGCTGTTGCTTCCAGTTGTTATCGCAACCGGAATCGAGAATTTGGAGTTTACCTTTAACATCGGCATACACTTTGAAGGGATTGGTCGGACAAAGATTTCCAGGACTGAATGGAGAATCTTGGTTTACTACGATCTGGAGTCATACTGGACAGACCTCCGGCTTCTTTCAAATGGGATATGAACCCTACATAACTTGTGGCAAGATATCTAAGAGAAGGGTACTTGCTGCAATGTGTAAACCAATGTGGAACACATCGAGTCAGGATTACAGCTGGGCAATACTCTCTTAAAGGTCAGCCGTATGCGAAGAGGGGCTGTCAACATAATAGGAAATATCGCCAACTCCCTGTTCGGAGTTCTGGATTCGGAATATGCAGAACAAATGTCTTAGACGATTTCTCAGATGAATGAGAATGAGGAGGTTCTCGCACATATAATTTAAAACCAGACATCAGTGATGGATTCGACAATCAACATATTTAAGCAAGATCAGACGGCGGTTAAAAGGAAATTTATAGTCTTGACATAGAGTTTAAAGAAGTTCGGGAAGCAATACGTGGAAATGGGATTGAGCAGTAGCAAAACAAAACGGTTCAAATGCTTACCTCAATAGCTTTGCAATTAATGATGACAGCGACATCACTGCAACAGGTGCAGTCATCAATTTTGGATATTCTTGCTGACTCTCATCACGGCAAGATCAGCCCGATGATATTGTCTCCTACTCAACTTCAAAACGAGCTGTTTAAGATCCGGAATTAACTTCCAGCATCTCTACAAGTGCCAGTTGAACAAGATAATTACCTGCACCTCTACAAGTTAATGACTGTGAAAGGAGGGCTGTCAAGAAATCATGTAGTTTTCACCATGTATCTCCCGCTATGCGAGCAAGACCAATTGAAACTATACAAAATAGTTCCCGTACCCAATATAGTAAACGGCAGCATGGTTTCCATCAAACTATGCAACGATATAAAGTCTTTTTATGTGATCTGCCTGATATTCTTCTTGGAAATGAACGGCTGAGTATCGTAGAAAACATCGTTAATTTAGGATTTCATATAAACAGTACTCTATCTTGCACAAACCATATTGATCATGTTGTCCGTAAAGTTTATTTTATTCTCCGTAATCTTCGCCTCTCTTCTTCTTTCACTCCTTTGGATCTTCGGCGGAAATTAGTTATTCAGCTTATTTTACCCATAATTACATATTCTGTAACCATATACAGCAAACTTGATTCGCGCTCGCAACTTAAACTTTCCATTGCTTTTAATTATGCAACAAGATACGTCTTTGGACTACGCCGTTTTGACCGCCTTGGTCAATTTAGACACGCTATTCTCGGATGCGATATCCTCTCCTATTTGAAGGCCAGAAACCTTATATTCTTGCACAAGCTTATCTATTCGAAATCTCCTTCATACCTTTACGAAAAACTTCAATTTGGCCAATCGCGTAGAGCCATCTTGTTCATTATCCCTGCTTCAAACTTCTTGAACACTTCTAGGCTATTTTTTGTCAATGCCATTCGATTATGGAATTCTCTACCCATCAACTTAAGGGTTATAACTGGTGAGCTTGAATTTAGGCATGCAGTTTGTTCGCACTTTTCGCAGTAATCTTTTTAATCATTAATCTTTTGCATAATGTTCATAATTATTTAAATGCTTTTACATAATTTTTCAGTCTATCTGACCCTATCACCATCTAATGTTTTTTCCACACACTTCTTCTTATAACGTTTATATAGTATTAGTTGTTTTTTTCGTTCTAAGTCAATTGTATGTACATATATTCTAAAATGTAATTCATGTACTAAAAAAGAAAATTTTTCTTATTGTACTTCCATCAATATAATAATAATAATAATAATATTCTAGCCATTAATTCACATAAAGATCGCTACTTCCCGATGAGTATAGCGCAGCTGGATGCATGCGTCCTATTAAAGGAAGACGAATATCTATGCGGCAACGTCTACTTGAACCACAACATAGGTCCAGAAGCTTGCTCATGTGAGATGATGTTGTTTAACAACGATGCGCCCCTGAATTGCGATGTAGTATACGTGGGCAACGATTCAACTTGGACTCCAATAAACAACAGTAATCAATGGCTGTACGCTTTGAGGAGTCCTATACGAGTAACTACGATTTTCGGAGAGGAAATGCAGCAAGTAGTACTAAAGGGATCTGGGATTCTAAGGGTGCAACCACAGTGTATTGTTAAGGATAAGTCAATTATTATCCGCGGACATCAGAATTATTCCAGAATTATTATACTCGGTTAGCCAACCTCACTGAAGTGTCGACAGGAAGCGTTTTTCCAACTTTCAACAAGCTGAACGAGTCCTACCACACTCAATTGAAGAGCTTAAGTGACCTTCAGAACTCAAGCATTTTTCACAGCACTCTTGACCTACACAACAAAATTCAGAGAGTACAGTATTATTACTCGTCCGTGTCATACTTAGCTCTAATCTTGGTCATCGCTCTGATTGTTAGAGTAATATGGGTGAGCTGTTTAACGTGACACCTAGGAAAACGAGAAGGCACTACTCCGCAAGCAACACCGCGTCACCCAAACTCATCAGCCGACTTCGTAGTCACAGTTTCTTGAACATCGTTCAAGGCGGGGCAGAATATGTATAAACATAGTACATACGAACAGAACATTCGTTCACATACCAACAAGGCAACAACAACAAAACAGCAATCAACAGTCTCGATCAAATATCAATTCCGCTGGCTCTGTTTCGTCATCGAAGCACGGTCACGCTAACAAAGCGCGGATGGTTTGGCTCGCGCTGTTCTAATAAAGTCGAATTATATGTCGGTCAACAAGAGTCTTCTATGACAGTTTTCTGGTCGCACGACACAATTTATAATTATTACTTTTGTTTATTTTGTGATTATGTTAGCATTAATTTTATTATTTAAATCGTTATAATTGTTTAATAAAGTTCAGTGTGTGACTATTAAGATTCAACGCAACTCTTTCTTTTCGCTTCTCGTGCTAAGGTTTAAGTGCCTAACACAGTGAACATCAACAGGAGTAGGTTGTAGTTAAAGTATTGCAATCCTGCTACCAACCAACATTTAGGGATCAGTTGTAGTTCAAGTACTGCAACTGAACTAAGAACAAAGGACCCTAAAGAAGTCTTGAGGAATACAAGGAAAATGCTCGTTGTACAGTATTTTTCCATATCATCCTTAGTCCCGGTCTACACGAGTGGAAGAATGAACGATTGTGCAAAAGAGAACGAGAGAAAATGAATTGGTGGGATAGAGATAACAAAGTTGCGCCGAAAATCTAATTCAAAAATAAAAATCGGTGGAAGACTGAATGTTTATAACACTTAATTGTCAAAACCTAACACTCAATTGTCAAAACCGAAACAACCCGGCATACTAACCGATTCATCGTGTACTTATAACGTTCATGGGAATGACGTTCATTCTTCCACTCGTGTAGACCGGGACTAAGGATGATATGGAAAAATGACTCAGAATCAATTAAAACATAATTCATTACTTTATTAACCCTGCAAGACAGCTTGTAGCACAAAACACTTAAGGCTCCGGCCCATAGCACGCGTTGAACTTCAGCGTTGAAGTTCTATAATGTCAAAAATTACGCCACTACCTATATACGCCACTGAGCTACCTACCTATATACCTATATACGCCACTGAGCGAACTCTAAACACTTCACACGACTCGCTTAAAATTGTTTTAATTGTGGTTAGGCCCATTTTAAAAGCTACCGAATAAATTTGCTTACTTCCACCATGGGCCAAGTACCTTATCAAGTAAATTATCAAGAAATTATGGTTCACTTTTATTAGGACTAATTTTTCTTCGAACTTTGTGCATGCGAGCTTCTGTGAACGACAGACTTCACATTAGCAAAAGCCGTTTGTTGTTCTTCTGCCGACTTGTAGCGTTTACTCTTTTGGAGTAGGGACGTAAGTGGATGTGTAATCTAATGTGTAATGAAATCGGGGAAAAATCTATGGTACCATGATACGATACCAAGAAATGGTCGTAGTTCGCGTAGGTTTTCTGAGGGTCTTAGTTCTTTGATGGCTGATATCTTTTCTCGATCGGTAAGTATGCCTTTTTCGTTCACGATGTGACCTAGGTATTTGGTTTTCTTTTGGAAAAATTCGTATTTGTCCTTATTAATGCGAAGATGCGTAGTCGAAGTAGTACTTCTCTGAGTTGTTTTATATGTTCGTCGAGAGTATTCCCGATGACAATGATCTCGTCGAAGTGTTCGAATGATTTAGGTGCCATATCTGGACCTCTGACACAATCTACTGTTCTTTGGAATGTTTCTGGTGCCGAATGTAATCCAAAAGGCATTAATTTGCATTGGAGGCCTCGTCCCGGTACTGTAAATGCAGTACGCTTTACTGTCCTCTTCCATGAAAATTTGCCAGTACCCGTTCTTTAGGCCGATTGTACTAATATATCGAGCATTTCTTAGTCTGTCTAAGATATGTTAAACTCTTGGTAATGGACATGCGTCAGGTATCGATTGTGCATTGAGTTGAGGATAGTCGATACACATTCTCCATTTATTTTCTGTTTCCTTATTTTCTTTTTTTTTGTAATCTTCTTCTTCTTCTACATCTTCCTCTTCTTCTTATTCTTCCTCTTTTATATCTTTTTTTTTTACTACTTCCTCTTCTTTTTTTACTTCTTCTATATCTTTCCGTTACACGTTTCACGTTTTATATATGTACATGTAAGTAGCTATAGTTATCGGTTAAGTTACTTTAACTTCGTTACTTTTAACGAAGTTTCTGTTAATTCATAGTAACTAATTACTTTCCTCTCGTTAAAAGTTAACTGCGTAACGAAGAAGTAACGTTAACTGATAGTAACGATGTTACTTTTTAGTTACTTGTGTTTACGTTAATTTAACATCGTTACTTTTTAGTTAGTTACTCAAGTAACGCCATGCAAAGTAACGTTACACTTTAATGAAATTTAGTTACTTTTTGTAGTTTCTCCCAAAGGAGCAAAAAATGTATTTTGCCAATCGATAACAAATGGGGCGAAAAGAATTTCAAACATAGTGGGTGATGTTAGAGGTGGCGGCCCCCAAAGTAGTCACACGAGTGTTTTGACCAAAAAATTTTTATTCCACAACTTGATAGGAAATATCGTGAAACGCACAAATCCATAGGAAATGTTATAAAACGGATTTTGGACAGGGTCCGAGGGGTGTCTGGTGGTCACACGGGAGTGTTTAACGCGAAATTAATGAACAGTAACTTCGTTACTTTGTTACTCAAGTAACTTTTAAAGAGAGCAAAGTAACTAGTTACTTTGGGTTAACTAGGACTTCGTTAAAAGTAACGAAGTTAAAGTAACTTTAACGAGTTTATAACGAATAAAATTTTTGGATGAGTACATCATCCGATTATATCAGTTAAGCAATTTCTGCAACTATGAGTTTTAAAAATAAGTATACTTTTCCATGTGTGAATTTTCTATTCGTCACGGTATACAGCTTGGGGTATATCCGTACACTGCAGAGACCTATAAAGTAGCCGAAACAGCATATTAAAATACTGCCTAAAAGTAAAACAACAAGTAAGAGCGTTAATTTTGACCTGACCAAAGCTTATATACTAGAGAGTCGACTTAAAAGCCAATTAAAACACAAAAATATTTTCAAGTATTGTCTGTTGTTGCTTTTTTTATTTAAGCAAAACACATAAACAAGTGTGACTGTCCAAAAATTTTTGCAAACCCAATAAAAACAACACAACAAAAAAAGACTAGACAAAACCTGCTTGAATTGAAGACAAGGAAAGAGATTGTCATCGCGTTTTTTAATAACAGAGCAACAACAAAAACACTAAATGTATACTGTGGAGAACGACAA
The DNA here is from genome assembly GCA_949752815.1 of Conops quadrifasciatus. Lineage (NCBI taxonomy): Eukaryota > Metazoa > Arthropoda > Insecta > Diptera > Conopidae > Conops > Conops quadrifasciatus. Next base: position 16,939,149 of record OX457079.1, read on the forward strand.
AACACTGCTGCTTTCTTTCTTCATTTTGCAACACTGTTGGCATAGTCCTTCTACGTGGTTTTGCAAGTAGAAAGAAGGAAAAAGCTGTTGCATTTTTTTCATGTGCGGTTGATGAGGGGTGACTTCTCTTATGGATTCCCTCCCGCTGAATTCGTAAATCAAGGTTAATATTTTTTCTACGGAAAAGTTTTTAAGATATTGTGATTTTTTCATTTTTTTACCTCTCTTCACTTTAAAAACTACATCTGGATCTCAATGTATACGATTTGGTAATTTTTCGTACCAAATGAAAGGCAATGAAATGACGAACAAATACATGTAATGATATCTTTAATCAGTTAAAAGCTTCAAGAGATATCGATAAAAATAGTCCAGATTTAAAAAAAAAATAATTTTAAAACTCATTCTGTGGCCACGGAAAAATAGAAAAAAAATTTTGTGAGAACAAAAAACAGAAGCTACTTGTCGAAAAAATTAATATATTCAGAAAATGTGGGGTTTGAATTTATTCATTCAATCCTTAATAACTTAATCATTTTTTGGTAGTGTTATTTTTTCTGGTTAGTGTTATTTTTTGCGTAAAATAATCAGCTCTACGTACATGATAAAAACGGATTTTTTGCTATTTTTTTTCTATTTTTCCGTGGCTACAGAATGAGTTTTAAAATTATTTTTTTTTTAAATCCGGATTGTTTTCATTGATATCTTTTGAACTTTTTAACTAGGGTTGGCAATCCCGGGATCCCGCAGTTTTTAAGACTACTCAAGATCCCGGGATCAAGCACTTAATTCCGGGATTTGTCTTTTTAAGCCTAAATAGAAAAATTGCTTACAGTTTCCTTAGAAATTTTTAAAAAGATCGTATTTGGTTGAGCATATTCAAATTTAAATTGTTGGAATATTTTTTAATACCAACAAAGAAGTACACAGAGAAAAATAGTACCACATAAAAATAATAAGATCTCCGAATTGAGTAATTTTACTATAAAATCTTATTAAAACATACAAATAATATGCTTTTTTCATCTTATTAATTTTAAAAAGAAATTCTTATTGTTATGAAACAAAAAGTTAATCTTATTAATTCGTAATTTTTATAAGAAATTTATATTTTTTCCGTCCGAAACTAATGAAATCAACAAGTCTATATGAAAGTATAAAGAATTCTTATTATTTACTTCTTTTAATAAAAAACACTTCTTATAAAATATCGTCTGTCTGGCCGGAACTTTAATAGTAATATTTTTGCTGTCAGGTTATATTCAGATCTATAATTCGTATTATTTTCGATTAGATTATTTTTTACATTGGCGTTGTTTATAATGGACGATGTTTGCTTCTTAATTGTAAGTATTTTCCGCTATTACGTTATTATTAATGTTTAGATTCATGAACTGTTTACTTTTGGGGACTGTTTCCCTGTTGTGACACGTGCATCACCTTGTTCTTGTTTCTAAGCCTATACGAGTATATAAGCCTATTTATAAACCTATTTTTGAATGAGTTATGTAATTAATTCTGTTGAAATAATATGTTAATATCTTTCAAAAACAAATAAATTAAAATCCCGGGATCCTGGGACTAGGTAAATGCAATCCCGAAATCCCGGGATTGAAAATATAGCGCGGGATTGCCAACCCTATGTTTAACTGATTAAAGATATCATTACATGAGAAAGTGTTTTTTTGCAAAAATATTTTGCATTTTCCCTTCGCTGCTAAAAAAAAAATAAATTTATATAAAAATGCTTTATTCTCATTGCTTGATTCCGAAACCGGCATGCAATGAGTTAGCATATAAAAATAAACACATTTGTAAGAATTGCGTTGGTGTTGTTGCAATTACTTGCTTCTAAGCTTTTGTTTTCGATTTCTTCTGAAGTAATTCAGAATAAGTTTTGATGTACAATCAGCTTATATAGCGGGTGTTGCAAACAAAAGAACACCAAACAAAGATCGCTGATGAGGAACCGTGGCAAGTTCCGAAATAGCTATACGATCTGCCAGCTTTGGGCAATTTTTATAAATGTGTTCTCTAATTTTCGCTGAGCAGGAAAAATATGGGCGATTATAAATTGTAACCACGAATATAATATATAATTTCAATTATAATATCATTACATGTATTTGTTCGTCATTTCATTGTCTTTCATTTGGTACGAAAAATTACCAAATCGGATACATTGAGATCCAGATATAGTTTTTAAAGTGAAAAGAGGTAAAAAAATTAAAAAATCACAATCAGCCTTGTTCTGTATTCCGATCCGGAATTGATTATGAATCGAAATTGAATTCCGATTTGTATTTTTAAAGGTGTTCTGCAATCCGATCGAATTTCACATGTTCGAAACGAAAACAATTCCGATTCGAACTCATCGAACTATTTTTTACCTATCACTTTGGCGTTTAATAAATTGAAAATAAGAATTGTGGCTCTCAATAGTGTAGTAGAGCAAGTACTCGCCTATCATGTTGAGGGTGTGGGTAGAATCCTGCCAACGCACGCGTGGTCGTATAAATAGACATTTAAATATTTTTTAACCTTTTTTAGATTGGCAGCTAATTATTGTTGCACCAAGTATTCCCTGGAGTGCTTTGTATTCTCCAGAAATACTTTTTTCTGATTTTGCATTTCCCAGCATGTCTATGATTAGTTATCATTCGTGGTAAAAATTAAATAATAACAGGGCTACCTTCTTCTACTCGGCACTTTTTTCATTGGTGGACCAAAAATATTGAGTTTCTGCGTTAGCTCTTCCCACAAAAATCGCATGTGTTACAAAATTTCAAATTTTTTACAATCAAATTAAAATTCACCAACAAAAAGTTTTTCGGATTACTTCCGACAGAAAACTCCGATAAATCGAAATGCAGAACACCTCAATTCCGACAAATAAGCAAACATCGGATTCGAATATCGGAATCGGAATACAGAACACCTTCGAGAAAAAAGTGATGGAAATCAAATCCGATTCCGTATGAATCGGAATGCAGAACCAGACTGAATATCTTTGAAACTGTTCCGTAGAAAAAATATTAACTTTGATTTTCGAATTTAGCGGTAGGGAATCCATTAGAAAAGTAGCCCTTATCAGCTGCACATTTACAGTGTAAATAGTGTTATAGGCAAATAAAGATACAAAGAAACTGAAGAAAATAGAAGTCTCGTTCTTCTTCGACAGTAATTTTCCGTTGTGGGAGTATTTTTTCGTTGTTTGGAATTCTCCTTTGTTATCGCAATTCTACTTTGTTGTTACATTATTCATTCGTGTTTTCAATTCAGAAACGCAGCTACACTCTCTTTCTTTTACTATTCCTATAATACAAGTATTGGTGTTTTGATAGGGTCGGGTTGCCGACTAATTTTCTTTTGACAAACCTGGTAAGTATGATTGTCATTTAGTGCCTAGCTGTTTTCAAAACGACTTATGCAGCTCTCTATTATATACCCCGCATCCGTTAAAGTGATGATAAAAAGTGGGTCGGTGACGCCCACTTTCATTTCAAAAACAGGTAGTAAATTTTGATCTATTAACTCATTTACAACTCCGCTTTTCCCAACAAACACCTTATTACATATGTTATGGTAGTGACAGTGGGCGTGTCACAGTAATTTTTGTAAGATGATTTTCACCAATACGGTAAACATGGCAATAGAATTTAATAGAATTTAGAATAGAAATAGAATTTAAGGTTTAGATCCAGACTGCGAGCTGAGGAATTCAGCCCTCAAAATTCCCCATTTTCCAATAACAATCAGTCTAGCATAACAAAGAATACTCGTCCCAAATGCCATTACGATACCCTACACCCGCATCTGTCGAAGTGATAAAAAGTGGGCGGGTGACACCTACTTTTTTCTAATTTACAGGGAGCACATTTTGATCTATTAACTCATCTACAAAATCGCTTTTCCTACCAAACACCTTATTATATGGTATAGTATATAAGTGGGCGTGTCACGCCCATTTTTGGGAATATATTTAAGTCTAAGATGGTGGACTCGAAAATAAAATTTTAGCTGAAAATTCGGTCTACAAGGTGAGAAATTGAGCTAAAAGCACGGATGAGTGCATATTTTCTATAAAAAGTAGGCGTGGAACTGGTCCGATTTTTCCCATTTTCAATACCAAACAGCGTAGGATAATAAAGAATATTCATGCCAAATTTCATGACGATAACTCTATTCGTTCTCCTGTAATCGTGATTTCCACAGACGGACGGACGGACAGACAGACAGACGGACGGACATGGCTAAATCGAATCAGGAGGTGATTCTGAGCCAGAATATATATACTTTTCTATACCTGCTACGCCTCCTTTAATGCGTTACAAACGGAAGAACAAAGTGAATATACCCTCATCCCTTCGGGTGTAGGGTATAAAAATGAAAGTCCTGAATGACTCATCAACGCCCAGGCTAAACGCTTGGACCTAGAAAGCTGAAATTTTGCAAAGACGTTTCCTTTATGATGTATACAAACACTAAGAACGGATATTTCGAAATTCTACCCCTAAGGTGGTGAAAACGGGTTGCAAAGTTTGTATGAGGAATATTTTATTTGTGGTCAGATTTGCTTGAAACTTGGTCTTAATACTCTTTGGTATAATTAATCATATACATATTTCGGCATTTTTCAAAATTAAACCCCTGATGGGGTGAAAACGGGTTGCAACGTTTGTATGAGGAATATTTCATTTGTGGTCGGAAGCAACACACCCTTTCTAACCATTTAACCAGAATGAGCCACAGCAACGCGGGGACGGGTACATCTAGTCATTTATATGAGTGAAGAACTTTTTATTTTTCTTATGTTTATGCATACATATTTCTATTATCGTTTATAATGAATTTTAAGTGAATTTTTCTAATCTCTTTTGCTATAACAATTTCGGTTACCTGTGTTAAATTGTGTTTAAATTCTTACTTTTTAAAATTTTTAAGTAAAGTACCTAATAATGGTGATGTAATTATTGAATTAAAATGATTTTTTTTTCTGCCGAAAGGCCTACAGGCTTATTTTCGTCTGAAATAATATGTGTAAGAATAAAAATAATATAATACAATACAATACAATGTTATAAATAATTGTACACATTTCAAACAACAAATGCTTACACCATTTTTACGAACATTTTGTTAATCTAATTTTTTAATTGTAAACATGTATAATTATATAATCCTACGGTGCTGAAAAGATTTAAATACAAAAACAAAGGAAACGAACCACACACTCACACGTACAGACACACAAACGTGTTCAAAATTGTGACAGTGAGCATGCTGAACTAAGCTAGTCTGGGCTTTCCAGCTTTAAATATAGAAAGAAGAGCTAGAGTGCAATAGCTCCCACAAAACGGCCAGCCAGAATGGGTATCATTCTCCTAATTCGTAGCAAATTTTCTTCCACATCCTAAAGAAAACGAGTAAAACTTTGCATTTTTGGATTAAAATGTGCCATGGTAAAGTGTTCTTTGATAATAGATACGAGTATGTTGTGCCTATAAGTAATCACTATTTATATTTACTAAATTTCACATATCGTCATCAAGGTCACTATTTATTAATTTTACAAGTTGAGTAGCCATATTCTCTGCAAAAATCAGAACTTCTTCTCTTTGTAGTGTTAATGAGACTGATTTAAAGGACTGAATCTTCATTAGGAAATTTTCAAAGCCGTCAATATCAGTATCGGAATCCTTTTGAAGTCGAAAATCACCTGGAGTTGAAGTTGGCTTGTTTGAATCTGAAATAATAGTAGTTAAGTAATAATAATATTAATTTTACAATCGTTATAATCACTTATTCGTTTCGAAAGTTTAAATCTCTAAGATATGTCTAAGAAACGGGAGTTATTATTAGATCAGGTTAGAGAGCTGTAAGAGTACCTACATTCACAAGACTGAACCAAATATAAAATATTGTGTTTAATTTTGTGTTATAGAAGAATGAATGGTCCGTTTTTAATCACAAGGTTTATTGAAAATCACGCTATTAATTTTTGTTTGATGAGTATTAGAGGGCTTGAAACGTCGCAGACGTTCTGAAAGTTTCAGGGGTTGTCTAAAGTGCTTCCATTTGCTTTCAAATCAAGCTGTAACTGTCGGAAGCGCTACTGAAAACATTATCACATATGCTTCCGACAGTTACGGCTTGATTCGAAAGCACTGCAGTAAACGCAAATATGTTGATATGTCAGTTTCAAGCCTTCAATACCTGCCTATTGTATGTGAACGTAAGCATTTTTGTTTATTTTGCTTTGTCTGTCTTTTCCTTTTCTTTTGTATACAAACTCAGCCAACACATCGTTACCAGACTTGAGCTATTTTCAGTATTTATTGAAAAAAACCCAAAATCCCCAAATCCGGATCCGGATCTCAAATCCGCTCCAATTCCCGAGTTCACCGTCTCAAACTAAAATGTACTTCAAAAAATTGGGCGTGGTTAGCCCACAGGTGACAAAAGAGACGATTACAGGAGAACGGGTAAACGTTCACGGCATCGTCGTTAAATTAGGCACGAATATTCTATCCCGTTATGTCGAAAATGTAGAAAATATTGGGCTAAACAAGCTTGGGCGTGTTTTGGCTCGTCTTCGATTTTTGCCTTTTCCATATAATGGATAAAGGAATCTGTATCAAATTTTGTGTGAAAGTCACAGGGGGCCAGAGATCAGGGGAATACGGTGGCTGCGCCATCTCATTATTGTTTTATTTTTGGCCAAAAATTCGCGTACAAGCAACGATGTGTGACCAGGGGCGTTATCATGATGCAAAAACCAATTTGTGTTCTTCCAAAAATCCGTGCGTTTCTGGCGGATCACTTCGCGCAAATTGCCCATAACTTGCAAGTAATATTTCTTATTGACCGTTCTACCCTGTGGCAAGAACTCATGATGCACCACGCCACTGCAATCGAAGAAAACTGTAAGCGTAACCTTCACATTCGACCGAACTTGGCGCGCTTTTTTCGGTCTTGGCTCCTGCGGCAGCTTCCATTGGGATGATTGAACTTTGGTTTTCACGTCATAAACATAAACCCATGATTCGTCACCAGTTATGACCCTCTGGAGCCAATTTGGGTCGTCGCGGACAGAGTTCAACATCTCCTTAGCAATATTAATGCGATGTTGTTTTTGGAGGAAATTGAGCAAAAATTAACTGAGCATTAAAAGTGGCAGAACTTGTCAGCATAAGTGAGGGACATGAGTACCAACATAACGCCACAAAAAAAATTTAAATCGAATACTTTATGTATTGTATGAATGTACGAATGTACGAAGTACGAATGTAGCGATACTTTTTTAAAAAAAGACCTCATATATATAAATATATGTATATGTAACGAAATTCCGAAAGACAAAATGCTGAAATGACAAAATCCCCAAACGACAAAATCTCGAACTAGTTAATTAAAGAACTTAAAGAACTAGTTGTGCGGTATTCTCCAGTCTCTTAAACAGATTAAAACCAAAGTTTAGCAAAGTTCAATTTAGCCACTATCGGGAGACAAGGATTATAACCCTCAGACAACTAAATTCTTCCGATAAAAAGATAATTTTCGCAATAAAAGTCTTGATGCGTGGCGGCCTTCGGCCGTGGGAAACATTATAAGGTTATAACCCTCAGACAACTAAATTTTCTCGATAATGCAAAGTATTTTTGCATTAAAAGTTTGATGCGTGGCGACCTTCGGCCGTGACAAGAATTATAACCCTCAGACAACAAAATTCTCTCGATATTACAACTTAGCTTTTCTGCCATTGTACAAAAAGGCAAGTAAGCGCGTACTTCGCTTCGGGAAAAATTATGGCTCAAATTTCGTAATTACAAAAATTTTTTTATTTTGGGATTTTTCGGAAATTTGTCGTTTCGGGACTTTGTAATTCGGGATTTTGACTGTCTCCCATATATACGAGTATACATATATAATTTATACAGGGTGGCGATGTCACGTCCAAAAATAGAATTTAGGTGCCTCATACTGAGGGGTATCCGAATCACCCCCATGTATGTCCGCGATTTTTCGTAGTTTTCGAGTCATGCTTTTTTTTAATGGGTTTTTGGGAATTTTCGACCGGATTGGCTTTAAATTTTTTTTCTTTAAATTTGTAGAAGGTTTTTTCAAATTTTTTTTGTAGCTCATTCTTTATGCACTGTACATTAGGCTGGTCCTTATTTTTCAAATTCCAATTTTTTTTGGTCTTACCCTTTTAAATTATGACACGTAATGAAAAAATTATTCAGCGAAATCGGATAACGGGAGCCCGTGCCGCATTTAAGGCAAGGTTAAAAAATTTAACCACGGCATAAGTGTACCGTAATTGTAACTACACTCACTGCCATTGACAGCAGCAAGTGTTTCTACTTTAGTTCTTGCTGACAGTTCAAAAAAATAATAAACATTTCATTTTGCAAGTACTAGAAGATTATCGGCGGTGTTATCCCGATGCGACTAAAATCAACCTTAATGAAAGTCGGCATGTATTGACATATATCCAGGGCGTTCCGTATAAGATGCATCAAAAGTTTAGGACGTGTAGGTTGAGTCGAGACAAGGAAAAAGTTGTATTAGGGGGAGGGCCAATATCCCCCAATTCAGGCGCAGGAGGGTTTTTTCTAAAAACGCGACTTTAAATCATGAAAAAAACCTCAAAAAATAACGGGAACACTTATATCATTCCTGTTTCCTGTTTTTAACACAATTTCTAACCTTTAAAATACTTTTAAAATTAGACTTCTAGGTCAAATAGTTTTTGAGAAAATTAATGTCAAATATAAAATTTTCAAAAGAAATATCGAAAACAAATTTTTGGTTGCAATTTTTTACAAAAAGTTACATAAATAAGTATACTTTTTTTCTGATTCCGTAGTTTTCTGATAAATTCTACAAAAAATGTTTCAAACAGAACGGATCTATGTCTTATAGTTCTTGAGAAAATTGAAAATTACGACATATACTTCCCTCCCAAAAACACTTTTTGCCACCAAAGTGCAAACACTGCAATCAGGTCTACGCAGTTTTCCGCGGCACGACTTACCCATATCCGATCTCGCTGAAAGTTTGGATATATAGTTTTCTTATCACATGTAAAAATTTGGGAGGGTAAGAAAAAAAATCTCACAGAATTTTTTTACCCCTATAGCTAAGGACCACCCTACTGTACATTCACGCAAAAAATAATCAGTCGAAAAATAATCAAAAATCTTCGTAACATTAATGGACGCTACAAAAGTTTTGACCTAAATTGGAGAATTTACGTTCATGCAAATGACTTGAATTTTCAACTTTAAATTAAAAATCTAAAAAGGCAATCGCTGAGTAACTTAAAAAGCTGCGCTAGACTCTGAGCTTTAGTAATAATACAAGAAAGTAGTACTTAATAGGCTATTATTCGCTGAAATCAGCTTTCAAACATTCTCAGGTGAAAAATTCCTAAAATAAAAATAAATTTATTTACAAGAGGTTTTCAAAATTACGGCCTCCAACGGCCATTTTGTCTCTACCACTACCTTTGCCACTGACCCCGCTACCTGACTACTTTGGTCGCATATTGGACTCTGATTTTTATTTGGGATTTTTATACTTGGCAGTGTTAGAGATAAGATACTCGTTAAGTGAATATGTAGAAATGCATTATTTTGATGGAGTAGGACGCTTAGAAGGACGGTCTTAATTTGGTGCCAGCTAGTTTTCAACTGTTTCTAGGTAATTTATGGGTGTAGAATCCGAAACAGCTCAGATTTCGGATCCAGATCCTGAAGATTACTCAGGAGAAAACGGGTTTTGGTGCCGGCTATTTTTTAACAGTTTCTAGGTAATTCATGGGTTTAGAATCCAAAACAACTCTCAGATTTGGTCTATCAGCTCTAGTTTTTGAGGTTGGACTGAAAAACATTGAGCAGTTTTAGAAATAAAATTATTTTTTGAGCTCATGCATATTTCAAGTTTTAGTATTGGTATCTTTGACAAAGGCTTCAAAAAAAAAAAAAAAATAAGAATTAAGGTATGTAATGTACGAGTATATATTAGATAAGTATATGTATATTCATGGATTATCACTTAAAAATTTTCTTTTTAAGTAATAATCGGATTTTTTAATAAACTCATCAGTCCACAGAATTTTATTTAAAAATCCATAAAATTCTGTGGACTGATGAGCCACGATTTGAGCGAACTGGAATATTATTCATAATATTCACATGTGGGCAATTGAAAATTCACACGAGGTGAGACCTTCAACTTTTCAACATCGTTTTAGTTTAAACATGTGGTCTGGTATCCTCAATAGCAAATTAATTTGGCCGTTTGAATTGCCGTCCAGACTTAATGCAGAAACCTATAAATGTTTTTTGGAAAACGAACTAGTACCATTGTTGCTGGAAGATGTACATACATCTCAAACTAAGACGAACCATAGTGTTTCAAAATGACGGCGCCTCATGTCACTATGTCACGCAAGTGCGAAATTACCTTAACGAAATTACCTATTAAGTACTACTTTTTTGTATTATTATTAAAGCTCAGAGTCTAACGCAGTTTTTAAAGTTACTCAGGCACTGAGCAAACGCCTTTTTATACGCCACACCCGTTTGTAATGCGTTAAAGGAGGCGCGGCATGTATAGAAAAGTGTAGTCATGAAAGTTGCCACGAATATTCTCTTCCAATAAATGCTCTTTGATATCGAATATGGAGAAAATCGAACCATTGTCACGCCTACTTTTTTAATTAATATTAATGAAATCAAAGCTCAAGTTTCATTGCCGTGTTTACCGTATTAGTGGAAGTTATCTTAAAAAAAATTGGCGTGACAAGCCCACTGGTACAGCGGTGTTGTGAATGAGTTAATCTATCAAAATTTATTATCTGCAAATTAAATGAAAGTGAGCGTCACCCGCCCTTATTTATCATCACTTCGACAGATGCGGGTGTAGGGTATATGAGCTTCGGCCAGGCCGAAGTTACCGCTCTTACTACTTGTTTTAATAACGGACTCAATTTTCGTTGCGGCGCTGGTCCGATTTTTCCCATTTTCAATATTAAACAGCGTAGAATAACAAAGTATATTTGTACCAAATTTCATGACGATACCTCCATTCATGCAGGAACTCAGCAAAAAATTTATAAAGATTGAAATTGAAAAAAATAAAATTTTATTATCATACATATATAAATCGGACACAACAATCAATGCAAGGTAACTTTAGACAACTTCGCGAAAAATATTTTTTATTTATTTAGCTGCGCAATCATCATCGAATAGCACATATTGGATTCACTTTAGACACTGTATTAATCATAAGTAACCTTTAAAAACATCATCTTGATGTTTCTTATCTTAAGCTCTCCATGTTCCAAGTTTCGTTTCGTTTACAAAGAACTATGTTTATCTATTGGTTCTACTTACTTTTTTTAATATTAATATTAGACCAATCCATGCTGTACAATGCCTGTATTACTGCTTTATAACCGTATTGATTATCCATATCTGCATCTTCAGGGCCGGTGTACTTATTCAAGTAAATAATGTTAAACAAGGGACTACAGCATTTCTGTATCTGACCATAACAGGTCCCACTGCCATAGTTATCATTTTCAAAAAGAATCAAGCCGTTCTCCATACTGCGAGATTTTAAAAAATCAGCGTATACTTTAGTGCTTTTTTCATTATTTTTCTGTGAATCAAAATATATTTGAAAGATAATGAACATTAATTAATATCAATTTTACATCTTGTAAAGGCTTCATACTTTTCTTAAAAACTTTATTTTTCTTACTGAAATGCAATTTAGTAATTGCACGTAAAACAACAGGCGGAAGACAATTAATTTTATAAGGTTTTTTAACCTTAATTAACCAAATTAACTAATTTTTATAACTAAAATTGCTAGAGATGTTAAGTGGGTTGGCCATGAAATCTCAAAGCTCGAAATGTCCAAGGAGAAAATATCCCAACCAAAAAACATCAAATTTAATGCAAAATCTACCAACCTAAAACATCAAAATTATCGTAACAAACTTCTTATTCCTATTTAATAATACTTCGCTAGTGACAGGCATAAAAACCTTTAACCAAAGACTATAGAATACAAAGATGTACCACGTAGAACAAACACACGTCACGAAAATTTCATTTGGTCATAACAAGAGCTTTTATGCTTAGAGCTGTAGCACTGACCATAAGCCTGTATGATAGTTAATTTTGTCTGTATTGTTTTTTTTTTTCTTGAAGTTGCTAAAGAAGAGGACTACTCTAGCAACGGATGCAGTAATAACTGTGAATGTATTCGCTATAGTAGGCAATGGATATAAAACTGCAAAAAAAATGTTAGTCGGAAGCATTTTTCAGATGTTGTTTTTGATGTTTCTCTTAATTTATTTGCTTTTTGCTTTTGATGCAAATTCTGAACAACTTTGGCAACAACAATTTTTCCAGCATATGTATTAGAGAGCTGCATGGGATGTCTCAAACACACGAATACACTTCAGTACAGTACAGCATTCATTTCATTCGGTACAGCATATTTCGAATGAAAATTTAACCCCTTAAATCAAAAATTCAGGACGCCTACTAGAGTTGAATGCGGCCGTATTTCCATTCGTTTTTGTATGAATGAATTAGGGTTGAATGAGACGTGTATGTATTAGGGAGCTGCATAAGTCGACTTAAAAGCCAATTAAAACACAGAACAATTTTCAAGCATTGTCTGCTGTGCTTTTTTGATTTCATAAACAAGTGTGACTGCCCAAAAATTTTTGCAAACACAATACAAACAACACAACAAAAAAAGACTAGACAATAGATGCTTGTATGGTAGACAAGGAAAAAGATTGTCATCGCGTTTTTTAATAACAGAGTAACAACAGAAACACTAAATGTATAGTGCGACAACGAAAAAATACTGTCGAAGAAGAACTAGATTTCTTTGTATTTTTACTTGCCGATAATCCTCAGACCAGAAAGGCACTGAGTATTTTTTCTTAGAGGGTTTTTTATTAATATCATAAAATTGTTTTACATCTTCGAAATTCTGACCGATTATTAATTTTTTTTAACTTTTTCGAACTTCTAACTACTTAAAAGTAATTACAAGTAAAAACATTTCCTTGAAACTAATGTCGTTGTATCTGCCCAGTAGTTCAGGTCTCGAAGACATCTTCAAAGACGCGTGCACGACATAAGGCCGTCGAGGACACCTGCAAGACAAGCCTATGTTCGTCTTCGAAGACATTTTCATACGAACGTCTCATTTTTCTTCGACGACAACAAGAGCGACAGTGTCCTCAATATTGTCTTCGACGACAATAAACAATAATGTCGCCAATGTTGTCTTCGACGACAATTAAGGAAAATTTCGCCAATGTTGTCTTCGATGGCAATTAACGAAAATGTCGCCGCAGAAAATAAAAAAAAATAGCCTAGAAACTACCATAGCACAACCAGAATCGTCCCTAGGACTTTATTTTGTGATATTTTGCAGACAAATATTAATTTAAATTTTATTTATAAATTTTCGTAAATGACCGTTGCGAGATTTGAACCCTCACTCTCAATATTACTAGGCGAGCACTTACTCCACTAGGCTATTGAGAGCCGCTTGGTTTGTTATATTTTTTTTTATATCAATCACAATTTAAAGTCAACGAACGACTGAAAATTGGAAAAAAATTGAAGTATATTTGAAAAGTCATAATAACAAATGCTGGTTACTATGCTTAATTTTTAATTTTTGGTTGCTAGCACGACAACCTGCAGGACGTGTCCCTCACAATGTCCGATTGGGACAGCTTGCATTCCGTGTCCCTAAACATGTCGCCAATGAAAAATTTTGCCGACAAATAGGAATTTGTCTTACAAGATGTCTTCGAGGACAATGTCTATCCATTCTTCATTCCTCTTGCCTTTTTGGCTTTCTTTGATTTATTTACATATTTTATTTTATTCTCTACATTTAAGGTATTCTAGTACCAGATCCGTTACTCCTAAAGCTGCCAAATCGTACAGTAAAATGGTACATTCCAAATACTCGCACAAATCCGCCGGATTAACTTCAGCTTTAAATTAAAAGAACAATGAAATGTGCAACATGATATTTTCATAATTCAGACTGTAACAGAAAATAATAATAATATGCCACTATTATTACAATTATAAGTATTTTAATGTTACTACATAATATTTAAATACAGTGCACGCGCAGTAGTGTGAACATCGTAGAATGTGAACACCCCAAAACATGAAGACTTTTTATTTTGCATTGACTACTCTAAAGAGTGAAGAAGACTTAAAAGCTCCAAAAGATGAACAATATGAAACATATTTATATGAATGCTTACATATAAAAATACATAAATACATGAAATTTTCGAAATTTTAATTCGGGGAATTCCGTATTATTGCGAAATGTGCGTGTTTAGCTTAAAAATTACAAGTTCACGTGTGTTCAGGTCATACGAATTATTTCTTAATTCTTAAACATTTAATACTTAAACATATACTTAAACATACTTAAACATTTTTTAATAAATATATTTCTGTATTTGGTTATTTTTTGAATAAAATTAAATTTGGTTTCATAAATATAAATTTCCATTTTAAAATGCATAATTAGGATAAAATGGGGATATGTTTTGCCTTAAATTTTGACATTCGCAAAAGTGAACAAATTCGAAATTGTGAACCCGCTTGGTTTTAATTAGTTCACACTACTGCGCGTGCACTGTAAAATACATAATAATTAAAAAGTAAATAAATACATCGAACTTAAATTCTTATTATTTAAAGGCAGTTCTTTTTATACCCTACACCCGAAGGGATGCTAAATAAAACGAGGAAATGCTCGAAAGTAATAAATTTTAGTAACAAAAATGTTTTTTTTATTTTTGGTGCGATGACTTTCACCAACACTAATATTTCAGCTTCAGATCCGGACTACAAGCTGAAAAAGTCAGCTCTCAAATTAGATGCATTAATATTTTCCTAAAAGGTAGGCATGGCAGTGGTCAGATTTCTTTCATTTTCGACATCAAAGAGTTCTAAATGAAAGAGAAAGAGATATTCCTGCTGAATTTCATGATGATGCTATCACTCCTTTTTTTGTAATCGTGGTTTTTGTCACAAGTGGGCGGACCACACCTATTTTTGGAAATATATTTACGTCTGAGACAGTGGACTCGGGAATAAAATTTTAACCTCAAATTCGCTCTACAAGCTGAGAACTTGAGATATAAGTTCGGGAAAATTCATATTTGCTATCAAAAGCCGTCCGATTTGCTTATTTATATAATTCATATACTCAATACCAGACAAACACCAAACAGCCTATGATGACAAAGAATATTCGTGTCAAATTTCATGGCAATACCTCTATTCGTTCTCCTGTAATCGTGATTTCCACAGGCAGCAACGAGTATAAATAACATAGTAGAGATATTATGACTCCAAATTCTGGCAATCGTCAGATTTTCATGTGCCATTATTGCAGTGCAGTCGAGAGCGCTGCTTATGCGAATGCTAGCAGAGAATTTCGAGGTGAATTTGTTTTAGTTCGTTAACGATTATGCGTAAGAAGAGTTGGCCAAAGCAGCAATCGTATGCCAGATGAGGACAAAATGTTTTCTACAATAACGGTGCAACCGCCTGACGACTGTCTATGAAGGTAAAATTTGTTGTTGCTCACAGTTTTTGACCTAGAGCGAATTTTGGCAAATTTGGTTTTTTCCTCATCGCCTTTTTGAGTTCGTCTGCTATTTGCGATTTCTGCGGTTTCTATGCCTTTTAGATTTCATTTTTAAATTAGGATATTTTAGAGGCACATATTTATGTACATATGTACTCGTATTTTAAAATACTTTTAAAATTAAATAAAACAGTAGTTTAATTTTTAAAATATACATTTTAATTATTTTATTTTATTTTTTATGTTTAACAATTTTTAAAATCTACATAAATATTCAACTATTTTGAAGTTCTTTTTTTGAATTCAGGCATTGTGTCAAAACAATATTGAGAAGTTCTAAATATAAACAAATTTATCTTTGATGAGTGTTGGAACGAATTTCCGTCATCCCTTGTCAATTTTGGTTTGGAGACAAACCAAACCGTTCTCAGAACGAAAAAAAGACACTGAAGATGGCACATTGCCGAAACCGGTTTATCTTATCCAATCCTGTCGGAAAGCTAAACGCATATCAAGAAACAAATTTATCTTTCACAGTAATTTCTTTTGTTAGTTACTTTTATTTCTTTGAGATTCTATTAGAGAGCTGCATAAGTCGATTTACAAACCAATGAAAACAAAAAAAACATGTCATTGCTTGTTGTGTTGTTGCTTTTTTGATTTCATAAATGAGTGTGACTGTCCAAAAATTTTTGCAAAACCTTTTCATACTTGAATTGAAGACAAGGAAAAAGATAGTCATCGCGTTTTTTAATAACAGAGCAACAACACAAACACTAAATGTATACAGCGGACAACGCAAAAATACTCCGATAACGAAAAATTACTGGCGAGAAGAACGAAATTTCAAGTTTCTTTGTATCTTTACTTGCCGATAATCTTTAGACCAGAGAGGCACTGAGTATTTATTCTTAGAGGGTTTTTTATTAATAATATCATAAAACTTGTTTTACATCTTCGCACTTCTCACCGATTATGCATTTTATTTAACTTTTTCTAAGTTCTACTTGGCAACCCTAGTGTTGCAATCTGGCAACTGACAGCTTTATCGTAAAGTTGGACATTTTTAAGGTTATACGTACTCAGAACGTTTTGACATACAAGCGCTATTTGTGTTGTTTACGAGTATCTCCAAAACATGCATTCTGAATGCAGCAACCGCTTCTTCAGGTGTCGAAAAACGTTGAATTCTCAGTTTGTTTTTTACGTACGGGAATAAAAAAAAGTCATTCGGTGCCAAGTCAGGCGGATGACTCATTAAATCGATGTTTTGGGTGCTCAAAAATGCAGTTGTTTGAGCCGATGCGTGGATGGAGGGCATCCCAATTGTGTGGGATCCAACGCGAACAAATTTTTTTGACAGTCAAATGTTTATGCAATATTGAATGTATGCTGGTTCCACTATTGCCTAAGGTTGTCTCAATTTTACGATAGGTCACATGACGATCTTGCAATATCAGTTCGCGCACAGCATCAATGGTTTTCGGAACAACAACTAATTTTGGATGACCTTTACGAAATTCGTCTTGGAGTGAACTACGACCACGATTGAATTCACCATACCATCGATAAACACTGGTCCTTGACGGAGCTTCATTGCCAAAAATTGAATTAAGTTCATCCATGCACTGTTGCTGAGTTAATCCACGTCGAAAGTTGTAAAAAATAATCGCACGAAAATGTTCACGATTTAATTTCGTTTTTGGGCCGAGATGAATCTTAATCTACGTATAACCTCAAAAATGTCCAACTTTACGATAGAGCTGTCAGTTGCCAGATTGCAACACTAGGGTTGCCAAATCCCGAAACATAAGAGGCAACCCTCGTATTCTCTTGGCCACATCATCATGGGGAACTTCTACCCACCATGTCAAATCCCATTATCTTTGAGAAACACATACAGCCTTTCCACAGCAACAGCTTTTTTCTTCTTTCTACTTGAAGAACCACGAGCTAACAGTGTTGCCAAATGAAGAAGGAAAGCAGCAGTGTTGCTTTTTTCTGTTGAACTTATTTTTCTTATATAATCGATGTGAAATTAATGTTGTCGGTTAATATATCTTTAATTAAATTTGCTTTCTTTGCTTTTACTGTTATATGAAATTATAAAATAAATTAATTTTAGTAAAAATTAAGTACATACTTAAATACATTTTTATACCCTACACCCGAAGGGATGAGGGTATATTCACTTTGTTCTTCCGTTTGTAACGCATTAAAAAAGGCGTGGCAGGTATAGAAAAGTATATATATTCTGGCTCAGAATCACCTCCTGATTCGATTTAGCCATGTCCGTCCGTCTGTCTGTCCGTCTGTAGAAATCACGATTACGGCACGAATGTTCTTTATCCTACGCTGTTTGGTATTGAAAATGGAGAAAATCGGATGAGTGCCACGCCTACTTTTTATAGAAAATATGCACTCATCCGTGCTTTTAGCTCAATTTCTTGGCTTGTAGACCAAATTTTCAGCTAAAATTTTATTTCCGAGTCCACCATCTTAGACCAAAATATATTCTAAAAAATGGGCGTGACACACCCACTTATATACTATGCCATATAATGAGGTGTTTGGTAGGAAAAGCGGTGTTGTAAATGAGTTAACAGATCAAAATGTGCTCCCTGTAAATTAAGAAAAAGTAGGTGTCACCCGCCCACTTTTTATCACTTCGACAGATGCGGGTGTAGGGTATATGAGCTTCGGCCAGGCCGAAGATAACGCTCTTACTTGTTTAATTTAATTTCTTTGAAAATGCACAATTGTTCATCATGATGAAAATGTTAAAAAAAATTTGTGCTTAAATAAAAATAACTACAAATTCACATTCTTAATAATACTTGTAACACAATTCAAGAATTCTTATATATATATATACATAGTTATATTTTATACAGATTTTGCAAAATGAATTCACCCTTTTGCAAATCAAGTATAAGGTTTTCCAATAGAGACGGGTCGATATTGTTGCCTATATCTTTACCATTTATTAATTGCAAGATTTTCAATAAAAGAACGAAGTGATTCTTGTCGATTCTACTTTGGTATTTTCGTTCGATCCATATTTTTGCATTTTCAGTAAACGAACGAAGGGATCGAATAATTGCGCAACAACACTTCCTACGAATTGTCGTTCGATTAGATCGATTTTGAAGCAGTTTTCTTTCGATGAATAAGCGATATCGTTCGCTACTCAACGATAGGGTCGAAGCCATCGTTTCTATGTTAATCACTTTCACAGTTTAAAAATCGCTTTTTAGGACCAAGGTGATAAAAACACTTCAATCGCTTTTAATCACTTCGTCTATTGAAAATCTTACAATAAATTATAATAATATTGACCCACATGAAAGAGAGGTTCGCCATCACTGCCATTGACCATACTTACGTCAGAAATAAGGATGCAAATTAGCCGTTTCAAATCTCGTTTTGAGGTATAAAATATACCTATGTATATATAAATAATCATTCTTGAATTATGTTACAAGTATTATTAACAATGTGAATTTATAGTTATTTTATTATTTAGCCAAAAAATGAGATAAAAAATTTATTTAAGTGCTTAATTTTTATTAAAATTAATTTATTTTATAATATCATATAACAGTACAAGAAAAGAAAGTCCAATTTACTTAAAAACACATATTAATCGTACAATTTTTTACAACAATATATATTTATACAATATAAATTTCCCATTTATTATCTAAGTAAAAATAAGTTCAACAGAAAAAAAGCAATACTGCTGCTTTCTTTGTTCATTTGGCAATACTGTTGGAACGTGGTTATTCAGTGCGTCTCTGGTCTGCAGATTATCGGCGAGTAAAAATAAGGAAAAACTAAAGAATCTCAAAATTTCGTTCTTCTCGCCAGTAATTTCTCGTTGTCGCAGTGTTTCTTCGTTGTTTGACATTCTCTTTTGTTGTCGTAATTTTACTTTGTTGTTACATTATTCATTCGTGTGTTCAATTAAAAAACGCAGCTACACTTCTTTTACTATGTACTTCTACTATTCTATACTTCTACTTCTATTTACTTTTACTTCTTTTACTATTTCTATTATACGAGTATTTGTGTTTTGATTGGTTTCGGTTGCTGACTCATTTTCATTTGACACACCTAGTAAGTGTGATTGTGATTTAGTGCCTAGCTGTTTTCGAGTGGACTTATGCAGCTCTCTAGTTTCTATCATCGGCAGTAAAAGAAAGCGATTAAACTGATATTTTCAATAAGAATGATGTAGAGTGAGCTTCCTATTGAAAAACAAGAGGATAGTCGGCATGTTTGTTCTTAATATACCGTACAATTTCTAAAAAAACTTGTTTTGGTAAGAAGTAGTTTGAGCTTTTATAATAATTTTTTTACCGTAGTTTGAGCTTTTATAATAATTTTTTTTTTTAAATCGAATCAATTTTGTAAATGTATTATAAAATAAACTAGTAATTCAAATAACGGAATATGAAGTAAATTATTAAATGCATGTAATGTTTGCATGTACGTAATGTATGTATGTAATTAATGAATGTACATTAGGGTGGTCCTTAGCTATATGGGTAAAAAAATTTGGTGAGATTTTTTTTTCTTACCCCCCCCAAATTTTTACAAATGATAAGAAAAAAATATATACTCAAACTTTCAGCAAGATCGGATATCGGCAAGTCGTGCCGCAGAAAACTGCTTACACCTGATAGCAGTTTTTGCACTTTGCAGGCTAAAAGTGTTTTTTGGGAGGGAAGTATATGTCGTAATTTTCAATTTTCTCAAGAACTATAAGACGTAGATCCGTTCTGATTGAAACATTTCTTGTAGAATTTATCAGAAAACTACGGAATCAGAAAAAAGTATACTTATTCATGTAATTTTTTGTAAAAAAATGCGACCAAAAATTTTTTTTCGAAATTTGTTTTGAAAATTTTAAATTTGAGATTAATTTTCTCAAAAACTATTTGACCTAGAAGTCTAATTTTAAAAGTCTTTTAAAGGTTGGATATTTGTTTTTTAAAAACAGAAAACAGGAATGATATAAGTGTTCCCGTTATTTTTTTAAATTTTTTTTTATGGTTTAAAGTCGCGTTTTTAGAAAAATCCCTCCTGCGCCTGAATTGGGGAAAATTGCCCCTCCCCCTAATATGACTTTTTCCTTATCACGACTCAACCTACACGTCCTAAACTTTTGATGCATCTTATACGGAACGCCCTGGATATATGTCAATACATGCCGACTTTTATTAAGGTTGATTTTAGTCACATCGGGATAACACCGCCGATAATCTTCTAGTACTTGCAAAATGAAATGTTTATTATTTTTTTAACTCTCAGCAAGAACTAAAGTAGAAACACTTGCTGTTGTCAATGGCAGTGGGTGTAGTTACAGTTACGGTAACACTTATGCCGTGGTTAAATTTTTAAACTTTGCCTTAAATGCGGCCGGCACGGGTTCCCGTTATCTGATTTCGCTAAAAATTGATACTTATCATTTTTTCATTACGTGTCATAATTTAAAAGGGTAAGACCAAAAAAAAATCGGAAGTTGAAAAATAAGGACCAGCCTAATGTACATATTATGAAATGCTAATACAGATTTGAAAAATTAAAGTGGCTTGAAATACGCTTTAAAATAAAATATTTATATTCTAAACAGAAAAAAATTACTTTTAAATACAGTATTCCAAAAATTAATACATATTTATTAATTGTAAATTCGTAAATATTTCAATAAAATTTTGTTTTATAATGATCCAAAGATTACATATTTATTTAAATTTTATTGTCTCATCTTCACGAAATTCAAAAATTACTTTGCAAAACCAAATTGCTAAATATCAAATTTCACACACGCAAGCATCTACACAAATTATTTGCTCTCACACATGGTATTTTCGTTGTTTCTTTTAAGCAGACAATGTATGTACATTAGACTGGTCCTTATTTATCAACTTCCGATTTTTTTTGGTCTTACCCTTCTAAATTATGACACGTAATGAAAGAATGATAAGTACCAATTTTTAGCGAAATCGGATAACGGGAACCCGTGCCGCATTTAAGGCAAAGTTTAAAAATTTAACCACGGCATAAGTGCACCGTAAATGTAATTACACTCACTGCCATTGACAACAGCAAGTGTTTCTACTTTAGCTCTTGCTGAGAGTTCGAAAAAATAATAAACATTTCATTTTGCAAGTACTAGAAGATTATCGGCGGTGTTATCCCGATGCGACTAAAATCAACCTTAATAAAAGTCGGCATGTATTGACATATATCCAGGGCGTTCCGTATAAGATTTATCAAAAGTTTTTGGACGTGTAGGTTGAGTCGAGACAAGGAAAAAGTCATATTAGGGGGAGGGGCAATTTTTCCCCAATTCAGGCGCAGGAGGGGTTTTTCTAAAAACGCGACTTCAAACCATAAAAAAAATTTCAAAAAATAACGGGAACACTTATATTATTCCTGTTTCCTGTTTTTAAAAAACAAATATCCAACCTTTAAAATACTTTTAAAATTAGACTTCTAGGTCAAATAGTTTTTAAATTTGAAATTAATCTCAAATTTAAAATTCTCAAAACAAATTTCGAAAAAAAATGTTTGGTCGCAATTTTTAACAAAAAAATTACATGAATAAGTATATTTTTTTCTGATTCCGTAGTTTTCTGATAAATTCTACAAAAAATGTTTCAAACAGAACGGATCTATAGTCTTATAGTTCTTGAGAAAATTGAAAATTACGACGTATACTTCCCTCCCAAAAAAACACTTTTTGCCTGCAAAGTGCAAAAACTGCAATCAGGTGTAAGCAGTTTTCTGCGGCACGACTTGCCGATATCCGATCTCGCTGAAAGATTGGATATATAGTTTTCTTATCATATGTAAAAATTTGGGGGGGTAAGAAAAAAAAAATTTCACAAAATTTGTTTACCCATATAGCTAAGGACCACCCTAATGTACATGTGCATTTTTTCTATGGCCCAGTGCAAGCTTGCAATAATGAAAGCACCTATACACGCATACGTGACTGCTTGTGATAGAGGAATCTAAAAATAGAACAAGAAAACTGATGTGTAATTTGTGAGAGGGGGAGCTAAATAATGACACTAAAATAATGGTGTCATTTTCTACAACGGTGTAGACAACGCTAATAAAACAATTCATCGCGAGCATTTATGAATCAGGCGGGTACCGAAACTGAATATTTATATGAATTTGTACATAAATTATTGACATTTTTATTAGCTTTGTGACGGTACTAATACGATTCGAATATCTGTCATAGTTTAGAAGATATAGGCGAAAAAATTTGAAACTTTTAAGGGCTATAACTCCTAAACCATAAGAGAGTGACAAATATTTTTTGTTGTTGTTGGGATCAGCGCCAAAACCAACAATAACAAAAATTACAAAAAAATTTGAGCTAGTATCAAACGGTAAATATAAGCCCAGAAAACTTGTGTAGAATTCTAAAATCACTCATTTCTCCTCAATTCTCAATGTTGCTTACTTTTTCCCAAAACTTTTGCAGTAAATTGGGCTAACAGCTGATTCTGTTTACAAAATCTTTTACAATTACTGAAAATAATTGACATTTCGGTTGCAGATCTTTCGGGCTTTGTTTATCTACACACAAACTGAGTGAAATTTTTTACAATTCGTTTTTTCTATGCGTTGTGTAAGCTACACAACACAGAGTTGGAAAAAAAACACCTATTGTGTGGCACTGTGAAAATTAGACCACATTCACCTTGCTGCGCAGCCATTGAGAGCGGCAGAGTTATGAATTATTTATGCTGATAATGGCGCATCTAATGTTGTTGCTGTATGACTCATAGGGCCTGTGCGAAATGTGACTAACTATTAGTGATATACTATTTGCTGTCGAACTGCTTTACAACCTTTCTGAACTGTGCGAATTACTTTCCAATTCTAAATCAAATTAATGACAGAATTTTACAAATTGAAATTTTGGAAAAAACCTTTTTTTTACTTAAAATTTTCCGATGAATATGGAGAAGGACATTGATTCTATGATTCCCAACTATTTACAGCCATATTGCTTTTCAAAATCATTTTCAATTATTCCTTACATTCAAATAGTACGGTCGAAAAAATGCAAAATTTTAGTTCAAAAAATTTTTGACATTTAGTGTGTACTGCAATGCCGGCGTAGCCTTTTTTATCGACATTTCCAATGATTCAGCAAAACACTAAATTTTAGTGTCAATTCGCACAGGCCCATAATGTCCCTTTACTATATGTACTCGTTGCAGACAGACGGACGAAAATGGCTAATCCACTCAGAAGGTGATTGTAAGCCAGAATATACATATGTATATGCTTTTTTAAAGGTACCACGGCTCCTTTAATACGTTACAAGCAGAAGCACAAAATGAATGACCCTCATCCCGTCATCCCGGTCGGCAACCTTTCTGGAGTTAAGAGCCATTTTTCCCCCAATTTGGTAAATTATTTTTTTAAAGAGCCAAATATACATAAGTATGTATATTTATGCCCAAATTTCTTGCCTTAAAGTGGACATGAGTGGTTAGTTTATGCTTGGTTTAGCATTGTCAGCCAGTTTTAATCTATAGTTCAAATTTCAAGTTTCTAGCTTTTTGGAAAGTTAGTTTAAAATCAGTTTCAAAATATGTACCGAACATGAACGAAAGCGACGTAATAAAAACATTTTGAAATAATATAACGGTTATCTGTAAAACAAATATTTATTGCGAAATCTAGTATTTGTGGGCGATATTAAACTATTCAAGAACCACAAGTATGATTCTACTGAGCCGCAGGTTGCCGACCTGTACCGTAGGGTATAAAAATATAAAATTTAAAAATTGAAAAATACAGTAAAGTCTCGGTTATATCGACAACAGTACGCTCGGGATAACGTGAGCTTATTAAAACCATGAGTATTGACGTTTATTAATTTTTTCACGTTTGTGAGAGTACGAACAAGAGTACGAAAAGACAAAAAATGTCATTATTGCTGTTATTTTAATGTTTTATTACCATTTGAATAAATCTGAATTGTTTTTGGGTAAACTAAAATTTTGATTATTTAAAAATTTTTCTAGGTTTAATATTTTAATAAGATGATTATTTTCGAGATTTATTCAAAATAAACCAAGAAGAAAAGCTAAAATTCTAACTATGGAAAAACAAAAGGTGAGAAAGTACAAGAAAGAGGCGTACGTTCCAAACTTTCAGTGTGTCTGAAATTGTAAATATTGTAATCATCCCAATAATCAATCCCAATATTAAACCTTTTGTAAAATTTTTAATAATCAAAATTTTAATTTAGCCAAAAACAATTCAAATTAAGAAAAAAGGACACAAATAACGTAAATATATGTACGTTATATGTAAAAGTGTATATTATGATCTGAGTCTTCTCAGTCGAATGCTTAAAATTTTTTAGTAAATGCTCAATTATGTGGGTTTTACTGAATTCAGCAAAAGTTTTTTTTCGAAAATGTAAAAACTTCAAAATATTTTTTTTTTATACGGATATGAGCAAATGCTTCAAAATAAATTTTTGTAGCAAATGTAATTAATTTTTATTAATATCACCAAATATTATTTCTGATTTAAAATTAATCACTAAAAACCTTAGAAAAACATGAATTAGAAAAATGTTCTAAAGACTTAGTAAAGTTTTACAACAAAGTTGTAGATAAAAACCTAATGCAAGAAATTGGTTTACTTTTGAATCAAAGAGATGTAATTTGATTTTGAATGAAAGGGATGTTAATAAAATAAAGACATATTGCAATACATCTTATACTATACACGGTGGCCGGAGAAGTGACGTCCAATGGTTTTTTGAAAATTTTTGACCAATCGGTTTCACATTTTTTTTTTAATTTGTAGAAGTTTTTTCGGGATTTTTTTGTAACTCATTCTTTATGAATTATACTTTAACACATAAAATAATCAGCTTCGTAACATTAGTGGAAGCTATAAAAGTATTCACCTAAAATGGAGAATATACGTTCGAGCGAGTCAGACTTAAACTTTCAAATTCAAATTAAAAATCTAAAGAGGCAATTCCTTACTTCCGGGGTAACTTTAAAAACTGCGCTAGACTCTGAGCTTTCATAATAATACAATAAAGTAGTACTTAATAGGCTACTATTCGCTGAAATTAGCGTTCAAACAAACTGACGTGGAATTTCTAAGATAGTAATTTGATTAAAAAAGGAAATTATTGCATATTTTAAAATTTTGTTTGTCTATTTACATAGAAAAAAAAAATAATTTTTTTAAATGTCTTTTTTTCAAACCTCTATACAAAAAATGTGTGCTTTAAACTTTTCTTTACGTTGCTAATTATTATAGCAAGTCCTGAGCGCTCTTTCAGCAAATTAAAATTAATAAAAAACAAGTAAGAGCGTTAACGAAGATAATTCTTCGGATTGGTCGAAGCTCATACATATACCCTACACCCGCATCTGTCGAAGTGATAAAAAGTGGGCGACACCTACTTTTATTAATATACCTACCCACGCTTTTCCTACCAAACACCTCATTATATGGTATAGTATATATGTAAGTGAATATATTTTAGTCTAAGGTGGTGGACTCGGAAATAAAATTTTAGCTGAAAATTCGGTCTACAAGCCAAGAAATTGAGCTAAAAGCACGGATGAGTCCATATTTTCTATAAAAAGTAGGCGTGGCACTGGTCCGATTTTTTGCCGATTTTTGCCGATTTTTTGCCATTTTCAATACCAAACAGCGTAGGATAACAAAGATTATTCGTGCCAAATTTCATGACGATACATCTATTCGTTCTCCTGTAATCGTGATTTCCACGGACCAACATGGCTAAATCGAATCAGGAGGTGATTCTGAGCCAGAATATATATACTTTTCTATACCTGCCGCGCCTCCTTTAA
Organism: Conops quadrifasciatus; assembly: GCA_949752815.1. Classification (NCBI taxonomy): domain Eukaryota; kingdom Metazoa; phylum Arthropoda; class Insecta; order Diptera; family Conopidae; genus Conops; species Conops quadrifasciatus. Next base: position 16,965,722 of record OX457079.1, read on the forward strand.
TGCGTTATAAACGGAAGAACAAAGTGAATATACCCTCATCCCTTCGGGTGTAGGGTATAATTATCTTCGGTCAAGCATGTGTGCAAAACGCTAAATGCACCTGCTATGTTTTGAATCGAAGAAGAATATGAAAATTTGTAATTTTTCCGAATTAATTATTGTATTAGCAAAAACGAAATCACGCATTAAATAAGCATGCATTGGTAATATATATACACTGCCGTCCATAAGTTTCCGGACAAATCATTTTTTACCACATTTATATAGTTTTCTACCTGTGGTGAACTCAAATGGATAAAATTTGTTTTAAAAACGTTAGGTAGATTTGTTTAAAATAAACAGGTAGAAGGATTCAAGGAAAATTACCAAAATTTGTTGGTTTACAGGTGTAGGAAGTAAAAAAGGAAAATTTGCTCTTTTGGTAAACAAATCATAACAGTCATAAAAAAAGGACAAAATTTCCATTTTTCTGTTTGTTTTTTGCAAAAATTAGGTTCGATTTTATACTATAAAAGTCAGTTTTTTTACTGTCTTTGAGTCAGTTGTTCTCGAAGTTTTGAATTGTGAAGTTAACCAGTTAAAAAGTGAAAAAATATTAATAAAATGGTAAGAAACCGGGGAAAAAACTGCAGCCGAACGTACTGGAATAATCACTTTACATAAGGAAGGGCATACTGTCCGCGCCACTGCAGACAAATTGAAAATATCTAAATTCGACAGTATACACTACCCTACGTCGTTTCAGAAAGTCATCCAGTGTTACGACTCGGAAAAGAAGCGGAAGGCCTAAACTAAACCTAAACAAGGAGGATCACACGTCGAAAGTGATAAGTAAGAGGGATCGACGGCTTACTGTTCCACAAATCTGCACAGAGTTCAACCGTTCGCACTCAACTCAGATATTGGTTACAACGACAAAAAGGCGTTTAGCTACGCAGGACTTCAGGGTAGAGTAGCGGTACGAAAACCTTTGCTACGACCTCAAAATAAACTTTAACGGATAGATTGGGAAAGGGGGCACCAAGAACGGATAAAATATGAGTGGTCGAATGTCGTATGGAAAGATGAGTCCAAATTTGAAGTTTACAGACAGAAGAGGAGAGTTTACCTTAGGCGGTAAGCTGAAGAAAAGATGCTTTCTAGCTATGTGGTTCCAACAGTAAAGCATGGCGGTTGTTTTATCATTGTCTGGGGATGTTTCTCTTCCGTTGGCGTTAAAAATCTTCCCCGTATCAATAGAATCCTGAATAAGGAGAAGTACAGACCAATTTTAGAGCAACATATCATACCATCGAGCTTGTGGTTAATAGGACCTGGATCCATTTTGATGAAAGATAATAATCCCAAACATTCATCGAGCGTAGATGCGGAGAATATCTAGACCAAGAAGAACAAAAAGAAATATTGAAAAGTATGAAATGGCCTGCTCAGTCACCTGACTTTAATCCCATAGAGCTTCTGTGGGATCAACTGCACAGGGAAGTAAAAAACATTGTCCCACATCAAAAAAAATCCTTTGGGAGATTCTCCAAGTTGCTTAGAAACCAATTTACCTCAAACGATTCAAAAGCTAATGGATAGGTTACCTAGATTAGCATCAAAAGTGGTAAAAGTGAGGGGTGAATTTTTCGACGAAAAGCGAGTATAATAATGTAATGTAAATTTTTTAGTTTATTTAAGTAAATATATTACTAACTAGAAGTACCCAGCCCCGTGTTGCTGTGGCTCATTTTGGTTAAATGGTTAGAAAGCGTGTGTTGCTTCCGACTACAAATGAAATATTCCTCATATAAACGTTGCAACCCGTTTTACCCCTTCAGGGGTTGGATTTTGGAAAATGCCGAAATATGTTTTTGATTAATTATACCAAAGAGTATTAAGACCAAGTTTTAAGCAAATCTGACCACAAATAAAATATTCCTCATACAAACTTTGCAACCCCTTTTCACCACCTTAGGGGTCGAATTTCGAAATATCCGTTCTTAGTGCTTGTATACATCATAAAGGAAACGTCTTTGCAAAATTTCAGCTTTCTAGGTCCAAGCGTTTAGCCTGGGCGTTGATAAGTCAGTCAGGACTTTAATTTTTATATATAGAGATATATGGACGGCAGTGTATATGTACATATATGTCCGCCGTTTTTATGGACGGCAGTGTATATGTCTGTTAGTTTGAACTTTTTGTTAATTTACAAACATTTTAGGGCCCCAAATGGTTCTTTGCGGGTGCCACTTTATAGAAAGGGCCGGCCCTGGTCTAGCTGTAGATGAGGTTTTTTAGGCTGTGGCAGGAGGAAGCAGAGACGGAGAACAACATTGTGTGTCACTGTCCGGCATTGGCAAGCAGAAGGAAATTCTTTTTTGGCCATCAATTTATTGATGGCGGACTGGAGAAGCCTAGTTTTAGAAACATGCTTGAATTGACACGTGACCTAGTTATGAGGAGGGACCCCAATTCATTCAATCGACCACCTTAACCGGTGACGTGAAGATGACGAAAAGGGACCTTATTTTAGTGCTTCGATTTTCCCCGCCAGAGAGATGCTTTTAGTGGGTAGTCTTCCGGTTGACGGTTTAAGCCCCACACTACCAATCGAATCTGTGTACAACCGCAAAGTGTATATGGGAGTACACTTCTTTAACTTCTGCCCTTCAATAGGGCAGTTATTCGCTATATTCGCTATATTTGCTATATTCGCTATATAAATAGCTCTTCGTGGTTAAACTAATTGGAATGACAAGACCAAGTGGTATCGCAATGGGCCCAGAAGTGGTATACGTCTGTCTTTCAAGACAGCCACAAGTTCCGAACCTAACCTAGACACAGACTCGACGCCGTAATGTTAGAGGCGGAAAAGCAATGGAATGCAAATTAGACTTTAGCTCGCTGCTGATGAAACCTTCAGGAAGTGTAAACAGCCTGAGGAAAAGGAGACAGTGGAGCACCTGCTCTGCCTCTGTCAAACATTTTCCGGCAGCATGCCTATCAACTTAGGGTTCCACTGGTGCCACGGTTTGGAGAGAGTAGCGGAGGCACCATTATGTTACCTTTTGCGCTTCTTAAAGGTGGTATACTCATACCACACAGTCACTGTATATGCGGGAGCCATTAAACCTGTTTGAGGTCAGATAGCTTAATCTAACCTAACCTTTGTGCGGGTATCAAAAAACAATACGCTTGCGATAACTATCAGAAAATAGTTTTGTTTCTAACTCACATGGTCTAAAAACAAAACTATTAAACTTTATTATCATAAGTAATTTTAAGGAGGTTTTTTTATTTTGAAAATTGTAATTGCTTTAAAAGTTACACACAAATATCATAAAGGATTTTAATAAAAAAATCAATGTATGCAGAGAAGATTTATACCTACCTTTTTTGAATCAAAGTACAGTATTATTGCCTCCACTTTTTCCAGAACTTCTAGATCAATGCTTTCGATATTTTCTTTAACAGGGACCAGAATTATACTGTTTTCGTAATATTTGGTTTTTAATTTACACATGTACCCCATATAATCTTTGGAAACATTTATAGCGTTGGGAGGTAGTAATATATCTGATTGCGCTTTAATGATGTCTGAAAAATAAAAAACAAAGTGGTCACAATAATCAACTTATATATATGAAAAATGTTTATATGGAACGTGAAAATATAACAAATAAAACTTCTGATAGTTGTTTGTTATTTGTTTGATTGCTATAACAGTTATTTTTTTCTTATTACCAGCAACACTATTGCGGTCGTGGCATAAATGAGCGTATTTTTGTGGATGCCATGACATACGCGGATTGCTATGTATGTATCCGGAATAACAGTCAAAAACGAAATTACTTTTTAGTGATTATTAGAAATTACTATTGTTTCTTAAAATATTCCCCGTGATTATCGATACATGCTTGCATTAGAGATCTGCATGGAATGTCTCGAACACACGAATACACTTGAATACAGTACAGCACATTTTGAATGAAAATTTCACTCCTTAACTCAAAAATTTAAACGCCTACTAGAGTTAAATGAAACCGAATCTCCATACGTTTTTGTATGAATGAAATTAGGGTAGAACCTAAAGAAGAAAAGATGATTCATGTAAATTTCGAATGAATCGTGTATGTACGAGTACGTATACATTATGTATGTATATCCTTCATCATTGCGAACGGCAGGCAACAGGCTTCAAAAACAATAAAAAACAAGTAAGAGCGTTATTTTCGGCCTGGCCGAAGCTCATATCCCCTACACCCGCATCTGTCGAAGTGATAAAAAGTGGGCGGGTGACACCTACTTTTTTTAAATTTACAGGGAGCACATTTTGATCTATTAACTCATCTACAACACCGTTTTTCGTACTAAACACCTCATTATATGGTATAGTATATAAGTGGGCGTGTCACGCCCATTTTTAGTATATATTTTAGTCTAAGATGGTGGACTCGGAAATAAAATTTTAGCTGAAAATTCGGTCTACAAACTAAGAAATTAAGCTATAAGCACGGATGAGTGCATATTTTCTATAAAAAGTAGGCGTGGCACTGGTCCGATTTTCCCCATTTTGAATACCAAACAGCGTAGGATAACAACGAATATTCGTACCAAATTTCATGATGATACCTCCATTCGTTCTCCTTTAATCGTGATTTCCACAGACAGACGGACAGACAGACAGACGGACGGACAGGGCTCAGGAGGTGATTCTGAGCCACAATATATATACTTTTCTATACCTGCCACGCCTCTTTTAATGCGTTACAAACGGAAGCACAAAGTGAATATACCCTCATCCCTTCGGGTGTAGGGTATAAATATAATAACAAATAACAGAACAGAAAGGAAACTATGTAATTTTGTGCATATAGTGCAGATAGTGTCTGCATAGTGTCTGCGAATAAGAATTCTTTGTTAAGGGAAAAGGCGTTGGACAACAGATAACGTCGGAGCAAGGCAGGCAGCAGATAAGGTCCTGAAAATGTGCAAATAAGAAAACGAAAAAACTCCCCCTCTTTCCCTCCCCGCAAATATCAAATGCATGTTTCTCTCGCGATTTGCCGTCCTGGCAGGCAGGCAGCAGACCGCCGTAGAAGCGTCTGAAAATTATCGGCAAATAAAGAAATGAAAAAACTTTCCCTCTTTCTCACTGCTCAAACTCCAAAGACCGGCTACTACCTCTTTCGATTCCACTAACAAAAACTTCAGCAAATAGATAAGAAGCAAAAAACGTTCCTTTTTTCCCTAGGCGTAAAGTACAAAAAACGTATTTCCATGGAATCCGCTAATAAAAATGAATCAACGAGATATGAATATTTCTTTATTCGGTGCCCCTCCAATTCGTAAACGACGAATAATCGTTTTCTTTCGAGTCGTCTAGTGTAGAACTTTCAGCAGCATTTGTTCAGTCTCATTTGATTCGAATAATCAAAAGATCTCTGCTGTGTATATGTATATCATTAAATCAAACTAAGTTAGAGCAAGCACTATTCCACGCGAACGAAGTTGCGGGCAACAGCTAGTTTCACAAAAATTAAAGATATATTTTCCAAATAATATCCCAGACAGACACATTTGCATCATGATGATATCATATTGATTCAGAAAATCATCTCATCGGTGCGTTGCTTATGAGAAGCATAATTGTAACACGTATGCTACGTATTGTGATGACTAGGGCTAGGATTTTGATGAAATTGAATCTTTTTTCTAGTAAGTCAGAAACATAGCTCCTTTCGTATTTATGCGTTATGTGATACACTGAGCATTTTAAGACATATTTGTTATGGCATTTTTTTGCATTTTTTGCCTGTTTGAACACATAAGAGCATTTTTACACAACATATTTATGTTGTTCGTAAATGTGAAATATAAATTTCAATTTTTAAGAATATAGGCTATGCAATAATTTGCTCCATATCAAAGGTTCTATCTGGAGAAGAATTCTCACTGGATACCATTGATAGTAATTTACTGACCAGTGCCATAGCGTAGTTTAAGTATGCGCCTATTGTTTCAGTTGAGGTAGAAAGGACAATTTCTATGTACAAGACTTTATTAGCCGACAATCGTCAGAGTTTTAATTTTGAATCTTTACATAAAATATTTATTGTACAGTGCAATGCAGTAAATACAAAACATTAGTTAAATAATGTGTCTTATGTAAATCTTTGGGAAAAAATGTAAAATAATTAAACTTTAATGTACTACAACTTAAATTACGACTCCAAATACTAAATAGTACAAAAGCTAATTTTTTACTGAGCTAATTTTAGGTCATTTAATAATTTTTAGGGCATTTTTAAGTGCATTTTTAAAAGGCCTAGTGATGACATTAAATGTAGGCATTATTTCTAAGTTAGTAAAGTTGTCAAATAGATTTGATTTTTCTATTATAATTATTGTTGATAATAATAGAGTTATTAAGATAGTTCATTTTGAAATAATTCTAAATATTTCATTTGAGGCTAGAGAAATAATATATATAAATAGGATTAATATTCCTCCTAGAAACACTAGAAATAGGATATAGTGTACAATATGTGTACAATATGATCTACATGAAATGTTTTAATTTTTTTTCGAAAATTAATTTTGAACCTGTCAAAATGTCGAACGTATATGTAAGTAAAATTTTATAAACCAAATATATATAGGGCATAGGCCGGAGTATAGAGTGCTGGCTTGCGGGCCTAACAATCGCAGGTTCAATTCCCGGTTTGGGAAAAAAAATAAAAAATTTCTTTTTTATTTTATTTCATTTATTTGTTTTTACTATTAATGTTGATCATCATTACTGCTCTACATTATAATTTAAACTTAATTATGTATGATTTTTAATTTAGTTCGTATTTCAAAATTTTACCTATAATTTTTTCATGGCGTCGTCGGGATTTGAACCTCTGCTCCTTTGCTACCAAACCAAGCACACATCCTCTAAGCTACGGACTGCCTTTGTTCCCAAGCTCTTTTTAGTTAGTTTTTTGATTTTTTACCGGGAAAACTTGTCTATCTGACAATCATGAAATGATATCAAATGTATTTCACGTGGATATATTTTCGTATAATATCATTCCTTGATATCAAAGTGAGTTTGTCAGAAACTCATGATGATTAAAACATATCGCGCATTAAAATACCTCATATTGATGTCTATATGTCTTTAAATATGCTGCGTCTGTGACAAATGAGCTGAGAACATATTTTGTATATAAAAATTATTTCATTTTGTAGAAAAAAATTGAGATATCATGTTATGATTATCATGCTTGTCTATCTGGGATGTTATCCAAAATCGTGTACTTTTGGAGAAAATTTAAATTTTTAATACTATGTTTTTCTATTTATTTTTTTCTCTGTAAAATGTATAATTAACCGATATAATTATGTCAATATTAAGAAAGCCCAGGTTCTTAGTTTTGCAGACATATTTTTTGACCAGTATCGGTGCAACATTCTGGAAGAAAATTCATTTTAAAGCTCACAATACTCGGCCGCGGCAAAGATCATCACCCTCAATCAGCAGAATCCTCTCGGTAATGTGAAGTTTTGTTTAATTGAAGCCGCGTATTGGCGGCCTTCGGCCGCGCAGGGATCGTAATCTTCAATCAACAAAATGGTCTCGGTGATGTAAAGTATTCTCGCATACAGTCTTGTTGTGTAACAACAACAAAAATCAACAAAATCCTGTCGGTAATGAATGGTATTTTTGCATTCAGTGAGCATAAAAATGCATTTTCTTCTAAAATCCCACACCGATACTGGAGAAAAAAATATACCTCCAAAGCTAAAAGCCTCGGCTTTCTTAATATGGACATAATTATATGGGTTAATTATACATTTTAGAGTGAAAAAAATTAATGAATAGAAAAAAATGGTATTAAAAATGAAAAATTTAAAATTTTTTCAAAAGTACACGATTTTGGATAAAACATTATTTTACATAAATGAAAGATCTTCTTAATACCTTCCCAATGGCACATATATCATTTAGATATCTTATACAGTTTAGGAGATATAAACGTTTAATTTTTAAAGTTTAATAGCCAAAACACAACCTCGCAGCGACAGCAGCAGCGAGCAGAATTTTACACACAAGCTTAAGGGGACAGCCACTGCGCCAGCCACTGAAGAGAACATAGATTCTATTCCAGCATCAGTAATTTTGTTCAGAGCGAGAAAAAATGTTGCACACCTTTTATCTAAAATCCCGAAATATATGTATAGAAAAAGTGAAGGAAAACCATATGATTTTGCTTAAAAAAATAAATTCAAATAAATTAAAAAAAATTGTAACAATTCAAATTCAATATGAATTTTGAAGAAAATTTAATTGAAGAAGTGCGTCAGAAGGAGTTTTTGACTTGATTTCTGAACATTATAAAAATGTTGTTCTTAAGTACACAGTTTGGCAAGATTTATTGACGCTTTTAGGTGTTCCAAGTAGGAAATTATGTGGGTTAATTACACGTTTTTTCTTAGAAAAAATTTTTTTGTGGGAAAAAAAAGTACTAAAAACAGTAAATTGCGTTTATTTGAAAAACTAAAAGTATTTCGATAAAATGTTATTTAACATGAATTAACAGCATTTTTATTAGCTTTTTAACGGTACCAATATCGTTAGCATATCTCTTGTAGTTTCGGAGATATCGGTGTTTAAATTTCAAACTTCAAAGGGCTCCAGCCCCGCCCCCAGGAGGGAGCGACAAAAAATTTTGTGTTTGTTGGGGTCTGAACCGAAAACAACAACAACAACAAAAATAACAACAAAATTAGAGCTGTGTCAAAACGGTAAATTTAAGCCAAAACTTTAAATTGCGTTTATTTAAAAAACTTTACATTTCGATGAAATATCTCTTTACATGAATTAATGATATCTATATTAGGTTTCTAACGGTACCAATATAATCTGAATATCTCTTGTAGTTTCTGAGATATCGCTGGTTATATTTCAAATTTCAAAGGGCTCCAGCCCCGCCCCCAAGAGAGAGCGACAATTTTTTTATGCTTGTTGGGGTCAGGAGCAAAGCAAAAAAACACCATAAAATCGGCAAAAAAATTGGGGCTGGTAAGATGTAAATTTGTTCCCATTTTAAACAACACTAATGTTACGAATGTTAGATCTTAACTGATTTAAAAATAAAGCTCATCAAATTATGACATTTAAAGCCATATATCTCCTAAACTAAACGAGTCCGGGCTAATTTTCAACATGGTTGAACTAGGGAGGGTAAACGCTATTATAGAAAAAAAATAAGAAAAATCGGCGCCACACATCTATTCATTACCCAGCAAAACAAGAATAACCGAGTCGCACACACTATTGCATTATTTTCAAGAATCACTAACACGGTCTCACTATTTTTTGACAATGGTGGCTGAGTGGGAAAGAAATGCCAATATTAACGTGGCTGAAATGGATTTTTTCTCATTCTGCGATTACTAGTGCCAGAAAAGCAGCGCAGTAAAAAATCAACGTGAACAAGGAAAGTTGTGTTTGAAGTGTTATTTCCAAAAATTAACAAAAAAGATACAAACATTAAACAAAATATTTTTATTTTCAGCTTGTTAGATGTTCTGAAACATTTCCATTTGTTCTGAAGATTTCCTGAAGAAATCCAACTACATGAAACCACACAGTTCTTCCTCTATTTTGGAATACAAATATAATTGGAATACAAAGTACATACTTCAACATTAAATGTAATTTAATTTTGTGATTTTACCATTTGTGATATCATATTAATTAATAATTTCATTTTTATTTAAACCATTTCTTTAATTTCTTTACAAACAACATTAATAAAAACATGATATTTACCATAACTTGCATTTTATTAGTTAAAAATTGGAAATTGTATCGCAACCTGGTATTTTACCGGTTAATTAACTGGTAGCGCTACCAGAGTGCGAATGGTGCGAAAGAGCGCACTATACGTTTAAGCATATGAATTTATTGTATAGGAAAGAAAGGGATACACGATCACACGTACACAAAAGTTTCTGGTACTTTTTTCCCGATGCTCTTAAGAAAATAATAGAAACTTTAACCGAAACTTCGGGTAGCGCTACCAGGTAAATAACCGGTGAATTACCAGGTAGCAGTCTTGCAGGGTAGTTATGCCTAATTTTCTCATAATTTTAGATTTGTGAACTCCTAAAATATATGATAGAAAATTGATATTAGCTCCTTATGCCATTTTATTGATTGACCCTATCTCAAAAAACATCTGCAAACACGTTTCTTTTAAGCAAAAGCTTAGAACATTTCCCAATTTGTTTTGACTTCTAACTTAGGATAATAAATCATTGCTTTTAAAACATACTTTGCGCTATGTCCTCCACAGGCGTAATACCTTCAGAAAAAACAAGAACGTATGGATACATATTTAAGCACTCTTTTCTTAACTTGTAGAGATTAAAAAACTAAGCAAAGATAATGTGATAATGTAACCACGGAAAAACCGGCTCGGCCTCACAATTCTTGCCCAAAAAATTTATGGAATTTATATTAGAGATGAGCGATATTTTAGTACCGGTGACTTTGACAAACAAATAATCGTTCCTCTCACTGACTTGTTTCACGCTATTCACACACAAATAATCCTTCTGTCACTGACTTATTTCCGTAGCTATAAATTTGCTTTCGTAATTTTTACGTACATATTGTAAAACAATCTAAGGTCGCAATAATTTATAATTAACTATCTGTGTAGTTTAAAAACCTGGGTTTATGTTTACCGTTGTCAAGTAGCTCCAATTTTGTTGTTGATTTTTTGGGTATTAGTGCTCTTTATCCTGACTCCAACAAGCAAAAAAAAAATGTCGCTCTTCCTTGGGGGCGGGGCTGGAGCCCTGCGAAGTTTGAAATAAAATCGTCTATATCCCTAGAACTGTGTAACGTATTATATTAGTACCATTAGAAAGTTATTGAAAATATCCTTAATTTATGTAAAATAACTTTTTATCGAAATATGTATAGTTTTATAAATAAACGTGACTTAAGCTTTTTAGTGCTATTTTTTTAGATAACATAATTTTTTCCGAACAAATATTCAAATATGTGTAATTAACCCAAGGATTTATACTAAAAATAAAAAAATAATGTATTTATGAAGAAAACTCGTTTTTAAATTTATAATAAACTACTTTCTCAAATTATCTTATTATACCTTTTTACAATAACGCGTCTCTGGTACTTTGCTCTATGTTTGGTGTAATTGGAGTGGTAGTGTTAGTAACAAAGTGACAATAGACCAGAGATAAGGAGATAGGAAACTGCTGAAATATGCTAAAATATGCAACTCTGACGTAAAGTAGTGTTTGTGAAAAACCTGAAAAATGCTTCTCAGAAACTCAACTATCAGACCCTGATGAAGAGTGTCAAGGAAAGGGAACGGGGTTTTTCGTATAGGAGTCATTGTTCGTTCCGTTGTGTTTGGTGCCGTGTTCGCGGGGGAGGGGTTAATTGAAAATAGAAACTCAACTATCAGACCCCAGATGAAGAGTGATCGGGACGAAGAGGGTTCAGCTTTCAGACCCCAATGACAATTCAGATTTTTAAGTCAAATCGTTTGTATTGAGATAGCAACTTCATTAATTATTCATATAAGTAATGAATTCGAAGACATAAATTTTTATTTATTTATTTATGCCAATATTTAGTCTATTTAATATCTATTTTACTTTTAAATAGTTTTTTACTTAATTAGAACCTATTTGGAAATAGTATTTTTAAGTTAAATATCATTGCAAGTGCAGATTAACATAAAAAATCTAATGTAAATTGTTTTATACGCTCAAATCCGCCACTATTTTATACCAGAAACTATATGACCTATTTTTTTAACAATTCACGCAAAATAAAACATTATAAAATCAAATTGATTATCCAATTTAAATAAAAGAGCAGACATAAAATGACGTTGGTATACCCTCATATTTTCGTTCACCTCGCCATTGAATTTGCCGATACTAGTGTTGCCCGTTTGTATAGAACGCACCTATTTTTGCGCCTCTTATGAATTGTGGTACCAAAGCAGTGTTGCCGGTATGCTACAATATGAAATAAATTGAATGTTTTTCCTAATTACCAAATATATAAGTGCATAAATGTGCTTGAACTGTTAACAAAACGTTCATTCTTGCTTCACGGAGTACAAATTACTTCCTAGAATAGAAAATTATAGTGTTCTTTACACCGAGTGCTACAAAAAGTACTTTTACCTTTTTCGTACTTTCTGAATTTCGTTTTGTTAACGTAAAATGTAACGCTGCTTTATAATATGATTGATTTTTTCACCACAATTGAAGAAATGAATAAATTTTAGATGAAATCTTCTATTTTATTTATGGATATTGTATTTAACGATACAAATAATGTTAATTACATGTACAGAATTCCGCCATTTGTTTGTTTAGAAGAATTCTTTATTTTCAGTAGTTATGAGTAATTTTCTTTCCTTTTATCTTTGCTTCAATAGCTAAACATCCTAGTAAAATTTCAAAAGTTCGACAACGAACATGGTTGCGAAGTTATAAATCTCCAGGACGCAAGATTGCATATGTGTTCCAAACAACCATGTTGGTATTGTATTTAATACCAAGCAGCCTATTATGACAAAGTATATTCGTCCCAAATTTCATAGCTCTATTCGTTCTCCCTTAATCGTGATTTCTACAGACGGACGGACGGACATGGCCAAATCGACTTGGGAGGTGATTCTGAGCCAGAATATATATACTTTTCTATACCACGCCTCCTTTAATGCGTTGCAAACGAAAGCACAAATTGAATATAACCTCATCCCTTCGGGTATAAGAAGCATTCCTTTTAAATAATAAGAATTTAATGCCTTAAGAATTTAAGTCCTTCGACGTATTTATTTATTTATGCATGCAACCATTTAAGTTTTTATACGATACATAACATTTAAGTTATTAGATGAATAATTTTGCTTATAATAATCTGCAATTATATTCCGGTTCGTATTCGGGTGTGCCATAAGGGCCGCGTGCACCTATGCCAGATACGCTAATGCTACTGTTCTGCGGTCCGTTAAGAGGAGCCGAATTTGTTGGAGCATGTCCGTAGCTATAGCTATCATAAGCTTGTTGCTTGTAAGCAACGTGTTCGTCGTAACCTCGTCTGCAATGAAAGGAAAGAAAATTTACTTTCACAATAAAAATTCACATCTTTCGGTCTCTAAATTCAGTCGACTTGACATTTTTTATTAGCCAAAGAAGACAGAATATACATATATTTTGATCATAAAACATACCCGTACGTTTCGTCCATAGCACTTCTGGCCTTCTCTAGTATGGACATAACTTTCTGTTTTGGCGGTATGGAGTTTTTGGCAAAAGGGCTAAGCCAAAGTCCTAAAAATCGACAAAAAATTATGAAATTCAAAATTCCGCAAGCATGCCATTCACTCTACCTGTAGCCATGATGTGGTGGTAAGCTTTTACCAATTTGTGATGCGCCGCCGCCGCCACCATCACCACTTCCAGTAGTTGCAACTCCACATAATCACGCAACTTAGCCATCATGATCGGTTATGCTGGTATTGTCCATTAGCTCGCGCAGTTGCTCTCGACGAATGACATCATTGCTGTTCGGAATTAATAATTCCTAATACTTGCCGTGCCACTTGCACAGTCCAGTGCATGATTTAACTTCATTAAAATTTCCCTAATTTCTTTGCGAAATAGATAAACAATTTTCGCAATCTAATAAATTTTTGTTCTCATAAAATGATAAACAAAGGAAATGTCAAATAAACGTGACGACATGCGGTGAACTTCACATACAGCACACATATACTATACGTGTGTCCCCACGTAAAAATAAACGAAGAAATTCAGTCTTTGTTCGACATATTTTTTGGCCGGAACGAAGTTTCCTATCTCCTTATCTCTGCAATAGACTTTAACTGCAGCGCTATTTCCTTAGATTTGCATATGCTTTGAAATTGAAAAATTTTTAAGAAAAATCGCGCGATTTTTCTTAAAAATTTTTCGCCTGCGGCGCTAATCTGAAATCAAAAAATTAAAAAAAAAAAAATCGCGCGATTTTTCTTAAAAATTTTTTCGCCTGCAGCGCTTAACTGATATTGCAAAATTTTAAATATTTAATTTATATTTGTTTCATACATAATGCTTAATATACCACACAAACAAATCGCAAATTGAATATTGTTTCCAGTTTACAACAACAATACCAAGAAAAACGATAGCTGGCGTCGTAGCTTAAAAGACCCAACGGTGCAAACTCAGTACGTTCGCATTATTAAAAATACGTATAGTAGTAAAATTTTAAATTGGTAGTTTATACTTACGTTTAAAAATGCGTTTTCTCCGTAAGTTCTGCACCGATTTGAATAAAATAAATTTCCTCAGAAAGCTTAAAATATATGTTATCTTATTTTTATTATATTTGCTTGGGTTAATTACACATTTTTGTTCGGAAAAAATTATTTTATCTAAAAAAAGAGTACTAAAAACCTTAAGTCACGTTTATTTATAAAACTATACATATTTCGATAAAAAGTTATTTTACATAAATAAAGGATATTTTCAATAGCTTTCTAATGGTACTAATTTCATACCAATATCTTACACAGTTTTGAAGATATAGACGATTTTATTTCATATTTCAAGGGGCTCAAGCCCCGCCCCCAAGGGAGAACGACATTTTTTTTTGGCTTGTTGGAGTCAGGACAAGGAGCTCTAATACCCAAAAAATTAACAAATTATTATTGTTATTAATTAATACACTATTATTGGGAACAGATTGAGCACAGTACACTCTCCAAATTTATTGTTTTTGCAGTTGTTGTTGCTGATCTCAACAAAGTTTTTCGTCGCTCTCGGCTGGTTTAGGAGTCTTAGCCTTTTTAGTTTGAAAATTTATTGTCTACTAGATGTACCCGTCCCCGCGGTGCTGTGACTCATTCTGGTCAAATAGTTGGAAAGCGTGTGTTGCTTCCGACCACAAATGAAATATTCCCGTTTTCACCTCTTCAGGGGTTGGATTTTGAAAAATGCCGAAATATGTATTTAATTGATTATACCAAAGAAAATTAAGACCAAGTTTGAAGCAAATCTGACCACAAATAAAATATTCCTCATACAAACTTTGCAAACCCTTTTCACCACCTTAAGGGTCGAATTTCGAAATATCCGTTATTAGTGCTTGTATACATCATAAAGAAAAGGAAAGGATAATACTATTCTATTTACTTTGTTTGAATTATCTTGAAAATAAATCATCTTATGAAAAAGAAAAAGGTATTTACTTCATAATATTTGTTTAACATTCTGCACGTTAATTTGATCTATTGACGTTGATCTATGAACTATTTGTTTGCTTTATTTTCCAAATTTGTCAAAATTTTTAAACAAAAAACAAGAGAATGACAATGCAGAACGAGCGATAAACGAATCGTTTAAAGACTAAAAAATCTACCCCTATAACTCGGTAAAACTTCTGGTATATCAAAGTCACGGTGACTATAAATCGCTAGTTAAAATCACGGTGACTTGTATTCCAAAGATCCCAAACTATCTTGTATCCCAAAACTATCCCAAAAGATGAAAATTTTCTTTGACTCATGAGGGATATTTATTTTTTTGAACGTAGATGATAAAATAAGTATCCCTCACGTTCAAAATAATTTTCATCTTCAATAATAAATATCACTCGGGATGAAAATAATTCTCATCTTGTCAACGTTTCGATCGGAGAAGATGAAAAAACTTCGTTTGTTGGCAAATAACGAACGCGAGGGATGAAAAAACTTCGGGTTTTGGCAAATAGCGAACACAAGAGATGAAAGGGCTTAGGGTTGCGTACGAAAGATGACCGGTGATCGAAAAAACTTTGCGAAGGCAAAATTTCGATCTATATGTAAAGATGAAAACAAGATTTGTAGGTGAGCGGAAAAATCGTACGCCGGCGGTTTCTGTTCGTTTGCTTCGTTGCTGATGCCATTGATAGCTGGAAAGGAGAGTTTTTCTGTGTGTTTCTTATGAATTTGTTTTTGCTGCGTTTTGTAAAGGATGAATAAGAGTATGTTAACTTGAAAAGCGTTGAAAGAAGTAATAACTTCTCTAAGGAATACTTATTTATTAGATTTTAATTTTCATTGTTTTTAAAGTTTTTGATATTATAAAATTCTGCATCCAATATATTTCAATTATAAAATTTTACTAGCAATTATTGGAAGATATTAGCTAAGCATTTATTGAAAGCATTCGTTGTTCGGTTGCAAGCACAAATTCTATCTCATTATAATTGCCGATTTTATTATCAACGGACACTTACATACGTATTCTGAGATTCACGAACTATTGAATTGTCTCGAAATTGCATTGCAAACAACAACAAAAATCGTCTCTTTGTTGTTGTTTGCAATGCAATTTCGAGACGATTCAATAGTTCGTGAATCTCAGAATACGTATGTTAAAACAATTAAAATACTTAACTTCTCTGGAAAACAATTGAACAATTTTTTCTGTACTTTCAGAGCTTCCACATTTCTTTATAAAATATGCTACCTGCTAGCCCTCAAATAATCCTTTTTTATCAAATGTAGTTACTGTACGTTGAGAAGTTTTCAAGGCCAATTTCCGATTTTGTTTTTTATTCTTACGTATGCACATGCTTACCTGCACATATTCATTCCGATCTGGGCCAAAGGATTAACATTTTTGGATAATTATTTTTGTTGCTATAATTCTTTGAGAAAAATCCTTTGAAGCCAAAAAAGGTACAGAAAAAATTGTTCAATTGTTTTCCAGAGAAGTTAAGTATTCAATTGTTTCAAGTGTCCCTTGATAATAAAATCAGCAATTATGCGACAGAATTTTTTTTAACCGAACCACAAATACCTTCAATGAATGCTTAGTTAATAAGTTCCAATAATTGCTAGTAATTTTCTAATAGAAATATATTGCATGCAGAATTTTATAATATAAAAAACTTTAAAAATAATGAAAATTAACAGAGGCATTCCAAGATTCACGAACTATTGAAATCGTCTTTAAGACGATTGAAATCGTCTTTCGTATTCCAAGATTCACCGAAATAGTTAAAATTCTTGTAAAACGTTGAAATTATCGTCTTTTGGTATTCCAAGAGACGATTTTATCGGATTTCTTCTCCTAAAAAAGACGATCAGAAATTAGCTCTCGTTCCCTAATAAAAATGTAATATTTCAATGAAAAATCTTGTTATATATTTTTTGATTCACTTGTATAGTTATTATTTTCTATTTTTATTTATAAAATAGATAATAAACAGTAAATACATAATTGTTATAAATAATACTAATTCCAATTTTGATTTCGAACGCGAATTAATTCCTTCTCAGAGTCTTCAACAAAAAATTCCACTAAAGGTATCCATGTTTTTCAATGAAGCTTAACACACGAGAACAATTCTGCTTGCATTAAACCGTCGCTTGTTGGCGAGGGAGATGAAGAGCATGGTAGTTCGTGCATTGAAATTCTTCACTCTTGGACCTGCATGAACAGACCACAAAACTAACACATACACAATTTTAATTAGCGAGGGTTCTGAATTTTCACCAACACATACAAGTGACAGGCCAATCAAAATAATTAACAATATACAACACGGAATGTTTTCACTTTAACTGTGCAATACAAGTGGAATTTTCCATTGTTCACAAGTTCGTAAAGTGTTGGAAAATTTCTAACAAAAAAAAACAATGGTAATTTTTTTTTGCTAAAATCTAAGCGAAATAATATAAAACAACACAAATATTACTCTACATATAATTCGCGATGTACATATATTCTATACTTTGGTAACGTTTATAACTTTGTTTTTCGCGAAAAAAAACAATTTTTTTAGGTTTTTATTTATTCAGTATAACTACAATAATCAAAGTTTTGCCTCCTAGCACTGAAAATGTCATCTTGAGCTCAAACTGCAGTAAAAGCAAAAGACGATTCGAGTTTCGTGAATCTTGGAATGGCTTGTTCCCTTTTTCGTGACTTTTTTGCCGAGATAGTTTAACGATTCACCTCGAATCTCAGAATGCCTCTGTAAAATCTAATAAATAAGTATTCCTTTTATAAGTTTTTTTTATTACTGCACATTATGGGCAAGTTACTCTTAGTCATCCTTTACAAAACGCAGCAAAAACAAGTTCACACGAAACACACAGAAAAACTCTCCTTTCCAGCTATCAATGGCATCAGCAACGAAGCAAACGAACAGAAACCGCCGGCGTACGATTTTTCCGCTCACCTACAAATCTTATTTTCATCTTTACATATAGATCGAAATTTTGCCTGCGCAAAGTTTTTTCGATCA
The DNA here is from genome assembly GCA_949752815.1 of Conops quadrifasciatus. Classification (NCBI taxonomy): domain Eukaryota; kingdom Metazoa; phylum Arthropoda; class Insecta; order Diptera; family Conopidae; genus Conops; species Conops quadrifasciatus. The sequence continues at coordinate 16,984,056 of OX457079.1, forward strand.
CCAGTGATCTTTTGTACGCAACCAGAAGCCCTTTTTATCTCTTGTGTTCGCTATTTGCCAAAACCCGAAGTTTTTTCATCCATCGCGTTCGTTATTTGCCAACAAACGAAGTTTTTTCATCTTCTCCGATCGAAACGTTGACAAGATGAGAATTATTTTCATCCCGAGTGATATTTATTATTGAAGATGAAAATTATTTTGAACGCGAGGGATATTTATTTTTTCGAACGTAGATGAAAAAAGATATTTATCTGTGAGGATCGAAAAATTGTTATCTTTGGTGAGGGATATGAATTGAGCGATATGAAAAAAAAACGTTTTCCGAACCCTGATCGTTAATCTTTAATGTATATTCACCCTACGCCTGCAATACGTGGGTTTCCTTGAAAATTCGATCCGGGAGGTAACTTTAATGGTCAATAAAAGTGTTACCAGGATATTATTTCCAATTATCCAAACAGTGACGGAAGCGAAGTTTAAATTTTCGGGAATATTTACAATAGCAATATAGAGTGTCCCCTTTTACATTAGGCAATTATTGCTGTCTACTTCGAGTTCGTTTGGTGAGAGGGTGACATGTCCGTACCGGCAACTTGTTTGCTTTCCTTTTGTGCTTTTTGATATTTTGGCACATGGCTTCACAATATTTTTCTCATTCCTGCGTGCTTTTCGCTCAGTCCTATGGCAATTATGAGTCTTATGGCAATTATTCAAGTTCGTAGATGAGAGGGTGAGCTTTCGTAAAAACAAAATAGGACGAAAGTTGAAAACAATTATAGCCCAAAGTAAAGCAAGACTATCATAACATACATACATACCTTATTCATAACATACAATTATTTACGTTCTTTTTTTTAATTTGAAATTTAAACATGGACGTTACTTCTGTATCAACAGTAATTCCTGTAATAGTGGTTGGAAAAAAATATATATTTAAATATTGTACAACTCATAAACAGGGTGCCGGTTACTGATGGATAACCCGGCGTGTACACTTGTAGGAACTATGGTTGCATTCAGAACGGTCAAGCGGTGATGGCTTTTTGCTTGTTTTTTGTCTGAGGGGTAGAAAGGTCAGAAGAGCTGACAAAGAAGTCGCCATTTTTTTTAGCCAAAAATTTGTACGCTGAATCTGCTCATCACTTTCTTCTCTGTCACTCATTTTCAGTATTTTGTTTACTTCTCGTGTGGCGGCAACGTGGAATTTGGCAATGAAGTGTTGTTGTTGTTTAAATGTTGTAACCTATCAGCAACGACTCAGCAACGCATTCAGAGCCCATGATTTACGCTGACAAGAACTAGCCAACACCGCTTGACCGTTCTGAATGCAACCTATGTTGCGGGAGTTAGGAGCCGAAAGAAGTTACGTTGGTTGGTAAACAGATGTTATTTGCGAGAACCAGCCATCCAGGTGTGGTGGTGCATTTGGTGTCGGTTAGCGTCGGTTAGCGAGTAACATTTCGCCAAAATAAAATCCAGTAGGGAGCTGTGGGAGTCCGGTGGTAGCAAAAGCTGTCAGCTGGCGTGTTCACAGTAGAGTAAATGCCGGTGAATAGTAAATAGAATGCGGTGGTAGTAACCTAGTAGACCCTTTTTATGGGATGGAATGCTGAGAGTCGCGAAGTGCGTTATAAACAAAGAATATTGTTGCATCAGCGTGTTAAGGGGGGTTTCCCGCAGTCGATGCGATTGAGTAATTCTGTTTATGCTGTCTTAGTCGAGTGTAGTACTGATAATTATTCGTGTTCCTGTATTCGAGATAGATCTGCCAGATCTGGGATTCTCGTTCGCTGGGTTGTACAGGTACATAGATCGTCTTTGGCATGTGCTTGTATAAGTTAACACGAAAATAACGCATGCGTCACGCTGGCCGATTGTGAACGAGCCAGCCACGATTGTGATTGCGCCAGTAGGCGCAACCTAAAGAACAAAAATAAAATAAGAAGGAATGACAGCGTGCTTCGGGGAGAAGACCCTCTCTTTCTTCTTTGGCTGATATTACTAACAGGACGCGAAAACGGATTTAACTATAATATAATAAAATAACAAGAAAAGAATTCACGGATCTATTAATTGGCGCCCAACGTGGGGCAAAGTAAAATATAAAAACGTGAGTAGCGCGCTAAATAAAAAATTGCTTTAAATGCAATAGAATTTAATAAAATTGTAAATCTTTGCACGGGCTGATAACCGAATAAAAAATCGAATATCTGCATTGCGAGCTATAGTATAAAAAAGTATGGCGTTGGAACTTGAGCAATTAAAAGTAATTGTGGAGTTCGCTGTAAATAGCGCTCTCGCTGTACAGAGAGAACAATTTGAACATAAAATTACAAGTATTACTGAGCGGTTGGACGATATGACAGTCATTACTCCTGACATCGAAACATATAAAGAAATACAAATTTTACCGGGAAGACAGTGCGACGAAACGTTGGACATTATCAAATCCCTACCGGATTTTGATGGCAAACAAGAGACTTACATCTCATGGCGACAGGCAGCACATACTGCATATAAAATTTTCGAAAATTTTGAAGGTAGCTCCAAACACTACCAGGCTGTTGCTATCATTAGAAACAAAGTAAAAGGCCCAGCTGACATGGTGCTGGCATCAATTAATACCGTCCTAAACTTTAAAGCTATCATTAACCGCCTTGACTTTGCATACTCCGATAAACGCCCAATTTACTTAGTAGAACAGGAGTTGTCGACTCTTCGCCAGGGAGATATGACACTACTGCAATACTATGACGAAATTGAGAGAAAACTGACTCTTTTAACAAACAAAACAATTATGACTTATGACAAAACCATAGCCGCACAGATTAATGAAAAATATAGAATGAACGCATTGCGTGTATTTATATCAGGAACTAAAAAGCTTCTAAGCGACGTACTTTTTTCGGCGCGCCCAAAAGATTTACCTTCAGCCCTAGCGCTAGCTCAAGAACTTGATTCCAACCACGAGCGATATTTGTTTGCAACTAACTACGCTAAAAGCCTACAAGACAAGGTCCATAGAATCGAGCTGGGACAACAAACCACAGGTAGGCTTGTAGAAAGAAGTCAGGCAAACAACACCCATTATGGGAAAAATCCCCATTTTAACAAATTGCAGAGCTACGGCAATAAAGTTTCCCAGAAACGTGAACCAATACAACCGATGGATGTTGATACCTCGCTACGCTTTAGACATTCTTCGCAGTATCAACCCAACAATGGTCGCTTAGTTCAAGGTTCGGTGCAAAATCCTAATGATCAAGGCCAGGGAAATGCACAGGCGATGAAGAGACCGAATAATTACTCTTCACGTTTTACAGGGCCAAAACAACAAAGGGCTAATTATCTTTCTCATAATAATTTTCCCAACCAAGAGGAAAATGAATATAAAACTACAGCAAATTCAGAAACATCAGCAATTGAGGATGAACTTACTGAATTTGAACAAATTAATTTTTTAGGCCAAACTCCCTGCTACCGTTCATTGAAAGGACAATTTCAGGGAAGAAGATCAAATTACTAATAGACACAGGAACATCAAAAAACTATATCAAGCCCTTTAATGGACTTAAGCGCATAGTACCAGTAGAAAATCCTTTTTCAGTAAAATCAATTCATGGCTCTAATAGCATTCAAGAAAAATGTGTCATTAATTTATTTGATACAAACAGTACATTTTTTATACTCCCTTCTCTTTCAACGTTCGATGGGATAATCGGCCTAGATCTGCTAACACAGACTAATGCGACATTAAATTTTAAGAAGAAAAAGATTATGACTAACACTGGATCCGAAAGAATACAATTCTTAAAGTGTGCTAAGGTTAATTTCACGCAAATAGAGAATATAGAAGTACCCCAGATAGTGAGGAATAAATTTCGAAAGATGATAAGAAATCTTTTTTCAGTTTTTTTCAGATCCTAATGAGTCGCTTCCTTTTAATACAAATATCGTTGCCACTATTCGCACAGAAAGCGACGACCCAGTTTATTCAAAGCTATACCCCTACCCTATGGGCGTGGCCGATTTTGTCAATGCCGAAGTACGCGATTTATTAAAGAACAACATAATTAGACCATCTAGGTCTCCTTTTAACAACCCAATCTGGGTTGTCGATAAAAAAGGAACAGATGAACATGGGAACGTTAAAAAAGTCTCGTCATAGATTTTAGGAAGTTAAACGAAAAAACCGTCGATGACAAGTACCCGATCCCAAATGTAACAATGATATTATCCAACTTAGGAAAAGCTAGGTATTTTACAACGCTCGATCTTAAATCAGGCTTTCACCAAATATCACTCGCTGAGCGAGATAGAGAAAAAACCGCATTTTCGGTGGGAAATGGTAAATATGAATTTTGCAGACTTCCATTCGGTTTAAAAAATGCACCTAGCATTTTCCAGAGGGCCATCGATGATATTTTGAGGGAACAAATATGTAAATCATGTTATGTTTATATGGACGATGTAATTATTTTTTCAGAAAATGAAGAAGAACATATCAGACACATCCAATGGGTCCTAAGTAAACTTTATGAAGCTAACATGAGAGTCTCTAGGGAAAAATCACACTTCTTTAAAGAAAGCGTCGAATATTTAGGCTTCGTCGTATCTAGGGGCGGTATAACAACAAGTCTTAGTAAAATAGAAGCGATTCGCAACTACATTCAACCCTCTACATTGTTTAATGTCAGATCATTTTTGGGTCTGGCAAGTTATTATCGGTGCTTTGTGAAAGATTTCGCTTCAATAGCAAAACCCTTAACCGACATTTTAAAAGGCGAAAATGGTAAAATTGGTGCCAACCAATCAAAAAAGATAAAAGTAAACCTTGATGAGAAACAAATCCTGTCTTTTAACAAATTAAAAGAGGTCCTTGTATCGGAAGAGGTTATGTTACTTTACCCAGATTTCAGGAAGCCATTCGATCTAACGACGGATGCTTCATCATTGGGTTTAGGAGCAGTCTTGTCGCAGAATGGAAAGCCAATTACCATGATTTCGAGAACTCTAAAAGATCAAGAACTAAATTTTGCAACTAACGAACGATACTTGCTTGCCATTGTCTGGGCTCTGAAAAGCCTTAGAAATTACATCTATGGTGTTAAAAATCTAAATATTTTTACGGATCACCAACCACTTACGTTTGCGGTTTCAGACCGAAACCCCAATGCTAAAATAAAGCGCTGGAAAGCCTTTATTGACGAGCATAACGCTCAAATTTTCTATAAACCAGGCAAAGAAAACTATGTCGCTGACGCATTGTCACGTCAAAACATTCACGCTCTGGAAGAAGAGGCACAAACAGACCATGCTACAGTTCATAGCGAGGTTTCGCTAACCTATACGGTTGAAACAAATGAAAAGCCACTCAACTGTTTCCGAAACCAGATCGTTCTGGAGGAAACGCACTTCACTATGAAACGTAAATTTTTACTTTTCGGAAAAACGCGGCATATAGTTAATTTCATAGATAAGGAAACCCTTATCAACGAAATAAAGCTGGTTGTAAATCCCAACGTAGTAAACGCGATATATTGCGAGCTACCGATATTGGCCAGCATCCAGCATGAATTGGTTAAGTGCTTTCCATCAACACGGTTTTGGTATTGTAGAAAAATGGTGTTAGACATCGTGAACGAGGCCGAGCAGAAAGAGATAGTTATTACTGAACACAATCGCGCCCACAGAGCCGTTCAGGAGAATGTAAAGCAGATTTTCCGCGATTATTACTTTCCCAAAATGACTAATCTAGCAAACGAAGTTGTTTCCAATTGTAAAATTTGTACCAAAGCCAAGTACGCCAGGCACCCGCGTAAACAGGAACTTGGTGTAACCACTAACCATACAACATATAGACCGCTAAAAGTCACTTTTTTCTGGTCCGCAAATCTTTCTGTAGCCTGGGTCCCACAAAATTCTTTACTCTCATTTTCTCTTTAGGCGAGCATTTGTTTTTGCTTAACCTCAGCGACGGACGGTCAGTTTACTCGTTCTCTCACATGTTTCAAATTTTTCCCTACTCACTTGCAAACCTACCGAGTTGTAGCCCGAGCTCGTTATTTGCGTTCGTCATTTCATATTCGTAATTTGTGTATGTGTTCCTTATTTTGCTTGATTGTGAAGAACAAGGACGGTGTTTTGTTTCTTTTCTACGCATGGGTCAAGGGATAATGCTTTATGCTTCTGCATTCGTGAAACTTTTAGCATTTTTCGCGGGCTGCCAAATTATTATTTGGACTTTTTTAAAATTTTCAACAGGAGATTTACAGGGGTATTCTGAGAGTCACTAACTATGGAATCGTCTCGAAATGGCATTGCAAACAAAAACATCGTCTCTTTGTTGTTGTTTGCAATGCAATTTCTAGACGATTCAATAGTTAGTGACTCTCAGAATACCCCTGTTAGTTATAGATTTTTGATTCTAAAAGGTCTATGAAATTAACTTATTATACAATTGGCAATTTTTATTAAAAAAAACAAAAAATATTTCATAATGAAATTTTATTATTCTATAAAATTCATCAGATGAAGCTCTTAATTTGAATTTACTATTAAAATAATTAAAGTTTTTAATAAACAGGAAAACTTCAGAATCATTCAGATTTGTGAGCTCATCTTTCGTAAGATTTTTGCAATTGCAATTATTGCCAATTGTATAATAAGTTAATTTTATAGACCTTTTAGAATCAAAAATCTATAACTAACACCCTTATTCCAAGAGACGATATCGTCAAAAACAAAAATCGTCTTTTTTTTTGCATATAAAAAGACAATTTTCAGAACGATATCGTCTCTTGGAATAAGGGTGTAAATCTCCTTTTGAAAATCTTAAAAATGTCCAAATAATAAATTGGCGGCCAGCGAAAAAATGCTAGAAGTTTCATGAATGCAGAAGCATAAAGCATTATCCCTTGACCCATGCGCAGAAAAGAAACAAAACACCACTATACCAATAGGCAAAAGAATTTAGGGTAACTTCTTACAAAAACAAAATACATTTGTTGCTCTTCACAATCAAGCAAAATAAGGGACACATACACAAATTACGAATATGAAATGACGAACGCAAATAACGAGCTCGGGCTACAACTCGGTAGGTGTGCAAGTGAGTAGGGAAAAATTTGAAACATGTGAGAGAACGAGTAAACTGACCGTCTGTCGCTGAGGTTAAGCAAAAACAATTGCTCACCTAAAGAGAAAATTAGAGTAAAGAATTTTGTGGGACCCAGGCTACCTAAAGATTTGCGGACCAGAAAAAAGTGACTTTTAGCGGTCTATATGTTGTATGGTTAGTGGTGTAACCCCAACACCAGCCTATGCAGGCGAAATGCTACATATTGATATTTTCTCAACGGATAAAAAATACTTTCTCACTTGCGTAGACAAATTTTCAAAATTTGCTGTGGTTCAACCTATATCAGCCCGGACAATTATAGATGTCAAAGCTCCAATTATTCAATTAATGAACTTATTTCCGAGAACCAGGACCATTTACTGTGATAACGAGGCGTCACTAAACTCTGAAACGATTACGTCGTTGTTAAAAAACCAGTTCGATGTCGATAATGTAAACGCGCCTCCGCTTCATAGTACTTCGAACGGGCAGGTCGAGCGTCTCCATAGTACTCTTCTGGAGATTGCTAGGTGCCTCAAATTGGAAAAGAAAATCGACGATACAGTAGATCTTATATTACTAGGTACGGTAGAGTATAACAAAACGATTCACTCTGTGACTGACAGAAGACCCATAGATATAGTTCATGCCATACCGCCTGAAATTAGAAAAGAGATATCCAGAAAGATCTCAGAAACCCAGCGGATACAGCTCGAGAGGAATAACCCCTCCAGACAAAACAGAGTATTTGACGTGGGAGAACGCATACTGGTTAGGAGAAACAGAAGATTAGGTAACAAATTGACCCCTTTATATGTTGAGGAAAAAATAGAAGGAGACTTAGGAACCACAGTCCTTATTAAAGGGAGGGTGGTCCATAAAGACAACCTAAAGTAAATCATCCAATCCTGTTTAGTCGCTCAGTCACTTGAGTCACTTCGGTTCCATATTTTTATTAAATTTTTAACGCACTGATGCAAGTAACATGTAACTTCAATACTAAATGCAAGAGGTAGAATAGTAATTTAAATACTTAAACATTAATATTGACCTTCACCCTTGCAAAGGTAAAAATTCTATTAACAAGCGCTCTACGAACATAGTCATATTCCAAAAAAGAAATATATTCTCATAAACTTTATCTCTATAATTCAATCTCGTTATGTGAAGTTTTTAAACGAAGCCATTGTACAATACATTGTATTATTTAATTTAAAAAATTTTTTCGAATTCATAATCTGTCACAATTTGTACTGTGTAATTCCAATTAATGACAGTTTTGTATATTTAAGTACTATTACAATGTAATATTATATATTGTATTATATGTTAAGAACCTAAAAACATCCATCCTGTTTCCTGTAAACCAAAAACAGCACAGCTCCGTCAAAGATAAACGAGAGTCCCGAAACTGTCACCAAAGTCATTTAAGTCACAAAGGCGCTGAAGAGAAACTAGAAATGATCAAGACCTACCGTGGCCAAGTCGAAAAATAGCTGCGCGACATCTGTTCGGACATTTTGAATGTGTTGGAGAAGCACCTCATTCCATGCGACACCACCGGCGAGAGCAAAGTATTCTACTACAAGATGAAGGTATTTTACTACCATCGCTACTTGGCCGAATTCGCAACCGGTTTGGACCGAAAGGATGCAGCGGAGAACTCGCTGATTGCTTACAAGGCGGCCAGTGACATTGCCATGAATGACTTACCTCCAACACATCCCATACGCTTGGGCCTGGCACTGAACTCCTCGGTGAAATCCTAAACTCACCCGACCGAGCTTGCTGGTTAGCGAAAGCAGCATTCGACGACGCCATCGCCGATCTCAATTCCACAGATTTATCATGAAGATTCCACACTTATCATGCAGCTGCTGAGAGATAATCTCACCTTGTGGACGTGTGATATGCAGGCAGATGGCGACGGCAAGCAGAAAGAACAGATTCAAGACGTTGAAGATCAGGATGTGTCGTAATTTAAGAAAGCCCCTTCGTACTCCTTCACCATCTTCAGGCTGTGCTACAGACTTATCCCCAAAACGAAAAGACGCCAAGGCCGATCTCCAAGCTGTGCTACGGAAACCGCGAGACGGCCTTCACTTAGAAGGGGAGGAGTTAACACGAAAATAACGCATGCGTCACGCTGGCCGATTGTGAACGAGCCAGCCACGATTGTGATTGCGCCAGTGGGCGCAACCTAAAGAACAAAAATAAAATAAGAAGGAATGACAGCGTGCTTCGGGGAGAAGACCCTCTCTTTCTTCTTTGGCTGATATTACTAACAGGACGCGAAAACGGATTTAATTAAAATATAATAAAATAACAAGAAAAGAATTCACGGATCTATTAATTTATATGCGCTGGTGTAAATAAGCATTTGCTTAGACATACATATCTACATGTTTATATGTGCATTAAAATGTATATAAGTTCCACTTGTGAGTTTGAACGGAATTCTGTTTTGATAAAAAATTGCCAAAAAAAAAATATTTTTTAGAAGTCCGCTAGGCAAGCAAGACTGGAGTACAGATTGCAATTTTTTCAAAGAGGCAGGAATAGCGAAGGAGAAACCATCGCCGACAGACCGTAGTAGTTGAATTGTGGCATAAATTGAGAGCTTGTAGAGCTGGACGTTGGTGAATTTTAGTGATTTCTGAGACTGGTAAACCTGAAGGGGTTTTGAAAGGCTGTTCAAATTTTGTCCAGAGATTTATGGTCCACGGTGCCCAGGAGAAGCTTTGGTGCATTTAAATTTATATTTGGCAAATTGTCACTGCGGAAAGGGCCGTAAGGTGTTGGCATTTTGGTGGAGGAAAGTACGCCCGGAAAGAGTATTCAGAATTCATTTTTTGTGAAGATTGGAGAATTTGAAAATGAATTTCGATGGCCTTCGGCGTTGCCCACCGCGCCCTTACAGATAAGACATAATTTAATCAGTATTCAGTGAGCCTGTGCTGAGCGTGGTCTATATCCTTCCAACGAAACCCAATTTTTGCATTTCTACAAACACATTCACTTTTCTCCCATTTCACCGCATTAATTAATTATAGCTACGTTTTCTTATTTGTTTTACATTGTTTTCTGCGAATGCTATATTAAAGCGGAAAATTGTGGATTTTATTATGGCCCTTCAAGTTTTTATTGGTTGGGGCGTGTCTGGAGGGGGGGCGGTTCACCGGAAGTTGGTAAGCGTATGGCATGAATAATGGTAGTTGCGGTATAGTTTTTTTGTGTATCTAGTTTTATTTTATTGTCCCGCCCGTGTCTGAATGGAGGTTGAGAACCGCGCCCACTTTTTTTGAGATGACGAGCTAGCAGGTGCGAGGTGCATTTAAGGAAAATAGTTTGTGCATTCACCTAAAAAAATTGTTTCTTCCCTGTTTTGTTTTTTTTAAAGAATAATTCGAATTCGAAAAAGCAACGACGCTAACATGCATGTCAAAAGTTTTTTAAAAAAGTGCAAGTGCATTGAAATTTGAATTTTGTTTCTTTTGTCGTGATTGCTTTGGTTTTTCTGTTTTACCAGCTTCCAGTTTTACGCTTAACGCATACAAAAAAAAGCTTGGGCAGATTAATTGCTCCTGAATATGAAAGGAACAGGTGGTGGACCCCCGAAACCGGTCATCCTTTCACACCTGTAGCAGTTGTTTGCGCGGGTATTGAAGACGTCAGCTGTTCCAACGGGTGCCGCATTTGGTACAGCCAAAGGGCCAATAAGAAGGTTCCAAGAGCAGCCGACTAGCTCATCTGCAGCAAAACGGCGTCAACTGCAAGAAGCAAATACTCCTTTCGCTAAGAAAAGACACGCTTCGCCTCCAGCAAGTAAGTGATATTTAATCTTATTAAACGAGCTAAAAGTGTATGTATGTTTGTAGCTTTTTGAGCTCGAAAACGGCTCTATGGATTTCTTAGATATTCACATATTAGGTAGATTAAGAGATTGCAAATTGATCTGTCGAGGTGTTAAGGTGTAAATTTTTCGAAAAAATTCAATTGGGTAGGTTTTTTTTTTTAAAGTGGTTGATTAACAAGTGTGTTAATAATGTATTGACAAATATTGACATTGTTTTGTTTTTGTTTTTAAATTTTGTTCTGTTCTGAAATAAAATGTCAATATATATTCAAATATTTTTGTTTTGTTTTCTAAAACTTTAAGAAATTCATTGACTTCACGTGTGTCCCCACTTAAATGTGTGAAGTTCACCGCATGTCGTCACGTTTATGACATTTTCTTTGTTTATTATTTTATGAGAACAAAAATGGATTAGTTTGTGAAAATAGTTTAGCTATTTCGCAAAGAAATTAGTGTCTTCAATGAATTTTAATGAAGTTAAATCATGCGCTGGACTGCGCAAGTCGCACTTGCTGGGACTGTATACGAACGGCCTGTCATTTTTTTGAACAGCGATGATCAAGGTTTGACTGAGGAGCAGGATGATTGGCCTGCCACGGAGTCATGGAAATTTTAGCGCAGGGAACTTTGTTGCGACCTCTGGTATTTTTCCCCGGGCCAATCGGAGTTGATAAGTCATGTTTTGAGTGGTACCGCATTGTATCCGATGCCAGCATATAAAGGCACCACCTTGTCGCAAAATCATGAACACTGTGATACTATCGTCGAGAGCCAAGGTCTTAATGCGTACACTCAGGGCACAGTCAATCGATTTGAATGGAAGTGGAATGGGAATGAACTTATTTGGATCCGCAACGCAAATGCAGAAATTCAGACAAAGTACATTGACTAATGATTAAAATATTATTTAAGTGACGTTTTTGTATTTTTTTCTAGTACGGGCGTTGCTGTACTTGGCCACACGGCTGCTGGATTTACTCAAGACCGCGTCGAAAATTTAGACTCATTCACGAACCAAAGATGCATGCAATTGAAACATTCTGAAGTTGCACTCTCGTAAGTATATCCATTCATCATTCCCTTTGCCTTTTTGGCTTTCTTTGATTTATTTACATATTTTATTTTATTCTCTACATGTTAGGTATTCTAGTACCAGGTCCGTTACTCTCAAAGCTGCCAAATCGTACAGTAAAATGGCACATTCCAAATACTCGCACAAATCCGCCGGATTAACTTAAGCTTTAAATCAAAAGAACAATGAAATGTGCAACATTATATTTTCATAATTCAGACTGTAACAGAAAATAATAATACTCCACTATTTTTACAATTATAAGTATTTAAATGTTACTACATATTTAAATAAAATACATAATATTAAAAAATAAATAAATACTAAATTTAAAGGTAGTTCTGGCTCAGAATCACCTCCTGAGTAGATTTAGCCCTGTCTGTCCGTCTGTAGAAATCACAATTAACCTTCTAACCGTTAAGAGTGCCTCAAGGCACGCATCTCAAAAATAACGTTTACGTTAATAGCGTAACGGTATTTTCTTTACTGCAACATTTGTCAGGGAATTGTTTAACATACATATATAGTTTGATTGTAAGCGAAAAGTCTATCATTGTGATAGAGAGTGCAGCTAGTATTATCAAATTTGTGTGAAAAATTGAAAGAAAAAAAAAGAAAAGAAAAAAAAAAAGAAAAAAAGAAAAAGAAAAAAGTGTGAAATTCTAAACCGATTTTAGTAAAAAATTTTAGTTTGAAAAGGTACAGTATTTTGCTTTCAATTTATTCAATTAAATTTTAAAAAAAAACGAATTTATGTGTGTTTTTAGACCCGAAAACTGAATAGTGCCTCAAGGCACTGTTGCGGTGTGGTGTACATTTTTATTCGTTATATTTTATACGTTATATATTTTTAAATATCGTTAAAAATTACGATCTCTTATAGACATTCAGAATTATCCGTCTTGACTGATGAACAAGTGCGGGAAATAATTGGTGCAATCGGATGATGAACTTGATTTTAGTAGTGACGATATCGACGATTGAAACTGCGAGCCAGATGAAATCAGTTAGAAGATCACAAATGCCTATCACAGATCATTAGAACAATGCAGAGTTGGTAAAAAGACAAAATATCCGGTTGATGATATCCGCTTCGACAGCATTGACCACTTTCCGATTCGGGTCGAAGAAAGATGGCAAAAGGTGGTGCAAATTTTGTAAAAAGTCACTTTTAAGAAAAGTGAATGTTCATTTGTGTTGTTCAAATAGAAGAGAATACCACAAAAAAAAAAAATAAAAAATAACTGATTAAAAATTAAAAAATAATCAGTATGTTTTTTTTTGAGCTAAACCTGAAAAAGTGCCTTGAGGCACTCTTCCCTGTTTCTGATCTGGGAGGTTACCGAAGCTACCAAATGACTTTTGGATGATTTTTTCCTATTCAGAGGGCCATAATTAACTGAGAAAAAAAATACTTAAACATTTCTCTGCCGTTTTTAAAGATTTGCGGGTTAGAGGGTTAAGGGAGAACGAATAGAGCTATGAAATTTGGGACGAATATTCTTTGTCATAATAGGTTGTTTGGTATTAAATACAATACCAACATGTTTGGCTGTTTGGAACACACATACAATCTTGCATCTTGGAGATTTATAACTTCACAACCATGTCCGTTATCGAACTTTGAGAAATTTTCTAGAATATTTAAGCTATTGCAGCAAAGATAAAAGGAAAAAAGTTACTTATAACTACTGAAAATAAAGAATACTTCTAAACTAACTCATAGCGGAATTCTGTACATTTAGTAACATTATTCATATCGTTAAATACGAAATTTACAAATAAAATAGAAGATTTCATCTAAAATTTATTCATTTCTTAAATTGTGGTGAAAAAATCAATGGCGCGTATTCATAGTTGATTTTAGTGTAGTGGTAAGCTAAATTTTGAGTAAGCTGTTACTAAAGTTATTCATAATCGACTTAGTATCGCCTTATATGTTAAGTAGCAGCTTAAAATTTAGTAACAACTAGACTCGTTATTAAGTCGATACTACACCAATTTAAATTTCGTAAACGAATTTTAAGAAATTTTTAGCTATGAAAGCTTAAAAAACTGTTTTCAGAGAAAAATTGGAAACTCAAGAGAAACTATATCAAACAATGTCATGAAAATGACAAATTTTTTAAAATTACAATATTTGAAGAAATACGACAATTGCTCTCGCACTGTATGGGACTGCAGAGTAAAGTAAATAAAATTAAATAATGAAGCAGGCATTTTTTAAAAATACAATGTCATGGTTTGCGGGACTCCATTTTCCTAAAATTCTTTTTGAAACAAAACTTTTTGCCTTTTAAATCGAACACAGAGCAAAAAAGCAACTCGGGGCAGTTTCTGAGTTTTACGTAACCATTGAAAGTTGGAAGTTTTCAGGCTGCCCTTTCCAAACTTTTTGAGATAAAGACGTTTTAGAAAACACGTTTTATGCTGATTTTCCGCTTTCCACTGATAATTTATATTAGGACATTTTCGTCCAACTTTACTAGTTATAATTAAAAAAAATAATAAGCCCAAAAAGGAAAGGAAGATGCTTAAAGCGCCTTGTTTTAAACCGTTTTGAACCGAGTTAGCAAAAAATCGTTTAATAAGCGTAATGTTTGCATAATTCAAGTCATAAAGACGCTGAAATGAAACGGAGGAAGCGGGGAAAACTTTGCCGCTGTTCTGGGTCCCAGCAACTCTTACAGAAATCATGCCACTTCCAGCCTTAAAATATGTCTACATACATTCATATGTCTAAAATATTTCTAGGTCTTTTAAATCAAAAGGTTGCGAATGTGCATGTGGAAAAGAACATTGTATTTATTTTCCGAATTCCTTTGATTTTAACAATGCTTATTGACCTTTACGGCCTCCCGGAGACTTCACCTCTTTGGTTATAACTCGAAATTTTAAAGCTTTGTAACTCATTTGTAAATTTTTATGAATTAGACTGTTTATACTCGTATATATCCCTCTTCATTGCGGACAGCATCAGACTTCGAAAACAATAAAAAACACAATAACAGAAAGGAAACTACGCGATTCTCAATGTCTTGATGGAGGGAAAAAGCGCTGAGAACAACGTCGTAGCCGTATAAGCGGATGCCTTACCGGCGTAGCAGCGCAGGCAGCAGACCTATTATTTGCTATATACTATAGCTGCTATTAGCTGCTATATACTATAGCTGCTATTGGCAGCTATTAGACCAACAGCTATCCTTTTTCCTAATCTAATCCGGATTTAAAAAGGAACGGCAAGATAAATCACATGCTGGTGTTACACTAAACTACACCAAGAAAAATTGTCAGCTGTTTAATAGCTTTCAATTGTTTACAATTGCAAGATTGCAAAAATCGTGAAAATTTGTATAATAAAAATAGACAACGATAACGATGTACTCATGGTATTTACACGTTTTTAAGTACTCAAATAGACTATAAATAATAATATGATATATTTAGGCACTGTACGACACATCCACTGACTCTCTGGCAACGAGCGATTCCTCGTCTGCAATTTAAAAGAATTACGTCATTGAACAATATAGTGACGAAGATTTTAAACAACATTTTCGTTTGAATAGGACAACTGCTACCTTTTTAATTGGTACATATATTAATTAGTTTATAACTGTATTGAATTTCAATATTATATTGTATATAAACCCGTTTTAAATCGATATAAAATTTCTATCAGAGAAAATATGAAAGGACGTCGTCGTATAGCTGCGAAAGAAGAAATATACTTGTTCTTGTAGTATATCGGCACAAGCAGTACGTTTAGAGAAATGGGGAGTTTGTTTCGAGTGACAAAGTCCTCGGCTTGGAGGGTGATTAAAATAGTTTCAGAATGGCTTATTTCGATAGGCCATGAGGTTATAAAATGGCCAACTGGAATTGATGCTACGGAAAATATTGCGCGTTTCCAGTAAATGCCTGGCATAACGGAATGCATCGATTGCAGTCACATTAAAATAAAAGCCCCACGAACTAACAAACAGGACTATTTCAACAGAAAACACTATTGGAGTCTTCAACTGAAAGCAGTGGTTGATGCAAACAAAAAATTTATAGACGTTTTTGGAGGGGAGCCAGGATCCCTACACGATAGCCGAATTCTAAGAAGATCGCAATTGTACCGTCGCGCAATATATGCGGATGAAGCCTTGCCAGGAAATTCGTTTCTCCTCGGGGACTCTGCATATCCGTTATCAAATTGGTTGATAACTCCATATAGAGACAGCGGTTCTTTGACACCGGTTCAAACAGAATTTAATAAATTGCATTCGTCCACGAGAATAGTTGTTAAAAATGCTTTCGGTCACCTAGAGACCAGATTCAGACGGTTGTTGAATTTTACTGAACAGGATCACGTGAAAAGGGTTGTCCATTTGGTTATGTGTTATTGCATTCTTCATAACATATGTTTGACACAATTTGGCGAACAGCCCATGGCAACGCAGCTTGATGGCATTTCTATTTCTACACAGAAAGTCCAAAAGATGGACCAATTCCAGTATTTGCCCATTTATACTTTGATCGCCGTGAGGAACTTTTGGCAGAGTTAATATATAACACACTATTCATATAACAACAAAACTTTTATTATTAATTTAGTTTGGTTACTGCGATTTTCTTTGGAATATTTCTTTCAACAATTTAATTTTTTCCAAATGCCTTTCCTTTCTGTTTTGCTCTGCCTCTTCAATTTTATAAATTTTTTGCCTTTTATAATTTTCTAAAATTTCTATTTTTTCCCCGCCTGCCTCCTTCTTCTGCTCGAGTTTTTTTAAATAATAATGTTCTCTTGGAGAGCTCTTTCGTCTTTAATGACTTTAAAATGTAGTAGGTGTCTCTGTAGACCGATTTGAGACTTTAAGCGGTGCTACTATCTCCCCGGTTAAATTCATTGTGTGTGTGTTGGATATAATTGGCCTATAACCAAATATATCCTCCATCAAATCCTCGTATGGGGCCATTGATGGAGAAGCGCTCGTCCTGGCATTATTGTCCTTTGTGGCTTTCCAAGCTTGCAGCAAATTTTTGAGCTTAAGCTCTAGGGCTCCGACTTTTAGGTGTCCTCTAAAATGAAAGGCATACAAAAATGCGTTTACAAATATAATAACTTTTTACGGAAAATATAACTCACTAAGATTCCCCGGGTTTGCAGGTCTTCGACGACGTTCTGCATGGCAACTTTATGCCTTTTCACATGTTAGAATTCCAATAAAAAGGCCCGGGTTTCCTCTCTAGTCCAAATTGTCATATCTCTTTTACTGAAAAACTAAAAAAATTAAGAAAGTATTCGACAAAGAAATAGGTGAACTTACTGTATTGTTTCCATCGAAAATTGAATTGAATATTGTAGAACCTGTAAGTACTTGAATAAAAAACTATATGTTTCAGATATAAGAAAAAATAAGATTTGATCACATACTCTTAGAATTTAGATAATAAAAAAGATTCTCGAAATTAAAATGTTTGCATTCTATGCTTATACACAAAACAATAACAACGCTTACACAGAAACAAAGCTTGGTGCAGAAAACTTGTGTAGAATTCTAAAATCACTCATTTTTCCTCAATTATTAGTGTTGCTTACTTTTTCCCAAAACTTTTGCAGTAAATTGGGCTAACAGCTGATTCTGTTTACAAAATCTTTTACAATTACTGAAATTAATTTACATTTTGGTTGCAAATTTTTCGGGCTTTGTTTATCTACACACAAACAGAATGAAATTTTTGAGAATTCTGTCCCAGGTACAGTTTTTTCTATGTGTTGTGTAAGCTACACAACACAGAGTTGAAAAAAAAGCGGCTATTATTTACTTGTTGGCATTTATTAAAAAGCGAATAACACGAACACAAGAAATTGAGCCAATTATTGAGCAAATGAGAGAATGTGTAGAAACAATGTCTTAGGACTCAAAGTTTATAAATTTGTCGTACCGGTACGACCCACAGAACAATAAGTTTCGTTCGAAGATTTGTATGAGATGCGCCGGAATTTTCTATACATTGTATATTCTTTACTCTTACGGGAACAAATTTACATCTTCTTACCAGCCTCAATTTTTTTGTCGATTTTATGGTGTTTTTTTGCTTTGCTCCTGACCCCAACAAGCATAAAAAAAATTGTCGCTCTCTCTTGGGGGCGGGGCTGGAGCCCTTTGAAATTTGAAATATAACCAGCGATATCTCCGAAACTATAAGATTATATTGGTACCGTTAGAAAGCTAATATAAATATCTTTAATTCATGTAAAGAGACATTTCATGGAAATGTTAACAGTTTTTGAAATAAACGCAATTTAAAATTTTTAATACTTTTTTTTTCCGTAAAAAAATTTTTTTCTAAATAAAATGTGTAACTAATGCATGCAATTACACTTAGTATAAGAAAGTAGATTATTTCAGCTTTCTTAGAGAATTTTTTTCATTCAAATTGGTGTTTTTTTACGGAGAAAACGCATTTTTTAGAGTAAGTATAAACTACCCTTTTTGAATTTTGCTACTATGCAGTCTTTTAATAGTACGACTTTACAACGTATGCAACGTTGGGTCTTAGAAAGTTTAAGCTATGGCGGGAGTTACCGCCATTGTTGTTGTTCTATTGCTGTTTTTTTTTTAATGTTTTTTCTTAAAAATTTTTTTATTTCAGTATAGCGCCGCAGGCGAAAAATTTTTGTGTTTTAGTAAAGCGCCGCAGGTTACGCTCTATCACTTCAAAACAACACCAACACCATTACGCTACAGTGCATAGTGCCAGAGTCGCATTCTTGAAAAAGTGTATAAAGAATTAATTGCATAAAGTAGTTCGTTGCCACTTTAAAAATCGCTTTTCTCCGTAAATAAAGCACCGATCATAATGAAATAAATTTTCTAAGCTTAAATTATCTACTTTCTTATTTTAAGTATAATTGCATGCATTAATTACACATTTTATTTCAGAAAAAAATTTTTTATGGAAAAAAATTGTACTAAAAATGTTTAATTGCGCTTATTTCAAAAACTGTTAAAAAACTGTTATAAGGAGATATAGCTGGTTATATTTCAAATTTCAAAGGGCTCCAGCCCCGCCCCCAAGAGAGAGCGACAATTTTTTTTATGCTTGTTGGGGTCAGGAACGAAGCACAAACACAACAAAAAAACGACAAAAAAATTGGAGCTGGTAAGAAGATGTAAATATAAGCCGTAGCGAGTGTAACCGGACTTGCAGCAACGAGTATAAATAGTAAAGAGATATTATGACTCAAACAGGAACAACAATAGATGCGCCATTATCAGCATAAATAACTGATTAGCAGCAAAGTGAATGTGGCGTAATTTAAGATGATTGAGTGTGTGGAACTTGATATTTGGCAATTTCGTTTTGCAAAAGTAATTTTCGAATTTCGTGAAGATGAGGCTATAAAATTTAAATAAATATATAATCTTTTGATCATTATAAACAAAAATTTTATTGAAATATTTACGAATTTACAATTAATAAATATATATTAATTTTTGGAATTCTGTATTTAAAAATAATTTTTTTCTGTTTAGAAAATAAATATTTTATTTTAAAGCGTACATATTTCACGCCTTTTTAATTTATCAAATCTGTATTAGCATTTCATATGCATTTACTTTCATTAATTATATACATTCATTACATATGTACGTTACATGCACTCAATAATTAACTTCATAATTTGTTATTGAATTTCAAGTTTACTTTATAATAAATTTATAAAATTGACTTAATTTATTAAAAAAATTATTATAGCTTTGTGCCAAATTTCAAAGCAATCGGTATGTAAATATAATATATATGTAAATAAAATGTATATTTGAAAAATTAAACTACTGTTTTATTTAATTTTAAAAATATTTTAAAATACGAGTACATACGTACATATGTGCTTCTAATAACAAAAATATCCTAATTTAAAATATTTTATATCTTCAAATCTTAAAAAATTTATATCTTAAAGCCAAAAACTTAAAAAACCAAATTTGCCAAAATTCGCTCTAAGTCAAAAACTGTTAACAACCACAAATTTTACTTTCATAGACAGTCGTCGGACGGTTGCACCGTTATTGCAGAAAACACGTCCGTCACACACGACGTTGTTCCCTCGTCTCCCGTTGTAATCAACAGAGATAACGAAACTGCGTCAAGGCACGAAAAACTTGCAACTCTGATCTGCGATTTGACGCCAAATCGTAAAGTAGTGTTCGTGAAAAAGCCAAAAATTCAGCTCGAACATGGTAGTGAAGTTATAAATCTTCTGGACGCAAGATTGCATATGTGTTCCAAACAACCATGTTGGTATTGTATTTAATACCAAACAGCCTATTATGACCAAGTATATTCGTCCCAAATTTCACAGCTCTATTAGTGCTCCCTTAATCGTGATTTCTACAGACGGACGGACTGACAGACTTACAGGCAGACGCCTCCTTTAATGCGATACAAACGGAAGCACAAAGTGAATCTATCCCTCATTCTTTCGGGTGTAGGGTAAAAAAGAATTGCTTTTAAATAATAAGAATTTAAGTTCTTTCATGTATTTATTTACTTATGCATACAACCACATTAAGTGTTTATCCGATACATAACATTTAAGTTATTAGATTAATAATTTTTCCTACAATATTATGTAGTAGCATTTAAATATACAGTCTGAATTATAAAAATAATATGTTGCACATTTCATTGTTCTTTTGATTTAAAGCTAAAGTAAATCCGGCGGATTTGTGCGTGGGTAAATCGAGCAACCGTGTGGCCAAGTACAGCAACGCCCGTACTAGAAAAAAATACAAAAACATCACATAAAACACTTGAATAATAATTTATTCATTAATTAAAGTACCTTTTCTTAATTTCTGCATTTGCGTTGCGATTCCTAATGCTAAGTTCATTTCCATTTCCATTCCACTTCCATTCAAATCGATTAAGACCGTGGCTCCCGACGCACAGTGGTCCAGAATAGAAATTCATCGGCCAAAAATCTGTAACTTTTGAACGGATAGGAATTTTTGAATGCGGTTTTTTGCAATCGACAGAGAAATGTTGAAATATCTTTGCACTGGCACCGAGATCTATGTAGATATCTCGGGGTCAGAGCCGTAGGGCTCCAAAGTCGAAAAATATTTTAATTTTTTTAAATTTTGGCAAAAAAACGTATTCAAAAGTAAATTCTTGAAACTTTTTTGTACTTATCTATAAATTGAGGATATATTCGTAATGGCTGTGAAGTTTCAAGTGCATCCGTTGAGTTTTTCATAACTTTTTGGCCCCCTGAAAAGGGGTCTATTTTTGGATGCTTTGAAACTAAATATCTCCGCCATTTTTAAAAATTTAGATTTCCGGTTTTTTTTATTATATTATATGGGGTAAGAGTTTAAAAAAAATGGGAAAAAAAATTTATATATATTTTGAAAAAAAAATTTTTTTTTTAAAAAAACCACGAAAAATTAAAAAAATTATAGCCCAACAGTCGACAACAAAAAAAAATTACATTTTTCTGATAGCCTTTGAGATAACCTTTAATCGTATACCCGGTTTTGTACCCGGCAGACCACGGCCCTAGGCGCTGGAGCCCTCTAAATGGTCTACATTTTTTCTTTTAGAAAAACAACGAAAAATTAAAAAAATTCTGGTCGACAACAAAAAAAATTAGATTTTTCTAATAGCCTTTGAGATAACCTTTCATCCTATACCCAGTTTTATACCTGGCAAACCACGGCCTTAGGCGCTGGAGCCCTCCAAATGTAGAATTTTCAAAAAAAGGGTACTTCAGACACTAAATGCATAAGTATTTCTTTTTTTAACCCTAATTTTTTTATTTTATATACTCCTGAATATTACCTGTTTAAAAGTACCTGCTTCAAGGCCAAAAACGAAAATAATAAAATACCTGCGAGGTCAATGTTGCGGTTAATTACAATTTTTATATACGAGTATTATACAATTTTTGTAAAAACAAAATTGAGGATATATTCGTAATGGCTGTGAAGTTTCAAGTGCATCCGTTGAGTTTTTCATAACTTTTTGGCCCCCTGAAAAGGGGTCTATTTTTGGATGCTTTGAAACTAAATCTCCGCCATTTTTAAAAATTTAGATTTCCGGTTTTTTTTATTATATTATATGGGGTAAGAGTTTAAAAAAAATGGGAAAAAAAATTTATATATATTTTGAAAAAAAAAATTTTTTTTTAAAAAAACCACGAAAAATTAAAAAAATTATAGCCCAACAGTCGACAACAAAAAAAAATTACATTTTTCTGATAGCCTTTGAGATAACCTTTAATCGTATACCCGGTTTTGTACCCGGCAGACCACGGCCCTAGGCGCTGGAGCCCTCTAAATGGTCTACATTTTTTCTTTTAGAAAAACAACGAAAAATTAAAAAAATTCTGGTCGACAACAAAAAAAATTAGATTTTTCTAATAGCCTTTGAGATAACCTTTCATCCTATACCCAGTTTTATACCTGGCAAACCACGGCCTTAGGCGCTGGAGCCCTCCAAATGTAGAATTTGGAAAAAAAGGGTACTTCAGACACTAAATGCATAAGTATTTCTTTTTTTAACCCTAATTTTTTTATTTTATATACTCCTGAATATTACCTGTTTAAAAGTACCTGCTTCAAGGCCAAAAACGAAAATAATAAAATACCTGCGAGGTCAATGTTGCGGTTTCTACGCCTGAATATTACCTGTTAAAAAGTTCCAGCTTCAAGGCGAGAGACGAAAAGAATAAAATACCTGAAGGTCAAAGTTGCGGTTAATTACAATTTTCTTCAAAAATTCCAATTCTTTATATGTATTTTTTTTATATAAATATTAAACATTTGAAAGATTTTTGGCATTATCAAACCAAGCGTCTTTCAGCCATGGAGTCATACAGCTACAAAGAATTATCAGATGTATGTATATTTTAAAAACAGAAGCGCACAAGATATAGCAAAAAAATTCAGGAACAAATTTTAGCACAAATAAACTCGTTTGTGTCCATTTTGTCTAGACACTACAAGTCTTCCTACTTCAACAAAAATAAAGTGTATGCTAGTTTAAAGGAGTGGATGGAAGGCGAACTCTGTATCATTTATCAGGCAGATAGCAACGAAGGACGTGGAAGGCCAACTAAAGAGTTTGAAGAGAGCAGTAAAAGATCCCAGAGACGGAAACTA
This sequence comes from Conops quadrifasciatus, assembly GCA_949752815.1. Classification (NCBI taxonomy): domain Eukaryota; kingdom Metazoa; phylum Arthropoda; class Insecta; order Diptera; family Conopidae; genus Conops; species Conops quadrifasciatus. The sequence goes on from OX457079.1 coordinate 17,007,266, forward strand.
AAAGATCTTAATTAAAGTTTGGAATATGAAGACGCTAAACGCAGTTTAGTACACTCGTTGCATTCAGAGCGGAAATATCGGAAAGCCGAAATCATCGAAAAAGTTCTTAATGCGAGCCCTTTAAGGACAAAAATTATAAAATTATATAATGAATTGTACCCATGGCGAAATATGTCACCAACAGTCCACAAAACTCTGTTTCATGGAGAAAGCATTATTCAACACCATTTATTGCCAATAGGAGATTTATCATAAGAAGCTCAAGAAAAAAGAAATAAAGATTATAGATTCTTTAGGGAACATAACACTAGAAAATGTAGTAGAGAAGCAACAAATGAAGACCTTTTTGGAATTTTATTAGCCACATCGGATCCATATATTTCCAGCATCCGGTATGTGTGGACTACAAAAAACCCAGATATAAGTCCAGAAGCCAAATTGTTACTATTAAATATTAATGAAAATTCGGAAAGAGAAAAATATTTACAATCTGTTTTTACAAAAATTGTATAATACTCGTATATAAAAATTGTAATTAACCGCAAGATTGACCTCGCAGGTATTTTATTATTTTCGTTTTTGGCCTTGAAGCAGGTACTTTTAAACAGGTAATATTCAGGAGTATATAAAGAAAAAAAATTAGGGTTAAAAAAAGAAATACTTATGCATTTAGTGTCTGAAGTACCCTTTTTTTGAAAATTCTACATTTGGAGGGCTCCAGCGCCTAAGGCCGTGGTTTGCCAGGTATAAAACTGGGTATAGGATGAAAGGTTATCTCAAATGCTATTAGAAAAATCTAATTTTTTTTGTTGTCGACCAGAATTTTTTTAATTTTTCGTTGTTTTTTTAAAAGAAAAAATGTAGACCATTTAGAGGGCTCCAGCGCCTAGGGCCGTGGTCTGCCGGGTACAAAACCGGGTATACGATTAAAGGTTATCTCAAAGGCTATCAGAAAAATGTAATTTTTTTTTGTTGTCGACTGTTGGGCTATAATTTTTTTAATTTTTCGTGGTTTTTTTTAAAAAAAAATTTTTTTTTCAAAATATATATAAATTTTTTTTCCCATTTTAAACTCTTACCCCATATAATATAATAAAAAAAACCGGAAATCTAAATTTTTAAAAATGGCGGAGATATTTAGTTTCAAAGCATCCAAAAATAGACCCCTTTTCAGGGGGCCAAAAAGTTATGAAAAACTCAACGGATGCACTTGAAACTTCACAGCCATTACGAATATATCCTCAATTTATAGATAAGTACAAAAAAGTTTCAAGAATTTACTTTTGAATACGTTTTTTTGCCAAAATTTAAAAAAATTAAAATATTTTTCGACTTTGGAGCCCTACGGCTCTGACCCTGAGACATCTACATAGATCTCGGTGCCAGTGCAAAGATATATTAACATTTCTCTGTCGATTGCAAAAAACCGCATTCAAAAATTCCTATCCGTTCAAAAGTTACAGATTTTTGGCCGATGAATTTCTATTCTGGACCACTGTGCGACGATAGTATCACATAGTGTTCATGATTGTGCGACAAGGTGGTGCCTTGATACGCTGGCATCGGATCCGATGCGGTTTCACTCAAAACATGACCTATCAACTCCGATTGGCCGGAGAAAAATACCAGAGGTCGCAACAAACTTCCCTGCACTGAAATTTTCATGCCTGCCGTTGCAGGCCAATCATCCTGCTCCAAAATGGCAAGCCGTTCATATACACCCCCGGCAAGTGCTACTTGCGATGTCCAGTGCATGATTTAACTTCATTTAAATTCACTAAAAACGCTAATTTCTTTGCAAAATAGCTGATAATTTTTCACATGCTAAACACTTTTTATCTGTTAAAATAATAAACAAAGAAAATGTCATATAAACGTGACGTCTTGTGGTGAACTACATATACACGACACATACACTATACGTGTTTCACGTAATTACCGAATTTGGTTTTTTTTGACATATACGATAGGTCTTGACGCAGTTTCCTATCTCGTTATCTCTGGTAATCAACCAATCGATCAATCGTTTCTTTTACTCCTCATCTGGCATACGATTGCTGCTTCGGACAACTCTTCTTACGCATAATCGTTTATGAAGTAGAACAAATTCACCTCGAATTTCTCTGCTAGCATTCGCACAAGCAGTGCTATCGACTGCATTGCAATAATGAAAATCTGGCGATTGTCTAAAATTTTTAGGCACATCTCTTCGTTGTGATTTTATATAGCCTAAACACAGTCATTTCGTTAACGATGAGCGATGATAGTTGTCAAACAAACAAAAAAAGAAGAACAAGACGTATTATGGCTAAGGAATTAGAAATCGAGCGACTACCGACGAAAGCAAAGAAATTTAATTTTTTTCTCGTTTCCCATAAGAGCCAATGTAATTTTGACACTAGTGACTTTATTTGTAGTCAACGAAATTTGACTGTGTTTAGGCTAATATTCGTTGATTTGTACTTGTCTCTCTTTTAGCGGATCCAGCAATATTGTTGCCAACAAATTCTTATTATTGGCAGACATAAAAAGAATGCAAAATTCAAAAATACTCCGCCACCACAGCTGCTACAGATCACCAGCATCAACAATTTGCTAAGCCGAGTACATACAGCCGATCGACTCGTCTAGTATGTACTCATTTATATGGGAACTAGCTTTTGCCCGCAACTTCGTTCGCGTGGAATAGTGCTCGCTCTAACTTAGTTTGATTGAATGATATACATATGGACACATCACAGTTGTTCGCTTGCAGTATGTATATGTACATACTCGTACATATGATATACATACACGACACTTTTTTATTTGGATAGGAGGGGCCCGTTATAGGGTTTCCTTGATAACTCGAGGGTCCCAGAGATACTTCTTTCTTGTTTGTGTCTTACCACGATATAAATTCATATATTATTGACAACTATTCTGTCCAGCACAATGTTAACTTAATTTAAAATTGAGACTGAATTCCTCTACAGTCCTTTATCCATTATTTAGAGGTAGACTTTTTATAAAATAGGTACCCTATGTCCCTCGTCAGGGTTCCAGCTATCTCCACACCAAATTTCACCAAAATCGGTTCAGCGGTTTAGCCGTGAAAAGGTGACAGACAGACAGGCTTACTTTCGCATTTATAATATTAATAATAGATTACTAATCTTAAGAATTGCTATCTTAAATTGAAAAAATAATTGGTTTTCTTATGATTGTTCCGCACCGAGAATTGAAATCACGACTTTCTGGTTACAAGCGAGCTAGGCCATAGCCACTAGGCCATTAAAACTTATGAGTGCAAGTCGGATAACTGTAAAGAAATAATTTAAAAAATTCATTAATTAAACAAACTTTTAACAATTCGAATTTGTCTTCAAATGATTGCTGTCGGAGAAGTACTCCGATAGGACTTATCCATTGCAATTTTTACGGACGGACAAAAGTCTTCGACGAATAAAAAATGCTGTCCGAATTCCCGATTGCCCTAATTTTGTAGTTAAGAATGTAGAAAGTGATAATATGTTGGTAATTATAAATACCCGTCTATCAAAAATCTTGCGTGATAGCAAAAAACCGATATATTTGAGTTTTTGAGTTCAGGAGAAAAATTATTCGAATATTTCACATATTTTTCCTTCTGAAAAAAAGAAAAATTCCTCTTTTATTGATTAGTGTAATTGGCAGTCCCAAAAACAGTATTCCCTTTCAAGATTTATTTATTATACACTATTTGGGATTTACTTGCGGAAAGTACCAAATGAAAACGTTGGGGTGAAATTGGAAAACTTTTAGAAATTTTTAAGTTTCAACCCACTTTGGCTTACCATAAAATTTCTCATTTTTATTGCAGAATTTGAGGTTATTTCAGTTTAATATTTTAGTACACACATACATGATATATGTATATAATTATCAACTTAGATAAACTTGTATGTTTCAAGGCTGTAGTAGAAATTTTCTATTCACTAGACTAGAGTTTGCTCCTTTTCGTCATACATGGTTTTAGCGTAGTTAATCTGAAAAATTGAAAAATATATGTATATGCAATGAACATAATTACGTTTAATAAAATTTTATTTCATCCAAATATGCATAGTCTTTGTTTTAAATATGTTATAAAAATATAAAAAAAATGGAAGATGTGATTGAAATAATTACATATGTTGATGATGGTTTCGAAGCTCGCGATAGGACACTGCAAATTCGCCGATTCAAAAGTCGGTTTGGTGTTTATTTTTTTTGCGTTCTTGAATTGTGTTATTAGAAGTATTTTTTCACATAGTGATCTCATAAGGTCAAATATTTTGTATGTAAAGCAAAAACAACAATTGATCCATAAAGATTGTAGCAAAGAATATACAGTACAGTCAACCCTCCTACAACGCGAGAGATACGTTCTTAGAAAACGTCGCGTTGTAGGAAATCGCGTTGTAAGACACATGAACTCCATAGAAAAAAGGGGGTTAGGTTCCAAGTATAAAAAACTGTATTGAAATTAATAAAACGAAACTTTAATAAGTCAATGTTCAAGATTTTATTAGAAATCCTTCAATAAAATTATAATAAATTAATAAAACAAAACAAAATAATTTACGTTTTTATTTAAATTTTAAATAAAAATTTAAATTTATAAAAATTCAAATATAAAAAGAAACGTTGGTGCATATTATTTATGCAAATTCTTCGTCATCACTGCTAAACGGATTATGCCGCGAATATTTTGCTGGTGCTAAATCCGAATCTGAACTATTGGAACAAGGGATAGGTTCGTAATTAAACGAGTCCATTTCATTAAAAAACGGAGTTAATTTTTTACTTACAAATTTATACAAAACACCAAATGTTAAATGTCAAATTTTAAACATTCCGAGAAAAGTGACTTTTTTAAAAAAAGTAAATTTTTTTAATCGCGTTGTAGGAAAAAAATCGAGTTGTGAGAAAAATTGCCTCAATTTATGAATCGCGTAGTAGCGAAAACGCGTTGTGAGAAAAATTGCCTCAATTTATGAATCGCGTTGTAGCGAAAACGCGTTGTAGAAGTGTCGCGTTGTAGGAGGGTTTGCTGTACATAGAAGGCGCATGACGAAAATGTTTCAATTTTTCGCAACAGATGCGGTCGGTCGGTTGGCAAAGGGGTACTAGCAACATGTATTCTTTTTGGACTTAGGCAATACACACGACAAGTATCGTGGCCCGAGCTCGATAATTTCTCGTTAATTTCTTCTCTTCTCTCTTCGTTCCCCTTTCAAACATTTGAATGCTTATTATTTCTTCTTCCATGGTCCGAGCCTAATGCATTTCTTACCCTTTCGTTTCGTCGCTTTTGACAAAGTACAGTGTTTGTTGCTTGTGTTGGGTAATTTTATACGTCTGTGTTTGCTTTGGTCGTGTGTTGGCAAGGTTGTCGGCGCTTGCGGCCGCAACTCGAAATTTTTGCAACTTAAAATTGAAAAGACAATTTCTTTATGTTACGCGATATGAGAAATTGGAAATTGAAATAATCGTAACATTTTTTTAGGATAATTTTAAAACCAGATAATTTTTACGAAAATTTTTAAAAGTTTACAAGCAATAAATACTCTTATTTATTAATATTTGGAATTTAATTTTTCAAAAAAGTTTTTTAATTTATTTTAATAAATACTACAAATATTTTATTTGTAAGCTTACTTTCTTAAATTTAACATTTTCTATATGTATGAACACTTCGTAAAATACTTTATTAAATTGTTTTGAACATTTAAAAAACTTTTTGAACTTTAAAAACTTTGAACATTTCAGATATCCCTTTTTTATTGAATTAGAGGTTTATAGTTAATCTAAATGTTAAAAAGTGTTTTAATTTAATAAAAATTAAAGATTAAATTCGGCTACTTTTCTCAAAAATTATATCAATTCAATGTACCGGATAAAACGCAAAGAATATACCGACATTTTTCGTTAATTTTTCAATAAGAAAAAACGCAGTTGCGCTACGTTCTTCTTATTGCTAAAAAGGCATTATCCTCTGACGTTTTTATTTATTGCCGACGTCTAGCGTCGGCAACTCTGAGAACTCAAGAATAGCCACGCAAAGCTCATCCGACGTACGATGACACACAGACGCTAAATGACACAAACATAGGCATTAAAAATTCTTCTACACATCGTTAGTCAAAAAAAGAACACCTGTCATGAAGACGCAAATAAAAAGAAAAATTAACAAAAATTACAAAATCATGCTTAAATTGAAAAAATAGTTTGAAAAAAAAAATTTTTATAACTACTCCCGCACCCAGTTTTGAACCCAGGCCTTTTGCTTGCGATCAATCTACTCTAGCCACTAGGCTATTGTGCCCTATGAAAAAATGGCTTCACACACCATAAATGAAGGCGAAATTTCTACCGGCTTTGATGCTGATAACCGAAGCTGCCGTAAAATCCATGATGATGCGTACGAAGAATTTAAATTTTAAATCACATTTAAATCACATTAAATTTAAATCAAGAATTTAAATCACATTAAATTTTACATCATGTGCTGTTGTCAAAAATTTTAAAATTTTTTTTGTTTTTTTTTTTTTTTTTGGTATTTGTAGTAAATTTGTCATTTGTCTTTCAATGATTGATAAACAGATGATCCTACACCAAAATGTGCTACCAAGAATACTTTATTCAGCGCCATCTGTTGTCCGATTCTTGACGCTTAATGTACTTGATCCACCCTGGATATATTTTATAATTTTATAAAATATAATTATATTATATTTTAAAATTTTATATAACAGTAAAAGCAAAGAAAGACATTTTTACTTAAAAACACACATTAACCCTACAATTTTTTATTATGTATATTGTACGATAATCTATGAATGTATATTTATTAGTACAATATCAGTGACGTAGCTATCATAGGTGACACCCGGGGCGAAAGCAGTGGTGTCACCCTATTAAATTTTTTTACCATGGAAATTTTTATATTTTTTTATAAGTGTAATTATTAGGTGTGATGATGGCTGCAAGGTGCTTTAATGGAAATCTGCACTCGGTTTAGGGGGAATCCACAGTCCGGCCAGACAGACTGAAATCTTTTGGGGAGTATGGCAAAATTTTTTTGCTTAAATTAAAGTTAAAGATTAACTTAATCTTTTTATTAATCTTACTGAAAGATTAAGTGTCGAACGTGTTGCTATACTGCGCTCATTGTTTGACACTTATTATCTGTATACTCTGGCAAATCATCTCATACGCACGCTTGAATAACGCTACAAAACTATTCGAATTTACTCTGAAAATCACTCGATTCGCGCAACTTATAATTAGCATCTGTCGAACGCTGTATACGAGAGTGTGGAATCAAAGAATATACAATATATAGAAGGCGCATCACTCAAAAATTTCAATTTTTAGAAACAGATGCGGTCGGTCGGCAGAAAGCGGGTGCAAGCAAAATGAGTGAAAAGAGCGTCACTGCTTTGAAAATTTATTTTGCCTTTGCTTTGTTTTTCTCTGGTTTTCTCCGCTCTTTCTGCTTAGCATTGGCATCATGGTCCGAGCTCTAGCCATTCATGTGAATTGCTTCTCTTTTCTCTTCATTTCCCTCACGGTATCATTGCTTATGATAATAAAGAATTTGAACGATTTCTTTTTTCGTTCTTGGCCCGAGCCAAATGCATTTTATGTATATTTCTTTCCCTTTCGTTTCGTCGCTTCTGACGATATGCCGTTGTTTGCTGCTTGTGTTAGGTAATTTTATACGGCTATGTATGCTTTGGTTGTGTGGTGGCAAGGTTGTCGGCGCTTGCGGCCGCAACTAGAAATTTTTGATTATCTGTTCAAAAATTTCAATTGATAGAATAATTGAAAATTAAAATAATTATAAGATTGTTGATAAAATGAAAATATTTGAAAGTTTTTTGAAAAATTATTAAATATTATTTATTTGCTTGTAAATAATATTTAATGATTTCTTGAATTTCATATTTTTAAAAAAAATTTAAATTTATTTATAACACTATATATTTATATAACAATACATATATCATTTGTTATGTTTGGACAATTTATATATCCTTTTTTTATTGAATTAGAAGTTTATTTGTATCCCAAATGTTCAAAAGTCTTTTAATTTAATAAAAAAAGTGAACACCGAGGATTAAATTCAGGTACTTTTATCAAAAATTATTTCAATTTATTGTACCGGATAAAATTCATCGAACATACCGAGATTTTTCCTCAATTTTTCAATAAGAAAAAACGCAGATGCGCTACGTTCTTCTAATTGCTAAAAAGGCATTCTCCTCTGTCGTTTTCATCTATTGTCGACGTCTGGCGTCGTCAACTCAGCCAACTCTAGAATAGCCACACAAAGCTCATCCTACACATACGAAACCCACAGACGCTAAATGACACAAACACATGCATTCAAAATTCTTCAACCCATCGTTAGCCAAAAAAGAACACCTGGCATGGAGTCATGAATAAGCCGCGAGAAGAGAACACGAAAACGAAAAGTTGCAATTTGGTTGAGAGGTTGAGATCAAAAGAGACAAAGTTATTAAACAAATGAGAGAATGAGGAGAAACTCAAAAAACACTCAAAAGTGTACGTACCAGTACGTACACCAGAGCAAAAATTTTTGGCTGAAAATTTGTATGAGATGCGCCTTCTATACATTGTATATTCTTTGGTGGAATGTTGTTGTCTTCCCGTTAACGAGTCCTTCCAGGAAACGTACACGTACACCGTTGCGGGATCAATTTCCCCCCTAAAGACAAACACTTCACTGCTTTAAAACTTTAGTTTATTTACAACGCGTAGCTCATTTTTCTCTTAAACACTTCACAATTGTTAAGAGACGTTTTAACGTTCACGTTTTAACGAAATCTCCAAAGACAAAATCTCCACCATATACAAAATCTCAAAATACAAAATCTCCAGGGACAAAATCTCCAAACTAAAAAAATCTAATTTTTTTTTTTCGGGTATATCTGTATGTTACGGTGAATTTGAGTAATCCGGTAATTATTCATAATTACTGGTTCTTATGCATAAACAAATTAACCGGTGATTTTATATAATTCCTTACATAGGAAGGCCCTGAATGCAAAAAGACTTTACATTTCCGAGAGAAATCTGTTGATTAAGGGTTATAATCCTTGCTTCGGCCGAAGGCCGGCACGCAGGAAAGCCCTGAATGCAAAAAGACTTTAGAACTCCGCGAGGATTCTGTTAATTAAGGGTTATAATCTTTGCCACGGCCGAAGGCCGTCACGCAGGAAGGCCCTGAATGCAAAAAGACTACATTTCCGAGAGGATTCTGTTGAATGCCCTGAATGCAAAAAGACTTTACATTTCTGAAAAGATTCTGTGGATTAAGGGTTATAATCTTTGCCACGGCCGAAGGCCGTCACGCAGGAAGGCCCTGAATGCAAAAAGACTTTACATTTCCGTGAGGATTCTGTTGATTAAGGGTTATAATCTCTGCCACGGCCGAAGGCCGTCACGCAGGAAGGCCCTGAATGCAAAAAGACTGCATTTCCGGGAGGATTCTGTTGATTAAGGGTTATAATCCTTTCCACGGCCGAAGGCCGTCACGCAGGAAGGCCCTGAATGCAAAAAGACTACATTTCCGAGAGGATTCTGTTGAATGCCCTGAATGCAAAACGACTTTACATTTCCGAGAGGATTGTGTTGATTAAGGGTTATAATCTCTGCCACGGCCGAAGGCCGTCACGCAGGAAGCCCCTGAATGCAAAAATACTTTACATTTCCGGGAGGATTCTGTTGATTAAGGGTTAAAACAAAGAATATACAATATATAGAAGGCGCATCACTCAAAAATTCCAATTTTTAGAATCAGATGCGGTCGGTCGGCAGAAAGCGGGTGCAAGCAAAATGAGTGAAAAGAGCGTCACTGCTTTGAAAGTTTATTTTGCCTTTGCTTTGGTTTTCTCTGGTTTTCTCCACTCTTTCTGCTTAGCATTGGCATCATGGCCCGAGCTCTTGCCATTCATGTGAATTGCTTCTCTTTTCTCTTCGTTTCCCTCACACTATCATTGCTTATTATCAAAGGATTTGAACGATTTCTTTTTTCGTTCTTGGCCCGAGCCAAATGCATTTTATGTATATTTCTTTCCCTTTCGTTTCGTCGCTTTTGACGATATGCCGTTGTTTGCTGCTTGTGTTAGGTAATTTTATACGTCTATGTATGCTTTGGTTGTGTGGTGGCAAGGTTGACGGCGCTTGCGGCCGCAACTAGAAATTTTTGATTATCTGTTCAAAAATTTCAATTGATAGAATAATTGAAAATTAAAATAATTATAAGATTGTTGATAAAATGAAAATATTTGAAAGTTTTTTGAAAAATTATTAAATATTATTTATTTGCTTGTAAATAATATTTAATAATTTCTTGAATTTCATATTTAAAAAAAAAATTTAAATTTATTTATAACACTATATATTTATATAACAATACATATATCATTTGTTATGTTTGGACAATTTGTATATCCTTTTTTTATTGAATTAGAAGTTTATTGTTATCGCAAATGTTCAAAAGTCTTTTAATTTAATAAAAAAAGTGAACACCGAGGATTAAATTCAGGTACTTTTATCAAAAATTATTTCAATTTATTGTACCGGATAAAATTTATCGAACATACCGAGATTTTTCTTCAATTTTTCAATAAGAAAAAACGCAGATGCGCTACGTTCTTCTAATTGCTAAAAAGACATTCTCCTCTGTCGTTTTCATCTATTGTCGACGTCTGGCGTCGTTAACTCAGCCAACTCTAGAATAGCCACACAAAGCTCATCCTACGGGAGGGACCCGAAATCTCCAAAGACAAAATCTCCACCATATACAAAATCTCCATGGTACAAAAACTCAAAATACAAAATCTCCAGGGAAAAAATCTCCAAAACCAAAATCTCCAAACTAAAAAAATGTCAAAAATTTTTTTTTTATACGGGTATATCTGTATGTTACGGTGGATTTGATCAATCCGGTAATTATTCATAATTACTGGTTCTTATGCATAATCACTGCTCGGTTCCTTTCCTTACACAGGAAGGCCCTGAATGCAAAAAGACTTTACATTTCCGAGAGGATTTTGTTGATTAAGGGTTATAATCCTTGCCCCGGCCGAAGGCCGTCAGGCAGGAAGGCCCTGAATGCAAAAAGACTTTACATTTCCGAGAGGATTCTGTTGATTATGGGTTATAATCCTTGCCTCGGCCGAAGGCCGTCACGCAGGAAGGCCCTGAATGCAAAAAGACTTTACATTTCCGAAAGGATTCTGTTGATTAAGTGTTATAATCCTTGCCCCGGCCGAAGGCCGTCACGCAGGAAGGCCCTGAATGCAAAAAGACTTTACATTTCCGAGAGGATTCTGTTGATTATGGGTTATAATCCTTGCCTCGGCCGAAGGCCGTCACGCAGGAAGGTTCCGAGAGGATTCTGTTGATTAAGGGTTATAATCCTTGCCCCGGCCGAAGGCCGTCACGCAGAAAGGCCCTGAATGCAAAAAGACTACATTTCCGAGAGGATTCTGTTGATTAAGGGTTATAATCCTTGCCCCGGCCGAAGGCCGTCACGCAGGAAGGCCCTGAATGCAAAAAGACTTTACAACACCGCGAGGATTCTGTTGATTAAGGGTTATAATCCTTGCTTCGGCCGAAGGCCGGCAAGTAGGAAAGCCCTGAATGCAAAAAGACTTTAGAACACGGCGAGGATTCTGTTGATTCCTCGGATTGAAAATCCTTGCCACGGCCGAATGCCGTCACGCAGGAAGGAACTGAATGCAAAAAGACTACATTTCCGAGAGGATTCTGTTGATTAAGGGTTATAATCCCTGCCTCGGCCGAAGACCGTCACGCAGGAAGGCCATGAATGCAAAAAGACTACATTACCCCGAGGATTCTAGGCTTAAGGAGCTTTTTATAACTTTTCTAAATTTCTAGCACTTAATTATTACGAGTATTATTGTTTTTTGGTTGGAGATTTCGTCTTTAGAGATTTTGTCTTGGAGATTTTGTCTTTGGAGATTTTGGGTTTGGAGATTTTGTCATGGAGATTTTGGTTTGGAGATTTTGACTTGGAGATTTCGTACCCAACCCCTCATCCTACACATACGAAACCCACAGACGCTAAATGACACAAACACATGCATTCAAAATTCTTCAACCCATCGTTAGCCAAAAAAGAACACCTGGCATGGAGTCGTGAATAAGACGCGAGAAGAGAACACGAAAACGAAAAGTTGCAATTTGGTTGAGAGGTTGAGACCAAAAGAGACAAAGTTATTAAACAAATGAGAGAATAAGGAGAAACTCAAAAAACACTCAAAAGTGTACGTACCAGTACGTACACCAGAGCAAAAATTTTTGGCCGAAAATTTGTATGAGATGCGCCTTCTATGCATTGTAATAATCTCTGCCACGGCCGAAGGCCGTCACGCAGGAAGGCCCTGAATGCAAAAAGACTTTACATTTCCGGGAGGAATCTGTTGATTAAGGGTTATTATCTCTGCCACGGCCGAAGGCCGTCACGCAGGAAGGCCCTGAATGCAAAAAGACTTTATATTTCCGAGAGGATTCTGTTTATTAAGGGTTATAATCCTTGCCACGGCCGAAGGCCGTCACGCAGGAAGGCCCTGAATGCAAAAATACTACATTTCCGAGAGGATTCTGTTGAATGCGCTGAATGCAAAAAGACTTTACATTTCCGAGAGGATTCTGTTGATTAAGGGTTATAATCCTTGCCACGGCCGAAGGCCGTCACGCAGGAAGGCAATGAATGCAAAAAGACTTTACATTTCCGAGAGGATTCTATTGATTAAGGGTTATAATCCTTGCCACGGCCGAAGGCCGTCACGCAGGAAGGCCCTGAATGCAAAAAGACTACATTTCCGGGAGGAATCTGTTGATTAAGGGTTATAATCTCTGTCACGGCCGAAGGCCGTCACGCAGGAAGGCCCTGAATGCAAAAAGAATTTACATTTCCGGGAGGATTCCGTTGATTAAGGGTTAAAATCTTTTCCACGGCCGAAGGCCGTCACGCAGGAAGGCCTGAATGCAAAAAGACTTTATATTTCCGAGAGGATTCTGTTTATTAAGGGTTTATTACGTACGGCTACGTCCATCGAAGAAACTTTTTTGCTCTGAAACATGTATGAGATGCGCCTTCTATTTATTACATATTCTTTGATTGTAGGTTCAAACTTCTGATCCAAAATTTGTAACGTTAGGTTCTTCGTGGCTGAGGTATAACTCAGGTCTGTCCAGGCTTCATCACAGAAAATTTATATTTCTGAGACCAAATTCAAGTGAAAAGATTTGTTGTTTAATTTTTTTACTGTATTAATGTTTATTGTTGGGTCACGAATATCGATTTTAATTGCTTAGGTCTATTTGCTTAGTCTACTTTGCTGCAACCAATTAACACTAACAATTTCACTGAGCTCTTTTGGATTCTGGGAAGGAAGGGATATTTGGTTGTGGATCGGGCACGAGGCTTGTGTCGACAGGACTGCTACAGTCCTTACTTCGACGACAAGAATCGAGCGCAGCACAAGATTTGCGTTGACAGGACTGCTACAGTCCTTACTTCAACAACAAAAATTGTGCTCAGCAAAGAGGAAATTGAAAGGATCTCGGAGGATTGGTGCTCTTGGAGGAAAACAACTCTACTGCACAACTACTGCTCGAGTGCCTGGCGGAAAGCAACTATCGCACTGTCTGGAGGAAAGCTACTCACTGCTCAGTGAAAAGAAAACTACTCCCTCGTCAATCTTCCGTCATCTCCTTTTATACCCAATCTATTGCGCATTAAACTTAACGTTATCTTATTGCGCATTAAAGAACTCTTGGTTCCCCTAATTTATTGAAACTTCGCAATCCTACTGCGCAATTTCAATGGAAAGTTTTATGCATTTTATTGCGCAGTTTTGAAATGAACTTTGTGTCCGTCTACTGTTTGTCCCCTCATTTGTTTAAGTGCCGATATTTAGCACCCTCGTTCTTGTCACCCTTTTGTTGCGTTTTGTATGTCTGTTTGTTGGTTGCAGCAATGCTTAAGATACTACAGTATATATATGTATATTGTTAAAGGGAAAAAATAAAAGTATTGAGTACATTCATATATTACTTAAAAGCTAATACAAAAATATGTATTGAATACTAAAAATAAGAATATAAAAATATATTTGTGTCGTCTAAATTTATTTGGGCGTCACAAATTTCATTTATTTTTCCGAGAGGATTCTGTTGAATGCCCTGAATGCAAAACGACTTTACATTTCCGAGAGGATTCTGTTAATTAAGGGTTATTATCTCTGCCACGGCCGAAGTCCGTCACGCAGGAAGGCCATGAATGCAAAAAGACCTTACATTTCCGGGAGGATTCTTTTGATTAAGGGTTATAATCTTTGCCACAGCCGAAGGCCGTCACGCAGGAAGGCCCTGAATGCAAAAAGACTTTACATTTCCGGGAGGAATCTGTTGATTAAGGGTTATTATCTCTGCCACGGCCGAAGGCCGTCACGCAGGAAGGCCCTGAATGCAAAAAGACCTTACATTTCCGGGAGGATTCTGTTGATTAAGGGTTATAATCCTTGCCACGGCCGAAGGCCGTCACGCAGGAAGGCCCTCAATGCAAAAATACTACATTTCCGAGAGGATTCTGTTGAATGCCCTGAATTCAAAAAGACTTTACATTTCCGAGAGGATTCTGTTGATTAAGAGTTATAATCTTTGCCACGGCCGAAACCCGTCACGCAGGAAGGCCCTGAATGCAAAAAGCCTTTACATTTCCTGGAGGATTCTGTTGATTAAGGGTTATAATCTCTGCGACGGCCGAAGGCCGTCACAATGATGATGCGTACGAAGAATGTTGCGCAACGTGGACGTACGGCTACGTCCATCGAAGAAATTTTTTTGCTCTGAAACATGTATGAGATGCGCCTTCTATTTATTACATATTCTTTGATTGTAGGTTCAAACTTCTGATCCAAAATTTCATTTATTTTTCCGAGAGGATTCTGTTGAATGCCCTGAATGCAAAACGACTTTACATTTCCGAGAGGATTCTGTTGATTAAGGGTTATAATCTCTGCCACGGCCGAAGGCCGTCACGCAGGACGCCCCTGAATGCAAAAAGACTTTACATTTCCGGGAGGATTCTGTTGATTAAGGGTTATAATCTCTGCCACGGCTGAAGGCCGTCACGCAGGAATGCCCTGAATGCAAAACTACTTTACATTTCCGAGAGGATTCTGTTGATTAAGGGTTATAATCTCTGCCACGGCCGAAGGCCGTCACGCAGGACGCCCCTGAATGCAAAAAGACTTTACATTTCCGGGAGGATTCTGTTGATTAAGGGTTATAATCTCTGCCACGGCTGAAGGCCGTCACGCAGGAAGGCCCTGAATGCAAAACGACTTTACATTTCCGAGAGGAAATGTAAATTAAGGGTTCTGTTGATTAAGGGTTATAATCTCTGCCACGGCCGAAGGCCGTCACGCAGGAAGGCCTGAATGCAAAAAGACTACATTTCCGAGAGGATTCTGTTTATTAAGGGTTATAATCCTTGCCACGGCCGTCACGCAGGAAGGCCCTGAATGCAAAAATACTACATTTCCGAGAGGATTCTGTTGATTAAGGGTTATAATCCTCGCCGAAGGCCGTCACGCAGGAAGGCCCTGAATGCAAAAAGACTTTACATTTCCTGGAGGATTCTGTTGATTAAGGGTTATAATCTCTGCCACGGCCGAAGACCGTCACGCAGGAAGGCCCTGAATGCAAAAAGACTTTACATTTCCTGGAGGATTCTGTTGATTAAGGGTTATAATCTCTGCCACGACTTTACATTTCCGAGAGGATTCTGTTTATTAAGGGTTATAATCCTCGCCGAAGGCCGTCACGCAGGAAGGCCCTGAATGCAAAAAGACTTTACATTTCCTGGAGGATTCTGTTGATTAAGGGTTATAATCTCTGCCACGGCCGAAGGCCGTCACGCAGGAAGGCCTGAATGCAAAAAGACTTTACATTTCCTGGAGGATTCTGTTGATTAAGGGTTATAATCTCTGCCACGGCCGAAGGCCGTCACGCAGGAAGGCCCTGAATGCAAAAATACTACATTTCGAGAGGATTCTGTTGAATGCCCTGAATGCAAAAAGACTTTACATTTCCGAAAGGATTCTGTTGATTAAGGGTTATAATCCTTGCCACGGCCGAAGGCCGTCACGCAGGAAGGCCCTGAATGCAAAAAGACTTTACATTTCCGAGAAGATTCTGTTTATTAAGGGTTATAATCCTCGCCGAAGGCCGTCACGCAGGAAGGCCCTGAATGCAAAAAGACTTTACATTTCCTGGAGGATTCTGTTGATTAAGGGTTATAATCTCTGCCACGGCCGAAGGCCGTCACGCAGGAGGGCCCTGAATGCAAAAAGACTTTACATTTCCTGGAGGATTCTGTTGATTAAGGGTTATAATCTCTGCCACGGCCGAAGGCCGTCACGAAGGAAGGCCCTGAATGCAAAAAGACTTTACATTTCCTGGAGGATTCTGTTAAGGGTTATAATCTCTGCCACGGCCGAAGGCCGTCACGCAGGAAGGTCTGAATGCAAAAAGACTTTACATTTCCCAGAGGATTCTGTTGATTAAGGGTTATAATCCTTGCCACGGCCGAAGGCCGTCACGCAGGAAGGCCCTGAATGCAAAAAGACTTTACATTTCCGAGAGGATTCTGTTTATTAAGGGTTATAATCCTCGCCGAAGGCCGTCACGCAGGAAGGCCCTGAATGCAAAAAGACTTTACATTTCCTGGAGGATTCTGTTGAGTAAGGGTTATAATCTCTGCCACGGCCGAAGGCCGTCACGCAGAAGGGCCCTGAATGCAAAAAGACTACATTTCCTGGAGGATTCTGTTGATTAAGGGTTATAATCTCTGCCACGGCCGAAGGCCGTCACGCAGGAGGGCCCTGAATGCAAAAAGACTTTACATTTCCTGGGGGATTCTGTTGATTAAGGGTTATAATCTCTGCCACGGCCGAAGGCCGTCACGCAGGAAGGCTCTGAATGCAAAAAGACTTTACATTTCCGAGAGGATTCTGTTTATTAAGGGTTATAATCCTCGCCGAAGGCCGTCACGCAGGAAGGCCCTGAATGCAAAAAGACTTTACATTTCCGTGAGGATTCTGTTGATTAAGGGTTATAATCTCTGCCATGGCCGAAGGCCGTTACGCAAGAAGGCCCTGAATGCGAAAAGACTTTACATTTCCGTGAGGATTCTGTTGATTAATGGTTATAATCTCTGCCACGGCCGAAGGCCGTCACGCAGGAAGGCCCTGAATGCAAAAAGACTTTACATTTCCTGGAGGATTCTGTTGATTAAGGGTTATAATCTCTGCCACGGCCGAAGGCCGTCACGCAGGAAGGCCCTGAATGCAAAAAGACTACATTTCCTGGAGGATTCTGTTGATTAAGGGTTATAATCTCTGCCACGGCCGAAGGCCGTCACGCAGGAAGGCCTGAATGCAAAAAGACTTTACATTTCCGAGAGGATTCTTTCTGTTTAATAAGGGTTATAATCATCGCCGATGGCCGTCACGCAGGAAGGCCCTGAATGCAAAAAGACTTTACATTTCCTGGAGGATTCTGTTGATTAAGGGTTATAATCTCTGCCACAGCCGAAGGCCGTCACGCAGGAAGGCCCTGAATGCAAAAAGACTTTACATTTCCTGGAGGATTCTGTTGATTAAGGATTATAATCTCTGCCACGGCCGAAGGCCGTCACGCAGGAAGGCCCTGAATGCAAAAAGACTTTACATTTCCGTGAGGATTCTGTTGATTAAGGGTTATAATCTCTGCCACGGCCGAAGGCCGTCACGCAGGAAGGCCCTGAATGCAAAAAGACTTTACATTTCCTGGAGGATTCTGTTGATTAAGGGTTATAATCTCTGCCACGGCCGAAGGCCGTCACGCAGGAAGGCCATGACTGCAAAAAGACTTTACATTTCCGTGAGGATTCTGTTGATTAAGGGTTATAATCTTTGCCACGGCCGAAGGCCGTCACGCAGGAAGGCCCTGAATGCCAAAAGACTTTACATTTCCGTGAGGATTCTGTTGATTAAGGGTTATAATCCTTGCCACGGCCGAAGGCCGTCACGCAGGAAGGCCATGAATGCAGAAAGACTTTACTTTAGACGAGTATTATTGTTTTTGGGTTGGAAATTTCGTCTTTAGAGATTTTGTCTTGGATATTTTGTCTTTGGAGATTTTGGGTTTAAAGATTTTGTCATGGAGATTTTGGTTTGGAGATTTTGACTTGGAGATTTCGTACCCAACCCTAATCATGGAACTAACGACTCACAGAACTCACAACTCGTAGAACTAACTCCCGAACTCTTAAAGATCGGGTTTATAAAGTGGCAGCGCCACGGTCGTCACTAGCACGTCCGTCAAGATTATTCCGTGTTCTCTGTCTTCTTCCGCTGGGTCAGCGCAATGCAAGAATTGCTCTATCGCGGAAGGAGAACCTTGACCAGCTTTCCATTTGCAAATTATTATAGCCGTGGAAGCTGGCCTTACACATTCCGCTTTCGAGTTGCGATCGCTAGAAAGTCGCTGAGTGCTTAGCTCAGGTATCATAGTAAATTCGGCCTAAAAGCATGCCTATGAATTGATGACCGCAACTCGACAGGAGATGTTTGGCAACATGTTGACGACGATACACAACCCTCGACCCCTAGGGAAAGAAAAAATTCTTTTCGAGAAGCGACAGTAATTTTTTCTTTTAACAAACATTCGAGTGGCCTAAAAATACTATAATAGTTTGGAGCTTACAAACTACTTATTCTATTACAAAGTTTACATAGTACAATGGTTTCTTAAATTACTATTACATCTCTTCTCTTATACTACTTAATTTTTTATACTTATTCTATAATTAAACTATTTCTTATATATACTTAAAACCCACTCTTATCTACGCGCGTTCAGCTGCTGCGGCACTGCTTCGACCCATTGTCCCGTCTCCTCGTCTGCTGTGGCTCACGGTAGCGGTTCTCATGCGGCGCTGCTTACTGCAACAAAGGTAACGGTACCGTTAAGAACGTCTTGCATTGGGGGTGCCATACTCAAAGGCTTAGGTCCACGCACTTGCGTCTTAGGTACACAGTGTGCCATACGGATGTGCTGCTTCCGCCATCGTTCCCGTCGACTTAATATGACGATCTAATGGATCGATTTTGGCATTCCTTCGGGTGTGCACTGTGACGCATGGTACCACCGCTGAAAATGGTTGCACATCTCTTCTGGTTGTTGCTTCGCCAACTCTCGAGTTCGACGCTTTTCCTGGCCGGTCCAGCAGTAATGCGACATAATGGGTGTCAGTGTATTTGCGGAATTATTGCAAATGCTCATGAGGTATTATATGACCTTATCAAACTAACATTATCATGGTGTTTAGGTTCAGTATAAATTTATTTCATATTTTTTCTTTTTTAGTACTTTTTACTTAATTGTTGCCATTATTAGCTGCGTTTCTTTTACTTTGGATTAGAAAAGTTTGCATACAAATTTCTAATCCTGCTTTCGATTACGAAAACGATTAGAAATTCTAATCCAAAGGTGCTTGTCTGGATTTGACGCTTAGATGGCGCTGATGCAAAAATTTTTGAAGGCACTGCAAGGCACAATCCTACATTTTAGTCATTTCATCTTCCAAATTTCGGTGTACGTGATTAAATTTCCTGCAGTTTAGTCATTTCGTCTTCCAAATTTTGGTGTACGTGACTCAATTTGACCATTTTCACACAATTTTTACAACAAATATTCGATGTCAAACAGCTGATCTGTTTTTGATCTAAACAGATCAGCTGTTTTTTAAACTTTTTAAACTTTTTGGTGGGTTTAGTGCTGACACCTGCATGTGTTTTATCTTGCCGTTCCTTTTTAAATCCGGATTAGATTAGGTAAAAGGAACGCAGCTATTGTTTCTTAAAAATTAGTTATACATTTCTTCTAGAACTTATTATTACTCAAATTGTATGTTTTCATGCATACATGCACATATTTTATTGTATTTAACATTGTCATTGTAATTATGATAGATTCCAATAATAACAAATAATTTTTATATTATCTAAATGGTCTAATACGTATTCGGTTATAAATAATAACTACACATCCTATGTACGTTTACATACTACGTTGTAAATGTTATAACGTATGCCTATACGTAAAATGTTATAACGTATGCATATACGCATGCATATACATATATGTACATATACGAATGCATATACACGTATATGTACATGCAAAAAACCTTTGTACCTAACACACACCAACGACTAACAGCCTGTATTAAAAACTAACCAACTAAACCAACCGACTAACTCACTAAAAAAAAACTAATACTAAACCCCCCCCTAACACTACTTAGAACTAAGGGTGTAACTAACTCATGCAACTTTCGTTTCATCCGTTGTTATACAGCTTCAGTAGGTTATTGTGGAGGGACTTCTCCCTCCCCTTTATTGATAACACTGTGGTAACCACTGTGACTTCACCGCTGTCACCACGTAAGGCCCGACCCAAATCGGCGAAAACTAATTCTTCCTTGTCTGGTTCTTTAGTAACACTTTATCCCCTACCTTAAACTCGACAGGATTCGTGTTTCTGTCGTATTGCTCTTTTGACTTCCTTTTTGCGACCTCCTGGTTCTGCGGAACCAACTCGTGCGCTCTATGTATCTGATATTTCAATATTTTAGATGGATCGACCACATTATAAACCGGACTGCCACAGTCAAAACCGTACAAGGTACGAAAAGGTGTTTGTTTCGTGGATGTGTGTGACGTGTTGTTATGCACATGCATAGCCGCCGAGAGCCATTGGTTCCAGTTGGAACCGTCCTCTTTAGCGAAACTGCACAGACTCGGCCAATGGCCGCGTTCCAGCGAGCCGTTCGCTTGAGGGTGGTAAGGCGTAATGTGGAATTAACTAATTCCTAACATCTTGCACACATCACCTTAGAAACAAAATTCGTATCATTGTCGGTAACTAGAATTCTGGATATGCTACGTATATGTAGGGTTATAACTTCGTCGAAAAACGCTTTGGCCACCGTGCTTGCCTCTGCATTAGGTATGGCTACGCAAGCCATGTATTTCGAGAAGTCATCCTGAAAGGTTAGAATGTACTTATTTTCCGAATTTTGTCTTAGGTAAGACGCCGACTATATCCATATAGACCTTTTCGAATGGTCTAAGTGGGGTGTCGGTCAGTACCAGAGGCATCTTCGTCAGCCTACTACCTTTGTTCGCCTGGCACTAATCGGTTACTATTTTGAACGGCTGGCATAATAAATAGGCCCTAAAGTTCTTCGTAGCCCAAACGATAGCTAGAAATTCCCTCTCGTCATTCTCCTATCCTCCCCTGTGAAAGGACGGCCCCCAATGCCTCCCCGCTCGCATCGGTCGTGAGAATGAATTCTTTAGAAAAGTCTGGGTACGCCAGAACTGGAGGAGTTACTATAGCCTCTTTCAACCTTTCGAAAGCTTCCTGGAAGCTTCTTGTCCAGTTGAAGGCAGCATCCTTCCTCAACAAGTTAATGGGCAGCGCTATTTTCGCTGTGCCGGGTACGAACTTCCGGTAGTAATTCACCAGACCCAAAAACGCTTGCACTTCTTTTTTATTCTTTGGAGGTGAAATGCCTTTGTCACACTCTACTTTCTGCGGATCGGGAAGGGCACCCTGCTCTGAACATACGTGCCTTAAGTAAATTACCTCGCGACGTAGGAACTGACATTTACTAACGTTCAACTTCAAATTGTTCTCCCTTAAAGCCTCGAGAACCCTTAACAACCTCCATTGATGCTGTTCTTGATTACTTCCATACACTAATATATCGTCTAAATAGACGAAACAATCTATGCCCTGTAGACCCGTGAAAATATGGTTCATAATTCTCTGAAAAGTGGTAGACGCCCCCGTTAGACCGAATGGCATTTTATTAAACTCAAAATTACCTAGCGCTGAGCTAAAAGCCGTCTTTTCCCTGTCACTGTCGCCCATTAAAACCTGATGATAGCCGCTGGCTAAATCTAAAGTAGAGATCCAGTATTTCATCTATACTAGGTATGGGAAATACTTGCTTGATGGTCGCTTCACTGAACTTCCTGTAGTCTATCACCAACCTCCATTTCTTCTCCCCGTCCCTCCCACTCTTCTTTGGAACTAGAAATAGTGGGGAGTTCCACGGTGAGGTGCTTGGACATATCATACCATCCTCTAAAAGCTTATCTACCTGTCTATTCACCTCTTCCCAATGCATATGAGGAAGTCGGTACTGCTTCTGGTTTATGGGCGCTTGACCCGCTACAGTGGGAATCCTTTGCGCCAACACAGGTGTGTAAGAAAATTTATCCTCTTCCAAAAGGAAGACGTCTTTGTAGGATGCACAAATCCTTACAATTGACTCCCTCTCTTTACTATTCAAATTGGTGTCCAGCCTGACTCCACTCATTAGCATGTTAAGCCTTTTCTTAATGTTCGAACTCACAATACTATTAACTGAGCTTGCTTGGGCCGGTTGTTTATACTTTCTGAAATAACTGAATTCCCGTACAAAATTGTCGTTGAGAATGAAATCTTCTTCCGTGGAATTCAGGATTGGGTTATTGACCCTAATTCCCACCACGTTCACTAGGGTTTCTCCCAGGTAAATCTATGGAGAAATCTAACTCTTGTGGACTACTACAACTGGAATCTTGTGTTTTCAATTTAACCCTATTCCTGCCAAGCTATTTTACTGACGTAAACCGCCATGGTGTGACTTATAGTCACGCATATAAAAACAATATTTTCCTAATGAAAATGATTATATTTCAATTTATTTTTTAGATTTATTTGTGTAATAAAAAGAGAAAAAGGTTGTGATGGTTATTTTTTTTAAAAAAGTTAAGTTTTTTAGAAAAAATGTTAATTCATATCGCTGCTAAAAACTCGACACAAAATGTCGACACAAAAGAAAATTATTTGTCGCGTTATTGATGATAGTAGGCGTCGTTAACTTTTAGGTTAAGGGGTTAATTTTCATTCGAAATGTACCACCACTGCAATACTGTGATCTAGTGTGATATCTCGTGTGGTCGAGATATCACATGCAGCCCTCTAGTACATACAATTTTATGCACTTTTTATTTGATGTGACTCAAAGTCACATCTCGGCGGTTTACGCCATAATGTTTACTGTTAGAGAAAAAAATATAACTAAATAACATTTTTAAAAATTTCATATAGTTTTGTTTAAAGAAATATTACTAATAAAAAAATACATTGAACCCTTGACTTAAAAATAGAAGGATTTTGAAAGTTACAGCAGTTTGAACTTCAAGTGTGACCCAAAGTCACAGCATGACAGGAATAGGGTTAAGCGATACGATACACGTCGACTGAGCTTTTACCACGCTATTCGTCGCACGTATTCCCTCGTCCGCTCCACCTATCATTACAAGTGGCAATTTGGCGACATGTTTGCCCTCTGTCTTAAACAATGTCAAATTCTTCTTCACTGAGTTTATAACAGACTTGTTCCACAGGTTCTCCCGGCCAAGTATGCCGTCCGCTGGCAACCTTCGTTCAAGTGACACCATGTGCAGCGTTAAACCAAGGCTTACACAGCTTGCGTGGGTAACATTGACTGTTCCTTTTGTGGAAGCACAGCCCCCAGAAGCTCCACTCAGAGCTCGGTCTTCACTGCGGTCAATTGGTGTGTCCAACTTCAAAGACCTCTCTTTCACCAGGGTAGTGTCCGCACCAGTGTCCACCAGCAAGACAAGTTTTCCATTAGTTGCCTCTACGCAAGGGGACTCAATAAACACATCATCTTCTGGTTTCTTACTGTAACGGACTTCGCCGATATCAATATCCACCCTAGAATCCTCGGCATGCTTTCCCCGTTCACATACCTGTATCCCTCCTTCAATATTGTGGATTTCCGCAGTGGAAAAACCGTTTACAGTTACATGCTCGTTAACCGATCCTTTACCTCCTCTAAACATTTCCTTTGTAGCAAATTGCTGGATCCCAGCATGTCTTTCTATTACTCTATTGGTACTATTTCTCTTAATCTCCGACGAGAGAATTTCGTCTCCAACTTACTAATTGCTTTCCGTGTAACCCCCTCTGTACTTGATACAAACGACCCCTGCGGAACTTTGTCTTGGCCCGCAGTTGAATTCACTGCCCCATCGGACGTATAATTCAACCCACTGAGTCGTTGTGGCCTTCTGTTACTCTTGTTTTTGGGTTACTGGCCTTGCTTGGGCCCCTGGTAGTTTCCCTGCCGCGATTTCCAATTTCTTTTAGCTTCGCAGTTCACCACCACGTGCCCTGGTCTGTTGCACCAATGACAAATTATTGTAGTCTTATTCTGAGCCATGTTATCGGTCGGTCTAGAAATCATGGGGACTATTGGCGGCTGCGGTCTCCTGCTTTTTGCACCAACCCTGTTGCTCGACAATTGTTTTGTACCTTCTCTTCTCAACTGTGAGCTGCCGAATACGTTCCTTGGGGTCTTCCAAGCTCGAGAAATCCTCCCTTACCCTTTGACTAGAGGAATACGGCAGGGTAGGATCGTATACACTAGTCTTTCAACAAGTCTCTCAAATGATGATTTTCGATTTCCAGGTCCCTCAAGCAATCCTCCTGACTGCTGCTTTGTCGCCAGTAACTTATCGTAATGATTCTTTAGCGACGCGAATTCCGTTCTCCAATCCTGCAGCTCTTCTGTGGTCGCTACGTTCCTGTGGTCAAGAAAACTCAACAGTTCCTCTATGACCAGATCGGCCTGCTCTATTTTGGACAAGTCTTTACAAACGCCCATCTTCCCTCTAATCAACTCGACGTTTTCCTTATTACTGACCGTGAGACTAAAGTTCGCCCAGTTTTTCGATAAACCTGTTGATTTCTTTCAATTTTCTTTCTTTGTTTGTCCTTCGAATCTGATATAATAAATCAGAACCTGGGACCCCGAGCAGTTGCTCGGAACTTTTTTCAAACGATTCCAAGTTTTATGAGTTAGGTTTAATGGGGCGAAAAATTTTTAAAATAAAAGAGTTTTGATTTTTTGCAGTGTGAATAGTAAAAAACGGCCGTTCTATCGGTTTTAAGCGAAGGGCCGCTTGGTCACTTTGCCATTATACTTCCAAAATTTTTTCAATTTTTATAAACATTTTTGCCTTGAAAACATTGACACTGTTCATAAATTTCTTGAAGTTTTACAAAACAAAACAAAAACATTTGAAAAATATTTGAAATGCATTGTCAAATAATATTTGAAAAATTATTAATTGACATTTTATTTCAGAACAGAAAAAAATTTAAAAACAAAAACAAAACAATGTCAATAAATTCAATAAATTATTTACACACTTGTTGATCAACCACTTTTATAGAGAAAAAACCACCAAAATGAATTTTAAAGAAAAAAACACCTCGACAGATCGATTTGCAATCTCTCAATCTCCCTAATATGTGAATATCAAAAAAATCCTTAGAGCCGTTTTCGACCTCAAAAAAGCTGCAAATATATATACAATTTTAGCTCGTTTAATAAGATTAGATATACATCATATATGTACATATAAAAAAAAAAGTATTCAATTGTTTTTACAATTTATTTGACCCCACACAAACACAAAATTTAATAAAAAATTAAAACTTATCAACTTTTAAGCCCATGTGTGAGCTTAATAATCTTATTTTTATCAAGTTTGTTAAATTATGACCAAATGCTCTGACTACCCTAAGCCGACGGTTATACAATTTTAACGTTTAAACAGTTTTTTTTTTCCTTCCAGGAAACGTACACCGTTGCGGGATCAATTTCCCCCCCAAACACAAACACTTCACTGCTTTAAAACTTCAGTTTATTCACAACGCGTAGCGCATTTTTCTCTTAAACACTTATGCCCGGTTTTTCAGTGCTAGCTTAAACTCAAGTTTAGCTAAACCACCTCCAAGGCTCAAGCTTCATTCTTAAGCCTGTCGGGTTTCACAGTGCGGTTTATGTCATAGGCTTAGCTAAGACACATTTGTGGTGCTATTGTGAGTTATTTTTGTAAATCATCTATTGTAAACGGGTCTCGCAGTCGGTATATGTCAAAAATTATTATGAACTTCAAAATTATGAATGAAAAAATTATTATATTCAAAAAGTCGTTATATGTCAAAAATTATTATAAACTTAAAAATTATGAATGAAAAAGTTATTATATTTATGTTGTAAAATGCAATTTGGCTTTGTTAAATTATTTAAATTTAATTTTAATGTAATAAAAGAGTGAAACTTGTGTTTCACCCCAACACACGAATTGTTGAAAAGCACAATTGACGTATAAAAATTAATTTATTAAATAAAAGTCACATGTGTCAATTTGTTGTTTCAAAAATTGAAATCTAAAGCTTAAGCCCAGGAAATCTACCGCTTAAGTTAAGCGTCACTTTAAGTTAAGCTTATATCTTAAACTCGCACTGTAAAACGCCTCAAAAAGATAAACTGGAGTTTAAGCCTCAGGTGGAGCTTAAGCTTGCACTGAAAAACCGGGCATTACAGTCTAATTCATAAAAATTTACAAAATACAAAATTCGAAAAACATTATTCATAAATGCTTCATAACTTTAAAATAGCTTTATGAAACAGTTACAAAAAGTCAAAATTTAAAAACGAGCTGAGGCAATTTTAGGCGTATTTTAAAATTATTTTTGAATAAAATAATAATGAACGAAAGAAAATTTTGGAGGAAGTTGCAAATTTTGCAGGCTTTTCACAGGAAATAAATATTTTTGGACGTAATTTATAGATACGCCTAAAAAATATATAAAACAAAGATTTATTATTGCCCACTAAAACAAAGCCGCGGAATGAATTTTATGCAATGCATTTCATTGTATTCGCCAATTTAATTCTAATTCCTCGGATTTTGAACCATTTGTTCTTCTGAAGAAAATGTTTTTCTGTACACACACTTTTCTTGGCCTAATGCAAAAGACTTTAGGATATGATACTACTGAAATATTCTTAGGTACTGGATTTCCCAAAAAATGCCATTAATTTTATCAACCAAATTAAATTAAAAATTTCGAGAGTCATAACCAAAGAGGCGAAGTCTCTAGGAGGCCGTAAAGGTTAATTAAGCATTGTTAAAAGCAAAGGAATGCAGAAAATAAAAACAATTTTTTTCCCGCATGCCCACAATGGCGATCTTTTGATTTAAAAGATCTAGAAATATTTCAGACATATTTTAAGGCTGGGAGTGGCATGATTTCTGTAAGAGTTGCTGGGACCCAAAATAGCAGCAAAGTTTTCCCCGCTTCCTCCGTTTCATTTCAGCGTCTTTATGATAGAATTACGCAAACGTTACGCATCATTTTACGCATCTTAAACGATTTTTTGCTAATTCGGTTTAAAACGAGGCACTTTTAGCATCTTTCTTTCCTTTTTGGGTTCATTATTTTTTTAAATAGTAACTGGTAAAATTTGACGAAAATGTCGTAGAGTGAATTATTAGTGGAAAGCAGAGAATCAGCATAAAACGTGCTTTCAAATACGTCTGTATCTCAAAAAGTTTGGAGACGGCAGCCTGAAAACTTCCAACTTTCAATGGTTATAACTCAGAAACTACTCTAGAGTTGCTTTTTTAGTCTGTGTTCGATTTATATGGCAAAAAGTTGCCTTTAAAAAGAATTCGAGGAAAATGGAGTACAGGAAACCACGACATTGTATTTTTAAAAAATGCCTGCTTCATTATTTCATTTTAATTACTTTACTCTGCTGTTCCATACAGTGCGAGAGCAATTGTCGTGTTTTTTTTAATATTTTAATTTAAAAAAATTTGTAATTTTCATGACATTGTCTGACATATTCTCTCTTGAGTTTCCAATTTTTCTCTGAAAACAGTTTTTAAAGCTTTCATAGCTAAAAATTCCTTAAAATTCGTTTATGAATTGACTGCTTTATAAGTGCGTTGTAAAGCTTTGATAAATTTAAAAAGCATTTTATATAAAATAGATTTGAAAAGCATTTTAAGATTTTTTTATGAATTAGACTGTTAGTTCACAATTACGGATTTTTACTTATTGCTTATTGCTATTTAGAACCGTAGATCATAAACAACTAACAGAACTAACAACTCACAGAACTCACAACTCGTAGAACTAACTCCCGAACTCTTTAAGTTCGGGTTTATAAAGTGGCAATGGTCGTCACCAACATGGCCGTCAAGATTCTTCCGTGTTCTCTGTATTTTTCTGGTGGGTCAGCGCTATTGCTGACAAGAATCGCAAGAATTGCGTCTGACGCGGAAGGAGAACCTTGACCAGCTTTCCATTTGCACATTATAATAGCCGTGAAAGCTGGCCTTACACATTCTGCTTTCGAGTTGCGATCGCT
This sequence comes from Conops quadrifasciatus, assembly GCA_949752815.1. Taxonomy (NCBI): domain Eukaryota; kingdom Metazoa; phylum Arthropoda; class Insecta; order Diptera; family Conopidae; genus Conops; species Conops quadrifasciatus. Next base: position 17,035,701 of record OX457079.1, read on the forward strand.
AGCCAGTCGCTGAGTGCTTAGCTCAGCTATCATAGTCAATTCGGCCTAAAAGTATGCTTATGAATTAATGACCGCAACTCGACAGCAGATGTTTGGCAACATGCTGATGACGACACACAACAGGAAGAAGATCCAAACTCAACGATTCCTCGTCGATCACAGGAATTAGAGCTCTATCCATCCGCTACGTGGAAAATTTTGCGCTGAGATCTTGGCCTAGAGCAAGGAAAATGACCCGCTGTTTTATCGCAAAATTTTATTTAGCGATGCACCGTTTAGTGCGGTTTTCACGCTGGCATCATTAGACCTTATTGCTTCAAAAATAATTCAATATTAATTGAAAAACGATCTAGAGTCGTTGGTTTCCCTCGCAAAGAAACTTTAGTTACCGAGTAAGTTTTGAATTTATTGACGATTTTAATGGCTTTCTGCGGCCGTAGCACAGTGGAGGAAAATGGCTGTTTTTGACTTCTTCGCGGTCAAAAATCTGTAACTTTTGAACGGGTTGAGACACTTTGATGCGGTTTTTTGCAAATGAAAGAAGAAACATGTATTTTATAAATAAAAAAATTCCATATGTCTCGCAATTTTTTTAATATTTTTAAAAAATTTCCAAAAATAGAGTATTGTGAAAAAGTCGCGTCACAAAAAAAATGTTTTTACCTGTTTATATTTTGACTATTAAGCATTATATTTGTAATAGGACATATATATTAACTATGCTAAAGACCTAAAAAATTATATCTAACCAATAACCAATGCAGTTTAAGTGAAAGGTTTGTAATTTCGAAAAGTAACAATATTTCTTCAAAATATTAAAGCAATTTACTTAAAACACAAAGTTTTTAAAGTTTTTTTAGTTTTATTTACTTAAGTATATTGTAATAAATTATAATATAAAATTTTAAAAGAAAAGGTTTTACAAATTTTCAACGAAATCTTCATCTATAGGTTTCCAAATCAATTCTTCTGCCTCTTTACTTAAAGGTGTAGAAGTTTTGGTATATTTTCTCCTTAAGGATGAAATGTAGGGATCTGAAGAAATAAGAAGCATTCTGAACAAACCCTCGTTGGTACTTTCCCGTGAACACTTTCTGGTATTGTGCTCCCTATAGTACCTGTAGTCCTTATTTCGTTTTTCTTGAGCTTCTTCAGATAACTCTCCAATAGGCAGTATATGGTTTTGGATTATTTGTTCGCCATGCATCAATACTTTATGGACAGTGGGGGACATTGCTCTCCATGGATACAATGCGTTATAAAGATTCGCAGTGGTTTTAGTATATTTACCAAATTTTGAAGGGTTTATTTCTCTGTTACTCGAAATAACTTGTAATATAACTTTAAACTTAAATATTAAATTTAAGTCTATTCCAGTGATTCGAGAAGTAGTAACTGGATCGTCAAAAAACCTCCTAGCCGTATTGCCATCATTTGTGTTCCCAGCTCCAATCTTAGGCATGTCGATGATGAGACCTTCTTTCTTAAATTCTGCTTGAACTTCCTTCTTCTTCTCCTCTCTCAGAAGTCTATTTTTAACATTCCTTACGGTTCCTTTTTCACCAAAATCCAAATTATATGAAATCTTCAGAATATGTTCCATAAACCTGATTTTCGTATGTAACGGAGATAGACCAAATTCAAATCCGGAAATCTCATCTTTGTTAGGAGGAGTTTCATTTAATGTTTTTCTCATTGCCCTACAGATAGTGCAAGATGACGTTGACTTTGTACCCGTAAGAACTTTCACAATCTTTCCGTCAACCATTGTCATAAATAGTCTATGCTGGACGGTTACCTCCTTTCCCAGGTACTCAAAGGTAGGATCTTCCAAGTTATCTATTTGAGTATTTAACAATGATACTTCTTGTTGGATCAGCTGTCCAGTTTCTCTTTTATAAAGAAATTTGATTGGGCGGCAATACTTTGTTGTAGATGATGACGGGTTTTTCCATAAATTTTCCGATGAGATATTTTTCGAAGATGTTGATGGCTTGTTCATGTCAATTACGGATTGAGAAGTATCACAAAGTCTTAAAGGCACGAGGGACAACATAAACATATCTGCGTCAGATACTCCTTCCTCAATAACTTGTTTGTATTGACTTTGACCAGATGATCACAGCCCCATTTAGAAAGCATTACTAAATTTCCGCTGCATTGTTTTATTATATCCTCTGAAATAGTGTGCAAGATACGTTCTGAGGTGTGGTCCAATAGTGCTTTTAGCTTTACTTCTGCTGATGTTGCCGTTACAGTGCAATAATCCCAGAGGGGTAAACAGCGTTTTTTAGCGTTTTTTATCTCATCATAAGAAGGATAAATGTTAGCATTAATTTCTAATGCAGAAGACCTTATTAGCTCATATTGATGTCTAGTCATCTTCGAGTCAATGTATAGAGCCAGTGCCGTATCTGGAGCCATTTTTCCATCTGCTTTGTTAAGACTTTGCAGTTGAGAAGGTGTTGAGAATGCTGAAAGGACTCTTTTGAGGCGATTAGGACTTGCATGCGAAGCCTTTACCACGATATCAGCCTGAAGATATTGCCTGGCTGCTCTTAGGTGTTGAATATAAGCTTTTGTTAGCATTGTATCGCCAACATTCAACGAAATTTCTTGTAGCCTTCTTCTTTTGGTCCGTTCTGAGCTATCTTCAAAAGGCTTTTGGGGTCTGCCTCGTTTCGATTCTGCTGCTGGATTTTCCCCAGCATCACTGTCCTCGTGATCTTGTTGAATTTGTATAGCTGCAAGCCTTGTAATACTTCTTGCCGGTTTTCAAAATAGACTGTATTTGTTTTTTTAAATTTTGCAGGGCATTATAGCTTAAAATGTTGTCTTCTATAATGTCTTCAATAATGTGTTCGAACTCTATTTTCTTCATTATACTTAAATTTAAAATATATTCGTATGTCACAATTTTTCCTTCCATGTCTTCAACCTCTGGTTACTTCAAAATATTTGATATAAATGATTTCTATAACCAAAAAACATTCCTTTATAAGCAATTGTAATCACTGGAAAAATTCCCGCAACTATGCAGGCAGCCTTATGCCAGATTAGTTCATAAGGTACCTAAGCTTACGCGAGGTACCTGTCGCTAAATGCTAATGAGGTTTTAAAAAACCTCAGTAAAATATTTTAATAACTTCTTTTTTACGGCTGCCATAAATCGATTTAAAATTCTGAGAATTGACTAATACTTTTATTATTATACTTATACTACGAGTATAAATACTTTTATTATTACCTAAACACAAAAAAATCCAAATTTTAGGAAAACTAGCTTCCAGAGAAGGAGAAGGTATCGGAAAAAACCAAAAGACAAGGATTAATTATCTCAAAATTGCAGGGTGGTGATAAATTTATTCATCCCAACACTAAGTTTAGTTTACTTTATAGATTTCGAGTTAAAAAACAACGTTATATTGAAGTACATTATTAGTAGAAAATAAGTAGGTAAAATTTTAAAACAAAGAAAAACGGGTTCCTGTGGATCGCTGCGGGTCAAGTATATTTGGGAAAGTTTTTCTTAATACTTTGAATTTTCAGAAACTGTTACGGGTTCCACGTGCCGAGACGTGCGTCAAAAGTTATGGCTTCCGAAACTGAATATTTACAGTAAAAGTCAGTCTTTTTTCAAAAAATTATTTAAAATATTCTTGTAAGCCACGCCCACAAACTCTATGCAGGGTTTTATTTATAAATAGCCGGTAATAGTATGTTAAATAGATTTAACATACTTTTTATTTGAAATTGATAACTCAAACATCGGATAAGTTATACGCGTTCAAAGTCAGAAAAAAACTAAAAAAACAGTTTTCGAAAATTTAGTTTCTATTTCTTGACTTTGACCGATCATCACGCGACTTGAGACTAATTTTCAGAAAATTCCTTTTGGCTCTGGAGGTGTATATCTGTTATAAATTAAATGCAAAAAGAATTTTTAAAAAATATGCGCGCGACTTTTTTGATTTTTGGCCGCGGCCTAGACGCGATCTCCCACTGTGCGTAGGCCGCTCATGCACTGAACTTGAAACGCAAAACAAATTTGGTAACCGTGTAGGTGCCGAATTTGCTGAAGGTTTTAATCCTTTTCTTCGGCCATAATTTTAGGATATTGTCGCACCGGGATTTTGTCATTTTGGGATGTTTTCGTTCAGAATTTCGAAAAACCAACCAATAATTTTTTGTTAGAGAATATGGACGACTTTGATCCGGATGTTCAAAATCAAAATAATATAAGCGATAAGTTAATTTTGATAAGGAGACCTTTTAACGGAACCAATTGGCCTCCAAGGTTGTGCAATTTGTCACCTCGCGATTATTTTCTGTGGGGTCACGTGAAGACAACAATTTATGCCTTGAGGCCTACATAATTCATGTTATTTGTGATATACAATCGTATACAATGGTGCGATTCATCAAGAAAAGACACTATTCCTGAAATCATTTTTAAACGTTAATTTTAAGTATTTATCTTTGAAATAAATAATAAAATTTATGTAGTTAGAATGAAATTTTGTGTGCTATTTTTTACAATTTTAAGTTCTATCAGGATTAAAAACATATCCGATATTTCCATTTCTACTTGAAAATTACTCATTAAATGTTTTGTACTGTTAATTTTCTGCTCGGGTGTCACCCCTATGGACTATATGCTGGGTTTAAAATTAGTTTCCACTGTACTTAATACATAATATATGATTTTGTGCTAGTTATATTAATTTTTCTGTTCGAGTGGCACCCCTTTAAATACTAAAAACTCTTCTTTTGCGCTGTTTATTTGCTTACCTGGTGCGGACCGCCCCCGCCTGCTCCCCATCGCTACATCACTATACAATATTAATACAAAACAATAATATAAATAATACAATTTTACACATTGATTATGTAAGTAAAAATAAGTTCAAGAGAAACAAGTAAGTGCGTTAACTTCGGCCTCGCCGAACCTCATATCCCCTACACCCGTATCTGTCGAAGTGACGATAAAAAGTAGGCGGGTGACGCCCACTTTAATTTCATTTACATATAGTAAATTTTGATATAGTAACTCATTTTTACAGCACCGTTTATCTCAACAAACACCTCATTATATGGTATGGTATACCGGTGGGCGTGTCACGCCCATTTTATGTGAGATAACTTTTTATTTTATTATAATTTTTTAGAATATTTTAGGAGAAGAGAAGAGAATGCGAGAATCGTGGCAAATCTCAAGACTATATCTCCATTTGTTCTTCTCTTAACGTGATTTTTGTCACCAGTGGGCGTACCACGCCCATTTTTAAGAGTGTATTTAAGTTTGACACCATGGACTCGGGAATGAAATTTTAGCTTTAAACTCGCTCTACAAGCTGAGAAATTGAGCTAAAAGCAAGGAAAAATTCATATTTTCTATAAAAAGTAGGCGTGGCACTGGACCGATTTTCTCCATTTTCAATACCAAACAGCCTATGGTGACAAGGAATGTTCGTACCGAATTTTATGACGTTAGCTCTATTCGTTCTCCCGTAATCGTGATTTCTACAGACAGACAGACGGACGGACATGGCTAAATCGACTCAGGAGGTGATTCTGAGCCAGAATATATATACTTTTCTATACCTGCCACGCCTCCTTTAATGCGTTACAAACGGAAGAACAAAGTGAATATACCCTCATCCCTTCGGGTGTAGGGTATAAAAACGCAACACTGCTGATTTCATTTGGCAACACTGTTGACATGCTTCAGGCAGCAAACCTGAAAATTAACGAACTTCGCTGCCGTGTTCTCGTTCGTTAAAGCAGCAACGCTCACTTTGCTGCCTTCATAAGAAATACCACGTTATCAGCTGATGCGTTGCTGTCGAAAGGTTGATTGGGTTTCAGCCAATACAATTCTAGCCGCGGCCGAATGCCCCACGCGCAATAACTACATACATACGTATACAAGAATACTGTTAGCAGCGAAGCCGCCGTTTTGCGGAATACTGTTAGCAGGAAAGCCTGCGTTTTGCTTTGAGCTTTTTCAGAAAATTAAGCTTTTCAAAAAATTCAATTCAATTCAAAATTTCTTGACATTTATTGTATTATTCGACCCTTAGAAGTTTCTGACTGACCTTACATCGTTCAACCCCATTGAGCGGGAGACAGATAAAATCCCGAACGAAAAAATCCCGACAATTTTTTAAAATCCCGAACGAGATAATCCCGAGAGGACAAAATCCCGAAACGACATAATCCCGAACCCGAAACTCAATCTTTGCCGCCGAAGTCCGCCAATACGCGGAAATCGCCTTTCTAAATAAACACATTGATATTAACTTGTGGGCGGGCACGACCATTTTCATGAGAGAACTTTTATCATCTCGGTAAACTAGGCAATGAAACCAGGCTTAATATCTGAACTACAAATTAAGAAATTTAGATTTAGAAACGAATTCATTTATTTTTACTAGATAAAGGAGGCAAACCGAAACGATTGTCTCCATTTTCCATCCCAAACAGGGTTAAATGACAGAGATAAATTAAAAAAAAAAATTGTCTGTAGTGTTAAATTTTATGACGATACCTACATTCATTCCTTTGTGAATTCTCTTCCAACTGAGCAAACCATTTATTTGTTTGGGGGATTTATTTGTTTGGGAGATATATTTGTCTGAGACTGTCCTGCTAGCAGAGTTGGGCAAAATTTTTATTCGCTACAACCTCGTTAAAATTATTTTAATTTCGTTAACGAAGTTACTTTTCGTTACTTTTGCTCGTGTTAAAGTAACGCGTTACTTTCCTCTCGTTACAAGTTAACTGAGTAACAAAGTAACGTTAACGTTAACTGAGAGTAACGACATTACTTTTTTAGTTACTTTTGTTCACGTTATTTTACCGGCGTTACTTTTCAGTTAACGTCTTTAGTATTTTGATAGTTTGTAACCGTCTGGTCTTTTTCCCCACACACGAAGTGGAAACGCGAAAGTGAAAGAAGTACTTCCAAGCAGTTTAAAGCAGCTGGAAGTGAAACAGATCCGATAATATTAGGCTGAAGTAGCATGCTTATACTTACATATCTAGAAGCCCTTTTCGCTGTTGCCTCATTTTGACATTTAATTTTTGGTCTTGTGATTTTCGGTAAATTTGTAGATATTTCTATGCAATAAATGGCTTTTGGTTTATGTAGACTTCCGAAATTCTCCATATTTGAAATTAGCGTATGACAAGAGAGTACCTCACTTAAATGGTAATCCAACATCATAGTTGGATCCTCATCAGATCTTGATATTATGCGAATAAATTCTGTTGACACCAATAAACTTAGTTCTCGATCATTGCAGAGATTTGGCTCAAAAAATATTAGGTGTTCTTTAAAATTTCTCCGATTAATCATGTAGAGGTATTGCTGTCCTTGGGCTTGCCGATATGAATATGTTGGTAATAAGTCACCTGGAGCTCCGGTCATGCATCTTGGCCATCTTTTTCGACCACGCAGGATCCTATTCGAGCCTGTGCTCGTTTCTTTTAAAGCAGTAGCTGTTTCCGATGTTAAATCTAAGACTCCAATAATGGGTTTTGCAACCGTTCCGATCAATCCTCTCCCAAATCCACTTATTATTCCATGAAGTCCTTGTCCTGCTTGAATGCCTGCATATGTATGTCGCACAATGCTTGTCATTCCGCCTAATAAACCAAAGCCAAAACCCTTCAACCCTGCGGTAAGGTGCTTTGCAGACGTCCTTGGTGCAGAAGATATTTCAAGGATTTTCTGTCGAGCTTCGTTATCTGTTTTATCTAGTGCTACTTTAACAAGGCTATGTGATAACGTTTCCGTTAATTTAGCAGTAGAATTTGAAACTCCGTGTGTTATATTTCTTACAAGACTTTTAAAAGAACCCTCGTATATAAGGCCTGATACGCCCTCTGACAAGTCATTTGCAAAGCCCAAAGGATTACCAAGAAAGTCAACACTTCCTAAAATAGAAGCTGCATGCCATTTTATTTGATTCTTATAGTGTATCCTTATGATAGTCAAGTAAGCACTCATTGCTTCAAAAAGGTGTTTCTCTGATAGTTTCTCAAATTCTATTAATGCGTCTTCAAATGTGATCAAAGTTAACCCAAGTGACTTTTTCATGTCACACAGTTGATGCGATAATGAACTTGCAGTAAAAAGACTCAATCGTATCTAAAATAATACAATATGCTTTATTAATTTTTATATTAAATTTTCAAATGAGAGGCATATAGGCATAATTAGAGATATATAAGAGGCTTATAAGCATAATTATAAGTAAATTTTGGAACTCTGTCAGGTGACACGTTTTGTCAGTATGACAGTATGAGTTTGACAGTATGAGTCTTGACAGTATGAGTTTGAACTCGCTAAATTCATACTATAGTCCTTAGCGCTTTTTTTGGTGAAACACATTTTTTAGAGCGTTTTAAAAACTGTATCTTATTAGGTTTTTGTGCAGTCGAGCAGTGCCACGAAAGCTTTTATAAAGCGTCAGCAGGCAACGGAGATAGTGTATTGATAGCCCAGTGGTAAATGTAGCGAAGGCCTTTAAAAATCATTGATGATTGCGTACTGATTTTGTCGATGAATTTCAAAGTACTTCACCACGAAGGTAGCTGTAAGCGAGAAAAATAACTACTACTTACGGACCTCCCTTACGGCGTAATGTGGAATCGAATCAAGGGTGTAGATTTCGTAGCTAGGAGCGAATTGATTGCGTATACAGGCCTCATTCGTTACTCGCTTACACCGTAAGCAAGGTTCCGAAGTACTCCGGGTCCCTAGGCACTCTATGTGTAAATGTAATGCGAAAAATGACATCGATGATATCATGACCATTTTTACCACTGGGAGGCCATTTTCAAAAGAGAAGAGAATTGAATAGAGAAGAACCTTCTATAGGAGTGACATAGCTTGAATGGGTGACACCCGGGCGGAAGGGCTGGTGTCCCCTCTATACAATATTTTGTTGATGGCAATTTTTTTACTATGTATAATTAAGTAATAGATGTAATAATAATCGTTGCAAGTCGGTTGTGGAGAAATCTGTTTGAGCGGATTTTTCTAGAAAGGAAGGAAAGCACGGAACAATATAGGGTGTTTTTTTTGCTTAGATAGAACTTGCTGAAGGGTTTATCTTTCAAACGAGCTGTCATACTGCGTTCACAGTTTGACACTTACTATCAGTATACTCGGCAGATCATCCCAGACTCAAGCTTGAATAACGCTACCAAGTGATTAAGTTTGAAAATCAATCGGCGATTTCCACAACTTATAACCGACTTCGTGATTTTTATGACACATTTCGTACCTCATACTTTCTAAATGATACAATAGCTCCAACGCGCCAAACTAATGTGGTGACTGAAGATTATATTGCTGCTGTAAATTTATCGATTCGTCGTCGATCGCAGGAACTGGGGCTCTTTCTGTCTACTACGTGGAAAATTGTGTGCAAAGTTCTTAGCCCACCCAACAAGATCCAGCTGGTACAAGTCGCATTATGTTTGACACAAACGACATCAATATAGTGACCTATTACATCGCAAACATTTGTTTGATCAAACAAAAACAGCATCGCATTAACATTGCGAAGGAGATGTTGAACTCTGTCCGCGACGACCAAAATTTACTCCAGAGGGTCATAACTGGTGACGAATCATGGGTTTATGGTTATGACGTGGAAACCAAAGTTCAATCATCCCAATGGAGCCTGCCGCACGAGCCAAGACCGAAAAAAGCGCGCCAAGTTCGGTCAAATGTGAAGGTTATGCTTACAGTTTTCTTCGATTGCAGGGGCGTGGTGCATCATGAGTTCTTGCCACAGGGTAGAACGGTCAATAAGGAATATTACCTGCAAGTTATGCGCAATTTGCGCGAAGTGAATTTGCGTGAATTTGCGCCAGAAACGCCAGGATTTGTAGAACTAAAATTGGCTTTTGTTCCATGATAACGCCCCTGCTCACACATCGTTGCTTGTGCCCGAATTTTTCGCAAAAAAAAAAACACAATAATGATGCCGCAGCCACCGTATCCCCCCAGATCTGGCCTCCTGTGACTTTCACACAAAATTTGATACAGATTCTTTGATCCATTTTATGGAACAGGCAAAAATCGAAGACGAGCCAAAACACGTCTAAGCAAAATAGCTGTCAAAAATTAACTGAACATTCAAAGTGGCCCAACTTGTCAGCATAAGTGGATATGAGTACCAACATAACGACACAAAAAAATTGAAAATCGAATATACGTAGCCCGCGGGAACTCAAAACTCGCGATACTTTTTGAACAGACCTCGTATATAAGGCGCTCAGCGCTAAAGCCGCCTAAGCCCAAATTTTTCAAATATATAATAAGGTTTGAAAAACCTAACACAAATTTAAAAAATTATTTTTTCTGTAAATAGACAAACAAAATTTTTAATTTAATTTTAGACTAATTTCAAATAAATAAACACTTTATATTTTCAATCTACATAATTGAACATGAAATGATAAATCAGCTTCATATCCGGACTACAAACTGAGAAATTCAGCTCTCAAATTGGATGTATTCATATTTACCTAAAAAGTAGGCGTGGAAGTAATGAAGCTTTGTACAGGTTAAAACAGCACGATTATAGTTGTTCGACCGCCCGCGCGGTAACTTGAACAGGTAAGCCTCTAAATTGCGAATCAGCCTTTTGTACTTAAACCCTTTCTCACTCAACTCAAAGTGGTGAAACTTTCAAATAGGTTCCTGTTGTATTCCTGTACGCCAGACAAGATTTTCTTAATTTCTCAAGTCACTGTTTAAATTGAATACGTCCGCGAAGTACGTTACGCAACGATAACAGTTCGGACTTCAAATCTATTTCCTCTATAAATCTACATATTTCCTGTTCTAATCTAAATTTTATAACCAATAGTAATAACATTGTGTTTTTCAGTTTGTATCACCTTAGTAAATATATTATCACCAACCAACGATACTAAAGATAATAGTATCCTTGGTTGGTAAAATTAAAAAAAATTAATAAAAAAAGAAAACAGTGAAAGTTATTGGCCCTGATAACAACAAAATTTCTTGAAACGAACCCGGACCCCCCCTAGTTCTAACGCGGGTTAAAAAAACGGTCCACAGACCCTAAACGAAACACCGTAAGAGGACCGCAATCGAAAATATCAAGCGAAATAACATAGCGCGTAGACAGCTTGTTTAAGTTTAATATGTGAGCCTTTCAAATGTTAATGTATTGATCTGATGATCATGTATTGATCTTTCGAGTAAATAATACAATTTTTGTATCCTATATCCTATATACATATCTTATCCTTTACATAGTATATGCTGTATTAAAAAAATAGTTTACATTGCTAATAACTGCTTTTCTGCTATGTTAGTTTTTTTGGTTTTTTTTTGGGCAACATGCCTTAAAATAGTTAACAATTTTTTTAAAAATCTTCTGTTTGTCTGCTAAGTATTCCACCCCTTAAATGGCATCCGGGACGTAGCTCCCGTCCCTAGCCCTACCCACACTAGCTATGCCACTGCTATTTGTATGCTAGAATATTTTAGAGATTGTTATCTGTTTTAAAAACTTAACGTAAGAACTGCTGGCAATTACATTTATCTTACCTGACATGGTCCAATATACAGGCTTTCAAAGTAAAATCTTTTAGAATTAGTGGAAGGTATTTCACGTTCAATATATTGCGCACCGCATTCCAATTCTAGCTCAATAGTCTCTGCCAATGAATTTTCTTTTCCAAGTCCAAGAAATAGTGCTAATTTTAATAGTAGTCGCTCTTCTAATATTACCGTGCATGTTTGGAAATTTACTGTTATATACTCAATAATGACAATGTCCTCATTTAAACTTGGCGCCATTTTAACATTCAATACTAAAGAATCGTAATTATCTCTATTTAATTTTGTGTGAAGAAGAACCGGACAACAAGTATCTAAAAGTTGATTATCAACCTGTATCTCAGCCACTGTAACGTTTAGGGTCCTCATTTTAGATGAATTTATATAATCAACAACAAAGCATTCGAGTGTTAAAAAAATTAGCTCCTCGCAGCGAGATATTACGGAAACACCCAAGCCTTTGCCAACTTCCAATTTCATCTGTAAAAAATAAAAACAATTTTTAAATCTGTAATTATATACTCGTATAGAAGATATATAAATGTATAAATAACAAATCGTTACAATTTCTTAATATTTTGTTACATTAAATAATAATATTTTTCTTCCATGACGCAAGTACGCATTTATTATTAATTTTTAATGGTAGTGTACAACCCTGAAAAATATTTTTACCTTTAATTCGTTTATAATAAACATATGTATAGTTTGCAATAGTACTCTTATTTCATGAGCTGTACTGACTGTTGTGTATCGTCATTGATTCACGGGCATACTTTTACGCCGAATTAATTACGATGGCTGAGCTAAACATTTAACTACTAGCTAGCGATCCCAACTCGAAAGTGGAATGTGTAAGACCAGCTTTTACCGCAAAAAGAATGCTCAAATGTAAAGTTGGTCAAGAATTATCTTCCGCGTCAGATGCAATCCTTGGGTAACGCTGACCCAGCGGAAGAGTACTCGGAAAGAATCTTGACGGCCGTGCTGGTGACGACTATAGATTTGTCACTTTATAAACCCAAGCTTTGGCAGTGAAGCGGCAGTTCGCTGAGCAGTTGGTTGTGGAGTTTCTCGAGTATCTCCAGTTTTCATAATGCGGCCTCATCGGATGGAAAGGTAAACAACCTCCTTTACACAGCTAACCTCTGTGACGCTAGCATACGTAGTTATTTCTGCTGATGCAGCGATGGCTGAAGACACACGTCGGCCATTTTTGCTGACGCAGCTCATAGGAAGCGAGTAATATCTACATATGTATGTATATATTTGTACTACAATAAGCAAATTGTATATAAGATCAAAACCAATTAATAAATATCATCATTCAATTACTAATAAATGAAGAGTGTTCTTCATTTGGACTTGCGTCGGTTTATGCGCCGACTGTAAGCATTCAACTAATGCAATAAGTTCAAGTGCTGAATTGCTAAGCAATTCGTAGTCCTGGTTTATGTGCCTGGACTAAAACCAAATTTATTAGATTCTAGGCTGATTTATCGCAAGCAATTCACCGCAAGACAAATTCATCACACAGCAATTCATCGAAACAGCAATTCATCGCTAAAACATTTATCGCGAGCCGAAGCAGAAAAATTTATTTCGAAAATTGCGCGAATTTAAAAATTAATTTTCTGCTTCGGCTTGCAATAAATTTTTTTGCGATGAATTGCTGTTGCGATGAATAACGTTTCGGATTGCAATAATTTTCAGTGGTGAATTATGAAACGTTTTTAAAAATGTCCTTGTAATTAGTTGCCAATACGAAGAATTTCTATTGCGATCAATTGCAGTTGCGATGAATTGCTGTTGCGATGAAATATGTCTTGCGATGAATTGTTTGCAATATGGCTCGCGATTAATTGCTTGCGATGAATAAGCCGGGTACCAATTTATTCTCAACTATATCTTTTTAAGTGCTGAACTGTTCATTAATCCTGAGTCTAAATTTATGTGCCTGGACTTTAACCAAAATCAATTAGATCCAAACGAGGATCCGAACAATCAGGATAACACAACAAAACAGCACTGATATACAGGATCAAACCACGTCGGATTTATGGCAGATAAATGTTGTCGAGAAGCTCAGACAGGAGGTACTTTCAGACAAGAAGTAAAACATCAACGTGAGTGTCAACACAACTCAAGTCATATCCAGTCTACGCATGCTAACGCATATCAATGCATACCAACGTATGCGTCAAGTCTAGGCAAATAAAGTCCAAGCATTTCCACATAGATATTGGGAGGAGTTTACAACTTAATAGATCATGATTATTTTATGAAAACATACCGAGATTTTATAGAAAATTGTTTCTAGTGCTGTTTCAAAAGGTTTTACAGTATTCGTTGCATCCTGCCAAAGGGGATCGGGTGTTAATGACATATCTTTTACTTTAATTTTCAGATCTCGAATTTGGATGGTGAGAGTGGGTCCATTCATTTTGCTTATAACTTCTAAATATCCAGAACCAGGACGTAATTTTTGGAGTTCAATACATTCTGCGGCCGGTATACAATTTTCGTCAAAAGCTATAGTATCCGAATTGATCAGCCCTACTACAACCTCGGCACCTGAGTATAATCCATTAATACCGCCTCTTACCTGTAGAAAAAAAAATCACTTAGAATTTGTTGTATAAAAAGGTTAAAAGTAAAAATTGTTTGTGACAATTTGTTGTTACTCTACTTCCCCTAAGGAAGTAAAAAATAAGGCAACTTGCTTTAGAAAGATATTTAAAATTAATGTTTAAAAAAAACTACTTAAGGAATTGATAGGGTTCTTCACACCGAGCTCGCTGTTATGGTAATGACCTTTTTGTAAAATCATGTGATAATTGGCCTTCTGAAACAGCTGATATTGTGTTTAGATATAGGTTAGGATAGGTTTAGGCCACTTGACCTCAAATTAAAGGTAATTGGTCTCGCTTAGACAAAAACTGTCCAATGCGTTGCTGGCGCGAGTGTTAGTTAAGTGCGTCGTCAGCTAAATTCATTTTTTAGGATGTATAGACACATCGTTGTGATTCTGTAATTTTACGATGTGTCACCTTAGAGGAAGGCAGATGGTCACTTAATGGCGCCTACGTTTTTTTCTCCAAGCTGTGGCACCAGTGCAACCTGAGGATGATGGCCCCACCGTTGCACTATGGCGCCTTTTGACTTTTTTCGTTTCAAAAATCATAACTTTAGCACCAATAAAGATATTTTAAAAAGTTAAACTGCATCTGAAAGAATAATATCCAAGCTTTAAAATGAGCATAAAAACAAAAATTGGTGCCTTAATAACAGGGTGCATTGAAATTCGTTATCAAAGTTGAGATTTTATGTTTTACAAAAACTTCATACCAAAATGAAATGACTTTTTTGTTTGCATTAAAAATACATTCCTTATTTTTTTTTATTAATTAATATAATTTGTTGATTCATACATAATTTTTTGTAAGTGAAATTTTTTTAGTATGTTAGATTTTCTCAAAATAGTTATCTACACTGGAAGGAATGTCTAATAAAGAAAGCATTTCTAAGCTATAAGTATTTGTAAGTTTTTTTTTTGTGATCTTACAGATCTCATGTATGAAATAACTGGATCAGACAGCTAACATGTTGAAAAGGTCTTCATTTTGTCCAGATCGTGATATTTTGCAAGTGTTCATACATCTATACCTTTTGTAGTCCCTATTTTTGCATTCCTGCGCTTCGTCAGACAATTCCCCTATTAGTAAGCACTGGTATTTTATTAAATCCTTTCCATGTGCCAACATTTTATGTACTGTCGGAGTAAGTTTCTTCTCGGGATACTTCTGAAGCAGCAATT
Organism: Conops quadrifasciatus; assembly: GCA_949752815.1. Lineage (NCBI taxonomy): Eukaryota > Metazoa > Arthropoda > Insecta > Diptera > Conopidae > Conops > Conops quadrifasciatus. Next base: position 17,051,132 of record OX457079.1, read on the forward strand.
CGGCAGTTTTGGATGCATATTCACAAAATTTGGGTCCATTTACCATTTCCTTGCAATTCAAAACATTCAAAATGATTCCCAATCTTCGCACAATATCCTTATCAACTCCAGTTATTTGAGCAGTCACTTCGTCGTTTTCAAAAAACCTGCGTGACGAGTTGCCATCATTTGTATTTCCATACCCATATTTTGGACAGTCTATTTTCAGGCTATTCTCATTGAAGAATTGTGAATTGTCTAGGCAATGCATTTAGTGGTGTAGGAATATTATCCCTTATCCTCATGAGTCGCTTTGGACTTGCTAACTCGGCTGCTTCTATTATATGAGCTTAAACCTTTTCTTCGTCCTTTTTGTATTTAATGGATAATGCTTCAGAAAGCTGACCCATGGCAATATCTTCTGTGGCATCTAACAGCTTCCTTTTCCTTGTGAAGGTCGAACACTTGTCTATAGTTTTTGTTGGTCTCCCTGTAGTTCGGTCGGTAGACGTATGGGGCTTTTTTTCGTCAAATATACTAACATCTTCCAGCCACTTGCCATGCTTTTTTACGAACTTATCCGCACAACGAGTGGCGGCTTGCCTTTTGGTTTTAATTTTGGTGTAAATAAAATTAAGTTTGCTTGCCATGTCCCCGTATTCTTCTACTATGTTGTGTATTTTACTACTTAATTCCTTCTTAATAGCCGCAACAAAGTCTTTTTCATTTTTTGAAGCTCTAAACACCTCAAATAATTTAGAATTTTCTAGAGACATTATTACACTTTTAGACTCGTATGACTCGTATGAATAAAAAATATACTGTGAATTATATTTAAAAATACTAATCACTGCTAATTGAAGCTGCACAGAATACTTATGATAATCTTTAAAGTAGAAAAAAACTACTGTGACAAAACACCGAAATATAGGTTTATATATGCAAATAATTACTAATCACCAATCCGTTATTTGCAGTCCCTTTTAAACGATTGCCTGCCTGTTATTACACACTTTTGTAAATAAAACTGGCAAAATATAAAAAGCAAGTGTATTATGCCTTTCGTAACCAAAAAATAATATTTTATATTCAAATGCCAACAACAAAAAACGCGTTTTCGGCCGTACCGAATGTGCGTGATTGTTTTTATACCTGCGTCAAAGTGTTTTTTGAACCGAGGTTGTGTCACTTTTATTGCTATAGAAGGTAAAGGAGCACCTAGAGGCAGCCAATTTTTGGAAGTTAGGTAAATAATTAAATAATAAATAATCACCCTCAATTTCGCAGAGGTCTTTTTGGGTCTTTTTTTTATACTCCACCAAAGTTGGAAAAATGTCGAAATATAGACTTTCCGAAAAACAGGTAGATAGAACTAACAACTTTTAAGACAAAAAACATTTGTTTTGATTATACTTGAAACTAACGTACCTTTTAGAAAAAAACAACAAATTACCGATTGGTCGCTTTATTTACATACACATCAATCGTAAAGATAATAAAAATAAACAAAAACAAGTAAGAGCGTTATCTTCGGCCTGGCCGAAGCTCATATGCCGAAGTGATAAAAAGTGGGCGGGTGACACCTACTTTTTTTAAATTTACAGGGAGTACATTTTTTTCTATTAACTCATCTACAACACCGTTTTTCGTACTAAGCACCTCATTATATGGTATAGTATATAAGTGGGCGTGTCACGCCCATTTTTTAGTATATATTTAAGTCTAAGATGGTGGACTCGGAAATAAAATTTTAGCTGAAAATTCGGTCTACAAGCTAAGAAATTAAGCTATAAGCACGGATGAGTGCATAAGAGCATAAGAGAGAGGAAGAGGCCCCACATTTTGCTCAAATTTGCTCAATTTTACTCGTATAAGGACTCTGAGACCCTTTTCACCCCCTCTTCTACAGCACGTTAAATAGCTATCCCATATTATCCCTAGGTCCAGTTTTTGGCAGTCAATCTTTTAGATCCTAACATTGGACGGTTCTATTTCTTGTATGTATATCTTAGTAAAAATATTAAGTTCCAACTTTGCTGAATTCACATTGAGTCCGACCTTAGTGGCCCAAAGGTGAATTTCTCGCAGAATGCCCTCCATTATTGAAGCTAAGATAATGGAGAAGCTAAGATAGTTGATATTTTTGAAATTAACACGCCAAATACATCCTAGATCAATTCCCAATTTGCCGGCACCAACGAAAAACTTTCATTTTGTTCCCCTGTGTCATCTTTATGGATATAGAGGCATAGAGCTTTATATCCAGAGTGCCTTATATCCAGGTAGAGTAAGCGGCGGAATCGAGAAAAGATCTGCACTCTGTTCCTCTTCCATTGTTTGCTGTCAGTTTTATTAAAGATATAACTTTAAATAAAAGTCTTAAAATATTTTTTTTATTAAAATGTCTTTAAAGCATGGAATACTCATTGAATACGATAGTAATTATAATGATAATGGTTAAAGTTGATGTTTGACCATGCTGACAGCATACTTGGGTATTGCATGTAAAGCATGAGATATACGTTTTTATTTTTTTCCCAGCAGGACACAAACCACAACGCTTTCGTTCTGAAGCCTTTCTCTTCTCTATGTTCGATGTTCGGTTTTCTTCAAAGTGCTGTTCTTTATGACCAATTGCAGTGGACACTGATGCACGGGGTAGGCGTTTTGTCTAGCCACATGTTGTACTACTTGCATACTAAGTTGCTGTAAGATCAATAGATGTCTGTACAACTTGTTCCTATTCTTTTCGAAAGCTGCATAGGACGTCTTGAATGCTTGTTCAAGACACAGTATCAGTTTCAAGGGTTTTCCGAAGTGCCTCCATTTGCTTTCGAATCAAGCCGTGACTGTCGGCAGCGGTGCTGAAAACAATACCATGTATGCTTCCGACAGTCACGGTTTGATTCGAAAGCAAATGGAAGCACTTCACACAACACTTGAAGCTAATACGGTGTCCTGAATAAGCTTTTACTGCTTTCAGGATGTCTTGTGCAGTTGTCTAATTTCTATCCACAGATAAATGCATTGAGAGCAGACAAATCAATTGTATCTAAATCTTTGTAGGTCTCACCACATAATCTTCTTCCCTGCATATTTATAGAAATATTATAAAACGAAAAACATAGTTGTTTTACAGAGTTTGTAATGCACAATTTGAAAGAGTCGACCATTGCTGGAATTCGCTTCAATGCAAATGACGTTATTCCTATATGACCTTGAATTATGTTTTCAGCTTACGTTTGAGGCAGTGCACGCTCTGAGGGATTCATATTCCAAGAAACAAAATCTAAGAAATTGTCCTTACTTGGAAGATTATCCACTTGGGTGCAATTTTCATTGTAAATGTCGTTTCAATCGCTTTCGAATCCTTCACTGGATTCACTTGCTTGGTGTTCGATCATATAACCCTGATCTTCAGCGATACTTGCTTTGTCAAAGCAACAGTCGTTATCGTCCTCAAAAACGTTATTTATTTATCCAACCGTCAGTGACTAAGCCATAAACGAAAGAAACTACCAGAGCAACTGTTACAGAATAATAAATCGTAGATTTTTTTACCTTTGCGCTCCTTTGTACCCACTTCACCATATTGAGTAATTTCTAGTCTCTATTACTTGTCATTTTATAAAGAAAAACAACAAATCCTTTCCAGCACTCAAACGGATCACTCTATTTGAAAAATATACTAACGGCACATGAAAAACATATGTGGGTCACAGGATGACCCAAACGACTTCTTTGCATAGTGGTGGCATTGCCAGGTACCCAGGTACCCAGGTACCCAGGTATTGCCAGGTATGGGGTCATAAAATGACCCAAACGCAACGTATGTAACTTTTTCTTAACAACGTATGAGGGTTAATGCAGTTTCTAGCAACACATATGACTGAAGCTTCAGGAAACCCTCAGGGGGTGGGAGTGAAGGTCGAGTTAGGCACCATTGAATGAGCCCACAGAGACTAACAAATTTCATTGTGACCTTTTTTGATTTAATGACAGTTCCCAAATTATTCCGTTGTCTTATGATTAAAAGCTCACCCTGTATATTCATTCATTTTTGCATTTATTTTTCTTTAATTATACAAATAACAAAAGTTTTCTCAGTTGATGAAATGACTTTGGACCCCCTAAAAAATTTTGACCGCACAAAACAACAGCTATTTACGTCATAGGTTTATTCTACGGCGAATTGCTACACGGTCAAAAATTATAGTTTAATTTTTCAGTTTTTTCCACTTTCTTTGGATTGGAATATTCCTTCATTTTGTTGTCAACTATTAAGTTTAAATCGTGAACAGAAAGGCGTGAAACTTTAACTTCAAATGAAAATTTGTTTTTGTTTGAAAATTTCCTTTTAAAAGTTGGGAATGAGTATATGACAACCTGCTAAGTTGGAAAATTAAACTAAAATTTTCTACCGTGTACGACAACTTTCTTGTGAATAACCCTATCAGCAAAGATGCATACTAAGTACACATAAGCAAGAGAATCTGGCACTGCATTTTATACCTAGTTACATTTGAACTAAATTAGTAAGTATTTATAAAACTATTTCTACGAGTGAGTAAAATTTATGTTGTTTTGAAATCATACCTGAATACACATATTAGCATGACACTTTAAACGTTCTTGCTCAAAGCGCCACGATTGTGTAGTTTCTCGTTGTTTGTTTGGCGGACGGAGAACCAAATTTGTGTATTCCATAGGATTTGGAGGCTTTTCCAAATCTAATACCATACGTGAAGTCCTTATTGGCTTTTCTTGCTCAATTGGAGGAGATGTTCCTTCATGTTCTAACTGACCATTTAAATTCATAAGCCATAGTTGTGAACGATCTCCAGTACACTTTTTCATAAGGACAACTTTATTATCTTTTACACCCAGCACGAGATGCTGATTTTCAATCGTATCATTGGGATGTTTGTTTATATTTTCTAATGCCTGCGTCGGCGAAAACGTGTACTTGAAAGCAATGTATAAAAAATTAGAATATGAAAAGCTGCGTGAGTTTTCAACCGCTTCAAGAGGCAAGTGTATAGATCTTCCCCCTGGAGCTTCAATTTGGATGGCATTGTTTCCAGCAGGGTCGTCTAATACGTAAGCAAGAGTAGAACGAGGCCGCACAGATGTCATCCACCGAGGTATACAACCAGACTGGGAAAAATTTATATGAACATCAGAATAATTATTTATTCTTATCGGTGGCGGCAGGGCGTGTGCATCCATAAACAATAAATATTTTGAAGCCCCATGTTGTATTACTTCAAGACGTAAGAAAAACATTTCTTGGGAATCATTTCTCACATTAATATAAACACTGTGGATATCATTAATGGGCATACCACTCGACCAGTGGCTACCTAGAATATCTTGTAGTCGAACGCATAAAAGAGGATCTGCGTCACTATGTGGCCAATGGAAAGAAAAATAGCAACCAGATATTGCTGTAAACGATTCTATGTGTTCCTCCTGAAACAAGAAAAACATCGAGATTTAGAATGCATATGTATGTACATAAGGGTAAATAAAAAAACTTTAAGATTTTGTAAAACTTTGAAAGTAAATTTTAAATGGAGGTTTTATTTTACTAGATTAAAGTTATTGTCTTATTTATTTAATTCAATCCGCTCGGTCCTAATAAAATGTCTATTATAACCGGGGTGTGGTGTCTCATGAACACTCATTTCTTTTCCTTCATCTAATATGATCAGGTTTTTGAACACATGAATAACACATAAATTCTGTACCATTTGTCTGTGCGCTGTGCTGTGAAATATCAGCAGTCAATGTTAAAAGCAGTCAAAAATTGATAACTTTTGAACGGATAGGAATTTTTTAATGCGGTTTTCAGTCGACAGAGAAATGTTAAAATATCTCTGCAATGTGATCCAAATCTCGATGGAGGTGTCAAGGTCAGAGCCGTGGGGCTTCAAACTCAAAATTTTGTCAATTTTTTGAAATTTTCATAAGAAAAGGTGGTTAAAAGCAAATTGTTTCAATTTTTTTTTTTGCTTATCTAATTATTGAAGATATTTTAATTAAAAAGGGACAAAAAATTTAAAAAATTATAGCGCAACAAGCGGCAAAAAAAATTATTTTTATCTTATAGCCCTTGACACAAGCTTTTATTCTATACCCGGTTTTGTACACGGCAGACCACGGCTCTAGGCGCTAGAAGCCTTCAAACTCGAGTTTTTCAAAGAAAAACTGCCCTAAAATTGGTATCTAAGGAAATTTTTTTTCATATTTTTTTCTTTATGTCGCCCTGAATACGACCTTTTACAAAGCACTCGTTGTACACAAAAATCTCAGTTGTTTATTTTTACCAGGCACTACAAAGAAAAGGGTACTTTTTCCTAGAAAACAAGAGAATCCCCCTTTACCTGATATTAGTTTTATGCAGTTTTGCTTTTTAGTTTTAATGATACGTCAATTTTACCTGACCAAACTGATGCAAATAATTACGATATTTGCTGCATCTAAGCCTTTATAAGCAATTTTTTTTTCTTATTGCTACCTAAAAATAAGATTTTTGCAGTCTAATAATAAAAAGCAATCATTAAACAATTTTTATTTTTATTTAATCATCATATATACCTTATAAATATATTATATACCTGACAAATATTATAAATGCTTTGTAAAAATAGATTGTGAATGTTTTTTCTATCAAATTCTTGACTAATATTTGATCATTGGCAATTTCGCTTCAAAACTTACATATGTATGTATATATGCCTTTTTTGTTTCCCACAAAAAGCGAATGCTGAAAACATATGGACCCGATTTTATTTCGTTGCTAATAAAATTCCGAAAAGGTCTTCATTTGTTTTTTCTCTTCCACATTTTCTGATGTTGTATTCCCTGAAGAATCTGTAATCTGTTATTTCTCTTTTCTTGGGCTTCTTCCGATAGGTCGCCTATTGGGGCTCCGGGAAATAACGCCCAAATGAAATAAAGCCCACTTTTTTTTTTATATATAGATTTGAAATCGTAAAATTTCGGTGTTATTTCATTTTTTTGGGCTATATTTCATTTTCAATAAAAATTGAAAATGAAATAACGCCCACTGTGGGCTTTATTTCATTTTGTTGTGGGCTTTATTTCATTTTTTTGTAGAAATTCTAAAATTTCTGAAAATGAAATAACGCCCAAAATTACGGCGTCGACTGAACTTTAATGTGGATATGCAGAACTTTAATGCATGCAGAAAGACCCAGAATAGAGGAAGAATTTTCAACAAGGAGATGGTTTTGTTGGCTGAGGGTTTTAATCCCTGCCACGTTCGAAGGCCGGCATGCAGAAGGACATTTTGCCTGCGCAGAAGGACCCTGGATAGAGGAAGACTTCTCAACAAGGAGATGGTTTTGTTGGCTGAGGGTTTTAATCCCTGCCACGGCCGAAGGCCGGCATGCAGAAGGACACTTTGCCTGCGCAGAAGGACCCTGGATAGAGGAAGACTTCTTAACACGGAGATGGTTTTGTTGGCTGGGGGTTTTAATCCCTGCCCCGGCCGAAGGCCGGCATGCAGAAGGACATTTTGCCTGCGCAGAAGGACCCTGGATAGAGCAAGACTTCTCAACAAAGAGATGGTTTTGTTGGCTGAGGGTTTTAATCCTTTAATTTATAGGCAGGGATTCAAACCGTCGGCCAAATTGGGCCTTATATCATTTTTTTTGGGCTTTATTTCATTTTTCGGAAAAATTTTTAAATTTCTTAACCCATTTCTTTTTTTCTTAGGCCCAAAGTAGGCCTTATTTCATTTTTTTATGAAATAACACCCAATTTGGCAAAATGAAATAATGCCCGCATTGGGCCTTATTTCATTTGGGCGTTATTTCCCGGAGCCGCCTATTGGCAATAAATTATGTTTAATAATGTTCTCTCCATGAAACAGAATTTTGTGGACTGTTGATGTCATACTTCGCCAAGGATACAATTCATTATATAATCGTACAGTTTCCATTGCGTATTTTGCATATGCGTATTTGCATTTGTGTATTTTTTGAGAATTATTTTAAATCTATAAATTAAATTGCAATCTACTGCTATGATTTCAGCAGTCACTTGTTGATCCGAAAAAAATTTCCTTGCAGTATTTCCATCGTTTGTGTTGCCTGCACCTTGCGTGGGTTGGTCTATAATTAATCCAACTTTTAAAATTCATCCTGAACGTATTTATTTTTTAAGCTCCTTTTTCGTGGTTAACTTGTCATTTCGTACAGTTCCTGACGTTCCAAAACTCCAAGTCCTAGCTAATCTTAAGTATGTGTTCCATAAATCTGATTCCTGCATGTAACGTCGAGAGTCCAAATTCATATGCTTCAATTTCTTCGAGGGATGATGATGGTAATGGTTACTGACTCGATGACGCCTTTGTCTGTCAATGCCTGACCAACTTTGCCATCGATCATTGTGAGCACCAATTCATAACGTACTTGAATGTTCCGCTGTCCAACCTGTCTACAGGTTCCGCTGTCTACAGTATTTTGTAGAACTTGAAGTAGGGTTCGTAGGGTTATAACTGGTGACGAATCATAGGTTTATGGTTATGACGTGGGAACCAAAGTTCAATCATCTCAATGGCTTTTGCACCATGAAACCGCCCCTGCTCACACATCATTGCTTGTGCGCAAATTTTTGACCAAAACACAATAATGGCCGCATCCACCGTATTCACACAATGTTATACAGATTCTTTGCATTTTATGAGCTAGGGAAAAATCGAAGACGAGCCAAAAGATCTTTTCTACTGCGCGTTCTCGAAGCAAAACGTACTGATGCCTGGTCAACTTTAAATCAAGACACAACGCTAAAGCCTGAAATGGAATGAAAGCCTCAGATGGAAATACCTTTTCTTGATCTGGTGTCGGATGCTTTTAAGGATTCTCTTCGTCCTTCAATGGCTCGAATTAAGGACTTTCTCAATGATTTTGGATTTGTGGTACTTTCGTTTTGAATGTAACGTGTGTACTGGGCTGCGTTTAACACTTTAGGGATATGCCCTAACTGTTGTTAACTTCTTTTTCTTGTTGAAATAAAAAGATTTGTAGCGTCCAGCTAAATTTCCTATAAACGATTTTACTACATTTTGCTACTACGATTTTGCTACAAATGAGTTTTTTATTATTAGAGTGTAAAAATCTTATTTCCAGGCAGTCATAGTCTTAAAACAAATTCACATAAAGGCAGCAAAAACCGTAATTATTTGCATCAGTTTGGTCAGGTAAAATTGACGTATCATTAAAACTAAAAAGCAAAACTATGTACATAAAATTGATATCAAGTAAAGGGGGATTCTCTTATTTCCTGGGAAAAATTACCTTTTTCTTTGTAGAAGCCTGGTAAATATAAACAAAGGAGATTTTTGAAAAAAATTGCAATTAAGAACGAATTTAACTTCTCAGCTGTTTTACTGCCTGTGGTGTTAAACCGACTACTTTGTAAAAGGTCATATTCAGGGCGACACAAAGGAAAAACATTTTTTTTTAATTTTCCATAGATGCCAATTGGAAAGCTTCTAACGCCTAGGGCCGTAGTCTGCCAGGTACAAAACCGGCTATAGGATGAAAGCTCAAGTGCTATCAGATAAAAATATTTTTTTTTTGTTGCCGCGTGTTGCGCTGTAATTTTTTATACCCTACACCTGAAGGGATGAGGGTATATTCACTTTGTTCTTCCGTTTGTAACGCTTTAATGGAGGCGTGGCAGATATAGAAAAGTATATATATTCTGGCTCATAATCACCTCCTGATTCGATTTAGCCATGTCCGTCCGTCTGTCTGTCTGTAGAAATCACGATTACGGGAGAACGAATAAAGCTATCGCCATGAAATTTGGCACGAATATACTTTGTCATCATAGGCTGTTTGGTATTGAAAATGAGGAAAATCGGATTATTGCCACGCCTACTTTTTATAGCAAATGTGAATTTTCCCATGCTAATAGCTCAATTTCTCAGCTTGTGGAGCGAATTTAAAACTAAAATTTTATTCCCGAGTCCACCGTCTTAAACTAAAATATATTCTGAAATATGGGCGTGACACGCCCACTTGTATACTATACCATATAATGAGGTGTTTGGTAGGAAAAGCAGTGTTATAGACGAGTGAATAGATCAAAATTTTCGCCCTGTAATTTCAAAAAGTAGGTGTCACCCGCCCACTTTTTATTACTTCGACAGATGCGGGTGTAGGGTATATGAGCTTCGGCCAGGCCGAAAATAACGCTCTTACTTGTTTAATTTTTCGTCTGTTTTTAAATTTTTAAAAAATTTTTACCCAAATACGAGAATACAGGAATCGAGATGTTTAGAAATGACCGAGATATTTAGTTTCAAAGCAGGCAAAACTATACCCTTTTTCAGAGGCCAAAAAAGCCGAACGGATTAATTTGAAACTCTGCAATCATTACGAGCATATCCTCAATAATTAGGTAAGAAAAAAAAATTTAAAACGATTTGCTTTTAACCACCTTTTTTATGAACATTTAAAAAAATTGAAAAAATTTTGAGTTTGATAACCCACAGCTCTGACCTTGACACCTTCATCGAGAATTGGATCACATTGCAGAGATTTTGATCACATTTCAACATTTCTCTGTTGACTGAAAAAAACCGGCATTGAAAAATTCCTATCCGTTCAAAAGTTATCGATTTTTGGCCGTTGGATTTCTATTTCGCACCACTGTGCGGCGGACGATAGGAGTTGTAACTAGGCATTGCCTCATTGGAGCCCATGCTAGACGATTGTTGCTATTATCAAATGATTTTAGTAGATGGTGATTTTGCTGCAATGATAAGGAGGAAGAGGAGACCATCCCCCATATGGTGTGCAGTAGCCCAGCTCTAGTCAAAAGAAGAAGATGCTTCATGGGAGCATACTTCTATAACAATCTTTGTGACGTAGCACCTCTTGACATGGGGTATCTTGTTCGCTATATAAATAGCTCTTAATGGTTTAATTAACAGGAGTAATAAAATGATTTTAACAGACAGACGGACGGGCATGGCTAAATCGATTCATAATGCTGAACTCAAACGCGTCAATTGTAGTCGGTAGCGATCACCTGTGATCGTTTCATTAGATTTTAGCAGCTCATAATATATTCCATTTTTATACCCTACACCCGAAGGGATGAGGGTATATTCACTTTGTTCTTCCGTTTTTAACGCATTAAAGGAGGCGTGGCAGGTATAGAAAAGTATATATATTTTGGCTCAGAACCACCTTCTGATTCGATTTAGCCATGTCCGTCCGTCTTTCTGTCCGTCCGTTTGTCCGTCCGTCTGTGGAAATCACCATTACAGGAGAACGAATGGAGGTATCGTCATGAAATTTGGTACGAATATTCTTAGTTATCCTACGCTGTTTGGTATTGAAAATGAGAAAAATCTGACGAGTGCCACGCCCACTTTTTATATCAAATATGCATTAATCCGTGCTTATAGTTAAATTTCTCAGCTTTTAGAGGGAATTTAAAGCTAAAATTGTATTTCCGAGTCCACCGTCTCAGACTAAAATATAGTCCCGAAAATGTTCTTGGTCGGCCCAGTTGTGACATAAGAGTTGCCACGAATATTCTCTTCCATTTAATGCTCTTTGATATCGAAAATAGAGAAAATCGAATTATTGCCACGCCTACTTTTTTTAATAATATTAATGAAATCAAATTTGAGAACTGAATTTTTTAGCTAGTAGTTCGGATCTTAAGCTAAAATTTCATTGCCGTGTTTACCGTATTGGTGAAAGTCGTCCCACAAAAAATGGGCGTGAAACGCTCTCTTATATACCATATCATATAACACATTATATGTTGAGAAAATCGGTGTTGTAAATGAGTTAATATATAAAAATTTATTATCGGTAAATTAAATTAAAGTGGGCGTCGCCCGCCCAATATTTATCATCACTTCGACAGATGCGGGTGTAGGGTATATGAGCTTCGGACAGACCGAAGTTAACGCTCTTACTTGTTTTATATATTGCTTTTTTTTCGAATAAACACAGAAAAGTAAAGCTACCCGCAAATTGCGTTGAGACTGGCGTCGAAAGTCGAAGTGGCGCCAAAGTCGACATATTTGGAATTATAAAAATTATGTTGTTTGCCAAAATTTGACGTACTAAAAATTAAAGCCTACTGGTGACACATTAAGGTCGTTTTGTTATGATCCGATACTACTTAATACTAGTAATGCCCTTTCTAATAATCCTTTAAAACTTGTATCTCGATATAATTTTCCTAAATTTGGATTTCAGTAAATTTCATTTTTTAGAAACTTAAGAAATATTTACTTACGTTAATAAGAGTATCGTATTTTTGTGCAAACTGCAATTCATGGCAGCTGCGGTTAAAAATCTGATAACGAGGTGACACAGTTACTATTTCGGTGTACGAATATCTTCCACGTCCCTTTCGAATATTTATACCAATCTCGTAGTTACTTTTTGAGTCCTCTGCTTGTAGTTTCCGATGAATAATATCTTTATGCAAATCAAAACTTTTGCACCACTAAAAAAGAGAAAGTTTGTAACAAGTATGAATTTACACGTACATTTACATTTATTGATAACTCAGACTTAACAGTTATTTTATCAGTTTCCTGATTAAATTTAATACCATAGATTGCTGAAATAGGCTTAGAGAAACATAATTTGTAAAAATTCGGTTTAATTTTACATTCTACAATGTATACATTTTTTGTGGGTTGGTTGCTTTTTGCAAAACTAAAATCAAGGATTCAAATTTATTTGTTAAAATTTTTGATAACGTACCAGAAATCACTTGCGTTTTTCGTTTGTATCTTTCCTTTTTGTATGAAACCATACATTGAAAAATGTATGGTAATAATAACACTTTAAAAAATTTAATTTTTTTTTCAATAAAAGTCTAGTTTTCCTGTACCGAAGCCATTAATATCATCTTCAATGCTAGCGTTTCCTTCTAATCTTCTCTATATATAAAAATGAAAGTCCTGACTGACTCATTAACGCCCAGGCTAAACGCTTGGACCTAGAAAGCTGAAATTTTGCAAATACGTTTCCTTTATGATGTATACAAACACTAAATATTTCGAAATTCGACCCCTAAGGTGGTGAAAAGAGTTTGCAAAGTTTGTATGAGGAATATTTTATTTGTGATCAGATTTGCTTGAAACTTGGTCTTAATACTCTTTGGTATAATTAATCAAATACATATTTCGGCATTTTTCAAAATCCAACCCTGAAGGGGTGAAAACGGGTTGCAACGTTTGTATGAGAAATATTTCATTTGTGGTCGGAAGCAACACACGCTTTCTAACCATTTAACCAGAGTGAGCCACAGCAACGCGGGGACGGCTACATCTAGTTTTTTATAAGATTCTGAACAATCTGCTGGCAAACTTTAGACCATAGATTTTACGAAGTGCTCCCATATTAAAGAAGGGGTTAAAAATATTGTTTTTAAAAGTTAATTTTTTTTATATTGTATATTAATTTATACTAGTGGTCGCCCGTGGTCGAAAATTCGACCCATAAAAAATTCCATTTTGGATTAATTCTTTGCATTCAATTCCAATAAAACGTATGTACATATATTACATTATAATAATAACTTTAAAAAAACAAATTGGGATACTATGTTTCCTTTTAAACACTTTTTAAAAAAGCTAATCAGATTAAAAAAATTTTTAATGGAAAAATGTGACTAAATCCTTATAATGTCCGGTGTAGGATGTACAAACGAAAGCAATGAAAAACTTCACATCACGACAGTGCAAAACAGCCGCCTGTATTTTGTTGTTGTTTTGAGTACTTGTTTTGAGTAAGCGATGTAGTCTTGAAAAATGAGAGTAAGCACCATTCTCATAGCGGATTTTCTCACGCATTAAGAAAACGGTAAGAAGAAATTTTTGGGTTCAGATGCGCCTTCTATATAATTGTATATTCTTTGGTCATACATAACTAAAAAATATGTTTTTGGTCAAAAGACCCCCGTGTGACAGCTTTTGTTGGTCCCACCCACCACGTGCAAAATCCGCGTCGTGATATTTCGTATAAATTTCAAAAAAAATTTCCCACCACGTGCAATATCAAATTGCATCAAACAATTTTTTTTTGTCAGAACACACCCGTATGACCGCTTTTGGTGGTCCCACCCACCTCTCACCACCTGCAAAATTCGTTTCGTGATCTTTCCTATCCACTGCAACAACACCAATGGCATGGTACATATATTGGGAGAGCCCTCACGCATACATACGCTGACTTCGTTCTAAGCGTACAGCTGAAATCGCATCAGTGTTGAAAGAGTTGAATAATACCTGATAACTCCCGATCCAGGTAAAATTTCGTCTCCATTTTTTTTGTGCAGTAGAGGAGAAAAGTAGCTAAAAATCAGTATACGTTATATTTATATATAATTACTAGTATATAAGCCTGTAAGTAATTAAAAAAAATAGAATTATCTTTTAAAATAAAATTTGACAAATTTATCAGCACAATCTAGAATTATATTCTAATTATAAGCCTATTTTTTATAGCTATTGTGAAACGTAAGCTTTTCTTTATAGTAAAGCCCGATCTATAAGCCCGAGCGCGATCTATATGCCCGCGCCAGAATGGTTTTGTTGCAAGTCCTACGGTCTGTGGTTACAAATCTTGTGATTTTATCGAATTATTGTGTTCAAGCCTTTGATAGTAGATGGCAAGTAGACTGTGTCTATACTGATTTTTGTATGGCAAAGTATGTCATAGCGCTCTTGTCTCTAAGCTCTCTAGAATGGGATTTTAATTGAGCCTCTTAATGTGGGTTAAGTCTTACTTATCTTGTAGATATTGTTTTGTTTCTGTGAATGGGGTCAAATCCAGTTCTTATTATGCTGGTGTCCCGCTAGGTAGCGTCTTAGAGCCTTTGCTTTTTATTTTGTTCATTAACGAATCTTGTTGCTTTTTGTATGGCAATTTTCTTCTTTATGCTGATGACATTAAACATTTTTATTTAAAATTAATAGCTCAGCAAATATTTTAAAGCTTTAAGCAGATTTGAAGTGTTCATGATTGGAGCATTCTTAACCGTCTGAATCTTAATATTTCCAGGTGCTTTCAGGTAACATTTAGTAAACATTTAGTAACATTTAGTCAAATTTTAAACTATGGGCTATCTGCAAGAGATGTATAGGCCCCAGATGGGGACTAAGGCCGGAAATAGTAAGATGGTTGTACCTAAGCGTTATCCGCCCAATACTAACATATGCGGCAGTAGTTTGGTGGAACGCATTAGGTATTAGGACCAACGTGAAACCGCTGGAGCGGGTACAAAGGGCATGTTGCATTGACATTAGTGGTGCACTTGTCACCACATCTACTAAGGCGCTGGAGGTAATTCTCTCCATACGACCAATAGACATCCAGGTCAAATATGAGGCTGCAGTAACAGCGGCTAGACGCAAGGTTTTAGACTCCTGGTTCTATGGGGGCCCCACAACCGGACATCAAACCATAATGAGCCAAATGAATTTAGAACCCTTGGTTCTGGAATGCGACCGCATCCAGGAAATCTACTCCAGAACTCCAGTAGAGACCATCATCCCGAAAAGGGAAGACTGGAACTCCGGATTGTTTGAAACAGTAGACCGAGACATCCATGTACACACGGATGGATCGAAAATGGAAGGGCGCACCGGAGCTGGTTTCTTTTGTAAAAATAATGAATTTGTAAATAGCATCACGCTAGATGATTCCAACACAGTCTTCCAGGCAGAAGTGTTTGGCGTCATAGATGCAGTAAGGTGGCTATATAATAACAGCCTTACAGGCTGTTGCTGTAAAATTTTTTCAGACAGCCAAGCGGCTATCAATCCTATAACAAACGACCGGACAACCTCGGAAGTGGTACGTAGCTGTAAAGAAGCTAGACCACTTCTAAGCTAAAGGTACCAGATATATTTGGTATGGGTGCCGGGACAATGCAACATAACAGGCAACGAAAGGGCGGATGAGTTTGCGCGAAAGGGTACTCAACTAAATGAGGTTACCGCTGCAGCCAAAAAACCTTTCCAATCCATAAGAAATTAAATATCGGCATGGGCGAATGATACGCATTTGAGATCATGGAGGGAGTCGACGGGCTCCAAAGTAACTAAGCTACTTTGGGGAAACCCTGACGCAGCCCAAACGAAGAAACTTCTATCAAGAAGTAAGGCCGAACTCAGGAAGATCATTGGTATTCTGACGGGTCATAACGAACTCAGAGGTCACCTGCGGAAATTCCGGAGGATGGAATCTGATATTTGTAGATCCTGTCTGGAGGAGCCTGAGACCCTAGAGCACTATTTGTGCGACTGTCCTGCATTCGGCAGGATAAGGTTGCAAGCATTAGGCTCAACACAGCTTGCCACCCTTACGGATGTTGGTAATAAGGGATGGGTTGCAATTTCAAGCTTCGTGAAATGCACGAGGCTACTTCCTTTTCCTTCCTTTCATATACGGAGGTGCACAATGACAACCTAACCTAGTAAAATTTTAAATCTAACATTAACCCAATACTTCCTTGATGGGGTAAATCTTGACCTTGGAGTTTTGTTTCAGGTTAAGTCCACCTTCGCCAACATCTTTCCTATAGTATTCCTAAAGCTTCTTCCGCTTCTTCCGCTTCTTGCGTTTATACGTAGGAATAGTTTGGATTTTCAAGATCCTTGTACCTTAAAATTGTTATGTATCTCTTCTGTTAGATTAAAACTGGAATATGCTGCGGTAATTTGGTATTCCTACTATGACGTCCACAATGTCCGGCTTGATAAAAATTAAAAAAAAGTTTACTTGATTTAAGATTTTAAAAAAGTTTTCCTTTCGGTTGATTAGTTTTAGGGATTTCTTTTCTTATACTTCCCGATGCTAGCTTTTTGGCTTGAAAACACCGAAGGAAACTACTTTCTTTGATGTTTGTTTTTGATATTGCGTCTGGTTCTATTGGATGTTCGTGTTTGTTAAACTATTTAATGTTCTTTGTCCCATCTCGTCAATCGCGGGTTCATTATATTTTCTATCCTAAATTATATAGATCTAATTACGGTCAACATGAGCCAATTACTAGAGCTATGTCAAATTTTAACAAATTGTGTTCTGGATTTCTCCGTATCCAAAAAAAAATGAAAATCTTGAAAAAAATTAAAATTACGACATATACTTTTCTCTCAGAAAACACTTTTTGCGTACTCCTGTTTGCAGTTTTTGCACTTTGGATGCAAAAGTATTTTCTGCGGAAAAAGTATTACTCGTAACTGCTAATATAAATTAAACTGCTAATATTAATTTAAAGAAGTATGTTATTTAATATAATATATAATTTTTCGGTGATTACACCATTGGGATACTAAAAATTACTCTTATTTACCGGGTTGTTTGAACCATATCGGTTTCCGAGGCGTATTTGCAGGCAGGCTGGAGCATCTGGATCAGAAAATGAGAACATTAGTGGCGTAATATTTCTTGCTTTTTCATGTTCATCAAATTGTCCTGCAGTCTCTAGTTCAGCACTTTCTTGCTTAAAAATCAATGGTAGGCCTGTTTTATTAAGTAGCCAAATAGGAGCACTAATCAGGATTTCCATTCCTCTTCCTTTCATAAATTGAATTGTGGCACGCAGATAAAGCTCTCTACTATGTATATCAACCATTTTAAGTTTGGGCTCTGCAAGACCAGAAAGGTTTTCCGGTATCCGAAGTTGTCCAGAAATATTATAATTATCTAAGTAAAAACTTATATAAAAGGTCTCATAAATGTTTATATTATATATATTAGCGGACTCGGAGGGATGAATGCAACCTTCGGAACTTGCACAAGTTTTAAATATTATCTCAATACATAGCAAATTCGTAATAGTTAAAGGCGTTATTAGTGCTATTGTGTGACCCGGCATGCGTAACATTTTGGGATATTTGTCTCGCTTTGTAACTGCTAAAATATAAGTTACAGTTTCATTATGCCTGCGAGAAATAAATAATTCCTGCATATCATTAATACATGTCCACCATGTTATGCCATCCTTACAAAAATCTGAAATTGCTTCTTCATTTCCTTCAGCATAGATCGGATGTATATAGATAGGAGAATTCAATCTTTTTAATGGTACATTGAAGATATCTCCAGGTTTTATAAGAACCGGATGTTCTGCTCGTTCTATATTAAGAAATATACTAAAGCTTAGCTTATTGTAAATTTGTATGGCCGATCGTACGGTGATGAGTTTCTGAGCTGATCCAACTAAGGATATATCAAAAACAATGCGACTCCGCCTCAAAAGTTCTTCTTCAGTAGAATATCGAAAATATACTCCCACCTTGTCAATGGAAATCGGGCCAACACTGGTCCAACCAGTAACGGCAGCAAATATTTGATGCTGGTTGAATTTATGTGAATCTGAGTGACGTAATTTATTTTGCGGCCCATAAGTAAAAGGAACAGTTTCGTTTGGCTTGACAATTATCCAATCGTTGACAAAATCCCTTTGGACTATATCCAATCGCGTTAATCCGCCTGGTTGCCCAATAATAGTTTTAAATTGTAACATTTCTCCTGTCTGGTTTTTTAAAGCGAAAGGCATAAATGGTGTTTTGAGTCTATACGCCGGAAGATTACTCTTGCAATTGTTAGCATTAATGTGGGACATTTCTTGGTAATATTCCTGAGTCCAGTTGGTTCTAACTAGCTTGAATAACTCAACCAATGTCGTAGTAATATTTAACTTAAGCAATTGACCGCTTTTTATCTGAAGATCTATGAAAGTATTCTCACGAATGAAATTGTCTGTATTATATTTCCAAGTCGTCATACATTCCCACGGTTCAATCATTGGTTCCCATCCACTCAGTCGCCTATTGTAGTAATCAATGCCTATCGTTGTTTCGAGATAACCGGAGACAATATTTTGGGAGTAATCCGTGTTTTCTCTCAATTTTAATAATAGCGATAATCGAGACAATAATATTTCTAATAATGGCACATCGGAATCCTTGCAGTCGTCAATCACACAAACCGATAAATTGTCACCAGATACATATATAGAAAATATCTGCAACCACTTCGTATTTAAATCAGTTTGCATTTTCTGGGTCAGCCATACCGCTGCATCATTAATTTTGTTATTGTACATTTCCATAGCGTGGAAACAATCTGTAGGCTTAAACCCCATCGCGACTAAAGGTGCTATCTCTTCAAAGTTAGTATCTGTTCTTTTTTTACTTAAATTTTTCCAGTTAATTGAAGAAGTCTGTACTGATATCAATCTTAACAGTCTTAACAGTAATTTAATATCGTAGTAAGATAGCCTTACATATACTTGCGTTGGCAAAACAACATTAAGCCTATTATTTTTAAGTTCTATGTCCAGAGTAATCGGATCAATAATAGACAAGGCGCTCTCATTCTCAAATTCAAAAATACAAGAAAATACTTCCAAATGACTGATGCTGATTGTAATTGGGCGATCAGGAATTTGAGGTTTATAAGAAAATATCATTGTGCTTTTCAAAACAATTGCCCCAATGTCCAACTGACTCTGGTTTTCGATGAAAATTATTTCAGAGTTAATAATGTTTATAATAAATTCAAAAGGGAATCCATTTATAATTTCGTCCTCTAGGTCCTTAGCAAAATTATTATTTGTCTGCGCTGGCGATAATACCATATGTTCACTAAAATATCTTCTGATAGAGTCCATCCAATCGAGTATTGCAAGGATTCTTATATTCTTAAGCAGTACATTATATTTATTAAAATTACTTTTATTTTTATCATGGATTTGAACTTGTACAAAGTTAGGGTCGCTCCCAATTGGTTTTATTATTTCAGCAAAATTATTTTCTTTTTTCTTTGTTTCCGTAGTACCACACCTGGAGTCTCTGATTAAAATTTGGGTTAATACAAACTCAATATATTTAGAGCTGTCACTATAAAAGTTAATTTCCAAGAATGACGTAAAAAGCATTGAAGCTAGACAGGAATCTTCCATACTGATTTTTTCATCCAAGATAAGATATAACGAGACTTTGTCAAGATCCACGTGAACAAACAGCACAATCGATGGAGTCTCTTCACATGTGCTGCCTTTGAGATTAGAAGCTGCATTTTTTTTCGCTGGAGATTCTGAAGGATTAGTCGTGATATCACTTATATTCTCTCCCAAGTTATATGCAACAAAGCCTCTAATTAATTTATATTGACGAAAACTCAAAACGCAAACTGTCTCTGTGAGTGTGCCATACACATATATTTGGGTTAAAATTTTACCATTATTCGAATACTTATTCAATTCCAACTGCAGTTTTAGAAAACAATTGTCTTTAAAAATGTTTTCACCGCATTTAGCTATGTAGAATGATTCAAAATCATAGTATGAATTTAGTTCACTTTTCCTCTTCGGTTCCTTTTCTTTAATTAATTTTCCCGTATGTAAATTTAGATTCTTTAAATCTATTTGTATTACTTGAACTATTTCATCATCAAGTGTTATATACCGATCCTTTCTTTTAATAATTTCGTCATTGAGGAAATGAAAACTATTGATTAATGCAATTTTTTCTAAATTTATAATTAAAAGATCAGTTCCTTCCTTGTGAATCGGAAACAGTATAAAAGAGCGTGTTGCTTCGATTTGTAAACCAAGCCGTATTGGCAATTCTGCCGCATCTGATTCAATATTCGACAACTAAATAATGAAAAAAATTAATAGGCTTATGTTATGAGATATATGTACATATGTTGGTTATTAAGAATACTTACCGATTGAATAACCATGAATTCACATAGAAAAGTTAAAATATCCGTAAAGAAACGCTTAGTATGTAGGTAACACACAGAAGATATTTGAATATTTAAAAAGGCTTCCTTTTCCAGAGGAACTCCTTTTTGAAACGAATTTGATCTAAATAAAAATGATAAAATTTTTTAGATTATCACGAATTTAAAAAAATAAAAAAAGAACTCCAATTATTATATATCTATCTATCTATCTAAACTTATTAAACGAGCTAAATTTTTATATAACATATACATATGTATATTTGTAGCTTTTTTGAGGTCGAAAACTGCTCTAAGGATTTCTTTGATATTCATATATTACGGAGATTGAGAGATTGCAAATCGATCTGTCAAAGTGTTTTTTTCGAAAAAATTTATTTTGGTAGGTTTTTCTCTCTATTAAAGTGGTTGATCAACAAGTGTGTTAATAATTTATTGACAGACATTGACATTGTTTTGTTTTTGTTTTTAAATTTTGTTCTGTTCTGAAATAAAATGTCAATATATAATCAAATATTTTTGTCTGTATTGTAAAAAGGTGTCAATGTTTTTAACGCAAAACTGTGTATAAAAATTCAAACAATTTTTTCAAGGTGTTTTCCCTTCGCTTAAAAATGATAGAACGGCCTCTTTTACTATTCACACTGCAAAAAACCAAAACTTGTAACGACAAATTTTGTATAAAATTGGCCGTACATATATTTTTTAACATATAATCGTTATATACAAGTAAATCTCACCAAGGGATAACGGAACACCACTTGGAAAACTTTTCAGCATAGCAACCAAACCCGTTCATTAGGTACTCGACGTATTCTCTGGTCTCGCTTAGGTGCGAACGAGACAGCAAGAGCCACTGATGACTATAAAACAGCCGACATCCCATGCGATCGATACTTGGTTTCGGACCAGCACAGGGAAGACATCGAGTAGTACCTCTGCCAACGTCAAAGCCAGCATCAAAAGTCAACGCCTCAGTCAACGTCGAAGCCAACGCCTCCATTGACGTCGCAGCTAGAGGCTTTAGACAACGTCAACGTCGACCCGAGGTAAGTAATCATCGTCGGACTGTGGGTTTTTACCCCGCGACCAACGCCAGGATCATCGTCGGACTGTGGGTTTTTACCCCGCGACCAACGCCAGGATCATCGTCGGACTGTGGGTTTTTACCCCGCGACCAACGCCAGGATCATCGTCGGACTGTGGGTTTTTACCCCGCGACCAACGCCAGGATCATCGTCGGACTGTGGGTTTTTACCCCGCGACCAACGCCAGGATCATCGTCGGACTGTGGGTTTTTACCCCGCGACCAACGCCAGGATCATCGTCAAACTGTGGGTTTTTACCCCGCGACCAACGCCAGGATCATCGTCGGACTGTGGATTTTTACCCCGCGACCAACGCCAGCATCATCGTCGGGCTGTGGGTTTTTATCCCGCGACCAACGCCAGGATCATCGTCAGACTGTGGGTTTTTACCCCGCGACCAACGCCAGGATCATCGTCGGACTGTGGGTTTTTACCCCACGACCAACGCCAGGATCATCGTCGGACTGTGGGTTTTTACCCCGCGACCAACGCCAGGATCATCGTCAGACTGTGGGTTTTTACTCCGCGACCAACGCCAGGATCATGGTTGGACTGTGGGTTTTTACCCCGCGAAACCCCAGCAGGAAAGCTTCGTTACAAACTCTTTAATTTTTAAAAGTTTTCGCCCCATTAAACCTAATTCATAATGGGTTTACTAAGTGGCCTAACTTGGCATTACAATAAAAATGTGTATACAATGTAAATAATTACAATAAAAAATACCTACAGTATTTAAACAAATACGAAATTGATAAGACCTGGCAGAAAATTGCAATAGCATGCTAACGGCCACGTATGTATAATCTGGCGAGTATAATCTAGCCAGAATATGGCTGTAGCTTTTGATGTATTTACATAATATATTTCGACAAATTAATTTTGATTTTATTGATTCTTGTAGCCCTGGAATGCCAAAACCGATGGAAACTTTTGCGGGAGCGCTTCTGCAAGGAAGTTAGAAAGCAAAACGAGCCATCAAGGAGTAGCGCGTGCTGGAAGGAGCCGTGGCAATATTTCGACAGCATGGCGTTTATTAAAGACAGCATTGTCCCCCGACGGTAAGATTTATCTAAATTGAAGATTTTAAAAAAGGATACTTTATGAAAAATAATCTTGAGTTACAGGACAATCAATATTGAAAACTTGTCGCCGACAGCGACAATGTCTGATGATGGCAATTGCGTTGATTCGCCTGATTTGTTGACGCCCTCAACAAAATCGGCCAGGCCGACACCTAACAAAAGAGCAAAGCTGGTAATTTTCAGCAACGGCTGGAAAGCAGCTTATGCAGAATAGAGGAAGGCATACAAGCACTGGATGCAGCACCTCAGGACGGAGCAAGTTTCTCTTTAAGTGCAATGGATTATCTTTTGAATGACGTTCCGGAGGACCTAAAAGGCGAATTTGTCTTGGAAACACTGCAACGCCTTATGGCGGTGAGAGCGGTAGCTAGACAAAAAAGCAACTCTGAATTAATTTAGTTAAAGCATTGAAGACGATTTATTTTATGAACATATAGAAAATATGTGATTGATTTTTAACAACTATAATTTATAATAAAGTGCGATCGAACTTTTTTTTCAAAGGATTATTTCTGGTTTTATTTTAATTTCTGGAATACAAACACGAAAAAACTACAAAATTTATTGACTACAGAGAAATCTTGCCAACTTCTTCCTCATTTCAATGGACGTTCCCACCATAATGATTTCTACTTTCCGAGGAGCGTAGTGGCGGTAACGCGTCTTCTATTTCGCTTCACCACAATCCATCGTGTGGTACACCATCGCTATCTTCCCAATCAACGTAATTGGGTGGGCAGTAAACTGCCACTGATTCATTGTATGGCCTAATATAATTATGCAACAGAATGCAAACTAAAACAATCTTCTCCGCATTTTCTAGAAACATATTGAAGGTGAAGTATGCCGAAAGCATTCTCAACGGTTCTTCGTGCTCTCGACAACCTCTTATTAAAATTATTCTGCTCTGGCGTCAACTGTCTCCCAAGGTATGGCCGCATCAGGTGTTGCCATACGTAAATTCAGGTTGAGATACGTAAATTCCAGTAAGCGCTCTCCACAAAATATCAGCAGTCCCATACACAATTGACCGCAACGTCTTCTTGCCAAGCTTAACCCTCTAACCGTTAAGAGTGCCTCAAGGCACGCATCTCAAAAATAACGTTTACCGCGTAACGGTATTTTTTTTACTGCAACATTTGTCAGGGAATTGTTTAACATACATATATAGTTTGATTTTATGCTAAAGTTTATCATTGTGATAGAGAGTTTAGCTAGTATTATCAAATTTGTGTGAAAAATTTAAAGAAAAAAACAAAAAAGAAAAAAAAAAAGGGAAAAAAGAAAAAAGTGTGAAATTCTAAACCGATTTGAGTAAAAAATTTTTGTTTGAAAAGGTACAGTATTTTGCTTTCAATTTATTCAATTTAATTTATAAAAAAACGAATTTATGTGTGTGTTTAGACCCGAAAACTGATCAGAGCCTCAAGGCACTGTTGCGGTTTGGTGTATATTTTTATTCGTTATATTTTATACGTTATATATTTTTAAATATCGTTAAAAATTACGATCTCTTATAGACATTCAAAATTATCCGTCTTGACTGATGAACAGGTGTGGGAAATAATGGAATTGGTGCAATCGGATGAGGAACTTGATTTTAGTAGTGACGATAATATCGACGATCGAAACTACGAGCCAGGTGGAATCAGTTAGAAGATCACAAATGCCTATCACCGATCAGTAGAACAATGCAGAGTTGGTGAAAAGGCAAAACATCCGGTTGATGATATCCGTTTCGACAGCATTGACCATTTTCCGATTGGTTGTCGAAGAAAGATGGCAAAAGGTGGTGCAAATTTTGTAAAAAGTTTCAAAAGTTTCATTCACTTTCAAGAAAAGTGAATGTTCATTTGTGTTGTTCAAACTAAAACAACTGTTTCAGAGAGTACCACAAAAAAAAATAAATAATAACTGAGGCACTCTTCCCTGTTTTTGATCTGGGAGGTTACCGAAGCTACCAAATGACTTTTGGATGATTTTTTCCGATTTGGATGGCCATAATTAACTAAGAAAAAAATATTTAAACATTTCTCTGCCGTTTTTAAAGATTTGCGGGTTAGAGGGTTAAACGCTCATGCTATGCATAGAAGCACCTTGCGAAAGATATTTGTAAATCACAATCACCAAAACAGATTGCAGAAAATTGGAAAAAGCTTTTTAATTATAAACCTGCACTAATAACACAGCGAGATTGCATTCTGGGTGTATCGCTCCAGGAAATGGTTTTTGCGCCAATGGGGCGCAATAAATTAAGCAGAGCATCGTATCATTCGGTGTCATCCTCGTAAAAATATAAAATTGTATAAACACAGGTAGCAACGCTGAATATTGGGGACAGTCAGTCGGCGTGTAATCGAACTACTGAACGAACGGCCCCATACAATGTGTCGAATATAATTATTTTCAGATGTTTCTTTCAATATTAAATAAAGACTAGATTTTTATATGTAGTATCCATTGTTTACAACTTCAGAAGTGGGATAAAGATATCAACAGAACAAAAACGCTTGCCGACCATAGGGTCGAGATTTATAAAAATGTCTTAAAAATTAAAGTGCAGGCATTAACATACAAAATGGCGGTATGTGTTAGAAATTAAACGAAACGCGAAAAAAAACGAACAACGAAACGATAAAAATTCAACGAAAAAACGAAAACATTCTAAAAATACGAGTAAGACGAAACGAAAACCTTAAATATGCAGCAGTTGAAGGCGCTGCTGCGTGATAACCAATTATCAGAAGACGGTACAAAAAGTGACCTCGTTATGCGGGCGGAAGAATTTTTGAGGACAGACGAAGTAGACGTGGTCGTCGGGTCTTCTTCGGTACAGTCTCAAATCGATGAACTAAAGACAATGGCAGAAATATTAAGCCAAGTGACCAGGGAATCAGCGATAACTACTACGCCGCAAGTAAACACGCAAGTGCGGGAAAACGAAACGCCAAATAGTTCAATAGAACGAAATAGATTTTCAGGTAAAGAAATAGCGGAAGCGATTCCAGAGTTTGATCCATCGGTCGACTATTGTCTGTCCGTTGAACAATTTATTAGTCGAGTAAATGCGTCGGTATTAGCATACAATTGGGACGAAAAATGTCTTTTGCTAGCTATTTATAGTAGATTAAAAGGGATAGCAAAGGTTTGGCTCGAGGGGTTGCCAACAAAAGCTGGAGTAAGTTTTCAATGAGCTTAAAAGAAGAGTTCGGTAATACTATAGACGAAGCTGACGTACACTTTAAAATGAAGTTCGCAACTCAAAGAAGTGACGAAAAAGTAATAGCAAAGAATATACAATGTATAGAAGGCGCATCTCATATAAATTTTCGGCCGAAAATTTTTGCTCTGGTGTACGTACTGGTACGTACACTTTTGAGTGTTTTTTTGAGTTTCTCCTCATTCTCTCATTTGTTTAATAACTTTGTCTCTTTTGGTCTCAACCTCTCAACCAAATTGCAACTTTTCGTTTTCGTGTTCTCTTCTCGCGTCTTTTTCACGACTCCATGCCAGGTGTTCTTTCTTGGCTAACGATGGGTAGAAGAATTTTGAATGCATGTGGTTGTGTCATTTAGCGTCTGTGGGTTTCGTATGTATAGGATGAGCTTTGTGTGGCTATTCTAGAGTTGGCTGAGTTGACGACGCTAGACGTCGGCGATAAATGAAAACGACAGAGGAGATTGCCTTTTTAGCAATAAGAAGAACGTAGCGCAACTGCTTTTTTTCTTATTGAAAAATTTAAGAAAAATGTCGGTATGTTCGTTGCGTTTTATCCGGTACAATGAATTGAAACAATTTTTGATAAATTTTTCCGGATTTAATTCTCGTTGTTCACTTGTTTTATTAAATTAAAACACTTTTGAACATTTGAGATAACAATAAACTTATAATTCAATAAATTATTAATTATATAACACTAATTCAATTAGTGTTATAAATTATTTTGAAATATAAAATTCCAAAAATTAATTAATATTATTGTAATTACAAGCATTATAAATTAATATTATTGTAATTAAATTAATTAAAATTTTTAATATTGCTTGCTTTCAACTTTATTTATATTGAAACTTTCAAATATTTTCATAACAAATATTATTTTGTTTAATATTAAAAAAGTCTTAAAATTATTTTAAAGAAATCAAAGAATATCATAAAGAATTCTTGAAATGGCATTTCAATTTTTAATTGTGAAAATTTATAGCTGCGGGCGCAAACGCCGACAACCTTGCCACCACACGACCAAAGCATACACAGATGTATAAAATTACCCAACACAAGCAGCAAACAACGGCATATTTTCGCAAGCGACTAAACGAAAGGGTAAGAAACACACATGAAATGCATTTGGCTCGGACCATGAACGAAGAAAGAAATCGTTCAAATCGTTTGATAATAAGCAATGGATGGGTGAGGGAAACGAAGAAAGAAGAGAAGCAATTTACATGAATGGCAAGAGCTCGGGCCATGATGCTAAGCAGAAAAAGCGGAGAAAACCAAAGCAAAGGCAAAATAAACTTTCAAAGCAGTGACGCTCTTTTCACTCATTTTGCTTGCACCCGCTTTCTGCCGACCGACCGCATCTGATTCTAGAAATTGAAAATTTTGAGTGATGCGCCTTCTATATATTGTATATTCTTTGGTAATAGACTATTGTTTTCGAATTTGTGCAATCGGTCGTCGGTGTGGTTTAAGTGAAAGTGCTATCATAAAGTACACGCCCGATGGACTGAAACAACGCGATGTGCGAACTGCAATTGCAGCCCTGAAGTTCAATACATTAAAAGAAATGCGTGAAACTCTCGAGGATTATTCCAAAAATTTGCTACCGGGAGTGAATTATGACTGTCGTGAATTCAGAAATTAAAAATTTCGATCTGAAAAAAACACTAAAAATCCTTTCCCAAAGCCGACACTGTTATGTTATAATTGTTCACTGGCAGTGAGTGCAGTATGATACAAAAATCAAAAGCAGTTCAAATAGAAACTTATAGAAAAGCATGTAGAGTGTGTATTAGTGGAGTTTGCGGTGGTACAAGAGTGCTAAATGAAATGCTAAAAGTGAAACTCACTGTCACTAGTCGGTAACGACATCTTCGCGAATAATAACGTACGTCTTATTTGCAACGATAGCGGTCGCCGTTTTGAATATTTGAACGTTGCAAAAATAGAAATCAATAAGCGATCGCGCGACGAAATAACAGACATAAAACACGGTGAAATCGATAAAGCAATTCAAATGAATTTATCTAAACTAATTGACGAATACCTTGAGGTTTTCGGTAAAGAATTAAGTGAACTCGGGTTAACGAATGTTAGACAAATGGAATTTAAATTAACAACAAATGAGCCTGTCGTAACAAAACCATATCGTCTTGATGAACTTTTATGACATTATTGAAGGGTCAAAATCAGAGTACGCGAGTCCTATCGTACTCGTAAAAAAAAACGGTAGCGATCGGCTGTGTGTTGACCATCGACGTTTAAACCAACACATGGTCAAGGAAAATTTTCCCACCCCGAACATCGAGGAACGTTTACAAGAGGTCATGAAATTCAGGTACTTCACAGTTTTAGACCTGAATAACGGATACTACCAGATACCAATTGAAGAAAATAGTCAGAAGTTTACTGCGTTCGTGACACCTGACGGGATGTATGAGTTTAAACGTATGCCGTTTGGACTAAAAAATGCGCCTGCGGTTTTCCAACGGTTGATGACCTTAATTCGAGACAAAACAGAGGTTGACGACATTATTTACTACATGGATGACATTGTTGTTGGAAGTAATGAGATCAGCGATTTGTTTGAAAAGTTACGACTTGTTTTTGATGTACTGCGTGACTTAAATTTAACACTCAACGTTAGCAAATGCAGATTTTTTGAACAAACTGTCGAGTTTTTAGGGCACCAAATTTATAGTGGTGGCATGAGTCCCGGTGCAGCAAAAACAAATGCAAATTTAGAATTTCCGACACCATACGTACCCGAGGTAAGACAGTTCTTGGACTTAAGCGGGTACTTCCGTAAGTTTGTATCAGGCTACGCTTTGATTTCCGAACCGTTACGAGTCTTATTTAGAAAAGATGTGCAGTTTCAGTGGAAGGATGAGCAGGACAAGGCTTTTAGATCGCTAAATACAAGCCTTACTACAAGTCCGGTAGTCGTTGGTTATCAAACCACTGCTGAACATCAGATACATAGGGAGTGCTAAATGAAATTTAGCACTCCCGCGAGTACAATAGGTTTAGCGGGTGTTCTTTTACAGAGTAAGCGCGAGGAATGGAAGCCAGTAGCATTCTTCAGCAGATCAACCTCGAACGATGAACACAATTATCACAGCTATGAGTTGGAGGCTTTAGCGGTGGTCGAATCACTTGAGCGTTTCCGTTATTACGTATACGGAAAAAGTGTAACGGTTATCACCGATTGTTCTGCAATCAAAACGACAATGCAGAAAAAGGAATTAATACCAAGCCATGTATTAGCCATGCAGATGTCAGACGAAAAGATTGGAGAAATGATAAAAAAGCTAAAGAGTGGCGATCCTGTGTTAAAAAGTGAATATCAATTCGATGATTGGCGTTTATTTCGTAAAACCAATAGAAAGCGTTTATGGGTTGTTCCCCAAAGGAAGCATTGGAGAATTGTATATGAATATCACGATAGGGCGGGACATCCAAGTACGCATAAAACCATTGAAGGTTTGCAAAAATATTGTTGGTTTGCGAGGATGCGGAATTTTGTAAAGTCGTCTGTTCAAACGTGTGTAGAGTGTGCCCACAATAAACAGCGAGGTAGAAAGCATGAAAGCGAATACCATTTTGATGACGTCAAAGCAAACCCCTTTCACACAATTCATCTGGATCACTTTAGCCCATTTCCGCGAAGCTCTAAACGAAATGAACATATTCTTGTGATGGTGGATGCGTTCACGAAGTATATGGTCATTCGAGCCGTAAAATCTACAGCTACGAAGCACGTTATTGAAGTACTAAATGAGGTTAGCAGTTTTGTTGGACAACGAGAATCGTCACCGACAGAGGTCCTTACCTCTAGAGATTTTATAAATTCATCGATAAACGCCACAAGAGCTACTTCTCGGCTATACACCACGCGACATCCTGAGGAACAAGATAATTCTTGCACTACAACGCACCTAGCAAATAAGGGATGAAGACCTCCAGGCAATGAGAGCACAAGCAGCACAGCAGGTAAATGAGCAGCGTCAAGCATCCGCTATGACAAGAAACGCAGGAAACCAACAAAATACGAAGTCGGGCAACTAGTTCTTGTAGCAAATGAGGCCGCTAGCAAAGGTATGTCTCGCAAACTCGACCCTAAGTTTAACCCAATTGATTCTTTTCTAAATCTTTCATCGGCAACTATGCATCTTAAAAAATCTATTGAAGTTTCTATCCTTGTTCATCTCTCTGACACTACATGATTACATGTAATGATTACATGTACATGACTACATAATTTCATTAATTTTGCAAATAATTTTTTTAAAACTCCACTAGAATTTTGCATATTTCAAATAAATTACTTTTTTCTTTGAATTAATTTTTTATTTACTTAATTCCACTTTAAATTTTAAATTTTGCATTTTTTTGTCATAATGCTAAAAACAGCTGTAGCACACTACAAACAGCTGTATTGATTGATTTCAATACCATGCATTGCTTGGTCGTCGTACTAATGCATTTTGTTTAGTTCACTCTCGAAACTTAACCTGCATATGCATTGCCTGGTTGAGCATTTAGGTATTTGACTTTTAATAAATAAATAATGGAGCAAATAAATGAATGAATAACAATAATAGATAACTAAATAATAGAGAATTAAAGAAGAGAAAAAAAGCAAACAATAAGATGATATATTATCTATTATATCTATATGCAAAAATATCCAAAAAGGTTTGGAACGTTCGATTAGAACATTGGAAATAATCAAGGAAACAACATACATATCTACCAAATAAAAATGCTCAAAAATGAAAAATACAGAAGAGCCGCAAAATCTTCAATGAGCCTAGGACAATTTCGAACATAAAAATTCCGGATAAACTTCGCCTTATTGAGGGCGAAATTTTTGTTTTGGCTGGAAAAGATATACAAGATGAAAAATTTATTTTATTGGGCACAAAGGCAACAGTAACGGCTCTGGGTAAGTGAAAATCCACTTTATTAAGCTATCTTGAAAAACTAACTTATATTACGAGTATAACATAATTATAATATAATTATTGTAACATAATTTTAGGTCAGTGTGAATGTTGGCTAATGGACGGCACATTTTATACCGTTCAAAAGTTCATGCGGCAACTATTTTCCATTCATGGATGCCTAGGAGAGCAAGTTTTTCCATTAATGTATGTAATAATGTCATCCAAGTCGTTTGACCTCTACACGGTGGTATTTTCCGAAATGAATAAAATAGCCAAAAATTGGGATGTTTTCTTGCATCCGAAAAAAAATAATTATCGATTTCGAAAAAGCAAGCGGAGCCGCTGCAAAATATGTATTCCCGGATGTTGAGCGCTAAGGCTGTTTTTTTTCACTTTAGCCAAATTCGTTTGGCGACGAATCCAGAAAGAGGGTCTATCGCGAAAATACGGCAGGGATAAACATTTTAATTTGAACATTCGAATATTAAAAGCACTAACTTTTGTGATCTTGCCACAAATTACAAACTATTATAAATCATTGATTTCCGTTATGGACGAAGATGGGAAAAAAATGTGCAATTGGTTAAAGAAAAACTATTTGGGTGACGACAACAAGCAACCACCGTACCCGAAAGAATTCTGCTGCATTGCGGAAAATTTTAATACCCACTTCCCTACAACACAGAATTCAGTAGAGGCGTGGCACCGGCTCCTAAAATGCATAATTGGCAAAAAATGTAGCTTGTACGAGCTAATTTTTCACCTTGCTGGTGAGACGATACTTTCATACGGTACAATAGAGAAAATCAAAGCAGGGGAAAAAATACCTGAAACAAAGAAAAATTTAACACTAATAAAAATAATAACACTAGATGTAGCACTGCTACATCTCCCAAATTGAGTCGGTACAAAAGAAATTTTTACTTTTTGTCTTCGTAATCTTAACTGGGATTAATCTGTGAATTTACCGTCTTATGAATCCCGCTTAAAACTAATAAACCTGCCGACACTCGCTAATCGTCGAATAATGCTAAATGCTATTTTTATCGTGGGCTGTCTATCTGGCGTTACGGATTCCTCTTATTTGTTATCCAACATTCATCTTAACGTTCCTCTTCGTACGTCGAGACGATATGTGCCTCTTCATTTAAGCTTTTGTAGATCATCATACCTTCATCATGAACCTCTTCGTAATGCCTGTTCGGATTTAAATACCGTTTTTCCTGTAATTAATTTTTCTGATTCGGATTGGGTAGCTAAACGGAAAATTTTAAACTTTTTATCTAATTCCTGAAGTTTTTTTATCTTCCTTGAATTGTTAACTATTTGTATGAACTATAAAGTGATGTGCTTAGTTTAAGTCTTGTTAAACAAATAAATAAATAACAAGTAAGAGCGTTAACTTTGCTCATATACACCCGCATCTGTCAAAGTGATGATAAAAAATGGGCGTGCGACGCCCACTTTGATTTAATTTACAGATAGTAAATTTTGATATATTAACTGATTTACAACACCGATTTTCTCAACAAACACCTAATTATATGGTATGGTATACCAGTGGGCGTGTTACGTCAATTTTTTGTGAGATAACTTCCACCAATACGGTAAACACGGCAATGAAACTTGAGCTTTAGATCTGGACTACGAGCTGAGAAATTCAGTTCTCAAATTTCATTTCATTAATATTATTAAAACAAGTAGGCGTGGAAATGGTTAGATTTTCTCTATTTTCGATATCAAAGAGCATTAAATGGAAGAGAATATTAGTGGCAACTTTTATGACGATACTTCTACTCGTTCTCCTGTTATCGTCTTTTTTGTCACAAGTGGGCGAACCACGCCCATTTTCGCGATTATATTTTAGTCTGAGACGGTGGATTTGGGAATAAAATTTTAGCTTAAAAATCCTTCTAAAAGCTGAGAAATTTAACTATAAGCACGGATTAATGCATATTTGCTATAAAAAGTGGGCGTGGCACTGGTCAGATTTTTCTCATTTTCAATACCAAACAGCGTAGGATAACCAAGAATATTCGTACCAAATTTCATGACGATACCTATATTCATTCTCCTGTAATCGTGATTTCCACAGACAGACAGACGGACGGACATGGCTAAATCGAATCAGGAGGTGATTCTGAGCCAGAATATCCTCCTCGTAGAGTGTTTGCATACAGAGTTTTTGCGTGTGGCGGCCTTCGGTCCTACTACGCAGGCAAAGTGTCCTTCTGCATGCCGGCAATTGGCCGTGGCATGGATTAAAACCCTCAGCCAAGGTCCTCCTCTATCCACGGTCCTTCTGCGCACGCAAAAAGTGTCCTTCTGCATGCCGGCCTTCGGCTGTCGCAGGGATTAAGACCCTCGGCCGACAAAACCATCTCCTTGCTGAAAAGTCTTCCTCTATCCAGTGTCCTTCTTAGCAGGCAAAAAGTGACAGGAATTAAAATTCTCAGCCGACAGAACCGTCTTAACGCCGGAAAGTCTTTTTCTATCCAGGATCCTTCTGCCTGCCGGCCTTCGGCCGCGGCAGGGGTAGTAACCCTGGGTAAGCAGAACGCCGGCTTCGCTGCTAATATAGTGTTTGCATACAGAGTTTTTGCGAGTGGCGGCCTTCGTCCGCGGCAGGAGTTGTAGCCCTTGGTAAAAAAGCCGCTGTGTTAGCTGCTGCCCCGGCAAATTGATATAGCGCTTATTTTATGAAAAGCAATAAAAAAACCCCTATGCAATTCCATTT
The DNA here is from genome assembly GCA_949752815.1 of Conops quadrifasciatus. Taxonomy (NCBI): domain Eukaryota; kingdom Metazoa; phylum Arthropoda; class Insecta; order Diptera; family Conopidae; genus Conops; species Conops quadrifasciatus. The sequence goes on from OX457079.1 coordinate 17,084,969, forward strand.
TTCTCGGGATTTTGTCGTTTCTGGATTTTGTCCTCCCGGGATTTTGTCGCGTCGGGATTTTGTCGCGTCGGGATTTTGTCGTTCGGGATTGCTAAAAACGATCGGGGTTTTGTCGTTCGGGATGTCCGTCTCCCTTTCTTATCGATTCGAAAACTTACAAAACAAACTTAGAGCGGATTTGTTACATTTTTATGAAAATTTTGAAAAAAATTGGTATAAACCTGTGTTATTCTGAGGTGAAATTTACCTTATATAGAAAACTTTAACGGCTTCACTTCCAGTGGTCATTAATTTTCTTCTATACAGTTTACCAAATTTAGTTAAGTCAGCCAAGGATATGGATTCAAGTTTTCCGCTAAATGTGGTATCATCCATATGCACCTTTAAATCACATGTAGCAGCTGAAACATTGGCCTCCGCTAATAATGTATCCTTTCTTACAAAAACAAAGTTTAGTGATTTAATGTAAAGCTGGAAGTGGTATTTTTGTGTTGACATACCTTTGAAAAAATACATTTTTAAAAAGTAGTTTAATTCATATTGTCATAGTCCATAGATGTTTTTGTACTCACTGTCTAATTCATCAGCTTTTGAATAATTAGTGCTTGTATTCATACAAATATTGTCGAAATGTTCTTTTTGGATAAAGAAGTCCAAAATTAATATCCATTTTTCAGGCGAAATTATTACATTAATGCTATTGTAATCAATCACGATACCAATGTGAGGCGCGTCTGGTGTGCGTCGACCTTTTGTATTCACAGCACAAGTAAGCAAGATGCTATCTGAGTATTCTTCTAAACGATTTTCACATGATAAGCTGCACATTTCTTCGAAATTTGGAAATATTAAACTTTTTTGGAAATTTGGAAATTTCTCTTCAGTTTTTCCTTTCAAAATCATTGTTTTTTGTTTTGACTTTGGATCAATTTTTGTCTTTACAGGGCCGGGAGATGAAAATGTCGTTGCCTCACTTTTTTTAATCGGCACTATGTGATCGCCTGAATCAACAATACGGCGAAATTTAGAATCAATCCCGCATAGTAAATCTTCCATAAGAATAGATTTCAGCACTGCTTTAAATTTGGTATGAACGTTATTTTGGTAATTGTAAGTAGCTACCACATTTCGTAATGTTAAGGCAAATAACGGATTGCTCATTTCATTTTTAAGAGTCAAAACAAGAATCGGTAATGAGAAAGTGATTTCTATATTTATATTATATGTATCATCATCAAATTTCGGGTAAAGATTTCGTACTGGGTTAAAATTACTAAAAGCACCTTGAAATACATTCGATGAATTTATATCATACACGTCCGTTTTTATTTGCATATTGCAAATGTTATTTACTATTTCCAGTACTTGTAGATATTGTTCTTTCGTTAGTGATGCTTCTAATACTTCCATAAACCTTCCCTCAATCTAAAAGACAAATTTTAATAACAAAAAACGTTTAGGTTAAAATTATAACCGCAGTATAAATGCATTATATTTTATTGCCGAAATTGTTATTGTAAATGAAAAATATTTAAATTTAATGTAATCAAAGGATATTGCAATATTTACAATATAAAAAGTGAATTCCTATTGTGAAATTAAACCATTTTACCTCTTCGAAAACCACTTTAGAAAATGTGCTTTTCATAAAATGTGGCCTTTGGTAAAGATGTATTAATTGGGGAAGCTCTACAATCGCAGAAGTGAGAATTTTTTTGTTATCGTAAATCATTTCTGAGTGAAGTTTATGACGTATTTCAAATAATTAATGAAAATATTCTAAATTATTAAAGTTAATATCCGCTCATATTCTGAGGGCAATGTTACTTGACACATAATTGTTAAAATTTTTTTTTAGATTAAAGTTAGAATGTATTTAAATAGTTTAACATATTCCTTTGGGTAGGGGGCCCGGAAGAGTTCCGAGAATATAATAACGGTTATAATAAAAATACTTTGCAATGTTTAAGTTCAGCGGTTACTCCTGTAACATAGCAACATTTTTTTACTCACCACCAAATGTTTAGAGTTATCCAATATACCATCGACATGTTTTCTTTCTAAGTAATTTGAAATATCAAAGTGCAAGGTGGCGTTATGAAGAATTATTATACCATTATCACCACATGAGTATAAATCTTCAGTTTTCTGTTGATCTGGAAAACAACAGTCTTCTCGATGGGAAAGACTCGTATCTAAGGAATATACGTTCATATTCTTAAACTTAATAACGTTCCTCTGAACACTTTCATAACTTCTGTCAGATTCAGGTTTCTTATTAGCAAAATCGATCAAGCCTGAGGTCAGAGGTGTTTCTTGTTTTTCAGCAGTGTACAAACATATATTTCCTAAATTTGCAACCAGGACTTCTGTACTTCGACTGCAACGAGGAATCACTAGAACTGGATAATTCAGTACGATATCAAGCCTGGAATGATTATTAAAGAAATTGAAATATAAATTAATATTTTAACTATTTTTTTTTATTCTAAATAGGCCACGTGCCAATTGATAACGTTTTACTCGTGGGAGATAGGGCTGAAAAAAATTGTACTCTGGTAACTACAAATTTTGGTTTTAGCTGTGCCAATTAATACATCGATGAAATTACATTTTAATTTCAAAAAAATTAATAAACATAAATCATGAAAAGATCATTAAAAGGATGTTTTTCTCTGTTCTTAGCTATTATATCGGAAGCGCAGAAGATTAATATATTAATTAGACTGATGCTAAATGATATTATGTGAAAAACAGATCATCAGGTTACAGCTTCTACATTTAATTAATGTGTTATTATTTCAATACTTATTAAGGGTCTGTGAGAAATGTGACTAACTGGTCTAATCCTAAGTAAAAGAAACGCAGCTAATATCTCTTTATTTTATTAAGGGTATTCATTTAAACTGTTAAAAGCCCCTTAAACCGAAAATTATTTCGTAGCTGCGCTCATTAAGCGTATAATTACGAGTGTCGTATATTTAGAAGTTTAAATGAATACCCTTGTTGTATACCTATATTTTATTTATTATAGTATGTATTTATTAAATTTTAGTTTTATTAATAAAATTAATAACATGTATCTTTAAAACTTATTAATAATTCTTGGAAATTTCGTAACTTATAATTTCCGTTTTTCTAGTGTTAAGTCCTTGCTCCAGTCTTTTCTAAAATTTTAATTTGATTTCCTAATGCTACGTCTTTCACAGCACCAGACCTTATTCAATTTTCTTCAAAGCCACGTACAAAAATTTCTGCTTCCCTCATTTCTGCTTAGCAACTCCCAATCTCACCAGAAGCTGTCAAACTTAAACGAAGGAAATCTCTATAAATATGCAAGTCTTTGTAGCACTGTAGAGTGACCGCTTCCTCCGTTGTAAGTTTCAATATCATCAGGTTCAGTTGGATGTCTTTACAACTCGTGGGAAGTTCACATAACTCTTCAGCGGAAAATACGCGCTTTATGTTCAGTACTATCAAAATTAAAAATATAAAATTAAAACACTTAGCCAACAAAACTCCGCCTTTGCTGGAAGTACTTTTGTATGCCGGGTTTTCCTGGGTGCCGGCCTTCGGCCGCGGCAGAGATTGGAACCCTCAGCCAACAAAACTCAGTTTTCGGTGAAAAGTATTTCTGTATACAGGGCAGGGATATATATACATATATACTCGTATCAGGCGAATCAAATCAAATACTGAGGATCAGGTTTGAAGCTATTTAACTGTTCAGATGAAGAGTTTTGCAATTTAGCACTTTACAATTTTTTAGTCTTTTGTGGGACGAAGGATTGGCGAAGAGTTTAGAGTTTAGAAAGAAAGCTGAAATTTTGCACAGACGTTTCCTTTATGATGTATACAAGCACTAAGAACGGATATTTCGAAATTTAACCCTAAGGTGGTAATAAAGTGTTGGAAAGTTTGAATGAGGAATATTTTATATGTGGTCAGATTTGCTTGAAACTTGGTATGCTCTTTGGTATAATTAATCAAATACATATTTCGGCATTTTTAAAAATCCAACCCCTGAGCGTGTGAAAATGGGTTGCAACGTTTGTATGAGGAATATTTTATTTGTGGTCGGAAGCAACACACGCTTTCTAACCATTTAACCAGAATGAGCCACAGCAACGCGGGGATGGGTACTTCTAGTATTGTATAAATAGCATACAGGACAAAACTATTTAGTTTGTTTTGATCAACACACATAATTATCATTCATACTTACTTTAATATAACATCACATTTCTTCTCTTTTTGATTCTGAATTTTGCATTGATTGCGCGTTGACTCAAATTTCTCTTGAACAAATCTCTGTGTCATATCCGCAGGCTTATCTCGAACACAGTTTATGAAGTGTCTAAAATAAGATATTCAAAATATGTAAGTGTTAATTTTAAAAATTGATACGAAATTTTCTTGTAATTCTTAAAGAAAAGGTCCGCGAAACAAACCACCCCACGAAAAACCCCAACAATCCTGAATATTATATAAATATCGCATCGGTATGCGACAAAACTTCGCAAACACTTAAGGTTCAACTATAATGGCATTAAGCCAATTTAAGCTAATGTCAAAACTCAACGATAACGAAGCTTAATTTCTGTTTACTTTTAGCGCCGCCCATAATAGACTTCAGAAAACATGTTGTCTTTTACGTTAATTTTATGCGACCAGTTTCGCTATCAATTTATGTTCCTTAATGTTAACGAAACTTCTCTTAATGTATTATAGTTTGTACCATTTGAGTGTATTCCGTGTATTAATCTTAATTTTTTGTTAATTCCGGCTACGTTCATTATAGTAGAGCCTTTAGAATATAGATCTAGAGTCCTATAAATAATTCACAACGACTTTATTGGTCGCTTGCAATTTTAGATTTGAACTCATACTTGTATTGTACGAGGGCGGTCCGATAAGTTAGACTACAAAAGAAAAACGAAAATTTTGGAATAGTGGCGAAATATTTCTCTACATAGCCTCCTTTCACCTCGATACACTTGACCCAGCGATGCTCCAACTTCTTTAACCCGTCTGAAAAATACGTTTTCTGGAGGTCTGCAAAGTAGGCCTTCGTGGCGGCGATAACCTCCTCATTCGACTCAAATTTCTGCCCGACGAGTAACTTTTTCAAGTTTGGAAACAAAAAGAAGTCGCACGGGGCCAAATCTGCAGAATACGGTGGACGGGTCGGCAGTTCGTAGCTTAATTCGACCAATTTGGCCGTGGCGACGGCGGAGGTGTGAGCCGGTGCATTGTCATGGTGGAAGAGCACATTTTTCTTCGCCAAATGGGGCCGTTTTTTTTGCAATTCGGCGTCGAATCAAACCTTTTGAATCCCAAAAAACGGTGGCCATCACCTTCCGGCCGATAGGACAGTCTTCGCCTTCTTCGGAGCACGTTTGCCGGTTGAAGTCCACTGTTTTGACTGTTCCTTGGTCTCTGGTGTGTACCAGTGGATCCATGTTTCATCGACGGTCACGAAAGGACGCAGAAACTCCTTCGGATTGCGCCTAAACAGCATCAAACACTGCTCTGAAGTGGTCTCACGGTTGCGCTTGTTGTCCGGAGTAAGCGGCACCCATCGCGCCGACAGCTTTCTTATGTCCAATATTTCATGCAGGATATGACTCACGCGGTCTTCTGAGATGCCTACTGTCTCAGCTATCTTGCGCACCTTAAATCGGCGGTCTGCCAATACAAGATAGTGAATTTTTTTCACGTTATTCTCCGCGGTAGCCGTTTTCGGGGCACCTAGGCGTGGCTCATCAAAGACCGACGTGTGACCAAGTTAAAACTCGTTAAACCAATTTGACGGTCGCCATCGAAGGAGAAGAGTCACCCTACACAGCATCCAAGCGCTCTTTGATTTCGCTGCGCGGTTTTCTTTCCAAAAACAAGAATCGAATCACCGACCGATATTGTTCTTTTTCTTTTTTTTTTACAGTAGCTGTCTACAAGAATGTACTACACGATAGTAAATTTCTCTTGCGATTGTGGCGACCATCGGGTGGTGAGGCTAAGTACTTATCGGATCGCTCTCGTATTACACTTGTATTGTAGGAGTTGTTTTAATAATTGTAATGTAAATAATTTTACATTACAATATTTATATTCGTATTATAAAAAGTATTATAAAAAGGGCGAAATATGGTAAAAAAATAAGAAATAGCGAAATAGTAAGAAGGAAAATATATGTACATATTGCAAATATCTACAATACATTGTATAATAGAGCTGAACTTATGTTTCTTTGTTTTGGTAAAACTTTGTAACAGCTGGACCGATTTTAATGCAGTTTTCAGCATTATAGTCCTTCATTCTATACTAGAGCTGTGCACAAGCCGTTTCGAAGACAGCTAGGCACAAATCGGCACGACTGCTGTTTTGTGACTGCCGTATGAAAATCGCAATAAACAACAATGCTGTGGTGCCTTTACCCGACCGACATTAATTTTTACTGCTTGTTCGAAAATTTGCAGTTGCTGTTTTAATGTTGATGCATTTCTATCTCGTTCCTTCCGCTTAATCTCCAAAGGAACGAAAGAAACGCAAACAACTCTCCCTCTTTCCCTCCGCCCAAACTTCAAAGGAACGAAAACCAAGAATTTGCGCCGCTCGCCACTCCGTCGATGGTGCTTTGTTTTCACCAGAAGCGTCTGAAGAGTAATTAAGAAATTAAGAAGAAAAAACTCTCTATGTTTCCCTCCGCCCAAACTCCAAAGCATACGTACTCATTATTCCATATATCGTTCTTTTCTTTGTTTTTGTTGTAACTTGTCTACATCGGGGCCACAACGATTGAACACAATGAAATAATGTTCTGCTACACTTTCGAGAAAAACGACAGAAAAAAAGAAACGAAAAGAAAGGAGTGGCACGCAATGCTTTTTTTCTAACTAAATCCTAGGAGACGGCTGAACGTATGTATGTATTTAATATGTACATATGTGCATTTCGTGTGTATCCTCTCTTATATCTATTTAGCAATAAGTGGCATTAAAACTGTTGTGTCATTTTCGTCTGACAATTTTGTTTTTGTTTCCAGCAGAGCACAAGCAATAAAGGCTATGGGTCTTATTCATAAAAACTTACAAAGCTCTTGCAAACGGTTTGTAAGAAAAATTCGAAAAAAGTTATTCATAAACAATTTTTACCTTAAAAAGTATTTGTATGAGGTTTGTAAGTCGACAGATTTTAAAATACAGTCAATGCCTTTTTAAACCTTTTGTAAAATAAAAAATGTCAAATTTTGATACATAAAAATATTAAAAATCAAACAGAAATGAGCCTAACAAAGCCGTCTCCTGTAATGTTCAGCCCAATGGTCTTCGCATTGACTTGGAAGATGACTTGGAGATGATGCACATAGTGCTGAAACGTAAGAAGCCGTTGGAAATACGTACCAACCATTTCTCAACCATATGCACGCACTACAACGCACTACAGAGCACGCAACCTTTGCACTGAAATGGTCGACTGGTGTATGGACGATGACAACGAATTGACAGCTTTTCATGAAGAATCAGCCGACGTCTGAGATTATTGAGAGATCTCCTGGCCCGAAAAGTGGATGAAGCTCCCATCCATGACATAATGAAAAGCTTAGTTATATATGAGTAGCTTCACAGTCGAATTTTGTTCGTGATGGAGCTCGCGCCATGATTGTTACATACATAATGAAATACACATTAATATGTCGTATTAATCAGATACTAAAAGACTTCACGGTCCAATTGTGTTACAAATTTCCTGAAGGCCATCAATAAGTTCTTCCATTTAGTTATGAAAAAGTTCCCTCAGAACATACTCGCAAAACGAGCACAATTTCTTTGGTAAACGATGAAGATCCTACATGTCGCAAATATTAATTGCTTTAGGCACAGAGACTAAAAATAGTAGCGCAGCGCATATTGTTTTTTCTTTGATATTGCTTATACCCTAAACATAGCGTAGCATAGAAACTTTCATTAAATAATATGTATTTGATTAACCTTTGATTTTAACCTTAGATTAAATTTAAATTTCACTATAACTGAGACTCGTCAAGTAAGAAAATTTTAGAGGTTGTAAAACGTTATTAAGAAGCATGTTAATTATAGTTATAGGAGGTAATTTAATTATGGTTTCCAAGAATCTAGAAATATATGTTATTCCTCACTCAAATTTCTGGCGGTGATGCTTTATACACGTCTGATCCTAATTTATTTACATTAAAAATAAATTAAAACTATCAAAAATTAACACAATTATGAAGACATTATTAGTTTGACCTCAGTCAGAACGGAAAACAACATTCTTCCCTTATTAAATATTAAAAAAAAATAAAAATTCACTTTTAATATGTTCGGGGTGTTTGGAGCCCTAAAATACCCCCTTATTATGTGCCTTTCTAAAAATTATTTGGAGCACAAACCAAATTAGACAACAACCAAGAAATTAATGAATTAAAAAACGATATGTCGTTTCATCGTAAAAAAATCTGTCAAAAGCCATTTCTAACTACAAAACGAATAAAATGTGTTTATGAATAACAGATTTTTAAAATGCTTTTTAAAGTTAAAAACCATTTTTACTACAACAGATTTGTAAGGCAGTTTCTATTTTTTTATGAATAAGGCTGTATGAGTGCAAATCTGAAATGTTTTATCAATTTTTACTGATAAAACGTTGTGTGTTTTAGAAGTAGTTTTAAAACGGCTTGTGCACAGCTCTATTCTATACAGAGTACTATACTGTGTACCTTTTTATAAGTGCAGAATAAATCAAACATACACATCTTATCAGCGGGGCGACTAAGTTTAATGCAGTTTTCGACGTTATTGCGTATATTCTATACAGCTTACTATAGGCTGTGTAAAGTTTAAAAATTTGTCGGTAGAGGTCACTGTTCACCTTTTAATGGGATAACATAAAGATACATACATACATACATATGTATGTATTTTAACACGTCCATGCAAAATAGCTGTCAAAAATTAACTGAACATTCAAAGTGGCCGAACTTGTCAGCATAAGTGAGGGACATGAGTAACAACATAACGCCACATTGAAAATAGAATATACGTAACCCGCGGGAGTTCAAAATTCGCGATACTTTTTGAATAGATCTCGTACCCTCTACTATATAGAATAGGATACTAAAGATTTTTCATCAACTAATCCACGATTTGCAATCTGTTTCATTGTATAAATGTATTCCAAAAACGTTTCATCGCCTTTCTCTTCTCAATTTTCTAGGGCCAATGGATACTGATACTGTGTAAGTTTGGCCAAATTCTTTACGCAAATAGGTTTTTAATTTGTTTGAACTATTTTAGGTTAGAAGATCCGCCAACCGCAAACCTAGCAGCAGCTGTTAATAATTGCCGTGCTAAAAAAATAAGATTTTTCAATTATTATAAATATTTATGTTAGAAAGTTTAATAGGGAAAAAGTAGCCAAGCAAAATAAGTTAAGATGAAATAAGTTAAGTTAAAAGAGTTAATAAGTTACGTTAAGTTAAAAGAAATGTTGTTAAACGCTACACTATATTATGTGCCGAGTTAAAATTTTAATCTATATATATAAAAGAAAGTGTCCGAAGCGATATAATCCCATAACTCGAGAGTGGCCGAACCGATTTTGATGATTTGTACTTTGATGGAAAGGTATTTTCTCAGTACGGGTTTTTAAAAAAAAAAAGAAAAAAAAAAGCGAAAACAAAAGGTAAAAAAATCATAATTTCAAAATGTCTTATTTTGACCACCCAGCGTGTTACGACAGTTTTTTTTCCGATTTTTTTCAATTTTTTTTTTCATTTTGTATCTTTTGGATTATGAAAGTTGAAGTGGCATTGTTAGAATTGCATTGTCTTGCAATAGTTTCGTTGTATTTTTGGGTGGGACGAAGTCCGCCGGGGCTACTAGTTTATAATAAAATTCGAATTTTTCATAGGACCTAGAAAGTAATCTTCAATGTTCTAGTTGCGGAAAAAACTTGTAAGAGCTTTTAAACCTCTTCTTACACCTCTTTCTTACTGAAGTTCTTAAATCAACGTTTCTCAAAGTGTGGGTCGCGACCCGGCACCGGGTCGCAGAAAAATTCAGCTGGGTCGTGGCAAAAATTGTAAAAACACAAAAAATCTGTAACATTTTGCTCTAAATAGAATATTTAGACTTTCAAAAGGAAATTTTAAATCTTTTGAAACATTACATCAATTTATTGAAACTCATTCAAACTACGATGCAGAAGATTAATTAGTATGTGGATTAAAGATCCTTTTTCTGTCGATATTGAAAAGGAAGAAATGCTTAATCTTAGTGAACAAGAAGTTGATAATTTAATTGAAATTTCATGCGACACCTTGGTGTACTTAAAAAATAAGTATCGAAACAGATTGGTCGAACCTAATTTGAGAATAAAAGTATAATCATTAAGTCCTAGTTTTAAATGACTGTGTGATGAAAATCAACATCATCCTTTGCACTTAGGTCAAAATATGTAAAACAAAATTTACTTTTTTTACTTTAAGTTTTAAATGAAGATAATGTTTTTGAAGATAAAGTTTTTTTTATATAATTACCTTGCAATTTTTGTTTATGAAATAAACAAACAAATAACTTGAATTTTAATTTTTATTATATGAAATTTTTATAAAATAAAATAAAATTTTTTTTGTAAATAAATGTTTTTTTTATAAGGTGGGTCGCGAAAACATTAAAAATCTCGTACCAGGCCGCGGTCAAGAAAGTATGGGAAACGCCGTCTTAAATGCTTTCTTACTGTTACACAATTTTTGAAGGATAGTGAAATAAGCTTGTGATATATTATGTATATTCAATTATAAAGCATTACTTACTTCATAACTCTTTGGTACTGGTTTACACATTTCACAATTTCCTTAATAAATTCATTGCAATGAGCATACCATACGGAAGTTGTCCTTATTGTTATTTTTATTGTAGCGTTCTCTTTAAATTCCTTTCGTACAATTTTAAATAGTAAAGCGTTTTCCATTTCTTCATGTTTACTTTTTATATAACCGTATATTTCTTTCGTGCACGAAATTAATAAATCCTTTTGAATTGGACTTGACTTATTGGTAAGTCGATCCCTACCAAAAGAAATTATTCGTCGATGATATAAATTATCTGAGCTAAGATTCCAAATTTGAAGTCCACCGAGAGTTCCAGTAATGCTTAATTCTTCTTTTACTGATGCATGTATTTTCGCTGCATTCATTGTTACTGTACAAATTTTCCTGCTAAGTGATGATTTTAGCTCTTTTGCGGTACTTAAGACCAAGACATTAAGACTGTGGAAATTAAAACTCATTTCTGTTTGTCGCTGATTACTCAATGAAGAAAAATTTAATTGAGGTCTAGTGACACCTTTTGCAAAATTTACTTCGTTGTCTTTATATATCTCCGTAAGAGTATTAATGAAGTCAATAAGTTCCGCAATGGTCTCCTGATTAGCTAAAAGTAAGTTATTTATATATAATTATAAAATTTATGACCAGATTTTATAATTAAAAATCAGACCCGAAGGGATGAGGGTATATTCACTTTGTTCTTCCGTTTGTAACGCATTAAAGAAGGCGTGGCAGGAATAGAAAAGTATATATATTCTGGCTCAGAATCACCTCCTGAGTCGATTTAGCCATGTCCCTCCGTCTGTCAGTGTCTAACGCCATAAAATTTGGTACGAATATTCTTCGTCACCATAGGCTGTTTGGTATGAAAATGGAGAAAATCGGTTCAGTGCTACGCCTACTTTTCATAGAAAAAATATGAATTATCCCGTGCTTTTAGCTCAATTTCTTATCTTGTAGAGCGAGTTTAAAGCTAAAATTTCATTCCCCAGTCCATGGTCTCAAACTTAAATACACTCCCGAAAATGGGCGTGGTCCACCCACTGCACTATGGGTTCGGAGACCTGGAAAAGTGCCCAAAAGTCACATACGAAATAGGAATATAATAATACAAAAAATTATATGTCATAATTATCTAGACATATAATGAACATATGAAATAACTTTTACGCATAGTAATTAATTATTAAACTCGTTAAACCAATTTTTGACGGTCGCCATCGAAGGAGAGGAGTCACCGTACACAGCATCCAAGCGCTAATAGATACTAAGTTAGTATCTATTCGAATACGAGAATAACGATTAATTATTCATTAGAAAGCTTATATTGTTACAGTTAGTTTTCAGTTTAATAAATTATTTTAGTAAGCATTTTTTATTGTTTTACACATTGTTATAGGAGCTTCATCAGAAGTTAAAAAAAAACACACACTAATTTAATAAATAAGCTGTTTTACTCATGAATTACGTAATTTTTAGTAATGCTGATTGGTACCGTTTGATTACTCCAGAAAACTCCACTTCTAAAACGTATTTATTATACGCCAATTTAAAGTACATACATATATGGAATATACTACAATCCTAACCTGCCTAAACTTGCCCATTTTCAGACATGTGCCCGTAATTATGAAAATAGTGTAAGTCACACTTTTCGCGTTTAAATGTTTGCAATTTATTAAATTAAAAAATATTTTCATACTATTCCTCAAAATGTCTGAGGCAAAATTTACTTCTATCTTAGGAGGAGCTTTAGCTTTTTTGGTGATTGTGAAATTTTTTGTGTAGCTTGTAAGGAAATGTGGTTTTTTAAGGCTACAAATGACTTAGACACTTTTAAAATTTTATATATTTTAATAATTTAATTTTTAATTTTTTTTAAAAATTTAATTTAAAAGAACTTAAAAGATACGACGAAAAGTTAAAAGGTTTTATAAGGAATCGGAAAGAACTCAAAGTCGTGTTGCCAGACCAAACAAGTTCTGCTTGAATCGCGTTGCCAGTTGCCGCTAGGTAGATTATAGAGATGCCACAGTACTCCACTCCCAGTGACAAGGTCACGATACGTAACTGATTTGGTTATGTTTCTTCACGTAAGTTCAAACCGGTTTAGGTTTTCCATCGAGGTTTGTTGGAATGTCTTATTTCACTAAGAAGGCTGGCTTTAATCTGTCCGTTGACACCGGCACGTTCTTGTTGTTAACTTTGATGTTTACTCTCAGATGGACGGTCGATGACTTCATATGATCCTGTGTATGGTGGTTCTAGGGATTGTCGAACTGCATCTGTTCGAATGAGTACATGAGAACTACTCTGTAAGTTTTTGAGGACAAACATCTTCCCCTTTATGTGATGAGCTGCGGCCGGTGGTCGAATATGGTGCATGTGCTTTCTGAATTTGTTAAGGAAGATATGTGGATCAACAGGTTTATCAATCTCTTCGAAGATTCATTCGACAGTCTTATAGGGCTACCGTACAAAATATCAGCTGTTGATGCTCCTATGTCTTCCTATAACACGTGCGAAGGCCTAGTAAAACGGTTGGTAAAAGACCCGTCCATGGCGTTGCAGGGTCGCACATCAACGCGGATTTAAAGGAGCGATGCCAGCGCTCTATCATCCCATTTAATTGGGGATGATAAGCTGTCGTGTATATATGTTGACATCCAACCAACTTCGTAAGCGATCGGAACATTGCCGACTCAAACTGAGTACCCTGGTACGTGGTTACAGTTTTTGGACAACCAAATCTGGCAATCCAATTAGACCAGAATGCTGAGACGACGGAATCGGCTGTTGTCCTTAAGAGGAACTGGCTCTGGCCAGCGTGAAAAGCGGTCAATCATTGTTAAAGCAATATCGGAATCCATTGCTATAGGGCATAACCACGATATCGAGATGGACGTGATTGAAACGATTATCAGGCATGTTGATTTTCTCAGGGGATAAGTGGTTGTGTCGATGTATATTGGTACGCTGACAAGGTAGGCAGGTTCTTGTCCAATCTAAGATGTCCTTACGAATCGATGGCCAAACATACTTACGGCAAACTTGTTTCAATGTTGCTCTGCCACTCGGATGGGACAAACCATGAACTGAAGCGAAAACTCTAATTTCTTAGGTATGTATGGGCGTGTTTGACCCGTTGACAAGTCACAGAGCACGGTTTGGTCTTCCAGCTGAATTGCTTGTACTTTTAAAGAGGTGCTGCCCTGCAATAGTGGTAGCAGTTCTTCGTCTTCGACCTGTGCTTCAGAAAGTTCTTTTGGGCTTGTCGCAGTTGGTATCGATATTGCACATAAGCGCAACAATGCGTCAGCAACCGTGTTAGTACCGGAAACGTGAACAATTGTGGTGGAGAACTGTGATATATAGTCCAAACGACGTAATTGACGAGGCGAAGCTTTTTCTGTTTTTTGTCTGAACGCATATATGAGTGGCTTATGATCTGTTTTTATGACAAAGTCACGTGCTTCGAGGGAGTGTTTGAAGTGGTGTATGCCATCATAAACCGTAAGAAGCTCTTTTTCATACGTGCTATAACGTACTTCAGTCTTTTTGAGCTTTCTGGAGAAAAAACCAAGTGGTGGCCATGTGTTTTCGATGAATTGCTCCAGGAGTGCACCGATTGCTGTATCTGACGCATCACACACTAAAGCCAGATGTGAAACCGGTGCAAGGAATGCAAGCATTGTGGCATTGACCAAACTGTTTTTACAACTGTCGAATGCTTGTGGCGCCTCAGCAGTCCATTCAACCTTGCGATTATCATTCTTTCGCATCTTGCGGGTATATTCATTGAGTGGAGCTTGAAGCTCTGCGGCATGTGCTTCTATACGTTCGTTGGGTGGTCGAATTCCATTCATTGATCACACAGCCGAGAAAAATCACTTCCTGTTTCGCGAAATTGCATTTATTAACATTGATTGTTAAACTATGATTCCTTAACGCTTTAAACACGATGCGAAGATGCTCTTCGTGTTCGTCTGCTGACTTTGACATAACCAAAACGTCATCTAAGTAGATGTAGACGAAATCAATCCGTCTAAATATGTTGTCCATGAAACGTTTGATAATCTCCGGTTTGATAATCTCCACAAACTGTGTCACTAGCCCTCTGAAATTGTTGGTGCTGTGTATTGTAGACACAGCGAATTTATGCGTGTTGGCTAAATCTCCTCGTGAGTTAACTCCGGTGGCAGGGTCGATGAGGCATTTATGTTTCAGATCTATAAGCAAACTGAAATGCGTTAGGAAATCGGCGCCGACAACCGCTGAATGAGTTTCTGCTACAATGAAAGACCAGTTAAAAATATGTCGCAATCCGAAATCTACTTGCAGGACATGATTGCCGAAGGTTCGAATGATTGTCTGGTTTGCTGCATACAGTTGTAATGCTTCTGGTTCAAGTTGGCGTTTGATGAAACTGCGTGGAATGATAGAGACTACGGAACCAGAATCAATAAGGAAATGCAGGCGATTACGGCGATCAAATAAATGCAGTCTAGTTTCAAATGAGATATTTTGTAAGTAGTTTGTGCTTTCAACGTTGTCGCTGCCGTCAGCCAGCATAGTTGACGGCAGCCGTTTTAGTTTGACGGTTTCCAGAATACGCAGTTAGGGCGGCAGTTACGTGCTTTATTACCAAATTTCTGGTGGAATCACATGTTTGATTCCGAATTCTCCCTGAACGTTAGGTGCGACACTCTTGGAAGCAAGTGCTCGGGAAAAAGAGTTTTCATTAGCAAACTGCTTGAAAAGTTTCAACTCACCTTGTATTTCTTTAATAGAATTGGTAAGTGTTCGAAGTGTAGCAGTGATGTCTGTATTAGTTATGTTATTGTCTGATGTAGCGTTTACTGATGCTGAAGGAGCCGCTACGTTGAGCTGAGAATGGGATAACATGCGCATTGAGTTGGAGTTAGTCGTTTCTAGCATCTTGTCTGCGGTCATCGCCAATTTATCGAGGTCTTCTTCTTTCCAGACCGATAGAATCGGGCGAATTGACTGGGGCATTTGGCCCACGAATAAGGTGCGAAATAAGGTATTTATGGCTATGGGTCATTATCTCGGAAGGTTTCATGCCCGCAGTGTTTCCACTTTGCAGCAAACGTCTTAATTTGCTTTCTGACGATTCTGAAAATTTTGATAGCAATCGCCTTTTGAGTGTATTGTACTGGTCACTTGTTGATGTGTTACGAGGTTCTCTATAACGCATAAAATATCCTGTTCGAGGTGTATAGTCACCCAATAAAATTTTTCCGCTTCTTCTGTTACGAAACTAAATCGAAATGAGCGTTCCAGTTGGGCAAACCAAAGTTGTGGATTTCCTCGATTGAATAAGGTCGCAATAAGGTTTGTCGTCGTTGGAACCAGGTACTGCTGTAGAACGTAAGTTGTAAGGTTTCTTTGACATCAGCTTTAAAAATGAGGTTAATTCGAAGAACGTGTTCTGATGTTCTAAAAGGTTCCGCTCTTAGCGTTGGTTGGAAAATGTATATTACTTGTTAAAACTGGCACTGAAGAATCTCTCGCGAAAAATTTGTTCACCAAGACTGTTTCTTAGCATTATGTCGGGGTCACCATTTTAGTATTTCATACTAATAATTTTATTAAGAACTTAAAAGATACGATGATAAGTTAACAAGGTTTTATAAGGAATCGAAAAGAAGTCAAAGTCGTGTGGCCAGACCGAGCAAGGCAAGATCTGCTTGAATCGCGTTGCCAGTTGCCGCTAGGTGTCTTATAGAGATGCCACACCAAGCTTCCTACAGCGACATCTAGTGTGCTGTAGCTATATTAGTATCGAATTTTGCAATTATATAGAATTTCATTGTTGCCAAATAATTTTGTTTTTGCACCTTAAAAAAAACCAATAAATTACTTTAATAATTTGTAAACGGGTCGACTTTTTTGAAATGTTTTATTAATTTTATTATAACTAATTTGAAAAATTTTTAAAAACAATATAAAAGTTGTACCAAAAACTTTAAATTAATTAATATAAGAAAACAGAAAGCTTCGAAATAAGAAAGCTTAAAACTGGCAACCCTGAAAAGCTTTGCAGCGAGAAGTGTTTTTAGAATTTACTACAATTGAAAAGCATTGACGAGAGCGACAGTCAAAATCCCGAATTACAAAATCCTGAAACAATCAAACCCCGAAACGATAAAATTCCGAAAAATGTTTAATCCCGAAATAAAAAATCTCGAAAATTTTTTAATCACGAAATAAAATACAAGTTACAATTTTTAACGAAGCGAAGTACGCGCCTACTTGCCTTTTTTACAATGACAGAAAAGCAAAGTTATACTCGTAATATCGAGAGAATTTTGTTGTCTGAGGATTACAATCCTTGCCATTGCCGAAGGCCGCCAAGACTTTTAATGCGAAGATACTTTGCATTATCGAGAAAATTTTGTTGTATGAGGGTTGTGATCCTTGCCACGGTCGAAGGCCGCCTCGTATCAAGACTTTTAACACAAGTTATGATCCTTGCCTCCCGATAGTGGCTAAATTGAGCTTTGCTAATGGTTTAAATCTGTTCATTTCTTCGAAATCTGTAGTTTCAGAACTTTTTCGCATCAGGATTTTGCCGTTTCAGGATTTTGTCATTTCAAGATTTTCTCGTTTGGCATTTTGTCGATCGGGATTGTCTTTCGGTATTTCCTTACCAACTCATTGACGAGTTCGTCAGCAACGATGCTTGACAATTGTTTGTGAAATGACTGTGACCTGTAAGTCACAGTTTCTTCGTGTCGAGATATTTAAAGGCTTGCGTTTGACCAAATTAAAAAATATTTTAATGCTATAATGCCTCAAAATGTTTTAGGAAGTATTTACTCTTGACAAATTACATATTCTTGTGTTTATGAATTTTTGTGTGTAACTTGTATGGAAAGCTGATTTTTCAAGGCTACAAATGAATTAGGGCCAATTTTACAATATCCGGTTAAGTGCATTTTTAATTTCGAACGTCAATTTGTAAGGTCTCAAGAACTATTTGTCTTAGAAGCCTAATTTCATATGCATATAAAGGAGATTATTTGATTTTTAAAAACAGGAAACGAAAATTATCTATGTGTTCCCCGTTTAACCCCCAATACTATTTTTTTTGTTTCGACTCAACCTACACGACCTAAGCTTTTGATGCATCTTGAACCCTCAGTAAGAACTAAAGTAGAAACTTGCTGTTGCCAATGTCAGTGATTATAGTCACAGTTACGGTACACTTATGCCGTGATTAAATTTTAAAACTTTGCCTTAAATGCGGCATCCCGTTAAATCCCGTTATCCGATTTCGCTGAAATTTGGCACATATTTTTTAATTACGTGTCATCATTTAAATTTTTTTAAAAAAGAACCAGCCGAAGGTACATTATGTTAACCCAACAAAACTAACTGAAAGGCTAAACTGATTTTGTTATATGTTGATGTTACCCCTTTTGCCCCTTATACTTACCGACTAGATGCAAACTATTAAAATATATTTTTAATATCCGCAATGGCTCTGCTCCATTATTTTCATGTATATATTTTATTTCCATCATAATATGTCCTTCCGCCTCATCTGAAAAGAGATGTAAAATCGTTTGTACAAAACGTTGTAATAATCGATTTTTATGCGATTATGGCTATAACATTATCTTTGTATGTTTTTGTAGAATATTGGCAGTTTCTCGCAAACCATGAACTCCACTTTATAAACTTTAAGTCCGTTTTATTCGCTCTCAATGAAATTCCTTAATTTTTAGTTAATTTTTGACGGTATCTTAAAAATAACTACGAGATTACAATTCCTAGTTAAAAATTTTATTTTTCACACTCGATTGAATTGAACTGCCAGTTAAAAGCACCAGTTAAAGCACCAGTTATTTGCGTAGAATTTGGCAGTAAAAACTGCCAAAACGTTGGCAGTACCGCCGAATCGTGCATTTGCATTAAAGTTAAAAAAGTTGGTATCACAAATTATCATTACATTCTTGAAATGACAACCCTTTCGGCAGTAGTATACGTGTTCTATGGGTCCAATCAATGATACCACTAACTCCTGGAAGTTGGTGGTAGTTGAAAAAACTTAAAACTTTTGTTAACAGAAAGGAGAGAAACTACGCAACACTCATTTTCTAACTGAAAGCCTAGGAAAAATGGCTGAACGTATGTATGTATGCATCTAATAGATATGTGCACTACGAATGTGTATCCTGCTCTTATATCTATTTAACAATAATTGGCATTATAACTGCTGAGTCTTTTCCGACTGTCAATTTTGTTTTTGTTACCAGCAGAACAGTAGCAATAAAAGCTGTTGCAAGAGAAACTACTCGGGGCCATTAAGATCTTCAATCCCTATATACATATCTCCTGGCTGATCACTTTATACAAAAATAGTTAAACTCTCGGCTATATATGTACCTAAGAACTGGAGAAAAGCGAGGGTAGTTTTCATTAAAAAGGTCGGCAGGAGGGGACATTTAGTTGCAAAACTTTCAACCAATTAGCTTATCCTACTTTGTTCTAAAGACACTCGAAATGATCATAGATCTTTTCATCCGGCAAAAGGAAATTCCGGTATTTTCGCTTCCATTCTAAGGAAAAATGTCGGCCTTTTTTACAAATAAGTTTAAATCCCGGTGAACCTTATCTGTCGCGAGTCCCTGGATTGGTACTTGTGTTATTCGTTCAAGTGATAAATAGTGTTATTATTTTATGAGAGCTCAAAGAGAGAAAAACTGTTTGATCTAGAATTTACTTCAAACGGTTAACTTCGCCCTGGCCGAAGCTCATATATCCTATACCCGTATCTGTCGAAGTGACGATAAAAAGTGGGCAGGTGGGCGGGTGACCCACTTCCATTTAATTTACAGATAGTAAATTTTGATATATTAACTAATTTACAACACCGCTTTTCACAACAAACACCTCATTATATGGTATGGTATACCAGTGGGCGCGTCACGCCTATTTTCTGTGAGATAACTTTTTATTTTATTTTTTTTAGAATATTTTTAAAAGAATATTCGTGGCAAATCTCAAGACTATATCTCCATTCGTTCTTCTCCAAATGTGATTTTCGTCACCAGTGG
Organism: Conops quadrifasciatus; assembly: GCA_949752815.1. Taxonomy (NCBI): domain Eukaryota; kingdom Metazoa; phylum Arthropoda; class Insecta; order Diptera; family Conopidae; genus Conops; species Conops quadrifasciatus. The sequence continues at coordinate 17,104,907 of OX457079.1, forward strand.
GCGGACCACGCCCATTTTTTGACTCGGGAATGAAATTTTAGCTTTAAACTCGCTCTAAAACCTGAGAAATTTAACTAAAAGCACGGGAAAATTCATATTTTCTATAAAAAGTAGGCGTGGAACCAGCCGATTTTCTCTACTTTCAATACCAAACAGCCTATGGTGACAAAGAATATTCGCATTAAATTTTTTAATTAAATTTAATGGCGTTAGCTCTATTCGTTATCCGTTCTCATTCTCTCTATTCGTAATCGTGATTTCTACAGACAGACAGACAGACGGACGGACAGGACTAAATCGACTCAGAAGGTGATTCTGAGCCAGAATATATGTATGTATATGTATACTTTTCTATACCTGCAACGCCTCCTTTAATGCGTTACAAATGGAAGCACAAAGTGAATATATCCTCATCCCATCGGGTGTAGGGTATAAAAAGTACATTAAACAAGTGAGAGCGTTATCTTCGGCCTGGCCGAAGCTCATATACCCTACACCCGCATCAAAGTGATAAAAAGTGGGCGGGTAACGCCTGCTTTCTTTTTATTTACAGGGAGTACATTATTATCTATAAACGCATCTACAACACCGCTTTTCCTACCAAACACCTCATTATATGGTATAGTATATAAGTAGGCGTGTCACGCCCATTTTTTAGAGTATATTTTAGTCCAAGTTGGTGGACTCGGAAATTAAATTTTAGCTGAAAATTCGCTCTACAAGCTGAGAAATTGAGCTATAACAAGGGTCGGCAACCTTCCTGGAGTTAAGAGCCATTTTTTCTCCGGATGTGGTAAATTATTTTTTTAAAGAGCCAAATACGTATAAGTACATACACATCGGTAATATTAAAAACCATGGCACCGAATAAAATTAATTTTTTTATACCATATAAAACGTTTTTACAAAGAACTACATATATAGTTTGCCAAAAATTATTCAAAACTTGAAAAGACACTGCAATTTTTTCAACACTTCGGGGGCGTAGGTGGTTAATTTATGTTGAATTTATCAGTGTATACTAGTTCTAAGTTAAAATTTCGGGTTTCCAATTTACCGGCAAACTGGTTTAAAATAAATTAAAAAATTTGTAGCGGACATTTTGAAAAGGCCTACTTTTCTTGCCTCAAAGTGGGCGTGAGTGGTTCGCTTTTGGTTTATGTTGCATTGTTATCTACTTCTAAGCTATGGTTCCAATTTCAAGTCCCCAGCTAACCGGGAAGCTGGTTCAAAATCCATTCCAAAAATTGTATCGACATTTTAAAAGGGCCCACATTTCTTGGTGAAAATGGACAAGAGTGGTTAGTTTATGATCGGTTTTGCATTGTCATCCAGTTCTAATCTATCTTGTGAATATCTAGTGAATTTAAAAATTTCAAATGTGTCTAGCTCATCAGCAAGTTAATTTAAAATCAATTTAAAAATTTGTACTATTCAAGAGCCACAAGTATGATTCTACTAAACCGCATGCGGCTCGCGAGCCGAAGGTTGCCGAGCCGTGAGTTATTATAAGAACGGATGAGTGCATATTTGCTATAAAAAGTAGGCGTGGCACTGGTCCGATTTTTCCCATTTTCAATACCAAACAGCGTAGGATAACTAAGAATATTCGTACCAAATTTCATGACGATCGTGATTTCCACAGACGGATGGACGGACGGACAGTGCTAAATCGACTCAGGAGGTGATTCTGAGCCAGTATATATATACTTTTCTATACCTGCCACGCCTCCTTTAATGCGTTACAAACGGAAGAACAAAGTGAATATACCCTCATCCCTTCGAGTGTAGGGTATAAAAATAGATATTTGGCTTTCAAAAATAGTAACCGGAAATTATCTAAGTGTCCCCGTTATTTTTGGAGTTTTTTCCGATTTTGAGTCGTGTTTTTAGAAAACTGCTTCTAGCGCCTAACCGAGAGGAAAATGACCCCCGCCGTCCCCAATACTTTTTTTTCTTGTCTCGACTCAACCTACACGACCTAACACCTTTTGTCACATCTTATGCGGAACAGCCTGTATATACCAATCTATACCAATATTATAAATGTGAAAGTAAGTAAAGTCTGTCTGTTACCTTTTCACGGCTAAACCGCTGCACCGATTTTGGTGAAATTTGGTGTGGAGATTTTCCAGCTACCAAAATTTCACCCTGACGAGGGACATAGGGTACTTATTTTATAAAAAGTCTACCCCTAAATAGGAGATGAAGTATTGTAGGGGAATTCAATCTCAATTTTAAGTTAAGTAAACATTGTGCTGGACATAAAGATGTCAATAATAAATGAGTTTATATCGTGATAAGACACAAACAAGCAAGAAGTATCTTTTGGGCCCTCGAGTTGTCAAGGCAACCCTATAAAGGGCCTCTCTTATCCAAATTAAAAGGTGTCGTGTATATCATATGTACGAATATGTATGCAAACGAACGACTGTGATATGTACATATATCGTTCAATCAAACTAAGTTAGAGCAAGCACTATTCCACGCGAACGAAGTTGCGGGCAACAGCTAGTATAATATATTTTGCTGATCGAAAACTTCCAAAATCACATAGGCTTCCGAATTACGCGACTGTTTTCAAAGCAAAAGCATTTCCGATATTGTAGGCTTGCGTACAATGAACTAACTAAATAACAATCAACTTGATTGCCTTTGTAGTAGTTTCGCCGTCTCGTTGGTTTCGGTTGTTTGGCTATATACCGGAAATAAGATGGCTGAATAGCTGACAAGGAAAGACTCCTAATAGAATCTGGAAATTGGCAGAGGATGTGAAAAGGCAATAGGGGTCGATAAAATTTGGTTTATGATGCAAAAATTTCGCGTACCAAAAAACATGGCCACGTTAAAACCCCAGAAGAAAACGGAACAAGATAAATGTTTATACAGTGCACGCGCAGTAGTGTGAACTAATTAAAACCAAGCGGGTTCACAGTTTCGAATTTGTTCACTTTTGCGAATGTCAAAATTTAAGGCAAAACATATCCCCATTTTATCCTATTTATGCATTTTAAAATGGAAATTTACATTTATGAAACCAAATTTAATTTTATTCAAAAAAGAACCAGATATAGAAATACATTTATAAAAAAATGTTTAAGTATTCATTTCAAAAGAATGAAACGCGCAGTGTACCTACTCGAAAAAACAGTAATTGTGTTCTGCTTTTTCTTTTAATAACAAAAACTTTTTGGAGCTCATAGCAAAAACCAAACCGACCCGTGCCCGAACTAAGTGCGTATAAATTAATTCGTATGACCTGAACACGCGGGAACTTGTAATTTTTAAGCCAAACACGCACATTTCGCAATAATAGAGTAGTCAATGCAAAATAAAAAGTGTTCATATTTTGGGGTGCTCATATTTTACGGTGTTCACACTACTGCGCGTGCACTGTATGTATGAGATGAGGACTATAGTTATATAATATTAGAAATATACCTCGTTTTACAAACGTTGTGCTGCTCATTGCGTAAAAGCTAGGGCCTCGTTTACAGGTTACTGATAAGGGCGGTTGTACAGCGATTAGAGAATGCTGTTTGCTTTGGGTCAAGCATCCTGAAGTAGTATCCATACTAAAATAAAGTAGAAAGTTCATACCGAGCTAGTAATTTTTTTTTTAGTATAATATTATACCTTACATATTTATGACTTGCGAATAATAATTCGAAATCTGGTCCATAGGACTGAACTGCATCAACCAAAAGCACGCCTAGGATTGATAAGCTTAGGTTAGCTTTATCAATTTCTTTACTAAGACGAACACATATACCGCTGGTTTGCAATTCAACGAGACTTCGCTGTTTTGATTGCAATTCCAGTATAAGTTGATCAATTTTTAAATCAATTACAAAATGATCTAGGTCTATATTACAATCTTCGGCAAAATCTTTGAGATATGATTCCGTTTGTTTTTCATTTCCCTCAAATTCACATGTCGGTTTCACAAAAACCGTAGACAATATTTTAAAAAATAAATCTATATATTTATCGTTAATATGTATTATCAGCTTCGGGAGTATGCCAAAAAGAATAAATGAGGGATAGTCTGGATCTGTAGTGTGTATTATTCGTCTCTCAAATTCCATTGACAAATTGAATTTATTGATAAATTGGAAAATTGATGATTCATTTAAACTGGAATTGTCTTTCTTTTGTTTTAAAATTCCTTGAAAGTCTATAATATCGATAGTATATTTATCATATAATTTATTGCGCAATGAGTTCTCTAACTTTGATTCATTATTTCTTGAAATCCTTAGAGCTTCAGAATTCACTTTAGGTGACTCTGGATAGCTACTGGCTGAAACTGGCGGTGTTGAACATGGTGTGAGAAACATATCTTCTTCATCAGCTTTATAATCTGCACTGGTATCAAATTGTTCCATTCGCACGACCCTGATATTCGAATCTTTCCCTTGGATCTTGCAGTCTTTAAGTATTTGAAACCGACCAAAATCTACTAACAACATTGAAGAATTTTTGTCCGAAGGATTTTCAATAAATATTAGATGAGGAGCAGCTATATCAACTTCAAAAGACCAAGTTTTACGGAGTTTCTAGAAATGAATTTAAAGTACTTGATCAGAATAAAACACTTAAGTTATATTTTAAAAAAGTTTCTATGAAACTCTAAAATCCCAACCCAAAACAAAATATTGATAGGCTAACTGATTGAACAAAATTCTAACAAAAATGAGGAGCGAGATGAATAATTGAATTCTAGAAGACTCTTTTTAAAGAAAAAGAAAGAAAGATTTAAAGAAAAAAAATCAATCAAAAATTAAAATCAATGATATAAATGAAAAACGAAAAGCTTTTTCCCATCACCCATTAGGGATTATCACCCATTCACTGATTAGTTTACGATCACTTAGATAACTTTGGAAAAATTTTAGAAGTTTCCGAATTCCCCGAATTTCCCCAGCTTTGGTAAAAGTATACGGTGATCACCGCTGTCAAATGCTTTTGCGAAGTTGGTATAAACGACATCTAATAATAAAAGCATTTCTTGTGTGTAAATGATATACTCGTTTCAACCACTCAGTACTGCTTGCGGAGACGATCGCTGAGCACCAAGCACCGCCGTGCACAGGAGCTGAGGCGCGAGTTGCGTCTCCATTTAGTGACGTAGTGACATTTAGTGACGTAGCGATGGGAGAAGCGGTGGGGGCGGCCGCCTCGGCTGACACCCGAGCAAACTAAGCAAATAAACAGCGCAAAAGAAGAGTTTTTAGTATTACAAGGGACAGAAATACTAACCGAACAGAAAAATTACTGTATCAGGAGGAAAAATTAACAGTACAAGAACATTTATTAAATAATTTCCAAAATAGAAATTAAAACACACCCGTTTTTTAGATAGAACTTAAAATTGTGAAATTAACACAATAAATCTTTCATTCCAATCTTTTAATTCGAAAGACATGACATGACATTAACATTTAAAATATGGCGGCTATTTTTGATGAATCGCATTATAGACGTCCAATTTTGACCCACTTTTGGCACTGTTGGACGTGTGTGACAAATATCACGAATAATGTCGGCCTCCAATGCATCAATTGCTGTTAATAGTTCCGATGAGAGTCCTGTGTCGGCCTACGGCCGCAGAAAAGGATTAAAACTTTCAGAAAATCCGACGCTTACACGGCTACCAAATTTTTTCTGCGTTCTCAGGATCAATAAGTCAATAAGTCCAAAACTTACTCGGTAACTAAGATTCCTCTGCATCTAGAGTACCTCTGCGACGGATACGAACGACTCTAGATCGTAATTGCTAAATTTTGGAAAATTTTTGTCGCATCGGAATTTGTTTATTTCGGGATTTACAAAATAACTGGGATTTTGTTGTTTCGGGGTTTGACTGTGTTTGACTGTAAAAATAATCGATAATGGTGCGGTAGCGATTTCCATTGACTATAACGGAGCTACAGTCTTATTTTTGAAGAAATAAGGTCCAGTGATGCCAGCGGGAAAACCGCAGCAAACGGCGCATATTTCTAGATGTAACCAAGTCTGTTCTCCTGTAGATTGTTCATCGCTGAATTTTGCGATAAAACAACGGGTCAGTTTCCCTGCTCTAGGCCAAGATCTTGGCCCAAATTTTCCACGTAGTAGTGACAGAGCCCCAATTCGTGCGATCAATTAGAAATCGATAAATTTGGATATTCTTCCACACTTTTATTTACACCGTACGACGGATGCAAATAAGTTACGCGAATCGGCTAGTGTTTTTCAAAGCAAATTTAAATAATTATGTAGCGTTCTCCAAGCGTTAATCTAAGATGATTTGTTCGAGTATATTAATAATAAGAGTGAAACAGTGAGCGCAGTATAGCAGCTTATTTGACAGTTAACCCTTTAGTAAGTTATGTCTAAACAAAAAAAAATACCCTACATACATATGTATATTTTTTTTCCAATTATAGAGCGTGGGAATTACGTCTTTACGCACACCAGTCGACCGCCCAACTATCCAGTTGTGCACAGGTTCGATTAGTAGTGTGGGATTACAACCATTAAAAGAAGACTACCCACTAAAACCACGTCTCTGGCGGGAGTCTAAGCAGACCAAAATAAGTAGGTCCCTTTTCGTCCCCTCCACGCCATCGCTTTAGGTGGTCGACCGAACGAATCGGTTCACGTGTCAATTCAAGCATGTTCTTAAAGCTAGGCTTCTTAAACCCGCCCTCTATAAATTGATGGTCAAAGATGGAGAACCTGATAGTGACACACTATGTGGTTCGCTGTCTCTGTTTCCACCAGGCCTAGCTTGCGGACATCATCCTCAGCAAGATCCATCTTGTGTAGATGATATTTAAAGTTGTTATGCCCCGTTATTAGAGCAGTAAGCCAACTAATAGTCATTCTATTATAAGAGAGCAATCTACTGGCCTCAGTGCGAAATGGTTTCTTAATAAACAACTTCGTGTGTCGACATGTGGTCGACTCGGCCCACCTAGATGTATATGTGGAGTGTAACCAATTTGTCCTCTCGGCTCGGGCCCACAAAACTCATCAGTAGCCCCCTGTTTGGCCAGGGAGTCCACCATCTTATTCTGCTCTGTGCCGACGTGCCATCTCACTCAGCAGAGTGTAACCAAAGAATATACAATATATAGAAGGCGCATCACACAAAATTTTCAATTTTTGGAATCAGATGTGGTCGGTCGGCAGAAAGCGGGTGCCAGCAAAATGAGCGAAAGAGCGTCACTGCTTTGAAAATTTATTTTGCCTTTGATTTGGTTTTCTCCGCTTCTTGTGCTTAGCATTGGCATCATGGCCCGAGCTCACGCCATTCATGTGAATTACTTCTCTTCTCTCTTCGTTTCCCCTCACCTTTTCATTGCTTACTATCAAACGATTTAAACGATTTCTTTCTTCGTTCATGGCCCGAGCCAAATGCATTTCTGTGTGTTTCTTACCCTTTCGTTTCGTCGCTATAGTCAACATGCCGTTGTTTGCTGCTTGTGTTGGGTAATTTTATACGTCTGTGTATGTTTTGGTCGTATGGTCGTGGCAAGGTTGTCGACGCTTTCGGCCGCAGCTAGAAATTTTTTTTAGAAATTAAAAATTGAAAAGCCATTTCAAGATTTCTTTATGTTACGCGATGTGAGAAATTAGAAATTAAAATATTTATAAGGTTTTTTAAAGATAAACGAAATATTTTATGAAAATATTTGAAAGTTTACAAGCGTATAATATTTATTAATTTTTGGAATTGTATATTTCAAAATAATTTTTTAATCATTTATAACACTATATATTTATATAACACTGTCATTTGTTATGGTTGAACATTTTATATATCAATTTTTTATTAAATTAGAAGTTTATTGTTATCCAAAATGTTCAAAAGTGTTTTAATTTTATAAAAAAAGTAAACAACGAGGATTAAATTGGGGTACTTTTATCCAAAATTATTTCAATTTATTGTACTGGATAAAAAGCAACGAACATACCGACATTTTTCCATTATTTTCCAATAAGAAAAAACGCATTTGTGCTACGTTCTTCTTATTGCTAAAAAGGCATTCTCCTCTGTCGTTTTCATCTATTGTCGACGTCTAGCGTCGTTAACTCAGCGAACTCAAAAATAGCCACACAAAGCCTATCCTACATACGATACACACAGACGTATGCATGAAACATTCTTCTACACATCGTTAGCCAAAAAAGGCATGGAGACGCGAGAAGAAAACACAAAGCAAAAAGTTGCAATTTCGTTGAGAGGTTGAGACCAAAAGAGACAAAGTTATTAAACAAATGAGAGAATGAGGAGAAACTAAAAAAGACTCAAAAGTGTACGTACTGGTACGTACAGAACAAAAATTTTCGGCCGAAAATTTGTATGAGATGCGCCTTCTATACATTATATATTCTTTGGTGTAACCTTGTTCTGTTTGGCACACTCATTGAGTTTGAAGACGCTTTTCAGCACCAGTTTAGAATTTATCCTTCCGCATAGCACCACTGATGGCTATTAGAGCTGTGTACAATCTGTTTTGAAGACAGCTAGGCACAAATCGACAGAACTGCTGTTTTGTGACTGTCGTATGAAAATTCCAGTAAATAACAAACCTGTGGTGCCTTTACCCGACCGACAGTAATTTTTACTGCTTGTTCGAAAATTTTCCGTGGCAGTTTTACTGTTGAGGTAAAAACAAATTAAATGGAACAATTTGAAGTCCATCGGATTTAAGAAAATTAAACCCAAATGTAGTATCCATGTGAACGCAATGAATGACCACTTCCTAGCATCGAGCGCACATGTTAATACAACCCGCTTTTCCCTTGACCAAAATAATTATTATGATGAAGATGAATTAAATTTTAATTCTATAGCGGAAGACGAAATAGTAAAGTCTATTTATGCGGTTAAATCTAATGCTGTAAGAGATGATAATATAAGTTTAAATTTTTTTAAACTTTTTGTTCCATGCTTCTTGCCCTCACTAACGCATATTTTTAATTTCTGCATAACATCTTCCACCTTTCCCGACCGATGGAAAATAGCGAACGTAATACCGATAGCAAAGAAAAGTAAATGTGTTATACCAGAAGATTTTCGTCCAATAAGTTTGTTGCCAGCATTATCGAAAGTTTTTGAAAATCTTTTATCACGACAAATACGTCGTCACCTTAAGAATCATAAATTGCTATCCGAGTACCAGTCTGGGTACAGAGTCGACCACAGTTGTGCAGCGGCGATGATTAAAATAATGGAGGATATTCCTCCTGCATATGACAGAGGTGACATTACGATTATGACTTTTAGATTTTTCAAAAGCTTTCGATTCAGTTAACCACAGTGTCCTTCTACAGAAATTGAGATAGAACTTTGGGTTTGGTGAAAATGCGGTGAAGTTAATAGGTAATTGTCTTTTAGATCGTTCTCAACGTGTGGTGATTGATGGGGTTGTCTCAGAATTGAAAAACAACTATGCAGGAGTACCTCAAGGGTCTATTCTAGGCCCCATGCTATTCAGCATATTTATTAACGACAGTTTCTCGCTGTAAGCATTGTTCTATTCATCTGTATGCCGATGATGCACAAATATATCTATCATGTCCAAGACAATGTGCAGGAGATATGCTCCGTAGAACAAATGAAGATCTCGCTTCCCTTGACTCATGGTCAAAAGAGAATTGTTTAAAGCTAAACACGTCCAAAACGCAGGCAATAGTGATTTCACATACTACAGAGTCTCTGAATCTGCCACAACTAGTATTATCAAATGAAAATATCCAATACGTAAAAACTGTTAAAAACTTGGGATTCTTAATTAATCAGAATTTATGCTGTTCAGACCATGACTGTATATAAAATGTACAATGTTCTAAGGAAACTGAACTTTACATCATCCTTCATTCCCATAAAAATAAAATTAAAACTCGTGCATAGTCTCATCGTTCCTATAATGTCTTACGCTGAATTAGTATATGGTAATATGGATGCAGCCTCTGCAAACAAATTACAATTAACTATCAATAATTCAGACAGATATGTCTTTAACAAGAAAAGATGTGATCATATTTCTGATTACGCCTTTAGGATATTGAACGGTAGTGTAGTTAGATTTTTTAAATACAGGAACGTTCTTTTTCTACACAAGTTAATTTAATCATGTAGCCCTGAGTATTTATATAAATATATCAATTTTGCGCGGTCTAGCCGAACGTATAATCTTATCGTCCCGATATGTAAATTTGTCAGCTCTTCAAGACTGTTTTTTGTTAGCGTAACTAAACTCTGGAACTCCTTGCCAACGTATATTAAAAGTGAGACGCGTAAATCGTGCTTTAAAATAGCAGTAATAAGATATTTTAATTCTCATTAATTTTTTTTCGTGGTTTAATACAGTTTAAAACAGTAGTGTTAATATATAATGTAATGCAACATCCATTAAATAAGTATTGAATGATGTAATGTACTTCAAAAGACCCTAAGTCTTAATGTACAACCATATTATTAATAAATAAATAATTGAATTGGAAAAAAAAAACTTCATTTTTCCCAGCGCTCAAACTCCAAAGGAACGAAAGAAAACAATTTACGCCGCTCAGTCGCTGGTGCTTTATCTTTCCTTTGACGGATGCGGGTATGGGGTATATGAGCTTCGGGCAGCCTGAAGCTAACGCCTTTACTTGTTCTAATCTAATTTTATGCATATGAATTTTTATAAAGTAGTATTTCGAAAATAGTGTAGTCAGGAAAAGTAGTCATTACTATATAGTGTACTATTTTTATGCATACAGAATAACAAAAACAAAAAAGTGTTTACTATGAAGTGTATTGTACACTACTTTAATGCATACGTCCCAATAACCAAAATTTTTTATAAAAAAAAAAACTAATTCGTGAGAGAAGATTCTTTTTTAGTAAGAAAGGATTAGAATTTCGTTAAATACAATCACAAAAACAATAACAAACATTTCTTAGCAATAGATAAGATTTACTTGCGCAATAAATAATTTCGTTAACCCCAAATATATAAATTTAAATATATACATTTATTTATTTTGTATGCAAATTACCAGAGTTCCAACAATGAGTTTTTTCCACTTTTGAAAGAAATTCGCCTTTCGGTTTCTGAGCAAATTTTTTACATTATAACCATTCTGCGGTGATGTAAAAAAGTTAACAAGCCATTTTAAAACTATTGTATTGTAGATGATATCCAAACTGTTACATTTCATTAAAAAACGAACATCCGTATTGAAGCCAATTGGTTTTTTTTCATACTGAATTTTAAGCCATGGGCCACAAGCCTCCCAATCACATACATTTCCACAACATATAGCACTAGATCCATATATTTGGTTAGAGTTTAAGTTACAAACTGGCAAATGTGATAATTCAGTACACTCTTTTTTATGAGATTTAATTAAATCGACAAACTCAGTGCCAGGAGTGATGTAATCTTTTACACTTATGGCTTTTATTGAGAGACTTATGAGGCACGATTCTGATCGTAGTCTTGTTTCAACAATTATGTTTATGGATTTAATCATTATTTCAATCATTGTTTTTGGTATTTCTACTACAGAAGTTTCAATATATATGAAAATTTCTCCACCAGATAACTCTATGTCAAAATTTCCAAAAACTAATTCCTTCTTCAAGTAGGAATCGCTCCCAATTGTATCTTCTATTACATTCAAGATTTCATCTTCTATATTTTGAAATTCTTCCACATCTACTTTGGAGTTCGAGTGAACTAAATCAGAAGAGGGATTCCCGTACCATCCCCACCAGTTTGGAAACCACTGAAACAACATACTTTTTCCGTGGGTAGTATGGGTGCCGTCTGTGTTTGTATTTGGAGCCACGCTGTTGAAGCAAATGTTTCTCAATGTATTTAATTCAAAAAAAGGTCTCTTTCTTTCCACATAGGATTTAAATTCCTTTTCTTCCTCTGAAATAATTGAGTTTAATAAAAACCTTTTATATACATTTATATATCTCAAATTCTCTTTTAGCTTTTGCCTTTTTTCCGCTTTAGTTTCAAAAGTGTATCCGTTACACCGTGCGGCATGTCGCCACCAAACCCACGCATTTTCAGAAATACTTTTTTCTGGCCTCGAAATCTTGAACGAACATAATGTGCGTATGTGTTGCAATCCTACGTAACAGCCAATAATTTGCTTATATTGGTCCTAAAAATTAAAACTTTTATCAATTCATTTATCTATTCCAGGGTACGAAATAAGTTCTTTAAAACTATTATAATTTTAGTATAAAGTGTGAATTAATCTCATTTAAATTATTTATGATCGCAAGTAATCAGTCTAGACAAAACTAGACCTAACTCGAGTTAGAACAAAAATTTAGTTCTTTGACAATTTCAATTAGGAAATATACTTTTTCCTATAAAACAATTTTTTTGTCCACCTAATTACATTTTTTTTTTTGAATTAATAAACAATGGACGCAAGTTAAGCCAGCTTTGGTCATTAATTAATGTGTTATACAATAAATACGCTAAGCGTAAATTACTTCAGTTTGTACTTACAACCTTAATCTTATAAATTAGTTGAAGCCTAAAGGTTTGATTGTAGATGTAGATTATACATTTCATTAAATAGACTTAAAATAAAAAAAAGAATAATACTAGTAACATGATGATTTTACGATAGAAAAAGAGAGTAAAACAATAGAAGAGAGATATAAGGACAGGAGAATGAAAGTAAAAATAGTTAAGTTTCAACGGCTAAGTATTGGAGCAGCGAAGACTTAAACCGACCTGAGTTTCTGAGATTTCGTAGATAAGCTGGGAGGAGATTCCATAAACGGATAGCAGTAACAAAATAATTTGACGTTCCGATATTAGACAAGAGTACCTTGTTTGGATGATCATATGACATCAATTACAATTATTATGATTATTACAATAGATGAGGGATGAGGGTATATTCACTTTGTGCTTCCCTTTGTAACGCATTAAAGGAGCCGTGATAGGTACAGAAAAATATATATATTCTGCCTCAGAATCACCTCCTGAGTCGATTTAACCCTGTCCGTCCGTCTGTCTGTCTGTGAAAATCACGATTACGGGAGAACGCATAGAGCTATCCCTATGAAATTCGAATATTCTTTGTCATCATAGGCTGTTAGATATTGAAAATGGGGAATCGGACCAGTGCTACGCCTACATTTTAGGTAAATATTAATGAACTGAAATGAATGAACTGAATTTCTCAGCTTGTAGTCCGGATCTAAGGCCAAAATTTTAGTGCCGCGTTAACCGTGTTAGTGGGAGCCATCGCTCCAAAAATGGGAGTGACACGCCCACTGGTATACCATACTATATAATGAAGTGTTTGTTGAGAACAGCGTTGTTGTAAATGAGTTAATAAAGCAACATTTACTATTTGTATGTGATATGGAAGCGGGCGTAACCCGCCCACTTTTTATCCTCACTTCGACACGTGCGGGTGTAGGGTATATAAGCTTCGGCTAGGCCAAAGTTAACGCTCTTACTTGTTATTATTACAATTGTTATTATTATTACATATTACAAAGTATTTCTAATACTTGCTTTTCATAACTCAGTGAAAAATTTAGAGTAAAGTTAAACTAAAGAAGTCAAAATGGAAACTGTTTTGTACTACATTGAACTCTTTGATGAAGGAGGTCCAAATTTGCGACAAGAAATTATTTTTAGATGTCTAAAAAAGGCACACACGTAAACGCACCTACTGTGGAAAAATCAATAAATACTTTCGCCGCCACTTTTGTCCCCCGCAAGTGCGCACCCCACATTTAATTTTTTATTTCATCATAAAAAACCGTGTACCAGAGCTTATAAAAGTATTACTAAATATTAGTAATATACTAATTTCTGTCGAATTACTTTACCTTCCCGACCTATGCGAACAACTTTCCAAAACTAAATCAAAGGAATGACAGAATTTCATAAAATGAACTAATGGTAAATTTTTGAAAAGACATTATTCTTGAAAATGTTTCTCAGAAATAGGGAGGACAGGGAATTTGCGATAGTTATAAATTTAATTCGGACTTAATGTTGCATATATCTTAGCAAGACGCCGAAGAATTAAAATAGTACAATAGAAAATATACTATTCAGTATTGTTTGCAAGTGATGCAACGATTGCTACATGGGTGCAATCAATTGTGCACATTGTGCACTTTATTAAGAATCTCGTAAAAAATCTGCAAATATCAGTTTAAAATATATATGTACATGTAAATATATTTTACAATGTTTAACACTAGATCTACCAACTCCGGTCAATTGACCGTTTTGAAGTTTTGAATAACTGCTACTCTTAAAGTTTCATAGATGTGATTTCGAAATTTCTTGACTTTTATTATTTTAATTTTAAAAATATTTTCTTTTTTTTTTCAATAGTTGCACCATTTGATGGTTGCACACCAGTTTTTTTTATAAGAAGGCCCTGATGAATCCAATAACTAAAACACACGGTGTAAGTATAGTAAGTACAAAGCGTAAAAAGATTCCCGGAAGTAAAATTTGCATTGCAAAGAAAAAGGAAAAATTGTCCAGAGTAAGCTTTCTCATGCCCAATATTTCATGCAGGATATGACTCACGCGGTCTTTTAAGATGCCTACTGTCTCAGCTATTTCGCGGACCTTCAATCGGCGGTCTGCCAATACGAGATAGTGCATTTTTTTCACGTTATCCTCCGTGGTAGCCGTTTTCGGAGCACCTAGGCGTGGCTCATCAAAAACCGACGTGCGACCACGTTGAAACTCGTTAAACCAATTTTTGACGGTCGCCATCGAAAGAGAAGAGTCACCGTATACAGCATCCAAGCGCTTTTTGATTTCGCTGCGCGATTTCCCTTCCAAAAACAAGAATCGAATCACCGAACGATATTGCTCTTTTTCCATTTTTCTAAAATACGCGGACACACCCGCTTCCACACGCGGTCAAAACAAAACTACGAGTCCGATTCGACTGAAATTGACAGTAGCTGTCTACAATAATGTACTACACGATAGTGAATTTCTCTTGCGATCGTGGCGACCATCGGGTGGTGAGGCTAAGTACTTATCGGATCGCCCTCGTATTATTGAACATATGAAATAACTTTTACGCATAGTAATTAATTATTGCTCCGTTGGTATCTGACCGAATACGACAATAGCGATTAATTATTCATTAGAAAACTTACATTGTGGCAGTTAGATTTCAATTTTATAAATTATTTTAGTAAGCATTTTTTATTATGTTTTACACATGGGTAGTATAGCTTCACCAGAAGCTAAAAAAAGCTTTAAAAAACACACTAAAAATTGCGTAATTTTTAGTAATGTTGGTTGGTACCGTTTGATTACTCCAGAAAACTCCACTTCAAAAAAGTGTTTATTATACGCCAATTTAAAGTAAATGGAATATACCACAATCATAACCTGCCGAAACTTGCCCATTTTTAGATACGTACCCATAATTATGAAAATGGTCTAAGTCACAATTTTCGCGTTTAAAGGTTTGCATTGTATTAAATTAAACAAGTAAGCCTTCATTCATATTAAACTTACCCTACACCCGTATCTGTCGAAGTGACGATAAAAAGTTGGCAGGTGACGCCCACTTTCTTTTTATTTACAGATAGTAAATTTCGATATATTAACTCATTTACAACACCGCTTTTCTTAACAAACACCTCATTATGTGGTATGATATACCAGTGGGCGTGTCACGCCTATTTTCTATGAGATAACTTTTTATTTTGTTATTATTTTTTAGAACATTTTTTTAAAGAATATTCGTGGCAAATCTCAATGCTATATCTCCATTCTTCTCTAATCGCGATTTTCGTCACAGTGGGCGGACCACGCCCATTTTTAGGAGTGTATTTAAGTTTGAGACCATGGACTCGGAAATTAAATTTTGGCTTTAAACTTGCTCTACAAGCTGAGAAATTGAGCTAAAAGCACTGGAAAATGCATATTTTATACAAAGTAAACGTGGCACTGGACCGATTTTTTCTATTTTCAATACCAAACAGCCTATGGTGACAAAGAATATTCGTACCAAATTTTATGGCGTTAACTCTATTCGTTCTCCCGTAATCGTGATTACTACAAACAGACAGACAGACGGACGGACATGGCTAAATCGACTTAAAAGGTGATTCTGAGCCAGAATATATATACTTTTCTATACCTGCCACGCCTCCTTTAAAGCGGTACAAACGGAAGCACAAAGTGAATATAATCTCATTCCTTTGGGTGTAGGGTATAAAAATATTTTCATACTATACCTCAAAATGTCGAAGGCAATATTTACTCTTGAGATATTAGCTTTTTGGTGATTGTGAAAAATTTTTTTAGCTTGTAAGAAGATGTGGCTACAAAGTTTTAAGGCTGCAAATCACTTAAACCAGTTTTAAAATTTTAAAAATGAGAAGACATTGTATACGACGAATGACTTAACCCAATAAAAATAAATAATGCCGTAATTGTAATCAGCGACCTCAAAACCTTATATTACGTAATTTTCTGTTCAAATCAAAATTCTTTTAAATCGGGCTTTTGGCCACCTTTCCAGGTCTCCCAACCCATAGTGCAGCGTGGCGTACTTTATCGACATTTCCAATAATTTATCAAAATAAGAAATTTTAGTGGTAATTCGCACAGATCCTATATATCCGAAAAGCATGTTATTTTGATATTATGGGGCTGTGCGAATTGACACTAAGCTTTAGTATTTTGCTGAATCAAAAAATATCGATAAAAACGGCTACGTCGTCGTTGCAATATACACTAACAGGCCAATTCTGGCACCGTCAACACCGTCACAAATCACAATTGAGACGGTCACCTCAATCAAGACAATTTGGTGGTAAAAAAGCTCAATTAAGACCAAAAATTGAAAAAAGTTATGACGTTCACAACAGCAGCTCACAACAGTATAAACGTCAAAATAGAGCTCGAAATTACTTGCGTAATTTTAGCTCTTAAGAAAACCCAAAAACTAACTAAAACGCGATTGCTGAAAAGTTTGCGTGATTCGATTAATCCATTTGAGATGCAAAAATTTAATTTAAATACTGCAAAGTATAAAAAAAACACTTTTAACACTTTTTTTTTTTTTTTGTGTAGTACTTACATCTTGTTATTATTAAACATTTTTAAGAACATGCAATAAGTTGGTTGCTTTTCCAACTATATTTATAATATACAAATCTACAAATTTTTAAAAAAAATCCAACTTTTTTAAAGAACAAACAAACAAAATTTGCATAAATATTATTGCTTGTATTTATTGTAATAATCTTAAAACCATTTTTATAAGAAATTTTTTTCTTATCAAAAATTTTTTTTTTCTTATAAAATCTTCGAAAACAATATGGCTGTAAATACTTGGAAATTATAGAATCAATGTCCTCCTCCATATTTCTCAGAAAAATTTTAAGCAAAAATAACGTTTTATTTTTCAATTTATAAAATTCTGTCATTAATTTCATTTAGCATTAGAAAGTAATTCGCATAGTTCAGAAAGGTTGTAAAGCAAATAGTATATCACTAATATTTAGTCACATTTTACACAGACCCTATGTATTGAAAACAGTTTCGGTGGACAAATTATGATTTCTTGACGATCGATCTGCATAGGTCGCATTTGTGCTGCTAAGGTGTTTCATAATATTGTGTCCGTGGTTGTCTGATTTCGTGGCTTCCTGTATATTTCGTTGCGAAAGTCATTTCTGTCCAAAATACACAAAAAATTGACACCCGCAGATACAATACATGTTTGCGAAAACACGAAATTTCTAAACATCGGATGTAAAAACAACTCATCGGTAACTCTTAACCTAAATGCTATATTGATCATGTGAAACTGGCCTGGCCAACATGCGGCCCGCCATGTTAAATGACGGTTAGTTTTATATTTCTATGCAACATCGAGCAGAAATAGATGTAGATGTACAAAAAAATTAATTGAAAGAAAGGAGAAACAAAGACTCTAAGGTTAATTATGTTGAATGATTGAAAAAAGTTTAATTTATTTTCCATTTGTATTAAACTTTTTAAAACTATGTGTACCTAAAGTGCGGCCCGCAGTAAGGTTACGCGCCAATAGTGACTTGTGAAACTATTTTAGTTGGCCTGGCCGGATGTTAAATATTGCGAGGCGTAAAATATACTTCGAATAATTATCAATTAACCGAAATAAATACTTACTTCATTTATAACGATTTTGATTTCCGAAGCCAGAACTCTGCAAGAAAGTTTTCGACCAAATTTTCTTCGTAAAAGGGGCTGACAACGTTGCCTTTTGCATTGAGCACGGACACTGACTGGAGTTAATATAAATTTGTGACGTTCAGGGTTGCATAATGTTTCCATACATCCTAAAAGTTCTTCAGATTTCAAATTAAGACAACAATTATTGACACTTATTCGATCCGTATAAACAGCAAAATCATTTAATTGAATCAGTTTATAAGCATTTTCACCTTCGCGGGGTAATTTCACACCCGGATTCCAGTCACAATCGGTACTCTGAATAGTAAGTGACCTAATTTTTAATCCAACCGCAAAATTGTTATCAGGGACTGTTAAAAAATCCTCATATCGGAAATGCACATGGTCTATTTTAAGTTCTAAATTTTCCACTATATTAGTAACAATTGTAGATCCATAATTAAGCCAATTTGTGTAGGATGAACTATAGTAAAAGCTCTCATTGTAATATCCTTTTTGTGCTCGCCAAAGAGCTTCGTTTGAGTTAAGTTTACACATTTTAAAGTCGAAGTCAGAAATGCTTTCTTCTTGGCAATCCCAATCACTTACATCCTTAGGACTAAAAACGACGTACATATGTTCGATTATGACACACCATGGTGCTGTTTTAAACTGATAAATGGGTATCCTTAATTTTATTTTGCCGATAATTCCAGACTGCACTTGGATTGGTATGCCGAAAGCCCTTAAAGCATCTTTTCTAATGGGTACATTTTCTAATTCAACTTCACCTAAAAGCAGTTTAATTATTAATTTTAATTATAATTTCAATTACTATTTTTTTTCTTTTTGCATATGATTACGTTTATGTATCAATTATGTAAGGTAATAACACTTTATCTTACAATTTTAATAAAATATAACATGCTTATAACATGCATGTTTGCAAAAATTAAAAAAATGTTTGTTCTTTTCTAGTAAGTACTACATGGGCTGAAAATTCCTTGGCCTGAAAATGAAAAACGTTGTTTTTTAATGGAAAAAGTGTTTTATTCCTCGACATAATCTCCCTCTAGAGTAATGCACTTAGTGTAACGGTCCGCTAACATTTGGATGCCGGTCTTATAGTGCTGGGTGTAAAGTCCCTCAAAATAGGCATTTGTTTCCAACTTGAACTCCTCATTCGAAATCGTTTGCCAGCGAGCCACTGCTTCAGTCGGGGAAAGAGGAAATAGTCGCTGAGGCCAGGTCTGGAGAATACGAGTGGTGCGGAACCAATTCATAGCGCAATTCCTTTAATTCATTGGCGAGTGAGCTGGAGCATTGTCTTGGTTAAACAACATTTTGTTCTTTTCCAAATGTGGCCGTTTGACCTTAACCTCGTCGTCCAATTGTGTCAATATAATTTATGGAATAAATGAATTTTATTCTTAAATTTCAAAAATATACATACAAACATTACAATACAAATATTAATGTGATGTTGAATTTATGTTGAAAGGCATGGTGAAAATATCCAATTCTGTTTGAATGACATTAAAATCGGGAAAATCTGCGTTCAAATTCAAATGCAGTTTTTCAGGCTATTTTCATAACTCTTACGCGAGGACCACGAAACTTACGCTCATAGCAAACTCGCTTTGTGCTGCAAGAGACCAGCGGTCAAGCGACTGAAACAAATGTAGGTGCTGAACGTTTCACGCTTATAAAAGACGCTGGTAGCGGCTAAACGCTTCATTGTAACCGCAGAATACCGCGATGCGCGAATCTCTCTCTCGTCGCGCGATGCCCTTAAATAGACATCGCTTGCTTCTGCAATTTGTTCGCCGCCACCAGCCGCTCACCAATTGCCTTACAAATCTTGTCCTTCTCCAATACATTTTTATTCCCTGGAAAGAACAGATAGCACAGCACTCCGTTGCGCTGAACATTTTATATTCCGCATTCATATTTTATTTGCATTTTAAAAATTTGTGGAAATTTTTTGTAAATTTAACTTTTACTTGTAAATTTGAATAAATTTTGAAATGAAATTCCTATAGAAAACACATAGGGAGAGTTTTACAATAAAACTCTTCCTATGTGTTTTCTATAGGAATTTGACGTCACAGAATCGCGCGATGTGTCGCGATTCAATAGATCTATTCTATCGCGCTGCTCTCTTGGTTTTTACTGTCTTTGTTTTTACTCACTCTCAGAAAAAAAATGGCCACCTCTTACCGAAAAACCTGAGGATTTGTTGTTTCGCTGCTTTTACTCGTTGCTTTTGTATAGAAAATGTAAACTAGAACCATATGTTTTAGACTTCAAAATTTATTCAAATTTACAAGTAAAAGTTAAATTTACAAAAAATTTCCACAAATTTTTAAAATGCAAATGCAACGGAGTGCTGTACTATCTGTTCTTTCTAGAGAATAATATTGGAGAAGGACAAGATTTGTAAGGCAATTGGTGAGCGGCTGGTGGCGGCGAACAAATTGCAGAAGCAAGCACATGTTTCCAGAAATATGGAACGTAAACAAATTTTTAACAGCGTCACGCGATGTCTATTTAAGGGCATCGCGCGACGAGAGAGAGATTCGCGCATCGCGGTATTCTGCGGTTACAATTACGCATCGCGCATCGCGATATTCTGCGGTTACAATCAAGCGGGGCGATTTTTTCGGGGCCCAGGCATCAAACTTGTCTTTATTTACCGAGGGTATTGAATTTAAATTCATGAGATAAGTGAAAAGGAAAAGACGAGTCGTTCTTAGCTGGCACCTAGCTAAGCAAACAAAACCAGCTTGAGTTTGAAGCTTTTGAGATGGGCGCAGGTATCATCGATAAATAATTGTATCATGTATCTTGACATTCAAGGTATTTTAATTTGTGACGACACATAAGATGTGTAAGGAAAACATCATATTGCGAATCCAACATTATTGGAGGAGCTCGTATGTTAACTGCCAAAGAGCAAGCGAGTGAAATAGAAAAAACACGCTTTGCAAATGAAGCTATATCCATCGATAATTAATTTCAGGGATTGGTTGGCTGAGTTAGCAAACCTTATCTGTGCGGTTCAAAATACCGAAGGTAGATATGGAAAAGACGAACAGTGTTACATACGGCCGAGAATCCACAAATGCGCACTCAGAAATGCTACGTATGTCAAGGTCGCATTAAGTTCCTAAATGCAAAATAGTTCTTGATGCCATAGTTCCAGAAAGGTGGTCCATAGCAAAGTGCCATCGCCTATGTTTCAGCTGTCTCCGAGTTAGTCATGCTGCACGCGAATGTCGTGCCAGAAAGGTTTGTGTCATAGCAGGCTGCCACACGAGATGCAAACGAAGGAACCGGCAAAGTAACTTGCGGCAAGAAGCGGTGCGGAAGAAGTCGTCCTTAGAATACAATGGGTACCGACAGAGCCGCTGAAGAGCCATCAGAGTTAATAGATTTGTACATCGGCCGTTCGGGAAAAAGCATTTTTTAAACAACGTTTACGGTGTATCAAATTTTAGCTTGCCGAGGCTAAAGCCGGAGAAGATATACACAGCTATACAGGATTACAAAAATTTCCACTACCGCCATATTCCAACACCGAGCATAAGCTTTTGATTGGGTTAGATCACTGCCATTTAGAGATTGGGTTAGAGACTGCCAACGAATGTATTGCGTTCTGAATGTATTGCCCCTTTGCTGTAAATACGGATCTGGGTTGGGTCCCCAGTAGTTCATGTCTCGAAGACATCTTCGAAGACGCGTGCAAGACATATGGCCGTCGTCGAGGACACCTGGAAGACAAGCCTATGTTCGTCTTAGAGGAGATTTTTATACGAATGTCTCGATTGTCTTCGACGACAACAAGAGCGACAGTGTCCTCAATATTGCCTTCGACGACAATTAAGGAAAATGTCGCAAATGTTGTCTTCGATAACAATTAACGAAAATGTCGCCGCAGAAAATAAAAAAAAAATAGCCTAGAAACTACCATAGCACCACCAGAATCGTCCCTTGGACTTTATTTTGTTATATTTTGCAGACAAATATTAATTTAAATTTTATTGATAAATTTTTGTAAATGTCCGCTGCGGGATTCGAATCCTCACTCTCAATATTACTAGGCGAGCACTTACTCCACTAGGCTATTGAGAGCCGCTTGGTTTGTTATATTTTTTTTTTATATCAATCACAATTTAAAACCAACGAACGACCGAAAATTGGAAAAAAACTGAAGTAGATTTGAGAAGTCATAATAACAGATGCTATGCTTAATTTTCAATTTTTGGTTGCTAGCAGGACAACCTGCAGGACGTGTCCCTCACAATGTCCGATTGGGGACAGCTTGCATTTCGTGTCCCTAAACATGTCGCCAATGAAAAATTTTGCCGACAAATAGGAATTTGTCTTGCAAGATGTCTTCGAGGACAATGTCTTCGACGAAGCTTTGAACTACTGGGTCGTGTTTGGACCAACAAAAAGTAATAAGAACAAGTAAGAGCGTTATCTTCGGCCTGGCCGAAGCTCATATACCCTACACCCGCAATTGTCGAAGTTACGGATTGCATAGCGAAATTCGAAGAATTCCGAAATTCGTTCTCATAAATATAATTGCGAATTCCGGAAATTCATAGTGAATTCCGAATTATCAAATATTGTTTTTTGTGCTCTTAATATGTGTTATTATGTAGGGGAAAGGTGCTAAATAAATGATCCCTTTAGGTCAAATCCCTTCTAAACTATTCGTGCCATCTAGTAGAAACCATAGTCAATACACAATCTTAAAGGATGACTGATAGATGGCGATGCGCTTTTGCAGAGGAAAATTCAAATTTGAATAATTTGATGTAATATTTGGCCTACTTTGATTATTTTCTTGTCTGCTTTGCCAGACTTGTCTGCAGTTATGTATTTTACGATTTGAAATAGTGTTGAGATTTGTTCCTTTGAGTGCGTATTTGTTTCTAAATTAATTTATTTACTGTGGTGCGTATTTTATAAATTCGTTTTCTATTCAACTATCGATATTTTTAAACTGAGAGCAGTTTTAATTTATTAACGATATTTGAAAATTATTACTTAAATATTTTTTTATACTCAATTTTCTGAAAGACAGTGAGACAAATCTTTATAGTCTTTACTAAGTACTAACTGAAATTTTGTACAATCAATGTTTCTCTTTGATTTAAAATTTTTTTTATTTTAATTACTAAAACTATCTTAAATAATACCTGTACTATTGAATTTTTGTACAGTTTTATTTTAAATAATTATAATAAGTTTTTTTAATATTAGTATTGAACAATAATAAATTAAAATATATTTCGAAATTCGTCCGAATTCCGAAAATGTTTAAGTGCGAATTTCGAATTCCCTTTTTTTTATTTTCGTCAAAATTTGCATTCCCTAGTCGAAGTGATAAAAAGTGGGCTTGCGACACCTACTTTTTTTTAATTTACAAGGAGCAAATTTTGATCTATTAAGTCATCTACACCACCGCTTTTCCTACTAAACACCTCATTATATGGTATAGTATATAAGTGGGCGTGTCACGCCCATTTTTGAGAATATATTTTAGTCTAAGATGGTGGACTCGGAAATAAAATTTTAGTTGAAAATTCGGTCTACAAGCCAAGAAATTGTGCTAAAAGCTCGGATTAGTGCATATTTTCTATAAAAAGTAGGCGTGGCACTGGTCCGATTTTCCATTTCTAATACCGTCCATTTTCAATACCGAATAGCGTAGGATAACAAAGAATATTCGTGCCAAATTTCATTACGATACCTCTGTTCGTTCTCCTGTAATCGTGGTTTCCACAGGCGGACGGACAGACAAACAGACGGACATAGCTAAATCGACTCATGAGGTGATTCTGAGCCATAACATATATATTCTTTTCTATACCTGCCACGCCTCCTTTAATGCGTTACAAACGGAGGAACAAAGTGAATATACCCTCATCCCTTCGGGTGTAGGGTAGGGTATAAAAATTACGAGCGGCCAGTCTACTTGCCAATGGCTAAAGTGACAATGCTTTGCATAAACTGGTAGCTGATTATTTCAAAACATAAAATTTTAGCGTTAAGACTTTTCCTATAAATCCATCATCATGAAGGATACGTCGCCAAAGGCAGCCAGCAGGCCAGCCGTGCAAGATCGATGTTGGTTTTTGCCGCACTTTGGGGTATTTAATCCTAGTAAACCACTTAAAATACGACTTGTGTTTGACGCCGCTGTCGAAGTACAAGGTAGGTGCTTCAATTATTTTCTCCTGAAAGGACCTCAGAATCTCCGCGAGTTGTCATCGATTTTATACCATTTCCGAGAGTGATCAGAAACAGTTTGTGCCGACATCAAGGAAATGTACAAATAAAATTAAATAAATGTACACAAAAATAAAACCAGCAAACCAGCCGCTATTGAAGCGATTTTAAATCATCACATGCGTACGATTATGTCGATAGTTTCGATACTGCTGTACAGGCAATTAACATTTCGCATTAGAATGCGCGATATTTATCAAAATGGTGGCTTCGAGCTCCGTGGTTTCACGTCAAAGGACTCTACAGTTTCACGGAGGCGTAAATTTGTATGCGGAAAAGGTTTTGTGAATGTACTGGCAGTCACAGTCGGACCGCTTCAAATATGAGTTAAAGTTTCATGGCGTCTTATCTGGTTCTAGACACCCGACAAAGACAGAACTGCTCAGCATAATTGTCAGTTTTTGATTCCTTGAGACTCTTGAGCTACTTTATATCATACTAAGTAACACATCACTTCTACGCGGAGTTTAGCGTCGTCAAAGCCCATTTTTAAATTAAAAGCGTTAATCTTCGATAATACAAGTATAGTCATGCGATGTTCAGAACGCTGAGTTGACTGTCCAATACCGTTGATTTGTTGAGGTTAATACTTCTTCTGAAGGCGAAGTTTGGAAGCTAGTTTTTGTACCCTACAAAAACTTGTTTGTTTTTATACCCTACACCCGAAGGGTTGAGGGTATATTCACTTTGTTCTTCCATTTGTAACGCATTAAAGGAGGCGTGGCAGGTATAGAAAAGTATATATATTCTATATCGCCATGCCACGAATACTCTTTGTCATCATAGGCTGTTTGGTATTGAAAATGGGGAAAATCAGACCAGTGCCACGCCTATTTTTTATAGAAAATATGCACTCATCCGTGCTTATAGCTCAATTTCTGAGCTTGTAGGCAAAATTTTCAGCTAAAATTTTATTTCCGAGTCCACCATCTGAGACTAAAATATATTCTCAAAAATGGGCGTGACACGCCCTCTTATATACTATACCATATTGGTAGGAAAAGCGATGTTGTAGATGAGTTAATAGATCAAAAATTTTTCCCTGTAAATTAAAAAAAAAGAGGTGTCACCCGCCCACTTTTTATCACCTCGACAGATGAGAGTGTAGGGTATATGAGCTTCGGACAAGCCGAAGATAACGCTCTTACTTGTTTTGTTATATAACTCGCTTCAGATCCGCAGTCTAATAAGGCTCGACAGGGGACTGCGTTTCCCTGATTGTCATAAATTTGTACTAAAGCAGTGTTAAGCAACACATCCCCTTTTGCTTGGCAGGCTGCTAGTGTTATTGTTGATGTTTTGGACGACTGTCGGGCTGTTTTGTAGAAACAGTATCCAAATTAAGCATGCTGATGTGCTTTCGAGCGCATTTGGTGCAAGTCTTTGATTGACAGTACGCAAGGGCATGGTTTTTCGGCAAACAATTGATGCACAAGTTTTGTTGTTGTACATATTGCAACCGTTTTGACGGGCTTAACTTTTTTAATTTATTGCAAAAATACGGTGGATGAGCTCGATCTTTACACAGCTGACAATTTTTACCTTTGATTTTGTTGTCAACGGGGGCGGGAGGCACCTTGTGATTTCTTGGTGTTTTCTTTTCCCGTTTCTCGAAAAGAGATGAATGTGGATAACTTTGGAACCCCTTTTGGGTTGGCTGATTGTTCGAACAAAGAATGCGTGGGTCGCTGTATCTTCCTAATAAGTATATGTATCATCAAGGGCTCCAAATGTTGGGTCGATATGCCCAAAATGCCTAAACATTGTAAGCACTCTTTGGCTGTGTCGTGCATATTTTTGATAAAGTTCGCCGAAGCAGTTTCATGCGAACTGGATGGTTGATCGAGAAGCTTGTGTATCAAGCGTATCCTAATGACGGGGAATACATTTCCCACAGAACGAAGTTTTCATCGTCGATATGAACCCATAGCTTCTCCATTGTGACACAAAATTGTACTAAAGCGACGTCTTGGTAATCGTTGAGTAACCCCTGAGTAATCGTTGTAAAGAAGCAATCATTGCCCGTTGTTTGAGAATTAATGCATAAACTCGTAACTGTACTTCTGCTTCGACTTCCTTGTTGCCTTTATTTGTTTGAGTAATTGCGCTGGTTTCAATATTTGTTGAGCTTTCCTTGGTGGATTTGGCTTCCTGATTGGAGCGATGTGACTTACATTTTTCAATCTCTTATTAAATGTTTATGTGTGTATAAGTCTACCAGTCATTATTGAGGATCTGTTTGTCTGTTATCTCAAAGCGATCCAGATATTCTGCAAATGTTCTAGCCGTTCCTTGAAGTACGATACATTCCTTTTGCGGTCAGCAGGGTCCTCTTTAAAATTCCGGATTATTTGCTCAATTTCATTTCCTGCTTTTAGTTGAGCTTCTACTAATTGTGCAAAAGACGTTTTAAACCTGAATTCGTTGGTTTTGTTTGTGAACAGATTCCTTTTTCTAGCCCAACTTCTTTCATAATTTTGCTCGAATCTGGTTTGTTCACAATTCCTTTTTCCTTAATTTAGCAATCTATAAATTTGTGTTGTCGATCCCGCTAACCGCTAAAATATAAATAACCCGCTAATCCTGTATATTTTAATGTTATTTTTCAATTATCTTGTACAAAACCAGCTAACCCTTTTCTAAATTAATGCAAGGAGCAAATTAAAAACACTTGAATGTTTTCAAGTTCTGAAGTGGAAAGCAATAATTTTATTAAACCATTTGGTCTTATAAACAATTCGTTGAAAGACAGCGCTGCTGCCTTCACCATGATTTTCGTAAGCCTGAGAAGCGAAGAAAACCAAATCGCTGACACTGGTGAAAATTACATGTGTGAGAACGTCGCGAAAATGCGACGCCTGTGAGCTTGGATAAGAAATGAAAATGGCTTGTGTGAGAAAGTAGGTAACACCTTTCTTTTTATTTACAAGGAGTACATTTTGATCTATTAATTGAACAACACCGCTTTTCATTTCAAACACCTCGGACTCGGAGGTGGACTCGGAAATAAAATTTAACCTGAAAATTCTATCTACAAGCCAAAAAATTGAGCTAAAAGCAAGGATGAGTGCATATTTTCTAAAAAAAGCAGACGTGGCACTTGGTCCGATGTGGTGGTCCGATTTTCCCCATTTTTATTACCAAAGCGTAGGATAACAAAGAATATTCGTGCAAAATTTTATGACGTGCATGAATCGTGATTTCCACAGACGCACGGAAAGACAGACAGACGGACGGACATGGCTAAATCGAATCATGAGATGATTCTGAGCCAGAAAATACATACTTTTCTATACCTGGCACGCCTCCTTTAATGCGTTACAAACGGAAGAACAAAGTGAATATACCTTCATCCCCTCGAATGTAGGGTATAAAAACAATGGATTACGACAATCTTCAAGAAATAAGGGATATTTTGGGCATTCTGCACGTGTAGAGCGTGGCAGGGATTAAAACCCTCAGCCAACAAAACCATCTTCTTTGCTGTAAAGTCTTCCTCTATCCAGGGTCCTTCTGCGCAGGCAAAAAGTGTCCTTCTACATGCCGGCCCTCGGCCGGGGCAGAAATTATAACCCTCAGCCAACAAAGCCATCTCCTTGCCAAAAGTCTTCCTCTATCTAGGGTCCTTCTGCGTGAGGGCCTTCGGCCGTGGCAGGGATTAAAACCCTCAGCCGGAAAAACCATCTTCTTTCCGAAAAGTATTTGTATATTAACCCGTCCAGTAAGTCCAACAGCTGCTTTGTAGCTAACGCATTTCAGCATTTATCGCAAAATTGGGCCTTATTTCATTTTTTTATGAAATAACGCCCATTTTGCCAAAATTAAATAAAACCCGCATTGGGCCTTATTTCATTTGATTTCCCGGAGCCGAGGAAGTGGATCGCTATTCTACAGCTATAAAAAACAATTGCCATAATTTTGCTGGCAGCATGTGATGCAGATATTACACTTTTACTCTGGTGGATGTGTTCACTCGTAGTGTGTTTAGCAGAAAGGTTCTAATTAACACGCTGCCGGTGCCAATACCCAAAACCCTTCCAGGGTTAGAGTTAGTTTTTCCATACTACTTTATCGCGGACAACGCATTTCCTTTACGGACAAATCTAATGCGACCTTTTCCTGGTAGAAATTTGCCTTTCGACAAAAAAGAATTTAACAAAACATTGTCAAAAGCGAGAGTCAGCATTGGAAATTTCATTAGGAATTTTGGTAAACCGGTGAAGAATCCTCAAAAGCACCATTAGCGCATGTCCCAAAAACGTAGATAAAATTGTTTTAGCCACTATCGTGCCAAATAATTTTTTAATGGTGCAAAAAGGCAGCGCTTATTTTACTGCAAGTAATGTGAAACCTGAAACTACAGAGAAGAACAGTTTTCCATCCGCTGGGGCCTCCTTTCAGAACAGAACAGCGCAACTGACTTTCGGCTTACGAAATCTTTTGAAGGATTACCTCAACAGAAATTAAGAGCGTGAAGTTAAATTCGCAAAATTTTGCGACGCGAATTTAGCAAAGACACAAACCACATACATATTTTCAGCGAGGAAGTCGTCGAGCAAAAGCGTGAAATTAAGTTTGCGTTTCCATCGACCTTCAAATTCGTGTTTTCGTCGAGCATTATACATATAATCGTTTGCTTGTAGTGGCATTTTTTCTATGTTCATACTATTTTTGATACATGATTAAGGGGCAGTGGTCTATAGTGGTCTATATATATATACTATATCTATATATACTATACTTTAAATTGTGCCATGATGAGACCTAGTTGGTTGGAAAGTACATAGTTAGAGCTCTTCAATTATAAACGGACTAGTGAATCCTATATTTGGAAATTTTGTTAATTAATTTAGAAAAGTGGCATTTCCACGGACTAATGAATCCTATACTTGGCAATTTTGTAAATTAATTTAGAAAAGTGGCATTTTTCTATCATTATACTATTTTTAATACATGATTAAGGGGCAGTGGTCACTACCCTTTGAGTTGTGCCATGATGAGACCTAGCTTGTTGGAAAGTACATACTTAAAGCTCCCCAACGATACCACGGACTAATGAATCCTATATTTGGAAATTTTGTAAATTAATTTAGAAAAGTGGAATTTTTTCTATCTGCATACCATTTTTGATACATGATTAAGGGGCAGTGGTCACTACCCTTTGAGTTGTGCCATGATCAGAGCTGGGGAAACTCAATTCCATTCCAATTCCAAGTAAATTCCTCAGGAATTAGGACTGTGGAATTAAGTACTTTTCAAGCAAAAGGAATGGAATTGAGTAAGCCTCAATTCCTTTTGAAAGGAATTGGACTTGGAATTGAGCAAAGAAATTCCTTTCACATGGAATGGAATTATAAGTCCCAATTCCTTGGAATTGGATTTGGAATTGAAAATTTCAATTCCTTTTGAGGAATTAAGGTTGGAGGAATTGAAGTACTTTGCTGGCGATTGAGACCTTACTGTGTGTATGATAGAGTGTAAGTTAAAGTAGAAGAAGAAGAAGACATGTAGGCAGATTTTGGCAAAAAAACTTTTATTGTTACACTTGATAGGAAATATATGATATGTATGTGATATTAATACTAAATTAAATTGATTGGGTGGGCGGTGGGTGGGGATCACCAAAGTGGTCACACGGGGGTTTTTTGACCAAAAAATTTTTTTGGTACCAATCGATAGCAAATGTCGTAAAACGGATTTTGGACATAGTGGGCGGTGGGTGGGACCACCCCAAAAGGGTCACACGGGGGTTTTTTACCAAAAAATTTTTATTGCACAAATCGATAGGAAACATCATGAAACGGGTTTTGGACATAGTGGGCGGTGGGTGGGGCCACTTTAAGGGGGTCACACGGGGGTTTTTTTACCAAAAAATTTTTATTGCACAAATCGAAAGGAAACATCATGAAACGGATTTTGGACATAGTGAGCGGTGGGTGGGGTCCCCCAAAGGGGTCACATGGGGGTTTTTTACAAAAAAAAATTTTTACAAAAAAGTGCATTTGACGGTTTCTGAAATAAAAATGACCATTTCTGTAATACATTTGACGCTTTCTGAACTACAATTGGAAAAGGTGTAGTACGCTTTTGAATTTTGAGTTGAGTAAAATTTGCATTCGAAATGTACTGTACTGCAGTAGTGTATTCGTGTGTTCAAGACATCCCATGCACTTGACACCTTTGGGGGCACTCGATCCCCCTCGGACCTTAACCGAAATACGTTTCGTAACGTTTGCTATCGATTCCTATAATAAAAAAATTTGGGTAAAAACCCCATGTGACCCCCTTGGGGTGGCCCCACCCACCGCCCACTATGTCCAAAATCCGTTTCATGATGTTTCCTATCGATTAGTGCAATAAAAATTTTTTGGTAAAAAAACCCCCGTGTGACCCCCTTAGAGTGGCCCCACCCACCGCCCACTATGTCCAAAATCCGTTTCATGATGTTTCCTATCGATTTGTGCAATAAAAATTTTTTGGTAAAAAACCCCCATGTGACCCCCTTAGAGTGGCCCCACCCACCGCCCACTATGTCCAAAATCCGTTTCATGTTTCCTTTCGATTAGTGCAATAAAAATTTTTTTGTAAAAACCCCCATGTGACCCCCTTGGGGTGGTCCCACCCACCGCCCACTATGTCCAAAATCCGTTTCATGATGTTTCCTTTCGATTTGTGCAATAAAAATTTTTTGGTAAAAAAACCCCCGTGTGACCCCCTTAGAGTGGCCCCACCCACCGCCCACTATGTCCAAAATCCGTTTCATGATGTTTCCTATCGATTTGTGCAATAAAAATTTTTTGGTAAAAAACCCCCGTGTGACCCTTTTGGGGTGGTCCCACCCACCGCCCACTATGTCCAAAATCCGTTTTACGACATTTACTATCGATTGGTACAAAAAAAAATTTTTGGTCAAAAAACCCCCGTGTGACCACTTTGGTGATCCCCACCCACCGCCCAACCAATCAATTTAATTTAGTATTAATATCACATACATAACATATATTTCCTATCAAGTGTAACAATAAAAGTTTTTTTGCCAAAATCTGCCTACATGTCTTCTTCTTCTTCTACTTTAACTTACACTCTATCATACACACAGTAAGGTCTCAATCGCCAGCAAAGTACTTCAATTCCTCCAACCTTAATTCCTCAAAAGGAATTGAAATTTTCAATTCCAAATCCAATTCCAAGGAATTGGGACTTATAATTCCATTCCATGTGAAAGGAATTTCTTTGCTCAATTCCAAGTCCAATTCCTTTCAAAAGGAATTGAGGCTCACTCAATTCCATTCCTTTTGCTTGAAAAGCACTTAATTCCACAGTCCTAATTCCTTGGAATTGGAATTGAGGTGGAATTTAATTCCCAAAGGAATGAGTACTCCCCAGCTCTGGCCATGATGAGACCTAGTTTGTTAGAAAGCACATAGTTGGAGCTCTTTAACGATACCACCGACTAGTGAATCCTATATTTGGAAATTTTTTAAATTAATTTAGAAAAGTGGCATTTTTCTATCATTATACTATTTTTAATACATGATTAAGGGGCAGTAGTCACTACCCTTTGAGTTGTGCTATGCTGAGACCTAGCTTGTTCGAAAGTACATACTTAAAGCTCTCCAACGATACCACGGACTAGTGAATCCTATATTTAAAAATTTTGTAAATTAATTTAGAAAAGTGGCATTTTTTCTATTTTCATACTATTTTTGGTACATGATAAAGAGGCAGTGGTCACTATCCTTTGACTTGTGCCATGATGAGACATAGTTTGTTGGAATGTGCTGTTATGTGCTTTCACTTTTTACTTTAAGAAATTTTTTAGTTCTTATCTATTTGCTAAAGTTTTTGTTTGTGGAATCGAAACAAGTAGTCGCCGGTTTTGCCGATAATTTTCTGACGCTTATACGGCGGTCTGCTGCCTGTGCTGCTACGACGGTAAGGCAGACGCTGATGTACATATATGGCGGTCTGCTGCCTGCTGCCTTTGATATTTGCGGGGAGGGAAAGAGGGGAGTTTTTTCGTTTTTTATTTGCACATTTTCAGGACCTTATCTGCTGCCTGCCTTGCTCCGACGTTATCTGTCGTCCAACGCCTTGCGAGGGAAGAAGTATGCGAGAATACTTTACATCACCGAGACCATTTTGTTGATTGAAGATTACGATCCCTAGGCGGCCGAAGGCCGCCAATACGCGGCTTCACATTAAACAAAACTTTACATTACCGAGAGGATTCTGCTGATTGAGGGTGATGATCTTTGCCGCGGCCGAGTATTGTGAGCTTTAAAATGAATTTTCTTCCAGAATGTTGCACCGATACTGGTAAAAAAATATGTCTGCAAAACTAAGAACCTGGGCTTTCTTAATATTGACATAATTATATCGGTTAATTATACATTTTACAGAGAAAAAAATAAATAGAAAAACATAGTATTAAAAATTTAAATTTTCTCCAAAAGTACACGATTTTGGATAACATCCCAGATAGACAAGCATGATAATCATAACATGATATCTCAATTTTTTTCTACAAAATGAAATAATTTTTATATACAAAATATGTTCTCAGCTCATTTGTCACAGACGCAGCATATTTAAAGACATATAGACATCAATATGAGGTATTTTAATGCGCGATATGTTTTAATCATCTAAAACTCACTTTGATATCAAGGAATGATATTATACGAAAATATATCCACGTGAAATACATTTGATATCATTTCATGATTGTCAGATAGACAAGTTTTCCCGGTAAAAAATCAAAAAACTAACTAAAAAGAGCTTGGGAACAAAGGCAGTCCGTAGCTTAGAGGATGTGTGCTTGGTTTGGTAGCAAAGGAGCAGAGGTTCAAATCCCGACGACGCCATGAAAAAATTATAGGTAAAATTTTGAAATACGAACTAAATTAAAAATCATAGATAATTAAGTTTAAATTATAATGTGGAGCAGTAATGATGATCAACATTAATAGTAAAAACAAATAAATGAAATAAAATAAAAAAGAAATTTTTTATTTTTTTTCCCAAACCGGGAATTGAACCTGCGATTGTTAGGCCCGCAAGCCAGCACTCTATACTCCGGCCTATGCCCTATATATATTTGGTTTATAAAATTTTACTTACATATACGTTCGACATTTTGACAGGTTCAAAATTAATTTTCGAAAAAAAATTAAAACATTTCATGTAGATCATATTGTACACATATTGTACACTATATCCTATTTCTAGTGTTTCTAGGAGGAATATTAATCCTATTTATATATATTATTTCTCTAGCCTCAAATGAAATATTTAGAATTATTTCAAAATGAACTATCTTAATAACTCTATTATTATCAACAATAATTATAATAGAAAAATCAAATCTATTTGACAACTTTACTAACTTAGAAATAATGCCTACATTTAATGTCATCACTAGGCCTTTTAAAAATGCACTTAAAAATGCCCTAAAAATTATTAAATGACCTAAAATTAGCTCAGTAAAAAATTAGCTTTTGTACTATTTAGTATTTGGAGTCGTAATTTAAGTTGTAGTACATTAAAGTTTAATTATTTTACATTTTTTCCCAAAGATTTACATAAGACACATTATTTAACTAATGTTTTGTATTTACTGCATTGCACTGTACAATAAATATTTTATGTAAAGATTCAAAATTAAAACTCTGACGATTGTCGGCTAATAAAGTCTTGTACATAGAAATTGTCCTTTCTACCTCAACTGAAACAATAGGCGCATACTTAAAGTACGCTATGGCACTGGTCAGTAAATTACTATCAATGGTATCCAGTGAGAATTCTTCTCCAGATAGAACCTTTGATATGGAGCAAATTATTGCATAGCCTATATTCTTAAAAATTGAAATTTATATTTCACATTTACGAACAACATAAATATGTTGTGTAAAAATGCTCTTATGTGTTCAAACAGGCAAAAAATGCAAAAAAATGCCCTAACAAATATGTCCTAAAATGCTCAGTGTATCACATAACGCATAAATACGAAAGGAGCTATGTTTCTGACTTACTAGAAAAAAGATTCAATTTCATCAAAATCCTAGCCCTAGTCATCACAATACGTAGCATACGTGTTACAATTATGCTTCTCTTAAGCAACGCACCGATGAGATGATTTTCTGAATCAATATGATATCATCATGATGCAAATGTGTCTATCTGGGATATTATTTGGAAAATATATCTTTAATTTTTGTGAAACTAGCTGTTGCCCGCAACTTCGTTCGCGTGGAATAGTGCTTGCTCTAACTTAGTTTGATTTAATGATATACATATACACAGCAGAGATCTTTTGATTATTCGAATCGAATGAGACTGAACAAATGCTGCTGAAAGTTCTACACTAGACGACTCGAAAGAAAACGATTATTCGTCGTTTACGAATTGGAGGGGCACCGAATAAAGAAATATTCATATCTCGTTGATTCATTTTTATTAGCGGATTCCATGGAAATACGTTTTTTGTACTTTACGCCTAGGGAAAAAAGGAACGTTTTTTGCTTCTTATCTATTTGCTGAAGTTTTTGTTAGTGGAATCGAAAGAGGTAGTAGCCGGTCTTTGGAGTTTGAGCAGTGAGAAAGAGGGAAAGTTTTTTCATTTCTTTATTTGCCGATAATTTTCAGACGCTTCTACGGCGGTCTGCTGCCTGCCTGCCAGGACGGCAAATCGCGAGAGAAACATGCATTTGATATTTGCGGGGAGGGAAAGAGGGGGAGTTTTTTCGTTTTCTTATTTGCACATTTTCAGGACCTTATCTGCTGCCTGCCTTGCTCCGACGTTATCTGTCGTCCAACGCCTTTTCCCTCCATGCAGACACTGTCTAAAAAGTACGTACTTTCCTTTTTGTTATAATATTTGTTATTGTATTTTTTTATGGTTTTCGAAGCCTGTTGCCGTCCGCAATGAAGGAGGATATACATACAATGTTTACATACATAATGTATATATACATACAATGTTTACATACATAATGTATATATACATACAATGTTTACATACATAATGTATATATACATACAATGTTTACATACATAATGTATATATACAGACACGATTCATTCGAAATTTGAATGAGTCATCTTTTCTTCTTTAGTTTCTACCCTAATTTCATTCGTACAAAAACGTATGGAGATTCGGTTTCATTCGAATCTACACCTTTTCCAATTGTAGTTCAGAAAGCGTCAAATGTATTTTAGAAATGGTCATTTTTATTTCAGAAACCGTCAAATGTAATTCAGAAATCGTCAGTTTTATTTCAGAAATGGTCATTTTTATTTCAGAAACCGTCAAATGTATTTCAGAAATCGTCATTTGTATTTCAGAAATCGTCATTTGTATTTCAGAAACTATCAAATGTAGTTCAGAAACTATCAAATGTAGTTCAGAAATTATCAAATGTAGTTCAGAAACTGTCAAATGTAGTTCAGAAACTATCAAATGTAGTTGAGAAACTATCAAATGTAGTTCAGAAACTATCAGATGTAGTTCGGAAAATTTGAATTGTATAGGGTGTTTGTTTTCGGTGGGCCTATTCTATTGATGAGCTAATTTTTTAAATTCCTGTGTATATACGTATGTAGAAAGGAAACACCATTGAATATTTGCTATTCCATAGGATTTATTGTTTTATATAATTTACAAAATTGTTTTACCAGCAACGTTCTTATATAATTAACAACATACATAGGTTTACTGTTTTTTTTTACTGTTTTATTTACTGTTACGGGCAAAAAACCTATGTTGTTTCTGAAAAAAAATTACCATTTCTGAAATAAAAATGACCATTTCTGAAATAAAACTGACGATTTCTGAAACACATTTGACGGTTTCTGAAATAAAAATGACCATTTCTGTAATACATTTGACGCTTTCTGAACTACAATTGGAAAAGGTGTAGTACGCTTTTGAATTTTGAGTTAAGGAGTAAAATTTGCATTCGAAATGTACTGTACTGCAGTAGTGTATTCGTGTGTTCAAGACATCCCATGCAGACCTCTAGTATCGTCATGAAATCGGTACGAATATTCTTTGTTATCCTACGCTGTTTGGTATTGAAAATGGGGAAAATCGGATCAATCCCACGCCTATTTTTTATAGCGAATATGGATATATTCTTGCTTATAACTCAATTTCTCAGCTTGTAGAGTTAATTTTAAGGTCAAATTTTTTTTTGAGTCCATCATCTTAGAATAACATATTCTCCTAAAAATGAGCGTGCTCCGCCTACTGGTGTACCATACCATATAATGCGGTTTTTGGTAGGAAACGCGGTGTTGTAGATGAGATAATCGATCAAAATTTACTATTTGTAAGTGATATGGAAGAGGGCGTAACCCGCCCACTTTTTATCCTCACTTCGACGGCTGCGGGTGTAGGGTATATAAGCTTCGACCAGGCCGAAGTTAACCCTCTCACTTTATTTTCATTTTGTTTTCGTTTTCATGTAAATTATAATTTCGTTTTCGTTTTCATGTAAATTTTCATTTCGTTTTCATGTACATTTTCATTTTGTTTTCATGTTAATTTTCATTTCGTTTTAATGTAAATTTTTATTTCCGTTTCATTTTTATTGCATAAAGGCATTATTAATTTGAGAATATTCCTGTAACTTGGTGGTTACCGTTTAAAAAAGAAGGCTCTCCATTTCGGTTATTTGCTGCTCCGTTAAATTTGCATTGTCTATTTTTTCCCCCTAGGACTCTAGGATTAGACGGGTGCTAGATCTCCAACTTTCCGCGAACTTCGAGGAAAGTTTTTGTGAAGCCATTGTTAAAAGTTCGATAAACTGGTCTTGGATTTGTGCTCCACACGTTACCATCTTTTCCCTTGAAGTAGTCGGCCGTGAGCTTTCTCTTGAAAAAAATTCCCGTAAGTCCACATTCAGCGAAGGCTCCGGTAAAAGCAAAACTACTGGCGGCGCTTCAACACTTGTAGGCAAATGGCAATACGAGTATGGCAAAACCTCTGGGGTACATTCCAGGTTTCCTAAAGTTCAATAGGAAAAAATAGCAATTATTTAGTTTTCATTAAAAAATGTCTACTCACTGTCTAGTGCTCGGGACATCATTGAGGAAAGCCAAAATGAAATAAGATTTCTATTGTTTCAGTGACTCTGATGCAGCACTTCCCGAGCGATGTTCGGCAACAGCACGTTGCTTTGCTTTTGTGAATGTATCCCGGAGGCTTCTCCACCTTTTCCGGCAAACTCCATCTAAAGAAAAATATTTATTACATCGACGCGAATTATAAATTATAACCATACCTGGGACACTTAGCTCTAGGGATATATCCATCTAGATTTCGTCTTTTAACAAACAATTTTTTATACTCTTTGGATTGCAAGTTGTATATCGCTAGGTATTTGCGTACCTCCTCCGCCAAGGCCTCTTCGAATCCCATTTTAAGGCAAGTTAAGATAAAATTTTAATTTAGCTCAATTTGTCATTATCACAATAATTTTTATTTTAGTTCTTCATCAAACGTCAAAACCATTTGCTTTTTGTTTACATTTCTTATGAGAATTTGACACTATTTCGTTGAAAAGTATCCACACTTTTACGAAAACAAACAATAATTTTTCAAAAATAAAGAGTAAAGAGTCTTTTCAAAAACAACGAGTGGAAGCTCGACGTCAGAGAAAATTGAATTGAACCATTCGTAACTTCTAACTTCTAGCGTCAGAGCTCCTGTCAGATCGTACTAAAAAGTTGTCTGTAAATGTTGCGAAGTTTCGCACGCACTCGCCATTCGGTTTCTCTCTTAAATGCATTTTCTCCTAAAATCCTGCACCGATACTGGTAAAAAATATATGTCTTGAAATATAAGGACCCCGGCTTTCTTAATACTAAAATAATGATATGGCTTAATTATAAATTTCACAAAGAAAAAAATTAATGAATAAAAAAAAATTGTATTAAAAATTTTTAATTGAAGTACACAATTTTCTATAAAATGTTATTTTACATAAAGAAAAAATATTTTTAATACGTTTACAACGGGTGCCTATATCAGCCGTATATATTTTACAGTTTAGGAGATATAGACAGTAAATTTTCAAAGTTTATAGGGCTCTAACTCCTAAACCATAAGAGAGCAACAAAAAATGTTGTTGTTGTTGGAGTCAGCGCCCACAAAAACAACAACAAAACAAACAAAAAAATTTGAGTTAGGTTCAAACGGTAAATCTGTTCCAAAAAATGTTATTAGATAAAAGAAAGGCCTTGGGAAAAAGTAAAGAATAGGTGAATAGCTCCGATTTTATAATTTTTTTTACCGTTAGGACCGAAAGTTGCCATTTTTTTTTTCGTCGGAAATCAGCCATCTTGGATTTAGAAGCTTTTAAATGCAAATAAATGCAACTAGTAAAAGCTTAATATCTCTGTAAATAAATGAGCTATCGGGACGGGTAAAATACCGTTTAAAAGGTATGTTAAATAAAAAATAAAAAAAGTACACTGCCTACAATTTATGTAAAGCACTTTTTTGCTCGTATAATAATGGTCAAGGAGTTATACCAATTTTGGTGAAAATATGTGAATTTTTTCTCGAAACAATAATTTTTTCTCCTAAACGAATGCATTAAGGTAAAAAATAAAATATATTTCTGAAAAGCCTGTTATTTTACCTTCAATACGGCATATAATATTATTTTAAAAATTATATTATATATGGGTATTTCCACAAAAAGGTCCACCGTGACCGAAAAATTAAATGTTAAAAAAAAATGTTTTTATAAAATATTATCTAAAAAATAAATATTAAATTTTATTATTTTAAAGTATTTACAGCTTATCTCACTTGTCATGATAACTAAACTGACTGCATAATTGAATTTATGTCTTTGTCGCTCTTGGTAACTATTAATAGCATCTATTCTTTAATAGTCACTTCTATAAAAGAGAAGTTACGATTGCACTCATAACATCAAAACAGACTTAGAACAAAAAAACCAAATAAGAAAAAACAAAGGTCACTTAACGGTAATTTCCTAATTTTTTTTGATTGATATTCTAATGTCACGTTCGTAGCTCATAAGCATCATTTGTTATTATAACTTCTGAGTCGTCAGGTGTAATTACTTAAAAATTGGAATTTAAAGCAAGTTTAATGTGTAGAATTAAAAAAAAAAATGCTCTGGTTCAAATTCACTAAAAATAAATTTATTTCACTTTTAAAATTTGTCACGTCACGTCACTGACTCCTGTAATTGTAAGTAAACCTTGGAACCCTTGCATAGTCAAACATTGTTATTACAATATAAGCTATGTTTTTTTCTATGTAGATGGAATCATTATCTGGAAAAAGAAAGCAAGAACAAAAAATATTTTTTACATGATGCTTTATCTTTTTTTTAATGTGCTCGAAACCACATAAATAGATTTCACTTAAGGCTCAGTTTCATAGACACCGTTTGCGTGCGTATCCGTCAGAAATCTATTACAACTATAACAATTGTTGTTTTAAACGCACGGACTCTATGAAACTTATCCCATATGTTTACATATATTTCAACTTTTCTTGCGTCAGATTTCTGACGGATACGCACGCAAACGGAGTCTATGAAACTGAGCCTTTAACTTATATGACTTCAAAGCAAATTGAAGAGCTTTCTGTACAATTCATTGGGAAATGGAAGGAGGTGCCAAATATCCCTGGCATCCGTAAACTTCATTCGTTATCATGTGATGAAAATTTTAGAATAAAAGTAGCTCGAACCGTATTTTCTTCGAAAGAAATGTTTCATAAAATAATTTTTTTAAATTTCATATTTTTTACTATACATCTAAAATAATGTACTGAAACAAAATTTACGTTGTTTTTTTATTTAATATAAACTTAAATTCAGAATTATATGAAAAATATCTTAAGTCAATCATTATAGAAAAATATGTCACGTAACGTATATCACGTCACGTATCATATTATGGCTTATATCAAAAAACTACACAACATTTTTTCAACGACACAATTATAAAAATAAAGTAACATTATTCCAGACCATATTAAAATATTAAAATAAGTTACATTTAAAAATTCGGGCGCTTTTCGCAGATTTTTGCGTTTTTATAGATGCAGACAAAAACCACTTCTATTTTTTGTCACGTCACTTGTCCTTGTTTGTTTGCTAATATCTGAAAATTATACTTTTGGCAGCACCCAGCTTTTACACTATGTATAGCGCTATTAAAATGTTATAAAAAATGAAAACAAAAAAAATATATTAGAATCTTTCTTTGTTTTTCTTCATATTGAAGACGTTCGACTGTCACGTGCGTATCCATGGAAATGCCCATATATATAATAATTAAATAATTATATATAATTTCATTATATAAATATATATAATGGCCGCGTCAGGAATCATAACCCTCAATCACCAGAATCCTCACGGTCATGTAAGGTTTCTTGCATTAAGGTTTTTATGCTTGAAGGTTTTTATGCTTATTATACATAACTGAATATTCGTAAATACCCACTACGCAGTATTGTAGGCAATCACTGAATTTGTAGATATTTTCAATAAATTGCTCAAAAACACGTTAGAAGGGTCATATTACTGAAACTATTTTATACCTTGTCATTTCAGGAAGAAAAAAAATTATTTTGTAAAACGAAGTACGCCATTTTTTTTCAAAGTTGAATTATCTACGTAATTATCTTAGTAATCACGAAAAAGGTTATTAGATGAAAGAAAGGCCTTAAAATAGCCTTTTAAAAGGCTCCAACATTACTCCGATATCTCAACTGGTTTGAGAGATAAAGCTCTTCCAATTTTTTTCATTTAAAACCCTATATCTCCTAAACGAAACGAGTCTGACGATAATTTTCAACATAGTTGGTATTTTTTGTTGTTATTGTTGACTTTGGCGCTAATCCCAACAACGACAAAATTTTTTGTCGCTCATGGTTTAGGGGTTATAGCCCGAATATCTGTTATAGTTTAGGAGATATAGGCGAAAAAATTTGAAACTTTGAAGGGATATAACTCCTAAACCATTAGACTGACAAAAAAATTTTGGGTTTAAAAACAACAATAACAACAAAAAATTTAAAAACATTAGAGCTAGCGTAATTTTTTTCGATTTATGGGAAAGCCTCCCACAAATATGCGGTCGATGGCTCTCTCAAAATCGTGTTACTGCGTATTTTAAACATATTTCGAATTTTGTAACTTTAAACGAACGAACCAGATAGTAATGCAACAGATAACTGAGCTGGGTTGAAGTTTTCAATATACTTTCCGAGATATGTGTTTAGAACCCATGTTATTAACTCTCTCAACATATTCAACCACAACAGCACAACAAATTACAACTTGGACTGCAATCAAAAATAATTGTGAGATTCTCAATAGACGAAGTGATTAAAACCGATCGAAAAAAGTTATTATAAACGACAGCTATAGAGCTATCGTTCAGTAACGATCGAAAGGGAACAAATTTACATCTCCTTACCAGCCCCAATTTTTTCGTCGATTTTATGGTGTTTTTTGCTTTGCTCCTGACTCCAACAAGCATAACAAAATCGTCGCTCTCTCTTGGGGGCGGGGCTGGAGCCCTTTGAAATTTGAAATATAACCAGCGATATCTCCGAAACTACAAGAGATATTCAGATTTTATTGGTACCGTTAGAAACCTAATATAGATATCATTAATTCATGTCAAGAGATATTTCATCGAAATGTTAACAGTTTTTTAAATAAACGCAATTTAAAGTTTTTAAAACTTTTTTTTTCCGTAAAAATGTTTTTTCCTAAATAAAATGTGTAATTAATGCATGCAATTATACTTAATATAAGAAAGTAGATTATTTAAGCTTTCTTAGAGAATTTTTTTTTATTGAAATTGGTCCTTTTTTTACGGAGAAAACGCATTTTTTAGAGTAAGTATAAACTACCCTTTTTGAATTTTGCTACTATGCCGTCTTTTAATAGTAATACTTTATAACGTATGCAACTTTGGGTCTTAGAAACTTTAAGCTATGGCGGGAGTTACCGCCATTGTTGTTGTTCTATTGTTGTTTTTTAAAAATTGTTTTCTTAAAAATTTTTTTATTTCAGTATAGCGCCGCAGGCGACAAATTTTTAAGAAAAATCGAGCGAAAATTTTTGTGTTTCAGTAAAGCGCTGCAGGTTACGCTCTATCACTTCAAAACAACACCAACACCATTACGCTATAGTGCATAGTACCAGAGTCGCATTCTTGAAAAAGTGTATAAAGAATTGCAGAAAGTAGAACTAGTTGCCACTTTAAAAATCGCTTTTCTCCGTAAAT
This sequence comes from Conops quadrifasciatus, assembly GCA_949752815.1. Classification (NCBI taxonomy): domain Eukaryota; kingdom Metazoa; phylum Arthropoda; class Insecta; order Diptera; family Conopidae; genus Conops; species Conops quadrifasciatus. The sequence goes on from OX457079.1 coordinate 17,147,695, forward strand.
AAAGCACCGATCGTAATGAAATAAATTTTCTAAGAAAGCTTAAATTATTTACTTTCTTATTTTAAGTATAACTGCATGCATTAATTACACATTTTATTTCAGGAAAAAAATTTTTATGGAAAAAAATTGTACTAAAAATGTTTAATTGCGCTTATTTCAAAAACTGTTAACATTTCGATGAAATTTCTCTTTACATGAATTAATGATATTTATATTAGCTTTCTAACGGTACTACTATAACGGTACTACTATAATCTGAATATCTCTTGTAGTTTCGGAGATATCGCTGTTTATATTTTAAATTTCAAAGGGCTCCAGCCCCGCCCCCAAGGGAGAGCGACAATTTTTTTATGCTTGGGGTCAGGAACGAAGCACAAACACAACAAAAAAACGACAAAAAAATTGGAGCTGGTAAGAAGATGTAAATATAAGCCATCGAATTGTTGTGAATTGCTTTGGAATTGTTGTTGTGAAATTATTCGAACAAACAAACGAAGATAAATGAAAATACCAAAGCAGAAGTGATAATAATCACTTCGTTCGTTTATTGAAAATCTTGCAATAAAAATAAAACGCAGGGTTAAAGAAAAAGAAAACTTGTCTCCCGCCAAAAAATATGTCCAAACAACACTGAATTTACAAACCAGATTTATATTAGGCAATTTTAGCTTTCAATTTTTTTGACGTTTTGTGGTGGCCGTTTGCCTTTAGATTAGGCAAAAATTGGTTTAAACTTTCGTCCGTCTTTCGTCTTTACGAAAATTCATCCTCTCACCCTCTAAAGGCTCAGTTTCATAGGCTGCGTTCAGGACAACAAGCTGTGTTGGCTTTTTCTTGTCAGAATAAATCATGTTCTCTGAACGCGTTGCTGAGTCGTTGCTGATAAACAACAACATTTAAACAACAACCACACCGCATTGCTAAATTCCACGTTGCCGCCACACGAGAAGTAAACAAAACACTGAAAATGAGTGACAGAGAAGAAAGTTCTGAGCAGATCCAGCATACAAATTTTTGGCTAGAAAAAATGGCGACGGCTTTGTCAGCCCTACTGACCTTTCTTACCCCCTCAGATAAAAAAACAGCAAAAAGCCAACACAGCTTGTTGTCCTGAACGCAACAATAGACTCCGTTTCCGTGCGTATCCGTCAGAAATCTATTACAACTATAACAATTGTTGTAAACGCACGGACTCTATGAAACTTATCCCATATGTTTACATATATTTCAACTTTTCTTGCGTGAGATTTTTGACGGTTACGCACGCAAACGGAGTCTATGAAACTGAGCCTTATGAAACTAAGCCCTAACTTGAATAATAGACTCATATGACTGAGCGAAAAGCACGCAGGAATGTGAAAAATAATGTGAAGCGACGTGCCAAAATAGCGAAAAGCACAAAAGAAAATCGAAAAAGTTTTCGGTACGGAGGCGTCTGTACTCGTCCGTTTTTATCTTATGGACCCCCTCAGTCAGAGCCTCCGCACAACCAACTTCGCAACGTCAAACGTCGCTCTCTCGCTTGACTTCACCCTTAAATAAAAAACGCAGACGTTAGCGAAGTTTGTTCACATTTTTCATTTATGTATCAACCATTCTGTACCTGGCATCCTCCTCCACCAACCTTTTCACAAGCAAAATGAGCGAATACTTTCACCACTTCGTGAAACGAAGGAAAAACCTGAGTGAAAATGAAGGTTTTTCGATGAAAGGTGGCAATACGTTTCTGCAATACAAACAAAAATTTCTCAAAAACAACGAGTGGAAGTTCGACGTCAAAGAGAGAATTGAATTGAAGCATTTGTGACTTCTAACTTCTAACGTCAGAGCTCTCGTCAAATCGTACTGAAAAGTTGACTGTAGACGTTGCGAAGTTTGGTTGTGCGGAGACTCTCAAGCGAGAGAGCGACGTTTGACGTTGCGAAGTTGGTTGTGCGGAGGCTCTTATATGACGAATCTCTCGCACATGGCGACACTCTCTTACCAGAGATTATGAGATGAGACACACGTTACTACCACATGCATTTTTCTCGATACAATCGCAAAATCGGCCAAAATTAGTCGGAATTTAGTGCAGATTTCCTAGGAAACCTGCATCGGCGTCTTTTGCAATGGTATCGATTCTAGGGGGTGTGTCTAATTCAAAACGTCAAAAACTGTGGTCAATTTTCTCGTGTTTTTAAATAATTGTTAATGACTTTTCTCCCTAGTTTTGTTTCCTTGCAAATAAAAAAGAATTAAATAGTAAATAGAAACTTGAAACTTATGTAGTCGCAGTTTATTTGTCTAAAAATAATAATAAAAAATATACGTGTCTTTTATATGACTCTTCTGTTGTATAAGAAAATATTGGTAAATAAAAGTTTTTCACTGCAACAAATTGAATGACCCCATAATGTATATAAATTAGATATTTTATCTATAAACTTTTGAAAATAAAAAATTTGGGGGACATCCTACTCCATTGCACCCGCTTATATTGACTGCAAAAATTTTACCTCTTTTGTTTATGTGTGGTGAAAATGATAATTGTCAAAACACGGTACAAAAATTTGCTACATTTGCAAAAGTTTGTCTGCAATCGTAAGTAAAAACATCATATTATAGCTTATGGTCTCTCTTTTGATATTCTTTCTTTTCTTCTAGATTGCGGCGCTTATTCAATAATTTGGATACCACATCGCCTCAACGTTATCATGTTTTTATCATCTTGTGCAAGTTGCCAAACAATGCGACCAAGTTTTGGAAGTCTTCTTTGAAGTAGATCATCTATCTTAAAGCCCAGTTTTCCAACTGTCCTCCGTCCGGCGAACAAAAGCAAAAACTTTAACGTCTTCTGCATGATGTTACTAAGGATACAAATCTTGACTTTTACGCCAAAGTAATGTTTAAACTACCAGAAACATGTACTGCAGAAATGGCTTGTGTTTCTCGCGAAGATAGTATGAAATGTATTGTCACTGCCTTGGCCGATCCCAAAAAATTTTTATTGAATCCATTGCTGGCATTTAAGCCAGTGTGTTTCCTAGAAGGGGACATAATACACGATCTAATCGATTTTTGTGTCGGATAAATTGCCATCTTATATAGAATTCTATGAGGATCACAAGGAGTTCGTAATGTCGTATGCCAGATTCCTTTTCCTTTGAACACATTATTTGATCCGTTCTAAAACAAACGATTTTTAAAGATTGAAGTATGTACAGTTCATTATATGTATATCTAAAGTAAATATAAATATAAAAAAATAAGAAAGTAAAATTTTTCTTAATATAAATCGATTTTATTTGCAAAATTCTACACTTTAATTTTATTGGAATTGTCTAGCTAGCAGGCAAAGTAACGTTCCTTTTCTTTTGGATGGGCCTAAAAATAACTTTAAATATTCTCTGCTAATGCCTTCGAAAATACTTTCAAAGCAACCGCGAATTTTCCCACAGCATATTGCTCCAATCCAGGGAGTGTATCAGCGTATGCCGCCAGATGGGTGGCAAGTTCAATTCCAGTGGCCCGAGCACCAGGCACATAGCGGCCATCACGAAAAAGTTCGCTCAAATTATTAACGTGTTATCATCGATGGCTCGTTCAATGTCACCGATGAAATTATCGGCAGCGCCGCGTACGACAATTGTAGAAATACGTGAGTCGACGTCTTGGTTTCTGCAAAGTAATAAGTATATTAATTTAAAACTCTATAATGTTTTATTATTACTGGCCATTACCTGAAAACAGCAACTGTTGTTTCTCCTAATTCCTCAATGCCAACTTTATCGCAATAACCCAGTAATTCGGGATAATATAATAGCATTGACAGCGCGTGTCACACGAGGCAAGTCGAATTTGGAAGTCAAGCAGTCAAAAAGGAATTCTTTTTGTCCATATTATTTGACTTTTGAAATGTCGCGAAAAGCTTTGATTTCATGACACACCAGTTTCTGTAGTATCTCTGACTTATCCAATGCTATGAAAAATCCGATGTGGTTATACCCAGATATAGAAATTCTTCTGCAGCCTCTAACAGAACAGTGCCACAGAAATATAACCACAAAATTATTCCATCTCCCACTTCAGCGTCTTGCATCTGGCTGGCCATTACCATCAATTTGGCTACGGGATGTTCAACATAAAATTCTCGCATTATATTTATTACCCGCTTCACTTGTAGCTTTGATACATTTGGTGCAGATAGACATTTTTATTCACAGATTTTCAGTAATAAATTTTCGTGCTAGAAAATTTGTAATTCTTCTGCCCAACTAAAAGATTTTAATTTTACAAATTGTATGTGACGTCTACTTTTGCGGTTGTTGTTGCACAATGTTGTTGTAAACAATGGTGAACAAAATTTTTTCAACATACTCGATACACATTTCAACGATTTGCTATGAAATTGGCAATAAGCAAAAACAACAACAGGGCAAGCTTTCATATATTAGCTGCGTTCCTTTTACCTAATCTAATCCGGATTTAAAAAAGGAACGGCAAGATAAAACACATGCAGGTGTCAGCACTAACCCCACCAAAAAAAAAGGATCAGCTGTTTGACATCGAATTTTGTTGTAAAAATTGTGTGAAAATGGTCAAATTGAGTCACGTACACCAAAATTTGGAAGATGAAATGGCTAAAATGTAGGAATTCGCCTTTCAGTGGCTTCTAAAATTTTTGCATCAGCGCCATCTAAGCGTCAAATCCAGACAAGCGCCTTTGGATTAGAATTTCTAATCGTAATCGGGAGCAGGATTAGAAATTTGTATGCAAATCCGGATTAGATTAGGTAAAAGGAACGCAGCTATTGTGTACGTGAATTCAACAGAGCATAAAAAATACGCGTCAAACGAAATTTTTTGAGATGAGTAATCGAGTGTCGTATTTCCTTATCTCTGCTCTTACTATTCTCCTTTGTGTTTATAACCAATCATGCAGCAATATGTGTATTGTTAAGTGTATTGTTATTGTTTCATCTACGTTCAAAAAAATAAATATCCCTCATGAGTCAAAGAAAATTTTCATCTTTTGGGATAGTTTTTTTTGAGAGGGATATAAATAGTTTTGTTCTTTTGAGGGATATTTTCCGAACCCTGGTTGTTAGTGCTCCTGGTCCTGACCCCAACAAGCAAAAAAAAAAAAAAAGTCGCTCTCACTTGGGGGCGGAGCTAGAGCCCTTGGAAATTCGAAAAAAACCCTTAACGTCTCTAAAACTATAGAAGATATTTAGATGTTATTAGTTAGAAAGCTAATAAAAATGTCACTAATTTATGTGAAATAACTTTTTATCGAAATATGTTTAGTTTTATAAATAAATGCAACATCAGGTTTTTAATACTATTTTTTTTGATAAAGTAATTTTTTCCAAAGAAAAATGTGATAAGAAAGTAGTGTTTTTAATGAATTTAAATTAAGTTAAATCATGCACTAGACTGCGCAAATAGCACTTGCTGGGACTGTATACGAACGGCCTGTCATTTTGTGTGAATAGTGATGATCAATGTTTGAAGATGGTCATGTTTGAAGTGGTAGCCCATCGGATCCGATCCCAGCATATCAAGGCTCCACCAAATCATGTCGCAAAATTATGAGCACTATGTGATACTATCGTCGGGAGCTACGGTCTTCATGTGTATACTTGGGGCTCAGTCAATTGATTTGAATGGTAGTGGAATGGAAATCAACTTAGCATTTGGAATCGCAACGCAAATGGATAAATTCAGAAAATGTACTTTGACTAATGATGAAATTATTATTTAAGTGTTTTATTTGATGTTTTTGTATTTTTTTTCTAGTACGGGCGTTGCTGTACTTGGCCACACGGTTGCTGGATTTACTCACGCACGAGTCTAAAGTAAATTTAGACTCATTCAAGAACCAAAGATAAGCCTTCAGACGGATATTGATTTTTATTCCGAAAAAAAGCTCTGCATGCAATTGCAACATTCTGAAGTTACACTCTCGTAAGTTTATACATTCATTATTCCCTTTGCCTTTTTGAGTTTCTTTGATTTATTTACATACTTTCTTTTATTCTCTACATTTTAGGTATTCTAGCACCAGATCCGTTATTCTAAAAGCTGCCAAATCGTACAGTACAATGGTACATTCCAAATACTCGCACAAACCCGCCGGATTTACTAAACTTTAAATTAAAAGAACAATGAAATGTGCAACATTAAATTTTTATAATTCAGACTGTATATTTAAATGTTACTACATAATATTGTAGGAAAAATTATTCATCTAATAACTTAAATGTTATGTATCGTATAAACACTTAATGTGGTTGCATGCATAAGTAAATAAATACATCGAAGAACTTAAATTCTTATTATTCAATTCTTTTCTACCCTACACCCGAAAGGGTGGGGGATATAGTCACTTTGTGCTTCCGTTTGTAACGCATTAAAGTAGACGTCTGCCTGTAAGTCTATTAGTCTGTCCGTCTGTATAAATCATGATTAAGGGAAAACGAATCAGCAAGAAGCAATCCTGCATCTTGGAGCAAAGATCCAAGATTATCGAACTTTGAGAAACTTTGCTAGGATGTTTAAGCTATTGCAGCAAAGATAAAAGGAAAGAAAGTTACTCATAACTACTGAAAACAAAGAATACTTCTAAACAAACTAATGGCGGAAATCTGTACATTTAGTTAACATGTTTCGTATCGTTAAATACGATTCCATCTAAAATTTATTCATTTCTTTAATTGTGATGAAAAAATCAATTATATTATAAGGCAGCGTTACATTTTACGTTAATAAAAGGAAATTCAGAAAGTACGAAAGAGGTAGAGTACTTTTTGTAGCACTGGGTGTAAAGAACACTATAATTTTCTATTCCAGGAAGTAATTTGTGCTCCGTGATGCAAGAATAAACGTTTTGTTAACAGTTCAAGCACATTTATGCACTTATATATTTGATAATTAAGAGAAACATCAAATTTATTTTATATTGTAGCATACCGGCAACAGTGCTTTGGTACCAGAATTCATAAGAGGCGCAAAAATAGATGCGTTCTATACAAATGGGCAACACAGTATCCGCAAATTCAATAGCGAGGTGAACGAAAACATAAGGGTATACCAACGCCATTTTATGTCTGCTCTTTTATTTTAATTGGATAATCAATTAATTTTACAATGTTTTATTTTGCATGAATTCTTTATAGAATAGGTCATACAGTTTCTTGTATAAAATAGTGGCGGATTTGAGCTTATAACACAATTTACATTAAATTTTTTGTTGTTAATCTGCACTTGCAATGATTTCTGATCTTAAAATACTTTTCCCAAATAGGTTTTAATTAAGCAAAAAACTATTTAAAAGTAAAATGGATATTAAATAGACTAAATATTGGCATAAATAAATAAGTAAAACTAATCAAAACAAACGATTCGACTTAAAAATCTGAATTGTCATTAGGGTCTCAAAGCTGAACCCTCTCCGTCCCGATCACTCTTTATCCGTGTCTGTAATGTTAAGTTTCTCTTGTTGTAACCCCTCCGCCGCGAACGTCTCACCAACAACAGGGGCACGTGACTTTGAGATTCCTATACAAAAAACCCCGTTCCCTTTCCTTGACACTCTTCATCCAGGGTCTGTAATGTTGAGTTTCTGAGCTGAATTTTTGGCTTTTTCACGAACACTACTTTACGTCAGAGTTGCATATTTTAGCAAACTTCAGCAGATTCCTATCTCCTTATCTCTGCTGGAAACAATATTCAATTTGCGATTTGTTTGTGTAGTATATTAAGCATTATGTATGAAAAAAATATAAAATTTATAAAATTTAAAATTTTTCTTAAAAATTTTTTAATTTCAGTTTCAATCGCGCGATTTTTCTTCAAAATTTTTTAGTTTCAATTCATATGAAAATCTAAAGAAATAGCGCCGTCTATTGTCACTTTGTTACTAACACTACCACAACCATTACGGCAAACATAGTGCATAGTACCAGAGACGCATTATTAGAAATGGAATAATAAGATAATTTCAGAAAGTAGTTTCTTATCAATTTAAAAACGAGCTTTCTTTATAAATACTGCACCGATTTTAAGGAAATAAATTTCCTCAGAAAGCTTAAAATATATGTTATCTTATTCTTAGTCAAAAATGGAAGCACAATTTTGAAAGTTATATCTGGTTTTTGTCAGGCTGACAAATGTTGCGAGATTGTCTGAATACGAAATTGTCAGAAAAATAGCGTTCGTCAGCTTTTTTACGATTTTGTCAGCAGTCAACATTTTCAGAATGTTTCACCCCCATGATTATTCGTGTATTTACATATCTTTTTGTAATTATTAATTTTTTCATTAAGAAATTTATTTTAGTAAAAATTATTTCTATAAAATAAGGACTTATATTACCTCTTATTATTTCTTATGATATGTTATAGTATATAAAAGTGAAATAAGTCCATTGGGAGCTAAAAATCGGTCATTTTCCTTAATAATAGTAATAATGGATGCATAGAAAAATTTAAAAAATTAATAATGTCACATCACGCGAATTGATTAACGTTTGAAAATATTTTAAATTAATATAGCACCCTCTATATAGAAAAAAATTACTTGTACGACTTATATATGTATAACGACTTATATACATATATATTTATATACACTGCTGTAAATAAAAGTTATATAAAAAGTAACGTTCTTCAACTATATTACGTAGTTATTTTTTTATTGTAGGAATCGATAGTAAACGTTACGAAACTTACTTCGTACCCAAAAAATTGTTTGGGTAAAAATCCCCCATGTGACCCCTTTGGGGGTGCCTCCCCCCGCCCACCATTTCCAAAATCCGTTTCACGATGTTTCCTATCGATTTGTGCAATAAAAATTTTTTTGTCAAAACACCCCCTGTGTGACCACTTTTAAAGTCTTTCAGTCTTTTTTGAAAGACTTTTAAAAATAAAAGTCATGAGTTATAAAAGTTTTAAACTCTGTTTTAAGGACTTTCTTTTATCTAATAACCATTTTTGTGATTACTGCCAGAATTACGGAGATAGTTCAACTTTTTAAAAAAGTTGCGCATTTCGTTTTAGAAAATAATTTTTTTTTCTCTTGGAATTTTTTTTTTCATTCATTCCAATTTTTTTTTCTTGGAATGACTACTAAGGCATAAAATAGATTAACTTTTTTATATAGCCCATTATATTACATTTTTAACAGTATATAATGTTTCGGTATTACGCGACCCTTTGTCGAAATAATAACACGTTGAGTATTTGTAGGGTACTAATTTAATAATTCTTTCATTGTGGCTTATATAGTAAATTCTTATCTACATTGAACATATATTTTACATTGAACAAGATAAAAGAAATAATTTGTACAGATAAAAAGGATACTTCATAAACATTTTTATTATTTCATTACATTAGAAGATAAAAAAGGTTACTCTGCGAAGATGGAGACTGGTTGGACAACAGATAAGACTTTGCTGAGGACCTAGACTGCTGGCGCCGTAGACTATCCTAGCGCAGGTGGTAATTATATGTTTCTCTTCTGCTTATCACGTAGTTCGAGTTGCTGCCTGCGATCATTCTCACTCGTCGCTTCGTAACTCATTACTATGTTTAGAATGCGCCTGAACAGATATCTTTCGTGTTTTTGAGCAAATTATTGAAAATATCTAAACATTTCGTGATTGCCTGCAATACTCCGTAGTTGGTGCTTACGCATATTCAGGGTTATAAAAGAAAAGCTTTACATTAAAAAAAAGGCCGCCAAGCATAAAAACCTCTGATGCCTGCTGATTAAGGGTTTTGATCCTTGCCGTGGCGGCCAATACGGAAAAAATCTGTATGCCAAAAACTTTACCGAATGAATTCTGCTCATTGAGGGTTATGATCGTTGCCGCGACCGAAGGACGCCAATACGCGGAACATACAGGTTGTCAAAAACTTTACACTACCAAGAGGATTCTGCTGATTAAGGGTTATGATCCGCCGCCAATACGCGTAAAAACCTGTTTGCACAAACATTTACGTTTTCGAGAAGATTTTGCTAACATTTTTCAAATAAACAAAAGTTTCTATGAACTATCATATTATATACCGTATTGAAGGTAAAAGAACAGGCTTTTCAAAATATTTTTTTTTACCTTAGTGCATTCGTTTAGAAAAAAAAAATTACACAGGTCAACAGTGGTTTTGGTGCCGAGAAGCTGTAATTTTTTTTTAATTTAGGACATTATACTGATTACATTAGTAACAAAAATTTTGATTTCCTACGTGTTGTTTTCTAGATTTTGACTTAAAAAAAAAGAACAAATTTGCATCAAAAACAGCATTTATTACTTTACTATGTACATAAAAATTTTCTTTTTCCTGAATGAGCTGTAGTGGGACAATTTGACAATTCCTCTTGAGTAAAAAGTTTTGGCTCTGCAAATGCTATTCCTTCGAAATCACTGTCGCCACTTACTTCACTAAAGATTTCTTCAATCGATGGTTCACGGATAAAACCAAACGTTGTAGTAGGTACTTCCTCTGAATTTGGTAAGGGTCTTCTAGCCGATTCTAGAAAGTCTGGATAAGTAAGTTTTTTAGCGTTATGCCACGCAAATTAACACAACAGAAGAAACAGTCATCGAAGTGATTTTTTGGTTCTTTCCACTGCATAGGCACTCCGAACCTCATACGAATTCTTTGACCATTGACTCACTGTCTCAAGTGTTCATAGCACATTTTACAAGCCATTTGGGGTATCCACGGCTTGTATTTATCTACAATTTCCAACTTAAAGTAGGAAAATAAGCACTTTTTATAAATTCTCTTATATGTTTTCTGAACGTTTTAACTGTGGATTCACCACAAATGTAACAAAACACGGCTTATATTTACTTTACGCAAGTGGCTCCAATTTTTTTTTTTTGTTTTTTTTTTGTTAGTGCTCTTGGTCCTGACCCCAACAAGCCAAAAAAAAAATGTCGCTCTCTCTTGGGGGCGGGGCTGGAGCCCCTTGAAATTTGAAATAAAATCGTCTGTATCTCCGAAACTATGTAAGCTGTTTGGGTGATATTGGTACCGTTATAAAGCTAATTAAAATGTCATTCATTTATGTAAAATAACTTTTTATCGAAATATTTCTAGTTTTATAAATAAACGCAACCTTAGGTTTTTAGTACTATTTTTTTTGATAAAATAATTTTTTCCAAAGAAAAATGTGTAATTAACCCAAGGAAATATACTAAAAATAAGATAACATATATTTTAAGCTTTCTGAAGAAATTTATTTCGTTAAAATCGGTGCAGTATTTATAAAGAAAATTCGTTTTTAAATTGATAAGAAACTACTTTCTGAAATTAACTTATTATACCTTTTTACAATAATGCGTCTCTGGTACTATGCATTATGTTTGCCGTAATGGTTGTGGTGGTGTTAGTAACAAAGTGACAATAGACGGCGCTATTTCTTTAGATTTTCATATGAATTAAAAATGAAAAATTTTGAAGAAAAATCGCGCGATTTTTCTTCAAAATTTTTCGCCTCCGGCGCTAATATGAAATTGAAAAATTTTTAAGAAAAATCGCGCGATTTTTCTTCAAAATTTTTCGCCTGCTGCGCTTAATTTACATTGCAAAATTTTAAATATTTCATTTATATTTGTTTCATACATAATGCTTAATAACCATACAAACAAATCGCAAATTGAATATTGTTTCCAGTTTACATCAACAATACCAAGAAAAACGATAACTGGCGTCATAGCTTAAAAGACCCAACGGTGCAAACTCAGTACGTTCGCATTATTAAAAATATGTATAGTAGTAAAATTCTAAATTGGTAGTTTATAATTACGTTTAAAAATGCGTTTTCTCCGTAATTACTGCACCGATTTGTATGAAATAAATTTCCTCAGAAAGCTTAAAATATATGTTATCTTATTTTTAGTATACTTCCTTGGGTTAATTACACATTTTTCTTTGGAAAAAATTATTTTATCAAAAAAAATAGTATTAAAAACCTTAAGTTGCGTTTATTGATAAAACTAAAAATATGTCGATAAAAAGTTATTTTACATAAATTAACGACATTTTTATTAGCTTTCTAACGGTACTAATAACATCTAAATATCTTCTACAGTTTTAGAGATATTAAGCGTTTTTTTTCAAATTTCAAAGGGCTCTAGCCCCGCCCCCAAGGGAGAGCGACATTTTTTTTTTGGCTTGTTGGGGTCAGGAAAAGGAGCACTAACAACAAAAAATTAAAAAAAAAAAATTGGAGTCACTTGTCTAAAGTAAATATGTTCCCAAAACACATTTAGGTCATTGATGCAACTTCTTTGCGATGAAGACATGATATTAGAGCTGGGCGATATTTCATGAACTGTGACTTTGTTACAGATACATAAAAATCACGAGTCACAGTTGCGACGACGATTGCTTTTAAACTATGGCACGCCGTCACAGTTTGCCTCTGGAGCAGATATTTCAGTCACAGTTCTGTTTGAACGAGTATTTCCTACTAAATAAATGACGAGTTGTCACAGTTTTCCTCTTGAGCAGATATTTCAGTCACAGTTCCGTTTTAACGGGTATTTTCTACTAAATAAACAACGAGTTGTCACAGTTTGCCCTTGGAGCAAATATTTCAGTCACAGTTCTGAGGATTTTCTACTAAACAATGACGAGTTGTCACAGGGTGCCTCTGAAGCAGATATTTTAGTCACAGTTAATTTTTGAATTGTTTGATTCTGTTCATTCTTGGAGCAGAATGTAAAAATTTAAAAGGCTTAGGATATACTATAATTATTTAATTGTAAAGATTTTATATAGAGGCTTTTATTAAAGATTAGTTAATGTAAAATTGTCAGAATGCTTCTTAAAAAATTATGTATATTTTTTGAATGTTTAAAAATACATAGATAATTTTTAAAAAATGTTGCATTTAATATAAAACGAAAACAAAAATCTTCTTTTTTATGTCTTTTTGTTACTGTTTTGCATATAAAAAGACGATTTTCGGAACGTCTGAAATAAGGCTGTTATTTTATGTCACGAGTTTTTTAGGTTTTTGTATCTGTGACAGCGCTGTCACTGTCACTGGTTGGAACTGCTCCACAAAAATCACTATATCGCTCAGCTCTACATGATATTAAAATCAATTTATTTAAAAAATGTAGCGATAAGACGACAAAAGGCGCACAGGAAAGTACTGAAATTAGCCAATATTCAAAACTGACGGTATATTGAAAACTACACGTAGGAAAAAAAAGATAAATATCTTTAGTGTTGCTAATGTACACCTAATACAAAACCACTAACCATATCTCGGCACCATTCAAAATTCGGCATTTTTTTCAAAATTTGTTGACCTGTGTTATTGTTTCGAGGAAAAATTAGCATATTTTTACGAAAATTAGTATAACTCCTTAACCGTTATGCTATGAGCAAAAAAGTGCTTAACATAAATGGTAGGCAGTAAAAATACCTTTTAAACGGTATATTACCCGATAACTACTTCCGACGAAAACAAAACTACTCACCTATTCTTTACTTGTTCCCATCTCCGATCTTTGCGAACAAACTATCATAAAATTCTTCTTTAATCCGAAGTTTTTAAAATTCTTGGTAACACATTTTTAAATAAAACTCCATCCTTATTATTTTTAACCTTTATTTAAAGAATGTATTCAAGTTTTACTATCTATGGATTTACAGTGTTGGAAGATGAAGTTAATGTTAAAATGTTCAAATGTTCTGATATAAAACTCATAATCTTATTCCTCTATGTATGTATGTATATATATACGTATTGATTCAAATTCAAATTGCTGAGACGGAATATTCAGCAGGAAATTTGAAGCTATGACATCCTTTGGAAATTGTGTTTGGTAGGAGCCCTGCGTTAGGTATAACATTCCACGAAAGGCAAAGGGACACATTTTTATTATTTCTGAAAAAAATAATAAATTATAAGTAATTTTATTTAAAACTGCATTCTACGAGCCTCTAACTTTAAGTATGTAGCTACTCTTTCTCTTCAATTACTCTTCTATTCTTGATACTTTAAATATCATCTTCTCGGATTCGAGCTTCATGCGTTAAAAACGTTGGGAAAAGCAATTTTTATATAGGAAAGAATTATAACCAAACACTGAGAACATAAAATAATTATTTCATATTGATATCTGATAGCACATGCAGGTATTATATTTTCTGCTTCAAAATTGAAGATATCTATATAATAACAAGTAAGAGCATTAACTTCGGACTGGCCGAAGCTCTTATACCAAAGGTGGCGAACCTTTTTACCCTTAGAAAAAAGCCACATTTGAAATTGCAGTAACAAAGGAGGTTTCAATACCTCACACAGTTACTTCAAATGCAACTGTTATAAAGTTATTGCTGTTCAAATTCAATTTTTTTATTTTAAATTCAGTTTTTTTTAATTTTAAATTCAATATTTATTATTTCGAATTCAATATTTTTTTTATACATATTTTTAATATATACAAAAATTAAAATTTCGAATTCAATATTTTTTTTTACATATTTTTAATAAATACAAAAATTAATAATCAATAAAATTAAATTAGTAAAACAAAACAAAAAATTAATTCAATAAAAAGTAAATAATTAAACAAAGTACTCGTATACGAGGGTTGCCTTTTATGTTTTGGGATTTGGCAACCCTAGTGTTGCAATCTGGCAACCGACTCACCGTTTTGACATACGAGCGCTATTTGTGTTGTTTACAGTAACTTAAAAGATTCGTCTCGGCCCGCTCCTTCAGGTGTCGAAAAACGTTGACCTCTCAGTTTGGTTTTTACGTACGGGAAAAAAAAGAAGTCATTCGGTGCCAAGTCCGGACTATAGGGCGGATGACTTATCAAATCGATGTTTTGGGTGCTCAAAAATGCAGTTGTTTGAGCCGATGCGTGAGAGCTCGCATTGTCGTGGTGAAGAGTGATCCGTCTTCGGCGGTTGCTTTTCCTGATTTCTTGGAAGACAACTGGCAAACAAATGGTTGTGTACCACTCAGAATTGACTGTTCTGCGTTGTTCTAGTGGTACGGTTGCGACATGTCCAGTTTTTCCGAAAAAACAGGCGACCATTTGCTTGGAAGTGCTTCGTGCGCGAACAACTTTTGTTGGATTTGGCTCATCTTAAAACACCCATACAGTCGACTGCTATTTACTTTCGGGCTCATACGCGTAAGTCCACGATTCATCACCTGTCACGATGTCATAGACGTGTTTCGAAGCACCGCGATCGTATTTTTTGAGCATTTCTTTCGACCAATCGACACGAGCCTTTTTTTGAGCGATTGACAAATTGTGTGGGATCCAACGCGAACAAATTTTTTTGACAGTCAAATGTTTATGCAATATTGAATGTATGCTGGTCCCACTAATGCCCAAGGTTGTCTCAATCTCACGAATGCGCACAGCATTAATAGTTTTCGAAACAACTGATTTGGGACGACCAGCACGAAATTCGTCTTGGAGTGAACTACGACCACGATTGAATTCACCATACCATCGATAATCTTTTAAGTTACTGTAAACAACACAAATAGCGCTCGTATGTCAAAACGTTCTGAGTACGTATAACCTCAAAAATGTCCAACTTTACGATAGAGTTGTCAGTTGCCAGATTGCAACACTAGGGTTGCCAAATGCCGAAACATAAAAGGCAACCCTCGCATATATAAATAACAAAAAAAGGTTTAAATTAGATATTTGCATTTTTTCTTGCTTGCAATTCTTGCGTTCAATATTTGGATAAAGATGCGTAACGCGAAGTCTTAATTGATCTTCTAAATGAGTATCTGTAATTTGGGTTCTTAAATTAGTTTTAATTTTTGCCATTAAAGAAAATATTGTCTCGCAATTGTATGTACTTCCAAAACAGGAAAGTAAACGGCGTGCATTATCTCGTAGGCATGGATATTCAACACAATTTTTTCAGATTTCTATTGGATCCTTTTTTAACGTCAAAAAGATATTTGAGAATACTGTCTTCACCTAACTAGAACCCATCTGTAGTTCTTTATGTGCCTCAGATATATCTGCTAAATGTGGCTCAAATACCAGCTTTATAGCAAAAATATGCTCATCAAAATCTGCAAATCTTTCATTGTATTCTTTATTAAAGCATGTAAGACACTTATATGTATATTCGTCGAATATTTTTATTTATTTATTTAACAAGACTTAAACTAAGCACATCGCTTTATAGTTCATACAAATAGTTAACAATTCAAGAAACGTAAAAACTTCAGGAATTATATAAAAAGTTTAGAATTTTCCGTTTAGCTACCCAAACCGAATCAGAAAAATTAATTACAGGAAAAACGGTATTTAAATCCGAAAAGGCATTACGAAGAGGTTCATGTTGAAGGTATGATGATCTACAAAAGCTTAAGTGAAGAGGCACATATCGTCTCGACGTACGAAGAGGAACGTTGTAACGAACCCCTTGGCCGGGTCTATAGCCGGGGCAGGCTCAGTGAGTGACCAGGAGTCGCAACAAAAATTGATTTTCGAGACGCTCTAAGTTTCAATTTCGTGTCTTTTAAGTTTCAATATCGTGTCTTTATTTCTTATTTCTTTTCTTAACTACAATCTTCGATCTTTGAATCTGACAATTTTCGAACCCAGTGGGTGAGCGAGAAAGAGTGTCGTCGTTTTTTTCAATAGAATGTGCGTGTCCAACGCGCAGAGTGGGGACTAGCGCGTCACGAACGAGAGTACGTGCGCAGCGGGCGTATGCGTAGCGTGCGTATGTCCAGCAAGCGTAGGCGTAGCGTGCGCGTATTAGGCGAATAGGAGTGCGCGTGCGTATACCGTAGACGTGTGCGCGGCAATTCTAACGGACGTAAGCGCGTGCGTACACCGCGAGCGTAAGTGCGATGAGCGTGTGCGCGGAGGATACGCGCGCAATATTCGAGTAAAAAAAAAGAAACGATCGTCAAACTAATCTGAGTGGGGGGAACCAAGCATTACTCTGACGGGTCCGGACGTGCGATACTGATTTGTATACAGAATTCAACTCCGAGGCCGTGAGACTATTTAATCGCCGACCCTGACCTGGCCGCGAGATTGTATAACTTACAAACACCGACCCTGAGGCCGCGAGCTTGCGTAATCACCGACCCTGAGGCCGTGAGATTGTATAACTTGATCTACGACCTGTGAGCGAACGAATTGTTAGTCGAGGTTGGCGTGGGGAAAATAATCGGCGTTCGGATTTCCGAGTTGAAAGTGAGTTATTAAAAAAAAATCGTACAGTTTCTGACCCTAAGGCCGTGAAACCTGTCCAAAATAAACCGTCGACCCTGAGGCCGACTATCTATTGTAGACCGAAGGACGCGACAGACAAGAGAAAAATGAAACGCACGAGTTTACCGATTCTTAATTATGTTTTCCGGTCTCTTTTAGTTCTGGTTCTCTATGAATTCGCGTTAAATCGCCGACGCGCAAATCCCGATTTCAATCCGTCTCGTAGCAATACGTTTCTTGACGACGTCCGTTCTCGAAGTATGTCCGTAGCCGACTGACTCTTCTTTCGCTTGCACTGTCTTAGGCAACCCGCCAACTCTTCTTCTTCCGGTTGGCGTGTGGTGGTTTTCTCGTGGTGGGTTTCGCGTAATGACTACGGTCGTCTCTCTCTCTCGCGTACACTTGTTTATCCATTCTTATCATGTATGTGTATTATAACGAGTACGTATATTTTGACAATGGTAAGTAAATATATTTAGCTTGGTTTACAAAACAAAGTAAGTAAATACGAGTGGTTTCATAAGCGAATTAAAAGAAAATGTAAATTGTGTTGATTATTGTGTGCGCCAGAATTCGTAAAGAATTGTGGCCGTCACAACGTTAAGATGAATGTTGGACAACAAATAAGAGGAATCCGTAACGCCAGATACACAGCTCACGATAAAAATAGCATTTAGCATAATTCATAAGACGGTAAATTCACAGATTCATCCCAGTTAAGATTACGAAGACAAAAAAGTAAAAATTTATTTTGTACCGATTTAATTTGGGAGATGTAGCAGCTATTGTTTGGGCTCCAAACAGGCGAAGCATACTCCAGAGTTGGTCTCACTAATAAGGTGTAAAGTAACTTAGTAAAATAGAGGTCATCAAACTCCTTAGCCCATCGCTTTATAAATACTGTCTAGCAGAGCAAACAGCATACTGGGTCTAGCAGAGCAAACAGTATACTGGGCCTGTTTGCTCTGCTAGACACGCCGTTTATATGAGTATGAAAACGCAATTTCCGATCAAAAATTTCTCCTAGATCATTTATAGTCTCAACTACATCCAAGTTCCAGCGACCAATAGTGTAATTACGGAACGAAGGATTCAAACAGCCGGCTAATGTAATTTGTTATAAATAGTATATAATAATATAAATAGTTTCTGATGCAAAGAATTTAGAAATTAAAAGTGGCCAGTTCTGGTATTCGATCCGCGATCACGGCATACACAGAAGCGTCGGCACGTAAAAATGAAAAAGACAACAACAAAATTCGCTTGTAGAAGCCAGTGCGTTGGTGTTGTTGCAATTCTCGGCTTCTAAGTCGAAGACCTTCAAATACTCCCGTTAATTTAAATCACAACTGAGATGCGAAAGTTGATGGAGCTTACATAGCCGAAGTTGTAAACATGCAAGCATCCAACTCTAAGATCGCTGATGAGGAACAGTGGCTGGTTCCGAAATAGCCATACGATCTGCCCAAAAATTGATAACTGAATTATAATTACTCATAACCACGCATATAATGTTAATAATTACAAATTAATATCAGCGTAGGGATAATTTCGATTATAAAATTAATAAAAATAATATAAGTAATTTGTTTACACTTCTTTAAATTTAGATCCATGCAATTTGTGGTACACCATTCAATCAGGGAATTCAAATCCGACTGAAGTAACAAGGCATCGCATTGCAATAAATAAGATAGAAATAACTTCACATCATCGGCAAACATAAGTACTTTTCCATTTACAATAACAGTAGGAAGATCGTTTATGAAAACGTTTTATTTTATTTTCAGATGTTTGATCATTTAACATTTTCGCTAGTTCGGAAAAGTCTTCTGCTTAAAGAATATGCTCATCAAAATCAGCAAATCTTTCATTGTGTTCTTTTATTAAAGCATCTAAGACACTTATATGTATACTAGCTGTTGTCCGCAACTTCGTTCGCGTGGAATAGTGCTTACTCTAACTTAGTTTGATTGAAATATATATGTACACATCACAGTCGTTTGCTTGCATACATACCCGTTATAAGGTTGCCTTGACAACTCGAGGGCCCAAGAGATACTTCTTGCTTGTTTGTGTCTTATCACGATATGAATTTATTTATTATTGACATCTATTCTGTCCAGCACAATGTTTACTTAATTAAAATTGAGATTGAATTCTCCTACAATCCTTTATCTCCTATTTAAAGGTAGACTTTTTATAAAATAGTACCCTATGTCCCTCGTCAGGGTATCAGCTACCAAACCAAATTTTATCAAAATCGGGGCAGCGGTTTAGCCGTGAAAAGGTAACAGACAGACAGGGTTACTTTCGCATTTATAATATTAAGTATAGATTTATCGAATATTTCATTTTCAGATGTTTGCTCGTTTAACATTTTTGCTAGTTCCGAAAAGTCTTCTGCTGAAATATGAATAATAAAACTCGTTCGGATAGAACGAGCCGGTAATGTTTTGAAAAATGTTAATTTTTTTCGAAACGCTTGGATCTTCTGCCACATTTCATAGATATGTTTCGTTTTTTTTTTGGAGGCAAATATTTAAATAATTTTGTTTTGTCATGATATCAGACAAAAATGCAAAATAAAAATGAAAAATATATAGTATTTTATTTTATAGTATTTATTTTTATAGTATTTTTTTATAGCTGTAGTAGGGCAGATCAACACTGTGCGTTTCCTCGTCTTAAGTTAGCATCTGCCGAAATTCTCGATGACGCATTGCGTTTACACGAATATAATTGTGAATCGCAATAGCTTTTCAATACGTCTTCTAAAACGGTGGATTTTGGGCAAAGATTTTGTTGGTGTACAATGAAAATATATCAATTTTTCAAGTTACAATTTTCTTTTTTTAACAAAGCAACGAATCCTTCGTTTTTACCTCTCATATAAGGTGCGACATCGGTGCAGACACTGATTTAATTATTTAAATTTAATTTTATTTGGTGGCATACTTCTCTAAAGTTTTCGAAAATGTCAACTCCACAAGTTCTCCCAGTTAACCCAGCGTACCCAGTTGTACCCAGCGCAAGAAATTATTCGTAACACTGAAAAGTTTTGGTTACAGCTCGAATAAAATATAAAATTGGCGCAGAATCGGTTTTATCAGTACTTTCATCTAAAGCGATTGAAACATAAACTTCTTTGCTTTTTATAATTGTGCAAAGTTGCTCCGTTACATTTTGAGCTAATTCGTGCTGCCGATCTGTGATAGTTCTTCTTGAAAGAGGCAATTGTTTATATTTTTCAACTTTGTCGGGATCTATCGTACTCACTGCTTCAACAATACATTCTCTAATTATTTCGACGTCACTAAATGATTTGCCTTTTTTGGCAAGTATGTGCGCTATCTTATAGGTAACATCAATTGCAGAAGTAGTTTTTTTTACAAAAGCAACAAAAGAACAGGCGACTTTTGACGCTTTCCCTTTTTCAATTTTTCAAGAGCAATTTGACAAGTTTCTCCTTCTAAATTGAAATATTTATGATCGTGATAAGTCTAATAGTGTTTTTTCGCATTTGATTGTTTCAAAGTAGTTAAAACTGTGTTGCACAACAAACACATAATTTTATCATTGACAGAAATAAAGAAAAGATCCAACTCCCATTCAGAATTATAATTTGTATTTTCATCATTTAATTTTCTTATCTTTGACATTGTTCTCGTATCACAAAAATAATTATTGTGGCCGAAATCAGGCATTACTATATTTAGAGAAAATTTACACAACTTCATATTAGCTTATTATTTTGTGAAGTAAGCGAACAAAGCTTATAAATTAAAGCACAACAGTAACACTGATCCTTGTGTAATTGCTTTTATTTGGTATTGGATTGCAGAGCCGCCCCTAAGGAACGGGCAAGTGGGGCAACCGCTCAGGGCCCCGCGCTTAAGAGGGCCCCGCGCTTAAGAGGGCCCCGCGCTTGAGAGGGCCCCGCGCCTCACACTTTCGGTCCATTTCCTAACTAAAACGTTCAGTATATACCCGGGTAAATAAATACACGGATTATATGAAAAACCTTAGAAACTTCATATTAAAAAAATTTACTTTCAAAATTTTTTTTTAAAATACATACGCAAAATGGCTCCGGGAAATAACGCCTCTGTGTTGCGGGCGCGGCAGGGATTTACACCCTCAGCCAAAAAAAACATCTTCTTGCTAGACAGTATTTGTATATTAAATCGTCCAGTAATTCCAACAGCTGCTTCGCAGCTAACGCATTTCAACATTTATCGCAAAATTAGGCCTTTATTTAATTTTTTTTTTTTGGCTTTATTTCATTTGAAATACGGAAAAATTTGAAAATTTTGAAAAAGAAATAAGGCCCATTTTGGCAAAATCATTTGGGCGTTATTTCCCGGATCCGCCCAAAATATGCCAATTTTAAAGAAGCGATATTTACGTGAGTATGTGCCAGTTTTGGCCATCTCATATGCAAGCGTGCAAAATTTTTCTTTTGCCTTTTCATGCCTTTAATACAGTCAGAAATTCAACTGCGAACTGCATTTTTGAACTGTCAAATTTTACATGGGCCTTATGTGAAACTAGAAAAAAGTTTTATTTCCCCTTTGCAGTTATGATTCTTGCAGTTCGCAGTCGAGGTAATTTTAATTTTAGAAATTGCATTTTGCGTATTCCGTGTTATTGTAGTTGTTTTTGTTATTCTTTTTGTATGTTTGTTGTTACAGCTGCCGTTATGGTTGTGTTTCCCGGCCAGAACATGACTGCATTTGCATTTTATTTATTCGTTGTTAATCAGCTCGTGTATTTTTCAATAATGAAACAATTTTATCAATACAAAAAATATGAACGACAAAACAAACAAACAAAAGCAATATATTTTTCAAAACATACGACTATATCAGATCTAGTTTGTTTCACATAAAAAAAAATTTCGTAAACAAATAACATTAAAATATAAAAATAAATGAAAAGAAATATATACAATGTTAAAAAAAGATTTTTTGCTCTTTGTTTTATAATTTCCGCAATTTTGTTGAATAAAATTTTTGAAAGTTTTTTTTGCTTTTTTTATATTATTTTACTATACGTAATATGTAGTTTATATTTAGAAAGGGTTTCGCAATTTCCAATTTTCCCCGAGCCCCGCAAAACACAGGGGCGGCCCTGTTGGATTGAATTACGATTAGTAGTAAAAGAACTACCATTTTGCCAAAAATGTATTAAAAGGTATCATGACGTATTAAGAACGTATTAAAAAATCCGGCTGGAAAATCATCCATGACAACATAACCCACCCACATCCAATCAGTCGCCTGTGTAAGTGCTACTGGGGACACGAGAAATGAATAGTTCCAAACTCGGGACATACATATGTCCCCTGTGTTAGTTGGCCATAACAAAAAAATATTGGTAAATATTGACATGCCTGCAGTATTTTTATTTTATGAAATTTTTATTTTATATTTATGAAATATTTTTATTTGTATGTTTTTTTTTTTAAATACCAAGAAGATAAAAAACAAAGAAACTAGAATAATGCTCCACCGTAGCCACAATTTAAGGAACTTTACCTCGGGGCGGGGCCGCACAAGAAACTCAAAGAGGCCGCAGGTTCCCCACCTGTGTCATATACCCTACACCCGCAATTGTCGAAGTGATAAAAATTGGGCGGGTGAAACCTACTTTCTTTTTATTTACAGGGAGTAAATTTTGATCTATTAAGTCATCTACCACACCGATTTTCCTACCAAACACCTCATTATATGGTATAGTAAAGGGTGTTTTTTAGCTTAGATAGAACTTTCGATGGGGACAACTGTCAATACAAGCTGTCCTTCTGACTGCTCTTGTTGTTATTTATGTTCAATATACTCTGGCAAATCATCGTGAATAGACTCACGCTTGAACAACGCTACTAAATTACCCAAATTTACTTTGAAAATCAGTCGTCGATTCGAGCAACTTATAGACGTCTTCGTGAATTTTATGGCACACATAACGGGTTTGTTAATAAGCAAAATTGCCGCATATGAAGTGAGAGGAATCCACAAGAGGCTCTACAGACTCTATTGCATCCAGAAAAATGCACCGTTTGGTGGCATCATTTGACTTTTTTCTTCAAAACTGAGGCCGGAGCTCGCGTTACAGTCAATGGAGATCGTTACCGCACCACGATTTTTTGTTTATTAAATATGGATGACATTGATCCAGACGAAATTTGGTTCCAACAGAATGGCGCTACCTGCCATACGGCGACGGCAACCATCGACTTATTGAAATCAAAATTTGGCGAAAAGTTGATTTCGAGAAATGGACCTGTCAATTGGCCTCCAAGGTCGTGCGATTTCACACCTGTCGATTATTTCCTGTGGGGTCATGTGACTGGTTTATGCTGATAAACCAGCAACAATTGACGCCTTGGAGACCAACATTACATTACCCGTCTTATTTGTGACATACGGCCAGCAGTACTCAAAAAATTGTCTCAAAATTGGACGTCCGGAATGTACTTCGTCAAGAACAGCCGCGGTGGCCATATGCCCGAAATCATTTTGAAATAATTTTTATTTAAAAAATAACCAAATACCAGTAATTAGCGGCTAAATTATAAATTATATAATTTTTTAATATATTTATTAAAAAATGTTTAAGTATTCATTTCACAAGAATGAAACGCGTAGTGTACCTACTCAAAAAAATCAGTAATTGTTTTCTGCTTTTTCTTTTAATAACAAAAACTTTTTAGAGCTCATAGCAAAAACCAAACCGTCCCGTGCCCGAACTAAGTGCGTATGAATTAATTCATATGACCTGAACCAGAGTTGGGCAAAATTTTTATTCGTTACATCCTCTTTAAAGTTACTTTAACTTCGTTACTTTCAGTTAACGTCGTTACTTTCAGTTAACGTCGTTACTTTATTAACGTTAAGGTTGTTACTTCTTCGTTACTCAAAGTAACTTTTAACGATAGCAAAGTAACTAGTCACTTTAGAGTAACGAGGACTTCGTTAAAAGTAACAAAGTTAAAGTAACTTTAACGATAACGATAACTAGTAACAGATTTAACTAGTTAATACCCAACTCTGACCTGAACACGGGTATTTTCAATATGTAAGCATTCATATAAATATGTTTCATATTGTTCATCTTTTAGAGCTTTCAAGTCTTGTTCACTCTTTAGAGTAGTCAATGCAAAATAAAAAGTGTTCATATTTTGGGGTGTTCATATTTTACGGTGTTCACACTACTGCGCGAGCACTGTATTTACATTGTTTTAAATTTAACAAATTAAATTAAATTTAACAAATTTAATTTAAATTTACTAAAGTATTAAAATTAAATTTTTTGTGTTATTTTTTACAATTTGAAGTTCTATCGAGCTTAAAAAAACACCGTTTATATGAGTGGGCGTGTCATGCCTATTTTTGAGAGTATATTTAGTCGAAAATGGTGGACTCGGAAAAAAAATGTTAGCCGAAAATTCGCTACAAGCTAAGAAATTGAGATATAAGCACAGATGAGTGCATATTTGCTATACAAAGTAGGCGTGGTACTGGTCAGATTTTCCCCATTTTCATACCAAACAGCCTAGGATAACAAGAAATATTCGTACCAAATTTCATGACAATTCTCCTGTAATCACGATTTCCACAGACGAACGGACAGGGCTAAATCGACTCAGGAGGTGATTCTGAGCCAGAATATATATATACTTTTCTATACCTGCCACGCCTCCTTTAATGCGTTACAAAGGGAAGAACAAAGTGGAAGAACAATATACCCTCATCCCTTCGGGTGTAGGGTATAAAAACAGCGGGAACTTATTTGTACTCCCAATTCTCACTTAATGCTTATCAGCGCTTACTGTTTGTTTGTATTGTTTATTAATTCCGTTCTTAAAAACAGTTAGTGTGCAAGTGTCGTTAATCATTGTTATAGTACAGTTTTGTACGGGTGTCACATTGATACCTAGTTCTTGTATTTGTAGATTATTTAGTTATATTACTGAAAGTATTGTTTCCTTGTAATGTTACGTTATATAAATTTTATGCTTCCTCATAGCGTTATTGATGTTAGTTTTGTAACGTGATTTTAAGCCTTTGTACTGAGTTAAGTGCTGTTTTTACATTGGGACTGAGTTTAATGAGATAGACGAATTCTATTAGTTCTTCCCGATCGGTATTTTGTAATGGTTTACTGAGGATCTCAACTATTAAAAATTAGTCCCACTATTTTAAGTTGCCAGTAAGTGTTGGAATGGTCTTCATAGCAGTCTCTATTTTCAAAGTTGGCATGTCTGCAGTGTGGGTTGTGTCTGTTTCTGTCTGTTCTGTAAGTTGTTACGATGCAGCCCGCTTCTGAGGTGGAAGATTCCGTATCAGTTTCCGAGCTCTCTTCTGTCTCTGTTTGTATTGTCTTTAGTGTGCTGTTAGTAATGTTTTAGCTGTTTCTTATGCCGTTTTAAAATTATTGATTATTTCTACTAAATTGACTTCTGGGTTCTGTACAGGTACCCGTATTAAAATGAAAAATAATACGATATCTTCGGGGGGGAAATGGACATGAAATATGAATTACTAAATTTATAAATCTGTCAATGTTTTAGAAATATTTAAGAATTAATTAGCAAGCAAATTCATGTATATTTGCTCAATTTATGAAAGAAAACTTTACAGGATTCTTATATTATTCACTACTAATGGTAGTACTACTACTTGATACTTACTTCAAGCCATTTCCGTCATCCCAAAAATAATACTTCGTGTTCATGTTTTTGAAATCCAATAAAGTGTTTTCTCCACGAAGTATGATCTTATCCCATAAAATAACTTGATTTAAAATATTTGGACCCGTCTTGTATTCAGCGGTTAGGTAAAGAAACAGCTGTTTTACATTCCAGTTGAATAAACCTGTAAGATTCGTCTCTAAGTCGAAAGTGATGAAGCCCAAATCATGTTTTTCTCGAGAATCTCCATAGTCGGGAACATTTTTTCTAAAACAAAATATTAAAAAGAAAATAAAAATAAACTTGAAAGAAATCAAGACAACTGGAGATAGGTAGCTAGGTAACCATTTTAGCAACCATTATGGCGCATTTTTATAGTCGATTTTGGTGTAATACTAAGCATAAACTTTACTTAGTATCGCGTTATCTGTTAAGTAGCAGCTTAAAATTTAGTAACAACACAACTCGTTATTAAGCTACACCAATTTAGAATCTAGATTTTGACAATAATTCCAATTGTAACAACAGTGTGGCAAACGCTTCTATAATACAAATTACATATTATGAAGCAAATTCAACGAAATATCCAGGTATTAAACGATTTGGAGATTTTAGAAGACATAGCTTTAATAAGACGAAGAAAAAATTACAAGGAATGTGTTGATCCTTTTGTATTG
This sequence comes from Conops quadrifasciatus, assembly GCA_949752815.1. Lineage (NCBI taxonomy): Eukaryota > Metazoa > Arthropoda > Insecta > Diptera > Conopidae > Conops > Conops quadrifasciatus. Next base: position 17,174,297 of record OX457079.1, read on the forward strand.
GACGACAGTGACTTCTTTTTCGGTATAGGTTCATGCTAAAATCTTCACATGCTTCGCTATTAGTTCAGTGAAAACGTCTTTTTCAATTTCCGACCAATTGGCCTCTCTGAAGTTAAAAAATTCTTAATAAAATAAATTATTAAAACCATTGATTAAGTTTTACCTTAAGCTTCGCGTCCATCAATATTCTCATTAATAGGCACCAACGCATGCAATAACAAGAAATGTCTTTATATCGTATATGCATGCGGTATACAATCGATATTCACATTCGATAACATGCAAGTGGAACTTCTCCTAATGCGAAGTTAGTAACGCATTATATGTAGGAGTATATTTAAGTAATACAAGTAAAAGCGTTAACTTCGGTTAACAGCCGGAGCTCATATACCCTACGCCCGCATCCGCCGAAGTGATGACAAAAAGTGGGCGGGTGACACCTTCTTTCATTTTATTTACAGATAATAAATTTTAATCGATTAACTCATCCACATCGCTTTTCCTACCAAAAACCTCATTATATGGTATGGTACAACAGTAGGCGGACCACGCTTATTTTTAGACGGATATTTTATTATAAGATGGTGGACTCAGAAAAAATCTTTTAGCTTAGAATTCACTCTACAAGCTGAGAAATTGAGCTATAAATATGGATGAATTCATATTCGCTATAAAAAGTAGGCGTGGCACTAGTCCAATTTTCCCCATTTTCAATACCAAACAGCGTAGGATAACAAATAATATTCGTACAATAATTTTATGACGATACCTCTATTCGTTCTCCTGTAATCGTGATTTCCAGACGGACGGACGGACAGACAGACGGACGGACATGGCTAAATCGAATCAGGAGGTGATTCTGAGTCAAATATACTTTTCTATACCTGCCACGCTCCTTTTAATGTGTTACAAACGGAAGAACAAAGTGAATATACCCTCATCCCTTCGGGTGTAGGGTATAAAAATAGCAATTTTGTTAGTCTAACTTCTATAATTGAATGCTGATTGTTTATTTAAAATTTTAAATACTGTGTCAATAAGCACTATTTTAAGAAAAGGTTGCTAACGACACATATCGATATAATCTACGGGGTGAGCATCTCCGTAAAAGCTAATGTTGCTATATGTTGCTATAATTAAAAAACACCTGTTCACAAAGTTGTTACTCCGTAGCGGCTGACACGAAATCGACTTTGAATAGAGAGGAATTTTATGTTGGTATTTAAATTTAAGTTAAAGATTTGTTAATACCAACAGTACCACGACTATGAATATGCGCCTATGTTTTTAAGAAACCCGAAACGAGAAAGATCCTTGTAGTGTACCCACATACCCGCAGTCCGCTCCTCGACAATAATTACAAACAATTGCATTGGAACTCTAAGCCGTAGCACAAAGCCATAAGCAAAGCACTTTCGGCTCAGCCTGAAAGTAGCATTTTTTTTGGGTCGAAAGGCAGTCTAAATGAAAGTCTGTAACGAACCCTTTGGGTCGGGTCTATAGCCGGGGTAGGCTCAGCGAGTGACCGGGGGTTAACGAAACAAAAATTTGTTTTGAGACGCCCTAAGTTCCAAAATAGTATTTATTTCCCTTTTTTTTTAATATAGTATTTATTTCCTTTTTCAATATAGTATTTATTTCCTTTTCTCCAATTATCGTTTTCGAACCCAGTGGGCGGGCGAGAGAGGGCGATGCCGTCGTCAAATGGAATGCACACGTTTAGCGTGCAATACGTAAGCGTGAGTATGGCGAACGAGAGTACGTGCGCAGCAGGCGTGCGCGCAGCGGCGTATACGTGACGAGCGTAAATAGAACAAGCGTACGAATAATGAATACGCGCGGAACAGTTGGCTGGCGGCGAGCGTACGAGCGTGCGGGCGAGGTGCGCGAGCGCATGCGTAGCGTATGCGTGAAAAGCCAGCGTATGGGCAGCGGGTGCGTATACGGCGAGTAGAAGCGTGTGCGCGTATGCGGCGGACGTGACGCGTAACAGGCGTAAGTGTGTGCGTGCACCGTGGGCGTAAGCGCGGTGAGCGTGTGCGTGGCGGGTATGTGTGAAACGAGCGTACGAGTAATAAGTGTGCGCGCAATAGGTTCGTGTGCGTCGAGCGTACGCGTGATGGGCGCGAGCGTAATGGGCGCGCGTATAGTGAACGCGTGCACAGTGGACGTATGCGAAGAAAGTGTGCGAACAGCGGACGTTCGAGTAGAAAGCGCGTATGCGGCGAGTAGAAGCGTGTACGTGTATACAGTGGGCGTGCGCACGGTGATTATACGTGTAGCGGGCGTAAATGTGTGCGCGTCGCGGGCGTAAGTGCGATGAGCGTGTGCGCGGCGGATACGCGCGTAATGTTCGAGTATGGAAAGGGGAAACGATTTCTTATCAAATTTGAGTGGAGAGACTAAGTACTACTCTGACGAGCCCAGACGTACGACGCTAACTATCGTGTAGATTCCGACCCTGAGGCCGTGAAACTACGTAATCACTGACCCTAAGGCCGCGAGATTATATAACGTACAAACACCGACCCTGAGGCCGAGAGATTGTATAACTTACAAACACCGACCCTGAGGCCGAGAGCTTGCGTAATCACCGACCCTGAGGCCGAGAGATTGTATAACTTACAAACACCGACCCTGAGGCCAAGAGCTTGCGTAATCACCGACCCTGAGGCCGAGAGATTGTATAACTTACAAACACCGACCCTGAGGCCGAGAGCTTGCGTAATCACCGACCCTGAGGCCGAGAGACTATATACCTTATTCTACGAGCTATGAAAGAAACGAGTTACTAGTCGAAATTAGCGTGGAGGGAAAAATTAACGAATGAATTACCGAGTTGGGAGTTAATCGATTGAGAAAAAAGCGCGGTTGCCGACCCTGAGGCCGTGAGATCTACAAAAACCGTCGACCCTGAGGCCGTGCGATTATTTGTTGTAGACCGAAGGACGCGACAGAAAAGAAAAGGGAAAAAGAAAATAAACGCGTGAATTTTCCGATCCTCAATAGTGTTACACAATCTTCGCTAGTTTTAGTTCTCCGCGATTTCGTATTAGTTCGTCGGTATGCAAGTCGATTTCGATTCGTCGCGTAGCAGCGCGTTTCTTAGTGCCGTCTGTACTCGATGTGTGCCCGTAGCCGACTGCGATTCGTTGCGTAACAGCGCGTTTCTTAGTGTTGTCCGTACTCGATGTGTGCCCGTAGCCGACTTCGATTCGTTGCGTAGCAGCGCGTTTCTTAGTGTTGTCCGTACTCGATGTGTGCCCGTAGCCGACTGACTGCTCGTTCGCTTGTCATGCTTTCGACAACCCACCAACTCTTCTTCTTCTTGTTGGTGTGTTGTGTTTCCTTCATGGCGAGTCTCGCGTAGCGACTACGGTCATCTCTCTCTCTCTCGCGTACACTTACTTAATCTACTCTTATAATATAGTGTGTATACTTTACAATGGTAAGTAAGTCAATTTAGTTCGGTTTACATAACAAAGTAAGTACATGTGGGTAAGTGGTTTCAATAGAAATAATTCAATTCACAATGTAAAAAAATTATAAACGTAAACTGTATTGATTGTTGTGTGCGCCAGAATTCGTAAAGAATTGTGGCCGTCACACTACCTCCCGTCTTTCGTTTTAATGAAGGTGGTAAGATAGGTTTCTTAGTACAGTGAAGGCTAACGAAAATGGAAAGAACTTAACATAAAATTAATTTACACAATTTTCACAGTTTAAATTCATTTCAGGTATTAAATTATTATTCTTTTATGTACATGATGAGGCAAAAAAATGAAATGAAAAACTTAAATTATTTAAACATTTTTTGGTTGGCCAGAATTAAATTCAAGTTCATAAGTATTAAATTAGTTATTGTTCTATCATGTATATATTAAGGCGGAAAAAGAAAAACTTAAATTATTTTTCGTTTGGCCAGAATTAAGTTCAAATTTATTTTAGTATCATGGTCATCACGCTGCGTTCTCCTTTTCCACTCAATGGTGTAGACGGTAGGTTACGGTGCCGCCGCGCGTCATCTTTAGCGTATACGTTCTGCCGCTGATGACTCGTTTCTGATATCGGCGGCGGCCTGGCACGTGTTCATTCTTCAGTACTGCTATGGCTTGTTGCAACATCGGTTGATCTTCCGGATAGACAAGCTCGGCAGGATTCGCTCCTTCCATCCCGACGATGAGGTCCATTGCCTCCTGCAGACTTTCCATCCAGTCTTCGTCGTTCGGTGGTGGCGGAGGCGGCTCCATGGAAGTAGTGAGGTGGAAAGCGGAAGCAATGCCGGCGTTGAAATCTTCCGCTGAGATATCGGGTGTCGCTTCGTCTGACGTGGTAGGCATCTGGGAGTGAATAGCCTGCAGTTCTATGAAGCCATCGTCGTCTACAGGAACGGCTTTGTTCGTCCCCTCCTCACGCATGATTTCTGAAGACCCTTGGTTCTCTCCTGGTCTTAACACCTCTTGAATCTCCGTGACCAAGCGTAGATCTTTCTCGTCGAGGCCAAATGGGAGTGGCGATGGCGGAGTGTCACCTTCCTCTTGTGTCGGTGTCGGGGTTGGAGTGGTCGTCGACGGACGCGGTTCCTCTATGGCCTCTCTACGTGGGGAGAAAGGGAATTCCACCACTGGGTCGCCAAAGCCGGCGTGTTCTGGTGCGTATTGCGGGTCGAACACCGTCAGAACAGTACGCGTCTCCACACAATAGTTAAGGCTCCCACGCCCCTGCCACATGGTCTTGTGTAGCTCCGTCAGGATCGTCGCGCCGGCGGGGCCTTCGTCTTCCGTCTCGACATCGGAATCCTCACTGGTGGGGGGTCCACTTCGGCCTCGCTTGCACAGCTCGTATCTTCCACTTCCCCTGTTGACATGTCGTTTTCATCGCCCTCGTTCACTGGAGGTGTGCCCTCCTCTCCAGTTTACATGGGGTCATACTTCATCTCTACCAGTAAGCATTCCTCTTCGATGTTCGGGTCCGCATCATCGTCCAACTCTTCCAACTCTTCCTTCGTCTTCCGGATCTGCATGGTCTCCCGCATCCTCTGACGTCTTGGACTCGCTCTCAGAGATGACGATCGTCGGGATAGGCTCGTCTTCATCGTCGTGTGGCACGTCGCGCCTGGTCCGGGGCAAGTTTCGGGGACCCTGGCAGTGTGACGTTTGGGAAGTCGATGGTGCTTCGGCTCAACCTCAGGATTGGTTGATGGGGTGTGCATGTAGTTATTAATAAGGTAGGGTTCGTTTCTGGTGACACGTTGGGTATATCGCCGCTTTCTGGATCGTCACCTGCGCTTCGGAGTGGTATACTTTTAGGTCTGAAATATGGGCCGTCCGCTCGAGCTTTTCTTCACCTTGTGAAGAGTTTTTGAGTTCCACGATAACTGGGGACACAAAAGATTTCACCGTGTACGGTCCGTCGTAGCGGGGTGCTAATTTCGCCGCAAAGTTGTCCGCTGCTTTCGATAGCGGGTGTTGTCTCAGTAGTACCTGTTGGCCGATGGTGGGTCTCCCGTATCGCCGCCGGAGGTTGTAATGCTTCGTTTGTTTTTCGGTCGCCTTTTCCATATTTTGGCGAGCTATGAGGAAAATTTTCTTTAGTTTCTGAGCGTGTTCATCAGCGTTCTCTTCGTCTCGGCCCGTTCCCGAGGTAAACTGATCATAGAGAGCGTGCGGCAGACGTGGTTCCCTGCCTTGGACTAGGTAAGCGGGGCTATATCCGGTGGACTCGGACACGCTAGAATTAATCGCAAGACTCAATTTGGGCAGCAGATCGTCCCACGTATTCTGTTGTTCTCCGGTAAATTGGGCTATCATTGTCTTCAGCGTTCGGTTGGTTTGTTCAGTAGGATTTTCCTGCGGCGTGTACGGCGCCGTGCACTGTTGCTGTACCCCGATATTTTTGAGGTACTTGCGGAAGTTTCGACTGGTGAATTGGACTCCGTTGTCTGAGATTAGGATTTTCGGTACACCGAAACGGGACAAAATCCTATCTCGGAACGCCTTGATCAGGTGTTCGCTCGTGGCGGCGCGCAGTGGTACCATTTCTACCCACTTCGAAAACTTGTCTACGAATACTAATAGCATGTTGTTCCCATGTTTTATCCTCGGAAGTGGGCCTACAAAATCTGCGGAGACTGTAACCCACGGGTCCTCAACCAATTTTGTGAGCATTTTACCCGCTGGTTTCATTTGGCTGACTTTGTAGCGTTGGCAGATTTTGCAATTCCTGATGTAACTCTTCACTTCTCGACGCATACCAGGCCAATAGTATCTGTCATTTACGCGAGCGATGGTTTTTCTCATCCCGAGGTGACCCGCAGTAGGCGCGTCATGACATTCTTCCAATACACGTTTTCGGGAGTATTTAGGTACGCACATTTTCCACGGTGTATCGTTACCTGGAATATGACGATATAAGCGATCGTTTTGCACACAGAAATCGGGAAATTTCTCGGGCTGGGCGAGGACGTCGTTCTTCTTCTTTTCGTACCAGTTGCACTTGTTTCCTTCGTTCTCTTCTATTATCGTTGCACATGCAACTTCCACCGGCTGTCGAGACAAGGCGTCAGCTACGACGTTCTGCTTGCCACGCCGGTACTGAATATCGTACTGATATTGTTGTAGCTCGAGAGCCCAGCGGGCGATTCGCCCAGAGGGGTTGTCGATGGAGTTCAGCCATTTTAGGGACAGGTGGTCGGTAATAATGGTGAAAGAGTAACCCTCCACATACTGACTGCATCTTGCGTACCGCCCAGACAATGGCCAGGCACTCCTTCTCCGTGGCGGTGTAATTCGACTCGGCCTGGTTTAGATGCCTGCTGGCGTATGCTATGACCCGCTCAACGCCGTCCAGATTTTGGGTCAGAACCGCCCCGATACCGTAATCACAAGCGTCTGTTTGAAGGAAGAACCTTTGTTGGAAGTCAGGACACGCGAGGACGGGGGCTTCGGTGAGACGCTGTTTGACCTCGTCGAATGCTCGTTGTTGCTCGGCGGCCCATTTGAAATGTTTGCCCTTTCGAAGCAAGGTAGTGAGGGAATGCGTGACTGATGCGAAATCGGGTACAAATCTTCGGTACCACGACGCAACACCGAGGAATCTACGTAGTTCCCGCACGTTCGTTGGGGGTTGGAGTTCTCTGATAGCGCTGATTTTGTCAGGATCGGTGTGTATCCCGCGTTCACTCACGACGTGGCCCAAATACTTTATTTCTCTGCAGAAGAACTTACACTTGTCTTGGTTAATTCGGAGCTTCGCTTCGCGGAGTCGACGCAAGACCTCTTTCAAGTTGGTCATATGTTCTTCGAGGCTGGATCCGGTCACGATGATGTCATCGAGGTACGCGATGGCGTAGGGTTCCATGTCGTGACTTATGACTCGATCCAAGGCCCGTTGGAAGGTCGCACCTGCCGAGTGCAAACCGAAGGGCATCACCGTCTACTGGTAGAGTCCGCGACCGGGTACCGTAAATGATGTGTAGGCTTTACTTGCAGCTTCCATTGGAATTTGCCAATAACCGTTTTTCAGGTCGATAGTGCTGATGTGCTTAGCATTTCTCAATTTATCCAGGATGTGTTGGATCCGCGGGAGTGGGTAAGCGTCCGGGACTGACTGAGCATTGAGTTGTCGGTAGTCCACACACAAGCGCCATTGGCCAGTCTTCTTTTTGACCAAGACTATCGGTGCGCTGTAGGGACTCGACGATGGCTCGATACATCCTTTATCTATGAGGTCGTCCACCTCGTCATTAATGATCCTTTGCATAGCGGGGTTACGGGGATAATATCTCTGTTTGATAGGCCTATCATCCCGCATCACGATCTTGTGCTCCGCGACATTCGTTACGCCTTGCACAGCTTCGCATTGTTGTAGTTCGACCCGTAGAAATTCCTGAATCTTCTCTTTCTCTGTGGGAGTCTTGAGTATCTGAGACAGATTCGCGCGTACGACCTCTTGAGCCTGAGTCGGCGAGCGTAGCCTTACCGTTAGCCCCGCGAATTCGAGGACAGCTCCGACTCCTGAAAGGAAGTCTAGCCCCAGGATGAGGTCATCAACGACCTCCGGGAGGATGAGGATGGCCATGCGGTGGGTTTCGTTACCGACGGAGACGTTGACATCCATCCAACGCCCTGTCGACGGTCTGGGTTTGTCCGTTCGCCATATTGACTAACGCTCTGGCGGGAATGATATTGTTGGAATTTTGGAGCTTTTGTGCGAAGTAATCGCTAATAAAACTTCGGCTCGCTCCAGTGTCGATAGTCGCATGCATGAGGCAGTCATCTAGAGCGACTGTGGCCATTATGCTTTGGTCTGCGAAACGTAGTGACATTAGTGGGTTCGAGGGCTCCGGTTCGACGTCTCCGCATTGCCTCGATTCATGCGGGGACTCTGCTCGTTTCCCTGTTGCTTTCGGCAGCATTCTTTAGTGAGCGTGTTTCTGCGTCCGCAAACCCAGCAGTGATACAGTACCGGGTTCCGGCATTCGGCCTTTCGATGGCCTTCTTGGCCGCAGCGTCTGCAGGCGGCACTAACGTTGATATTTGTTTCGACCACTTGTTTATGTGTCACGTTCGGATCGATTGGCGATTGGTTTGGCCGTGGTTCATCGTTGACGACTAGATTTTCGAAATCTCCGACCAGGTCAATGAGTTCTGAAAGAGTGGTAAACTCGCTGCGTTTAACGTAAAGCTGGATTTCTCGGTGACTGTTTCGATACACCCTTTCTAATTGTTGAATTGGGCTCAGGTCCGTGTGGCGCATGAGCCCCTGAAGTGCGACTACGTAATCTCGAAATAGTCCGTTTGTCCGTTGGTATTTCTGTCGAACGTTGTCCTCAAGTTTCTCGAAGTACCTTGGAGGAAGGAAAAACTTCAGAAAGTCGTTCTTAAACTGACTCCACCTGGCCCAGCGGAGATTATTGCTCCGGTACCACTCTAGAGCTCTACCTTGAAGCAGCTCTGGCATCGCCCTGGGAAGTAGATTCGCGTCGCACGCGTAGGATTCTACTAGTTATTCGATCCTCTCAATGAATGCCAAAGGGTTGACTTCGCCATTATATTTCACTCCCAATTTGCGTACTCGGTCTATTAATGGGACGATGTACGCCGAAGACAACTGTGAGTTCGGCACGAATTGGCTCTGCGGTGATTGCGTATGCCCTTGTTGTGTCACCCGGGGTGAATAACTCGTTGCAGATTGTATGTTCTGTGTAGGTTCTAAGGTCGTCTTCTTCATTTGCGGTGAGAAAGCACTGGTCGGTGCTGAAGGCATATGAACTAGCAGGTGCTCGTGTTCTGGGATTTGTAGCTGGAGGGGTGATGTGGCAACTAGTGCTGCGCCTTCCGATCCTGGCGAGATACTCCTGCGATGTTTCCTCTCTAGATCTTCTAATCGACTTGCCGTAATTTCATCGTGGCCTTCGGTAGCGATAAAAGTAGTAAGGCGTTTCCGTAGTTCTTCCACCGTACCTTCTGGACTCAAGCCGAATTCTGAGGCGTAGCCCTGGAGATCTTCCTTACGTAAGTAATGGACCCACGATACCTTGACCATCGTGTATATATTTAATTGCGAACGTTTTCCGTGTAAATCCTTTTTAATGATCTCTTTATGTCAGCAAACCGAAGAAACAATTCTATTGTATTTTCAACTTAGAGCGTCCCTGCTCGGGCGCCATGTAACGAACCCTTTGGGTCGGGTCTATAGCCGGGGTAGGCTCAGCGAGTGACCGGGGGTTAACGAAACAAAAATTTGTTTTGAGACGCCCTAAGTTCCAAAATAGTATTTATTTCCCTTTTTCTAATATAGTATTTATTTCCTTTTTCAATATAGTATTTATTTCCTTTTCTCCAATTATCGTTTTCGAACCCAGTGGGCGGGCGAGAGAGGGCGATGCCGTCGTCCAATGGAATGCACACGTTTAGCGTGCAATACGTAAGCGTGGGTATGGCGAACGAGAGTACGTGCGCAGCAGGCGTGCGCGCAGCGGCGTATACGTGACGAGCGTAAATAGAACAAGCGTACGAATAATGAATACGCGCGGAACAGTTGGCTGGCGGCGAGCGTACGAGCGTGCGGGCGAGGTGCGCGAGCGCATGCGTAGCGTATGCGTGAAAAGCCAGCGTATGGGCAGCGGGTGCGTATACGGCGAGTAGAAGCGTGTGCGCGTATGCGGCGGACGTGACGCGTAACAGGCGTAAGTGTGTGCGTGCACCGTGGGCGTAAGCGCGGTGAGCGTGTGCGTGGCGGGTATGTGTGAAACGAGCGTACGAGTAATAAGTGTGCGCGCAATAGGTTCGTGTGCGTCGAGCGTACGCGTGATGGGCGCGAGCGTAATGGGCGCGCGTATAGTGAACGCGTGCACAGTGGACGTATGCGAAGAAAGTGTGCGAACAGCGGACGTTCGAGTAGAAGCGTGTACGTGTATACAGTGGGCGTGCGCACGGTGATTATACGTGTAGCGGGCGTAAATGTGTGCGCGTCGCGGGCGTAAGTGCGATGAGCGTGTGCGCGGCGGATACGCGCGTAATGTTCGAGTATGGAAAGGGGAAACGATTTCTTATCAAATTTGAGTGGAGAGACTAAGTACTACTCTGACGAGCCCAGACGTACGACGCTAACTATCGTGTAGATTCCGACCCTGAGGCCGTGAAACTACGTAATCACCGACCCTGAGGCCGCGAGATTATATAACGTACAAACACCGACCCTGAGGCCGAGAGCTTGCGTAATCACCGACCCTGAGGCCGAGAGATTGTATAACTTACAAACACCGACCCTGAGGCCGAGAGCTTGCGTAATCGCCGACCCTGAGGCCGAGAGATTGTATAACTTACAAACACCGACCCTGAGGCCGAGAGCTTGCGTAATCACCGACCCTGAGGCCGAGAGACTATATACCTTATTCTACGAGCTATGAAAGAAACGAGTTACTAGTCGAAATTAGCGTTGAGGGAAAAATTAACTAATGAATTACCGAGTTGGGAGTTAATCGATTGAGAAAAAAGCGCGGTTGCCGACCCTGAGGCCGTGAGATCTACAAAAACCGTCGACCCTGAGGCCGTGCGATTATTTGTTGTAGACCGAAGGACGCGACAGAAAAGAAAAGGGAAAAAGAAAATAAACGCGTGAATTTTCCGATCCTCAATAATGTTACACAATCTTCGCTAGTTTTAGTTCTCCGCGATTTCGTATTAGTTCGTCGGTATGCAAATCGATTTCGATTCGTCGCGTAGCAGCGCGTTTCTTAGTGCCGTCCGTACTCGATGTGTGCCCGTAGCCGACTGCGATTCGTTGCGTAACAGCGCGTTTCTTAGTGTTGTCCGTACTCGATGTGTGCCCGTAGCCGACTGACTGCTCGTTCGCTTGTCATGCTTTCGACAACCCACCAACTCTTCTTCTTCTTGTTGGTGTGTTGTGTTTCCTTCATGGCGAGTCTCGCGTAGCGACTACGGTAATCTCTCTCTCTCGCGTACACTTACTTAATCTACTCTTATAATATAGTGTGTATACTTTACAATGGTAAGTAAGTCAATTTAGTTCGGTTTACATAACAAAGTAAGTACATGTGGGTAAGTGGTTTCAATAGAAATAATTCAATTCACAATGTAAAAAAATTATAAACGTAAACTGTATTGATTGTTGTGTGCGCCAGAATTCGTAAAGAATTGTGGCCGTCACAAGTCTTTATATCTCTGTAACTAAGTGAGTTATCGGGACGGCTTCGAAAGGTACCGTTTGAAAGATATTTTTAATGCCTACCATTTGTTAAATACTTTTTTGTCCATATCATACCGTTTAAAGATTTATACCAATCTTTGCTAAAATATGTCACTTTCGGAACAATATTTTTTTGTTCTAAACGAACACACTAAAGTACAAAACAAAGTACATTTCTGAAAAGCTTGTTCTTTTACCTTTAAAATGCTATATAATATAATAAACTTACTACTTTAGGTCATGTAGCTCTAGCTTATTTAAAAAATGTTAGCAGAATCTTATCGGTAATGTGAATTTTTTTTCATACAGGTTTTTTCGCGTGGCGGCCTTCTGCCGCGGCAGAGATAATAACCCTAAACTAGCAGAATCCTCTCGGTAATGTGAAGTTTTTTGCATACAGGTTTTTTCGCGACTCAATCAACAGAGTCCTCTCGGCAATGTAGTCTTATTATTTTACTGTGAAGATTTTTCTATTATAACACTGAATATGCGTATGCAAATACGAACTACGCTGTATACATTATAAGTAGAATTTGTAGAATTTTCACTAGAAGTAGAAAGTAGAATTTAGAATCGCAGAATTTGTAGATATTTTCACTAGTTCACTAAAAACACAAAAGATACCCAAACATATTAGATACCGTTTTATTAGTAATATTATTGGCTACTAGCTGTTGCCCGCAACTTCGTTCGCGTGGAATAGTGCTTGCTATAACTTACGCTTACGTTTGCTTGCATACATACTTGTACATATGATATACACGATACTCTTTCATTTGGATAGGAGAGGCCCGTTATAGGGCTGCCTTGACAACTCGAGGGCCCAAGAGATACTTCTTGCTTGTTTGTGTCTTATCACGATATAAATTTATTTATTATTGACATCTATTCTATCCAGCACAATTTTTACTTCATTTAAAATTGAGATTGAATTCCCCTTTAATCCTTCATCTCCTATTTAGAGGTAGACTTTTTATAAAATATGTCCCTTTACCCTATGTCCCTCGTCAGGGTTTCAGCTATCTCCAAACCAAATTTTACCAAAATCGGTGCAGCGGTTTAGCCGTGAAAAGGTAACAGACAGACAGGCATTTCCGCGTGGGGCCTTCGGCCGCGGCAGCAATCATAACCCTGCATCAGCAGAATCCTCCCGGTAATGTGAAGTTTTTGCATACAGGTTTTTTTGCGTATTGGCGGCCTCCGGCCGCGGCGGTGATCATAACCCTTAATCAGCGGCCTTCAGCTGTATTTGTATTTGGCGGCCTTCGGCAGAAATACGAAAATTTTTTCGCCTCCGGCGCTTTTTTTAAAAATTTTAAAATAAACTAAAAATGAAAAATTTTTTATTCTTATTATTTTCATGGTGATACCATCAGCCTCACAATTAAAATCAGAAAATATTATGTTTAAAGTAAATACTTGCAGACATAGTGTAAGGACAGTATAAAACTCGCCAATAAATTATTAGAAATTTACAATAACAATTATAGTAAAAGTAATGATAACACCCGCCATAGCTTAAACTTTTAAGACTCATTGTTGCATACTTGGTAAAGCCGTACTACTAAAAGTATGCATAGTAGTAAAATTTCAAAAGAGTACTTTATGCTTACGTTAATAAGTTTTCTCCGTAAATCCTGCACCAAATTTTATGAAATAAATTTTCTCAGTAAGGCATTAGCATCTGCTTTCTTAATTTTTGAATAATTATGTGGGTTAATTAAAAATTTTTTCTTTGAAAAAATTTTTTTGTGCGGAAAAAAAAGTACTAAAAACAGTAAATTGTGTTTATTTCAAAAACTAGAAGTATTTCGTGAAGTATTTAACGGTATTAACAGTATTTTTATTAGCTTTTTAACGGTACCAATATCGTTAGCATATCTCTTGTAGTTTCGGAGATATCGGTGCTTAAATTTCAAACTTCAAAGGGCTCCAGCTTCGCCCCCAGGAGGGAGCGACAAAAAATTTTGTGTTTGTTGGGGTCTGGACCGAAATCAACAACAACAACAAAAATAACAACAAAATTAGAGCTGTGTCAAAACGGTAAATTTAAGCCATAATCTGAATATCTCTTGTAGTTTCGGAGATTTTGCTGGTTATATTTTAAATTTCAAAGGGCTCCAGCCCAGCCCCCAAGGAAGAGCGACAATTTTTTTTATGCTTGTTGGAGTCAGGAACGAAGCACAAACACAATAAAAAAAGACAAAAAAATTGGAGCTGGTAAGTAGATGTAAATATAAGCCGTATTAGTTAATAGTGATTGCATACAATCACTGAATTTGTAGATATTTTCAATAATTTGCTCAAAAACACGAAAGATACCGAAACATATTATATACCGTTAGAAAGGTAATATTATAGACTAAAAAAAAAAATTAATCTATTTTATACCTTGTCATTTAAGGGGGGGAAAAATTATTTTGTAAAAGGTAGTATGCCATTTTTCTTTAAAGTTGAATTATCTCCGTAAATTTCTCAATCAAACGGTTATTAGACAAAAGAAAGACCTTGAAATAGCCTTTTAAACGGCACCAATGCCAAGCCGATATCTCAACTTGTTTTAGAGATATAGCTCTTCCAATTTTGACATTTGAAGCCCTATATCTCCTAAACTAAACGAGTCCGACTCTAATTTTCAACATGATTGGACTACGGAGTGCAAGCACTATTATAGGACCGGTTTACAGTTTGAGCCATGTCCCAATTTTTTTTGCATTTTTTATTGTTGTTGTTGTTGTTTATGGAGCTGATTCTAATGAAGCCATCAATTTCTGTCGCTCTCCTCTGGTTTAAGAGTTATAGCTCTCTAAAGTTTGGAATTGACATGCCTATAACTCATAAACCAGAGAAGATATTTCGATCATATTGGTACCGTTAGAAGGCTCTCTAAAAAACCTTCAATTTCTTTTATATAACATTTTTCCGAAAACTGTATAGTTTTTATGCAAATCGAAATTTTTCATTTTTGGAACTTTTTTTTTACATTTAATAATTTTTTTCGTTTCAAAGTGTGTAATTAACCTATTAAATCTTTGGAATAACAATAAAGCTGAGACCGTAAGCTTTCTTTGAGTATTTTTTTCATTTTTATCAGTCAAGTATTTGAGGAGAAAATAGCTGTTAAAGGTCAGAAGAACGTAAGTAAAAACTACTTTTTCCATTATACTACTACACTCTAAACCTACACTTTGTATTACTCATCTAAAAATTAAAAATTTTTTTAAAAAATCGCGCGATTTTTTTTTTAATTTTTCGCCTGCGGCGCGGATTCAAAGAATGTTCTTATTATATAAAAATTTAAAATATGTATTTTAAAAAAATTACGTGAAACCAACAATAGATTAATAACTTACAAGTAGTATAATGGAAAAAATTACTTTTTACTTACGTTCTTCTGACCTTTAACAGCTATTTTCTCCTTAAATACTAGACCGATAAAAATTAAAAAAAATAGTCAAAGAAAGCTTACGGTCTCAGCTTTATTGTTATTCAAAAGATTTAATAGGTTAATTATACACTTTGAAACGAAAAAAATTATTAAATGGAAAAAAAGTACTAAAAATGGAAAATTTCGACTGGCATAAAAACCATACAGTTTTCTGAAAAATGTTATATTAAAGAAATTGAAGGGCTTTTAGAGAGCTTTCTACCAATATAATCGAAATAACTTCTCTGGTTTATGAGTTATAGGCTTGTCAATTCCAAACTTTAGAGGGCTATAACTCCTAAACTAAAAGAGAGCGACAAAAACCGATCGCTTCGTTAGAATCAGCTCCAAAACCAACAAAAAATGCAAAAAAATTGGGGCGTGGCTCAAACGGTAAACTTAAGCCAAAATCGGAGCCACTCACCTATTCTTTACTTATGCCGTAAAATGTCCACGTAATATGTTTTATCTTGTAATCATGGATAGCCTATTATTAAATTTGGGCAAATTTATTTTTAATGGACGTACGTAAAACTTACTCTAAACTTTAAGTGTCCTTACAAACCACCTATTAAAATATTCAATAGTGTCATTTTGTACGTCCTAAGCGTACAAGACCGACGTATTTAAAAATGTCGTAGAGAAATTTATACTACTTACACTAGTACTTTAACGGTATTGATTTTAGTTTGCGGATTGGCATTCAGGAGAAGGGTAGAAGAAAAACAGCAAAACGTTAAACATCCCAAAACGCTTAAAGAATACGCTACAATTGCGTTGCCTCTTGTAAGAACGGAATGCATGCTGAATTAACTCACTACACAATGTTCTATAGTTCACAGCAGTGAAAGGTGGTAGAAAACTTCTCCCCCGCTAAAAAATATGTCTAACTAAGAACGAATTTTTTAGCAAGTCCACGTAAACGGATAGTGTACGTCTGCTATTTGTGAAGTTCACCACAAGACGTCACTTTATATGACATTCCCTTTGTTTATCATTTTACGTGTGTGAATTTAGCTACGGTAGTTAATTACGATTTTGTGTAAACCACCATACTTAACAGAGCTCCGGAGTTTCAAAATTAAATTTAAAAAAAATAAAATTTCAATAAATTGAAATAAATAAATTTCAATAAATAATTTCACACATAATATAATCAAGTTTTATTCAGAAAATTATGTTTTCAGCATTGTGGGAGAATTATAATCGTACGGCTTATCTGTACCGAGATTACCGAAAACATTTTAATATTTTTTTAAACCTAAAAGAAAAACGCCATAGCTGCAACCTAAAACATTTTTTGCAAACATGCCACCTATTTCAGCCGATGGCCCATATTTTTACAAATTCTTAGTTGCCGAGGTTATATCCCTACCCAATTTAGTATAGAAGTCATAGCAGAAAAACCGAAACAATATTCAATGGCTTTTCCAGCTATATTTAGGCGGCTAACCGCACCGCCTTATACAGTCCTATACTAGGGACAGAGGCGTATATATTTTTATATAAAAAATTTTTAATTCGAGCAAGAAGAAAAATTTCTACGAAAAAAAAAGTAAGAGCAAAAAAAGAAAAATGTTTAGGAGCTGGCACCTACAAATATTCTGCAAACATGCCACCTATTTCAGTCGATGGCCCAAACTTTTAGAAATTTTTAGGTACCAAGTTCATATCCCTACCCACTTTAATATAGAAGTTATAGCAGTAAAACCGAAACAACTTTGACTTGTTTTTCTAGCCACATTTAGGCAGTTTATTTTACTAAATCTCATGCAATTCTATATAGGGAATAGAATTCAATAATTTTTCATAAAGTTTTATACCTCAAGCAACGGGTTTGATATCTTTTTTAATTTTCGAGAGATCTAAAAATAAAAAAACAATAATTGACCCTATTCTGGTTTTTCTCCCGGTTTAAAGCATAGAGAAATGAGACAACTTCTAGGCCCCGGTTAAAATTTTCAATGTTGAAAATATTTGTGAAAAAGATAGTTTAGTTTCCTGTTGTAAAGCTGTTTATTATCACAAGAATATATTGCTTCTTATAGGGCTATTGTGAATTTCAAAATCTAAAGAAACTGCGTTCATATGTTTGTTCCTATTGAAAGTAAAACTTCCAATAATTTAGAATTTTTGTAAGCGATAATTGCTTTGAATAATATTAATTACGATGAAATAATTGATAATTTAACTAAATTAAAGACTAGAAAACAGAATTTTTAAATAAAGTCTATTCATATATATACTTGTGTATTTACTTTTTATACCCTACACCCGAAGGGATGAGGGTATATTCACTTTGTGCTTCCGTTTGTAACGCATTAAAGGAGGCGTGGCAGGTATAGAAAAGTATATATATTCTGGCTCAGAATCACCTCCTGAGTCGATTTAGCCCTGTCCGTCCGTCTGTCTGTCTGTCTGTCTGTCTGTCTGTCCGTCTGTCTGTGGAAATCACGATTACAGGAGAACGAATGGAGGTATCATCATGAAATTTGGTACGAATATTCTTTGTTATCCTACGCTGTTTGGTATTGAAAATGGGGAATCGGACCAGTGCCACGCCTACTTTTAATAGAAAATATGAACTCATCCGTGCTTATAGCTTAATTTCTTAGCTTGTAGACCGAATTTTCAGCTAAAATTTTATTTCCGAGTCCACCATCTTAGAATAAAATATATACTAAAAAATGGGCGTGACACGCCCACTTATATACTATACCATATAAGGGGATGTTTAGTACGAAAAACGGTGTTGTAGATGAGTTAATAGAAAAAAAAATGTACTCCCTGTAAATTTAAAAAAAGTAGGTGCCACCCGCCCACTTTTTATCACTTCGACAGATGCGGGTGTAGGGTATATGAGCTTCGGCCAGGCCGAAGATAACGCTCTTACTTGTTTTAACTGTCTTGGGTTTTATTTAAATTATATTTTTCATTATTGAATTTACCTTTAATGGGTAAAATATATTAAATAAAAATTTAAGATTTGTTTTAGTTTTTCGCATTATATTATTTGTTTTTTATTTTTTGCAGGTTGAATTTTTGTTTGTCATATACTCGTATGTATTTCATTTCTGCGTAAATAACCAAAATAACAAACAGTAATATACATATCTACTAACAGTTTGTACTTAATTTTGCCGTCTTTTTGGGGTATTTGCAATTAAATTTATTCAAAAAGTCCACAATTTGTCGTTCGTTAAAAATTTCGAATTTTTTAAATTAAAAACTTGAATTTTGACACGAACTGTTATAATAACATATACAAAAATCTGCTTTTCATGGTGTTACGGATTATACCAGATTCTGTTAAAAGGCTTAACAAGGCAATGCATATTCATGTTAAGTTTCGTGAGAGAACTAAACGAAATGCAAGCTATTTATTTCATGCATCCGTACGACGACAAAGCAATGCATGGAATTGAAATCAATCAAAACAAAAATTATAAAAATAAAATGGTAAAAAAAAAAAAAAAAAAAAAAAAAATAAAATGGTGGTTTATTTTCTTACTAAATAATAAGATTTACGTTGCAAAAATTCAACTGGCAAATCAGTGTGTGGCTGGCAACTCTTTTTCTGTTGATCGTTACGGAAAGTGCGATCCCGAGCGCACATTTTTATGGAAGCTGTGCACGCAAAGAGAGTACGAACTTGACGAAACCATGCATGTGCACTGTATGGGCAGAGAATGGTATGGGCAGAGAATACGAGAAAAGACACTTCGAATTCGCCACTCAACACATATGCATTTTTGCTGGAATTTCACTACCACTTTCACAAAAAATTGCAAAAAACTCGTACTTCGCTTCAAAAAAATGCAAAAAACTCGTACTTCGCCGCAAAAAAGTCGGACTTCGCCGCGAAGCATGTATTGCATGCACGCATGCAAAATTTAATTTAGGGGGTGCCTTTCAAAACGTCAAAAAATATATTTAAGAAATTAAAAATTTTTTTATGCTTATAATATATATATACATAATATAACTTCCATTTTCTCATAATGCTAATAAATGTATACTCCCATTTTACAAAATGTTTGTTGATTTAATTGTGATAAATGTACTTGTTGCCTTAATTTTATGCGAATTCATCGTTTTTATTATGCTTCTATTTTTAAGCAATGGTATAATGCAATACAATGATTCATAATTTTAGGATGGAAAAAATGGCGACCGCTTTGTCAGCCCTTCTGACAAAAAACCCCTCTCAGACAAAAAACAAGCAATAAGTGTTACTTGATTGACCGTTCTAAACGCAGCCATATGTAGGTAAATCTAATGTTTTTTAACTTTTTAACTTTGCCTACAATTAGTGTAGGCAACAGAATCTACACTAGATTCTGAAACAGAATCTTTTGTATTTGTATAAATTTCTACCTAAAGTCTTATATCTCTATTGCTCAATAACATCATGGATTTTAATTTTAGTCTGAGTTATAAAACTGACATTTATAAGAAATTGAAATTTCTTGGACCGCGTTAAATCAAATTAAATTGTGTAAAAAGGGAATGAAATCTTTTTTAAAATCGCGTTAAATCAAATTCACATAAAAACAGGTATAGTATAATACCAGGTATAATATTTTAACATTATATGTTGTAAATCCAACGGGGGAAAAAAATTCTCTTTTGTGCGCACTATTTTAGATATCAGAAACTTCACCACCTTTGTTTACGTATGGTGAACAATTAATATTATAAGTCTAATCAGAAGTGGATCTTCTGAGCGCAAAATACTCGTAATTCCAACTTTTAACAAAATCGAATAAGATAAGTTAAAAGAGAAAAATAATAAGAATAGTAAAAACTAATAAGCGTGAAATAAGACGCTAAGGTTAAAGTGGTATACTTTGTTTCTATAAGTTCTTTTTCTTTTAGTGTTTTAAAGGAGGCTACATTGTCTTCAAAACAAACAAAAAATGGGAAGAAAATGTGTGAAGAACTGCCCCGGGAAATCAAGGATGTACGTTTTCCCTCACCGGATCTCCGACTATCAAAGGTTAGTGCCTTTTTTTTATCAACGGTTCCTTCAAATGTTTTCTGCGAGCAGTCTAGAAAGGAAAAAACGTTTATTTCTGACCCTTATATGTGTTCATAAAGAGCGTATTTGCTGGGAAGTAAACTAAATAATATACATAGGAACATACATTCAAACTTTTTAAATTTTTTCTTGAATATCCGAGCATTCTTATTTTGCAATTATTTGTCTCTATATTGCATGTATCACTATTCTAAAAGCTTGAAATTGTATTTTTCGTGCTTAGAATTATCTTCTCTGGCTATAAAACTCATTTTGAAATCTAATATGGAGACAGTCGGAGCACTTCCATACCTACTTTTAAAATAAATTGTAGATAGTCATGTAGTTATTTGCCATACTAACATTTCATTTGATTTACTCACATTCCCAATTTTTATTTATTTATATTTTATATATGTACATGTTCATATTCATTCATATTTTGATTTTTATAAAGTATTTCGTATTTACATTTACATTTTACATTACAATTTTACTATTAAAAGTTTTTTCGCAAAAATCACACTTGAAAGGACCGACGTGGTCAACTAGAAAAGATATTTGTTAGATGGTTTAAATTCTGTCTGCATACGCTTACATTCTAGCTTTCTACGTTTGTCCTGCGTACAAGCGTACCGAATGCGATCAGGTTTACTAAGCAGTTCACCCCGAGTTAAGTCCAAATGCATTTGATTTCTCATAGATTCCATAATTTCTTCGATTGCTTCATTTCGTTGCTTTACGGAAGCTTATGTGTTCCGTATTTCAAAGACAAGGAAAACTTGTATATATTTCGATTATCTTCATGTTCTGTGCATCCGTTAAGTTGGGCAAGGAGAGTGCAGGCTTTTCAACAGTCCACGATGTTGTAGCTTAAAAAGAAGGTATTAGAATTTAGAATATTCTTTGATAACACCACTTACCTTGTACTGCAACTCAGAATCAGATTCCTGCTCACTTCTGTCACTGTCTGTCACATCCTATTGATCTTCTTTCGAAACATATTTGATTAAAAATATAAAAAAGTGTACTTAAAAAAACTTAAAGTGTCGTTCTGTCAACTTGTAGTTTGTTTATATTTGAGAAGAAAAACTCCAAAAGGAAACGAAATATAAATAATGAATATCAACTGTTTTGTTTATTTTGCAAGTTAGTTGCCAAAATATAGGAAAACTTTTAAATTACAATTTTAAAATATTTAAACATTTTCCTCCGATCTAAAACTAATAGATAATTGAGGAGATAGTTTTAGAAAATTTCTTGTACCGAAATTAAATTCCTGTTTACTTTTATTCGCAAGATATCTAGTAAGATATACATATAACAATAAAATCTTGCTTAGAAGCAGTGGCCAGCCAGCCAGTCATCATTGCCCAGTCATCGGAGGTGTAACGACGCCCTAAATGTGTGAGCTGGTCGGCGCAGTCATGCCTCTATTTGCGCTGTAGATCACGTAACGAATCTTTACATTTTTAAAAATGATAAATTAATATTTAAAATACTTCAAACCTGGTAACGAAGTGTCGCCTAAGTTGGTGTACTGAAATACAACGAATGACAGACAAAAAAGTTTACGTACACTGGATTAATTTTTTTGTTTTTGCTGGTAAACAACAACAAATTTGGAAAATAACAAAGCGGAACGAGCGATATGTCAATCGTTGGTACATCAGAAATGTACCCCTAATAGTAATCAGCTTCTGGCGTCTGACAACTTTAGTCGCTAGTCGTTGATTTCAGCGACCTGACTGGGTTTGGGCTATAATGCTGAAGATGTAACTGTGTTGATTTTTTGTCACTCACCAGTAAAGTGTGTTGTAAAAATTCGCCACGAAATAAGTTTCTCTGAAATCTAATTAGAGTTGAGAATCAAACCCTAAATTTGGCCGACCAGGTGTAAGGCCGATCTATATTTTCGATTATTATTAACTCCAGGAAATCCTAATTTTTTAATTCTTGTGGTTTCCAGTATTGGTTTAAATTATCAGATGAATCGAAGAATTCCTATCTCGTTATATCTATCCGTTTAGTCTTTTTGATTTCGGATCTTTAATTTCATGTGAATAGTAAATAGCCATTTACTTTATTGATATTTGAGATTTCTGTGAACAAAAATCATCCATATTGGAACAAAAAAAAAGTGTGGAGAAAAAATGGGAACAAGAAGATCAAGTGTTTCTCAAACCATTTGAAAATGTTAATTCCATTTGCATGAGCTTTTCCACTACTGGTAAGTGCACATTTGTATGTAAGCAAATACATTTTCCTGTATGGAAATCTTTACGGCCATAAGCGAGATTTTTTGCCAATTTTTTGTGTCTTGTTTATTTGCCTACTGAACCTAACGATGGCGAAAATAGGAAACTTGCCATGGTTTGCGAGGTATAGCCATTCAAAATTAAACTTTCAGTGCGATATCTCCTAAACTTTACATGCCATGAATTTGATATATGTATGTATGTATATATATGTATATATGCTGTTTTTAATTTTTTGGAACAAATTTACAACTTCGTACCAACCCTAATTTTTTGTTCGTTTTTTTGCTTTGTGTTTTGTTCCTAACCCCAACAAGCACAAAAGAAATTGTCGGAACAAATTTACATCTTACCAGCCCCAATTTTTTTGGTCGATTTTATGGTGTTTTTTTGCTTTGCTCCTGACCCCAACAAGCATAAAAAAAATTGTCGCTCTCTCTTGGGGGCGGGGCTGGAGCCCTTTGAAATTTGAAATATAACCAGCGATATCTCCGAAACTATAAGAGATATTCAGATTATATTGGTAACGTTAAAAAGCTAAAGCTAATATAAGTATCATTAATTCATGTAAAGAGACATTTCATCGAAATGTTAACAGTTTTTGAAATAAACGCAATTTAAAATTTTTAATACTTTTTTTTCCCGTAAAAAAATTTTTTTCTAAATAAAATGTGTAATTAATGCATGCAATTACACTTAATATAAGAAAGTAGATTATTTAAGCTTTCTTAGAGAATTTTTTTCATTCAAATTGGTGCTGTTTTTACGGAGAAAACGCATTTTTTAGAGTAAGTATAAACTACCCTTTTTGAATTTTGCTACTATGAAGTCTTTTAATAGTACGACTTTACAACGTATGCAACGTTGGGTCTTAGAAAGTTTATATTTAAAATTTCAAACGGCTGTAGCCACGCCCCCAACAGAGAGCGACAATTTGGCTTATATTTACATCTTCTTACCAGCTCCAATTTTTTTGTCGTTTTTTTCTTGTGTTTGTGCTTCGTTCCTGACCCCAACAAGCATAAAAAAAATTGTCGCTCTCTCTTGGGGGCGGGGCTGGAGCCCTTTGAAATTTAAAATATAAACAGCGATATCTCCGAAACTACAAGAGATATTCAGATTAAATTGGTACCGTTAAAAAGCTAATATAAATATCATTAATTCATGTAAAAAGATATTTCATCGAAATGTTAACAGTTTTTGAAATAAGCGCAATTGAACATTTTTAGTACACTTTTTTTCCATAAAAATTTTTTTTCTGAAATAAAATGTGTAATTAATGCATGTAATTATACTTAAAATAAGAAAGTAGATAATTTAAGCTTTCTTAGAAAATTTATTTCATTACGATCGGTGCTTTATTTACGGAGAAAAGCGATTTTTAATGTGGCAACGAACTACTTTCTGCAATTAATTCTTTATACACTTTTTCAAGAATGCGACTCTGGTACTATGCACTGTAGCGTAATGGTGTTGGTGTTGTTTTAAAGTAATAGAGCGTAGCCTGCGGCGCTTTACTGAAACATAAAAATTTTTCGCCTGCGGCGCTATACTGAAATAAAAAAATATTTAAGAAAAAACATTAAAAGAACAACTACAATGGAGGTAACTCCCGCCATAGCTTAAACTTTCTAAGACCCAAAGTTGCATACGTTATAAAGTATTACTATTAAAAGACTGCATAGTAGCAAAATTCAAAAAGGGTAGTTTATACTTACTCTAAAAAATGCGTTTTCTCCGTAAAAAAAGCACCAATTTGGATGACAAAAATTCTCTAAGAAAGCTTAAATAATCTACTTTCTTATATTAAGTGTAATTGCATGCATTAATTACACATTTTATTTAGAAAAAATTTTTTTACGGGAAAAAAAGTATTAAAAATTTTAAATTGCGTTTATTTCAAAAACTGTTAACATTTCGATGAAATGTCTCTTCACATGAATTAATGATATTTATATTAGCTTTCTAACGGTGCCAATATAATCTGAATATCTCTTATAGTTTCGGAGATATCGCTGGTTATATTTCAAATTTCAAAGGGCTCCAGCCCCGCCCCCAAGAGAGAGCGACAATTTTTTTTATGCTTGTTGGGGTCAGGACCAAGAGCACTAACAAAAAAAAACAAAAAAAAAATTGGAGCCACTTGCGTAAAGTAAATATAAGCCATACTACCTTCTATTACAGGCTTGTGCAACCCGCGGCCCTTCAGAGATTTTATTGGCTCCATAAAATAGCGTCCAAGTACCGCTTTAATATGAACTCTCTCGGAACATTACGTTTGGGCTTAAATTTTTTTAAATAAAATTTAGTTGTTATTAATAAAATCCTCTAGTACATTTTCTGCACCTCAAATTTCTTTGAAAATAGTGCGGCATTTAGTCCCATTAAAAAAATAATTTCTTTGAAAATAGTGCGGCATTTAGTCCCATTAAAAAAATAAATCGTCCAGTAAGCCTAACAGCCAAAACACAACCTCGCAGTGTGGGTTTTCTATGGGTGGGTTTCATACGGGTTTCCTTCACTTTTTCCATAAAAATTTTTCGGGATTTTAGATAAAAGGTGTGCAACTCGCTCTTTGAACAAAATCACTGCTGCAGGATTAGAATCTACAGCCAAAACACAACCTCGCAGTGACTGCAGCAGCAACTCTCTCTCACGTAGCAGTAAAACTATATGTTGTAGCAGCGTCTGCAACAGCAAGTCATCTGTTTGTTTACACTCCTGCATTCTATTCTTTCGTTTTTGAAGACACTTTTTCTTTATATATTTATTCCTACTTGGAACACCTAAAAGCGTCAATAAATCTTGCCAAACTGTATACTTAAGAACAACATTTTTATAATGTTCAGAAATCAAGTCATAAAAACTCCTTCTGACGCACTTATCCAATTAAATTTTCCTCAAAATTCATATTGAATTTGAATTGTAAAAATTTTTTTTATTTATTTTTTTAAGTGAAAATCATATGGTTCTATGGTTCTCCTTCCCTTTCTATATAAAAATTTTTCGGGATTTCAGATAAAAGGTGTGCAACATTTTTTCTCGCTCTTTGAACAAAATCACTGCTGCAGGAATAGAATCTATGTTCTCTGCAGTGGCTGGCGCAGTGGCTGTCCCCATAAGCTTGTGTATAAAATTCTGCTCGCTGCTGCTGTCGTGCTGCGAGGTTGTGTTTTGGCTGCTATGTTCTCTGCAGTGGCTGGCGCAGTGGCTGTCCCCATAAACTTGTGTATAAAATTCTGCTCGCTGCTGCTGTCTCTGCGAGGTTGTGTTTTGGCTGTAACACTGTAACAAAAGTTTTTTTGCATCTATAATGCTTTGCGTGAGCGGTTTACAGCATTAGCGAAAAATTAGAACCCTTGGGAAGGCGTTCAAGTCATAATTTCATTCTGTCAACATGTCCAGTAAGTCCGATTCGTAGCTAGCGCATTTCATTTAAGTCAAAATTCGGCTCTATTTCATTTTTATTGGTCTTTATTTAATTTTTCTGGGAAAATTAGAAATTTTATGAAATGAAACAATACCCAAATTTCATTTTTTAGGAAATAGCGCCCGTTTTTATAAAATCCAATTTTGACCCTATTTCATTTGGGCACTATTGGAGCTAAGTTTCTACAGTATCCAGCAGCTAGGCGTGTTAACTTTCCGTGGTACCTAAATTAGTGCGTTGGTTTTCCATTAAATAACCATTCTCCACATATTGTATTTCCCAATTATAGAAATTTTATTTTATTTCTGTAATTTTTTTCACTAAGTTTATTTTGTGAATAATGAGATAATAACTTAAATTCATCATTTAGTATATGTATAAGTTTCTTACATGCGACCCGCCCAACATATTAAATTTGTATCTGGCCCGATGGAAAATAAGGTTGCTCATGCCTGTTCCATCAGATTTTTAGTCAATTTTTTAATTATGATCACTAATTATGATCGCCACCGTTTCATTAGAGCAACATAAAACGGTCAATTCTGAAAGATACACCATCATTTGTTTGCCAGAAATGTTTGAAAAAAATCAGGGAAACCAATCGCAGGAGACGAATCATTCTCCACCGCGACAAGGCGTTTTTCGACGCCTGAAGAAGCGGTTCGTTGCGTTCAAATCACAGGTTTTGGAAGTGCAATTAAGCCATTTCCGATTATAAATATTTTTTTTTTCTATCTCAAAACTTAAGTAGCAATCCTCGTATAGACCTCTGTAAAAGCGTATTATAATGTTCGAAAACCTCCCTTTGACCGCCTGTAATTTTCTATAGAAAACTCTAATTGAAAAAAAAAACAACTGGGGAATAAAAGTCCTGGTAATTTACTATTACAAATTATATGTCCCATAATTTAATTCCCATTTTTCTTTTTTGAATTTTTAAGACTTTTATTCCCCAGTTATTCTTATAAGTTATTCTTATAATTATAATTATAATTAATATTTTATACTAGCTATAGTAGATACAAGTTAATACCTGCGATTGAGCAGAACACACTAAACTCCTTACAATCAATAATAATTGTAATTAGAATTTTATTTTAATTATGATAATTAGGTAGAAATGGACTTATTCCACTATCATAAAAAATTTTTAATATTTGATAATTAAATCTATAACAATATTTTATAGCTAAATCTTTTTGAGTACTTTATCAAGAAATTTTACTCCGTTGAATCTAAGATTAAAAATATAATAAGTATAAGTATAATAAGAGCGTTAACTTCGGCATGGCCGAAGCTTATATACCCTACACACGCATCTGTCGAAGTGCTAATAAAAATTGGGCGGGCGACGTCCACTTTCATTTATTTAACAGATAGTAAATTTTGATATTTTAACTTATTTACAACAACGTTTTTCTCAACAAACACCTCATTATATGGTATGTTATACCAGTGGGTGTGTCCGCCTATTTTTTGTGAGATAACTTCCACCAATACGGTAAACACGGCAATGAAACTTGAGCTTTAGTTTCGGACTACGAGCTGAGAAATTCAGTTCTCAAATTTGATTTCATTAACATTATTAAAAAAGTAGGCGTGGCAAAGGTTAGATTTTCTCTATTTTCGATATCAAAGAGCAATAAATGGAAGAGAATATTCTTGGCAACTCTTATGACGATACTTGAAAATTGAACTATGTAAGGAACAAAATTTATTTAAACAAATTTTGCCTTACATACATAATATTTATATATTATTATAAAATTTATACATAGAATTAGAATATAAGACAACCTATCAATACTTTTGAAAACCCTTTAAGAACTTTAAAAAAATACAACCCACGTCGTGTAAATCACCCTAAACAGCTTATTCCAAGACCCCATGACAATCAGCTGCTACAATTAAAATCTAATAACTCAGCAAGCAACCTTGGGTGGTCGGCACACTATAATCAGAGCAGCATCGCCGTAGAAAGAAGTCTTCGGAAACCGACCACCTAGGTAAGACATATTAATCAGGAACCTTTCTTACAGCTAAAGAGCCCAGAATGGGTGAGTGACTCCGCCGTTGCGGTAGAGCATTCATACCATGTTCGTGCTTCCTAAGGACCAGCCTTCCCGCCGTTGAGGTAGGAAGTCACTGTTTCCTTAAGGTGCATCAGGGGCAATAGGGGGTATGCAGTCTACCGCTGCGGTAGAGGCATGCACACCTTTCTTAAAATTTTTTTTACTAGAAACAATTTCCTTTTATAGCGAGTATCTTTGTCTCTTCCTTTTCCCCCGCATTGACCAAATAGGGCCACCAAGAACACCCAGCAAGAGCCCAGAGCGGGTGAGTGACTCCGCCGTTGCGGTAGAGCATTCATACCGTGTTCATGTTCTCTAAGTACCAGACTCTTCGCCGTTGCGGTAGAGAGCCACTGCTTCTTAGAGACATCAGAAGCTGCAGGATGTATACACTCCGCCGTTGCGGTAGAGGTATGCATGCCTTTCTTGTCAAGATTCCTCCTGATAAAACAAAGTCTATCTCCTTTTCTCTCGTTCAAATAGGACTAGCCATACCCATACTTAATCATTTTTACCTCTTTACCTCTGTTCAAACAAATTGTAAGATCTACTTTTGTTCACACAAGCGCTTTTATCCAAGCTATTTAAGAAACATGAGTAACCTCCGAAAATTAACTGCTCCTTCACGATCTCTGCTTCCCTGGATGTACCTCGGGGTTTATGACTCTCTAAGCGGAAGAACCATGTCTCAGACCCTTTTACAGGATGATCCAAGAGAAACGACTATCGCTCATAGGGACGCAATTAGGAGAACATTTATATTACGTAGAAACCTAGCACAACGAGGTAAAAGAGAACCCTCAGCTATAAATACATAGAAAAGTAAGAAAGAGTGTAATAGGCTAAGAGAAATTATCATAAAAAATGAAAATAAAACAAAAACAAAACAGAAAAACTCAGAAACAAAAAGGTTTTAGTAATCGGTCTCACACAAATAAATTTTTGTGATGAGAAAGACGACATCCGGCGAGCTTCACCTCGGCCGGAGAGCACTTCGTTACAAGAGCACTTCGTTACAACTATATGCACTGATAAATGTATATTTGCTATAAAAAGTAGGCGTGGCACTTGTCCGATTTTCCCCAATACCAAACAGCGTAGGATAACAAATAATATTCGTACCAAATTTCATGACGATACCTCTATTCGGTTTCCTGTAATCGTAATTTCCACAGACGGACGGACGGACAGACAGACAATCAGGAGGTGATTCTGAGCCAGAATATATATACTTTTCCATGCCTGCCACGCTTCCTTTAATGCGTTATAAACGGAAGAGCAAAGTGAATATACCCTCATCACATCGGGTGTAGGGTATAAAAAGGGGGTAGGAAAGGTGGTGGGGGGAAGGACTTATCCACTTTCAAAAAATAAGCGACTCATTGACTATCTGTGATATGAAAGTGGGCGCCACTCGCCACTTTTTATCATCTCTTCGAAAGATGCGGGTGAAGGGCATGTGAGCCAGGCCGAAGTTAACGCTTCTACTTGTTTTAGGCTACGAGTTTGTTTAGAGTATTTGGAATGCTTTAGCACAAAAAATTAAAAGAATTTGGAAAGTTAACTTTTCATGTATTTAATCAATCTGACAAGTGAACCGTTTATATACTATTTTTAATGGAGCAAATGCTTCAATCAGGGTTATTGGTAATCTAGCAGGAGGTACACTATCGCCTACGTATTGAAATCACCGCCCAAATTGGGAGCACAATTCTTTGGTAGCTTATTTGTTTCTTCCTGGTTTGAATTTATATTTTCTTTTTATACTAAAAATTCTTTACCATACCATACCTACTAATTTTCCTTAAGTAAATTCAATAACCCATGGTATAAATTGAGAAAAAATTGTACAAACTAGATGCCACTAGATGCTACTTTGGTCGGACTAAACTCGAAAATCGCATTAAAAAATGTTTTATGGATAACATGTTTGACATGTATTTTTATACCCTACACCCGAAGGGATGAGGGCAGAGTTGGGCAAAATTTTTATTCGTTACATCTTCGTTAAAGTTACTTTAACTTCGATACTTTTAACGAAGTGCTATCGTTAAAAGTTACTCTGAGTAACGAAGTAACGACGTTAACTGAAAGTAACGAAGTAACGACGTTAACTGAAAGTAACGAAGTAACGACGGTAACTGGAAGTAACGAAGTTACTTTCGTTCGCGTTAAAGTAACGCGTTACTTTTCTATCGTTAAAAGATACTCTGAGTGACGAAGAAACAAAGAAGTAACGACGTTAACTGAAAGTAACGAAGAGTAACGAAGAAGTACTTTCTTAGTTACTTTTGTTCACGTTAATTTAACGGCGTTACTTTTCAGTTAAAGTTACTTAAGTAACGCCACGCAAAGTAACGCGTTACTTTTTTCGAATTTAGTTACTTTTTGTAGTTTCACCCAAAGGAGTGAAAATGTGGGTGAAAATTTTTTTCTTTATGCCAAAAAAATTTTATTGAGCCAATCGATAGCAGATAGGGCGAAATGAAGTTTTAGCATAGTGGGAGGTGGGAGGAGACCCCCAAAAGTGGTCACACAGGACCACTTGACCCAAAAATTCCAAAAATTTTTAATGCACCATGTGACGAACCTTTCTTGGCTCCGGGTATGCTCGCCGGATGTCCAGGGTTCGGAACAGAAAATTTGTTGATTTGCAGAGGACCGGGGAAGAGAAAACACTGTTTCGTTTCTTTTCTTAATTCACTTTATTAAATTTTTCTTCTTAGATTAATTATAGTCTTTAGTCATTATCGCCGATTCACTTCTTTAAAAGAGATACATATTCCAAAATATTTTAAAACAAATGCCTAGTTCGTTCTCTGTCTGTTGTAGTCTTCGTCGTGCCAACGTACCGACGACCTACAAGGCCCGGCTCGGTCTTCGTCTGTTGTCGTCTTTGTCGTGCCAACGTACCGACGACCTACAAGGCCCGGCTCGCTCTTCGCCTGTTGTCGTCTCCTTCGTGCCAACGTACCGACGACCTACAAGGCCCGGCTCGCTCTTCGCCTGTTGCTGTCTCTGTTGTGTCAATCGTACCGACGACCTACTAGGCCCCGCTCGCTCTTCGTCTGTTGCCGTCTCTGTCGTGTCAACGTACCGAAGACCTACAAGGCCCGGCTCGCTCTTTGTCTGTTGTTGTCTCTGTCGTGTCAATCGTACCGACGACCTATTAGGCCCGGCTCGCCCTTCGTCTGTTGCTTGCGTTCCTGTTTCGTCAACTCGGAGGTGTGCGTAGTTCACCGATGTTGTCTGCTTGACCGTCGCCGCTTGACTGCCTGCTTCAATCGTTTCACTGTCTTCATAACCTCATGGTCTGTCCTGTTTGAGTCTCGCGAGAGTGTTTCGAGACTCTCGAGATCAGCTGTTTTCTCATACTGCCTATTGTTATTCCCACAGGGTGATCATGATTACGCTTTTAAACTAATACTACATTATCTTAACTCTATTACATTCGTATTTTAAATTCATTTTGATAAATTATAAATTAAAAATGAAATAAATTTATAAAAAATAAAGATGCGAGTGCGTGGTCATTGTTGGTGGGGTGAAAACGAGGTGGACCGACTTTCACCCTCACACTTTCCCCTTACTTGGCCAACAGGAGCTCAGTGATCTTCACGTTGCCGCTGCGGCAGATCAAAAAGCTTAGCTGTCTGCCGTTGCCGAAATTTTACAATGGATCACTGGATTCGTTCCTCTTGGGATGGCTTGGATTGATCGTTCCTGGTGCCTAGAAGAGAAAGGTTCGTGAATGGTTTGGCTAACACTTCTGTCTGGCTCGAGTCGTTAGTTGTGTGAACGGTTTTCAATTCACTGATGTGGGCCACGCGGTTTTTCCTGCTCGCCTTTTGTCGCAGTCGGACGATAACGGGTGAAGTAAACCCAATAACCGTGTACGGCCCGCAGTACTTTGGTGCTAGTTCCGCGTTAAAGTCGTCAACTGCTTTTGAGGCCAGATGTTGCTTGACTAGAACCTGTTGTCCAATGTGTGGTACCCAATGGTGCCGCCGTAGGTTATAGTGTCGAGCTTGGTTTTGTGCAGCCCGTGTTAGATTTGTTTTATATCGTTGACACGAGTCGCAAGTCCGCACATAACGACTTATGTCGCGGAACATACCTGGCCAGTAATACCGGTTAGTGATCCGATGTATAGTTTTGCGGATGCCCAGGTGACCGGCACTGGGAGCGTCATGGTTTTGTTTTAGTACTTGTTCACGTAAAGGCGTTGGTACACAGAGCTTCCAGGGAGTACAGTCTTCGTTGTTTGGATTTCGTGGAAAATGTCGGTATAGTTGCCCTTCTACGAATGCGTAGTCCGAGTACTTGCTGGGATTTTGTTTGACCTCACTGCACTTCTTCTGGAGCCATGCACATTTATCTGGAGGAGCAGTGTTTACTACTACTCGTTGCAATGCTTTCCTCGGCTGTCGTGACAGCGCGTCAGCTACCACATTGTGTTTTCCTTTCCTGTTTGAAAACTGTTGTAACTCTGCTTCTAGAAATTCGGCGACTTTCATAGTTTCCCCAGGCTTGGTGTCCGTGGTGATCCTGCGATTCGTTAGGTTCTTATTACTAAGCGACTTATCTAGAGTCAAATGTTCTCCACCGCAACTGAAGGAGGCGCCGGGAAGTCCATTGGGAAGTCCATTCCCAAGATTACATCGTCGGTGGCTTTAGGCATAATCATAAAGCGGAATTGGCCTTTAAAATTTCTGTTGTTGTCTCTGTCGTGTCAACGTACCGACGACCTATTAGGCTCGGCTCGCCCTTCGTCTGTTGCTGTCTCTGTCGTGTCAATCGTACCGACGACCTATTAGGCCCGGCTCGCCCTTCGTCTGTTGCTTGCGTTCCTGTTTCGTCAACTCGGAGGTGTGCGTAGTTCACCGATGTTGTCTGCTTGACCGTCGCCGCTTGACTGCCTGCTTCAATCGTTTCACTGTCTTCATAACCTCATGGTCTGTCCTGTTTGAGTCTCGCGAGAGTGTTTCGAGACTCTCGAGATCAGCTGTTTTCTTATCCTGGCTTATTTCTATTCCCACAGGGTGATCATGATTACGCTTTTAAACTAATACTACATTATCTTAACTCTATTACATTCGTATTTTAAATTCATTTTGATAAATTATAAATTAAAAATGAAATAAATTTATAAAAAATAAAGATGCGAGTGCGTGGTCATTGTTGGTGGGGTGAAAACGAGGTGGACCGACTTTCACCCTCACAACCATTACCACGATAGCAAATGTGGCGAAACTGATTTTGGACCTGGTGGCCGGTGGGTTGGGACCCCCAAAGTGGCCACACGGGGGTGCTTTGATCCAAAAATTTTTATTGCACAATTCGATAGGAAATATCGTGAAACGGATTTTGGACATGGTGGGCGGTGGGTGGGGCCACCCCAAAGGGGTCACACGGGGATGTTTTGACCCAAAAATTTTTATTGCACAAATCGATGGGAAATACCACGAAACGGATTTAGGACAAGGTCCAAGGTATGGGGACGTACATCCATAATAAGGTATCTTTTTAGTTTATTTATAAATTATATTCGTTTTTAGTTTTTAAGTTTTTTAGATCACACATATTTTAGAAACACATTTCCGTATCAGTTTTTCAGTTGAATAAAAATATTTGATAGAATTTTATAAAACTATTTTAGAAATTTCATTAACGTATATATAAAAATTCAAAGTATAAAGTATAGTGTTTATAAATGTTATATTGTTTAACACTCTACAATCGCCAATTTATGGGTACGTACATTCATAACAAGGTATCTTTTTAGTTTATTTATAAATTATATTGGTTTTTGTTTTTTTAATTTTTTAGATCACGCATATTTTAGAAACACATTTCCGTATCAGTTTTTCAGTTGAAAGAAAATATTTACTTGATTTAACTTTTACTTGAGTAACTTTAACTGAAAAATAGCGCCGTTAAATTAACGCATAGAGTAAGAAATAACAAGAGGCCGAATCAGCCAAAGTAACTCAAACGGCATCAAAGATGCGGGCGGTATGGACGAAGAAACGAAGAAAAGCATAGATGGAAAAATACTCATGACAGGCGAGAGCACGCAGTTTAACCGATTTCTCTCTTTGTTCATGGCCTGAGCACTTGCATTTCATTTGAATTACTTGCCCTTTCCTCCGTTTCATTGCGTATGCCCTTTCGTTTTAATGCCGGCAAAACACACAACACACATGATAAGCAGAAAGCAGGCAATTTGAACGATTTATTTCTTCGTCCATCGCCGAGCCAAATGCATTTCATGCGTATTTCTTACCCTTTCGTTTCGTCGCTTTTGCTAACATACAGTTGTTGGTGTTTGTGTTGGGTAATTTTATGCGTCTGTGAATGCTTTCGTCGTGTGTAGGCAAGGTTGTCGGCGTTTGCGGCCGCAGTTAGAAATTTTTAGAACTAAAAATTGAAAAGCCATTTCAAGATTTTTTTATGTTACGCGATGTGAAAAATTGAAAATTAAAATAATTATAAGATTTTTTTAAAATTAACGAGATAGTATTTTATGAAAATATTTGAAAGTTGTTTGAAAAATTATTAAATATTATTTATTGTAAATAATATTTGCCTTCTACCAAAGAATATACAATATATGTATATGTGCATTGTATAGTTTTCTTCTACCCATCGCTAGCCAAAAAAAGAACACCTGGCATGCAGACGCGAGAAGAGAACAAAAATTTTTCGGCCGAAAATTTATATGGCATTCGTTTTCTACATCAAAAACTGCCAGTTGTTGTCAAAAGTGAGTGAGAAAAAGTCAAAAGTGAGTGAGAAATCGGTCCAGTACTGGACCGACCATAGAAAATTTTCGTTGTTCAAGATTCGGCCTCTTGTTATTTCTTACTCTATGATTAACGTGAGCAAAAGTAACTAAGAAAGTAACGTCGTTACTCTCAGTTAACGTCGTTACTTCTTCGTTACTCTTCGTTACTTTCAGCATAGAGTAAGAAATAACAAAAGACCTAATCTTGAACAACGAAATTTTTCTATGGTCGGTCCAGTACTGGACCGATTTCTCACTCACTTTTGAGTATTTTGAGCTCTACCTCTCTTCTCAATAACAACTGGCAGTTTTTGATGTAGAAAACGCATCTCATATAAATTTTCGGCCTAAAAATTTTTGTTCTCTTCTCGCGTTTCCATGCCAAGTGTTCTTTTTTGGCTAGCGATTGGTAGAAGAAGAAGAATTTACAATGTATATATTGTATATTCTTTAGTAGAAGACTTTTGAATGCATGTGTTTGTGTCATTTTATGTATATAGGATAAGCGATGAGCTTTGTGTGGCTTCTCTTGATTTCTCTGATTTGACGACGCTAGACGTCGACAATAGATGAAAACGACAGAGGAGAATGCCTTTTTAGCAATAAGAAGAACGTAGCGCGACTGCGTTTTTTTTGCGAATGAAAATTTTTTCATTCTGCGTTAAGATAAGAAAGATAAGAAAGAAATAAGAAAGAAATCATTCAAATTGCCTGCTTTTTGCTTATCATGTGTACTGTGTGTGTGTCGGCATTAGAACGGATGGTCATACGCAATGAAATGGAGGAAAGGGCAAGTAATTCACATGAAAGGCAAGAGCTCGGGCCATGAACAGAGAGAGAAATCGTTCACACTGCGCGCTCTCGCCTGTCATGTGTATTTTGTGTATGAAAATGGGGAAAATCGGAACAGTGCCACGCCTACTTTTTAGGTAAATATTAATGCATCCAATTTGAGAGCTGAATTTCTCATACTGGCATACGCATACTGGTATACCATACTATATGTATAATGATGTGTTTATTGATT
Organism: Conops quadrifasciatus; assembly: GCA_949752815.1. NCBI lineage: Eukaryota > Metazoa > Arthropoda > Insecta > Diptera > Conopidae > Conops > Conops quadrifasciatus. The sequence goes on from OX457079.1 coordinate 17,210,030, forward strand.
AAAGCGTTGTTGTAAATGAGTTAATAGATAAAAATTGTCTATTTGTAAGTGATATGGAAAGTGGTCGTCACCCGCCCACTTTTTATCCTCACTTCGATAGGTGCGGGTGTATGGTATATAAGCTTCGGCCAGGCCAAAGTTAACGCTCTTACTTGTTAAATTTTTGTTTGGTTTTTCTCGGAGGTGCGAAAGTTTGACTCTTTAAACCATATTTCGAGTTAGGGGCGACAAATCTGATCGCAGAAGACACTAAATTGGAGATGATCGAATTGCCAACCAATAGTACTAAAAATATTTTCTAATCGCTTTTAGTTTTTGTTTTTAGTCAAAGCAGCATTTTCGGCATATTTTATTTATTTTTATACAAGGGCTGCGGTGCCAGAGCAAAACGTGCCAACTCCGGCTCCGAAGCCAAAATTTTTGTAACACTCGGCTCCGACTGTGTTACCATGTTTTTCGTAACACTTTGCTCCGGCTCCAGCTGCGGAGCTATAATTTTCCTAATCTTAGCTCCGGATTTAATTCATTTTTATACCCTACACCCGAAGGGATGAGGGTATATTCACTTTGTTCTTCCGTTTGTAACGCATTAAAGGAGGCGTGGCAGGTATAGAAATTTATATATATTCTGGCTCAGAATCACCTCCTGATTCGATTTAGCCATGTCCGTCCGTCTGTCTGTCTGTCCGTCCGTCTGTGGAAATCACGATTACAGGAGAACGAATAGTGGTATCGTCATGAAATTTGGCATGAATATTCTTTGTTATCCTACGTTGTTTGGTATTGATAATGGGGAAAATCGGACCAGTGCCACGCCTACTTTTTATAGAAAATATGCACTCATCCGTGCTTTTAGCTCAATTTCTTGGCTTGTAAACCGAATTTTCAGGTAAAATTTTATTTCCGAGTTCACCATCTTAGACTAAAATATATTCTCAAAAATGGGCGTGACACGCCCACCTATATACTATACCATATAATAAGGTGTTTTGTAGGAAAAACGGGGTTGTAGATGAGTTAATATATCAAAATTTGCTCCCTGTAAATTTAAAAAAGTAGGTGTCACCCGCCCACTTTTTATCACTTCGACAGATGCGGGTGTAGGGTATATGAGCTTCGGCCAGGCCGAAGATAACGCTCTTACTTGTTCTTAGCTAGGAGCTTAGTGCCGCAACCGAAATCAGAAAGGAACTGTAATTTTTAATAAAAGTTATTAAATTTCCTCCTGAAATGCTTCGTCATATGATATACATACTGTATGGGTGAAACAGTGGACAATAATGTTTTCGGCGCTATGAATTAACTCCCAAATCCAAATATAAATTAAGTCACAAAAATGTCCATACAGATTTCATATTCATGCCAAATTTTTGGAGTTAATTTATATTTTTGAGAGTTCTTAATTTTTTGAAAAAGTTAGGACAAAGTTTTAATGTAGGACAATGTCCGACAAACACATATTTTTTGGGAGTTAAACCACTTTTTGGGAGCTAACTAATTGATTCATTGTGATTTAATTCATATTTTTAGTTGGGAGTTCATTCATAGCAACAAATTTTTTTCATTGTACGCATTTTTTAAATAGGATACAACACAATATACAACAGAATACAACATTATATACAATTATAAAGTAATTAGCTGACAATACGCTTTATATTTATTATACAATAATTTGGGACAGTTTAGGAGTTCACCGAGTCAATTAAGGTGTTAACCGGGACAGAGGTACGCGAGGTTTCGGTACGCCACTGGTGCGTAATACAAGATGTATTTTAAATTCTTGTCAAACAATATTTATCCCTCCAGAATGTTCCAGTAAATAGTAACTGCAATCTGGAATTTTACATGAATTTTTAATTTATTAAAATAAAAACAATTTAAATATTAAACGATTCAAACAATATTGAAATATTTTTTTGGACTCCCAAAGATAGCTTCGGCTCCGGCTCCGGCTCCGGCTCCTGCGCCTTTAGGTAGCTGAAGTTAAGCTCCGATTCTGGCTCCAGCTTCTTAAGGTAGATGAACAAAGCTCCGGCTCTTAAAAAAAGTGACCAAATCCGGCTCCGGAGCTTCTCCACAGACTTGCTTTTTACTATCGAAAAGGTAAAAATGCTTTACTTCAAATGATGACTTACATAAGTCAGTTTATTGTCAGCATATATCAGAAATTTTATGAGCGTAGAATTATGCTACTGCCAGAACGATGGCAAAGGGTATTGGAGGAAAATGAAGAATATATAATTGAATAAAATATTTGATATTATTCGATATAATCCAAATAGTCCAATTACCTCCGAAAAAATTCAAACGAAAATTTAAAATTTATAACTCGGAAACGTATCCATAAAAAATTTCTTCAATGCGATTTTCGAGTTTAGCGGATCAAAGTACATACGAAACATACATATCACGGAATCTAGTTAGCAAAATGGTTGTGAACAAGTATAATTAACATGAACAAGTACGAAATGACCAGAACGAAAAAAGACACTGAAGATGGCACATCGTCGAAACCGGTTTGTCTCCAAACTAAAATTGACAAGGGATAACGGAAATTCGTTCACTATCATCAACACTATCATCATTATAATTAGTCATAGTTTTTTATTTTACAATTACAGAAACTGCATGGCGATAAATTGTCAATTGATGCATTGTGGTAACTTCATGTCTAGCGTATAAATGTGGTGAGTTTATTGATATGATACAAATTGAAAAAAGTCTGTTTCCGTTACCTTTGAAGTTATTGAAATAAAATTTTTCAGTTTTAAAATGGCAATAGCAATAAATGACAAAATAAGTACGTTATTTGCAAGGGCCATAGTTAATAACCTATAGCAGTTATTTTATATAATTATAAAAACACATGGCTGTTTCAGTGGTAATGTAATTAAAAAAAAAACACAAATATGTTGATAGAAAATTTATAGTTATAAGTTTTGTCTTGGAAATAAGAAGTTGAAACATAATGTAATGAATTAGCAAAAATCTTTAATATTACAAATCTAATCTACACCTTTTCCAGATGTACTTTAGAAATTTACAATTGGACTTCAGATTTTTTTCAAAGAGACATCAGATTATGACTATGACATTGACTTTAAAAAAGTGCAAATATATTTTAAAATTTTTCAATTAAGTTTCAGAAAGAGTAAATTGGACTTCCGAATAGTCAATTGGACTTCAAAAACTTCCAGTTCAACTTCAGAAAATAGGCAATATTTTAGCCTTATCCTACAAAAGGTTAGGACGTGTAGGTTGAGTCGAGACAAGAAAACATCGTATGGGGGTCAATTTCCACCCGTTTAGACGCTAGAGAGAATTTTTTGAAAACACGACTTAAAATAAAAAAAAATCTCAAAAAATAACAGGAATTTAGATAATTTATGTTTCCCGTTTTCAAAAACCAAATACCCTTTCCTTGATATACTTCTGAAATTAGGCTCTTAGGTCAAACTGTTTTTGAGAAAATTAATGTAAAAATTGAAATTTTAAAAAAATTTATGGTCAAACAGAAATAATTTATGATCGCAACTTTTAAAAAAATTTCGTAAATTTTAATTTTCTCAGGAGCTACATGAAATAGATCTTTCTGTTTGAAGCATTAGGTTCGTTCGATAACGTACATACTTGCTAGTACTACACCTTTTCCAATTGTAGTTCAGAAAGCGCCAAATGTATAAGTATTTCAGAAATGGTAAATTTTATTTCAGAAATCGTCAAATGTATTTCAGAAACCGTAATTTTTATTTCAGAAATGGTCATTTTTATTTCAGAAACCGACAAATGTATTTCAGAAATCGTCACTTTTATTTCAGAAACCGTCAAATGTGTTTTAGAAATCGTCACTGGTATTTCAGAAATCGTCATTTGTATTTCAGAAACTATCAAATGTAGTTCATAAACTATCAAATGTAGTTCAGAAATTGTCAAATGTAGTTCAGAAACTGTCAAATGTAGTTCAGAAACTATCAAATGTAGTTCAGAAACTATCAGATGTAGTTTGGAAAATTTGAATTGTATAGGGTGATATCAGGATATCTAGATATCAAGAAGCATTTCTGAAATACATTTGACGCTCTCTGAACTACAATTGGAAAAGGTGTAGAAAGCAAGCTTTTACTATTTTTTACTAGAACTCGTTCGTTAACTGAGAAAATTTACGCAAGTGAGAACGAAAATCATTTCCCCTTTGTAATATTTTTTACTGGCAAAATTTTGACTAGTAAAAAATAGAACTGACGATATTCTATTTGTGAATAGAAAAACATAAAATTTTTTGTTTACTTTCAAATGTAAATTTTGACATTCAGCCTGGTTCTGCATTCCGATTCATACGGAATCGGATTTGATTTCGATCATTTTTTTTTAAGGTGTTCTGCAATCGAATTGAGGTGTTCTTCATTTCGATTTATCGGAATTTTCTGTTGGAAGTAATCCGACCAACTTTTTGTTGGTGAATTTGAATTTGATTATAAAAAAAATGAAATTTTTTAACACAAGCGATTTTTGTGGGAAAAGTTTGCGGAGGAACCCACTATTCATAGACACGCTGCAAAATCAAAAAAAAATATTTCTGGACAATACAAAGCACTCCATACTAGGTGCAACAATAATTAGCCACCAATCTAAAAAAGGTTAAAAAAATAATCAATTTTATATTTATATGACCATATGTGCGTTGGTGGGATTTGAACCCACATCCTCAACGTGCTAGGCGAGTACTTGCTCTACTACGCTATTGAGAGCCACAATTCTTATTTTCAGTTTTAAAATTTCAAATTTAAGTTTATTAAACGCCAAAGTAACAAGTAAACAAGTAAGAGCGTTATCTTCGTCCTGGCCGAAGCTCATATACCCTACACCCGCATTTGTCGAAGTGATGAAAAGTGGACGGGTGACACCTACTTTTTTAATTTACAGGGAGCAAATTAAAATCCCTTCGGGAGTAGGGTATAAAAATAGCTGGATGAGTTCGAATCGGAATTGTTTTCATTTTGAACATGTGAAATTTTACCGGATTGCAGAACACCTCTACAAATACAAATCGGAATTCAATTCCGTTCAGAATCAATTCCGGATCAGAATACAGATCAAGGCTGATTATTCTATTTTTTACTAGAAAATTGTTCGATAACTGTTGAAGTAAAATTCTTTCTGTTTAAAAAATTTGAAGTTTTTACTATTACGAGGGTTGCCTTTTATGTTTCGGGATTTGGCAACCCTAGTGTTGCAATCTGGCAACTGACAGCTCTATCGTAAAGTTGGACATTTTTGAGGTTATACGTACTCAGAACGTTTTGAATTAGAGCAGATTACACAAAATTGTCGAAAACTCTGAAAAATTTACCTTCATCAATTTCTATAAGAACAAACGAACGCTACAAAGATTTTTCGATACAATTTCAATTTTATTTTTGTGTCTGGACATTTCTTGAGTCTTGATCGTCACTTTTTTCGATGTCATCAGAGTCTTCCTCTATACTTTGGCTCGCGCATTTTGAGTGTAAACAAGCTGGAGAACGTGTATGTTGATATGTCGATTCTATACTTCACGCGAGTGAACTATATTTGAATGAGTCACTCTTTAAGTTTTTGAATGTTTAAGAGTTTTCGACAAGATTGAGGCTTTCGACATATAGAAAAGTACTCTACAGTTTTCGACGTAGACTACATGCAAGGTCCAAAATTTCTTGTCGAATGCCAACCCTGCTCAAAAATAAGTATAATTTTTGAATCAAACTTGATTCAAAAGTAAGAAACAGAAAATAAATCACCACGAGATATTCATAACAATTTGACAGAAGAACAGATTCAGAATTTCCCGACACTAGCCCAAGCAATATCACAGATCCGACTCTTAAAAGAAGAAAATAGAATAATAAAACTAAAAATAACTTAGAGACGAAGATCTCTACCGTCGTTTGTCAACGTTACAGACATAATACAAGCCCAGACGGATACTAAAGCATTAAACACAATCACAGCAGCGAGAAGCAACTTAATTTCTCAACTGTCAAAATTACATGGGCTCTTATGGAGATCGAGAAAAAAGTTTGATTTCCATTTTGCTGCCCTTACTTGCTGCTGAATCTTCAATTTGCTGTCGAGCTAATTCGAATTTTGACAGCAGCAAAACGCATTTTTGTTGTTTTACACAGCTGTTTGTAAACAAACGAAATTTTTACATTTGATTCTCTCATATGCAATTTTTTGCTGTCGGAAGATGCTGCTCTGCCATTTGGTTTACCGATACGCTATTTCTTGCAGCCCTAACTTGAAGTTGCTTCTCGCTGCTGTGTTTGTGTTTAATGCTTAAGAGTCAGAAACGAAAATTACAGTTAAAAAAATCAGTACACAATCCCCGGACATTCGCAGTGAAATATACAACTTCAGTGAAGGATGCGAATTAGCTTGCAAGTGTTTTAATGTAGATGAGACACAGGATTTAATATCTTGCGTAAAACAGCGCCTACACGGCGATGCATTCAATTTAGTCCGTCTACAAAAATTTTAAAAGATAAATTAAAATTTTAAAAGTAAAATTTTAAAAGAGCTCTATCTGTTAATCTATCTAATCTATCTCTTTCTCTCTATTAATTAAAAACACATTTGTAGCCAATAACACTATCCGTACAGCAGAAAATACACATATCCAAGGTGAATGACAAGAAAAAACACGCTATATTGCGAACTGTAGTTCAAACATCTAGAAAGACTGTTGATACATATGATTATAATAAATTGCCAAGAGAATAAAAATTAATTTCCCGCGCGTTGCGGCCTTCGGACTCGGCAAGGATTGTTACCCTCAGCATTCTTTTTGGGAGTTTATTCATATTTGAAAAAAGTTGGGAGTTAATTAATTTTTTCATTGGTAGTTAATTCATATTTTGTGGGAGTGAATTCATATATCAATAAAATTATCTCTGCCGCGGCCGAAGGCTGCGACGTAAACGACGGCTTCGCTGCAAACAGTATTTCCGAGTTAGAAGTTCCTGCGCGTGGCGGCCTTCGGACTCGGCAAGGATTGTGACCCTCAGCATTATTTTTGGGAGTTAATTCATATTTGAAAAATGTTGGAAGTTAATTCATATTTTCATTGAGAATTAATTCATATTTTTTTAGTTAATTCATATTTGAAAAAAGCTTGGAGTTAATTCATTTTTTCATTGGGAGTTAATTCATTTTTTCATTGGGAGTTAATTCATATTTTTTTGGGAGTTAATTTATATTTGGAAAAATTTGGGAGTTAATTTATATTTAGAAAAATTTGGGAGTTATTTCATATTTTCATTGGGAGTTAATTCATTTTAACTGGGAGCCCATAATTCATAATTTGATTTGGGAGTTAATTCATTGGGAGTTCGTCGAGAGTCATAGCGCCGAAACGACTTTTGTTGGAGTCTGCAGAAAAATTGTCCCACTACACTCAATACTATAAAATCGTATGAAAGAGTGTTTTATACGATTTTTAAGTGTTAAACCGTATATTTATCTACTTTGTGAATTATGTACATACCTCACTAGTTTTATTTAATTTTTAATGAGCCTTTGTCAAAAATACTAATATCGTACTTATAGCTTGAAATATGCATGAGTTGAAAAAAAGGGTGAACGGTTAAAAAATAGCGGGCACCAAAACATGTGTTGGGATGTATGTATAATAGGTTTACGTTTAATTGGGAAAAAGTAACGAAACAAAAACTTTGTGGTTTCGAAATTTTTTAAAATGTTACTTAGGCTTATATTTTAATTACTTTATGTTAATTATAATTAGTTGTAGTAATTTATATTTAAATTTGTTAGTTTGTTAGCTACTCGATAAGGTTAGCTATTACTTGTGTTATTTTATATCACAATTAAAAGATTAATTTACGTAACAGGTTTTTATACCATTATAGGTATGTTTACAGGAAATCGGCTCCCGCTTAGTGAGTGAGAAATTCTATATGACTCTTTCGTCTATACAGAAAGAGTCATATAGAACACTGTATCCTTGAACGAGTCTATTTGTCTATTTGCAAATATATACATATATTTGGAAATATATTTGCTTTATTTTCGATTCACGCTTACGAAGTACCAAAGACCACAGTTTCGGTTTATCCCGTTTTGTAATGTATGTATTTCAGTGTAAATAGGAGAATACTATTTTATATAAATTACAATAAATTCTATAGGCTTTGCTTAAATATAACTCTTGAGTCACGCTGTATACTATAATGTTGTTATTGTTGCTGAAATCCTTAAGATTCTCTTCTATAAGGACTTCTGCGCATGTGTTATGTATCTCAGATGTAGACAATATTCGTTTTCACTTCTAATGCATAAAGCGTAATTTTAAGAAACTGAACGAATTCCAAAAAAATCATATCATATTTTGGCAATAAAAACCTAAATTTCTTAACTTTTCTGCTAGAAATTACATGAAATGTCAGTTATTTTTAAATGTACTAAAGAAGTAAAGTAAGTACGAACGCATATGTGTACTATATAAATTGTGTGAAAAGTATCAGTAACTTAAATGGGCTGCTTAAGTAGTAAGGACCGTTTAACTAAAGAAGATATGGAGTTTTTGAGATCTCATACAAGATACGACGAAGCTACTATAAAGGAATGGTATAAAGGATTTAAGGTATACAAATAATATTGTTTGATAAACTCACTATAAAATATCGATTTCAGCAAGACTGTCCTAATGGAAGATTAACGCCTGCGAAATTCGTTGATATGTATAAAATGTTTTTTCCTTCAGGCAATGCAGAAGAGTTTTGTGATCATGTGTTTCGTACATTTGATATGGATAAAAATGGATATATTGACTTCAAAGTAAGTAATTCTAAGATATCTCTAACTCCTAACTTATGTTCTCTAATAATTTATTTTATTTGGTTTTAGTTATTCTCTAAAAAAGAAATTAAGAAATAAAATCTCTCTTAAATATTCTTTGTTCATTTTTTTTGAAAATTCCAATATTCCAAACCAAATATACCAATATACCAATTGGTGTTGCTGCACATTTTTTGGGAAAATCAGGGTAGAACTTCAAAAACGATGTTTCAGAAAAAATTTGTCAACACAATAAGATAAGTGTTTATAAGATAAATTATTTTTGTGACGAAATTAAATATTGTTATTTATTTAAAACTAAACCTCCCCACCCTCTCTTAAACCATTTCTGGATATCTCCTTAGTACTTTCATGCCTTTTATTTCTTTTCGCGATACAACTAAATACACCGACCGCAATTTTTTTCGCCGTTTGGAATGGGTTGGGGCTACCAATAACAAGGCGTTGACGTTACTCTACATCTGTTTATAAAATGGGTCGGCGAAGTGTGCAGTAAATTTATTAAGAACCCAGTTTGAGTATGCTTGTAATGACACGTGACCTGGTATAGGGCAGAGCCCACTCTAAATGGGAGCAATCCAGACATTTGCCCGGGGCGCCAAACTTTAGGGGCGGAATTTTGGCATGCATAAAGTTCTCAGAAAATCGAATTTGAGAACTGAATTTGTAAGCTCGTAGTCCGGATCTAAAGCTCAAGTTTCATTGCCGTGTTGGTGAAAGATACCGTAGTCCGGATCTAAAGCTCAAGTTTCATTGCCGTGTTTGCCGCGTTGGTGAAAGATACCTTAAAAAAATGGGCGTGACAAGCCCACTGGTAAACCATAGCATATAATGAGGTGTCTGTTGAGAACAGCGGTGTTGTAAATGTGTTAATATATCAAAATTTTTTATCTGTAAATTAAATGAAAGTGAGCGTCACCCGCTCACTTTCTATCATCACTTTGGCAGATGCGGGTGTAGGGTATATGAGTTTCGGCCAGGCCGAAGTTAACGCTCTTACTTGTTCCGTTCACACCTTACGCACAAAGAATAGTCAGTCGTATAGTCCCAGCATTTGCCGCCGGTTAGCAAATCAATGTACTCAGTTTAAATAAATAAAACTATGTATATGTATTTAGAAAATGTACTAATAGTATATAAATGCAATGTGCTGTAAATTCCTTTTGTACTCAGCAAACCAAAACGCTTGGAAACAAAGTTATGGTAAATTTCTTTTCATAAGCGACACATTTGGAAAAAACTTTGAAAATGATTGGAAAACGTTGAATAATAATTATCGAAAAATCGAAACGGCTCCCTGTAGAACAAGCTTGTAAATTTCTTAGAATGCAGTTGTTTTACAAGCATTACTTACAATAATTTTCCAAGACTTTCTCGAAATAATATGCAATGCTGATAAGTAATTGTTTAAAAAGCTACTTGTGTGAAGTTAGAAACCGACTCGCAGCAACCGATGCCAACCAATCATTCGCCGTGAAAAAATTTCATGTGGTATGCATTTGAGTGGTAAGCATTTTAGGTTAAATGATTATTTTTTTATAGAAATGCTAAAAATTAGCTTGTCCCTAAACTTTCCTTCTAATTTTGTATATAAAGGGTGTGGCGTAAGCAGTGGATAAACGGTGTGTACTTTTAGGGACTACCCCGGCTGCTCAGAAAAAAGATATTAAAAGACTATTTACAAACACAATTTACAAGCTAAGAAAATTGTGTGAAAAGTTGATGGCTCGGCAAATTTCTGAGTATTTAAAAAACTGTAATCTCCTATCCGCGCTACAATCTGGTTTTCGCTACAATCTGGTCACAGCTGCTCGTCTGCTTTGGTTAAAGTCTTAGATGACATTAGACCTGCTTTCGACGCTGGATCCTTAACATTGTAACGAGTTTATTTTCCCAGCCGGGGTATCCTCAGCGGCCCCAGTGTCCATAGTAGAGGGATCTCGCAACCCTCTAGGAAATTCACCACCGCTACCGAATTCCGCACGATTGACCAACGTGTCAATCAGTTCACTGGCTAACTGGTAGCTCAGCTCGGACGGGGTATATTGGTTTTCACTTATTCTACTTATATTTCAAGCAGACAGGCAAAGTGCCTGACGACAGAATGTCGCTTACAATCTTGGGTAAATTTCCGGACAAGCCGAATGCCTAGTGACTGAGAGTCACTTCTTAATCTAACAACTTTTCATAAAAAAATAGGCAGAGTGCCTAGCGACAGAGGGTCGCTCACAATTTTAAATTTTGTTCAGTTAATTTCTTAAAAGAAAACTCTCCAGTCAAGCTGGATGGTCGTACAAAAAAAAGGAAAATTAGAATGTGAAAACCTCCAGTCAAGCTGGTTTGGTCGTACTAAAAAAATAAGAAATGGAAAACCTCCCAGTCAAGCTGGTCAGTCGTACAAAAAAAATAAGAAATTTGAAAACCTTCCAGTCAAGCTGGTTGGTCGTACGAAAAAAATAGGAATGAGAAAACCCTCCAGATAAGCTGGTTGGTCATACAAAAAAAAAAATAAGAAAACCTCCCAGTCAAGCTGGTTTGGTCGTATCAAAAATTTTAGTCTTATTCAGCGAACTGAATAATCGGACCTGGCAAGCAAATCTTAAATTGTATTTTTGTGGTAGGCTATGAACCTACGTCACAATATACAATTGGATCTTACCTGTGATCAGGACCCTTTCTGCTGTTAAAATTCTGTCTTAAGTTACTATGACTTTATGAACTCGATGGGAATTATACGTCCGTAAGTAAATGAAAACAAAAATTAATTAGTGTGTCGCTTGTATATTTGACGACAGTGTTGTTGTTGGACATGTAGAACCTGATTGAAAAAGAAATATTTCTGATTTCTTTTTCAAATTATTTTATTTTATATTATTTATTTAGACATCCACATTTTGTCTTAATTCTTGTATTTCTATTTAATGTCTATATTTAAACATTAAATAAAAATATTCTTTCTTGAAAGTGGTTGTCGTGTCCTTGCGATGATACGAACTCTGGCTTTCTAGTTGCGAGACAGAGGTTGTAGCCGCTAGGCCGAAGAATGCTTGCTTACTGTCTAGTTAAGAATTTAGTTGTAACGATTTTTGGTCGTTACAACATTATTGGCCCTATTAGACTTTTCTAAAGCGTTCGATAGAATACAACATTTACATCTTTGCTATAAGCTAAAATATTATTTTGGTTTTCATGAGGATGCGGTGAACTTCCCGGAGGGTTACGAGATCCCTCGATAATGGACACTGGGGCCGCTGAGGATATCCCGGCTGGAAAGAAAAACTCGTTACAAATGGCTATTCAGCTATTTGTCAAGTAGACTACAGCGAGTAAAAGTAGAAAATACTTATTCTGGTTACAAGCTGTTATGTGCTGGAGTTTCTTAAGGGTCAATACTTGGACCGCTTTTATTTTGCTTGTATATCAATGATATTTTCAACGTATGCCTCTACTCATCCATACATGCTTACGCTGATGATATCTAAATCTATATTTCTGGAGTTTGGGATTCTATGAGCGGGCTGTGTGTTAAACTAAATTATGATCTTATGAAAATTGAAAACTGGGCCGCTAATAATGGGCTTCAGCTTAATGCCGGAAAGTCATATATTTTGTCTATTCACAGATCTAAGGAAAGTATTACTGATTTGCCAGATGTTTATATAAATGCATGCAAATGTAGTGTCTTAGTTTATTAATTTAGGTGTATGTATAAACTCGTCCCTTACTTGTGTAGATAATATCAATTGTATAGTAAAAAAATGTATTATTTATTGAGTAACCTGAGAAGGTGTGCGAGTGTTACTCTTTTAAATGTTAGACGTATGCTTGCCATACAGCTTTTCCTTCCTATAATTACTTATTCGGAATTAGTATATAGTAGTTTCGATTCCTCTTCGCAGCTAAAGTTACAGATAGCTTTTAACTATGTGACGCGTTATGTGTTCGGCTTACGTAAGTTTGATCACATATCTTCGTTTAAAACAGCCATCCCTGGATGTGAGTTAATAAGTTATCTAAAAGCCAGAAATTGTTTGTTTTCCTTTAGACTAATTTATAATAAAACTCTGCACTATTTATATGAAAAATTGCAGTTCTGCAGATCGCAACGTAGTCGCGTGATTATAATACCCAGATGCAGGTCGTTGAGCACTTTCAATTTGTTTTTCATCAATGCCATTCGATTGTGGAATGCTTTGCCGCGTAACATAAAGGAAATTACTAGGTTGAGTGAGTTTAAGCGAAACATTTTTATCTACTTCTCTTTTCTATGATCTCCTATGGGTACTTTCTGGTGTAATTTCCACTCTTTCTGTTTTTGTACTATTTTTACTCTTCATCTCTTTCCAACTTTTTGCCATTATTAGTTGCAATTATTGTTAAATTGAATATTATTATTTTCTTTCTAAATTTAATTGCTACTCGCTAAATTCCACTTATGTTACTGTAAAAGAACAAGCTTCTTATTGTATTAATTAAAAATAAATGAAAAATGAAATGAATGAAAATGAACTACTCGAAGGGCTATGTCAATTTTAAAAAACAAATTTTCCTGCCTATGACTACATTATTGTGCACTACAACCACAACTTTGGGAATTAGCAGTGGATTTAAAAAAAATATCCTTGAACGTTGGGCCTTTACCATGCGCAGCACAACTTATGACCAGCTGTTTCTGTTTTTTTTCAAAAAAAGTTTAAAAACAAAAATTTGGTTTCTGTTTTTTTAATGGCTAAGTGAAAGCTTCTGGTGGAGAAAAATAAAAGACATACATGCTTGAAATACATGTTTGAATGGAAGACAAGGAAAAAGATTGTCATCGCGTTTTTTAATAACAGAGCAACAACAGAAACAATAAATACTGCGGACAACGAAAAAATACTGCAACAAAGAAAAAAATACTGTCGAAGTATTGAAGAACAAGATTTCTGGTTCCTTCGGTTTCTTTGTATCCTTACTTGCCGATAATCTTTAGACCAGAGAGGCACTGAGAATTTATTATTACAGTTTTTTATACCTTACACCCGAAGGGATGAGGGTATATTCACTTTGTTCTTCCGTTTGTAACGCATTACAGGAGGCGTGGCAGGTATAGAAAAGTATATATATTCTGGCTCAGAATCACCTCCTGATTCGATTTAGCCATGTCCGTCCGTCCGTCTGTCTGTCTATCTGTTTGTCCGTCCGTCCGTCTGTGGAAATCACGATTACAGGAGAACGAATAGAGGTATCGTCATGAAATTTTGAAATTTGAAACTTTATCCTACGCTTTTTGGTATTGAAAATGGGAAAAATAGGACCAGTGCCACGCCTACTTTTAATAGAAAATATGCACTCATTCGTGCTTTTAGAGTGCTTTTTCCGAGTCCACCATCTTAGACTAAATATATTCTCGAAAAGGGGCGTGACACGCCCACTTATATACTACACCATATAATGAGGTGTTTGGTAGAAAAAGCCGTGTTGTAGATGAGTTAAAAGATCAAAATTTGCTCCCTGCAAATTAAAAAAGTAGGTGTCACCCGCCCACTTTTTATTACTTCGACAGATGCGGGTGTAGGGTATATGAGCTTCGGCCCGGCCGAAGATATCGCTCTTACTTGTTTATACCCTACACCCGAAGGGATGAGGGTATATTCACTTTGTTCTTCCGTTTGTAACGCATTAAAGGAGGCGTGGCAGGTATATAAAAGTATATATATTCTGGCTCAGAATCACCTCTTGATTCGATTTAGCCATGTCCGTCCGTCTGTTTGTCTGCCTGTCTGTCCGTCCGTCTGTGGAAATCACGATTACAGGAGAACGAATAGAGGTATCGTCATGAAATTTGGCACGAATATTCTTTGTTACCCTACGTTGTTTGGTATTAAAAATGGGAGAAATCGGAAACCAGTGCCACGCCTTCTTTTTATAGAAAATATGCACTCATCCGTGCTTTTAGCTCAATTTCTCAGTTTGTAAACCGAATTTTCAGCTAAAATTTTATTTCCGAGTCCACCATCCTAGACTTAAATATATTCCTAAAAATGGGCGTGACACGCCCACTTATATACTATACCATATAATGAGGTGTTTCGTAGGAAAAGCGTAGGTTTTAGTTTGGTTGTAAATGAGTTAATAGATCCAAATGTGCTCCCTGTAAATTAGAAAAAAGTAGGTGTCACCCGCCCACTTTTTATCACTTCGCCAGATGCGGGTGTAGGGTATATGAGCTTCGGCCAGGCCGAAGATAACGCTCTTACTTGTTTATTAATAATACATATCATAAATATTGTTTTACATCTTCGAGCTTCTCACCGATTATTAACTTTTTTAACTTTTCCGAACTTCTAACTACTTAAAAGGAATTTAAAAACATTTCCTTGAAACTAATGTCGTTGTATCTTCTTGGCTACATCATCATGGAGAACTTCTACCTCTTCAACCTTTCCACAGCAACAGCTGTTTTCTTCTTTCTTCTTGAAAAACCACGTGCCAACAGTGCTGCCAAACAAAGGAAGAGAGCAGCAGTGTTGCTTTCTTCTGTTGAACTTATTTTTACTTACATAATCAATGGGAAATTAATATTGTATAAATACATATATATTATTGTAAAAAATGTTACGGTTAATATGTGTTTTTAAGTAAACACATGACCACAAATGAAATATTACTTATACAAACGTTGTAACCTTTTTTCACCCGCTCAGGGGTTGGATTTTGAAAAATGCCGAAATATGTATTTGATTAATTACACCAAAGGCCTTAAGACCAAGTTTCAAGCAAATCTGACCACAAATAAAATATTCCTCATACAAACTTTGCAACCCCTTTTCATCACCTTAGGGGTTAAATTTCAAAATAGCCGTTCTTAGTGCTTCATAAAAGAAACGTCTGTGCAAAATTTCAGCTTTCTAGGTCCAAGCGTATAGTCCTGGGCGTTGATGAGTCAGTCAGGACTTTCATTTTTATATATAGAGATTATAAAATAAATGAATTTGAATAAAAATTTAGTACTTAAATGAATTTTTTATTTCATATTTTTTATTTTTGCAAATGCCACAGTTCTTCATAATGAAAATGTTAATAGAGACGGGTCCATGTTGTTGCCCATATATTTATCATTTGACTGTCAACATCTACCCGTCTCTATTGGAAAATCCTATACTTGATTTGCAAAAGGGTGAAATTGATTTGCAATAAATTTAATTTGCAAAAGGGAGAATTTAATGTGAAAAACCTGCAATTTATTTTGCATTAAATCGAATTTAATAAGATTTATGGAAATCAAATTTAAATAACAAATATTTAACCTACTGTCAAATTGAAATAGAAAATTAGTATAATTTTGACTCAGTCTTAAAAATTTAAAAATAAAATGATCATAATGTTGACCCACACGGAAAAAAGGCTCGCCATCACTGCCATAGAAATAAAGATGCAAATTCGCCGTTTCAAAACTCGTTTTGAGGTATATTTTTTAAGCGTTCTTGAATTGTGTTGGGAGTATTATTAACAAAGTGAATTTATAGGTAATTTTATTATGTAACCACCAATTTTTTTAACATTTTTCATTATGAAGAACTGTGCATTTCAAAAAAAAAAGATTAAATAAAAAATTTGTAAAGAAAAACCACTTTCTTTGAGTATTTGTAATGTACTGAAATTTTATTATTTCTAAAACTGTACAAACTAACTTACAAACTAACAAACCAACCTACACTTATCTTATCTATGCTGCTTGAATATACGTATCTATACTAATATTATAAATGCGAAAGTAAGCCTTTTCTCGGCTAAACCGCTGCACCGATTTTGGTGAAATTTGGTGTGGAGATAGCTGGAACCCTGACGAGGGACATAGGGTACCTATTTTATAAAAAGTCAACCTCTAAATAGGGGATAAAGGACTGTAGGGGAATTCAGTCTCAATTTTAAATTAAGTTAACATTGTGCTGGACAGAATAGATGTCAATAATAAATTAATTTATATCATGGTAAGACACAAACAAGCAAGAAGTATCTCTGGGACCCTCGAGTTATCCTATCCAAATAAAAAAGTGTCGTGTATATCATATGTACGAGTATGTACATATACATACACTGCAAGCAAACGACTGTGATGTGTACATATGTACACTACCGGCCAAAAGTTTCGGACCACCCTTATAACTTGAACAAATATCGCAAATACTTTCCCAAACCTTTAAAATACAACATCAATCCTATTATTTGTTAAAGTTTATTAGATTTGACTTTAAATTTTATAAAAAATTTGTATTTTAAAAACAAGTTTTTCTAATAAATTGCAAAAAACTGCCTAAACTGATTTTTCGTCGAAAAAGCCGCCCTTGCATTTAATGACTTTTGCAACTAATCTTGGCATTCTGGCAATTAATTTTTTAATTGTTTCTCGCGGTATATTATTCCAGGATTCCAGCAGGGCATTCCACATTTCCTCTTTCGAGCTTGGACACTTGTTCCGCACTTTCCTGTCTAGTTCTTCCCATAAAAGCTCTATAGGGTTAAGATCTGGAGACTGAGCGGGCCACACCATATTTTTCAATGTTCCGGCTGTTTGCATTCGTTCTAGGAATCCTCTGCATAATTTAGAGGTATGTTTTGGATCATTATCCTGCTGCATCACAAAACCTTCGCCGATTAATCGCAAGCCTGATTGTATGGCGTTGTCCTCCAGTATCTTTCGATACTCCTCCTTTCGCATGATTCCCTCGATGCGAACTAAATCTTCTACTCCGTTGGTAGAAAAACATCCCCAGACTATAACGGAACCACCTCCGTGCTTCACTGTTGGTACCACACACTCAGGTAGCATCTTCTCTTGGGCACTCCGTCTAACAAAACTTCTTCGTTTTGAACCGAACAGCTCGAACTTTGATTCATCGGTCCAAAGAACGTTTCCGAAGTCTTCTTCGGTCCAGTGTTTATAGGTTAGAGCCCATTCTAGTCTTCTCCTTTTATTTTGCGGTCGTAGGAAGGGCTTTCTGGTTGCTATCCTACCATAAAGGCCAGATTCTCTTAGACGTCTTTTTACAGTAGTTAGTGACACCGGCTTTGACCGACTCTCATTGATCTCAGCTCGTATTTCTGGTGCCGTCTTTCTTCTGTTTCGTCGGCTTGTTATTGCCATTACTCGATCCTCATGTTTTGTTGTAGCTCTTGGTCTTCCAGATCGAGGAAGGTCCTCAAGTGTTCCATAATCTTTGTAACATTGTATGGTCCGATGTACAGAACTCTTAGAAATTTTTAATTTTTCGGCTATATAACGCTCGGAATTGCCTTCGTTATATAGAGTAATAACGGCAGATCTTGTCTTAATACTCATGTTTTACTTGCGTTCAATTTTAAATAATCTTGGTCACTTGAAATCTCAAAGAACAATGAATGTCTTCAATATTGTAATCGAGTCCTTTATACTCGACACAGGTAGACAAATAATGAAAAAAAATAATTTATAATTATCCATAGTAATTACCCTTTAAAAAAAAAAAGGAACCCGGCACCTAAAAACGTTTTTTATAACCCTTTTGCTCGATTTTTTACGACCTAGGCAAAAAAACAAAAAAGGGTAGTTTACGGCACGAGTATGTTATTCGCCCACTACCATAACATTGGCCATGTTAAATCCGTTTTAATTACTTTATTGCAATTGTCAATTATTGGCCAGCATATAAAAAATGAAAAAACCCCGATCTGTACAAGAGTAAAAGAGTGGTTTAGAAATTAAAATCGATATCAACGGTGGTCCGAAACTTTTGGCCTGCAGTGTATATCATTCAATCCAACTAAGTTAGAGCGAGCACTATTCCACGCAAACGAAGTTGCGGGCAACAGCTAGTGTAGATATAAATAGAACGTCTTTACTTGCTGATAAAAAAGGACGAGCAAGATTAGGGGTTGTTTTTATATTTTAGAGTGTTCCATTTGTAGCAGCGATAAGAAAGATACAGAGCTCTTGTTTGCACGAATCAAAGCGTGTGAAACAAGAAACTCCTAATAAACTATGTTTTAACATTCTGCCGGCCGAAATTAGAC
Source organism: Conops quadrifasciatus (assembly GCA_949752815.1). Taxonomy (NCBI): domain Eukaryota; kingdom Metazoa; phylum Arthropoda; class Insecta; order Diptera; family Conopidae; genus Conops; species Conops quadrifasciatus. The sequence goes on from OX457079.1 coordinate 17,228,918, forward strand.
CGCAGGGGCGAAAAGTCTATTCTTATTCTATCTGGAGATGTACAGCAACGATTTTTTACGTAAAAACCTAATAATATTGCTACAAGAATTACAATTAAAATCAATGATAAATGTCCGCTTTTTGTGTGAAATTTGAGCTCCTTGATTTCGACGTGTGTGGACTTCAACCTATTTAATTTCTGAGTCAGCTCATCGATATGTTGACTGTTGTTGATAGCTACCGTATCCAGTGGTCTTATATCCGCATTCGACACGACGCTGATATCTTTAATCCAAGACGACGTCTTTATCCTTATTGATTTCTTTGAATCATACCTTTGAGAAGATGTCAAGGAAATCCCTTCATAAGTCGCACAACATCCAGGTTTAAGCTCTAGAATTCCTTGTGACGGGATCTCTAGCCATGTACCCTTTCCACTGGCGCAACCTGTGGCGCGACCTGATAACCTGATAACTCAGATTATCAGGTATACTCTTTTTAATTTCAAAAATCTGCTGTTGAAGTTGAGCTGGAGTCAGAAGCTGCGTATTTATATGGCCATGGTTAATGTCAATAAGAAGATTAATTATTGACGCTTGTATCTTGTCGCACTCATAAATCATCATGCTTAACTGTGAGATCATCACTTGGAAAAGCAAGACAATCCTTTCTTTATTAAGTTTCATATTCATTTCATTATAAAACTTTTGAAGGTGGTAAGACATCAACTGAAAATTCCTATTCATATCCTCTGTAGTTTTCTTCAACATGTTGACTGTGGAATCCACGACTGACGTTTGCTGCTTGGCCAAATTTACCAAATTTTTCTCATTCTCAATGGTTCTTTCCATGTTCGCCTCCATCGTTGATCTATCTTCAGCATCCATTAAACCAAAAAGGATATGATATAAGGAACCCGCAAATTCAAAGGGTGTTCTTTTCTCTCTTCCTTTACTGTAACGCTGTAGATTTTCTAAGAAGGATGAGATCCTTTCCATCTCGCTTAGGTAAGGATTTAGATCATAATATATGACCATATTCCACTTCGAGCTAGCTTTTTGTATTTTTCCAATGCTGTCCATGTATATGGCGGTATCCTTTGAAATTTCGGTTACTTTAGCTCCAAACGTTCCATATAGATTGTCGGGCGTAGCCTTGAGCGGCTTGAGTAGCAACCAGAAGCAGAATAATATAAAAATTGAAAACTTTGGCCGACCAGACGATAACGAGCTATTTTTACTTATTTTTACTGCCGTGTATACATTTACTTTATCAGTACTATTTTCATCCGGCGGTTTTACTGTATAGAGCGGGCATACCTTATGCACCGGTCATTTAACCACCCCATTTTGATGTTTCAGGGTTACTACTCTTACTTCCTTATCTTTGCCTGGATGAATCTGTATAACTTTTGCAAGTGGCCACTTTGAGGGCGATGTTGTTTCGTCTTTGAGTTCCTGGAGGTTGAAAATGCCACTGAATTTTCTCTGCTGCAAGCGTTGGTATTATTTTTGAATTATTTCGAATAGCCGCTTTAAAATCTGCATCCAATTTCCTTTCCGCTCCAACAAAATTAGTGCCATTATCAGAGTACAAATGAGCACTTTTTCCTCTTCTAGCAAAAAACCTTCGAAGCGCCGCAAGAAATGCATCCGTCGACAAATCGCTTACAGCTTCTAGGTGAATAGCTTTCGTTGACATGCAAACAAATACTGCCACATATCCCTTAAAGGTTTTCTGCCCTCTTCCCTTGTAGCACCTCATAGCTATCGGTCCCGCGTAATCTATCCCGGTGTGAGTGAAGGGACACGAAATTGCCACTCTTGCTCTAGGAAGGTTACCCATTAATTGTTTGGTGCATTCATGACGATACCTGGAACACTTTGGGCAACATCTTATACATTTCTTTATCTCTTTCTTTAAACCAAGTATTCAGAATCGTCTTTTGATGATAGATTCCATCAATCGGTTGCCTCCATGAAGCGTTTCGACGTTCGCCTTCTGAACCAACAAGGCCGCTAAGTGTGACTTGTTTAGTATAGTTGGATGTTTCTGGCTAAAGTCAATATCTGCATTATGCAAACTTCCGCCTACATGAAGAATTCCATTTTCATCCAAAAACGGATACAAACTCAGAATTTTACTGCTTCTATCAAGATGTTTTCGTCTTTTCAATTTACCAATTTCACTATGGAATTCCGTTTTTTGATGGTACTGAATAATCAGTTTTTCAGCCTTTTCCAATTCCGAAACTGTTAAATATCCAGCGAAATCCTTTTTACCTTTAATTCTTCCCACAAATCGAAGCACGTAAGCAGCTATTACTCTTTGCAGTTTTGTCCATTTAGAGAATTTATTTATCAGGCCGCTCAAGAAGTGTGTCGTCAATGATGTCGTCCCGATTTTAACTGTTGAAGAAGCCTCACATTTTTCTATCCCTTGATCTGGCGAAGGATAGTCCGTTTGTGACAACCAGCTTGGCCCTTTCCACCACAATGGGTGATCTTTAAACTTATGAGCGTGTATTCCCCGCGATGCAACATCTGCTGGATTATCTTTGGTGCTAACATAACTCCATTTTATGTCCGGGACCAAAGACTTAATTTCGCTCACTCTATTTGTAACGAATCTGTCTTTATTTTTACAATTTTCGATCCATCCTAAAGTTATAGCTGAATCACTCCAAGCAAATCGCTTGTGTTTCCGGTCAATTACATCTCCGATTTTCTTCAACAGTTTAGCTAGTAAATGAGCTGCACATAGTTCTAGCTTAGGCAACGTTTTCTTATTTTTTATCGGGCTCACTTTGCTCTTGGCTGTCAACAGGGTTACCAAGTTATGGGCCTTTGCATAAACAACTGCTGCGTAAGCCCTTTTCGATGCGTCTGCAAACCCATGAATTTCCCAGTCCTTGTTATTTTCAGTGTTTATCCAACGGGGAATTCTAACCTCTTGAATCAACGAAATGTGCTTTGTAAATTCGTTCCATTCTTCCTCAAGTTCCCTTGATGGGAGACAGTTAAAATCCCGAATTACAAAATCCCGAAAAATTTTAAAATCCCGAAACGACAAAATCCCGATGCGACAAAATCCCGAAACGACAAAATCCCGAAAAATTTTTAATACCGAAATGAGAAATCCCGAAAATCACGAAATAAAATTTTTAATTAATAAAGAAATGACATTTAAGTCACAATTTTTTCCAACTCGAAGAAAAGCAAAGTTGTAATATCGAGAAAATTTTGTTGTGTGAAGGTTATAATCTACAATATGCAAAAAACTTCACATGACCGTGAGAATTCTGCTGATTGAGGGTTATGATACCTGCTGCGGCCGAAGGCCGCCAATACGCAAAAAAACCTGTATGCAAAAAACTTCACATGACCGTGAGGATTCTGCTGATTGAGGGTTACGATTTCTGCCGCGGCCGAAGGCCGTCAATACGCGAAAAAACCTGTATGCAAAAAACTACACATGACCGTGAGGATTCTGCTGATTGAGGGTATTGATCCCTGCCGCAGCCGAAGGCTGCCAATACGCGGAAAAACCTGTATGCAAAAAACTTCACATGACCGTGAGGATTCTGCTGATTGAGGGTTATGATCCCTGCCGCAGCCAAAGGCTGCCAATACGCAAAAAAACCTGTATGCGAAAAACCTCATATTACCGAGAGGGCTCTGCTAAAATTTTTTTAATGTTTTCTTAAAAGAAATTTAGTGGCTAAATTGAAGTTTGCTAGTGGTTTTAAAATGTTCAAGAAGATGGAGAATACCGAAAAACTAGTTTTGTAATTTCGGGATTTTGTTATTTCGGGATTTTGTCGTTTCGGGATTTTGTCATTTCAGGATTTTGTCGTTCGGGATTTTGTCGTTCGGGATTTTGTCTTTCGGGATTTCGTTACCAACCCCCCTTGATAGCTCTTCATCCCACTCCGATCGTTGTATCCATAATTTCTAAATAAATAACTTTGCCGTGACAGTCACTGGTGTTAACCAGCCCAGTGGATCAAATATTCTGGCTACCTCTGATAAAGCCTGTCTCTTTGTAATACCCTTGCTCTGCGAAAGATTTATTGCAAAGCTAAATTCATCTCTCACAGGATCCCGTTGGAGTGCCATCTCTTTCACAGATTTATTGCCCTTAATTTCGATAATTTCAGTAATGACCGTTCTAGTGACTCCTTTAATTATCTCCGCCTCATTTGATAACCATTTTCGCAGATGAAATCCAAAATTTGCGAAATGAGCAGCAATTCTTCTTTTAATGCTTTGACATTTTCTAATTGAGTCATCACCGGTCATCAAGTCATCCATGTAGAAATCAGTTTCTATTATATTCCGTAATATGTCCCTATCTGATGATCGATTAGCCATTTCGAGAAGTGTTCTTGTTGCCAGAAATGGAGCCGACGCTGTTCCACAAGTTACTGTTGTTAATTTATACTCTCTTAAAGGTTCCTTTTTTTCCTCGCGCCATAAAATGTGTTGATAAGCCTGATCAGTTTCTACTAGTCTGATCTGCCTATACATCTTCCCCACATCTGCAATTAGCACGTACCTCCATAGTCTCCATTTGAGAATTATGTATATTATATCCTTTTGTAGCCTGGGTCCAGTATACATAATATCGTTTAAGCTTTTCTTGTATGTGGTTTTTGCTGAAGCATCGAAGACCACGCGTATCTTTGTAGTCAAACTGTTCTCCTTAATGCTGGCCTGATGCGGTAAATAGTACTTGCCGCTTCCAATTTCCTTGACTGGTACCATGTGACCGCTATCTTGATACTCCCGCATAAATTTTATGTAGTCGCTTCTGAGCTTTCTATCACTCTCTAATTTTTTTTCCAATGATAAAAACCTGGCTACTGCTTGCTTACGGGAGTCTCCTAATTGTCTATCCTCACGTAAAGGTAGCTTTACCTTAAACCTGTCATCCGTGTCCAGGGTGGTGGTCTTTTTGTAAATTTCCAAACATTTTTCATCTTCTGGAACGGAGGACTCGCAGGTATTAATCTCTTCAATTTCCCAAAATCGCTCCAAATTCGTTAAAGTTGATAAAACTTTTCTATCTGCTTGCGATTTTTGTAGTATTCCTGATAATATCCAGCCAAGTTTTGTTGATTGGCCTAGAATTTCTCCTCTTTTACATATACCTTCTTCAAGAATTCTTCCGTACATGTCTGCACCAATAACGACGTCTATTCGGTCTGATTTGTTAAACATGGGATCAGCTAACATATAATTATCCCACTGCTGAATATCATATTTGAACGAACGGTCTGGATGCGTGCCCGTAAGCTTAGGTAAAACCAAGGCAGGAACTTCCACTATATATTTGCTTACAAATCTTGGCCTTATTTGTAAATGTACTTTGGATTTTGATACACCAATTACTGATTCACCAAGCCCATGAATCTCTGTTCTGGTTTTTTGCCGCGGTAAGGATAATATTTGAGCTGCTTCCTCCGAAATTGTTGTTATTTGTGAGCATTGGTCAATCAGTGCTCTTAGAATTACGTCCTCTCCTCTCGCAGATCGCACCTTAATTTGAGCTGTCGCCAAAATAACTTGTGCTGAAACTTCGCCTGTCGTCATTGAGTAAGATGTATTAGGTTTAATTTCTTCCGACGATTTGTTACGCGATTCCATTCCCTCCATATGCAGCAAATTATGATGTCTTCTATTACAGTGCTTGCACCTTAAATGTGGGTTTTGGCACTTTTTGTCCAAAGTATGGTTCATGCATGTAAAACACAACTTTTTGTTGTAGATAAAAGATCTTCGATTCTCCACGGGCAAATCAAGCATTCTTTTACAAGTTGCTATCGTGTGTCCTGATTTTTGGCAATATTTACATAATTGCGGGGCAGAAAATAATGTAGTCGAAACCGAAAATCCAAATGAGCTTCGGCCAGGCCGAAGATAACGCTCTTACTTGTTTCCACTTCAGAATTCTTTTTAGAATGTTGCTTCTTGGCATCCGTTTCTGCCAAAGCTGTTGCTTGTTCACTCGAAATTTCTTCTAAGTATAGTTTCGCGTCCTCCACAATATTACATATTGCTTCAAAATAATTTTTCTCGAAGTAGTCCTCGCTTGTTGTGCCCAAAGCTAGAAGCGCGACATTGTTCTTATTGAACTTCTCAAATGACTTTATTAGTTGTTTTTCTAACTCCTTCCGGACATGAGGCCGCTGGTCTTTTTGCACTAATTTGTCACGAATTCTCACTAACTCGTCTCCCAAATCCTTTTGACGTTCGTACAAGCCTTGTCGTTTGGCCATTATAATTTGTTGTTGTTGTAGCTTGTAGCTTGTATCTCGTTCAAAATTTTTTGCACTGTTCCGATGCCGAAGCCTCGGTACGCTTAAATCACTGTTTAACCGTGACTTACGCTTTTGTTATAAAACTTAGAAATTGTTGTCTTTAAGACAAACACGGTTTTATACTCAAATAATGTCGAGTATTTTCACCAACTGTGTTTATTAAATTTGATTGGACTTGGATTACGTCAAGACCTTTTTCCAGCAAACTGTATTTTTAGCTGGTTCAAATTTTAAAAAATTCTCGAAGGACCAAAAAATTTAAAGAAAAACCACTTTCTTTAAGTATTTGTAATGTACTGAAATTTTATTATTTCTAAAACTGTACAAACTAACTTACAAACTAACAAACCAACCTACACTTATCTTATCTATGCTGCTTGAATATACGTATGTAGATATAAATAGAACGTCTTTACTTGCTGATAAAAAAGGACGAGCAAGATTAGGGGTTGTTTGTATATTTTTGAGAATGTTCCATTTGTAGCAGCGATAAGAAAGATACAGAGCTCTTGTTTGCACGAATCAAAGCGTGTGAAACAAGAAACTCCTGATAAACTATGTTTTAACATAAGTACTTAATTTTAATCCAAATTAATTTATTTTATAATTATATAGTAGTAAAAGAAAAGAAAGGCAAATTTATTTAAAAACACATATTAACCGTACAATTTTTTACAACAATATTTATTTATACAATATTAATGTCACATTGATTATGTAAGACAAATAAGTTTAACAGAAAAAAGCAACACTACTGATTTCTTTCTTCATTTGGCAACATTGTTGGCACGTGGTTTTTCAAGGAGAAAGTAGAAAACAGCTGTTGCTGTAGAAAGGTTGTATGTATTTCGTAAAGATAATGGGATGTGACATTAGAGGTAGAGGTTCCCCATGATGATGTAGCCAAGAAGATACAACGACGTTAGTTTCAAGGAAATGTTTTTCAAATTACATTCTCTCTCTTTTAGTCTTCCTATTATACTAGTATTGGTGTTTTGATTGGTCGGGTTGCTGACTCATTTTCTTTTGACACCTGGTCAGTGTGATTGTCATTTAATGCCTAGTTGTTTTCAAAACGACTTATGCAGCTCTCTAATACATACATACATACATAATCATACATACATACATACACATCTCTATTCGAAATTCGAATAAATCATCTTCTCTTTTTTTAGCTTCAACCGTAATCTAATTCGTAAAAAACGCACAGAGATACGATCTTATCCGACGCTAGTAGGCGTTGTGAATTTTTGGGTAAAGGGGTTTATTTTCGTTCGAAATGTGCTGCACCGCAGTACTGTAATCCAGTGTATACGTGTGTTCGAGACGTCTCATGCAGACCTCTAGCACGTATGTATCTACCATATACGTATTAGAGGTCTGCATGGGATGTCTCGAACACATGAATACAGTACTGCAGTACAGCACATTCCTTCTTCATTGCGTATAGCATTCTTCATTGCGGATGGCAACAGGCTTCAAAAACAATAAAAAAATACAATAACAAATAACATAACAGAAAGAAACTACGCAGTTTTTATAGTCTGCATGGAGGGAAAAGGCGTTGGACAATAACAGATGATGCACTGTATGAGGTCGCATTAGCCGTCGGAGCAAGCCGGGAGCAGATAAGGGCCTGAAAATGTGCAAATAAAAAAACGAAAAAACTCTCCCTCTTTCCCTCCCCGCAAATATCAAATGCTTGTTTCTATCGATATTTACCGTCGTAGCAGGCAGGCAGCAGACCGCCGTAGAAGCGTTTGAAAGTTATCGGCAAATAAAGAAATTAAAAAACCCTCCCTTATTCTCACTGCTCAAACTCCAAAGACCGGCGACTACTTCTTTCGATTCCACTAACAAAAACTCCAGCAAATAGAGAAGAAACAAAAAACGTTCCTTTTTTCCCTAGGCGTAAAGTACAAAAAACGTATTGGCATGGATTCCACCAAGAAAAATGAATCAACGAGATATAAATATTTCTTTATTCGGCAGGGGCACCGAATTCATAAACAACGAATAATCGTTTTATTCCGAGTCGTGTAGAACATTCAGCGGAATATTCGTTCAGTTTAATCGACGATATAGTGAACGTGAGAGCAAATCATCTTTGGAGAAACAGAAATTACTGTCGCGTCTCTCGCAACCTGTGGCGAGAGTTAAACTGGGAGAACAATTCAAAGTGTCTTCTTTCTCTTAAACGGGACCAGCTGCGAATTGCGGTAGGGGTATTCACAGGGTACTGTGCCATAGGCCACATGGTGGAAAAATGAAAGACGGGTGCCAGGGTAGATTACTGTAGATCATGCCATGATGTTGATGAGGAAGAGACGGTACTGCCTAACCTATACATTTCTATTGCATAGCACTGACTGCCACATTTTTTTTTTAAATTTTGTTTTTCAATATCCATTCATTCTCTTTTTAAAAATATTGTCAAATTAATAATAATCAAATCAAAACGGAAATTTTTCTTTAAAAATTATGTAGAGAAATTTCGTTAAATCTTTATAAAAATAGTTTTATATAAATCTTTATAACCCAAAATAATATTGTAAAATTTACATAATCTCCAATTTTTAAACTAACATTTTATAATTCACCTTGCAGGAATTCCTCTTGGCAATTGATGTAACTTCTAGTGGAACTCCAGAGGAAAAATTAAAATGGGCATTCAGAATGTATGATGTTGATGGAAATGGAGTTATTGACATACAAGAAATGACTAAAATTGTGCAGGTTTGACTTCTTAAAAAGTTTATAAATTTTGAAATCAATCTGTTTATTTGTTAACACTATATTTTTGTAGGCTATATATGATATGTTAGGGGCATGTTCATCTAATAGACCAGCTGATTCCGCTGAGGAGCGAGCCAGAAATATTTTCGCTAAGATGGACGAAAATAATGATGGTCAATTAACTCAGGATGAATTTTTAAAGGGATGTCTTCAAGATGAAGAATTGTCTAAGATGCTTGCTCCATAATTTATTTTAATATTTGCTATAATTACTATACTGAAATTAAATTCTTCTATACTGACCTTTTATAAACAACTCACAAATTATGAAAGCTAGATTGCATTTTTCATAAATAAAGCAAGCCATTAAAAATAAAAAAGTCTTGTTGATTTTACAAAGTATCAAAAGTCGTAAAAAATAGTTTAGAAAAACTAAATTTTTCATGCAATAAGAAACTCTTAAACAAGTAGTTAAAACGAATTTTTTCTTTTTTATTTCAGTAAAAAAATAATAATAGGAAGGAATAAATTAACTTAATTAATAGGAATTACATTTTATTTAAATAAGAAATTTATTTAATAAACACATATACAAATTTTGTAAAATATTTGTATTTGGAGAAAATATGTGTCTGTAAGTACATAGCTGTGTAATATTGAAGAAAGTGAGGTGTTATTATTATTATTAGTTTCGTGAGATTGCTAAGCTTTCTTGTGTGAAAAGTACCGTTGTGCCCAGGGCCGGATTAATTTACCTTGGGGCCCTAGACATTTTCTTCCTACCAGGCCCTCTCCCAGAAGAAATAGAGCACTCAAAAAATATAAATTACAATCAGCCTTGTTCTGTATTCCGATCCGGAATTGATTCTGAACGGAATTGAATTCGATTTGTATTTGTAGAGGTGTTCTGCAATCCGATCGAATTTCACATGTTCGAAACGAAAACAATTCCGATTCAAACTCATCCAGCTATTTTTACCTGTCACTTTGGCGTTTAATAAACTGAAATTTAAATTTGAAAATTGAAAATAAGAATTGCGGCTCTCAATAGCGTAGTAGAGCAAGTACTCGCCTAGCATGTTGAGGGTGTGGGGTCGAATCCTGCCAACGCACGCGTGGTCATATAAATAGACATTTAAATATTTTTTTAACCTTTTTTAGATTGGTGGCTAATTATTGTTGCACCTAGTATTCCTTGGAGCGCTTTGTATTCTCCAGAAATACTTTTTTCTGATTTTGCATTTCCTAGCATGTCTATGATTAATTATCCTTCGTGGTAAACATTAAATAATAACAGGGCTACCTTTTTCCACTCGGCACTTTTTTCATTTGTGGACTAAAAATATTGGGTTCCTCCGCAAACTTTTCCCAAACAAAATCGCTTGTGTTAAAAAATTTTATTTTTTTTTCATTTTCATTTTTTCATTTTTTTTAATCAAATTCAAATTCACCAACAAAAAGTTGGTCGGATTACTTCCGACAGAAAATTCCGATAAATTGAAATGAAGAACACCTCAATTCCGACAAATACGCAAACATCGGATTCGAATATCGGAATCGGAAAATAGAAAACCTTCGAGAAAAAAGTGATCGAAATCAAATCCGATTCCGTATGAATCGGAATGCAGAACCAGGCTGAATATTACAATTAATATATAATACAATTAATAAAACAAAACTAAATAATGTGAAAAACTAAAAAAATATAAATTTTTATTTAGTATAATATTTTACTAATAAAAGATAAATTGAATTATGAAACAAAATAATTTAAATAAAAGCCAAGTTAGTTTAAAAACATTGTATCGAATAACAAATTTTTTGATATAAAACGTTTTTAGAACGATTTAAAAAGTTAAACGAATATATTAAAAATTTGGAAAAATATTTCGCCTATTTTTCAAAATTTCTTGACACAGTTTTTGATGGCATTAAGTAAAATATGTATATCCATATTTAAAATGATTTAAATGATTTTTTTAAAATTTTTTGATTTCTAGGTTCAAAGTCGGCGAGTGGGTTTATGTTTAATATTGCATTCCGAGTTCAAGTCTTGAGTCTCTAGCTCATCGGGAAGCTAGTTTGAAATCAACTTCAAAATTTGTACATGAAAGAAAGAAAGAAAGAGGGGTTTTTACGACAAAATCCCGAAATGCTTGCATCGAAAATTAACTTGTGCAAATTCGTGTACATAAAGTATAAAACCTTTCCAAGGTTTGTACTTTAAATATTTCCCCAAACAATATTTTTTTTCTCCTAAACGAATACATTAAGATAGAAAAGAAATATATGTATATTCAGCCTTGTTCTATATTCCGATCCGGAATTGATTCTGAATCGAAATTGAATTCCGATTTGTATTTGTAGAGGTGTTCTGCAATCCGATCGAACTTCACATGTTCGAAACGAAAACAATTCCGATTCGAACTCATCCAGCTATTTTTTACCTGTCACTTTGGCGTTTAATAAACTGAAATTTAAATTTGAAAATTCTAAATAAGAATTGTGGCTCTCAATAGCGTAGTAAAGCAAGTACTCGCCATGTTGAGGGTGTGGGTTCGAATCCCGCCAACACATAAATGGAAATTTTAATATTTTTTTAACCTTTTTTAGATTGGTGACTAATTATTGTTGCACCTAGTATTCCCTTGAGCGCTTTGTATTCTCCAGAAATGCTTTTTTCTGATTTTGCATTTCCTAGCATGTCTATGATTAATTATCATTCGTGGTAAACATTAAATAATAACAGGGCTACCTTTTTTCACTCGGCACTTTTTTCATTTGTGGACCAAAAATATTGAGTTTCTCCGCTAACTCTTTCCACAAAAATCGCATGTGTTAAAAAATTTCAAAGTTTTTACAATCAAATTCAAATTCACCAACAAAAAGTTGGTCGGATTACTTCCGACAGAAAATTCCGATAAATCGAAATGTAGAACACCTCAATTCCGACAAATACGCAAACATCGGATTCGAATATCGGAATCGGAATACAGAACACCTTCGAGAAAAAAGTGATCGTAATCAAATCCGATTCCGTATGAATCGGAATGCAGACCCAAGCTGATTATTATAAATATATATTATTAAATATATTTCTGAAAAGCCTGTTCTCTTACCTTTAAAACGGTATACTTTAGTTCATGTAGCATTATCTTATTTAAAAGATGTTAGCAGAATCCTCTCGGTAATGTGAATTTTTAGCATACAGGGTTTTCCGCGAATTGGCGGCCTTCGGCCGCGACAGGTTTCATAACCCTCAATCAGCAGAGTCCTCTCGGTAATGTAAAGTTTTTTGCATACAAGTTTTTCCGCGTGTTGGCGGCCGCGGCAGGGATCATAACCCTCAATCAGCAGAATCATTATTATTAATATTATTATTATTATTTATTAAAAAAGAAAAATTTCGTACAATACACTAAGAGCACAGCTCTTTTATAGTACATAAAACAGTGAATGGTATTAAAGTAGGATTAAAATAAAATTAAGTTAATTTAAGAATAAACTTAAAACTAAGCTAGATAATCCTAAAATAGAAAAAGAGAAAAGGGGTAGAATAATAGACCGACAGAGAAAAAAAAAAAAAAAAAGAAAAGAAAGAAAAGATAAAGTTCAGGTATTAGGTATTATATCTATCACGAAAAAAAAAATGGAGTAGAGATAACCCTGATAACCCTTGGCAAATGCTCATCGAAAAATTTAGGAACTCAGGAAAAATTACTTCTTACCAGCTGCCTAAAGGTGTCCACCTTACTAACAATTTTAATATTATGAGGTAGGCTGTTCCATAGTCTTACGGCATGTATGAAGAAAAATCTTGCAGAGTTATAGTATTTAAAAGCAGGAATAATAAGATTGTAAGATCTGCAAGACTGTCCAAAGCGCAACTTTTCAAAAAGATAATTAGGGCAACCAGAATTAATAAGTTTGTGCATGAATATACAATTTCTGTAGTTGATGTAATTATCAAAGCACGATCCAAGTAACAAGTATCTCCATCTTGATAGACCATCATCTCTTTTTAAATTGTAGACATACCTTGTAAGATTGTTTACGAGCACATTAATTTTGTGTGAAGAAGAAGAGTCAAGTTTACAGTAAATTAGCTCAGAATAAGTTAAGATAGGCACAATTAGCTGTAGGATAAGATTACGCTTAGTTTCAGATGGAAGATAATTTCCAGAAAAACGTAAATTACGCAAAACCCCGTAAGCTTTACCAATAGAAATATTAATATGGTCACTACAGGTAAATGAGCTATTCAGACAGATACCCAAGCTAACAACTTTATTAACAAATGTAAGTTGAGAATTACCAAGAAATATGGGAGGTAAACTAGACAGCCCAGGGCATCTTTTAGCGACTGGCAGAACGAACGATTTACTGGCATTTAGTGTAAGAAAATTTTCTGCGGACCAGCGGGCAATACGTTTCAAATCGTCATTTAACTGGGAACATAAATCATTAATTGATTCTAAAAGACAAGATAAATATAATTGGACATCATCAGCATAGGCGTGCATAGTAAAATAATGTACAACTTGAAAGATGTCATTTATGAACATTGAAAATAAAAGAGGGCCTAAAACAGAGCCTTGAGGCACTCCAACTGACACACGCAAGAATTCAGAAAATGCGTTATTCATTTTAACTCTTTGATAACGATTAGAAAGATAATTCCAAATAAGTTTTGTAGCACAATTAGAAAATAGAAATAAGCTTTTAAGTTTGTTACATAGAGCTGAGTGGTTCACACTATCAAAAGCCTTGGTAAAATCAAGTAGACAGAGGAGGGTTACCAGCTGTTTATCAAAATTTTGTCTGATATCATCAGTGATTTTTAGCATAGCCGTAGAGCAACTATGCTTTGCCCTGAAACCAGACTGATATGGATTAAGGAGATGTTTTTCGGAGATATGCTGACTTATTTGTTTAGCCATAATTGCCTCACACACTTTCGAAAGAGCAGGAAGGATACTTATAGGACGGAAATCAGATAAGTAAGTAACGGTCGGTTTTTTGGGGATAGGAGTCACTGTAGAAAGTTTCCACATAGAAGGAAAAGTAGACGTGGTCAAAATAAGATTATAAATACTAGTGAGAGGACCGATTATATAAGGTAAAATTAATTTAACAAATTTAATGTGGATTCCATCCTCACCAACTGAGGAGGACTTAATAGAAGTGATATGATTTCCAACCTCATATTGGAATCCTTTCGGTAATGTGGAGTTTTTTGCATACAGGTTTTTCCGCGTATTGGCGGCCTTCGGCCGCGGCAGGGATCATAACCCTCAATCAGCAGAATCCTCTCCGTAATATAAAGTTTTTTTTTATACAGGTTTTTCCGCGTATTGGTGGCCTTCGGACGTAGCAAAGATTGTAACTCTCAGAAAGCAGAACGCCGGCTACGCTGCTAACAGTATTCTTGTATACAAAGTTTTGTATACAAAGCTTGGCATAAAATTTGTATGCCACATTTTTTCAAATGGACTATAACTCCTCAGCAAGCAAAACGCTAGATTCGTAGCAAGTAATAATTCTGGAAATAATACTTATTTACAAATCGTCGGGATTTTGCGTTCGGGATTTTGTCTATCTCCCAAGAAAGAGACCACATAAAAACGTTTTAAAATCAGTATTGTATATAAATCAAGGTTAGGAAAATATCCCTCGAAAGAACAAAACTATTTATATCCCTCTCAAAAAAACTATCCCAAAAGATGAAAATTTTCTTTGACTCATGAGGGATATTTATTTTTTTGAACGTAGATTTCATCTACGTAGATTTTCATCTACGTTCAAAAAAATAAATATCCCTCACGTTCAAAATAATTTTCATCTTCAATAATAAATATCACTCGGGATGAAAATAATTCTCATCTTCTCAACGTTTCGATCGGAGAAGATGAAAAAACTTCGTTTGTCGGCAAATAATGAACGCGAGGGATGAATAAACTTCGGGATTTGGCGAATAGCGAACACAAGAGATGAAAAAAGGCTTCAGGTCGCGTACAAAACGATCACTGGTGATCGAAAAACTTTGAGCAGGCAAAATTTCGATCTATATGTAAAGATGAAATCAAGATTTGTAGGTGAGCGGAAAAATCGTACGTAATCGTAATCGTAATTACTGCACATTATGAACAAGTTACTCGTAGTCATCCTTTACAAAACGCAACAAAAACAAATTCACACGAAACACACAGAAAAACTCTCCTTTTCAGCTATTCAATGGCATCAGCAACGAAGCAAACGAACAGAAACCGCCGGCGTACGATTTTTCCGCTCACCTACAAATCTTGTTTTCATCTTTACATATAGATCGAAATTTTGCCTGCTCATAGTTTTCCGATCACCAGTGATCGTTTTGTACGCGACCTAAAAATACGTCCGATTTTTCAAAAAAAAAAATGAATTAACTCCCAATGAGATTATGAATTAACTCCCAACTTTTTCCAAGTATGAATTAACTCCAAAAAAAAAATGAATTAACTCCCAATGAAAATATGAATTAACTCCCAACTTTTTCCAAGTATGAATTAACTCCCAAAAAAATATGAATTAACTCCCAATAAAAATATGAATTAACTCCCAACTTTTTCCAAGTATGAATTAACTCCAAAAAAAAAATGAATTAACTCCCAATGAAAATATGAATTAACTCCCAACTTTTTCCAAGTATGAATTAACTCCCAAAAAAATATGAATTAACTCCCAACGAAAATATGAATTAACTCCCAACTTTTTCCAAGTACGAATTAACTCCCAAAAAAATATGAATTAACTCCCAATGAAAATATGAATTAACACCCAACTTTTTTTGAAATATAATATACTCCCAGGGAAATGAAATAACTCCCAAAAAGAATGCTGTTTTAACCGAAGCCGGGGTTTTGTCTACTGGGAGTTGCAATCCTTGCCGCGGCCGAAGGCCGCCACACGGAAAACCCTGTATGCAAAAAACCTCACATGACCGTGAGAATTTTGCTGATTAAGTGTTATGATCCCTGCCGCGGCCGAAGACCGCCACACGTAAAAGCCTGTATGCAAAAAAACTCCCATGACCGTAAGGATTTTGCTGATTGAGGATTATGATCCCTGCCGCGGCCGAAGGCAGCCACACGAAAAAGCCTGTATGCAAAAAACCTCACATGACCGTGAGGATTCTGCTGATTGCGGGTTATGATCCCTGCCGCGGCCGAAGGCCGCCACACGTAAAAGCCTGTATGCAAAAAACCTCACATGACCGTGAGGATTCTGCTGATTGACGGTTATGATCCCTGCCGCGGCCGAAGGCCGCCACACGTAAAAGCCTGTATGTAAAAAACCTCACATGACAGTGAGGATTCTGCTGATTGAGGGTTAAGATCCTTGCCGCCACAAGAAAAAGCCTGTATGCAAAAAACCTCACATGACCGTGAGGATTCTGCTGATTGAGGGTTATGATCCCTGCCGCGGCCGAAGGCCGCCACACGTAAAAGCCTGTATGTAAAAAACCTCACATGACAGTGAGGATTCTGCTGATTGAGGGTTAAGATCCTTGCCGCCACACGAAAAAGCCTGTATGCAAAAACCTCACATGACCGTGAGGATTCTGCTGATTGAGGGTTATGATCCCTGCCGCGGCCGAAGGCCGCCACACGAAAAAGCCTGTATGCAAAAAACCTCACATGACCGTGAGGATTCTGCTGATTGAGGGTTATGATCCCTGCCGCGGCCGAAGGCCGCCACACGAAAAGCCTGTATGCAAAAAACCTCACATGACAGTGAGGATTCTGCTTATTGAGGGTTAAGATCCCTGCCGCGGCCGAAGGCAGCCACACGAAAAAGCCTGTATGCAAAAAACCTCACATGACCGTGAGGATTCTGCTGATTGAGGGTTATGATCCCTGCCGCGGCCGAAGGCCGCCACACGTAAAAGCCTGTATGCAAAAAACCTCACATGACCGTGAGGATTCTGCTGATTGACGGTTATGATCCCTGCCGCGGCCGAAGGCCGCCACACGTAAAAGCCTGTATGTAAAAAACCTCACATGACAGTGAGGATTCTGCTGATTGAGGGTTAAGATCCTTGCCGCCACAAGAAAAAGCCTGTATGCAAAAAACCTCACATGACCGTGAGGATTCTGCTGATTGAGGGTTATGATCCCTGCCGCGGCCGAAGGCCGCCACACGTAAAAGCCTGTATACAAAAAAACTCACATGACCGTGAGGATTTTGCTGATTGAGGGTTATGATCCCTGCCGCGGCCGAAGGCCGCCACACGTAAAAGCCTGTATGCAAAAAACCTCACATGACCGTGAGGATTCTGCTGATTGACGGTTATGATCCCTGCCGCGGCCGAAGGCCGCCACACGTAAAAGCCTGTATGTAAAAAACCTCACATGACAGTGAGGATTCTGCTGATTGAGGGTTAAGATCCTTGCCGCCACACGAAAAAGCCTGTATGCAAAAAACCTCACATGACCGTGAGGATTCTGCTGATTGAGGGTTATGATCCCTGCCGCGGCCGAAGGCCGCCACACGAAAGAGCCTGTATGCAAAAAACCTCACATAACCGTGAGGATTCTACTGATTGAGGGTTAAGATCCCTGCCGCGGCCGAAGGCCGCAACACGGACAAGCCTGTATGCAATAAAGCTCCCACTTAAAAAAATGAAATTGGGAGTTAAAAGCTGTATGCCCGACCGCGGCAGGGATCATAACCCTCAATCAGCAGAATCCTCACGGCCATGTGAGGTTTTTTGCATACAGGCTTTTTCGTGTGGCGGCCTTCGGCCGCGGCAGGGATCATAACCCTAAATCAGCAGAATCCTCACGGTCATGTGAGGTTTTTTGCATACAGGCTTTTACGTGTGGCGGCCTTCGGCCGCGGCAGGGATTATAACCCTTAATCAGCAAAATCCTCACGGTCATGTGAGGTTTTTTGCTTACAGGGTTTTAAGTGTGGCGGCCTTAGGCCGCGGCAAGGATTGCAACTCCCAGTAAGCAAAACCCCGGCTTCGGTTGAAACAGCATTTTTTTTGGGAGTTATTTCATTTCCCTGGGAGTATATTATATTTCAAAAAAAGTTGGGTGTTAATTCATATTTTCATTGAATTTTTCAGGGATCATAACCCTCAATCAGCAGAATCCTCACGGTCATGTGAGGTTTTTTGCATACAGGCTTTTTCGTGTGGCGGCCTTCGGCCGCGGCAGGAATCTTAACCCTCAATCAGCAGAATCCTCACGGTCATGTGAGGTTTTTTGCATACAGGCTTTTTCGTGTGGCGGCCTTCGGCCGCGGCAGGGATCATAACCCTCAATCAGCAGAATCCTCACGGTCATGTGAGGTTTTTTGCATACAGGCTTTTTCGTCTGGCGGCCTTCGGCTGCGGCAGGGATCATAACCCTCAATCAGCAGAATCCTCACGGTCATGTGAGGTTTTTTGCATACAGGTTTTTTCGTGTGGGGGCCTTCGGCCGCGGCAGGGATCTTAACCCTCAATCAGCAGAACCCTCAGGTATCATAACCTTAAATCAGAAAAATCATCACGGTTATGATAAACTCCAAAAAAAATGAAATAATTCCCAATGAAAATATGAATTAACTCCCAACTTTTTCCAAGTATGAATTAACTCCCAAAAAAAATGAATTAACTCCCAATGAAAATATGAATTAACTCCCAACTTTTTCCAAGTATGAATTAACTCCCAAAAAAAAATGAATTAACTCCCAATGAAAATATGAATTAACTCCCAACTTTTTCCAAGTATGAATTAACTCCCAAAAAAAAAATGAATTAACTCCCAATGGAAATATGAATTAACTCCCAACTTTTTCCAAGTATGAATTAACTCCCAAAAAAATATGAATTAACTCCCAATGAAAATATGAATTAAGTCCCAACTTTTTTCGATTATGAATTAACTCCCAATGAAAATGAATTAACTCCCAAAAAAAATGAATTAACTCCCAAATTTTAACTCCTAAATTTGTATGGAGAATTTTGGGACTTAATTCATTTTTGATTTGGGAGTTAATTCATTGGGAGTTAATTCATAGCGCCGTTTTTTCATCTTCTCCGATCGAAACGTTGAGAAGATGAGAATTATTTTCATCCCGAGTGATATTTATTATTGAAGATGAAAATTATTTTGACCGTGAGGGATATTTATTTTTTCGAAAGTAGATGAAACAAGTAAGAGCGTTATCTTCGGCCTGGCCGAAGCTCATATACCCTACACCCGCATCTGTCGAAGTGATAAAAAGTGGGCGGGTGACACCTACTTTTTTCAATTTACAGGGAGAAAATTTTTTGATCTATTAACTCATCTACAACACCGCTTTTCCTACAAAACACCTCATTATATGGTATAGTATATAAGTGGTCGTGTCACGCCCATTTTTCAGAATATATTTTAGTCTAAGACGGTGGACTCGGAAATAAAATTTTAGTTGAAAATTCGGTCTACAAGCTGAGAAACTGAGCTAAAAGCACGGATGAGTGCATATTTTCTTTAAAAGTAGGCGTGGCACTAGTCCGATTTTCCCCATTTTCAATACCAAACAGCGTAGGATAACAAAGAATATTCCTGCCAAATTTCATGACGATACCTCTATTCGTTCTCCTGTAATCGTGATTTCCACAGACGGACGGACAGACAGACAGACAGACAGACAGACAGACGGACGGACATGGCTAAATCGAATCAGGAGGTGATTCTGAGCCAGAATATATATACTTTTCTATACCTGCCACGCCTCCTTTAATGCGTTACAAACGGAAGAACAAAGTGAATATACCCTCATCCCTTCGGGTGTAGGGTATAAAAAGATATTTATCAGTGAGGATCGAAAAATTGTTATCTTTGGTGAGGGATATGAATTGAGCGATATTAAAAAAAAACGTTTTCCGAACCCTGATATAAATACATATGTATTATACGATATGAATAAATTTTGTTTTCAAATTCTGCTTTTAGTTTTTAATTCAGCAAAATTATCAATTATTTTATCATAACTAATATTCCAAAGCATATTTGGATAAGTTATTTTTATAAAAATTTCGTGTTGAGAAAATTGTAAAGATTTTGGAAAATTCTGAAAAGACTAAATTAGATTAAAATAAGAAAATCCCTCATAAATCGTTTCTTATCATTAACTGAAATTTTGAAGGAATGAACTTCGGCTATTTTCAAAATAAACGGCTCATATAAAGTCAAACTTATGTTTGTTTCTTTGTGAAGGGAAAGCTCCGGAACCGCTGGACTGATTTGAATGCGGCGACCGCATTATGTCGTATAGTCCAAGGGTCGGCAACCTTTCTGAAGTTAATAGCCATTCTCCCCCCGATTTGGTATTTATTATTTGTAATTGATAATTTGGTAATTATACACATCGGTTATATTAAAAACCATGGTACCGAATAAAAATTTTTTTTATGTGATATAAAACGTTTTTAAACCGACCAAAAAAGTTTAGCGAAGACGAGGCAAAACACGTCCAAATTGTCAGCATACTTGTCAGCGTAAGTAACGGACATGAGTACCAACATAACGCCACAAAAAATTGAAAAGCGAATATATGTATGTATGTACGTAGCCCGCGGGAATTCAAAATTCACGGTACTTTTTGAACAGACCTCGTACATGACATTAAATTTTTATATATGTCGGCTATTCTTGATTAATCTTATTCTGGACATCCAATTTTGGTCTACTTTTAGACCTGTTGGACGTGTGTTACAAATAACACGAATAATGTCGGCCTCCAAGACATCAATTCTACCAACAAACCATGGATTCCTTGTCGATCACAGGAATTGGGGCTCTATCCATCCACTACGTGAAAAATTTTGCGCTAAGATCTTAGCGTTTATTAACACAAACTAGTGACCTTACGTGACGCCACAGAAAATAATCGGCAATTTAATAATTTGCCGTAACCATATGGTTGCCGTTGCCATATGGATCGTAACGTTGCGCTTCTGTTGAACCTTATCTTGTCCGGATGAGTGTAATCCATATTTTCGAACAAAAAACCATTGGTTGGTAACGAAATTCCGAACGACAACGTCACAAAACGATAAAATCGAGATGCGACAACACCCTAAAGTTATAGAAGGAATCCAGGATCAAATTTCTAAAGGGTCCTGCGTCAGAGGTCCTCCTGTTGCTCCTGAGGTGCCTTCGTATTCTGAAAGAAATGATTGAGATAATGTACTTTTTATTTGCATCAATAATACTTACCTATGAGAAACAAGTAGAAAGTAGAGAAAAGGAATTGTCAGCCATGGTTATCGGTTTCCGTTTTGGTTTTGTGGTACTTACGCAGTTCCCGTACGGTGTGTTGAAGTTGTTTGTGCAGTCAAGGGGTTACCATATGAGAATTGCGATGGTGGCGTTGAAAGACGAGCCTGACATAGAACTAATGAGAGAGAAATCATGATAAATAGGAATGAGATTAGAAAGGAAATACGAGGAAACTTGCTGTTGTGCGTAGGCTCATGAACTCCTGGTGCAGTCTCGACATTTGGCTATGCAAATATTATGATTTACCAAATTTGTTAAATTACAGTGCGCGCGCAGTAGTGTGAACTAATTAAAACCAAGCGGGTTCACAGTTTCGAATTTGTTCACTTTTGCGAATGTCAAAATTTAAGGCAGAACATATCCCCATTTTATCCTAATTATGCATTTTAAAATGGAAATTTACATTTATGAAACTAAATTTAATTTTATTCAAAAAAGAACTAAATACAGAAATATATTTAATAAAAAAATGTTTAAGTATTCATTTCACAAGAATTAAGAATTAATTCGTGTGGCCTGAACACGCGTGAACTTGTAATTTTTAAGCCAAACACGCACATTTTGCAATAATACGGATTTCCCCGAATTAAAAAATTCGAAAATTTCATGTATTTATGTATGTTTCATATTGTTCATCTTTTAGTGCTTTCAAGTCTTGTTCACTCTTTAGAGTAGTCAAAGCAAAATAAAAAGTGTTCATATTTTGGGGTGTTCATATTTTACGGTGTTCACACTACTGCGCGTTCACTGTATGTATACTTTTCTAGAATAATTTGGTAGGAACACGAATTAAATATACATACATTAGTTATTTAGCGGGCTTTCCGTTTTTTGCTGGAAATATGCCGGAATTTTAAGTATTAAATTTTATCTGAATGAGTTTGTGCGTGTAAGCTCCAAGGTCAAGGTAGGGAACGGCAGAATTAGAGTATGACTTCAAAGGTAGGAAGGAAAATTAAAATGGGGCTTTTTGGTCTTCTGGTTTGTAACGAGCAAGTCGAGGAGTTATACCCAGCTGGCGTATTTTTATACGGCGTTATTTAAAAGTAAAATTAAAATGCATAATAAAAGCTTGTTCGTATTGTAATTAAAATTCGAAGTAACCCAGTGGTAAAAATGGTCATGATATCATCGATGATATCCTCATGATTTCGTGTGCCGTATCGTCTCGATTCGGCATCCATTTTTCGCATTACATTTACACATAGAGTGCCTAGGGACCCGGAGTACTTCGGAATCTTGCTTACGGTGTAAGCGAGTAACGAATGAGGCCTGTATACGCAATCAATTCGCTCCTAGCTACGAAATCTACACCCTAGATCCGATTCCACCTTACGCCGTAAGGGAGGTCCGTAAGTAGTAGTTATTTTTCTCGCTTACAACTACCTTCGGGGCGAAGTACTTTGAATTTAATCGACAAAATCAGTACGCAATCATCAATGATTTTCAAAGGCCTTCGCTACATTTACCACTGGGAAAGTCTGATCAAGAGTATAATCGAAATTTAGAGTAAAAGTTTTGCCCAAAGTGAAGAAAAAACAAGTAAGAGCGTTATCTTCGGCCTGGCCGAAGCTCATATACCCTACACCCGCATCTGTCGAAGTAATAAAAAGTGGGCGGGTGACACCTACTTTTTTTTTAATTTACAGGGAGCAAATTTTGATTTATTAACTCATCTACAATACGGCTTTTCCTACCAAACACCTCATTATGTGGTGTAGTATATAAGTGGGCGTGTCACGACCATTTTTAAGAATATATTTTAGTCTAAGATGGTGGACTAAAAATCTTAAGTCCATAAAACTTTTGCTGAAAATTCGGTCTACAAGCCACGAAATTGAACTAAAAGCACGAATGAGTGCATATTTTCCATTAAAAGTAGGCGTGGCACTGGTTTGATTTTACCCATTTTAAATACCAAACAGCGTAGAATAACAAAGAATATTCGTGCCAAATTTCATGACGATACATTATTTCGGTGTTTTCATTTAAAAATCGCATTAACTTAACAATGTCTCAGAAAAAGAGAGCATTCATGAATATTGAATACAAGGCGCATATCATCTGGAGACTTGAAAGCGGTGAGTGCAACGCAGACCTTGCAAAGGAGTTCGGTGTGAGCCACTTCACAATTTCTACAATTTGGAAGAATCGCGATCAAATGTGTTAAACGCGTTCGATCCTCTAAATATGGTCAAATAGAGAATGCTTTGCTTAAATCGTTTAATCATCAACGCAATTTTAGTATACTAATAAATGGACCCCTTCTTCAGCTAAAGGCCAACGAATTTGCAATAATATTTTTTTGCATCATATTTTTTATATCATAGCTGAGTTAATAAAGATACATATATGATAAATATAAATAATTGTTGTTCTTTTTTGACGACGGAGTTTTCTTGTCCCTTCAATGTCGTTATAACCGATTTCTACTGAAAATGGAGAGGTTTCATTATTATGCTATGAGCACGGGGTATACTCCTACCGGGAGATTTCAGCTAT
This sequence comes from Conops quadrifasciatus, assembly GCA_949752815.1. NCBI lineage: Eukaryota > Metazoa > Arthropoda > Insecta > Diptera > Conopidae > Conops > Conops quadrifasciatus. The sequence continues at coordinate 17,252,757 of OX457079.1, forward strand.
GGAAAAGAGGTGTCAAAGAAAATGCAATCGTAATATGCTGGCCGATTTCTGTTCGACTATCATTTCTTATAATCCAAAATATTGTTGAAAATATTGAAAGGTTTGTAATTATTAATCCTGTCTCTCGGAAATCTTGCGCGATAGGAAAAACAGATATATTTGAGTTCAGAAGAAAAAATACTAATATCGTAGAATCATATTTTTCTTTCTGAAACAAAGAAAAATGCCTTTTTTTTATCAGTGTAATAGCTCTTCTTGTATTCACAAATAAAAAAATTAAAAGAAATTGCTGTCACGTCTGGTGTCCTCACGGGAGTTATTTAGAACCATTTCTGTTTTTGGTTTTCATAAATGACTTGTCAACAGTTATAAAAAAATGGAAAGTTATTCATGGTTGCTGACAATCTAAACTGAATGAAGTGGAAAGATATTACTTTTGCTTGTTGGGCTTGTTGGAGCCCAATAAAAAAATTTGTGACCTTTTTATTTAAATAGTAAATATTTAAAATAGCAAAATTTTTAATTAAAGTAGCTTAATCAGTTTTATCTATTTTAGTTTCTAGCACCTTGATTATCTTGTTAAATGCGTAATCTATCATGGGAAAACAAAACAGTAAGTTAAAACCGGAAGTTTTGGAAGACTTAAAGCAGAATACTGAATTTACAGGTAATTTTAAGTTTTTTTTTGGTAATTTTATATTGACGCGAAGAACTTTAAATGTATGACCTGATAGTATTCTATTACGCAAATATGGTATACGAGTATATGTATGTACATAACATATTATATATACATAAATTACATGTTACATATACGTTTCATTAGTCAAGGGACGATATGAGCTATATTTTTTTAATGAACTGAGTTTTCAAAAAATTTGCCAGTAAAAGTTCCCTAATCTAAAAGGGGACTTAGTACTCTCATACTGTTATAAAACTTTATGCATAAGTCACAAGTGCTGTGCCAAACAAAAACAAAAGATGTATGTATGTACATTAGACTGGTCCTTATTTTTCAACTTCCGATTTTTTTTTGGTATTACCCTTCAAAATTATGACACGTAATGAAAGAATGATAAGTACCAATTTTTAGCGAAATCGGATAACGGAAACCCGTGCCGCATTTAAGGCAAAGTTTAAAAATTTAACCACAATAGAAGATTATCGGCGGTGTTATCCTGATGCGACTAAAATCAACCTTAATAAAAGTCGGCATGTATTGACATATATCCAGGGCGTTCCGTATAAGATGTATCAAAAGTTTAGGACGTGTAGGTTGAGTCGAGACAAGGAAAATGTCATATTAGGGGTAGGGGCAATTTTCCCCAATTCAGGCGCAGGAGGGGTTTTTCTGAAAACGCGACTTCAAACCATAATTAACTAAATTAATTTTTTAATTAACTAAAAAAATTGTTTTTTTCGCGAAAAACAAAGTTATAAACGTTGCCAAAATATAGAATATACATTAGGGTGGTCTTAGCTATATGGGTAAAAAAATTTTGTGAGATTTTTTTTTATTACCCCCCCAAATAAAAAAAAATTTTTTTTTTACCCCCCAATTTTTACATATGATAAGAAAACTATACATCCAAACTTTCAGCAAGGTCGGATATCGGCAAGTCGTGCCGCAGAAAACTGCTTACACCTGATTGCAGTTTTTGCACTTTGCAGGCAAAAAGTGTTTTTTGGGAGGGAAGTATACATATGTCGTAATTTTCAATTTTCTCAAGAACTATAAGACATAGATCCCGTTCTGTTTGAAACATTTTTTGTAGAATTTATCAGAAAACTACGGAATCAGAAAAATGTATACTTATTCATGTAATTTTTTGTGAAAAAATTGGGACCAAAAAATTTTTTTCGAAATTTGTTTGAAAATTTTAAATTTGAGATTAATTTTCTCAAAAACTATTTGACCTAGAAGTCTAATTTTAAAAGTATTTTAGAGGTTGGATTTTTGTTTTTTAAAACCAGGAAACAGAAATGATATAAGTGTTCCCGTTATTTTTTGAAATTTTTTTTTATGGGTTGAAGTCGCGTTTTTAGAAAAATCCCTCCTGCGCCTGAATTGGGGAAAATTGCCCCTCCCCACAATATGACTTTTTCCTTGTCTCGACTCAACCTACACGTCCTAAACTTTTGATACATCCTATACGGAATACATGGCGACTTTTATTAAGGTTGATTTTAGTCGCATCGGGATAACACCGCCGATAATGTTCTACGGTAGTACTTGCAAAATGAAATGTTTATTATTTTTTTGAACTCTCAGCAAGAGCTAAAGTAGAAACACTTGCTGTTGTCAATGGCAGTGATTGTAATTACATTTATGCCGGTACACTTATGCCGTGGTTAAATTTTTAAACTTTGCCTTAAATGCGGCACGGGTTCCCGTTATCCGATTTCGCTAAAAATTGGTACTTATCATTCTTTCATTACGTGTCATAATTTAGAAGTGTAAGACCAAAAAAAACCGGAAGTGGAAAAATAAGGACCAGTTTAATATACATACATACATGACGAATTATATGTAGAATAATATTTGTGTTATTTTATGTTATTTCGCTTAGATTTTAGCAAAAAAAAATTACCATTGTTATTTTTGTTAGAATTTTTCCAACACTGTACGAAGTTGTAAACAATGGAAAATTCCACTTGTATTGCACAGTTCAAGTGAAAACATTCCGTGTATGTATATTGTTGAATATTTTGATTGGCCTGTCACTTGTATGTGTTAGTGAAATATTCAGAACCCTCGCTAGTTAAAATTGTGTTTGGGCTAGTTTTGTGCACTGTTCATGCAGGTCATGCACGAATTACCATGCTCTTCATCTCCCTCGCCTACAAGCGACGGTTTAATGCAAGCAGAGTTGGTCTCGTGTGATAAGCTTCATTGTAAAAACATGGATTCTTTAGTGGAACTTTTTGCTGAAGACTCTGAGAAGGAATTAATTCGCGTTCGAAATCAAAAGTAGCCTTAGTATTATTTATAACAATTATGTATTTACTATTTATTATCTATTTTATAAATAAAAATTGAAAAGATTAACTATACAAGTGAATAAAAAAATATATAACAAGATTTTTCATTGAAATATTACATTTTTATTAGGGAACGAGAGCTAATTTCTGATCGTCTTTTTTAAGACGAGAAACTCGAGAAAATCGTCTCTTGCAATACCAAAAGACGATAACTTCAACGTTTTACAAGAATTTTAACTATTTCGGTGACTCTTGGAATACGAAAGACGATTTCAATCGTCTTAAAGACGATTGGAGAGACGATTGCAAAGACGATTTCAATAGTTAGCGACTCTTAGAATACGAAAGACGATTTTAATCGTCTTAAAGACGATTTGAGAGACGATTTCAATAGTTTGTGACTCTTGGAATGCCTCTGTAAGTTTCACAAATAAAAACATCTTTGCCATAAAATATCATCACCATTAAGGGATCTTTCATTATAAGTTATGGCCAAATTTGGACATCCTAATTTGGAGTCATGAAGCAATCCTTAAATCAAGCAGTGACAAATTTAAAAAAATAAAAAAAAAAAAAATTCATGTGACAGCATTTATGAGAGTACTCTAAGCATATGTATGTACATATGTATATGTAGAAGGCGCATGACTCAGAATTTAAAATTTTTAAAACCAGATGCGGTCGGTCGGCAAGCAATGGGTGCATGCAACATGTATATTCTTTGGGTAAAGGGATTACACATGAAAAGTAGAGAGCAGGCGTTTTGAGCAATTTCTTCTTCCGTTCATAAAAATTTGATGCCCAAACTCAAATCATCACGATTTCTAGCGATTCGGAAATTAGTCGCTGTCAAAAGTACGTGGGCTCTTATGGGAAACGAGAAAAGTAAAATTCGCCCTCATCGCTTAGCGACTACATCACCAGCGACTGAATTATTTCTAATTTCATAGCAAGTTCTCTACTCTCGTTCTTCTCTTTTTCTTTGTTTGTTTACTTCATTTTCCTTCATACTATACTTCAGTGCTGTCGACAATTCTAGGACAGGTACCAGGCTTCGATTATGTTAGTGTTGTTTTTAACAGGGATTCCAACAACAACAACAATGTTGGTCGCTCTCTTATAGTTTCAGAGTTGTATCCCTTTGAAATTTAAAAACTTTAGGCCTATATCTCCTAAACTGTACAAAATACCAGTATATACTTGGTATCGTTGGAAAGTTAATCGCATTACCTTTTATTTATGTTAATAACATTCTATAGAAAAACTATTACTTTTAGTTTACAAAAAAATTTTGTATATTTTCTTTCATATTTTATATTTTTTCCTTATAATTTTATAATTTTTTCTTCATTTAATAATTTTTTCTGAATAAAATGTATAATTAACCTAAATATATAATTATCTCAAAATTAGGACAGTAGAATTTCTTACTTTTCTAAATACGATATATGTATGCATATAACAGGTGGCCCAGAAAGGAATGCATTTTTGAAAATTGTCGTTAAAAAAACTATTACATTATGTATGTATATTTAAAAACGCCTAGTTTGTTACAGTGTAAAGTTTGATAAATATAACTTTAGTTTAAAACAAGTGAGAGCGTTATCTTCGGCCTGGCCGAAGGTCATATACCCTACACCCGCATCTGTCGAAGTGATAAAAAGTGGGCGGGTGATACCTACTTTTTTCTAATTTACAGGGAGCACATTTTGATCTATTAACTCATCTACAAAATCGCACATATACCAAAAATATTATATGGCATATTATATAAGCCAGCGTGTCACGCCCATTTCTGGGAATATATTTAAGTCTAAGATGGTGGACTCGGAAATAAAATTTTAGCTGAAAATTCGGTCTACAAGGTGAGAAATTGGAGCTAAAAGCACGGATGAGTGCATATTTTCTATAAAAAGTAGGCGTGGCACTGGTCCGATTTTTCCCATTTTCAATACCAAACAGCGTAGGATAATAAAAAATATTCATGCCAAATTTCATGACGATACCTCTATTCGTTCTCCTGTAATCGTGATTTCCACAGACGGACGGACAGACAGACAGACAGACGGACGGACATGGCTAAATCGAATCAGGAGGTGATTCTGAGCCAGAATATATATACTTTTACACAAAGTGAATATACCCTCATCCCTTCGGGTGTAGGGTATAAACATCAAATTATCAAGATGAGCTTGGCATAACCTTGGCGGGTAAAATTCTGACAAACCTTAGCAAGAGTTTCTTTGGAAATAAAAGCCATTTCTTAACGAATATTCAGCTTCAATTTCAGCTTCAAAAGAAGTCTGCTGGACTTAAATCGGGGCTCCTCGGGGGCCAGGATGTGTTACCCCTCCGTGAAAACTGTTTCTGAGTAAACATATCCCTTACCACGCGCATTCTCTCATTTGAAGTGTGACACGTTGCTGAAGCGAAGTGTTCCTGTTGTAACCTCGTGACTCTTGCAATTTTGGAGCCAGAAAATTCGTCAGAATGGCCATGTACCGCTCTTTTACAATTACTGTTCGCGAATCTTCCAACTCACTGCTTAATTAAATGAGTATTCGGACACAATTCGTTGCAATTTGTCGTACAACTTGGATGTGACACCCGCGAAATTGTTGTTGTCAGTGGTAAGTTGTAGTAGTGGTAAGTTGTATCAACAATCACATGAAAAATCTTTTACAAGATTTTCGCATAAAAAATTGAAGCGTTAGTGTCGAATGTACAATTTGTCAGTACAACGGTCGCACACCAAGTTGTAACGTTAGTGGCCTGCATTATAACGTTCAGAAATTAGCGCGGTTTAAAAATGAATTTATGGGCCACCCTGTATATCATCAAGATCGATGCACGATATTAAAACCATCTCCTTGCTGAAAAGTATTTCTTCTTTCAGGGTCCTTCTGCATGACGGCCTTTGGCCGCGGCAAGCATTAAAATCATATCCTTGATGAAAAGTATTTTTCTGTCCTTCTGCTTGTGGGCTTTTAGCCGCGGCAGCGATTATAACCCTCAGCCAACAAAACTATCTCCTTGCTTAAGAGTATTTGTATATCTAGGGTCCTACTGCGTGGCGGCCTTTGGCCGTAGCAGGTCTGAAACTCTCAGTTAACAAAACCATATCCTTGCTGAAAAGTATTCCTTTATCTAGGGCCCTTCTCCGTGACGGCCTTAGGCCGCGGCAAGGATTAAATCCTTCAACTAACAAAACCTTCTCCCCGCTGAAAAGTATTTGTACATCCAGGGTCCTTTCGCGTGGCGGTCTTCGTATCCATTGTCCTTCTGCGTAGCGTGTCATTGTGAGTTGGAAAACAGATTTCTCTTCTAAAATCTTGCACCCTGTTTGTTATTAGTCGTGGGCAAATTTAGAATGAATTTGATTTTTATTGCCTGTTCATTAATTTTTATATTCCTCTTTTATTTTGAAGTTATAATTAATTTTATTTTGTTTTTTAAATAAAAAATTTATTTTAAAAATTGTTTTAACTTTTGTTACGTTATTTTTGTGGAGGAGGGAGGGGGTTAAAATTGCGTTACGTAATTTGGGAACAGCCCCCTAGTGGGCTGTGTATAAAGAGTTTTATAGTTATCACAGCTTAGTCAGAATACCAATGACAAATTCGAATGGCAAAACGTATAAGATATTTGTTATGAATGACATGTGTAAAAGCTAACCAGAATAGGGGTGTTAGTTTAACTGAGAGGCAGCTAACTAGAGCATTCCGTGAATGATTAATAAAAATCATTTGAAAATGAGTAAAACTGTGTGCTTTGTCCAACAAATAAATAACTGGACTAACTTTGGACGCCTCTGAGTCACGACCTTGCAGAAAGTTTTAAAAGGACTAAAAAATATTTGTTCCGTTATATATTTTGTTACAAAAAAGCTTTGGCTATAGTTGTATACATTTGGCGTCCTTGGGAGAGTAAAATTTCCCCTACACGACTAAAGGTTTATTGTAAAAATATGTAAGTATTTATTATTGCATAAAACGTGATATTAATGCATGAATACCTCTTAATTAAACTGCAAAAATATCTTGTAAAAATTCAAACATATACTCGTAAATATATAAGAAGTATTTATTATAAATCTGATGCATACATGAGACTGCCTCTGCGTTGTTGTTGTTGTTGTTTCCTTTGTATAAAACTTAATTACTCCTTTGCTTGTAATCAAACGGAGTGTTGGCAAGTGTTGACAGTGTTGTCAGAGTGACGTTTTTGTTATTTTACTTTATTTACTTTTTACTTTATTTTACTTTACCCTGTTAAGGGGATAAGGGGGGTACTTCGTTCAATATAGCGTAAACGTATAGGCGTGGTAGATATAAAAAAAGTACATAGAGTCATATATTCTTACTCAGAATACCGTCTGAGTTGATTTAGTCCTGTCCGTCTGTATGTGGAATTCTCGATTACAGGAGAACGAAAGCGGTGTCGTCATGACAGAGCATCGCAGGCTGTTTGGGATTGATAGTAATTATCACGCTTGCTTTTGATAGTAATTATATATGCAAGAAATGTTGCTAGAACTGAATTTCTCACTCCAGATCTTCTTAAAGATAAAAACAAAACAAAATATAAGCAACACAAACTAAAAAAGTCTTGTTTAGTTCCTGTTTTTTTAAAAAGTACAGTCCTCATTAATAATGCAATATTATCAAATGTCCTAAATTGTAGTTTGAATATGAAATTTCTTAATGAAGAAAATGTAGAATTGGGACCTTGGATCTTGTTATGTGAATGCGTCCCCCTGCATTTAGGGTCTTGGGCTTTTGCCCTAGTTGCCCATAGAACAATACTGTAAAAACTGTAACATCCACAAAGATCCAGATGAAAATTTCAATCCCTGTGAACTAAGACGACGTGAATGCTATAGCACTCCTTTATAGATTCATGCCATAGCCAAGTGTTAAGGCTCAACTATAATGAACGTAACCGGAAATAACAAAAAATTAAGAACGAAGCGAATACACGCAAATCGCGTGTATGGTACAAACTATAATACAATACATTAAGAGAAGTTTCGTTAAAATTTCGTTAACATTAAGGAACATAAAGTGATAGCGAAACTGGTCACATAAAATGAACGTACACAGAAGACCTCATGTTTTCTAAAGTCTGTTAGAGGCGGTGCTAAAAGTTAACAGAAATTAAGCTTCATTATCGTTGGGTTTTGACATTTGCTTAAGTTTGCTTAATGCCATTATAGTTGAACCTTTACCCCTTTAATTTACTAAAGGCGAATTTAGGCAAATACACAGATGAAAGATATGAACATAATTAATGAATCGGTTGCAATTGCATTAAAAATACAAAATGCATAATAACTACTTACAAAAAATTTCTTCTATCATTCTTTTCTATATGCAATCAAAATTAATGCCATAAAAATATTTTTTAATATTTTATTATATTAGATATTTTTAAATTAAACTCTGTTAACTCTGTCTGCTTAGTTCAACCTGTGCTACTGGTATAATGCACTAACAAAAAAAAAGCTGCAGCCAGATTTTCGGCGGCTTAATATGACTTTAAAACCTCTAATTAAAAAAAATTTAACAACTTTAACTGGAAGTTTTTTCAGACGCTGAGATTCAGGAGTGGTACAAAGGCTTCCTTAAAGATTGCCCAAGCGGTCACTTATCCGTTGAGGAGTTCAAGAAAATATATGGTAATTTCTTTCCTTATGGAGACGCCAGTAAGGCAAGTATATCGAATTCATTTTTTAACACAAAAGAAAAGTAGAGGTAACCATCGATTTATATGGCATTGCGTTTGCACGATTACAGGGTTAAAGCCTGTTTGCAAAATCTGGCATTTAATTTTAAAACGGTTAAGGCGTACAAATACAAACAATACTTTAATTATTTGGGCATTATTGTAAGTGAGGGTTTTGCTCTATCAATGTGCCACGTAAATCGAGGGTAATTTGTGCATAGTAACTTTTGTGTTTTCAAGTTAATATTGTTGTATTTTATTCGAGATATATGTATATTTATATATATGCGCGAAATGTATATACAGGGTGTTCTGCATAAGATACGAAAAAAGCTTAGGGTGAATAGGTTGAGTAGAGATAATTTAAAAATCGAATGGAATGGCCTCGAATGGCCTAAATGGGGGGTACTTTTCCCCCGTTTAGGCGTGAGGGGAGATTTTCGAAAAAAAATTATTTAAAACACTAAAAAAGTTTTAAAAAAAAGGATGTGATGCTCTGCAAGAGCCCTTTGCAAAGCTAGAATCTCAATGCTTCATAGGCTTTTTAGACAATAGCTCAAATAGTTACAAGAATATGTTACAGGGGTAATACTCCTACCTTTGTCTTCCCGAGCTCGGATAGATTCAGGGGGTGGGAAGAGGTGCTGGATCTCACGCTTGTCAGTCCGAATTAATGCGATGTCCAGACTCAGCAAAGTTCTTTCCAAGGAACATACCTGTCCAACCCTCATAGCCAGAAACGACTGTTTTTGGACAGACAGCTCGCAAGAAACCCTAGAAGTACTCATGAACGAGCACTTCCCAGGAAATTACATAGAAAAAACTGCAGGAACCACTAATACAGGATGAGCAAAGTGCTCCGTCTTGGCAATTAGTGGACAGAGTTATTTCAAGAGAGAAGATTTTATGGGCTCTTAAACGCTTCGACACTTAAAAATTCCCGGGATTGGATGGTATCCTCCCAGTAATGCTATGGAATACTAGAGAGACTATCATTTCCTGGTTAATTACTCTATATAAAAACAGCATAACTCTCAACTCTCTCAAGGACATGCATCTGCCAAAGACTTCCGTCCTATCAGCCTGTCCTTTGTGTTGAAGACACTAGAAAAAATTATTGATCTTCACATTCGGCAAAGAATAGTCGGCGGGAGGTTATCTAGTTCGCAACATGCTTACATCAAAGTAAGATCAGTAAAACCAGCTGATTTGTTGCACATATAGAAAGGTCCCAATATCATAAACAATTCACGCTAGGAGCCTTTCTTGACATTAAAGGGGCTTCTAACAACATTCATTCAGATGCTATTATAAACTCCTTGCAACGTCTGGGCGTTGAAAAAGAACTTGTAGCATGGATTAAAACCATGCTATGTACAAGGAGTATCATATGTAGTCTTGGTACATCTCATTTCCGGTGATCAGTATGTAGGGGAACGCCACAAGGTGGTGTGCTGTCTTCCCTACTCTGGATAATCGCGCTAAATGTCCTCGCAGCTCTTGATCAAGAGGGGATGAAAGTTGTCGTGTACGCTGACGACGTGGTAATACTTATATCAGGCCTTTTCTCAACACTATCAGTGAGGTGATGGAGAGGGCGCTAAGAATATTAAGTACATGGGCACAAAACTGCGGATTGTCAATCCAAGAAAAACTGAACTGGTGCTCTTTACCACGAAGACAAAAATTCCTTTATTTAACATTCCAAAGCTAAATGGACAACCACTTCAACTTTCACTTAAGGCTAAGTACTTGGAACCAGTAATTGACTCGAAACTTAGCTGCAAGGAAAATATAGAATCCAGAGTGAGGAAGGCAAGCACTGCCCTCTACACCTGTAGTAGAACGTTCGGCAAGATATTGTACTACGGTGGTACAATGCTAGCTACTTCAACCCTTGTTCGTAGATGTAGAGAAGAACTTAATCATCTTGGCAGCAGCTTAACCGTCTCCTTAGTTTGGGTTCCGGGGCACTCGTGCATAACTGGAAATGAGACGGCTGATCAACTGGCAAGAAAGGGCTCACAAGTAGATCCGGTTTTTGCAGTGGACGTGAAAATCTCAATTGGAAGTGTTAAGAAAGACCTGCATAATCACTTTTTAAGCTTGGCCAATAAAAAATTGGGTTCATTGCAAGAGTGCAACATATCCAGAGATTGGAATTATGGCCACGATACAATCTCAGTAGGAAAATGGACTTGTTGAGGATGTCTAGACGTGACATCTCACGGGTGGTCTTTGTCAGTACTGGACACTGGCCCATTGGGACCCATGCCAGTAGACTTGGAATCCCACACAACGTGGGATGCCGCAGCTGCCAAGACTCCAGAGTTATGGAGTCAGTAAAACATTTATTATGCCAATGCCCTGCCCTAGCACAGACTAGATTTTCAGAAACAGGGAAGATGTTTCCGGAAAACTTGAAGTGGTGTACACAAGGTTCTGTAATATCACTACTACGTATTATCACATTTTCGAACTGGCTGTAGTGTAGATCACTAGCAGTAAGCTTCGCAGTTCATGGGGTAGTGGTATCAAAACGGCACAAAAGTGCTATTTGTGTCCAGGAGGTAACCTGGGCAGCCACGTGTACTACTACTACTACTATGTCAAATAGTTATTGAGCAAATGAATGCTAAAGTTCAAATTTTAAGGAAAAAATTCCAAAAAAATAAAAACTTACAAGTGGTTTTGCAGAAAAGTGCAATTTACGAAACATACTTTTTACCTGGAATAGGACAGCCGTGCATGAGATCGTCACTATATACACAAAGAATGGACACTACTACGTCGACCTCTAACTGGTTCATCCTAAAAAAATAACATAAAATTAGACTTAATAAAAATTTAATAAAAGCACTAGATCGGAACGGTAGAGGGTAGAGGCTTGTATCTGAAAGTGAAATTCCCGAGAGAAAGTGAGGAAAAATTAAAAAGGGCATAAAGGTCAGAGAACTTTTAAAGATCGCCAGTTGACAACATGCTGACTGAAGTTGAACTAATAGCATGGAGATCTTTTAAAGCAGTTGTGACAATTTTCTTGGAGATATCAGAGCTGATAATTACGAAGATACGAAGAGCTAACAGAATTACTCAGTGCCTATAGAAAAATGGGATGTAATATGTCATTAAATTATTTACTTTATTGATACTCATCTCGATTGCGGGTGACACCTACTTTCATTTTATTTGCAGGTAGTAAATTACTACCGTATCACCTGTATCTACCTGTATTAAAAAAATAATAAAACGAGTTAAATCTATTAACTCGTTTACAACACCGATTTTCTTAACAAACACCGTATTATATGGTATGGTATACCAATGCGCGGACCACGCGCACTTTTGGTATATTTTAGTCTAAGATGGTGGAATCGAAAATAAAATTTGACCTTAAAATTTCCTTTATAAGCTGAGAAATAGAGCTATAAGCACGGATAAATCCATATTCGCTATAAAAAAAAGGCGTGGCACTGTTCACAGGGCAAACAGTGGCACAGATGGACGGACAGGGCTAAATCGACTCAGGAGGTGATTCCGAGCCAGAGTATAAATACTTTTCTATACCTGCCACGCCCCCTTTAATGCGTTACGGAAGAACAAAGTGAATACCTCATCCCTTCGGGTGTAGAGTATAAAAATCAATCAGCAGCATTAACAGCAGCAAAGAATGTAATAACAAACATGAAATATATGTTACTGGTAACTGCTAAGATTTCGGTCACAGCAAACAATGGCCAAACCAATACCTATAGGTCCATTCTAAATTCTATGTCTCAGATAAACCTAGTAAAGAAGCGGCTTATTAGACAACTAGAAGGTATTGGTCAAAATTGGGCAGGTTCTCATCACGGTTCGAGGCCTTCGTGTTGCCGCAAATAGTTTTACCACAGCCAACTCAGCCTCAGACAGTTCAGGATGGAACTTTCCTTAAAATATTGCACTAGCATACGCTGAATTCTCAAAGAAGAGCAAAATAGATGTTCTACTTTGAGAAAAATTCTACCATGAGTTAATACTCCCTGGGCAGATAAGGCTATCTAAAAATGTACACATACTACAAAACCGTGTGTTTGGGTGGTTAGTATGCGGAAAGGTCGATAGTGATGCCAAAAATTCATTTACGTGCACCATACACTGTGAAAACGACCGAATAATTGACGAACTAATGGAACGTTTTTTAGAAATTAGACGACCCCAGTAACAAATATAATAACAACCTCATGGCAGCTTAAGGACATTGTGAAAAACATTTTATTTAGAACGTTCGCAGAGATCTATCAGAAGACTAGAAGACCAAATCAATAGCAATTAGTAGATTTATAGCACTAGTGAAGCGTCTGAGCAATGACTATAAATCACTAAGCCACATGATAGAAATTCAGCTAAGTGACATACCCAAGTTATATTACATTATACCTCAGCACTGCCCCCTAAGACCCAACAAGACCACAACAAAATCGCGGGTAGTATTTGATACATCGGCAGAAACATCGTCGGAATTATCATTGAATGGCATACTCCATTCCGGTCCCACGCTACAAAGTGATTTACTGCGTTTCCGGATTCCTAGATTTGTACCGTTCACTACAGATATCGGGAAGCGGTACCATGAAGGTCAAGGTTTGGGAGATGACTTCCACGTTGACGACGGTCTTAGTTGTTTTCACACTTTGGCAATAGCAATTGATATACAAAGTGAGCTTATATCTCTGCCTAAGCTCCTTCAAAGTATTCCACGAGAGATAAAGGAAGTAGATCTAGACTTCGACAACAATAATAAATCAATAATAAAAACTCTGGAATTGACCTGGATACCAAAGGCAGATGTTTTTGTTTTCATTTTCATCAGTCGCAGAGGCCATTGTCAAAACACCTATTATGACAACGCCACAAATTTCGTTGGTGCAAAAAAAGTTAGCAGAGCTCGCATCGACAATCTATTCAACAGATGGACATGAAAATATAACAAGTGAGTGCAGCATCAAGGGTATCAAATTCAGTTTTATAACTCTAAGGGCACCCCATTTCGGTGGTTTATGGGAGACTGCAGGTAAAACACCCCCTGTCACTAGGCATCTGGTCCGCGGCAAAGCTGGACACTCACGTAATTATTGATCAACTGACTCCAAAACATTTGAGTCATGACAGCTTCGACACTAAACGGAATACCAAGCCCACTGGCATGCATTCCAATGGGCCAGTACTATAAAAGTTAATCCCTCAAATATAATACCTAGACACTCTTAGCAAGTCTATAGTTCTACTGAGATTATTGGGCTAAGCGTAAACATATGGGCTAAGCGTAAGGTCCAGTACCTCTTTCCACCCGCTACATCTATTCGGGCTCGGGAAGATGAAAACTTCTACTTTCATTATCTTTTATATCTTATTATTATCTTCCTTATATTACCCAGGTAACATATCTCTAAATTATTATATTATCCCGGTAACATATCTCTAAATTATACTTTACGATAAAATCGAAAAGGTACCACCTATCTGGTTTATTTTACTGCTTCCCCATACAGTACGCCTAGCGTTTGCATTACGGGCGAGGAGCAGGATATCCCTTCCACCGATATCTAAGGTTCTTATTAGATCATGTACCTCAGCTAGGTGGGAGGGATTATCGTGGGCCATGTACGCCAATGATATGTATCTGTTGTGCCCACTGGAATTTTTTATTCGGATGACAGTGAGGTCTGCACTGCTGTAATTGATACACAAAAAAGCGATAATGTATTTCTTAGCAATAATACAAGATCCTGGTTTACCTGAATTTTTGGAAGAGAATATCTGGAAAATCCCATTTTGGAGATGTCCTCGTATCGGCAGGTTCCTCACCCAGGGCTCCTGGACCTACCCAACATCAATGTTCTCCTCCTTCATGAGAACAGATTATCCGCAGCACGCGAAAAGTGCTGCAGATTAATCTGAACCGACTTAATTGTTGGAGTTAAGAGGTAGGCTCACCATCTCTCAGCGACATATCACCTAGTTGTACGTTGGGGTCCACGATCCTACGTGGATCGTCCTCTTTCTTGTTTGGGGAAGTAAAGATTTTAAGTTTGGCCTGCCTGATACGAAGCTTAAGCTTAAGATCCTTCTTCTTCAGAACGTCGAAGCACTCCTCATTTATGGAGAGAAGGTAGGACGTGCTGAACTTCTGCGGTTCTTCCGCATTGGGTCCGTCGAACTTCATTTTAGATATCCAAATCGGACCCCGCGGTCTCTTTGGAATTTCCGCAGCCTAAATAAGTTTAAGCTTTAAACCTTTCCAGTAAAAGTTCAAACCTTTGCCGAAAAACTCCTTGAAGAACGCGTTTTTGCATTTGATTACTATACAGCCTCGGACTATCTCCGAGGAGTTGAAGCTAGGTATAGGACCGCCCTTGTTTTATAGTACACACTCCATGACGTGCTCGGAAAGTTTGCTCCCCACTCCACTCCTCACAGATGCGTCTGCCGCTGTTAAAGGCATCTATTAGGACGCTGGATGCCCTTATCTACCTTGCCGTTGACAGCTGGGGGAGTCCTCCAGACCTTAGGCTTTTTGGCAACCTACATGGTATCCCCCTGTGAGAAGTTGTGCGGTGAGAAGTTGTTCGTCATCCACAAAAATCGCCAAGTATCTAACTTTGTCAGATACATCTCGATCGTTTGTAATACCAGCCGCAGCATTCGTAAGTATCTTTTCAAGAATGTACATAGCTTTTTGGTATCTCAACTTAGTGAGAACACCCGAGGATTTGTGTCTACGCGAGGGCTTTGGGATGGACTCCTTCCTATCCTTTTCCTGCATTGGCGGAAATATTGAGGTTGTGTCAACTGTTGAGCTCGCAGGGGTACTCGCAGCTGGTACCCGCCACAGGCTCAGAGTCCACAATTTTCTCCTGGCTAGAAAGGACAACATGTCAAAAGGACTCCTCACATCCAAAGTTAAATTTTTATTTTTGTTCATTTCCGGTTCTTACGACCGCTTCGCCAAACCGTTAGGCAAAGCTCGGCGGTCTGTGGCTCGGCTAGCCATACACCGAGAAGATTGAGTGCACACAATCCTCTAAAGTGTTAGTTTTCACATGATTGCGTGTAAGTGTGTGACTGATACGACACACCACAATAAATTACCCGCAAGCATGTGCATAAAACCGACAGTTTTCCTTTTGTTCTCAGCCACACACGACACATGATTGTACGCACGCGCACGCGCACTCGTATCAGTTGGAGTTTTACAGCATTTAAAAACGCAGACAAGTAGAAAACGCATGTACTCTTCTCGTTTTTATTCATTTTCTGTTTTTTGCTGGTGTGTCCTGAATGTACCAATTCCGACTAATTTTAGACGATTTTGCGATTATATCAAGAAAATTTGCATGTAGTAGAGAGAGTGTCGCGTCTTAATTTATTTGGTCTGAAGATTATCGACAAGTAAAGAAACGAAAAAGACTTTCTCATTCCCACCGCTCAAACTCAAATGGCATACTAAGGAAACTGAAAAAACAAAATATCTTTTTTCACACCACTAACTCGTCGCATTCATCAATAATTTATGTTGAAAGTTTTAGGATGACGCTCTTTATTTGACGCGTTAAAAACGCGATCGCAGTCTTTTTCCTTGCCTTCCGGCTTTTTGCTTGTGTTTGCAAATAATTGCAATAATTTGTTGACAGTCACGACCTACGAGTATTATTCAAACAAAGAAACCACGGCAGTCAACGCTTAAATGTTTTGCTGTATTTAAATACTGCTTTCAAGTCGACTTGTGAAACTCTAATGTGTACTTTTTTGAATATGACAACGAACATGTACGATAAGCAATCGGGATTCACCGTTACACTTCTAAAATTGTGGTTAATTTGATGATATCAAAAGTCGTCGCCAAGATCGTTCTACGTCCTAGGACTTCAACCCTATCTTAGCAAAGCAGAAGGAGCTTCAGTAGAAAAGAAGCAAATCAAAATTTTGCGGTAGAAAATTTTAGTACATCCTTTAAGTTAGCGCAAGAGCTTTTAAAGAGGAAAATAACGTACGTAGGTACGCTTCGTCAAAATAAAAAGTTTATTCCTCCGCAACTAACATTTGGAAAAACATGGGAAACATTTGGGTTCCCTTATAGACTTCGCCTTATGCTTTTACAGAAGATGCGACATTAGTGTTGCTCGTAAAAGTATAATTTTACTTAGTGGGCTTCATTATCGTGCTGAAACCGGCAAGGATGGCAAAGAGCTACAGGAATTGTTAAATACGAGTACTATAATGCTACCAAATGTGAAGTCGACAAAGTTAATGAAGTGCTGGCGGCGTTGGTGCTGGGCAGTGCAAATTGCAAAACAATTTAATGGTCAATAGTTGCTAAAATGTTTGAATTTTGTATTTTGAATTCATACATTTTGTTTAAAAAAGTCGATCCCACTTTTATCAAAAACCAAAAACTAAAATCGTGGGCCGTTTTTAACGAAGAATTGACCTTAGAATTGGCCTCTAATTTTATTTCGAATAGAAAAAGGAAACCTAGAGACATTTCTTCAAAAGAATGTTTTCACAAAGTAATCAGTTTTGACACTCAAGCTAGTGGTCCTCTTACTTACTTATTTAGTAAGTCCTCTTACGGACTTATTTAGAAATCCAAGAAAAGAAAGCCAAAAGATTCCTTAAGAAATAACGTATCTCTACTGAACAAAGCGGAGCAAAGCGATATAAGTCACTCCGTTTTAGTTGCGCTACGTACTCTAATAGAGAACGGAAAAATTACGAGACAAACATAGTTTCTTCAGTCTGTAACCATTTTTTTACATGTATACTTAGGAGGACCAACTGTACCGAAATGACCGGTACAGTACCTGTACCTGTGATCTTGTGTACCGTGTACCGCAGCAATCAAAAATTATACCGAAATCTATTTTCAAATCGTTTTTGTACCGAAATTTTATTAAAATTTTACTCTGTTTTAGGATTTTCATATTTATATTAAAAGGTGTAAACGCTCGGTAGAATGTTTTGCGTATTTTGCCAAAAATACTGTTTCATACAATAAAAAAACTGAAAATCGTCGGGTACATTCTCTGTGTGCCAGTCACATGCGCCACTGTTAAAAGAGTAGTTTTCCTTACTAGATGTACCCGTCCCCGCGTTGCTGTGGCTCATTCTGGTTAAATGGTTAGAAAGCGCGTGTTGCTTCCGACCACAAATGAAATATTCCTCATACAAACGTTGCAACCCGTTTTCACCCCTTCAGGAGTTGAATTTTGAAAAATTCCCAAATGTATTTGAATAATTATACCAAAGAGTATTAAGACCAAGTTTCAAGCAAATCTGACTACAAATAAAATATTCCTACATACAAACTTTGCAACCCCTTTTCACCACCTTAGGGTTCGAATTTCGAAATATCCGTTCTTAGTGCTTGTATACATCATAAAGAAAACGTCTTTGCAAAATTCCAGCTTTCTAGGTCCAAGCGTTTAGCCTGGGCGTTGATGAGTCAGTCAGGACTTTCATTTTTATATATAGAGATTAACAATGTATGGACAGCCGAAAGTCGAGATTGAGTATCAAAACATTGAGTGATATTTTATATGTTCTTACTTACTTTATATGGGGTCGTTACAACCTGGGGTCGGTTTTGGCCGCGTCCAAAAGCCTTTGCCAGTCGCCTCTGCAATGCGCGCGCTGGCGCCAGTTAGAAGTTTCCAATGTAGCCAAGTCACCCAGCACTTGGTCCTTCCAACGGAGCTTAGGTCGTCCTCTTCAGCGTTGCCCACCATTGTATACCGCGCAGTGTACCTCCTTGGCTGGAGCACTATCGTCCATCCGCTCCACATGACCTAGCCAGCGAAGCCGCTGGATTTTGCCTACTGAGCCCATAGTAACATCAAGAGTTATCCTTCGCTTGATCTCCAGGCTGACGTAATTTCTGGTGTTAATGCTGGTTCCTAGATAGACGAAGTCCTTTACAACTTCAAAGTTGTAGTTGTCAATGGCGACTTGTTGTCCTAGTCGATTGGATTCTCTCCGTGTTGACAGAAGGTACTTCGTCTTGTCCTCGTTCACTGCCAGACCCACTCGACGTGATTCTTTATCCAGGCCAGAGAATGCTGCGCTTACTGCTCGTGCGTTTAGACCGATAATGTCAATATCATCGGCATACGCTAACAGCATGACACTCTTGGTGAAGATGGTGCCGGGGCGGTTCAACTCCGCAGCGCGTATGATTTTCTCCAGCATGAGGTTAAAGAAATCGCACGATAGAGAATAACCTTGTCTGAAACCTCGTTTGGTATCAAAAGGTTCGGAGAGGTCCTTCCCGATTCTCACTGTGCTGCAGGTACTGCACAGCGTCATACTACATAGCCGAATAAGGTTTGCAGGGATACCAAATTCAGACATTGCGGCATATAGGTGCCTCCTTATCGTACTGTCGAAAGCGGCTTTGTAATCGACAAAAAGGTTGTGGGTGTCGACTTGCTTCTCTTGGGTCTTCTCCAGGATTTGGCGTATTGTGAAAATCTGGTCAATAGTGGACTTGCTAGGTCTGAAGCCACACTGATACGGTCCAATCAGTTTGTTGACGATGGGCTTCATTCTTTCACAGAGTACGCTCGATAAGACCTTGTATGAGATATTGAGAAGGCTGATCCCACGGTAGTTGGCTCTGATGGTGGGGTCGCCCTTCTTGTGGATTGGGCAGATTACACTGAGATTCCAGTCGCTGGGCATGCATTCATCCGACCATATTCTGCATAAGAGCTGGTGCATGCGCCTTGTTAGGTCTTCGCCTTCGGTCTTGAACAACTCAGCGGGCAGGCCATCAGCACCTGCAGCTTTATTGTTCTTCAGCCTTGTGATGGCTTTTACGACCTCGTCATAGTCGGGCGGCAGTACATTCACGCCGTCATCAGCAGTTGGGGTTTCGGCTTCAACTTCTCCAACGGCGTAATTGGTGTCGTCATCGCCGTTTAGGAGTTCGGAGAAGTGATTCCTCCATACCCTCAGTGTGTTCTGGATATCTGTCACCAGATTCCCGTATTCATCCTTACAGGCAGAGG
The DNA here is from genome assembly GCA_949752815.1 of Conops quadrifasciatus. Taxonomy (NCBI): domain Eukaryota; kingdom Metazoa; phylum Arthropoda; class Insecta; order Diptera; family Conopidae; genus Conops; species Conops quadrifasciatus. Next base: position 17,272,511 of record OX457079.1, read on the forward strand.
CCCCGGACTTGAACCCATCAGTCAAGCTCTTGATTCTTTGATAGAATTTTCGGGTCTCGTTCCTGTATCTTACCATCTCGATATGTTCGCACTCACGCCTTTCAGCTTCCCTCTTCTTTCTTCTGAAAAGACGCCTCTCTTCCCTCCTCTTATCTTTATACCGCTCCTTAACAGCACGCGTCGCCATTGACTGCAGGGTGGCTCTGTATGCTACGTTTTTATCTGCTGTGGCGTCGCGGCACTCTCGATCGTACCAGGTGTTCCTTTGCGGCCGGTGGTAGCCAACCACCTCTTCTGCATCGGTACGCATCGAGCGGGAAATATGAGTCCACTGCGAGCATGTATCAGAGGATAGCCAAGTTGCCTTGTGAATATAGGGATGCTGGAATCTGGTACTACTAACTACCATGTTCCGTGCTGCGGCGAAGTCTATCAGTCTCATTCCGTTATCGGAGGTTTCTTTGTGGAGACTGAATTTCCCAACTGTGGAACCAAAGATACTTTCCTTGCCCACCTTGGCGTTGAAATCGCCTAGCACGATCTTGATGTCGTGGCGGGGGCAGCGTTCATAAGCGTCATCGAGGCGCTCGTAGAAGCGATCTTTGGTATCGTAGTCCTTCTCTTCCGTCGGAGCATGCACACAGATTAGGCTAATGAAAAAGTATTTCGCCCTGATCCGGATCAATAGGTGTTCGTCAATGGGCGTTAAGTGGGAGACATGCTGGTGCAGTCTTTTGCCTACGACAAATCCAACACCAAATTCGTGCTTTTTCTAATGGCAGCTGTAGTAGATATCACAAGATTACTTTTTAGAGCAACCTTGTCCCGTCCATCTCATTTCCTGGAGAGCGGTGATGTCAGCCTTGTATGTTTCGAGGACATCTACCATTTGGATAGCTGCACCTTCCCTATAGAGGGTCCGGACATTCCAGGTGCATATCCGTAAATCGTGGTCCTTAAAACGTTTGCGGGGGTTGTCATCAGAATAGGGTGTCCTTATCCGAGGCTTGTCGTTCGTTTTCATTGGATTGTTTTTTTTTTACGTGGTGGGTAAAACCCAACGCACAACCTCAACTCGAGGAAGTTGTTTCGATGCACACTTTAGTTCACTATCAACGGTTGTTGCGTAGCTATCCAGGAGACTCCACGCGGAGGCTGTGTGTCAACTTGGATTAAGCAGGGACAAGGATCGCTCTGGCAATCACCAAGTTGAATGCAATCAGAAACTTTACCTTGTATGCTCTCTCCCATACCCCCCAACCGGGCATTACATGTTCGACATTTTATATGTTGGGTTTACCTTAAATATTAGTTGCATCGAACTTTCCAAATTTCTTAAAAAAACACCCGGAAATGTTGAAACAGACCGGAGGAATTAAAAAATTCAAATTTAAAAAAGTACGATGTCAATATTTCTGTTTTTTTTTAAATTATTAATACAGTTTTGTTACTGTATCGAAATTGTATTCCATACAGTTGGTCACCCTATGTATACCCCCCTCTTCGTGAAAAAATTCTGAATACATATTCTTATGCATTTTATGAATGTAACAGGTACTGAAGATTCCAGCATTGTTGTTTTTGCGATTGCGAAGTTAACCCTAAATACTGAGCCGGGTCTATTCTATCAATTCTCGACAAAACGCTTTAAACCGTAAATGCCTACGTCCTAAGGGTTTTCAGAAAAGTGAAAATTACGAAACAATTTTTATACATATAATGTGCTGAAGTCCATCTAACGCCAATCGACCTTTTCAAAGTAAAAAAATATTGGCATTCAGACAATCCAAAATTGCCATCAATATGTCTTACAAACGGTTTCTTACAAAGCGGGGCAACACTTTTCAGAGAGGATTATTATGCATAGCGGTCTGCAGGAGCCTAGATCCCACGCAGACTTACGGCGTTTGGGAAGAAAGACCAAGCGCCGCCTCTTCCAATCGAGCGCTTCACTCATTTACACACCGCCTGGTGGTGTATGGCGGGTTGGAAATCTCCATATCTTAAACCTTTCTCCCTTTCCCTTACTTACAACTTAGATTATTAACAATGATCTGTAATTCTCATCGCCACTCTACGAAATTAAGTTATTTCATTACTGTAAAAAAGAGGAAAACACATTAAATGAAGTAAGGCAGTTGTGCGTTGTTGTTTGGGCCTTATTTGATATATTGTATTTGTAAGAATCAGAAATTCACCCACTACTCAAAAACAGATCACTCCCAAAACAGATCACTTATTAACAAACAACAACTTTGTTAACCGAAAAAGTGTAATGCCCGGTTTTTCAGTGCAAGCTCCACCTGAGACTTAAACTCCAGTTTATCTTTTTGAGGCGTTTTGCAGTGTGAGTTTAAGATATAAGCTTAACTTAAGCGGTAGATTTCCTGAGCTTAAGCTTTAGATGTAAATTTTTGAAACAACAAATTGGGAATATGTCGCTTTTATTTAATAAAATAATTTTTATACGTCAAATGTGCTTTTCAACAATTCGTGTGTTGGGGTGAAACACATATTTTACTCTTTTATTAAATTAAAATTAAATTTAAATAATTTAACAAAGCATAAATTGCATTTTACAACATAAATATAGTAATTTTTTCATTCATAATTTTTAAGTTCATAATATTTTTTGACATATACCGACTGCGAAAATATAATAATTTTTTCATTCATAATTTTGAAGTTCATAATAATTTTTGACATATACCGACTACGAGACCCGTTTACAATAGATAATTTACCAAAATAATTCACAATAGCACCACAAATACGGCATAGCTAAGCCTACGACATAAAACGCACTGTGAAACCCGACAGGCTTAAGAGTGAAGCTTAAGCCTTGTAGGTGGTTTAGCTAAACTTGAGTTTAAACTAGCACTGAAAAACCGGGCATTAGACTCACACGCAATAACATTTTACGAGAATTACTGCAGGTACTAAAAGTTTAATCTAGGAAATGAAAATTTCGTCATATACTCGTACATTACTTATGTTTACATTACTCGTGTTTAACGTGGCTTGCCAAGGTCAAATTTGAAGAAACTCTTCCACATAAGAAGAACCATCTATAGTAAGAATATTGTATACTCGTATTGTTGTAGTGTTTTAAAAAAATTATTTATTATACATATTTCTTTTATTTTAGTTTGCAGAGCACGTTTTTCGAACTTTTGACTCAAATGGTGACGGGACTATTGATTTTCGAGAATTCTTATGCGCTTTAAGTGTTACATCTCGAGGTAAATTAGAGCAAAAACTAAAATGGGCATTTTCAATGTATGACTTGGATGGAAACGGCTACATATCCAGGCAGGAGATGTTAGAGATAGTAACTGTAAGTCCGTTATTATAAATTTTAATAAATATATTGTAATAATATAAATAATACTCCTAATAAGTGTTACTGTTAGCTTTGGCCTGGTGAAGCCCTGACACGCAATCAATTTGTCGAAGAGGGCAAAATTTATGTTTTTTGTTAATATCTGCTATTGGTTGTGGAATCTGTTTCTCTCGCTAAGAGAACCCAGAAGAAATCGTTGGGGGAGGGGGGTGGGGGTAGTTTTATCCAAATATATTTTAGTAATTTTTCTATTACGAAAATTTTAGTTATTTTATAATAAAATTAATATAATAGAAAATTTAGCCTTCACAGTAACGAAGTTGTTGAGGACTTCCTTCGTATCAATTTTAACATGTCCATATACACTCATTAGTGCCAATCCCGAAAGCCGCTCTTGGCCGGAAGTGTTTTTCAGGAAAGGTTCAGCCTTTTAAGTGTTGAAAATGGCCGCTCCGCTGTACAGGTTGTTACTTGTATGGCTGCATAAATTTTTAGAAACCCACGAATACATGGAAATTGGTCCTTGTTGCACTGGTTCAGAGCATTTATTGCAGCAGTAGGACGGTTTGAGGTTGTTGCTGTTCCTAATTCATAGTCTCTTGGCTGCACTTCCTCTATTGGCTGCACTTCCAAATCAAAACCTTCACAACATAGTGATGGCAAATTTTGAATTTTTTTACTATATAAGTAACACAACATACTGATGGCAAATTTTGAATTTTTTTACTATATAAGTAACACAACATACTGATGGCAAATTTTGAATTTTTTTACTATATAAGTTCCATTTAAAGCTGGATTTGTAAAATGTCAATAATTTAGGGGTTCGAACCCATCAAACCCCCCTGGGTACAGACTCGCCTCTGCTGTTAACGTTAGAATTACCCCAAATTATATAGTAGGCATTTGCGTCACAAAAAAAATCGACGTCCGTTTTGGTTTTTTTGCCGTACTCGAAGAACCTCGACAAATTGTCAGGGACGCAATCCGGGCCAGCGAAACGCCACAAACATATCCTTGGGCTCACCTTTGCTTTGCCGCAGTTAAATCTGCCGTGAGGAACTATCAAAAGAAAGAACTTAAGAGGTTTCAGACCCTCTTCCCCACCATACCACCATACGCCACTCAGAACCATCCCATTATTCAATAATCATGACAGTCCAGGGCTACCGCTACTGCACACTTTCAGCCAAACATTCTGGTTTGAGAAGCCAAGAAGCCTTATTTGTGATCTATCCTCGAAAACCGTAGAATACAAATTACTAAACATTTTTTTATGAGTTTTTGCCTTCCATCTATAAATTTGGTTTGTAGACAAACTAGTATCAACAACCATGTATAAGTGCCGGTATATTCAAGATGACGATGTGCACTAGGGTCTTGCTTCGAAGACAGAACAGTTTTCTACAATTTTTACTGTTTGGAATTTTCGTCTTTTTCCAATGAATTGGGTTAGTAGGCAAACCGGGTTCGGCGATGTATCAACTCCGATGTCAATTTCACGATAGCACCTTCAGCTGTTGTTGTACAAACCACATTGCCCTCGCGGTAAAAAAATCATCACCAGCATCTCAAGTCATCAGACGACTCATTAAGTCTATCTGTAAAGATAGATAAATCTATATGTAAAGTGGTCTACAGGTCGAGTATATCTAATTAAGTAAACTCTAACTGGGTACATTACAGTCAGTTTGTTTGTTTCTAGATGATGGCTTGTTTGATAGATTCTATCTTCTTCATTATTATAATGCAATTTTTATTTCATTAATATACCAACATTTACCTTTTTCTTTTCTTTTATAGGCGATATATAAAATGGTTGGATCTGTAATGAAAATGCCTGAAGATGAAAGTACACCAGAAAAAAGGACGGATAAAATATTTCGGCAAATGGATCGAAATAAGGACGGAAAACTTAGTTTAGAAGAGTTTATAGAAGGAGCAAAAAGCGACCCTTCTATTGTACGTTTATTGCAGTGTGATCCACAATCTCATTGAATGTTTAAATTTTGAATTTTAAATAAAAGTTTGAAATAAAACGCTAATTATCTTCAGTATACCAATATAAATTCGTTTGAAATACGACGTGATTCATATTATGTGTGCACTACCGGTGGTTCGAGGTCGCTGGTTCAACACTCCCTCCAGCCAATCAAACTTTTTTCGAATTTTTTCGAATATACGAAAAATCGAAGACGAGCCAAAACACGTCTAAGCAATATAGCTGTCAAAAATTGAAACTCGAATATACGTAACCCGCGGAAATTTAAAATTAGCGATACTTTTTGAACACACCTCGTACGCGGTTGGCTCTAACGCTAAGCCAACAACCCGATATGCGATTGGCTGTAACGCTAATGTAACTTATTGGATGTTCTTAATACGAAATTTATTGTAAACATCAGGTATCTGACTCATGTATGCAGTTTCCAATTGCTAGCATACTCGTTCTGGGGGTGTCAATAGTCCGGGAAATAATTTATGACACCTGCCAAGAAATTTGGGACGAGATCCATTCAATTTATTTGGCGCTTTCAAATATTGTTGATTGGCAGCATAATTTAAGGCAGTTCCATAAAGAGAAACCGTTTCATTGTTTTAGTGCTATAGATGAACCACCACCTTCAAACCCTCCAAATTCAAACTCCGTTTTTCCGCATTATTTTGTTGCCGACAATACATCTCCGTTACGGACGAATATAATGAGGCTATTCTCAAAGAGGAATTTACCATTCGCTAAAAAAAGAAATAGCCTTCGATATTCTGGCGAATAGGTGGAGAGTTCTGCAGACAAACATATCAACGTCCCCCGAAAATATTGACAAAATTGTACTCGTGACGTTTGTTTTGCAAAATTTCTTCATGCTACAGAAGGATAGTGGTTACTTTAGTGCTAGCGTTGTCGAACTTAGGCAAACAACTAATGAATCGTTTGGTGCGGTTTTCACGCTGGCATCATTGGACCTTATTTCTTCATCGTTACTGCACCATGATCATTAATTTTTGAGATGCAGTAATGTCTCGAAACAACAACATCCCGGTCATTTTGTAAATCCCGAAATAAAAAAATTCCAACGCGACAAGACTTTGCCAACACTTAGCAATTATGATTTTGAGTCGTTGGTCTCCCTCGGAGAGGTACTCTGGATGCAGAGGAACCTTAGTTATTGAGTAAGTTTTACACTTATTGACGGTTTTAATTTAATCGCTTTCTGCGGCCGCAGGCCTCACCCAGAGAGCTTTAAACGCAAAAAAAATTTGGTAGCCGTGAAAGTGTCGAATTTGCTGAATGATTTAATCCTTTTTTGCGGCCGTAGGAGTCTCTAGAAATTTGACCCTGGTTTTGTTCTGTAACTAGAGGATACAGTCGCATCGGGATTTGGTCGTTTTGTCGGTTGTCGTTCGGAATTTCGTTACCAATTGAAATGTCGTTACCAAACAATGATATTTTGTGGGAAAATATGGATGATCCCGGTACAAAGATGTGGTTTCGAAAATAAAGCAACGTTACGTATTATAAGGCGACGGCAACCATCAAATTCTTAAAATCAAAATATGGCTATATTGTGTAATTTGTCACCTTTCGATTATTTTCTGTGGAGTCACGTAAGGTCACTAGTTTATGCTGATAAACCAGCAACGATTGATGACTTACAGGCCAACATTATTCGTCTTATTGACATGCGACCAACGGTGCTAAAAGTGGCCCTGATAAAAGAAGTTGCCGTAAAACTCATGATGATGCGAAACGTGGGCGTACGAAGAATATTGCAAAACATGGACATACGGCTACGAGTACTTCAGAGGTCATTGTGGGAAGGAAACATTCCTGGAAGGAGAGGGTATTCAAACTTTTATACCGATGGATCCAAACTTGATTAAAAGGTAGGGTTTGAAATATACTCCAAGTCGTTATTACTTCGGCTTGCTTTCAACGTTCCTGATTACTGTAGAGTCTTTTAAGCAGAAGTACTAGCCATTAAAGAGGTGACGAAATGGCTTCAAGTACACGTTCCATCTGCAAGAAACATCAGCATTTACACAGACAGTCATGCGCTTATTAAAGCGCTAGAATCCATACACCTAACATCTACGGTGACAATAGGGTGTCGGAAGTTTCTGGATGAGTTGGGTGATTACACCTAATATGGGTGTGAGTCACAGTGATATACCGGGCAACTGCAGAGCTGATGAACTGGGCACTAGAGATGAGCGATCCAGTGATTTTTCAGGAACGGTGACAGCAGTGACAGTGACAAACGGGTCACTGTGATTTTAACCAGTGATTTTTAGTCACAGTGACTTTGATATAAGTAAACGACGATACCAGAAGTTTTAGCGAGTTTTAGGGGTAGATTTTTAATCTATGAACGATTCGTTTATCGCTCGTTCTGCATTGTCATTTTCTTGTTCTTGATAACAAAAACAAATTTGGAAAATAAAGCAGAACGTGCATTGAATAAATAGTTCATAGATCAACGTAAAACGTAAATAGATCAAATTAACGTGCAGATTAAGAATGTTAAACAAATATTGTTAAGTAAAAACCTTTTTCTTTTTCTGGATGCAAACGGAATCTATAAAACTGAGACTTAAGTCGCATGAGGGGTGTTCAGTGACAAGCAAATCTGAATACTGCCCTGCAATATCTATGAAAAATAACTTATGTAACTCTTATTTTATTTTACATAAATGAAAAATATTTTTAATATCATCAGAATGGTATGCATATCAGGCAGATACCTTTTACAGTATAGGAGATATAGACAATAAATTTTCAAACTTTTAAGGGTTAAAACTCCTAAACCAGACGAGAGCGACCAAAAGTGTTAGGATCAGCGCCAGCAACAACAACTACAAAAACAATAACAAATTTTAAGAGTGCTGAATCTGTTCCCATTAATGGTGTATTAATTAATAAAAATAATTAATAATAATAATTAATATATACAGTCAAATGAAAATGTCTCATATGTGTCTAATCACATATTATGGCAGGTTTTTAAACTGCATAGATAATTAATTAAAAAATTATTGCAAACCTAGATTGTTGTACAATATGTACGTGAAAAAAATACGCAAGCGAATTCATGGCGCGGGAACAATCCAGTGACAGGAACAAATATTTGTGTGTAAATATCGTAAAACAAGTCAGTAGAAGGAACGAATATTTGTGTGTGAATATCGTGTAACAAGTCAGTGACAGGAACGATTATTTGTGTGTGAATATTTTAGAACGAAGGCAGTCACTGTCACTGTCACTGGTAAAAATATTTTTCTGTCGCTACAGTGACCAGTGACTTCAAAGTAACAGTGACAAAGTCACCGGTACTGAAATATCGCTCATTTCTACTGGGCACGGCCGGAACGGTATGTGGTGACTCCTTTCCGTAGAAGATTGGCATGCCGTTATCCACTTAAGGTGGGCTAACAAGGACAACTACGTTGTTGCACGAATAATGTGGCCAACACTTAACATGAGGAGATCAAGATATCTCCTGACTTTTCAGATGAAGTGTACAGCAGACTTGGTTGCGGTACTTACGGGGCACTGCCTAATAGGAAGGCATGTAGCAAGGCTGGGAGTGGAGTGGCATCAAATGACTTCTATAGGAGTTGTATGGAACCGGAGGAGGAAGAAAATATCTTCCACCTACTCTGTGGTTGTACGGAACTGGCCAATAAAAGATTCAGATTTCTAGGGTCCCACTTTTTCAGTCTTTGACTGAATTAAAGGATGCAAACTTAGTGGAATTGAGGAGCTTTGTCGGCAGCTCGGGCTTGTTTACAGCGACTTTATTGCAGCAAGCTACCGTTAGGGTTAATTCGTTCGTTGGTCTGATGAGGGGACGTCAGTCCTGTGGCATCACAATGGGCCTTACAGGCTTAAGTGAGCTGTATATAACCGGCTGCCACTAAACCTAACCTAACCTTAATTACAGGTTTCCTACATGCAACAAAGTGTATAGAAATTTGCATAATTTAAAACACAACAGCAACCCTAGACATTTAATATTTTGCGGTAGCTGTTGCGTGACTGTACGATTTAGTGTTTAGTGTATTTTTAAGAAATATATTTAAGAAATTAACTATACGAAAATAATTAACTATTAAGTAAAATAATATAATATGTGCGTTGAATAAAGGTGAGTAAAATAAAGTAAAAGATACGAATCTTCTTCCATGATTGTAAATAATGACTCTACAAATTTAATTGCCATAGAAATTGATGCAACATTAATATTTTCGAAGCCTTCCTTTTTTTTGTTTGTAACAATCACGACAGTGTCAGGGATTTGAGCGGCAAATATTTTGAAAAAGTTTGTATTCAAAAAGTATTAAAAAGTCTTAAATAGTAGCATACAGGTATTAAATGGTAGGAAAACGTACATATTAAGAAATCATGTTGGAAAATTATCCATATTACTACGACCCATAATCTAATCTGTTGCCTGTTTGAAGACTTCTGGGGACACGAACGATGAATAGTTCCAAACTGGACACATATGTATATGTATGTATATCACGCGTAAACAGGCCATTACTGCTACTAATACTACTACTATTGCTGGAAGCAAAAACAAAATTGACTGTCGAAAAAGACTCACATACGTATTCTGAGATTCACGAACTATTGAATCGTCTCGAAATTGCATTGCAAACAACAACAAAGAGACGATTTTTGTTGTAGTTTGCAATGCAATTTCGAGACGATTCAATAGTTCTTGAATCTCAAAATACGTATGTCAGTTTTAATGCCAATTATTACTAAATAGATATGAGACGGATACACATACGAAGTGCACATACATAAATGTTAGATACATCCATACATACGTTCAGCAGTCTTTCCTAGGCTTTTAGTTAGAAAAGGAGCATTGCTTTGTTTCCTTTCTGTTAACAAAAGAGGGAGAGTTTTTTGTTTCTTTTTTTTCGTTTTTCTCGATGCTTCTGCTACATTTTGTCATTAGCCGCGTTCAGAACGGTCAAGCAAAGTCAGCGAAAAGATTATTCGCTTTCTGAGGGGGTAGAAACGTCAGAAGGGCTGACGAAAACCTTAACAACTTCGTCAGCCCTTCTGACCTTTCTACCCCCTCAGACAAAAAACAAGCAAAAAGCCAACACCGCTTGACCGTTCTGAACGCAGCCATTGTTTTCAATCGTTGTGGCCCCGATGTGGACAATTTACAACAAAAACAAAGTAAGAAAAACATGATAATTAAATGGAATAATCAATTAGTATGCCTTTGGAGTATGCCTCTTGAGCGGAGGGAAAGTGGGAGAGTTTTTTCATATCTTTATTTGCCCATTATTTTCAGACGCTTATACAGCTGTCTGCTGCCTGCAATGGTACATCGGCGAAAGCTTATAAAAAACAATAATTAATAATATAATTAAATAGAATAATGAATAAATATGCCTATGGAGCGGGGAGAAAGAGAAAAAATGCCTCAACAGTAAAACTGCCACTGCAAATTTTCGAACAAACAGTTAAAACTACTGTCAGTCGGGTAACTGCACTACAGCAAACTTCTACTTAATAGCATCATGTGTATCTGATTATACAAACCAGAGCAGAGCAAATGCATAGATATAAAATTTTTGATATTATCTCAAAGAGACGATTTTTGTTGTAGTTTGCAATGCAATTTCGAGACGATTCAATAGTTCTTGAATCTCAGAATACGTATGTCAGTTTTAATGCCAATTATTACTAAATAGATATGAGACGGATACACATACGAAGTGCACATACATAAATGTTAGATACATCCATACATACGTTCAGCAGTCTTTCCTAGGCTTTTAGTTAGAAAAGGAGCATTGCTTTGTTTCCTTTCTGTTAACAAAAGAGGGAGAGTTTTTTGTTTCTTTTTTTTCGTTTTTCTCGATGCTTCTGCTACATTTTGTCATTAGCCGCGTTCAGAACGGTCAAGCAAAGTCAGCGAAAAGATTATTCGCTTTCTGAGGGGGTAGAAACGTCAGAAGGGCTGACGAAAACCTTAACAACTTCGTCAGCCCTTCTGACCTTTCTACCCCCTCAGACAAAAAACAAGCAAAAAGCCAACACCGCTTGACCGTTCTGAACGCAGCCATTGTTTTCAATCGTTGTGGCCCCGATGTGGACAATTTACAACAAAAACAAAGTAAGAAAAACACGATAATTAAATGGAATAATCAATTAGTATGCCTTTGGAGTATGCCTCTTGAGCGGAGGGAAAGTGGGAGAGTTTTTTCATATCTTTATTTGCCCATTATTTTCAGACGCTTATACAGCTGTCTGCTGCCTGCAATGGTACATCGGCGAAAGCTTATAAAAAACAATAATTAATAATATAATTAAATAGAATAATGAATAAATATGCCTATGGAGCGGGGAGAAAGAGAAAAAATGCCTCAACAGTAAAACTGCCACTGCAAATTTTCGAACAAACAGTTAAAACTACTGTCAGTCGGGTAACTGCACTACAGCAAACTTCTACTTAATAGCATCATGTGTATCTGATTATACAAACCAGAGCAGAGCAAATGCATAGATATAAAATTTTTGATATTTTCTCAAGTTTTGTTAAATGACAGCTAGAATCGCGTTGCCAGATTAACCTAATAGAATTAACACTCATGCATGTTCCATACATTCAGGCAAACGTGCATAATTGTATAGAAAATTTACTGGAATTTTAAAATGGACGACGAGAATAAGCATTGTTCAGAAATTATTTTTGTTTTAGGATCTTTGTTTAGGATCATTGTTTATAAGCATTGTTCAGAAATTATTTTTGTTTTAGGATCTGAGTTGGCTGCCTTACCAGGTAAGTTCTTGCTATTACGACACTGACCTACTAGTGTCAAGGGTTGGCACAGCATTGGGTAAGTGTCATTATAGATGTTTCTGGATATATTTTCATCGCTTATAACATTTTTAGGTTCATTAAAGTCGGCTTCTATATTGTTACACTTTAAATTCAGTATAGATAATTGTTTGAAATTTGTTGAAATGAAATTTATTGACCGCCATCTTGATTATGGATAGAGCTGTCCGTCAGGTCCCGTTGTTTGAGTAGAAGTACTTTTTAAAATTGCTGCAATTTATTCGGGTCTCGGGTCCATATTGGTTGGGACAGCTTGCAAGACATTTCCATGAGCCGATTCTTAGCCTTACGTTTTTTGTTATTTTATCGCTTTTTACCCATTTCAGGAACAGCATTAACTTTTTATGCCTCTGAAGACTTCCATTGTGAAGAAGAAAACACAACTCTATTGCAGGCCATTAACGTTGCAATTTGTCGTACAATTTGAATGAGTCCATTCACAAGAGAGAACAGCTGTTTGTCGCTATCGATTTTTTGACGTGAATGTATTCGCTCCGGTAACAAGTTCTGGTAGCGGACGCCACTTTATCAAAAAAATGAACCCTGCCTATTCGAAGCATATTCCATGTTTACCTTTCGTGGAACAGAACAAAAAAGAGTCGGCATGTGCTTTCGAATATCAGCTGTTCGCGCCCAGAAAGAGGTAGACAAGGATTCACAAAATTGGTAATGATACATGTGATAGCGCATGAATACACCCAATGAGTCATCCGTGAAATTTTGTTGTCAGTGGTCAACCAACAATGAAGTTCAAAATGTTTTGATCTTCGTCCAATTTTTACAAGATTTACGCATGAAAAATTGTTGCGTTAAGGTTCAACTATAATGGCATTAAGCAAACTTAAGCTAATGTCAAAACTCAACGATAATGAAACTTAATTTTTGTTTACTTTTAGCACCGCCTAATAGACTTTAGAAAGTACGCGGTTTTTTATGTAAATTAATTTTATGCGACCAGTTTAGGTATCACTTTATGTTTCTTAATGTTAACGAAATTTTCACGGAACTTCTCTTAATTTATTATAGTTTGGACCATACGGTTTGTGTGTAATATTCGCTTCGTTCTTACTTTTTTGTTAATTCCGGTTACGTTCATTATAGTTGAGCCTTTAGTGTCGTACGTAAATTTTGTCGGTTCACAAAGTTGTAACGTTAATGGCCTGCATAATTTGAGTACTTAAGCATTAAACACAATCACAGCAGCGAGAAGCAACTTCATTTCTTAACTGTCAAAATTACATGGGTTCTTATGGAGATCGAGAAAAAAGTTTGATTTCCATTTTGCTGCCCTTACTTGCTGCTGAATCTTCAATTTGCTGTCGAGCTAATTCGAATTTTGACAGCAGCAAAACGCATTTTTGTTGTTTTACACAGCTGTTTGTAAACAAACGAAATTTTTACATTTGACTTTCTCATATGCAATTTTTTGCTACCAGAAGATGCTGCTCTGGTTTAACGATACGCTATTTCTTGCAGCCCTAACTTGAAGTTGCTTCTCGCTGCTGTGATTGTGTTTACAGCATTATAGGTTTACACGTGTGACGGATCGCGCTTTTATCTGAAAGGGAATATAATATTTCACAGTAGTATTAAAGGGATGGATAAGAGTTGTAAAAAAAAAAACTTAACTTAAAATAATAATAAGATTTTGCGACGAGTTGTAATAATGTAATAATGTTGTAATAATGGCTCCGTTCAGGAATGACAATCACTTAACGATGTTGCATACTGTTGTGAATCAGCGGTGTTGTGAATGGACCGCTGACATCATGCTGGCGAAGCGGTCGCCATTTTTTAGCGAAAAATGTTTACGCTAAATCTGCTCAGCTTATTCTTTCTCTGCCACTAATTTTCAGTGTTTGTTTACTTCTCGTGTGGCGGCAATATTGAATTTGGCAGCGTTTAAAGCACGATCTTCGCTGACAAGCAGCATAAAGTGATTGGGCGCACTCCGGTCACACCGCTCAGTATCGACAGTTAAGTGCTTTGTACCTGGAATGCTTTGCTCACTCCACATATTGCGGTAGCGAACGGAGCGAAATAATTCAATGGACCTTCAGATCAAGAAGAACAACAGGCTGCCAAATAATCAGTTTCTGTAGTTCTGTTTAAAGGCCAGATTTCTGAGCAACGAACGTTACGTTTATCGTCAATTCTGCTTTGTTATTTTCCAAATTAGTTGTTGCTTACCAGCAAAAACAAGAAAATTAACAAAGCAGAAGGAACGATAAACATAACGTTCGCTGATCATAAATCTGGCCCTAAGATTTTTATATCTGAAATTTTTAATAGTTTACATAAAAGGTAAACAAAAGGCCGATTCAGGGAGCATTTCATTCCAGGGAACGCAGCGCTCAGTTGATCAACAGTTGTGACTGATTGGTCTGCCTGGAATGCGACCAATGTCGATCCTGAACGCAACTAATGTGAACATGATGGTGCAATTGGTCGCATGAGATTCGTCGCATGAGATTCGTCGCATGCGATTCGTCGAAGGTGTAAAATTTAATAAAAAAATTTTACTCATCAGCTGATAGATTGGAGTGTGCTTTTTTCTTATCTCTATTATATTGGCGTCAATTTCGGAGTGTAGAATTGGAAATTTACAGGTGCTGTAAATCAGAGATTAGTAATCTCTGCTGTAAATACGTCTAGTTCCTTTCGTTGCGACATTCTTCAATTTTTTGTGTGATTTAACTGAAAGGTTGATAGATAATGAAGCTTGTCAGGTAAAAACGAATTTACAAATTACTGATAAGTTTTCTGATTAATTCTCCTCTTTAGATTTCTAATGAAACTTAGCCACGAAACAACTACTATTGAACTTAAAAATGGTACACAGATTCATGGAACTATTACAGGTGTCGATGTCGCTATGAATACACATTTAAAATCGGTTAAAATGACTATAAAACACCGGGACCCAGTTCAACTAGATTCTTTAAGCATTAGAGGAAACAATATTCGATATTTTATCTTGCCAGATAGTCTGCCATTAGAGACATTGTTAGTTGATGATACTCCAAAATCGAAAGCAAAAAAGAAGGATTCGTCTAAAGGACATCGTGGCAGAGGTCGTGGATCTCGGGGTCGTGGTAGTTCCCGTGGCCGCGGGAGCAGGGGTAGGGGAATTAGTAGACGGTAAAAAAACCTGGCAGTGTTTAACGAATTTGGCTTTTGTAGCTTTGAAAAGAAATTTGAATATCTCATAATCATTAAATGAAAAGTTATCATTTTTGCAGAAATCGAAAAAGGCGATTTTTAATTTTCTCATTATTTACAGTCTTCTCCAAGAATAAGAAAAGTTGGCTTATTTACAAGGCGAATGTATCGTCATTATTCATTTTGGCGAATCTTGGTGTGAAGTAAGAAAATATCGAAGTAAAATTCTCTTTCCCCTTGGGATCTTTTAGACGAAACCTCAATGACGCGTTAGGTCATTCACGCGTTTACCGGCGTTAGATCGACTTTGCAAAAGCTACGATAAAAGCTGTCTCGACGCACGAGGTGGTTTTTCCAAAACGAAATAGCGCGTTAGGTCGGTCATGCGTTTGCATGCTAAACATTGTTACCATCTATACCTAACACAAAATACTTTTTCCGCATCTATGAAAATGTTATAAAAATGGGATTTTAGCGTAAACAATTAGGTTCTTAACAGATCCACATATTGAAGGTGAAACCCAATAAATAATTTCAAAATACGAGTACATATTAACTACTGGCAACTCTTAAAGCCACCGCACACTGCAGGCTTTCTATGTCCCTGTCTACACGAGTGGAAGAATAAACCATTGTGCAAAAGAGAACGAGAGAAAATGAATTGGTGGGATAGAGATAGCAAAGTTGCACCGAAAATCCAACTCAAAAATAAAAGTCGGTGGAAGCATGCCTGTTTATAACACTTAATTGTCGAAACCTAACACCAAAGAATATGTATTGTATAGAAGACGCATCTCATACAAATTTTCGAACGAAAAATTTTGTTCTGTGGGTCGTACCGGTACGACCCAAGTTTATAAACATTGTTTCTACACATTGTCTTTTTCGCTCAATTTTTACTCAATTTCTTGTGGTCGTGTTAACTTTCCATTGCTATCGTATTTTCTCGTTTTTCGGCAAACGATGGGGATGGGAACTTGTTACTGAAAAACCAATCGCCGGTTATAGGGCTTAGTAGCATAGAGGCTAGAGCAGCATACTCGCGTGCAAAAAGGCCTGAGTTCGAACCCGGGTTCGGAAAAGAAAATCGTTCAAATTTATTTTTTCAATTTAAGAATAATTTCGCAATTTTTTTACATTTTTCTTGTTATTTATTGTCTCCATGCCCCAGGTGTTCTTTTTTTGACTAACGATGTGTAGAAAAATTTTGAATGGAATTTTTTTGTGTCTTTTAGCGTCTGTGTGTCATCGCATGTAGCTTTGTGAGCTCTGAGTTGACGACGCTAGACGTCGACAATAGATAAAAACGACAGAGAAGAATGCCTTTTTAGCAATAAGAAGAACGTAGCACAACTGCGTTTTTTCTCATTGAAAAATTGGGGGAAAATGTCGGTATGCTCGGTGCGTTTTATTCGGTACAGTATAATTTTTGTTAGATGTAGCCGAATTTAATCCTAGTTGTTCACTTTTTTTAAAAAAATTATTGAACAATTGGGGTAACGATAAACTAGTTCATGTTCATACATATAGAAAGAGTTCAAATTTAAGAAAGTAAGCTTACAAATTTTTTAATATTTAAGCTTTTAATAAGGATTAACGAGATAATATTTTAGGAAAATATTTAAAAGATTACGAGCAATAAATACTTGTATTTATTAATTTTTGGAATTTAATTTTACAAAATAATTTTTTAATTTTAATAAATACATACATACTACAAATATTTTTAAAATATTAAAATTTTAATATAATTACATATTAAAATATTTTTAAAGTATTAAAATATTTGCAGTATTTATTAAAAAGAATTAAAAAATAATACTTGTATTTATTAATTTTTGGAATTTAATTTTACAAATTAATTTTTATATCTTTTTAATAAATACATACATACTACAAATATTTTTAAAATATTAAAATTTTAATATAATTTCATATTAAAATATTTTTAAAGTATTAAAATATTTGCAGTATTTATTAAAAAGAATTAAAAAATTACTTTGTAAAATTAAATTCCAAAAATTAATAAATACGAGTATTTACTGCTTGTAACAAATATTTTCGTAAAATATAATCTCGTTAATCCTTATAAAATTTTACCATTTTTTGTAATCCCAATTTCTCAAATCACGTAACATACAAAAATCTTCGAATATCTTTTCAATTTGCAAAATTGAAAGTTCCAAAAATTTCTAGTTGCGGGCGCAAGCGCCGACAACCTTGCCTATGACCAACACACGACCAAAACATACACAGACGTATAAATTTACCCAACACAAGCAGCAAACAACTGTTCTTTGTCAAAAGCGACGAAACGAAAGGGCAAGAAATCCACATGAAATGCATTCTACTCGGGCCATGAACGAAGAAAGAAGTCGTTCAAATCGCCTTCTTTTTGCTTATCATGTGTTTTGTGTGTGTGTTGCACTAGAAGCACCATATAAATTGTTAATAAGCAATGGTTACGCCGAGGGAAAAGAAGAGAGAGGGGAAGCAATTCACGGCAAGAGTGGCAAGAGCTCGGGCCATGATACTCGGGCCCGAGCTCGGGTCATGATACTCGTCGAGTGTATGCCTATACTCAAAGAATACATGTTGCTAATACCCCTTCGCCTACCGACCGACCGCATCTGTTGTAAAAAATTGAAAATTTTGAGTGATGCGCCTTCTATATATTGTATATTCTTTGCTAACACCTTATAGCCTAAACACAGTCAAATTTCGTTGACTACAAATGACGTCGCTAGTGTCAAAATTATAGCCCGAACACAGTCAGGTCGCTGAAATCAGCGACTAGAGCGACTGGAGTTGTCATTCGCCAGAAGTTGATTACAATCAAGTCGCTCGCTACAGCGACTTAACTCCTGTATGTATATCTATTTCGTTAAAACGAAATGTCAAATTTGTCTAAACAAAGCAAGCGACTGGAGCGACTAAATTAGAAATAGAGCAGTCGCTGCGAGTTCAGTCGCTGGCGACTGAGGGGAAATTTTATTTTTTTCTCGTTTCCCATAAGAACTAATGTAATTTTGACAGCGACTAGTCGCTAGCGACCTGACTGTGTTCGGGCTATTACATTGGCTCTTTACGGGAAACGAGAAAAAAATAAAATTTCGTTGCTTGCGTCGACGAAACCATCGTCGGTGGTCGCTCTATTTCTACTTCCATCGTCACATAGTTCGCCTTGTTCTTCTTCTTTTTGTTTACAAAAATTGACAATGACTTTTGACTTTACAGAATTAGAAAATTATCAGCCGTTTAATCAGTCCAAGGATAATAACAAAGAAAATACAATGTATAGAAGGCGCATCTCATACAAATTTTCGGCCAAAAATTTTTGCTCTGGTATACGTACTGGTACGTACACTTTTGAGTGTTTTTTGAGTTTCTCCTCATTCTCTCATTTGTTTAATAACTTTATCTCTTTTGGTCTCAACCTCTCAACCAAATTGCAACTTTTCGTTTTCGTGTTCTCTTCTCGCGTCTTATTCACGACTCCATGCCAGGTGTTCTTTTTAGGCTAACGATGGGTTAAAGAATTTTGAATGCATGTGCTTGTGTCATTTAGCGTCTGGGTTTCGTATGTGTAGGATGAGTTTTGTGTGGCTATTCTAGAGTTGGCTGAGTTGACGACGCCAGACGTCGACAATAGATGAAAACGACAGAGGAGAATGTCTTTTTAGCAATTAGAAAAACGTAGCCCATCTGCGTTTTTTCTTATTAAAAAATTGAGGAAAAATCTCGGTATGTTCGATGAATTTTATACGGCACAATAAATTGAAATAATTTCTGATAAAAGTACCTGAATTTAATCCTCGGTGTTCACTTTTTTTATTAAATAAAAAGACTTTTGAACATTTGGGATAACAATAAACTTCTAATTCAATAAAAAAAGGATATATAAATTGTCCAAACATAAATGATATATGTATTGTTATATAAATATATAGTGTTATAAATAAATTTAAATTTTTTTAAAAATATGAAATTCAAGAAATTATTAAATATTATTTACAAGCAAATAAATATTATTTAATAATTTTTCAAAAAACTTTCAAATATTTTCATTTTATCAACAATCTTATAATTATTTTAATTTTCAATTATTCTATCAATTGAAATTTTTGAACAGATAATCAAATATTTCTAGTTGCGGGCGCAAGCGTCGACAACCTTGCCACCACACAACCAAAGCATACATCAGAGATAACGAGATAGGAAACTGCTTAGAGACCCATCGTATATGTCAAAAAAAAACGAAATTTGGTAGTTAGGTGAAACACGTATAGTGTATGTGTCGTGTATATGTAGTTCACCACAAGACGTCACGTTTATATGACATTTCTTTTGTTTATTATTTTAACAGATGAAAAATGTTTAGCTTGTGAAAATTGTTTAGCTATTTCGCAAAGAAATTAGTGTTTTTAGTAAATTTTAATGAAGTTAAATCATGCACTGGACCTCGGAAGTAGCACTTGCCGGGGCTGTATACGAACGGCTTGCCATTTTGGAGCAGGATGATTGGCCTGCAACGGCAGGCATGGACATTTCAGTGCAGGGAATTTTGTTGCGAGCTCTGGTATTTTTCTCCGGCCAATCGGAGTTGATGGGTCATGTTTTGAGTGGTACCGCATCGGATCCGATATCAGCATATCAAGGCACCACCTTGTCGCACAATCATGAACACTATGTGATACTATCGTCGGGAGCCACGGTCTTAATGCAATTGCTCGGGGCTCAGTCAATCGATTTGAATGGAAGTGGAATGGAAATGGAAATGAAATTAGCATTTGGAATCGCAACGCAAATGCAGAAATTAAGAAAAGGTACTTTAATTAATGATTAAATTATTATTTAAGTGTTTTATGTGATGTTTTTGTATTTTTTTCTAGTACGGGCGTTGCTGTACTTGGCCACACGGTTGCTCGATTTACTCACGCACAAATCCGCCGGATTTACTTTAGCTTTAAATCAAAAGAACAATGAAATGTATTATATATATGTATTATATAATGTATATAATAATATGTAACATATTATTTTTATAATTCAGACTGTATATTTAAATGTTACTACATAATATTGTAGGAAAAATTATTCATCTAATAACTTAAATGTTATGTATCGGATAAACACTTAATGTGGTTGTATGCATAAATAAATAAATACATGAAAGAACTTAAATTCTTATTATTTAAAAGCAATTCTTTTTTACCCTACACCCGAAAGGATGAGGGATAGATTCACTTTGTGCTTCCGTTTGTATCGCATTAAAGGAGGCGTCTGCCTGTAAGTCTGTCAGTCCGTCCGTCTGTAGAAATCACGATTAAGGGAGAACTAATAGAGCTGTGAAATTTGGGACGAATATACTTGGTCATAATAGGCTGTTTGGTATTAAATACAATACCAACATGGTTGTTTGGAACACATATGCAATCTTGCGTCCAGAAGATTTATAACTTCAAAACCATGTTCGTTATTGAACTTTTGAAATTTCGCTAGAATGTTTAGCTATTGCAGCAAAGATAAAAGGAAAGAAAGTTACTCATAACTACTGAAAATAAAGAATACACCTAAACAAACAAATGGCAAAATTCTGTACATTTAGTTAACATTATTTGTATCGTTAAATACGATATCCATGAATAAAATAGAAGATTTCATCTAAAATTTATTCATTTCGTCAATTGTGGTGAAACAATGATATTATAAAGCAGCGTTACATTTTACGTTAACAAAAGAAAATTCAGAAAGTACAAAAAAGGTAAAAGTACTTTTTGTAGTACTCGGTGTAAAGAACACAATAATTTTCTGTTCTAGGAAGTAATTTGTACTCCGCGAAGCAAGAATAAACGTTTTGTTAACAGTTCAAGCACATTTATGCACTAATGTATTTGCTTATTAAGAAAAAAATCAAATTTATTTGATATTGTAGCATACCGACAACACTGCTTTGGTACCAGAATTCATAAGAGGCGCAAAAATAGATGCGTTCTATACAAACGGGCAACACTAGTATCGGCAAATTCAATGGCGAGGTGAACTAAAATATGAGGGTATACCAACGCCATTTCATGTCTGCTCTTTTATTTTAATTGGATAATCAATTTAATTTTACAATGTTTTATTTTGCTTGAATTGTTCATAGAATAGGTCATACAGTTTCTGGTATAAAATAGTGGCGGATTTGATCGTATGAAATAATTTACATTAGATTTTTTGTTGTTAATCTGCACTTGCAATGATTTTTAAACTTAAAATACTTTTCCCAAATAGGTTATAATTAAGAAATAAACTATTAAAAACTAAAATGGATATTAAATAGACTAAATATTGGCATAAATAAATAATTACAAATTGATGTCTTCGAATTCATTACTTATATGAAAAATTAACTAAGTTGCTATCTCAATACAAACGATTTGACTTAAAAATCTGAATTGTCATTGGGGTCTCAAAGCAGAACCCTCTCCGTCCCGATCACTCTTCATCGGTGGTCTGATGTTACCCCTCTCAATCCCGAACACACTTCATCCGTGGTCTGATGTTAACCCCTCTCCCGTGAACGTGCCATCGACAACAGGGGTGGTGACTATGATTTTCCTATACGAAAAACCCCGTTCCCTTTCCTTGACACTCTTCATCGGGGTCTGATGTTTGATTTTCTAAGAAGCATTTTTAGGTTTTTCACAAACACTACTTTATGCCAGAGTTGCATTTCTTAGCATTTTTCAGCAGTTTCCTATCTCGTTATCTCTGGCATACATAGACGTATAAAATTACCTAACACAAGCAGCAAACAACGGCTTATCGTCATAAGCGACGAAACGAAAGGGAAAGAAATATACATAAAATGCATTTGGCTCGGGCCAAGAACGAAAAAAGAAATCGTTCAAATCCTTTTATAATAAGCAATGATAGTGTGAGGGAAACGAAGAGAAAAGAGAAGCAATTCACATGAATGGCAAGAGCTCGGGCCATGATGCCAATGCTAAGCAGAAAGAGCGGAGAAAACCAGAGAAAACCAAAGCAAAGGCAAAATAAACTTTCAAAGCAGTGACGCTCTTTTCACTCATTTTGCTTGCACCCGCTTTCTGCCGACCGACCGCATCTGATTTTAGAAATTGAAAATTTTGAGTGATGCGCCTTCTATATATTGTATATTCTTTGATAATAACCTTTTCTGGGTTAAATAACAGAAACAAAAACAAATTGAAATATATATAGAAATTCTTTATTATTATTTATTAATAATCAATTAGAAAAGACGTTGTTACAATATTAATGAAAAAGAACTGCACCAAATTTTCTGTGAAATCTCAACAGGATGAAAACCGCGCGAGAACTTTGACAGCTCTCATCGCTTTCGCTATGAAAATATGTTTGTGTTCGGCCGATAGCGTATGACAACTATCATCGCTCATCGTCGACGAAATGACTGTGTTCAGGCTATTATTGTCAAAACCGAAACAACCCGACATACGAACCGATTCATCGTGTAGCCATAACGTTCATGGGAATGACGTTCATTCTTCCACTCGTGTAGACAGGGACTATTGGACGATAGTTTTGGTGGGTTCTTAATCAGTATGAAGATGTATGCGCATTAGAGCTGTGCACAAGCCGTTTTAAAACTACTTTTAAAACACAGAACGTTTTAGCAGTAAAAATTGACAAAACATTTCAGATTTAAAATAAAATCTTCAGATAGAAAAAAAGCATGGCGTGCCTCTCCCTTTTTTTCGCTTTTTTTTGTCGTTTTCATTTGTCGTTAACATTTTTTCATTCTGTTCAATCGATGTGGCCCCGATGTAGACAAGTTACAACAAAAAAAAAGAAGAAAAAAACGATATATGGAATAATGAATAAGTATGCTTTTGGAGTTTGAGCGGAGGGACACTGGGAGATTTTTTCTTCATAATTACTTTTCAGACGCTTTTGGTGAAGTTTTTTTGTTTATTGCGATTTTCATTCGGCAGTCACAAAACAGCAGTGCTGTCGATTTGTGCCTAGCTGTCTTCAAAACGGCTTGTGCACAGCTCTAATGCGCATAACACAACGATTCGGTATCGGCCGATAAACAAGTTTGATGTTCTAAACAATTGCTGTCAAATTGAAATTTCGGCGAACTATTGGCCAACTGTTAATCAGACCAGTGGCGTAGCTAGGGTTCATGCCGCTCGGGGCGATTAATCAAATTGCCGCCCCAATTAAGTGCTAAAATTTTGAAGATAAATTTATGTTCTGTTATTATTTCGTTATTATTTATTAATTTTAATTGAACATTAACAGAAAAATATAAAAACATAAATAGAATTTACATTAAAATAAAAACAGAATGCATAATATATTAATGTATTATTAAGAATTAAATATATTGAAATTTATATTAACCTTTGTGTGACTGAAGAAAAAACAACATATTATGGCTGACAAGGTACCCGGGTACCTTGAATGAAAATGAATGAATTGAGTAAAAATTTTTCGAAATTTGGAAATAGAGAAAAATACACCGGAGCGTAGCTCTCTTCCCCGAGTGGGAATACCTCGTAGATAGCTGTCATATTGGTAGGTCCTTGAATATAAACAAAGAAAGACCAGAAAATGCTGTTGTATATGCTCGACGTGTAATAAACCGTGTAATAATTGAGTTCGACGTGTAATAAACCGTGTGTAATAAACACTCTATTTCCAACCCTAAATGCAACCCATGTTGTCAATAATTTAAATGTAATACATTATTTACATTATCCATAATTCAATATATTATAAGCTTTATAAGCTTTATAACTTCATTTAATTTTCAAAATTAGAAAATTGTATGGATTAGGCACCCGGGTACCTCATCAGCCATAATAGAGTGTTAGAAATAAATCGACGGATTTTGTAAGAAAAACTTTAAATGAGAAAGACGCCAATATTATATTATAATCTAAATTACGTGTTTGGAGATGTCACAAATTTTCAAGTCTCTGTTTTATAGAATCGAAGTTATGTTGCTCTAAACATGCAAAAGGTACACGGGTACCTCCTCAGTCCCATAAAGGTTAAATAAAAATAAAATTAATAAATAATAGGAACCTACACAACTACTTTTCGTGCTTTCTTTTGTGCAAAGTCGTTAATAATGCTGTTTATATCTATCTTTTCTGCAATTTCGCGTTCTATTGATAGCAAAGCGAGATTTCTACACCTAAGAGAACCAATGGTTGACCTTAAATAATTTTTGATAATTTTCAACTATGAAAAACTTTGTTCGCAGCTAGCTAGCTACACTTACTGTATGCGAAGTTAACACTTCGAAATATGCGAAGTTGGATAAAAATGTGGGGAACACATTTTCTCTAAACCGAATTTTTTAATAAATTTTAGGAGCTCCAAAGGTCCTTCAGCTAGTTTCATCGTATCTTCTGGCATAGCAATTTTAACAAAGTTTTGCAGAATTTTTCTTTCAGTACGAAAATCTTCATTATTTATGCTGTCGTTTAATAATTCGCTATCATAGTTTTTATTCAAAAGATTTGATGGCAAAATAAAAGAGTATTTTTCGGAGATATTACAGCTTTATAATCTCTCTTCAAACCGACTTTTGATTTGTTAGATCACTTTATCTGATGAAAGGTACATTTCCCTTCTTATTTTGGTGCTTTTATGGCACCACTTAAAAGAGCTTTGAGTAAGAAAACACTGTCCTTAAAAGTATGCATCGGTATAAAACAAATATGCCGCCCCTCGTGGAGCGCTGAGTTAACGAAAACTGCATACAAATTTTGGAATAATGTGGCGCCCTAAAGTATCGTATATCTAATTACATTAAATTAATTATTTAAAAATAAAGTGTCAATATGAAAATTTTGTTAGAGGTATTTAATTTTTAAAATTTGCCGCCCCAGAAATCGTGCCGCCCGGGGCGGACCGCACCCACCACTCCCCTCTAGCTCCGCCACTGAATCAGACATTTTGAAAGTTAAATCAAACATACGATCGGATCCAAAATCGTTTTTGAATTTTATTAATACTAAAAGGAAGTGTGAGATATTTCCCACCTTTATGAAATTTAGAGAAATGAAGACTAATAATACTGAAATTATTTGCAATCTCTTCGCCGACTATTTTAAATCAGTTCTTGCACAAGTTAGCGTTTGGCGAGTTCTCTATAATATAGCTGTATATTTTACAGCCTATAATAGATGAGTCGATAGTGCTCAAAGCCTTAAAAGATATTAAATGCACTTATAATCCGGGCCCAGATAATATTCTATCGTGCATTCTGAAATTTTGTGGCGATTTGTGTTGTCCATTACTTAATTATTTGAGTTTTCTTTACGTTCCGGATTTCCCTGATGCCTGAAAAACTTTCTGTAGCCCTTATTTTGCTTGATTGTTGAAGAACGACAAATGTATTTTGTTTTTGTAAGAAGTTACCCTGAATTCTTTTGCTTATTGGTATAGTGGTATTTTGTTTCTTTTCTGCGCATGGGGTCAAGGGGTAAAGGCTCAGTTTCATAGACTCTGTTTCATGGGGATACAACTGTTCTCATAATTCTATAGGAATTTTATTTCATATTTAAAGCTAAAATCCTTTGTTATCTGCTTAAATAGAACACTAAAGGGAACAACTTAAGAATAGGGGATTGGCTCCGATTTTTTGCATTTTTTTTTTACAGTTAGATATTACCGTTAGAACCGGAAGCAGCCATTTTGTTTTTGTCGGACGTCAGTCACTTTGGATTTAGAAGCATTTAAATGTCAAATAAATGTGATAAGCAAAAGCTGAATATCTCGCTAACTAAGTGAGTTATCGGGATGATGATATACCGCTTGAAAGGTACTTTTACTGCTTACGATTTACGTAAAATACTTTTTTTCATATATAATAACGGTTAAGGAGTTATATCACTTTGCACGTAAGGGTGCGAATATGGACACTCAGCCAGATGTCCAACTATCGATTCCCTTTAGAGCAGCAGCAAATAATATCAGAAATCATTACCTAAGGCTGGCCTCTTCCAGATGGAAAGGGATCTCTAGCTGTAGGCTATCCCGCAAACTGTGGCCCTCCTACGACATTGGCAGGTCCACTTTTCTCTTGTCCAGGACCAGAAAAGATGCCTCCAGACTGGTTGCAGTGCTGACTGGTCACTGGATGATAGGTAAGCACGCGGAAAGGTTAGGCTCTAATCGCAACACATCCTGTAGAAGCTGTAAGGAGGGTGATGAGGAGGAGACGGTGGAGCACTACCTTTGTAGATGCCCTGCCTTATCTCGGATCAGAATGAGCTCCCTAGGGAAACCCTTCTTCGACCATCTAATAAACCTCTCATCAATCAAGCTTGAAAGTCTTCTCTTGTTCCTAAACAGGACAAATTGGTTGTAGGAACTTAGCAACCAACTACTCCTAATTACCTGCTTCGATTGGCATTTCAGTTTTGTGGCATTAAAACGGCACATCTGTGCTACTTAGCTCGGACCGCTCGAATTTGCGAAAGGGCGCCACCCAAACTAACTAACTATATCACTTTATGTAGAAAACTGTCTATTTTTTCTGGAAACAATAATTTTTTTCTGCAAAACGAATACATTGTGTAAAAAAAAAAATTTTGCTAAAAAGCCTGTTCTTTTACTTTTAAAACGATATACATATAATATGATACACTCACCACTTTAGTTCATGTATCTTTAGCTTATTTAAAGATAATGTGAAGCTTTCTTCTCTGTAATGTGAAGTTCTTTTATAGGTTTTTGCATGTGTTAGCGGCCTTCGGCGGCAGGGATTATAACCCTCAATCAACAGAATCGTCTCGGTAATGTGAAGTTTTTTGCATACAGGTTTTTCCGCGTATTGGAGGCCTTCGGCCGCGGCAGGGATCATAACCATCAATCAGCAGAATCCTCTCGATAATATGAAGTTTTTTATATACAGGTTTTTCCGCGTATTGGCGGCCTTCGGCCGCGGCAGGGATCATAACCATCAATCAGCAGAATCCTCTCGGTAATATGAAGTTTTTCCGCATATTGGCGGCCTTCGGCCGCGGCAGGAATCATAACCATCAATCAGCAGAATCCTCTCGGTAATGTAAAGTTTTTGGCATACAGGTTTTTCCGCGTATTGGCGGCCTTCGGCCGCGGCAGGGATCATAACCATCAATCAGCAGAATCCTCTCGGTAATATGAAGTTTTTTACATACAGGTTTTTCCGCGTATTGGCGGCCTTCGGCCGCGGCAGAGATCATAACCATCAATCAGCAGAATCCTCTCGGTAATGTGAAGTTTTTTGCATACAGGTTTTTCCGCGTATTGGCGGCCTTCGGCCGCGGCAGGGATCATAACCATCAATCAGCAGAAACCTCTCGGTAATGTAAAGTTTTTGGCATACAGGTTTTTCCGCGTATTGGCGGCCTTCGGCCGCGGCAGGGATCATAACCATCAATCAGCAGAATCCTCTCGGTAATATGAAGTTTTTTATATACAGGTTTTTCCGCGTATTGGCGGCAGAGATCATAACCATCAATCAGCAGAATCCTCTCGGTAATGTGAAGTTTTTTGCATACAGGTTTTTTCGCGTATTGGCGGCCTTCGGCCGCGGCAGGGATCATAACCATCAATCAGCAGAATCCTTTAGGTAATGTGAAGTTTTTTGCATACAGGTTTTTCCGCGTATTGGCGGCCTTCGGCCGCGGCAGGAATCATAACCATCAATCAGCAGAATCCTCTCGGTAATGTAAAGTTTTTGGCATACAGATTTTTCCGCGTATTGGCGGCCTTCGGCCGCGGCAGGGATCATAACCATCAATCAGCAGAATCCTCTCGGTAATATGAAGTTTTTTACATACAGGTTTTTCCGCGTATTGGCGGCATTCGGCCGCGGCAGGAATCATAACCATCAATCAGCAGAATCCTCTCGGTAATGTAAAGTTTTTTGCATACAGGTTTTTTCGCGTATTGGCGGCTCTCGGCCGCGGCAGGGATCATAACCATCAATCAGCAGAATCCTCTCGGTAATGTGAAGTTTTTTGCATTAAGGTTTTTATGCTTGGAGGCCTTATTTTAATATAAAGCTTTTTTGTTATAACCCTGAATATTCGTAAATACCCACTACGCAGTATTGCAGGCGATCACTGAATTTGTAGATATTTTCATTAATCAGCTCAAAAACACAAGAGATACCCACACATATTATATACCGTTAGAAAGGTAATATTATGGGCTATAAAAAAAAGGAATCTATTTTATACCTTAATTGTCATTTAAGAAAGAAAAAAATTATTTTGTAAAACGAAGTACGCCAATTTATTTAAAAGTTGAATTACCTCCGTAATGATGTCAGTACTCACAAAAAAGGTTACTAGATAAAAGAAAGGACTTAAAACAGCCTGTTTAACGGCACCAATATTACGCGTTTATCTTAACTAGTTTTAGAGATATAGCTCTTCCAATTTTGACAGTTAAAGCCCTATATCTCATAAACTAAAAGAGTCCGACGCTATTTTTTAACATGGTTGAACAAGGGAGGGTAAGCCCTATTACAGAAAAGAAAATTAAAAAAATCGGAGCCAATCCCCTATTCTTAAGTTATACCCACTAAAGTTATTTATAATGCGTTTGAGACATTTAACTCAAAACTAGCCTTTTAGAGCGAAATTACTAAGATTTGTAAGCAGAAAATTTTTCACATCAAAAAATTACGTTTCTGTTTCATCCCTGATAATTCGCAGTTGTAATTCTTTCTCAAGACAACGATTGTAATAGAATGAACGGATCGACGGATGAAAAAGTAGAAAATTTTTCACTTTCTATCCGTTTACGCATGTGAACGCACGGAGCCTATGAAACTTATCCTATATGTCAGAGCTTGAAACTTTTATAACTTTTATTAAAAAAGTCTTTGAATAAGAGTTATTCAGTGACTTTTATTTTTAAAAGTCTTTCATAACAGTTATTCAAAGACTTTTAAAATAAAAGCCTAAAAAAAAAGCCTAGAATCCATTTCACGACATTTCCTTTCGAATGGTGCAATAAAAATTTTTTGGTTAAAAAACCCCCGTGTGACCACCTTGGGGGTCTCCACCCACCGCCCACCATGACCAAAATCCGTTTCACGATGTTTACTATCGATTTGCGCAATAAAAATTTTTTGGTCAAAAAACCCCCGTGTGACCACCTTGGGGTTCCCCACCCACCGCCCACCATGTCCAAAATCCGTTTCACGATATTTACTATCGATTTGCGCGATAAAAATTTTTTGGTCAATAAACCCCCGTGTGACCACCTTGGGGGGTCCGCACTCACCGCCCACCATGTCCAAAATCCATTTCACGACATTTCCTATCCCCAGAGGGTCACTTTGGGGGTTGTCACTCACCTACCACGTGTAAAAAGCCTCAGTCGTTTTGAGCACCGCATCATCAAAAAAATACTTTTATAAATGACTTAAAAATAAAAGTCTTTGAATAAGAGTTATCCAAAGACTTTTATTTTAAAAGTCTTTGAATAAGAGTTATCGAAAAACTTTTATTTTTAAAAGTAAAAGTTAACAGTTAACTTTTAACTTTTAAAATAAAAGTTAAAAGTTGACTTTTATTTGAAAATTTTTTTGAATAAGAGTTCTTCTCAGGCTCTACTATATGTTTACATATATTTCAACTTTTCTTGCGTGAGATTTCTGACGGATACGCACGCAAACGGAGTCTATGAAACTGAGCCTTAATGTTTTATGCTTCTGCATTCTTTAAACTTTTAGCATATTTAGCTGGCTGCCAAATTATTATTATATTGTTATTATATGAATAACATTTTTTTAAATTTTTCTTACAAATCGTTTGCAAGAACTTTGTATGTTTTTATGAATAAGAACCTTAGTTTCCATTTCTTGACTTTGACCCATCATCACGCGACTTGAGACTAACATCCAAAAAAACCTTATACGCCGTTTGGCTCTGAAGGGTTATATTATAAATCAAATGCAAAAGGAATTTTTTAAAAATATGCGCGCGACTTTTTTGATTTTTGGCCGCGGGCTAGACGCGATCTCCCAATGTGGCACGTGTCTGTCACTTTTCA
Source organism: Conops quadrifasciatus (assembly GCA_949752815.1). NCBI lineage: Eukaryota > Metazoa > Arthropoda > Insecta > Diptera > Conopidae > Conops > Conops quadrifasciatus. Next base: position 17,302,949 of record OX457079.1, read on the forward strand.
CTAAACATAATTTATCGGAATTATCTGAAACATTATAACTGTTACTAAGGAACCTCTGCCCTAGTGAGTCTTGCGACTGTGGTGCACCTGTTGAAGATTGGAAACATGTACTGTGCGAATGTTCACTGTACTCTGACTTTAGGGACAGGGCGGCTATGGGGATCAGATGGACTGACGGGGGTTGGAATGTCAGTGAAATGCTCTCCACTGAAGAGTGTGTGCGGTGTGCTGACAGGTACGCCTGTCGTGTGTTTGTCGAACGTCGCGCTAGGAGAGTTTAGCTGGGTATTCTTGTGTGTGTTTTATGTATGCGTGTGGTCATTGTGTGCCCTGTTGTCTAGTGTGGAAGTTTCTGTGAGTCTGAGCGTTTCTGAATGGTGTGTGCTTTTTGATGTGTTTGTGAGAGTGTTCTTGGTGCTTTAGGTGACTGCGTGTGTGTCTGGGAATAAATGTCTCTATGAATGTTATCGTTGATGTGTGTATTGGAATAAATGGTTGTATGAATGTTGCTGTCGTATGCGTGCTGTGTGTGTTTGTGTATTCGTCGGCTGTAGCTGGGTTGCGCCAAGACTGCCTCAATTTGCTGCACTGCCGGTGATACCTGGGGTCACCAGTCCTCGAGTACATGGACTCACTGGTAGTAACTTTGGTTACGAAGTCTGACCGGAGGCTTTCCGGTACCACGGGTGCCGAGGAGAACTGGAGTTGGTCTCAACGCTCCACCTCGGCATTATAGACCTTTGGGTTTTTGTTGGGGGTACGATTGGGCTTTTGCCTTGAACCTTGGGTGCCGCTCCCCGATTGAGCGGAAGAGGTTGGGATTGGCCTCGCTCCCTGCAGTGAGGAATTTCGCGACCATGTGCGCGAACTTCAGACTGCCTCCATCACGTGTAAAAGGGGCTGCCCCTACTAGGCCCTGCTCGCACGTTTGTTCCAATCTCCTATCGTACTTTTTTCGTAACGGCAACCAGTCCGGAGCTATAAAGGAGCTCAACTGGTAGTAGTTTTGACTACGAGGTCTGACCAGAGGCTTCTTTTCTGGTACCACGGGATGTCAGTAGCCCCCGGATTGTATCCGAGCTGACATGCGGTAGGCCCCCTTGTGGGAGTGTCGTGGTGGCTGTGGTTAAAACCCAAACGTACGCGGGGAGAGCCTGGCTCGATGTGGAGTTGCATTGCAACCGGGTGCCGTGACCCATAGAACGGCAGAGGTATTAGATAGGCCTCGACCCTCAACCAAAGGGCAAGTCATGCCCTTTATGTATGACTTCAAATTGGCACCTGTTGGTTGAATGGATGGGAGATGGGTGCATGGAGTGCATATGTTCTGCATGTGCACTCTGTGTATCTTGATTCCCATTTGTTTTGCTGATTGGGGCGGTGGTCGGCGCTTAATCCGACTCCAGTGTGATGGCACACCGTGGGTTTAAGCCTTTTTAAGGCAGGCACCCACGTTAAGCACCAGAGACATCTGTTACTAATATCATTCGATTGTGAACCTTTGGCGTGATCGGTTGTCTTTATCGAGGTGTCGCAAATTTTCCATTCGAATATTATTACTACGGTAGTGTTTTTGCGTTTTTCGCGTTCTCTTTTGTGCTTGCATTCGTTGCGCCACAACGAACGGTAACTTGTTTACCATAGTGTACTGACCCAGTGCGGAATTGTCAGTAAGTGCCCACCCAGCACGAACAAGTGATTACCGTTTGATTACCAAGTCATTACTTGGTAAGCGGTAGTAAGAGGTAGACAGTGACTACGTTGCGCGTTTGGCACTTTATTGCCAAGTACGTTTTTGGGAGTTTTTATTTTTCGTCGCGTTTTTCGTCGCGATTTTTGTTTTTTCGCCGCGAGTTTTTTGTGAATTGTCGGGAGTGTGTCACCTGTTATGGTGAAAGGCCCGCAGCGCGCTGTAAAGGCGGCAGCGGATATGGCAGAGAGCTCGGCCTCTGAAGCGCCGTCGATGAAGCCCCCGAAGTCGACGAGCCCGGTCGTTAAAAAGAAGAAGAAGTCGTCTTCAGACCGGTCGGACGTGGATATGTCCGACAGCTGCAGCAGTGTGTGTGGCGCTGAGACTGCTGGCAGCGGCACATGTAGAAAAGTAGTGGTACAGGTGAGCCGTAAGGTAGCCAGTAAGCCTGAGGGGGAGGGTCGCCAGAAACCGAAGGTTTCGGAAGGACCATTGCCAAAGGGCGTTTCCGACGCTGGGTCAGCCATAAGGCGGCTCAGGGCAGTCTCAGACGCCTTGATCACGGTAGTTTTTAATGAAGATAACGTCGTGGTCAAGGATGTTGCTCGCCAGATAATTGGTTTATCTGGCAGCTATGAGCAGATCCTGATGGAGCTCATTGCTGAAAATAAGCGACTTAGGGGGCGTATTGACGGCATGGGTTCCGGCAGTGGTAGTGTGGTGGCACGGGTGGTTCCCCCAGTTTTGGTAGGTACCCCAAGCAGTGCTGTTAGTGCTGCCTCTGGGTTACCTGTTGTACCGACTGCTGCACCGATTCTCAAACCAGTTGAGACATGGGCCTTGGTTGTCAAGAGCCGGTGAGACATCCAAGGAGGTGGTTGAGAAGGTGGTGAAGCAGGTTGGGCCCACCCTTGATGTGAGAGTGCACCAGGTGAAGGCTTTGCGCAGTGGTGGCGTAATTATACGCACCCCGTCTGTCTCCGAAAGGGAGAAGATTCGGAAGAACGCTAAGTTCGACGAATTAGGCTTGGATGTGAGTGCGAATCAGAAGCCTGGCACCAGGGTGGTAGTCCGTGGGGTTCCTTGTGGAATCAGTGATGAATTATTCATGGCTGATCTCTATAAGAAGAACCTCAAGGAGCGTATGACCCAGGAAGCCTTCGAGAAGTGCGTCAAGCTTGTCTCGCGCACTGCGAGGATGGATGCTGGTGATGAGACATCCAACATCACTTTGGAGTGCAGTGGTTCTGCTGCTGCACTCTCGACTGCTGATGGAGTCTATATCGCGTGCTTCCGCCTTCGTTTGAGTGGGGCCAGCATGATGTACGGCTGCTTCCGTTGTGGTAGTCTTGACCACAGAGTGTCTGAGTGTCGTGTGGAAGACATTGTCTGTCGTCAGTGCGGGCAATTAGGGCATATCAGCCGGTCTTGCCGCAATGCGGTATGTTGCCGTGACTGTGCATATAGGGGTAAGCCGACTGGACATCGCATGTTGACAGCGGATTGCCCCCATTTCGGTGCCTTCATTGCCCGTCTTAATGCCAGACATTGAGATGACTGGGAAGGTTATTCAGCTAAATTGCCAGCGCACAGTGGTCCAGAATAGAAATTCATCGGCCAAAAATCTGTAACTTTTGAACGGATAGGAATTTTTGAATGCGGTTTTTTGCAATCGACAGGGAAATGTTGAAATATCTTTGGCACCGAGACTGGCACCGAGATCTATGTAGATGACTCAGGATCAGAGCCGTAGGGCTCCAAAGTCAAAAAATATTTTAATTTTTTTAAATTTTGGCAAAAAAAGGTATTCAAAAGTAAATTCTTGAAACTTTTTTGTACTTATCTATAAATTGAGGATATATTCGTAATGGCTGTGAAGTTTCAAGTGCATCCGTTGAGTTTTTTATAACTTTTTGGCCCCCTGAAAAGGGGTCTATTTTTTGATGCTTTGAAACTAAATATCTCCGCCATTTTTAAAAATTTTGATTTCCGGTTTTTTTTATTATATTATATGGGACAAGAGTTTAAAAAAAATGGGGAAAAAAATTTATATATATTTTGAAAAAAAATTTTTTTTTTAAAAAAAAACCACGGAAAATTAAAAAAATTATAGCCCAACAGTCGACAACAAAAAAAAGTTACATTTTTCTGATAGCCTTTGAGATAACCTTTAATCGTATACCCGGTTTTGTACCCGGCAGACCACGGCCCTAGGCGCTGGAGCCCTCTAAATGGTCTACATTTTTTCTTTTAAAAAAACAACGAAAAATTAAAAAAATTATGGTCGACAACAAAAAAAATTAGATTTTTCTAATAGCCTTTGAGATAACCTTTCATTCTATACCCAGTTTTGTACCTAGCAAACCACGGCCTTAGGCGCTGGAGCCCTCCAAATGTAGAATTTTCCAAAAAAGGGTACTTCAGACACTAAATGCATAAGTATTTCTTTTTTTAACCCTAATTTTTTTTCTTTATATACTCCTGAATATTACCTGTTAAAAAGTACCTGCTTCAAGGCCAAAAACGAAAATAATAAAATACCTGCGAGGTCAAAGTTGCGGTTAATTACAATTTTTATATATTTCTTTATAAACGAGTATTATACAATTTTTGTGAAAACAGATTGTAAATATTTTTCTCTTTCCGAATTTTCATTAATATTTAATAGTAACCATTTAGCTTCTGGACTTATATCTGGGTTTTTTGTAGCCCACACATACCGGATGCTGGAAATATATGGATCCGATGTGGCTAATAAAATTCCAAAAAGGTCTTCATTTGTTGCTTCTCTACTACATTTTCTAGTGTTATGTTCCCTAAAGAATCTATAATCTTTATTTCTTTTTTCTTGAGCTTCTTCCGATAAATCTCCTATTGGCAATAAATGGTGTTGAATAATGCTTTCTCCATGAAACAGAATTTTGTGGACTGTTGGTGACATATTTCGCCATGGGTACAATTCATTATATAATTTTACAGTTTCCTTTGCATATTCCCCGAATTTTGCAGCATCTATTTTTTGATTACAAGCAATTACTTCAAGAATAATTTTAAATCTGTAAATTAAATTGTAGTCCACTCCTGTGATTGTTGCAGTTTGTTGTGGGTCCGAGAAAAACCTTCTGGCTGTGTTTCCATCATTTGTATTGCCTGTACCTTGAGTTGGTTGGTCTATAATTAAACCAATTTTTTTGAATTCATCTTGAACGTATTTTTGCTTTAAGCTCCTTTTCTCTTGGTTTAACTTGTCATTCCGTACAGTTCCTGAAGCTCCAAAATCCAAGTCGTAGCTTATCTTGAGTATGTGTTCCATGAATCTTATCCTTGCATGTAACGGGGATAGTCCAAATTCATATGCCTCAATGTCTCCAAGGGATGATAATAATGACGACGATGATGTTGATGGTAGCTGACTCAATCTGCTTGAAGTTTGCTTGCATATTATGCAACTGGATGAAGCCTTTGTGTCCGTCAATGCCTGACCAACTTTACCATCGATCATTGTAAGCAGCAATTTATAATGCACTCGAATTATTTGCTGGCCAATATTAAATTGTATTGGCTGAAGAGTTTCGATTTTAGCCTTTATTGCATTGGCTTCCTCAACGATGAGCTCTTTGGTTTCTTTCTTAAATTCGAATTTAATGGGTCTGCAAAATTTTGTTGAATTTGGAGTAGGGTTTATCCAAGCATCATTAGTTTTTGCTGTGCTGGTCGATGGTTCTGAATCTAGCTTGCTTAATCGCAAAGGTACTATTGATGACATAAACAAGTCTGCGTCTGAAGAATTCCCATCTAGCGGCTGTTTATATCGTTTCTGGCCTGAAGATCCGTCGCAACCCCATTTACGAAAAAGTGTTAATTCACAATCTCCAATTTCTTTTAATTTCGGTTCTTGAAGTGTTTTAATTATTCTCTCCGTTGTGTGATCCAGAAGGCTTTGGAGTTGGACTTGGGCAGATGTCGATTCTATAGTTATGTTTTCGGGATAGCATTCTTTTTTTGCCATTAGTACTTCATTGTAATTGGGGTACAAATTTGACATCTTTTCCATTGCGCGTTGTCGGAGTAAAACATACTGATGCTTTGTTAATTTTAAATCCAGGCATAATGCTAACGCCTCTTCAGGTGTAAACGTCCTTTCTTGGTCTGGTGTAGGTATGCTTTTAAGAATTCTTTTTGTCCTTAAAGGGCTCGCATTAAGAACTTTTTCGATGATTTCGGCTTTCCGATATTTCCGCTCTGAATGCAACGTGTGTACTAAACTGCGTTTAGCGTCTTCATATTAAAAACTTTCATTAAGATCTTTTAGTTTCCGTCTCTGGGATCTTTTACTGCTCTCTTCAAACTTTTTAGTTGGCCTTCCACGTCCCTCGTTGCTATCTGCCTGATAAATGATGCAGAGTTCGCCTTCCATCCACTCCTTTAAAGTAGCATACACTTTATTTTTGTTGAAATAGGAAGACTTGTAGTGTCTAGACAAAATGGACACAAACGAGTTTATTTGTGATAAAATTTGTTCCTGAATTTTTTTGCTACATGAATCAAATGGTACTTTAATTTTAATATATTCAACTACATCTTGTGCGCTTCTGTTTTTAAAATATACATCTGATAACTCTTTGTAGCTGTATGACTCCATGGCTGAAAGACGCTTGGTTTGATAATGCCAAAAATCTTTCAAATGTTTAATATTTATATCAAAAAATACATATAAAGAATTGGAATTTTTGAAAAAAATTGTAATTAACCGCAACTTTGACCTTTCAGGTATTTTATTCTTTTCGTCTCTCGCCTTGAAGCAGGAACTTTTTAACAGTTAATATTCAGGCGTAGAAACCGCAACTTTGACCTCGCAGGTATTTTATTATTTTCGTTTTTGGCCTTGAAGCAGGTACTTTTTAACAGGTAATATTCAGGAGTATATAAAGAAAAAAAATTAGGGTTAAAAAAAGAAATACTTATGCATTTAGTGTCTGAAGTACCCTTTTTTGGAAAATTCTACATTTGGAGGGCTCCAGCGCCTAAGGCCGTGGTTTGCTAGGTACAAAACTGGGTATAGAATGAAAGGTTATCTCAAAGGCTATTAGAAAAATCTAATTTTTTTTGTTGTCGACCATAATTTTTTTAATTTTTCGTTGTTTTTTTAAAAGAAAAAATGTAGACCATTTAGAGGGCTCCAGCGCCTAGGGCCGTGGTCTGCCGGGTACAAAACCGGGTATACGATTAAAGGTTATCTCAAAGGCTATCAGAAAAATGTAACTTTTTTTTGTTGTCGACTGTTGGGCTATATTTTTTTTAATTTTCCGTGGTTTTTTTTAAAAAAAAAATTTTTTTTCAAAATATATATAAATTTTTTTCCCCATTTTTTTTAAACTCTTGTCCCATATAATATAATAAAAAAAACCGGAAATCGAAATTTTTAAAAATGGCGGAGATATTTAGTTTCAAAGCATCAAAAAATAGACCCCTTTTCAGGGGGCCAAAAAGTTATAAAAAACTCAACGGATGCACTTGAAACTTCACAGCCATTACGAATATATCCTCAATTTATAGATAAGTACAAAAAAGTTTCAAGAATTTACTTTTGAATACCTTTTTTTGCCAAAATTTAAAAAAATTAAAATATTTTTTGAATTTGGAGCCCTACGGCTCTGATCCTGAGTCATCTACATAGATCTCGGTGCCAGTGCAAAGATATTTCAACATTTCCCTGTCGATTGCAAAAAACCGCATTCAAAAATTCCTATCCGTTCAAAAGTTACAGATTTTTGGCCGATGAATTTCTATTCTGGACCACTGTGCAGCGGTCTTATGACGTTATGTGTGAATTTGGTGAATGGTTTTGTAAGTCTGGCAGCAGCTTCGCTCTGGTACAGGAGCCTTATGTTCTCCATGGGAATGTAAGAGGCATTCCGCCGTGTTTGCGCTCATTTACTGATGCTAGAGGGAATGCTGCTGTTATTGTGAATGATGTGAATGTTGAATGTATGGTTGTTGAATGTGGTGATATGGGTGTATGTGTGATTGCGGAAGGTACCTTTGGCAAGATTTTTATTGCCAGCGTATACTGTAAGTATGGGGAGGAACTGGGTCCCTTCATTGAGTATATGGATGGGGTGTTACTACGAGCGAGTAACTTTCCTCTCATCCTTGGTGTGGACGCCAATGCATCATCTCCGCTCTGGTTCAGTAAGCTGCCCCATTATACTGGGCAGCCGAACCAACAGCGGGGTGAGGTGCTTAGCGAGTGGGTGACCGCTCGCGGCGTCTACGCTCTCAATGAACCAAGCGCGCTGTATACCTTTGAAGGACTTAGATGTTCGAGTGATATTGACGTGACGTTTGTGAATGAGGCTGCAATGGTTAGGTTTGGGTTCAGTTGGATGGTGCGTGATTGGAATCCTATTGAGATTGAGTTCGCTTACTTAGGAGCGGCAAGAACGAGTGTTATGTCGAAAGGATGGCGCACTAGTGGTGTGAATTGGGTTGTGTATGGTGAACGTATGAAAAAGGAGGTTACTTCGGTACCTTTGAATGTTTTCAATACTTTGGCTATTGATGAGCAGGTCACCTTTTTGAATGAGGCTGTATGGCGCGTCAATGATTTGCTCCTTGTGAAAAACCGTAAGGTAAATCATAAGGGTGTCAAATGGTGGACGCGTGAGTTGTCTGATAAGCGCAGGTCAGTCAGGCGCCTCAGGAGTCAATTCCAGAGAGCTAGGCTTTTCGATGCTGTGAATGTGGTTCAGCTTGGGATCGCCTATAGGCGATGTATGAATGAGTATAAGCGTATGATTCAGAGAGTGAAACTGAGTGATTGGGAAAGGTTCGCGGAGCAGTACAGTGATGATCCTTGGGGTCGCCTGTACCGCATCTGCCGTACCGGGCGTAAGAGTATGGAAGTGAATTGTATCCATGTTGGTGACACAGTGTTGTCAACATGGAAAGACTGTGTGAGTGCACTCATGAGTGAGTTCTTCCCTAGGATGGGACCTGGGCCCGACCCCCCTATGGGGCCGGACCCTGGTCCCCCTGACTTAGTTGAAAGCGAGGTTAGTAGTAGTATCTCGCAAGTCAGGTCTAGGAAGTCGCCTGGGTTTGATGGTCTGACCGGAGAGATGGTGAAAGCTATCTGGAAAGTCATTCCTGATTACTTGGGTGGCTTGTATGCGAGATGTATGAGTGAGGGATATTTCCCAAGTGAATGGAAGAGTGCAAGAGTGATTCCGCTGTTGAAGTCGCCTGACAGAGTCAGGTCTAATCCTTGTTCATATCGAGGTATTAGTCAGATTCCGGTTCTCGGCAAGGTGCTTGAGAGGATCATGGTCAATCGACTTCAGGAGAGTGTGAATGCGGAACTGTGTCCTCAGCAGTTTGGCTTTACTAAAGGCAAATGTGTTGAGGATGCATGGATGTATGTTAAGAATGGTGTGAGTGAATCTAGTAGTAAGTATGTGTTGGGTTTGTTTGTAGATTTTAAAGGTGCGTTTGATTACCTGAGCTGGGCGAGTGTGATTGCAAGACTGCAAGATTTGGGCTGCCAGGAGCTTCCTCTTTGGAGGAGCTATTTTTCTGGCAGAAAAGCGTGTGTGGAAGGCAGAAGTGATTCTGTCTGGATGAATGTGGTCTGAGGTTGCCCACAGGGATCCATCTGTGGTCCATTTATATGAAACCTTATGATGGATTCTCTTCTAAGGCGTCTCATTGCGATTTGCAAGTGTTGTGCGTATGCTGATGACTTGCTCATTTTGATTGAGGCTGATTCGCGTGCCGCTCTGGAACGTTTGATCGCCTTGGTCATGGCCATTGTGTGTGAATGGGGTGCAAGTGTTGGTGTGGATGTGGCAATGGATAAGACGGTGATGATGTTGCTGAAAGGCAGATTATCACTTAGTCGGCCTCCATCTGTCCGTGTGAATGGGGTTACCCTCAGGTATGTGACTGAGGTCAAATACTTGGGGATATCCATGGGTGAGAGAATGAATTTCATTCCTCACCTAGTTCGAATGAGAGAGCGATTGACATGCGTGTCTGGACAGGTGCGTCGCCTTTTGAAGTGTAAATGGGGCCTCAGCAGGCGTGCCATCCGCATCGTATATGGCGGCCTATTTCTTGCCTGTGCAACTTATGGGGTGAGGTGGTCACGTCTGCTGTGGGGTATCGCAAGATACTCACTTGCCAACGTCTGCTTCTGCTTGCGTGTCTGCCTGTGTGCCGCACGGTCTCTACCGAGGCCATGCAAGTGTTGTTGGGTGTGGCCCCTCTGGACCTGGAGGTGCTACGTTGTAGCGCATCCTACAGGGTAAAGAGGGGATTACCATTGCTGAATGGCTGGTTAGCGAATCAGGAGGTGGAGAGCATGAGTGTAAGTGAGCGCAAAGGGCGCCTGTTTGAATGCGTCACATCTAGATGGGACAGTAGTGTGAATGGTAGAGTGACGTATGAGTACATCAGTGATGTAAATTTCGTAGTTTTCCAGCCATGTTTTCGCTTCAGCATGCACCTTGGTTTCTTTCTCACGGGTCATGGGTCCTTTAATGCTTTCTTGCATAAAAGGAACCTCTGCCCTAGTGAGTCTTGCGACTGTGGTGCACCTGTTGAAGATTGGAAACATGTGCTGTGCGAATGTTCACTGTACTCTGACTTTAGGGACAGGGCGGCGATGGGGATCAGATGGACTGACGGGGGTTGGAATGTCAGTGAAATGCTTTCCACTGAAGAGTGTGTGCGGTTTGCTGACAGGTACGCCTGTCGTGTGTTTGTCGAACGTCGCGCTAGGAGAGTTTAGCTGGGTATTCTTGTGTGTGTTTTATGTATGCGTGTGGTCATTGTGTGCCCTTGGTGTCTAGTGTGTAAGTTTCTGTGAGTTTGAGCGTTTCTGAATGGTGTGTGCTTCTTGATGTGTATGTGAGAGTGTTCTTGGTGTTCTAGGTGACTGCGTGTGTGTCTGGGTATGAATGGCTGTATGAATGTTATGGTTGCTTCTTGTGATGAATGCGTGTATTGGAATAAATGGATGTTGCTGTCGTATGCGTGCTGTGTGTGTTCGGTATTCGTCGGCTGTAGCTAGGCTGCGCCAAGTATGCCTCAATTTGCTGCACTGCCGGTGATACCTGGGGTCACCAGTCCTCGAGTACATGGACTCACTGGTAGTAACTTTGGTTACGAAGTCTGACCGGAGGCTTTCCGGTACCACGGGTGCCGAGGAGAACTGGAGTTGGTCTCATCGCTCCAACTCGGCATTATAGACCTTAGGGTTTTTGTTGGGGGTACGATTGGGCTTTTGCCTTGGACCTTGGGTGCCGCTCCCCGATTGAGCGGAAGAGGTTGGGATTGGCCTCGCTCCCTGCAGTGAGGAATTTCGCGACCATGTGCGCGAACTTTAGACTGCCTCCTTCACGCGTAAAAGGGGCTGTCCCTACTAGGCCCTGCTTACACGTTTGTTCCAATCTCCTATCGTACTTTTTTCGTAACGGCAACCAGTCCGGAGCTATAAAGGAGCTCAACTGGTAGTAGTTTTGACTACGAGGTCTGACCAGAGGCTTCTTTTCTGGTACCACGGGATGTCAGTAGCCCCCGGATTATATCCGAGCTGACATGAGGTAGGCCCCCTTGTGGGAGTGTCGTGGTGGCTGTGGTTAAAACCCAAACGTACGCGGGGAGAGCCGGCTCGATGTGGAGTTGCACTGCAACCGGGTGCCGTGACCCATAGAACGGCAGAGGTATTAGATAGGCCTCGACCCTCAACCAAAGGGCAAGTCATGCCCTTTATGTATGACTTCAAGTTGGCACCTGTTGGTTGAATGGATGGGAGATGAGTGCATGGAGTGCATATGTTCTGCATGTGCACTCTGTGTATCCTGATTCCCATTTGTTTGGCTGATTGGGGCGGTGGTCGGCGCTTAATCCGACTCCAGTGTGATGGCACACCGTGGGTTTAAGCCTTTTTAAGGCAGACACCTACGTTAAGCACCAGAGACATCTGTTACTAATATCGTAATAAATTTCTAGAAACATTTTTATAAAGATAAACACTGAACTCGTTTAATTCTTTTCTCAGCGCCATCTGTTGTCAGATAATATACATCATCTAGCTTGTTCCTTTCCATCACTTGATATAATCGGATTAGATCATTGGCGAAAAAAATACTGCTAATATGTACTTACGTGACATTACGGCACACAAATAATTATTTTTTGCGAATTACCTGCAAATTCTACAACTACCTGTAAAATTTCCTTTCGTTATGATTTTTTATGATTTACAAATACGCTTAAATTGCCTCAGCACATGCTTAAATTTTTACAATTCATAACTGCTATTTTAACAGCTATTTTAAAGTTATGAAACTTTTATGAGTACTTTTTTTTAAATTTTGCGTTTTCATCTTTTATTTTTTGTATTTTTAATGAACAATGAGTTATTTGTTGGATTTGTATGAATTAGACTGTAAATTGTGAATGGAATTTTTTAAAATGTAATTTTAAAGTTGAAAGTTCTATTGCGGTTTTCAAACATATCTTATAGTAGGATATTTTACTCACAGACGTCTAGTAGAAAACCCATTTGTACGACTATAAGTTTGAAATGGAAAATAGTCAGCAGCTGGACGGCTTTGGAAAACGCACTACCCTGCATGACTACTACCTGGTAATTCACCGATTATTTAACTTGCAGCACTACCCGAAGTTTCGGTTAAAGTTTCTATTATTTTCGGCTTAAGTTTACCGTTTGAGCCATGCCCCAATTTTTTTGCATTTTTTGTTATTGTTGTTGCTTATGGAGCTGATTCTAATGAAGCAATCGGTTTTTGTCGCTCTCTTCCAGTTTACGAGTTATAGTCCTCTAAGATTTAGAATTGATATGCCTATAACTCATAAACCAGAGAAGTTATTATATAGGTACCGTTCGAAAGCCCTCTAGAAGACCTTCAATTTCTTTGATATAACATTTTTTCGAAAACTGTATAGTTTTTATGCAAATCGAAATTTTTCATTTTTGGAATTTTTTTTTTCCATTTAATAATTTTTTTCGTTTCAAAGTGTGTAATTAACCTATTAAATCTTTGCAATAACAATAAAGCTGAGACCGTAAGCTTTCTTTGAGTATTTTTTTCATTTTTATCAGTCAAGTATTTAAGGAGAAAATAGTTGTTAAAAGTCAGAAGAACATTAGTAAAAACTACTTTTTTCATTATACTACTACGCTCTAAACCTACAGTTTATATTACTCGTCTAAAAATTAAAAAATTTTTAAGAAAAATCGAGCAGAAAAATGTTATATTATAGAAATTTAAGGGCTTTTAGAGAGCTTTCTAACGGTACCAATATAATCGAAATATCTTCTCTAGTTTATGAGTTATAGGCATGTCAATTTCAAACTTTAGAGGGCTATAACTTTTAAACTAGAGGAGAGCGACAAAAACTGATGGCTTTATAAGAATCAGCTCCAAAAACAACAAAAAATGCAAAAAAATTGGGGCATGACTCAAACGGTAAACTTGTTTCTTATTTTCTTAAGAGCATCGGGAAAAAAGTACCAGAAACTTGTGCGTACGTGTGATCGTGTATCCCTTTCTTTCACATACATCAAATCCATACGCGTAAATGTATAGTGCGCTCTTTCGCACCATTCGCACTCTGGTAGCGCTACCAGTTAATTAACTGGTAAAATACCAAGTTGCGATACCATTTTCATTTATAAATAAAATGCAAATGATGGTAAATATCATGTTTTTATTATTTTTCTTTTTAAAGAAATTAAATTGTTTGAATAAAAATGAAATTATTAATTAATTACAAAGGTACATTGATGTACATGATTACTTCGTAAACATCTTCGTGTTGGAGGTGACGAAGCAAAATAGAAAAATGCCAGCCTTCTTTTCTGTTCAAAGGTTTATTAACAACTACATAACTCTTGAAAGAGTTCATAATCTCTTACAAGCTAGTGATGACAAATTAGATATATCAGTGTTGCTTAATGACAGGTTTTCAACACTCCTCCTCAACGCTTATATTCTCTATACAATATATACATTCGAGGAAGAACGATAAGCTTAACAATATTTTCATTTACTAAAAAAAAAATAAACTTCATTTTCCTTTTCTTTCGTTCTAAAAGAAATAAAAATCAATCAATATTCAATCGCAATAATTCAGTGAATTTAGAATGATTTGTTTTTTGCAAATTTTTGGTAAGCACATCTGCTACCATACTATTTGTTGGACAATATTTCAATTCGATTTCATTTTTGTTATATACTTCTCTTACAAAATGAAATTTAATAGCAATATGTTTTCTTCGATCATGGTAAACAGGATTTTTTACTAAATTCATAGCACTCATGTTATCACCGTTTCTCATGATCGGAGAAACTTTTACACACATGTTCATTTCAGACCATAATTTCCGAAGGTAGATAGCCTCTTTGGCCGCCGCCGATAGTGCCATGTATTCGGCCTCCGTGCTGCTCAGTGCAACGGTTGGTTGCTTTTTACTTTCCCAACTAAATGCGCTGCCACCGAGGAAAAATACATATCCCGTATAAGACTTGCGATCTGATGCATCACCGCCCCAGTCAGCATCAGAATAGCCATATATCCATTTGCCAGTTTTTCGATAATGCAACCCTAAGTCAATAGTTTTACTTAGGTATCGGAGGATATGCTTCGCCGCTGCTAAGTGTTCCGAATGAGGTTCAGAGTTGCGTTGAGCCAGCTTGCAAACAGAATGCAGAATATCTGGGCGCGTGTTCAGTGCGATGTACATTAGTGAACCGATGAGCGATTGATATTCTGTTTTATCGACTTCTCGACATTTGTCACTGCTGCATGCAACTTGAAAATTTGGTTCCAAAGGAGTTGATACTGTACGACATGCACTCATGTCATGCTTTTGCAATAGCTGTAACACCTGTTGCTTTTGTGCAATTTTAACCTCGCCAGTTGGGCCATTGCGTTCGACTTCCATACCCAAAAATTTACGGATCGGTCCCTTGTCGACTATCTGAAAGATTCTAGAGAGTTGAGTTTTTGTATCGTTTAACTCACCTAGATCTGTGCATGCTATCATCAGATCATCGACGTAGACTGTAATCATATTGAGCCTGTGTCCATTATTTTTCGTGTACAAACACGGCTCGCTTGCACACGGAGTATAACCAAGTTGTTTAAGCGCTTCATCTAGCCTCGTGTTCCAAACACGTCCTGACTGCTTTAGCCCGTATAAAGATTTTTTCAGTTTAAGAACGGAAACAAAGTTGAGCGTTGCTCGAACATTTTCGGAAATGACATATATATATCCTCTTGCAGTTCGCCGTTTAAATATGCAGTTGAAACATCAAGTTGATGAACGTACAATTCATATTCAGCTGCCAATGCCAAAATCATGCGTATTGTAGCATATCTTGTGACCGGTGAAAAAATCTCGCTATAATTTACGCCCTCTACCTGGCTGCAGCCCTTCGCTACCAGTCTGGCTTTATATCTCTCAATTTCACCATTTACGTCTCTTTTTACAGCAAAAACCCATTTGCAGCCTATTGTTTTTTGATCCTTTGGCAATCTGACTACTTCCCAGGTGTCGTTTTGTATCAACGCTTCATACTCCTCCTGCATAGCCCGCCGCCAGTATTCGGCTTGATCACTTTTCATGGCTGCTTCAACAGTTTCTTGAACTTCAATCTTTTGATTATTTGCGAAGTTCACCATGTTATATTGTTTTTTCGGCCTTCCAACATTGCCCGTTCTTATTATTCTCGGTCTGCCTGGTCCGACACGCTGCTCAACGTCTCTGATTTCTTGCTCCTCGTTGTTTGAAGGTAAACTTTCTTCTGCATCTTCGTAATCGGATGACGGCTCTTCTTGGTTCATCTCATTTTCTTGCGAGATCTGTTGCTTTTGATTTATATCAACTGTAAAACGTGCTACTTGTAATGGAGAAAACTCCTTTTCACTGGTGTTGCCCATCATCACGTCTTCATCAAACCTTACGTCACGCCTAACAACTGTTTGCCGACTTTTTGGATCATACAACCTATATGCTTTCGACTCGCTGTCATACCCGACCATAACATACTCCTTTCCTTTTTGCTGCAGTTTATTCTTCTGCGTTTTGTCTAAAGCAATAGCTAAACATCCGAATACTCTGAGGTGTTTAACAACTGGTTTCCTGCCAGACCACGCTTCGTAAGGAGTAATTTCTTTGTCGAGCGCTTTTGTTGGTGACCGATTTCGAAGGTATGCCGCGCAATTGATCGCCTCTGCCCAATAACTCTCCCAAAGTCTAGCGTGCACTAGCATACAGCGTGCCATCTCCACTAAAGTTCTATTGGCTCTCTCAGCCACGCCGTTTTGTTGCGGCGTATATGGCACTGTGAGTTGACGCTTAATGCCGCAATTTTGTAAAAATTTCGAAAAATTATTATTGACAAATTCACCGCCGTTGTCAGTACGCAAACATTTAATTTTTCGCCCCGATTGTAGTTCAATCATGTTTTTGAAAGATTTAAAAATTTCGAAAACTTCATCTTTCGATCGTAAAAAATATACAAAAATTCTTCTCGAACTGTCATCAATGAACGTCAAAAAATATCTTGACCCGCCATGCGATTGCGTTGGAAAAGGTCCACACACGTCCGAGTGAATAAGTTCTAAAATATTTTCTGATTTTTTTTCCGAAACTGGAAACGGTTGAGCACTTATTTTGCTTTTTAGACACGAGACGCATAAAATATCATTTTTGTTTTGTATCGGATCAATGCCGCTTACTATGTCTTTATTCGCGAGACTGCATAGGCTTGGAAAATTTATATGCCCATAGCGATTATGCCACTTGATTTAATTTTCTACACGAGTAAAATTGAAGCTGCGTTTTTCGTTTCTCAATACGTATATATTTTCTTCTTTCTTTGCTTTGAGAATTATTTCACCGTCCTTTTTGTCTTCAATTTTTGCGAAACCGTTTTCGAAAGTAACTTTAAATTTGTTTTCATCAGCTCGCGGTAATGATATAAAATTCATATTTAAATCCGGCACAAATAAACAGTCTTTTAGAATGAAATCGAACTTCGCTGTTTTTACGCACACGTCACCTACACCTTCTGCATTGACACTGTATTTACCGGCTAATTCGATTTTCTCACTATGATTTTTCATGTTTATAAATAAGTTCCGATCAGCACACATATGTGAAGTCGCGCCGCTGTCAATGCACCAATCACTTGAAATAACACTTTTCGCTTCGACCGCCGAAAAAACTGCCAACGATTTCTGGTGCTTTCGTTTGTCTTCTTTGCACTGTGATGCGTAGTGACCCTTTCTGCCGCAATTGAAACATTTTACGTTTTTCTTTTTGCGGTTTGTGTCATTCTCGCTTTCCTTTTCGTTGCTTTCGTTACTGTTGTTGCTCCCTCTATTTCGATTTTGTTTTTTCAAATTCCTGTAGTTGTTGTAGTAGTTTTCGCGTGCGCCAAATGCTTGGGTGCTACTGTTGTTGTTTCCATCGGATCTTCGTCGTTCATCTTCTTCTGTCAGTTTGCTTTTTACAGTATTCAGCTGTGGAAGTTCATCCCTCGTTTCCATGGCAACTACAAAATTCTCGAAGCTTTTCGGTAAGCTCGCTAAAAGCATTATACTGAGCAACTCCTCTTGCATTGCTATACCGATTTCAACGAGTTCATCTGCCGTTTTACAAAAATTGCGAATGTGTTCTTGTATGTTGTCTCCTTCACTCATTCGCATGTTCAGCAATTTCTTAAACAGCGTTACTTTTCTAACGGGACCAGTAAGGCGATGCAAGTCTTTCAATGCATCCCATACTGATGTGGCTGTTTCCAAATTCTTGACGTCATTTAAGCATGATGGCTTTATACTCAGGAATATTGTTGCGATAGCTTTCGCATTCTTGGAACACCAATCTGCCGCGTTTTGTTCTGTTTTTATATATGCACCGTTCGTAACTGTCCACAAGTCTGAGTGCACGAGAACGCTTCTCATTAATAGACACCATGTGTCGTAATTATTTTCATCAAGCTTTTCAATACTAAAATTCATTTCGACAAACTTTTTTTTTTTTTTTTTTTTTACGAATTCGCGCTTAAAATGTTACTTTTAACAAACCACGCTCACAATTGAAGAAACCCTTTGATCTGGGCCCATAACCTTTGTTGGAGGTGACGAAGCAAAACAGAAAAATGCCAGCCTTCTTTTCTGTTCAAAGGTTTATTAACAACTAACTCTTGAAAGAGTTCATAATCTCTTACAAGCTAGTGATGACAATTTAGATATATCAGTGTTGCTTAATGACAGGTTTTCAACACTTCGTGCGTTCCAGTGACATGAAATATAGCAGGAACTGTGGCGCACATGTTTCATTTAGCTAGATTTTTTCAGGAAACGTTCCAGAAAATCTAAGCAACTGAAAATAAAAATATTTTGTATAATTTTGTTTTTTTCGTAAATTTTTGGAAATAACACTTCAAACGCAACTTTCCTTTTTCACTTTGATTTTTTTTTAGCACTGGTTTTCTTGCGCTAGTAATGATAGAATGAGAAAAAATACACTTCAGCCACGTTAATATCGGCATCTCTTTCCCACTTAGCCACCATTGTCAAAAAATAGTGAGACCTTATTCGTGATTCGTGAAAATAATGCAATAGTGTGTGCGACTCGGTTTTTCTTGTTTTGCTGGGTAGTTTATTAAGAGAAACACATAAGTACATGTAACCCCCGGTAACGGGGAATTAAGGTTTGGGAAGCGTCACCGATAGCCTCTCTCTCACAATTGTCATCCTCACCTTCTCGCGGTGCTCCCTGTTTCCACAGACGAGGCTCTGGCGACCGATTGTGGGACGGTATATTGTCCACACAAATTTTTCTTTTCCTCTCCTCAGCTATACATTTCAATTCTTTTCTTCATATCTATACCTTTCTCCTATCTTCTTTCTGGGCCGGATCAAGGTGTCATGCGACCCGTGCCGAGGATCAGCTTGGCTGGGGGCCCAGACTTTAAAACTAGCTCAGTCGGGAACGGAGCGTACCGGACACTGGGTGACCTTCGGTACTAAACAACCTTACCTGCGCACATGGACCTCTGCGCGGGCGGACCTCTTTTGTCCAATACTCGTGGGACCAAAATAGATACCTTAAACACAAAACAAAAACTTGAAGATAAAGAGACGAGACGGGCGGTTAAGGACAGTAACGCGGACAGCGACGCTAAACCTGACGCCGACCGTGCTGTGGCTGGTGACGTTGCTTCTGGCGACAAACACCGACAACAGCGCCGTACGAGCTGTTCATCCGATGAAGACTTATGCAGCTCTCAGCTAACGGGTCTGATCATAAGCGAGGCGGGCGATAGTGAGTCTTTGACTCTCTCACAGACCAGCCAAGCAACTATGATAGACCTGGAGGCTGAAGCTGCACTGTTGGAGGATGCGCCACTCAGCAGTACAAAGACAGGGGGGTCTCGGTCAAAGGGGGATCGAAAGCGGCGAGCCTACAACAGGGCAAAATGTTTCCTCCGGAAACTAGCTGACATCGATCCCTCTGAACTGACCGAGAGACAAAGGAACCTTAGGAGACTTAACAAGAAAAAGGTAGCACGGTTTGAAAAAGCCAAAGCCACCACCCCTCAGGTACCAGTTGAACCACTGCCGGGGCGCGGGGCGGAAGGCTCCGGTGACCTTCAACCGACGTCCTCAAAAGGGATAATGGTAGAAGGTCTGCTCCCGGCAGCTGGGTCGTTTAAGGCCGCTGAAGTGGGCCTGAACTTGCAACCCTCCACCAGTAGAGCGGCAAAGCGAGATCGGTCCACGGAGGAAGGTCAAAAGAACGACGCGAAGAGGATCAAGCCGTCAGCTAGCTTCAAATCTGAAGCTGACTTGCAGGTGGCCATCGTTGACAGATCGGACCCTGATGGAAAGATTGTGTCAGCGAACTGGCTGCTAGTAGAGGCGAGGCTGCTGACAGAGATGATGAAAGACGAAAGGACGGCGGAAGAGGTGGACTTCGACGGAGCTGGCTGGCAAAAGGGAGTCAAAGTCGTTGGATGTGGCAATAGGAAGTCTTTGGACTTTCTGACTGTCATCATCAGCGGCCTTGGCGAAGTTTGGCCGAAGGCGAAACTCGAGGTCCTACCTCGCTCCGCACTCCCACTGCGTCCGGTGATCTCAGTGTGGATTCCCCTCCCGTTCCGGAATCGGGGGCGTCGATTCTGAGACTACTGGACAAGCAAAACCGTTCCTTAGGGGTGAACAAATGGGAGGTGGTCTCATCCGTGGTGCCCAAGAGTGGTACGGGGAGGGACTACAGGTTCAGGGTGAGCCAACAGTCTCTAGAGGCTTTAAGGGAGACAAAAGGGGTAATCCGCTTCGGATTGGGATCCGCAAGGGTCCGACTTCCGGGGGATGAAAGAGACGGAAGAGGTGGCGGCGAGGGGGCGAATGCGGGTGGTCCAAATTAATCTGCACCACTGCAAAGCGGCCTCCGATGATCTGCTGCTCATTATGTCCCGGGACGACATAGACGTGGCTCTAATCCAAGAACCTTGGTTGTGTGGTGGTAAGGTTATGGGATTGGAGTCGCGTATGTACCGTCTCGTGGCACCGGAGACCACCGAAAAGGTCAGGACCTGTATATTGGTAAAGAATAATATTAATGCTTTTCTTTTTCCTTCATACAGCGCAGCGGACCAGACGGTGGTGGTATGTGAGACCCAGCAGGAGGGTTCAATCCTGCTCACCTCCGCATACCTCCCATACGAGGACATGGAGCCCCCATCGCAACTGCTCCGATCACTGACGACCTTTGCCAGCAACAACAAATTGAGGTTGGTGATCGGTTGCGATGCAAACGGACATCATGTCCAATGGGGAAGTAGTGACATCAACACGAGAGGTGAGTCTATTTTGGACTTTATTCTAATATCTGATCTAGTTATTTGTAATACTGGGGTAACACCCACCTTTCGTAACAGAGCTAGGTCGGAAGTCATAGACTTAACCCTTGCGAATTCTTTTGATTTAAGTATAGATAATTGGAGGGTATCCACCGAGTGCTCCTTTTCGGACCACTTCAGGATATTCTTCAATATTAAGCTAGGGAAACCAAAAATTGAACCTTTTAGGAACCCTAGAAAGACAGACTGGGTACGCTTCTCGAATCTGGTCTCCCTGAAGTTGTCTGAGGGCAACAAGGGACACGGAACAGAGAGCACTGAAGACCTGGTGAAACTTTTAACGGGATGTCTGAATAGCGCGTTTAAAGCCTCTTGTCCCACTAGCTACCCCCGTAGGAAAGCCAATGCCATTTGGTGGACTTCCGAGCTGTTAGCTTTGAGAAGAAATACAAGACGGCTTTTTAACAAGGCTAAGCAGACTAACAATGATGAAGACTGGGCTCTGTATAAAGCAGGTCTTAGGATTGATAAGAGCAGAACCAGGGCCTCCATGAGGGACTCATGGAGATCATACTGTGAGTCGATGTGTGAGGTCAACGAGGCGGCCAGACTACGCAGGATCTTGTCCAAGGACAAAGTATCCATCGGGCTAATCCAGCGTGTGGACGGCTCGTGGACTAGGTCAAGCCTTGAAACCCTGGAACTGCTTATAGATACCCATTTTCCGGGGTGCTCGGAGATTGTTACGGAAACGCGTCAGGCCACTCCTCAACTACCCGAGCGCTCCCTCAGGGACATCGAGGATATTGTGAATGAGCGTAAGGTTGCCTGGGCGTTGGTTCCTTCCGGCCCTACAAGTCAGCTGGGCCGGATGGCATCATACCGGCCATGTTGCAGCAATCGCTTGGCTCAATAAACCCGATGTTGGTGAAACTTTTCAGAGGCTGCTTAAGGGAACGTTCAATCCCGACTGAATGGAGAAATGTTAAGGTCGTATTTATACCCAAAGCTGGTAGGCCGACTCATTTCTCACCTAAAGATTTTAGGCCAATCACACTTTCATCGTTTTTACTTAAAACACTAGAGAGATTGGTAGATCTATATCTAAGAAGCACGATCACACGTCGGCTCTGCACCTCCCAGCACGCCTATCTCAAAGGCAAATCTGTGGAAAGTGCACTGCACTGTGTGGTCGGGACCATTGAAAAAGCTATTGAACATAAAGAGTATGCGTTAGGGGGCTTCCTTGACATAGAGGGGGCCTTTAACAACGTTAAAACAGAAGCAATTATTGAGGCCCTCCTGTTCTTTGACGTGCCATGCTTCATTGTTGACTGGATTAAGGAAATGCTATGCAGCAGAGTAATTAATTCCAGTATGGGAGCCAGCACCCTCAGGAAGACCGCCACAAGAGGGACTCCGCAAGGAGGGGTACTATCTCCTCTACTGTGGCTCCTGGTAGTGGATGGTATTCTAAGGGTTTTCAAAAACACTGGGATAAAGGTCATAGCTTATGCGGATGATATAGCCATACTTGTTCTTGGCAAATTTTTGTCTACTCTAAGTGAGCTATTGTCAACCGCTTTAGGAAAGATTTATAGGTGGGCGTATCGGCGTGGTCTTGGTATAAATGCATCCAAGACCGAGCTGGTACTTTTCACTAAGAAGCTCAAGATCCCGAACTTTAAACTGCCTAGCATTGAAGGCATTGAACTAAGTCTATCGGCGGAAGTAAAATATCTCGGCATTGTTCTTGATAGCAAGTTATCTTGGAGAAGGAACACAGTCGAGAGGATGAAGAAAGGGATGAATGCTTTCTATGCCTGCAAGAAGGCCATTGGTAGGTATTGGGGCCTGCCACCTTACATCGTTCATTGGTTGTATACGGCAGTAATAAGACCAATCCTTACTTACGGCTGCTTTGTTTGGTGGAAAGCGACAGAAAGGGGCAGCAATCTAAAGGTCCTAAATAAGGTTCAAAGATGTGCTGCAATAGGTATTACAGGAGCCGTAAAAAGCACACCACAGGCAGGACTGGATATGTTGTTACATATTCTACCCCTGGACTTGTTCATCATGAGCTCAGCGGGCAAAAGCTTCCTTAGGGTGAAAGAGCTGAAGCTCTGCAGAGAAGCTCCTTTTGGACATGCAAGTGTGCTGAATAAATTAAGGAGAATTAGCGGTTGTTCAAGGCCTGACTTGTCTCGGCCGACGGACTACCTGCTGACAAGATATGATTTTGATGGGATCTCGGCTGTTTTCTTTCCGAACAGAAACGATTGGCTGTCCGACAAGGGTGTACCAATGAAGGGCACCCAAATTTTTACGGACGGTTCGAAAACGGCCGAAGGAACTGGAGCGGGCTTCTTTTTGGAATCACTTCAGACACGGCAATCGTTTCGATTGCGCGACGAATGTAGTGTTTTTCAAGCGGAGGTCTATGCCATTGAAAGAGCAGCCTCGTATGTCATTCAGGAAGGGATACCACAAGCTGTTATCAATTTCTGTGTGGACAGTCAGGCGGCATTAAAGTCATTGAGTTCGGAGATGGTTAATTCGGAGATAGTGCTGAGGTGTAGAAATACGCTAAAGGATCTACGGAGGGATCACACCGTCAATCTCTGCTGGGTTCCCGGCCATGCAAATATTGCGGGCAACGAACAAGCGGACAAGTTGGCGCGCTTGGGTTCTTCCCTAGACGCTGAGGAGGCGGACTCCTCGGTGCTTCCGCCAATTAACTATCTCAAAAGAGCAATTGAGAGCCTAGTAAACGAGAGAGCAGCTCATCTCTGGAGAAGCAGGCATGACTGCGTTATCTCTCGGACGCTGTGGCGAGAGCTAAACTGGAGCAACACTAAGTGTCTTCTCTCCCTAAGTAGGGACCAGCTAAGAGTTGTGGTGGGTGTTATTACGGGACACTGCCCAATAGGCCACATGATGGCAAGGTGGAAGGCAGGTGCGAATGTGGACTACTGCAGATCCTGTAATGATATAGATGAAGAGGAGACTATTCACCATCTACTTTGCCGATGTCCGGCTCTCGCAAGCCGCCGTTTCCAAGCTCTGGGAACTTGGTTCTGCGCCGAGCTTGAGGACGTGGCGGAGTTTCCGGTGTCAAGTCTCCTGAAACTGATTATGAGTGCAAGGACGGCGTTCATTAAACCTGCTTGCGATCTCTGATCAAAGGCAGTGGGTGGACGCCGGACATGAAAGCGATTAGGGTCCCATGCTGAAAAAGGTGTTTTTAAAGGGCAGTCACAATGGGCCAAAGTGGCCTAAGTGGACGGGAGAAGAATCTCCCACGCCCTTCCTACCTACCTACCTAACCCCCGGTAACGGCTGTTTTCAATATAAGGTTTTTCTAAAATTTAGAACATAACTCCGTTTTCTACACTAGCCTTGGCTTATATTTACTTTACGCAAGTGGCTCTAATTTTTGTTTTTTTTTTTGTTACTGCTCTTGGTCTCACCCCAACAAGCAAAAAAAAAATGTCGCTCTCTCTTGGGGGCGAGGCTGGAGCCCTTGAAATTTGAAATAAAATCGTCTGTGTCTCCGAAACTATGTAAGCTGTTTGGGTGATATTGGTGCCGTTATAAAGCTTATTAAAATGTCATTTATTTATGTGAAAGAGCTTTTTATCGAAATATGTCTAGTTTTATAAATAAACGCAACCTTAGGTTTTTAGTAATATTTTTTTTGATAAAATAATTTTTTCCAAAGAAAAATGTGTAATTAACCCAAGGAAATATACTAAAAAAAAGATAACATATATTTTAAGCTTTCTGAGGAAATTTATTTCCTTAAATCGGTGCAGTATTTATTAAGAAAACTCGTTGTTAAATTGATAAGAAACTACTTTCTGAAATTATCTTATTATTCCTTTTTACAATAATGCGTCTCTGGTACTATGCATTATGTTTGCCGTAATGGTTGTGGTGGTGCTAGTAACAAAGTGACAATAGACGGCGCTATTTCTTTAGATTTTCATATGAATTAAAAATGAAAAATTTTTAAGAAAAATCGCGCGATTTTTAATAATACCCAAAAAAATAATATGAAATTGAAAAATTTTTAAAAATTTTTCAAATCGCGCGATTGAAACTGAAATTGAACAATTTTTAAGAAATATTTTAAATTTTATAAATTTTAAATATTTAATTTATATTTGTTTCATACATAATGCTTAATATACCACACAAACAAATCGCAAATTGAATATTGTTTCCAGTTTACAACAACAATACCAAGAAAACGAGATAGGAAACTGCGTCAAGACCCATCGTATATGTCAAAAAAAAACGAAATTCGGTATTTAGGTGAAACACGTATAGTGTATGTGTCGTGTATATGTAGTTCACCACAAGACGTCACGTTTATATGACATTTCTTTTGTTTATTATTTTAACAGATGAAAAATGTTTAGCTTGTGAAAATTGTTTAGCTATTTCGCAAAGAAATTAGTGTTTTTAGTAAATTTTAATGAAGTTAAATCATGCACTGGACCTCGGAAGTAGCACTTGCCGGGGCTGTATACGAACGGCTTGCCATTTTGGAGCAGGATGATTGGCCTGCAACGGCAGGCATGGACATTTCAGTGCAGGGAATTTTGTTGCGAGCTCTGGTATTTTTCTCCGGCCAATCGGAGTTGATGGGTCATGTTTTGAGTGGTACCGCATCGGATCCGATATCAGCATATCAAGGCACCACCTTGTCGCACAATCATGAACACTATGTGATACTATCGTCGGGAGCCACGGTCTTAATGCAATTGCTCGGGGCTCAGTCAATCGATTTGAATGGAAGTGGAATGGAAATGGAAATGAACTTAGCATTTGGAATCGCAACGCAAATGCAGAAATTAAGAAAAGGTACTTTAATTAATGATTAAATTATTATTTAAGTGTTTTATGTGATGTTTTTGTATTTTTTTCTAGTACGGGCGTTGCTGTACTTGGCCACACGGTTGCTCGATTTACTCACGCACAAATCCGCCGGATTTACTTTAGCTTTAAATCAAAAGAAAAATGAAATGTATTATATATATGTATTATATAATGTATATAATAATATGTAACATATTATTTTTATAATTCAGACTGTATATTTAAATGTTACTACATAATATTGTAGGAAAAATTATTCATCTAATAACTTAAATGTTATGTATCGGATAAACACTTAATGTGGTTGTATGCATAAATAAATAAATACATGAAAGAACTTAAATTCTTATTATTTAAAAGCAATTCTTTTTTACCCTACACCCGAAAGGATGAGGGATAGATTCACTTTGTGCTTCCGTTTGTATCGCATTAAAGGAGGCGTCTGCCTGTAAGTCTGTCAGTCCGTCCGTCTGTAGAAATCACGATTAAGGGAGAACTAATAGAGCTGTGAAATTTGGGACGAATATACTTGGTCATAATAGGCTGTTTGGTATTAAATACAATACCAACATGGTTGTTTGGAACACATGCAATCTTGCGTCCAGAAGATTTATAACTTCACAACTATGTTCGTTATTGAACTTTTGAAATTTCGCTAGAATGTTTAGCTATTGCAGCAAAGATAAAAGGAAAGAAAGTTACTCATAACTACTGAAAATAAAGAATACACCTAAACAAACAAATGGCGGAATTCTGTACATTTAGTTAACATTATTTGTATCGTTAAATACGATATCCATGAATAAAATAGAAGATTTCATCAAAAATTTATTCATTTCTTCAATTGTGGTGAAAAAATCAATGATATTATAAAGCAGCGTTACATTTTACGTTAACGAAAGAAAATTCAGAAAGTACGAAAAAGGTAAAAGTACTTTTCGTAGCACTCGGTGTAAAGAACACAATAATTTTCTATTCTAGGAAGTAATTTGTACTTCGCGAAGCAAGAATAAACGTTTTGTTAACAGTTCAAGCACATTTATGCACTAATATATTTGCTAATTAAGAAAAAAATCAAATTTATTTGATATTGTAGCATACCGACAACACTGCTTTGGTACCAGAACTCATAAGAGGCGCAAAAATAGATGCGTTCAATACAAACGGGCAACACTAGTATCGGCAAATTCAATGGCGAGGTGAACGAAAAATTTGAGGGTATACCAACGCCATTTTATGTCTGCTTTTTTATTTTAATTGGATAATCAATTTGATTTTACAATGATTTCTTTTGCTTGAATTCTTCATAGAATAGGTCATACAGTTTCTTGTATAAAATAGTGGCGGATTTGAGCGTATAAAACAATTTACATTCGATTTTTTGGTGTTAATCTGCACTTGCAATGATTTCTAACCTTCAAATACTTTTCCCAAATAAGTTATAATTAAGTAATAAACTATTTAAAAGTAAAATGGATATTAAATAGACTAAATAATTGGCATAAATAAAAAATTGATGTCTTCGAATTTATTACTTATATGAATAATTAACTAAGTTGCTATCTCAAAACAAACGATTCGACTTAAAAATCTGAATTGTCATTGGGGTCTCAAAGCTGAATCCTCTCCGTCCCGATTACTCTTCATCAAGGGGGTCTGATAGTTGAGTTTCTATTTCCAATAACCCCTTCCCCGCGAAAGTAACACCCGGAACAAACTACGAACTATGACTTTCCTATACGAAAAACCCGGTTCCCTTTCCTTAACGCTCTTCATCAAGGGGGTCTGATAGTTGAGTTTCTGAGCTGAATTTTTGGCTTTTTGACGAACACTACTTTACGATTTGGCGTCAAATCGCAGATCAGAGTTGCAAGTTTTTCGAGCCTTGACGCAGTTTCCTATCTCGTTATCTCTGGTTTATACTTACGTTTAAAAATGCGTTTTCTTCGAAAGTAATGCTGGGTTTACATTGTATGAATCAATTGATATGATGTATGAATTCTACTATAATTGCTAAAGTGAAAGAGAAATATTTGCAAACGAGACAGATATATTAGTTGCTATAACTCAAACAAACAAACAAATAAACAAGTGGCATTTTTATTCATTATTAAAAAATTGAAAATTTTACAATGGATATGTTTGGATTGTTAGACGAAGATTTTTTAGATTTTCTAACGCCGCGAAAGCGCGTTAAAGGAAAGCAGAGTGTATCTCGTGCTTGTTGGGTTAGAGACTACTACTTAGAGCGTGATTTTAGTGGTGCATTCCTTTCGTCTTTTCTTAATTTGAAAAGTAAGGATCCTTCGCTCTTTTTTCAATATTGTAGAATGCAGAAATCCGATTTTGAAGAACTATTGTTAGTAGCTCCACTAATAACAAAGCAGAGCATTGTTTGAAAACCGTTAATACCCTTTTCGAACCTTCATCGAAATCTTTTGATGTACGAGTTTTTGTTTTTTTTTTTAATTTCTTCATTCTTTGCGCTTTCAAGATTTTCTATTTGATCGCCTACTGAGCACCATAAACTTTTTGATCTAAAATTGGAATGGTTTTATTTAAAAAGTTAACACAATAATTTATTTATTTTAGACTCCATTGGAGGACATTATTTACACACACATATATATATATGATGATATATGATATATATATATTGTAACGATCATAAATCGTTACAAATTATTTCTTAATTATTAACCTCTTCAAACTCATAGAGCTTCATAGCCTAGTGGCTAGAGTAGTCTACTCACGACCACAAGAGTCCAGGTTCGAACCTCGGTACGAACAACATTAAAAACACATTACAATTAATTTTTTATACAATAATAAATATATTCCGTCGCCATATAATTGGTAAAAATTTAAATACTAAAGGAATTGAAATCGTACCATCGATTTCTAACAGTGCAAATAAACCAGAAATTAGCACACAAACAGGTACATATAGACGAACACACACATCAACAAACGAATAGAGAGACAATTCCAAACAGACGCACTTTCCCTTTTTGCTTTCATTTTTGCATGAAGTGCATATAATTCCCTACCAGTTTAACAAGCTTAAGACTCTTAAGACACGTTGTTGCGCTCATCCAACAACCTGAGCTCAAGACAAAAATTGTCATATACAGGTGAGATGGGTTTATAGCCCTCCACATGTAAATACAGAAGTTTCTCTGGTACAGGTTCAAACCCGTCTCCGTTTACGAACCAGTTCGCTGGGGAGTTTTGTGGTCTTGTGACCAGCTATTTTTTTGACTTACGAACCAGTTCGCTGGGGAGTTTTGTGGTCTTGTGACCAGTTCTTTTTGACTTACGAACCAGTTCGCTGGGGAGTTTTGTGGTCTTGTGACCAGCTCTTGTTGACTTACGAACCAGTTCGCTGGGCAGTTTTGTGGTCCTGTGACCAGTTCTTTTTGACTTACGAACCAGTTCGCTGGGGAGTTTTGTGGTCTTGTGACCAGCTCTTTTTAAACCTTTTTTTTGTAGTATATAAGAAAAACCGCGAGTATTAGTAACTCGCTAGAAATTGTAAGCAACCGTCAGTTGCCAGGCACTCTGCCTGTCTATAGAAAACTCCTGTACTCCGGCATTTCCATCTTTTGTAAGCGACCATCAGTCGTCGGGCACTCTGCCTGTCTATAGAAAACTACTGTACTCCTGCATTCCCATCTTTTGTAAGCGACCATAAGTCGTCGGGCATTCTGCCCGTCTCATAGAAAATAAGTAGATTAAGCGAAAAACCTTCTGCCCCGTCCGAGCTGAGCTATCAATTAGCCAGTGAATTAATTGACACGTTAGTCAATCGTGTGGAATTCGGTAACGGTGGTGAACTTCCCGGAGGGTTACGAGATCCCTCGATAATGGACACTGGGGCCGCGGAGGATACCCCGGCTCTAAAGAAAAACTCGTTACAAATGGCGCCCGAGCAGGGACCGTCTTCTGCTAGAAGCGGTTCACCAAACACCGAAGTTTCAAAAGAGGAACTTTTACCTGACAACCTGAGTTTTATATATAAGTTAAAGAAAGAGGAATTGGAAGCCCAGATGGCATTACTAGGCCTACCTACCGAAGGGACGGTGAAAGAGATGCGCTACCGGCTCAGTAACTTCACCAAGGAGAAAAGGGCTAGAAAATCAGCTGAAAACCTGTCAACTGAGGCAAATGTAAACAGCGGAGCAACCAGTCTCCCTGTGCCCAACCAACAAATACAGCCACCGCCTGAATATGACATCATGAATACTGTGCGAAAGTGGAACCTGCATTACAACGGCACGCGCTCCATACTTGAATTCATTGAGAACATTGAACAGCTCGCCGATTGCTACCGCATACCCCACAACTGCTTACTCTTGCCTTTGAATGAATTATTTCGCGACCGCGCCAGAGATTGGTGGCGATATAAAAAGGAAGAGGTAAGGACATGGTGTCAATTTAAAGAAGCTGCATTACAATTTTTCCTGCCGCCCAGACACTTGCAACGTCTAGAGGAAGATTTTATACGGCGACGCCAGGGGTTGCGAGAAAAAGCAAAAGACTACATAATGGCGATGATGTCTATGGTCCGTCAGCATCCGAGGCTGCGCCAGGAAGACTATGTCGACCGAATTTATGAAGGTCTGAGAGCAGAGTACCGCCTGTACATTCGCCGAGCAGATTTTAAAGATCTCGACTCTCTGATGATCCAAACAGACGAATATGAGCACATTCGTGGCGAAGAATCCCGCAGCCAACGTCCTCATGTTTCTAACTGGGTAACCGCACAACCCTATTCCCGAAACACACACTGCTGGTCATGCCAAGAACCAGGGCATACACGAAGAGAGTGCACGGGAGAGCCCAAGCTGTTCTGTTCATACTGTGGGAAATTAGAAACCAGGTCGAAGGATTGTCCCTGTCGAAAATCTAATTCCGTATGGACGAAAACAATTACTCCGCAAGACGACCGATTGCAAATGCGAATTTTATGCAACGGGCAACTCACAGACGCCTGGCTCGATACAGGAGCCACCCTGTCATTTATTGGCTCTACTGTTAGAGACTACCTGTCCCATGAGGTTCCAGCTATCACAGAGGTACAGCCTTTAATATTAGCGAATGGCGATCAAATTAATATCCAGGAAAGTTTTGAAACCATCATTGAAGTAGGAGCATTGAAATACACCCACCGAGTGTATTTTCTACCAGGTCTCCTAAAGGATTTCGTAATGGGTATGGACCTATTAACGAAACTGAACTGCAAATTAATTATTGCCGGGGAAGAAATCCAACTTCCCAAAACTAAAAAGGAGAATCACTTGTGCATGATAAAACGTAGTAAGAAACAGAAACGAATAAGTGATTCAAAAGAACTCTGCAGTGTTGATAAACATACCAGACCCCTTGAAAAACGACAGAATTACCTGCAGAAACCAGCAATGCAAAAATACAAGTTTAAAACTGAATACCGAAAAAAAGAATTAAACGTGGTCACCGACAGTCTGTCATCTCAAGCAAAATCCCGCAACAGACCAGCTCGTTGGCAACTCTGTATATCCACCAATGAGAAATCAAAAATACTCCGAAAAATTCATGATCACTCTACAGCATGTCACCTCGGATTCCACAAGACATTGCGAAGAGCACGCAAGCAATACTTTTGGCCAAAAATGTATGTGGACATCAAAAAGTATGTAAGATCATGTTTCACATGTGCCCAATACAGAGCAAATCCTGAACCTCCGGTTGAAATCCGGACAACCACTGTCGCTACACGACCACGGCGACACGGGATACCACCAAGAAATGTGGCCGAAAGGCCGAAAAAACCAATACCAGTGCCGTCTCCTAAAACCCACTTCCAGCGCAAAAATATACACCAGATGTTGCCGAAACCAGAAAAATGTTACCAGCCCGGGCAAAGATCTGGTTACTCTTTATCCAGTTTCAACCACAACGTCGCCAACCAGAAAAACACAACACCGATTCCTGACACTCCGCAATGGGTAACGAAGCTCACCAAACCAACGAACTCCAGATCCAGGAAACACGCCGTTTCGCAACCACCTTGAATTTACTTTGAATTATTTGACTTCTCTCTTTAAATTACGCTAATTATAGATTTAAGTCTCTTCCGACCTTTTTTCTTTTTTTTTCCCGTGTCCCTAGTAGGGATAGAATGTAACGATCATAAATCGTTACAAATTATTTCTTAATTATTAACCGCTTCAAACTCATAGAGCTTCATAGCCTAGTGGCTAGAGTAGTCGACTCACGACCAGAAGAGTCCAGGTTCGAACCTCGGTACGAACAACATTAAAAACACATTACAATTAATTTTTTATATAATAATAAATATATTCCGTCGCCATATAATTGGTAAAAATTTAATACTAAAGGAATTGAAATCGTACCATCGATTTCTAACAGTGCAAATAAACCAGAAATTAGCACATAAACAGGTACATATAGACGAACACACACATCAACAAACGAATAGAGAGACAATTCCAAACAGACGCACTTTCCCTTTTTGCTTTCATTTTTGCATGAAGTGCATATAATTCCCGACCAATTTAACAAGCTTAAGACTCTTAAGACACGTTGTTGCGCTCATCCAACAAACCTGAGCTCAAGACAAAAACTGTCATATACAGGTGAGATGGGTTTATAGCCCCCTACATGTAAATACAGAAGTTTCTCTGATACAGGTTCAAACCCGTCTCCGTTTACGAACCAGTTCGCTGGGGAGTTTTGTGGTCTTGTGACCAGCTCTTTTTTTGACTTACGAACCAGTTCGCTGGGGAGTTTTGTGGTCTTGTGACCAGTTCTTTTTGACTTACGAACCAGTTCGCTGGGGAGTTTTGTGGTCTTGTGACCAGCTCTTGTTGACTTACGAACCAGTTCGCTGGGGAGTTTTGTGGTCCTGTGACCAGTTCTTTTTGACTTACGAACCAGTTCGCTGGGGAGTTTTGTGGTCTTGTGACCAGCTCTTTTTAAACCTTTTTTTTGTAGTATATAAGAAAAACCGCGAGTATTAGTAACTCGCTAGAAATTGTAAGCAACCGTCAGTTGCCAGGCACTCTGCCTGTCTATAGAAAACTCCTGTACTCCGGCATTTCCATCTTTTGTAAGCGACCATCAGTCGTCGGGCACTCTGCCTGTCTATAGAAAACTACTGTACTCCTGCATTCCCATCTTTTGTAAGCGACCATAAGTCGTCGGGCATTCTGCCCGTCTCATAGAAAATAAGTAGATTAAGCGAAAAACCTTCTGCCCCGTCCGAGCTGAGCTATCAATTAGCCAGTGAATTAATTGACACGTTAGTCAATCGTGTGGAATTCGGTAACGGTGGTGAACTTCCCGGAGGGTTACGAGATCCCTCGATAATGGACACGGGCCGCTGAGGATACCCCGGCTCTAAAGAAAAACTCGTTACAATATATATATATATACATATATCATCATATATATGATATATATATATATATGAAGATGTATACGAAGATATATACGATTATACGATATATTATTTATATATATATATATATATAAAAATTCCAATCACCCAAGAAAACATTAAAATTGCCGGAAAAAAGTGGAGTTCGTTGCGCTACCGTTAATAAACATTTAACATTTCCCTTTTGCGGATAAAATGACGTTTTTAGATGATACTTTACATACACGCGAGTACGTTTTACAATTATTTTGGTTTATTCTATATTGTAATATATATATATATTCACATATACATATATAAATGTTTCTTCTCTCCGCTGGAACCACTTCGGGAACCAAAGTCCTTCCACTGGCTATAACGGTAGCGCAACGAACTCCACTTTTTTCCGGCAATTTTAATGTTTTCTTGGGTGATTGGAATTTCTATAAAGGGAGTTATTTAATTCCGTTAAATAAAAGCAATAATTTATTACCAAGTTCCTCTATAACTTCTTGCCACAATTTGGACGCGAAATATTGTTTTTATATGATGCATCTGAGATGTCCCACAATGCAGGCTTAGCGCGTACCAAATCAATTAATGAATCTTTTTTATATAAAAGGAAATTTTTAAATAATATCCATTCAATTATTAAAGAATTATTTATCGTACAAAATAAACATATGTAGACTAAAGACGATATCCTCGCCCTTATTGCTCTACCCAATTTTTTAAATAATTTCAATTACAATTAAATTTAGCACTACTCGAATTCTATTTACCAATATTAAGATGCGACCAATCTTCCGAATTCATTGCTGACACAACAAAAAAAACAGGAAACGGTTTAAATAATTCCAGAGATACGACGTTCAGTGTTATTACAATTTCAATAAGTTTCAGTTACTTTTATGGAGAATTTATAGGACGTCATACGGTTGATACAAAAAGTTAAGCTAGTGTATCTTTCTGTATCAACTCCTATAACATTGATATCGAATTCATACAGAAATGTGTAACAATTTTATAGCGAATCGGTACTTTTCTCACGCTTACTCCAATGTTAAAACACATTTGACTTCGAGTGGACTCTCATTCTTTATACAGCGTATCAACTGATTCATACAATGTAAACCCGGCATAACTCTTTTCTCCGTCACTTACAACAAAAAATTTAAAAAAAAAATTGGAGTCACTTGTCTAAAGTAAATATGTTTCCTAGCCTTTTATTCCTTTAAATACGGATTCGTATAACACGGCATTTTTCCAGAACGTAACAATCGTGTTGTACAGGAGCTACCCATACTTAACTTCTTTCGTTAGCAAAGAAATAATAATACTTTTATATTTTGATAAGGTTTTATTAAATGCACTATTTTTAGTTTTAATTATTAAACTCCGTCAAATGCAAAATGTTGTTTGTGGTTGGCAAAAATTCATCGAACTCCGAATCTTCAATTTCGCATAACTTCACGGAAACATCGCTGTTTGATGCACCGTTGTACTCGTAATTTCCTGAGTGTAATAAAAACATGTTTTCGGATGAACCTGTAAAAATTCAAAATATAGTGACTATTGTAGTGACTATATACTAAATAGGTGTATATCGTACATGTGTAGTACATACGAGTATAGAAGGACCTAAAGACATTTAATTATTAATAATAAAATATAATTAATAATAATTACACAATTAAATTTTGTTTCTTTGGACTTCAGGTCTCTTCAATAGAAATAAAGCAAATATGTTTGTATTTGTTGTTTTTATTCATTTTTATATTTTATTTGTTCGCGATATTTCGAATAATTAATAAGTGAATATTAATTTATGACCCTATATCAGTGACGTAGCATAGGTGATACCCGGGGAGAAAGTGGTGGTGTCACCCCTAAGACCGAGCAGCAGGGCCAACTCGTCTGACTGCCCTCTAATGTCTGACTCGTTTTATCGAAAAATTATATTAAGCGATAAACAATCCACGAGACACCCTACAGACTGCATTACATCCACAAATATGCACTGTTTGGTGCGGTTTTCACCCCGGCATCATTGTTTCTTCATCGTTACCGCACCATGATCAATGATTTTTGAGATGCAGTAATATCCCGAAACAACAACATCCCGGTTATTTTGTAAATCCCGAAATAAAAAAATTCCAACGCGACAAAACTTTGTCAACGCTTTTACACAATTACAACAACAACAGCAAAGCAATTACGATTTAGAGTCGTTGGTCTCCCTCGCCGAGGTACTCTAGATGAAGAGGAACCTTAGTTACTGAGTAAGTTCTACACTTATTGACAATTTTAATTTAATCGCTTTCTGCGGCCGCAGGCCTCTCACCTAGAGAGCTTTAGCTCTTTAGCAAATCCGTGAAAGTGTCGGATTTTCTGAATGTGTTAATCTTTTTTTGCAGGCCGTAGGCTGCTGACACAGTACCCTCTAGAAATTTGATCCTGGTTTCGTTTTGTACTTAAAGGAGATTGTCGCATCGGGATTTGGTCGTTTTGGGATGTTGTCGTTCGGAAGTTCGTTACCAAACAATGACGTTTTGTGTAAAAATATAGATGACATTAATTTGGGTATTAAGATGTGGTTTCGACAAGAACGCAACGTTACGTACTATAAGGCGACGGCAACCATCAAATTCTTAAAATCAAAATATGGCGATATTGTGTAATTTGACACCTCACGGTTATTTTCTGTGGAGTCACGTGAAGTCACTAGTTTATGCTGATAAACCAGCAACAATTGATGCGTTGGAAGCCAACATTATTCGTGTTATTTGTGACATACGGCCAATGGTGGTACAAGTGGCCCAAAATGCACCGTCATCAAGAGCCACTCTGGCTAAATTCCTGAGATCATTTTCAAATGTAAATGCTATGTTTCAAATGTAAATGCTAAATTCAAATGTAAATGCTATGTTTTGGTCTTTCAAATAAATTCTTCCGAACGAAGAATTTCCACGAACTCATATACCAATTGGTACAAAATTTGTTTTGCCCAAATCCCCGCCTTTTGACACCTTTGGGGACACCCGACCCCTCTCAGACCCTATCCAAAATACGTTTCGTGACGTTTCCTATCAATTTTATAGTAAAGAAATTTTGGTCAAGAAACCCTTGTGTGACCCCTTTAGTGATCCCCATCCACCGCCCACCATGTCCAAAATCCGTTTCACGATATTTGCTATCGATTTCCGCAATAAAAATTTTTTGGTAGAAACCCCCGTGTGACCACTTTGGGGAGGCCCCACCCACCCCCCATCATGTCTAAAATCCGTTTCGCGATATTTCCTATCGATTGCTGCAAAAAACAAATTGAGTCATAAAACCCCCGTGTGACCACTTTGGGGATCTCCACCCACCGCCCACCCTACTAATTTAATTTAGTATTAATATCATATAGTCTTTGCTTAATTGTAATTCCAATTCCTTTCAAAATTAATTAAAGCTTGCTCAATTCCATTCCTTTTGCTTGAGTGGGACTTAATTCCAAAGTCATAATTCCTTGGAATTGGAATTGAGGTGAAATTTAATTCCGAAGGAATTAGTACTCCCCAGCTCTGATGATGACAGGGAATATTCGTCACAAATTTCATACCGATAGCTTTATATGTTCTCCCGTAATCGTGATAAAGTTCTATTTAATTTTCAACTTTTTTGTCGCAGTCAGAGAGGGGCTCTTGATGGATAACTTGCAATAACTTAATAATTTTAAAAAAAGTATAAAATGTTACCCATTTTGAAAACGGCATAAAATATGCTTACATTTTTTTTCCCACCAAAAGCTTTCAAACTTAGCTAATACAAAAATAGAAAACCAATTTTTTGTTTTTAAACGTTTTTGGGAAAAAACCCAAAACAGCTGGTCATAACTTGTGCTGCGCATTAGAAAGGGCAACATTCAAGGATATTTAAAAAAAATCCACTGCTAATTTCCAAATTTGTGGTTGTAGTGCCCAATAATGTGATCATGGCTTTATTGCTTATAGTATTATTGTGCTTATTGAAACAATAGCTTTAATAAAGAAGGGCATAATGCGGGAAATTCACCTTTGGGCCACCAAATTTAAACTTAATGTGAATTCAGTAAAGTCGGAGCTTGTTCTTTTTACTAGGAGAAACAAAGTTTCTGCATTGGAAACCTCCAATGTTAGTATCTGAAAGGTTCACTGCCAAAAGCTGCACCAGGTACCTGGGGGTAATATTGAATAGCAAATTGACATGGAAACCTGTTGTAGAGAATATTGTGAAGAAGGCATCAATGCCCTTATAAACGTATGCATGTAAAAACATTTTGGGCATAATTTGGGACCTCTCCCCCTCTATTATGCACTGGGTACATACGGCGATAACTAGACCGGTCTTGCTCCACGAAGCTTTGGTGTTGTGGCCGGCGGTTACCACCTATGTTAGCCGGCGGTTAAGATCTATGTTAGTAAACTAACATAGATAGGGTTTGGAGATAAGCCGCATTGTGTATTACAGTGGCTATGAAAAGCACTCCGTCTGCCGCAATGAACGTATTACTATATTTACCACCTATAGGGTTATGGATTAGGAACTTCGCAGAAAAGTGTCAAGGCAGACACTTTGGACTTCAGGGCAATTAAAGTACCGTTCATATGGGCACTGTAGAATAGGTTCAGTTGACGGACAGTTTAAGGGACTATAGATTACTTACGGGAGTGATAACGGGGCACATATTAACAGCGGTACATGACTTTAGGGTGGGGAATGCTGTTGATGAAACTTGCAGGAAGAGTAAACAACCTGAGAAAAAGGAGACAGTGGAGCACTTCTGTGCCACTGTCCAGCATTCGCCAGCAGCAGGGCCATCAGCCTGGGGTCCCACCGATGGGTTTCTCCGGCTTGGAGAGAATAGCGGAGGCAACATTAAGTGACTGCGTTTCTGTTAGGCGATACACCGTGGAATGACGGAATGACAGCGAAGTATAAGCACATCGTTAGCTTTGTACGTTGCTAAGAACAGTGTAAAGGAAGCACTAAGTTGTGCTGTATTCTGAACCCTGCTAGGTTTCCTTACATTTGTACAAAAAATCCGAACTGCATAGTTAGAAATTTCTGAAGAACCTTGTTTTTGCAGTTCCTTTTTGCAAGTTTTTTTGAGAGATAAATACAGGATAAATAGATTATAGCGTAGCTATTAAGCAAGTATTAGATAAGTGCTCGTTATACATACTCGTATAAAAATAGATGTGTTGTACATTACGTCGAGTGATTGTGAAAACTATTGCACTTACCATTTTTCTTCGTTTTGTTTTCTTCAGTATTACTTTCATTCTCACTTCCAGCATTTATCTTTGAGTTTTTGTTACTTTCACATGGAATGTTAAAAGATGGTAGATATGAATTTGAATGGCGTAAATATACAGCACCTGCAAAGCCAAATGAAGAGTAAAAATTTAGGTAGTTTTTTATATAAATATAATTAATGAGGGAATTGATAAAAAGTGGGGGGAAAATGGAAAGGTTATGTTCGTTTGGCTTGAAGACAAACTGGTTTTGACAATGTGCCATCTTTTTACGCCTCTTTTTCGTTTCGAACGAAGATTCAGAGATCGCCGAAAGTGGTTTGTCTGTGAACCAAACTTAAAAACTTCAATTGGTCTACACCTTTTTCAATTGTAGTTCAGAATTTTTCAATTGTAATTCAGAAATTTTCAATTGTAATTCAGACATTCCATTTTAAAATCAGAATTTTTCAATTGTAATTCAGAATTTTTCAATTGTAATTCAGACATTCCATTTTAAATTCAGAAATTTTCATTTGTAATTCAGAAATTTTCAATTGAAATTCAGAATTTTTCAATTGTAAATCAGAAATTTTCAATTGTAATTCAGAATTTTTCATTTGTAAATCAGAATTTTTCAATTGTAATTCAGAACTTTTCAACTGTTTATATATGTTTATGTATGTACATATATAGAAAAAATTTAACTATACAGGGTTAAAAGAAAGTTATATTTTTATGGGTGATTGGAAAATCCCAAGGACGCATGGACGATTTAAAAAAAAGGCGGAGTGAAGTGGAAAATTCTGTCCGAAACCTAGGTAGAACAGATGATCGGATGGGTGAAAAGCAACAGTAGTATCTCATTCACGGAGATTGCGGATCGCTTAAACTGCAATTCGGTAAAAACATTAAAGATCTTTAAAGGTCATTAAACCTATACTCCCTAAAAAAGGTGCACCCCGTACCTGTTCCCTTGAACAGTGCTGAAAATAAGGAATACGCATACGTGGCCAACCCAAACAGATATGTATATTCAGGCAAGCAAACAAATTATTTGGATTGACGGGACCCATTTTAATTTGTTCTGCCGTCACAGTAGAGGCCGCTCCAAAATTGGACACCGTGCTGTTCAAGTTCAATCAACCACTTTGGTGATCGGGCAAAAGTTTTGCGTCTGGGACCATATTCGCCAATGCTCAATCACATTGAGGTAATATGGTCAAAGATCAAGACTTTTGCCAAATCACACATAAATGTTCCACCCGCGGTTGGTACAAGGTTGACCGACAGCGACTGGCGTATTTGGAGCCCTTATTGACAATGCGATTTTGACAATTAAACTTGATTTTGACGATTTAAACTTAAGCCATTTTTATAAGAAAAGTAACTTATTATCTACTTCTTTCGAAAATTCGAAGGGGACAAAGGTCAGCAGTGTCCGGTGAACTATTAAAAATCGACTGTTAGACTTTTTTCAGTCACCCAATAAAATATAACATTCTTCTAACCCTGTATAGTTAAATTTTTTCTACATACATACATACAACAGTTGAAACATTCTGAATTACAATTGAAAAATTCTGAATTACAATTGAAAAATTCTGAATTACAATTGAAAAATTCTGAATTTCAATTGAAAATTTCTGAATTTAAAATGGAATGTCTGAATTACAATTGAAAAATTCTGAATTTAAATTGAAAAATTTTGAATTACAATTAAAAAATTCTGATTTTAAAATGGAATGTCTGAATTACAATTGAAAATTTCTGATTTACAATTGAAAAATTCTGAATTACAATTGAACATTTCTGAACTACAATTGGAAAAGGTGTAGTAACGTGACGTGATGGATTTTTCAATCTCGAAAAATCTTTCTTTAAAATAATTAATTTCCTTTTATACTTATGGAAACTTAATGGAAATACTATATAAAAAGGTTTCCTTTTTTTTATATAAAGTTTCCATAAAGCGGTGTTGCTTCGGTTTAGCGCCAAACTGGTTTTCGCAGCGAAAACCATTATGAAACCAATAGAACTCCATTGAAGTTGTTGTTGTAAGTATCTTGTTGTAAACCAAAAAGATTTCTGGTTTTACCAGTTTTCTATTCTGTTTTGAAGTTCAAAAACTAGACGCCTTGTGTCTTTCTATAGTAAATATGATAGAAAGAGAAATTGTACACAAAAATATTCTATCAAAATTAACAAACAAAACAAAACATTGGTTCTGCCAAAAACCCAAAATTAAACCAGTTTTGTATGAAAACACTTCACACTTGTCGATATTCAAAAGCCTAAACCAAAACCAAAACCATTTTATGAAAACAGCATATTATTGTACTTACAGAAGTTATCAGATGGATTTGAAGGCACTTGTAGGCAGTGGAAAAGGGTTTTTAATATTTTAATTTATTATTAATTAACTGAAGTAACATGAGTATTAAGTCATATACTCTATATATTAGATATTTTACCTGCATTAGATTTATAGTCTTCACTTTTAATGTCATTAGGTGTTTTCAGTCTTTTAGTCGACAATTTTCTTTCTAACGATAATGAGATATACGGCTTACTAAAACTTTTTTTTGCAGATTCATTACAATTCTGCATAATGTCCTCATTTAGAATGGTAATATCTCTTAGTCTATCAAATGGGTCTGCGCCTGAAATATATAAAATTGTATATATTAATAACCTGAATATATTATTTAACTAATTAATGTGAAATTAAACAAAATTTCGCTTCCACTCAATTGGAACCAATGTTGATGTACTGAATATATTTTATGGGAATATTTCTCAAAGGAGGCCATTTTGATGGGTTGGTAACGAAATCCCGAAAGACAAAATCCCGAACGACAAAATCCCGAACGACAAAATCCCGAAATGACAAAATCCCGAAACGACAAAATCCCGAAATAACAAAATCCCGAAATTACAAAACTAGTTTTTCGGTATTCTCCATCTTCTTGAACATTTTAAAACCACTAGCAAACAATTCCAAGAAAATAATAAAAAATTACTCTTATTTTACTTCTCTAAAATTATTATTAAAAAATTAAAAAAAACATTATTAAAAAAATTTTAGCAGAGCCCTCTCGATAATGTGAGGTTTTTTGCATACAGGTTTTTTCGCGTATTGGCAGCCTTCGGCTGCGGCAGGGATCATAATCCTCAATCAGCAGAATCCTCACGGTCATATGAAGTTTTTTGCATACAGGTTTTTTCACGTATTGGCGGCCTTCGGCCGCGGCAGGGATCATAACCCTCAATCAGCAAAATCCTCACGGTCATGTGAAGTTTTTTGCATTCAGGTTTTTTCGCGTATTGGCGGCCTTCGCCGCGGTAGGGATTATAACCCTCAATCAGCAGAATCCTCACGGTCATGTGAAGTTTTTTGCATACAAGTTTTTCAGCGTATTGGCGGCCTTCGGCCGCGGCAGGGATCACAACCCTCAATCAGGAGAATCCTCACGGTCATGTGAAGTTTTTTGCATACAAGTTTTTCTGCGTATTGGCGGCCTTCGGCCGCGGCAGGGATCATAACCCTCAATCAGCAGAATCCTCACGGTCATGTGAAGTTTTTTGCATATTGTAGATTATAACCTTCAGACAACAAAATTCTCTCGATATTACAACTTTGCTTTTCTGCCATTGTAAAAAAAGGCAAGTAGGCGCGTACTACGCTTCGGAAAAAATTGTGACTTAAATGTCATTTTTTCATTAATTTCAAATTTTATTTCGTGATTTTCGGGATTTCTCATTTCGGTATTAAAATTTTTCGGGATTTTGTCGTTTCGGGATTTTGTCGCATCGGGATTTTGTCGTTTCGGGATTTTAAAATTTTTCGGGATTTTGTCGTTTCGGGATTTTGTAATTCGGGATTTTGACTGTCTCCCCATTTTGATAATTGATTTCAAAGTAAAATTTAAAGTCATATTAAATTTCTCTTAAATGTTATTGTAACGTTGCGTCCTCTGGCTGGGGTATAACTCAGCAAGTAATCAGCGTTCAGTCCACAGAGAAGATTTATTTAGTGAAACAATAAATGACTATTTATTTATTATAAAATTCTTCAAGTTAATTGCTTATTCTTAGTTGCAAAAAATAAAATTTTCCAGTTGTATTGGCAGCTCTATCATATGTGCTTGCCCCAGTAAAGAATTTAAGATCACTTACGGCGTAGGTAGCGCTGTAACTACTTACAATGTAATGAAAGGTCGTTACGCATAATATCATTGTTGATTATTGTAGAACCCATTATCTTTAAACTTGAAATTAGCTAGAAGGCAGTTGTTTGAAATGCCTCGCTTACAATTTCAAGTTAAAATAATGAGGTTAGTAACCTACAGCATCTCGAAATAAGCGATTATTCTGTAGCTTACAAACTAATTATACAATAGGTACCTACGCTCTCGCTTACAGAAAGTACTCTAAGTAAGCGAGGCTCATTATCTCCTATGACATGCCTATGTTAAAAGTAATTAGTTTTTTACACAGGCTATAATCCAGAAGTAACTACCTCCCAATATTGAATAATCAGTGCATTACCAATTTTGTAATGATTACTTTCTCTACTGGGGCTATTTTTCATTTGACAGTCAATTTCTCGGTTTGAATTTGGCTGTCTGAAGAGGTTAAACGTTTTTCGAACCTTGGCGTTGTTGTTCGAGCGAAAGTCGAACCTGGTGTGATTTTAAAGATGCTCGAGCGTGAGTCGAACCTTGTGTAACGTTGATGCTGTTCGAACGTTAGTCTAATCTTGTAACGATAGTGATGTTCGTTTGCTCCAATCATCTGATTGACAGACACAAGGCACAAATACTGGAGAGAGGACTTTAACACAACATTAATGAGCACAATAAGAAGGAGACTGAACAGACCATTGTAGACGCGAAAATAGCGATAGAACTACTACCCAACGAGGAAAAAGACCATGCTACACATACTACACACAAAAAAATTTAAAAAAGTAATCAAATCCAAAGGAAAAGGACAACATGACAAAAAAACTAAGACAGTGAAGACCCTAAAACAGAAACTAAAAATTAACAACATAATAACAACAAAGGCTGACAAAGGAAATACAACAGTGCTGATTAACAAGGACGAATAGATAAGAAAGAGGGAGCAACTAATCAAAGAGGCAACCTATAGGAAAATCCGAAGAGACCCCACTGACGAATATCAAACAAAAATCAAGGAAGCAATAAAAATGGCA
The DNA here is from genome assembly GCA_949752815.1 of Conops quadrifasciatus. Taxonomy (NCBI): domain Eukaryota; kingdom Metazoa; phylum Arthropoda; class Insecta; order Diptera; family Conopidae; genus Conops; species Conops quadrifasciatus. Next base: position 17,346,333 of record OX457079.1, read on the forward strand.
ACTGGAATAATAAAACCAAACATATCATACACATTGCAAGTCATAAACTCTTCGGCTTCAAAAATGATCACGATACCGAAAATACACAAACCAGACTAGAAATCAGCACCAGGTTACAAACTATCAAAATACTTAAAGACGATACTAAAAGACACCTTGGTACTATCCAACGACCACACAGTAGTCAACACCAAGGAACTAATTAAAAAGCTTACCGCCGTAGAAATAACAAAGGACACCAAATTAGTATCATCCAATATCATTCGATTAACCTATATGTCGACTTCTGTTTATCGATACAGTCTTAAGTAAACAGGGCCTAAGATCTACAGATTGGATTTGCTCATCTATGATCTTAGAAAGCAGAAAGGCGTTGAGACATCTATCGAGAGAGAAGAGCCTAAAATTTTACCGGGTCCTGGGTTATGCCTGTAGGCTGGGACACTCTCCTGACGAAACCTGCAGGAAGTGTAAACAACTTGAGAAACAGGAGACAGTGGAGCATCTGCTCTGCCACTGTCCTACTGTTGCCGGCAGCACGGCCTTCAGCATAGGCTTAGGGAGAGAGTAGCGGAGATACCTTCAAGTCAACTTCTGAGTTTCTCCAAGGTGTTATACCGTGAACTGAACGAATAATAACTAACCATAAACGTACTAAGCAAAAGTCTTTACGACGACTCAGTCTACTAAGAGTCGCGCCAGCTACGTTATGCGCATCCACTGTCTATGTGAGACTCATTACCCCTATTTAAAGTCAGCTAACACAAACCTAACCTTACCTAACTTACACCTAATTTTTTTTGTCGAACTTTATAAGGAACACTATATAATATGGACAGGGTAAAATACTTCTATGCATTCGTAGTTTAATAATGATGATTTAAATAGCATGATAGAAAATATCGAAATAAATTCCATTGTATATAGCCATACTATTATAGAATCGAAACTTATACTCACTTCGTACTAAATTTCGAATTCGAAATTGGGAGTAATTGCTATCATTACTTCGAATACTTGACGAATCGGCAATTTCAGCACTAGGCACTTCTGTTATATCTGGTAAAGGGTTTTGGCTATTTCTCACCCAATCAGAACAATCCCAATGATACTGCTCATGCCCATTGTTAGAAATTTCCATTGGGTATTGTATGTTGGAGCCGTTATGCATTGTAATATGTACAAACTTTCCAGAAGTGGACTCATTAGCTTCCAAACAGGCTGGTCGATTGGTATAGTATTCAAACTCGTTAAATTGTCCTAAATATATTAAAATACAGAATTTTAAGAAAAATATGTTTGCATTACTAAATATTAAACTAATCACAAACATTTAGCATACAAAAAATATCCATTTGTAAAAATTAAAGGTAATACTGATTAAAGATTATGGGATTTGGAACGAATTTCAAATGTTTGTAATTATTACAATATTACAATATTACAAGGCATGACGATGGAACTTGTTTCCATCTCCATCTTCATCTCCAAAACGTCAAAAAACTTCAAAAAATTATTTCAATGATTTTCAAAAATATAAATGTTATGAAAAAACGAAAAAATGTATATGGGAATTTTCAGATTCTACATTCTAAATGGAATGGCCCAAAGTTCAATAATTGGAAAATGCCTGTGCAACCATCTTCTTCAAAGTTACATCGCCTTCGCCATGCTACATCGCGATCCCAGATAGACAGCATCACTAAATTCATAAGAATTGATAGGGGAATGGCTGTCAAACACAAACAAAATGCGCAGCTTGTTCAAAATTTAACTGAGTTAAGTTTTAACAGTCATTTAACATTTAACAGTCTATTAATGAAAGAAAGATGTTGATGAGAGCAGTGTCGCATTTAAACTTACTGAACGGCAAGTTCAAAAAGTCTGTGAATTTTTAAACGGCCGTAAAATGTACCGCTGTCACCTGCTTTCTGCGTCAAATTCGCTATATCTGAGTCGGCAGCGGCTCTGCGGCTTGTAGATGTAGCTAGTAAAGTGCTGCCACAGTTGTAGGTCATCAGAAACGGTTCGCCTCGTTCGGTTCTTGAACGAGGTAATTATACAAAATACGCCCATTATTATGTGAATATAAGCCCGAAGACCTTTAGTTGTTAGTGCCTAATTTAAGTTTATTTTATAATTAATTAAAAATAAACTTTATAATTAATATACTCGTATAAATATGTGAACATTGTATAATATTAAAAAATACCTGAGAAACTGAACTTTGCTGCGCTAACATTATTCTCTTTGGCATTAGTTTAAAATAATACAGCAAAAAATAAAATAAAAAACAATACAAAAAATTAAAACAAATAAGAGTCTATTTACCATTGTTAAGTTTGTTCTCACTGAAGGTCCTTAAGTGCCTGTGATCTGACCACGATTGTTTTGGATGGTGTTCGAATTGTTTGTTATTTATATTGACTTCTTGATTTGTTCGATTAATTTTTTGATATTCGAAAGGAATGTTGTCCAGCTCATCACCCGCAGATCCATAGTTTCGTAGCACTTCCAGATTGTTGACAAATTTAGCATTAACCGTGAAACTGTCATTTGTTGGTACCATGCAACACTTAGAATGTTGATTAACTCCTAAATTACTTAGTTTTGATTTACATTTGTAATCATTCTTAGAAAGTAATGAGTTTAAATTTTCTTCCTTGTATGGACGTTTTTTTGTTCTTGATTTTTTTTTTTTGCAAAATATAAGGCAGAGGCCTACAATAAAACTAGACACAAAAATGCCTCCCAAAAGCATGCCAATAATAAGTTCCAGTGAGAGATTTTTTATTCTTATGGCTATAGAGTTTGAGTATAGGGGATCTCCGCAACTGGCGCCTGTCAAGTATGACGGACAAATACATCGAAAGCTACCAGCCTCATTAATGCAAGTGGCTCCATCTCCACAAGGTTGGTTATCACATTCATTTACATCAATTTCGCAAGTAGTGCCGGTATAACCTCTACACATACAAATTGGAATTCCATCCCCTTCTTCACACACTCCGCCATTTTTGCATGGATTTGGTACACAAAACTTTCCAAATTCACATTGCTTTCCTGATAAGTGAAGTGGACAGATACATGAATAGTTTCCAAAATTTTCAGAGTGGCATTGTCCTCCAAAAAGGCAAGGAGAAGAGGCACAAGGATTTAAATCAAATTGACAAACATCTCCGGAATATCGAGCATGGCAGTGGCACTTAAAGTCATCATTTCCAGAATCAATACACAAGCCTCCATTCATGCATGGTTGTGATCCACATACTCCAAGCGGCATTACTGCAAGAGACGGATTGCAGGTGAACTCCACATTTTGAAACCTTGTTAATTTGACTAAGTCGTTTTTATCAGAGACATGAAGCGGTAAAATTTCCGGAAAAATGCGTACATTATCCAGGCATCCAACAAATCCTCTCTGTATGACTTCGAGTCCCTGCACAGACGGATGCGGTCTTACTTCTGCACCAATAAAAATATCGCTTGATTGTATGTTAAGAACTTCATTAATTCCTGGTGCTATTCCTTGGGATACATGTTTATTATCTACGACCAGTTTCGCCTTATTAAAAACTCGTTCCAAATTTACGGTGTGCCATTTACCATCTGATACATATACTGTCGTAACACTTACAACGCCTTCACCTGAGCCTAACTCAAATTTATATTGAACAGCTCCGTCAACAATTTCCAATATATTGTAGTCAATTTTTCCAAGAGCATACATTAACGTTGCAGTCTGCTGAAGAGTTCGAACCCTTAGGAACATATTTAATTTGTTTTCTAAGAAATCTTTCGAGGCTGATTTATCTATTTTATAATGTGTATAACTTTGCCCTCTATAAGAAACAGACAAATATGATTTGTTGCAACTGGAATTTAATTCATTGTTGTGTGGCGCACATAAACATTGAAAACCTGACTTCGATGGCAAACAAAGTTCCGATTGACGACATGGATTGGAGGAACAAACATTAACAATTTCGTCACAAGCTTTTCCGCTAAAACCTTGCTTGCATTCACACTGCCGTGCTCGAGTGAATTTTGGAAAAACAAAACTTATTACATCGGTGTATACCGTTGTAAAGCTTCCATTTAATATAATTTTATCTTTACAATTTCCATTAACGCAGTCATCTCTTAAGCAGATGATCTTCTGTAGAACTCTATGTACTACCAGGTTTGTCGCTTCTTCGATTTCTTCCAAAATATTCAGAATTGTTGTTCGTATCTCATCTGGAGTGAAGTACCCCACCGAAATTGGATTAACTTGTTGCTTTCTTACTGTGAACAATATATCTAAATTTTTATTTATTCCTGGAGTTTGTGATAAAGACTTTGTAAGGGATGGAGAATTTCGCAAATAATCTAATTCATTATCATCGATTGAAGCTTGAATTGATATAATTATGACATCCATTTGGCGGCAGGGCATCGCCTTACGTATTGATCGAATTAAGCCCTTGCGATGACTTAGAATAAACTTTTCAATTGTTACATTACTGAATTGTAGTATTACTGCATGCTGAAGCATAATAGAATCAATAAGCTCCACATTAACTTTAACAATGCCACTGGTCACAAATTTCCCATCACTCACTGTTGTATTGACTTTATAAATACCAACGTCAATATTACTTTTAGCGTACATATTTCCGTTTACGTGTGTAATGTTAAAAAGAGTATCGAGTGCATATTTTTCTCCTGAGACTGATGATAAATTATAGTACAGAGTATCGTATTTGTCTTGATCTGATGCAAAAAGACGTCCCAAAAAACCGCCCTCGTATGCGTCCTCAAAAGAGTTAACCGTTATTTCCAACGGGGTTATAATAGGAGGGTACTGACTTTCCTCAACAACCTTTATATCAACCCAGGCATCGGAAAATAATGGCGGTGTTCCATTGTCAAAAACTCTTATTTGAAGTAGGTAACCATCACGTACCTTGTGATTAAATTTCGCAGCTGTTCTCAGAGTTCCGTCCTGTTCAAGGCGAAAACAGTCTCTTTCATTCCCACTTCGAAAATCGAAAGTGTATGGTGATGAGTTAGGATATTCATCTTCGTCACTTATTTCAAATTTTACCAGTGCATAACCTAATTCTCGATTTTCTTGTAAAATGATACTAAAATTGTTGTTCACAAAAACTGGAGGACTGTCGTTAGCATCCAAAATATCCACATGAACATGAACATGGCTACATAATTTCGGCTTTCCACCATCGCACGCTTTTACTTCTAAAAGATAATATGCGTTTGATTCGCGATCCAATAACGACGATATCCAAATGTAGCCATTATATTCATCTATACTGAACTGATCTAAACGATTGCCGCTTTCTATATTGTAAGTTATAGCGGAATTTTCCCCGGAATCATCGTCAACAGCAATAACTTGAAGAATTTTTTCGTTCAAACTTATGTCTTCTTTTACTTTAACTCTGTATAAATTTTGAAGAAATTTTGGTTGATTATCATTTATATCTATAACAGATATATTGAGGGATACTTCATTACTTAATGGGGGAGTGCCACCGTCAACTGCTTGTATAGTCAAAAGGTATCCTTTAGTTTTTTCATAATCAATATTTCCATTTACTAATATGGATCCACTATTTGAATCAATAATAAATTTATTTTGTTCATTGCCGCCATTTATAAAATATAAAATCTCTGCATTTACACCAGTGTCTCTTGAGGAAGCTGAAACCGTAATTATTTCAGTCTGCAATTTCGATTCTTCTTCAATACTCGCCTCGTAATTTTTTAACATAAATTCTGGTGGATTATCGTTAATATCCAGAACGTAAATTATCAATGATGATGTTGTAACAAATTTTGGCGTCCCACAATCCTCAGACCTGATAGATATGTTGAAGACTGAAATATTCTCTCTATCTAGTGCTTTTATAAGAGTAACTAAACCATTCTCCTTATAAATACCAAAATAATCTTGTTCTTCAGTAAAGGAGTACAGGACTTTTCGATTTAATCCAATATCTTTATCAGATGCGTGAATTTTAGTTACAAGTGTCCCAACTTGAGCATCCTCCGATATACTTACTATATAAGGACTCATTGAAAATTCTGGTTTGTTGTCATTTAAATCGTTTAGGATTATTACAATTTCAGACATGCATTCCCATTGCAAATGCAACCCATCTTGTACGTGCACAAATATTATGTACTCGGCCTGAGACTCTCTGTCAATCATTTTAGCTACTGTCAACATTCCTGTTTCTTTCTCAACAGCAAAATCATCAGATCCGGTTCCAGTCAAATAATATCGCAAAATCTTAGCGCCGTTTTCGTCAGAATCAGTAGCATCGATTTTGACGACTGAAGTTCCAATGGGCAGAGATTCGTTTATGAAAACCTTATAACGCGGGATTAAACAATAAGGAATATTGTCATTAACATCACGTACCAACACATGTACTAATGTTTTTGCCATAAATTTTCCATCTGTCGCCACTATACTCAAGTTATAAAACGATTTCTCTTCTCTGTCTAAGTTTTGTGAAATAAACAGTTCACCAGTTTTTCCGATTTGAAATTTGGAAAAAATATCTCCTTCAATTATAAAGAAGTCAGCAGGACTTTCTTTTTCATCCAAATCGAATAGGGAAAGATGAAGCAAAACTGTTCCGGGCAAGGCATTTTCCTCTATTGATGTTTCATACAATTGTTCTTTAAAATACAGCGGATTATCATTATAATCCCTAAGTTTTATTTTAACAGGAACTACAGCTGTGTGTTTCAAAGGGTCGTTATCAACCGCGAGAATATTAAAATTATATTCGGGCTGGATTTCTCTGTCGAGTGTCGTTAGTGTTGTGATCCAACCCGAGTAAATATCTATATCGAAAGTGTTAGATATATTATGCTCATCATCTGCAAAATAGTATCGAATATTTCCATTAGAACCACAATCCGAATCCTCTGCACTTATTTTGAGAATTGAAGCCATTTTATCAATATTTTCAGCAACCGTTAAACTATATGATTGCGACTTAAATTTTGGGATATTGTCATTTTCATCTTGAACATGTATGTTTATTTCCGTAGTAAGATAGGAATTTGAATTGGCTATCATTTCAGTGAGTACGAATATAACGTGAAGATCACTTTGTTCTCTGTCTAAAGTTTGCATTAACAAAAGCTCTGCGTTATCAGTTATGGCAAAATAAAATGATTCCATGGGAATTGTAAATTTAAGTGAGAAGTTTCCATTGTAGCGCAATTTAGTTAAGATTGTTCCTGGAGATAATGATTCCGATACGTAAAGATTGAGATTTTTATTTTCCAGCACAGGAATTTCTATATTAGGTCTGACAACAGCGACTGAAATCGGAACGTCAGCGTGTAACTGCGGGGTCCCATCATCAAATGCGCGGACGAAAAACTGAAGTATTTTATTAGCAAATTCCACAAGGGCCTTAGTGACAAATATTTCACCATTAAATTCATTTACTTTTATCGAATTTTTAAGTGAAGGGTCCAAAGTTTCGTTATGAATATAATACTTTATATTTTGATTTTCGTCGACATCAACTGCTCGCACCTGTTGAGAGAAATTAGATGTCAATAAGCATTCTTTTGAAAAATGCAATGTTAATATCTTTTGAACAAACTAATTAAAATTGACGGAAAATAGGTGGGAAAAAAGATCACTAAATCAAAATTAGTGATTGTTGACTATTGATTGTTGTAGACTGAAATATTGCATTTTGCGTTTGGTGTTTGGCGCCCCAAAATGGTTCTTACTAAAAAAATACTGATATTCAAAAGCTTAAGTGAAGGAATTCATGTCGTCTCGATGTACGGCGGAGAATGTAAGGTGGATTGTTGCTTAACAAGTAGGCGGAGCCAATTGACATCGTGTAATAAGTTCAGACAAACACATTGAACTAATTTATTTTTCAATTAAGAAAAATATCTAATACCTAACCGAGCAAGGCAACACTGAGTTGTCGAATAGATGACGAAAGAAGAGTGGACAAGACCATTTCCATTTGACTTTTACATAATAGATTCGGATAACACATTCCAAACTTCCTTTAAACTTATATATGTATATTAGGCTGGTCCTTATTTTTAAACTTCAGATTTTGTTATGACAAAAAAAAATAAATTTAAATATATTTTTTAATGATTTAAATTATGACACGTAATGAAAAAATGATAAGTACCAATTTTTAGAGAAATTGGATAACGGGAACCCGTGCCGCATTTAAGGCAAATTTTAAAAATTGAACCACGGCATAAGGGTACCGTAACTGTAATTACACTCACTGTCATTGACAACAGCAAGTGTTTCTACTTTAGCTCTTGCTGAGAGTTCAAAAAATAATAAACATTTCATTTTGCAAGTACTAGAAGATTATCGGCGGTGTTATCCCGATGCGACTAGAATACTCTTAATAAAAGCCGGCATGTATTGACATACATATATCCAGGGTGTTCCGTATAAGATATATCAAAAGTATAGGACGTGTAGGTTGAGTCAAAACAAGGAAAAAGTCATATTAGGGGGAGGGGCAATTTTCCCCAATTCAGGCGCAGAAGGGGTTTTTCTAAAAACGCGACTTCAAACCATAAAAAAACACTCAAAAAATAACGGGAACACTTATATCATTTCTGTTTCCTGTTTTTAAAAGCAAAATATCAAACCTTTCAAATACTTTTAAAATTAGACTTCTAGGTCAAATAGTTTTTGAGAAATTAATTGCCAAATTTAAAATTTTCAAAACAAATTTCGAAAAAAAAATTTTTAATCGCAATTTTTTTCAAAAAGTTACATAAATAAGTATACATATTTTTTTTTCTCATTCCGTAGTTTTCTGACAAATTCTACAAAAAATGTTTTAAACAGAATGGATCTATGTCTTATAGTTCTTGAGAAAATTGAAAATTACGACATATACTTCCCTCCCAAAAAACACTTTTTGCTTCCAACGTGCAAAAACTGCAATCAAGTGTACGCAGTTTTCTGCGGCACGACTTGCCGATATCCGATCTCGCTGAAAGTTTGGATATATAGTTTTCTTATCGCATGCAAAAATTTGGGGGGGTAAGAAAAAATCTCACAAAATTTGTTTACCCATATAGCTAAGGACCACCCTAATGGATATGCTATAGTATTGTATATATACGAGTGGACGGACCACGCTCATTTTTTGCTAGAAGCCACTGTCCAATACGGTTATCCGGGCAATAGTGTTTAATTAATTTAATAAAATTTTTAAATTTTCTAAACTACAACTAAAACATTCAAACCAAAGAATATACAGTACATAGAAGGCGCATGACGAAAATGTTTCAATTTTTCGCAACAGATGCGGTCGGTCGTTAGGCAAAGGGGTACTAGCAACATATTTGGACGTAGGCAATAAACACGACAAGTATCGAGGCCCGAGCTCCTGGCTTGCGGCCGAAGCTAAAAATTTTTGCAACTTAAAATTAAAAAGGCATTTCAGGATTTCTTTATGTTACGCCATATGAGAAATTAAAAATTAAAATAATCGTAAAATTTTTTTAGGATTAACCTGATAATTTTTACGAGAACATTTAAAACTTTACAAGCGATAAATACTCGTATTAATTAATTTTTGGAATTTAATTTTACGAAACAATTTTTTAATTCATTTACGACGTACGATGACACACAAAAGGTAAATGACACAAACACATGCATTCAAAATTCTTCTACACATCGTGTACACACGCGAACAAAAAGAAGATTGTACAAAAATTAAAAAATTATTCTTAAATTGAAAAAAAAGACGCAACGATATTTTTTATAACTACTCCCGCACCCAGCTTTGAACCCAGGCTTTTTGCTTGCGAGCAAACCACTCTAGCCACTAGAGTATCCAGGCCTATGAGAAAAGAGCTTCCACACCATAAATGAAGGCGAAATTGCTACCGGCCTTGATGAATAAAACAAACTAAAGAAAACCGGAAATTTGTTATAGTATATTCTTTGATGCTGATAAAAGAAGCTGCCGTAAAATCCATGATGATGCGAAACATGGCCGTACGAAGAATGTTGCGCAACATGGACGTACGACTACGTCCATCGAAGAAATTTTGTTGCTCTGAAACATGTATGAGATGCGCATTCTATTTATTATATATTCTTTCATTATATCCTTATCCTTCCGGGTGTAGGGTATAAAAGGAAGATTTAAATTTCCGGTATGCGTATTTCCTGAAACGACAAAATCCCAGTTATTTTTTAAATATGTACGTTTGTATGTACGTTTTGGACTTATTGAGGATTTTAATCGTTTTCTGCAGTCGTAGGGCGTAACGTAGGCTACTCTAGACCCATAAAAACTTCGGTAACTAATTAAATGTTGGACTCATTGACGATTTTAATACTGCGGCCACTTACACCTGGCACTCTTGACGCTTTGGTAAAGGAGTAAGTGGTGTATATGCGGGTGAAATAACAGCTTTGGTGGGAGGAAAATATATTGACATCATGCATGACTTAATGCGTGGTGTGCTTTCTACATTTTTAAGGTGGTCTCAAAAGCCGGGTTTCACCATAAACGCTGCAAAGTCGGCCATCCTCTCCTTTCCCTGTTCCTTTTTCCTGGAGGAAGGAATTCATGTGAGTGAACGAAAGACCCAGAAATGGCTTGCTCGATTCGGAATGCTGTGAGTGAATGAAAGACCTAGGAGTGGTTTGCTCGATTCCGTTCCGGAAACTTCAATGTCAAAGATGCACCTCGCTCTGGTCGGCCAGACGATGAAACTTTGCAAATGGTGGAGCAAGACAGGCATGCAAGCTCTCAGGAAATAGCAAAGGTACTAAACATCAATCACATGACAGTTTAGAATTATTTGAGAAGAGCAGGCTTCAAAAAGAAGCTCGATGCTTGGGTGCTACATGAATTACGCAAAGAAATTTGATTGACAGAATTACCATCAGTGAAATGCTGCGGAAACGCAACGAAATCAAATTATTTTTGAAGCGAATCATTACAGGCGTGAAAAATGGATGAAATACGAAAATATCAAACGCAAGCAATCATGGTCAAAAGCTGCTACCCTTCACAAACGACTTTAAAGCCTGGACTGACGGCAAACAAGGTTATGCTGAGTGTTTGGTGGGATTGGAAGAGAGTTTTTAATTATGAGCTGCAGCAACGTGGCGGAACCATTAATTCGGTCCTGTACAGTGCACAACTTGAGCGTTTTATATGACCGGATATTTTAATAAATTTTTTTTATATTTTACACAATTAAAACATAATTATGGGAAACTGATGAAAGCTTCTTCTTGAATCGTAATAGTTTTACAAAAACTTAATATGAGGTATACAATAATTTACTTTACTCTAAAAAAGTAAAAATGCACTTAATGTGGTCGGAGTTTTTGAAGCCCTAAAATTACCCTTTTTATTTGTGCCTTTCTAAAAACTGTTTACAGCACAAACCAAATTAGACAATTATTCAAAATAAATTTTTAACTACAAAACCAATAAAATGTGTTTATAAAATATATAAAAAATTATATAATCTCTATATATAAAAATGAAAGTCCCGACTGTCTCATCAACGCCCAGGCTAAACGCTTGGACCTAGAAAACTGAAAAGCTTTGCAAAGACATTTCCTTTCCCCTCGGACCTTAACCGAAATACGTTTCGTAACGTTTGCTATCGATTCCTATAATAAAAAAATTTGGGTAAAAACCCCCATGTGACCCCTTTGGGGGTTCCCACCCACCGCTCACTATGTGCAAAATCCGTTTCGCGGCATTTGCTATCGATTTGTGCAATACAAATTTTTTGGTAAAAAAACCCCCGTGTGACACCACCCACCGCCCACTATGTTCAAAATCCGTTTCATGATGTTTCCTATCGATTTGTGCAATAAAAATTTTTTGGTAAAAAACCCCCATGTGACCCCCTTGGGGTGGCCCCACCCACCGCCCACTATGTCCAAAATCCGTTTTACGACATTTACTATCGATTGGTAAAAAAAAAATTTTTTTGGTAAAAAAACCCCCGTGTGACCACTTTGGTGATCCCCACCCACCGCCCACCCAATCAATTTAATTTAGTATTCATATCACATACATATCATATATTTCCTATCAAGTGTAACAATAAAAGTTTTTTTGCCAAAATCTGCCTACATGTCTTCTTCTACTTTAACTTACACTCTATCATACACACAGTAAGGTCTCAATCGCCAGCAAAGTACTTCAATTCCTCCAACCTTAATTCCTCAAAAGGTATTGAAATTTTCAATTCCAAATCCAATTCCAAGGAATTGGGACTTATAATTCCATTCCATGTGAAAGGAATTTCTTTGCTCAATTCCAAGTCCAATTCCTTTCAAAAGGAATTGAGGCTCACTCAATTCAATTCCTTTTGCTTGAAAAGTACTTAATTCCACAGTCCTAATTCCTTGGAATTGGAATTGAGGTGGAATTTAATTCCCAAAGGAATGAGTACTCCCCAGCTCTGTGTATACAATCACTAAGAACGGATATTTCGAAATTCGACCCCTAAGGTGGTGAAAAGGGGTTGCAAAGGTTGTATGAAGAATATTTTATTTGTGGTCAGATTTGCTTGAAACTTGGTCTTAATACTCTTTGGTATAATTAATCAAATACATATTTCGGCATTTTTCAAAATCCAACCCCTGAAGGGGTGAAAACGGGTTGCAACGTTTGTATGAGGAATATTTCATTTGTGGTCGGAAACAACACACGCTTTCTAACCACTTAACCAGAATGAGCCACAGCAACGCGGGGACGGGTACATCTAGTATAATATAAATAAGACACACCTTACCTTCAAGATGACAGAGTTTAATTCTGCATCCACTTTAACTGTAGTTTTGTACTCCTTTACCAAGAATTTCGGTGAATTGTCATTCAAATCAAGTATTTTTACTTTTATGGTGGCAAACGCCCACTTTCCACCGGAATCTGTTGCTTTAATCAAAATTTCATATTCACTTCGCTGTTCTCTATCGAAACTTTCCTTCGTTCTAACAGCGCCATCATATTTTCCTATTGCAAAGTATTCCGTCAAATCAGCTGAACATATATCATAAGTTAACTTAGAAAAGTCGCCAAAATCTGCATCAGTAGCGGTCACCTGTAAATTTTAAAAATTTTCATTTTAGTTATAAAATATGGTTACGTTAATAATAATACTCGTACTACTAGAATATTATTAGAAAACTTTTTCTGCTTGAAATTCACAGAGGCATCCTGAGATTCGAGGTGAATCGTTAAACTATCTCGGCAAAAAAGTCACGAAAAAGGGAACGAGACATTCCAAGATTCACGAAACTCGAATCGTCTTTTGCTTTTACTGCAGTTTGAGCTCAAGATGACATTTTCAGTGCTAGGAGGCAAAACTTTGATTATTGTAGTTATGTTGAATAAATAAAAACCTAAAAAAATTGTTTTTCTTCGCGAAAAACAAAGTTATAAACGTTACCAAAATATAGAATATACATCGCGAATTACTATTGTTTTTTTTGTTAGAAATTTTCCAACACTGTACGAACTTGTGAACAATGGAAAATTCCACTTGTATTGCACAGTTGAAGTGAAAACATTCCGTGTATGTATATTCCCGGCAAACATTTGGGCGATTGTCGGAAGAGCGCGATGAATGTGCGACTCTTCCGCGACTCTTCTGGAAGATCTTTGGAAGATCGATCACCGGCATGTTTACTGCGCGACTATTTTTTGACTCCTCTAGAAGATGCTTGGAAGACTCTCGGAGATGCGCGACTCTTCTAGACGATCCTTAGAAGATTTTGCTTTTGTTTTTGTTTTTAATCTTCCTGGTGATTCGCCGAAGAGTCTTCCGCGACCGAAAATGTTTGCAGGGTTGTTGAATATTTTGATTGGCCTGTCACTTGTATGTGTTGGTGAAATATTCAGAACCCTCGCTAATTAAAATTGCGTATGTGTTAGTTTTGTGCTCTGTTCATGCAGATCCAAGAGTGAAGAATTTCAACGCACGAACTACCATGCTCCTCATCTCCCTCGCCCACAAGCGACGGTTTAATGCAAGCAGAATTGTTGTTCGCGTGATAAGCTTCATTGAAAAACATGGATTCTTTAGTGGAATTTTTTGCTGAAGACTCTGAGAAGGAATTAATTCGCGTTCAAAATCAAAATTGGAATTAGTATTACTTATATTTAATTATGTATTTACTATTTATTATCTATTTTATAAATAAAAATAGAAAATAATAACTATACAAGTGAATCAAAAAATATATAACCAGATTTTTCATTGAAATATTACATTTTTATTAGGGAACGAGAGCTAATTTCTGATCATCTTTTTTAGGAGAAGAAATCCGATAAAATTGTCTCTTGGAATACCAAAAGACGATAATTTCAACGTTTTGCAAGAATTTTAACTATTTCGGTGACTCTTGGAATACGAAAGACGATTTCAATCGTCTAAAGACGATTTGAGAGACGATTTCAATAGTTCGTGAATCTTGGAATACGAAAGACGATTTCAATCGTCTAAAGACGATTTTGAAAGACGATTTCAATAGTTCGTGAATCTTGGAATGCCTCTGTCAATTAAAGTGGTTAATATGAGTAAAAAAATTTTGTTTTCTGATTTTATGCAGGGCATTTGTGGTATTCGTAAATCGTAGAAATGTTTTTAGGATAGTGACTAATATAAAGGGGTTTCCAATAGAGACGGGTCGATGTTGACAGCCATGTTGTTTTGGCGGTGTCTGTCAAATCTGGTAATAATCACTATGGCAAGTTACATGATTGAGTAGCACTTCCAAATAATACAACTTTATTATCAAAATGAGTGTTCGTTAGTGCAAACGTTGCGCGCATTGCGCTCATTTTTTGATGGATGGCTATGTTAATAAGCAAAATTGCCGTATATGGGACGACGCCAACACACGAGGCTCACCAGGTGGCAATGCATCCGAAAAAAGTTACTATTTGGTGCAGATTTCGGTGAGTGCTAAAGATCGATAATAAACAATTTCTTTTGGCCCGAATTGGACGATATGGACGTGGACGACATGTAGTTCCAGCAGGACGGCGCTACGAGCCACACAGCGAACGCCACGATGGACATTCTGCATGAACGATTTTAGAGTGTGGTTATCTCTCTCGAAGGTGACGTGAATTGGCCATAAGATCGTGCGATTTGACATCGCTAGACTTTTTCTTGTGGGGTTTTCTAAAGTCGCAGGTCTATGCTAGAGAGCTGCATGAGACGTCTCGAAGGCTTGTTCAAGAAGTCTTGAAAGTTTCAGGGGTTGTCTGAAATGCTTCCATTGCTTTCAAATCAAGCCGTGACTTTGGGAAGCGCTGCTGAAATCATTACCACTTATGATTCCGATAGTCACGGCTTGATTCGAAATCAAATGGAAGCACTGCATCAACGCAAAAATTTTGCTATGTCAGTTTCAAATCATTCGAGACGTCTCATGCACACCTTTAGTCTATGCCAGTAAGCCGCAATCGACCGATGCCCTCAAAGTCAACGTAACCCAAGTCATTGCTCCAATTCAGTATAAAGCCTTTGAAAGCCTGTAGCTCATCCGATGTTAAAGCTATTAAGACGAAATAAAAACATAATAAAGTTTGGATATTATTTTGATTCTAAATGGTCCATTTACGGCTTGGACCATTGGCTCCACCCGTGGCTCTCGGGTATATTTTTAATTTTATTTGAAAAAAATTACAGTTTCGTAAGTCATAACTTTTAAGGCACGTTCAGGCAGGTGGAACGGTTATTCATTTCTGAAAATTCAATATATTGAGAACAACTTTGCCAAATATACTTGACCTCCCGGATCCCCCCAGGGAATAATGAAATGGCCTAATAACATTGCTTTTTCACTTGTAGCGGTTTCAAAAAACCGCATCAAAATATCTTAATTCGATCAAAAGCTACATAGTTTTGACCATCAGAAAGTAAAAAACGGCCTTTTTCTCCCACTGTGCGGCGGTGCGCTTTCCCCGCTGCTGTGGTCTATAGTCATTAATAGCCTTCTTAATACTCATACTCAATACTCAAATCATATCATTGATAAATTTGAGACCACTGTTGCTGAGATGATGCAAATGGCACTGAGTGAACTAAAGAGATGGTAGAAGATGATGATAGGCGATAAAATAAGCCTGTAAAGCCTTCGTAAATCCTAAAGTTATTGTGCTTTTACTAGAGGACTGAAATTAGAACGTCCTACACCACCCTGTTTTTATAGGGAAATAGTTCATTTTTTAAGCAAAGTTTTTATTTTATATATTTTATAAAATAATTTATATATTTTATACATATATCATATATTATTTTAAGCACTAGGCATGTAAAATACCTTGGAGTAATATTGGACAGTAGACTGTTATGGAATCTCCATATTGACCGTATAACTAACAAAGCCACGCATGCCATGTGGACTTGTAAAGAGTATGCGGAGTCAATTGGGGCAAAAATATTCGGACATTTCGTCACCTGATTTTTAGGCCGGTGGTAGCTTACGCTGCGATAGAAGTGTGGTAGAAGAAAACTGGCTGGCATATGTATGATTACTTCTGTTATTTATTCGGATAGTCAGGCAGCACTTAAATCTCTTGACTCTTATGTAATAAAGTCTAAGCTTGTTCTTGAAATGGTTGAGGTCCTTTCTGAACTAGCTAAAAATAACATGATGACCTTGAAGTGGATATCAGCTCATAGAGAATTTGATGGCAATGAGGAGGCCGACAGAATAGCAAAGTATGGATCGGATAAATCCTTCATTGGACCCGAACCTTCGTGAGGGGTGGGAAATCCCTATTTAAACATTTTATGCAAAACTACGCCCTAACAAAGGCAAATAGGTGTTGGACCCAAACTATAGGACAGAGATGTTCCTACCTGAATACACAGTATCTGGATCCAAGTCTTTGTTCAATCTAGGTAAAGGTTGTATTAGAATTCTTGGTGGTATTATTGTCCCGTGTGGGACACTGCATTAATTAATTAATTAATGCACCATTAATTTAATTAATTTATTATAAATTCATTAGTTAAAAAGTCAATAACATCCTAAATTGGCTGAGCAGTAACTTGAAATGCGACACCGCTCCAATCAACATCTAGCTATTAATAGACTGCTGCTAAATTGAGCAAGCTGCTCCACATTTAGCTTGTCTGGCAGCCATTTGAAAGCAGACAACCTCGTGAATTTTGACGAAAACGGAAAAAGTGAATTTCGTGTGCTGAGTAAGCATTATTTTTTGCCTAAAAAATACCATCACTAAAACCAAGGAAAGACTCATAAATACTATGAGGACCCTGCACCATTAATTTTAATGGTTTACTGCCTTCCGTTGTGGCCGTACCAGTAGAAGTGACGCCGAACGTTCAGGTCGCCCTAAAGAGGTGGTCGCGCAAGAAATCGTCAATAAAATTCATGCAATGATATTGGATCGGAGAATTAAAGTATGTGGGGTGGTTGAGGTGACATGATGTGACATCACATTTTACATGAATATTTGGACATGAAAAAAAAAATGAATATTTGGACATCCGCGCGATGGCTGCCGCGATTACTCACACTCGATCATAAGCGCAACCATGTGATCACTTTAAAGAAGAGGTTGGCCATGTTCAACTGCAATCCGAAAGAATTTTTGCGCTGTTTCGTTACCGTGGACGAAACATGGATCCATCACACCACACTAGAGGCCAAATAACACTCAAGGCAGTGGGTTCCTCCGGGTGAACGTGCACCAAAGAAGGCCAGATTTTTTGGGATGCACGAGGTGTTATTCACATGGCTTACCTTGAAATTGGCTTTTGGACAGAAACGATCGCATTTCGCGAAGAAAAAAGTGCTGCAAAATGTTCCACCGTGTGTAGTCACCATGGCAAAAATTCATAAATTGGGCGACGAATTGAGAAATGAGTCTTTCTTTATTAATTCTGCATTCGATCTGATTTGTATTTCAGAGCCATGGATTCATTCACATGCGCCAGATTGCACGTATTGTAAAAGGTTTCAATCCAGTTTCGCTCGGATAGGACTTTACCTCTGGAGGTGTTGCTGCTATTGGTGCTAGCAAAAAAATCTGAAGTGCTACATTTATGTAAATCTGAAGCAGATAATTTTATAGAATATAGCTTGTAACGAGTTTTTTATTTCAACTGGGGTAAGCTCTGCGGCCCCAGCGTTCATTCTAAAGGGGTTTCGTAACTCTCCGAGATTTGGTTCCTCTCTACCGATTCCGAATTCCACACGATTGGCGATTTCGTCAACCAATTGACTGGCCAACTTTTCATGGCTTAGCTCGGACAGTATGTTGTATGTTTTTATAGGGATGTGCCCGCAACAGTAGGTGGTTAGCAAAAAAATGAAAACCAATAGGTGGTTCCGAACAAACTATGAATAAAACCGCTAGGTGGTTGCGAAAATAAGCGAGAGGGTCCAAAAAATCAAGATCTTACATTATTTGTGTGTATGTACTTACATTGATAAAAATGTAAATGATAAATGATAAAATGTAAAAATAAAAATGTCCAAAAAACCAAGATCTTACATTATTTGTGTGTACGTACTTACATTGATAAGGTGAATTCCAGGCACTGAATTTTCCTTAATGGCAACTTCATAGAAGAGTTGAGAGAATTTTGGACAATTTTTATTTTCAGGAAGTAAAACTATTTTAACACGTGCAAATGTGGTGAAGACTCCATCAGTTACGGACACATTTAATAGAGATTTCTTTCGTTCGTGTAAATTTTGAATATTTCTCACTGTTATAAGTCCAGAATTACCATCAATTGCATAAGTTTGCATTTCATTGCCGTCGATAATCTTATATAACAAATTAAATGAATCCGATTTGTCCAAATCATAGGCCTTAGTAATGAGTACAAACTGACCTCGAACAGCCTGTTCTGATAACATGATCGTAAACGAAGGGTCGATGAATCTTGGAGGGTTATCATTATAGTCCAAAACTAAAATTAAAATTTTTCAAAATGCCATAAATTTCAATAATAAACTTTGGTTAAAAAGAATTTCAATAAAATAGTTATGTATTATTCTGTTCTATTGAGCTTTTTAATTTTCTATGTACATACATACATTAATTTATGTATGTATTTATCGCATACATACCTGCGATACTTATGTAATTTTTTAAAAAACACTCAGATTAAGCTCTGTATCGAATCAAAAGTTGCCCTGAGGTAAAATAAATTAAAACCTTACTGAGGGAATTGTGTTCCAAATAAGGAAAAGGTACACACTTTTCTTATACCTTAGGCCAAGGGTCGGCAACCTTTTTGCAGTTAAAAGCCATTTTTTCACCGGATGTGGTAAATTATTTTTTAAAGAGCCAAATATAAATATCGGGTCATATAAAAAATATGAGCGGTTTTTTGTTACATATTAGGGCTCACACGGGATTAAATCTTACGCAATGGAACAGATGATTTAAAAGCCTGCAATAAAATTATGAAAGAATCCAAAGCCAAACTTGCAGACGAAAAATTATTCAAACGAAGAATTAATGGAACAAAAATCATTTTTCAAAGTTATATAATTTGTATACTTGAAGCAAAGTATACAAGTATGCATTCGCATCACTGGCTGGGACATTTTGAAAAACTGAACTAAATTAATGTTCAAGGTGGGATGGTGCTTATCCTCAGGTAGTACAAGAGGCGCACATCGAGTCAGATCAAAAGTCCCAGTTAACATAAGGCAAATTGAAGTCACCCAAATCAATCAATCTGTCACTCGGTAGCATAGTTTCCATCACACTCGCAATGCATCTAGCATGTGAAGCATAAATGTTCCCCCCAGAATAAGGTGGAACATAGGAGCAACATATACATATATGTATGTAGATACAGAGGTTGGCAAGTTTGACATATACACAGCAAAACTCAATTTTTAAGGCCTCCTCCAGAAGAATTTCGCGTGAATTATATTAAGAAATAACAGCAATCCACACTCCTCCACCTCTTGTCAAATTACTCAACAATCGGTTCCGATCCTTCCGGTACACTACATAATTATTCGAAAAAATTTCAGAAATTAAAACTTAAAGCCTGAGCAATGTTTCGGTGAGCACGATAATATTACAATCAGGATCAACGCTTTTTTATAAGATTTCAGTCAATTTAGTATTAATTCCCCTGAAATGTTGGTGGAAAAAACGTTTTGTTGTATGCAGCAGCATGTCCTGATAAAACAGCAATATTACCACGATTTCCTCTTGGTCTAAAAACATACTCGTAGATGAAACATTCTCCGGCCAGAATGCAGGATCCAGAACACTTTGCACTAAATGTTATGATAAATAAATATTAAAAGATGAGCAAGATCTCTGAGACTTGGAATTATATTTAGTAACAGAAATACTTAAGTCCTCCAATCTCAACTGTGAACTAATTTGCTCCCGAATGTCATCAGAGGTTGTATCAGGAGCAAAGCGAAAAATAAAAATATATTTATACCCTACACCCGAAGGGATGAGGGTATATTCACTTTGTTCTTCCGTTTGTAACGCATTAAAGGAGGCGTAGCAGGTATAGAAAAGTATATATATTCTGGCTCAGAATCACCTCCTGATTCGATTTGGCCGTCCGTCCGTCTGTCTGTCTGTCCGTCTGCGGAAATCACGATTATAGGAGAACGAATAGAGGTATCGTCATGAAATTTGGTACGAGTATTCTTTGTTGTCCTACGCTGTTTGGTATTGAAAATGGGGAAAATCGGATTAGTGCTACGCCTACTTTTTATAGCGAATATGGCTTTACCTTTGCTTATAACTCAATTTCTCAGCTTGTAGAGTGAATTTTAAGCTAAAATTTTTTTTCTGAGTCCACCATCTTAGATTAAAATATTCTCCCAAAAATGGGCGTGGTCCGCCCACTGGTACACCATACCATATAATGAGGTTTTTGGTAGGAAAAGCGGTGTTGTAGATGAGTTAATCGATCAAAATTTACTATTATTAACTGATATGGAAGTGGGCGTAACCCGCCCACTTTTTATACTCACTTCGACGGATGCGGGTGTAGGGTATAAAAGCTTCGGCCAGGCCGAAGTTAACGCTCTTACTTGTTTTTCTTTTGTTTAATTGATAAATTTTTGTTTTTAGGCTCTAGGCCCCTTTAAATAAAAAATAGAACACTTTATTTTAAGTATTTATTTTTAATACTTAAAAATAAATGTTCGTGTGAAAATGAAGACGGTGTCCGTTTTCAGGTAAATACTGATAAGCAGTTTGCAAGTTGATTTTTCTGAGTTTTTCAATTATTTTTTACAGTTTTATTAAATTTATTAATCGTGTGTCTGTAAATTTGAGCGCAATTTTCAGTATCCGTTTTGAAGTTAATTCTCCTGTTGGTTGGTACATTTACTATATGTAGCATCTCTATTGTATATCATTCTTTTAGTTTGTCTCCTGTTGTAGTATTCTGGTGTCTTTCTCCCGTCCTAATTTTGTAGTCTGATTTGTGTGCTGCCAATCTCGTTCGTAATTTTGATTTTGTTGTTCCTACATATACCTCTTCACATGTGTGAGATCCATTTCCATTGCATGAAATTTCGTAAATTACGTTTGATTTTTGTAATTTGTCCATCTTTGTTTTCATATTGGTATATAGTCGTTGGAGTTTGTTGTTTGTTTTTGTGTAATTTTTGTTCTGTTCTTGTCATAAATATCAGAAATGACAATTCTACTAGACAAACCCGGTATGTCTATTATTGATTTGTAAATCTTTGGTTCATTCTGCAACTTTGTTTTTTTATTCTTTTCCAGGTCTCTTGTAGTTTTTTAATTATGTCTTGTATTGTGTTATATGTGAAACAATTTTTTTGTAGTATTGTTGTTATGGTTTTTTTTGTTTTTTTTCGTGGAATTGTTTATCGCTTATACAGTATCAAGTATTCAAGTACTTCTGAAAAAGTTATTGGCAGTATTGTATACAACGTGTTGTGGATGTTGAGAGTAAAAGTTGATCAGCCTCTTGGAAGCTGTTGTCTTTTAGCGTTTCTTCGACCATGTTCTTCTTTGCTATACAAAATAAGTCATCTAAATATTTAGTTAGTAGTCTAGGTTTTATTGTTAAGGTTTCTATTGTTTCATCGAGCAGTTCTTACATTACAATATCTGCTATGACTGGTGATATTAGTGATCCCATAGGCATTCCTTTTAATTGTTCATAAATTTTACTCTCGTATTTGAAATACCTCTTTTCTTTAACACAAAAAGGTAATAAATATATCCCTGATAATTCTTTGGGCATGTCCGTAAACGCTGTGAGTTCCTCCCAATTTTTAAAAAATTATTTCTATTGCTAGATTTATTGGTATGTTGGGAACAGTGATATCACGTCGAACGATATTAACATCTCGTCGTCTTCTATATAAGTGTTGTTTACCAAGGTTTTAAATTCGACTGCATCTTTTACATCATATTAAATTCTTTTGTATGGATTTTTAGAATATTTGTTAAGAATCTGCATAATCCGTAGGACGGAGAAATAATGGACGAGCACATGGATTTTATTGGATTCCTATCTTTATGTATTTTAGGTAATCCGCAAATTCTTGGAGAAATTGCGTTGTTTGTACCTAATTTTTGTTTTTCAGTTGTCGTAATTATGTTTAATTTAAATAGCTTTTCTACACATTAATTCTTTTTTTCTTTTTTCTTTCGAGTCTCGTAGTGGCGTCTGTTCTCAAGCGTTTATATTTGCATATGTACATCTTGTAATATTATACGAATTAAAATTACATATATTATCTTCATTTTAATTTCATAATATCTTTTTTCTATTGTAACTGTCACCGGTAGTGTTCCGAAATATTATGAACAAGAAAAAAAATAAATAAAACTAACTGTTTTATTTTTTATTGAAGTGATTTAGAGCCCAAAAACAAAAATTTATCAATTGTACAAATTAAAAAATAAGTTCGAATAACAAAGTTAAAAATAATATATTTTTTTCGGTTGCACAACCATTAATTCTCTTCATGTAGGTGAAACAGGCAGAGCAGCAGCAGAAGTTTTCAGGGTTCGAAGAAGTAATGGTTAAGGGCCTCTTAGGATTGGCATCAGTGCTCGTCGGAGGTTTCGCGGATGCCACAGCTTCTGGCACATTTGATGACGAAGGTGCCAACTCAGCCAATACATTTTCGTCAGGCACTTCTGCTTTCTGGATCACATTTGTAGCAACTTTCGTGTCGCTTACAGATGAACTCAGTAGGTTTATCAGTGATTATAATTAAAAATCTTGTATAGCGTTTAGATCAGTATAATATTCAACCTGTTAAGTTTTGAAAGCTTCTGAGAACGTTTATGTTTTGGAGATGTTTTGTCAAAAAATTTAAAACGTTTGAACTAACACTAATAATTAATTAGTTTATTTCGCACAGCAGCGATATCGTTTTGGGTCTCCTTAAAGTTTTGTCGCACTTAACGAAAATTACGGATAATATTCACATCAAGTGACCTACAATTTCTGCAATTTCTGCAAGACTAACGTAGCCCGCCATCTATGCAGATTTTATCAGCAATTTTACCAGTCAACCCCACACTTGACGTGGTAGTCGCCATCGTACAGAGAGCAGAGCACTAGCCTTCCAGTGACACTACGTAATTTGCACTCAGACAGCTTGCATGACATCATGTTCAATTTTACAGCGATAAAAAGTTATTAACATAGATTTAGTTCAAAGAATGTGTAAACGGCCCGAAAAGTTTAGTTTGAGAAAAACAAAAACAACAGCACGGAAAATAAAACAGCCGAAAGCAAAATGTTTTGATATAAGTATTGCGGAGGCAGAAAAAGCACACCCGAATCAATAGAATAAACCGCGAAGAAATGTGCAAAACATTTTAAAATATATAATTTCACCAGAAAAAGCCGCAGAGAAGAATCTTATCACTTTATCGGATTCCGTTAGAGATGTCAATTATATTCATATACTAGATGTACCCGTCCCTGCGTTGCTGTGGCTTATTTTGGTTAAATGGTTAGAAAGCGTGTGTTGCTTCCGACCACAAATGAAATATTCCTCATACAAACACTGCAACCCGTTTTCACCCCTTCAGGGGTTGAATTTTGAAAAATGCCGAAATATGTATTTGATTAATTATACCAAAGAGTATTAAGACCAAGTTTCAAGCAAATCTGACCACAAATAAAATATTCTTCATACAACCTTTGCAACAACTTTTCACCACCTTAGGGGTCGAATTTCGAAATATCCGTTCTTAGTGCTTGTATACATCATAAAGGAAACGTCTTTGCAAAATTTCAGGTCCAAGCGTTTAGCCTGGGCGTTGATGAGTCAGTCAGGACTTTCATTTTTATATATAGAGATATGTATGTATATTTCCGCAGATACATATGAAGATATGAAGATTTCCATAGATTAAGAAATTAGCCGGATCTTACAGAATAATCAAACAATTTTATAATGGGTGACGCTAATTGGTTGGCGCAATATTTAAGGAGACATGCTGGGATATATATTATAATCAGGTCCGGAATTATAGTTACATTTGATCTAGAAGTAACTTTAAATGAGCTGTAAGGAAACTTTGAGCTCCTTTCCTTACAGTAAGTTGTAAGTACTGCACACTTTACCTATTCTATAAAGCAGAATTTATTTTTCCGACAAAGTAAGCATAAACAAATTTCTTTCTTACCAGTTATCCAAATATTAGTCTTCGAGCTTAACGGAGGTGTTCCGTGATCACTAACAACTACCACTAAATGATGCTGCTGTACTTTTTCAAAATCCAAATTTTGTTTTAGATATATAATTCCTTCCACCATATCTATATCAAAAAAAGCAGAGTCATTGTTCCCAGTTTGTTTCTCTATGAAGAAAGATAACACACTATTTGCAAGCGTGTCATTATCCACCGCACTAATTTTTAGCACTTCCGTACCAACTTGCGTATTTTCTATTATTGAAATATTGTATACATCTTTTTCTATATGGGGATAACAATCGTTATAGTCTTCAACTTTTATTGAAACAGGAACTTCAGCGAATATGCCAAATATGCTATCAGTTGCCCGAACCAATAGTTCATATCCATTCTTCCTCTCATAATCCAATTTATTTGCCACATAAATTAAACCTAAAAAAAAATATATATATATATATATATATATGTATTTATTTAACACATTCAAGAAAATTTTTGTTTTAAATATTTTTCTAAAGAATATACAATAATATATGGCACATTCATATAGTATGTATGTTACATTAATTACAACAATTACATATGTTTTCCTACTAAATTTTGTAAGGCTGAAACACCCCGTATCAGTCAAAACGTTTTATTTTGTTTGATGAAACAACAGTACATTGTTTCCTATGACAAAAAACAATACGAAACAGAAAATCCTGTTGTCGTTTTTGTAATAAATAAAAACACGGCTAATAACGTTTCGATTGATTCGGCCCAAGAGTTTCTTTAGCACAGAAAAATTAGCTGCACGAAAAATTCCCCTATACATATTCTCTAACATATTACATATGCTCGTAGTTTTTATACCCTACACCCGAAGGGATGAGGGTATATTCACTTTGTTCTTCCGTTTGTAACGCATGAAAGGAGGCGTGGCAGGTATAGAAAAGTATATATATTCTGGCTCAGACTCACCTCCTGATTCGATTTAGCCATGTCCGTCCGTCTGTCTGTCTGTCCGTCCGTCTGTGGAAATCACGATTACAGGAGAACGAATAGAGGCATCGTCATAAAATTTGGCACAAATATTCTTTGTTATCCTACGCTGTTTGGTATTAAAAATGGGGAAAATCGGACCAATGCCACGCTTACTTTTTATAGAAAATATGCATCTTAGACTAAAATATATTCTCAAAAATGGGCTTGACACGCCCACTTATATACTGTGCCATATAATGAGGTGCTTGGTAGGAAAAGCGGTGTTGTAGATGAGTAAATAGATCAAAATTTGCTTACTGTAAATTTAAAAAAAGTAGGTGTCACCCGCCCACTTTTTATCACTTCAACAGATGCGGGTGTAGGGTATATGAGCTTCGGCCAGGCCGAAGATAACGCACTTACTTGTTTAACTTCAAAAAGCCAAGCCTAAGTTTTTATATTCCGTTAGGAATCGAGCCAGTAAAAGCGAGTCCTTTAAAAGCAGGTTTACTTTTAAATGCTTTACTTTAAATGTTTTAGTAGTACTTTTTACTATAAAAGTTATAAGTTATTGTGTTCTTCTGACAATAATACGATTTTAACACATATACTTTTTTGTTCTAAAAGTAAGTATTCGCCATAAGATTCACTCACCTGTTATAAAATCAATTTCAAATACTTCGTCATCATTTCCATTTATAATAGTATATATTAGTTTTCTTCTATGTGGGCTTTCAGCTTTGATTGGAATGGAAAGCGTGGAGTATAATTGAGTATTTTCATTCACAACTCCAAAATAAAATTGTTTCGTAAAGACAGGCATTGACTTGTCGACCACCTTTAAAATATTAAGGTTTATATTAATATACAGTAAGTATGTACGCAGATAAGTTTTTCCAAAAACATACATACGTTTATATGAACTTTTGTTTCAGTGGAACAGGGTGACATTGCCCTGTCATATGCTGCGATTACTAGTTCATAGTCACGATTGTTACCCCCTAAAGTTTGCCGCAAAGTCAGTTGGCCGGTTTTGCGATCCACTTTAAATAACTCTCCATTGCCTTTTTTCATTTCATAACGTACTTCTCCATTTTCAAAGCTGTCTAAGTCAACAGCTTGTACCTTTGTAATAATGTATCCTTTTAAATCGTCAACGGAAACTACGGCGTAATAAGGGAGATTGACAAATATTGGACAGTTATCATTAACGTCAGTAATTTCAATGTTTGCTATTGTAAGAGCTCTTCGAACAACTTTAATCTTATCATACAATATCAATGACTTGGCTTCCAAAATTAATTTATAATCGGACTGTAATTCTCTGTCGAAAATTTGTCCAGTGGTTTCGATAACTCCAGAGGTTACTCCAATTTTAAACATATTTGTTGGATTTAAAATATGATATTCAATTTCCTCATTTAAATCTGCGCCAAGCACATTTACTAATCCAATTGTGAAAATTTTTGTAGAATTCTCTACAACCGTAAAATCATACATGAATTTCTGGAAAACCAAATCTGAATTCTCTGTTGTTTCGACAGAAATGTAAATCTGGGTAACAGAAGAGTATAAGCCATCAGAAGCACGTACATGCAAAATATATTGCCGTTGTAAATTTTCTACATTCCTGTCCAAATACATTAAAGTTAAATTAAAAGATTAGTACAATAAAAATATTAAGGCAAACATTTTTTCATATTAACAATACAGAACAAGAGCGTTAACTTCGGCCTGGCCGAAGTTTATATACCCTACACCAGCATCTGTAAAAGCGATGATAAAAAGTTGACGCCCACTTTTATTTAACTTACAGATAGTAAATTTTGATCTATTAAGTTATTTACAACAATGCTTTTCTCAACAAACACTTCTTTATATAGTATGGTATACCAGTGGGCGCGTCACGGTATTGTGCGTTAACTTTCACCAACACGGTAAACGCCACACTGAAGTTGATCCGTAAGTGATCTGGGTGATCCGTAAGCATCATCCGCCCACTTTTTCTCCTCACTTCGACAGACCACTAAGATATACCCCTACAATGTCGATTGATGAGGGCAATAAGGGCAATGTCGATTACATGAGTTCGGCCAGGCCAAAGTTAACGCTCTTACTTGTTCTATTTTCTTTTCCGGTTTCGTCTTAAAATTGCTAGCCTCGATGATACTGGATCCCAGGTGTTTGCCCACAAAATTGGGAGGTAAGAAAATGAATACTCTTCCTAAAGACGGCTTTGGCAGGTGCGAGTACAGAAGCGCCGGGTAGCTGCAAAAATACAACCGATGCAGCTAGTAGCCAAACCAAGTCGCGAACTGCTGAGGAACCTAAAACTCAGGTCAAGCGGACTGGCATTGGAGAAGGTACGGGAAAACAGGGACGAGTTATCATTTGACCTTAGAGGCCCCAAGGTAAAAAACATCTTTGGAGGTGGTGGCCAAAGTGGCGTCGGAAGTGGTAACCAGCTGATAGGAAGGGGAAGTCGTCTTTTACCTCATGAAAATGAGAGTAATGACGACTGTAATCTCTCGGTACTGACCGAGGACGAAATGGAAAGAAGAACCCTGCCAGAGAATACAGCTCTACTCTGATATTCTGAGAGGAAACTTCTAGTTAGAAACTCAAGTCGTTAAAATTAACCTACACCACACGATGGCTGCCTCGGCAAAAATCGTGAGGACTGGTGTCAAGTAACAACTTGACAGTGCTACTACAGGACCCCTGAGTGTACAAAGCGGAAGTATGTGGGCTATCCGAAAAGCAGCTACAGGTGACACTGCGTTGCAAATGAGAAAACAATTCAGGTACCCTTTTCCTGTTTATGTATTTATACTTATCGCTTAAGAAGAGTGTATACTTTTCTTTCTTTAACCCTGCGTTACTGCAGGGTTGTTACGGCCATCACATAACATGAACAGATCAGGTAACCTTCTAAATACTCAGGAGAGGTCTACTTCAGGCCTCGTAGCGGTACTTACTTAGCAGTGTCTCTTAGGTAGACATGCGGTAAGGCTGGGGATTGCATCAAACGACTTCTGCAGAAGCTTTCGGAATCCAGAGGAGGAGGAGGAAGCTGTCAGAATACAACACTTGCAAATAACAGATTGGTACATTTGGGGTCTCACTACTGTTAGTCCTTGATCAAGCTAAAGGATGCAACAATACTGCAAATTATAAGCTTTGTGGCTTGCCATCTTTCTTGTCTTGATCAAAAATCGAAGACGAGCCAAAACCGTCCAAGCAAAATAGCTGTCCAAAATTAACTGAACATTCAAAGTTCCCGAACTTGTCAGCATATGTGAGGGACATGAGTACCAACAACATAACGCCACAAAAAAATTAAAAATCAATTAATTTTCAAAATTCGCAATACTTTTTGAACAGAACTCGTTTATCAGTAATGGCGAGCCTTTTTGAGAAGTGGGTAAAATTTTGTTAATTTTTTTTTTTTCGATACTACCTTATGGGTCACTAAGCGAGTGGCGTCACTTGGAAAGGTAGAGGGGAGGCTGGTTAGGGCTCTAAGAATTTCTTTGATATTCACATATTGGGTAGATTAAGAGATTGCAAACTCGATCTGTCGAGGTGTTTTTTTCAAATTAATTTTGGTTGCTTTTTATCTATTAAAGTGGTTGATCAACAAGTGTGTTAATAATTTATTGACAAACATTGACATTGTGTTGTTTTTGTTTTTAAATTTTGTTCTGTTCTGAAATAAAATGTCAATAATATATATTCAAATATTTTTGTTTTGTTTTGTAAAACTTTAAGGGCCAGTTTCACAGTGCGCACTTAAGCGCAAACTAAGTGCTTTGAAAAAACTTAGCTAAGTGAACTGTGAGCTTTTCCCCACTCTAAAGCTTTTCTCTGTTTCACAGTGCACCCTAAAATTTTCCTCAACATGTTGAAAAAACAAAAAAGCTTTCTGACTTTTTTTTTTCTGTCAGTTTATTCTATGAGAATTTTTCAAAATACATAAGTAACGTCAAAAATTTTTTTCAATTTTAAGAAAAATCTAAGTGCTCAAACTCGTGTGCTGTAAGTGTGGGACAACTGTGAAATACTTTTAGGGGCGCCCTAAACTTAAGTGCGTACTGTGAAACTGGGCCTAAGAAATTTATCAACAGGTGTCAATGTTTTCAAGGCAAAAATGTCTATAAAAATTCAAAAATTTTTTCAAGTATACAGAGCAAAGTGTTTTCCCTTCGCTTAAAAAAGATAGAACGGCCTTTTTTTACTATTCACACTGCAAAAAACGAAAACTTTTTATTTTTAAGATTTTTCGCCTCATTAAACCTTATTGATAAAACTTAGCAACGTTTGAAAAAAAGGTATGTAATAAGGTATGTATATAATAAAGGTAGGGAAAACTGATTGGCCCTTGTAAAGAAGGCTGGTTGAGCAGAGGCTAGTAAATATGCCTACCAGTCCCTTACATAGTATACAGAAGGTGGACTATAGAACTAACAACAGAAGGTGGACTACCTTTTAAAATTGTAGCTTAGAAAGCGTCAAATGTGGTTCAGAATACGTCAAATGTAGTTCAGAAATCGTCAAATGTAGTTCAAAATCCGTCAAATGTAGTTAAGAAATCATCAAATGTAGTTCAGAATACGTCAAATGTAGTTCAGAAACCGTTAAATGAAGTTTAGAAAAATGTTTGTTCAAAAAGTGTGAACTATAAAGGGTGGTTGTTTTTAGGTTGGACTATTGATCCTTTTAAAATTTCTATGTAGAAAGAAAAGCAATTTATTTATTACCATTGGTTAATTCAAAAAGATTAATTGTTTTTATTAAAATACTAATAGACTAATAACTAATAATTATGATTATAATATCAATACTATCTAAATTTATAAATGAAAAAAAATTTAAATATTTTTTAAAATTTTAAAATTTAAAATTTAAATTTAAAAATTTAATTTTAATTTTTAAATTTATAACATGATTAATAACTAACCTTATAATTGTATAATTATTATAGAAATTTTATCTTATAATAGAAGTAATAATAAGTATTTACATACATAGTATATATGTATATACAAGGATTTATTGGCCGACATGGGCATGTCTTCTAAAGCCAGTGGTTTAGAGTGAAGAATAGAGCAATGTTAAACTGCTCTTACAAAGCTTCTTGATGCGGGAGGGAAGCATGCATAAGAGGAAACAAAGAACAGGAGAGAGAAAGAGATCTTAATGCTAGAAGCACACATCTACATATGTGCAAATGGCTGCATTCAGGACAAAAAGCTGTGTTGGCTTTTTCTTGTCAGAATAAATCATGTGCTCTGAATACGTTTGCTGAGTCTTTGCTGAAAAACAACAACATTTAAACAACAACAACACTTTATGCCAAATTCCACGTGGCCGCCACACGAGAAGTAAACAAAACACTGAAAATGAGTGACAGAGAAGAAAGTTCTGAGCAGATCCAGCATACAAATTTTTGGCTAGAAAAAATGGCGACGGCTTTGTCAGCCCTTCTGACCTTTCTAACCCCCTCAGACAAAAAAACAGAAAAAAGCCAACACAGCTTGTTGTCCTGAATGCAACCAATGTCTTGAGTCTGCCCGAGAGTAAATTGTTTTGTTGTTCTTTTTGAGAGGGAGAAGGAGAGGGAGAGGGAGAATAATTATTTTAGAATTATTTTCTAGAGGCTGTGAGAAAAATGGAAATTTTGCTAGTGTGCACACATTAACCAGTATGAACACAAGCCTCACTAGAAAATCATACGTGAGAGCGGTTCGCCATATTAATTGTGTGAGTATGAATTGTGCGAGAGAGTCGCTATAGAAATGGTAAAGCTTGAGTCGTCATATGAATTCTGTTTTGGAGGATTCTTCTGGCTTCTTTCTTTTTAGGGAAAATAATGAAAATTCAAGTCTGGTAAGAAATTGGTTTAATTAGATGTAGGTACAAAGGAGATAGAAGTCCCCATGATGATGTGCCAAGTAGATAGAAACGACAATAGTTTCAAGATTATGTTTTCTTAAAATACTTTAAAAGTAAAAAGTTAGAAAAAGTTCCAAAAAAAATTATTAATCGAAGATTATTAATTCTTATTATTAATTAAGAATTGTTATTATTATTAATTAAGAAATTTTATTTAATTATTAATTCGAAGATATCAAACAGATTGTCCCCCTCTAAAAATAAATACTCAAGGTGTCTCTGCAAAAATCGCCGTTGCAGTTTTTAGATTTTGCGATTGCATCCAGAAAATGAATATGCGTATGTGTAGAGCGAGACACAAGAGCAGGTGACCATTGCGTGAGTGACCGCGATAAAAAGTGTAAGCACGCGTAGTTATCTGAATTGTGCGAGAGAGTCGCAATAGAAATGGCAAAGCTTGTGTCGTCATATGAATTTTGTTTTGAAGGCTGTGAGAGAATCGTAATTTTTATAGAAGTGTGCGCCTTCGTGCGTACACATATTGCTGCATGATTGGCTATACACAGAGAATAGTGAGAGAGGGTAGCTATGTGCGAGAGATTCGTCATATAAATTAAAAGAATGAGTAGCGATATGCAAGAGAGCCGCCATAGAAATTGAAGTTTGGGTCCTGATATTGGAACCCGTAGGGAAAAATTTCGCTTATATGAGATGCGCATTCTGTATACTGAATATTCTTTGCTTATAGTCTTCCAAACAGGTAAACAAATTCAAAAAACAAAAAGATTCAAGAATTAGAAAAAAAGTTTAAAATTTTCCGTTAAACTAACCAAACAGAATCAGAGTAATTAATTACAGAATAAACAGTATTAAAATTCGAATAGGCATTCCGAAGAGGTTCATGCTGTAGGTATGACTATCTGCAAAAGCTTAAATGAAGAGGCTCATATCGTCGCGAAATATGACGGGGGACATTAAGTTATCATGGCAATTCCTCTTTCTATCATTTCTTTCAAGTAAATTAGTCTTTTATAATATTGTATTATGTTATAATTCCTATTATTATTAGACCTACTACTCGTATAAGGTTAGTTTTTAGTCTTACTACATATAATCTTACTTATTAGTTATATTATATTCTTAGTTATTAGTCTTAGTTATTAATCTGTTATTAGTATTTTAATAAAAACAATAAATCTCATTGAATGACCAATGGTTAATTGTTTTTCCTTTCTACATAGAAAAATTCCTTTCCACATAAAACACATAAAAGGACCAAAAGTCCAAGCGAAAAACAACCACCTTGTACACTTCATATCTTTTGAACAAACATTTTTATTTTCTGAACTACATTTGATGGTTTCTGAACTACATTTGACGATTTCTGAACTACATTTGATTGTTTCTGAACTACATTTGACGATTTTTTAAATACAATTGACGGTTTCTGAACTAAATTTGACCATTTCTGAACTACATTTGACGATTTCTGAAATACAATTGACGGTTTCTGAACTACATTTTACGGCTTCTGAAATATATTTGACGCTTTCTAAACTACATTTGACGATTTCTGAAATACAATATACTGTTTCTGAACTAAATTTGCCGATTTCTGAACTACATTTGACGATTTCTGAACTACATTTGACGATTTCTGAAATACAATTGACGCTTTCTGAACTACAATTAAAAAAGGTGTACACAGTGGATAATATCACTGAGGTGCTAAATACAACGACCTCAACTCCGGGGCTTTAAGCCCGTAAGCGATTAAGCCTCTCTAAAGAATTGCTCATTGAGATCAAGATAAAACTCCACTCTATTTAGATTCTCAAATTTTAAAACAACTTTAAAAGTAAAATTTTAAACCTCTAAAAATATAAGTTTAAATACCTCGTACTGATAACTCCCGATTTTAAATCAATTTTAAAAACATTCGCCGTATTGCCTTCAATGATATCATATCTAATGCTAGGGCTTTCTTCGTTGTCTGGATCATTAGCGTTGACTTGAGTAAGGAAAACATTATCATAGGTTGGAAGATAGAGTGTAATATTTTGCATATTATCCTTAAATATTGGTGGACAATCATTGATATTTTTAACTTCAATAGTGACTTCAGCTGGATCTTTCCCAAATAATTTCGGTGAACCTAGGTCAGAAATCTGTAATAAATAATAAGTTTCATTATATAAATATGTTATTCCTATGTCGGCATTACATTGCAATTTTTTCATTGATCAAACTTTCCAAAAAATGAACTACTTTTGGCCAATTTTTTTTTGTGCTATGTTACATTGCAATGATTTGGTTGATCAAATTGTAAAATTTTTTCCTAATGTTTTAATGTTTTAAAGTTTTTTAATGGCTCCGGGAAATAACGCCCAAATGGGCTTTATTTCATTTTGGCAAAATGGGCGTTATTTCATTCAAAAATGAAATCAGGCCCACTTTGGGATTTATTTCATTTTAAGAAATTTTCAAATTTCTCAGAAAAATGAAATAAAGCCCAAAAAAATGAAATAAAGCCCAATTTTGCGATAAATGCTGAAGTGCATGAGCTACAAAGCAGCTGTTGGACTTACTGGACGATTTAATATATTTACACATACTCTTCAACAAGAGGATGGTTTTTCTGGCTGAGGGTTTTAACCCATGCCGCGGACGAAGGCCGGCACGCAGAAGAACCCTGGATAGAGAAAGACTTTTCAGCAAAGAAGATGGTTTTGTTGGCTGAGGGTTTTAATCTCTGCCCCGGCCGAAGGTCGGCACGCAGGACACTTTGCCTGCGCAGAAGGACCCTGGATAGAGGAAGACTTTTCAGCAAGTAGATGGTTATGTTGGTTGACGTTTTTAATCCCTGCCCCGGCCGAAGGCCAACATGCAAAAGGATAGAGGAATACTTTTCAGCAAGTAGATGGTTATGTTTGTTGACGGTTTCAATCCCTGCCCCGGCCGAAGGCCGGCACGCAGAAGGACCCTAGATAGAGAAAGACTTTTCAGCAAAGAAGATGGTTTTGTTGGCTAAGGGTTTTAATCCCTGCCCCGGCCGAGGGCCCTGAATAGAGGATGACTTTTCAGCAAAGAAGGTGGTTTCGTTGGCTGAGGGTTTTAATTCCTGCCCCGGCCTCAGCCAACAAAACCATCTTTTTTGCTGAAAAGTCTTTCTCTATCCAGGGTTCTTCTGCGTGCCGGCCTTCGGCCGCGGCATGGATTAAAACCCTCAGCCAACAAAAGCATCTTCTTTGCTGAAAAGTCTTCCTCAATCCAAGGTCCCTCTGCGCAGGTAAAGTGTCCTGCGTGCCCGCGTTCGGCCGGGGCAGGGATTGAAACCCTCAGCCAACAAAACTATCTTCTTTGATAAAAAGTCTTTCTCTATTCAGGGTCCTTCTGCGTGTCGGCCTTCGGCCGGGGCAGAGATTAAAGCCCTCAATAAGTCCAACACTTACTTCATTGCACAAGTTATTTTGCAGCCGAGGTCTTTTTGCGTGAGCGGCCTTCGACCGCGGGAGAGAAATAAATCCAAAAAAGCTAACTGCAATTTCATTTCTGCATTAAAGTTCAGTTGACGCCGTAATTTTGGGTGTTATTTCATTTTCAGAAATTTTATAATTTTTACAAAAAAATAAAATGAGGCCCACATAAAATGAAGCCCCATTTTGGGCTTTATTTCGTTTCCAGTTTTTTTTTTTTTTAAAATGAAATAAAGCCCAAAAGATTGAAATAACAACCAAATTTTACGATTTCGAATCTTCATATAAAAAAAAGTGGGCTTTATTTCATTTGGGCGTTATTTCCCGGAGCCCCTATTTAAACTACATACATTTTTACATCTATAAAAGAAATTATCACAATAAACACAATTTAAGAGGTAGATATAATAAATACAATAAGAATTAAATACAAGTTGACTTTCCGAACTTTTCCTCACCCATTTCGATTGATTTTTTGTAGCTATAAACAAAATGCGCACAATCAACGAATTGCCGGAATTGTGCCTAAATTTAATAAATGCTGCAAAAATAATCCACGATACATAGTTTTTATCAGTGCAAATCACAAAGTCGTGAAACAATTCATATTTTGTGTAAATAATGCCTTAAAAGTAGGGCGGCGATATGTCGAACTAGGTAGTGTTTCGTTGAGCAACTTTTTTTTACATAAACCCTTCTTTTGCAATGAAAATGGAGCTTTTGGACTCCCAACCGTGAATACTATTTGATTTCACCGCACTAATTTGTATTTCACCGCTTAAATTTGTAATTTGGCCTCGACGACAGCAAATAGTTTTTGATTGCCGTTTTTTAAGTTTATCCTGGTTCATCCTCTGACGCTACGGATGACAGTTGACAGATTCCTACAGACAACAAAAACAATTGACAAATTGGTCAATCAAATATTGGCAGTATAATACAGCCCTATCTAATTCAGATTAAAGTTTCTATTTAAATTTTCGAATGGTAAGGGCTTATACCTAGATAGAGGGAAAATAAAATGGAGAAATTCGTAAAAGATTCCATCGGAGTGATATTCCAGCGCTTAAGCAGGCAAAGCTACTGATTAAACTTCGCAATCGCAATGAGGGCTGCTAGGTTAGCCTGTAAAATTCGTGCTTATCTTCTTATCTATTTAAAAAATTAGGATTCTTCAGATATATGTATAGTACCCGCTTATTGTGAAAGTGGAAAGTCCATTTCATGTCGTTTCGAGAAAATGAAAGATTAGCGTCTTAATCAATTCAGAAATATAGGGTAACTATGTATGTCAAGCCTTGCAATGTCTCTTCTACTTTATCAATATGTAATTTGATCATAGAAATTTTTTCGATTGCGAATTTAAGTAAAATAATATATATTTACGGACTGTAACACGTTCAGAGTTAATCAATTGTAATGAGAGTCAATTGTCAAAAATGTGTCAGTACTGATGTTAATGTAAAATTATTCATTTTTCAAAGAAAATAAAATAAGTAAGATCTTCGGTGTGTCCACGGATATATTGATTTGTGCAGCTCTCGATCATTTCTTGCTGTTAGTTTCTGTCAAAGAGCCCTTTGTCCTTTGCCGAACCGCGTACCCAATTGTTAATACTTTATTAAAAAAACCATCTGCCAAAATTGTCAGCCTATTTAACAAAAAAAATTTAATCACGTGAATTGAACTTACATTTCCATAGACAGGTGGCGGGTTTGCATAATCAATCGTTATTGCTAATTCCTGGCGTAACTCCTCGATTACAGACGTAGTCATTAATTAAAAAAAAATTACTTAAAATGGTAAAAAGTTATAAAAAAGAAACGACGACACTTATAATGCTGTGCAAGAGCGTTTTGGAAAGCCAGGATCTCAGTACTTCACATGCTTTTAGGATTGGTCAATAGTTGAAATAGTTATTGAGAAATTGAATGCTTCATTTCTCAAGAAAAAATGTCAAAAAAGAGTTTTGACTAAATTTTTTAGAAATATGAATAAGTTAACATTTTTTTTACAAAGAAAATTAAAAGACAACTTCCCTATCAATTCTCGATTAAACGCTGAAAACCGTAAGGCCCTGCGTCCTCAGGTTGTGCAGAAAAGTGCAAATTATTATTAAATTATTATTATTATTATTACTATTATTATTATTATTATTACTATTATTATTATTATTATTATTATTATTATTATTATTATTATTATTATTATTATTATTATTATTATTATTATTATTATTATTATTATTATTATTATTATTATTATTATTATTATTATTATTATTATTATTATGATTATTACTATTTATTATTATTATAATATTATTATTATTATGTTATTATTATTATATTAATATTATTATATTATTATTATATTATTATTATTATATTATTATTATATTATTATTATTATATTACTATTATTATATTATTATTATTATTATATTATTATTATATTATTATTATTATATTATTCTTATTATATTATTATTATTATATTATTATTATATTATTATTATTATTATTATTATTATTATATTATTATTATTATATTATTATTATTGTATTATTATTATTATTATTATTATTATTATATTATTATTATTATTATATTATTATTATTATTATATTATTATTATTATTATATTATTATTATATTATTATTATTATATTATTATTATTATTATATTATTATTATTATTATATTATTATTATTATTATATAATTATTATATTATTACTATTATATTATTATTATTATATTATTATTATTATATTATTATTATTATACCCACTGCTATTCCTCGTTTTTATAAATGATCTGTCAACCGTCATTGTATGGGCGAAGTTGCTTATGTTTGCTGATGATGTGAAGCTATTCTTATCCTATGTTTTGAAGAATGATGCCTTGTTACTTCAATGTGATTTGGATTCACTGATTGAATGGTGCAACACAAACTGTATGAATCTGAATTTAAAAAAGTGCAAACAAATCACATTTGCCCGCTGTTTAAAGCCTTCCTTCCGTAATTACACTATTGGTCGTTGGAATCTGGATGTAGTGGAGACTATAAATGATCTGGGAGTTGTTCTAGATCAGAAATTACGCTTCCATAGTCATATCAGCGGTGTTACTAGCAGAGCGAATAGTACATTGGGATTTATAAAGCGATGGGCGAAGGAATTTAATGACCCCTATATTACTAAGTTACTGTACACCTCTCTAGTGAGACCGATTCTGGAGTATGCCTCACCTGTTTGGAGCCCAAACTATAGCTGCTATATCTCGCTGATTGAATCGGTTCAAAAGAAATTCTTGCTCTTTTGCCTTCGGAATCTCCATTGGGATGAATCCGTGAACTTACCGTCTTATGAATCCCGACTAAAACTTATAAACTTGCCAACACTTGTAAATCGTCGTATAATGCTTAATGCTATTTTCATCGTAAGCTGTCTTCCGGTGTTACGGATTCCACA
This sequence comes from Conops quadrifasciatus, assembly GCA_949752815.1. Lineage (NCBI taxonomy): Eukaryota > Metazoa > Arthropoda > Insecta > Diptera > Conopidae > Conops > Conops quadrifasciatus. Next base: position 17,384,858 of record OX457079.1, read on the forward strand.
TATTTGCTAGGCAACATCCAACTTAATGTGCCCCGTCGTACGTCGAGACGATATGAGCCTCTTCATTTAAGCTTTTGCAGATCGTCATACCTACAGCATGAACCTCTTCGGAATGCCTGTTTGAATTTTAATAATGTTTATTCTGTAATTAATTTTTCTGATTCTATTTGTTTAGTTAAACGGAACATTTTAAACAATTGTGTAATTTCTAAATTTTTTATATTTTCTTGTTATGAATTTTTTACCTGTTTGTAAACTATAAGGCGATGAATGCTTAGTTTGAATCTTAATAAATAAATAAATAAATAAATAAATAAATAAATAAATAAATTATTCTTATTATATTATTATTATATTATTATTATTATATTATTATTATTATTATTATATTATTATTATTATTATTATATTATTATTATTATATTATTATTATTATTATTATATTTTTATTATTATTATTATTATTATTATTATTATTATTATTATTATTATTATTCTTATTCTTATTCTTATTATTATTATTATTATTATTATTATTATTATTATTATTATTATTATTATTATTATTATTATTATTATTATTATTATTATTATTATTATTATTATTATTATTCTTATTCTTATTCTTATTATTATTATTATTATTATTATTATTATTATTATTATTATTTTTATTATTATTATTATTATTCAATTTTTACACAATGATGCACTAAAATCCTGGCTTTCCAAAGCGCTTTTGTATTACAAGTGTCATCGTTTTTGTTTTATAACTCTTTTACCATTTTAAGTAATTTCTTCGAAAATCTCACCTCACGATATCTAAGGCAACTCAACAACAATAGGATTGTATGACCCTGCAAAATATTTTTTATAAAACAATTCTATTAACCCTTTCGTTCCCAGCGTAACATATACATATGTTTTTCAAGTTCAAGCTTAAGTGTTTTAATAACATCGAACATTATTATTGAAATAATTCAAAAAAAATTTTATATAAATATATCTTTTTTAATTTCTCATTAACACTTCGCGTTAATGAGCACTAAAATTTTGGTTTCAGTGCCTTTTTTAGGAAACATGTTTTTATGCTCCAAATTTTTAAACTCCAAATATGTCGACATTTGTGCCAACGAAATGCATTTTTAATGAAGTTTTTTATTTTTCTGCTTCAATGTAAAAGAAAGGCAGCTGAAGGTCACTGCCATTGTTTTGAGAGGGTTATGGAACCATGCTCCATCGATTTAAACTTGTTTCTTGATATTCGTTTAGCTTTCGAAACGTTCTGAGAACGAAAAAAGACACTGAAGATGGCACATCGCCGAAACCGGTTTGTCTCCAAACCAATATTGACAAGGGATGACGGAAATTCGTTCCAACACTCATCACGATTTAAACTTGTTAGTACTGGTTTAGACGGTTCAAAAATTGTGATTTTGACAGGCTGCATAAATAACGTGAACAAGGAAGGCCACCCACGTTTGAAGACACTGAATGACCTACTATAACTAAATGAATTCTTACGGGGATCGCTATCGACTACAATTGATGCGTTTGAGGCCAGCATTGAAAAAGAAACGGCTGCAATATGAGCAGACACACAACAAAATGATTTTGTAGCGCGACAATGCTCGGATTGTCTATAAAGACCAGTTCCTTCAACGCGGAATTCGTATGCTACCAGAAAGATGCGAAAAATCAGATTGTGCGTTAGATATACGCGATCTAGCGTTTGTTACAAAGCAACCAAAGATAAAAATAATGAACTTATTTAGTCAAATGTACTTACAATTACATCGAATTTAAATGTGTGTCTTTTCTCATAATCCAGATAACTTATGACTTTTACAGCACCAGTGGAAGATTCAATTGTAAAGTATTGTTTTGCCACATCATCCATTATATCAAATACAATCATTCCATTCACCCCAATATCAGAGTCCGATGCAGTTAGTAACAGAGGACTGTAAAAAAATTAACACATATAATATAAGCTGTTATTTTAGGAGTTATGTACATAACATAGTCTATTTAAAAACAATGCCATAAAGTACATGCTACTAAATTAGTGTGCCCTTTAGCGGTACTTATGTATAAGCATCCCTAAGTGCACTTAAGTGCACAAGTTTGAGCACTTAGATTTTCCTTAAAATTCCAAAAATTTCTTTGACGTTCCTTTTTTTGAAAAATTATGAAAATTTTAAATTTTTTTTTCACAGACAGGAAAACATTTGTGTTTTGACTTTTTGACACAAAAAGTTTTAAAGCTTTTCTGTTTTTTCAACATATCGAAGAACAATTAAGGGTGCACTGTGAAGTGAAGAAAAGCTTTAGAGTGGGGAAAAGCTCACAGTTCACTTAGCCAAGTTTTTTCAAAGTCTGCACTTAGCTTGCGCTTAAGTGCGTACTGTAAAACTGGAGCTACGTCTCTGTTCTATTATATCTAAATCGCTTGCCGAATGAATTGCACCTTCCGCACCTATGGATTGAATCTGCCATATGTATGTATATATGTAAGTAAAACGAAGCACAGAATTCATACAAAATAGAGGCATACGAGGTCTGTTCAAAAAGTATCACGAATTTTTAACTCCCGCGGGTTAAGTATATTCGATTTTAAACTTTTTGTGGCGTTATGTTGGTACTCATGTCCCTCACTTATGCTGACAAGTCGGCCACTTTGAATGTTCAGTTAATTTTTACAGCTATTTTGCTTGGACGTGTTTTGGCTCGTCTTCGATTTTTGCCTATTGCATAAAATGGATCAAAGAATCTGTATCAAATTTTGTATGAAAAACAAAATTAAGTGCGCGGATGCATTCCGAATGTTGACTGTGGCGTATGGTGAAGCTAACGAATTTAGCGTCGTATCACCGATAAAAAAGGAGATAGTATGTCTAAAACGGTATTTTCAGACATACAACATTAGAAAAGATATTTATTTTTCCGAACTTTATGAACAGAAAAGTTGCTTTTGGAGTTTGAAATTTAAAATGAAACATTCGTATTATATGTTTGCAGCCGTGGCTACGTTTGGTTGCATTTCGGCGCGATGTGAAGCTAGCTTCAACTTCATCATTCGCATATTAAGCCGTTTTAGACGAGGAATGACTTTCCCGAGAGAACGTCACCTAACACTATTAGCAGCCGAAAAAGAAATTTTTATATAAAATACCAAATGAAAAGAAAAATGCATCTCGGAAACTGCAACTATTTTGGATTATTCTTTAAATAACTTTATGATTTATTAACAATTTATTTTTGAATAATGGATTTATGATTGATTTATGTGTCAATGGTTAAAATAATTTTGATTTAAATTTAAACATATTCTGCAATGAAACAATAAAATTATAATATCCAGTTAGTTCATACAAATTTTGATTTATTTGTTTAATTCATAAATGACAAACGGTATAACAAAATGTTTGTTAAAATTTCTTCCTTCTATGAAATCTTCCAATATTTGTACCGAAGATTTTAAAAAAGAAACCTAATAAAACGTTTTAAAAAAATTACCTTTTTCTTCCAGCTAATTTTGTAACAAATGATCCTATTTCTGCTGCCTCTGATACTTCTCCAAAATACTTATTTTGTGCAAAAAATGGTGCATTATCGTTTACGTCAAGAACATGGACAATCACACATGCGATCGAAGAAGCAGATGCCATGTTAGACGCCCTTATACTTAAATTGTATGACCTGGAAAAAAACAACTACAATTAGGATTTATATAAATTAAAAACAATTAATTAAAAACAACTACAATTATAAATTATAAATTGTGTAGTATCGTAAATGTAGAAACACTGCATTACTTGCGCCTTTTAAAGCATAATTAAACTTTAACAAGTAAGAGCGTAACCTTCGGCTTGGCTGAAGCTCATAACCCTACACCCGAATCGACGATGACAATTACAATTATACAAAGTATAAAATTCCTTCCAGACTGCCCTTTTCACTTCAACTTAGATAGTAAATTATGATCTTTCAACTCAATATGTTCATATTATTGTACATACATATATACATATGTGCATATGTACATATATGCCGCGAATAATTACAACCACCCATATTTTTTCTCTTCATCGCAATCTGAGTAACAACAAATCATTTATAGAAATTAACTTTGATCGTATGGCCATTTCGGCTATATTAATATAATCAGCGTAGGGAACATTTAATAAAAGTAGTCTCACAAAAATCGGCTGCACGCTAAGAAATAGAAAATTTGAAAAATGCTTCAAAATCTGTCTTGAACCCGATACTTGGCATGCACAGACGTAGCATATAAAGAAAAAGAACAACAACGAATTCACTTCTGGAAGACATGCGTTGTTGTTGTTGCAGTTTTTCCGCTTCTAAGTCTTTGACTGCCAACACTCACGAGAATTTCTCGACGTAGTCTGCCTGCAACTCGATACATTTGGTCCAACGTTTCTCCCATCCTTCCAAAACGTCAAGAAAAAAATTGATTGGATTTGACGTTTGATCCAAAACGTCCAAAAAAATTGCCGTATTTCTAGGAAATAATGTCTTTTTCCGGGAACACAGAGCGAGCTGCCACTCCTTGTATTGTATGAGCGAAATAAAAAAAAGCAAATTTTTTTTATTATCGACAAAAATATTTAAAAATTTGAATTATTGAAAATGTGCGAAATAGCGAATTGGGTGAAAGTAAAGTGTGCGAAAGTCGAGAACGGCCTGTATATATGTACATATGTACATAATAATTGTTGTACGTAAGCAACTAAATTTTAGTAGTACAGCAAAGTTGCCTACTTAATGGCTAATTTAAATCACGAAGTGACCACCAGAGTCTTAGTTTTTTTTCATTTAACGATCATTTGTTTACAAGTTGTAGTTTTTTAATAATTTAATTAAAATACTCGTAATAACTTCACTTTAGGACAATTTTTAATTTCAAATACTACAATATTACCTGATTGTTTCATAATCTATTATATCCTTTGTGATAATTACACCCGCCGACGGATTGATCTGAAATACGCCGTCCACATCATCCAAAATTTCATAAAAAATCGAAGACGAAGAAACAGCCTCTATTTTCGCCACAAAAGCTCCTATCGAAATATTTTCGAATATCTCCACAAGACTATTTTGCAGTGCAAATTTAGGTGGGTCATTTTCAGCGAATGTGATTGTAATGTGTAGGGGAATTTGAGAGGATAGTGAGGGAGTTCCCAAATCGCTGGCCCCTATCTGAAGTAAATATTCGTGTATTTCACTCATATTCAATGTTTTGGCCACAGTAACTAACCCCATTTTTGAATCAATTTCAAATGCATTTCCAATATTTCCGCTGATAATAGAATATGTAATTTCCGCATTTTTGCCAAAATCTCTATCCAAGGCAAACATTTGCGCCACCTTCGAACCAATTCCAGAACTTTCTAAGACCTTACTTTCGATTATTTTTGATGAAAATTCCGGATAATGATCGTTGTGGTCGTTAATTTTTATAATAAGTTTAGCGTAGTCTCTATTTGCAGGTGTGCCTTGATCCTTAGCAATGGCTATCAATATATGTTCTCTGTTCTTTTCCCGATCTAACCGATGTACGGTTAACACTTTACCTGATAACGAATCAATTCGAAATAATGACAATGAATTGAGATCTTGAGCTGCATGGAGTGTATAAAAAATTTTTTTATCTTCATCAAAATCTGTAGCATGAAGTTGCATTATTACGGACTCTTCTTCAATATTTTCAGAGACTTCTACTTCGTACACTTCGTGTGTGAAATGCGGCTTGTTATCGTTAACATCAATTACATTCACATATAGTTGGGTTTTCACAACATGAGTCCCATCCGTTACACTTATTGTAAGATTATATGTTTTTTGAGTCTCCCGATCCAATAATTTAGAAATCAAAACATTTCCATTATCTCGGACAATATAAAACTCATTCCTAGTATCTCCATCTGAAAATAAGCAAAAAAAAGTTTTGAATAAGAATAAACCTCCCCTATGTTTTCCGCGTACGAAATACGAGTACATTTAAAAAATCTAAAAATAGTATGCAAAGGGTATCAAACGTGGGTGTCTCCCTCGCCCATAATATGTTAACTTACTCTTTGGTAGGCTTAAATCTCGGGTGACACCATTTGGGGGGACACCCGAGGAAACTTATAAAATAAACAGCACAAAATCATTTTTTTGGTAATATTTGAAGGTGTGACATACCACTTCCTCCCAAAGTGCTACCTTTTAGCTACGGCAGCTGCAATATGTGAGGTAAGGTGCTTGGCGGCAGATGGTCGCAAGCAAATTGAGGATCCGAATTCTGTAATTTCTATAACTTAGTTGCTAAATTATATAAATTTTATATGGTCAATCTTCAAAAGTAACATTAAAGCTTTGACTCATCAGTTCTATTCAGTTTTTTTATTTTATTGAAGTGATAATTTCACAGTTTTCTGTAAAGATTAAAGTATTTAGAAGTTTTCTGAGTATGTAATGCTTTTACATCTGAAGGGACAAATCTATTGGTCCTTTTTTAATTTATCTGCCTATGATGTAGCTACACTAGTAGAAACCGAGCCAACGTATAAAGTGTACTTACCATCAATGTTATACCACAGATAAAAATCATCTACATCAGAAGCTTGAATTATAGTTACAAGAAATCCAGGTCGATCACTTTCTGTAACATCCGCATTTGTATTCAATGTTTTAATAACGGGAGGATACAATGATTTCTTTGTTATTGGGATTATCGCTATGTTTAATCTTGCAACATGACTTCGTTTCGGATTTCCCTCATCCTCTGCTCGAACTGTCAAGTCAAATTCAGTATCTGACTCGAATTCTTTTGTTGCGTAAATGACTCCAGTTTTCTTATCTATTCGGAATCTTGATTTTCCTTTACCAGACTTTATAAAGTAATTTATTCGTCCATTTTCTCCTATATCATTGTCTACAGCCAAAACCTATTGAATACAAAAATAGAGGACTTATAGTCAGAAATTCGTAGGTCGCTGCGTGCAGACTGCTTTAATATACACTAATAATACGATAATAAAACATGGTTCCAAGTCGTTTTTCGCATAAATCGCGTTTATGGGTGTTGTAGATTTGTAAAAAAAATTAGTACCTTGACACAACACAAAAATATAACTTGGCCCCATATATCTTAAAAAATGTATTGATAAACATTTTGTTGTCACAGACGCCCTTTCGATTTACATCCCCGTTCATTTTGTTTGTTTTCCAGAGAAATGGAAAGGATGTTGATGGAAAAGGCGCCAGATATCCGGATACTCCGTTATCCAATATACACTTTTGATACCCGCTTCCACACGTGGTCAAAACAAAACTACAAGTCCGATTCGGCTGAAATTTGACAGTAGCTGTCTACAAGAATGTAATATACGATAGTAAATTTCTCTTGTGATCGTGGCGACCATCGGGTGGTGAGGCTAAGTAGTTATCGGACCGCCCTCGTATTTTTCGAAAATGTAGGCTGGCAATTTTTTTTTCGAAAATGCTGGGGCAATTGATGAAAGGTCCCGATTACCGAGAAAGTAGTCCACAAATTTATATTATATATGAAATCTTTATTGAAGTTATTAAAATAAAGTTATTAAAATATTAAGTTATTAAAATAAACGAATCATCATTCTTATAATCAATGCCTTGTCTTGCCTTGTATCGAACCACTTGACCCTGATTCCTTTTCAATGCAACGACCATCTAAGCACAAGAACAGATGGGCTTGTTCTTGATTGCCTTGTGTCCTTGTAGAAGATCGAGTAAGGACCATGTTTTCTTTTCTTGTAAGGATAAAATTTCACTCGACATGTCTTTCCTCCAATTCTTGCTGTGTGCTTGATAATGCCTCTTCGTACGATTACTTGCTCCTCCACCGTATTATTTAAGTCATGTGGAACTTTTCTTAGTCTTTCAGGCTTTCCGCTCCGGATAATCTTTGGTCTTCCAGGACCCCTCTTTACAGTTTCATTATAAGCTATATCATTATAATGCTCCTCCTCGAGCGCAATTTCATCACTTATGCCTTCTTCTACTCATCTATATCTTTATTTGCAGGTATATCTACGTTGTCTTCTTTTCCTGCGACTGGTTGGAAAGCTTCTTGTTCAGACGCACTTCAGTTTTACTATTCTTCTTTTCTTTATCGTTTTCAGGGTTGAATGTAATAAAATCGTTATTAGTTGTACACGTACAGATGTTATAATGGCTGGAGTATAAAACTGGAAAAAAAAACTGGAGTATAAAAGTCCAGTTAATTTATTGTTATAAACTCACTGTCTGATAATTTAATTCCCATTTTGACTTATCGTATCTTTAAACGCTTTTTAAAATCGGCCCCATATTGGGGTTTCGGCGAACGCGCTCGAAATCAAAGAGCGCTTGGATGCTGTATACGGAGACTCTTCTCCTTGATGGCGACCCTCAAAAATTGGTTTAACGAGTTTCAACGTGGTCGGACGTCGGTTTTTGATGAGCTATGCCTAGGTGCCCCGAAAACGGCTACCACGGAGGATAACGTGAAAAAAATTCACGATCTCGTATTGGCAGACCGCCGATTGAAGGTGCGCGAGATAGCTGAGACAGTAGGCATCTCAAAAGAACGCGTGGGTCATATCCTGCATGAAATATTGGGCATGAGAAAGCTGTCAGCGCGATGGGTGCCGCGTTTGCTTACTCCTGACAACAAACGCAACCGTGAGACCACTTCAGAGCAGTGTTTGATGCTGTTTAGGCGCAATCCGAAGGAGTTTCTGCGTCGTTTTGTGACCGTCAATGAAACATGGATCCACTGGTACACACCAGAGACCAAGAACAGTCGAAACAGCGGACTTCACCCGGCGAACGTGAAGAACGCGAAGACTGTCCTATCGGCCGGAAAGGTGATGGCCACCGTTTTTCGGAAATTTTTCAGAAATTTGAGTCGAATGAGGAGGTTATAGCCGCCACGGAGGCCTACTTTGCAGACCTCCAGAAAACGTATTTTTCAGACGAGTTAAAGAGATTGGAGTATCGCTGGGTCAAGTGTATCGAGCTGAAAGGAGACTATGTAATATAGAGAAATAAATCGCCACTTTTCCAAAATTTTCGTTTTTCTTTTGTAGACTAAGTACTTTTGGACCTCCCTCGTATATAAATTTATTTTCAGATGTAATCAGTAAAAGATGTACATGTGTATATCAATATTTATCTAGCTATAAGAACATTTTGTGAAATTTACCTGAAATATTGTTGAGTTTGTAGTTAGTGTTGAAGGCACCTGTATTTTGTAAAAGCGTTGATCAAACTCTGGACTGTGGTCATTAATATCGTTCACAGTAACAACTATTCTTGTTGTTGAGGAAAGCACGGGATATCCATTATCCATAATGGAAACCTACAATAAATATAGGTTTAGTATCTTGTTAATTTCTTCGTTTTCGTTTCCATTGTAATAGTTGAATATCGCTTTAATATAAGCGATAAAAAACTCTTATATAAGAAAGATATCAGAAATACATATATCTGAAAGTAGATGAATTTTGCATGAAATATTACAATAATTCAGTGACGGTCATGGGTGACCGGTCACCGGTCACCGGTCACCGGGTCGGAAGTGGTGGTGTCACCTTCTATACAATTTTTTTACCATGCATATACATTTTTTTTTACTAACTTTGTATTTGTTCTACTAAATTAATTTTATTAATAGGTGTGATAATCGCTGCAAGACGTTTGAAAGGAAATCCACGCTGGGTTGTAAAGGAATCCACAGTCCGGTCAGCCGGACCGGAATTTTCTGGGGGTATGGCAAAATATAGGGTATTTTTGTTTGGATTAGCTATAACTTACTGGAAGGTTGTCTAGTTTCCGAGGGTATTCTCTTATCTTCGTCAGCCTCCCACGTTAATGCTCACAGGATTTCTCGTTTTCCGAATTCAAGTGGTCATGCCCGGTTTTTTTACATATATTAACCTCTTTGCCCTATTCACACTTTGACCTTGCACAATCTTAGTTTAGTTCTACTGGATATGTATGACGCTAACGGATCCTAATTTTTACCGCATGTGCAATCTGAGTTGAACCGAATGGTTCCGAACTTCCTATAAAACTCAATCGCAAAATAAAAAGACTGTTCAAAATGACGCCTTTTGTTATAGCGCGAAAATACAATTCTGCCAACATTAATAGAAAACTTTTTTGTATGGATATGTATAGAAAACTAAAATACTGCCTATGTAGTGGTGACCCATCAGAATAAAACGAAAAGACTGCATATGAAATAGCATTTCGCGAAAGTGCTCAAATAATTTTTTAAGTGGGCGCAAAGAGGAGTATATAATTTCGTTAGATGTTTTAATGACAACTGTGTTTAAATCAATTTAGTAAATATATCCATGGTGCTTACCTCTAAAGTATGTTCGGATTGATTTTCCCTATCAAGTTTTCTTGCAGTTGTGGTCAGTATACCTAAAATAAAATTTTAATAAGTTTTTGAAAGAATTTTTTAAAGAGTTGTCGATTGCTTAATACAGTTTTTTATTGTAAAATTATTAATATTTGACGTTATTTTTATTTCTAGTGTTTAACGGTTGATAAAAGACCAACAACAGTACTGATTAACAAGGATGAATACACAAGAAATACGGAGCAACTGATTGAAAAAACATACTGTAGAAAAATCAGAAAGAACTTCACCGATTAAATATACAAACAAAAACCTGTGACGGGCCAATACCAAATGAAGAAACTGTTGCAGCGGCCTTCGCCGCTTGGTAAAATAAAAAGCCACCAATCAATTACGAGGGCAAACTGCGCCATTTAGTTTGTGTTTGACAGCCACTGAAGGCAGACAACCTCGTGAACTTTCGTGAATATCGTGTGCTGATTTAGCATTATTTTTTGTGTAAAAAAACCATCAACGAAAGCAAGGAAAGACTTGATAAATACTATGGGACTCTGCACCATCAATTTCAATGGTTAATTAGTGGTTTGTTGGTCGTACCAGCACAAGTGACGCCAGATCTCCCGAAAGAGGTCGTCACGCCACAAAATAGTCGATAAAATTCATGGAATTCTATTGGACGATTGGAGAATGAAAATGTGTAAGGTAGCTGAGGCTATAGGCATCTGAACTGAGTGGGTACATCACATTTTACATGATTGTTTGGACATGAAAAAGCTATCTGCTCGATGGCTGCCGCGATTGCTTACAACCGTGTGACCACTTCAAAGGAGTGTTTGGCGATGTTTAACCGCAATCCGAACGAATTTTTTTACCGTAGACAGGATTGATCCATCACACCACACCAGAGACCAAGAAACAATCAATAAACCGTGGGTTTCTCCGGGTGAACGTGCACCAAAGAGGGCCAAGGTGGGTCGGCCAACAAGGCATGGCCTCCTGTTTTTTGGTATGCACGAGGTGTCATTCACATCGATTACTTTGAAAGGGGTAAAACTATCACCGGCGCATATTATTCAAGGCTTTTGGACAGATTCGATATCGATTTGGAGCAGAAACGACCGCATTTGGCGAAGAAAAAAGTGCTGTTCCACCGTGTGTTGTCACCATGGCGAAAATTCATAAATTGGGGTACGAACTTCTACCCCATCCAGCATATTCTCCAGATTTATCCCGCTGCGTCTATTTCCTGTTTGCAAACCTGAAGAAATTGCTGGGCGGTAAGGTATTCGGGTCGAATCACTGAAACAAACGCCTATTTTAAGGGCCTTAAAAAAACCTATTATTTGAAAGGACTAAAAAAATTACTATGTCGAGAAATGAAACGCCTCTTTACCGAAAAAAAATTTCGTTTATTCAAAAAATCCCTGACTAATTAATTTATACCTTCGTATAAATTAAATAACGAAATTACAATTAATAAAAGATTATGCAACGTGCAACGCTATACACAGATTTCCGACATCCTTTCCCCAAAAGTAACTAACAACAAGTGCTGCTAAACCCTTAAGCAGTGTTGCGTTTTGGTAACTCCGACATTCTCCCGGTATTCCCGGTATTGACTAATAATATCAGGAATCCATCGGTCCTTTTCAGTGAAGTTTCTAGCATAAACGCGTTGACCTACAGTAAACTTCGATTTTAATGACGCCCCGTGATGTACTTCAGGGAAAAGTGCGAGGTTGTCGCTGCATGGTCTACAAGTTTAGTACATTATCTTCCCGAGAGCGTATTTGTAGTGACCCAGAACAACATCAGACCTAAACATAACTCCTTCCTTGCTAACGCTATCTTTCATAAGTTTGGTAAATTTTCTAACGAAAGAAATGTTCTAAAATGTTCTAACAAAATTCTTGTTTAGGACAACCAGTGTGCTAATTGACAAGTCTCACATTACACATTGTCTCAATGGGTTCATAAATTTTTGGAAACCACAATGTAACGAAGCTGCTGCACAATGTCCCAGGTTTATTACACAAAATTTATATTCGCTAGAATTTACAAAATACAATCTGTACAATACAATATTGAGATCTGAGAGTTTGTTTGTATTTGCGTTCATGTGTCTGTGCGTGCTGGGTTTGTTGTGTCTAGTCGCCGTCGAAAATATACCGCGTTGTTCGCTGTACCGATGTACATTACCGAGCGGGGATCTGACGACCAGTATTCCAGCAAAACTCGATACTACAAGTATATTATATACCCGAAAAATACCCCGTTATACACAGTACCGACCTACTTTCCGTTTTGTTCGTATACCGTTAACTATGCACAGCCTACTCACAGGGCTCGTCCAGTCCTTTCACCAGAGATAAGGAGATAGGAAACTTTGTTCCCGCAAAAAAATATGTAAAAAAAGACTGAATTTCTTCGTAAATTTACGTGGGGACACACGTATAGCATATGTGTGCTGTATGTGAAGTTCACCGCATCACGTGACGTTTATATGACATTTTCTTTTTTTATTATTTCAAGAGCTCCAAAAATGTTTAGTAAGTAAAAAATTGTTAGCTATTTCGCGAAGAATTTACGAGTTTTTATGAATTTAAATGAAATTATATTGATTGCATCAATACCGCGACAAAAATACACAAAGCTCTTGGTGAAATACAAAATTAATCTAACTAAACGGACGATAATTAAGAACTGAGAACGCGTCCCTGGTCTGCACAAATTGGATTAACACGTTTCATTGCAAAATGGACACAACGATGCACTGGACTGCGAGAATAGCACGGCAAGAGTTAGGAATTTTTAATTCCGGACAGCAATGATGTCATTCGTCAAGAGCAACTGCGCGAGCTAATAGACAATACCAGCATTACCGGTGGTGGTGGTTGTGGCGGCGGCGCATCACTAATTGGTAAAACCTTACCACCACATCATGGCTACAGGTAGAGTGAATGGCATGCTTGCGGAATTTTGACTTTCATAATTTGTTTTGGATTTATAGGACTCCAGATTTGCCCTCTTTTGCCAAAAATCCCATATCGCTAAAACAGAAAGTTATGTCCATACATGAGAAGACCAGAAGTACTACGGACGAAACGTACGGGTAGGTTTTATGATGAAAAGATATATTCTGTCTTATTCGGCTGATCAAAAATGTCAAGTCGACTAAGTTTAGGGACCGAAAGATGTGGATTTTTATTGTGAAAGTAAATTTTTCTTCCTTTCATTGTAGACGAGGTTACGACGAACACGTTGCTTACGAGCAACAAGCTTATGATACGGACATGCGCCAACACATACGGCTCCTACGCACGGACCGCAGAACAGTAGTATTAGCGTCTCTGGCATAGGTGCAAGCGGCCCTTATGACACACCCGAATACGAACCGGAATATAACCGCTGAGATTATTCCAGCTTCCAGCTAGCGGTGGAACTGGCCAAGTCAATCCAAATAGCGGCCTCAATCCAAATCACAATCGAAGCTATGTTAACAGATGAAATTTGTTTGCAGCGGGCCACTGAAATACAAGTGCCGCCATGTCGGCACAAACAACCACCAATATTAATTCCACAATCCCTCTACAGCAACAGCAACAACAGCATCAACAGCAGCAGAATCAAATCAACAGAACAATGAAATGTGCAACATGATATTTTCATAATTCAGATTGTGACAGAAAATAATAATACTCCACTGTTTTTATAATTATAAGCATTTAAAGGTTACTACATAATATTGTAGGTAAAATTATTCATATAATAACTTAAATGTTATGTACCGTATAAACACTTAAATGTGGTTGTATGCATAAGTAAATAAATACATCGAAGGACTTAAATTCTTAAGGCATTAAACTCTTATTATTTAAAAGCAATTCTTTTTATACACTACACCCGAAGGAATGAGGGATATTCACTTTGTGCTTCCGTTTGTAACGCATTAAAGGAGGCGTGGCAGGTATAGAAAAGTATATATATTCTGGCTCAGAATCACCTCCTGAGTCGATTTAATCCTGTCCGTCCGTCTGTCTGTCTTTCCGTTTATCTGTAGAAATTACGATAAAGGGAGAACGAATAGAGCTATGAAATTTGGGACGAATATTCTTTGTCATAAAAGGCTGTTTGGTATTAAACACAATACCAACATGGCTGTTTGGAACAAATATGCAATCCTGCATCTTGGGGATTTATAACTTCACAACCATGTCCGTTATCGAACTTTTAAGCTCTTGCTTAACTGTTTAAGCTCTTGCAACAAAGATAAAAGGAAAGAAAGTTACTCATAACTACAGAAAATAAAGAATACGTCTAAACAAACTAATGGTGGAATTCTGTACATTTAGTTAACATTATTCGTATCGTTAAGTACGATATCCATAAATAAAATAGAAGATTTTATCTGAAATTTATTCATTTCTTAAATTGTGGTGAAAAAATAAATGATATTATGAAGCAGCGTTACATTTTACGTTAACAAAAGGAAATTCAGAAAGTACGAAAAAGGTAAAAGTACTTTTTGTAGCACTCGGTGTAAAGAACATTCTAATTTTCTATTTTAGAAAGTAATTTGTACTCCGCGAAAATAAACATTTTGTTAACAGTTCAAGCACATTTATGCACTAATATATTTGCTAATTAAGAAAAACAGCAAATATATTTTATATTATAGCATATCGGGAACACTGCTTTGGTACCAGAAGTCATACCAGGCGCAAAAATAGGTGCGTTCTATACAAACGGGCAACACTAGTATTGGCAAATTCAATGGCGTGGTGAACGAAAATATGAGGGTATACCAACGCCATTTTATGTGGGCTCTTTATTTTAATTGGATAATCAATTTGATTTTACAATGTTTTATTTTGCTTGAATTCTTCATAGAATAGGTCATACAGTTTCTGGAATAAAATACTGGCAGATTTGAGCGTATAAAACAATTTACATTAGATTTTTTGTTGTTAATCTGCACTTGCAATTATTTCTAACCTTAAAATACTTTTCCCAAATAGGTTCTAATCAAGTAATAAACTATTTAAAAGTTAAATGTAAAATATTAAATAGACTAAATATTGGCATAAATAAATAAATAAAAATTGATGTCTTCGAATTCATTACTTATATGAAAAATTAACTAAGGTGCTATCTGAATACAAACGATTTGACTTAAAAATCTGAATTGTCATTGGGGTCTCAAAGCTGAACCCTCTTCGTCCCGATCACTCTTCATCGGGGTCTGATGTTAACCCTCTCCCTCGAACGTGCCACTAGCAACAGGGGGGGTAACTATGACTTTCCTATACGAAAAACCCGGTTCCCTTTCCTTGACAACCTTCATCAGGGGTCTGATGTTTGATTTTCTGAGAAGCATTTTTAGGTTTTCCACAAATACTACTTTACGCCAGAGTTGCATTTCCTAGCATTTTTCAGCAGTTTCCTATCCCTTATCTCTGCCTTTCACACTAACCGCTTGCTAAACTTTCTTAATCACGTCCGCTCGCTTTGGTGTCCGTCAGCTACTGACTTGTGTAAACATTGTTTATTACTGTTGTTCCTAAATAAGGCCGTCGTGCGTTGCGTTTCTGTCAAAATGAAATTGGTACACGCAGTCTTATGGAAGTGGCCGAAATAAGCAACGCACTAACGCAGGATTATTCGAATTTTAAATTTTGACATGCGCTGAGAGGAAAAATTGAATGCAGTGAACACAAACATATGTGAAGTCGGCGCAGAAATTGTTTCGTTTTTGAGGTTTGCACTGAGGCGCAAAATGTGCACAAATGGACGAAAGAAATATTGAACAATTCGCAAATAATTATAATTTTTTATTTTTTCTTTTACCTTTTAAGACTTCGCAATATGTTTCACGAATTTCACAATGAGATTATAAAAGGCGAATCTTCAAGTAAATTAAAGTCTTCCATTTCAAAATATTTTTCTTCTGTTACCTAGAACAACCATATTGAATTGTTTTTACATACACTTCTTATCTTTTTCAGTTGTCGAAGGTCCATTTTTAAGCCGCCATTGTCCCAATAAATACACACGTTTCTATTCACACTTCTTGTACATACTCGTATCTCGTTTTGATTCAGAGATACGACTTATGTACCTTTTGAGGAAAGATTTATAAGCTTGTTTGATCATTTTAATAATATACAGGCGACCCTCGAACAACACGCTTAATTGGTTCGTGTTGTTCGAAATCATGGTATTCAATACTAATGATTCATACAATTCAAATACTCGGACAACGGAAATAAAACGGTTATTTATTAATATGTATGCTGAACAGATATTCGCGACTCCGTGTAATTCGAATTCCGTGTTAATCAACGGTTGTCGCAATTTTTAGTCGTGCTATTCGAGGCTTCGTGCAACTCAAGTACCGTGCTATTCAAGGGTCACCTGTAATTAATTACGGATAGATTTTGAAACGAATTCCCCTCATGCCTTGTTAACTTTAGATTTGAGAAACCGGTTTCATTACTAAAATTTATACTCATATAAAATAAGGATGAATTTGTACATTTACCTCTGAGGGAATCCATATGAAAAAATCCTTCTGGGTTTCCCGATATAATTGTATAGGTTATTTGATTTAATGGGTCTCTGTCAATATCTTGAGCTTTTAATTGAAAAATGAAAACCCCGGGCGGGCTCCCTTCTAAAATCGACGGATAATAAACAGGTTTGTCTGTTAGTGGGACATTATCATTCACATTAAGAACAGAAATGCATATCTGAAACATAAAATAAAAACAAACTTATAATTATACACTTATATTTAAAACTAGTTATAACCGGAAACGCGTTGCTTTAGCTGAGTCTGATATAAAATGAAAATTTGAAACGCTTTTGAAAAAAATTTAAAATTGAAGTTCTTAAATATTTTTTTGACACCATGACCGAGATCAAAAAGTTAAATTTAAAATATTTAAATATTTAGATTTTATATATAAATTGTTAAAAATATTGTTATATATACTTCTTTTTACTATAACAACACGTGCGTATTCGAATGCCACGTTGTGTCAAAATTTCAAAGAAATCGGTGAAGGTCTTTCGGAGATTTATGGTTATGAACAAACGAACATTTACATATTTATTTATGTTGGTAACGAAATCCCAAATGACAAAATCCCGAAATGACAAAATACCGAAACGACAAAATCCCGAAATAACAATATCCCGAAACTACAAAACTAGTTTTTCGGTATTCTCCATCTTCTTGAACATTTTAAAACCACTAGCAAACTTCAATTTAGCCACTATCAGGAGGCACGGATCATAACCCTCAGACAACAAAATTCTCTCGATAATGTGAAGTTTTTTCATATAGAGTCTTCCTACTCGGCCTGTATAGTTTAGGAGAAAATTTGAAACGATTTTGAAAAAATTTTAAAATTGAACTTCTCAAATATTTTTTTGACACCATGACCGAGATCAAAAAGTTAAATTTAAAATATTTTAATATTTAGATTTTATATATGAATTGTTAAAAATATTGTTATATATATATACTTCTTTTTACTATAACAACACGTGCGTATATAGGCGTGAAAAATTTCCAATTCAAAAAAAATTAATTAAAAATTACTCTCCTTTTACTTCTCTAAAATTATTATTAAAAAATTAAAAAAAAAAATTATTAAAACAATTTTAGCAGAGCCCTCTCGGTAATGTGAGGTTTTTTGCATACAGGTTTTTCCGCGTATTGGCAGCCTTCGGCTGCGGCAGGGATCATAACCCGCAATCAGCAGAATCCTCACGGTCATGTGAGGTTTTTTGCATAAAGGTTTTTTCGCGTATTGGCTAGTGTTGGGAACTATCGAGTAATTTCAACTATCGATAGTTACTGAATGATTTTAACTATCGAATGATTTTTTTCACTCATTCATTCATTCATTCGATCTATGTATTTCTAAAAACTATCGAGCGATTCACTCGTCAATAGCTTTTAGCTCAGGGTAGGTAGGGGTGAAAAAATTTTACTCTGATAAGAAAAATAGCTAAAATTTGTTTCTAGCTGTGCCAATTCGTCGAATAAATTTAATTTCAATTTTAAAAAAACTAATAAACATAAATCTTACGCAGCAGTTTAAAAGATTAAAAAGACTTATATCTGAAAAACAGATCAACAGTTTGCAGCTCCTACGTTTAATTAATGTACAATATAGTTATTATAGTTATAATGCAATATATATGTAGTTATTAAAATTATTATTTAGGGCCTGTGCGAATTGACACTAAAAGTTAAAAACTGAAAGTTAGTATTTTTTCGACCATACTATTTGAATGTAACGAATAATTGAAAATTTTTTCAAAAGCAATATGACTGTAAATAGTTGAGAGTCATAGAATTAATGGCCTTCTTCATATTTATCGGAAAATTTTAAGCAGAAATAAGGTTTTTTCAAAAATTTAAAATAATAAAAATCTGTCATTAATTTGATTTAGAATTGAAAAGTAATTCCCACAGTTCAGAAAGGTTGTAAAGCAGTTCAACAGCAAATAGTATATCACTAATATTTAGTCACATTTCGCACAGACCCCTAATTGGTTATTTTCATTTTTTTCAACAATTAACTTTGATTTTGACTTTCAACGTTTTTAGAAAAATTAATGTTTGTCAAAATTTTACCTAGCCCCAAAGGCTACATAAAATTTTGACGTGGGGGGAATTCACCTCAATAGCATAAAAATTTTCGTTTCGGCTGTAAAAGTTTTCTATATCAAGGCCTTACTCGTTGAATAATTTCTGAATTACTAAAAACTATCGAATAATTCAACCATTATATTATTCGATAGTGAATTACTAAAAACTATCGAATAATTCAACCATTATGTTATTTGATAGGTTTTATCAACCTTAACTACCTTTAACTATCGAATAAATGAATAATTTGCAACTATCGAATAACTCGATAGTTTTTATTCGATAGTTCCCAACACTAGTATTGGCGGCCTTCGGTCGCGGCCGGGATCATAACCCTCAGACAACAAAATTCTCTCGAGTATTTTCGCATAAAAAGTCTTAATGCGTGGGATACGTGGGTATTTTTCGGGATTTTGACTCTCTCCCATTTATTTATATACATAGATATAAATGTTGAATATTTTTACTTGGACACAACTGCACAACGATACTACTGCATGGTCTTGGGCGCATAATGTGATCCAATATTGCTCCTTTGTTTCAGCGTCCAACTCCATCAAAGTGCGGATGGCTCCTTAAAGAGAAAGTTAAAAAATTAACGGAGAATTGAGAATTCACCTTTTACATATGTATAAAGGGGTGCAATTCTGGACAATCAACTAGCTGCCCAAGCAGCGATCCCTTTTAGCAGTTACCGCCAGCATTCGAAAGTGTTACTTCAATTTGTCCCCCATTAGAGGAAAAGGGGATTTCAAGTTGTAAAACATCTTTTCGAAAATGGTCTTTCTACGATACTGGTAGGTCTACCTATCTCCTATCCAGAGCCAGAAAAGATGCTTCTAGGTTATTTGCAGTGTTGACTGGTCACTGGCCAATAGAAAGACATGCATTAAGTTAAGGGCTGCAATTAAAACAGGGATGTTAACAAGGAAGAGACGATAGAGCATCACCTTTTCAGTTGTCCAGGCTTATCTCGAAGCAGAATGGTCTTCCTCGGGAAATCTCAGGGATCCTAATCCTTTAATCTTAAGGGATCCTTACCTAATCTAAGGGATCTTTTAGAAATCAAACTTTTTTCTCATGTTTTTAAACAGGACATAATGCAATCATTAGTAGTAGTAGTCCGACATCTGATTCCTTCTGCATACCTGCTTCTACGGGCACTATAGTTTTGAGGCAATAAAGCGGAACATCTGTGCTACTTAGCCCTTATCCTCAGACTTTTGGGAGAGGCGCTAACCTAACTAAATAACCCCCTGCGAATATACATATGTATATATGTCTTCGTTGTTAGCTTTAATGAGGAATTTTTATAATTATTATTATACAAGAAGTTTTTCTTATTGAAAGAGACACGATTTACTGAGGGAAAAATATGATTTTTTTATTCAAATATCGAATTAATAAGATTAACTTTTTGTTTCAAGACAATAAGATTTTCTTAATAAAATTAATATGATTTCTCTATAAAAAAAATGTTAATAAATGTTTTAAATTTATGTTTTAATGTTTTAAATTCAAACATATTCAGCCTGGTTCTGCATTCCGATTCATACGGAATCGGATTTGATTTCGATCACTTTTTTCCCGAAGGTGTTCTGTATTCCGATTCCGATATTCGAATCCGATGTTTGCGTATTTGTTGGAATTGAGGTGTTCTGCATTTCGATTTATCGGAATTTTCTGTCGGAAGTAATCCGACCAACTTTTTGTTGGTGAATTTTAATTCGATTGTAAAAAATTTAAAATTTAACACATGCGGTTTTTGTGGGACGAGTTAGCGGAGAAATTCAATATTTGGAACATATTTACCGTTTTGACACAGCTCCAATTTTGTTGCTATTTTTTTTGTTGTTGTTGTTTTCGCTGTAGACCCCAACAAGTACAACATTTTTTGTCGCTCCCTCCTGGGGGCGGGGCTGGAGCCCTTTGAAATTTGAAATTTAAACACCGATATCTCCGAAACTACAAGAGATATGCTAACGATATTGGTACCGTTAAAAAGCTAATAAAAATACTGTTAATTCATGTTAAATAACATTTTATAGAAGTACTTTTAGTTTTTGAAATAAACGCAATTTACTATTTTTAGTACTTTTTTTTTCCACAAAAAAATTTTTTCCAGGAAAAAATGTGTAATTAACCCACATAATTATCCAAAAATTAAGAAAATAGACGTTAATACCTTACTGAGAAAATTTATTTCATAAAATTTGGTGCAGGATTTACGGAGAAAACTTATTTTTTAACGTAAGCATAAAGTACTCTTTTGAAATATTACTATTATGCATACTTTTAGTAGTACGACTTTACCAAGTATGCAACGATGAGTCTTAAAAGTTTAAGCTATGGCGGGTGCTACCATTACTTTTACTATTGTTGTTATTGTAAATTCCTAATAATTTATTGGCGAGTTTTATACTGTCCTTACACTATGTCTGCAAGTATTTACTTTAAACATAATGTTTTCTGATTTTAGTTGTCAGGTTGATGGTATTACCATGGAAATAAGAATAAAAAATTTTTCATTTTCAGTTTATTTAAAATTTTTTACAAATAGCGCCGCAGGCGAAAAATTTTTAATTTTCAGTTTATTGAAAAATCTCTTATAATAGCGTCGCAGTTAAGATCAGTTCAAAGCTAACAACACCAATACCATGACAAACACATGTTATATTGTATCAGAGTCGTATTACTGAAAAAAGGTGTAATAAGCTATTTGTAGAAAGTAGTTTGTTTTCAATTTAAAAATTAGTTTTCTCCGTAAATCCTGCACCAAATTTTATGAAATAAATTTACTCAGTAAGGTATTAGCGTCTGCTTTCTTAATTTTTAGATAATTATGTGGGTTAATTACACGTTTTTTCTTAGAAAAAATTTTTTTGTGGGAAAAAAAAGTACTAAAAACAGTAAATTGCGTTTATTTCAAAAACTAAAAGTACTTCTATAAAATGTTATTTAACATGAATTAACAGTATTTTTATTAGCTTTTTAACGGTACCAATATCGTTAGCATATCTCTTGTAGTTTCGGAGATATCGGTGTTTAAATTTCAAACTTCAAAGGGCTCCAGCCCCGCCCCCAGGAGGGAGCGACAAAAAATTTTGTGTTTGTTGGGGTCTGAACCGAAAACAACAACAACAACAAAAATAACAACAAAATTAGAGCTGTGTCAAAACGGTAAATTTAAGCCCAATATTTTTGGTCCACCAATGAAAAATGTGCCGAGTGGAAAAAGGTAGCCCCGTTATTATTTAAATTTTACCACGAATCATGTTTAATCATAGACATGCTGGGAAATGCAAAATCAGAAAAAATCATTTGTGGAGAATACAAAGCGCTCAAGGGAATACTAGGTGCAACAATAATTAGCCACCAATCTAAAAAAGGTTAAAAAAATATTAAAATTTCCATTTATATGACGACCATGTGTGCGTTGGCGGGATTCAAACCGACACCCTCAACATGTTAGGCAGGTGCTTACTCTAGTACGCTATTGAGAGCCACAATTCTTATTTTCAATTTTCAAATTTAAAATTTCAGTTTATTAATTTAAATTCAAATTTAATTCAAAATAACTGGATGAGTTCGAATCGGAATTGTTTTTGTTTCGAACATATGAAATTCGATCGGATTGCAGAACACCTCTACAAATACAAATCGGAATTCAATTTCGATTCAGAATCAATTCCGGATCGGAATACAGAACAAGGCTGATTATTTTTAACTGGTACTAGTTTTCTCAGTATATACATGGCATTAACATTTCAAAATGATTTTTATTAAGTTTTTATTTCCAGCTGGGGTAAGCTCAGCGAACCCAGCGCCCACTATTGAGGAGTCTCGTAACCCCCTTATCGTTGGTTCACTATTACCTCTGCCGAATTCGGCACTATTTCGTCAATCAATTCACTGATTCACAAATTCACTGAAATAATGGGTTGGTAACGAAAACCCCGAAGTAAAAAATTCTACAGCGGCAGAAAAGGATTAAAACCCTCAGTAAGTCCCACACTTACTCGGTTACTAAAGTTTCGAGGAAATTTCCTCCTAAAAATATGTAGGTCGTCTCTTATTATTATCGGCGATTATTTTGATTAATCAATTAAACCGAAGAATTTGATTTCACTCAATACGTTCTGAAGCAAACTTACGTTGAAATTTTGTTTTTAAGTTTCTAATTTAAGCTTTTTAGTGTAATGTTTTTTCTATGCTCACCTCTATCGTTAACTGCAAAAAGACCCATTCCGTCCCCTTCACGTATTGAATAAGTTATTTGGGAATTCATGCCACTATCCGCATCCACTGCAGATACATTCATTACAAAAGTACCTTTTGGCTTATTTTCCATAACATAGCCAACAAAAACGAAATCTGCGAATTCCGGAGCAAAGCGATTCTCGTTAACATCTAAAACCTCAATAATCACTGACATATCTGATGTCAATGGCGGTGAACCATGATCTACTGCACTTACAATTAAACTGTGGACTTGCCGTGTTTCGTAATCTAAATATCCATGCGTTCGAATTATGCCGGTGTATTTATCAATTTTAAAGAGGACGTCTCCTAAAATCTCTTCTTTTAAGTAATAATTTATTTCTGCATTTACTCCCAAATCGATATCTGTGGCCTGAATTGAGGAAATGATGGTGCCTTGAGGAATATCCTCACGGACTTTAAATATGAACTCATCGTTAATGGTAAACATTGGAGCGTTATCATTAACATCTTCAACAAAAATTCGGATCACGGCTTCAGAGGACAATGACGGGTTTCCATTGTCTTTAGCAATTACGTGTAACTCATACTTGCTTATCACTTCCCGGTCTAAACAAGTGATAACATACAAAACACCTGAAAAAGGATCAATAAAAAAGTCGCTCGTCTTGGTTATCATTATGTATGTTATTTGAGCATTTTCCTCTAGATCTGAATCTGTTGCTTCCAAACGAAATACAATTGATCCGTTGAGTGTACTTTCCATTAAATGAATAGATGCCATTGATTTTTGGAAAATAGGGTGATTATCATTTACATCTAGAACTCTAACTGGAAGAAGACTTGATTTAAATCTCTGTGGTTGTCCTAAATCGTAAATTGTTATGTTCAATAAATATTCGTCCTGACGCTCTCGGTCCAAATATCCTATTATTTGCAGCTCGCCAGTATCCATATCTATTCTGAAAACAGAACCAGTGTCTCCATCCGATATTACAAATATAAGCTTTCCATTATAACCCAAATCTCGATCTTTTCCTTTGATCCAAACTACTGTCTCGCCTAGCTGCATGTTCTCGCTTACTATAAGTTCTCGAGGAAACTCTATGAATTCGGGTGCGTGAATATTTTCACCGTATCGACTTGGTATTGGGGCAATATTTGACGATTTTAATACATTTGATCCATACATATTATTTCTTTGGGCTAAAGTTAAAATTTCAGATAGCTGTCGTGCAGCCCCAGTTTCCTGACATTCAAAGCTCCCAAAACCACTTCCGAAATAAAAATGATTCAGGCCATTGGTTTTGTTTTCTTCTGGACTTAAAAACTCTATATAAATACTCATTTCATCAGAAAAATGCATTCCATCCGTTGAAGAGAAATTTAGCGCTCTGTTAACGATTGCAGTATCCGTTAAATTGCATGACACGGAAAGAACTCCACTCGTCGAATCTAAACTAAAACAACCATCTTCGTTTCCAGACATTAATCGATATGTTATAAAGTCTCCATTGTCCAAATCAATAGACGACAAAGTGAATACGTCAGTGCCTACTGGAATATTCCTAAATATTTTCCCAATACAATTAATACGTTCAAATTGTGGCCGGTTATCATTAACATTTAGAATTTTAATAACTAAATCCATCTCTGCCTGACGACGGTAAGGAAGGCCCCAATCAGATGCACGAATGCTTAACAAATACTCCCGTCGCATGGTTTCGTAGTCAATAACTGTTGTTGTTCTTAAAATTCCTGTGAAATGATCAATCTCAAATGGTACTTCATTTAAATTTGCAATGCTATATGATATATATGAGTTTTCACCAACATCCTTATCCTTTGCTGAAACTTTCAATATCACTGTTCCAGCAAAACTATTTTCATCTATCATATGTGTCTTGCTAATGTCATCAAAAATGGGGTTGTTATCATTGACATCGTCAATATTTATTTTAACTTTTGCTGATGACTGCTTTCTTGTTTCCACATGTGCTCGATCAACTGCTGAAACTGTTAGAGTGTAAAATGACTTGGACTCATAGTCGAGATTTTTATTTGTATAAAGCATTCCAGAATCAGGATTAATTCGAAATTCTTCCCCCTCATTTCCACCTACGATTTCCAGGTATACCAAGGAATGCTTTTTAATATCCGGATCTGTTACTTTCAAACGTATCACAGGTGTATTAACTGGAGATGTTTCTGGTATAGAAACTTCGTATAACTGTTTTGTAAAAATTGGAGAACTATCATTTTTTCTGAATGCTCGTACAGGAACTATCTTGTATCCTGAAAGCGCGGGTATGCCTTTGTCTTCTGCTCTGAATGTTAAATTATACTCGTTTTTATGAATTCCATCCAGTGCTAGTCTGTGAATTTCTATGAAATATTCTCCTTTAAAACCCGATTTCTTGATATTAAAATGTCCATCCGGATCACCAGCAATAATTTCCAGTTTTTTTATTTCACCATTTCGACCCTTATCTTTATCGGTTACTTTAACAATGCCGTATAATGATTTTTCATCTGTTCCATATATTAATTTAACTTGAATTTCTGGGGCGTAATAATTGACCTGGAAAAATTACGATTTTAATCAATAAATCCGTTTTTTGTTGTCGCAATAAAAAATTTAACACCCTTTGTTCTATAATAATATGTACATTAGCCATGTTTTTTTTTTGTCGCGGGTATTCGCTTACGAAAAATTTTGTATTGGAAAATAAGCGGGTAGCCGCTAACCTAAGCGGCGATAGCTATCGGTGCTAACTCAATAAGCGAGGATAAAATACAGTGCGGCCAAATCACAATAAAACATTTGTATTGAACTTGAATATAAATTCTCACAGATTTGAATAAAAGATTTATAAGCGGGGATGCTCGTAAGCGGGAATGCTCGACCCGCGACAAGAGAAACTATTATACAATTATATTATACTATAATAGTATAATAGACTATTATACTATTATACAACAAAAATTGGAGAAACATGCCAATACATATACAGAAAATATGTATCGTATAAATAAATATATATTGTATTATCCTCTATATTACATACATATTTAAAATCGTTACATATATAAAAAAGTTTTGTCTGACTGGTGGATCGACCCACAGACTAAGGCCCCTATTGTCAGGCCTCGACAAAGTATTTGACATTACAACCCAAAGAGCGTGAAGTTAAATTCGCATTTGCGACGCGAATTTAGCAAAGACACAAACCACATTTTTCAGCGATCAAGTCGTCGAGCAAAAGCGTGAAGTGAAATTCGTGTTTCCTTCGAGCTCCAAATTCGTGTTTTCAGAGAGCATTATACATATGTATATTCGTTTGCTTGCATGCTAAGGGGTTTATTAGTTAAGAGACTGAATTGCATTAAAATTGATATTGTATTGTTAATATCTTTAATATTACGTTTCGCAAAATACTTTTAAATAAATTTTAAATATTGTAATTTTTGATCGGAAAAAATTCTTCATCCTATTTTTCATACTAATGAAGGGGCAGTGGCCACTATACTTTGACTTGTACCATGATAGGACCTATTTTGTTGGAAAGTCCATAGTCAGAGCTCTTCAACAAGACTAATGCTTTTGAATCCTATATCTGGAAATTCTGTAAATGAATTTTAAAAAGTGTCGTTTTTTCTATCTTCATACTATTTTTGATACAAATCAAGGGGCAGTGGCCACTACCCTTGGACTTGTGCCATGATAGGACCTAGTTTTTTAGAAAGTACATAGTCAGAGCTCTGCAACGAGACTAAGTGCTAAGTGCAACGAGACTAAGTGCCACTACCCTTGAACTTGTGCCATGATAGGACCTAGTTTGTTGGAAAGTACATACCACTACCCTTGGACTTGTGCCCTGATAGGACATAGTTTGTTGGAAAGTACATAGTCAGAGCTCTGCAACGAGACTAAGTGCTTTTGGATCCTATATCTGGAAATTCTGTAAATGAATTTTGAAAAGTGCAATTTTTTCATTATGAGCATGAGATAGAAAAAAAAGCGACACTTTTCAAAATTCATTTACAGAATTTCCAGATATAGGATTCAAAAGCACTTAGTCTCGTTGCAGAGCTCTGACTATGTACTTTCCAACAAACTAGGTCCTATCATGGCACAAGTCCAAGGGTTGTGGCCACTGCCCCTTGATTAGTATGATTAGTATTAGTATTAGTATTAGTAATAGTATGAAGATAGAAAAAACGACACTTTTCAAAATTCATTTACAGAATTTCCAGATATAGGATTCAAAAGCATTAGTCTTGTTGAAGAGCTCTGACTATGGACTTTCCAACAAAATAGGTCCTATCATGGTACAAGTCAAAGTATAGTGGCCACTGCCCCTTCATTAGTATGAAAAATAGGATGAAGAATTTTTTAGGACCTAGTTTGTTGGAAAGTCCATAGTCAGAGCTCTTCAGCGAGACTACATGCTTTTGAATCCTATATCTGGAAATTCTGTAAATGAATTTTGAAAAGTGCAATTTTTTCATTATGAGCATGAGATAGAAAAAAAAGCGACACTTTTCAAAATTCATTTACAGAATTTCCAGATATAGGATTCAAAAGCATGTAGTCTCGCTGAAGAGCTCTGACTATGGACTTTCCAACAAACTAGGTCCTATCATGGCACAAGTCAAAATATAGTGGCCACTGCCCCTTCATTAGTATGAAAAATAGGATGAAGAATTTTTTCCGATCAAAAATTACAATATTCAAAATTTATTTAAAAGTATTTTGCGAAACGTAATATTAAAAATATTAACAAAAAAATATCAATTTTAATGCAATTCAGTCTCTTAACTAATAAAAACCTTAGCATGCAAGCAAACGAATATATGTATAATACTCGCTAAAAACACGAATTTGGAGCTCGATGGAAACGCGAATTTAACTTCACGCTTTGCTCGACGACTTGCTCGCTAAAAAAGTGTGGTTTGTGTCTTTGCTAAATTCGCGTCGCAAATGCGAATTTAACTTCACGCTCTTGACAACCCAGCATATAATATAGCTCAGACATACTAGACATACATATGTAGACATTCTGTAACGCGTGAGGGAGTTGCATGATTTTTGTAGGAGTTGCTGAGACCCAGAAGAGCAGCAAAGTATTCACCGCTTCCTCCGTTTCCTTTTAGTGTCTGACTTGATTTATGCAAACATTACACATCTTAAACGATGTTTGCTAGCTCGGTTCAAACTCGCTTTAAACAAGGAATTTTGAGCATCCTTTTTCCCTTTTATGGGTTTATTATTTTTTTAAATAATAACTAGTCCTACTAATGTCCTACTAAAGTCCTAATGTCCTACTTTAAATTATCAGAGGAAAACAGAAAATCAGCACAAACCGTGCTTTCAGTTACGTCTATAGCTCAAGCAATTTGGAGACAACAGTCTGAAAACTTCCAACTTTTAATGGCTATAACTCAGA
Source organism: Conops quadrifasciatus (assembly GCA_949752815.1). NCBI lineage: Eukaryota > Metazoa > Arthropoda > Insecta > Diptera > Conopidae > Conops > Conops quadrifasciatus. Next base: position 17,413,599 of record OX457079.1, read on the forward strand.
AACTACCCTGAAGTTGCTTTTTGGCCTGTGTCCGATTTAGAAGGAAAAAAGTTTTTTTTCAAAAATTTCGAAGAAGTTGGAGTCCCATTTTCTTCAAAACCACGATATTCCATTTTTTTTTAAATACCTACTTCATTATTTAATTTTAATTACTATACTCTGCAGTTCCATACAGCGCGGGAGCAATTATTTTGTTTTTTATTGTATTGTAATTTTAAAACTTTTTTAATTTTCATGACATTTTTTTGACATATTTTCTCGTGAGTTTCCAATTATTATCTAAAAACAGTTTTTAGCGCTTTCGTCACCCGCCCACTTTTTCTCCTCACTTCGACAGATGCGGGTGTTGGGTTGCGGAGCTTCGGCCAGGCCGAAGTTAAAGTTCTCACTTGTTTTTTTTTTGTTAATTGTTCACATCGAGTAAAAACGCATAGAGAATAACGACAGAACATAACAACAACTAAGACTGTATGAGACAGCCTTTGACGTCGTAGCAACGCAGGCAACAGACCTCCGTATAAGCGTCTGTCTTTTCTTTCGAGACACACTGACAAGCACCACTTTCACTTAGTGTCTCGGTGTCTTCAAGACGTCGTATGCAGCGCTCCAGTTCTTATCGATCACTTCTTGTAAAAATTTAACTACTCAAAATAATAAATATATTAATGAAACTAATTACAAATATTTATCACTTCATGAAGAGCAAATTGCATAGGTTCCCCATGTTCATGTTTGGAACACGTTTTCCCATAATTTATGATATAATAATAATAATAATAATAATAATAATAATAATAATAATAATAATATTAATAATAATAATAATAATAATAATGATAATAATAATAATAATAATAATAATAATAATAATAATAATAATAATAATAATAATAATAACAATAATAACAATAATAATAATAATAATAATAATAATAATAATAGTAATAATAATAATAATAATAATAATAATAATAATAATAATAATAATAATAATAATAATAATAATAATAATAATAATAATAATAATAATAATAATAACAATAAATTTTATAATACCGTTTGAATAACTTTTTAGAAACCAAATATTTTTTGTTAAAAGCTGGTCGTAATTTAAATAAATATGTACAGAAATAAATAAATACCTGTTTAACTTCAATTACTACTTTTGCTTTGCTCCCTTGTGAACCGCTATGACTTATTGATGCAGCTCTATCACTTGCAAAAGCAAGTAATTCGAAACGTGATTGTTCCGAATATCTCAGTTGCCTTATCAACGATATAGCTCCACTTGTCGGATGAATTGCAAAAAAATCGTTGTAGTCATTAAGAAAACTGTAGTAGATTTCACCATTTATTCCAAGATCCGCATCCTCTGCTCTTACTGCAATAATTTTTTCATGAATAGCCATATCTTCTGGAACAATTATTTTATATTCCATTGGATAAAATAATGGATTTAAATCGTTACGGTCAAGAACAGACACATGCACAATGCAATCCGATTCCGATGTATAGTTGTTTAGATTTTGCGTGGTCACTGTGGCTTTTATTTTTAGATGATATTCGTCATTTTTCTCTCTATTTAAAATTATATTACTTGTCCGGGTTCGAATAGTTAAGAATGCAAAGTTTCCAATTATCCGTTCGTCTGCTTTAAAGAGTTTGTCTCGATCGCCCGAAATAATCTTGTACTTTACATCAAACTTCTTTTCAATACTTATTCCTACTTTATCTTCAAACGGTGCTGGAAAGGCATACGTTTTCCCCGGACTATTCTCCGGAATCGACATATTATATATCTTGCTTTTAAAACCATAATGATTTTTACTTGATTTCCGATTGGTAACATCGATACTTATAAGACTTTTTGAAAAATTCCTTTCTAAACGTGAAAAATTAATCTCAAAGTAGAAAACAATTATAATTAACCACCAAGAAAGAAGACGATGTTCACTGCTAATAACAATTTGAGATATATTACTCATATTACAAAATGTCTAAAGTGACAATCACAACTCTTGTATTGAATCTGCAGAATAAAAAAAGTTAAGGATATAAGTAAATGTATGCATTAAATAAAAGAGTAAAGTATAATTATTTTCATTATATCGTATGTATGTATTTCTTAAACTCGGTGTATTCTGTGGTGCTATGAATTAACTCCCAATGAATTAACTCTCAAAAAAAAGAATTAACTCCACAAAAGAATTAATTAACTCCCAATGAAAATATTAATTAACTCCCACTGTTTTCCAAGTATGAATTAACTCCCAAAAAATATGAATTAACTCCCAAAAAAGTGAATCAAAATCTTGTCGGTTTAATCAGTGACGTAGCAATGGGGCGAAAGGGGCGGTCCTGCCACCCGGGGCGGTACCATTTTGGGGGTGACACCCGAGTAAGCTAAGCAAATAAAAGGCGCAGAGTTTTTTGGTATTTTAAAATCAAATATATTAGTAACAATGGAAACTAATTTTAAACGCAGCGTATAGTCCACAGAGGTGACACCCGAGCAGAAAAATTAACAGTAACATAAAAAGCATTTATTGAGCAATTTTCGATTAGAAATGGAAATATTGGGTGTATTTTTATGCACCATATAACTTAATATTAAGCGTATTTACAGTTTCCCCCATAAGTTATAAGGGCCTAAGCTATGACTTTTAACTGTGAACAGTTTTTTATATTTTGTATTTTGATTTATATTTTGGTTTTCGTATTGTAAACATCTGGCAAATGTTTGGGTATGAACAGCTGTTTGGCAACAGAAATTTGTAGATAAAATCAAAGTTAAAATGCCAAAAATATGAGCGCGTAAGCGCTTCTTCTTTTGATCTTTTTTTGGTTTTTTTCCATTTTTACTTTCTCGCTTTTTTAATTTTTTTGAATTTGAATTTTTAATTTTTTTAACGGACTGACAGATTATGATTTTTCGAAAAACATAGCTCTGAGTATTAGAGTCTCCGCACAACCAACTTCGCAACGTCAAACGTCGCTCTCTCGCTTAACTTTGCTTAAATAAAAAACGCAGACGTTATCAAAGTTTGGTTACATTTTTCATTTATGTATCAACTATTCTGTATCTGGCATCCTCCTACACCAACCTTCTCACAAGCGAAATTAGCGAATACTTCCACCACTTCGTGAAAACCTAAGTGAAAATGAAGGTTTTTTAATGAAAGGTGACAATACGTTTTCGGAAGAAAAACGATACAAACCCTAATTTTTTCAAAAACAACGAGTGGAAGTTTGACTTCAGAGAGAAAATTGAGTTGAAGCATTCGTAACTTCTAAAGTGCTGATTATACTCGCTTGGCTTGGCGTAGCGGCTGTCAAACTCCAATCTATTATATGAGTTTGTGTGTGTATGCGACGGCGTAGCACGAATATCAAATTGATTTTGATATTTTTCCGAAGCCAAGTGAAGTGACAGCTGCAATCGTATTGCCAGCTCGATTCTCTTGACGTTACGATGTTTAGCATCTACAGATTTGGCATATTGTATGGATTTGACAGATTGTAATACATTAATAGTAAATATAGATAGAATGCATTTCACAAAATACTCAAGAATTCAAGTAATATATGTAGTATAAAATATGTTCTATACTAATGCAAACATAAAGCATATCATGAAACAAAAACCTAATGGTTACATTACAAAATAACTCCAACAAAAGTTAAAATTTATAGCAAAAGGTTGGTAAAATTCTAAAAAATATATTAGTTATAATAAAATAATAATAATACAATAAAAAATATAACAATACTTCATATTTGCTTTGGGAAACAAATTAACCAACGATATTGTTAACCAAGTGAAAATTCCCAAAAAAAACTGCAAATACCCTAAAGCAAAATATTTTTCGTTTGTAGTGGCAATGTACAAGAATCGAACAGCTCTTGCTCTTCTACTAAGTCAAGCCAAGCCAAGCGAGTATAATTAGCGCTTAACTTAGCGTCAGAGCTTTCGTCAAATCGTATTGAAAAGTTGACTGTAGACGTTGCAAAGTTTGGTTGTGCGAAAACTCTTATATGTGTACTAACAACAGAATACGTGCAAAACAACAACAAATTTTCTATGACTCTCATAGAAAATCATAAGTTATGAGATTTTATGACTTTTGAGGGTAAGTTTGAATTGCCTAATTGTAAAAAATAACACGAAAAATTTAATTTCAATTAAATTCTATTTATTATTCATTCGAAAAATCAATACATGGCATTAAAATTTTAAAATTATTTCAATAATATGGCTACCGTGCATGTTCTGTTGTTGATTGATCGCATCTTGAACGTCATATTTTGGGCCACTTTTAGCACCTAACCCACAACAAGTGCGTTCTTCAGAGTATTGAAATATACTTTTTTATAAATTTTGTTTAAAATATGAACAATAATGAATGATGATGAATAATGAATAATGATGAACTTAATACGAGTACCATAGATTCTGTTGAAATAGGCTTAGAGAAGCATAATTTGCAAAATTTGGTTTTATTTTACATTCTACAATATATGAATTTTTCGAGGGCTGTTTCCTTTTTAAAAACCAACGAAAACGTTCTTCTTTTATATCTTTTCTTTACAGCCAAAGCACATTGCGGCAGCGGCGGCGACAGCATCTCTCTCGCTGCTCAGCAAAGTACATTAGAGCAGCGGCAGCAAGTCGGCTATTTGTGTTTGTATTCTGTATGCCATTCTCTCGTCTTTAAAGAGAGCGTATGGTAATAATACACATTAAAAAATTTAATTTTTTTAATAGAAAAGTCTAGTTTTTCTGTACTGAAGCCATCAATATAGTCTTTAATGTTAGCGTTACTTTTAATTTTTATAGAAATGTAAACAATCTGCTGGCAAACTTTAGACCAAAAAGATGAAAAGTTTGATTTTTTTAAAATACATTCTAAAGCGATTTTTTAAGAGGTAGGTTGCTTTCTGCAAAACAAAAATTTGTCATTATAAAACAAATATTTTTGCTGACCATTTTTTTTTCTGTAAAACGCGAGGATAGCAGTTGGTCGTCTCATGGGAAATGAAGATTAGGCTCAAAGTAATACAAAAATTACATTATTTCAAATTTTGCCAGAATGCACAGAGCGGAATTTTAGGTAAAAAACTATACGCAAATACTATATGGTATAAGCCAGTGATGGCGAACCCATTACCCGCGGGTTAAAGACTGACCCACGGCACTATTTTAAATGGCCCATGCTATATTTCAACCATTTCGCATAAGCCTAAGTATTTCGCTCAACCGCTTTACATTAGCACGCACTTTAGTATATAACTGTTAAATTGAGGGTGGTTAATGAACGCTTTGCTTCCTTAGCATTGAATTTTGTCTTTTAAACAAAACATATGTATGTATGTTGGCGGAATCATAATAGTACGTTTATCGCGACCCCAAATGCGAATTTGTAATCAGCTGTTATGTATATTGATTGGAGTAACATTTCTGAGAATTCCACACATTTTTTCAGAGGTGAATTGTGAAAAAGTTGTTTTTAATAAGAGAAGCAGTTTTTATTATTAGTCGCATTTGCTTCGCTTTTGCCCAAAATGCAAATGGTTTATGGCTCCGGCCCATAGAGTCCGTCAGACTTCGACTTCAACCATTTTGTCAAAGTCGAAGTCTGACGGATTCTATGAACCGGAGCCATTACAAATGCGTGATTTGTCAGTTTGTATGGGATCGTTGTTTATTTTATTCGCATTTGTGACTTGAAGCCGAAACGCGTTATTTGAGGTCGTTCGAGGTAAACGTACTATGTACTATAAAACAACTTCAAATGCTTCAAAACGAAATCGTTGCCGAATAGAAAAATTTTCAACTCGGTAGAGTATTGACAAAAGCAGGAGCAAAAAACTACGTACACCTGCTGCATTCAGCAGACGCCAACTACTACTTTTAAAGCTTTTATTTTACAGCAACTAGCCGTAATTGCCAGATATAAATCTAAAAATATAATGACAGAAAAATTAGTAAAGTTAGTTACTTAGAAAAACTAGCGGTCAAGATATTTTTAATTATTTCAGTGAAATAATTTTTTTTCAATCTATTTTTTTCAATTTTTTTCAACTTTTGAAAAATTGAACATTGATTTGAAAAAACTTGTCTCAGTAGCCACTGACGGCGCCCCTAATATGGTAAGAACAAATATAGTATTCATACAACTTAAAAAAAATACTGGGCATTCTTTAATCAAATTTCATTGTTTTATTCTTCAAGAGGTACTTTGTGCAAAACATGGGTTAAAAACAATTTCAAATATAATAATGCCAGTCGTCACAAAAATTGTCAATTACATAAATGCAAGGGCTTCAAATAAGAGAAAATTCGCTCAATTATTAGAACAAGTTGAGTCCCAATACTGTGGGGTCTTAATGTACAATAATGTGCGTTGGTTAAGTCGCGGTCAGGTTTTAGAAGGGTTCGTTGATTTATTAGAAGAAATAAAAATAACGAATGGTTACACGACTTAATGTTTTTATGTGATATCACACAGCATTTCAACCGATTGAACACGAGACTTCAGGGATGTGGCCAAGTTGTATTAAGCATGTTTGAGAACATGGAAGCATTTGTACGAGTAACAAAACTTGATATATATAAAAATGATTTAGAAACGAAAGTAATGAAATATTTTCCGTATATGAAACGTCATTTTCAAAGTTCTCAAATTTTTTAAAATATAAGATCTCAAGATATTGTATTAAAAAATACATATAAATTATAATAGAAATTAAAGAAACTTTTTTGGCCAGGTTTAATCAGTTTAAACATTTAGAAAATACAATGCAATTTATTTTGTACCCACATTAAGTCGGAATTACTAAGTTAAAACTAAATACATTAACATGGCTAAATATTGATAATTTAGAAATGCAATTCACAGAATTTGAAAACAGCTTTATGTGGAGAAACAAATTTGACAATTTAGTTACAGAGTTACAGAAACAAAACTGTGAATATAAGTCTGACAAAAATAAAATAATAGAACAGAGAACTGAAAATATTATTCTCAAAGAATGGGATTCCTTGCCAAGTACATTTAATGCAATGAAAAAAATAGCAAATGCCATTCTAACGATTTCTTGTTCAACGTACGTCTGTGAGCAACTATTTTCTTCATTAAATTTTATAAAATCTACTCGGAGAAATCTACTTGGCTACGAATTAACTGATGCATGCATTAAAATAATGAATTCCAAATATGAACCAAATATAGAGGAGTTATCTAACAACAAACAACAACAAGTCTCTCATTAAATATGCAAAAGTTTTAGTTTCTATATTTTTATTACTGAAAATTCAATATTTCTACTGTTTTCTTGATTATAAATCTTAAGTACATTTAACGAAATAAAATTTAAATACCACGTATAAAACCTTGTTTTTTATCACACATTGATCAAATTTAAATATAAACTTATAATATAATATTAGTATTCGTTTTATTCTGACCCACGCTGTCACATTTAAATTCAAAATTATAAATATTAACCCACTTCTCTAAAATGTTCGCCATCACTGGTATAAGCCGTGATGCTTTATTATTAATATGGGGCCCGCATACCCAGCCTTATTTAATGGAAACTAACTAGTTTCCAGGAAAATTTAGCCGTGCCATTACAAAAAAATTTATTGTCGGCCATTACAAAGTGCCCTCCTAAGAAAATTGATATTCTCAAAAATGAAGTAAAAAAGTTCATACAAGTTCATAAGAGTCATGTTACCTTATATAGTGACCAAGCAGAAATCCAAACTGCAAAAGAAAATGTGCAGAAAGAATTCCGCGAAAAAATGGGCTTGCTGGTTGACATACCAAAAGCTGGGTATGGTAATACCAATGACACCAACACGTCACGTCGATTCTTCCATTATTTAGAGGAAGCAGCCGCTATCACAGGGTTAGATTTGGAGCTAGTATATAGATTTCAGATATTAGAAGTTCTATCTTCTGGCTTCGAAATAAACGTCACCAAATTCTCTGTGTACACTGCGGATGCGGCAAAACTTTATGTAAATTTATATCCTTGGCAACCTATGTCACCAACAGTGCATACAATTTTAAAGCTCTCAGCAATTGTAATTTGTTTGTCTGACGTGCTTATGGGATTTCTGTGCATTACAACCGGGCGTAAATTTCGCGGCGCGTAAATCGCGTTCTATCTGACGTCCACTTTACTTGTATGTAGTTTGAAATTATTTTTTTAGTCATAAAATCTATACTTAATAGTATAAATGCGAAAGTAAGCCTGTCTGTCTTTTACCTTTTCACGGCTAAACCGCTGCACCGATTTTGGTGAAATTTGGTGTGGAGATAGCTAGAGCCCTGACGAGGGACATACGGTACCTATTTTATAAAAAGTCTACCTCTAAATAGTAGATGAAGGCTTGTAGGGGAATTCAATCTCAATTTTAAATTAAGTAAACATTGTGCTGGACAGAATAGACGTCAATAATAAATGAATTTATATCCTGATACTTGATACGTGATAAGAGATACTTCTTGCTTGTTTGTGTCTTAAGCAAGAAGTATCTCTTGCGCCCTCGAGTTGTCAAGGCAACCCTATAACGGGCCTCTCCTATCCAAATTAAAAAGTGTCGTGTATATCATATGTACGAGTATGTATGCAAGCGAATGACTATGATGTGTACATACTTCATTTAATCAAACAAAGTTAGAGCAAGCACTATTCCACGCGAACGAAGTTGCGGGCAACAGCTAGTAACTATATAACTTGAAAAAAACAACGAAAATATTTTTGGCCAGGTTTTTGGCACAAATACCACTCTGTGGAATGTGCGTTGGTTGCCTTCTGTAAAACGGCGTATAATTGTTGCTGGTTTATCACCAGTTTATCGTGACCCCACAGAAAATAACCAAGAGGTGACAAAATGGACAAACTTGAAGACAAAATGAATGTCCGCTTAACGAAATCAACTTAACGCGATATTTTTATTTTAACAATTTGATGGTTGGCGTCGCCATATGGTACGTAACATTGCGTCCAGATCAATGTCATCCATATTTTCAAACCAAAAATCATTGGTTGGTAACGCAATTGCAAACGACAACGTCCCAAAATGACAAAATCCCGGTGCGACAACATCCAAAATTACAAAACGAATCCAGGGTCAAACTTCTAGAAGGTCCTGCGTCAGCGGCCTACGGCAAATACGACACTTACGCGGTCAAAACTTTTTCAGCGTTTGAAGATCTATTGGTGTGCGGCCTACGTCCGCAGAAAACAATTAAAACCGTCAATAAGTCTAACACCCGTATTTCAAGAGACGATATCGTTCCGAAAATCGTCTTTTTATATGCAAAACAACAAAAAGACGATTTTTGTTTTTGTAAAAAAGTTTTACGGGGGTAAAACTTACTCTGTAACTAAAGTTCTTCTACATCTTGAAGGAGACCAACAGATCTAGATCGTAACTGCTAAATGTTGGCAAAGTTTTGTCGCGTCAGAATTATTTCATTTCGGGATTTACAAAATAACCGGCATGTTGTTGTTTCGGGATATTACTGCATCTACAGAATTGTTGAACCTGGAGAGGTAACAATCTCAATTGACTGACAAGATCCAATAATGCTAGCGTGAAAACCGCACCAAATGGTGCATATTTCTGAATGTAATGGAGCTTGATGGGATTGGAGTCTTGTGGATTGTTCATCGCTGAACACAATTTTGCGATAGTTAGTTAAAAATAAATGCCAATGTAAACAAATTGTATAGGGGTGACACAACCACTTGCGCCCGGGTGTGAACTATGCTCGCTACGTCACTGGGTTTAATAAATGCACATTTCAATTTACATATTTGCAATTTATTCGGTTTTACATGTCAAAATTCACAATTCCGATTTGCATGTTTTTTCAGTAACCTATGTATATTTCTTCATATTTCTATTATATAAATATATTTTTATTTTCTCTAAATTAAAACATGTTATTATTTTGTATCTCTATAAGATACTCTGGCATTAGTATTCACTTTAGATTTTACTTTGGTGCACAGAATTGTCTAATTGCTCTATGAAAATATTCTCTACCGAAGGAATCTCTGCGTTGATAGATACAAGTACATATTTGTTAATTTAAAAGCCTCATTTTTTTACTTCCCGAAAAATAACACACCAATTAATATTTCACTCAGAAAACTGGGCAACAGTTCCTTGTATCAACTGGGACAATTGAAATTACATGTGTCCCACTGGCGATTTTTATTTCACTAATATTGTAAGTAGAAAGGATATCCTGATATACAATTATCTAGCTGCCGCTAGATACATATCCATATAAGTATACCTCGTATATATGATCCTTTTCTCTTAAACCCGTAATGCGAACTTTATGGTATGCAAGATTTTTTACTGCGTACGATGACATTTATTTGTAATAACTGGTTTAACATTTTTATTGTTATTTATATTTATTATTTATGCCAATTACAAGTTAACAGCACAGCACTAACGCGTCTACATTCCACATTAAACTAAACACAATTCTTCCCTAAACCGATTGTAGAGCTGTAATAAAAACTGCAGGAAAAGCATGTTGCAGAAATTATTTATGCCCGTTTATGTTCAAGGCGGAGATCTCTGGCTCAAATCACGTTCTGTAGAGAGAGCTACAGGGTTGCCGGCTTACCTGAACTGAAGATAACTCTTATACCTTTGTCTGCAAATTAGATAAAAGCTTATTTCTACCCATGCTAAAGCTTTTCTCTGTTTCACAGTGCACCCTTAAATTTTCCTCAATATGTTGAAAAAACAAAAAAGCTTTCTGACTTTTTTTGTCAAAAAGCAAAAAAAAATTTTTTCCTGTCAGTTTATTCTATAAAAATTTTTCAAAAAGAGTAACGTCAAAGAAATTTTTTGAATTTTAAGGAAAATCTAAGTGCTCAAACTCGTGCACTTAAGAGTCTCCGCACAACCAAACTTCGCAACGTCTACAGTCAACTTTTCAGTACGATTTGACGAGAGCTCTGACGTTAGAAGTCACGAATGCTTCAGAGTCTCCGCACAACCAAACTTCGCAACGTCTACAGTTAACTTTTCAGTACGATTTGACGAGAGCTCTGACGTTAGAAGTTAGAAGTCACGAATGCTTCAATTCAGAGTCTCCGGACAACCAAACTTCGCAACGTCTACAGTCAACTTTTCAGTACGATTTGACGAGAGCTCTGACGTTAGAAGTTAGAAGTCACGAATGCTTCAATTCAATTTTCTCTCTGACGTCGAGCTTCCACTCGTTGTTGTCGAAAAATTATTGTTTGGTTCCAAAAAAGTGATGTCTACTTTTTATGGAAAATCCTTCCAATTTCACGAAGTGGTGAAAGTATTTGCTAATTTTGCATGTGAGAAGGTAGGTGGAGGAGGATGCCAGATACAGAATTATAAAGAATGGTTGATACAAAAATGAAAAATGTGAACAAACTTCGCTAACGTCTGCATTTTTTATTTAAGGGCGAAGTCAAGCGAGAGAGCGACGTTTGACGTTGCGAAGTTGGTTGTGCGGAGGCTCTCAATTCTCTCTTTGACGTCGAACTTCCACTCGTTGTTTTTCAGAAATTTTTGTTTGTATTGCAGAAACGTATTGCCACCTTTCATCGAAAAACCTTCATTTTCACTTTGACTTTTCCTTCGTTTAGCGAAGTGGTGGAAGTATTCGCTAATTTTGCTTGTGAAAAGGTTGGTGGAGGAGGATGCCAGGTACAGAACGGTTGATACATAAATGAAAAATGTGAACAAACTTCGCTAACGTCTGCGTTTTTTATTTAAGGGCGAAGTCAAGCGAGAGAGCGACGTTTGACGTTGCGAAGTTGGTTGTGCGGAGGCTCTCAATTCAATTTTCTCTCTGACGTCGAGCTTCCACTCGTTGTTGTCGAAAAATTATTGTTCGGTTCCAAAAAAGTAGTGCCTACTTTTTATGGAAAATCCTTCCAATTTCACGAAGTGGTGAAAGTATTTGCTAATTTTGCATGTGAGAAGGTTGGTGGAGGAGGATGCCAGATACAGAATTATAAAGAATGGTTGATACAAAAATGAAAAATGTGAACAAACTTCGCTAACGTCTGCGTTTTTTATTTAAGGGCGAAGTCAAGCGAGAAAGCGACGTTTGACGTTGCGAAGTTGGTTGTGCGGAGGCTCTATCTTGGCATGGCATGGCAGAAGAGCTAAATACCTTAAAAGGAGCAAAACTGTAGATCAGGTGCAAGTGCTAAAGTATTTTATTTTTAGGTAAAACAAGAGCGTTAACGTCTAATATACCCTACACCCGCATCTGTCGAAGTGATGATTGTGAAAATTTTGTTCCATTAATTCATTTACAACAAAAGTTGAACGCGAGGTATTCAAATGCCATTATCAATTAACTAACAGCCGTAGTTAATTGAAAAATATATTTAATTTTGTTTATTTATTTAAAGTATATTAAGGAAGACATAGAAGCAAATTAAGTAGCGTTCTAAAAGGACCCAAAGGAACTTAAATAAACATGCCTGGAAAACGTTACAGACGCACGGTAAAGCTACCCGTAATTTAATGTTTTGTTTCTTAATTTATTATTTATTAAATTATATGTCCACTTATAAAATTATATAAATAAACTTACCGATAGTGTCAATATTTCGTTTTTGCTCCTTGTTGTAATTTGCACTATTTGCTAGATAAAAACATTTTTTTCGTATATTACGTACAAAATATTACGTATAAAATTAAATTAAAATTTTCAAATTCAACGGGATTCGTCCGCTGAGCGATGGCTTTAAAATCATCGCTAGCTCATCGACAATTTTTGCTAACCCAACGATTCCCAACGATTGATTTGTTTATCAATCTGTAAAACAAAATAAACAAGTAAGAGCGTTAACTTCGGCCTGGCCGAAGCTTATATACTCTACACCCGTATCTGTCGAAGTGACGATAAAAAGTGGGCGGGTGAGGCCTACTTTCATTTGATTTACAGATAGTACATTTTGATATATTTACACATTTACAACACCGCTTTTCTCAACAAACACCTCATTATATGGTATGGTATACCAGTGGGCGTGTCACGCACATTTTCTGCGAGACCACTTTTTATTTTATTATTATTTTTTAGAATATTTTTAAGGGAATATTCGTAGCAAATCTCAAGACTATATCTCCATTCGTTCTTCTCTAATCGTAATTTTTGTCACAAGTGTGTGGACCACACTCATTTTCGGGATTTCAGTTTGAGACCATGGACTGGGGAATGAAATTTTAGCTTTAAGCTCGCTCTACAAGCTGAGAAATTGAGCTAAAAGCACGGGAAAATTCATATTTTCTATAAAAAGTAGGTCTGGCACTGGACCGATTTTTTCCATTTTCAATACCAAACAGGCTGTAATTTGTAATTTGAAAAATTTAATATTTAGCATCATGCGTCTTTTGTATATTCTATAGTCTTCTCTTATACTCTTTGTATTGTTTTTTCAAATCTGGAAGTATTAACTACGATAAAATATTCTATAGTCTTCGCTTATACTCTTTGTATTGTTTCTCCAAATTTGGAAGTATTATTTACGATAAAATAGTCTACAGCGGCACCATAATAATATTCTTCATAAAATACATGGTCAGATTTTATTTATAGCTTTTTATAGCTCCTATTTCTATGCACTTATTTTTACAATGAGTATAAATACTTTTAAAAGCTTTTATAAATATAAGCTTTTTAAATTTATAGCATTCAGAACGTAACATTTTGAGTTGTTGAGACTTTTTTGTGGATGGGAGAGAACAACAATTTAAAAGTTATTCTCATATTTCGTCCGTTTTGGTATGCTAAAGTGTTTGAGAGGAAAGGAAATCGGGTTGTTTTAGGTGGTTGCGCTTTGATGCCCGTCCAATTTTAAACATTTTCGTTTTTCTAAGGTTTGAGTCGCCATGAGTGTTTTTTTTATCGTTTAAATTTCTTTTATTTTTTGTTCTTATTTATTATTATTATTAACTTTTTTTAGGTTAAATAATTATTCCTTTGTTTCTTTCACAAAGGATCTTATAATTTTTTTAAATATAGATTTTATCAATTTCCTCTGTAAAGGAAGGTTTACACGCTCTTGCAATTTGCTCCAATCCTTCAAAGCCTTCGTTTATATGTAACGAATTACTTCCGCCAACTGGCTAGTTCATGCCAATTGGCGCAAATTGCATGAGCGTGTAAAACGACCTTAAAAGATCTCTTTGTTATTGAATTTCTGTCATATTTTCTGTTGTTTCTTTATTTCTTTAATTTCTTTTGTTAGCTGCTTTATCTATTCTTACTTCCTTCCTTCGATGTGCCGGATATTAAACCAAAGAATATCCAGTATACAGAATGCGCATCTCATATAAGCGAAATTTTTCCTTACGGGTTCCAATATCAGGACCCAAACTTCAATTTCTATGGCGGCTTTTCGCATATCGCTACTCATTCTTTCAATTTATATGACGAATCTCTAGCACATAGCTACCCTCTCTCACTATTCTCTGTGTATAGCCAATCATGCAGCAATATGTGTACGCACGAAGGCGCACACTTCTATAAAAATTACGATTCTCTCACAGCCTTCAAAACAAAATTCATATGACGGCACAAGCTTTGCCATTTCTATTGCGACTCTCTCGCACAATTCAGATAACTACGCGTGCTTACACTTTTTATCGCGGTCACTCACGCAATGGTCACCTGCTCTTGTGTCTCGCTCTACACATACGCATATTCATTTTCTTGATGCAATCGCAAAATCTAAAAACTGCAACGGCGATTTTTGCATAGACACCTTGAGTATTTATTTTTAGAGGGGGACAATCTGTTTGATATCTTCGAATTAATAATTAATTAAAATTTCTTAATTAATAATAATTATTACAATTCTTAATTAATAATAAGAATTAATAATCTTCGATTAATAATTTTTTTTTTTTAACTTTTTCTAACTTTTAACTTTTAAAGTATTTTAAGAAAACATAATCTTGAAACTATTGTCGTTTTTATCTACTTGGCACATCATCATGGGAACTTCTATCTCCTTTGTACCTACATCTAATTAAACCAATTTCTTACCAGACTTGAATTTTCATTATTTTCCCTAAAAAGAAAGAAGCCAAAAGAATCCTCCAAAACAGAATTCATATGACGACTCAAGCTTTACAGCCAAAGCACATTGCGGCAGCGGCAGCAACAGCAACAGCAAATTATATAGAGGCTTATGGGTGCTGCCGCTGCCCTGAAAAATAGATTCTATTACGGCAGCAAGCAAAACTCTCTTTTTTCCACTCTCTTTTTCACTCAGTGTTGCCAATTTTCACTGAAAATCCGACAAATTGTATTGAAAAATATACGGAGAGTAAGCTCTCTTTCAAGACGAGAGAATGGGATACAGAATACAAAAACAAATAGCCGACTTGCTGTCGCTGCTCTAATGTACTTTGCTGAGCAGCGAGAGAGAGTTGCTGCCGCTGTCGCTGCCGCAATGTGCTTTGGCTGTTACCATTTCTATAGCGACTCTCTCGCCAATTCATACTCACACAATTAATATGGCGAACCGCTCTCACGTATGATTTTCTAGTGAGGCTTGTGTTCATACTGGTTAATGTGTGTACTCACACTAGCAAAATTTCCATTTTTCTCACAGCCTCTAGAAAATAATTCTAAAATAATTATTCTCCCTCTCCCTCTCCTTCTCCCTCTCAAAAAGAACAACAAAACAATTTACTCTCGGGCAGACTCAAGACATTGGTTGCATTCAGGACAACAAGCTGTGTTGGCTTTTTTCTGTTTTTTTGTCTGAGGGGGTTAGAAAGGTCAGAAGGGCTGACAAAGCCGTCGCCATTTTTTCTAGCCAAAAATTTGTATGCTGGATCTGCTCAGAACTTTCTTCTCTGTCACTCATTTTCAGTGTTTTGTTTACTTCTCGTGTGGCGGCCACGTGGAATTTGGCATAAAGTGTTGTTGTTGTTTAAATGTTGTTGTTTTTCAGCAAAGACTCAGCAAACGTATTCAGAGCACATGATTTATTCTGACAAGAAAAAGCCAACACAGCTTGTTGTCCTGAATGCAGCCATTTGCACATATGTAGATGTGTGCTTCTAGCATTAAGATCTCTTTCTCTCTCCTGTTCTTTGTTTCCTCTTATGCATGCTTCCCTCACGCATCAAGAAGCTTTCGCGCAAAATTAAATTTAGCTTATATGAGATGCGCATTCTTTATACTTTATATTCTTTGATTAAACACAATTACTTTTTCCTTATTATTTTATTTATCCTACAGCCAATTTTACACACCACTTGACCCTTAACTTGATAAAACACAACTCTACTTTTTGAACCAAAAGAGTCAGTTTATAAAGCCGAAACAGCAAAGTCGCGTGTGTGCGTTGACAGATAATGTTGAGAACATGGAATCTTATGAGACAAACCGAAATTCGACCTCACGCGTTAAATCGTTCATTTTTCTGAATTGCATGCGCGAACCGACGCTTGAGTTCATCAACTTTCAACTATCGCGCGAGTTATGTCGGCACCAGTACCAACAACAAAAACTCCACTCCAAATTAATTTTAATAAATATTTACACAATGGAAATTGTGCTGACCAAGGGATCGAATAATTTCCATTGAACCTAACAGAACCCGATCATATAATTCAAAAAGTAATAACACTCACGAAATATGAACCCAAATTTTAGTTCATCGACTTCACTGCACTTATTTTTATTACCCACCAAGAAATGCAGCGATTTCATTTGTCATTTGTTTATATTAAATTTCATTTTTTGTCACTTCGGTTTTGCTGCGTTGTTCTGTCGACGGCAAATACCGAAGTAAGTTAAGTAATCTTAAGTTCTTAAATGAGTCTTGATTTGTTCTTGAGCATGAAGAGTCGTTTTCATTATTAAATAAATTTTCCTACAAACATAAAAAACTTTTGTGACTTTTATTTCGCCTAAGCGAAACCATATCTGGCGCGGTCGACATAGGATTCTTAATCAAAAGATTAAGACGTGAATTTTTGCAAAAAGTAAAATATTCGTGAAATAAGTCCGAAGACTTAATTGAAATCGTTTGCCTTCGATTAAAAAGCACCGAAAATTTTTAAAGAAATTTTCGTTAAAAAAAGAAGTTTTCATAAAAAGTGCAGTATAATAAAAAATAATAATAGTAAAAACAAAGAAACTAAAATATAAAAATGCCTAAAGACACGGAAAAAACAACAACTGAAATCCACAGGCCATATTTCGGCTTAGAGGCTCTTAGAGACATAGAGCAGCTGCAAACATATCCAACTGCAGCGGCCACATCTGCAAGCATTCAAGCAGATACACGTCAGAATGCAGAATGAGGATTATACAAATAAACCTTAACCACTGTGAGATAGCTCAGGATATCTTGCATCAAACGGCAAAAGATGAGAAAGCGGATGTTGTCTTGATTAGTGAGCCATACAAAAGTCTCGGCGGTAGTATTTGGGTCAACGATAAAACAGGTCATGCCGCAATTTGGGCTTGTGGAAAGCAAGCCTTTCAAGAGATCGATGGTGGCGCGGAGGGCTTTGTTCGCGCAAAAATAAATGGCGTTAACTTTTATAGCTGTTACGCGCGACCTAGCTGGACAACCAATCAATACGAAGAAATGTTGGATAGGATAGTAGCCGATGTACGGCAGAGAACTAAAGTGGTCATTGGTGGTGATTTCAACGCATGGGCTACAGAGTGGGGCAGCAGATTCACCAATGCCAGAGGGCGTATTCTCCTGGAGGCATTTGCTGCGCTAGAAGTAGGCATTGCAAATAGAGGCGAAGTAAATACATACCGAAAAGCTGGTACTGGCTCCATAATTGATATTACTTTTGCAAGCTATTGCATTTTACGTGATATGCAATGGCGGGTCAGCGAGGACTATAGCCATAGTGACCACCAGGCCATCATCTTTGATATAAAAAAAAGGAAAACTGCCCAACGTCCCTACATAACAGGCCCCCGATGGAAGGATAATATGTTCGACAGCGGTATGTTCGAGGAGATGCTGAACAACAGTATCGTGAATACTAATGAACCAGCAGAAAACATGGCGCATCAACTTATTCAAAATATAGTTTTAGCCTGTGATGCTGCAATGCCCAGAAAAACAGGAAGCCAAAGAGGTTCCCCATGCTACTTGTGGAATAATGAAATAAAAGCACTTAGGGCGAAGTGCTATAAGGCCCGCCGAAAAGTCCAAAGGAGTAGGAGACGATATGACTTTCAAGAGCAACTGGAACTTTTTAGACTCGCGCGACGTGAGTTAGTGAAGGCGATAAAAGTCAGCAAAACAAAATGCTTCAAACGTCTTTGCGATGAAGCTGATATTAACCCATGGGGCACGGCCTACAGGATGGTGATGACAAAACTCAAGCCCTGCAGATCTCCGGCGATAACATGTCCGGTTATGCTAAGAACCATCGTAGAGCATTTATTTCCGCAAAGCCCGAACACTATAACTACGATCATCCGTGAAGTAAACGTAGGGGATATTCCAGCTATCACACTGGATGAACTTCGGAGAGCCCTCAACAAAGTAGGAGACAAAAAAGCGCCTGGACCCGATGGTATTCCAAACAAAGCAGTGAAGGCCGCTGCTCAAATGAGACCGGACATGTTTATTGCAGCATTCCAAAAATGCTTAGAAGAAGGAGTGTTTCCACAGCCGTGGAAACTGCAGAACTTGGTACTCCTACCGAAAGGAAAGAAACCACCAGGAGAACCATCATCGTATCGCCCGATATGTCTGTTAGACACGTTAGGAAAAATCCTAGAGCGCATAATATATGGTAGATTGCTTACGATAGCAGAGGAGTATGGAGCCTTATCAAACCATCAGTATGGTTTTAGAAAGTCGCGCTCTACTGTCGATGCTATTAAAACAGTAATTGACATTGCTGCTGAAGCTATAGAAGGAAAATCCTGGTTGTGGGGAAAAAAGAAATACTGCGCAGTTGTGACACTAGACGTCAAAAATGCATTCAACTCCGCCGATTGGTCATGGATCATGAGGTCACTCGCAAGGATGGAAACGCCGTACTACCTGCAAAGGATTGTTTCCAACTATTTTAAAAATAGGAAGCTAAGGTACAATACAAACGAAGGACCAAAATTTTACTACGTCTCTGCGGGGGTACCTCAAGGGTCGGTACTGGGTCCCCTCTTATGGAACCTTATGTATGACGGTGTTCTGCGATTAAGATTACCGCGAGGAGTGCGCATTATAGGATTCGCTGATGATATAGCTGTCGTTATTGTTGCGAAACACATCCGAGACGTCGAAATAGCTGCGAACGCAGCAATTGCCGAAATTAAGAGGTGGCTCGAATCCGCAGGATTAGAACTGGCTGACCACAAAACGGAGGCTGTTCTAATAACAAGTAGGAAAACCGTTGAATACATCAATATTCAGGTCGGAAACCAAAACATTAGGTCAAAGGAATCCATCAAGTATCTAGGAGTGATGCTCGACAACAGGCTGCGGTTCAAATCACACGTTGCTTACGTGAATAAAAAAGCGGCATCGCTTCAAGTGGCTCTCTCTAGGATACTACCAAACGTAGGTGGACCTGGATACGCAAAAAGGATCCTCCTTTCCAGAGTGGTCAGTTCCGTACTGTTATACGCTGCACCAGTATGGGCTGAAGCCCTTCAAAGAAAAGAAATTCGCCAGAAACTACTGTCTGTATACCGGCTTAGTGCGCTAAGAGCTATAAGCGGCTATCGAACGATATCGGATGAGGCTGCGTTTGTAATTGCTGGGATGATTCCTGTTGACATTCTGGCAGACGAGATGCGGAGAATTTATAATAGAAAACCGTCAAACTCGCCTGAAGCCGGCACCTTAAGAAGAATAAAGGAGGAGGAAAGGTCACGCTCAATAGTCTTGTGGCAAGTCCGGTGGAACAATACCGTTAAGGGTAGATGGACTTACATCCTGATTCCATCAATTGATGTTTGGATTAACCGACCACACGGATCCTGCAACTACCATTTAACGCAGTTTCTCTCCGGCCATGGCGGCTATCGCAAATACCTGCATCGTTTTGGACACGATAGCTCCCCTTATTGCCCAGAATGTCCAAATCAGGAAGAAGACGCGGAGCATGCAGTTCTTCATTGTAGACGTTTTGTGGATTGGAGAAGTGATTTGCCAAATCCTGCATCACTGATCGAGCGCATGGTGAATTCAAAGGAGTATTGGATGAGTATCTGCGCTTTGGTGAGAAATGTGCAAGCAGAGTTGCGGAGAATCGAAACAGAAAGGAGATCGGTGGAAACGGCAGAAGTAATGGAGTAGCATGAATTGGTTGCCAGCCCGCGAAGTAATACCTAGCGGCAGTCCCGCGGGGAGATTGGCTGATGTGTGCAGGGTGTGGTTTAGTACGTAGGCGCATTTCCCGATAATATGGAAATGCGAATCGTGCATATCAGTAGCACGGGCTACTGGTATCTATGAAGATTCCACATCCCTTTGGCGCATCCAAAAAAAAAAAAAAAAAAACGTCAGAATGCAGAACAAAACAACCCAGAACATCAGCTACCTCTCTCAGAAGTCTTGAAAGAAGCTGCAAGAATTCAAGAATTTCGGGGTGACAAAAGTTACGACGTCACCTCCTTCATCAATGAAGTAGAGCTATTTGCCAAAATGTTCAACGAAACTCCCATGGAAGAGTACTTTTTCCAGCGACATGTACTCAAAAAGATACAAAGTGATGCAGCCAACGTGATCCGAACGCTAAACAGTTCAAACTGGTCGCAGATAAAACAGGAGTTGTTGCGGAACTTTGGAGTACGTGAATCTTATCATCAGCTATTTCACAAGGCGCTCAACGTAAGAAGTAACGATGTAAATCAGTCGTTCGTATATTTAAGGAATATTTTAGATAAATTAAACAATAAATATTTCCAAGACCCCCAAAAACCGGTAGAGTTTTCCCCAACCACGAATAAGGCCACGATACCAGCTCATTTAGCTAGCATTATTCATAGCAGAAATATCAAAAGCCTTAGAGAAGCATATTTTTAGAAGAATGTGGTTTGCTTAAATAAATTTTCCTATAAATATAAAAAACCTTTGTGACTTTTATTTCGCCTAAGCGAAACCATATCTCGCGCGTTTGACATTTTAATATCAATGAATACATAAAAAAAGTTTCCATTAGTTTAAAAAAATTGTTTGTGGAAAGGAACTACTGTTCTGCGTCCAGATGAGAGCCATTTCTTGCCAGCTGATCCGCCATTTCATTTCCGGTTACATACGAGTGACTGGGAACCCACACTGGGGAGACAGCTGGACTGCTGTCAAGCTAGTTTAGTTCATTTATATAATTATGCACTAGACCTGAAGTAACCACCATGAAACTATCAGCCTTGATATCCGCTTGACTGTCAGAGAGTTATTACAACTCTCCTTGATCCCTGGTTTATCAACCGACATGTCTCCAAGATCTCAAAAATTCCCACCTGAAGAATTGTTGTTAAATTGGGGAGCCTATAGTTTTTTGGCAGCGTAAGCTTCGATGAGAAAAAACCAGCCCCGACCCCAATACTCATCCTGGAGCCGTCGGTTTACATTTTTATAGAACTTCCGCCAGGATAATAACCGGCTCTCGAATCCTCGCTCAATGGGCAGATCGCTTTGAAAGAGTGGTCAGTAATTATCACTGGAGCTATATAATCTGTCCTGTCCTTTACCAAGTTCCGTGGTAGAGCGTCCAAGACGGAACCCTGTCCGTATGTTCTATTCCTCCATAGGAGGAACAACTTTGAGGCAAGAAATGTAGGCCTTTTCAAAATGTTCGCAACAAATTTTTAAGTTTATTTTAAACCAGTTTCCCGGTAAACTGAAAACCCGAAATTTTAACTTAGAACTAGTATTAAACATAAACTAACAACTAGAGTGGTCCTTATTTTTTAACTTCCGATTTTTTTTTCTTACCCTTTTAAATTATGGCACGTAATGAAAAAATTATACATACCAATTTTCAGCGAAATCGGTTAACGGGAACCCGTGCCGCATTTAAGGCAAAGTTTAGGTGTACCGTAACTGTAACTACACTAACTGCCATTGATAACAGCAAGTGTTTCTACTTTAGTTCTTGCTGAGAGCTCAAAAAAATAATAAACAATTTATGTTGCAAGTACTAGAAGATTATCAGCGGTGTTATCCCGATTCGACTAAAATCAACCTTAATAAAAGTCGGCATGTATTGACATACATACATATATCCAGGGCGTTCCGCATAAGATGCATCAAAAGTTTAGGACATGTAGGTTAAGTCATGACAAGGAAAAAGTCGTATCAGGGGGAGGAGCAATTTTCCCCAATTCAGGCGCGTTTTTCTAAAAACAGGGGTTCAAATCATGAAAAAACCTCAAAAAATAACGGGAATACGTATCTCATTCCTGTTTTCTGTTTTTAAAAACCAAATATTCAACATTTAAAATACTTTAAAATTAGACTTCTAAGTCAAATAGTTTTTGAGAAAAATAATGTCAAATTTGAAATTTTCCAAAAAAATTTAGAAAAAAAAATTTTTGGTCGCAATTTTTTACAAAAACTACATGAATAAATACTTTTTTTCTTAATCCGTAGTTTTCTGATAAATTCTACAAAAAATGTTTCAAACAGAACTGATCTATGTCTTATAGTTCTTGAGAAAATTGAAAATGACGACATATACTTCCCTCCCAAAAAACACTTTTTGCCTCCAAAGTGCAAAAACTGCAATCAGGTGTACGCAGTTTTCTGCGGCACGACTCACAGTGGTTCGTTTAGAACAAGCTAGGTGGACAAAAACAATAATTTACTATCGTAAATATTCCTATCGCAATACAAAGGGAGAACTCACACAACTAGAATTTGGAAAAAATTTTTTCCCGGTCAACCTACTATGATGACTTCCGCGTTGAAAAATGTCCCCTTTTTCAACTTCACAAGAAGAAAAGTTAAATGTCACCTCATGTACCCTCTCTGAAATTTATATATATTATACGCGCGTTTACATATTTTAACTCGGTATAAAAGGCGTGGCAGGTACAGACATTTATATATATTCTGGCTCAGAATCACCTTCTAAATCAGTTTAGCCTATCCATCCGTCTGTCTGTCTGCCTGTCTGTCCGTCAATCCGTCCGCCTGTGGAAATAACAATTGCAGAACGAATAGGTATCGTCATAAAATTTGGTACGAATATTCTCTGTTATCCTAGGCTGTTTGGTATTGAAAATAGGGAAAATCGGACTAGTGTCACGCCCACTTTTTATAGGGAATTTGAATTCATCCATGCTTATACCTCAATTTGTCAGCTGGTAGAGTGTAAAATGTAGTGTAGAGGGTAAAATTTTTAGCGCGAGTCGACCGTCTCAGACGTAAATATATTCCTAAAAATGGGCGTGATCCGCTACTGGTTGGTGATATCTCGGTTGGTGATAGATACTCGGGTGAAATCGGCAGGTATTCTGAAAGGTACTTGAAAAATCAAAAAAAATTTGGAGAACGAGAAGAGACTGAGCCGAGATCGCCGCGTTTCCCAGAGATAAAATTAAAAATGAGTTTTATAGAAGAAGCCATCCCTCCACAAGAAGAAAACCCCGTGTCTCCGACATCAGAAGTGGGATGTAGCCAACAGCCTCCACAAGAAGATTCCCTCACGAGTGATGGAAAGTAGCGTCTGCTGCTTGAGCAACAACACAAAATGTTCCTGCGCTAGTGCATATTTAACAGGGATTCCAAAGAAAAGGCCACTATGCAACGACTTGTCCTAATCCGAAGGAGAAGAACGGTACAAACAGCGAGAGGACTCGGGTGAGAAGTTTCCATTTCAGTATGATTCCGGAGCTGAATGCTCGCTTATTATTCTCGAGATTTTGTTTTACGTTTTGCCCGACCATTCCTTGTGTTCTGGTATTATGATGGGAAGTGAAATTTTGAAACAAGGGCTTATCCTCAGTTTAGGGAGTTCATCCAGTTCATCTCCTTTTGCAAGTCCTATACTTTTGGTCTAAAAGGGTGTTGGTTCTGACAGAATCTGTGTAGACTACCGTCCACTAAATGATAATACGATTCCAGATAGGTTTCCTTTGGTTCCGGGAAAAAACGCCCAAATGAAATAAGGCCCAATGCGGGTTTTATTTCATTTTGCCAAATTGGGCGTTATTTCATAAAAAATGAAATAAGGCCCACTTTTGGCTTTATTTCATTTTAAGAAATTTTCAAATTTTTCCGAAAAATGAAATAAAGCAAAAAAAAAAGAAATAAGGCCCAATTTTGCAGAAGGACACTTTACCTGCGCAGAAGGACCCTGGATAGAGGAAGGCTTTTCAACAAGGAGATGGTTTTGTTGGCTGAGGGTTTTAATCCCTGCCCCGGCCGAAGGCCTGCACGCAGAAGGACCCTGGATAGAGGAAGACTTCTCAGCAAAGAAGATGGTTTTGTTGGCTGTGGGTTTTAATCCCTGCTACGGCCGAAGGCCGGCATGCAGAAGGAAGGAAGGAAGAAAGGCAGGGATTCAAACCGTCGGCCAACAAAACCATCTCCTTGCTGAAAAGTCTTCCTCTATCCATGGGCCTTTCTGCGCAGGCAAAAAGTGTCCTGCGTGCCGGCCTTCGACCATGGCAGGGATTAAAACCCACAGCCAACAAAATCATCTTCTTTGCTGAAAAGTCTTCCTCTATCCAGGGTCCTTCTGCGTGCAGGCCTTCGGCCGGGGCAGGGATTAAAGCCCTCAGTCAACAAAACCATCTTCTTTGCTGAAAAGTCTTCCTCTATCCAGGGTCCTTCTGCGCAGGCAGAGTGTCCGTCTGCGCAGGCAAAGTGTCCTTCTGCATGCCGGCCAACAAAACCATCTCCTTGTTGAAAACTCTTTCTCTATTCTGGGTCTTTCTGCATGCATTAAATTATTCAGTCGACGCCGTAATTTTGGGCGTTATTTCATTTTCGGAAATTTTATAATTTTTACAAAAAAATGAAATAAAGCCCACAATAATTTCAATTTTTATTGAAAATGAAATAAAGCCCCAAAAAAATGAAATAACACCAAAATTTTACGATTTCTAATCTTCATATAAAAAAAGGGGCTTTATTTCATTTGGGCGTTATTTCCCGGAGCCGTTTCCTTTACCACTTATATCGGACCAAATTGATAGGATATCAGGTTCTTATTTCTTCACAACTCTAGACATGACTTCTGAGTTTCATCAAATCCCAGTTCATCCAAACTCTATTGAAACCACCGCCTTCGTGACGCCTGGAGGTCAATACGAATACCTTGCTATGCCATTTGAGCTTCGAAATGCACCTTCCGTTTTCCAGCGTGCTGTTCAAGAGCCTTATGCGATTTGACAACTTCTTTTGTAGTTGTTTATATGGATGATGTTCTTATTGCAGCTTCTAATGCCGAGGAGACTCTAGAAAGACTAAATGTTGTTTAACTGACAAAGGTTTCTCTCTGTCACAAAGCACATAATATGTACATTCTTTAAAAAAAAAGAGTCGTCTATTTAGGCTATGAAGTCACTAGCGAAATTAGACCTAATTCTAAGAAAATAACCCCTCTGACGGCTCTGCCTTCCACAGAAACTGTGACTCAGTCGCGTCAATTTATAGGACTGGCTTGGTATTTTAGACGTTTTGTGACCAACTTTTCACAGCCTATGGCACCGCTGTATGCTTTAACTTCTGCTAATGGTAAAATTGAATGGAAAATTAACCATGAAATTACAAGAAAGAAAATAGTCTCGGTGTTGATCTATCTATGTCTATCTACCCGATAGAGCTGTACACGGATGCCAGTGCTATTGCTTGTATTGTGCTAATTGCTATTGTGCTAATGCAAAAGTAGGATGGTAAACAGTGTGTAGTCACCTATTTTAGTAAACGAACTTCCTTTGCTGAATCTAAGTACCATTCATATGAGTTGGCATTCATAAGTACCATAAACCATTGTAAATTCTTTTAAGCATTTTAGAAATTATTTGCATGGACGAAAGTTTATAGTCATAACTGATTGTAGCTCACTTCAGCCGTCTCGTAAAAAGCTCGATCTCACTCCCCGCGTACATAGGTGGTGGGCTTTCTTACAGGCCTCCGTTTTTTATATAATTTTTCGCATGTGCCATGTTGACTTTTTTTCTAGAAATGGTGTCTTATTTCATAATATACAATGGAATGGTAAGACGCGATGTCTGCCGATAGTCCCGATATCGCTTAGATGGTCATGAATCTTATTGGTTTGAAAATATGTCACGCTTCGTTCAAGTTTCTAGAAAACTGTATTACGTGAAAAATCTCAAAATCACATTCTGGTCGAAATCAAGCGCAGTTGTACCCAATATCCAAAATACCGATACCTTACCACACCTTACACATTGATGCTTCTGGCAAACATAGTGGAAAGAGTGACACGAAGGAATATAGGTTTGTCTTTATAGATGGATTTACCAAATTCACCTTGCTTTACCACTCCTTAAATATTGATACTTGCAATAGTATTAAAGCCTTAAAGCAGAGCATTTCTTTGTTCGGTGCGCCAACTAGGGTTATTGCAAATCAGGGTAGATGTTTTGCTAGTTGTGAGTTTCGTCAGTTTTGTGAAACACATAACATTAGTCTACGCTTAATCGCGACAGGAGGTTCTCGTTTCAATGGTCAGGTTGAGTGTGTCATGGGAGCCTTGAAGAATATGCTTACTGCAGTAGAGGCCAATGATCAGTCGTGGCAGGATGCTCTCCCTGACGTGCAACTAGCCCTAAACTGTACTCAAAGTCGACTTACTAAGTCTAGTTCTCTAGAGTTCCGAAAGAACTACATTAGAGTTACTAATAGGTAAAATAGCTAGACCTGTCGATATGATGATATCTGACAGCGATGATTCTTTGGTCAACCTTGGCGAAGTACGAGAAAATGCAGTCAGTAACATGCAAAAAAGTTCAGAGTATGACAAAAACAAATTTGACAGAACAAAAGCTAAAATCAAAAAGTTTAATATAGGAGAATTTGTTTTATTACAAAACGACGAACATAATCAAACAAAGCTAGATCTTAAATATAAGGGGCCTTTTAAAATAAGTGATATATTGGACGGCGATATCTCTTAAAAGCGCCAAATAAAAAATGTACATATAAGTATCCCCACAATCGAATCAAAAAATGCCCGGAGGCCATTTCCCCATCGAGATTGCTGATGAATTAGAAAATTCAGAGATAACAGGAAAAGGGTTGTCACCGGATGGAGGTGATAATAAAATTTTGTGCTAAATGGAAGCACTTGAGGACCGCTGCAGTAGTGGTTTAGGATTATCACCAGATCGAGGTGATAATAGAGGCTCAGTGCTGGATAGAAGCACTTAAAGACTACTACTGTAGTGGTGGAGGGTTATCACCGGATAGAGGTGATAATTGTGTGCCGGATGGAGGCATTGAAGTCACGGGATGGACGTGACTGGTTATAATTGTGTGCCGGATAGAGGCATAGAAGTCACGGGATGGACGTGACTGGTTATAATTGCGTGCCGGATAGAGGCATTGAAGTCACGGGATAGACGTGGCTGGTTATAACTTGGCTTTTTTTTAATATCAAAAGGTCGATGTCGATTGGGAACTGGTATCCGGATGCATCGCATTGAATAAATGCGTGGTGGGTTTTCAAAAAAAAAGAAAAAAACACATTTGTTGAACTTGTCGCTTATTATAGTTGTTAATCTCTTGTTAATCTCGTATTCTATTACCCATATTGTATTTAGGTTTCTGAAATCAATTGTATTGTGTGTACTACTAAAATTTTAGTGCTGATGTAATGTATACGTACTGAAATTCTAAATAGTTAATAAACCCTAAGAACGTTGTAGTTCTTCGTATTTATTTGTATGTCAGATATAGCCGAGTGTACTTGATAGTAAAAAACTATAGTGTTATTATACACCACACGAGGACGTGTGAAGCGACAGAATGGCCGTGTCGCAGAAGGTGATGCTCGGAAAGCATCAACTGGTTAATGAAACGTCAAGTATCTATCTCGGTTGGTGATAGATACTTGGGTGAAATCGGCCGGTATTCTGAAAAGTACTTGACAAATCAATAAAAATTTGGAGAACGAGAAGAGACTGAGCCGAGATCGCCGCATTTCCCAGAGATAAAATTAAAAATTAGTTTTATAGAAGAAGCCTCCGGGGTTTTTATATATACTATATATACATATATATACAAAATACAAAAAACATATATACATATATACAAAAAACACTAAAAATGTGTATAATTTACATAGGAGTGACTTGAAAGATTTAGTGAATGATTCGTATAAAGATACTGACGACATGGCATTAATGTCGCAACAGTGATGAAAGTATATGAAATTGTATGTAGAAAGAAATGTACCCAGTAGTTCATGTCTCGAAGACATCTTCGAAGACGAGTGCAAGACATACGGCCGTCGTCGAGGACACCTGGAAGACAAGCCTATGTTCGTCTTAGAGGACATTTTCATACGAATGTCTCGATTGTCTTCGACGACAACAAGAGCGACAGTGTCCTCAATATTGTCTTCGACGACAACAAGAGCGACAGTGTCCTCAATATTGTCTTCGACGGCAACAAGAGCGACAGTGTCCTCAATGTTGTCTTCGATGGCAATTAACGAAAATGTCGCCTCAGAAAATAAACAAAAAATAGCCTAGAAACTGTGACGAACCTTTCTTGGCTCCGGGTATGCTCGCCGGATGTCCAGGGTTCGGAACAGAAAATTTGTTGATTTGCAGAGGACCGGGGAAGAGAAAAACACTGCTTCGATTCTTTCCTTAATTCACTTTATTAAATTTTGCTTGTTCTTAGATTAATTATAGTCTTTAATCGCCGATTCACTTCTTTTAAAAAAAAAATACATATTCCAATATGTTAAAAAAAATGCCTACTTCGTTCTCTGTCTGTTGTAGTCTCTGTCGTGCCAACGTACCGACGACCTACTAGGCCCAGCTCGCTCTTCGTCTGTTGTCGTCTCTGTCGTGCCAACGTACCGACGACCTACAAGGCCCGGCTCGCTCTTCGCCTGTTGCTGTCTCTGTCGTGTCAATCATACCGACGACCAACTAGGCCCGGCTCGCTCTTCGTCTGTTGTCGTCTCTGTCGTGCCAACGTACCGACGACCTACAAGGCCCGGCTCGCTCTTCGTCTGTTGCTGTCTCTATCGTGTCAACCGTATCGACGACCTATAAGGCCCGGCTCGCTCTTCGTCTGTTGCTGTCTCTGTTGGGTCAACCGTACCGACGACCTACAGGGCCCGGCTCGCTCTTTGTCTGTTGTTGTCTCTGTCGTGTCAACGTACCGACGACCTATTAGGCCCGGCTCGCTCTTCGTCTGTTGTTCACGTTCCTCAATCGTCAGCTCGGAGGTCTTCTGCGCAGTCCACTGTTCTTACCGGTTTGACCGCCGCCGCTTGACTCCCTGCTTCAGAGTCCCCGCACAACCAAACTTCGCAACGTCTACAGTCAACTTTTCAGTACGATTTGACGAGAGCTCTGACGTTAGAAGTTAGAAGTCACGAATGCTTCTATTCAATTCTCTCTTTGACGTCGAACTTCCACTCGTTGTTTTTGAGAAATTTTTGTTTGTATTGCAGAAACGTATTGCCACCTTTCATCGAAAAACCTTCATTTTCACTCAGGTTTTTCCTTCGTTTCACGAAGTGGTGGAAGTATTCGCTCATTTTGCTTGTGAAAAGGTTGGTGGAGGAGGATGCCAGGTACAGAACGGTTGATACATAAATGAAAAATGTGAACAAACTTCGCTAACGTCTGCGTTGTTTGTTTAAGGCTGAAGTCAAGCGAGAGAGCGACGTTTGACGTTGCGAAGTTGGTTGTGCGGAGGCTCTCAATCGTTTCACTGTCTTCATAACCTCATGGTCTGTCCTGTTTGAGTCTCGTGAGAGTATTTCGAGACTCTCGAGATCAGCTGTTTTCTCATACTGCCTATTGTTATTCCCACAGGGTGATCATGATTACGCTTTTAAACTAATATTAAATTATCTTAACTCTATTACATTCTTATTTTAAATTAATTTTGATAAATTATAAATTACAAAATTGCCAAATATTAATTTAAATTTTATTTATAAATTTTTGTAAATGACTTGCGGGATTCGAACCCTCACTCTCAATATAACTAGGCGAGCACTTACTCCACTAGGCTATTGAGAGCCGCTTGGTATGTTATATTCTTTTTTTATATTAATCACAATTTAAAATCAACGAACGACTGAAAATTGGAAAAATTGAAGTATATTTAAAAAGTCATAATAACAAATGCTCGTTGCTATGCTTAATTTTCAATTTTTGGTTGCTAGCACGACAACCTGCAGGACGTGTCCCTCACAATGTCCGATTGGGGACATTCCGTGTCCCTAAACATGTCGCCAATGAAAAATTTTGCCGACAAATAGGAATTTGTCTTGCAAGATGTCTTCGAGGACAATGTCTTCGACGAAGCTTTGAACTACTGGTTGCACATGTATGTATGCATGTATGCGTGAAAATAATTTAAAAAATATTTTAATTGCAAATGGCTACTTCGATTAAATTTACACTTACTGGTCCTCATATCTCTTTGTCAGCAAACATTATTAATTTTCTTGAAAACCATACCATTTAGAACCATACGGTTTTCAAAATTTTAACAAGAATTTATTGGGATATTTTGCTTAAAAAAAAAGAATGTCTTATGTGTTTTTTCTTTTTTCATCGATTAAACATCTGTTTTTACGTTTTTTTCTATAAATTTCTAGTTTACCCCCTCCCGTCTAAACGGGTGGAAAGAAACCCCGCCCCCATACAATTTTTTTCTTGTCACAACCTAACAAATACAAAAAACCAAAAAAATAATTTTGTTTAATCTTGTTCTAGACGAACCACTGTGCGAAAGTTTGGATATATAGTTTTCTTATCACATGTAAAAATTTGGGAGGGTAAGAAAAACAAAAATCTCACAAAATTTGTTTACCCTTATAGCTAAGGACCACCCTACTAACCACCCACGCCCACGAAGTGTTGAAAAAACTGCTTGAACTAATTATTCAAGTTTTGAATATTTTTTGTCAAACTTTATAGTTCTTTGTAAAAACGTTTTATATCGAATAAAAAAATTTTTTTATTCAGTACCATGGTTTTTAATATTACCGATGTGTATGTACTTATACGTGTATGTGTTTGTACTTTGGCTCTTTAAAAAAATAATTTAGCACATCCGGGGGAAAAATGGCTCTTAACTCCGGAAAGGTTACCGACCCTTGATCTATGGAAAGGACGTTTGTTAAAACGTTAAGTGAATCAGCTGCGGTCGAGTACATCGCCCCTGTTGCACTGATACAAGCCGTTCTTTGTATCCTGCTGGTTTTCACTACGTTATAGGATTTCGATGGAGCTGACCACCATAGTATGGCTACCAGTTTGTGCCATCAGATTAAAAGGTGGAATTTTTGTTTTAAAGGTGAACAGCACAAGTAGGGATTGCATAGCGAAATTCGAAAAATTCCGAAATTCGTTCTCATAAATATAATTGCGAATTCCGGAAATTCATAGCGAACTCCGAATTATCAAATTTTGTTTTTTGTGCTCTTAATATGTGTTATTATGTAGGGGAATGGTGCTAAATAAATGATCCCTTTAGGTCAAATTCCTTCTAAACTATTTGTGCCATCTAGTAGAAACGAAACTCAAACATTTCGTTATGATGTACTTAGTCAATACACAATCTTAAAGGATGGCTGATAGATGGCGATGCGCTTTTGCAAAAGAAAATTCAAATTTGAATAATTTGATGTAATATTTGGCCTACTTTGATTATTTTCTTAGCGAAATGCTTCTCTGCTTTGCCAGAATTGGCTGCAGTTATGTATTTTATGATTAGAAATAGTGTTGATATTTTTTCCTTCGAGTGCGTATTTGTTTCTAAATTAATTTAATTACTGTGGTGCGTATTTTATAACTTCGTTTTCTATTCAACTATCGATATTTTTAAACTGAGTAAGTTAGAGCAGTTTTAATTTATTTTTTCAATGACATTTGAAAATTATTATTTAAAAATTTTTTTATACTCAACTTCTGAAAGACATTAGCTGCGTTCCTTTTACCTAATCTAATCCGGATTTGCATACAAATTTCTAATCCTGCTCCCGATTACGATTAGAAACGATTAGAAATTCTAATCCAAAGATGCTTGTCTGGATTTGACGCTTAGATGGCGCTGATGCAAAAATTTGTGAAGGCACTGCAAGGCACATTCCTACATTTTAGTCATTTCATCTTCTAAATTTCGGTGTACGTGATTAAATTTCCTGCAGTTTAGTCATTTCGTCTTCCAAATTTTGGTTTACGTGACTTATTTTAACCATTTTCACACAATTTTTACAACAAAACTATCGATGTCAAACAGCTGATCCTTTTTTTTTGGTGGGGTTAGTGCTGACACCTGCATGTGTTTTATCTTGCCGTTCCTTTTTAAATCCGGATTAGATTAGGTAAAAGGAACGCAGCTAATGAGACAAATCTTTATAGTCTTTACTAAGTACTAACTGAAATTTTGTGCAATCAATAGCTGCGTTCCAGCTTGTCTAATCTAATCCGATTATCATGTGGAACGCTAAAAGATATCACATCCAGATGGCGCATCCACAATTAAAATAACATTGCCGACGAAAATGGAAAATTATTTTATGGTTAGTAAACGTTGTAAAGTACATATTTTCCATGCGTAATTATATAATTTAGGAAGCACACATTCCCTAAGCACAAGCTCTGTTTTGTCAGTGTTAACTGATAGACCACAGTTTCTTACTCAGGTATTTAGTCCAGCGCTCTTTCCGTCAGTTCACTAATAACACTAGTTTACAAAATGGTATTTTTTTCATGTGCGGTTGATGAGAGGTGACTTTTTTATGGATTCCCCCTCGCTGAATTCGAAAATCAAGGTTAATGTTTTTTCTTCAAAACAGTTTTTAAGATATTGTGATTTTTTCATTTTTTTTACCTCTTTTGACTCTCAAAACTATATCTGGATCTCAATGTATCCGATTTGGTAATTTTTCGTACCAAATAAAAGACAATTAAATTGACGAACAAATACATGTAATGATATCTTTAATCAGTTAAACGGTTCAAAAGATATCCATGAAAACAGTCCAGATTTTAAAAAAAAATAATTTTAAAGCTCATTCTGTGGCCACGGAAAAATAGAAAAAAATAGCAAAAATCCGTTTTTATCATGTACGTAGAGCTGATTATTTTACGCAAAAAATAACACTAACCAGAAAAAAATCTACCAAAAAATGATAAAGTTATTAACGATTGAATGAATAAATTCAAACCCCACATTTTCTGAATATATTATTTTTTCGACAAGTAGTTTTTGTTTTTTTTTGTTCTCACGACGAAAACTAACATTTGGTTTTGCATAAAACCACACAATTTTTACTAATTGACATTTTAGTGAAATTATTTCATTGTGTTAACCGAAATGGCTAAAAGAATACGTGAATTTCAGTGCGTAAACCATAAGAATTATTTTTGTTACGTGTGTTCTAATTTTGTCCCTAAGAAAAATAGGCGTAGTCTCACGGCTTCAATGCAACACAACTATCTCCAATATTTTGGAATAGCACCTGCAACCTTGCATGAGCGGTGGAAACCAAATAAAGTGTGTTTATCGTGCCATATAACTCTTACCGCGTGGGGTTCTGGTTGAACAAAGTAAGTTTAAATGTAGAATTGTTGATGGTTTCATACGTACATGTCATAGATAACGGGAATTTTTACCAAAATTAGACGGTATATGAAATTCGGAGTACCGACGATATGGAGAGAGCCCCTGTGTCATACGGTCGAATGTTACTTTTGCTTAAGCAAATCGGTTAGTTTTGGAAAGAAATATATAAATGTTATTTTTGGTTATAGTGACCTTCTTTTTAGGTAGATGATGGGTTTTGTTGAAAATGTTCAACGTATTAGCGTAAATTTACAGTATCGCTTTAAAAAAGTAATAACAGCATCAGACAAAGACCAACATCGGCTTAGAGACATAACCAACTCACTAATAATTACATATTAGATTTATTTAATAAGTAAGTTTGAACAGAAAATTGTAATTTCTTGTATATATTTATATTGTGCGTGTTGTTTTAGTGTAATAACAAAAAGAAATCGTCACAAATAAAACCCCTGATGAAGTGGAGAAAAATTTCACGAAACATTGGGAACTAGCGTTAAAACTGTATTTTCAATAAATACCTACCGACCTCCAGCCCACGTTGAACATTTTCAACAAAACCCATCATCTATATAAATGTTAGTTTTCACTGTAGCAGTAGCATCGTCGTGAGAACGAAAAACAGAAGCTACTTGTCGAAGAAATTAATATATTCAGAAAATGTGGGGTTTGAATTTATTCATTCAATCGTTAATAACTTCATTCAAAAACGTTAATCATTTTTTTGTAGATTTTTTTCTGGTTAGTGTTATTTTTTGCGTAAAATAATCAGCTCTACGTACATGATAAAAACGGATTTTTGCTATTTTTTTCTATTTTTCCGTGGCCACAGAATGAGTTTTAAAATTATTTTTTTTTTAAAATCTGGACTGTTTTCATAGATATTTTTTGAACCGTTTAACTGATTAAAGATACATTACATGTATTTGTTCGTCATTTTATTGTCTTTCATTTGGTACGAAAAATTACCAAATCGGATACATTGAGATCCAGATATAGTTTTTAAAGTAAAAAGAGTTAAAAAAAATTAGAAAATCACAATATCTTAAAAACTGTTTCGTAAAAAAAATATTAACCTTGATTTTCGAATTCAGCGGGGAGGAATCTATAAGAAAAGTGGCCTTTTATCTTGTGTGGTGCAGCGTTATTCGCAGATATGGTCAATGCACCGGCTCCTCACTTAGATTTTGCCAGCTTCGATCTCTACTGTTGGACCGATTCTACGATCGTTCTAGCATGGCTGAAGCGGGTACCCTGTACGTGGACATTTTTTGTAGAAAATCGCGTTTGATCACACTCTATAGTTTCATGCGGAATCTCCCAAAAACCCCGCAGACATGGCAAGCCGTGGTATACTCCCATTAGATCTCTGCTCTTCCTTGCTCTGGTGAAACGGACTTGAATGATTAGTGTTCCCCAAAGAGGTCTTACTCTCTCCCTACACAAAATCTTGAAACAGATTTAGAGGCCAAGCAAATTAAAACCCACTTCTCATTATTCTCTGGATATCAAGATCTGTTAGAAAAATTCTCGTCTCTCCCAAGAGCTTTTCGAGTTCTTTCTTATCTCTTCAGATTCTTCTGTCGAGCACATCCTCAACATCGTTCCTCTTTCAGAAGAACTCCTCTCAGTGTCGAGGCAGATGAGATAAAATTTATCAAAACTCGCCTCATGACACTCGCGCAAAAGATTTATTTTCCGCGAATTATTTTTTCATGAAGATGGTGTTTTCGCGTCGGTGGGCGTTTAGCCTCTTGTCCGATATTACCCTTTGTCCGAACGACACCCCATTATCCTCTGCTATAACGCACATTTCACGAAACTCCTGGCTCGGTTTATTCATGACATCACCCTGCATGGCGGCAATAAATTGCTGCTTCGATTGATTCGTATTCAATTCTGGATCCCTAAAGCGACCAACTTAATAAAAACGACCATTCACTAATGTAAACCTTGCGTCATAAACAAGGATCGGCAGAGAACGCAACTCATGGCAACTTTGCCTGCCAAACGAACCTCTCTCTCTCGTCCTTCGCAGCCACTAGCCTTGATTTCACTGGACCCTTCGACGTAAAAAATTAAACAGGGCGAGCATGTCTCATCACCAAAGGATATGTCAGTCTTTTGCGACAAAGGCAATCCACATTGAGGCTGCTAGCGCCCTTTTAACACAGCTCGACAAGATTGCCCAAGGGATGTTTATTCAGACAATGGTACAAATTTTGTGGGCGCCATCAAAACTCTGCAAAAGGACATAAAAGAGTTCCTCAGGCAAAGTCGATAACTTCTTATCTCGCATTTTGATTATCAACAGATCAAATGGCACTTTACTCCCGCCGGAGCTCCACACATCGGCAGTGTGTGAGGAAAGCCAGTTAATCAAATGATTCACCTTTGAGGAATTCTTGACTTTCCTGCACAAGATAAAAGCTTGCCTGAACTCTCGACTCCTGAGTCGTGTGTTTGATGACCCCACGGATTTACAACCACTTATACCCCGGACATTTTCTAGTTGGCGGTCGGCTTTTAGCCCCTGCTGACAGCAGAATACCTTGAAGAACTCCACAAGCGTCATTAGTGGAAATACCCCTGAATTGTTTGTTGAATGTTATTTAATCGGTAACGCCTAAAGAGGGTTACATTTATTAACGATTTATGCGTAACACATTATTAGTGCTACATACATATAATATATAGGAATTAAAATTATCATTTAATATTATCATATTAGCTTATTCTTATTCTAAACTTCAAAAAGTCCATGTGTTTACTTCGATTCTCACAGAAGTTTGGGCTATTGGGATTTCACGCCCTGAACAGCTGGTTGCCAAACTTGCTGACGCCGAATAACGGACCTGCACAATGCGCATTTGCTTTGTATGAAGATGTGTACACGTCCGACGAATTACACCTTTACGTTCTCATTCTTGCGACGAGTCGCAATTTTATCGCTGGTAAACAACAAATTTCACACCCTTATTCCAGACTTATTGGTGTTTAGAATACAAAAAGACGATTTTCGAAACGATATCGCCTCTTGGAATAAGGGTGTTAACAAACATCTGACGTGAAACGTCAAAATATGCAATTCGTCGCAAAATCTTATTATTTGAAGTTAGGATTTTGCATCTCTTACCGAACTTTTTCATGCAACTGTGAAATATTGTTTTCTTTACGCATGCTTCATTTATGCGTATCGATAAGGCAGCTGATCGGGACATAATATAAAGCAAAACATAAAGGTGGTGACTAAATTTTTTATGTATTGTTTTCAAGCGACGTGTAAGTTAGCCGTAGAAAATCCTTCTTCAAAGAGGGTAAAACTGGTAGGAACTGGAAAACTGGTAAAACCAAAAACCATTCTAAAAAAACATAAAACTTCAGAAAAGCTTATTTTTTAGAGATAATTTTTAGAAAATTCAACGGCAAAGTTTATTGCTAATTTTCGAAATTCAAAAAAAAAACGATTTTATAAGGAATTAATATTATTATATCTTTTTTTATTATACTATATTTTATTTATGTGTGTTTATTAAATTTTATTCCTAAATAACTGGCTCTAAATAGACTTCTGGTTACAGAACGAATACTTCTGAAAGGTATGAACTGTGTATGTCTGCCTTAAATTAGTATACGTAATTGCTTTGTTTGTTTAATTAATAATTCGTAATTTATTTGGCGTTATTTTATTGAATTTTTGAACACAGCTAATCAAAAAGCTGCTCTTTACGTACCATTCTATATCAATGGGTAATATGTCAAAATCGCCAAAACGAATGCAACCGTTCGATAAGTTTCTTACGTTTGTCACCTTGCCATTAAGAGCAACACTTGCAGGTATGTGCTGTACCCCTTTCTCCATGTGGCCCGATAAATGGGTTTCATAAACTTAGAAAAATTATTATCATTGTATCAATTTTTATCATTATCAATTTTTTTCAAAACAAATAATATCAATAGAGTAGGTTGTCATTTGCAAGCAGCTTGCTTTCGCGGTCTTTTCTCGTATAATTTACCTCTTTTTAGTTACTATTGTTACTTTTATTAGTTACTATATTTTTAGACGAAGCTAAAGGGCCAAGGATTTTGGAGTTTGAATCAGGGTTGTGAACTGCTAAGTTCAAGAATTTCTCCGGATTTAGTTTAGTTTTAGGGGTAAATACGGATTTATCGCTTTTAAATCCGTATTTACCTTAAATCCTTAATAGGATTTAATTGATTATGTTTTTATGTGAACACTATATTATACTAACCTTCGGAGCTTATGATTTATTATAATTATGTAAAATTTCATAATATCTATATATATAAAAATGAAAGTCCTGACTGACTCATCAACGCTCAGGACTTTCATCAACATCACCCTGCATGGCGGCAATAAATTGCTGCTTCGATTGATTCGTATTCAATTCTGGATCCCTAAAGCGACCAACTTAATAAAAACGACCATTCACTAATGTAAACCTTGCGTCATAAACAAGGATCGGCAGAGAACGCAACTCATGGCAACTTTGCCTGCCAAACGAACCTCTCTCTCTCGTCCTTCGCAGCCACTAGCCTTGATTTCACTGGACCCTTCGACGTAAAAAATTAAACAGGGCGAGCATGTCTCATCACCAAAGGATATGTCAGTCTTTTGCGACAAAGGCAATCCACATTGAGGCTGCTAGCGCCCTTTTAACACAGCTCGACAAGATTGCCCAAGGGATGTTTATTCAGACAATGGTACAAATTTTGTGGGCGCCATCAAAACTCTGCAAAAGGACATAAAAGAGTTCCTCAGGCAAAGTCGATAACTTCTTATCTCGCATTTTGATTATCAACAGATCAAATGGCACTTTACTCCCGCCGGAGCTCCACACATCGGCAGTGTGTGAGGAAAGCCAGTTAATCAAATGATTCACCTTTGAGGAATTCTTGACTTTCCTGCACAAGATAAAAGCTTGCCTGAACTCTCGACTCCTGAGTCGTGTGTTTGATGACCCCACGGATTTACAACCACTTATACCCCGGACATTTTCTAGTTGGCGGTCGGCTTTTAGCCCCT
Organism: Conops quadrifasciatus; assembly: GCA_949752815.1. Taxonomy (NCBI): domain Eukaryota; kingdom Metazoa; phylum Arthropoda; class Insecta; order Diptera; family Conopidae; genus Conops; species Conops quadrifasciatus. Next base: position 17,452,441 of record OX457079.1, read on the forward strand.
GCTGACAGCAGAATACCTTGAAGAACTCCACAAGCGTCATTAGTGGAAATACCCCTGAATTGTTTGTTGAATGTTATTTAATCGGTAACGCCTAAAGAGGGTTACATTTATTAACGATTTATGCGTAACACATTATTAGTGCTACATACATATAATATATAGGAATTAAAATTATCATTTAATATTATCATATTAGCTTATTCTTATTCTAAACTTCAAAAAGTCCATGTGTTTACTTCGATTCTCACAGAAGTTTGGGCTATTGGGATTTCACGCCCTGAACAGCTGGTTGCCAAACTTGCTGACGCCGAATAACGGACCTGCACAATGCGCATTTGCTTTGTATGAAGATGTGTACACGTCCGACGAATTACACCTTTACGTTCTCATTCTTGCGACGAGTCGCAATTTTATCGCTGGTAAACAACAAATTTCACACCCTTATTCCAGACTTATTGGTGTTTAGAATACAAAAAGACGATTTTCGAAACGATATCGCCTCTTGGAATAAGGGTGTTAACAAACATCTGACGTGAAACGTCAAAATATGCAATTCGTCGCAAAATCTTATTATTTGAAGTTAGGATTTTGCATCTCTTACCGAACTTTTTCATGCAACTGTGAAATATTGTTTTCTTTACGCATGCTTCATTTATGCGTATCGATAAGGCAGCTGATCGGGACATAATATAAAGCAAAACATAAAGGTGGTGACTAAATTTTTTATGTATTGTTTTCAAGCGACGTGTAAGTTAGCCGTAGAAAATCCTTCTTCAAAGAGGGTAAAACTGGTAGGAACTGGAAAACTGGTAAAACCAAAAACCATTCTAAAAAAACATAAAACTTCAGAAAAGCTTATTTTTTAGAGATAATTTTTAGAAAATTCAACGGCAAAGTTTATTGCTAATTTTCGAAATTCAAAAAAAAAACGATTTTATAAGGAATTAATATTATTATATCTTTTTTTATTATACTATATTTTATTTATGTGTGTTTATTAAATTTTATTCCTAAATAACTGGCTCTAAATAGACTTCTGGTTACAGAACGAATACTTCTGAAAGGTATGAACTGTGTATGTCTGCCTTAAATTAGTATACGTAATTGCTTTGTTTGTTTAATTAATAATTCGTAATTTATTTGGCGTTATTTTATTGAATTTTTGAACACAGCTAATCAAAAAGCTGCTCTTTACGTACCATTCTATATCAATGGGTAATATGTCAAAATCGCCAAAACGAATGCAACCGTTCGATAAGTTTCTTACGTTTGTCACCTTGCCATTAAGAGCAACACTTGCAGGTATGTGCTGTACCCCTTTCTCCATGTGGCCCGATAAATGGGTTTCATAAACTTAGAAAAATTATTATCATTGTATCAATTTTTATCATTATCAATTTTTTTCAAAACAAATAATATCAATAGAGTAGGTTGTCATTTGCAAGCAGCTTGCTTTCGCGGTCTTTTCTCGTATAATTTACCTCTTTTTAGTTACTATTGTTACTTTTATTAGTTACTATATTTTTAGACGAAGCTAAAGGGCCAAGGATTTTGGAGTTTGAATCAGGGTTGTGAACTGCTAAGTTCAAGAATTTCTCCGGATTTAGTTTAGTTTTAGGGGTAAATACGGATTTATCGCTTTTAAATCCGTATTTACCTTAAATCCTTAATAGGATTTAATTGATTATGTTTTTATGTGAACACTATATTATACTAACCTTCGGAGCTTATGATTTATTATAATTATGTAAAATTTCATAATATCTATATATATAAAAATGAAAGTCCTGACTGACTCATCAACGCTCAGGCTAAACGCTTGGACCTAGAAAGCTTAAATTTTGCAAAGACGTTTCCTTTATGATGTATACAAGAACTAAAAACGGATATTTCGAAATTCGACCCCCAAGGTGGTGAAAAGAGGTTGCAAAGTTCGTATGAGAAATATATTTGTGGTCAGATTTGCTTGAAACTTGGTCTTAATACTCTGGTATAATTAATCAAAAACATATTTCATCATTTTTCAAAATTCAACCCCTAAGGGGTGAAAACGGGTTGCAACGTTTGTATGAGGAATATTTCATTTGTGGTCGGAAGCAACACACGCTTTCTAACCATTTAAACAAAATGAGCCACAGCAACGCGTGGACGGGTACATCTAGTTTATAATAATTTGTTTTTCTAGCCTTTCTAAAATTTCTAAAATTTTAATGTGATTTCCTAATGATACGTCTTCCAAATACCACCAGACCTTATTCAAATTTCTTTAAAGCCACGTAAAAAATTTATACATTCCACCAAGACGATTGAAGCACGAAAAAAATAATTTGCCAGCGGTACAAAACGCAGTTTCCAGCTGCGGTCTGTTTCGATATTGGCTGCTTTCGTCGCTGGTCTTGTTTTTCTTACAAGTGGTTTGTTTAGATTTTACTAGGTAGCGAAACGAAATTTCAAGCAGAAAAGAATTGCATTGCGTAAATATTAATAGGAAGAATATAAATGAAAAACCGATAAAGTGCGTGGACATAAATGTTTTTTAGCGACCATCATAGTTATGATTTCGTGCAGCCGACAAGCATCGCCGCCTTGGTTCTGGTTATAGCATTAAACGAAGTAAATCTTTACAAATATGCAAGTCTTTGCAGTACTGTGAAGAGGTCGCTCCACATTCGTTGTTGGTTTCAATATCATCAGGTTCAGTTGGATGACGAGTGTTTTTATACCCTACACCTGAAGGAATGAGGTTATATTCACTTTGTGCTTCCGTTTCTAACACATTAAACGAGGCGTGGCAGGTATAGAAAAGTTCGCTAATTGAGCAAAAATCGAAGACGAGCCAAAACACGTCAAAGCAAAATAGCTGTAAAAAATTAACTGAACATTTAAAGTGGCCGAACTTGTTTGCATAAGCGAGGGACATGAGTACCAACAAAACGCCACAAAAAAATTGAAAATCGAATATATGTGCGTAACCCGCGGGAATTCAAAATTCGCGATACTTTTTGAACAGACCTCGTACTACGAACTAGACTCTACATGGACTCAGTTCACTAATAGTAGCCTTAGCAACACAATGTCAGTCCCTGTCTATGCGAGACCCGCTATACTTGTTTGAGGTCAGCTAGCTTAAACATAACCTATCCCTCTCCAATACCAAAAATTTAGGGGAAAATGTCAACTTTAGATCTACAAGCTAAGAAATTCAGCGCTTAATTAAATTTGCACAGTACTATATACTAATATTTTTATATGATGTATAACATGTTTGTTATGGTGTTTAACATGTTTTATTATAGTGTATAACAATACAATATTTTAACAATCTATTTTTTTAACTATTCAAGATCATCAATCATGTTCACAGAGCATCCATCAATTCCAGCTGTAGAATTTTCTGTATCTGGACCACCGGTAATAGTTTTCGAAGTTTCGTTTGCTTCTGCATTTGCTCGATTTCCAAATTCTTGCATTTTAAGAATAAGCATTGCAAATACTTGAGCCGGGAGGGATGTTTGCAAGACTTGAAGTAGCCTTGCAGGTTGCCCACAAACAACAATTGCGTTAGCCAAATGCTCGACTCCACTCTCAAATTCTCCACGAGCTATAAGATTTTCTCCTAGCTGTATTTCTTGAAGGAAGTATCTGGAAATTTATAAAAAATAAAATAATTAATAAGAGTTTAAAATACTACATATTCCTAAAATAATTGTATTTCAGTATAAAAGTAATACTAGCTAAATAGATACTAGTTAAGTAATACTCCATACTTAAGCCTACAGAATTTAAAACCAGTGCCCATGTTCTGTAACTCTTGTAAATGAAAAGTTAAGCGGCTTATGTTGCAAGTAGTTCGGCAAAAGTTTAAAAGGAGATGATCTTTGCGACGTTTACTTGACCATGGACCATTCTTGCTTTGCCACTCTACTATACATTTTCCAATTGTAGTTCAGAAATGGTAATTTGTATTGTAGAAATCGTTAAATGTAATTCAGCAATAGTTTTTTATATTTCATAAATGGTCAAATGTAGTTCAGAAACCGTTGTTTGTATTTAAGAAATTGTCAAATGTAGTTCTTGTAGTTCGGACTTGAGGATCGGAGAAAAATGTTGAATACCATTTTTTATTTTGAAGCTTTTTAGCCATTTTCCCCATTTAAAATTTATTTCCCATTTTTTTACCATTTAAAAAATCATAGCCCAAAAACTACAAAAAAGCGCGGAACATACATGGGGGTGATTCGGATACCCCTCAATATGAGGCACCTAAATTTTACTTTTGGACATCACTTCTCCGGCCACCCTGTATACTCGCATATCTATATAAAAGACTTCAAAATAAAAAGTGGTATTCAAAATTTTTCTCCGATCCTCTAACGACGACGACGATTTTTCTTCTCCTCCAATTAGTTCCTCCAAAAGTCGGCATTTATAAGAGAGAAAGTTTAGTTGGTCCCAGGCCCAAATGCAAAGGCAGAGAAGAGCAGAAATGGCTTTTGTACCGACTTTATTAGGCAATTCACACTTACTCTTATAAGTCCTGAAGTCTCATAACTTATAATTTTCTATGAGTCATTGTCACATTTTTTGTTGTTTTGCACGTATTCTGCTGTTAGTACACTTATAATTCTCAGAGATTTTCGAAAAATTATATGTCCGTTCAAAAAAACTTATATATAAATTAGAACAAGTAAGAGCGTTATCTTCGGCCTGGCCGAAGCTCATATACCCTACACCCGCATCTGTCGAAGTGATAAAAAGTGGGCGGGTGACACCTACTTTTTTAAATTTACAGGGAGCAATCTATCTATGATCTCTTAACTCATCTACAACCCCGCTTTTCCTACCAAACACCCCATTATATGGTATAGTATATAAGTGGGCGTGTCACGCCCATTTTTGACAATATATTTTAGTCTAAGATGGTGTATTTGGAAATAAAATTTTAGCTGAAAATTTGGTCTACAAGCCAAGAATTTGAACTAAAAGCATGGATGAGTGCATATTTTCAATAAAAAGTAGGCGTGGCTCTGGTCCGATTTTCCCCATTTTCAATACCAAACAGCGTAGGATAACAAAGAATATTCGTGCCAAATTTCATGACGATACCTCTATTCGTTCTCCTGTAATCGTGATTTCCACAGACGGACGGACAGACAGACAGACAGACAGACAGACGAACGGACATGGCTAAATCGAATCAGGAGTTGATTCTGAGCCAGAATATATATACTTTTCTATACCTGCCACGCCTCCTTTAATGCGTTACAAACGGAAGAACAAAGTGAATATACCCTTAACCCTTCGGGTGTAGGGTATAAAAACAAATAGTTAACAGAAGAGGCATTTACATCGTTGCATTTGAGAACGATAAAAAAAACGCTCACGGATATTTCTGCCATTTTAACTTTGATTTTAATCTACAACTTTTTGTGCCAAATATAATTTCGAAGCCATACTGAAACATCCGCCACATTTAAAAAATACGAAAAAAATGTGAACAAGAACTGTTCAAACTTAAAAGTCATAACTTAGGACCTCATAACTTGTGAGGGAAACTGTGAATTACCAGCAATGTGGGAATTTTTTTTATTTTTTTACTATATTTTACTATTTGTGTATAATGAGGCTTAAAACTAATGGTAAGTAGCGTTCTTTCTTAAAGATTTTATTTATTAATTAAATTTTATATTTTTACATATTTGCACGACTATGTTTTTCTTTAGATTGTATGAATATCTCTGCGGGTGTAGGGTATATTCACTCTGTGCTTCCGTTTGTAACGCATTAAAGGAGGCGTGGTAGGTATAGAAAAGTATATATTCTGGCTCAGAATCACGTCCTGAGTCGATTTAGCCCTATCCATCCGTCTGTCTGTCTGTAGAAAACACGATTACGGGAGAACGCATAAAGCTATCGCAATGAAATTTGGCACGAATATTCTTTGTCATCATAGACAAAGAATATTTTTTAGGTAAATATTAATGCATTCAATTAGAGCTGAGATTTTGAGAGCTGAATTTCTCAGGTCGCAGTCCGGATCTTAGGTTTAAATTTAATAGCCTGAACACAGTCAAATTGAAAACAGCGGTGTTGTAAATAAGTTAATATATCAACATTTATTATCTAAAATAAATAAAAGTAAGCGTCACGAAAGTAACGCTCCTACTTGATTAAATTATGTTTTGAATTAATCAATTATTTTTTTTTAAATTCACAAAAAGATTTTATTAGATTTTTATCAAATATTTGCTCACTTTTTCTATTGTTAGGTATACGTTCTGAAACTCGAGGATTCAAATTACGACACGACAGTATGGTAGGATCGCCCTGAGAAAAGCTTTTGTCCGGCGTGAACGCCACTGGACAGACTAAATGCCCTGCTTGGAGCTGGGACTTGTTGCAGTTTGCCTTACTAGAACGCTGGCAAAGTTCCAAAATAAAAAGCCGATTTAGGATTTGGCTGAAGGTTCAGAACTGATTTTATTTCGGAGATTTTGGGGTTTTTATAGTCTCGAGAACTCCATTCTTTTACTTAAAGTAATTATAGTAACATAAATAAATATATTCTTACTATTCTATCGTAATCTAAATCGTGGTCCCTTCCTTCACTTTACACTTTCACTCAATGTTATTTACATATGGTTTTAGTAGTTATTGAGTGCATATCGAGCACTTGTCCAATTACAATTTTAACATAAGAATTTGGGCGGTTCCTTTGTTTAAAATGAAACTGCAGTTGCAGCGCAGTCGCTACTGTAAACAATATATCGGTCACGGGGAGTTGGACTTCAAAACGCATGCTCAGGTTTACGTTATATTTTAGACTTATGAATGCAGAAGCGGATTTCAGGTACGTAAGTACACAACATTATTACTATGTAATATTATTAACGGCTTTCTAACTTTAATTTTTTATAATTTTATGAACACAAAATAGATAGCGCAGGAATGAAAAAAATTAGGTCATCAATAGGCCAACCGAAAACAAACACCCTATATGTTACAATTAAAATTTTTCGAACTACAGCTGATAGTTTCTGAACTACATTTGATAGTTTCTGAGCTACATCTGATAGTTTCCAAACTACATTTCATAGTTTCTGAGCTACATTTGATAGTTTCTGAACTATATTTGATAGTTTCTAAACTACATTTGATAGTTTCTAAACTACATGCGAAGGTTTTCGAAATACAAATGACCATTTCTGCAATAAAAATAACAATTTCTGAAATACAATGGACGGGTTCTGCAATAAAAAAGACCATTTTTTAAATAAAAAAGACGATTTCTGAAATATATTTCACTATTTCTGAACTACATTTCAACTGAATTTCTGAACTAGGTATATACTGAAGTCTATACCATTACCAATTGCCATTTTTCCTTCACCTCTCTGATCTTCTATGAAATCCATTCTAAATCTGGTTTCTTTTTAACCTATTACAGTTACAGGAAAGAGGTTTAAACTGTAGCTCGTGAAACTTTTTTCCTAGCATCTTTTATTTTTTTTATTCTTCTATTTTTAAAAATTTTATTTCTAGCTGCTTGCTTTCACCGCCTTTTAATAACTCTAAAAACATCCTCGTACGTTTGCAACGTACGATTAGTTTGATTGAAAATGTTTTTTTCTGTTCCGAATGTATACATTTGCTCAAATTTGTTTTGACAATAAACTCTAACATATAATTAAATAAAACACAAGCGTTTTTCTTATTACACACAACATAAAGGAATACGACCAGAGGTATTACACCTAGTGTTAATGAAGTTTTGTTATCCATAAGAATTGCTTTGCATTTAAAAAGCAATAAAATTACTTTTTTTACTTTTAAAATAAACGGCTCATATATTATTACATTTCCGTAAATGGGGGGAGCGGTTGGGTAAAATGGGATATATATTAACATATATAATATTTTTTGGAAACTAAGTCGGGTGATTTATCAATCACGACTAATTAAACAAAAACCCGTTTTTAATTTTTAAACCCCCAGGGCGACGGAGGGGGGTTTTCCAATAAGGCTAAAATTTTGTGTGGAATATTAAGAATACTATTTACCACTTTTCCAAGCTAGTCGCATTCAAAAATTAAAGAGAAATTTTTCGGCCCAGCCTACTTATAAAACACAGCCATAAAAAACCTCGCAGCAACATTCTACAATTTTTCCCAAATTTCATTTATAGAAATTTAATTTTTCTACAATTCAGTGATGCTTAAAAATATAAACCGTCATGTTTCCCACAACACTCCAATAACAATAAATCGTTAACAGTGAAGTGATTCGCTCCAATAATTTAATAATTTTTCTCTTTTCACTTATTTCCGGCATCTTTGTTGCTTCCGCGTTCGAACAGCTGATCAATAAACAGCATTTACGTACACGACTTAATGGTGTGTTCACGAGAAAAGGCAGATAAAATCACACAATTGTACAAAGTATAAAATTATACAATTTCATGAATTAACCCTTATTGATTAAGAATTCAGTGTCAGTATTCGAATACTAAACAGCAATTAACTCGCAGGGGCCGTATTACGCTCTTGTACAAAAATTAAAAAGTACACACAGCTCAAATTTGCACCGCTTACAAAATGTACACTGTTGCAAAATTTGGTATTACTAATGTACACTCCATGCGAGAGTTCACGCTGAATTAGCTGAATGTAAACATTTTGGCAGTTGATTGGCAGATGTTTCTTTGCATTAAACACAAAGCAAAAATGGATATACACGTATTTATGGTTCTTTGAAATTTCTTTGTGCGCTTCGCTTTTTCGCTACTGGCAGCTATCAACTGAGTGCTGGCCAAGACTTCTTTGTCTCCATGTCACAAGCAAAAGTAAGCCAGTGCATCAGTAAAGTAATAGCTATGCTGAACGGAATAGCACCTGAATACATATACATATTTCCCATCGGAAGAAAGTTCGACTGGAGTAAAACATAACTTTTTTCAACTGGCTTCATTCCCTGTAGTAGTTGGAGCTGTAGATGGAAACCACATTAAAATAATGCGTCCGAGCAGCGACGTCGAACACGCTTATTATTGCAGGAAAGGCGGTCATTCCATAAATATTCTGGTCGTATGTGATGCGAAATGTGTCATACGTTATGTAAATGCAAAGTTCCCAGGAACTTCACATGATGCCTACATTTGGAAGCGGTCAACAGTTTTGTCCCATCTAAAAGACTTATATGCCAGAAATAAAAGGAATTTTTGGCTTTTAGGTGATAGTGGTTTTCCTCTCCAGCCGTGGCTGCTAACACCGATCGGTTCCCCAAACAGTGCAGCTGAACAGCGTTACAACAGACCACACAAAATTACTCGGTGTATAATAGAGCGATGCTTTGAGATTTTAAAGAGTAGATTCCGATGTTTATCGAATCAAAATTTTTTAGGCTACAATCCGGCAAAGGTTGGACAAATTGTCAATGCATGCTGTGTAGTCCACAATGTGTTAATTAAAAGTACCTATTAATGAAGAATTTTTCCTATCAGAAGAAAATTCCAACGATGAAAATTTGCCATGCAGAAATCTGCCCGAATAATGTTTTTGTCGAAGGAATGCGAGGACGACAAAGTGTAGTATATGACTATTTTACAGAATAAAACTAAAAACATTGTTTTAAAATATTTTATTTTTTAAAGCATCTTATTTTCGGCCCCCCATCTCGAGCTTGGCCATCCGCCTCCTTTCCTTTACCTCAAATTTCCGCTCTTCTAGCTCGAGCTGGGCCTTCCTCCACCTTTCTTCCGCCACCAATTTCTTTTGTAATTTTTTCCCAAATGTAATTTTTTTTCTTCCAATTGAATCCTCCTTTTTTTTAAATTCCACTGCTTCCCGGTGGATGTCCAGCGCATTTTCTTCAAACATATCCGTTTGCCGAATCCTCCTTTTTTTGTTAGCACTTGGAATTGGTTGGGGGGTCGCCTCCCTCACCACAACACTCTCCACGGTAATGTTCACCGGTAATGTTCAAATGGGTGGAGTGCCCTAGCCCTTAGCGGACCATTGACGCCACTTCTGGCAAAGTCAGCCTTCCTCAGAGCTTCTTTTTCTTTCATATGAACTCTGAAATTAAATTTATAATAAATTCTTAATGTACTATGTTAATTGTGAAGCAGCACATACTTTTGATCGCACCAAAACTTCCGCCACTGCTTCCAATCCTTGTTGGCCCACCAATTGCATTCAATTGGAATGGCAGCTCTTCCCACCTACTTTGCCTCGTTTGGGCGCCATCCACGGATTCCCACCTGAAACAAAAGGGGATTAATAAAAATTAAATAAATACGATTTCCTAATATATTATAAACTTACTTGTCCTGAGAAAAAGCAGTATTCATCTACATGAAGGAGACAAGAAAATCTTTTTGCTCCTCCATCGCTTTCTTCGCTTTTATAGCATTCATAATTGCACTGTTGAAATGAGAGTGCAAAAATATTTCACTGGTGTGCACTTTTTTGACATTTGTATGCACTTTGCACACGACCGTAATACGAAATCAGCGGTGTACACAAAAATCTGTGTACACTTCTAAATTCACAGGAACGTAATACGTCCCCAGGTTACATAATTCCTGTTGTTTTTACACGAATAACACTTTGGTGGTTCTGCAATGCCTGGCTTTTAATATGGTGTTTCCATAAAATAGTTTTGGTTGAGGCTTCGAATATCTATCAAGGGTCAAGTGTTTCCATACAAAACTAGTTTTATTTTTGATGCAGTTGTTGTATGCAAAACCAATGTTTTTTGTTTGTTTATTTTCATAGAATATTTTTTGTACAATACTCATATTTTTCTTTCTACCATATTAACTATATTCTCCAATTGTAATTGAGAATAGAACAATTGAAATTGAGATTGTCTAATTGTAATTGAGAATAGAAAAAATTAAACTGATATTGTCTAATTGTAATTGAGAATAGAACAAATGAAATTGAGATTGTCTAATTGTAATTGAGAATAGAACAAATGAAATTGAGCTTGTCTAATTGTAATTGAGAATAGAACAAATGAAATTGAGATTGTCTAATTGTAATTAAGAAATAGAAAAAATGAAATCAGTTTCATTGTCTAATTGTAATTAAGAATAGAACAAATGAAATTGAGATTGTCTAATTGTAATTGAGAATAGAACAAATGAAATTGAGATTGTCTAATTGTAATTAAGAAATAGAAAAAATGAAATCAGTTTCATTGTCTAATTGTAATTAAGAATAGAACAAATTAAATTGAGATTGTCTAATTGTAATTGAGAATAGAACAAATGAAATTGAGATTGTCTAATTGTAATTAAGAATAGAAAAAATGAAATCAGTTTCATTGCCTAATTGTAATTAAGAATAGAACAAATGAAATTGAGATTGTCTAATTATAATTGACAATAGAACAAATGAAATTGAGATTGTCTAATTGTAATTGAGAATAAAACAAATGAAATTGAGATTGTCTAATTGTAATTAAGAAATAGAAAAAATGAAATCAGTTTCATTGTCTAATTGTAATTAAGAATAGAACAAATGAAATTGAGATTGTCTAATTGTAATTGAGAATAGAACAAATGAAATTGAGATTGTCTAATTGTAATTATGAATAGAAAAAATGAAATCAGTTTCATTGCCTAATTGTAATTAAGAATAGAACAAATGAAATTGAGATTGTCTAATTGTAATTGACAATAGAACAAATGAAATTGAGATTGTCTAATTTTAATTGAGAATAGAACAAATGAAATTGAGATTGCCTAATTGTAATTGAGAATAGAAAAAATTAAATTGAGATTGTCTAATTGTAATTGAGAATAGAAAAAATTAAACAGGGTCGGAGACTACTAAAACCAGAAATCTTTTTGGTTTTGCATTGAACCGACCCCGACACCGGGTCGCAGAAAAATTCAGCTGCGTCGTGGCAAAATTTGTGAAAACACAAAAAATCTGTAACAATTTGCTCTAAATTTAATATTTAGATTTAGATATAATATTCCGGGAAATAACGCCCAAATGAAATAAAGCCCACTTTTTTTTTATATGAAGATTTGAAATCGTAAAATTTGGGTGTTATTTCATTTTTTTTGGGCTTTATTTCATTTTCAAAAAAAACTGAAAATGAAATTGTGGGCTTTTTTTCATTTTTTTGTAAAAATTTCAAAATTTCTGAAAATGAAATAACGCCCAAAATTACGGCGTCGACTGAAATTTAATGCAGAAATGAAATTGCAGTTAGCTTTTTTGGATGTAATCCCTTCCCGCGGTCGAAGGCCGCTCAACCAAAAATACTTTGGCTGCAAAAAAAACTTGTGCAATGGAGTAAATGTTGGACTTATTGAGGCTTTTAATCTCTGCCCCGGCCGAAGGCCGACTCGCAGAGGAACCCTGGATAGAGAAAGGCTTTTCAACAAGGAGATGGTTTTGTTGACTAAAACCCTTAGCCAACAAAACCATCTTCTTTGCTAAAAAGTCTTCCTCTATCCAGGGTCCTTCTGCGTGCCGGCCTTCGGCCGTGGCAGGAATTAAAACCCTCAGCCAACAAAACCATTTTTACTGAAAAGTTATTTTCTATCCAGGGTCCTTCTGCGTGACGGTCGGACGGGGCAGGGAATAAAACCGCCAGCCAGGAAAACCATCCCCTTGCTGAAGAGTATTTGTACATTAACCCATCCAGTGTGTCCAACACCTCCTTCGTAGCTAACGCATTTCAGCTTTTATCGCAAAATTGGACCTTATTTCATTTTATTTTTTGCTTTATTTAATTTTTCGGAAAAATTTGAAAATTTCTTAAATGAAATAAAGCCTAAAGTGGGCCTTATTTAATTTTTTATGAAATAACGCCCATTTTGCCAAAATGAAATAAAGCCCACATTGGGCCTTATTTCATTTGGGCGTTATTTCCCGGAGCCGAAATTTTAAATCTTTTGAAACATTACATCAATTTATTGAAACCCATTCAAACTACGATGCAGAAGATTAATTAATATGTGGATTAAAGATCCTTTTTCTGTCGATATTGAAAAGGAAGAAATTCTTAATCTTAGTGAACAAGAAGTTGATAATTTAATTGAAATTTTATGTGACACCTTGGTGTACTTAAAAAATAAGTATCGAAACAGATTGGATGTCGAACCTAATTTGAGAATAAAATTATTATCATTAAGTTCTAATTTGAAATTACTGTGTGATGAAAATCAACATCATCCTTTGCACTAAGGTCAAAATATGTAAAACAAAATTTACTTTATTTACTTTAAGTTTTAAATAAAGATAATGTTTTTGAAGATAAAGTTTTTGTTATATAATTACTTTGCAATTTTTGTTTATGAAATAAATAAACAAATAACTTGAATTTTAATTTTTATTAAATAAAAATTTTATAAAATAAAATAAAATTTGTTTTGTAAATAAATGTTTTTTTTATAAAGTGGGTCGCGAAAAAATTTAAAATCTCGTACCGGGCCGCGGTCAAGAAAGTATGGGAAACGCTGGCTTATACCATTTAATGGTTGGACCCATTATAATGGTTTGGCTTAATTGAGCTCTGTAATGTTTTTGTTATGTTTTTTGCGCCGATCACAATAATGGATAAATAATAAAATTTTTGGTCGCTCTCGTCCGGTTTAGGAGTTATAGCCCTTTAAAGTTTAAAAATTTACCGTCTATATCTCCTAAACTGTACAAGATATGATATGATACAGGCAGCGTTGTAAATGTATTAAAAATATCTTATTTATATAAAATACAATTTTAAAGAAAATCGTGTACTTTTGAAGAAAACTTCAATTACAAATTTTGGCTTAAATTGAGGACAGCACAAACTCTCAAATTTTGTTGTTGTTGTTTTTTGTGCCGATCCCAACAGTGACAACATTTTTTGTCGCTCTCGTATGGTTTACGAGGGCTTATATTTACATCTTCTTACCAGCTCCAATTTTTGTTGTTGTTTTTTTGTTGTGTTTGTGCTTCGTTCCTGACCCCAACAAGCATAAAAAAAATTGTCGCTCTCCTTTGGGGCGGGGCTGGAGCCCTTTGAAATTTAAAATATAAACAGCGATATCTCCGAAACTACAAGAAATATTCAGATCAATTATTTATTATATATTATTATTTATTTTACAAAAATTAAAGATGTTTTTAATACCTTGTCAATGGTATATATCATCCAGAAAACTTATACAATTTAGGAGATATAAACGTTAATTTTTCAAACTCGGTTAAAGGGCTATATCTCGTAAAGGAACAAATTTACATCTCCTTACCAGCGTCAATTTTTTTGTCGATTTTATGGTGTTTTTTTGCTTTGCTCCTGACCCCAACAAGCATAAAAAAAATTGTCGCTCTCTCTTGGGGGCGGGGCTGGAGCCCTTTGAAGTTTGAAATATAACCAGCGATATCTCCGAAACTATAAGAGATATTCAGATTATATTGGTACCGTTAGAAAGCTAATATAAATATCATAATTCATGTAAATTCATCGAAATGTTAACAGTTTTTGAAATAAGCGCAATTAAACATTTTTAGTACAATTTTTTTCCATAAAAAAATTTTTCCTGAAATAAAATGTGTAATTAATGCAAGCAATTATACTTAAAATAAAAAAGTAGATAATTTAAGCTTTCTTAGAAAATTTATTTCATTACGTTTGTGATAGTCGCTTCCATAGTCATATAAACGGAGTGACTAGCAGAGCGAATAGTACATTGGGATTTATAAAGCGATGGGCTAAGGAATTTGGTGACCCCTATATTACTAAGCTACTGTACACCTCTCTGGTGAGACCGATTCTGGAGTATGCCTCGCCTGTCTGGAGCTCAAATTATGGCTGCTACATCTCGCAGATAGAATCGATTCAAAAGAAATTCTTGCTTTTCTGCCTTCGTAATCTCCACTGGGACGATTCGGTGAACTTACCGTCTTATGAATCTCGACTAAGACTTATAAACTTACCATCACTCGTTAATCGTCGAATTATTATCAACGCTATTTTCATTGTGAGCTGTCTATCTGGTGTTACGGATTCCTCATATTTGCTAGCCAACATTCAACTAAATGTCCCTCGTCGTACGTCGAGACGTTATGAGCCTCTTCATTTAAGCTTTTGCTTTGGTTTGGTTTGCTTTTGCTGTTTGGTTAGTTAAACGTAAAATTTTACACTTTTTGTCTAATTCTTGAATCTTTTTATTTTTTTAATTATTTACCTATTTGTAAACTCAAAGGCAATGAATGTGCTTAGGTTAAGTCTTAAATAAATAAATAAAATAATATTTAATCCGAAATCGTGTACTTTTAGAGAAAATTTAAATTTTTAATTTTTCATACTATTTTTTGCTATTCAATAATTTTTTTCACTGTAAAATGTATTAATTTATAGTTTCTTAATCCATATTCAGAAAGCCGAGATTTTTAGCTCTACAGGCATATTTTTTTCTCCAGTATCGGTGTAGGATTTTAGGAGAAAATGCATTTTAAAGCTCATGAATGCAATAATACCTTTCATTACTGAGAGGATTTTGTTGATTTCTTGCCGCGGCCGAGTATTGTGAGCTTTAAAATACATTTTCTCGTAGAATGCTACACCGATACTGGTGGAAAGTATCGATGCACCGATGTCTGCAAAGCTAAGAACCTGGGCTTTCTTAATATTGACATATTTATATGGATTAATTATAGATTTTACAGAGAAAAAAATAAATGAATAGAAAAAATATTATTAAAAATTATATGTATATTAATTTTAAAATATATTTTAAAAAAATAATTTACATGAAGTAAAGACATTTTTAATACCTTCCCAATGGTACATATATCATCCTATAACACGTAAACCATACGAAAGCGACAAAAAAATTTTGTCGTTGTTGGGATCGGCCCAAAAAACACAAAACAACAACTGTCCTCAATGTTGTCCTCAATACGATTTTACGTATGTTGTTGGTTTTCTTACATGCTTTTTAGGTCTGTAGATGAAAACATACGAATTTCAACCACTTTTAAAACTGATGTGATTCGTCTTTCACATGTCATACAATGCCCATCGGAAAACCATGCGTCTAAATACTTATAAAAACATATTCAGATACACTTTATTACTTTAACGTGCATTTATATCTAATGAATTTTTTCAAACTATGCACAAAATATGAAAAAATTATTTAACCCAAATTGCGCACCATCAAAAAAATACTTCAAACAACAATCTCCGACATTAGCTTTAATTACTTTATCTCTTTTCCTCGCGTTTATTTATAGCCATGAACACAGCCGAGACAAAGTTCCAATGAAGTATCTTTTCTACACCTAGGTTTCTGTATACCAGCTCACATGGCTGATAAGACATGTCAGCAAACCGATGTTACCAGATACCACTCAACGAATTTTCGCTGCAAAATCTTTACATTTTTAAAAATTACTTAAAGGAATATGTAAAATACTTCAAGCTTGGTTACAATGTTTCGTCTGAGTTGGTATAGTGAAATACAACAAATGATAGACAAAGAAAAATCAACAAAAATCCTTACGTAGAATCATCCCATACGCTCGAAATATGTATGTTTTGACTGATGGGACTCGCCAGTCACTCCTGGGCCTTCAAGGCCCGGGCGTTCAGGAATAACCTTCTTAATATCTTCACAATGGTACGTATATCATCCGGATATCTCTTAGTTTCGGAGACATAGACGGTAAATTTTTAAATTTTAAAGGGCTACAACTCCTTGGGATCGGCGTAAAAAACAACATGTGCTCAATTTAAGCCCAAAATCCTATTTAAAATTTCTGAATTTGGATCAACCATATCGTATATGTATGTTGGCTGTTAAAACGATTGCAATGCGTATTATATCTAACCTCTATGATATCGAATTAAAAACAAATTAAAAATAAACTTGCCTTTCAATAGCTTCATGGTCGTTTAAGTTTGGCACTCCACCTTTAACTGAAGCACAGCTTTTGCGATAACGCCTTCTCCCTTAATGCATAGAATTACTTAGGCAATCAATGACAATTATATCAAACATTAATCTTACGTTCGCGAATTTTTTTTTTGTAATCGGGATCACTCCGCCGTTTATTATCAAAGTAAATACAATATCCCAAAAATAAAGTTCCTGCAACTCCTGCTGCGATGCCAATAGTAGTTTTATTAATTTCTATCATTTTGAAGTATTACTTCACAATTTTGCAGATCGATAAAATATATTACCGATTTCAAAATTATATCCCTCTTAAATACAGAACCGGATTTTTGTACAATGAAACTTACAACAGAGGTAATGATATGCGACACTTCGGCATTAAAGCTGATCGGTTAAATTAGAATTATCTTTACCATAATTGGAATTCCCCATCCATACATGTTGAGGTGTAATTTTTGCTAGTGTTGGGAACTATCGAATAAAAACTATCGAGTTATTCGATAGCAACAAATTATTCATTTATTCGATAGTTTTTACTAAAAGTTTTTAGTAATTCACTATCGAATAATATAATGGTTGCATTATTCGACAGTTTTTAGTAATTCAGAAATTATTCAATGAGTAAGGCCTTGATATAGAAAACTTTTACAGTCGAAACGAAAATTTTTATGCTATTGAGGCGAATTCCCCCCACGACAAAATTTTATGTAGCCTTTGTGAAAAAAGTGAAAATAACCAATTAAATAATAATTTTAATAACTACATATATGTATATTACATTACAACTATAATAGTTATATTGTACATTAATTAAACGTAGGAGCTGCAAACTGTTGACCTGTTTTTCACATATCAGTCTCTTTAATCTTTCAAACTGCTGTGTATGATTTATGTTTATCAGTTTCTTTGAAATTAAAATTGAATTTATTCGACGAATTGGCACAGCTAGAAACAAATTTTAGCTATTTTTAGCTATTTTCTTACCAGAGTAAAATTTTTTCACCCCTACCTACCCCGAGCTAAAAGCTATTAACGAGTGAATCGCTCGATAGTTTTTATGCCTGGTTTACACAGTGCGAGCTAGCGTACGAGTCAGCCTTCCGAGTAGCTGCACTGCAGTAACTCGCAACGTTTGGAGGTAACTTACGAGTAACTCGTACGTGTGAGTTGGTTAGTAGCTCGCATCCGAGTTACTTCAACATTTTTTGTTTTCACTCGCCTGCTCGCCGTGCCAGCCGGACAGCTGTGCGTGAAACAGCTGTTTTTTTTTGTGTATTACGCCGAATCGTTCGAAATGGCTGCGGATAGATGGTCTTCTGACAATAATATTTCATGACACTTTATAGATCGTACGAGTCAGCCTTCCGAGTAGCTGCACTGCAGTAACTCGCAACGTTTGGACGTAACTTACGAGTAACTCGTACGTGTGAGTTGGTTAGCAGCTCGCATCCGAGTTACTTCAACATTCTTTCACTCGCCTGCTCGCCGTGCCAGCCGGACAGCTGTGCGTGAAACAGCTGTTTTTTTTGTGTATTACGCCGAATCGTTCGAAATGGCTGCGGATAGATGGTCTTCTGACAATAATATTTCATGTCAGGAAGAAAACCTGTGGTGGAATTGTTTCGATAAAAACTATCGAAATAGAGATATGAGAAAAGCATCTTTGGAACATATCGCAAAAGGAATGCACCTAGGTAACACCATTGAGGTAACTAAGAAAATAAAAATTTTACGATCCACCTACAATCAAGAAGTGAATAAAATCGAAAAAAGCAAGAAGAGTGGCGCTAGCGCAGACGAGGTGTAAAAACCATCCATAAAATGGTTTGATATAATGGATTATATAATGAAAAAAATTAATTTAAATTGTTATTAATTAATTTAATAACAATATTAATTTATTGATATTGGCTATGGTTGTAGATAATTTCCAATTCCTGACATAATATTGTTGTCATAGATCGTATCACCGTTTTTTTTATTAAAACAAGTTCACTGGACATCGCGACTAGACTAGGACTGGGCAGTAGCTAGGTGTCGTGTAGACAGCAAAGGCGAGCCGAGCTGCTGCCTAGGAATTTGACAAGCCTAGTAGCTGTCTACTGGCCAGGCAGCAGCTTGCACTGTGTAAACGAGCCATTAGAAATACATAGATCGAATGAATGAATGAATGAGTGAAAAATCATTCGATAGTTAAAATCATTCAGTAACTAACTATCGATAGTTGAAATCACTCGATAGTTCCCAACACTAATTTTTGCTGAGCCCTTTTCAGATAGGTAGCGACATACATACATGCTGTTTCATTGACTTTGTTTACACATGCGATGAATTGCATGCCTCAAATAGCAACACCATGCTTACATAATACCGATGAATCGCAATTATGCCTGTGTTTTTGTTGCTGTTTTGTACAGTCCGCTAGTTTGAAACAGCTGATATATGCAACTCGACGCAAAATTTTATTATTTAAAATTAAGATTTTGCAGCTCTTACCCATCTCTTTCGTACTATTGTGAAAAATTGCTTTCTCTTTCAAATAAAACTACGATCCGTTTTACGTGTAAATAGCTCTTTAAAAACAATTCAGTAAAAGTCTGATCACATCAAAAGCTCCTTTGCTGCAGCAGCAAGATGCAATGTCAAAATTACATTGACTGCATTTAGGACAACAAGCTGTGTTGGCTTTTTCTTGTCAGAATAAATCATGTGCTTTGAATACGTTTGCTGAGTCTTTGCTGAAAAACATCAACATTTAAACAACAACAACACTTTATGCCAAATTCCACGTGGCCGCCACACGAGAAGTAAACAAAACACTGAAAATGAGTGACAGAGAAGAAAGTTCTGAGCAGATCCAGCATACAAATTTTTGGCTAGAAAAAATGGCGACGGCTTTGTCAGCCCTTCTGACCTTTCTAACCCGACAAAAAAAAAGAAAAAAGCGAACACAGCTTGTTGTCCTAAATGCAACCATTGGCTCTTACTGTGGTACCTAAATAAGGCCGTCCTGCGTTGTGTTGATGTCAAAATGTAATTGATACACAAAGTTTTATGGTAGTGGCTGAAATAAGCAACGCAGTAACGCCGAGCTATTCGGGTTTTCAATTTTGACATGCGCTGAGGGACATTCGCTTTTATGAGATTATAAATTTAATTTAGAATTTTAAGATTTATTAATTTAATTATTATAATTATTTATTTTATTTTAAGTTTTTATGAAATTATTTTTGTTAATATTAAACGTGAAGTAATAATGATTAAATTAGTATATTTGTTTGTTTAATTTATGAGATTATAAAAGCCGAATCTTCAAGGAAATTAAAGTCTTCCTTAGCAAAATACTTTTCTTCTGTAAGAAGAACAAGAACACAAACACATGTTGGCGCAACATGGTATTTTCGGTTCAGCGCAGTGTTGCTTTGAGAAGAGGAAGCACAACGGGCATATTTAAATACCACAGTTATGGGAACAGAGAAAAAAACAAATTACAATGCCGCTACCGATTGATCTATTTCGTATTTTGTATATTTCGGTTGCTCTTCTTCTTCTTATTGTTGTTGTTAAATTATTAGAGCTCGGCTTCCCTGCAAACTGTTTCTCTGTATACGAACTCCCAAAAAATATTAATTCAATCTACTTTTTCCGAAAGTGAATTAATTTCAAAAAAATAATATATAACCAAAGAATATATATTGCTTTGGTCGTGTGTTGGTCATAGGCAAGGTTGGCGGCGCTTGCGGTCGCAACTAGAAATTTTTGGAACTTTCAATTTTGGAAATTTGTAATTCTTTAGGTTACGCGATATGAGAAATTAAGAATTAAAACAATGGTAAAATTTTATAAGGATTAACGAGCACATATTTTAGAAAAATATTTGTTACAAGCAGTAAATACTCGTATTTATTAATTTTTGGAATTTAATTTTTCAAAATAATTTTTTAATTCTTTTTAATAAATACTACAAATATTTTTAAAATATTAAAATTTTTATATAATTTTTTATTAAAATATTTTAAAAATATTAAAATATTTGTAGTATTTATTAAAAATAATTAAAAAATTATTTTGAAAAATTAAATTCCAAAAATTAATAAATATAAGTATTTATTGCACGTTAATCCTTATTAAAAGCTTAAATATTAAAAATTTGTAAGCTTACTTTCTTAAATTTGAACTATTTCTATATGTATGGACATGAATTAGTTTATCGTTATCCCAAATGTCCACTAATTTAAAAAAAAAATGAATAACTAGGATTAAATTCGGTTACGTTTAACAAAAAATTATATTAATTCATTGTACCAGATAAAATGCACCGAACATACCGACATTTTGTCCTAATATTTCAATAAGAAAAAACCCAGTTGCGCTACGTTCTTCTTATTGTTAAAAAGGCATTCTTCTCTGTCGTTTTCATTTATTTTCGACGTCTAGCGTCGTCAACTCTGAGAACTCAAGAATAGCCACGCAAAGCTTATTCTACATGCGATGACACACAGACCCTAAATGATACAAACACATGCATTCCAAATTATTGTACACATCGTTACCCGAAAAAAGAACACCTGGCATGGAGGCGAGAATAACAAGAAAAATGTAAAAATTAAAAATGCCTTAAATTGAAAAAATAAATATTACAAACACATTTTTAAAAACATTCCCGCATCCAGGTTCGAACTCAGGCCTTTCTACTCGTCAGTAACCTACTCTATCCACTAGGCTACCAAGCCTTATAAACGATTGCTGGTTTTTCAGTTAGAAGTGCACTGCGGCCATCGTTTGCCGAAAAACGAGAAAATACGATAGCAATGGAAAGTTAACATGACCACAAAAAATTTAGTAAAAATTGAGCGAAAAAGACAATGTGTAGAAACAATGTTTATAAACTTGGGTCGTACCGGTACGACCCACAGAACAAAATTTTTCGTTCGAAAATTTGTATGAGATGCGCCTTCTATACAATACATATTCTTTGATATAACCAAAGTAAGAGTGTTATCTTCGGCTTGGCCGAAGCTCGTATACCCTACACCCGCATCTGTCGAAGTTATATAAAGCGGGGACACCTACTTTTTTAAATTTACAGGTAGCAAATTTTGATATATTAACTCATTTACAACCCCATCTCAAAATTCAATCAATTTTCAAAATTCATCTGAAAATTCGGTCTACAATCCAAGAAATTGAGCTAAAAGCACGGATGAGTGCATATTTTCTATAAAAAGTAGGCGTGGCACTGGTCCGATTTTCCCCACTTTCAATAGCGTAGGATAACAAAGAATATTCAGGCCAAATTTCATGACGATACCTCTATTCGTTCTCCTGTAATCGTGATTTCCACAGACGGACAGACAGACAGACAGACAGACGGACGAACATGGCTAAGTCGAATTAGAAGGTGATTCTGAGCCAGAATATATATACTTTTCTATACCTGCCACGCCTCCTTTAATGGGGTTCTAACGGAAGAACAAAGTGAATACATCCTCATCCCTTTGGGTGTAGGCAGAGCTGGGGAATTAAATTCCACCCCCTTTGGGGGTCCCCATCCGCCGCCCACCCTGTCCAAAATCCATTTCATGATGTTTCCTATGGATTTCTGCAATAAAAATTTTTTCGTAAAAAAAAACCCGTGTGACCCCCTTGGGGTCGTCCCACCCACCGCCCACTATGTCCAAAATCTGTTTCGCGACATTTGCTATCGATTTGTGCAATAAAAATTTTTTGGTAACAAAACCCCCTTGGGACCCCTTGGGGTGGCCCCACCCACTGCCCACTATGCCAAAATCCGTTTTACGACATTTGCTATCGATTTGCGCTGTAAAACTTTTTTGGTCAAAAAACCCCCGTGTGACCACTTTGGTGATCCCCACCCACCGCCGGGTGGGCGATCAATTTAATTTAGTATTAATATCACATACATATCATATAGTATTTCCTATCAAGTGTAACAATAAAAGTTTTTTTGCCATAATCTGCCTATATGTCTTCTTCTTCTACTTACACTCTATCATACACACAGTAAGGTCTTAAACGCCAGCAAAGGACTTCAATTCCTCCAACCTTAATTCCTCAAAAGGAATTAAAATTTTCAATTCCAAATCCAATTCCAAGGAATTGGGACTTATAATTCCATTCCATGTGAAAGGAATTTCTGTGCTCAATTCCAAGTCCAATTCCTTTCAAAAGGAATTGAGACTCACTCAATTCCATTCCTTTTGCTTGAAAAGTACTTAATTCCAAAGTCCTAATTCCTGAGGAATTTACTTGGAATTGGAATGGAATTGAGCTTTTCCCCAGCTCTGGGTGTAGGGTATAAATATATGAAATAATTCCCAAAAAATATGAAATATCTTCAAAAAATATGAATTAACTCACAAAAAATATGAAATATCTAGACATTTAGATAGACAGATAAAGATGAAAACACCCAATCTTATTAGACAAAGCGAAATTTGACCTTACGCGTTTTATCGTACATTTTGCCACGTAACGTATATCCGAACAACTTAAACGCACCGACCGACGCTTAAGTTGGCCACCTTTCAATTATCGGTGCCGTTGACATTTCATTGCATTTGAATAATAAATTGTTGCAAGAAAACGCCAAAGTTTCGAAGAAAAACTTCACAGTAAAAAACACATGCAATATCGTCAGTTATATTTTTTACTAGTCGAAATTCTGCCTGTAAAAAATAGTACGAAGGGGAACTGGTTTTCGTTCTCACTTGCGTAAATTTTCTCAGTTGTCGAGGAGTTCTAGTCAAAAATAATAAAAGTTTCTGCTTTCTAGTACTAGCATGAAATAATATTTAAAAACTATCCTATCGGCTGAAAATATAAAACATAATATATAAAAACTAAGGTTAAAAATTTGTAAACAAAACAATTGGACAAATTTCTTAATGTTTTATTATTTTGAAGGAATTAACTACATTTTACATTTTGCTCAAAACTGGAAAAATTCAATGCGCCTTTTTATAATATAATCTGACAAACATTTATTGGAATTTTCCATGAAAAATAAAGTAAATAAAATAAGTAAATAAAGAAAATAAAAAACTGTTATAAAATCAAGTAGCACTATGCAAATTAATAAAAGAAATCAGTTTGTTATTTTGCTATACTTGCGCTTTTGACGACAAGGGTTTTCAAATATACCGCTATTGAATGATCTTATCCTAAAATACGCGTTATTTTTAAAAGAGGCGATGTGGAAGGGGATTAAGATCATGGGATTTAACGCCCTTAGATTTGTTTACAATTTATATTGTAACAAACCAACAACAACAAGTCATCAGCTGGAGAGCAATATCATTGAAACTATTGGTGAGATCCAGCCCGACTTATGCAATAGTCCTGCGAAATTGGACCTCTCGGATCAAGTCCTATAGACAAAGCCGCGGAGGCCACTTAAATGATGTAATTTTTAAAATATAATGGTATGAAATATACTTTAAGCACCAATAAATATTTTTCACATACGTCGCACACAACTCTTTTTATTTAACTTTAATAAAAGTTCAGACAAGCCTTTTGTGATTCGTTTCTAAGCCTTTTATGACTCGTTTCTAAACCTTTTATGATTGTTTTCTGAGCCTTTTGTGATTCATTTCTGGGCACACAATTTGAATCTTTCCAGACTCCAAAAATTTTTGATATTTTTGCATATTTATGTTGGAATTTCGGTTTTTTTAAAAATTATTTAAATTTAATATTAATTTAATGAAAGATTGAAATATGCGACTTTCTTCAAAATCCCTTTTTGAGCACACAGTTTCTTCCGAAAAGGAGTTATTTGAACTCATAAATATGAACACTCCTATAAATGTTTGCTGGGTAAAAATGTTATTTTTCGGAAATATTTATATAATTTTATTTTCCAATATACAATATCGACTTTATAAAGATTATTTTTCACATTTTAATTTTCCGCAATTAACCGCTTACTCTGGTAAAAGGTCAAAATCGTCAGTAACGTGAACAATTGGAACATGTAGCTCTTCAATGTTTGTAGAGGCATTATACACGCAATGTTCGCGCTGTTTTAAAGCTATTTCCCAATTCATTAGCTGAACAGCATGCAGACTCTCCGCTTCATTGTGATGTCTCAAAACCATAGCATCCTATATGGAAGTAAAAAATTAGAAAATATTAATTTCATAAAGAATTGGTTTGGTTCTTAAATTACTTCAAAATAAAATAAAAAAGAAGTTTCGACTGTAAAATAACTAATAAATAATTAAAATCCGTTAAATCCATTATAAATTTTAAAATAAAGTTATAGTAGTAATAAAAATTCAACTTAAACCCAAAAGGCTAAAATTTCAAAATTATATGTAGAAAAATTAGGCGTATTTGACGTATTTGAATAATTGGCAAAATTGACGTATTTGAGCTAAAGAGCAACGCTTATACTATGCGGATAATTTGTGTGTCCTTAAAACTGTGCTCTTTGAACTACGTAAAGGTGAAAAGGTTGCTGTAGCAATTAGCGTAGCAATTCAATAACGTAACTTATTGAATCCTCACAAACAAGAATTCAACTGGCGCTCATTAAACGCATTTCTGCAATTTTACCAGACGCGATTAAGTTTGACTAGAATTCGACCGTTACATGACAGCATTAAAATAATATAAGCAATTCGAGCGGATTTACATCAATTCGAATACAAAGATTTTGTCAGGGAAAAGGACGCAGTTTGCAAGAGAAATCCGGGGTATTCAAGTCTGGTTCAAATAAGAAACGTTATTTTAGTTATAACTGGAATGGACGATAAATTTGTGTAACAACCTTTTCCACCTGGAATTGTTAAGTTTAAATGTTGACACGTAATATTGACTGAGATGGATCGAATTTTTTTTACATATTTCAAATTTTCAATTGTGATTGATATTGAAAAAAAATATGACAAACAAAGCGGCTTTCAATAGCTTAGTAGAGTAAGTGCTCGCCTAATAATATTGAGAGTGTGGGTTCGAGCAACGACTATATATAGTAAAGAGATTCTATGACATTATATGCGCCATTATCAGCATAAATCAGCATAAATAAACTCATAGCTCTGCCGCTCAATGGCAGCGCAGCAAGGTGAATGTGGTGTAATTTTTACAGTGCCACATAATATCTACCATATTAAGGTTGATATTTATACCCTACACCCGAAGGGATGAGGGTATATTCACTTTGTTCTTCCATTTATAACTCATTAAAGGAGTCGATTTAGCCCTGTCCGTCCAATTTCTCATCTTGTAGAGAGAATTTTAAGCTTAAATTTTATTTCTGAATCCACCGTCTTAGGCTTCAATTTACTTTAAAAAATGGCCGCCCATAAGGTAGGGAGTTAATAGATGAAACCTGTAAATAAAAAGAAAGTAAGTGTCACCCGCCCGCTCGCTTTTTGTCACTTAGACTGATGCGGGCATAGGGTATATGAGTTTCGGCCAGGCCGAAAAAAACGCTTTTACTTGTTTTCTATTGCTTTGTTTAATAAAATAAGATAAGTTTAATAAATAAGTTTAATAAATAAGTTTAATAAATAAGATGATTAGAACAAACGGTTGCTTGCTCTCCCCCTCTCACAATTCGCAAATCAGTTTTCTTGTTCTATTTTTAAATTCCTATACCACAAGCAGTCAAGCATGCGTGTATGGGTTCTTTCACTAGTGCAAGCTTGCACTTGGCCATAGAAAAAAGAATAAACATGTACATTGTCTTCTTCAAAGAAACAATGAAAGTAGCATGTGTGACAGCAAATAATAATTTGTGTAGATGCTTGCGTGTGCACTTGATTTTTGGCAATTTCGTTTTGCAAAGTAGTTTTTAATTTCGTGAAGATGAGGCTTTAAAATTGAAATAAATATTAAATCTTCTGATCATTATAAAAAAAAATTTTATTAAAATTTTTACGAATTTACAATTAGTAAAGATCTATAATTTTTGGAATTCTGTATTTAAAAATAATTTTTTTCTGTTTAGAATATATATATTTAATTTTAAAGCGTATTTAAAGCTGTATTAGCATTTTATAATATGTACATTCATTAATTACATACACACATTACATATGTTACATGCATTCAATAATTAACTTCAAAATTTGTTATTGAATTGCTTAGTTTATTTTATGCTAATATGCTAAGTTTATTTTTTTAATAAATTTACAAATTTGACTTAATATATTAAAAAAATTATTATAAAAGTTTAAACTACCTATTGAAAATATTAGAAAACATTCTTATTGAAAATATTTGTTTAATCGCTTTCTTGTATTGCCGGCGATAGAAACTCAAAGAAATAAAAACAACAAAGAAAAGAAATTACAGTTCTCTGTAATAAATTTATCTCTGTAAATTTCTTAATATTTAGAAACTTCTCTAATTAGAACTTCTCAAATATTTGTTTGACACCATGCCTGACTTAAAAAAAGTAAATTCAAAATAGTTTAATATTTATGTAGATTTTATAAATTGTCAAAAATATTTTTACTTTATTTTTTATTTTTTTTACTTTTCCTTTTTTATTTATATAGGCTATGTAGATTTGTAAATTAAAGTTAAATTGAATTAAAAAAAAATAAATAAATAATTAAAATAAAGGGTGGGCAAATTTGAGATTAGGAAGTAAAATGGCTCAAAAACACCCTTTTTTTGACCAATTGACATTGGAGTGTCAGGTTTGTGTATTTTCGGTAGCGCGATCATTGGTGGGGCCGAAGGGTTCATGAGCGTTAATGTGTGTGCTGTTTGGTTTTATTATTCTGGTTGCCTTTTTTATAGCTTCCTTGATTTGTGTCCGTGGGGTCTTTTCTGATTTTTCTGCAGTTAGTTTCTTCGATCAATTGCTCCGTTTTTCTTATGTATTCGTTTTTGTCAATCAGTACTGTTGTATTTCCTTTGTCAGCCTTTGTTGTTAGTATGTTGTTGATTTTTAGTTTTTGTTTTAGGCTCCTAACTGTCTTAGCCTCTTTGCCCCCTTGTTCTTTTCTTTTTGATTCTATTTCCTTTTCGATTATTCGTCTGCAAATATGTCTAGCTTGGTCTTGTTCCTCGTTGGGTAATAGCGAGACTGCTATTTCTGCGTCCACAATGGTCTGTTTAGTCTCCTTCTTCTTGTTGTGGTCATGAATGTTGTGTTTGAGTCCTTTCTCCATTTGTGCTTCCTGTCTCTCAATTGTGATCCCTGTTAAGTTGATGAACCTAGCGTGTAGCCTAGCGAGTAAGCGTCGTTTGTATACGGTCAAAAGTCTTATGGTGCTAATGTGGTGTGCCTGACTGGCATTAGTTGTTTTTTGATATTCATCATTATCCAACCCTGTCGGAAAGCAATTCGCACAGGCCCATAATATCTCTTTACTATTTATACTCGTTGGTTCGAGTCCCGCCACTGCACTGTGCCGACATTATCGTAATTGTTGTCGAACACAACATTGGCGAAACTATCGCTCTTATGGTCGTCGAAGACAACATTGGGGACACTGTCGCTCTTGTTGTCGTCAAAGACAAATGCGGCATTCGTATGAAAATGTTTTCAAAGACCAACATAGGCCTCATGTCGTGCAAGACTTTTCGAAGAAGTCTTGGAGACATGAACTACTGAGTATTATATTCATATAATATGACAAAATTTATGACAAAATTTGAAGACTTAAAAATTATGTTTTAATAAAAACAATTGTATTGTAGTTGGAGTTGTATGTTTGTAATCTGATCCGACCAGTGCACTATGTCCGATTTAGAAGAATTTTAATTTAAACAGCACAATTACATGCTAATATAAGGTTTTGAGGTCGCTGATTACAATTATAGCATTAATTAATTTTATTGGTTTAAGTCATTCGTCTTCTCATTTTTTAAAGTTTAAAACTGGTCTAAGTCATTTGTAGCCTTAAAAAACCACATTTTCTTACAGCCTAAACAAAAAATTTTACAATCACCAAAAAAGCTAATATCTCAGGAGTTAATATTGCTCGAGACATTTTGAGGTATAGTATGAAAATATTTTTTAACTTAATAAAATGCAAACCTTTAAACGCGAAAAGTGTGACTTAGACCATTTTCATAATTATGAGCACATACATATGTAAAAATGGGCATGTTTGGGCAGGTTAGGATTGTAGTATATTCCATATACCTTAAATTGGCGTATAACAAATACTTTTTTGAAGTGGAGTTTTCTGGAGTAATCAAACGGTACCAACCAACATTACTAACATTTTCGTAATTTAAAAGTAAAGCACCTTATTTAGTAAAATAGTGTAAAACATAATAAAAATGCTTACTTAAATAATTTTATAATAAATTTAAAACTGAAAACTAACTGCAACAATGTAAGCTTCCTAATGAATAATTAATCTCTATCCTCGTATTCGGATAGATACTAACGGAGCAATAATAAATTACTATGCATAAAAGTTATTTCATATGTTCATTAATATGTCTAGATAATGATGACATACGAGTACAGTGGAACCTCGGTATACGACATTAATCCGTTCCGGATGTTTGGACTTATAGCGAATAGGACGAAAGGAGCAAACCAACCTTTCCTATAAGAAGTAATGTAAAAATCATTAATCCGTTCTCATGTTAGAAAAAATTCTTCTTAAGCACATTAATAAAAAATAAATTTTATTTTTAAAGTTATCATGTGTTATTATTTAAATAATTATTTAAATAATCTTAAATTTTATTAAAAAATCTTTCCAAAGAAAAGTGTTTGTCTTCTCCTCAGGATGTCTCTAAAGTATAACATTGTAGCATCGAATACGCATGCCTCCTTTATATTTCTCAACAATCTCTTGTTTCAATTCCATTGTGATTCTAGTAATTTTTTTACTTTTCTGTTTCTTTTCATTTTCCTTATTATTTAAAAAAAGCCCACATGCTCACTTCGTCGTCGTCGTCAAAAACAGCTGTTTTAGTCTTTTGCTATTCACATATTTGACCTGTAGAAGCAAAAAAAATCTCTTCTAATTTATAGTAAAATATGTCATAATGCTACTCTTTCATAGATGGTGCATATGAACAAAAAAAAAATGTCCGCATAAATTTAGTCGTATACCGAAATAAAGTCGTATACCAAGTCGTATATTTTTTTCGTCAAAACAGGACGTATTCTGAATTCGACGTCTTCCAAGGCAGATGTATACCGAGGTTCCACTGTATAACTTTTTGTCCTATTTCGTATATGACTTTTGGCCACTTTTCTAGGTCTCCCAACCCATAGTGCAGTGGTGACAAAAACCACCATTAAAGGAAAACTAGTAAAAGCCTCGTCATGAAATTTGGCTCGAATATTCTCTTCCCATGTAGAGCCCTTGGATATCAAAAATGGAGAAAATCCGACTAGTTTTTTAATAAACAAATACTAATTGGTCCGATTTGAGAGCTGAATACCTCAGTTTGTAGTCTAGATCTGAAGTTCAAATTTCAGTGCCGTGTTTACCGTATTGGTGATCTCAGAGAAAAGTCATCTCAGAGAAAATGGGCATTGTTTTCTCAGAAAAGCGTCCATATATGGTATAGTATCGGATACTATAGTGGGCGAATCACACCAATTTTTTGCAGGTTGACTCTCCGACACGGTAATCCCGGTAGTAATATTTCCGGTTTTAAATCTGCACAAGTTGAGAAATTTAGCTCTAACAAGTAAGAGTGTTATCTTGGGCCTGGCCGAAGCTCGTATACCCTACACCCGCATCTGTCGAAGGGATAAAAAGTGGGCGGGTTACACCTACTTTTTTTTAAATTTACAGGGAGGAAATTTTGATCTATAAACTCATCTACAACACCGCTTTTCCTACCAAACACCTCATTATATGGTATAGTATATAAGTGGGCGTGTCACGCCCATTTTTTAGAATATATTTTAGTCTAAGATGGTGGACTCGGAAATATAATTTTTGGTGAAAATTCGGTCTACAAGCCAAGAAATTGAGCTAAAAGTACGGATGAGTGCATACTTTTTATAAAAAGTAGGCGTGGCACTGGTCCGATTTTCCCCATTTTCAATACCAAACAGCGTAGGATAACAAAGAATATTCATGCCAATTTTCATGACGATACCTCTATTTGTTCTCCTGTAATCGTGATTTCCACAGACGGACGGACGGACAGACAGACAGACAGACGGACGGACATGGCTAAATCGAATCAGGAGGTGATTCTGAGTCAGAATATATATACTTTTCTATACCTGCCACGCCTCCTTTCATGCGTTACAAACGGAAGAACAAAGTGAATATACCCTCATCCCTTGGGGTGTAGGGTATAGAGCTGTGCACAAGCCGTTTTAAAACCACTTTCAAAACACACAACGTTTTATCAGTAAAAATTGATAAAACATTTCAGATTTGTACTCATAGCCTTTATTGCTTGTGCTCTGCTGGAAACAAAAACAAAATTGTCAGACGAAAATGACACAACAGTTTTAATGCCAACAATTGCTAAATAGATATAAGAGAGGATACACACACGGAATGCACATACATATTAAATACATACATACGTTCAGCCGTCTCCTAGGCTTTTATTTAGAAAAAAAGCATTGCGTGCCTCTCCATTTTTTTCGTTTCTTTTTTTTTGTCGTTTTTCTCGAAAATGTGGCAGAACATTTTTTCATTGTTTTCAATCGTTGTTCGGGGCCACAATTTTTGGACCATTTACAACAAAAACAAAGTAAGGAAAAGACGATAATTACATGGAAAAATAGATAAGAATGGTTTTTGAGTTTGAGCGGAGGGAAAGAGGGGATGTTTTTTCTTCGTAATTTCTTAATTAGTTTTCAGACGCTTCTGGTGATAACAAAGCACCATCGACGGAGTGGCGAGCGGCGCAAATGCTTGTCTTTCGTTCCTTTCGAGTTCGAGCGGAGGCAGAGAGGGTGAGTTGTTTGCGTTTCTTTCGTTCCTTTGGAGATTAAGCGGAAGGAACGAGAGAGAAATGCTTCAACATTAAAACAGCAACTGCAAATTTTCGAACAAGCAGTAAAAATGAATGTCGGTCGGGTAAAGGCACCACAACAGTTGCTGTTTATTGCGATTTTTATACGGCAGTCACAAAACAGCAGTCGTGCCGATTTGTGCCTAGCTGTCTTCAAAACGGCTTGTGCACAGCTCTAGTAGGGTATAAAAATAGATAAACTTATAATCCTCTATATAAAGTATTACTACTTTAAAGTAAATAAAGTAATACTAATATATAAAGTATTTTCCACAGACAGTCAAGGTACCGAACAAGACGAACGGACAAGGTTAAAACCGCTCAGAAGTTAGGGAGCCTGCTGAAGGTTATATTTGCCCTTATAGTATAAGGGTCGGCAACCTGCGGCTCAGTAGAATCATACTTGTGGCTCTTGAATAGTTTAAAAGTATTGAAAAATCAGCTGAAATATTGCCATTGCTTAACAATTTTTAATAATTCCGCGCACACATCAAAATACGCGGCAGATCTATAATAAATACCAAATTTCGCAATAAATACTTGTTCCGCAGCAGATAACCGTTATATTCTTTTTTTTAATATTACCGATGTATATGTATGTATATATTGGGTCATATAAAAAGCTTCCGCGGTTTGTCTCAAACGAACATGTGCCAAAAGGTAACATTTAAGCGGACATTTTTGTAGAGATAGTTTTCTCATTCGTTTCTCGTGTAAAAAGTTATATTGATTTGAAAACTAGTGAAATATTTGAAGAGCTATGAGACGCTTTTTTTATAAAAAATGTAAAAACGCTGCAAAAACATACCGAAAAATGTGTGAAGTGTGAGAGTGCTGTAAGTGAATGAAGGACCCAGAAGTGGTTTGCTCAATTCCGTTCCGAAAACTTCGATGTCAAAGATGCACCGCGCTCTGGTCAGCCACTCACTGAAAAAGTCTATGAAATTTTGCAACTGGTGGAGCAAGACAGGATTGCAAGCTCTCAGGGAGTAGCAAAGGCACTTATCATCAATCACATGGCGGTTTGAAATCATTTGAAAAAAATAGGCTCCAAAAAAAAAGCTCGATGTTTGGGTGCCACATGAATTAACGCAAACAAATTTGATTGACAGAATTACCAAACATGGAAAGACTGTGTGAGTGCACTCATGAGTGAGTTCTTCCCTAGGGTGGGACCTGGGCCCGACCCCCCTATGGGGCCGGACCCTGGTCCCCCTGACTTAGTTGAAAGCGAGGTTAGTAGTAGTATCTCGCAAGTCAGGTCTAGGAAGTCGCCTGGGTTTGATGGTCTGACCGGAGAGATGGTGAAAGCTATCTGGAAAGTCATTCCTGATTACTTGGGTGGCTTGTATGCGAGATGTATGATTGAGGGATATTTCCCAAGTGAATGGAAGAGTGCAAGAGTGATTCCGCTGTTGAAGTCGCCTGACAGAGTCAGGTCTAATCCTCGTTCATATCGAGGTATTAGTCTGATTCCGGTTCTCGGCAAGGTGCTTGAGAGGATCATGGTCGATCGACTTCAGGAGAGTGTGAATGCGGAACTGTGTCCTCAGCAGTTTGGCTTTACTAAAGGCAAATGTGTTGAGGATGCATGGATGTATGTTAAGAATGGTGTGAGTGAATCTAGTAGTAAGTATGTGTTGGGTTTGTTTGTAGATTTTAAAGGTGCATTTGATTACCTGAGCTGGGCGAGTGTGATTGCAAGACTGCAAGATTTGGGCTGCCAGGAGCTTCCTCTTTGGAGGAGCTATTTTTCTGGCAGAAAAGCGTGTGTGGAAGGCAGAAGTGATTCTGTCTGGATGAATGTGGTCCGAGGTTGCCCACAGGGATCCATCTGTGGTCCATTTATATGGAACCTCATGATGGATTCTCTTCTAAGGCGTCTCATTGCGATTTGCAAGTGTTGTGCGTATGCTGACGACTTGCTCATTTTGATTGAGGCTGATTCGCGTGCCGCTCTGGAACGTTTGATCGCCTTGGTCATGGCCATTGTGTGTGAATGGGGTGCAAGTGTTGGTGTGGATGTGGCAATGGATAAGACGGTAATGATGTTGCTGAAAGGCAGATTATCACTTAGTCGGCCTCCATCTGTCCGTGTGAATGGGGTTACCCTTAGGTATGTGACTGAGGTCAAATACTTGGGGATATCCATGGGTGAGAGAATGAATTTCATTCCTCACCTAGTTCGAATGAGAGAACGATTGACATGCGTGTCTGGACAGGTGCGTCGCCTTTTGAAGTGTGAATGGGGCCTCAGCAGGCGTGCCATCCGCATCGTATATGGCGGCCTATTTCTTGCCTGTGCAACTTATGGGTCGTCTGTATGGGGCGAGGTGGTCACGTCTGCTTTGGGGTATCGCAAGATACTCACTTGCCAACGTCTGCTTCTGCTTGCGTGTCTGCCTGTTTGCCGCACGGTCTCTACCGAGGCCATGCAAGTGTTGTTGGGTGTGGCCCCTCTGAACCTGGAGGTGCTACGTTGTAGCGCATCCTACAGAGTAAAGAGGGGATTACCATTGCTGAATGGCTGGTTAGCGAATCTGGATGTGGAGAGCATGAGTGTAAGTGAGCGCAAAGGGCGCTTGTTTGAATGCGTCACATCTAGATGGCAATCTAGATGGGACAGTAGTGTGAATGGAAGAGTGACGTACGAGTACATCAGTGATGTAAATTTCGTGGTTTTCCAGCCATGTTTTCGCTTCAGCATGCACCTTGGTTTCTTTCTCACGGGTCATGGGTCTTTTAATGCTTTCTTGCATAAAAGGAACCTTTGCCCTAGTGAGTCTTGTGACTGTGGTGCACCTGTTGAAGATTGGAAACATGTGCTGTGCGAATGTTCACTGTACTCTGACTTTAGGGACAGGGCGGCGATGGGGATCAGATGGACTGACGGGGGTTGGAATGTCAGTGAAATGCTTTCCACTGAAGAGTGTGTGCGGTTTGCTGACAGGTACGCCTGTCGTGTGTTTGTCGAACGTCGCGCTAGGAGAGTTTAGCTGGGTATTCTTGTGTGTGTTTTATGTATGCGTGTGGTCATTGTGTGCCCTTGGTGTCTAGTGTGGAAGTTTCTGTGAGTTTGAGCGTTTCTGAATGGTGTGTGCTTCTTGATGTGTATGTGAGAGTGTTCTTGGTGTTCTAGGTGACTGCGTGTGTGTCTGGGTATGAATGGCTGTATAAATGTTATGGTTGCTTCTTGTGGTGAATGCGTGTATTGGAATAAATGGTCGTATGGATGTTGCTGTCGTATGCGTGCTGTGTGTGTTTGTGTATTCGTCGGCTGTAGCTAGGTTGCGCCAAGTATGCCTCAATTTGCTGCACTGCCGGTGATACCTGGGGTCACCAGTCCTCGAGTGATTGAACTCACTGGTAGTAACTTTGGTTACGAAGTCTGACCGGAGGCTTTCCGGTACCACGGGTGCCGAGGAGAACTGGAGTTGGTCTCAACGCTCCACCTCGGCATTATAGACCTTAGGGTTTTTGTTGGGGGTACGATTGGGCTTTTGCCTTGGACCTTGGGTGCCGTTCCCCGATTGAGCGGAAGAGGTTGGGATTGGCCTCGCTCCCTGCAGTGAGGAATTTCGCGACCATGTGCGCAAACTTTAGACTGCCTCCTTCACGCGTAAAAGGGGCTGCCCCTACTAGGCCCTGCTTACACGTTTGTTCCAATCTCCTATCGTACTTTTTTCGTAACGGCAACCAGTCCGGAGCTATAAAGGAGCTCAACTGGTAGTAGTTTTGACTACGAGGTCTGACCAGAGGCTTCTTTTCTGGTACCACGGGATGTCAGTAGCCCCCGGATTATATCCGAGCTGACATGAGGTAGGCCCCCTTGTGGGAGTGTCGTGGTGGCTGTGGTTAAAACCCAAACGTACGCGGGGAGAGCCTGGCTCGATGTGGAGTTGCACTGCAACCGGGTGCCGTGACCCATAGAACGGCAGAGGTATTAGATAGGCCTCGACCCTCAACCAAAGGGCAAGTCATGCCCTTTATGTATGACTTCAAATTGGCACCTGTTGGTTGAATGGATGGGAGATGGGTGCATGGAGTGCATATGTTCTGCATGTGCACTCTGTGTATCCTGATTCCCATTTGTTTGGCTGATTGGGGCGGTGGTCGGCGCTTAATCCGACTCCAGTGTGATGGCACACCGTGGGTTTAAGCCTTTTTAAGGCAGGCACCCACGTTAAGCACCAGAGACATCTGACAGAATTACCATCAGTGAAATGCTGCTGAAACGCAACGAAATCGAACCATTTTTGAAGCGAATCATTACGGACAATGAAAAATGGATGAAATATGAGAATATCAAACGCTGGCGATCATGGCTGCCGACCCTTCACAAACGCCTTTAAAGGCTGGAGTAATGGCAAACAAGGTCATGGTGACTGTTTGGTGGGATTGGAAGGAAATTGTTCATTATGAGCTGCTGCAACGTGGCGAAACCATCAATACGGTCTTGTACTGTGCGCAACTAGACTGTTCAAACGAAGCAATCCAGAAAGAGCGACCAGAATTGGCCAACAGACAGGGAGTTGTACCATCATGACAATGCGGGCCAAACACACACACACCTTTGATGACTCAGAACAAATTGATGGAGCTTGATTGGGAAGTTTTGATGCTTTCACCGTATATCCCGGACCTTGCACCGTCAGAATATCATTTGTTTCGGTCTTTGCAAAGCTCTCTTGATGGTAAAAAATTGGCCGACTGAAGCGCCGCTGAAAATTACTTGGCCAAGTTTTTCGACGATAAACCATAGAACTTCTACAGCGATGAAAATATGAAGCTACCCGAAAAATGGCAAAAGGTCCTTAAAATTGATTTTCAATAAAGAAAATCTTTGTTAAAAAATGAAATAAAAAACCGCGGATACTTTTTATATGACCCGATATTTATACTCTTTTAAAAAAATAATTTCACATCCGTGGAAAAAGTGGCTCTTAACTCCAAAAAGGTTGCCGACCCGTGCCCTATACCAAGGGTCGGAAACCTTTCTGGAGTTAAGAGCCATTTTTCCCCCGGATGTGGTAAATTATAATAATTTTTTTAAAGAGCCAAATACATACAAGTACATATGTACATACCGGTAATATTAAAAACCATGGTACCGAATAAAAAAATTTTTTTTATACGATATAAAACGATATTTTGTACGATATAAAAGACACCTCGCAGTTTTTTCAACATTTCGTGGCCATGAGTGGTTAGTTTATGTTTAATATATGTATTATTGTATACTAGTTCTGAGTTAAAATTTCTGGTTTCCAGTTTACCAGGAAACTGGTTTAAAATAATTTAAAAATTTATAGCGAACATTTTGAAAAGGCCCACATTTCTTGCCTCGCGTTTGGGGTTTCTAAGTATGAATAAATATACAGAGAAAAAGCTGTCTTCAAAAACACGTGAGTCAAGTGCGTGGCTTCCGAAAACTCATATTTATAGTAAATTTAAACCGTTTTTAAAAAAATTATTAAAAATATTAATTTCCACGCCCATAGAAATAAGTGGGCTGACTTCATAATTGTCCCAAATTTTTTAATGAAAATCATTTAAAATAAGAAAAAAATTGATAACACATCTTTTCAAAACCTTATCCTGTATTCCTTGACTTAGGTCGATCGTCACCTGACTTGAGATCGCCTTTCGGAAAATCCCCAGCGGCTCTCGAGGTTTATAATCATCGTATTATGGATTATACGCTAGAAGAATTTTTTTTAAATATACGCAACTTTTTGGATTTTTGGTCGCGACCCAGGCGCATTCTCCAACTACGCGTCGCAAGATTGCAACATATCCACGGCAATTGACCAAGTTTTATCTAACTTGGTAACGATGTCAAGGCTTGATATCTCACGGTTGGTATGTGTTAGTAGACTTGAAATCCCGACAAATGCAGGCTGCCGCAGCTGTCACGACTCCAGGGTTATGGAATCGTTGGAACATTTACTATATCAATGCGTTGTTTTTGCACAAACCAGATTTTCAGAAACAGGGAAGAGGTTAATGGCAATGGAATTTAGAAGCTCCTGTATCATCTCTACTAGAAAGTTGCACAAGTCGACTTAAAAGCCAATTTAAAACACAGAAAAATTTTTCAAGCATTGTCTTGAGCTCTTTTGATTTCACAAACAAGTGCTACTGTCCAAAAATTTTTCCAAACAAAATACAAACAACACAAAAAAAAGTCTAGACAATACATGATCGGAAAACAAGGAAAAAGATTGTCATCGCATTTTTTAATAACAGAGGAACAAGCGAAACAGTAAATGTATACTGCGACAACGAAAAATTACTATCTATTACTATATTAAGAAGAACAAGATTTCTGGTTTCTTCAGTTTCTTTGTATCTTTACTTACCGATAATCCTCAGACCAAAGAGGCACTGAGTATTTATTCTTAGAGGGTTTTTTTAATAATATCAGAAAATTTCTATAACTTTAATACCGTTTAA
Organism: Conops quadrifasciatus; assembly: GCA_949752815.1. Classification (NCBI taxonomy): domain Eukaryota; kingdom Metazoa; phylum Arthropoda; class Insecta; order Diptera; family Conopidae; genus Conops; species Conops quadrifasciatus. Next base: position 17,490,752 of record OX457079.1, read on the forward strand.
AAACAGAATGTGGTGTATTTTATTCTTATATATGAAAAATGTTCATTCGAACAGAGAATTTTATGCCCATTAATTAAGAAACAACATTACCATTTGTGCGCTTTCTATTAGTGAATAAATAAACTTAGTAGAAAATACATTTTTTGTCAAATGTTAATTATTCTGAGGTGGTGTAAATTTGACATTCCCAGAACAATTTTTTTTAATTTATCAAAGGACAAACCCTTAAATATTTTTACATACAAATAAAATAATGTACTAGGAGTATTATATTAATTTATTTATGTATATTGTATATTTTATGGAATTTTTTACCTTAATTTTTTCCCATTTATCATCAACATCCTGGAGCCAGCTAAGAAGTAGTCTGCCATTAAATCGATATCTTGCATTTCTATCCTTTTCTTCTTGCTCTGGGGTAATCATATTGTATATTTCTTCGTCTCTTATCAAAGTACAAGCAGAAAATGGTACTGGCTGACTTGAAATACTGCGAGCTGCTTTCGTATGAACACGGAGTATTTCTTGTTCGACGTTTAAACTTAGTTTTTCTCTTTCTACAGTATGTCTTAAACTAAGTTCATGTCTTTCTTTCTGCTGGTCGATAAATATATCTCTCATGTTACACGATACTGTATTAGGTATATCAAATGATAAGCCACAACTATTTCCATTAAGAGCATACGATCGCTTTTTTATCAAATAGTCTCCATAACCTTGAGGTGGTCGGGGTTTTATATGACATATTAGTTTATGCTTTTTCTCTATTTGTTTTCTTATGTTTAAATACATATGAAAACAATTCGTAAAAGGAAAATCGTGGGGATGAGTTCCCGAAGTTACTGAATCTTCAACATGTATATTTGAAATAATTTTGAAATGTTGCTCATCTTGTTTTATTTTTATTTTTCTTTTACGAGGGTGCAAATCAACTGTAGAATGAACTTCTTTTGATGAAGACGTTGAGGATGTGGACGGACTTGGCAAATTAGCAATGTTTTCTGCTTCGTATCCTTGATGTATGAGAGGGCTTGCCGTATTTGGAAAGGAAGATATTTTATTTTCAGTTGTTTCATTGGTCGTAGATGATGCAGGTGATGGTGAGTTACTTTGCAACTGTGGAGAGGAGTTGTTCGATGTCCTTTCGATGTTGGAGGCATTAGCGCGATGAGAACTTCTTAGAACACGATGTAAGCTTTTGTCTTCTGTACCTGATTTCATTTTTTCTTCAACCACGCTACAGTTTTTTATGGGGCTTTCATCAGGGCTATTAGACTGTGAACTATTATCCCTTTCATTCGTTTCGCTATTTGTTGTTACGACGTAGGGCAAAGCAGAATTTCTTGACGCAGTCACTTTACCACTTCTCGAAACATTTCCTTCAATATCCATAGAAATGTTCTGAGAGGGAATAACAATTTTTAGAGGCGGCACTTTCAATCCCCCGGAATATATATTTTCTGAAGTTCTGAACTCATCTGAATCAATATCATTTTCATACGTTCTGTTGGCTACATTTTTCGGGCTTTCGCATAAACGCTCTTTTTCTCCTGATATATTTGTGGTGTGCTTCATAATATTCAATGAACTTTTGGATCCAGTTGACAAATGCTTCGAGCTTTTATCGAGACGAATAGGAATCCTATTGCAAAATATAGTCTTAATATCCTTGTTGTCAAAATCTTTTTTTTTCTTCCTTTTGTCATCATCAATATCGACATCCTTTTCATCTTCTAAATCTGAAAAATGTCTTTTATTCATTTGTGTTCCATCTAAATTGCTACTTCCACATTCAGAAGGCAATAAAGCTCGCTTATTACTTTGATCTTGTTTCGTGTCCGATGAAAATTCTAATGCTATCGCCTTATCAATATAAATTTCTTCTTGTGCATCATGTTTGTCTTGAAAAACCATTTCCTCTGTATCTTCTACTTTCTTTTCGATTTTTTTTGATGTTGTGGATTTGGAATATTCTATGAATAGTAAAATATTTGAAAAATATATGGTATGATTTAGTGACAATATGATTTTATATTTTTGTCAGCGTCTGCCTAACCTTAAACGAAACTCAAGCTTGGATGATTGAATTTCTATACTATACTCGTATGTACATATTAGAGAGCTGCATAAGTAGACTTGAAAGCCAATTAAAACACAACAAAATTTTAAAGCATTGTCTGATGTTGCTGTTGCTGATGTTTTTGATTTCATAAGCAAGTGTGACTGCTAAAAAAAACACAATAAAAAAAGACTAGACAATACATGCTTGAATTGAAGACAAGGAAAAAAATTATCATTGCGTTTTTGAATAACAGAGCAACAACAGAAACACGAAATGCATACTGCGGACAACGAAAAAATACTGCGAAAACGAAAAATTACTGTCGAAGAGGAGAGAGATTTCTAGTTTCTTTGGTTTCTTTGTATCTTTACTTGCCGATAATTTTTAGACCAGAGAGGCACTGAGTATTTATTCTTAGAGGGTTTTTTATTAATTCGGGTTTTTTATCGAACTTCTCAGCGATTATTATTTTTTTTTTAATTTTTCGAACTTCTAACTGCTTAAAAGTAATTTAAAAAACATTTCCTTGAAACGAATGTCGTTGTATCTTCTTGGCTACATCATCATGGGGGAACTTCTACCTCCCATGTCACAACCAATGCGGAGTTGGTATTTACGGGCGCATATTCAATGCTGATTGAGGGTTATGAGCCCTGCCGCTGCCGAAGGCCGCCAATACGCGAAAAACCTGTATGCAAAAACTTCACATTACCGAGAGGATTCTGCTGATTGAGGGTGTTGTTTTATCGTTGAATTAAAACCGCGAGTATTTATAAATGTGGGCATATTTATTTGAACAGATTCGATTACTTATAAAGTTTTCTTTTTGGAATGAAAAATTTTTCTAATTAAAAATTGAGAACAATATAAAAACATGAACATCAGGAATATAAAATTATAAAGGGTACAGTAGTACATATAGAACATAGCAAGTACATATTTGGTTCGCCTATTTGGTTCTTTGTAGATATATGTATGTCGCAGCTTTAGGTTACCCTTTATAATATGGTCTCTAATAAAATAATGTTTAATATCAATACGTTTTGTTCTTTTCGATTCAGTATTATTTGCCATAGATATACAATCACTATTGTCTTCAAACATCAGGATCGGGTGCTGTTCAGTCATTATATTCATGTCAGTTAAGATTCCTTTTAACCATAGTCCCTCAGAAGTAGCAAAACTTAAGGCCACATATTCGGCCTCACATGATGAAATAGCCACAGTGGTCTGTTTCTTACTGGACCAAGAAATTGGGCACCCATAAACGTAGAAAATGTATCCGCTTGTTGATTTTCGATCATCAATACTAGAGGCCCAATCAGCATCCACATAACCAACAAGTATATCGTCACTCCCATACTTGCTGTCGTACTTTAATTTTAATTAATTTTAATCCTTTGAGATATCTTAGTATGCGCTTTAGTGCTATGATATCTTCCCATGTATCCAATGGAATAACAGATATCTGGACGGACAGATAGCATTAAATACATAAAACTTCCTAAAAGTTCTCGATATGGTTGATCATTATTTCCTTTTTCGATTATTGGTAGCTGTAATCCTTTTTCCATAGGAGTAGCAATTGCATTACATTCCGTCATACCAAACTTTGATAAAATCTTGTCAATACTTGCTTCTTGACTTATACATAAATAGCCTTCTTCTTTGTTGTAATCAAATTTAATCCCAAGATAATATTTCAGCTCTCCACAGTCAGACATCTCAAACAGTGATGATAATTTCTCTTTTACTTTTTCAATATCTTTAATATTATTACCAGCAAGTAAAACATCATCAACATAAATAAGTAAAAGCATTACACAATTACTTGTAACTGTTGTGTAGAAGCAATAATCATGTTGTGATCGCTTGAATCCGAAATTAATTAAAACGTCATTAAATCTTTGATTCCAACATCTTGGACTTTGTTTCATTCCATATAATGATTTTTGCAACTTTAAAACTAATTCCGGTTTTATATTCAAACCATCAGGTGGTTCAAGATAAATTTCTTCTTCTAATTTTCCATGTAGAAAAACTGTTTTAACATCTAATTGGATAAAGGTGTATCCATTTTTAACACCAACAGCGAGGATTAATCTTATAGTACTTAATTTTGCTACAGGTTAGTACGTCTCCTCGTAGTCAATTCCAAACTTTTGTAAATATCCTTTTGCAACTAATCTTGCTTTAAATCGTATTGGTTCTCCAACCTCATTTGTTTTTATTGTAAAAACCCATCTAGTCTTTAGAAGCTTTTTATTATTTGGTTTCTGTACTATTTTCCATACTTCATTTTTATCCATAGATAGGAGTTCATCTTCAATTGCTTTAATCCAGTTTTCGTAATTAGAAGAATTTTGAACTTCAGAGTATGAGTTTGGTATATTATTATTATTTACTGCTTCAAATAATGAATTATAGAAATCGTTAAATCTGTTAGGTGGTTTCCGTTCTCGTGAACTTCGCCTCAATTTATTTAAATTGGTATCAGTACTTTTTGTTATCGGATTGTCTATAATATCTGGTTCTCGATTCAATACTTCCGAGTTATTCGTATTTATAGCTATCTCGTGATTTGATGCTTCATTTGAAACGACACCGCTATCATTTTCCCCCTCTTGCTCGTTTCTTTCAATCATTTCTATATTTTCAATTTGATCATTTCGCTTGATGTTAATACTTAATTGTTTACTTTCTTCATTGTTTTTGTATAGAAAGTCTAATTCGTTAAATTTACAATCACGAGCAAGAATGATTTTATGGTATCTTTTGTCCCACAATCTATAGCCGTTCGGACAATGACCAACCATCACATAGTTATTACTTTTGGGATCTAATTTCCTGCTTTTTTGATTTGGAATTCAAGCATAAACACTGCAACCAAAAACTTTAAATTTTGTTGCTTCTAGTTTTTCATTGAAACACATCTCAGCTGGAGTTTTATGCATCAACAACGCTCGTGTTGTACTTCTATTAATGAGAAAAACGCTTGCGTAGGCAGCTTCGCCCCACAAAAACTTTGGTGTTCCAGCTTCTATCATTAGAGCACGTACTTTTTCCATTAAAGTTCGGTTGAATCTTTCGGCGACTCCATTTTGCTGAGGGGTATACGCCATTGTTTCCATAATTTGAATACCTTCCTTCTTGCAGTACATTTGAAATTCGTTCGATTTGTATTCTCGACCTTGATCTATGGTTAATGTCGATAATTTGACTCCAAACTTTGCCGTAGTAAGTGCATTGTATTCCTGAAACTTGTTTATGACATCAGATTTTTTCTTTAGCAGATAAATATAAGCAAAGTGGGTATAATCGTCAATAAAGGATACTAAATAATTATAACCATCATACGTTATTGGAGTTATTGGTCCGCAAACATCCGAGTGAATGTGTTCAATTGGCCTTGTAGCTCTAATGCGTGTATCTGAAAATGGTTCTCTACACTGTTTAGCTTTTACACAAACATCGCATAAACCTTTGTAAGTTTCTGTTGGTATTCCCGTTACCATTTTATATTTAACTAATTCTTGATAACTTTGGTTATTAAGGTGACCCATGCGTTTATGCCATAATAAGCTCAAATCGTATTTACTTAAATTCGATTCAGATTTTGATATCTTTATTTTAAGTTCAAATAAGTTTCCTACACGTTTAGCAGTTGCTACTATAAGTCCATCCTTTTCGAGAATCGCTTCAGTTGTTTTAAAGTTAACTTTAATACCACCTTCTACTATTTTCGTTACTGACAAAAGATTTTCTCGAAAATTTGGACTCTATAAAATGTCCTTAATATTTAAATTAACTCCTGTATTACTTAACGCCTCCCACATTTCCTTCGATGTTTTCTGGTTCCGTACATATTCAATGTAATTATCGTGGATGAATGAGATGATTACATCTTGAGCAAGAGCATCTGATTTTAAAAATGCTGCATTTTGAGCCACGTCTGTAGGTGCTGTTCCCTTCACAGCTTCCAAACAACCTATGGACGATAGATGCTTCTCTACTCTGAACTTCCAATTTTCAAAATTGGTACCCGCGAACTGCTGAATGCCAGTATTCTTTTCGGTGAGGCCCATAACCTGTTGTTTTATCGTTGAATTAAAACCGCGAGTATTTATAAATGTGGGAATATTTATTCGAACAGATTCGATTACTTATAAAGTTTTCCTTATGGAATGAAAAATTTTTCTAATTAAAAATTGAGAACAATATAAAAACATGAACATCAGGAATATAAAATTGTAAAGGGTACAGTAGTACATATAGAACATAGCAAGTACATATTTCAATAGAAGGTTATGTTCCCTGCCGCGGCCGAAGGCCGCCAATACTTGAAAAACCTGTACGCAAAAAACACATTACCATTACATTGGGATCATAGTTCTCAATCAGCAGAGCCTCTCGGTAATGTGAAGTTTTTTGCATACAGGTTTTTCCGCGTATTGGCGGCCTTCGGCCGTGGCAGAGATTATAACCCCCAGTAAGCAGAACTCCGGCTACGCTGCTACAGTATTCTTGTACAACATTTTTTTGTATACAAAGTTGTGCATAAAATTTGTATGCCAAATTTGTGAACGTGAACTATAACTTTTACCAAGCAACACGCTACATTCGCAGCAAATAATAATTCTGAAAATAATACTTACATATTTTATGTTTATAATACAGAGATTGAAGGACGTGGGATGGTTACATTATTGCTTAGATATCCTTCACGAAATCAAACACAAGCCGCTACGCAATATCGCAAATCGTCCGGGATTTTTAAAAATCGTCGGGATTTTGTCGTTTGGGATTTTGTCTGTTTCCCCCTTTTGATAAATTGTAACGTTAAAAAAAAGGAAAAAATCGGAGCTAGGCATCTATTCTTAACTTGTTCCTATAATACTATTATTATACATAAATTATCATCCGTTTAAAGTTTAAAGGGCTATAACTCCTATGGGTTAATTATACATTATACAGAAAAAAATGGATGAATAAAAAAATTGGTATTAAAAACAAGTAAGAGCATTAACTTCGGCCTGGTCGAAGCTCATATAACCTACACCCGCATCCGTCGAACTAATGATAAAAAGTGGGCGGGTGACACCTACTTTCATTTTAATTACAGATAGTAAATTTTGATCCCTTCTGCAACATCTACAACACAGCTTTTCCTACCAAAAACCTCATTATACGGTATGGTACACCAGTAGGCGGACCACGCATATTTTTGAGAGAAAATTTTATTCTAAGATGGTGGAGAAAAAAAATTGTTTCTTACCCAGCAAAACAAGAATAACCGAGTCGCACACACTATTGCATTATTTTCAAGAATCACTAACACGATCTCACTATATTTTGACAATGGTGGCTGAGTGGGAAAGAAATGCCAATATTAACGTGGCTGAAGTGGATTTTTTCTCATTCTGCCATTACTAGTGCCAGAAAAGCAGCGCAGAAAAAAATCAATGTGAACAAGGAAAGTTGTGTTTGAAGTGTTATTTCCAAAAATTAACAAAAAAGATACAAACATTAAACAAAATATTTTTATTTTCAGCTTGTTAGATGTTCTGAAACATTTCCATTTGTTCTGAAGATTTCCTGAAGAAATCCAACTACATGAAACCACACAGTTCCTGCTCTATTTTGGAATACAAATATAATTGGAATACAAAGTACATACTTCAACATTAAATGTAATTTAATTTTGTGATTTTACCATTTGTGATATCATATTAATTAATAATTTCATTTTTGTTTAAACCATTTCTTTAATTTCTTTACAAAGAACATTAATAAAAACATGATATTTACCATAACTTGCATTTTATTAGTTAAAAATTGGAAATGGTATCGCAACCTGGTATTTTACCGGTTAATTAACTGGTAGCGCTACCAGAGTGCGAATGGTGCGAAAGAGCGCACTATACGTTTAAGCATATGGATTTGTTGTATAGGAAAGAAAGGGATACACGATCACACGTACACAAAAGTTTCTGGTATTTTTTTCCCGATGCTCTTAAGAAAATAATAGAAACTTTAACCGAAACTTCGGGTAGCGCTACCAGGTAAATAACCGGTGAATTACCAGGTAGCAGTCTTGCAGGGTAATATTCACTCTACAAGTTGAGAAATTGAGCTATACGCAAGGATATATCCATATTCGCTATAAAAAGTAGGCATGGCACTGATTCGATTTTCCCAATTTTCAATACAAAACAGCGTAGTATAACAAAGAATATTCGTACCAAATTTCATGACGATACCTTTATTCGTTCTCCTGTAATCGTGATTTCCACAGACCGACAGACAGGCAGATGGACGGACATGGCTAAAGGAGGTGATTCTGAGCTAGAATATATACACTTTTCTATACCTGCCACGCCTCCTTTAATGCGTTACAAACGGAAGAACAAAGTGAATATACCCTCATCCTTTCGGGTGTAGGGTATAATTACAATTTTCTCCCAAAGTATTGTTTTAAATAAAATAATAGGCTTATATTTACCGTTTGACACTAGCTCTAATTTTTTTGTATTTATGTTGTTATTGTTGGCTTTGGCGCTGATCCCAACAGCAATTTTTTTTTTCGCTCTCGTATGGTTTAGGAGTTATAGCCCTTCAAAATTCAAATACTGGTGAAAAAAATATGTCTGGAAAGCTAAGGACATGGGCTTTCTTAATACTGAAATAATTATATGGCTTATTTATACATTTTACAAAGAAAAAATTAATGAATAAAAAAAAGTTGTATTAAAAATTTGTATTAAAAATTAAAGTTTTCTTCAAAAGTACACGATTTTCTATAATTTGTTATTTTCATAAAATAATGGCTGCGTTCCGAAAGGTCAATCAATGTTCGCTGTTTGCTGGTTTTTTGTCTGAGGTGGTAGAAAGGTCAGAAGGGCTGACGAAGTTGTTAAGGTTTTCGTCAGCCCTTCTGACGTTTCTACCCCCTCAGAAAGCGAACAATCTTTTCACTGACTTTGCTTGACCGTTCTGAACGCGGATAATGAAATTTTTATTTGCTTTGTAACGGTACTAATATCATCCGAATATCTGTTATAGTTTAGGAGATATAGACGAAAAAAATTGAAGCTTTGAAGGGCTATAACTCCTAAACCATAAGAGAGCGACAAAAAATTTTGTTGTTGTTGGGATCAGCGCCAAAAACAACAATAACAACAAAAAATACTAAAAAATTGGGCCTAATGCAAAACGGTAAATCTGTTATTATATATTAATATATTTATCTGTTATTAAATATATATTTTTAACATCTTCACAATGCACTATGGGTTCGGAGACCTGGAAAGGTGGCCAAAAGACCGATATAAGACAATTTTGATTTGAACAGCACAATTACGTACTAATATAAGGTTTTGAGGTCGCTGATTACAATTATGGCATTATTTATTTTTATTGGTATAAGTCATTCGTCTCATACTATGTCTTCTCATTTTTTAAATTTTAAAAGTAGTCTAAGTCATATGTAGCCTTAAAAACCAAATTTCCCTACAAGCTACACAAAAAATTTCCCAATCACCAAAAAGCTAATATCTTAGAAGTAAATATTGCCTCAAACATTTTGAGGTATAGTATAAAAATATTTTTTAATTTAATAAAATGCAAACCTTTAAACGCGAAAAGTGTGACCTATACCATTTTCATAATTATGGGCACATATCTGAAAATGGGCTACTTTAGGCAGGTTACGATTGTAGTATATTCCATATATGTACCTTAAATTGGCGTATAATAAATACTTTTTTAAAGTGGAGTTTTCTGAAGTAATCAAACGGTACCAATCAACTTTACTAAAATTTTCGTAATTCACAAGTAAAGCACCTTTTTTAGTAAATTAGTGTGTTTTTTTTAACTTTTTTTAGCTTCTGATGAAGCTCCTATACCAATGTGTAAAACATAATAAAAAATGCTTACTAAAATAATTTATAAAACTGAAAACTAACTGCAACAAAGTAAGCTTTCTAATAAATAATTAATCGCTATTCTTGTATTCGGATAAATCCCAACCGAGCAATAATTAATTACTATGCGTAAAAGTTATTTCATATGTTCATTAATATGTCTAGATAATCATGGCATATAATTTTTTGTCCTATTTCGTATGTGACTTTTGGCCACTTTTCCAGGTCTCCGAACCCATAGTGCAATGGTGCGTATATCATCCGGATATATCTTTGAGTTTAGGAAATATAGATGGTAAATTTTCAAATTTTAAAGAGCTTTCAAATTTTAAATCGGCGCAAAAAACAAAAACAACAACATTGAAGAGTTTGTACTGTGATTAATTTTAGCCAAAATTAAAAAGGTTTTAAAATACCTGCAGCTGATGAAGTCATTTGTATTAATAATGCCATCTGCTGTCGTTCAGACATAGGTGTGTTTGGATTTAGCCTATTGGGAGGCACACCTGTATTAGTTCCTAATCCCCTAGGTCGTGGGGGCGGCATAGTTTTAATTTCCTTTGAAAATATATGTATTTATTATTAAGGTCTATATAAAAGGCATTTTCGTCCTTCAATTATATAAAATTGGCGCTGGTACTGCGATACGCCTTTTTTACATTTAGAAATAAGTCGCTAAGTTTCCTTTTCCTTAATTTCACTTTGTCTTTTAAAATAGCTAATGTATTTAAAATTCTCTGTTAAATTCACAAGGCAGATCTCTATAAGATAAATATCAGATCCATGTATATGCAAATCAAAAAACTTCTTGGCCTTCCAGCTGATCGATCAATTTTAATAATCACAGTCATCTCTGTTAAGCTACTTTCACACAGAATACGTTTTTCGTGTCGTACTCCGATACGATTATTGCTTTATAGCTTTAATTTGTAAACATAGTCAAATTGTTTACAAATGACGTTGCTAGTGTCAAAATTATATCGGCTCTAATGGGAAACCAGAAAAAAATAAAATTTTGCCTCCATCGTCGACGAAAGCAACGAAAGAATCGTCGGTGGTCGCTCAATTTCTACTTCCATTGTGCCCTATTACATACATTGCAATCACTGATTGATCAAACAATGAACCATTTTTACCCTCGCGTCAAACACTGATTGATGCTATATTACATTGCAATTATAATTGCTCCAAACCGTCAAATAGTTTTCGTAGTGTTTTATTCTTATTTATGTGTGCATTTTTGATCTCCGAATCGTTAGCGTTTAACTTGCTCGTTGCTGAACGATTCGCTTCTAAATTCGCATTTTTAAACTTTTACGTAGCAAGTAGTTCATCGGTACAAGCTTTACGTGAAATCGGTGGTATGTTAAAGCTGTGTTTAATTTTTCTTTAGGAACATACATTGTACACTAGGTTTTTTCTTTTCTTCACATGATCTACGGCTTTAATGATTTTATGATTTCTCTTTTCTTCTTAGCGTTCATATAAGAACATCAACAGTGTTGACCTAAAAAAATATTGCGTTTGTGAAATTCTGCTAGCAAAAATAAATTCGTTGTGTTTTATATGTTGAAATAAAAATTCGTCCTTAGAACATAATTTTAGTGAAATGTTTGCGGCTGAGTTTTTTATGCGCGATACTACTTTTAAAGAGGAAGAAGAATATTTTTTTTTTTGAGATTTGAGTTGAGTCCCACCAAGATAGGGCAGGACCTTGGCCAATCAAAAAGATTATAACGCCATCCAAGGGAAGAAGAATATAACAATGATCCAATGAAAATTCGCAACAGAGCATTGAGAGCATGCAACTTTTGAGCAACTTTTGGGTCCAAGTATTATTATTATTTATATATTTACAGTTTGGTATTATTAGCAGGGTTCGGAAAACGTTTTTTTTTTATATCGCTCAATTCATATCACCAAAGAAAACAATTTTTCAATCCTCACTGATCTTTTTTCATCTACGTTCGAAAAAATAAATATCCCTCACGTTCTAAATAATTTTCATCTTCAATAATAAATATCACTCGGGATGAAAATAATTCTCATCTTCTCAACGTTTCGATCGGAGAAGATGAAAAAACTTCGTTTGTCGGCAAATAACGAACGCGAGGGATGAATAAACGTCGGGTATTGGCGAATAGCGAACACAAGAGATGAAAAAAGGCCTCGGGTCGCGTACAAAACGATCACTGGTGATCGAAAAACTTTGAGCAGGCAAAATTTCGATCTATATGTAAAGATGAAAACAAGATTTGTAGGTGAGCGGAAAAATCGTACGCCGGCGGTTTCTGTTCGTTTGCTTCGTTGCTGATGCCATTGATAGCTGGAAAGGAAAGATTTTCTGTGAGTTTCGTGTGAATTTGTTTTTGCTGCGTTTTGTAAAGGATGACTAAGAGTAACTTGTTCATAATGTGCAGTAATAGAAAAAACTTATAAAAGAAATACTTAATTATTAGATTTTAATTTTCATTATTTTAAAGTTTTTTATATTATAAAATTCTGCATGCAATATATTTCTATTAGAAAATTACTAGCAATTATTGCAACTTATTAGCTAAGCAAAACATGAAGTCCACGGTTGAATAATACTTTGAAAATGGTTATTGTATGTTTCTCTATCTATTTCTAAGGCCACTTTTTTTTTTAATTGTTTTTGTATTTTGTCTATGTTTGCAGTGCTGTCTTTAAATGTTTTATTATGAACTGCTAAATAATGCCGCTTAATGTTTCCGGTATGAAGCGTAAAATCTTTTTGCAAACAAAACATTCTGCGTTATTTTGCGCGGCATCAATTTTAACTAGATTGTTAATATCTAATTTCTTGAGTCCTCTCATTTTTTATTTTATTTCACACGACACTATAACCGCAAAGACTTCTCACAGCGATTGGCTTCAAAGGATTTTAAAGAATGATAGCAACAAAAATAATTATTCAAAAATGTTAATCCTTTGGCCCAGATCGGAATGAATATGTGCAGGTAAGCATGTGCATACGTAAGAATAAAAAACAAAATCGGAAATTGGCCTTGAAAACTTCTCAACGTACAGTAATTACATTTGATAAAAAAGGATTATTTGAGGGCTAGCAGGTAGCATATTTTATAAAGAAATGTGGAAGCTCTGAAGGTACAGAAAAAATTGTTCAATTGTTTTCCAGAGAAGTTAAGTATTTCAATTGTTTCAAGTGTCTGTTGATAATAATACCTTCCTTTTCAAAACGCAGCAAAAACAAATTCACACGAAACTCACAGAAAAACTCTCCTTTCCAGCTATCAATGGCATCAGCAACGAAGTAAACGAACAGTGATCGTTTTTTACGCGACCCGAAGCCTTTTTCCATCTCTTGTGTTCGCTATTCGCCAAAACCCGAAGTTTATTCATCCCTCGCGTTCGTTATTTGCTGACAAACGAAGTTTTTTCATCTTCTCCGACAGAAACGTTGAGAAGATGAGAATTATTTTCATCCCGAGTGATATTTATTACTGAAGATGAAAATTATTTTGAACGTGAGGGATATTTATTTTTTCATCTACGTTCAAAAAAATAAATATCCCTCATGAGTCAAAGAAAATTTTCATCTTTTGGGATAGTTTTTTTGAGAGGGATATAAATAGTTTTGTTCTTTTGAGGGATATTTTTCGAACCCTGATTATTAGAGAGCGCGGTTATCGCTACGCGCTGCGGGGCGTTTTTATCTTGGTGTTCAGACAGAACGCGGATGGATACGAAAGTAAACAAATCAATTGGGAGTATATAAAGATAGGAAGATGCCATATTTTTTGGAAAGTTTTTCGTTTCAACTTTCAACTGTCTAACGATAACTGGTAATCTGAACTCTGGTAACTCCAAAAATTGTAGAACTGAACTCACACACTCACAAAACACTAACACCAGTAGGACATTTTGTAAATTTTCACAACGCACCGCGACGTGTAAATCTCTACGCCGCGACAGTAACAGCCAAAGCACATTGCGGCAGCGGCAGCGACAGCATCTCTTTCTCGCTTCTCAGCAAAGTACATTAGGGCAGCGACAGCAAGTCGGCTATTTGTTTTTGTATTCTGTATGCCATTCTCTCGTCTTTAAAGAGAGCTTACTCCCTGTATATTTTTCAATACAATTTGTCGGATTTTCAGTGAAAGGTGGCAACATTTTGAGTGGAAAAAAGTGAGTTTTTCTTGCTGCCGTAATAGAATCTATTTTCAGGGCAGCGGCAGCACCCATAAGCCTCTATATAATTTCTGTGTGCTGCCGCTGCCGCAATGTGCTTTGGCTGTAAACAACGCATTTTTTCTTTCTGAACAGCTTATGGGATTTGTGTGTATTACTAGGCGGAAAAACCGCCACGCAGCGCGTAGCGATAAACGTGTTCTGTCTGAACACAGATTTAGTTCGGCAGGAGAGCATTTTAGTTCTTCTTTGATTGATGTTCGTAGACGTAGGAGAATCCATGGTAGTAGTTCTGACCAATGGTTTGTATCGTTTGAGGCTATTATAGCTGTTTTTAGTGTTCTGTGAAATCTCTCTATCATTCCGTTTGCTTGTGGGTGATATGGGGAGGTATGGATTTTATGTGCTCCTAGTAATTTGGTTAATTCACTAAAAAGTTTTGAGGTGAATTGAGAGCCTTGGTCTACTGTAATATTTAGTGGTATTACAAAACGAGGTATATAGTACAAATTTGTATTTGTACGAATACTGTTACTATTGTTTTGGCTGTGATCTCCCGGAGTGGATAGCCTTCTGGCCAACGTATGTGTCTGTCAATTATGGTTAGTACTATATTGGTGCAGCAATACTGCACCAATAGCTCGACGGCTAAAGATAATTGTGCCTTTTTATTAAAGTGGGTGAGTAGTGTTTCTTTCGCGAAAAGGTTTTTACGCTTTCGAATGCTGTAGTGGTTTCATAAGTCCAAATTAATTGTTTTGTTTTATTTTTATTCGCAATTGTTAGCAAATTGTATAGGGGCTTAGTTCTGTTGCTACCATTTGGATGTAACGATGGTAATAATTGATCATACCCAAGAATTTTTGTAATTTATTTATTGTAAGTGGTTTTTAAAAATTTTTAATGGTTTCGACTCCTTCGTCAGAAGGTTTAATGCCATTGGAAGAAATTTCGTAGCTAAAAAAATTTAACTTATTCGTTGCAAAGGTGCATTTTGTGGGTTTAATATTCAGGCCGTATTATTGTAGTCTTGTAAATTAGAGGTCTGCATGAGACGATCCAAAAGTACTTTCGAGAAAAAAGTTCGAAAATTGACTGCAGAGTATCTTTTAATTATTCGAATCAAATGAGACTGAACAAATACTCCGCTGAAAATTCTACACTCGGAAGAAAACTATTATTCGTCGTTTATGAATTGGAGGGGCACCGAACAAAATAATATTCATATCCCGTAGATTCATTTTTGTTGGTGGAATCCATGGAAATACGTCTTTTTACTTTACGCCTAGGGGAAAGGGTAAGTTTTTTGGTTCTTATCTATTTGCTGAAGTTTTTGTTAGTGGAATCGAAAGAGGTAGTCGCCGGTCTTTGGATTTTGAGCAGTGAGAATGAGGGAGATTTATTTTTTTTTTCTTTATTTGCTGATAATTTTCAGACGCTTATACGGCGGTCTGCTGCCTGTGCTGCTACGACGGTAAGGCAGACGATTATGTACATAAATGGCGGTCTGCTGCCTGCCTTTCTCCGACGGCGAATATCGAGAGAAACATGCTTTTAATATTTGCGGGGAGGGAAAGGGGGGAGTTCCTTCGTTTTTTCATTTCCACATTTTCAGGCCCTTATCGGCTGCCTGCCTTACTCCGACGTTATCTGTTGTCCAACGCCTTTTCCGTCCATGCAGACACTGTCTAAAAATTACGTAGTTTCATACAATATATATACATACAATATACAATATACATAGATATACATACAATATTTACATACATAATGTATATACATATATATACACGATTCATTCGAAATCAACTTTTCTTCTTTAGGTTCTACCCTAATTTCATTCGTACGAAAACGTATGGAGATTCGATTTTATTCGACTCTAGTCGGCGTTTATATTTTTGAGTTAAGGAGTAAAATTTCTATTCGAAATGTGCTGTACTTCAGTAGTGTATTCAAGGGTATTCGTGTGTTCAAGGCATCCCATGCAGACCTCTATTGTGAATACGATTCTTACATGTTCAGTGTGTTGTTCTTCGTTATCGCTTGCGATTAGAATGTCGTATATGTATGTGAAAACCAATTCGAGTCCTGAAAATACTTCGTTGATAAAACTTTAGAAAGTTTTGCGCTATTTCGTAAACCGAATAGCATCCGTACGAATTCAAACATTCCGAAGAGAGTTGTTATAGCTGTCTTATGTATATCTTCTTCGGCCATTGGTATTTGATGGTAGGCGCGTACCAGGTCGATTTTAGAGAATATATTTTTATTTTTTAATTGGATACTTGATTTATGAATATGAGGAAGTGGGTATCGGTCTGGTATTGTTATGTAATTGAGGCGTCTATAGTCACCACAAGGTCTCCAGTCATTTGGTTCCTTTTTCGGAACTAAATGTAGAGGAGATGTAGTAAGTGAATTGGAAGGTCTACAAATACTGGTTTTTATTAAGTATTCTAATTCATTTTTGGCAATTTTGAATTTTATTGGGTCTAGTCGGCGAGGTTTGGAGTATGGTAACGCTCCTTTTGTTTCAATTTTGTAAACTGTTTGGTGTTTTACTTGTTAGTGTAGTCGGGTTCGCAGGTAATTGAAGGAAATTCGTTTAGAATTTTTGTAAATTTATTATCGGAAAGGTATCTTTTAAGTGAGAATATGTCACAAAAACCTGTAGTGCCTGAAGCTTTTAATTTAGTGTTTAGGTCTACAATTTCTTTGTTTTTGAGGTCGACTAGTATGCCGAATTTTTCTAAGAAACTTGCTCCTATGATTGCTGTTGGGATATTAGCTAGTATAAATGGTACTTGAGATCTGAATTCTTTTGTATGTTTGGAATTTGGAAATAGGTATGACTGAAACTACAGCGCCTGTATCGATTCAAAACTTTAGTTTGTTAATTTTATCATATATGAAAATGCGGCGTTGCAATAAATTTTGTTATTGTTTCCATCATTTGCCACCGTCATGATGGAACTTTTTAACTAAAAGACGGTACCCGGCTGATTCATCGCAAGCAATTCATCGCGAGCAATTCATCGCAAGGAATTTATCGCAAGACAAATTCCTCGCAAAGCAATTCATCGCAACAGCAATTCATCGCAACAGCAATTCATCGTATTAGCAATTAATCACAAGGAAATTTTGAGAAATGTTTGATAATTCTCCATAGAAAATTATGTAATTATCAAGCCACAAATTTTAAAAATTTTAAAAACTCATTTTTGCAGTTTCTTCAACAATTTTCTCACACTATTTGGGATATAATTGCAACAATTGGATATTGTATACAATTTAACAATAAAATTTTGTGTTATTGCCATTTGAAACGTTATTCATCACAACAGCAATTTATCGCAAAAAAATTTATCGCGAGCCGAAGCAGAAAAATTTATTTTTAATATCGCGCGATTTTCATGGGTGAGGAACCTTGGGTACCATGTGGAGGAAGTCATGGGTGAGGAACCTGTCTGTACAAGGACTCCAAGATGGGACGTTCCAGCTTTTCTATTGTAAAAATCAGGTTAAACCTAGACCATGCATAATCGCTAAGAAGCACATTAACGTATTTTTGTGTAGCAATTACAGTAGCGCAGACCTCACTGTTGTGAGATTAGAAAATTCCAGTGGGCGCAATATGTACCTATCATCTGCGTACATGGCTCACGAGAACCCCTCTACCCCTACTGAAGTACAGGAATTGGTAAGGACTTTAGACATCGGTGGAAGGGAAGCAGTGAGATAAACCAGAGAGGTGAGTCACTTGATTATGATTTCATTTTACAGTATAACATAAGGATATGTAACAGGGGTAATACTCCTACCTTTGCCTTCCCGAGCTAGGATAGATTCAGGGGGTGGGAAGAGGTGCTGGATCTAACGCTTGTCGGTCCGAATGCCGGAGAGATGGTGGAACATTGGAGAGTGTCTGAGAGGATCTTTTCGGATCACGCTTTGATGCTCTTCAATGTCGGATTTAATCCCGATCAGCCTCCGGTACATAGGAATCCCAGGAGGATTGATTGGTTTCAGTAGCTCTATTTACTCTACTTTAAATTCTACGTTTCCAAAACAAAATCTCAGTCGAGAAGAATTGGACAAGTATAGTGCGACCCTAGAGGGAGCCTTCAGAAAGGCCTTCGAAGTCGCATGTCCAATCTCTCGTAGCAAAAAGAAATTTCCACCCTGGTGGACTAAAGAACTCGCACATCTCAGAAAGATGACGCGTAAGATCTTCAATATCTGCCAGAAACACAACTTCTGGCCACCATATAAGAATTGCCTAAGAGAGTACAAGAAGGTAAATCAGAGTGGCCAAACAAGACACCTAGAAGACTTATTGCGAGAACCTGAGGGGCGTTAATGCGATGTCCAGACTCAGAAAAGTTCTTTCCAAGGAATATACCTGTCCAACCCTCATATCCAGAAATAACTGTTCTTGGAGGGCTGTCTGTCCAAGAAGCAAGAAACCCTAGAAGTACTCATGAACGAGCACTTCCCAGGGAATATCATAGAAGAAACTATGCAGGATGAGCAAAGTGCTCCGTCTTGGCAATTAGTGGACAGCATTATTTCAAGGGAGAAGATTTTATGGGCTCTTAAAAGCTTCGACCCTTATAAATTCCCGGGATTGGATGGTATCCTCCCAGTAATGCTATAAGAGAGTAATACTAGAGAGACTATAATTCCCTGGTTAACTACCCTATATAAAAACATCATAGCTCTCAACTTTGTTTGGAGACAAGTGAGAGTAATTTTCATTCCGAAGGTTGGTAGAAGAGGACATGCATCTGCCAAAGACTTCCGTCCTATCAGCCTGTCCTCCTTTGTGTTGAAGACACTAGAAAGAATTATTGATCTTCACATTCGGCAAAGAATAGTCGGCGGGAGGTTAACTAGTTCGCAACATGCTTACCTCAAAGAAAGATCAGTGGAAACAGCACTGCATGAGGTTGTTGCACATATAGAAAGGACCCTATATCATAAGCAATTCACGCTAGGAGCCTTTCTTGATATTGAAGGGGCTTTTAACAACATTCACTCAGATGCTGTTATAAACTCCTTGCACCGTCTGGGCGTTGAAAAAGAACTTGTAGCATAGATTAAAACCATGCTATGTACAAGGAGTATCATATCCAGTCTGGGTACATCTCATGTCCGGCGATCAGTATGTAGGGGAAGTGGTATCAAAACGGCACAAAAGTGCTATTTGTGTCCAGGAGGTCCTGGCCAGCCACGTGTACTACTACTACTACTTTTTCACTACACGAAGTTAAATGGACCTGTATTTGTTCTGGCAATTTACGGATCCATAACTTGAAAAGAAGTTCGCGACTGACAATAGAATCGGAGCCTATTAGTGTTTTCATGTGTATAAATAGTTCTGATCAGAGATAAGGTTCTAAAGGAGAACGATCTCCAATTTGCGTGTTTAAAAATGGTTCTAATCAATAGGAATATTTTGAAATTTGACGTTGTCATCTTTAACGTTGTTGATTTCAAATTGTCCTTCAACGAGTAGAAACCACGCTTCTGGACATTCTTCTCAAAACTGAGGTAGTTTAATGGATTTGTTGTTTCTGAAGTTTTGTTAATGTGTTGTTGTTATGTTTGGTTGTATGTATTGTGTAAAGTTTTGGTCTGTATTGTTTATTGTGCTTTAGTCATGTTGATTTTCTGTATTTGAGTGTGTGCCGGTTCGTATGGGTGATCGTGCAAGGTGCATTCTGATGGAAGGTATGTATGAGATAATTTTATATTATTTAGAATCTATTTTTAATTGTTATAATTGAACGCGTTTAATATTTGTTGACTGGGTGGGTAATTTGCGAGAGGTAAGTATTAACATATAATAATAATTGTCGATATTAAACAATAATTACTTAATTAATCAATATAATATAATAATTAATACATAATCGAATCCTACAAAATTCTTATCTGGTCGTTGAAAATTTATCTTATCTGGTTTTCCTTGAAAATTTGTTGCTATAGTTTTTGTTGCTTTTGCTTTAATTGTTGCAATTGCTGTTGTAATTGCAACTGCTGTTGCTGTTGTTGTTGCTGTTTAAGCTGCGCTTGCTGCTGCAGCTGTTGTTGCTGCTGTGGCGTTTGTTGTTGTTGCTGTTTAAGACGCGCTTGCTGTTGCAGCTGTTGTTGCTGCTGTGGTGTTTGTTGTTGCTGATGTTTTTGTGCAGCTGTCGTTATAACTTTTGGTGTTGCCTTTTCTTTGTTTTTAACGTTGTCAATGCGAATATGTCGTTGCAATAAATTTGTGGATCTGAATGCCAATGGGCCACATGAGTCGTTCTGTTTTAGCTTAGTTTTAGTTTTCTTATGTAGAGGTTTAGTTTGCCAGGATCGCCAATTTATGGGTACATATATCCATAATAAAATATTTCTTTTTAATTCATTTATAAATTATATTTGGTTTTCAGTTTTTAAGTTTTTAGATTCACGTACATTTCACAATCAGTTTTTCAGTTGAATGAAAATATTTGATAGTTATTTATAAAACTATTTTACATTTTTTTATCAACGTATTTATCAAAATTCAAAGTATAAAGTATAGTGTTTTTAAGAACATTATATTGTTTAACACTCTACAGCCTCGCAGCAACAGCAACAGCAGCAGCGAGCAGTATCTTATACACAAGCTTATGGGGACAGCCACTGCGCCAGCCACTGCAGAGAACATAGATTCTATTCCTGCAGCAGTGATTTCGGTCAAAGAGCGAGAAAAAATGTTGCACACTTTTTATCCAAAATCCCCAAAAATAGTTGAATCGTGCCCAACTTTTTATAAAAAAAGTAAACAAAAACCATATGATTTTGACTTAAAGAAATAAATTTAAAAAATTGTTACAATTCAAATTCAAAATAAATTTTGAAGAAAATTTTATTGAAGAAGTGCGTCAGAAGCAGTTTTTGTATGACTTGACTTCTGAACAGTATAAAAATGTTCATCTAAAAGAGAAAGTTTGGCAAGATATATCGACGCGTTTGGGTGTTCCAGGTAGGTGTATCTTTTTGCCTTATCTATTGTTTTAAAATTTGCTATATAACTTCTATTTAGCTGATACTTGTAAGAAGAAGTGGAGAACCCTCCGGGACACCTACAAACGCATCAAACATCGACTGGAACTCCCATCCGGTAGTGCTGCTAAGGATGTGGATCCACAACGACGGAAGTATTTCGAGCTGCTCACATTTTTGGATGATGTCGCATCCACCAGACCGTGAGTAAAAGAATAAAATTAAATTGAATTACTTAATGCTAACATTGTTTTTTATTTTTGTATAGCACAATCGGGAATGTTGAGGTCATCCCAAATTTAATGACAGGCACGACAGAGAGCACCGTGGACAATACACCTCTGGCTACTCCACCTCTGGCCACCTCTCTCTGTCGTGTCATTTAATTTGTGTTAATTTATATGTATTTGAATATAATCGCAATAATTTGTGTTAATTTAATAATTATAGAATAATTAATAATCATTAAGTATTCACGTTTTTTAATAACAAAATCATAATTTAATAATTATAATTATTAAATAATTAAGAATATTCTATTGCATTGTATTCTATTTTACTCTGTTCTATTCTTTCTATTCTATTCGAATCTATTCTATCCTATTCTATTCTATTCTATTCTTTTCTATTCTTTTCTATTCTATTCTATTCTATTCTATTCTATTCTATTCTATTCTATTCTATTCTATTCTATTCTATTCTATTCTATTCTATTCTATTCTATTCTATTCTATTCTATTCTATTCTATTCTATTCTATTCTATTCTATTCTATTCTATTCTATTCTATTCTATTCTATTCTATTCTATTCTATTCTATTCTATTCTATTCTATTCTATTCTATTCTATTCTATTCTATTCTATTCTATTCTATTCTATTCTATTCTATTCTATTCTATTCTATTCTATTCTATTCTATTCTATTCTATTCTATTCTATTCTATTCTATTCTATTCTATTCTATTCTATTCTATTCTATTCTATTCTATTCTATTCTATTCTATTCTATTCTATTCTATTCTATTCTATTCTATTCTATTCTATTCTATTCTATTCTATTCTATTCTATTCTATTCTATTCTATTCTATTCTATTCTATTCTATTCTATTCTATTCTATTCTATTCCTATTCTATTCCTATTCTATCTATTTAGAAAATCCTTTAAAATATTTCGAACGTCGAAAGCCGTTTGCGACGATCTATTAGAAAAAGATTACCTTGCGGATGGCAAAGAATTTTCTGTTTGAACTCCTTCGATATTGTTTGCAGTAAAGTATGTGCCGTCTTTTTGCAGCATCAAAAAGTTGTGCAGCACTATAGTAGCTAGCACAATTTTGTCTACATTTTGTGGAGCAACACTAATTTTAGAATGGAGGATTCTCCAGCGATTTGCAAGGATTCCAAAAGCTATCTCGATGCGGACTCGTGTCTTTGACAATGTTTTGTTAAAATTGCATTTGTCAGAAGGCAAATTTCTTCCAGGGAATGGTCGCATCAAATTTTCACGCAGAGGAAACGCGTTGTCAGCAATAAAATAATACGGAAAAACTATATTAGACCCTGGCAAGGTTTTTGCGGCTGGAACCGGAAGGGTGTTGTCTAATATCCTTCTGCCAAATGCGCTTCTGACAAATACACCGCCATCGCTTTGACTGCCAACAGCACCTACATCCACTAACATAAATGTTAGGTCCATATCGCAAGCGGCTAGTTAAATTACTGAAAAATTTTTCTTATAGCTAAAAAACAGCGATCCGCTTCGTGGGGGGCAAACTATATTTACATATATGTTTTGTTGCGTGCTGCTTTGTCACCTATAAAGATTAAAAAAATGTGTTACTTGAATAAACAAGTCACTTACCAATGAAGTCCAGCCATGCTTTAGCCTTGCTGACAGCCATCTGACAGCCATGTTTCTTGAGTCACGTTATTGTGAATTCCTCGTAGTGGCCAACATGGATTTGTGTAGAGTTCATTGCATTGCCCTCCTCCGCACTCTGTCATAGTATTTTCATAGGGTATAGTAGTGTGTAGTGAGTTGTTGCGGAGTTACCAGATAGGAGGAACGTAGTGTTTTTGTTGGTTTAGCTCCGAGGAGGAGTTAAACCTGTGAAGTTTAGGCTGTGGAGTTGGTAGTACAGAGACAAGCAGAAAGCGAAAGTCGTGCTGAGTTTCATGTTCGCCTGGTACAGGGGCGGTATAAGGAAATGTTTTTTGCACTAAAAAAAGTAAATAATATTTTGTAAAATTTATATGCTTATTACATTTTTGTTAATAATATACGGAATTAAATAGCCAGGAACTTTCTGGAAGATTTCGCGCGAAATTAAATATTTTTATTATAAATAGGTTGAAAAGGCGGGAAACTTTTATGTAGTTTATTTTATATATTTAATTGTTCGAGAAGGCGAAGTCCAAGACGTCTTCGATTGCTTCCCGAATTAGTCAATTCCTGCAGCCGAGGAGCTTAAAGAGTGGTCCAAGGAAGTCTATTGTCTTCCGGGCGCTACAAGAATTTTAGTGGAGTTATCGCTTTCGCATCTGTATTTAACTCCTGGAATATGAAAATGTGAACTGGTGGGATTCTCTTGCACTGCTGGATACCAGACCATTAAATATGTGGAATCAGCTAAGTGGTCCTGTACTATTATATATTATATAGAAGGACAGGAAGTAGTCGTCCAGTACACAAAAAATTTTTGTTAATAATTTCTTGGAAAAAAAAATTTTGAAGAAAAATTTTCCAAATTGATATTGAGCTGGTCACCGTGCCTGTTTGAAAATTTTTAATTTGAATAGAACCGTGTATTCCAGTTCTGTGGTCAGAGTAAAAATTTACACAAGTCTGCTTTCGTTCCTGTGAAGAAGTTCCTGAAAGTTTCCAGAAATTAAATAGTAGTTAATTTTTTTTGTGAATTTTCGTATTTATTTCGTTTGTTCCTTTTTTATAACTTCTGCATTGTTTTTATTTTATATTTTTATGTATATACGTGCTGTTCAATGTTTTTTTTTAAATTCGATGTAAATTTGCATTTTGTTCCTTTGCAATTTGCAATTTTGAGTTAATGTTTATTTGCTGCAAAACACATACATATACGATACGTTTATGCTTTATATATTTACATTTTATATTTTCCTTCGTATACATCTATATTCATTTGATATTAAAATTTCATAGTACATACATGCATTCATTTACATAATTGTTGTTTGTGCCTTTATACCTTTAATTTTGTTAAATTTTCTTACATTTGTTTGTTTTAATGTTTACTCACATATGGTTGTATGCGTTAACTTTTGTTTGTAAACGGGACGTGGAGGAGTGTCAGAGATTTTTGGCAGAGTTTTCTTTATTTTCATTATTGTGTTGCCTGTCCATGAAGAGCTCTTCAGAGGGGAGGGACTGAGAGGTTGCAATTATTTGTTTGAGAATTTGTGCTTTTGATGCTTTCTCTGCGCACTAATTCCGTTTTGTTTTTATTTGATTTTTTTCTTTGCACTTTAAGTTTTTATTTCCGCTTAATCACAAAATTTGTATTCATTTTGTAAATTTAAAAACTCAATTTTTAATCAAACATAGAGGTTAATAAATTTCAATTTTGTTATGTATGATCTAATAATGTGTTGAGCTTTTAATTATTTGTGGGAAAAAGACATGGGAGGAAGGATCAGGGAGATGTGATTTTTGTGTGTGGATGTGTGAGTGCGTGAATATGCCTTTCCGTGAATTTGGCTTGCTATTGTTGTTTTGTTTTGTGTAGTTTAAACGCCCATGTTTCCGCTTAGGCAGGATGTGACCAATGACCTGTCATGGCGGGTTGAGGACCTTTCCCTGTAGCAAATATTTTTGACTGAGCTAGTTCAGGAGGCCATGACAGGTCGGCACATATTTTGGTCACATAACAGTTTGCCATCAATCGCTCCTAAGCAATGAGGCATTCCAGTTTCTAGGAAGAATTTTCTTAATGTGTGCTCCCAGTCGGTGATGGTTGGCGGCGCCAAATAAAGGGGATGTAATTCTTCCCAAATAGCTTCGCAGGTATCGTACACTATTTTTCTTACAGTGGTCACTCCAAGTTTAAATGACCACGCAAGAATTTGGAAGCTACATCCATGTGCCAAATACCTGTAAGTAGCAAAATATTCCTGCAACGTCTATATAACTTAGCGAAAGACTTGAAACTTACATTAGTGTAACCGCCAGCCGCAGCTCTGGAGGAATAGGCGCTCTGTATGATCGTTTTGTCAGCCTTTCCTCCGAAAGGGTTAAGAGCAAATTATATTTACCCATATCCATCCGTACAGCTTTAAAAAATTTTTTTTATCGCTAAGTTGTAGCTGCCTAACGCACGTTTTAAAAATCCTTCTTCGTTTCGGCTTCTATTAACTGGCCGAACCACCGACCTCCGCCTTCGATTAGAAGCAATTTCGTATGCTTCCCATAGGGTATGGACAATGTGAATAATTTGGATAATGGCACCAGCAATGGTTCTGTTAATGGTTCTGATAATGGTTCTGTTCGCGTCGATCGAACTTTTTCCGCGAATCGGAATTTTTGATTTTCTGTATTTGTACTGCAAAGTATAAAAAAGTGATTATGGATTGAGAGGCATGTTAAAGGAGAATTTTATCACTTTTAGTCAATGCACACACCTACTCCAAGCGAATGTATTTGCTGTGAAAATATTTTCAACGATTACTAAAATTGTATCCTGGTATCTACTCGCTACAAAATCGTTGCTAATTGAAGCGGACGTCAGACAGAGAAAAAACGTTGTTTACTTTCGCGGCGTATATATTTAGATTTATTTACAAAATGGGTTAGTGTTTTGTAAGTGTGGGTCCTACTAGTCCTAATTGGGTAGTGTTTTGTGAGTGTTTGAGTACAGTTCTACAATTTTCTGAGCTGAAAGAAAATTCAGATTATCAGTTATCGTTGACAGACAGTTGAAACTTTAGACAAAATTTTTGAAAAATTGGCATTTTGTCCAAATATGGCATATTGTAATAAAACCCTTTCGTTTTTAAATTTGCAATAGAACCCCTCCGCTATTGCAAATTTAAAAACGAAAGGTTTTTATTACACCTAATAAAATATAAAGATACTAGCTGTTGCCCGCAACTTCGTTCGCGTGGAATAGTGCTCGCTCTAAATTAGTTTGATTAAATGATATACATATGTACACATCACAGTCGTTTGCTTGCAGTATGCATATGTACATACTCGTACATATGATATACACGACACTTTTTTATTTGAATAGAAGGGGCCCGTTATAGGGTTTCCTTGATAACTCGAGGGTCCCAGAGATACTTCTTGCTTGTGTGTGTCTTACCATGATATAAATTCATTTATTATATTAATATTGGCATCTATTCTGTCCAGCACAATGTTAACTTAATTTAAAATTGAGACCGAATTCCCCTACAGTCCTTTATCCCCTATTTAGAGGTTGACTCGTCCCTCGTCGTCCTATGTCCCTCGTCGGGGTTCCAGCTATCTCCACACCAAATTTCACCAAAATCGGTGCAGCGGTTCAGCCGTGAAAAGGTAACAGACAGACAGGCTTACTTTCGCATTTATAATATTAAGTATAGATATCTATGTGCAGTTATTCATTCTTCCATTTAATTACTATTTTTTTTGTTACTAACTGCCCACATCCAGCCAAAAATTTGCATTGAGAGCAACAACGTATTAGGGTTAAAGATTTTCAAAATTACTTATATTTGTATTTTTAAAAATACTGACAATTGGTTCATTTCCGACCTGTTTCTTTTCTATTAATGTTTCTTTATCAAAGCATAACAGCCTCTTTTCGATTTCCTATTACAGAAACACTAAACTTTTCACAATCGAAAACATCTAGTCGAATCGAAACGACGTCATAAAAATAGAAAAGATTTTCGATTGATATACAGAAACGCGCTACTGATAGAGCATAAAATTTCCCAGAAAACTCTGTTTATACTTTTTTATTTAAAGCTTCCTTATTCTTTTATGCATTTTTGAAAATTATGAAGGGAAAAAAATTCCCATGTGTGTAAACCACCCTGATCGTTGTTAACATTCGTTGCTAATTGCACGGACGTTCCACTTTTCTATGTTCCCTTTTTGATCTTTGTTAGCATTCCACCGACCAAAACAGTAATTAAAATTTATAGCAGGATTTGTAATTAAAGTTTTAAATTTCTTGAAAGCTTGTATACTTTATTTTATTATTTGGTCGGAGCCGGAAATGAATCATCAGTTTTGGATAACTAAAAAATCAGTAGAGAGAAAATTGGGGTCAAAGGAAGATGCTAGCATAATTTCTTCCGATGCTGGCTTAGATGCAAAAATTTTCGTTTTTAAATCAATATCTCGCACATGTAGAGATTTAAGCAAAGTTATTGCACAATATCAAGAACATTTATGTGCCCTTTCACAGGAAGAATGTAAATTTGGAACATTCTTGAAAGAATTTGGAATTGGAAGTAAATCTACCGGCCGAAGCATATCCAATTTTGGGAAAGTTGTAAAATGTAGCGGAGAACAGAGGATGTCAATTCGCGTTCCCCTTTTGCGACTATATCATGAAATAGAAACGTTTCGTACTCAAGCTGTTAATGACACCCTGGGCACTATTAATACTTTGGAGAGGGGTCGCACGGAATATCGGGCAGCGATATCATGGATGAAATCGTTGAGTGTCGAGCTCGACCCTGACTCTGGTAAAGGACTCGAAAAGTTTCGCATTGCTCAATCGAATTTAAGAAAGTCTAAAAGGGTTTTTGACAACATTTCATTGGATTCAATTCAAAAGGTACAAAATAATTAAAATAAATATAATTAGAGCGGGAGTGATATCGGAACAACTTAAGAATAGGGGATTAGCTCAGATTTTTTTCATTTTTTTTTACCGTTAGATATTGCCGTTAGAACCGGAAGCGGCCATTTTGTTTTTGTCGGACGTCAGCCATTTTGGATTTAGAAGCATTTAAATGTCAAATAAATGTGATTAGCAAAAGGTCAATATCTCGCTAAGTAAGTGAGTTATCGGGATGAGTGATATACCGTTTGAAAGATACTTTTACTGCTTACGATTTACGTAAAAATACTTTTTTTCATACATCATAACGGTTAAGGAGTTATATCACTTTATGTAGAAATCTGTATATTTTTTCTGGAAACAATAATTTTTTTCTGCAAAACGAATTATTTTGCTAAAAAGCCTGTTCTTTTACCTTTAAAATGATATATAATATGATACACTCACTACTTTAGTTCATGTATCTTTAGCTTATTTAAAGATAATGTGCAGCTTTCTTCTCTGTAATGTGAAGTTCTTTGCGTATAGGTTTTTGCATGTCTTAGCGGCCTTCGGCGGCAGGGATTATAACCCTCAATCAACAGAATGGTCTCGGTAATTTGAAGTTTTTTGCATACAGGTCTTCCGCGTATTGATTTTTGACATTTTTTCATATATCAACGGCTAAGGAAAATAACTTTTTGTAGAAATCTGTCTATTTTTCCTTCAAACAAGAATTTTTTTCTGCTAAACGAATACATTCTGCTAAACAGTACAAAAGAAAATATATTGTTAAATAGCCTGATCTTTTATCATTAAAACGATATATAATATGATACACTTACTACTTTAGTTCATGTATCTTTAGCTGTTTGAAGATAATGTGAAGCTTTCTTCTCTATAATGTGAAGTTTATGTATACATGTTTTTTCTCGCATTGGTGGCCTTCGGCCGCGGCAGGGATCATAACCATCAATCAACAGAATCCTCTCGGTAATGTGAAGTTTTTTGCATACAGGTTTTTCCGCGTATTGGCGGCCTTCGGCCGCGGCAGGGATCATAACCATCAATCAACAGAATCCTCTCGGTAGTGTGAAGTTTTTTGCATACAGGTTTTTCCGCGTATTGGCGGCCTTCGGCCGCGGCAGGGATCATAACCATCAATCAGCAGAATCCTCTCGGTAATATGAAGTTTTTTGCATACAGGTTTTTCTGCGTATTGGCGGCCTTCGGCCGCGGCAGGGATCATAACCATCAATCAATAGAATCCTCTCGGTAATGTGAAGTTTTTTGCATACAGGTTTTTCCGCGTATTGGCGGCCTTCGGCCGCGGCAGGGATCATAACCATCAATCAGCAGAATCCTCTCGGTAATATGAAGTTTTTTGCATACAGGTTTTTCTGCGTATTGGCGGCCTTCGGCTACGGCAGGGATCATAACCATCAATCAGCAGAATCCTCTCGATAATATGAAGTTTTTTGCATACAGGTTTTTTCGCGTATTGGCGGCCTTCGGCCGCGGCAGGGATCATAACCATCAATCAACAGAATCCTCTCGGTAATGTGAAGTTTTTTGCATACAGGTTTTTTCGCGTATTGGCGGCCTTCGGCCGCGGCAGGGATCATAACCATCAATCAGCAGAATCCTCTCGGTAATGTGAAGTTTTTTGCATTAAGGTTTTCATGCTTGGAGGCCTTATTTTAAAATAAAGCTTTTTTGTTATAACCCTGAATATTCGTAAATACCCACTACGCAGTATTGCAGGCGATCACTGAATTTGTAGATATTTTCATTAATTAGCTCAAAAACACAAGAGATACCCACACATATTATATACCGTTAGAAAGGTAATATTATGGGCTATAAAAAAAAGGAATCTATTTTATACCTTAATTGTCATTTAAGGGAGAAAAAAATTATTTTGTAAAACGAAGTACGCCAATTTTTTTAAAAGTTGAATTACCTCCGTAATGATGTCAGTACTCACAAAAAAGGTTATTAGATAAAATAAAGGACTTAAAATAGCCTTTTAAACAGCACCATTTTTACGCCGATATCTTAACTGGTTTTAGAGATATAGCTATTCGAATTTTGACAGTTAAAGCCCTAAAAATTTCAAGCATTGTATGTTGTTGCTTTTTTTATTTCATAAATAAGTGTGACTGTCCAAAAATTTTTGCAAACCCAATAAAAACAGCACAACAGATTGAATTTTTTACCTGTTTGAAAAAACTAAGGCAATGAATGTGCTTAGTTTAAGTTCGTACATATGTACACTAGGGTGGTCCCTATTTTTCAACTTTCCATTTTTTCCGGTCTCACTCTTAAATTATGACACGTAATGAAAAAATGATACGTACTAATTTTCAGCGAAATCGGATAACGGGAGCCCGTGCCGCAAAGCTTACAAATTTAACCACGGCATAACTATACAGTAACTGTAACTACACTCACTACTTTAGTTCTTGCTGAGAGTTCAAAAATGTAATAAACATTTCATTTTGCAAGTACTAGAATAGTATCGGCGGTGTTATGCGAGTAAAATCAACCTTAATAAAAGTCGGCATGTAGTGACATACATATATCCAGGATGTTCCGAATAAGATGCGTTAAAAGTTTAGGATGTGTAGGTTGAGCAGAGACAATGAAAAAGTCGTATTAAGGGGAGGGGCAATTTTTCCCAATTCAGGCGCAGGAGGGGTTTTTTTAAAAACACGACTTCAAATCATGGAAAAAATGTCAAAAAATAACGGGAACAGTTGGATCATTTCTGTTCCCTGTTTTTAAAAACCAAATATCCAACCTTTAAAATACTTCTAAAATTAGACTTTTTGGGCAAATAGTTTTTGAGAAAATTGATGTCAAATCTGAAATTTTTAAATCAAATTTGGAAAAAAATTTTTTGGTCGCAACTTAAAAAAAGAAATAACATGAATAAGATTAATTTTTTTCTGATCCCGTAGTTTTCTGATAAATTATACAAAAAAATGTTTAAAACAGAAGGGATCTATTTCTTATAGTTTTTGAGGAAATTGAAGATTACGACATATACTTTTCTCCCAAAAAACACTTTTTGCCTCCAAAGTGCAAAAACTGTAAACAGGTTCACGTACTTTTCTGCGGCACGAGTTGCCGATATCCAATATCGCTGAAAGTTTGAATACATATATAGTTTTCATATCACATGTAAAAATTTGGGAAGGTGGAAAAAAATCTCACAAATTTTTTTTTTCCATAGGAACATCTATACTTCTATACTAATATTATAAATGCCAAAGTAAGCCTGTCTGTCTGTTACCTTTTCACGGCTAAACCGCTGCACCGATTTTGGTGAAATTTGGTGTGAAGACAGCTGGAATAAAAAGTCAACCTCTAAATAGGTGATAAAGGACTGTAGGGGAATTCAGTCTCAATTTTAAATTAAGTTACCATTGTGCTGGACAGAATAGATGTCAATAATAAATGAATTTATATCGTGGTAAGACACAAAAAAGCAAGAAGTATCTCTGGGACCCTCGAGTTATCAAGGAAACCCTATAACAGGCCTCCCCTATCCAAATAAAAAAGTGTCGTGTATATCATATGTACGAGTATGTACATACATATACATACTGCAAGCAAACGACTGTGATGTGTACATATGCATATCATTCAATCAAACTAATTTAGAGCGAGCACTATTCCACGCGAACGAAGTTGCGGGCAACAGCTAGTACTAAAATAATTTCAGAATTTTTCAGTTTAATTTCAGAATTTTTCATTTGAATTTTCAGTTTAATTTAAGAATTTTTCTGGGGCATCATGAAATGATATCAAATGTATTTTATGTGGATATATTTTTGTGTAATTTTATTCCTTAAGTGTAATTTCATTCCTCAAACACAACGTGAGTTTTAAATGACTGAAACATATCACGCATTAAAACACCTCATATTGAAGTCATATTAAATGTCTTTCAATATGCTGCGTATTTGACAAATGAACTGAGAACATATCTTGCTATCAAAATGATTTCATTTAGTAGGAAAAATTGAGATATGTTATGATTATCATGCTGGTCTATCTGGGTAGTGTCCTTTACATTTACTTCGCTACATCATAATAGGGGACAACTACCCTCTTCGTACCTACTACCATTTACTGGCAAAACAAAACTAAGAGAAGACCAAAACAACAACTACCTACTGGCAAACAAAATTGACAGAAAACAAAAACAACAATGGGCAAAGATTTTACGTATAGTGTACGTGGGTTCAAAGAGTGGGTTAAAAAATACACGTCAAACCGAATTTTATAAGATGAGTCATCGAGTTTCCCATCTCATTATCTCTGCCATAAAGCATCAAGGATCTTATATAATTATCTAACAAACCGTATATATTATTATTATATAAATTAGGGCAATTCAGATTTTGCCTCATAAGTTGCGGTGTTAAAGTATGACTTTTAAAAGCGGGCTTAAGTATTAAGCATTCTTAATTGAATTGCTATATTGTTGAAATGTGAATCGATATTGAAAGCTAAAAGGACACTGTTGCGGAAATAGAATCAGCAAGTAATAACAATTAGCGATATTCAGAGGCGATTTGAAAATAATACCTAAAATACTATACCCAAGTCCTATATGAAGCTGCGTACATAACAACAATAAATTCTCTTATGGCCTTTATATTTCCATTTTTGAATTCTCATGATTTATTACGACTTATGAGGGTAAGGCTGAATTGTCCTATTTCCAAATATGTTGTAATAATTTAATGACGATATGATTATTTGATTATTATGACGATATGATTATTTATTGATAAATACTTTAACTATTTAGATTGATCTTTTAGTGGCTGCGCGGTGCAATCTGTATTCGCAAACATTGGTTTCATATATATCGGAATTATTCCAATTTTCTCAGAAAACATCCAACGCATTTCAAACTGTCTTAAAAGAGTGTTCAGTAAATCCACGATACGACTTTTGCTTGCTGAAGGATTTGTCACATAATAACGACGAATACAAGAAAAAAAAATGTGCTGAAATTCTCAATAAAAACGAGCTAGTTCCTTTTACGGTGAGTTAAAAAATTTTTGCATTTTGTAATAGTTAGATAGAAAGAATATTTTCAGGAAGATTTTTTCGACGAAGAAAACGGCATTGAGGAGAACAATCCTATCCCATCTGAAACACCATGGAATAAGCTTGATGGCCATCTCATGAAATTAAACGAAACTTTGGAAAATTGCCAAACTGAATCTATTAATCTCTCTTATCAGACAGATTCCTTGTCATGCAAGTTGTCGAATTCATATAGTAGCACTAGAGCCTTGCTTGAAGACCGCAATGCTTCATCTTTATCGGACACTGTGAAAGAGTCTAAAAGATCAACACATATAAACCAAAAAAAAATGTATGCTTTCATGGATTTCTTTGCTGAATTAGATCCCTTAGGTATTTCAAAAGAGTTTCAAACTTAGTGTTTTCGACTTATGTGGATTGAGAAACGACATTTTAAAAATTGTAAATTCATACCTCTATGTAAAGGGGTGAAGGA
This sequence comes from Conops quadrifasciatus, assembly GCA_949752815.1. Lineage (NCBI taxonomy): Eukaryota > Metazoa > Arthropoda > Insecta > Diptera > Conopidae > Conops > Conops quadrifasciatus. Next base: position 17,524,278 of record OX457079.1, read on the forward strand.
CTTTTATGAATTAATCTTTCGCGCTCTTAATTCCCTGAGAAACTTTTCGATGTTACTAGAATTAAGAATTTGTTTTGAATTGTCATTGGAAAATTTATATATTTTGGGCTGAAAGTAAAATGAAAGCGTATATGCTTGACTTTCATTGATATAATATTAATAATATTATTAGAATAATATTAATTTATTTGTGTAATTATGACTTCATTTATTACCGCACGAAAATATCTCAATCTCAGTAGGGAAAGTAGTCATTACGAAAAGTGGTTATGTATTGTTCGTAGGAGATAATGAACCCCGCTTTCTTCGAGTACTTTCTGTAAGCGAGAGCGTAAGTATCTATTGTATAATTAGTTTTTGGCTATAGATTAGTCGCTTATTTCGAATACTAATTAGTTATAATTCTTCCTCTTTTGTTTCCTCCCAAACCATTACGTATTTCAGATTTATTGATAATATAATAAATTATATTCAATTAATTTTAATTGAATTTTAATTTTAATTATTTTATATATTTTAATTATACATATATCTCTATATAATTTGTATTTTATTTTTATACCCTACACCCGAAGGGATGAGGGTATATTCACTTTGTTCTTCCGTTTGTAACGCATTAAAGGAGGCGTGGCAGGTATAGAAAAGTATATATATTCTGGCTCAGAATCACCTCCTGATTCGATTTAGCCATGTCCGTCCGTCTGTCTGTCTGTCTGTCCGTCCGTCTGTGGAAATCACGATTACGGGAGAACGAATAGAGGTATCGGCATGAAATTTGGCACGAATATTCTTTGTTATCCTACGCTGTTTGGTATTGAAAATGGGAAAAATCGGACCAGTGCCACGCCTACTTTTTATAGAAAATATGCACTCATACGTGCTTTTAGCTCAATTTCTTGACTTGTAGACCGAATTTTCAGCTAAAATTTTATTTCCGAGTCCACCATCTCAGACCAAAATATATTCTAAAAAATGGGCGTGACACGCCCACTTATATACTATGCCATATAATGAGGTGTTTGGTAGAAAAAGCGGTGTTGTAGATGAGTTAACAGATCAAAATGTGCTCCCTGTAAATTAAGAAAAAGTAGGTGTCACACGCCCACTTTTTATCACTTCGACAGATGCGGGTGTAGGGTATATGAGCTTCGGCCAGGCCGAAGATACGGCTCTTACTTGTTCTAACATGTTTACATGTAATTTTGATTAGAATTAAAATTTTTTTTAAAAATTGACATCTTTTAAATAAATGTTTTTATAATTTTTGAAACCTTTCCTTATGTCTTCTTCGTATTTACTTCGCTCATATAATTTTTACTTTGAAATGTTTATAGCATCTGAAAAAAAAAATAATTACTCTTATTAAAAAGCCGAAGTAAGCGGAATAAAAATAGAACAAGAGCGTTAACTTCGGCCTGGCCGAAGCTCATATACCCTACACCCGCATCTGTCAAAGTGATGATAAAAAGTGGGCGGGATACGCCAACTTTAATTTCTTTTACAGATAGTAAATTTTTATATATTAACTCATTTAAAACACATTTATGGTATACCAGTGGACGTGTCACACCAATTTTTTGTGAGATAAATAACTTTCACCAATCTGGTAAACACGGCAATGAAACTTGAGCCTTAAATCCGGACTACGAGCTGAGAAATTCAGTTCTCAAATTTGATTACATTAATATTATTAGGAAAAGTAGGCGTGGCAATGGTTCTATTTTCTCTATTTTCGACATCAAAGAGCATTAATTGAAGAGAATATTCGTGGCAACTTTTATGACGATACTTCTACTCGTTCCTCTGTTATCGTAATTTTTGTCACCAGTGGGCGGACCACGCCTATTTCCGGGATTATATCTGTGTCAAACAAGGTCGCGTCAAACAAGAGGAGTTCTCCTCTCCTCTCCAAAAAAGACCGCGACTCATCATTTTAAAAATAAAATAACATGATTACGAGATATTTGTAAGAACTATTTTTTAGCGATTTCCTCTAAAAGTTACTGTAGAAACAGATCGAAAGCGACTGACGACTGCGACTCTAATTTTACACACAATCTTATGGGAGACTTAGAAAACGAACCAGCCGCTGAGCCAGTCGCCTAGCACAGGTGGTGAGAGGATTTTCATTCTAATTTTCGAGGGTCTTCGAGCGTACGGCCAAATAGGGTTTCTCACTTTTACTAAAAACATCTCTTAAATCGGAAAAATTATCTTAAATTTGGAAGTAATGTAAACAAAAAGCATATGTTTATGACATAGGAATATTCAATAAAATAAATTGTCAACGTCTTTTCAAATTGAAATAATTGAATATTTTTCAAAGACTTTTCCAAACAGTTTTTAACCATGGAGTAAAAAATAGTTGAGGAAGTTAAGAAACGCGGCATTTTATACGACTTGTCCTTACCAGGTTACAAGAACACTTTGGTCAAGGACAGGGTTTGGAAGAGCATCGCAAAGCAATTGGGTATTTCAGGTAAGTCAGTATTATCTATACTAAACAGTCGAAAATGATTAGTATTTACTGCTTTCAGATTAATTTCTAAGAAAAAAGTGGAAGAATATTCGCGGCACATACAAACGGAACAAACAGAGGCTGCACTTGCGGTCCGGCAGTGCTGCACCGGAGGATTGCGCCCCAAAATGGAAGTATTTTTATATGCTAAATTTTTTGGACGATGCTGCTTCCAGTAGAGAGTAAGTACATACATATGTATATCTATAAAAAAGTGTAAAATAAAATATATGTAAGTATATACATACTCGTATATGTTTCTTTTATCTATCTTTTATCTAGTACCAGTGGAAATCTTGATGTGAGCCCGGAGGTTTCTCCACTCCTCCACTCTTCTCCATTGGTAATTCCAACTTCACCAGAGGATTTCGTAACACCGTCTATGAGCTGACAAACGAGCTCCGAGCCAGCAAAAAAAAGTCATGGAAAAGAGACGGATCCGATTGAAGATAAATTCAATACCATTTTAGATATGGCTGCAAAAATGCTATTGCTTTCAGGCAATAATTTGAGGACCAACACATCTACAGTGTTCGAGTTACTCGCCGCAAGAGTACAAAATGTCAATCTAACCTAGCGGCAAACAACTTGTTTAGAAAACGCTGTAATTAATATTGTATCTAATATGCTAGAAGAATACGATCAATAAACTATTTTCTAGTTTTGTTAAACAATTTTATTTATGAATTTGAATGAATTAATTTTCGTAAATTTAAAAAATTAATAAATTAAATAATGATGTAGTAAATTCATAAATTTAAAAAATTAATAAATTAAATAATGATGTAGTAAATTCATTATTAAATTTATTAATTTTTTGAATTTACATGCATATGTACATACATACATACATTAGCATTTTATTCAAAAGCCATTAAGCATTATTATTAACAAAGTCTTAAAATATTTTGCAATTCAAATGCCCGTTGTGATGATCTGTTGGACCAATTGAGCCTGGAAAATGGCACGTTATGCACAGCTGTTTGCCTAATTTCGACATCGCTAGCACTAAAATAACCACTGTCCTTCTGTAGCATTAAGAAATTGTGCAAAACAATCGTTGCGAGTACAATTTTGTCACCATTTTTGGGTGACGCGGATATGATTGTATGCAGAACTCTCCACCTATTGGCCAGAATACCAAAGGCTATTTCTATTCTGACTCGAGCCTGTGACAAAGTCTAATTAAAGTTATTTTTATCGTTATATTTTATCATTATATTCGTTTGTAACGGAAATGCACTATCGGCAACAAAATATTGTGGAAAAACGGAATTTGAATTAGGTAGGTGGTATAGGAAGTGTTTGATAAATAATTTTTCTTCCAAACACACTACGTGTGAAAACACTCCATCGCTTTGGTTGTCAAGCGCTCCTACATCGACCAATCTGAATACATAATTTGCATCAGACTTTGCAAGTGACGCGATGCTGAATGCTTTTTTGTAGCTGAAACATAACGACCCACTGTTTTTGGGGCAAGCTGAAATTATTGTAAAGATAGAAATTAAATTATAATAGAAATTAAGGAATATATTACTAATATTTAATAGCTTTCCATCTATAACACCCAAGCAATGGGGCACTCCGGTTTCTTCATAAAACTGCCTTAAAGTATGCTGCCAACCCACAAAATTTGGAAGTGCCAAATAAATTGGATGCAGCTCGTCCCAAATTGCTTGGCAGGTGTCATAAATTATTTCCCGGACTGTTCATACTCCCAGCTTGAATGAACATACTCCAGTATGGCAAGCTAGCAATTGCCATACTGAGAACCGAACCTGGGCCATTCCGCACGCAAGCTATATCTTAACTACTAGAACATGGAACCTGGGAGAGTGCACTTTTGAACTTTTGAACTTTTATTCATGACTTAACTCTAAGAATGTGACAAAGTTTTTTTGTTAGAACAGACTCTTACCTGAAAAGCTTTTAAAGTTTTTTTTTAGTATAGGCTTTCACCTAATAGTCTTTTCAACGATAAAATAGTTTTCGTTAATCGTTCTGTTAATGGCTCTGTAAGAACTCTGTACTATCTGCTCCGGTTCGAACTTCACGCCAGTGTTTTCAAATTATATTGCTATACTATAAATACAATAGATCAAATACTATTAGGTTTAAAGTATTTCTAGTAACAATAAATCTTCGTACTATTAGACAAATAATAGTATGCGTCTCATTAGAAAAATAATACCTCAATTTTAAACAAGTAAGAGCGTTATCTTCGGCCTGGCCGAAGCTCATATATCCTACACCCGCATCTGACGAAGTGATAAAAAGTGGGCGGGTGACACCTACTTTTTTAAATTTACAGGGAGCAAATTTTGATCTATTAACTCATTTACAACCCCGTTTTTCCTACAAAACACCTTATTATATGGTATACTATATAAGTGGGCGTGTCACGCCCATTTCTGAGAATATATTTTAGTCTAAGATGGTGGACTCGGAAATAAAATTTTTGGTGAAAATTCGGTCTACAAGCCAAGAAATTGAGCTAAAAGCACGGATGAGTGCATATTTTCTATAAAAAGTAGGCGTGGCACTGGTCCGATTTTTCAATACCAAACAGCGTAGGATAACAAAGAATATTCGTGCCAAATTTCATGACGATGCCTCTGTTCGTTCTCCTGTAATCGTGATTTCCACAGACGGACGGACGGACAGACAGACAGACAGACAGACAGACGGACGGACATGGCTAAATCGAATCAGGAGGTGATTCTGAGCCAGAATATATATACTTTTCCATACCTGCCACGCCTCCTTTAATGCGTTACAAACGGAAGAACAAAGTAAATATACCCTCATCCCTTCGGGTGTAGGGTATAAAAACTATTAAATGTCATAGAAAATTTTTGTTTTAGTAGGAAAAACCTATTACTTCTTGTACTATAAAATCAACAGGCGTACTATTAACGATTTAATAGGACGTTTCTTTCTGAGTGTAAACGAAAATTACATAAAAAATCTTATTTCATATTTTTATGTCAGTAAGCGAATCATATCTAAACGTTTTAGGTAAACGGGAGGCAAAGAACCTTTGGAAAGCAAATCTTTTTAAAAATTTTGTGTTATATCATAATATTTATTATTAATACAAAATATTCTGAAATGTACATAACTAAAATTCTGGCATTTAATTTGCATTTTTCATTTACACTAAATTTAGTTGGTTTTCGGTTGACGAATCTGTAGAAAGATTGTGCAAATCGGAATAATTGGCAATTGCGCGGTGTAGGAACTCGTACTGTGCCTGCAAGAAAATTTATAATAAGTCATTGTTAAAATTGTTTATGTAAAATTTTAAAATTAAAAAAAAAAATAAACATAATTGTGTTAACAACTCTTTATGTGTAATAATACATCTCTAACTTTGAGATTAAAGGTTTGAAAAACCTGGGCCCGAATTGCGGCAGTCGATCTCTAGTAAGTAGTGTTGAGAACTATCGAATAAAAACTATCGAGTTATTGGATAGTTCAAAACTATTTATTTATTCGATAGTTTTAAAAAATTATGCAAAAATCATTCAACGAGTAAATTTGTTTCCCAAAATTAGTAATTACTAAAAACTATCGAATGTTTTACTCATGTTTTTTCTATAGTTTTTAGTAATTTAATCTCATTCACATGACTTGAAGTAACTCGTAGCCAACAAACACGTACATATTCACTTAATAGCGAAACATTAATGGAAATAAAAATTAAAGAAGTTTTTTAAAAAACAATTTTTATAGCATTTCAAGTAAAAGTACAAGCTATTCTGGCACTCAAGCTCACTGACAAGTATCAAGAAGAATTGTGTGCCAACTTGTCAATGCTTTTAAATTTGGTGTTCTCGTAGTCAAGCTGAAATGCCCAAAAATAGTAGAATCCACAATAGCTTACAAAGTGGCATTTTGTGAACACACACCTGTTCAGGGTTACCAGTTCTCCTATTTTGTTTTCGTAAATTAAATAATTTAAGGTTTTTGGTACAATCTGTGCATCGTTTTAAAAATTTTTTCAAATTATTCATATTAGAATCAACAAAACACCTTTTAAAAAGTCAGCTTGTTAACAAATTATTGAAAAAATTTATTAGTAAACTCTACCGTAACTCTACCTAAATGAATCGCTAGAATACGATAGATGTCGCTTATCACGACTATTTTTTGTTCACCTTGGTCACTTTGTCAAAATCAGAAAGGCACTTGACAGCGAGAATAGAAAACTTAATAAATTCTCAAGTTGTCAATTAATTTGACTGCCAGAATAGCCCTGTTAGACTATCCTTACAAAAAAGATTTTGAAAGAGAACCTGGATTACCCGCTGAGTATACCTTAGCTTTATACCGGGAACCAGAGGTTCGTTACAATACTTTTGTAAATAATATTTACAACTTTTCAAGGGTTTTTCTGTACTCTATAAACATATTGTCTATAAACAGACAGTGAGATTACTACATAAAAGTGTACTAAACAAGAAATACTTACGTATGTCTCCAAAAGATTCGTTCGCTGTGATCTTAATTTTCGAGTCGTGGTACACAAGTCAACCTTTTTTTCAATTCTCAACTGTTGAACTAGAATGTACATAGCCACAAATATAGAGCTTCTTTCGGTACCGAAACTGTATGAAAACGAATTTATTAATATACATATTTATATTGGGCTAAGGGCTATAATTTTGTACGGTACTTTAATACTATACATACATACGTATGTACATATGTATGTGCACATAATTATGAAAGTGCCTAAGTCACGGTTTTTTCGTTTCAAAATATTTAAAGGTTTTCGTTTTAATAAATTGAAAAATATTTTTATGCTATTCCTCAAAATAACGAAGGCAATATTCGATTTTTTAATGTTTGTAAAATTTTGTGTAACTTGTAAGGCAATATTTTTTTAAAGCGAGAAATGACTTAGAACCTCATAAAATTAAAAGAATAAGAATACAGAAGCTGACGAATGACTTAGAGCAGGTATGTCAAACTCGTTAACCACCGCGGGCCGCAAAATAAAAAAAAACCAATGGCAATAAAGTTATTGCATAGATTTTATTTTTAACAAATTAATACATCCGAAATATAAACCTATTAAGTATGAAAGTTTTTTTATCGTAAATGAATTTATGTGTAAACGGTGTTATTGTTTTGTGTATAAGCTATCATACACAACACAGAGTTGGAAAAAAGCGGCTTATGTTGCATTGTCTGACATTATTTTACTATTATTGTTTACTCAGATAAATTTTATCTCTGATCATGATCATAAGGAATTGTAAAATGGAGTAAAAAAAACTTGGCTCAAACAGTTTTTTAGAAAATTAATGTCAAAATTAAAATTTTCAAAAAAATTAAAAAAAAAAATTTTCAACTTTGACATTAATTTTTTCGAAAACTGTTTCAGTCGAGAAACTAATTCCAAAAACATATTCAGCAGCGGATATTTGATTTTCAAAATTAGGTAACAGAAAAGACCGAAATGTGTGTATGGTTTTTAAGTGAACGTATTTTAAAAAAATGAAAAAAAATTGCAAAATATCTTAAAAACTTTTCCAAAGAAAAAATTCTAACCTTGATTTTCGAATTCAGCGGGGAAAATTTGTAAGAAAAGTCACCTCTCATCAACTGCACATCTATAGTGTAAACTTGTGCTATTGCATATACATACATATGTATGTATCTCTCAAAAATTTAACTTTAAATTTAAGGATACCCAACGAAGGATCTTCCTCTAGCTCATTTACTAAATCCAGTTTCCATCATGATCTCTAGCTCTTTCATAAATAGGCCCATTAAAATTTACCTTAAGGCGTTTTATCAAACCCCTTAAAAAAATCATAAAACAAAAAGCTCGTTATAATAAAATTTACCTGCAGTGTACAACAACTGGAACATTTCTAGTAGAATTTTTTTCTTTGGAATGAAAATGTTGCGCTTGGTCAACTAATTCAATCATTCCTCGGCAAACTTCTGGCATTTCCCCATCAACAGTAGGCCATCCATTGTATTGGAATTGAGTCACTTGTATTATGTCATCATTTTTAGAATTAATTACGTTGAATTCTCTTCGCGTGTAATACGGACAGCTTTCACTATACATGTACTTAACAAGAATATGGTCGTATTTAATTTCATCGTCGCCCCAGTATCGTGGACATTTTCGAGGGTTTTCACCAATCTAAGTAGAAGAAAAATAATAAATGTTACACATATGTACATTAGGGTGGTCCTTAGCTATATGGGTAAAAAAATTTTGTGAGATTTTTTTTTTCTTACCCCCCTAAATTTTTACATATGATAAGAAAACTATATATTCAAACTTTCAGCGAGATCGGATATCGGCAAGTCGTGCCGCAGAAAACTGCGTACACCTGATTGCAGTTTTTGCACTTTGGAGGCAAAAAGTGTTTTTTGGGAGGGAAGTATATGTCGTAATTTTCAATTTTCCCAAGAACTATAATACATACATAGATCCGTTTTGTTTGCAACATTTTTTGTAGAATTTATCAGAAAACTACGGAATCAGAAAAAAGTATACTTATTCATGTAATTGTTTGTAAAAAAATGCGACCAACAATTTTTTTTCGAAATTTATTTTGAAAATTTTAAATTTGACATTAATTTTCTTAAAAGCTATTTGACCTAGAAGTCTAATTTTAAAAGTATTTTAAAGGTTGGATATTTGGTTTTTAAAAACAGAAAACAGGAATGATATAAGTATTCCCGTTATTTTTTGAGATTTTTTATGGTTTGAAGTCGCGTTTTTAGAAAAACCCCTCCTGCCCCTTAAAATGTTGGAAAATTGCCCCTCCCACTAATATGACTTTTTCCTTGTCTCGACTCAACCTACACGTCCTAAACTTTTGATGAATGTTTATTATTTTTTTGAACTCTCAGCAAGAGCTAAAGTAGAAACACTTGCTGTTGTCAATGGCAGTGGGTGTAATTAAAGTTACGGTACACTTATGCCGTGGTTAAATTTTTAAACTTTGCCTTAAATGCGGCACGGGTTCCCGTTATCCGATTTCGCTAAAAATTGGTACTTATCATTTTTAATTAAGTGTCATAATTTAAAAGGGTAAGACAAAAAAAAAATCGGAATTTGAAAAATAAGGACCAGCCTAATGTACATACATACATATATCGAAAAGTACTTTTATTGTGACGATTTGTTAACTAAGAATTAATTTTTTTGCAAAGTATATTACATCTCACTGTTACTTCTTCGGAAATTCTTTGATTCTTATGATATTAAAGAATTGATTGATTATGATATTAAAGAATTGAACCAGTTATTTTGAAAGGAAGGTGTAATAAGGGAAATACTTATATATATATACATAAAGTTATATTTGGCTTTCAATTGGTACAAACATGTTTCTTTCCAAAAACACTTTATTTGGACGATAGAATGTTGGGTTAGGTGGAATTATATTTTTGAAAAGAGACCAGGTCTTATGTGTTTCGAAGGGATGGCAATTTCGTAAAAATTATTTGTGGCAGTACAAATACCTCAAATGGAATATTTGCTTCTTACGGATTGTAGCTAACATGCCTGCATCGATTAGCTGCCTTAGTGGTTTTTCCTATGCCTTCAATGCTCATTAATATTGGCCTTGTGGTCAGGGACAACTTTTTGATGATTCTCTGTGATGAAATTAGCTTGAGATCCTGAATCAAGAATTGCCCTGTATTACCCAAATCTTTCATTAGCGGCAATAATTTTAATCTTGGCAGTAAGTATATTGTATTGCTGTTTGTTGGTGAAAGCTGACGTAAGTGTGACTGTGTTTAGCTGCACGGCTGTTGTTGGTTGAGCAGTGCTTTTGTCTCTCGAAATCCAAAACTTACTCGAACACCAACGTTTTTTTTTCGTATCTAGAGTAACGGTACTTGGCCAGAGCCAAATTGTCGAATTTTCTTTTCTGCATTATGCATTTGTATAATTTTTAACAGCTTAATAATTAAAATTAATAAATGGAATTATCCCACGAATTGGCAAAATCGCAGGCCGATGGGTCCAATTAGCAATAAAATTGTGCCTTATGTTTAGAATTAAATTAGAATCTGTTTAGCTAAATCATACGGATCTGTACGATCCGCCGTGATCGTCGCAATAATAACAAGAATTTAGAGTGAAATTCTTTATAAATAATTCAATTGTATCTAAAGAATTACTATATTGGCGCTAAAATGAAGCCTTGTCCCAATAAAAGAAAAAAATATCTCGAAAATCGCGTGACAGATTTTTAGTCATCAATATATAGCACCTAAACAAATGTGGCCGACAACATAAATTCATAACATCACATAATAACATAACATAAATTCAATCCAGATAAAGTTTTCATTATCATTATCTCATACCTCGGATAACATAATAAGAGTAGAAACATTTTGCTCAAATATCATCCTCCAAAAATCCGAAATTGTGTTTTCCAGAGGGTCTTGTGTTATTATAAAATTTTCTGAATCTTCGTAACCGTCAATGAAAGATGCGTTTATATAGGTCGAGTTTTCTCGCATTGGAAGTGGAGACAGGATTACCTGAAATTATATGCGAATTACATAAATAATCTAATTTGCAAAAGTAAAGAATTTAAAATTAATTTTTTTTGTTTTATATTGATGGCATTAAGAGCTGCCATGAAACATTTAAATATACCCTACACTACGGTGGCCCAAGAAAAAAGTATCGTCTTAGAATTCAAGGCATCCTCTAAATTTTTTACACTTATAACGGCCACGGATCTAATTTTTTTGTTGCTAAATTTTTTCTAACTAAAGTAAACAAGCAAGCGTTTTACAGCTTCGACCATAACGTCGCTTCCCAGCAAATGTAATGCAATGGTCCAACGATTGATGTAATTCAAAACAAAAACAAAAAATAAGTATATTAATTTCTTGAAGAAAATAAAACATAACTGATACGAGTAATAAAACATATTCATTAGACAAAATATTTTCGTTTAGTGATACGTCTGACTTTGTTTTGCAGAACTCAATTCATCAATATTAATTTCGATTGAAGTTGTCCCTACCCGCAAACAGTTTTCTAAATGAACATCAGTAATCCGTGTTAACACTTGTGACTTGATGTGCTTCATGCGACTAAAAAGCTGTTCACATGCATAAGTGTTTCCAAATAGCGAAACCATCGACAGAGAGTGTTTGTAAAACCCTGGATATTTATCCTTATCCAAATAGTATTTATAGAACTCTTCCAAACCAACCTGATGGAACTTCTGCTTTAACTGTGTATCACAACATATTTCGCAATGTTCGAGTTGTAATTTTCCTAGTAATAAATTTACGTCTGCATCAAATGGCGTTGCAAATGCACGAAAAAGCACGATGATGTTTTTTAAAATCCTGAAATTAGTATTCAAATTCGAGGTACAAGTCAGATATTAAGGAAGCGTATTTATCCGCCGTCTCCTGTGTGACGTCTGGTTGCAGTGATAATGTCGGAAAATGAGTAAAGTTTTTAGTCCTCAACTGTTGATCCCAAAGACTAAGTTTAGTTTGAAATGCAGAAATAAGATCATTCATGTTATTTATTAATTGGTCTTTTCCTTGAATGCGTGTTTTTGCGTCATTCAAGTGACTCGTTGTATCGACCAGAAACGCAAAGTCGCAAACCCAGTCTTTGTCGCTAAACTCTGGAATAGTTTTTTACTTACTGACAAAGAATGATGTTATTTCTTGTTGCAAATCAAACGCTCTTTTTAACATTTTGGCACGGGTCAGCCATCTTACTTCTGCATAAAACCAAAGAATATACAGCATACAGAATGCGCATCAAGCTAAATTTTTCCTTACGGGTTTCAATATCAGGACCCAAACTTCAATTTCTATGTTGGCTTTCTCGCATGTCGCTACCTATACTTTCAATTTATATAACGAATCTCTCACACATAGCTACCCTCTCTCACTATTCTCTGTGTATAGCCAATCATGCAGCAATATGCATGCAGGCACACACTTCTATAAAAATTACCATTATCTCTCACAGCCTCCAAAACAGAATTTATATGACGACACAAGCTTTGCCATTTCTATGGCGACTCTCGCACAATTCAGATAACTACCAGTGCTTACACTTTTTATCGTGCTCACTCACACAATGGTCACCTGCTCTTGTGTCATTCATCGCTCTACACATACGTATTTTCTTGATGCAATCGAAAATTCTAAAAACTGCAACGGCGATTTTGCATGGACACCTTGAGTATTAATTCGTAGAGGGTAAATTAATTAACTATTAACTGTTTGATATCTTTGAATTAATAATTAGTTAATAATCTTAATTGGTAATAATAATAATTCTCAATTAATAATAAGAATTATTAATCTCTGATTAATAATTTTTTTTTAACTTTTTCTAACTTTTAACTTTTAAAGTATTATAAGAAAACATAATCTTGAAACTATTGCCGTTTCTATCTACCTACTTGGCTACATCATCATGGGGGACTTCTACCTCCTTTGCACCTGCACTAATTGAACCAATTTCTTACCAGACTTGAATTTGTCCTAAAAAGAAGGAAGCCAAAAGAATTTGCTTTCGGTCAGACTTAACACTCAACACATGCACACATATGAATATATGTATGTGCGCCTGGCATTAAGATTGCTCTCTCCTGCTCTTTGGTTTCCTCTTATGCATGTTTCCCTCCCGCAACCAGAAGCTCTCGCGCAAACTGAAATTTAGCTTATATGAGATGCGCATTCGTAACGTCATCATAACATGAGTCCAAAGAATTTAGAAATTCTTGGAACTGACGGTGATTTAACCCTTTCTGACGGTAAATAATGCAATGAAAGTTTAACATTGATGTATTACCGACTTTGGAGGCCTCATTTTCAATTAATTTTACTAAGCCTTCATGTTTCCCAATTATTGCTGGAGCACCATCCATTGTTAAGCTTGATAAGTTTTTAAATTCTAACGAAAAGGGATTCAATGTCGATGTAACAGACTCTAACAAATCAATTTTTCTTCAACAACAATTCCAACTATGGTTTCAACTTTTTTTGGAAGTTACAACGTTTTATGTAACCTCAAAGGCTACATAAAATTTTGACTTTGGAATTCATCTCAATAGCATACAAATTTCTGTTCCGGCTGTCAAAATTTTCCATGTCGAGTAAAAAGTTATGAATTGGCACACGGCCTTAGATTTAAATTAGAGAAATATAATTTCGGCTGAAGGTAGGTAATATATTTCAAAATTTGTGCTTTAAATTTATTGCAAAGTATATTCAATTCATAGCATAAACATAAACAAAAATAATAATTTATAGAAATACATTAATGGAAATAATATATTTATGGAATTTTCCTATTTTGTTGGTATGTACAATAAAGGTTAGCATTTATGTTCATTCGACCTAGCACCGCGGGCCTCGTCTTGGCCAGCCTTGCTCTAAACTATTCTTCTATATATTATATATGTACTATAAATATTATTTGTTAATATACGTAAGTAACTTTCATTAAGAAGGGTTCATAGGCTGATAGTTAGAGTAATAGACTCGCAGTCACCTGGTGCGGGTTTAAATTTCAGTACGGACCATGGAAAAAATAGTAATAATAAAACCAATTGCAATTAGTTTTTTCCAAGAGTTTATTTATTTGGACTTATTAAAAGCAATAAGTCCTATAAGTTATAAGCATAAGAGTATAAATGACACAAACATTCGAATGCAATTCGTATATAAATGAGACCTATGGATGATTCAAGCTTTTAATTTTCATCACTCAGCGTCATACAATTCACAACAAATTCGTTAACAGGAAAAATCTTAAGGAACATTAATAGAACAGTAATACAGGAACAGTAATAGACTCGCAGTCACCTGGTGCGGGTTTAAATTTCAGTACGGACCATGGAAAAAATAGTAATAATAAAAACAATTGCAATTAGTTTTTTTCAAGAGTTTATTTATTTGGACTTATTAAAAGCAATAAGTCCTATAAGTTATGAGCATAAGAGTATAAATGACACAAACATTCGAATGCAATTCGTATAAAAATGAGACCTATGGATGATTCAAGCTTTTAATTTTCATCACTCAGCGTCATACAATTCACAACAGATTCGTTAACAGGAAAAGTCTTAAGGAACATTTCGGCGCTCCTAAGGCAGTCTTCGCTCAAATAAAGCTGAAAGCCCAGTGCTAGCTTCGGGAACCACCGCACAGTGGCTGGAATTTTAAAAAGGCGGCCAAAAATCAATAACTTTGAAACGCGGTTATTTTATGTTTTATTTTTATTATGACGCGGTTTTTTTTTTGTTGCGTAGGTTAAATCTTTAGCTTTATTTTGATACCCTGGCGATAAAAATAAAAAAAAAATTACGGGAATAATTAAGGGTTGAATGGAAGCACCTCCCGTTTTCACTGAATTCTTCGCAAACAATATTGTGTAAAATCTGATAAATCCTATAAAATGTTCGAAAATAAAAAGATTTGGGTATATTTAATTTAAAAAATTAACTTTGTCCGTTTTGCGTATATGTCCGTTTGCGTAGTTCCATATAGTGGCTTTTCGTCAGCTTCAAATCCAAAAAAGGGGCCAATGCTGGAGTAAATTTTGTGTCTTTATTTGGAGATGGGATGCTTCTTAAAATCTTTTTTGTTCGCCTAGGGCTCGCTTCAACAACCTTTCCAATAATTTCCACTTTATCCTTCTGGTAAGGTGTTGGCCGCAGTTGATGAAAAAACGATTCCTTTATAGTTTGCTGAGAAACCTCGTCAGTAATGTTGCCAAGTTTGCGCTTTTTCGATCGTTCACAGCAGTCGTCCATTGGTTTAGCTGGTCGTCCCTTTTTGCCAGTGTTTTCATCAACTGGAACTTTGTTTCGAAAATCAAGAGAATTTTCAAACCATGAGTCGAAGCGTTTATACAGCCTTTCTTTACTCCTTGTAACACTCTTTCAAATGTTGCAGAAAATTATAAATTTTTTTTTTAAGGATGCCAATATCTTTTTCATCACATAGAGCAAAACACGGATAATTTGTTATGTGTGAAACGAAATCTTCATCTTCCCTTCGAGAGAAATAAATGCCCGCGAGATCTTTGTAACTGAAGTTAGCCATTATTTGAATAATTACTAAATAATGAAGAATCCACTCTTTTGCATTCCTATAAATATTTCTATCCAGGCTGATTTTCTATTCAGACCTTTTTTTAAATATCAAAAAGTAACGAACAACAAGATCATAAAATTGTGATTGCAAATAATTATGCTTTTAACCAACCTCTTTTACACTTACGCAAACAATTTTGAAAATATATAAGCCTACCTACTTTTCCCTACTTACCTACCTGTCAGCAACCTACCTCCCAATATTACCTATATCTGACAAAAGGGTTAAAGGGTAATTTCCCATATTTCCCAGCCCTGAAATTATTTTATTCCCCTACCTGTTGCATAATTTTTGTATGCAAGAAGACAATCTACAACAATTAGCGATACTTACCGTATTCATACAATTTTCCAAAGGTTTAATATATTAATAAGAGGATTATTTTCGAGACATATATAAAAAAAACCAAGAAGAAAAACTGGACCAAGAATTTAAATAAAAATATTCTATTTATGGAAAAACACAAAGTTTTAAACCAAACCTCCGCTCTTATAAAAGTTACTTATTATACTTATTATACTTATCTGTCGAATTGATGATAAAAAGTGAGCGGTTGCGGACTGCGAGCTGAGAAATTCAGCCCTTAAATCATATGCATTCATATATACTTAATAAGTAGGCGTGACATTGGTTAGATGTTCTCCATTTTGGATGTAAAAAAAACTCTTACATCTCAAAGAATACTCTTGGCGAATTTTTTGATGATGCTACTAATCTACTTATACTAATCTACTTATGATCTACTGCTACTTTTGATGATTCTACTCGTTCTTCTGTAATTGTGGTTTTTGTAACCAGTGGGCGGACCACGCCCATTTTCGAAAATATATTTAAGTCTGAGACACACAAATAATGTAAATACATACATATATGCATGTATTTAATGGAAAAGTTATGTACCCAGTAGTTCAAAGCTTCGTCGAAGACATCGTCCTCGAAGACATCTTGCAGGACAAATTACTATTTGTCGGCAAAATTTTTCATTGGCGACATGTTTAGGGACACGGAATCAAACTGTCTCCAATCGGATATTGTCTTGTAAGCAACCAAAAATTGAAAATTAAGCATAGCAACGAGCATTTGTTATTATGACTTTTCAACAATACTTCAATATTTTTTCCAATTTTCAGTCGGTTGTTGATTTTCAATTGTGATTGATATAAAAAAAAAATATAACAAACCAAGCGGCTCTCAATAGCCTAGTGGAGTAAGTGCTAGCCTAGTAATATTGAGAGTGAGGGTTCGAATCCCGCAGCGGTCATTTACAGAAATTTATAAATAAAATTTAAATTAATATTTGCCTGCAAAATATCACAAAATAAAATCCTAGGGATGATTTTGGTGGTGCTATGGTAGTTTCTAGGCTATTTTTTTTTATTTTCTGCGGCGACATTTTCGTTAATTGCCATCGAAGACAACATTGGCAACATTTTCCTTAATTGTTGTCGAAGACAACATTGGCGACATTATTGTTTATTGTCGTCGAAGACAATATTGAGGATACTGTCGCTCTTGTTGTCGTCGAAGACAAATGAGACATTCTTATGAAAATGTCTTCGGAGACGAACACAGGCTTGTCTTGCAGGTGTCCTCGACGACGGCCTTACGTCGTGCACGCGTCTTCGAAGATGTCTTCGAGACATGAACTCGTATATTATGATCGAGTGTTCTCAGTAGAATGCTAGAATTCTTATAATTTTTTAAGTAAATGCTTAATTAAATATGTAGGTTTTATTCATACTAAATTGAGCAAAAGATATTTTCGAAAATATAAAAACTTAAAAAATTTTTTTTTAGCAAATGCTTAGAGTTTAGTGAAGTTTAGTTTTGAGTAAACTCAATTTTTAATAAAATCACCCAATGTCACTCGTTATGTATTTGGGCTACGTAGAATAGATAATGTTTTGGCTTATAGCAACCTTATCCTAGGATGTAGTATATTTAAATATTTAAAGGCTAGAAATTGTTATTTCTTTTTGGTTAACCTCGTACTAAAACTTTTCCTTATTTGTATGAGAAACAAAATTTTTGCAAGTCAAGGAGAAATACGGATACAAGTTTCATCGTTCCATGCTACAGGTTTCTTGCGTCTAGTCGCTTGTTTACATCAGCGCAACTTAAGTATGGAATTCATTACCAGCTGATATTAAACGTGCAACCAATAAGGAAAGCTTCATACGACTAATTTTTTAAAATTTTTCTAACTCCTATCTCTCTCTATCGCTTGATTTCTATACTATACTTCTCCTTTTAACCATTATCTTTGAAATACGGTACCTATTTATTTACTTACTAGCTGTTGCCGCAACTGCGTTCGCGTGGAATAGTGCTTGCTCCAACTTAGTTTGATTGAATGATATACATATGTACCCATCACAGTCGTTCGCTTGTATGTATACAACCCCTACATACTGTTATAGGGTTGCTTTGACAACTCGAGGGCCCAAGAGATACTTCTTGCTTGTTTGTGTCTTATCACGATATAAATTCATTCATTTTTTTTTTCATTTATTATTAACATCTATTCTGTCCAGCACAATGTTTACTTGATTTAAAGTTGAGATTGAATTCCCTTACAATCCTTTATCTCCTTTTTAGAGGTAGACTTTTTATAAAATAGGTACCCTATGTCCCTCAGGGTTTCAGCTATCTCCACACCAAATTTCACCAAAATCGGTGCAGCGGCTTAGCCGTGAAAAGGTAACAGACAGACAGGCTTACTTTCGCATTTATAATATTAGTATAGATTATTATACTATTTTTTCTTTTTTATTATTAATATGTTTAGTTTTTTGTAACTTTGTCGAAATGATGGGCTTGAGATTATGCGCTTAAAAGAATGTCATTATGTGCTTTCAATGTAAGGCAATTAAATAAAAAAAATAAATAATAATAAAATAAAAATAAAAAAATATTATCAAATCAGATTATTATAATACAATGCTTACTTTTAAAAAGATTTAAAAGCTAATTAATTTAAATTCTAATACGTTCTATTCTTACATCTAGTTTAAGCAAACTGTCGTGTTGGTTTAGGCAATAAACGCTTTCTGTAGTCTTTTTAAGCAGTTTATGAAAATTACGGATTAGCGCTAAATTTTTAAGGAAACGAATGTACAGTGGGTGGCCAAATTATTATACTTAAAGAAAAATTTTCACTTTACTTGCTGCATTGGTCACCATTTCTAATTAATATGAGCACATTTAGCTTTTAGGTAGTTAGCCAGTTTTAACTTTGGTGGGGCCGAAGCTCCCTACATTCGTAGCTTGCCGAAACGATGATAAAAGATAAAAGCAGACGCGTGAAGTTGATTAATTTGTAACAGTTCGGTACATTTTAATTGATTGTACAGCCCTATTCTGGCTAATCAATATTGATACTCGTATGTAGTTGATCACAAAATCTCATTACAGGAGAATTTATTGTACTGTGACAACGTTAGTTAAGGCGCGAGAATAGTGATGTTAGTCTACTTACACGGTTGATATCATAAGGAATTATGGAAGGATGTCGGTTTTTGCACGCATTTTCTTCGTTACTTCCGTATAGACATGCTTTATTTGTTTCGTCAATAACAAACTGAAGTTTCTGTAATTAATAAAAATATGTTTAGGCTTCAAAGCAAAATATATAATGGTTATATCATACCTCGAACTCAATTTCTAATTTACATTTTTCTTTTAAATCATTTCGCTTAGCTTTCAGAGCCTCTATTGTAGCTGTTAAAGAAATAGAAGATATTTCCGTATTTCCAAAAAGAGCACAGTCCAGTAAAGCTCGATATAAGAATATATACTGCTTCTAAACAAGGAATAGAGAAATCCGTGAAAATATACAGGATTTTTCGTATAAGATGCGATAGTAAAGCTAGGATATATAAGTTAGGTGGAGACAAAAAACCGTATGGAACGTAGGTGAAGATAAATGGAAGATAAAAGTTTAATAAAAAATTTACAAGTATAAAAAAGAAGCTACCAAGCCAACAATATGCTTTTGAAACAGCTAAAATCCCACTTTCCGATCGAGTTAGTATGTCATACACTTTTCCAGCAAATTGCTGCTAATTTGAAATGTCAAGATATAAGTAAAAAAAATTATTTGACCGGAGTTTTCTAAGAAAATTTGATAAGTAAATACCTCTGCTTTTATAATTTTCTATAAGAGATAGAAGAAACCGAAAGCTCTTAAGTGATAAGGTGTTCAAGAAAAGGTGAAGAAGACAAGTCCTTCGCAATTTGAGTTCTCCGAAACGTTGCCACATAGAGGTTACTGGGTTTTGGGGAATAATCATAGGAGTATTCGGTACTACGAAATAATTTTGGTTCTTATTGACGTTATTGTTTTAAGGCCCAGTCGAATTCAGTCCAATTTAAAAATATATGTGTTTCTTCTTCGTCAATAATTCGAAAATATTTTCCACCATTAAAACATTTACTCAATATTTTAACCGAATAAAATAACCGAATTAAATACATAGTAAATTATTTTTCTAATTTCTTCCCTGCCTCGGTCCAAACTTCAAATCCTACTTTTTTGTCACACATTATGTTAAAAACCATGTACATATATATTTATCAGTCTTTACCAAAGATTGAACTAGAAAATTTCGTTGATGTCGTAAATCGTAGACGGTATTAAATATCGACACTTGGTCTTCTTCCTCAAGCTGATGTATTAAGATGTCTAAAGCTACAAACGTGCCGGTTCGTCCAACACCAGCACTGCAGTGCACTAATATTGGGCCGCGTTGAACAGAATAAACAGAGTTTATTGCTCGTATGAATTTTATTATGCCATGAGTATGTTCTGGAGCCATAAAATCTTTCCAAATTAAATAATGATACTGTGAGATTTTTCTACGTTCGTCAGCAAACTCATTGAATGCATTTCGACGAACAATTTCTAAATTTCTAATTAGAAAATCACCAAATCTATGCTCTGAAAGAAATTTAACTACGATTTCTCCGCAATGTCTGCAATCAGAAACTTTTTCTGGCCAGTATTTGGCACATTTCGTCTTATTATACTCTTCCAAATTAGTCAGCATTACTATTATTTCCAAATGTTGCTCCCATATCATACGCCAAAAATCATTAATTGTACAGTCCATAGGTCCTTGTGCACAAATAAATTTTTTTCTTTCTTTGTATCCAATAACAAAATTTGCGTTTATATAATCTGTGCACTGAATTCCATTTATTTGTGATAGTTTAACTCTTGTTTGATCATAGGCCTTTATGTCAGGGTAACGATTTTTTGCGATATTTTCTTTCAAATCAGAGTTTTTTGTTGTTCTATCATTGAATCTATTTGGCAACATTTCAAATTCTTGGAGAAATCCATAATCAGTATCTTTATGAAGATTTTTAAAAGCTTGTTCCAAACATAACTTATGAATAGGACCAATATCAAATGACTTGACTGCAGCTGCACCAATAAAATGCCTGTGATTTCCAGAATGTGTCCCACAAAATGTTCTGCTGTAAAAGAAGCATATATAAAACATTTTGGTTTTTTTATATTTTGCAATATTATGGTTGAAAGGACACCATCAAGTGTGAACAATAATAATAATGATTAAAACTGTATTATTATTTTCTATACATATTTTTTTTACATAAAAAATTTCTCGAAAATACTTGATGTTATGGTAAAGTGACGTTATGTTAAGGACTTCCTCATCAGTCCTTCATCAGGACTTCCTCATCAGTCCTTCATCAGGACTTCCTCATCAGTCCTTCATCAGGACTTCCTCATCAGTCCTTCATCAGGACTTCCTCATCAGTCCTTCATCAGGACTTCCTCATCAGTCCTTCCTCAGTTGAATATTCAGTATTGGTCAGCAATGGTCTCAGAAAAAGTTGGCAACTCTACCTCTGTCGTGGGTCACTTTTCCATTTAAGCTCTGTAATTTGCGTCTCAAACCACTCGATCTTAATTACAATGGCGCATATTCATAGTCGTGGTACTAAGTTGGTATTAACAAATCTCCAACTTAAACTTAAGTACCAACTTAAAATTCCTCTTTATTCATTGTCGATTTCGTGTCAGCCGCTACGGAGTAACAACTTAGTAAACAGCTGTTTTTTCAATATAGCAACATCAGCTGTTACGGAGATGTACACCTTGTAGATTATGTCGATATGTGTTTATCACGATATATGTCGTTAGCAATCTTTTATTAAAATGGTGCTTATTGATACATTATTTAAAATTTTAAATAAAGAAACAGCATTCAATTTTAGAAATTAGGCTAAGAAAATTGCTATTTTATTTTTTTTTTAATATACTCCTACATATTATGCGTTACTAGCTTCGCATTAGGAAAAGTTCCAATTGAATGAAACTTAATTAATGGTGTTAATAAATTATTTTTTGTTAAATTTTAAACTCCAGAGGGACCGAATGGCCAATTGGCCGGAAATTGAAAAAGACGCTATCACTGAACTAATAGCGAAGCATGTGAAGATTTTAGACTGCAAGCAAAATTTTTGTTCCTTGTAATTTTTTCTCAGTCTGATTAAAGTCATGTCTTCTAAAATCACCAAATCGGTTAAAACCTGGAAATCGCGTTGAATTTGCTCCATAATTTGTAATTTGGCTTATAAAAGACGTTTGCCACACTGTTACAATTGGAATTATTGTCAAAATCTGGATTCTAAATTGGTGTAGTATCGACTTAATAACGAGTCGAGTTGTTACTAAATTTTAAGCTGCTACTTAACATATAACGCGATACTAAATCGATTATGAATAACTTTAGTAACAGCTTACTTAAAGTTTAGCTTTGTACTACACTAAAATCGACTATGAATACGCGCCAATATTATTATATTGATTGACAAATGTCAATCAAGCGCAATTGGGCTGTCGTGTGCATTTTGGTTTTCTAAAGGCTTGGTACTTACAGGTAATGGTGAACTCGTACTTGTAGAAAGATTTTAATTTACAATTAATTCTCGTTGACTCTAGTAATTCGGGTAGTCGTAATATATCTAGTTAGAAAAAAATCTCCCAACATTATTAATGTCTTCGTTCTTTTTAACCGTTTCTTAAAAAACATCAGGTACAAATCTACTCACAGGTTAACCTGATTGGAAATACAAGCGGTTTTACACTTTCCATGATACGTTAAACGGTAAGAATATTTTATATAGAAGTTTCACAGTTGATAGATACTTATAATGTATTATTACTTATACTATTATTACTTATAAAGTATTTATAAGTATTTGTACAACTAGTTCTGTTTTGCAAAATTGGGCTTTATTTTATATGTTTTATTTAATTTTTTAGGAAAATTAGAAAACATCGATTAATTTCAGAAATAAGCTTAATTTGGGCTTATATAGTTTAGATGTTATCTCATTAAGTCCGAAGCTTATATTCTTTACACTCGTAGTTTTCAAATTTATATAATAAGGACATATCATTACATATAAGATACCATTGATAAGGATAGATAGATATACTATATAGAGACAGATATTGTTTTTGTTCCACTTCTACTGACCCTTACTCCTACAATACGTACCTTATTGAATCCCGTAAGT
Organism: Conops quadrifasciatus; assembly: GCA_949752815.1. Lineage (NCBI taxonomy): Eukaryota > Metazoa > Arthropoda > Insecta > Diptera > Conopidae > Conops > Conops quadrifasciatus. The sequence continues at coordinate 17,547,496 of OX457079.1, forward strand.
TGATTTCTTCTCCAACATTCGAAGTTTTTAAATTGTAATAATGTAAAAAACATAGAACCATTACCATCAACAATATTATTCCAATTAAAAGACCAAAAGTTGGAATAGCTATATTAAAAGCAATGGACACGTCGTTTGCAGCATTGAAATATTCGGCGGCCGTCCCGGGAGTAATAACTTCAAAATAATTGCTATAAGCTGTTAAAACTTTGCTTTCATCTCGAACTAAAAGCAGAGAACAATAATAATTTTTTTCTATTATTTTCTTCAGAAGCAGAGAAAATGAAAAATATTATTTTTACATATTGGGTACATTAACAAATTTCGGCACTGGCGTCCTCTACAAGAAATAATGTCTGAAGTTTGCGAAAAAGAACACGCATAACATTTAACGAAGGTTTAGTTTTTTTAAAAAAATCTTTTCTTACGCAATAAAAAAATGTCTTTTTTAGGAATAGTAGAATATTTAGGAGGATTTATAATGGCAATCATAAGAAAGAACTAAGTAGGTTTTACCGCAACGCTTGGTAATTTTTTTTTGTGTGTTTACATATTACGACGAGTTTCAATAAGAATTTCGAATTCTGCACACTATCACTAAATTATTTCAATTATACAAACAAACAAATTGAAACAAATTGATGTTCAATGGTCAGTCAGAGATCAAGAACTTTTAAGGGTAGAATGATTAATGTCATCGGCTGCGGCAAGGATTATAATCCTCAATCAATAAAATCCTCTCGATAATGTAGTCTTTTTGCATTCAAGGTCTTCCAGGGTCATACTTATTTTATGTTTATACTACAGAGATTAAGGACGTGCGATAGTGACGTTAAGGCTGTAATATGTACAACACGTATTTGTTAGATATCTTTCACGAAAACCCAACACAACCCGCTACGCAATACTATTAATTCGGGATTTTGTCGTTCGGCATTTTTAAAAATTTTGTCGTTCGAGATTTTGTCTGTCTTCCAATTTTATATACTTCACTAGTTCGGCCAATTTTTTGAGTATGCCTCGCCCGTGCAAAAGCAGTTCTTCCTTTTTGTCAAAATCTGCATCGGGACTCATCCGTTAGAATACTATTGCACGAGTTCCGACTTAAGTTGATAAATTTACGCTCACTTGATAGTCTGAGGATAATGCTCATGCTTATTTCTGTCTGCGGAGTCTTACACAATACTCCGCATACTAACTAAGGAACACACAGCTTTCTTCATTAAAGCTTATACAGATCGACATACGTTCAAAATTAACCCCCTTCGAAACGCCAGTACAAATTTTAATTCTGTTTTTATTATTAATTCGTCAAATTCTGTTCGTCTAACTAAGCAAAAAAATTTGAAACTCCTTTCGTTAGTGTAGTAAAGTTACTATTCTATCATTCGGCAAAGTAACTATTATCGCAAAAGCTACTACCAGAAAGGCAGATAATGAAAAAGGCGTTATCGAAAATGCAAGAAACTCTTGAAACTCTCAATCAATAAAATCCTCTCGATAAGTATTTCAAACGCATCGAAAAGGCTCTTGAATTTTAGCGTATCGGAAAGCAGAAGCAGTTTATAAAGAAATACGAAATTCTCATCAAGAATCCACATCAGAAGTTAGAACAATATGTATTTGCAGTTGTACTTTTTCACGTACTGAGGAATGGGTGTCAAGCCTACGGCAACGAAATGAATGCATCAATCTAGCACATTCTCAACCTTCATAACCAGATATATATGTACAACAATCAACCACCAAAGGGACAAATCAAAGTCTAAAATTAGATAGACCAAGATACCTAATATAATGCATTCCTCATGCAAAAGACTCTCCGCACTACAAGCGATATCCAAAAAGTTTCCAAACTTCTCGGAGAGACCTCGAAGGAATCGCTATTATTTAACAACACTTTTACTGGAAGTATAAAACTTTTCAAATACTCGGATGCCGAAAATCCTTTAAGACGGCAAAACAAATTGAAAGGAATAGGCCTTTTCTGTTGCTGTTATTTGTCATCTTCTACTTTCCAAGAATTTACACTTAAAATTATGTTAGACGGCTCAGAAATCATCATATCTTCGATAATAAGGGTCTGTGCGAAATGTGATAAATACTAGTGATTTATACTATTTGCTGTCGAACTCCTTTACAACCTTTCTGAACTGTGATTCCATTACTATTACTTTCCAATACTGTCAAATTAATGACAGAATTTAATATATTTGAATTTTTAAAAAAACGTTATTTTTGCTTAAAATTTTTCCGAGAAATATGAAGGAGGACATTGATTCTATAATTCCCAACTATTTACAGCCATATTGTTTTTGAAATCATTTTGAATTATTCGTTAAATTCAAATAGTACGGTAGAAAAAATACTAAATTTTAGTTAAAAAACTTGTCGACATTTACAGTCTAATTAAAAAAAAAAATCTTAAAATTCTTTTTAAATCTATTTTATACAAAATGGTTTTTAAATTTATCAAAGCTTTACAACGCACTTATAAAGCAGTGAATTCATAAACGAATTTTAAGAAATTTTTAACTATGAAAGCTTTAAAAACTGTTTTCATAGAAAAATTGGAAACTCAAGAGAAAATATGTCAAACAATGTCATGAAAATGACAAATTTTTTAAAATTACAATATTTGAAAAAATAAATTCTTTTTAAAACTTTTTGCTTTATAAATCGAACACAGAGCAAAATAGCAACTCTAGGGTAGTTTCTCAGTTATTACCATTTAAAGTTACCATGTAAAGTTGGAAGTTTTCAGGTTGCCGTTTTTAAACTTTTTGAGATACAGACGTATTTGAAAACACGTTTTATGCTGATTTTTTGCTTTCCACTGATAATTTACACTAGGACATTTTCGTCAAATTTTACTAGTTATAATTTAAAAAATAATAAATTCAAAAAAGAAAGAAAGATGCTTAAAGTGCCTTGTTTAAACCCGTTTTGAACCGAGTTAGCAAAAAATCGTTTAATATGCGTAATTTTTGCATAATTCAAGTTATAAAGACGCTGAAATGAAACGGAGGAAGCGGGGAAAACTTTGCTGTTCTAGGTCCCAGCAACTCTTACAGAAATCATGCCACTTCCAGCCTTAAAATATGTCTACATACATACATATGTCTAAAATATTTCTAGGTCTTTTAAATTAAAAGATTGCGAATGTGCATACTTAAGAGAACATTGTTTTTATTTTCCGAGTTCGTTTGAATTTAACAATGCTTGTTGACCTTTACGGCCTCCTGGAGACTTCACCTCTTTGGTTATGACTCTCGAAATTTTAAATTTTACATACATATGTATATCCTAAAGTCTTTTGCATTAGGCCAAGAAAAGTGTGTGTACAGAAAAACATTTTCTTCAGAAGAACAAATGGTACAACCTCAACATGGTTCAAAATCTAATTCCACGATTCGCGAATGCAATGAAATGCGTTGCATAAGTTTCATTCCGCGGCTTTATAACAGTGAACAATAATAAATCTCTTTTTTATATAAAACTTTTAAATATTTTTTAGGCGTACATATCTATAAATTACGTCCAAAAATATTTATTTCCTGTGAAAAGCCTGCAAAATTTGAAACTATTAGAAAAATTTTCCTTCGTTCATGATTATTTTATTCAAAAATAATTTTAAAATACGCTTAAAATTGCCTCAGCTCGTTTTTTAAATTTTAACTTTTTGTAACTGTTTCATAAAACTATTTTAAAGTTATAAAGCGTTTACGAGGGTTGCCTTTAATGTTTCGGGACTTGGCAACCCTAGTGTTATAATCTGGCAACTGACAGCTCTATCGTAAAGTTGGACATTTTTGAGAGCTCGCATTGTCGTGGTGAAGAGTGATCCGTCTTCGGCGGTTGGTTTTCCTGATTTCTTGGTCAAATGTTTATGTAATATTGAATGTATGCTGGTCCCACTAATGCCTAAGGTTGTCTAAATCTCACGATAGGTCACATGACGATCTTGCAATATCAGTTCGCGCACAGCATCAATGGTTTTCGGAATAACAACTGATTTTGGACGACCTTCACGAAATTCGTCTTGGAGTGAACTACGACCACGATTGAATTCACCATACCATCGATAAACACTGGTCCTTGATGGAGCTTCATCGCCAAAAATTGAATTAAGTTCATCCATGCATTGTTGATGAGTTAATCCACGTCGAAAGTTGTAAAAAATAATCGCACGAAAATGTTTACGATTTAATTCCATTTTTGGGCCGAGATGAATCTTTAGTTACTGTAAACAACACAAATAGCGTTCGTATGTCAAAACGTTCTGAGTACGTATAACCTCAAAAATGTCCAACTTTACGATAGAGCTGTCAGTTGCCAGATTGCAACACTAGGGTTGCCAAATCCCGAAACATAAAAGGCAACCCTCGTATGAATAATGTTTTTCGAATTTTGTATTTTAAAGGCTTTGTAACTCATTTGTAAATTTTTATGAATTAGACTGTTAGTGTATAGTGCAATGCCGGTGGAGCCTTTTTTAACGACATTTCCAATGATTTAGCAAAATGCTAAATTTTAGTGTCAAATCGCACAGGCCCTAGATAAACTTCGAGCAAAATTACCCTTAAAGAGCTGAGAGACTGATAAGTTTTGGAACGAATTTCCGTCATCGTTTGTCAATTTTGGTGTGGAGACACAAACCGGTTTCGGCGATGTGTCATCTTCAGTGTCTTTTTGCGTTCTGGTTAATTCAGGAGCAGGTAGCCTTGCTCTGGTTAGTTCGTATCTGTTCCATCATGGGGTACCAGTGCCCCATTTCACCAAGTTACAAATTTGTGAATTGTAGGTTTTTTTCACAATTTTGTAAAAAAACTTATGAATTTCGTTTTACGAAAATTTTACAATCACAAAATTGTAATTGAAATTCACAAGTACAAAAATGTAAAAAAATGATTTTTTCGTTTCACCAAAGCAAGATTTACAAGTCACAAACTTGTATTCTACAAATACAAATTTGTAAAATTGTCTTTTTCGAAGAATTCTGTTTCACGAAATATAAGAATTTTTACAAATTTTGTAGAATTGTATGAATTTTTCACAGGAGATTTTTCATGTGTAATTTTTTTTACAAATTTGTAGCAAAAATCAGTTTTAAATTTAAAAAGCACGTGCGTGGAGTTTATCGTGGCAGATAAATTATTGTATAATTAGGAAACATTAAAATCAATAAAATCAAATTTAACATGTCGGTAAGACGAAGACGTAGCAGTTCGACTGAAAGTAGTGACATTGAAACTATTCAAAATGTGCGCAGAAAAATATATAAACCACGTATAAATTATAATATAACTGAAAATTTTTTTTTCAATGAAAAATTTCGTTTGAGGGTTTCAAAAGTTGAAGAAATTATTTTTATTATTGGCTCCGAAATAAAAAGCAAAACGGACAAAAATTATTCTCTCACTCCAGAGCAGCAACTGCTGACTACCCTACGATGGCTTGGTAATGGTGGTCCATATCATGGAATAGCCGATATGCACGGCATTTCGAAAAGCACAGTGTGCAGATGTGTATATCGTGTTTGTCGTTCGATCGTTACCTTAATGTTTGAAAATACCGTTCGATGGCCGAATGAGGTTGATGTTATACAACAAAAATTTTTTGCAATTGCAGGTAATTTTTCTAAATGGCAAAAATTATTTACTAGCAATTTTTAATGGCAATGCAATTTTAGGAATGCCTTCTGTGTGCGGAACAGAAGGCATTCTGTATAGATGGAACACTAATTAAGATTGATGCACCTAATCAATTTGAATCTGCATTTGTAGACAGACATGGAAACCATTCCATTAATTGTTTATTGGTTTGTGGTCCAGACTATATGTTTTATCACGCTTACATAAATTGGCCTGGAAGTGTACATGACGCGAGAGTGCTATGAAGAAGCCCACTTTATTCGAACTTTGAAAACGGTTTTCGCCCATTTCACCGTGCTGTTTTGCTTGGAGACTCAGGATATCCACTGAAAGATTGGTTGCTTACACCAATTTCACAACGTTCAACCCCTAACATTGTGCGCTATAATCGAGCCCATAAGTCCACTAGAAGGATAATAGAGAACTCTATAGGCATCTTAAAAGAAAAATTTCCTTGCCTTAACCATTTGCGACTACAACCAGTGAATGCTGTTATGATTATTAAATGCTGTGTTGTTTTAACAAATATTTCGAGGCAAGAAATAGACCCTCAGGATATTGAGTATCCTTTAGCACACAGTAAAATGCAACCTATTACTGAAGATTCCAATAATGTGAATTTGGATGGTGGTAGTTTAAATGATATAAATCAGATTAATATATTGCAAAGATTTTTAGATAATTTCGAATATAAATAGCAATTAAAGTGATAGATAGACACAACATTTTGTAAAGTGTTCAACGCACAGTGAAAATTTTTGCTTTTATTTTGGAAGTCTGGAAGTTTTTTAAAAATATAAGGTTTAATAAAATCTGAGATTTTTAAAACTTAGTCTACATTAAGAACGAACGAACGTTTTTACGTAAAACGTTAAAATTTTAGCTTTGTAGCTTTAATTACAAATTTGTTGCTTTAAGTACAAATTTGTTATTTTGTTGATTTTTAAGTTGTGAAACAAAAATGTAATCTACAAATTTGTAGTTGTAAGCTACAATTACAAATTTGTGATTGTAAATTGTAATTTGGTGAAATAGGGCACAGGTAGCAGAATTTGGGTTTTTCCTAATTGGTTTTTCCTCGGTCGTTTTTATTTATTGTTCTTCCGTTTGTAACGCATTAAAAGAGGCGTGGCAGGTATAGAAAAGTATATATGTATATTCTGGCTCAGAATCACCTGAGTCGATTTAGCCCTCAGTGCGTCTGTCTGTCCGTCCGTCTGTGGAAATCATGATTACAGCAGAACGAATAGAGGTATCGTCATGAAATTTGGTACGAATATTCTTTGTTATCCTAGGCTGTTTGGTATTGAAAATGGGAGCCAGTGCCACGCCTACTTTTTCGCGAATATAAATTCATCCGTGCTTAGGTATAGCTCAATTTCTCAGCTTGTAGAGTGAAACAAACTTAAAAATTAACTAAGCGTCCTTTTTCCGGTTCTCAGACACTAAAGAACCGCTAAAAGACACGTTTTGAGAAATGTTTTAATTATGTAGCTTACTGTTTCGCTTAAGACAGTACGTTTCGTTTCGTTAAGATATCCTTTTCTACACTGAGAAGAATATAAACCTCTCTCTAGGGATAAAATGCTAAAGGAACGCTTGTAGTGCTATCTGTGACTTATTTTAATAGAAAAGTCCGTCACGTAATCAACACGAAACTAGAAATTCGTTGAAGCATTTTGCTGTTGCTGAATTGATTGAGCGCGGGTCTTTATCCTCTCTCGCCGCGAAATAGATTACGGTCATTTATTTTTGTCCAAAATCTATATAACTCAGCAATTAATTTATAAAGCAAATAGAGGCAAAAGATTTCTAACATTCCAAAAAGTTATGCATACATTTTGAAAGTCTGTGGATACCCGATGATTTAATTTCTGTGACCAATTTCCCGACTTTTGTTGGGGCTTTTTTGTGTGACTGTAACAGTAGCATAAAAAAGTTATACAATTATAAATTTATTTTACTTACCAATAACCTCTAAAAATCCCGTATAATTACTGTTTATATCTATTTCTCCATCATATACTTCATAGATTGCCAAATTTGTTACTGACTCATTGTCATTATTTACATGTGTACTCTCCAAAACAGTGTTTCCTAAATCTTGAAGGCTGTTATGACCAATAATTAATTTGGGACTTCTGCGGCGTCTTTGGTTGTGCGGCGTATTAGAAATAGTTCCATTTTTTATTTTATTTATTTTTTCACCTTGAGGTAATTGGGGCGCAATTTCATAAACCGTAGACTGCTCTAAATTGAAATGAAAAAATTCAAATCACATTGTTGGAAAATACTCTTAAATAAGAATATATTTAGAGGCATATTGAAGTGTCTAAAATTAAATTTGTAAAGGCGATCCGATCGAAGAGAATACACTAGCATATTATATATTTGTGGTGTAGATACTCGTACCATAATATAGCAATGTATGATAGCATGACGCGTGGTATCTATTATGACTGGGCCACGATAAAATGCCCCGCTTGAAGCGTTTCTTTTATAAGCGTGAAAGGCTTAGCACATACATTTGTTTTAGTCGCTCGACCGCTGACTCTTGCAGCACAAATCGAGTTAGCCATGAGCGTGAGTTTCGTGGCCCTCGTGTTAAGTTTTAGAGTTTGTGGCTGCTGTTTGACTAATTACACAATGCTACACACGTCCTTCCACTTACATATATCGTTCGACAGCACACTATTTAAAGTATTTCTTCAAAACGTCGAAAAACTTAAAAAAATAATTTCAAATGTTTTTATAAACATAAAAATTTTGAAAAACCAAAAAAAATTATATGGACATTCTCAAGATTCTGCGGCATAAGAAGAACAGTCGCATAACGTCAAAAAACTTCACACAATTAGTTTTAAAGATTTTTTAGAACTTCAAAAAAATTTGAAAAACAACAAAATTTGTATGAAAATGTTCAAGATTTTACGACATAAGAAGAAAAGTTGTAGAAAAGTAATTTTAATTGTGAGTGAAAAAAGCGAAAACAAGGAAAATCCTCAATTAAAGGCGTTAACTGACCAAATTCGGCAAGTTAGCTAATTCAGATGTTAACTCTAACGTCCAATTAGATAAATGTCAATTTGGCCTTAATTTAGGTCGCATAAAACGAATTTTGTTAATTTTCTATTTCAACCTTCCAAACGGCCCGTTTTCTTCACTCTCATTTAACTACGTATTAAAAAGGGAAATTAGCAAAATTCGTTTTCTTCACTCTCAATTAAGGTTTTTAACTCAAGAAATGACAGTTCTCTAATTGCAAATTAAAGTAAAATCAGGAATTAGCTAATTTACCGATTTCGGTCAGTTAAGGCCTTGTTTTCGTTTTATTCACTCACTATTAAAATTACTTTTTTACAACAAAAAAAAAAGAATATGGAGAAAGGCTATCAACAGTTGAAAACAATTAAATTAAATTCTGATTGTCTTGCGTTAAAAATTCGGGTCTTGTTCTTCTAATGCCGTAAAATCTTGAATATTTTCGAAATTTTTTTTTTTTTAAACTTTTTTTATTTTTCAAATTTTTTAGTTTTCAAAAATCTTTAAAATTGATTTCGTGAAGTCTTTTGACGTTATGCGACACATTCATCGAGCATGTCTTGTTCTTCTTATGCCGCAAATTCTTGAAAATACTCATATAATTTTTTTCAGTTTTTCATAATTTCTGAAAATATTTGAAATAATTTGTTGGAAATTTTCCGACGTTTTGAAGAAATATCCTAAAGAAATTCCTAGCATGGATTTAAATTTAACTGCCGCCTTTTAACAGACAGTCCAATTTAATCGAATGTAAAGAAATACACAGATAGTAAAGTCTCTCCATATATGATCAAATCTGGGCTAAGAGCTGAGGAATTCAGTTTTAAAAATAGATACATTTTTGTTTACTATAAAATATAGACATGCCCCTGATCCAATACTCCCTATTTTCCATCCCTAAGAGCGCTTCACGACAGAGAATATACATATATGCTAAATTTCATGAGGATATTTCTATCTCTATTTTTCTATTATCGTGATTTTTGTCTGTAGTGTCATCTAAAGCGAATGATAAACTTCGGAATACAGTTTTAGCTTAAAGTTTAGCCTTACAAGTTTAGAAAACCAACACTAAAAACGGATAAATTTTTATTAACTATAAAAAATAGGCATAGATAGTGCCATCCATCCGATTCGATTTTTATGATTATACGGAAATTCTTAACTGGAAGCGAAAATTCCAAGTACAGCTTTGATAGGCTTTAAAAACATCTAAGTGATGTGGTAAAGGTGAAATAGTTGCTATTAATTACTAGCTATCGAACGATATAGGCGGGATATCTTTTATATGTAATTTAATTAAAATCGTGCACTGTGGAATACGGATTAAGTTTCAGTTCACAGTAAGTTTACATAAACTTATACTTATTTGTGGCTTGTACTTTAGAGTATCGCATTAATTAATATAGTATCGCATCAAAAATGAAGACATAGATGAAAGTAAAACTGATCATTTGGTCTTAATGACTAATTAGCTCAAATGATTAATCAATGCAATGAAATCATTTATATGATGTCTACATATGTAATTTTTACATTGATGCCATTCTATGCTCATTTCAATGTCAATATGCTCATTTTACATTTTCAATTTAACAAAAGAGTAAAAAGGTTTCCCGTAAAACAAAACTGACAAAAATTCCCACGTAATACAAATCAAAAATTGTTTAAGGTTTGTATGCCGAATATTTTTAATTTAATTTTAAGCACTTCGCATATGCTAAATAAACTTTAATAAACGTAAATTTGTATGCTTTATTAAACGTATATTTACTTTGAGATTTTTCGGTTGTGGTTTCCAAAATTATATTTTTACTAATTTTATATGTCGTTTTTCTAATAAAGGGCAGACCATCGAAGCATTTCTTACAAGCACCATCACTAGAATTCAATTTATTACTTTGCGAATCCAAGAAACGTTTGCCGTCGCCAAGAAATATTTCAGATTTAAAATTATTTCCAGGAAACATTTCTGCAATGTATGCCCCTCCATTACTGTTACTTGCGTGAACTTCACGATATGTGGATATATTTAACTTCTGAGGGTGTGGAAGTTCAATATTACTATTTTTCATCCGAATCAAATATATACGATAGCAACATATCGGACCATTCCGTTCACTTATTTTTGGCACATATATTTTAAACACACATTTATTATCAGATGTTAAGATTTTAGTCCACATTATGCGACCAATTGCTTCTGGAACTGATATCGGCATCGTACAGTATCCTGTAGCAGGTTGACCCATTTTTCTATGGCGGGTAATTGCAGATATCGTAACGGTATAATTAGTATTAGAATTAACTCCGTCGTAAACTGTCTTACGATAAGGCTCGTCGATTCTCCGAATCTTGGGTCCCCACAGTTCTTGGTGGAGTACTCCATCTAATCTGTATGTAGATTTTCCTTTTAAATTAATTAAGTACGAGACGACTTTTCCGTTTGGATTTTCCGGTAGATTCCAAGTTAAAATCACAGAATTAGATCGCGTTTCGTTATGATGTAAGCAAACAACGTCAAATTCTGTCGGTTTACCCGCCATTCCATCCATAGTGGTTCCATTTACGCTTCTGGACCACGGCCCACACAATTTCGTTAGATCACTACAGGCCCTAACTTTAAATTCATACGCAGTTGCGGTTTTCAAATTATCAAACATGTACGGCAGATTTCGGGAGTTGACAGGGTATATTGCCTCTTCAACTATTCTTGAGTTCACTCCGGTGTTTGATACGACCAGTTCGTAATACTGAATATATTCCATTAATTCCGAACTTGGGGGGCTCCACCCTATAGTAATCGTTGATGAAGTACTTCCCGTTGTTTCCACTTCTGGTATAAAAATTGGATCTTTTTTTAAAGTTCGTACCGGTAGATGATACTGGTGATGCGCACTATCACCAACACTATTTTTGGCTGACATTCGGATTAAGTAGCTTGTGTCAGGTGAAAAATTGTCTAAAACATAAGATGTATTCTTGCCATCTATGGCATGATTGTAATATATAAATGTAGGTGCACCGTGTGGCATATACTGCACGAAGTATTTTTGAACAGCATCATTACCATCATTAACTGTCCAATTTAAATATACCTTACTCGAACCTACTGCTTTAACATAGTCAATACTAACTTGAGGTACATCCAACACCAAAAGGGTTATTTCGCGCCTAGCATAATTGTTTTCGAAAGGTAAAGGAATGATACATGAATATGTCCCATTTTCTTTTTTATAAACTTCTGCCAATGTTAAAGTCACGTTTATAAAAGTATCATTTATCTGTACAATGCTTGTAACACTCTCTAATAGTGAACTTTTTAAATCGTCTTTTAACCACTTAACTTGATTTCTAAAAGAATCATTTAAGGGGTAGGCTTCCACCAAGCAGAAAAGTGTAACAGCTTGTCCAAGATTTTTTTTCATTTTTGTGTCACTGCTTAAAACTATTGATGGGGTGATGAGAGGCTGTATATAATAACTATATACCGTTCCATTAGGCTCCTCCTTTGGTGAACACAAATATAAACCTTCGTCAGATAATTTTACAGTCATTATTTGTAACTTATGTTTATAAATTGTTTTTTCTCCCATTGCTTCCACAGTTTTACTAGTCGCGAATCTGCAAAAAAAGTCAAAACATATACATCGCCGAAGACAACTATTTCATAAAAACACATCAACTCGGGGCTGGGTACACCTTGTTTTATACATATGTATATTAATATAACTCAAGGGGTTATTCTGAAAATGATGACTGCGGACAAAATCGTAAAAAAGCTGACAAACCCTTTTTCTGACAATTTCGTATTCAGACAATCTCGCAACATTTGTCAGCCTGACAAAAAGCAGATATAATTTTCAAAATTGTCTGTTCTTTTTTTGAGGCTGACAAAGCTATAAATATTTGTGTTTTCGTTTATTTTAAAAATCAAAATCGATAAAAATTGGAAGAAATTTTGTTTTTAAGTTTGATTGAAAGAGCTAATTTATGCGAAAGGTACAGTAAAATTGCGTGTTGTGAAAATGAAATGTATATGTAGAAGATGTATTACAGATTAAGCCATCGAAGTATTTTAAAAAATCTGCGTAATAGCCAGAACCCATTTTATATAGAAGAAGTTGTATGAAAAGAACTATTTTATGGAAGTGCTTTCGATTTGTAAAGACCTTAGCTTGGGATCTTATTAAGGAACTGGAACCATTTGATACGCAGCGTTCAAAGATTCCCTTCACAATTCTTGTAGGAATGCAATTTATAGCGAACAACTTTAATTTAATGCCCGTGAGCCAGGCTCACAGTTTCAAGATGTTTGAGTATTGGCGAGTTATATATAAAAGTAGAAGGACGTCTAGTCAAATTTCCAGACACCACAGAGGAATACAACTCTATTATGTTAAGTCTGAGTAACGTTATCAATGTAGAGTTTTTGAACACATTTAATAACATGGTTCATAACTACAGATTTTTTGGGAAATTTAATATAATTGGTATACAATTATATATTATATAATTGGTATATAATTGGGTACAATTGGTGCTCGGAAAAACGACACGAGAACTATAAATTGCCCATATTAAAACTAGTAAATACAGGTATCCCTCCTATAACACGGTAGATACGTTCCTACAAAGTTCCGTGTTGTGCGAAACCGTGTTATATGAGACTAGAAGCCAATACAAAAAGGAGGGTTATGTTCCAAAAGCTATTAAAAAGATTTTTTTTAAAATTTAAATTTCAAAATTTAAGTTTAGTTATGTTTATTAGTTTGTTTATTACAAAACAAAACAGAAATATACAAAAAAAATACAAATACAAAAGTATAACAAAACCAAAATTTAATTTAATTTAATATAAACTTCATTTAATAATTTTCTTCGTCATCGCTGCTCAGTACAATAAAACGAGAACGTTAGTTTGGTTGAACAATATTACCTTCACTTTTTGAACTTTCTGCTAGATTTTGTGCACATTCTGTTCGTTTAAAAAAAATTTATAAGTTGGCTTTGCTTGCTTGCCCTTACAAGTTCGTTGTGAATTGTATAATATGGTGATAAGCATTAATTATTAATTTTACAATCTTCACTTAAAGAATAAAAAATTATGCTAATTGCTATCAACGAAATACTCTTGCATCACAAAATATGTACTCAAGTTTAATAGGTAAAAACAAGTAAGAGCGTTATCTTCGGCCTGGCTGAAGCTCATATACCCTACATCCGCATCTGTCGAAGTGATAAAAAGTCGGCGGGTGACACCTACTTTTTTAAATTTACGGGGAGCAAATTTTGATCTATTACCTCATCTACAACACCGCTTTTCCTACCAAACACCTCATTATATGGCATAGTATATAAGTGGGCGTGTCACGCCCATTTTTGAGAATATATTTTAATCTAAGATGGTGGACTCGGAAATATAATTTTAGCTGAAAATTCGGTCTACAAGCCAAGAAATTGAGCTAAAAGCACGGATGAGCGCATATTTTCTATAAAAAGTAGGCGTGGCACTGGTCCGATTTTCCCTATTTTCATTACCAAAAAGCGCAGGATAACAAAGAATATTCATGCCAAATTTCATGCCGATACCTCTATTCGTTCTCCCGTAATCGTGATTTCCACACACGGACGGACGGACAGACAGACAGACGGACGGTCATGGCTAAATCGAGTCAGGAGGTGATTCTGAGCCAGAATATATATACATTTCTATACCTGCCACACCTCCTTTAATGCGTTAAAATGGAAGAACAAAGTGAATATACCCTCATCTCTTCGGGTATAGGGTATAAAAAAAACATCCAGGCATAGTTTATTCAGAAAAATGTCGGACATTTCCCGAAAAAGAAGCAGTAAAATAAGCAGTAAAATTTCGGTTATTCCCATATATTGTGTGTTCATAGTGCATAATGTAATTTTCTAAATAATTTTAAACAAAAATCTCGTTATCGTGTTGTAGAAGTACCGTGTTATAAGAGGGTTTTGGGAAAATTTCCTTTTAATGTTAGAGTGAAACCGTGTTGTAAGATACCGTGTTATAGGATGGTTACCTGTATTTCAATTATACAATTTATGTAAAATGGTCAAACCTTAAATTAAATTTTGACCAAGGACGTCGTATAGATGTCCAACTAGATGAATTGATGAGCCTCAAAATTTTCGACTACTACAGACATCTGCTTGTGAATATACTAAACTAAATCAAAGAATATTGCAGCCTCGTTGCTGCAAGAGTTTCAGCATTGCTTTCGGTAACAAGTCTATATTTACACTATAGAGTTCGGATTTGGGTTGGGAATCCCGGGATCCCGCAGTTTATAACACTAATCAAAGTCCCGGGATCGAGCACTTAAACCCGGGATTTGACTTTTTAAGCCTAAATAGAAAAATTGCTTACAGTTTTTTTAGAAATTCTTAAAAAAATCGTAATTGGTTGAAAGCTTTCAAATTTAAATTGTTGGAATATTTTTTAATACCAATCCTTTAAATTTATAAATTTCAGTTGAAAGCCACAGCATTTTTTAAACTTTTAACTAAAGCAAGCAGTGATAGCACTGCCAAATGCTGAAATACAACTAGGGTTGTGCTTAACGACTCGGGAGTCGGATCGGACATAAAACATGTCTTTTTAGGTCTGTACATGTTTCCCGGAAACATTTCCGCTGGTATGAATTAACTCCCAACAAAAATGTGAATTACCTCCCAACTTTTTCCAAGTATGAATTAACTCCCAATTAAAATGAAATAACTCCAAAAAAATATGAATTAACTCCCAATGAAAATATGAAATAACTCCCAACTTTTTCCAAGTAGTTAATTCATACTTGGAAAAAGTTGGGAGTTATTTAGTGTAAAAGGATAAAAAAAAAAATTAACTCCCAATGAAAATATGAATTAACTCCCAACTTTTTTAAAATATGAATTAACTCCCAATAAAAATGAATTAATTCATACGAATTCCACCGAACTCTGCTGATAACAATTATGCTTCACACGCCAGATGCATAGCGGGTGTGATGGAGACTATGCTACCGAGTGACAGATTGGTTGTTCTGGGTGACTTCAATGTGCCTTATGTTAACTGGGAGTTTTGCGTTGATAATGCGGATACTCTTTTACCTTCGACGGAGCGTGAGAATAACACCAGCTTACTTGATGATGTGTTTTCTAGAGGACTTTTTCAAATAAACTATGTACGGAATCAAAATGGCCGTTTTTTGGATCTTATCTTTATTGATGATAATGATATTTTTGATGATTCTCGATGTGCGCCGCTTGTACTACCTGAGGATAAGCACCATCCCGCCTTAAAAATTGAATTAGTTCAGTCTTGTAAAATGTCCCTGCCTGTGATGCAAATGGGAATGTCAAAGAAATTTTGCTTCAAATATACAAACTATAGCTAATAGTTATATCCAAATATCCAAACTATAGCTACATCTCCCAGATTGAATCGGTACAAAAGAAATTTTTTCTTTTTTGTCTTCGTAATCTTAACTGGGATGAATCTGTAAATTTACCGTCTTATGAATCCCGATTAACTCGCCAATCGTCAAATAATGTTAAATGCTATTTTTATCTTGAGCTGTCTATCTGGCGTTACGGATTCCTCTTATTTGTTATCCAACATTCATCTTAACGTTCCTCGTCGTACGTCGAGACGATATGTGCCTGTTCATTTAAGCTTTTGTAGATCATAATACCTTCAGCATGAACCTCTTCTTAATGCCTGTTCGGATTTAAATACCGTTTTTCCTGTAATTAATTTTTCTGATTCGGTTTGGGTAGCTAAACGGTAGCTAAATTCCTAAAATTTTTTAATTCTTTGAATTGTTAACTGTTTGTATGAACTATAAAGCTATGTGCTTAGTTAAAGTCTTGTTTAATAAACTTTTCCAAATAAACTTTTTCCAAACTTTTCCAAATAGAAATTCGTATGGAAGAATTTTGGACTTAATTAATTTTTTTATTTCGGTGTTAATTCATAGCTCTGTTATTCATCTTGAAAAGTTTATTTTTTCTGTAACAATAAATATAAATAACATTTTCTGCTGCAATAAAGACAAATATAAATCGAAAAGGAACTGTAAAAAATGAACAAAAAATTTTAAATATTTCGCACGTTTTAGTCAGAAAGTGACTGCTAACGCAGCTTTTCGTCAACTTTATAAGTAGTCAAACGACCATATCGAATATTTTCTATTCACTTTCTTTACAGAAATACAAAGAATACAATTTATTCATTTATACAATAAATGATTTGATTCATTCCTATAACAGTCAAATTGAATCAAATGGCAATCGAAAACTTTTATTTCCAAAATTTTTTTCTATTTCGATTGTTTTTTATAGAAATGGTAGCAGTGAAAAATGGCGTCCACATAACGTCAAATAAAAAAAAAAACTAATAGAAAATATAAATATGTGATACAGAAACTAGCTACAGATCCGATATAGTCAAATACAAAAGAGGGCCTTATCAGTTGTTGTATGAGGTGTTATCAATTATTTCAAGCCAACTTATTATGTTAATACCTCGCACGCATCCAGTGTAACAGAATATTTAATGCAGTTCTGCGTATGCGCTGCCTTTTCGCAGGAAAGCTATTTACTTTTTTACTCTACATGTCCGCACAAAATGCGCATCATTATTGCTTTTACGTGAAGCCTAAAATATGCGATCAACAGAATTGTCATATAGCAATAATAGCAACCCTCTCTTTAAAACAAATTTCAAAAATCAATTTCGAACTTCTCATTCGCTTTCCCATATCTATGCTCTTTCAAAATGCCAACCAAAATGACCAAATGTAGAAAGAGCATAGGCAGGAACATAAAATGCTGGCCGGTTTGGTAAACAATTTTTTAAATTTATTTCTTTTTATTTGTCAATATAATAACGAGAATCTGTTTCAAATAAATAAAAATGCTTTTATATGGCATAAAAATTGTTATAAAGAAAAATGTTCACGCTTATCGCAGAACTCAGTCCGTATATTTTTTAGATCAGATTAAATCAAATGTGAAAAAACAAGGTGGATTAAATATATTAAGCATCAAGTACCTGACAACAGATGGCGCTGAGAAAAGTATTGTTCGGTAGCACATTTAGGTGCTAAAAAAAACAAATACAAATTACCATATAAAAAATTTAAATTTTTTAACAGCAGCAAGTGATGCCTAGGTTGTCTAGGATTTGGTAGCAACATTAATCATAAATTCGAATCTACAATTTTTTGAATTAATTGTTGTTTTTGTTTCACATGCAAAATATTTTATCTGATCTGAAAATAAAACGCCTATTATTAAAAATCAGATTCACATTATAATTGAATTTAAATTTAATTATCTACAACTAGCTGTTGCCCGCAACTTCGTTCGCGTGGAGTAGTGCTTGCTCTTAGTTTTAATGAATGATATACATACATATGTGCATCACAATCGTTCGCTTGCATACTTACTCGTACATCTATACTTAATATTATAAATGCGAAAGTAAGCCTGTCTGTCTGTTACCTTTTCACGGCTAAACCGCTACACCGATTTTGGTGAAATTTGGTGTAGAGATAGCTGAACCCTGACGAGGGACATAGAGTACCTATTTTATAAAAAGTCAACCTCTAAATAGGGGATAAAGGATTGTAGGGGAATTCAGTCTCGATTTTAAACTAAGTTAACATTGTGCTTGACAGAATAGATGTCAATAATAAGTGAATTTATATCGTCGTAAGACACAAACAAGCCAGAAGTATCTCTTGGACCCTCGAGTTGTCAAGGAAACCCTCTCCTATCCAAAAAAAGTGTTGTATATATCATATGTACGAGTATGTATGCAAGCGAGCGACTGTGATGTATACATATGTATATCATTCAATCAAACTAAGTTAGAGCGAGCACTATTCCACGCGAACGAAGTTGCGGGCAACAGCTAGTATGATATACACGACACTATTTAATTTAGATAGGAGAGGCCCGTTATAAGGTTGCCTTGACAACTCGAGGGCCCAAGAGATACTTCTTGCTTGTTTGTGTCTTATGACGATATACATTAATTTATTATTGACATCTATTCTGTCCAGCACAATGTTTACTTAATTTAAAATTGAGATTGAATTCCCCTACAATCCTTCATCTACTATTTAGAGGTAGACTTTTTATAAAATAGGTACCCTATGTCCCTCGTCAGGATTCCAGCTATCTCCACACAGGCTTACTTTCGCATTTATAATATTAGTATAGAAGTATAGATATAGATTTAGTTCGTATTACAAATTTTACCTATAAATTTCATGGCGGTGTCGGGAGTTAACCCTCTACTCTTTATATTTGAAACCAAGCATACATCCCTCTAACCTACGGACGGCTTATGTTCCTAAGCTCTTTTTAGTTTGTTTCTTTTAACCTGGAAACCTGCTCTATAACTTTTCGAATAAAATTCGAAAATATACTCAGATATGCCTTTAGACACGCATTTTGATTTCCAAGTTTTCACCTCTAGAAGCGCTGTATTGTCAGCATCTACGGGTATGGAAAAGATGCGCAACTCTTTCATTTACAAATAAGAAGCGCTGACTATCGAGCCCGCTGGGTTGTTTACTCTTGTTGCAGTACTTGTATTAATTACATTAATACATTTATTACGGAATATTTAATTTCTATTATTATGTACTTACAAAACTTTTTTGATGTAAAAATTAAAGAGTAGTGTTACATGATGAGGGTTGGAACGAATTTCCGTCATCCCTTCTCAATTTTGGTTTGGAGACAAACCTGTTTCGGCGATGTTCGAGAACGAAAAAAGACACTGAAGATGGCACATTGCCGAAACCGGTTTGTCTCCAAACCAAAATTGACAAGGGATGACGGAAATTCGTTCCAACACTCATCATTATCCAACCCTGTCGGAAAGCTAAACGAATATCAAGAAGCAGTAGTGTTACATATTTATTCATACCATAAATTATATTTCAATTATGGCGTCATTTTAATATTGTCGTCATTAATTTAAAAAAATTAATTTGTCCCGAATTCGCAACCATTAAAATAACATACAAATATGTATGTTATGTATACAAATAACATACAAACTTTTCATTATTCGCTTTTAAATGTCATTGGGTGGTATTAATTAAAATTTAGTTTACTTAAAACTAAAGCAATTGCTACAATAATTTTCAATTAAGCATTATTTGAATTACTATTACTACTATTACTATTACATTACTATTTTTCTTCAATCTAAATCTCCAAAAAACGTCTCTAAAAAACGATTCTCCAAAAAAGTGCTAACCTTACACCAGTGAATACGAGCACTCATTCGTATTCATTCAGTATTCATTCGTACTTGTGGTTTTAATTAGCTCACGTTATGCCGAGCGCACTGTAGTTGGTATAACCGAGACTTTACTATATTTTTCAATTTTAAAATTTGTTACTTTTTATTTTTGAGCAAATGCTCAGTTCGAAATTTCGAAGTTACTTGAGCAAAGTAAAAGGTTATTTATACCCATTGGAGTATTTGCTAGAAACATTTGCGTTACTCAATTTTTTCACTTTCAAGCATTTGCTCGTTTTTATTAATACCACCTGTTATTAATTACCTGTTTTTATTAATACCACATTGGTTTTTTTTTTACACTCCTTTAGTAATTTCAGTATACAGGTATCCCTCCTATAACACGGTAGATACGTTCCTACAAAGTACTGTGTTGTGCGAACCGTGTTATATGAGACTAGAAGCCAGTACAAAAAAGGGGGTTATGTCCAAAAGCTATTAAAAAGATTTTTTTTTAAATTTCATATAGGTAACTTCATGTTTATTAGGAAACCAAACAAAAATATGCATTTAATTTAATTTAATATAAACTTAATTTAATAATTTTCTTCGTCATCGCTGCTCAGTAGAATTAAACGAAAACGTTTGTTTGGTTGAACAATATTACCTTCACTTTTTGAACTTTCTTCTAGATTTTGTGCACCTTCTATCGTTTAAAAAAATGTGTAAGTTGGCTTTGCTTGCTTGCGCTTACAAGCTCGTGGTGAATTGTATCCTATGGTGATAAATAATAAGTAATCTTTACTTAAAGAATAAAAAATTATGCTAATTGCTATCCACGAAATGAACTCTTGCATAGGTAAAAAAATACTTGCATAGGTAAAATTAATAGGTAAAAAAATACTTCCAGACATAGTTTATTCACAAAAATTTCGGGTATTTCCCGAAAAAAAGCAGTAAAATAAGCAGTAAAATTTCGGTTATTCCCATATATTGTGTGTTTATAGTGCATAATGTAATTTTCTAAATAATTTTAAACAAAAATCTCGTTATCGTGTTGTAGAAGTACCGTGTTATAAGAGGGTTTTGGGGAATTTTTCTTTTCGTGTTAGAGTAAAACCGTGTTGTAAAATACCGTATTATAGGAGGGTTACCTGTATTAGATTTTTCTCGAATGTCTTGTTGGAAACACATATTTATCAGCATTTGTAAGACTAAATGCTTTAAGACAAATGGTACTTATGGGAAAAATTTTAAAAGATTATTTCATATTTTCTCATGGTTTTTATACTTTCGGATGCTAAAACCAGAAGCTAAGAATTGCTGAACGATATTGCATATTTAGGAAGATCTTAAGAGGTTCAAATCTTCTAATTGCGTAATGTTTCTCAAAATAAATATTAGGAATTTTGACGGAATTCTATTTACCTTTCACTTTGTATAGACATATTTGAAGTTCTTCGGCGCCAAGTTATACTGTTGTACTCCGTTATGCACACAAGGGTGACATTACACCCGAATTCAACTGCTTTTATTTCTGGAATTAAAGAATTTATTTTTAAAGTTGAAAATAAGAAAAAAGAAGTTCAAATATGAAATATTTATTTGTTTGGATTTTATTAATAAATGCTTCCTTCTCCTTCCTATGAAGAACTATATTGGAAAGTATCTTTGAAAGTAGAACTTCGAGACAAGTCGTAAATATAGCCTAGAAACCTAGCAAGAACTTACTAAAGAGTTATAATAAAATATTTTCACAAACTTTAAAGGAGAATTGTGCAACTCTGTCGAGGCAGATCATCCAGAGGCAGATAATATTTGTTGAACATCCCCTAAGGAAGTTTAAACATGCTTACAGAACAGAGAACTCTACGGAGATGCTACGGAGGTGCTCCATTATCTAGTTGGAGTAGCCGAAAATGGTATTAATTATGGAGTCATCGCTATGGCAATTTTTTTTTGCCAATAAGCGGCGACTCTTCTTTCGTAATGTAAACGAACTTTGGCTGACGTCACTGACACGTGGAACTGAGAGAGAGAAGACCCGTCGTCACCGCCGAATCGCCGCATCCGATTTCATTACCAAAACTTAATTATCAAAACTTAATTATCTTCGCTATTCGACAACGTGCGAGGAGTTCGTTTATCGACTGGTGTGATATCAAATTCTTCTAATTTATAATCCGACAAAATTTGATGTGTATAAAAAGCGGGGAGATCCAGATTTTAAACGAAATATTAACGCATCGTCAAAACTAAAAAATACGAATCGCGTAATTTAAAACCCGCATAAAAAATAATTGTGCTTATATTGACCGTTTGTTATGAAAGTAGTGTAACTTCACTTCATGAAAAAATTAAATAATGATTAAACTTATCTAATCATCCTGTTATGATTTCTTTATTTTCAATAGACTTAGATCAGGGACTGAAACCCTGAAAATTCGGGTTCGGGCTTAGGTTAGGGTTAATCAAAGTTCAGGTTCGGGTTCAAAATTTTTAAAAAGGACATAATGGTACAAACTACATTTGTTTTTTTCGTATTAATTTTTTCAAAAAATGTTTAATTTAATAATTAAAATATTTTTTTAATTGTGTTTTAAATCATGCGGAAGGAAGACGATATTGGTAGCGCCAATATGTTATATTCCAAAGCTTTAACTGGACAAAAAAGCTTTTTGTTTGGCTATCGCGAAATGTTCATTAAATTTCTTTGTCTGCATATTATTTGCCTGTGCAACTATTTACTATTAGTTCATATTTTTTGGGTAAAATTTTTGGTTTTATGTGCACTGCAGATATATATTTTTTATACCCTACACCCGAAGGGATGAGGGTATATTCACTTTGTTCTTCCGTTTGTAACGCATTAAAGGAGGTGTGGCAGGTATAGAAAAGTATATATATTCTGGCTCAGAATCACCTCCTGATTCGATTTAGCCATGTCCGTCCGTCTGTCTGTCTGTCTGTCTGTCTGTCCGTCCGTCCGTCTGTGGAAATCACGATTACAGGAGAACGAACAGAGGCATCGTCATGAAATTTGGCACGAATATTCTTTGTTATCCTACGCTGTTTTGTATTGAAAATGGGAAAAATCGGACCAGTGCCACGACTACTTTTTATAGAAAATATGCACTCATCCGTGCTTTTAGCTCAATTTCTTGGCTTGTAGACCGAATTTTGAGCTAAAATTTTATTTCCGAGTCCACCATCTTAGACTAAAATATATTCTCAAAAATGGGCGTGACACGCCCACTTATATACTATACCATATAGTGAGGTGTTTGGTAGGAAAAGCGGTGTTGTAGATGAGTTAATAGATCAAAATTTGCTCCCTGTAAATTTAAAAAAAGTAGGTGTCACCCGCCCACTTTTTATCACTTCCTCAGATGCGGGTGTAGGGTATGTAGGGTATATATAACCCGAACCTGGTTATAAATTCGAGGGGTTCGGGGTTTATAAAAACAGTGAACCTGAACCCGTTTGGGTTCGGTTCCAGTCCCTTATTTAGATAACTTTTTTTTTATTTTTACAAAAGAAAATTTCGGCATCTTTAAGAATTGCATTCCATTCAAATTGTAAATATGTGAATATCTGAAAATAAAACAAGAGCGTTAACTTCGATTGGGTCGAAGCCAGTGCTTGAAAATTCTTCGCTGTGTAAGGTCATTGAAAATTTAATGGCTGAGCAAATATCTGACTTTCTAAGCACAGTTTATTAAATCTACTTCAATCTGGGTTTAGAAAAGGTCATTGTTGTACAACGGCCGTATTAAAAATATTGGAAGACTTAAGACCCTTATATGACAAAAATTTGTTGACTATACTATGCACGTTAGACTTCTCCGAAGCTTTTGATGTCATTAATAATGATCTACTTTGTTATAAACCAATATATTTGTTTGGGTTTGATGAATGTGCAACACGACTGTTATGTTATCTGTTTTTCACAGTTCATGGAAGTCAGATGTGGTGTTCCGCAGGGTTTAGTTCTTGGTGTTCAGTTTTCAGTGTTTGTGAAAGATATCTTTCAAGTGTGCAGATTCGTTTCTATTCACGCTTATGCCGATGACGTCAAAATTTGTCGGGCTTATGCGATATGAAAGAAGACCTAATTCGACGACTGAACGACCTTTACGCTAAAAATATATTTTCCTATGTTTAAAATATGATGTAATCTAATTTAATTATTATAATCACTAATTTAATCGATTGTAATATTTTTGATTTCGTTATGAATTTCTAATTTAAAACATTTATTGTCTTTTTCGACGATTTTGTAAGGTCCTTCGTAAGGTTGCTGCAATGGTCGTTTATTTGTTTACACTCTACCGCAGGTTTGTTAGTGGAATTGGTTGAAGGAACTACCAATTCGCCCGGTATCCTTAAATTTTGCCCAAAGACCATTTCTGCTGGGGTAGCTGCAATGTCTTCTTTAAAAACTAATCTTAATCCTAGTAGGATTATTGGTAGTTCTTCATACCGCCAGCTCCGTTTCTAGCCATTATTGTGGTTTAGTTGTCGATGAAATCTCTCCACCATACCATTTCCTTGCGGATGATAGGCAGAAGTCGTAATTTTTGACGCATAATTTTTGACGAAAAACATTGTTTTATGTGTTCGAAAACTGGGACTGATTTTTCGTCCCAAAGTAATATTTTATCTTTCTTTTTGAGAGCTTGGTTTATTATATTATATACATACACATGTTGCTTTTTCAGCAAATTTGTCTATACATATATCTGTGATAATAGTTTACCATCCCCATGAATTTCTGTGTTTGTCTGATTGTTTTGGGACGTTCGAAGTTTCGAATAACTGCTACTTTTTCTTGATGGTTTAATTCCTTCGGTTGAAAGATTGTGTCCTAAAAAATCTATATTCGTAACACCAAAAGTACATTTCTTGGGTTTGATATTTAAAACCAACGTATTTTGTCAGACGTTTAAAAAGTTATTGCAAGTCTTTTATATGTTGCTTTTCATTTTCGCTAGGCACTAATATGTCGTCGATGTAGTCGAAAACAAAATCTAATTCATAAGTCACTTCGTTGATAAACCTTTGAAATGTTTGTGCTGCGTTTTTTAAACCAAAGGGCATCCTCTTGAATTCGTACATACCAAATGGTGTAGTAATAGCTGTCTTGCATTTGTCTTCCTGTGCCATAGGGATTTGACTGTATGCTCTAACTAAATAAATTTTGGAGAATATGTGTTTGTTTTTTTATGTTTATGTTAAGGTCATGGATGTGGGGTCTTTTTTGGGTACTAGGTAAAGGGGTGATGCTACTTATGAATTTGACGGGGTATAAATACCGGACTTGACTAAGAGTGAATTCGTCTTTTGCTATTTTATATTTTATGGGATCTAAGCGGCGTGGTTTAGAGAAAGGTAGTGGTCCTTCTGTCACTATTCGATGTACTGTAGAATGTAAAACGGGTTTGGTGTAGACTGGTTCAGATATTAGTGAAGGGAATTCTTTTAACAATTTGTTTTATTGATTATCCATTGTGTATAATTTAGGGAGCGACACATTGCAATAGTTAGAAATTGTGTTGACGAAGAGGCTTGTCGATGGGTCAACTAAGCGTTTACTTTTAATATCGATTAATAAACCGTACTTAAAAAGTCTGCTCCTATAATCGGTTTTGCTACGTCAGCTATTAAAAATATAAATGGGAATTCGCGTCTTAAGCCCAGGTTAATGTTTAAAAGTTTCTTTCCGTAAGTCGGAATTTTTGTACTGTTTGCTGCTGTCAAAATTATGTCTGAATCATTAATCTTTTATTTTAATGGATTATCGGTTTTGACGAATGAGCAAAGTTGTTCGCATTTCATTGTTTTATCGCCGAATTTGTTACGATATCTACATAACCATTTAGGGTTATTTCTAGATTTAGATCGGTGTCTATATGGACTTCTTGTTCGATTTCTATTTAAATTTTGTGATCTCAATTGGTTTTAATGTAACTGTTGTTTCATTGCGTTGTCTGGATTGTTTTGCACATTGCTGACTGCAGCTACTTCTTAGTTTTAGTTAATTCATTGATATTACTAGTGCTAGAGATACATAGCTAAAATTGCATTTAGTTTTCCGGGTAATTTTCTTAACCAGATTTTTTTAGGATGTCTTGACTAAAATTTGAACCGGCGAGTATCATTAGAGAAAGTTAAAATTCCGAGGGTTTACGATCACCCATTTCGGAATCGGATAAGATTTTGTCTAATTTTAAGGTTTCACTTAAAGATTGCCTTTTGTTTAAACCTTCCTTTAATTCATTGTATTTATCGTCCCTAGCAGGGTTTTGGATAAAATCTAGTTGTATTTTGTGAATGTAAGTTTGGATTTTTTTGTGGAGAATAAAACATAACTATCGGAGAGGGGGTTTACAAAATTGGAATCTTAATTTTTTGATGATATCTAAAATTATGTTGATCATTCAACAAAAATGGGTCGTATAAAGGTAAAATGTTGCAATGTTTATTAAATTATATAGTAAGTTTGATTTTCGTAGGTTTGAGAAGTAATGTTTATATATTTTCGAGACATTACATGGTGTATAAAATGATAACGTAGCGATTATCATGGGGTAATTTATATGATATAATTAGGTTAGAAATATTAGTTAATATTAAGTTTTAGTTGATATTAGTTGTTAGGAATAATTGTTAGAATTAGATTCGAATTGTTAGATTAGATGTTAGAATTTAGATTCGACTTAGCTGTAAGCTTCTTGACTTCTGGTATCGTTTTGACTTTGTCGTTATGGGAATATTTAGTATCTCTTGGGGCGCAGTTGTCGCGTGGGGACTTGATGTCTCTCTGTTGGCCACTTGGTGTTTGTAGTTGCGGTGATGTGTACAACGGACGTTGTCGTTTTATGGGAGTTTGATGATGTTTTTTGTTATATATTGTTGGTATAAATTTGGTATAAATTGGAATACATTTTTGCAATAAGTATGAGAGATATGCGATGATGATGATGGGAGATATACGAGGATGATGATGAGTGATATGCGGTAATGAATATGAGATGATGCGAATAAAGTTTCGGCTTTTTGGTTTAAATTTTTGTTTGGTTTTTTATAGTTCCAGGATCGCAGGATCGCCAATGTAACGATGGTTTGTCGTATCGTTACCTTTTTATCATTTATATTTTTATTTTTTGTACAGGAAAAGATCTTTTCACTTTGAAGTATGTACATATATATTTTTATTAAAGTTTATAAAAATGAAAATTGAAAGAATACACAACGTGTTATACTTTGATTGTTTTCAATAATAAAACAATAAGTAAAGTGTATTAAGTAAACAAGTATCCTACAAGGGGCTAACAGAAATAGACGAAAAGTTTAACATCCGAATGAACGCAGGAACTTTGTTAGTCGCGATGCAATCATTTCAATGTTTCTTTGGTCTCTTGCAACTGGTGCTGCGTGAAGTGAATGATGCTCAAAATTGTTTGCAAACGGGACTTAATGTACATTAGTGTGCTCAGAAAATAAGCGCCTTGAAGGCGGTATGGAAAAAAAACGACAGAAATTCGTAGACGAGGCTTCAAGTTACGCAAAAAGCTTGTGTAAAGTACTTGACATTTCTACTGAATCTCAAAGACGTAGTTCTTGGCAACAGAAATAAAAAAACCGGCTTGTCGCACGATGACGATTTAAAACGAAAAATGTTGCCTCTTTTAGATAGAGTAACTGCTGAAATTAGAAAATAGTTCCAGTTTGGTTACGGAGATATGACGTGTTTTTATTTAAACTTTAAACGCTTCTGAATCCAAGATGGCTGACTTTCGCCGGAAAAAATATGGCTACTTCCGGTTCTTACGGTTAAATATAACGGTAAAAAAATTTTCAAAAATATCGGTGTTTGGCACCTATTCTTAAGTTGTTCCAATATTCCTGACAGTTTCCACAGTTGTGAGAAAAGCTTCTCTAAATTTTGATTCTGAATCTGATTACAAATTATTTAATTGAGATTAACAAATCCACATTGAGATTAACAAATCTAACTATTTTGGCTGGAACATACAAATTAACAGTGACGAATGTATTAAAGAGTTTGCGTCGCAAAGAATACGCAAAACAAAATTTAAACTTAAGAAAGGCGTTTATTTTTAATCCATTTGAAACAGAGACAGAGTATCACAGAATTTTTGTTTGATTGCGAAAAAAGGGGCGGCAAATTTACAGTTCACACCGAGTGGCAGAAGTCCACGCTAGGCCACTGTTAAAATAAATATTTTAACGCTTAGCTTTCATAGTCACATCACCCACAAAATGTTCACTGGTTTAAGGTATGTAAAACACAACAAAAATTATAAAATGCTATTATGCTATTAACTTATGCCCGGCCAATACATTTTTTGAGGATAGTAAGTGGGAGGAATACGTTTTACAACGAATTATTTCAGAAAACGTAGGCTCAGCTGCACATTTTCCACTTTTGCTTTTCTCCAAATTTTATTTAAAAACAATATAAAGCTACCTTCCGTGAGTGAGACTGGCAGGTTATTGTTTAATAACATCAAAACAAAAATCAATGCAGAAGACCAAAATGGCTCAGGATAACACTTTATCTTCTTATTCCCATTGTACGCGGTTCGTTTACATAAGCAACACAAACAATATTTATTATTTGGTATAATTATATTAAAACAAATTCTTTTAACCGAAAACATATCGGTGTGTACATTAAGGATTCTTAAAAACATCATATAGTTTATTCGGATTTACACTCGGTGTTACCAGATTGAACTTTTATTATTATTTGTATTTCAAAAAGGAGTTGTTATCACTGAAAAAACGAAAATAATAAATATTTATAAAGAATATAATATTTATAAAGACATGTTTTTAAATGTCTTAAAAAACTCTACATTAGTAAACGTACTGAGCCTTATTAGAGTTGTATTCCTCTATGGTGCCGGGAAATTTAACTGGACGTCCTTCTACTTTTATAATTAATGGCTCCGGCCCATAGAGTCCGTCAGACTTCGACTTTGACTTCGACTTCAACGTCAATGTATTGCTATGGCCCAATGAAAACTTTGACTTTGACAGTAGTTGTCAGTTTCAGTTTCTGCTTCGAGTTACAATTCTGCGCTATATATTTTCCCGCTTTTCTAAATAAATAGCTTAAATAATGGATTTCCAGAGATTAATTAAAATAATCGTAATAGTAATATTAATGATGTGCGAAGCAAAATAATTATTAGACATTACATAAATAAATAAAAATCAACAATTCTCGCCGGTTTTGGGTCAGGCCGCTCTATAAAAATCGCGACACCGAAGGATTATTTGCGGTAAACTTTGAAGAGCTGTATAGAAATTATCCAGAGCAATTTAAAACTGCTGTAAGGATGCCAGCCCGTATGTTTGATTTGCTATTCAACTTGGTGAAGGAAGACTTGAAAAAATACTCGAACAGGCCAGCTATACCACCTAAAGCAAGGCTGTTTTTAACGCTGACGTGAGCTACATAGACTTCTAACTTTAATGAGACATAATTAATTTAATTAATTTAACTGAGCAGGTACCTCGCCCATGGTGGAAGCAAACATTTATTTTCTATTGGTTTTAAAATGGGTCTAACCACGGTCAAAAGAATTGTAAACGTTTGCGTTTGCGATGCAAATTACACCTTTACGGCGGTGGACATCGGCGCGTATAGTTCACAAAATGACAGTGGGGTTTTGCGGTATTCGAAGCTTGGGAAGAAACTTCTGGAAGGCGAGCTGGATTTACCCAGTGATGAACCTTTGTCCAATTCGGATATAAATTTCCCGCATTATTTGGTTGGTGATGCTGCATTCCCGCTGAAGCCTTATTAGATGCGCCCGTATCCAGGTATAATAATTCATACATTTAAATTTGATAATATACAAATTTTAAGTCCCTAGGGCAAGGGTCGGCAACCTTTATGGATTTAAGAGCCATTTTCCCCTTCATGTGGTAAATTATTTTTTTAAAGAGCCAAATATATATAAGTATATACACGTCGGTAATATTAAAAACCATGGAACCGAATAAAAGAGATTTTTTATACGATATAAAACGTTTTTACAACAAACTCAAAATTTTTACGAAAATCAAAATTTGAAAAAACTTGGGTTTTTTTTTTAAAATATCGTGGGCGTGGCTGGTTAGTTTATGTTTAATATATCATTGTATACTAGTTCCCAGTTAAAATTTCGGGTCTCCAGTTTACCGGGAAACTGGTTTAAAATAAATTTAAAAATTTTTAAAAGACCCACATTTCTTGCCAAAATGGTCGTGAGTGGTTGGTTTATGGTTTATGTTGCATTATCTATTTCTAAGCTATGGTTCTAATATCGAGTCTCTAGGTAACCGGGAAGCTGGTTCAAAATCAATTTGTAGGGAACATTTGTAGCGAACATTTTGAATAGGGCCCAAATTTCTTGCCTTAAAGTGGACATGAGTGGTTAGTTTATGCTTGGTTTTGCATTGTCATCCAGTTCTAATCTGTGGTTCAAATTTCATAGATTAGAGATTGCCAGTCTCTAGCTCATCGGGAAGTTAGTATAAAATAAGTTTCAAAATTTGTACTATTCAAGGCCACAAGTATGATTCCACTGAGCCGCATGCGGCTCGCGAGCCGCAGGTTGCCGACCCGTGCCCTAGGGCAACAATTAACACCGCATCGGCGAATATTCAACGAACGTTTGTCAAGAGCACGACGCGTTATAGAGAACGCATTTCGAATTCTTACAGCTCGCTGGAGAATACTACTAGGCCCCCTCCATATGTCTACAAGTTCGGCGGAAAAAATTGTGAAGGCTGCAATAGTGCTTCACAATTTCGTCAAAATGCACGACTCAACTTACTGCCCGGAAGAACATGTTGACCGCTTCCATGGGGAAACTATAATAAATGGGCTTTGGAGAAACGAAGTTTCTGTTTCTCTTCAAACATCGAGACGAATTGGATCAAACAACGCCTCCACCAGTGCCTTCAGATTACGAGATCAATTATTGGACTATCTTGTCGAGAATCCAATCCTATCCACTATCGAATAATTGTTCAAAATTTATTCTGAATTTTTTATATTATATTCGTACTTACGCAAAACGTATTTTTCAAATCTTAAAAATTAAATTTAAAACTTTTTATTTTTTTTATTTATTTTTTCGAATGCAAAGCTTAAAATCTGCATTTTTGTTTGCTCACTTTGGCTAGTTTCAATTTGATTTAAATATTTGTCCAAAATTTTTAATAAGTCAATATTAAAGTCAATATTTGCTTCTGATATTCCTTCAGACACGTCCGGGACATTCTTTGCGATGAGCTTCTCCACGACGTCCAACAATCCGTTAAAACAGTCAGTTCACATTGCTCTTGAGTCTCCCCTCCTTGCCCCTGATTGGTTTGAGGAAGAGGGGGATTTTTCCTCCGAAACTTGTGGCGTGCTTCCGTCCAACACATCAAAGTTGGATGATGTTCTGAAAAAACATAATTTATATAATTTGTAATATTTTTAATTAGTGCAAACACTCTTACTCCCTTGGATCGGTGTGCTCTCTTAAGAATGAAAGAGGCTCGAAATACTTCCACGTATTTCTTGGGGAAGCAGCACTCCCAGACCTTTTACTTTTGGCCGCCTCCCTAACGAACCGGTCGCGGAGGGACTTCCACCTAGACTGGCATTGTTCCACTGCAATAAATTTTCATTAATACTTAAAATTCTTATAAAAAATATTAACTGAAATTGATTTACTTACATTTTATACCAACTGCAGCCTCTACAGCAAGCCAGGCCATTTCTTTGGCTCTTTTGTCTTTGTATGATGGACTTTTCTTATTATAGATGCAGGTGTATTTCCTCACCTCGTCGATAAGTTTCTCTTCCATCTTGAGTTGAATGTATTGTTGTAAAGTAAAGTTTAATTTTAGAATCAGAGATTATGTTAGAATGTTCACGTAGTTCCCGCTTTAATTTACTGAACTAAAATGTAAGCAAACTGCTGTCAAAGTCGAAAAAGTTAAGAGTTCAGCAACGGTCGACTTCAACTTTGACGGATGCGTTGCTTATGGGCTGATGTTCGTAAGAAGGCATACATTGAACTCGATTTGACAGTTCAGAACTTGAGGGTCGAAGTCTGACGGACTCTATGGGCCGGAGCCATAACTCGCAAATACTCAAACATCTTGAAACTGTTGCCTGGCTCACAGGCATTAAATAGTTGTTCGCTATACATTTTTGATATAAACCTTGACTCAAAAAGTATAACATACAAAGAAATTGCAATTAAAAATTAAATTATGAAATCGCACGGATACTGCATTTCACAATTCACGAATTGTGAAGGGAATCTTTGAACGCTGCGTATCGAATGGTTCCAGTTCCTTAATAAGATCCCATACTTTGGTCTTTGGAAATCGAAAGCACTAAAATAGGTTCTTCTATATAAAATGGGTTCTGGCTATTACGCAGATTTTTTAAAATACTTCGATGGCTTAATCTGTAAAACATCTTTTACATATACATTTAATTTTCACAACATGCAATTTTACTGTACCTTTCGCGTAAATTAGCTCTTTCAATTTAACTTAAAAGTGAAATTTCTTCCATTTTTTGATCGATTTTTATTTTCAAAATAAGCGAAAAAACAAATATTTATAGCTTTGTCAGCCTCAAAAAAAAACCGATAATTTTAAAAGTTATATCTACTTTTTGTCATTAATTTCCTATACAAATTGAAAAATCATCTCATAATAGAAATCATATTGTTATTGCAAAATGGCAGCACAAATGAGATTATTTCGTTTTAAACCGACTTACAAAAAACAGACTTAGGGCCGTTTTATTCAATCTCAGTTAAATTCCTTATTTTTTAGTTAATTATAACTGGCAGTTAAAAATAACTGCAGGGCTAAGATCCCCAGTTAAAAATTGTTTTTTTTCACACTCGATTAACTTTAACTGACGGTTATGAATCGTCAGTTAAATTTGATTTTCAGTTAAGAATTTCCTTTAGGAATTTCTTCAATTGTCAAAACTTTACTTACGTTTATCCAAATTTTCAGAAAAATTCAGTATCAAAACTGAAAATTTAAAAAATGTTAAAAAACGAACAAAAACGAGCGCGCTCTTCCAATTTCAGTGAAGAGGAGAGTGACATTTTATTAAAATGCGTTTTATCGCGGAAAGTTATAATAGAGTGCAAGAAGACGGATGCAATGTCCACAAATGCAAAAAAAGTTGCCTGGGATAAAATAACAGCGGACTTTAATGCCCGTTGCCCCAATGTGGTGGTAGGTTCATTTTTTGTAAATTATAGTAATTTTCTGGAAATCAACTTTCTTTCTTTTTCAGGCACGATCATCAAAAGCTCTTCGAGACAAGTATACCAACACGAAAAGAAAGCTTCGTAGGCAATTTGCCGCTGAAAGAGAAAATCGGCAAGCTACTGGTGGGGGGAAATTTATGAAAGATTGGAAACCAAATAATGAACTGTTGGCGGAGTTGGCCCAGACCATCGATATATCAATTAGGGGAACTTCTCCCATTTTCGATGATGATGATGACAATGTCATCGATTTCGAAAGGTACACAACCACACAGGCTGATGACGAAATTGAATTTATATTTGAAAATATTAATTCCAACACTGAACAAGAAACTCCACCTATCATTAGTCAGCCTGCCCAACTTTTATTTGATGTTTTATCAGAAAATGAAGGGGTATATTCCAGCGTCAAAGAAGTAACTCCAGCCATCACCGAACAGCCCATACCAAATACGGATTGGTCGAACTACTCGCCTCAAATGATAAGGCAGCCTATTAGCGCTCCATTAAACGTTAAACAAAAATCTTCTCGGGACTTCTCGGAAAAAAAATAATATAAATTCGTGGCAAGAGTTTAAAAAAAATATGTTAAAAAGGGAGATGGAGATGCGGGAGGAGGAACATCTTTTGCGCATGACGCGAAGTAAACTTGAACATAAAGCTCAAATGGAGCTATTTTCGGCACAAATGGCCGAACTTGCTGAAAAATCAGAGTTTCGCAAAGCAAAGCTCGAAATTTTAAAAAATAAAAAATCATAAATAATAAACTTGTTTTTGCTTTTTTAAATAATTTGTATGCAGCCACTCACGTTGTGCGAAGTCATGTTGAGTTTAAGAGCGAAGTTTTGTGTTTTTGTGTGTGACATTTTCGATAGGAAACGTGGATAGATTTACGTGGGATTTTTTGATTTTGAATAAGTAAATGAATAACTTTCCGATGGTGTGAAAAAATTTTACGATTGAGTATTTTTCGGGAGGGGGTGGTAACTAGTCCTCGTGTGGGATATCAAATTAAAGCTATTGCTGAGTACTATCGAATGGCATTATGCATTTTAGTTAAGTGTAGTTCCTTTTAGTGCAATTTATTGAAAAAGGTATTAATTTTAAAAGTTTTTTTAATATACGATAGAAATTATCTATTTTTTCTAGAATAATTTTTTAGAATAAAATATATAAATGGTATATTAACGTATATGAATGGTATTATAATATTCATTTATTTTTAAATTACAAACGATTGTGAGACAAACCTAGTGTTCGAAAATAATTCATTAAAATATGGTCACGGACATTGTTTGTTGCATTTCTCTCGCTGGTGTGTAAATCAGGGACCTCTGTCGTAGCTAACATCTCATCGAATCCATCAACGTTTGTTGGTGGTACCAATTCTTTCGATTCAATGGCTAGATTATGTAAAATTGCACACGCCACTACTATCAATTTAACGGTTCTTAATTTAACTCGGAGGCCTAAGGACAACACCGGAAATCGTCGCTTCAGTACACCGAAGGTACGTTCAATTACATTTCTTGTACGAATGTGGCTTTCGTTATATAATTGTTCTACATTGGTTTCGCAACGAAAGAGAGGAGTAGCTAAGTAATGCGTGTTGCGATATCCGGAGTCTCCTACCAATATAAATCTTCCATAATCCCCACGTTCGAACTGCATTTTTAAATGAGAATTGTTAAAAACCGTTTGGTCATGGGACGCACCTGGCCAACGTGCGACGATATTATTGATTTTCATATCTGCTGAGCAAACAGCTTGAACATTGACCGAGAACCAGCCCTTTCGATTTCGAAAGTTTTCGGCATTGTTACCACCAGGAGAATGAATTTTAACATGCGTGCAATCGATTGCGCCGATCGCTCGTGGAAATCGGGCAAAAGAGTAGAACTGCTCGCTGGATGCAACCATTTCCGCTTCAGTTCTAGGCATTCGAATATATATTGGACGCCGGGAAGCAATAGCTAGCGTAACTTTCTTGACAATATTTGAAACTGACGATATACTAACGCCAGCGAAATCAGCAATAGAGATCTGCATTGAACCCAGTGCGTAGAAACGTAAAGCAATCAGTAATTGCGCTATTGGACGAATGTATCTATTTCTGGTGCATATCAAAAATAAATATGTATAAAAATACCTTATTATTGGTATTAATTGGTACTAAATTTCAAAATGTACCTGTCTTGAGTATGGACAAGTGACGATTTGATTTTATCCAGAACTTGGAGAACTGTTCTTTTCGACAATCGAAAACGATAACAGAAATCGGCATTGTCCCATTTGTCTAGGTCAATGTGTGGATTCATTTTATATTGTCTTCTTTCAATATAAAAATTCTCCTCCTCATTCTCATCGGAATCCAATAAATTGAAAAACGTTTCCAAATTATTGCCCAAATCGCTGTTCATTTTTAAAATCTTTATATCTGCATTTCAATCTTTCAAATTTTTATAAATTTGTTGTGATTGAAATTGACGACTCTATTTTATACTGAAATGTTTGTTTTT
The DNA here is from genome assembly GCA_949752815.1 of Conops quadrifasciatus. Lineage (NCBI taxonomy): Eukaryota > Metazoa > Arthropoda > Insecta > Diptera > Conopidae > Conops > Conops quadrifasciatus. The sequence goes on from OX457079.1 coordinate 17,583,308, forward strand.
TGTCATAAATGCCACTTTAACTACGACTGAAAAAAACGAATTTTATCAAAATCATCAGTTAAACCCCGTTAACTGGTAAAATTTCTCCAGTTAGGCAATTCGGCAGTTAAATTTATAAGCCAGTTACAGAACTGTCAAGCTTCCAGTTAAAAACCTTAACTGAGGTTGAAAAAAACGAATTTTGTTAATTTCCCATTTTAACTGCTCAGTTAAATATAACTTTGTGTGAATAAAACGGGCCTTAAAAAAATGTACACACCCTGCAGAATGCCAACGCCATTTTTAATATGTTGGATGTTTTTGTTGTTGCCTGCAAACAACGTTCCGTCAAACAGCTGAATGTTCCTTCAAATATAATGTTATAAAGGCGGTGAATATAATTTTCAATGAGCCGTTAAAACTGTCATTTAGCGTCGGTGAAAACGTAGCATTATGGCGAACGGCCATCGACAGCCGCAGCGAAAACAAAATGAGTTGATTATGTGTATTTCTTATTGAGTGAGCGAGAGGAGCTTTGCTGGTTCAACGCTCGAGAGAGCACGGACAGCAAAAATTTTCAACTTCGCCGCCTTATCCGTGTCCACATTGCTGCCAAATGAAGAAAGAAAGCAGCAGTGTTGCGTTTTTTCTATTAAAGTTATCTTAACTTACATAATCAATGTGTTACTTGAACTACACAGACGCTCCAACGTTGACGAGGCAGCAAGTATATTTTCGGAAGTAACAAAATACAGTCAATCGGGTTGAATGCAATGGATAGCAAAATAACAGCTCTGGCCAAGTGTACACATAGTAATGATGTTATAAAACAGAAATGGATCCATTACGTCTATTTGCACAACACGAACGCGAAATAAATAATTTGTATCTAAAAAAAACTAAGCACGGCGGAAGTAAAAGCCGTCGGGATTGTCGCCCGAGGAGGGGGCAATAATATAATAATGGCAAAAAGCGTAAATTGAGTATTGGAAAGACAAAGTGTGCATCCAAAATGCAAGAGAGATACTATATTTTATCTTGCGTAGATCTTCTGGAAATATGAAACAATGAAAACCAAACTCCTGAAGAGGTAACACGTCAAGAGGCAGCAGTACCAGCAGAGCAACAAACGGTGAAACAAGTTGACTTGAAAAATACGTCTGTTACTGACTCGGTTGCGAATAAGGATGGAGATGGTACAAAGGGATTATCTTTTTCACCGAAAGCAGCCTACTCGACCACCACCGGACACATGCATTGGTTTCACAATTGTAAACATTGATAACACAAATTGTTCCTTCCTCCTCTCACTTCAGGTGATTACCAATTGCTCTCTAATAACGACACGGTCGATGCTGAAAGAAACTTTTTCTACAATGGAACACAACCACCGACATCACAGGTATGCACTGTGGCCAGCCACCAGCATTAAGACATCATAGCCACCAGCACCAAGACATCAAATAATCAATTTTTGAAATATATTTTAAATTGTTGCAGATATAGTTGCGTAAAGATGTATGTTAATAATTTCCATTTATTTATAAGTATTGTAACATAAAATTGCAAGGTTAAAGTACTTTTTGTAGCACTCGGTGCAAAGAACACTATGATTTTCTATTCTAGGAAGTAATTTGTAAAAAAAACCTCAAATTTATTTTATATTGTAGCATACGGCAAAACCAATGGCGAGGTGAATGAACATTTGAGGTCATGCCAACGCCATTTTATATCTGCTCTTTTATTTTAATTGGATAATCAATTGGTTTTAACAATGTTTTATTTTGCGTGAATTGTTCACAGAATTAAACAATTGAATTCAAAAATTGAAATTGAAACTGAATTGAATTAAAATTGAATTTAGGTTGTATTTCTAACCTTGAAATACTTTTCCCAAATGGGTTCTAATTAAGTAATAAACTATTCGAAAGTAAAATGGATATTAAATAGACTTGCATACTTGCATAATTAAGTAAATAAAAATTAATGTCCTTGAATTCAGTACATGTATGAATAGTTAACCAAGTTGTTAACTAAATCTCAAAACAAACGATTTTACTTAAAAATCTGACTTGTCCACCCAACAACACCCATACACCAGAGATAATTTCTGCATACACTATACATGTTTCACTAAAGTACAATATTTCGGTTTTGGCTTATGTTTACCGTTGTCAAATAGCACCAATTTTTTAGTTCATTTTTTGTGTATTAGTGCTCTTTGTCCTTACCCCAATAAGCCAAAAAAAAATGTCGCTCTCCCTTGGGGGCGGGGCTGGAGCCCCTTCGAAATTTGAAATAAAATCGTCTATATCGCCGAAACTATATAAGATATTTGTATGATATTAGTACCATTAGAAAGCTATTGAAAATATCCTTAATATATATATCTATGTATTCTTAATTTATGTAAAATAACATTTTATCGAAATATGTATAGTTTTATAAACAAACGTAACTTAAGGTTTTTAGTACTATTTTTTTAAATAAAATAATTTCTGAACAAAAATGTGTAATTAACTTAAGCAAATATACTAAAAATTAGATAACATGTATTTTAAGCCTTCTAAAAAATTTATTTCGTTCAAATCGGTGCAGTATTTATGGAGAAAATGCAATTTTTAAGGTAAGTATAAACTACTTTTTTTGATTTTTACTACTATGCATATTTTTAATAATACGATTCTACCAAGTGTGCAACGTTGAGTCTAAGATGATTGAAGCAATGACGCGATTTACCGTTATTTCTTTATTGGTGTGGTATCTTTAAATTTCTATTCAATTTGCAATGTTCACTATTAAAATGTATGGAAATAGCGCCGCAGCCGAAAAATTTTTTATTTTGGAAGAATATAAAAAACGAAATGAAATAAATATTTGTCATTTCCAAAGCATATAAAAATGTAATGAGATAGTGCCGCAGGTAAATAACGGTACCAGATAATTTATTTCAGATTACCAGATAACGGTAAATATGTTCCTCGGTTTTTTTGACATTTACGATTGGCGTTGACGCAGTTTTCTATCTCGTCATCTTTGCCTATTAGAGCTGTGCACAAGCCGTTTTGAAGACAGCTAGGCACAAATCGACAGGACTGCTGTTTAGTGACTGTCGTATGAAAAACGCAATAAATAACAAAACTGTGGTACCTTTACCTGACCGACAGTAATTTTTACTGCTTGTTCGAAAGTTTGCAGTGGCAGTTTTACTGTTGAGGAATTTCTATTTTGTTTTCTCCGCTTAAACTCCAAAGGAACAAAAGAAACGAAAACAACTCTCCGTCTTTCCGCTCGAACTCCAAAGTCGTTTTAAAACGGCTTGTGCTCTATTTCCTATCTCCTTATCTCTGCCGAGGTGTACTCATCGTGCTTACTCAACCGACTGAAATAATTTTTGGGTCTGCGCCTCTGCGGTCGTCGAATGGACAGCCCGTCTGCACAGAAATCTGAGTCGTGTATGGGCTGCTTATGCGAATTTGGATAAGGTGGAATTTTATTTCAGAATGCAGATTTGATTTTTAATCTTAAAACAAACACTATGCGAGTTTGGATAAAATGTAATTTTGAGGAAATTCAGAAAAAGCAGATAAAACAGGATTTATTATAATTACTTTATAAAAAACTGAAAAATTTCCGTTTAATGCTATAAACAGAAGAAGGTCGCTAACAACCGATCGCAATTATTATTATTTATTTAATAAATAATATTATTTACGCAATTGAATTATTTTCTGCTTGAAATTTCGTTTCATTCCTATGCCACTTTGGTTTTGTGGACAGCATAATAATTTAACTGATAACACATATAAACTAGTATACAGATGCTTTTAACTTGAAAGAATTGAAATTTTTCAAGTTTTTAATTTAAACTTCTACTTCACTCACGTCCTTATAGTCACTGTTTTCGCACGAATGCCCAAAAAGATTTACAACCGTGTGTTTCTGTTTCGAGTAGAAACAAAGAAACAGCCCTCTCTCAATCCAAAATTTTGCTGAGAGGGTAATTGAGATTAATTTGCTGCTGCTGTCGATGCCGTATTAGACACCTCTATTCCATCAACTATTTAGTTTTCTTTTGTGCTTTTCGCTTAACTATAGAAACACAATCACTGTCGCTGTGCAGCACAGCTCTTCATTAAACACAAGCTTATGGAGCTTCACAACTGCACCAGGTTTAAATTGAATCTCTTTAATTTTTCTCTAAGCTACGCTTCTTTCTCCCAAAGTGATGCCGACATTTTACTGAAAATCTCAACATTCATTTAATGCTGCCAAATTTATAGTAAAAGTAAACAAAAGATATTTTTTCGACAGAAAATGGAAACATGTGCATGTAAACAAAATATGTATATAGCTGCATGCAACTAAGCAGCCTATTGTGTTAAAAGCAGCATATTGTGCCCATCCTGAGAGGGCTGCAGTATTGTTTCTACTTTAATCATATCTCTGCAAGACTGCTACCTGGTAATTCACCGGTTATTTACCTGGTAGCGCTACCCGAAGTTTCGGTTAAAGTTTCTATTATTTTTTGAAGAGCATCGGGAAAAAAGTACCTGAAACTTTTGTGTACGTGTGATCGTGTATCCCTTTCTTTCCCATACATCAAATCCATATGCGTAAATGTATAGTGCGCTCTTTCGCACCATTCGCACTCTGGTGCGCTACCAGTTAATTAACGAGTAAAATACCAGGTTGCGATACCATTTCCAATTTTTAACTAATAAAATGCAAATGATGGTAAATATCATGTTTTTTTATTATTTTAAAGAAATTAAACAAATACAGTAGAAGTCGATTATAACGACACCGTTTAAAGCGACATATCGTTTATTGCGTCCACATTTCAAGGTCAGCGTCCATATAAATGCATGCTTTCAACAACCGGTTATAACAACTATCGCTAATAACGAAATATTGGTTATTACGTCCTTTTTTCCTAAATATTTGGTTCATATTGTGACGAACCGTTCTCGGCTCCGGGTATGCTCGCCGGATGTCCAGGGTTCGTGACAGAAAATTTGTTGATTCGCAGGGGACCGGGGAAGAGAAAACAAAAACACTGTTTCTTTTCTTCTCTATTATTCACTTTATTAAATTTCTTCCCTATTCTTAAATTAGTTAGAGCTAAGTCACTATCGTGCTGATTTCCGCCGGCTCTCTCTTTTTAAAAAAAAATAGATATTCAATTATATGTAATAAAACAAAATGTCCACTTCATTCTCTGTCTGTTGTTGTCCTTGTTGTTTCAACGTACCTACGACCTACTAGGCCAGGCTCGCTCTTTGCTCTCTCGTTGTCTCTGTTGTTTTAACGTACCGGTGACCTACTAGGCCCGGCTCGCTCTCCGTCTGTTGCTGTCTCTGTCGTTGTATCGTTGCAACGTACCGACGACCTACTAGGCCCGGCTCGCTCTCCGTCTGTTGCTGTCTCTGTCGTTACAACTTACCGACGACCTACTAGGCCCGGCTCGCTCTCCGTCTGTTGCTGTCTCTGTCGTTACAACTTACCGACGACCTACTAGGCCCGGCTCGCTCTCCGTCTGTTGCTGTCTCTGTCGTTGTATCATACCGACGACTTACTAGGCCCGGCTCGCTTTCCGTCTGTTGCTGTCTCTGTCGTTGTATCGTTGCAACGTACCGACGACCTACTAGGCCCGGCTCGCTCTTCGTCTGTTGCTTGTGTTCCTGTTTCGTCAACTCGGAGGTCTGCGTAGTTCACCGATGTTGTCTGTTTGACCGTCGCCGCTTGACTCCCTGCTTCAATCGTTTCACTGTCTTCATAACCTCATGGTCTGTCCTGTTTGAGTCTCGCGAGAGTGTTTCGAGACTCTCGAGATTAGCTGTTTTCTTATACTGCCTATTTTTATTCCCACAGGGTAATCATGATTACGCTTTTAAACTAATACTACATTATCTTAACTCTATTACATTCTTATTTTAAATTCATTTTGATAAATTATAAATTAAAATTTAAATAAATTTATAAAAAATAAAAATGCAAGTGCGTGGTCATTGTTGGTGGGGTGAAAACGAGGTGGACCGACTTTCACCCTCACACTTTCCCCTTACTTGGCCACCAGGAGCTCAGTAATCTTCACGTTGCCGCTGCGGCAGATCAAAAAGCTTGGCTGTCTGCCGTTGCCGGAATTTTACAATGGATCGCTGGAATCGTTCCTCTTGGGATGGCTTGGATTGATCGTTCATGGTGTCTAGAAGAGAAAGGTTCGTGAATGGTTTGGCTAAAACTTCTGTCTGGTTCGAGTCGTTAGTTGTGTGAAAGGTTTTCAATTCACTGATGTGGGCCAGGCGGTCTTTCCTGCTCGCCTTTTGTCGCAGTCGGACGATTACGGGTGAAGTAAACCCAATAACCGTTTACGGCCCGCAGTACTTTGGTGCTAGCTCCGCGTTAAAGTCGTCAACTGCTTTTGAGGCCAGATGTTGCTTGACTAGAACCTGTTGTCCCATGTGTGGTACCCAATGGTGGCTGCAGCAGGTATGCCGTTCAGCGGAACGTGAGCACGAATGCGGTTGGCTTCGTCTTGTAAGGTATTGGAGGATGTATTCGTGGGGAGATGGCCTATCCTCAGTTCGACCGTTCCGTAGCGTTTCCCGGCTTCTTACAGCACAGTATTGTGCGCACTAACGTGGCGAAATCCTTCCGGCGAATGTACCATTGATAATCTGGGTGAGCATTCTGGAAAATTCGTTCGAGTTGTTGCTCTGCAGTGTAACCAGCATGTCGCATTAGGTTCTGAATTTCTAACAAATATGTTTTGAAGGGCTCCTTGATCTTTTAATGTCTATTTTGAATATCGTCATCCAAACGTTGCCAGAATCGCGCTGGTAGAAAGAGTTTCAGGAAATCCTTTTTGAACATTCCCCAGGAGGTCCAATACGCGTTATTATTCCGAAACCATGTTAAAGCGGTATTTTTCAAAAGCTCCGGCATAGTCCGTGGTATGAGACTAGGGTCAATGTTGTATGCTTCTGTCAACTCTTCAACCCTCTCTATGAAGGATATTAAATCCTTTGTCCCATCATACCTAATTGACCACTTTCGAACCTGATCAATCACCATCATCGGTGGGCTGTTCTGTTGCGGCTGGCTATGGTGTGTGTGTGTTGTATTCCGAATGCTCTGACTTTTGAGCGTGTCCTTGACTTCCGGGATGACGACTTTGGGAGGGAGATCCTCGGCGCTGACTTCTTGAATCTCTTGGTTTGGCGAAGGCTCACGCTGGTGTTTTATTTCAAATTGTGCTAGACGCGCCTGTATATCGTCGTCCGGAGCTTGGCTGGTGATGAAGGACACTAGACGCTTTCGTAATTCGGTAACGTTCCCTGTTGTGTCGAGACCAAATTCAACTGCGTAGCTGTAAAGGTCCCCTTTTTTTAAATAGTATACCCATGAGGTAGCCCATGTATAACGATGTATACCCATGGTGACAATTGCGTAGTATGGTGCTTCGCTCTAAACGGTTTGAGATTAAAAATCACTGGGCTAAATAATAATTAAAATTATTTACTTTTTAACTAAATTCTCTTCCCCTTTTTTTTTAAAGTTCTTAGCTCACTTAGTCACTTTTTCCTTATTATTTAAGTTCATTTACGTTCGGTATTATTTTAGATCCATCTTTTATTTCCCAATTTTATTTTATTATTATTTATTTTGTTACGCATTTTGTATAGTTTATTTTTCACTTCACTTTGTCTGTTTCTCTTTTTCTCTGCTGTTGAGTCCCTGCTCGGGCGCCACTGTGACGAACCGTTCTCAGCTCCGGGTATGCTCGCCGGATGTCCAGGGTTCGTGACAGAAAATTTGTTGATTCGCAGGGGACCGGGGAAGAGAAAACAAAAACACTGTTTCTTTTCTTTTCTATTATTCACTTTATTAAATTTCTTCCCTATTCTTAAATTAGTTAAAGCTAAGTCACTATCGTGCTGATTTCTGCCGGCTCTCTCTTTTTAAAAGACATATTCGATTATATGAAATAAAACAAATTGTCCACTTCGTTCTCTGTCTGTTGTTGTCCTTGTTGTTTCAACGTACCGACGACCTACTAGGCCCGGGTCGCTCTCCGTCTGTTGCTGTCTCTGTCGTTGTATCGTTGCAGCGTACCGACGACCTACTAGGCCCGGCTCGCTCTCCGTCTGTTGCTGTCTCTGTCGTTACAACGTACCGACGACCTACTAGGCCCGGCTCGCTCTCCGTCTGTTGCTGTCTCTGTCGTTGTATCATACCGACGACTTACTAGGCCCGGCTCGCTCTCCGTCTGTTGCTGTCTCTGTCGTTACAACGTACCGACGACCTACTAGGCCCGGCTCGCTCTCCGTCTGTTGCTGTCTCTGTCGTTGTATCGTTGCAACCTTCCGACGACCTACTAGGCCCGGCTCGCTCTTCGTCTGTTGCTTGCGTTCCTGTTTCGTCAACTCGGAGGTCTGCGTAGTTCACCGATGTTGTCTGTTTGACCGTCGCCGCTTGACTGACTGCTTCAAACGTTTCACTGTCTTCATAACCTCATGGTCTGTCCTGTTTGAGTCTCGCGAGAGTGCTTCGAGACTCTCGAGATCAGCTGTTTTCTTATACTGCCCATTTTGAATCCCACAGGGTGATCATGATTACGCTTTTAAACTAATACTACATTATCTTAACTCTATTACATTCTTATTTTAAATTCATTTTGATAAATTATAAATTAAAATTTTAAAAAATTTATAAAAAATACAGATGCGAGTGCGTGGTCATTGTTGGTGTGGTGAAAACGAGGTGGACCGACTTCCACCCTCACAATATATCGAATATTGCGTCCATTTTCTTCAGTTGCTTTTGTCAGTTGATAATACCGTTACATGTTTTTACGTTTTGCATGCTTATCATAATAAGAAAATATTTTGGGGTGAGCGTCAAATTTTTAGTGCATTGAGAAATAGTTGCTCAGCATTATTTCGGTGTTTTCATTTAAAAATCGCATTAACTTAACAATGTCTCAGAAAAAGAGAGCATCTATGAATATTGAACACAAAGCGCATATCATCTGGAGACTTGAAAGCGGTGAGTGCAACGCAGACCATTGCAAAGGAGTTCGGTGTGAGCCACTCCACAATTTCTACAGTTTGAAAGAATCGCGATCAAATAAAAGGAATTTTTGAAGAAAATTCATTGAGTGTTAAACGCGTTCGATCCTCTAAATATGGCCAAATAGAGAATGCTTTGCTTAAATGGTTTAATCATCAACGCAGTTTTAGTATTCTAATAAATGGACCCCTTCTTCAGCTAAAGGCCAACGAATTTGCAATAATATTTTTTTGCATCATATTTTTATATCATTGCTGAGTTAATAAAGATACATATATGATAAATATAAATAATTGTTGTTCTTTTTTGTGTTTATATTCATTTTAAGTATTTTTTTACCACTACTTGATACAGCGACATCCGGATATACCGACGGAATTTTCTGGTCCCTTCAATGTTGTTATAACCGATTTCTACTGTAGTTTAAATAAAAATTAAATTATAACCATCTTCGGGAGTTCCGATGAAATGAAGCATATATAAGCAGCTTTGTATTCCAAAATAGATCAGGTACTGTGGCGCACATCTTTCATGTAGTTGTTTCAAAATAAAGATATTTTGTATAAGTTTTGTATATTTTTATTAATTTTTGGAAACAACAAATAACTTCAAAGGCAACTTTCCTTCTTCACGTTGATTTTTTTCTGCGCTGGTTTTCTGGCACTAGTAATGGAAGAATGAGAAAAAATTATTTGAGCCACGTTAATATCGGCATCTCTTTCCCACTCAGCCACCATTGTCAAAAAATAGTGAGACCGTGTTAGTGATTCGTGAAAATAATGCAACAGTGTGTGCGACTCGGTTATTCTGGTTTTGCTGGGACCTATGGCAATTATATGAAAAATTTTGAAAGTTGAAAGGAAAAATTGCCCATTCTAAAGCAAACGGCAACCACAAAAGGAAGCGTCGCAAAAATCGAGAAAAAAATTTCCCAATTTAAAAGGAGACATACTAGTAAATCGCTGCAAGTGGAGCAAACGTAGTCTTCAAAAATATATCAATGTTTCGAAAATCGGCTGCAATTCGCATGAGTGGCTACACGTGCAAGTCAAAGTTAATTGTAAAAACGTTTTTTTATAATTTTTTTTCGAACTTGACTTGTACGTGTACCAGTCGGCCCAGAATACAGCGTCAGAGCTTCATAGCGTCGGCGCTCTTGCACAGTGTCGGCCTTAGATGAACACTCGCTGGCGCTTGTCAAAACTTGTTAACATTTTATGTTTCTCTATCTGCCATTCTCTACCAAACTCCTCTCCCATAAAAATTGGCGAATATTTTTTTTATGTTTGAATATGTCACGACCATACATATGTTTCTTATTTCGCGTCTGGAAAAGAGACTACTAACGATGGAAAATTCCATTCTCTCTTACACACAAAATAAAAACAACAAAAAACAAAGGAATTGTGTTTGGGCAACAAATTTGTTAGCATAACCACGGCATTATGGACCACTCGACGACTGATGCTATTTATTATTTAATATAGGTTCCAAAAATTTTATAATAGCAAAAACATTGGAATCTAATGTAGTTTTAAAATTTCAATTTATTCCGTATAATTTAAACGTATAATAAAATACAATTTCGATATTTGAATATATTTTAATCGCTTTTAAACTCGTTCTTTTTAATACTAAATAATTGGGACATTTTCATTTCTCTTTCGATTGTTTGCATCACACAAAAGTCTAATTGTTGTTTTGATATCTCTTTCTTTCCAGACTTTAGAATAAACCATAACTTTCCGTTCAATGTTCCGATGTTTATAACAGCACTTGACAGACATTCCTCTTGGAAGGTTGGATCTGTAAGAAGAACCCTGCAACAACGAATGTTCTATTATATACATCAAAATTTATTTTGTAAAATTTAGGTTTATATACATTAAACCTAAACAAATGTTATAAAAGTAGCGCATAATTTTATATTTATTTTAATATCGTCATGATATGGGCAGAAACAGAAGAGATGTTATATGTATAAAGTGAAAATTTTTATCGTAACATAATGCGGGACAGAGCGTCAACATATATAAGGGTGCTATACTTAAAAGTATATTTCCAAAAATTATATTTTCTCAAAAACTACAAGACATAGATCCTTTCGGTTTGAAGTATTTTATTTAGAATTTTTAAGAGAATTTTGCAATCACAAAGCAAAATTCGTGCGTTTATTCGGGTATTTGTAAAAAAAAAATTGGGCCCAATTTTTTTTCGCTTGCAGGTGTCAGCACTAACACCACCAACAAAAAAAATCAGCTGTTTGACATCGAATATTTGTTATGAAAGTGTTCAAATTTGAGTCGTGCACACCAAAATTTGGAAGACGAAATGAACAAACTATAGGAAATTTAATCACGTACAACAAAATTTTGAAGATGAAATGACTAAAATGTAGGAATGTGCCTTACAGTCCTTCAAAAATGTTTGCATCAGCGCCATCGGAGAGTCAAATCCAGACAAGCACCTTTGGATTGGAATTTTTAAATCGTTTCTAATCGCAATCGGGAGTAGGATTAGGAATATATGTGCAAACTGGTCTAATCCGAAGTAAAAGGAACGCAGCTATTGTTCGACCCAGGAACCTATTTCCAAAAACATATTAAACATATTATTTGGTTCTCAAAATCAGGCAGCAGAAATGGATAAAATGTCTCCGTTACTTTTTGAGAACTTTTTTCGATTTTAAATATTTTTTTTTTTAAATTCCCTCTAGCTCCTAAACAGGGAGGGAAATAACCCCATCCGATACGATTTTTTTTTTGTCTCGACCCAACCTACACGCCCTAACCTTTTAATGCATCTTATGCGGAGCACCAGGTATGTATATTAATATATACGGATATATGTAGGTGAAGATATAGTAAGTATAGAACTATAGAAGTTGTTGAGAAAAAGAAGTCGTTGGGAACTATCGATAGTTAGTTACTGATTAATTTAAACTATCAAATGATTTTTTGGGAGACAGTCAAAATCCCGAATTACAAAATCCCGAAACGACAAAATCCGGAAAAATTTTAAAATCCCGAAACGACAAAGTCCCGATGCGACAAAATCCCGAAACGACAAAATCCCGAAAAATGTTTAATACCGAAATGAGAAATCCCGAAAATCACGAAATAAAATTTAAATTAATGAAGAAATGACATTTAAGTCAAAATTTTTTCCGAAGCGAAAAACTTCACATGACCGTGAGGATTCTACTGATTGAGGGTTATGATCCCTGCCGCGGCCGAAGGCCGCCAATACGCGGAAAAACCTGTATGCAAAAACTTCACATGACCGTGAGGATTCTGCTGATTGAGGGTTATGATCCCTGCCGTGGCCGAAGGCCGCCAATACGCGAAAAAACCTGAATGCAAAAAACTTCACATGACCGTGAGGATTCTGCTGATTGAAGGTTATGATCCCTGCCGCAGCCGAAGGCTGCAAATACGCGGAAAAACCTGTATGCAAAAAACCTCACATCACCTCACCTCAGAGCCTCCGAGAGGGCTCTGCTAAAATTTTTTTAATAATGTTTTTTTTTATTTTTTAATAATAATTTTAGAGAAGTAAAATAAGAGTAATTTTTTATTACTTCCTTGGAATTGTTTGCTAGTGGTTTTAAAATGTTCAAGAAGATGGAGAATACCGAAAAACTAGTTTTTTAATTTCGGGATTTTGTTATTTCGGGATTTTGTCGTTTCGGGATTTTGTCATTTCGGGATTTTGTCGTTCGGGATTTTGTCGTTCGGGATTTTGTCTTTCGGGATTTCGTTACCAACCCGATTTTTTCACTCATTCATTCACTTGATCTCTTTCGCAGCCATAATAGAAAAAACGATACCATTTGCATTTTTCGGTATTTTCCATTAAAATTATACAAATGTAACGAATTAAATATTTCTTTTTTTGGTTTTTGCAAAAAATATGATATTTATTTATAATACTTTTACTTGAAATACTATAAAAATTTGTTTTAAAAAAACTTCTTCCATTTTTATTTGCATTAATGTTTGACTATTAAGTGAATATGTACGTGTTTGTTGGCTACGAGTAACTCCAAGCCACGTGAATGAGAATCAAATTATCAAATTACTGATAACTATAGAAAGTAGCGAAAGTAAAATGTAAACACGAGTGTATTACATTTGATTTTTAGTAATTACCAATTTTGGGAAACAAATTTACTCGTTAAATGATTTCTGCATTACTAAAAACTATCGAATGGTTAAATTACTCGATAGATTATAGTAATTACTAGTCCTGGGAAACAAATTTACTCTTTAAATAATTTTTTAATTACTAACAACGCTCTTACTTGTTAGTAATTCAGAAATTCGGCCTGGCCGAAGCTCATATAATACCTACACCCGCATTCGTCGAAGTGATGACAAAAAGAGTGCGGGTGATACCTACTTTCATTTTATTTACAGATAGTAAATTTTGATCGATTAACTCTTCCTACCAAAAACCTCATTATATGGTATGGTACACCAGTAGGCGGACCACGCCCATTTTTGGGAGAATATTTTATTCTAAGATGGTGAACACAGAAAAAAATTGTTTGCTTAAAATTCGATCTACAAGCTGAGAAATTGAGCTATAAATATGAATGAATTCATATTTGCTATTTCATATCTGCTATAAAAAGTAGGCGTGGCATAAATCCGATTTTCCCCATTTTCAATACCAAACAGCGTAGGATAACAAAGAATGCTCGTATTCCAATTTCATGGTGTGGATGCTAGTGAGACACTTTCCTACTATAACGCAGTACGAATGAAACACGCTTCCACTTTAATTTAATGTGATAAGTTTATTGTAGTTTATAGAACACGCTTTAAAGTACAAGTTTAAGATTTAAAATGAGGGCTCTGGTTATAGCCATATAGGTTTAATGAGGGCTCGATTAAAACCGAGTGTGGCAATGTATTTCGGCCGACTGATCATCAACGCCCGATGTCGCGATAGCAAAGGCTTTTCTTTACATGTCTTTTCTTTAAATGTCTGCTGACTACGAAAGCATATCCCAAAAGGAATGCCAAAATAGCCAGCGCAGCAAATACCTTAGCGCGAAGTAAAGCGCTCCCACGATACGGACCGCTACAGTAGCGTATACTGTTGTTGACATTGTTACAATGTCGTTTTCCAATTTTTCCCACGAATTTATAAGGTCCGATATCATGCCAGCGCTAGCATGTATCATACAGGGTAATGTCTTGTTTACACAGTGCAAGCTGCTGCCTGGCCAGTAGACAGCTACTAGGCTTGTCAAATTCCTAGGCAGCAGCTCGGCTCGCCTTTGCTGTCTACACGACCCCTAGCTACTGCCCAATCCTAGTCGAGTCGCGATGACGAGTGAACTTGTTTTAATAAAAAACATGGTGATACGCTCTATGACAACAATATTATGTCATAGTAATCATAATCATCATAATATTATGGAAAATATCTATAACCATAGCCAATATCAAAAAAAAAAAGATGCTTTTCTCATATCTCTATTTCGATAGTTTTTATCGAAACAATTCCACAGGTTTTCTTGGTCTCTGTAGAGTTTCATGAATGAAATATTATTGTCAGAAGACCATATATCCGCAGCCATTTCGAACGATTTGGCGTAGTACACAAAAAAAAAAAACACGTGTTTCACGCACAGCTGTCCGGCTATCACTGACGAGCTATTGCCGAACGCGTCCAAACGATGCTGCTGCCGGGCGAGCAGGCGAGTGAAAACAAAAAATGTTGAAGTAACTCGGATGCGAGCTACTAACCAACTCACACGTACGAGTTACTCGTAAGTAACGTCCAAACGTTGCGAGTTACTGCAGTGCAGCTGTGCATAAGCTGTCCTTAGCTACCCGACTCCTTGGCAGCGCGATAGCACAAGGCTTAGCTTAAGAATACTGTAACACAGAAATAAATTGGGAGCCCGAAATGTGGGCGCCGTAAATTAATTGCTACGCACGTATCGAATGATGTTCGCGTCGTGTCGCCGATCGAACCACATATAAATGTTTATTACAGTAACATACTAGTATTTAATTCTAATGAAATATGATTGTTTAGGTTTACAATCAAATGTTGCAAACCGCCACAATGGCGATACCTCTATTTGTTCTCCAGTAATCGTGATTTTCACAGACAGACTGACAGACGGACGGACATGGACTCTTAAATCGAATCAGGAGGTGATTCCGAGCCAGAATGGTTGAATTATTCAATAGTTTTTAGTAATGATTGAATTATTCGATAGTTAATTTAAGTAAAACTATCGAATAAATTAATAATTTTAAACTATCGAATACCTACCGATAATTTTTATTCGATAGTTTGCAACAGTAGAGAAAAGCGATGTTAGAGGATAATAGATCGAAATTTACTACCTGTAAATGAAATGGAGAAATATGCGTCACCGTACATTTTATCATCACTGATTGCAATCGATTGGACATACTAAACGCTCTTGTTTACTTCACAAACGGTAGGGCGTAGGACCCACAAATAAATTGGGATCTGTATTTTTATATTTATATCTATAAATACCTAATCTATATATTTACCATGTTATATTTATGTTAATTCGGCCTAAATTGAGCACAGCACAAACTTTACAATGTTGTTGTTGTTTTTTTTTTGCTCCGATCCCAACAAAATTTTTGGTCGCTCTCGTTTGGTTTAGGAGTTATAGCCTTTTAAAATTTGAAAATTTACTGTCAATATCTCCTAAACTATAAAAGATACCCGGATGATATACTATTGTGAAGATATTACAAATATCTTTCATTTATGTAAAATAATATTTAATCCAAAATCGTGTACTTTTGGAGAAAATTTTAATTTTTCATTTTTAATCAGAGCCTGAAAATAACTCTTATTAAAAAAATTTTTCAAATAAAAGTAAACTTTTAACTTTTATTTTTCAAAGTAAAAGTAAAAAACTTTGAAAGAGACAGACTTTTTTATGTTAAAAGCCTTTGAATAACAGTAATTCCAAAACTTTTATTTTTAAAAGTAAAAGTTAACTGTTAACTTTTCACAGGCTGAGGCTTTTTTTTTTATTTTAAAAGGCTTTGAATAACAGTTATTCCAAGACTTCTATTTTTAAAAGTAACAGAGGTATTCTGCGAGTCACTAACTATTGAATCGTCTCGAAATTCCATTGCAAACAACAACAAAGAGACGATTTTTGTTGTTGTTTGCAATGCAATTTCGAGACGATTCAATAGTTTGAGACTCACAGAAGAAGATGAAAAAACTTCGTTTGTTGGCAAATAACGAACGCGAGGGATGAAAAAAAATGGGTTTTGGCGAATAGCAATCACAAGAGATGAAAAAAGACTTCGGTTCGCGTAGAAAACGATCGCTGGTGATCGAAAAAACTTTGCGCAGGCAAAATTTTGATTAAGGGTTCTCCTTTATTATCCTTTGCGTTCGTTATTTGCCAACAAACGAAGTTTTTTTATCTTCTCTGATCGAAACGTTGAGAAGATGAGAATTTTTTCATCCCGAGTGATATTTATTATTGAAGATGAAAATGATTTTGAACGTGAGGGATATTTATTTTTATACCCTACACCCGAAAGGATGAGGGTATATTCACTTTGTTATTCCGTTTGTAACGCATTAAAGGAGGCGTGGCAGGTATAGAAAAGTATATATATTCTGGCTCAGAATCACCTCCTGAGTCGATTTAGCCATGTCCGTCCGTCTGTCTGTCTGTCTGTGGAAATCACGATTACGGGAGAACGAATAGAGCTAACGCCATTAAATTGGTACGAACATTCTTTGTCACCATAGGCTGTTTGGTATTGAAAATGGAGAAAATCGGTCCAGTGCCACGCCTACTTTTTATAGAAAATATGAATTTTCCAGGGCGTTTAGCTCAATTTCTCAGCTTGTAGAACGAGTTTAAAACTAAAATTTCATTCCCCAGTCCATGGTTTCAAACTTAAATACACTCCCAAAAATAGGCGTGGCCCGCCCACTGGTGACGAAAATCAGGATTAGAGAAGAACGAATGAAGATATAGTCTTAAGATTTTCCACGAATATTCTCTTAAAAATATTCTAAAAAATAATAATAAAAGAAAAAGTGATCTCGCATAAAATGGGCGTGACACGGCCACTGGTATACCACACCATATAATGAGGTGTTTGTTGAGAAAATCGGTGTTGTAAATGATGTGCTGTTAATATATCAAAATTTACTATCTGTAAATTAAATGAAAGTGGGCGTCACCGGCCTACTTTTTATCGTCATTTCGACAGATACGGGTGTAGGATGTATGATCTTCGGCCAGGCCTAAGTGAACGCTCTTACTTGTTTCATCTACGCTCAAAAAAATAAATATCGCTCATGCGTCAAAAAAAATTTTCATCTTTTGGGATAGTTTTTTTGAGAGGGAGGGAACAAAACTATTTATGTTTTGTTCTTTTGAGCGATATTTTACGAGCCCTGCAGTGGACCCCCAGTGGTCAAAAGGGGGTGTTTTGACAAAAAAATTTTTATTGCACAAATCGATAGGAAACATCATGAATAGTATTGTAGACATGATGGGCGGTGGGTGGGGACCCCCAAAGTGGTCACATAGGAGTGTTTTGACCAAAAAAATTGTATTTCACAAATCGATAGGGAACATCATTAAATGGGTTTTAGACATGATGGACGGTGGTTGGGGACCCCCCGTCCCATAGCGGTGTTTTGACCAAAAAATTTTTATTGCTCAAATCTATAGCAAACATCATGAAATGGATTTTGGTAGGAAAGCCGAGGTTCTTAGCTTTGCAGGCATATTTTTTTCGCCAGTATCGGTATAGATCGCCAGTATAGAATTTTAGGAGAAAATGCGTAACATATTTACCGTTGTCAAGTAGCTCCAATTTTTTTGTTGATTTTTTGGGTATTAGTGCTCTTTGTCCTGACCCCAACAAGCCAAAAAAAAAGTGTGGCTCTCCCTTGGGGGCGGCGCTGGAGCCCCCTGAAATTTGAAATGAAATCGTCAATATCTCCGAAACTATAGAAGATATTTTTATGATATTAGTACCATTTGAAAGCTAATGGTTTTTCAAAGTTAATTTTAATCTTTTAATCTTTTTTAATCTTTTAAAGCTAATCTCTAAAGTTTTTAGTACTATTTTTTAGATAAAATAATTTTTTCTGAACAAAAATGTGTAATTAACCCCAGCACAACCCTTAACCCTTATTTTAGTAAAAATAAGATAACATGTATTTTAAGCTTTCTAAAAAAATTTATTTCGTTCAAATCGGTGCAGTATTTATGAAGAAAATGCAATTTTTAAAAATTGCATATTTTAAATAATACGATTCTACTAAGTGTGCAACGTTGAGTCTTAGATGATTGAAGCAATGACGCGATTTACCGTTATTTCTTTATTGGTGTGGTATCTTTAAATTACTATTCAATTTGCAATGTTCACTATTAACATGTATGGAAATAGCGCCGCAGCCGAAAAATTTTGAAGAAAAATCGCGGCATTTTTATAAATCGAATGAGAAAAAGCGCCGCTGGCGTAAAATTTTGAAGAAAAATCGCGCGATTTTCCTTAAAAAATTTTTCATTTTCGAAACATATAAAAACCGAAATGAAATAAATATTTTTCATTTCCGAAGTATATAAAAATGTAACGACATAGCGTCGAGATCGCGCGTTTTCCTAAAAATTTTTAATTTTCGATGAATATAAAAATTTGAAGAAATAGCGCCGCAGGCGAAAACTTGCGCGATTTTTCTTCAAAATTTTTTATTTTCAAAGCATATGAAAATCTTAAGAAATAGCGCTGCAATTAGGCCTATTCTCATTTTGTTACTAACACCACCACAACCATTACGCCAAACATATTGCATAGTACCAGAGACGCATTATTGTAAAAAGGGTATAATAAGATAATTTGAGAAAGTAGTTTATTATCAATTTAAAAATTAGTTTTCTCCATAACTACAGCACCGATTTGAACGAAATAAATTTTCTTAGAAAGCTTAAAATACATGTTATCTTATTTTTAGTATATTTGCTAGTTTTCTCCATAACTACAGCACCGATTTGAACGAAATAAATTTTCTTAGAAAGCTTAAAATACATGTTATCTTATTTTTAGTATACTTGCTTGGGTTAATTACACATTTTTGTTCAGAAGAAATTATTTTATCTAAAAAAATAGTACTAAAAACCTTAAGTAACGTTTGTTTATAACACTATACATATTTCGATAAAATGTTATTTTACATAAAATGTTATAAATTAATGACATTTTCAGAAGCTTTCTAATGGTACTAATATCAAGCAAATATCTTATATAGTTTCGGAGATATAGACGATTTTATTTAAAATTTCAAGGGATTTTTTTTTTGGGAGAGCGATTCTTTTTTTGGCTTGTTGGGGTCATGACAAAGAGCACTAATACCCAAAAAATCAGCAAAAAAATTGGAGCTACTTGACAACGGTAAACATAAGCCGAAAATGCATTTTAAAGCTCACTGAATGCAAAAATACCTTTCATTACCGAGAGGTAATGTTCTTGTTACGCAACAAGACTGTATGCGACAATACTTCACATTACCGAGACCATTTTGTTGATTGAAGGTTACAATCTGTATGCAAAAAAATACTTATTACTATCACATTACCAATACTTCACATTACCGAGACCATTTTGTTGATCTCTGTTGCAAAAAACTTCACATTGCTGAGAGGATTCTACTGATTGAGGGTGATGATTCCTGATGCGGCTAAAGACCTCCCAATGCGCGGAAAAACCTGTATGCAAAAAACTTCACATTACTGAGAGCATTCTACTGATTGAGGGTGATGATTCCTGATGCGGCTAAAGACCTCCCAATGCGCGGAAAAACCTGTAAGCAAAAAACTTCACATTACTGAAAGGATTTTACTGATTGAGGGTTATGATCCTTGCCGCTGCTGAATATTGTGAGCTTAAAATGCATTTTCTTCTAAAATGCTGCACCGATACTGGTAAACAAATTATGTCTGCAAAGCTAAGAATTTTGGGCTTTCTTAATATTGACATACACCCTTATTCCAAGAGACGATATCGTTACAAAAATCGTCTTTTTGGCTTATATTTACTTTACGCAAGTGGCTCCAATTTTTTTTTTTTTTGTTAGTGCTCTAAAATCGTCTGTATCTCCGAAACTATGTAAGCTGTTTTGGTGATATTGGTTCCGTTATAAAGCTAATTAAAATGCCATTCATTCATGTGAAATAACTTTTTATCGAAATATGTCTAGTTTTATAAATAAACGCAAGCTTAGGTTTTTAGTACTATTTTTTTTTTTGATAAAATAATTTTTTCCAAAGAAAAATGTGTAATTAACCCAAGGAAATATACTAAAAATAAGATTACATATATTTTAAGCTTTCTGAAGAAATTTATTTCGTTAAAAGCGGTGCAGTATCTATAAAGAAAACTCGTTTTTAAATTGATAAGAAACTTCTTTCTGAAATTATCTTATTATACCTTTTTACAATAATTGGTCTCTGGTACTATGCATTATGTTTGGCGTAATGGTTGTGGTGGTGCTAGTAACAAAGTGACAATAGACGGCGCTATTTCTTTAGATTTTCATATGAATTAAAAATGAAAAATTTTTAAAAAAAATCGCGCGATTTTTAATAATACCCAAAAAAATAATATGAAATTGAAAAATTTTTAAGAAAAATCGCGCGATTTTTTAAATTTTTCGCCTACGGCGGGAACAAGTTAAGAATAGGTGCCTAACTCCGATTTTAAAAAAAAATTTTTTTAACGTTACTTTTTACTGTTAGGACCGGAAGTAGCCAATTTTTTTTTGTCGGAAGTCAGCCATCTTGGATTTAGAAACATTTAAAAGTCAAATAAATGCAACTACTAAAAGCTTAATATCTCAGTAACTAAGTGAGATATCGGGACGATGAAGATACCGTTTAAAAGGTATTTTTACTGCCTACTATTTATGTGAACGCCTTTTTTATCCATATCATAACGTTTAAGGAGTTATACCAATATTTGTGAAAATATGTCAATTTTTCCTAGACACAATATTTTTTTCTTCTGCTAAACGAATACATTAAGATACAGAATAGATTATGTTTCTGAAAAGCCTGTTGCTTTACCTTTAAAACGATATATAATATGGAACTCTTACTACTTTCGTTCATGTAGCTTTAGCTAAGTTAAAAGATGTTAGCCGAATCCTGTCGGTAATGTGAAAAGTTTTTGCAACAGGTTTTTCTGCGCATTGGCGGCCTTCGGCCGCGGCGGGGATAATAACCCTCAATCTGCAGAATCCTCTCGGTAATGTGAAGCTTTTTGCATACAGGTTTTTCCGCGTATTGGCGGCCTTCGGCCGCGGCAGGGATCATTACCCTCAATCAGCAGAATCCTCTCGGTAATGTGAGGCTTTTTGCATAAAGGTTTTTCCGCGTATTGGCGGCCTTCGGCCGCGGAAGGGATCATTACCCGCAATTAGCAGAATCCTCTCGGTAATGTAAGGTTTCTTCCATACAGATTTTTCCGCGTATTGGCGGCCTTCGGAATCATAATCATCAATCAGTAGAGTCCTCTCGGTAATGTGAAGCTTTTTGCATAAAGGTTTTTCCGCGTATTGGCGGCCTTAGGCCGCGGCAGGAATCATTACTCTCAATCAGCAGAATCCTCTCGGTAATGTGAGGTTTGTTCCATACAGATTTTTCCGCGTATTGGCGGCCTTCGGCCGCTGCAGGGATCATAACCATCAATCAACAGAATCCTCTCGGTAATGTGAATTTTTTTGCATAAAGGTTTTCCGCGTATTGGCGGCCCTCGGCCAATAGATAATGTTATGATCTATTGAAAAAGTAATTTTATTTTACACCTTAATTGTCACTTAAAGGAGAAAAAAGTTCTTTTATTAAACAAAGTAAGCAATTTTTTTAAAAAGTTTAATTATCTCCGTAAATATGGCATTAATCACAAAAATAGTTATGAGATAAAAGAATGGCCTTAAAATAACCTTTTAAACAGCACTAATGTTATGTCGATATCTGAACTCGTTTTAAAGATATAGCACTTTCATTTTTGCCATTCCAAGACCTATAACTCCTAAACTACACGGGACCGACAAAAATTTTTATCATCTTTAAACTAGGGGCGATCAGAGCTATCCCACAAAAAAATTTTTTAAAAATCGCAGCTAGGCACCTATTCTTAACTTATGCCAAAATTATTTTATCAAAAAAAATAGTATTAAAAACCTTAAGTTGCGTTTATTTATAAAACTAAACATATTTCGATAAAAAGTTAATTTACATTAATTAACGACATTTTTATTAGCTTTCTAACGGTACTAATTACATCTAAATATCTTCTACAGTTTTAGAGATATTAACGGTTTTTTTTCAAATTTCAAAGGGCTCTAGCCCCGCCCCCAAGGGAGAGCGACTTTTTTTTTTTTTGCTTGTTGGGGTCAGGAAAAGGAGCACTAACAACAAAAAATTAAAAAAAAAAATTGGAGTCACTTGTCTAAAGTAAAAATATGTTCCCGATATCGTCTCTTGGAATAAGGGTGATAATTATATGGGTTAATTACACATTTTACAGAGAAAAAATAAGTGAATAGAAAAAAATTGTATTAAAAATTTAAATTTTCTCCAAAAGTACACGATTTGGATAAAATATTATTTTAAATATCTTTATGAAAAATATTTTTAAGATATTTATTTTTATATCATTCAGATATTTTATACAGTTTAGAAGGTATAAACATTAAATTTTCAAACTTTAAAGGGCTGCAACTCCGAAACCATACGAGAGCGACAAAAAATGTCGTTGTTGGGACCGGCGCAAAAAATAACAACAAAAAACAAGTAAGAGCGTAATCTTCGGCCTGGCCGAAGCTCATATACCCTACACCCGCATCTGTCGAAGTGATAAAAAGTGGGCGGGTGACACCTACTTTTTTTAAATTTACAGGGAGTAAATTTTTTTCTATTAACTCATCTACAACACAGTTTTTCGTACTAAACACCTCATTATATGGTATAGTATATAAGTGGGCGTGTCACGCCCATTTTTTAGTATATATTTTAGTCTAAGATGGTGGACTCGGAAATAAAATTTTAGCTGAATATTCGGTCTACAAGCTAAGAAATTAAGCTATAAGCACGGATTAGTGCATATTTTCTATAAAAAGTAGGCGTGGCACTGGTCAGATTTTCCCCATTTTCAATACCAAACAGCGCAGGATAACAAAGAATATTCGTACCAAATTTCAGGATGATACCTCCATTCGTTCTCCTGTAATCGTGATTTCCACAGACAGACGGACAGACAGACAGACGGACGGATTTGAGACCACAATAACAATTCAGATTTTTAAGTCAAATCGTTTACTTTGAGATAGCTACTTAGTTAATTATTCATATAAGTAATGAATTCGAAGACATGAAAGTGGAAAAGACACCATACGGAGGACAACTGGGACAAATACAGGCGATCGCGTAACCTTGTTACTGCATTTTCAATACCAAACAGCGTAGGATAACAAAGAATATTCGTACCAAATTTCAGGATGATACCTCCCTTTGTTCTCCTGTAATCGTGATTTCCACAGACAGACGGACAGACAGACAGACAGACGGACGGACAGGGCTAAATCGACTCAGGAGGTCATTCTGAGCCAGAATATATATTCTTTTCTATACCTGCCACGCCTTCTTTAATGCGTTACAAACGGAAGCACAAAGTGAATATACCCTCAACCCTTCGGGTGTAGGGTATAAAAAATAACAAAAAAAAAAAAAAACAAAAAAAAAAAAATAACAAAAAAAAAAAATTAAAATTACAACAAAAAAAAAATAACAACAAAAAAAAAAATAAAAAAATATAACAAAAAAAAAACAACAAAATTTTAGTTTGTGCTATACTCAATCTGTTCCGTTAATTCTAGTCCAAAACTTTTCACTTAAAATTGTATTTGAATTACTTACTCTTCTAATAACACGTGTGTACTGACACATGGAATGTAATTAATCGTCAAATTCATTCTGTCGCTTAAAATTTCGACTTCATTAATAGAGGCATTATAATTAATCTTCGGCAAACAAACATCTTTCAATGCCGCAAAGCAAGCCAAAATGGAAGCATCTAGTGCACTACCATCCTGATCTAAAAATATAAGATCACAGTGCAATGCCCATACCAACTTTTCACTGTGAATACATAACTGTTCCAAGTTGATGCAGGTCTCTTTTTCTAGAATTTCTAGTATTAAAGATGTTATAGTATCAGGTAGGTCTTTGGTAATTGGAGAAATAAGATTAGAATGTGGTAGATATGATAAATCAACAGATGGTATAAGATAACCCCTCCGCGGAGTCTCAGCTCGGGGACACGCTAGCTCAGCTCTTACTCCACACACAATACAGCTATTACCCAACTTGACAACCGATGACCCAACTGGTTTCGACAAAGAACTAGAATTGATTCCAACAGGCCTGAACGTGTCTTGTAATCTTCCATCAGGCCGAATACATTGGCTTATATGATCACGCAAAAATTTCTTCGAATGACTGAACCTATTAAGAACTATTTTATAACATTTGAAATTACTAGTTGTGCGCAAGGTTACTTGTGGTGCCGGATCATTTTTTCTAGAGATAAACGGACACTATTCTTCCGTCTTACAGCTGATTAGTCAGGCAAAATATTCTGCACAGTTAATTAACCCAACGTTTACACATGGCAGTAATGGCACGTTTACACAGTGCAAGCTGCTGCCTGGCCAGTAGACAGCTACTAGGCTTGTCAAATTCCTAGGCAGCAGCTCGGCTCGCCTTTGCTGTCTACACGACACCTAGCAACTGCCCAATCCTAGTCGAGTCGATTTCGAGTGAACTTGTTTTAATAAAAAAAAAACGGTGATACGCTCTATGACAACAATATTATGTCAGGAATTGGAAAACATCTATAACCATAGCCAATATCAATAAATTAATATTGTTATTAAATTAATTAATAACAATTTAAATTAATTGTTTTCATTATATAATCCATTACATCAAACCATTTTATGTATGGTTTTTACACCTCGTCTGCGCTAGCGCCACTCTTCTTGCTTTTTTCGATTTTATTCACTTCTTGATTGTAGGTGGATCGTAAATTATTTATTTTTTTGGTTACCTCAATGGTGTTACCTAGGTGCATTCCTTTTGCGATATGTTCCAAAGATGCTTTTCTCATATCTCTATTTCGATAGTTTTAATCGAAACAATTCCACAGGTTTTCTTGGTCTCTGTAGAGTTTCATGAATGAAATATTATTGTCAGAAGACCATATATCCGCAGCCATTTCGAACGATTTGGCGTAGTACACAAAAAAAAAACAGCTGTTTCACGCACAGCTGTCCGGCGAGCAGGCGAGTGAAAACAAAAAATGTTGAAGTAAATCGGATGCGAGCTACTAACCAACTCACACGTACGAGTTACTCGTAAGTTACGTCCAAACGTTGCGAGTTACTACAGTGCAACTACTCGGAAGGCTGACTCGTACGCTAGCTCGCACTGTGTAAACCAGCCATAAGGTGGCACGTTCGCGGGGGAGGAGTTAACAACAAACCCATATGAAGAGGAATCGGGACGGAGAGGGTTCAGCTTTGAGACCACAATAACAATTCAGATTTTTAAGTCAAATCGTTTACTTTGAGATAGCTACTTAGTTAATTATTCATATAAGTAATGAATTCGAAGACATGAAAGTGGAAAAGACACCATACGGAGGACAACTGGGACAAATACAGGCGATCGCGTAACCTTGTTACTGCATTGGTAAGGAGACAGAAAGAAAGATACTTCTCTGTAAAAATGAATCCGAAATTACCACCTAAAAAGCTTTGGAGAGATCTAAATGCCATTGGAATAGGGTCCACTTGTAAGGTTAAGTGTACGCTTAGTTCTGATTTGTTGAATGATTACTTTCTGGTCAATTCAGGGAAAACTGACTACGGTGAATTAAATGAAACCATTGATCATACTGGTGAGGGAAACGGTTTTAATATTGTCTGTGTTAGTGAGGCGAGTGTGGTAAAACAGATAATGAAGATTAAATCTAATTCGATTGGAGAGGATGGTATTCCGATCAAGTTTGTTAAAATAATCTTACCTTATATCTTGGCGCCTTTTACTTGTCTGTCAGTGATCCAAAAGACTTTCGGCCGATAAGTATACTGTGTGCCCTGTCTAAGGTCTGTGAATCTCTAATTGCTTAACAAATTCTTCTCACATCTACAGAGATAATTTATTACATCCTATGCAATCTGGGTATCGTAGAAGTCGCAGTTGCTCTACAGCGATGCTGAAAATCTGTGATGATTTGAGATTAGCCTATGATGGTGACAAGGTGACTCTGGTGGGTTTTCTCGATTTTACTAAGGCCTTTGATAGTGTCGACCATAGACTTTTGTGCAGTAAATTAAAGTCATTCTTTGGATTCTCGGCGAGTGCAGTGAGTCTGATGGGATCTTATCTTTCCAATCGTTTGAATGCATGTGTTTGTGTCATTTATCGGCTGTGTGTCATTTAGCATGTGTGTGTATAGGATAAGCGATGAGCTTTGTGTGGCTTTTCTTGATTTCTCTGATTTGACGCTAGACGTCGACAATAGATGAAAACGAGAGAGGAGAATGCCTTTTTAGCAATAAGAAGAATGTAGCGCAACTGCGTTTTTTCTTATTGAAAAATGAAGGAAAAATGTCGGTATGTTCGTTGCTTTTTATCCGGTACAATAAATTGAAATAATTTTTGAAAGAAGTACCCGAATTTAATCCTCGTTGTTTACTTTTTTTTATTAAATTAAAACATTTTTTAACATTTGAGATAACAATAAACTTCTAATTCAATAAAAAAGGGACATATGAAATGTTCAAACATAACAAATGATATCTGTAGTGTTATATAAATATATAACATAGTGTTATAAATGAATAAAAAATTATTTTATTTTATTATTTCACATTTATAATATGAAAAATTAAATATTCATTATTAAAAATTTATTATTTTTCATATAATAAATATGAAATTCAAAATTATTAAATATTATTTACAAGCAAATAAATAATATTTAATAATTTTTCAAAAAACTTTCAAATATTTTCGTATAATACTATCTCGTTAATCTTAAAAAAATCTTATAATTATTTTAATTTTAAATTTCTCACATCGCCATTTTAAGATTTTTTTATGTTACAGATATCTTAAAATGTATTTTCAATTTTTAATTGCAAAAATTTCTAGCTGCGGCCGCAAGCGCCGACAACCTTGCCAACACACGACCCACAAAAAATTACCCACACAAGCAGCAACATCAGAATTTGCAAAAGCGACGAAACGAAAGGGCAAGAAATACGCATGAAATGTATTTGGCTCAGGCCATAAATAAGAAAGAAATCATTCAAATTGCCTGCTTTTTGCTTATCATGTGTATTGTGTGTGTGCCGGCATTTTAGCGGAAGGGCATACGCAATGAAACGGAGGAAAGGGCAAGTAATTCATATGAAAGGCAAGAGCTCGGGCCATGAACAACGAGAGAAATTGTTCAAACTGTGTGCTCTCGCCTGTCATGTGTATTTTTCCATCTATGCTTTTCTTCGTTTCTCCGTCCATACCGCCCGCATCTGTGATGCCGTTTTAGTAACTTTGGCTGTTTCGGCCTCTTGTTATTTCTTACTCTATGTATCAACTCAACTCTAACCTGTAATGATCATGTCAATATGGTTGTGAGTAAATCGTACTCGGTACTATACAATTTGCGCTACTCTGCTACTTTTATTCCGCTTGAGGTACGGAAAAAACTTATTTTACAGCTTATACTCCCACTTCTGTCTTATGCTGAGTTGATCTACGGCAGACTAGACTCCTCTTCTTCTCACAAAATTGACGTCCTCATTAACAATTGTACGTACTTGAATTCTAGTCTATTTTTTTTCGTGAGTACGGTTCGACTGTGGAATGCGTTGCCTAATAGTGTGAGGAATACACGTGAGCTTGGCACCTTCCGGCGGCTGGTAAGAAAACATTTTTCGAATAATTTATATTTTATTCTGAAGTGATTATATAAGTAGACCCACTCATGAATCTTTTTATGCATCTCATTTCCTTCTACTGCTCTTCCCTTACTATCTCCTTTGTATCAACTTCACACTCTGTGTTTTCTTTACTTCTGAAACTATAGTTTTAAGTTTCTTATAAGGTGTGTACCAAATTAAGATTGAGAAGATTAAAATTGTTAACTATGTCCTCATGTATCTTGAAGCATTATAAAAGAAATTTTCTTATTATGCGGCCGTTTTTTTTTGTGTAAATAAATAAATACATGAATAAATAAATTTTTATTTATTTATTTATGCCAATATTTAGTCTATTTAATATCCATTTTACTTTTAAATAGTTTATTACTTAAATAGAACCAATTTGGGAGAAGTATTTTAACGTTAGAAATCATTGCAAGAGCAGATTAACACTAACAAAACTAATGTAAATTGTTTTATACTCTCAAATCCGCCAATACTTTATACCAGAAACTGTATGACCTATTTTATGAACAATTCACGCAAAATAAAAAATTGTAAAATCAAATTGATTATTCAATTAAAATTAAAGAGCAGACATAAAATGGCGTTGGTATATCCTCATATTTTCGTTCACCACGCCATTGAATTTGCCCATACTAGTGTTGCCCGTTTGTATAGAACGCACCTATTTTTGCGCCTGGTATGAATTCTGGTACCAAAGCAGTGTTGCCGGTATGCTACAATATAAAATATATTTTATGTTTTTCCTAATTAGCCAATATATTAGTGCACAAATGTGCTTGAACTGTTAACAAAACATTTATTTTTGCTTCACGGAGTACAGATTACTTCCTAGAATAGATAATTATAGTGTTCTTGATGTTTTAGTTTATTGAAAATCAATGAGAAAATCATTTGATAATTTCTCGACAACAAAATAAATCACATTCTGTATATAGAAAACAAGTAAGTAACCAGTAAGATATGTAAAGTACAGAATATTTAATTTATAACACTCCCACTATATGAATTAGAGGTCTGCATGGATCGTCTCAAAAGTACTTTCGAGATTCAGAAAAAAGTTCGAGCATTGACTGCAGAGTATTCTTTGATTATTCGAATCGATTAAGACTGAACGAATACTCTACTGAAAATTCTACACTAGACGACTCGGAAGAAAACGATTATTCGTCGTTTATGAATTGAAGGGCCACCGAATAAAGAAATATTCATATACCGTTGATTAATTTTTATTGGTGGATTACATGGAAATGCGTTTTTTTTACTCTACGTAGTTTTCTTTCTGTTATATATGTATATATAGATTTAAACCTTAAACTAAGCATGCCAGCTTTTTAGTTTATGTTACAATACAAATTCTAGTTCAATAAGAAATTTTAAATTTTATGTTTAGAATCATATTTTATGTTTTATGAATGGATTCAGAAAAATTAATAACTGAAAACACAGAATTGAAGTCTGCACAGGAGATACGAAGTGGTTCATGTTGAAGATATGTTGATCTACAAAAGCTTATGTTAAGGAATTCATGTCTTCTCGATATATGGCGAGGGATATTAAGTTTAATGCTACTTATGTAGTAAGTAAGCGGAGTCCGTGAGACCGTAAAGCATCAATCTTCGATGAACCAGCGAGGTTAGATCTATTAACATAAGTCGGGACTCGTACGGTGGCAATCGTAAAGATGGATCCCAGCGAAAATTACGAAGGCAAAAGAGTAGGAACTGCTTTTGCACTGATTCGATTTCAGAAATATAACTGCTAAATTTTGGACTCCAAACTGGTGAGGCATACTCCAGGATTGGACGGACAAGTGATGTGTATAGAATCTTGGTAATATAAGGATCATTAAACTCTTTAGCCCAACGCTTTATAAATCCCAATACGCTGTTGGCTCTGTTCGATATGCGGTTAATATGTATATGAAAACGCAGTTTCCTATCCATAACTACACCTAGGTCATCTATAGTTTCTAAGCATTGAAGTTTATAACTATCAATCGAGTAATTATGTAATATTGGGCTAGAGGGTGCTAAAGTAATTTGCTTACATTTTTTTATGTTTAGGTACATACAATTTACACTGCACCATGCAATTAAAGAATCAAGATCATTTTAAAGAAGCTTCATTTCTATTTTTATGGGACAGGAATACTTTCAAATCATCCGCAAACAATAGTATATCTGAGTTTTTTATGACTGTTGGTAAGTCATTTATGAAAATCAAGAATAATAACGGTCTAATATGACTACCTTGTGGTACTCCAGACGTAACTATAAATTTATACGATTTTGTATTCTTAAACAAAATAAATTGAGGACGATAAGTGAGATAAGAGGCTATCCAATTTATCAGAGTATCAGAAAATCCAAATAACCGAAGCTTTAGAATTAGCAATCTGCGGTTTACTACATCAAAAGATTTGCTGAAGTCCGTATAAACTTCGTCTGTTTGTTTACCAAATTTTAAGTTCTTTATAGTTTTCGGTGCAAATTCCAACAAATTTGTAGTAGTCGACCTTCCGATACAAAATCCCTACTGACATGGAGAAATTAAGTGATAAACACTTCTCGAAATTTGGCCTGTAATTATCTTCTCAAATAATTTTGGAAGCGCACTAAATTTTGCAATACCACGATAATTATTGATGTCGCATGTGTTTTCTGACTTATGAAGCGGAATAATATAAGTCGACTTCCATGCTTTTGGGAAATAACCTGAACGAAGCGAAAATTTGAAAAGAGCTGTTTTAGGTTTCGCTAATTCTTCGACACAGAATTTTAAAATACAAGCAGGTATGTCATCCGGTCCTGGATTGAAATTACATTTAATAGCCTTCAGGGCATTGAAAACTGTCTGTAAATCAATTAAGGGAAGTGCAATATTACCTGACGAAATATGATATGGGTAGTTTGTTGAATTGTAAGTTGATGAACAATACGTTGACTTAAAAAAGTCAGCAAAAAGATTACAAATAATTGTGTCATTAGATTCGTGCTGATCCAGTTTCATGAAAGGTGAGAATATTACACTTTTTCTTTTCATATCAATGAAGTTCCAAAACGACCTTGGATCGGAACGTATATTGAATTTCACCCTCTCTAGGTAATTTCCATAAGATTCTTTACATAATCTTTGATATCTGTAACACTAAAGAATATACAATATATAGAAGGCGCATCACTAAAAATTTTCAATTTCTAGAATCAGATGCAGTCGGTCGGCAGAAAGCGGGTGCAAGCAAAATTAATGAAAAGAGCGTCACTACTTTAAAAGTTTATTTTGCCTTTGCTTTGGTTTTCTCCGCTTTTTCTGCTTAGCATTGGCATCATGGCCCGATCTCTTGCCATTCATGTGAATTGCTTCTCTTCTTTCTTCGTTTCCCTCACCAATTCATTGCTTATTATCAAACGATTTGAACGATTTCTTTCTTCGTTCATGGCCCGAGCCAAATGCATTTCATGTGTGTTTCTTACCCTTTCGTTTCGTCGCTTGCGAAAACAAGCCGTTGTTTGCTGCTTGTGTTGGGTAATTTTATACATCTTTGTATGCTTTGGTCGTGCAGCAAGGTTGTCGGCGCTTGCGCCCGCAGCTACAAATTTTTACAATTAAAAATTAAAATGCCATTTCAAGAATTCTTTATGATACTCTTTGATTTATTTAAAATAATTTTAAGACTTTTTTAATATTAAACTAAATTATATTTTATGAAAATATTTAAAAGTGCAAGCAATATTAAAAATTTTAATTAATATAATTACAATAATATTAATTAATATAATTACAATAATATTAATTAATAATGCTTGTAATTACAATAAAATTTATTAATTTTTGGAATTATATATTTTAAAATAGTTTATAACACTAATTGAATTAGTGTTATATAATTAATAACTTATTGAATTAGAACTTTATTCTTATCCCAAATGTTCAAAAGTGTTTTAATTTAATAAAACAAGTGAACAACGAGGATTAAATCCGGAAAATTTTATCAAAAATTATTTCAATTCATTGTACCGGATAAAACGCAACGAAAATACCGACATTTTTCTTAAATTTTTCAATAAGAAAAAACGCAGTTGCGCTACGTTCTTCTTATTGCTAAAATGGCATTCTCCTCTATCGTTTTCTTTTATTGCCGACGTCTAGCGTCGTCAACTCAGCCAACTCTAGAATAGTCACACAAAGCTCATCCTATACATACGAAACATACGGACGATAAATGAAACAAACACATGCATTCAAAATTCTTCTACTGCTTCTACCCATTGTTAGCCAAAAAAGAACACCTGGCATGGAGTCTGGAATAACATGAGAAGAGAACACGAAAACAAAAAGTTGCAATTTGGTTGAGTGGTTGAGACCAAAAGAGACAAAGTTATTAAACAAATGAGAGAATGAGGAGAAACTCAAAAAAACATTCAAAAGTGTACGTAACAGTACGTACACCAGAGCAAAAATTTTCGGCCGAAAATTTATATGAGATGCGCCTTCTATACATTGTATATTCTTTGGTAATACGTAGTTTTATACTTGATGATACTTGCCGGTGTACGCAGGTTACAGTACATTTTGTAATGTTTAGATTTCAAAGTCTTCAATTGTCGTAAATCTTTGGTAAACCAAGAAGGATGCAAATTATGCGTAACACTCATCAATGGCACAGAGGATTTAAATAAATGTAGCATGGTGGAATTAAAAGAGTCCAGTGCCAAATCAAGGCATGAGGAAGAAGGAAAATTATTCAATGATAAAATTGTACTCCAAAATGAGCTCCAATCGAGAGCTGTACTCCAATCGAGTATGAAGTAATTTATCAGAAACGACACTTATACAGCGAAAATGGATATTATAAATACTCTCATCAGAATTCGGTGGAATGTAGGATCAGGTGATATATGTAGATACATAAATTATCTATTATAGCATAGACACAGCAGAAATCAATTTGAAAAGCGTCATTAAGGATAACTTCTTCAAAAAAAAAAATTTTGTTGTTTACAGCAATCCGGCGGTGTTCTTCTTGTTAAATTCGTTATTAGTTGAAAACGATCCTTCCGATAACCAGCATAGTTATTCGAAAAAATGTGAGGATTTAAAACATCAGGCCTGAGCCATGTTTCAGTAAAGACTATGATGTTATGCTCAGGATCAACAGTTTTTAATAAAATTTCATTTAGGGGGTTATTCCTGAACGCCCGGGCCTTTAACTCCCATGAATTCTTCTCAATTATGCTTTGTTATTTTCGCTGAACAGATGCTTGGCTTTCTGAAAAAGAAGAACAAGCAAGCGAGCCCCGATTTTACGTATGTTGTTGGTTTTCTTACATGCTTTTCAGGTCTGTAGATGAAAACATACGAATTTCAACCACTTTTAGAACCTGATGTGATGCGTCTCTCACATGTCATACAAGGCCCATCGCAAAACCATGCGTCTGCACACAACTATCCAAAAATTTGTGCATTATTTTTCTAAATTCTATCTAAATTCTATACATTTCTATCTAATGTATTTTGCAAAATATTCACAAAATATTATGAAAAAAGAATTTAACCCAAATTGCGCACCACCAAAAAAAATGCTTCAAGGCACGTTTTTGTTTACAGGCGGCCATTTTTTCACGCGTTTATTTATAGCCATGAACACAGCCGAAACAAAGTTCCACTGAAGTCTCTTTTCTACACCTAGGTTTCTGTATACCAGCTAACATAGCTGATAAGACATGTCAGCAAACCGATGTTACCAGAATTTTCGCTGCAAAATCTTTACATTTTTAAAAATTACTTAAAGAAATATGTAAAATACTTCAAGCTTGGTAACAATGTTTCGTCTGAGTTGGTATAGTGAAATACAACAAATGACAGACAAAGAAAAATAAACAAAAATTCTTACGTAGAATCGTCCCATACCCTCAAAATATGTATGTTTTGACTGATGGGACTCGCCAGTCACTCCTGGGCCTTCAAGGCCCGGGCGTTCAGGAATAACCCCCTTAATTTAGTATTTATTCCCCTGACATTTTTATAGAGAATGTCAGAGGAAAATGCGTTTAGTTTTTTGCAGCAACACGTAGCGATGACCCGGAATTAGTACGATTTCCTTTAGGGCTAAACACGTACTCATAGATGACAGAATTTTCCGGCCAAAATTCAGGATTGAGAACGCGTTGCATTAAATGATCGGGTAAATTTATGTTGAAAGATGAGTAAGATCTCCGCGACTTGAATTTATATTTCGTTACAAAAATACTCAAATCCAACAATCCCAGCTGAGAGCTAATGTGATCCCGAATGTCATCAAAGGACGTATCTGGAGCAAAACGATAAATGAAGATAGTCTTTTTTGGCTGCCCAACAGTGAGCCTTTTAGGAGCAGAAGGCGGATATGCCAGAGTAACCCCACGCACTTTTGGAATGGCACCTGTGCTATTCACGACGGTAACAGAATTTGAGTAAAAATTAGGTGCAATATCATTTATTACAGATGATACCAAAGCCACATCTGTATCAGTTTTTGGAGCAACCGCCAAAAGTGAGCTTGAGGCAGCTCTAGCATCACTACCGCCTGGGCTCAGTAAATTTATTAAAGAAGCGTGTTCTCCGTATCCGTACACACACTAAGCGTTTGCTGCGAACCGCGAATATTCTGTTGCGCTTGTTTGCACTTCGGTGACACATCATCAAAAAACTTGAAGTTCTTGAAAAAGTCTTCATAATTGTTAAGTTTAGCTTTCAATGCTATAAGATCGCGACTAACACCGCGAAAATTTTGCCGCACTTGCCGTAAAATTGGGATAACATCACCATCATGCGATCTACACTTTAGACAAGGCCAGCGAAGACCGCCCTCAACCCCGATCTTATCAGCCATTCGTCCTGTAAGCCCGGCACATTTTATGTGGTAATCGTCGTCGCAAACAGAACAAAAAGTAATGCGTCAGTACAAATGTCAAATAACGAGAGGGTATGAAAACTAAAAACTGCAACTCTTAAACTACGCAAAATTTACTAATTAACAATTTTCGGCACTTATACGCACAAAAAAATCGAAAAAACCAAAAAGCTCTGTCAGGAGTTATTATACGAGTTTAATAGTTCGCGCGGAACAAAGTAGTTTAAAAAGAATTAATAAAAACGTGATTTCAGTATGATTTAATACAAATTCTTAGAGCACTGTGCAATTCTTAGAGCACAAATTTTAGATCGTCGGATCGCAATGAAGAGAGTCTCTGAACTGTTATGTTATGTTATTTGCCGTCCGCAATGAAGAAGGATATACACACAATGTTTACATACATAATGTATACGTACATACACGATTCATTCGAAATTTGAATGAATCATTTTTTCTTTTTTAGGTTCTACCCTAATTTCATTCGTACAAAAACGTATGGAGATTCGGTTTCATTCGACTCTATGTAGTCGGCGTTTGTATTTTTGAGTTAAAGAGTAAAATTTTCATTCGAAATGTGCTGTACTGCAGTAGTGTATTTAAGTGTATTCGTGTGTTCGAGACATCCCATGCAGACCTCTAGTATATACGTTACGCAAACGGTCTTTTTGCGTGGCGGCCTTCGGCCGCGGCAGGAATTCAACCCTCACCCAAAAAAACTCTCCTGCTGAAAAGTATTCTTCTATACAGGTTTCTTCTGTTAAGTGATTAAAACCCTCAGCCAACAAAACCATCTCCTTGCTGAAGAGTATTCGTATATTCAGGGTCCTTCTGCGTTTGAACCGAGAAAACTTAATTTTGTACAAATGAAAAATTCTGAACTACAAATGAAAAATTCTGAACTAAAATTGAAAAATTCTGAACTACATTTGAAAAATTCCGAACTACATTTCAAAAATTCTGAACTACATTTGATAATTTCTGAACTACATTTGATAGTTTCTGAACTACATTTGATAGTTTCTGAAATACAAATGACGATTTCTGAAATACAAATGACGATTTCTGAAATACATTTGACGGTTTCTGAAATAAAAATGTCAATTTCTGAAATAAAACTGACGATTTCTGAAATACATTTGACGGTTTCTGAAATAAAAATGACCATTTCTGAAATAAAAACAAGTAAGAGCGTTATCTTCGGCCTGGCCGAAGCTCATATACCCTACACCCGCATCTGTCGAAGTGATAAAAAGTGGGCGGGTGACACCTACTTTTTTAAATTTACAGGGAGCAATCTATCTATGATCTCTTAACTCATCTACAACCCCGCTTTTCCTACCAAACACCCCATTATATGGTATAGTATATAAGTGGGCGTGTCACGCCCATTTTTGACAATATATTTTAGTCTAAGATGGTGTACTCGGAAATAAAATTTTAGCTGAAAATTTGGTCTACAAGCCAAGAATTTGAACTAAAAGCATGGATGAGTGCATATTTTCAATAAAAAGTAGGCGTGGCTCTGGTCTGATTTTCCCCATTTTCAATACCAAACAGCGTAGGATAACAAAGAATATTCGTGCCAAATTTCATGACGATACCTCTATTCGTTCTCCTGTAATCGTGATTTCCACAGACGGACGGACAGACAGACAGACAGACAGACAGACAGACGGACGGACATGGCTAAATCGAATCAGGAGTTGATTCTGAGCCAGAATATATATACTTTTCTATACCTGCCACGCCTCCTTTAATGCGTTACAAACGGAAGAACAAAGTGAATATACCCTTAACCCTTCGGGTGTAGGGTATAATGACCATTTCTGAAATAAAAATGACCATTTCTGAAATAAAACTGACGATTTCTGAAATACATTTGACGGTTTCTGAAATAAAAATGACCATTTCTGAAACACATTTGACGCTTTCTGAACTACAATTGGAAAAGGTGTAGAAAACAAAAACAAAATCTAAGACAAGTACCTGTCCTCTGATTAAGCCGTTTTGATGCAATGACGCATATGCGACGCTGCCACTGTGAAAAAGGCTTAATCCAGTCGAACGATATCACAGGTTTTCTATGTTATTACCTCTCTTAAGAGAACTAATAATTATTAGCCTATTTCCGCAAATTCATATAACGTCGATGTTTTTTGTCATTTACTATCTCTAAAGTTATGGTGGCTGTTATAAATTCTGCTTTAAAAAGTGAGATATTGAACATTGAAAAGATAGGATCAGTGTTTCAAAACTTTAAAATTGGAAAAAGTATTGATACTTATGATTCAAAAATATCGTCTTGTGATTTTGAATCGAAAGATTTTCACATAAATATTAATTATCTAAAATCTCTTGACCCAAAGGAATGGAAAGATCAAGACCATTACGCAGTTCTTGGATTGGAAAAACTCAGGTAATACGCCGTTTATTGTATTTAATTATTTTATTCAAATAAGTGCGCAAATAGGTTCCATGCCTCAGATGGTGATGTTCGAAGAGCTTATAGAAGGTGTGTGTTGCAACACCATCCGGATAAGAGAATCAAAGGAGCGCACGTTAAAAAGGACGACTATTTTACCTGTATTACAAAAGCGTATGAAATCTTAGGTAACTCGCCAATAAATTCACATTCCACATACCCTTATATCTCAATTTACACGGGAACAAGTAAAAATTTGCACCAATACAAATTTAACTTTTAGGGACGTGGATAACAATATCGTGAACTGATACACAAGAGAAATGTCCTTGGTTTAGAAAATGTGTATCAAGAGATGAAAAATCGTTACGCCTTTTAAGTACAAGCCCTCCAAAACCAAATTAAGGTTTAAGTTTACCGTTTGAGCCATGCCCCAATTTTCTTGCATTTTTTGTTGTTGTTGTTTATGGAGCTGATTCTAATGAAGCAATCGGTTTTTGTCGCTCTCTTCTAGTTTACGAGTTATAGCCCTCTAAAGTTTGGAATTGATATGCCTATAACTCATAAACCAGAAAAGTTATTTTCATTATATGGGTACCGTTAGAAAGCCCTCTAAAAAACCTTCAATTTCTTTAATATAACATTTTTCCGAAAACTATATAGTTTTTATGCAAATCGAAATTCTTCATTTTTGGAACTTTTTTTTTACATTTAATAATATTTTTCTTTTCAAAGTGTGTAGGTAACCTATTAAATCTTTGGAATAACAATAAAGCTGAGACCGTAAGCTTTCTTTGAGTATTTTTTTCATTTTTATCAGTCAAGTATTTGAGGAGAAAATAGCTGTTAAAGGTCAGAAGAACGTAAGTAAAAACTACTTTTTTCATTATACTACTACAGTCTAAACCTACACTTTGTATTACTCGTCTAAAAATTATAAATTTTTAAGAAAAATCGCGCGATTTTTCTTAAAAATTTTTCGACTGCGGCGCAGATTCAAAGAATGTTCTTATTATGTAAAAATTTAAAATATTTTTAAAAAAATTACGTGAAACCAACAATAAATTAATAACTTAATAGTAGCAGAATGGAAAAAAGTAGTTTTTACTTATGTTCTTCTGACTTTTAAGAGCTATGTATTTTCTCCTCAAATACTAGACTGATAAAAATGAAAAAAATACTCAAAGAAAGCTTACGGTCTCACCTTTATTGTTATTCTAAAGATTTAATAAGTTAATTACACACTTTGAAACGAAAAAAATTATTAAATGTAAAAAAAAAGTTCAAAAAAATGAAAAATTTCGATTTGCATAAAAACTATACAGTTTTCGGAAAAATGTTACATCAAAGAAATTTAAGGGCTTTTGGAGAGCTTTCTAACGGTACCAATATGATCGAAATATCTCCTCTGGTTTATGAGTTATAGGCATGTCAATTCCAAACTTTAGAGGGCTATAACTTTTAAACTAGAGGAGAGCGACAAAAACTGATGGCTTTATTAGAATCAGCTCCAAAAACAACAACAACAACAAAAAATGCAAAAAAATTGGGGCATGGCTCAAACGGTAAACCTGTTCCCAAATTAATTTATTTTGTAGATTACATTTACAAGGCATCAGCTCTAATTTTTTTGTTGTTTTTGTTGTTTTTGGGGCTGATCTCAACAAAAACAAAATTTTTTTGTCGCACTTATGGTTTAGGAGTTATAGCCCTTTAAATTTGAAATTCTACCGTATATAT
The DNA here is from genome assembly GCA_949752815.1 of Conops quadrifasciatus. Classification (NCBI taxonomy): domain Eukaryota; kingdom Metazoa; phylum Arthropoda; class Insecta; order Diptera; family Conopidae; genus Conops; species Conops quadrifasciatus. The sequence goes on from OX457079.1 coordinate 17,622,493, forward strand.
CTCTTAAACTGTACAAGATATCCGGGTGACATAGGCGCCGTTGTAAACGTATTGCAGTAGAGTCGCGGTAGCGTGAACACCGGCTAATGTGAACATCCGGCTAGTGTGAACTCGAATTTCTTAACATTAAGCTCCTTATAACGTGAACTTCTGTGACTCGATAGCGTGAATAAATTTCTTTATCACTTTCATTAATGAAAAGAATAACTGCAATTCTGTTTCACACACTAATTGTATATTTCCCAACATTCCCAACGTATCGAGCAACGTTATTGTATTCCTAGCTTCTTCAATTTCAGTTTGCGTAAGAATGTCAAACAAAAGACCTGTGTATCTTACTTTGAGTGAAAAGACTACAATTTTAGATCAAGTTGATACATATAGATCATGATATGGTATATTAATATAGATATATGATATTGATATATATACTTTAGGTTCAGTAACAGACTAACGAGAATGGGTCAACGAAAACCCAAAACCTGACAATGTAAATGTATCGTAAAATAAATTTAGTGAGCCTGAAATTACGAAACATTTAACTAAAATTATCGTATCGAACACACAAAAATGGTTTAATAAATGACACTTTTTTGTAAACAAGAATGAAGTCGTTCGAAAAACTCTATTAAACTCATACTATTTTGGCACATTAATATGTACTGAAAATGACCCGGTAACGTCAACAAATTCGATACTGTGAAGAGGCCTGGTTTTTTTGAGTTCACGTTACTGCGACTCTACTGTAATACCTTTTATTTATGTTAAATAACATTTTATAGAAAAACGTGTACTTTTGAAGAAAACTTCAATTACAAATTTTTAATACAATTCTTTTTCATTATTAATTTTTTTCTTGGTAAAATGTATTATTAAGCCGCATCATCATTTCAGTATTAAGAAAGCCGAGGTTCTTCGCTTTTCAGACATATTTTTGGCTTATCTTTACCGTTGTCAAGTAGCTCCAATTTTGTTGTTGATTTTTTGGGTACTAGTGCTCTTTATCCTGACTCCAACAAGCCAAAAAAAATGTCGCTCTTCCTTGGGGGGCGGAGCTGGAGCCCCTTGAAGTTTGAAATAAAATCGTGTATACATATCTCCGAAACTGTGTAAGATATTAGGATGATATTAGTACCATTAGAAAGCTATTGAAAATTCTTAGTTTATGTAAAAAACTAAAAAAATCCTTAATTTATGTAAAATAACTTTTTATTGAATTATGTATAGTTTTATAAATAAACGTGACTTAAGGTTTTTAGTACTATTTTTTTAGATAAAATAATTTTTTCCGAACAAAAATGTGTAATTAACCCAAGCAAATATACTAAAAATAAGATAACATGTATTTTAAGCTTTCTGAGAAAATTTATTTCGTTCAAATCGGTGCTGTATTTATGAAGAAAACTCATTTTTAAATTGGTAATAAATTACTTTCTAAAATTATCTTATTATACCTTTTTACATTTCAAATTAAAAGTTTTCTGAAAAGTTACGTAAATTTTCGTACTCATCAATACAGGTATCCCTTCTATAACACGGTAGATGCGTTCCTACAAAGCCCCTTGTTGTGCGAAACCGTGTTATATGAGACTGGAAGCCAGTACAAAAAGGAGAGTAATGTTCCAAAAATTATTAAAAAGATTTTTTTTTAAATTTCATATAAGTAACTTCATGTTTATTAGGAAACAAAACAAAAATATACATTTAATTTAATTTAATATAAACTTAATTTAATAATTTTCTTCGTCATCGCTGCTCAGTACAATTAAAGTAGAACGTTTGTTTGGTTGAACAATATTACCTTCACTTTTTGAACTTTCTTCTAGATTTTGTGCATCTTCTGTCTGTTTAAAAAAATCTGTAAGTTGGCTTTGCTTGCTTGCCCTTACAAGCTGGTTATGAATTTTATAATATGGTGATAAGCAATTTTGCAGGTCCCTTTTGAATTTTAAGCTTCTTTCAGATGAAAAGTCTGCACTTAAGAAAAATAATTCAAGTTTTTTTTCTAAGAATAGACCGACCTTCTTGTAATTTTTTTATTGTAAAATTATTAATTTTACAATCTTTATTTAAAGAATAAAAAATTATGCTAATTGCTATCCACGAAACTCTTGCATCATAAAATATGTACTCAAGTTTAATAGGTAAAAAAAATACATCGAGGCATAGTATATTCAGAAAAAGTTCGGGTATTTCCCGAAAAAAAGCAGTAAAATTTCGGTTATTCCCATATATTGTGAGTTCATAGTGCATAATGTGATTTTCTAAATAATTTTTAGAAAATAAACAATAACGAGATAAGCAAACTATCTCGTTATCGTGTTGTAGAAGTACCGTGTTATAAGAGGGTTTTGGGGAATTTTTCTTTTCGTGTTACAGTAAAACCGTGTTGTAAAATACCGTGTTATAGGAGGGTTACCTGTACTTACTTAAATTATCCAATTAAAACGTTGAAAGTAGACTATTATAAAAAAACTAATTTTTATAAAATATGAAATTTGCTTTCAAAAAATGTTATCTCTTTTCGTATATTCTTGGTTTCTCTGAGAAGAGCAGATTTGTTTGCAATTTTCTTCACACATGTTAGAGTGTGTCTTCATCATCGATTTCTAAATCTACCGAATTTCTTTCAGCCGACGGATTATATAACTCGCCGGGTGTAATAAAAGAATTCGGATAAAATTTCCACATTCTTAGCCCGACGCTGTCGCTTAAATATGAATTTTGCCAAGTACCCGGGAAAAAATCATTTTCTTCGGGTATATTCTGGCAACGAAGCCTTGACATGACGCCAGAGGTTTTATATTGTATTGGTGTGGGCACCTGTTTCAGGGTCTTTGAAGTTAATCGAGTAATTAACTGTCAAATGCCCAAAACCTTAATTATTTAAGCAATCTTACGCCTAAAAAGAGAAGAAAACGAAATATTAGTTAACGTAAAGAAACAAAATATATTTTACATACCTTCCAGCAATCGGAAATGATTGTCGTATGCACTTAATACATTTTTTAATAGATTTAAGAAGAACCTCCTTCGTCCTCTCCTCTATTGGGACCAAGAAGCAACGGTTTGTGCCTCTCTTAATCCCACCAAAAACCCATTGGCCCTCTACTGGGTGCCCTTTGTGGTACTTTCCTTTTCCAAACTTGGATTCGTCGATTTTGACGATCTTACCGGGCCCGCCAAACTGCTCCTGGTTTTCGGTGGAATATAATACCACCTCCCTATGGAAGGAAGCCCGGTCAACAGCAGTTTTTCCCGTTATCTGCAGCTAAAAAAGAACAAGTAGGAGCGTTATCTTCGGCCTGGCCGAAGTTCATATACCCTACACCCGCACCTACTCTTTTTTAATTTACAGGGAGCAAATTTTGATCTATTAACTCATCTACAACACCGCTTTTCCTACCAAACACCTTATTATATGGTAAAGTATATAAGTGGGCGTGCCACGCCCATTTTTGAGAATATATTTTAGTCTAAGACGGTGGATTTGGGAATAAAATTTTAGCTTTAAATTTGCTCTACAAGCTGAGAAATTGAGCTATAAGCATGGGAAAATTCATATTTGCTATAAAAAGTAGGCGTGGCACTAATCTGATTTTCCTCATTTTCAATACCAAAGAGCCTATGGTGACAAAGAATGTTCGTACCAATTTAATGGCGATAGCTTTCTACAGAATATATACTTTTCTATACCTGCCACGCCTCCTTTAATGCGTTACAAACGGAAGAACAAAGTGAATATACCCTTCTCCCTTCGGGTGTAGGGTATACAAATATTATGTATAAGTATATGTATAAGTTACTCTTTATTTGAAGTTACCTGTTTCTTGATAAAATCAAGAGTCACACCTTCCAGCCATAGTGCGGTGAAGGCGACAACTGTATATAATGACAGTTGGGAACGGTCAAAAAAGGTATTTTTTCTTAAAGACGCCGTTGAATTGCACTTCACTCTTTTTTTATGGGCATTACTATAATAAACGGAACAGCTCCAAAAGAAGCCATCCCTTGTCCTTCTATTGGCCTGCAACTTGTACAGGTGCCCATTTGGACACTTTAAATTTTTTGGAATTAAATTCCAATTCTGTAGTGTTCTTACTATATTTTCGGTAATGATACCATCAACTTCGTTGTTAAAAAGTTTGAATATATCATTAAGATTTATCGTGGACATGTTAATTGTGAAAATCGCAAATTGAATAATTTGAAGATACAACACCAATAAACAAATAACGGTAAATCGCGCCATTGCTTAAATAATCTAAGACTCAACGTTGCACACTTAGTAGAATCGCATTATTGATAATATGCATAGTAGTAAAAGTAAAAAAGAAGTAGTTTATACTTACCTTAAAAATTGCATTTTCTCCATAAATACTGCACTGATTTAAACGAAATAAATTTTCTCAGAAAGCTTAATATACATGTTATCTTATTTTTAGTATATTGGCTTGAGTTAATTACACATTTTTGTTCGGAAAAAATTATTTTATCTGGAAAAATAGTACTAAAAATTTTAAGTTACGTTTATTTATAAAACTATACATATTTCGATAAATAATTCATTTTACATGAATTAATGACATTTTCATTAGCTTTGTAATGGTACTAATATCATACCAATATCTTACATAGTTTCGGAGATATTGACGATTTTATTTCAAATTCAAGGGGCTCCAGCCCCGCCCCCAAGGGAGAGCGACATTTTTTTTTTTGGTTTGTTGGAGTCAGGACAAGGAGAACTAATACCCAAAAAATTAACAAAAAAATTGGAGCTACTTGATAACGGTAAATATGTTCCATATTTTTTTTTTACCAGTATCGGTGCATGATTTTAGGAGAAAGTTTAAGTTAACATAAGGCAAATTGGTAGCATAGTCTCTTGGTAGCATCACACGCAATGCATTTAGCATTAGAATCACAAATGTTTTTTCCAGAATTAGGTGGAACTTAGAAGCAACACATATAGATACAGAGGCTAACAAATGTGATATATAATACATAGCTAAACTCAGTTTCCTTCTCCAGAAGAATTTCGCGTGAATAATATATAGAAATAACAGCAATCAACACTTCTCAACCTCTGGTCAAATTAATCAGCAATTGGTTCCGATCCTTCCGGTACACTACATAATTATTCGAAAAAATTTCAGAATTAAATCAGGCTTGAGCCATGTTTCGGTGAACACGATAATATTAAAATCAGGATCAGAACGCGTTGCATTAATTTATCTGCTAAATTTATTTAGTAACAGAGTAGGCACCATTAAGTTTCCCCCACGGGGAAAACAAATTTCATTTTAAATTTTTTTCATTTGACGCACCGTTCTCGAGATATTCCATTGTATCAAGATTAAAAAAACACCCGGTATACAATATGTATTTCAACAAAATTATCGGAGATTTTGGTTGATAGAAAATAGTTAAATTAGTGGAACTGACGAGTTCATAGACATTATTTAAGATTTTAACAAAAACAATTTATTCCAGGTACTTCTAAAACACGACGATCCTATGATTCCGTAGACCCAGAATTCGACGACTCTTTGCCATCACAATTAGAAATCGAACAGGATTTCTATGGAACTTTTAACAAGTACTTTAATTTAAATGCAAGGTGGAGTGAAAAAAAAAATTGTCCAGAATTCGGAGATGAAAATTCAAAACGTGAAGACGTTGATAAATTCTACAGTTTCTGGTATGATTTTAAGTCATGGAGAGAATTTAGCTATTTAGATGAAGAAGACAAGGAAAAAGGACAAGATCGCGATGAAAGACGCTGGATTGAAAAAGAGAATAAAGCCGCCAGAATAAAGCGAAAAAAAGAGGAAATGTTAAGAATTCGTGCTTTGGTTGACTTAGCTTATAGTAACGATAAACGAATTCAAAAATTTAAAAATGAAGAAAAGGAAAAAAAGATGGCTATAAAGCGAGCGAAGATGGATGCTGCCCAAGCTGTTAAAGCAGAAGCAGAGCTAGCTTCGAAGAATGCTATGCTGGCAAAAGAAAGAGCAGAGAAGGCTGAAAAAAAACGAATTGAACAAATAAGGATAGAAAAGGAGCAGATGAAAAAAGCCTTGAAAAAAGAACGAAAAATTTTACGGCAAAAAGCTAAAGAGTTCAAATATTTTAGCAATAATGACAAAGATATGTTAAAAAATATGGAAGGAATTGAAAGAATATGTGAAATATTTAATTTAAATGAATTACAATCTTTGAACAAAGAAATGGATAAACCAGATGTGGATATATTCTTAAGTGCATTGGAAAAGGCAAACAAAAAATTTCAGTTAGAGTTCGAAAATATTAATAGAATTCAAAAAAATAATATCAAAACCGACCTTATAAATATAAGTAAAATGAATGTATGGAATAATGAAACAGTAAAGTTGCTGATAAGAGCCGTTAACTTATTTCCCGTTGGAACAATTCAACGATGGGATGTCGTAGCCAATTTTGTCAACCAACATTCATCAGTTGAATACATCTTTACGCCAAGGGATGTATTATATAAAGCTAGAGCTTTACAAAACAGTGATTTTTCCAAAAGTTCGATAAAGACTGAAGCCCAGGATGGATCATTTTTAAGCTCTGAAAAAAATAAGGAGTTTATTTTAACTCCCAATAATTCTGACCATGACATTATTACTAGAGAAAATGATTCGATGATCAGTAATGATGTAGAAGATTCTTTAAAACATTTAATTATATCAAAACAGCAAAATAAAATTTGGACTAAAGAAGAGCAAGCCCTTCTCGAGCATGCAATCAAATCGTTTCCCATTACAACACCAGACCGCTGGGATCGCATTGCCGAATGTCTTCCTAACCGATCGAAAAAAGATTGTTTACGGAGAGTGAAAGAACTTGTTGACTTAGTTAATTCAAAAAAGGAATCTCAAAATGCAACAAATGACAAAAAATGACAGGAATCAAGTTTATAAATTTTAAAATACACGTACAAAATTTCTGGTTTTGCTTATGCTTATCTTCTGCATTATCACAAATTCTCTTTAAATAATAAAATATCTTAGCGGTAAACGTTTTAAACATGGCTTTAGCCAATTTTTCTAGGCAATATGTATACTAACATAACTGACATGTATTTTTCTTAAATTTAAATATATTGTAATACAAAACATTTATCTCTTATAACATATAAGATGTATGTACATACATATATAATTATATATCTCTTTTCGGGGTTTTTAAAAGCCAAACAGCAGAGACAAATTGCCTATAAAGTCTCTTTTCTACATCTAGATATTTGTACAGGTAGGTAATGTAGGCGTGGAAGACTCAGCTCCCGTCCACTTAGGTGGAACCCAATATTATCATGGTCAGGCATCCACAGTCTCATTGATCAGGGGTCGCAGATAGGTTTAGTAAACGCCGACCTAATGTCCAAAATCAGTTTTATGAGACTCGACACCGAAAACTCTGCAACGTCCGCAAGCGCGGAGAAAAATCAAAGCCCATAAAGCTTAGATATAGTGGCTTGCGAGAACCTGACATCGGTAGAGTTAATGATGAATTGATAACCTTCAGTAACCCACGATGCCACCATGGGACCTATTGGGCATTACTCTGTGATTATCCGCACAACAATTCGTAACTGTTTTCTGTTTAAGTAGTTTTTCCTTCGAATTGCTCCAATTTATTAAATAAAATTTGTCCTCTCGTTTACTATGTCTTCATTTAGGGGTACATTTCTGATCTACGAGCGATTGACATATCGCTCGTTCCGCTTTGTTATTTTCGCATCGTTAACATTTTCCGATTTCTTATCCACCTTGAAATCGTTCGCTAACGATCGCTGATTTTACAACAAAACTTTCAATAGTTCTTACGTCTAATCGTTCAAAATCCACATTTCTTACAACGATTTTGATAGAAATCGAAAACGGTGAGTTGTCATACCAAACGTTTGGTAAAAATCAGTCGTTGACATACATTTCAGCAGAAAATGTTTAGTTTCAGCATATCAACAAATCAAACTTCTTTCATAACATTATAATTATAACAGAGATTACAATCTCCGAGCCGAAACTTCAAAAAAATATTGATATAAAAGTGAAAACTGAACCATAATTTTGTTTCACGACACACCATAATGTTGAATTTACCCCGACTGTTTAGGAGTTTCAGTTGTGGAAAAACATACATTTTAAAGATACAAATAAACTTGTCTAACTCCTAAACCATATGCTCTGTTGCGAATTTTCATTGGCACATTGTTATATTCTTCTTCTTTTTCAGAAATAGTATCGCGCAAAAAAATTCAGCCGCAAACATTTCACTAAAATTATGTTCTAAGGACGAATTTTTATTTCAAAATATAATGTTGGAAGAACCTGGGACCCCGAGCAGTTGCTCGGAATTTTTTTCCAGAAGTTGCCAAGTTTTATGAGTTAGGTTTAATGGGGCGAAAAATTTTAAAAATAAAAGTTTTGGTTTTTTGCTGTGTGAATTGTAAAAAAAGGTCATTCTATCGTTTTTAAGGAAGGGAATTTTTTGAATTTTTATAAACATTTTTGCCTTGAAAATATTGACACTGTTTATAAATTTCTTGAAGTTTTACAAAACAAAACAAAAATATTTGAATATATATTGACATTTTATTTCAGAACAAAACAAAATTTAAAAGCAAAAACAAAACAATGTCAATAAATTATTCACACACTTGTTGATCAACCACTTAAATAGAGAAAAAAAAACACCAAAATAAATTTTTTCGAAAAAAACACCTCGACAGATCGATTTGCAATCTCTCAATCTCGCTAATATGTGTGCATATCAAAGAAATCCTTAGAGCCGTTTCGACCTCAAAAAAGCTACTTTTATAGCTAATATTTTCATTTTACTTAAAAGTTTTTCATTCAATTAATAAAACTCATTTGGAACACATCGACGTACTTCTCATTCAGAAAGATTAACTGAAATATATAAAGCACATCGAATTTATTTTTGCTAGCACAATTTCACAAATGCAATATTTTTTTAGGTCAACACTGTTGATATACTTATATGAACGCTAAGAGGAAAAGAGAAATCATAAAATTATTAAAGCCGTAGATCATGTGAAGAAAAGAGAAATCCTAGTGTACAATGTATTTTCCTAATGAAAAATTAAGCTTTGACATACCACCAATTTCACGTAAAACTTGTAATGATGAACTACTCGCTACGTAAAAGTTGAAAAATGCGAATTTAGAAGCGAGCAAGTTAATCGCTAACGATTCGGAGATCAGAAATGCACACATTAATCTCTTGAGATCGTTAATCAGTGGGAGCACCGATCAGACCGCTTCGACCTAATAGCCCGGTTTATCGAAAGCTACGGACCGCATCGATTCCAGTACACCATCCGAAACAGGTGGCCGCTCTACCACCTGTTTGGTGGAGTCGTTAAGTTGGAGCAAAAGAAACCAAAAGGAAATAAAAAAAAGGAAAAAAATAGTTTGTAAATGCATTTGTACAGTTACAGATTTTAGTTTAAAAAAAGAAAAATACGAGAAATGGTTTAATTTTTACTTTTTGAAAAACAAAAACTGAATTAAAAGTTCGACATTGTAAATACATGTACTAAATAATTTCCCCTTCGGAAAAAAAACGCAAAACACTAAAAAGAACATTATACATTCTTTTCATGTGAATTGATCAAATTATAATATTGAAAAAAAAAACGAAAAGTACGACAGAAAAGAATATTGTAAATTTTTTTAACTGAAAAAAAGAGAACTCAAGTAACAAAAAAAACGCCGCGAAAAAGAAAAACTACAACATCGAGAGCAGTGGTGGAGTGGTGGTGGTGGAGGTTAGTGGTTTCCTTACTAGAAAGCACTCCACAGTTTGAAATACAACCAGAAACCACCGGTAAAGACACCAGAAAATATGATAAAAATCATTACACTAGTCCGGTGCGAAACTGGTGCGAGTATTCGACCTAATTGTTAAAAATAACACAGGCTCTTATGAAAAACGGGAAAAAATAAAGTTTCGGTGCTGTCGACGTCGACGTATGCGACAAAACTGCAAAATGTTCTATTTTCTGGTGCGTGTCGTTGCTTTTGTCATTATTTTCGTTGTTTGTTTACATTCGGATATACACATTTCGAATTTGCTTTTGCTAACGCAAAATGTAACGCTGTTTCGTGACGTCACTAATTTTTTCACCACAATTATCAAAGGACAGATATCCTGTCAAAATTACTCCAAATTCAATAACGGACATGGTTGCGAAGTTATAAATCTCTAACAGAGGCATTCTGAGATTCGAGGTGAATCGTTAAACTATCTCGGCTCAAGTCACGAAAAAGGGAACAAGTCATTCCAAGAGTCACGAAAATCGAATCGTCTTTGCTATTACTGTAGTCGTCTTTTGCGTTTACTGCAGTTAGAGCTCAAGATGACATTTTCAGTGCTAGGAGGCAAAACTTTTACTATTGTAGTTATGTTTAATAAATAAAAATCAAAAAAAATTGTTTTTTTCGCCAAAAACAAGGTCATAAACGTTGCTAAACTATAGAATATACATATCGAATTATATGTAGAATAATATTTGTGTTATTTTATATCATTTCGCTTAGATTTTAGCAAAAAAAAATTACCATTGCTTTTTTTGTTAGAAAGTTTTCCAACACTGTAGTTGTAGGAAGTTGTAAACAATGGAAAATTCCAATTGTATTACAAAGTGGAAACATTCTGTGAGTTCATATTGTTGAATATATAATTTGAAAACAAAGAAAAGAATGGATTCTCTAGTGGAATATTTTGTTGAAGACTCGGAGGAGGAATTCATCCGCGTTCGAAATCGCCACCTTCGAGTAACATCAAATATATTTGATTTACCAGAATTTTAGCGAGTTTTTAAAGAATTATATACAATGATATATTATTTTTTATAAATAAACAGGCTCATCGCAAACTTTCGAATGGAAAAGTAGTGCCTTCAAGAAATTTTAAACCCAATTTATTTATATATATATATATATAAATATATATATATTTTTTTCGTAGCTCAATTTTTATTAACCGCGATTTCGCCTGAGATGAAATTTTCAACATTTCTACGATTTCTTGCTTGCGGCAGTTACCAGAAATCGATTGCAAATTCATGCTTCTCAGTAATGTCCCAGGGAAATGTTTTAAAAATTATAACCGAATGTTTGGACATTTTTGAAGAGAACTTTTGTTCTAATTGGATTTCCTTGGAAATGTCACCGGACTAGGAAATTGCGGCAAAACAACATTTCTTTTCCAAGTTAAATATACACGGTGTCATTGGATGCGTAGATGGCACCCACATTAGGATAAGTTCTCCAGGAAACTATGTGAAGCATCTTTATTATAATCGTAAATGGTACTATAGTATTAATGCGATGATGGTAATTTTGATGTTTTCATCTTACTTTATGCCATATTTTAAATATTTATTTTTGCAGACCTGTGACCAAAATATGATGATTCGCTATGTGGATGCTACGCACCCTGGGGCTAACCACGATGCATATGTATGGAGGATCAGTGCGGCAAATCAGTTTTTTAAAACAGCGTATGATAATGGCAAAAGGAATACGTGGCTATTGGGTGATATTATTGTTTTTAAACAAACATCGTATTTATGTTAACATATGTGGATATTTTTGTAAAAGTTCAGGCGATTCCGGCCTCAGTTATTTTCGTACGTAATGACCCCTTACAGAAATCCAGAACAGCATCGCAAAATAATTTTTAATCAAAAACATAAAGGATAAGGATAAGTAAAGCATGGAATGTTACTGAAAGATGTTTTTCATGTGCTCTCCACAATACGTGCATTTTTTATTTTATTACGTAATGACCCCTTACAGAAACCCATAACAGCATCGCAAAATAATTTTTAATCAAAAACATAAAGGATAAGGATAAGTAAAGCACGGAATGTTATTGAAAGATGTTTTGGTGTTTTGAAAAGCAGATTTCTATGTTTGATGCTGTACCTTAACTATTCACCACAAAAAACGGCTAAAATCGTGAACGCATGTTGTGCTCTCCACCATGCGTGCATTTTTTATAAAAATGATTGGCCAGAAACAGAACCCGAAACTGTCCCGAACGATGAAGTGGCTGACCTGGCTGACCCTATAGTTACACCGACTGACTTAGTTGTAGGTATCCAGGACCAGACAGCGTTAAGTCTTTCATAATTCGGCACAGGAATAAACATAAACCAATCAGTCCTTTTCAGAACTAACAATATTTAATAAAAGAGATCGATTTTTGTTTCATTTAAATTCAGTTTTATTTTGGTTCTTTCACATTTTCTTCTACTTTCTTTTCAGGTTTTTAGTTTCATTTTTCTTTTCGGGTTTTTGATTTCAGTTTTCTTTTCAGGTTTTTAATTTTATTTTCTTTTCAGGTTTTTAATTTAATTTTTTCTATTTCATTTTATGTTAATTTAACTTAAATTTAATTTTGATTTAAAAAGCTAATGTTAAATAAAATAGTAAATCTAGCAGGTAATTTTGTTTAATTTCAAAAGATAGCTTTGGCCTTGTTGTTGCGATGCCGCAAGTTTATTTTGCGCTTCTAAAATTTTTGTTAATGCTGCAGTGTTGCCTTTGATGCTGTCCGCCGTCCCCGACAGAATTGTCGTTAATTTTTTTTGGTTCAAAATCTGAAAGCAGATTTTAAATAAATTTATTTTTTTTTAATTATTAATTATAATACATCACTTGTGTTCGAAGCAAGGTCAGATGCTGGCTCTGAAATTGGCCCTTCGTTACTCGATTCGGTGCGGCAGTTTGTTGAGGTGGCAGATTTTCTTCCTCGGGTTCCGACGATTGTGTCTGTGCCAGATCTCCTTCCACGGGTCCCAACATTTGCTGCGGTGCCAGATCTTCTTCCTCATCTGTATCTGCCAGCAGAATAGATATAGCTCCTTCCTCACAATGCCCTGGAACTTGAACTTAAATACAATATTATTGCTAAATTGAGTTTTTATATTTAAAAAATAATATCACTCACTTGCTGGAGGCTAAGCGCGTATTTTCTTTGTAGAAGGAGTATTTATGTACTTCTTGCAGATGATGCCGTTTTGCTGCAGATGAGGTAGTCGCCTGCTCGTGGGACCTTCTTATTAGCCCTTCGGCTGCAACAAATACGGCACCTGTTGGAACTGCCGACGTCTGCAATTGTAATACCCGCGTAACCAAATGCTCCAGGTGTGAAAGGATCACATGTTTCGGGGTCCACCACCGGTTCCTTTCATCTGCAATTGCTCCTGCCCAACCTTTTTTTTTGTTAGCGCCTTTAGGTCCATCCATATCTATAATTCAAATGTCACTTCGTTTGCGACAAAAAATGTTTAATAACTTACCTTCTTTCATTCATTGTGCACTTCTATTGGAAGGGCCTAATGAATTTAGGTTGTCCAGAATTCGCTCCCATTCCTTCTCGCTTTGGCAGCGGGTTCCTGGAAATATTGGAACTCCTCTGGCCAAATCAGGCAAATTTTCCAACTCTTGCAAAGCTGTAACAAAAACTGAGCAGTCGTTGTAGAGCTGTGAAACAAAATTCAAATTTGAATGCTTAACCTTTTTTTTTTTTTACATCAATTTTTATTTAAATTACACAGTATTATGTTCAACACTTCACTTCACTTGTTGCACTTTTTTAAGAAATTTTTTGACAAAAATTTTAGCGCCGTTGCTTTTTTCGAATTTTCACAAACTATTCCGAAATTTCTCAATGCATACTTGAATACATACCAAATTTTCTTTTAAAAGATAATAAATTTAAAAATTAGCATTAACATTACTTATAACATTTATTCATTTATTATTTAATATCTATTTTATAAATAAAAATGGAAAATAATAACTATAAATGTGATTAAAAAATATATAACAAGATTTTTCATTGAGATATTGCATTTTTATTAGGGAACGAGAGCTAATTTCTGATAGTCTTTTTTAAGACGAGAAATCCGATAAAATTCGTCTCTTGGAATACCAAAAGACGATAACTTCCAACGTTTTACAAGAAATTTATGTGTGCATTTCTGATCTCCGAATCGTTAGCGATTAACTTGCTCGCTTCTGAACGATTCGCTTCTAAATTCGCATTTTTCAACTTTTACGTAGCGAATAGTTCATCATTACAAGCTTTACGTTAAATCGGTGGTATGTCAAAGCTGTGTTTAATTTTTCTTTAGGAAAATACATTGTACACAAGGATTTTTCTTTTCTTCACATGATCTACGGCTTTAATAATTTTGTTATGATTTCTTTTTTCCTCTTAGCGTTCATATAAGTATATCAACAGTGTTTATCTAAAAAAATATTGCATTTGTGAAATTGTGCTAGCAAAAATAAATTCGATGTGCTTTATATATTTCAGTTAATCTTTCTGAATGAGAAGTACGTTGATGTGTTCCAAATGAGTTTTATTAATTGAATGAAAAACTTTTAAGTAAAATGAAAATATTAGCTATAAAAGTAGCTTTTTTGAGGTCGAAACGGCTCTAAGGATTTCTTTGATATGCACATATTAGCGAGATTGAGAGATTGCAAATCGATCTGTCGAGGTGTTTTTTTCGAAAAAATTTATTTTGGTGTTTTTTTTCTCTATTAAAGTGGTTGATCAACAAGTGTGTGAATAATTTATTGACATTGTTTTGTTTTTGTTTTTAAATTTTGTTTTGTTCTGAAATAAAATGTCAATATATATTCAAATATTTTTGTTTTGTTTTGTAAAACTTCAAGATATTTATAAACAGTGTCAATATTTTCAAGGCAAAAATGTTTATAAAAATTCAAAAAATTCCCTTCCTTAAAAACGATAGAATGGCCTTTTTTACAATTCACTCAGCAAAAAACCAAAACTTTTATTTTTTAAATTTTTCGCCCCATTAAACCTAACTCATAAAACTTGGCAACTTTTGGAAAAAAATTCCGAGCAACTGCTCGGGGTCCCAGGTTCTTCCAACATTATATTTTGAAAAAAAATTCGTCCTTGGAACATAATTTTAGTGAAATGTTTGCGGTTGAGTTTTTTTGTGCGATACTATTTCTGAAAAAGAAGAAGAATATAACAATGTGCCAGAGAAAATTCGCAACAGAGTATATGGTTTAGGAGTTAGACAAGCTTATTTGTATCTTTAAAATGTATGTTTTTCCACAACTGAAACTCCTAAACAGTCGGGGTAAATTCAACATTATGGTGTGTCGTGAAACAAAGTTATGGTTCAGTTTTCACTTTTATATCAATATTTTTTTGAAGTTTCGGCTCGGAGATTGTAATCTCTGTTATAATTATAATGTTATGAAAGAAGTTTGATTTGTTGATATGCTGAAACTAAACATTTTCTGCTGAAATGTATGTCAACGACTGATTTTTACCAAACGTTTGGTATGACAATTCACCGTTTTCGATTTCTATCAAAATCGTTGTAAGAAATGTGGATTTTGAACGATTAGACGTAAGAACTATTGAAAGTGTTGTTGTAAAATCAGCGATCGTTAGCGAACGATTTCATGGTGGATAAGAAATCGGAAAATGTTAACGATGCGAAAATAACAAAGCGGAACGAGCGATATGTCAATCGTTCGTAGATCAGAAATGTACCCCTTAACTATTTCGGTGACTCTTGGAATACGAAACACAATTTCAATCGTCTTAAAGACAATTTGAAGGACGAATTAAATAGTTAACGACTCTTGGAATACGAAACACGATTTTACAGAGGCATTCTGAGATTCGAGTTGAATCGTTAAACTATCTCGGCAAAAAAGTCACGAAAAAGGGAACGAGACATTCCAAGATTCACGAAACTCGAATCGTCTTTTGCTTTTACTGCAGTTTGAGCTCAAGATGGCATTTTCAGTGCTAGGAGGCAAAACTTTTATTATTGTAGTTATGTTGAATAAATAAAAACCTAAAAAAATTGTTTTTTTTCGCGAAAAACAAAGTTATAAACGTTACCAAAATATAGAATATACATCGCGAATTATATGTAGAGTAATATTTGTGTTATTTTATATAATTTCGCTGAGATTTTAGCAAAAAAAAATTACCATTGTTTTTTTTGGTAGACATTTTCCAACACTGTACGAACTTGTGAACAATGGAAAATTCCACTTGTATTGCACAGTTCAAGTGAAAACATTCCGTGTATGTATATTGTTGAATATTTTGATTGGCCTGTCACTTGTATGTGTTGGTGAAATCTTCAGAACCCTCGCTAATTAAAATTGTGTATGTTTTAGTTTTGTGCTCTGTTCATGCAGGTCCAAGAGTGAAGAATTTCAATGCACGAACTACCATGCTCTTCATCTCCCTCGCCTACAAGCGACGGTTTAATGCAAGCAGAAGTGTTCTCGTGTGTTAAGCTTCATTGAAAAACATGGATTCCTTTAGTGGAATTTTTTGCTGAAGACTCTGAGAAGGAATTAATTCGCGTTTGAAATCAAAATTGAAATTAGTATTACTTATAACAATTATGTATTTACTATTTATTATCTATTTTATAAATAAAAATAGAAAATAATAACTATACAAGTGAATCAAAAAATATATAACCAGATTTTTCATTGAAATATTACATTTTTATTAGGGAACGAGAGCTAATTTCTGATCGTCTTTTTTAGGAGAAGAAATCCGATAAAATCGTCTCTTGGAATACCAAAAGACGATAATTTCAACGTTTTACAAGAATTTTAACTATTTCGGTGAATCTTGGAATACGAAAGACGATTTCAATCGTCTAAAGACGATTTGAGAGACGATTTCAATAGTTCGTGAATCTTAGAATACGAAAGACGATTTCAATCGTCTAAAGACGATTTTGAAAGACGATTTCAATAGTTCGTGAATCTTGGAATGCCTCTGTTAATCGCCTTAAAGACGATTTGAGAGACGATTTCAGTAGTTAGTGACTCTTGGAATGTCTCTGTAAGATACAAGATCGCATATGTTTAAAGAAATCTTAAACGTTATTTATTTAAACCACCATTTTAATTTTATTGAAATTTTTTGATACTATAATTATCAATAAATGGAAATTATTAACATACATCTTTACGCAATTACATCTGCAATAATTTACAAACATACATATTTATTTCACAAATTAATTGATTGCTGCTTCCGATGCTGATGAAGAAAATGGTTTTCTACACCATTTTTCTAAAATGGTTTTCTACACCACAGATTTGGCGGCTAGTCACAATGCATACCTCTTGGGTGATGTGAAAATACACCTTATTTTTTCAGTTTTAGAAAACATAAAGTCGTCAAATCTCACTGCAATTATTTGTTAATTACACTTGCTTGTGTTAGTATATTCTTGTGATCTTTTCACCTTGCCATTAAGAGCAACACTTGCTGTTTGACCACCTCAGTAGTTTTTCAGCCATTTTATTGGCCGACGATTCAGTCGAATCTGCATTAGATTTCATCTTCAAATTAATCAAATTAAAATATAAAGAACCACCGTTCGATTTGCAACTGCTGGCGTTCCTTCTCTTGGGAATTTTTAAATCTTTCTCATATTCCGACGTGATTGCATGCAGCTCGGCTTTACGATTCGTGAGTAAGTCCAACTGCTGTCACAGGGCCTTATCTTGCTTCTCCAACGACTCTGCATTTTGCCGCTCACGCTCGAGCAATGCTTAAAGACGCTTGATCTCCTGAGAATTGAAGGGCCGATGTCGGTGGTTGTGTTCCGTTGCAGAAAGATCTCCCTTCGGCATCGACCGTGTCGTTACTGGAGAACAATTGGTAATCACCTGAAGTAATAGGAAGAAAGAGCATGATAATAAATAACATGATACTTCCATGATAAATTCTTGTCGACGTGTAGTTTCATTGCCATTCTTCGACATCAATTCATATACAGGATCCGATTCCTTGCGTGACTGCAGCAGTACAATCAATTTCGAAATCAGATTTACATTGTCTTCTTCGGTACTATCGCCTTTGCCCTTTGTTTCGAATGGATAATGCTCCTCCTCCTCGACGGCTTTATTTTAATGCTTTTTATTGGTGATTTCATTCATCAATGAACACAAATTAAAAATCAGCAACTATCAATTTATCATTGTCCATAAATACATATGTATATATTCCGCATTTACACACAGCAGGTCGCTTTCGTATTCCATTTCCATTTGGTTTCCCATTTGCTGCAATCTAGGTAGCGTTTAGATCCTGACATGCCATCACCATGAACTTTGTTTAATTTTGAACGTGTTATTCATTATTAACTTAACTTATATATAACTTTGTGAAATATCTTTACAAAATAGTTGAACAATTTTTCACAAGCTTACAAATTTTTGTTCTCAAAATACAGGAAATGTCATATAAAGGTGACGTCATGTCGTGAACTTCCCATATCATCCCAAGGTACGTGTGTCCTGTTATGAAATTCTGCGGCTATTTTTGACATATTTTTTAGCGGGAAAGAAGTTTCCAATTCCATATATAGTGAGAGATACATAGATTTCCTAGTTTTTAATCCTGTCCACATCAAATTGTAACCTCGTAAGTATTTAGTTGGATAATTCTCTAGCCAACTGTATCATTTTATAAAAATATAAAATATATATTTACTTTTATAAAAAAGAAAGCTACCTCTACCTGTGAGAAATGGGTGTTAATGATCTGTGGACCGTTTTGTCTCCTTTCTGTGAACGAAAACCAATTCATGTATTGCGCAAGAAGACAGTGGCTATTGACTTAGCGGGCTGGGTGTGTGAGAGTATGAACGTTGTGGATTATTTTGTCAGCTCAAAACAATACTTGAGGTTTTATTCTATAATCAAGATTTAAAAGCATTTATTAAAATTTAAACATTGTTCTAGAAATTTGTATTTCCGCACATGCTATCTCATTTTGGAAGACATAACTCCAGTTTTTGTACTTGAAGGTAGTGCACCGATGTTGAAATCTCAAACAATGAAAAAACGCTGTGATAACCAATTTAAAGGAGCAAAGCCGAAAAATAAAATAAATGAAATAGTTGGAAAAATTAATGATCGTGAGAAGTTTCACTATATTTTGGAGCATTGTAAGACACTATTAAACTGCATTGGAGTTTTATGCATTCAAGCGCCCGGAGAAGCTGAAGCTTACTGTGCCTTGCTAAACAAAAATGGAGTAAGAATACAATAAAAATCATAATTATTTTACTAGTGATAGGACTACCAAGTTTTTATGAATCGCGATACCAGAGATAATGAGATGCAACACTCTTTCTACTATATGCGCTATTTATTGACACAATCGCAATATCGACCAAAATTAGTCGGAATTTCGATTTTCCAAGGGCCGTACTCACACAGGGGACATACATAATGGTTGCATTCAGAACGGTCAAGCCATGTTGGCTTTTTCTTTATTTTTTGTCTGAGGGGGTAGAAAGGTCAGAAGGGCTGACAAAGCATTCGCCATTTTTTCTAGCCAAAAATTTGTATGCTGCATCTGTTCAGAACTTTCTTCTCTGTCACTCATTTTCAGTGTTTTATTTCCTTCTCGTGTGGCGGCCACGTGGAATTTGGCATAAAGTGTTGTTGTTGTTTAAATGTTGTTGTTTTTCAGCAAACGTATTCAGAGCACATGATTTATTCTGGCAAGAAAAAGCCAACAAGGCTTGACCGCTCTGAATGCAACCATTGTTGTTTCCCCAGCAAAACGACGAAATGAACTGTGGACTTTTGCAAAAATGAATCTGTCCCTTGTTATTTCCTGGGACACCAGAAAGCGGGTTGTCGTATGGATAACAAAAATATGGCTGAAATCAGGCATGCGTCGTATTATATTAACAGAAGAGTAATAACAATTTTTCAAAAAAAATTTTGATTTGGCGCATAAATAAATTAAATTTTTTAAAATATTAATAAGTAATATTATATCAAGTTTTATTCATTATAAATGGCTGGTTACGGCCAGCTGCTCATCGGGTGGTATGGGTTGGCATATGCGTTTGAACCTTCTGCATATCATTTTCGATCAAATTTAGTAATTAGATAATTTAGATAACATTATCTTATCCTTGGCGTTCATAAATAATTTCGGTAGGAATGCTAAATGCGCATTTGTATATTATTCGTCAGAACCCCGAAAGCTCCATTTAAATTTTTTTCCTTTGGCCAGTTCTTAATGGCGAAACAGCTTCTTGGGCGAGCTTCCCGAGCTTCTTCCAATAGCTCCACAGTATCTAAAACGTACTTTATAATTTCTGCATTTTCATCCTGAATAATGAATAATGCATCCATAAAGTCTATAGCCATGGAAATTAACGCAATTTGAATTTCTTCTAAATTTTCCATTTCAAACTTAACGCGCGGTAACACGAAATGAAATGTAATAAAATAATTGGCGAAAGTATTAAAAGGTACCCAAACGTATTCAAAAATCTTGTTGCAAAATCATACGTGTCACTATAACCCACATTCCAAGCAGTTCCCTGTGTGAGTGATGTCGCGGGACATACATATGTATGTCCCCTGAGTGAGTACGGTCCTAGGAAAACTAAACTGCTATTGCTATTTTGCGAACTATATTGCTAACTAAAGCTATTTAAACGAGTGTCGCATTTCATTAAGGGTATTCGTATAAACCACGGGTCCGCAAACTGCGACTCAGTAGAATCATACTTGTGGCTCTTAAGTAGTTTAATAGTATTAAAAAATTGATTCTAGGCTGATTCATCGCAAGCAATTCAACGGGCAGCAATTCATCGCAATAGCAATTTATCGCAACAGCAATTCATCGCGTAGCAATTCATCGCAAAAAAATTTATCGCGAGCCGAAGCAGAAAAATTTATTTTAAAAATAAATTTGGCTCTTTGGCTCGCGATAAATTTTTTTGCGATAAATTGCTTTATAATGAATAACGTTTCAGATGGCAATAACACAAAACTTTATTGTTAAATTGTATCCAATATCCAATTGTTGCAATTATATCCCAAATAGTGTGAGAAAATTGTTAAAGAAACTGCAAAAATTAGTTTTTAAAATTTATAAAATTTGTGGCTTGATAATTACATAGTTTTCTGTAGAGAATTATCAAACATTTCTCAAAACTTTCTTGTGATTAATTGCTAATACGATGAATTGCTGTTGCGATGAATTGCTGTTGCGATAAATTGCTATTGCGATGAATTGCTACGCGTTGAATTGCTTTGCGAGGAATTTGTCTTGCGATGAATTGCTCGCTATAAATTGCTTGCGATGAATCAGCCGGGTACCAAAAAATTAACTGCAATTGCCAAACAACTTTTAATAATCCCGCGTACTCATCAAAATGCGCGCCATAAAGGTTTCTCTTCATAAAGGTTTTCCACCCTTGGTATAAACTCTTAAAATCCTCTTAAACCGTGTAAGTTGAATAGCGCACAGTGGGAGATCGCATCTAGGCCGCGGCCAAAAATAAAAAAATTCGCGCGCATATTTTTCAGAAATTCTTTTTGCATTTAGAAAAGAAAATTTTCTGAAAATTAGTCTCAAGTCATGTGATGATCGGTCAAAGTCAAGAAATAAAAACTAAATTTACGAAAACTGTTTTTTAGTTTTTTTTCTGTCTTTGAATGCGTATAACTTACGCGATGTTTGAGTTATATAAAATAAAAAGTGTGTTAAATCTCAGCTATTTATATATCAAACCCTGCATAGAGTTTATGGGCGTGGCTCACAAGAATATTTTAAATTATTTTTTGAAAAAACATTGACTTTTACAGTAAATATTCAGTTTCGGAAGCCATAACTTTTGACGCACGTCTCGGCACGTGGAACCGTTAATAGTTTCTGAAAATTCATTGAAAGCATTGAGAAAAACTTTCCCAAATATACTTGACCCGCAGCGATCCACAGAAAACCGTTTTTCTTTGTTTGAAAATTGTACCTACGTATGTATTTTCTACTAATAATGTACTTCAAGATAACGTTGTTTTATTTATTTATTTATTTATTTTATTAAAAAAAAAAAAAAAGTTTCGTACAATACACTAAGAGGACAGCTCTTTTATAGTACATAAAACAGTGAATGGTATTAAAGTAAAATTAAGTTAATTTAAGAATAAACTTAAAACTAAGCTAGATAATCCTAAAATAGAAAAAGAGAAAAGGGGTAGAATAATAGACCGACAGAGAAAAAAAAGAAAAGAAAAGAAAGAAAAGATAAAGTTAGGTATTAGGCATTATATCTATCACAAAAAAAAATGGAGTAGAGATAACCCTGAAGGAAATGTTCTTGGCAATAGCTCATCGAAAAATTTTAGGAACCTATGAGGAAAAATTACCTCTTACCAGCTGCCTAAAGGTGTCCACCTTACTAACAATCTTAATATTATGAGGTAGGCTGTTTCATAGTCTTACGGCATGTATGAAGAAAAATCTTGCAGAGTTAAAGTATTTAAAATTGGGAATAATAAGATTGTAAGATCTGCAAGACTGTCCAAAGCGCAACTTTTCAAAAAGATAATTAGGGCAACCAGAATTAATAACTTTGTGCATGAATATACAATTTCTGTAGTTGATGTAATTATCAAAGCACGATCCAAATAACAAGTATCTCCATCTTGATAGACCATCATCTCTTTTTAAATTATAGACATACCTTGTAAGATTGTTTACGAGCACATTAATTTTGTGTGAAGAAGAAGAGTCAAGTTTACAGTAAATTAGCTCAGAATAAGTTAAGATAGGCACAATTAGGTGCAGGATAAGATTACGCTTAGTTTCGGATGGAAGATAATTTCCAGATAAACGTAAATTACGCAAAACCCCGTAAGCTTTACCAATAGAAATATTAATATGGTCACTACAGGTAAATGAGCTATTCAGACAGATACCCAAGCTAACAACTTTATTAACAAATGTAAGTTGAGAATTACCAAGAAATATGGAAGGTAAACTAGACAGCCCAGGACATCTTTCAGCGCCTGGCAGAACGAACGATTCACTTGCATTTAGTGTAAGAAAATTTTCTGCAGACCAGCGAGCAATACGTTTCAAATCGTCATTTAACCGGGAACATAAATCATTAATTGACTCTAAAAGACAAGATAAATATAATTGGACATCATCAGCATAGGCGTGCATAGTAAAATAATGTACAACTTGAAAGATTTCATTTATGAACATTGAAAATAAAAGAGGGCCTAAAACAGAGCCTTGAGGCACTCCAACAGACATACGCAAGAATTCAGAAAATGCGTTATTTATTTTAACTCTTTGATAACGATTAGAAAGATAATTCCAAATAAGTTTTGTAGCACAATTAGAAAATAGAAATAAGCTTTTAAGTTTGTTACATAGAGCTGAGTGGTTCACACTATCTAAAGCCTTGGTAAAATCAAGTAGACAGAGGAGGGTTACCAGTTGTTTATCAAAATTTTTTCTGATATCATCAGTGATTTTTAGCATAGCCGTAGAGCAACTATGCTTTGCCCTGAAACCAGACTGATATGTATTAAGGAGATGTTTTTTGGAGATATGCTGACTTATTTGTTTAGCCATAATTGCCTCACACACTTTCGAAAGAGCAGGAAGGATACTTATAGGACGGAAATCAGATAAGTAAGTAACGGTCGGTTTTTTGGGGATAGGAGTCACTTTAGAAAGTTTCCACATAGAAGGAAAAGTAGACGTGGTCAAAAAAAGATTATAAATACTAGTGAGAGGACCGATTATATAAGGTGAAATTAATTTAACAAATTTAATATGGATTCCATCCTCACCAACTGAGGAGGACTTAATAGAAGTGATATGTTTTCCAACCTCATATTCAGTTACAGCGGAGAAATAAAAAAGATCCTCGGTTATATTTACATTTAAGTTAGTCTCAGCGGGCGAGGTAGCAAAAGTATGGTATGGTATGTGGTCAGACATACGTGAATTAACATCAGACGCGACACTACTCAAGAAGAAATTATTCAGAGCGTTCGGGCAAAAATTATATCCATTCCCAGCATATTTTTTAGACAATATACCCATATCTCTTAAATTTCTCCAAATCTTAGTGGGCTGTCCAGAGCTCAATTTGAATGAAAAGTATTTACGCTTAGATTCTCTAATAATAACAAGAGCATAATTTCGCATAATAAGAGCATAATAACTATTCAGACAGCAATCTTTATGAGGACTATAGACACAAGATACCAATAATTTTAATGAGGAATCCGAGATAGATACACATAAGTATTCTACTTCAGAATCTTTGGACGTAGAAACAAGTTGACATTTATATTTAGACTTAACATATATCGCTACCCCACCACCACGTCTTTCAATTCTATCATTGCGAAAAATTGTATAGTTTCTCAGATCAACGCTAGAATCATTTAATTCAGGTACCAACCAAGTCTCAGAAACACACAATACATCAACTGCAGAATCTTCAAATATATGCTTCATATAATCTATTTTATTTTTATTAAGACTACGGGCATTAAAATGAACGACATTGAAGCCATTATGACGAGAGCGGAAAATATTAATTAGAGCTTGGTGGTTCCCATACATACCAGAAGACGAGGCAGAGTTCATATTAAAAAGGGACTATAAAAGGAAACACCAATAGGCTCTGACATAGAGGTTAATCTGAGATCGTGAATTAAAATTGGTACCAATAATTGCGTCAGAGACAAAAGCCAAGAGAAAAGTAGTATGAAACATTTGCCACACACATTTGCCCGCTGTTTAAAGCCTTCCTTCCGTAATTACACTATTGGTCGTTGGAATCTGGATGTAGTGGAGACTATAAATGATCTGGGAGTTGTTCTAGATCAGAAATTACGCTTCCATAGTCATATCAGCGGTGTCACTAGCAGAGCGAATAGTACATTGGGATTTATAAAGCGATGGGCGAAGGAATTTAATGACCCCTATATTACTAAGTTACTGTACACCTCTCTAGTGAGACCGATTCTGGAGTATGCCTCACCTGTTTGGAGCCCAAACTATAGCTGCTATATCTCGCTGATTGAATCGGTTCAAAAGAAATTCTTGCTCTTTTGCCTTCGGAATCTCCATTGGGATGAATCCGTGAACTTACCGTCTTATGAATCCCGACTAAAACTTATAAACTTGCCAACAATTGTAAATCGTCGTATAATGCTTAATGCTATTTTCATCGTAAGCTGTCTATCCGGTATTACGGATTCCACATATTTGCTAGGCAACATTCAACTTAATGTGCCCCGTCGTACGTCGAGACGATATGAGCCTCTTCATTTAAGCTTTTGCAGATCGTCATACCTACAGCATGAACCTCTTCGGAATGCCTGTTTGAATTTTAATAATGTTTATTCTGTAATTAATTTTTCTGATTCTACTTGTTTAGTTAAACATAAAATTTTAAACTTTTTGTGTAATTTCTAAATTTTTTTATATTTTCTTGTTATGAATTTTTTTACCTGTTTGTAAACTATAAGGCAATGAATGCTTAGTTTGAATCTTAATAAATAAATAAATAAATAAAATTAGAAAGTAGAAAAGAGGAAATGTAGAATAAGTAAGAAGGGAAATGCAAGAAATAGACACAGAATTAACGTGCCCAAAGGGAAGAAATAGACATACGATGAAAAAAGTTATAGTATAGGAGTAATTATTGTAAATAACAAAAGCTTCACATATATGATAGAATATTGATATTCAAACAGCATATTAACTAAGATTTGCGGCCGGCAATACGATCTACACTTTCAATATCATTGACCAGTAAGGGCTCTCTATCATGGTTTTGTTTGACAAAAATATTGCCTCCAGACGTGATTACATAATGAAGCTTACTTTCCTGCTTGAGCAACAACGCGTGTTGGAGTATTTTTCTCTTCGGCATTGTCAAACTTTCACGAACAAACACTTTAGATTCATTTCCCATCTCCAGATCATTGAGCAAAATAGCTCGGTGTTTCTGCCGACAAAAACTAGCTATAGAACGCAGCAATGCGGAACGATCACGGCTTGAGAGCATCTTGGCAATAATCAGTCCATTCTCAGAGGATCCATGTTTCGCATGGTTTTGTGAATTAATGCGAAATATATCACGTAGAACGGGGTTACTATTCAAACCAACCGTGTTGCAAATAGCACGAAAGATAGAGGATAAATTCTCATTTGGCAAGCGGGGGATACCAGAAATGACAACGTCGGCAGAGACAGAAGCACTCTCCAATTTTACTAATTTCTTATTTACCTTTGCTATTTCTGTACGCATCTCCTTCAATTCAGCATGAACACATTCCACTGCTGTTAAACGCTCAGAAATATTTTTTACTTCCCCTTTCATATTCGCAACAACAGCAGTCAGCTCGCCAAATCTTTGCAATATTCGCTCCTCAGATCTCCGAATAGACATCTCAATCTCCATGACGATAAGCTCTTTCATTTCTGCTATTTTAGCATCAATTACACTCAGAGAAGACGCCTCATTAACACTGACGATCGAAATATTGAGAGTTGTAGCGAGACTCATCAGTTTGCTTGATGCAATGTTGTTGTTATTACGAGTAACACGTTTGACAGAGCTGCTTCCACTGCCCACTTTATTATTGAGATTCGATGCCATTTAAACAAAATTCTGATATTTCAGATTATGATAATATCAATGTAAAAGTTCGATACAGGATCAATCCAGAAGAAGGCAATTTATCCAACACACCGAGTGGTAAAAAAACACCAAGTGAAACAATATAAACAAGTAAGAGCGTTATCTTCGGCCTGGCCGAAGGTCATATACCCTACACCCGCATCTGTCGAAGTGATAAAAAGTGGGCGGGTGACACCTACTTTTTTCTAATTTACAGGGAGCACATTTTGATCTATTAACTCATCTACAAAATCGCTTTTCCTACCAAACACCTTCTTATATGGTATAGTATATAAGTGGGCGTGTCACGCCCATTTTTGGGAATATATTTAAGTCTAAGATGGTGGACTCGAAAATAAAATTTTAGCTGAAAATTCGGTCTACAAGGTGAGAAATTGAGCTAAAAGCACGGATGAGTGCATATTTTCTATAAAAAGTAGGCGTGGCACTGGTCCGATTTTTCCCATTTTCAATACCAAACAGCGTAGGATAATAAAGAATATTCATTCCAAATTTCATGACGATACCTCTATTCGTTCTCCTGTAATCGTGATTTCCACAGACGGACGGACGGACAGACAGACGGACGGACATGGCTAAATCGAATCAGGAGGTGATTCTGAGCCAGAATATATATACTTTTCTATACCTGCCACGCCTCCTTTAATGCGTTACAAACGGAAGAACAAAGTGAATATACCCTTATCCCTTCGGGTGTAGGGTATAAAAACACGGAGAATAATAAAAAAACCGGCAGCTATCAAAAACACGTCTACTCAGTACAGACTATCATGAGTAGACCAACTTGAAATTTTGTAACTTGAAATCTATAAAGTAAACTAAACTTAGTTTTGGGATGAATAAAATTATCACCACTCTGCAATTTTTAGATTATTAAACCTTGTCTTTTGTTTTTTTTCGGTACCTTCTCCTTTTCTGGAAGCTAGTTTTCCTAAAATATTAATTTTTTTTTTGTTTAGATAATAAAATACTTTTAATCAGAAATTTAAATCGATTTATAGCAGCCGTAAAAAAGAAGTTATTAAAATATTTTGCTAAGGTTTTTAAAAACCTCATTAACATTTAGCGACGGGTACCTCGCGTTAGCTCAAATCCTTATGAACTAATCTGGCATAAGGCTGCCAGCATAGTTGTGGGAGTTTTCTAGTGGTTACAATTTCTTATAAAGAAATGTTTTTTGGCTATATTTTGGAAATCGTTCATATCAAATATTTTAAAGTAACTAGAGGTTGAAGACATGGAAGGAAAAATTATGACATACGTATATACATATGTATGTACATATTTTGCATTTAAGTATAGTGAAGAAAATAGAGTTTGAACACATTACAGAGTTTGAACACATTGAAGACATTATAGAAGAAAACATTTTAACCTATAATGCTAAATTTAAAGAAACAAATACAGTCTATTTTGAAAACCGGCAGGAAGTATTACAAGACTTGCAGCTATTCAATGTCAAATTCGCAAAGCAAACATCAAGAATGGCTAAATAACGCCATTAAAATTCAACAAGATGACGACGACAGTAAGGCTGAGGAAAATTCTGCAGCAGAATCAAAACGAGGCACACCCCAAAGGCTTTTTGAAAAACGGCTCAGAACGGACCAAAAGAAGAAGACTATAAAAAAGTTCGTTGAATGCTGGCGATACAATGCTAACAAAAATAAACACCTTCAAAATTTGGTAAATATACTAAAGCCACTGCGGATCTTTATAACGCATTTTATCCATGAAGAGCAATGTCCCCTACTGTCCATAAAGTATTGATGCATGGCGAACAAATAATCAAAAAGCATAGCTCAGGAAAAACGAAATAAGGACTGCAGGTACTATAGGAAGCACAATACCAGGAAGTGTTCACGGGAAAGTACCAATGAGGATTTGTTCAGAATGCTTCTTATTTCCTCAGATCCCTACATTTCATCCTTAAGGAGAAAATATACCAAAACTTCAACACTCTTAAGTAAAGATGCAGAAGAATTGATTTTGGCACCTATAAATGGAGATTTCGTTGAAAATTTGTAATATATTTTTTTTTAATTTTATATTACAATTTATTACAATATATTTAAGTAATAAAATTAAGAAAAACTTTAAAATTACTTTGTGTTTTCATTGCTTTAATATTTAGAAGAAATATGTTACTTTTCGAAGTTATAAAACCTTTCACTTAAACTGCATTGGTTATTGGTTAGATATAATTTTGTAGGTCTTTAACATATTTATTTTTATGTGTATGTCCCACCGCAAAAATAATGCTTAATAGTCAAAATATAAATAAGTAAAAACGATGAGTGTTGGAACGAATTTCCGTCATCCCTTATCAATTTTGGTTTGGAGACAAACCGGTTTCGGCGATGTGCCATCTTCAGTGTCTTTTCGAAAAAAGTATATTTCAACCCTGTCGGAAAGCTAAACGAATATCAAGAAATAAGTAAAAACCGCAAATACATAAGTGAAAATTTGCCAGTAAGGTACCTTTACCTTAGTTGCAAATGTTGCAGGCTTTTCACAGGAAATCAATATTTTTAGACATAATTTATAGATATGCCTAAAAAAATATATAAAACACAGATTTATTATTGTCTACTGAAATAAAGCCGCAGAATGAATCTTATGCAATACATTTCATTGTATTCGCGAATCGAGAAATTAGATTTTGTGTTAGAATATAAACTTTACTTCAATACACCTTTGTACGAATTGTTTTTTAGATCAATGTTTCATTGATTGTTTTTGATGTATGAAAATATTTGTATATAGAAAATTATTATTATTCTCAAATAAACTTTCATAGCGAATGCTATATAACTATTAATTTCTAAAAGGTTATGGGCCCAGGACAATAGTCTAGAGAATCGCGATTTTAAATTGTGCTACTATCGAAAAATTTAATCATCGATTGGCTGGTATTACAACGTTGGATAAATTCGAGAAGCTCGTTGGATCTGCAAATTGGCTAACCTGGAGTTTTGCGATTGAAGCACAATTAAAAGTAGATGGGCTGTGGAAATGTGTATCGGATGATACTGATAACGCAAGTGAATCGGATCAAGAAAAGGCAAAATGTCGGTTAATTTTATCGTTGGATAAATCGCTATATGTCTTAACTAAGTGCCCAAATCTTTTGTGCCATCTTTGAAAAGTGTCTTCCTCTTTGGTTATGAAAACTTCATCAGGTCTGATCGTATCTAGTTTATACATTCCATTTACACTTGAAGCAGTTGCCACAAGTTGATCTTTATGGTTAAAGATTTTGCATCCAAATTGATCAAATATAATCTTGTTGCCCTTCTTTACCATTTGACTTACTGAGAGTAAATTTTCAGCAACGTTAGGTACATACATAACATACTCTTAAGAGTATTCGTGCATTCTCTTCTCTTACTTAAGAGAATGCACGACGGCGAAAATTCTATGGAAAACATTGAAAAATCTCTGAAGATTCAGGCTTGGATCGAAAAGTAGGACTACTTCAGAAACTGTGTTCAGTTCAACTTGAAGACTGCGGTTCAATTGAAGATTATGTTTCCCAAATTGTAACCACGTCACAAAAACTTGGATCAATTGGGTTTGTAGTGAATGATGAATGGCTGGGTTGTTTGTTGCTCAAGGGACTTCCGGAAACATATCGGCCAATGATAATGTCACTGGGAAGTTGTGGAGCAAAAATTACTGCAGACTCCATAAAAATGAAGCTGCTTTAAGATGTCCGAACCGAAAATACAAGTCATGCTTTAGTCAGCAAGAACAATTATCATAAGAAAAAGCAAATACAACGCAAATGTTTTAGTTGCAATGGTTTTGGACATTTCGCTGCTGAATGCCCCACAAGAAAAGGTAAAGGTAATCAAAAGTTCTGGAAAAAGGACTCGTCAAGAAAGGACAATTCTCTTTTTGCTGCATATTCAGCGAAAATGAACTCAAGCACTACAAACTGGTATGTTGACAGCGGAGCAACGGCTCACATGACAAAAGATAAGAGTTTAATCAAGAATCCGAAGCAGTACGATGGTGAAGTCAAGATTGCAGATGACAACATTTTAAAAGCGGAATCTAAAGGTGATATTCAACTAAGTGTCATAAATAATGGAGACATAAATGTAATCTCTGTTCGAAATGTTATGTATGTACCTAACGTTGCTGAAAATTTACTCTCAGTAAGTCAAATGGTAAAGAAGGGCAACAAGATTATATTTGATCAATTTGGATGCAAAATCTTTAACGATAAAGATCAACTTGTGGCAACTGCTTTAAAAGTAAATGGAATGTATAAACTAGATACGATCAGACCTGATGAAGTTTTCATAACCAAAGAGGAAGACACTTTTCAAAGATGGCACAAAAGATTTGGGCACTTAAACGAAGAAAGTTTAAAGAAGTTGAAGAATGGTCTTGTAACTGGAATTGAGTATAACGAAAATACTGTATCGAAAACTTTTTGTGAAGGTTGTGCTCAAGGAAAACATATACGAGGAAGTTTTCTCAATGTTGGAAATAGAGCTGAAGGAATCCTGGATATTGTCCATTCTGACGTCTGTGGTCCCATGGAAGTAAAATCTTTAGCTTGAAGTAGATATTTTGTCACTTTTATTGATGATTTTACTCGGAAAATCTTCATTTATTTTTTGAAAAACAAATATGAAGTACTTGAGAAATTTAAAGAATTCAAAAATATGGTTGAAACTCAAACTGGTAACAAAATAAAAATACTTAGAAGTGTTAACGGGAAAGAATATGTAAACGAAAGTATGCTGCATTTCATGAAGACATTTGGAATAGTGCATCAAACAACAGTGCCTTATAATCCGGAACAAAATGGATTAGCAGAGCGAGTCAACAGAACATTAACAGAAAAAGCAAGATGCATGTTATATGACGCAAAGTTACCAAAGCGTTTTTGGGCAGAAGCAATGCAGACCGCAACATATATAACAAACAGAAGTCCTCATAAATCCTTGAAATGCACTCCTGCGAAAGTGGATCATATGAAAATATTTGGATGCTTTGCAATGGCGTTCGTACCAAAACAGAAACGATTAAAATGGGATCCGAAATCTAGAAAATGCATTTTTGTTGGATATGCAATAACATCAAAAGGATATCGTGTTTACGATATTGAAAGCAAGAAAATCGTGAACCGAAGAGATGTGCAATTCGAAGAAAACATGAAGGGATCCTCAAAGTTAGGAGAGTCTGAAGACAATTTTAATTTCTTAAAATTAAAATTTCTTAAAATTTCTAATAATTATTTC
This sequence comes from Conops quadrifasciatus, assembly GCA_949752815.1. Taxonomy (NCBI): domain Eukaryota; kingdom Metazoa; phylum Arthropoda; class Insecta; order Diptera; family Conopidae; genus Conops; species Conops quadrifasciatus. The sequence goes on from OX457079.1 coordinate 17,654,353, forward strand.
TTTCAATATTTAAAAAAATAATGAAGAAAAATTGCAAAATAATTTAGACGATTCATATTCCAGTTCATTGTCATTTGATTCATTACCAGATAATAACAATGAAGTGGGGGAAATTTGCAACGATAGCACTGAAATAAATTACGTGGAGGATGAAAATTTAGTAATCTCAGATGCAATAATTCCAGAAGTACCAGTAATACGACGAAGTGAAAGAATCGCAAAACAGAAACCAAAAAGCTGGGTTGGTTATAAAGCTGTTCTATCCGAAGATGAACCCAACACAATTGACGAAGCTTTATCTTGTGAAGATAATCTTAAATGGCTATTGATAGTGAATTAAATTCATTCGCAGAAAATCAAACATGGGTTTCTGTACCAAAACCACAAAATTGCAACACAATTGAAACCAAATGGGTTTTCAAAAGGAAGAAGGAGCCAAATGATACTACTCGGCATAAGGCTAGACTTGTAGTCAAAGGGTAATAGGCAGTGCAAAGGTGTGGACTATGAGGAAACGTTCTCTCCTGTTGTTCGTTACACATCTATCAGATATTTATTTGCTTTAGCAGTACGTTTCAAACTGGAAATTGAGCAAATGGATGCAGTGACTGCATTTTTACAAGGAGATCTGAAAGAGGATATATGTATACATTGAGCCACCATCAGTCATTCAGGTTCAAAAAGGACATGTTTTAAAACTGAAAAAGGCGCTCTATGGATTAAAGCAAGCGAGTTTGGTGTGGAATCAAAAGCTTGATTTGGCATTACAAGTATATGGATTAATTCGCTCAAAAGTTGATCCGTGTATATATTATCACGTTAAGGATAACAAAATGACTTTATCTTTATGACTTTATAGTTAGCATTATATGTTGATGATATGTTGTTGTTTAGCAACGACACAAAATTCAAAGAAGAATTGAAGTCAAAATTAATGCTTAATTTCAAAATGAAATTCTTGGGAAATGCTAAACAATGTCTTGGTATGAGAATAACAAAAAAAGAAGAAAGTATCTTGATCAAGAGATCAAGAGATTTTATATAATTATATAATTTCAATGATTAAGATTATATTAAGATTATTATATTAAGATTATATAATTTCAATGCTTAAAAGATACAACATGGAAAATTGCAATCCAATATCAACTCCATTTGACATTAATCAAAAATTGGAAAAATCAAAATCTTTTGATCCGCTAATGAAGGACGTTCCTTACCAACAAGCAATTGGAAGTTTGTTATTCGCAGCACAATGCACACGGCCCGATATTTCACAGGCAGTGAATTTTTTGAGCAAATTCAATAACAATCCTGAAAGAATTCATTGGAATGCCGTGAAGCGAATATTTCGATATCTTAAAGGAACAGCAAATTGGAAGCTAAAATTTTCGAACTCGGGTAATAAGGAAATAATTACGTATTCCGATTCAGATTGGGCTAATGACAGCGAAGATCGTCGATCAGTTAGTGCATATGTTAATATCCTGCAAGGTGGTGCTATTTCATGGAATAGCAAGCGACAACCCACTGTGGCCTTATCAACAACGGAGGCAGAATACATGGCTTTATCAGCTGCTACTCAGGAAGTTATATGGCTACGAGAGTTACAAAAGGAAACCAATGTAAATTTTGATTACAAGCAGCCAACAAAAATTTACTGTGATAATCAGAGCGCGATTTATTTGACTTCAAATGATGCATATCATCCACGATCAAAGCATATTGATGTACGTCACCATTTTATAAGAGAACGGAAGAAACAAAATGAAATAGTATTTTGCGGTGTATCAACTAATGACATGATAGCAGATTTTTTGACCAAAGCAGTTTGTTCTGATAAACATAAATATTTTTCCAAACAAATAGGTTTACAAATTATGTAAATACAATTCGAGTGGGGGTGTTAGAATATAAACTTTACTTCAATACACCTTTGTACGAATTGTTTTTTAGAAAACTATTAATTTCTAAAATTTTGAACCATGTTGAGGTTGTACCATTTGTTCTTCAGAAGAAAATGTTTTTCTGTACACACACTTTTCTTGGTCTAAAGCAAAATGTGAAGTCTCCAGGAGGCCGTAAAGGTCCAATTAAGCATTGTTAAAATCAAAGGAATTCAGAAAATAAAAACAATTTTTTTTTCAATTAACAATTAATTAATTGCTAATTATTAAAAATTTTACGCTGTTTAATTTATTTGGGGTGAAATTCCATCATTAATTTAGTTATTAATGTGGAAATTGTGCTGGAGCGTAGATCGTGGAAAATTGTTTGTGGAATACAATTGATCGTTGAGATCAATTTGAATTTCAATTCTGAAATTTAATTTCTGGTGCATCGTTGAGATCAAGTTTTGGTAGATCGTATGGCCATTTCGGAACGAACCACCGTTCCTCATCTGCGATCTTGATGTTTGATACTTGCATGTTTAGTACTTCGGCTATGTAAGCTCGATCGACTATCGCAACTTTTTCGTGAGTTAAATCAACGGGAGTATTTTTTAGTCTACGACTTAGAAGCCAAGAATAGCAACAACACCAACGCATTGTTATTACACAAACAATTCTCACTGTTTACGTTGTTTCTAAAAAGAATTCGAGGAAAATGGAGTCCCGCAAACCACGCCATTGTATTTTTTAAAAATGCCTTCATTACAGTCAACCCTCCTACAACGCGACAGATACGTTCTTAGAAAACGTCGCGTAGTAGGAAATCGCGTTACAATCCTGCAAGACTGCTACCTGGTAATTCACCGGTTATTTACCTGGTAGCGCTACCCGAAGTTTTGTTAGGTTCCAAGTATAAAAAACTGCATTGAAATTAATAAAATGGAACTTTAATAAGTTAACATTCATGATTTTATTAGAAATCCTTTAATAAAAGTATAATAAATTAATAAAACAAAACAAAATAATTCACGTTTTCAAAAATTAAGAAATAAATAAAAATTCGAATTTATAAAAATTAAAATATAAAAAGAAATGTTAATGTATATTATTTATGCAAATTCTTCGTCATCACTGCTAAGCGGATTATTTCGCGAACGTTTTGCAGGTGCTATATCCGAATCTGAACTATTGGAACAAGGGATAGGTTCGTAAGTGAACAAGTCCATTTTATTCAAAAATGGATTTAATTTTTTACTTACAAATTTATACAAAACAACCAATGTCAAATTTCAAATATTCCGAGAAAAGTGATTTTTTTTAAAAAACAAATTTTATTTAATCGCGTTGTAGGAAAAAAAAAATGGCGTTGTGAGAAAAATAGCCTCAATTTATGAATCGCGTTGCAGCTACAACGCGTTGTAGGAGGTTTGACTGTATTTCATTTTAATTTCTTTACTCTGCAGTTCCATTAAAAATGCCTTAAAATTCGGTTATGAATTGACTGCTTTATAAGTGCGTTGTAAAGCTTTGATAAATTAAAAAAGCATTTGCTATAAAGTAGATTTAGATTTAGATTTTAGATTTTAGATTTTAGTAGATTTAGATTTTAGATTTAGAAAGCATTTTAAGATTTTATTATGAATTAGACTGATAGAATTTAATCATTTTTGTGGTGTCTTCTTAATTGTCTCTGCGGTTCAGATAGTAGTGATTCCTATAAAAAAAACCATAAAGACGACCGCAAGCAGGCATTTCCGTCTCCTGAAAAGCTTTTTAATCCCCTTTTCTTGTACTTGCTATAGTAAACCCCACATATTTGGCTAACTAATTTTTCATTTTAGTTGGTTGATGGTATTATAAGCCAGGACTCCGACTGCTTTGCCTATGGAGCTATGCGGGTTTATCGAAATTTTTCCATTTCGATTTTTAGTAAAAATTCGATAGGAACAAATGGCACGATTGATGTGTATGACATGGGCGTAATTCAAAATTCACTTCGTAAGTATAGTAGATATTCTTTATATCTTCAATAATAACATAAATCAAGTTCAGATTTTGGACAAAATAAAATTGTTGTTATGGCTTTACTGTCTGGCTGTGATTATTATCCTGGTGGAATTGCCGGTATTGGACGTGACGGAATCTTAAAATTTTTAGAGAAGTACCGAGAAGATGAGATTTTAGAAAGGAAAGTATTACTTGTTTACTCTTCTCTGAATGTTGGACCTTATCCATCCACAGTACAATTTACGACTAGCTATTTCTCGATTTTTCCAAAAACGTTGAACAGTAGAAGTTTGGTTTTTTGTTTTTTTAATGGCCAAGTTTTAGAGCTTCTGGTGGAAAAAATTTTATGAAAACCTAACTGACCAACTATTTTAAAAATATGCCTACTTTATGCAGTTTCCAAAATGGGTTTAACATCTCATACTTATAACAAAAAATTATTAAGTTATTGCTAGTTACAAAACAAGAACCCTTCTCTGACTGAGGTCCGTTTTATTCTCTCTCAATTAATTTCCTTAATTTTCAGTGCATTTTAGTTGTATGTAAAAATTACTTCGGGATTACAGTCCCCAGTTATAAATTGTATTTTTCCACGTTCGATTAAATTAAACTGCCAGTTAAAAGGCATTAGTTATATTAACTTGTGTGTTAAAAATTTCCTTACGATATTTCTTCAAAGTTGGTCAGTTAGGTTAGCATAAAGTTTTTTTTATTAAAATATCCGTTCTTAGTGCTTGTATGCATCATAAAAGAAACGTATGCGCAAAATTTCAGGTCCAAGCGTTTACCCTGGGCGTTGATGAGTCACTTAGGACTTTAATTTTTATATATAGAGATTTAAAATTGAATTATAAATCTTTCATTTTTAGGGTTCGGTTATGGCGACAGGAAGATTTAAAACTCACCAAGCATCAAATATCGACAAGTATCAAATCTAAAGCTATACAAGTCGAGGTATTACTTCACAATAAATTATCTGATCCTACATTTCCATTTGAAGAAATTATAAAGGAATACCTCTCCATACCTAGCCTTCCACTAGGACTGGCAATTGTCTTACAACAACCGAAAGTGGTTACATTTGTAAAAGAAGTGGGACCGTTGCTTCACTGGTCCCAAATTTATAGTTTTCAAAAGGTTCTTCCTATATTAACGCGTTGGCAGTTGCGAAATATTAAACATATTGATGGCACTGTGGATACTGTTTTATCACCTAAGAGAATAATTAGAAAATGCACAATAAGAGGAGTACCCCACTTAGAGATTTTGTGGAAAGATGAAAATAAATTATTTAATGAATTAGCACTAAGCCTAAAGTTCGATAATTGTGAAAGAAATAACGGTTTTGAGGATTTGTGGGTGACGACTGAGCCGTTTAATTTGATGGAACCATTTTACAAAGATTTAGTTAAAAACTTTTTAATTTTGGAGGAAAGTATGAAAACTGAACCGAGAAGCAAAAATTGCAAACTTGATGATATGAATAATGATATGATACTAAAAGATATGAAAAAAATTTACATATGTCAAAAAAATGGGAGGCAGAATGTCGTTGGTGAACACGTTAAACAAAATAAAAATAAGTGCCAAACTAAAATAAGCAAATTTTGCAAATCGACTTGTACAACTCCACATAACAAATGCACCGATTTGAGGACTGATCAGAGAACAAACAAACGATCACAAAATTTATCCCACATAATTGATTTTATAACAAGTAAAGATGAAAGCTCCGCTGAATTGGCGAACCATAGGGGACGTCGTCTGAACTATGAAATATTAAAAAATATATAAATTTAAAAGATATCACAAGCCAATTATTGTGGCCAGCCTTTTTGTAACTTTGCAGAATATCAGATTGCAATTTTAATTGTTTAATATGAACAATTGTTTAATCTCTATATATAAAAATGAAAGTCCTGACTGACTCACCAACGCCCAGGCTAAACACTTGGACCTAGAAAGCTGAAATTTTGCACAGACGTTTCCTTTATCATGTATACAAGCTCTAAGAACGGATATTTCGAAATTCAACCCCTAAGGTGGTGAAAAGGTGTTGCAAAGTTTGTATGAGGAATATTTTATTTGTGGTCAGATTTGCTTGAATCTTGGTCTTAATACTCTTTGTTATAAATAATCAAATACATATTTCGGCATTTTTCAAAATCCAACCCCTGAAAACGGGTTGCAACGTTTGTATGAGGAATATTTTATTTGTGGTGGGAAGCAACACACGCTTTCTAACCATTTAACCAGAATGAGCCACAGCAACGCGGGGACGGGTACATCTAGTATTCTATAAATATGTATTTTATTCTCTAAAAACTATGTAACTTTAGGGTTTTTAGGGTTTAAAATAAATAACTTATAATCAATATACATACGTATGTTATAAGTATAAATATTTGCATAGGTGGTAGATTTGAGTGGACTAGATATTTGGTGATAACTAACGTTTATTATTACTTGTGCTGTGGCTGTTATTTAACCCACGGATGCATAGTATGAGTCTCCGAGACTAATGAATACATTTAATTTGCTAAAAATAGCCGTGTTTCTTTTGTCGCGGGTATACGGTTATTATTGCCGTGACAAATAAAACGAGCATACATACCCGCTTACAAATCTTTTATTCAAATTTGTTAAAATTTGTATTCAAATTTAATATAAATCTTAGATTGTGATTTCAGAGCACTATATTCTATTCCCGCTGATTAAGTTAGCGTGTATATCTATCGCCGCTAACTTAAGCGGCTACCCGCTTATTTTTCCATACAAAATTTTTCGTAAGCGTATACCCGCGACAAAAGAAACACGGCTACACCATTTCTAACTGTAAATGAGAATAGGTCAAGTGTAAATGAGAATAGGTCATTTGAAAATGAGATTTTCCATTTGTAAATGAGATTAGGTCAATTGAAAATGAGATATTCCATTTGAAAATGAGAATACGTCAATTGAAAATGAGATTTTCCATTTGTGAAATGGAAAGAGGGGGGGATGGCGGGAGGTGCGATTTGCCACCGGTTATAAGCAAATAAACAGCGAAAAAATGAGGGAATAAATAAGCACAAAAATAATAAATCAGCACATGAAAGAATAAATAAGCAAACCAATTAATATGTGTAAAGTAGCAATGGGAACTAATTTTAAACCCGGCGTATAGTCCATAGGGGTGACACCCGAGCGGAAAAATTAATATAACAATCACAAAAACAATTATTTTGTATTATGTTGCAATGTAAATTTAATTCATACCCAGCGTATAATCCATAGAGGTGACACCCGGGCAGAAAAATTAACAGTACAAAACATTTATTGAGTAATTTTCAAGTATGTTAGAAATGGAAATATTGGGTGTGTTTTTAAGACCGATAGAGCTTCATATTGTAAAAATAGCACAAAAAATTTCATTTTAATTTAATTCTATTATTTATTTGAAAGAACAAAACCTGACATTAACATTTGAAAACGATTTCAGGAATTTGGATCTAGAATTTGGTTGTTCTTGATGTTTCGCATTTTGGGCCACTTTTAGCACCGTTAGCCGTATATCACAAATAAGAATAATATGGGCCTCCAAGGCATCAATTGTTGCTGGTTAATCAGCATAAAGAAGGGACCTAACGAGACTCCACAGAAAACAATCGAGAGGTGGCAAATTACACAATATTGTCATATTTTGATTTTAAGAATCTGATGGTTGCCGTCGCCATATAATATAGTACGTAACGTTGCGTTCTTGTCGAAACCACATCTTGATACCCGGATGAATGTCCTCCATATTTTCACACAAAATATCATTATTTGATAACGACATTTCAATTGGTAACGAAATTCCGAACGACAATATCCCAAAACGACCCAATCCCGATGTCACAATCATCCTCTAATTACAGAACGAAGCCAGGATCAAATTTCTAGAGGGTCCTGTAAAAAAGGATTAAAACATTTAGCAAATCCGACACTTTCACGAGAAGCCTACGGCCGCAGAAAGCGATTAAATTAAAATCGTCAATAAGTCCTAAACTTACTCATTAACTTAGGTTCCTCTGCTTCCAGAGTACCTCTGCGAGAGAGACCAATGACTAAATCGTAATTGCTAAGTGTTCGCAAAGTTTTGTCGCATTGGGATATCGGGATTTACAAAATAACCGAGATGTTGTTGCTTCGTGATATTACTGCATCTCAAAAATCATTGATCATGGTTTGGTAACGATGAAGAAATAAGGTCTAATGATGACAGGGCGAAAACCGCACCAAACGGTGTGTTGTAGGTCGGAGTCGCCCTGTAACAACGCCTAACGTTGATTATGGTATTGAATTTGGCTTCATGTCGTTGGCTACTATCGGTAACAATGTACCGACGCGGAATAATGCTTGCATGCTTTCAGGCTCCGCTATTAACAGCTAAAGGGTGATCCAATTCCTGTTTCCTATTTTGTATTTAAGAAACAACACACAAAATATAGCATTAACTCTATATTTTTTTATTAATCGAATATTTATAGTTATTCATTAGTTATTGAATATAATTTCGGGTAAATGGCCGCCTCTGGAACATCACGAATGTTGGATTTTAGCTGCTCCAACGTTGCAGGTTTAATGGCGTACACACGACTTTTTAAGGAACCCCACAGAAAAAATCCATTGGCGTCAAATCGCATGATCTTGGAGGCCAGTTGATGTCACCAGCACTTTTTCTTGCTGCTGTAACACCCAATCTGCGTACATTTTTCGCTGTCCATGATCTCTGGGCTTCAATTTCTGCACTAGCTGAATTTTATACGGGTGAAGGAGCAAGTCCTTATGCCAAAGGGAACCATACGACAGGTTCAAAATCTGGGAACGGCGACGTATCGATAATTCTGGGTCTTGGACCACATTATCACCCCCAGCAGCAATATTCTCGGCTGAACGTACGCCACGATGATGCACAGAGCTCACGCCATCTCCACTGCTTCCAGTGTTCTAAAATTTTTTTACTACGTTGCGAATTGTTCGCTCGGTAGGAGGATTAAATTGACCATAATCTTCCCGTAAACACTGTTTGTACAGAATTGTTATTCCTATAGAATAATTGAATAATTTTAATGCGTTGGATGGGGGTTAAGTGATCCATTTTGTAAATGTGTAGTTTCAAACTAACAGTAGATATGAAAAACACGACCTTATACGAGCGCCGCGTTAGCCGGGACATACGACAAAAACAAACAACAAGCCAAAGACTCGTAAGCAAAAGAAAAAGTAACGAGTTGAAATATTTTCTGTGACCATTGCGCAATGGTTACAAAAAATTATAAAAAATATTCTCAAAAATAATTCTTGAGATAGTTTGCAATTTTCTCTACAATTATCAAAAATAATTCTTGATAATAAAATAACGGACCCATCTGGCTCAGTGTGGGCAGTTGAAGTTCTGGAGTGTTAACTAGTGTTAACTAGTAAAGTTAAATTTGTTAAACAAGGAGAAAGACAGAATGTGCATAGTTAAAGTTAATTAATCAAAGTTAAAGGAGGTAATTGTAAAATAAATCATATAATAAAGTGTGCGGTAAGAAAAATGTTGAAGTGAAGTGTTTTCTTTGTGGAGGGACTAGCGTGAGATTCAGGACAAAGAACTCAGGAGAAGGATCCGCTGGAGTTAACACTTTTTGGCCACCGCGACAAGTGCATATTTCAGGATGTCATATCCTATCATATTAATGGAGTCTTCAGGGTCTCTTTTGCATTGTTTATCGCTTAACAAAATTTTGCGGTAAAGCAACGAGTCGGACATTAGAGGGCAGTCAGACGAGTTGGCTCTAGTAATTAGTAAAATTAATTTACTCTAGTTATGGGATGACACCACCACTTCCACCAGTTTGGGTGGCGCCCGCTTCGCAAATCCGAGCGGTCCGGGCTAAGTAGCAAAGATGTGCCGTTTTAATGCCACAAAACTAAGATGCCAATCGAAGCAGGTATTTAGGAGGAGTTGTTTGCTAAGTTGCTTTCTACAACCAATTTGTCCTGTTTAAGAACAAGAGAAGTCTTTCAAGCTTGATTGATGAAAGGTTTATTAGATGGTCAAAGCGTTTCCCTATGGAGCTCATTCTGATTCGAGATAAGACAGGGCATCTACAAAGGTAATGCTCCACTGTCTCCTCCTCATCAGCCATCCCTACAGGATGTGTTGCGATTACAGCCTAACCTTTCCACGTCCTTACGTATCATCCAGTCACCAGTCAGCACTGCAACCAACCTGGAGGTATCTTTCCTGGTCCTGGACAAGAGATAAGTGGACCTGCCAATGTCGTAAGAGGGCCACAGTTGGCGGGATAACCTACAGCTAGAAATCCCTTTTTATCTGGTGGAGGCCAGCTTTGAATAATGATTTCTGATATTAGTTGCTGCTGCTCTAAAGGGAATCGATAGTTGGACATCTGGCTGAGTGTCCATATTCGCACCCTTACGTGCAAGTTCATCAGCCATTTCATTGCCATAGATGTGCCTGTGTCCGGGAACCCAGAGAATGAAAAAATATAGGCCATATATATAGAATATGTATACTGACTTGTCTTAAGTGTAGCAACCCAACCTGCAAAGAAGGCAGTATTTAGTGCTAAAAATGTATCAGTTAAATATTTTTAAAGTGTTAGAATTTCCCCACCTTTTAAATATATAACTTGAATAAATAAATACGTTCATATTATTCAAATATTAGAATTAATTTATTTTTAAACGAAAAGCCTGTATTATCCTCATTTTTTCCATATTACGTACATTTTATATTTGACGTTTTCGACTCTAGGTCCGATCTCTAGATTGCAAAAAATCCAATAAAACTCAAAAGTTTATTGTTTCTAATTGCACAGATTTATTATTTACACTTTTTATTTACACTTATTTTTTTCTACACTTATTACACTTACTTTCTACACTTATTATTCAACACTGGTCAGTTTGCTTGTTAGAAGGCACGATGTTTCTTGTTAAACAACCAAGTACGAACTGTCTAGCTGCGACGTCTTGCGGCCTATTTATATGCGAGCTGACACTTGGGTGGAATGTTCTCGAAACTATCTAGTGCATTGTCGTTCTTTCTATCTCGTGATAGATGTTCTGGCCTGTCATTAGGAATATTCTATTGTGAATACCTTTGCTAATAGTCGGCCATCATTGTTCGAAGTCGAATGTGAGTATTTTGAACCTGGGTTTTTACGCACAATAGAGTTGTTGGTTTGTGATTTTAAGGGGAATTGGGTGATAACGGTGGTGCCAGACAACACTTGCCGGAATTATAAATGAGTTTAGGTCGAAGGCGAAAACGAAAAAATTAGCAGGGATGGCTAAGTAAAAGTCTTGCTGAGAATTATGAGCGCCTGGTATATGAGCTGTAAGAAAAGAAGCTTAAAAGGAGTTTTTTAATTTTTTTATTTATCGACCAAAATTTAATTTTTGTTATTTTATTTATGTAGTTTATTTGGGCGGGAAATTTGGTTATTTATTTGTCTTATTGCTTAATTTTTAGAAGTTATATATAATAAAAAAATTAGATTTTCATAAATTATGCCCATTTTTGGTAAAATTATGTGTGAGGTGAAGTACATAATTATCGTTGGTCTAGACCACGGCTCGGCAACATGCGGCTCGCGAGCCGCATGCGGCTCAGTAGAGTCATACTTGTGGCTCTTGAGTAGTTTCATAGTATTGAAAAATTAGTTGCAATATTGCCATTGCCAAACAAATTTGAATAATCCCGCGTACACATAAAAATGCGCGGCAGATCGCATGCATGTTAGACGTTTTGTGCAGCTTTCTAATGCATGTAAACCTAACTTTAGCTAACGTTGACACTCGCAACTGAAGCGTGTAGAAAGAGAAGCGTTACCAGGTCAATAAAAGAGAAGTCGCGAGTTTTGGAATTCAGCACCCTCTAGTAGTGAGCTATATAAACTTTCTAAAAAATCCCATGATGTAATGCGAGGAGTTTCAGCGAGATATTTATATTATGGTTATATTCTTTTTATGATTATTTTTAGTACCACTGCCATATTTTTGCATGTGTGTAATGTAAAATATCATAATGGTATCGTCGTTTCCCTGGTTTGTTCTTTAACCCTCCGACCGACTGCTCCGCTATCAGCGGCGCCAATTTTTCGAGACTGAAAAAAGCGTTGAGTGGGGGCAGCGACGACCCACTACTACTACTTCTACTCGCTTTGTTCCGAACTGACTGCCTGCCCAAAATACATTGACGCAACGCCAAACTTTTTTAGCAATAGGTGCCAAGGAGGTAGAAGCTCCCATAATGCAGCCAAGTAATAAAATTACACTAGTTTCAAGGTAATGTCATAAATGCTTTTTAAAATTACTTGTTAGTAGTTAAAAGTTAGAAACAGTTTAAAAAAAAATTAATCGAAGAGAAGTTCGAACATATTAAACAAATTTTATGCCATCTTTAATAATGTACCTTCTAAGAATAAATACTCAGCGTGTCTATGCAAAAACCTAGGAACCTAGGAAATCTGAAGCAAATTCCGACTAATTTTGGTCGATTTTGCGCTTGTGTCAAGAAAATGCGTTATTTCTGGCTCGATTGGACCAGTCGTTAGTGCACTAATCGTGAGTTGAATTTTTGTATGTGACGAAGGTTATAAATACCAAAAACGGAATTTTTAAGAAGGTAAGAGTTTTTTAAATATTAAGTTTAATGTTAAAGAACGCTATGTTTCTTTTGCAAATTATACATTTTAATATGTAATAAAATAATGAATGTTTACAAGAAATTCCTCCAAGAATAAAATAAGTAAATTCTGTTATAAATTTGTGCGCAGATTCCGAATATGATACAATTGTTGTTTGTCGCTTTAGCTTTCAAGATATCGGCAAAAAACCGTTATTTTCGTATTTTGGAAATTAAACTGATAAAAACAGTTGTATCATATTCGGAATCTGCGCACAATTTTACTTAAAGATCTTTCACTTTAGGTTCTGGAGGGTAAACTCCATTCTGTAAACTAGTGTAATTTTTAAAAACACAATTATCCCTGCGTTACTGTTACATGAATGACTAATAATATCTTTTTTCAGTCACACTCGAGACAGTTATATTTTTTACCATGGCAACAGAGAAAAAGCAGCGTAAAATTCAAGATGAGCACCGTGGATTTAAAAATGAATGGACGGAAAACTACGCATTTATTGAAACCGCTCTGGGTCTTCCAATATGCCTAATCTGCAATGAAAAGTTATCAAATAATAAGAAGTCAAATATCGAGCGTCATTTTTTAACAAAACATGAATCTTTTGCTAGAAAGTATCACCTCGGAGATGAAAGAAAGGCAGCAGTGATGGAATTACGTCGTAGAATGCAAAAGTCAACATCCTTATTTAGCGGCTGGATGCAATCTTCTACTAATATTACCGCAGCCAGTTTTGCTGTTGCTGAGAATATGTTAAAAAATGCTTTTTAGATATGGCTGATCACCTCTTCCAGGATTTCAAAAATAAGAATGAGATAATAAAGAAAATTAACGAAACTCCATTGTCAGCAAAGACCATTCGCGAGAGAACCGTCCAGATGGCGAAAAATATAACAAGTCAACAAATTGAAGACTTGAAAGTATCGTCTGCATTTTCTATTGCGTGTGATGAGTCATGTGATGTAAAAGATGTAGCACAAGTTGCACTAGTATCGCGGTATGTATCCGAAACCGGTCTTCGTGAAGAATTATTAGCACTACTGCCCCTTAAGGGTCAATCTCGTGGTCAAGATATATGCACTGCTATTTTGGAATACTTAACGGCAAATGAAATCGACCTAAATAAGTTGGTTTCTATTGCTACTGATGGAGCACCAAGTATGACGGGTAAAAACAAAGGCTATGTTCCTTAAAGAAAAGATGGATCATAACGTACTTTTGTTTCACTGCGTCATTCATCAGGAAGCACTTTGCGCACAGACGTTTCCAAACGAGATTGTATGTGTGATGGATTTAGTCACTAAGGTAGTGAACCAAATAATGGCAAAAGGACTCTCTCACAGACAGTTTTCTGGGTTATTAGAGGAAGCAAATAGCCAATATTCCGACCTCCTTTTGCATAATAAAGTTCGTTGGCTGTCCAGAGGATCAGTGCTGAAACGTTTCGCTTCATGCCTTGAACATATCAAGACATTTCTACTTCAAAAAGGAATTGAATATCCTGAGTTAAGTAATGATGTGTGGCTGCAAAATTTTTATTTTTCCGTTGATATGACATCACATTTAAACAACTTGAATAAAAATTTACAAGGGAGAGGCAATATTGCACACACTCTTTTAGAAGCGATATTTTCGTTTGAACAACAATTATCATTATTTGTTCAAGACATAGAAAATGGACTCTTACTACATTTTGAAACTTTAAGAGATTACAGAAACAATTCAGGTTGTAATATTAACAGTGCATTTTTTCTCACAGCTATTGTTAAAATGCAGGAGTCTTTTAGTACTCGTTTTAAAGATTTTAAATCTGAAAAACCTACTCTATCATTTTTAACAAAGCCACTAGTTGCGAAGGTATGCGAGTTGAATTTTACACCGTTTCCAACCATTGATAGAGCTCAATTTGAGCTACAATTGATAGATTTGAAAAACAAAGATCTATGGACAGAAAAGTTCATAAATTTAAAGTCGGAACTAGAAAACTTAGCTAGAGAGAAAGGAAAATTTGCTGTCAGACACCAGTGGACAGATCTTTCAGAATGTAGGAAGGAGGATGAAATTATATTCGAAACATGGAACTGTCTTCCTGATTTTTATGATCAAGTGAAAACATATGCATTTGGCATCTTAACAATTTTCGGATCCACTTACTACTGTGAACAACTATTTTCAGATATGAACATTATTAAAAACAAATTAAGAAGTGCGCTCAATGACGAAAGCTGCATTAAAATAAAAACTTCTAAATATTCACCAAAGCTGGAACAACTTTGTACCTCTATTAAACCACAAAAATCCCACTAATAAATAAATTAAATAAATAAATTTTATGTTATATTATTCCTTCTAATATTACCGATGTATGTATTTATGTACTTATATTTAGCTCTTTAAAAAAATATTTTACCACATCGGGGAAAAAATGGCTCTTAACTCCAAAAAGGTTGCCGACCCTTGGTCTAGACAAACAAGTTCAAGGCCGAATGCATGTATTTTGTCGGGTGATCGGCCGTTGGAGCCGATGTTCGATAATCTGAATTCGGGCATGAGGAATGATGGGAAGTGGAATTGGCTGGTTGGATGGAATAATGAAGAATAGGAAACGAGGATTCGGTTTTGCACTCCGTTGGCCTCCGGTTGACTCCAATGTTATAATTTTTTCTTAAAATTTATTTAAAGTTTTTAATTTCTTAAACTTAAGAAAAACGATTTGTTAATTGCGGTCGGTGAGATGATTTAAAGTTCACCGCAAAAGAAAATTATATTTTATAAAGAAAAAGGTTAATTTTCTGAAACTTTTGTTGTGGCGAGGAAAGCTGGAATTGTTCGCGCACAGGCTTCATCAGTATAAGACCTGGCCATAGTTTTCTTCAATACCCGGAAGAGTTATGAGAATTTCAAAACCTGGGATATAATTCAGTTTCTACTCTGCCCAACACTGGACCAACATTTGTTAAACGATTGCTTTCCGGAGGAGGAGGTTCAAGCAACGTCCAAAAGGAGAAGTGTGCAGGCCGCTGTCATTTTGTAAACGCTCTGGTGGAAAAACAACAACAATACGAGCTAAGTACTATTTCGCTATTTCGCCCATGTAGGCAAATTCCCCTGCCTGAAGATTTTTGGGGTGACCAGGTGAAATTGTTTCACGGCGGTTGTGCTCGTTCGTGAGAATATTAAGAGCTACATATACAAATTTTTGGAGGCCGAAACCGAATTTTTAATTTTCCGGTCGGAGAATTCCTGATGTCGATCTGTATTGTTTTTTTTTTGTAATTTTTAGTATTCTTTTGATTCTGTTCATAATTCTAGTTTAATTTGCTTGTTTTGTTTTTCATTCATTCATTCTTTATTTTTTTTTTTTGAAAATAATCGTAATTCGATCCCATTTGTAAGAGTGAGACAACCTTTACACTGGTTCGGGGCGTCGGTTTTTTTTTTTGTTGTCCTATCAACCCTTAGGGAGCTCTCTCACGGTCCTGGGTGGACTAAGATAGGAGGCCCGGCTGTAGCGCATTTATGGTATTTAATATACGGCTGTTTATGGTCTAGTTAATCTCATTATACCCTACACCCGAAGGGATGAGGGTATCACTTTGTTCTTCCGTTTGTAACGCATTAAAGGAGGCGTGGCAGGTATAGAAAAGTATATATATTCTAGCTCAGAATCACCTCCTGATTCGATTGAGCCATGTCCGTCCGTCTGTCTGTCTGTCCGTCCGTCCGTCTGTGGAAATCACGATTACAGGAGAACGAATAGAGGTATCGTCATGAAATTGGGCACGAATATTCTTTGTTATCCTACGCTGTTTGGTATTGAAAGTGGGTATTGAAATGGGTATTGAAAATCGGACGAGTGCCACGCCTACTTTTAATAGAAAATATGCACTCATTCGTGCTTTTAGTTCAATTTCGTCGCTTGTAGACCAAATTTTCAGCTAAAATTTTATTTCCGAGTCCACCATCTTAGACTAAATTCATTCTCGAAAATGGGCGTGATACGCCCACTTATATACTACACCATATAATGAGGTGTTTGGTAGAAAAAGCCGTGTTGTAGATGAGTTAAAAGATCAAAAGTTGCTCCCTGCAAATTAAAAAAAAGTAGGTGTCACCCGCCCACTTTTTATTACTTCGACAGATGCAAGTGTAGGGTATATGAGCTTCGGCTAGGCCGAAGATATCGCTCTTACTTGTTTTTTTTTTATTCTGCTAAAACTAAATATTGAGAATTTGTTTGAATATAGATTTATTTTCGATTGCTATACACATTTACTTACTTACATACATATATTTAAATTACACTTGTATATCTCGATACCCAGCGGGCTCTATAGCCAGCGCTTCTCATTTGTAAATGAAAGAGACGCGCATCTTTTTCTTACCCGTAGGTGCTGCTAATATAGCGCTTCCAAAGATGTAAGTTTGGAAATAAAAAGGCATGTCTGAAATAATTGAGAGCATATTTTCGAATTTGATTCGAAAAGTTATAGCGCAGTTTTCCCAGTAAAAAAAACTAGCAAAAAAAAGTTTGGAAACAAAAGCAGTCCGTACGCCATGAAAAAAATTATAGGTAAAATTTTGAAATACGATATAAATTAAAAATCATAGAAATTGAATTTAAATTCTAATGTGGGGGCAGTAATGATGATATTCAACATTAATAATATTGAATAAAAAAATAAATTAAAAATTTTTTTACCAAACCGGGAATCGAACCTGCGATTTTTAAGCCCGCAGGTCAGCACTATGCTCCTGCCTATGCCTCTTTATATTTTGTCTATGAAATTTTACTTACATATACGCTAGGCATTTTGAGAGATTCGAAATTAATTTTCGAAATTTATTTTGATGAGAGGGCTGCTATGGGGACAATTTTGTTGATCGCATCTTCTTCGCTTCCCCAGGATACGATAAAAATGCGCATTTTTTGCGGACATGTAGAGTAAAAAAGGAAAGAGACTGTCATACCAAAAGGCAGCGCATTAGCGCACTTCAAATGCGTATCATCATGCGTGTTGGAGCGCTTTTTGGCCCGCTGGGTATTTATAATTGCTTATGTTTATATACATATACCTACATATTAATTAAATTTTGTATTGTTTCTAAAATGAAATTTTAATTCTTTATTTTATAGTTGGGAAGGGGAGGGAAGTCGACGATGCAGTGAGGTGATTGTGCGGATGTGTGAATGTGTGTGTGTATGTATAAGGATATGTCTGTCCGTGGTTGTGTTTATTTTTGTTTTTGTTTATAAGTGCCCAAGTTCTGCTTCGGCAGGATATGGGCTATTGTTAGTGCCGGATGACCTGTCATGGCGGGTTATGGACCACGCCCATTTTAAGAATGGAAACTGAGCAGTTGTAGTGGCCATGGCAGGTCCAGAATGTAAAACGGTCACATAACAAATTGTTACTTTCAATTTAATAAGCAAAGAAAAGAGAATAGAAAGGGGTATTGAGAATTTAAGATGGGAAGTTATTTATAATATTTTTGAACGTATTTTAATTTGCTTCAATTTATATTAACTTTTACAAAAATTAAAACGCCATGCCCACGCCCAACGAGAGATTATATAGAATGACGCAAACCGCTGATGGTGATCACGCGGGAATAACGTCCATTATGATCACGTTATTAGCACATCTTTCCTTGTGGATGAATACTGCTTGACGAGGGTTATGGATGATGGCATTCGATAGCCCCCTCGCAAGGACTCCATGCAGATGCCGTACAATTACAGATGATATGGTAATCGGTCGAAATTCCACAGGCTTTGAGGCATGACTTTAGGGATTAAAATAGTCCTAGGACTATTGAGCACTAGAAGATGTTCTGGTAGTCTTGCACACCACAAAGATAATATGAATATAGGGGCTGATATCCCAGACGGGACGGCTCTCAGCTGCCTTGAAGTGACTCTTAGATCCGCTTGGACCAGGTTGGCAACGATAATATTCTCAAACTTTAAACATGTGTTTTTTTTACTTTTTTATTCAGAATAACTTGGGGAAGAAGGATACATAAACAAGTTCGATATTTGGGTTTCGGTTCAAAAGTTCGAGAGTTGAATCGTTTATGTTCCACGAAGTTCAGAATAGAATGCCTCAAAGGACATAGAAAGAATAGGTTCATAATAGGAAGATTAGGCTGTCAGTATTGTAGAGTGCAATTTTGTTAGCTTCTAATACGAAACCAAATAATTAATTCTGGTTAGAAAAGATTGTAAGCACGTACAATATTTTGGGAGGTAAATTAATCGATGACAGCTTAAAAATGTGAAATACATGATTTCGTTTAACTGAACAGAAAAGTAATAAAACACAAATTATGTAAATCTAATCTTATTAAACGAGCTAAAATTGTATATATATTTGTAGCTTTTTTGAGGTCGAAAACGGCTCTAAGGATTTCTTTGATATTCACATATTAGGGAGATTGAGAGATTGCAAATCGACCTGTCGAGGTGTTTTTTTTTTTTTAAATTCATTTTGGTGGTTTTTTTTTCTCTATTAAAGTGGTTGATCAACAAGTGTGTAAATAATTTATTGAATTTATTGACATTGTTTTGTTTTTTTTTTTAAATTTTTTTCTCTTCTGAAATAAAATGTCAGTATATATTGAAATATTTTTGTTTTGTTATGTAAAACTTAAACAAATTTATCAACAGATATCAATGTTTTCAAGGCAAAAATGTTTATAAAAATTCAAAAAATTTTGAAAGTATACTGGTAAAGTGTTTTCCCTTCGCTTAGAAACGATAGAACGGCCTTTTTTTACTATTCACACTGCAAAAAATTAAAAATTTAAACCTCTAACTCAAAAAACTTGGCTTAATTCATAATTCATTACTTACTTGAATAACTACTTGCTAATTCATAACTTGGCAACGTTGGGAAAAAAGTTCCGAGCAACTGCTCGGGGTTCCAGGTCCTATAGAAATTATAATAAATGATTTATAAATTTATTATGCTAAATTTATAACTACTGAAGTGTGGGTAAAAATGAATGTATGTATTTACATAGACAGAATGTATTTACATACAATAGATAAATAGATGAAAATTTTTTAATCTAACTTAAAAATTTAAAAGCCTGAAGGTACTTAATCAATTTATTGAATAATCCAAAAAAAACTGATTTGAATTATACGGGCGACGACAATCAAAGTCAAATTTTCTAATTAAAACCAAATTTTCTCTCTGGCAAAATTTCTCTCTGGTAGAGGTGCGCTAGATGCCATAAAGCTTTAGTAACCGATGTTAAATGTTATGTTAAATGTTGTTATTGTGGGTTAATCCTCATCTCTGCGGTTGTTCACACAGGGCACTATAGATGCCAAAATTGCACCGCAGACGAAATTTAATGGTCCTCTAATTAGTTGCAGCTATCGTTCCGTTTAGTTTTTATGGTAGGATATATATTTTTTTACAACAGTTTTTGATAGGCTATCATCTGAAATAGGTGCCATGTTAGAGGAAACCTTTTTAGATGCCAGCTACGGACCCTAAACTTTTTTGATTTTTTTTATATTTCTTATATTTTTATATTTTCTTATATTTCTTAGAAAATGAAGTATATTGTCTTATATTTTTGTTATTCTTCGCTATAATTTGAAATTTTTGTTATAGAAATATAGGTTCCTATCCCTAGTATAAGATTGCACAATATTCTGTAAGATCAATAGGCTATATGTGGGTAGAAAGTCCAGTGAATGTTATTCGGGCTTTTTAGTATAACTTCCTATACTAAAGTGGGTAGGGATATATTTTGGTATTATTTTTATTGATATTATAATCGAAATTATCTTATAAAATATCTAATTATTATATATTTTGGTACCTAAAAATTTCTAAAATTATAGGCTATCGGGTGATATAATCTTTTAGGTTCCAAAAAATACTAAAATGTTTTCGTTAATATTTCGGTACAGATAAGCCGTACGATTAGCTGATAGGGCATAATTTTCTGAATAAAACTGCATTTAATTTTTTTTAATTGGAACTTTTATTGGCTGCGTTCAGGGACAACAAGCGGTGTGTGCTTTTTGCTGGTTTTTTGTCTGAGGGGTTAGAAAGGTCAGAAGGGCTGACAAAGCGGTCGCAATTTTTTCAAGCGAAAAATTCGTATGCTGGATCTGCTCAGAACTTTCTTCTCTGTCACTCATTTTCAGTGTTTTGTTTATAGCCCGAACACAGTCAGGTCGCTGAAATCAGCGACTAGAGCGACTGGAGTTGTCAGACGCCAGAAGTTGATTACAATCAAGTCGCTCGGTACAGCGACTTACCTCCTGTATGTATTTCTATTTCGTTAAAACGAAATGTCAAATTTTTCTATACAAAGCAAACAGGCAAGCGACTGGAGCGACTAAATTAGAAATAGAGCAGTCGCTGCGAGTTCAGTCGCTAGCGACTGAGGGAAAATTTTATTTTTTTCTCGTTTTCCATAAGAACCAATGTAATTTTGACAGCGACTAGTCGCTAGCGAACTGACTGTGTTCGGGCTATTACTTCTCGTGTGGCGGCAACGTGGAATTTGGCAATGCTGTGTGGTTGTTGTTTAAATGTTGTTGTTTATCAGCAACGACTCAGCAAGGCGTTCAGAGAACATGATTTATGCTAACAAGAAAAAGCCAACACAGCTTGTTGTCCCTGAACGCAGCCATTGATTTTTAGTTTCATTTTGAAATTAAGTACTCCGGAGGTCTGTTAAGTAGGGTGGCTTACACAAAATCTAAGCTAATTTCACGCAAGTCAGTATTCAGGGATTTTGACGTACAACAATGTTGGATGGTTCAGTTGCGATAAAGTTCCTAACCCGTTTGTCATTTTATTAGAAGACATTAAGAAATTTTTCATTAAAAAAAATTGAATCAAAAAACAATGCATGTAGTTTGAAAATATTAACATATTAATGTTACAAAAGCATTTACAAAACTTTACAGCACTACAAACTGTACCTAAAAACTGTTTGTGCCTGTACCTAAAAACACTACAAACTGTACAAACGAACCTTACTTCTGGATAAGAATCCAGAAATTTTGTTTCTTTAGGACGCAGTTGATTTTAACGTTTTTTTTTTCTATTTGTTTAATTTTATTTTTATATTTATTTATAATACATAGAAATAACAATCATAATTCATAGGAATTGTGACCGGCTTCCTCGTTGCTGACCGGGGAAGCGAAAACTCCACAGACCGACTTCCTTGTTGCTGACCGGGGGAGTAAGAACTCCATAGACCGGCTTTCTCGTAGCTGACCGGGGAAGTGAAAACTCCACAGACCGGCTTCCTTGTCGTTGACCGGGGGAGTGAAAACTCCACAGACCGGCTTTTTCGTTGCTGACCGGGGGAGTGAAAACTCCACAGACCGGCTTCCTTGTTGCTGACCGGGGGAGTGAGAACTCCACAGACCGTCTTCCTCGTCGCTGACCGGGGGAGTGAAAACTCCACAGACCGGCTTCCTTGTCGCTCACCGGGGGAGTGAAAACTCCACAAACCGGCTTCCTTGTCGTTGACCGGTGGAGTAAAAACTCCACAGACCGGCTTCCTTGTCGTTGACCGGGGGAGTGAAAACTCCACAAACCGGCTTCCTCGTCGCTGACCGGGGGAGTGAAAACTCCACAGTCCGGCGTCCTTGTCGTTGAACGGGGGAGTGAAAACTCCACAGACCGGCTTTTTCGTTGCTGACCGGGGGAGTGAAAACTCCACAGACCGGCTTCCTTGTTGCTGAACGGGGGAGTGAGAACTCCACAGACCGTCTTCCTCGTCGCTGACCGGGGGAGTGAAAACTCCACAGACCGGCTTCCTTGTCGCTGACCGGGGGAATGAAAACTCCACAGACCAGAGGAAATCTTTGCTGCTTGAAGGAAAGAAGCTTTTACTTCTTTATAATGCTTGCCGCGATGCCGTGGCTCTGCCGATGTCGACACTGGGGCTCTGCCGGTTGTAGACGCTGTGGCTCTGCCGAGGTGGACGCTGTGGCTCTTCCGGGGTAGACGCCGTGGCTCTGCCGATGTCGACGCTGTGGCTCTGCCAGTTGTAGACGCTGTGACTCTGCCGAGGTAGACGCCGTGGCTCTGCCGATGTTGACGCCGTGGCTCTGCCGATGTTAATGCTGTAAATTCTTAAAGCTAGAAAGGAACGTCCGACTCGAGTCACTACTCCTCGAGAACTGCCTTGTTACTGACAAGAGCTCTCTTTTATAGTCGCTGGACAACATGTTTGTTGTTGTTCAGCACAAGGAGCAAGGAAGGTTTTCTGTATCTGTGTATGTTGTGTAATAGTCTCTCCCTCGCACTCACTTTTGTCCGTAAGGCAGGTGTTGTTGCGTGGTATACACTAAGAGAAAACTCCGCTTCTTACATAATATATGATGTAATATTTATATATACATAATATGATATGTAACATATGTATATCTAATCTTATTAAACGAGCTAAAATTGTATATATATTTGTAGTTTTTTTGAGGTCGAAAATGGCTCTAAGGATTTCTTTGATGTTCACATATTAGCGAGATTGAGAGATTGCAAATCGATCTGTCGAGGTGTTTTTTTCGAAAAAATTCATTTTGGTTTTTTTTTCTCAATTAAAGTGGTTGATAAGCAAGTGTGTATAATTTATTGACATTTATTGACACTGCTTTGTTTTTGTTTTTAAATTTTGTTCTGTTCTGAAATAAAATGTCAATCAATAATTTTTTAAATATTATTTGACAATACATTTCAAAAATTTTTCAAATATTTTTGTTTTGTTTTGTAAAACTTCAAGAAATTTATGAACAGTGTCAATGTTTTCAAGGCAAAAATGTTTATAAAAATTGAAAAAATTTTGAAAGTATACAGGCAAAGTGTTTTCCCTTCGCTTAAAACCGATAGAACGGCCTTTTTTACTATTCACACTGCAAAAAACCAAAACGCTTTTACTTTTAAAAGTTTTTGCCCCATTAAACCTGACTCGTAAAACTTGGCAACGTTTGGAAAAAAGTTCCGAGCAACTGCTCGGGGTCCCAGGTTCTAGACAAAATATGATTATATTTATGTACAAAAAATACAAGGCGTTATGTTATGCTTTCTGTTATGTGCTGGGAAATTTCAATTAGAAAAGAAATTTATCTTCACAAAACGCATTTTCAAAAAAAATTCAAGCGTATTTTAAAATAATTTTTGAAAATACGGAAAATAAAACAAGCAAGCATAGTTCACTTTATTTATATCCGTGCAAAATTCGAACAATGGAATTAATCGATTTTATGTTACCTAGCCACATAAATAATACATGATTTAGAAATGGAATGAAATTGTGGGGAAAATAATTTTATAACTGAAAGTAAAAGGAAAAATGTCTGAAACTAGAGCAGATAATAATGATCCCACACTAAAAATTAAAAATATTATATTATACGTATGGTATTCTCTCCAAAATAATTTTATATAAATTTAGAAACTAGCTAATGTTGTTTTAACCTATTTGGAATTTTCTATATTGTTGCGTGATCCTCGGTCTGTTTTCCTGAAAATGGAAAAGTTTAGGATATTAAGAAAACTTACCTCATGTTTGTCAAAGCGCCAATTCTGAAATAAAAAATTACGAAAACCAAATGTAAATAAATTTGTAGTATACTTACCCTGATGTTCTGGCCTGTCAGAATATTCTTACTATTGTGAATACCTTTACGAATAGTTGGCCATCATTGTTCGAAGTCGAATTTACGCACAATAGAGTTGTTGGTTTTGAGGGGAATCTGGTAACGGTGGTGCCAGACAACACTTGCCGAAGTTATGAATGAATTTAGGTCAGAGGCGAAGTCGTGATGATTAGCAGGGATGGCTGATAGAAAGGCTAACTGAGTATTATGAGCGCCTGGTAGTTGAGCTGTAAGGAAAGAAGTTTACAAGGAGTTTTTAATGTTGAATTTTTGTTATTTCATTTATGTAGTTTATTTGGGCGGGAAATTTCGTTATTTATTTCTTTTATTTCTTAATTTTAGGAAGTTATACATAATAAAAATTCAGATTTTATAAATTATGCCCATTTTTGGTAAAATTATGTGTGAGGGCGAAGTAAATAATTATTGTTGGTCTAGACAAACAAGTTCAAGGCCAAATGTATGTATTTTGTCGGGTGATCGGTCGCTGGAACCGATGTTCGATAATTTGAATTCGGGCATGAGGAATAATGGGAAGTGGAATTGACTGGTTGGACGGAATGATGAAGGATAGGAAACAGGGATTCGGATTTTAAAAGACGTTGGCCTCCGGTCGATACTGAAGCACAATTTTGCTTATAACATTTATTAAGTTTTAAGTAAAAATTTTAAATTAAATTTTTGAGGCGGTAGAGATGGTGCCGCAAAAGTAAAATTAAAACAAATTCGAAAAGTTTTTGCCGAAATATTTATTCGGGCCGAGAAAAAAAAAGTTTTGTGGCAGATATTGTATGGAAGTATTCGTGCGCAGGCTGGTTGGATATATACGTAAGCCCTGGCCGAATGTTTTTTGAATACCCGGCAATTCAAGGAAAAGGAAATCTGGGATTTAATTAATCTGCACTTGCCCAACACTGGGTCAAAAATCCTGGCCCATCTATTTACCACCGGAGGAGGATTCAACGCAGTTTTTGGAAGGGGAAAAATTCGCAAGCCGCTGTCTATAACACTGTGGTGAAGGCAACAACAACAACAACAAGATAAGTGCCCATTTTTGATGTTTCGCTCATATAGACAAATTCCCCTGCCTGAAGATTTTTTGGGGTGACCAGGCGAAATTTTATTCACGGCAGTTGTGCTCGTGAGAATATTAAGAACTACACATAGAAATTTGTGGAGGCTGAAACCGAATTTTTAATTTTCCCGTCGGAGATTCCGGATGTCGATCTGTATTGTTTTTTTTTGTAATTTTTAGTATTCTTTTAATTCTGTTCATAATTCTAGTTTAATTTGCTTGTTTTGTTTTTTTTTTTTTTTATTCATTCATTCTTTGGTTTTTTGGAAAGTAATCGTAATTCGAAGATCCGATTTGTAAGAGGATACGGCCTTGAACAGCGTAGCCGTGGTTCTGGGTTTCGGGTTTTTTTTTGTGTTTATCCTATCAACCCTTAGGGAGCTCCCTCGCGGTCCTGGGTGGCCTTAGATAGGAGGCCCTGTTATAGCGCATCTTTGTATTTTATGTACGGCTGTTTATGGTCCAGTTGATCTCAGTTTTTTTGTTTTAATTCTGATAAAATTAAATCTTTAGAATTTGTTTGAGTATATATATATTTATTTTCGCTTGTTATACACATTTACATACATACATACCTATACATATTTAAATTATACTTGAATATCTTCATATTGAAATTATTTGTGTTTATATATATATGTTAATTAAATTTTGTATTATTTAGAAAAATGAAATTTTAATTCTTTCTATTCCAGTGGGGAAGGGAAGGGAAGATGACGTTGCGGTGAAGTGATTGTGCGGATGTGTGAATGTGTATGTGTATGTTAAAGATATGTCTGTCCGTGGTTGTGTTTATTTTTTGTTTTGTTTTTGTTAATAAACGCCCATGTTCTGCTTCGGCAGGATATGGGTTATTGTTAGTGGCGGATGACCTGTCATGGCGGGTTATGGACCACGCCCCTTTTTTAGATGAGAGCTGATCTAGTTGTGGTGGCCATGGCAGGTCCAGATAAGAAATCGGTCACATAACATGGTTGTTAAGTTTAGTTCATTTTCGTATTCTCAAAATGCATTAACCAACAACGTGTATAAATTCACCACTAATGGTAAAAAATCTGAATGACATTTTAAGCATTTTTTTTGGTAAGATATCTTTGTCAAATAGCAAAATGTCTCCCGAAGAGGTAAATATTTTAAGAACTTTAAAATTTAAGATGAAAATAGCTACGAAAGGAAATTTTGTTTGTTGATAAGACCTATTCGTTGATTAATAAAATAGTTAAGAAATCAGCTCTAAATTTTTCGCAAGAATACGAAATCTTAACAACTATTAATTCTTAACTATTTGTTTGTTTGGTTGTTATCGTGGTGAGCTTAGTTATATAGTTAGAAAACGGCTGAGATTCACCGGTACAGATATATCGCTCATCTCTACATTATTCCCAATGCAATTAAATGCTGTAAAAAATTAGTAATTTCTGTCGTTTCTTTTAAGTGTTATGAAGAGAGGTGGTAAACGTATTCGAATGGATGATCCCCCTCCAGGATTCGGAAGTGGAGTAACTGGGTATGTGCTCTAAATTAAAGTTCAGATAACATTGTAATGTCTTAAATCTTAAAAAGCGATCATGGGGCCACCTCTGATCATGAAAGTCCCACGAAACGAATGACTCGTTTGAGAGCTCGTGGAGGAGTGAGAGACAAGCCACCAATTATAGATGATGAAGACGATGAGTTTTATACTCCTACAGTGCGTAAAAGAAAATTGGCTATTCCACGTAAGACCGTAGATCGCCGGGAGCGTGTAGACCGTTTGCGAAAAGATCATATAGAAAAAGAACAAGAACGCTTCGACATAGAACGTGATGTTACAAGTGATGAAAGCAGTTTGTATTTCGTTATACGACATTCAAAAGCAGCTATTGCGGTAAATAAATTATATATTTCATTTGGTTTCTAAAAGCTTTTATCACCGTATTTAGAATTTCTATAATTTATTTTTCAATTACAAGGATTTTTCCACTAGATAATTTTGTTTGGAATAGGTGCAGTTTATTGGGTTGTGGGGTATGGGTTTTTTATAAATATGGAACAAATTTGCCGTTGAACACTAGCTCAAATTTTTTGTATCTCTTGTTGTTATTGTTGTTTTTTGTCGCTGATCCCAACAACAAAAAAATTTTTTGTCGCTAATGGTTTAGGAGTTATAGCCCTTCAGAAAACCCAATGGGATGAGGGTATATTTCCTTTGTGATTCCGTTTGTAACGCATTAAAGGAGGCGTGGCAGGTATAGAAAGGTATATATGTATATTCTGGCTCAGAAGCACCTCCTGCGGCGCTTTAACCACGTCCGTCCGTCTGCCTGTCTGGAAATCCCGACAACAGGAGAACGATTAGAAGTATTGTCATGAAATCTGGCACGAATACTCTCTGTCATCACAGGCCGTTTGGCATTGTAATTGGGAATAATCGGACCAGCCGCACCCGACGCATTATAGTAAATGCATAATCAGCGGTTTTTGGAGCTACATTTCTAAGATAGTAGGATAAAACTATAGCTGGAATTACCGTCTCAGGCAAAGTTACCTCCCTAAGAAGGTAGAACGTATATTCCCTGTTATAGAGAACTCCTTCGGATGGAATTTAGGGAGATCGAAAACACGTCTCCTTTTTATATTAAATATAAATGCATCCGTTTTAGAGCTGAATTTCTCAGTTTGTAGCCCGGATCTGAAGCTCAAATTTCATTGTCGAGTTTACCGTATAGGTGAAAATCACTTTAAAAAATCGGCGTGACTCGCACCACTGCTATAGATACTATACCACGGCTCGGCAACCTGCGGCTCAGTAGAATCATACTTGTGGCTCTTGAATAGTACAAATTTTTAAACTGATTTTAAATTAACTTGCTGATGAGCTAGAGACTTGAAATTTGGACCATAGTTTAGAACTGGATGACAATGCAAAACCAAGCATAAACTAACCACTTATGTTCACTTTCAGGCAAGAAATGTGCGCCCTTTTAAAATATCGCTACAATTTATGAAATGGATTTTGAACCAGCTTCCCGGTTAGCTTGGGACTTCAAATTTGAACCATAGCTAAGAAGTAGATAACAATGCAACATAAACCATAAGCGAACCACTCACGCCCACTTTGGGGCAATAAATGTAGGCTATTTCAAAATGTTCGCTAAAAATTAAATTGATTTTAATTGATTTAAATTAATTTTAAACCAGTTTCCCGGTAAAGTGGAGACCAGAAATTTTAACTGAGAACTAGTATACAATGATATATTAAACATGGCTCTTTAAGAAAATAATTTACCACATCCTGGGGAAAAATGGCTCTTAACTTCAGAAAGGTTGCCGACCCTTGTACTATACCATCTATGCAGGCGTTTATTGAGTAAAGCGGTGCTATAAATTAGTAGATATTAGTTTACTATCTAAAAGTGGAATGAAAATGGGCTCTGTTTTCTCTTTTTAAAAAGAAGTTTCGATGTAATTTTTGTTTCCTTTTGTGACCAGTTTACTCGACAATATACGAAAACATGAGTATACTTTTGTGTTATTGAAATTTATTTTATTTATTTTCACTGAATGTTTTGGTGTCTAAGAGTCCATCGCTACTGCGCATATTCTTTTATAACCTTGGGTGTATTCATTTTTAGAGTATTGTTGATGATTGGATCGAAAAGTACAAAGTCAATCGAGGTACTGCTTTAATTTCTTTGATGCAATTTTTTATAAATGCGAGTGGTTGCAAAGGCAAAATTTCGGAAGACATGCAACATCCAATGGAACATACAGCAGTGATTCGTAAAATGACCGAAGAATTCGAAGAGGTATTTCTGCAAGAGTAATTTCATCACTGTAATTTATAATTTCTATTTCAGGAAAGCGGTGAATATCCATTAATTATGACAGGTCTACAGTGGAAAAAGTTTAAAATGAATTTCTGTGACTTTGTTCAAACATTAGTAAAACAATGTCAATATTCAATAATTTATGACCAATTTCTTATGGATAACGTAATTTCTTTGCTAACCGGTTTGTCGGATTCTCAAGTCCGGGCTTTTAGGCATACAGCAACATTGGCAGGTCTGTAAAACACAATTATTTTATAATCATTTATAATCAACACTGCAAATAATTAATAAAAAAAAGTAATAATTTTAATTTAATAATTTTTAATTTAATATTACTTTTAATTTAATTTTAATTCATAATTTTTTTAAGCGCAATTGCATTTGCATTTTTCTGCATTTGCATTGACACCCAGACAATTCCAGAATTGATTCCAGTAACATTGTTATTGGAACGAAAAACGAAATTGAATTAAAAACATATTTCTCCAACTGAAACTGATCTGTAAAATAATAGCGTTAATAACTTCGTTTAACCGAAACACGCGCATATTACGAAGGCCTATCCAATTACGAATGCTCATGTACATACTTTGGTCATACAAGTTGGAGGCTGGGACTGTCTCGTACAATATTTTGGGTATACGACAACAAACTATAACCATTTAAACATGTTGAGACTTAAAAAATATCATAGAAAATGGAATTTAAATATTCTTAGTTAAACTTAGCAATGGTGGGTCTAGGACTCCAGCTAATCAATTAATTATAAACAGCATTTAACAATTAATTATAAACAATCAATATTACACGCCGGCAAAAAGACTGTCAGAAAATGTTGTTTTTGGGAAATCGAATTTAAGTATGTTTTGTATCAGAAAATCTACTTTAAAATTTACTGAGATGACATATGAAGAAGTAAAGACATATTTAATTAGACTATTCAATTTCCTATTCTATTTTCATAGATATAACAATCTACAGATACCAAAAACACCATTGGAATGTTTTTTTTTGTAAAAGTTCTCCTTCCTCTGTTCCTCTTTTTTAGACCAAATGATAGAAATTTACATGAAATTTGTCATGTAAATAACATGACGAATCACATTTGTCATATCACATAACAGCTTTTTTAATAAACTGGGTTTTCAGTTACTGGGTTTTATAGTATATATGTATATAGCATATATAGCATATAGCATCTATACTAATATTATAAATGCGAAAGTAAGCCTGTCTGTCTGTTACCTTTTCACGGCAAAACCGCTGCACCGATTTTGGTGAAATTTGGTGTGGAGATAGCTGGAACCCTGACGAGGGACATAGGGTACCTATTTTATAAAAAGTCAACCTCTAAATAGGGGATAAAGGACTGTAGGGGAATTCAGTCTCAATTTTAAATTAAGTTAACATTGTGCTGGACAGAATAGATGTCAATAATAAATGAATTTATCATGGTAAGACACAAACAAGCAAGAAGTATCTCTGGGACCCTCGAGTTATCAAGGAAACCCTATAATGGGCCCCTCCTATCTAAATAAAAAAGTGTCGTGTATATCATATGTACGAGTATGTATGTACATATATGTACATACTGCAAGCACGACTGTGATGTGTACATATGTATGTATATCATTCAATCAAACTAAGTTAGAGCGAGCACTATTCCACGCGAACGAAGTTGCGGGCAACAGCTAGGAGCATATATATAACATATGTTTGGTATAGTATATTTGGAAACAAGGCTATGATATATTAAAATGATAAATAAATCAAGTAATTCTAATGGCCGTTACTATAACAGATAGCCTTTACCTGGTGCGCCATTGTGTTGCGGCTAGTTCCCGTGAGAGTTTCTAAATTGAAATTCCACCATGTCGTTAACATGACAAGGTCATAGTTGCGCACTAAATCGACCGACTATATTTTAGTGAGGCTCCGTACGCATACAGCCGCTAACAATTTTGAGAGCGACGTCGAATTGTGATATAATTGTGGGCGCTGTTTAAATTATAAAGACGGAGACGTAATATCGGAACCATGTAACAAATAAACGTACAAATTTTTACATATTCCTAAATTACCGGTCGATATTCGGCAGACCAGAAGCTCGACCGGTAATCGGTGTTTTCGTCATGAAGAATTCTTTCAAATGCAAATAATTTTATTATGTCTTTTAGCTATGAAATTAATGACTGCGCTTGTTGATGTCGCTTTGCTAGTTTCGAGTAATTTTGAAAATGCAGCAAAACAATACGAAGCCGAAAGAGTTAAAGTGAGGAAGAAATTAAATTTGATTGAGCAATTTTTAAAACACTGAATTGATTTTAGACTCGAGATCGCAGGGCGTCGGACCGATTAGAATCACTAATGACAAAACGAGCGGAATTAGAGGAAAATATGGATGAAATAAAGAATATGCTCACATATATGTTTAAATCTGTTTTTGTTCACCGATATAGGTAAGTGCAACATTCTCATAAAGAACAAATAAGTAAGAAAACAAAATAAATGCAATAAAAGAACACAAATGAATTAGGAAATGAAAACAATAATTTATTTACTCGCAGAGATACTTTACCGGAAATTCGTGCCATTTGTATGGCTGAAATCGGTGTTTGGATGGAGAACTATCCACAGAATTTTCTTGATGATTCTTATTTGAAGTATATTGGTTGGACCTTACACGACAAAGTCGGAGAAGTACGGCTTCGATGTTTGCAAGCACTTTTACCACTTTATGAAAAGGATGAACTAAAGGGCAAGCTGGAACTATTCACATCAAAATTTAAGGATCGTATAGTTGCAATGACTTTAGATAAAGAATTTGATGTAGCAGTGCATGCCGTGAAATTAGTGATAAGTATTTTAAAGTAAGATTATGATAAGCTCTGGTATGGATAGAGCCAAGCACCTTAAGTCTACATATACATCTTTACAGAATCCATCCGGACATTTTAGCCGATAAAGATTGTGAAATAGTTTACGAACTCGTGTATTCCTCTCATCGTGGTGTTGCTCAAACTGCTGCGGAATTTTTGAATGTGCGCTTATTTCATCTTACCAATGATGCAGAAATATCAACAACTAAGCGGGGGAAATTAAGGTTACCAAATACCCCATTAATTAGAGACTTGGTGCAGTTCTTTATTGAATCTGAATTACATGAGCATGGCGCTTATTTGGTTGATTCGTTTATTGATAATAACGCTATGGTTAAGGATTGGGAATGTATGACAGATTTATTGCTAGAAGAATGTGGACCGAATGAAGAGCCATTGGACAATAAGCAAGAATCTACTTTAATAGAAATTATGGCTAGCAGTGTAAAACAGTCGGCAACTGGAGAAGCTCCAGTTGGTCGAGCAAGTAATCGCAAAATCACTTTGAGCGCTAAAGAAATTAAATTAATACAAGACGAGAAAACTAGGTTAACAGAGCATTTTATTGGCACTTTGCCGGCTTTATTGGAGAAGTATCAGGCAGATAGTGAGAAACTAACGAATTTGCTCTGTCTGCCACAATACTTCGAATTAGATGTTTACACCACAAATAGGCAGGAGTCTTATTTGCAATCTCTGCTGGATAAAATGGGTCAAATTATGTCAATGCATACAGATATGGAGGTATTGGAAACTTGTTCTAAGACTTTAGAATATTTATGTACTGAGGGAAGCGCCACATTTACTCGTTGTGATGTAGCGCGTTCAAATATAATTGATAATGCAGTTAATAAATATAAGGATGCTATTGAAGAGTGGAGGAATTTAATAGAAGGTAATCTTTTCTAAATAAAAATATTTCAATACATTTTTACTTTTTTTTTTTTTATTTTTTCAATACATTTTTACAACTTTATTATCATTTAGGAGAAGAGATGCCAAATGAAGATGAAATTTATAATACCGTAATTGCTCTTAAAGTTGTATCCATTCTGTATTCTTCGCACAATCTGAATCCATGGAACCTTTTTGATTCTTTATACCAAGACATTAGCAGGAGCATATCCAGGGAACACACGGAGAGAGGACTGCCGCCGGAGGCCCTGCTTTACTGCATTATATCTTGCTATTTTTGCATAGCATGGGGATTATACTATATAGAAAATCAATGCGAATTGATGAATGTTTCATTCGCCGTTAGCGAAGTACAGGCACATCTACAAAAATACATGTCCGCTTGTTTTGAGCTAACTCGTTGTGAAACATGTGCTCCGATCCAAGAGGCTGTAAATATAACGAATTTTCTAGTATTCAATTATGATAGTACGTTCTTTATTTACAGGCTTATCAGTCAATTTGTGACTTGGTTATTATATTTTCCGATCAACTTGTTCGCAATGAAAACCCAACCATTCGTTGTATGGACTATAGATGCACCTTGGAGGAACAATTAATATTAAACAATTTTGTGCAGCAAAACGTTTTTTCCCTAAATCACGAAGGTAATTATTGCGATCCTATAGTATAGAATAGATTTTATTTCTACTGAAATGTTCTTAAGCAAGAATAGATACAAAAAGCTTTTTCATTACTTACTACGTACCTACTATTACCATCTATAGTACGTACCTACTATTACCATCTATAGTAGGTACGGTGTGTACCTACTATTCCCATCTATAGTAGGTTGTTTAGAGTAAAATTTTTTCAAAATTTAATTTTAAAGTCCTAACATTTTATTCAACGGGAAAGCTACAGAAAGTTTTTTATATCCTTGTGTGTAGGTGTAGTTATGTGTAAGCGTTACATCAAAAAACGGATAACTTTTTCGATTTTTTTGCATTAAATTTTTCAAATCGACCCAAATGTGACATTTTACACGGTGTATTTTTCTTGCGGTTTAGGGAAATCTTAGATGTAGGGAACTTTATGTCATTTTAAGATGCTAACTTTTTTAAAAGAATTTGGATAAATAAAATATAACTGCAGATTACACTTCGTCAAATCCGGGTTTTTTCCTCTAGAGCTCAGGAGGTTTTTACAAACTATTTCACTTTTTATAAACTTTGTATAACCACATTTAATTTAACATTGAATATTTTAGTTTTTTGCTTGTATTAAAAATTTCACAACGATTCGTTTCAATTCAAATTTGTATGTGTATATATTTTGTTTTAGAAAATGGACAATAATATTTTTTGCAAAACTTTTTTTTTTAAACAAAAC
The DNA here is from genome assembly GCA_949752815.1 of Conops quadrifasciatus. Classification (NCBI taxonomy): domain Eukaryota; kingdom Metazoa; phylum Arthropoda; class Insecta; order Diptera; family Conopidae; genus Conops; species Conops quadrifasciatus. The sequence goes on from OX457079.1 coordinate 17,688,638, forward strand.
GAAATCTAGCATTTTGTATACGTTAATTTATGGTCAATTAATTTATGTTAATTTATTGGTCAAGACGTCTTGAAAGTTTCAGGGGTTGTCTGAAATGGTTCCATTGCTTTCAAATCAAGCCGTGACTTTCAGAAGCGCTGCTGAAAACATTACCACATATGATTCCGATAGTCACGGCTTGATTCGAAATCAAATGGAAGCACTGCATCAACGCAAAAATGTTGCTATGTCAGTTTCGAATCATTCGAGACGTCTCATGCAGACCTCTAGTATGAATGTATGAATATGAACTCTCCAAACCGAACTTGACAAAGGATGAATTATTTTTATTTCCGAACGTCGTACGTTTTACGAGAAACATTTTAAAGGTTTTACTTATTTGGTTGGATTTGGTTGTTTTGATACAAGCCATAATTGATACGTGACGTGATATATTTACGTTATGTAACATATTTTTCCATAATGATGGACTTAAGAAAAAATGTTTATTTATTTATTATTTATTTATTACTAGTCTTTGCTAATAGCAGTAAGATAAACATCTTATTAATTATAAGAAATTGTTCTTATAATTTTGCCTTAAAGTTTTTATTGATTAAAGTTTTAAGTTTTTATGTTAAGTTTTTATGTTATGAGTACCAACGTAATACCTCTCTTTTAACCGTGGTCGTTTTCGACCAATTTTAAAATTTTAGCTGCCATATTTTTCATAATTCTTTAGGGAAAGTAGCAATATTTACTGACTTTGTTTTTTTATAATACTCCAAATCTTATCCCCAAACAAAAGGGGTTGGTAACGAAATCCCGAAAGACAAAATCCCGAACGACAAAATCCCGAACGACAAAATCCCGAAATGACAAAATCCCGAAACGACAAAATCCCGAAATAACAAAATCCCGAAATTACAAAACTAGTTTTTCGGTATTCTCCATCTTCTTGAACATTTTAAAACCACTAGCAAACAATTCCAAGAAAATAATAAAAAATTACTCTTATTTTACTTCTCTAAAATTATTATTAAAAAATTAAAAAAAAACATTATTAAAAAAATTTTAGCAGAGCCCTCTCGATAATGTGAGATTTTTTGCATACAGGTTTTTTCGCGCATTGGCAGCCTTCGGCTGCGGCAGGGATCATAATCCTCAATCAGCAGAATCCCCACGGTCATGTGAAGTTTTTTGCATACAGGTTTTTTCGCGTATTGGCGGCCTTCGGCCGCGGCAGGGATCATAACCCTCAATCAGCAAAATCCTCACGGTCATGTGAAGTTTTTTGCATTCAGGTTTTTTCGCGTATAGGCGGCCTTCGGCCGCGGCAGGGATCATAACCCTCAATCAGCAGAATCCTAACGGTCATGTGAAGTTTTTTGCATACAAGTTTTTCTGCGTATTGGCGGCCTTCGGCCGCGGCAGGGATCATAACCCTCAATCAGCAGAATCCTCACGGTCATGTGAAGTTTTTTTGCATATTGTAGATTATAACCTTCAGACAACAAAATTCTCTCGATATTACAACTTTGCTTTTCTGCCATTGTAAAAAAAGGCAAGTAGGCGCGTACTACACTTCGGAAAAAATTGTGACTTAAATGTCATTTTTTCATTAATTTCAAATTTTATTTCGTGATTTTCGGGATTTCTCATTTCGGTATTAAAATTTTTCGGGATTTTGTCGTTTCGGGATTTTGTCGTTTCGGGATTTTGACTGTCTCCCAACAAAAGTTTATATTTGCACTTTCTTATTGAAGAACTTTATTGAAGAACATTACATTGAAGAACATTACAAATTTCTTCATATAAGGCCAAAAGGAATAACTGCACACAAAGAAGTATTGACGGAAGTATTGAGGTCCTGCAGATGACCTTGACAGCACTTCCAAATGAATGCGTTTTCCCGAAAATCCAGAAAAGAAACGTTTAAAATGGTCTTGTGTGGAAGAATAATATTTTTAATATGAACAATAAAACAGGGCCCGGATCGCGGCAGTCGATCTCGAGTAAGCAATCGAGTAGAATAAGACTTCGACACGAGTCGAATCGAAACGATATCGAGCAGATTTCGACAGATATTACTCGACAGTCGATATTACTCTCTACCGACTCCCATCATGCCAAAGGCGTAAGTTTCAAACAATTTCGCGGGCTATCGACGATTCGGGCCCAGAATTAGTTTGTGCATTTTGCCTAAAAGTTATATGTAAAAGCAGCGACGTAGCGAGGGGGAAGGGGGCGGTCCGCCCCGGGTGATACCCGAGCAAACTAAGGAAAAAATGAGAGAATAAATAAGCACAAAATCAATTATTATGTATAAAGTAGCCATGAAAACAATTTTAAACCCAGCGTATAGTCCATAGGGGTGACACCCAAACAGAAAAATTAACAGTACAAAACATTTATTGAGTAAATTTCAAGTAGAAATGGAAATATTGTAAAATGGAACTTCATATTGTAAAAAATGCACAAAAAAATTTTATTTTAATTAAATTTTATTATCTATTTAAAAGAACAAAACATGGCCTTATTAATGCACATGGCCCAAAATACATGTGCAGATATTCCGATTGCAGAAAAAGCTTTCATTTGAAATATACGCAAGAGATTCGTACAATCTGCGTGCGGCAGGAACAATGCTACCAAGTTATGTCAACAATTCTTGGATGTTTTTTTACTGAAATTTAAAAATTACGTGTATAAGAATGTTGACATTTCGTAAATGCTTTGTTCTCGTTAAATTCCTTATTTTTAAAACGCAAAATTAATTCAAATCCATATCAAATTCTAACCTTCACACTTTAAAATCTTCAAACTTTCAATTTCAAATGCATAGAAATGTCGAAACAAAATCTGCACATGTATTTCGACTGCAGTAAATCAAGCAGCGCTGCATGCGTTTTATCTGCACATGTATTTTAGGCATAACACCTTAAAATGCTCTTAGGAATTTGGCCACAGTGGTTATACTTGGATACCAGGATTCAACATTCAGCAAATCCGACACTTTCACGGCTACCAAATTTTAAAGTTCTTTGGGTAAGATTAAAACCATGCTATGTACGAGGAGTATCAAATCCAGTCTGGGTACATCTCATGTCCGGCGATCAGTATGTAGGGGAACGTCACAAGGTCGTGTGCTGTCTCCCCTGCTATGGATAATTGCGCTAAATGTCCTTCTCGCAGCTCTTGATCAAAAGGGGATCAAAGTTGTCGCGTACGCTGACGACGTGGTTATACTTATATCAGGCCTTTTCCTCGTCACTTTTCTCTCATCACAGTGAGGTGATGGAGAGGGCGCTAAGAATATTAAGTACATGGGCACAAAACTGCGGATTGTCAGTCAATCAAAGAAAAACTGAACTTGTGCTCTTTATCACGAAGACAAAAATTCCTCCATTTAACATGCCAAAGCTAAATGGACAACAACTTCAACCTTCACTTAAGTACTTGGGACTAGTAATTGACTTGAAACTTAGCTGGAAGGAAAATATAGAATCCAGAGTGAGGAAGGCAAGCATTGCCCTCTATACCTGTAGTAGAACGTTCGGCAAGAGGTGGGGGCTAAAACCAGATATTGTACTACGATGGTACAAATTGGTTGTTCGGCCTTTTTCTGGTCTATGGCGCCTTTGTATGGTGGGCGGCCTGTCCAAAGCCTATAACGTGACAAAACTGGGAGAAATACAGAGAACAGCAGGCTTATGCGTTGCAGGAGCAATGCGCTCTACAGCATCTGCCGCACTCAACGTTATCTTATATATTTTACCCATTGATCTCCAGTTGAAAACCGAGGCATCATGCGCCGCTCTAAGACTCAGAGAGGCGGACTTGTGGAAGTCTAGATCATATGGGCATAGCTCTATCCTGAATTCATTGCCTCAACAGGTAGTGGCAGTCAGGACAGACTATACAACCCAAGCATTACTTCCAGAGCGTCACTTCCGCACAATTTTCCCGGACAGAGAAGATTGGAGAGCTGGTTTTGACCCTGGAGAAAATTCCTATAGGATTTACACTGACGGCTCTAAGATGAGTACAGAAGTCGGAGCGGGAGTTTACTCTGCTGATCTCAATTTGACAGAGGCGTATAGGCTCCCAGATTACGCGTCCGTATTCCAAGCGGAAACCTTCGCGATACTGCAAGCCTGTACGCTAGTAAGAAACAGCGGACTTGAATCAAGGGATGTGGTCTTTTTTTTTCTCTGATAGCCAGGCTGCTATCAAGGCTGTTAGCGCTATGCTAGCTACTTAAACCCTCGTTCGTAGATGTAGAGAAGAACTTAATCATCTTGGCAGCAGCTCAACCGTCTCCTTAGTTTGGGTTCCGGGGCACTCGTGCATAACTGGAAATGAGACTGTGGATGTGGAAATCTCAATTGAGAGTGTTAAGAAAAACCTGCATAATCACTTTTTAAGCTTGGCCAATAAAAATGGGGTTCGTTGCAAGAGTGCAACATATCCAGGGATATATGGCCACGATACAATCTCAGTAGGACAATGGACTTGTTGAGGATGTCTAGAGATGACATCTCACATGTGGTCTTTGTCAGTGCTGGACACTGGCCCATTGGGAGACATGCCAGTAGACTTGAAATCCTCCAAAGACTCCAAGACTCCTTGAAAGACTCCAAGTTATGGAGTCAGTAGAACATTTACTATGTCAGTGCCCTACCCTAGCACGGACTAGATTTTAAGAAACAGGGAAGATGTTTCCGGAAAACTTGAAGTGGTATACACAAGTTTCTATAATATCACTACTACGTACAAAATTTTCGAACTGGCTGTAGTGTAGATAACTAGCAGTAAGTTTCGCAGTTCATGGGGTAGTGGTATCAAAACGGCACTAAAGTGCTATTTGTGTCTAGGAGGTCCTGGGCAGCCACGTTTACTACTACTACTGCTACTTACTACTGCTACTACTACTACGATTAAGTTAAAACCGTCAGTAAGTCCAAAACTTACTCAGTAATTAAGGCTCCTCTGCATCTAGAGTACCTCTGCGAGGGAGACCCACTCTAAACTATCTATTGCTCTAGAGAGACTCTAAATCGTAATTGCAGTTCGGGATTTACAAAATAACCGGGATGTTGTTTCGGGATACGTATTACTGCATCTCAAAAATCATTGATCCTGGTGCGGTAACCATGAAAAAATAAGGTGATGAAAACCTCACCAAACGGTGCATATTTCTGGATGTAATGAAGTCTGTAGGGTCTTTTGTGGATTGTTTATCGCTTAACACAATTTTGCTATAAAACAACGAGTCAGATATTAGGCAGTCAGACGAGTTAGCCCTCTCTGCAATCCCTGCGATCAACGAGGAATCGATTAATTTTCATCTTCCACACTTTCATGTTCGACGGATGCTGATTATAAGTTCCGCAAATCGAGTGATTTTTAAAGTTAATTTTAATAACTTGATGATTTGCCGAAGTATACAAATAATAAGTGTCGACCAGTGAGTGCAGTGGATTCCTCACAAACGAGTGTAGATTTCCATTTAAGCGTCTCGCAGCGATTATCACACCTATTAATTAGTAAAATTAATTTAGTAAAAGTAATATAAAGTTGGAAAAAAACTAAAAATTGTATAAATGTGGGGGTATAGGGGTGACACCCGACGGTGTCGAAAGTGGCGGTGGCCACTTCCGTCCCAGGTATCACCCATGCTAGCTACGTTACTGATAAAAGGAAACACAATAAAAATGTGTGCGTTAAAAAAAGATTCTGTCAAAGTTACCAAGAGCGAGGAAGACATTAATTCAATTTTGCAGTCAGTTTTCTTATCATGGCATTGAGAAAGGCCGCTCGCTCTCGCACTTTTAAGCGAGATTTATCATAGCTCCAAGTCACGAGAGCGAGCACCACATTTTCAGGACTCCGGCTCGCTTGCGCTCTCGTAAACGAAGGCTCTTTAGAGAGCTCCGATAATTCTTTCTGTGGCTGAGACTCGCGAGTGAGAGCTAGCATTTACGAACCCTGATTATACAATATATTTTAGTTAGTTAGTTTAGAATTCCCGACCTCAGAATCTGTGGGAGAAGGGTAAGTAGCACAAATGTGTCGTTTTATTGCCACGAAACTGTATTGCCTATAGAAGCAAAATGGGGGATTGTATATAGGAAAGTAATTAGTGACCAGACTGCATTAACCACTTTGTTCTGTTTATAAACAAGATGAAGCTATCAAGTTTGATTGCTGAGAGATTCTTCAGGTTCTCAAAGTAGGGTTTCCCGAGGCAGATTATTCTGTTTAGGGATAAAGCTGGACACCTGCAGAGGTAATGTTCCACCGTCTTCTCCTCGTTAGCATCTCCACAGCTACGACAAAGTGAGTTGTGATTGCGTCCCAATCTTTCTGCGTGTCTTCCTATCAGCCAGTGACCAGTTAACACCGAAACTAGTCTAGAAGCATCTCTCCTGGCCCTGGACGGGAGGTAAGTAGACCTTCCCATATCGTAGGAAGGCCATAGTTGTCGAGATAGTTTGCAGGTGGAAAGCCCCTTTCATCTGGCGGAGGCCAGATTAAGGTATTGTTTCCGAATATTTGCAATAGCCGCCCTGAAGGGGGGAGCTATGTTGGTAGCTGGATGAGTATCCAAAGCTGCGCCCCTGCGAGCCAGTTCATCCGCCATTTCGTTACCGTAAATTCTCCTATGCCCGGGAACCCATAACATGGTGATGGACGCCCTCTTACTCAGACATTCTAGGGTGTGTTTGCAGCGTTGGACCGATTTACATTTAGTCTCTACAGCCATCAGCGCTTTAATGGCAGCTTGGCTGTCGGAAAATATTCCGATCGTTTGATTAGGGGGAGTGTTAGAGTTAAGGATGGCCTTGCAGGCCTCCATAATGGCCACGATCTCTGACTGAAAAACGCTGGCATGATGTGGTAGTCTGAAGCAGAGCGATAGCCCGAGTTGTTCTGAGAAAACACCGGTACCCGCCCCCACCTCCATTCTGGATCCATCCGTGAAGATAGTTATATCGTTTGGCAGATTTCCCCACCGCCAAATTGCTCTCGAGGGGAAAATACCAAGGAAACTACGAGAGAAGTTTAGGACCCGTCTTAAGTAGTCAGTTTCGTTCGGGATTACTGTTGCGTCTGACAGTTCCAGTACTCTACTGTGACCATAGTGTCTGAATTTCCAGCAATTAAGCTCTCTTAGTCTGAGGGCGCTTGCTGTTGCTAAGTATTTTATCTCCAATTCAATTGGAAGAAGATGTAATAGTGTTTAGAGCATCCGCCGGGCAGGACCTCAGCGCTCCTACGGCTCCCGCACAGGCAAGTCTTTGTACTCTAAATAATCTTTGGCGATAGTAAGTCTTAGATGTGGCCGTCCACAACAATAAAGCTCCGTATGTTAGGATAGGTCTGAAAATATATTTTATTACATACTATTCTATAATATTGTACGAGAAGTTGTACAAAAATTTTAAAACTAAATAAACGCACTACTGAAAAAAGGAATTTTAGGCTTACTTTAAAATGTATTTGATGAAAAAATTAGAAATTTGCCAATTTGTGTTTGAATTTTTATTTTTCACCACCTTTTACAAGGAGATCTTAAAATGTTTGTGTATGTATGTGTGAGGGCTCTCCGAATAAATGTACCATGCATTTTGGTGTTGTTGCACTGGATAGGAAAGATCACGAAACGAATTTTGCAGGTGGTGGGAGGTGGGTGGGACCACCAAAAGCGGTCATACGGGGGTGTTTTGACCAACAAAAAATTCTTCGATGCAATTTGATATTGCACGTGGTGGGAAATTTTTGTTGAAATTTATACGAAATATCACGAGGCGGATTTTGCACGAGGTAGATGGGACCAACGAAAGCTGTCATACGGGGGTCTTTTAACCAAAAACATATTTCTCAGTTATGTATGACCAAAGAATATACAATTATATAGAAGGCGCATCTGAACCCAAAAATTTTTTTCTTACCGTTTTCTTGGTGCGTGAGAAAATCCGCTATGAGAATGGTGCTTACTCTCATTTTTCAAGACTACATCGCTTACTCAAAACAGGTTTTCTTGATAGAAACAACAACAAAATACAGGCGGCTGATTTGCACTGTCGTGATGTGTAGTTTTTCATTGCTTTCGTTTGTACACCCTACACCTGACATGATAAGGATTTGGTCACATTGTTCCTTCCTTTGTAACTGAATACATAGCAGGCATTAAAAAGTATACATATTCTTCTTCAGAATCACCTGCTAAGTCGATTTAGTCTTTTCCGTCCGTCTGTAGTTTATTCTCAAGCCAACCGTAGTTTATTCTCAGACTAAAATATTCTCTAAAAATTTGCGTGGTGTTATTGGCAAAAGCCACGATTACTGGATAACGAGTAGGAACAGGAGTAAATAAAACAAGTAAGAGCGTTATTTTCGGCCTGGCCGAAGCTCATATACCCTACACCCGCATCTGTCGAAGTGATAAAAAGTGGGCGGGTGACACCTACTTTTTTTAATTTACAGGGAGAAAAGTTTGATCTATTAACTTGTCTATAACACTGCTTTTTCTACCAAACACCTCATTATATGGTATAGTATACAAGTGGGCGTGTCACGCCCATTTTTCAGAATATATTTTAGTCTAAGACGGTGGACTCGGGAATAAAATTTTAGCTTTAAATTCGCTCCACAAGCTGAGAAATTGAGCTATTAGCATGGGAAAATTCACATTTGCTATAAAAAGTAGGCGTGGCAATAATCCGATTTCCTCATTTTCAATATCAAACAGCCTATGATGACAAAGTATATTCGTGCCAAATTTCATGGCGATAGCTTTATTCGTTCTCCCGTAATCGTGATTTCTACAGACAGACGGACGGACATGGCTAAATCGAATCAGGAGGTGATTCTGAGCCAGAATATATATACTTTTCTATATCTGCCACGCCTCCTTTAATGCGTTACAAACGGAAGAACAAAGTGAATATACCCTCGTCCCTTCGGGTGTAGGGTATAAAAACAGAAAACATATAGTACTCCAATTTGATTTTTTAAAATTATTATTATAATGTAATATATTTATATACCTTTTATTGGAATTGAATGAAAAGAATTAATCCAAAATGGAGTTTTTTATGGGTCGAATTTTCGACCACGGGCGACCACTAGTTTATAAAAATAGTGAAAACTTATATGATTTTTAGAATTTGGGACAATAATTTATTCTTGGAGCATTTTTGCGTAAATTAGTGTTGATAAAATAATGCCAGGTTATTTCCAAAACTATAAGATTCCCGAGTTATACGCGTTTCTTGTTTCAGAAACTCACGACGAGTCTCGTATTGAGGAACTTCATAAGAAACGAAACTTCTTGGCGTCATACTGTAAATTAACTGTTTATAACATTATCCCTACGAAGAGTGCAGCTGATATTTTCAAACATTATGTAAAAGTAGGTATCTCTTTTACATTTACTTTTGTAATCAGAAAGTCACAATAAAAAAGGAATCTTTGTTTAGTGTTATAATGAGTACGGCGATATTATAAAGGCTACTCTTGGCAAAGCACGTGAAATAAATAAGGTAAACTTTGCGCTGACCTTACTGCTTAGTTTGATTGCAGTATTTAAGGATTTACAACCAAGTGACATTTCACAAACAAAGACATCAAATGATTTTATCGAGCTTAAAGAACTGGCAAAAAGATTTGCTTTAACCTTTGGCTTTGATGCGATTAAAAATCGTGAGCCAGTCATTGCATTGCACCGAGCCGGAATACTTTTTGCTGTAAGTGAACAGCCTGAGGATCCAGTAGCTGCACCAACTCGCGTGTTGTTTTTGGAAGTTTTGAATGAATTTAGTAACAAATTGCTTAAGCAAGACAAAAAGGTAATTCTCCATTTTCTCGATCGCCGCATTTCTCCTGCGATGCCATCAAGTAAGTCTGAAGAGTGGCAGCCGTTAGTATTATACCGTAACTCATTGCTGCATGGTGAGACAGATCATGTGCCTGCAGCTTCAAGGCGTATATGTCCTCGAAAAAGAAGAGACTATGGTATGCATTTTATTACACTAATTGATATTACCACACTGAGACCAGTTCTACATATATCTGCATTTAATTTCAGATGACGAAGAAGATGATGAAGAATTTGATGATGAGCAGCAAGACCCAGATTTCAGGAATTAATTTCTACGAATAATTTTCGTTGGGTAATATAGGTTTTTAGGAATCGGTGAATTTAAATTGTACGCCTTTAAACTTACACCTTATCGGATCGAATATCCCAGAATAATGAAAATAGAAGGAGTACATATGTATATTTATAAATTCAGTTCACTAAAATCTACATCAGCTTTCCTATATAATTCGTTAAGAAATGAAACACATGCAAATAAAAATCATGGTTTAGTTAAAGAATCCCAAATAAACATATACATATGTTGGCAATTATTTATTTACACAATTTATTGATACTTTGATCATTTCATTACTTTCTGAAATGATACTTGTAGATTACTGCAATAGCATTTTTTTAATTAGTTTGATTGGGTTCGTGAATGACAAAAAATTAGTCGGAATCCTGTTCCAATGACTTTTCCAATAGGTTTCAATCCTATGGGATCATCATAAAAATATCCCTTACTCTGATATATTGTATTATAAACTTTGTGACGAAGTTTGCCGGATCGTCCGGGTTTATAGCTGGGGTAAGCTCGCCAGCTTTCCATGGTTCAGCTACAGAAATTTATATTTGCACGAATTTTGCTAAATAGAATTTATTTGTGGCCTTATATAGTTTTTTTTTTTAATTTGTATTTTCCTTTAGTCGAGGCAAGTCAGAGAGATCAATTGCAAACGTACTGCACTGCACCTGACGGTAAACTTTCTAAGCTCAGCTACTTACTGGTACTTGAAGCCGTCCCAGGGTAACTATCGCTGTCTGTCTGTAAGGTTATCCTAAAATCCGCTAGGCCCTTACTTACAATTCTACTACGCGGTTTAAATCAGCAATTTTTTTAGTCACTTTGGTAGTGATGATTATATAGTACGTAATTATAACTATAGTACGAGGGTAGGTTGATATGTCAATGATTTTTTGAATAAAATAAATTTTTTTCGGTAAATAAGCGTTTTATTTCTTAACATAGTCTTCTTTTAGCTCGATACATTTAGTGCAGGGTTTTTAAATTTTTTTTATTGCTTCCACATAATTTTCTCAAAATCCTCAAAATAGGCGTTTGTTTCAGTGATTCGAAACGGTTGCTCTTATGATAGAATGTGAGCAATCGCAGCAGCTATCGCGCGGATAGCTTTTTCATGTCCAAATATTCTTGTAAAATTTGATATACCCCCTCAGCTGAGATGCCCAAAGCCTCAGCAACCTCATGCACTTTCATTCTCCGTGAAATTTCACTTTCTTTCTTCCATGAATTTTATCGACGATTTCTTGCGTCACCACCTCTTTTGGGCGACCGGAACGTTCGGCGTCACTTGTGCTGGCACGACCACAACGGAACTCAGTAAACGATTGAAATTGATTGTGCAGAGTCCCCATAGTATTTATCAAAACTTTCCATGGTTTCGGTGATGGTTCTTTACGCAAAAAATAATGCTTAATCAGCCCACGAAATTAACTTTTTTTCATTTTCGTTAAAATGGCTGTTAAACACAAGCTAAATGGCGCAGTTTGCTCAACATTTATACAGAAAAATCTTAACAGCAGTCTATTAATAGATAGATGTTGATGGGAGCAGTGTCGCATTTAAAGTTACCGCACGGCAAATTCAAAAAGTCACTGACTTTTTAAGCTGCCCTCGTAGATAATTATATAGTGGCAAGGCTATCCGAAGATCCGCAATAAATTTACGGTTTCTCTAATCTATCTCACCCTCATTAGTCTACTTACTTTTTTGCGTGTCCACTTCCGTATTAACCGGTCGCTCAACGGCTACTAATTTGCCCTGGGCGTCGATTCTAATTCTGTAAAACTGTGAAGTGAAATTTCATAAACTACTTTTTGCGATTCTCTTTTGGATTATGAAAAGTCTGCATTAATCTGATAAATAAGTCTTTAGAAAATGAAAATTTATTATCATTTCTGTTTCAATTTTCATCGTTCCATTTATAATTCCTCACAGAAAAACCAAGCATTAAGAATTATACTTGGTTTTAACAAAATCTCAAATTTCAACGAAATCCAAAATATGATTTCCACAGACAGATCATGTGCTTCACATTCTCATAGATAGCAAAATCCATTTGGAATATTAAAATCAATATCCATTTTGGGTATTGATGAAAGTCTCACCAAAAACTCTGTACTATATAAGGAGGTTTGTTAAGAAAAGCGGTGTTGTAAATAAGTTAGGGCCGGTTTCACAGGGCCGGTTAACTTTCAATCTGTGTTTAACTCAAACATTAAGTTTCACAGTTGAAGTTTTGACTTAAGTTTAATTATGCCGAGTTTCTGTGGTTAACTCATGGTCATCTATGTTTTGTCTAGTTGTCAGTTGTTGACTTGTGTTTGTTAGCGAAAAAAAAATTTTTTATATTTATACTCGTATGTGTGGGTCACTAATGTCCTAGCGAATTTTTAACTTTTATGGTTGGTACGACAAGTAACCTTAGTAAAATTTTACCAGGCAGATGAAAAATGGGTCACTGGCACTGGTACGCTTCCACAAGCACTGATTGGTAACAAACAAGGAAAGGTATTGTATTCCCCAGTGACGGATTGCATAAAAACGAAGAAGCTGAAGCATTGCTATTGCAGAGCTTTAAGACAGGGAAGTGTAAAGCAACTATGTAATACATGGGTTAAGCGTCTTTGGGCTGGGCCATATTTATTGACCTCCTAGACTATGTGGAACTCGATGAAGCAAATGCTTACCCAGAGGACAAGGGCAAGTTCGATGACTAGTTATACTTAGGCGCTAGCAGCACATGAAGTACACATAAAATCCAAAGTGTTTGATCCACAATGTTCCGGCAGTCTTTTGAGCAAGATTTGAATATTTTTTTTTTATTTTGTACTCAACTCATTATCCCAGATAGCCGCATATATAAACTTTGAAGAATAAGTTTTAGATTAGATAAACTTCGGAAATAGTCGTTAGCATTTAAGTTATATTAAGGATATTATCAACAAAAAAACATTCAATCCCCCCACACGTTCTTTAAGAAAGTATCATACCATTGTGTAACACATAGCGCCCGGACTAGTTGTTCGTTTATCATAAATGAGCCCTATTTGACGCGCCGTTTAAAGAATCATAAACGAAATTGTACATATACATATGTTAATGAAAATAAATTCTCTATTATCGAGCTTTCGAACCAGATTACCCAAATTCCGGAAGCAACGGATAAATCGTTATAATTAACAATACAGAAAATTGAGTTTTCTCCAAGTTGCTTTATTACTATACATTTTTAAGATCAACTTACAAATACATAACTAGGTGAAGCTGGGAGCTATAAGCTTTAACTTATATGACCTTTCTTTCGACATTTAAATAAAAGAATAATAGAAACTGCACTAATTAATTAAATTAAAATTTCATCATATTTATTGACAATATACGTAAACGTATATATATGTATGTGTATATATATTGGATAAATATTTACAATATATTTACATATACGTATACATATATGTACATGTGGTATATATTTCATTTTTACTAGATAATATATCGGCATCTAGATGTATGCATATAGGAAAATAATTGTATTTTATATTTTAAATTTTATACACTTTTATAAAGATTAAATTTGTAAGGATTAAAAAAGGAAATTAAGAAAGAAGGAAAGAATGACAGCTCCGCAATTAATAAATATAGATAAAACAATTTATTATTCAAAGAGAGCTAAAATTCGAATTCTCCTTGAGTTGAATCGGGGTTAAAATTATATTCATGGTTACTGGCAGACGGTGCTACCCTTACGTCCTCCTCCTCATTCCCAAAGTACTGTTCGATTATATAAAAGGATTTATAATATATATCGCGATTTTCGTGTGATTGCAAGTATTCAATTTTATCCAGTCCTGAAAGATTTTGAGAGAAATAAGAATTACATTTTGTATTAAGCACTAGTAGTCTATTGGCTAAAATAAGTATTTAGTATTAACAGTTTTATCATTCTTATATTGTATCTAGTAGAGCAATAGAGTTATATTTAACCACTACTGGGGGCACCAACAATTTTGCTCGCGGTAGCGCGACAAAGTAATTTTTTTTACTTACACTCCTTTTTAATTATATGGATTTTACATAAAGTCTAGTATTAAAAATAAAAGTAAAAGGCAACTGTTAACTTTTACTTTTATTTTTAATAGAAGTTAAAAGTTTACTTTTATTTAAAAAATTTTTGGAATAATTTATTTTCAGGCTCTGATTGTAAATAGTTATTAGTTATAACTATTTATAAAAATAAGATGTATTAAAAGGTACATCTCTCCCTTCATGAGTATAAAACTAAACACAGCATTTATTATTCGAAAAGTGCGAGATCACAAAAAAGAACTTAAGTTAGTCCACACGTAACGTAGCGTAGCGTGGCGTAGAGCACGTGGTGGCGATTAGTGGTGACGTCACAACAACCAACAGCAACTCTTCAATGGAGAGCACGGTCGATGAGAGCCAGCGCCAGCTAGTAAAAGAGCTATAAAGCTATCTCGTTCTATCCCATACGTTGTATATAGGAAGCTATGTGCAGTGATATCGTAACTTTACGAGTATTTATACTTGTTGCGTAACTCTACCTAAAGAAACCAAATTTCGATAGGTTTCTACATGTCATAACGATTTGAATAATCGCTTACATTGGCCGCCGTAAGATGATGTTGATGTCTTCGTCAAGCAACGCTACGTTGCGTCTGGGCTAACTGAGCCTCTGAGGTTCCCTGAGTCATTCCGTTTCTTGTTCTGAAATATGTTTAAACCAATAAACCAATCGCACATCCCACTTTATACCAATGGATAGTCCGCCCCTCTTTATCAATATCAACAAGTGCTAGGGAAGCGTCTTGTCTAAATTATATTACCTCCACATTCCTCTATTGCCATAGCGTATGGATTAGGTCGCGCCGAAAATTTTTCGCCCGCTTTCAGGATATTTTCTATAGCGTTTAAAGCTACTTGCACAATGTCGGAATCTACCACAGTAAGAAAGTCACACATAGGGGGAATGCAGCCAGAATGAACCTGTTAACCGGACACTTATAACATTGCCTTTAATAACCAGAGACTTAAGGTTTCTCACCAAATATTGTATTTGATCTGCTGTTCCACTGCTAGTAGCATTCGTTATAGCCCACGCAGCTTCTTTTTTTGTTTTAAAATCTGACATTTTTAGTATAGTCATGAGCGTAGGAAATATGTTGGCGTCAATAACAGCTTGAATTTGCTGCCTGTTCCCAGCAGCTATATTTGAAATTGCCCAACATGCTTCTTTCTTAATTGTCTCAATAGAAGAGCTTAATAAATTCGCTATACAAGGCAATGCATTGCAGTTAAGTATAACTTGGGTTTGAATGTCATCACCCGTTACAATATTGCCTACCGCACGCAATGCAGCTGTTACAACATTATTTTGCGGATGCCTAAGAATGTTTATAAAATAAATTAGTAAGGACTATTTGAAACTGCGATTATTTCAGCGAACTGACATTAGAAGTTCCACCAAACGGCGACAGACGCCTGCATCAATAACGGCTTGTATTTTATCATTAGGGCCATCAGATAAATAACTAATGGCCCAGCAAGTATCACTAAGCACATCTGCATCAACGTGGTTAAGAAGATGAGCCAAAATGGGCAAGCCCTTAACGACTTTTAAAAAATCAGCTGGTGGATTTTTCCCTCGGCATAAATTAGATAGCGTCCAAACTGCGTTCCTGGTAGTTGTTAAACGGTGGGAGCTGCTCAGCACACTGAAATAAAATATATTTTTTCAATATACTTTCTCTATAAGCCTACAATTTAAACGTACTGTAACAAGGGAGAAAGTATTCCAGAATTAAGCAGATAATCGCGACAACCTGGGGAATCTCCAGCAATATTACCCAAAGCCCACACCGCCTGTTCCTGGACGTCATCGGAAGTGCTTGAGAGTAGTTCAATAAAAATAGGGACGGCACCGCTTTCGATTACAATTTTTGTTTGTTGAGATGTTCCTGATGCAATATTTGTCAGAGTCCAAGCTGCTTCAAACTTTAAATAATTCTTTATTTTTCAATCATAGTTTTATTTACACGCTTAATTTTACTTGCAAAGAAAAGTTACAGTTGTTCCTTAAAAATGTTACAAAACGTGGAACAATGCCCTTTTGTATAACTTCCTCTATTGGTGGATTAGGATCTCGCGATAACAATTTTCTAAACTTTTGGGTCGCTATGAGTTGCTGCATTTCATCTTCACTGTATAGTTGAACAATCATTTCTTCTTTAACTATTGATTTATGTGCTTTAATATTTTCATGGTTTGGTGTGAAGTGAGGGGTTTCTTCAAGCTGTGTTCCATTATTCTGTATTTTATTAACTATTAGTGGCAAACAGACTTTATTTAATAATAACACACCTGTATGATTTCACTTTCCATACTATTAGCTAATTCTAACATTACATTACGTCGCTTTGTTAACTGTTGTTCTCGTTTCTGTTTTCTAATTTGAACTCCTTCTTCTTCACGTCGGCGACGCATTTCGGTTGAATCGAGACCAATGTTTTTATACCGATGTCTGTGCGCGATAGACATATCTGTAATAGATAACCAGAGCTAATTAAAACACTGAAGTGCAGAAAAATTTTAATTACTGCATAGGATTAAATTCTTCCCCTCGGCCCTACAAAGAAGAATTTAAGATGGCAAAAGCCGTTTGTATCCCAGTGAATTCCGGACTTACTGAAGGATTTAATTGTTTTAAGCCGCTGTGGACCCTTTATACAAAGAATAAGTAAGTGTTGTAAATACTTCCCTGAAACGAAAATATTTTAAAATATCCCTGAAATGAGCAATATTTTATCGAAACGCACAAATCAGAAACGCATTACAATATAAACAAATACAAATTATCTCTCCTCATTAACAAATGAACAACGCTATGAGAAAAGTAACGGAAAACCACCCAACAAAAATGGGAGACAGTCAAAATCCCGAATTACAAAATCCCGAAAAATTTTAAAATCCCGAAACGACAAAATCCCGATGCGACAAAATACCGAAACGACAAAATCCCGAAAAATTTTTAATACCGAAATGAGAAATCCCGAAAATTACGAAATAAAATTTAAATTAATGAAGAAATGACATTTAAGTCAAAATTTTCTCCGAAGCGAAGTACGCGCCTACTTGCCTTTCTTTACAATGGCAGAAAAGCAAAGTTGTAATATCGAGAGAATTTTGTTGTCTGAAGGTTATAATCTACAATTTGCAAAAAACTTCACATGACCGTGAGGATTCTACTGATTGAGGGTTATGATCCCTGCCGCGGCCGAAGGCCTCCAATACGCGGAAAAACCTGTATGCAAAAACTTCACATGACCGTGAGGATTCTGCTGATTGAGGGTTATGATCCCTGCCGCGGCCGAAGGCCGCCAATACGCGAAAAAACTTGAATGCAAAAAACTTCACATGACCGTAAGGATTCTGCTGATTGAGGGTTATGATCCCTGCCGCGGCCGAAGGCCGCCAATACGCGAAAAAACTTGTATGCAAAAAACTTCACATGACCGTGAGGATTCTGCTAATTGAGGGTTATGATCCCTGCCGCAGCCGAAGGCTGCAAATACGCGGAAAAACCTGTATGCAAAAAACCTCACATCACCTCACCTCAGAGCCTCCGAGAGGGCTCTGCTAAAATTTTTTTAATAATGTTTTTTTTTTATTTTTTAATAATAATTTTAGAGAAGTAAAATAACAGTAATTTTTTTATGCTTTCTTGGAATTGTTTGCTAGTGGTTTTAAAATGTTCAAGAAGATAAAGAATACCGAAAAACTAGTTTTGTAATTTCGGGATTTTGTTATTTCGGGATTTTGTCGTTTCGGGATTTTGTCATTTCGGGATTTTGTCGTTCGGGATTTTGTCGTTCGGGATTTTGTCTTTCGGGATTTCGTTACCAACCCAACAGAAATATTATAAAAAGCTTCAGAAGATACGAGGGCGGTTTAAAAAGTGAGTGACTATTTGAATTTGCCGCGCAGTAACTTGAAATGCGACACTGCTCCCATCATCTGTCTATTAAAACTATCTATATGCTGTAAAACTTTGAGCTGTGCCATTTAGTTTGTGTTTGACAGCCTCGTGAATTTTATGAAAAATGGAAGAAAGTTAATTTCGTGTCCTGATTAAGCATTATTTTCTGCGTAAAAAAACATCACCAAAACCAACTTGACAAATACTTTTAAGTATTAATTCAAGGGGTTAATACTTGATATACATTTTGCATGAATATTTGGACATAGAGGAGCATCCACGTGATGGCTGCCGCGATTGCTCACACTCGATCATAAGCGCAACCGTGTGACCACTTCAAAGGAGTGTTTGGCGATGTTTAAACGCAATCCGAACGATTTTTTAATCGTAGACGAAACGTGAATCCATCACACAAACCCAGAGACCAAAGAACAATCAAGAAAGTGGGTTTCCCAAGGTGGGTCTATCAGCCAACAAGGTCATGGCCACAGTTGCTTAATTTGCCCGAGGTGTCATTCACATTGATTACATTGAAAAGGGTAAAACGATCACCGGCGCATATAATTCCGAGCTTTTTGACAGATTCGATATTGATTTGAAGCAGAAACGACCGCATTCGGCGAAGAAAAAAGTGCTGCAAAATAACTGTTTCCTCGTGTGTAGTCACATTTGCAAAAATTCATAAATTGGGCTACGAACTGCTACCCCATCCAGCATATTCTCCAGATTTAGCCTCCCTGCGACTATTTCCTGTTTCCAAACCTTAAGAACTGGCTGGGCGGTAAGAGATTCGGGTCGAATCACTAAAACAAACGCCTATTTTGAGAACCTTGATAAAACCTATTATTTGGAAGGAATAAAAAAAATTTTAAAACGCTGGACTAAATGTATCGAGCTAAAAGAAGACTATGTTGAGAAATAAAACGGTTATTTGCCAAAAAAAATTTCTTTTATTCAAAAAAGCACTGACTTATCAACCTACCGTCGTAATTACAGAAAAAGCTTTAACAGATTTTAGTGACAAATTTGGTTCCTTAATCTATCTTCGCAAATACAGCAATTCACAGAAAACTTTCCGACTCTGCGCCCAAGGACTTGTAGCTTTTCATGTTTTTCGGTCGAGAAAAAAATAATCTTGTAGTTTGCAAGTTGGGGAAGGAAGATATAGAGAAAACCTAAAGTAACTCCCAGAATTTAACTTGCAAAGGGATAAAATTATGGCAAAATTTAGTTTTAATACGATAGATACTTTATACCATGGTATACGGATAGGTCCTTAATGCAGGAAGGCTAAGAAGCAGGTATATTTGGGGGGCCCTGATGGCTTCCGCCTCTTTCTTTGGGTACCAGATAATCCCTTGTATCTCGGAAAAGGTATCTATCCCTCTTCAGGGAGTGATACTTGAGTTTATAATTTTAAGAGTTATAATATCCGCAACAAAGAATTAGGACTATTTTAATAGTAAATTAATTAAATATTTAGTCCTCAATTCTTTTCACCTTAAAACCGCCAACCTGCTAAAGTTTTAAAAGTATATTCTGATATACATAGTACATATATTTGATTAAATCTAAGCTTTACGAATCTTCATTTTAAGCTTTTACGGATCTTCAAAGACAAATACTGACGTATTTAAGGTATGAGGTTTTGAGATCATGCAAATCAGAACACTGTGAGAAATTAAAATAACGAAAAAAATTAACGAAATTAACGAAAAAAATTACAATTATAAAACTTTTAGGAAATAAAATGAATGTAAACTATGCTTTTCTCGATTTACATTCAGTGCGCACGAGAATGTAGGCGCATTGGAAATGGAGGGCAGGTCGGCGAGATCCTCGGAGGTCGGCGCGTCCATTGTGTGAGTGAGCGCGATAAAAAGTGTAAGCAAGGGTAGTTATCTGAATTGTGCGAGAGAGTGAGTCGCCATAGAAATGGCAAAGCTTGTGTCGTCATATGAATTCTGTTTTGGAGGCTGTGAGAGATAATGGTAATTTTTATAGAAGTGTGTGCCTGCATGCATATTGCTGCATGATTGGCTATACACAGAGAATAGTGAGAGAGGGTAGCTATGTGTGAGATTCGTTATATAAATTGAAAGTATGGGTAGCGACATGCGAGAAAGCCAACATAGAAATCGAAGTTTGGGTCCTGATATTGAAACCCGTAAGGAAAAATTTAGCTTGATGCGCATTCTGTATGCTGTATATTCTTTGGTTTTATGCAGAAGTAAGATGGCTGACCCGTGCCAAAATGTTAAAAAGAGCGTTTGATTTGCAACAAGAAATAACATCATTCTTTGTCAGTAAGTAAAAAACTATTCCAGAGTTTAGCGACAAAGACTGGGTTTGCGACTTTGCGTTTCTGGTCGATACAACGAGTCACTTGAATGACGCAAACACACGCATTCAAGGAAAAGACCAATTAATAAATAACATGAATGATCTTATTTCTGCATTTCAAACTAAACTTAGTCCTCGGGATCAACAGTTGAGGACTAAAAACTTTACTCATTTTCCGACATTATCACTGCAACCAGACGTCACACAGGAGACGGCGGATAAATACGCTTCCTTAATATCTGACTTGTACCTCGAATTTGAATACTAATTTCAGGATTTTAAAAAACATCATCGTGCTTTTTCGTGCATTTGCAACGCCATTTGATGCAGACGTAAATTTATTACTAGGAAAATTACAACTCGAACATTGCGAAATATGTTGTGATACACAGTTAAAGCAGAAGTTCCATCAGGTTGGTTTGGAAGAGTTCTATAAAACCTATTTGGATAAAGATAAATATCCAGGGTTTTACAAACACTCTCTGTCGATGGTTTCGCTATTTGGAAACACTTATGCATGTGAACAGCTTTTTAGTCGCATGAAGCACATCAAGTCACAAGTGTTAACACGGATTACTGATGTTCATTTAGAAAACTGTTTGCGGGTAGGGACAACTTCAATCGAAATTAATATTGATGAATTGAGTTCTGCAAAACAAAGTCAGACGTATCACTAAACGAAAATATTTTGTCTAATAAATATGTTTTATTACTCGTATCAGTTATGTTTTATTTTCTTCAAGAAATTAATATACTTATTTTTTGTTTTTGTTTTGAATTACATCAATCGTTGGACCATTGCATTACATGTGCTGGGAACCGACGTTATGGTCGAAGCTGTAAAACGCTTGCTTGTTTACTTTAGTTAGAAAAAATTTAGCAACAAAAAAATTAGATCCGTGGCCGTTATAAGTGTAAAAAATTTAGAGGATGCCTTGAATTCTAAGACGATACTTTTTTCTTGGGCCACCGTAGTGTAGGGTATATTTAAATGTTTCATGAAATATCTACATTTAGGACTAATAATTGATCAGCCTAAACAAGAAGAAGGAAACACAAATGACGGAAACACGGCTAGAAGGTTCTTATCCGACCCGGAAACTGCAGCACATATAACAGGATTAGATTTTGCTTTAATCAAGCGGTTTCAAATAATCTCTAAAGTTATAGCATGTAGCAAAATAATAGATTCAAAAAAATTTGGCCAATATGCGAAGGAAACCGCAGAGCTTCACAAAGAAAAATATCCTTGGAAGAACATGTCTCCGATAGGTTATAAAATTTTGTATCATGGAGAACAAATTATTGAACACAATATTTTACCGATTGAAGATCTTTCGGAAGAAGCCCAAGAGAGAAGTAATAAAGACTACAGATATTTTCGTGAGCACAATACCAGAAAAATATCAAGACATTGCACCAACGAAGATCTGCTTTTAATTTTACTGTGCACTTCGGATCCTTATTTGTCGAACATATGTACGCCAAAAATGGAAATCAACCTCTATTGAATTAGATAATAAAGCTAAAAATCTACTATTGGACGAATGAAAGACTATTTAAGTAAAGTTAATTATAAAGTTAATTAGGTAATTCAGTTTTATAATTTCAAAGTGATATTAGCTTAGTAATATTAGCTTAGCTTAGTATATGAAAGGTTTAAATAAAAGTTACATTTTTAAATTAAATATACCTACTTAAATCTCTTTATTTCCAAACGTTTTATAGGATTTATCAGATTTTACAAAATATTGTTTGCGAAGAATTCAGTGAAAACAGGAGGTGCTTCCATTCAACCCTTAATTATTCCCGTAATTTTTATTTGATTTTTATCGTCAGGGTATTAAAATAAAGCTAAACATTCAACCTATGCAACAAAAACCGCGTCATAATATTCCAATGCGTTCAAAAGTTATTGATTTTTGGCCGCCTTTTTAAAATTCCAGCCACTGTGCGATGCTGGTAGAGAAATTTCCCCTTTCGTTTTTTGCCTTCAGCAGTTCAGTGTTTTGTTGTCCTCCACCGATTTAATTTATTTAATTTTTCATTTCTGAACGTAAGTCAAGGGATTAGGCTTTCTTCTTCTGCATTCTTTTCAACAAGCTTGCCGAATTATTTTTATTTTTCTGGAATTATTTCTGCCAATGATGAAAGCGTTTAAAATTACCGCTGCGGTCTTTATAGGTATGAAGAAAATTCGGTCTTTCTGGTGTTTCAAAGATTATTTATGCAAAATAAAAATTGTTTTATAAATTGTTACAAAGGCTTGTGCACTAATAAAAACTTTATGCACGACTTATTTTCGAAGTTTTTCAAAAACCTCTCCATGAAAGTGTTGATAGACCGATTACCTTTGAGGGTAATACCAAAGAATATGTAATAAATAGAAGGCGCATCTCATACATGTTTCAGGGCAAAAAAGTTTCTTCGATGGACGTAGCCGTACGTCCATGATGCGGAACATTCTTCGTACGCCCATGTTTCGCATCATCATGGATTTACGGCAGCTTCGGTTATCAGCATCAAAGAATACACCAATTTCGCCTTCATTTATGGTGTGTGAAATTGTTTTTTTTAGGGCTCGATAGCCTACTGGCTAGAGTGGCTTACTCGCAAGCAGAGGGGCCTGGGTTCAAAACGGGGTGCGGGAGTCGTTATAAAAAATTTTTTTTTTCTAACTATTTTTTCAATTTAAGCATGATTTTGTAATTTTTGTTCATTTTTCTTTTTATTCGCGTCTCCATGCCAGGTGTTCTTTTTATACCCTACACCCGAAGGGTTGAGGGTATATTCACTTTGTTCTTCCGTTTGTAACGCATTAAAGGAGGCGTGGCAGGTATAGAAAAGTATATATATTCTGGCTCAGAATCACCTCCTGATTCGATTTAGCCATGTCCGTCCGTCTGTCTGTCTGTCTGTCTGTCTGTCTGTCTGTCTGTCTGTCTGTCTGTAGAAATCACGATTACGGGAGAACGAATAAAGCTATCGCCATGAAATTTGGCACGAATATACTTTGTCATCATAGGCTGTTTGGTATTGAAAATTAGGAAAATCGGATTAGTGCCACGCCTACTTTTAATAGCAAATGTGAATTTTCCCATGCTTATAGCTCAATTTCTCAGCTCGTAGAGCAAATATAAAGCTAAAATTTGTTCCCCGAGTCCACCTTCTTAGACTAAAATATATTCTGAAAAATAGGCGTGACACGCCCACTTATATACTATACCATATAATGAGATGTTTGGTAGGAAAAGCGGTGTTGTAGACGAGTTAATAGATCAAAATTTTCTCACTGTAAATTTAAAAAAGTAGGTGTCACCCGCCCACTTTTTATCACCTCGACAGATGCGGGTGTAGGGTATATGAGCTTCGGCCAGGCCGAAGATAACGCTCTTACTTGTTTTTACTAACGATGTGTAGAAGAATTTTAAATGCCTGTGTTTGTGTCATTTAGCGTCTGTGTGTCATCGTACGTCGGATAAGCTTTGCGTGGCTATTTTTGAGTTCTCAGAGTTGACGACGCTAGACGTCGACAATAGATGAAAACTACAGAGGAGAATGCCTTTTTAGCAATAAGAAGAACGTAGCGCAACTGCGTTTTTTCTTATTGAAAAATTAAGGAAAAATTTCGGTATATTCTTTGCGTTTTATCCGGTACATTGAATTGATATAATTTTCGAGAAAAGTAGACGAATTTAATCTTTAATTTTTATTAAATTAAAACACTTTTGAACATTTAGATTAACTATAAACCTCTAATTCAATAAAAAGGGATATCTGAAACTTTTTAAAACTTTTTGTTTTTTAAATGTTCAAACCAATTTAATAAAGTATTTTACGAAATGTTCATACATATAGAAAATGTTAAATTTAAGAAAGTAAGCTTACAAATAAAATATTTGTAGTATTTATTAAAAAGAATTAAAAAACTCTTTTGAAAAATTAAATTCCAAAAATTAATAAATACTAGTATTTATTGCTTCTAAACTTCTAAAAATTTTCGTAAAAATTATCTCGTTTTAAAATTATCCTAAAAAAAATTTTACGATTATTTCAATTTCCAATTTCTCACATCGCGTAACATAAAGAAATTGTCTTTTCAATTTTAAGTTGCAAAAATTTCAAGCTGCGGCCGCAAGCGCCGACAACCTTGCCAACACACGCCCAAAGCAAACACAGACGTATAATATTACCCAACACAAGCAACAAACAACTGTACTTTGTCAAAAGCGACGAAACGAAAGGGTAAGAAATGCATTGGGCTCGGACCATGGAAGAAGAAATAATAATAAGCAATCAAATGTAGGAAAGGGGAACGAAGAGAGAAGAGAAGAAATTCACGAGAAATTATCGCGCTCGGGCCACAATACTTGTCGTGTGTATTGCCTACGTCCAAAAAAAGTACATGTTGCTAGTACCCCTTTGCCAACCGACCGACCGCATCTGTTGCGAAAAATTGAAACATTATCGTCGTGCGCCTTCTATGTACTGTATATTCTTTGGTAATACTCTTTGATCCCGGATTCTGTCGACACTGTTGTGGGTTCTTTAAAATTAAGGGCCCTTGGCATTGTATTCGTAGACCTGGTTCAGTTTTCCAAAAGTTTATCTTAATATATAAAAACGTTGGTGCGTATGTATGTCCGACCTTCACGGCTGAACCACCCGACAGATTGACTTCATACTCATAGCGTATGTTACTTAGGTTGCAAGTATCCTTTTTAGTTAGTTTTTGTCCCCAAAGGGGAACCTCTGCCCTCTATGTGGTTAAAAGGGGTGTTGCATGGTCTGAAATGACCAAAAATGGCCATAATTTCAGTACCCAGGCCCAGGAAGCTAAAATTTTTTTGGTGATTAGCCTTACGCCATTGATGTGGAATGGGAACATATTTTAAAAAATTCCGACCCCTAAATGGTTAAAATGGGCGTGGCATGGTCTGAAACGTCCAAAAATAGTCATAATTTCAATACTTCCAGGCCCAGCAAGCTAAAATTTTGTATGGCGATTGGTCTTACACCGTAGAGGAGCAATGAGAACACATTTTTAAGAAGTCCGCCCCCTAAATGGGGATTGTGAAAAGAGACAGGCTCTATCTAAGATGGCGAAGAGATCCAAGAAACAAAGAAAGAGAAATAGAGTGTAAACAATATAGAAATATGGTTAATAAAAAAAATTTAAAAAAACGGAATAATTATTACAGAGAAAAATTTGTAGAAAATAAAAAAGACATGCAAAGAACCTGGGACTTAATCAACGAAATTATTGGCAAAAAAATTTACAGTTTAGATGAATTAGAAAAAATTAAGTGGAAATTAATTTCCGAATTCAAAATATGATTGTAATAAAAATACATTAAACGTAATTGAGAGCACAACGCAGAACTCAATTTATATATCCGCAACCAATGAAGATGAAATATTTAATATTTTAAGCATAAGTGATAAAAAAGGACCACGACTTTGGACCATGGCATTAGACCAAAATACATTAAAATAAACGGGAGACCCACTAAATCCCACATTACAAAATCCAACAAGAACAAAATCCAACATTTTAAATTTTAAGAATCCAACAGTACAAAATCCACCTGTACAAAATCCAACATTTGAAAATCCAACAATACAAAATCCCACTTTTTAAACATCCATTTCGTCCAGTATTTCAGATGTCCTTTTAAAAAAAAAACAGTTTTGTTGACTTATTGAGAAGGCATTTTTGTGGCCGAAGGCCGCCATGCAAAAAGACAGGGTCAAGAAGACTACATTACTAAGAGGATTTTGTTGATTAAGGGTTAAAATCCTTGCCAAGGCAAAAAACTTTACATGACCGTGAGGATTCTGCTGATCGGGGATTATGATCCCTGCCGCAGCCGAAGGCTGCCAATACGCGGAAAAACTTGTATGCAGAAAACTTCACATGACCGTGAGGATTCTGCTGATTGGGGGTTAAAATCCTTGCCAAGGCCGAAGGCCGCCACGCAGGAAGACCCTGTATGCAAAAAGAGTTTGTATTACCGAGAGAAATTTGTTGATTGAGGGTTAAAATCCTTGCCAAGGCCGAAGGCCGCCTCGCAGGAAAACCCTAATGCAAAAGTAAATTTCTGCAAAGACAGGGTTTACTGAGAGTTTTAATACTTGCTAAAAATTATATTTTCTAAACGAAGCAAGGAGGCTTTTGTAGGCCTTAAAAGCAAATTCCGTACTTTTATGTCAGTTTGCAAATTTTCGTTGAAATGGAAATAATTACACTTAAATCGAACAAGGGCCGCGAAAAAATTGATAGTTAATGGCTATGAATACCATTTTCATAGACATACATCTAAAAATAACGTCACTACATGGATTTGTTCAAAACGCAAAACTCATAGCTGCAAAAGCAATGTATTAACGGCAACAATACAAGATATGCGTGAAATATATCGGCGTCCTCTGGATCATAACCATGATTCAGAAGCGTTTAAAAAGGAAGTAGTTTTGGCCAATACAAAAGTTAAGGAATTGGCTAAAACAACGACTAATCGTCCAGCTAACATAATTCGTGAAGCAGTCATTGATTGTGCGCCAGAATGCCGTCAATATCTACCCAGTGAAAGATCGCAGAAAAATTAAAAAAACGAGACACAGAAAAATTTCTATAAAGGAGCCCGCAAATCTGGAAGAAATTAGTATCCCAGAAGAACTGAAATATATAGAAGGCGAACAATTTATTCTTTCGGATACTTCTTTTAATGGGAAGCGAAACATTATTATGGGCACTCTCACAAATTTAAAACTTTTAGGCGAGTCTCCATGTTGGATGATGGATGGTACTTTTTATGTCGTACCAAATATTATGAGACAGTTATACAGCATTCATGGATATATTGAAGGACAGGTATTGTTTTACTTTTTTATGTAAGTTATGATTTTATTTATTTTTAATTATTTCGGATAGGTATTCCCTTTGGTGTTCTGCCTGATGAGCAAGAAAGATTCGGAAATTTATCGTCAGTTTTTTTCGAAGTGTGTCGTATAGCTTGCCTTAATAATATTTTACTTAATCCTGCAAAAATATGAACCGACTTTGAAAACGAAGGATTGGTCGCTATATATGGAAACGATAAGGTTTTCTCAGCTCAATTAAGGATGATTAAGAGCCTAGCATTCGTTCGTCACGAACATGTGGAAGAGTATTACATGGAACTAAATAAAACTCTTGTTGATGAAAATATCAAAAAAATCAGTTGTTGGTTCAAGCAAACTTATATTAATAAAGGGGGAAAAACGTAAGCGCCTGAATTTTGGACCGTTGTATCTTCGTCCTTGAAAGATAATTTTCCGAGAACCCAAAATAATGTCGAGGCTTGGCATCGTCGATTAAAGTCTATTATTGGAAGCAAAAGTTTGGGAATATACAAACTTATAAAAGAGCTATCTAAGGAGATGATTTTTATTAAACACAAGATTGCAAAATTAGAATCAGGACATTCATTTCCGGTGAAAAAAAAAACAGATCTTGGCGTACAAGAAAATACGCAAAGTAGTCAAGAAACGCGAGAAGCGCAGCAAGGTTGACTTTCTGAAGCAAGTTGCAATTAATATAAATTTGTATTAATTAATTATTCAATTAATTAAATATTACATGTGCTTATATACATATGTTGTTCTTTCGGTTTTGCTTATATTAATAAATTTAATATAATTGTTAAAATATCTAATATTTCAATATATTAATAAATTTTTGAAATCATAACTTTTATTAATTTTTGCTTTTTATTTAACAATTTTTTTATTTAGCTAAATATTTAACTGTATTAAGTGGAATTATTTGAATTGACGATGTGTTTGCAGTGAAGTTGCATTTTTCTTCTACTGAACATTTTGTTGCTTACCAGATATCAAATACATTTTAGAAAAAAGACTGATTTTTGAATTTATACAGTTTTTCCGGCAGCTTTAATGAATTGAATAATTATATGGTGGATTTTGTGCCTGTTGGATTTTGTATTGTTGGATTTTGTGTAGTTGGATTTTGTTCAGTTGGATTTTGTAGAGGTGGATTTTCAAATGTGGGATTTTTCGATGTTGGATTTTGTGTGTTGGATTTTCAAATGTGGGATTTTATACCCAACCCAAAATAAACGCGTTGGTGATAACTCCTGCAATAACCCAGTTTATTAATCTAAGTTTGCTAGTTTGCAATCAATTTGAATTCCAAAAGGGAAAAAGCATTAACCAATTGCTAGGGAACTCTTCAGATAAAATCAATGCACACCTGAGCGAAAAACATCACAGCCTGGTATTATTTCTAGACTTCAGCAAAGCGTTTGACACCTTATCACACATAAGCTTAATAAAGTCATTGGATAGTAAAGGAAAACGTGAAGAAATCTTAGAATGGTTTCAAAGCTATTAATCAATGAGAAAATATCGCATACGAATTGGAAGTCAGTATAGTAGCGAAATAGACATTTCTCACGGGGTCCCGCAGGGCTCAAAACTTGGTCCGATACTGTACATATTGTATGCTAACAGTTTATTTAATTATTTAAAATCTTGTAATGTATTTGCATATGCTGATGACACAGCGACAGTGGTATCAGACATTCCAGCTGAGTGTTGAATACGAATCATGCAAAGAAGATTAGACATAGTTGGTAGATAGTCGCATGAACATGGATTGCTACTTAATGCAACAAAAACTAAGCTATTGCACATAAGACCGCCCCACATACCCAGATCCGATATAATATTAACGTTTCATGACTTTGACGGTTTGCATAATAATTGTAATTGTAATAGCATTAAATGTTCGTGCAAAGCAGTTATTGAAGTGGTTGACAGTTCAGGTGCCAACTCTTTTGAATAAACTATCGATAAATTTAGTAGACTTACGTAAATCTGCAGGTCGAAATGAAAAATTAAAGAAACATATAATTCAAATGCTAAAAGATATAATAAAACCTATTCGATAACTGTTGTAATGTTATATATCTCAGAAACTAAAATTTTATTATGAACTAGAAGTACACAGCCCCGCGTTGCTGTGGCTCATTCTGGTTAAATGGTTTAAAAGCGTGTGTTGCTTCCGACCACAAATGAAATATTCCTCACACAAACGTTGCAACCCCTTTTCACCCCTTCAGGGGTTGGACTTTGAAAAATGCCGAAATATGTATTTGATTAATTATACCAAAGAGCATTAAGACCAAGTTTCAAGCAAATCTGACCACAAATAAAATATTCCTCATACAAACTTTGCAATATCTTTTCACCACCCAAATAGTGGGCGGGTGACGCCCACTTTTATATAATTTACAGATAGTAAATTTTGATATATTAACTCACAACCGATTACAACAGCGCAACATTTACAACACCGGTTTTCTCAACAAACACCTCTTACTTGTTTTTTTTTTACCCTACGCCCGAAGGGATGAGGATATATTCACTTTGTCTTCCGTTGGTAACGCAATAAGTGAGGCGTGGCAGATATAGGAAAGTATACATATATATTCTGGCTCAGAATCACCTCCTGACTCGATTTAGCCCGATTTAGGGGTTATTCCTGAACGCACGGGCCTTTAACTCCCATGAATTCTTCTCGATTTTGCTTTGTTATTTTCCATTGTTGTTGTTGTTTATCAGCAAACACCCGAAAATGAACAAAGCATAATTAAGAAGAATTCATGGGAGTTAAAGGCCCGGGCGTTCATGAATAACCCCCTTAGTCTGTCTGTCTGTCTGTAGAAATCACGATGACGGGAGAACGAATAGAGCTATCACCATGAAATTTGGCACGAATATTCTTTGTCATAATAGGCTGTTTGGTATTGAAAATGAAGAAAATCAGATTACTTGTTTTTTCATTATTTCATTTACTGTTTATAAATCGTAATATAATTCCTAAAAAGTAGGCTCAACCAAAATTTAGACAAAAATTGGAAAGAATTTGACAGATTGTAGTTGATCTTCACTGGTCCGACCGACCTTTACATTCTTATTCACTAATGATGGAACTTAACTCTCGGGCTTAGTAGTTGTAAATTTGTTTCTTTAATTAGGTTATTTTATTTGTATATGATAAATTTAATCCACAAATTTAAATTACAAATTAGTAAAATGGTCGCTACCTATTTATTTTTTAACCAGAACATATTACATTGGTCATAGCGGTCAAATGTCTGACAGGCTAACGATATCTTACAAAATTACCTTTTCTCGGAAATACAAACCCAAAAAATCAATGAAACAGTTGAGTTGCTTCTGCTGTTGCACGAAAATCTTCTCAGAAAAACTCTGACGTTTGAAAACTCACAAATAGGGAAACAGTGGTTTCTGCGAGACGACTTTTAAATATTTGAAAGACAAATACAGTGAACATGTGAGGGAAATAAATAGTTTTTTAACTTTACGTTCGTGAAGTTTGCAACGGCAATAAACAACGATCTGGGTTGTTTACATTACTATGAAAATTCTTTGATTAATTATAATTAAAGCCGAAACCGCAATGGCGCTTTGGGCACTGCGTGCGTTTACCGGCGTTAAATCGAATTTACAGAAACAATCGGAAATAAATCTCGACGCACCTGGTGGTTTTTCCAAAAGAAATAGCGCGTTATATCGTGTTTACATAATATGGTGTTTACATAACACGGATTTACATAAACCCAGGATTTCGTTTGCATTTAACTTCAATGAAGAATATTTTATATGGTGTTTTTATGTAATAATATGTTATGTATTATGTTATATATATGCATATATCATTATACATCTAAGTCCCCTTTTACATTAGGCAATTTTTGCTTTCAACTTTTTGACGTTCCCTTTTGTGATTGCCGTTTGCTCTTAGATTGGGCAAGAATTGCTTTAAACTTTCGTCCGCTTTCGTCTTTACGAAAATTCACCCTCTCACCCTTGTACTCGAGTACCTTACTGTGGTGCTTAAATTAACGCATTGAACGTTGCGTTACTGTCAAAATTAAATTGGAATACACAGCCTTATGGAAATGACCAAAATAAGCTACGTGCTAGCGCAGCGCAATTCGAATTTCCAATTTTGTTACGTGCTAAGAACTGAAGTTGGCGCACAAATTATTTCATTTGTGAAGTTTGCACCAAAATACAAAATGTGCACAGACGGAAAAAAAATATTGAAAAGATCGCATATAATAAGAATTTTTCTTGTTTCTCTGAGCTTTTAAGACTTCGCAATATGTTTCGCAAATAATGATTTTATAATAATGAAATCATGGCTTTTGTAATCTATACTAATATTATAAATGCGAAAGTAAGCCTTTCTGTCCTGTTACCTTTTCACGGCTAAGCACTGCACCGATTTTGGTGAAATTTGGTGTGGAGATAGCTGGAACCCTGACGAGGGACATAGGGACCCTGACGGGGTACCTATTTTATAAACAGTCTACCTCTAAATAGGAGATGAAGGATTGTAGGGGAATTCAATCTCTATTTTAAATTAAGTAAACATTGTGCTGGATAGAATAGATGTCAGTAATAAATTAATTTATATTAGAGCTGAGCGATATAGTGATTTTTGTGGAGCAGTTCCAACCAGTGACAGTGACAGCGCTATCACAGATACCTGTGGCTCGTGACATAAAATAACTTTATATTCGCTTTATACTCGCTTTTCCTGCGTGAAATAAGACTGTAAAAAAACTTAAATTTTAGTTTTTCCTGTTATATTTAAAGAGAACTTCGTTTTATATTAAATGCAACATTTTTAAAAAATTATCTATGTGTTTTTAAACATTAAAAAAATATACACAATTTTTTAAGAAGCATTCTGAAAATTTTACATGAACTAATCTTTAATAAAAGCCTCTACATAAAATCTTTACAATTAAATAATTATAGCATATCCTAACCCTATTTTAAATTTTTACATTCTCCTCCAAGAATGAACAGAATTAACAATTCAAAAATTAACTGTGACTGAAATATCTGCTCCAGAGGCAACCTGTGACAACTCGTCATTGTTTAGTAGAAAATCCTCGTTAGAACAGAACTGAGACTGAAATATCTGCTCCAAAAGGCAAACTGTGACAGCTCGTCATTTATTAAGTAGAAAATACTCGTTAAAACAGAACTGTGACTGAAATAAAGTTTAGAAGTCAAAGTTCAGAAGCAATCGTCGTCGCAACTGTGACTCGTGACTTTTATGCATCTATAACAAAGTCACAGTTCTCGAAATATCGCCCAGCTCTAATTTATATCGTAATAAGACACAAACAAGAAAGAAGTATCTCTTGGGCTCTCGAGTTGTCAAGGCAAACCTATAACGGGCCTCTCCTATTCAAATTAAAAAGTGTCGTGTATATCATATGTACGAGTATGTATGCAAGCGAACGACCAGAGATAAGGAGATAGGAAACTCCGTTTCCGCAAAATTTTACGTCGAAAAAAACTGAATTTCGTCGTAAAATGTAAGTGGGAAGTATAGCATATCTGTGCTGTATGTGAAGTTCACCGCATCACGTGACGTTTATATGACATTTTCTTTGTTTATTATTTAAAGAAAACAAAAATGGATTAACTTGTGAAAATTGTTTAGCTATTTCGCAAAGAAATTAGTGTTTTTAATGAATTTAAATTAGGTTAAATCATGCACTGGACTGCGCAAATAGCACTTGGTGGCACTGTATACGAACGGCCTGTCATTTTTGGTGAATAGCGATGATCTAGATTTGAGCAGGATGATTGGCCTGCCATGGCAGGCATGGAAATTTCAGTGCAGGAAACTTTGTTGCGACCTCTTGTATTTTTCTCCGGCCATCGGAGTTGATGGGTCATGTTTAAAGTGGTAGCGCATCGTATCCGATGCCAGCATATCAAGGCATTACCAAATCATGTCGCAAAATCATG
Source organism: Conops quadrifasciatus (assembly GCA_949752815.1). Lineage (NCBI taxonomy): Eukaryota > Metazoa > Arthropoda > Insecta > Diptera > Conopidae > Conops > Conops quadrifasciatus. The sequence goes on from OX457079.1 coordinate 17,721,998, forward strand.
AGCACTATGTGATACTATCGTCGGGAGCCACGGTCTTCATGCGTATACTCGGGGCTCAGTCAATTGATTTGAATGGTAGTGGAATGGAAATCAACTTAGCATTTGGAATCGCAACGCAACTGGAGAAATTCAGAAAAAGTACTTTGACTAATGATTAAGTTATTATTTAAGGGTCTTATTCATAAAAACTCACAAAGCTCTTGCAAACGGTTTGTAAGAAAAATTCAAAAAAAAGTTATTCATAAACAATTTTTACTTTAAAAAATATTTGTATGAGGTTTGTATGTCGACAGATTTTAAAATACAGTCAATGCCTTTTTAAACCTTTTGTAAAATGGAAAATGTCAAATTTTGATACATAAAAATATTAAAAATCAAACAGAAGTGAGCCTAACAAAACCGTCTCCTGTAATGTTCAGCCAAATGCGCTTCGCTTTATCGAATTTGACTTGGAGATGATGCACATAGTGCTGAAACGTAATGGCTCGTTTACACAGTGCAAGCTGCTGCCTGGCCAGTAGACAGCTACTAGGCTTGTCAAATTCCTAGGCAGCAGCTCGGCTCGCCTTTGCTGTCTACACGACACCTAGCTACTGCCCAGTCCTAGTCAAGTCGCGATGTCGAGTGAACTTGTTTTAATAAAAAAAACGGTGATACGCTCTATGACAACAATATTCAGGAATTGGAAAATATCTATAACCATAGCCAATGGGTCGTATGCATAAAAGTAGTGTAGTGATTACTTCATAGTGAACACTATAGTTTTTGATATTCTGTATGCATAAAAATAGTACACTATATAGTGATGACTACTTTTCATGACTATACTATTTTCGAAACACTACTTGTTAAAAAATCATATGCATAAAAATAGATTCTACTATTAGAAAAATAGTGTTTGATAAAAGATTTTCAAGTCTCTTTTGACAAGTCTATTTTAAATTTTTGAAATGGCCATGTATTTGAATTTAAATTGCGAAAGAAAAAATGAAAATATATAAATTGAGAACATTAGGGTCGGACGATAATTATAGGTCTTTGTATAGATTTTCGCGAGAGAGCACGGAATCGATGGCTTCATATTTTTTACCGGAAAATAATGAAACCAGAGGTGGTGCTTTAAGCAATGTAACAAAAATGAAAACATTTCTTCGGTATATTGGGGATCCCGGTTTTCAAGTAAGTAGAGATTTACGATCTTCTAATATATAATTACATATATAGATTAATACATCTGTAGGTTGGCATGGGTGAAGATTTGGGTATTCATCAAGCAACTGTTTGCAGAACAGTTTTTGAGACGTGTTCCCATATTTTAGCCAAATCGAAAGATTGGATAAAGTTTCCCCAATCAGAGGAAGAATTAAATATTGCGAAGAATGAATGGGCCAATAAATATAAATTCCCTAGCGCTATTGGTGCTCTTGACTGCACGCACGTGTTAATTTTGAAGCCAAAACAACATGGAGATGAATACGTTAATAGAAAAGGGCTAACATCATTCAATATACAAGTAACATGCAATGCGAAGGAACACATAACTAGCATCGACTGTAGATGGGCCGGTTCTGTTCACGACTCACGTATCTGGAGGAACTCTTTTGTGCGTGATGTTATTAATGAAAATCCAGCAGGTGCCATTTTACTGGGTGACGAGGGATACGGAATTAGTCCATGGTTAATGACGCCTTATCGTAATGCAAACACAACAACTCAAGAGAAATATAATAAGCTCCATTCAAAGGAACGCGTCGTAATTGAACGAGTGTTTGGTCAAGTAAAAAGGAGATTTCCCATTTTACAATCTAAAATGCGTATGCAGTCTAATAGAATTCTTTCGATGATTGGTGCATGTTTTATACTGCACAATATATCAAAATATTTGCATGAACCAGATATTGATGAGTACACATGTACTTTAGATAATGGTTCTAATATTATGGTACCACATAATGAGGAAATCGACGATAATTTAAATAGAAGAGGAGTTCTGCGTAGAAATGAGATTTCGAATTATATTAATCAACTTTCGTTAAATTAAACAAATTTCAAATTTATTAATTTAAAATTCAAGTTTCAAATTTTTACTGTTAATATAATAAAATTAAATATTTAACTAGAAAACAGATTTTTAAAAGGTTTTATTAACAATTAAGGTTAAGAAAGTCTATTTTAGTTATGAGTGTCTTCTATCTGCGAATTTGCTATCTTCTCCTGCTTAACAAGTAACCGTTCTTGCATTTCAAATACTTTGAGCTGCTTCAAAAGAACAAACCTTTGCAATTGAAGAAGCGTTAAGCCTTTCGTCTCGTTAGTCTCAAATTTATTCAACATCTAAAAAACATTCAAGAAATTATTAATTTTTAATTTTCTCCTTCTTTCTGTTGGAGATTTTTCAAAATTTTTTCTGAGCATGGTCCGTATTTGCTTATTTTGATAATTCTACGCATTTAAAAGTCAAATATATATGACATAATTACGATAAACCAAATCAAAACCATGCCCCAAGTTTGCCGACTATGAATTAGTAGGTGCAAAGCAATATACACTTACGTTATCATTTTTGTTGAAAGAGTTATTCGACGAGGTTGACGATAGTTTGTTGCCTGAAGTCTTTCGTTTAAAATTTGACGGAACGAGCTCTGACGTGGATGCCTTAATATTGCAAGTTAATTTTGGTATTTTCTGAGTACACTCTAAATCTTCATCGTTACTGCCGTCATCTACGCTGGTACTTTCACCCAAAATTATTCCACCTTAAAAGTTACAGGAGAATATCAGGAGATTACGGTAAAGGTAAAGAAGTAAGAGCGTTAACTTCGATCTGGCCGAAACTCATACACCTACGTCTGTCGAAGTGATGATAACGTATAAGATGCTTACATATAGTAAGCACGGTTGACTCCATATTTGCTATAAAAAGCAGGCGTGGCAGTGGCCCGATTTTCTCCATTTTCAATACCAAAGAGCCTAGGCTGACAGAAAATATTCGTTGCAAATTTCGTGACGATATGCGTTCTTCAGTAAACCTGTTTTTCACAGACGGACGGATAAACAGACCGACAGTGCTAAATCGACTCAGGAAGTGATTCTAAACCCTCCTTAAAGTAAACATACTCTCATCCATTCGGGTATACCTTTATATGGGTTAATCGCTGGATTATCAGAAGCATGCAGTAATTCGGCCAAATCTTTTTCTGGCTGCGATAATTTAATTGGGTGGTTTCCAGTGCGTGAAAGATCAGACTTAGTCTTCAGTTTCGACTTAAAATTTTGAACTTTTTTCAAAATTTGTTTCACTGTGTGGCTGATACCCTTATCTACTTGCAATTGCTGCGATATCTTATTGGCCGCTTCTTGCTTTTTCATTTTTACTGGCGGTGTTTGACTTTTGGACAGCAATACTTTTCCATATTTTTTGATGTACATATGTTATAAACATAGCATCGGTCACCCGCGATGATGTAGTAGTTGCATGCAGATCTTCCTCGCAACTTCCCTCTAAAAACTCTTCAAACTGCAGTAGATCATCGTTTTGATTCCATAGTATAACTGTAAATATCAAATAATAAGCCACCGAACTAGAATTCTTATTTTATACGTACTTACAGCTTCGAGCAAAATTGTAACGTTACGGAAATAATTAATTTGACAGAAAAACAAAATTTGAAAAAGTAGTGAACACTCAATTTGAAAATTCGAAATTAGTGAGGCTTAAAAGTTATTATGCATATGAAAATTAGTGTTCACTATCGACTTTTCACTACTTCATAGTAGACACTCATACGAAGCTTTCACTCCTTTTTATGCATACGACCCAATATCAAAACAAAAAGAGCGAAAGAAAAGGATTTTGATTGTTGTTTTCTTTTCTTTTAAATTAATTGTTTTCATTATATTATCTATTATATCAAACCATTTTATGGATGGTTTGTACACCTCGTCTGCGCTAGCGCCACTCTTCTTGCTTTTTTCGATTTTATTCACTTCTTGATTGTAGGTGGATCGTAAATTTTTTATTTTCTTGGTTACCTCAATGGTGTTACCTAGGTGCATTCCTTTTGCGATATGTTCCAAAGATGCTTTTCTCATATCTCTATTTCGATAGTTTTTATCGAAACAATTCCACAGGTTCTCTTGGTCTCTGTAGTCTTCTTGGTCTTCTGACATGAATGAAATATTATTGTCAGAAGACCATCTATCCGCAGCCATTTCGAACGATTCGGCGTAGTACAAAAAAAAAAAAACAGGTGTTTCACGCACAGCTGTCCGGCGAGCAGGCGAGTGAAAACAAAAAATGTTGAAGTAACTCGGATGCGAGCTACTAACCAACTCACACGTACGAGTTACTCGTAAGTTACGTCCAAACGTTGCGAGTTACTGCAGTGCAGCTACTCGGAAGGCTGACTCGTACGCTAGCTCGCACTGTGTAAACCAGGCATAATGGCTTGTAGAGTTTCATTAATGAAATATTATTGTCAGAAGACCATCTATCCGCAGCCATTTCGAACGATTCGGCGTAGTACACTAAAAAAAAACAACAAATGTTGAAGTAACTCGGATGCGAGCTGCTAACCAACTCACACGTACGAGTTACTCGTAAGTTACGTCCAAACGTTGCGAGTTACTGCAGTGCAGCTACTCGGAAGGCTGACTCGTACGCTAGCTCGCACTGTGTAAACCAGGCATAAGAAGCCGTTGGAAATACGCACGCAACCTTTGCACTGAAATGGTCGACTGGTGTATGGACGATGACAACGAATTGTCTGCTTTTCATGAACGATTCAACGGTTATTCGATATTGAAAAGTTCCAGTACTTTTGGTGCCTCGAATCAGAAAGATAACCAAGAAACGCAAATAAGCATTGTTGCCCAAACGCATGTACGTGCGACTTATACATTAAGCGCTGAGCCGCTGGATAAACTTGTGCTCGTATTGAAACGGGATCTCTTTGATTGTGAGTTTCAGCCAATTGTGTTACACACTTCCTGCAGGCCATCATTCAGTTCTTCCATTTAGTTATGAAAAAGTTCCCTTAGAACATACTCGCAAAACGAGCACAATTTCTTTACTTGTCATTGGGATACCGTTTGGTAAACGATGAAGATCCTACATGTCGCAAATATTAATTACTTTAGGCCTCACAGAGACTAAAAATCGTAGCGCAGAGCAGCATAAATTAATTCCATTGTTTTTTTGATATTGCGTATACCCTAAACATAGCGTAGCATAGAAACTTTCATTGAATAATATGTTATTGAATAATATAATATGTTCCATTGAATAATATGCTCTCAGTTTGCGCGAGGCCTTAGATTAAATTTAAATTGAAGTATAACTGAGACTCGTCAAGTAAGAACATTTTAGGGGTTGTAAAACGTTATTAAGAAGCATGTTAATTATAGTTATAGGAGGTGATTTAATTATACATAGTTTCCAAGAATCTAGAAATATATATTATTCCTCACTCAAATTTCTGGCGGTGATGCTTTATACACGTGATCGAAATTTATTTACATTAAAAATAAATTCAAGCCATTCAAAATAAACACAATTATGAAGGCATTATTAGTTTGACCTTAGTCAGAACGAAAAACAACAGTCTCTCCTTATTAAATATTAAAAAAAAAATAAAAATTTACTTTTAATATGTTCGGGGTGTTTGAAGCCCTAAAATTACCCCCTTATTATGTGCCTTTCTAAAAATTATTTGGAGCACAAACCAAATTAGATAACAACCAAGAAATTAATGAATTAAAAAACGATATGTCGTTTCATCGTAAAAAATCTGTCAAAAACCATTTCTAACTACAAAACGAATAAAATGTGTTTATGAATAACAGATTTTTAAAATGCTTTTTAAAGTTAAAAAGCATTTTTACTACAACAGATTTGTGAGGCAGTTTCAATTTTTTTATGAATAAGGCTGTAAGTGTTTTATGTGAAGTTTTTGTATTTTTTTTCTAGTACGGGCGTTGTTGTACTTGGCCACACAGTTGCTGGATTTACTCACGCACGAATCTAAAGTAAATTTAGACTCATTCAAGAACCAAGGATAAGCCTTCAGGCGGATTTTGATTTTTATTCCGATAGAAGCTCTGCATGCAATTGCAATATTTTAAAGTTACACTCTCGTAACTTTAAAATATTAATTATTCGGGTTGGTAACGAAATCCCGAAAGACAAAATCCCGAACGACAAAATCCCGAACGACAAAATCCCGAACGACAAAATCCCGAAATGACAAAATCCCGAAACGACAAAATCCCGAAATAACAAAATCCCGAAATTACAAAACTAGTTTTTCGGTATTCTCCATCTTCTTAAACATTTTAAAACCACTAGCAAACAATTCTAAGAAAATAACAAAAAATTACTCTTATTTTACTTCTCTAAAATTATTATTAAAAAATTAAAAAAAAACATTATTTAAAAAATTTTAGCAGAGCCCTCTCGATAATGTGAGGTTTTTTGCATACAGGTTTTTTCGCGTATTGGCAGCCTTCGGCTGCGACAGGGATCATAATCCTCAATCAGCAGAATCCTCACGGTCATGTGAAGTTTTTTGCATACAGGTTTTTTCGCGTATTGGCGGCCTTTGGCCGCGGCAGGGATCATAACCCTCAATCAGCAAAATCCTCACGGTCATGTGAAGTTTTTTGCATTCAGGTTTTTTCGCGTATTGGCGGCCTTCGGCCGCGGCAGGGATCATAACCCTCAATCAGCAGAATCCTCACGGTCATGTGAAGTTTTTTGCATACAAGTTTTTCTGCGTATTGGCGGCCTTCGGCCGCGGCAGGGATCATAACCCTCAATCAGCAGAATCCTCACGGTCATGTGAAGTTTTTTGCATATTGTAGATTATAACCTTCAGACAACAAAATTCTCTCGATATTACAACTTTGCTTTTCTGCCATTGTAAAAAAAGGCAAGTAGGCGCGTACTACGCTTCGGAAAAAATTGTGACTTAAATGTCATTTTTTCATTAATTTAAAATTTTATTTCGTGATTTTCGGGATTTCTCATTTCGGTATTAAAATTTTTCGGGATTTTGTCGTTTCGGGATTTTGTCGCATCGGGATTTTGTCGTTTCGGGATTTTAAAATTTTTCGGGATTTTGTCGTTTCGGGATTTTGTAATTCGGGATTTTGACTGTCTCCCTAATTATTCCCTTTGCTTTTTTGGGTTTCTTTCATTTATTTGCATATTTTCTTTTATTCTCTACATTTTAGGTATTCTATTACCAGATCCGTTACTCTCAAAGCCGCCAAATAGTACAGTAAAATGGTACATTCCAAACACTCGCACAAATCCGCCAGATTTACTATAGCTTTAAATCAAAAGAACAATGAAATATGCAACATGACATTTTTATAATTCAGACTGTATATTTATATGTTACTACATAATATTGTAGGAAAAATTATTCATCTAATAACTTAAATGTTATGTATCGTATAAACACTTATGTGGTTGTATGCATAAGTAAATAAATACATCGAAGAACTTAAATTCTTATTATTTAAAAGCAATTCTTTTTTACCCTACGTCTGCCTGTAAGTCTGTCAGTCCGTCCATCTGTAGAAATTATGATTAAGGGAGAACGAATAGAGCTATGAAATTTGGGACGAATATTCTTTTTCATAATAGGCTGTTGGTATTAAACAGCATACCGCAAACATATGCAATCTTGCATCTTAGAGCAAAGATCCAAGATTATCGAACTTTGAGAAATTTTGCTAGGATGTTTAAGATATTGCAGCAAAGATAAAAGGAAAGAAAGTTACTCATAACTACTGAAAATAAAGAATACTTCTAAGCAAACTAATGGCGGAATTCTGTACATTTAGTTAACATTATTCGTATTATTCGTTAAATACGATATCCATAAATAAAATAGAAGATTTCATCTAAAATTTATTCATTTCTTAAATTGTGGTAAAAAAATCAATGATATTATGAAGCAGCGTTACATTTTACGTTAACAAAAAGAAATTCAGAAAGTACGAATAAAGTAAAAGTATTTTTTGTAGCACTCGGTGTATAGAACACTATAATTTTCTATTCTAGGAAGTAATTTGTACCTCGCGAAGCAAAAATAAACGTTTTGTTAACAGTTCAAGCACATTTATGCACTAGTATATTTGATAATTTAGAAAAACATCAAGTTTACTTTATATTGTAGCATACCGGAAACACTTGTTTGGTACCAGAATTCATAACAGGCGCAAAAATAGCTGAGTTCTATACAAACGGGCAACACTAGTATCGGCAAATTCAATGGCGAGGTAAACGAAAATATGAGGGTATACCAACGCCATTTTATGTCTGCTCTTTTATTTTAATTGGATAATCAATTTGATTTTACAATGTTTTATTTTGCACTTGGAATGATTTTTAACCTTAAAATACTTCTCCCAAATTGGTTCTAATTAAGTAATAAACTATTTAAAAGTAAAATGGATATTAAATAGACTAAATATTGGCATAAATGAATAAATAAAAATTGATGTCTTCAAATTCATTACATATATGAATAATTAACTAAGTTGCTATCTCAAAACAAACGATTCGACTGAAAAATCTGAACTGTCATTGGGGTCTCATAGCTGAACCCTCTCCGTCCCGATCACTCTTCATTTGCGGTCTGTAATGTTGAGTTTCTGAGCTAAATTTTTGGCTTTTTCACGAACACTACTTTACGTCAGAGTTGCATATTTTGGCATATTTCAGCAATTTCCTATCTCCTTATCTCTGCGAACGACTGTGATGTGTACATATGTATGTATGTATATCATTCAATCAAACTAAGTTAGAGCAAGCACTATTCTACGCGAACAAAGTTGCAGGCAACAGCTAGTGATTTTATAAAAGCCGAATCTTCAAGTAAATTAAAGTCTTTCATATCAAAATATTTTTGTTCTGTTTGTAAGAAGAACAAGAACACAAGTTGGCGCAACGCTCTTATTTCGGTTCAGCGCAGTGTTGTTTTGAAAAGAGGAAACCCAACGAAACGCACAACGTGCTTATTTAGGTACCACAGTTAGGACTCCTATGACTGAGCGAAAAGCACGCAGAATTCTTGGTCAGCTTTTTCGTTGTTGTTGTTTCCTTTGTTCAAAACCTGATTTCTCATTTGTTTGTAAACAGAAGATTTGGATGTAAACAAGATAGAGAGGCGTCTCAAAGCACTCTCGAGATACAGAAAAAGGTTCCAGCATTGACTTCAGAGATCTCTTTATTTTTGGAATCGAATGAGACTAAACGAATACGTTGCTGAAAACTTGGGACTAGACGACTCTAAAGCAAAAGATCATTCGTCGCGTTTATGAATTTGAGGACATCGAATAAAGAAATGCTTATACTCGTATGTATGTATCCACTATGTATGTACACTTCGTATGTGTATCTTCATTTAAGACGGTAAGCAGCATTGACAACAAAAGGGTCTTAAAATTATGCGTTTGTTGTGTTTTTTTTTTACGCCACAGTACGCTACATTACGTCTGGACTAACTGAGCCTATAAATAGTCCTCGTGATTTTAATCTGCCTTACGTAATTTAGAAAAATTACGTACGGTGACGCCGTAATTCTATTATAATCATCTTATGGCGATGGTGATGTCACCTTTCTAAACAATATGTTGGCCTACGACCTTTTTCAAATTAATCATATACAAAACATACATAAATCAACGTTATTTAAACCCAATTTTTGTAGATGACAAAGATATTTATGAGATTTACCTATATGCTCCTTTTGCAAATCCGGAGGATAGGTATCATCCTACTTTACATCCAAAACACAATCTCGCAGTGGCTGTTGGAGCAATTCTCTCTCGCAATAGCTAAACTAAGCCTTGCAGCCGTGACTGCAACAACAAGACATCTGTTTGTCTTCTCTTCTGAAGACAGCTTTTTTTCTGTATATTTACTCCTACTTGGAACACCTTGATACATCTTCCCAAAACTTATCCTTAAGGAGAACATTGTTATAATGTTTAAAAATCAAGTCTTAGAATAACTTTTATTGACACAATTCCTTAATTAAATTTTGTTCAAAATGAATTTTAAATTTGAATTGTAACAATTCAAATTATTGGTTAGCTATTTTCTTTATGTCAAATCATATGGCTTTGGCAACGATTCAAGAATTTTTCGGGATTTTAGATAAAAGGTGTTCAAATTTTTCTCGCTCTTTGACCGAAATCACTGCTCGTATAAAATTTTGCTCGCTGCTGCAGTCGCTGCGAGGTTGTGTTTTGGCTGGTAGAGTGCGAACACAGCACCAGCGGCGGAGTGGTGACTCTCTTCCTGTATAATCTTATGGAAACATTTCTCCGCTTTTCACCGCTTTCAGGCAGCGTCGTGATAGATTCTATGCAATCGCGCCTCTGGTACGGTGTTTGCACTCTTAGAAATCAAATTTACACAACAAAACTTTTCACCGCAGTTAAAGGTGTTGGTAAAGCTGTATTTTTAAAAAAAATCTGCTTCAGGAAAACAAATTATCGACCGACAAATGACTTGTTTTCTTAAATGGAAAGCCATTTTAAATCTAAAGACCTCTTTTTCTGCCTCATGCCTGGAGTCTGTGCTCCAAAAAAGAATCATTTTCTGTGCCTGATTCTTTGTGAATCTCTTAACTACCAAGCGGTTCAAAGAGCGCTCCACGCATTTGAAGTGCGCGAATGCGCTACCTTTTCGTACGAAAGTCTATTTTCTTTTTTACTCTACATGTCCGCAAAATATGCGCATTTTCATCGTATCCTGGGGAAGCGAAGATGTGATCAACAAAATTGTCACTATAGCACCCGCTCATCAAAATAGATTTAAAAATAAATTAATTTCGAACTTCTCATTCGCTCAAAATGCCTAACGGATATGTAACTAAAATTTCATAGACCAAATATATAGAGGGCATACGCAGGAGCGTAGAGTGCTGACTTGCTGGTTTAACAATCACAGTCACAGGTTCAATCCCCGGTTCGGTAAATTTTAATTAATTTACTTTATTTCAATTATTATAATACATACATTATAATTTAAATTTAATTTACTTTATTTAATTTTATGTAATTTAAATTTAAGATAATTTATCTATGATTTAATTTAGTTCGTAGTTCAAAGCACACATATTTTTAATTAGTTTTTTACCGGGAAAACTGAGCTACAACTTTTCGAATGAAATTCAAAAATATGCTTTCAATTATTTTAAACATGCCTTTTGATTTCCAAATTTAAATCTTTGGAAGCGTTGTATTGGCAGCACCTACGGGTAAGAAAACATGCCCGTCTCTTTTATCTACAAATGAGAAGCGCTGGCTATCGAGCCCGCTGGGTAATCAGTGCCACAGCAAAATGCTTCAGAGGATCTGAGTTTTACGTGGTTCACGCAAGATTTATGTTCATTAAGGAATTTATAAACTAAATATTATATATTGTATTGCTCGAATTCTACTTCTGCAAACCTTCTGAATTATGTACATCTCTACCAAGTATAGCTAACAACGATTATGTAAACAATCTTATAACAGTTACATAGCCAAAGATAAGTTTGGTATGCGATAACCCTAAGCTGTTTTGTAAATTTTAAACACAAAAGGAAATGTGTAGTGTTCCCTTTCCTTATGAAATTTAATGAGTTGGAGTCGGATGATACTAAAACGATTTGCAAATAGTAGTAGTAGTACACGTGGCTGCCCAGGACCTCCTGGACACAAATAGCACTTTTGTGCCGTTTTGATACCACTACCCCATGAAATGCAAAGCTTACTGCTAGTGATCTACACTACAGCCAGTTCGAAAATTTGATAATACGTAGTAGTGATATTACAGAAAATTGTGTTTGTACCACTTCAAGTTTTCCGGAAACATCTTCCCTGTTTCTGAAAATCTAGTCCGTGCAGGGCATTGGCATAGTAAATGTTCTACTGACGCCATAACTCTGGAGTCTTGGCAGCTGCGGCACCCCACGTTGTGTGGGATTCCAAGTCTACTGGCATGTCTCCCAATGGGCCAGTGTTCAGCACTGACAAAGACCACATGTGAGATGTCATGTCTAGACATCTGTAGTAGGACACCACTGTCCTACTGAGATTGAACGTGGCCATATTTCTCTGGATATGTTGCACTCTTGCAACGAACCCCATTTTTATTGGCCAAGCTTAAAAAGTGATTTTGCAAGTTTTTCTTAACACTCCCAATTAAGATTTTCACATCCACAGTCTCATTTCCAGTTATGCACGAGTGCCCCGGAACCCAAACTAAGGAGACGGTTGAGCTGCTGCCAAGATGATTAAGTTCTTCTCTACATCTACGAACGAGGGTTTAAGTAGCTAGCATAGCGCTAACAGCCTTGATAGCAGCCTGGCTATCAGAGAAAACTACCACATCCCTTGATTCAAGTCCGCTGTTTCTTACTAGCGTACAGGCTTGCAGTATCGCGAAAGTTTCCGCTTGGAATACGGACGCGTAATCTGGGAGCCTATACGCCTCTGTCAAATTGAGATCAGTAGAGTAAACTCCAGCCCCGACTCCTGTACTCATCTTGGAGTCGTCAGTGTAAATCCTATAGGAATTTCCTCGAGGGTCAAAACCAGCTCTCCAATCTTCTCTGTCCGGGAAAATTGAGTGGAAGTGACGCTCTGAAAGTAATGCTTGGGTTGAATAGTCTGTCCTGACTGCCACTACCTGTTGAGGCAATGAATTCAGGATAGAGCTATGCCCATATGATCTAGCCTTCCACAAGCCCGCCTCTCTGAGTCTTAGAGCGGCGCATGATGCCTCGGTTTTCAGCTGGGGATCAATGGGTAAAAGATGTAAGATAACGTTGTGTGTGGCAGATGCTGTAGAGCGCATTGCTCCTGTAACGCATAAGCCTGCCGTTATCTGTATTTTCCCGTTTTGTCACGTTATAGACTTTGGACAGGGCCTGCGCAATAGCCCAGAATTGGCCGAACAACCAATTTGTACCACCGTAGTACAATATCTGGTTTTAGCCCCCAACTCTTGCCGAACGTTCTACTAAAGGTATAGAGGGCAATGCTTGCCTTCCTCACTCTGGATTCTATATCTTCCTTCCAGGTAAGTTTCGAGTCAATTACTAGTCCCAAGTACTTAGCCTTAAGTGAAAGTTGAAGTGGTTGTCCATTTAGCTTTGGCATGTTAAATGGAGGAATTATTGTCTTCGTGGTAAAGAGCACAAGTTCAGTTTTTTTTTGATTGACTGACAATCCGTAGTTTTGTGCCCATGTACTTAATATTCTTAGCGCCCTCTCCATAACCTCACTGATAGTGCCGAGGAAAAGGCCTGATATAAGTATTACCACGTCGTCACGATTTTCATTTTTTTTTAACTTTATTCGTAAGCCTTAGCCGTTTTTTCTAGCGATGACCATCACATCACGATCGCATACATAAGAATAGGTCTGACAATCTGATATGCCATCCTTGGAGAAAATCCGTAGTTTCTGCCTATTATCTGTTTGTAAGAATAGAGTGCTAACGCAGCTTTCTTTATTTTTCTCTCAATGTTGAGCTTAAAATCAAACTTCCTGTCCACTACACTCGTAAGTCCTTCAAATTTTGCTCTATCCGTGTTATTTAGACTCCCTCTATTTCCATTAGTGTCAAAAATGAGAACTTATTTCTTGCTGAAAAGAGCTGCATGGCACCATAAAAAGATTTGATTTCTTCCTTTAAAATATTTTTATTGATGATTTCCAAACGTGTCGTTGGAAAATTGAAATTTAACCGCATTATTTTTCTTTCTTTCTCACTCGTTGTTTAAAAACTGTTTTTCCCTCGGTTCTGTCTGAACGACTGACTCCTGAAGTGAGTTCACGACGATTTAAAGTTGATGTTCATATATCCGTCTCCTTTCCGCAACACTTTCTCTCTCTCTCTTAGCAAAACATAAAGATTCTCTTCGCAATCTTTGCAACGAATTCATTGTTTAATGTATTTCAATTACATTATAATTCATCTAAAAATGAAAGAAAGATACAGTGAGAGCTTGAAGCAATAGAATGACGTGGACGATGCGACGGTGTTGCGAAGGAAGTGCAGACCCCGCCTTGTTGATATTAACGGCCTTAGAATGTTGGCGCTGAATTGTTAGAAGCTGTACACAATCCGTTTGGCGCTGAAAACAAATAACAAAATCTCCTAACCAATAACAATACCGTTTCATACATATTCTTTAATAAAATTCTTTTATTAAAAAATAACTGTTTTTATTTACTTCTTTTTGTATTTTGTAATTCTAACATATCCATTTCTTCGTTTTTTTTAATTAAATTAAGGTTTGAAAAATACATTTCTGCGAAATTATTTGCTTTTTGCATGGCTAATTTAAGTTGGACTTCAAAATTATGAGGTATAACCCTTATTCCTTTCATATTGCAGTATTCTTCAGCATTCTGATTTTTTGCAGAACGTATTTCTGCTTTAAAAACGGATGCGAATTCTTTTAACCAAAGTTCAGCACTGAAATTGGTGGTCGTATATTCCTATTTGATTGCATAGAAGAAAGTGATTATATTAAGACGTAATATTTGCATATGGTTACCTTGGGCACAAAGCATCTAGCTTTAGCAATCCTATGGTGCATTCCAGCAAGCAATATTGGCCTGTTATTACATAATTCTATAATTTCCTTCAACGGGATATTATCTGTACACTCAGAGAAATAGTGCACTATGAAAGGTGTCTTACTGTCAATCAAAATATTTATCATTTCAGTCTGCAAAAATTCCCTGAAATTTAATGAATATCAATAGTTAGTTTAAGGAGAAATATTAAAAATGAAATCATACTGACTTAAATTTTGTTTGAGTTTTTTTTTTTAATTTGTGAAGTATTTCGTTTATTTCTGCTATCGTTTTAACTTTATACTTATATGGAAGTAATAACTCTGAATGTAAAATTTCATTGCGTATTTTCTGTAATTGAGTTTCTGAAGTTCTCGCCATCTTGCTCATATCACATTGTTGTTTAAGAATGTCGATGCGGCGTCCTATGACATCAGCCGTTTTCAAAACCTATATGAAAAAATTAAAAACAAAGTTGTAATAAATAATGAAATATCACAGTACTATGTTTTTAAATAAGTCATAAGCCCGTCATACATGGAAATACAAGATCGCATACGGATCATGCTAACTCGACAAAAAAAATATTAATGAAAAATTCATAAAAAGGTTGCAATTTTCGTATACGACTAACAAAAAACAAATGAATAGATATATCTATTGTCGTCGATGATTGACAGACAGATTTTTGGGAAAATTGTAGTTGTAGACTGAAAAAACCTATTCTGACCTACAACACATGTAAGACTCAGTAAATTTAACAAAACAAGGTATATTAAATTACTTATCCAGTTTATCTTAAATATGTAGTGTATATTTAAAAATGTTATATTTTTATACAATAAATTGAAATTGATATTGTATACAAATTGTATAAGATATAAAACCTTATTTAAGACTTATCTTTAAAGCATTAAATAAATAAATCATCAAGTTCGAAGCCGAAGTGCATTTTGTCGAGTAGCTCTGCAATATGATCTTTCCATAAAACGGGTTTGCTTCGGTTTAAGGCAAAACAGGTTTTCGGCGCAGAACAACACGGCTGCAGAACTTGCTCCAGGTAAGTCTTCAGGCAGTTTGTTTTTTATAAAAGAAATCTCTTTCTGTAACTGTGATGGATGGGGAAGGTTTGTATTAATACGTCCATGATTTATGTCAATTGATAAATTTATAACAGCAGTTTGAATGCGTTCACATTCCTCGATCATCGTATTGATTTGGGTTACCTTTATTTGAAATAGGGAAGTAGTTTGATCCTTATTTCGATTGTTTGCGATAGTTGTATGAATATCGTTATATCGTGCGTCTTTTGAAGGTTTCTGTTGACATCGTCCGTTGTTTTCTTGAGAATATTTACAGTTGAGTCTATAACCGACGTTTGATGTTTTAGCAAATGGTTGAGGTTTTGTTGATTTTCAATTATGTTGTTCATATCTTCTTCAATCTTCAGGCGGTCGTCTGCACCCATCATCCCAAACAAGATGTGACAGATTGAACCTACAAATTCGAAAGGAGCTCTTTTCCTTCTAGTGTGCCTGAAGGCGAATAAATCGTTATTAGCTTTTAGTACGTTCTTCCAAACTTGTTGTTATTAGTATGCAGGAATCTTTAAAAACCGGTAATCTCTTGCAATGTTGACTTAATTGGTCAAGAGATTTTCTAATTGTATCCATTTCTTTAAAATATGAGCTTAAGTTGTAGTAAATTATCATATTCCAATTTGATTTTATTATATCAATTTTACCAATGGTATCCACGTAGATTGCGGTATTGTTTTTAATTTCTACTACTATATTTCCTTCTATCCTTGTCGAGTTCCATGTTGCTGCCATACTTTTATTTGCCATTGTAAAAAGTAGCAGCAGACTTATTCCTATAAACCAAATTGAGACGGCAAAGGTAGTGGTTTAGGTTTATTCACTGTTGTTGCGTATACTCGAACTTGTTTTGTCGACTTTTCCTCTTCTGTTGTAGTTTCCAAAGAACATATCTTTTGAATTGGACATTTTAAAATCCCATTTTGTGTTTTTACGGTGACTACTTGAACTTTCCCATCGGACCCTGGATGTGTTTCTACAATTCTGCCGAGAGGCCATCTTGAAGGATATGTATCCTCATTTTTAATAATAACAACTTGACCAGTAGATAAGTTTGCATTTTTCCACTTGTGGCGTTGTTGAAGAGTGAGAAGGTATTAATTTTGCCACTTCTTCCAAAAGTCGTTTTTCATTTTTTGAATTAATCCCCATCGATTTAACGAACTTATCTCCCTATTTTAGTTGATTTATGGGTTTTCAATAATTTGGTGACCAATTAGAAAGTGTCCGGGCGTCAATGTCTCTACATCTTCTATACAATTACTAAGTGCGTATAGAGGCCTTGAATTTAAAACCGCTTCGATTTGTGAAAGCAGCGTACTTAACTGCTCATAGGCTAGTTTGTTCTCCCCGATTATTCTCCTCAAATGGTGTTTCATAGATTTTACGCTGGCTTCCAAAAACCTCCGAAGTGAGGGCCTGCCGGGGGGATAAAGTTCCATTGAATTCTTTCGCTTTCTAGGACGGCTGCTAATACTGAATTGTGTTTGAGCATTTGCTTGAAATTCACATCTATTCTCCTGCTTGCTCTTACGAAATTTGTGCCGTTATCTGTGTAGATATGTTGACTTTTTCCTCTCCTGGCAAAGAATCTACGCAGGGCTGCTAAAAATGCTTCTGTTGTTACGTCACTTACCGCTTCTATGTGAACTGCTTTAGTTGTCATGCATACGAAGATCGCTATGTATCCTTTATAGGCCTTGTGTCCTCTTCCTTTGGAAGTTCTTATCAGTACAGGTCCTGCGTAGTCGATGCCGGTATGTGTGAAGGGATGTGATATACATACTCGATATTCAGGTAGGTGTCATTATTTGTGCTGCTGATTCTTGCCTGTGTTGAGTACATCTTACACATGAGTGAATACACTCCTTAACTATATTTTTTATCCTATATTTTTTTTTATAACTATATTTTTATTATTAATGTACTTATTACTAGGCGGTTACCACCATGCAAAGTCTCCATGTGAGCACTTCTAACTAATAACGTTGCTAACCAAGATTTTCCAATGATTGCAGGATGCTTGTGGTTATATGAATCTCTGATTTTTCCAACCGTCCCTCAACTATTAAAATGCCTTTCTCATCTAAAAAAGGATTTAAGCTTGCAATTTTACTTTGATAATTTATTGGTTCATTATTCTTCAAATGTTGGGTTTCTCTTGTGAAATCTACAGCTTGCTGACATTTTATTATTACCATTTTATTTATTACATTTTAATATTATTTTTATTATTATATTTTATTATTCATTACTAAATTTTTCTTTTTTCAACGTTCTAACAAAACGTAGCACATAAGCATAACTCTTTCTAGTTTCCGTATTGTGGAATATTTGTTTTGTAGCCCACTAAATTATGCACAATACTATTATTGCACAATACTATTATACTATTATGCACAACAATATTATGTTGTGTTATTGTTGTTGATGCTATGATTATTTTCATACTTTTCAACTTTTTAGGCCAACCTTTCTCGTCTTCTGCAAGCCATGAGGGACCTTTCCACCATAGTGTTTCCGCTTCCAACTTAACTGGTGATATGCCTCTGGAGACTAAGTCCGCTGGATTTTATTTTGTGCTGACGTGGTTCCATTTTGCTGAAGGTATGAACTCCTGAATTTCCGCTGTTCGTGTTCTAATAAATTTATCCTTATTTCTGTTATTTTTAATCCAATACAATGTAATTAAGGAGTCACTCCATGCAAATATTTGGAGGCCTTTATTAATTAAATTTTTCAGCTTGTTCAAAAGTTTTGCAGTAGATTTGCGGCACATAATTCTAATTTTGGCAATGTTTTCCAAATTTTAATTGGATTTACCTTAGTTTTAGCCGCTATAATGGAAACTGAGACGATTTTAATATAAACTACAGCGGCATATGCTTTTCCCGACGCATTTCCGAAGCCATGTAATTCGCCTATGACATCTTTTGACGTGCAAATCCATCTTTGTATCTTAATGGATCTAATAGTTGGCCAATGTTGAGTAAAGGTGTTCCATTCTTTTATTAAATTATCTTCTAGTTTATCATCCCACCTGTCCATAGGTTTTGGATGAAGAGTTTTGCTGTAATTGTTATCGGTGATAATATATATTCTAGCAAATATTCTAGCTGAATAGGAGATGGTTAGCCGCATTGTATTTGATTTTGTGTTCTCCTCGGCTATGCTGAATATAAACGTATCGTGGTTGGGATTCCATCGAAGACTCAAAGTTTTAACTATCTCGTCATTTTGTATTTGTACGACTTTATTTTCTTTTAGGTTGGATATATGTACCACGGATGACCTCTTCTGAATTCGATATCTATTTTCGTTGATGAAACCCAAATTTTTCTAGCTGATTTGATATTTTACTTTGGATACCTTTGCATTCTTTAACTGTGTCTGCTCCAGTAATAAGGTCGTCCATATAAAAATCTTCTTAATTTATTTTCGAAATGTCCGCATCTTTGCACCTATTTGTAATTTCGTAAAGCGTCCTTGTCGTTAATCCTGATCCTCTTCTGCCACTTTTACTTGCCTGTACATTTTTTCTACATCTACAGTAATAGTAAGTCTATATCGAAAATATCTTTTTGTAACTTTGGACCAATGTGAAGGATGTCATTAAGGCTTTTACCATTCGATGTTTTTGCAGATGCATCAAAGACCACTCTTACTCTCGTTGTTGTGCTTGATTCCCGAATCACTGCTTGATGAGGAAGATAATCCTTTCCTTCTTTTTTTGGATCGACCTCTTGTCTCGACCATATGTCTTAAATTTAAATACTCTTGCATAAAGTTTATATATTCAGTTTTTAATGTGTTATTTATTTCCAATTTTCTCTCCAGATTTAGAAATCTTGCCATTGCTTGCTTTTTGGAGTCTCCCAGAATGTTGTCCTTTTTAAAAGGTAATTTTACGATGAATCTTCCATCTGCTGCTCGTTTTGTTCTCATTATATTGTTGGATACACCAATTACCGTCTGAGTGAATTCTTCCGTCACTAATTTCTTCCATTTCCCAAAATTTTTCCAGATGTTCCGTCATGGCTGCTTGCGATTTGGTGCTATTATTCTGTACCTGAACAACTCCTGAAAGCATCCATCCGAGTTTTGTCTGTTGACCTAGAATTTTTTCAATTCTAAATATTCCTTCATCTAGAAGGCTATGGAATAAATCTCCACCAATTACAATGTCGATTCGATCAGGTTTGTTAAAATCTGGATCAGATTAAAGTGTAATTTTTTAATTGTTCTGTGTTGAATTCAAAAGATTTGTCTGGTTGAGTGGTAGCCAAGGATTGCAAAATTAGAGCTTCTGTTGAAAATACTTCATTACTTAAAATTTAAAAAGTAGAATTTCCAATTTTACTTTCGCTTTTGCTGTACCAACGACTCTATTTCCCAAACCTATGAG
This sequence comes from Conops quadrifasciatus, assembly GCA_949752815.1. NCBI lineage: Eukaryota > Metazoa > Arthropoda > Insecta > Diptera > Conopidae > Conops > Conops quadrifasciatus. The sequence continues at coordinate 17,742,095 of OX457079.1, forward strand.
TTCCAACTTAGTTTGTTGTCTAGGTAGATTTAACATTTTTGCTGCTTCTTCTGATATCGTGGTTTTCGAGGATCCTTGGTCGATTAGTGCTCGAAGTGTTATCATTTTACCATACGCCGATTTCACTCTTACCCGCGGTTGCTAAGAGCACGGATAAAGGAACATCTTCTTCTGTTACTAGTACTTTGTTCTTCATGGTTTCTGATTTTAGTTTTTCCGTACCTGAAAATGTTTCTGAATGCAATAAAATGTGATGTTTCTTTTCACATTTTTTACACTTGTAGTTAGTGTTCATGCATTTCTTATCAGCTGTGTGATTTAGGCAAACATAGTATTTAGGCAAACATAGTATTTAGGCAAGCATGATTTTTTCGAGCCCAAGTGCGACGGTCAGATATCGTTAGTGCATGGAATTTCCGGCAGTCCTTGATATCATGACCTGAAATATTACAAAACACACAACGCTTTATTTGCTTTAGGTGGAATGAGTTGCAGGGTTGCTGATTAATAAGTGGTTCGTTACTTCCCATTTGTTTTTTCCTTGCTACCGCTATTTAATTACGATACGTGCTATAAAAGGTTCTGCATCATCTAATCTTATATTTAGTCCTCTAAGAGCGTGTATGCACTCATTCGTAGTATCCAATAATTGTTTAATGCTGGACGCTGACTCACTTTTAATTATTGGTTGGTCCAATATTTTGTCTACCATGGTTGTAAATAATAGTCTACGATTTTCGAACCTATGTATTAACAACTCCAGAGCAGCTTTATAGTTTCCATCCGTAATTTGAAAGTGTTGAATCAACCTTCCAGCTTCTCCTTTAACCAAAGTTTTTAGTCGGTACATTTTTTAGATGTTTGAAAAATGTTTTACATAATGTACTAATTTTTCAAATAGATCGTAAAAAGGTGACCACTCATTAATATCCCCATAAAAATATGGAATCTTTATTCACTGATTTGGTTTCGACGTTTCTGCACTTTGTTTATTCTTTATTAATCTCATTGCCGCTGCATGATATAATTCTTCGATTTCTTCCTGCTGGTCTTCAATTTTTTCATCGTCTAATTCCAACTCAATCTATCTTCTAATGTCAACGTATAAATTTCATTTATATTTTGAAATTTTTTATCCCAAATTCCTTTCCTTTCTTGCTAATATCCTCTTCATCAAGTATTTAAAATTGTTAACTTGGTGGAGATATTTCCTAATCATAATGTCCTTCTAAGTTGCAGCAGCTTTTGGCTGCTGAGGACGCTCTATACTACTAGCGTCCTTTTGCTGTGAAGTCTTTACTTCTGGCATCATTACCTTTTGTGGTTGCTTTTTATTATCAATTTCGCTTAGAAGTTTGATAATATCACCCACTAAACTTTTTATTCCTTCGAAGTAATTTTCTTTGAAATAATTGTCCTTGTTTGACCCAGTTAATAATAATTTGGAGTGGTTCTTTTCGAACTCCTCCCATAGCATGTACAATCTTGATTTCCGAATTATAGCTTCCTGTGCTTTGTTGCCTATTGCTATTATTTCTTCCCCAATCTCTTTTTGACGCTCGCACAGTTTATTCTTTGCCATTTTGATCAATGAGTAGCTCTGTTACATTAAAATTGTTCACCAAAACACTGCTTATGTGTAGCCTCAGCACGCCTCACCGATGTAAAGCCTCGGTTACGCTCACTTTTTTACCAAAACACTGCTGATGGGTAGCCTCAGCACGATTCACCGATGTAACGCCTCGGTTACGCTCACTTTTTTACCAAAACACTGCTGATGTGTAGCATCAGCATGCCTCACCGATGTAAACCCTCGGTTACGCTCACTTTTTCACCAAAACACTGCTGATGTGTAGCCTCAGCATGCCTCACCGATGTAAAGCCTCGGTTACGCTCACTTTATTTTTTTTATTTTTTATATTGAGGGTCACAATTCCTCACACTCTGGTATATTTTTATAGGCGCCAACCACGCTCTAGTTATATTTCTGAACCTCTTACCACTGGTGGGGGAAAGTTCAGAAATTTCACTTTGATCTTCTATTTGTTATGTTATTTCTCTGAACCTCTGGTGGGGGAAGTTCTTGCAAAAACTTCCTTACGCTCACTTTTTCAGAAAATCTTTGAAGGTTTATTATAGGTTATTATTTTTCTGAACCTCTTACCGCTGGTGGGGGAAAGTTCAGAAAATCTTTTAGTTATAGTATTTATTAATTTTCTTCTTGCTTCTTACCACTGGTGGGGGAAGCTCGAAGGACCAAATGAACAAAAGGAAAACTCTGTTCTTGAGTATTTGTAAAATACTGGTTTATTTCTAAAATTTTGCTTTATATACAGTTTTCTTATCTATGTTAACATTCTTTACTTAGGACTAACTCTTATTATCTAGTTACAATTTGATAATAAAATAAATGTTGTTTACTTAGGACTACGGTGAAACATCTTTCTTATCGATAGTGGACTGTATGCTAGTTTGAATATTTCCTACATAGTGGACTGTATTTTTTAGCGTGTTCAATTTTGAACATGCGTTCTGCGGTTTAAGGGTTCCAAGTTGACCTTTCGTGCACTGTCTGCAAGCTTTCATCGAAATCATTTTACCCATTTTATTTTCATTTGTCTTTGGATTTTTGTATTAATATGAAAATTTGTTAGGCAATTGAACACTATATATTCCCTAGTGATACATATGATATAACAACAGTGATACATAACAGAAACAATTTAATGTTTGCAGATTTTTAAAACTGTTATCTATGGCGTATATACTCGTATGTTACAGGAAATTTGATTAATCCGATGATTATTGATAATTACCGATTATTTGCATATTCCCCGCTCGGTTGGGTAAATGTGATACGCAGGAAGACCCTGTATGCACTCTGTGGCAACCATTTTGTTTTGGCGGCGTCTGTCAAATCTGTTGTTTATAATTCAGTCAGTAATGCCAAGAAGTTAGTTAATATAAAGTTAATCAGTCGAGTGGTTTGGCTTGGATAGGGCTTTACACGTACCCACCAAGACTTTTACATATTTTATAAAAATCCACTAATTTACGCTAGTTTACTATAAAAAGGGACGTGTCCCTGATCCGATCTCCCCCATTTTAAAACCCAAAGAGTGTTCTATAGCGAAGAATATACTGAATTTATGACGATACATACATTCATTCCTCTGTAATCGTCATTTATTTCTCCAGTGGGCAGACACGCCAAGGGAGGTAACTTGTCTGAGAAGCTTGTAACGAGTTTTCGTTTCCAGCCAGGGTATGTCCAGCGGCCCCAGTGTCCATTATCGAGGGATCACGTAACCCTCCGGGAAGTTCACCTCCATTGCCGAATTCCACACGATTGACTATGTCGTCAATCAATTCACTGGCTACTTGGTAGCTCAGCTCGGACGAGGTAGAAGGTTTTTCGCTCATTCTACTTAGTTTTCTATGATACAGGAAGTTTTTGCAAGTTACGAAACTCGCGGTTTTCTTATATACTAGTAAATAAACAAAAAAAAGTAAAAAAGTCAAAAAGAGGGTGTGGTCACACGACCACAAAACTCCCCAGCGAACTGGTTCGTAAGCCAAAAAAGGGTAGGTCAAAAGACCACAAAACTCCCCAGCGAACTGGTTCGTAAGCCAAAAAGAGTAGGTCACAAGACCACAAAACTCCCCAGCGAACTGGTTCGTAAACCAAAAAAGAGTAGGTCACAAGTACGGTTGTGCTTAATGAGTCCGGAGCCGGATCGGACATGAAACAGGTTTTTTTAGGTCCGGACACAAGTCCCGGACACATGTCCGCGGACCTATTAAATTTTTTTACCTTTCCAATTCCAATGTGTCCGTTCTTTTTGTTTTATGCCACCATTCTGCCGAACACACGGCACACCGCGAAGTGTGATTTGGTTAAGTGAGATATATCTATCAAATAATAAACGGATACGCACGCAAACGGAGTCTATGAAACTAAGCCTTAAATTGCAGTGTTTGCTTGGTTTCAGTATTATTTAAAATTTAAATAAATACTAAAAATAGTATTATTGTAACTATGAATGTGCTTTGGACACTAATAGTTATAAGCTAATAGATAACAAATAATATTAACAAGAATGAAAAACAAGAGGTTCCTTTCTTTACGAACGCTTGAGCATTCTTTAACTCGCATATAAACAGGTCGTAATAGGTTTTGACAGCTTCAGCAAACACACTACATTCTCACAAAATAAAGCTTGTGTCTTTGATGTGTCCGGACACATCGAACACATTAAAGAAAATAAGAAGTCTGATGTGTCCGGACACATTAAAGAAAATAGGTTTTGACAGTTTCAGCAAACACACCACATTCTCTCGAAATAAAGCTTGTGTCAAGTCCGGACACAACGGACACATTTACGAAAATTTTTCGGAGTGGTAGGAAACAAGTCCGACACCGGACATATGTCCGGGACATATTAAGATCCGGACCTACCCATCTCTAGTCACAAGACCACAAAACTCCCCAGCTAACTGGTTCGTACGTCAAAAACAAGTAGGTCACAAGACCACAAAACTTCTCAGCGAACTAGTTCGTAAGCAGAGACGCGTTTTGAACCTGTGTCAAATAAAATTCTGCGTTTACTTGTGGTGGGCTATAAACCCACGTCACCTGTATACTACAGTTCTTGTCTTGAGCTCAGGTTGTTGGATGAGCGCAAAAACGAGTCTTAAGAGTATTAAGTCTGTTGAACCGGTCAGGAATTATATGCCCTCATGCGAAATAAAAGCAAAAAGGAAAAAGTGCATCTGTTTGTAATTATTTCTCTATTTATGTGTGGATGTGTATGTTCGTCCATATGTACCTGTTTGTGTGCTAATTTCTGGTTTACTTATACTGTGAGAAATTGATGGTACGATTTCAATTTCTTTTTTTTTAAAGTTGGCTTTTAAATTTCGACCAATTATTTGGTGACGGAATAATTTTATTTACATGAAAAATAAATTGTAATGCTTTTTTAATGTTGTCCGTACCGAGAATCGAACCTGGGTTTGTCTGGTTGTGGGTCGGCTACTTTATCCACTAGGCTATGAGACTCTATGAGTTTAAAGCGGTTAACAATGAAGAAATAATTTGTAACTATTTATGATCGTTACTAGCTAATAACGAGAATATAACTTCAGCTTTAGATCTGTCCTACTAGTTTAGAAAAGTAGCTCCAAAAGCTGACGATTTTGTTGTGTAGTGAAATCATTTGGCTTAAAATGCGCAGTGCTGTCGTTTCTAAACTTTTAAGGCCTAGTTTCACAGTATCTTACGCACTTAAGTTTAGGGCGCCCCTAAAAATATTTCACCGTTGTCCCACACTCACAGTACACTTAAGTGCACGAGTTTGAGCACTTAGATTTTCCTTAAAATTCAAAAAAAATTTTTTGACGTTACTTTTTTGGAAAAATTTTCATAGAATAAACTGACAGAAAAACATTTTTTGTTTTGGCTTTTTGACAAAAAAGGTCAGAAAGCTCTTTGTTTTTTCAACATATTGAGGGAAATTTAAGGGTGCACTGTGAAACAGAGAAAAGCTAAAAGAAAGTGGGGTAAACCTCACAGTTCAATTAGCTAAGTTTTTTCAAAGTCTGCACTTACTTAACTCAATAAATATACATATATGATCATAATATTGGCCAAGAAAAATACCCCCAACCCATTGCAAGCTACTACTTTCTACACCACTTTTTAAAAACCACCTTCATCTTTAAGATAGCTTAGAAAAGCTCCATAGTACAATATAACAAATTTCCTACAGATTTCGTAAAATATGTAGTAGTACTTTCGCAAAAGCCGTTGTTTCCTAATGCTAGTGTTTAAATTGTATTAATATACTCGGATTGGATTGGATTTTCGATTGCGCCAAAAGTTTCGCATCGATTTTTGGAATATTGGTCTTAGAATGTTCCCTGTAAGCTCTCTATCTATTAGAAAGATACTAGAAAAATGTAGATGTTTATTCTCACTACAGCCCGAGAGCGCTAAAATATAATTTTTTGTGTCAGATTTTAAAGGTAGCTGTACAGAGGAAAACGTTTTATCGATGCGAATAGGGAGAACTAAACAAGTAAGAGCGTTATCTTCGGCCGAAGCTCATATACCTTACACCCGCATCTGTCGAAGTGATAAAAAGTGGGCAGGCGACACCTACTTTTTTTTTAATTTACAGGGAGCAAATTTTGATTAACTCATCTACAACACCGCTTTTCCTACCAAACACATCATTATATGATATAGTATATAAGTGGGCGTATCACGCCTATTTTTGAGAATATATTTTAGTCCAAGATGGAGGACTCGAAAATAAAATTTTAGCTGAAAATTCGGTCTACAAGGCAAGAAATTGAGCTAAAAGCACTGAGTGCATATTTTCTATAAAAAGTAGGCGTGGCACTGGTCCAATATTTCAAAACCATTTTCAATACCAAACAGCGTAGAATAACAAAGAATATTCGTGCCAAATTTCATAACGATACCTCTATACGTTCTCCTGTAATCCTGATTTCCACAGCCGGACGGACGGACAGACAGACAGGCAGACGGACGGACATGGCTAAATCAAAGCAGGAGGTGATTCTGAGTCAGAATATATACCTTTTCTATACCTGCCACGCCTCCTATATACCCTCATCCCCTCGGGTGTAGGGTATAAAAAGGAGTTATAATATCAAATTGAATGAGACTGAACGAATACTCTGCTAAAAATTCTACACTAGACGACTCTGAAAAAAACGATTATTCGTCGTTTATAAATTGGAGGGGCATCGAATAAAGAAATACTAATATCAAATCACCTTTCGTTGATTCATTTTTGTTGGTGGAATCCATAAAAAAACCGTTTTTTGTACTTTACGCCTAGGGAAAAAAGGAACGTTTTTTGTTTCTTCTCTATTTGGTGGAGTTTTTGTTAGTGGAATCGATGGAGATAGTCGCCGGTCTTTAGAGTTTGAGCAGTGAGAATGATTTTTTTCATTTCTTTATTTGCGGATAATTTTCAGACGCTTCTACGGCGGTCTGCTGCCTGGCTGCTACGACTGTAAATACCTAGAGGAACATGCATTTGATATTTGCGGGGAGGGAAAGAGGGAGACTCTTTTTGTTTTTTTATTTGCACATTTTCAGGCCCTTATCTGCCGCCTGCCTTGCTCCGACGGCGAATGCTACCTCATACAGTGCGTTATCTGTTGTTGTCCAACGCCTTTTCCGTTCGAAATTTGAATGAATCATCTTTTCTTCTTTAGGTTCTACCCTAATTTCATTCATACAAAAACGTATGGAGGTTCGTTTCATTCGACTAGTAGGAGTTTAAATCTTTGAGTTAAGGATTTTTTAGTTAAGCAAAATTTTCATTCGAAATGCGTTGTACTGCAGTACTGTATTTAAGTGGATTTGTGTGTTCGAGACATCCCATGCAGACCTCTAGTATGTATGGTCACTATCGTGAATTCGAGATCACTGATTCGACATTCGCTCCAGATAATGATTTTTTTAGCTTTTTTTCAAATTTTGCAAATAATTGAGGCTATAATATAAGCATAGAGAAAAGCAACACAAGTAGAAGTTAACATCCATTCGAGTGGCGGGATTCGAACCCACGTCCTCTGGATTACAAGGACTTATCTTCGAACCTACAGATGACAGACACAAAAATTAATATGATTTTCAGAATCTGCGGGTCATTTTGCTTGGGATATTTGTTCCTATTCTTTGAGAATTTTCGTAGGCATAATTTCTATTGTAAAATATGCTAAGAAAAATAATATTGGTCAAAATAAACTACAATAAAAATTAATCTATTTGTTGAGATATTATGACTTAAGTCGATTATGGAATTATAATTACTTTTTTAGCCACAGGTCCTGCGACGCCCGTGAAAGAATAACGTGCGCGTGCTGTCTGCTTCATATCGGTAACACAAAAGAGTTCTAATTCCCGTGTATTTACGGAATGTGTTCCGCAACATAATTCTTTTGAATGAAATTTAAGTTTTTCATTGTTAATTGTAATTAAGCGCAAATTTGACTCTGGGTAACTTTCTCCAGGTATCACTGTTATGTCTCTTTGCTGCATAAGATCGAATGGACTAATTAGATTCACATCGACAGACGAGTGTGAGTCTATGATTTTCCTAAATAAAAAAGTTATAGGTGTAGAAGTACTTTATAGAAATTACAAACCTTATTAGATTTTCGATGTCTTCAATATCTTCTTCATTTAGGCGTTTTCCAATTAATCCTAATTCAAGTTTAAAACAATCTCTGGTAACTTCGCTAGACACTTGGTAGGTTACTTTATTGTACAAAACACGAATTGCTTCATTCAATAAATGAGTACCTGTGGAAATATTGTTGTTGAAATAAATTTCTTTCATACATTTAAAAAAAACTTGGGCTAAGCATTTGGGAAGTATATGAATTGGCAGCTTCTTCAAAAAACATTAGTTATGAATGATTTGAAAGAAAAATTGTAGCCATAGTCGTCAAAATAATTATTTACTAAATTGGCGTTTTGTTTTAAATGGCATATCATGACACTTACATACGTATTCTGAGATTCACGAACTATTGAATCGTCTCGAAATTGCATTGCAAACAATAACAAAAATCGTCTTTTTGTTGTTGTTGTTTGCAATGCAATTTCGAGACGATTCAATAGTTCGTGAATCTCAGAATACGTATGCTATTGACATATGAAAAATCAATAAATTTCTGGAAAAATAAAATCAAATAAAATTTTTGATTTAAAAAAAAATTTATTGGAAAAGGAAAGAAATTATATAATTAGGGGATTTTGGCTTTGCGGGGTGCGGGAAAACAATGCGCTCATCCCAGAAGAATGCTTTGTTCAAATTACAGAGCTTTAGTCACAATTTCACACCTGCAGATGTGCGTATAAAAATTCACAACAACAAAACATAATACAAAACTGCCAAAATAAATTACAAAAAAATACATCCATTCCGGACGCACGTAATTTAGACCTTTAATTACCTCAGCGAAGTTACTTCATAAAGCCATTTCGAACATAGTATAAACATTTGTAGAATATGCCGGTATGAAGTTCGAACCGGCGCACATATGTATGCAGAAGTATTTATATGAAATGTTATACATATATGTATATTTTTTAAAAACATAAACATAAATAAGGATCAAGGACAATTCAAGGGAATTTTATTTTCTAATAAACATCTGTCACAGTTCGGGTTTTTACGAGCATTGAGTATTGCGTAGTTTCCTTTTTGTTCATTTAGTTTAGTTAATTACAAAAATAATTTTTACCTTAAGAGTAATATACAGCGGCCAAATTATATTAGCATATAGTTAAAATTTTGTCAGTAAAAGACATTAAATATACGGATGAAATTACCTGTGTGATGTATGATATTCAGCGATCGATGATCTACATCGACAATTAAACATATATTCGCCCCAACAGACACTGGAACTTTATTACTTCTGCCATAAAATGGTCTGCAAATGTGGACCACGCAGTCATTTAAAATTTTCACCTCCATAACGTGAAAATCATATGTCGTTTCATCATCTACTTTGATTAAAATCGTGCCTCGATCACATTGTTGTCCTCCAGAAGGACAATAAAAATTACTACAACGAGAAATTATATGAAAAACTTCATCGGAAAGAGCCAAGGACTGGCTTTCAGAAGTACAAAAATCTTTTTCGCTTTTTAGAATCCCTAAAATATCTGTAGTAACAGTTGTATTTATGTACTTTTTTGTTTTAGAGTAATATTTGTAAAAGTATTTGTAAGTATTGTCCGTTGATGGAAGACTTTTAGTTAAAATTGAAAGCGAATTCCATATACTTTGTTCAGAATAACAATTCCTTTCGGAAGTGAATACGCCTTTTGACCTACACTTCGCATTGTTCCGTTCTTTCAAGTAGCCTTCCGTATCCAACGACATATTTTCGGTTTCAGCAAGCTTTGTAAAACATTCCTCTGTGATTCCATATGTCTCTGACAATTTGAATAAAAATCTTCCGGGAATTACATTGTTTTCAAATTTATGTTTCTGGGAAATAAAATCTCTATAAGCCAAAACAAATCCATGATTTTCCATTATGTCCACAATCTCCAAATTAGGAAATTCAGCTAAAATTTTCGCGCTTTCTTTCGATAAAGTACCGCGGAGCTCTTTGAAAACTTCTTTTTCATGATTAATGAGTTCGAGAATAGCATTTTGTTTAAAACATAATTCTGGATAAGCTGTTCCTAAGATTTCAGCCACAACCGGTATGAGTTGTTGTAATAAATTTTCGTTTTTGAACAATTCTTCTGATATTACAAGAGCTTTTCGGATCACGCGCCTCAGCTTCTGACTAAAAAGGAAATAAATTATGACAATAACAGATAAATATAGGTTACATACATATGTATAGATGCCCAGTAGTTCAAAGCTTCGTCGATGACATTGTTCTCGAAGGCGTCTTGCAAGGCAAATTCCTATTTGTCAGCAAAATTTGTCATTAGCGACATTTTTAAGGAAACATTCTGGTAAAGGTAATTCTAGGCTTTTTTTAAATTTCCTGCGGCGACATTTTCGTTAATTGAAGACAACATCATCGAAGACAACATTGGCGATATTTTCCTAAATTGTCGTCGAAGACAACATTGAGGACACTGTCGCTCTTGTTGTCGTTTAAGACAAATGCTACATTCGTATGAATATGTTTTCGAAAACCAACATCTGCTTGTTTTGCAGATGTCCTCGACGACGGCCCTATGTCGTGCAAGACTCTTCGAAGATGTCTTGGAGAAATGAACTACTGGAATGTTTTTTCGATTGCATTTGGATTATATTTTTTAATATATATTTCGGCTTAAGTTTACCGTTTGAGCCATGCTCCAATTTTCTTGAATTTTGAAATTCATTCTGAATTGAAATTTTCTGAAATTTTTTTGTTGTTGTTATTGTTTATGGAGCTGATTCTAATGAAGTAATCGGTTTTTGTCGCTCTCTTCTAGTTTACGAGTTATAGCCCTCTAAAGTTTGGAATTGATATGCCTATAACTCATAAACCAGAAAAGTTATTTCGATTATATGGGTACCGTTAGAAAGCCCTCTAAAAAACCTTCAATTTTTTAATATAACATTTTTCCGAAAAATGTATAGTTTTTATGCAAATTGAAATTTTTCATTTTTGGAACTTTTTTTTTACATTTAATAATTTTTTTCGTTTTAAAGTGTGTAATTAACCTATTAAATCTTTGGAATAACAATAAAGCTGAGACCGTAAGCTTTCTTTGAGTATTTTTTTCATTTTTATCAGTCAAGTATTTGAGGAGGAAATAGCTGTTAAAGGTCAGAAGAACGTAAGTAAAAACTACTTTTTCCATTATACTACTACAGTCTAAACCTACACTTTGTATTACTCGTCTAAAAATTAAAAATTTTTCGCCTGCGGCGCAGATTCAAAAAATTTTCTTATTATGTAAAAATTTAAAATATTTTTTAAAAAATTACGTGAAACCAACAATAGATTAATAACTTAATAGTAGTAGAATGGAAAAAAGTAGTTTTTACTTAAGTTCTTCTGACTTTTAAGAGCTATTTTCTCCTCAAATATTAGACTGATAAAAATGAAAAAAATAGTCAAAGAAGGCTTACGGTCTCAGCTTTATTGTTATTCCAAAGATTTAATAGGTTAATTACACACTTTGAAACAAAAAAAATTATTAAATTATTATATATTTTGTGGTATCTATGGTGCATAGCCCTTTGTACATCTATAATATATTCAAGAATGAAATACCCTATAATGTATCATCCTTGTCAGAATCTGATTCTGACAAAGGCAGAGTACATTACCTTTTTATTGAAAGGCGGTTAGGTTCCGCCGATAATTGAGGCGAGCTGAGGTCGCCGAATTAAATGTAGTTATTTGGAAAAAGGCAAGCTAGTTGCCGATTTATATTCCAGAAACAAACTCAATGATAGAAGTTTTGAATCTAAATTTATTCTGTAAATCTACTTGCTTATATATAAAATTCTTAGTCTAACTTCGAAAAATCTTCAAGGCTTCGACAACGCTGATTGGTTGTTTCCTGATTGGTTATTGCCAAAAATACAAAATCAATAACACTTATTTACTAGTTTTTTATTTACTTATTTTTTGTTTCTTTCTTTATTTCTCGGCCTTGCACTTGGTCTTTGACTCTAACAGAGTCAACGAACACAGAGTGCATCGTATGCAGATTTGTTGTAGCGATACAACAAACACACAGCGGACGGTCATCACGCTGGAAAATGCTCGTATTACATTTTCGAGTGAGCGACCGCTAGCCAAAGAATAAAAAGAGAAGTTGTTTTGTTTTTGAGGATACTTAAGTGGTTACCTTGAAATGGTAATAAAAAAGGATGACAAGGGTAGGTGTGAAGAATGAGGGTAAAGCGTGTGTGTGGCACGCACTACACCTCCACCCTTTTAGAAAAAATTTTGTTTCTGAAGGAAATAAAATTTTGTAGCTGTGAAGATTTTTCTTTTCTTTACTTATTTTAACATTTAATAATATTTGTTCTTTTCGTAATAAATGTGTTTTTGTTTTTTTTTTTTTTTGTCTATTTATATATAGCTTAAATATTTCTTTAGATTGTTATTGTGTACATTTCTTATTTTGTTCTTAATTTTTATTTTACTATTTACATTGTCTGTTTCTACAATTCTGTATGGACCGTCATATTGATTTGCAAATTTTTTAGCACTTTCTTTTCGTAAGAATACTAAGTCTCCTATTTTAAAGTTAATTTTATTTAAATTTTTATCATACTCTGTTTTTCTTAGCATTTTTGATTTTTCTAGTAGCTCTTTTGCTTTTTCAAATGCATATTGTAACTTTGTTCTAAGCTCAGTTATATAGTCGTTAGTGTTTGGTACTGTCTTTGTTTTTATTGCTTCATTTGGAAGGCTTGCTAATCGTCCGTGAACTAATTCAAAAGGTGTATATCCTGTGTCTGTATGTGGTGTTGTGTTATAGGAGAATGTGTAATAAGGTATCCATGTGTCCCAGTCCAAATTGTTTGTGAAGGATCGCATGTATTCGTTCAGTACTCTGTGGTTTCTTTCAACCGTGCCTACAGTTTGGTGATGGTATGGAGTTGACGTTTTGTGTTTTATCTTTAGTAATTTGCAGATATTTAAAAAAATTTCGTTAGTGAATTCTGTACCTTTATCTGTTTTTATGATTTGAAATGTGCCGTGTTTTAGAATTATCTTTTCTACTAAAGTCTTTGCTATTTCTGTTGCTTCCTTAGTGGGTATGGTGTGTGCTTCAATGTATTTCGTTAGTTCACATTGTGCTGTTAGTATGTATTTTTGTCCATTGGACACAGGTAAAGGACCTACTGTATCAATCGTTATGATTTGAAATGGTCTGTCGGGAGTATCGGTTATTACAAGTTCGTCTTTTGTATGTTTTATAATTTTGTTTTTGTTACATTGTTTGCAATTGTTTATAAACTTCTTTATCATTTTATTCATGTTTTTCCACACGTATTTTTGTTTTAGTTTTGCTATGGTTCTCTTTATTCCACTGTGTCCTCCGAGTGGACTCGTGTGATATTCATTGATCAATCTTGCTTGATCTAATTCATTATTCACTCTTTTTGGTGCATTATATATTAAGATTTTTATAGGCCTGTATTTTCCAGCAGTAATAAATTCTTTCATTTTTATATTGAACATGCATGTTAAATTTTCCTTTTGTATACATTTGAATATGATATCATTATTTTCAATAGCTAGTTTTTCTATATTATTTTGATTTAGTAAATATATTAGTTTCTCCCATACTAACTCTAAAGTTTTGATGTTGGGATTATCGCTAATTATTACCTTTGCACCTTTTTCGTTTATCAATATTTTTGGCTGGAATATATTATTTTTATAATTGCTATGCGTACGACTTATGAGCTCAAATTCTAATTTCTTTACGTTCTTAACATCAGAGATGGAGATACAATCCCACATGTAGAGTTGATCAAGCTCTTGTGTAATGGTATCGTCATCTAGTGTTTTCTTTTTATTTGCGCTTTTGCTTCTTGTAATTACGTTTATTGTAGGTATCATTGATTTTAATATATTTGAATCAATTTTAATTCTGGATAGCGCGTCCGCATTTGTATTTAATTTTCCTTGCTTAAAGATAATTTTAAAATCGTAGTCCATTAAATCTACTCTAATTCTAGTCATTCTACTTGATGGGTTCTTATTACTAAAAAGTGAAACTAAAGGTCTATGGTCTGTTACTACTGTAAAGGCGTTTCCGTATAAATATGGTCTAAAATGGTTAATTCCCCAATGTATAGCTAGAAGCTCTTTTTCTATAACTGGCTTATTTATTTCATGTTTATTCAATGAGCGGCTTGCATAAGATATTGGTAGATCTTTGCCTATTTCTCCTTGAGAAAGAATCGCACCTAATGCATAATCGGAAGCATCAGTTGTTAGTACAAATTCCTTGTCCATGTCTGGATACTGTAATATTGGGGGTTCTGTTATATGTTGTTTTAATTCATTGAAAGCTTTTTTACATTCTTCTGTCCAGTTGAATTTCTGATTTTTCTTCAGTAAATTGTTAAGTGGCTTCGCTATTTTTGCGAAATCTTTAATGAATCGTCTGTAATAGTTGCAGAATGCTACAAATCGTCTTGTTTCGTCTGCGTTTGTCGGTATTGGATAGTTTTTAACTGTCTTGCATTTGTCTGGGTCAGCAGTTACGCCGTTTGCAGTGATAAGGTGTCCTAGGTATACTACTTCGTGTTTCAGAAATCTGCATTTTTCTGGATTTAGTTTTAGGTTGTATTTGTCTAGTCGTTCAAAAATTTTGAGTAAATTTCTATTATGATGTGCTATAGAGCAACCAAATACTATAATGTCGTCGACATATAAAAATGCGTTCGAATCTAGTCCGGAAAGTGCTATTGTGAGCATGCGTTGGAAACTATTGGAGGATATTTTCAATCCAAATGGTAGTCTTTTAAATTGATATTGTCCATCGTTTGTAGAGAAAGCTGTTAATGGTCTCGACTGTTTTGCTAATTCTATTTGGTGGAAAGAGCTTGTCATGTCTAGTGTACTAAAGTATTTTGCTCTTCCAATTATGTCTAATACATCGTCTAATCTTGTCAAAGGGAATTTGTCGTTTGCAATTTTTTTGTTTAGTTGTCGAAAATCTACGACTAGTCTCCATTTTTTGGTGTCGTCTGTACTCTTTTTTGGGACTACTAGTAGCGGTGAATTATATGGGCTTACTGAAGGTTCTATTATGTCGGTATTTTGTAATTTCTGTACTTCAGACTGTATTGTATCTTTCTGTGTTAGTGGAAGTCGATAGTTTTTTATATATACTGGGTTATTGTCAACTAAGTTTATGTTTTGTTTATAGAAATTATTTACTGTTAATTTTTCGCCTTCAAGATGAAAAATGTGTTGGAACTGTTCACATATTTTTAAGAGTTCGTTTTTTTTTGTAAGATCTTTGGTGTCTATTTGTAACGAATTTTTTACTTTTTCCCATCTGTTCTTTGAATTGGAATTTTGATGTTTTGTATTAAGTATGTGGTAATTTTTGAGTGGCTTTAGTTCAAGTGGTGGTTGATTTATGGATATCTCTTTGTCTGAAGTATTTAGTAACCTTATATGTTTAATACCTTGTGCCGGTATTATAGAATTTGCTATGTAAATGCTGTCAGATATTGTTTTGTTGCATACTATACTGTCTTCTTCTATTTTTATGTGTATGGGGTGTAGAATTTCACTCCGTGGTGGTATGGTTATTTTGGGTAACTCCGTCTTGAGGTCGAAGACGTTATCTTCCTCATTGTATGTTATTGTCACAGTTAGCGTTTCATAGTCTATTTTGCATTGGTATTTGCTTAGGAAGTCTCTACCAAGAATGCCGTTCACCAGTATTGGGAAATCATCATTTATGATTTGGAATTTGTGCGTAATCAGACCATTGCCTAAGTGTAACCTAATATTAGATGTTCCTAATGTATTAATATTTTGATTCGATATACCTGATATAGTACAGTAGTTGGTTTTGTCAACAGTTTCTGTTGATAATGCATTGTTTTTTAATATAGATATATCTGCTCCTGTATCTATTAAAAATTTTATTACCTTATTTCCTGATCTTATATTTATATGGTTGCTAGCATAATTCTTATTATTTAAATTAAAAACTTGATTTGTTTTCCCCGAGTTGCCTAGTTTGCATTTTCCATGTAGACACTGGGGTCTATTTCGTTTTTTTGTTCTTCTTGTAGGTAATTCACATGCCTGGATCTGTTGTATGAGCGTGTGTTATTGTTGTTATGATTTAGATGGTTATTATGTCTGGTTTGGGTATTGTTTCTGTAGTTTGTGTTGTTATTTGTGTTGAAGTTTCGTTTGTAATTGTTATTATTGTTATTATTTCGGTTTTGATTGTTGTAATTATTATTGTATCGTCTATTATTATTGGGAACGTTGTTATTTTGTCTTCTGTAGTTATTCCTGAATTGTGTGCTGTTTTGTGCGTAATTGTATGAACTATTTGGTCGTGTGCTAAATGTCTGTCCGTAATTTTGTCTGTTTCTGTAGCTAAATATTCTGTTGGTGTCGGTTTCCTGACTTTCTTCGGCTATAGTGACAGCTTCATTGAAGGTTTTAACCCTGCTTGCTTCTATTGTTTGTTTTACATTATTGCTCCTTAGGCCATTTTTAAATGTGTTGAAAGCTATTACGTCATTTGCTTTTAGTATGGAGAGATTATTGCTATCACCTAGCTCTGTTATCTGAATATTGTTTAGTTCTGTTATTAGTGAGTTTATTTCATTGCTGTACGTTGTAATTGTCTTCTGACCCTGTCTAAGTTGTATTAGTTGTTGAAAAATGTTATTTGCTGTCTTTGTAGGTTTGAATATTGTCTTCAGTGTGTCAATTAGCTGTGTTGTGTTTTCTGGTTTCTTTAGTGAGTAGATTTTGTTTTTTATTTCTAAAGGAACTCTTGTCTCGGTTATGAAAGTACAGAATGTAGTGTTATGTTCTGCAGGTACTGTTGTCGCTATGAGTTCTATTAAACCAAGAAACTTTGAAAAGTCTTCTTTTTTTCCTGAGAATTCTGGAATTGCTTTTATATATGTCAGTATGTCGAAATTTTCTGCGTTGGTCGGCATGGTGATGAGGTTTTTAATTTTCTCTGTGTATGAACTGAATTTGTTAATTAATTTAAAATGTTCTTGCTTATCTATGTTATGCAATTCTTTCTGGAAGTTTGATTTTAACTCTGCTAAGTATGTTGTTAACGTTTCTTTGTACTTTGTTGTGTATTTTCTATTGGGACTCTTTTTTAAATTTCTCAAAATTTTATCTAATTCTAAAAATATATTTTCCATTAATCTTGTTTATTTTGTGTCAATTTGTTTGTAATTCGTTTTATTGTTTCTAGCAGTTCTTTGTGTTCACGGTCTATATGTCGTTCTAGGCCATTGTTGTTTGTAGATACTTTCGCTTCGCAGATGAAGCAATATTTATATGTCATTTTGTCGGAATTTTGTTAACGATGTGGGACTTCTTTTGTTAATTTCTTTTCTTAATGAAAAGTTTCTTTTGTTAATGTTTATACCCGCTGCAATTGGGCATTGCTTACATATTTTTTTGTATAATTCTTATAATATGTATGTAATTTATATGCTAAATACGATGTTATTATAATTACTATGCCTATAATAATTATGTCTCCTCTGTGTGTAATGTAGTTAGTTAATTCTTTGACATCACTATTGTTGTTTACTTGGTTGACAATATTTTCTGTTACTTTACTTTGGGGGTTCCCCATTTTCGTTAATGTTTATTGAACCTTATTCTGCTAGATCATTAAGAGTTACTGTTTTGTTCTTATGTTTTATTGATTACTTATTTTTACATTTTTTTATCTGATCCTTAATTTCTAGTATCTTATTCTTGTTTGTTTCTAAATTTAACTGTTTGTATAGTATGGCTATTTCTTTTCTTTTATTGAATGCTCGTCCTCCACGTTTTTTCTTTCTCTTGATGGTAGGCGGTGGAGGAGGTTTTGTTAGTTTCTTCTTTTGTAACTTTTCTATATATTGTTCCAACGTTATTGGTTTCGGCCCTTGGTGTTTAGTCGTTGCCGTATATTTCGGTGCGGTTTCCGCTACTTTTCCAGGGTTGTATTCCTCTTCTTCTATACAGATTTCAATGATGTCCTCGAAATGGCTGATAGGTTGATCTAGCTCTTGGAATAATTTGTCCAACTCGTCCTTATCATAGGTGTCCCCGGAACGGTCGCAGGATTGGTCGCAGGATCGGTCGCAGGATCGGTCGCAGGATCGGTCGCAGGATCGCCATGTGGTATCTATGGTGCATAGCCCTTTGTACATCTATAATATATTCAAGAATGAAATACCCTATAATGTATCATCCTTGTCAGAATCTGATTCTGACAAAGGCAGAGTACATTACCTTTTTATTGAAAGGCGGTTAGGTTCCGCCGATAATTGAGGCGAGCTGAGGTCGCCGAATTAAATGTAGTTATTTGGAAAAAGGCAAGCTAGTTGCCGATTTATATTCCAGAAACAAACTCAATGATAGAAGTTTTGAATCTAAATTTATTCTGTAAATCTACTTGCTTATATATAAAATTCTTAGTCTAACTTCGAAAAATCTTCAAGGCTTCGACAACGCTGATTGGTTGTTTCCTGATTGGTTATTGCCAAAAATACAAAATCAATAACACTTATTTACTAGTTTTTTATTTACTTATTTTTTTGTTTCTTTCTTTATTTCTCGGCCTTGCACTTGGTCTTTGACTCTAACAGAGTCAACGAACACAGAGTGCATCGTATGCAGATTTGTTGTAGCGATACAACAAACACACAGCGGACGGTCATCACGCTGGAAAATGCTCGTATTACATTTTCGAGTGAGCGACCGCTAGCCAAAGAATAAAAAGAGAAGTTGTTTTGTTTTTGAGGATACTTAAGTGGTTACCTTGAAATGGTAATAAAAAAGGATGACAAGGGTAGGTGTGAAGAATGAGGGTAAAGCGTGTGTGTGGCACGCACTACAGTAAAAAAAAAGTTCAAAAAATTAAAAATTTGGATTTGCATAAAAACTATACAGTTTTCGGAAAAATTGTATATCAAAGAAATTGAAGGGCTTTTGGGGAGCTTTCTTACGGTACCAATATGATCGAAATATCTTCACTGATTTATGAGTTATAGGCATGTCAATTCCAAACTTTAGAGGGCTATAACTTTTAAACTAGAGGAGATCGACAAAAACTGATGGCTTTATTAGAATCAGCTCCAAAAACAACAACAACAACAAAAAATGCAAAAAAATTGGGGCATGGCTCAAACGGTAAACCTGTTCCTATATTTCTTAAGCACGTTAAAACCCCTCTGAAATATGATTGCCCTAAATTTTTTTGTCTTAAAGACAGTTGCTTACAGAAAAAACAATTTTAAATACAATTAGCAGTGAATACATTTTTAGAAAACTGGTTGTCAAGTCACACATCGATTCACCTTGGGCGAGGACTATCAAGCAGCTTTTTGATGTCACAAAGAAGTGCCTTCTGACACACATCACATACACACCACGAGGGTTCCGTTATTATTGATTCACGTTTGCAAATAAAGTTGCAAGAGAGCCCCCAAAATTTGGAAATACAACAAACTTTGTATTTTTGACATAAGTTCTTTGAAATTTGGGCACATAGCATCGCGCAGTAGATAGGGCAGTTTTTATATTTTTTTTAATTTTTTTTTTTTAATTTTTTTTTAAGTGTAATTAATAGGTGTGATAAAACACGCTTGAATGGAAATCTACACTCGATTGTGGAGGAATCCAAAGTATGGTCAGACAGACCGGAATTTTATGGGGAGTATGGCAAAATGTAGGGTGTTTTTTGTTTGCTTAGACAGAACTTACTGAAGGGTTAACTGTCAAACGAGCGACTATACTGCGCTCTTTGTTTGACACTTATTATCTGTATACTTTGGCAAATAATTTCAAACTCACGCTTGAATAACGCTACCAAATTAGTCAAATTTGCTTTGAAAATCACTCGACGATTCGCGCAACTTATAATTAACTTCTGTCGAACGCTTTTATGATCTTGGCCTAGAGCAGGGAAACTGACCGGTTGTTTTACCGCGAAATTGTATTTAGCTATGAACAATCCACAAGAGACCCTACAGACACCATTACATCCAGAAATATGCACCGTTTGGTGTGTTTTTCATGATGTCATCATTGGACCTTATTTCTTCAAAAATAAAACCGTAGCACAGTCAATGGGGATCATTACCGCACCATGATTTAT
The DNA here is from genome assembly GCA_949752815.1 of Conops quadrifasciatus. Classification (NCBI taxonomy): domain Eukaryota; kingdom Metazoa; phylum Arthropoda; class Insecta; order Diptera; family Conopidae; genus Conops; species Conops quadrifasciatus. The sequence continues at coordinate 17,762,466 of OX457079.1, forward strand.
GATTTTTGAGATACAGTCAAATCCCGAAACAACAACATCCCCGTTTTTTTGTAAATCCCAAAATAAAAAAATTCCGGCGCGACAAAACTTTGCTAACACTTAGCAGCTACGATCTAGAGTTATTGGTCTCCGAGTTATTGACGTTTTTTTTGTTTTCGGCCTCACTCAAATAACTTCAAACGCAGAAAAAATTTGGTATTCGTTCTGTAATTTTAGGATACCGATGCGACATTGACTCATTTTGGGATATTGTCGTTCGGAATTTTGTCACTAACCAATGATTTTTTGTTATGAAAATATGGATGACATTGATCCGGACAAGATATGGTTTCAACAGGAACGCAACGATAGGTACCATATGGCAACGGCAACCACATGACAACGGATATTGTTCAAGTCGAAATATGGCGATAAGTTGATTTCGATAAGCGAACCTTTCCTTTGCCTCCAAAGTGCAAGTGTCACCTCTCCATTATTTTATTTTTCATTTTCCATAAGACGGCCAACTTCTATCCTCGCGTTTTACAAAAAAAAAAACTTCAGTGAAAATATTTATTTTATAATGACAAATTTTTGTTTTGCAAAGCAACCAAACCTCTTTTTTAATAGAACCTATAGTCTAAAGTTTGCCAGCAGATTGTTTAGATTTTTATAAAAGACTAGCTGCCCGTTGCCGAAGCGAAGCGAGCATAACAAAAACAAAATATACATATAAAAGAACATGGTATTGAATAAAAAATTTTTTTTATATAAAACGTTTTTAAAACGAACTAAAAAGTTCAACGAGAATTAATTAAAATTTGAAAAAACAATTCGCATTTTTACAACATTTCTTGACTTATAATACATAAGTCAAGTTCAATACGAACATATTTTTTATGTCAAATATATACAAAATTTTTAAAAATATTATTTTATGTCAAATCTATGTCATTTTTTTAAATTTCTTGCCTCAGAGTGAGCGTGGATAGTTAGTTTATACTTAATATATCATTGTCTACTAGTTCTGAGTTAAAATTTCTAGTTTCCAGCTCATCGGGAGGCTCGTTTAAAATTAATTTCAAAATTTGTAGCGAACATTTTGAGAGGGCCTAATTCTTTCCTCAAAGTGGGGCGTAGGTGGTTAGTTTATGCTTATTATTACATTGTCATCCAGTTCTGAGCTATGGTTAAAATGGTTAAAATTGCGAGTGCCTAGCCTCTTGCGAATATAGTTTAAAATATAATTTAATATAGGCCCATTTTTTGCCTCAAAGTGAGCGTGGGTGTTCTGAACTATGGTTAAAATTTCGAGCGTCTAGCCCAACGGGAAGCTGGTTCAAAATAAATTTCAAAATTTGTAGCGAACATTTTGAAAAGGCCAAAAATTCTTTCCTAAAGTGGGCGTGAGTAGTTGCATTGTCATCCTGTTCTGAACTACGGTTAAAATATCGAGTCCCTAGCTCGTCGAGAAGCTATTTAAAAATGAGTTTAAAACTTTTTAGCGAAATTAAAGAAACATTGCATTGTAATTAAGTTCTGAGCTATGGTAAAAATTTCAAGTGTCTAGCTCTTTGGGAAGCTAGTTTAAAATCAATTTAAAAATTTTTACCCAACATGAACGAAAGCGACCTAATAAAAACGTTTTAAAACAGTAAGTGATTTCTTTTTTTTACAAGAAATTTATATACGAAATAATGCTAAATTTTTGCAAATTATGTTTCCCTAGCCTATTTCAACAGGACCTATGGTATAAAGTTTACAATTTGTTGTTTAAAAAAAAGTATTTTCCAATATTCTGGAGAGCGCACTTTTTGTGGGTTGGTTGCCTTCTGTAAAACGGCGTCCAATTGATGTTATATTCGTGTTATTTGTGACATACGACCTACTGTGCTAAAAGTGGCCTAAAAATGGACGTCCAGAATGCGATTAATTAACCCATTAACTGCCACGATCCCCATTTTGGGATTTGGCAATTATACGTCTACCACCTGGCTTGAAGAGTGTATGAGGTGCTTTTAAGCCTAATGTCATTTTATACGCATCACTCAAAATTATTTATAACAGATGGTGTGAATTTTGTTTAGTTTTTCTTCAACAAGTGAACAAAGTTGAAAACAACTAAAGTACATACATAAAACATTATGGTTTTGGTTTGGTTTTTATATATGTATATTATAACTAATTAAATGTTATACATAAAAAATTAATTATATTATACAGGGTGGCCGGAGAAGTCGCGTCCAAATGTAGGTGCCTCGTATCCGAATCACCCCCATGTATGTCCGAGATTTTACGTAGTTTTTTAGTTATTAAAATTTTAAAATTTATTGTATTTAAAATTTACGACCGGGATTTTTGAGGATTTGTTTTAAGCTCATTCTGTATGAACTGTACTTTCACGCATAAAATATTGAGCTTCGTAACATTAATGGAAGCTGCAAAAGTTTTCACCTAAACTGGAGAATTTACGTTCAAACTTGAATTTTCAAGTTTAAAAAAAAAAAACCAAAAAAGTAAGCGTAGTTCCTTAGTAAATTCAAAAACTGCGATAGACTCTGAGCTTTCATAATAATAAAAAGTAGTACTTAATAGGCTATTGTTCGCTGAAATCAGCGTTCAACCATACTGAGGTGGGAAATTCCTAAGATACAAAATAAATTAATTTATAAGACGTTTTCAAAATTACGGCCCCTATTAAAATGCACATCCTGCACCTGTGCAAAAAGTTTTCTTTTAATCGTCTAAAAGCTTCTCTATTGCCTTTTACCACACGTTCGGCTTTTTCAATTTTCCTCCACACTTCTTGTTTATTTGAAAATTCTCGGGCATATGTTATTTCTTTGTAATAACCCCAAACGAAAAAAAAACAATGAGATTGGGGTCAGGGGAGCGTGGAGGTCACCTAATTGGTCCGTTTCGTCCGATCCATCTGTTAGGGTCCGTTTCTTTAGGGTAATTTTGCACTTGCGCTGTGTCACTTGTCACTTGGGGCGCCGTCATTTTTGACGCACTGATCTACAGTGTTGATCAGGCATGATATACAGTAATCTACGCTGGCACCTGTCTTCCATTTTGCCACCATGTGGCCTATGGGACAGTACCCTGTGATTACTCCTACCGCAATTCGCAGCTGGTCCCTGCTAAGAGAGAGAAGACACTTGGAATTGCTGCAGTTTCAACAACTCTGAACTCAGCGATTTCAGTAGGCTGCAGCTTTTTCAATGGCATAGACCTCTGCCTGGAAGACACTGCATTAATCATACAGTCTAAACGACTGTTGAGCCCGCAGTGTGTCTGAAAAGAAGCACGCCCCCGTTCCCTGTGCCCTGTGCCGCACGCCCACCGTTCCCTTGTTGTAAACCATCTTCCGACAGCAACTCATCCCTTCTGGGAAACAAAACAGCAGAGATACCATCAAATTTACTTAATAGGTAGGCCGTCGGTTGAAGTAAGTCAAGCCCAGGACCGCCGTCAGTTCTTCCTAATCTTTCAAAACACTCGCATGTCCACATGGGGCTTCTCTGCAAAGCTTCAGCTTCCTAATCCTTAGGAAGCTCTTGCCCGCTAAGCCCATGATGTACAAGTCCAGGGGCAGTATATGTAACAACAATCCTGCCTGCGGTATGCTTTTCGTAGCTCCTGTAATTCCTATAGCAGCACATCTTTGAACCTTGTATAAGATATTGAGATGGCTGCTTCTTTCTATCGCTTTCTACTAAACAATACAACCATAGGTTAGAATTGGCCTTATAACTGCCGTATACAACCACTGCACGATGTAAGGTGGCAGTCCCCAATATTTCCGTATGGCCTTTTTGCAGGCACACTAATTGAACAAATTAATTAAAGGAAATGTGGCAGTTACTACGTAAAGGACAAAACAGTAATAGTACTAAAATTATTACGCATAATTTTCTTTATACTGTACTTGTGGTCAGGTAGCATTCCATCAGCAAGGCAAATTGCGATCATTCTTGTGTGATCGGCCAAAATCCTATAGCCAGCATCAAGTGAGTCATCTTTGTTTTTGCTTAAAAAGTTTCCTCCATACTTCGGTGCTTTTGCAACCTAAATAAAAAAATTCAATTAGAATCTAACAGTCTAATTCATAAAAAATCTTAAATAGCTTTTTAAATCTATTTTATACAAAATGCTTTTCAAATATATCAAAGCTTTACAACGCACTTATAAAGCAGTCAATTCATAAACGAATTTTAAGAAATTTTTAGCTATGAAAGCTTTAAAAACTGTTTTCAGAGAAAAATTGGAAACTCAAGAGAAAATATGTCAAACAATGTCTGAAAATAACAAATTTTTTAAAATTACAATATTTGAAAAAATACAATTGCTCTCGCACTGTATGGAACTGCAGAGTAAAGTAATTAAAACGAAATAATGAAGCAGGCATTTTTTAAAACTACAATGTCGTGGTTTGCGTTACTTCATTTTCCTCAAATTCTTTTTAAAGCAAAACTTTTTGCTTTATAAATCGAACACAGAGCAAAAAAGCGCTCTAGGGTGGTTTCTCAGTTATAACCATTTAAAGTTGAAAGTTTTCAGGCTGCCGTTTTCGAACTTTTTGAGATACAGACGTATTTGAAAACACGTTTTATGCTGATTTTCCACTGATAATTTACACTAGGACATTTTCGTCAAATTTTACTAGTTATAATTTGAAAAATAATAAACCCAAAAAGGAAAGAAAGATGCTTAAAGTGCCTCGTTTAAAACCGTTTTGAACCGAGTTAGCAAAAAATCGTTTAATATGCGTAATGTTTGCATAATTGAAGTCATAAAGACGCTGAAATGAAACGGAGGAAGCGGGGAAAACTTTGCTCTTCTGGGTCCCAGCAACTCTCCCAGTGACAGAAATCATGCCACTTCCAGCCTTAAAATATGTCTACATACATATGTCTAAAATATTTCTAGGTCTTTTAAATCAAAAGATTGCGAATGTGCATATTTAAAAGAACATTGTTTTTATTTTCCGAATTCGTTTGATTTTAAAAATGCTTGTTGATCTTTACGGCCTCCTGGAGACTTCACCTCTTTGGTTATGGTTATGACTCTCGAAATTTTTAATTTTATGTGGTTTATAAAATCATTTTTTGGGAAATCCAAATCCCTAAGGATATTTCAATATACATATGTATGTATATCCTAAAGTCTTTTTCATTAGGCCAAGAAAAGTGTGTGTACAAAAAAACATTTTCTTCAGAAGAACAAATGGTACAACCAACCTCAACATGGTTCAAAATCTAATTCCACGATTCGCGAATGCAATGAAATGCATTGCATAAGTTTCATTCCGCGGCTTTATAACAGTGGACAATAATAAATCTCTTTTTTATGTTTTTATATAAAACTTTTATATATTTTTTAGGCGTATCTATAAATTACGTCCAAAAATATTTATTTCTTGTGAAAAGCCTGCAAAATTTGCAACTACCTAAAAAATATTCTTTCGTTCATGATTATTTTATACAAAAATAATTTTGAAATACGCTTAAAATTGCCTTAGCTCGTATTTAAATTTTGACTTTTTGTAACTGTTTCATAAAGCTATTTTTAAGTTATGAAGCGTTTATGAATAATGTTTTTCGAATTTTGTATTTTAAAGGCTTTGTAACTCATTTGTAAATTTTTATGAATTAGCCTCTAAGAATTTAATTGTATGTATTTAACTTTACAAGTAGATTACAACTATTGGTCTTAATATCTGTCAAAATTATAATCTAATTCTTGAAAATCTATCAATGAGTTGCAATGGGTGACACACGGGGCGGAAGTGGTGGTGTCATACAACCCCTATACAATTTATTTACCATGGCAATTTTTATATTTTTTTACTAAGTGTTAATTAACAGGTGTGATGCAAGACGCTTGAATGGAAATCTACACTAGGTTGTGGAGTTCACGGTCCGGTCAGACAGACCGTAATTTTCTAGGGAGAGTAATTCAAAATATAGGGTATTGTTTTTATACCCCACACCCGAAGGGATGAGGGTATATTTACTTTCTTCTTCCGTTTGTAACGCATTAAAGAAGATTCCTCCTGATTCGATTTAGCCATGTCCGTCCGTCTGTGGAAATCACGATTACAGGAGAACGAATAAAGGTATCCTCATGAAATTAGGTCCGAATATTCTTTGTCATTTGTCGAAGTGATGACAAAAAGTTGTCGGGCGACACCAGCCTACAACACCGATTTTCCTACCAAACACCTCATTATATGGTGTAGTATATAAGTGGACGTGTTAAGCCAATTTTTGAGAGTATATTTTAGTCTAAGATGGTGGACTCAGACAAAAATTATAGCTTAAAATTCACTCTACAAGCTGAGAAATTGTGCTATAAACCAGGTTGAATCCATATACGTTATAAAAAGTGGGCGTGGCACTGGTTCGATTATCCCAATTTTCAATACCAAACAGCCTATGATAACAAAGTATACTCGTGCCAAATTTCTTGGCGATAGTTCTATGCAATATCCCGTAATCCTGATTTCCACAGACAGACAGACAGACAGACGGACGAAAAGGGCTAAATCGACTCAGGAGGTTATTCTGAGCCAGAATATATATACTTTTCTAGACTTTTCTATCCTATTTTTCTATTATTTTATTTATTATTTATTATTTTTAGTCTATTATTTCTTATTTTCCGTTATTTTCTTGCGATGAATAACTTTGATGGCAATAACACAAGACTTTATTGTTAAATTGTATCCAATATCCCATTGTTGCAATTATATCCTAAATAATTTTATTTGGGAACTTTAAAACGGTAAAGCACCGTTTTACCAATGTATAAAACATAATAAAAAATGCACACTAAAATAATTTATAAAACTGAAAACGAACTGCAATAATGTAAGCTTTCTAATGTATAATTAATCGCTATTCTCGTATTCGGATAGATACCAACGGGAATTAATTAAACATACATACATGTACGTTGAAGAACAAAATCAGGAATAAATATTCCTTGTAAAGGGTTTTCCATTTCCAGTTACGGTAAATAAAGCCCTGCCGATTGGCAGCTGTCAAATGTCAGTGTCATCCGAACTAGCATTTGTTTAGTTGAATTTGCCGTTTTACAATATGGATCGTTTTACCATCGAACAACGCGTTAACTTTTTAAAAGAATTCTACACGAATGGTGATTCTGTTGTGGTTGCATTTCGAGCTTTACGACAAGATTATAGTCGTCGTAATCGTCCTACTGAGCGCACAATTTCAAACTTAGTGAAGAAATTCGAAGAAACTGGATCGGTTACAGACATTGTAAGGCGGGTGCATCAAAACTTCGCACGCTCGATCGAAAATATTACCGCTGTGAGCAGTAGTGTTGAGGACGACCCAAATTTATTGATTCCACGGCGCCCTCGGCATTTGGGCAATGTTAAAGGACTTCTTGTGGCCTGCACTTGAAGATATGGATCTGGACGATATGTGGTTCCAGCAGGATGGCGCCACAAGCCACACAACACGGCCGGTTTTGGCTTTACTGCGGGAGAAATTTTCAAAACGTGCTATTTCAAAATTTGGCGATGTTAATTGGCCACCAAGACCGTGCGATCTGACGTCTTTGGATTATTTTTGCGGGGCTACGCCAAAGACCGTATTTATGCGAACAATTTCTCAACTTTGGAGCATTTAAAGAATGACATGCGTCAAGTTATGGTCGAATTATTGCCAGACTTGTCAAAAAGTAATCGAAAATTACCTCAAAAGGATTGGGGCCTGCAAAAGGTCCTGTGGAGGACATTTAAACGATATTGTTTTTCACGCATAATGGCAAAGTCCAAGCATCATATTGAAATAAAAATTCAATCGATATCTGAATATTTAGTGTGATTTTTTTTACTTCACTTTCCGAAAGAGAAAATGGATAACTCCTGGACCCTACAAACGCTACAACGCTACAGACAGACACCTTGCCCTCAGTTAGCGATAACAGCTACAAAGTTTTTTCCAATTTTTCTGTGAGTGTTTGGCGCTTTATAGCTAGATTTTATAGGGCATTAGATTCTACTATTCTCTGTATTTTTATACCTATACCTCCGTTTGTAACGCATTGAAGTAGGCATGGCAGGTTTAGAAAAGTATGTATATTTTGACTCAGAATCACCTCCTAAGTCGATTAAGCCATGTCTGTCTGTCGGTAGAAATCACGATTAGAGAAAAACGAATAATGGTTTTAAATTTTGCACGAACATTATCTGTCATCAAAGGCTGTTTGGTATTGAAAATGCGACAAATTTTACCATTGCCAAGATTACTTTTATTAATTAACATATAAATAAAAATTCGATTTTAGAGCTGAATTCTATTTCTCATTTTTCTATACTGTAGTCTGAGTGTACCAAATTGGTGAGTCATCTCACGAAATATGAGCGAGCTGGTCACACCTGTATACTATACCATATGTGGAAGTGTTTATTGAGAAAGACGATATTATAATATTTACAACACATCGTTAATATGTCACGATTTGCTGTCTGTAAGTGAAATAAAAGGGAAGGAGGGAGGGGCGAGCTTCGACAACGCCAAATTGACGTTCTTACTTGTTCAAACCTTATTTAATTTTCTTAGAAAAATCCGAAAAATTCATAAAGTTAAATGTGTCGTTATTTCCATATGGCTCCCACTTTAGGCGTGATTTTATTTTATGTATTTTACTATAAAAATATTGTATATTTCCATTTTTTCACACTTATTAATGTGCACTACTTTTTCGTCCGATTTTTAACAGTTACCATAAGCTACTATGTATTTCGGATTCGTGATTGTGAATGTTTTTTAAACTTTTACGAACAGAGATAAGTTATTTTAGCTCGAGTTGGAACCGAAAATATTTTTCATTTCTTAAATCGATAACTAGTTTCCGAATAACCTGTTGTAAATTGATACTTTTTACCTTCGCAATATGATCAAATATAGGAACAAACAAATCAGTGTCGTAATTGGAATATTTGTTTTGCAGTACCGCTGTCAGCCTCTCAAAGCCCATACCAGTGTCAACATGTCGTTCAGGCAGTGTAGATATAGATCCATCTAAATTCCTAAACAATTATTGCACAATAATTGATGTGGCAATAGGGAATTCACATATTGATGTACTAAAATATATAACATAAATTGTATAAATTCGTACCGATTATATTGGATAAATACTAAGTTCCAGAGCTCCACAACATCTGGCAGACCACAATTCACAAGATTTGCGCGACTTTTGTCAGAACATTCCGAATGGTAATCAATATGTATTTCAGTGCATGGACCACAGGGTCCTGTGGATCCCATTTCCCAAAAATTATGTGTACTGCCAAAAGGGAGTATTCTAGTCACGGGAATCCTGTATTATATTTGTTAATTTGTTGGGAATCAAAACTTTGTCTTAATGGGTACCCCAAACTTTGCCAAATGTTGAAGCACTCCATATCTGGTGGAAGTCCTAGTTCCTTATCACCGCCAAAATACGTCACATATAGTCTTTCAGGATTAATCCCGAATGATCCTCGCAGGAGGTCCAAGGCCATTCCACAAGCTTCTTTCTATAAGTAAATATATGTATGTGAGGAAAAATATGTATAACAAAAGAGTATACTTGCAAAACTAACAAAAGAGTATACTAAAAGAGTTTGCTTGCTTTAAAAGATTTTACATAATAGTATGAGAACGGGAAGGTATTTGCATATTGTTCTATAGTCGAACAGCACGATCGAGGAACATACTCTTGTGTGAATGCGGCATCGAAACGCAGAATAGACGAACCGCTATAGACTCCCAGATTGATCTACCCTGAATATCTGAGCCGTAGGTTCCCGGTTGGCTATCCCCCTCAAGCATTAAGTGTAATAATAAATTTGAGTTTTTTTCCAAACGAGTGAATGAAAATTTGGTCGTACACGAGGAGATTTGGAGCAGGCGAGAAACCTCTCTTTGTGCCTTATGTGGTGTTCACAGAAAACGGACTTAGCCAGACTTATGTTTTCGAACATCAAGAGCTTGTCAAGTGTTCACATAAAATAAATCGGATTCATTTTGACGGATTTTCGCAATTGCAATCTTAGCAATGCTTAGCCACCAACAAAATATATAATTGTACATTTATTATTTATTAAAAACAGCATATTCATTTCATTGGAGTTTATTGATACAAAAATTATGAATGAAGGAAAATTATTAGCATACATCCGTATACAAATACATCTGGAACGATTTACAAACATGTTCATTTCATTTGTTGTTTGATGCTGCTTCATGCTATTGATACAAAAATTATGAATGAAGGAAAATTATTAGCATACATCCGTATACAAATACATCTGGAACGATTTACAAACATGTTCATTTCATTTGTTGTTTGATGCTGCTTCTTATGCTGTGGGGCTTTTAGGGCTGATGGTGTCTGTCTTGGTTTGGCGTATGCCAAACCTTGTTCAGCTTGCCATTAAGAGCAACACTTGCAGCAACGTGCTGTACCCCTTTCTCCATGCAGGCCCGATAAATGGTTTTCATAAACTAAGAAAAATCAATAATAAGTTAGTTTTCGCAATAATAGCACGCAATACATACACTTTCCCACATATTCTTTTCAGTGCACACATGCCTTTGGTTAAAATATCAGTTTCAAAACATTCAGCCGTTTCAGTGGCCGGAGATTCAGACGAATCTGGGCATGAATCGCAGTCGATTACTAGTAAGCAATCGAGTACAATAAGATTTCGACACGAGTCGAATCGTTAAAAGGCTTCGCACGACGACAGTCGAATCGAAATTTTTAAATTTCTCATACAAAAGTTTTATAATTTACGACACTAGAAACGATATTGAGTAGATTTCAATAGATATTACTCGACAGGCCAAAGGCATAAATTTCAAAAATTTCACTAGCTATCGACTGCGACGATTTGGGCCCTGCATTGGAAGACTTTGTCTTCCAAATCATCATAAGCTTTTTCTGGATGTACGGTTTTCCTTTTGCGTTCGTGCATGCTTCGTTGTGCAATCAGAGAAAATGGAAAATCAAATCAGTTTCATCGTGGCCAGAGCTGTTACTTACTTGAAGCGTCTCTGTAATTTGACTAAAATTTTGTTATAGAACCCCGATATGCGTTGACCCTTGTCGGAAGAAAATTTAGTTTTCCTCTTTACAAAAAATATAAACAGCTTACATGTTACAGAGCAGGTTGCTTTCGCGGTCTTTTATTTCCAACAATTTTTCCTCTAAACAAATAATAAGAACAGAGCAGAATGCTATTTGCAAGTAGATTGCTTTCGCGGTCTTTTATTTTTAACAATTTGTGTTTATAGTGATTTTGACAGATTGAATTTGTATATAATTTATCTCTTTCTACTACATTAGTGGTAAAAAGAGACGAAGCTGAATGGCCAAGTATTTCAGACTTTAAATCAGGGTTGTGAACTGCTAAATCCAAGAATTTCCTTAGATCCACAACAAAAATTTGAATGGGGTAAATACGAATTTATGCCAGGACTTAACTTCTTAATCCGTATTTGGCCTGAATCCTATTAAATCAGTTCTATGTGAAAACCATATTAGACTGGCATTATATCCGGTTTTGCTCTGTTTGCGAAAGAGTTCAGTTCCAGCAGTTGGACGTACTTCCTTGGACCTAACTGCCTGTTTGACAGGCACCTGTAATTAAAGACTTTCACAATTCATTAGAAGGACTCGCAAGTGGCGGTAAAAGCTAATTGAAGAATTCGGAAGCAATTCAGATGGCCAAGAATGCAGAGGCAAATGAAAGAATTCTTCATATCGAGCCAATAAAAGCAGTAGGCTGACAAAAATGCCACTGTCACTCATGTCACAGTGTTCAAAAAGTAGTGCGAATTCTTAATTCCCGTTTGTTACGTATGTATGTATATTCTATTTTCAATTTTTTTTTGTGCCGTTATGTTGGTACTCATGTCCCTCACTTATGCTGACAAGCACGGCCACTTTAAATGTTCAGTTAATTTTTGACAACAAAATTGAAAATCGAATATACGTAACCCGGGGGAATTTAAAATTCGATACTTTTTGAACAGACCTCGTATATGGCTATACCAGATGCGGAGGTAATAACCCGTCATTGCATTCCGATGTCCTGACCACAGACAACGGCACGAATTTTGTCTCCAAATTGTTCTCCGATGTTTGTAGGGTGTAAGGGATTAAATAAGTTGCATATTACGCCATAACAATCCCAGGCAAACGGTTCATTGGAGGACAGTCATACAGTCCACGGATTGCGGATCCAACTGGTACGAATGGCTCTCAGCATGTCCATGCATGTGCATAACAATACACCGCACATAACCACTAAACTGACACCTGTGTGTTGATTCTGTCGCACACGAATATTCTTTGTCATCATAGGCTGTTTGGTATTAAAAATTAACAAAATCGGACCAGCTTTTTACCTACTTTTTTTCCCGTGCTTATAGCTAAATTTCTCAACTTGTAGAGCCAATTTGAAGCTAAGATTTTATTCCCGATTCCACCGTCTCACACTTAAAAAATGGGTGTGGTCCGCCCACTAGCAACAAAAACCACGATTACAGGAACCGAGTGGAAACATCGTCATGAAATTCACAAGGAATATTCTCTTCCATTTCGAACTCTTTAAGGTAAAAAATGGAAAAATCTAACTATGTACTGCCACGCCTACTTTTGAATTAATATTAATGCAACCAATTTGAGAGCTAGATTTCTCAGCTTGTAGTCCGGATCTGAGAAAAGATTAGTCCTAAAAGCTTTAAATTGAACACGAAACAGCAGGAAAAGGTTTTCAAACACACACCACGCAATCTCGCACGCTTTCTCGAAAGAATATTTGAAGAAGTTGCATTAACGCAATTATTTCGGTGGATATGGATAGCAAATAGAGTAATAGCTGCTAATAGAGTAACCATGTAACAACAATTTAAAAAAAAAAATTAGTACTAGAAACAATATAAAAAAAATCGGATTAGGAACAGAAAAAATAATACTCACCTTAAAATAATCACCAAAAGACCAGTTGCCAAGCATCTCGAAAAACGTGTGATGATAGGAGTCATGACCAACTGCAGACAAGTCATTGTGCCTTCCCCCAACGCGTATACATTTCTGACTGTTGCAGACTCTTTTGTGAGGTGGTAAATTTTTTCCCAGGAATACACCCTTAAACTTAAAAGAAATATACAATTATTAACTTTAGTTTTATTTTGTTTATTGTTACATAGTATAGCCCAGTCCACAAGATAAAGATGTTATATATTATAACACCGGTCTTATACATATAAATATTTACCATGAGCTTCGCAATATTCTTAATTATATGATAATAGAAAATAGTGAAATAACTTGAAAAAATAGATAACTAAAAATTTTTTTAATTTCCTGAACTTTATAATCAAGGTTTCAATTTTCAAAAGTATGTATATTGAGTTTTATAACAAATTTGTGTCTATATATTTTTAGTTCGTTCGTTAGTTTGTATTTATTCAGATTGTTATCTGTTGTCAATAAAAGTCGTAGAAAGTCGTTCTCGATCGTTGAGAACTTAACATTGCGTTGTCATTGGCTGGGGTCAATTGATACTCTTCAGATACCTATGATAGGTCCTGGGACCTGTCAAAAAATTCTATTCTGGGACCTGTTTAAAAAATTCTATCCTGGGACTCTTTAAGGAACTCGTTATGGGACAGGTAAAATGAAACCTTATAACCTTATTTTTATTTAAATAGAAATTAAAATTATACTTCTTCAAATTTATTACATATTTTTATCTCAATATTTTTAATTTAATTTCATAAACAGAGGAATTTCTTATAAAAACAATAATACGTAATATTAATAATATATTATATAATAATAATATTATAAAACTATTTTTACATATTTTTAATTCTTGTACACTACAATGTTTCAAGTAAATTAATTTTATTTCATTTAAAAAAAATTTCTTCACATGGAGCATCGACGATTAAAGTCCTAGCCTATGCTTTTTTTCGACTGTTAATTGTACCCCAACCAGTTGGGAAGCAACCAACCAGCATCGCAAAAAAATCTGAGTGAGCATAATTTTTCTACTGGTTTTAGCCTATTCTCCATTTTCAACTGTTATCTACTTGGACATATGTAAATGTATACAAAAATCAGCTGGTTGTCTTATAAAAAATGAAGAATACGATTGTTAGGACGAAATTTTATTTACAAATTTCGCATAAATACTCGTATTCGTACAAAAATTAAAACTAGAAGCTACAAGGAAATGGTTGTTCTTTACTCTTCATAGCTTCAAGATTAGGTATCACGCCATACAAAACTGACACGATAGCACATATGAGAGTGAAAGAGACAGGTTGAGTCTAAAAACCATATAAAAGGAGGTTCACTGCGGGAAATAGTCAGTTTTGCGCGGAGCGCTAAGGTAGGAACTCTCAAGTCTGTTAAGTCTAATTTTTCAGAAAGTCAACGTCGACAAGGACAACGAAGTCGACAGCGGGAACAACAAAGCCAACGTCGACAGCAACGAGAACGAAGTCAACATCAAGGGTAAAGAAGCCAACGTTAATTTCTAGTTTCTTCAGTTCCTTTGTATCTTTACTTGCCTCTCTTTTCAGTGGCTCTCTGGTCTGAAGATTATGGGCAAGTCGTCGGCAAAATCGTCTTTTTGTATGCTAAACAACAACAAAAAGACGATTTTCGAAACGATATCGTCTCTTGGAATAAGGGTGTAAGATACAAAGAAACTAGGAATTTCGTTCGTCTCGCCAGTAATTTTTCGTTGTCGGAGTATTTTGTCGTTGTCCGCAGTATACATTTAGTGTTTTTGTTGTTGCTCTGTTATTCAAAAACGCGATGACAATCTCTTTCCTTGGCTTTAATTCAAGCATGTATTGTTTAGTCTTTTTTTGTCTTTCTTTTTTATTGTTTTTATTGAGTTTGCAAAAATTTTTGGACAGTCACACTTGTTTATGAAATCAAAAAAACAACAACGACAATGCTTGAAATTTTTGCTTGAAAAACAAAAATCGTCTTTTTGTTGTATTCCCGTATTCCAAGAGACGATATGGTTCCGAAAATCGTCCTTTTGTATGCAAAACATCAACAAAAAGACGATTTTTGTTTTTGTTTTGCATATAAAAATACGATTTCGGAACGATCTTGGAATACGGGGGTTAAATTTTAAGGGTTATTTCTGAACGCCCGTGACTTGAGGGCCCAGGAGTGACTAGAGAGTCCCACAATTACATTTGTGATGATATACACTATATTTTTTTGGAACAAATTTACATCTTCTTACCAGCCCCAATTTTTTTTTCGATTTTATGGTGTTTTTTCGCTTTGCTCCTGACCCCAACAAGCATAAAACATTTATAATTCATATTTTTTAGAATTTTACCAATTTATGCCTTTTGCTATAAATTTTAACTTTTGCTGGAGGTTACATTGGGTTTTGTTTCAAGATATGCTTTATGTTTGCATTATTATAGAACATATTTTATAATATATTACTTGAATTCTTGAGTATTTAGTGAAATGCATTCTATCTATATTTACTATTAATGTATCACGATCTGCCAAATCTGTAGATGCGAAACATCGTAACGTGAAGAGAATCGAGGTGGCAATACGATTGTAGCTGTCACTCCACTTGGCTTCGGCAAAATATCAAAATCAATTTGATATTAATGCTACGCCGTCGCATACACCCACAAACCCATATAATAGATTGGAGTTTGGCAGCCGATACGCCAAGCCAAGCGAGTATAATAAGCGCTGAAGCTATGGCGGGAGTTACCATTATTTCTTCTATTGTTGTTGTCGCGCTCAAATATCTTATTAGAGGTTTTGTGCTTGGTAACTCGCGATGTGTGAAACTTCTTTAAATAGTAACCAAAGCCAACTAAAAACATAAACAAAGAGATAACATTTTGGAAAATTAGTATTCAAAACTTTCCTATTTTAAAAGCGAAATTAATTTTGAATAAAACAGTAAAATAAATTATTTTTCAGAAAATTTGTAAGGTTATTTTAAGAATTTATATAAAC
Source organism: Conops quadrifasciatus (assembly GCA_949752815.1). Lineage (NCBI taxonomy): Eukaryota > Metazoa > Arthropoda > Insecta > Diptera > Conopidae > Conops > Conops quadrifasciatus. The sequence continues at coordinate 17,778,504 of OX457079.1, forward strand.
AGTGCCTATTTCAATATAGCGCCGCAGATTAAACTCTGTCACTTCAAAACAACACCAATACCATTACAACACGCTAAAGTGCATAGTACCAGAGTCGCATTCTTAAAAAAGTGTATAAACAATTAATTGCAGAAAGTAGTTCGTTGCCACTTTAAAAATCGTTTTTCTCCGTAAATAAAGCACCGATCTTAGTGAAATAAATTTTCTAGGAAAGCTTAAATTATCTACTTTATTATTTTAACCCTCTAACCCGCAAATCTTTAAAAACGGCAGAAAAATATTTAAATATTTTTTTCTTAGTTAATTATGGCCATCTAAATCGGAAAAAATCATCCAAAAGTCATTTGGTAGCTTCGGTAACCTCCCAGATCAAAAACAGGGAAGAGTGCCTCAAGGCACTTTTGCGGGTTTAGCTTAAAAAAAACATACTTATTATTTTTTAATTTTTAATCAGTTATTATTTATTTTTTTTTTGTGGTATTCTCTGAAACAGTTGTTTTAGTTTGAACAACACAAATGAACATTCACTTTTCTTGAAAGTGACTTTTTACAAAATTTGCACCACCTTTTGCCATCTTTCTTCGACAACCAATCGGAAAGTGGTCAATGCTGTCGAAACGGATATCATCAACTGGATGTTTTGCCTTTTCACCAACTCTGCATTGTTCTAATGATCGGTGATAGGCATTTGTGATCTTCTAACTGATTCCACCTGGCTCGTAGTTTCGATCGTCGATATTATCGTCACTACTAAAATCAAGTTCCTCATCCGATTGCACCAATTCCATTATTTCCCGCACCTGTTCATCAGTCAAGACGGATAATTTTGAATCTCTATAAGAGATCGTCATTTTTAACGATATTTAAAAATATATAACGTATAAAATATAACGAATAAAAATATACACCAAACCGCAACAGTGCCTTGAGGCTCTGATCAGTTTTCGGGTCTAAACACACACATAAATTGATTTTTATAAATTAAATTGTATAAATTGAAAGCAAAATACTGTACCTTTTCAAACAAAAATTTTTTACTCAAATCGGTTTAGAATTTCACACTTTTTTTTCTTTTTCTTTTTTCCCTTTTTTTTTTTCTTTTTCGTTTTTTTCTTTCAATTTTTCACACAAATTTGATAATACTAGCTAAACTCTCTATCACAATGATAAACTTTAGCATACAATCAAACTATATATGTATGTTAAACAATTCCCTGACAAATGTTGCAGTAAAAAAAATACCGTTACGCGGTAAACGTTATTTTTGAGATGCGTGCCTTGAGGCACTCTTAACGGTTAGAGGGTTAAGTATAATTGGATGCATTAATTACACATTTTATTTTTTTATGGAAAAAACATTTTTTATGGAAAAAAATAGTACTAAAAATGTTTAATTGCGTTCATTTCAAAAACTGTTGGCATTTCGATAAAATATATTTTTACATAAATGAATGATATTTATATTAGCAAAAAAACGACAAAAAAAATTGAAGCTGGTAAGATGTAAATATAAGCCTTTTTTTTCTAACAAAGCTGTTGGTTGTATAATAAATGTTTACGTTTTTGGAACAGGTTTACCGTTTGACCCATGCCCCAATTTTTTTGCATTTTTTGTTGTTGTTGTTTTTGGAGCTGATTCTAATAAAGCCATCACTTTTTGTCGCTCTCCTCTAGTTTCAAAGTTATTGCCCTCTAAAGTTTGGAATTGACATGCCTATAACTCATAAACCAGAGAAGAAAAATTAGGGCATGGCTCAAACGGTAAACTTAAGCCACGTTTTTTATGGAACAAGTTAAGAATAGGTGCCTAGCTCTGATTTTAGAAAATTTTTTTTTACCGTAACTTTTTACCGTTAGGACCGGAAGTAGCCAATTTTTTGTCGAAAGTCAGCCATCTTGGATTTAGAAACATTCAAAAGTCAAATAAATGCAACTACTAAAATCTTAATATCTCAGTAACTAAGTAAAATATCGGGACGTGGAAGATACCGTTTGAAAGGTATTTTTACTGCCTACTATTTATGTTAACGCCTTTTTATTCATATCATAACGTTTAATAAGTTATACCAATATTTGTGAAAATATGTCAATTTTTCCTAGAAACAATAATTTTTTTCTCCTAAACGAATACATTAAGATACAGAATAGATTATATTACCTAAAAGTCCTTGTTTTACCTTTAAAACGATATATAATATGGTACACCTACTACTTTCGATACCCTCAATCAACAGAATCCTCTCGGTAATGTGAGGATTTTTGCATACAGGTTTTCCTGCGTATTGGCGGCCTTCGGCCGCGGCAGGGATCATAACCGTCAATCAACAGAATCCTCTTGGTAATGTGAATTTTTTTGCATAAAGGTTTTCCGCGTATTGGCGGCTTTCGGCCGCGGCAGGGATCATTGCCGTCAATCAACAGAATCCTCTTGGTAATGTAAATTTTTTTGCATTAAGGTTTTTCCGCGTATTGGCGGACTCCGGCCGCGGCAGGGATCATAACCCTTAATCAGCAGAATCCTCTCGGTAATTTGAAGTCCTATTTTTATTATATAACGTTTTTATTATAAACCTGAATATTCCCATGTAAACAGCAACTTCGCAGTACTCGTATACAGTATTTGTAAGCAAGCAATCACAGAAGTTTTAGATATTTTTAATAATTTGCTTAAAAATACGAAAGATACCCAAACATATTACATATCGTTTTTAAGGTAATGTTATGGTCTATTGAAAAAGTAATTTTATTTTATACCTTAATTGTCACTTAAAGAAGAAAAAAATTCTTTTATTAAACAAAGTAAGAAATTTTTTTGAAAAAGTTTAATTATCTCAGTAAATATGGCATTAACCACAACAAGTAAGAGCGTTATCTTCGGCCTGGCCGAAGCTCATATACCCTACACCCGCATCGGGCGAAGTGATAAAAAGTGGGCGGGTGACACCTACTTTTTTTAATTTACAGGGAGCAAATTTTGATCTATTATCTCATCTACAAAACGCTTACCCTACCAAACGCTTACCCTTACCTTATATTAAGTGGGCGTGTCACGCTCATTTTTGAGAATATATTTTAGTCTAAGATGGTGGACTCGGAAATAAAATTTTAGCTAAAAATTCGGTCTACAAGTCAAGAAATTGAGCTAAAAGCACGGATGAGTGCATATTTTCTATAAAAAGTAGACGTGGCACTGATCCGATTTTCCTCATTTTCAATACCAAACAGTGTAGGATAACAAAGAATATTCATGCCAAATTTCATGATGATAACTCTATTCGTTCCCCTGTAATCGTGATTTCCACAGACGGACGGACGGACGGACAGACAGACGGACGGACATGGCTAAATCAAATCAGTAGGTGATTATGAGCAATAATATATATACTTTTCTATACCTGCCACGCCTCCTTTAATGCGTTACAAACGGAAGAACAAAGTGAATATACCCTCATCCCTTCGGGTGTAGGGTATAAAAATAGTTATAAGATAAAAGAAGGGCCTTAAAATAACCTTTTAAACAGCACTAATGTTATGTCGATATCTGAACTCGTTTTAAAGATATAGCACTTTCATTTTTGGCATTCCAAGACCTATAACCTCTAAACTACACGAGACCGACAAAAATTTTTATCATCTTTAGACTAGGGGCGATCAGGGCTATCCCACAAAAAATTTTTTTAAAATCGAAGGTAGGCACCTATTCTTAACTTATGCCTTTTTTATTATCAACGACCAAGATTAAGGGCAACTCCTAAATTAATGACATTTTTATTACCTTTGTAGCGGTACTAATATCATCCGAATATCTGTTATAGTTTAGAAGATATATGCGAAAAAATTTGAAACTTTGAAGGGTTATAACTCTTAAACCATGAGACCGATAAAAAAATTTTGTTGTTTTTGGGATCAGCGCTAAAAGCAAGATAAACAAAAAATACAAAAAAATTTGAGCTAGTGTCAAACGGTAAATCTGTTCCAAATTGCCTTACCTGGTTCATACCGGCGTTAACGAACGCAACAGAAGGGTCGCCAAAGGGAACTACCGAACTAGAGCGCACAAATTTGTGACCATGGCACAAAGTAAAGAAATCCAGAAACATTTTTCGTATTGCTGCCGACGTTAGAAACTTATAGCGTTTGTCAGAACAAGTCATTTTTCGAAATTGATATAAATCCTTTGTAAAGAAAAGAGCAAAGAAGTAAATACCAGAAACAAATTACTATCTATTCGGCCTACTATTTATTCGGCCTCACTTCGGCCTTTCAGGTGATAGGTAAAATTTGAAATAAAATTCTCCTACATATGGTTAAGTTCTGTTGGTGAAAACAAATTCTCGGTGGGTGATCGTAACATAAAATACTGAACTAGAGATGAGCGATAGAGTCTCCGCACAACCAAACTTCGCAACGTCTACAGTCAACTTTTCATTACGATTTGACGAGAGCTCTGACGCTAGAAGTTAGAAGTCACGAATGCTTCAATTTAATTCTCTCTCTGACGTCGAACTTCCACTCGTTGTTTTTGAGAAATTTTTGTTTGTATTGCAGAAACGTATTGCCACCTTTCATCGAAAAACCTTCATTTTCACTTTGATTTTTCCTTTGTTTCGCGAAATGGTGGAAGTATTCGCTAATTTTGCTTGTGAGAAGTTTGGTGGAGGAGGATGCCAGATACAGAATGGTTGATACATAAATGAAAAATGTGAACAAACTTCGCTAACGTCTGCGTTTTTTATTTAAGGGCGAAGTCAAGCGAGAGAGCGACGTTTGACGTTGCGAAGTTGGTTGTGCGGAGGCTCATATTTGAGTACCGGTGACTTTGTCACTGTTACTTTGAAGTCACTGGTCACTGTAGCGACAGAATATTATTTTTACCAGTGACAGTGACTGAAGGTGCGATTTGGCAAAAGATGCTATCTACGCAAAGTGTAAAATATGCAAAATTAAATTGTCGTACGAGACATTGTCGTACGAGATTTAAAATTTGACAAAGCATAAAAGCCGGAGGCATTCAACGGTGTCTTTACCGTTCAAAACAAGAATTTGACAATGTAGAACGGGCGATAAACGAATCGTTCATAGATTAAAAGGTAGATTTCTTATCTACGAACGATTGACATATCGCTCGTTCCCCTTTGTTATTTTCGCATCGTTAACATTTTCCGATTTTTTATCCATCTTGAAATCGTTCGCTAACGATCGTTAATTTTACAACAACACTTTCGATAGTTTTTACGTCTAATCTTTCAAACTCCACATTTCTTACAACGATTTTGATAGAAATAGAAAACGGTAAATTGTCATACCCAAACGTTTGGTAAAAATCAGTCGTTGACATACATTTCAGCAGAAAGTGTTGTCATAAATTTTCAGCATATCAGCAAATCAAACTTCTTTCATAACATTTTAAAACTGTGTAAATACATAAATAATAATACCAAACTGTAAATATATAAATAATAATAATAATAATAATTGGACCCAAAAGTTTCCCAAAAGTTGCATGAAGCAGTCTTTGCCAATCCGAAAGTTCGACATAAATCTGAAATTATAACAGAGATTGCAATTTCCGAGCCGAAACTTAAAAAAAATATTTATATAAAAGTGAAAACTGAAGCAACCATATTTGCCTTACAACTGACAATCCGATTGACCGCAAAGATACTTATATAATAATAATAATAATAATAATAATAATAATAATAATAATAATAATAATAATAATAATAATAATAATAATAATAATAATAATAATAATAATAATAATAATAATAATAATAATAATAATAATAATAATAATAATAATAATAATAATAATAATAATAATAATAATAATAATAATAATAATAATAATAATAATAATAATAATAATAATAATAATAATAATAATAATAATAATAATAATAATAATAATAATAATAATAATAATAATAATAATAATAATAATAATAATAATAATAATAATAATAATAATAATAATAATAATAATAATAATAATAATAATAATAATAATAATAATAATAATAATAATAATAATAATAATAATAATAATAATAATAATAATAATAATAATAATAATAATAATAATAATAATAATAATAATAATAATAATAATAATAATAATAATAATAATAATAATAATAATAATAATAATAATAATAATAATAATAATAATAATAATAATAATAATAATAATAATAATAATAATAATAATAATAATAATAATAATAATAATAATAATAATAATAATAATAATAATAATAATAATAATAATAATAATAATAATAATAATAATAATAATAATAATAATAATAATAATAATAATAATAATAATAATAATAATAATAATAATAATAATAATAATAATAATAATAATAATAATAATAATAATAATAATAATAATAATAATAATAATAATAATAATAATAATAATAATAATAATAATAATAATAATAATAATAATAATAATAATAATAATAATAATAATAATAATAATAATAATAATAATAATAATAATAATAATAATAATAATAATAATAATAATAATAATAATAATAATAATAATAATAATAATAATAATAATAATAATAATAATAATAATAATAATAATAATAATAATAATAATAATAATAATAATAATAATAATAATAATAATAATAATAATAATAATAATAATAATAATAATAATAATAATAATAATAATAATAATAATAATAATAATAATAATAATAATAATAATAATAATAATAATAATAATAATAATAATAATAATAATAATAATAATAATAATAATAATAATAATAATAATAATAATAATAATAATAATAATAATAATAATAATAATAATAATAATAATAATAATAATAATAATAATAATAATAATAATAATAATAATAATAATAATAATAATAATAATAATAATAATAATAATAATAATAATAATAATAATAATAATAATAATAATAATAATAATAATAATAATAATAATAATAATAATAATAATAATAATAATAATAATAATAATAATAATAATAATAATAATAATAATAATAATAATAATAATAATAATAATAATAATAATAATAATAATAATAATAATAATAATAATAATAATAATAATAATAATAATAATAATAATAATAATAATAATAATAATAATAATAATAATAATAATAATAATAATAATAATAATAATAATAATAATAATAATAATAATAATAATAATAATAATAATAATAATAATAATAATAATAATAATAATAATAATAATAATAATAATAATAATAATAATAATAATAATAATAATAATAATAATAATAATAATAATAATAATAATAATAATAATAATAATAATAATAATAATAATAATAATAATAATAATAATAATAATAATAATAATAATAATAATAATAATAATAATAATAATAATAATAATAATAATAATAATAATAATAATAATAATAATAATAATAATAATAATAATAATAATAATAATAATAATAATAATAATAATAATAATAATAATAATAATAATAATAATAATAATAATAATAATAATAATAATAATAATAATAATAATAATAATAATAATAATAATAATAATAATAATAATAATAATAATAATAATAATAATAATAATAATAATAATAATAATAATAATAATAATAATAATAATAATAATAATAATAATAATAATAATAATAATAATAATAATAATAATAATAATAATAATAATAATAATAATAATAATAATAATAATAATAATAATAATAATAATAATAATAATAATAATAATAATAATAATAATAATAATAATAATAATAATAATAATAATAATAATAATAATAATAATAATAATAATAATAATAATAATAATAATAATAATAATAATAATAATAATAATAATAATAATAATAATAATAATAATAATAATAATAATAATAATAATAATAATAATAATAACAATAATAATAATAATAATAATAATAATAATAATAATAATAATAATAATAATAATAATAATAATAATAATAATAATAATAATAATAATAATAATAATAATGATAATAATAATAATAATAATAATAATAATAATAATAATAATAATAATAATAATAATAACTTACTCCTACGGAATCTTTAAAATATTTGAAGAATCTCTCAATGCTCTGTTGCGAAGTTTCACTGAAACATTGTCGCGCATAAAAAACTCAGCCGCAAACATTTCACTAAAATTATGTTCTAAGGACGAATTTTTATTTCAAAATATAAAACACAACAAATTTATTTTTGCTAGCACAATTTCATAAACACAATATTTTTAAGGTCAACACTGTTGATGTTCTTATATGAACCCTATGAGGAAAAGAGAAATCAACAAAATCATTAAAGCCGTAGATCATGTGAAGAAAAGAGAAATCCTAGTGTACAATGTATGTTCCTAAAAAAATATTAAACACAGGTTTGACATACCACCGATTTTACGTAAAGCTTGTACCGATGACCTACTCGCTACGTAAAAGTTTAAAAATGCTAATTTAGAAGCGAATCGTTCAGAAGCGAGCAAGTTACTCGCTAACGATTCGGAGATAAAAAATGCACACTTAAAAATCTACCCCTAAAACTCGCTAAAACTTTTGGTATCGTCGTTTACTTATAGCCAAGTCACGGTGACTGAAAATCACTTATTAAAATCACGGTGACCCGTATTTCACTGTCACTGCTGTCACCGTTCCTAAAAAATCACTGAATCGCTCATCTCTAGACTGTACAGAAATTGTTTACATGTGCGACGGATTTCATGTTACAAATTGTACCTTTGTGTTCACATCATGTCGACGAATCGCAATGTTGCCTATTTCGTGTGTTCCACGGTCACCAATGGGTTACAAGTATTTTGTTGTTGCCTGAGAGAATCAGAGAGAACTTCGCTGGATTATTCGCAATAGCTATCGGCGCTAGCTCCATAAAGCGGCCGTCGATTTACGCTCCGCTATGCGGACCGAAATTTTCGCCCGGTTGTATTACACAGAAAACCCATAAGCACGTCAGACAGAGAAAAAAGGCTGTTTACTTTCGCGGCGTATAGATTTTCGTGTCGCGGTGCGTTGTGAAAATTTACACAATGTCCTACTTGTGGTAGTGTTTTGAGAATGTGTGAGTACAGTTGTACAATTTTCGGAGCTGCAAGAGGGTTAAGATTATTATTTATCGTAAGACAATTGAAGCTTTAAAGGAAAAATGTGTAAAAAATTAGCATTCTCTACAAATATGGCACCTTGCCATCTCCCCTTGCATCTACTCACTTCCCTGTGTGAGTACAGCCTTAAGGCTCAACCAAGCAATGCATAGGAATAGAAAAGTGATAAAGAGCCAAACTACGAATACATAGATTTCAATGAACGCACCCATACATGCATGGTTTCGTCAAGTTCGTACTCTCTTTCCATGCATAGCTTGCATAAAAATGTGCGATCTGGATATAAAAAAAAAATTATGGCTGAAATCGGGCAAGCATTCGTATTATATTCACAGAAGAGTATTAACAATTTAACGAAAAGTTTGTTGGATAACATGTTGCTAGGACTACAAAACACGAACTTCTATTTTTTTTGGCTTCAAGTTTTTTGCCAAAACTTTTATTTTATTTTACTATAACGCATTCTTCTATTTTGTAAAAAAAATTTCGATGCATTGTGAACTAAAATTCTATGTTTAAAAATTTTGACAATTTCACTGCGTTTTATTAGAAAAGTAAACTAACAGGCCTATTAAATTCTAAGGCAATCTTACTTGACATTTAAGCAATAAAAAGTCTTTGATTTGGTGCATAAATAAATAAAATTTTAAAGAATATTTACGGCTAGTTGCTCATCGGTTTTCGCATATGCGTTTGAACCTTCCGCAAATCATTTTCGACCAAATTTAGTAATTCGATAACATTATCCTTTGGCATTCGTAAATAATTTCGGTAGGAATGCTTATCGCACATTTGTATATTATTCGTCAGAACCATGAAAGCTCCATTTGAATTTTTTCCTTTCGCCGGTTCTTAATCCAACAGCTTTTTTAGTGAGCTCCCCGAGCTTCTTCTAATAGCTACACAGTATCTAAAATGAACTTTATAATATCTGCGTCTTCATCCTGAATGTTGAACAATGCATCCACAAAGTCTATAGCCATCGAAATAACCGCAATTTGAATTTCTTCTAAATTTTCCATTTTAAACTTCACGCGCGGTATCACGAAATGAAATGTAATCAAATAATTTGCGAAAGTATTGAAAAGACTACCATTTAGGAAAAAAGTATTAAAAAGTAACAAAACCATATTAAAAAATGTTGTTGCAAAATCATACGTGTCACTAGAACCCACATTCCAATTTGTTCCCTGTGTGAGTGCTATCGGGGACACATGAAATGAATAGCTCGATGTGTCGGGACATATGTCCCCTGTGTGAGTACGGCCTAACAAACAACGGAAAAAGAGTTACCACCCACACGCTGATTTGCAACTTAAATTTTTGCAACGTAAAATCTTATTATTTTTAGTTAGTGTTTTTCTATTAAAAAGTCCCAAAGAAGTACAACAAATTAATAATAATAATACAACATAACGCCCTTGAAAGTTTTTAAATAATTGAATGCAATGTTCAATGATCTTCTCAGTTTCTAATAAGGCGGACACAGCGATTTGTAACTTTCTTTTTGAGTATTGGTAACCCTTACAAGTAAAAAACACATGACACATGAAAAACACATTAATTTCGCAAATAATTTTTTTACACTCCACTAGCAATGTAGAATATTTCAAATAAATTACTTTTTTTTTTAACTTATTTTCACTTAAAATTTCGCTCTTTGGATTTTTTTGTCATAATACTACAAACAGCTGTTTTGATTGATTTCAATTCCATGCATTGATTGGTCGTCGTACTAATGCATGACATAAATAGATTGCATTTCGCTTAGTTTCTCTCGAAACTTAACATGCATATGCGTTGCCTAGTTTAGCCTTGAATTGTTTCAACAATCGCTTGTAGTTGAAAATGCTTTGATCTTCGTCCAATTCATACAAGATTTTCGCATGCAAAATTGTAGCGTTAGTGTCGAACGTACAATTTGTAGGTGCAACGGTCGTACACGAAGTTGTAACGTTAATGGATTGCGTAATTACCTTACCCTAGAAGAAACAAAACGTCGCGCTAAATTTCTGCTAATTGCTGTCCATACATTGGACGCAGACGCACAAAATATTGCGCAATCATAAAAATTGTTTCATTATGTTTTCTTTTAATTTTACCACTAAAATTTCGGAATTTCTATATTCATTTACTCTATTTTAATATTATTTGCTTTAACTATACATTTTTGTATAAATCTTTTAATTCTGACTAGAGATTTTGATCTGTTTATTTTGCGTTTCTTCCGTAACACGACCGCACCGCTAAAAATTTCTTCAGATATGAACAAAATTTGCACAAGGCGACGCAAAATGATTGTGCAAAACGAAAAATAACAAAATGATTTTAATATTTTGACAATTATTGCGCCAATCACGCAAACATTACCTTACCTGACACAAAAGATTGCACAACAGCAACCGGAAACAATTTTGCGAATGTTAATTGTTGTGTAAGTTTCCTTATATTCTCAATAATAATGCGCGCAGTGCCACATTTTATTCTCCACTGGAATGTAAACCACATCAATAGGTGCTATCTTTACAGATGTGGACCCCAAGTAGTTCCACTTCTGGTAATATTACCAGTTTGAGGAGAGTATGATTTTATAATTCTTATTGCACGCAAGCAGAATTCCCGATTGTCTGCTAAAATGGTGTTAGCTGATTTAGGTCGTAAAATTACTACTGCTTTACATTCTTTGAGCAAGGCAACAATAATAAACGAAGAAGCGCTTAACTCCCTTTTAAAGGAAATATGTGCAGCTCTTCTGGAAGCTGACGTCAACATTTTTTTGGTGAAAAAACTTCGTGAAAATGTTAAAGCTGTTATCGATTTTGAAATGGCAGGAGGGCTAAATAAACGACGAATGATACAATCGGCTGTATTTAAGGAACTAATTAAACTAGTGGACCCAGGTGTTAAACCATATCAACCTATAAAAGGTCGCCCTAATATCATTATGTTTGTGGGATTACAAGGTTCGGGCAAGACTACAACCTGCACAAAACTTGCTTATCATTACCAGAAGAGGAACTGGAAGTCATGTCTTGTGTGCGCCGACACCTTCCGTGCAGGTGCTTATGATCAAATAAAACAAAATGCAACTAAAGCACGTATTCCATTTTATGGCAGCTACACGGAAATTGATCCTGTAGTTATAGCACAAGAAGGCGTTGATATGTTTAAACAAGAGGGGTTTGAAATGATAATTGTAGACACCAGTGGTCGTCACAAACAAGAGGATTCATTATTTGAAGAAATGCTCTCCATTGCAAACACTATTCATCCAGATAACATAATTTTTGTCATGGATGCAACCATCGGTCAAGCATGTGAAATGCAGGCAAAAGCATTTAAAGATAAAGTAGACATTGGATCTGTTATAATTACAAAGTTGGATGGGCATGCCAAAGGCGGAGGAGCTTTGTCAGCAGTAGCAGCAACAAATTCTCCAATCACATTCATCGGCACGGGCGAACATATTGATGATTTGGAGCCATTTAAGACAAAACCTTTCGTTAGCAAACTACTTGGAATGGGAGATATAGAAGGATTGATAGACAAGGTTTGTTTTTTCCCCTATAACACCGCTGCCGTACCTCCATCACGGAGTCCAAATATTTTATTTCACAGCGTAATAAAAGGTATCGCTTTCTCCTCGGAGACTTTCGGAGCTCGTAACACTTTCATTTTCTATGAGTGTGCGGTCTAGAGCTGCGAGAAAGGATTAACGGCTTTAAGGTTCAATTAATACAGACGTGTCGGAACTTGCCGTGACGGCTGCTTCAACCTATCTTGCTACTGTAAACGATTGTTAAAATTGTGTCGTAAGGCCGTACTCATACAGGGGACATACATATGTCCCGTGACATGGAACTATTCATTTCATGTGGGCGCGATAGCATTCCCACAGGGGACAGATTGGAATGTGAGTTGTAGTGGCACGTATGATTTTGCAACAGGATTTTTTAATACGTATAAAAATTTTTTCGTAAATGGTAGCCTTTTTAATACTTTTGCAAATTATTTGAATACATTTCATTTGGCGTACCTTTCCGTAAGGAATTTCGTTCATTGAATAGACATTTCTAAAAATTACTATATTTTTAATATGAATAAAACTTGATATAATATTACTCACTGATAATTTTTAAAATTTAATTTATTTATGCGCCAAAGCAGACATTTTTTTATTGCTTTAATGTTTACTTTTCTAAGAAAATGAAGTGAAATCATAAAAATTTGTAAACACAGAATTTTAGTTTACAAGACAGCGAAATTTTTAGTACAAAATAAAAGAATGCGTGATGGTAAAATATATTAAATTTTTTTTCAAAAAACTTCTAGCAAAAAATAATAGAAGTTTGTGTTTTGCAGTCCTAGCAAGCATGTTATCGAACAAACCTTTCGTAAAATTATTAATACTCTTCTGTAAATCTATATCTATACTTTAATATTATAAATGCGAAAGCAAGCCTGTCTGTCTGTTACCTTTTCACGGCTAAACCGCTGCACCGATTTTGGTGAAGTTTGGTGTGGAGATAGCAGGAACCCTGACGAGGGACATAGGGTACCTATTTTATAAAAAGTCAACCTCTAAATAGGGGATAAAAGATTGTAGGGGAATTTAGTCTCAATTTTAAATTAAGTTAACTGTGTTAAGTTAAGTTAATTGTGCTGGACAGAATAAATGTCAATAATAAATAATTTATATCGTGGTAAGACACAAACAAGCAAGAAGTATTTCTTGGGCTCTCGAGTTGTCAAGGCAACCCTATAACGGTATGTAGGGGTTGTATGTATGCAAGCGAACGAATGTGATGTGTACGTATATCATTAAACTAGATGTACCCGTTCCCGCGTTGCTGTGGCTAATTCCGGTTAAATGGTTACAAAGCGTGTGTTGCTTCCGACCACAAATGAAATATTCCTCATACAAACGTTGCAACCCGTTTTTACCCCATCAGGGGTTGGATTTTGAAAAATGCCGAAATATGTATTTGATTAAATATACCAAAGAGTATTAAGACCAAGTTTCAAGCAAATCTGACCACAAATAAAATATTCCTCGTACAAACTTTGCAACCCCTTTTCACCACCTTAGGGGTCAAATTTCGAAATATCCGTTCTTAGTGCTTGTATACATCATAAAGCAAACGTCTTTGCAAAATTTCAGGTCTAGGTTCAAGCGTTTAGCCTGGGCGTTGATGAGTCAGTCAGAACTTTCATTTTTATATATAGAGATTAAACTCAGAGCAAGCACCATTCCACGCGAACGAAGTTGCGGGCAACAGCTAGTATAATATAATTGAATGCCTGATTTCAACCATAATTTTTTTTAATCGATACGACAACCCGGTTTCTGGTGTCCCATGTAAATAACAAGGGACACAAGTGTTTCACAAGGGACAGATTAATTTTTGCAAAATCTATAGTTGCTTTCTTCGTTTTGTTGGGGAAACAACAACAAATCTGACGTGACTCGGGACATATGTATGTCCTCTGTGCGAGTACGGCCATACTATTTTGCACTTTAAGTTGGACTTACTGAAAGAATAAGAGAAGAGACAAATCTTGGTAGCATTTGTGCTCTTATGTCTTGATTTATCCAAAGCCTTTGATAGTAGTAACCATAATTTTCTTACATCCAAATTGGGCTTAAAATTCAAATTTTCCGAAATGATTTACTAAATTATCTTAAATGATTTTATTACTCTTGTTGGAATTCCTATAAAGAACACACTCGTATTCAGATTTGCTGATGATATTAACTTGCTGTTTTCTGGGAAGAAATTTTTCGATTGTTTCCAGTTTAAAATAAACTTTAGCTAAGCTTGCGCGAATTGTTGGGCTAAGGAAAATCGTCCTACGTAATCATTTACGTCCTAGTCCTAGGAAAATCGTCCTAGTTTGTATGCTGTTAAAACGCAAGTGATTCTATTTAGCTCTATCCCTTTTGAATTGAATATACGATTTGGAGATACCCAAGTGAATTTTGTCGACCATTTTGAGTGCCTGGGAGGAGTTATCATTGATAACAAACTCACTTTTAATCACGATAATCATTTACGTAAGTAAATGGTAATATACTCGTATTATATCCGTGGAAAATACGTCAAGCTCAAATTTCTTAATTGGGGAGACATAATTTGCTGTAACACTTTCTTATTTGACTTGTAAACTTGATTCTCTCACAACTACAATAATTTTATGAGAGCCTCGCTTTTTATGAGTCCGGTCGGCATATAAATTGGGAGCGTGTCTTATAATTGAGAGAGCGTCTCGCGCTCTCTGTAGTAGTAAAATCTATTGGAGCAATGACAGCTTCAAGTATCACATAAGGGCTCACCCTCATAAATGGTACGCAAATAGGTCTATGACAGTCGAAGGTATAGGCGCTGGAATAGCGGGACCTCTAGTAATGTATGAGGGATTGCAGTGTAGATTATACCCCGTATATTCGAAGCGGAAATCCATGCTATAAGCCTGTGACCTGAACTCAACCTTAAACGCAACCTCAGATGCCAGGACATTGCGATAATGTCCGATAGTCAAGCCGCTATTAAGGCACTAGCATCTTACGAACTTCAAAACTAGTTTGGGAAATAGGCTAGGGAGATATGATAGGCTAAAATTGCTTTGGATTTTGGGGCATAAAGGGATCGAAAGCAATAAGCTGGCAGATTAACCATTCACGGAGCTGTTTTGTGGGATCGGCCCACACGCTTAATGAAGAAACCAGAAGGGATGAGTCTATTGGTAAGATTTTCTACTGGACAAGCCCCCTTTAGATGCAGTGATAAAAAACACATAAAGTTCAATTAAGTCGAAAGACCAAAAAAAAAAAACGAAGAATTAATGTCTGTAAAATATTTAAATAAAAGTTAATAATCAGTTTTTTAGAGAAATTAACGATCCATTTTATGGTTATTCTTTAATAGGTTAACGAGCTTAAATTGGATGGAAATGAGGAGCTACTAGAAAAAATAAAACATGGACAGTTCACTATTAGAGATATGTATGAACAGTTTCAGAACATTATGAAAATGGGTCCTTTTTCACAAATCATGGGCATGATTCCCGGATTCTCGCAAGATTTTATGACGAAGGGAGGAGAACAAGAATCTATGGCGCGCATAAAACGCATGATGACTATGATGGATAGTATGTCGGACGGTGAACTCGATAATCGTGATGGAGCAAAATTATTTACCAAGCAGCCATCGCGTTGTTTTCGCGTTGCTCAAGGCGCTGGTGTAATAGAGCGTGAGGTGAAAGAGCTAATATCTCATTATACAAAATTTGCAGCTGTTGTGAAAAAAATGGGTGGTGTTAAAGGGTTGTTTAAACAGGGTGATATGACTAAAAATGTAAATCCCACACAAATGGCTAAGCTTAATCAGCAAATGGCAAAAATGATTGACCCGCGAATGTTGCAGCAGATGGGAGGTGTTGGTGGTTTACAAAATATGATGAGACAATTACAGCAAGGTGCGTCAGGAGGATTGGGAGGTTTGGGAAATTTAATGGGGTTCGGTGGAAAATAAACACACTCAGTTAGTGCATTCTAGTACCCCGGAGCCCGTTTTTGTGTTTATATTCCCCCAAATTTAGAACTTGAAAAAATAAAATGTAAACCACATTTTCTAAAAGATGCGTTTTCAATTATATTTTCTGGTATTTTATATATACAATCGAGCTTGCATATCTATCGGATTTAATGCGTTCTGAATTCCGACATATAGGAAATTTCTGTTGGAATGAAACCGACCATTTTTTAGCGGTGGATTTCATATCGGAGCTTTTAAAAATAGCTTAAGATAAAAAAAATTTTAAGGAAAAAAGTGCCATTCTCCATTTTCTTTTATTTTTTGCTGTAGAAAAGTAATCTTAATTGTGAGTGAAAAAAACGAAAACAAGGAAAATCCTCAAGTGAAGGCGACTCACCCTCAGCAACTTAGCTAATTCGAATGTTAACTCCAACATCCAGTTATATAGATGTCAATTCGGCTTTAATTTAGGTTGAATAAAACAAATTTTGTTAATTTCCCTTTTCAATTCCGCAATTAAATTTAACTTGAAGTGAATAAAACGGTCCTAAGAAAAAGTTTTATTAACCCAGTCAATCAGATTAATTGGAGCAGCGATCAATCAATATGTAAAATAAATGTTTGTAAATTGTTGCAGATGTAGTTGCCTAAAAATGTACATGGTTATAATTTTTAATTATTAATTATTGAATCATAAAATTACAATAAAATTATTATTGTGCCGTTTTTAATAATTAATAACGTTTAAGATTTCTTGAAAAATAAGATTGCATATTTTTTGGAGATTTATAACTTCACAACCACGTCCGTTATCGAACTTGCAGAAATTAGGATATTTAAGCTATTGCGACAAAGATAGAAGGAAGAAAAGCTACTCATAACTACTGAAAATCTATATCTATACTTCTATACTATTATATCTATTTATTATTATAAATGCGAAAGTAAGCCTGTCTGTCTGTTACCTTTTCGCAGCTAAACCGCTGC
The DNA here is from genome assembly GCA_949752815.1 of Conops quadrifasciatus. NCBI lineage: Eukaryota > Metazoa > Arthropoda > Insecta > Diptera > Conopidae > Conops > Conops quadrifasciatus. The sequence goes on from OX457079.1 coordinate 17,796,225, forward strand.
ACCGATTTTGGTGAAATTTGGAGTGGAGATAGCTGAGACCCTGACGAGGGACATAGGGTACTTTATAAAAAGTCTACCTCTAAATAGGAGATAAGGGATTGTAGAGGAATTTTATCTTAATTTTAAATTAAGTAAACATTGTGCTGGGCGGAATAGATGTCAATAATAAATGAATTTATAACGTGGTAAGATACAAACAAGCAAGAAGTATCTCTTGGGCCCTCGAGTTGGGCCCAACTCTATAACGGGCCTCTCCTATCCAAATAAAAAAGTGTCGTGTATATCATATGTACGAGTATCTATGCAAGCGAACGACTGTGATGTGTAGATATGTATACATCAATCAATCAAACAAAGTTAGAGCAAGCACTATTCCACGCGAACGAAGTTGCAGGTAACAGCTAGTAGGGGATAAAGGATTGTAGGGGAATTTAGTCTCAATTTTAAATAAAGTTAACATTGTGCTGGACAGAATAGATGTCAATAATAAATGAATTTATAACGTGGTAAGATACAAACAAGCAAGAAGCATCTCTTGGACCCTCGAGTTATCAAGGAAACCCTATAACGGGCCCCTCCTATCCAAATAAAAATGTGTCGTGTATATCATATGTACGAGTATGTATGCAAGCAAACGACTGTGATGTGTACATATGTACATATATCATTCAATCAAACTAAGTTAGAGCGAGCACTATTCCACTCGAACGAAAGAAACTAATAGCGGAATTCTGTATTCGGCCAGGCCGAAGTTAACGCTCTTACTTCTTGGCATTATTCTTATTCACAAGCTCACTTGTTCTAAAAGTGACTTGTGTTAAATTACGCTCACATCAGTTGCAATGTACTAAGAGGTTTGTGTACTAGAGAGCTGCATAAGTAGTTTTGAAAACAGCTATGCTCTAAATGACAATCACACTTACCAGGTTTGTCAAATGAAAATGAGTCGGCAACCGAAACCAATTAAAACACAAATACTCGATAAAACGAATAGTAAAAGAAAGAGAGTGTAGCTGCGTTTTTGAATTGAACCATAGAATAAGAATTAACAAAAGACCGAGAGCAGGCAGTTTAACCGATTTCTCTCTTTGTTCATGGCCCGAGCTCTGGCCTTTCATGTGAATTACTTGCCCTTTGCTTCGTTGCTTATGCCGTTCCGTTCTTGCCAACCCAATGCCGACACACACACAATACACATGATAAGCAGAAATCAGACAATTTGCAGCCAAAACACAACCTTGCAGTGACTGCAGCAGTGAGCAGAATTTTATACACAAGCTTATGGGGACAGCCACTGCGCCAGCCACAGTAATTTTGTTCAAAGAGCGATAAAAAATGTAGCACACCTTTTATCTAAAATCCCGAAAAATTCTTGAATCGTTGCCAACTTTTTATAGAAAAAGTGAAGGAAAATCATATGATTTTGACTTAAAGAAATAAATTATAATAAATTAAAAAAATTCAAATTCAATATACATATATTTTGAAAAAAATTCAATTGTGTTTTGGCTGTTGATCGTTTTCTTTCTTACAGCCAAAACACAACCTCGCAGTGACTGCAGCAGCAACTCTCTCTAACGCAGCAGTAAAACTATATGTTGTAGCAGTGTCTGCAACAGCAAGTCATCTGTTTGTTTACACTCCTGCATTCTATTCTTTTGTTTTTGAAGACACTTTTTCTTTATACATATATTTATTCCCACTTGGAACACCTAAAAGCGTCAATAAATCTTGCCAAACTGTATACTTAAGAACAACATTTTTATAATGTTCAGAAATCAAGTCATAAAAACTCCTTCTGACGCACTTCTTCAATTAAATTTTCTTCAAAATTCATATTGACTTTGAATTGTAACAATTCAATGTAACAAAGGAATTGCTCAGCCGTGAGGCTTAATGCCGTACAGGAGTGGACTAACAGAAGAGTTGTTCACCAAAGAATAATGGAAGGCCTATCCTCCTCTTTTAAGAATCATGACTACACTGCTCCGACTTTTCTCCCTGTTCGGAAGTTTGGTACACACATACCAGACAGAAAGGACTGGGATGATGGGTCAGTACCGAACAGCGATGGTATACACTTGTATACCGATGGTTCAAAGCTGGACGGCAGAGTGGGTGACGGAATTTTCTCTGAGATCTGCGGTATAGCAGAAAAATTTCGTCTTCCCGACCATTGCAGCGTGTTTCAGGCAGAGGTCATAGCAATCCGCAAGGCACTGTCATGGCTGAAGGAGAATAAGGTATCTGGAACTGATATCTATATCTTTACCGACAGTCAGGCAGCGATCAAGTCCATGGAATCAACCTTCACCACATCTCTGGTTGTAAGAAGCTGTCACCGATCTCTTAACGAGATGGCAGAGCAGCTTCAAATAAATCTGTGCTGGGTACCAGGTCACAGAGATATTCCAGGAAACTGCCGCGCGGATGAGCTTGCTCGTCTGGGCACTGAATTGGTTATTACACCCCGTGGGGCAAATGTAGGTATGCCTTTGGCTACTGGCAAACACATGCTCTTTAAAGACGCAGTGAAACAAGCCATTAAAGATGGGAAGAGGGGTCAATCTGCAGCATTGCAAGGCAGGTATGGCCTCAGTTCCATCTGAAAAATTCTAGGAGTCTCCTCTCACTAGGCAAGGAAGATATTAGGCGAGTGATAGGAGTCGTGACTGGGCACTGCCTAATTGGCATCCATGCTAAACGCTTGGGGCTATTCTCTAACGATTTTTGCAGAAGCTGCAGGGATGAGGAGGAGGAGGAGACCATCCCGCATATGCTGTGCAGCTGTCCAGCACTGGCTCAGAGAAGGTACACCTATATGGGAGTACACTTCTTTAACAATCTCTGTGAGACAGTACCTCTCAAAATAGGGAGTCTTATTCGCTACATAAATAGCTCCTTATGATTTGATTGAGCGGAGGGGATAAGATCTATGTGGTACCACAACGGACCCAAAAGCGGTCTACGTGTGTCTTTGAGGCAGCCACAATTACCTACCTACCTTGAATTGTAAAAATTTTTTAAATTTATTTAAATTAATTTTTTTAAGTCAAAATCATATGGTTTCCCTTCACTTTTTCTATATAAATTTTTCGGGATTTTAGATAAAAGGTGTGCAACATTTTTTCTCGCTCTTTGAACAAAATCACTGCTGCAGGAATAGAATCTATGTTATCCGCAGTGGCTGGCGCAGTGGTGGCCCCCATAAACTTGTGTATAAAATTTTGCTCGCTGCTGCTGTCGCTGCGAGGTTGTGTTTTGGCTGTTATTCATGTCCCGAGCCAAATGTAATTCATGTGTATTTCTTACCCTTTCGTTTCGTCGCTTTTGCTAACATACAGTTGCTGTGTTTGGTAATTTTATCCGTTTGTGTATGCTTTGGTCGTGTATTGGCATGGTTGTTGGCGCTTGCGGCCGCAGCTAGAAGTTTTTAGAACTGAAAATTGAAAAGCCATTTCAAGATTTCTTTATGTTATGAAATATCTTTTCAATTTCTTTATGTGAGAAATTGGTAGGTAAAATAATGATAAGATTTTTTTAAGATTAACGAAATAATATTTTAAGAAAATATTTAAAAGTTTGTAATCAAATAATATTTATTAATTTTTGGAATTTTATATTTATAATTAATTTATAAATATAAAAGTAAGTATTTATAAAAATAAATATTTTACATTGAAATCTTTTTTTATATTTATAACAAAATAATTTATAATTAATTTATAATACTATTTGTTTTTATTACACTGTCATTTGTTATGTTTCAACATTTCATATATCCCTTTTTTATTTAATTAGGAGTTTATTGTTATCCAGAATGTTCAAAGGTGTTTTCATTTAATAAAAAAGTGAACAACGAGGATTAAATGCGGTTATTTTTATTAAAAATAAAGTTACTTCATTGTACTGGATCAAAAGCAACGAACATACCGAAATTTTTCTTTAATTTTCCAATAAGAAATAACGCAGTCGCGCTACGTTCTTATTGCTAAAAAGGCATTCTCCTCTGTCGTTTTCATCTATTGTCGACGTCTAGCGTCGTCAAATCAGAGAAATCAAGAATAGCCACACAAAGCTCATCACTCATTCACATACGATGACACACACCCGCTAAATGAAACACAGCCGATAAATGACACAAACACATGCATTCAAAAGTCTTCTACCAAAGAATATACAATATATGCATTGTATTCTTCTTCTTCTTCTATTCGTCTAACACGCTCTATTCATCTTCATGGAGACGCGAGAGTAGTAGTAGTAGTACATGTGGCTGCCCAGGTTACCTCCTGGACACAAATAGCACTTTTGTGCCGTTTTGATACCACTACCCCATGAACTGCGAAACTTACTGCTAGTGATCTACACTACAGCCAGTTCGAAAATTTTATAATACGTAGTAGTGATATTACAGAAGCTTGTGTATACCACTTCAAGTTTTCCGGAAACATTTTCCCTGTTTCTGAGAATCTAGTCCGTGCTAGGACTGGGCACTGACATAGCAAATGTTCTACTGACTCCATAACGCTGGAGTCTTGGCAGCTGCGGCATCCCACGTTATGTGGGATTCCAAGTCTACTGGCATGTCTCCCAATGGGCCAGTGTCCAGTGACAAAGACCACCCGTGAGATGTCGAGTCTAGACATCCTCAACAAGTCCATTGTCCTACTGAGATTGTATCGTGGCCATATTTCCCTGGATATGTTGCAATCTTGCAACGAACCCCATGTTTAATTGGCCAAGCTTAAAAAGTGATCATGCAGATCTTTCTTAACACTCCCAATTGAGATTTTCACATCCACTGTAAAAACCTGATCTAATTGTAAGCCCTTCCTTGCCAGTTGATCAGCCGTCTCATTTCCAGTTATGCACGAGTGCCCCGGTACCCAAACTAGGGAGACGGTTGAGCTGCTGCCAAGGTGATTAAGTTCTTCTCTACATCTGCGAACAAGGGTTGAAGTAGTTAGCATGGCGCTATTAGCCTTGATAGCAGCCTGGCTATCTGAGAAAATTCTCACATCCCTTGGTTCAAGTCCGCTGTTTCTTACTAGCGTATAGGCTTGCAGTATCGCGAACGTTTCCGCTTAAAATACGGACGCGTAATCTGGGAGCCTATACGCATCTGCCAGATTGAGATCAGCAGAGTAAACTCCGCCCCGACTCCTCTACTCATCACGGAGCCGTCAGTGTAAATCCTATAGGATTTCCTCCAGGGTCAAAATCAGCTCTCAGTTTATGATAGCATCTGAGTGAATGTTGTTAAAAGCCCCTTCAATGTCAAGAAAGGCTCCTAGCGTGAATTGTTTATGATATAGGGTCCTTTCTATATGTGCAACAACCTCATGCAGTGCTGTTTCCACTGATTTTCCTTTGAGGTAAACGTGTTGCGAACTAGATAACCTCCCGCCGACTATTCTTTGGCGAATGTAAAGATCAATAATTCTTTCTAATGTCTTCAACACAAAGAAGGACAGGCTGATAGGACGGAAGTCTTTGGCAGATGCATGTCCTCTTCTACCAACCTTCGGAATGAAAATTACTCTTACTTGTCTCCAATTTTTTGGTACATAGTTGAGAGCTATGCTGTTTTTATATAGGGTAATTAGTATTCCATAGCATTACTGGGAGGATACCATCCAATCCCGGGGATTTATAAGGGTCGAAGCTATTAAGAGCCCATTAAATCTTCTCCCTTGAAATAATGCTGTCCACTAATTGCCAAGACGGAGCACTTTGCTCATCCTGTATTAGTGGTTCCTGCACAGTTTCATCTATGTAATTCCCTGGGAAGTGCTCGTTCATGAGTACTTCTAGGGTTTCTTGCGGGCTGTCTGTCCAAGAACAGTCATTTCTGGCTATGAGGGTTGGACAGGTATGTTCCTTGGAAAGAACTTTGCTGAGTCTGGACATCGTATTAACGCCCCTCAGGTTCTCGCAATAAGTCTTCCAGGTGTCTTGTTTGGCCACTCTGATTGCCTTCTTGTACTCTCTTAGGCAATCCTTATATGGTGGCCAGAAACTGTGTTTGTGGCAGATGTTGAAGATCTTACGCGTCATCTTCCTGAGATGTGCGAGTTCTTCAGTCCACCATGGTGGAAGTTTCTTTTTGCTACGAGAGATTGGACATGCGACTTCGAAGGCCTTTCTAAAGGCTCCCTCTAGGATCGCACTATACTTGTCCAATTCTTCTCGACTGAAATTTTGGTTTAGAACCGTAGAATTTAAATTAGAGTAAATAGAGCCGCTGAAAACACGCTAGTCGATCCTCCTGGGATTCCTATGTACCGGAGGCGGATCGGGATTAAATCCGACATTGAAGTATCAAAGCGTGATCCGAAAAGATCCCCTCATACACTCTCCAACGTTCCACCATCTCTCCGGCAATCGGACTGACAAGCGTGAGATCCAGCACCTCTTTCCACCCCCTGAAACTATCCGAGGTCTGGAAGACAAAGGTAGGAGTATTACCCCTGTTACATATCCTTAAGTTATACTGTAAAATGAAATCAAAAAGTGACTCACCTCTCTGATTTATCTCACTGCTTCCCCATAGAGTATGTCTTGCGTTGGCATTGCAGGCGAGGAGCAGGGTATCCTTTCCACCGATATCTAAAGCCCCCGCCAATTCCTGTACATCAGTAGGTGGAGAGGGGTTCTCGTGAGCCATGTACGGTAGCATATGTACCCTATGCTAGGTACATAATGCGCCCACTGGAATTTTCCAATCTCACAACTGTGAGGTCTGCGCTGCTGTAATTGCTACACAAAAATACGTTAATGTGCTTCTTAGCGATTATGCGTGATCTGGGTTTACCTTGATTTTTACAATAGAAGTGCTGGAACGTCCCATCTTGGAGTCCTTGTATCGACAGGTTCCTCACCCATGGCTCCTGGATCAACCCAACATCCATTTCTTCCTCCTTCATGAAGACAATGAGATTATCTGTAGCACTTCTCGAGTGCTGCAGATTAATCTGAGCCAGCTTAATTGTTGGGGTTTGAGGTAGGCTCTTCCTCACTCAGTGACATGTAACCGAGATGTTAACTGGGATCCTCGATCCTACTTGGATCGTCTTCTTTCTTATTAGGGGAAGTGAAAATTTATACTTTGGCCTGCCTGATGCCAAACTTCAATTTGTGGTCTTTTCTCTCCAAGACACTGAGGCACTCCTCATTAATGGAGAGAACGTAGGACGTACTGAATTTCCGCGGCTCTTCCGCTCGGATGACATGCCAGTCGTCCATCGGCACGTCCGGATTGTGAAGTCGCAAGTACTGCAGCAACTTCTGTCCCTCCAACTCCATCTTGGGTATCCAAATTCGAGCCCGCGGTCTCTTCGGAATTTCCCCAGCTGGAATAAACTTAAGCTTCAAACCTTCCCAGTCATCTCCAAACTTGGTGATGACTTTGTTGAGAAAGTCCTTGGAGAACGCGTCCTCACATTTGATTTTCCTACAGCCTCTGACTATCTCCGCGGAGTCGAAGCTAGGTAGAGGACCGTCCTTGTTTCCGAGCACATACTCCATGACATGCTCGGAAAGTTTGGTCTCCACTTTACTCCACTCCTCTTAGACACGTCTGCCGCTGTTCGAGTTGGCATCGATTAGGGCGACCTGCAGGTGATCTCTGATCACCTCGCTGTAAGCTCGCTATCTGTCCTTAGGTATATTTGGGTCAGTCGGTGAAGTCTTCGAAACCTTAGCCTTCTTGGATACCTGCGTGGTATCCGTTTGGGACCGGTTTCTTTTCGCCGATTGGCCCGATGGGGTGGATGTGTTGACGGTGAGGAGTTTTCCGTACTCCTCGACCACCGCTATGTATTTGGCTTTGTCGGAGGCATCTCGCTCATACCATGGTAAGGTCACCGTTACGTCCTGATTCGACCTGGTGTCGAGAAGGCTCCGTTGGAATACAGCCGAGTACCCCTGGCTGCAAACCCTCCATGGGCACGGGTCGCATGACACCCTGTATTAGGGGGGATATTTATTGACTTCCCAGTCTAGATCCGTAGTATTCAGCGAAAAAAAAAAAGAGCAGTGGCACCTCGAGCAGGGTGTGGTTCCGCACCACGTACTACGATCTTGATAAGATAGAGGCTAGTGGTCCCACCAAAGGGTCGAAACTATAATCGCATATTCTTATCCTACATCTTTTACCGATGCTTACCACCAAAGACGCGAGAAGAGAACAAAAAATTTTCGGCCGAAAACGGTATACCGCCTTGGAAAATTGCAAAAGGTCACATTAGGCCTCCGCTACTCTCTCCAAACTGTGATACCATTTTAACCCTAACCTAATGGCCCTGTTGATGACGAAAGCTGGACAGTGGAAGAGAAATACTCCATGAATCGCTGTTAAGATGTGCTTCGTAAGTGTCACCCGTAAGTATCATCGGTATCACTCCCGTAAGTAATCTAATTCATTCATTTCAGATACTTCTATTAATGACGTTGTAACTAGACAATAATTTGCGCAACGAAGCTTAGCCTTTAATTGGCAATCTATGTCAAAACGAAATGGATGCAATTTTCGGCGATAAACGTATTGTTGAACCAGAAGAATTTTCTTTTTATTTCAATAGAATAATCCTTTCTCAAAGAAATAAAGAAAGAAGAAAGTTATAAATAGTTTAAAATAATTAGTTTTTATGATGAAGTCATAAACAATTTTATTAAAAAAACTCGAATGCGTCCAATTTGCTGACATACTAACCAGCTCAATGAAATTAAAAATTGAACTATCCTAACCAATTATCCTTTGCACCATTATAAAAACAATAAGAGACAAAAAAGAAATTTTTTAAAAAATTAAAAAAACCAATAAAAATAGAATCAGTCTATCACGTCCCTGTCGTGATCTTGGAACTACTGAGGAATACTGAGGACAGATATTTTAATTGCATATCACTAAAGGTTCACAACCTACTGGAGATTCCACGTCAAGTCACTGGTTTGTATGTGTTGTTGGCTTCGCCCAGTGGGGAAAACCCAGAATGCATCTATTTGATAATCCATGTTTTATTTGATGCAATTTTTTAAAGAAAGTATGCATAACTAGAAAAACGTAATTATGTATTAATTAATGCATTAAAGCAATAGGTCTGTTTCACTGTTTCATAGGTCTGTTTCATAGGTCTGTTTCACTGGGAAAAGTGGTAAAGAGCCAAACTACGAATACACAGGTTTCAATGAACGCATACAGTGCACATGCATGGTTTCGTCAAGTTCGTACTCTCTTTCCATGCATAGCTTGCATAAAGATGTGCGATCTGGATCGAACTTTCCGTAACAAACAACGGAAAAAGAGTTAAGGCTCAGTTTCATAGACTCCGTTTGCGTGCGTATCCGTCAGAAATCTATTACAACTATAACAATTGTTGTTGTAAACGCACGGACTCTATGAAACTCATCCCATATGTTTACATATATTTCAACTTTTCTTGCGTGAAATTTCTGACGGATACGCACGCAAACGGAGTCTATGAAACTGAGCCTTTACGAACCACACGCTGATTTGCAACTTGAATTTTTGCAACGTAAAATCTTATTATTTTTAGTTAGTGTTCCCCTTTTGAAAAGTCCAAAAAATACTACAAATTATTAAAAATAATACTACATGACGCTCTTTAAAATTTTTAATTAATTTAATGCAATGTTCAATGATTTTTTCAGTTTCTAAAAAGCGTACACAGCGATTCGTAACTTTATTTGTATTTACAATTAAAAGAGTTTTTTTGTCATATTGTTAAAAACCAGGGTTCGGAAAATATCGCTCAAAAGAACAAAACTATTTATATCCCTCTCAAAAAAACTATCCCAAAAGTTGAAAATTTTCTTTGACTCATTAGCGATATTTATTTTTTTGAACGTAGATGAAAAAAAAGTATCCCTCACGTTCAAAATAATTTTCATTTTCAATAATCAATATCACTCGGGATGAAAAAAATCTCATCTTCTCAACGTTTCGATCGGAGAAATTGAAAAAACTTCGCCTATTGGCAAATAACGAACGCGAGGGATGAAAAAGCTTTCGGTTTTGGCAAATAGCGATCATAAGAGATGAAAAAAGACTTCGGGTCGCGTACAAAACGATCGCTGGTGATCGAAAAAACATTGCGCATGCAAAATTTTGATCTATATATAAAGATGAAAGTAAGATTTGTAGGTGAGCCGAAGATGAGCCAAAGAAGAGTAAAAAAAGGAGCGGAAAAATCGTAGACCGGCGGTTTCGTTTGCTTTGTTGCTGGTGCCATTGAATAGCTGGAAAGGAGAGTTTTTCTGTGTGTTTCGTATGAATTTGTTTTTGCTGGGTTTTGTTAAGGATGACTAAGAGCATAATCTTGTGCATAATGTGCAGTAATAGAAAAAGCTTTAGAAAAAGTAATTATGTACATACTTATAAAATGAATATGTACTTATTTATAAGATTTTAATTTTCATTATTTTTAAAGCTTTTGATATTATAAAATTCTGCATCCAATATATTTCAATTATAAAATTTTGGAACTATACAGACACTTGAAACAATTGACATTATTCAATTCTTCTGTGCCCATGTTCTGTAACTTGGCGAGAACGTCTCACAGTGAGATAAAGTGGAACAAAAAATTCCATCGTTTCTCACTAGTGGAAAAAAAACTGAGTCTGTAACTTTCGGAGAGAAAAATGATATTTTAAAAAACTTTTAACTGGAATAGTTGTTTACAGCTGTCAGAATCTAATAAAAAATACAACATTTCGATTTTGTTCTAAATTTGCATCGAAATTTTTCAGTTCAAAGAGACGTGTCATCGCATTCATTTAGAAAATTCGTGCATTTCTTCTCGACGTAAGTTTATCACAATTAGGACAATGCTTCCTTTTTTAGTTCTTATAATTATAAAACTTAAAGCGTATAAAATATTTTTACAGCACCTCCAACTGATGTTGTAAAGCTAAAGTTGCTTAAGGGAGGCGGAGATGAGAAGCTAACTAAATTGCCAACAACGGGACCTGTTTTCCACTGGGATAAGAACTGTATGTTGAATTGTGGATGTTCTTAAGATCACTTACGTACTTGATAATAACAGCAGAGGGATTACCAATAATCTTGTTGCACTTGTGTATGAAGGATAATGCATCTTCTAACAACGAATAATGGAATGTAAATTTATGCTATCATTAAGAATTATTTCTTATTGCTCAAGAGCCATTGTACAGAGTGACCGCAATATTAATAAAAATATCCTTTGAATATTCAGCAATTGCAGCAGTTGGTGGCAATATTCAATCGATTTTAGGACTCACATAGCAACCCTGTTTTGTCATTTACCGCTCTCATTTCACTTATAGATAGTATATTTTGATCTATTAACTCCACACCACTTTTCTCAACACACTCCTTATTATATGGTATGATATACCAGTCAGCGTGTCACACCTATTTTTGTGAGATGACTTTTAGCGATACGGTCAACAAGGGGATGCAATTTTAGCTTCAGATCCGTACTACGACCTAGAAAAACCTACTGAGGGGTTGATTCTAAGCCAGAATATACTTTTGTATACCCGCCACGCTTCCTTTAATGCGTTACAAACGGAGCAACAAAATTAATATACCCTCATCCCTTCGGGTGTAGGGTATAAAATTATTGATATTAAATATAAAATTGCTTCTAAAAATACTACGAAATTGCTCGAAAAATATTTCTACTAATATTTTCCTTATTAGCGCTTATTTTGCAAACCGTGTTAAATGAAAATCATTTAAAAGATACTCTGTTTTTGCAGAATTTCATAAACTCACTGAATTTGAAACCGTAAGAAGATTTGACGTTTCAGACGAGAAACTTTTCGAAGAAAAAGCTTACAGACTCAGTGAGTTTATGAAACAGTGAGTTTCTCACTGTTTTCCTGAATTTTTACTGGAAAAAGCTTTATGACAGAATCTTCTCACCAAGCCAAAGTTATAGATTCAGTTTAGGTGAGAAGATCCCGATTCTCGTTGTTTCTGTCTTAATTCATCTGGTTCACGTCAAACTATTCACTGGCGAGAGTTACAGAACATAGGCACTGGAAAATAATTGAACAATTTTTAAAAATGTTTTCTATACTTCAGAGCTTCCACATTTCTTTATAAAATATGCTACCTGCTGGCCCTCAAATAATCCTTTTTTATCAAATGTAATTACTGTACGTTGGGAAGTATTCAAGACAACTCGAGGGTTCAAGAGATACTTCTTGCTTGTTTGTGTCTTACCCCGATATTATTGACATCTATTCTGTCCAGCACAATGTTAACTTAATTTAAAATTGAGACTGAATTCCCCTACAATCCTTTATCCCCTATTTAGAGGTTGACTTTTTATAAAATAGGTACCCTATGTCCCTCGTCAGGGTTCCAGATCGGTGCAGCGGTTTAGCCGTGAAAAGGTAACGGGCTTACAGACAGACAGGCTTACTTTCGCGTTTATAATATTAGTATAAATATAAATATATACGAATTGATGATTTTTGATTGATTTGAAATGATTTTTTACGCTTTAGAAAATATAGGACAAAGATTTAATTTTGTATTCAATTTTAATTTAAGTTTATTTTATCTAATATGTCCTTATTAAGCTTGACTAGTAAAATACTTTTTAAGCTTTCCCGACTTTTAAACTATTTCTAAGATTATTTAGCATCAGTGGGAGTGCGCTAAATGCTCGCTCAACTTAAACCTGCGTCGCAGGTGCAGCCAATGCAATTTCACCGATTTTCCCCAGCGTTGTCAAAAATGTTATTATTAAAAAATGTTAATCCTTTGCCCCAGATCGAAATTAATACATATATGCAATAAACTCTGCAGGTAAGCATACGTAAGAATTAGAAACAAAATTAGAAATTCGCCTTGAAAACTTCTCAACGTAAAGTAATTACATTTGATAAAAAAACGATGATTTGAGGGCCAGCAGGTAGCATATTTTATAAAGAAATGTGGAAGCTCTGAAGATACAGAAAAAATTGTTTAATTGTTTTCCAAAAGAATTGAATATTTCAATTGTTTCAAGTGTCCGTTGATAATTAAATCGGCAATTATAATGCGACTGAATTTGTTCTTGTAATCGAACAACGAGTGCTTTCAATAAATGCTTAGCTAATAACTTTCAATAATTGCTAGTAAAATTTTATAATTGAAATATATTGGATGCAGAATTTTATAATATCAGAAACTTTAAAAGTAATGTTAATTAAATCTAATAAATAAGTACCTATTCCTTACAGAAGTTATTACTTCTTTCAACGCTTTTCAAGTTAACATACTCTTATTCCTACTCTATTCTATACTCTTATTCTGCCAAAACCCGAAGTTTTTTCATCCCTCGCGTTCGTTATTTGCCAACAAACGAAGTTTGTTCATTTCAATTGAGTTTGGGAATTTTTTTCATCCCCAGTGATATTTATTATTGAAGATGAAAATTATTTTGAACGTGAGGGATATTTATTTTTTCGAACGTAGATGGAAAAAGATATTTATCAGTGAGGATCGAAAAATTGTTATATTTGGCGAGGGATATGAATTGAGCGATATAAAAAAAAACGTTTTCCGAACCCTGTTACAAACAGCTGTTTTGATTGATTTTAATTCCATGCATTGCTTAGTCGTTATACTGATGCATGAAATTTAAAGCTTGCATTTCGGTTAGTTCTCTCTCGAAACTTAACATGCATATTGCCTGGTTCAGCCTTTAGTTCGAAGAAAAAGTTCGAGCTGTTTTTGAACAAATTTCATACTTGCTCTTCTTCCTCTCTCTCTCTCACGACTTGAAAAGTTGTTTCTTTACTTTCAAGCAGCTCAAAGCAACTTGAAGTACATACATACATCAATCTGCGTTAAGAAACAGACCTAATGTTTTTAAAAAATGTTTAACGAGCATTGATATAAGAGCAACGAGTTCGATTAAAAAAACTTTGCAGGATGATGCGGACGACAAAAGACGTGAAGGAAGAAAGGGGAAAATTTCTCTACCAGCGTCGCTCAGTTCGTCTAAAAATGATGTGGCAACAATTTGACCACATCGTTTTTAGACGAACTGAGCGACGCTGGTAGAGAAATTTTCCCCTTTCTTCCTTCACGTCTTATGTCGTAAGCAGTCTAGTGTTTTTTGTTCTCTGCCAACAGTTTCATTTTTTTTGCTTTTTTATTTCGGCACGTGGGTTTTCAACTTTTAGCATTATTTTAGCTTGTGTTGGCTGACGCTATATATTTTGCGTTTTCTGCATATTTTGTGATTTGTGGCAGCTTATGGCGAATACATATACATATTAGAGAGCTGCATGAGCAACAATTTTGCGTCGATGAAGTGCTTCCAATTGATTTCGAATCAAGCAGTAACTGTCGGTTGCATACGTGGCAATGTTTTCAGCAGCGCTTCCAAAAGTCACCGCTTGATTTGAAAGAAAACAAGTAAAGGCGTTAACTTCGGCCTGGCCGAAGGTTATATACCCTACACCCGTATCTGTCGAAGTTACGATAAAAAGTAGGCGGGTGACGCCCACTTTCATTCAATTTACAGATAGTAAATTTTGATATATTAACTCATTTACAGCACCGCTTTTCTCAACAAACAACTCATTATATGGTATGGTATACCAGTGGGCGTGTCACTGTGAGATAACTTTTTCTTTTATTATTATTTTTTAGAATATTTTTAAGAGAATATTTGTGCCAAATCTCAAGACTATATCTCCATTCGTTCTTCTCTAATCGTGATTTTCGTCGCCAGTGGGCGGACCACGCCCATTTTTGGGAATGTCTTTAAGTTTGAGACCATGGATTCAGGAATGACATTTTAGCTTTAAACTCGCTCTACAAGCTGAGAAATTGTGCTAAAAGCACAGGAAAATTCAAACTTTCTATAAAAAGTAGGCGTGGCACTGGACCGATTCTCTCCATTTTCAACACCAAACAGCCTATGGTGACAAAGAATATTCGTACCAAATTTTATGGCGTTAGCTCTATTCGTTCTCCCGTAATCGTGATTTCTACAGACAGACAGACAGACAGACGGACGGACATAGCTAAATCGAATCAGGAGGTGATTCTGAGCCAGAATATATATACTTTTCTATACCTGCCACGCCTCCTTTTATGCGTTACAAACGGAAGAACAAAGTGAATATACCCTCATCCCTTCGGGTGTAGGGTATAATGAAAGCATTTCAGACAACCCCTGAAACTTGTAAGACGCCTTGAACAAGCCTTCGAGACTTTTCATGCAGTCCTCTAATACATATACGTCTGCAAATATGCCTACAATCGCTCAATTTGTGTTTTTTTTTGAAAATGTCAATTTACATAAACTTAAAACGTATCCGTACTAGACAAAGATACTATAAAAAATTAGTTATAATATCATGACAAATTAAATTCACCCGTTTGCAAATCAAGTATAGGGTTTTCCAATGGGGACGGGTCGATGTTGTTCTCCATATTTTTATTGTTTGGACGTGATGCTCAATCGTATAACTTGCCACGGTTATTTGGCATGACCGACTATACAAAACCTGTACAATGCAATTTATTTTGAATAAAATTGAGTTTAATAAGATTTATGGAAATAAAATTTAAATACCAAGAATTTTACTTAGTGTCAAATTTAAATAGAAAATAAGTATAATTTTGACCCAAGTGTAGAGTGTTAAACAATATAATGTCCTTAAAAACACTAACTTAACACTTAACACTAACTTAACTAACACTGTTCTTAAAACACAATTTATAAATGAAATAAAAAGAAATATTTTTTATGGATATGTGTACTCATACCAAGTCTTAAAATTTAAAATTAAAATTATTGACCCACACGGAAAAAAGGTTCGCCACCACTGCCATAGAACATACTTACCATACTTACGTCAGAAATAAAAATGAAAATTCGCCGCTTCAAAACTAGTTTTGAGGTTTATTTTTTAAGCGTTCTTGAATTGTATTATCAATAACAATGTGAATTTATAGACATATTGCGAAGTCTTAAAAGGTAAAAGAAACAGGAAAAAATTCTAGTTATTTGCGAATTGTTCAATATTTCTTTCCTTCATCTGTACACATTTTGCACCTCAGTGCACCTCAGTGCAAACGAAACAATTTCGGCGCCCACTTCACATCTGTTTGTGTTCACACTCCGAACAATCGCATCCTTTTAAGAGGTTGCATTCAATTTGTTATCCTCAGCGTATGTCAAAATTGAAGTGCATTGCTTATTTCAGCCACTTCCATAAGACTGCGTGTACCAATCTCATTTTGACAGGAACGCAACGCACGACGGCCTTATTTACGTACCACAGTTAATCACAAATTTTGTTAACATTTTCATTATGAACAACTGTGCATTTTCGCCAAAAAAATGTACAGATGAATTCAAACTTGGTATACAAATTTTTATTGAATCTCATTTATTTTATAATTTTATATAACAGTAAAAGTAAAAAAAGGCATTTTACTTAAAACCACATGTTAGAATTCTTTTACACGTTGTGACGTCTAAAAACAGCTGTTGTCGTCGACAAAAAAGCCGTCGAAGACATAATGGGGTATCGGCTTTTATAGAAAACTTCAACCTTTATGATAGTGTACAACTAAGGAACAGATTTAACGTTTGACACTAGCTCCAGCTGATCGGTCAATTTTATTAAATAGATATTTAGATAGGAAACTGCGTCACGCCAAACGTACATATACGTCAAAACAAAATGAGGCTTATATTTACCGTTTGGCTTATATTTACCGTTTGACACCAGCTAAATTTTTTTTATTTTTTGTTGTTTATGTTGCTTTTGGCGCTGATCCCAACAACAACAAAATTTTTTGTCGCGCTTTTATGGTTTAGAAGTTATAGCCCTTTAAAGTTACAATTTTTTTCTCCTATATCTTCTAAACTATAATAGATATTCGGATGATAGTACCGCTACAAAGGTATTAAAAATTTCATTAATTTATGTAAAATAATATTTTATAGAAAATCGTATACTTTTGAAGAAAATTTAAATTACTAATTTTTAATAGAATTTTTTTTCATTCAATAATTTTTTCTTTGTAAAATGAATAATTAAGCCATATCACTATTTCAGTATTAAAAGAGACGAGGTCCTTAGCTTTCCGGACATATTTTTTCACCAGTATCGGTGTAGGATTTTAGAAGAAAATGCATTTTATAACTCACAATCCTCGGCAACGGAAAGGATCATAACCCTCAATCAGCAGAATCCTCTTAGTAATGTAAAGTTTTTGGCATACAGGTTTTTCCGCGTATTAGCGAGAGAGACAAAAATATTTTGTTGTTGTTGGGATCAGCGCCAAAAGCAACAATAACAACAAAAATTAAAAAAAAATTTGAGCTAGTGTCAAACGGTAAATATTAGCCAAACGGTAAATATAAGCCTCGTTTCGTTTTGACATATACGTTTGGCGTGCCGCAGTTTCCTATCTCATTATCTTTTTTAATATTGACCGATCAGCTGTAAGCCCCAAGAATCTTAAGCCTTCATCTCTGATTTATATTAAAAAATTTATGACAATTTTTGGTATCAAGAATAGTATTCATTGGATTCGTGTGACGTTCTGAAATACGTATGTATTATGTGTTTTTGAAATTAATGTAATTTTTAGTTTTGTGTACATTAAATAAAAATTTGTCATGTCGATCAGATATTCTCTCTATGGGGATAACTATGGATTTCAATCCAATGGCACTAATTTAGGGTTTATCTTTAGGAAATGTCAACATTAAAATTCAGTGCTAAGTCCCTACGTATAATGTTACTCTAATCTAAGGATTCAACTATGGTGAGCCTGTTTTCAATTTTGCTGGAAGATATAAGATATACCGTTAAAGGTGCAAATTCTACGGACAGTTGTTTTATGAAAGTTAATCAATAGGGAAGCTTAAGGTTGAAATAGTACCGTAGAAATTTTTAAATTGACCTTACCAATGAAGAAGTAATGTTACTAATTTTCTAAGGAATTAACCTTGTAATACTATTTTTTTGTCCTATTAAGGCAGGACGGAATAAGTGCTGTAGAGGCAATTATATTCGAGTGTTCCATCTGACTTATTTAATGTGTTTCCTGGGGCCCATAATGTACTCGTTAGTTTCGCCTCAGATATATGGCTTTTTATTCTGTGTAGATAGTCGTTACAGGCCGTTCCTTTGGTTTTTGAAATACATATATTAAATTTTTTTTTTTAATTAAGGATGTATTGTAATATATACTAATATATACAGTCAACCCTCCTACAACGCGAGAGATACGTTCTTAGAAAACGTCGCGTTGTAGGAAATCGCGTTGTAAGAGACATGAACTCCATAGAAAAAAGGGGGTTAGGTTCCAAGTATAAAAAACTGCATTGAAATTAATAAAACGAAACTTTAATAAGTTAATGTTCAAGATTTTATTAGAAATCCTTCAATAAAATTATAATAAATTAATAAAACAAAACAAAATAATTTACGTTTTTAAAAATTAAGAACTAAAAAAAAATTTAAATTTATAAAAATTCAAATATAAAAAGAAACGTTGGTGCATATTATTTATGCAAATTCTTCGTCATCACTGCTAAACGGATTATGCCGCGAATGTTTTGCTGGTGCTATATCCGAATCTGAACTATTGGAACAAGGGATAGGTTCGTAATTAAACGAGTCCATTTCATTAAAAAACGGAGTTAATTTTTTACTTACAAATTTATACAAAACACTAAATGTTAAATGTCAAATTTGTCAAATATTAAACATTCCGAGAAAAGTGACTTTTTTAAAAAAAGTAAATTTTTTTAATCGCGTTGTAGGAAAAAAATCGCGTTGTGAGAAAAATTGCCTCAATTTATGAATCGCGTAGTAGCGAAAACGCGTTGTGAGAAAAATTGCCTCAATTTATGAATCGCGTTGTAGCGAAAACGCGTTGTAGAAGTGTCGCGTTGTAGGAGGGTTTGCTGTACAGGTGTTAAAGTGTTTTATGTAAATTTGTTTAAAGGTAGGATCCGAAACTTTGTTTAAAGGAATCTGAGCTATCTTGCAACTAAGAAGTCTAATTCCACTCCCTTATATAATTAAATAATTACAATGTTACCCAATATTGAATATTATCATTCATTTAGAATTAAAACAGATTGGAACAGTCTGCAGCAGATAAGTCAGATATGTTTTCCTTGAGGAGAGTGGAAAATAAATCGTGAATTAAGCACTGTCGTATATAAAAAGCCCGAACTACATTTATGGACCCCAGCCCACTTTTCGGAGAAGCTTTGCATCGGTGGCAGAATCGATGCCGGAGTTGCCATATTTTGCCCTTGCTTCCTACAGATTGTAGGTCAAATTTTTTCGACTTAAAATAAATACATATTGTAGAGTTCAAGAAATCCAGGTGGTTTTTAAAGATTTTAGATTTCTTAAATTTTTATAAATACATTTGGTTTCAATTCAATTTTTCGTCTATAATTATTTAGGCTTTTTAAAATTGACAAAATATTTTTGGAAAAATGTTTTTTGTTTAGAACAAAACAAAAAATTAAGTATTTTGTTTATCGTAGTTGTCAAACAAATATTTGGTACAACGCAAAACTTCAAATATGTATCTTGAAACTAAGAAACTAAGTCCAGACTCATTATTAAGGCCACATACATATGTATATGTTGCTTAATAATTTTTCTGCCATAACTTTCATTGAAACTTCAAGGTACAATAATGAAATTTTTACTTTTAAGCGAACAAAAATATTACCAGAAATTATTATTGATGGTATACTTATATGAATTTTTTGGTATTCAGGAGTAACATAATAATAATAACTTTAGTAAATATGAAAAGTTGAACTTAAAATTAAATTAATTAATATTAATCATTAGTAATAAGTCCGTAAAAATGTTTTAACAGCAGAATGCCAGCAATGTCAGACGACAAATTTTCCACTGTGCCCTTGTCCGAAAATGATTTCATAAATTTGAAAAGTAGTGAAAATCCTCTATCGGGTAGCACAGTAACCAATGACACTGTAAAGAATTACTGCCCGAAACAACTCCAAAAACAAGGAACGATTCCTGGATGGGATACAACATTGCCGGTAGAAATCAACATCAGACGTAACAGCAAGATAGCCTCTACAGAAAACGGTTTGTCTTGATCAAAGAAAGTATTTCATATGCTATACCATTTATTTTATTTGTTATATGTTCATATATGTATACATATTATTTATATATATATATTTTTAGCGAAGTTATTGGAAATACCGCGAACAGATATAACTTCTGATGAAAGAACAACAATTCCTTCGAAAAAAAACAGTGGACATTATCGTCCTAACCTATCACAGATTCAAGAGGACAATTGTGAAATCACGCCAATACAATTGGAATCCAATGACAATGCAAGGGCAGTAACACCCCCACATAAGTCAGCTTCGCCTGTAGCACCTTACAAAAAGTCTCCAAATGATTTTATCTTTGGAAAGTACATTGGTGAAGGTAGTTTTAGTATAGTTTATTTAGCAGTGGATGTGCAAACAAGGCGAGAATACGCAAGTAAGTCATACTAAAAATATATTATTTTTCAGAATAAAACAGGCTTTGAGGAAGATCCATCTCCTCCTTCTCCAAACTCCTTACTAATTATGAATATATCCTTAATTAATAGATAAGCAAACAAAAAAAAACATTTCCTAAAATTTACTTTCAGCGTTTTAGCCTCTTTTTACGAAAAAATTAAACAAGTTTCTTACACTTTCAACTTTGAGCTCAAAGCTCTGACCCTAAATCTTTTAACATTTCTATATATGTAGATTGCAAAAAACCGCATTAAAAAATTTCCAGCCGTTCAATAGTTACAGATTTTTGACCAATGGATTCGCGATGTATGTGCGTCGCACAGTGGTCCCAAATCCCGAAAAGCTGGCCGAAACTCCAAAAATGTTACCAGCATTTATGTAGAGCTTTAATATGTACTCTTGTGTCTTTTTTATCATATATCTATCAGAACTTTTTAAAGGTAAAATATGTAAAAATTTATATCACGATGTACTCTTGGAAATTTAGACAAAAAGTTATAAGTTTCGCAATTCTATTCCGAACTATTCAATAATCCGAACAGCTCTTTAATTGGGAGAATTAAATTTTTTTTAACTCTGCAGTGCAGACAGTAGTTTTGTCGGTTAAATTCTAACGGAAATTAAGCAGTTATTCAAAGTTGTTGACGTAGTTGACTTCTGTTTGTTCTTTGTTCTCTTGTAATTTTATTGAGTGAAGTAGAAAAGAGGTAGTTGCTTATAATACATTCAACAGCAACTACTTACTTCTACTTTTTCAGCAGGCAGCAACATTCTTATGATTGTTATGATCATGAAATTATACATTGCGTCTTACAAAATCGAGGCCAATGTCTAGAAAGCGACACTGAATCGCATGACAGTGTTGAAAACACTGAAAAAGTTTCGCATAAAAAGGCCAACAAATATTTTTCGAATTGGGTGGGCAGAAAAAATACAGCGTCAAAAAGTAGATATAATCCTTCTAAAAATGTTCAAAGACAAGGCTGAAAAAATGCATTTAAAAAACGAAACTGAATTAAAAATCGATACGTTTTTCAATTTTTTAATGATCTCTGTACCGAGATCAGAACCAAAAAAATTTGCCTGAGGTACTTCCAGCTTCGTATTTTCGCTTAATGAGTGACTTTTGATGAGGAATTTAGCTCTGTATACCGATGGTCTTATGGAAGGTTTTTTTTAAAATCTAGATGCGCTTAATCTTACTACGCTCAAGATGCAAAGCTTGTCGCAGCAGGCTGCGATTTAAAAGAAATAGACTGATATTAAAGATGATGTATCTTGGTCGAAAAACTTACAATAGTAGTGGTCGAGGTCAGCCAACAGCTTGGCAGAACTTGTTAAATTTGACTGCCAGGTTATTATCAGTAAGATGACCGCATGACTCTGACTAGACAGCATCAGCGGCCAAGTGTTTATTTTCCGAGCCGTCAAATTTAAAAGCTGCTCCTTAAATGTAGTTAGTTCAACAGAAGACTACTCTATTCTGTTTACTCGCAATTTTAAATCACTAATTCTCCCATTAATATTTTCAATGGCCCTCGTGACACTTTCCTCAATTACTGATTTTAATTCTTTAGAGACTAGAGAGCGAGACGTCTCAAATGATTCAAAACTGACGTAGCAACATTTTTTTGTCGATGCAGTGCTTCCATTTGGCGAGAGGAAATACAGAACAAGGTTAATTGTGATTTTTAATTTTTTTAATCTGCTTTCACTTTAAAAACCATATCTGGAGCTAGGTGTGTCCGATTTGCTCGTTCTTGGTACCAAAAGAAAGACATTATTAAGAGGACCAAAGAAGACATTATTATGTTCGGTAACAAAGAAGTAACGACGTTACCTGAAAGTAGCAAAGTTACTTTTCATTTTGTTCGCGTTTAAATAACGCGTTACTTTCCTCTCGTCAAAAGTTAATTGAGTAACAGCCAAAACACAACCTCGCACTGACTGCAGCAGCAACTCTCTCTCACGCAGCAGTAAAACTATATGTTGTAGTAGTGTCTGCAACAGCAAGTTATCTGTTTGTTTACACTTCTGCATTCTATTCTTTCGTTTTTGAAGACACTTTTTCTCTATATACATATTTATTCCTACTTGGAACACCTAAAAGCGTCAATAAATCTTGTCAAACTGTATACTTAAGAACAACATTTTTATAATGTTTAGAAATCAAGTCATAAAAACTCCTGACGCACTTCTTCAATTAAATTTTCTTCAAAATTCATATTGAATTTGAATTGTAACAATTTTTTTAATTTATTTAAATTTATTTTTTTTAAGTCAAAATCATATGGTTTTCCTTCACTTTTTCTATACAAATTTTTCGGGATTTTAGATAAAAGGTGTGCAACATTTTTTCTCGCTCTTTTACAAAATGACTGATGCTGGAAAAAAATCTATGTTCTCTGCAGTGGCTGGCGCAGTGGCTGTCCCCATAAGCTTGTGTATAAAATTCTGCTCGCTGCTGCTATCGCTCCGAGGTTGTGTTTTGGCTGTAAAACTAAATGTTGTAGCAGTGACTGCAACAGCAATTCATTTGTTTGTTTACACTCCTGCATTCTATTCTTTCGTTTTTGAAGACACTTTTTCTTTGTATATTTATTCCTACCTGGAACACCCAATAAATCTATAAACAGCGTCAATAAATCTTGCCAAACTGTATCCTTAAGAACAACATTTTTATAATGTTCAAAAGTCAAGTCCTATAATAACTTCTTCTGGACGCACTTCTTTAATTACGTTTTCCTCAAAACTAATTTTTAATTTGAATTGCAACAATTTCAATTTATTTAAATTTATTTCTTTTTGTTAAAATCATATGGTTTTTTTTACTTTTTCTATAAAAAGTTCGCAACGATTCAAGAATTTTTAGGAATTTTAGATAAAAGGCAACTTTTTTTCTCGCTCTGTGAACAAAGTCATTGCTGCAGGAATAGAATCTGTGTTCTCTACAGTGGCTGGCGCAGTGGCTCTCCCCATAAGCTTGTGTATAAAATTCTGCTCGCTGTTGCTGTCGCTGCGAGGTTGTGTTTTGGCTGTTACTCAGTTAACGCCAAAGTAACGCGTTACAGCCAAAACACAACCTCGCAGTGACTGCAGCAGCAACTCTCTCTCACGCAGCAGTAAAACTATATGTTGTAGCAGTGACTGCAACAGCAAGTCATATGTTTGTTTACACTCCTGCATTCTATTCTTTCGTTTTTAAAAACACTTTCTGTGTACATTTATTCCTACCTGGAACACCTAAAAGCGTCAATAAATCTTGCCAAACTGTATACTTAAGAACAACATTTTTATAATGTTCAGAAATCAAGTCGTAAAAACTCCTTCTGACGCACTTCTTCAATTAAATTTTCTTCAAAATTCATATTGAATTTGAATTGTAACAATTTTTTTAATGTATTTAAATTTATTTCTTTAAGTCAAAATCATATGGTTTTCCTTCACTTTTTCTATAAAAAGTTGGCAACGATTCAAGAATTTTTCGAGATTTTAGATAAAAGGTGTGCAACATTTTTTCTCGCTCTTTGAACAAAATCACTGCTACAGGAATAGAATCTATGTTCTCTACAGTGGCTGGCGCAGTGGCTGTCCCCATAAGCTTGTATATAAAATTCTGCTCGCTGCCAGCTGTCGCTGCGAGGTTGTGTTTTGGCTGTTACTTTTTTAGAATTTAGTTACTAATTTAGTTACGTGTGGCACTCTGCTATTGGTATCATGTTTAGTAAGATTTTTCTTTATGTTTTCTTGTAGTAAAGGTTTGTGAAAAGCGTCACATCTTACGAGAACATAAGCAAGAGTATGTACGTAGAGAAAGAGAAGCGATGAATATAATGACTAATGTGGCTGGTTTTGTAAATCTTTCCTGTACCTTCCAAGACCAAAGATCTTTATATTTTGTGATGACTTACGCAAAATATGGCGACCTATTGCCATACATAAATAAAGTAGGATCATTTAATGTTGATTGCACTCGGCACTATGCTGCTGAATTAGTATTAGCCTGTGAGGAGATGCACTGTCGTAATGTGGTTCATCGGGATCTTAAGCCGGAGAATATTCTATTGGATGAACATATGCACACATTAATAGCAGACTTTGGTTCCGCAAAAATCCTAACTTCTGAGAAACATTCTACAACACTCGATCAAAAACAGGAATACGAGGACAACTGTGAAAGCGCTAACGAGGATGTAGACTCAGCTAGTGAATTGAACCTCCAAGGACGATTTAATCATAAACGAAGAGGAAGTTTCGTCGGCACAGCGCAGTACGTTTCTCCGGAAGTCCTTCAAAACGGTCCAGTCACACCCGCAGCGGATCTATGGGCGCTTGGTTGCATAATTTATCAGATGATGTCTGGGTTGCCGCCATTTCGTGGCAGCAATGACTACATCGTATTTAAAGAGATTCTTGCGTGCAATTTAGAGTTCCCGCAAGGCTTTAATAAGAACGCTGAGGATTTAGTCAGACGCCTGTTGAAAATTGATCCCGTTGAGAGGCTAGGGGCATTAGATAAAACAGTACATTATGAGAGTATCCGCTCACATCCATTCTTTGATGGGGTGGTCTTCGATACTATACGCGAAAGGACTCCGCCGACTATTCATCCCTATTTACCGGATATTGCGAGGGGTGAAAACACTTGTTCAAGTAATCATATGCCAGAGTACCTTGAGCCCGGACTTGACGATAAACAGCTTACTCGCTTGCTCGGCATGGAGTTGGGCACCGTCAGATGTGACTCATTCATGCCGAATAACAATGCCATTTGTCGACATACCGTAATAAAGAGTGAGTCTAGTGCATTATAATTGCAGGTGTTTACACAGGTTTTTTTAGATTTTGAATACATTTCTGAAGAGGAGAAGAGTAAACGTCTGGAGCAACAAAAGAGTGATAAATGGAATGTATTCGCTGATAATGAGGTAATACTAAAAAAGGGATTTATCAACAAACGTAAAGGACTGTTCGCTCGAAAACGTATGTTGCTGCTCACGACCGGGCCACGCCTAATTTATATCGATCCTACACAGATGATTAAGAAGGGAGAGATTCCGTGGAGTAATGAATTGCGCGTAGAAGCGAAGAACTTCAAAATATTTTTTGTGCATACGGTGAGTTTTAAAAATATATATATTTAAATAAAACATAAAGTAAAGTTTGGATAATTTGAAAATTATTCCTACACAACTAACTGTGAGTAGTATAAAAAGTCGGTTTAAACTAATAAGTTTGAGATATTTATGTGACATAACAATCTTTGCCATACAAACTGCGTAGCACTTAGAAAAAAAATCTGTAAATATCTCGAAATAAATAAAGAAGTAAGAGCGTTAACTCTTACCCTACCCCTTAAATATACCCTACACCTGCATCTGTCGAACTAATGAAAAAAGTGGGCGGCTGACGCCCACTTTCATATCACTTACAAATAGTTAATTTTGATCTATTAACTCATTTACAATACCGCTTTTCTTAATAAGCACTTCACTTATTCTATGGTATACCAGTGGGCGTGTCACGCCCATTTTTGTCGCGATGACTCACCAATTCGGTAAACGCGGTAGTGAAATTTCAGCTTCATATCTGGACTACAAGCTGAGAAATTCAGCTCTAATTAGATGCAATAATATTTATTAAAAAATTAGGCGTGGCAGTAGTGAAATTTATTATTTAAGAGCATTACATTAAAGAGCACTACATGGGAAAGAATATTCGTGCCGAATTTCATGACGGTGCTTCTACTCGTTATCCTGTAATCGTCGTTTTTGTCAACAGTGGGCGGACCACACCCATCTTAGTCTGAGGCGGTGGGAATAAAATTTTAGCTTCATATTCACTCCATAAGCTGGGAAATTGAGCTATGTATAAGTACGGATGAATTTATATTCGCTATAAAAAGTAAGCGTGGCTTTGGTTCGATTCTCCCTATTTTCAATACCAAACATCCTAGGATGACAAAAAAATTGGTGCCAAATTTCAAGACGAGACCTCTATTCGTTCTCCTGTAATCGTTATTTCTACAGACGGACAGACAGACAGACGAACGGACAAGGTTAAATGGACTCAGGAGGTGATTCTGAGTCAGAATATATATACTTCTCTGCACCTGCCACGCCTCCTTTAATGCGTTACACACGGAAGCACAAAGTGAATATCCCTTCAACCTTTCGGGCACCACTGCCCTAATAAATGTTGCATATTAAATGGCTTGTGGGTACTTTCTTAATGAGAAGTGGGCTAACATAACCTTTCTGAAAGCGACTTCCAATTTAGTCACTCGTGCCGGCGAAAAAGCTTCAACGGGGTAAAATAGACCTTGCCTTTTCACACGATTTTTTCGTACTTTGATCCAGCCGGTATCTACCCCAGCTAAAACCTGGTTATTGAATGTCGCTTGGCCAGGCTGATGTTAATGCTATAATTGCTATTATTTTTCTATTAAATAAATTAACATAAGTACACTATATTATTCCTTTAAGGACACGATCATT
Source organism: Conops quadrifasciatus (assembly GCA_949752815.1). Taxonomy (NCBI): domain Eukaryota; kingdom Metazoa; phylum Arthropoda; class Insecta; order Diptera; family Conopidae; genus Conops; species Conops quadrifasciatus. The sequence continues at coordinate 17,823,289 of OX457079.1, forward strand.
CAGGTATAAGGTATAAAATTATACCTTTGTGTATTTCTACCTGCAACCGCTCGGAAGCAGAGACAATATAAGGCTAAAAATTCTATAATTCTATATATTAGGTAATTGAAAATCTTAAAAATGTAAAATTACCTGCTGTTCTAATTTTTGTAATATTTACAAAGGAATATTGTTACTTTTTAAATTAAAAGCGCATAATTTTGAATACTGTGATTGTTGGTTTAAAAACATTTAGAAACCCTTTCGATGAACTAAACACATCAATACATTTAATTCCGACCATAAGTTTATAGATTGGATATATCTATAAAAAAGTACCGAGCTATTTGAAATGCTGAATAGAGCGTAATGATATATATAATTTTAATATAATTTTTGCGCCTGTTGTAGAAACAAATTGCTTGCCCTGCTTTCTTAAGCATTAACAAAGTATTTGATTATGCTCAATATCTTTCATGGGTAACGGTTCTGGTAAATTTCAAGAATTTGAAGATGAATTATTCAAAACTACAGTATGTAGTAGTAGTAGTAGTACACGTGGCTGCCCAGGACCTCCTGGACACAAATAGCACTTTTGTGCCGTTTTGATACCACTACCCCATGAACTGCGAAGCTTACTGCTAGTGATATACACTACAGCCAGTTCGAAAATTTTATAATACGTAGTAGTGATATTACAGAAGCTTGTGTATACCACTTCAAGTTTTCCGGAAACATTTTCCCTGTTTCTGAGAATCTAGTCCGTGCTAGGGCTGGGCACTGACATAGCAAATGTTCTACTGACTCCATAACTCTGGAGTCTTGGCAGCTGCGGCATCCCACGTTGTGTGGGATTCCAAGTCTACTGGCATGGGTCCCAATGGGCCAGTGTCCCGTACTGGCAAAGACCACCGGTGAGATGTCATGTCTAGATATCCTCAACAAGTCCATTGTCCTACTGACATTGTATCGTGGCCATATTTCTCTGGATATGTTGCACTCTTGTAACGAACCCCACTTTTTATTGGCCAAGCTTAAAAAGTGAAAGGAAAATTATTCAAAATCTGAAAAAACACTTCTCACTTTTGTCAACATTTCTTGACAGATTTGTTGAAAATATTTTTTATGTCAAATACCATATTTAAAAAATTTTTTTTAATGTCAAATATATGTAATTTTTTTAATTTCTTGCCTCAAAGTAGGCGTGGGTGGTTAGTTTATGCTTAATATATCATTGTTTACTAGTTCTGAGTTTCCAGCTCATCGCCAAGCTGGTTTAAAATCAATTTTAAAATTTGTAGCGAACATTTTGAAGGAGCCCAAATTTCTTGTCTCAAATTGGGTGTGGGTGGTTAGTTTATGGTTTATGTTGCATTGTCATCTAGTTCTAAGTAGAGCTGTGCGCGAGCCGTTTTGAAGGCAGCTAGGCACAAATCGGCACGACTGCTGTTTTGTGACTGCCGTATGAAAATCGCAATAAACAGCAACTGCTGTGGTGCCTTTACCCGACCGACATTCATTTTTACAGCTTGTTCGAAAATTTGCAGTTGCTGTTTTAATGTTGATGCATTTCTCTCTCGTTCCTTCCGCTTAATCTCCAAAGGAACGAAAGAAACGCAAACAACTCACCCTCTTTCCCTCCGCTCGAACTCGAAAGGAACGAAAGGCAAGCATTTGCGCCGCTCGCCACTCCGTCGATGGTGCTTTGTTATCACCAGAAGCGTCTGAAAACTAATTAAGAAATTACGAAGAAAAAACATCCCCTCTTTCCCTCCGCCCAAACTCAAAAACCATTCTTATCTATTTTTCCATGTAATTATCGTCTTTTTCTTACTTCGTTTTTGTTGTAAATGGTCCACAAATTGTGGCCCCGAACAACGATTGAAAACAATGAAAAAATGTTCTGCCACATTTTCGAGAAAAACGAAAAAAAGGGAGAGGCACGCAATGCTTTTTTTCTACCCAGTGGTAAATGTAGCGAAGGCCTTTGAAAATCATTGATGATTGCATACTGATTTTGTTGATGAATTTTAAAGTACTTCGCCACAAAGGTAGTTGTAAGCGAGAAAAATAACTACTACTTACGGACCTCCCTTACGGCGTAAGGTGGAATCGAATCAAGGGTGTAAATTTCGTAGCTAGAAGCGAATTGATTGCGTATACAGGCCTCATTCGTTACTCGTTTACACCGTAAGCAAGATTCCGAAGTACTCCGGGTCCCTAGGCACTCTATGTGTAAATGTAATGCGAAAAATGGATGCCGAATCGAGTCGATACGGCACACGAAATCATGAGGATATCATCGATGATATCATGACCATTTTTACCACTGGGTAACTAAAAGCCTAGGAGACGGCTGAACGTATGTATGTATTTAATATGTATGTGCATTCCGTGTGTGTATCCTCTCTTATATCTATTTAGCAATTGTTGGCATTAAAACTGTTGTGTCATTTTCGTCTGACAATTTTGTTTTTGTTTCCAGCAGAGCACAAGCAATAAAGGCTATGAGTGAAAATCTGAAATGTTTTATCAATTTTTACTGATAAAACGTTGTGTGTTTTGAAATTGGTTTTCAAACGGCTTGTGCACAGCTCTAGTTCTAAGCTATGGTTCCAATTTCGAGTCCTTAGCTTGCCGAGAACCTAGTTAAAAATGAATTTCAAAATTTGTAGCGTAATTAAAGGAGAAACCAAATTTCCTGCAAAGTGCGTACGTACTAAAATGACTGCAGCTCCGCAATTTCTTACTAATTATATTCAAATTGTAGACATGGTGGCAGAATTATATCTAATCCCATTAAACGAGCTAAAATTGTACATATACATACATTGTGAACGAACGGCCCTAAATTATTGTGACTTGTTTGTTGCAATGAATGTGAACGAACGGCCCTAAAAATATTGTGACATTTGTTTGACATTTGTGTTATTGTGTCATTTTTGTTGCAATGGCTGACTTCCGCCGCCTTTTTCTTTCTTTTATCGTGCCATCGCCTGAGAGGACAGGTTTCAACCGCGGTATATTTTTTTTATGATAATTTCTTTTTAAGTGTGCAGATATCATATATTTACAGAAATAAATTTGTTTTGTTTATCCACCTATGGAGTCTCATAATTAAATTTCGAACCTCCGCGCTCTCAGACGATACCTTTATTTCGCGTGGTGAAATATGGAACGCACTCCATCGAGAAGAAGCCCCCGATTTAACAGCACTGCCGCCGCAACAGCTATGGACGTAGCTGTTGCCACTGCCTCCGCCACAGTTCCATCCGTCAACGTTGCCACTGCCGTCGCAAGTTTTCCAGATGGACCCGTGGCCAATGCCGCCACAACAGGTCTAGATGTGCCCGTTGCTACTGCCGCCGCAACAGTTTTAAATGTGCCCGTTGCTACTGCCGCCGCAACACGTGAAAATGTCTCAATGCAAACTAGCGCATTCTCAGCCGACGTTTCAATATTAAACGCCATACTTGAGAAAATAACTCATTTGGACGAGGAGTTACGAACTGTACGCTCTGAAATTCGCGATAAAGACCAACGCTGCCAATCACAACAGGCACCACAAGGGAGCCTCTCGCCATCAAATGCAGTGTCAAACAACTGTACATTTGAAATACCGTTGTCGTCAAGTGCTGCAGAGCCTACGTCAGCGGTGCCGACATCGTTTTTCTCGCTTTCGCCTTCGACACGGTTTTCTGCACGGAGCACGTTGCCAATCGTCACTACGTGTGTGACGTCATTGTCAGCGAAGTCCGCTACTGCAGCTTCGCCTTCCTTTAACCGCTCGACGTTGCCAGCGTCGGATTTAGTACAGATGCCGACTATCGCCTATAGTGCAAACAATATACCATTTAGTTCTCAACAGCCTGGGTCTTCGGGCGCCTTTGTAACCGACAATAATCCAATGCATTTGCCTTACAACTCTACAGAAAATATTTATGCATCACAAGCACTTACAGGTCCACGGAAAGTGCAAGATTTGCCAGAGTTCTTCGGACAGCCTGAAGACTGGCCAATATTTTCAACGGCTTATGAACAGTCAACAGCCGTGTACAGGTACACGAATTTAGAAAACTGTCAGCGGTTACAAAGGTGCTTGAGGGGCGAGGCCAGAGAGACTTTTCTGTCATTGTTGATTCATCCGGACAATGTAAGTGCCGTGATGGATCAACTACGCTTTCGCTACGGACGACCGGAGCTCTTGGCTCGCAGTCAGCTGCGCAAAATAAGAGAGATTGCATCAATCTCAGAGGCAGCCATAGAGCTGTTGATTCCGTTCTCGGTAAAGGTCAGGAACTTAGCCGTTTTCCTGCAATCAGTAAATGGGCAGCAGCATTTGTCAAATCCAACATTGTTGGATGAATTGATTAACAAGCTCCCTGTGAGCAAGCGCGTGGAGTGGGCGAAGCGTGCGGTGACTATACAGCCATATGCTACAATTAGTGATTTTAGTTCTTGGCTATCTGAAATGGCAAATTGGATTAGTTCTGTGCAGGGGATCGGTCGTAGTGCACCTGAGCCGAGGAAGCGTGTCGTGCTACATGCCGCAGAGGATCTAAATTCAAATACACGCAAGTGCGTGATTTGTGAAGGCAAGCACGAAATTTACAAGTGCAAAGAATTTCTTGAGTTAAATGCTAACAAGAGATGGCAAGAAGTAAAGAATAAGCAGCTTTGTTTTGCATGACTACAGTCGGGGCATTCAGTTCGTAACTGCCGCCGCCGAAGACCCTGTCTTACAGACGGATGCCAAAAGAGACATAATTCGTTATTGCATGAGCGTAAATTTCAGGCTTCTCAGAATACACCCAGGCCGTGTGCACCACAACAACAAAATGCAGAGTTGCTGCATGTTTCCCAGAATCAAATGACCCCACATATGATGCGTTCCTTTCCAAACCAGGCCACCGGTTCAATACTGCCAAGTGAAGGTACCATTCTAGGTTGCAACGAGAAAAAAAATATATTGTTGCGTGTGCTCCCAGTAATCCTTCATGGACCAAATAGGAAGGTCGAGACTTACGCTTTGCTCGATGAAGGTTCAACAGTTACTATTTTGGACAGTAGCGTCTTGGACCTACTTGGGCTACAAGGACGCAAGTGTCCATTAAACATTCAGTGGTTTGGAGGAAAAGCAGTCAGTGAACCAGCCACTGTGGTTGATCTCTATATCAGCGGTGCCGGGTTAAAAAGGAAACACGAACTGACGAATGTTTACGGGGTATCAAATTTAAAACTGCCGATGCAAAGCATCGAGAAATCCAGCATTGAAGCAATGTATGGTGACCAGCTACCCATCAAGCCATATTCAAATATAACGCCACAGCTACTGATAGGGTTGGACCACTGCCACCTTGGAATACCTACTGAATCAGCCACCCTAGGAAGAGGTGGACCATATGCCGCTAAGACCGAGTTGGGATGGGTAATATTTGGCCCGAGTAATGAAAACGCAGCCATGTCTTCGTGCTTAATGACGAGCAACAGTAGTGAAAGCGAGCTACATAATTTAATAGCTGACTATTTTGCCACCGAGAGTTTCGGAGTGCGGCCAGCGCCAGCAGTAGAAAGCGAAGCCGACAAACGATCGCGAGACATACTTCAAGCAACTACCATGAAGGTCGATGGCCGATTTCAAGTTGGGCTGCTTTGGAAATGCAATGACGTCAAATTGCCAGACAGTTTTACAATGGCAAAACAGCGATTACTGGGCATCGAGCGAAAAATGAAAAAGGATGAAGAGTTCGCAGAATCCTACCCAGGCATAATGAAATCGTACGTAGAAAAGGACTATGCTCGTAAGCTCACTCCAAAGGAGGCTGCCATTAGTACTCAGAGGACGTGGTATCTACCGCATTTCGCTGTCCTCAACCCCAACAAGCCTGGGAAGTTTCGATTAGTGTTCGATGCCGCCGCCAAGGTTAATGGCATAAGCTTGAATTCGTGTTTATGGAAAGGCCCGCTGGATTATCAACCGATGCCGTCCGTTTTGTGCAATTTCCGTGTGGGTGCGGTGGCTGTCTGTGCAGATATTAAAGAGATGTTTCACCAGGTATTGGTACGACCGAAGGATCGTAACTCACAAAGATTTCTCTGGCGGGATGGTGACTACGCGCGCTGTGGAAGTGTATAAAATGCTCGTGATGACCTTTGGCGCTGCATGCTCGCCTTGTTCAGCTCAACACGTCAAGAATCTAAACGCACAAAGTCATCATAATCACGATCCTCGGGCAGTCGAAGCGATTTTGCAACATCACTACGTCGACGACTTCGTCGACAGTTTCGACACTTCGGCACGCGCCATTGACATCGCCAAACAAGTACGCGCGATACATAAAAATGCTGGGTTTGAGTTGCGCAATTTTATCTCTAACTCGCCGGAAGTCGTAAACGCTCTGGAAGGTAATATGGCAGCTAGGCGTATGGAGCAAAACGATCCTTTGATGGAGAAAATCCTCGGAATGTTCTGGCAGCCACACAGCGATACTTTTAGGTACAAAATCAGATTCCACAAGATTAGCGACGAAGTAATCTCTGGCACCAGACGCCCCACGAAGAGAGAAGTGTTGAGCATCGTCATGTCGGTGTTCGATCCTCTCGGATTTCTCTGTAATTTTATGATAGTCACGAAACTGATAATGCGAGAAGTATGGAAGCATCAGATTGGCTGGGATGAAATGCTTCCACATTACATTTGTGTCGCCTGGCATAGATGGCTAAAGGATATCTCGAAGGTAACAAATATTGAAATCCCTCGACAATATTTTAGAAAAGGACCGCCGAAAGAACTCCAACTGCACACCTTCGTAGACGCAAGTGAGGAGGCGTTTGCCGCAGTTTCGTTTTGGAGATCAGTTACTGAAGATAGTGACATAGAGGTCGCCTTTGTGAGCGCCAAAACTAAGTGCGCTCCAATAAAAATTATTACGGTGCCGCGACTCGAACTCCAAGCGGCAGTCCTCGGAGTGCGTCTGATGCGAACAATTCTGGAAGGTCATTCAGTGAAGGCGACTGTCATAATGCGGAGCGACTCTAAAACGGTGCTTAAATGGATTGCATCCAGAAATCGACGATTTAAACCATTTGTTGCGCACAGAGTAGCGGAGATTCTAGCTTCATCAGAAACAGAAAACTGGAGGTGGGTACCGACGGCTGAAAATGTTGCAGACGAGGCGACGAGGGCAAAGTACCGTGTTGAGTTTGAAGCAACGGCCCGTTGGTTACAGGGCCCGGAGTTTCTACGAAGAGAATGCAGTTCGTGGCCCACTGGTGTGGTCAACGTAAGCGTAGAAGATGATGAGGAAGAATTGCCGTATAAGTTTGGACTATTAACCGTAAGCTATTCTTTGATAAGTTTCGAACGTTTTTCGTCATACAATAAATTAAAACGCACAATGGCGTGGGTTTTACGGTTTGCAAATCGATGCCGTAAATTGCAAACAAACGTAGAGAATAGTCTCACTGCCGCTGAACTAAGAAAATCCGAACACGTGTTTTGCCGCCAAGCTCAGTATGAAGCATTTTCAAAAGAAATACATCAAATTCAAAATCATGTTTACTTGAAGAAAGGAAATGAGCTATTTACTTTGACGCCATATATTGACGACGAAGGTGTAGTTCGGTCAAAGGGCCGAATAGACGCCGCCAGTTACGTACCATATGACATGAGACGCCCGATTATATTACCGACAAAGCACCCATATACTAGACTAATCGTTTTTCATCAACACTGCTTGATGAAGCATTCAAACCACGAAGCAACAATTTGCGAGATTCGTCGTCGCTTCTGGATACCTGGATTGAGGCGACTTCTTAGAAAGGTAATAGCGGATTGCAATATATGCAAAACAATACGAGCAGAACCGAAGAAGCCGGTAATGGGCCCCCTCCCGGAAGATCGTTGCACACCATTTGTCAGGCCATTTTCATATGTCGGATTAGATTATTTTGGTCCAATTCAAGTCACGATTGGCCGGCGCAAAGAGAAACGATGGGTGGCATTGTTCACTTGTTTAACGGTGCGAGCAATCCACTTAGAAGTTGCGGCTGACTTATCAACGGATGCCTGCATAATGGTTCTAAGGAATTTCATAAATCGGAGAGGGGTTCCTGTGAGAATACGTAGCGACAACGGCAGAAATTTCGTCGGCGCAGACCAAGTTGCAAATCGCATTGGCGGCGTATTTGATTGTGATCGCCTCCAAAATGAAGCTTCAACGAAAGGGATCGAGTGGCTTTTTAATTGCCCAATCAATCCTTCGGCAGGCGGCGTTTGGGAACGAATGGTTCAGTGTGTAAAAAGAGTTTTACGTCACACGCTCAAAGAGGTCGCTCCACGCGAACACACGCTGCAATCGTTTATAATCGAAGCGGAGAATGTGGTCAATTCTCGACCACTTACACACCTTCCAGTGACCATTGACCAGGAGGAGCCGCTAACGCCAAACCACTTTCTGCTTGGATCACCTAACACTTCGCAGACACCAGGAACAGAGGAAATTTCCGAGAAACCATGTGTGCTGCGTAGGCAGTGGCAAATTGCGAGACAGATGCGAGACAGTTTCTGGAAGCGATGGGTAGCGGAATACTTACCAACTTTAACAAGAAGAACCAAGTGGTGCGTGCCAACCAAACCGTTAAGGGAAGGCGATCTGGTTTTCATATGTGATGCAAGTGTACCCAGAAAGCAATGGTGCCGCGGCATAGTGGAGCGAGTATACCCGGGAGCTGATGGAATTATAAGAAGTGCTGACGTGCGGACGAAGACCGGAAATCTGCACCGCCCGACATCGAAACTGGCCGTTCTTGAGCTCGATGAGAGTGAATCGTCCGGGTCGACTCACGGGGGAGGAAATGTGAACGAACGGCCCTAAATTATTGTGACTTGTTTGTTGCAATGAATGTGAACGAACGGCCCTAAAAATATTGTGACATTTGTTTGACATTTGTGTTATTGTGTCATTTTTGTTGCAATGGCTGACTTCCGCCGCCTTTTTCTTTCTTTTATCGTGCCATCGCCTGAGAGGACAGGTTTCAACCGCGGTATATTTTTTTATGATAATTTCTTTTTAAATGTGCAGATATCATATATTTACAGAAATAAATTTGTTTTGTTTATCCACCTATGGAGTCTCATAATTTTACAGTGCGTTTTATGTCGTAGACTTAGCTAAGACGCATTTGTGGTGCTATTGTGAATTATTTATTATATTGTAAATTATCTATTGTAAACGGGTCTCGCAGTCGGTATATGTCAAAAATTATTATGAACTTAAAAACAAGTAAGAGCGTTAACTTCGGCCTGGCCGAAGCTCATATACCCTACACCCGTATCTGTCGAAGTGACAAAAAAGTGATAAAAAGTAGGCGGGTGACGCCCAATTTCATTTAATTTATATATAGAAAATTTTGATATAGTAACTCATTTACAGCACCGCTTTTCTCAACAAACACCTCATTATATGGTATGGTATACCATACTGGTATATGGTATACCAGTGGGCGTGTCACGCCCATTTTCTGTGAAATAACTTTTTATTTTATTATTATTTTTTATAATATTTTAGGAAGATATTTTAGGAAATATTTAGAGAAGAGAATGCAAGAATCGTGGCAAATCTCAAGACTATATCTCCATTTGTTCTTCTCTTACCGTGATTTTTGTCACCAGTGGGCGGAACACGCCCATTTTTGGAAGTGTATTTAAGTTTGACATCATGGACTCGGGAATGAAATTTTAGCTTTAAACTCGCTCTACAAGCTGAGAAATTGAGCTAAAAGTAAGGGAAAATTCATATTTTCTATAAAAAGTAGGTGTGGCACTGGACCGATTTTCTCCATTTTCAATACCAAACCTATGGTGTCAGCCTATGGTGACAAAGAATATTCGTACCAAATTTCATGGCGTTAGCTCTATTCGTTCTCCCGTTAACGTGATTTTTACAGACAGACAGACAGACAGACGGACGGACATGACTAAATCGACTCAGGAGGTGATTCTGAGCCAGAATATATATACTTTTCTATACCTGCCACGCCTCCTTTAATGCGTTACAAACGGAAGCACAAAGTGAATCCTCATCCCTTCGGGTGTAGGGTATAATTATGAATGAAAAAATAATTATTTTTTCGCAGTCGGTATATGTAAAAAAATTTTTTTAACTTAAAAGTTATGAATGAAAAAATTATTATATTTATGTTGTAAAATGCAATTTAGGCTTTGTTAAATTATTTAAAGTTAATTTTAATTTAATAAAAGAGTGAAATATGTGTTTCACCCCTACACACGAATTGTTGAAAAGTACATTTGATGTATAAAAATTATTTTATTAAATAAAAGCGACATATTCCCAATTTGTTGTTTCAAAAACTGACATCTGAAGCTTAAGCCAAGGAAATCTACCGCTTAAGTTAAGCGTCACTTTAAGTTAAGCTTATTTCTTAAACTCACACTGTAAAACGCCTGAAAAAGATAAACTGGAGTTAAAGCCTCACGTGGAGCTTAAGCTTTCACTGAAAAACCGGGCATAAGAGTCACTTGTTCATTATCGATTCGACAGTTTAGAGTGCAGGATGGCATGTGCTTCGGCCATGCCGACGCTAATAATCTTCCCTGCAAGACAGCGACCAGGTAATTCACAGGTTAATTAACTGGTCGCGCTACCCGAAGTTTCGGGTAAAGTTTCTATGTGTTTCTTCAGAGCATTGGGAAAAAGTACCAGAAACTTTTGTGTACGTGTCATCGTGTATCCCTTTCTTTCACATACATACATCAATTTCATATGCGTAAATCTATAGTGCGCTCTTTCGCACTTTACCGCTCTCGGTTAATTAACCAGCTTGTTCACTATTACAATCTTGTATACATATTGTAGTTATTCTCGCTCATTGGAACACTGTTGCGATAAGTTTCGCCTTCATGAATTGAAACTAAAAATAAATGAAACTGAAAAAAAATTTCCACATAAAAGTTGATCCCAAACTAGACCAGAAACTGCGGCAATTATTAGCTACATAAAACAGCTATGCTACATGAAACAGCATAATCCAGCTATGTAGCTGGATTTATTTAGGAAGACTTCTTGACAACGTTCATTAATGTAATGTATATGTATATGCAATGTATATATTAGATAAGTATATATTCATGGCTTATCACTTAAAAATGTTCATTTATACGATTTTCTAGTACATATTGAGTTTAGTAGGACGGTCTCGTTTTTAAATAAATCTCAAAAACTAGAGCTGCCATGAAAAAATTTATTTTTGGATTCAGCATGCCAAATACATCTAAGATCAGTTCCCAATTTTCCGGCACCAACGAACAATTTTCATTTTGTTCCTCTGTGTAATTGTTACGGCGAGCAGTAGTCCCAAAATGAATAGATAACTTTTGAACGGATAGGAATTTTTAATGCGGTTGTTTGGAGTCGACAGAAATATGTTGAAATATCTCTGATTTTTCTAAAGATCAAATCTCTAAAATTTGTACGAGTTACGCCATTCATGATTGCAACTAGTGAATTGCGACGTACTGATCGACATAGGGTTACCCCTACGTTACCGTAGGGTTACCCCCTTATATAGATGGAAGTATGACGGTACAGAAATATCACCAGAAGCTGCTGCATTCAGAAGAAATTCAGAAAAGCACTCTAATAAATGATGATAATGTAACCTGTGCCATTTATTCCAACAAGTTGGTCAAAGTCCTGACGAATATTTTACAATCTAAGGAAAATAGCCCGTTTGGAAAATAACATGTCGCACACTATTTCAAACGCATAGAATTGCCAGAAGATAGGCAGTACAATTAAATGATCAATTGATTTCAGTATCACCAACTGAAGGCTTAGGAAATATTAAATTGCAAACTAATACTTTAAATTGAAACAACATACTTTTACATGATTTAAGAAAGTAATGTATAATTCTACACTAATATTATAAATGCGAAAGAAACTCTGTCTGTCTGTTACTTTTTCATGGCTAAACCGCTGCGCCGATTTTGTGTGAAATTTGGTGTGGAGATAACTGGAACCCTGAGGAGGGACATAGGTTACCTATTTTATAAAAAGTCTCAAAAAAAAAAAAAACCCTCAAAATAAGAGATGAAGGATTGTATGGCAGTTATATATTTAAACTCAATTTTAAATTGAGTAGACATTGTACTGGACAGAGTAGATGTCAATATAATCGAAGACGAGCCAAAACACGTCCAAGCAAAATAGCTGTCAAAAATTAACTGAACATTCAAAGTGGCCAAACTTGTCAGCATAAGTGAGAAACATGAGTACCAACGTAACGCCACAAAAAAATTGAGTATCGAATATATGTACGTAACCCGCGGGAATTCAAAATTTGCGATTCTTTTTGAACAGACCCCGTATATCATATGATAGATGCAAGTAACTGGCCGGTCGGTTTTATGTCGAAACGAAAGACTATGATGTGTACATATATCATTAAATCAAACTAAGTTAGAGCAAACACTATTCCATACGAACGAAGTTGCGGGCAACAGCTAGTTTCAAATAAAGCTCAGAAATTTAGATTCTAAGCTCCTTTCATGCCATCATTTCATGCCATTAAAACAGAAAATGGCTTAAAAATGGCAGAAAATGGAGATATGCTGAACGGTGCAAAAGTATTTGAATTAATATGGATTTCAAATGAAGGCTACATTAAAATACTGGTTCGATAAATATGAGAAAAGATCAGAAGAGTTAGAAAATACTACACTCGCAGAGAATACAGGTACAATCGACGAATTGAGCCGAGGATAATTCGATTCAGAAGTTATGACATTGCTACTGATTACAATGAATATAAGCGAGAAATGGTAACGTTGCATTTGCTATTCAGGAATGAAGAGCTGATATGGAATTCATTGGATTATATGATGAAAATAAGCAAACGATCTTGACGAACCGTGGAAAATTTGAATCTGATTTCGACATCCGTGAAGGAAATATCGAAGATGATGACGAAATGTTGCAACCAGATTTCCAGAACCAAACCCGCTTCAGGAGATGTATATTAGTTCAAAGTTCAATAGTGATTTGAGATTGGCCACACTGCCAATGACAGTTCATACAGCTCTATGCCAGAAACTACACAAAGTGTCAGTTATTGATACTGGTCGTTTACCTTACGAGATAATGATGGCAAACAAAAAGAACTACATCATAAAAAACTAATATAGATGTGTCTGACGGCTTGGCAAACGGTGCTATGGGACGATTGGAACACATAGTGATGCAACTGGAGAAGTAACACGCGTGTGGTTAGTGCTTCCCATCAGTCCAAATACTGGACAAAAATTAATTAAGAAAAAAGGCAGCCGCACATACTCAGGCTAATTATATGTGGCATTGGCACAAGTAACGAGTATAGAAGGACAGATCATACATTATCACTAAAAATAATAATAGTACATTTTACCACGGCCGAAGAGTAGCAGCGTCGATCGGTAGCTTAACGGATTAATTTTGTCGCCTATCGACTAACCGACTAAAGTCTATTACTATTGTAATGATGGAGTTAAGCAGTAGTTGCTGAGGTCTGTCATTATTCTCATTAAATTGTCAAAGTTTGCAGGCCCACACAGAAGACTTCAAAGAGGTAGTAACGCAACAATCCAACAGTTAGCTTTTATCAGAAACTTGGACCACCGAAAAAAACAATAAATCTTTCAAACTTCAAAGTTATCGCACAATTCAAACGACCTAATGTAAGAGCTGGTGGTGTTGCCGCTTATCAGAATTCTAATGATAGAATAAATGCGGTAACTTCAAAAATTCATTTCAACTTACAAGGAACTGATTGGATCTCAGTGAACGCGACTGCTATTGGAGACATTTGTGCTGTCGAATGCGCTCTGGAAAGTGGGAAATGTATACTAGCTATGGTCAAATCAAAAGATAGCTGGTATTAAAATTCATCCACCGTAGTTTGCTTGAATATCAGTACATCTGCTGGTGCTACAGAATTAAGAGAAGATTTGACTTCAATGTCTAAGATTTTAAGTGGGGATTTTAATGTAAATTTTGCATCGGTGGAATCGCAACCACTTAAACAATTTTTAAGAGATAAATTTGATTTACCCATGAATATTACTGTAAACGAACCAACCACAAGATTAGGCACTACAATTGATGCTGTGTTTGCCAGGAATTTTGGTAATATATGTATTTATATGCCCAATTTAGGGCACTTTTTCTTTAAAAACAATTGAGTTAGGCTCATTTGAAAGCTTCTAGACCCTTTTCAGAGACCGGTAAAGTAAACAAAAACGCAATGGTTACGAATATATCCTCAATTAATTGAAAAGAAAAAAAAATTTAATTAAAACAATCGAAAGTGATAATAAAAAGTGGGCGAGTGACACCTACTTTCTTTTTATATAAAAGTAGTAAATTTGTATCTATGAACTTATTTACAACACCGATTTTCTCAACAAACACGTCATTATATTGTATGGTATACCAGTGGGCGGACTGCGCCCGTTTTTCGGAGTATATTTTAGTCTACGACGGTGGACTCGGAAATAAAATTTTATCTTCAAACCCTCTGTACGAACTAAGAAATTGAGCTATAAGCACGGGAATACATGTTCACTATAAATAGTAGGTGTGGCACTAGTCCGATTCAAGATTCATTACCAAACAGCCCAATGATAACATATCCCAATTTTCAATACCAAACAGCCTAGGATAACAAAGAACATTCGTATCAAATTTCATGACGATGCCTCTATTCGTTCTCCTGTAATCCTGATTTTCACCGACGGACGGACGTACAGACAGACAGACGGACAGGGCTTAATATATATACTTTTCTGTACCTGCCACGCCTCCTTTAACGCGTTACAAATGGAAGAACAAAGTGAATATACCCTCATCCCTTCATGTGTAGGGTATAAAAAGGTGCTCATAATGTCGGTGAGAGCGTACATTTATTTACACCAAGCAACTTTGTAAATAAAACCTCGCATTTTAAAAATAATAATTAAATTTTTTTTATTCTTTCCAAAAAGCCTAATCGGACTTACTATCTGGAGGACCCAGAAGGATATTCCCTTGAATGGGTCAGAGCTATAGAAAATATGCGTTTGCAGACTTATAAGGATTCACTTTTGGATGTACATCGCACTACTTCAAAATCGAAAACATCGCCATAGGGCTG
Source organism: Conops quadrifasciatus (assembly GCA_949752815.1). Taxonomy (NCBI): domain Eukaryota; kingdom Metazoa; phylum Arthropoda; class Insecta; order Diptera; family Conopidae; genus Conops; species Conops quadrifasciatus. Next base: position 17,838,457 of record OX457079.1, read on the forward strand.
GGTTAAAAAGTAATGAAGATTATAGAAACCGATCAAATTAATCTAATGCAGATGAAATCGCTGATTTATTGTACATCAAAATGTATATGCAGTTTTTATTATGGAGCGATAAAAAGTTGAGACATGCTTCCATCACCATATTCACACTCAGATAACTTTATGTAAAAAGGAGCTGTTATACAGAAACGATGTCAAAATTTGTAAATCAATTACGAAATGTAAATAAGATTAGGTAAAATGGAATAAGATAACTAAGAATAACACAAATATACGTATATAAATTAATTATATTAAATTAATTAATTAAATTAATTATAATTCTTCAAGAAAAATTAAATGTGAACTAGTTAGATCCAATTTAATTTTTATATAATTTATACTTTTGATATAAATACATGTAAAGACACATGAACCCTGTACCTTAGACATAGAATTGTAAAAATATTTTATATATACTAAATGCATCTTGATATTTAACAATCTCATTGTACACTTCTACATATAACTATATAAACCTTGTTCGTAAAAGCAGATTATATAATTTAAATTTAACTTCTGAAAAGAAAAGGTTTAGAAAACAAAATAAAGAAAATATTGAAAAGAATTTATTATTTTTAGCACTTTGACGGGGATCCAGTGCATATGAGAGACAAACGTCAATCCCAAACTGCTGCTGTAGTGTGTCATTGAACACGGAAAGTGCGGTTGGGGGTTTTTATTGTTTTCTTCTCAATTATTATTCTTTAGAATTGGTATAACTTTCGTACATTTCCATACATTCGGGAAAGTTTAAGTGGTTATAATGGAGTTGAAACAAGCATAAAAAAGTTGTCGCTCTCTCTTGAAGGCGGGGCTGGAGCCCTTTTAAATTTGAAATATAACCGAAATATCTCCGAAACTACAGGAGATATTCAGATTATATTGGTACCGTTAGAAAGCTAATATAAACATCATTAATTAATGTGAAGAGATATTTCATCGAAATGTTAACAGTTTTCGGAATAAACGCAATTTAAAATTTTTAATACTTTTTTTTCCGTACAAATTTTTTTCTAAATAAAATGTTACATGCAATTACAATTAATATAAGAAAGTAGATTATTTAAGCTTTGTTAGAGAATTTTTTTCGGCTCCGCGAAATAACGCCCAAATGAAATAAAGCCCATTTTTTTTATATGAAGATTTGAAATCGTAAAATTGGGGTGTTAACTCATTTTTTTGGACTTTATTTCATTTTCAATAAAAACTGAAAATGAAATAAAGGCCCCTTTGGGCTTTATTTCATTTTAATGTGGGCTTTATTTCATTTTTTGTAAAAATTATAAAATTTCTGAAAATGAAATAACGCCCAAAATTACGGCATCGACTGAACTTTAATGCGGAAATGCGGAACTTTAATGCATGCAGAAACACCCAGAATAGAGGAAGAGGGTATTTCCTTTTCAAAAGGAGATGGTTTTGTTGGCTGAGGGTTTTAATTCCTGCACAGCCGAAGGCCGGCATGCAGAAGGACACTTTTTGCCTGCGCAGAAGGACCCTGGATAGAGGAAGGCTTTTCAACAAGGAGATGGTTTTGTTGGCTGAGGGTTTTAATCCCTGCCACGCCGAAGGCCTACATGTAGAAGGATGGAAAGAAGGAAGGAAGGAAGGAAGGAAGGAAGGAAGGAACTTGTCAGAAGGACACTTTGCCTGCGCAGAAGGACCCTGGATAGAGGAAGACTTTTCCAGAAGGAGATGGTTTTGTTGGCTGAGGGTTTTAATCCCTGCCACGCCGAAGGCCTACATGTAGAAGGATGGAAAGAAGGAAGGAAGGAAGGAAGGAACTTGTCCGAAGGAGGAAACTATTGAAACTATTAAAAGATTGCATAGTAGCAAAATTCAAAAGAGGTAGTTTATACTTACGCTAAAAAATGCGTTTTCTCCGTAAAAAAAGCACCAATTTGAATGAACAAAATGGCTTCAGGAAATAACTGCCAAATGAAATAAGGCCCAATGCGGGCTTTATTTCATTTTGGCAAATGAAAAATTTTTTTTTCTTAAAAATTTTTCGCCTGCAGCTCTATACTGAAATAAAAAAAAATGTTTAATAAAAAAATTAAAAAAAAAACGTTGCATACTTTGAAACGTATGCATTAAACGTTGCATTTTTTAAAGTACCCAACGTTGCATACTTTGTAAAGTCGTACTATTAAAAGATTGCATAGTACCTGTTTTAGTAAAGCGCCGCAGGTTAAGCTCAATCACTTCAGAGCTCTGCGTACCAGAGTCGCATTCTTGAAAAAGTGTATAAACAATTAATTGCAGAAAGTAGTTCGTTGCCACTTTAAAAATCACTTTTCTCCGTAAATAAAGCACCGATCTTAATGAAATAAATTTTCTAATAAAGCTTAAATTATCTCCTTTCTTATTTTAAGTCTAATTGCATGCATTAATTACACATTTTATTTCGGAAACAAATTTTTATGGAAAAAAATATAACTTAAAATGTTTAATTGCGTTTATTTCAAAAAATGTTGACATTTCGATAAAATGTCTCATAAATGAATAATATTTATATTAGCTTTCTAACGGTACCAATATAATCTGAATATCTCTTGTAGTTTCGGAGATATCGCTGGTTATATTTCAAATTTCAAAGGGCTCCAGTCCCGCCTTCAAGAGAGAGCGACAACTTTTTTATGCTTGTTGGGGTCAAGAGCAAAGCAAAAAAAAACCATAAAATCGACAAAAAAATTGGGACTGGTAAGAAGATGTAAATATAAGCCGTGTTTTTAAGTAAAAATTTCCTCATATGCTTTTACTGTTTGTAACGAACCCTTTGGGTCGGGTCTATAGCCGGGGTAGGCTCAGCGAGTGACCGGGGGTTAACGAAACAAAAATTTGTTTTGAGACGCCCTAAGTTCCGAAATAGTATTTATTTCCTTTTTTTAAATATAGTATTTATTTCCTTTTTCAATAAAGTATTTATTTCCTTTTCTCCAATTATCGTTTTCGAACCCAGTGGGCGGGCGAGAGAGAGCGATGCCGTCGTCCAATGGAATGCACACGTTTAGCGTGCAATGCGTAAGCGTGGGTATAGCGAACGAGAATACGTGCGCTGCAAGCGGGCGCGCAGCAGCGTATACGTGACGAGCGTAAATATAACAAGCGTACGAATAATGAATACGCGCGGAACAGTTGGTTGGCGGCGAGCGTACGAGCGTGCGTGCGAGGTGCGCGAGCGTAGCGAGCGTATGCGTAGCGTATGCGTGAAAAATCAGCGTGTGTGCAGCGGGTGCGTATACGGTGAGTAGAAGCGTGTGCCCGTATGCGGCGGACGTGACGCGTAACAAGCGTAAGTGTGTGCGTACACCGTGGGCGTAAGCGCGGTGAGCGTGTGCGCGGCGGGTATGTGTGAAACGAGCGTACGAGTAATAAGTGCGCGCGCAATAGGTTTGTGTGCGTCGTGCGTACGCGTGATGAGTGCGAGCGTAATGGGCGCGCGTACAGTGAACGCGTGCACAGTGGACGTACGCGAAGAAAGTGTGCGAACAGCGGACGTTTAAGTAGAAAGTGCGTATGCGGCGAGTAGAAGCGTGTACGTGTATACAGTGGGCGTGCGCACGGTGACCATACGTGTAGCGGGCGTAAATGTGTGCGCGTCGCGGGCGTAAGTGCGATGAGCGTGTGCGCGGCGGATACGCGCGTAATGTTCGAGTATGGAAAGGGGAAACGATTGCTTATCAAATTAGAGTGGAGAGACTAAGTACTACTCTGACGAGCCCAGACGTGCGACGCTAACTATCGTGTAGATTCCGACCCTGAGGCCGTTAAACTACGTAGTCACCGACCCTGAGGCCGAGAGACTATATAACTTACAAACACCGACCCTGAGGCCGAGAGCTTGCGTAATCACCGACCCTGAGGCCGAGAGACTATATAACTTACAAACACCGACCCTGAGGCCGAGAGCTTGCGTAATCACCGACCCTGAGGCCGAGAGATTGTATAACTTATTCTACGAGCTATGAAAGAAACGAGTTACTAGTCGAAATTAGCGTGGAGGGGAAAATTAACGAATGAATTACCGAGTTGGGAGTTAACCGATTGAGAAAAACGCGCGGTTGCCGACCCTGAGGCCGTGAGATCTACAAAACCGTCGACCCTGAGGCCGTGCGATTATTTGTTGTAGACCGAAGGACGCGACGGAAAAGAAAAGGGAAGAAGAAAACAAACGCGCGAATTTTCCGATCCTCAATAATGTTTCACAATCTTCGCTAGTCTTAGTTCTCTGCGATTTCGTATTAGTTCGTCGGTATGCAAGTCGATTTCGATTCGTCGCGTAGCAGCGCTTTTCTTAGTTCCGTCCGTACCCGACGTGTGCCCGTAGCCGACTGCGATTCGTTGCGTAACAGCGCGTTTCTTAGTGTTGTCCGTACTCGATGTGTGCCCGTAGCCGACTGACTGCTCGTTCGCTTGTCATGCTTTCGACAACCCACCAACTCTTCTTCTTCTTGTTGGTGTGTTGTGTTTCCTTCATGGCGAGTCTCGCGTAACGACTACGGTCGTCTCTCTCTCTCGCGTACACTTACTTAATCTACTCTTATAATATAGTGTGTATACTTTACAATGGTAAGTAAGTCAATTTAGTTCGGTTTACATAACAAAGTAAGTACATGTGGGTAAGTGGTTTCAATAGAAATAATTCAATTCACAATGTAAAAAAAATTATAAACGTAAACTGTATTGAGTGTTGTGTGCGCCAGAATTCGTAAAGAATTGTGGCCGTCACATGTTATATAAAATTATGAAATAAATGAATCAGGTATAAGTAAATAATAGGTGTCCAGCTCCGATTTAAAAAAGTTATATTTTTTAAGGTATAACCCTCACCGCCTAGTCCAAAGTTGATGAAAAAATTGAGAAAATTTTTGCCGCCTTGTGTAATGTAGGACTTATAAGCAATGGAATGCCAAAAATCCAAGTGCTGTATCTTTAAAAAGAGTTGAGATATCAACATAACATTGGCGCCGCTTTAAGGTTGTTTCAAGGCCTTTCTTTTATCTAATACCAACTTTTAGGACAGTGATTAGTCCTGTTTTACATTAGACAATTATTACTTTCAATTTTTTTTTCGTTCCCTTTTGTGGTTGCCGTTTGCTTTTACATTGAGCAAAAATTGCTTTCAACTTTCGCTCGCTTTCGTCTTTACGCCCTCTCACCAACGAACTCTAATAATTGCCATAGGACTCATATGACTGAGCGAAAAGCACGCTGAAATGAGAAAAGTAATGTAATAGCCTGAACACAGTCATTTCGTCGACGATGAGCGATGAGCGATGATAGTTGTCAAACAAACAAGAAAAGAAGAACAAGTCGTACTATGTGGCTAAGGAATTAGAACACGAGCGACTACCGACGTTGCTTTCGTCGACGAATGCAACGAAATTTTATTTTTTTCTCGTTTCCCATAAGAGCCAATGTAATTTTGACACTAGCGACGTCATTTGTAGTCAACGAAATTTGGCTGTGTTCAGGCTATAAAGCGACGTGAAAAATAGCGAAAACCACAAAAGGAAAGCGAAAAAGTTGCTGGTACGGAGGTGTCTGTACTCGTCCGCTTTTATCTTTACGAAAGTTCACCCTCTCACCAAAGAACTTGAATTTCGAATTCGAAGTTGAAAGCAATAATTGCCTAATTTAAAGGGGGACTTACTGCCAAATTTACGAGGATAATTCAACTTTAAAAAAAAGCTTACTTCGTTTTACAAAATAATTTTGTTTCTCCCTTATGTGACAATTAAGTTATAAAATGGAATCTCCTTTTTTATAGCCCATAATATTACCTTTCAAACGGTATATAATATGATTGGGTATCTTTCGTGTTTTTGAGCAAATTAGAGTGTGTTCTATGACAAAAAAAAGTATGTTTAGGGTTATAATAAAAATGCTTTAAAAAAAAATCTGAGCTAGGCACCTATTCTTAATTTGTTCCAAAATCCTTTTTAATTTTAGTTCAGAAAAAGCAGATAAAACCGGACTTAAAATTATTTAATAAAAAACTGATGAATTTTAGTTTAATGATTTAACGGATAACAGATATAAACTAGTATAGGGATGCTTTTTTTGAAAGAATTGATATTTCTTAAGTTTTTATTTAAAAGTTCTACTTCACTCACATCCATATATTTACTCTTATAGGGATACTTTTTTTTACGTTTAGCCACCAAAATTTAATTAAAAATACAACCGTGTGTCTCTGTTTCGAGTAGAAACAAAGTAACAGCTCTCTTTCAAGAGTGGCTCTCACAAATAGCGTAAATTGAGGGTAATTTGCGGCGTTTTACGATGCCGCTATGGGCCGAGGCCCTAACTGTGGTACCTAAATAAGCGCGTCGTACGTTGCGTTCTGCTTCCTCTTTTCAAAGCAAAACTGCGCTTAACCGAAATATGATCGTTGCGCCGTCAAATGTTTGTGTTCACCTTTCTTCCTCTGCATTCAATTTTCCGTGTTTCCCTTTTCTTTGTTTTTGCAGACAGAAAATAATAATTACGAGTATCTATTTAAGTCGTAATTTTAGAAAATTCCTTCTAGAGCTTAAACGGGAGGCTCTAGATAATTACGATTTTTTCATTGTCTCAACCTACACGCTATTGATACAGTGGCGTAGCTAGGGTTCATGCCGCTCGGGGCGATTAATTAAATTGCCGCCCCAATTAAGTGCTAAAATTTTGAAGGTAAATTTATGTTGTGTACAATCAACGTTATTATTTATTAATTTAAATTGAACATTAACGGAAAAATATAAAAACATAAATAGAATTTACATTAAAATAAAAACCGAATGCATAATATATTAATGTATTATCAAGAATTAAATATATTGAAATTTATATTAACCTTCGTGTGACTGAAGAAAAAAACAACATATTATGGCTGACAAGGTACCCGGGTACCTTGAATGAAAATGAATGAGTTGAGTCAAAATTTTTCGAAATTTGGAAATAGAGAAAAATACACCGGAGCGTAGCTCTCTTCCCCGAGTGGGTAGCCGAATACCTCGTAGGTAGCTGTCATATTTGTAGGTCCTTGAATATAAACAAAGAAAGACCAGAAAATGCTGTTGTATATGCTCGACGCCCGTGTGTAATAAACACTCTATTTCCAACCCTATTTGCAACCCATGTTGTCAAAAATTTAAATGAAATACATTATTTACATCTATACTAATATTATAAATGCGAAAGTAAGCCTGTCTGTCTGTTACCTTTTCACGGCTAAACCGCTGCACTGATTTTGGTGAAATTTGGTGTGGAGATAGCTGGAACCCTGACGAGGGACATAGGGTACCTATTTTATAAAAATTCAACCTCTAAATAGGAAATAAAGGATTGTAGGGGAATTTAGTCTCAATTTTAAATTAAGTTAACATTGTGCTGGACAAAATAAATGTCAATAATAAATGAATTTATATCGTGGTAAGACACAAACAAGCAAGAAGTATCTCTGGGACCCTCGAGTTATCAAGGAAACCCTATAACGGGCCCCTCCTATCCAAATAAAAAGTGTCGTGTATATCATATGTACATATACATACTGCAAGCGAACGACTGTGATGTGTACATATGTACATATATCATTCAATCGAACTAACTTAGAGCGAGCACTATTTCGCGCGAACGAAGTTGCGGGCAACCGCTAGTTATCCATAATTCAATAAATTATAAGCTTTATAACTTCACACCCTTTCATTTAATTTTCATAATTAGAAAATTGTATGGATTAGGCACCCGGGTACCTCATCAGCCATAATAGAGTGTTAGAAATAAATCGACGGATTTTGTAAGAAAAACTTTAAATGAGAAAGACGCCAATATTATATTATAATCTAAATTACGTGTTTGGAGATGTCACAAAATTTCAAGTCTCTGTTTTATAGAATCGAAGTTATGTTGCTCTAAACATGCAAAAGGTACACGGGTACCTCCTCAGTCCCATAAAGGTTAAATAAAAATAAAATTAATAATTAAAATTAATTAATAATAGGAACCTACACAACTACTTTTCGTGCTTTCTTTTGTGCATATAAAATAAATATAAAGTCGTTAATAACGCTGTTTATATTTATCTTTTCTGCAATTTCGCGTTCTATTGATAGCAAAGTGAGATTTCTACACCTAAGAGAACCCATGGTTGACCTTAAATAATTTTTGATAATTTTCAACTTTGAAAAACTTCGTTCGCAGCTAGCTACACTTACTGTATGCGAAGTTAATACTTCGAAATATGAGAAGTTGAATAAAAATGTGGGGAACACATTTTCTCTAAACCGAATTTTTTAATAAATTTAAGCAGCTCTAAAAGTCCTTCAGCTAGTTTCATCGTATCTTCTGACGTATTTTTCGGAGAGATTACAGCTTCATAATCTCTCTTCAAACCGACTTTTGATTTGTTAGATCACTTTATCTGATGAAAGGTACATTTCCCTTCTTATTTTGCTTATTTTGCTTTTTCTTAAGTGGTGCTTTTATGGCACCAGTTAAAAGAGCTTTGAGTAAAAAAACACTGTCTTTAAAAGTATGCATCGGTATAAAACAAATATGCCGCCCCTCGTGGAGCGCTGAGTTAACGAAAACTGCATACAACTTTTGGAATAATGTTGCGCCGTAAAGTATCGTATATCTAATTACACATGTTTTTATGATACGAAATTAATAATATAAATTAATAATTTAAAAATAAAGTGTCAATATGAAAATTTTGTTAGAGGTATTTAATTTTTAAAATTTGCCGCCCCAGAAATCGTGCCGCCCGGGGACCGCCCCCACCGTCCCCCTCTAGATACGCCACTGTATTGATACAATCAACCTACCTCTTGATGCATCTTATGCGGAACACCCTGTATATAGAAACTCTGTAGAGTTCCTTTAGGTAAAAGTTATTATTTTACAATCTACGAGTATTATAGCAAAGAGAAATATAAATTTATTCCGATGTTTTTCTAAAATTATGTTATGTATTATATTTATAAATAAACTAAACATAATAACATGGGTTTTATTATTTATATGCAAACAACAAACGTGAAAAAATATGAAACAAAAGCGTTAATTTCGGCCTGGCCGGAGCTCATATACTCTACACCTACAGTTATTGAATCGATGAAGAAAAAGTATGCGGATCACGTCCATTTTTTGAGATGACACTCCTCCGACACACTCCTACGGTAATCCCGGCAATAAAAGCTTTAAAATTGCACTACAAACTGAGGAATTGAGCTCTAAACATGGATCATTTTATGAAACAAGTAAAGAATAGATGAGTAGCTCCGATGAAAAAATTTTTTTTTACCGTTAGGACCAGAAATAGCCAATTTTTTTCGTCGGAAGTCAGTAATTTTGGATTTAGAAGCTTTTAAATGTCAAATAAATGCAACTAGTATAAGCTTAATATCTCTGTAAATAAGTAACGGGTAATACATATGTATATCGTTTAAAAGGTATTTTTACTGCCTTCCATTTATGCAAAGCACTCTTTTGCTCATATCATAACGGTTAAGGTGTTATAACAATTTTGGTATAATAATTTTTTCTCCTAAACGAATGCATTAAGGTGAAAAATAAATCATATTTTTAAAGAGCCTGTTCTCTTACTTTCAATAAAGTATACGAGTATAATATGATATTTTTTCTTATCTTTATAATATGATATGATGACTTTCGCTTATTTGAAAAATGTTAGCAGAATCTTCTCGAAAACGTGAATTTTTTTGCAAACAGGTTTTTTCGAGTATTGACGGCCGCGGCAAGGATCAGAACCCTCAATCAGCGGAAACCTCTTGGTAGTGTAAAGTTTTTGGCATACAGCTTTTTCCGCGTATTGGCGTTCTTCGCCAATTGATCATAACCCTCAATCAGAAGAATCCTCTTGGTAGTGTTAAGTGGCATACAGGTTTTTCCGCGTATTGGCGTTCTTCGGCCGCGGCTTGGATCATAACCCTCAATCAGAAGAATCCTCCTGGTAGTGTTAAGTTTTTGGCATACAGGTTATTTCGCGTATTGGCGGCCTTTGGCCGCGACAGGGATCATAACCCTCAATCAGCACGGTTATGTAAGGTTTTTTGCATAAAGGTTTTTATGCCTGGCGGGTTTATTTTAATGTAAAGCCTTTTTATTATAACTCTGAATATGCGTGAATACCAACTACGCAGTATTGCAGGCAATCACTGAATTTGTAGATATTTTCAATAATTTGCTCAAAAACACGAAAGATAGCGAAACATATTATATACCATTAGAAAGGCAGCGTCGTATCGTGGGTGGGGCGGGGGGTGCGGTCCGCCTTGGTTGACACCCGAACAAACTAAGCAAATAAACATCGAAAAAATAAGAGAATAAATAAACACAAAATCAATTATTATGTATAGAGTAGCAATGAAAGCTAATTTTAAACACAGCCTATGGTCCATAGAGGTGACACCCGAGCAGAAAAAATTTACAGTACCAAATATTTATTGACTAATTTTCATGTAGAAATGGAAATATTGGGTGTGTTTTTAAGACCGATAGAGCTTCATATTGTAAAAAAACACAAAAATTTTCATATTTAATAAATTCTATTATTTATTTGAAAAATTAAAACATCGATAAACATTTGAAAATGATCTCAGAAATTTGGTCACAGTGGTTGTTCTTGACGAATTGCATTTTTTGATATTTTTAGCACCGTTGGCCGTATATCACAAATAACACGAATAATGTTGGCCTTCAAGGCATCAATTGTTGCTGGTTTATCAGCATAAACTAGTGACCTCACGTGACTTCACAGAAAATAATCGAGAGGTGACAAATTACACAATATCGCCATATTTTGATTTTAAGAATTTGATGGTTGCCGTCGCCAGTAAGTAACGTTGCGTTCTTGTCGAAACCACATCTTGATACCTGGTTCATTGTCATCCATATTTTCACACAAAATATCATTGTTTGTGTGTTTCTAGATGGTTCTGCGTCAGCGGCCTACGGCCCGAAAAAATTATTACATTCATTACAAAGGAAAACATTCAGCAAATCCGACACTTTCAGGATAACCAAATTTTTTCTGCGTTTGAATTTCTCTGGGTGAGCGGCCTACGGCCGCGGAAAGCGATTTAAACCATGAATAAGTCCAAAACTTACTCAGTAACTAAGGTTCCTTTGCATCTAGAGTATCTCTGCGAGGGAGACAAATGACTAAATCGTAATTGCTAAGTGTTGGCCAGTGGCTACGTCACTGAAAATGGTAATATTATGGACTATAAAAAAAAGTACTATATTTTTTACCTTATTTGTTATTTAAGGGAGAAAAAAATTATTTTTTTAAAACGAAGTGCGCCATTTTTTTTAAAGTAATTATAACCGTAATTATCTCAGTATTCACAAAAAATGTTATTAGATAAAAAAAGACCTTAAATAGCCTTTTAAACGGCACCAATGTTACGCCGATATCTCAACTGGTTTTAGAGATATAGCTCTTTCCAATTTTTCTAAATAAAATAATGATCCGGCAAAGGTCCACTGAGATTTTTTAGAGTCCTCTCCTCCATCCCATTCGTCTTTCTTCTTTGAAGTAAGGATTTAACTTTCAATATTAGCGAGATCTGAGTTCACACCTTTTATTCACTTGATTTCAGAAAGTACGGTAGAATTGTCAGAAAGTTTCCAAATTTTGTGTGTTCAGTTCAGTGATGGCGAACTTATGAGTCAGTGTCTGGCCCTCGCAGGCTTTGATTTTTATTCATTTAACAAGACTAGACTAAGCACTATGCTTTATATATTAGTTTATACAAATAGTGAAAAATTCAAAGACATTAAAAATTCAGGAATTACATAAAAAGTTTAAAATTTTCCGTTTAGAGAACCAAACCGAATCAGAACAAGAGCGTTAATTTCGGCCTGGCCGAGGCTCATATACCCTACACCCACATCTGTCGAAGTGGTGGCAAAAAGTGGGCGGGTGACATTTTATTTACATGTAGTCAATTTTGATATATTAACTCGTTTACAACAACGATTTTCTCAACAAACACGTCATTATATGGCATGGTATACCAGTGGGCGAACCACGCCCATATTTAGGAGTATATTTTATTCTCAGATGGTTTACTCAGAAAGAAAATTTTAGCTTAAAATTTCCTCTACAAGCTGAGAAATTGAGCTATAAGAACAGATGAATCCATATTCGCTATAAAAAGTAGGCGTAGCACTAGTCCGATTTTCCCCATTTCCATCAATACCAAACAACTTGGGATAACAAAAAATATTGGTACCAAATTTCATTACGATACCTCTATTCGTTCTCCTGTAATCGTGATTTCTTCAGACAGACGGACGGACAGGGCTCATGAGGTGACTCTAAGCCATAATATACAAAATAAATTCTTCCTTTTTCCTCTTCGTAATCTCCACTGGGACTTTTGTATACCTGCCACGTCTTCTTTAATGTGTTACAAACGGAAGAACAAAGTGAATATACCCTCATCCCTTCGGGTGTAGGGTATAAAAATTAATTACAGGAAAAACAGTATTAAAACCCGAACAGGCATTCCGAAGAGGTTCATGCTGAGAGTATGACGATCTGAAAAAACTTAAATGAAGAGGGATTAATCGTCTCGACGTACGACGAGGGACGATAGAGTAATGTTGGCTAACAAATATGAGAAATCCGTACCCCCAGATAGGCAGCTCATAATAAAAATAGCATTTAGCATAATTCCACGATTAACGAGTGTTGTTAAGTATACGTATTAGTCGGGATTCATAAGACGGTAAATTCAAAGATTCATCCCAGTGGAGATTACGAAGAGAAAAAAGTAAGAATTTATTTTGTAATGATTCAATCTGGCAGATGTAGCAGCTGTATTTTGGACTCCAAACAGCCGAGGCCACCAGAATTGGTCTCACCAATAAGGCGTAAAGTATCTTAGTAAAATAGGGATAATCAAATTCCTTAGCCCATCGCTTTATAAAGCCCAGTGTACTATTTGCTCTGCTAGACACGCCGCTTATATTACTATGAAAATGTAGTTCCCGATGAAGAACTACTCCCAGATCATTTAAAGTCTAAACTACATTCAAGTTCCAGCGACCAATGGTGTAATTACGGAACGGAAGACTCAAGCAGCGGGCAAATGTAATTTGTTTACATTTGCTTCTTGATAGTCGTTTAGCTTTCCGACAGGGTTGGATAATGAGTGTGACAAACCGGTTTCGGCGATGTGTCAAAATTGACAAGGGATGACGGAAATTCGTTCCAACACTCATTGTTTACACTTCTTTAAATTCAAATCCATCCAAACATAAGTGCTTTTCCATTTACAATAACAGTTGGAAAATCATTTATGAAAACGAGGAATAGCAACGGTCCCAAATGACTACATTGAGAAACTCCTGCAGGCACAGTAAGCTCCTTAGGTACTGTATTATTGAACACAGCCATTTGAGTGCGATTTCTGAGATATGACTGGATCCAACATAAGAGAGATCCAGGAAATCAGAATAACTTTAGTTTCATAATAAGAAGCTTATGATTTACTACATCGAATGCTTTACTAAAATATGTATGTATGTATATATAACATCAGTCTGCTTAGAATGCTTAAAATTATTAATTGTTTTCGACACAAATTCCAACAGGTTTGTTATAGTTGATTTCCCCACACGAAAACCATGCTGAACAGGCGAAGTTGAAGAACAAACAGAGCGAGCAATTTGATCCGAAAGTATCCTCTCAAACAGCTTCGGAAGAGCACTGAGCTTTGCAATACCACGATAATTATTTATTACATATCTATTACCACATTTATGCAAAGGAATAATAAACGATGACTTCCAAGCATGAGGAAAATAGCCGGCACGTAGAGAGAAATTAAATAGTGCTGTAATAAGCAATGCTAACTCAGCGGCGCAGTATTTAATAATGCACGATGGAATGTTGTCAGGCCCAGGATTATAAGTGCATTTAATATCTTTTAGGGCATTAAGAGCAATCAATTCGTCGATGATAGGTTTGACAATAGAACTTGAAGAAATGTTTTAATTAAGTTTATAAAATAAAATTAATCTTGTGAATGCGCTTAGAGTTAACAATTAATTATTTCAACAGTCTTGGATGCACTGAAGCTTTATAAGCACCGAAAGTTAAACAACAAAACGCTGCCAGCACAATGAATAGCAAGCAAGTGTCAAAAATTTTAGCAACAACAACTATATATCACAAATAATTATATACTATATCAGTATAATTATCAGTAGAATTATATACTATATACTATATAACAAATAATTAAAATTTTATTTCAAGAAGTTAAGAACCTTCTGTAAATAATAGTTTGCAACAGTCAAGCACTCGCGTCCGAACTAAAGTTAGAATTATAAGTCGAATCACAAACTTTCGAACTATAAAGATTTTTCAACAAAATTTCCGGAGCACAAGAAAACGCACGTCAAATCTCGACAGGAGTTGTTAACTGTTTTATTAATTACTGTTTATCTTATTTGTTTTTTTATATCATAAAGGAGAAACAAACAATTAAAAATAAAACTGTGATTTTGTGTAGTCTTTATGTCGTCTTGTGCAGCTCTCTATTGTGCATTTAAGCCCAAAACCACGCGTTTTGTCAGTCGCGATTTGATCAATCGCATCGTCAGAAGAAACATCGTCAGAACATCGTCAAAAGACATTTATTTCTTCGAGAACATCACATTAACATTTTGTGAGCAATCCATGAAATTTGTTACATTCTGGACTCATAATAAATCAACAATTAGTCTACAAGTCTTCACCAAGAATACCTAAATGTAATACGATATGACATCTCCGTTCATACGCTAATTAAATTTACTATTTGCCATGAATCCGCGAAATGCAAATATAAATTGCTACATTGACAATTTCTTAAGATAAATTTCAATACATTTCCAAGGCTATTTGCTGACGGTCAATAAGATGCAATTATGAATACATATAGTATGATATGTTATATCATTATATGATATGTTTAATACATATAGTATGAAATTATAAGTTAAATTTTGAACCAAAGTTATGTATTTACTTAAGTAAATAATCATTCCTTTCAAAAATTGAATATTTACACAGAATAAATTCTTTGTCTGACGTCTACGAAACACAATGTTGATCCGTTGATTCCATATACCGTTTCAGTTTCAATTTTCTTTCGCTGGAAAAATATTAAGACTCGTTTAATCTTGGTCTTCTTCATCTATTAAAATCCCCAATCTCCTTGCAACATTTTTCACACTACAAATAAACTCTTCTTGCACCAAATTGAAGCTCATAGCCAATAGAGCAATTCCAAAGAGAAGATATAGGGAGCAATAGGCTATGGATTGCTCTGACTCATCTTTGACGCCTTTTGCAGGAACAAAGTCACCAAATCCTGCAAGTGAAAGCAAGTGAAATACTTTTAACATACTATTTTCGTCTGTACAACTTACCAATTGTGGTTAGTGTGATAAAACAAAAATAAGCCGAATCCAAAAAAGACCACGCTTCCCAGTAGGCGAACAGAGCAGCACCCCCAAGAATGTAACTTATTACCAAGAAAACGCAGAGCCAAATAGGAACTGGGCGATCCTTTGGAGAGATTTCTTTGTATTTTTCCCATAATTCATTGGAATTTACCATGTCGTAATGGTAGTTATAGGTAGAATAACAACGAGCTTGACCCTCAATGGCGAAACTCACTGGTGGTGTTCCTAAGGATGGGGACAAATGATCTAAGCCAAAGATATTAAATCTGTCAAGTTTAGCCAATCAAATAACAAACCAGTCTTTTCTTGTAGATTCTCGAGGGTTTTTCTAGGAAACTGAGACGCATGATTGTTGCTTTGTTCAACTCTGCGTTCTTTACAGTGGGTCGGATAACGAGAACTTCTATTTTTAGTATAAGGAGAGTAGACATCAGCCTTTCCTACACGGTTACCTAAGGAAGACTGCTGTTGATGTGTATTCGATGGCTCAATACAATTAATGAAATTTTTACGGCAGACTGTTCTGGGCATTGATTGACTGCGTAATCTTTTTTTCCAGTGATTATAGTGCTGAAGTTCATAAATGGCGTATCGATTGGAAATTATAGGAGTTTTGTTGACCGACTCTTCATCGAAGTTTAAATGTGCGTAGGTCCGTCGATCTACCGATTTCGACCGTTCTCTCTGAATATTCGGTACAGACCGTCCCCGCGACTGCAAGTGCAAGTTATGTATTTCCCATGAATCGAGCTCATCTTTTGAGCCAAGGGTTACTGCATGATGGTGTGGATTTTGAAATCGGTTGAAACTTTTCCTAAAAGTGGATTTTGGGGTCAGTTCTTCTATTGAATGAAATTGCTGCGTAGAGTACCCCTCTTGCTCTAAGATGCGGCAATGAGGATGAGATCTTTGGCGGGTATTGCGAGGTCCGCCTCTGTCCGGAGTTACATTATAATTTACGTTATCTTCGTAGCAGTAACGATGAAGCAAAGTTCCGCTATTTTTCAATTTGCGTTCTGATGTGTGCGGTTGACGTCTGCTATTCCCGGATGTGCGATGAACTCTATTGCGACAACTTGATCCAGCAGTGCAAATTTCTGGATCGGAGTGAGAATGTTTTAGCATTACAGAACCATTCTGAAGGCGATGGGATAATTTCATAGAGTGTTTCAGAGACGAATGCTGAGATCGGGGTAAATTGTGAGATCCGCGTATCGAACGCTGCCGAAAGTGATTTGGAGGAAGCTTAGAGGAACGTGTACATATGAAACAGCATATGCGCCAATAAATAAACCTGGTTGATGTAGTAAAAACGGTGAAAAACAACGGTATTACAAAATTTCAATAATAAACTTAAAAGTTTCAATAATAAACCTGAAGGATGTAGCCATCATATCACCGATATTCGATAGACAAAGCAGCATTAAAGGAATTCCAATAATAGCGTAGAAAATAGTTGTTATTTTGCCCCAATCGGTACGAGGAGATATATGACCATAGCCTAAAGATAAAAAATACTTCAAAGATCGCGTTTAAATCAGTTCATTTATGTAATAAACTACAGCAATTTTGTGTGAAGACACGGAGAAAAATAATTTTCTAATTATAGATAATATAGAAAAATATTTTCTGTTCTTAATTTAAGGAATGTTTTTTTGTTGCGTCACCACTGAAAGTGGACGTGACCACTTTTATTTCACCTAAAAATAGCAAATTTTGCTAATAATTTACTTTTTTTTTATACTTTTTTCATACTAATTTACAACACCGCTTTTCTCAACAAACATCCCCTTATATGGTATGGTATAACATTTTGTTAATTGAGGGCTGTAATCCTTACCGCGGCCGAAGGCCGCTACGCAGAAAGACTGCGCTGTATTCCACTGTCAATTCGTCAACATTCGTTATTTCGAGTTGGGAATTAAATAAAATCACCGTTTAATTTGATAAATATTATGCATAATAACCGGTAATTATGAATAATCACCGTTCAATCAAATTTACCGTAACATATCTACTTTTCTGTACCTGCCACGCCTCCTTTAATGCGTTACAAACGGACAAAAAGTGAATATACCCCCATTGCTTCGGGTCTAGGGTACAAAAAGAGGCGTGTCCCCGACCAATTCTCCCAATTTTCCATCGTAAAAAGCGTTCTATGGCAAAAAATATATGCGAGGATGAGGGGGCTTTTGGAGGGAGAAGAAGGGGGAGACCCCTAAATGAAAAGTCAATAAATCATTTGAAAAAATTAAGCTTAAAAAATAATTTTCAATTAAAATTTGAAAACGTGTCTTTTGACACCTTTGGTAGAAATAGTGTTAAAAGTTTATAGAATAAAGAGAATGAATGCAAATACATTAAAAATGCTAAGAGAATAAATTCCATTTTCATGTATTTACCTATAGTTGTTATCACTATAATCGAATAAAATAATGATCCGGCAAAGGTCCATTGAGATTTTGTAGAGTCCTCTTCTCCATCCCATCCGTCTTTCTTCATTGAAGTAAGGATCTGATTTTCAAAATTAGCCAGATCTGAGTTCACACCTTTTATCCACTCGATTTCAGAGAGTACGGTAGAATTGTCAGAAAATTTCCAAATTTTGTCTGTCAAATTTTGCCGCAAATGTTGTATTTCGGTTTTGATCTAAAGTAATTATTTTAAAACTTTTAATTAACATAAGGCCGGACAAATTTAACAATTCGAAATTTTAAATTAGATTTCAATAAGCGAACTTTACTTTAGAACCTACGCAACTTTGTTGCAAGGAGTCGTTCATTTATAAATATACCAGAGCATTTCAGCTTTTTACGAAATAATACAACAACGCAAACACTACCACGATCGTTATGCCTGGGTCACCTTTAATGCGTTATAAAAAAATCTTTTTTTAAATTTTTTATTATTTTTATAATGGTGCAAAGGTTCAATGGGTTAGTTTTAATTTTTAATTTCATTAAACTGGTTATTGGTATGTCAGCGAATTGGACGCATTCGAGTATTTTTAGTAAAATTGTCTATGACTTCATCATCAGTACTTTGAATTAAAAAGCTTCAATTTCCCTCGTATCTAGAGTTGACGTCTCGACTTTTTGAATCTCTGCACCTCAAATACGAATGAACAAGCAAGCCTGGTGCTCATTAGTTTAGAGAATAGATAAATTCTTTCACTTCTGGAGTTTGATAAAGTAGGATATGTTCGTTGCTAGTTGAATATCATGATAGAAGTAAAGAGTGCTTCAATAAGAGGTAGCATTTTTTCAAAAATTCGTATTATTTTTTCACTTGGCAACATACAACTGCCATTTGATGACGTTTGACAAAGAAGAACTTAAGGTTTTCAGATATGGATCGAGGTGAAAATATCGCGAACACGATTCGTAGAGTTCGTACTTGTTTTGGCCATCATCAAGCGCCTTTTCGCACAGCTATGGTGAAATTTATCGATAAATTTGAATGTCTGGGACAAGTTAGTGATGTAAAGACTCCGTCTCGTGCTCGTTCGACTAGGTCAACGGAAAATATCGCAGCTGTAGCTGAGTGCGGCTGAAAACCTCGGTTAGTCCTTTTCGAGACGATCACAGCAATTAGGCCTATCTAAAGCCACTTTGCACCGTATTTTGCATAAAGATCTAGGCCAACATGCTTATAAGGTGCAGTTGACACAAGAATTAAAGCCTTTATACCATGGGAAACGACGTACATTCGCTGATTGGGTGCTTTAGCAAATATTGAAGCAATCAAAGAAAATATTAGAGCTGTTATTCGCGAGATAAACTCGCAATTATGCGAAAATGCGATGAAAAATTTCATCAAAAGAATTGCCATATGCAAGAGGAGTCGCGGCGGACATTTGGCAGATATTCTGTTTCATTACTAACCTCAGAGTTTGTACTTTGGATTAAAATAAAATTATCAGATTTTTCTCTTTTTACAAACAGATTGCGGTTTTTTAAAAGTTAAAATAACACCTCTTTTTGAAACACCCTTTATTTTGCATGGGACAGTCAGTATAGGTTCGGATTCGCTGATTTATTTTTGTATATGGAAGTTGGATTTGTGCGCAAGAAGCTAATGAAATAAAACTATCATTGCATAGGAGTTTGTTATTCTGTTGTTCATATGTTTTATGCATGTTTTTATTGTGCGTCAGGCGAAATCGAACGCCTATGGGAAATTTGTTATTTGTCCAGGTTGTAATTGAAATTGGTAGGCTGTGTGGAGAGCACATGCGCACCTTAGACAAAACATCACTGAAGTTATTATCTATGTAAGTTTTGAAAGCTATTAAGTTAATGAAGTTTCCCAGTTGACCGCGCAAAATTATGTTTGAGTATATAAAGTTTCTATGATTACCTGCAGTTCATGCGGCTTTTCTAATCGCTGAAACAAATAAGCTCCTCCCACACAATAAGACACGACCAGCAGCACAAGCGTGACGTGGGACACAATACATGTAATTACTTTCCAAGAAAAACAGATTGTAGTCATGCATTTACCACGAGATGGCTTTTCTTCCAGCATAGTGGGTAATGAGCGGAGGCGAAGACTTGACATTATTACTTAGATCCAACCCAATTATGGAATTTTGCTTCTCCTCTGATAATTTCACAGATACGAAAGTTTCTACGCTTTGCTAAGTTTTTCCGATATCTGCGAAAAAAATTTATATTTTATGTTTGTCGTTCCTTAAATTTTTTATATATTTACATAGTATGATTATTATGGAAACAAAAAAACGTTGTTGACTGAATTAAAAATAAGTTCTCTCGATAACGTGCTTGCTAGTACTAGACAGCACACAGTTTCACTATTTTTTTTACTAGAACTCGTTCGATAACTGAGAGAACTTACGCAAGCAAGAACGAAAATTATTTTACTTTCGTACTTACTGGCAAAATTTCGTCCAGTAAAAAAAAAAAATTTTTTTGTTTACTAGGAAAAAAATTTTTTTATTAAAAACTTGTTCGATATCTTTTTTACTATTATTTACTACTATTTTTTTAGTAAAAAAGCAAACGAGCAGATAGCAGATCATAGTTGCGTAAGAGAAAGAACGTAAGAAACGCCAATGAAAGATTTATAAAAATAAGAGATTGCAGATCATTATACCTTCAGCATGACCTCTTCGGAATGCCTGTTTTTAACGTTTTTAAACGCCTGTTTTTAAATGCCTGGTTTTAACACAGTTTTTTCTGATATTAAGTTTTTTGATTCTGTTTGGTTAGCTAAACAAAAAATTTTAAAATTTTTATCTAATTCCTGAATCTTTTATGTTTTTAAATTTTTCATTTTTTGGAAAAAAGAAGAAGAAGAAGAAGGTTTCGATGTAGCTGATTATAATTATGACATTAATTATTTTTATTGGTTTAAGTCATTCGTCTCATACTATGTCTTCTCATTTTTTTATTTTAAAAGTCGTCTAAGTCAATTGTAGCCTTTAAAACCAATATTTGGTTACAAGTTACACAAATTTTACAATCACCAAAAAGCTAATATCATCATATACTATATATTAAAGATTGGCGTATAATCAATACTTTTTTGAAGTGGTGTTTTCTGGAGTAATTAAACGGTACCAACCACATTACTAAAAATTACACAATTCACGAGTACAGCACTTATTTATTAAATGAGTGTGTTTTTTTTATCTTCTTTATCTTTTGATGAAGTTCCTATATCAATGTGTAAAACATAATAAAAAATGCTTACTAAAATAATTTATAAAACTGAAAACTGACTGCAACAATGTAAGCTTTCTAATGAATAATTATTCGCTATTCTCTTATTCGGATAGATACCAACGGAGCAATAATTAATTACTGTGCGTAAAAGTTGTTTCATATCTTTATTAATATGTCTGGATAATGATGACATATAATTTGTTGTCCTATTTCGTATGTGACTTTTGGCCACTTTTCCAGGTCTCCCAGCCCATAGTGCATTGGTGAGATCCAGCCAGACTTATGCAACAGAGTCATACAAAATTTAACCTCTCGGATCAAGTCCTGTAAACGAAGCCGTGGAGGCCATTTAAATGATGACCCTCCAATACAGGTTTCTGTCATATCTCACACACAACTCTTTATATTAAATTTTAAATCAGATACATAAAATGAAAGTACCTATCAACCCTCACCACTGCTTATTTGGGCCAAATTACAATAAATTAAGTGAAAATTTGCAATGTCAAATTTCGCATTAAACTTAAATTATGTGCATTATGTCCGTATGTCCATTCGTCATTTCCGAATCAGATTTTCTGATATTTAAAAAATTCCTTCTAATCAGGAGTTCAGCGGTGCTTGCCGAGCTTTTATATTTCAAACATATACCCGATATATTACGTACGGAAGAAAAAAGGAAACCGGTAATGATGTTTTACTTAATTCGAAAATTTATTGCAGAATACATATAAATACAATATATGTATATTGGCAAACCCGTGACGTAGCTAGCATGGGTGACACCGGGGGTAGAAGTGGCGGTGTCACCCCTATACCCCCTCCCCTATATATCTAAGGGAGAATATACAAATTTTATTTTTCTAACTATAAATTCATTTTACTAATTAATTTGTAGAGGAATTTGCAGTTTGGTCAAACAGTTCGCGATTTTCTGGGAAGAAATATAAGTTGTTTTTATTTGTTTAGGTAAAAGTTACTGAAGGGTAAACTGCCAAACAAGCTGCTATACTGTGCTCACTGGTCGACACTTTTTATCTGTATACTTTGAAAATTAATTATTTCAGACTCACGTTTAAATAACGCTACCAATTATTTAAATTTACTTTTAAATCTTCGATCTTACCCTTTACTTCGATTTGCGCACCTTATAATCGGCACCCGTCGAACGATGTATATGAAAGTGTGGAAGAATATCAAAATTAATCGATTCCTCGTCGGTCGCAGAAAATGCGGAAAAGGGCCAACTCGTCTTACTGCCCACTAATGTCTGATTCGTTGTTTAATCACAAAATTGTGTTAATCGATAAACAATCCACTAGGGACTCTACAGAATTTATTACATCCAGAAATATCCACCGTTTGGTGCGGTTTTCACGCTGGCATTATTGGACCTTATTTTTTCATCGTTATCGCACCATGATCAATGATTTTTGAGATGCAGTAATATCCCGAAACAACATCCCGGTTATTTTGTAAATCCCAAAATGAAAATTCCAATGCGACAAAACTTTGCCAACACTTAGCAATTACAATTCAGAGCAGGATTTGCTAAAAGTTTTAATTATTTTTTGCGGCCGTAAGCCTCTGACACAAGACCCTCTAGAAATTTGATCCTGCTTTCGTTCTGCAATTAGAGGATGTTGTCACATCGGTATTTGGTCATTTTGGGATGTTGTCATTAGGAATTTCGTTACCTATTGAAACGTCGTTACCAAACAATGATATTTTGTGTGAAAATATGGATGACATTGATCCGGGTATCAAGATTTGGTTTCACGTGAGGTCATTGCTTTGGAGGCCAACATTATTCGTGTTATTTGTGACATACGGCCAACAGTGCTAAAAGTGTCCCAAAATGCGATTTAACAAGAACAACTGTGGTCAGGTCCCTGAGATTTTTTTCAAATGTTAATGCCATGTTATACAAGATTGTTGTTAAACAAGATTGGTCTTTTAAATAAATAATAAAATTAAATTAAAATGACATTTTTGGTGCTATTTTTGACAATATGAAGTTCTATCGGTCTTAAAAACACTCCCAATATTTCCATTTCTACTTAAAAATTATTCAATAAATGTTTTGTACTGTAAATTTTTTCTGCTCGGGTGTCACTCCTATGGACCTTTAAAATTAGTGTCCATTGCCTCTTTATACATAATAATTGATTTTGTGCTTATTTATTCTCTCATTTTCACTGTTTAGTTGCTTAGTTTGCTCGGATGTCACCCGGGGCTGACCTCCCCCCTCGCTACGTCGCTGGGTAAATACATAGTGAAAATCTCACAAACGGATCTTCATTGTTATAGCAACTGGAAATATGTTTACAGAAACCGATCCATCGGTTTCCTCGGAACCGATCGGATTACACTTGATTGACTCAGATTGTCTTTAATTACTAAAAAAAAAAGTTTGTGTGAGGAAATATAACTTATTGAAAATTCTATATTAATCAAGCAGATTTAACGTATTTTTAGAATTATTAATCTATGGATTTTAAAATGTTTCTAATATTCTTATCTCTTTCACCCGAATGATGTTACTTCTGATCACAAAAATGCAAAAAAATGGTAATGTTACAAAATTACATGCTTACTGTAACACCTCGGATAATACCATTAGATTTTTCTGGGGTATATCGATCCACCTACGTTGCTGCTGCAAAAATAAAAGCAAAGAATGTCTTTCGTTTCAAAAATGTATGTTCCTTTTTCAATTGTCGGTTCCGAATAATAAATATGTTTCCAATATACGTAGACCACTACACAATATACATAGTTATTTTCAAATGAATATTGCTGCAACTTAATTTCAGACTTCTGATTCTTCGTAAATGAACATTTTCCGAGATACGATGAGATGAAACTAAAGCTGCAAGATGAATAATAAATTTTTACACATATTTATCCACGAGGTACTCGTATGTACATATATGCTAGCGGCACACAATTCGCTCTTGTATAATTCTCAAAAGTTTTAGTTAATTTTTTAGGATATATATAGATACTGGAAAAAAATCTAGAATAAGTATACATATGTATGCATGTATGTACATTCCTTCAAATATACAAATGTTTGTACAACAAAAAGTTAGGTAAGCTAGTGGTGTAAGAAATGCACTTAACGAATTCTAGGTCTCAGAAATAAAATCATCATGTTCGTTGTAAAATACATGTCTTGTCTTGAATGTCAAATATATTTTTCGACTGCATTGAGGTCTATACCTTTTTTAATTGTACATAGTTTAGAAAATTTTATTTGAAGTTCAGAAAAATTAAACTGAACTGTGAAAAGTTAGATTTTTATGGGTAGACCATCAGTTTCTTTTCTTTTAAAATTGGCAGATTGCAAACCGTTTAATAATTTGCAAGAGTTTTCGTTTATTGCAAAATATCAACAACGTGATTATATACAGGGTTCGGAAAATATCCCTCAAAAGAACAAAACTATTTATATCCCTCTAAAAAAAACTATCCCAAATGATGAACATTTTCTTTGACTCATGAGGGATATTTATTTTTTTGAACGTAGATGAAAAAATAAATATCCCTCACGTTCAAAATAATTTTCATCTTCAATAATAAATATCACTCGGGATAAAAATAATTCTCATCTTCTCAACGTTTCGATCGGAGAAGATGAAAAAACTTCGTTTGTTGGCAAATAACGAACGCGAGGGATGAAAAAACTTCGGGTTTTGGCGAATAGCGAACACAAGAGATCAAAAAAGGCTTCGGGTCGCGTACAAAACGATCACTGGTGATCGAAAAAACTTTGCGCAGGCAAAATTTCGATCTTTGAGCAAATCAGCAAAATTTCGTTGCTGATGCCATTGATAGCTGGAAAGGAGAGTTTTTCTGTGTGTTTTATATGAATTTGTTTTTGCTGCGTTTTGTAAAGGATGAATAAGAGTATGTTAACTTGAAAAGCGTTGAAAGAAGTAATAACTTCTCTAAGGAATACTTATTTATTAGATTTTTTTTCATTATTTTTAAAGTTTTTGATATTATAAAATTCTGCATCCAATATATTTCAATTATAAAATTTTATAATTGATAAAAATAGCAATTTTTGGAAGTTATTAGCTAAGCATTTATTGAAAGCATTCGTTGTTCGGTTGCAAGCACAAATTCGGTCGCATTATAATTGCCGATTTTATTATCAACGGACACTTGAAACAATTGAAATACTTAGCTTCTCTGGAAAAAAATTGAACAATTTTTTCTGTACCTTCAGAGCTTCCACATTTCTTTATAAAATATACTACCTGCTGGCTCTCTAATAATCCTTTTTTATCAAATCTAATTCTACCTGCACCTGCCTACCTGCACATATTCATTCCGATCTGGGCCAAAAAATTAACATTTTTGAATATTTATTTTTGTTGCTCTATTTTTTACTCAAAAAATTGAAAGGGTATGAAGGTTTGGTATTGGTATTGGAAGGGTAAAATATACACATGATAATGTTATATGTATATAAGAATGACTTAAAAAAATCTGAAAATCTGAATGACAGAAAAAATTGTTCAATTGTTTTCCAGAGAAGTTAAGTATTTCAATTGTTTCAAGTGTCCGTTGATAATAAAATCGGCAATTATAATGCGATAGAATTTATTTTTACCGAACCACAAATACCTTCAATGAATGCTTAGCTAATAAGTCCCAATAATTGCTGGTAATTTTCTAATAGAAATATATTGCATGCAGAATTTTATAATAGAAAAAACTTTAAGAATAATGAAAATTAAAATCTAATAAATAAGTATTCTTTTTATAAGTTTTTATACCCTACACCCGAAGGGATGAGGGTATATTCACTTTGTTCTTCCGTTTGTAACGCATTAAAGGAGGCGTGGCAGGTATAGAAAAGTATATATATTCTGGTTTAGAATCACCTCCTGATTCGATTTAGCCATGTCCGTCCGTCTGTCTGTCTGTCCGTCCGTCTGTGGAAATCACGATTACAGGAGAACGAATAGAGGTATCGTCATGAAGTTTGGCATGAATATTCTTTGTAATCCTACGCTGTTTGGTATTGAAAATGGGGAAAATCGGACCAGTGCCACGAAAATATGCACTCATCCGTGCTTTTAGCTCAATTTCTTGGCTTGTAGACCGAATTTTCAGGTAAAATTTTATTTCCGAGTTCACCATCTTAGACGAAAATATATTCTCAAAAATGGGCGTGACACGCCCACTTATATACTATACCATATAATAAGGTGTTTTGTAGGAAAAACGGGGTTGTAGATGAATTAATATATCAAAATTTGCTCCCTGTAAATTTAAAAAAGTAGGTGTCACCCGCCCACTTTTTATCACTTCGACAGATGCGGGTGTAGGGTATATGAGCTTCGGCCAAGCCGAAGATAACGCTCTTACTTGTTTTTTTATTACTGCACATTATGAACAAGTTACTCTTAGTCATCCTTTACAAAACGCAGCAAAAACAAATTCATACGAAACACAGAAAAACTCTACTTTCCTGCTATTCAATGGCATCAGCAACGAAGCAAACGAACAGAAACCGCCGGCATACGATTTTTCCGCTCAAAGATCGTAATTTTGCCTGCGCAAAGTTTTTTCGATCACCAGTGATCGTTTTGTACGCGCGATCGTTTTTGTACTATTCGCCAAAACCCGAAGCTTTTTCATCCCTCGCGTTCGTTATTTGCCAACAAACGAAGTTTTTTCATCTTCTCCGATCGAAACGTTGAGAAGATGAGAATTATTTTCATCCCGAGTGATATTTATTATTGAAGATGAAAATTATTTTAAACGTGAGGGATATTTATTTTTTCGAACGTAGATGAAAAAAGATATTTATCAGTGAGGATCGAAAAATTGTTATCTCTGGTGAGGGATATGAATTGAGCGATATAAAAAAAAAACGTTTTCCGAACCCTGATTATATGTACATATATTGGTAACATTTATTTTAATTTCAATATTAATTAACAAAAATGGCTCAATATTCATGTGATCGGGCAAAAGGTTTGCGTCTGGGGCCATGTTTACCAATGCTCAATCCTATTGAGATAACATGGCTATTGAAATTTGCTACATACTCGTACTTGTAAGAAGCGGTACACAACCCTGCGGGAAACTTTACACACAAATTGGAACTCCCGTCCAATAGTGCTGCTTAAGATGTGGGTCTGTAATGATGGAAGTACTCAGAGTTGCTGTAATTTTTTGATGATGCTGCCTACACTGGACCGCGAGTTAACAAATATAATTTAACATTGCCCTACAGAAAAAAAGGCAACTAGTGCACATAACAAATAGTTCTGGAACTAGAGAAACTGGAGTAGCCGAACTAGTGCAAAGGAAATGCAGAAAGTTCTCTACACTCAGAAAAATAATGCTTAACATGAGCCTTGTTAAATTTACATGATATATATCTCCATACGAAATCACAAAAAAATTAATAAAATGTACATGATATTTTTAACAGTACAGTCATGTTAAAGTAAACAGTACAGCAAGTTTTCCCCGTAAAAAAAAAAACAAAAAACTAACTAAAAAGTGTTTGGAAACAAAAGCGGTCCGTAGCCTAGAGGATGTGTGCTTGGTTTGGAATACAGTAGAGTAGAGGTTCAAATCCCGACGACGCCAAAAAAAAAATTATAGGTACAATTTTTAAATACGAACTATAAATTAAAAATCATAGATAATTAAGTTTAAGGTATAATGTGGAGCAGAGATGATGATTAACATTAATAAAAACAAATAAATGAAATAAAATTAAAAAAACAAATTCTTCCCAAATCGGGAATTGAACCTGCGATTGTTAAGCCCGCAATCCAGAACTCTATGCTCCTGCCTATGCCCCATATATATTTTGTTTATGAAATTTTACTTACATATACGTTAGACATTTTGATATTTTGGTAAGTTTTACATGAGAAACCGGTTAAAAGAATGAGGTGTAGTGTAAAGATTACACGATATATTGGTACATTTAACATGAAAAAATTGTTTGAATTAACAAGGCGATCACACGATAACCTGTTTGAATGAAAATAACATGAGAATTGGTAGAAAACTGTTTAATTTAACAGGATTTTTTCTCTGGGTGTACTAGTGGACTTTTCTGCAGGGTATGTACATATATTTAGTATCATATATTTAGAGGTGTACCTGGCGGTCCAGTAGGGTATGTTTATTATTTTATTTGTATTGGTTGTATTTATTGTAGTTGTATTTATTATAGTTTTTACTATATGCCTTCGTATGACAAGGGTCACAGCATTTTTGGATTTTTTAACAAAATATTGGTCGAATAACAGACTCCAACACTGGCAAGGCAGCAACAAGTATGTTTTCTGAACGTAACAGAGCTGGATTTAATAGAAAATACAATCAATCAGCTAGAATTGTATAGACACCTAAATAAAAGCTCTGACCAAGTATATACCTATGTGTTCGATAATGACGATGAAACAGAAATGGATAAATTTCATCTGATTGCCCAAGGAAGCATTCACGAACGCAAAAGGAGAACCGTACATCTAAAAAAAAAACATATCATTATGATTTGGGATTGTTTAGAAGAAACAATATTTCAATGCAGACTCGTCTGAATCTTATCGAAACGGAAATATCAGCCTGTATTGGAGCTGATATTTTAGCCATAGGCATGTACACACTGAAGAGAACATTATGGGGGTAGGTACATCACGTCTCTACAAGTGTTGCTCTTAATGGAAAGGTGAACAAATCATACATTAAACTAAAACACCAACCAGCACTAAAAACCACAGCATCAGAAGCAGCAATAAATGAAAATGTTTGTAAATTGTTACAGATGTAATTGTGTACGGATGTGTGTTAATAATTTTTCTTCCTTGAAATGAATACGCTGTTTCTAATAAATAATAAACGTAGAATTATATATTTCATTGGTCGTGCTGGATTAGCCTTCACAATCGTCAGATGCGAATCCCATTAAAAATGTTCGGGAAATCAGCAAGTTGATGTTCGGAGGCAATATCTGCAACGTAAAGCAGTTAATCCGACACATTCGACTCATATGGAAGTCTTTTTTAGCAGATTATGTAATAGGTCTGCTCGTTTACTTTTCCAGTAAATAATAGTAAAAACTTCAAATTTTGTAAACAGAGAGAATTTTACTTCAACAGTTTCTAGTACAAAATAGAATAATATCAAAATTTACATTTAAAAGTAAACAAAAAATTTTATGTTTTTCTATTCACAAAAAGAATAACGTCAGTAAAAAATAGTACGAAAGGAAAATGATTTTCGCTGTCACTTACGTAAATTCTCTCAATTATCGAACGAGTTCTAGTGAAAAATAGTAAAAGTGTGCTTTCTAGTACTAGCCAGCACGTTATCGAACGAACCTAATAATATTAGTTGAAAGTATGCCTCGGAAATGCCAAGCGATTATTAATAGCGAAGGTGACTGGACCACAGATTAATAATAAAGCATCACAGTTTATAATAATCATCCAAATAATTAATGAGTTTCACCGTACACACTCTTGTCAAATAGACTTACGCACTTTATCTGCTTGACAGAGTTCATATTCGTAGAAATATAAGATCTCGTCTCCGATATCAGTTGACGCGCTAAGGAAGTAACCCTTTCGAAAAGAGCACTACTGGCTGGAGTTGCTAAAATCTTACAGCTAACTTTATTTTGATCCCACCAACGAAATATTTTAATATCGTTGTGAAATATAACATTTAAGCAATTCAGACTTACCCTCATAAGTCATAAAATCTCATAACTTATAATTTTCTATGAGAGTTATAGAAAATTTTTTGTTGTTTTGCATGTATTCTGGTGTTAGTACACATATAATTCGCAGAGCTATGTTTTTCGAAAAATGATAATCTGTCAGTTCGTTAAAAAATTCTAAAATTCAAATAAATAAGCTAAATTTAAATGAGTTTGGAGAGCAAACAAGTCAGTAAAACTGGAAAAAAAAATATTCAACAGAATAAGCATTTATATCGTTGCATTTTAGAACGATTAAAAAAAGAAACGCTCACGTATATTTTTGGCATTTTAACTTTGATTTTATCTAAAAATTTCTGTATCAAATATAATTGCTAGACAGCTATTCATACTTAAACATCTGCCAGATTTTTACAATACGAAAAACAAAATTTAGAAAAACTGTTCACAGTTAGAAGTCATAACTTAGGACCTTATAACTTATGAGGGAAACTGTTCTTAATGGAGTGCAAGATCTATATTGATGACTTCGGGTGACCAACGAAGAACATTTCGTTGTGGGACGCAGATAACTGAATCAGTTATCTTTTCCTTTGTATATTTTGCTCTGCTACGTTCGTATCATTAGCTTGCATTCATTTTTCACCAACTGTTTGTCGTCTTCATCGACTGGATTTTTGTAGGCTAATGGAAATAGTAATAGACTGTCCCATCAGGTGATGGTATAGATTCGTAAGCAGGCTGGAACATCTACATCCTCGGAAGTAATATAAATTAACGAACGAAATTATAAAAAAACAAATAAATTTGTTCTTCAAGAAAATGCAGGATCTGGGGCTACCTTCACCACTCCTGTAGTAAAGTGTATAACCAGGAGCGCATAACTCACATTCCTGGCCTTTAATGACCCACGGTTTCTGGATTAGAGCAGCGTCATCTTCATCCGTGGAGGTTAAGCTGAATCAACCGCAGAGCCACTCCTTGATTACCCCACTACAGTATCTTCCAGCACCAAACCGGATGCCAGGAGAGCCTATTCATCTAAAGAAGCTTAAAAAAGCCCCTTTGTTATGGTTTATATCTATCAGCTTTCAGATATAAAGCTTTAATTCTCAGCTTTAATTCTAAGAAAAAAATTTTAAGTAATACTTAGTTCGTATATTTTAAGACATTTATTTTTAATGAATCAAAAGTAACAGAAACAATAATAATTTGAAGACATCTGTAGTTATTACACATGGTGAATCAAGGGAAGCTCCTAGAAAAATTGAAAGAGATGCGTACAAAATAAACTGAAGCAACATAAATGATTTTTAACATACGTCGGCTATTCATATTTCCCAATAGCAGGCAAAGGAGGAAAGTCATTTCTCACAGATTTCATTTTTTTTAAATCACCGGCGGATCTGTAAAAAATTTTATATAGGTTTTTCAAATTATTTCAAATTATTAAAACATTAAAAAAATTAAAATGCACACATGTGCAGAAATAAGAAAGGAAATAAATGAAACCGTTGGCAGGCAATAACAAAACACCAAACTGCTGATGGCAGAAGACATGAAGGAAGAATAAAAGAGGAAAACTTCTCTGCTAGCGTCGCTCAGACTGTAAAAAAATTGGTTGGTCATAATGTGTATGCCTACGGCAAGTTTTTTGAATCGAACTCGTTGCTCATATAATCCCTTTACGTTCTATGCTAACGTAGCGTGGTAACGACTAGCATGGTATCGACGTAGCATGGTAACGACGTAGTATGGTAACGACGTTAACAGAGAGAACGACGTTGCCTTTTAGTTAATTAGTTTCATGCAAAGTAACGCGTTACTTTTATGGAATTTAGTTACTTTTTGTAGTTTCACTCAAAGGAGTGAAAATGTGGGTGAAATATTTTTTTGACCAAAAAAATTTTATTGCGCCAATCGATAGCAAATGTAACGAACTGATAGCATAGTGGGTGGTGGGTGGCAGCACTCAAAACTGGTTATACGGGGGTGTTTTGACCAAAAAAAAATTATTGCACAAATCGATAGGAAATATCGGAAAACGGATTTTTTCACATGGTGCGTGTGAGTAGCAACCACCCAAAGTGGTCACACGGTGGAGATTAAACCCAAACATTTTTATTGCCCGAACCGATAGGAAACAAAACGGATTATGGTTAGGGTTCAAGAGGTTTTGAGTGGTGATTTGACCCCAATATTTTTAATTACCAAATCGATAGGAAATATATTTGATCCATGTAATTATTTAAAAAAGGTTTTTTGTTTAACAACATTTTGCAACATTCTTCAGCTACTTTAATAATAAGATTCTGTTAGATCGAAATAACTTTGATTAACCCTGATTACATTAATATAGAATTACCTCCAGAACAATGAGCTTCCACGTTTTAATTCACCGCGTTGTTGTAAATCATTCCAGCAATGCACCCAATTCATATACTCGGGCATGACTGGCGGAGACCCAGCCATTAGATGCGATCCAGATACCGTCATACATGTTGAAACTACTTGCAAAGGGTAAAGAAGAGTTGAAAAGGCAAACTAAAATGACAACAGTAAAATTAAAAAGATCAATTTTGAAACAAGCCCATTATTAACCTGCATAAACCCAGCATTGTATTGTCTGCCAAATTTGTCCTTGATAACGTACTTATTAAGAACGAAAACAGTTGATGTTGTAAGAACCAGACATGCTACATCACAAATAAGTTTCGGAATTAGTCCCGCAAAAAAACCACTAAGCCCTTCAGTCCTGTAAATTTCACTGATTGAACTGAAAATTGAATTGTAGAATTTCTCGTGTCCAATAAATTGAGCCATCATGCGTAGGGTTATCACATGAAAAGGATGAGACATAATTACACCCGAAATACTAACAACAACTTCTCGCCTTAAATTAAGTTTGAACTGATCGTACCTGAACATAAAAGAGAAAAAAATATTAATGCGTTTCGTAAAATAGCTCTTACAAGGATTTTAAGCAAGCAGGAATTGATATTAATAATATTGTATAAAAATGTTAAGTTAATTGCGATTAAAATAAATACATACGAAGCATTTGCGCTTTATAAACTTAATATTACTTTGACTAATTGCCGGTTGTTAAGATGAAAAAACAAGTAAAAACGTTAACTTTGGCCTGGCCGAAGCTCATGCACCTGTCGAAGTGAGGATAAAAAGTGGGCGGGTGACACCCACTTTCATATCACTTACAGATAGTAAATTTAGATCTATAAACTCATTTACGACAACTTTCTCAGCAAACACTTCATTATATACCAGTGAGCGTGTCACGCCCATTTTTAGTACGATGACCCTCACTAATACGGTAAACGCGGAAAACACTGAAATTTCAGCTTCAGATCCGGACTACAAGCTGAGAAATTTAACTTTCAAATTGGATGCATTATTATTTACCTAAAAAGTAGGCGCGGCAGTAGTAAAATTATTTTCCACTTTCGACATCAAAAAGCTCTAAATAGAAGATAATATTTCTGCTAAATTTCATGATGATGCTTCCACACGTTTTTCTGTAATTGTGGTTTTTCCACGAGTGGGCGGACCACGCCTATTTTTTGAGCATATTTAAGTCTGAGACGGTGGACTCGGAAATAAAATTTTCTACAAGCTGAGAAATTGAGCTATAAGCACGAGAAAATTCATATTTGCTATAAAGTAGGCATGGCACAAACTACATTCATGCCTCGCTATACGGCCAAAAAATCTTTTCCTCTTACCGATCTTCTGTTTATAAATTATAAATTTGTTATACGGCTTTTCGCTTTACGGCCAACTTTTCCGGAACGTATCTAGGCCGTAAAGCGAGGTATGAGTGTACTTCATAGTTTGATATAAAGTAGTCATGGCACTGGTCCGATTTTCATTTTTAATATCAAAAAGCCTATAAAGACAAAGAACATTCGTGCCAAATTTCATAAATAGCTCTATTCGTTCTCTCGTAATCGTGATTTCCACAGAGACAGACGGACGGACTCAGGAAGGAAGGCTAAATCGACTCAGGAAGTGATTCTGAACCAGAATATATATACTTTTCTATACCTGCCACGCTTTCTTTAATGCGCCTGTAATAATCGATTTAATTAATAACGGCGTTGTTACATTACAATTGAGAATCCTCATAATTCCGGAGGACCTTAATACGAGTACCCTAACGCAAAAATTGTAAATCGACAGCATCAATATCCTACTCCATTCGCCATATTCGATCCGTCGTTTTAAATGTTATTATTCAGACGTCAGGTAAGTAACCAAGTTGCAGTGAATATCTGATGACAGTGGCGTAGCGAGGGTGGGGAGGAGAGTTCCGCCCCAGGCGCCAATTTTGCAATTAAGTGTCATTAAGAAAGTTTTTGATTGTGACATATTGCTTAAGAACACCTTATCAAGAATATTACTTATTAATAATTTATAATTAAAGTAATTTCATTTCGTATTATAAAAACATATTAATTCAAATTTGATCTACTTTAGAACGTCACATTGTTGAGAGTAAAAGTTTAAATGCAAAGATAGTTTATATTTACTATGCACACTACGAGAGGCGGCATATTCCATTTCCCCCGTAACTTACTATTCTGCACTATTGCATTAATTTATAATTGGACTCAGTTTGGCAGAAGGGAACCAACCCACAATCTGAAAAAATCTGAGATAATGTAGTTTTTGTACTGGTTTTAGTCTATGATCGGTTAAAATATTTACTTTATAATGACGAATTTTTTAATTCATAATATATAGGAAAGAAATAAAAGAAAAAAGCAAGTGATTTCTTGTATTTGACTAAAAATGTTAAGAAATAAATTTAAATAACCTAAATTTTCGTTTTGCTGAAAGTAAATAACCCTCAAAAAAATAATATAAAATGTAAAAAAAAAAACTAATTTTTGAAAAATATGTTTTTGAAGCCTAATTTAGCATAAATTATGGTTTAAAGGTAACAAAAACGAGCTATTCAGCCTGGTTCTGCATTCCGATTCATACGGAATCGGATTTGATTTCGATCATTTTTTTCTCGAAGGTGTTCTGTATTCCGAATCCGATATTCGAATCCGATGTTTGCGTATTTGTCGGAATTGAGGTGTTCTGCATTTCGATTTATCGGAATTTTCTGTCGGAAGTAATTCGACCAACTTTTTGTTGATTTTTGTGAATTTGATTGTAAAAAAATTTGAAATTTGAAATTTTTTTACACATGCGATTTTTGTGGGAAGAGTTAGCGGAGGTACTCAATATTTTTGATCCACCAATGAAAAAAGTGCCGAGTGGAAAAAGGTAGCTCTGTTATTATTTAATTTTTACCACGAATGATAATTAATCATAGACATGCTGGGAAATGCAAAATCAGAAAAAAGTATTTCTGAAGAACACAAAGCGCTCCAGGGAATACTAGGTGCAACAATAATTAGCCACCAATCTAAAAAAGGTTAAAAAAATAATCAAATTTTTATTTATATTACCATGTGTGCGTTAGTGGGATTCGAACCCACATCCTCAACGTGCTAGGCGAGTACCCAGTAGTTCAAAGCTTAGTCGAAGACATTGTCCTCGAAGACATCTTGCAAGACAAATTCCTATTTGTCGGCAAAATTTTTCATTGGCGACATGTTTAGGGACACGGAATGCAAGCTGTCCCCAATCGAACATTGTGAGGGACACGTCCTGCAGGTTGTCCAGCAACCAAAAATTGAAAATTAAGCATAGCAACGAGCATTTGTTATTATGACTTTTCAAATATACTTCAATTTTTTTCCAATTTTCAGTCGTTCGTTGATTTTCAATTGTGACTGATATAAAAAAAAATATAAAAAACCAAGCGGCTCTCAATAGCCTAGTGGAGTAAGTGCTCGCCTAGTAATATTGAGAGTGAGGGTTCGAATCCCGCAACGGTCATTTACAAAAATTTATAAATAAAATTTAAATTAATATTTCTCTGAAAAATATTACAAAATAAAGTCCTAGGGACGATTCTGGTGGTGCTATAGTAGTTTCTAGGATATTTTTTTTTTATTTCTGCGGCGACATTTTCGTTAATTGCCATCGAAGACAACATTGAGGACACTGTCGCTCTTGTTGTCGTCGAAGACAACATTGAGGACACTGTCGCTCTTGTTGTCGTCGAAGACAATATTGAGGACACTGTCGCTCTTGTTGTCGTCGAAGACAATCGAGACATTCGTATGAAAATGTCCTCTAAGACAAACATAGGCTTGTCTTCCAGGTGTCCTCGACGACGGCCATATGTCTTGCACGCGTCTTCGAAGATGTCTTCGAGACATGAACTACTGGGTACTTGCTCTACTACGCTATTGAGAGCCACAATTCTTATTTTCAATTTTCATATTTCAAATTTCAGTTTATTAAACGCCAAAGTGACAGGTAAAAGATAGCTGGATGAGTTCGAATCGGAATTGTTTTCGTTTCGAACATGTGAAATTCGATCGGATTGCAGAACACCTCTAAAAATACAAATCGGAATTCAATTTCGATTCAGAATCAATTACGGATCGGAATACAGAACAAGGCTGATTGTTTTTAAAAAACTAATTTTCAATTGTCTAGACTCTAGAGAATATTGTTGTAGGTTGGTACTAGAGGGCTGCACGAGACGTCTCGAAAAAGTCAAAACTGAAATAGAAACATTTTTGCATTGATGCAGTGCTTCCATTTGATTTCGAATTAAGCCGTATCTTTCGGAAGCATATATGGTGATGTTTTTAGCAGCGCTGGCAAAAGTCATCGCTTGATTTGAAAGCATTGGAAACATTTCAGACAACACCTAAAACAAGACGTCTTGAACAAGCCTTGTAAGACGTCTCATGCAGCCCTCTATTTGGTACAACGCACTTGTTGGTTGCCCTCTAGGTTGGTTGCCTTCTGCAAAACTATGTCCAATTGTTTATAACAACTTCACGATCTTTTAGAAAAATACTCTTTTCTTTTGCCATCGAATCTTCTAAATACGCTAACCTACGATAGCAAATTATTAGACAAGAGCATTATTAATGAAGATTTTCGTACTGAAAAAAAAATTTAATCACTCAATCAGCAGAATCCGCACGGTCATGTGAAGTTTTTTGCATACAGGTTTTTCTGCGTATTGGCCTTCGGCCGCGACAGGGATCATAACCCTCAATCAGCAGAATCCTAACGGTCATGTAAAGATTTTTGCATTTAAGCTTTTTCGCGTATTGGCGGCCTTCGGCCGCGGCAGGGATCATAACACTCAATCAGCAGAATCCGCACGGTCATGTGAAGTTTTTTGCATACAGGTTTTTTCGCGTATTGGCGGCCTTCGGCCGCGGCAGGGATCATAACCCTCAATCAGTAGAATCCTCACGGTCATGTGAAGTTTTTTGCATATTGTAGACCTTCAGACAACAAAATTCTCTCGACATTACAACTTTGCTTTTCTGCCATTGTAAAAAAAGGCAAGTAGGCGCGTCATATAAATGTAATTTTTTTATTAATTTTAAATTTTATTTCGTGATTTTCGGGATTTCTCATTTCGGTATTAAAAATTTTTCGGGATTTTGTCGTTTCGGAATTTTGTCGCATCGGGATTTTGTCGTTTCGGGATTTTGTCGTTTCGGGATTTTGTAATTCGGGATTTTGACTGTCTCCCAAAAATATCTCTCATTTATGTGAAATAGCATTTTATCCAGAAGAGAACTTATGGAGAAAACGTAAAATTTAAAACGTTTGAATATGATGAATGTTCGTTTTTAAATGTTTTAATGTTCTTGGTCTGAGTTTTCGTTTGGACAAAACTCTTCATATATATATACATATGCATTTAATAAAAATAATTAATACTTTAATTTTACTGATAGTTTTTCATTCATTACTTCTTTTTATTTATTCCCAATTTGAAATTGTTTGTTTCCAATTTGAAATTGTTTGTTCCCAATTTGAAATTGTTTGTTCCCAATTTGAAATTGTTTCTTCCCAATTTAAAATTGTTTAGTCCCAATTTGAAGTTGAAAAGGTATAGTTATTCATCACGAGCCCCTCTCTAAGACAAAAAAGTTGCAAATAAAACACCGCGAAAGGGACCTGGGTTGTTCATATGCAATATATATTAATGGACAATTATAAATCTAATGGTAAAAACTTTTTTCCGACAAGGGTCAACGCCTACAAAACTTTTATAACAAAGTGTTACTCAGAGACAATAATCTACAGAGACGCTCTAATATTGGCGAGGCAGCAAGTATGTTTTCGGAAATTTTTGGAAGGGACAAAATGCATTAAATCAGGTAGAATGGAATAAACAGCTCTGGCTAAGTGTACATATAGTGATGATGTGTTGGATAGTGATGAAACAGAAATGGATCTATTACGTCTAATTGCACAACAAAGCATGCATGAACGCGAAATCAAATCCAGCAGAAACTAAGCACTACGTATGATTTTGGAAACAAAATCTCATAATTCGTCTGAGTTGCCGGCCACTAAAATGGCTTAATGTATTAAAGCCAAAGGAATATGCGTACCAAAGAGAATATGATGTGAGAAAAGGTAAATTCGTAAAAGGTAAATATCGTAAATTCTTGCGATATTTGCAAACATAATCAGCCTTGTTCTGTGTTCCGATCCGGAATTGATTCTAAATCGGAATTGAATTCCAACTCGTATTTGTGGAGGTGTTCTGCAATCCGATCGAATTTTACATGTTCGAAACGAACATAATTCCGATTCCAACTCATTTTACCGCATTTTTTTTTTACCTGTCACTTTGGCCTTTAATAAACTGAAATTTGAAAATTGAAAACGGGAATTGTGGCTCTCAATAGCGTATAGAGTAAGTACTCGCTTAGCATGTTGAGGGTGTGGGTTCGAATCCTGCCAACGCCCGCGTGGCCATATAAATAGACATTTGAATATATTTTAACCTTTTGTAGATTGGTGCCTAAATATTGTTGCACCTAGTATTCCCTGGTACTTTGTATTCTACAGAAATATTTTGACCTGATTTTGCATTTCCAAGCATGTCTAAAATAAATTTTCATTGGTGGTAAAAATTAATAATAGCAAGGCTACCTTTTTCCACTTCGCACTTTTTTCATTGGTGGACCAAAAATATTGAGTTTCTCCGCTAGAAAATTCCGATAAACCGAAATGCAGAACACCTCAATTCCGACAAATATGACAACATCGGATTCCAATATCGGAATTGGAATAGAGAACACCTAGAGAAAAAAGTGATCGAAATCAAATCCGATTCCGTGTAAATCGGAATGCAGAACAAGACTGAATAATAATAATTTTTCGCAGTTTATTAAACCCATTTATCCAGGCTGTATAGAAAAAAAAATACGTGCGCTGAAAATGCTATTGAGGTGGTACAAACAACAAGTGTTGCTCTGTGGCCAGCCGCCAGCAACCAACCAATATGTGAAATAATTGTTTGTAAATTGTTGCAGATGTAGTTGCGTAAAAATGTAAATGTTAATAATTTCTAATTATTAATTATTGAATCATAAAATTACAATAAAATTATTATGCGATTTTAGTAAATAATAACGTTTAAGATTTATTGAAAAATATGCAATCTTGCATTTGTCGAACTTGCAGAAATTTTACCAGGATATTAAGCTATTGCGACAAAGATAAAAGGAAGAAAGTTACTCATAACTACTAAAAATAAATAACACTTCTAAACAAACTCAACAGCTGCTTCTGCAGCGGAATTCTGTACATTAAGTCAACATTATTCGTATCGTTAAATACGATATCCATAAATAAAATAGAAAATTTCATAGAAAGTTTATTAATTTCTTAGTGCGGTGTAAAAATCAATGACGTCACGGAAAAGCGTTATTATCTACGTTAGCAAGGAAAAATTAAGAAAGTACAAAAAGAGGAAGAGTACTTTTTGTTTCACTCGGTGTAAAGCAAACTAAAATTTGCTATTTAAGATAGTAATTTTAACTCCCTGAACAAAAAAAGTTTTGTTGACATTTTAAGCGATTTTATGCACTAATCTATTTGCTAATTAAGAAAAACATCAAATTTATTTTATATTATAGCATACCGGGAACACTGCTTTGGCACCAGAACTCATAAAACGTGCTCATAATAGTACGCACTTCACAAACAGGCAACACTCAAATCGCCGATTTCAATCCGAGGTGATTGAAAAATGAGGGAATGCCAACGCAAATTTTGTTCTACTATCTATATCTTTACTAATATTATAAATGCGAAAGTAAGCCTGTCTGTTACCTTTTCACGGCTAAACCGCT
Source organism: Conops quadrifasciatus (assembly GCA_949752815.1). Taxonomy (NCBI): domain Eukaryota; kingdom Metazoa; phylum Arthropoda; class Insecta; order Diptera; family Conopidae; genus Conops; species Conops quadrifasciatus. The sequence goes on from OX457079.1 coordinate 17,878,635, forward strand.
GCACCGATTTTGGTAAAATTTTGTGTGGAGACAGCTGGAACCCTGACGAGGGGCATAGGTTACCTATTTTATAAAAAGTCGACCTCTAAATAGAAGATCAAGTATTGTGGGCGAATTCAATCTCAATTTTAAATTAAGTAAGCATTGTGCTGGACAGAATAGATGTCGATAATAAATTAATTTATATCGTGATAACACACAAACAAACAAGAAGTATCTCTTGGGCCCTCGAGCTGTCAAGGCAACCCTATAACGGGCCTCTTCTATCCAAATTAAAAAGTGTCGTGTATATCATATGTACGAGTATGTATGCAAGCGAACGACTGTGATGAGTACATATACATACATATCATTCAATCAAACTACGTTAGAGCAAGCACTATTCCACGCGAACGAAGTTGCGGGTAACAGCTAGTTCGTATATAAATTTAATTGTTCACTTCAGTTGCTTCAATTGTTCAGAGAATAGTTAATAGAGTTTCTTCTAAGATCTACACCTTTTCCAATTGTAGTTCAGAAAGCGTCAAATGTATTTCAGAAATGGTCATTTTTATTTCAGAAACCGTCAAATGTATTTCAGAAATCGGCAGTTTTATTTCAGAAATGGTCATTTTTATTTCAGAAACCGTCAAATGTATTTCAGAAATCGTCATTTGTATTTCAGAAATCGTCATTTGTATTAATGTAGTTCAGAAATTATCAAATGTAGTTCAGAAACTATCAAATGTAGTTCAGAAACTATCAAATGTAGTTCAGAAACTATCAGATGTAGTTTGGAAAATTTGAATTGTATAGGGTGTTTGTTTTCGGTGGACCTATTCTATTGATGAGCTAATTTTTTAAATTCCTGTGTATATACGTATGTAGAAAGGAAACACTATTGAATATTTGCTATTCCATAGGATTTATTGTTGTATATAATTTACAACATTGTTTTACCAGTAACGTTCTTATAAGTATAATTAACAACATAGGTTTATTGGCCGTAAGTAACAGTAAATAAAACAGTAAAAAAAATAACAGTAAACCTATGTATGTATGTTGTTAATTATATAAGAATGTTGCTGTTAAAACAATGTTTTAAATTATATAAAACAATTCATCCTATAGAATAGCAAATATTCAATGGTGTTTCCTTTCTACATATGTACGTATATACACAGGAATTTAAAAAATTAGCTCATCAATAGAATAGGCCCACCGAAAACAAACACCCTATACAATTCAAATTTTCCGAACTACATCTGATAGTTTCTGAACTACATTTGATAGTTTCTGAACTACATTTGACAGTTTCTGAACTACATTTGATAATTTCTGAACTATATTTGATAGTTTCTGAACTACATTTGATAGTTTCTGAAATTAAACTGACGATTTCTGAAATACATTTGACGGTTTCTGAAATAAAAATGACCATTTCTGAAATACATTTGACGCTTTCTGAACTACAATTGGAAAAGGTGTAGTGTGGGAATTGGGTTAACAAAATGTTTTGCATTGGATTTTTTTGTAATAGAGTTGCATTTTTTAGCATTTTTCAGCAGTTTCATATCTCGCTATCTCTGCTTTGAAGTTTAAGCAGTGAGAATAAGGAAGTTTTTTTCATTTCTTTATTTGCCGATAATTTTCAGACGCTTATACGGTGGTCTGCTGCCTGCGCTGCAAAGACGGTAAGGAAGACGTTTATACGTCGATTTGCTGCCTGCGTTACGACGTTCTTGTTCTCAACGCTTTTTCCCTCCATGGGAATATTGTCTAAGAAGTGTGTAGTTTCTTTCTGTTATGTTATTTGTTATTGTAATTTTTTATTGTTTTCGAAGCTTGTTGCCGTCCGCAATTAAGAAGGATATATTTACATATCAGAGAGCTGCATAAGTCGACTTACAAACCAATTAAAACAAAAATAAATTTTCCAGCATTGTTCGTTTTTGCTTTTTTGATTTCATAAACGCGAGTGACTGTTCAAAAATTTTTGCAAACCCAATAAAAACAGCACAACAAAAAAGACTAGACAATACAGGCTTGAAATAAAGACAAGCAAAAAGATTGTTATCGCCATTTTTAATAACAGAGCAACAACAAAAACACTAAATATACACATACAGCGGACAACGCAAAAATACTCCGAAAACGAAATTTTACTGGCGAGAAGAACGAAATTTCTATTTTCTTTGCATCATACACCCTTATTCCAAGAGACAATATCGTTTCGAAAATCGTCTGTATTTTTTTTGTATTTGTATTTGATTTTTGTTTTTGTTTACATGCAAAAAGACGACTTTCGAAACGATATCGTCTCTTGGAATAAGGGTGTTTAGTTGCCGATAATCTTTAGACCAGAGAGGCACTGAAAAGAGAGGCAAGTAAAGATACAAAGAGACTGAAGAAACTAGAAATTTCGTTCTTCTCGCCAGTAATTTCTCGTTGTCGCAGTGTTTCTTCATTGTTTGAAATTCTTCTTTGTTGTCGTAATTTTACTTTGTTGTTACATTATTCATTCGTGCGTTCAATTCAAAAACGCAGCTACACTCTCTTTGTTTTACTATTCGTTTTATCAAGTATATGTGTTTTGATTGGTTTCGGTTGCAGACTCATTTTCATTTCACAAACCTGGTGTGATTGTCATTTAGTGCCTAGCTGTTTTCAAAACTACTTATGCAGCTCTCTAGTACATATAATGTGTACATACATAATGTATACCTACATGCACGTCTCATTCGAAATTTGAATGAATGATCTTTTCTTTTTTAGGTTCAATTTCATTAAATTCATTCATACAAAAACGAATTGAGGCTTCATTTGATTCTAGGAGGCGTCTGGAATTTTTGAGTTAAGGGGTTAAGTTTTCATTCGAAATGTGGTGTACCACAGTACTGTACTCTAGAGTATTCGCGTGTTCGAGACATCCCATGCAGCTCTCTAATACATACATACATACTATGAAAAGAAAGTGCTTCAGTAGTGCTTTATAGCTTGCCTTGTTGTCCTGTAGATTTCTTTTCTAGTGATCGCTAAATGGTCTCCAGAAGAGATACTTTTTTGCTATCACACGCTGTTACCCTATACCTGGGGTATAAAAAGAAAAAGAATGCGGATTTCTAAGCAAACGCAAATTTTTATACATACACTTATAAAGAAGTCTCCACATAACGCGTGGTGACGGCTGATTAAACCTATCATACGGCACTAGTTATTGGGCTATTATTTGCTGTAATTCAACAGTGCAACAATTGAAAGGTAAGGAGACTGCTGGAAATACAATTTTGGCTCTAATAAATAATTTAAGAGGATAAATCTTATGTTTACTATTTTGGTTATAAAAATGCTGACTGTTTTGCGTATTTAAATAAGCTTTCAGAATACTGATTCATTCATTACAACACCCACAGTTATTGTGGTTACGTGGTTTGGAAAAACAAATTTATAAAACCTTAAAAAAGAACTAACAATTCTTCATCCGACACATCATAATCATCTTTCTCCTTTTCGTCCAATCCAAGATAACGGGTGAATTTCTCACTAAATATCATGCTTACAATGGAGCCAAAAAGCTTAGGTGTTAAGCCACGATAGCATCCATAAAAGCCATCAACTTTTCTAATGTATCCGACTAAAATTGCATTTAAAATTTATTAGCAGTTTAAACGATTCCAACGACGAAACTAACCGTATTGAAAGATGTTTGGAAGTACCATAATAGGTTTGCCGAAAATTGAAGTTCCAGGGCGTGGTGCAATCGGTTCGTATCCAAGCTGCAATCAGGATTGGCAAAATAAATAATTTTGTAAAAAACTGTTAAACAATTGAAATAGTTTATTTAATTTCTTTCTTTTTCAAAAATCTTCCAGTAAAATAATTAAATGTTTAATTAGAGTTTATATAATATTTGTTTGGCAATAAATCTTTCCATTAAATTTTAATAGAACAAAGTTTTAAAGCATTATCAAAGTTTGGAAATTATAAAAAGTTGCGAGAGAATAAATTCCATACCCGCCCAAAAAAAAAATTTCAAAGCTTCTCTATGATAAAATGATACAATTAAAAAAGTTGTTTTTTTTTATCCATTTCTGATAGCATTACATACGTCTGAGGGCTTGATTATACAATCAAAAAAACTTCGTTTTCACATTATCCGATTAGAGTATCTGTCAATTAATGTCCAGTTAGCTGAACAGGAAGAATAGATAGCGATTATCGTATGTTTGAATCTTAAACATGCTTTAATGCAACTGTGCAATATGTGCTTTCAAAGAAACATGTTTCTTGATATGATATGTATATGTATATCGTAATCCAGTAAACAAAAAGGCAAAAATAACAAGTAAGAGCGTTAACTTTGGCCTGACCGAAGCTCATATACCCTACACCCGCATCTGTCAATGTGGTGGTAAAAAGTGGGCGGGTTATGCCAACTTTCATTCTTTGATTTTCAGATAGTAAATTTTGATTGAAGTGGGCTTGTTATGCCCATTTTTTTTCTGAGACGACTTTCACCAATGAGACATTAAACACGGCATTAAAATTTGAGCTTCAGATCCCGGCTGCGAGCAAATGTTTCTATTCGTTCTCCAGTAATTGTCGCTAGTGGGCGGATCACGCCCATTTTTGGGGCGGGTCTGTTGAGTTTCTGAACTGAAACGTCATCAATTCTTGCCTTTTTCACGAACACTACTTTACGTTTTGACGGAAAATTAAACCCAGAGTTGCAATTTTTGCAGGCCTTGACGCAACTTCCTATCTCCTTATCTCTGATCTGCACCACAAAATTTTACAAATCTGAGCAAAAGTTGCCGCACACTCAGAGATCGGTCTGCATAGACCGCAAAATATCTAATTAATTTTGATATTTGCTTCGACAACTGCGCAAACACCACCATACACGGTACAGACAGCCCATCTGTATAGACATCTGTGTCGTGTATGGGCGGCTTTAATTGACCTAATCCGATCATCCATCATCAGAATGTGTAACATTTGTAATTTTAACCCTTTAACCAACAAAGATAAAATAGTAAAAAGAAGAAAATGACGGGAATTTTTTTTTACCGCTTTGTTTAGGCGAGATGTACACAAATATGAAACTTTTTCGACATTTTTTTTTATTTTGTGACGAATAGTTAAGGAAAACGAATAACAGCCAAAACACAACCTCGCAGCGACAGCAGTAGCGAGCAGAATTGTATATACAAGCTTATGAGGACAGCCACTGCGCCAGCCACTGCAGAGAACATAGATTCTTTTCCAGCATCAGTCATTTTGTTCAAAGAGCGAGAAAAATGTTGCACACCTTATATTTTTTAAGTCACATATGATTTTGACTTAAAAAAATAAATTTAAATAAATTAAAAAAATTTTTACAATTCAAATTCAATATGAATTTTGAAGAAAATTTAATTGAAGAAGTGCGTCAGGAGTTTTTATGACTTGATTTCTAAACATTATAAAAATGTTGTTCTTAAGTACACAGTTTGGCAAGATTTATTGACGCTCTTAGGTGTTCCAAGTAGGAATAAATATAGAGAAAAAGTGTCTTAAAAAACGAAAGAATAGAATGCAGGAGTGTAAACAAACAGATGACTTGCTGTTGCAGACACTGCTACAACATATAGTTTTACTGCTGCATGAGAGAGAGTTGCTGCTGCAGTCACTGTGAGGTTGTGTTTTGGCTGTAAGGCAAACGCTTTGAGGCAGCCTTCTGGGCTTAAGGAAAAATTTTTTTATATGACAATTGATTTTTAGAAGCCTACTTTTCACAGCAAAAGTTATGAACAAGAACATATGTACATTTTTCATATAGTTTTTTTTCATATAGTAAAAGCTTCCTCTAACCCACGAAGTTGCCCTGAGCAGCCATTACAAAACGGTACTAAAACCACTTATACTAATATTTTTATATAAAATAAAAATTGTTTCTCAAAATATATTTATATACCTACTTACAGAAAAATATCCAAGTCTGTAATGCACTTAAAAAATTTTGAATTTATCTTTGAATTCGTATATAAAACAGCCAAACAGGCAAACAACAAACAGGCACTTGTTTTAAAGACGGCTGAATCTCCAAAATGCGCGCATTGTGTAGCTGCCAATATTCCTAACGGTTTGCATAACGGTTTATTCCAAAAATGCATCAGAGCGAAATTTTGCAGTCATTAAACGATGGCTGCTTTGGGGCAGCCTTATGGGTTAGAGGTTTAAAAATGTTAGCCCGGCGCTAGAAGTAATTTCAGTAAAACAGATCGATAGATTCAATAGATAGAAATGAGGTTCGAAGAAAGCATGGCGCACTAAATGTTTAATGAACTATAAACATATAACCCAAAAAGCCTAAAAAACTAATTGAACTGCGAGTTTTTTATTGCAGATTAAATGTCGGTAGGTGAAATATTAAATGGATTACATTGTTTGTTTTTATTGAATTGCTTAAGAATATATTACTTATGGATAACCTGAAATTGCTTGGTCCGAGTAAAATATTTTGATATGAAAAATAACCTTTAATCTAGCTGGTCTGACTAGACCACGGCTCGGCAACATGCGGCTCGCGAGCCGCATGCGGCTCAGTAGAGTCATACTTGTGGCTCTTGAGTAGTTTCATAGTATTGAAAAATTAGTTGCAATATTGCCATTGCCAAACAAATTTGAATAATCCCGCGCACACATAAAAATGCGCGGCAGATCGCATGCATGTTAGACGTTTTGTGCAGCTTTCTAATGCATGTAAACCTAACTTTAGCTAACGTTGACACTCGCAACTAAAGCGTGTAGAAAGAGAAGCGTTACCAGGTCAATAAAAGAGAAGTCGCGAGTTTTGGAATTCAGCACCCTCTAGTAGTGAGCTATATAAACTTTCTAAAAAATCCCATGATGTAATGCGAGGAGTTTCAGCGAGATATTTATATTATGGTTATATTCTTTTTATGATTATTTTTAGTACCACTGCCATATTTTTGCATGTGTGTAATGTAAAATATCATAATGGTATCGTCGTTTCCCTGGTTTGTTCTTTAACCCTCCGACCGACTGCTCCGCTATCAGCGGCGCCAATTTTTCGAGACTGAAAAAAGCGTTGAGTGGGGGCAGCGACGACCCACTACTACTACTTCTACTCGCTTTGTTCCGAACTGACTGCCTGCCCAAAATACATTGACGCAACGCCAAACTTTTGAAGTTCTGACATCCACGAGCATTTTGCCGTTTTGACGCTGCGAATTGATCCTATTCAATTTTCTTTCTGACATCGAGCTTACGCTATTTAGCGATAGCTTCGCTTCGTAGAAATTGGCGAATTAGTCTGCCAATTTTGTTTGCCGGTAGATAGCAATAGGTGCCAAGGAGGTAGAAGTTCCCATAATGCAGCCAAGTAATAAAATTACACTAGTTTCAAGGTAATGTAATAAATGCTTTTTAAAATTACTTGTTAGTAGTTGAAAGTTAGAAACAGTTTAAAAAAAAATTAATCGAAGAGAAGTTCGAACATATTAAACAAATTTTATGCCATCTTTAATAATGTATCTTCTAAGAATAAATACTCAGCGTGTCTATGCAAAAACCTAGGAACCTAGGAAATCTGAAGCAAATTCCGACTAATTTTGGTCGATTTTGCGCTTGTGTCAAGAAAATGCGTTATTTCTGGCTCGATTGGACCAGTCGTTAGTGCACTAATCGTGAGTTGAATTTTTGTATGTGACGAAGGTTATAAATACCAAAAACGGAATTTTTAAGAAGGTAAGAGTTTTTTAAATATTAAGTTTAATGTTAAAGAACGCTATGTTTCTTTTGCAAATTATACATTTTAATATGTAATAAAATAATGAATGTTTACAAGAAATTCCTCCAAGAATAAAACAAGTAAATTCTGTTATAAATTTGTGCGCAGATTCCGAATATGATACAATTGTTGTTTGTCGCTTTAGCTTTCAAGATATCGGCAAAAAACCGTTATTTTCGTATTTTGGAAATTAAACTGATAAAAACAGTTGTATCATATTCGGAATCTGCGCACAATTTTACTTAAAGATCTTTCACTTTAGGTTCTGGAGGTAAACTCAATTCTGTAAATTAGTGTAATATTTAAAAACACAATTATCCCTGCGTTACTGTTACATGAATGACTAATAATATCTTTTTTCAGTCACACTCGAGACAGTTATATTTTTTACCATGGCAACAGAGAAAAAGCAGCGTAAAATTCAAGATGAGCACCGTGGATTTAAAAATGAATGGACGGAAAACTACGCATTTATTGAAACCGCTCTGGGTCTTCCAATATGCCTAATCTGCAATGAAAAGTTATCAAATAATAAGAAGTCAAATATCGAGCGTCATTCTTTAACAAAACATGAATCTTTTGCTAGAAAGTATCACCTCGGAGATGACAGAAAGGCAGCAGTGATGGAATTACGTCGTAGAATGCAAAAGTCAACATCCTTATTTAGCGGCTGGATGCAATCTTCTACTAATATTACCGCAGCCAGTTTTGCTGTTGCTCAGGATATAGCCAAGTATGGAAAACCGTTCACCGATGGAGAATATGTTAAAAATGCTTTTTAGATATGGCTGATCACCTCTTCCAGGATTTCAAAAATAAGAATGAGATAATAAAGAAAAATATAACAAGTCAACAAATTGAAGACTTGAAAGTATCGTCTGCATTTTCTATTGCGTGTGATGAGTCATGTGATGTAAAAGATGTAGCACAAGTTACACTAGTATCGCGGTATGTATCCGAAACCGGTCTTCGTGAAGAATTATTAGCACTACTGCCCCTTAAGGGTCAAACTCGTGGTCAAGATATATGCACTGCTATTTTGGAATACTTAACGGCAAATGAAATCGACCTAAATAAGTTGGTTTCTATTGCTACTGATGGAGCACCAAGTATGACGGGTAAAAACAAAGGCTTTGTTTCACTCCTTAAAGAAAAGATGGATCATAACGTACTTTCGTTTCACTGCGTCATTCATCAGGAAGCACTTTGCGCACAGACGTTTCCAAACGAGATTGTATGTGTGATGGATTTAGTCACTAAGATAGTGAACCAAATAATGGCAAAAATACCTCTCTCACAGACAGTTTTCTGGGTTATTAGAGGAAGCAAATAGCCAATATTCCGACCTCCTTTTGCATAATAAAGTTCGTTGGCTGTCCAGAGGATCAGTGCTGAAACGTTTCGCTTCATGCCTTAAACATATCAAGACATTTCTACTTCAAAAAGGAATTGAATATCCTGAGTTAAGTAATGATGTGTGGCTGCAAAATTTTTATTTTTCCGATGATATGACATCACATTTAAACAACTTGAATAAAAATTTACAAGGGAGAGGCAATATTGCACACACTCTTTTAGAAGCGATACTTTCGTATTAACAACAATTATCATTATTTGTTCAAGACATAGAAAATGGACTCTTACTACATTTTGAAACTTTAAGAGATTACAGAAACAATTCAGGTTTAAATATTAACAGTGCATTTTTTCTCACAGCTATTGTTAAAATGCAGGAGTCTTTTAGTACTCGTTTTAAAGATTTTAAATCTGAAAAACCTACTCTATCATTTTTAACAAAGCCACTAGTTGCGAAGGTATGCGAGTTGAATTTTACACCGTTTCCAACCATTGATAGAGCTCAATTTGAGCTACAATTGATAGATTTGAAAAACAAAGATCTATGGACAGAAAAGTTCATAAATTTAAAGTCGGAACTAGAAAACTTAGCTAGAGAGAAAGGAAAATTTGCTGTCAGACACCAGTGGACAGATCTTTCAGAATGTAGGAAGGAGGATGAAATTATATTCGAAACATGGAACTGTCTTCCTGATTTTTATGATCAAGTGAAAACATATGCATTTGGCATCTTAACAATTTTCGGATCCACTTACTACTGTGAACAACTATTTTCAGATATGAACATTATTAAAAACAAATTAAGAAGTGCGCTCAATGACGAAAGCCTCGAAAGCTGCATTAAAATAAAAACTTCGAAATATTCACCAAAGCTGGAACAACTTTGTACCTCTATTAAACCACAAAAATCCCACTAATGAATAAATTAAATAAATAAATTATATGTTATATTATTCCTTCTAATATTACCGATGTATGTATGTATGTACTTATATTTGGCTCTTTAAAAAAATAATTTACCACATCGGGAAAAAAATGGCTCTTAACTTCAAAAAGGTTGCCGACCCTTGGACTAGACTTATGTATGCATCTGCAGACAAGAGATATACTATTTTGGTTTCTTTTTGGTGAAGGTGATCAAAAACAAAACCCTCTTCAAAATTCGAAAACACTTTGTTTATTGCTAAAACTATCGCTTAGAAAAATATAAAACGCTAATTTTTTATGGTCTAATCAAAACCATAATAATTTACTTATCGCTTACTTACTTGAATCAAAACTTTTGAATACTCAAAAGGGTGTAGGGCAGCGCTAACACCCAATCGCATCCCAAATCGAATCCATTCATTCACTTCTTTATTACTATCATGATTTTTCGATGAATTGGTTTCCGATAACTCCATTTTCTTCTTATTTTTTAATTGGTACTAAAGTTTTTAAAGATTTTTCAAATTTATAATTTTATTAACCAAAATGTCAACTTATGATGAAAGGTTACAAGATAGAACACCGGTGAGATCAGTATTTGGATGCGATTTTACAGATACGAAACATATACAAATTTCTCATATCCAGAGAGAAAAAGAAGGGCTCACTTAGGTGTTACAGCTGATCAGTTATATTTGAAAATTTATACACAGCTCCAGAAATTTAGGGGGTTATTCCTGAACGCCCGGGCCTTTAACTCCCATGAATTCTTCTCAATTATGCTTTGTTATTTTCGCTGAACAGATGCTTTGTTTTCTGAAAAAGAAGAACAAGCAAGCGAGTCCCGATTTTACGTATGTTGTTGGTTTTCTTACATGCTTTTCAGGTCTGTAGATGAAAACATACATTTCCAACTACTTTTAGAACCTCATGTGATTCGTGTTTTAAATGTCATACAATGACCATCGGAAAACCATGCGTATGCATACAACTATCCAAAAATTTGTGCACTATTTTTTTAAATACTTATAAAAACACATTTAGATACACTTTATTACTTCAACGTGCATTTATATCTAATGTATTTTGCAAAATATGCACAAAATATGGAAAAATTATTTAACCCAAATTGCGCACCATCAAAAAAATACTTCAAAGCGCGGTTTTGTTTACAGGCGGCCATTTTTACATTAACAATAATCTCCGACATTAGCTCTAATCTCTTTATCTCTTTTCCTCGCGTTTATTTATAGCCATAAACACAGCCGAAACAAAGTTCCAATGAAGTCTCTTTTCTACACCTAGGTTTCTGTATACCAGCTCACATGGCTTATAAGACATGTCAGCAAACCGATGTTACCAGATACCACTAAAGCGAATTTTCGCTGCAAAATCTTTACATTTTTAAAAATAACTTAAAGAAATATGTAAAATACTTCAAGCTTGGTAACAATGTTTCGTCTGAGTTGGTATAGTGAAATACAACAAATGACAGACAAAGAAATAAAAACAAAAATCCTTACGTAGAACCATCCCATAGGCTCGGAATATGTATGTTTTGACTGGGTCACTCCTGGGCCTTCAAGGCCTGGGCGTTCAGGAATAACCACCTTAATTTTATGGCCGTGTGCAATTTCATAACTTTTTACTCGTAGTAGATGGGGGTTAACAAATTTTACTTTGGTGAGTAACAATTTTGTTTTTAATTTTTTGTTTTTCCTGCGCCAATTCGTCGATGAAGTTAATTTTCATTTTAATTTATTAATTAAAAATTAAGGAACATATTTACTTTAGACAAGTGACTCCAATTTTTTTTTTTAATTTTGTTGTTAGTGCTCTTGGCCCTGACCCCAACAAGCAAAAAAAAAAAAGTCGCTCTCACTCGGGGCGGGGCTGGAGCCCTTTGAAATTTGAAAAAAACTTTTAATATCTTATTTAACTTTTAATAAAATAAAAAACTTTAATAAAAAATTGGAGTCACTTGTGTAAAGTAAATATAAGCCAAAATTAATAAACATAAATCATGAAAAGAATATTGAAATTATATTGGCATAACTAAAGCAGAGGTGCCTAGGTCAGATATATTTTATTATACCCTACACACGAAGGGATGAGGGTATATTCACTTTGTTCTTCCGTTTGTAACGCATTTAAGGAGGCGTGGCAGATATAGAAAAGTATATATATTCTGGCTCAGAATCACCTCCTGATTCGATTTAGCCATGTCCGTCCGTCTGTCTGTCTGTCCGTCCGTCTGTGGAAATCACGATTACAGGAGAACGAATAGAGGTATTGTCATGAAATTTGGTATGAATATTCTTTGTTGTCCTATGCTGTTTAGTATTGAAAATGGGGTAAATCGGACCAGTGTCACGCCTACTTTTTATAAAAAATATGCATTAATCCGTGCTTATAGTTTTATTTCTCAGCTTGTAGAGTGAATTTTAAGCTAAAATTTTATTCGCAAGTCCACGTCTCAGATTAAAATATAAATAATCCCTAAAATGGGCGTGGTCCGCCCACTTGTGACAAAAATGACGATTACAGGATAACGAGTAGAAGTATCGTCATAAAAGTTGATACGAATATTCTCTTCCATTTAATGCTCTTTTACATCGAAAATAGAGAACATCTAACCATTGCCACGCCTACTTTTTTAAATAATATCAATAAAATAAAATTTGAGAACTGAATTTCTCAGCTCGTAGTTCGGATCTGAAGCTCAAGTTTCATTGCCGTGTTTACCGTATTGGTTGAAGTTATCTCACAAAAAATGGGCGTGACACGCCCACTGGTATACCATACCATACAATGAGGTGTTTGTTGAGAAAATCGGTGTTGTAAATGAGTTAATATATCAAAATTTACTATCTGTAAATTAAATAAAAGTGGGTGTCGCCCGCCCAATTTTTATCATCACTTCGACAAATGCGGGTGTAGGGTATATGAGCTTTGGCCAGGTCGAAGTTAACGCTCTTACTTTTTTTTTTTTTTGTAATAGCTCTTACCCTCCCTAGACCAACCAAATCTAAATTAGCAGCGGTCGCGGTTAGTTTAGGAGTTATAGGGCTTTAAACTTCATAGTTTTAAGAGCTATATCTTTAAAATATTCGGCGTAATATTGGTACCGTTTAAAACGCTATTTCAAGGTATCTCTTTTATCTAATAACAATTTTTGTGATTACTGCCATAATTGGTATAAGTAAAGAATAGGTGCCTAGCTCCGATTTTAAAAAATTTTTTGTATGATAACACTGATCGCCCCTAGTCCAAAGGTGACGAAAATTTTTGTTGGTTTCGTATAGTTTAGGAGTTATAGGCCTCGGAATTCCAAAAATTAAAGTGCTATATCTTTAAAACGAGTTGAGATATCGACATAACATGTGCTGTTTAAAAGGTTATTTCAAGGCCTTTCTTTTATCTTATAACTATTTTTGTAATTAATGCCATATTTACGGAGATAATTTAACTTTTAATAAAAAATTGCTTACTTTGCTTTACTAAATAATTTTTTCTTCTTTAAGTGACAATTAAGGTATAAAATAGAATCACTTTCTCAATAGATCATAACCTTCAATCAGCAGAATCCTCTCGGTAATTTGAGGCTTTTTGCATACAGGTTTTCCTGCGTATTGGAGGCCTTCGGCCGCGGCAGGCAACATAATCCTCATTCAGCAGAATAATAATTATTATTGTAATCCTGAATATGCGCATGTAAACTGCAACTTCGCAGTACTCGTATACAGTATTTGTAAGCAAGCAATCACATAATTTTTAGACATTTTCAATAATTTGCTTAAAAATACGAAAGACACCCAAACATATTATATATCGTTTTAAAGGTAAAACAACAGGCTTTTCAGAAATATAATCTGTTCTGTACCTTAATGTATTCGTTTAGGAGAAAAAAAATTAATGTTTTCAGGAAAAATTTACATTTTTTCACAAATATTGGTATAACTCCTTAAACGTTATGATATGGACAAAAAGTATTTAACATAAATAGCAGGCAGTAAAAATGCCTTTCAAACGGTATCTTCCCTGCCCCGATATCTCAGTTACTGAGACATTAAGCTTTTAGTAGTTGCATTTATTTGACTTTTAAATGCTTTTAAATTCAAGATGGCTGACTTCCGACAAAAAAAAAATTGGCTACTTACGGTCCTAACGGTAAAAAGTAACGGTAAAAAAAATTTTTAAATCGGAGCCAGGCATCTATTCTTAACTTGTTTCCCATAATTGCGCAGATAATTTCACTTTTTGAAAAAAATTGTGTATATCGTTTTACAAAATTATTTTTTACTGGAAATATTGCTTGCTGAATATGTTCTGTATATCCAAACCGTCTACGGACTCTCGCCTTAAACAAATTTCCTTGCCGCGTGTTTCTAATCACGACTTGCTTTTTCTAATTTATAGACCTATCATAAATTAGAAAAGCCAAGTCGTTTACTTTTCTAGTAAAAAATATTAAAAATTTCAAATTTTGTAAACAAAGAGAATTTTACTCCAACAGTTAATGTCAAAATTTACATTTGAAAGTAAACAAAAAATTGTATGTTTCACTCTCATAAATTAAATATAGACAACTCTATTTTTTACTGGACCATATTTTGCCAGAAAAAAATAGCTCGAAGAAAAAATTATTTTCGTTCTCATTTTCGTAAGGTTTCTCAGTTATCGAACGAGTTCTAGTAAAAAATAGTAAAAATTTGTGGTTTCTAGCAGAGATAAGGTTTCTAGTACTAGCAAGCATGTTATCGAACGAACCTGATTTAGGGGGTTATTCCTGAACGCCCGGGACTTTAACTCCCATGAATTCTTCTCAATTATGCTTTAATATTTTCGCTGAACAGATGCTTTGCTTTCTGAAAGAGAAGAACAAACAAGCGAGTCGCGCTTGTCCTGACCCCAACAAACACAAAAAAAATTTCGCTCTCCCTTGGTGGCGGGGTTGGAGTCCCTTGAAATTTGAAATAAAATCGTCTATATCTTTCTTTTTCAGAAAGCAAAGAATCTGTTCAGCGAAAATATTGGGAAATTCATGGGAGTTAAAGTCCCGGGCGTTCAGGAATAACCCCCTAAATCAGGTTCGTTTGATAACATGCTTGCTAGTACTAGAAACCACAAACTTTTATATGTTTTAATAGAACTGGTTCGATAACTGAGAGAACTTACGAAAATGAGAACGAAAATAATTTTTCCTTCGTGCTATTTTTTTCTGGCATAATATCGTCCAGTAAAAAATAAAACTGTCTATATTTTTCGAGTTCTAACAACATTAAAATTTTTTGTCACTCTTTTCTGGTTTAGGAGCTATAGCCCTTTAGGAAAACTTAATGGTCTGTCTAGGTTTGTGGGAGAACGGGCCCACAGGGCGGCTCTCCGTAATTCTCTTAGGCAGACAGGTCGACTTCGACCTCCTCGTGGTGTTCCCTGGAAAACTGACTTTTTACAGGTTTGGCTAACAAAAGTGGCGTCTCACAGATCCTTCCTAATATCCTATCTTTTTCGCCTATCTCTCTCCCTAATCCAGGATGTAACGCAACCCGTGCCCATACGATGGTTTGCAGCCAGGGGTATCCAGCCGTATTTTAATGGAGCCTTCCAGATACCGGGTCTCTTTGGGACGTAACGGTGACCTTACCATGGTATGGGGCGATGGCGGACCTTTTCTTTTCCCTTTTTCTCCATAGAACGCCGAGCTTGTCCTCACAGACCGGCGAAGGGGTCTTAAGAACCAGATGACAATTACAACAAAAACAAACGACTAGGACGTTCCGAAATTGAGTCCTTCTGACATACTGACAGAGGACGAACTCTCTGGCTACTAGCGAAGAGACAATTGTGGGCTCCGAGCCGGTTGCGGGCACCAGCCATAGTACCTCCTCTAGCTTAGCAGCTCACACTTCCAAAAGCATGCCGCTTGTGGAAGAGAAGACTAATGAAACACAGGCCATCACGAAATTCGCCATCGCAAATCCCCAGGTGTCCTCGCAAAGGCGAGATACAAGAAAGCTAAATGCATCCTTAGCAAGACAGCTATGAATGTCGAAGCCGGTATCTTATCGGAGGAGATGCAGCTGATAAAATAAAGTATTCAATTGTGAGGAATACGATTCACTCCTCTCCGCCAAAAAGACTAGGGCCACAAGCTAGGTAACGGTTAAGCGTAACCTTTCCCAGGCAGGTCGCCAATAAGGCAAATGTCTCAAAAACACAACAATCTGCTCACCCACTTCAAGAAACCAGCTAGCGTACTTTGAGTGAGGTGACATATCTGGTACCCACGATGAAGGTAGAGGGTCCAAAATTACTGTAGTATTTGCGGCTGCAGAATATTGACGTGCCTATGGTCATCCGCGCTGAAGAGCCGCAAAAATTCAGCACGTCGTTTCTTCTCTCTATAACTGCAAGGTAAAGGACTCCATCTTTACTACCATAAAGTTCCAGGGAAGCCAAGGTCTTGCATAATTGCTAAGAAGCAATCAATCAATCCAAATCCTCATCAATCCGAATGCAGGGGTAGGGGTGAATCACTGGAGGGTTTCATGTCGGATCATGCTCCGATTCTCTTCGATGTTGGGTTCAGTCCCGATCCACCTCCTGTCTACAAGAATCCTAGAAGAATTGACTGGTGTAGATTCAGACCCTCTGCCTGTCCCACACTAAATTCTGTTCCCTTTGATCATAACCTTAATCACGAGAAATTAGACCATTTCAGCGATATCTCCGAAAAAGCCTTCAGGAATGCATGTCCGATATCTTGTGGCAAAAAGAAACTTCCGCCATGGTGGACGGAAAATCTCGCATATCTCAGGAAGGTGAGGCGGGGACTCTTTTATATCTGCCATAGGCACAAATTCTGGCAACCGTACAAAGGAGCCTGAGGGAATATAAGATGGCAATCAAGTTTGCCAAAGGAAACTCGTGGTAGGAGTACTGCGAAGGTCTCCAAGATCTAAACGCTCTGTCAAGACTGAGTAAGATCTTGTCAAAGGAACATACCTGCCTATCCTTCATCAAGAAGAATTATGGAAAATAGACAGACAGCCCGGGAGAATCGTGGAATGTACTCATAAACGAACACTTCCCGGACCATCAGGAGGAGACAATCCTATGGTACTGACGTACCATTGAGGCGCGACTTTCAAGATGGTATGTCCAGTTAGTGGTTGGACTCAATTATAACTAGGGAGAAACTACTCTGGGCCATCGAGATTTTCGATTCTTACAAATCTCCGGGACCGGATGACATACTTCTAATGCTTTGGTATCTACGAGTCACTGTGATCCGATGGTTTTTTTTATACGAAAACAGTATAACCCTTAATAATGTACCCAAGACATGGAGACAGGTCAGAGTTGTTTTTATACCGAATGTTGGCAGAGGGGACAGTCATCTGCCGAAGACTTTCGACCTATCAGCCCATTGGAAACGATTATTGATCTTCACATCCGGCAAAAGGTTATTGCAGGAAGATTGTCTGGTTCGCAACATGCATCTCAAGGAAAGGTCCGTGGAAACGGCATTTAATGATGCAGTTGCGAAGATAGAAGAATTCTTTAATAACAAACGCCTTTAATAATAAACGCTCAGATGCCATTGTAGATTCCTTGCTTCGACTTGGGGCTCCACCAAGACTCGTGGCCTGGATTGAAAATATGCTAAGGACCAGGAGCGTCTTAGCCTGTCTGGGCACTGTGCTGGTTCGTCGATCGGCGTGCAGAGGGACTCCACAAGTTGATGTTCTTTCCCCCTTGCCCTGTGATCGTGATTGTCGAACTACTAAAACTTTTAAAGAAGAAGGCATATGTAGCCTTCTATACTTGCAACAGAGCTTTGGAAAGAGCAAAAGATGGAGCTTGAGACCAGAGACAGTACTGAAATGGTACAAACTGGTAGTTTATATATACTATAAATACTATAACATAGTGAAAACCAGCAGGACACAGAGAATGACTTGCATCAGTGCAACGGGGGCGATGTGCTCGACCGCAGCTGCTGCACTTTTAACAAACAACGTTTTAACAAACCTCCTTCCCATAGATCTTCATATCAAGTTTGAAGAATCATATCCCGCACGAAGACTGCATTATGGCTGGACTATGGAGGAATAGGAGATACGGATACGGTTCCCACCTAATTACTAATCACTCTTTTAAAGCGATGTGCCCATTGAGGGAGAATTGGAGAGCCAATTATTATCCTGTCGGAAATTCTATAAAAACTTATACCGACGGCTCCAGGATAAGTATTGAGGTCGGGGCTGGTATTTTCTCATCGAAGTTTGGGGTGTCAAGATCCCATAAGCTCCCCAATTTTGACACAATTTTTCAGGCGGAAATTTTTGCGATCTTGGAGACATGTCGGTTGATAAAGAATATCAACCAGGGATCAAAGAGAGTTGTAATACTCTCTGACAGTCAAGCGGCTATCAAGGCTGTTAGTTCCATGGTGGTTACTTCAGGCCTAGCCTGAAGGCAGGCCTGTAAGTTAACTAAACCAGCTTTGCAGCAGTTCAGCTGTCTGCCTAGTGTGGATTCCCGGTCATTTGAATGTAACCGGAAATGAGATGGCGGATCAGCTGACAAGAAATGGCTTTCATCTGGACGCAACCCTGGCCGTAGGTTTGCATATTGCGATAGGGAGAGTCAAAGATAATACAATGAATCATTATCGTGACATGGCCAACAAGAGATGTTGTACGACCTCCAGAAAGTTATGGCCATGCTACAGTGCCAGGATAACAAGCGAGTTACTCAGAATGCCAAGAGCTGATGTTTCGAGGATTTTTTTCATCAGTACTGGACACTGGCCCATTGGGGAACATGCCAGAAGGCTTAGGATCCAATTCAATGAGCTTGGGCTTGGTATCCCATTCGTGCCGTAGCTGCCGCGATTCCAATGCTAAGAAATCAGTGAAAAATCTTCTTTGCCAATGCCCTGGCATGGCACGGAGTAGGTATGCAGTACCTGGGAGAATGCTCAGGGAAGCAGTAGGTTGGAAGGCGAAACTTATCGTAACAGTGTTTCCATGAGCGAGAATAACTACAATATTATTGCGGAAAGACAGAAAAGGTATGTGCGAGAAGAAAACAGATATATCAAATTTAAATCGTCGTCAACTAACTTTAGTAGTTGAGTTAATCGGGAAGAAACAACCAAAGAAGAAACAAAGACCACAAGCTATAACGCCAGCCAACGCAGGCACTCGCATACGCACATCAAAGCGTCACAAATTTTAATGCATAGTATATTTCATAATCTGGCTGTATCTACTAGAGAGCTGCATAAGTCGACTTACGTACCAATTAAAACAAAAAATAATTTCAAGCATTGTTTGTTGTTGCTTTTTTATTTTCATAAACGAGTGTCCAAAAATTTTTGCAAACCCAATAAAAACAGCACAACAAAAAGACTAGACAATAGACTAGACCAAAGGTCGGCAACCTTTCTGGAGTTAAGAGCCATTTTTCCCCCGAAGTGGTAAATTATTTTTTTAAAGAGCCAAATACCCAGCAAACCAAAGTAGACACTTACGGTAAGCACATTTGGTAATAATATTGTAATTTCAATATTCGCAATGATTTTTCAAGTGTATTTGGGAAAAGATTACTGACACAACCTTTTTCCAAGTATACTTGGGAAAATATTATTGATACAATCTTTTCCAAATATACTTGGGAAAAGATTACTGACGCAATCTTTTTCTAAATGTTTTACAGAGGCATTCTGAGATTCGAGGTGAATCGTTAAACTATCTCGGCAAAAAAGTCACTATAAAGGGAACGAGGCAAATTAAAATTGTCTTTTTCACGTTGCCAAAATATAGAATATACATCGCGAATTATATGTAGAATAATGTTTGTGTTATTTTATATTATTTCGCTTAGATTTTAGCAAAAAAAAATTACCATTGTTTTTTTTGTTAGAAATTTTCCAACACTGTACGAAGTTAGAGTGCACAGTTAGAGTGAAAACATTCCGTGTATGTATATTGTTCAATATTTTGATTGGCATGTCACTTGTTGGTGAAATATTCAGAACCCGCGCTAATTAAAATTGTGTATGTGTTAGTTTTGTGCTCTGTTCATGCAGGTCCAAGAGTGAAGAGTTTCAATGAACGAATTATCATGCTCTTCATCTCCCTCGCCTTAGTGGAATTTTTTGCTGAAGACTCTGAGAAGGAATAAATTCGCGTTCGAAATCAAAAGTGGAATTAGTATTACAGTAGAGTCGCAGTAACGTGAACTCAAAAAAACCAGGCCTGTTCACAGTATCGAATTTGTTGACGTTACCGGGTCATTTTCAGTACATATTAATGTGCCAAAATAGTATGAGTTTAATAGAGCTTTTCGAACGACTTCATTATTGTTTACAAAAAAGTGTCATTTATTAAACCATTTTTGTGTGTTCGATACAATCAATTCATTAATCCATTTTTTAGTATTCGATACAATGCCTTAGCCCACTGTATAACAGTGTTAGGAGATGAAATTGCCGTTTTCGAACTAATTTTAGTTAAATGTTTCGTAATTTCAGGCTCACTAAATTCATTTTACGATACATTTACATTGTCAGGTTCTGGGTTTTCGTTGACCCATTCTCGTTAGTCTGTTACTGAACCTAAAGTATATATATCAATATCATATATCTATATCAATATACCATATCATGATCTATATGTATCAACTTGATCTAAAATTGTAGCCTTTTCACTCAAAGTAAGATACACAGGTCTTTTGTTTGACATTCTTACGCAAACTGAAATTGAAGAAACTAGGAATACAATAACGTTGCTCGATACGTTGGGAATGTTGGGAAATATACAATTAGTGTGTGAAACAGAATTGCAGTTATTCTTTTCATTAATGAAAGTGATAAAGAAATTTATTCACGCTATCGAGTCACAGAAGTTCACGTTATAAGGAGCTTAATGTTAAGAAATTCGAGTTCACACTAGCCGGATGTTCACATTAGCCGGTGTTCACGCTACCGCGACTCTACTGTATTTATAAAAATTATGTATTTACTATTTATTATCTATTTTATAAATAAAAATTTCGATTTTTCGATAATTATAATTCAACGTTTTCCAATTATTTTCAAAGTTTTTTCCTGTACATATGTACATGTGTAGTACATATTTATAAGTATAAGTCACATTAGTGATATTAAAAACCATGGTACCGAATAAAGAAATTTTTTTTATACCATATAAAACGTTTTTACAACAAACTAAAAAGTTTAACGAAAATTATCCAAAATTTAAAAAAAACACTTCGAATTTTTTTCAAAATTCCGTGGGCGTAGCTACTTAGTTTATGCTGTTTTAGTTTATTTAAAATCAATGAGCAAATTATGTAATATTTTCTCGACAACAAAATACATCACATTCTGTATATAGAAAACATGTATATGAACAAGTAACTTACGTAAAGTAGAGAATATCTAATTTATAAAGGTTTATGTTTAATATATCATTGTATACTAGTTCTCAGTTAAAATTTCGGGACACAGGAAAACGGAATTAAAATCAATTTAAAAATGTTTAGCGTACATTTTGAAAAGGCCCACATTTCTTGCATCGAAGGGGGCGTGAGTGGTTGGTTTATGGTTTATGTTGCATTGTTATTTACTTCTAATGGCTGCACTGTGATTCAGTTCAAGGTGTACATTAAGTGAACATTAGTTTATGGTTTATATTGCATTGTTATTTAGATCTATAGTTCCAATTTTGAGTCTCAAGATTACCGGAAAGCTGGTTTAAAATCATTTTAAAAATTTGTAGCGAACATTTTGAAAGGGCCCAAATTTCTTGCTTTAAAGTGGGCATGAGTGGTAAGTTTATGCTTTCGCTTTTGAATAACAGAGCAACAACAAAAACACTAAGGGGGTTATTCCTGAACGCCCGGGCCTTTAACTCCCATGAATTCTTCTCAATTATGCTTTGTTATTTTCGCTGATCAGATGCTTTGCTTTCTGAAAAAGAAGAACAAGCAAGCGAGTCCCGATTTTACGTATGTTGTTGGTTTTCTTACATGCTTTTCAGGTCTGTAGATAAAAACATACGAATTTCAACCACTTTTAGAACCTGATGTGATTCGTCTTTCACATGTCATACAAGGTCCATCGCAAAAACCATGCGTCTGCACACAACTGTGAAAAAATTTGTGCATTATTTTTATAAATTCTTATAAAAACACATTTAGAAACACTTTATTACTTCAATTTGCATTTCTATCTAATGTATTTTGCAAAATATGCACAAAATATTGGGAAAAAAGAATTTAACCCAAATTGCGCATCACCAAAAAAAATACTTGAAGGCACGTTTTTGTTTACAGGCGGCCATTTTTTAACCAACAACAATCTGCGACATTAGCTCTGATCACTTTATCTCTTTTCCACGCGTTTATTTATACCCATGAACACAGCCGAAACAAAGTTCCATTGAAGTCTCTTTTCTACACCTAGGTTTCTGTATACCAGCTCACATAGCTGATAAGACATGTCAGCAAACCGATGTTACCAGATACCACTAAAGCGAATTTTCGCTGCAAAATCTTTACATTTTTAAAAATTACTTAAAGGAATATGTAAAATACTTCAAGCTTGGTAACAATGTTTCGTCTGAGTTGGTATAGTGAAATACAACAAATGAAAGCCAAAGAAAAATAAACAAAAATCCTTACGTAGAATCATCCCATACGCTCGAAATATGTATGTTTTGACTGATGGGACGCGCCAGTCACTCCCGGGCGTTCAGGAATAACCGCCTAAATGTATACAGCGGACAACGCAAAAATACTTCGACAACGAAAAATTACTGGCGAGAAGAACAAAATTTCTAGTTACTTTACATCTTACACCCTTATTCCAAGAGACGATATCGTTTCGAAAATCGTCTTTTTGTATCTGATTTTTGTTTACATACAAAAAGACGATTTTCGAAACGATATCGTCTCTTGGAATAAGGCTGTTTACTTGCCGATAATCTTTAGACCAGAGAGGCACTGAAAAGAGAGGCAAGTAAAATAGAAATTTCGTTCTTCTCGCCAGTAATTTTTCGTTGACGCAGTGTGTCTTCGTTGTTTGAAATTTTCCTTTCTTGTAACATTATTCATTCGTGTGTTCAATTTAAAAACGCAGCTACACTCGCTTTCTTTTGCTATTCCTATTATACGAGAATTTACTAATTTTCATATGAAAAACTTGGTAAGTGTGATTGTCATTTAGTGCCTAGCTGTTTTCAAAACTTCTTATGCAGCTCTCTACACCTTTTCCATATGTACTTCAGAAATTTACAATTGGACTTCAGATTTGTCAATTGGACTTCAGATTTGTTCAAATGGACTTCAGAATAACGACATGGACTTCAGAAAATTGCAAATATATTTCAGAATTTTCGAATTTAATTTCAGAAATTTTCATTTGGACCTCAGAATAGTCAATTGGACTTCAGATTTGTAGAAATGGACTTTAGAATAACGACATGGACTTCAGAAAAGGGCAAGTATATTTCAGAATTTTCGAATTTAATTTCAGAAATTTGCAATTGGACTTCAGAATAACGAGATGGACTTCAGAAAAGGGCAAATATATTTCAGAATTTTCGAATTTAACTTCAGAAATTTTCAATTGGACTTCAGAATAGTCAATTGGACTTCAGATTTGTTCAATTGGACTTCAGATTTGTTCAAATGGACTTCAGATTTTTACATATGGACTTCAGATTTTTACAAATGGACTTCAGATTTTTACAAATGGACTTCAGAAAATCTCATTTGGACTTCGGAAATTTTCAATTGTACTTCAGATTTTATTAAATGGGCTTAAGATTTTTTCTTATGGACTTATGGAACTTTCAGTTGAACTTCAGAAAAAAGACAATATTTTATATAATTAGCATTTATTAACATAACCATTAACATTTACTGAATTTATGGGTAACTTATTGTTAAAACTCTCCAATGCTGAACCCTATTGAAACAATTTGGTCTAAGGTGAAGAGTTATGTTAAAGGGATAGGGATACCATTAATAAATGGGCCAGGAGCTGTTGGGCAGCGATTATCATATTTGGAGAATTTAGTTGATGCAGCCAAATCCACCATTACGATGGCAGGCGATTGTGGCAGGGCAATTTAGCACTCTGCATCACTATATGGAGATGCATTGGCACTAAATGACATGCTGGTTGGATAATATTATCTTAATATTTCTTATATATACTTATATATAATATAGTTTTAACAATAAGTTACCCATAAATTCAGTAAATGTTAATGTTAATTAAAGCTAATTATATAAAATATAACCTTTTTTCTGAAGTTCAACTGGGAGTTTCTAAAGTCCGTAAGTAAAAATACGTCTATTTAATAAAATCTGAAGTACAATTGAAAATTTCCGAAGTCCAAATGAGATTTTCTGAAGTCCATATGTAAAAATCTTAAGTCCATATGTAAAAATCTGAAGTCCATTTGAACAAATCTGAAGTCCAATTGACTATTCTGAAGTCCAATTGAAAATTTCTAAAATTAAATTCGAAAATTCTGAAATATATTTGCCCTTTTCTGAAGTCCATCTTCGTTATTCTGAAGTCCATTTGAACAAATCTGAAGTCCAATTGCAAATTTCTCAAATTAAATTCGAAAATTCTGAAATATATTTGCCCTTTTCTGAAGTCCATGTCGTTACTCTGAAGTCCATTTGAACAAATCTGAAGTCCAATTGACTATTCTGAAGTCCAAATGAAAATTTCTGAAATTAAATTCGAAAATTCTGAAATATATTTGCACTTTTCTGAAGTCCATGTCGTTATTCTGAAGTCCATTTGAAATATTCTGAAATTAATCTGTAATAATCTGAAGTACATGTGGAAAAGGTGTAGTATCTACGCTGTAAACCATTTAATTCACCTAATGCAAAAATATTTTTCTATTTTAAAGTAAATGCAAAGACAAAATAACTGTGCCAGTTTCAAACAATTTCCTCGGCTTTTCCAAGTACTCACAAATATGCATACAAGATTGTAATATTGATCCATGGAAGGTATTTTTAACTATTCAACAGTTTTAAAGATTTCTTTCTAATAAAAATATTACTTATATCGTAGCAACTGCTCCGAACTACAGCACTGTAAATAATGTAAATTTCAGTTCACATCACGGCAATAACCACTTTCCATCAATAATGAATATTAAAACAGCCCGTACTCGATCCACTATGAATTTTCGATACTCCACCTACATCAGACTCATTTTACCATAATCCATATGGAGATTAGTCATATGCGGACTATCGTATTTGTAGTCAACATTGCGATATTTCTTTATACAAAATAAATAAAAAACATGATTTTTACCATCATTTGCGTTTTATTAATTAAGAAATTTAATTGAAATTTAAACTGGTTTTAACTGGTTGAAATTTATTTTTCAACCAGTGAAAAGCTGGTTAATTTACAGAAAGTGGTGAAGTGCGAAAGAGCGCACATAGATTTACGCATACGGTGTTCATATATGTGAAAGAAAAGGATACACCATCAGACGTACACAAAAGTTTCTGGTACTTTTTTCCTGATGCTCTGAAGAAAATCATAGAAACTTTACCCAAAACTTCGGATAGCGCGACCAGTTAATTAACCGGTGAAATACAAGGTAACTGTGTTGCAGGGTATGTTCTTTCCTTTTAGATCTGCCGACCGAAGACCCACACGCAACATTTGTTACTCTAAAGACTTGACTGTTTTATTAGATTTTCGTAGATATATGTATTTCTGCAAGTATTTTTAAAATTTTGTTTCCTTTCAAATCTGTTGTAAAACTTGCAAGAGTGTAGCTTCAAGATCGAAGGCCAAATGACTGATTGCAATTACAGAGTCCACCATATCCTGCACTACTGACACACTAGGAAAATGTATTGTAGCTTTCTTAGAATTCAAGACGCATGTCTTCAATCCTTCTGCCAGCAATTCTGCGTAACGAGAAATTGCATGCTTGATTTTACTTTTGAAAATTTTTTGGTGTATAATATCACTAATCGTAAGTAAATTATGAGCATTGATGACCACAAATTTTCCGTGCGCCATAAATAACTTTGGTGGCTGATTCCTTTCTACAGTCTCTAAAAATGCGTCTACGGCCTGCCGTAAATATCCCATTTGTGTTATAATCTGCATTACAGAATATTTTACAAACAATATTTCTTTATTGGTTAACTCATCCAGTTGAGATTTATGTCCAATGCTAGATAACAGTTTGGAGATCTCACTAGCTTCGCTGACACTAACGTTTTTCTGCATTCCTTTTATAATGTTTTCTAACTCAATATCACTTTCGGACCCTTGAGCTTTCAGCAACGTGTCATTATCATCAAAACACGCAGATAACATTTCTTTAGAAGTATGATTAGGTTTAAAGAGCTGCACTGCATTGTCCTGTATAAAAACTGCGGTCTCTCTTATATCGCCCATGATAGATTGCGAACAAGTAATCAGTTGTTCAATGTTGTCTGAAAATTTGATAATTTCTCCTGGGCTACGGGAAGAGTTTGAAGACCTCTCAATTATTTTGTCAGCATCCTTGAGAGATTTGATTAATGCAGTCAGCCTTTGACCTAGAACTGGATTGTCTGATGTATTAATGTTAGCAGAAACTCCTTCAATAAATTGTAATAATTCATGTAGGGCAACACGCAGCCGTCTTATTATAGGTCTGAGTTCGATAACAACTTGTTCAATCTTTCCTTGATCATTTCGTTTTGGCACAACAAAGGAAAGTAACCTGCAAGGAAGAAAAACCATATAAAGTTTTAGTTTAGTTGAATTAAAA
Source organism: Conops quadrifasciatus (assembly GCA_949752815.1). Taxonomy (NCBI): domain Eukaryota; kingdom Metazoa; phylum Arthropoda; class Insecta; order Diptera; family Conopidae; genus Conops; species Conops quadrifasciatus. Next base: position 17,905,530 of record OX457079.1, read on the forward strand.
TTTTTGTACGTTTTTATTTATAATTTTTATGAAATATTGTATATTAATTTACTTTATTTATTTAAATATTAACATAATTTCTCCTTTATTTCTATTATGTAAAATGTTGCTAAGAATTAACAGAGAATATATGTACATTTGTGTAGAAGACACATCAGGAACAAATTTCCAAACGAAAAAAAAAAACAGTTGGCCGTTGGCTGATTTGCAAAATATGAATTGCTGCAATGGGAATAAATATGAATTTGCAAAATATTGTACATTTTTGTTATTACTTTTCAAATACGAGAATGTGATCAAGGGAATATCTATTTTCAATTTTCAGTAATAATTTTCAATTGCAATTATAATAACTGTATATAGTCGATTAGTGAAATCTCAGAAAGTTTCAGACTACTCATAATTTTGGGACTTTTGGTTTTTACCTTGCTGTTGCTAAGTTTGCCTCTGTTTGTAATTTAGCAAGGACATTCAGAGCGAATGATACTTCAAAAGGTACATCCTTCGCAAATAGACCTGCATTCAGCAATGAAATTTGTAAACTGTCTTCCACCGAAATCATTTGTTTTGACTGAAGTGGCAAACCCAAAGGAGTGTTGTAGATTGTTAGCACCTGATGCTGAGAATTCTGATCAGTGCCAAATGGTTGTTTGGCAATAACTGCACATTCTGATGACTGATGAAGCGCTCGTATCGGGACTGGTTTTTTGCGTGGCATATCATAGTCGGAAATATTATTTAACGATGATCTATTAGATGATGAAGTGAGTGAGCAATCACAGCTTAAAAGTGATGAGATCGAAGCGTTCGGTGTAGTGTTCTGTGAATGCGGAATGTTATTAATGGGGCGTGGTATATCATAAGGCTCTTCCAGAAGTGAAGGCGGGTTCATTGAAGTTGAAATTATTTCTTCGCTAATTGTAGGTTGGTGAGAAGTGATTCTTTGGCTCAAATCCTTTGCACCACTGTAATTTACGCTAAGCACACCTGTTGTAGAAGTGGTACGACAAGTCAACTCATTGTACGTGGACATTGTCATGGGATGACAACGCGGACATTAGCGGAACAATTTAGTCTGAAATTAAGATGCTTTGGAAGCCATAGGGTGTATATTTAAATAATCTGACAGCATACTTTCGGATTTTTATAACACGCCACTGTTAAAAAATGCCCTCAAAACCTGGAATAATAAATTGATTAATACTAATACATATTAGAATACGTAAATCTAATGAGGATTTAGAAATACGTGTGCATAAGAATAAGAAGTCTTATTAATGTGGATTAAGGCTATCAATTTCTGAGACAATTTCTGAACATATTATTTAAAACTGAATAGATATGTATGTATGTATTCACCAATGGTATATGTAACAATATCATTCACTGACGTACTGAGGAAACATTTTTGTATGGAAAATATGTATATAAACAACAATACAGTATTTTATTATTGTCCCAGAAAACGATTATAGGAGCGTTCATATTTAATAGCTCAAACAAATCCTTTTCCGGAAGAAAATATGTGTGCTCCAAAAAAGGACTCCGAAAAGAGTCTTATATGATTCAAATATGAATGTTCACATTTAAGGCCCTTTAAAAGACATTTTTTTATGAACCACACCTGGGCACATACTATTTTCACTTCGAAAAACATCTTTTTTCTGAGGATTTTTAAGCCTTAATTAAATAAGCCTTAATTTTTTTGTCAAAAAAATTTTTAAAAACTATACACTCTAATTTAGGACTCTAGTAGTAGAGTCTATTACTAGTACTCTACTAGTACTAGTACTCTAGTAATAGACTAGTAATAGAAATTACTCATAATTATGTCCATATTGTGAGTCTACTTGATTTGTCTTTTTTCAAGCTTTGCTTTTGAAATAAGAAAATTTATTTCAGTTGAAAAATTATCATTTTTGATAAGTTCACACTCTTTTTGTAAATTGTCTTGAGTTATAATGTTCATCATCTTTCGGTTAAACAATTATCATCATTAACTTTTTCAACAATTCTTAGAACACACGAGTTGTTAAAAAAATACATTGTTGGAAAATAAACATATTTCAATTTTTATACCCTACACCCGAAGGGATGAGGGTATATTCACTTTGTTCTTCCGTTTGTAACGCATTAAAGGAGGCGTGGCAGGTATAGAAAAGTATATATATTCTGCCTCAGAACCACCTCCTGAGATTTAGCTCTATTTTAGGATTAATGGATTCTTCCGTGCTCAATTTCTCAGCTTGTAGAGGAATTTTTAAGCTGAAATTTTATTTCCGAGTCAACCATCTTAGATTAAAATATACTCCTTAAAAGGGCGTGGTCCGCCCACTGGTATACCACACCATATAACAGTGATGGTGAACCGTGTGGGTCAATATTATATAATTTTATTTTTAAATTTTACAGTGTATATTTCAATTTGACTGTAAGTCGATTTGTTATTGCAAGATCATGTAAAAACGAAACGTAAACGAAAACGCGTTTTCTTTTGTGCTTTTCGTAGTTTTGTTGGTATTCGCAATGGATTTACTGTCAAATCCACAAAAAACTACGAAAAGCACAAAAGAGAAATTCAAAAGCACAAAAGAGAAACGCAATTTCGTTCGCGTTTCGTTTTTACATGATCTTGCAATTAGTATTTAAATTTAATTTCGATAAATCTTATAAAATTCGATTTTTTGCAAAATAAATGGCATTGTATTTTCTAGATGTTTAAACTGAATAAACCTATCCAGAAAATAAAAAATATTTTGTGAAATGGTTAAAATGGCCCATGCTATGCCATATAAATATAATATACATAACATATAGCATGGGAGGGTATATAAGCTTCGGCCAGGTCGAAGTTAACGCTCTTACTTGTTATTAAATTAGTTTTAATTTAAATAATTTAAGAAGGCCTTAATTGCGTATTACAACATAAATATGAATATTTTTGGAGTCTGGAAGGATTTAAATTGTGAGCCCAAAAAAGAATCACAAAAGGCTCCAAAAATTATAATAAAAGGCTCAAAGAATAATAATAGGTTCAGAAAAGAGTCTCAAAGGCTCAGAAAATAATTTTAAACGGCTCCGAAAAGAAACATAAAAAAAGCTCAAAAATGATTATTTTTTATTAAAATTTTAGTCTGCAGGCCCGTCTAGGAAGGAAAAAACGTTCTTTTCTGACTCATTCCGCAAGACCATTTTGTGCAAAATTAATAATTAATTATATCCTACAGCCGAAGGGTTAAGGGAATATTCACTTTGTTCTTTTAAATATAGAAAATTATACCAAAATTATACCAATTATACACATACATATATTTTTGTCTTCCGCAGTCTATTTAGACATGACCACCCGCATGTGTGCGCCCGCAAGGAAAACGAATGGAGGTATCGTCATGAAATTTGGCACGAATATCCTTCATCATGAGAAACTGTTAGGGATGTAATATTGGAAAAAATCATCCTTTTTAGGGCTAAATTATACGTCAAACGAGCGGATTTTTACAAAACATTTTTTTTGTTGGCATCGATAGAAGATACCGAGGAACAGATCTTAGATTTTTACCTTTAAATTTTTGGGGAATTCGTGGAATTGAAATGGAATTGATTTTTTCTCAACTGTCAACTTGTCATACTATTTTTTTTTTATGGTTTGTTCTGTTCCCTTACTCCAAGAGACGATATCGTTTCGAAAATCGTCTTTTTGTATTCTAAACAACAACAAAAATCGTCTTTTGTCATAATTGACAAATTTATTCTCGAAAATATTTTTCTTTAGATGAGTTAATAGAGTGCCCGATATTGTATTGTATTACATGGAAAAGAAGGTAAAGCACTTTTGTTTAATTTTATATTCGTACTAAAAACATAATTATTTGTGTTAACTTTAGAATATAATTTACCTGCCTTCTTTCTCTCTTTTCTTCCTTCCTTTGATCCTAGTGTTTTCCCAATTTTGCTTGAGATTATAGTAATTTTGTTCTTAGGATTAGTTGCAATGGCACATGGTGTTCTTTTAACAAAAAAATCTAAGTTTCTCCAGCTAAAAGTGTAAGTCTAGGGCGAGGTTCGCACAACATTAAAATGTGTATAAGAAAAATGAGGGTGAGTATTTAATCGTAATAGTACTGATTACGATAGTGCGGTAGGCAAAAGAGTGCGCATGCTTATATTTAGGATTATATTCTTTAAATATACATAAAAGCTCGGAACATATTTACCGTTTCGACACAGCTTCAATTTTGCTGTATTTTGTTGTTGTTATTTTGGTGTAGACACCAACAAACACAAAATTTTTTGTCGCTTCCTTTTTAAGCACCGATATTGATACCGTTAAAAAGCTCGTTAAAAATACCGTTGATACATGTCAAATAACATTTTATCAAAATGTTTTTAGTTTTTGAAATAAGCACAATTTACTCTTTTTATACCCTACACCCGAAGAGATGAGGGTATATTCACTTTGTTCTTCCGTTTGTAACGCATTAAAGGAGGCGTGGCAGGTATAGAAAAGTAAATATATTCTGGCTCAGAATCACCTCCTGATTCGATTTAGCCATGTCCGTCCGTCTGTCTGTCTGTCCGTCTGTGGAAATCACGATTACAGGGAACGAATAGAGGTATCGTCATGAAATTTGGTACGAATATTCTTTGTTATTTTACGCTGTTTGGTATTGAAAACGGGGAGAATCGGATCAGTGCCACGCCTACTTTTCATAGCGAATATGGATTCACCTTTGCTTAGAACTCAATTTCTCAGCTTGTATAGTGAATTTTAAGCTAAAATTTTTTTTCTGAGTCCACCATCTTAGAATAAAATATTCTCCCAAAAATGGGCGTGGTCCGCCCACTGGTGTACCATACCATATAATGAGGTTTTTGGTAGGAAAAGCGGTGTTGTAGATGAGTTAATCGATCAAAATTTACTATTCTTAAGTGATATGGAAGTGGGCGTAACCCGCCCACTTTTTATCCTCACTTCGACGGATGGGGGTGTAGGGTATATGAGCTTCGGCCAGGCCGAAGTTAACGCTCTTACTTGTTAGTCTATATTTTTTACAGAAAAAAATTTTTACAAACAAAAAATTTGTAATTAACCCACATAATTATCAAAAAATTAAGAGAGCAGATACTATTTCGTTACTGAAAAAATTTATTTCATAAAATTCGGTGTATTTGACATGAATCAACGGTATTTTGATTAGCTTTTTAACGGTACCAATATCATCTCTTACAGTTTCGGAGATATCGGTTTTTAAATTTCAAACTTCAAAGGGCTCCAGCCCCGTCCACAAGAGGGAGCGACAAAAAATGTTGTGTTTGTTGGGGTCTGGACCGAAAATAACAACAACAGAAAAACTAACAAAAAAATTGGAGTTAGGTAGAAGATTTTTCAACTTCCAGCCGTTTACACACGTAAACGCACGGGGCCTATGAAACTCATCCCATATGTTTACATATATTTAAACTTTTCTTGCGTGAGATTTCTGACGGATACGCACACAAAGGGACTTTATGAAAATGAGCCTTAATCTTACGGTCTATTGCGTGAAATCAACGAATATTTCCACTGGTTGTGGCATATACGGCGTTTTTATTTGTAAAGAGAGCGCAGAATGCTCGTAGTAATACAACTATCCCAAAATCTCATTTTGACCATTTTTTACGGTACTTTCGTTTAGAAGTATATACATATGTACGTATATTTGGTTTTTAAGAATTTTTATAACTTTGTTTATTACTCGTCGAAGAGGCTAAATCATTTAGCCAAATATGGTATGGCTAATTTTAACCTGACCGAAAAAAAATCAGAAATCGCTATCATTTATAAATTCGCTGTTCTCAAAGCGAATACCAGTTGCGGATAATTCCCATTTTTTTTTTATGAGTTTCTTTAATACGATAAACCTGGCAATAAAACCGATAAATTTATTATTTATTGTAAACAAAATTACCTGATTCTGATCTGACTTCCCCTGTTTCCCATCCTCAAGAGCGCTTTATGACCAGAATATATGCGTCAAATTTCATGATTTTACAAAAGATTACCTCGATCATTTTTAAATTTTTTAAAATTATACTTTTTAATCCCTTTTTTTAATAGAACCTATGGTCTAAAGTTTGCTAGCAGATTGTTTAGATTTTTATATTCATTGCTGGGGAGTGAGTACTCATTCCTTTGGAATTAAATTCCTCCTCAATTCCAATTCCAAGGAATTAGGACTTTGAAATGAAGTCCCACTCAAGCAAAAAAAATTGAATTCAGCGAGCCTCAATTCCTTTTTAAAAAAAAAATTGGACTTTGGAATTGAGCAAAGAAATTCCTGTCACATGGAATGGAATTGTAAGTCCCAATTCTTCGGAATAGGATTTGGAATTAAAGATTTCAATTACTTTTAAGGAATTAAGGTTGGAGGAATTCAAGTCCTTTGCTGGCGATTGAGACCTTACTGTATGAATGATAGAGTGTAAGTAGAAGTAGAAGAAGACATGTAGGTTTTGGCAACAAAACTTTTATTGTTACACTTAATAGGAAATATAAATTCCTATTCCTATACAACCGGCGTAAAAAAGGCGGCGCGTAAATCGCGTTCTGTCTGACGTTCACTTTAAAGTTGCAGTTAGCTCTTCAAATCCATTTCATGAACAGCTGATCTAACTTGTTATTGTTGAGACACCGCGGGGGAAGGAATTGGTTTTTGCATTGCTCACGAACTCAGTGTCTCTCTGGCCCAAGGATTATCGGCAAGTAACGATACAAAAAAACTGAAGAAACTAAAAATTTCGTTCTTCTCGCCAATAATTTTTCGTTGTCGCAAATGTTTTCGTTGTTTGCAATTCTCCTTTGTTGTCGCAATTTTACTTTGTTGTTACATTATTCATTCGTGTCTTCAATTCAAAAACGCAGCTACACTCTCTTTCTTTGACTATTCCTTCTAAACGAGTATTGGTGTTTTGATTGGGTCGAGTTGCCGACTAATTTTCTTTTGACAAACCTGGCAAGTGTGATTGTCATTTAGTGCCTAACTGTTTTCAAAACGACTTATGCAGCTCTTTAGTGTGTATGCAGAAAGCAAAAGGATCTTGCGAATCGTGTGCAAAAAAAACTTAGCTTTCGAAATTTCAAAAAGGTAATTAGTAATCAATTTTGATTTGAGTTTTTAATTTATTTTAATAGTTTTGATCAGTTTTAAGTTATTTGAATTTGTTTGAATTGATTATTTTAATTTGTTTTAACTGTTCAACTTGTTTGGTTATGTGGATTTGTAAACATTTGTAAACAGACACTATACTTTGACATTTTTTGTTACACTAAAACTATAGCTGTGTTCCAGCTTGTCCAATCTAATCCGATTATCATGTGGAACGCTAAAAGAAATCACATCCAGATAGCACATCCAAAATTAAAATAATATTGCCGACGAAAATGGAAATTATCTTATGGGTTAGTATATATTGTAATGTACATATTTTCCATTCATAATCATATAATTTAGGAACTCTGCGAGACATCATTACCATTATCATCTTACCATTATTTGGTAAAACTGCAAATAGACCAAAATAATTGCTACAGCGCAATCTATATTTCAATATGTGCGTCGTTTATAACTGAAGTTTTGAACTACTGAAAAATTAATCCGAGAAGGTAATAGGATTAAAATTTTCTTGTTGCTCTGCATCAGAGATAAGGAGATACGACACTCGATGACTTATCTCAAAAAATTTCGTTTGACGCGTATTTTTTATGCTCTGTTGAATTCACGTACACAATATGTGAAAGCTTGCCCTGCTGTTGTTTTTGCTTATTGCCAATTTCATAGCGAATCGTTGAAATGTGTATCGAGTATGTTGAACAAATTTTGTTCACCATTGTTTACAACAACATTGTGCAACAACAACCGCAAAAGTAGACGTCACATACAATTTGTGAAATTAAAATGTTTTAGTTGAGCAGAAGAATTACATATTTTCTAGTACGAAAGTTGATTACTGAAAATCTGTGAATAAAAGTGTCTATCTGCCAAAAACACCAAGTGTATCAAAGCAACAAGTGAAGCGGGTAATAAATATAATGCGAGAATTTGATATTGAACATTCCGTAGCAAAATTGATGGTAATGGCCAGGCAGATGCAAGACGCTGAAGTGGGGGATGGCACCAATTTTGTGGTTATATTTCTGTGGTACTGTTAGAGGCTGCAGAAGAATTTCTATATCTAGGTATAACCACATCGGATTTTTCATAGCATTGAATAAGTCAGAGATACTACCGAAACTGGTGTGTCATGAAATCAAAGACTTTCGCGACATTTTAAAAGTCAAATAGTATGGACAAGAAGAATTCCTTACGAATTGATATTATGGCTGACTGCTTCACTTCCAAATTCGACTTGCCTCGTTTGACACGCGCTGTCAATGCTACTATATTACCCCGAATTACTGGGTTATTGCGATAAAGTGGGCATTGAGGAATTAGGTGAAACAACAGTTGTTGTTTTCAGGTAATGGCCAGTAATAATAAAACATTATAGAGTTTTGAATTAATATACTTAATATTACTTTGCAGAAACGAAGACGTCGACTCACGCATTTCTACAATTGTCGTACGCGGCGCTGCCGATAATTTCATCGGTGACATTGAACGAGCCATTGATGATAACGTTAATAATTTGAACAAACTTTTTCGTGATGGCCGCTAGGTGCCCGGTGCTCGTGCCACTGAAATTGAACTTGCCACCAATCTGGCGGCATACGCTGACACACTCCCCGGATTGGAGCAATATACTGTGGGAAAATTCGCGGTTGCTTTGAAAGTATTTTCGAAGGCATTAGCAAAGAATATTCGAAGTTATTTTTAGGCCTATCCAAAAGAAAAGGAACGTTACTTTGCCTGCTTGCTAGTAAACAATTCCGATAAAATTAAAGTGTAGAATTTCACAAATAAAATCGATTTATATTAAGAAAAACTTGGCTTTCTTTATTTTTATATTTATATGCTTTACTTTAGATATATAATTATCTGTACATATGTACTTCAATCTGTAAAAATCGCTTGTTTTGGAACGGATCAAATAATGTGTTCAAAGGAAAAGGAATCTGGCATAAGAACATTTAAGATTACAAAAATCTTTAATAAACTAATTTCTGGCTGTGCACCAAATTGTGCTGCAGACACGTTAGTTAGGCCCTCATGAACACAATTCAACATCTGCTTCACTGATTTGCAACTCCTTGTTAAGCGTTTTAAAAGATATCTCCGGATTACTCTTAGCCAATAGCATGTATGTCAGCAAACGCATTTACTTCATGTTTTGCTCATAATTGAGGCCCTGGGACGTTACGAACTCCTTGTGATCCTCATAGAATTGTATATAGGATTTATCCGGCATAAAAATAGAGTAGATCGTGTATTATGTCCCCTTATAGGAAACACACTAGCTTAAATGCCAGCAATGGATTTAATAAAAGTTTTTTGGGATCGGCCAAGGCGGTGACAACACATTTCATACCGTCTTCGCGAGAAATACAAGCCGTTTTTGCAGTACGTTTCTAATAATTTAAACATTACTTTGGCGTAAAAGACAAGATTTGTATCCTTAGTAACATCATGCAGAAGACGTTAAAGTTTTTGCTTTTGTTCGCCGGACGGAGGACAATTGGAAAACTGGGCTTTAAGATGATCTACTCTAAAGAAGACTTCCAAAACTTGGTCGCATTGTTTGTTTACTTGCACAAGATGATAAAACATGATAACGTTGTGGTATATATGAGGCGATGTGGTATCCAAATTATTGAATAAGCGCCGCAATCTAGAAGAAAAGAAAGAATATCAAAAGAGAGACCATAAGCTATAATATGAGATGTTTTTACTTACGATTGCAGTCAAACTTTTGCAAATGTAGCAAATTATTGTACCGTGTTTTGACAATTATCATTTTCACCACACATCAACAAAAAGGTAGGTAAAAGAGGTAAAATTTTTGCAGTCAATATAAGCGGGTGCAATGGAGTAGGATGTCCCCCAAATCTTTTATTTTCAAAAGTATAGAAAAAATATCGAATTTATATACAATATGGGGTCATTCAATTTGTTGTAGTAAAACACTTTTATTTACCAATTTTTTCTTATACAACAGAAGAGTTATATAAGAGATACAATTATTTTTTATTATTATTAGTCGAATAGTCAAACTGCGACTGCATAAGTTTCAAGTTACTATTTACTATTTAATTCTCTTTTATTTGCAAGGAAACAAAACTAGGGAGAAAAGTCACTAACAATTATTTAAAACAACGAGAAAATTGACCACAGTTTTTGACGTTTTGAATTAGAAAAACCCCCTAGAATCGATACCAATGCAAAAGACGCCGATGCAGGTTTTCTAGGACATCTTCACTAAATTCCGACTAATTTGGCTGATTTTGCGATTGTATCGAGAAAAATGCATGTAGTAGTAACGAGTGTCTCATCTCATAATCTCTGCTCTGCATTAAAAAATTATTAATCAAGAATAGAACAGCTGGAACGCAGCCTATGTTGAAAAGTTGAAGGTCTCACCTGGTGTCAGTGATCAATAATCCACGTGTGGATATTATAATTATTCGCACGCAAGTTCTTATCTCCGTATATATTATAAAACTCATGAGTACAATTTTTTGTGTAAAAGGTTTCCACATGTGACGGCCGCGGCAAGGACTAAAACTTTCAGAAAAGAAAGCTACGGCTTCGCTGTGAAACAGTTTTCTTGTGGCCCAAGAATTTAAAAAAAACTCATATAGTAGGATATTTTTTTAAATTTTTACCACATACGTACATACATATATACATTAATTTAAATTTTATATATCGAAAACTTTGAGGTGTGTCTCACAAACTGGGTTCTGTTAGCATTATTGAATTTATGTTTAGAAGACTTCAATTAATATACTATTAAAATAGTCCTAATTTTTTGATGCGAATATTATAGTTCTCAAAATTATAAGCTCAAGTATGACTCCCTGGATAGGGATTGATAGTGACCTTTTCCGAGGTCCAACGGATTATATAGTTGCGAAGGAGCCAAAGTCGGTGTCACGCTGATCGTCTGGTCCTTGAAGGAAGAGGCGGAAGCCATGAGGGCCCCAAATATACCTGCTTCTAAGCCTTCTTGCATTAAGGACCTATCCGTATACCATGATCTTGAAGTATCTATCGTTTTCAAACTAAATTTTGCCATAATTTTATCACTTTGTAAGTGAAAAACTTCCAGAATTTCTTTAGTCTTGCTTTATGTCTTCCTTCCTCAAGATTATTTTTTTCTGGACTGGAAAATCAAAAGCTACAAGTCCTCGGGGCTAAATAGCGTGCGAATAATTATAATATCCACACGTGGATTATTGATCACTGACACGAGGTAAGACCTTCAACTTTTCAACATAGGCTGCGTTCCAGCTGTTCTATTCTTGATTAATAATTTTTTAATGCAGAGCAACAAGAAAATTTTAATCCTATTACCTTTTCGGATTAATTTTTAATCCGATCAGTACCAAACTTCAGTTATAGACGACGCACATATTGAAATATAGATGGCGCTGTTCTTAAAAACTATTTTTACAAAAGATCAAAATTGTTAACATTTATTATGATTTTTTTAGCAAATTATCAATTTATTTAAAAAAAAATTTAAGCTAAAGAAAACTAATTATTTTAATGTCCCGCAAACTAATACAAATTCGGGAAGAATTCAAATGAAAATATAGGGAATAAAAATGTTTTGAAACGGTACCCTGAGGGAAACATATTGAAAGACAAATATAAGTATTTAAGGTATGAGGTTTTGAGATCATGCAGATCAGAACACTGAGAGAAATGAAAATAACGTTAACGAAAAAAATTACAATTTTAAAACTTTAGTAAATAAAATTAATGTAAACTATGTTTTTCTCAGTTTACATTTAGTGCACACGAGAACGTAATGACCGAAATACATGTGCAGATAAAACGCATGCAGCGCTGCTTGATTTACTGATGTCAAAATACATGATTTAATTTCAATTGAATTTTTGAAATTTAAAACGAAATGTCAAAATTCTTTTTGACAAAAATTTTTAAATTTCTATGAAAAACATAAAAGAATTTTTGACATAACATAGCATAGCATAGCATTGTTCCTGCGCAGCAAATATTAAATTTGAGACGTCAGGCAGAAAATTTCCCCACGCAGATTGTGAGAATTCTCTCCCGTGTATTTCAAATGGAAACTTTTTCTGCAATCGGAATATCTGCACATGTATTTCGGGCGTAAGTCGTGGGCGCGTTGGAAATGGAGGGCAGAACGGAATTGAGTACAACTCTCAAATTTGTTTCTCGAAGCTTAGCTCTTACTAGCTGTGTTTTTTTAATGAACTGTATAGGTTTTCTCCATAAAAATCGAAACCACAGGTTTTGTCCAGGGTTCTACGAGTATCAAAGTTATAGGGAAATTTTAAGAATTTCTCAGTTTTCAAAAGAATTCCGCCGAGGAAACATCATATGTGCTGTAAATAGTTTTTTACATTTCAAAATTTCCCACGTTTTTTTTAATGAACTGAAAATCCACTTCATTAAAAAAACACAGCTACTGTCTACAGTTACGACACTGATTGAAAAAATAGCCCATCTTATAAAGTGTCGTTAGACGTTTAGAAATGCTGTGTAATAAGATAAGCGAAGTAAAAATTGAGTTGTTATATATGAAGTGGAATAAGTCTACATTTGGAAAAAAATGTGTTAAGTTCATGGCAGTTAATGGCAGTTTTAATAAGATATAAAACTGCCCCCTTTTTAAAGTTTTAATCTCAGGTTCAACGAAGTAAAAATTCTTGAAAAAATACTCAAGGGAATTTTGGCATAAAACGTTATCGCCAAAAAAATTTTTTTTTAAAGTGAAATAAGTCCAATTCTACCTTCATTGTAATTAAAAAAACTTTTTAATTGCAATTTTTACTGCTTATTACGAGTTCGATGTGCACTGCCCTTTAACATAATATGCCAGTGCCTTAAGAAACAACATCGCAAACGGTATTATAACGGTATTATAACCTGATAATGTGGTGAGAAGTAAGTTTACTAATTAATTGATTAGTTTTCGTTCGCAAGTTTGATTTATGTTTCTTAATAGAGTATTATTTAATAATTTAAATTTTGAAGAAAGAGCATGAGTAGCGTGAGAATTATTAAATAGTATCTTCTTCTTTAAATTTAAAAGAAAGTATTATTATTAAAGAAACAAAGTGGTAGATAAAGATAAATAATATTTCATGCAGTTATTACGATATTTTCACATAAGAAGTGTCAAGATGAAAATACTATCGCAATTTCGTCTTATAGTTATGTTGTTAAGGAAGAGTGATGCATTTTTTCGCGGGTACCTATAATGCAGTTTTATAGCCTGACCACAGTCATTTCGTCGACGATGAGCGATGAGCGATGATAGTTGTCATACGCTATCGGCCGAACACAAACATATTTTCATAGCGAAAGCGATGAGCGATGAGAGCTGTCAAAGCTCTCGCGCGGTTTTCATCCTGTTGAGATTTCGCAGAAAATTTGGTGCAGTTCTTTTTCATTAATATTGTAACAAAGTCTTTTCTAATTGATTATTAATAAATAATAATAAAGAGTTTCCATTTATATTTCAATATATATTTCAATTTGTTTTTGTTTCTGTTATTTAACCCAGAAAAGGTTATTATCCTTGGACTGATTAAACAGCTGATAATTTTCTAATTCTGTAAAGTCAATAGTCAATGTCAATTTTTGTAAACAAACAAAGAAAAGAAAAACAAGACGAACTATGTGACGATGGAAGTAGAAATAGAGCGACCACCGACGATGGTTTCGTCGACGAAAGCAACGAAATTTTATTTTTTCTCGTTTCCCATAAGAGCCAATGTAATTTTGACACTAGCGACGTCATTTGTAGTCAACGAAATTTGACTGTGTTCAGGCTATTACCGTCAATACTTCACTATGCTATCTGTAAAGGAGAAATAATTTTAAAATAGATGATTTATGTTTATTTTTAGTTATGTTAATGAAGTCAATTACATTGTACGCTAATTTATTTATACCTTCTTTTTTTAAAAATTGAAATGAACTCTTAATAAACATGATCATTCATGTATTTACATATCTTTATTTTAATTATTATTTTTTACAATAAAAAATCTATTTTAGTTAAATCAATGTGTACGAAAATATGGACTTATATCACCTCTTGTTATTATTTCTTATAATATGTTATATATGAAAGTGGAATAAGTCCATTGGGGGCTCAAAAATAGATTGTTTTTCTCAACTACAATAATAATAATAATTACATAGTAAAATATAATCGATTTATAGTGTAGAAAGTTTAACTCGAATTGATTAACGTTTGCCAATGTTTTTAAATTGCTTCAAACGCAAACCCTTAAATATCTCAGTTTAGCTTAAAATAAACTTATTCCACTTTCATATATAACGACTCAATTCGGTCTTCTTCTTTACCGAGAAATTCGGCGACTTCATCCCCAAATAATGATGTTCGTCTAATAAATTTCTATTTGTATGGTACCAGCCTAACAAAGAAATCGAACGCATTCGAGTAGCAAGTAGACGGCAGAGAAACGGACTCATAATCAGTGCTGTCGAAATACAATATTATAACAACTTTTGCAAATAAATATGATTTTAAATAAATTTTAATTGCATTAAAATTAACATTGGCTGCATTCAGGACAACAAGCTGTGTTGGCTTTTTCTTGTCAGAATAAATCATGTGCTCTGAATACGTTTGCTGAGTCTTTGCTGAAAAACAACAACATTTAAACAACAACAACACTTTATGCCAAATTCCACGTGGCCGCCACACGAGAAGTAAACAAAACACTGAAAATGAGTGACAGAGAAGACAGTTCTGAGCAGATCCAGCATACAAATTTTTGGCTAAAAAAAATGGCGACGGCTTTGTCAGCCCTTCTGACCTTTCTAACCCCCTCAGACAAAAATTCAGCAAAAAGCCAATAAAGCTTGTTGTCCTGAATGCAACCATTGGAAAGATTTATAATTGTAGTACCATGCTCGGGCCGCCAAATATGGTGTGTGTGCCGCAGGTTAAACACTATTGGTTTAAAAGATCTTTTAAATTTTATATGTCGGAAAAAATCACCTCATTTATCACCTCAGCTTATGTTGGGATTTATGATGTAATGAAAGATAAGAAGGTCTGCAGCCGGGAATGAAGACATTTTAATATTTAAAATTTATGAATAGTATATATGTATGTATATTAGATTAATATGTACATGCGTGTATTCGAGCATAAGGAGATTTACATGTGCTAATTGTGTGCATTATAAATGTATGTACTTATATTTTTAACAGAATATTACAGAATTTGGCAGTAACAAATAATAATGCAGAAACGATGTTTATATGCTCTCAATGAGAAAATAACCACATACGAGTACATACATACATCTATACAAAAGACTGCGAAAATAATTCCACAGTATACTTGTATGATTCCGCGTATACTTTTATGTATATAGCTGTGTTTTTTTAATAAACTGTATAGGTTTTTTCCATACAAAATCGAAAACCCAGGTTTTATCCAGGTTTCTATCGAGGTTATGGGGAAATTTAAAGAATTTCTTACATTTCAATAGAAATCACCCGGGAAAACGTCATATGTGCTTACTGAAATCGAACAAAAAAGACCGCGAAAAATGCAAATAAAAAGCTAAAGCTGTTTTTAGTTGTTGTAATTTGATGTCGAATAGTTTTTGACGTTTAAAAATTCCCCACCATTTTTTTAATGAACTGAAACCGCAGTTCATTAAAAAAACACAGCTTATGATAATCTGATTACTGAGTCGTAAATGGTTGCCAATTGTGCAATTAGTTTGGTTGGACTTCGCATACAAAATATGTTTCAAAACTACATGGTGAGTCATTCCATTTTAGACCTTTTCCATCACGGTTCCACAACTCCAGACAGTTTTCTTCTTCGCCATTCTCGTATCGAAAATTGTTTGGTTCTCCAGCATTCCAATTTGCAAATGTAATGGGTCGTCCATTCGCCATCCAAAAAAAGCTCCCTTCGTCGGCCAAATCGGTGCCAGAGATCCAGAAGTGCTCATGACCCAATCCTAAAATTGTTTAGTTTTAAAACATACGCGTACTACGTGTTATTTTTAGAAAAATACAATTTAACTTAGAGAATTCCGATAAAAGTTAGGAGTGTGGAAATGCAAATTGAAAATGGTTGTGTGTCCCTACCACTGCACTATGGGGTGGGAGACCTGGAAAGGTGGCCAAAAGTCCGATTTAAGAGAATTTTAATTTGAACAGCACAATTACGTGCTAATATAAGGTTTTGAGGTCGATGATTACAATTATGGCATTAATTATTTTTATTGGTTTAAGTCATTCGTCTTATACTATGTCTTCGTAATTTTTAAATTTTAAAACTGGTATAAGTAATTTGTAGCCTTAAAAAACACATTTCCTTACAAGCTACACAAAAAATTTCACAGTCACCAAAAAAGCTAATACCTCAGAAGTAAATATTGCCTCAGACATTTTGAGGTATAGTATGAAAAAATTTTTTAATTTAATAAAATGCAAACCTTTAAACGCGAAAAGTGTGACTTAGACCATTTTCATAATTATGTGCACATATCTGAAAATGGGCAAGTTTGGGCAGGTTTGAATTTTAGTATATTCTATATACTTTAGATTGGCGTATAATAAATACTTTTTTGAAGTGGAGTTTTCTGGAGTAATCAAACGGTACCAACCAACATTACTAAATATTACGTAATTTACGAGTGAAGCACCTTATATATTAAATGAGTGTGTGTTTTTTAAAACTTTTTTTAGCTTCTGATGAAGCTAATGATACCAATGTGTAAAAAATAATAAAAAATTCTTACTAAAATTTTAATATAATTAATCGTAACGGAGCAATAATTGATTACTATAGGTAAAAGTTATTTCATATGTGTTTATTAATATGTCTAGATAATGGTGACATATAATTTCTTGTCCTATTTCGAATCTGACTTTTGGCCACTTTTCCAAGTCTTCGAACCCATAGTGCACTGGCGAGTAGGACTACCGAATTCGGTTTTTTCAATCAAAAATAGTTAGTTTCATAGGCTCCATAGACCCCATAGGCTAAGAAAATCTCTTGGAGGAATTTCTGCTCCAATATCGAGAAAACAACCGAAGTGGCTAGGTTGAGGAAGCTTATGGCACGCATCCCGACAACACCACGCACACTATGTATAGGTGACGGCGAGTGGACGGAAGGCAGCCAGGAAACCCTGGAATCACTAGTTGACTCTCACTTTCCAAGCTGCATAGACGATGCTCTTCCAAGCACCGCGGAAATTATAGACGAGTCTTATGAATGCGATGTCATCTCCAAGAACAGAGTGAGATGGGCTATCAAATCCTTTGACTCCTACAAATCGCCAGGGCCAGACGGTGTATTCCCTGCGCTGCTGCAACACGGAATAGAGGACGTTAGCTCGTGGCTTGTACACATTTACGAAAGATGTTTAAGGCTAGGCTATGTACCAAGCTCTTGGAGAGTATCTAGGGTTGTGTTCATGCCGAAGTCAGGTAGAAGCAGCCATATATACTACAGGCCCATCAGCCTTACATCCTTCCTTATGAAAACACTAGAAAAGGTTTTAGATGCTCATATAAGAGGAAAACTTAACCCTATATTATTGTCACCAAGGCAGCATGCGTATACAAAGGGAAAGTCGGTGGAGACGGCACTACATATGGTTGTCGCAGACATTGAGAAAGCCCTAGATCAACAAGAGTTCGCTATGGGAACTTTCATTGACATTGAGGGTGCCTTCAATAAAGTATCACCTAGAGCGATAATAGAAAGCATTCGTAATCTAGAAGTACACCCAGCTATCTGTAGGTGGATAGAGAGGTGGCTAAGACATAGGAAGATCTCAGCGGAATGGGGGGGATTCACCACCAAAAGGAAAGTCAACCAAGGAACACCGCAAGGTGGTGTCCTATCCCCCCTCCTCTGGAATCTCGTGGTGAACGCGCTACTGAAAGGTTTAGAGAAAAACTAACAAAAACTAACGGCCTACGCAGACGATATCGCCGTACTCATCACTGGCAAATTTTTTAGACACGATTGTCTCAATAATGGAAAGCACGTTAAAGGAGATCCACGCATGGGCATCCAAAGTAGGTCTCAGTGTTAATCCGGGTAAGACAGAACTTGTCCCCTAGAAAATACAAGATTCCAACCTGGAACCCTCCAATGTTGGGACAACAACGACTGACAGCAAAAAGCAGCACCAAATACCTAGGAGTAATACTGGACAACAAGCTAACGTGAAAAGCTAATGTTGAAGAGAGAGTAAAGAAGGCGTCAATGGCCCTCTATGCATGCCAAAACATTGGTCGGCAAGTCATGGGGCCTCTCTCCCTCTCTAATGCATTGGGTCTACACAGCAGTAGTATGGCCGATATTGCTCGATGGGGCTTTGGTTTGGTGGACTGCCACGACAAAAAATACAAACATTGATAAACTAGACAGGGTTCAGAGGCTGGCTGGAATGTGCATCACAGGTGCCATGAGAAGCACACCATCTGCCTCAATAAACGTCCTGCTTTACCTTCCACCCGAAGACCTGTGAATCAAAAACCACGCAAAAAAAGCCGCCCTAAGGCTGAAAGCTATTGGGCAGCTGGGGTATCTGTCTTATGGCCATTGAAAATTAAAGGAAATAGATAGGCCCACGCAACTAATAGATTACGTAACACCCAGACTAAATATTGACATAAAGCCAATAGTAACCATTAAAGAAAAGGGATGGCTGAAGAGCATTAGCCTCAGTGGCAAAACTTTTAATATTTTTACTGACGGCTCTAAAGTAAAGAAGTGGGGGCTGCGGTGTACTGTGCAGAGCTGGGGCTCAAAGAGACGTTCAGGCTGCCTGACCACTGCAGCATTTTTCAAGCTGAAATTTTTGCCATCAAAATGGCAGCCATCCTGGCCGACACACTCACGACACCAAACTCAGGAATCTATATATCGACAGCCAGGGAGCCATTAAAGCTCTCTGCGCAGATTGGATCCGCTCAACGATGGTATGGGAAAGCAAAACTGCACTTGACCGACTAATGAGAGACAAAAGCCTACATATTTACTGGGTCCCTGGACACACGGGGATTATAGGGAATAAAAAGGCTGACGAATTAGCAAATTTAGGAGCCACACTGCATACGGAGCATATGGTGACGGCTCCTATGCCTCTACAAAACCTTAAATTTAATTGTGACTCCGAAATGATAAAAGAAGCGGAAAAACGGTGGAGGTCTATCACTAAATGTAAAGCTTCAAAAATCATGTGGAGCCACAACGACGGTAGACGGACGAACTACCTACTGTCACTACTGTCACACCACTGGTTGCGTGGGCCTATCTATTTCCTTTAATTTTCAATGGCCATAAGACAGATACCCCAGCTGCCCCATGGCTTTCAGCCTTAGGGCGGCTTTTTTTGCGTGGTTTTTGATCCACAGGTCTACGGGTGGAAGGTAAAGCAGGACGTTTATTGAGGCAGATGGTGTGCTTCTTGATATTTGATATCAAGTTTGATATTTTTGTGTTACTCGCCAGTCAATCTGTCAGTTGGTGTACAGCTGATTGTCAAATTCTTTCATATTTCAGCTAAAGCATGTGCGCGGAAAAAAACAATATTCACGAAACAGAATTTGGTCACCGGGAAATGTTACTGAACCAGAAGCAGTCTTATCCCTTGACCCACGTGCAGAAATTGAAAGTAAATAAATGAAACCGGTCGAAGACAATAACAAACCTCTGAACTGCTGTTGGCAAAAGACGATTAGGTTGCTGGTCGGCAACCTGCAGCTTGCGAGTAGCATGCGGGTCAGTAGAATCATACTTGTAGCTCTTGAATAGTACACAGTTTTAAACTGATTTTAAAGTAACTTCCTGATGAGCTAGAGACTTAAAATTTGAACCGTAGATTAGAACTGGATGACAATGCAAAACTAAGCATCAACTAACCACTCATGTCCACTTTGAGGCAAGAAATGTCGGCCCTTTAAAAATGTCGCTACAATTTTTGAAATGGATTTTGAACCAGCTTCCCAGTTAGCTCGGCACTCGGAATTGGAAACATAGCTTAGAAGTAGATAACACTGCAACATAAACCATAAGCCAACCCCACTTTGAGGCAAGAAATGTGAGCCTTTTCAAAATGTTCGCTACAAATTTTTTAATTTAATATTAAACCAGTTTCCCGGTAAACTAGAAACCTGAAATTTTAACTCAGAACTGGTATACAATGATATATTAAACATACACTAACCACTCACGCCGCCGAAATGTTGAAAAAACTGCGAAGTGTTTTTTCAAATTTTGAATAATTTTTGTTAAACTTTCAAGTATTATGCTTTAATGTGGCCTCTCCTATGCCTACGAGAAGCAAAAAATTGTAAATTGCAGTAATTTCCGTTTTATTTTTAGCTTTTTGTAGAAAATTTAAAAAAAACAAAAATTTATAAACAATTTTGGCATGCTTAATTAATAATGCTGAAAATATCTCAAATGACATACTAGGCTCAAAATTGAGAAAGCGTGCTTACCGCAAGCATTTATTTTTCTGAGTGTAGAGGCTTGCAATTTTAACCATAGCTCAGATCTAAATGACAAAGCAATAATAAGCATTAACTAACCACCGACGCCCACTTTGAGGCAAGAAAGTGAGCCCTTTTAAAATGTAGCTTAAAATTTTGAAATTGATTTTAAACTAGCTTACGGTGAACTAGAGTCTCGAAATGTAGCATAGCATAGAACTAGATGACAATGCAACTTAAACGATAAACTAATCACCCACGGCCACTTTAAGGAGTGGCCCACAAATTTTGAAATTTTAAACTCGGAAACTCGAATTCGGAATTTTAACTCGGAAACTGAAACTCGGAATTTTAACTTAGAACTAGTAGACAATGATATATTAAGTATAAACTAATTATTCACGCCCACTTTAAGGCAAGGAATAAAAAATTACATATATTTGACACTAAAAAATTTATTTAAAAATATTGTATACATTTGACATAACAAATATTTTCAATAAATGTGTCAAGAAATGTTGAAAAAAATGTAATGTTTTTTCAGATTTTTAATATTTTTTGTTGAACATTTTAATTCACTGTAAAAACGTTTTATATAAAAAAGTCTTTACTTGATACCATGTTACTTTTCAGGACACCCTGAAAATTTACATCACCAACGATCTAATATCAACAGTTTCAACAAAATAAAAACTCCGCCTTTGCTGGAAAGTCGTGGCGTATAGGCGTGGCGGCCGCGGAAAGTATTGAAACGCCGGGTCAACAAAACTCCGTTTTCGCTGCGAAGTATTCCTGTATACAGGGCACTCTTATCTGAAATGCACTTTTGCCGAAATTGTTATTTTGATATATTTTTAGTTTGGAGATTTTGTTCCTTAAAGTTTTAGCACAAGCAAAAAATCAATTATTATTGTGGCGTTTTGTTGGTACTTATGCTGACAAGTTCGGCTACTTTGAATGTTCAGTTAATTTTTGACAGCTATTTTGTTTGGACGTGTTTTGGCTCGTCTTTGATTTTTTACGTAATGGATGTAGAGCAAAGCTGTGCACAAGCCGTTTTGAAGACAACTAGGCACAAATCAACAGGACTGCTGTTTTGTGACTGCCGTATGAAAATCGCAATAAACAACAAAACTGTGGTGCCTTTACCAGACCGAAAGTAATTTTTACTGCTTGTTCGAAAATTTGCAGTTGCTGTTTTAATGTTGATGCATTTCTATCTCGTTCCCTTCGCTTAAACTCCAAAGGAACGAAAGAAACGCAAACAACTCTCCCTCTTTCCCTCCGTTTAAACTCCAAAGGAACGAAAGTCAAGAATTTGCGCCCGCTCGCCACTTCGTCGATGGTGCTTTGTTTCAGAGATGAGCGATATTTCAGTACCGGTGACTTTGTCACTGTTACTCTGAAATCACTGGTCACTGTAGCGACAGAATAATATTTTAACCAGTGACAGTGACTGCCGCCTTCGTTCCAAGATATTCACACACAAATAATCGTTCCTGTCACTGACTTGTTTCACGATATTCACACACAAATATTTGTTCTTGTCACTGACTTGTTTCCGTCGCCGTGAATTCGCTTGCGTATTTTTTTCACGTACATATTGTACAAGAATCTATAGTTGCAATAATTTATAAATTATTATCTGTGCAATTTAAAAACCTGCTATAAAATATGTAATCGGTTATGAGACATTTTTATTTGATCGTATCTATTAATTATTATTATTAATTACACTAGTTTACACTGTAAATGTGCGGCTGATAAGAGGCTACTTTTCTTATAGATTCCCCCCCGCTGAATTCGAAAATCAAGGTTAATACTTTTTCTACGGAACAGTTTTTTTTCAATTTTTTCGTTTTTTTACCTCTTTTCACTTTAAAAATTATATCTGGATCTCAATGTATCCGATTTGGTAATTTTTCGTTCCAAATAAAAGACAATGAAATGACGAACAAATACATGTAATGATATCTTTAATCAGTTAAACGGTTCAAAAGATATCGATTAAAACAGTCCAGATTTAAAAAAAAATAATTTTAAAACTCATTCTGTGGCCACGGAAAAATAGAAAAAAAAAATAGCAAAAATTCCGTTTTTATCATGTACGTAGAGCTGATTATTTCACGCAAAAAATAACACTAACCAGAAAAAAGTCTACCAAAAAATGATGAAGTTATTAACGATTGAATGAATAAATTCAAACGCCACATTTTCTGAATAAATCTTATTAATTTTTTTGACAAGTAATTTTTGTTTTTTTGTTGTCACGACGAAAACTAACATTTGGTTTTGCATAAAACAACACAATTAAGTGTCCCTCCGCTCAAACTTCAAAAGCATACTTATTCATTATTCCATATATCGTTCTTTTCTTTGTTTTTGTTGTAAATTGTCTACATCGGGGCCACAACGATTGAACAAAATGAAAAAATGTGCTGCCACATTTTCGAGAAAAACGACAAAGAAAAAAGAAACGAAAAAAAGGAAAGGGCACGCAACTTTTCTAACTAAAAGCCTAGGAGACGGCTGACCGTATGTATGTATTTAATATGTATGTGTATTTCGTATGTGTATCCTTCTCTTATATCTATTTAGCAATAAGTGGCATTAAAACTGCTGCGTCATTTTCGACTGACAATTTTGTTTTTGTTTCCAGCAGAGCATCAGCAATAAAGGCTGTTGGTGCAAATCTGAAATGTTTTGTCTATTTTTACTGCTAAAACGTTCTGTGTTTTAAAAGTCGTTTTAAATCGGCTTGTGCACAGCTCTAGTACAGAGGCCCCATTCCTTCGATCGACGAGGAATCGATAAATTTGGATCATCTTTCACACTTTCGTATACAGCGTTCGACAGATGCTAATTATAAGTTGCGCTAATCGACAAGTATTTTTTAATGTTAATTTGAATAATTTTATAGCGTTATTCAAGCTTGAGTCTGAGATATGTAATTTGCCAGAGTATGCAGATAATAAGTGTCAAAGGCTCCGGGAAATAACGCCCAAATGAAATAAAGCCCACTTTTTTTTTATATGAAGATTTGTGATCGTAAAATTTGGGTGTTATTTAATTTTTTTGTAAAAATTATAAAATTTCTGAAAATGAAATAACGCCCAAATTACGCCGCCGGCTTAACTTTAACACACAGAAGGACCCTGGATAGAGGAAGACTTTTCAGCAAAGAAGATGGTTTTGTTGGCTGAGGGTTATAATCACTGCCCCGGCCGCAGGCCGGCATGCAGAAGGACCCTGGATAGAGGAAGACTTTTCAGCAAAGAAGATGGTTTTGTTGCCTGAGGGTTTTAATCCCTGCACCGGCCGAAGGCCGGCATGCAGAAGGACCCAGGATAGAAGAAGACTTTTCAGCAAGGAGATGGTTTTGTTGGCTAAAGGTTTTAATCCCTGCCACTTTTTGCCTGCGCAGAAGGACCCTGGATAGAGGAAGACTTTTCACCAAGGAGATGGTTTTATTGGCTGAGGATTTTAAAACAGGCAGGGATTAAAACCCTCAGCCAACAAAACCATCTTCTTTGTGAAAAGTCTTCCTCTATCCATGGTCCTTCTGCGTGCCGGCCTTCGGCCGGGGCAGGGATTAAAACCCTCAGCCAACAAAACCATCTTCTTTGCTGAAAAGTCTTCCTCCATCCAGGGTCCTTCTATGGGCCGGCCTTTGGCCGGGGCAGGGATTAAAACCCTCAGCCAACAAAACCATCTTCTTTGCTGAAAAGTCTTCCTCTATCCAGGGTCCTTCTGCGTGCCTGCCTTCGGCCGGGGCAGGGATTAAAACCCTCAGCCAACAAAACCATCTTCTTTGCTGAAAAGTCTTCCTCTATCCTGGGTCTCTCTGCATGCCGGCCTTTGGCCACGGCAGGGATTTACACCCTTAGCCAAAAAAACCATCTTCTTGCTGAAGAGTATTTGTATACTAAATCGTCCAGTAAGTCCAACAGCTGCTTCGTAGCTAACGCATTTCAGCATTTATCGCAGAATTAGTCCTTATTTCATTTTTTTGGGCTTTAATTCATTTTTCGGAAAAATTTGAAAATTTCTTAAAATGAAATAACGCCCAAAATGGGCGTTATTTGTGAGGCGTAATGATAAGTTGCAATTTATCTTCTTTAATTCAGTATTTTGGACTCTGGATTTTTTAAAAAAGCAGTAATACTGTTACCCGAGGCAAAAATGAATTGATGAAAAAAATTTTTTAAATTTTATTTTCTAACTATTCACCTTTATTGTACAAACACAATTTGGCGATCTGGGGTGCGCGATAATTTTTTCTGTTTAAAGAAACAAACCAGTCACCGAGCTCGCTCTGGATAGCCGAAAATTTCAATTTTTTTAGCTCTTTAGACATTCCTCTCATTTGCTGCAAAAAGTACTGCCTACCTTTCACCGAAAAACGCTCAAATTAGAGAAGTGTTGTCGTGGCGAAGCAGGAAGCCGTGAAGCAGCAGTTCAGCAAGCTGCGCGAATCTACTTTGCAACAACAATTATTCACTGAGACGTGGAACTGAGAGAGAGGAAAACAGGAAAAATTCAGAAAAAAATTAAAAGAAATTATGTTTTTATAGTAGTAGTGGGGTTGTACCAGACATTTTTTTTGTAGCTAAAAGCTCTATGTCACCCATTTCTGTTCAATTCCCATGTTAAACCTCAACTGTTAACAGAACAAAAACAATTAGGGGTAGCATTTTTGGGGCTGGAACGGATTAATGGCATATCAATTAATTTCAATGGGGAAAATTGCTTTGAGATACGAGCAAATTGATATACGAGCAAGGTTACGGAACGAATTAAACTCGTATCTCGACGTACCTCTGTATTGGTATTATTTTAATCGTTATTTTGAAAGTGGCATAATTCGCTTTGTTTTTTAACCGAGATATTTACAGGTTTGCATTTCGGGTGTAATGAAATACTTATGAATAAGGAAGTTCTGTTTTATGAAAATTTAGATTTTAGAAAATTTTGTAAAATTCTGTAAGTGTAAGGAGTTCTGTAAGCACTTGTTAAAGTGCTTTTATCATTAACTCCTTTTTTGCAAGAGGTGGACTTATTTCACATAAAGAAACCATTTATTTAATGATTATTATTTTAGATTAGGTTCTCCAATAGAGGCCGATATAAAAATTGCAATGGTGGATGTAATTAGAGAGTTTATGAATATGGAATTTCAATTGATTCTAAAATTTCTTTTCGTGAGCATTTAGGTAATAATTGTGAGGTTTCTATTGACTTTTCATAACTTACCAAAGTCCCGAATATTTTTTTCCAATCTGTCGTTCTCTTCTTGTGAAGAAATACTTGCCAGATGCATTCCATGGTACCGACAATACTGAGTAGCTTTAAACCAATTAGCCTTAAATGAAAAATATAATTCTTTATTAGACTTTTTAGTGCTCTTATTATGAATTATTTTTTTAATTAGGTTTAATTTTTCCATTTATTTACTTGTCCTTATTCTTACTTGTTAAATCTAATATAATTATAATTATAAAATGTTTATAAAACTTTTTACTTCAAAAAACTGAAATACTTGTGTCAATCTCTATATACTCGTATAAAAATGAAAGTCCTGACTGAATCATCAACGCCCAGGCTAAACGTTTGGACCTAGAAAGCTGAAATTTTGCACAGACGTTTCCTTTATGATGTATACAAGCACTTGGAATATTTGGAAATTTTGAAATTCAACCCCTAAGGTGGTGAAAAGCGGCTGCAAAATTTGTATGAGGAATATTTTATTTGTGGTCATATTTGCTTGAAACTTGGTCTTAATGCTCTTTGGTGTAATTAATAAAATATGTACATAGTTCGGCATTTTTGAGAATCCAACCCTTGAACGGGTGAAAAGGGGTTGCAACGTTTGTATAAGGAATATTTCATTTGTGGTCGGAAGCAACACACGCTTTCTAAACATTTAACCAGAATGAGCCACAGCAACGGGGGCCGCGTACGTCTAGTCGAATATAATTAATAGAAGTACATACGAGTACATTTGATTTATAAAAAACTTAAATAAAGTGAAATTATTCATGCTTCCATCTGGAACATCAACACCACATCACAACTTATCAATGGAGAACAACCAATTAACTTTTCATAATCAAACTGCAAATCCATTTTTACTTATTAACCAATCAAATTACTGATTATCTGAATAAGATGCCCGGATGCTAAGTTTTTATGAGTTCTCTTATTGTATCCGCTTCACATTTGGTCTCCAAAAACGAACCAAACGATTGGCGACCACGCGGAGATTATAGGAGACAAAATTGTGTTACCATAACAGCCCCCAAAACCACTCCCCTATATCCCCTATACCACGGGTCGGCAACCTGCGGCTCGCGAGCCGCATGCGGCTCAGTAGAATCATACTTGTGGCTCTTGAATAGTACAAATTTTTAAACTGATTTTAAAGTAACTTCCTGATGAGCTAGAGACTTGAAATTTGAGCCGTAGATTAGAACTGGATGACAATGCAAAACCAAGCATAAACTAACCACTCATATCCACTTTGAGGCAAGAAATGTGGGCCCTTTTAAAGTGTCGCTACAATTTTTGAAATAGATTTTGAACCAGCTTCCCGGTTAGCTGGGGACTCGAAATTGGGACCATAGTTAAGAAGTAGATAACAATGCAACATAAACCATAAGTCGGTTAGTCACGCCCACTTTGAGGCAAGAAATGTGGGCATTTTAAAAATGTTTGCTACAGATTTTTAAATTAATTTAAAAATAGTTCCCCGGTAATCTGGAAACCCGAAAATTTAACTCAGAACTAGTATACAATGAAATATTAAACATAAACTAATATCTTTTAGAATTTTTAACAATTTTGTTTAAAAAATAACTTACCACTTTCGGTGGAAAAAGGGCCCTTAACTCCAGGAAGGTTGCCGACCCGACCCTTGCCCTATACCATCGCCCCTATATCATAGTCCGAACACAGTCAGGTCACTAGCGACTAGTCGCTGTCAAAATTACATTAGTTCTTATAGGAAACGAGAAAAAAATAAAATTTGCCTTCAGTTAAATCTATTTCTATCGTTGAATCTATTTCTAATTCAGTCGCTTTAGAGTCTCCGCACAACTATGAGTCTCCGCACAACCAAACTTCGCAAAGTCTACAGTAAACTTTTCAGTACGATTTGACGGGAGCTCTGACGCTAGAAGTTACGAATGCTTCAGAGTCTCCGCACAACCAAACTTCGCAACGTCTACCGTCAACTTTTCAGTACGATTTGACGAGAGCTCTGACGCTAGAAGTTAGAAGTCACGAATGCTTTAATCCAATTCTCTCTCTGACGTCGAACTTCCACTCGCTGTATGTATCAACAGAATGGTAGATACATAAATGAAAAATGTGAACAAACGTCTCTAACGTCTGCGTCTTTTATTTAAGGGCGAAGTCAAGAGAGAAAGCGACGTTTGAGAGTCTCCGCACAACCAAACTTCGCAACGTCTACAGTCAACTTTTCAGTACGATTTGACGAGAGCTCTGACGTTAGAAGTTAGAAGTCACGAATGCTTCAATTCAATTCTCTCTAACGTCGAACTTCCACTCGTTGTTTTTGAGAAATTTTTGTTTGTATTGCAGAAACGTATTACCACCTTTCATCGAAAAACCTTAATTTTCACTTTGATTTTTCCTTCGTTTAGCGAAGTGCGTGCGAAGTTGGTTGTGCGGAGGCTCTGACGTTGCGAAGTTGGTTGCGCGGAGACTCTCAATTTACAGGATGGCAGATACAGAATGGTTGATACAAAAATGAAACAAGTAAGAGCGTTAACTTCGGCCTGGCCGAAGCTCATATACCCTACACTCGCATCTGCCGAAGTGGTGATAAAAATTGGGCGGGCGACGATTTACATATAGTAAATTTTGATAAATTGACTCATTTACAACACTGATTTTCCCAACAAACACCTCATTTTGTGGTATGGTATACTAGTGGGCGTGCCACGCCCATTTTTTGTGAGATAACTTTCAACAATACGGTGGAAACTGGAGCTTTAGATCCGGACTACGAGCTGAGAAATTCAGTTCTTGAATTTGATTTCATTAATATTATTGAAAAAAGTAGGCGTGGCAATGGTTAGATTTTCTCTATTTTCGATTTAAAAGAGCATTAAATACAAGAGAATATTCGTGGCCACTTTTATGACGATACTTCTACTCGTTCTCCTGTAGTAGCCATTTTTGTCACAATTTTTGACTGACCACGCCCATTTTCAGGATTATATTTTTGTCTGAGACGGTGGACTCGGGAATAGAATTTTAGCTTAAAATTCCCTCTAAAAGCTGAGAAATTGAACTATAAGCACGGATTAATAGGCGTTGCACTGGCCATACCAAACAGCGTAGGATAACAAAGAACATTCGTGCCAAATTTTATGACGATATCTCAATTCGTTCTCCTGTAATCGTGATTTCCACAGACGGACGGACGGACAGATTCGATTTAGCCATGTTCGTCCGTCTGTCTGAACATGGCTAAATCGAATCAGGAGTTTATTCTGAGCCAGAATATATATGCTCTTCTATACCTGCCACGCCTCCTTTAATGCGTTACAAACGGAAGAACAAAGTGAATATACCCTCATCCCTTCGGGTGTAGTGTATAAATATAAACAAACTTCGCTAACGTCTGCGTTTTTTATTTAAGGTTAAAGTTAAGCGGAAGAGCGACGTTTGACGTTGCGAAGTTGGTTGTCTACAGTCAACTTTTCAGTACGAATTGACGGGAGCTCTGACGCTATAACTTAGAAGTTACGAATGCTTTAATTCAATTTTCTCTGTGACGTCAAAATTCCACTCGTTGTTGTTGAAAAATTATTGTTTGTTTCCGAAAACGTATTGCCGCCTTTCATCAAAAAATCTACATTTTCACTTAGGTTTTCCCTTCGTTTTACGAAGTGGTGGAAGTATTCGCTAATTTTGCTTGTGAGAAGGTTGGTGGAGGAGGATGGTTGATACATAAATGAAAATATAAACAAACTTCGCTAACGTCTGCGTTTTTATTTAAGGGCAAAGTTAAACGTGAGAGCGACGTTTGACGTTGCAAAGTTGGTTGTGCGGAGACTCTTAGTCGCTTGCCGGTTTGGTTTCTTTAGAAAAATTTGACATTTCGTTTTAAAGAAATAGAAATACTCAAACACAGCAGAATTAGCATAAAAGTGAATTGAAGTTAGTATTTAAAACAAATATAATTTGTTTTTGCTTTTTTAATATACATATATATATAAATATATTTTTAATTTGCTTTTTATATAAAAATTGTCAAAAGGATGGACAATGAAGAGAAACACATACAGCAGGTGAGTCGCTGTCGCGTGCGACTTAATTGTAATCAACTCCAGGCATCTGACAACTCTAGTCGCTGGTCGCTGATTTCAGCGATCTGACTGTGTTCGGGCTTTTACTAGGCCGATATGAAGAAGCTTTTGCATATTGTCATACCCTTAGCATAAACCTCTTCTGAATGCCTGTTCGAATTTTAATACTGTTTGTTCTGTAATTAATTATTCTGATTCTGTTTGGTTAGTTAAACGGAAAATTTTAAACTTTTTATCTAATTCCTGAATCTATTATATATGGAATTTTTAACTTTTTTTGAAAACTATAAAGCAATGTGCTTAGTTTATCTTGAATAAATAATAAATAAATTGTTGAAAATTTATTTATGGAACACCAAAGGCACATTTTGTTTGTTTTATATTGATCCCATATTCTTGTAAGTTTGTGAAAATTGTTTTTAAATGTTCGAGGTGTTGAGCTATAGCAGAGCACTCACCCAGAGAACTTTAAACGCAGAAAAAATTTGGTAGCCTTGAACGTGATTTGTTAAATGTTTTAATATTTTTTTGCCGCTACCGCAGAAACCTCTAGAAGTTTTATCCTGGTTTCATTCTGTAATTAGGGGATATTTTTGCATCGCGATTTAGTCGTTTTGGGATGTTGTCGTTTGGAATTTCGTCCGTTACGTACTATATGGTGACGGCAACCATCAAATTCTTAAAATCAAAATATGGCAATATTGTGTAATTTGTCACCTATTGATTATTTTCTGTGAACTCGCTAACTTATTCTGATAAACCAGCAACAATTGATGTTTTGGAGGCAAACATACGGCCAACGGTGCTAAAAGTGGCCCAAAATGCGATTCATCAAGAACAACCACTGTGGCCAAATTCCTGAGATCATTTTTAAATGCCATGTTTTGATCTTTAAAAAAAAATAATAGAATTTAATTGAAATGAAATTTTTTGTGGTATTTTTTACAATATGAAGTTCTGTTGGTCTTAAAAACACACCCAATATTTCCACACCCAATATTTACTTGAAAATTACTTTATAAATGTTTTGTACAGTTAATTTTTCTGCTCGGGTGTCGCCCCTATGGACTATACGCTGGGTTTAAAATTTGTTTTCATTGATACTTTTTACATAATAATTGATTTTGTGCTCATTTATTTTCTAATTATACCCTACACTCAAAGGGATGAGGGTATATTTACTTTGTGCTTCCGTTTGTAACGCATTAAAGGAGGCGTGGCAGGTATATAAAGGTATATATATATTCTGGCTCATAATCACCTCCTGATTCGATTTAGCCATGTCCGTCCGTCCTTGGAAATCACGATTACAAGAAAACGAATAGAGGTATCGCCATGAAATTTTGCACTAATATTCTTTGTTATCCTACGCTGTTTGGTATTGAAAATGGGGAAAAGTAACCAGGGCCATGCCTACTTTTAGTAGAAAATATGCACTAAGAATTTTTAGCAAAAATTTTATTTCTGAGTCCATCATCTTAGACTAATATATATTCTCAAAATGGGATGACACGCCCACCTATATATTATACCATATAAAGAGGTGTTTGGTAGGAAAAGCGGTGTTTGAGAAGAGTTAATAGATCAAAATGTGCTCCCTGTAAATTAAGAAAAAGTAGGTGTCACCCGCCAACTTTTTATCACTTCGACAGCTGCGGACAGCTGCGGATGTAGGGTATATGAGCTTCGGCCAGGCCGAAGATAACCTGTCATCCTGGGCGGACCGCCCCTTCTCCCCTTCTCCCCCTCGCTACGTCGCTGATACTCGTATAATAGATCTTTAGGGCGATAAATCTGTCACATTATATTTCAATGTAAAATATTGTATATTTTCGGCAACTTACCTTGAAAAAGATTCCCAGGTAGTATCTTTTCTCGCCGAGCTTTAATAATGGCATTGTCCATTTGTTGACATAAATCGTTTCTTCTGCAGAATTTGGGCAATCTGAAGGTGGAGGGATAAAACGTTTTATTCTAAAGTTAAGACTCTCAACTACTAATTTATTATTTCATCATAAGGCATTACTTAACATAAGTCTAAAAAAGCTTGCACGCCGTGCTTTACGCAAAATTTCATTTCACTTGAAAGAAAAGATCCACGTACTCCAACGTACTCTCTCCCATAGGCCGACTTCATACGCCAACGAGAAACAATTTAAACAACTTCTCGTGTTCGCTTGTCGTCTGTTTCCAATTTGAAATTGTTTATTCCCAATTTGAAATTGTTTATTCCCAATTTGAAATTGCTTAGTCCCAATTTAAAGTTGAAAGAGTATAGTAGAAGTTCAAAAGTAAAAGTTAAGGGTCTTATTCATAAAAACTCACAAAGCTCTTGTAAACGGTTGGTAAGAAAAATTCGAAAAAACGTTACTCATAACAATTTTTACCTTAAAAAGTATTTGTATGAGGTTTGTAAGTCGACAGATTTTAAAATACAGTCGATGCCTTTTTAAACCTTTTGTAAAATGAAAACTGTCAAATTTTGATAAATAAAAATTTAAAAAAAAAACTAAGCAGAAAAACCTAATAAAAGCGGTTGCAGTAATTCGCACGCATATACGCAAATTAAATAATTTGTTAATCAAATTTGGTTTGGTTTGATGCTACACATAGTGGCAAAACGAAGAAGCTCTTAGAAATAACGTACGAGATACATATTTCTCAACAACCTTTGCATTGAAATGCTTGAGCGCTGTAAGGAACGATGGAATATATATATATTATATATATGTATATATATATATATATATTATATATAATTATTATATATTATATATAATACATATAATATAAATATATTATAAATAATATAAATATATAATATAAATAATATTATATATATATAATAATAATAATTGGTATAATTGGTATAGTATGTTACTTATGATATTTTATGAACTGCAATGCAGTCAGGTTCATTTTTTGGTCAAATTTCATGAACTGCATTAACCTCTGTAAATGAAAGAAATTACGTTAACATAGGCAGGAACAACGCCACTAGCTGAAGGCACGAGCCGACTTTTCTGCTGACACAATTCATAGAATTCATAGAATAGTAGTATTAAAAAACATTATGATTAAAAATTGTATATAAACCCAATTAATAAATAAATCGAAGACAGTCTTTTAATAATTAAAAGGTGTTATCATTTGCGGGCTTGAATCGACTTATGTTCCGATTATAAGCAACTAAAACGTAAACAATTTACACAATCGGTTCAAGTGCTGAATTATGCAAATATTATTACTTAGTCTACAACATTAGGTCCAACAACATTAGTGGCACACGTTAAACAGCGGTTTTGGCCAGTAAAAGCAACCAGCATGGCAAGGTCAATAGTCCATCATTGTGTTCGATGTTTCAAGGCACGGTCACAACTGTTGCAGCCATTAATAGGCAATCTACCAGCAACAAGAGTCACACCAGCACGACCATTCATTAATGCTGGAGTCGATTACTGTGGACCATTTTGGATTAATAATAAAATACGCGGGAAGCGGCCAACAAAAGCATATCCCGCTATATTCTGCTGCTTTGCGTCGATAATGCAAAAATCAAAATCTTTACGGCGATAATGCAACAAATTTAGTTGGAGCGAAAAACCAGCTTGCCAAATTAACAGCATCAATTCACTTTCATTTCATAAAGCCTAGAATCCCTCACTTTGGAGGACTTTGGGAAGCGGCAGTCAAGTCCGCGAAACATCTCCTGTGAAGAATTGACCTACGAAGAATTCGAAACAGTCATTGTGGAACTCGAGACCCATTCCAGTTCAATGTCCAACGATCCTAATTATCTAGCAGCACTTACTCCTGGACAGATTTTTTAATCTGAGAACCACTGACAAACCAAGTTGATGCAGGAGCTGTTGTGACAAAGGATACTTTAGAAAATCGATGGAAGGCGGTATCACAGCCTAAAAATGAATTTTGGCGCAGGTGGTCACGCGAGTATTTCAATGAACTCTAACGCAGACTTAAATGGGAAAACCAAGCCGACAACGTTGAACCAGGAACAGTTGTATTCATTAAGAAAGACAACACTCCGGTACTACATTGGTCACTGGGAAGGATTACAAAAACCATTAAAGGAGAAGATAATCTAGTTCGAGTAGGTTAAGTCAAAACAGCAGTAGGCACAATTAAGCGCTCTATACAACAACTAGCTCGACTACGAATGAGATACAATCAAGCCAATGAGAAGTCAACCAATAAGTAACCAATCAAATAATCCAGTGACGTTATGACAGGAATACCACCAAAAAGGCGAAGACCATCTTCATTTAACCTAGGAATAGTGCTTCTAATGACCATGTTAATGATGCCCGTGATATGGGGAGAAGGTGTTTATGACCTCAAGCCATATTGGATGGAAATGAAAGCCTTTTCAAATAGGACTTTAGTGCTGCGACATCTATGTCAGGAAATAATGCAGAAGGATATTTTCAAGAACAGATATTTTCTGTAACTGCCTTACAGAATGTTGAGAAGACACTCAGAATAGATAACAATCTTCTATCAGTTAATCGAAAGAAAAGGTATGTGTAGGGTTCTTCATTATTCATTCTACTACTTGTTTAATTAATTACACTTTACTTAAAGTTCCGAAATCGAAATATCACAAGTTGTATATTTCATTAAATAATCAATTTTTCATTTTCAATTATTCAAAAATTAAAATCTCAACCGAATGTATAAAAACTATTGTACGAATAAATTTATAAATATAAAATAAACATAAAATAATTGTAAGTCATATTTGGACCTACAACTGGCGAAAATCTAAACGCTACATATCAGCGCACAACGCTAAAAAAAAAAAAAAAATACGAATGTAAATCGACCGACAGAAAATGCTAACAAATTTCTTTGGTACGAACTAACTCGCACGTCGTCCGAGAACATCAAATTGGTCAATTGATAGCAAGCTAAGTCTATTACAGCCAGCGAGCAGTAACATTTTCAATTACTTGATGGTAAAAGTCACTGTTTCTTACTGCTGCTGCTGTCGTTGTTTATGTCGTCGCTATTGTGAGTACCGCGGTCGCTAAGTACGTAAAAGGTTCAGTTGGAAAATTCACCGATACAAACACCACTTCTGCTCGAATTATCCAAAAACGCATTAAAACTAAGCAAATCAAAACTAAGAAGTTCAATTCGATAATAATCATCATCATCGTAATCATCGTTAAGCCAGAAACCGCAAAACAAGCTAAACAACAATCCAAGACTCCAGCTCTCTAAAGCCCCAAATCTAGCAAGTATCCAGAACGTAACTTCTTTTGATGAGTTCAACAACATCTAGTGATCCTCAATCAACAATCATTCTGTGTCAATCACCAGCTTATTACAGACCCAGAGAATCGTTCAAGCTACACATCTCCCGTGCGAACCATTCCAATACAGTCTTGCGATCCAGTTGCCTTTTTATTAAGTGGTACATGGTCCGTTTCGAATTCATCTATAAACTCCAACATACATAGCAGCTCAAGGTAATAACAGTGTTGCACACTGTTGTATTGTACCTAATTAATCTAATTAAATCTAACTAATCATTATTATTTAATTATTATTAATTAATTCTAACCTAACCTTAAGTGATCTGGCCTTAATTAACTAATTCTCTTAATTAACTTAATTCTTAATTCTTAATTAACTAATTATCTGACCTTAATTAACTAATATTAATTAATATACTAATAATAATTAGATATAACTTATAAACTTACTTATATAACTTATATCTTATTTAAAACTAATTAATTCAAGTTACATAATTATATCATAACCATCAAAAAATTGTCATAGAACGTTAAGTTTGTTCATTTAAACTAGTTAACAAAATAATTAACAAAATCAAACCTTTTTCTTTGAATTGTGAACTCTTCCTCCGATAGAAACATGCTCCATTCTCCACAACGAGACACGATAAACCACAATAACTTAATCGATTTAGCTTAAGCTAACAACCAAATAATGGTTAATACTACAGCTAACCCGACAGTTATTAACGCTGACCACGAATTTAGCAACGCGGCTAATATCAACGAAGTTTTTGCAACTTCCGTAAAACTTCCACAATTTTGGACAAATTGTCCAGAGGCATGGTTTATACATGCCGAAGTGCAATTTAACACCAAAGGTATAACACAAGATACCACCAAATTCGAATACGTCATAGCAGCATTACCACAAGAGGTCATTATGACCATCTTAGATTTTATACAGAACCCCCCTAGGAACAACAAGTATAGTGAGCTAAAGAGTGTCTTAATTGAAAGACACTCTCTAAGCGAAAATACTAAAATAGATAAAATTCTTACAGATTCAGAAATAGGAGACCGTAAACCCTCGGAGTTTTATCGGTCCCTCGTACTTCTCGCAGGTACTAGTTTTAGCCAAGATACCGTAAAGAAATTATGGTTGAGGAAATTACCAGGAACTTAAACGCGATTTTAGCTAGCACGAACACAACGGACGTAAACCAGTTAATTAAACTAGAAGATAACATTTGGGAAGCCATAAACCGAAAAGAAGTATCGGCAGTTAATTATGCCCACACTAACGCCGAAAACCAAATTATTAACAATTTGGTTAAAACAACCGCACTGATGTGCGAGAATTTTCAAAAAATGTCTCTAGAACTTTGCGCTATGAAACAACAATTCAGTCAATCTAGACAGAGAAGTTTCGACAGAAGTAGGACAAGAAGTCCCTTTAGACGTAGATCTAAATTAAGAGACAACCCAAACTGGTTGTGCCGTTTCCATTACAAATTCGGTGAAAAAGCACGAAAATGCGAACAACCTTGTGCATTCAACAAAAATAGTAATCCGTCAAACTAATATCTTCCGTTGTTACAGCGACGAACAACGGAAACTTAGATATCAGTACACGTCGCTTATTCATTTTAGATAAAGAAAACAAGCAAAGATTTTTAATAGATAGTGGCGCGAAAATTTCGGTACTTCCAGTGTCCAAATTTCCACATACCAAACGTTCATCAGATATTATTCTTACAGCAGCAAACGGCTCTACCATCCCCACATATGGCAAGAAACTTTTAAATGTTAATTTAGGATTAAGACGCGATTTTCCTTTCCAGTTTCTGATAGCCAACGTCGCTAAACCTATAATCGGCGCAGACTTTTTGTGGAAATATGGTCTGTTAATAGACGTTAAACGTAAACGCTTAGTTGATCCGTTAACTAACCTTTCAGTTAATCTATCTCCTCTTTTTGCAATATAGCACTACCCAAAATGTTCGTAGTGGACAATCACTTTCGTCCGAACCAGACTATTCCAAACCCGTCTTCCATTCTACAGTGCACCGACTGGTAACAGAAGGAATGTTACCCTTTTCTAAACCACGACGGTTAGACCCAGTCAAATACAAACTCGCAAAAAGCGAATTCGACTTTTTAGTTAAATCAGGGATTTGCAGACCCTCGAACTCAGCAGTTTCGTCACCACTGCACTTAGTTCCAAAAAAAAACCCTAATGACTGGCGTCCTTGTGCAGATTTCAGAAGACTGAATGTAGTTAC
Organism: Conops quadrifasciatus; assembly: GCA_949752815.1. Lineage (NCBI taxonomy): Eukaryota > Metazoa > Arthropoda > Insecta > Diptera > Conopidae > Conops > Conops quadrifasciatus. The sequence goes on from OX457079.1 coordinate 17,943,062, forward strand.
GGTTCCAGACCGATATCCCCTACCACATATTCACGATCTGAATATGAACATTAGAAATAAACGTTTCTTTTCGAAAATTTATCTAGTGAGAGCATACCATCAAATACCAATGAATCCAGAAGACATATACAAAACAGCGATCACCACCCCCTTTGGAATGTTTGAATTCACAAGAATGCCCTTCGGATTAAGGAACGCAGCACAAACATTCCAAAGATTTATCAATGAAGTAGTTAACGGATTAGACTTTGTTTTCGTTTACTTAGACGATATTTTGATAGCCAGCGAAACGGAAGAACAACATCTAAAAGACCTTCGAACCCTTTTTACCCGACTTACAAAATACGGCCTAAACATTAAACCGAACAAATGTACATTCGGAACCAATAACATAGATTTCTTGGGTCACAATATCTCAGAAGCAAGAATTACACCTTCAGAAGAGAAAGTCCGAGCCATTCGCGATTTCGAAAGACCCAAAACAGTTAAACAGGCGCTAAAGTTTATAGGGATGGTAAATTATTATCATAGGTATATAGGCAAGTTGGCAGAAAAAACTGCAATCCTATATAAAATAATTAACGAAGCCGCCAAAAGAAAAGATAAGGTCTTGTCGTGGGACAAAGAAACGTCGGAGATTTTCGAGCAAATTAAACTGTGTTTAAAGTGTAGCCGTCGGCGCAGTGCTGCAACAACACTACAACAACAAGTCCGAGCCTTTAGAATTCTTCTCCAAGAAGTTAAGTCCCTCAGAGCAAAAATATAGCGCATTCGACCGGGAACTTTTAGCCATATTCGCCAGCATTAAACATTTTAGGCATTGGCTAGAAGGGAGACAATTCGTAGTGTACACGGATCACAAACCTTTGACATATGCACTTAGTTCGAAAACAGATCGCAGCCCCAGACAAATCAGGCATCTAGAATACATATCACAGTTTACCAGCGACATACGGTATATAAAAGGGGAAACCAACATTATCGCAGACACCCTTTCGCGCGCCTTCGAGGTAGACGCTTTTAAGAACACGGATTTGAATTTTAAGCTTCTACATGAGGAACAACAAAAAGATAACGAACTTGAAAAGTTAAAAGTGGACCAGACGACATGCCATAATTTGAAACCAATCACTTTAACGCTTCTTAATTTGGAGATATGGTATGAAACCTTAGGTAAAACACCCAGGCCATTCGTACCTAGTAGCTTACGCAAGCAGGTTTTCGACCGATTACATGGAATCGCACATCCGGGCACTAAAGCCACACGACGTCTCATTATCTGCAGGTATTATTGGCCGAATATGTCCAAAGAAATAAATATTTGGTCAAAACAGTGCATCAGTTGCCAAAAATCAAAGGTCTACCGACACACTAAACCTCCAATAACCAAAATACCAATTCCAAAAGGTAGATTCGAACATATCCATCTGGACATAGTAGGACCTTTACCACCTTCCAAAGGCTATCGTTACATATTGACCATCATAGACAGGTTCACACGTTGGCCTGAAGCGTTTTCCTTAAGAGACATCAACACCACTACAATTGCAGACATATTTTTCAACCAATATATTTCGCGTTTCGGAGTACCCCTTCAAATAACGACAGACCAAGGCTCACAGTTCACATCAAAATTTTTCTGTGAACTGACAAAACTACTCGGTAGTCACAAAATTAAAACTAAAATTGAACTACCAATAGTTCTATTAGGTTTAAGATCCACCTTCAAAGAAGATCTTTCTGCCACACCTGCAAAAATAGTTTACGGGCGGAATATACGTCTCCCAGGCGAATTAGTTTTTCCAAGTAAAGATAACGATCCGGCTGATGTTTTGAATAATATAAAACAACATTTCAGAACTGTTAAATCCAACATTAAACATCACCGAGATACAGACAAAGACACATACATACCAAAAGACCTTAACACATGTAAACACGTATTTATCAGAAGAATCAACCAAAAAATCACTACAGGAACCTTACGAAGGGCCGTACAAAATTATAGAAAAAGAAAAATATTACTTTAAAGTAGAAATAGACAATGACATTAAAATAATACCGACAAACAGACTCAAACCTGCCAACATAGAACCGCCACTTACAACAAACACAAACAATACATTACCTCACACACAAAAAAAAGTAACTTTTAATCTTTTAAATTTTGGAGGGGGAGTATTGTAGGGTTCTTCATTATTCATTCTACTACTTGTTTAATTAACTACACTTTACTTAAAGTTTCGAAATCGAAATATCACAAGTTGTATATTTCATTAAATAATCAATTTTTCATTTTCAATTATTTAAAAATTAAAATCTCAACCGAATGTATAAAAACTATTGTACGAATAAATTTATAAATATAAAATAAACATAAAATAATTGTAAGTCATATTTGGACCTACAGTATGCAACAAACGACAAGGATCACAGACCTGCAACAATTAGAAGGAGCAAGAGAGGTGTATTGAAAATCGTAGAAAACGTCGCAAATTCCCTATTTTTAGTACTGGATTCAGAGTACGAGGCACAAATGCTAAAAACAATAGAGACTTTTTGTTCAATGGTCTCTCCAACACTTGGTCAAGAAGCAGACGTCGACTCTCGATGCCACTATAAACATATTTAAGCAATACCAGATGGCTTTTACGACCAATGGCTGTCAGAAGTCTCCAAAATTTAGGGCACAGGTTAACACACGGATCATCAATCCAAGGTTCTTCAAAATTTCACCTCGCTACCTGTGCAACTTATCTTAATATCAGCAAACCTGCAACGCATTCAAGATTCTATCGTAGATGTACTCACGGGCACTCATCATGGAAAAAACAGCTCAAGTTTGATCACACCCAACAAACTTCAAGAGGTGTTAGTAAAGATTAGGAATCCTCTGCCTCCGTCTCTGCAGACTTTCCAGCAGATTAAATTACGGTAAAAGACCTAATAGTAAGCAAAACTTAATGAAGAATTATAATGGGAATGGATGCTGTAAAATCGCTTTCCCTACGCCGCATAGTTGTGTAATTGTGGTAAAAAGTCTTTAATAGATTGTAACCTAGCCCCCTTCATTTTATGTTTTATTATAATCAATATATTAGAGCATACTGACCTATATAGTTTTTTTATATGTATACTATATTTACTTAACTAGAAGCCCTCAAAGTTGACATAGAGCGATAAGTAAAAAAATCGGAAATTTGTATTGCAACTCTATCGTCTTTTTTTAAGGACTCGAAATTATTACCACAGTCTCTTAATATGATTTATTTTATTATTGTTTTCTTGGTGAGTATAAATACCTAAGTATAAATCGTAATGAACTTTAACATTCCCATAGTAATTTCGTCAAATATGGATACTAAATATTGATGTTTTTTTAAAACCTTTCGAGTTTCAAAACCACGACCACCCACGACCGTGGGTGGACCACGCCTGTTTTTGGCGAAATTATTTTTATTAATATTGCAAGTCTATGTGTTGAATATGGTGAAATTATCTTATCATTATAATTTTGGCACGAGATTTTTCGTTTTACGAAAGAATCTTGCATACCAAATTTCGTTACTCTGCGATGATTTTTTCTATTTTTTGCCGCTTGTTGTATAGAGACGTTACACTGTGCGCCGTTTCTGCTCCACCAACCAGCTAAATGCTGAAATGCTGCTGTGATGCTACTCCGACAATTATTGGTGTTTTCACTTTAGTAAAAAGTAAATATGTAACTACGAGTATATTGATAAAATTCTTAACTAAAGTATTTAGTGTAGTCATAATTTAGTCATAATGTAGTCATAATGCAGCATAATAATTTCTTTCCAACTGGAGAATATAGTGAGAAACCGGTTGTTGTAGATTCATTAATGTCTCTCTCTAACTAAAAGTGACGTCAACAACTTCGATTTATAGCTTGAGAAAGTTTACTATCTCAAAAAATTGGAAAGAAAAAAGTCCAATAATTACTTTTAGGCCATTAGCCATTAGCTGGGTATCTGTATAAATCCGTTGTCACGTATTGATATGTTATCTAATATATTCCAAATTTACAGTTATATAGAGAAAATTACAAAGATCAACAAGATATTTTCAAACAGTCTCACCTGACACAGGACTCTTCGGCGTTATGGTGAATCCTCCAGCAATTTGCAGAAATATTATGATTGTGATTAACAAATACTTTTGCATTTTGTGGTTTTCTTACTAAACAGAAGAAAATTCTGATTGTGTTCATTGCTGAAATAGATTTCAACACATTTTATGAAACAATATAGTTTTTATATTGTAAAAGAATTTGCCAACAATGTATAATCTTTAATTCCGTCAATTAAACCCTGTTAATTCACTTTTCGTGTTTAAGATTTTGATATAGTCTATTTAATACGTTTGAATTGTAAAATACAACAAAGAGTAAATGAAAAATGTCGACGATTTATAGAGGGACACCAATGAGCTTTGTCTTGTTGATCGCCAACAACATACTACCCATGAAATATTTCGAAAATAACGCAATGATACTCTGAGCAACTTTGTACCACTCTTCCGAGAGTTGCCAGAGCCAGAATAACGAGAGTTAACGTTTGTAAAGGCCAAAAGTTAAAAAACAATAAAATAGCGTGCTTTTATCGAAATGTTGGCTTTTTTATTTACTTTCAACGACCTTCTAATTTTTATAATCTACCTCTGTTTGTTTAAGCGGTTTTTGAAGGTATTAAAAGAATCAAATTAATTTTTTTGAATGTACGCTTATATCAAAAAGTTTCTAGAAAGCCGTACATGCTTTTGAATTCTTGTTAGTTTAGGGCAGCACCACTTGACCTTTTCACTAGCGTAAATTTCGTAAATTGAGCCGTTTTCTTTGAAAGTGTGAAAGCCAATTCTTTTTTATTTCGGGATATTTACAGGTTCGCATTTTGAATGCAGTGTAATTCTTATGGAGAGTGAAGTTTTATGAAAATGATATAGATTTTGAATAAATTGTTCTCTAAATTAAATGAAAATATGAATTTATATTTTTCATACCAGAATAAAAGTTAATAATGATGAGACAATTAACTAAATTTTTTCATAAAATGGACTTACTTCACTTTCAAAGAAAAAGGCTCAATTAATACGATCCTCATACTTTCAGCCCAGTTACCTACGTAAATTTCACATTTGCATAAATGAATAAAATTCCATCTAAAATCCATATTTTTCGTCTGTTCGGAAAAATACTAAAAGCTTATTATTTCAAATACATAACTGATGTTTTATTATACATATAACATTATTTTACTTATTTGCAAAATTTTTGCAGCACTTTAAGATTTATTGTTGATATAGAAAAGAATATAACATACATATAATTACAGCAGTCTAAAATATAAATCTAATAGATATATTTTACCAGACATTAACTGTTCTGAACCGCATTTTCATGGCGAATTAAAAGTTATACTTTTAGACTTCAGCCGGGTTTTGACACCCGATTCAAAAATGTGGTCTCGGCACGATTCGTGGTGGCGCAATTCTAAAAGTTGAGTTATTTTTATTTGTTTAGTGTCCTAAAACTGTTCGCATTTTTTTAGGAATTCTTAAAAATGTTAAATTAATAATTGTTTAGAGTTAGGATATTTGACTAATAATTATTCCCATACTGTTTTTAATTTAATTTCTTTTTTAAGTTCTCCTGTTTGTTCATCGTTGCTTTGGTTTTGTTTTCATTTGAAAACGAAATTATAATGAAATTTATTAAAACAATCAAAGAATTTCCCAACTTTAAGGAAAAATTAATATGGACTTCTTTCGGTTTTATTTTCGGCATTATAACAGTATTCGCTTTCCAACGCTGCCTTTTGCAGATTTTAATCATTCGTCTAAAGGCGGAACGGTGGTCGCTTGTTTTATCAATATGTTTCATGTGCCTGCCAATCTTCATCCTTTATAATTGTCGGAATTTACGGTACAATTTTCTTTTACAAATCCAAGCTTTATAACCCGAGCTTTCCATTTTTGTTGCAGATGTCTCTTAATGCTGGCTATGCCTACATTGTTTTCTATGAAAGGACGCTCGTTGATTATAGCACTTGCCTTTGGCTTGGCTGCCTTTGGACCTTCGAAGAATATTATAGAAAACGTTGATGTCCTCACTTCCAGTCTATCGTGTGGTCAAACGCAATTGCAGAGCGCACTGCACAGAATGCTAGATATAATAAACCGCCCTTTTATGGCTATGAAAGATTTCATCACTGCGGCAATGAATGAAATCCGAAATATAATTAGATTGGTGCAAACTTTATTTTTAAAGATTAAAGAATTGGTCCTGGTTATTCGTAAGTTAATTGTTAACTGAAAGAGAAGAAATCTTACAATTAGTCTAATAGTTGCGGCGATGAAAATTGCATCCTTTTGGCTTGGAAACATTGCTGGAGTATGCAATAAGGAATTCGGCACTCCCTTCGATCACTGTATAAAAATGGCTAATGATATTATCGACAATTGCAGGTATGATTTAGAGTTATAATAGGACTGCATAAAACCCATTTTGTGAGATTTAAAACACTATTACAATATTAGGTTAAAATTGGGTATATTCGAAAACATCTGCAAAGCGGGACACGTACTTTCTATAATATGCTATACCGCCAAAGTGACCGATATCATTTGCATATTCGTAGATGTGCTGAATGTTGCCGTGATTAAAACTATTAGAGCAAGTATGTAAAGTCTTTATTTTATAAACTTGTGTTATATTTATTTTTACGCTTTCTACAGTTCATATAAAAAGCTGGGCTCATCAGTTATTTCTTTAAAACCTTGATTAAAATATTTCCTACTTCTTACTAAGATAAAAACATGAATTAATTTTATTATTCAAATCCTGTAAAACTTGAAAATGTCGATTTCTCGCATCTTAGTAAGAATGGTTTCTTCTATTTTATTATAGAGTACCGGCATAAAATACTGTTAAGTTATCCTTACTGAACCAGATATCGGGGTCGTGACCACTTTGGTGAAATTCGCTTCATGTCAACGCCTAAGAAAATTCCAATTACATGGAATGGTCGCTTTAAAATTTCATTCCTTTTAAGGAATTTTTTTTCCCAAATCCTATTAATTTCAAGTACATTCCACGGAATCATAATTCTTTCAATTTTATTTCCTTTGCATGAGTGAGCATAGATTTCCAAGTTCTAATTCCTGAGGAATATAAATATCTGGAATTGCATTGCATTTTCCCCAATTCTGGGCACAGGCGAAAGCAAGGGCATCAATGCCCGGCGCACAGTAGCTAAATTTTTGAAAAGGCGGCCAAAAAATCGATAACTTTTTACCAAGTTTTCAATTCTCGTTGTGAATTCAGAACAAATAAGATTTCTTTCCTATACAACTCTGTCAAGTCGACATCTTCTGTACTGTAGCTATATTAGTAGCTTATTTTTTATACATAAGCCCATATTGCGAGTGTCAATTAACGATTGATAAACGACGATTGTCGTTTGTCGTAAAACTTTGGTATTGTCATTGTCAATTGTGATTGATAATTGACAATTTTTCGCTTACTTGTAGTCAATCGATAATTTCTTCACGACTGCTGATCAATTGTTTCTCTTTTCTTGTTTGGTATTGAAACAAGAACATGAAACTGATGTGGGTTTTTTAAAAACATCCATAATTTTTTTTTTTTAAAATGTATGGTGTATTGGGTATAATGTATAGTGCAATGTATGGTGTATAATGTATTGTATATTGCTTTGAATTTTTCACAATTGAAAAATATTTTAAAATGGCTGTGATTGTATTCCAGCCCTCGTTCTAATGATTTCTAGGCCAACTGCTAGAGTGCTGGGCCACCGTACAATTATGACCGTACAACAGTAGGTAGATGCTCACAAAAGGTGTAAGAGTTCACAATAGAGCCAAATCAAAATTTTATCGATCTACACGACTGTAGTCGTATCACTCGTTGATTGACACTCGCAATAGGGGCCATTATATGCAATTTGATTGTGTTGTCAAACAATTTTGTTTTGCACTTCGAATAAAGCTATTTCTTTTCAATAATAATTTCTTTGATAATTTGTTAACAGGTCGACTTTTTTGAAATACTCTTTTAAGTATTCTATTATTACTCTATTAAGTACTCTACTCTATTATTACTCTATTAAGTACTCGACTCTTTTATTATTAATTCTATTATGACTAATTAGAAAAAATGTAACAAAAAAACAAGTAAGTGCGTTATCTTCGGCCTGGCCGAAGCTCTTATACCCTACTCCCGCATCTGTCGAAGTGATAAAAAGTGGGCGGGTGACACCTACTTTTTTTAAATTTACAGGGAGTAAATTTTGATCTATTAACTCATCTACAACACCGTTTTTCCTACTAAACACCTCACTATATGGTATAGTATATAAGTGGGCGTGTCACGCCCATTTTTTAGTATATATTTTAGTCTAAGATGGTGGACTCGGAAATAAAATTTTAGCTGAAAATTCGGTCTACAAGCTAAAAAATTAAGCTATAAGCACGGATGAGTGCATATTTTCTATAAAAAGTAGGCGTGGCACTGGTCCGATTTTCCCCATTTTCAATACCAAACAGAGTAGGATAACAAAGAATATTCGTGCCAAATTTCATGTCGATACCTCTATTCGTTCTCCTGTAATCGTGATTTCCACAGACGGACGGACAGACAGACAGACGGACGGACATGGCTAAATCGAATCAGGAGGTGATTCTGAGCCAGAATATATATACTTTTCTATACCTGCCACGCCTCCTTTAATGCGTTACAAACGGAAGAACAAAGTGAATATACTCTCATCCCTTCGGGTGTAGGGTATAAATATACATACAGATTGTCCCAAAAACATTAAATTAATTAATTTAGAAAAACAAAAGCGTAGAACTGGAAACCCTGAAAAGCTTGGCAGCGAGAATTGTTCACAATATATCAAATTAAAAAGCATTGACAACTTTGTTAGCAACGATTCTTGACAGTTGTTGGTTAACTTGATTGCAAGAACAGTAGACCTTTAGCTTCATTATTCAATTCAAAACGGTTGATTACCATTTTTGACGAATGTTAGACAAATAAGGATCTGACGTACACAGAAAAATAATAAAAAGGTAAGCGTCGGTGCAATATCTCGATACTTTCTGGTGTTGTGCACACGAAAATATCTCGCCCTTTGCCTAATGAAAGGTTGTATGATGTGTATACGGTGTTTTTCGATAATTGGTCTACTCTGCATACCCGAATCTATACCCAAAACAGTTCATCTTGTTACTTTTTTTGATTTTGTTCAATCCTACGGGTTAAAATTTCAGTTTAAAATTTTTGTATAAATACATATATGCACTTCAGTTGCTTTATGAATCTTTAAAGTAGATTATCTCGAAAACACAATTTTTCATATACAACGTTTCACTAGTCAAGGGACGATCTGTAGTCTTTATTTCTCTTCTCTCGATTATTAGCCCTAGTTGACGATATTATTTTTGTATTTGGTTTTTTCTGCTTTTTTTTCCTGATTTGCCTCGTTACCTCTTACTGTTTCTGATGCTCCAAACTTCAAATCGTAACCCAACTTAAGGATATATTCCATAAATCCTCTATTCGAGTATTAAGAGGGGATATTTCAAATCGGTACGCCTCTTCGAACACATTATCTTCTGGTGGTGCTTGGCTTAAATTGCTTGAGGTTCAATGACATATGATGCAGCTGGAAGATGCTTGTTTTCGTTAACGCTTGCCCAAATTTGCTGACAATCATAGTAAGAAGAAGTTGGAAACTTATTTCATTATTTTGGCCATTTGGTTGAAGTTAATTAACTTGACTCTTAATTTTTCCAACTTTTTCTATTATAAGTCCTAAAAATTTCGAACTTCAGATTTTAACAGAAATATGCATACAAAACAAAATTTTAACTTTATACGGCTTGGATTTTTAGTTATGCGAGATACATACACACTAGAGCTGTGCACAAGCCGTTTTAAAACTACTTTTAAAACACACAACGTTTTAACAGTAAAAACTGATAAAACATTTCAGATTTGCACTCATAGCCTTTATTGCTTGTGCTCTGCTGGAAACAAAAACAAAATTGTCAGTCGAAAATGATGCAGCAGTTTTAATGCCACTTATTGCTAAATAGATATAAGAGACGATACACACACGAAATGCACATACATATTAAATACATTTATACGTTCAGCCGTCTCCTAGGCTTTTATTTAGATAAAAAGCATTGTGTGCCTCTCCCTTTTTTCCGTTTTTCTTTTGTCGTTTTTCTCGAAAATGTGGCAGAACATTTTTTCATTTTTTTCAATCGTTGTTCAGGGCCACAATTTGTGAACCATTTACAACAAAAACAAAGAAAAGAACGATATATGGAATACTGAATAAGTATGCTTTTGGAGTTTGAGCGGAGGGACCAAGGGAGAGTTTTTTCTTCTTAATTTCTTAATTACTTTTCAGACGCTTCTGGTTAAAAAAACACCATTGACGAAGTGGCGAGTGGCGCAAATTCTTACCTTTCGTTCCTTTGCAGTTAGAGCGGAGGGAAAGAGGGAGAGTTGTTTGCGTTTCTTTCGTTCTTTGGAAGCAGTTAAAATGAATGTCGGTCGGGTAAAGGCACCACACTTTTGTTGCAAAACAGCAGTCGTGCCGATTTGTGCCTAGCTGTCTTCAGAACGGCTTGTGCACAGTTTTAATACACACGTACAGACGTGACGACAAAACTAGTCAAAATGGATTCAAGGATGGTCAATTCTCTGTGCTCTTTAACGCCGCCCTGTAGACCTTAAGCGCCCACAAGAGGACGTTATCGTCCACTTTGAGAAAAGCTTATATTGAACAAAATATGGGTCCTTCATCGTGGGGGAGATCTTTGTACGTGAACTTGGCCATTTATTGAACAATAATGAGAAATCAACATATCTAAATCCCTGTAAACACTCTTATCCAGAATTGTTTATGTTAATTTTCTATTTAAACGTTTTTATCAATACAAAAAGAAAAAGGTAGTTAGCTCATTAGCTCATAACCCTGCACCCACATCTTTCGAAGTCATGATAAAAAGTGAGCGGGTGACAACCACTTTCATTTCACTTACAGATAGTAAATTTTGATCTATTATATCATTTACAGTACCGCTTTTCTCAAAAAATACGTCATTATATGCGTTGGTATACCAGTGGGCGTGTCACGTCAATTTTTTTGTGAGATTACTTACCAATACGGTAAACACGGCAATGAAATGTGAGCTTTAGATCCGCACTGCAAGCTGAGAAATTCAGCTATTAATTAAGATGCATATCAATCAGATAATATTTACTTAAAAAGTAGGCGTGGCAGTGGTTCGATTTTCTCCATTTCCGATATCAAGCCCATGTACGGCTCATGGGGGAGAATATTCGTGGCAAATTTCACGATGCTTCTAGTCGTTCTCCTGTAATCTTAATTCTTGTCACCAGGGGGAGGGCCATTCCAATTTTTGGGGGTATATTTTAACAAAAACCAAAACAAATGTTCTCAAATCCTTGTTTTTGATCACATTCATTTGGCGTATATTTTATAACATTTATTGCAACGCAAACAGTAATGTTGAAGATTTTTAATATATGAGGCGTAATAACGATTTTTGGTAGTGTTCTACATAAATTTTTTTATATATCGAGACATTTAGAAGTTTGCGTTTGAATTAATTTAAAAATAATGGCAAAAAATTTATCAATTCGGCTGATATTTTTAACACTATAAACTTTTTAAAATTTTAAAATGCAATAATAGTATTTAAAATTGTTTAAAAAATAAACAATTTTTTAGCTCAAAATTTACTTATACTGTTTTAAAAATAACGTACGAGTATTATAAAAAAATAAAAACGAGAGGACATTTAAGTATAAGTATACGAGAGGACTATACAGTATAAGTATACAGGGTGTGGCGTAAGTAGTGGATATCCCGGTGTGTACTTTTAGGGGCTACCCCGGCTGAAATTTCGTCATGTGTGTAAGTATCGTTATGAAATTGAGTACGAATATTCTTTGTTATCCTACGCTGTTTGGTATTAAAAAATCGGACTAGTGCCACGCCTACTTTTTATAGCAAATATGCATTAATCCGTGCTTATAGCTCAATTTCTCAGCTTGTACAGCGAATTTTAAGCTAAAATTTTTTTCCCAAATCCACAGTATATGAGCTCTTAGTTGATTATTTTTCAAATTTTTTGAAGTTTTCAAAAATCTTTAAAATTAATTTCGTGAAGTTTTTGACGGTATTGGACACATTTATTGAAAATGTCTTGTTCTTCTTATGCCGCAAAATCTTGAAAATACTTATAAATTTCATAATTTTTGTTTTTGAAAATAATTGAGATAATTTCTTTGAAGTTTTTCAACGTTTTGAAGAAATATTATGGGGAAAGTTCCTAACATGGAATTCAATTTAACTGACGTCTTATAACTGGCAGTTCAATTTAATCAAGTGTGAAAAAATACACTTTTTAACTGGGAATGGTAACCCCGAAGTTATTTTTACCATACAATTAAAATCAACCGAAAATTAGTTAATTTAATTAAAAGTGAATAAAACGGTCCTTAGTCAGAGAAAGGCTCTTGTTGTACAACTAGCAATAACTTAATAATTCTTTAATATAAATATGAGATGTTAATGTTGATACCCATTTTTTAAACTGCATAATGTAGGCGTATTTTCCAAATTGTTGATCAGTTGGGCTGTAATTAATAGTAGTTTGTTTTGCATAGTTTGTAGCTTTTTTATATCTTTTTCTTAATGGCCCCTACAAGTACACGCCGGGTTATGCATTATTAACCGGGCACCCTGTATATATGAATTGTGGTCCTGGCACACTAACTAATTGGGAATTGAGTTGGTGGGTCCCAATTCCCAATGAATTGGAAGAGAGCATCCTGTTCGAACTCCCATATTGGGACCCATTTGCATTTACTTATTTTGACGTAATTTACAAATTTAACTTTTTCTCTTTTGCTAGAATTGAAGCAATTTACAGCGGATGTAAAGAATATCTTTGATGCTTCTGTCACATTTGATCACAATTTCTACTTTAATTCGACGCGCTCAAAAAATATGGAGCAGGTTGGAGAAGAAATACTGTTAGATTTACGTAATAAAATCCGAACCTTTCTTCCGGTTATTGGCTGGTTGGATATTTTCGGAAGTATACTATTTATCACCGTCACTGTCAAGTAACATTCACTCGAAGAGAAAATCGAAAATCATGTAACCATAAACACAACTTTCATATCTTTGTAGGGTGCTATACTTCAAATATAGATATTTGCATAATCCAAGTTTTAACAATAAATATATTACGAAAGAATTTGTGGAAATTGATAAAATACGCCGTAAGAATAACCAGGAGTGGGCACTTCCGTTAACAAATACAGAGAAAAACAAATATATCCGGGTACGTAAATCTAACCAAGAAAATGTAACTTCTTAATATTCTTAAATTATCATAAAAAGAAAACTACCTCGTCTACTTCATATTAACTTATCTGCTAAAACATTGAGGGGAAAATCGAAAATTCAGCAAAGCCTTTAGAGCAGTGTTTCCCAACGTGGAGCGCACGTGGGCGGAGTAAAGTTTCAGGGGGCAATTATAAAATTTCAAACAAAAACCATTGTTAACCATATGTTTATACCCTACACCCGAAGGGATGAGGGTATATTCACTTTGTTCTTCCGTTTGTAACGCATTAAAGGAGGCGTGGCAGGTATAGAAAAATATATGTATTCTGGCGCAGAATCACCTCCTAATTCGATTTATTATTATTCAAAATGTATTCAAAATGAAGAAAATCGGATTAGTGCCACGCCTACTTTTTATAGAAAATGTGAATTTTCCCATGCTTATAGCTCAATTTCTCAGCTTGTAGAGCGAATTTAAAGCTAAAATTTTATTCCCGAATCCACCATCTCAGACTTAAATATACTTACAAAAAAAGGCGTGGTCCGCCCACTGTTGACAAAAACCACGATTACAGGAAAACGAATGGAAACATCATCATGAAATTTAGTAGGAATATTATCTTCCATTTACAGCTCTCTGATATAGAAAATGGAAAAAGTCGGTTTACTGCCACGCCTACTTTTTAGGTAAATATTAATGCATCCAATTTGAAAGCTGAATTTCATAGTTTGAAGTCCAGATCTGAAGCTGAAATTTCAGTGCCGCGTTTACCGTATTAGTGACAGTTGTCGCACCAAAAATGGGCATGACACGCCCACTGGTATACCATACTATACTATAACAAGATACTATACTATATAAGAAAGTGTTTGTTGAGAAAAGCGTTGTCGGAAATGAGTTAATAGATCAAAATTTACTATCTGTAAATGAAATGAAAGTTGGGTATGAGTCTCCGCACAACCAAACTTCGCAACGTCTACAGTCAACTTTTCAGTACGATTTGACGAGAGCTCTGACGCTAAAAGTTAGAAGTCACGAATGCTTCAATTCAATTCTCTCTCTGACGTCGAACTTCCACTCGTTGTTTTTAAGAAATTTTTGTTTGTATTGCAGAAACGTATTAGATTTTTAGATTTAGATTTTTCTTAATTTTTCTTTTCTTTTTTTTTACAGAATGGTTGATACATAAATGAAAAATGTGAACAAACTTCGCTAACGTCTGCGTTTTTTATTTAAGGGCGAAGGGCGTTATCTCTGATATTTAGTGGAATGCGGCTTTAGTGCAGTAAACGATTTAGGGCCGGTTGTTCCATCTCCGTGTAAATATCGCTTTATCTGTAGGTTAACTACACAGTAGATTAATGTTACCAGGGACTTTATCTCAGAGTGCGTTGTTTGACGCTATTTTGACTGGCGTGTAACTATCCTACAGATAAACGCAAAATATCGATATATTAGCTTCCGGTGAAACTTCAGTCGACTGTTTTTATGCGTTTGGATTGACAGACAGATTTTTTTTTTTATTGAAGCGCAAATTTCTCTCCGCAAGAAGTGTTGCAACTTGTGACACAAGTTGTAAGACAGCATAAAAAAATAATAGAGTGTAAGAAAACCGATAGTTGACACTTGGCGCGAAAAGAGTGAAGCATGGGAAATTTTCAAAGAGTTTCAACGAGGAGGGAGGAGATCTGTAGGAGAACTATCCTACAGATAAACGAAAAATATCGATATATTAACTTCCGGTGAAACTTCAGTCGACTGTTTTCATTCGATTCGATTGACAGACAGATTTTTTTTTTATTGAAAGCCCGAAGCGCAAATTTCTCTCCGCAAGAAGTGTTGCAACTTGTAACACAAGTTGTAAGACAGCATAAAAAAATAATAGTGTTTGAAAACCGATAGTTGACACTTGGCGCGAAAAGAGTGAAGCATGGGAAAACGTTGCTAAGAGTTTCAACGAGGAGGGAGAAGATATACCTAGGAGCAGTAAAGTCTTAAAGGAAAAATATGAAAACTTAAAATAGCTGTCAAATATATTAACCTCGTAGTTCATTTCCAAAATATTTGATCAATTAAAAAGTTCGGGCACCCAGCACGTATATTTCATTTGTCAATAACATGAACCGCGTCCTCTATACAAACGTCATTAAAAATTTATCTGCCGTGTAAGCTCGCTACACGCTGGTCCAACCACCGTGTAATTTATCTGTCGTGTTGTTTATAGTTACCCGGCAGATTACTTTTACACGGAGGTGGAACAACGCGTGTACACATTTACACGCCGGATAAATTTACACACTACTTTACACGGAGATGGAACAACCGGCCCTTAGTCACAAAAAAAAGAAAGCCTAGAAATTGATTGCCACGTGGTGATTTACGGTTAAAATAAACAAAATTTACACAAGAAATCAAAATATGAATAAGCCAACGTGAAGCGCAATCATCACATTGATTTATCTTTTCAATAAAGTGAAATATAAAACAGTATTACCTTTTCACGTTTTATTTATATATATGTATATTTAATACTAACTGTTGCCCGCAACTTCGTTTGCGTGGAATAGTGCTCGCTCTAACTTAGTTTGATTGAATGATTTACATATTTACACATCGCAGTCGTTCGCTTGCAGTATGTATATGTATATACTCGTACATATGATATACACGACACTTTTTTATTTGGATAGGAGGGGCCCGTTATAGGGTTTCCTTGATAACTCGAGGGTCCCAGAAATACTTCTTGCTTGTTTGTGTCTTACCACGATATAAATTCATTTATTATTGACATCTATTCTGTCCAGCACAATGTTAACTTAATTTAAAATTGAGACTAAATTCCCCTACAATCCTTTATCCCCTATTTAGAGGTTGACTTTTTATAAAATAGGTACCCTATGTCCCTCGTCAGGGTTCCGGCTATCTCCGAACCAAATTTCACCAAAATCGGCGCAGCGATTTAGCCGTGAAAAGGTAACAGACAGACAGGCTTACTTTCGCATTTATAATATTAGTATAGATTATATTTTTTCAGAATAGAGGGGCATTCAACATCTTTGAGGTGTTGTAGTGGGGCATGAATGAAATAAGGTTGGGAAACACTGCTTTAGAGTTAAGGTAATTTGGTGATGTTTAAAGAAAATCATGCCAAAAAAGGGCACTACGAATTAACTCACAAATCAAAATATGAATTAACTCCCAACTTTTCTCAAATATGAATTGTCTCCCCAAAAAAAATTTATTAACTCCCAATGAAAATATGTAATTTCAACCTAACTTCTTCCAAGTATGAATTAACTCCCAACTTTTTTGAAATATAAATTAACTCCCAATTAAAATGAATTAATTCGAAAAAAATTAATTAACTCCCAATGAAAATATTTAATAACTCCCAACTTCTTCCAAGTATGAATTAATTTTAAAAAAATTAATTAACTCCCAATTAAAATATGAATTAACTCCCAACTTTTTTCAAATATGAATGCACTCCCAACAAAAATGAATTAACTCCCAAAAAATTTGGAAAGTTGTATGGAAGAATTTTTGTCTTAATTCATATTTTCATTTGGGAGTTTGGGAGTGGCTTTAGATCCGCAGTGGCTTTAGTATATTTCCTAAGATTTAAAGGGTTTATTTTCCTGTTGCTCGAAATACCTTGTAATATAGCTTTAAACTGAAATATTAAATGTAAGTCTATGCCAGTGGTTCGAGAAGTAGTAATTGGATCGTCAAAAAATCTCCTACCCATATTGCCATAATTTGTGTTCCCAGCACCAATCTTAGGCATGTCGATGATGAGACATTCTCCTTTTTTAAATTCTGCTTGAACTTTCTTTTTCTTTTCCTCTTTGAGAAGTCTATTTTAGACGCTCCTGGCGGTTCCGCTTTCATCAAAATCCAAATCATATGAAATCTTCAGAATATGTTCCATAAACCTGATTTTCGTATGTAAAGGAGATAGACCAAATTCATATCCACAAAGCTCATCTTTGTTAGGAGGAGCTTCATTAATTGTTTTTCTCATTACCCCACAGATAGTGCAAGATGACGTTGACTTTGTACTCGTAAGAACTTTCACAATCTTTTCGTCAACCGTTGTCATAAATATTCTATGCTGGACGGTTATCTCCTTTCCCAGGTAGTCAGAGGTGGAATCTTCCAAGTTATCTATTTGAGTATTTATCAATGATACTTCTTGTTGGATCAGCTGTTCAATTTCTCTTTTAAAAAGAAATTTGATTGGGTGGCAATACTTTGTTTTAGATGGGAATGCCGGATTTTTCCATAAATTTTCCGATGGTTCTGAGATATTTTGAGATGTTGATGGCTTGTTCATGTCAATTACGGATCGAGAAGTATCATAAAGTTTTAAAGGCACGAGGGACAACATAAACATATCTGCGTCACATACTCCTTCCTTAATAACTTGTTTGTATTGACTTTGACCAGATGATCCATCACAGCCCCATTTAGAAAGCATTACTAAATTTTAGCTGCATTGCTTTATTATATCCTCTGAAATAGTGTGCAAAATACGTTCTAAGGTGTGGTCCAATAAAGCTTGTAGCTTAACTTTTGCTGATGTTGCGTAACAGTGCAATAATCCCAGAGTGGTATACAGCGTTTTTTATCTCATCATAAGAAGGATAAATGTTAGCATTAATTTCTAATGCAGAAGACCTTATTAGCTCATATTGATGTCTAGTCATCTTCGAGTCGATGTACAGAGGCAGTGCCGTATCTGGAGCCATTTTTTTAACTGCTTTGTTAAGACTTTGCAGTTGAGAAGGCGTTGAGAATGCTGAACGGACTCTTGAGGCGATTAGGACTAGCCTGAAGATATTGCTGGCTGCTCTTGGGTGTTAAATATAACTTCTGTAAGCATTGTATCGCCAGCATTCAATGAAATTGTTTGTAGCCTTCTTCTTTTGGTCCGTTTTGAGCTATCTTCAAAAGTCTTTTGGGGTCTGCTTCGTTTTGATTCTGCTGCTGGATTTTCCTCAGCATCACTGTCGTCGTCATCTTGTTGAATTTTATGACGTTATTCAGCCATTCCTGGTGTTTGCTCTGCAAATTTGACATTGAATAGCTGCAAGTCTTGTAATACTTCTTGCCTGTCTTCAAAATAGACTGTATTTGTTTTTTTTAATTTTGCTGGGCATTATATGGGCATTTTACAATAATGTGTGCAATAATGTGTTAAAACTCTATTTTTTTTCACTATACTTAAATTCAAAATACATATATTCGTATGTTACAATTTTTTCTTCCATGCCTTCAACCTCTGGTTACTTCAAAATATTTTATATGATTGATTTTTATAACCTTTAAAAACATTCCTTTATAAGAAATTGTAACCACTAGAAAAATTCCTGCAACTATGCAGGGAGCCTTATGCCAGATTAGTTCATAAGGGTTAGCTTACGCTTAGCGAGGTACTTGTCGCTAAATGCTAATAAGGTTTTAAAAAACCTCAGTAAAATATTTTATTGGCTTCTTTTTTACGGCTGCCATAAATCGATTTAAATTTCTGAGAATTGACTAATTAAAAGTATTTTATCACCTAAATACAAAAAAAATAAAAATGTTAGGAAAACTAGCTTCCAGAAAAGGAGAACTTATCGAAAAAACCAAAAGACAATTACTAATTATCTAAAAATTGCAGGGTAGTGATAATTATATTCATCCCAACAATAAGTTTAGATTACTTTATAGATTTCAAATTAAAAAACAACGTTATCTTGAAGTACATTATTAGTACAAAATCCGTAGGTACAATTTTCAAACAAAGAAAAATGGGTTCCCGTGGATCGCTGCGGGTCAAGTATATTTGGGAAAGTTTTTTTTTTTTTTTTGGGAGGGGGTTTAGCGTTGTTACGTCACTGCATAAGGTGCCATACAAAGTTGCGACGAATTTTATGCAAATCCATTGATTTTTCCCCTTTTTTATCAATTTAGTTAACTGACTGTAGATTAACGCGCTTTGAATGTTTCAAAATGGCACGATCAGGACTATTTTTGGCAATATCATGCACTCAAATTCTCTGCATTTGCTTGGCTGATTACTACCTTTATCGATTGCTTGCTATTGTAACTCATTACATGGATGAAGAAACCGGTTTGTAAGGCAGAATTAATAATTAACTATCACACAGACATCTTTTATATATTATAACAGCAACATATACTTTCATAACTCTGGATATAAAAGATGGAGGTTTAATAGGGGATTTATTTCAACGTATTGTTAAAGCCTTCGAGCCATTAACCGAAAATAATACCGTGGCTGCTACCTGTTTGCCAAAACCAAAGGCCCCAAATTTTAAGATATATTGGAATTTAAGCAAGTGGATTGTTTCGGATTTTATAATAAATCGATTAATTCTTTCCCGATATTTCTAGCCTTTCTTTGTACTTTTGCTTGGACTTTATTAATACTGGAACCTTATGGACTTCGTCTGCGGCACGTCGTTATGAGTTTATATTACCCATTGATTGCTAAAGAGCGCGCAGTGTGGTTATATCAACAAATTCTTATTCGTCGAGGTATACATACATATACGTATATATTTCATCTCAAATATATTAACCTACATATCAAAAGTAACTTTTTTTAAGCTTGCCAGAAGAAAAGCGAGAAGTATTGCATTAAAAAATTCGAAGCAAGGCACTAAGGAGATTTCCTTTACAACTTGGCTTCATTCTAAAATTAACAGGCAAGAGCTCAAACGTGCCCTAACTTTTGCAATTTGATTTTCAGTTCATGTTCCAGGTTTGCGATATTACGTGGGCTTTTCGAATTTCCAAAAGAGTTCTATTGCATTATCTGCAGTAAATTGGTCAACGAGTATGTGATATTTGCATAAATGAAGTGATCGAATTTATCTTTATAGTGAGAAGGTCATTTGCGAAAACATGACATGTAAAGCTACCTATTGCAGAAGCTGTTATTTTGAATCTAACAATACTTGTTGCATTTGCAAGAATCCAATTGACTACGGAGACTATAGTGATATATCCGAAGTGAAGTAAGATAATTCGAAGAACATTTTAACTTCATATTTAAAGAAAATGTTTCTTGAGCTGGAACCGTCTATAGTCATTTTAGAAAAGGAACTTTTGCGACAAACTCAGGGCAACGTATTCAGTTGCCTTCTAAACGGTGCAACAATTTAGCACATTTTTATTTTTCTCAAGCGAAATTGCGAATTGCTGACGGTTGTTTGAAAGCTTGGGTTCGCTGATCACGAATCTCAACCCCCTTTTTCCGCGACGTAAGTAATTTGCAAATAGCGAAGGTAAAATACTCGTATTAAAGAAGATCTTTTAAAGAAATTCTTATAGTACAGAAACGGTAAGTCTAAAACAAAGTTATTTGCTTCTAAATGGATGAACATTTGCCTCTTTAACCTTACCACCAAAATCGCTATTAAATTGTTTTGGTTTTTGTGTGGACCACTTTTAATAACTTGTAAAACCTTTTTTCGGCATTGTCCTCCCGGTTTCTAGTTCAGTGATTCTCAAACACTGTGCCGCGGCACTTTTGTGTGCCGCCAAATTTTAGAAATGTACAAGTATATAGTAAAAATTATAATGCTTTTTTATTACGAGTCAAGTTTAAATTTAAAAAGTACTTATATACATATATGAATATGTTAAAATTATTAAATAATATAATTTATTTAAAATTTAAATAATAATTTTAAAATAATTTTAAATTTAAATAATATTAAATAATATAATATTTTAACCTATTTCGACTTCTGTTTTATTCTAAATTTCAAAATATATACTATATATACGCATATGTATGTATATATGTATGTATGTATATCTATATTTTAATTTTATATCTATCTTTTTCTTTCTTTCTTTTTTCTTTTTTTTTATGTGCCGCCAAATTTTGAAATCGCTAAAAGTGTGCCGCGACAAATATAAGGTTAAGAATCACTGATCTATTTCTATATTAAGCAGAGCTTATACTACTGGATATCAATTTAAAAATTTTTTTGAATGATGGGAGGTTGAATCAGACTTAATTATTGATATACATATGTACCTATTGTATTAATTTATTACAAGAGCCGTCAGTTTGCATACACATTTTTTACTTTTACACATAACAATTAATTTCGAAAATATACGCGGCCTTTTAATTCGACCTTTCTATCGTTAAATTAATAGAACCGAATGTATTATGATTGACGTCTTTGTTAGGGACAGATCTAGAGTTAATCTAAAGGACGAAAATTAATGAATTATAAAAAAATTAAATAAAACTAAAATACTCCGATCGGAGTAACGCCAAAACACAACCTCGCAGTGACTGCAGCAGCAACTCCTTCTTTCACGCAGCAGTAAAACTAAATGCTGTAGCATGCTGTGACTGCAACAGCAAGTTATCTGTTTGTTTACACTCCTACATTCTATTCTTTCGTTTTCAAAAACACTTTTTCATTGTATATTTATTTCTACCTGGAACACCTAAAAGCGTCGATAAATCTTGCCAAACTTAAGAACAACATTATTATAATGTTCAAAAGTCAAGTCCTATAATAACTTTTTCTGACGCACTTCTTCAATTAGGTTTTCCTAAAAACTAATTTTGAATTCGAATTGTAACAATTTCAATTTATTTCAATTAATTTTTTTTTGTCAAAATCATATGGTTTTTTGTTAACTTTTTGTATAACAAAGAAGAAGAAGAGTACTTTGTGTTTGTCATATTAGAAATAGAGCTAAGCTCAACACATTGGTTTCTTTATCTACGGAAAATTGCTCTCAGATAATTGATTTTTTCTTGAATTACTCAAGAGTCTTAAGAATTTTGACATTAGATTTTGTGTTTAGTGCTTCCAATTGTGCTCAAGGCATTACTAGTAGAGCATGCAATACCGCACCATATTCTTAATACCGCAGTACCTCGGTATCGGAACTACTGATACCGCAAAATTTGCAAAATTCGCTAATTTATAAAGGTCAAAATAAAACACTAAAAATAGAATATTTTTGTTTTATAATTAAAAACACTGAAAAAAAATTTTCTTTAAAGAATTCAATTAATTGTAGCGTAAAAGTGATTTTTGTTTTTGAAGTTAATTTGTGGCTTTTGTTTCAATGATGATAATGATTTGTCCCGTTCGTACGAGTATTTTTGCAGAAAAAAGATATCTTAGATCTTAGGGATAGAGAATGAGAAAGAGAAAGCTAATATTTTAGACAGGATTAATCTATATTTTTCTAAACCCATTTAAGAATAACATTTTTGAATAAAACTTTCTTAGACTTTCATAAATCGTTAATTTTTGAACAAACAAAGATTTGAAGTGTTTCCACACTTCATATATTAGAACTTTTAAAGTCTCTATACATTGTTTTAAACACAAGCACAACTCAATATGTAAATATATTACTAAAAGCTACCTACATATATACTGTCTACTTAACGCAAAATTTCAAAAAGTTTATCTCGAACTCTGTTAATTTAACGTAGCAAATAAATTAAGAATTAAAGACTAATCAACTGAACTGTCGATGTCTCGATCATGAGACATAATGACTGCAAAAGGCGTAGTACTCGCTGACGGGAACTCCCCGAACGCAGTGTGAACTACTAAAGTCTTGCGCAGACTAAGAGCGTAGCGCAGCGTAAAATTTTTTCAAATACATTGTTTCTTTGGTACTGCGCATACCGCAAACATAGTGTAGCGTTAACATCTTCATAGGTTAATGTGTGCTACGCTGCGCTACTCTGCGCTTCGCTCTTTAGGCTGCGTGAGGCCTAAGAATATTTACCTACTAATGTGCGACAGTTGGTGAAGGGATTTCCATTCGTGGCTCGTTTTTAATACCGCGAAATTCGTAACCGTAATATCGCTGCCTGTCGCCAGCCGCGCCATTGTATGCCAACAATCTGTTTGTCTTTGTCAGACCCGCCACTGTGCGCTAACAGTTTATACAGCAGGCCCAGAACGCAGCATCCAGCTTCCCAGCGTCTGTATAACCTCTCTCGCTCTTACCTGTGTAACCTTATTAGGGCAGTTGGAAGCTCAGACGCTGGGAAGTTTTGACGCTGCGATTGATGCTATTCAATTTTCTCTCTAATTCTGAGCTTCCCCTCTTTGTTTTTGAAAAGGCGCTCTTTATTTTTTGTAAATGTATGTATTGTTAAAACCTTCTAAATTCACGAAATGCCAAATTCTTATAAGAAATGGAAACAACAAGCATATGTTTTCGACAATTCGCCAATTTTTGTAGGAGGAGATTAGTGAAAGATGGCAGATATAGATATAAAAAATTTAAACAAGTTTTGACAAGCGTCGGCGAGTTTTAATTTAAGACCGACGCTGTGCGGACGTTGCATTCTGGGCCGGCTGATAGTCTTGCAAGACGCGCCACCGAGCGTCAGCAGTCTAGTCTTGCCAGCCGCGTACCGTACGCTAACAGTTTTCTTTGTGCCAGCTGCACCAACGCACATCTATGTACTCGTATATACATATGTATTAATTTAAGATAATGTAATAGGATTCATTAATTTAAAATAATTTGGAAAATGCAAGAATTTTTGTTTGAAAACAACATTTTGGTTGAAAGGACGTCTTTCACAGCTGACAAAGAGAATTTAATCATGACTTTTTAAAGTTAACCGGCACCTCATCTCACGGTTAAGTTAACCGGGATTTAAACTAACAGATCTACATAATTAGACATTGTGAAAACGAAATTTGTTTTATCCTCCGGTTAAAGTGCCGATTATCACATAACCGGACATTGTGAAATTGGCCTTAAGTGTCGCACACATAAGAATGAGGGAAAATATGTATTGCCGAATTTAAATTTATTTTAAAATAATTTTTTAAGCATTTTTTATGAATTAATTGAATTTTTTTTGGGCGCCTCATAGTTTGAGAAAGTCTGATGTAATAGAGGCCCCCCTCCTTCCCATGCTTCTCTAGTTCAATTGTGTGTTTCTATTTCTCCGCTTTCAGTTACATACATTTAATTAATATACATATGTATGTACATCAATGGTAGACGATTCCAGTTCAAATTTATCGTATCGTACAGTTCGACGCGTACGAACAAAAATGAAAAATATTCTATTTTTGTCGCCGTTACTCTTGTTCTCCTTTTTTCGTTTGTTAATATTTAATCGTGTGTGTGTAATTTGCAGGGATTCATCGGATGAACTATCTGAACTACACATTCAATAATATTTATTTCCATGAAATTTTTAATTTTGGAAATTCGTGTGGACCAAAAAATACATCTTTATATAAATACTCCAAAAAAGTACATCTTTTCTAATTTTTAGTAGAATTATGGTTTTATAGTATGGTAGAATATATATGGTTTAGTAGAATTATGGTATAGTATAGTGGGATGATATTACATTGCAATTTTTTGATTGATCAAATCGTGAAATAAATTAACATTTCTGCTCTCCCACCAATTTTATTTGGTGCTACGTTACATTGCCAATTTTTTATTGATCAAATTTTCAAATTTTTTCGCTATGCCTATTTGAATTACTTTTTCACAGATGTAAAAGCTATCTATTTATTTATAAGCTATTGCAATAAACGAAATCTAAGTAAATATAATACAATACAATAATAATTAAATACAAGTAGACTTTTTGAACTATTCGACACCCTTATCGATTAATTTTGTGTAGCTGTGAACAAAATACGCACAATCAACGAATTGCAGGATTTGTCGCATTTAAAATTTGATAATTTAATTTTATTACTAAATTTAATAATAATTTAATTGCTTAATTTAATAAATGCAAAAATTATGCACGAAACATAGTATTTATTAGTGCACATCACAAAGTCCTGAAAGAATACCTATTTTGTATAAATAATGGTTTAAAACTAGGGCGGCGATATGTCAAAGTAGAAAGTGTTGCTTGTGCAATTTTTTCACATAAATCTCCGTTTTGCTATTAAAATGGAGCTTTTTAACTCCGAAATACGAATACTATTTATTCTATTTCACCGCAGTAGAACACTGCTTAAGTTGATGATTTGGTTTCGACCACGGCAAATAGTTCGATTGCTGTTTTTTAAGTTCATCCTGATTCATCCTCTCACGCTACGGATGAGAGATGACAGATTACTACAGAAAACAAGAAAAACAGTAATCCATTTATTTTTTTCCTTAAGGATAATCACCACAGCCTTTCATCCATTAACCAAATATCAGTACTAAGGATGTACGGAATTACATTTGCATAATAAATATTTTCAAAAAACTAAACATGGTTTTAAATAAAAGGTACCCATTGGCAGGTCCGAAGGAAGGGTCGGAAGCGCGATTGGCGCAAGACAGTAATTGGCGCCTCAACCATCACAAGAGGAAACAGAATTTACATATTTTATGCAAACATATATACACGGTACACATATTTACACAGTGCAAAATTTTTTGCAAACCCAATAAAAACAGCACAACAAAAAAAGACTGGACAAAATATGCTTGAATTGAAGACAAGGAAAAAGATAGTCATCGCGTTTTTGAATAACAGAGCAACAAAAACACTAAGGGGGTTATTTCTGAACGCCCGGGACTTTAACTGCCATGAATTCTTTTCAATTATGCTTTATTATTCGCTGAACAGATGCTTTGCTTTCTGAAAAAGAAGAACAAGCAAGCTAGTCGCGATTTTACGTATGTTGTTAGTTTTCTTACATGCTTTTCAGGTCTATAGACAAAAACATACGAATTCCAACCCTTTTTAAAACCTGATGTGATTCGTATACAACGCCCATCGGAAAACCATGCGTCTGCATACAACTCTCCAAAAATTTGTGTATTATTTTTCTAAATACTTATAAAAACACATTTAGATACACTTTTTTACTTAAATTTTCATTTATATCCTATGTATTTTGCAAAATATGCTCAAAATATAAAAAATAATTTAACCTAAATTGCGCACCATCAAAAAATACTTCAAAGCACGGTTTTGTTTACAGGAAAATATTGTTCTGAGATTTGGCCCGGTTGCTGAAAAGGTTGGCTATCTATGATCTAAGGTGTAGAAAAGAGAATTCACAGATACTTTGTTGCGTCTGTGTTCATGGCTATGAATAAACGAGAGGAAACGAGATAAAATAATTAGAGCTCATGTAGATGATTGTTGTTGGTATAAAACTGATAAGCCGACTTTAAACAAAACAATAACAGCGTTTTGGTGCAAAAATTTGAATTATTTTTTTTGTGCTCACTTCGCAAAATATATCAGTGCTACGTTTCTGTATCTCAATCGAAAAACTTTTCAATTTTCATGACGTCACACAGTGTGTGATTTTGAAAATTTACCTGGACAAAATTAAAAATATCAAAATCAAAATATGTATTCACTTTTAACCATTGAAAAACAAAGCTTATAAAATCCGCATTACGGGCATAAAATATGAAAACGTAAGCCAAAGTAAGCCATTCAGTTGCTCTATTTAAAAAGTCCTGATACTCGAAAATAAGTTTTTAATCATGTATATTTTACATAAAGATATGTATTTTACGTTTTTATACACATATAAAAAAGTGCCCCAGCCCCCTACTATTTAATATACATATCTAATGTAGAGCTGTGCACAAGCCGTTTTAAAACTACTTCTAAAACACACAACGTTTTATCAGTAAAAATTGATAATACATTTCAGATTTGCACTCATAGCCTTTATTGCTTGTGCTCTGCTGGAAACAAAAACAAAATTGTCAGACGAAAATGACACAACAGTTTTAATGCCAACAATTGCTAAATAGATATAAGAGAGGATACACACACGAAATGCTCATACATATTAAATTCATACATACGTTCAGCCGTCTCCTAGGCTTTTAGTTAGAAAAAAAGCATTGCGTGCCTCTCCCTTTTTTTCGTTTCTTTTTTTTTTGTCGTTTTTCTCGAGAAACGATATATGGAATAATGAATAAGTATGCTTTGGAGTTTGAGCGGAGGGAAACAGGGAGAGTTCTTTCTTCTTAATTTCTTAATTACTTTTCAGACGCTTCTGGTGAAAACAAAGCACCATCGACGGAGTGGTGAGCGGCGCAAATTCTTGCCTTTCGTTCCTTTGGAGTTTGAGCGGAGGGAAGGAGGGATAGTTGTTTGCGTTTCTTTCGTTCCTTTGGAGATTAAGCGGAAGGAACGAGATAGAAATGCATCAACATTAAAACAGCAACTGCAAATTTTCGAACAAGCAGTAAAAATTAATGGCGGTCGGATAAAGGCACTACAGCAGTTGCTGTTTATTGCGATTTTCATACGGCAGTCACAAAACAGCAGTCGTGCCGATTTGTGCCTAGCTGTGTTGAAAACGGCTTGTGCACAGCTCTATAATGTACTATCATTATATGTAGTCTGTTGATTAAAAATTCAGTTTTTTTTTAAACTGTTAACTTCTTTAGAGTGGGAAAAGTTGTCTGCCTGTTTCTGCCTCATGAATAATTTTTTTATATAATCCCAGAATCCTTTATATTTAGTTCCATCTAATTTTTAGCTGCATCTTCCTGGGACTCTACGTTTTATATATGTATGTATGTATTTCAAATACCTTTTTTTCAAATGTTTCAAGAAGAGAAATGAAAAGAATAGTGTCCAGTGTATTACAGAAAGGACAATATACAATATATGCAGACCATATACTTTAGAACAGCGTTTCCCAAAATGTGGGTCGCGACCCGACACCGGGTCAGCTGGGTCGTGGCAAAAATTGTAAAAACAAAATTGTAAACATTGAAATCTATTAAAACCCATTCAAACTACGATGAAAAAGATTTACATCTTGAAACACTATCGTTTCAATTCAAGAATTGGATCGTGTTTTGAAAGTATACCACTAATTAATTTTTGGTTGCACTGTCCAAAGGAATATCCAAGCGTAAGCGAAAAAGCGATACAATTTTTAATGCCTTTTGTAACCGTGTATGTATGTATGTAACCTTTTTGTATACGTGTGAAGTGAAACTGCGTTCCCAGCCTTGGTGTACTTAAAAAATAACGAAACAGATTGGATGTCGAAACAAATTTGAGAATAAAATTAAAATCATAAGTCCTAATTTGAAATTACTATGTGATGAAAAACAACATCATCCCTCGCACTAAGGTCAAAATTTGCAAAACAAAATTTACGTTTTTGTTATATAATTATAACGTATAATTAATATGAAATAAACAAACAAATAACTTGAATTTTGATTTTTATTAAAAAATAAAATTTATTTTGTAAATAAATGTTTTTTATAAGGTGGATCGCGAAAAAATTTTACATCTCGTAGAATATATAAATACTAAATTTAATATAACCAACGACAGTAAAATAACGGTAGCAAAGGGATATTTATTCATTTGTAGTCACCTATTGCATAAGATGAAAAATATGCAATCGCAATAAAAACTTATTTCTAAAGAAATATTGGTAAAACTATTGGCTAACGATTGGCTAAATACCTTAGTAGTCATAAAATATATCTGCAAACTTAGAACGGGTGAAACCCGCAGTACGAAAAGAGTAGGAAGGTCCAAAAAAAACCTTTTCTAGTGGACTTAAACCGAAAACAAGAAAAGTGGTACCATTACTGACCAATCACACAATGAAAGAGCTAACTTATGCTACTAGGTGGATTAAGCTTCGACAAATCTGTTTGGTTTTGCGCTTAACTTGCAAAAACAATTTTAATTGAGTTTTATTGGTTTTCGCTGCGAAAACCAGTTTGACGCTAAACCGAAGCAAAACCATGTTAAAACCAAAAAATCTCCATTGAAATGGTTGTTATGAGTTAAGTGCAAAACCAATATAATTTATGGTTTTGCCAGATTGTGTTTTTGGTTTTAGCAGTTTTTAACCCTGTTTCGAAGTTCTAAAAACTCACGCACCTATCGTAGTCTCTTTCTACTACATTAGTGGAGAAAAGAGATAAATTCTTCAGACAGAACGCGTTTTTCGCTTGGCGCTGTGGGGCGAATTTTTTGCCCGGTTGTATTACACAGAAATTCTATAAGCTGTTCAGCAGAGAAAATTTATTGTTTACTTTCGCGGTGTATAGATTTTCGCGTAGCGGTGCGTTGTGAAAATATACAAAATGTCCTATTGGGGTTAGTGTTTTGTGAGTGTGTAACTTCAGTTCTAAAATTTTTGGAGTTGCCAGAATTCAGATAGTCACTTATCGTTAGACAGTTGAAAGTTTAAAGTTAAAAGTTTAATTTGTTGACTTCCGTATCAATTCGCAATGGATTCGCGTTCTATGTGCAAAATCGCCAAACTCCAATGCAAAATCGCCAAAGCGAAATCGAGACAAACTCAATTTTATAGTTGCCACTGTGTGTTAATTCAACAAGTTCACCAAGTAATTTTTACCAACATGTGTGAAATTTGTCTATTTTTTTTAACGGTGGCGGTACAGATCCGAAAGGGGCTACACAGTGGTTGACATTGCAGTATACTCTAAATAACTGTGTTTTTTTAATGAACTGGGTTTTCAGGTCATTAAAAATACGGTGGGGAATTTTTAAGTCAGAAACTGTTTGACATCAAATTACAACAACTAAGAAAGTTTTTGCGTTTTATTTGCATTTTGCGCGCTCTTTTTTTGTTTGATTTCAGCAAGCACATATTACGTTTCTGGGCTGATTTCTTTCGAAAAGTGGGAATTTTTTAATCCTTTAAATTTTTAAGTGGGTTTTAAGTGAATCCTTTAAATTTTCCCATAACGTCGGTAGAAACCTGGGATTTTGTTCTTGTATGGAGAAAACCTATACACTTCATTAAAAAAAACACAGCTAATGTGAAACATTTATTTTACTATAATTTATTATTTTTTTTACCGAACTACTACTTATTTGAATTTAACATGTCTTCAAAATACATTTATAATGTTAAAACAAAATACATTTAATTTTAAATTAAACAAAATCTGTGCTTATGAAACAACGAAAAATTATCAAATGATTATAGATATAAGAAAATTTTAAACATCTCTTTCGGCTCCGAAAAAGGGTTTTAATTCTGCGAAGTGCATCAAAAATTTATTCGCAGTTGTATCATGTGAATGGGGAAATTCCGGACACTCTTGCATTGTAAAAAAATCCATGTTACTATTCCTACTCAACTATAGATGGCACCGCAAAACACTGAACGAAGCTTAACGAAAATATTCTTCAAACTGCCTTTTTGAATTGACGAATTTTATTTAGGCAGCGTCCCTCCTATTTCATTATTTGTAATCTGGATCGTAGAAGAAAGTGTGATTGTCAAGTATAAATTACTAATTATATAACAAAAAGGCTTGAAATGAACAGCTCAAGTGGTATAAATAGTTTCAATTGTAACCAGCGCCCAAAGACTAATCAAAATATCCAGGTTTATGTGCGAGTCAGGTAAAGTAAATTCTCTTGCAATTCTTAATTTCATAGTAATCATGTCTATTCAAGGCCCTTAAATGCTCGTGAAAGATGCATACGTTCAGCAGAAGTCATAGATGTAATCTCACCAAAGGAAATAATGACACGACACTCAGCAGATTCTAAATTGACCAAGAAATTCACATTCGACCGAACATTTGGCCCTGATTCCAAACAAGCCGATATCTATTATACGGTTGTTGCCCCTCTTATTGAAGAGGTTCTATCTGGCTATAATTGCACCGTGTTTGCTTATGGCCAGACAGGTACTGGAAAAACTCATACCATGGTGGGCACTGAATGTGCAGAGCTGAAGTCGTCATGGGAAGATGTAAGTTAAAATACGACAAACTGTATTTTGATCTGCAGCAGAGCAGAGTAACAAAAGCGAATTTTGATTTTAGGTATTATATATGTAAGTAAAAGGATATTGGTTGTATACGAGTATGTTATGTACTATGTATAATTGGGTGGACTATCCCTGGGGAGTCATACAAAATAGAAAAATGTCTGAACGTATTTAGATAACATGAACGTTTAATGATTAAATACGTACACAATACCCTTTCGGATTGGGTATAGTGTAAAAAACCAAGAATTAAATAAGAAAAAAAGAAGAAAAATAATATAGGGCTATATAGTAAATCGGTGATTTATCACCGGTTATTATACATAACTGCTTAGATTGGTAAATGTGATAAATATCTTATATTTATGTAATTAAACGGTGATTTTATTTAATTCCCAACTCGTAATGAATGTGATAAACATCGGAATTTCCGATTCGGAACGAACGTTGAGCAATTGAGGCAGGAGAATACAGCGCACTCTTCCTGCGTGGCGCCTTCGGCCGTGGCAAGGATTATAACCAATCAGCAAAATCCTTGATTTGTATCCTTGGTAATGTAGTATTTTTGCAAGAACTTGTCACATTTACCAAACCGAGCAGTGATTGTGCATAATAATCGATTGTGCATAATATATACGAGGTCTTTTCGAAACCTATCGCGAATTTTGAATTCCCGCGGGTTATGTATATGATTAGGAGTACACGATTTTGGATAAAATATTTACCATAAATAAAAGAAGCTTTCAATACCTTCACAGTGGTACGTATATCATCCGGATATCTTATAGTTTAGGAGATATAGACGGTAAATTTTACCGGTATACTTATATATATGTATATACTAGATGTACCCGTCCCGCGTTGCTGTGGCTCTTTCCGGTTAAATGGTTAGAAAGCGCGTGTTGCTTCCGACCACAAAAGAAATATTCCTCATACAAACGTTGCAACCCGCTTTCACACCTTCAGGGGTTGAAATGAAACCTTCAGGGCAAAAATGCCTAAATATGTATTTGATTAATTATACCAGAGTATTAAGACCAAGTTTCAAGCAAATCTGACCACAAATAAAATATTCCTCATACAAACTTTGCAACCCCTGTTCACCACCTTAAAGGTCGAATTTCGAAATATCCGTTCTTAGTGCTTGTATACATAATAAAGGAAACGTCTTTGCAAAATTTCAGCTTTCTAGGTCCAAGCGTTTAGCCTGGGCGTTGATGAGTCAGTCAGGACTTTCATTTTTAGATATAGAGATATGTATATCTTTTAGACGGTAAACTTTAAAGGGCTATGACTCCTAAACCAGACGAGAGCTACCAAAAATGTTGCTTTCGTTTGGATCGGCGCAAAAACAAAAACAACAACAACAGTGGAGAGTTTGTACTGTTCTCAATTTAAGCTAAAGTAGAGTATACAATAGCCTTTTTAATCGCAAAAAGGCATATGGTAATTGGACATATTTCAAAGAAAACAAAATTTCTTGAAGTTTTATATAAACATTTAAATATATTTATACACAAACGAGGTCTGTTCAAAAAGTATCGAGGATTTTGAATTCCCGCAGGTTACGTACATATATTCGATTTTAAATTTTTTTGTGGCGTTATATTGGTAATCATGTCCCTCACTTATGCTGACAAGTTCGGCCACTTTGAATATTCGGTTAATGTTTGACAGCTATTTTGCTTGAACGTGTTTTGGCTCGTCTTCGATTTTTGCCTATTCCATAAAATGGATCAAAGAATCTGTATCAAATTTTGTGTGAAAAACAAAATTCAGTGCGCGGACGCATTCCGAATGTTGACTGTGGGATATGGTGAAGCTACCTTGGACCGAAGCAACGTTTATCGGTGGTACAAAATGTTCTCAGAAGGCCGAGAAGATATGAACGACGAAGATCATAACGGACGCCCGAACACGTCAACAACAGACAAAAACATTGATGACGTGAAGGAAATAGTATTGGTCAATCGTTCAATCACCGTTAGGGAAGTTACTGAGGACCTAAACATACTGATTGCCTCGTGCCATTCGATTTTTGCCAATAATTTGGGCACGAGACGGTTCGCCGCGAAATTCGTACCAAAATTGCTCAATTTCGATCAAAAACGGTATCGCATTAACATTGCTAAGGGAATGCTGAACTCTGTCCGCGACGACCCAAATTTGCTCCAGAGGGTCATAACTTTTTGAACAGACATCGTACATATGTATATTTATTTAATGTTGAATTTTTCTTTTAAATAACTGCTAAATTGTTGCCCGTTTTGGGATGGTATGTAATGTAATGTAATGCACATATTTTTTTATTTATGGGCCCAAGTAAACAGCTGCGACTCGGTTCTATCTATTATTTATAGTTCTATCTAGGTTCTATCTATTATTTATATATACATTATTTATAAATGTATTAAAAAGCAGTCACGTTAAAGTAACGTGAACAAAAGTGACTGAACATTTTTTTAAAAATTCTGAAAAATAAATTGATATTTTTAATGGTCATATATGTATTAGAGAGCTACATAAGTCGACTTAAAATCCAATTAAAACAAAAAAAAAAGTTTCAAGCATTGGGTGGTGTTAACAAAAATTGAGTTTACTCAAAACTCAAGCAATTGCTACAAAAATTTTCATTTTGAAGCATTTGCTCCTTTCCGTATGCGAAAAAAATATTTTGAAGTTTTTATATTTTCGAAAATAGCTTTTGCTCAAATCAATATGAATAAAACCTACATAATTGAGCATTTACCTAAAAAATTTTAAGCATTCTACTGAGAAGACTCAGATCATAATACATATGCAGAACTTTTTAATAACAAACATATTTACGTTATTTGTGTATTCTTTATACCCTACACCTACATCCGAAATTAAGTCACGGCCCTGTCCGTCCGTCTGTCTGTCTGTCCGTTCGTCTGTGGAAATTACGATTACAAGAGAACAAATGGAGGTATCGTCATAAAAATTGGTACGAATATTCTCTGTTATCCTACTCTGTTCTTTATTGAAAATGGGGAAAATCGGACCAGTGCCACGCCTACTTTTTATAGCAAATATGCACTCATCCGTGCTTATATCTTAATTTCTTAGCTTGTAGAGCGAATTTTCGGCTAAAATTTTATTTCCAGTTCACCATCTTTGACTAAAATATACTCTCCAAAATGGACGTGCCACGCGTACTTATATACTATACCATATAATGAGGTGTTTGGTAGGAAAAGCGGTGTTGTAGATGAGTTAATAGATCAAAATTTACTCCCTGTAAATAAAAAGAAAGTGGGTGTCACACGCCCACTTTTTATCACTTCGACAGATGCGGGTCTAGGGTATATGATTTCGGCCAGGCCGAAGATAACGCTCTTACTTGTTTTTTCTTAATTTGAATTGTTTTTGGTTAAAATAAATTATTTTGATTATTTCAAAATTTTACCAAAGGTTTAATATTTTAATAGGATGATTACAATATTTACAAATTTAAGACACACAGAGGTTAAAATGTACGTCTCTTTCTCGTACTTTCTCACCTTTTGTTTTTCATAGTTAAAATATTAGGGTCTCGTTTTCCTTCCAGGTTTATTTCAAATAGCTTTTGAAAATAATTCTTATTAAAATATTAAACCTTTTATAAAATTTTTAAATAATTTCAATTTTAGTTTAGCGAAAAACAATTCAGATTATTTATTCAAATCGTAAGAAAACGTTAAAACAACAGTAAGAATGACATTTTTTGCCGTAAGATCGGACTCTCACAAACCTGAACAAATTCATAAACGTAAATACCCATGGTTTAAATTAGTTCACGTTATTCCAAACGCACTGTATTTGCGATATTGAGATATAAGATATAAGTTGACATATAAGAGATATGTTTGTTCTCGGTATAACCGAGACTACTGTGTTTTTCAATTTTCAAATTTTGTATTTGTTATAATTGAAATGTTTTTTGACACAAAAACGTCAAGCAAATGCTCAGTTCGAAATTTCGAAGTTACTTGAGCAAAGTAAAAGGTTGTTCATACAAATTTGAGCATTTGCTAGAAACATTATCTTTACTCAAATTTTTTACTTTCAAGCATTTACTTGTTTTTATTAATGTCTGTTGTTGCTGTTTTGATTTCGTAAACAAGTGTGACGGTCCAAAAATTTTCCCAAACTCAATAAAAACAACACACCAAAAAAAGACTAGACAATACACACTTGAATTGAAGACAAGGAAAAAGATTGTCATCGCGTTTTTGAATAACAAAGCAACAACAGAAACACTAAATGTATACTGCGGACAGCGAAAAAATACTCCGACAACGAAAGGCGAGAAATTTGTCGGAAATTTGACTGGCGAGAAGAACGAAATTTCTAGTTTCTTCAGTTTCTTTGTATCTATACTTGCTGATAATCTTTAGACCAGAGAGGCACTCAGTATTTATTCTTAGTTTTCTTAGAGGGTTTTTTATTTATAATAACCCTCTAAGTTTAATTTTTCGTTGTCGCAGTATTTTTTCGTTGTTTGCAATTATCCTTTGTTGTCGCAATTTTACTTTGTTGTTACATTATTCATTCGTGTCTTTAATTCAAAAACGCAGCTACATTCTCTTTACTATTCCTATTATACGAGTATTGGTGTTTTGATTGGGTCGGGTTGTCGACTCATTTTTCTTTTACAAACATTGTAAGTGTGATTGTCATTTAGTGCCTAGCTGTTTTCAAAACGACTTATGCAGCTCCCTAGTAAAGCTAGAGTCATTTTAGGAAAGACAAGTTTGGTGAGTCACCATTAAATTTCTACCCACGAGGAAAACAAATTTCATTTTAACATTTTTTTCATTTGACGCGCCGTTATCGAGGTATTCCATTGTCTCAAGATAAGAAAAACCGGTATGTCTATATACCAAAATTAGTATGTAGTTACCAAAATTATAGTTGTACGTTTATTACCTATAGTCAACGTCCAGGGACTTTATTTTAAGAAAAATGGTGAATTCGGGCTCTAAAGCATAAATATATTTTTCACTAGGATTCCGAGATTGGTATTATTCCAAGGGCTTTGAGTCACCTTTTCGATGAACTGCGTTTAATGGAGCTAGAGTTTTCGATGCGCATCTCTTATTTGGAACTGTACAATGAGGAGCTCTGTGATCTACTTTCTTCTGATGACAACACTAAAATCCGAATTTTCGACGACACCACCAAGAAGGGTTCTGTGATAATACAGGGCCTTGAAGAAATTCCAGTTCACAGCAAAGACGACGTCTACAAGTTGCTTGAGAAGGGCAAAGAACGACGTAAAACGGCAACGACGCTGATGAATGCGCAGTCGTCGAGATCTCATACAGTATTTTCCATTCTTGTGCACATTCGTGAGAATGGAATAGATGGTGAGGAGATGCTAAAGATCGGCAAACTAAATTTAGTTGATCTCGCCGGTAGTGAGAATGTATCGAAGGCGGGTAACGAGAAAGGCATTCGTGTCCGCGAAACTGTGAATATTAATCAGAGTCTGCTGACCTTGGGCAGAGTAATTACAGCCCTAGTGGAGCGAACTCCACACATCCCATATCGTGAATCGAAACTGACTCGTTTGCTTCAAGAGTCATTAGGTATTTGCCATGAAATTCTTGGTTTAAATAACAATTAATCCCTTTCTTCAAAATTAGGTGGACGAACTAAAACCTCGATTATTGCCACGATTTCTCCTGGTCATAAGGATATTGAAGAGACCCTTAGCACCTTGGAATATGCCCATCGTGCTAAGAATATTCAAAACAAACCAGAGGTCAATCAGAGGCTAACTAAAAAAACTGTGCTCAAAGAATACACAGAGGAAATAGACAAACTGAAACGAGATTTAATGGCTGCAAGAGATAAAAATGGAATTTATTTGGCGGAAGAAACTTATAATGAGATGACACTGAAAATGGACTCACAAAATCGCGAGCTGAATGAAAAGATGCTGCTATTAAAGGCTTTAAAGGATGAACTGCAAAACAAAGAGAAAATTTTTAACGAAGTCAGTTTGAATTTAGTTGAAAGGACCGAGGAATTAAAACGTGTAGAAGATAATTTAATTCACACCAAAGAGGAACTGATACAAACGAAAAAGGTATTTTGAAGGTTTCTGTTGCTGCACTTATTTTCCCAAGTCTTAATAAACTATTTCAGGTTTTAAGTACAGCGAAACGTCGTTACAAAGAAAAAAAGGTCTTATTGCAATCGCATGCTAAAACAGAACAAGCACTTACTCTCCAAGCAACAAAAATAATGGAAGTGGCCGATCTTGCTGCCAATGATACTTACAAATTACAGGTAAATAAGGTCAAACAAATGTAACAAAGAGTTTGCGATCACCGACAAGTCCACAAGCAAAATTCAAACTTAGACAATTGAGTCGCTCAGAAGCCTATAATAACGGCTTTATAATGGACCACTCTTGGTAATTTGGACCACGCTACAATTTCTGCTACCTTCTCATATTCTAGTCTTCAATCTGCTTCTCCAGTAGCTTCGAAGCGGACAGTGTGGGCTTATAAGAGGGCAAATTGGGATCATCTGAATCTATTTTTTAAGCATTTCAATTGGCAGTTGTGTTTCAGTGATAGATGCCGCATCTAAATTCGTAGAACAAATAATTTTACTGGGTCTTGCGGTCTTTCATACCCGCGGTCTTTCATACCCGCGGTCTTTCATACCCAGTAAACATATTCCAATTAAACCTAAAAACCGTTCTGGGTTTAATGCGACTTGCAGACAGGCAGTCAGGTCCAAAGAGGTAAAGGTAGCAAGAGCTTCTGGTCGTTCGTGGGGAGAGTGAAGAATCAGACAAGATCTTCACTCACTCGGTTGACAAGGCAAATATACTAGCGAAAATGTTTGCTGAAAACTGCTTTCTTCCTGAAAGTAGTCAACCACTTCCCGTAGTCGAGAGAGTATCTTGCGCTATGCCTGAGATACACTCTTTAAAGCGGTGTAAGCTATACTTCACTCCTGTCGATCTTCGCACTATCTACGTCACCTACATTCGCCCCAAAATGGAGTAAAATTCGCATATATGGTTAGGGGCATCCAGAACATATCTGCAGCTCCTGAACCGTGTTCAAAATCGTGCAATAAAGCTAATAGGAGACAGTAGGGTATCCAACTCTATGGAATCCTTAGAGCGCCGTCGAGATGTGGGGTGTGTGTCGTTATTCTACCGTTATTTTTTGGGTAGATGCTCGAGGGAGTTGGCTAACCTGGTTCCAGCGGCCCAGGTATTAAACAGACCAACACGGCTGTCCCAAACGGCTCACCCCTTTCACGTTTCGATACCAACCCATTACTGCGAGGGCTCGTTCTTCGGCCGCACTGTTCGACTATGGAACAATCTCCCTGCGAGTGCCTTTCCGTCTACATATAATGTCAAATCCTTTAAAGCAAGTGTCCATCGTCACTACTCTTCTTTTCCCCCCACCCACTAACCTATTTTCCTTTCACAGACCAACAAATGCTTGCATGGAGAGAGGACATCCCCTTAATTTGGGTCTAATCCGATATAAAAAAAAATTGTACTCTGCTTTACTACTACTTATTTTACTCTTTACTCTACTACTTATTGTATACCATCACCTTCCCTTTATCTTTTATTAAACAAGTTTTGAAGGAAAAAATAGAATGTACATATGGGTTCTACTGGAGGAAATACGGGAACCCCAGTACAGCACGGTACTACTAATACGTTTTTCCTGACTTGGAATTTTACTAGTTCCTTATTTCGTTTAACACGCATTCGAATAACACGGTTTTTTTTTTGAAAGAAATTACCGAATTATGTGGTTACCTTCAATTATTCAATTGATCATATACTATACTAACCATAACCATAACCATAACTAATAACCAACAAAGAAAAGAGTCACCAACCAATAATCGGTAACATTAGCTCACAAACTATAAAGCAATGTGCTTAGTTTAAGTCTTAGTAAATATATGAATAAATCCTTTCCTTATGCTTCTTTCTAGAAAACAATTGATCGACGCAAAGATGTCGACACGAAAATACAATCTGTATGTGAGCAATTTACTGGACGCATGCGTAATAATTTTGAGTTTCTAAACGAAAATTTATTCAAATTAAGGGAACAGCACAAATTACATTCGAATTTGATTCTGGATGAAATCGGTAAGACCTAAAAATACATATGGATATGCTTTCGAAAAGACTAAATGTAAACTTTTAGCAAGCAGCACAAAAACACAAAACAAATTGTTAAACGACGCAGAAAATAAAATACAAAACCTGAATAAAGTATGTAACAATGCTCTCGACAGTACGCAAGTACTGAGCAATAAGTTCTTCAAGGATTTCGAAAATTTGAGCGAAGAACATAAAACTGAGCTTCTAAAAGTCTTTCAAGAGTTAAAAAGAAAGGAAATGGAGTTAAAGAATGATATTCAGACGCATTTAACAGTTCTGCAAACCTGCAACGAAAAACAAAAAAACACTATTGAATCATTGAAGGAGATCATAGCCAACATTTTGGAGTTTCATTCTAAGAGCTTAGAAGAAAATACGTCCGAAATGCAGAAACAGCTTAAGCGTGCCGAACACATTACGAACGCAAATATGAAAGAGCTCACCAAAACTGAAAAAGAAATGGAAAGAGAACGCAATCTAAGCGAAGAGGAATCGCTGATAATAAACGATTTCTTGGAGAAAATGAAATCAATTAAAGAAAAACGGGTAAACTGTTCGCAAGCTATGCAGGCCATAATAAAGGACGTTAAACAGAACGAGTGTAATTTAATATCCGAGTTACAGCAGGGCTCTGGGTATATTCAGACATTTTGCAACACACAACATTCTGCGAATGAGACTGCTTCAAAATCCTTTAATAAAGTTGCCTCAACAGCGAATTCTATTGTTGACGATAGCATTACCAAGTGTTCCACTTTGCAAGTTAAAATAGATAATCTCTGCCAAGAGTCGGCAATGCATATTGATAGATTAAATAGTATTGAAAGCACAAACTGTACGCAAGCACAAAAATTGCTTTCAGAGTACTCAACAAATTTAAAAAGAATACGTTTGGAAAATAATGCCGAAATATCACAAGGCTGTACATCATTACAGAATATGGTTACTGAAGATAGTAAACTCCTTAAGAGACATTTTACACAAACATTAGCCTATGCGACATCTCTGGATAATCATGTGCATGATTATGTTACGGTGTACGAAGAGCAGATGCAGAATTGTCAAACTAATTTAAATAAGTTCAGGGAAAAAGAACTGCGGACTTATACACCTACCGGTAAGTGCTGAGTATAGTATACATATTTATGATAATGATCGATAACACATCATTACGATATAAAAATCTAAAAAAAAAAAGAAACCTTGGTGTTCAAATAAAAATCTTAATAATAAATATCCTTGTGCACGCACTGCCCCACTCGCCATTCCGGTTTCGGGTTTAAGTCGAAAAAATCGCAAAAGATGAAAATATTCCCATGGTTTTTCATAGATTTTTATTGCTGTGGCATCTAGAGTAAATTGTTATACCACACTTTTCCAAACCGAGCCAAAATAACGAAGGTATTTTATGGTATATACATATATATGTTTTGTAAATGCAAGAAACCCCCTTGTAACCCGGTACTCTTAAAACACGGTTTTGCTCTAACTCGATTGGCGTATTCGCCAGAGAGTACGAAAAATACTACCGCCTGTCTGTTCTTCCAGAGATGATTTGCTCCTGCGTTCACTATCAATGAATCTCCTGAGATTGGTAATCGGTTGATGTACCGAAAAACTTCTGATTCCTGAGCCGCCAGAGAAGAACCCAGTCGCGCCATCATATCGGCTCGCAATAGTTGCGTTGCCCGCAATATGTGCGTGAGCAAGAACTCAGCAGAACCCCAGACGATATGATCGCTCCACAAGTCCTTCAGCGTATTTCTTTTCTATACTTCAGCACAATCCTGAACTCGTTGACTTTAGTGCAGCCTGACAGTACAGTGTACACACAGAAATTGATAACAGGTTTGCGGTATCGCTTCCTGTAAGACATACAAAGCTGCTTTTTGATGGTATACAAACCTAACGCATCTTAATTATGGCAGCCATCATGCCTATGCGGCGGTTATGCCATACAATTTTCTAGCCAAACATCGTTTGATTGTTTTGTGTATAAATGAGAGAAGTTTCCAGTCTTAAGTCCTAACGATAACCAATTTCTCGGCGTTAAAAATGTTCATGAATGTATTAAAATTAATTTATATTATAGGAGTATACTCGTAAATCATCAGTTATTTTCTCTAAACCTGTGATGCTGTGCCGCAGGTGTATACATACGTTTGTTGTTGTGGTTTTTCGTGCCTGCTGAAAGCTAGCACGGCGTTTCTGCTGCTGTCTTCTCCGGACAGTTCTGATCTTTGAATTTTTATGATGGTAATAAGGATGATTGAAATTTCTATCGGTTTTCTGTTGGTTTTTCATGGAATTTTTTTTGTTTGCTTTAATTTGCACTCGTATTTTTTTGTTAATTTTGAGGTCTTTTAATATGTTGGTCAGCTCCCAGATTAAGAAGACTCAACTGTTCCTTAATAAATAAATACAAATAATAAAGTCTAAATTACGTCTCTAATTTTACTAGGAACAACTCCATCTAAACGAGAATTTAATTATCCGCGATCTTTAGCTGTGACCTCGCCCCACAAAAATATCATTAATCGATTTAGGCTGGAGAATAACTTGTCTGATATAGATACAACACGAATTGATGAAGAGGTATTCTTATAAACGCAAATCTAATGAGCTTTAAACCTAATAGAAGTTGTATTCAGGATTTTGAGGACGACTCTCATAACATCTCCGTTACCGAGGGTGTATTGAATTCAACACCCATTAATGGCTCCGAACTGAGTGAAAATCATAAAAGCAATTTGCAAAGGAACTCTACAATCCTCAAGCAACCACTCCTACATCAGTTATCCCCACACAAATTTTTAACTCCGAGTTGTTTGGATAGTTTAAAAGTAAGTCTCCTATATTAAAAAAAAAATATTTTTTAATTACTTTTGTTTTAATCTATCTTTTTCAGAATAACAAAGAAAACGAAGAATAAAACTATTTCCTTAACCTGATTTTGTTGGGTTTTTCATCCTTATTTTGTACACTATACACTTAATTATTTTAAAACTTCTATACTATTCTAAATCTGAACAGCATGTTTTTATAATTTTTAGAGTTATATAAAATAGTCTTATTTTACTGTAAATAAAAAAAAAGAATTTAATCGGAAAATTGAAATCAGTAGCAAATCTTTTCGAAATATAAAAGACTTCTATAACTTTCAGCGCAATTTTGAAATTTATTTATTTTATATAAATTTGAAATTTATTAATTTTGAATTTCCGCGGGTTACGTACATATATTTGATTTTCAGTCTTTTTGTGGCGTTATGTTGGTACTTGTGGCGTCATGTTGGTACTCATGTCGCTCACTTATACTGACAAGTTCGACTACTTTAAATGTTCAATGATGTGTTTTGGCCTGTCTTCGATTTTTGCTCAATTTCGACCAAACACAGCACCGCATTAACATTGCTAAGGAGATGTTGAACTCTGTCCGACGACCAAAATTTGCTCCAGAGGGTCATAACTGGTGACGAATCATGGGTCGCTCAGTCATATGAGTCGGTGAGAGGGTTAACTTTCGTAAAGACGAAAGCAGACGATAGTTGAAAGCAATTCTTGCCCAATGTAAAAGCAAACGGCAACCACAAAAGGTAACGTCAAAAAAGTTCAAAGCAATAATTGCCCATTGTCAAACAGGTCTTACGCCGAAGTGCGACTAATCAGGCCTTTAACATGGGCTGATTCGCACTTTTGTTATTATTTCTCTAATTTAGTTCTCTGATGTATGCTTTTTTGGTTAGAAGCATTCGTTCTAGTCTCGATATTGTCGATTGTCGGTTTTGTCCAATTGAGGCATTTGTGTGTTGTTTTTGTTTGTCTCTATTGACATGTGTAGAGCACTTACTAAATAAACAGGACTCACTAAATAAAAACACGGTCCGCGAACACTATAACAAAAATATACGAAAACCTGGGGAGTCGCCGGAACCTAAATTCGCCTACGACATATTTGACAACAGATTTATACCAACTCATAATAGAAAGACGGTTAAGTTACCACATGCACAGCATAAAGGACGGCGTCTGAACGTACTAGAAAACGTGAAAATATAAAAACAAAAAACATTTGACGGGCGAATAATGAACAGCGCTTCGGCAGTAATATACGATACGAACCCCTAAAATTCCTTTTCAAAATTTCAATTTAAATTTATTTATTTACAAATTGGAGTACAATAAGAATAAAATTATTTTTTAGTACATTTAAATTTAAGCAATTTAACTTGTTTTTGCATCATTAAATGGACCATCAGCTGTTCATGCGCAGTTAATCTCTGCTGTGGCTTCAGGTGCCTTACAAAGATCAACAGTTAATAGTGACATGTAGGTGCTGCTACTGGAGGAAGTGATATAGGTGCTGCCACTAGCTCATTTCCGGCTATTGAAGCAAGAGCTGATATTCCCAAGGAGCCTGTTGCTACTCTACCAGGTCATCCTTCTGTGAAGAAACTGGTTGTAGTGTAGCCGCAAAAAACCGTCTCATTTCCCGGTTTGCTCCGGATACAACCACTGATGACATTCGTGCGCACAGTTGGGAATAGATGATACTAGTATTTCAATTTCAAACTGTAAATTTCGTTCTCACGATCATACTCCTCGTTTAACATAAGTTTACCATCTCACTTAATGGATTGCGTGATGAATCCTGTATTTTGACCTGATAATACTGTTATCCACGAATATGTATTTAAGCCTAGAGCCAACAGAATGGGGGGGAAATCTTGCAAATAGTTTTATCTGGTCATGCCGCAGCAAAAAACTAATTGTCTTTTCCTTATATTCTTTATCAAAATTTCAGAGGAATTAATAGTAAATTTACCGAAATCTTATTAAAAAGCGTAGAATTCTGATTTTAATATTATCGTGCTCACCGAAACATGGCTCAGGCCTGATGTTTTGAATTCAGAATTTTTTCGAATAATTATGCAGTATACCGGAAGGATCGGAACCGAATGTTGACTAATTTGACCAGAGGTGGATCAGTGTTGATTGTTATTATTTCTAAATATTATTAACGCTAGATTCTTCTGGAGGAGGCCTTTGAAATTGAGTTTTGCTGTGTATTCGTCACACTGGTCAGCCTCTGTATCTATATATGCTGTTTCTATATTCCACGTAATTATGAGGAGAACATTTATGCTTTACACGCCAGATGCATTGCGAATGTGACGGAGACTATGCTACCGAGTGACAAATTGATTGTTATGGGTGACTTTAATTTGCCTCATGTTA
Source organism: Conops quadrifasciatus (assembly GCA_949752815.1). Taxonomy (NCBI): domain Eukaryota; kingdom Metazoa; phylum Arthropoda; class Insecta; order Diptera; family Conopidae; genus Conops; species Conops quadrifasciatus. The sequence continues at coordinate 17,987,671 of OX457079.1, forward strand.
ACTAAGATTTTTGTGCTGATGATGCGGATATTTTGCCATCGTCTGGCGAAGAATAAAATTATTTCTTTAACCTGATTTTGTTAGGTTTTTCATCCTTATCTTGAACAATATACACTTAATTATTTTGAAACTTCTATACTATTCTAAATCTGAACAGCATGTTTTTATAATTTTTAGAGTTATATAAAAAAGTCTGATGATGCGGATATTTTGCCATCGTCTGAGCGTGAATATAACATCAGCTTCCTTGATTCTGTTTTCTAGAGGTATCTTCCAAATTAACTATGTGCGTAATCAAAATGGCCGCCTTTTGGATCTTATCTTCATTGATGATAAATATGTTTTCAATCTGTCTCGATGTGCGCCTCTTGTACTACCTGAGGAGAAGCACCATTCTGCCTTGAACATTGGTTCAGTCTTGCAAAATGCCCCAGACTGTAATGCGATTGCGAATGCCTAGGAAATTTTGCTTCAGATTTACAAATTATGGAACACTGAAAAAAGATTTTTGTTCCATTAATTGGAACTATTCTTTGCTTGGATAATTCTTCGCCTGCGAGTTTGGATTTGGCTCTTGATTCTTTCAACAATGTTTTATTAGAAGCTTTCAAATCATCTGTTTCATTGCGTAAGGAATGGATTCGATGGTCTGTGAGCCCTACTCGGTTTTCTAATGAGTTGCGTGTTTTAAGGAACATGAAAACCAAATGTTATAAGTTGTACATACTTGAATACGTGTTCGACTGTAAACTTATCAAGTTATTTATCTATAAGTAGTATATATCGGTGGTCATGCGTATAGAGAATATGTCTTTAAAGTTAAATCTAACATTCGCGGTGATACTAAAGCATTCTGGAACTTTGTAAATACCAAAAGGAGGAGTGCGGTTTTTCCAACTTTTATGAAGCTTGATGATATTGAGTTTGACAATGCAGAAATTGTATGTGATCTTTTCGCTGACTATTTTATAAAACTGAAAACATCTAACTGCAACAATGTAAGCTTTCTAATGAATAACTAATCGCTATTCCCGTATTCGGATAGATAACAACGGAGCAATAATTAATTACTATAGGTAAAAGTTATTTCATATGTTCATTAATATGTCTAGATAATGATGACATATAATTTTGTGTTCTATTTCTTATTTATTTTTTGGCCACTTTTCCAGGTCTCCGAACCCGGTCTCTTCACTGGTGACAAAAACCACGATTACACAAAAACCAGTGGAAGCATTATCATGAAATTCAGCAGGAATATTATCTTCTATTTCTAGCTCTCTTATGTCGAACATAGAAAAAATCGGACTACTGCCACGCCTACTTTTTAGGTAAATATTAATGCATCCAATTTGACACAAGCTGAATTTCTGTGGTCCGGATCTGAACCTGAAATTTCAGTGCCGCATTTACCGTGTTACTGAAAGTCCACTGTTACTGGTGGACTGTGTACTGTGTTACTGGTCCCACTGGTAGACCATACTATATAATGAAGTGTTTGTTGAGAAAAGCGTTGCTGTAAATGTAAAGTGATATGAAAGTTGGCGTCACCCACCCACTTTTTATCCTTACTTCGACAGATGCGGTTGAAGGGTGACAGATGAGCTTCGGACAGGCCACCCTACTTGTTATACCCTACACCCGAAGGGATGAGTCCGTCCGTCCGTCTGTTCGTCTGTGGAAATCACGATTAGAGGAGAACGAATAGAGGTATCGTCATTAAATTTGGCACGAATATTTTTTGTTATCCTACGCTGTTTGGAATTGAAAATGATGAAAATCGGACCATTGCCACGCCGACTATATAGAAAATATGCACTCATCCGTGCTTTTAGCTCAATTTCTCAGCTTGTAGACCGAATTTTCAACTAAAATTTTGTTCCCGAGACCACCATCTTAGACTAAAATATATTCTCAAAATGGGTGTGACACGCCCACTTATATACTATACCATATAATGAGGTGTTTGGTAGGAAAAGCGGTGTTGTAAATGAGTTAATAGATCAAAATTAACTCCCTGTAAATAAAAAAAAAATTAGGTGTCACCCGCCAACTTTTTATCACTACGACAGATGCGAGTGTAGGGTATATGAGCTTCGGCCAGGCCGAAGATAACGCTCTTAGTTGTTTTTAATTCAGTTTAATTTCGAATTTATAAAAAAGTTAAAAGAGTATACATAACATTCCTGTAATTTACACATTTGTGTAATATTATACATTCTTGTAATTGAAATGTGGTTATCAAAAGCAAAAACATAATACTTGGTTACCAACTAGTAATAGCATTTGGTCTAACCAAATGTACTAAACTCGGGAGTGCACTTCAAACAAATTAACCTTCATATTAATGCGTCTGATCTACGCATTAATACTAGAGCTGTGCGCGAGCCGTTTTGAAGGCAGCTAGGCACAAATCGGCACGACTGCTGTTTTGTGACTGCCGTATGAAAATCGCAATAAACAGCAACTGCTGTGGTGCCTTTACCCGACCGACATTCATTTTTACAGCTTGTTCGAAAATTTGCAGTTGCTGTTTTAATGTTGATGCATTTCTCTCTCGTTCCTTCCGCTTAATCTCCAAAGGAACGAAAGAAACGCAAACAACTCACCCTCTTTCCCTCCGCTCGAACTCGAAAGGAACGAAAGGCAAGCATTTGCGCCGCTCGCCACTCCGTCGATGGTGCTTTAGAAATTACGAAGAAAAAACATCCCCTCTTTCCCTCCGCCCAAACTCAAAAACCATTCTTATCTATTTTTCCATGTAATTATCGTCTTTTTCTTACTTCATTTTTGTTGTAAATGGTCCACAAATTGTGGCCCCGAACAACGATTGAAAACAATGAAAAAATGTTCTGCCACATTTTCGAGAAAAATAAAAAAAAAAGAAACGAAAAAAAGGGAGAGGCACGCAATGCTTTTTTTCTAACTAAAAGCCTAGGAGACGGCTGAACGTATGTATGTATTTAATATGTATGTGCATTCCGTGTGTGTATCCTCTCTTATATATATTTAGCAATTGTTGGCATTAAAACTGTTGTGTCATTTTCGTCTGACAATTTTGTTTTTGTTTCCAGCAGAGCACAAGCAATAAAGGCTATGAGTGAAAATCTGAAATGTTTTATCAATTTTTACTGATAAAACGTTGTGTGTTTTGAAAGTGGTTTTCAAACGGCTTGTGCACAGCTCTAATTAATACTAATAGATACGCCTGATCTTTTCTATTTCATTTTATAGAACAAATTACTTATATACTTACTCTTGTTACCATCGCGGTCTCTTCACATACATATTTTAATAGAGGGTTTTCCTATATATATATATATATATATATATATACATAACATAACATTTTTTTTATATACATAACATAACATAACATATATAACGTATATAACGTCCATAACGTATATATATATATAATATAGGAAAACCCTCTATTAAAATATGTATGTGAAGAGACCGTGATGGTATATGTATATTTTGAATTTATAAAAAAGTTAAAAGAGTATACATAACACTCGAAATATATATATATATATCAGTACTTTTGTAAGTAAAATAAACTTTATATATATATATATATATATATATAAAGCTTTATGTCCATGAAAGGAATTAATTTTTCATCGAGCGCCGAAAAATTTAAAATCTATACAAATTTAAAGCAGTGCATAGTTTGATTCACAGAAGCTGAGATGCATTGGTGTATTTTGAATATAACTTTACTGGAAGTAAAGCTCCTACTTGTTAAAGTTTATTTTACTTACAAAAGTACTGACATCAATATCTTGTTAAAAATTTTTTAATCAAAAATCATTTTCGTTTTAAACTCAACAGAAAAATTTTATCAATTCAAATAAAAATCTGATATATTATTTTTACAAACGCTTTAACTAAATTCATAAAATGGCGCAAAATTTTCTGTACATGTTTGAATTTGTGGTCGATGATCTTTTGATAACGCGCCCAAATTACTGCGCCCCTGAGGAGTATCCAACTTGCTGCGAGATATCATTTCGGTCGAGCGTTTTCGTGTCAGTATGTGATCGTGAATTTGGTGCTTGTGTTGACACATCAGCTCCGAAGTACGGGAAATGTTGTCTCTTCTCTCTGGAGTCTCCAGTCGTTGAAAAGGATCGTTTGCTCATTCACGTATACAAGAAGAAAACAGAGAAATGTAAGTTTCTGATCGGTGCAACCGACATTCCAATCAAACCACTTTTCGACAAAGTCACTGAGAGCTTCAACGTTGAGAATCCAAATTGGAAACAGGAGTTAGCGAAGCATTCAGCTTGTTTGCAGGATCCAAAAGCGCCATCCAAGACCGCTGTTGTAGACAATGACTGTGACGAAGAAGGTGGAGCGCGAAGAGAACGAATGTGTCCCACGTCGGAGTTAACCAAACGCCTGCTTCCCTTATTTAATATGAAGAAAATGCAAACTGGAAACATCGTTCTAATAATGCGCTTGGTCTGCAATGGGCCAACGATTGTATCCACTTTTCCATTCTCAAAAATATGTTCCACTCCTTGTGGTAAAAAGCCAAAATCCAGCCCATCTTGTCCAGTTTGTCCCAGTTCAGCACCAAAAACCAACCAGAATGCTGATGGAGCCCCCTCCATGCCAGATCCTTGTAAAAAGCCGAGCACTAAACCGCCTACATGTAGACGCTACTTTGCTTGCAACGCTGATAAATCATGCCCATGTGATGAATGCGAAGACGATTGCGATCGCCGTAAGTTTAATATCCAGCTTATTGTGCCCGTTGCACTGTACAATATTTAGGTACGTACGTTTGACAAGATCTTTTTATTAATAAATGTCCTTTAGAAAGTCCCACTGGCTGCGCCAAAAATAAGAAAAGAGCCAAGTCATGTTCAGCCAGACGATCAGAGTCTCCGGATCCATGCAAGAAGCCGGAAACGGATAAAGGGGACATGTGCCAGCGATATTTCTCCAACAACCAAGAAAAACCATTCTCCTGCAATGACACATTAGATGAATGCGAGGCGGGTATGTATCCAGAAATAGTACATAGTTATGTATGGACCGTACCCTTTTTTGAAGATTTCTAATTTGCTTTATTTGATTGATGTTACTATACACGATTATCAGGCAAACATTTTACTTATCCCAAGTAGTTGACCATAGCTACATCCATTCAGACTCTTATGAGTGTATATGCATGTAGAAGCGACTGTATGTTATCAAGTAAACTGTCTTGTCACAATTCAAGGCGAATTCGCCTACCACACTTCTAGTAAAGTTCAATTTTCAGTGCTTCTTTGTCTGGAGCTCATCAGCTCAACAAATTTGATGACTCCAGGAGTCATCGTACTCGTTTGAGAAGGAAGGATCCGATTAAATTGTCTTGGAGGTTATTTTGCTTATAATGTATTACTCCATCTCCATATAGTATGTAAATCTCAAGCTCGAATACAATAAACGACTCATAAAATAACGCCCAAATGCAATAAGGCTTAATGAAAGTAAGCCCAATTTTGCAAAACCGTTAAATACACGAATATGTACGTTTGCAACGAAGAAGATTTTGAAATTACTTGAGGACTTAATCGTTTTCTTCCGCCGAACTTAAGACGCAGAAGAACTTTGATTACCGAGTAAGTGTTGGACTTACTGGAGGATTTAATCTTTTTCCGTGATCGTAGGCTGCCCAAAAAAGTTGCACCTTATTTAACATGATCCTTATTTCATAGAGCCACAATAAACAGTACTTATGGAAAAGGTTAAACTAGAATTAAGAATAGCGGCACGCGCTGTAAAATTAGAACAATTATCAACGACAAAATATCTTTTCTCGTTTCCTATAAGAGCCTATTTTATTTTGACATCTGCCGCGGTACGGCCGCCTAAGCGGCTTTTATCTGTTTACAGCGTAAGATCAAAACTAGTACGTGTGTTATAAACTGTTTGCTCTCTGCGTACGTGAGAGCTTTTACGTTGTTGTTTTTCTCTGCTGCTAATTTCAGCAGCCAGCACTAGGTGCTAAGGCGTTTAAAAAACCCCTCAAATCTCTTCTACAACAAAGACTTGATATGTCTGAACTTCCAATTTCAGGGTCACAAAACTATTTACAAATGAACATTTTTACTTATCTAAATACTTTCTTACACAATACATAAAATTGTAGTATTTTCTCTTAGAAAAGGTTGTGCCTAGGATTTCTGCTTTCTTCACCTTTAATAGTACTTTCACGAAAACACCTTGTTTAATTTTTTTACATTATATTTCTTTTATTTCTCTTAGGACCGTTGTTTTAAAGTCCGGTTAAGTGCTAACCGGTCAGCACTGAGCAGGAAAAAACATGGGTGGTTATAATTACTCATAACCACACATATAAAATTAACAATTAAATATTAATGTCAAGGAAAATTTCAATTATAAAATTAGTAAAAATTATATTCACTCCGTATATTTGTTTATACAATTTTTCGGGTATTCGGTGAAAAGTGGCTACATTTTTCGAGAGGAAAAGAGCGTAAGGATTTCGACTGGGTTCGACAGCAAAATCGCTGCCCGGCATCATTGAGGTCCCATATGGTTCCCTTGGCCGCCGGCTGTCGCTACGAGGTTGTGGCTCTACTGTAGAGTGCAAATATAATACTCGTATCATGATCGCACCAACACTCATGAAATTGCACCAACACTCACCTTTTCCAATTGTAGTTCAGAGTTTTTCAATTGTATTTCAGAATTTTTCAGTTTAATTTCAGAATTTTTCAGTTTGATTTCAAAATTTTTCAGTTTAATTTTGTTTTTCAACTTAATTTTGTTTTTCACACAAAATTTGATAGATTCTTTGATCCATTTTATGGAGTAGGCAAAAATCAAATACGAGTCAAAACACGTCCAAGCAAAATAACTGTCAAAAATTAAGTGAACATTCAAAGTGGCCGAAATTGTCAGTTCATGTTAGACTGAGAGGCATGAGTACCAACATAATGCAAAAAAAAACCGTGCACAAAAAAATTTAAAATCGAATATACGTAACCCGCGGGAACTCAAAATTCGCGATACTTGTTGAACAGACCTCGTACATGCAGTTTTTAAAATAAATAATTTTTATCGCTCGTTAGAGCAATCTCGTGGAAATAAAACATGTAGCGAAAAAGATACACCGTTTGGACAGATAGAGTGAGGAGGGGGGAGAGAGGAGAGAGAAAGGAGGATTAGGGTGGGCAGTGGAATGTGGGCATTTACCCAGAGTTCGTAGAGTAAGAAGACGACGACGAAGAAGAAGAAGAGAAAGCGACAAAGAATTGTAAACTTCTTTTCGCGGAGTATACATACATTATCCAAAGAAAATTTCTACGCTCCATGCTTAGTCTACACGAGGCCTTAACAGCCAAAATACAACCTCGCAGCGACAGCAGCAGCGAGCAGAATTTTATAAACAAGCTTATGGGGGAGCCACTGCGCCAGCCACTGCGAAGAATATAGATTCTCTTCCTGCAGCAGTGATTTTCGTCAAAGAGCGAGAAAAAATGTTGCACACCTTTAATCTAAAATCCCAAAAAATTGTTTAATCGTTTCCAACTTTTTGTGAAAAAAGTAAACAAAAACCATATGATTTTGACTTAAATAAATAAATTTAAAAAATTGTTACAATTAAAATTCAAAATTAATTTTGAAGAAAATTTAATTGAAGAAGTGCGTCAGATTTTACGATTTGACTTCTGAACATTATAAAAATGTTGTTCTTAAGTATAACGTTTAGCAAGATTTATCGACGCTTTTAGGTGTTCCAGGTAGGAATATGTAAATATATAAAGAAAACGAAATAATAGAATGCAGGAGGGTACACAAACAGACGACTTGCTGTTGCAGTCACTGATACAACATTTAGTTTTACTGCTGCGTGAGAGTTGCTGCTGCAGTCACTGCGAGGTTGTGTTTTGGCTGTAAGGCTCAGTTTCATAGAGTCCATTTGCGTGCGTATCCGTCAGAAATCTCACGCAATAAAAGTTAAAATAAATGTAAACATATTCGATGAGTTTCAAAGAGTCCGTGTGTTTACAACAATAGTTGCTATAGTTGTTTAAGCTAATAGTTGTAAGCTTAAACTGAGCTGGAGTTTCATAGTCCGTTTGTGTGCGTACTAGAGCGATGCACAAGCCGTTTTGAAGACAGCTAGACACAAATCGACAGGACTGCTGTGACGCCCAAATAAATTTAGACGCCACATACAGAGCTGGGGAGTACTCATTCCTTTGGGAATTAAATTCCACCTCAATTCCAATTCCAAGGAATTAGGACTGTGGAATTAAGTACTTTTCAAGCAAAAGGAATGGAATTGAGTGAGCCTCAATTCCTTTTGAAAGGAATTGGACTTGGAATTGAGCAAAGAAATTCCTTTCACATGGAATGGAATTATAAGTCCCAATTCCTTGGAATTGGATTTGGAATTGAAAATTTCAATTCCTTTTTAAGAATTAAGGTTGGAGGAATTGAAGTACTTTGCTGGCGATTGAGACCTTACTGTGTGTATGATAGAGTGTAAGTTAAAGTAGAAGAAGGCAGATTTGTAGGCAGATAGGACATGTAGGCAGATTTTGGCAAAAAACTTTTATTGTTACACTTGATAGGAAATATATGATATGTATGTGATATTAATACTAAATTAAATTGATTGTGTGGGTGGTGTGGGTGGGGATCACCAAAGAGGTCACACGGGGGTTTTTTTACCGAAAAAATTTTTTTTTACCAATCGATAGTAAATGTCGCGAAACGGATTTTGGACATAGTGGGCGGTGGGTGGGGTCACCCCAAAGAGGTCACACGGGGGTTTTTTGACCAAAAAATTTTTATTGCACAAATCGATAGGAAACATCATGAAACGGATTTTGGACATAGTGGGCGGTGGGTGGGGACCCCCTAAAGTGGTCACACGGGGGTGTTTTGACCCAAAAATTTTTATTGCACAAATCGATAGGAAATGCCACGAAACGGATTTTGGACTTGGTCCGAGGGGCGTTGGGTGGTCACACGGGGGTAAATTGACCCCAAAATTTTTATTGCACAAATCGATAGGAAATGTCACGAAACGGATTTTGGACTTGGTCCGAGGGGCGTTGGGTGGTCACACGGGGGTGTTTTGACCCAAAAGGTGTACCGCCGAAGTGGTCACGCGGGATAATTTCACCAGAAAAATTTTAGTGTTGAAATCCATGTACATGTGTAAAATTTGTTTTGTGATATATTCTATGGATTTCAACACTAAAATTTTTCTGGTGAAATTATCCCGCGTGACCACTTCGGCGGTACACCTTCTGCCAAGTCCAAAATCCGTTTCGTGACATTTCCTATCGATTTGTGCAATAAAAATTTTGGGGTCAATTTACCCCCGTGTGACCACCCAACGCCCCTCGGACCAAGTCCAAAATCCGTTTCGTGGCATTTCCTATCGATTTGTGCAATAAAAATTTTTGGGTCAAAACACCCCCGTGTGACCACTTTAGGGGGTCCCCACCCACCGCCCACCATGTCAAAAATCCGTTTCATGATATTCGCTATCGATTTGCGTAATAAAAATTTTTGGTAAAAAAACCATGTGACCCCCTTGGGATGGCCCCACCCACCGCCCACTATGTCCAAAATCCGTTTCATGATGTTTCCTATCGATTTGTGCAATACAAATTTTTTGGTAAAAAACCCCCATGTGACCCACTTGGGGTGGCACCACCCACCGCCCACTATGTCCAAAATCCGCTTCATGATGTTTCCTATCGATTTGTGCAATAAAAATTTTTTGGTAAAAAACCCCCATGTGACCTCCTTGGGGTGGCCCCACCCACCGCCCACTATGTCCAAAATCCGTTTCATGATGTTTCCTATCGATTTGTGCAATAAAAATTTTTTGGTGAAAAAACCCCCGTGTGACCCTTTTGGGGTGGTCCCACCCACCGCCCACTATGTCCAAAATCCGTTTTACGACATTTACTATCGATTGGTAAAAAAAATTTTTGGTAAAAAAACCCCCGTGTGACCCCACCCACCGCCCACCATCACCAAAATCCGTTTCAATATATTTGCTATCGATCTGCGCAATAAAAATTTTTTGGTCAAAAAACCGCCGTGTGACCTCTTTGGTGATCCCCACCCACACCACCCACACAATAAATTTAATTTAGTATTAATATCACATACATATCATATATTTCCTATCAAGTGTAACAATAAAAGTTTTTTGCCAAAATCTGCCTACATGTCTTCTTCTTCTTCTACTTTAACTTACACTCTATCATACACACAGTAAGGTCTCAATCGCAAGCATAGTACTTCAATTCCTCCAACCTTAATTCCTCAAAAGGAATTGAAATTTTCAATTCCAAATCCAATTCCAAGGAATTGGGACTTATAATTCCATTCCATGTGAAAGGAATTTCTTTGCTCAATTCCAAGTCCAATTCCTTTCAAAAGGAATTGAGGCTCACTCAATTCCATTCCTTTTGCTTGAAAAGTACTTAATTCCACAGTCCTAATTCCTGAGGAATTTACTTGGAATTGGAATGGAATTGAGTTTCCCCAGCTCTGCCCACATATATATTTTATAGCCTTAATTTTATTATTAAATACATATAACAATTCTGTATTAGCACATTAAGTAATATATGGACCATATAATATATGTATTTAAGATATATATTAGTTTAGTATCTTAAGCAGTGCTGCAATTAGTATACAAAACGCAACAAAAGGGTGATAAGAACGAGGGTGCTAGATATTGAACAAATGAGGGGACAAACAGTAGACGGACACAAAGTTTATTTCAAAACTGCGTAATAAAATGCAGATAAGGAGCGATTCTCCCACATAAAACTTTCCATTCAAATTGCGCAGTAGGATTGCGAAGTTTTAATAAATAGGTTAATTAATATTTATTATATAAATTAACTATTTATTATAATAGTTTAATAATAAATAGATCTTTAATGCGCAATAATGCGTGCTTTAATGTGCAGTAGCTGTTTTCCTCCGAGCGAGTAGTTGTTTTGCTCCAAGCTCACAAATCCTTTCAAGATCTTTTCCTACTTTAAGCAAAATTTTTGTCGTTGAAGTAAGGACTGTAGCAGTCCTGTCAACGCAAACCTTGTGCTGCGCGCGATTCTTGTGGTTGAAGTAAGGACTGTAGCAGTCTTGTCAAACACAAGCCTCGTGCCCGATCCACGACCAAGTATCCTTTCTTTCCTAGTATCCTATCCCAGAATCCAAAAGAGCTCAGTGAAATTTAAACATCAGTACTTAACACCAAATGTTAATTAGTTGCAGTAAAATAGAATAGTCCACGTAGACTTAAGCAATTAAAATAATCGAAATTCGTTATATAACAGTAAACGCAGTAAGAGAGAAAACAATAATCTTTTCCTTGAATTTGGTCCCAGAAATATAAATATTCTGTGACGAAGCCTGGACAGCCCTGAGTTATACCTCAGCCATAAGAACGTAACGTTACACTGCTGTCTTGTGTAAGAAGATGACAGTAAGCAACAAAAATGTGGTGTCTTTACCCGACCGACAGTAATTTGTATTGCTTGTTCGAAAATTTGCAGTGGCAGTTTTACTGTTGAGGCATTTCTATCTCTATCCCTTCGCTCAAACTACAAAGAAACGAAAGAAACGAAAAAACTCACACTCTCCCTCCGCTTAAACTCCAAAGGCATACTTGTTCATTATTCCATTTGATTATAGTTTTTTTCTTACTTTGTTTTTGTTGTTAATTGTCTACATCGGGGCCACAACGATTGAAAACAATGACAGAATGTAGCAGAAGCATCGAGAAAAACGACAGAAGAAAGAAATGAAAAACTCTTCTTTTTTTGTTGACAGAAAGGAAACTGATCTGAACTGAAGGAAATGATCATTTTGTAACTAAAAGCCTAGGAGACGGCTGCACGTATGGCTTTAATATGTATGTGCACTTCGCATGTGTATCCTTCTCTTATATCTATTTAGTAATAATTGGCATTTAAACTGCTGTCTTTTTCGACTGACATTTTTTTTTTGTTTTCAGCAGAGCAATAGTAATAAAGGCTGTTATTGCAAATGGGAAAAGTTTTGGCAGTTTTTACTGCCAAAATTCATTAACAAATAACTATGAAGAAAATAAATAGCAAAACGCATGAATTTGACACCATAATACGACTAATATATTACTAAAAATATGGAAAATTGAAATTTATATTAAATTTAAGCACTTAAGCGTTCTTCAGAACTATGTAGAAACCCAATAACTACATACATATATTTAAGATTGTCCCATTTGCTCCCTTGATTTTGGAAATAGAAAATCAGTTTCTTCCGTAGAGCATCAGCTGTAACATATCAGTCACACTTTTAAACTAAAATGTTCCTAGTCTGTTAGCCATTGATTTTCGGATATATGTATATTCTAACAGATATGTATATACATACTTCAGATACATAATTTAATGAATTTACAACTATTTGTAATTCCATTAGGCGTAACATCGATTGAATAAGGTACAGTTCATGTTAGGTAAAGACTGAGTACTCGTATATCTTTCGTTCCAATCATTCCACAACCATATTTCGTTTCTATTGTCGTTATAGCTAAAGCTAGAGCATTACGGAAACTGCGCTATTTAATGCAAAAATACAGTGGTCAAAATTAGACAAATATTGCAAAATTATCACAGAAAAGCCCATAAAAAGGGTATGTTCTACACAATATTCACAAGCTGCCTCCCTATCAGAATAAAAATCACTGAATTGCCTTTTTCCACTTCTAGATGACGATGACGAATGCGAGGAAGAGGAAGACTCGTGCGAACAGATGCAACCGTGTTTTATAGTCCCCAATAAACCTGAACCAGGTCCTGAAGCATTTGACGAATTTGAAGCTTGTTTGAATGGAAGTGGCCTGACTATACGGGTCTTAAAGGAAACGCACCAAGTATCAAGTGTGTCGGATGGAGCTAACAATTCATTAGAGGAAAGCGGCAGTGAATGTGAAAATCCCGGAAAGGTGGGAACATTGCATAAATTCCATGCAAAATGTCTTCAAATTAATCGAAAACTTACCGCAGGAAAATCAAAATTCTCAATGTGAGAGCTTGTGTGAACTTTTAAGGAAAAGCACCTTTGCACGAAACCATGTGAAACGACAAACTGCTGGGCACATAATAAATAATCCAAAGTTGCCCAAAATTCGAGCTAATATTAAATACTCAGGACAAGATTCTTGCGGGTCAGAGACTGGAAATTATCACGTCCCATTTTCCAAAATCAAACAAGCTTGTCAAGGTCCAGATGTAAAATTGGAGCAGTATCGCAGAAATAATTTCTGTGGAGACTGCGGGCCGATCGAACCACCTAAACCTGCTTTAGATAGTTGCAACTGCTGTCTGCAAGTAGAACCACAAGACATTAAAAACGCCCTCAAAGGAATCAATGCGGATACAAAAAAAAAAGGGATCGAGGTAATCCAATACAGACAACATTGACACACAAAATTTACCCCCTTATTCCAACAGACGATATCGTTTCGAAGATCGTCTTTTTATTTTAATAACAAAAAGACGATTTTTGTTTTTGTTTTGTATATAAAAAGGCGATCTTCGAATCGATCTTCAATATCGTCTCTTGGAATAAGGGTGTTATATCCCTAAAAAACAACCAAATAATCCCTAAAGAACTCTGCAGGGATACGTTTTTATCACTAATTTTGTGCAATTTTTAATACATATAAATACACCTTTCTATTGCACCTATTTTTTTACTTTTCAATGTTTTTCACAATAGAAATATGCATTCCAAGAATGCATGAAGAGCCCGCACTCTCGTTTGACACTGGAACCACGGGACTAAAATTTCGATTTAGATCTACTCTAAAAAATTAAAAAAATAAATTATACAAACGAATGAATTTATATTTACTAATGCAAGTAGGTGTGGCATTGGTTCGACTTTTCCAATTTACAATCTCAAACACCCTGTTCTGTTCTTATTAATCGTAAGAACAGAATATTCGTAATTCGTACAGTAATCGTTACTTCCACAGAGACACGAAAATCAAGTCAGGGCTAAATCGACTCTGGAGGTCATTCTAAACAAGATTATATACACTTTTCTTATATATACAATACTAGCTGTTGCCTGCAACTTCGTTCGCCTGGAATAGTGCTCGCTCTTACTTAGTTTGATTGAATGATATACATATGCACACATCACAGTCGTTCGCTTGCATACGTACTCGTACATATGATATACACGACACTTTTTTATTTGGATAGGAGAGGCCCGTTATAGGGTTTCCTTGACAACTCGAGGGTCCAAGAGATACTTCTTGCTTGTTTATGTCTTACCACGATATAAATTCATTTATTATTGACATCTATTCTGTCCAGCACAATGTTAACTTAATTTAAAATTGAGACAGAATTTCCCTACAATCCTTTATCCCCTATTGAGAGGTTGACTTTTTATAAAATAGGTACCCTATGTCCCTCGTCAGGGTTCCAGCTATCTCCACGACAAATTTCACCAAAATCGGTGCAGCGGTTTAGCCGTGAAAAGGTAACAAACAGACAGGCTTACTTTCGAATTTATAATATTAGTATATGTTTTTTAAGCGCCTGTTTAATGTCTTAAAGTTACCTACTTTATAGTTAAAATACGTGTGATACCGTCAGTTTTCGAGATTGATTTAAATTTGTTATACATCATAAATTGCGCAACTGAACTAAATACATATTTATATTTGTACACTTAATGGAAGAACATTTGTTTCAGGTCTGTTATAAAACATGTGATGATTCCAACAGCGACGTCTTCCTGGTGAAACTAGGAAGTAAGAAACATTGTCAGAAGAAGAAAAATTCGGTTGAGATTGAACTGAAAACGCCAAAACAACCTATCGTCATGACAGTGCAAAAGGTTACCACTTCAACACAAATCAACGAAACTGAATTAGATGCTGCTCTGTCCGGTGTGTGCGGTAAAAAAGGAAAGAAAGGGAAGGGAAAGGGAAAGGGTAAAAAGAAGAAATAATTTTATGAACTAATTTTTAAAAATAAAACTAGAAATAATAAAAATTCAAATGTATCCGAGCCATAATTGTTCAAAATAGATTATTATCAGATTAATGACATTGATCTATTTCTTCCGATTTGAAAAAGTATTCAAGTTGAAAATGTAGGCTATTTTTAATAATTTTCGAGGTAAAAGGGAGAAATGGAAGGGATAATAATTTATTTCTTTAATTTATTAAGACCTAAATTGAACTAAGCACATTGCCTTATAGTTTATCAAAAAAGGTAAAACATTCAAAAAATATAAAAGATTCAGCAATTAGATAAAAAGTTTAAAAATTTTCGTTTAACTAACCAAACAGAATCAGAATAATTAATTACAGAATTAACAGTGTACATTAATTATTATTATCTCACGCCAGTGTGTCTTAAACAGTTGTGAGAATTTATTTGTACGTATATGGTATTATTTAGATAGGTTTAAAATTTATATATCACAGTATCCAAAGTCTACATAACTGTTTCTTTTGTAATTGAGCAGTATGTATATTGACCTTCTCACGAAATAATTTCTTAAGAAGCTCCTACCTTTTTTTACAATCGTGGTATAATTAGCCACAAAAAATCGCGTAAAAAACGAAACGGTACCCATACAAAAGTAGGCAATCGGTTCGACATTTGACAATGTCAAATAATGCGATTAAAGTATGCGAATTCATCGTTTAAAATTATATTTTATATAAAAATTATATTTAATTTACATTTCTTTAACCGCGTTAAATCAAATTAAATCTGCGTAAAAAGGTAATCAAATCTTTTAAAAAAAATCGCGTTAAAGCAAATTCGCGTGTTCTTCCCTCTTAGCTGATTGCCTCCCGCACCAAGAAAACGACAAACAGAAATTTCAATTTCATTTGGGCCCCGCTCCGCCATCTATATACATAATTGTATATTTTTTTCTGGAAACAAATTTTGTCAACACCATTTATAACATAGGCTAGCAAAACAGATATATGTACGAACGGATAAACGTTTTATGCTTGCTCTTTTGTTGTTTCTCTCTGTTCATACTTAATCTTCCCCTCAGCTGTCCCACCCACAACCAAATGTGAAAAATTATCGTAGGTCGAGATGCTTCTTCAGTATACTATTTATTTTGTGATATTAGTTAGAATCTAACGGCCCTATTCTGGGCCCGAATCGTCGCAGTAGATAACCAGTGAAATTTTTCGAAATTGTCGCTTTTGGCACTGTTCAGTAATATCTGCCAAATCTACTCGACAGTTTTTTATTGTCGTAAATTAGAAAACGGTTGAGTTGAGAAATTTAAAAATTTCGATTCGGCTGCCATCATGCGAAGCATATTGGCGCTTCGACTCGTATCGCATTCTTATTCTACTCGATTTCTTACTAGAAATCGACTGCCGCGATTTGGGCCCAAGTCTTATCTATGACAATCATGTGTGAAGAACGATATCTTCCAAAGAATATTGGTGCCAAATTTCATGTCGACAGTTCTATTCGTTATCCTGTAATCGTGATTTCGACATACAATGTATCGAACCAGACGAACGTACAATTTATATCCTTTCGGGGAATTTCTAGCGGCTCTCGAGGTTTACAACTACAAATAAATTGCAATTTACCGATTTTGATGTAAGTAAATATTATGCCAAAAAGTTTAGCTCACAACAGCGTTCCGTATAGCAGAACGGATTGAGAACCGTTGATGTAGGTTGTGTGCGTTGGGCATACCAAGGAAAAAGTCACTTACTGTTTATTTGGGCTTTTTTTCGGAAACCGAAAAGCGGTAGAAAAGGAAAATACCCTTTGCCAGATTTAAGAAGAAACGGTTAACTGAACAAATTTAATGTAGAAAGCTCGCATTTATTTCCTCATGGAGATATGGATTAGAAATCGGCGAATGTGACGTAGTCAGGTCTGCTTTCGTTCTTCATGCGCGTGCACCAGAAAAAAAACGGGCATCCGTGAGTCTTTAGTATGCGCAGTGCGCACGAGAGTGGTTCTTTCGTTCTCCAGTATTATTTCTTTCTTAAGTGGAGCTTGAACTCAGAAGCCTTTTTCTTTTGGCATATAGCTTTGAACACATACCAGAAAATTTAATTTGATATTTTCTACATTGCATATGTTTAGCCTTTAACTTCTATATTTGTAGCTTCCTAATAAAAAATAATCACATACATCTTCCGACATGAAATGGAATGAATAGAGCTACTGATTCATTTATTTATCCTCCCGCTTACGTTCCTTCGAATCTATTAGTAGACTTGAGCTGAAGTCTCCTGTATTGCAGGCAATAATTGGAATTGCACGATTTGAAATTCGACAATACTTCGAGGGGATAGGTGTTAATGGTGCAGGAAGTATCCCATTTTGTTGTTCATCACAATCGATAAGATTTTGCATGCCGATTTTCTGAGAGTCACCTCCGAGAACGCCTTCAGCTTGTAGTTCCTGCTTAGCGTGGAATTCTAAGGAACTATTTAAGGATTCATTTTGCAGGAGTGGATCGAATTCTACAAGCTTAAATTTCTCTTCCTGTTCTATAAAATTATTGTCAAGTGTTTCGTTAAAATCGAAGTCGTAGTTAACATCAATTATATTATTTTTTAAATTATTCGAGACGTCTTTAGAATAATTAAAAGCTTGATCCCGATCCCGTAGTGTTAATGCTGAATTTACTCCAGCGGAAACATTGGTAATTTTTATAGGTATTATAGGTACAGGAAGAGAAGTTGGTAAGCCAGGTGTACGGATTTGAGAACTCTGATCTGCATTAAGAACAGATTTCGTTTCACATTTTGTAATTTCTTGAACTCCAACAAAACGCCTCCTTGCATGATCAATTAATAAACGAGGTGTTTTGATTGGTAGTGTAGACAACGGCGCGCTTTTCAAAATAAATTCCACTGTTTGAGTAATTTCCAGCTAAAATGGGGAAATAAAAATGGATAAATTAAATTACTTTTGTCGTATATAATATTACAATTAAAGTTTTTTCGTTCTCCTCTACAATTTGAGAAAAGTATGACAAATCAAATGGAAATGAGACCATGAAATTGTTTGCTTTGTGTTCGAAAAACAAATAAAGTTAAATTCTATTTACGAATTGTTCGAAGAGAACCAACTGAAAATCAGCGTTATGTGTTATGTTACTTGAAATTTTGATAAATCCTGATTAAATTTCTCCAATCCCGTTTCTATAATGCAATTTTTCCTCTTCAGAAATTCCATACGTTTCATATTTTCCGTTATCAAATGAATACTTTCACAGACTTGTAACGCGCTCTCCCACGGAGTGTTAGTCAGCTTATTTCCAGACATAAACTTGTTGTACTCTTCCTGTGACATTCCCAGGTTATCGGCGCTCAAATTTTCAATAAACGATATTGCACAACACTTGAATAATTCAACATTTTTAAATTTCCGCACAAAAGTCCGACTAAGCACTCACCAAGTTTGTAAAGTAGTAGCCACTTTCGCCACTCATAAGGCGTGATGCATTTGTGAAGCGTGTAATGAAGTTTATGTTACTATGCAACCGGACCGGATTCGCTTTTAAAACCACAAAAATGAGAGCGGGTAGAAATTCATCGGCACTCGCAGGTTCACCGGACGAATGCTTTAGCAGCTCGAATATATGGCGACAACTTCTAACCGTACATTCTAGTTTTTCTTGTGGCGAATAATGTGAATCAATTTCGATCAGTTCTAAATAAAAAATGTAAATGAAGCAAAGCTGAGATAAAATTTAGCGAAAAAACAACTGAATTAAGACAAGCTTACCAGTAATCGCATTGTATACTAAATCGCGCGATTCGGCGTTTATCTCGTCGATGCCACAAGCCAAATGCTTGGCAGTAATCCAAGTAAGCTGTCGAATTCGATTCTGTATTCTAACATCACTCTCCTCATCTGAAGTGAAGTTCGGACTGAACAAAAATCTAAAACAAGATTTATATGAGACTCGTATGTACAATGTCAAACTTGTTGAATTTAATATACAATTTAATATAACATTTATATTAAATAACGTTGCCAAGAATTATATCATCCCTTTGGGTGTAGGGTATAATAAAATTCTATTGAATTGTTTGTTATTATTTATTATTTTAATTTATTACATTATTTAAAGTCAATAAGATCAAAATCTCATAAAAAGAAGTTGCTGTTTTCTAAAGAGGAATAAGATTTTACTATGTACATAAGATACCGCAATTTTACTGCAACTGTTAACTCAATCATCATGGAGAGTATGAGCGTTGAAATTGTACAAGATGAATGTAGCAGCGAATGTGGCGAAGATCGGAATTTTTTGGACTCAAAATTGTTTTGTTTCCAATAAATATATATTATACTAGCTAATCCCTGCCACGCGTCGCTGTGGGCCTTTTCGCCTGTCACTGTGTTTATAATTTTGAAGTTGAAATAATAATCATCTTAATTGTCTGGAAAAACAATAGGATATTGCTAATTGGGTCGAACATGAAAAAAGCAACCTAAAAAAGTTTTTTAAAAAAATTTATAAGCTTACATTCATAGTTTCCACTTCTCAAATATTTTGTTGACACATGCCTGACTTTAAAATATTAAATTTAAAATATTATATTTAGATTTTCTTTATAAATTGTCAAAAATATTATATTATATTTTATTTTTTTATTTTTATTTTTTTTTATTTTTTTATTATATTTTATATTATATTATGCCATTGAATGTATTATTAAGCCTATAAGATTTGCTTGCAAAATAACTTACATATGGTGTAAATATTATGCCATTGAATGTATTATTATATTAAGCCTATAAAATTTGCTTGCAAAATAACTTAGGGGAAGTGTGTCTAAAATGATCCCGCTAAGGGAGAATTGAATTTTCAGTACCGAAACTAGTGCTATTAGGGAAAAATTTATTATTGTCATTTAGTTTACTAATTTCGCTATGTATTTGCATACCAATCAATACAAAATAAATTTGTGTTTTTATGCAAAATTAGTTTTCTGAAGACCTTACCAAAGGATCATTTTGTACCGGGCTTGGAGTAAACTGATCCCAGGGGAATAATTTTTTAAAATTTTAATTAAATAATATCTACTATTAATTTTATTGTTTATAATCTGTATTAATTTGTTTATACATTAACAATTACATTACTAAATTAACAAATTCCATATATATTTAATAGTTAATAATATATTTAATAGTCCAAAATAGGGTAAAATGATTCCTGGGATAATTTTATACTACTGACGAGGGATCATATTACCAAAATGTCAACATACTTTTTTAATAAAATAAACTTTTTTGTTTTCAACTTATTAGTTTACTTAATGGCACTAACACGCACTCAAATTTTCGACAAACTCACGGGTAAGACTGGCAAGGAAAAGAACCATTTCACTAGGAAAATTTGAGTAGTCAAAGCAGACCATGTTACTAGATCAAGCCATGCAAATTTGAATTTTCTTCTGTAAACCACAAATCCATCTAGCAATCTTCCTGTAGTTTTGTGTATTGGCTAAATACATCACTACGGAGTGTTTGAGTATGGATTTGTCTAGATGGCGCAAATAGATCAAGAGAAAAAAGGGGGGGATCATTTGACCTGGTGGGATCATTTTAGACACACTTCCCCTACATATGGTGTAAATATGCGCTCAACTGAACCAGTATTGTATTATACAGTATTGTATTATATAGAAGTTGTATTATACTAACAGACCTCGTAGATATTAAGCTTTGTGACTACTAATCTTAGTTGCTTTGTTTTTGTCTACGTACTCAATAAATTCATACCTACAATAATAACTGCGTATGGATTGTCCTCTTTTTTCCTTACATTGCTCAGCGTTAAAAAAAATTTCATTTGTTCGTTTTATTTGTTTCTACTTGCGCTGAATTTACATTTACGAAAACAAAGCAACAGCAATAAACAAAGCAACAGCCACAGTCGGACTTCGGCTTATTTGTTACTGCTGTTGATTTGCTTTCGTGTTGCGGAGATCTTCGCAACACAGCAACGGTCCAGTTGCGTTTTTTCGTTTTGCTGTCTTGCTGCTATAATCTTCACAGCAAAGCGATAGCCAAACTTCTGCTTTATTGTTATTACTTTGGCTTTGTTGTTACGCCTGTAAATTTTCGCAGTCAAAGCGTAGTCGAAGCAAATGAGATGGGAAAAATTAAAGTATGTATTTTCAAACACTGGTTTTTAGAGATTTCGTATCCTCCCCAACCACAATAACCTCTTACCAAGGATTTTTTTTGCTCGACCCAAAGAGACCATCGAATACTAATGCTACGATATAATACTAAATTTATACAAAATTTTTAAAAACTTGTGTATAGTTAACTTACCTATGGTTTTCAGTCATAACGACCTTTTCAAAAAAATTTATGACAGCTTCGCGATCTTCATTTGAGATAATTTGAAAACACTGGTCACGCTGTACTATTTCATCAACTCTGCAGTAAGCCTTTTGCACCATTGTCGAAAGCTCGTCGATGCTTTCGCTTGTAGACTGATTATCCATGTAAGTACGTATCGCATTGCTAAGATGCTGTATCTCGTTTTCAAGCTCACATTTTCCTTCATCGGAAATCCTTAATTGACGCATTTGACATAAAAACTGGGTTTCCGCTGATTCGAATATATTCGCATTTGATTCTGTATCTGTGAAGATAGTCGCTTAGTAGCAAATTTTAAAATAATAAACAAACTTGATACATAATAAACATATTATTTAAAACTTGATATACATATATACTGATTATAAATCACTGAACACGCTAAGGCTTAAGAGAGCCCTCGCACTACCATATAATCCGACCATTCTGCGGACTTAAACACTCTTACTCGTAAGTATGTATTAGAATTAAGATAACAAGTAATCATTCGTGTTTGTTTTTTGTATATCGGATTAGACCAAACTCAAGGGATGCCCCCTCTCCATGCAAGCATTTGTTGGTCTGTGAAAGGAAGATAGGTTAGTGGGCGGGGGGAAAAGAAGAGTAGTGACGGTGGACACTTGCTTTAAAGGATTTGACATTATATGTAGACGGGAAGACACTCGCAGAGAAATTGTTCCATTAACGAACAGTGCGGCCGAAGAACGAGCCCTCGCGGTAATGCGTGGTGCGTTGGAGCGGTATCGAAACGTGAATGGGGTGAGCCGTTTGGGACAGCCGTGTTGGTCTGTTGAACACCTGGGCCGGTGAAACCAGGTTAGCCAACTCCCTCGAGCATCTACCAAAAAAAATAACGGTAGCATAACGACACACACCTCACATCTCGACGACGCTCCAAGGATTCAATAGAGTTGGATACCCTACTGTCTCCTATTAGCTTTATCGCACGATTTGGAACACGGTCCAGGAGCTGCAGATATGTTCTGGAAGCCCCTGACCAGATATGCGAATTCTACTCCATTTTAGGGCAAATGGAAATTTGATTTGGTTCCAATTAATTGTGGAACCCTTTTTTTTTAGAACTGTGTTAAGTTAGAAATAAAATATTAGGATTCAAATAATATTTTAAACACGGCTTAAAATCCATGTATGTCCGCTTTTACATTTGGCAATTTCTCATTTTGAGTTCATGGGTGAGAGGCTGGAGAAAGCGAATAAAATGTTCATTGTTCAAAAGTATCGCACATATTCAGTTTGTATAGTGTGATCTCTCAGTTTAGTGTAATTTTTTTGATTCGTGTAATTTGTTGCCTCAATTGCCATTCATTGTGATTCATTGTATTTCGACTCGAAGAAACAACGAATAATTTTTATTTTACTGTCGTGTTTTTAGCAGCGCTTTTGGCGGTTACGCCTTATTTCGAAAGCAAAAAATTAAAGCACGGGCAGGGATGCCTGAATATTTTGATGTGTCTTAAAAATGCGTTTAAAATACATACTATCTTGCGCAGCTCTCTAATAGTTTTCGGAGTTTCGGATGTCGGAGACAGTTGTAGGTCAGATCGTCAATTTTTTGCAATTTTTTGCGCAATTATTTTTGCAACTATGTATATTAAGAATCAAATTTAATAATAATCATACAATAATTTTTGAAAAGTTGCAAACGATCTCAAGAATATTTTTTGATATCTTCTATAACCATTTCGCAATGGTCACAGAAAATATTTCAACCTCATTTCTTTGTCTTACTCTCGTCTTTGGCTTGTTTTTATCCTATGTCTTGGCTAACGCGGCACTCGTATAAGGTGAATGTTTTGGATACATCCAGGCAGGCTTCTCCATAAATGGTGGAGCCTGAAAGCATTGTTTCTCGATGTTAATTAAGCTTTCCGACAAGGTTGGATATTAATGAGTTTTGGTTCGAATTTCCGACATCCCTTGTCAATTTTGGTTTGGAGACAAACCGGTTTTGGCGATGTGCCATCTTCAGTGTCTTTTTTCGTTCTGGTTAATTAGTACTTGTTCACGTCTTTTTGTTTTTTCATGAGCGAGCAGGTAACCTTGTTATGGTTAGTTCGTATCTGTTCTGTCATGCAGGTAGCAGGTAACAGAATATGGGTTTTTCCTAATTGGTTTTTTGGTTAGTTATTTCTGCGGTCTGTGTATATTTTTCATTGTACTGTCGTTTTTCATTGTATTTTATCTAGAAGTAGGTAAAATGCGGTAATTTTTTGTTTTTGTGAATTTATAGTTTGGTCCTTTATTTCCGCGTCTGTAAGTTATTTCTGCGGTCTGTGTATATTTTTCATTGTACTGTCGTTTTTCATTGTATTTTATCTAGAAGTAGGTAAAATGCGGTAATTTTTTGTTTTTGTGAATTTATAGTTTGGTCCTTTATTTCCGCGTCTGTAAATTTTCCGTGGATTTAATTTTGTTTTTTGTAAATTAGTTTTAGGCAGTTTTAGGCAGAGCCTGAAAATAACTCTTATTAAAAAATTGTTTTCAAATAAAAGTAGACTTTTAACCTTTATTTTTAACAGTAACAGTAACATTAACTAAAGTTAATTGTTAACTTTTACTTTTAAAAATAAAAGTCTTTCAATAATAGTTATTCACAGACTTTTATTTTACGACGTCTTTTGTTGATGAAGTGCTGCTCAAAACGACTGACGCTTTTTACACGTGGTAGAGGTGAGTGATGACCCCCAAAGTGAGCCTCTGGGGATAGGAAATACCGTGAAATGGATTTTAGACATGGCGGCGGTGGGTGGGGCCACCCCAAAGGGGTCACTTGGGGGTTTTTTAACAAAAAATTTGTCAGCACAAATCGATAGGAAATGTCGTGAAACGGATTTTAGACATAGTGAGCGGTGGGTGTGGACCCCTCAAAGTGGTCACACAGTTGACCAACACATTTTTATTACACCATTCGATGAGGGTATATTCAATTTGTACTTCCGTTTGTAACGCATTAACGGAGGCGTGGCAGTAATAGAAAAGTATATATTCTGGATCAGAATCACCTCCTGAGTCGATTTAGCCATGTCCTTTCGTCTGTCTGGCCGTAGGTGGAAATCACGATTACATGAAAACGAATAGAGGTATCATCATTACATTTGGTGCAAATATTTTTTGTTATCCTACGCTATTTGGTATTGAAAATAGGAAAAATCGGACCAGTGCCCGCCTACTTTTTTAGGAAATATGGATTCATCCGTGCTTATAGCTCAATTTCTCAGCTTGTGGAGTGAATTTGAAGCTAAAATTTTATTTCCGAGTCCACCGTTTCAGACTAAAATAAACTAAAAAAAAATGCGCGTGACACACCCACTGATATACCATACCATATAATGAAGTATTTGTTGGGAAAAGCGGTGTTGTAAGTTAATAGATAATGAGTTAATAGAGTTATTGATTCTAGACTTGATTCTTTTTCTTTCTCTTTTCCTCAGAGTTTTCTTTTCTTTTCTTATTTTAATCCGTTATGTTAAAGTTTAAGGAAAAAAGTTCGAGTGTGTCACGTTACTGTTATTTGATGCGAATATGTACATATCGTTCAATGATTGAAAATATTGGGATTATAATTTCGTGTTAGTTTCTTCATTTATAGTGCAACATTTTTTTTTTTTTTCTATAAAAATTTTTAATTTTCTCTCTTTTTTATTTCTCCTTTTTTATCTGTACACCGCAATGGTTGGGCACAATCCCTCAAGCCTTTTTCGTTAAAATTCTTATTTTTCGTTTTATTTTTTCTCCCTCACCATCCACTCTTTTTCGTTAAAAAAAATTATATTATATTATGTTTCAACAAAAATCTTCAAGATTTCTGATATTTTCATATAACTGCGATACTACGGAGTATCATATAACTGCGGAGT
Organism: Conops quadrifasciatus; assembly: GCA_949752815.1. Lineage (NCBI taxonomy): Eukaryota > Metazoa > Arthropoda > Insecta > Diptera > Conopidae > Conops > Conops quadrifasciatus. The sequence continues at coordinate 18,012,986 of OX457079.1, forward strand.
TCTGCGATACTACCTACTCAGTAGGTAACCTCCATTGAGAAATCTGACTGAATTATAACTGACAGATTTGACAGACGTCGCCAAAACAACATGGCCGCCACAGACTGTGAACATAGGCCCGTCCCTATTGGAAAACCCTTTATCTATTGTACATATGTATTTAAAAATGCAAGTGCTGACTGAATCATCAACGCCCAGGCTAAACCCTTGCACAGAGGTTTCTTTTGTAATGTACACAAAGCATAAGAAAGGATATTACGATATTCAATCCCTAAGAGGGGGAGAAAAGGGGTTGCAACGTTTGTATGAGGAACACTTCATTTGTGGTCAAAAGCAACACACGCTTTTTAACCAGTTAGCTAGAATGAGCTACAGCAACGCGGGTCGTGGTACACCTAGTTTATAATTTTCTTAAAAAAACGAGATTACTTATTTAAATAAAAATACTATAAATTAGAAAGTATGTTGTAGTAAAATAAAACAGAATTATGCATCTTACATTTCGATGTTTGTGACTTAAGCGTCCGTTGGAATACCGTAGAGACTGACAGTCTTTTTTTACTAGGTACTTTCGTCATAGTGCCAGATGGAACCTGGCTTCTTCCACTTTTTTTTGATGACTGTTTAGGATTTTGTGATGGTAGTCGATTCACTGTGCTTAAATTTTTCATAGCTTTAGGGTAGCTTTTATTTTCTGAAAGACATTATCAAGTTTTTCAAATTTAAAAAGATTGGTAAGCACTAATCAACAGCTTTTTATACTTTGTGGAGTTGGATAATGTAATGTTACCTAATAGAATCAAAAAATTTAATTACACTTAAATGGACTTGACTAACTTTCAAACTTAATGAATTATAGTAATGGTTAATTAATTTTGTGAAGCTTTTTGACTTTATTCGATACATTTATTGAGCATGTCTTGTTCTTCTTATGCTGCGGAATTTGCTCATATACATACTCCCATATATATTTCTTCTGTTTATTTATAAACTTTCAGTTTTTGAAAATCATTGAAATGAATTTTTTTACGCTGTAAAGAGCATCCTGGGGATATTCTTAACAAGGAATTAAATTACACTACCGACTTCGAACAGGTTAAGTTTAACTAAAGGTAAATGAAGTAGCTCCATTTTTAAAAAATGTTTTTCTGTAATAGCGCTTACCCTCCCTAGTCCAACACATGTCGAACATGTCCTCTAACTGTAACAGTAACTTCGTTACCTTACGTTAACGCCGTTACATCTTCATTACTTCGTTACTTAATTAACTTTTAGCGAAAGAAAAGTAACTACACCATTTCCAATTGTAAATGAGAATAGGTCAATTGAAAATGAGATTTTCCATTTGTAAATGAGATTAGGTCAATTTAAAATGAGATATTCCATTTGAAAATGAGAATACGTCAATTGAAAATGAGATTTTCCATTTGTAAATGAGAATAGAAAAAATGTAAATAAGATTTTCCATTTTTAAATGAGAATACGTCAATTGAAAATGAGAATAGAACAGATGTAAATGAGAATAGAAGAAATGTAAATGAGAATGTTTAATTTTTAAATATAAGTGTGCTTAATAATGTACATAGTTATCGCTAAATTATTCAATTTAATTAAAACAAGTTTCCAATTTTTATTAATATATGAATTAATTATGAATTTTAAAATAAGTACCCATAGATAACAGCAAGCTAATAACATAATATATTTAGTAAATGTAACTACGCTGTAATACGAGTGTTTACACTCCTATAAAAAAAGTGTATAAAAATTAAACATTCTCATTAACATTTGTTCTATGCTCATTTACATTTGTTCTATTCTCATTTTCAATTTATGTATTCTCATTTACATTTGTTCTGTTCTCATTTACAAATGGAAAATCTCATTTTCAATTGACGTATTCTCTTTTTCAAATGGAATATCTCATTTTCAATTGACCTAATCTCATTTACAAATGGAAAATCTCATTTTCAAATGACATATTCTCATTTACACTTGACCTATTCTCATTTACAGTTGGAAATGGTGTAGTAACTTTGGGTTAACAAGGACTTCGTTAAAAACAATGGCGCGTATTCATAGTCGATTTTAGTGTAGTACTAAGATAAACTTTGAGTAAGCTGTTACTAAAGTTATTCATAATCGACTTAGTATCGCGTTATACTACAGTATCGCGATACAGTATCTACTAGTATCTACAGTATCTACTAGTATCGCGATACTACACCAATTTAGAATCTAGATTTTGACAATAATTCCAATTGTAACAGTCTGGCAAACGTCTTTTATAAGCCAAATTACAAATTGTGGAGCAAATTCAACGCGATTTCCAGGTTTTAACCGATTTGGTGATTTTAGAAGACATGGCTTTAATAAGACAGAGAAAAAATTACAAGGAACAATCATTTTGCTTGCAGTCTAAAATCTTCACATGGCCATTCGGTCCCTCTGAAGTTTAAAATTTTATAAAAAATAATTTATTAAAACCATTAATTAAGTTTCATTCAATTGGAACTTCTCCTAATGCGAAGTTAGTAACGCAAAATATGTAGGAGTATATTAAAACAAGTAAGAGCGTTATCTTCGGCCTGGCCGAAGCTCATATACCCTACACCCGCATCTGTCGAAGTGATAAAAAGTGGGCGGGTGACACCTACTTTTTTAAATTTACAGGGAGCAATCTATCTATGATCTCTTAACTCATCTACAACCCCGCTTTTCCTACCAAACACCCCATTATATGGTATAGTATATAAGTGGGCGTGTCACGCCCATTTTTGACAATATATTTTAGTCTAAGATGGTGTACTCGGAAATAAAATTTTAGCTGAAAATTTGGTCTACAAGCCAAGAATTTGAACTAAAAGCATGGATGAGTGCATATTTTCAATAAAAAGTAGGCGTGGCTCTGGTCCGATTTTCCCCATTTTCAATACCAAACAGCGTAGGATAACAAAGAATATTCGTGCCAAATTTCATGACGATACCTCTATTCGTTCTCCTGTAATCGTGATTTCCACAGACGGACGGACAGACAGACAGACAGACGGACGGACATGGCTAAATCGAATCAGGAGTTGATTCTGAGCCAGAATATATATACTTTTCTATACCTGCCACGCCTCCTTTAATGCGTTACAAACGGAAGAACAAAGTGAATATACCCTTAACCCTTCGGGTGTAGGGTATAAAAATAAAATAGCAATTTTCTTAGCCTAATTTCTAAGATTGAATGCTGTTTCTTTATTTAAAATTTTTAATAATGTATCAATAAGCACCATTTTAATAAAAGATTGCTAACAACACATATCGTGATAAACAAATATCGACATAATCTAAGTGGTGTACATCTCCGTAACAGCTGATGTTGCTATATTGAAAAAACAACTCTTTACTAAGTTGTTACTTCGTAGCGGCTGACACGAAATCGACTATGAATAAAGAGGAATTTTAAGTTGGTACTTAAGTTTAAGTTGGAGATTTGTTAATACCAACTTAGTACCACGACTATGAATATGCGCCAAAGTAGTTAAAGTAACTTTAACGAGGTTGTTATGAATAACATTTTTGCCCAACTGTGTCTCGCAGATTATATAGTATGGTATACCAGTGGTCGGACCTTGCCCATTTTTGGAAGTATATTTTAGTCTGAGACGGGGAACTTGGGAAAAAAATTTCAAATTCAATCTACAAGCTAAGAAATTGAGCTATAAGCGCAGACTAATTCATATTTCTTATAAGAAGTAGGCGTGGCACGCCACTACGTGACAGAGAATATTCTTGCCTAATTTAATGGCAATACCACTATTTGTTCTCCTGTAATCGTGATTTCCATAGACACACAGACGGAGGGACGGACAGAACTAAATCGACTCGGGAGGTGATTCAGAGGCAGAATATATGCTTTTTTATACCTGCCACGCCTCCTTAATTGCGTTACAAAATGAATAACAAAGGGAACAATTAAAAAATAGGTGCCTAGCTACGTTTTTTTCATTTTTGTACCGTTAGATGACAGTTAGGACCGGAAGTGGATTTTTTTTGCGTCGGAAGTTAGCCATCTTGGACTTTAAAGCATTTAAGCCAAAAAAAGTATGTAAGCCTTCTGTGCTTTTCGCTATTTTGGCACGTCGCTTCACATTATTTTTCTCATTTCAGCGTGCTTTGCACTCATTCGTATGAGTGCTGGGGCAATTATTCGAGTTCGTAGGTGAGAGGGTGAACTTTGGTAAGGACGAAAGCGGACGAAAGTTGAAAGCAATTTTTGCCCAATGTAAAACCCACCGAACCACAAAAGGGAACGTCAAAAAAGGTGAAAGCAATAATTGCCCAATGTAAAACAGGACTTACAAAGTGGCGTATTGTGAACACACACCTGTTCAAGGTTACCACTCCTCCGTTTATGTTTTCGGAAATTAATAATCTAAGGTTTTTGGTACAATCTGTGTATGGTTTTTATAATAGTTTTAGATTAGTCATATCATCAGAATTAACAAAACACTTCCAAAAAAGTCGGCTTGTTAACAACTTATTGAAGAAATTTATTAGTAAACGCTAGCTTTTTTTTTGATTAAGAAGCAACAAAAAATCTGTAGGCAACAATGAAATGGTTTTTATTTGTCACGGCGATAATAAGTGTATACCCGCGACAAAAGAAACACGACTATTATATATAATTTAAAAGGTAATATTAGCCTTGTTTCTTTTGTAGCGGGTATACGCTTACGAAAAATTGTGTATGAAAAAATAAGCGGGTAGCGGCGATAGTTATTCACGCTAACTTAATAAGCGAGGATAGAATACAGTGCGGCCAAGTCACAACACAATATTTGTATGAATTTGAATAAGCTGGCTATATCGTATACACAGACAGGAGAGTTCTTTATGTGTCTGCTCTGCTATTTTCCAAATTTGTTCTTGTTTACCAGCAAAATCTATTAAAATTCAGAAATCAGCAAAGCAGACACAGGAAGAACTCTCCTGTCTGCGATTACGATGTATCCCCTTAAAAATTCTGACATATTTGAATAAAAGATTCGTAAGCGGGGACGCTCGTTTAATGCTGTAAACAGAACCCAGGCGGCGCAGGGATTCTACAGCTAACAGGGATTCGATAGCTAATATCAGAAATTACATTGCTCTTATGGGAAACAAGTAAAAAAATAATTTGTCAGCAGTAGAAGTCACCAGCGGTACAAAACGCTGATCTACGGTCTGTAGGTCCAGTTACGGTCTGTTTCGATATTGGGGCTTTCGTCGCTGGTCTTGTTCCTCTTACAAGTGGTTTGTTTACATTTTCTAGCTAACGAAACTTTTAAACGGTGTCAATGTTACGTCGATATCTCAAGATATAGTTTAAGATTATTGAAGAAAAAATGCTAAATAGCACTCATTAATGCCAGCATGAGGGTCAGCAACCTCAGGAGGACGACCACACAAGGAACCCCACAAGGAGGAGCTTTATCACCTCTACTGTGGCTCATAGTTTTGGATGATATTGAGGGTAATCGGATCTGCAGGAATTAAAGCTGGTGCATTCGCAGACGATCTAACTATACTGATATCCGGCAAGTTCTTGCCAACTATAATTGAGCTAATGTGATATGCACTGAGTAAGATTTTGGAAAGGGCACATCGAAGAGGACTTGGTATAAATAGAAAAATAAGATACTAGACATCAGACCACCCCACATTGCGGGAACTCGAGAAGGCCATAGGTAAACATCGGGATCTGCCACCATACATCGTTTATTACGCCCTTATATTATGTTGCCCTTGGAATCACAGGAACAATGAGGAGCACACTGCAAGCGGGGTTGTTATTGTATACACCTCCCCTGGACCTGTTCATCATAAGCTCTGCGGATAAGAGCTTCCTAAAACTTAGGGAGCTGAGTCTCTGCAAGGAGCAGAATTTTGGGCATGCGTAGTTTTACAGATATAGAACTTGGATTTTTAGCATTTTAAGGCCTATAATTCCTAAACTACACAACTACGCAAGAATGTTCCTCATCTTTGGACTAGGGGCGGTGAGGGTTATCCATGGAATTTTTTTTTAAAGAATAGTCTAAGCACATATTCTTTACTCAAAAAGTTATTGTGGGACATGCCATAAGCTTTGATTGATACTATAAATGTGCAAAATAAAGCGTCGAAATTTAATTGTTCTACTAATTTGTCCTAATTTAGAATTGAAGGGAAGTTTATATCGCTAGAATGTGTTGGAATTAGCAGGATATATTTCGGTTTATAAAAATAAGGGTAAAACTTCTTAACCCTTTGTCGTGCAGACCAATTACTTATTATTACAATTTAGGACAACGGTTAGATCTTACTCACGTTTATCTTCACTGTAGTTGCCATCATGAAAACATTTAGAACACATGCCATTAAACTTGGAGTTTGCATAATACCCGCATCCCTTTTTACATTTTATGTCTTCCTGTAGGATTCTAAAATATGATGGACGAACGGTAGACATATGTGAATCAAGGTTGGCCTTCAAAATTTATTCAATGTTTCTTCCTTTTCCTAGGATTAATAATTACAGACATAGAGATGCGAAACCCTCGTTTATCAGCTGATAAAAGTAGGTTTGATAAAGGTGTTTTTGACAATTGTAATCTATTACACTATCAGAGGCATTCCAAGATTCACGAACTAATGAAATCGTCTTTCAAATCGTCTTTAAGACGATTGAAATCGTCTTTCGTATTTCAAGATTCACCGAAATAGATAAAATTCTTGTAAAACGTTAAAGTCATCGTCTTTTGGTATTCCAAGAGACGATTTTATCGGATTTTTTCTCCTAAAAAAGACGATCAGAAATTAGCTGTCGTTCCCGGAACAAAAGCCAAAAGCCCTCAATCTCTTTGATATAACATTTTTCCGAAAACTGTATAATTTTTTTCAAATCCAAAGTTTTAATTTTTTGAACTTTTTTTTTACATTTAATAATTTTTTTCGTTTCAAAGTGTGTAATTAACCTATTAAATCTTTGGAATAACAATAAAGCTGAGACCGTAAACTTTCTTTGAGTATTTTTTTCATTTTTATCAGTCTAGTATTTGAGGAGAAAATAGCTCTTAAAGGTCAGAAGAACGTAAGTAAAAACTACTTTTTCCATTATACTACTACACTCTAACCCTTTGTATTACTGCTCAAAAAACTAATAATTTTTAAGAAAAATCGCGCGATTCAAAGAAAACTTACGATCTCAGCTTTATTGTTATTCCAAAGATTTAATAGGTTAATTACACACTTTGAAACGAAAAAAATTATTAAATGTAAAAAAAAGTTCCAAAAATTAAAAATTTCGATTTGCATAAAAACTATACAGTTTTCGGAAAAATGTTATATTTATTTATTTATTTATTTATTTTTATTTATTTATTTATTTTAATTATATAAACAGGAATTGCCCTAAGAATGAATTCTTTTGTAGCAAAAAAAAAGAATATAAATTTAAGAGTAACAAAATAAAAGATATAATGAAGAAGAAGCGTACTAATAAAAGAATCTTAAGTATTAAGTATTAAAGTATGAAAAGTGAAAAGAAAAAGAAGGGGAAACAGAAAAAGAAAAAGAGAAGAAGAAAGAAAAAATAAGCTCTTGACTGAATAGAGAAATACAATTTAAATATTACGAAAATATTCTCCAGCAAGACGCCTGAAGGCTCTCTCTCCCACGGTATTTTTTAATTTATTTGGCAAACTATTCCACAGCTTGATAGTGTTGACAAAGAATAGTCTTCCCGTACTAAGATGTCTATACTCAGGAATGATAAGATTACGTGATCAATTTGAATTTCCAAAGCATAGTTTTTCAAACAAATAATTGGGTAGTCCCGAATAGATTAGCCTGTGTAAGAAAACACAGTTTCGATAATTTATCAGGTCAAAGAGATCACAACCTATGAGTGAGTGTCTCGAACCACCGAGTCGGTCAAAGCGTCTTAGACCACATACAAACCTAGTTAAGTTATTGAATAAGACCCTTAATTTATTCGACGATAAAGAATCAAAGTTACAATACACTAGTTCACTGTACGTTATTATAGGCAATATGAGTTGCTGTACAATCCTTTTACGTGTTTCTTGTGGAAGATAATTAGCCGCAAAGTGGAAGTTACGTAAAACACCATACGATTTACTCACTACAACATTGACATGATCAGTACATGTTAAGGTTGAATTAATACAAAAACCAAGATTTGTGATTTTAGGGACAAATTTGATCATCTCATTCCCGATAAATAGTGGCGGAATGTTAGTCAAATTAGCAGCATTACGAAATACAGGCAAGACGAATGACTTGGACACATTGAGTTGTAGACAGTTTTCATTAGACCACTGGACAATATTTCTGAGATCACTGTTAATTTTAAAACATAAATTTTCAACAAATTCAACACTACTAGACAGGTATAACTGCACATCATCTGCGTAAGCATGCATAGTCACATAACGGACTACTGTAAATATATCATTCAGGAACAAGGTAAATAAAAGAGGTCCTAATACGGAACCCTGAGGAACCCCAGCAACAACCGGCTTAAAGTCAGAGTAAGCAGACTGAATTTGAACTCTTTGAAACCGGTCACTTAGGAAGCTGCGTATTAGCTTAGTCGCACTGGCGGAAAATAGGAAGTATTTCCTCAGCTTAGAGCATAAAAGCGAGTGATCAACACAATCAAATGCTTTAGAAAAATCAAGCAGACAGAGAAGTGTTACATTCTGCCTGTCAAATGCTACCCGTATGTCGTCAGTGATTTTGAGCATTGCTGTAGAGCAACTGTGCTTAGAGCGAAAGCCAGACTGAAGAGGGTTAAGCAAGTTTTTGCTAGAAATGTAACAATTTATTTGAGATGCAATCAGTGATTCACAAACTTTGGAAAGAACAGGCAGGATACTTATAGGTCGAAAATTAGATAGTTCATAAGCAGCAGATTTTTTTGGTATTGGAACGACTGTCGCTAATTTCCACAAGGAGGGAAAAGAGGAAGTAAGAAGAATATGATTGACAATGGCTGTAAGTGGCGAAACTAAGTAAGGTAGAATTAACTTTACAAATTTTATTGGAATTCTATCAATACCCACTGAAGATGATTTAATAGATAAGACTTCTTTAATAACATCCGCTTCCAAGATATTAGAGAAATGAAATAATTCGTCTTCATTAGAATTAAAAGTTGACTCTTCAGTGTGGGAGACATTAGTATGACTCCTAGAAAGAAACTCATTAAAGTCATTTGGATTTAGAGTAACATTTGAGGGTCTTTGCCGACCAAGTCCAATACTTTTTAAACGTCTCCAAAGCTGTTTAGAGGACAAATTAGGTTTAAGCCTAGATGCAAAGTACCTTTCTTTTGATTTCTTTACCATTAAAGTAGCAAGATTGCGTGCTCTTTTGTACAAGTCCCAATTTTCCTGAGAAGAATTTCTTTTGAACCTTGTGTGGAGGAAATTTTTTTGTTTAATAACAGTTTCAATACGCAACGTGTACCACGGGCATGAATTAGAACTAACATTTATTGTTCGGACAGGCACAAACGAGTCAAACAGAGATTTAACTACACTGACAAAAAACCCGATCTTGTCATCAATGAAGGGGGCAGCCCAAAAAGGTGCCCAGTCAATAATTGCACTTGCCCGAAATAAATCCACTGTATTAATAGCACTATAATCAAAGAACGAGAACGAAGAAGGTGAAGAATTATAGCTAAAACGGATATCAAAAGAGCTAAAAAGTAAGTCATGGTCAGAAATGAAACTAATCTGGGTAAATAATAAAACTAAAGACGGCTCAGAGACAGCAAAATAATCAAGTAAGCTAGGTTGGACGTTATTACCAAATCGGGTCGGAGATGATTCGTTCACAATAGAAAGACCTACTGTAGAGAACAAGTCCCGAATCAGTGAAGAATAAGAGTCATTAGATAAAAGATTTATATTAAAATCGCCACAAATTATTAAATGATTAACTCTTAATGAATGGTCAGCTAAGATATTAAAGAAGTTAGTTAAATTTAAATTTTTATTAGGGTTATAAACACATGAAACAAGTACTTTAGTGACTGAATCAGACACAGAAATAGACAAATACTCAGTATCAGAATTATCAGACTTAAATTCTAACCTTGAACAATACATAGATTTAACATAAATTGCGACACCACCACCACGACGACCAGGTCTATCACAGCGAAAGAGTGTATAATTGTTTATGTTAAGAATAGATTCATTCAATTCGGGTCGGAACCAGGTCTCTGTCACACATATAATATCAATGGACGAGCACTCGAATAAGTTCCGAACATAATCTAATTTATGACCACTGAGGCTGCGAGCATTAAAGTTAACAATATTAAACGCATTATTTTGTTTGCAAAAAATATCAATCAGCAGTCTATTATCACAATCAACACTACCAGTCATAGAAGAGATACTCATCTAAAACCTATGTAGAAGGAGAGCCCAGGCAGTAAGCTAAGAGAATATGAAAGAAATTGAAGGTTTTTTAGAGGGCTTTCTAACGGTACATATAATCTAAATAACTTCTCTGGTTTATGAGTTATAGGCATATCAATTCCAAACTTTAGGGGGCTATAACTCGTAAACTAGAAGCGAGCGACAAAAACCGATTGCCTCATTAGAATCAGCTCCATAAACAACAACAACAACAAAAAATGCAAAAAAAATTGGGGCATGGCTCAAACGGTAAACTTAAGCCTTATTTTCTATTTTTATTTATAAAATAGATAATATATAGTAAATACATAATTGTTATAAATAATACTAATTCCAGTTTTGATTTCGAACGCGAATTAATTCCTTCTCAGAGTCTTCAGCAAAAAATTCCACTAAGGAATCCATTTTTTTCAATGAAACTTATCACACGAGAACAATTCTGCTTGCATTAAACCGTCGCTTGTCGGCGAGGGAGATGAAGAGCATGGTAATTCGTGCATTGAAATTCTTCACTCTTGGACCTGCATGAACAGTGCACAAAACTAACACATACACAATTTTAATTAGCGAGGGTTCTGAATATTTCACTAACCCATACAAGTGCCAGGCCCATCAAAATATTCAACAATATACATACACGGAATGTTTTCACTTGAACTTGTTCACAGCTTCGTACAGTGTTGGAAAATTTCTAACAAAAAAAACAATTGTAATTTTTTTTGCTAAAATCTAAGCGAAATAATATAAAATAACACAAATATTACTCTACATATAATTCGCGATGTATATTCTATATTTTGGCAACGTTTATAACTTTGTTTTTCGCGAAAAAAACGGTTTTTTTAGGTTTTTATTTATTCAACATAACTACAATAATAAAAGTTTTGCCTCCTAGCACTGAAAATGTCATCTTGAGCTCAAACTGCAGTAAAAGCAAAAGACGATTCGATATTCGTGAATCTTGGAATGCCTCGTTCCCTTTTTGGCCGAGATAGTTTAACGATTCACCTCGAATCTCAGAATGCCTCTGTATGGCTACGTTCAGAATCGCCAATCATTAAAAAACGATTGTCAAACTACAAAGACTCTACTTCCGTGAAATTAACTACGGTAGTTAGCTACGATTTTTTGCAACCCACCCTACTTAACAGAGCTCCGAAATACTAACTTTCAAAATTAAAAATCAATAAAAGTTCCAATTAAAAAAACTAATATGCAGTTTTATTCAGAAAATTATGCTCTTTCAGCGAATTATAATCCTGCGTCTTATCTGTACCGAGATATAACCGAACAATTTAGCATTTCTTGGAACCTAACATATTTCAGCCTATAGTCCATATTACTAGAAATTTTTAGGTACCAAGGTCATATCCCTAACCACTTTACTATAGAAGTTATAGCGGAAAAATCCAAAACAACATTCACTCGGCTCTCTAGCTAGATATAGGCCATTGATCTTACCGAATCTAATATAGTCGTATACTAGGGACAGGAGCCTACATTTGTATAAAAAATTTTGAATTCGAACAAAGAGAAACAATTCTACGGTCAAAAGAAATAACAGAAGAAAAAAAGTGCTTAGGAGCCGTTGCTGGCACCTAAAACATTTTCTAGACATATGGCACCTATTAATGTCGATAGCCCATTCTTTTAGGAATCTCAGGGTACCAAAACCATATCCCTAACCACTTATGCCCGGTTTTTCAGTGCAAGCTTAAGCTCCACCTGAGGCTTAAACTCCAGTTTATCTTTTTGAGGCGTTTTACAGTGCGAGTTTAAGATATAAGCTTAATTTAAAGTGACGCTTAACTTAAGCGGTAGATTTCTTGGGCTTAAGCTTTAGATTTCAATTTTTGAAACAACAAATTGACATATGTCGCTTTTATTTAATAAATTAATTTTTATACGTCAATTGTGCATTATACTACTACACTCTAACCCTACACTTTGTATTACTGCTCTAAAAATTAATAATTTTTAAGAAAAATCGCGCGATTCAAAGAAAACTTACGGTCTCAGCTTTATTGTTATTCCAAAGATTTAATAGGTTAATTACACACTTTGAAACGAAAAAAATTATTAAATGTAAAAAAAAGTTCCAAAAATTAAAAATTTCGATTTGCATAAAAACTATACAGTTTTCGGAAAAATGTTATATGAAAGAAATTGAAGGTTTTTTAGAGGGCTTTCTAACGGTACATATAATCTAAATAACTTCTCTGGTTTATGAGTTATAGGCATATCAATTCCAAACTTTAGGGGGCTATAACTCGTAAACTAGAAGCGAGCGACAAAAACCGATTGCCTCATTAGAATCAGCTGCATAAACAACAACAACGACAAAAAATGCAAAAAAAATTGGGGCATGGCTCAAACGGTAGACTTAAGCCTTATTTTCTATTTTTATTTATAAAATAGATAATATATAGTAAATACATAATTGTTATAAATAATACTAATTCCAGTTTTGATTTCGAACGCGAATTAATTCCTTCTCAGAGTCTTCAGCAAAAAATTCCACTAAGGAATCCATTTTTTTCAATGAAGCTTATCACACGAGAACAATTCTGCTTGCATTAAACCGTCGCTTGTGGGCGAGGGAGATGAAGAGCATGGTAATTCGTGCATTGAAATTCTTCACTCTTGGACCTGCATGAACAGTGCACAAAACTAACACATACACAATTTTAATTAGCGAGGGTTCTGAATATTTCACTAACACATACAAGTGACAGGCCAATCAAAATATTCAACAATATACATACACGGAATGTTTTCACTTGAACTTGTTCACAGCTTCGTACAGTGTTGGAAAATTTCTAACAAAAAAAACAATTGTAATTTTTTTTGCTAAAATCTAAGCGAAATAATATAAAATAACACAAATATTACTCTACATATAATTCGCGATGTATATTCTATATTTTGGCAACGTTTATAACTTTGTTTTTCGCGAAAAAAACGGTTTTTTTAGGTTTTTATTTATTCAACATAACTACAATAATAAAAGTTTTGCCTCCTAGCACTGAAAATGTCATCTTGAGCTCAAACTGCAGTAAAAGCAAAAGACGATTCGATATTCGTGAATCTTGGAATGCCTCGTTCCCTTTTTGGCCGAGATAGTTTAACGATTCACCTCGAATCTCAGAATGCCTCTGTATGGCTACGTTCAGAATCGCCAATCATCTTATGCCTTAAACACAGTTGGAGGGACAAAGCACTAAAAACGATTGTCAAACTAAAAAGACTCTACTTCCGTGAAATTAACTACGGTAGTTAGCTACGATTTTTTGCAACCCACCCTACTTAACAGAGCTCCGAAATACTAACTTTCAAAATTAAAAATCAATAAAAGTTCCAATTAAAAAAACTAATATGCAGTTTTATTCAGAAAATTATGCTCTTTCAGCGAATTATAATCCTGCGTCTTATCTGTACCGAGATATAACCGAACAATTTAGCATTTCTTGGAACCTAACATATTTCAGCCTATAGTCCATATTACTAGAAATTTTTAGGTACCAAGGTCATATCCCTAACCACTTTACTATAGAAGTTATAGCGGAAAAATCCAAAACAACATTCACTCGGCTCTCTAGCTAGATATAGGCCATTGATCTTACCGAATCTAATATAGTCGTATACTAGGGACAGGAGCCTACATTTGTATAAAAAATTTTGAATTCGAACAAAGAGAAACAATTCTACGGTCAAAAGAAATAACAGAAGAAAAAAAGTGCTTAGGAGCCGTTGCTGGCACCTAAAACATTTTCTAGACATATGGCACCTATTAATGTCGATAGCCCATTCTTTTAGGAATCTCAGGGTACCAAAACCATATCCCTAACCACTTATGCCCGGGTTTTCAGAGCAAGCTTAAGCTCCACCTGAGGCTTAAACTCCAGTTTATCTTTTTGAGGCGTTTTACAGTGCTAGTTTAAGATATAAGCTTAACTTAAAGTGACGCTTAACTTAAGCGGTAGATTTCTTGGGCTTAAGCTTTAGATTTCAATTTTTGAAACAACAAATTGACATATGTCGCTTTTATTTAATAAATTAATTTTTATACGTCAATTGTGCTTTTCAACAATTCGTGTGTTGGGGTGAAACACAAGTTTCACTCTTTTATTACATTAAAATTAAATTTAAATAATTTAACAAAGCCAAATTGCATTTTACAACATAAATATAATTTATGTAATTTATGTAATTATAATTTATGTAAAGTTAAATATAATACAACTTTTTCATTCATAATTTTTAAGTTTATAATAATTTTTGACATATAACGACTTTTTGAATATAATAATTTTTTCATTCATAATTTTGAAGTTCATAATAATTTTTGACATATACCGACTGCGAGACCCGTTTACAATAGATAATTTACAAAAATAACTCACAATAGCACCACAAATGTGTCTTAGCTAAGCCTATGACATAAACCGCACCGTGAAACCCGACAGGCTTAAGAGTGAAGCTTGAGCCTTGGAGGTGGTTTAGCTAAACTTGAGTTTAAGCTAGCACTGAAAAACCGGGCATTAGTATAGAAATTATCAAAGAAAAACCAGACCAACTATCACTGGTTCTATTAAACGCATTAAGGTAATTTATTTGACAGCACCTTTTGCAACTCTATAACAAAATTGGAAGCCACTGGTTTTCCCTAAATTTTGATACCTCAACCGAATTGATATCTTTTTTAATTTTCGAGAAATCTATTAATAAAGAAACAATTACATTTGTTTTGGTTTCACAGAGGAATTTTTCTTGGAACACGTGGTACTAACATAGGAGAGGGCGGAGATTGTTTCAGGGTGTGGGAAAGAAGTAGTGCACAATTTGTGAGTAACAGAATCCACAGTTTCTGTTATTAGCAGACAAAGGAGAATTAATACGAGTATATCTACTCATATTGTATCAACTTCTGCTATACCAGACCTACCGTCGCACTTTCGATAACAGAGGCCGAGTACATGGCTTTAGCTGCATCATCACAAGAAGCTCTGTGGCTAAAAGCCCTATTCAACGAACTGTACAGTACAAATCAAGATTTAGTACTAAGATGTGACAACAAAAGTGCACGCACGTTCAAAACAAAGATATTCGACATCACTTTGTGCGAGACATAATTAATGAACGAAAACTTGAGATCCAATATTTAAGCACTGATGAGATGGTTGCCGACATAATGACGAAAGGGCTACCTCTCTCAAAACACACTCATTGCTGTGCTCTACTGTGTCTGACCGTACCTTCATATAGTGGGAGTGTTACAAATTAGATATTCTGCACTTTACATAACTTACTTGTTCATATACTTGTTTTCTATATAGAGAATGTGATGTATTTTGTTGTCGAGAATTTTCTCATTGATTTTCATCATATAATCATATAATTCAGAATCATATAATTTTCTCATTGATTTTCAATAAACTAAAACATCACAAACCATTAGCTTTTACCTAATTTATATATGTAAGCTTTTTCAAGCAGTAATAGCGGATAAAAACGTGGCTAGGGCTTCAGCCCATAGGGTCCGAAAACTTTGACTTCATTCAATTTACTGTACTGAAATGTAAACATACTGCTGTCAAAAGGGGCGGACGCAGTAGAAAAGTTTCAAGTTCAACAACTTTCGACTTCGACTTTGACGGATGCGTTGCTTATGGGCCGATGTTCGTAAGAAAGCATACATTGAACTCCATTTGACAGTTCAAAGTCAAAGTCTGACGGACTCTATGGGACTCTAAAAAATTACATCTGAAAAAGTGTTAAGCCAATTTGCAAAAAAAACAAGTAAGAGCGTTATCTTCGGCCTGGCCGAAGCTCATATACCCTACACCCGCATCTGTCGAAGTGATAAAAAGTGGGCGGGTGACACCTACTTTTTTAAATTTACAGGGAGTACATTTTTTTTTTCTATTAACTCATCTACAACACCGTTTTTCGTACTAAACACCTCAATGTATGGTATAGTATATAAGTGGGCGTGTCACGCCCATTTTTTAGTATATATTTTAGTCTAAGATGGTGGACTCGGAAATAAAATTTTAGCTGAAAATTCGGTCTACAAGCTAAGAAATTAAGCTATAAGCACGGATGAGTGCATATTTTCTATAAAAAGTAGGCGTGGCACTTATCCGATTTTCCCCATTTTCAATACCAAACAGCGTAGGATAACAAAGAATATTCGTACCAAATTTCATGACGATACCTCTATTGGTTCTCCTGTAATCGTGATTTCTACAGACGGACGGACGGACAGACAGACAGACGGACGGACAGGGCTAAATCGACTCAGGAGGTGATTCTGAGCCAGAATATATATACTTTTCTATACCTGCCACGCCTCCTTTAATGCGTTACAAACGGAAGCACAAAGTGAATATACCCTTATCCCTTCGGGTGTAGGGTATAAAAAAGAAAGCTGAAGCTTATTTAAATTGGGTGTAGTGTACATTAGAGAGCTGCATAAGTAGTTTTGAAAACAGCTAGGCAATAAATCACAATCATATTTACCAGGTTTGTCAAATGAAAATTAGTCGGCAACCGAAACCAATCAGAACACAAATACTCGATAAAACGAATAGTAAAAGAAAGAGAGTGTAACTGCGTTTTTAAATTGAACACACGAATAAATAATGTAACAATAACGCAAAATTACAACAACAAAGAAGAATTTCTTTGTATCTTTACTTGCCTCTCTTTTCAGTGCCTCTCTGGTCTAAAGATTATCGGCGAGTAAACACCCTTAATCCAAGAAACAATATCGTTTCGAAAATCGTCTTTTTGTATGCTAAACAACAACAAAAATCATTGTTCGTTTCGATTTTCGAAACGATATCGTCTCTTGGAATAAGGGTGTAAGTTACAAAGAAACAAGGAATTTCGTTCTTCTCGCCAGTAATATTTCGTTGTCGGAGTGTTTTTGCGTTGACCGCTGTATACATTTATTGTTTTTGTTGTGCTCTGTTATTAAAAAACGCGATGATGATCTTTTTCCATGTCTTCAATTCAAGCAAGTATTTTCTAGTCTTTTTTGTTGCGCTGTTTTTATTGGGTTTGCAAAAATTTTTTGACAGTCACACTCGTTTATGAAATCAAAAAAACAACAACAAACAATGCATGAAAAATTTTTTTTGTTTTAATTGGATTGTAGGTCTACTTATGCAGCTCTCTAGTGTACATACTAAAAGTCTACATCTAGACTAAAGACGTTCAACTATATTAAAGACTGGTAAAAAAATTATTGATTGGTTAAATTTGTTTAAGGCATTGCTAGTTTGATATTAATGATAACATATGATTAAAGTATGATTTTGGTATGATGATATGAAGTTATCATATTGTGACGAATTTATAATCGAAGGTTCACTAACACTAGAAAACACATGGTGAGTAATCGTGAATAATAAAAGCATGAGCAAGCAATGAACGCGCCATCTATCGCGAGATAGAAAGAAATAGATAGTTCGAGAATCTTCGACAGCATGCATGCAATGAATACGGCATCTATCGCGAGATAGAAAGTAGAGAGAGATCGACAAGTTACAATATAATTCCAGAACCTTCCACACAAGTGTCAGCTCGCATATAAATAGACCGCAGATGGCGCAGCGAGTACAGTTCGAATTTAATCGTTGAACAAGAAACATCGTGCCTTCTACGAGCAAACTGACCAGTGTTGAATTATAAGTGTAGAAAATAATAAGTGGAAATAATAAGTGTAAATAATAAGTGTAATAATAAATCTGTAAAATTATAAACAAGTAAACTTTTGTGTTTTATTGGATTATTTGCAATCCAGAGATCGAACCGAGAGAATCGAAAACGTCAAATATAAAATTTACGTAAAAATTGGTGTAAGAAGTGGGATTGTAGAATAATCCTAAATAATGGTAAAGTTTATTGACCTGAAAATACCTCAGCTAAGAGAAGAGTTGGAGTCTCGTGGATTGCCTGGTACAGGTTATAAGGCAGATCTGCAAGCACGGTTGCGGAAAGCAATGGAGAATAAAGGCATCGATGTTGAAGAACATGAGTTTTGTTTCGATGCTTCAGGAGCTTCATCGAAAGTCGAGGAGCAGTTGGTAGAGCCGCAGCCAGCTCCAGCATTTGACGTGAATGTGCTTTTGGCGGCAATAACGCAGCGCATGGAGGATCAGCTGGCGCATCAGTCCTCACGCATGGAGGAGCAACTGGCACAATGCGTGGAAAAGCAGCTAGTACAACACACTTCACAAATGCAGGACCAACTATCGCGCATTGAAGGGAATTCTGCCAGACTGCAAGCGAGACAAGATCAAATGGAGGGTGAATTACACAAAGTTACCCAAAAATTTTAATCAGAAATATTGCGGTTGGATAACCATATGCGAGAAATCCAGTCTAGTGGACCAGTTACAGCTGTTAGTACAACGAAGTTGAAAGCACCAACATTTGACGGAACTGTACCGTTTAAAATTTTTAAACTACAGTTCGAGACCACAGCACAGACTAATCACTGGACTACGGCAGACAAAGTGGCAGCTTTGGTGGTTTCATTGAAGGGCTCCGCCGCTGAGGTTTTGCAAACAGTTCCCGAAATTGAACGTGGTAACTACGACGCGTTAATGGCAGCGATTGAACGGCGATATGGTAGCGACCATAGAAAACAAATGTTCCAGATGGAGCTGATGAATCGTTACCGAAAAGCGAACGAGCCGTTACAAGAATATGCGACGGAGATAGAGCGGTTTGCGCATTTGGCCAACGCAGACGCACCAGCGGAAGTGATAGAATTATTAAAAATTCAGGCGTTCATGAATGGAATACGAGATGCGGATACCAAACGCGCAGTCTATTCCATGCCAAAAAAGACGTTTGCCGAAACAGTGTCATTTGTTTTAACGCAGGAAACAGCAAGCCTTCTAAGCAAACAAACACATAAAGTTCATAGGCTGGAAGTTGAGCCAAGTGAATCTCTGGAGAAAACCATGAAAGATTTAATCCAGACTATTTCTCGAATGATGCCAACTTCACGAAAAGGCTCTGAAGTAAAATGTTACAGCTGTGGAAAAGCAGGACACTTTGCACGTAATAGTAATGCGGCCTATAGGAAAAACGAAAATGCGAAGAAGAGAAGCGCCGAAAATGGAATTGGTGTTTTTGGAAAAACAACCATTAAACTCAAACGGACAAGCTTAAAGGGGCGTGAACTGGTTCCCGCAACTGTCTCGGTTTCACAAATACAGCATCGGAAAGGTGGACAACATGGAAACGCCGATACACTATCTCGACGCCCATGTGCATTGGAGCGTAAGCATTGTTCTCAGGCTGAAAGATGCGAACGTATAGTTGATATTCGACGAACAAATGTGCAACCTGATGACGAATGGGAGTCAAGCGCTATAAGGAAAAGTCAACTGGAGGATACAGACTTGGTTAAGGTCATGAAAGCGAAGGAAATGGATAAACGACCAACCAAGGAAGAAATGGCACCGGAAAGTCCATTGGCCAAGGCGTATTGGGTGCAATGGAATAGCTTGAAGTTGATAAACGGAGTACTACATCGTTCATGGGAAAGTAAGGATGGTAGACACACTCACGATTTGATTGTCCTACCAAAGTCTAAAACAACAGCCGTTTTAGAAGAGTTTCACAATGGACCAAGTGGAGGGCATCTCGGCGTTATGAAAACTCTGAAAAAGATTAAGCAACGGTTTTACTAGATGAATTGCCAAGAATCAGTTGCTGAATGGATCAAAAACTGCGCACAATGCATGGCAGCTAAGGGTCCGAAGGCTAGAACCAGAGAAAGTTTGCGGCAGTATAATGCAGGAGCACCGTTTGAACGCGTTGCAGTGGATGAAATACACCAACATGTGAGGCAGCGAACACAGCTGATGAGCAATAAAATGAAGGATCGATATGACCGAGCTATGAATTCTGAAGGATTTCGAGAAGGCGACTTGGTGTTACTCTACAATCCCCAACGGAAAAAGGGTATGTCTCCAAAGCTGCAAACATCGTGGGAAGGGCCATATAAAGTCATAAAGCGACTGAACGATATTGTGTATCGCATACAATTTCACACGCAGAAACGAGGTAAAATAAAAGTCGTCCATTTAGAGAGACTAGCCCCATTTGGCTCAAGGAATTTTGTGTCTGATCGGGACGATCAGACTTAAGTGGAGGGCAGTGTGACGAATTTATAATCGAAGGTTCACGATAACACTAGAAAACACATGGTGAGTAATCGTGAATAATAAAAGCATGAGCAAGCAATGAACGCGCCATCTATCGCGAGATAGAAAGAAATAGATAGTTCGAGAATCTTCGACAGCATGCATGCAATGAATACGGCATCTATCGCGAGATAGAAAGTAGAGAGAGATCGACAAGTTACAATATAATTCCAGAACCTTCCACACAAGTGTCAGCTCGCATATAAATACACCGCAGATGGCGCAGCGAGTACAGTTCGAATTTAATCGTTGAACAAGAAACATCGTGCCTTCTACGAGCAAACTGACCAGTGTTGAATTATAAGTGTAGAAAATAATAAGTGGAAATAATAAGTGTAAATAATAAGTGTAATAATAAATCTGTAAAATTATAAACAAGTAAACTTTTGTGTTTTATTGGATTACTAGCTGCCCGTTGCCGAAGCGAAGCGATCACGGCAACGGGCACCTAGCGTCGCGGTGTTACCGTCAGTCACGATGTTACCGTCAGTCACGATGTTACCATCAGTCACGGTGTTACCGTCAGTCACGATGTTACCGTCAGTCACGGTGTTACCGTCAGTCACGGTGTTACCGTCAGTCACGGTGTTACCGTCAGTCACGGTGTTACCGTCAGTCAGGGTGTTACCGTCAGTCAGGGTGTTACCGTCAGTCACGGTGGTTCCGTCAGTCACGGTGTTACCGTCAGTCGAGGTGTTACCGTCAGTCACGATGTTACCGTCAGTCACGATGTTACCGTCAGTCACGGTGTTACCGTCAGTCACGATGTTACCGTCAGTCACGGTGTTACCGTCAGTCACGGTGTTACCGTCAGTCACGGTGTTACCGTCAGTCAGGGTGTTACCGTCAGTCAGGGTGTTACCGTCAGTCAGGGTGTTACCGTCAGTCACGGTGGCTCCGTCAGTCACGGTGTTACCGTCAGTCACGGTGTTACCGTCAGTCTCGGTGTTACCGTTAGTCACGGTGTTACCGTTAGTCACGGTGTTACCGTCAGTCAGGGTGTTACCGTCAGTCAGGGTGTTACCGTCAGTCACGGTGGTTCCGTCAGTCACGGTGTTACCGTCAGTCACGGTGTTACCGTCAGTCACGGTGATACCGTCAGCCACGGTGATACCGTCAGTCACGGCCGTGCCACGCCCATTTTAACCATTTATTGTGACTATTTTTGGTAGTTTCAGACCGTGCCACGCCCCTTTTAACCATTTAGGGGGCGGAATTCTTGAAAATGTGTTCTTATTGCACATCTACGTCATAAGGCCAATCACCATACAAAATTTCAGCTTCGTGGGCCTGGTAGTATTGAAATTCTGACTATTTTTGGTCGTTTCAGACCGTGCCACGCCCCTTTTAACCATTTAGGGGGCGGAATTCTTGAAAATGTGTTCTCATTGCACATCTACGTCATAAGGCCAATCACCATACAAAATTTCAGCTTCCTGAGCCTGTTAGTATTAAAGTTATGGCCTTTTTTTGTCATTTCAGACCCCTTTTAACCACATAGGGGACAGAGGTCCCCCTTTGGGGGAATAATTTTGGACCAGAAATTTTCGCGGGAATGCGCACAACAACATGTCCAAGATTCATCCCAATCGGATGGCCGGTTTAGGAATCCATAAAGGACAAACACACACACACACACACACACACACATACATTCATTTTTATATATATAGATTTGCAATCCAGAGATCGAACCGAGAGAATCGAAAACATCAAATATAAAATTTACGTAACAATATGTATGTTAACGTATGCATAAAGAAAATTTTATATTTAATATATGTATGTATGTGTGTTAAATTATTGTTTTTTTCCATAGGAAAAATATTTTTCATAGGAATTAGAAAATCCATTTTAATGACCAATAATTTGAAATAATTAAATTTTTTGTCAGACTTGCCCTCCCTCCTCCAATGTTCTTAATTTAAAAGCTTTTATTGAATGTAATGAAAGAGAAAACATTTATTTTTGCTATTATATTATATGTTATATTATATTATACTAGCTGTTGCCCGCAACTTCGTTCGCGTGGAATAGTGCTCGCTCTTAGTTAAATTGAATGATATACATATGTACACGTCACAGTCGTTCGCTTGCATACATACTCGTACATATGTCGTGTATATGATATACATGACACTTTTTTATTTGGATAGGAGAGGCCCGTTATAGGGTTTCCTTGAGCATTCGAGGGTCTAAGAGATACTTCTTGCTTGTTTGTGTCTTACCACGATATAAATTTATTATTGACATCTATTCTGTCCAGCACAATGTGTTAACTTAATTTAAAATTGAGACTGAACTCCCCTACAATCCTTTATCCACTATTTAGGGGTTGACTTTTTATAAAATAGATATCCTATGTCCCTCGTCAGGGTTCCAGCTATCTGCACACCAAATTTCACCAAAATCAGTGCAGCGGTTTAGCCGTGAAAAGGTAACAGACAGACAGGCTTACTTTCGCATTTACAATATTAGTATAGATAGTATAGATAGTATAGATTATAGTAGTAAATTAGTAGTACTAATCCCCCCCGGTTGAGTGACAAAACTCAACACAGTGACCCATGTCATTTCAATGACATGGTGTCGCAGATAGCTAAATTTGTGTATATATTTTTTGAATATATTTTAATATGATAAAAGAAAGAAAGAAAGAATTTAGTTACCCTTCTCCTCTCAAGAGACAAAAAAGTCGAAAGACATAGGTTTCGAGATATCACCGGATATTGCGCTATAACTCAGATCTTTTGCGTAGTCATCCATACGTTTTTGTACGGATGAAATTAGGGTAGAACCTAAAGAAGAAAAGTTGATTTCGAATGAATCGTGTATGTATATATATATATATGTATACATTATGTATGTAAACATTGTATGTATGTATATCCTCCTTCATTGCGGACGGCAACAGGCTTCGAAAACAATAAAAAATACAATAACAAATAACATAACAGAAAGGAAACTACGTAATTTTTAGATAGTGTCTGCATGGAGGGAAAGGCGTTGGACAACAGATAACGTCGGAGCAAGGCAGGCAGCAGATAAGGGCCTGAAAATGTGCAAATAAAAAAACCAATAAACTACCCCTCCTTTACTCCCCGCAAATATCAAATGCCTGTTTCGCCGTCGGAGCAAGGCAGGCAGCAGACCGCCATATATGTACATAAGCGTCTGCTTTACCGTCGTAGCAGCACGGGCAGCAGACCGACGTAAAAGCGTCTGAAAATTATCGGCAAATAAAGAAATGAAAAAAACTCTCCCTCATTCTCACTGCTCAAACTCCAAAGACTGGCGACTACCTCTTTCGATTCCACTAACAAAAACTTCTGCAAATAGATAAGAACCAAAAAACTTTCCTTTTTCCCTTAGGCGTAAAGTAAAAAAACGTATTTCCATGGATTCCACCAACAAAAATGAATCAACGGGATATGAATATTTTTTTATTCGGTGCCCCTCCAATTCATAAACGACGAATAATAGTTTTCTTCCGAGTCGTCTAGTGTAGAATTTTCAGCAGAGTATTCGTTCAGTCTCATTTGATTCGAATAATCAATAGATACTCTGCAGTCAATGCTCGAACTTTTTTCTGTATCTCGAAAATACTTTTGAGATGATCCATGCAGACCTCTATTCCGAATACAATAAGACGATTTTCAGAATGATATCGTCTCTAGGAATAAAGGTGTTAGAATATTTCTAAGTTTTTTTGCTTTCTTTTGCTTATAAAAATTAACAAAACAGCTGCTTTCCCATAGATTTTCTTTATTCACCACTAATGGGGAATACAAAGAGCTTCATAGTTGTCACAGCTTAATCAGAATACCAATGACA
This sequence comes from Conops quadrifasciatus, assembly GCA_949752815.1. Classification (NCBI taxonomy): domain Eukaryota; kingdom Metazoa; phylum Arthropoda; class Insecta; order Diptera; family Conopidae; genus Conops; species Conops quadrifasciatus. The sequence goes on from OX457079.1 coordinate 18,037,518, forward strand.
AATATAAATGACAAAAATTATTACATATTTATTATGAATGATACGTGTTACAGTTCACCACAATAGGGCTGTTTCCCAGTAGTTCATGTCTCGAAGACATCTTCGAAGACGCGTGCACGACATAAGGCCGTCGTCGAGGACACCTGGAAGACAAGCCTATGTTCGTCGTCGACGACACCTGGAAGACAAGCCTATGTTCGTCTTCGAAGACATTTTCATACGAATGTCTCATTTGTCTTCGACGACAACAAGAGCGACAGTGTCCTCAATATTGTCTTCGACGACAATAAACAATAATGTCGCCAATGTTGTCTTCGAAGACAATTAATATTAAAGAAATAATTAAAGAATTAAAGAAAAAATTAAAGAAACAATTAAAGAAAATAAAATAAAAAAAATTTTTCCGCCGCAGAAAATAAAAAAAATAGCCTACAAACTACCATAGCACCACCAGAATCGTCCCTAGGACTTTATTTTGTGATATTTTGCAGAAAAATATTAATTTAAATTTTATTTATAAATTTTTGTAAAAACCGTTGCGGGATTCGAACCCTCACTCTCAATATTACTAGGCGAGCACTTACTCCACTAGGCTATTGAGAGCCGCTTGGTTTGTCATATTTTTTTTTTATATCAATCACAATTTAAAATCAACGAACGACTGAAAATTGTCATAATAACAAATGCTCGTTGCTATGCTTAATTTTCAATTTCTGGTTGCTTACAAGACAACCTGTAGGACGTGTCCCTCACAATGTCCGATTGGGGACAGCTTGCATTCCGTGTACCTTAACATGTCGCCAATGAAAAATTTTGCTGAAAAATAGGAATTTGTCTTGCTAGATATCTTCGAGGACGATGTCTTCGACGAAGATCTGAACTACTGGGTTGTTATAATAATAAGTCTTTCAGCCGCCGAATAAATTTTCCATGCCGGCTTTTAGCGCCCGCCTTAAATTTCTCTTCGAGCCGCCGGCTCCAAAAAACGGCGTGGCGCAGACATCTGGTATTGGGTTCTTATTTCTCTTTGAATGGTGATATAAGTATTTTTGTTGGCCAATATTTCTGGCTCTCTGGAGAGGAAACAGCAAAAGTCATTTTTTATTGGGGAACTGAAAGCTGGCAGTAGTTTTAAAAATTAAAATATTTCGATTTCTAGGGCTGGATTCCGTTTTGCCTTCATCTCGTCCTATAAGGCGGCTTAATTCACATTAAACACCAATGATTACACAATGGTTAAAAGCTATGGAGATGGGTGAGAAAAAAAATAACATGTTTTTGTGGTTTTTGTACTTTCATTTTATATGCGATCCACGTAAGCTGTTATATGGCTAGCCTATTCAAGAATGCTATACCACTCTTCACAATATAGGTACATTATGCAAAACCAATTGCATAAAGATGCGTTCAGGTAGAACGCGTTTTTCGCTACGCGCTGCAGGGCGATTTTGCCTTAGTGTGAGCAAATTAAGAATAGGTGAGTAGCTCCGATCTTAAAAATTTTGGAAAATATTTACTTTAGACAAGTGACTCAAATTTTTTTTTTTTAATTTTTTGTTGTTAGTGCTCTTTTTCCTGACCCCAACAAGCCAAAAAATAAATGTCGCTCTCCCTTGGGGGCGGGGCTAGAGCCCTTTGAAATTTGAAAAAAAACCCTTAATATCTCTAAAACTGTAGAAGATATTGAGATGTTATTAGTACCGTTAGAAAGCTAATAAAAATGTCGTTAATTTATGTCAAATAACTTTATATGTTTATGTTTAGTTTAGTTTTTGAAATATGTTTTAAAGCTGTGTTATGTGAAATATGTTTTTAGTGTTTGAAATATGTCTAAGAAATATGTTTAGTTTTATAAATAAACGCAACTTAAGGTTTTTAATACTTTTTTTTTTGATAAAATAATTTTTTCAACCCAAGGAAGTATACTAAAAATAAGATAACATATATTTTAAGCTTTCTGAGGAAATTTATTTCATTCAACCCTATTATAGAAAAAAAAATTTTTTAATCGGAGCCACTCACCTATTTTTTACTTATGCCCAAATTTTTCCTTTATTTCTTTATGTTACAGAAATCTTGAAATGGCTTTTCTGTGATGTGAGAAATTGAAAATTAAAATAATTAAGATTTTTTTAAGATTAACGAGATAGTATTTTATGAAAATATTTGAAAGTTTTTTGAAAAATTATTAAATACTAGATGTACCCGTCCCCGCGTTGCTGTGGCTCATTTTGGTTAAATGGTTAGAAAGCGTATGTTGCTTCCGACCACAAATGAAATATTCCTCATACAAAGGTTGCAACCCGTTTTCACCCCTTCAGGGGTTGAATTTTGAAAAATGCCGAAATATGTATTTGATTAATTATACCAAAGAGTATTAAGACCAAGTTTCAAGCAAGTCTGACCACAAATAAAATATTCCTCATACTAACTTTGCAACCCCTTTTCACCACCTTAGGGGTCGAATTTCGAAATATCCGTTCTTAGTGCTTGTATACATCATAAAGGAAACGTCTTTGCAAAATTTCAGCGTTCTAGGTCCAAGCATTTAGCATTTAAACCCTATTATAGAAAAAAAAATTTTTTAATCGGAGCCACTCACCTATTTTTTACTTATGCCCAAATTTTTCCTTTAAACTTTCAGCTCTCTAACGGTAACTGATAATTTCAGCTTTAACAACTCCAAAAAATTGTAAAACTCAACTTACACACTCACAAAACACTATGTTTTCACAACGTACCGCGACGCGAAACTCTATACGTCGCGAAAGGAAACAACGCTTTTTCTCTGTCTGAGCAGCTTATAAAGGCTCAAGGCTCAGTTTCATAGACTCCGTTTGCGTGCGTATCCGTCAGAAATCTGACGCAAGAAAAGTTGAAATATGTATATGTAAACATATGGGATAGGTTTCATAGAGTCCGTGCGTTTACAACAACAATTGTTATAGTTGTAATAGATTTCTGACGGATACGCACGCAAACGGAGTCTATGAAACTGAGCCTTTAAGGTTCAATTAGTCAAAACGTGTCGTAGCGAGACGTTGCGGTTTTTACGTGGTGGCAATTAGTAAAAATGTTGCAACAACCAACAACAACTATATTTAAAATAGAGCTCGGTCGAGGAGAGCAGTGCCAGCGAGAGAACACAGCCAAAGAGAGCAGTGCCAGTAAGTTAAAAAAGAGCTATGAAGCTTTCTCGTTTCTTCTAACGCATTGTATATAGAAAGCGTAAAGAGAGAGAAGAGCTATAAGCAATGCTGTCGTAGCTAGACGGTGAGAGACCAAATATCAATAGGTTCGAAAGGGCCGTCACGTTACGATACGATTTGAATGATCGCTTACATTGACCGCCGAAAGATTGGTTGCTCAATTTTGCAAACTACGTCACATTACGTTTTGACTAATGAACCTTTAAGAGTTCCGTGTATTATAACCCGGAAAAAAAATCGCCCCGCAGCGCGTAGAGAAAAACGCGTTCTTTTTGCTGACGCACCGTGCGTCTGTTTTAAAAAAATTTTGATTTTCTGCCATCGGTGCGCGCACATGTTCGTCGTCTGTGGACTGGTGCGCGCACCGCATTGAAAATACAACCAAAAAACATTTCTTTGGGTCGTGATAGAGTGCACATCGGCGGAGAAATGAATTCGGACAAAAAATTTTTAATAAACTAGCTAAGCCCTGCCACGAGTCGGGCGCTTGACCGTCTTGTATTCTTAAAGTATGTACATATGTATACAGTGCAGGCGCAGTAGTGTGAACTAAATAAAACCAAGCGGGTTCACAGTTTCGAATTTATTCACTTTTGCGAATGTCAAAATTTAAGGCAAAACATATCCCCATTTTATCCTAATTATGCATTTTAAAATGGAAATTTACATTTATGAAACCAAATTTAATTTTATTCAAAAAATAACCAAATACCAGTAATTACCGGCTAAATTGTAAATTAAAAATTATTAGCCTTGTTCTGTATTCCGATCCGGAATTGATTCTGAATCGAAATTGAATTCCGATTTTTATTTTTAGAGGTGTTCTGCAATCCGATCGAATTTCACATGTTCGAAATGAAAACAATTCCGATTCTATCCAGATATTTTTTATCCGTCACTTTGGCGTTTAATAAACTGAAATTTGAAATTTTAAAATTGAAAATAATAATTGTGGCTCTCAATAGCAAGTACTCGCCTCGCACGTTGAGGATGTGGGTTCGAATCCCACTAACGCACACATGGTCATAGAAATTTGACTATTTTTTTAACCTTTTTTAGATTGGTGGCTAATTATTGTTGCACCTAGTATTCCCTGGAGCGCTTTGTATTCTCCAGAAATACTTTTTTCTAATTTTGCATTTCCTAGCATGTCTATGATTAATTATCATTCGCGGTAAAAATTAAATAATAACAGGGCTACCTTTTTCCACTCGGCACTTTTTTCATTAGTGGACCAAAAATATTGAGTTTCTCCGCTAACTCTTCCCACAAAAATCGCATGTGTTAAAAATGTCAAATTTTTTACAATAAAATTCAAATTCACCAACAAAAAGTTGGTCGTATTACTTCCGACAGAAAATTTCGATAAATCGAAATGCAGAACACCTCGATTCCGACAAATACGCAAACATCGGATTCGAATATCGGAATCGGAAAATAGAACACCTTCGAGAAAAAAGTGATCGAAATCAAATCCGTTTCCGTGTGAATCGGAATGCAGAACCAGGCGGTATATAATTTTTTAATATATTTTTAAAAAACGTTTAAGTATTCATTTCACAAGAATGAAACGCGTAGTGTACCTAGTGTAGTGTACTCCAAAAAATCAGTAATTGTTTTCTGCTTTTTCTTTTAATAACAAAAACTTTTGGAGCTCATAGCAAGAACCAAACCGTCCCGTGCCCGAACTGAGTGCCCGATGCGGGCGGTATGGACGAAGAAACGAAGAAAAGCATAGATGGAAAAATACACATGATAGGCGAGAGCACGCAGTTTAAACGATTTCTCTCTCTTTGTTCCCGGCCCAAACACTTGCATTTCATTTTAATTACTTGACCTTTCCTCCGTTTCATTGCGTATTCCGATCCGTTCTAATGCCGGCACACACAAAACACATGATAAGCAGAAAGCAGGCGATTTGAACGATTTCTTTCTTCGTCCATCGTCGAGCTAAATGCATTTCATGCGTATTTCTTACCCTTGTCTCTTCACTTTTGTTAACATACAGTTCTTGGTTTGTGTTGGGTAATTTTATGCGTCTGTGTATGCTTTGGTCGAGTGTTGGCAAGGTTGTCGGCGCTTGCGCCGCAGCTTAAAATTATACAACTAAAAATTGAAAAGCCATTTCAAGATTTCTTTATGTTACAGAAATCTTGAAATGGCTTTTCTGTGATGTGAGAAATTGAAAATTAAAATAATTATAAGTTCTAGGTCCAAGCATTTAGCCTGGGCGTTGATGAGTCAGTCAGGACTTTCATTTTTATATATGTATAGAGATTATTTACTTGCTTGTGAATAATATTTAATAAACTAATAAATAATAAATAAAAATAATAAATTTTTAATAATAAATATTTAATTTTTCATATAATAAATGTGAAATAATAAAATAAAATAATTTTTAATTCATTTATAACACCATGTAATATATTTATATAACACTACATAAATAATTCGTTATGTTTGAACGTTTCATATATCCCTTTTTTATTAAATTAGAAGTTTATTGTTATCCAAAATGTTAAGTGTTTTCATTTAATAAAAAAAGTTAACAACGAGGATTAAATTCGCCAATTTTTATTAAAAATTATTTTAATTCATTGTACCGGATAAAAAGCACTGAACATACCGACATTTTTCTTTAATTTTTTAATAAGAAAAATCTCAGTTGCGCTACATTCTTCTTATTGCTAAAAAGGCATTCTTCTCTGTCGTTTTCATATATTGTCGACGTCTAGCGTCGTCAAATCAGAGAAATCAAGAAAAGCCACACAAAGCTCATCGCTTATCCTATATACACACACACGCTAAATGACACACAGCCGATAAATGACACAAACACATGCATTCAAAAGTCTTCTCCCAAAGAATATACAATAAATACATTGTTAATTCTTCTTCTTCTACCAATCGCTAGCCAAAAAAAGAACACCTGGCATGGAGACGCGAGAAGAGAACAAAAATGTTTCGGCTGAAAATTTATATGAGAGTCGTCTTCCATATGAAAAACTGCCAATTGCTATGGAGAAGAGAGTGAGAGCTCAAAATACTTAAAAATGAGTGAGAAATCGGTCCAGTACTGGACCGACCATAGAAAAATTTCGTTGTTCAAGATTCGGCCTCTTGTTATTTCTTACTCTATGTTTCAAGTCTTGTTCACTCTTTAGAGTAGTCAATGCAAAATAAAAAGTGTTCATATTTTACGGTGTTCACACTACTGCGCGTGCACTGTATGTATATTATGCCTCGCGCAGACACAAAGCGGAGCTTAGCTCCTAGCTGCGCTGAGCTGGTTTTGTTCGTTTACTTTTGTTTGCTTACAACAGCGCGAATAAGCAGTTAAAAATGAAATTTCCACTTCCATTCTTGTATATTCATAGAATTTTACAGGAAAAGGTCGTATAAGATCTTATTGATCTTCCAAAGATCTTCCAGAAGAGTCGCACATTTATTACGCTCTTCCGACAATCGCCCAAATGTTTACTGGGTAGTTGAATATACAGGTGATGGAATTCTCCAAAAACTTTTCATTTTCTATTTATGTATATCATGTACCCATATTCTTTTTTTCTTAAAAAATAGTATTTTTTCGCTATAAACTATGACAAAAGATGACGACGCAATTTAACTACAATAATCTATTCTATTACAATAATTATTTATTATTGTAATAGAATTAAAAACATTCAATTATACTCCTTGCTCCTTAACCCTTATGTTCTTTTCCGTAAGACTAAAAACTTGTACTCCTTCGGGTCATATTGACCCACACTCTGAAATACAAAATCAGGCTCAAACAATTTTAACTTTTTTGCATTACTGAACTTATTCATTGTTTTTACGTACAATAGAATTCAAAGTTACCTAAAATTTATAAAAGAACACAAATTGTTTTCAATAATAAACCGCATTACTTCTTGAAATTGAGGCAATAATACGTAACATGCGGTTTACAGAAATATTTACCGCATTTGCAATAGGTCATTTTTGTTTTATTGTCACATTTAAAAGAGCAGAATTTGCAGCGTGCTCGTTTGCTTTTGTTGCTGGTCCCAGGCAAAAATTCAGGTGTATCTGCTAAAGGCTCAGGTGCTTGTTAAATTGTCGTTACGTTATTCGCATATGACCTGAGGAACACATGTGTAACAATTACGATTACAAAAATAAGCAGACATCCCAACAACAAATATTTTTTACTATCAGCCTTGTTCTGTATTCCGAGCCGGAATTGATTCTGAATCGAATTTAATTCCGATTTGTATTTGTAGAGGTGTTCTGCAATCCGATCGAATTTCACATGTTTGAAACGAAAACAATTCCGTTTCGAACTCATCTAGCTATTTTTTACCTGTCACTTTGGCGTTTAATAAACTGAAATTTGAAAATTGAAAACAATAATTGTGACTCTCAATAGCGTAGTAGAGCAAGTAGTCGCCTAGCACGTTGAGGATGTGGGTTCGAATCCCACTAACGCACACATTGTCATAAAAATAGAAATTTGATTATTTTTTTAACCTTTTTTAGATTGGTGGCTAATTATTGTTGCACCTAGTATTTTCTGGAGCGCATTGTATTCTTCAGAAATACTTTTTTCTGATTTTGCATTTCCCAGCATGTCTATGATTAATTATCATTCGTGGTAAAAATTAAATAAACCAATAATATACCTTTTTTCACTCGGCACTTTTTTCATTGGTGGACCAAAAATATTTAGTTCCTCGCTAACTCTTCCCACAAAAATTGCATGTGTTAAAAAATTTCAAATTTTTTACAATCAAATTCAAATTCCCCAACGAAAAGTTGGTCGGATTACTTCCGACAGAAAATTCCGATAAATCAAAATGCAGAACACCTCAATTCCCAAATACGCAAACATCGGATTCGAATATCGGAATCGGAATACAGAACACCTTCGAGAAAAAAGTGATCGAAATCAAATCCGATTCCGTATACATCGGAATGCAGAACCAGGCTGATTAGGAAATAAATATACGGTCACGGTCAAAAATACGGTCATGTGAAAATTTTTGCATAAAGGTTTTTCCGCGTATTAGCGGCCTACGGCCGCGGCAGAGGTCATAATCCTCAATGAGCAGAATTCTTTCGGTAACTGAAGTTTTTTGCATAGGGTTTTTCGCGTATTAATGGCCTCCGGCTGCGGTAGGAATTATAAGCCTCAATCAGCAGAATCTTTAGGGTAATTTTTTTTATTTGTTTATTTATTCATTTAATTTCTATAGTACAATAAGAATGCTGTGCCTTCTTTTACAGTATACATAGTTAATTACATTTCAGATGCAACAATGCAACAAAAAAAATACATAATACCCAATATCATACCAAAGTATAGAGTTCCTGAAGCCTGAAATGTGGTCATACCTGCGAAGTCCAAAAACGTAACGTGTGGCAAAGTTAAACGCAATCTGCAACTTTAACATAGATGATAAATCAAACTTGCTATAAACTATATCACCGTATGTTATAACCGGTAAAATAAGCTGTATAACCAGCAACCTTCTTATATTAGGAGGAGTAACAGCTCGAGACAGATTAAGATTTCGCAAGATAAAGTAAATTTTTTTTACAATATTGTTTGCATGATCACAGCCAGAAAGAAAGGAGTTGATAATGAAGCCAAGATTAGATATTTTATTAACAACTTTTAGTTTGTTACTTCCCAAACAAATGTCAGGAATATCGGGAATAGTTTTTCTCCTGTAAATAGGAAGAATATATGACTTCTCGGCATTTAACTGAAGTTTATTGCAAATCGACCACTGTTTAATATTATTTAGATCATTATTCATCTTGTGAGCCAGACCCATTAACCCATCTTTTATCTCCGAGATATAGACCTGAATATCATCAGCATATAAATGCATCGTGGCATCGTTTGAAACATAGAATATATCATTAATAACAAGTAAGAACGTTAAGTTCTGCCTGGCCGAAGTACATATACCCTACACCCGTATCTGTCGAAGTGACGATTAAAAGTAGGCGGGTGACGCCCACTTTAATTTAATTTACATATAGTAAATTTTGATATAGTAACTTATTTGCAGCACCGCTTTTCTCAACAAACACCTCATTATATGGTATGGTATACCAGTGGGCGTGTCACGCCCATTTTCTGTGAGATACCTTTTTATTTTATTATTATTTTTTATAATATTTTAGGAGAAGAGAAGAGAATGCAAGAATCATGGCAAATCTCAAGACTATCTCCATTTGTTCTTCTCTTATCGTGATTTTTTTCACCAGTGGGCGGACCACGCCCATTTTTGGAAGTGTAATTAGGTTTATCATCATGGATTTGGGAATGAATTTTTAGCTTTGAACTCGCTCTACATGCTGAGAAATTGAGCTAAAAGCAAGGGAAAATTCATATTTTCTATAAGAAGTAGGCGTGGCATTGGACCGATTTTCATTTTCAATACCAAACAGCCTATGGTGACAAATAATATTCGCACTAAATGCTATGGCGTTATCTCTATTCGTTCTGCCGTAATCGTGATTTCTACAGATAGACGGACGGACATGGCCAAACCGACTCAAGAGGTGATTCTGAGCCAGAATATATATAATTTTCTATCCCTACCACGCCTCCTTTAATGCGTTACAAACGGAAGTACAAAATGAATATACCCTCATCCCTTCGGGTGTAGGGTATAAAAATGGAGAATAAAAGGGGACCAAGTATAGACCCTTGGGGCACCCCACATCTCAGATTTTAATAACAGGAAAGTCTACCATTTACTGTTACTCTTTGCAACCTCATTGATAGGTAACTATACAATAAATTAACAGCACTATCACAGAAACCATATATATGCTTCACCTTCCAACAAAGAATTTCATGGTTCACTTTGTCAAAGGCCTTAAAGAAATCCTATAGACCAGACTGATAGCCAGACTGCAGTGGTGATAAGAGCTGATTACGAGACAAGTGCTCAGATATTTGAGCTGACATTAGTTTTTCGCACGCCTTTGATAAGGATGACAGGATACTAATCGGTCTGAAATCATTAGGAAGACAGGAGTTTCCTTTTTTGGGAATAGGTATAATATTAGCAATCTTTTACAAATCAGGAAAGATAGACGATGTGAAGCAATGATTGATAATGTGCGTAATGGAACTTAATATATGTGGCAAAATCAGTTTAATGAATTTAATGGGTATATTGTCCTCACCTACCGCATTAGATTTAATTTGCATTACACAATTTCCAACATCCATTTAAGTTACAGGCATAAACTGGAAGGATTGTAACCCAGAAACATTTTTGAAATTGTTCAAGTTTAAAGATGTGAAAGAAGATGAATCATTTACAGTACTTACTTCAAGTTTTCTAATATTGTTCCACAGTAATTTCGTAGGAAGCGATAAATTCAGTTTTTTGGAAAAATATAGAGATTTAGCTTTCTTAGTCAGTAGAACCGCTCGATTTCTCGCAATTCTATAATTTTCCCAATTCAAAGCATTAGGGTACTTCTTCCACAATTTGTGCAATCTATTTCGCTTTCTTATGCAATCCAAAACACGGCGAGTATACCAAGGGCAGGACGAATTCTTGCGTTGCACCATACGCAGGGGTACATGTTTTTCAAAAAGGAAGCGAACAGAAGTTGTAAGGGCATTGAGCTTGTCATTAATAGAAGTGTAAAAACAACAGTCATTAAAGGACATTAAAGATATGTCATGAAATAATAAAGGAAAATCAATTGCATTGAAATCCTGATAAGAGAAGCTGCCAGAGCTGCATCCTCTATCAAAGTTGTGATCAATAGTGCAAAAAATTAGATCATGATCACAAATAAAGCTTATTTGGTCAAATATAGAAACAGAAGACAAATTTGATACAAGGAAATAATCAATAAGACTGGGAGTATGACCAGGAGAAAAACGAGTAGACGTACTTTCATTAACTACAGTCAATCCCATCGCTGACAAAGAATTCAAAAGCAAGATTTTTTTGTTACCATTAGCTAATAGGTTAATATTAAAGACACCATATAGCATCACAGTATCATGAGTAAGTAAATGATCAGTTAACATAGAAAATAGAAGATCAATATTATTGCTCCTATTAGAATTATATACACAAGACAAAAATAATTGTTCGTTATTGCCACAAATAGATATACTAAAAAATTTAACATCAGATACAGAGGATCTGTTTAGAACCTTAGCACACAGATATTTTTTGCAATATATCGCAACCCCCCACCCTTTTTATTTACCCTATCATGCCTAAAAATATTATATCCATTGATATTATAATTAGCATCACTTATATCCGTATCCCACCACGTTTCAGTTATGCATATAACGTCAACTAGGGAGTCCTCAAAAATATATCGCACGTAATCCATTTTCTCAAAGTTTAAACTTCTTGCATTAAAATGGACTATGTTTAGACCTTTTTTTTGCTTAGACAAAACATTGCTTTTCTGATTTTCGCCATTGCCACATGAAGTATTACCTGCAGACATTAATGACAGGAAGTAATACCCCAGACACTCTATTGAATAGTAGAGCTAAGAGATGGAAATTAGAAATATGCGGAAATCTAAGGAAAGAGAGATATAGAGAAGTTATACATACATATATAAAGTTTTAAGAAAGGCATACAAAGTATTACAACTTTCACAAACCTACTCGGACGTGACATCAAATACATTACGCTTTACAACGGTATCAATTAAATGTCATGTGAAGTTTTTGCGCACAGGCTTTTCCGTGTGGCGGACTTCGGCCAAGGCATTGATAACCCGCAATCAGCAGAATCCTACCGGTCATGTGAAGTTTAGATTCTCTGTTACCATTTTCTGAAGATGTCTAGAAAACTTCTTAGTTCAGATTTAACTAATTGGCTAGTCGCTAAAAATATTAACTTTCCGCGGTCAGCCACAATTCCTCACCTAAAGCAGCTTATTGGTGAAGAAGGGTTGCCGATATCGAATTACACGTGTTGCAAGAAACTATAATTCATGAACCTGAGAATGGGCAAGGAAACGAAAAGGAAACGACTTGATTTACACAATTCTTTTGTTCCTGAAGAATCTTTTGAAGAAAACATCCTTGACAATCAAATAATGGATCTACGAAAAATGGTTGAATTCGCCATATTAAAAAAACGCCTTTTAGAGTTAGAGAGTACGGTTGCCAGTAGCTGTTTCGATATCCCCGATCCAAGAAAATTTAACTTTAAAGATGTGGAAGACATTGTAACTCCTTTCAGTGGTGATGGTGTTTACGATGCTAACAAATGGGTAAACGACTTCGAAAGCGTCTGCAATTCGTCAACAGCTTCGGATACATTTAAGCTTAACGCTTTTCAACCACTTCATTTACCCAACCGAAGAGCACATTGTCTTTACAAGTTTTCTACCTTGACCAGGTTACGCCATTGTGTCAGCTAGAACCTCGGTCTCCACTATCAGCAATTTCCACCGTTATGTGCAACAAACTCGTATCCATACTCCCCAGCTTTCATGACGTTATATGTCGACATCATGTTTTGTTTCTTTGACTTTATTTTTAATTAATTAATTAAACAATATTAAGCAAATCGAGAAAGTACCATATTATGTATATAAAATTCAATTGAAATCTAGTGAGCTCGATTCACTTTTACTCAAGTACTTATTTTATGGCTTTATGCATAAATCAAAATATCTATATTTTTATAGTCCATCTAAAACGCCCACATTTCATGTCATTCGAGAGGTCTACGAGAGTTCAAATGCCCATGAACGATTTGAAGCCGAATTGGATAAAGCTCTGGACGCAAGAGTGGACTTTATCATAATAGAGCCATCAAGATTAGGAGATGAAACCGGTCGTTGGATCACAGTAGGAAACTGTCTCCACAAAACTGCTGTTGCCTCTGGCCTGGCGTCAATCATATCTAGTTTGATTTGGCGTCAACATCCCTGGGTCAGCGGGCCAATGTGTGTCGTATCCCTTATTTGTACAGGGTTGTATACAGCATCATGGAATTATGATCCATGCTGTCAATACCAAGTATTGGTAAGTATTAATGTATTCAGGTACAAGGACAAACAATTTTAAAAAATAATCAAAACCAAATAATAAAATTTTATATCGATATTACAGAATAAAAATAATTAATTTTTTCAATTTAATTGAACTTTATTTCATTTTAAATAAAATAAAAATGAATAATTAAAGGAAATTTTAAATGGAATAATTTAATGGAATTTTAAATGGAACGTGTATAACTTTAAAATCAAACATTTTAAATACCGTACAAAAGCGAAATCGTGTAAATCGGATTATAAATGTAAACATTACATATGTATATGCACGTGAGAATATGAACTACAATGTAAATGCTTCGAGTATTTTATAGAGTGTGGCGTAAAGTTATTGTATTGGAACTCGTGGTCTATTAGTGGAAGGAGACGAAATAAGTGTCATGCTCCAAAATTACTTTCATAAGATCTACGAGTGGGTTTGAGCGAATCAGGCAAACTTCGATGCGATCAAGACCCAAATCTGTTCGATCAGAGGGTAAATAATTTCCTTACCTTAATGTTATTGGTGTGAATATTAGTGGGTCGACAGTTTTTGTACTGGACTTGAGCTCCTGGGACCGAGTCGGAAAATTTGCGAAAAAGCTTGTTAGAGAAAGTTTCAAACCTATTGAGCTCTTGAAGCGTCGTCGGGATATATAAATAGTTTGTCGTTATTTACAGTTATTTCCATTATAGATTCTCAAGAGAAAATAGCCATTCTTGTTGCACCGGCCAGGCTATCAAACGAACCACGCATAATCTTGAAGACTCCCTTCTCGGCCGCGCTGTTCGTCGACTCCTTCCGAATATCTTCCTGCCGCATATAATATAAAATCTTTTAAAGCAAGTGACCACTAACCCATCAGCTTTTCATAGACCAAGAATTGGTTTGTATGCATAGGAGCCATCCACTAAGTTTAGTCTATTGCCATATAAAAAATAGAAACAGAGCTGAAGTTGTCCAACGCACCTTTAATAAGTTAAGTTGACGTAAAAGCCGACCGTCGACTTCTTTAGAAGGCACAAAAACGATAATGTGCTAAGCACTTACATATACGAGTATTTAGTATGCGTTGGTTCACAGAGCATAAAAAATAAACGTCAAACCCATTTTAGTCAGCTAATAAAATAGAGCTCGAATCTCTATTTCTCTGATACAAAGTTTTACGCACACATTCTATTTAAAAATGTTATAATTTTGAAGAGCTCTGGCTCCCAATATTTGTTTTTTAAATAGTTATTATAGTCTTTTAGATTAAAATCATTTTAATATTATACGCACAAATCTAATTCTATTTTTTGAATAGGTGGAAAATCATGAAAGCGTTCTCTCTAAGCTCCCATTAGCAGATGTAACGTCACCCGTAATTTTAAGACATTCTTCTAATACAAAACCAAGGTACCTACATCGCGGTGTTACATTACTTTCGGCAGCGTTTTGCGCCTGGCAAATTTACGAGTTTTACAAATAGCTACAAGATAAGTAATTATAAAAAGAAGTCACTGCGTCAACTATAAACCGACACTCACGGAATTATCGACCTAGAAATTTGTAATTACTTTCCTGCCTTTCTCGTTGTTTACTAATATACATATATATATATTTAAAAAGTAAGACTGTAAGCGATTTGTGTATCCACATTTTTGCAACGCGTTAAGATAATAGTGAAATATAAGCTGGGAAAGCTGAAATCGAGCAACGACCTTGCGCTTATGGTCTTGTGGCTTTAAATAAAATTAATCAATCTCCGATTGTATTTTGGATTATATTCTTGTGTGTAATTTAGAAGTATACAAAATTGTCGTGTTAGACAAATAAATTAATAAATATCAAATGTTGTTTAAAATTCACGTAAATACAAATATGTAGAATTAAACTGTAAATTATGAGTCCCTTTTTATTTATTTAAAAGAAATTATTCCTTTCTTTATTTTAGGCGATTTTTAACAAATTTTATTAATGTTCAAATAATAACGACGATCCCATATTTCCCATGTTTTCTAAGAATTAATTTTTTTGAAAAATATTGAAAATATTTAATATGAAAATATTAAAAATATTGAAAAATATTTCTGAAAAATATTTCGATAGATATAGATATTTTTAATTTTTGTCAACGTCGTCTTTTTTAAATAAAAGACGCAAAAGACGTAAAGTGCATTTTTATAAAGTAAAATATCCTACATTCGGCCAATCTGATTAATCATACGGCCCAAATGATTGTTTATAATCATTTCAAAAATTCTTGAATTCTGCTGGTTTCATAAATTCTGCTACTGTGGTAGTTAACATTTATCCTTTATGATCACCTACTTTTTGTACTCTGTAACTGCCATGATTTAACTTTTCTATAATTTTGTGCGATTGGAGAAATTTAAGTCTTAGTTTTAAATTTGTTCAGTATTGTGTTCTTTTTGTTGATACTAAGCCATTTTTTTCGTTTTACGATTTTGTGTTGAATTTTTGATATATTGTCTCTAGCTTCTTTTCTTAGATTATCTATACTAATATTATAAATGCGAAAGAAAGCCTGACTGTCTGTTACCTTTTCACGGCAAAACCGCTGCACCGATTTTGGTGAAATTTGGTGTGGAGATAGCTGGAACCCTGACGAGAGACATAGGGTACCTATTTTATGAAAAGTCAACCTCTAAATAGGGGATAAAGGATTGTAGGGGAATTCAGTCTCAATTTGAAATTAAGTTAACATTGTGCTGGACAGAATAGATGTCAATAATAAATGAATTTGTATCGTGGTAAGACACAAACAAGCAAGAAGTATCTCTTGGACCCTCGAGTTATCAAGGAAACCCTATAACGGGCCCCTCCTATCCAAATAAAAAAGTGTCGTGTATATCATATGTACGAGTATGTATGCAAGCGAACGACTGTGATGTGTACATATGTATATCATTCAATCAAACTAAGTTAGAGCGAGCACTATTCCACGCGAACGAAGTTGCGGGCAGCAGCTAGTTTCTTTCATAATTTAATTCTTCGATTTCAATGTTTTTTAAAAATTTTCCTAAATCAGGAAAATTGCTAAAGTTCATATTTAATCTGTTAGTCTTTTAAATGGCATGATTTTTTGTTTTTGGATTGGAACGTTTTCGCGTGACACATTTTTTGCTATTTGCAAGGGGAGACGGACAAAATCCCAAACGACAAAATCCCGACCGTTTTTAGCAATCCTGAATTACAAAATTCCGACGCGACAAAACCCCGAAACGACAAAATCCCGAAAAAATAGCATTGCACAGCGTTTTTTTATTGCTTTTCGTAAAATAAGCGCTATATCCGCAATTTTCGGGGAAGTTTTATTGGCTGAGAGGAAACTTAGCAGTAAACACAACGGTTTGCTTACCAAGGGTTACAACTCCTGCCGCGGGGAAGGCCGCCACACGCAAAAACTTTGTATGCGAAAATTATATAAGCAGCGAAGCCGACGTTCTGCTTACCCAGGGTTACTACCCCTGTCGCGGCCGAAGCCCGGCACGCAGAAGGACCTTGGATAGAAAAAAACTTTCCAGCATTAAGATGGTTCTGTCGGCTGAGAATTTTAATCCCTGCCCCGGCCGAAGGACACTTTTTGCCTGCACAGAAGGACCCTGGATAGAGGAAAACTTTTCAGCAAAGAAGATGGTTTTGTTGGCTGAGGATTTTAATCCCTGCCACGGCCGAAGGCCGGCATGCCGGAGGACACTTTTCGTCTGCGCAGAAGCACCCTGTATAGAAAAAGACTTTTCAGCAAAGAAGATGGTTTTGTTGGCTGAGGGTTTTAATCCCTGCCACGGCCGAAGGCCGGCACGCAGAAGGACCCTGGATAGAAGAAGACTTCAGCAAAGAAGATGGTTTTGTTGGCTGAGAATTTTAATCCCTGCCACGGCCGAAGGCCGGCATGCAGGAGGACACATTTCGCCTGCGCAGAAGGACCCTGTATAGAGGAAGAATTTTCAGCAAAGAAGATGGTTTTGTTGGCTGAGGGTTTTAATCCCTGCTCCGGCCGAAGGCCGGCATGCAGAAGGACCCTGGATAGAGGAAGACTTTTCAGCAAAGAAGATGGTTTTGTTGGGTGAGAATTTTAATCCCTGCCACGGCCGAAGGCCGGCATGCAGGAGGACACATTTCGCCTGCGCAGAAGGACTCTGTATAGAGGAAGACTTTTCAGCAAAGAAGATAGTTTTGTTGGCTGAGGGTTTTTATCCCTGCCACGGCCTTCATGCAGAAAGATTTTCAATGCAAAAATTTCGGGATTTTTCCGGATTTTGTCGTTCGGGATTCTATCGTTTAGGGATTTTGTCGTTTCGGGATTTTGTCTTTCGAGATTTCGTTACTAACCCATTTGCAAATGTTTAATATGCTTATTATAGGGTTCTATTTTACATTTATATTTCTAGTCCACTACTTTGGTCACAATGCGCATATTATTGTTAACGTTATCAGAGCTGTCTTTTCCATTGTTATTGGCATTTGGTACGATTACAGCTTGTGTCTTGGCTTAAGTAATGCTTGTAATTCTTCCTCCATGGCTTTCATTTGCTCAGCAAAATCCTGGCGCTCCTTGTGAATGTCTAAACTTCTCGTTGCATTCAAAGCAAATTTTTCCTGTCATCTTCGTTTGCTTCTTGTTAGGAATTCTTTTCGAAATCCTTTCGATTATTTTTTTTCTTATTCTAAAATTTCTATACGCTTCAGCTTTTCAATTTTATTTCCAAATTCTTTTTGTTTCTGCTAAGGATTATGGTTTTGTTGACGTGAGATTTTATCATTAGTGTTTTAAAATACTCGCTCATCCTGCTGCTGTTGCTGCGGTACTTCGAATTGTTGTATCAATAAATGTTTGTTTTCTGGTTGTATATTTAAGTCGACTTCGATCAAGATGTTACTTCCTAAAATTGCTGAATAATCAATATTAGCTCTACTACATAACAATCTATAGTAAATGTTACATTGTTAGTTTTAAGTTTTGTGCTGAAATGGCCAATTGTTGACATTTTTCCTAGACCTTTGCCTGGAAAGTGTAACTCTTGCCTTTTTATAGGTGGCAGGTATAGAAAAGTATATATATTCTGGCTCAGAATCACCTCCCGAGTCGATATAAGCTTCGGCAAGGCCAAAGTTAACGCTCTTGTTCTTCTTTTTTTTGCTGGCTTTTGTTTCGAAGCATTCGATATATGTATGTACTATTGACCGATATATCTATTTGCTGAATTCTTCGATTAGTACGCTCTTCAAAGAATCCTAGCCTCTAATATTAACTAATCCTCTAACTGTTTGTGAAAGTGCTACCCAAAGTGTGGTACGAGTACCCCGTGGGGTACAGGTAGAGTTTAGTGGGATTACACGCTACTCCGGGCCTTGGCTGCAGTTCGTGGAACAGGCAGCTTAGTTTTTTGATTACAAGCATAAAATATAAAAAGTCATCACTACACCTTTACCCAAAGTTAGAAAAAGTGTCAAATGTAGTTAAAAAACCGTCAATTTTTATTCAGAAAACGTCAAATGTAGTTCAGGAAACGTCATTTGTATTTCACAAATCGTCAAATGTAGTTCAGAAACCGTCAATTGTATTTAGAAATCGTCAAATGTAGTTTAGAAACCGTCAACCGTTATTATAATCTTAGTTATAAATTTATTGTAGGGCACAATAGCAATTGATAAAAAAAAGGTTCGTTTTTATAACCTACACCCGAAGGGATGAGGGTATATTCACTTTGTTCTTCCGTTTGTAACGCATTAAAGGAGGCGTGGCAGGTATATAAAAGTATACATATTCTGGCTCAGAATCACCTCCTGAGTTGATTTAGCCATGTCCTTTCGTCTGTCTGTCCGTAGGTAGAAATCACGATTACAGGAGAACGAATAGAGGCTGTTCTGTTTGGCTGTAAGCTGTTTGGTATTGCAAATAGGAAAAATTGGACCAGTGCCACACCTACCTTTTGTAGCGAATATAGATTAATCCGTGCTTATAACTCAATTGCTCAGCTTGCAGAGCAAATTTTAAACTCAAATTTTTTTTCCGACTTAACCATCTTAGACTAAAATATAATCCTAACAAATAAGAGCGTTAACTTCAGCCTGGCAGAAGCTCATATACCCTACACCCGCATCCGTCGAAGTGATGACAAAAAGTGGGCGGGTGGCACCTACTCTCATTTTATTTACAGATAGTAAATTTTGATTGATTAACCCATCTACAACACCGGGTTTCCTACTAAAAACCTCATTATATGGTATGGTATGGTACACTAGTAGGCGGACCACGCCCGTTTTTGCAAGAATATTTTATTCTAAGATGGTGGACTCAGAAAAAAACTTTAGCTTAAAATTCACTCTACAAGCTGAGAAATTGAGCTATAAGCAAGGATGAATCCATATTCGCTATTAAGAGTGGGCGTGGCACTGATCCGATTTCCCCCATTTTCAATACCAAACAGCGTAGGATAACAAAGAATATTTGTACCAAATTTCATGATGATACCTCTCTTCGTTCTCTTCGAGCAACAATATATATACTTTTCTATACCTACCACGCCTCCTTTAATGCGTTACAAACGGAAGAACAAAGTGAATATACCCTCATCCCTTCGGGTGTAGGGTGTAAAAAAAGGCGTGGTCCACCCACTGGTATACCATACCATGAGGTGTTTGTTGAGAAAACCGGTGTTGTAAATGAGTTAATCGATCAAAATTTACTACGTGTAAATAAAAGGGAAGTAGTGTCATCCGCCCACTACTTTGATCCCTTGGACAGATGCGGATGTAGGGTACATGAGCTTCGTGAATTAACGCTCTTCCCGGTTTCCTTTTAAATTATTTTTTATTAACAATGAATTACAAAAGTGCCATTGAATTTGAAATTGGAATGAATAAAATTTTGATACAAAATTGATATTTGATTTGATTTTGATAATACAATTTTTATATAAAAACAAAATTTTATTAATAAGTTAAGTAACGTAATTTAAAGTAGAAATATAATAAGATGCCTCACAATACTCCCCCTTTAGGAGAATTCAAATTGAATAAGTTGAATGTGACTTCTCGTTTCTTTGGGACTGTATGGTTTGTCGTGTCGTGTATTTGTCCTGTTCCTATTGTTACTGCTTTTATTCTGCCAATCGTAATGTTTTTCGTCTCATCGTCAATTTTAAGTTTGAAATATTTTTCGTCCTTTTCTACAATTTTGAATGGTTCTTTGTACGACTGTTGTAATGGGCGTTTATTTACTCTTTTTACTAGAGCGAATTTACAGGTTTTTGGGAACGTAGTATATACATATACGTATATACATATATGCCTGTATATGACCTGTCTTGAAGTCGATTTGATAAGATTTGGCTTAGATTTGAATTTACATTTCTAAAATGTTCGCGTAATTTGATTAACACGTCTGTAGGAGAATGGTTTTTTATTTGATGGAACTACCAGTTATCCAGGTAGTCTCAAGTTTTTTCCGAAAACCATTTCTGTTGTTATTTTCAATGGTACGCCTAATCGCGACATATAATTTTCCATGAAAATTTTGGAAACGGTAGTCGCTGAAATTTCTTTCATAGCGTAGGCCTCTGGCCAACGTGTAAACCTGTCGATTATAGTTAAAATATAACGATATAGTATAACGATAAGTGTATGTGTTCGAATCTTCCTTTGGGTATAGGAATTTTGGTCGGGAGTGTCTGTGTTTGTAATTTTTTTTACTGTTTAGACTCTAGACTAGAAAATAATAAAATATTAATGTTTCTGAGCAAATATGCTCTTTATGAACACATGTCAGAGTCAGAAATGAAAGTTTTTTCCTTCCTAGACGGCCTGCAGAAAAGAGTCCTAAATAAGATTCAGAAAGGACTAATAAAATTGTGCGTTTTGGGAGTTTAAAATTTCAATAAAAAAAAAATAATTTCTGAACCTTTTATGATTCTTTTCTGAGCCTCTTGACACTCTTTTCTGAATCTTTTATGATTCTTTTCTGAGCCTTTTATGCTTCTTTTCTAAGCCTTTTATGATTATTTTCTTGGCTTTTTGGGAGTCCTTTCTGAACTTTTTATGATTCTTTTCTAAGCCTTTTATGATTCTTTTCTAAGCCTTTTATGATTATTTTCTAAGCTTTTTGTGATTCTTTTCTGGACTCACAATTTAAATCCGTCCAGACTAAAAAAATATTCATATTTATGTTGTAATATGCTATTAAGACTTTCTTAAATTATTTTAATTAAAATTAATTTAATAAAAATTGAAATATGTGTTTTCGTCTCAACACACGAATTGTTGAAAAAAGTTAATGAAGTGAAAAAGTGAGCCGCCGGAAGATGATGAACATGTTGGTCAAACCAGTGATAACTCAACATAATGTACAAAAAGAGTCTGCATTTTTAAAAAATTAAAATTTTTCTATTAAAATAAATTTTCTTACTTCAAAAGCAAAGTTTAAAAAAAGACAAATCAAGTAGACTTACAATAGAGACATAAATATCAGTCCCTTCTTGGAGCACACATGTTTGCTTCCGAAAAAGGAGTCTTTTTTTAACTCATAAATATGAACGCTCCTATAAATGTTTCCGGAATAAGCCAAATTTAAATGAGTTTGGATTGAAATAAGTTTGGATTTGGATGATGTTTGAATTTAAAAGCGAGCAAGTTATTAAAAATGAAAAAATAAATATTTAACAGAATAAGCATTTACATCGTTGGATTTCAGACAGATCGAAAAAGAAAGCGCTCACGGTTATTTTTGGCATTTTAACTTTGATTTAATTTACAAATTTTTGTATGAAATATAATTGCTAAACAGCTGTTCATACTCAAACATCTGCCAGATTTTTACAATACAAAAAACAAAATATAAACAACTGTTCACTTTTAGAAATCACAACATAGGATCTTATAACTTATGAGGGAAAACTGTGAATTGCATTAATATATTTATTTTTTTTGGAAAATTTCCGAAAGACCTAGAGCCCAAAAAGTCATTTTAGAATAAAATGAAATTAAAATAAAAAAATGAACGTACTGCCTCAGTGTTAATGTCGTAGGCCTTTCGGATTCATGTATAAGTTTAAGCGTATCATTCTTATTGGGCGACACGATATCAATGTGAGTGCAGTTAGTTGCACTGGTGGTTCCTTTGATCCCAAATCGTCAATAAAATCCGAAATTTGAAATTACACCGAGTAAAGCGAGATACTTGATTGACTGATTGTATTTGTCAACTTGTTTTGTCAACTCTGGTTACCGTTGAAGTATATGTATATCTACAGATTCCGGTCTAATTCGATTATCTCCGCGAGAGAGGTGGTTTTTGTGAGCAGTCTTCCAGTTGGTGAATGGACTACTAATTAAATGTCTAAAGAGTTACTCTGATGGTCTCATTAATGGCTGTAAATGCATTTCCTTTACCTTAAAACAAAATGTAAGCTCTCTGTTTCGTTATACATAAATCAGAAATTCCAGGTATATCCCGTTACTAAAAGAGAAAATTTATAGCAAGCAATTTTTTTCAGGCTTTAACGAACGTTGACCCAATTAAAAAAGTGGGACGGCCGTTCTACTTATGACCTTTCTATATTTAAATTAATATTTCGAACCATCCAGATCAGTTTAACATGAAATTGTTCTTGTTTGAAATACCCAGTAGGAAATATTATTTAACAAAAAAATCATATTAAGACTTAATGCAATGGAATTAAAAATTGAAAAAATATAACTCAAATTCCTGAGTAGACAAACATTGATTACGAAGACAAGGTATACCCTTTTTAATCATCATCTATAATTTCCAGCAACTGGATAGTTTCCTTATTGTCGGAATCATCATCGTTCTCTTCGAAATTTGCATCGTCCTGGAAAATTAATATTTATATCATAAATCATAACTGAATAAAGTTAAGGGAGCCTAAAAACCCAAAGCTGTTACCTACATTGTTCTCGTCCGTGTTCGAGTTAATGACTGAAATATCTGCAAAATAGGAACTTTTATTTCTTCCTTAAATAAAGATTATGGAAAAGTACTTGGGTTCATGTTCTCACTAGTGAGAGATTCCTCTTCCGTATCTCCCTCTTCATTTGAACAGTGAATAACTTCAACGACGACATACTGCTGTCCATTAATATCTTCGACGGCTACGAACTCTTTACCATTAGCTTCCCTCTTTATAGACATAGTTTTAATGTCTGACGGGGGTTCATCAACCCAATTTTTGGATAAGTCAGTTTCTTTTTTCAACTTCTGCCGTATAACAGCTTTCTGGCCCATGTCTTCATTATCTACCGTCTCAATGATTTCAAATTCTTCTGTGCGTTCATAATAATCTGCATCCTCTTCATAATACTTCTGAAACATCATTTCATTTTCGCAGTCCAGCACTTCAATGGAACATTCATCGTTCACTCGTGTTTTGCGTCCTAATTTTAATTTAAGCTTTTGTTGTTTTAGATTGGAATCTGGATCATGTAACTCCATATGACGCATGAGATTACCCTTGTGAGAGAAGGAACGCTGACAGTGTGGACACATATGTCGTTTTTCTAATGGCTTTGGTGGTACGTAAAGTTTGTTGTGGTACAGATTTATATGGCGTTTTAGCAATTGCTTCTGCCGAAATGATAACGTACAAATTTCACATGTAAAAGGTTTCTGATCAGTGTGTATTAGCATATGACTTTCCAAATGACGTAATGATATTGAAGCGTAGGGGCAAAGGGTACATCTAAATGAAAAGGATAAAATAGTTATAGGACTTCAAATAATAATAGTTGTGCGACAATATAAAAGATCATTATTTAAAAAAGTATTATATGTATATGTATTTATTATATGTAGATATGTATATTTTATACTAGACGTTAATATACATATATCTGCATATAATAATTTGATACAAAATGTTAATATATACATATCTGCATATCCGCATAAGATTTATCAAAAGGTTAGGGCGTGTAGGTTGAGTCGAGACAAGAAAAAATCCTATTGCTCGAAAAAGTCGCAATTACTTACAAAGTAGCATATTGTGAACACTTCTCACTGCAACTTTTCAGTTGCTAGTTGTACGTTTTTGTTTTCTTATATAAAATAATTGAAGGTTTTTAGTACAATTTTTTCTAAGTAGTCATAATGATATTATCTAAGAAATATACACTAAACTTTCGGTTATATAACCTAATTAATGCATGGCCAATTCATATAACCAATTCCATATAAATTAGAAAACAATTTTTTAGTTTTTAATACTAATAAAGGTAACATTTTATTGAGCATACGAGCTATTAAAAACGTTACATACTAAAACATACATACATATTTGGATGTCATTACTTCGAAAAATAGTCGATAATTTTTCGTTGCTGTGTGTTTTTTAATGATGAGATGATTAAAAAACACTTTCCCGCATTTTCCTCAACTCCATTATTTCTTCGTATGGGAAAGAAAGGAAATAAGTTTTACAGTTATCTAACCGTGCATACATACATATTTTAACGAAGTTTTCGTATTAAAATTTAAATATATAAACTGGAGTTGATATATTACAATATTAGTTCATATATTAGAGTAACTAATAGAAACTTGTGGAAGGTTATATACGTATATTTGGGTAATTGATATAAACGGGGGTATATATAACCGAGAGTTTAGTGTATTGGTAAGCGGTAGCTTTATAAAAAGTAAAAAAAAATTTTTGGCTACACTGAAATGTATATTAACAAGTAAGAGCGTTAACTTCGGCCTGGCCGAAGCTCATATACCCTACACCCGTGAAGTGATGATAAAAATGATGGACGGCCGACGCCCACTTTTATTGAATTTGCAAATAGTAAATTTTGATATATTATCTCATTTACAACACCGATCTTCTCAACAAACACCTCATTATATAGTACGGTATACCAGTGGGCGTGTCACGCCCATTTTTTGTGAGATAACTTTCACCAATACGGTAAACACGGCAATGAAACTTAGCTTTAGATCCGGACTACGACCTGAGGAATTCAGTTCTCAAATTTGATTTCATTAATATTATTAAAAAAGTAGGCGTGGCAATGGTTCGATTTTCTGTTTTTTCGATATCAAAGAACATTAAATGCAAAAGATTATTCGTGGCAACTTTTACGACGATTCTTCTACTCGTTCTCCTGTAATCGTCATTTTTGTCACCAGTGCGAGCCCACGCCCATTTTCGGGATTATATTTTAGTCTGAGACAGTGGACTCGGAAATAAAATTTTAGCTTAAAATTCTCTCTAAAAGCTGAGAAATTGAACTATAAGCACGGATTAATGCATATTTGCTCTGAAAAGTAGGCGTTGCACTGGTCCGCTTTTCTCCATTTTCAATACCAAACAGCGTAGGATAACAAAGAATATTCGATTTGTCTGTGATTTCCATAGACAGACGGGCGGATATGGCTACATCGAATCAGGAGGTGATTCTGAGCCAGAATATGCTATATACACTTTTCTATACCTGCAACGCCTCCTTTAAATGCGTTACAAACGGAAGGACAAAATGAATATACCCTTATCCCTTTGGGTGTAGGGTGTATATTAGATATGGACTAAAAAGCTACTAATATCGCTACAGCACAGTCGATGTCGCATATCACGACAATTTATATGTTCACCTTTTTAAAAAAACCGAAGTATTTCTCTTTATTTATTTCTCTATATTTTCTCTTATATTTCTCTTTATTTTTAAAGTTTCAAATCACAATTTATTTGCTTTATTTAAATTACAAAATATTGCTCACAAATTGGGCAATCTTTCTTTACGCCTCATTAGGAAAGCCAAAGTTCTTTATTTCTCTTCCAAATTAAAAACCTCTTTGCCAGCCAAAGTGCTTTGGGCCAAAATTAAGAATACAAGAATATACCCTAACAACACTAAGTCAGCATTTATTGATCCCAATATTTTAAATGACCACTTTCTCAGTCACTGCTCTCATTCTCCCAATTATACTAACCCTACCTATGAGTTCCGTTCTGCTTGTACTTTTTCCTTCCGTTTTACCTCAGTCGGTGAAAATGATGTGATTAAGTCGTTGCTCAGTATTAAGTCTTGTGTTGTTAGTGCTGATGGCGTGCATCTTAAATTCATTAAGTTAATTTTAGCTTGGATTATTAGCCCATTCATATGATAAATCAGTGCTTCACGACCTCCACTTTCCCAAGTTTATGGAAGTTTGCTATTATTACTCCGTTATCGAAAAACTCTAACGCCTGTTCCCCTTCTGACTTCAGGCCAATAAGCATTCTGGCTCCGTTGTCAAAAGCATTGGAAGTCCTTATGGCTGACCAAATATCTTCTTTTCTGAATTCTAATAATTTATTAAGTGTCCATCAGTCTGGTTTCCGTACTAAGCACAGTTGTGCTACTGCAGTCCTGAAGGTTCTTGATGATATCGGTCCCTTCTATGATGAAGGTATGTTGACTCTTCTTTGTCTTCTGGACTTTTCCAGAGCTTTCGATACGGTCAATCATAATTTACTTTGCAATAAACTGAAATTTCTGTTCGGCTTCTGTGACAATGCGGTTCGCTTCTTGCATAGTTACTTGACAAATAGAATGCATAAAGTTAAATGCAATGACATATGCTCTGATTATAAGTTGGTATCCAGCGGTGTCCCGCAGGGTTCCGTGCTGGGACCACTACTTTTTTCTATGTTTATTAACGATATCTTTGCAATCTGTAAATTCTGCCATATGCTTGGTTATGCCGATGACGTTCAGATCTATCTTTTCAATAATCTAAATCTTAAGGAAGATTTAGCGTGTCGACTAAATGAAGATTTGTCTCGCATTAAACTGTGGGCTGATAAAAATTGCCTACATTTGAAATCCCCGTAAATCCGTTCTCATGCCCATTTCCAAAGATAAAGTCTTTTTATGTGATCTGCCTGATATACTTCTTGGAAATGAACGGCTGAGTATCGTTGAAAATATCGTTAATTTAGGATTTCATATAAACAGTACTCTATCTTGCACGAACCATATTGATCATGTTGTACGTAAAGTTTATTTTGTTCTCCGTAATCTTCGCCTCTCTTCTTCTTTTACTCCTTTGGTTCTTAGGCGGAAATTAGTTATCCAGCTTATTTTACCCATTATTACATATTCTGCAACCATATACAGCAAACTTGATTCGCGCTCGAAACTTAAACTTTCCATTGCTTTTAATTATGCAACAGGATACGTCTTTGGACTACGCCGTTTTGACCGCCCTGGTCAATTTGGAAACGCTAATCTCGGATGCGATATACTCTCCTATTTGAAGGCCAGAAACTGTATATTCTTGCACAAGCTTATCTATTCGAAATCTCCTTCATACCTATATGAAAAACTTCAATTTGGCCAATCGCGTAGAGCCATCTTATTCATTATCCCTGCTTCAAACTTCTTGAACACTTCTAGGCTTTTTTTTTCCATTCGATTATAGAATTCTCTACCCATCAACTATCAACTATCGGTTTATCTGACCCTATCACCTGACCCTATCTATTCTTTTTTTCATGCACTTCTTCTTCTTATAACGTTTATATAGTATTAGTTGTTTTTTTAGTTCTAAAAAATCGAAAAAAGTCAATTGTATGTACATATATTCTAAAATGTAATTCATGTACCATAAAAGAAAAAGTTTTCTTATTGTACTTCCATCAATATAATAATAATAATAACAACAACAACAACAACAACAACAACAACAACAACAACAACAACAATAATAATAATAATAATAATAATAATAATAATAATAATAATAATAATAATAATAATAGTAATAATAATAATAATAATAATAATAATAATAATAATAATAATAGTAATAATAATAATAATAATAATAACAATAATAATAATAATAATAATAATAATAATAATAATTATAATAATAATAATAATAATAATAATAATAATAATAATAATAATAATAATAATAATAATAATAATAATAATAATAATAATAATAACAATAATAACAATAATAATAATAATAATTATAGTAATAATAGTAATAGTAATAATAATAATAATAATAATAATAATAATAATAATAATAATAATAATAATAATAATAATAATAATAATAATAATAATAATAATAATAATAATAATAATAATAATAATAATAATAATAATAATAATAATAATAATAATAATAATAATAATAATAATAATAATAATAATAATAATAATTTCTAATAAAATTTAAATTTTAGAGAAACGAAAAATTAACTACACTCTGAGGGAATTAATTACTTGCTTTAGGGAATCTAAAAGGTCTGTCTGAGTTTGGAGTTTCGGAAGACTCTTCACAACTCTCCTGAGCAGGCAAGTCGACTTTTACCACTGAGTGGTGTTCCCTTGAAACTAGGCATTCTTGGCTCTTGGGTGTAACAAAGATTCCCTGGGCTGACGGAACCGGCAACGCCAGCATTCTAGTGTTTCCCCATTACGTATACCATTGTTTTCGTCTCATCCTATAATTTCACCCTTCGGTTTACCTAGCCTTGCCTAGCCTTGCGTATGGGACTCTGCGACCTGCGCAGTTGGACGAGAATGTCGTCGGAAGGGTGCGCCTAGACACCTAGCGAACGGAACCCGTTAAGGCAGTTAGTTTCAAATGGTCTGTGTTGAAAGTCTGAGAGCTCCTCAAGTCTAAACCCACCTCAAGTCTAAAAGACATAAAAGCACCTGATACCTCCGACGATAACCGTAGAGGAAATATCCTTAAATTTGTTAAAAAATTTACCTTGCATATCGTAATCAGGGGGGTCAGAACCTACCTTTTTTAATGCAATTAGAAGTGAGGTCAATACCTAACCCCGACGAGTCTTGGTATGTTGGGTAGAATTTCGGACTGGAGGGTCCAAGACAGGCCAACCATATCCGATCCCAGGAGAACACGGTAGGAGGAATGACAGGAACATCGTAGAAATAGAGATCGAGGTCATTAGGATAAACGCGACATTGGCCTCTGCTTTTGAGAGGTCAATGAATTGACCACACTACCGCACATGTATTATTAACAAGTAAGAGCGTTACCTTCAGTCTGGCCAAAGCTTATATACCCTACACCTGCATCCGCCAAAGTAATGATAAAAAGTGGTGTGGGTGACGCCCACTTTAATTTCACTTTAAGTCCGCCCAGATGGACGGACAGGGCTAAATCGACTCAGAAGGTGATTCTGAGCCAGAATACAAGTATATATACTTTTCTATATCCATTCAGGTGTAGGGTATAAAAATGTAAAAACCAAATAGACTATCAAAGACTAAAAATAGACTATCAATAGACTAAAAATAGGAAATTTAATATTTTAAAAAAAAGAAAATAACGAAAAATTTTCTACG
The DNA here is from genome assembly GCA_949752815.1 of Conops quadrifasciatus. NCBI lineage: Eukaryota > Metazoa > Arthropoda > Insecta > Diptera > Conopidae > Conops > Conops quadrifasciatus. The sequence goes on from OX457079.1 coordinate 18,067,116, forward strand.
CAAAGGTCAAGGGATAAATAAGTAAGTCTTTCTGCTTCTGCATTCCTGATTCTTCTGTATTCCTTTTGGTTCCTTTCGGTTCTGCATTCCTGATTCTTCTGTATTCCTTTGGTTCTTTAAATTTTTTTAATTATTTTAGCTATATGTGGCTGCCGATTTATTTTGCTGTGTTGTATAAAGTTCTGACTATTGTTGGCAGATCTATAATCGGTCAGGTTTGCTGTAACCGAAGTTGTAAATTTATTTGGATAATACTCGGCGCATTGTTTGTATCGTGTAACCTAGCATGTACTTTTAGGGGGCGGCATGCCTACTCAGGAAAAGAAGTCTACTGATTTCTGGTTGATACATTTGTCGTTCTTCGTCAAGTAAGTAAAACGTCCAAAATTATAAATGAAAGGAAACTTTTGGCCAAATTCTCTGCCTCCGTTGATCGGTGCGTACAATAGGGACGCAGTAAAATTTTAAATTTTATTCGCCCTGAGAGCAAAAGTCCTTTATATTAAAGGATTAGTTTGAGAAATTAATTTCTGCTTATGCGCAATACCATATACAAATAGACATATGTATTATATACACACATATTTACCTAAAGCATTTTTCGCCTTCATGAGTCTTTATGTGCACCTTATAAGAGTAGCGGTCAGGAAAGCTTTTACCGCAACGTTTACAATTAATCGGTTCATCTGAATGATGCAGCTTCTGAATATGAATGCGAAGATCTGTTTTTCGTCCACAGGTCGTTGGGCAGAGCGAGCACTGAAAAACAGGTTTTTCACCAACGCTGTGAATCATGCGATGAGCCTTCATAGAATTGGACTGTGTAAACCGGGCGTGGCAAATGTCACACTCGTATGGCTTCTCACCCGTGTGTGTGCGCATGTGGCGTTTTAGCTTAAATGTATCTGGCGAAGCATAAGTACAATGCGGACATTGATAAGGACGTTCACCTGTATGACAGCGCATGTGGCGCTTCAGTTTACTAAGTTCTACGCTAGCATAGTCACACTCAGTACATTTGTGAGGCTTTTCCATGGTGTGCTTGTAACGCACGTGGCGTACTAGTTCCCCCGAAGTTGTGAAAGTCATTTCGCAATTTTTGCAGTGATGCGGTTTGTTGCCTAAATGTGTGTTTACGTGGTTAAGCAAAGAAGCGTTGGATTTGAAACCACGCTCACATACTGAACACCTGTACGGACGATCATCAGAGTGCGCCCGAAGATGCCGTGATAGCAAATATCGTTTACTAGTCGTGTAGTCGCAATGACTGCAGCTATGGGTTATTGCGCCAGCATCCGAAGAGCCGGATTTCAGACGTACAGTATTTGAAGGAACAGCGAAGTCATCATTTTGCTGGTTATCATTCGTCTCATTTTCATTGAAGACATAAATCTCCTTCTCCGAATGATCTCCATTTAGTAATTTGGACTCAATATCTTTATCGCTGACATTATCCAATATGAGGATATAATCCATATCTTCATCACTTTTATCACCATTGCTTTCATCTGTACTCACAGAAATCATTTTATCTGTATTAAAATTTAAAAAATTGTTAGAAACAGAATTATTCTAAACGTACAAAGTATTGTAGATATTATAAAACTTTTTTATGAAAATAGAACTATTGGATATTCAGGCGTTTAAAGTTTTACGCAAATATTAAATTTTGCAACCAAAACGAAACCAAACGAAAACATGTGCTCTCAATCGACCGCGCTGCAGCCCAATGAGCACTAAAAATTGACGAGCTTACTTGGTTCTGATAAAATAATGATTGCAGAATTTCGTAAGCATAACCTGAAGCGAAAAATTTTTTGGCTTATGTTTACCGTTGTCAAGTAGCTCCAATTTTGTTGTTGATTTTTTGGGTGTTAGTCCTCTTTCTCCTGACTCCAACAAGCCAAAAAAAATGTCGCTTTCCCTTGGGGGCGGGGCTGGATTCCTTCGAAATTTGAAATAAAATTATCTATATCTCCGAAACTATGTAAGATATTTGTATGATATTAGTACTATTAGGAAGCTATTGAAAAATTTATTAATTTATGTAAATAATTTTTTTCTAACAAAAATGTGTAATTAACCCAAGCAAATATACTAAAAATAAGATAACATGTATTTTAAGCTTTCGCAGAAAATTTATTTGGTTCAAATCGGTGCCGCAGTTATGAAGAAAACTCATTTTTAAATTGATAATAAATTACCTTCTCAAATTACCTTATTATACCTTTTTAGAACAATGCGTCTCTGCTACTATGCACTATATTTGGCGTAATGGTTGTTGTGGTGTTAGCAACAACGTGACAATAGACTTTAACTGCAGTGCTATTTCTTTAGGTTTTTATATACTGATGAGTGTTGGAACGAATTTCAGTCATCCCTTGTCAATTTTGGTTTGGATACAAACCGGTTTCGGCGATTTAAACGAAATAAATTTCAAATCTCAGAATCAAAATCTCAGAAAGCTTATAATACATGTTATCTTATTTGTACTATATTTGCTTGGGTTAATTACATACTTTTGTTTGGAAAAAATTATTTTATCTAAAAAAATAGTACTGAAACCTTAAGTTGGGTTTATTTATAAAACTATACATATTTAGATAAAATTAAGTTACATAAATTAATGACATTTTCACTAGCTTTCTAATGGTACTAATATCATACAAATATCTTACATAGTTTCGGAGATATAAATGATATTTATTTTTTGGCGTGTTACCAATACCCAAAAAATCGTAATACCCAAAAAATCACAAAAAAATTAGCTATTTAATAACGGTAAATATATTAAAAAATACCTATCATTACAACTTACACACAAACATTCATTAACATCTCATCTTCTACGAGTGTTCTAATGTTATAAATGTAAAAGTAACTCTGACTGTATGTTACCTTTTCACAGCTAAACTTCTGCACCGATTTTGGAGGAATTTGGTGTGGAGATAGCTGGAACACTGAGAAGGAACATAGGCTACATATTTTATAAATATGTAATCGACCTCTAAATAGGAGATGAAGGGTTGTAGGAGAATTCATTCTCAATTTTAAATTGAGTAGACATTGTGCTGGCAGAATAGATGCCAATACTAAATGAATTTATATCGTGATAAGACACAAACAAGCAAGAAGCATCTTTTGGGGCCCTAGAGGCAAGGCAACCCTATAATGGGCCTCTGCTAGCCGAATTAAAAAGTGTCGTGTATATCATATGATGGTTGATACGAGAGACTGATTTTAATACGATACAACTCTGCAAGTAACTGGCCAGTCAGTTTTATATCGATATGTATGCAACCGAACGACTGTGATGTGTACATATACCATTAAATCAAACTAAGTTAGAGCAAGCACTATTTCACGGGAACGAAGTTGCGGGTAACAGCTGCTACATAAATAATTCCATCTCAAGATTATATATTGCTTGAAACTTTTTGATGTTTAGCATACTGTGATCTCACACTAAATTGCACAATAAATAAATACAATTAAAATCACGTACCAGAATTATTCTTTATTTTAATTTGCGTAAGTTCCGTGTTTGCCTCATAATTGGTAGCAAATACTGAATTTTCAAAAGTTGAAAGATGATTTTCGTCAGACATCTCTTTGCTGTATTTTGCACATAAAATTCCGCTTTCGAATGATGCACTATGGGCTTCGCTAGATATTTCATTATAATCACATATTACGCCAATTTCCTTTCCGATGATGGAATCCTTTTCTTTTTTATTTAAGTAATTGAAGTAATTGTTTAATCCATTTTCGCCGCTATCCGTCATTTAAAATTGCTCGATAAAGTTATCGAAAGTAACAATTTGCTCAACTTGAACACACGACACATTTATTTACCAATAGGAAAAATCTGAAAATTATTGCTTTAAAGAAATATTTAGATAAATCGATTGCTGTGAGGATGTAAATCACAATTCAATTGTAATCGAGTGAACTCTTTCATTCCTGTAAGATTGCAGTACTTAACACGTGTTTATTTTAGTCAAATTGCTATTTAAAATTATTCGAATTTTCAGCTTGAAGAAAATTTGAGGTAAATTTTTTCTTTATACCAGCTACATATCAAACTAGAGTTTGCCAATTCCACACGGAAAATTTAACATAGGTTTATAACTAAACATTATCTGACATGAGGTGAAATATTGAAGATGGTGGAGTAATTATAAATTATGGTGAAAAAATTGTCAGGTCCCTTTGACATTAGGCAAGATTTCCTTTCAAAAATTTGAAAGCTTCTCAGCTCACGAGCGTGAGCCGGCTAAAATTTTTTTTCGGCTCCTCAGAAAGCTCACGCTCGTGAGCAGTTTTTATGAATGTGTGCAGAAACAATTTGCAAGAAAAGAAAAAAATTAAATAAACCAGAATTTTACTTTACGATAGTTTTAATTTTTTTCAACACATTTTGCTCGGAATAACAATTTTCCAAATTTTCCCAACGCTAGGCAAAATATGTTTTGTTTGGTTGAATAAAAAATGAAAAAGGTTGATTTTTAGACCAGAATATAGATTTTCTTTCGATCTGATATAAAATTTTTTAAAATTTGTTTTTTGTTAAACTTGTACGTTATATTAGCTCGTGAGCTGTAGCTAATGTAGCTCGAGCGCTCATGAGCTGTATGTTTAGCTCTGGGCTCACGAGCGCTCATGAGCTGTATGTTTAGCTCTCGGCTCACGAGCGCTCGTTAGTTTAGTTTAGAATATAGATTTTCTTTCGATCTGATATAAATATATTTAAATTTGTTTTTTGTTAAACTTGTACGTTATATTACATCAAAATTTTCATATCGCATTCTGTGCTCTTCTGTACGACTGGAATGGCAATCAAAATTAGCCGAGAAATATATTAGAAATATATATCCGAAAATCATATTCGGATTAATTTGGCGACATTTCCTATCGATTGACGCAATAAAAATTACAGTAGAGTCGCGGTAGCGTGAACACCGGCTAATGTGAACATCCGGTTAGTGTGAACTCGAATTTCTTAACATTAAGCTCCTTATAACGTGAACTTCTGTGACTCGATAGCGTGAATAAATTTCTTAATCACTTTCATTAATGAAAAGAATAACTGCAATTCTGTTTCACACACTAAATGTATATTTCCCAACATTCCCAACGTATCGAGCAACGTTATTGTATTTCTAGTTTCTTCAATTTCAGTTTGCGTAAGAATGTCAAACAAAAGACCTGTGTATTTTACTTTGAGTGAAAAGGCTACAATTTTAGATCAAGTTGATACATATAGATCATGATATGGTATATTGATATAGATATATGATATTGATATATATACTTTAGGTTCAGTAACAGACTAACGAGAATGGGTGAACGAAAACCCAGAACCTGACAATGTAAATGTATCGTAAAATGAATTTAGTGAGCCTGAAATTACGAAACATTTAAATTAGTTCGAAAACGGCAATTTCATCTCCTAACACTGTTATACAGTGGGCTAAGGCATTGTATCGAATACTAAAAAATTTGATTAATGAATTGATTGTATCGAACACACAAAAATGGTTTAATAAATGACACTTTTTTGTAAACAAGAATGAAGTCGTTCGAAAAACTCTATTAAACTCATACTACTTTGGCACATTAATATGTACTGAAAATGACCCGGTAACGTCAACAAATTCGATACTGTGAACAGGCCTGGTTTTTTTGAGTTCACGTTACTGCGACTCTACTGTATTTGGTTCAAGTGACCCATATGACCCCGTTTGGGACACCCTGCCACCCTCGGACCATGTCCCAAATCCGTTTTACGACATTTCCTATCGAGTGGTGCAATAACAATTTTTTGGTCACCACCCACCTCACACCATATCCACCTTCATCAAATTGCTTCTTGGCATATCAATACATAACAATGTATATAACATATAAAACAGTATAATATATTCAGATGCATATGTATCCCTTCAGTTTGCTCACGAGCGCTCGTGAGCTGTATGTTTAGCTCTCAGCTCACGAGCGCTCATGAGCTGTATGTTTAGCTCTCGGCTCACGAGCGCTCGTGAGCTGTTTGTTTAGCTCACGGCTCATGAGCGTGAGCTGTCTGATTTGGAATTGCTTGGCTCGCTCACGAGCGAGCCTGAGACGAAATGAGCCGCTCGCTCGTGAGCCATTCCGCACTCTGCTTTTTACCATTAAGACCGGAAGTAGCCATTTTGTTTTCGTCGGAAGTCAGCCATCTTGGATTTAGAAGCTTTTGAATGTCAAATAACTGCAACTAGTAAAAGCATAATACTTCTGTAAATAAGTAAGCTATAAGGACGGGTTTTATACCGTTAAAAGGTATTTTTACTACCTACCATTTATGTGAAGCACATTTTTGCTCTTATGATAACGGTTAAGGAGTTATACCAATTTTTGTGAAAATATGTAAATTTTTCCTCGAAACAATATTTTTTTTCTCCTAAACGAATGCAATAAGGTAAAAAAAATATATATTTCTAAAAAGCCTGTTCTTTTACTTTCAATACGGTATATAATATGATATACTTACTACTTTTGTTTATATGATTTTCGCTTCATATTTCGCTTCCTCTCGAAAACGTGAATTTCTTTGCAAACAGGTTTTTTTGCGTATTGGCGGCCTCCGGCCGCGGCAGGGATCATAACTCTCAATCAGCAGAATCCTCTCGATGTGAAGTTTTTTGCATACAGGTTTTTCCCCGTATTGGCGGCCTTCGGCCGCGGCAGGGATCATAACCGTCAATCAGCAGAATCCTCACGGTCAAGTCAGGTTTTTTGCATACAGTTATTTCCGCGGATTGGCGGACTTGGGCCGTGGCAGGGATCATAACTCTCAATTAGCAGAATCCTCTCGGTAATGTGAGGTTTTTGGCATACAGATTTTTCTGCGTATTGGTAGTCTTCGGCATCGTCAGGGATCATAAGCCTGAATCAGAAGAATCCTTTCGATAATGTAAAGTTTTTTCCATACAGGTTCTTCCGCGTATTGGCGGCGTTCGGCCCCGGCACGGATCATAACCCTCAATCAGCAGAATCCTCTCTGTAATGTGTTTTTCGCATACAGATTTTTTCGCGTATTGGCGGCCTTCGACCGCGGCAGGGATCAAAACCCTAAATCAGCGGAATCCTCTCGCTGATGTTAAGTTTTTTGCATTAAGGTTTTTATGCTTGACGGCCTTATTTCAATATAAAGCTTTTTTATTATAACTCTGAATATTCGTAAATATCCACTACGCAATATAGCAAGCAATCACTGAATTTGTAGATTTTTTCAATAATTTGCTCAAAAACCCGAAAGATATCGAAACATTTTAGATACCGTTAGAAAGGTAATATTATGGGCTATAAAAAAGTAAAACTATTTTATACCTTAATTGTCATTTAAGGGAGAAAAAAATTATTTTGTAAAACGAAGCACGCCATTTTTTTTTTTAAAGTTGAATTATCTCCTTAATTATGTCAGTAATCACAAAAAAGGTTATTAGATAAAAGAAAGGCCTTGAAATAGCCTTTTAAACGGCACCAATGTTAAGCCGATATCTCAACTGGTTTTAGAGATCAATTTCAATAGATATCTCTTTCAATTTTGACATTTGAAGCCTTATATCTCCTAAACTAAACGAGTCCGACGCTAATTTTCAACATAATTAGACTACGGAGTACTAGCGCTATTATAGGAAAAAAATTAAAAAAATCAGAGCCACTCACCTATTCTTTACTTATGCCAATTTGTTCTATTATTTGGGCCTATTCTGGCAAATCTTTTATATAAAATTCTCTTGTGGTTATTCTGTTACGATTTTCCATACAAAATTTCTATCTGTCAAATTTTCTTTTACTATAACTGAAATTGATATTGTTACGTAAATTTTATATTTGACGTTTTCAATTCTCTCGGTTCGATCTCTGGATTGCAAATAATCCAATAAAACACAAAAGTTTACTTGTTTCTAATTTTACAGATTTATTATTACACTTATTATTTCCACTTATTATTTTCTACACTTATAATTCAACACTGGTCAGTTTACTCGTAGATGGCACGATGTTTCTTGTTCAACGATTAAATTCGAACTGTCTTCGCTGCGCCATCTGCGGTCTATTTATATGCGAGCTGACACTTGTGTGGAAGGTTCTGGAATTATCTAGTAAATTGTCGATCTATCTCTACTTTCTATCTCGCGATAGATGTCGTGTTTATTGCATGCATGCTGTCGAAGATTCTCGAACTATCTTTTTCTTTCTATCTCGCGATAGATGGCGCGTTCATTGCTTGCATGCTTTTACTCATGCTTACGTCATACTGCATGCTTTTATTATTCACGATTACTTACCATGTGTTTTCTAGTGTTATCGTGAACCTTCGATTATAAATTCGTCACAATATTAAGTGCAGCAAATTCTCTAACAGAATCTGCTATTATCCGTAACAGAATAAAAGGCAGATTTTTGTATTTGTTATGATAACAGTTCGTGTCAAATTTCAAATTTTCAATTTAAATTTTATTCTTCATGTCGAAGGATCAAAAAATCGTGGAATTTTTACAAAATGTGCTACGCCAAGTTACGCCAAATGGAACGTAAATATTACATATACCTTTTACATTATTAGACTGCTTTAAACCAATTCTCTTTGGTAGAGTAATTGACCAAAAATATGATAAACAAGATTTCCATGGTTATCTCAAATGCTCATACAAAAAAGTTCGAATGTTGGAATTTGGGAATTGCAGGCAGATACTAGAGACTAAGGCTAATCAATAAGGCTACTTTCAAGAAAGAACTGGTCCGCATACAAAATGAAATTCGCGATATTATGCACCAGACTTCTGCGACCATTGCCTATCTTCTATTACTGGAGTGCATCTGTACTTTTGATGCGTGATACGTCATACGCTGTAAAACTGTAAAATTCTGGAAGCCTGGGACGAAACAGGAGCAATAATTATACCCAATACCCAAAAATTTTTTATAAGGCGTGTGTTTTTCAAATTATTGTATGTAAAATTTGTAAATTATGTTTCAAATTATGTATAAGAATTCTTTAAAATCTCGCATTTTATACTTATACATCCAACAGACAAATAATATTACACCCTAAATGAGAATAAAAAAAACTCGAGCCACATAAGTATCCAAATCAGACTCCACTAAAATCTTTTCGATGCGTATCGTACTGTACAATGGAAACACTACAGTTTCACTTGTAACACTACAAGTACAGCCAGAGCAATACTTAAGGCCTTCGTAAATGGCTCCAGTCAGTGTTTCGACACAACAGCCGCGTTCAGAACCAGAGATAAGGAGATAGGAAACTTCGTTCCCGCCAAAAAATATGTCGAACAAAGACTGAATTTCTTCGTTTATTTTTACGTGGGGACACACGTATAGTATATGTGTGCTGTATGTGAAGTTCACCGCATGTCGTCACGTTTATTTGACATTTCCTTTGTTTATCATTTTATGAGAACAAAAATTTATTAGATTGCGAAAATTGTTTTGCTATTTCGCAAAGAAATTAGGGTTTTTAATGAAGTTAAATCATGCACTGGACTGTGCAAGTGGCACGGCAAGTATTAGGAATTATTAATTCCGAACAGCAATGATGTCATTCGTCAAGAGCAACTGCGCGAGCTAATGGATAATACCAGAATAACCGATCATGATGGCTAAGTTGCGTGATTATGTGGAGTTGCAACTACTGGAAGTGGTGATGGTGGCGGCGACGGCGCATCACAAATTGGTAAAAGCTTACCACCACATCATGGCTACAGGTAGGGTGAATGGCATGCTTGCGGAATTTTGAATTTCATAATTTTTTGTGGATTTTTAGGACTTTGGCTTAGCCCTTTTGCCAAAAACTCCAAAAACTTATTTTCGCCAAAACAGAAAGTTATGTCCATACTAGAGAAGGCCAGAAGTGCTATGGACGAAACGTACGGGTATGTTTTATGATCAAAATATATGTATATTCTGTCTTCTTTGGCTAATAAAAAATGTCAAGTCGACTGAATTTAGAGACCGAAATATGTGAATTTTTATTGTGAAAGTAAATTTTCTTTTCTTTCATTGCAGACGAGGTTACGACGAACACGTTGCTTACAAGCAACAAGCTTATGATAGCTATAGCTACGGACATGCTCCAACAAATGCGGCTCCCCTTCACGGACCGCAGAACAGTAGTATTAGCGTATCTGGCATAGGTGCACGCGGCCCTTATGGCACACCCGAATACGAACCGGAATATAATTGCAGATTATTATAAGCAAAATTATTCATCTAATAACTTAAATGTTATGTATCGTATAAAAACTTAAATGGTTGTATGCATAAATAAATAAATACGTCGAAGGACTTAAATTCTTAAGGCATTAAATTCTTATTATTTAAAAGGAATGCTTTCTATACCCGAAGGGATGAGGTTATATTCAATTTGTGCTTTCGTTTGCAACGCATTAAAGGAGGCGTGCTATAGAAAAGTATATATATTCTGGCTCAGAATCACCTCCCAAGTCGATTTGGCCATGTCCGTCCGTCCGTCTGTAGAAATCACGATTAAGGGAGAACGAATAGAGCTATGAAATATGGGACGAATATACTTTGTCATAATAGGCTGTTTGGTATTAAATACAATACCAACATGGTTTTTTGGAACACATATGCAATCTTGCGTCCTGGAGAATTATAACTTCGCAACCATGTTCGTTATCGAATTTTTCAAATTTTGCGAGGATGTTTAGCTATTTCAGCAAAGATAAAAGGAAATAAAGTTACTCATAACTACTGAAAATAAAGAATACTTCTAAACAAACAAATGGCGGAATTCTGTACATGTAATTAACATTATTTGTATCGTTAAATACAATATCCATAAATAAAATAGAAGATTTCATCTAAAATTTATTCATTTCTTCAATTGTGGTGAAAAAATCAATCATATTATAAAGCAGCGTTACATTTTACGTTAACAAAACGAAATTCAGAAAGTACGAAAAAGGTAAAAGTACTTTTTGTAGCACTCGGTGTAAAGAACACTATAATTTTCTATTCTAGGAAGTAATTTGTACTCCGTGAAGCAAGAATGAACGTTTTGTGAACAGTTCAAGCACATTTATGCACTTATATATTTGGTAATAAAGAAAAACATTCAATTTATTTCATATTGTAGCATACCGGCAACACTGCTTTGGTACCAGAATTCATAAGAGGAGCAAAAAGAGGTGCGTTCTATACAAACGGGCAACACTAGTATCGGCAAATTCAATGGCGAGGTGAACGAAAATATGAGGGTATACCAACGTCATTTTATGTCTGCTCTTTTATTTTAATTGGATAATCAATTTGATTTTATAATGTTTTATTTTGCGTGAATTGTTAAAAAAATAGGTCATACAGTTTCTGGTATATAATAGTGGCGGATTTGAGCGTATAAAACAATTTACATTAGATTTTTTTATGTTAATCTGCACTTGCAATGATATTTAACTTAAAAATACTATTTCCAAATAGGTTCTAATTAAGTAAAAAACTATTTAAAAGTAAAATGGATATTAAGTAAACTAAATATTGGCATAAATAAATAATAAAAAATTGATGTCTTCGAATTCATTACTTATATGAATAATTAATGAAGTTGCTATCTCAATACAAACGATTTGACTTAAAAATCTGAATTGTCATTGGGGTCTGAAATCTGAACCCTCTTCGTCCCGATCACTCTTCATCTGGGGTCTGATAGTTGAGTTTCTATTTTCAATTATCCCCTCCCCCGCGAACGCGGCACCTTACAGAACGGAACGAACAATGACTTTCCTATACGAAAAACCCCGTTCCCTTTCCTTGACACTCTTCATCCGGGGTCTGATAGTTGAGTTTCTGAGAAGCATTTTTCAGGTTTTTCACAAACACTACTTTACGTCAGAGTTGCATATTTTAGCATATTTCAGCAGTTTCCTATCTCCTTATCTCTGTTCAGAACGGTCAAGCAAAGTCAGCGGAAAAATTGTTCGCTTTCTGAGGGGGTAGAAACGTCAGAAGGGCTGACGAAAACCTTAACAACTTCGTCAGCCCTTCTGACTTTTCTACCCCCTCAGACAAAAAAGCAGCAAACAGCGAACATTGATTAACCGTTCTGAACGCAGCCAACAATTCGAATGAGTTCATTCTTAAATAACGAGTCGAATGAGACGGAAAGCCGGAAGCACGTTAGTTCTCCTCCGCTTGGTGGCGACATTCCCATCAATGTGATGATGCGACATTGCTCGAAAAACAATTTCGTCTTTAAAAAATTAAAAAAGTCTGCTTTTGAAAAGACTTGTAATAGATTTTCTGTTTGGAAAACCATTAACCATGACAACCGTTTGGTTGTCTGTTATGCAAAATAAAACGCCCCCGAAGGCCGTTAATACACGAAAAAAACCTTTTTGCAAAAAACTTCAACTACCGAAAGGATTCTGCTGATTGAGGATTATGATCCCTGCCGCGGCCATAGGCCGCTAATACGCGGAAAAACTTGCATGCAAAAAAGTTCACATTATCGAGAGGATTCTGCATCTTTCAAATAAGCTAAAGCTACATGAACTGAAGTAGTAAGTGTATTATATTATATACAGCTTTGGAGGTTAAATAACAGGCTTTTCAGAAATATAATTTATTTTTCATATTAACACATTCGTTTAGAAGAAAAAAATTATTGTTTTAAAGAAAAATTGACATATTTTCAACCATTTTAACCATTTTATTGTATGAGCAAAAAAGTGCTTAACATAAATGATATGCAGTAAAAATACCTTTTAAAACGGTATATTACCCGTCCCGATAACTCACTTATTTGCAGAGATTTTAAGCTTTTACTAGTAGCATTTATTTTACATTTAAAAGCTTCTAAATCCAAGATGGCCGATTTCTGGCGAAAAAAGTGGGTACTTCCGGTCATAGCGGAAGTTCTCATTCGAATTGTTGGCTGCGTTCAGAACGGTTAATCAATGTTCGCTGTTTGCTGCTTTTTTGTCTGAGGGGGTAGAAAGGTCAGAAGGGCTGACGAAGTTGTTAAGGTTTTCGTCAGCCCTTCTGACCTTTCTACCCCCTCAGACAAAAAAGCAGCAAACAGCGAACATTGATTAACCGTTCTGAACGCAGCCAACAATTCGAATGAGTTCATTCTTAAATAACGAGTCGAATGAGACGGAAAGCCGGAAGCACGTTAGTTCTCCTCCGCTTGGTGGCGACATTCCCATCAATGTGATGATGCGACATTGCTCGAAAAACAATTTCGTCTTTAAAAAATTAAAAAAGTCTGCTTTTGAAAAGACTTGTAATAGATTTTCTGTTTGGAAAACCATTAACCATGACAACCGTTTGGTTGTCTGTTATGCAAAATAAAACGCCCCCGAAGGCCGTTAATACACGAAAAAAACCTTTTTGCAAAAAACTTCAACTACCGAAAGGATTCTGCTGATTGAGGATTATGATCCCTGCCGCGGCCATAGGCCGCTAATACGCGGAAAAACTTGCATGCAAAAAAGTTCACATTATCGAGAGGATTCCGCATCTTTCAAATAAGCTAAAGCTACATGAACTGAAGTAGTAAGTGTATTATATTATATACAGCTTTGGAGGTTAAATAACAGGCTTTTCAGAAATATAATTTATTTTTCATATTAACACATTCGTTTAGAAGAAAAAAATTATTATTTTAAAGAAAAATTGACATATTTTCAACCATTTTAACCATTTTATTGTATGAGCAAAAAAGTGCTTAACATAAATGATATGCAGTAAAAATACCTTTTAAAACGGTATATTACCCGTCCCGATAACTCACTTATTTGCAGAGATTTTAAGCTTTTACTAGTAGCATTTATTTTACATTGAAAAGCTTCTAAATCCAAGATGGCCGATTTCTGGCGAAAAAAGTGGGTACTTCCGGTCATAGCGGTAAATTATAACGGGAAAAAAATTGGAGCTACTCACCTATTTTTAACTTGTTCCTAAACGAGGCGTGCAGGTATAGAAAAGTATACTCGTATATATTCTTCCTCAAAATCCCTTCCTGAGTCGACTTCCTGAGCCCTGTACGACCGTCTGTCTGTGTTTGGAAATCATGACAACAGGGAAACGAATAGATGTATCGTGATGCAATTCGCCACGATCATCATCTGACAGCCTTTGCTGTATGGCATTAAAATTATAAAAATCGGACCAGTGCCAAACGAAGCAAATACTTCAAAATGAATTTTTGTAGCAATTGAGTTTGGAGTAAACTCAGTTTTTATTAATAAACCCATTACCTCGATTTGATTGGTTATAAACACAGTATAGTAACAGAGGGTCGCCATATGCGAGAGATTCGTCATATAAATTGTGAGCATGGGTAGCGATATAAGTTGTGCGGGAGCGCCGCCATAGAAATTGAAGTTTGGGTCCCGATATTGAAACCCGTAAGCAAAAATTTTGCTTATATGAGATGCGCCTTCTGTATACTGTATGTTCTTTGATTAAACCCAATATTAAAGACCTTGGTAAAGAGTGACCGGGACAAGAAGATTCAGCTTTAAGACCCCAAATGACATTTCAGATTTCTAAGTAAAATCATTTGTTTTGAGATTACCACCTGGATAGTTATTCATAAAAGTAATGAATTCAAACACATCAATATTTATTTCTTTATTTATTTATGCACATATTTAATGTATTTAATTTCCTTTTACTTTTACACAGTTATTTTCTTTATTAGAACCCATTTATCGCAAGCATTTCAAGATAAAAAAGTGAGAGCGTTATTTTCGGCCTGGCCGAAGCTCATATACTCTACACCCGCATCTGTCAAAGTGATAAGAGGTGACCCCTACTTTTTTTTTATTTACAGGGAGTCTATTTGTGACCTATTAACTCATTTACAACACCGCTTTTCCCAACAAACACCTCATTATATATATACCAGTATACAGTATATTGTGACGAATTTACAATCGAAGGTTTACGATAACACTAGAAAACACATCGTGAGTAATCGTGAATAGTGAAAGCATGCAATGTGACGAATTTACAATCGAAGATTAACGATAACACTAGAAAAACACATCGTGAGTAATCGTGAATAGTAAGAGCATGCAAGCAATGAACGCGCCATCTAGCGCGAGATAGAAAGAAATAGATAGTTCGAGAATCTTCGACAGCATGCATGCAATGAACACGACATCTATCGCGAGATAGAAACTAGAGAGAGAGATCAACAATTTACTAGATAGTTCCAGAACCTTTCACCCAAGTTTAAGCTCGCAGATAAATAGGCCGCAGATGGCGCAGCAAGTTCAGTTCGTACTTGATTGTTCAATAAGAACCATCGTGCCTACTAACAAGCAAACTGACCAGTGTTGAATAATAAGTGTAGAAATTAATAAGTGTAGACAACAATTGTAAATAATCAGCCCTATTCTGGCTTTTCTGTTATTCTGCTATAAAATTCTGTTATGCATTCATAACAGATCGTGACCATAACAGATTTGTTAAAAGTGTTATTCTGTGTTTTAATCTTTTATGGTTGTCTGTTAATGGTTTTAAAAACGGAAAATCTATTACAAATTCTTCAAAATAGACAGATGTCAAAAAATTATTCAAAATTAAAAAACGATGCAAGCAGGGCCGCATCAAAGCATAGTCAAATGAGACGACTGTCTGATTGGCCCGGTCAAATTGTCTATGTTGAAAATATTTGTAATACGAGTACATTTCCTGTTCGAAAACTGTATACAATAAACAAAAATGTATTGTTTTTAATAGAGCTATTGTGATTTTTAAAATCTATTGCAAATGTGCTCTTATTGAAAACTACTAATTAATTAAAAATTTTTTAGGCGATAAGAATTATATTAAATATGATTATTTTTTAAAATCCTTACATTTTCAAAAACAAAATGTTCATAATTAATAATTTATCAAAAAATTCTTTGAATAACAATAAATTATAATGAAATAATTGATAATTTTGCTGAATTAAAGACTAGAAAACAAAATTTTTAAATAAAGTCTGTCATATTTATTATAATTGGTTTAAAAAAATAAATTTACGAGTCCTTTTTTTTAAACTAACTTGGGTTTAATTAAATTGTATTTTTCGTTATTCAATTTACCTTTCATGGGTAAAATATAAAAATTTAAGATTTGTTTTAGTTTTTCACATTATATGTTATTATGTTTTATATTATATTCACATTATAATATGTATATGTTTTCTATTTTTTGAGCGCACTATTTCTTGTGGAAGAAAAATTCTTCAGTAAGAAGAAAACGTCCAGGGCCCCAAAGTGTTTTAGTCCGGCCCTCGATGTAAGCTGAATTTTTGGTTTCTGATTTTTCTAAATGAACACAATGACAAATAGTAATATACATATGTATGTATGCACTAATAGTTTGTACTTACTTTTGCCGTCTTTTTTGGACATTTGCAATGAAATTTATCCAAAAATTAGTCCATAATTTTTCGCTTTTTATAAATTTAAAATTTTTGAAATAAAAATTTGAAGTTTGACCCGAACTGTTATCATAACAAATACAAAAATTTGCCTTTTATTCTGTTACGAATTATAGCAGATTCTGTTAGGCGCTGTTCAGACATGGGACATATGTCGCACGAGGGACACGAATTGTTGTTGTTTCCCAGCAAAACTACAAAATGAACTGTGGACTATGAATAAATGAATCTGTCCCTTGTGCGACACACGTGTCCCCTGAAATATCGATGGACACGAGTAAACAGAGTTGTCGTACTGACGAAGAAAAATATTGTCTCTGTAATCAGGTATGCATTTTCGTGATATTGAGAAGAAAATGTATACAAATTGATATAATTAAATACAAAACAGCAACACCAAAGTTTTTGCATATAGCCCTAAAAATTTCTCTAAAAACTGTCGGTGAGTAATATGAAATAAAATTTTTATTCTTTTGTTTATAAAGCATATATTATAGAAATGTGTTTGATGTGGTCAAAAAACCTCACGGAAATACTTATTAGCCTCCTGCAAAATGAAACATCGTTATGGGATATAAAAGACCAGAAGTATCACGACAGTTGCGCAAAGGAGGCGGCGTACAATAAAATTCTGAAAGAGATTAAAAATTATGCTCCTGAAGCTACTTTAAACGAAATAAAAGCAAAAATACATTCACTAAGGTCTCAATACAGGAGAGAGATACGGGCTATATCAGCGTCGAAATTCTCTGGCGCTGGTGCAGACAATATAAGAGCGCCAAAACTTTGGTGTTTCGGTCTCTTAGAATTTTTAAGACCAACTACCGAAATAAGACCAAAAAGTTTTTAGTTTTATTGTAATTTACAGCCCTATTCTGGTCTAATGTCTAAACAGAACACAGTGACATATGACATTCGAATTGCAGCTGTTGCTGAGTTGTCCGCTGGTTTTTTCTTTAAAAAATAGCTAGCATTTAGAGTTGGTATATAATTATATATAGTTATATATTTATATAATAGAATTTATATCAGTATGTCTGTATTCACCACCAGTGGTTGGAGTTTTATAGTTGTCACAACTTAACCAGAATACCAGTGATGACTTCAAGTGACAAGAAGAATGAGATATATGTCATGAATGACATGTCACAGCACGCCAGAATAGGACTGTTAATCTCAAATAATTATTGATGCTGAAAAATTTCACACCTTATTTTTAATGAACTGAAAACCCAGATTATTAAAAAACTCAGATAATTAGGTAACTATTTAACACGGTATAATAAAATTAAGTTTACAAAGGTTTATATTCAAGAAGTAATAAAAAGCATTAAATGGTAGCAGAAAGGTATTAAATTATATCAAAAAGTATTAAAAAAATCTTGTCATAAAATCAACCATGTCACTCGACCCACAATCCAAATGAGAAACATGTTTGAACACTTCAGGGGACACGAGCGATGAATAGTTCCAAGCTGGGGACATATGTCCCGTGTCTGAACAGCGCCTTAGAGATTTTGCTGCACAGAATACCAATTTCTGTTATGGTAAAAGAATATTTGACAGATCGAAATTTTGTATGGGAAAATGTAACAGAATAACAGATCTTTTATATAAAAGATTTTCCAGAATAGACCCAAATAAGTGTACAACAAAGTGTAAATAATAAGTGTACATAATAAATATGTAAAATTAAAAACAATAAACTTTTGAGTTTTATTGGATTATTTGCAATCCAGAGATCGGATTTAGAGAGTTGAAAGCGTCAAATATAAAATTTACGTGACAATATAAATAGGTATACCAGTAGGCGGACTACGACCATTTTTGAGAGTATATTTTAGTCGAAGATGTGGACTCGAGAGTGAAAATTTAGCTTTAAATTCGCTCTACAAGCTGAGAAATTGAACTAAAAGGACGGGACAATTCACATTTTCTATAAAAAGTAGACGTGGCACTGGTGCGATTTTCGGATACCAAACACTTTAATACCAAACAGCCTATGATGACAAAGAAAATTCGTGCCAAATTTTATGGCGTGATTTATACAGACAAACTGACAGACGGACGGACTTGGCCAAATCGGCTCAGGAGGTGATTCTGAGGCAGAATATATATACTACCACGCCTCCTTTAATGCGTTATAAACCGAAGCACAAAGTGAATATACCCTCATCTCTTCGGGTGATAAAAATTAATACAGGTGCACATTAATACGAAAAAAACCCAATGCAAAATATTTTTTACCCCAATTCCAAGACTATGTCTTAGAAGAAAGTCTATTAACTATTCTATGAAAAATTGAAGCTGATTAACCATTGTTAAAAACAAATAAGTTACCAAATTTATATACGAATAGTAGATTAACATTGGCGTT
This sequence comes from Conops quadrifasciatus, assembly GCA_949752815.1. NCBI lineage: Eukaryota > Metazoa > Arthropoda > Insecta > Diptera > Conopidae > Conops > Conops quadrifasciatus. The sequence continues at coordinate 18,085,967 of OX457079.1, forward strand.
GGCATTCTCTAATTTTTCAATTACCTCGCCATTGAATCAGAGCAACACTTGTTGTTTGACCACCTCGATAGCATTTTCAGCAAACGTATTTCTTTCTCTATGCAGCCTGGATAAATGGGTTAATAAACTGAAAAAATTATTATTTTTATTATGTTTGCAAATATCGCACGAATTTACAATACAAGACCTTTTCCCACATAATATCCTCTTCAGTACGTACACTCCTTTGGCTACAACACATTCAGCCATTTTAGTGGCCGGCGATTCAGAAGAATCTGCATTAGGAGATTTCGTCGTTTAAATCATGCGTAGTACTTAGTTTAAAATTGGCATATTTAATCATTTAATTTGCATATCCTAAATGCAAATAAAGATTAAAATAAATAAAGCAAATAAATAAAGATTTATTTCAAATCTTTAAAATTGGCATATTTTGCAAATGGATTTTTTCAATGGATTTTTTAATTATCCTTCCTCAAAGACACGTTTTAATGTAAATATGTTTTAATATAATGTTTTAATAAGATGTATCCGATTAGTCAGATGGTCACAGCGTTTTCTAATTTTCGTGCCCTCACTGTTATGATTTGTTGTACGACACGTCAAAAAACTAAGTAAAACTTTCACCTTATTTTTATTTTTAATTATATTTATACTATTATATATTATTTATATTTTTAATTATATTATTATTTGAAACCATCACCAAAAATCGTTATCTGTTATCAATAGCAAAGAAAAAAATCCAAACGCTATTATTTATCATACGAAAATAGAATGAATTAAATGTAAAAAAAATCGTGTGCTTTCTCATATGAGAACTTTTTTGAGGAATATAAATTGCTTTACACCATGATAACTGTCTTTTTTGAAAACACATATGAAAAGTCATATGACTTATCAGATAGTTAAAGTGCCTTTTAAAATGACACAACTTGTTAACGGACATATGGCTGTGTTTCCAGTATGATTGTTTTTTACTTTAAAGAGAAACCTCCCTAAAGAAATGGGCCCTTGTGTATTTTAACTTGAAGCGTTTTACATCTGTGGCTTTCCCGCGCTATGACATTTGGCCGTTTCGTACGGCTTGTGCTTTCTCATTAATTTCTTGAGTGTAAAACGGGAATGAAAGTGTGGGCTTTTCTCGCCAATTAGATATAAAGTAATATATTCGAAAAATTGAATAAGTTTATTCTACCCGAATATAATATCGAACTTTGTGTATTATTTTATAATTACTCTCATAATGCCCCGTGTAGCTGTACGTCGAAAGGCTTCTGAGAGATTGGAAAATGGTGACAGTGAAGTACCGGCAAAAAAAGTAGGCCGTTTGAATTTTTCCTTACCGCTTCCTACTAGACCTAAAATTGTTGGTAAGGCATTGGTGTGTGGACAAGGCGATATGGGTCAGTTAGGTCTTGGCGATGATGAGACCAAATTTGAACGTAAACGCCCAGCCCTTATAGAGGGCATTGATAACGTCGTGGATGTACGCGCGGGTGGTATGCATAACTTGTTATTGACAGACGATGGACGCATATTTTCATTTGGCTGTAACGACGAAGGAGCCTTAGGACGAGATAGTTCTGTTGAAGGATCTGAGTTCAAGCCTAAATTAGTGGAGCTTCCCGGAAAAGCACTTAAGATCACCGCCGGCGATTCTCATTCTGCCTGTTTATTAGAGGATGGTCGTGCTTTTGCTTGGGGCTCCTTTCGGGACTCGCATGGTAATATGGGATTGACGTTGGAAGGTAACAAACGGTTGCCCATCGAAGTATTGCCAGGTGTGGTGTGTTGTGACATCGCTTCTGGTGCAGATCACTTAGTAATACTGTCATGTGCCGGGAAAGTGTTTACCGTGGGTTGTGCCGAACAGGGCCAATTAGGCCGTGTTTCGATGCGTTCAGCTTCTGGCGAAGGTTTGTTTTGCAAATATATCTAAGAACTTTGAATATCTAACAAAAAGTCTTCCTTAGGTCGCCGGGGTAAAACAGAGCTGCTACGTCCAGCTGAAGTCGTAGTTAAGCGTGCTAAACCCATTGAAAGCATTTGGGCGACAAATTTCTGCACGTTCTTGCGTGAAGCAGAGACTGGCACTATCTGGGCCTTTGGGCTTAATAACTACAAACAATTAGCTTATGCAAAAGACCAGGCCACAATCATTAATCCTATAAAGACCACCTTTGATAATGTTAAACAGATTGCTGGGGGCCAGCATCATACCTTAGTACTTAAAGATGACGGTTCTTGTCTCGTCATTGGGCGACATGACTATGGTCGTTTGGGACTGGGACAACTTGGTGATGACGTTAAGGAACTACAGCTAATAAAATTTCTTTCGGATAAAAAGGTTGTCCATGTGTCGTGTGGTGAGGCACAGTCATTTGCAATTACCGACGATGGAAAGCTCTATTCATGGGGTATGGGATCAAACCATCAGTTAGGCACAGGTTCGGAAGACGATGAACTGGAGCCCGTGCAGATTATTAGTAAGCAGACTCAAGAAAAACGCATAATTCGTGCGTCTAGCGGAGGGCAACATAGCATTTTTTTGGTTGAGGATGATGCCCGATATGTGAATACAAATGAGAAATCAACTCTCCAAAAGAAACCATCTCATTTAGGGGTACCTACAGAATTCGAAGCAAACAAAACTGTAAAACTAAAGAAAACAGAGGACACTAAAGCGAATGGTAAAGGAGAATTGGTAAAGGTGCCTAAAAGTAAAGGAAGTGGGGTGGTTTCGGCGGAAGAAATAAAAACTTCCCCCAAACGTAACCGCAAGAAAAATTAATGAATTCCGTTTCATTTATTAATTATTTCACTTGTTTTTCAAATTAATTTACACTGTTTTCTTTGATCCCAACACTGTTATGGATTCGATTTTTGACAACATCAAAATAATTTCTTTGTTTGTTTTACACTTTTTCTTGTGTAGAATTTAAATGTAAAAATTAAATTTAATTTAGTAACATAATAAAAGAATCTTGAAATGTTTCTCGTTTGTTTCAAAGCGTCTGTAGAATTGCCGTCATTCAGAAAATACATTGGTTATCATGTAGTCACTGGAGGAGAATTTAAGTGTTCAGTGTACATATTAGGTTGGTTCCGAGTTAAAAGCGTTAAGAACGCGCATAGTACTCAGACGAAGGATCTAGGGTTGGCAATCCCGCGCTTAATTTTCAAACTCTGGGATTGCATTTACCTAGTCCCGGGATTTTATATTTGTTATTGAAAGATATTAACATATTATTTCAACAAAATTAATAACAAGACACTCAAAAAAAGGTTTATAAAAAACAATTTATTAAATTAAAGGAAACTTATAGTTTTTATAATATTATGCATTCTTTATTAAATTCTAAAAAGTCAGATTTAATATTCGCAATACAGCAATCGGCAGTGCAGCAATCACTGCTTTCCACAGCATGCCGTAGCAACAGCAAAGGAAAAATGAGCTTGCAATACGAGTAGCACAGCACGCCTAGCAGTGAACTTTCAAATAGCAGCAGCAAGCATAGCAGTTCCAAAATGAATTTTTGCAGTAACAGCAAGTATAAGCATGATTTTATGTGCTGTGCTTGCTGCGTGCTGTTGCTTTCAAACTCTGCCTAGAACTTGAAAGTTATAAATTTTAGAAATTTGTTAACGGTACGGAGGTGTCTGCACTCGTCCGCTTTCTTTAGCCTCCCTCCGACGAACTCTTCAACTTCGAAGTTGAAAAGAAGTTTCCCAAATCTAAAAGGAAACTTCTCACAATAAAATACAAAGATCACTTAATAATCTTTAAAATAGCGAAGATCTAGTAAAACTGAAAAAAAACAAACAAACAAATATAATCAATGTATGGCCACTAGGGTGGTCCTTAGTTATATGGGTAAAAAAATTTTGTGAGATTTTTTTTTTCTTACCCCCCCAAATTTTTACATATGATAAGAAAACTATATATCCAAGCTTTTAGCGAGATCGGATATCGGCAAGTCGTGCCGCAGAAAACTGCTTACACCTGATTGCAGTTTTTGCACTTTGCAGGCAAAAAGTGTTTATTGGGAGGGAAGTATACGTCGTAATTTTCAATTTTCTCAAGAACTATAAGACATAGATCCGTTCTGTTTGAAACATTTTTTGTAGAATTTATCAGAAAACTACGGAATCAGAAAAAAAATATACTTATTCATGTAATTTTTTGTAAAAAATTTCGACCAAAAATTTTTTTTCGAAATTTGTTTTGAGAATTTTAAATTTGAGATTAATTTTCTCAAAAACTATTTGACCTAGAAGTCTAATTTTAAAAGTATTTTAAAGGTTGGATATTTGTTTTTAAAAAACAGGAATGATATAAGTGTTCCCGTTATTTTTTGAAATTTTTTTTATGGTTTGAAGTCGCGTTTTTAGAAAACCCCCTCCTGCGCCTGAATTGGGGAAAATTGCCCCTCCCCCTCCTGACTTTTTCCTTGTCTCGACTCAACCTACACGTCCAAAAACTTTTGATACATCTTATACGGAACACCCTGGATATATGTCAATACATGCCGACTTTTATTACGGTTGATTTTAGTCGCATCGGGATAACACCGCCGATAATCTTCTAGTACTTTCAAAATGAAATGTTTATTATTTTTTCGAACTCTCAGCAAGAGCTAAAGTAGAAACACTTGCTGTTGTCAATGGCAGTGAGTGTAATTACATTTACGGTACACTTATGCCGTGGTTAAATTTTTAAACTTTGCCTTAAATGCGGCACGGGTTCCCGTTATCCGATTTCGCTAAAAATTGGCACTTATCATTCTTTCATTACGTGTCATAATTTAGAAGGGTAAGACCAAAAAAAATCGGAAGTTGAAAAATAAGGACCAGTCTAATGGCCACCCATACGATGAAACTTTTCATTTTTACTTATAACACATACGCACGTAATCGACTGCTAAAATGTAAAAAATATCTTTATTAATAAGATTAGCATCACTAAATGACATGTTCTTTCGTGCTTTTTTAATATAACTGTACATTGTGTATATGTATACTGTGTTCATTATCTTCCCACTTTTCTTAACTTTTTGTTTTCAAGAGCACTCTTGAAACGATGATTACATACCGAAAATTTGGTGCCAGCTCCATGGATGTTTCGATTTATGGCTTACTCAAGCAACAAAAGATTTTTATAATTTTATTGTAATGAAAAGTAAAGATTTTAGCTTCTTATAACGGAATAAGGAACTACAAATAACAATATGAATAAATTGTCCACACGAAATCCATTTACTGTAACATAGTTCTATGTTTATGATACAATATCTGATTATCTGATATACGCATTCTATAATTTTTACTCAGCCGTAATGAATGGAAAATGATACAATACAAAACAGTAGCATTATGGAAATTATAATACGTAGAATTTTATAGGCGAATGCAATTAAACCAGGCAGGCACTCTCCGTCAGTAAGAGACATAACTGCATCGCCTTTATCAATACCTGTGCTGAATAGTTGTTTTTTATCAACACAGGCGATAGTTTGTGGCAGATGCTGTCTGGTTAAGTTGCATTGCGCCAAAATGTATTAGAGCCTTCTGCCCATTGGGCAAGATGCTGCGCCTAATATGTTGCCCTCTGCGATTAAGTCATCCTGACCTGCGGATGCAGTTTGAAGCCTCAGTAAATAAATGACAGCACCGGAAAGAATCAGCAAAAAGAAAATTGTCGTACACTGCAAGATTTGCAGAAACTTCAGCTGCCTCTGCAATTTGTTTGCTTGCCTTGAAACCTGAAAAAGGGGATGCAAACGTTCATTAAAACATATTTGTTATATACCACATAATGATGCATTTACATCGTTTATACTGCTGGGGGTTTCCTGATTAGATTTCTCTTTTTCTTTTTTTTTCTCTTTTTCGTCGGTCACATAACCGTTGCGATTCTTGTCGACGGATTTGTATACACAAGTAAGACGATGTTGTTCGACTTCGGGGCTATTAAACTGTTTGTGCTTCCACACTTCTGACATTTGCTGTGACGTTAATTCGATTCCTTGTGGAACAGGAATGCACATGACGAGAAATTTGTCCTTGGATGTCTCCGACAAATGATGTTCTGTCTTTAGTAAAATGTTTACCGACACAGTTTCACCGGGATTTAAGATTCCACACCTTGGCCGAACACGGAATTTTTCCGGTGAGGTGGTCTGGATCTGAAATTTGAAAATGCAGCATTCTTGTTCAGTGAAAATGTATCCAAGTGTCGCGCGTGCACTAACTTTGTAAGTGACCGGAATTCTACTTATACAGTTTATTTCAACAATGCTGTCACTGCCTTCTCCCTTGGAAAAGGCGAGGAATTCATTTGGCGAAAGCCGCAACATATCTTCAGAAATTTCTGAAAAGGAGACAAATAATTTTTAGATCAATTATAATGCAACTATTTTTAATAAATTTTTATGATAAATCAAATTTGTTTACTTGACTTGAAAGTGAAAACAAATTTTTTTTTAATTTCAAAGGAAAGAGGTCAAATATGAAAATTTCAGTCATGATATAAGTTAGATATCTTTAAACTCTCTCTCGCTATATATGTATATACATATATATATACATATATATATATATATATATATATCGAGGGGAAGCTTGTCCTAGAGTATTTTTATAATACTATAGGAAATTTTTTTAAAATGTTCTTATAGAAATAATGGACTGTATAATTGACTTTATAAAACTTTTATTGAACTACAAAAAATAATTTGTTCATAATTTATAATAACAAAATGGCGGCTGTAAAGCATTTATTCGTCGATGCGTTTTTTAAGGGATCCACGGGCTAAAAAAAAACCCATACATTTTTTGACCTAGATAAAAAAACTAAAAAGTTTCAATCATATATAACAATAGTTACGTTTCTCTCTGTAGGATGTTTTCGATATATTGATATTTGGCTAAATGGTACACTTAAAAAAAAATTAAAAAAATCGACAGATAATAGTTTATAAAAAAAAACTATGCGATACATAAAAATATCCTACGTCTCTCTCAGTACAATGCAATTTTGAATATACACTAATAATTTGAGATCGATTAGGTGAACATTTGTAGAGTTATGTTTCCTGAAATTATGGGCTCTTAGTAACTTTTGCATAACGTGCATAATCTTTTGATATAATATTATATCAAAGTATATGATGAGAAGTTTTCAATTTTTCTACCCGCTGTATTATTTCGAGTTTTGATTGAACCAGACGATAAAAGGTAAGAAGAAAAAGACCATCGTATTTAAAGTGTGCATAGATTGAAATTAAGTCCGATTTACACTTACACCAACCAAGCTTCCACGGAAACCCTGACTAGTTGAAATCCATTACCTACTCCACTTTAACCTCTTTGGAAATAGCCGCAAAGAGAGCTTTATCATAATTGGGCTTGAAAATTAATTTCGAAACGGAGCTTAATAACTACGAAGTCAGGACATCTACTGACGCAAAGCATATGGCTATTAACATCAACGAGCGCTTCTTATTCAACACCATGCCACAAATTAGTGAAAAAAGTCTTAAGAACAGCTTAGTTCGGTTTTAGTAGCTGAGACGCTCTACGGTGCGAGTGATTAATAATATATTATATTAACTAAATAATAATAATAATATAATATTAATAGTTATAATAGTTTAGTTAATATTATATTTTAACTAAATCTCTATAGACTTAAGTCTGGCCAGCACGCGGCGCGCCACGTTATATTGTGCGAAAACAAAAAAATCCATGCAAAATCCATTTTTTCTGCTTTGTTTTAGTTTTGGGTCTTCTTAATCAATGTATTATGCGGAAAGATTTAAGTCGACAACCTAGTTTAAATTTTGAAAACTAATTAAGTAATAAATAAGTTTTTTAATGAACACCGTTGAATTTTATGCTGTGTTCGATATGAATTCTTGTTTCGCGCACCTAAAATTATACTAACATTAAATGCCCCGCCCCGGCTTGATTTATTGTATGAGGAGCGCATGTCATTATCTATTGTATCGATGTTCATAAGTCATTAATTTTTGTCTAATAATTGCATATATTTTCTTAAAATAGGTTTGGTTTCATGAGGTTAAGTAGTATAATAATTTTCTTAGAGACTTATGTACATACATATATTTAAAAAATAAGGATAAAAAATGCTTTCGGCGCAAACTTATCTATATATATCTTATCTTATTAAACGAGCTAAAATTGTATATATATTTGTAGCTTTTTTGAGGTCGAAAACGGCTCTAAGGATTTCTTTGATATTCATATATTAGCGAGATTGAGAGATTGCAAATCGATCTGTCGAGGTGTTTTTTTCGAAAAAATTCGTTTTGGTAGTTTTTTTTCTCTATTAAAGTGGTTGATCAACAAGTGTGTGAATAATTTATTGGCATTTATTGACATTGATTTGTTTTTGTTTTTAAATTTTGTTCTGTTTTGATATAAAATGTCAATATATATTCAAATATTTTTGTTTTGTTTTGTAAAACTTCAAGAAATTTACAAACAGTGTCAATGTTTTCAAGGCAAAAATGTTTATAAAAATTGAAAAAATTTTGAAAAAATTCGATTAAAAACGATAGAAAGGCCTTCTTTTACTATTCACACTGCAAAATATCAAAACTTAAAATTTTTCGCCCCATTAAACCTAACTCATAAAACTTGGAAACGTTTGGAAAAAAGTACCGAGCAACTGCTCGGGGTCCCAGGTTCTTAAATATTATAAGAAGCACAGTTAGAAGTTAAAGAACATCCAGTGATCTTAATTTATTGTAAACGGGATTAGCTCATTTTGGTCACTTGTGTATGAAAATTTTCTCCGTTTTGTAGCAATGCGTAATTTGGTACCCAGAATTTGTTCGCGTAGGACCAAAGTTTTAAAAAAAGGTGTAATGGTCACTGGACCTTTTACCTACTCACAAATCTATTACTTACAAGACCCACTAACAGAATCTGGCTTACCTTTTCGCGGACGAATGTGGTCTCCTTGCTCCAGAGGAGAGGTGTCCATTGGATTTTCATCGAAGTGAACCTTGAAATGAAATTTTTCTTAAGTAAAAATGAATAAGTACTTAAATGTAGGCAGAGATCGCTCTATTAAAACAATTTAAACGATATCAATTTCTGTACTCCACTAACGCAAGCAAAGCTAGCGACTAATTACTATACCAGAAGTGAAGAAAGAAATGGTTTAACAAGTCAGCAATTTTTAAGACAATTCTGCTCAGAAGCAGAAAACATATTTAGAAAATTCGAGTGGCACACTGGCCCTGGAAAATCTTAATGTAAAGGAATGTGGGGTAAAAGGAAGAACGAGATATTGTTGCGTCAGCAGTACTGACATACATGTACATACATGCATACATACATTACACTTATCATATCGTATAATGTAGAAGTAGGTTTGAAAAGACAGAAAGGCACGTACTATACATATTGTTTTTTGTTACCACAAAATGGGGCACTCTTTCTACTATATGCTCATTTTCTTGATACAATTTTATAAGATGAGTAACCAAGCGTCAGAACTTTTCAGCGTCTGAGCTTCCAATTGCTCCCATAAGGTTGTACAGGAGAGAATGGGAGAGAGAGATAGAGTGAGTGAGAGAGAGAGAGAGAGAGAGAGAGAGATTATACAGATAGGCAAAGAGATTATAACATCAGTTGGAATGTTATAAGAGGTTTGTGAATCAGATAAAATTTTCAGTGCTAGCATGGAGGTTTGTGTACTAGACAAAACAGTCACTTTGAGGTGACTAAAAGAAAAGACAATAGATTTCAAAGATGTAACACGTAGAACAAACAAACGGCACCAAAAATTCTTTCGCCCTAACAAGAGCTTTTATGCTCAGAGCGTAAGTACTGAGCGTAATAAAAGAGTGAACGTCTGGATGCTCTCTAAACCGGTTTCGTTGATCTATTTTTAGATTGCTATACCACATGCGCATAAAAAGATTAAATTTATTTATAAGGCTAAAATATAAAATAAAATTTTATTAAGATATTTACGAAGCTACAATTAATAAATATGTATTATTATTTGGAATTCTGTATTTTAAAATAATTTTGTTCTATTTAGAATATAAATATTTTATTAAAAAGCTTTTTACATTTATTATAAAAGGCTCTGGGAAATAACGCCCAAATGAAATAAAGCCCACTTTTTTTTATATGAAGATTTGAAATCGTAAAATTTGGGTGTTATTTCATTTTTTTGGGGCTTTATTTCATTTTCAAAAAAACTGAAAAAAAATCATTATTATTAAATTATTATTTATTGTGGGCTTTATTTCGCGGAGCCGTTATAAAAATAAACTTGCAACTCAATAACAAATTATGAATCGAAATATAGTTTGCAATAATGAAGCAATCTGTATTAACATTTTGATTCATAATATATTAATTTGCAAGTTTATTTTTATAATAAATGTACAAAATTGACTAAATTTATTAAAAAAATGATTAACAAGCTCATACTACGGCTAATTTTACCAAAAAAATTTGTAATTAATTGTACCATATATTAACAGCCAACTGTTGAATGCCGACTGTTCCCGTTTTTTAATAGGAAGTTCACTCTACGTCATTCGTATTGAAAAGTTTGTTTAATCGCTTTCTTTTATTCCCGACGATAGTTTAAAGAGTTAATTTCTTTGAGTTTAATAAAAATATTAAACGAAGGAAATTACAGAGAAAGATAAATTTCTGTATATTTACTAGAGGTCCGCATGGAACGTCTTAAAAGCACTTTCAAGATTCAGAAACTCTACCCTAATTTCATTCGTACAAAAACGTATGAAGATTCGGTTTCATTTGAATCTAGTAGGCGTTTGAATTTCTGAGTTAAGGAGTAAAATTTTCATTCGAAATGTACTGTACTGCAGTACTGTATTCAAGTGTATTCGTGTGTTCGAGACATCCCATGCAGACCTCTAATATTTACAGGCGTATTCTGGCTGATTAACTAAGCTCACATTAACAAGCACATAAGGAAATATTTTTCCTTCCAATGCCACAATTTTTGTTTGCGGTCCAAAAATTCATATAGACAAATTTTGGGTTTCGAAACACGAATTTAAAGCCGGTTTTTAATTTTAATCCTTCGTTTACCTGGCGTAGGTGAAAACGCCCACAGGGATGAGGGTATAATAATTTTGTTCTTGCGTTTGTAACGCATTAAAGGAGGCGTGGCAGGTATAAAAAAGTATGTATATATATTCCGGCTCAGAACCAGCTCCCAAGTCAAAAACATATTTTTGTTTCCATTTTTTATAAGAATTTAGCACCACTTCGTGAAATTGAAAGGTTTTTCGATGAAAGGTAGGCAATACTTTTTAAAAAGCAAAGGGTCATAGAGAAAACTGAATAGGATCAATCGCAACGTCGGTATTTCCCAGCGTCTGAGCTTCCAACTGCTCCTATAAAGTTATACAGGATTAAGCGAGAAAGGCTATACAGACGATGGGAAGCTAGACATGCATTCTGGGGCTACTGATAGTCTTTGCTAAAAGCCATTCACAAGCACGACAGCAGACGTCAAAACATCTATCTAGACAAAAAGTAAACAAACAATAAAAGAAAGAGCAGCGGGGATGCAAGTGCCAATTTGTTTTCTTTCTCGTTTCTCAAAAGTCAATGTAATTTTGTAATTTTTTCAGCATTTGATGTGTTCAGGCTTTAAGACGACAGCAATTTAGGTATCGTCTCGTGCTAAAAAGACGGCGTCGTGCTTGTAAATAGCAAAAGTCGACAGCAATCATAGAATTCATACTTTATATCAATTGATTCATACAATGTAAACCCACTGCGTGTTCCAATTTCATTTTGTCAACGCAACGCACAACGCGCTTATTTAGGTTTCACAGTAAGAGTGTAAATTTTACTAAATTTATTTTAGTAAGGAACGAACTGATTCGAGGCTAATATACATATGTACTACTGTAAAGCGCCACAAGTTACTTTGTACTTTATGTTGTTACTTATGTTACGTTGTTATGTTGTTACTTTATGTTACTGAGGCATATTTTGCATTTTAAATCACATGTTAAGCGATTGTGAATCTCTCTCGCTGCAGTTGTATTTTGGATTTCGAGTATATTGTTGCATTATATGACGCACTATTCTCAATGCAAGACCATTTGTCGAAAATAGTGATCTGTCCTATTAAACTAACAGCATACATACCCTTGACATTGTAAAGACAAAAAACTGCCATCCACAGCCTGTGTAACTTTATCAATTATTCAGCATATGTAGGTATTTACGAATTGGCTCAGTGGAGAACACTATGAATATAAAAGAAACAATATGATTGCTCCTACGAATATATACAATTAGTCCAGAAAGCTGGTAATCTATACAAATCCATAAAGGCGTTCGAGTTCGAGTCGTTCTTTCACCAAAAAGACTGTTAAGAGTTTCAATCTCCTACGTTTTTGCTGTTAAATTTCTGATATTATCAATAGCTTACAAAAAAATTAAGAAATTAACCCGCTTGTTAAAGGAAACTTGTCCAAAACATCTGAACCCAGAAATTAAAAACAACAGAAATATCTATGGCCTTTTCTCACCTCACAGAATTATGCTTGCTGAAAATCAACAATGAGTTTTTTGAAATAGCACATGTATTCAGAGTTGCCGAGTTTTTCAAATAATCGAGTACTAATGTTATCCAAATAATGGATTTTCCAAGAGGAACGAGTCGGTGTTGACAGTCCATGGCGGCCATGTTGTTTTGGTGGCGTCTGTAAATTATGTTGTTTATAATTCAGTCAGTAATACCAAATAACGCTAATATAGCGGCCCGGCTAAACGGTTTTTAATCCAACCTAAATTTAGTGTCAGATATAGGAGATATATTCGTATACACAACTTTTCATCATTAGTCTGTTTAATGCTATGTTCAGAGTGACTTTTGAGTTACATATGTTTTATTTTTGTGCTTTTTTATACGTCCAACGCTTTCTTCTAGGATCCATTGAAGAAAATTGATTGCTTTGTTTCCATTTCATTTTTAAAAAAATCAAAAATTTTAATTGATTTTATTTTTCCAGAAATTTAACACAATTTTTTCATATGTCAATGAAGTGTCATGATATGTGATATAAGTGACAAAAGCGCCAATTTAGTACAAAATTCAGAGTTGCAAAAATTTTTGATATGGTTTATGGGCTAATTTATGATAAATAACAAACAGTAGGTGGTTTTAGGTGATACAACATAATTTACGTATGATTTAGCTTTAAATAAAGAGAATACATTTAGCCATAAATTACGTGAAATTACGCAAAACGTGACAAAAATCGTATTTTTGTTTTTGTTTTGCATATAAAAAGACGATTTTCGGAACGATATCGTCTCTTGGAATAAGGGTGTTAGTGCCACTCCGAACATGGTATTACATTTTAAAAAAAATTTTGCTCGCTGCTTGTTTTCGTCCCGCCCTATTGTGGAGGCTCACTAGTCATAAATCTTGTTATTTATTTCTTATTCCTTGCTCCAAGATCCTTGTTTTGGGTTTGAGTAAACACACAAGCTTTAAGAAAAATTAAATTTGTCAGGAATTATATCCACATGCGGTAAGATAAAATATTTTAGGTTTGGAACCAATCTCAATTTGCGCCATAGGTACAATGTATTTTTAAAACAATTTTAGTTAACAGGGTGTAACACCGGGGCTAACCCGGTGTTTACTTTTAGGGGCTACCCCGGCTGCTCAGCAAAAATAAATTAAAAAACTATTTACAAACTACTCTAAGAGCTATGCCACTTTTTTTAAATTTTTGCGCTCATAATCATATTATTGGGCACTACAACCACAAATTCGGGAATTAGCAGTGGATTTAAAAAAAAATATCTTTAAATGCTGCGCCTTTCCCATGCGCAGCACAATTTATGACCAGCTGTTTCTGCTTTTTTTTCAAAAACGTTTAAAAACAAAAATTTGGTTTCCTCTTTTTTTAATGGCTGAGTTTAAAAGCTTCTGGTGAAAAAAATGTATGCAACCTAGTGACCCACAATTTCAAAAATATGACTACTTTATGCAGTTTTCGAAACAGGTATAACATATCTTACTTTTATTGAAAAATTATTAATTAATTGCTAGTTATTCATCAAGAGCCCCTCCCTGATTAAGCCAAAAAAGTTAAAAATTAAATAGAATTTTATCAGGATTACGTAAGTGCAAATAAAGGTAACAAATAAATGTAATAAAGGTATCGGTATAAATAGTATGAATAGGAATTTATCTGTCATCACAGGCTGTTTGGTATTGAAAATGGGCAAAATCGGACCGCTGCCATGATTATTAGGTATTAAATTAGGTAAATATTGATGTATTGATTTGAGAGGTGAATTTCGCAGCTGGCCACCGTTTTTTGGGATTCAAAAGGTGTGATCTACATCGACTACCTGGGCAAGGGCAAAACGATTACAGGGCTCTACTATGCCGAATTATTGGGCCGAATTGCAGAAAAAACGGCCCCATTTGGCGAAGAAAAAAGTGCTCTTCCACCATGATAACGCACCGGCTCACACCTCTGCCGTCGCCACGGTAAAAGTTGGTCGAATTAGGCTACGAACTGCTGCCCCATCCACCGTATTCTTTAGTTTTGGCCCCGTGCGACTTCTGTTTGTTTCCAAACTTGAAAAGGTCACTCGCCGGCAGAAATTCGAGTCGAATGAGGAGGTTATAGCTGCCGGAGGCCTACTTTGCAGGCCTCCAAAAAACGTACTTTTCAGACGGGTTAAAAAAGTTGGAACATCACTGGTTCAAGTGTATCGAGCTGAAAGGAGACTATGTAGAGAAATAAATCGCCACTTTTTCAAAATTTTCGTTTTTCTTTTGTGGGCTAAGTACTTATCGGACCGCTCTTGTAGTTTAGTTTAGTAGTAGTTTAATTTAGGTAGTTTAGTTTCTTTGCAAGGAAAGATGAGGTGTTCCTTACATGGTGTCTCCACTGGCCAGAATTTCTGGTAAGACAGTATCAAAATTTCTCGGCACAGTGGCACTAACCAAAAACTAGAGACAATAGGCACAATATTGGACTGGCACTATCAATAAGGTATTGACGAAACAACAAAAAACAGTTGTAAATCTATTGAAACACTATTAAGCGCACAGCCTGTTTGAAAGACACGCCACGACACTACTCCAACGTGCTATTGCTTCAGTCCTTCAGAAAATTTAGAATCTCTGTATGAACGGCACTTATGTATGTGTAAGCTGCATAGTATATGTATGTATATGGTCGGTTTAGAGTTCAAACCCACCGGTAGCAAAGGGAAGCTTATGGGACGTCGTTGATGCCGTCTCTCTTCAAAAACGAGAGGATGGAATATAGAATACACAAATAAACACTTATAGCCCGAACACAGTCAGGTCGCTAGCGACTAGTCGCTGTCAAAATTACATTAGTTCTTATGGGAAACGAGAAAAAAATAAAATTTCCCCTCAGTCGCCAGCGACTGAACTCGCAGCGACTGCTCTATTTCTAATTTAGTCGCTCCAGTCGCTTGCCTGTTTGCTTTGTTTAGACAAATTTGACATTTCGTTTTAACGAAATAGATATACATACAGGAGTTAAGTCGCTGTAGCGAGCGACTTGATCGTAATCAACTTCTGGCGAATGACAACTCCAGTCGCTCTAGTCGCTGATTTCAGCGACCTGACTGTGTTCGGGCTATTAGGCGTTAGAGAGCGTTGCTGCCGGTTGTCGCTACCAGGCAGTGGCGTAGCTAGGGTTTATGCCGCCCGGGGCGATTAAACAAATTGCCGCCCCGGGCGATTAAACAAATTGCCGCCCCAATTAAGTGCTAAAATTTTTAAGATAAACTTATTTTGTGTTATTATTTCGTTATTATTTATTAATTTTTATTGAACATTAACAGAAAATAATAGAAGATAGATCCGATATTGCTGACCGATATAGCTCTTTTTCCATTTTTCTATATACGCGAACACATCCGCTTCCACACGCGGTCAAAACAAAACTACGAGTCCGATTCGGCTGAAACTTTGACAGTAGGTGTCTACAAGAATGTACTACACGATAGTAAATTTCTCTTGCGGTCGTGGCGACCGTTGGGTTGTGAGGCTAAGTACTTATCGGACTGCCATCTCCCCTATCTAAATACGGGAGATGGACAAAATCCCGAACGACAAAATCCCGACCGTTTTTAGCAATCCCGAACGACAAAATCCCGAACGACAAAATCGTGAAAAAATGGCATTGCATAGAGTGTTTTTATTGCTTTTCGTAAAATAAGCGCTATATCCGCAATTTTCCAGGGAGTTCTATTGGCTGAGAGTAAACTTAGCAGCAAACACAACGGTTTGTTTACCAAGGGTTACAACTCCTGCCGCGGCCGAAGGCCGCCACATGCAAAAACTCTGTATGCGAATATTATATAAGCACCGAAGCCGACATTCTTCTTACCCAGGGTTACTACCCCTGCCGCGGCCGAAGCCCAGCACGCAGAAGGACCTTGGATAGAGGAAGACTTTTCAGCAAAGAAGATGGTTTTGTTGGCTGAGGGTTTTAATCCCTGCCACGGCCGAAGGCCGCCATGCAGAAAGACACTTTTTGCCTGCGCAGAAGGACCCTGGATAGAGGAAGACTTTTCAGCAAAGATGGTTTTGTTGGCTGAGGGTCTTAATCCCTGCCACGGCCGAAGGCCGGCACGCAGAAGGACCCTGAGTAGAGAAAGACTTTTTTAGCAAATAATATAGTTTTGTTGGCTGAGGGCTCTTATCCCTGCCACACATTAAGTGCAAGAATTTTGGGATTTTTCTGGATTTTGTCGTTCGGAATTAAGTTTCGGAAATAAAGTTTCAATATGAAAATTTTCTTAGAGGTCCATATTTATTTTTTAAAATTTGCCGCCCCCGAAATCGTGCCGTTCGGGGCGGGCCGCCCCCACCTCCCCCCTCTAGCTACGCCACTGCTACCAGGTTGTGTTTCTACTGTTATCTGCAAGGTGAAAACGAAAAGAATTGTTCCACGGCTATCCAACCCAGGTTTAATCGACGGTTATTAATCCAGCGCACAAATTCCGCCGGATTTTTTTGGTACAGGCTAAGACATTCGCGCGACATGTCCGACCGTTCGCGCTTATGGTCGATCGTTAACAAGCGCGGCCCCAGCGCGCGTATAATTTTCCCATAACCAAATCTTGATGTAAAATCTTGTATACCCGTTCAGATGATATCCCACAAGCCTCAGCAATATCCATAACAGTGAATCGACGATCTTCCATCACAGTTTGATGCACTAAACATTTCGTAGCGGTTTTCGGACGCCCGGGACGTTCCTCATATAAAATTATCATACGACTACCCAATTCGTACTCGGCCACCCAATATTTTACTATTTTAAATTAGGATTCTTCCCCCTTCAAATGAAGGAATTTTATCACTGCGCGATACTAAATTTTCTCCATTGTTGACAGATGATGTCAATTGAACACTTTGGAAGAGTGCCATAGATAAATTAATGTTAATGTTTCGGAGAGGAGTCCCCGGATTCAAGGCCTGATTCTGATTGGGCTTTTTGATGGAGAAATACTAGGACTGTGACCTAGATTAGGAAAGAATATAACTTCTGCCTACAAGAAACTATAATACAAAAGAAAATAAAACATACTTGCCTTCTTAGACAATGTAGCTTGCTGTACGTCCTTCACTGTCAAATGTGTTGTTAAAACTTCTGCGCTTTCACCATATAGCAATTCAGAAGTATTTTTTTCTGGAATAAAACTGAATTCATAAGGGTCGCTTCCTCCCCAAGTAGTGAGACAGTTTTCTTTGTTAATGTACAATGTTATATCTTTTCTGGTAACCACTTTTAAAATTTCCAAAGCTTTTCTTGGCAAAATGCTTTTAATTAATTTAAAAGCAGCTGAAAAAAAGTTTTCAATTTTTTTATCTGCCAAAACTAACCCGAATCTAAGTTACCATTAAGCATCCAGGCCATTTCATATATTATGATGTAATTCAATGAATTTGGATAATATTGCTTAAAAGTATCAATTATGCGCTTCACAAAATCCAGATCCATATTAGATAAACCAGTTCCTGCCATGTCAAAAACTACTGTCATTTTTTCCATATCAGTTTCCCGTAGAATTCTTTCGATCCAATATACAACAACTCTCATCATCTCCTCCATATCCTTTGTACCTTTGGTATGCAGCTTAGTTTTAAATATTAAGAGACGCATTCCATCGATGTCCTTATTCCGAGCAAAAACGATTCCTTCCTTAAGATAATCTGTGTTTATGTTGCTTTCAGTAATATCATTAACTCCAAATTGTTTTCGCCACGAACAGGTTTCCCAGATTTGGTCAAGGGACATTTCCATATCTAACTCATTCATTTGCAAGAAACGGGTACACCATGTATCCGTATGTCTTATTCGACTAATATCAGCCGGATGAAAAGATTCTGTTTAAAGATAGTACAACATAGTTCAGTTGAGTTTTGGGAAAAAATTGTACAAAGTTGAGAACTTGTTTTAGCACAATAAAAAAATTCAACTCATCATTACAAAAAGACTATACAATTAAAAAATTGTCTACCAAAAAATATTTATATTCATCCTTTAGGGGTACCCTTGTTAAGAAAATGCTACCTTCGAAGTGCTGACCAGCACTTTTCACATTGTGAAATCAGGCGCTAAAACGGCACTCCTATTCTGAATATGGATCCAGAGCATATAACCTGTTTTTTAATGAACTCTACAGGTTTCTCCATACAAATCACACAAATGTAATTTACCCAGGCTTCGATATAATTTATTGAGAAACCTACATCTTTTCTACCCTTTATATTGCATAGATATTAGAGAGGTGCACAAGACGTCTCATTCGTCAACATCGAATGAGGTCTGTGTTGATTCGTTTTTGTATGAAGGACACTAGTGTTGAACTCTCTTAACAGCTGAGACACTATTTCATTCGAATGACACTATCAATTATCTTGGAGTCATACTGAAAGGGTATGCGGTAAGGCAATGAGAACTTATGCGGCTCTTGCCCGCATTATGGCAAACACCTATGGATCAAACCAGATGAGTAGACTATTGCTTTCAAAAGTTGTACAGTCTCTAATTATGTATGCGGTACCCATTTGGGTTAAGTGGGTGAAAATAAAATAGAATGTACGTTAAATAAACTGACTTTTCCGACTTTGTGCGCTAAGAGACTGCTGTGGTTTTCGTACCATGTCTCATAAGACGGCCGGCGTCTTAGCTGGTAAACCCCTACCAGATATACTAGCTGATGAGTTCTCGGAGCGTTACCGTATGAAAAAAGAGACTGGTAGAAGTCTTTCACGTCAAGAGGCCGATGAAATTAAGGATATCACCTACACAAGATGGCATCAAATGTGGGATAGTTGCAGTAAAGGAAGATGGACCCACAGATTAATACCCAATATCATATGAAACCTAATAAATATGGATTTCAAGAACAGTACGGTGACGTCGATTTTTATATTACGCAGATGCTCAGCGGTCACGGGTGTTTCCGTAGCTATTTGCATAAATACGGACACGATACACATTAGAGGGCTACATGAGACGCCTCAAAGTCTTATTCAAGCCGTCTTGAAAGTTTTAGGGGTTGTCTTGATTCTTCCATTGCTTTCAAATCAAGCGGTGACTTCTGGAAGCGCTGCTAAAAACATTACCACATGTGCTCCCGATAGTCACGGCTTGATTCCAAATCAAATGGAAGCTCTGCATCAACGCGAAATGTTGCAATGTTAGTTACGAATTTTTCGAGACGTCTCGTTTAAAGATGCACTTCATGTATTTTTCGAGTGCGATGAGTATGTGCAAGCAAAAGCAGCAGTTGTGGAGCTGAGTCGGCAACATATAAAGAGTCCAGCACTGCCTTTACCACTGCTGCTTTTACCACTCGTAAAAAAAAATTATGACACAAAAATTTGCAAAACAGACATTTTGCGCAAAATTCTGTGTCGTCTAGGGTGCCCTTTCGCGAACGAACAATTTTTATACTCGTATTAGCAGCTCTTTTCTTTTAATGATCTAGGTTTTCAGTTAATTAAAAAAACCGTGGGAAGTTTTTAGGCGCCAGGAACTATTTGACAGCAAATTACAACTACTAAAAACAGCTTTTTATTTGTATTATTCGGGCTCTTTTTTGTTCGATTTTAGTTTGGACTTATGACTTATGACGTCCTCAGCTGATAATTTTGATAAAAGGCTGAATTTAATGAATTTCCTCATAACCTGGATAAAACCTGGGTTTTCGATTTTGTATGGAGAATGCCTTGTGTATGAAAAAATCGTAGCTATTGGTTGTATGGAGTTGCCGGATTAGCTAACAGACAACTGTGAAATTGAAACAAAGTTAAATTAGACTAAACTCAAAGTATGTAATTGGTTCGTTAACCAATTAGTTAAATCGGAACTGTGAAAACGGCCCTTAACATTCTTAAACACATTCGGAAATAGTTCAATCTCTGAGACGCATTTTAGAACATGTTTTCTGTCAGGAAATTTACTTTATAAAAAGGATCCAACAAGAATATAACATAATTAGCAATTAGCAAATTAATAACAAGTAAATTTTCGACTACTTAGTACACAATTTAGCTAAGAACGAATATAACGGCTATATTCAACCTTTAAAAGGTTATGCAGGAAACATGGATGGGGTCAAAAAACAGTCCGACCGTACCCCTTGTAAAACCAAGGAACTGACACTATTTGCAATAGATGTAGGCAGTTGCTATTCACTGGGTCTTTTCCAACGACTGATCGAGAGAGTTTTCCTCACGAGATTTTTTAGCACAGTTTCTAACACTAGGCAATAAATTATGTCCACATTTTTACCCTTCACATGCCTGAACTTACCTTTTGGGTGCAAATTTTCATATTTTTGAAAAAAGAGCCTTCGTAATTCATCAACCTGCTCCTTTGTCGGTTTCGACTCGGTCGGTGACATTATTAACACTTCACTTTATATTAAAAAATGTTGTAATTTTTATATACATACATATATATGTATAAGTATAATTAAAATTTTTTCTTTAGTCCATTATTTGGACTCTACAATACTTATAGACTGTGTGGATCAAGCGGTGAAATTAACAGCCGGACAAATATGAAAATTCATATAAACGAGTACGTATACAGTTAAATTCAGATAGCGCATGAGTATTGTGCTTTTCGATCGATTATTCGTTTTTATCAGTCTAACCATGAGATATTGCTAAACGCGTACTACATTATGGGACGGCATGATAGTTGGAAGCACTTTAGTTCAGTTGTGGTACTGTATGAACTGTATGTCTGTCTACATGTTTCGAATTTTAATGATGCTGTTAAATTTCGGACAAACTTTTTTAGTGAGGGTGAGCCGTCGCGATGGGTAATTTATGCAAAAGAAAGTAAATAGTACTACATTTGTATATTTAGTTTAAATCGTACATTTTTTATTAGACAAAAATTATTAAATAAACTAAGTACGAGTATCAAAACCTCAAATAATCAAGAATTATATCACATCTCATCGTAATTTGTCATAATTTCGACAAAGTACATAGTGACACATTAAAACATTCAAGTATAAAAACATGCCCAGAAAGAAATGTGTCCGATTGTTCTTCAAAGAAATTTTTGTATTACCGTGTAAGCGAAGTCGTAATGCGTCCAAGCGTAACTTGTGTAACTGGAAACGCGTATAACTTGTTTATATGATTTTGACTCCATCAAATAGTGCCCAAATGGAAAAGGCCAAATTCTATTTTATATGAACTTCTCGGACCGTTAGGTTTGGGTTTATTTAATTTTTTGGAGTTTATTTAATTATCGACAAAAACGCCAAAAACTATAAAACAAAATAACGGCCAAATATGGACCTTATTTCATTATGTTTCATTAGGCTTTATTTCGTATTTTTGTATGAATAAGAAATTTTCTTGAAATAGGGAAATATCGAAATTCATACAAGGCGAGTACGTACACAGTTAAATTCAGATAGCGTATGAGTATTGTACTTTTTGATCGATTATTCGTTTTTATCAGCCTAACCTTACGGGACGTCATGAGAGTCGGAAACAATTTAGTTCAGTTGTTGTGTTACTGTATGAACTGTATGTCTGTCTACATGTTTCGAGTTTTAATGATGCCGTTAAATTTCGGACAAACTTTTTTAGTCAGGGTAAGCCGTCGCGATAGGTAATTTATACAAAAGAAAGCAAATACATTTGTTTATTTAGTTTTAATAGTATATTTTTTATTAGACAAAAATGATCAAAAAAACTAAGTACGAGTATCAAAACCTAAAATAATCAAGAATTATATCATATCTCATCGTAACTTGTCATAAGTTCGACAAAGTACATAGTGATACTTTAAAACATTCAAGTATAAAAACATGCCCAGAAAGAAATGTGTCCGATTGTTCTTCAAAGAAATTTTTGTATTACCGTGTAAGCGAAGTCGTAATGCATTCAAGCGAAACGCGTATAACTTGTTAATATGATTTCGACTCCATCAAATAGCGCCCAAATGAAAAAGGCTCAATTTTATTTTATATAAATATTATTTTTGGTAGGTTTGGTAGGATTACGAGATACTCTGCGTTTTGGCTGCGTCTGGTGTATTCGTAACAGGTAGTTTACGTTTTTCGATCCCAAACATAAAAAATAAAAACCTTGTCACTAACTACTTATTGTTTGAAGGAGGCCGAATGCCTTTGTTCGACCTGAATTTTGAGAAGTTTTGGCTTCTGGCGATCTGTAATCAGTCAGCTTTGGTAAGACCGAAAGTGTTAATTTATTTGTAATATAATATGTATATCATATAGATGTATATCATAGACATATATGTATATCTTATATATATACATATATATGCCGCCTCTAAAAAGCGTGTAACTGGGGCAACCGCTCTGGGCTCCGCGCTGAACCCTCACCCAACGGTTTGGTTGATTTTCTAACTAAAACGCTCAGTATATACCCGGGTAAATAAATACCCGTGTTATATGGAAAACGTTAGAAACTTCATATTAAAAAATGTTAAAACTGATTTTGAACTAGCTTCCGATGAGCTAGAGACTCGAAATTGTAACCATAGAATCATGTATTCTATGGATACAGAATCATGTATATGACAATGCAATAACAAGCACAATTTAACAACCCTCAACAACCTTAATTTAACAACCGCTTTCGAAAAAACGTAGAAATGTTCTTTCGTTTTCGGTACAAATTTTGAAATAGCTTTTAATCTAACTTCCCGATGAGCTAGAAACTCGAATTTTTAACTATAGCTGGGAACTAGATAATAATGCAACATAAAGCATAAACTCACGTTCACTTTAAGGCACGAAATTTTGGCACTTTAAAAATGCTCGCTACAAACTTTGAAATTGATTTTAAACCAGCTTCCGGCTAAGCTGCAAACTCGAAACTTGAACTCAGAACTAGTAGACAATGATACGAGGGTAGTTTGATAAGACAGTGATTTTTTGCATAAAAGACTTTTTTTCGAAAAGTAATCGTTTTATTTCTCAACAAAGTCAACTTTTAGCTCCATACATTTAGTCCAGCGTTTTTAAATTTTTTAATTCGTTCCAGATAATAGGTTTTTTTCAATATTTTTTTTAATGAGTTTAAATAAGTTTAAATAACTTTTAAGTTATTGCTAGTTATTCATCAAGAGCCCCTTTCTGACTAAGACAAAAAAGTTGAAAATAAAATAGAACTTTATCACGATTACAGGAGTGCAAATAAAGGTAATAAGGGGCTACTTAAAGTACACACCGGCTTATCCACTACTTACGCCACACCCTGTATATATTAGATTGTAGAGTAATCGAACGGTGGCAACCAACATTACTAAAAATTGTGCAATTCACGAGTAAAGCACCTTATTTATTAAATTATTGTGCTTATTTTTTTAACATTTTCTCTCTTCCGATGAAGTTTCTATATCAATGTGTAAAACAAAATAAAAACTACTTATTAAAATAACTTATAAAACTGATAACTAACTGCAACAATGTAATCTGTCTAATAAATAATTAATCGCTATTTATACTTTATACCCTACACCCGAAGGGATGAGGGTATATTCACTTTGTTCTTCCGTTTGTAACGCATTAAAGGAGGCGTGGCAGGTATAGAAAAGTATATATATTCTGGCTCAGAATCACCTCCTGATTCGATTTAGCCATGTCCGTCCGTCTGTCTGTCTGTCTGTCCGTCCGTCCGTCTGTGGAAATCACGATTACAGGAGAACCAATAGAGGTATCGTCATGAAATTTGGCATGAATATTCTTTGTTATCCTACGCTGTTTGGTATTGAAAATGGGAAAAATCGGACCAGTGCCACGCCTACTTTTTATAGAAAATATGCACTCATCCGTGCTTTTAGCTGAATTTCTTGGCTTGTAGACCGAATTTTCAGGTAAAATTTTATTTCCGAGTTCACCATTCTAGACTAAAATATATTCTCAAGAATGAACGTGACACGCCCACTTATATACTATACCATATAATAAGGTGTTTGGTAGGAAAAACAGGGTTGTAAATGAGTTAATATATCAAAATTTGCTTCCTGTAAATTTTAAAAAGTAGGTGTCACCCGCCCACTTTTTATAACTTCGACAGATGCGGGTGTAGGGTATATGAGCTTACTTGTTTTGTATTCGGATATACACATGCCAACGCAGCAAATATTCGAAACCTACCATAAGACCTTCTTGGAGTAATACTTTACCATTGTTTTTTATTTTTCCGTCTTTGGGATTCTTTGGGCACGCTATGCAGTCAGCATGTGACGCCCAGCGAGTCCTTTAAATATTGAAGGAACGCTTTAGGATCCGTTTTTAGGAGAATCCTATTAATTTAAAGCACATAGCATAACAGAATTATAATGAAAAACTTATTTGCTTACCTGTTTCGAACTGCAGGTTATTTTTGATGTCATCAGCAGTAAAATGCTTCGTGCAAACAAAAATGTTTTTGCATTAAAGCCTTTTCAGTTTCAGAAAAAGTTTATCCAAACTTTCAATAATTTCTGGTCGGAAGGAAAACGAAAAGCTGCAGAAAGAAGCAGCACCGTCCTAATTTTTAAAGTTTTTTACACAGCACCTCATTATATGTATTTTTATATTTAAAAATATAGTTTATATTTTTATTTACTTGTATTTTCACAGAAGCTATGACTGCTGCGTGTTTAAGAAATCACCATACAAGAAATGAGCTTGTCGCGCCTCAAGAACATACGGAGGTTCTTGTTGTGAAAATCGTTGTTCGGAGTTAATATATATAAATGAACGTCACTATCTATGAACGAGTATGTATCGTATAAGTGAAATAAAAACGAGCGCTCAGAACTTCATCATCGATTCAACACAAATATTTACATTTTTATACCCTACACCCGAAGGGATGAGGTGTAGAAAAGTACACACATACATACATATGTACATACATATATTCGGGCTCAGAATCACCTCCTAAATCGATTTTTTCCGGTCCTTAAAATTAATTTAAAATTAATTAACTTAAAATTCATTTTAAGCTTTTTGGTTGTTGGTTTATTTTGTTTTCTCATGTATTTATTCCTCAGTGTCTCATCTGCCGGCCTGTGATTTTGTGTCTGTATTGAAGGGAAGCATAAGTATTTCAGCACCTTTACTTGGCAATGTTGAGAATATAACATCTTGGAAGTCGTTGTGCTCGTGTTCTTCGCGCAGCTCCTTTGGCAATGTTCGGAAGTACTTTTCCTTTAAATCCTCAATATATTTTTTAGACGTTTCGATCGAATTGCAGAGCGCAATAATGCAACCGCCCCATCTGATTGGATATATTAAATTAAAATTATGTTAATTTTATTTTTTTTTATTTTTACGTATATATTAAAATACAAACAAACAAACAAATCGGCAGTTGCCGGTTTCAATGTGTTGTCAATGTGTATGGGTGAACTCAGACGACCGTCAAATGACTGACGAATGTGCTGTTTTCTGTCTCAGACTAAATATACTCCCAGAAGTGGGCGTGGTCCAGCCACTGGTGACAAAAACCACAATTACATGAGAACGCGTAGAAACATCGTCATGAAAGTTGCCACGAATGTTCTCAACCATGGTGAGAAAAGTGGTGGAGAAAATCGAACTACTTCCACGCCTACTTTTTTAATTAATATTAATGCATCACATTTGAGAACTGAATTTCTCACCTCTTGATTCAATTTCGCCCTGTCAATCACCTTTACGTTAGAACGAACAGAGATATCGCGATAAAAATGGTCACGAATATTCTCTGTCATCGTAGGCTGTGCGGGATTCAAAATGGGGAAAAATCGGACTAGTGTCATGCCTACTTTTACACAGAAAATAGAAAATACTAAGTTCTTAGAGCTTAGAATGAGAATTGCTTGCTCTTTCTCAGTTCGTAATCCGCCTCTGAAGCTCAAATTTCATTGCTGAATTAACCGAGTAAAAGGATCTAAACTTACCCAGCTCCTGTAAGCCTGGCACTAACTCCGCATGCATCGGAAATGTTAACAAGTCGATCTAAGTCCGGGTGGGAGCATTCATAATTTTCTCTCAAACTCCGATGAGACTGCTGTATAAGCTCGAAGAGCATTGCGGTTAGTCGGTTTTGGGATACGTCTTCTGATAAATACTCGCTGTTGGGTGCAGATTTCTGGCTTTGTTCCAGCCTATTGATCTGCTCACATAAGGTGCGAAATTCCAGCACGCGCATAGATTCTTATTAAAATTATTGATGCCTTATTATTGAAACAGGGAGTATGCCTCTTAAAGCGAAGACTCTATTTACCTTGCAAAACATGGTGCGTTCTCTGCCTTAATTTAAAAGCTGACATTTTGCGAGTGTTGTCTGTTAAGAAGTCTTGAACGAACTCTGCTTCATCTAAACAAAGGTCTGCACAAATATCAGACACGGAATAGACTTCCTTCGGGAGGTATTTCGTGGCCAGAGCATCCAACTCCGTTAATGTGTAACCGAGTATACCTTGTAGCTGGGCAAAACGAGTTAGTGTGCGCCAGTTGCTGAGGTGCATTTTCTTGGCCAAGATTTTACAACTCAGGCGACATTCCACCACACGCTCATTAAAGTCAGACGAGGAAGCTTTACATTTCTGTGAGAGACTGTTGGCTACAACAAAACAAATTGTTTTGGGCAGGCGAATAGGCTGCGCATGCAACTTCGGGTAAAATTCAACAAAGTGTGCGTAACCCTCCTTTGCCAAAAATGCGATTGCTTGATCCATGCCACCTCCTTGAGTACCGATATAGCACTCGCAGTTCGCGGATATTGTTGCCATTTGATCACGTTCCATTGGTAAACGATGCACGTAAGCGGTGGCTAATGCGGCCGCACAAACTAAAGCGCTGGAACTGGACAATCCCGATGCTACAGGAATATTCCCACTCAACGCTACGGCCATGCCAATGGGCGTAGTGTTCGCGGCCAATGTCTCATAGATGCCTTGTACCCCGCATAAATAATATTTATACCACTCGGGGCCAGCAGAGTTGGACAGTTCCCTTCTAAGTAAAAATGTATAAAGTCTTTGTCTGTCTGTTTCAGTGCAAAACTTCAAATATAGGCCAACACCGCAATATACAGTCGGGAAGGGAGGCAAGGCAAGGAAAGGAAAGGGATCTGATAAACCTTTCGTTCGAATTTTATTCCTTCTCTATTACCTACTGTCTCCACCCCTTGCCGTGTTCTACACCTAAGAAGTTCCGCTACTGAAATGGTTTAGTTCTTACCGAATATTTTTTAGATCGCCATCGTAATTCGAAAACTTATGTTCATCGATGTTTCTCAGCTTTAAGAGAGTGTTTTGTTTTATAAAATCGACTGCCAAGCAAATGCTCTGCTCTACGGCCATTGGCAAAACCGGGTAACCACAGTAATCAACGTGTTCTCCAATTAGATTTACCCTAAAACGACCATTTCAAAATTTATAATTATTTACATAATTGTATAGATTAATTCGATAGTGGCCTAAGTGCGCAAGAGCGGGACAATGACAGAGCAGAGGGTGTACCGTCTACTCTTCATCGGCGTTCTGGCATGATCTGCATAAATCCACCTGGACATTCATCTTCAAATCGTCATATTTAAAGGTTTGCATTTCGATAAATTGAAAAATATTGGTAACTGATAACATGGTAGTATAATATAGTTGGAGTAAAAGCAAAAAATAGGACCATTTCATAGTTTAGATCAATCATGCGTTCCCCGTCGTTGGTCAACTAGTCTCCGGGCCAGGGCTCGCAAACGTTGATCTGGCGCTAAGAATGAATCTAATGAGCTGGGACACTAAAAGTTCAGCTACATCCGAGAGCTACATGTGTGTCTCCAAGTCCCCAATGCTTGGACACGGCGGTGCGCAAGAGCGGGACAATGACAGAGCAGAGGGTGTACCGTCTACTCTTCATCGGCGTTCTGGCATGATCTGCATAAATCCACCTGGACATCCGGGTTATACAATGTCCGGTTATTACTCTCACTACAATTCGAAGCTGGTCTCTGCTAAGAGAAGTCGCCTTGAATTTTTCCAATTTAGCTCCCGTCATAGTTAGGGAGAGATACAGCAATCTCTTCTGGTACTCCAAAGATGATTTGTACTCTCCGTCACTATGTCATCAATTTTACTGTCTTCAGACTAGTAAACGGTGGCAGTACGGAAAGGTCTGCTTGCTCAGCATCTAGGGAGGAACCGTGCCGGGCCAACTCGCCCGCCCGTTCGTTGCCTGCTTTATCAGCATGGCCAGGAACCCAGCAGAGATGCAGAGTGTTTCTCCTTCGTAGATGCCTCAGCGTATTTCTATACTTCAGCACTGTTCTCGACTTTCCGAGGACTTTCCACACAAAAGCTGAGAAGAGATTCTGATTAAAAAGACCAGAATATAAGTCCAGCAGTGGCGTAGCGAGGGTTTCTAAATTAATCCTTGAACGCGCCTTATATTATAACTTCAATTTTTATGCGAAAATCACAGAAGTATGATACTCTACCTAATCCTCCTATTATAGGATAACTATCCCCAAGTTTCAGAGTACCTAATACTCGCTTTTGTACAGAAATTATGAGTTAGTTTAAGTTTACGTAGTCTATGGGACGCCATGTCTCTGTTAACATTAGAAATTTCGTAGGAAACATGACGGGGTCCTTCTAAAAAAGTGGGTTCTAATGATCTGAATTTATAAGGAACGAGAGACATTCAGAATCCAGAAACGATAATATCCCGAGAATTTTATATGTACCAAAACGAAAAAATCCCCTTTATTTCGTAAATCGCGAAATAAACAAATCCCGGCGCAACAAAACTTTGCCAACACTTAGAAATTAGGATCTAGAGTCGTTGGCCTACCTCGCAGAGGTACCCCAGATGAAGAAAAATTTTGGTAACCGAGTAAGTGTTGCACTCAGGGCGCTCACGGAAGATATTTTCGATCAATGTTTCTTAACTCAAAACTCATCGCGGACCGGAAAGAATCTGCTTTTTGTTGTGCGGACTGGTGACTAATATGATTTCTAATTCAAAAAAATTATCTGTTTTAAAAAACTGCAAACTACATTGAGCAATGAATATTTTTTTTTATTTACCAGTACATATGTATACTGGTATACTAATCAATGTGATCAATGTAATCAATGTGATCGTTGCTTTTCTTTTTGTACAATCTGTATATTGTTTTTGAAATTGTTTCTAATTAGTCATAATACAAGTTTGTCGTTACGATCTATGCTCGTTTAAATTTTACTCTGTTTTAGCATTTTCATATTTGTATTAAAAGCTATAAACGCTGGGTAGAATGTTTTGCGTACTTTGCTAAAAATACTGTCCCATACAATAAAATGCTGAAAATCTCTGTGTGCCTGGCACATCCGCCACTGTTGAAAGAGTATTTTCCCTTAATAACAATGTATGGACAGACGTCGAGATCGAGTTTGAAAACATTGAGAGATATTTTAAATGTAAGGTTAACTTGAATTAAAGCTGCGTCTAATTTTTCGAATTCCTTACAAAACAGCCGGAAATTTTAAAACAGATCGGAGAAATTGAAAAATACAAATTTTAAAAATTAATCCAAAAAATTGTTGTTTTTTATTAAATAAAATATATATGTATATAGTAAGATATAATTTTCCCGGTCAGCGAGTTGTTGCATTTTGTTATAACTTTTCGAATGTTATTATAGGGATTAAAGTGTGAAAAATGCTAAAAATTTAGTGGGTATCAAACAAAAAACCCAGCGTTTTTCAGAATTTTAAACATTATTTAAAGCGGAATGTTAATTTTTTATTGAATGAATGGATTTTACGTTTTTCTAAGTCTTATACAAACGTAATAAAGAACGCCAAAAGGCACTGAAGATGCCACATCGCCGAAACCGGTTTGTCTCCAAACTAAAGGATTGCCTAAGTTACGGATTTTAGGCCGTAAGGGTTGAAAATATTCATTTTACTACAATAATTTATAAATTGAAAATCGCTATATGTATCCGAGAACCCCAAAAAAAACCAGCCCATCTCAAGTTGTTTATAATTTGTTGTAACAGATTGAACTGCGATTCTTCCATATGCGTTTTATTTCACCACGTTCTTTGCACGCACGTCACACGACTACTAGAATATCATACTTAAGGTGACGTGGCGACGACTATGACGATACTCACCGACGTGAAAGCCAACTAGACTAGGGGCACACTTTTTCATGATTTGGACTTACACCACTTTCAAAGAAAATGCCTCATATATCTGATATCCCTTATAAGCACGGTGTTAGAAAAGATGGTGTCCGCCTGTACCAAGGTACTTGACATCACAAACATCACACGCTTTTCAATATAAAGTGGTGTAAAAAACCTTTCCAAATTGTCGCGGAACACCTATTCAGGTTCAGCGGAATACTAATAGTCCGCGAAACATGCTTAGGGAAGCCCGGCAATAGACAATCTAGGAGTGAAATGCTTTTTCCTTTACACATTGGGAAAATGAGGCAGTCAAAGAAATTGAAGTAATATTTTATATAGTGTATACATTATTTAAAATATTATTTTTCACCGAGTAGAGTAAATTGAACTTCTTTTCGTGAGTAGTAAAATTACGGGATTCCATCTTATGTATGTGTTCCGGTCGTCATTCAAACATTTATGGCAGCCCTACTCTACAAGAGAGACTAACGACTCAGGACGTAATTGCTAAGTTGCTAATTTGTTGGGTGCGTTAGAGTTGTTTCACCATTTAGAAAGTATGTGGTAAAGAATATATCCCCATTTCGACGGATGGATTGTTCAGATGGATGATTATTTGCGCCATAAAAATCACGAACTCGTCTATAAGTTACACAAGTCGACGAGTAATTTTAAGAAATAATTTTGGTTGCAATTTTTTTGTTAAATTACTTAAATAAGTTTAATTTTTGTTCTGATTCCAAAGTTCTCTTATAAGTTTTAAAGAAAATGCTTTAAACAGAAAGGTTTTACGTCTTGCAGTTCGTTTATTGTTTATTGAAAATAAGACTGCAATCAGGTGGTCGCAAAAACTGTTTTCGGGGAAGAAAGTATATTTCAAAGAAGAAGAGTTCATTCTTTTTGCGTTTGTTTACTGTTTGAACACATGAATTGAAAGAAGTAACAGAAAGTTGTTAGCAATGCTAACTTAGCATACAAAAATCAATGCTATAAAAAAAGACACCTCATGGGCAATTCGGTTCAGCAGTGCTTATATGCATAAATCATCACGGAGAAAAGAGGCAAACATCACAGTCAGCAAATTACCGACAAGGAGGAAACCAGAGATAACGAGATAGGAAACTGCGTCAAGACCCATCGTATATGTCAAAAAAAAACGAAATTCGGTAATTAGGTGAAACACGTATAGTGTATGTGTCGTGTATATGTAGTTCACCACAAGACGTCACGTTTATATGACATTTTCTTTGTTTATTATTTTAACAGATAAAAAGTGTTTAGAATGTGAAAAATTATCAGCTCTTTTGCAAAGAAATTAGCGTTTTTAGTGAATTTAAATGAAGTTAAATCATGCACTGGACCTCGCAAGTAGCACTTGCCGGGGCTGTATATGAACGGCTTGCTATTTTGGAGCAGGATGATTGGCCTGCAACTGCAGGCATGGAAATTTCAGTGCAGGGAAGTTTGTTGCGACCTCTGGTATTTTTCTCCGGCCAATCGGAGTTGATAGGTCATGTTTTGAGTGAAACCGCATCGGATCCGATGCCAGCGTACTAAGGCACAACCTTGTCGCACGATCATGAACACTATGTGATACTATCGCCGGGAGCCACGGTCTTAATGCAATGGCTCGGGGCTCAGTCAATCGATTTGAATGGAAGTGGAATGGAAATGGAAATGAACTTAGCATTTGGAATCGCAACGCAAATGCAGAAATTAAGAAAAGGTACTTTAATTAATGATTAAATTATTATTTAAGTGTTTTATGTGATGTTTTTGTATTTTTTTCTAGTACGGGCGTTGCTGTACTTGGCCACACGGTTGCTCGATTTACTCACGCACAAATCCGCCGGATTTACTTTAGCTTTAAATCAAAAGAACAATGAAATGTGCAACATATTATTTTTATAATTCAGACTGTATATTTAAATGTTACTACATAATATTGTAGGAAAAATTATTCATCTAATAACTTAAATGTTATGTATCGGATAAACACTTAATGTGGTTGTATGCATAAGTAAATAAATACATGAAAGAACTTAAATTCATATTATTTAAAAGCAATTCTTTTTTACCCTACACCCGAAAGGATGAGGGATAGATTCACTTTGTGCTTCCGTTTGTATCGCATTAAAGGAGGCGTCTGCCTGTAAGTCTGTCAGTCCGTCCGTCTGTAGAAATCACGATTAAGGGAGAACCAATAGAGCTGTGAAATTTGGGACGAATATACTTGGTCATAATAGGCTGTTTGGTATTAAATACAATACCAACATGGTTGTTTGGAACACATATGCAATCTTGCGTTCAGAAAATTTATAACTTCACAACCATGTTCGTTATTGAACTTTTGAAATTTAGCTAGAATGTTTAGCTATTGCAGCAAAGATAAAAGGAAAGAAAGTTACTCATAACTACTGAAAATAAAGAATACACCTAAACAAACAAATGGAGGAATTCTGTACATTTAGTTAACATTATTTGTATCGTTAAATACGATATCCATGAATAAAATAGAAGATTTCATCTAAAATTTATTCATTTCGTCAATTGTGGTGAAAAAATCAATGATATTATAAAGCAGCGTTACATTTTACGTTAACAAAAGGAAATTCAGAAAGTACGAAAAAGGTAAAAGTACTTTTTGTAGTACTCGGTGTAAAGAACACAATAATTTTCTATTCTAGGAAGTAATTTGTACTCCGCGAAGCAAGAATAAACGTTTTGTTAACAGTTGAAGCACATTTATGCACTAATATATTTGCTAATTAAGAAAAAAATCAAATTTATTTGATATTATAGCATACCGACAACACTGCTTTGCTACCAGAATTCATAAGAGGCGCAAAAATAGATGCGTTCTATACAAACGGGCAACACTAGTATCGGCAAATTCAATGGCGAGGTGAACGAAAAATTTGAGGGTATACCAACGCCATTTTATGTCTGCTTTTTTATTTTAATTGGATAATCAATTTGATTTTACAATGATTTCTTTTGCTTGAATTGTTCATAGAATAGATCATACAGTTTCTGGTATAAAATAGTGGCGGATTTGAGCGCAAAAACAATTTACATTAGATTTTTTGTTGTTAATCTGCACTTGCAATTACTTATAAACTTAAAATACTTTTCCCAAATAGGTTCTAATTAAGTAATAAACTATTTAAAAGTAAAATGGATATTAAATAGACTAAATATTGACATAAATAAATAAATAAAAATGTATGTCTTCGAATTCATTACTTATATGAATAATTAACTAAGTTGCTATCTCAAAACAAACATTTCGACTTAAAAATCTGAATTGTCATTGGGGTCTCAAAGCTGAACCCTCTCCGTTCCGATCACTCTTCATCCTGGGGGTCTGATAGTTGAGTTTCTATTTCCAATTACCCCTTCCCCGCGAAAGTAACACCCGCAACGAATTTCGGACTTTGACTTTCTTATACGAAAAACCCGGTTCCCTTTCCTTGACACTCTTCATCACGGGGGTCTGATAGTTGAGTTTCTGAGCTCAATTTTCGGCTTTTTCACGAACACTACTTTACGATTAGACGTCAAATCGCAGATCAGAGTTGCAAGTTTTTCGAGCCTTGACGCAGTTTCCTATCTCGTTATCTCTGGAGGAAACAACGGAACTCCGTGCGCAGACAATAGTCTTATAAAATTCATGTGTTAGGTTGTTTGTATTTACGGAATCGGGTTGTAAATTTCGAAAATTGCTACAAACGTCAAGTTTTTATAATCAGGCTTTATGTGATACTGCTAATGTACACATCATGGCTGATTAATAACGGACCTGCGTAATACGAATTGGAATGTAAAAATATCTACAAAATAGTATGTATTTTCATATTAGGGTTGGCAATCCCGCGCTATATTTTGAATCTGGGGATTTCGGGATTGCATTTACCTAGTCACGGGATCCCGGGATTTTAAGATATTTGTTCTTGAAATATATGAACATATTATTTCAAAATAAATAATATGAAACAAACAAAATTAATAATATGACACATACAAAAATAGGTTTATAAAAAACAATTATATGCATATACAGGTATCCCTCCTATAACACGGTGGATACGTTCCTAAAAAGTCCCGTGTTGTGCGAAACCGTGTTATATGAGACTGGAAGCCAGTACAAAAAAGGGGGTTATGTTCCAAAAGCTATTAAAAAGATTTTGTTTTTAATTTCATATAAATAACTTCATGCTTATTAGGAAACAAAACAAAAATATACATTTAATTTAGTTTAATATAAACTTAATTTAATAAATTTTTTCGTCATCGCTGCTCAGTACAATTAAACGAGAACGTTTGTTTGGTTGAACAATATTACTGCAACTTTTTGAACTTTCTTCTAGATTTTGTGCACCTTCTGTCCGTTTAAAAAAATCTGTAAGTTGGCTTTGCTTGCTTGCCCTTACAAGCTCGTTGGGAATTGTATAATATGGTTAGAAGCAATGTGACCTGCAAAATTGCTTTTGAATTTTAAGCTTCTTTAAGATGAAGGGTCTGCACACAAGAAAAATAATTATAGTTTTTTTGCTAAGAATAATTTTTGTAATTCTTGTAATTTTTTATTGTAAAATTATTAATTTTACAATCTTCACTTAAAGAATAAAAAATAATGCTAATTGTTATCCACGAAGTAAACTCTTGCATCAGAAAATATGTACTCAACTTTAATAGGTAAAAAAAATACATCCAGGCATAGTTTATTCAGAAAAATTTCGGGTATTTTTTCGGTATCCGGAAAAAAAGCAGTAAAATAAGCAGTGGAATTTTGGTTATTCCCATATATTGTGTGTTCATAGTGCATAATGTAATTTTCTAAATAATTTTAAACAAAAATCTCGTTATCGTGCTGTAGAAGTACCGTGTTATAAGAGGGTTTTGGGGAATTTTTCTTTTCGTGTTAGAATGAAACCGTGTTGTAAAATGCCGTGTTATAGGAGGATTACCTGTATTATTATATTATATTATGCATTCTTAAATTCTAAAAAGTTAATTGTTTTTAGAATTGCTCATATTTGGCTGAGAAACAACAACAAGGTGATGCACGTGTCACAACAGGGAAACAGTTCCCAAAAGTAAACGGTTCATTAAGCTAAACAATTCCTGGATCGAAATAGTTCCAGAGCTAAATAGTTCCTCGAAACGAAATAGTTCCTGGAGATGTTAACTACATATTCTCATATCAGAGAATTAAATGTAAATTTAACATGTCCGGAATGATACCATGAGATATAAATGAATTGTATGTAAAGTAATGTTACTGTTAATTATTATAATTAGTTATTTTATATAATTCGCGACAAATTATACTAAATAAAAGAAATATAAGCATTTTTTATATTTCTTTAATATTTTTTATAAATTGATATAAGTCTTCTAAAAGTAAGTTGGACTAAATAAGGTTTAAAAAAGCAATAATTCGTTTCGCGAATTTTGATAAAACAAAAAAAATGAAACATTCGAAAAGGCAAAACAAAATTTTTGCAATTTTTTTATTCAGGCTTAAAAAGTCAAATCCCGGGATTAAGTGCTCGATCTCGGGATTTTGATTAGTATAAAAAAAAACTGTTTAAGAACTGCGGGATCCCGGGATTCTCAACCCTAGTGCATACATATGTAGTCTCCATTATGTAGATTTGAATAAGGAGAGCTGCAAGGGATAACAGTTTTGGCTTTGCCGTTGTTATCTTTGGTTTACCCGGCAATTGTTCATGTACTTTTTTGTTATACATACTTGTACTTTGATATACTAAAAAGTAGCAAACCCACCTGCCTGGCACGCGAACAAAAAATTTCGGTTGGCATCCAAATTGTCTTAAAAAAAATGTTTTAAGCGCTTGTAGTTTCTTAAACCAACGATTATCTGGGGTTAGTTCTGAAATTATGTTGAAATCTTCATTCTCCGGCGCCGTTAACATTTCTAAGGAATTATTTTATACTACGAATTTGTTTCATAAGCAAAAAGTAGTAAAGAAGGTTAAGAATCTGAAGAAAAATTAAAATGCACAGTTTTCTCACAAACTGATCTACGCGTGACTCGGGATTGAGAAGCAGCGACAGACTGATTCCGTTATATTCTATCGTACGTGACAGTGCTTGGTCCACCAATGCACAATGCTTTCTCAACTCTCTTTTTATTATTGTAGGCCACTGTTTTTGCTGATAAAGAAAAGTGTTCTCTTTCAGTTACTGATATGAGGGGTGAGCACACTGAATAAATATAACTAAATTCTAGGCATCCCAACGCCATCTGAATTGGAGTAATGAGACGCTTCGTAAACGTAAATATATACTAAAAGGTGGGCACAAGGGTGACAAATAACTTCTGGCACCACAATAGTTTTTAATAGCACAAACCTTATTTACTGTGTACAATTTATTGTACATTTGTTTAGAGGTAGATAGATCGAATAGGAAAATATAAATAATTATAAACAATGATTTTGGGAAAATATTACAATGTGCTAATCCAAAAGAGGTGAAACCCAACATTTTGTGATTCCAAAAGTTGTTTATGATCCTAAATTCAACTATGCAGCGATCACTGAGAATGACAATTTATGGCATCGACTGATCCTCGCGCATAAGAATAAAATTAAGGCGAATCAGACATTGCACATATTGGAGGACTTTCTTTCCCCGCTCACGGAGAGAAACACAAGTCCTCATCCAGAAGGGCTTTGGCACTGGAGTTAGTGTCAAAAATCCCCAGTAATGCTACGTCTCCACTGCAGATTAATAGCGAGTATAACTCGGTTGTAACTTGCTAACCGCAGCTGAGTTATCACGGGTATCCATACAATATATAATATCCTCACGACGACGATTTTAAACATTAACCTACAAGGTAACCTAGATAAAGTCGTATATAACCCTGGGAATTTTGTGAAAATGGGAAGAATTTGTAGAAATGCAACTCTGTTACCATATGGAACTGATCTAATAGTCAAAATTTTCAATGTAAAAAGGCGCGGGGAACGTAAGTTACTTATAAAATTACCCAACGAAATCTTATTGTAAATACTTATAAATTCATCAAATGACTGACAACACTAAACTTTTTTTATTAAGTGGAGACACACAGAATAAAAGGACTGAGGAGGTCTCCAAAATATCCTAAATACCCATTAAAATTAATTTCGTCTTACAACCGAAGATAGACCACTTGATTTGATTTGATTCTTTTTTTAATAAGAAGAGAAGATCTAAAAAGAGTGTAATGTAATACGGAAGATGCTGAGGCAGAAGCCTTAGAAGATTTTAAAGCCCTTTGAGTTTTCATAAGATTTGTCAGATTAGTCAGATAGCAAAAGCGTTTTCTAATTTTTGTGCTCTCACTGTTATGATTTGTTATCCGACATTCTGTCAAAAAACTAAGTAATACTCTCACATTATTTATATTTTAAATTATATTTATATTCTTAATTATAATAATATATATTCTTGATATTTTTAATTATATATTATTTACATTTTCAATTTTATTATTATTTAAAACAATCCCCAAAAATCGTTATTTGTCACAAGGTCAAAGAAAACAAGTAAGAGCGTTAACTTCGGCCTAGCCGAAGCTCATATACATACTGTTACGTACATATATTTTAAATTTGTCGTTTTCGACCCTAGGTCCGATCTCTGGATTAAAAATAATCCAAAAAAACTCAAAAGTTTAGTTGTTCCTAATTTTACAGATTTATTATTGACACTTATTATTTTCTACACTTATTATTTAGCACTGTCAGTTTGCTTGTGAGATGGCACGATGTATTTCGTTCAACAATCAAATTCGAACTGTACTAGCTGCGACGACTTGCGGCTTATTTATATGCGAGCTGACACTTGGGTGGAAGGTTCTGGAACTATCTAGTACATTGTCGTTCTTTCTATCTCACGGTAGATGTCGCGTTCATTGCATGCATGCTGTCGAAGATTCTCGAACTATCTATTTCTTTCTATCTCGCGATAGATGTCGCGTTCATTGCATGCATGCTTTTACTATTCACGACTACTCACGATGTGTTTTTTAGTGTTTTCATGTAACATCTATTGTAAATTCGTCACAATACATTACACCCGCATCTGTGGAAGTGATGACAAAAGGCGGGTGACACCTACTTTCGTTTTATTTACAGGTAGCACAGGTAACACCAATTTTTTCAACACTCCTCGTTATATGGTATTGTATACCAGTGGGAGGGCCACGCCTATTTTTGGAAGTATATTTTATTCGAACTCAGAAAAAATTTTTAGCTTAAAATTCACTCTACAAGCTGAGAACTTGAGCTATAAGCAAGGATGAAACCATTTTCGCTTTAAAAAGTAGGCGTGGCACTATTCCGATTTTCCCCATTTTCAATACCAAAAGCCTAGGATAACAAAGACTATTCGTACCAAATTTCATGACGATACCTCTATTCGTTCTCCCGTAATCGTGTTTTCCACAAACAGACAGACGGACGGACAGGGCTAAGTCGTCTCAGAAGGTGATTCTGAGCCAGAATATACATATATACTTTTCTATACATGCCTCCTTTAATGCTTTACAAACGGAAAAACGAAGTGAGGCTATATCCCTTCGGTATGCAAACCAAATGCAAACGCTATGATTTATCATACGCAAATAGGATGAATCAAATGTCAAAAAAGTCGTATGCTTTTTCGTATGAGTTAGTTAGTTAGTTAAGGTGGCCGCTGCGTAGCAACACGCCAACGCAAGTCCAATTAGTACTATAAGTGCCGTTTTGCTGCCACTACCCCATGCAAGTTGAGGATGGTAAACTAATGCAGCCACCTCGAACCCTTGATGATTTGCAGAAGGGAAAAAGGGCTTGTTTCGGAGTAACATTCTCCTTGTTACTACATACCTGCACCGCTTGACTGTCAGAGAGTTTTACAACTCTCCTTCATCCCTGGTTGATATTCTTTATCAACCGACATGTCTCCAAGATTGCAAAAATTTCCGCCTGAAAAATTGTTGCGAAATTGGGGAGCCTATAGGATTTTGACAACCCAAGCTTGGATGAAAAAATACCAGCCTCGGCCTCAATGATTATCTTGGAGCCGTCGGTATACATTTTTATAGAATTTCCGCCAGGATCATAACCGGCTCTCCAATCCTCCCTCAATGGGCAGATCGCTTTCAAAGAGTGGTCAGTAATTATGAATGGAGCTGTAAACTCTGTCCTGTCCTTTACCAAGTTCCGCGGTAGAGCGTACAGGACGGAACCGTGTCCGTATGTTCTATTCCTCCATAGTCCCGCCTCTCTAAGTCTTAGTGCGGCACATGATGCTTTCAACTTAATATGAAGATCTATGGGAGGTTTGTTAAAACGTTAAGTGCAGCAGCTGCGATCGAGCACATCGCCCCCGTTGCACTGATACAAGCCATTCTCTGTTTCCTTCTGGTTTTCACTACATTATAGGATTTCGATAGAGCTGGCCACCATCCTATGGCCCCATAGCAAAGGATGGGCCTCACTACCAGCTTGTACCATCTGAGTACTATCTCTGGTCTCCATCCCCATCTTTTGCCCGAAGCTCTATTGCATGTATAGAAGGCTACACATGCCTTCTTTAACCTAACGTCAATATTTTCTTTCCAGCTGAGCTTAGTATCTAATATTAAGCCCAGGTACTTAGCCTTAAGGCTCAGTATAATAGACTTCGTTTGCGTGCGTATCCGTCAGAAATCTCACGCAAGAAAAGCTGAAATACGTATATGTAAACATATGGGATAAGTTTCATAGGCTCCATGCGTTTACAGCAATAATTGTTATAGTTGTAATAGATTTCTGACGGATACGCACGCAAACGGAGTCTATGAAACTGAGCCTTTAGGGGAAAGACGAAGAGGTATTCGGTTTAACTATGGCAGATTAAAAGGTGGAATTTTTGTCTTAGAGGTGAACAAGCACAAGCTCTGTTTTGTCATGGTTAACTGATAGACCACAGTTTCTTGTCCAGGTATTTAGTCTGGCTACGCTCTTCCCTCAGTTCGCTAATAATGGAAAGGCATAGGCCTGATATCAGTATCACCAGGTCGTCAGCATAAGCAATGACCTTAACACCGTATTGGTTTAGGAGTTCTCATATGAGAAATATAAACGCCTTTAAACTATAATAGCAATGCCTTTACACTATGATAAGATCTCAGCTCGTAGTCCGGATCTAAAGCTCAAGTTTCATTGCCGTGTTTACCGTATTGATGGAAGTTATCTCTTAAAAATGGGTGTGACCCTACCCCGCATCTGTCGAAGTGATGATCAAAATTGGGTGGGCGACGCCCACTTTCATTTAACCTAAAAAATGTCCAACTTTACGATAGAGCTGTCAGTTGCCAGATTGCAACACTAGGGTTGCTAAATTCCGAAACATAAAAAGGCAACCCTGGTATACACTTAGCCAGAGCTGTTATTTAGGTTTCCATTCCATTATGGCTGATTGATTGCATTTTGTTTCTTCTTAGCTATATTAAGTTCCAAAAAATACTTGCTCTGTCAATGTTGGGGCGACTCTGTAGTTTTACACCGAGGGAAAAAACGTAGTAAAATCAAATAATATGCCTTTGAATTAAATATTTTTTACTATGATTTTCAAGTAAAGTCGAAAATATTTAAAATAAACACGAAACAACATAAAATTTGAAACCAGCAAACGAATATTTCATTTAAATAATTTGGCATTAAAAATTAATTTTGTAAGTTTTTGGTGTTAATATAATAAATATTTAAATTGAATATAATAAATATTTAAATTGAATATAATAAATATTTAAATTGAATATAATAAATATTTAAATTAAATATAATAAATATTTAAATGAAATATAATAAATATTTAAATTGAATATAATAAATATTTAAATTTAATATAAAATTATTTGTTCTAA
Organism: Conops quadrifasciatus; assembly: GCA_949752815.1. Classification (NCBI taxonomy): domain Eukaryota; kingdom Metazoa; phylum Arthropoda; class Insecta; order Diptera; family Conopidae; genus Conops; species Conops quadrifasciatus. Next base: position 18,127,600 of record OX457079.1, read on the forward strand.
ATCCATATAGTATTAAAAGCAATAAACACGCTTTTTGTTTTAAATATGTTCCATATTTATTCCTAATAGTACAAAAAAGACTTTTTTAAAAATTTTATTGTACATATTTATTGTAATATTGTATTTATTTTCACTATATGTATATTCATAAAATGTACATCAGTGTAACAACAATAACAATACAATATTTAGAAAAATTTGTAATAACAATAACAATAACAATTTATGTAATAACAATAAGAATAATAATAATAATAATAACACAATATTTACAAAAATTTGTTCCTAACATAACATTTGTTGTTATTTATTGGATACAGATGCAGCGGACCACTCGTGAAAAATATTATATTTTTTATAAATATTTCATCTGATTCAGTACCAACTTGGTAAGATTGGAAATGGTTTTCAAAATTTAGAATTTTTATTTGTTTACAAAATACGTACAAATTTTTATTTTGATAGCAGAAAAACAAGGCCTTAAATAGTTCAAACTTAGATGGTATAAATGCGCTAAGCAACACTTACTTTTATACAAAATACCTTTGTATTTAATTGTATAAGCTACTTTGGCTGAGTCATAAATAAAGCCATTACAATGCTTTATTTTAAGAAAGTAATCAGTGGTTTCAAGGTTTAACGTTTTAAATGTATTGACATCGAACAGAGCAGGAATGCCATTCTCATAATTTAATAGGAAGTGGGAAAATTTAAGAGATGACTTTATGGCAATTGAATGAGATGGATTTACCCTTGAAGTTATAGCATTAAAATATGCTTTCGCTTGTTTGTGTCGATCTTCAAACCGCATAGTCCATATGCACGGCCCTTTTACAGTACAGTTATGTTTTTAAATGTTGTGCAGTAATGCAGTAATGTTTTAGTTTAGAATAGATTAAATCCTAAAATTAGATAAATTAGATTAAATTAGATAATACAATTTTTATTACATACGTTTCAAACATGAAAAAATTTCGATTAAATTAAATTCCTTAAAAATTTCTTTTAAATTATCGTCGTCCTCATTTGTTTCTGCTATTTCTTATATGAAAACGTTTTCCTCCTCGTTGAATACTGTCAACAAATTTATGTCACTCATATTACTCACTTTTTGAATGCTTTAATTTTAAATTTGAAGTTTTTAAATTTCCTTTATCTTGCACAGGAAGCTTCTCGCAGAAATAAAAAACTTTTTAACATCCGATTGAAAATATTTCTATCAGTTCCTAAGATTAATATTTTGAGCTCTCAATCTCTTCTCCATAACAACCATAGAGTAAGAAATAACAAGAGGCCGAATCTTGAACAACGAAATTTTTCTATCCGATTTCTCACTCACTTTTGACTATTTTGAGCTCTCAATCTCTTCTCCATAACAATCCCAGTCGGACTTTTTCCGAGTACTTACAAAAGTGTTCAGTGAATTCATAGCATATTTTGTGTCACTTACGTGGGACACACTTTGTAACCTGAAGATGACAATTAACATTTAAGAAATGTCTCTCTAATATACAAACGCTATACACATTGTGTGTTCATAGTAAGCGATTGATACCTCTAACACACATTGTAAGTGGCATTTGTATATTAGATTTTAATAAAAATTCCCCAACTTATGCCTTACGCACTTTGTGTGTTCATTTGTAAGTGACATAATTGAAACACTACACAATATTTCAATAATTTTTAAATTTAGTTGTTTTGAATCGAAAATAGAAAATTGTTGAAAACTTTATAAAATTTGTATAGATTATTTTATTTTAAAATCATTAACAAACGAGCTTGCGAAGAATTAACAACAAAAATCATCACTAAAGATTTCACTTCAATAAGAGTAAGTAAAAAATATACGTTTGTTAGAAATACAATAAAATAAGATTAATCTTAATGTTTTGCTTTATTTCAGGTAAAACTAATAAAACAAATATTATTTCCAGGTGGAATGGGAAAAAATTTGCACAGGATTGTCAGTGACAGCATTATATTAACTTACAATTACGATGGTGTAAATGGAAAAAATGCCTTTAATGATTTTAAGGCAATTAACTCAGCAATTTTCGGTGAGAGGGTATTTATGCTCGTATGTATTAAGATATGTTCTGAATGCCGCTCTACCTTGACAAATTGACAGAAAATAATTTGTTTTTAATATATTTTTTTGCTCTATTTGCTGATGCAGTGAGAACAGAAGGCTCCACCGAAAAAGATTTTGTTAAAGAACTAAGGGCAGCATTTAAATTACAATTACAAAATAGACATTACAAACGATTATATGATGTAAAAAATAAATTTAGCAAATTTTATAAATCTTCTCTCTACTTCTTGTTGTTCAAAATTTGTAATTTTAGAGTTTATTTAAACTATATGCTTAATTGCTATATATAAGTTTTTAATTAATATAAAATATTCAATCAAATTTAGCTATAAGATTTTATATGAGTTTTCGATTATATATGTACATATGTATGTATATTCATGCAGTTTAGTATATACGTATATAGTATATATACGTATTTTATATATATATACGTATTTGGTATATATTAAAAATGTTGGCTTTAATTTAATTTAATATTAAAAGACATTTTTTCACGTAAGTATCTCGAACTTCCACATACTTTGTAGTGAAGGGACCTCACTGCTTACCACATGCCCACTTTGTATTGAAGGGACCGCTTACTACACGGCCATTCACTTGAAAAAGTAAGCGAGGGTTGTATATGGGGTTCTGAGTACTCAGTCCTACGCCGAAAGGCTTCCTTCACTGTTTACGTAAGTACCACTGTCGCGCACTCAGTACTTACTTCCCGCTTCTTTGTAAGCGAGAAATGGATACACATTATAAAAATCCCATAGCTTACTTCTGATATACTTTGTAGTGAGGAGATCTCACTGCTTACTAGGCGGCCAATTTTATGGAAATGTAAGTTAGGTTTGTGCAGGAAGTTCCGAGTACTCCGTGCTACTTTGTAGGTATGCTTTCATTGCTTATGTAAGTAACACAAGTCCAACTGGGGGAAGACGAATCTCATTTAAATTTTCAGCCGAAATATGTTTGTTCTCTTCTCGCGTCTTCATGCCAGCAGTTCTTTTTTAGCTAACGATCTTCTACCCATCGTTAGATAAAAAAGAACATATATTGTATATTCTTCGGTAGAAGACTTTTGAATGCATGTGTTTGTGTCATTTATCGGTTGTGTGCCATTTAGCGTGTGTGTGTGTATATAGGATAAGCGATGAGCTCTGTGTGACTTTTCTTGATTTCTCTGATTTGCCGACGCTAGACGTCGACAATATATGAAAACGACAGAGAAGAATGCCTTTTTAGCAATAAGAATGTAGCGCAACTGTGATTTTTATACCCTACACCCGAATGGATGAGTGTATATTCACTTTGTTCTTCCGTTTGTAACGCATTAAAGGAGGCGTGGCAGGTATAGAAAAGTATATACATATACTCTGGCTCAGAATCACCTCCTGATTCGATTTAGCCATGTCCGTCCCTCTGTCTGTCCGCCCGTCCGTCCGTCCGTCTGTGGAAATCACGATTACAGAAGAACGAATAGAGGTATCGTCATGAAATTTGGCACGAATATTCTTTGTTATCCTACGCTGAATTGAAAATGGGAAAATCGGACCAGTGCCACGCCTACTTTTTATAGAAAATATGCACTCATCCGTCCTTTTAGCTCAATTTCTTTCGGCTTGTAAACCGAATTTTCAGCTAAAATTTTATTTCCCAGTTTACCATCTTAGACTAAAATATATTCTCAAAAATAGGCGTGCCACGCCCACTTATATACTATACCATATAATGAGGTGTTTGGTAGAAAAGCGGTGTTGTAGATGTTAATAGATCAAAATTTGCTCCCTGTAAATTAAAAAAAAAAAAGGTGTCACCCGCCCACTTTTTATCACTTCGACAGATGCGGGTGTAGGGTATATGAGCTTCGACCAGGCCGAAGATAACGCTCTTACTTGTTCTTATTCAAAAATTAAAGAAAAAATGTCGGTATGTTCGGTGCTTTTTATCCGGTACAATGAATTAAAATAATTTTTAAAGAAAGTAGCCGAATTTAATCTTCGTTGTTCTGTTTTTTTATTAAATTAAAACACTTTTCAACATTTTGGATAACAATAAACCTTTAATTCAATAAAAAAGGGATGTATGAAACGTTCAAACATAACAAATGAATGAATGAATTTGTAATGTGTTACAAATGAATTAAAAATTATTTTGAAATATAAAATTCAAAAAATTATTAAATATTATTTACAAGGAAATAAATAATATTGAATAATTCAAAAAACTTTCAAATATATTAATAAAATACTATCTCGTTAATCTTAAAAAAATCTTATAATTATTTTAATTTTCAATTTCTCACATCGCCATTTCAATATTTCTTTACAGAAATGGCTTTTCTATTTTAGTTCTAAACATTTCTAGCTGCGGCCACAAGCGCCGCAACTTTGCTAACACACGACCAAAGCATACACAGACGCATAAAATTACCCAATACAAGCAGCAACAACTGTACTCGTATGTAGCAAAAGCGGCGAAACGAAAGAGTAAGAAATATACATGAAATGCATTTGGCTCGGGCCATGAAAAAAGAGAGAAATCGTTCAAACTGCCTGCCGTTTGAGTAACTTTGGCCGATTCGGTCTCTTGTTATTTCTTACTCTATGCATTAACTTAACTTAAGCCTTAATTTGCTTGATAATAAAATAAATCCTTCGTTGTTCCAAAATCGCCGACGGCAAAACGGGTTCGCCTCTCGGTAGTTGTGACGTCACAGCATTCGCTTTGTTCTGAACTGTACAGATTGGTGACGATGACGTTTGTGGCGTGATTCCTAAATCTGGTGGAGCCTCGGCCAATTTGTTGGCCTTTTGCTAATTTGTTGCGGTAGCACCATCTAGTTGACTGGTATCGAATTTACAGCAAACCCAAACTCAGTTTCTATTTGCGACTCCATCGCACCTCAAAATGGAACCACGAATCATAGTCATCACATTGCACCATGCGTTCAGTGTCTCTTGCACTGCCATTTTTGCAATTATAATTGTCCGATTACGACGCTTTATCCATTTGGAATATAATAACAGAAAAAGACGATTGACACAAGTTTTTATAGATTTGAAAAGTTTTTGTAAAAAATTGTACCAACGGCAATCTAGATCGTAATCGATAAAGAGCCGAAATAAGAAATTCACTTTTAAACCGAGGCAATTTTATTTTAAAATTCAATCAATTCAGATACAATAAATTTAGCCTCCTTGGCTGGCTTTTAAAAAACGTGTTTTTTACTCCTAGTGGCAAAGAACTTTCTGTTCTTTCTTCTTTGTTTTAAGATATACATAACATTCTCTTGTGAATGTACAAGAGAATATAGTTACCAAGAGGAAAGAAAAATTAAAAATGAGAACGGGACACAGGGTGATGTCGGTAACGCCTATCGTCAATATTACGTTATTGTGAATGTGAATTAAATTTTATTTTATAAATATACTATTTCAATAAATCTACTGTGTTCATAAAATGAAAAATTCCAATTTTAGAATCGGAATCGGAATTTTTAAGGCAGCATCGTGATTCGTATCGGAATCGTTACAAATTTTGGCATCGTGCCATTACTTCAAGATCAATTTAAAAAACGGTTTGAACAGTTTAACATCATCGAGCATCGAGTTTAACATCATCAATAGTCACTTTTTTAAATGTAACCGACATCTACATTGCAAAATTTGTTCAGGAGCGGACAGAAGAATTGGAGCTATAAAACTTGGATCTTTAGAACTATAGTATTTTAAAATCCATTATTTCAGATGACAATTTCTGGAATATTGTAGACAAAAAATTTTCCTTTTCTAAGAATAACTTCGCAAAAGTTGAAATCATTATTTGATTCAACATACATAGTTAAGCGAATCATTGTTTTCAACAATGAATATAATACGAAATATAGGTCACGAGTGACGGATGAACATATCGATGATGTAAATTCTTTCAGTGTGTCTCAAATTGTAAATTTTGAAATTTCATTATAATATTCTTGCTTAAGTTGGTTACAACTTCAATCGCCCTAGACGTGCTCGGTTGCGAGAGGCCAAAAATGCTGTTGCTTCCAATAGAGGTTTGATACAAATCGTGGAAATAAAAATAAAGGCTGTGTAAAAACTAAATTTTTTATATAGTTTCCACGTTAGTACTTATAAAAATATATTACCTGAATTTCAAAAGTAATGGCTGATTGGTTTGCATAAGGTGCTAATCTGCGCTTTGGCAAGGTCAAACTTTGACTTGGCAGGTCAAATGGTTTGCTCCTGACTCGTAGTTCCAGCAAGGATGCCCGGTGGTATCTTCTAAATAAATAAAAAAATACATAAGCATATGTATGTATATAAGTGTATGTACGATACCATATTTTTACTTACTTTTGTCGTCTTTATTAGGACGACATTTAAAACAGAATTAAGCGTTAGAAAATCAATTTTTCACTTTTGTCAGTTTTCTACAAGTTTGAACTCAAAACTAGAAAAATTTTGTTCAAAGATACAAAATTTCTACTTTTATTCTGTTACGGATTATAGCAGATTCAGAATAACAGATCTTTTATATAAAAGGTTTTCCAGAATAGACCTGATTAGGTCCGTTTCTTAACGCAGATTGACGCGAGCTGCTTCGAGCTACTTGAAAGTAAAGAAACAACTTTTCAACTCGAGAAAGAAAGAAAGAAGGACAAGCTTGAAATCTGTAAAAAAAAAACAGCTCGAACTTTTTCTGCGAGCTGTTTTTTTTTTATAGACAAGAGAAGAAAATGACAATCATCAGAAAACGTTTCTGTACTTTTTTGCACATTTCTCTTTTTTATAAAATTTTGACATTAAAGTTCAAGCTACTAAATATAAAAAGCTCCAGTTTGGAGCTTGAGCTTAAATACTACGGAAACAGACCTTTCAAAATACGAGTATTTTTAATTTAATTTTTTGAAGTCAGGCTTGTGTCAAAAAATATTTGAAAAGTAGAAATTATGTGCGCTTATACGAGTATATTCCGCTCTTTCCCGCTCGTTAGGCTTTGAAAGAATAGTTTTTGTACCGTTCTTCTTGAAAAGCTTTTTGAAAGCTTCTTGAAAAATGTTAAACAAAACCAAACAATAAAAATGATGCTTTTTTTCAATCCGATGTGTATTTCTCGAGATATTTTACCCTATTTTACAGCGCCATCTAACAAGAATAAAAAAAAGTTAGTTAGGCACCACTAAAGTTCCTCTCACGAGGAAAACAAATTTTATTTGTAATTTTTTTTCATTTGACGCACCGAACAAATTAAATTTTTCCATTTGATTGCCGAACAAGTTTTTAAAAAAAATTTGTTTCAACTTTCGAAGTTCATTGACCTCAATGTCATTGTTCTCGTGTTCTCGCTACGTTTATCAGTTTGAAAAAATTTTATATAAAATAAATCTTTAAAAGCTTATTCTTGTGAACAATATTAAAAAAGGTAAGTCGTATTAACAATTTATTTAATATAAGCTTAAGGTTAAAACTTAAAAAATAAAATTTATTTATAAAAATAAATAAAAATAGAAGGATGTTCGAAAATAAATTTGAAAAGATTAGCTGTTAAAGAGAAGAAAGCTTTTTTTCAGAAAAATGGTGAGGTTTCGTCAGTGAGTCCTTCTGAGCCCCTGCTACATTCGTCTGATGTTTCGCAAAATTCACCCATTATGCCCAATTCATTGGACAGTTTGTCTCCTTTTCAAGATTGCCTATGCCAACAGAGTTCCCAACGAACAAAACTTGCAGATTGGTATAGAAAACATAATCCAGGCCGTCGATGCTGCGATGAACTTCTACAAATTTTGAAATCCGAAAATATTTTAATAGAATAGGTTTAACAGAATCACAGAAAACTAAAAAAGCTTCTATTCGTACCGTTTCTCCCGGAAAATATATTCATCTAGGTATAAAATCCTACCTCAAGGCCAATATAGATTACGTGCAAAGATTTTCCAGACTTCACTTGGACGTAGGCATTGACGGTGTCTCTTTATTTAAGAGCTTGAAACTAACTTTGTTGCCTATTTTGGGTAATTTCGTAAATGTGGAGAACTCTAATGTGTTCCTCATAGGTTCATATTTAGGTGACAAAAAGCCCACTAACGTTGACTAACATCTGCATGATTTTGGGAAGGAAGTTTCGGATCTTCTGAAATACGGTTTTGTTGTGGAGCAGACTATAATTCAAATAGAAATCCGAGCATTCATTTGCGATGTTCCAGCACGATTATTTATTTGTGGAATTGTTGGCCACAATTCTCTTAACGGTTGTCTAAAATGTACTCAGTCTTTCAGTAACCAGAAAGAATCTGTCTCACCACAATAAATATTTTAAGGAGCAGAAATCTGTCCTTGAAATCATGAAGGTTAAAATGGTGTCTCAATTTCCATCCTATGCAATTGTTAGATCTTGGGGTGTGCCGAAAACTATTGCAATGCTTAGTTAATGGAGAAACTCTACACTGTAAGTTAAGGCGTGCAGAATTAATGAACATTTCAGAAAAATTAGTGTCTCTACGTCAATATATGCCTTCTGAGTTTGCAAGAAAACCTCGAGCCTCGATGAGATGTGTAGATGGAAGGCAGTTGAATTTCGTCAGTTTATTTTATATACTTCAATTGTAGTTTTGAAGTTTTGTTTTTTTAAGCTCTTGTTTTGTAGTTTTAAGAATAGCATTAATGATGACTACTAATACCACATTTTACTTTTTCACTGCGCCTATCGGCTATTGCTTTCAAAATACATGAGTACTAACATAACGCCACAAAAAATTGAAAATCGAATATGTATACGTAGCCCGTGAAATTTCAAAATTCGCGATACTTTTTGAACAGACCTCGTATGTATTAACATTTATTGAAATCGCTTCAAAAGTGATTTTACTTGTCGTAATTTAATATCAAAGTCTTTGACAATTCTATAGAAATACTTTTGTATAAAGATCCACACTAATAGTGATTTCTTTGAATATTTGGCCACCCAAGTTCTAAATCTTATTTCAAATTGATCTATTATAATTTCAAAATGTCTCATTCTTTTGACCTACTTCCAGTGACATATGGCGAATTCTCAATTAATATAAATTTAAAATATTAAAATAAATTTAAATAATTTTATGTACTACTAAATAATAACCACTTGCTATTATCCAACGTAAACATAACAGTACAACTGTACAAGCACCAACCAGAAATTTCTGATAGGATGCGCATCAGTAAAAAAATGAAGTTTCGGCCACTCTCATGAACCAATTAGTCACAGTAGAGACAAATATAAATTCAACGAAGAGCAGAAAATTTTAGCAAAGGAACGATCTGAAATAAAAACGGAACGATCTGAAATTAAAACGTCGCAAATTATTGTGACGCTTACAAAAAACTGTCCGATAAATACACGTGTTTATTCGCCATCAAAAATTGCTCAATAAAGAAAAATACAAAGAGTTCGAGTCAATTATCAGACATGAAGACATTAACATTCCTGAAAATCTGAAATTCGTGGAAGACGAAATTTTTATTGAATCGGAGAAAAACGTTGATATTAATAAATTCATAATAATGGGCACAAGAAAAACAATAACTGCATTAAGTAAGTGGCTAAATGTTTAATGTTGTAAGTGTAATTGAAAATTTACCGGGTGTATCGTTTCATTTTAGATCAATGCGATTGTTGGTTGATGGATGGGACGTTTTACGTTGTCCCTAGAATTATCAGGCAACTGTTCTCCATCCATGGTTACCTAGATAAAGGGGTATTGCCTCTTATATTTATATTAATGAGTTCAAAGCAGAGCCTGAAAATTAACAGTTAACTTTTAACTTTTAAAAATAAAAGTAAAAGTTTTAAAAATAAAAGTAAAAGTTAACTGTTAACATTTACTTTTAAAAATAAAAGTCTTTGCATAACTGTTATGAAAGACTTTAAAAAATAAAAGTCTTTGAATAACTGTTATGAAAGACTTTAAAAAATAAAAGTCTTTGAATAACTGTTATGGAAGACTTTTAAAAATAAAAGTCTTTGAATAACTGTTATGAAAGACTTTTAAAAATAAAAGTCACTGAATAACTCTTATTCAGAGACTTTTTTAATATAAGTTATAAAAGTTTCAAGCTCTGGTTTAAAGTCTGCTAAAATCTACAGAAAAGTTTTGGCAGAGATTTGTAATTTATTACAAATTACAAAACAATTGTAATTGATTTTGAGGAGGCGAATGGAGCCGCTCTAAGGCAGATATTTCCAGAAACCGAACTACAAGGGTTGTTTTTCCATTTTAGCCAAATAATTTGGCGGAAAATCCCAGATGAAGGTTGAATTTGACGACATGGTTTAGGCGAAAATTTTCATATTAATATAAGAATGTTGAAAGCTTTCAGCTTTGTTCTTGCACTTCAAATAAATTCGTATTTCAAAGAGCTAATGACAGTCGTGGACAATGACGGAAAAGAGATAGGTACTTAGGTTTAAACAAAATTTAGTGGATAATACAAACAACACAAAACCAAACTACTGTAGAGTTTAATTAACCATAATATTGTTAACACTTGTTAATTTTGTTATTTCATTTTTTGTATTCAAAAATATAAAATTAAGTTTTCAAAATTTAATTAAATTTGCATTCATAACTCAATTCACAATTCGATTCAATGTTCTTCTGGTTTTCATCTGAATAAAAAATATATTAACAGAATAAATAATTTTGGACTCCGGACTTCCTACAACTAGCGATCCTGCGAGACGAACTTTATTCTATCCTTATCGTGACATCACATTCCATTGAACCAGCATAGATTCAATAAGCGTTATACTCGCAGAACTAAACGAGTACATCAATCAACGCGGACAAACATAGAAAATCATTTCCCTGCAAAAAATTAATTTCGCCCAACCAATCCATGTATAGTACGGAGAACCATCCTCACATCAAAATACCATTCGCGATATAATGCGAATTACACAGTCCGATAAATAGTCACTGGTCGGTATTTTTCCCTGAAGAACCACTGAAAGACAAAAGACTAGAACGTCCTGGACCCAAAGTCGATACGAAGATCTATCTACAGTCTACAGCAGCCGAGACACACGGAAAACTCAACACTTTACCACGAGCACTTCAACAACAACCGCAACAACAGCAAGTGTAAGCACGTGAACAGAGACGGTATACCATTAAAGAATCATCTTATCATAAGGTACCTCTTTCGCCTATAAAAATATAATTCCTTATCAAAAGATTATATACGTACATTATAATTAACTTAATAATAATAATACAGTTAGTAAAGTATTATTTTAAAGTTTTAGTTTAAAGTATTAGTTTAAAGTATTAACTAACTAACTTAACTTATTATATAATACTCTTAATTCAATATAATCTCTACTTTTATATTTCAATAAATATATAATATACACATATAACAATATATAACATACAATAAAATACGTCAAACTGAATTGTATTGTAAATTGAATTATATTCTTGTCGTTAATTTCTACCCAGTTTAAAACTTTCTGTAAACTTCTTCTCCAACGGCAAAATGTTTTATTCTCCACAACACAATACGTGCACACCTTCACAAAATTTGAGCGATCTTATTGAACTTCCAATAGAAACAATCACCAATAATAACATATTTACGAACATGACTACAAACCAAATTCCAAACGAAATTTTCGCAACAGCAGTAAAATTGCCACAGTTTTGGACGAATTGTCCTGAAGCATGGTTTGCACATGCAGAAATACAATTTTCTTCTAAAGGAATTACACAAGATGTAACTAAATACGAATACATCGTAACAGCCTTACCCCAAGAAGTTATTGTAACGATTATGGATTTAATTCAAAATCGTCCACAAAATAATAAATATACTGAACTCAAGAAAATATTAATTAAAAGACATACACTTAGCGAAAACGCGAAATTTGAAAAAATTTTAGGTGATTCAGAAATAGGACATCGCAAACCTTCGGAATTTTACCGGACATTGGTGTTATTATCAGGCTCCAGTTTCAATGAAAACATTCTACAGAAACTTTGGTTAAGAAAACTACCAAAAAATCTGAGAGTAATTTTGACTAGCACCAACAACAATAACATAAACGAACTTACCAGATTAGCTGATAACATCTGGGAGACAATGAATAAAAGTGAAATTTCCGCAATTAATAATTTTCAAAATCCTAAAATAGCAAAATCAATACTTTCAAATTTAGTGAAAACGACTACATTAATGTGCGAAAATTTCCAAAAACTTTCACTAGAAATAAACTCCATCAGACAACAATTAGACAACCACGAACAAGATCGATATCAAGGAATCGTTTTCGAAATCCTTCGCGACACAATTCAAATATACGAAATAATCCAAATTGGGTATGCAAATACCACTACAAATTTGGCGACAAAGCTATAAAATGCGAACAACCGTGTAATTATAGGAAAAAACAAAATCAGTCGACAAACTAAGGTCGCCCGTTGTTGCAGCGACAAATATCGGCGACTTAGACACACAAACTCGTCGCCTTTTTATTCATGACAAAGAAAGTCACTTGAAATTTTTAATAGACAGTGGAGCTGAAATTTCAGTTCTCCCAGCGTCAAAATTCACCAACACTAAACGCTTTTCAGACAGAATTTTAACCGCCGCAAATGGAACAACAATTTCAACTTTCGGAAAAAAACTTTTAAATATCAACCTAGGACTAAGACGAGAATTTCCGTTTATATTTTAAATCGCAGATATCGCAAAACCAATAATAGGAGCCGATTTCTTAGACCGATATGGACTATTAATAGACATTAAACATAAAAACCTAATCGATCCATTAGCAAAATTCTCCGTTAATTTCAATTATTAGTCTTAGTCTAGTCTAATTAGGCTAGTCAATTTCACATTATTGTAACGTATCACTACCAAAACTATTCGCGATAGATAAAAAATACACTAAATTACTAAAAGAATTTCCTTCACTCATCGCAGAACCAGACTATACGAAACCAATTAAACATTCGACAGTTCACCGACTTGTCACGAAAGGAACTCTACCATTTTCAAAACCAAGACGTTTAGACCCAATAAAATATAAAATTGCTAAATCCGAGTTTGAATTTTTTAACAAATCAGGCATTTGTGGACCGTCAAACTCACCAGTGGCATCTCCGCTCCACCTAGTTCCAAAGAAAGACCTTAACGATTGGCGACCTTGCGGTGATTTTCGGAGATTAATCACAGTGACAGTAGCCGACCGTTACCCATTACCTCACATTCATGACTTTAATATAAATATAAGAAACAAGAAGATATTTTCGAAACTGGACTTAATCAGAGCATACCATCAAATCCCTATGGCACAAGAAGACATTCATAAAACGGCAATCACGACACTATTTGGAATGTTTGAATTTACGCGGATGCCTTTTGGTCTAAGAAGTGCTGCACAAACATTTCAAAGATTTGTTAACGAAATAGTTAACGATTTAGATTTCGTTTTCGTTTATATCGATGACATACTCGTCGCGAGCACAAATGAAGAAGAGCATATAAAACACCTCTATAAATTGTTTAAAAGACTCGCAAACTACGGTATAAATATTAAACCAAATAAATGTATTTTCGGTGTGACAAATATTGACTTTTTAGGAAACAATATATCAAGTGAAGGAATTCGACCAACCGAAGAAAAAGTAACAGCTATTCGCAATTTCGAACAACTAAAATCAATCAAACCAGCACAAAAATTTATCGGTATGGTAAATTATTACCACCGATATATACCAAAATTAGCGGAACTAACAAGCAAAATCTATGATATAATAGCTAAAACAACATAAATACGACAAAAAACTTTAATTTGGGACGAAGCAGCAAGTAAAGCCTTCAAGAGCTTCAAAGATAAACTCGCTTCTACGATATTATTAAACCATTTTAATAAAGAAGCAAAATTGTCTTTAAACGTAGATGCGTCAAATGCGGAAATTGGTGGTGTCATACAACAAAATTTTAAGAATAAAAATGAACCACTCGCATTCTTCTCTAAGACATTAACCTCTTCGGAAACCAAATACAGTGCATTTGACCGAAAACTACTCGCTATTTACCTCAACATCAAAAATGTTCGATATCTTCTAGATTATCGAGAGAATTTACTGTATACACCGACCATAAACCTTTAAAATTCGCTTTAAATTCTAAAACTGAACGAAGCCCTAGACAAACTAGACATTTGGAATTTATTTCACAATTTACGAATGACATTTAATATATAAAAGGAGAATCTAATATAGTAGCCGATGCACTATCAAGAGCATTCGAAATAGAAGCATTCAAAACCACAGAAATTAATTTGAAAACTTTACAAAACGAACAGCACCAAGACGAAGAATTAAAGAAATTAACTACGGGACAAAATATAACAAATAACCTTAAGTTATTAAAAATGCCTGTTCTAAACCTTGAAATCTGGTGCGAAACGACGGGAGAAAACACTAGACCTTTTACCAAGACCTTTTACCACTAGACCGGTACCAAAGCGACACGTCGACTTATAACACCACGATATTATGGGCCTAACATGAGTAAACTAATAAACATTTGGTCAACAGAATGCATACATTGTCAGAAATCGAAAATTTACAGACACACAAAGACACCCCCGACAAAATTCCCTATACCCAAAGGAAGATTCGAACACATTCATTTAGATATTGTCGGCCCACTACCACCGTCCTGCGGATATAGTTATATTTTAACTATAATCGACAGGTTCACACGTTGGCCAGAAGCCTTTGCTATAAAAGATATTTCAGCGACTACCGTTTCTAAAATTTTCATTGAAAACTATATATCACGATTAGGAGTACCATTGAAAATAACAACAGACCAAGGTACACAATTTACGTCCAAATTGTTTTCAGAATTAACAAAATTAATCGATAGTCATAAAGTCACAACATCTGCTTATCACCCCCAAGCAAATGGAATAGTAGAACGATTCCATAGGCAATTAAAAGCTACACTGATGGCTAGGAACGGAGGGGTCAAGTGGTACGATGAACTACCAATGACCCTCCTTGGCTTACGAACAATGTATAAAGAAGATATCTCAGCTACCCCCGCAGAAATGGCTTATGGACAAAATTTGAGACTACCTGGAGAATTAGTAGTTCCATCAAATCAAATGAATATTTTAAAAATATAAATCCAAATATGAGTCACCATAACGACCTCAAGACAGGGATATACATATGTATATTGCCAAAAACCTGAAAACTTGTAAATTCGCTCTAGTAAGAAGAGTAAATAAACGTTCACTACAACAACCATACGAAGGACCATACGAAATTTTAGACAATGAGACGTAAAACGTTGCGATTGACAGAATAAAGCCAGCAACAATTAAAACATCAGAAACAAACAAGATTAACAACCACACTAACACTACAACACCAATAAAGAAACAAGTTACCTTTAATTTATACGATCTTAATTCTGTTGGAGGGTGAGTATTGTAGGGTTTAATTAACTATAATATTGTTAATTTTGTTATTTCATTTTTTTTATTCAAAAATATAAAATTAAGTTTTCAAAATTTAATTAAATTTTCATTCATAACTCAATTCACAATTCGATTCAATGTTCTTCTGTTTTTCATCTGAATAAAAAATATATTAATAAATAAAAATAATTTTGGGCTCCGGACTTCCTACACTACTCTACTAAGTTGTGGTCTATCCGAGATAGCATTGAAGGCAATTTTGCCACAACTAAAAATTCGGTCGAGGCTTGGCATAGACGCCTCAAATCAATAATCGGGACAAAGAATGCCGGCCCCTACGAAATTATTTCTTATATTACGAAAGAGACAATATTGGTACATACCACGCTTGCAAAAATATATTCCGGCGAAATAAGAAACACTTTTTTGGAGCTAAAGGAAATTTGGAAATTTTTT
Organism: Conops quadrifasciatus; assembly: GCA_949752815.1. NCBI lineage: Eukaryota > Metazoa > Arthropoda > Insecta > Diptera > Conopidae > Conops > Conops quadrifasciatus. Next base: position 18,143,621 of record OX457079.1, read on the forward strand.
TTTTCTGAGAACTACGAGTATTTAAGTTCGATAAAAAATGCGCTCTATTTATTGTATTTAAAATGTAATATGGCTTACATTCAAATTGTTCACTATCCAAAGCAACCACTTAGCTTTTTCTGCTGGGTTTATGCGTTCAAACATATAAATGTAAATATGTTGTACTTAAATGCCGGTAGATGCTTGTGGAGCGAAGGAGGAGATGAAATCTCACTGTCATAATGAGCTACAACATGTTAACATCATGGGTGACAAAATAGTAAGTGTCTCTGTGCCCTTCTGATCACCAACCAGCCTTTGTTCCTTTCAACTACCCACAAAAAAGTTTCTTGTCCATGCTGTTCGGTAAATGTTTAACATCATAACTTTACACTTCCCGTTGGGCAGCCTGCTAATTCAAACGCACAGAAAATCACACAATATAATTGAGTTTGATTTTGACACCTTAAGTGGGTGCCATTATTTGAGAATCAACATACTGTCACAGGCGACGGAATCAGTAAACCTCGCATTAATATAAAATTTCTAGTAAGCGAGTAACTTAAAGAATTGCGTTTTGAAAACTCGGTATTATATTCTCGTAACTAACAGATTATTATTAGGATCAATTTGCATTTCGCAGTACGTAGACTAAGTAACTTTATTTAAGAATAATAAGATTATTATTAGTTTAAGTGAAAGTAAAAACAGGTGTAACTAACATTCTGCTTCTTTCTTTTACCGGAAAAAGACCGTCCGTGAAGACGTACCGTGGTGAAACAGACCGTCCAGTGAACATTGGTGTTTCAGCCCAAAGTAGATATCATGATGTATCATGAGTAGTACGCATGATTTAATAAACGCATCTGAAAAAAAAAAATAAGAAACGTAAAAAGATCAAAAGTGCTAGTTCTGATACATCGTGCGACAAAATTGCTGAAAACTAAAACTCTGCAAAACATGCAACCTCTAAGCGCACAAATTAAAGATTTACAAAATGAAATAAAATCTTTTAGCGAGGAAAATAAAATCCTTAAAGATGACCTAAGCAAATAACAGTAACAACAACATGATGATGCTGTTTTATATTTATACTCCTTTGGACGAGAAACCTTCTATTGTCATAAAAAAATTATCTTCGGAGTATAATTTTAGCGCAGAAATAATTAACTACATTAAATCAATTAAGAAATGGCAACTATTTAATACAATCCAAGCAGAAATTCTGATGTTAAGGAATTCTATAATATCAAGTATATTTTAAATTGTAGTGTGTTTTTTGAAAAATTAAAAGCCCAAGCTGTTACTCAATGGTGTAACTGTCAAGGGTTTGCACACGCTGCAAGTAATTGTAAAATGCCATACAGCTGTGTTAAATGCATCAAGGAGCATGCTCCTGGAAATTGCTCTCTCCCCGCTAAGGATCTAAACAATGAAGAAATAATTATTACTAACGAAAATGATGATACGAGTATAATAAAACAAATCGGTGTATAAGTTGTGTGCGTAAACTGTATATCTTCTAAACTGGAAAAGAAATAACGAATCGGTCTCTCTCCTCATAGCCGGGACACGTGTCTATTCAAGCATGTTCCTAAAAGTAGGCTTCTCAAGCCCGTCTGTCGACATGTGGTCAATTCCACCCACCTCCGTGAGTGTTCGAAGTACAACCAACTGTTCACTAAGGCCCTAACCGTAAAATATTGAAAAAATTTGTCATGCCTTTTGTAGAAGAGATTTAAATTAGAGATTGAAATTCTTTTCTCAAATTTTAAAAAAGATTTTTAACATGTTTATGCTCCAAGAATGAAAGTAAAAGTTCATAAAGTTAAAGACATATAACGTCTTTAGAAGTAAAGTTAACGACATATATCTATTTCTACTTACGATTACAAAAGAGTGCGCTACCAAAGCTTCCTTAAACGCAGGCAGAACCACTAACAAGAACCTAAGGCAAAAAGCGCGTGTAAAGAGGTGCGCAATAAACAATGTAGAAAGCTTTGCAAAAAAACACAACACACAGCAGGTAGGAAGAAAGAAAACGAAACCGCCGAAGCGGCATAAATGAAAGAAGGTTCAAAAAGCCGTCGTTGAAACATAAATACGCCACAAAATCGCCAACAAAAAATACATATGTATATACATACGAGTATATACGTATAAGGAAGATGACTTTTAATGGACAAGAATTTTCTGAGATAACAAGGATATTTGGAAACTAATATCTTTGTCATTGTATTCTAAAAAACACGGGTTGGTAACGAAATCCCGAAAGACAAAATCCCGAACGACAAAATCCCGAACGACAAAATCCCGAACGACAAAATCCCGAAATGACAAAATCCCGAAATGACAAAATCCCGAAATAATAAAATCCCGAAATTACAAAACTAGTTTTTCGGTATTCTCCATCTTCTTGAACATTTTAAAACCACTAGCAAACTTCAATTTAGCCACTAAATTTCTTTTAAAAAAACATTAAAAAAATTTTAGCAGAGCCCTCTCGGTAATATGAGGTTTTTCGCATACAGGTTTTTCCGCGTATTGGCAGCCTTCGGCTGCGGCAGGGATCATAACCCTCAATCAGCAGAATCCTCACGGTCATGTGAAGTTTTTTGCATACAGGTTTTTCCGCATATTGGCAGCCTTCGGCTGCGGCAGGGATCAATACCCTCAATCAGCAGAATCCTCACGGTCATGTGAAGTTTTTTGCATACAGGTTTTTCCGCGTATTGACGGCCTTCGGCCGCGGCAGGGATCATAACCCTCAATCAGCAGAATCCTCACGGTCATGTGAAGTTTTTTGCATACAGGTTTTTTCGCATATTGACGGCCTTCGGCCGCGGCAGGGATCGTAACCCTCAATCAGCAGAATCCTCACGGTCATGTGAAGTTTTTTGCATACAGGTTTTTTTGCGTATTGGCGGCCTTCGGCCGCAGCAGGGATCATAACCCTCAATCAGCAGAATCCTCACGGTCATGTGAAGTTTTTTGCATATTGTAGATTATAACCTTCACACAACAAAATTTTCTCGATATTACAACTTTGCTTTTCTGCCAATGTAAAAAAAGGCAAGTAGGCGCGTACTTCGAATTGGAAAAAATTGTGACTTAAATGTCATTTCATTATTAATTAAAAATTTTATTTCGTGATTTTCGGTATTTCTCATTTCGGTATTAAAAATTTTTCGGGATTTTGTCGTTTCGGGATTTTGTCGCATCGGGATTTTGTCGTTTCGGGATTTTAAAATTTTTCGGGATTTTGTCGTTTCGGGATTTTGTAATTCGGGATTTTGACTGTCTCCCAAAAAACACAGTAATAAATGATCGAGTAGATCTCATGGGCATTAGATATCAACATAAAGCCCTTAAACGTCTTCAGGCATCAAAAATATCCAGCCCGTTGCGCTGGAATAGATTTTTTCTATTAGCCAAAGGAGGAGATGTCATCTTCTATAAAATAAAACCTAACGTTTGTTTCTATGATTCAGGGCGTAGTCGAATTAAGCTAATTTGAGAGCTAATTTGAGCTTCTAAATTTTGCTTGTATTTCTTCGACTTATCGTGAAAGGTCCTTGAAGTTATTAGTTTTTGGGACGAATTTCCATCATGTATACTTCTACTGTACTATACTCTATACTCCTACTGTATACTTCTATGCCGAACAAGGTTTTGTTATGCACGCTCTTTCTCTTCGGTTCATGGACTTCATTCTCCGTGAGGTGTTCGTTTGGTCGTCACAGCATGTACCGCGCTTATTCCTATCCAGCAAATTATAAATCTGTATTTGTATTTTTAGGATAGCTTATAATTCGCAAAAAGGAGTATTGAAGCGAAGGAGAGCAACCATGTACCGGCGACGGCTACTGGCCACGAACTCTTCCATTCGATATCTGTTTTCCTCTTCGGAAGAAGATTCTCCCCGCGCAGAGGTTCTTTCTTTCACGGAATGGTGTGAGAAGTTCGTTAAGGTTCGACAATGCACCCTTGCCCCATTAGTTCTCATGATTTTTAATCCTAATTGAAAAACTGTACAAATTTATTTATTTAAGGATACATTTTTAGGATACATTTTTAAAGGCCGGCTGTTAAAGTAGAAACTAAGTGGACCGTAACACTTTTTTAAATGGTTGTATTTTATAAACGAGTCTTTTCAGCTCAGTTCAGTTCAGTGATGTGTGACTGCTAAAAAAGATTTGATGTGTTTCGAGAACGAGAAGATAACATTTTGCTCATGCCAGTTTTCTAACAGTGGTCAAAATATTTAGAGACAGTAGTCCAGGACAGTAATGAAAAGAAACCTGGAGAAGAAGCGAGAAAAGCACCAGGACGCTGCGAACATTAAGAGGAAAAGGCATTTTTCATATAATAAAATATTCCAATGATAAAAATTGAAACGATATTTTAATCTTTCGAGAAGACCTAATAGACCTTTTTCGACTTCTGTTACTGCAACTGATGTTACATTCTTAGTTATTACCTGATTACGAGGGTAGTTTGATAGGTCAGTGACTTTTCGAATAAAAGATATTTTTTCGGCAAAAGAGCGTTTTATTTCTTAACATAGTCTTCTTTTAACTCCACAAATTTAGTCCAGCGTTCTCCAATTTTTTTTATTCCTTCCAAATAATAGCTTTTCTCAAGGCCCTCAAAATAGGCGTTTGTTTCAGTGATGACCTCTTCATTCGACCCGAGTCTCTTACCGCCCAGCCATTTCTTCAGCTTCGGAAATAGAAAATAGTCGCAGGGGGCTAAGTCTGGAGAATATGCTGGATGGCCCCATCACGCCGATTCCTCCCATCATCCCAAACTGGACTTGAGTTCGAGTTCGGAGTTGTTTCTATTCGACTGTTCAATTGTCAGTAGAAGCTTGGGCGAGCAACATTTCACCAGCTTGTGGACACACTTCCATATATTTTTTCGTGCTCGTAAATAAACGTTGAAGCGATAACGAAGTATTAATTGAAGGGATGGACACCGGTCTGCGGATGAAGCTGTTGACGCTTAAAAGTAGTGACGCTTCCAAGCAGGTGTCAGTCACACGTCCGACACGGCTCCCCCCAGAAGTGCTGTTACTACGCCTGTCTTTTCAACTAAAACAAAATACTTTATTGCAGCAGCTAATTTAAACGCGATAAATACGGTGAAAACTAAATACGGCAACATACAAGAGACACGTTCGCCGAATCGGTCGAAGGAGGTGAAACGTATCTACTGGCGGCGAGCGCGATTCCCGAAAAACGCAAAACGAAACACCACAACACGAATGAGAAACGAAAAAATGGGATCAAATTACTGTAATTTCTGTGTCAAGGCTCTGTCAGCCGCCCCAACAAGCTCTCCGTAGGGCGATCGAAAACAACATTATTAACGTTTTGTAGCAGTTGCTTGCAAGGGCATGCCATGTAGCGAACGGCGAATGCCTCCAGAGCTGCGATCATGTGCGTTGCCGAAGCGAGAACACGAATTTATTTCCGCAAAAGGATTGGCTCGCTCTGTCCGTTAGAGCACAGTCAGGAAAGTCGGGCAGATCTTTCGGTTGTGGAACATAGCAGTTAGCGCAATTGTCCTCTCTCTGATTAGTGTTTATTTACCTCATTATTTCGAGTTGAGCAGAGTTTGTGGTCGCGCACCTTACCATCAAGCGCTAATAGTAAGTTAAACTTTTCCATATAAATTGCTTATAAAAATTACACTCAGTTAAAAAAGTAAAGACAAAAAATAATGAAGAGTTCATTAACTTTCAGTAATTGTTTATATTGAATTCCAATACATAAGTCCACGAAAAATAGGAAATCATACCTTAAACAATAGTGTAGAAAATCTTAGGCCAATAACAGTGCCATAATATCGAGAAATACTCACTGTACTCAATTCAAGTAGTTTATGCATTTCTAAAATAATACTTAATGCACACTTAAATCAGTTTCTTATGACCGCTGACACAATCTAACAAACTTGGTACTAATTTTGTTATTAATTAACAAAAAATAGTTTTATTTCTTGAATTTATTTTGAGTAGCGCCCAAAAGTATGCAACAGACAGCGTGATCTTTTGTTTGGCGAACACATGACATGTCAAAAAGTTCAAATACTTTTAAGAAAATTGCGTAGAAAAATATATGTTTCTGTACTCATCGAAGCACATGATCGAAGAATGAAAGTGCGTGAGGTGGCTGAGGCTATATGCATCTCAACTGAGCTGGTACATCACATTTTACATTAATATTTGGACATGAAAAAGCTATCCGCGCGATGGCTGCCGCGATTGCTCACACCTGATCATAAGCGCAACCGTGTGACCACTTCAATTGAATGTTTGGTGATGTTCAACCGCAATCCGAACGAATTTTTGCGCCGTTTTATGACCGTAAATGAAACATGGATCCATCACACAACACCAGAGACCAGAGAACAATCAAGAAAGTGGGTTTCTCCGGGTGAACGTGCACCAAAGAAGGCCAAGGTGGGTCTGTCGGCCAACAAGGTAATGGCCACAGTTTTTTGGGATGCACGAGGTTTCCTGTACATCGACTGTCATGAAACGGGTGAAACGATAACCGGCGCATATTATTCAGATCTTTTGGACAGATTCGATATTGCTTTGAAGTATTTGGAACCGCATTTGTACTAAAGGAGTCCGGGGCTAATTTTAAACACGGATGGACTAGAGAGCGTAAGCGCTATTATATGTATTCGGACTCAGTGTCATCGCTTGGGTTGACTTATCGTGATTTTAGTGGGCTGGCAGGCAGATGGAGGGACTGTGAAAAATCGACTGAACAGGTCATTTATCATAATATATGTATGTACATACTCGTATCTACCACGTCTCTCTAATGCATTTTAAACGAAAGAACCAAATGAATGAATAACCATAGCCCAGCAGGTATAGGATCAAGTCGTATTGAGGTATTTCTGTACTTTTCCGGAGCCTCCTGGAAAGCTTAAACGAGTACGAGTATTAGGCGGGCCAGTCGTCGTCAATTAATTTAAAAATTTCTTATCGTGTAGTCTTTTAATTCTAGACGTCAGATTCTCTATTCATTTTGAATGTGACGTTTTTATCGTAGCTGCAGCCAAAGCGACGACACGTGGACTGCGAGTGGAATGAAAATATTGAAACTGATATTGCATCGGTCACGAGGGAAAGCTTTTGGTTTGACAGCCGTTATCGAAACAGAGCGAGCTGACATTATCTAACCTTAGCTTACGCTCATACAGAGAACCGGGGAGGCCGCGGCCCGCGGCCCGCGGACGCAGACAAACAGACCACCCACTCTAATGCGCAATCTAAAAGTCACACGCGTGAGAACTGTAAACAAGACATCAGCCAAAACCCTGACCATGTTGTGCACCAGCAGTCGCCCGCAAAACCAACATGGCCAAGCCACCCCTGAGCACGATGCTCAGCAAACTGCCAAGAACTATTGCGATCCTCAAGCTGAGCAACTTCATAACAAATCGAGAGAGACAAGTATTTGCGGAGTCCTCGATTGGGAATCGTGCGTGTGGGAGACCATTCCCAGGCCCGGGCAACCTGCCTCGTTGACTGCTGCTGCAGCGACAATTTAAGCCGCAACACGTGATGCGCTCGGAAAATTTATGCAGCCACTGCCACTGTTTAAACAACAGTTAACACTCTTTGTGCGAGGGGCGGGGGCGCGTCCGAGTGAGCGGTGGCCTGCAGTCATGTCTCAATCAGAGAAGTCGCGTCCAAGTCGTTTCATACAGTCGGAAATTGAGCGCTGCGCTAAGTGTGGTTACCGGAGCGGGTTTTGGGGCGGGTATATTAAAAAAGTCCCTTTGGAGCGGGCTGCGGGGGTTCCAAGGGTGTTCCTAGCTTAGTCTCTTAAGAAAGTTTAAGTTTAAGTTTCGGGGAACATATTAACGTAATCCGTTTCACTAAAGGGTGTATTCCACAGACAAGCCTCTGGGTACAAGTGTAGCCTCTTTCGTCCAGAATCGTCCACGATCGCGAGCAGTGTTCAAGTGTCCCTGGGCAAAATGAACCCACCCTCTGGACAGGCGTAGAGCGTACCTACTGAACTATATTCAAACTTTTGTGTGCGGCGACAAAGGCACAAAGTGTGAGAAGTGACTCTCGCTTTTGTTATTTAAGGACCTGCTGTAAACGTTAGTTTTATCTTCTCGTTGCTGGCGCGTCAGATTATTCAAATCTGACTTGAAGACGTCTGCGCTGTTAATTACCGAACGCCCAACGTTTTAGACGACACTAAGCTTCGTCGTTACGAATCCAAAAAGTCCAGGGAATAACACTAACTGTCCCAATTGAATACTCACCCTTCGAGTGCAGGGTGAAAAGGGCAATAACGCCTGAAACGTGTCAAAGTTAACGCGGCTCTAAAGTAAACATCAAGCGCCGTCACCGCCGGTTTATTATTATTATTGTTTATCCATGGAGAAATTCGATATGATAAGTTCTCCTTCCGTCAACTCTTAGGGCACAATCCTCCGGCACGGCAACGGCACAGCAATATGCAAGACTAGTTCAAACGAAGACTAGATTGCTGTGAAAAATTGGAACAACATAATAAATCGATGATTGTTTACTGAGCGGAGCGGAATGCAATGAAATATTTATATTGCGATGAAGTTTAAGTGAGAAGTTAAAAAAGTGTCAAACAGCGACAAAATATAGTCGCTATTCGTAAAGGATGCTATACGAACCCAATTCACGGCTGCTTTTGATCGCAAAAGGATTTCGTGAATTATTGCTTTTTTATACATACATTAATAGTTGCATGCATTGTCTCGTTCTCCAAAAACTGTCTGAAATGACAGCGTAGTGGTACGATGGAAGGGGAACAGAAGGGGATCAGAATGATTAAATGATTCAAAATTTAAGGCCAGTTTAGACGCTCAAACAATATGCGGCAATTGGCATGAACTGTTGGTCAGTTGGCGCAAGTAAATCGTTACATGTAAACAAAGGCCTGAGCTCGACACAAGTAAAAAAATTGGGCTTGAGTAAATTCTGTTTTGCTAGAAAGATTTAATAATTCTCAAACAAAACTGTCAGAAACTGTCAAATATTAGGTTTGTTTCTTAACGCAGATCGAAGTACTTCGAGCTACTTGAAAGTAAAGAAACAACTTTTCTGGTGAAAAGAGAGAGGAAGAAGAACAAGCATGAAATCTGTCAAAAAACAGCTCCAACTTTTTCTTCGAGCTAACTTTTGACAGTCAAGAAAAGAAAATGACAATCATCAGAAAGCGTTTCTGTACATTTCTGTGCATTTCTCTCTTTTATACAATTTTGACGTAAGCTTAAATTTTGACATTAATTTTGTAATTTTGACATTTGAAGTTCAAGCTGCTATAAAAGCTATGAAATGAAAACTGAACGTTTGAACACCAGCATTGCTTTCAGTTCATTTGCGCCAATTGCATGAGCGTGTAAACTCATGCGTCAACATTGCTCGCAGCAAAGTCAAAACAAGCTCAAACTATATATTAAAGGAAAACGGAATAACAGAAGGATTCTCAAGGAATAACGGAATGGATTCAGTGATTAAACAAGTGACCATTTCATTATTACTGTAAGTGTAAGTGTAAGTGAAACCCGCAGTTGGTTTCTATTTCGTCGTCTTGGGCCGCAGCGTTGTCAGGAGCAGCACTGAAATTGCCCATATTTATGTAACCACTCGGCGCGTATGGTTAAAGCTACGACTGCGACTCCAGCACCGGCCGGTGGCAGTCGGTGGTTTATTTGCTTTTCATTTGTTTAATTACAAATACGAGTCAGCGCCGCAGGCACAGAGAGCCTGGGAACACTGAGTGCGCCTTGATGGTGCAACAGCAGAAACAACAATATACACATATCGATGTGCAGAACTTGTTGTTGCCGCTGCTCGAATGGATCCACGAACTGCTAACGTTGACGTTGATGGGAATAACTTTTTCAAGTTGACATCTCGAGTTGTTTGTAAACACTTGCGGCACGCAAATGAGGTGGCCGAGGGAAAGCCATTTTTTAATTAGAAAACCTTAACAGCTCTCGTTACTTTTCGATTCGTCAATCAGTACGATTTTGCAGAGACTTAATTAAATTTGAAACTGTGGAAGCAAAAAAGGAAATTATTAAAAATGTAGTATGTATATATGTATGTAACTATATACAATATTCACACACAAATTATATAATACTTAAGCATTTGTTAAATTTTTTGTAAATTGTGATTTCGTACGTTTACTTTTTGTTCTAAAATTGTCATTTTGCACAAAATCTTGTTTCCGTTTTTGACATTTTACCACTCGACAGGGCTGCATGCACCTGGCTGCACCTGGCACCAGAATTTCAAAATGGCTCGCTCAAAATTCCGGGAGCAGCAACCAAATCCAAGACTCTCGCGTGTATCCTACTCTGTAAAAGAGTATTTCAGATGTTTAAAGAATGTTAAGAGTAGCCTCGAAGCATCAAGAGAATTACTGTCCAGAAAGCTAATGTGCCTCGAAATCCCTTTCCCCCTTACCGTCCACACACACAAACGATGTTCTTAAAACATCTACAAAAATATTATCGTAGTAGCACGCTTCATTCTAGAGAGCTTTTAAAGTAACAATAAAGGAGTTCATCTTCAATATAAGCGAACTATTGTTAACGTTTATTTAAAGTTGAATTAAAGCGGTTTTTCTCGCTTCTTTTCTCACTGAAAGTGTACATCGCACAAACCGAGCCGCCTCCTTCCACCCCTTCAATAGACCTCTTCAGCAACGATGCAATATTTTCGCGTTAATTGAATAAAATCAAATCGGCTTAACACGAGTTCTTAGGCCTCTCCCCCCCACATTCGTTTGAGGGCTGAGCGAGTGCTTGTTGGCTTCATAATTTTGACATGTCTGAAAGCGCATAATACGAGTATGACAACCGGAATTGTCGACATAAATTAGTGAACATTAGTGTTTAGAGCTTAATGCTGTTGTTCATAGTATGTACATATTTTATCGGCCAAACTGAGTTAAACTCTTGTATATTTTCTCCATTCTAAGCTATAAGCTTCGCCATAGAAAAAAGTCGTCGGAACGCTCCCGGAGCATTCGTTCTCATTTTTATATCTAACGTAGCAAAAAACAGGTCTTTCACTCTAAGAGTGTTGACAACGGTTTAACACATGGTCGAAAATTACAGTTTAATTTTTAAATTTTCTCAACTTTCTTTATAGTTCTTAATTTTGTTATCAACTATTAAGTTTAAATCGTGAACAGAAAGGCATGAAACATCAACTTCGAATGAAAATTTGTGCTCTTAAAAGTTGAGAATGAGTGGAGAAGGTTGAAGATATCGACTTTTAGGTTAGGGTGTATATGTAGGATGTATACGAAATCAAAATTATCGACCGTGTATGGAACGTATTATCGCATTATTAACTAATCCCACATGTGCATTGCCAATCTTGCTTTTAAAACTTAATACTTTATATCGATTAAAATCCATTTCAGCTCTTCCTTGCAGTTCGTTGAGCTGCTGTATTAACTATATACATATAGTCGTAAAGAAAAAAAGTAAACTAAATTCAATAGAATCTAAAAGTAAAGCAAATAATTAAGACCATTGTTTTGTAGTTAATTTCTTTCCAATTCGTTTTGTTGACATAAAAGTCAACTTATTTGCACTGTGCGGATGGATGTAAATCGTGAAAATTATAAATCCCGATTTTAAAATAATCGCACTTGCTTACTTCCGGGATATAAAATCTTAAAATCTATTTTAATCTGAAGAAGAAAATGTTCAACAAACGCAAGTTTGAAAACAAACACATATTTTTAAATTTAAAGCTTTATACGAGTACTATTGAGTACTTACAAGTACTAATAGATTATAATAGACAAGTACTAATAGATTATAATAGACCTCTTTACCAGGATGCGTGTTTTTTAGGAAAAGTTATGAAATGAAAAGCCGGTTTATGGCAGGTCTTCTCCAAAAGAATGAGTTCCGCAGTAGACGCTTCAGAAATTTTTTCTTTAATTAAAACGACCACTCTGATACAGGCTTAACGGATTAGCGCGCAACTGAGCCGTCGACATCATTGAGCTGTCAAAATAAATGAAATTAGTTTGAGAGTTCATCTGCTCTTCCAGAGGCCCGGCAAAGAGCATGCTCATATGTCACACTTCGTGTCACATCGTTTAAAAGCGGGAATGAGAACAAAATGTAGCAAATTTCAAACATGTTTAGAACATTAAGAAGTTAATAAATTCGACGACTGAAGCGAGAGTGCTTTGAACGTGAGGGGCGTATTCATTACAGACGCTATAACTGTGAGGGTGGGCCCGTGCTTCCGACAGCCGACGGTTGTGTTGCTCAGTGGGCTTCGAGTGCAAGAGTGACCGGGCACTCAGGCGCTCGCAGAAGTGTCTGCAGGAAGCTGAAATTACCTTTTCTGGCAGTGCCTCCGGAATGATTGACGGCTCTGCGTTCTGAATATTGAACATGGATTTATTTCTTGTTATGCTGGCGAAGTGACACTGACATTGGTCCTGTCAAAAGGAAATGCACAAAAGATGTCGCCGCAACTCATTGTTTGGTTGTTTGCAGTATGCGGCAGAGTGCTGCATGTATTCAATATGCTTCCACCGAGCAGAGCATTTGTTCACAATGCAGTTTGATTTTGTTGTGGTCTAAGGTTTTTTGAAGATCTGTAGAATCTCACTTTTTATTCCATTGAGAGCTGCATATATTTCTACAATACAAGCTCTCAAAATGATGTGGTCAGAAGGTCGAAGTTTTGCATTTTGTATTGCCAGTTTCTGGAATACTATGTAAAAGATTTATTGATGGGTGGAACAAATTCCGACAGCATTCCACAAAGCCTCTCTGCCTTCCCCAAAAACTTTCAAATTCTAAGAGAGATTGCTCATAAACCTGGTGCCAGACGCCTTGTGGCAGAAAGGGTGCCTACATTCCGCTTGGGTATATTCACCCTTCGCGGTGTTAGCTGAACTTAAATTTAAAATGGTCTGTAAGTGTCTAATTCTGACAACACATTTAATCCTTTCATGTTGACAATAACAATAACAATAACAACGCTCCGTTTAAGTGTAACGTTTCAAAAGCAAAAGTCGCGTGCTTGGTTGAAATGACGCACACGCACACGCACACGCACACGCACCCAACCCACACTCACACTCGCACACCATCGCCGAGATTTGGAAGCCATAGATTACGGTTGCAACACTTGCAACAAATTGTCTTTGCTGAACATGTTGACACTCTTGCTCTTGGCGCTTGAATGCCCAAGATCTTCCCCTCGACGGGAAGGGCTCCGTTCCAGCCTTGTTCAGTGAAGACACTTTCTTCCTCTGGTGAATGAACTGCTTCGTAATTGTGTCAGCTTGTGTTCTCGGTCCTTCTCGCCCAACGATCCAGCTTCCGTGCTCTCTGTCGCCGGCGGTGACGGCGAAGACAGCTGCGTGCACGGTTGGCCTTTGCCTGCACGTGATGCCCTGGTGATCGATTTCATCACAGTCACAAATGCTTCCCAAATAATGAATATATGAAGATATTAGAGCGAACGTTATCTGCGGGTAATGAAAAAGAAGAAAAGAAGTCGAAAAAAAATAATTTAATATTTTTGGAGTCTGGAAGGATTTAAATTGTGAGTCCAGAAAAGAATCACAAAAGGCTCAGAAAAGCATCTTAAAATACTCCGAAAAGAATCATAAAAGGCTCAGAAAAGAATCATAAAAGGCTCAGAAAAGACTCATAAAAGAATCATAAAAGGCTCCGAAAAGAATCATAAAAAAGAATCAGGAAAAAATTATAAAAGTTTCAGAAAAGGGTCTCAAAAAGCTCAGAAAAGAATCATAAAAGGTTTAGAAAAGAATCATAAAAGACTCAGAAAAAAATCATAAAATGCTCAGAAAGGAATCATAAAAGGCTTAGCAAAGGATCATAAAAGGCTCAGAAAAGAACTATAAAAAGCTCAGAAAAGAGTCTCAAAAGGCTCAGAAAAGAATCATAAAAGGCTCAGAAAAGAATCATAAAAGGCTCAGAAAAGAATCATAAAAGGCTTACAAAGGAATCATAAAAGACTCAGAAGAGAATCATAAAAGGTTCCGAAAAGAATCATAAAAGACTCAGAAAAGAATCATAAGAGGCTCAGAAAAGACTCATAAAAGGCTCCGAAAGAATCATAAAAGGCTCAGAAAAGAATTATAAAAGACTCAGTAAAGAATCATAAAAGGCTCAGAAAGTAATCATAAAAGGCTTAGAAAAGAATCGTAAAAGGCTCAGAAAAGAATCATAAAAGGTTTAGAAAAGAATCTCAAAAGGTTTAGAAAAGAGTCTCAAAAGACTCAGAAAAGAATCATAAAATGCTCAGAAAAGAATTATAAACGGCTCAAAAAAAATCATAAAAGGTTCAGAAAAGAGTCTCAAAAGGCTCAGAAAATAATCATAAAAGGCTCAGAAAAGAATCATAAAAGAAAAGAATCATAAAAGACTCAGAAAAGAATCATAAAAGGCTCAGAAAAGAATTACAAAAGGTTCAGAAAAGAGTCCACAAAAAGCCCAGAAAAGAATCATAAAAGGCTCAGAAAAGAATCATAAAAGGTTCAGAAAAGAGTTTCAAAAGACTCAGTCAAGAATCATAAAAGGCTCAGGAAAGAATCATTAAAAACTCAGAGAAGAATCATAAAAGAAAACATTCCCAAAAAGCTCAGAAAATAATCATTAAAGGCTCAGAAAAAAATCTCAAAAGGCTCCGAAAAGAATCATAAATGGCTCAGAAATTATTATTTTTTCTTGAAATTTTAAACGCCGAAAACGCACAACCTTATGAGTCTTTTCTGACTCTTATTTAGGACTCATTTTTGCGAAATGAGGAAAAAATGTGTTCATAAAAAGCGTATTTGCTTAGAAATATGAATCTTTTCTCAGCCTAAAAAGACTCATATTGAATGCGGGGTTAATAGTTATATTTTTCGTTTTATTCCTTACCGTTTTTATGTCCGCAGACGTCGAGTTTTATGAATAATTGTATGGCACCATGCCCACTTTTAGTAAAGCAGGCAGAATCGTTCTTGGTTGTGCTCGTCCGTCGTCGAAGATCGCTGCTGTTTAGAATATAGCCCTCTGGGGTGATACACGACCCCGGGTACCACTGTCGTGCTTCTTCTCCTGAGAACTGATGCCGTCAACATTATTCATGAGCTCTCGGACACTTTGACGCTTCTCAAATATATCATTCTTCCAGAAGCTTTTAAATTGTTACCAAAAGTGCGGATACCAAATACTCGCCAGGTGTCGTCGAGTATCGGCTTAATTTCTTCAGCTCTTGCTGCCGGACTGTCGTCGGCCTGTTCGAAATTAATTTAAGCATTAGTGCTCGGTGCGAATTTATTTAAATGAATCATCTATTAAGTAATATCTCACGGCGGCGCGAATCGACACATGGCGCAACAGAGAACCCGGTAAACACACCCACGTGTTTAAAAAATCATTTTCTCTGCCGTTATTTCGCAGCTGGTGCCCGCAACCCTTCCGAGCCCGTCGCATTTTCACACAAAGTTTTACTTGAGAACGACTTCGAAAGTATTTGCTTTGTTCTAGTACAAGAAAGGCCCTCAGCCTCTGTGTTTTTGGCGACGGTGGTGGCGACGGAAGCGGAAGTTCCATAAGAACGACTCGTACACTAAAAGGGTTTCCAGGGTGGCTTTCGTTGGAGCGTTTTGATTTTCTCGTTTTCGGAGCGGAATTTATTTGTTGCGCCACATTCGACCCAGCGAGAGCGCGTGAATGTGGGTGTGTTCGCACACTTTGCATGCGTTGTTATCATTGTTGGTGGAGTCAATTAAAATCGCGCCACCATTGCCGCTGCCAGAAGGGCTGCCCCTTCTCGGCCGCGCGCCATGCCTTGGCGTGCTTTGAGTGCGCGTTGACTTACGATTTTTGATTAATTAGGCCCAACTCTATTGTCGGGCCTGTTTTAATGCGGCGAACGGATACGTCCCGGAGGACGTAAGAAAGTTAATAATGAATTCAAATTTTTTAAAAAGGCATGAAAAAGCTTTCAGAAATTAGCAAAAGACAGTTGAGTCTTCGAAAGTCTCGATGAAAAAATTGAATTTACCAAAAAACGAAACTCGGAATGATACAAAACAAACCAATTTACTCCCTTTTGAGAATAAAAAACAGCGAAACTTCTGTGCGGAGGGTGTTGCGCTAGAGGACTCCAGGTGCTCAGAATCGCGGAGTGAAGAGTATACGGAGCAGGTAAATAAATCAGAAGTGGCCGTATGTACTCAAGGGGCACATCCTCTCTGGAAAAATTGAATTTTTTTAAGGTAAACTTGTCACTTAAACAGATTTCCAAAACGCGCATGATGTCGGAAGAGACCTTCCTTCCACCAGTCCGATGCTGACGTCTTCTGCGTTTGTTGCCTCAACGCGGCCGAAAAGGCGCGGAATCAATTCGATTGTCGCAACTCGTTCATTTTGCTTGTACCTTGCAGTTCGAACACGGCGTCACGGAAGACTTCGGCTGAGATAAACAAACTAAGAATAACACCAGAAGAAAGGGCGCCCCATAGAGACTGGAGCCAACAAAAACAAAACCCATCCAGCAGTCTTTTTGGGGTGAAACAAAGTGTTCCGTCCACGCAAAAGGGATGAAAGCACGAGCGAAAAATATATATGTATGTACGCACATGGTAGAAGTCACCAAGTAACCAAGTAAAGTAGTAACATTTTAGCAGCGAGCTTCTGTCGACGTGATAAGAATCCCAACAACGAAAATTGTGGGTTCCCGATTGAAAGGTTGAAGTGAAATCGATGAGGGCCTGATTTGCACAGTTCATGCCCGAGCCCCAGAGGAATTTTGACTCGTAATGCCAAAGACACGAAAACAGCACTCTTGAGATGTTGAATCTGAACGTCAAGTATGACGTCCGTTCCGTTCCGTTCCGTTCCTTACGAGGCTAGCCCCGTCATGATAGTGGCGAGATGAAAATAAATACCGAGGACACACGAAAAGCCACACGAGAAGTGGATTAGGGACAGGAGGGTTCGGAATTCAGTAGAAGGCATTACGGGCAAATGATTGTCCGACTGTCGCAAACAAATGACCTGCTGACAATTTCAAAATGAAAGCTTTTAGTCGCTTTTAAACGTTCGTTTTCCACCAACCGAAGCATGACCGCAGAATTTTTTGGGATATCAGTTTCGTATCCAGTAGCTCGTTACGTATTCGTTTGAATGTCCGTTCGAGGAGGAGAGGAGGGCGAGTGGAGTTGGCGAAGTGCTGAAACGTGGTCTAAGTTCTTCAGGGACGGACTTTGTTTTCCGAATTGCCTTTTGAAATGTTGGCTAGAATATAATCAGTGAAAACCCATCCTGTGCACGGGCTGTTAACATATCGGTAACGCCACTGTGTAGATAAAATCAACTCCGCATAAACTCCGAAAATTGGAAAGACTCCGGAAAAAGGAGTTTACAACAGGGTTCAGAAAGGTAAGGCTGATGGTTGGGTTGCGGGCACTATAAGAGGCGCATCACAGCTCAATGGAAACGCGTCGATACCCAAATAATTGTCGTGGCTCTGATCCATCAAGGTTTGTTGCCTATACACAACGCATCCACTGTGCCTATGGAGGCAATGCCCCCTGCCTGACCTCAAGAAGTTAGAAAACTGCACTCTGAAATTTTGAGCTGAATTGAGAGCACAAAACTAAACTTGGAAGACTTTCCGAAAACGCTGCGGCCGCTTTTTTCGGGTCCGCGCAGCTGTTTTGGTGGCCCGCTTTTTGCGACGTGCGGGTGATTCGTTGGCTGATAGCCACGCCGTGGAAAACGAATAGCTCTGGCGCAAACAAATAAATCTCTCTAATTGACTTTTGTCTTCGTTTTCAATTTACTCCGCGCGAATGGTCGCAGGAGCGAGGACATGGCCGCGTCGTTCAGAAGGGATGGGCTCCAAAAAAAAAAAAAGCAAGTTGTTCTGTGCAAAAAACAACTATGTCAATGTTTAGAGTTTGAGAGACCGGAGAGCGAAGCGTCCGAAGGGATGGGTCGCAAAAGACATTTAACAAGCGCCGCATCGAATCAGGATTGTAGCTCCAGGTCCTGGCGATCGAAAAGATAATCGAAGACGTAACGCTTGTCAGGCGGAACGCCTGCAAATTAATTAGCAGCCTTAAGACAGAAATTCGGGCTTGTGTTCAGCAAATGCGTATTTGCAGCGCATTGTGGCCGGACAACGTATGCGCGACCAAGAGCTTAACCGGAAATTGACATCATTATGGCAATCAGTAAGCTCTGCTTGCTGGCTCGATAATAAAATTATAAAATGTTATCTGGCGAGAGGCGGTAACTTCTCTCTGATTATATAATATTGTATTTTTGTCAATACTTTTTTTTGTTAAATATTTTTTGGGCCCGTTTTTTCACTTTCGATAAAAAATAAAAAAAAGTATAAAAATTATATGAGTATTTTCAAGATTTTGCGGCATAAGAAGAACAAGACATGCTCGTTGAATGTGACGCATAACGTCAAAAAACTTCACAAAATTAATTTGAAAGATTTTTGAAAACCTCAAAAAATTTGAAAAAGAAAAAAAAATGCATATGAAAATTTTCAAGATTTTACGGTATAAGAAGAACAAGATACGGATTTTTAACGCAATCAGAATTTCATTTGATTTTTTTCAATTTTTCAAGTGTTGATGGCCTTTCTCAATTTTTTTTTGTAGAAGAAAAATTATTTTAATTATGACTGAAGAAAACGAAAACCAGGGAAATCCTCAGTTAAAGGCTTTAACTGACCCCGAAATCGGTAAATTAGCTAATTCCTCAATTTACTTCAATTTGCATTTAAAAAATTGTCATTTCTTCAGTTAAAAATCTTAATTGAGAGTGAAGAAAACAAATTTTGCTAATTTTGCTTTTTTAATACGTAGTTAAATTTAATTGGGAGTGAAGAAAACGGGCCTTAGAGCACCAAAAAACAAATTGTAGATCTCAATGGATTAAATTTTAGTTGTACCAAAATTTATTTTGCTCAGTTTTATTTTCTTTGGTTGTACTGAAAAATTCAACCCAAAATGGTTTAATAATGTATTCAAATTTAAGTTTAAATGAGCGTCACTTCCTTGCTACCTCACATTATAATCAAGTGTGATGACAATGACAATGACGTGTTTTGACAATTATTAATCGTCAAATCTTACAAGTACCTACATGTAATTAACTTTAGCGTTAATGCGAGTATTAAGTGAGTTTTAGCTCTTAACTGTACTGTACGATGAACCAGGTCTCTGACAACTTCGCGTAAGCGAGCGTTAAGCACGTTCCGTTTAAATTTAAATTTCGTTTAATAAAACAAGGAACGGGCGGAACTAACCACACTTTCCGGAAAGAATCAGCTGTTCGTATCGTTCGTACACTGCGATTTATATAGTAAGTCCATTGTAGATTGTAGCCAGTCTTACGGTTTTGACATGAAGTTTGTTCAACTCGCTGAGGATTTTATTTTGGCCGCAGACTTTAGTATTATATCAACAGAAGTTAATTTTTTATTTTCTTTTTATTTAGTAGAGTATAATTTATTTTAAGTGTGCTTTGTTTTACCCGAAAACAGACTCTTTCTGTAGCAGTTTCTCGCAGTCGCGCAATTGTTTTTGTAACCTAGATATACCCAGAAACACCAGAAGCACCCAACGGTCATGACGATAGTTTTGTTAAATGCATGAAAACGCCAGCAAGCTCTCATAACTCGCGCTTTGATGATGAACGGATTGAGGCCGCACAATTTCAAGACCCAAAAATGAACAGGGTCGAAAAATGTAAGCACAACAAATCCATCCGTGTTTGCATGTACCTGCATGTGCCCTTCCTCCCACTTTGGTCAATATTGTATCAGTATCAGTATCAGTATCAGTCTCTACGCGTGTTTCAATATGTTGTGTGTATAGTACGAGTCTTTAATGGCACTTGTATATCAATGAACTCTTTGAGAAGCACTGAACTTGAGCATCCGCTTCACTGAGCTCCAGCAATGAACGCGGCTCTTTTGGGCCGTGGCAACATTAAGAGAACACAGCGACTGAGAACAGTAACTGCGCGCGTATGTATGTGTTTGAGGAGAAAAAGCAACTAAGCTCGCGGCGTTAGAACGTGGCCACGCCCGTCCGAAGCGTGCCACCGTGGAGAATACTTTGATTGTCAGTCACCTTGAAGGACCGCGCGTGAGCGAGTGAGCGCGCGAGCGATAGAGACAGAGTGAGTGAGCCGACTGAGTGCCGAGAACTGTATCACGGCTGATAAAGCTCTTCGGCATATGGAAAATGCGAAAATGCGGAAAAGCGAAAAATCGATCAAGAGACATGCGCGTAGAGAGGAACCTCATTCGCCAGCAGCGCCGACCAGCGCCGACCATCGCCTGGGTATGGCTGGCTACCAGCACGCGGCCTTCTTTTTGACTTTTTGCCATGCAGCCGACTTCAGAAATGTTTATGAGTTGCAGGGTATTTGTGCTCTCCCGCCGTGTCTCCAGCACCCAGTCCTGCGGCTCGCCTGGCGCTACGCCCGCTTTCTATTCGCACGCTGGCAGCTCCCGGCAGTGGCTCTGTTGGCGGCAGAAGGGAAGGCTCAGGAAACTGAAAGTCATTCTGTTTTATTTATTAATCCCCTCACCCTTCGCCACCTTTTCCGCGTTGTCCTGTTTGTATCATATCGCCGTTAGTGGCGTTACACCAACACCCCCCCCCCCTCACCCCTCACCCCCTTCACCACCTTCACCGAGCAAGTTTCGCTTAACGGTGAAATAAAAGTTGTGCACTCGAAAATTTATTTTGCTTTTCAGCTTACGCTCCATTCTTTATTTCAGCAGAGTTCTTTTTTCATTGTATGCATGTATTCACAGTGTGGCACACACACACACACACAAAGACTCCTCTATTCTCCTCCTCCTCCTGCCGCAGCGACGTGTAGGTAATCAATCAGCGATATTCCACTTGTTTATCGGCGGAGCTGGCGTCGGGCAAACATCTTCCTCTCGGTTTGGTTTTCAAGATACCGTGCCATTACAGCCGCTACAGTGTTGCCCGAAGTTCTTGAGAATAACAATCAAATACGAGTATGTATGTATATATGAGAAAGAAGATGAAAGGAGCTAATTAATTTCGTTTAAACGAGTAACCGTGTATTTCTTTTGGATTACAGAAACATTTTCCAATTCCTGTCTCGAATAGCTTCAACCTCTTTCGCTGCTTAGTCTTTCTATTAGAGCGTGCAAAGTCCGGCCTTTTTCCAAATTTGTTCGATATCTGCATCTAATGAATAACTTCCTAGCAAATACTCGTAATATGAGTCTTTTTAGACAAAAAGATTCACAAAAGATTCATATTTCTGAACAAATATTCTTTTTATGAATGGCCCTCAGAGAAGAGTCCTAAATAAGAGTCAGAAAAGACTGATAAAATTGTGCGTTTTCTGAGTTTAAAATTACAATAAAAAATAATAATTTCTAAGACTTTTATGCTTCTTTTCTGAGCATTTTATGAACCATTTCTGAGCATTTTATAAATCTTTTCGATTCGAGCCTTTTATGATTCATTTCTAAGCACTTTTGAGACTAAAAAAATATTCAAATTTATCAGAAATTTCGGCTTTTTTGGACTCAAATATACATATGCGTTTTTCTCCTTTAAGACGGCTCGCCGAAAAGTCTCTTAAATAAAATATCTGGGCATACAATTTGAATCGTCCCAGACTCCAAAAATATTCATATTTTTGCTGTAAAACGTATTGAGGGTTTTTAAAATTATACGATATAAATTTTAATTTAATAAAATATTGAAATATGTGTATTTTCCTCTCCAACGCACGAATTGTTGGAAAAAGCTTAGGATGAGTTCATGATGAGCTAGCTCATGAGTGGTTTACGTATTTCAACATGTCCATACATGTCCATAGTCCATACTGCTTCGAAATCAAGTGTTTATACTGGAGAGAACTTCTTGCCATTTTTTGAGAGTACAGAGGTCGAAATAGCGAAATGGTGACAGGCGTGTCCCCAAAAAATGAATATTCAGTTTCAGCCTATTTAGTTATTTCCACTTCCGCTCACTCGAGAAACCGGTCATCGGTCGAAAACTGCGCGAGTAGGCGGTCTACGCCCACATGTGCTGCCCTCTATCTACCTTACCTTACCTTACCTTGCCTTACCTTACCTTACCTTACCTTACCTTACCTTACCTTACCTTACCTTACCTTACCTTACCTTACCTTACCTTACCTTACCTTACCTTACCTTACCTTACCTTACCTTACCTTACCTTACCTTACCTTACCTTACCTTACCTTACCTTACCTTACCTTACCTTACCTTACCTTACCTTACCTTACCTTACCTTACCTTACCTTACCTTACCTTACCTTACCTTACCTTACCTTACCTTACCTTACCTTACCTTACCTTACCTTACCTTACCTTACCTTACCTTACCTTACCTTACCTTACCTTACCTTACCTTACCTTACCTTACCTTACCTTACCTTACCTTACCTTACCTTACCTTACCTTACCTTACCTTACCTTACCTTACCTTACCTTACCTTACCTTACCTTACCTTACCTTACCTTACCTTACCTTACCTTACCTTACCTTACCTTACCTTACTGTACCTTACCTTACCTTACCTTACCTTACCTTACCTTACCTTGCCTTACCTTACCTTACCTTACCTTACCTTACCTTACCTTACCTTACCTTGCCTTACCTTACCTTACCTTACCTTACCTTACCTTACCTTGCCTTACCTTACCTTACCTTACCTTACCTTACCTTACCTTACCTTACCTTACCTTACCTTACCTTACCTTACCTTACCTTACCTTACCTTACCTTACCTTACCTTACCTTACCTTACCTTACCTTACCTTACCTTACCTTACCTTACCTTACCTTACCTTACCTTACTGTACCTTACCTTACCTTACCTTACCTTACCTTACCTTACCTTACCTTACCTTACCTTACCTTACCTTACCTTACCTTACCTTACCTTACCTTACCTTACCTTACCTTACCTTACCTTACCTTACCTTACCTTACCTTACCTTACCTTACCTTACCTTACCTTACCTTACCTTACCTTACCTTACCTTACCTTACCTTACCTTACCTTACCTTACCTTACCTTACCTTACCTTACCTTACCTTACCTTACCTTACCTTACCTTACCTTACCTTACCTTACCTTACCTTACCTTACCTTACCTTACCTTACCTTACCTTACCTTACCTTACCTTACCTTACCTTACCTTACCTTACCTTACCTTACCTTACCTTACTGTACCTTACCTTACCTTACCTTACCTTACCTTACCTTACCTTGCCTTACCTTACCTTACCTTACCTTACCTTACCTTACCTTACCTTACCTTACCTTGCCTTACCTTACCTTACCTTACCTTACCTTACCTTACCTTGCCTTACCTTACCTTACCTTACCTTACCTTACCTTACCTTACCTTACCTTACCTTACCTTACCTTACCTTACCTTACCTTACCTTACCTTACCTTACCTTACCTTACCTTACCTTACCTTACCTTACCTTACCTTACCTTACCTTACTGTACCTTACCTTACCTTACCTTACCTTACCTTACCTTACCTTACCTTACCTTACCTTACCTTACCTTACCTTACCTTACCTTACCTTACCTTACCTTACCTTACCTTACCTTACCTTACCTTACCTTACCTTACTCATCGCGGCGGTGACGTGTTAATTTTTCGTTTTTGACGTCTCATCCTGCTGCTGCGATTTGCGTCGCTTCTTATTTCTTAAGTCCGACAATACAAATCTAATTAACAGATTCCATCAGTGTAAACATAAAATTGAACTTAGGCCCTTCTCGTTGAGCCCCCTTCGCCGGGGCCCGCTGCAAACTGCTCCGGCGAACGCCGCTCTGTCTCGCGGCTTCGAGGCTCGCATTAAGTGCGATCATTTGTTTGTGCCCAACCGGGTCCGCCTCAGCCGGCTGCATTCCTCCGTGTTTTGACGTCCTTGTTGTTGGTTTATCTTGTTGCCTTTTATTAATTTTATGTCGATGCAGAAGAGGTGCCTCCGTTTGTGACAAGATGCCGGGCTTGTTGTTGGTGTCGCTTATAAATATTCATTCTTAATGCAGCCAAATGGAATAAATTTCCGATTGTTATTAATGATTTTCCCAAAGCGTCAGAAACTGGTCCAAGTGCAAGCGCGGCCCGAGCGGCAGCGTTCGTTTGAAGTGTCCACTCCGCAAGACCGAACTGAAGCGGATGACACGACGCGTCGCGACGGCCGGCCGGCTGGACGGTTGGACGGGGCCGAAAAAGAAGCCGCTCAAAGGAATATCACGCATTTTAGGCCCAATCGGAGCAACACTAATTCGTGTTGGATTTTCTGATGATTGTGGCTCTTATCTCGAGCTCGGCTTTAACTTCGAATAAATCAATCAGCTCGGTCCCTCGCATGCGACAGAAATGAAGCAGACGTACCAACATACATATACATTTACTCGTAAATACATGCATACGAGTATATGCTTCATTCACAGCTAGAAAAGGCCGAGCGCGGCTGGCAAGCCAACATTTTGTGTGTCGCCACGGTTTTGTGTGATGCTGCGTAAACGCAGCTAAGAGCTCATGCGGGCTTGTTATGAGAATATTTCACACACGGCCTCAGCCGCCAGTCTGCGCTAGGGTGAGCTCAGTTCTCCCTAATTTTTTGAGGTCTCTAAAAAATTTGGAGGCATTCAATTAATTTCTGCTGGAATATTTATGAGGAATCAAGTAAACATTATTACACTTGAAAGGTCTCTTATAAAGTGTCCTTTTCACCACAATGTGACCAAAAACCTAAGAAAGAAAGAGAGAATTTATATAATTAAAAGTATGGCAACGAGTGCTCTCGGTACTTTTTCGGGGGCTTCGCAAAAAAAGGGAAATTTCAACAAATTTCAGTAAAGAAATTTATTTAAAATAAACAAAAAATATGTAAAAAATAAAATAAAAAATAAATAAATAAATAAAAAATAAAAATATAAATAAATAAATAAATATAAAATAAATAAATGTAAATATTATGTATGTAAATATTGTTATTGCAATATACATTACTATATTATATTAGGCAAGGCCGAAGCCAATATATATAAAGCTTTAGGTTGCCTTAAGCGACCACTTAAACCTTAAGGCACACTTTCAAACTGTAGAAAAAGACTCTTTTTTATAGCATGAAATATATTGTAAGTAATATTGAGAAAATTAGTCAGCTTCCCGAAAAAATCTTCATGACTTCCAGTAGTCGAATTAACAGTGGGCCTGTTTATGTAGGCTGCTTTCTGTGAAAATGATATACGAGAATCTCGTACGTATACAAAATTATAATTTTAATTTTTTTTTTTCAAAAATCTCGCAGAAAAATTGCGCTTTTACTTAATATTTTTCAACTCTTTTTGTCTCTTAATTCTGCATTTTTTCTCCGGCCCTTTCAACGTACATTTATATGAACCTCGTACGATATGAATGCATAAACTCTTCCTCTTCAGTATGTGCACATACCTAAAGGAAATATCAACCACGTTATGCATAGCTTTTCAATTAAGAACAGTTTACACCAAAGGTATCAAAGTTAAAACGTCATCACGTCCGAGGTGAGCGTGAACACAATTCAGCAGGCTGAAAAGTATTTGTCGGTTGTAACGCTCTTTACTCTGAACCTCGAATGTTCGTTCTTAATTGATTGACGTCTCTCTTGGATCGATGTGATCTTTCAACCGTTGCTGCTGCTGCTGCTCCTGCTGCTGCTTTGTTATCGAACTGTGCCGATCGGTGCTGCTCCAGATGTCGGGCCTTCTCCGAGAGCTTCGTTCTCGTACTCTCGCGTATTGTGCTTCTGAACTGAAGCTTGATTAATGATGCGCGAGTATTCGTATGAGGACAATGCCTGCGGATTCATTCGAAGATGATTAGCGTTTTGAAGAACTACTTTAATAAGGTTTATAATTGTGCGGCCTAAGAACTCGGCACCCAACAACTCAGCAACCCGAGCTGGCTTTCAATGGGCAGGAAGTGAAGAATATACATAACCCATGAGGTATATACATATATACCCACACATACATACATCTGTATGCACATATGTATAAGCATGCGTTCTCTCAGAAAAAATGAAAATATTTTAAGAAATTGTAAAGCAACCGTGTTTTCAGCAATATTTCCTTTAAGAAATCAGGGCCAAAATGTTTGTTATCTAACTGTATTTGATAGTTGGTAACGAACAGAGCTCGTTAATTAATCTGAAAGGCTTGTGGATTTCATGAAGCCTTGGAGATCCTGTATCTTTGGCTTTGTATCGATTAGGGCCGAATATGTCCAACGTACCAGCGGACACGCTGAGAAACAGTATATGTATAACGAAATGTGCTTTTCAGCAACTGATTTATGACATGATGTTTTCTTTCTGTCCTCAACTTCTATGCTTGCGATGGAGAAGAAAGTCTTAAGGATGATAAATTAATGCGTAGCTAAAAGCAGCCTACACCGAAGCGCATGCACCCTGCATGAACACGTACCTACATACGGCTCACGTGATGAAAACATCTCATATAAACGGAAAATCATTTGACTCAGAATCACCAGAAGAACACGCTCGTCTTGGACAACAAGACCTGAGCAGCTTCCGACCACAAAGCGAAAGTTTTCCAATGTTCCATCACTTTCACCCCAGTCGTAAGCGGAACCATAATGGCTGGTAAGTGCCAGGGTGTTTGCCGCAAGCAGCAATGTTCGTGGTCAGCCAGCAACAGCAGCAGCAAATCAAACAAAGTGTTGTGTAGCACTGACCATGAATTTCGGTAGCCTCACGCCCTTGACGCCTGCTCAGCCCCAAAATACTCACATTATATTTAGTTTTGACAAGTTAAAAGTGTCTTATTCGCCGTTAGCACCTTGGCACGGCACAATGCGAGACCGGGCGAGGAAAAACTGTAATGAATCTTATTCGTATGGAAAAGGAAGTCAGTAGAGGTAATCGTGGTAAACACACAACCGAAGTTTTGCAGTCGTGTACTTTTTGGAACGTGAAAATCTCTAAATTTGAATCACTTCAAGAGAATAGCTTTTTTTTCAATCTGAAAATGAGCTTCATAGGTTTCAGAGTACGTAAGTAAATATGTTGAAAAGAGATGGCAATATGTACACACAATTGCCCACCGACGTTTTCAAAATTGGGAAGTTTGTGGTAGACCAAATTGTGACGTCCTTCTGGCCGCAGTGTTAAGATATTATCTGATGAGTTAGAATTTTTAGTAAATGGTCATAATAACCAGTTGCATTGTCTTGTAGACGATGCGAATGGAGTACTGAAATGTTTCCAATATTCGTCCCTGCCTTGAGACAATCTCAGGAGAATTTGTCTAGTAGTAATTCCCAAAAGCTCCTTCGCTAAATGAATGAACGCGCTCGCTCTCAGGCGGACGAAGTCGGTGTCGATAGAAAATGTTTGCGCAATATTATGTTTTCGCATCGAAGTGTTGGCATCCCTTGATGAGAAATTCCCACTGTGTCCGTCCGTCCGGACGGATTGACAAATGACTTTTGTAGTTGGCAAGTAGGCGACAAGTTGTTCCGTCGCCAGAGACGTGGGCGGATGCGGAGAAGCGGGCACGGTACGCTGTAAGACCATCTAATAAATTATAACGAGCCGTTCGAGCCAGGAACTCTGCGGCAAGAGACTTCATTTCTTACCGGTCATTCTTCTGGAAAATATTGAATTCCAATGATCCGTTGGTGTACTGTAATATGCGCCGTTATGGACTGTGAGGCTCGTAGAGATTTCGCTGCGGCCATTCGCCCGAGCGGGGCAGGATTCTTTGCGGAATTCTAGTCATTCCGGATGAGTAATGGCTCCTGTCATGAAGTCCACTTCAACGCCTGAGGTGCTAAGCGCACAGTGCATTGTTGGGGAGTGGTTCGCCCTCCGCGCCAGCTCTCCCGACATGTGTTGTATTAGTATAAATAACTCAATTGTAATCCTTCGCCATCGGAAGGTAATCGATAAGGCAATGCGAGGCCGGAAGAAATATGTGCGGATAATAACGCACACGTCCTCATCGGATTCATCCCTCGCCGGCCGGGAGCTCCAGGAGGATTGTCTATTGAGTCGGGCCAACAATATTTGTTTCGACATTTAATTGCAGTAATTACATCGTCCTTTAGTTGATGAATGTGGGTATAGAGGTTGACGGGGTGATGAATGGTATGGTGTCCGATGGTGTCAGTGGCACTTCTGAGGCGGCGATTACGGGATTAGGCTAACCCTTTGAGTGGCGCTCTCGACCTTGCGTTGGATTTACAATAGTTTCGTTAAGTTTTACAATAGTTTCGTTTAGTTTTGTGTTCGCTCTACGCGAAGACACATGGAGGTAAGTTAGAGCATCATAGTGTTCGCGAGTTCCCAGAGAAATTTTTTTTTTATTTTTTATTTTTATTTAATTTTTTTTTTTTAATTTTTTTTTTTAATTTTTTTTTTTTAATTTTTTTTTTTTTTTTTAGAGTTGTTTTTATCGAACAATCATCGTTCTTTTCGAAAATCTTTTAGAAAAACCAAACGAAGACCGAGAAGATTTTGCAAAAAGTATTCTTTTGTTGCTTTTACAAAAAAGTTGCTTTCATAAAAGCAGAATTTGCCAGTTTTTGTTAGCTTTTATCGTTTCTTTTGCTACGTTGAGAGTTCTCAAAACGGTTTGGCTCATTATTATTTCAAAGCGAGCTTCTACAAGCAGGCGTCTTCGAAAGGGGGCGGTCGAAAATGGCAAGAACTTTGACAATTTATTCATATTGCGAACGCGGGCTCAATTACCCGAATTAATTGAAAAAACCAGAAACGAACTCACATCTCAAGGCTACGCCACTTCTATTCAATGCTCACAAGAACTTACGACATACCAACAGTAAAATATTTTGTGAGCCTCATTATTATTTCATGAGTTATTGTGGCATGCAATAACAAATTCCTAGAAGATGTTTGTGCACACACACACAGCCACATGCACCGAACAATGCAAACGCGGATTTTTCCATGAAGCCTCTAAGGTTTTTTCGCTCGACGACAGACGTTCTTGCGCAAATGGCAGAACCTGTCTATTCTTACGAATAACTATTAGTATTTGACATTTAGTATTCAGAGAAGACATTGTCCATGATCTGTGTGTGTGTTCGGGGGCCATTTTGCTGACACTCTGTAGGACTTTGTACTTAGGTTAGGATGCGAGTGGGTGCTTGCGAAATGGGTGGTTCTCAGTCAAGTGTCGCAGAACTGTCACGCTGTAATTAAAATCATTTTAAAGTCGCGATTTTGTTTTACAAAATTGTTGTAGTTCTTGATTGCATAATCCTGGAAAAGTTTGCTTCGGAAACAGCAGCAGTATAACTGCGTAAGTCGCCATAAGGGTTGTCGGATAATCGGTTGCTTTTGTTCCGTATAATTCCATTCCGGAAAAGGAAGACATTGCCCTCGCATTTCCTCCACTATCTGTCCTCCCGCAATGTGCTCCTAATGTCACTGCATGGCACGATTTATTTAAATAATGCCGGCCCGGCAGACCAATGTAGATGTAGACTGTGCGCCTCGAGCGTTAAGCTTTAGTTGGCGGAATGAAGGCGTAAAAGAGACTTACTGAAGTCATCAGCCACGGCGGAGAGCAGCCGAAAAGCTGTATCTAGATAAGGACACCGGCCAGGACAGCCTGTTGCAGCTACACCCCTTTAAGCAGGGCGCGCTCATTCGTCCAGCTTCATGCGATCGATCTGCAATAGGTACATGCATGGACCGGTTCCTCTGAGCCAGAAAACAATGAATGATCAGAGCGCCATCTTGCCAGCCCGCCACAGTCTACCGAACCATCTTCAGTACAAGTCTCGCAATGAATATAAATCCTTTGTGTTTTTCGACTTTGTGCCAGCAGCGATTGTTATCGTGGTTTAAATTGCGCACGTCAACGATTGTCACCTTTGTGGTGTACATGGCTCGAAGAAGACGACGCCGCGCGTCACCCGCCGCGCCACCCGCTCCGCTGAAGCGCAACAATGGCAGCCGCTGCAGACACCGTCGCACCGAGTGCTTGTGATTTTGCTGCTCGAAGGCAGCAGCAAAACGTCCGGCCCCAACAGAACCAATGCCGCGGCTCATACGTTCTTCGATTTCGCGGAGGGCGCCAGCGGCTCCTTCTCCGGCTGCAGTGGCTTCTGAGGCTTGTCAATCAAGAGTTGGTCTTTGTCTGCGCGATGACATGATGGCGCGACACTTTCTTGTACCTCGAGACGTCGGCCATATTGATTCATTTGCAGTATTTGGATTATTGCGCGCAATTTTCGTGCTGGCAATTATTCCTGAACGTTGGTGTACTCGTACTGCGCCAACAATGATTTAATTGGCTAAAATGGAGTTGGATAAAAGGAAGTCTGTGAGCGTGGTCGTTGTTCGGAAAGAAGGTAAATTGCAAAAAATTAAAATTTATTAAGTCATGTACCGACTTTTTAGGAACTTTCAGGAGTTTAGTCATTATTCGTGAACAATTTTCTTCCAGAAGTAGTCAAAAATGTTCACAAAAATGTTCAATTTCATTCTCATTCGTGCTCAAATCATCATCTCCAGAAGTATGATCTTCATGGACATCAGGTAAGAGGTGACACCTGTTTCTAAATCGTCCTACAGCTTCTCAACTTAATTGATCTAGACCTAATAATAATTCCCATTAAAGAAACCCAAACGATAAAAACATTTTCTTTCTTCGGCACAATCTTCAGAATGTTATGAAATCATAAAAGCTGAACAGTCCTTGCCGCTGTTGTTCGTAAATGGTGCCTAGACGGCCGGAGATCACTAACTCTGCGAAGGAAGTGCTCATTTTCGTTGCCGCAAAGAGTCTGCGGCCTGCTGAATCGAACTTTCGCCGTGAGCAGGACGGAAGGATGCGTGATGAATGGCTCATCCATGCCGAGTTCTTCCTGATAAGATCTTATACAAATTTTACAAGTTTTAGCTGATTGTTGATGCGAATTAAGAATCTCATCAACATTTGATGGCTGGTACATCCTGCCGTTAAAGTATCTGGCGGCGAGGTGCGTGTGCGTCGCTCTGTGTGGAAGGCCAACGGTGCCAACGGTGAGTTCTGCGGCTGAGCATGCAACTTGAAACGGCCTGCCGTTGTTATAAATGCAAATGAGCCGCGGCAGAGGCTGTTAAATGCGCTCTGGAGATATATAAATGTCAGCGAGTAGAAAGGAATTTCGTGTAAAACAAAAAACTAAGGCAGTCATTGGTAAGAGGAGCCGCTGCTGGGCCCACGAACTCAGCTGACTAATAGTGAACCCTCGCGCTCTCCTCGGGCCGCAGCGCAAGGACCAGGCTGTATGCTCGTATGTGCAGATGGAGTGACAAATACCTTAATAGTCGATCCATAAAGATAAGTAGGTAGTCTCAGGGCCAGCGTGCTTCGGAGGGGCCGGCAGGATGAAGGCTGCTTTTGATCGGCCCGCTAATGCTGATGTTCGCTGCGATACTTAATCGAACCTAAAGGACAAAATGTTTGTGCCGATTTTCGGGGCGTGCATGGAGAGGCTCTTTTCGAAAACCCTTAACCTCTGTGCACACGGTTTTCGCTGTGAAAACGGTACCACTTTGTTAGCGGAAATGCGTTGGATGCATTTTCGTGCTACAAACTTGACAAGACTACAAAAAGGTGCAGCGGTTTAGTAGACAGACTACAGGCTACATTTTTTTAGCTATAAAAAAAATATAGAAATCTTAAAAAATATAGAAATCTATATAGTATGGATGCCCGTCCCCAAACATTCAGTTTAAAACTAAGATTAAATTTAATCAACGTTTTTAAATATAATGAGAATATTGAGACGTACTGAAGAAAAAGTAAGACAAAAAGGTAATTTTAAAGTAACGAGAAAGGGACAGACACCTTTCATAAGAAAGGGAGAAAGTGTTATGTTACATAATTTAAAAAAAAAATCCTGTTTAATCTATTAAACATCGTTTTAGATTTAGTATATCAAGACTTATTCTATAATCACTTTTCTAGATTTATGTTTTTAAATATTTAGTTGCCTAACGCAGAGATGGGCAAACTTTTTTGGCAGCGGGCCAAACAACAAACAAATTTAGCGGGCCAATATAATTTATTGAATAACTTAATTTTACTCTAAAATTTCAAAAACAATATAAAAGGTTTTCCAATAGGACGAGTCGATGTTGACACACTGTCTTCCATTTTCGTAAAAAATATTATTATATAAGTTTTGAAAGCGTATTCTTATGCGCGACTAGAATTATTGACGCATTCAGGACCAACTGAAATTATTTGCATCCAGAACCAGTTCTCAGTGTCCCTAAAAACCGAACGGGAAGAACTACTTTAGCAACATGAACATAATAAACATCATCAAGCAAAAGAATAATGCGAGCCGTATTTTTCCAATTAAAGAAAGATTTCTTATTGAAAGAAATGAAGGAACAACAAATCCATTATCTGCTCTGATTCTCACTAACTGCTGCGCCGTCGTCAATTATCCAGAAGCGATGAGAGAAAGACGAAATTCTGCTCTTGTAAATGTCTGTGTGCGGTGAATTTTTTTTGTGAATCTGGATTATTTACGTAGAGAAACCGCACAAACGGAGCGCATAAATATTCAACGCCGAAAAATTAATTACCTTCAGGAAAGAAGCGAATGTCCCGAATTCGGAGGAAAGAGGCTGCCACTTTCTGTCGATTAATTGTGGATGGCCAAAGCTTTGTTAAGGCTTCTTCGGCCAGGATAAAATATTATGTTTGTTTCCTGGAAAAAGGTTGTCCGGTCGCAATTATTCTCATTAGGTTGTGGCTGTAATTTTTTAATTTAAGGGTTGGTTAAATACACAAAAATAGCCCTCCTCTGCCGGCATTCGAAGCCAGTTGAATCACTTTCAGCGGCACGCCCCTTTTCTCCGGCGGTGAACCCTTTAAAAATCCTTTAAAATTAAGAAAGTGTCGACTAATCTTTGACTTTCGTACTTTTGGCATTTATTACTTTTGGTCGGCGGGTTGTGTTGTTGCGCGGAGGGGGAGGGAATACCACCCTATTGTGGTACGGAGATTTTTACAAATGACGTCTTCTCTGGTACACAGCCGGATATGGGCGTACTATCCGTTTTCCGTGAATAAAGTAATAAAAGGATGAATGCACTTTAACAAATGTATATGAAAGCGTCCTCCAAAACGTGCGGGCTTTCATTAGGTTTTTTTTCGGGGGCCCCTCATCCAAGACACTCTAGTAGACGCAGAAGAACTTCAGTAACGGAGTAATTGTTGGATTTACTAAGGCCGTAAGGTCGCTCATGTAGCGCTCATGAACCTTTACAACTTTTTCAGTTGTAGTTCTTAATTCTTTAATTGTATTTCAGAATTTTTCAATTTAGTTTCAGAATTTTTCATTTCAATTTAGAATTTTTCAATGGAATTTCAGAATTTTTCATTTCAATTTAGAATTTTTCAATGGAATTTCAGAATTTTTCAATTCAATTTCAGAATATTTCAATTTCATTTCAGAATTTTTCAATTCAATTTCAGAATTTTTCAATTTCATTTCAGAATTTTTCAATTCAATTTCAGAATTTTTCAATTCAATTTCAGAATTTTTCAATTCAATTTCAGAATATTTCAATTTCATTTCAGAATTTTTAAATTCAATTTCAGAATATTTCAATTTCATTTCAGAATTTTTCAATTTCATTTCAGAATTTTTCAATTTCATTTCAGAATTTTTTAATTTCATTTCAGAATTTTTCAATTCAATTTCAGAATTTTTCAATTCAATTTCAGAATATTTTAATTTCATTTCAGAATTTTTCAATTCAATTTCAGAATTTTTCAATTCAATTTCAGAATATTTTAATTTCATTTCAGAATTTTTCAATTCAATTTCAGAATTTTTCATTTCAATTTAGAATTTTTCAATGGAATTTCAGAATTTTTCAATTCAATTTCAGAATATTTCAATTTCATTTCAGAATTTTTCAATTCAATTTCAGAATTTTTCAATTTCATTTCAGAATTTTTCAATTCAATTTCAGAATTTTTCAATTCAATTTCAGAATTTTTCAATTCAATTTCAGAATATTTCAATTTCATTTCAGAATTTTTAAATTCAATTTCAGAATATTTCAATTTCATTTCAGAATTTTTCAATTTCATTTCAGAATTTTTCAATTTCATTTCAGAATTTTTTAATTTCATTTCAGAATTTTTCAATTCAATTTCAGAATTTTTCAATTCAATTTCAGAATATTTTAATTTCATTTCAGAATTTTTCAATTCAATTTCAGAATTTTTCAATTCAATTTCAGAATTTTTCAAATTACAGAGCTGATGCTCTGTATGCGAAGCAAGTAACATGTGTAAGGATTAGAAGTGGACCGGTTCTTATTTTCTGCTCATGAGTCGGTGCAAACAAGGGCCCGCTCACCCCTGAGCCCTCCTTTTTATACACATTTCTTTACACACAGTAAGCTTTGTCGCCTCAAATCTGAGTTCGTTTAAGTTGGTTTGTTTCGACGATCCGCCAAAGGAATTTCCTGCGAACACTCCTTTCCACGCCGCCCCGGCTTGCGGAACACTCCCGGCCTCGTAATTAATTTCTCCTTCACACCCAGCGCCAACACCAAAGCACCCTGAACGAATCACATGCGCACACGACCCCGACTTCTGACTCGGATGCAGTGTCAGCGAAGGTACACCCCGCGGAGCGCAGTTCGTCGGATGCGGTTATAAATTAAGGCAGGACATCATTTGCAGCCGCTGAGCGCAGCATCCGGCAATTGTGGGGGCGCCGTGCGGCAAACGGGTTGCAGCACTTCGCGGCACAAAAATAAATAGAATCGAAGCTGCCGCGGCCGCTGCCGCTACCGCTGCAGGATGTGTGCGAACAATATGTCCTCCGTAGGGCACGTGCATCCGCTCCCGTCATTATCAACATTGGCAGAAATGTTGTTACGCGTTAAACAAACAAACGTGCACCGAGCCCAGGAGGACTCTTATGATGTCCCAAGGACCTTCTTCAGCGCCGCCGAAGACGAAGAAAATCGGAAACATTGAATTGTTTCCAACGCTTCGGCGTGTGTGTGGAATTATGCGACGTCTGGATGCCGCCGCATTCGGCGCGCTTGTAATCCATTCGACCGGCACCAATCGGAAAGCGTGCTCGGCGTCTGTTCAGCTAATGCAATTATTGCTGCCTTCAGGCCGGCACTCACGCAGCAACGGCGCCGAGGGCTCACTGGAATGGCCCCGTGCAGCGACCGCTGACTGTGGCTCGACTTAAAAGTCTTTGTTGGCGAATCTTAGCAAACACGCAACCGAAGGTGGTGACTCAAAAAGTGCCATTATATTTATTTGGTGGAAGCTTTTCGACGAAGGCTCGAGAAATAATTGTACTATACGGAAAAAAAGCCATATAAAATTGCGGCGGTTTCGAGAAAATCGGCGGCAGGAGCCCAAAATAGACTAATGGTCCCGTTTCACAAAGTGAAAACTGAAGAAGAAGAAGAAGAAGAAGAAAGCATGAGGGAAGGTTGGTGGAAGAAAACTTATAGAAGGTAAAAGAGGAAGAAGGGGCAACCTGGCGATGGGACCGAGAATAAACGCTATATGTTTATATTTACGTTAACGTTAATAACATAAACATAAACTTAAGAGTATAAACTCTTTGCTCAGTTTGTTTATTTGCTTTTTAATTTTGAAATATTTTTTGACTGATGAAAGATTTTTGGCGATTGCTTTAGGTTGGGCGGTTTACGGTCGCCACAAGCCAGTCGCAATTCCCGAAATGAAATGCGGCGACTTACGACCATTCCAAGCCAAGTGCAGTTGGCTAAAAAACCATAGCTCTGACTTCCGCGTGAACGCACTTCAATAACGCTTCGTCGAGCGTTTTCTCAGTCTTGCAACTTATTCGGCTCATTCGTCGACTGAACTGCGGCCGAGCAGACGCAGTCGCACGAATTAATGTCGCTCTGTTAATAATGCGATAATTATGTTAATATTGTACGCCGCTGACAAAGTCAGTGTTTTTGATAGCAACTGTCTGTCTGACTGTCAAAGGACGAATCTAAACCAAAGTTTTCAAAG
The DNA here is from genome assembly GCA_949752815.1 of Conops quadrifasciatus. Taxonomy (NCBI): domain Eukaryota; kingdom Metazoa; phylum Arthropoda; class Insecta; order Diptera; family Conopidae; genus Conops; species Conops quadrifasciatus. The sequence continues at coordinate 18,179,793 of OX457079.1, forward strand.
CACATTCAATTATGCTGGCATTGTGGTCTCGCAGTCCGGCGGAGCTAATTCCGTTTGAGTCCTCTATTTTTTGACGCGGAATGGACTTAATGGACGCATCTCTGCCGCTCCAGCACATTTCGCCGTATTACGTTTTCAATTGCAAATTGTCTACGAATATCTCTATACGTATGTACATTTGTATGTATACATATACTCGTAAGTGTCGCTATATTTCTATTCGCATGCTAATCTGGGAGGTGGGTAATGCTTTCTGCCTGCCCTTCTGCGTTGCACACTCTTGATCACTTTGTTATCAGCAACAAACGAAGCAATAGGCCGCTTTAAAACGTCTTAATCCAAGCAAAAGTTACACCGTCGCAAATTGGGAGACGGCAATTTCAGTCCACTGTGCCCGAGACGACGATGCACGAGAAATACTACCCTGACAACGATACTTCAAAGATTTCTTAACGTTCAAGCAATTTTTTATGCAATGAAAACAATGTCATTTATGCGAGCTGTCAATTTTTGGGGTGAATTGGGTGAATTTCACTATGAATGTCGGTGCTAAAACGCAGAAAATGCAGAATCAGCTGCTTCAACTAAATATAAAATCATAATTATAAAGTTATTAACGAAGAACCAAAACAGAACTCTTATAATTAATAAAGAATAAAAAAGTAAAAAACGTTAAAGAAAAGAGCAAATGGCAACTTGTCCTCTAATCAGACAGAACAGAGACTGTTGAAAAAAATATGTCCGGAAAGCGAGAGACCTCGTCTCTCTTAATATTGAAATAATTATATGGTTTAATTATACATTTTACAAAGAAAATAATTATTGAATGAAAAAGAAATGTATTAAAAATTTGTAATTGAAGTTTTTTCAAAAGTACATGATTTTCTATAAAATGTTATTTAACATAAATTAATCACATTTTTATTAGCTTTGTAACGGTACTAATATCAAACGAATATCTATTATAGTTTAGGAGATATAGGCGAAAAAATTTGAAGGGCTATAACTAAAAATTTGAACTTTGAAGGGCTATAACTCCTAAACCATAAGAGAAGGACACAGAATTTTGTTGTTGTTTGGATCAGCGCCAAAACCAACAACAACAACAACAGCAAAAAAATTGGTGCTAGTGTTAAACGGTAAATATAAGGCAATTATTGTATGAAAACGTTAATATGAAAAACCTTTCTGTTTTGTTAAAAAAAGGACAAATTTAATAATGTTAATTTTTACAATATAATAAAGTAAGCGTATTTATTTTTTCAAATTTAAATCTAATTTAAAATCATATCTCATTTTACACCGATTATCACCGCTTATACCATTCTATTTTATGATCTATATGAGTCCAGAACTTTCAGAACTTTCGATCATTCGCATTTCGCACATCAAAACACTTTAGACTGCGAACGACTAATTTGTGTGCATTTAAGCCTAATGCCTATCAGTGAATGGCACTGGATTTGCATGTGTTCCGGCGCGAGTCCGCAGAGGGCAGGGGTAGAGCAGCGACAAATTCCAACATCGAGTCCTCAGTCTCGCCTGCGTTTTGTGCCCTAGATTTGATTAATGTCGACCGCCCCATTCAAAACATTTGCAACACACGCATAGGCTGACGACGTAATCAAATTGACTCTAATAAGATTCCTACTACCCTCCGTTAAGAGGCTGCTGCTGCTGCTGCTGCTGGCGCGAGGCCTGCGATTTGGTGGATGATGCTGCCACCACTCGCTGCTGACGTTGCGACGCTGGTGCGAGCTGATGAAGTGGCTCATTTCAATTTTCCAGCTTGTTATCTTATAACAATTTAACACAACATAATATCTTCACTCGGCCGCACCCTCTGCCGGAGGGTTCACGGAAGAGAGCGCACTGCTGGCAGGCACGAGTGGGCGCTGGGCGATGGGCGACATGCGGTGCGCGGGCGGGCGGGCAGATTTTTGTTATTGTCGCATCATTCGTGGTAAATGGCGGAGCAGTCAACGCAAACGAAGCTCTGGGAGGAAGCGAAAAGTTTCGCATTCAACGAGACGACAACAATAGCTGTTTTGCAAGCTCTGACAAATCGTTGACACTATCAGACTTTGTGTCAACTCTGTGGAACGCTGATAATGTGAGTGCTGCGGGACTCCCCGACATCTTTTCGTTTCGCCGCAAAAGACAGCTTCTGGCAAGAGTGTTGAGGTTCAGTGCCTGGAAGCCTTCGTTAGTCGGCCGTATCATAATTGCCGCGATCCTCTGAAATACATACACCTTTTCTACGTATTTTGAAAGCCGAGGAAGGTGTTTCTGTATTTGAAGATGGTAAGAAGAGAAGATGCCCGAGTATGTCTCAGTATTTTCAATTTTCTCAGGAACTTTCGGACATAGATCCTTTCTGTTCGAAGAGTTTTTTTAAGAATTTATTTATCAAATTTTTTTTTTTTTTGAAATTTTTTTTAAAACTTTCAATTTTAACATTAATTTTCTCAAAAACTCTGTGACCTAGAAGCCTAATATGAAAAGCATATTGAGGCATGGATGTTTAGCTTTCAAAAACAGGAAAGTGTGCTCGTCATTTTTGGAGATTTTTTTTGATTTGAAGTCATGTTTTTAGAAGAAGTAATGTTTTATGCCCTCTAGTGCCCAAACGGGGAGAATGGGACCCCCTACCACACGATTTTTTTCTTATGTCGACTCAACCTACACGCCTCAACCTTTTCCTCATCATATGCGGCACACCCTGTATAAGAAACCCATTGATAGGAAAAGGTGACTATTTGTTCGGTAAAAAATTGATGAAAACCTAATTTGGCAATCTATGCGCGGTCAAAAGGTCAACAAATTAATTTTTCCTTTTAGTTTCCTTTTTCTTGATTTTTCCTTTTCGTTACCTCTTCAAAAGGGTGTTCGATTCGGTACCTCGTTGTAACATCATTGAAGTTTTTGTGGTAAAATACGTAAAAACTAGGTCGTTTTTGAGGAAAATGGGTAAAATTCAGATGTTACTCTATAAAACGGACATTTTTGCTATTTTATTTCGGACCCTAAAAGGGGTTGTCCTACCCTTCCTATCCTTTCGCTCTAATGTAATATGTTGGTGTATGGAGCTAGACCTCTTGATGGAAGGAATAGTGTTAAATCTTTTTAGAACTAGATCTCTTTGAAACCATAATAAGGTAACTTAGGAAGCTACGTCATACAGTTTTTTTACAGCACAGTAGTACAGTTTTAGTACAGTTTTTTAGTACTACACTCTCAACGTTAAGAATTGTCTGGCCAGACCTTGTTGACCGCAGAGTTCAATATTGAGACAGACTCTTTTTCGAAAACTAAAGCGCGACTTCGAAAGATTTGTGCACGAACAAGATTTGTGGCTAACTCAACATGCCGCTTCGGCCAGTGTAGGCCGTTACCGGCTTGTCATAAATCCTGTTCAACAAACAAAGACATTTTTGTTCATGTCATTTGCGAATTGCTCGCTTTTTTATTCATTCTTGGCGAAGGCAAGAAAAAACTACTGCATTCACTACACAGGGGGTCCCCGGTGCCGAGGCTTTGCTGATGCTCCGCTCGTGAGTGCACTCAGCGCTGCGCGGCTGCAGTTATTGTTGCGCAGTTGTCGGCCCCGCACGGAGTTAGTCAGCGACATAAGTTCGCAGACGCAACTGTTGTCGAACAATTTCCGATCAATCGCCAGAAGTGGCCTGCGATCCGGAGCAGCGCGTCTCGCGTCGCACTTTGCTGGGCATGTCCGTACTCATGTCGTTCGGTATGTTTATGATGTTGGCCAACATATTCTGCGAATCCATAATCAAAAAATTATCATGTATGTTTACACGATCCTTATTTCGGTCGATCTGGATTCTCGTTTTGCGGGACTCTTTTGGTTTGGTTTGTGCAGTCGTTTGCGAGTACAGCGAGCGATCCATGATTCGATAAATTAGCTCTGCCAGATTGTTTGTTTCGATTAGGACGTGCATGCTTTTGTGTAGGCCGTAGAAGCGGGAACCCCGCAGCTTTCCTCTGGGCCCCTGCAGCAAAAGGTCGGCCGGCGTTGGCTCCTCCTCGGTGCGCAAGTGCAGACAACTAGCCTGAAGTCCGTGGCCACTACGAATGGCCACGTAAGTGACCTTTGCACAACCAGCACCACCTTCTATAATACTTCTCATCTAAGAAGAGCTTATTGATAGCGAGCGTAGAATAATATCCAATTGCGTCCTAGCGTTCACAGCTTTTTAATTTGGGAATACTGACAAGATGTGGTCGCCTTCGTCATCTTGTCCTTTTGCAGAGCGGGGCGCGCCGTGCAGTTTTAATCAAGATGTAAAGCATTTTGGTTTCCATTGACATCTATTGACACATCGCCCTTTCGAGTTTAGAAGGATATAATGTAAAATTGTGTCAATTCTGCTCGAAGTAGCAGAATGTGTTTTGCATTCAGATATTCCAAGATTAAGAGAAAATTGATATCGCTAAAGGAATTTGTAAAAAAAACAAAAACTCTGGCCTTTAGAGGCCGCGGCTTTTTTTTTTGTGTCAACCGAGATGTACTAAGCCTTTTTGATGGCGGCGAAATAATACAAACGCATTGTGAGAATCCACTTGGATTTCTGCTGATCCAAAATCTATACATATGTACGTACTTATCCATTTTTATCTACATGGGTACATACCCATTCACAAAGATGGTATGCGTAGCTTCGGAATTTTATTGATTGCTTTGGTTGAAACGAAAACAGTAGCTCCGGAATAATTACCAGGGAAGACTTTTCCGATCACTTTCGCCACCAGCGCGACCAGCAGGTCGCAGGTAAACCAGCAAGGGCTGATCCAGCCGATAGAGTGATCTCTAATCCGATTGTGCAGGTAAAGATTGTGCGGCTGCACCGCACCACTCTGAGCTAAATATACTTACACTCGGGCTTTGTTACCTTTGTTGGCCGAAGGTTGTTTGATACCTTTTTGGGTATCAATTGTTGGACACAGAAAACATTGACTAATGGACTTAATGTGTTTTGTAAATTTGTGTAGCCAGAAGAAAGGAGCAGCAGTTCTTGCTGCGGAATTAACGCCAGTCACTCAGACCGACAAGAAGTCAAAGCGGGAAGCAGTTCTTGCGCATTACTCTTTGGGAACGTTTGAAAATTGTGCGTACGTACATGTGGACAAATCTAGAGGATGACGGGACAAAGTGCCTGACCGACCTGGCTAGACTCCATGTACCCTCACACGTTGATAACGTTGACAAAAGATTCAACGCATATCAGAACATGTTTTTTTAGACCTACGAGTACATTCTTTTCTGCTGAGCGCGTTCAAGAGCGTACCGAGAGATCTGAGACTAAACACTGAGAAAAATAGAACATAATATGAGACGCTCAGAAGCAAATGCGCTCGAGTCCATTTCTTAATTTCTTGACTCAGTTTCGATTTTTGTACATTTTAATGGAATTAATTAAATAGTTTGAGTTTTTTGTTTCTTTTGTTTGTCGGTCAAACTTCCAAACTTTCTTCCAGCATTGACTGATTGATGAACTGCAGGAAACTGCCGGTATTTCGGTAAGATAACAGCACTTTTATGGTAACTAACTGTATTGCTGCGCCATGGAGTACTTAAGAGTATCTATTAAACTCCTAAATAAATGGAAAAAACAATTGAAAAATATAACATGTGCTACACTGCCGGCCACAACCACCCTTAACGCAATAAATAATGTCATGAATTGAATAAAAACGCCTCATACAATCATTTGCGCTATAGCAGACCTTCTGAGGATAGCAGACCACCAACTGGGAAGAAGCCTACGCGAAGAAGAAGAAGAGAGTACGAAATTCAAAATCTTTCAAAGGGCGAAATTGTTTGGGTTAACAAAATGCCATAATCGACGCGCATTTTCGTCACAATTTGTCCTCTGCGCAGTGAACAGTAACGTATTTGCTGCTCTTCCATGAAGTTGTAAACTCAACACACACACACACACACACACACACACACACACACACACACACACACGCACAAATAAATGCGCCATTTTCGCCCGAAACTCGTCGGTATCTCGTAACATCTCGCGCAAATAACACTTAAAACCATGCAACGGTAGCAAACAACATTGAGCTCACGCTCTTGGAGTTTAAAAGTTACCCCGATTGGAGCTATCGGTGAAAACTTCAGAGTGGACAAAGTAAATCGCGATATCAGTGTGACCTCTTTGCTTGCCTTTTTAAGAGCCATGAGCTGCAGTTCTCAATGTTATTAACATTTTAGTAAAACGGTCAAGAAATCTGACTGTCAGAAACGCGTTTTTTAATACATATACCTACTAAGTCACTGCTAGAGAACGACAAACTGACAAACTGACTGAGCTGTGCACTCAGTCGCTGCGAAAGACCAGACAAGACAAGACAAGACCAGAAGAAAGACGCTTAGCCAGCATCGGATAAGTCGACTGTGACTGGTAGGTACTCCATGTGACCAGAATGGCCACGGTCATGAATGAATAAGGTCTTCTTTTTGTATTATTACTTGGTAAACAAGGGATGATTTGTTGACAGTGCTCGCATTAGCAGGAAAATGACGAGTGGCTGCGCAGTGAAAGAGATGCCCGCAATGGAGGAACATGACATCTGATGCCTCGAGAAGTAGGTTTCGACGCGAGAAGAGCATCTTTTGCGTCGGAACATGTCAAGTGTCATTTTCTGCCGATTAATAATATTTACCATTGTTGCAATCTGCCGTCTTCTGCTGACATACCGTGTTTTTAGACACTCTTTCTGCTTTGTTGGAAGTTCAGTAAAAGTACTTCTGTCTATTGACGAACGGCCCCAGATTCTCTGAGTGTGCGGAGGGGGGAGCGTTCCAGGTCGGTTGCAGACAAATTTGCAAATATTCCAAACTTCTTTATTGCTTCGCCGCGCTTCCGGCAAATAAATATTGTACGCATGGATTGAAATTTGCTTTTAAACCTCGGTAATAATGACGAATATTGTATTTAGTTGTGGAAGTAATTTGCCCCTTTTTTTATAAATGATGGCTGAGACTAACAAACAAACTAATCTTTTTCAGAGTTTCGTGATATCTTCTGCAACATAGTCGTAAACTCGTTAAAAACGCAAAAAATCTCACTCACTTTTCACCATCAACAGATTATGAGGTTGCTTTCGAAAGACCTACATTATCCCCTACCATATTTCAACCGGTCCTTCTGAGCGGCTACACTCGAATATTTTATAGAGAGAACCTGCTGGCGATAATCACATTCACATGGCTGACTATTATACTACGAGTATACGACTGACACTTTGCATAATTTGGAACTTTTCCGTCGGAAAAAGGGATGAAATGTCGGAGAAACTTTATTGTGATAGTTCTCGGGCATTGCTGGCGTCTAATCCTTAATAGGCAGAACCCATTAACAGGGCCACAAAGTGACAAGGGGCGAACAGGACCACTCCACTCACCGTCACCGTCAGCATCACCCACCCTTTTTCCATTAAAATCTTATAGTATTACATCACCAACTAACATTGTTGTATTGATAGTGACACCAGGAAGAATAACAGAACAACCGAACAACAATGAATGCCAATGATTGTCCCTTTCGGTACCGCAAGGACACGGCACAGTGGAGCTCGTGCCTGGAAACGGCAAACCGCACGCAGTAAAGTGGGCCACAACGAGCTCAAAGTGTTCAACATTCGAATAAATAATAAAAATGTAATGAGAAGGACTAAATTTTCGAAATCCCACATAAGCCCTGAATGACAAATGAAATTGTCCTTCATGCAGCAAATGTCGTCTTTCGGCCTTGACAGCCGCCGGGGCTTTCGTCAAGGAAGAGGCAGCGCGCACTCTTACCGACAGGCCACTAAAAAGCAACAACTGCGATTAATTGGATTGAAATGTAACGCCCACTTGAGCTAGCCGTCTTCGCTGTTCGGACCGCATGTGCGTAGCGGAGTCACCCTTGATTTGAATCCGTCCTAAATGCAGATCCAATTACTTAAAATGTCACCCATTGTTAGGCATCTTCGGATTTGCATACAGTATTCTTCGGAAGTGCGTGGCAGGATTTCGTCCTAGAGAACTGAAAGGACGCTGCAACGGAGCTAACTTCGTCCGGGCAACGTGAGAAAGCCACATCTTTAAAATTACATTGACATAATCCTCTGCCTTACCCTTAAAATTTGTTCCCAGAGGTTTTTATATGTTTTTGGTGAAGTTCATTTCTAATTTCTGGTGCCTTGCAAGAAGAGATTTTCTCTTGAACGTTCCTTTCGTGATAGGTTTTAATTTTCTTTCACCTTAGAAGGTGCCATTCTGCACCCGTCCGTCACCTCAGTTTAGACGAAATGATTGGCCACTGGCCCTAACCTTAACCGACCGCGTCCGCACCTCCAAATCGGCCCCAGGTGGAGATGTGAATGTGCAAGGATAACTTACAAATAGACAACATGTCCCCCCCACCCCTGCGCGGCCACTATGTCTTGCGGGTTAAGCCTCATCGCTCCGTGTAAGTACAAGGAGCTAACATGCAAACGTCGTGTCAGGCTCCAGGCGCTCTGCTGGAAGCGGGCGGGTCAAAACGGAACGGAACACGTGCTTGCTGTGTTGTGGCTGCGGACAACAACACACGATACAAGGGCAACAACATGCATGAGCAAAGTTTGCAAACGCAAATGATGTAAACAAAATTAACAAAATTCGTAACGACAGGCTGCGAAGAAAAAAGGAGCGTCAAGCCCCAAAAGCAGGGGCGTGTGCAAATTCGTGCACTTTCATTCGCATTTGCCTTAGAAACTTTCTTGAACTTACAACTAATCTATAGCACATTTTCTGTACGTACAAGATTAATGCTGCATTTCTCCATGGGTGTGTGTGTGTGTGTGTGTGTGTGAGGCCTTTTAAGGCTGTAGCTTCTTGGTTGAAGAAGCATGAATGAATCTCTTCCGCTACCTGTTCGCGAGCTTTCTTTCCACATCTCTTTAAGCTACTCGTAGCTGTATTACTTTTCCTAGCGACTGTCTGTCGCTAGGTCTGTGGAAATAACGATTGCAGGAGAAACAATAGAGGTATGGTTCGGAAATTTAGTATGAATATTCTTTGTAATCCTAGGCTATTTGGTATAGAAAATGGGCAAAATCGGAATAGTACCACGCCTACTTTTTTGCGAATATTCAATTTATCCCTGCTTTTAGCTAAATTTCTCAGCTTGTAAAGCGAATTTGAAGCTAAAATTGTATTTCCGAGTGCATCGTCTCTGACTATAGTATATTTCAAAAAGGGCGTGGTCCGCCTACTAGTGACAAAAAACTACGATTACAGGAGAACGAGGAGAAACATCGTCATGAAAATTGCCGGGGCCCTTTGATATCGAAAATAGAGAATATCGAATCACTGGCACGCCTACTTTTTTAATTAATACTCGCCCACTTTCTATTATCACTTAAACAGCTGCGGGCTTAGGGTTTATGAGCTTCGGCCAGGCCGAATTTAACGCTATTACTTCTTTCTTACTTCTCAGAGCAAAGCAGGTTAAGTCATGACGGTTTTGAAATTCGTTCCAAAACCCATTAAAATTCATGTGTGTCATGTACCTTCACGGTTTTAAAAAACAGGCGTACTTATTATTATGATTTTGAGGTAAGTTTATTACTAAGTGCAGTCAGCTTTCGAGAAGTTTGTGTTGCCATAGCATTATTCGCGTTAACTCGCCGCCCACTGCCGCGACATATTCGAGGAACGTCGAGGAAATAAATCAAGTGCTTAAAACTTACTTATTTCTGAACTTGTGCATAGAGAAGGGGTGACGTTAAAGGCTCGACAAATGAAGCCTGCCTATAGCCGTTGGATCCTTGCCTTCGTACGAAGTCTTTTTCAGGGACGACAAAGTCATCCCCTTTTCCGTCGGAGAGAAACGTCTAACTTGAGCGCCTGCAGAAATGAAGAAAGTCAATGGTGCTCGTGTTTATTGTTGTGCCAGTGCCCACCTTCCCTGCCTTCGGCCCGCCATGAAGTGGACAAATAAAGCTGCCGGATTCAACAGCTTGTTGCTTCGGCATACAGTGGACTCTCCGAGAATATTCATTATAAAATTTCTGCTTATTTGAAACCAGACACCCCCAAATTTAGGGGGCAAAAAACAAACACAAAGTAGCTTCTATCGGTGGAGACACTGTTGAGCGTCCGCCTGGAAGCCGACCACTCTGCCGCAAGGCATTGTCGTTGGACTGAAACTCTTGTACGATGGCGTTCCATCACCCTTCTAGGCTTGAGGCAGCTCGCTGGGCCCTCTGGAGCAGAGTGATGAGTCTGATTCCTCAGTGCTCGCCAGATGCATCGCACAGTGCACACCGCACCCGGCACCCGGCACCCGGCACCCGGCACCCGGCACCCGGGTACATAACCACTCACCCAGAAGGCGGTGAAAAGTTGAACTTGTTCTTCTGATTTCGACACACAATGTACAGTTAACACCTTATAAGAGAGTGCAAGATAACACAAAAGCATTCTTGCCACGTCCTTCAGTCGAGGTCCTTCCGCCTGGCTCCACAACACGTGTGCACGCCCTCTGTGCTCCGCCGTGCGCCGTGGGCTTGGCCGTGCTCGCCAGCATCCATTCATCGGCGGCAACCTCAGCCCAACTGCGACGCCCTGGCATGCAAATGAAGGAGCCCCGTCCGGAGTGGGGCAGTGCACGTTAGGCATTCGTGGGCCCGGGCCTGCCACAGCTCTCAAAACTTGCTTCCTTCGCAATCCTTTCTTGTGCGGAGTTGGAACGAGAGTCATTAGAAATTTGTACTTCATGACTTGATACATGCCGGCGATAATGTCCCTAAAATGCTTCGATGATTAGCAAGAATTTCGAATCAAAACAAGCCAACAAAGCAAGCCTTTTGGGAATGTTCTCTGAGCTCTGAGGAGGATGCCAAAAGCTAACACACTTTTTAGTCTCACATAAACGCATAAACTTTGCTATTCTTCAAAGTTAAAACGAAAACACATAATCCTCAGGCCCACTGAAGTTCGTACGTCGAGCCACAACAAAAGTGCGAGTACACCAGTTTACACAGGCCTTTCGTGGCTCTTCTTACGTGTGTTGCCGTCGTCGTCGTTTCAGTTGGTTTTAGTGCGAGTGTTTTGTAAATGAAGGCGTCGTTTTTATCTGGCTCTGAGTAACTTCAGTTATGCTTTGACTGAGCGTTAAAACAGTCGAAAGTTAACAGCCAGGCGCTACTCAACGCTACTTCAAAGCCTTCCCCCTCGATACGTAAGCGCTATCGATATCTCTAAATGAATAATTCAGAGAACGCCGGTAATTACATTGCAGTCCATTTGAGGCTGACCCCGGCCACTGAACTTCTCCAACCCTCGCGCGATGCGACTGCGTGCAGAATAAAAGTTCTGTGTGCGAACAGTTTTTAAGCGATTTTTTATGACGTCGGTGTAAAAAACGCCCTCGAAGAGATTAGGTCAAAGCTAGCTGGCCAGTCCCAATGAAAGTGCGAGTACAATATGAAGCGTAAATAAATTGTTGTACATACATATGTAGGTATGTATGTATGTACGTATATGTGGCCTAACAACATCTTCGAAAATATGTTCCTCCGAGAGGACGATATTTTCAAATGCGATTGAATGCGTCAATGCGCCCGGCCTTTTGCTCCACAAACGGTGTTAACTATTCGACTACTCAGTGCCATTGAATTTCGACGCATCTTGCTGCTCATTCATGCTTCTCCGGCGACACAGGCAGGGCCGAGTGGAAGGATGCTGCTCGGCTTTTGTTATTCCAAAATGAGTAGAAAGCCAAGCGCCGTAATCCAATTGCGGAGGTCGTTCCGTGCGATTCTCTTCACTTCCGCAACGCAATGTTGTGTCATTACGTTGTGAGCGTTTCGAGCCGTGGGTAAGTGTTCACGCAGAAATTGCACAAAGGACGCACGGCTCGGAAGTTGATCCTCTTTGTGCTGTAATGGAAAAGGTGTGATGTCCTTAAGCCGTAAGCATATCGCCAAAAAATCGCACAATAATCTAATAAAAATGTCAAAAGGCATCGCTGCTATTTTTCAAAGGAGCTTAGGATTTTTATATACAGATTATGACCGTTTCGTGTTAGGCACTGCGTGCAGTTGTGCCGTTGTTTGGTGGGCAGCGATCTGGGTCGAGATTGGACAAGCGGCGGCTGAAATTGGCGGACTGGGTTTTCCCGGCAAAGAAATGTGGCCCTCGAAAGGTGATGGCTTTTGTAATTTGTTGATTCCTGCGTGTCATGCCGGCCTTTGTTGTAGCAAACACACACACACACACTGGAAAAAATGGAACGAACGTTTTGACTTCGGCAATTAATTCCGGCCTTCTTTGGAAAAGAACCTACACAGTCGCTTCTTGGGCTTAGGTGCCTTAATCCTGTCAGGAAGCAAGTATGTGAAATTGAAATTGAGGTTTTTTGAGAGCATGTTCAGGGCCTCTGAAAGGATTTGCCGTGTGTGCCTGTTGTTGTCGGCTGAGATGCTTTGAAGCTCTGAATAGCTTCGCGGCATAGCATTTTTTGCACAAAGAAATTCTACGTCATGCCCAGAAAACTCTGTTCCAAATATTGTAAGCGCCGCCGCTGTGCTGCCGATGGAACCTTCTGTTGGCAATGATTATGACGAAATGTCACTTCTTTAATTTGCTCCTGAATCGGATGCTTATAGTCAGGGCCAGGTAACATAAATAAAAATTCGTGTAAAGTTGCGGGGCGGGGCTGTGAATTATAGTTAACAGGAGAGAGGTTACTTCGCCGGGCCATTACATCTCCATTGTGTAAAGTGGAGCGTATGTTGCTGGCAAATTGATGATGATTCCTTCCTTCCTTCCTTCCGGGGCATTCCTGTTCTCAATATTACGCGATTATTGGAGTTCTTTTTTCGGGTGCTCTTTGTGATTTTAATTATGTGCTGGCGGCTTTATGTACTTTGCATTTGAAAAGATGCTTTTCCACGTGCCTGCGACCCACAGCAAAACGGCGTTGCAGCAAAAACGGCTCGATTTTTGTGGGACAATTTTCATGGGGAAAGGTAGGCTGTTCGGCACCCGGAGCCGGCTTAGCCCGGACTGGTGCGGCGCTCACTTGGCTCTTTACCATACAACTGGGATGACCACCACCAGGCGTGCCCATAACGGTGACGGTCATTCACACGACACACACAGGCACACACAGACGCACACTCGCAATGCGGCACACGTGTTACACTACATTCGGCTACATTTTAATCCACTTGAGTGTAAACATGGCCGACACTGGTTCGTCCTCGCAGCATGTGTGTCGCTGCGTGCACTGTCTCCGCACTAGTTAGTTCGCCGAACTAAAATGTTTCATAATGGAAATGTGTTTCCACATGTTTACACTTCGGCTATAATTTTGCGTGGGTTTTCTGCGGTTTGCCACATTATTTGCGGCCGTCCTGCGTGCACGCCGCTGGGCTCGTTGTGCGGCAGACGAATTGCAATTACAATAAAAAAATATTTGTTTTACAAGTTGTCGGCGGTCAGCGTTTCGTACAAGTTGGCTGAGCATGTTCCAGCGGGCGCATTTGCCCAGAGTGCGTCAAGGATTGGAAGGACGAGGACATGCGCTCACAACTGCGTCTGTGGAAAGTGCTGTTTTACAACCTCGTAATGTTTGTTTTGTTTGCTAATTTGACATTTGCTTTTTCCTTGAATTTGCTTCGGGAGCTTTAGTGTGACAAATACTGAATATGGCCATTCAGGCTCTGAGGGCTGCATACTTGGGGGCTGCCCATTTGGCTCATTTATGAACAAAAACGCGAGCACAGAATATTGACCGATGTTTTAAGTACAAAGCGTCGCTTATAATAACACAATTATTTAACAAAAAAACTTTTTTATATATTATGAATGTATTGTTTTTCAAGGTAAAGAAAAATATTTTAATTTCTTTGAACTTTGTTATGAAAATTAATACATTCTCTAATGCTTTGGTGAAAACTGGAAAAATTAAGTAAAAGTACAGTTACATCCTTCTGTACACTGAACCAAATTGATACATTATGTCATTATACATGAAAGAAATTCATACTCAACAAGAATTATTCGTAAAAATGGAGGTCAGGGACGGTTTTTTAATTACATACTTCCTAATTCGGTACACAGGATACAGCACATTCTTCTCAATTCTGCTTTGTTATTTTCCAAAAAACGGATTTATTTTCCAACATGTTTATTCGTATACAACGTTTCTGAAATATAGGAACATTTTTTCCTTACGTATATAATTTCCATTATAATTGTAGAACTAATTATGAGCTCCTTTAGTCTTAATTTAATATAAAACAATACTCGTAACTATTATCGAATAGTCAATACTGAATTGTTTTTCCGTCCTACATAGACATTTTAAAGGGATACTTATCAATAGCCCAACCGAAAAAAACCAAACTCACCCTGTACAATTAAAATTCTCCAACCTATATTTGACGATTTCTAAATTACATTTGAAAATTTCTGAATGACGTTTTCTGAACTCGATATGATTATTTCTGAAATACAAATGACATTTTCTGAATTATATTTGACGACTTCTGAAATGCAGGTGACCATTTCTGAACTACATTTGACATTTTCTGAATTACATTTGGCGGTTTCTGAAATAAAAATGACCATTTCTGAATTACATTTGACGATTTCTGAAATGCAATTAACCATTTCTAAACTACATTTGACATTTTCTGAATTACATTTAGCGGTTTCTGAAATAAAAATGACCATTTCTGAATTACATTTGACGATTTCTGAAATGCAATTAACTATTTCTAAGCTACATTTAACGTTTTCTGAATTACATTTGATGGTTTCCCAAATACAAATGACCATTTGTGAAGTACATTTGATGACTTCTGAAATACAAATGACCATTTTTTAATTACATTTGACGATTTCTGAAATACAAATGACCATTTCTGAACTACGTTTGATGATTTCTGAAATAAAAATGACCATTTCTGAATTACATTTGACGATTTCTGAACTAAAATTGGAAAAGATGTAGCATGTTATTGCATCTGTAAGTCCAGCATGCAGTCATTTTTATTGTAAGAACAAAATTTGGGTTAATGATTTTCACGGAAAATCAAAATTCGATAAATTTAAATTAATTTTTGGAAAAATTATTGCAAACTAAGTCTATTTGTCGTCTAGAATAGAAAACGAAGAATGTAATCCACCTGCTCTAATTCCATTCTTTTTATCCATCCGGTACGAGACGTCCTTCCATTCCACTCTGCCACTCTTTCCGTTCACCCCTTGTTGGGCGCCATCCCTTGACATAGATTTTAGGGTTGCAAGATAGCTGAGGAGCGAGTCCAGGCGGACTTTGTTCAACTTGAAAATTAAATTTCACAGCGTATTTTTAATAAAGGATCCGTCCGAGCTACTCTGGCCACTCTTTTCCAGAGTACCACAAACTTTACATTTTAATAAGTACCAGGACTAAGCTTATTCGAATGCAAATATCTCGAAAAACAACTGCACGGTTTCGATTTTTTAGCACCGCGGCTTAGATGCAAAAAGAAAGAGCGGCAGCAAAGCCTCTGATGAACACGCCGCAACGACCACGGCAACAAAGAAGCAACTTGGTCCATGCAGCAGAACGGGATGAGAGAGCTGCCTTAATGATAAATGCATTAACGGCGGCGAAATCACTTCGCAGCGGCATATCCTTCGTTTCGCTCTCTATTCCACCAGAGGAATAATTTGCGCCGCGGCGCGCCGCCCGCCTCCTGGTGTTCACAATACCGCACTCCTTTTCGCCACGCAATTTGCATTTTCGTGAGCAAATGGAAAAGCTATCATTTCGGTTAAATTAAAATTTCGTGCAAAAGCGGTGGCAGACTCGACTCGAAGTCCTAACTTTTGGAGTAGATCGCTCCCCGTCGCTTTGCGGGAGCTTGGGACTAAAATTATACGTTGCGATTTTTTACATAAAAGTACTTAAAAGGATTCCATCAGCTTAGTTTGCGGTCGCGGGGCAGCGTCGTCGCTCGTCGCTGTTGTTCAGGATGTTAGAAATCCTTCAAGCTCAGGGTTTTCAAGGTTTAATATTTTCCAAAAATTCTTCATTTAAATCACAGTATGACCCTTGGCGTTTGTCTTAAGTCGAGTAATGTGACATCTTTGCGATAATTTACACGCCGTCTCTTTTTGGCCGACATCTTCTGAGCCACAAAATCGTCGATCTGAGTCCTGTAGACTTCTTTTTGAGAAATATTGAAGAGGCGATATTATTGTTACAGAACTTGATAGAAGAGTCCAAAGGACCAGAAATAGCTTCTTCTACAAAAGTCCCTAAAAAAGAGAATCCTGCCATAAGGTTTTTGTGTCATAGGTTTTGTGCCTTCAGAAAATCGAATATTCGTAAGTTGTGCAAATACTTTATACACGAAGTGTTAGTATCTAACACTTCCGAAGCATAAACACATTCGCCAAAATACGGCAAGTCATCCGAACTAACTCTGGCAACGCCAAGTCATGGAAGTGTGCGTCCTTTTCAGCCTGTTTTCGGCAGACGTAGGGCAAGCGCATTAAGAGCGGCCAACACGGCCTTCGCGTTGCCGTTCACTTCACGGACTTGTAATTGTGTTGTGTTTAGTGTGTAGTGGTGAGCTGGGAAACTCCATTAAAACACGGCTGGCCGAAGCTGCGCCTCTGTCATCAGTCAAATTGAAATGCAGATTATCCGACAGGAAGTCGATCTGTCACGAAGTCGACTCAAAATCTCCGGCTAGTTCGAACAACAGCAAACACGTCAATCTTACTCTCCAAACAGGTAGGACGGACTGGCAGTGAGTCAGTCAATCGTTCGCTATCTCCTGCAACCGCAACGACAAAACAGCAGCCAGCGGCACCAGGCGAGAGGAACAATATGCGACAGAATTCGCTCCAATCCATGCTAAGGATTCGTGAAAAAGCCTTTGAGAGAGCAATTTGAGAGAGTACTCAAATCATAGTGAGAGGTTCCGATGTAGTCAGTACGTAATCGGTATAGGCTACCAGATTTTTAAGGATTATTGTTTTGCATGCAAGTCTTTTCGCATATTGGCGGCCTTTAGCCGCGGGAGGAATCGTAACCCTCAATCGGCAGAATCCTCATGGTCATGTGTGGTTTTTTGCATGCAAGTTTTTCCGCATATTGGCGGCCTTTAGCCGCGCGGGGGATCATAACCCTCATTTGGCAAAATCCTCATGGTCATGTGAGGTTTTTTGCATGCCAGTCTTTCCGCATATTGGCGGCCTTTAGCCGCGGGAGGGATCATAACCCTCAATCGGCAGAATCCTCATGGTCATGTGTGGTTTTTTGCATGCAAGTTTTTCCGCATACTTCGATTTGTTTTTAAAAGGTACGAAACTAGCGATAATCGTGAAGCTTTAAAGCTATGAAGCATGGACGCATGACGCAGACTAGATCAGTTTACGGTTATTGCAATTGTCCTGATCAAAGGGTGAGACAGAAAGTAGCCAACACGAATAGATTGGAGATAGCCAACATGTGATCATATCATTTTACTCTTTTGATCACTTGAAAATCATCAAAATGTATCCTTAACTGCATTCTATTCCTTCGTTTAGGCGCCCTTCTGCGACTTGCGCGACAGTTGAGGAATATGTGATCCAAGAAGCGCGTGCATACTGCGTCCCATGCTTGAAGGGTACTACACAGGACCTTACCTAGATAATGTTTTGTTTGTCCGTTTTGGCGCACTTTGACCTCCTCCAGTCAGCTCTCGTTCCCACTAATCGGCTTAATAAAGTCGTTGTTCATAAACATTTCATTAGTGCTGTGCGAGGCCACACAGACTCACGACCGCACACTGCCACCTGGCAACGCTGCCTGCGAATAATGACGGCGACGGCAACCGAAACCACGCACACAATGGCCCTCGCAGCGAGGCCGTACGTCGATGAATCGTCGAAGGTGTGTTATTTGGGACTAAATGTTTTGACGGCTGCTCTGACACATCTGACCGAGCGTTAAATGGCCATGTAGAGCAAACAATTAAAGCGTCTCCTCCCTGCTGCTGCAGCGTCTGTGGCTGTGGCTATGTCTGTGTCCCTTTTGGCCGCTCGACGGGTGGCCCTTCGTAATGGAGCTGATTAATGTGAGAATACGTTTGCTGCGTTGCTGCAGCCTGGCAACCCAGAGCCAGTGGCGTGCTCGGCCTCCTGCAACCGGCACGGCAACATTTCTGCTACACTGGCCGGCCGACATCCAGCGCCTCAGCGCCTCGGTTACATTGCGTAATTATCTATTGTGTGACTTCGCACAGAGTCGCGCAGCAACTGCGATGCTCTGCCGGTCGGTGCCGAGAGCATCATTGTTAGCGCAAACGTTTCAATTTCCGAGCCGGTTCGCCGCCTCAGTCACGATTTGTGATTAAGAAATCGAAACAAAACGAAATCAACTTCAAAATTTGCCAGTTTTTCCTGCGAGGCCAACTTTTCAAACTCGCAAAATAATTCAGATAGTTCTGGTTGTAGCTTTTGGGATACTATTTGATCCCAAATGTAAGTTTGTAGGGCTCTGTTTAGACTGATGTCCATTTTCGAAGCAAACAATATGCTTATGAATGCTCAGCGAAAGGCCTTTATCTACAAATCCGGGAGCTTTCAGAGCACGTACCCACGAAAACGCTTCAAAGCGTCATAATGTAAAAATTGGAAAAACCTAATAAATTTACAGCAACGCGTTGAATGAGTTCTAATAAATTTTACGACTAGCAATCATTTCCTTCGGCTTCGCACTTACTTTTCAATTTTAATACAAAACATGTGAAATGTTTTTATACATATTTTTATCTGAGATCAGGATCTATTGGTAATAGGCAGGCTGGCAGGGTGTCCCCCCCAAATCCACTCTTTCGCCCGTAAAGGGTTGGTCGTTACTTGCCACTTTCGTAGGTAACCGTAGGCTGCAAGCGACCCACATTTCGAGCTGACGCCTTTTTTACGCAATACCAAGGTTGCAGTGGTTGAGAGCGTGCGGAAAAAAGGGTGGTAAAGAGTTTCGCAGATGTTTTTCAGTCGAAAAATTATGAACGGAAAAATTATAAAATAAAATTCCAAAGAGAAAGACACTTTTTTCAAAGGTTTCTCAAGAGTTTGGATGTTTTCGAGTTAGTTTTGGGCACACAAAAACAAGAAGAAGGCTGTGTGGGGGGTAGATTTGAAAGGGGGGAGGTGTTACCAACGGCCGCAGTTGTGACCATTTGCATGCCATATGATACCTACTGTCGTAACCTAGTTTATGGCCCTTTAAATTGAGGTAATTCTTTCACAGCGCTTTAAATGTGTTGGGATATTTGGGTCAGTCCAACCGAAGCATATGTGCGTGCTCTGCACCTTACCCAAATTAGCCAATAAAGGAGCTGTTGATTCCTTGCAATTGAGCCTTCGGGCCCTCGCTAGAAGACCTGATGTTGCGTAAATAATTTAGGCACATTTTGAAAAATGACCTAAATTCGAATTTTTCTCATCAAAGTTAATTCGCACAAAAGAAAATATTGAAAAAGAGTCCTTTTCATTTTCTTTGTACCCATTTTTTATATAGTTGTATGTTTATAAGTGTGTATTATCTCTCTTAATAAATAAACATTTTATGGATTTTCGATTGATCGTTCCATCGTATTTGTATGTGTGTCATATTCGTTGTATGTTTATATTAAAACATGAGCATAATTTCGATCTTAGTAATTTTAGTCTTCAGTATTTATTGCATGCTATATCGTTAGTCTATAACCGACGCGACGGTTCGGCTGGCATTTAATCAAAACTCTCCACGAAACCAAATTTTTATTCGATTTGCGGTTATTTACGAGTTATTAGAACGCATAAACAGAATACGGGCGACATTCAAAAAGAATATGTGTATGTTTGCACATGGTACATGGTACCATTCACCAGTTGGAACAATGGACTGCCTTTCTTTACAAAGCGCTGTTTACATTTACGAGGAAAATGATCTCTTTATGTCTATGAGGCCGTCCCCTGCGTCTCTCCGCTGCCTGCCTTCGCCTGCTCTGGCGAGTTTGTCGAAATACATTTGTCATTTGTCACTGCAAAGACCTCCCAGCGGCAGTATTGGAAACGTCGTGGCCCGGGTCCTGCCGCCGCTGGGCCGTGAATTCCTATGAATGATGCGGTGGTCCCCGATTGTCTTTTCAATTTAACAAACATTGTGATTTTTCTCGAATTTCCGCAATCTTTTTCGCCTTGTCAGCTCCTTCCTGTGCGGCGCAGCGGCGCAGTCCCTCCCCGTTTTCGTGCCTGCCGAAATGTGTCTTGTCTCTGACGTGTTCGAGCTTATTGTGCTCTTCATGCGTACATCCTCTTTCAATAGAGCTGTTGTCCGCATCGCTCTTGTAAGTAAAAGAAAAGGTTATAATCATTTATCACGATGCTCGATTCAGACAATCCAATACGTTTCATAACTGCGGAGCGAGGCCTCTGACGAGGGTGACCTGGCCGCTGTCATTTAAAATCGAGCAGCATCTCGTTAGTGAAACGGAAACCTCTAATGTTGACACAACATCCTACGGCCCGGGTGCCCCCAGTCGGACGGCGGGGAGGACGGCCGGCAGGGAATAAATAGCGTCTTCCGTCTTAATTGCATCTGATATGAATAAGTTACACTCGTGCTGTTTTGCTTTGTAATTTTTATTGAATTTATGAAACCTATATTAAAAATTATTGGTGATTTTTTGCTCTTAGCGATGATGAATGGTTGGCAGAGACCAGTCGATATCTTTTCAATCGGGAGAGAATGTGTGAGATCCTGCATCCTGCTTTCAATATTGTTTATGTTGACAATCCTGTGGCTGTTTTCATAAGACTTCAGCCTGCGCATGAGCTAAGCCGTAGCGGAGAAATTCCTTACGTCTCAGTTGCTTGCAAACCGTAGCGAAGCCGGCGTTCCCATCAGAAATGGTTTTATTTGGTTTGAGAAGACCAACTTCGGTATTCAAATAATATTTGAGGTCTTATAGACGACTTTTGATGGCTTCTGCAATATAAGAATGAATTGCAAAAATAATGGCATAAGTTATTATGCAATATTTTGCAATTATTGCATAAGTATGCAATCAAAGATGACTTCATTTGGATAAGAAGACCAACTTCGGTATTCAAATAATATTCGAGAGCTTATAGACGACTTTTGATGGCTTCCGCCGTATAAAAATGAATTGCAAAAATTATGGCATAAGTTATTATGCAATATTTTGCAATTATTGCATAATTATGCAATCAAAGATGACTTCATTTGGATAAGAAGACCAACTTCGGTATTCAAATAATATTTGAGGACTTATAGACGACTTTTGATGGCTTCTGCAATATAAATATGAGTTGCAAAAACTATGGCATAAGTTATTATGCAATATTTTGCAATTATTGCATAATTATGCAATCAAAGATGACTTCATTTTGTTGGAGAAGACCAACTTCGGTATTCAAATAATATTCGAGAGCTTATAGACGACTTTTGATGGCTTTTGCAATATAAAAATGAATTGCAAAAATTATGGCATAAGTTATTATGCAATATTTTGCAATTATTGCATAATTATGCAATCAAAGATGACTTCATTTTGTTGGAGAAGACCAACTTCGGTATTCAAATAATATTCGAGAGCTTATAGACGACTTTTGATGGCTTTTGCAATATAAAAATGAATTGCAAAAATTATGGCATAAGTTATTATGCAATATTTTGCAATTATTGCATAATTATGCAGTCAAAGATGACTTCATTTGGATAAGAAGACCAACTTCGGTATTCAAATAATATTTGAGGACTTATAGACGACTTTTGATGGCTTTTGCAATATAAAAATGAATTGCAAAAATTATGGCATAAGTTATTATGCAATATTTTGCAATTATTGCATAATTATGCAATCAAAGATGACTTCATTTTGTTGGAGAAGACCAACTTCGGTATTCAAATAATATTCGAGAGCTTATAGACGACTTTTGATGGCTTTTGCAATATAAAAATGAATTGCAAAAATTATGGCATAAGTTATTATGCAATATTTTGCAATTATTGCATAATTATGCAGTCAAAGATGACTTCATTTGGATAAGAAGACCAACTTCGGTATTCAAATAATATTTGAGGACTTATAGACGACTTTTGATGGCTTCTGCAATATAAATATGAGTTGCAAAAACTATGGCATAAGTTATTATGCAATATTTTGCAATATTTTGAAATTATTGCATAAGTATGCAATCAAAGATGACTTCATTTGGATAAGAAGACCAACTTCGGTATTCAAATAATATTCGAGAGCTTATAGACGACTTTTGATGGCTTCCGCCGTATAAAAATGAATTGCAAAAATTATGGCATAAGTTATTATGCAATATTTTGCAATTATTGCATAATTATGCAATCAAAGATGACTTCATTTGGATAAGAAGACTAACTTCGGTATTCAAATAATATTTGAGGACTTATAGACGACTTTTGATGGCTTCTGCAATATAAATATGAGTTGCAAAAACTATGGCATAAGTTATTATGCAATATTTTGCAATTATTGCATAATTATGCAATCAAAGATGACTTCATTTTGTTGGAGAAGACCAACTTCGGTATTCAAATAATATTCGAGAGCTTATAGACGACTTTTGATGGCTTTTGCAATATAAAAATGAATTGCAAAAATTATGGCATAAGTTATTATGCAATATTTTGCAATTATTGCATAATTATGCAGTCAAAGATGACTTCATTTGGATAAGAAGACCAACTTCGGTATTCAAATCGAAATCAAAATTGGGGAACTCGGGCTGACACACTTCGTATGTTCAGCCTCGGCACTCCGAAACGCTGCAGTTTTTCGTTGATTTTGTTTTGAAAGCTTTCGCAGCTTTTCTGCCTTTATACACACTTGGATAAAACCAAATCCCGAAGCGTAAACCTCTTTCAAAAAAACACCAACACTGTCATTACCAAAGGCCGTAAGAACTCGTTTCAACGCGGCTTCCATTTACGCTGAAGTCTGCAGTTCGGTGATCGGCTGTCACGACGCTTCTGCCACGGATTTACTACCGAGTGAAATACTGATCCCACTGGGAAAACATAGTTCCAAGAAATTGTACCGGAATTCCAAGGAAATATCATAGTTTCATCGGACACCGACGGAGCGGTCGGCAGCTGAAAGCGCGGAAAGGGGGAAAGAGCGCAAAAAGCGAGTGCAAAAGTTCTGCATCAGCAAGTGAGGCTTGCG
Organism: Conops quadrifasciatus; assembly: GCA_949752815.1. Lineage (NCBI taxonomy): Eukaryota > Metazoa > Arthropoda > Insecta > Diptera > Conopidae > Conops > Conops quadrifasciatus. The sequence continues at coordinate 18,203,067 of OX457079.1, forward strand.
CTTTTTGGCGTTTTTGCCGATTCGGAGGTTCTGCGGCCGATAACAGCAGCGCTGGCGACGACCATGGAGTTGAATGACAGCACCATGAAACGAATGCGAAGACAAAAAAGAATTGTTTATTACCTACGCAGTGCCCGACCAAGCGGAGACAATTTGTTCAGGGCTTGCAAATCGGTCGAGAGCGCGCTGATTAAGAGTTGGAGACGTGTCTGTCGCCCACAAACCGCGGCGCAAACTGCTTCGGGGGTGGAGAGGAATGTTCGTGGCGGGCCGTGTGGAGTTTTAGGCCGTGAAAGAACTCTAGGGACTGTCTAATTAAAAAGTGCAAAACCATTCGGGCCTTGCTTTTTGGAATGTAACGCACTTGTCCTAAGAATCGCTTTAAGAGTATTTCGCCACAAGGCAGAAGGCAGGCTCGATGAGTCTATTTTGTGATTTTAAGCACCTTTTTTTGGAAGATCGTGCCATCGCTCAGGCTGATCAAATTTTTTTTTTTTTTTTTTTTTTTTTTTCGTACTCAGGGGTCAAATTAAACACCTTGCGATGTTCTAAATACTGTTGTTTGTGCAATAAAAAGCGCAAGCAATTTTTTGTACATACTCGCTTGTATTAAATCGTTTTCTAATCACGAAAATTTTGCATTGAAATTAAAGAAAAAGGCGTTGGATTAAGTTGTAGCGAAGGTGTTGGATGTGTGCGCTGTCGTACATCGATGTATGTCACATCGTCTGTCACATTTCTATAATGTGTGTATGAGCATCACAAAATTATTAACTACGTATGTACATACATACATATGTAGAAAGCAGCCGGGCGGCGATTCGGAAGCCGCCGTCGCCGTCGCCGTCGCTCGCTAATTTTCATCCAAAGGAATTTCGGGCGCTGTTCGACCGCCTCGACCGACAAAATGTGACGAGTTCACTGATGAAGTTTATAAAAATGCCTGCATAGACGTGACACATGTCGGCAGCTTTTTGCACGCATTTGCTCAGCGAGTCCGCCGCATCATGCAGCAGCAATCCATAATGATGACAGCCTTACAAAACGCAGAAGTTATTTCATTCTGCATTCAATTAAACATGTTTGCGAAATCATAAATTCATAAAGACGCCCAAAAGCGCGCGGACCCGCAACATTGACGGGCGGACAAAGTCGCGAAATGTGCCATCAGGCAAGTTCTTGCTGTACGCGGGCAAAAGGCAAAAGAGAGCGCCACCGAAGCTTAGGCCACAGCTATTTGGACCACTCGCAGCTTTCGCATGATTGATCATTGTCAATAACGTCCCAAATTGAAACATTTCCAGTATTTCTCCGGACTCGCGAGCATTTATTTTGCGCTTCGGCCCCAGTTTGGCCCACTGTGGACACGCATAACAACATAATTGAACAATGTAGAAATGTCAAAAAATAATTTTTACGACTTGTCGTTTTGACAGGCTTTGTTGTTAGCGACCGGCGGCCACTGGCTTGCGAGATACTCCTGAAACCTTTCCTTCCTGGTAATTGAAATCCGTGACGCACACACGGACACATGTTACGCATGCGAGCCTGCGCTTGTGCTTGTGCTTGTGCGCTTGGCTTGTACACAAGTAGGTCCGCGCCGTGACTGGCAGCGACGCCTGTTCCTGTCGCGGTTTTCGGGCAATTAAGGACGTAGTTGCAAGTTGTGGGAACCGCCGACTTGGGCGGAGGGGCTGCTGCGAGGACATCCAGACGGCCGCGGTAGCGATCAATTAGTGCGAATTCTGTTAATGCGCCCTTCGGGATGCGGAGCACGTACGGCGTGTGTCGTGGTGGCGACGGAGACGGAGACGGAGACGGGGACGGGGACGGCGCACAACATGTCCAGCGCCGGACAACTGCACGATCCATCGGTCCGTCAAGTAGGAATCCGCCACTGACTCGCGGGCTGTCCTAATCGATGAAGTTCGGATCTGTTCAGCTCGGAGCGCAGATCATAAATATTAAGTCATCAGAACTGACGAAACGACGACAGTTTGCGATGTTTCTGTTTGATTTGAATTTGATGGACGACGGTTTAGTGGTTGGTTGTGGGCTGTGGGCTGTGGTCCGGCCAGTCTGAGAATGCTCGAACGGTGCGTTGAACTCTCCCGGTTTTGGAGAACAAAATGTGCACTTTTTGCCTTCGCTTCGCTTTGAAAGCGCAGCGCGTAACAATTCGGTTATGGAGATTATGAAAAAACCTCTCAAATTTGCAATAATATCAGTGAGAAAACGGCTTCTCGCGTACGCGCATAAAGAGAGATATCGGCATGAGGACGATACGATGAAAGAAGCCTTGGCGGAAACTCGGCACTACTCGCAAAAGTCTCAAAAGTCTCGCAAATAAAGACAATTTAGCAGTCTTTAGCAACGACTCGAAACGCAACCTTAAAAACGTCGACACTCCTAAACTCGAACGCTTACGACTTCATAACCGATTCCTAAAGGATCCGATTACACCCGAACACGCCGAGGCCAGCGGCGTTCCATGTTAGAAAGCACACAAAGATGAGTGCTCTGCGAGCAGACTCGAAGAATGGCCCACCAGGCGACACAGTGGTCCATTAAATAGCCATAATGAGCTGCAACAATCCGAAGGTCTGCCGAGGTGTCAGATCGCAGCTACTCAAGCTGTGCGCCGCGCCGCGACGCGACGGACGCCAACGGATGCGATGGAGAGTTTTGGATACTCAGGCCTGCTGACGGTTGCTGAAGGCGTTACGCCTGCTGATGATGAGGATAGCATTGGTGTGTGTGTGTGTGTGTGTGTGTGTGTGTGGAGGCTGTGTTAATTAACACGGACTGTCAGTCTCCTGCGGAGTAACGAATACTTTACCCATGTATTGAGGAAGAGACTGCGCGGCTCCTGCAGGGCAGCAGGAGGAGAGAACCTGCACGCTCTATAACAAAAGAATAGCCCTATAACAAAAAATACTGCTTCTTCTTCATAGAACAAGCCACAGCCCAGGCTTCAAGGACTGGACTTATGTGCGTGCTCTCATTGATCTGAGTCGCAGAGATTTTCTGGTGACATACAGTACCCAGAAGTACCTAAAGTTGCCTAAAAACCGATTTGAGAGCACAGACAATGCCTGCTTGTGGGCCTTAACTTGGTCTCTGCTAAGAGGAAGTCATTCCTTTGCCTGCCACAAGTCCTTGGTGCGAATTGTTTCCAGAATCAAGCGCGTAACCGATGCTTATTCACAGCGACCGGAAATTCAATTCAGTCCACAGGTTGTGCCCAGACAATAAAAGGTCGATCTTCTACGTCGCCGATCGACGAGGCTTCAGTCTGCGGCGCTGCTCTGGGGCACTTTTTGCGAAATTCTATACGTCTCACAGGAAGGTGGGCAAGATCGAGACTCAGTAGGACACGGAGTCGGTGGTCGTTAAGAATAACTAAGCGACAATGTTCGACTTCGCCAACATTCTACTTGGTACATTTAGTGATTTATGGTGAAAATTAAATGCACGCTGCCGTCTTCGCCGTCTCCGACGTCTTCGTCTTCGCCTTCTCCGCCGTCTTCGCCTTCTTCCTTCGCGCGTATCCGTTCATTCAGAACGCGGATCCGGTCCTTATTTTTGGCCTGCACACACCATGCGATGCCGACGACCTTCTCGATGCACGCGAATGTGGCGAGGCGCGCGCGGGCCACCGCGGCGGCGGTTTAGCCGAATAGTAATCGAAATTTACACAGAAATCGGTGACAGAAATTGTCGCGGCTTTGATTAATTGGATTCCGCACGTCGATACATTTCACAGCAAACAATTCCAGATCGTTGCGATCGACGCGGTGCCGTTTGCGCGGGTTAACAAGATGTCTCAAGTGTGAGCGCAGCGTTCCTCCAGAGGCGAAGTCGTCAAGAAGCACTTCTTCGCCAACTTGTCTTTGTCTCCATGCACACTGGCCCCTCCCCCTGCCCCCTGCCCCCTGCTCCCTGCCCCTTACCGCCAAGACATTTTTATGCGGATACTTCTTAAGTTTGCTTCGCCCCAAAGCAAACGCAAATGACGAGAGGCTTGAGTGATGCCGGCTGGGACTGTTGCTGTTGCTCTGGTCCGGGACATGCTCGAGACGGCTACACATAATGGCTGCTCGCAACATAGTTACCCAAAGTCATTTAATAACTGAACAAATATTGACGCATTCATTGAAAGCCAAAAATTATATTTACCAAGCTCGCACAGGCCGAGCTCGTACATATATTGCATAAGTATGTATGTCCTACACGAATGCGCTTTTCCCGGAATTTGTTTGGAAAAGTGTCCGCTTTCACTTCGAGAGAATGTGAGAAGAAGAAGAGAAGAGAATCCTGAGACGCAGTCAAGTTCTTGTCTTCCTTTTACCAAATGACAAAAATTGGAAAATTGTGCTGCCTCTTTACGGTTTAATTTCATAAATCATTCGGGACTTAAACGCGCTGCGCAGCAAGTTTTGCAGAACTCGTGCTAAAAATAAGTGGTGCTTTCTGCTGAAAATGAAGTCGTCGACGACGTATTTACGAGAAAACTAAATATTTTGATCGCGCGAGCTGTGGCGGAGATGTTCGGAGAGTGCTCGGCAGCAGCACGCAACGGCACGGTCCTGCTGGGACGCAGCCCTTTGATCTCTTCATGCGGCACTCAGTTTTTTCGCTGAGCATTGAAAGCGATAACTTCTGTGTTAGCTTATTTTCTAAATTTAATTATCGAAAGTGTCACGCGTTCTTATTGAAGACACTTTAAAAAAAATGCCATATTCTAAATGATATCGCAGTGATAGTGCGTGCCGAAAGAGGTTCCAAAACGAGAGGTTTCAATAAAGAATGCAGTTTTCTGCAAGCCGTCAGCTGCTACCATTGAAAACTATTGAGAAAAAATTGAAAATTATATTATTGTTATGGTTATTATTCCGCAGTTTTGTTTAGAGTGCACGCCTTAGCAAAAGGTTTGTCAAATTCATCTGCTATTATCGCCCGATATTTACAGAAAGAGTTTCAATTGTACTCTTTAAATCCTCTTCCACGCCTCTAAGTATTACTTATTACTTATTTCGGAATTTATGAAAAATTAGGCGCAATTGATTAAACAAATTCTTCTGTCTCTCTGTGACGCTTCCAACTTCCAACAGCGCTGCGTCGCCAACACCGCCATGCCTTGCTGCCGAGTCGTCCTCTTATTATTTTTCACCTCAAATCAGCTTCAATCGATGGCGCTGCCATGAATATTAATGCCCGCACACAAAAGGAGCACCAGAATTGGGCACGCACGAAGTCGCCACCAACAACATCTTCCACTTCAAAAGCACCCACGAGATGAGAGCGCTGCAACGGTGCAGGGGGGGGGGGGGGGGGGGGCGGCGGCTGCAACGCGGCTTCGTGTTTTCATTTGCATTTCGGCTTCACACTCGCGTAAGGTGTTTCGTGAATGATTTATACGGCTTGTGTTGACAGTCAGCGTTCTCTTAATCCGCGCTGTTTTCGCTGGCTACGTGGTGTCACTGGGAACGCCAGGAACCGTGGCAGTTTCTGAAAGTCATTGCGTCGATCGCATCGAAGGTACGAAGTGATCAAAGATAGGGATGCAACAGCGCCTTAGTGCGCCCTCTTGACGATTAAGGCGGCTAGCAAAGGCCTTCAGGAATACGTAGCTGCTTTACAGAGAAACCTCCTGTCGGCGGTATGGTACTCGAATGCGCTTAGTGACATGAAAGGGCGACATGAAATAGTGCGGGCCCGATTGAATAATAATAATTAGGTATCGTATACGTCAATGAGGATGTGCTCAAGCTTGAAGGCAATAAAATGTACCTCTCCTCGCAGTGAAAGAGGCTAAGAGCGGCCCAGTACCGACACAGTAGTACCCATAGTCTTTTTGAAGAGCCAGTTCTTCTCAGAGATCTCAGAGTTCATGTTGTGTTCGCTTAGAAGGCGACAGCGCACAAAGTACGTGTCAATACAAGACAAGTACGATATATTTGCCACTCAAAGATTACGTCCGAATCAAATATTCTGAAACTGACAGACTCAGAGTGCGCCCGGCTTGAAAGCCAGCGTGGATTCATGATACCGACGGATTTAGTGGAAGCAACACCGGAAATGCTCACTCTCGATCTGTTATTATGCTAATTCACGAAAAAGACAAGAATTCTTGAAAATGCAACCTGCATACGAAGCACGTTCTCCAAGACTTGGAGAGTTATCACCTCTGCGTTGTTCATTAAGTGCCGTAAGGTTCGCTGCGACTGTTCATCTACTTCGTGGAGAACAATGCAAACGGTGATGAGAAGGCACTTCTTTAGAGACGAGAGAGATTAAGGCTAACATCTCTGCGGTAAACGCAGTGAGGAAATTTTAACAAAATATCATATTCACGAGTAAGACTCGAGTATTCACGAGACCGCGTCAGAACTAGTGGTCATAACTTTCACCAATGGTCAAATAATCAAAAAAAAAAAAAAAATTCTCATCATCGAAATGTAATGTTTTCGATATACGATACTTACTTACTTACGTATACGTATATTGTATATTATTTTTGTTCAACAGTTTTTCAATTTTTAATATTATATACTTCTGATATACTTCTGGAATGGAGAAAACCTTTCCGAGAACCTTTCCGAGCACCTTTCCGAGCACCTTTCCGAGAATAGTTCTACACAACTTAGGCCCATATTCTCCATTCTGGAGAATCCTACTCCTGAGAAGCAAGAAGATCAGCGGGTTTCCAACATTTGGGCTTCCAATAGCTTCAATTCGAGAGCGACAGTAGCTAATGCCGGTCTTTTAATCTTGTAAATCCGAAATAACGAAAATCGACTTGAGCCAGAATGCAGAAAACAACGTTAATAAAGTTGAAAATATGTACCTCATAACCTATGACAAAAGAAGGTGACCAATATTCAAATTAGTGAGGACTCGTTCCTTGAGTCCTCATTATCCAAATATTCTCAATATTATCTGCTTAATATTTAAAAGGGTTAAGTTTTCTTTGACGCATTGAAGAACTCATTCTGAGAGCCGTAAATACTATTTTTAATATTCAAAATGCATTAATCGCATAAAAAAAAGCTTCTCCTCTCCTCTCTCAATAAAGCAGTCCGAGTCCTACGGTTCGACCCTGTTTTGGGATTCGTAACAGTAAAAATTTCCCCAAAAACCAGCAAAAAAAGACGGCGGTGGTTTATTTTTATTATTTATTTTCCTTTATTTTAGAATAAATTATTGTGGAATTATTGTTTTTGTTTTCTTTAATTTATCCCTATTTTATTGCAACTACATTTTTCGCATACGCTCGCTCTAGCTTTTATCGTTACAGCGTCGTAATATTGTAAACCAATAGAAATAACATTCTCGACTGCGTTATGCGTATGGCTGTATCCACGGGAGAAAGTGTTCGCTCCGTAAATACTGTTGTCTCACTCACGCTTGAGCACAAGCCGTGAGCCGTGAGCCGTGAGCCGTGAACATGACTATTGCTTTCTTGTATGTATATTCTTTCCATTTAATTTCATTTTATTGTAGTTTAATTTAGGTTTGTATTTATTTAAAAACGCTTTGTAATTAATGTTCACGGCGAGCTCATGTTTCTCGGTGCTACGGAAACGTTTTGTATAACATACATATATATGTATAATATTTATATACGTATATAACGCGCATACATATAATGTACATGTTTCATATTTATATAGATACTTAAAGAAATACAGATAATGTAACGTATATACATAATTATATTACAATTCACTTCGCTCGAAAAGGAATCCGGTCAAGAACAAGCGCGCTGTGGCCGCTGCCGCTGCCGGCGTCTTCGTCTGCGTATTGCTGCAGTTTCTCAGTTAGCTGTCTTATATTAATGCATCTCGTTATTAAATCAGTACAATACGCGCAAGCGCAACAACACAGTGAGCCTCGAAATAAGAAAATCTAATAATCTATCATTATACAAAATATAAACCGGTTCGACATATTGATATGTTTCTCCGACATACGCATACGCTTACGAACATCGAACATCTACAATTACTCAATTATACTCATAATATTTACAGTCGCAGGGCGAGAGCGAGAGCGAGAGAGGAAGCCCGCTTGGCTCCGTCCGTAGTAACTGCCTCTCAGTTGCTTCGGATGCGCGACTTACCTACGGGCTCTACTGACTACTGGCGCCGACGAGGTCGGAGACGCTTGTGTAAACAGCATCGTCTTCTGTCGTATTTACACTCGCTGAGGCTGGGTAAAGGTGCAATCATAAAGTTGGGGTGAAATCGATTAGGTCTTTATGTTCTATAAGCTCTGGTTGCATAAGTTTTCTTATTCGTGGTACTTGTCCTTAGAGGACCGATGCCGCGGGGCAGTTCGCCGCGTGCCGCCAGCCGTCGGACTGCCGACGGCCGACTCGACTCGCTCCGGCACCTCGACTTAAAAGCCTTCTCCCGCTATTAAAATTAGTTGTCAAATCACATGGTAAATTATTGTCAGAAGTTTCGAGTTGAAGAGTTTCGCTATCGAACAGCCAGGAAGCATCGACGGGCACCGGCTCGCTTACGGACGCAACGTCAACTTGGGTGCTTGTAGATGGTGCAGGTGCTGTTCGCGGAAGGCGATGAGAGAACGAAAAGCGGAGATCGGTGACGCTGTCGGCGGGCCTGGGGCAGGCGTCGCTGATTCATGGGCAGGCGACTCTAATACTGGCGGTGACTGTCATGGCTTACCACTCAGGGAGGTGACATTGATGCCGGGCGACAGCTTCCCGGAGTTCGACGAGGCTGACGAGGAGGTGGAGTTGCCCGAAATCGGCCCTAGGTGGTGGTGCTGCAGGGTGTGGCCCTCACTGGTAGGCGTCGTCTGCACCACGTCGCAGCCCATCGAGGATGAAGTGCTGGAGGCGGAAGGTGAAGCGCCGGAGGGCGGCGCCACCTGTTGATGTTGGTTATTCGTAGTCAAGCTGAGCGGAGCGAATGGTGCACCAGTGGCCCCCGAAACAGCCGCTTTCCAAAGCAAGGGGTTCATGCCGAGGCTGCTGCTCGCAGTTATGTTGGCGCCAAAGGTTCTCTGATGTTCCAGAAACTCCTGAGTTGCCCCCGCCAAGTGGACACCTGCACTGCCCCCGTAGAAACCTCTGTAAATATCTGGTCGGATGTAAGGCGAATAGTTGGGCATGCGAGCGGCTAGCGGCGACAGTATTTTGCCGGGTAGAGGGTGCTGGCCGGGATGGCAGTAGAAGCTGGAGTGTGAAGGCGGGAGTTCGTGGCCGTGCGGAGTCTCCTTCTGCGGATTTTCCTTGCCTTCCTTGGCCATGTCGGCGAGAGACCAAATGCGCGGCTTGACGGATAGACTAGCGCTGGTGTTGCCGGCCGAGACGGTAATGGATTGTGGCTGGACCTGCGGATGGTGCTGCATTAGCTGCTGCTGGTGTTGCTGGTAGGCAGCGATGTCCGGAGGGGAGTGGGCCGACGGTCGAAAGTGGTGGTGCAGAGTGGCGGGGTGGAACATGGGGTTGTTGCCACCGGGCATGCCACCCGGCCGGTCGAATATGTCGGGCGAGTCGTTTGGAGAGCCGGGCCGCGAGCCAGACCATTCGCTGTTGTTGCCTTCGCCTGGACGATCACTCAACATATCGCCGATGCGACCGGGTCGGTCTTTGTCCTCGTTCGAGCCGAGACCGTTATCTTTGGCATCTAAGAGTTCGAGCAGAAACACAAAACAAAATATTATTCACAATAGAAACATTATAACATCGATTGCGAGCGAAATGGACGGCTAAGGCTCAGAGAACCGCTGTGCACCTACCTAGCATGTCGTTGTCGTCGGTGCTCTTGTGGTCGTCGTCGTCAATGTTAGCGTCGTCGTCGTCGACGCGGTTGCGCGGCTCCCAAGTCATTTTGTTCTCTTTTTTCAGTCTTCGTCTCGCATTCGCGAACCAGGTCGAGACCTGCGTGAGCGTCATCTTCGTTATGATGGCCAGCATGATCTTCTCGCCCTTGGTGGGGTAGGGGTTCTTCTTGTGCTCGTTCAGCCAAGCCTTCAGCGTGGAGGTCGTCTCTCGGGTGGCGTTCTTGCGACGCGAGTTGTTCAGTTCTATGCCGTAGCTGCAAAGACAGAGAGAGAGAGAGAGTACAGAGTAAGAAACAGAGGCAGTGGCGTTCGCTCATTTCCAGGATCTCCGCTCAGTTAGACAGAAAGGGAGACACGAAAAGGGTGTAATAGATGCAATTAATTGGGGTGCCATTAATCAGCTTAACGCATTAAAACTGTGTGACGCTCTGACGCGGAAGCCCTGAAGTAAGGCGTTTTATATGCGATGTAACCCACTCTAAAATGGCTGAAAATGGTCAAGTTTGTGGCCACTAAATGATGCCCCCCAGTCATTAAGAAGAGTGGCTCCTATCAGTCCACTGTCTGTTCACTTTAGGCTCAGTTCTGCCGCTTTTTAGACTGCAAACAAGTGCTGGTCGAGGGCACTTCTCCGGACTTATGTACATACTCGTGAACCGCCAATCTGGTGCCTTTTCGCCTTCGCTGCAATGCACCACTCAGCACGTGTCGCTAATGATTCTGGTGGCCGGCCGCACTTTTCGTGGGACACATGTACCACTGAAATGGCTGTTCGGTTAGTACCTTCCTGGCCGTGCACAAACAAATCGAGCTGGCAGAGGACTCCTCACCTCGCCGCCATAAAAACTAAAGAGCTGTAAACATTGTTCTTTATTTAACTTGTGGAATTTATATGAAATAATTTACGGACAAATTCGCGCTTTTACGCGGTGCTGGCTGGCTGGCTGGCTGGCCGATCAACAACAATCAAGCTAAATGCTTGTCGCGCTGTTTCGTGCCATGTTTACGTCTCGCTTTGTCGCTTGTGATTACATTTCATGGAACGACAATTAAAGACAGCTCGCAACACACTCGCTGTAGTTGTTGTTGTTGTGTTGCGGCCGTCTGAGCCGAATTCTTTTCAAAATTGCCAGCACGGCTCGTCATATTTGAATATCGGTGTTTTAAGGGCTTCCTGCGTCACGCGCTTTTCCGCTCTGACTCCGCGCGGGCCGTTTTGCTCAGCGCCTGAGCACACGAATTCTGCTGTAGAAGCGAAAAAGCATTTAAATGCAAGTCATGAAGCCTGAAATCACATCCGAAGTGCCTACACTTAAGCGCGCCCAAATATTGGAATTGCTAAACAGCCGCAGCTGCGTGCCTCCGTGCGCCGCCGGCAAGGGGCGTGGGTGCGTGTTTCTTTGTTGGTCGACAGAGCTTTTGGGCGGTCGACGAAGCAAACACCTGCGACTGAACGTTCGCCGGAAAACTAAGCAGCGCTAAAAACAACTGCTCTAAGCAGGTTAATTAGCGAGATTTGGAGGCCTCTGGCTGAAGCGGGGCGCTTACTTGACTCTAAAGTAACGCTTGGCCACGACCGGAATGAGCCTCTGGCATCTTGTTGAGTCGCCGTTTCACAATTCGGACGATTTTGAGTCACCGAAATCTGTGGCGGCGAAAGAGGAGGAGAGCGAGGTGTCGGCGGGAAGCCGGTACACTACCCATCGAAGGGAAAGGCAACTGTAAACATGAATAAAGAGGCACAATCGAGCCTTACGTGACGGGATGTGATTGGGTTGGTGTCAGTGCTTGCGGTTTGGGAATTTGTGTCAGCAACCAGCCAGCAGAGGAAGTAACGGACGTCGGCTGTCGGCAAATCAAATGGACTGGGTCTCGGAGCCTTTTCGGACAGCAGCGAAAACAGGTCGATGTTGTCAATCATCAGTCACCGAATCGAAATCGATAAAGAACCATTGAAACTCTGTATTTCACTGTGCGAGTTCTTTGCTAGTTTTGTGCCTTGATTTTGGTGATTTTGGTGGTTATTTCCTTACTCGGGCTCCAACACAGCCATATCAACAGTAATCCAGAGGAACAATTAAAGCGAGAAGGCGGGAAAGGGCCAATTCCAGAGACACATTTGTCACTTCGTGTCGCAAAATGTCTAACTGCCAAGCGTCCACTTTCGAAGCTGGAATAATACTTGCGAAATCATTTTGCATTTAGCATATGCGTAAGGTTCAGTTCAGCTCAGTTCCTGACTAGGCCGTTTATTCAGGCCGTTCTCCACAGAGAAAATTTAAGACAAATCTCAATCAGAACAACTTGTCATTATCATTTCGGGGAGTCAATTGGACAAGAAGAGCTCCTCCTCCTCCGCCCCAGCTAACCAGTTCTTCATGGGCATCAATACAAATCTTGAAGGTACAAAGATCGTTGCCATAGTGGTGTTCGCTCAGCACTAGGAACACTACGCCACGGAATGCCAATCGGCGTTGCCGCGAATTCGAGCGTACGACAGTACGAGTACAAGCACTCTTTGTTTGCTGCACGGCGCGAATTTTAATTAAACGGCAAAACGCACTTGCAACCTAATTAGTAATTACCAACAAATTAAAATGCAATCGGACGACTAGGAGCCTCCCGGCTGTTTGCAATGGGAAGCACGAGCGCGGGAAGTCAGCGTACGTCAGAAAGTGACTCATTTTGTGAGTGTGAATACACACGAAGTTGATTTGGAAAACATATTCGAAAAGTACATAGGTACATATATAAAGGTAAGGCCGTCGCTATTGTCTGTTAAGGACAGGGTTGCTGTTGAAGACATCTGTACTCTCACCTGCGACAAAAAACCAAAAAGGCCGGAGCCGTCTGAAAACCGAATATGGGCCTTGGTTTAGGCGATTAGCAAACGCACTGGAGAAACGCTCATGGAAAATAAATTCTCTCAGAAAGCCAACAACAACAACACCGAAATTCGAAAAGACATTTTTTGGAGTTCTATTTTTGCGTTAGTGATCCCGCTCTTTTCTCTCTCGAATTTGTGACGTTGAAATTTAAATTATTGAAAATACGATTTTACTCATTTAGTCAAGAGCAGAAAAGGAAAGACAAATGGATAATAAAATTAGCAAACAATAAAGAAATTTCATTATGGCAAACAAAGGTTTACCCTAAATTTCTTATAATAAAACATTTTTTGCATAAAATCTGCATAGAAAAAGCTTCTGGCGTGCAGAAAAGGGGAGAAGAAGAAAGTGCTTGCTTTGCGTATGAAACTACCAACTTGGCAGTATTCACAATAGCTTAAGTCACCTCAGAATGCACAATTAACAATCGAGGAGGGTCTACCGCGGAAGTTCTGATCAAGAAGTTTTAATGACAGAAATTATAATACTTCTATTATAATTTTTTTAGCTTATACTAAATGTATGCTAAAAAAATATTTCCCGAATTTCCAAAGTTGTACATCTTTGCACTCTGCGTGCACATTTAGTCCACTTTTGATGTGACCACAATTGTCAATTGAAAATCATTTTCTCTGTACCGATTTCATTTGATTTCAGTCGGTTAAAAAATCCCTTTGATTTAAATTTCAACAAAAATGTTTTGCGATGGTATGAGGTCGATGGTATGGGGCGTGGTTTGTTGTTGCGTATTTTGTATTGATTGATGATTTCGGGCAAAAAAGCTGAATTTATTTTAATACTTGAAAGTAAAATTGATTGAGCCAAATTGGCCAAGTTCGCGCACGACCTCATGCCAATAAATCATGTAACACGAGTGTACATTGTCGGGCAAAATTAGAGCACAGCTCTTCGGTTCTCAAGAAATAGTCGAATAACATTAAAAATAAAATAAAAAATCTTATATTTATTAGACGACATTTAACTCATGTTATGGCATAATACGATAACACTGAGAATTCTCTTTAGCTATTGCGAATTTTTGTTCTGCGAAAATGCACAAAATGTCGAGTACTCTTGTATAAGTATCTCCAAATTTCATAAAGGCTTATAAAGCTGCGAACACTGAAGGCAGTTTTGACACACATAAAACTGCGAAACGGATTATATATATCGTAGGTCAGACCCTGACCGTATTAACGCAAGTCGTACTCGTTTAAAATGGTTAATCATTTGATAGTTTTCTCAGACGAACTAACATCTAACCTCATTATTTGGGAAGGATACACTCTAGTTCGCAAACAAAAATGTTCGTTTGGCTCTTAAGTTCTCCATAATAATTTTCGACTGAAAAATAGTTCTCAAACGAAGACAACACCACGACTATGCTGATCCATACCAGGTGGCCGCATATAGAAAAGAAGTAATTTTGAACAGCCATCAGTAAACCGCAGGAGCGCTTGGAAAAGGTACCGTTAAAAGGAAAACGTTGTCAATCAATTTGTTTCTTGCTGAACTCTGCTGCCCTCCGTTCCATCGCATATTAATGAATTCAACTCAACTCATCCCCTTTCGACACTCCACACACACACACACACACACACACACACACACTACTTCAATTCGTATTTCGTGTACGAATGCGACGTAAGACCTTCCCAAGAACTGCGCTGGCCCACATTGGTAGGTTGTTGCAACCACGTTGGCAGCGGAAGGAGTGCAGGCGTAGTGTCGACCAAGCTCGCCGCGTTTCAAGGCGGGTGTTGTTGAAGACTAACCCAAGCGCGCATTGAAGGTTTCGGTTTTTATACTAACACAAACAAAACAAAACAACCTTCATTTAAACACGTTTTTCGTCCTGAGCGCAACCACCCGGGGGTGGGTGAGAACCATTATTGGTTCGCGCTCTCTTCCGCGCTCGGAAAATATTTGATTGCATGCTGCATTGAAGCGAAAGGGCAGCCCCCACGAGGCTTCCAGGGTTGCTATTTCGTACATCCACGAGTACAACTAATTTACTGCCAAGAGTTTGAAGAGAACAATGTAACAGTTTTGTTACCTCTATATGTACCTTTGGCAATAAGATTATGGTAAGCTTTGTTTTAAATAAGAGTTATAAAAGCTATCTAAATTAGGTATATTCTGATTAGTTCTTCAAGCAGTTGAGGCTGAGTTTTACTCGAGAATTCCCACAAAAAAAAGTGATCTTTCATTTCATTTAGTAGTTCCACAATTGTCCCTGGCCCTCAGTTTTCAATAAGAATTAGAAATTTTCACAAAAGGCTGCCTTCTCAGCACAATGCGAAGGCTCCGGAATGGTTGCTTTCGATTGTTTGTTTGGATTTTGTGAAGAGAATCTTACCTACTGAAGGGATAACCCGCGAAAGCAGCATCGTATGGATGGTACACCGATGGGTAGGGCCATGGGGCGCCGCCAGCTACTAAGTTGTCCTTCAGGTCCAAACCAGGCTGGAAAAAAAGAAAGAACATTTTATTGTTTCGGGACAATAATGAAAAATGTACGAGTATTGTTTCAAGAAGTCGAGAAATAAGCTTTTCTTTTCGATCGCATTTTAAATTTGGGTGCTCACACACACACATACACGCACATATGTATATAAATTAACATTAATTTACAGAAGTCGTTATTGTTCTCCAGGCTTTAGCATTCGGAACCTAAAGCCGAAGATTTATGACGCCAGCAGTCAAGCCCTTAACAAATAATACTATCATATTTTCGACTCATTTGGTACTCATTGCAAGAGCCCAAGAGCTCATGAATAAAGCACAATTTTACATTTCATGGCTTTCATCCGAAGCTTTTTTAATCAATCGAAACGCTACGCGGCTTCCAACTTCAAGAATATTTTATAAGAAAAGGCTTGTCGCGTGTACAAGTCGCAGAATAGTTGACTGAAAAGCTTTGCTGAAACACAAACGGAATGTTTGACCCTTGACCCGATTTGCTGCGCACTGCTAAATTAAATTTCAAATTATGTACGAAGAAAGGAAGGAAGGTGCTGAGAAGCAGACAATATTCCAAAGAAACTTGATGATTTTTTGTGTTATTATAAAAGTAGGAAACATAATAAAATTTTTGTAGAGTTGTTTTCTTTTAAAAAACCGTGTTCTCTTATTCATTTTAGTCGTATCTCTAGCTCCAGTGTACGAGAGAACGTTCTCGCGAGAGACTCGCGGAAATCCAAAACAGCTCTACAGCCTGTGCTGAACTGTACTCCGTCACACAGTCACCGTCTGCCGACCGAAATGGCATTATCTGTGCATCTGTTATCACCAAGCTAGACTGAAATAGACACGGCCTCGCTAGCGAGAAGGAGGACCTCAGATAGTCCGCATACACACTCAACAAGCGCGGAGATAAGAAATCATCTGGTCGATTCGAAAAACCTCTTTATCAATTCAGCAAATTCCACTTACCTAACTTCACGCTTCTGGAAGCTTCTCGATGCTTTCTGACGCGGGTTATTTATTGCTATACTCGCACTTTTAATGGACTTATTACGCTTACTTGGACGTCTATTGTACGTACCATACTCTGCAAAAGAGGAATTCCTACCGATAAAGCTTGCACTGATTTGTATTCTCAAATGACAATCTGTCAAATAATTCGAGTATTTCGAATATTTGCACGGCGACACCCGAATTGACGCCAAAAACATAAACTAATTTCCATTCGAAGTGAGGCTTTGGTCAAATGGTGAAAAATAAAGCAATTTTTGGAACGAATGTTATGAGAAATGGGTTATATATGACATGGTGGTCTAAAATTAGAGGGATCGTAGTATTATTTTTAACTATTAGAAAACTGGCTTTGTACACACGGCCTTTTGAAGCATTACAATTAACTTGTTCTAGCTCTACAAAACTCATACTTTGGCCGAAGGCATTATTTCTTCCCTTAAAAAAACCAGTTTTATTAAAATTGGCGGGAAAGAAAGAAGTCATAAATATAATAATAATGAAATTACGATTTGTAGTGAGCTTGTAGGTTTAGGTGCAAACCAAATTCTAATACCTATTAGTTGCATATGTTAAAAATTGCATACCTAAAAGGTCATAAAGCACCTCGCGAGTCTTGCCATAATTTTCTAAAAATACTTTCTTCAAACAAACAATTTAAGTGGGCCCTTTAATTCGAGAATTCACATTGCGGTTGTTTATCTTTGACATAAGACTTTGTTATAATGTTTACAAATATCCATTAAACCATACCATAAGAGTCAAGAATGCACTACGTAGTGAAAAACTACCTACTGGTGAACCGTCACTGAAATGCACTCTATATGAATTCCAAACTCTGCAGAAAGACTTCAAATTTGAAGCTGCCATTACAGTCGTCTGCCGTTTGACGTTTGTCGTTTGTCGTTTGTCGTTTGAAATTTTATACTTTCAGAAACAATTCGGAGCGACGACGCAGTTACATTTTTGAGCGAACAGCATGAGACCGAGTGCATTACGGCCTAGAAGTTACACGGTCTCTGCTGGCGACAATGTGACGCCGCGACTCGTCAATGTCGTAGGTTTGCCTGACCGAGAGATCAGCCAGACATACATATTTTAAATATCTCGTGACGACAATTTGGCAAAACAACGCTGTCGAACAGGGACACTTTCTGCTTGGGTCTATCAATGAGGTAATTGATCATCTGTGATAAAAGCAGGAGAAGGCTGTCGGCTTATCGGGCAGCGACGGTCTTCCTGCCGAATTTATTTTCCTGCTAATAGGTCCCAGTCTGTCGAGGATCCTGTCGTTTCGAGATACTGAGGAGAAGAGTGTCGTTTCAACATGCATCAACATCGAAGGCTCTACGAAACGTGAGCTAGCGAATGTTCTTCACTCAGAACTAAGTCCACAGTTTACTTGTGTGTGTAGGTATGTGCGAGCAAGGCCCGTAAATACTAATAAAATGTCCAATTTGAGATAAATTTCAAATAAAAGAAATGTAACCTTTTCTCTCCAAAATAAAACAAAGAAATGGAAAGCACGAATATTTCTAATTAATTTAACTTAATTTAATTCGTTAAAAAGCAAAGCCGATAATTATAGATGATGGACAGATAAATAAAGTTAGATGCTGATAAATCGGGCCGTGAAATATGTGCCTGTATATTCATTTTAATGGTCAGACAAATTGCCGTGGAGTTTTTCTAAATTGTTTCATTTTAATTATTCACCAATTATTCATTCGATTGTTCATTCAATTATAAACATTCTAATTATTGTTTCAATATGAAGAAGCTCTTGCAAAGCATTTCACTGAAATGTTAGCAATCTTTTGGTGCTCGAGAGATGACACTAAAGCATTATTTGAGTCGCTCTGAAGTCAATGCGGTGAAGTTATTAGATAATTTCTAGATAACTACACGAATCAGAAATTCGATTTCTGTTTAACCAACATGTCTGTGAAGGGATAAACGGTTATCTGTTTTATAATGAACTTTAGACTTGGGCTAGTTTCAAACCGGAGGCATTTCCAGTTTAGACCAAATAGATAGAGAATAAGATTACAAAACTGGCACTAAATAGTTTCAGAAATTTGAAGCTACCCCGCAAAATGCCCGACTTTGTTGCGAAAGCATGCTTTCGCGTCAGTTAACAGGTACCGTTCAGGTCCACAAACTGTCAGAGTTTGTGGGCAATTCTGTATAAAGCCTAGAGTTTTTACTTCAACGCAGCAACACGCATCAGTAAAGAGATGAAAGCAAGCAAAACTTTGTAAAGTCTCTCGTGGTCGCGTGGCCCGCTTTGGCGCTAGGCACCGACCACCTACAGCAAGGAGCGGGTGTCACACACCCCCTTCAGTGCACGAATGCGCGTGCTAATGTCCGCCTACCCGTTTAAAACGTTCGAAGCCCGAAACGCGGCAGCTGCAACGTTATCTTGCATCCAGAAAGCGGCACGCCGGAGGTAGGTCTTGACGCGTTGGAGAGTGGAGCGCAACGGAGTCGCGGTAACTACTTGCACCGCCGCTACTCGTACATGCCTTCCGCATCTAAAAGTTATGACGATACCATTTACAACAGCGCTGTGCGTGCCAGCAATATCCTGAGTTCTGGTCAACGTTGGTCGTGCCGATTCTTCTGCCGCGGAATTAAGTGCACTCTGCGGAACACAGAGGCACCGGCGGTGCCAGTGAGAAACGAGAGGAGCCTTAGCCACAGTCCAACAAGGTTATTGCGTGATTTGATTTTTATGTTGCGATAGAATTTCTGTTCATGTGCGCGTGCGAACGCATCTGACGTATTGAGAGGAAACGCCAACAACAGCCGCGACCACAGAGCTACTGTCGCTGAATTTCGTTTGCAGTTGGTCCGAGAGCTTTAGCGGCGGGGCGCATACGGGCGCAGCAATCTTGTGGTGTTGCCTTTTGGTGCGGCGGCTGCTGCTGCTGCTAGATGGGTGAGCTTACAGAGGCGATAATCACTTACGCCTTTCGACGGATGTATTAGGTTACAGTCGGTGCGGGACTGCGTCCCATTCTGTTCCTGTTCCTGGAACCGACAGCCCGACTGATCGCAGATAAGCGCAACATCGCGACCGGTCGCGACTGCTATTGCCTTGAGGCGAACTTATGAATGGGTGACAGGGTCCGCGGACATAAATTTCAGCTGTCACTTGAACATCTCGGCAGCTCCTCATACGAGCACCACTTGCTTTCAACACCGCCCTGCCATCTCAGAGGAGCGCTCTGCGGTACATCGATGCCAGCACCACCCACGCCGCTTGCGTCTCGGGCTGACGATCGCGGGCCCTGCATGGCTTTGCAGCACATTTCATTCACATTTTCATGCGTATGTAAAGCTCTCCTTTCGACTAATTTGTCAAAGGAAAATGTCTGACTCAGACTGATCCGCCTCAATCATTTGCTACCAGACTTTATTTACGGTTGAACGAAGACTGAATATGTAAGAAGGCCAGGTCACTAAGAAAATGGCGCTGCATGAGATGTAAATGGGGCACACGAGACCCGAGAGCGTCTCTTATTTTATGTAAAAATGTTACCGTAAAAGATTTGCATTTTGCCGCATTTTAATTAATAAATGTATGGTATATATGTATATAAAATTTAACTTATACATATGTACATACATAAAGGACACCTGGGAACACCTCGCAACTGATAGGTTTCACGCTGCGCGAACAACCGACAGAAAGTCAAGTCGACTGTGGGTGGAGAGTCGTTTTCTTCTGCCTCAAGCAGAATTTTCTGGAATTCCCGAATATCACACTTAATTGGTCTCCTCGATTTGAGGCCTGTAATTGAGACAACTTCGCCCGTTCTGGAGAAGGTACATCAAAGAGTCTGCGTTCGGGGGAGAGCAGCGAAAGGCCGACCTGAGAGCCGTCTGTGCCCAAATGTGAGCGACACAAGGCATCCACATGTCGACGCGTCGACGGCACTCGCAAAGCAGCTGACTGCCGCAGTCGACTAGGTGTTGACAAATTTATTAATAAAGCGCTCGTGTGCAGCGCCGAGGGCCGGCCCTCTGGCGCGCTAATGTATGCGTTCGGCAAAACAAAGTGACAGCCGCTTGACAGTTCGTGTCAGAGTAATGATTGCTCTGCTGCAATTTGACAGTTGTCTGTGAAGTGGATCGGGATGAAAAATTGTCATATTTAATGCGGGTGCGTTTCCGCCTTTCGGGCGGTGCGCGCGCTCTGAGCGGGGGCAGGGGGGGGGGGGGAGCAGCAGAGCTGGTGGGATTATTACAGGCCTCAGTTCTTCGCGCTGGTGGAAGTGCCGGCGGAGTCAAGTACGGATCGGACTAATTATGTGTCGATGATTTATAGCAAATATTTATCTGGAACTCATTCTGTGCTATAAATAGCACAAGGCGCGTATGGGCGCGCTTGGATTTTTCATCAAAAGCAGTCCAAACAAATAAATTCTTTGGAACAGATATGTACGTATGTACCTTCCGAGCTAGAGCACGATCTTAGCCAGTTCACAGAATAGGACAAAAATATTAAAATCGTAACGTAATGTCTCTGACTCTAGATCTGTTTTTAATGAAAAAAAATGGCGGAACAAAGATTTTGCAATTTCGCAAAAAGAAACAATTTCTTTTTCTCTAATCGTTGCGTTTGTTCTTAAGTAACAAAGTATATCTCTTTAAATAAACAAACGAGTTGGCAGCTCTTTTTTATATGAAATTGAACTGATTTGCCGCACTTTTTTAGTGCCGGCTGACTCTCCACGAATTGTCACATCTGGCTTCTTCAGGAAACCGCCAGCCAGGAAAGACTGCGCTCCATCAGAAGAAACGGCTGGGCTCAGTTAGGCTCCTTCGCAGCGCCGCGCTTAGATCGTCACACTCAGAACGACAGACGCGCGTGTTGTGTTCACAGTGCTCGCGCGATCACATGAAAGTGCAACTCACTTGGAAAGTATTTTCCCTCCGACGTCGCCGTGGCTAAGAGTCGTTCTGGCCAATTATTGTATCAAAGCAAAGTGAACAAAGTCAAGGAACGGAAGAAAGCGGCTAATAACCTGCAGGCTGGGAGCGCACTCGACCGGTGTAATGAAACTCAAGCGAACGAATCAAAACCGAGTGCGTGTGGTTCATGCGGTTCATGTGCAACTAAGACGGCCACAGCCCACGACCGCCAACAAAAGCCAAAAACCGCATGTTTTCCCACTTTTTGCGCAGCTCGGCTGCTGTCCCGACAACAATGGGCTAGTAGCAGCCTTTTGTGGCACGACTTTGGATTCTAAACGCGCTACGAGCGTACAGCGCACAGGTACAAGTGGCCGGGAATAAGGGCCCCCTCTACAGAACTGCCGAGCAGAGTTCGCCCCTGAGCACGTCAGAGTAACGCTCTGCGCCTGCTGGGACCGCAGGGCAGTCGAGCTCCTCCGGTCGGTGAGGCGCCCCGGACTAGTGTAGCGCATAATTGAATTGTGAGTCGCAGCGCGCTCTGCCCATTTGTCCGTTGCGCAAGACGAACTGCCCCGCATCAGAGAGCGGGAGTGGAGGGCACGGGGGTGTGCTGTTTGTGTGGGCTCCACTGTGTTTACTTAAGACATTCTAAGCTGGTCTTGGCGAAAATGATGCTCCGTTCAGGCGATTAGGTGGCAACGAAGCAACGTCGGTGGTCCCCGAGAACACAGCACCGGGAAGAGCCTTTTATAAGCGGCGTATTCATGGCTGGCTGTACTCATTTCTCAACTCTTCTTTGAATCGTAAGCGGTACTGTATTTGCACTTACCGGGCTGGTGTAGAACGGAGGCTGATCGGCACTAATGCCCGATAAATACGCCGACATCCCTTCGGGGTAGACGCCGATTGGCACACCGCCTGGTCCGGCCACTAGGCCGCCGGCAGCTGCGAGTCGCTGATAGCTCAGCATGTCGTACTGACACGAACACAAAGTCTGGCCACTCACGGGATCGGTGTATATGGTGCGTCCAGAATCACAGCAGCGATTAGCGGGGGTAGCGCCGGCGTGGCCACTGGGCGTGCCCGGCGACAGCACGGGAGCTGCCGCATTTACAGTGCAACCGCTGGGTGTGCCGCCGGCCAGGAGGGCACTGCTGGTCATGCCGCTGCAGCCGTAGGGCGCGCCCGCGGCCGAGTTGGGGGAAGTGGACCGCGCTCCCGGCGGTACTGTCGATGTAACAGCCATGTTGCCCTTGGCTGCGAAGTTAGGAGACGCTGAGTGGGCGGCGGTAAAGGCGGGCTCCGCACCGACAGTCGCTGCTGCTGCTGCAGCGGCGGCGGCAGCTACGGCACTAGCGACGGACGCCGACAAGGAGGGCTGGGCAGAAGCCGTGAGATCCGGTTGATTCTGATGTGGTGCTTGTCTGATGGGTGATGTTTTGGGATGATTTGAAACGGCATTCTGTGCGTAGAAGAAGAAGAAAAAAGTACGAAAATTAATAGTCATGAAGGTACGTAAAGCAGCGGCGAAGGGAAGCAGAAGTCGCCCTATGCGGGATGCTTTCACTCTATCGAAACACTAAGAACACTCTACGCCGACATACAACCCTGCCCCAGCCCCCTCCCCCCTCCCCCCTCCCTCCGAGGCCGAAGCGCAGCAAACAAAGAGAAGTGTCGCCGCCAAATCGTGTTCCCGATTGACAATCGCTGATTAAATCTCACAATCCATTCTGACGACGGAAATAACAGCGAGCACCTCAAGACGGAGCGAAAATAGCTGCCTTGTCGACACAGTGTCCAATAGCGGACGCTTTTCGTAGCGGAACGTGTTCTTTTTTATCAATGTCAACCCGCCGACCCGCCCGCACCGCCCGCACCGCCTTGGTGGACGCCTGTCTGCTGTGCGCGGCGTTAGCCAAGGCACCCATTAGAACGGGCGCGAAGAGCTCTACGTCGCGCTCGCTGACAGCACTCGAAAGGCTCGCTTCAGCGCTAATAGCTACATTTTATGGCCCCACCGCAGCGCCCGCTTGAACGCACGGTGCGGCACCACAGTGCGGCCGCCCTTTGAATCAGCGCTTGATTATGCCGATCGCCGAAGCGATCGATAGCGCGACGGCTTGTTTGGTCACTCACGGCTCGGTAAATATGTGCACGCAAAACAGTTTCCAAGAGTCCAGATTTAGTCGAGTAAGCACTTTTTTATTTACACGCTCTCTATTTGTTATTGTTAGGCGCGCAGGCAGCCGCTCGGAGCGGAGTGCTGAAGTTATTGATTTCATATCTCGGGCAGAATCAAACGGTTCTGATTCGGTATCTGGTTCCTCTGTGCCGCTGTTTACCTTCAGGAAACTCAGTGTTGTGTGCGCGGCATGGTAGTGCGGCCCCACTCTGGTGGGGGCCATGCTCGTGGTGATTGCTTATTGCCACGTTTTTAGAGGCGAAAGCGAGGTGCCAAAGGGTGCGCAGCAAAAGAATTACATATATTCGGAATTGAACAAGTCCTCTGGCTGTATACTGTAAATATACCGTAGTTATGGGCACCATATTGTATATATGAAACCTATATAGGACAGACTTCTACATAAATACAGTACTTTACGATATATGTACAGTTTTCTCGTCTCGAAATCAGTTCGGAAATTGAGAGAAGCCGATAATCAAGAATGGCGTTAAATTTTAACCTACGGTTAGTGTTTTTTTAAATGGAACACTATCGTAAGGGGCAGAATCTAGAGGCGGGGCCAGAACTATATCTATAAGAATACCAACTGGTACCACGAATAATAACAATATGAACTGATGAGGATGATAATGCATAATCGGGCAAACGGGAAATTGCTTAAATCCCAAATTGCGATTCAGAAAGCCACTAACACACAGAAAAGCACACACACACGCACACAAATATATACAAACAACCGAACGTTTTGAAATGAAAGAGGTTTTAATTAAAAAAGCTCATTATAGAATAAGCATCGACGTCACGCACGCGGCACAGTCAGTCCTCGGGTGCAATTTTGCTGAGAACGTTAGCAGTAACTTAACGGTATATACGGTAAGAAATAGTGCGTTCAGAAACTTGACGTCATTTTCTCTAACCCAAGCTATAACTTTTCCTAAACAAATTAATGCTTAGAGACATTCCAGGAGGTACGTCTTTTTGGGCGATAGCTTCTCTAACAGATCTTGTTGAAGGTAAAACGATTATCAGTTTGGTTTCTTTTTTTAACCTTAAAAAGCCTGAAAATGCTGACAACGTTATTCGCGCAAAGCGGCACCAGCATGCGGGGAGCGGGGCTAACCACGTAACTTACAGTGACTGCGTCGAAGTCCGTCATTCAAAAGACGAAAAGACCGTAGTCTTCATATTTTGCAACATTGTCGCTTCGTCGTTTCGTCGTCTCGTCGCAGCCGGAGCTCAACTTACAAAGTTGTTGGTGATCGTATACGACATGTCCGTACGATGCCAGCCAAAAACGTAAATCCTACTCATTCATTCAACTTTTGAGGTTCAGAATAAAAGAAAATACATGACGCAGCATACTCGTATAAGAAAGAAAGCAGGCGAATTTTCAGCTTTCGTTAATTAAAATTGATCGATTGCTGCAAAGAACTGTATTTATGAACTATAAAGAGGCGTAGTCAACACTTTTGAAACGCATTGTTTGCAACATTCAACTTTTGCAGCACAAATGTCAACGTTAAAGTTGACAATTTTTTATATACTTTTTATGTTATTGCTTAAGAATTCAACTTGCGAGTAATTTGCCGAGAAGATGTTACGGCAACGTTGAAAAATTCAACCGCAATCAAATGTTTCGCTCTGAACTGAAAGAAGAAACCCAAATTTTCAACAGAGCAACTTCATTATATGAGAAGGTAGGTACTTAAGTAGTTCCCGGACTACGGTGTGAGATGAGTGTGGGTTATATTTCCTCACTTTGTTGTTCTTGCGCATGGAACAAGTAAAGGCAACCACTTGAAGTTCTTTAGAGTGAGAAAAGAATGTAATAGGATGACCGCCGATCTGGTGTGGCTTGCGCCATGGTCAGTTCTTGTTGGCACTGGCTAGATCTCGTCTCTAATTTTATCTCTATCTCGTAGTATGTTCAATGAGTAATGCCATTTCTCGGGCATTGCATATTGAATATTGCTTTGCATAACTTCAACGGCACGATTTTTGGGTCAAAGGTGATAGTTAGAGACCCGGATCATTTGCCTGCCCGCCGTCTGGAATGTGTATAATGGGTCTGGAGTGGAAGCGCGTGTCCGCTGTATGCGTCAGGAGTCAAAATGTGTCGACGCCATCGAGCGTCGAGATGTATGCTATTTAATTTTGCTATTATTGCAAACTAAACTAAAAATCTTTGCTTAAGTTTTCATTAACAATAGATTAATTAACTGAAAACCTTGCTATGTCCAATATTCGGTATTGGAGAATCGCCGTTGGAGTAACCGTTTGGAATAACGAAAACCAAACGAAACCAAAGAAACACGAACGGATGCAGCGTTGCAATCCGTCGTGCGTACGTTTTGACAAAATTCAGTCTTTTGAGAAAAATCTGAGGGCACAGAAGCTGTGAATGGATAATGGATAATAGCTGGATAAGGTCAGATTCTCTTTACAAATCCTCGCTCGCTGCTGTTGGTAGTGATATTCCTGTTGTTGTTGTTGTTGTTGTTGTTATAGGTGTAATTATTGTTAAAAATCGGACATTTTTCAAATGTGCCAAATTCAAATTCTTTAAAGAGTTGACGCACCAGAAAACACTCACTTTCACGCCCCTTCAAAAAGCGGTGCCCATTTTGTGTTAATGGCGAGTAAACCGGAAACGAGGTTTTAGCGGAAACCGACACAGAAATGGATCACTTGCCAGAACCTGCCTAAAGTGGACTAACACAAATCCTGTGGACACAACGCCTAAGACTACTGCTTCCTTCTCGGTGTAAACTGATTTCACACTATCGGATACTATTGGGGCCATCGTAGACCCTCGAGGCCCTCTTCGATACGCACCATTACTACACAGACAGCAGGACCATTACTGTGCACTGTCATTTAAAGTGATGCTGAGCCGGGAACGTGGAGCGTATTTGCTTGCGGACGTAGTTCGCGACCGGGCGGGGGAGCGTTCGCTTCTCTGAGACACTCCGCGCGACCGTCACTGCAGCGGTTTTCGTATTTTAGGAACTAAGCGCGCACTGTTTATTCGGCGATTTTCCTTCAGTTTATTCCGTGATTGCCGCTCAAGAGCAGCAGCCGTCTTTTGCTACCGGGGTGCACCTTGGTTCGCGAAATGCACGCGTTTTCTTTTCGCACTTGCTGTCCACGGGACGAGATTCCGGCGGCAAAACGCAACCACTGCGAGCACTTGCGCGGCCAGCGAAGAGCGGAGTCCAGGAACGACCGGGCGTAGGAAGCACTGAGCGAGTGACTGCGGATTCTTGGGACTGAACGATAGCTGCGCCGCGCCAACAGCACGTAGCAACGCGATACGAGCAATCTGCGTAGCAGTCGAAAGTAGACTAACATGAGTTAGTTGAGCAGCTACAAAGTGTACAAATGGGCATTACACGACATCGACAAGATACTCAAACGCACACCAACACAGCCGTCAGGCGGAGAGCGGAGAGCGCAACGCTCGGAGAGCGCTACACGCGGAGGACAAATGTTTGCGGTCTCTCGCCCGGTTTCCCCGCCGCCTGACTGAGTTATTTACACACTGCATGCATTACCTTGTTCTTACAAAATGCATGTATCTGGCGGATACACGGAGCACGGTGCGAGCACGGGCGAGAGCGAGTGAGCGTGTGAGCGTGTGAGCGAGTGAGCGAGTGAGCGAGCCAGCAGCAGCAGAGCAGAGGCGCACTTCGCAGTGGTACACAGGCAATAACGAGATGATAATCGGCCAAGTGGCCGGGCGGCGGCGGCGGCGGCGGCGGGGAAGGGCGAACCAGTTTGGCTCTGGAGAATGAGGCGCAAACGGCAGAACGTATCTGCCAGAGACGCTGTATCTACCACCATAAATTAAATATCTACAAGTGTCCGAACTCAACAGAGCAGGACGACTACAGCGCTCGCCCGACCCCTTCGCTGCGGTCGGCAGGGCCGGCGTCTGCCGGGCGAGTGAAAGAGAACATGAAAAAATTAACTTCACAACTAGAAAAATGGCTGTTATTGCTTGTCGACCAGCTTTGTTGTTGTTGTTGTTGTTGTTGTTGTTGTTGCCGTGCCATGAACGCAAACAACAACCACAGAGCAGCAGCAGAAGCGGAAGCAGCCTCAGAACAAAAACGCAACAAAATTAGACGACTTCAGAACGACTTCTGAGGGCGCTGGAGCTAGAAGCGGCCGCAAAAAGGGGTGGGCACACGCGATAGCCTGACTCGCTGCTGCCGCGGCTCTTGTTGTTGTAGTTGTGGAGGTAGGTACAATGTTTTCGTGAACCCGTATAGATTTTTCCATGTTATTTTTGGTGTTACTGTTTGTCTTTTCGGTTTTTTCTGACTTTTCTTGTAATTAATTGGAAAGCTCTCACGGGCGCGAGAGCGAGAGCGCGCGATGCACGGCGCAGCGCGCGGAGGCGAGATAGATCGAGGCGAGGCACCGTGAAGCCGGCGAGAGCTTGTGTGCAATCGGATTCGTGCCGTGAACCGTTTCTGCGGACGCTGCCAGCGCTTCAGCGCTTCTTGGGCTTTTTTGCTTGTGGTTTCGTCTCTCATGCAAAGTAGCGAGGCTTGTACAAACATTGAGTCCAATATACACGTAACTACCTAGAAAACAACGACGCCGACGATAACAACGACAACAACGACAACGACAACAACGACAACAACGACAACAACGACAACAACGACAACACGACGACAACGACCACTGGCAATCACAGAAGTAGTCGACAAACGTTTTGTATACACCTCCTAATTGCCAAGAATCGGTCGGTCGGTCGGCTTACGGCGGGCAGGGGCGGGGGCAAGGGCGGTGCCGCAGAGCAGTCGAAACTGGCTCCGAAAGCCAGCGACTTTCCGACGGAGCTGACATTGCCGATAATGGCCGCGAACTGCGGCCGCGGCTCGAAATGTGCTGGCAATGACTGGCGCGAATGATGAAGGTATTGACTGAGGCCAATTGAATCAATTGACCGAAATATTGAGTGCCCAGAGAACAATAATCTATGTGCGCTGGGATCGATGATGCGCAAGATAAATTTTCATTATTTCTGTAAAGAATTTCCAACAATCGGCGTTGAGCAAGCGTTGAGCTTTTTTAAGCGTTAACCAGCAACGACGCCGGTAGCTGTAATTTTTCGCCGGTAGCGTTATTTCAAAATTGTTTTGAAAAGCTGTCAAAAAAGTGTTGGTTGTCAAGAAATCAGTGTAGTATAAAGAGAAGAAAAGCAACAAAATAAAGATTAAATTTATTAAACAATTAGCAGACAAACAAAAAGGGGGTAAAAAGTAAGAATTTTGAAAATAACGAAAAGACGAAATGTAAGAAAATGCACACATTTTAGGACTTTTTAGACCTTTAGAACTTTAAGAACACTTTAGGACTTTTTAGGAAGAAATTTTATACACAAAACCTAAAATTAAACGAGTCTTTCCTTTAGCTATTCTTTCTATTGTGCCCGGGCGAGAGGGCCTCGGTTTCTTTGGTAAATTCTTTGGGATAAATTGAGAGCTGCAGAGAAAATACTGGAGAGCTATGACAGATCGAAATATGTTTAAAAAGACCGGCTAAAATGCCTCTGATAAGGTTGGATTATCGTTGAACTAAGGCAAAAAAAGGTGATAAAATCGCAATTTGTTCGTTTAATTAATTCGTATTTAATTCGGTTATATGAAGAAGCTTTCATCAATTTGAGGATATTTTGTTATATTGACAAATTTTCGCATCATGTTATTTTGAATACAATTTGTAATTCAAATAGAATTCGTCATGTCGAGTACAAAAATATGACAAAAAATTAATAAAATTTTTTTTGTATTTGAAGTGTGTCTTTTTCTTCAAATCGACGGAACATTTTTCACTTTGACAGATTACAAAACTACACACATTAAACGAAATTTTCTTCAATTAAGATTTATTAATATTCAAATAAACGAAAAAAAATGTTCAATTTAAATGTTCAATTTAAAAATGAATTATAAATATTATTGAACTTAAAAAAATGTTCTTCGATTTAAGGTTTGCTTTCCTACGGCTGGACGCATATTTTTCAATACGGCTGTTTTTCTATAAATTCAAAAAAAAGTGTTATTATTTATTTATTTATATTATTTAAAAAAACCCATGTATATTTATTTAAGCTTATTTATTTTTTCATTTACACATTTTCAATAAAAAAAGATAATAAACAAGATAACAAACACGCTAAACAAGATATAAAACAACACAATAAACACGACAAAGAATATTAAAATAATTATAAATTCTTACAATATTTAAATTGTTGCACAAAAGTGTACTTTATTGACCATATTTATGGTCAGCGGCCAAGCAGACAAGGCGCAAGGAGGTAAGAAATTCCACAGCAGCGTCCATGAATTAAAATAAATTAGAATAAATTTTTTACTTAAAATAAGTAAAGCTTTAAGTAATTACCTCTCTAATAATGCAGGCTGTTTTGAGGAATGCAATTTTGAATGAATGCAATTTTTCTAAAATGCAAACTATAGAAATTTCTATACAGTTGTGTCATTTGAAGAAAATTTATTAAATTACAAAAAAACTTATTTAAATTTTGATGAAATATTATTCAACTATAAACATTTTATTTAATTCTAAAATTTTTGTATACAGTTTTATAATTCAAAGGATTTTCTTCAAATTATGAAGGAAATTTATTCCAGTATAGAAGTTCTTTATACTGGAATAAATTTCTTTCAATTCTATGAAATTTCTTTCTATGAAATCCTGAAGAAATATTATAAATACAATAAAAATGTTAAAATAAACCGAAATTGAATTAAAATTTTCACTTACCGCGTGCGTCATAATATTATAACGTGGCGAAAAATTTGCTTCAAACTAATTGAAATTTTTTTCAACTCCAAACTCTTGTTTTTTTAAAATGAAGAAATTTTCTCAATATAAAAAATTGTTGAATTTTTTGTGAAACTTTTTGTGAAACTGAGTATAAAATACTTAACGTAATTTATACTCAATTTGAATAGAACTTTAATGAAAATTTGTCGATTATTTTGATTATTTGGTTCATCAGAAATCAACGAAAATTTCTCTTCAAATTTACCCACCAAATTTGGTTCAGTGTACTCATAGTCATTGTACAATTTATGCATGACGGATATTTTGGCCCTTTTTAAATGATGTTCAATTAGTTTCACTGAAAGGGCTGACTATGTGCCGGCCTCAGAATGGAGTGGAATCGAAGCTTCCACTCGTGATGCTCTTGAAGGGATCTTGATAAGTCGCAGTCTCGAGTTTTCATGTCACCGGAATGAACCGTATTTTAGTCAAACTTGCCAAATTCTCGAAGCAGTCGCTGTGATATTAACAGCTGCTGCTTTATCGAGACAGCCGAGAAATTATCCAAAATTAATCGTTCCCAGCGAGCGAGCGTCGATGCTGGTTTAGAAGTTATACACATCAACAGAGCGACAAAGAAGTGCCCAAAAAGGAACGAGCAATAAGTAAATTATATCAGTTAAGGAGATATATATGTATGTGCGAGTGTTATGCACCGGTTTGTTTGCGTGTATGCGTGTGGGTAAGAGCGTGTGTGTGTGTTTCTATGTGAATGCATGTGGAGATGGCGAATAAAAAATGATCGTCGGCAGATTTTATTTATTCCGATGAATGTGTGCCAACATACTCGCACACATACATACAAACATACTCGTGCAAACATGTATGTGTGCGTGTGCGTGTGTGTGTGTGCTGTGGGGTTGTGTCGGGCTTAATGCCACAATAATTGACAGAAATCATCCGAAGAAACGATGCCAGCGCGGGCCAGGAGCGCACGACGGCGGAGCGAGTCGTGACGTGACGCTGCCAGCCGGCATCTCTTCACTACGCCTCGACGAACGGGGCCCGAGGTACATACGCTCGGTCTCGGGCTGCCGTGATGCGGCGAGCGACTGAGACGCGCACATCCATTTGTTTCAGCTTCTCCCGGCGCTGGCTTTTCTTGGCCGGCAGATACATTCGTTATCTTTTCTGGTTACATTCGGCGCTGTGTATCTGTGCCGCCAATGGTACGGGCAGCGTGCAAGCCCAACGGAAAATTGGGAAGAACGGCGGACGGACGGACCAATGATGGCTGCGCATCGTTGCTTTTGTTTTCTTCTGAGCCCGTGCCTTCGCCGCTGCTCGTGCATGCTCAGGCTGCACCAATACTTGCCTCGCACGCAGCGCGTCAATATGAATTTTAATCTAATAGATACAAATGAATAGGTATTTGTGCGATGATACTTCTGTAACTGCTGCTCGTTAAAACTTTGTTCTCGGCGCGCTGTCGACTGCCGGAAGGGGCCGGTAGAGGTCCAGGGAGGTGCGAAGGGGCTCTTGCGTTTATTTTCATATGTTTCCAAAATCATGCGTCGCGCCGGCCGAAGTGACCCACCGAAAAGCGGTTGTTCGGTAGTTTATTAAAATCCTTTTATGTCAGAAACGATTCAATTTTATGAACACGAATTTTATACCGACAATGGCTACATTTTGGTCGAAATTCGGTGGCTCTATAATTTTATAGGCTTCAAACAAAAAACTCCTGCAGGCTTTTGGCCTCTGAAATAATTACAAAAGAGACCTGACCTCTTTAGTTCTTAACTTAACGTTGTTAAGTCTTAATTTGGTTTCTGCGTTTGAGCTTTTAAGATGGTACATTTTCGGTGGTACAATTAGACCGATTACGTCTAATTTTCATCAAATTTGTCAACCATACGTTTTGTATAGCATGACGTTGTTGTGTAATTTTCGGCGTTCGTAGAATAATAGACAGTCTGGTGCGTCCTGTACCTTCCACGCCGCCTTTAATGTGTTTCAAATGAATGGAACCACGAGTTTCCAATCTTGTAAATGTTTGAGCAGGTCTTTGGAATCTCCTTTCGTGTGTTAGGTTAGACTCAAAGCTAATTTATTGCACCTTAATTATTAATGCGTACAAAACAATTTAGAGACGACGATTTGAGTCTCAATAACTTCAGTCGTTTTTTTTTTTAAATTACAGACAAACATAAACAAACTGATATAATTGAAGCTCCATTAATTTATTGATATTTAAAAATTTACAAATTTTGAATTAATAAATTTAAGTCAAGTTTCTCATATTTTTTTTCGTTAAATAAACTCAAAATTTTTCTTACAGTTTTAATAGAACTTTAAAGATTTATTATTTTTTGCAGCCGCTAGAGATTAATTTTTTTTTTTCGGATGCGAAGAAGCTACATATCTTTTATTTGAAATTATACTTTTACTTGAAATTATATTATAAACTCAAAATTTTTCTTACAGTTTCAGCAGAACTATAAAGATTTTTTATTTTTTGCAGTTTCTCATATTTTTTTCGTTAAATAAACCCAAAATTTTTCTTACAGTTTTAATAGAACTTTAAGGATTTATTATTTTTTGCAGCCGCTAGAGATTAATTTTTTTTTTCGGATGCAAGAAATCTATTTACATATCTTTTATTTGAAAGTATACTTTTGTGAAGAGAATGGCAATAATTTCCGTAATAAATAAATTATCATTTGAAACTGGAAATCAATCGAAACTGATTGAAAAAATAGCCGATTTGATTTTTTACTTGCCGTTGAAGTCCTCGCACGCACGTGGTTACAATTAGAGGCATATTCAGGGGCGAGGAAGGAGCAGAGAAAGGGAAATATGTATATTGTGTTTCCTAAAAAGTAATGTTTCATCCTTTTTTAGAATACTTTCAGAACGTTTTCATTTATTTCTTGTCCTTCCACGAACAATCAAAAATGTCCCAACTGAAAGAAAGCCCTTTGGGTCTCCCATAAAGCGAAATACGCCAAAGCCACAACTTTTTGCTGCTTGGATTTTCGTCGCTCGGTGTATAGCCTTGGTCCTTAGTTTAAAGTGCTTTCTGCAAATTCATCTGAAGCGCAGCCGATACCTTTCAGTGCCTTCAATCAGAGCTTCTTGCGGTGTAACAAGGTTCTTCTTGGCTACCGAGATTGAGGATTTATTTTGCCCATGCCCGAGTCGGATTTCTGAATGTTCTTCTGGTTTTTCTGAGCCGCGAGAGGTCTGCTTACATCTCATTTCCTGAAGAGTAGTCAGGATGCAAGGTGCCTCCTCTTGGTTTTTTTTATGACCAAATGGACCCAATAACAACAATCGATTGATTTTGCTTCTAAATTTGTTTCTTTGCTCGGATTTTCTTCCCCCAAAAGGGCTCCAGCCACCCTGTATACTTATGTTAGACACTAACCTGCGCCGGTCATGTTTATTATTATTGCTCCGTGCTTCAGAGTCTATCAAAATACACAAAGTAACGAAACTGTTGAGAAGCAAAATGAGCAAAGTTGTCGACTGTTCCGTCATGCCTCGTCGTGTCCTGGCAGCGCTGAGGCAGAGCGCAAGAGCAATGCCGGAGAAAGAAAACGGCAAATCGAAAAGCTTCTCTGACAAAACTCTGAGTGTAACCGACACGAACGAGGCGAACTTTTCGGGCCGGCCGCAGATGAAAATGGGCGAGAGCGACGAACTGTGTCGTTTCGCAGAGCGAGTCCATTGTGCAGCAGCAGCAGCAGCTGCTCACCGACCAGGAGAGTGCAGGCGAAGGACGTGCAGAAAGGACCGCTGTATCTCCGCTTGCAGCAATGGACGGCTGTGCGCCACAGCAGGAAGCTTTTCCGACGATCTCACCAGAATCACCAGAAACAGGATACACGCTGCTGGCGGTTATGCAGAAAGAGTGCACTCAATCGTGAAGGCAGGGGGCGAGGGCAGGGGCCGGGTCCACAGAACGATAGCACTCTGCCAGAGCGTGTGCCATTAGCCTCGCCGCTTGGGCTGTTCCACCCGCTCGCGCTTTTCTTGTCGCTCGACACCGTCGGCCACTCGTCGGTCGCT
This sequence comes from Conops quadrifasciatus, assembly GCA_949752815.1. Taxonomy (NCBI): domain Eukaryota; kingdom Metazoa; phylum Arthropoda; class Insecta; order Diptera; family Conopidae; genus Conops; species Conops quadrifasciatus. Next base: position 18,237,240 of record OX457079.1, read on the forward strand.
CTTCCGTTCGGCGAATAAGATGTCTTCGGCAAATGGCACAGTGTTGTATGCAGTCCTTCGTGGATTTGGGTTTTCTAAAAGGCGATCCAATGGGAACGAGCTGCAACAACGCCCGGCCGGCCACTCACGCCAGATTCTAAAGCGCCCTTACTTATAGAACAGAGGCGCCGAAACTTTGAATTCTGTTGCAATACAATGAGCCTGTACCACCTTCGAAAGGTCACAGTCAACAGCTTTGTTTCGGGATGCCCGCTTGTCCGTCATTACGCGCGGTTCTGAGTGAGTTCCGCGAAGTTGGAAAATTACTTTTGCGCTTTGGCAAACAGTTTCTTGAAAGGAAACCACATTTTAAGGAGCCACCACCACGTCCTTTCGGAGATTCCACGTTGTGACACTTTATTTTGTTAACTAAAGTTTGTTTATAACTCGAACTCTACAAGAGATATAGCTTGCTGTTGAGCAAGTTAATTATATATAAAGTATTGTCTGCATATTGAATACACAACGTGTATTATTCTACTCCTTTCTTGTTGTTGTTTTCTTGCCATTATCCATTTCAAGCAGTAAAAAACAAGATAAATCGATCCACCAAGTTTTTTCTGCGCTATAAATACACACACACACACATACACACACACAGTAAACCATAGACACTGTTATTGTATGATAATTTGACTGCTAGGACTCCGTCTCATTTGTTGTATGTGTTTACGAGGCACGCAGCAGCGGTAGCGGTAGCGGTAGCCATGAAATTGAGGGTAAGCTGTAACCAGTATTTGCTGCTGCTCTGCTGCGCTGCACGCGGGGAAGGTTTTTTTACCTCTTGTTTTCCTTTCGCCTCGCGAAGGCGCAGCAGGGAGATGTGCACCGCGCGAGGGTACTGCCATTCACACGAAAAAATGGAAGAGAAGCGCGAAAATATCCAGTTTCTGGGACTCGCTCGACTGACTCGCTGAAAGAGCACGAACTTACCGTATCCCTTTTAGCAACCACAGCCAGCAACCTCGCAGGAGCACGCAGAGACAAGGAGGCCACAATTCGGCTGCATTAAGGTTCTGCTCTTCACCACTCCTCGCACTAATACGCTCTCTCTCTCTCTCGCTCTCTGCATTTTCTGCAATCATTTCTTATTTTCAAATGCTAGCATTGAAGGGCGTGGCTTTCAGCTCGCCGTGTACGCGAGAGGGTCACTCATTGCGTGTCGTCGGAAAGGAGCCGCGAGCTGTAAACCAACGAATCTAGCGGCGGACACGAAAAATTACAAAGCAAAATGGTTAATCCTGCCCCTACCCTCCCCTCCACCCCCCGCAACACAAAAAAAACTTGTCACAACACGTGTAAAGCACAATCTGCATGAAAAAAATTGAGCAAAGGAGTGCGGCGCTCTTTGATCTCCTTTTATTTACACTTGGAGAATTTTGGTGTAATTTCGCTAAAATTTCATTTGAAAAAATTCAAAAATTTGATCTCTGCCGGAAAATGCCTAAATAAAGCCCATTGGGACTATCCTGCCAGGAAATATAAGCCATAATTAACCATAATTAGCAGTAAAGTCTCAACGCGAAATCCGAACCTTTCTTGTCTCATTTTGGAGCCGTAGAATATTCGACAAATAAATAGCGATTATTTGCTGCGAATCTTTGGCTGTTTATTTTTTTAAATTTTTCTTCTTTTTTTTAAACTTTGTTTGATTCCTAATTTTCGGGCACAATCAAATATTGATTGTATTAACCTGTTTCCTTAAGCGGATTTTGACTAATTTCGTGTCTGTGTGAAAACTATAGAAGAAGTGCGAAGAGAGAGCAAAAAGTGCACAAAAAAGATTTCAATAAAATTGACAAAGGACAAAACAACCTACCTACGGAATAGAAGAAGTCTTTAAAGCGGAAAATCCGAAAATATTTCACTGAAAAGAACAAACATAACGACAGAAATCGACAAAATGAACAGTCAATGCAGCCGAGGAAGAGACGACACAAAGCGGCTTAAAGCATTTGACACAAAAGGCTGTCAAACAAACGGTCGTGCACAATGGACGCTTCCGAAACGGTCCACTCGTTTAGACCTTTCGTTTTCTGATTTAATTACGTGCTTAATGAGTTTTGCTTTCTTTGCAGATCGCCTTCTGCATTTCATTAGGTAAAAGTTGGCCTTCAGGAGCCCTCCGGCGCAAGGGCCCCCTGGTAACGAGCCCCACTAGAGCAGCAGCACAGCCTCGACGGGTCCAATATAGTCATCGCGACCAAACCTATCAAACAAACGATGCGACGATGTCGGCGAATTCGCGTGGAGCAGAATCGGAAGAGGAAGAAGGCACTGCAGGAGCTGAGGAAGCGGAAGTGAAAAGGTCGTCAGAAGGAAAGTTTGCGAACACGCAGTGCCTGCGAAGAAGTGGAGGAGGAAGCCTGAGGATGTGTTTGCTATGACTTGGTGGAAAAGCACACCCTGTAAGGGCGCCCGTACGCGAGATTGAATAATAATTGAATAAGATTAAAATATTTTTCTAAATTTGCAGCTCATTTTCGCACTGGACTTCAAAGTCTCAACGCACGACTTAAAGTGTCGCGTGAGAAACAACCCTCGAAGCAGAGACAGATAGCACTCGTACAGGTAACCTTGTTGTTGCACGAAACTGGAATATGTAGAGTTGTTGGAAATGTGGAATATATTGCCATCGCACTCTGGCGTTTTCACTGGAGTCATCCATAGTTATCGTTAATATACCGGCAAAGGAGTTCTCTTAACGGCGAGTGTTAATAAACGCATTTGTTGTACCTTCGCAGAGAGTCTGCCAGATACAATGCCCTCGTCCTTTGGCTGTGTACTCCCGGGACCTATGTACCATCCTGCCGCAGGAAGTTCCCATCGCAGCTGCAGCTGCCGTTCGGCGCAGCGCTGTGTGCGAGAGTGTGCAGAGACGAGGCCTAATCCGCTCAGCCATTAAACACGATCAACATCAACGAAATGTCACAGCGAAACCGATTTAGTATTTGTGCGGAAGTGCGGAGTGTTTGGCAAAAGCCGAGAAATCAGAGTTCATTTGATTTGCGTGCATCCTCCGCGCCGTGAATGTCCTACTCCTTGCTGTTAACGAGACTCACATTCTCCTTCGTAAGCAAATTGTCCTCACTCGAGTCTCGAGGAGGCAGAGAGTTTTTTTATTCGCTATAACTATGCTCAGTCTGGTCGTTTGAATGAAGAGCCGGTACAGTGTTCCCTTCTCCACTGCATACTGCATTTTTCGGTTGTGACCTTGTTATAGCTCGAGCGTCATCCGCTTCAACAAGCAGCCATTTTTTCATTGAGCGGTTCATAATAGTATAGCTTTTAAATTGAATTTCTTAATAAATCTATGAAATAACAAAGGATTTTAATTAAATTTTAAGAAGTTGTGTTTTAATTGAAACAAATAAAGTTTTTTTATTTCGGTTTCGGTTTTCGGTTATATTTTGAAATTAAAAAATTTCTTATTAATGGGACAACCAAGCTCCTTGCTTTTCTCGTTTTGAACCCATCAGAGTGGAAAGATTTGTCAATTTGTCAATATTGCGACAACCTCTACATTTCCGACTGCCTGGAAATATGTTGAAACTATTCCGACTCCAAAAAATTCTAGATCCAGGGAACCGGAGTACAGGCGGAAATGCGATTGTACCATTTTTATCAAAAGTCTTTGATTACTCAGTCTTTGATTTGATTACTCAGTTGTCCTTAAATAGCCTACATTATCGCACCCTCATACTACTCCATTCCATATTGGCGTCTGGTACGCGGGGATTATCTATTTTGCAATAATAATCCGTAATAATAATGGTAAAAATATTCACCATTATCATTATTATGTTTTTGAGTTTTGAGATGTATATACGTACTCCTTATAAATTAGAAGCTATGTCTTCCTTGGGAGCAAATTATGTGAGAGCTTAAATTATGTAAATAAATTGAAATTAAATTTTTTCCCAATAAATAAACGGAAAATACCAGCGGCGTAGTAATCATTGTTGTCGATAATGATCAGTTATTTTCTCACCGATATCTTCATTCGATCGTAAGTTCGCCGAGATCGCATTTTGTATGCTGCATAGAATGATACTTAATCAGTCTCGTAAAAAAGATAAAAAAGATAATTCTTTTCAGGCCGAATTTCATAAAGCGGGTCACCACCATTTTTCTGTAATTTTCATGTAGTAAGTAATGATCTCTAAACGATTTTCAATTAATTTATATTTAAGAACAAATTCGTTCGTTCGTTTCTTATGGCGATTAAAATAAACTCAAATTTAAGTTTAACTTTTAGATTTAAGTGTTTTTCCTTCGAAAATGTTTAATTGGAATATTGCTTAATTTTCCGTTTCTGATTTTGCACTCAAATTTCAAGTTCTACCTGATAAACTGTTCCATTTTCTGGATGCGATATAGCGAAGAGTAGGTACATTATACCATCAGAGACTCTGTCACATAATTCGCCCAAAACCAATTACGATATTCATTAACGAAAAGCAAAACAAAAACTCCATTTTCTTTATCCGAGATTCTTCGTTCGTCGTGCGCTATTACTTCGTAAAGCATTTAAACGGATTTCTAATGCCGAAGCTGTTTGTTTAGGTTCCTTCCTTTCAATCAATATTTACCCAAATGAGGTTAAATGCGCATCGCGGTGTGTGCGTATGTGCACACGATGACGATACATCGGTTGCGGAATGTACCGAAAAGGTAAATGGTTTTTGACGTGTTTGCGTTAATAAATTTTCATATCCTGCAACAAAGGATTTGGGAAAAACATCATGATCGAACAATGCGAATTACCGCAAATCCGTATGAAAACAAAACTGTGAGAATGCGCTTAGGCGAAAATGCGTCAAATGCGTCAAATGCGTGTGGCAATACGTGCGCCTAAATAAACATTGCCCAATGAAGCACCGATTAAGGACTCCGACTGCAGGAGCGGCACGCATGCTCCCTCGTGCTGGAATATTGTCGCTGCTGGCTTTTGAAAGACAATAACGCCAAATCCTCTTTGCGTCTTAGCTCGCTAGAATCTAAAACAACAACTGCAGACACAATAAACCTGGTCCAACAGCCACGAGATGAGATATTAAAGACTTAGAGCGCTTCAAAAGACATCGCAAAATGCTTTGGTCCATTGTTGTATTATGCTCATTAGTATAAAGCGGGCATAATAACCGTTTGCCTTTTATGGAGACGTTTTCCCATACTGGGAAAATCTATCACATGGCTATGGGGCACCGCACCTGTCGGCGTTTTATCCGCATTAAAGAGTACGCAGAGCAAATACTCGTAGTTTGCGATTTAAACGTTTAAGGAAGAGGGAAAGGTGGGGGCACGTCAGCCAATCGATGCCGTAACTCTATGAAAAGAAGTCTGTGAAAAGCAGTCTGTGAGAAGGAACTATATCCACAATGTTCGCATACACACGCCTTCAAAATCGGAGTTTATTTGCCTTCATTTTCAAATTGATACATTTTCGAGTATTCGTTATTTTCTGCTCCGTATTTCTTTCACTCTTAATATTTCTGGCAGGTATTTGTACAACCCTGGCTTATACCGTCACAAGTTAAATACGATTTTATGCATCGAAATGAAGATGTCTTAATTCCATTCGACTCACAATTTAGCCTAAAAACTCAATTGTCAACAGTTCAAACTTTCCTTTGACTAACGCCGCAACCACCGGACAAGCCGAGCCGTCCGCGCCGTCCGTCGCTGGACGAAAAGGTATCTATTTAATCTGTTTATTCAAAATTTAAGTGAATTAAAAACTCTCATGTTTTTACGAAGTGTTGATTCTTCGGAATATTGATCCATTCACAAACATCGAATAGATGATGTCTTTCAGTTCAGTGCGGTGCGGTGTTTTGCTGCGAATGCTATGCGTTTTATTTCCGTAAACCGCTTTGCGCGACAGCCATTAAAAGCACTGGAAGGCACTGCAAAAATGGCAGAGCTCTGTTTGGACACCGCGCAAACACCCGGCTGACGGTTGATCCATGTACGGCCGCTCACAAAGGAAGCCGCCGCCTGGCATCGATCGCGGCCGCAATGTTTGCGCCAACAACGGCTGGTGCTTTCGTCACAGCCTTCAATGTTTGGCCCTTGCAAACAAAACCACGAATTACAGACGTCAATCTCGTCAATGTTTCTGACGATTATCTACACATCGCGGTTGTGTGTCCAAGAAACCCAACGAGCACTTAACCAAATAACCGAGCTATGATTGGCTTAAGTAGCGTTTCGGGACGCTACGCACCGCGGAAACTCAATAGTCTGTTAAATGCGTGCAAACACATGAGCAAACACAGCCGCGCTCTCTGCGAGCCCAGGGCTGCCCAAGTGTGAGCGCCTGAAGAGCTCATTGGTGGATCTGCATTGTCTGTCAACCCAGACAATTCTCAAAGCATGACATACGATATAGCTGCACCATTTAATACGCATAAGTATTTGCTTTAGTGCAGAGAAACGCTGGCATTTTCTCTTTTGGAAGAGATGGCGGCTGAGAAGAGCCCAAAAAAGTTTTATAATATATATGCATATATGTATAAGAGTTTAAGGAGGAGAGGGAGGGAGATTGATCTTGTACAATTAAATCATCAGGTCGACATTAATTGGCGTGCTGTACGTTATTTTGTTAAACCAGACCAAAGATCTTGTCCATTTTAGTAATATTCGAGGAGAGAAGCCCAAAAGCGGAGAAAGACATTAGCTGCTCTATGTTTATAACCTAAATATTCTAAATATCCGCTTGTATTAATTCGATTCTTACACTCATAAAATTCCTAAAGTAAATTTGTGCTAGATTTTGGGTTAAAATTGGTCGAACCCGAAATATTTGTAAATATAACCTACTCCAACTGTAACTTAACAATTTAGTGTACAAAGAATTTAGTATACAAATTGTTAAGTTACGATTAAAATTATTATTTAACATAAAAATTTAATGTTATAAATTTAATGACTAATTTAATGACTAATTTAATGGCTATAAAAATTGTAAGGTAACAATATTTTTAGTAAAAATAGTGCAGAACTTGTTAGGAAACTATTTGAACTTTTAGGCTACTATTAAAGTTGTTAGGTAACAATATTTATTGTAGAATACTGCTGAACTTAACGCCTATAAGTAATATTTATGCATATAAACACGAAAAGTACTCACAATTGAAAAGCGAAAATCGTCCATTATAACAAAATTAATATGAATTATAGATTTGAAGATTCCAAAACCATAAAAGCCAACATATTACTATCAAACTTCCAACCAAACCGACGATATGATAAATCTAACCCAAGAAATTGTTAAAAGTTATTTTTAAAGTTAATTTGTTTAAAATTTGCTATTTAATAGAAGAACGCTCATTTGTTTTATATGATCAGTAACTTAACTGTTTATACCAGTAGACTAGCTGAAATAATAGTCGATTTTACCAGCTTAAATTGTACTATAACCAAATTTGATGACTTAAACTTACAGTTAACTACGATTGTCCGGTGGGTTTTTCTATAAAATAGTTGTGTTTTTTAAAAATAATTTTGTGGGTTAGTTTTTTTTGGATTAGTTGTACTATTTTTTTGGTTTACATTTTACCCAAACTGAGCTTAACAATTTTCACTAGGCAAATTTAACTATCGCACCAGTTAAGTAACCAAAAAATGTGCACTAGCAGTAAGTTAACTGGCCGCTTGTAAGCCCTCATTGAATGCTAAGAAGTAACCTCAAAGAGATGACGTGCTCCCGAAGAAGTAGTCTACCAAATTACACCGTCTCTCTCCTAAGATTATTAAGTACTTAACACATGAGCTCATAAATTGTACATTACTACGATATTATAGATTTAAGTTCCGCATAATATTTCTAATGGTAAAAATACTAGTTTCTGGGATGAGCACATACTTTTATAGTTCCTCGTAGAAGATTCTGCGACAAATTGGACATTTACATTCTGACTCTTCTCAGCGTTATGAACGGTTTTGGGCATTATATGTAGTGTTGTATTTAGGACTCTTCTCAGGTTGCTGCGCGCCGTCCGTGGGTATAGTAACCATGCACGCGCACGCTCCGTGTGACTGTGAGAAAACGTACGTGATCATTTGTCGCATACTCAGACTTCTGGAAAAAAACACGTGTTCCCGCCTAATCGTACCTGCTCCTGCAAACGAAGAAAAGATTGGCATTTGAATTTTATTAGTGAGTAACAATCTCGCCCGCGGACGAATGACATTAAATGCCGCAGTTACTTGTTATTCCGCTGCTCGTGCCCGGCGACATTAAATTGATTTATAGCGTGGGCCAAAGTCTGCTCAGAGTACGTAAAGGAATGTCGCGGCTGACGCAGCGGATAGTCGGTGACTGCTAGGAATAAAGCAGCGCACATCAGATAAAATGCCGGGAACGCTTCAAACAGGTCACATGTGCATAAAAACTGCATTTACATAAGGCAGGTGCCTTATGTACACCCTTTGGCACCGAAAATGCTGCACCATCGACTTTTCCTGAATTTGTTGCTATGATGATGTTAAAATGATGACACAAAAACTCTAATTTTCGACTAATTATGATTAGATTTTACAAGCTGAAATTGTAAACGAAGGTTGAAGAATTCAATTTAGCCATCATTATAGTTTTTCGATTACATTAACCTTTTACACATTTTTCTGGGCAAATTCTATGAAATTTCCGAGAGTGCATTTACGAGTGCTTTTTCGGTTTTTCTTCGTTTCGCAAGTATGAACTCTCTTCCACCTGATTTGCACCGTTTTGTTATGCGGTGCATTTGTTTGCATTGCGCAACACGGTTTGCGCAACTGTGGTGCACCGGACTCTGCCAAACAACAGACGAGCATAGTCAGTGGTGGTGTGACCTTGCTTTTACAATATTGTATATTAACAATAATGGCTGATAATTCATCGAAATGTGTCATTCTCTGCGGAAATCGGTCGAATATCGGCAATACCACCATAGTCAACTGTGATCCTATAATATGGTGACAAATTTTTGGGACAAATTTTTCGAATAAGTATAACATAAATATAACATCATTATACTTATATAATAATGTTTTTATATAAAACATGAGTAAAGAGCCTTGGACTGATTTTCAAACTAATCAATTTTTGGTGTAAATATTAAAATAAGGCTTTAGTTTTAGTTAATAAAAAACTTAAAAAGTCTACAAAAAAAAAAATTCATTTGCACAAAAGGTAGGTTTTTCGGTATAAAATTTAACAAATAAAAAAAAATTACATTTTTAAAATATATAAAATACAATGCACTATGAAAAACGCATTTTACGAATATAATATAATCTAATAATATAAATATAATAAATATAATATAATCTAAATTTTAATAATAAAACAATATTAACAAAATAGAATATTAACTTCATGTCAAATATTACGAAATCCATATTTTAAATTAAAAAAATTTTTTTTTATTTTTTTTAATCTTATTTATTTATTTTTTAATTAAAAAAAAAAAAATCACATAATTAAATATATTAAATCTTAAACCAAACAACTTATCCATGCACCTTTGTTTAAATTTGTTTAAATATAACAACTTAAAAATATAATATGTATATAAAATTGTAATGAAATTTAAAAAATACATAATTTTAGTAAAAACCTCAAATTTAATTAAGTTGCCAAAGGTGCCTTAGCGCCGTGGACGAAAGTGTGTTTTACTATTTGGTTTAAAAATGCTCGCTTTTCGTTGTTAGTAAAAAAAAAGTGCCTAGAGCTTGGGCTCGCGACTTATTGCTCCGCCACTGGTTGCTGCAATTTCACGGCTTTTCTGGGAAAATTGTTTCACGTGACAGGTTCTGGACCAGGAAACACGACTGGGAGTACTCTGTTTTCTCATGAAAGCGAGCAGTTGGCGTGCATCCGTTCAGAGAATGCTGAAGCTGCGCCACAACGGCCGTTAATTGGGCAATTGGTTTCGGTTTGGTTTGCAGTCTGATGTTTCTGGAAAGCAGCAGGTGAACTCGGTTACACACGATAATGAAAGCGCTTAGAATGAGCGCACACGAACTTCTACATTTATGTACATTTTGTGCACTATAAATGCCTTTATTTTTCTTATTCTATGGACAGCGAGACACTGAGTTCTGCGCATAGTACTCGGCACTCAATCGGCGCCTTTCATCAGAATCGATTTGGGTATTTGAAAGTTTAGAAGGTTCACGCTCTTCTAACCAGCGCTGACACTGCAAAACTCGTTAAACAATTATAATTGTATCCTTTTTAAAATAAGATATACCGATAGTGTGCCAGTAATATCAGTTGTCAAGGATTTTCTTAAGAAGTTTGACATTTTTCTAAAAATTAAGACTGACCTTGTTCTTTACGGCCCAGAATAGGTTCCAACTTCATTCGCTAAATCGGAAAAATGCTAAGCTTAAGTTGACAGACCTTCACGGGTGAGCCATAAGGCCAAGGTCTATTGCAAGACATACATTCAATCGTTAGCATTGTCCCTCTTTCTCGCCGGGGACCGTGTATTCGGGTCTTCTCCACTGACGAGAACGAGAACGAGAACGAGAACGAGAACTTAATGAGCCCCGCTGTAAAGCATTATCGGTTTATGCAAACGAAGCAAATAATTGGAGCAACGTGCAAACACTGCCGACCGAGACCACAGTGTCAACCGAAGTGCCAGAGAGACACAAAGTGTGCATGCGACTGCATTTACAAAGTAAGCAAACATTTACAAAGTGTTCGAATTATGCAAAACTGCACGAGCTGAACGCCCAGCTCACGGAGCCGAGTGGGCAGTGGTGCGTCCGTCTGCGGAGGTCCGAGGTTTAATGCATGCAGCTCCGACGCACCTTAGCGTTGTAGGTACACATGTCGCAGGCGGTGATTATTGGAACCGATTTCTTAATTTATGTAACTTCCGCTCCTGAAAGTAGCCCCCGCACCGCCACTGGCATTGCTCCAGTTTTTAAGCCAGTCGTGTAATAATATCGTATCGGGTACATTTTTGTTCCTCAGTGTCCTCGAGATGATGAGTTATAAAGAGTCCGAAGGGTTGCGAATGAAGCAAAAGATCGATCGGTTACATCGATCAGGTCTCAGCTTAATGCCAAGAGCAGGAGCTCATTGGAAAAAGATCGGCTTCATAGAGCCGCCAAATTTTAGAGATGTCTCTAGAAAGTGTGCTATTTTAAAAAGAAGCAGCATTTCCATGAGAGACAGTCGGTTTAGCTGTTAAGTAGGTCTCTATGTCAAGTTGTCACGCTCGGCACGCTCGCTCCGATTAGCGTTTGCGCGCTCTGGTCCCTCTGGCATTTGTCGAGCAAGAACAAAACGTTCCACGCGAAGAGCCGCGGCGCTGTAAACGTTCCTAATAGATGGTCAGTGACCGTTACTGCATGCACAGTTACACGGCTCGTTTCTGTGTAAACCGATAAATTGATTCTTCTCATTTTCACTTTCTCGGAAACACTAAAAGAACCCTGGCGATAAGATCTCGGAGTGTCGAGGGAGAGCCGCCGACGATGGTCTACGATCACTGCTGCGCCACATTCTAAGGCTGCCCCTGTCTTTGCAGGCCAAATATTAGCCTTTGAGTTAGTAGAGCAATAAAAATTAAATAAAACGGTTCTTAATAACTTGCCCGAAAACGCAGATGTTCAAGGGCCGTGTCCGATATGATCGCGGCACTTCGCTGCTGAGACGATTCGATGATTTATACGACCGTCGTCAGTCAAGTGGTGGCTGGCTTTGTTTTATTAATTTCGCTGCAGTCGTCCGTTGGCCGCAGCGTCTCCGCTGCGCGGTGCATGCATTGCATAATAGTTTATTCAATAAACTGTGAATGGAAAAGGCAGTCCGTATCTGCACAAGGCGTCATTCATGATCGCTGCTTCTTCTGCGGCTGCTTGGTTTGTTTTTATGATTGGTTTATATCTCATTCGATCTTCAAGTTACCGCGTTTGCCACCTCGCGACGGCCACGCCGTGAAATGCTTCAGCATAATTGAATGTCTCTGCCAAGATTTCGTTCTATCGGCGTGAAAAGACTCAGCGCTTGCTGCCGAGTGAGGATGGAAGAAAGGAATAAGCAAGGAAGGTGCATTGTAAGGAGTCCGCCGTGCTACGCTCTCAGCTTTTAATTTATTAAATAGTTTCCGGTGGGTCCAAAGAGCAGTGCGTCGAATCCATTATTAGCAGCTACACTATTTTTGCTTACATTGTTGGAGCTCTTCCTCTTCTCCTGCGTGCTCCAAGTGTGCACGTTTTGACACAATCGATTACAAGAATTGTGCGAACGGTCGCTTTGTTCGAACAGTCGAGTGTCCCATACTGAATTTGGAACACGGCAGTGACCACTACAAATAATAAATTACTTGTAAAGCAGGCATTGCCGCCACCCTCGAGCGGCAGTCTGCGCAGAGGAGCCTCCACGGAAACCTTACAGTTCGTTTGTGGATTTCGTGTCATATCAGGCATGTTCAATGAGCTTAAAACGGCAGCAGCGGTTGCTGCCTGGCCGTACCAAAGTCCGCACAGGCGCTGTGTGCGGCCCGAGGTCCGAAAAGGTAATTAATTAAAAATTCCTTGCAACACCTGAAGCAACAACACGTCGAAAAGTCTAAAGACCCCGAAAACAAACGACAAGCGCAAAGACCAAGACACGGAGACTGACACATTGTTCAGCCACCGCTTACCGCGGCGACCTACGCCTCCGCCGGGGATGGCCGGGCCAGCCGAATCACGCTAGTTCCGCCGCGACGTCACTTGGCTTGGCTTCAGATCGGCAGGAATCGAACGAGCCACCGGTGGCTGTCACAGCCATGATTACTGTACCTACAACCAAAAAACTGTCCTCATGTTTTCGTCGAAATTTCCGGACGAAAAGGGTCTCCATTAGATGTCCACATCTCGTTCAATTAACATTCACAGAGATTTTTCGGCTGTCGTCTCTTTGGGTCGCGCTGTATAATGAACTGATTTGCATTTTGCACAGACTTTAAGCAACGCCTTGAGTCTCGCGAAGGCTCTGCGGGCTGCCGGGCTGCAAGGTGTGAATCAATTAGGTGCTTCCTTTTCGCATTCCTGCGCGCTTGTGATCACGACAGCCAAATCCAGAAAATGCGCCCGGCTACCTGCAGCCAAAGCCACACATGGAGCCAATTCGATTCCTAGAAACCTTCTGCAACCTTGGAACTAACAGCTTTAGAGGTACACACTGGACTACTGGACATAGGCCGGATTGAATTGTGTATGTACATCCAGGCTGTCCCATTTCTAGAACATGTCCCACTTTCAGAACATGTCCCATTTTCATTTTTACATATTTTAATTACAAAGTTTCAGTGTCTGTATAAAATTTGCGGCTTAATGTCGCAAGAACAGGCTGCAACGATAAACGGTTAACTTCTGTCTCTGTCAGCCGCACCGTGAGACTGTTCAGCGCTTGTTTATGTGTTGATTATTATTAATTGTTGAATTGTTTAATTGCCAAAAAAAAAAAATTTGCAAAAGAAAAAAAACAATTTTTTTTATTATGTGTATTTTTTGGTGGCGATACAAAGATTTTCTTAAATTCTCTTACAAATATGCTGGAATGAAGATTGTGCGAGCTTGTCAGATTTGAGAAAATGCACGATCTCTTTTTTTTTTTAGAAAAAAACCGTCTTACTTTTCTTTTCTTTTCTTACCGCCGTGTACAGCGACAAGAACTTTGATGATCTTCTTCACACTTTGCGAAGAAAAACACGAAAGATTCATGAACTGAGACAGCCCTGAAACATTCGGGCCGATGGAGAAGGAGAGCGCGGTAAGGCGGCAGCACCAGTTGTCTTGAAGTCTTCTGGCCCACATTTTATTATATGTTATAAGTTCATCCTTTAATGGCTTTAAAATGGGAGATTACGAAACACGCTCCACGGCGCCATGTGTGGCAACGTAAGTAACTGGAAACATTTATGGCTGCAATTACACCCTAAAATTCAAATTACAGCAACAGGCGGCCGGGCGCAGTCGGCGGCAGTGGGAGACGAAGTCCAAGTGGCGATAGTTCGCCGCGCCTGCCCCAAGGCTCGGCCGGCGCTGGTGGAGGGTGCAGGGCAGTGGCTGTCTGTCTGTCCACTGCCCAAGCAAGGGCATAAATAAATGCTAACTTAGGAATTTATATCTTCAGTCCGACAGCGGCCAACTGATAAACCACTAGAGTCGAAAGTTTTTAGAGAAGCCATTAAAACCTTGTAGTGGTAAAATTAATTACTTTCTGTTTGAGTATTTTTGCTGCTCCCGTTGTTTTTGCTGTGCCGACTCACCGCAAGGCCAAAATGCAGCATGGCCACATTTTGGGCGTCCAACCGGAATGACCTTTTCCTTGCTTTCTGTTCCTTTCTTCCTTCTTCTTCCTTCCTTCCTTCCTGCCTTTTTCTTCACTTTATAATGATGTTTCTTTTGGACTTTGTGCACTTTGAGTGGACTTTTCTTCAGGACGCTCATTCCCAACATAATGGTTTTTTCGAGCGAACTCGAGCTCGGCGCATAAACGGTTTACGTATAAACTTTGTATTATATCTTCCTTAAATCCAACAACGAAAATCAAGCCGAAAAAGGACAAGGACCGAAGGACCGATTTTCTTCGGTCATGCGTACATAAAACGCCGGTGGGCGTTTGGGTCTGGGCCATGAATAGTTTGCAGCATGCATATTGTACATACTCGTACATCCAATATAACGTGACAACATGACATTCCTTTATTACCATCTAAGAAAGCTACTATTGTTAGAACATCGACTTACTATACTTTTTTGTGACCAAATTTTAATGGTTACAATGTGCGACTAATACTTAATTGGTGACTTTTTAGTTTTAGTTTCTTGGACTTAAAATGTTAGTAGGCACGTACGGATGGGCACATTCCATTCAGAGTCCAAATCTTCAAATTTTCACAAAACAAAATGCCCCTCGTTTTTAAAATGCAAAACTATAAGTATTTTAAAATAAACAAACTGAGCTTAAACACTTTCAAAATAACTGGTGTACTTAATTTGTTTACTGTAATTTTTTTTAATAGAAATATTTTCTTGATAAAGGGATCGATAAGTTTCTTAAAAGCGGCTCCCACACAACATTTTTAAATTTGTAACTGGTCCGTTGTAAAAAAAAAGATTGCTGACCCTTGATTTAAGGGCCCCATTAATTGGAAAACTGAAGCGTACTAATTTTTCCTAAACCGCAGCATCCTGTAGACATTGAATTTTGTAGACAGCAAGTACTCAATTGATAATGAACGACTTAATACGAATCCTCATAACACCTGCCCGAGCAAGGTTGGTGTGTCTTGATTCGATACGACCAACTTGAAAGAAGATCTGTGTTGATTCGATTCGTTATTATATGATTGACACTAGTGTTGAACTCTTCAACAGCGTGGCACTAGTTCATTAGAATGACTTTAAAATGATTCGAATGACACTAATCCATTCGTTTGATTGGAATGCGCCTGCATGCGTATTAGAGGGCTGCATGGGACGTCTCGAACAAACGAATACACTAGAATAGAGCACGAATGAAAATTAACCCATTAACTTAAAAATTCACGACTATTCGTATCTCTATTCGTTTTTGTATGAATGAGACTAGGGTTGAAATTAAAAAAGAACAGATTCCTGATACGAATCCCGAAACGGTCAATAGATACTGAAACTTCATAGTATTGAGAAAAAGTTTTCCAAATATACTTCACCCGGGACGACCCTATGATACTTACAGTCATACACAACGTACTGATGCATACACAGAGCCAAAACACCACATAAAATAGAACAAAAACAATCAGATTTCTCTATGCTTTTCATCAAAGACGGAAGCCTTATTAAAACCATAGAGAAAATCTGATTAATTTAAAATTAAAAAAGAAAGTCATATTAAAATACTAATTCAATAAGAAAGTCTTATTGTTTTTCATAAAGACGATCTTATTAAAATACATATTCAATAGGAAAATCTTATAGTTTTCATAAAGACGATCTTATTAAAATACATATTCGATAAGAATATCTTATTGAGACGATCTTATTAAAATACATATTCAATAAGAAAATCGTATTCTTTTCCAGTCTTATAAAAATAAAAATATTTTTTCATGTTTTTTATTTCATTTTATTCATACAAGATTTCAAGAATATTAATCACAAAATTTCATGGTTCAAGCCAGAAAAGTAATATGCTATTATTTGTTATTTGTTTGCAAAGTATTGTATTTATAAAGACGGAAAGTACTCACAACTGAGAAGCAAAGATCGTCCATTGTAAACAACGCCAATTTAAAAAAAAATTAATACGAATTATAGATCTGAAGTAAACCTGACAGCAAAAATATTACTCTCAAAGTTCCGGCCAGACAGACGATATTTTATAAGAAGTGTTTCTCATTAAAAGAAGTATATAATAAGAATTCTTCATACTTTCATACAGACTTGTTTATTTCATGAGTTTTTGACGTTTTGAAGTTTTGGAAAATATGAATTTTTTATCAAAATCACGAAATTTATAAGATTAACTTTTTGTTTCAAGACAATAAGATTTTCTTTATAAAATTAATAAGATTTCTCTATGAAAAAAACATATTATTTGTATGTTTCAATAAGATTTCATAGTAAAATCGCTCAATAAAGAGATCTTATTATTTTTATGTGGTACTATTTTTCTCTGTGTAGCGAGCAGATAATAAATCACAGTATACTGTACATTGGAGAATTATCGAAGGAAGCTCAAGAGAAGCGGAACAAGGGCTACAGGTACTATAGGAAACACACGAAAACGTGTGCTCGATAAGAAGAATTCGATGAGGCCAAAGTGACAATAAAAGAATTGATAATAAAACCCATAATAATAACGTGGTGATAATAACGCCCACTTACAAATAGTAAATTGTAATCTATTAACTCATTTACAACAGCGCTTCTCTCAACTCTTGTCTAAGACGGTGGACTTCAGATTCCTTCAGGCCGTAGGGCATAAAAACTGTCGCTCATTTTCAATGCTGAAACTGCAAAGGCCGGCATAACTTCTTTCGATTTCACTATAAAAACGTACACAAACAGAGAAGAAACAAAAAACATTCCCCGTTTTTCAACAAACATGAATTTTAGAGATATAAGCATTTCTTCATTCGGTGCTCTCCAATTCATAAGCGTGGCGAATAATCTTTTCCTTTGGAGTCGTCTTGTGTCGAGTTTTCAGAAGCGCTTTCGGCAGTCTCGTTACGATTCGAAAAATAAACAGATCTCTGCAATCAACGCTCGAGCCTTTTTCTGCTTCTCGAAAGTGCTTTTGAGACGTCTCAAGCAGCCCTCTAATGCGTATGCACTTCCAAATTTTTTTCCAACATTCTCATGTCATATCCTACATATTCTGTGTTCATAAAGTCTGTGTATGTTAGTGGCATTTATTTCCTTCGTTTAATTCATTGTGATTCGTGTGATTCTTGCAATCCATTGCCTTTGGTGTCATTCGTTGTCATTCATTGTCATTCGTTGCGTTTCGAATCAAAAAAGCAGTCATGATTCGAAAAAAGACAAAAACGGCAGTACATCTTTGCAGCTCTCTAGTATTGGGTTGGGGAAAAAGTATTCGGCGTTTTTCTCATCGCTTCCCTGTAAAGTGTCATAACTTTGAAACGGTTAGTTGCATCTGGCAACCTTTTTTTTTTGCTAAACAGGTGACAAATCAAGGCTGATAATTTGTGAAATTAATTGAGATTGGTTCGTCGTGTTGAAAAGTATTCCGAAGCAAGAACGAACTGAAAAAATACGCTATATTTTACAATTTTACAATTTTACTACGACCGAAGGAAGAATGCTATACAGGCTTGTGAAAAAATTTGTGGTGTTTATGGCGAAGATACTGTATCCCAATCAACTGCCAGGAAAAGGCTCGCTCGCTTTTGTTCTGGGAATTTTGAAGTGAAAAATGCTCCTCGCTTTGGTCGACCTATCGCCGAAAAAGTCGATGAAATTATGGCTAAGGCCATCAGTCGAGCAGTCGCGACATCGCGAAGGAACTGCAGACCGACCACAAAATAGTTTTAAACCATTTGCATAAAGCTGGTATCACAAAGAAGCTCGTAGTTTGGGTGTCTCATGAACTGAGTGCAAAAAAGACTAGGTACATACAGCTTTATTGACCCGGCAAAAACTAAGACTCTTCGGCTTTGATGCATCCACCGTATAGTCGTGACCTTGCACCGTCACCGATTATCATTTCTTTCGAGCTCTCCAACACACTCTTTGCTCTTGAAAAAATTGGCCTCAAAAGAGAACTGCGATAAGACTCAGGTGCCAGTTTTTCCAACATAAAACTCCGGAATTCTACAAGAAAGGAATAATGGTTATACCCAAAAAATGGCGAAAGGTAGAAGAATGGACAATATTTGGAATAATAAAATGTTTGTTACAAACAAAAGAAATGTTGTATCTTTTTACTAAAAAAACGCCGAATACTTTTTCCCCAACCAATATGTACCTACATATTTATGTATGTAGCTATTTGTATGTACCTATTTGAAGTTGAAAGACCTTACGTTGAAATATTTTAAAGCAATAATGATACTACTTTATGTAACACAGGCATTTTATTGAATAATCTTACACACAAACGTTTACGCTGAATTCTCTACAGTAACAAGAATAAATTGTTCATTGGTTTTTATGAGACCGAATAAGTCTCAGAACCTGCAAGGTTTTCAGTTCTGAGATGTTTTGGTTACATATTTTGAAAATATCTACATTAAATAATAAATACTGATAACATTTCATTATATAGTCGTACAATCTAACCGCTATGCGGTACCCTCTTTAACCATTGATTTTGGCCTGAGTGTGAGGTTTTCGTTTCAGGTTAGAAAATAAAATTCTGCAGCTTCAGCAAAATGTTCATCGATGTTTCCGAAGCTGCAACTCTCTGATAGTGCCATCCGGCTGATGACACGAAGAGAAAAGCATGACGAATACAATGTAAGAGACCACCAAAGGCGCGATAAGCTTAAGGCGCGGTGTCATGTACGTGTATGTGTGTACATACTTGGTTTTTGTAAATATTGCAGAACTAAACAAAAGGATCGAATCTAAATGCCGACGCCGACGCCGGCACCATTTACTTTCACAATCGATTGCGGCAACGCTTCGATACGCGTTGGTGGAATTGTCAGATTGTCATTTCCGAAGCTTCAGCTGCGAAAGGAAAGCCAAAGCTGCCCTCAAAATCGGTTTGCATTAAAGCGTTTATTTATGTACGTTCACTCGCCCTGCAAATTGTCGTTCGAATTTCCATTTTTTTCTAACTGAATGAGAATGCAATCGGTTCTTTGCTTGTGGTGGAGCACTTTAAATGTACGGGAAGGTCCGACTTTTTCACTTCTAGCATCCGCCTTGATGGTCACTTTCCACACTGTGCTCCTTTACTGAACTGGCGAATGACTGAAATCTTGGTTCTCACCACAACTCGCTCTGTTGATTGAGAGAGAGCTCCACGAAACTCGAAAGAGATCCTCGAGCAATCAAGCTTGCTCTGCATAAGAATTATCAAAGAGAAGACACTTCTGAAGAGACAGCAAGCAACCATGCGCGCTCGCAGGGGAACTCACGCTCACTCACGCGAGGGAGCCCACAACACAGTGTTATTTTCAGTGCTTATATTCATGCTCTTCGCACCATGGCTCCAAAAAAACCTTGAACTCTTCGTCCAATAGCTGCTTTTGTCACAACAGGCGGACCCACTATTTCGGAGCCAGAGCGAGTCACAAGACAGAGTCCGCCTGAGTTGCATAGTTTGATAATTGGAGAAATAAAGGGAAATAGTGCAGAATGTAGGGATTTCTTAGATAGAGTATTAACGCGGTGAGAGCGAAAGAAAATCTATTAACTATTAACGCGAGAACTGAGCCCCAGCAGAGTGTGCGAATGAATATGCAGAGATACGTGCTCGCACTCGGCCATGGCTGCCTATTTATACAGACGGACTGGAGGAGAGTACTGAAGCTTTACCTGCACAACACATTCTAAACTGCAGCTTTCCGGCTTTTTGAAGCTTGAGCGGAAGCTTGAGTGTCCCTAAGCTCTTTTCTAATATTTAGTTGAAGGCTTAATTATCTCAGATCGCTGCACTTATTCCGGAACCCAGGAGCTGTCAAAATACCATCCACGAATCTCGAGCTTTGCGGGATTACAATACTTGGATCCAACGGGATACTTGGATACTGTAGCGTGATGCTGTAGGCGTGGCGTGGCCACGCGTGGGTGGGTAACCAAGCATGCACCCCGCGAAGTGTAAAGAAAAATAGTCACAACGGAATCGGGTTAAACTTGCAGCAATTAGCAATTATGGGACCTGGTTGGGAAGGCTGTGGGTCAGCCGCGCCTCCCAACGTTCGACAACACCAAGCACATAATAATCGACTAATAGGCAACATATGTATGTACATATAGCCCACTCGGGCGCGATTCCAGCTCGTCACCTTTCCAATTAGTGCTGCGTGTAAAAACGCCACACGATGCGAAAGGATTCGCGTAAGCTTCCATTATGCTAATGTGACATCGAACGTCCATTCAATCAATGGTTACGGCTCAGCCCATCCATCAAACGGCTGAGGTGTCAACCACACTCGCGGCCACGGAGAGGTAATTTCGAAAGCGGGCCGTACATTTAAATACAATCTGCGAAAAGTACTTGCACAAAAAACGAACAAGCCTTTTTAAATTTGAAGTCGGCTGGGTCATCACTTCCGCTATCGCCACCTCGCGGCGACGCGACACGGCGCAGCATGGCGAAACAACCCTTAAGACGCGTCGCTATCTCCAGACTCGGCACGGCCTTCGGCAAGTTGAGGCGCGCTAATCAGACGGCATATGATTGATTGATGCCTTTCATAAGATTGGAATTCTCGCAGCCAGAATATGATGCAAATGTCTCGACTGAATATTGCGGAAACAATTTTCTAATTTCTGAAGTCATGAAGCGAGAGAAGAAGTCATGATGCAGGGTTGGTTGACGGCAGGCCGACGACCAGCAAAGTCAGATGCGGCGTCGCGTCACGTCGGTGGGGCTTTTTTTAGGGTATGTTTGCACTATAAGCGGGGTAATAGTAGAGCTAAAGTATAGTGGAGCTCATCCAACGTGCATGCACCCACGAATAAAACTTGAAAATTGATCATGGCAGAGAAGAGAAGAGAAGAGCGGAGGTAATACAAGAATGCTAATAACCTTGCTCCCGCTTTGTGAGGTCAAAAGGGCTGGGAGACCGTTTAGGACGGCAGAGACCAACCAACTACTATCAAATACACCGATCGGCCTATTACAACATTATGGCAGATCGCTCCACAGCTTTTTCCCTTGTTTACGGCTTTCCCGACGCCGATTAACACGGCCATTCGCGTTGGCGGCGGAAGAAGCCCCGCTCTCTCGGCCTGAGACGGGCCAAAGTGAGACGGGCCGGCCTGGGCCGCACGATGTTCCGAGAAACCATTTCAATTCCGACGTAATCGCGTTAACAAAATATTTTAATGAATTTGCAGTGACAAATATAATCGGCGATAGCGAATCGGTCTCCGCCTGACTTCCGCCATTTTAAATGCAGCTCTTTAGAAACGAATTTGCCTTTTATTGTGGCCATTCCGGGCGAAAGAAGGTTTTATTCGGCCGACGCAGCCAACGTTAACTTTAATATCGCTTTTATTGGAGGGTAAAACATCAGAATCAATTAAGATATTCATAATTGATCGCAGCCCTCGGCCCCGACCAGGCCCGGCTCCGCTGGGAACATGGCCAGACGGCCCAAAGGCGGCAAACGTAAAGAAGAAACGAGAATAAAAATGCTGATTGGTAACAAATGTCCGTGTGTTCACTCGGACGATAAAAAGCAGTGAAACAGGAGAAGAGACGGAATAATGTCACACAATTCCGCGGTGATAAAACTGAGCGAGCGGACGGGCGGACGGTCGGTCGGGCGAGCGGCTCAGCAGCAATATATTGCCATACACTCTGCCATTAAAGGGCAAACGCATACAGACCACAGACCGTCACACACTCGCGCCGCAGCCGACGCGGAGAGCCTGCATGCGGAACAAGCGAAACGCATGTCGGCTCACAGCGCCGTTTAGTGCAGGTAAAACACGGCATCGGCAACTCTGAACACAGCCCGAAACATGGAAAATACTGTGCTCGACATCACTAAACGAACGTCCACGGTATCAGGTTTCGTACCGTGAGTCCGCACCGTCAGTCGGCAGGGCCGGCAGGGGCGGATGGTGTACAGAGCGAGACTACGGTTGGTCGGCCAAGAAGAGGCACTCATTTCACGGCCTAGACAATCCGAGTGCGCTATCTTAAAGACGCATGTACAACAGCAACAAAAACAATTAAATTACCTTTGCGTACCGGTTAATGGACGATTGCACACTTCGTCCCTGCCGTCGGGAGGTTCGTGCGGCCGCAGTTGTTTTCGGAAACCTAAATCAAACCACATGCACTCATCCTTATCCGTCCAGAAATGCACAACCGTGCGCCCGATCAGTATCTGCACGCTTGCTGGTGACCCAACATCTTCCCGTTGTCATTCATAAAGTCCTGGTGACGACAGATAACGAGGAGACTACGAGGCCAGCCGTGCTGCTGGCGCCTTGCGATAACTTGGCGAGGCGCAGTGACATTCCAGCTCCGTCAATAGCCATCCGTCTGTCGTCCTGTCGTCTTCCTCAACTCCCGACAGCCGCTGGCTATGCAACGTCTGCTCTGACTGTACCCGGACTGTTGGTACGTATGAGTGTGCATTCTATCAATTGACTAAATTGAAGCGAATCGTCACAAGTTCCAACTAAGTACAACGACTTACTTACTAAGTCGCACTCAAAATATTCGTCCATTTTCGACATTCTAAAACATGCTACAAATATACGTATTAACGTCTTAATCCATTGCAATTGTGCAGGAAAAAAGCCAAGGCATTATAATTGACCACTAACTTGGCCAAAAACCGCTTGCTCTCTTTTAATTTCATATATATGTATGTACATACAAACGAGTATACATTTAACAGCCTGGATTTACGAGCATTTCAAGGATACCTCGGTGTATCCTTTTTCGACTCGGATTTTGAAGTCATGAATGAAAAGAATTTGAACGAAGCAACCCAACCCGTGATTTCAGCGTCACGAAAACTGCAGCCAGACCTCACAGGACCCTCGCCGCAGCCTCTCAGTGCCGGTCCTGACGCAGACGTCATCTACGCAGTCGTGTATCTTTCGATTCAGGTCAGGTGCGTGGCGTATGGCGCCACACGAAGCAAGGACAGTTTTTGGCAGAGTTATTACTAAGTAGAATGTGAGTATTCCCACGATAACATTTCAACGTTCATATTTTCGACTTTGCTGAGGAAAGATAACGAATTTGTCGGACGCTGGAAGGACCGCCACACTGAAAGATCCCAACCACGACATTTATGGCCAATAAAAAGCATTCGAAGTCAAGGAAGGAAGTGTTGGCAAGCGAGTGAATGTCAATTGAGAGGAACTGCTTTAAGTATCGTAACCGCAATCAATGCATTCATGTTTTCTGCATAACGACAGAATCTCATCGGTTGGCCCAGAAACTGATACGCTGTATCCCAAATCCCTTAAACCTCCTCCTCATTGACAACATCGACGATAATTCAACTTAACTGCTTTTTCTATGTAAACTATTTAACTATATTTGCTTAGAATTTGAAGCTATTGAATTCAAATTGGACGCAGATATGAAGTTTTTACCTTTAACAGTTAGAAACTTTGACTTTTTGCTGAGAATACATGTATGTATGTATGTATGTATGTATGTATAGGTAATCCTCGAATAACACGCTTAATTCGTTCCGTGTTATTAGAAATCGTGTTATTCGATAGTAATGATTCATAAATTCAATTTAGAATGCACGAATTGGAGAAGTTAATATCTTTTTTTCCAATCTGTTTTTTTTTAAAGTTTGTAAAGCATTTCAGCTTTCTAGGAATAAATACGTAAGTGAAAAAAAACTGATAAAAAATTAATGAGTTATTAAAGATAACAACATTGATACAATGAATAAATTCAAGCGTCAAGTCAATCAGTTTTAGTTGCATAATTTCAGGCAGGGCCGCCTAATTGTAAGCCCGCAAGCAAACCTCAGATAATCCACGGAAATTAAATCTAAATAGCAGGTAATATTAGCCATACATCCATCCATACATATATATACATATACATATTATGTATATATATACATACACTCGGTCTAAACTCGATTGGTCGTAAGTGCGAGAGGTCGCAAGAGTAAAGAGTAAAGAGTAGGTAAGTAAAGTAAGGAATATGATGTTGTTGTGGGCAAAAAACGTTCAATTAATGATACCTATTGATAAATATTTTTATCATCAATGAAGACAAATACAAATACAATACAAAAACAAAACAAAAGTAAATTTCTGTTATAAAAAGCGTTTGAAAATTTTCCTAAAAATATGTAGACTCATTCAACGCAATTGTGGTTTATTAATTTTTCAGGTTATAAAAACTAATTGTGAGACATTTCATACCAATTTTTAAAGGAATTTCCGAGCCTATTACTGACATTAACAGTGATGAGTTAATGAAGAAAATCATATCTGAAAATTATGAAAATGTTGAGGAGGTAAAAAGAACCCCGAGGATCTCCGCAATTTCGCAAATATTGTACAAATTTAAATCGCATTCTACACAAAGTCGTCGATTTTCAAAAAACTCATAAACAGCTTAATGATACCAATTTGTCCATTTTATTTAGAATTCTGTCGTGATATTCGTGAACAAATGTTATGCTAATTTTATAACCGAGTTATATTCAAACTGAGTTAAAACGATTTCGTAGGTTGAATATGATTACTTTATTTTTTTATTTTAATAAAGAAGCGAGAAACCCGAAATGTATGTTTAAAATATATGGAGAAGTCAATTTTTGCGCGAATGATTTCGTACAGTTTTCCTAAAATCGATTCGGCCTAAAATTCTTTACAATTGTTACAATTATTCTGTTTTTAATGGAATAATTTTTATAAGTTTTTAGGGATGACTCCCGGGCATGATATTGTAGAATGAGCAGTTGTTTTGGGCTATGTATTGCAAATTATATACATTGCCCAAAACCTATTTTACCATTTTACCGTACATATAAACAAGTTGCAGTCCTTATTTCTTTATCATTACAAAATACATAAATGTACTCGTATTATGTTTTTTCATGAAAGTTTTGCACTAAACGCTTAACATTCATTTCACGTTTACAGTGCAGCGACTGGTCGTAACTACTGACGGTTCTGACTCAATATAAAATTCTCTTAGAATTGCAAATCGATTTTGAAAGCTTTAACTTCACTTTATAATTGTATTTGGTGGGACGCGATATCGCAAACCATAATTTCTAACTGTTACGATATTTTCAGTGAGAATGTCCCGAATTATTGTTCTGATTTACCTTGAAAATTTGCTTGATTAATTATAACTATAATCTTTCTTATATATATATATATATAAGACCATAAATCCATATTTTTTCTACTCAAAAATCATTGGTTTGAGATGTCAAAGAGGCTCAGAAAAATAAAGTGCTAAGAAGACACTTTTTTTTCATGTTAAAGTTGAAATAGTCACCCGGGTGCCCTGTCAGCCGAATGAGGGTTAAAACAGTTCTAGGGTCAGTTCCAACTAGATCCAACTAGAAAATTGTTCATTTAGAAAGATAATTGGCATAGACTCTACGTAGTAGGCTACGGATAGCGCAGAACTGCCTGCTTGAATTTGAGGCATCGCCTGAAAGTATGCAAAGTTGTTTACATTAGGCTAAATTTCTATAATTTAAAGATTTGGCTGAGTATTGTTAGGTACAAGTACGAGTATAATGAACATATTAAGGAGCAAACCTTGATTGATTTTAATCCTTATAGTGACATTTTTATTTCACTTCAAATTTCAAACTTTAAAGCAGAAGTAAGTACTTATAAGGAAATTTTAAAAAATCAAGTGTTTGGAGAATACATGGGAATGGGAATGGAAAAAACAAAAGGAAAAGAAACAAGGAAACAAGAAGTTAAAATCAGGGTACTCGTAACTACTGTGAGCTGTAAACTTTTTGGTTACGACGTACATGACAACCTACTAAGTTGGAAACTTAAACCAAAATTTTCGACCGTACTGGGACTTGTAATGTCCCATAATTGCAATTTATATAAAAAATTAAATTTTTTCAAAAATTACCAACAATTATTTTTACCAAAAATACAAACATATTTTATAATTTTTCCTATATATCATTTCCTATATATAATTTTCGACAAAACGGGGAAAAACCACATAAAATGAAAAAACACCAAAATTTAGCCCTTATTTAAATTTTGCTTGGGTTTTATTTAATTTTTTTGTAAGAATGAAGATTTGTTAGGAAATTAAATAAAGCCCGCAATAAACTTATTATATTGACTTGGATGCAAAAATGAAATTACGGCGAAGCAGTTGTTGCAGAAGACCTTTATTAGTTTCGTTCTGTTGGACTTATTGAAAGGCCGAAGACCGCTTACACAAAGAGGCTCTAAGTGCGCAAAAGAACTTTGCTAAATGAGTAAATGTTGGACCTACTGCAGCATTTAATCTCTTAACGCGGCCGAATGCTTTTCAGACACAGAAACAGTTTAGTTGCAGAAGAACTTAAATGATCACATTACCTTTGGACTTACTGTGTTTATTGGATTAATTGGATTGGATTTAATTCCTTCGCGCTGAAGCAGAGACAGTTTGGTTGTTTTGTTGCTATTCTAAGAATTAGAATAGTATTTTCACTCATTTTGAAAGTGACTTAAGTCCATTCATAGTAATCAAAAACCTATTGTTAGTTAAACAGTGCTTATTATGCTAATTGAGTTTTTAAATTTTATACTCTAAGAAGAACGGTTCTTTACCTTTTTAAGAACCCGCACCCCCTTCAATATAAAAATATGTCCTCGCACCACCATGAAAAATAGGTTTCTTTTTTGTATATACAGGGTGTGGCGTAAGTAGTGGATAACCCGTTGTGTACTTTTAGGGGCTAACCCAGCTGCTCAGAAAAAAGATATTAAAAAACTATTTACAAACTACTCTAAGAGCTATGCCACTTTAAAACAAAACAAAAAAAAAATTTTTTCTGCCTATGACCACATTATTGGGCACTACAACCACATATTTGGGAATTGCCAGTGGATTTAAAAAAAAAATATCATTGAGTAATGGGCCTTTGCCATGCGCAGCACAATTTACGACCAACTGTTATGGTTTTTTTCCAAAAAATTTTAAAAACAAAAATTTGGTTTCTGTTTTTTTTAATGGCTAAGTTTGAAAGCTTCTGGTGGAAAAAATATGTATGCAACCTAAATGGCCCACAATTTTAAAAATATTTTAAAAATCGGGCCTTATTTTATGTGGTTTTTATTCATGGAAATAAGGTCCAATTTGACAATATTAAATGAATGCCAAATTGAGCCTTAACGCAATTGAGTTTGAGTGCTATAGAGCTGCTTGAGTTTATTAAAACTGTACCTACTTCCAATGGTTGAATATAATTCCGAGTATAAATATAAATCTTCATCTTTAAACGCAGAGATTCCGAAATGTAGCGCAAGTACCGATCAAGAATTGAAAAGTGACATTGGTCAAAACAGTTCAATCGCTGGATACATGCTGGATGAGCATGTGGTCTGTGTTTTGACGAAGTAGTGGGAAATGTGGACATATTAATAACCCGCTTTTGAGTATTTTGTGAGTGTACTCGTATCTCTGCAGCATTCTTTCATCAGTGACGTAGCTAATATGGGCGGACACCCGGGGCGGAAGTGGTGGTGTCATGTCTATACAATATGTTTGTGAAACCTACACTCGGTGGTGGAGAAATCTACAGTCCGGTCAGACAGACCGACATTTTCTGAAGAGTATGGCAAAATGTAGGGTGTTTTTTGTTTGTTTAGATAGAACTAACTGAAGGGTTAACTGTCAAACGAGCTGGAAATCATCTTGGACTCTTAAATAACGCTTAAATAACGCTACCAAATTATCCACATTTACTTTAAAAATTATTTGTCGATTCGCGCAACTTATAAAAAGCATCTTTCGAACGCTGTATACAAAAGGGTGGAAGAAGATCCAAATTTATTGATTCCTCGTCCATCACAAAGATCTGGGCCTAAAGCAGAGATAATGACCCGTTGTTTTATTGCAAAATTGTGTTTAGCGATTAACAATCCGCAACTCAGAAATACGAGTATGCACCGTTTGGTGTAGTTTTCACGCTGGCATCATTGGACTTTATTTCTTAAAAAATAAAACCGTAGCTACCGTTAGAGTCAATGGAGATCGTTACCGCACCAGAATCAAGCAAATTCGGTTTCTCTAAGCCTATTTCAACAGAACCTATGATATCAAGTTTATCCATTATTAATATTAACTTATGCTATATAACATTAGCTTTGTATGCTTTAAAACATTAAGAACAACAGTTCAATAAAACGCTGTTGGTGAACGACAAACACCTTCTGATATTATTGTCTTATGACAGCAAACGTTGTTATGTCACTTTAGAAGACACAAAATGCCTTGAATATATCTCGTAAGTTCACTTGAGATTTAAGAATAGTGCGATATCAAACTGAAAAAGCGAAGGAATATACATTAACACGATTGCCTTTGCACAAATTTGCGACAATCGGTGAAGATTGTACCTTTTTATGAATGATACAAATTCTGAAGGAGATAAATTGATCACAAAGTAACGATTTTTTTACACACGGTGCCCACAATGCTGTGTGTGCGAAGTATTCGTCCGTCCCACAAAGTGTTAACTTATTGACAAAAATGACAAACAGTTCATTCATGTTCGTGCCTCGTGCATAAATCAAGAGTGTGCAATGTACCTACACTGCACACGTTTATTTAGAATAGAAGTTTCTTTTAACATTCGCCTTTTTGTTACTGACGCTGTGATTTATTTCCTACGTACTTGTTTATTAAAACCAATTATTTCTTCTTCTTCTAACACATACACGGAATTGTGTCTGTCCTTAATAAAATGAAAACAGAACGATGGTGGCGTTTAATGGAGTTTCGGTATGTCATGCTAACATTAGTACAAACATGTTCAAAAATTACTTGACGCAACAAATAAGCGTGCTTTTTCACAGCCATGAAAAGATGCTAGACGTATCACATTTTCTTGTAAATAGTAAAGTTCGTAAAGTCAATTTAATATTGAATATCTTAAGTATTAGTATTTTAATACTTATTAATAGCTGATACTTAATAATACTTAATAATAATGTCTTAAGTATGATCTTAGGTATTACTAACTAATATTAAAATTCATGAATTTTCCACTTCTGTTGAAAAAAGTCGTGAATGATTGTTTTCCATCGACGCCAACTAATGCAGGATTTCCATTCGTTCTGAAACTCCTTTTGGAGTTCTTTTGATGAGCTACTTAGAATGAAACTAAGGAATGAAACCTAGAATGTCAACATCAAAATAGGTTAGTTCTAAGAAATTTATATATGTATAAATTTTCTCTTACCAGCATTCAGAATTAGGCCTTTTATTTTGAAATTGCCGTAACAACGGTTTCCGGGGGAGAAGAGCAAAGATGGGGAGAAAGTCTTAGCATGAAGATATGAGATGACAAAAATGGTGTATAGATTGAATGAGTATTGTTTTGATGAAATTTATCTCACAAAATGTGAATTGGAATTTGTTTTTGGGGCTAATAAAACGGTTAATGAGTGTTAACAGTTAATGAGAACAGGCCGTTTTAGGGGCCATGTCAAGTCGCTAACTCTTCGGACGCTTGAATAAAACGCAGCACTATTATCTGATATTGCTTTGTAAGGAAACGTTGTGCAGTTTTTGCAATATACCAAAATCCTTTTACGAAATTAGTTCGTAAAAGGTTTCAGTGGAAAGACATGCACATACACAAATTCTTGAAAGTCCATACTTTGCCCAGATTTTGGAAGATATACGATAATGCTTGTACATTTAAGAGAGATTTAAGGTCATTTGTCAGCGAAGGGATAATTTGAATTTAAAGAATTCAAATGACCAACCTCAAACCATGACCTTATGTCATGCCACCTCAAACGTGACCTCAAATTGCTTTCTTTGTGGTAAGAAGTCGATCACGTAAAAGTCTTTAAAGCAACATTATGCACACCATCTTTGGTAATGGATAAAACAGTCCAATAGTAATTTTTTTGGGAATTATTTTTCTATGCTGTTCTTGTTGGTAAAAAACGCGAAAATAAAATTTCGATATTTCTTTCTCCATATCCAAGGATTTCAACAAATCCTCTGCAAAGAGAGATTTTTCAGCAAATAATGCATATTTCAAGAATACCATACAGGCGGGCAACGATGACAAACACATCGTATATATTTTTTATATTTTAATTTTTGCCCTTCAAGCTCCTAATTTTCGGGTTATTCAGAAAACTCCTTCAGGCTTGCACTCAATACTCTTCTCAAGCTGTAGCTTCTTGACGATGGCTAAAAAAGTATTTATAATAAAACTGATATTAAAAAAGTTGTCTTGACTCATGAAATGTTTGTTACCTTCGGTTGGTGTCAGTTTGTAAAGGTCAGAGAAGCGCGATGCCGTAGCGCGTTTCGACGGCGTGTCTCGGTGCGAATAACGAACAAATGCTGCTGGCATCAACCTTTGGAACAACCCCGTTTCTAGGACCATTGTGGGTCCGTGAACCTAAAAGCACACTCAGAAAGTGTTAGTGTTTTATTTAGGAATTTCATTCCGTCTACCTGCCTCGTTAGCCGCTTTCTGGAGCTGGTCCATCCACTCAACGGAATGGCATCAATACCGCAGCAAGAGATTTACACTCTTCAATCCATATAAACACCGTCGCAGCCGCTGCGTTAACGACGAATTAAATCAGCCTCTCACTCGAGATCTAGATTTGGAGATCTTCTCAGAGATAAGGAATTTCCGGTCGCCACAATGCAGCCCACTTGCGTTCGCCAGCCAGCGTGAAGTGCTCGAAGTCGACGAACGGAGTGATGAGAGAAATTCACGGTGCTTTGAATGATGATCCAACCTGGAAGACGGTGCGTGCCGATCGGCTTACATAATCAATCACACTGCAAAAAAGCAGCAGTCCACTGCTAACCTATAAATGTAATGACAGAGTAAGACGTAAGTAAGTAAAATGAATAAATAAATGCGCGTTGAGAAAGCGTCTCCTGGTGTTTGCTTTAATACTGCTCCGAAATTGTGAATCCAGCACACGAAAAGTCTTAAGGGCTAAGGTCTTTGTCAACGGTTCAACGGTTTAACGGTTTGTCGTGGTCCATCAGTTATGCCAGATTTACTCTCAGTGTATTCTGTTGCGTCTGGCCCGTCGTCTTCTGTGCGCCTAATTAATAACGACCATTTCTGTATGCTCTCTGTTTGTTTCTGTTTGTTTTCGTGAATAACACAAACCCAAATGAGTTTACTTTGAGGACCTGCGTGGCGTATGCGACTCTTCTGGCTCGATTCCGGGCCATTAAGGCTCGCCGGGCCAGTAGATCAGAGCGGTTCATATCGTCTTATCTAATATTGCATCGGCCATCAAAGTGTTTTCGTTAATTTTAAGGTAAGATATATGGATTAAAGATTGGGATTGGACTTGGACTTGGACTTCGACTCTGACTCTGACGTGGGCAAAGGGTTCCGTCATCGACACGGCTCAGTTTGGGTCATTTGAATTTATTTATGCGCGTTAATGTGTCGTCCGATTGTCTGGCGAGTTTCACACGACACAGTATACAGACGCGTATGCACCAGACTAGGCCATAGACTCGTAAGGGGGCCGTGGCTCAGTAGCATCTGTGGAATGAGGCACCATTCATTCGGTGCTAAATTCTTACAGCCTCACAAAAAATGCTGTCCGTTGTTTTAATGCTTTCTTTTTAATAAATCTTGAATCCATCCCTCCCCACACCCTAAAGGGGAAGTGACACTGATCTTTACAGTCAGGCGCGCACTACGCAAAACCATAAAAAATTCACTTCGGTACACTAATGACCTCTAAGGCGGTATCTCCGTGAGTTTGACCCTTTCACGACTTTATTGTGTCATCAAACATGATGAGAGTTGATGTTAATGGAAACGACAAGTAAGCAGACAAAAGAAGTCAACGTCTTTTATTTAAATAATATACGCACGCACCCTCAATTTTCCAATTTCCTTTTCAATATCTTCATACATACTTCAATGGCATTTGCTGGAATTTTTAACTGTCCCGTTAATGTAGTCAGACAGTCGATGTTAGATGGTAAGTAATTTGAAATAGATTTAAAAGCACTTCGAAGAAGTTATGTGGTAATATGCAGTACAGCAGTCCAACTTCTTCAAAACTCAGGACTCTTTAGGTATGAAAATGGTGCTCTGTCGCCAGTAAGTACGTTACTTATGACCACTCGGAGGACATTAAGCAATAACTGACTGGCTGGCAAACGTTTCGCTGGCCTTTGAGTTGGTTACGCCTGATAACATTATTCTTAGTCGTGAAGCTATCGCCAGACATTTTTTGATTTGTATAGAAAACCAATAATTCATTTGCTTTAGCAGCTCTTTAGTAATTGCTTTATTTACCCAATCGCGGGCTCCCACAAGAAAATCACAAAAAAATATACACGTGGTATGTACCTATAGCTCTAATAGTTCGAATTTAATCACAATGGATTCTAATTGAGATTTAATTATTGAAGTCTCTAACGGATTTGGCCCTTACGGCCAGCCCACAAGGCTAAGATTTCTTATAAGAAAGCAGGACGGAATGGAACGCGCCGGGCCGGGACGGGACGGGACGGACAAGAAGAAGACCAGCACCAGCAGACCATGACAGACAACCGTGATAAGGGATGGACAGAGCAGCGGAGGTAAAAGGACCATCCTTTCAGCGCTTAATGAAGTGAGTAATTTTCTGTACTTAGGTACAAATAACTGAGAGGATAAACTTAATTGATTTCGCGGTGAAAATAACGAATCCTTAGCGGCGAACAGCTTCCTAACCAATTAGACGAAAGCCAAGGACTGTGGGCTTTTAATTTATTGAAACTGTTTAAGATTTATAAAATAGATTGGGTTCAATTAACTTTGGAGCTATGTTCAGCATTAAAACTATCTAAACGAAAAGTGATTGCTCGGATTTTGGTCTGTTGTTCACAGAGGACCACCAAACCGTTGGAAAAGTTGCAAAAAATAGTCATGTTTGACTCATTTCTTTAATAGAATCTGAAAGTTTCTTATACATACTACAGAATCAAAATGAAGAAAAAGTTTAAAGAATCGTGCTGCCATAGACCAAGAGGGCTTTTCGAGTACCCACCGACCGGTACGCTACACATTAAGAGAAACCATACAAATCCTGCATAATACCCTTTTAGTTGTGGTACGCGTTGACGGCCACATTCGGCCAAACACGCTCCCCGAAACAATGGCTTCGGTATAGCATATACTTTGGCAAGGTACACACGGCCTGGTATCGTCTCGACCGCGCTGACTAATGTACCTATGCATATGTATGTACCGACTCGTGTATGTATCTCTTGCGTACGTATGTATGTACATACCGTATGTAGACGTACCCCGCGTGTAAATGAATTGGGAGACCGTCCTCTGTTCTGGTCCAAGAGCAACGACAACATCTTCTGTGCTTTCAGGGCTCTCCGCCCACGAGAGCTACTTTGTTTACAGGCTGCAACACTGACGGGGCGCCGGACCGGGAGCGCCGACGTTGATGCCTGTGTCAATGAGGAGCAGCTACACATAATTTATCATTCACATCATTACCAGCGTCGTCACCACTGCCGCCGCCAAGCCTCTTCACTGAAGTTTGCATCCCTGTTTATTCCGCCCCCGGGCACGCTTCCCTTTTTGGGATTTCGGTGGTCATCACCGGCATTTTCATTAGTTCTGATGTGTTGTCTGCTGCTGGGTTGGCCGTGGAAGTACGTACGTACGTACGTACGAGTATCCTGCTAAAATTTTTCAGCAGGGATTTGTTTCTGGCCTCTGCCATTCCACAAAATATATCGCGGTAGCGAATGGATACCGAAGAATTTAAAGACAACGGCACACAAAAATGCTACATTTTTTAAATAACATTCCGAGAAGCAGCATCGCTTGAATGTGGTAGCGGCAAGTTTTCTCTACTTTTTGCAATATTTTCATCCGCCAGCAGAACGCTCCGCAATGCCGCTACCTCTGTCAGGACCTGGTGTTAATAATTAACGCTGTTTCCGACTAAAATTCACACTTCTGGCAATAGTTGGCGACAAAAGGCCGCCCTCCCTCTGTGCACCGTCATGCCAACACTGCTCTCTCGGATCGTCTAAGCTGTCAACTTGACGAAACTAGAGGCAGTGGCTGTCATAAATATTTTATAACATCAATTACGGAGCACTTAACTTCCATGAATTTAATACAAAAAGAGATGGCAGTGATTACACTTACTTTCGGTTGAATTCATTTCTCAGGCGATCAATCCGCCTTGCCCTCGCCGGGAAGAGGTCCGAACACTGCCAGCCGTATTTACACATCGGGCATACGGCCGTGATATCAACAACAACAACCCCCGCCGATTGTAAAGGCATTATTGGCACTATACGATTTACTACCCTCGAAAGGACGCAAACAAAATCAAAATCGAATCAAAGGCACAAGTGCAGAAAGTAAAATCGGAAAACAATGAGGGTAGCTTTGGTCCGGAGCTGCCGAAAGCCGGCGTGCTGGAGTCAATAACCCTGCCATTGATATTCATGCGGTAAACAGATCGAAACATTGCGTAGGAACGCACAGCGGCAGCACTCTAGCAGCGGCCACATGCGGTGGAGAGAGGAGTCGAACAAGAGGCCGATAAGCGGCCAGCGGCAGTTATTCGCTTTAGAGTACAGACATCTTCATCTCGCTAGAGCTCCTGGGGCTGTTCTTGGTAGAGCATTGACGTTTGGTGCACCTGCAAAAGGCAGTCTTGGGTGAAGACCACAGCGCGTTATCTTTAAGATTTTCTTGAAATGCAGCTTCATTGGCTTCCGGGTCGCGACTTGTCTGGCGCTTCATGCCCTTTGGAAGTCCCTTAAACTGTCTTATCTTCGGATATGAAATTGAGCTGATGCGTAAATGCAATATGATTGATTTGTAAAAGCAGCCGCTGCATTTCGCAAACGTCACTTCACCATTACGTCACTCTCACATACAGAGCTTAAGGATTCATCAGGCTTTTATCGATCGACACCGCTTCCCCAGAGACCGCACAGCAGTCCACGTTGAGGAAACCTCACATCCGCCTGACAAAGTGTTGTGTTTTGCGATTCAGCCAGCGCCGCGCCGAGAAGATGTTAACGCCGAGAAGTCACCCTCTTCGAAAGGAGCGTAGAGTAACGAGATGGCATTCGACCGGCTAAATGCAGAGGGCGTTAAGTACACCGCATTAGATTTATGCCCGCTAACGTGAGCTGCATATGCTTAAGCTATCCGCCGCCCAGCAGGGAGCGTGGCGACTGGGGACCGCCAGGGCTAACCAACAACAGCCACCATGCCGCAGGTCGGCGCTGAGTTCTTAATGGAAATTTTGAAAATATAAAGCAGAAGTGCGGAAGGGTTGGTCCCCCCTCCCCCTTCCCGTCCCCCGTCAAAGAATTGTTTCTTCGAGGTCACGAACGCTTTCCGGGCCGAGGCGGCTCACTATCGCAGAGACATCAGTACTGGGTCGGGGAATTCCTCGAGAGTGGGTCGCATAAAATTCACACTAACGTAATAAAGAGCTCAACGACACTCAAATTGAATTCAAGCTCAGCGCTGGCGTGAATAAGGCCATGATTCTGTACAAGCGAAATGAGCATCGGCCCCGGCGCGGCGGGTGTGAGTTGTTTTGTTTGCTTGGTGATAAAAATTAACCCCTCAATTGAGGTTGAATTTAATTTGGTGCAAAATGACGCAAGGGCCAGAACGCGTCTGGCGAAAACTGTTACGCGCTGCGAGCACAGAAGGCAGCGAGGGGAGGGCGAAGGGGTTGCAGATTAAGCAAACGAAGCCGTCGCCACCTCGGAGTCCTCTAATTAACTCGATGCAACGCACCCCTTCGGAGGCGGGCGCGGTTGGATATTGATTTCTTTTAAATATTATGCCTGTAGCTTTTTGAGAAAACCCACACCTCTTTCCTTCCTTTTTACAGTTTGTAATTTACTTTCTTTCGGCTCTTCCGCAAAGTGACGGTATTCAGCTCAACTTCGTTACGGATTGACCGACAACGGAACGAAGAATATTAAAGTAATTCGATTTGAATCGCTTTTTCATCGATGCTTATTTCATTTATGCTGCTTCATTGCTCGCGATTTCGGTCGTCTATAACGTTTGCGCCACGCAGAAAACTGAAGCCTTGGGCTATTTATTTTTAGGATATTGATTTGGGTTTCGGTCAGCTTAGCAAGTATGAAAAGCAACCGATTCAGTCCATTCAGCGCAATTAGCGCTCCGAAGCATCACTTCAAGATATCACTTTCAAATTACACAGATCATACGATTGTCACCAGCTTCTCAAGTTTTCAGCTTTCTCAAGTTTTCTGAGTTATGTGTTGAGACATTTCATTCCACAATTCTGGATTCAACACTAAAACATCCTATATTTATGCATATTGTTATTCTTCAGGTTTCTCCATCTTAATGCACATTAAGAGTCTTTTAGGTGCAGAAAAATTTTGGTAAGCAATTTGGCCAAACTGCTTTTAATGCTGAAAGACTTTAGCATCAAATCTTTCACGCGGCTAAAGGCCGCTAACGCAGGGAAGGTGCTAAATCATCCGGTAAGTCAAGTAGTACCGTGATAACTCAAGTTCCTGTGCACCTAAAGCCTCTCTGCGTAATCGGCCTAAAGCCGTGGAATTAGATTAAATCTTCCAGTAAGTCGTACAGTAACGTGACTACGATTGTTTGACGACTACTAAAATTCATCTGCGATAAACTGTCTCTGCGTGAGTGAGTGGCTTTTGACCGCGGAAATGAAATTAATCCTCAAATACGCGATATAACCGTAATTTTATTTTTACCGTCATTTTATTTCTCCATTTAAAGTTCAGTCGATAAACAGTTCATAGATAATTTTGGGCGTTATTTTATTTTCAATTTTTTTTTGCATATTTCCAAAAAATTAAAGAAAGCCCAAACAAAATGAAATAAGGCCAATACTTGGACGTTGTTTCATTATGTATTATGTTTAGCATTATGTTTATGTATTATCGCGTTTTTGACGAGTATGAAAAGACTCCAAAAATGACAACACCACCACCTAACGGGCCAAAGAAGTTCATATAAAAAAAGTTGGGCCTTTTTTCATTTGGGCGTTATTTCGTAGAGCCGCATCGCACCCATCGCACCCATCGTGAAAAATGTGTACACTGTACCTTCAAGTTGGTTTGTAAGAGCTAATTTTTATTTTTTTACCCAAACAGACAAAAAGACTATGTTTTTTAAAGCCGAGATTTAAATATATTAAGCATTTTTCAAATCTGAATTCATTTGTGAATTCATGACTCGAACAAAACCTGCCCAGAAAAGAGACAAAAAATAAACACATTTCAGAAATTGATTCAATTACGTTTAACAATTAATTTTAAGCTGCTAGACAGGTAAAACTTAAAACATGTCTGTGCATTTAATGGACATTTGCCAATCAGCTGACATCGAGCCAATTGGAAAACACATCTCTATATTTGCTATTTGTTCACATTTACACCTACGTACGAGTATGTAACGCTCAATCTCATTAACACGCCTGTGTGTCTGTTCGCTTGAGAGCAGACCAATCGATAACTGTTTTGCAATTTACTGATGCCAAAAAACTCAAGAAGTCTTAAAGCTTTTCCATAACATTTTCGAATGGACCTTTTCCTGTCCGACACTATTGGGACCAAAATTGATTGAAACATAACATAACTGTGTAACACGACAAAAAATCATCGATAACGAGACGAGACAATTACTCAACAATTACTCTCCCGTTGCTTTCTGCATCTCCAAAGTCACCTCAAAAGAAAAAAAACGCGGTGTGAATAGCAACGATGTCTCGAAAGCGACGTCCTCAAGAGGGACACTGCTAGAAGTTCTGATCTCGAGAGTCGAGGCGCTCGCGGCCGTTTCTCATTATTAAAAAATAATGAATTTCAAGGTCTGTGTGATGTTCATTTGTTCTTTATTTGTACACGTAAATAGTTGGGTAAGTACGCGTGTTGGCGCCTCTAAAGTTAAATTTGTGCATAATCCTTTGGTCTCATCTGTTACTCTCGTTTCAGCCAAATTCATCATATGCATCTACCCTTTTATCTTCGGAATAGTTTATTAGATAGACCAACATTTACTCTCCCGCATTATTCTTACTTCAGTGCATTCGTAGAGCCCGTTTAGGTGAAAAATTATACATTTTCGCCGATCCAATCAGCTTGAAATTACTTAAATGTGGCTGAAAAATTCCTTACACGTTGTTACGCCTAACTCGAATAACAGAATCTGATTTTCCATGGACCAGGGCAGGAGTAGGCGAGGTTTCAGTGTCGCTCCGTCGTGGGTTCCGTCAGCATCGAGGGTGCTTGCTTTATTTTCCGTACGGAAGCGAACTGGCTCTCGTTGAAAACTGGAGCTGATGATGCGGATGTGAGCGACGGATGGGGAGGGAGAGTATTAGAATAAGCACAGCACACACCCTTGAAAGGGTATTTTAATTTATGCACGACGCATCCAGCGAATGCCCCTCACATTTGCAACCGCAGATCCACGCACAAACCCACACTCACCACCTCGTCGCGCAGGTGCACTGAGAGTTGTCCTGTGGTGGGCCGAATACTCGGCTCGATGCGAGCTGGCTAAGTGGAATGAAATGTAGCTGTGTGCGTGGGCGGCATTAATCAGATTCATCACAAAATTCGCATACAAACTCCTCCCGGCAGGACCGAATTGCGCCAAGCGGTGGCGTTGGGGCCAGCTCTGTTGAACCAAGTGTGAATAAATTGAATTCAGTGATATACTGCGCTCTGAGAATGGCCGCGGCGTCGTCTAGATGTGTGTGTTTATGTGTCTGTGTGCGAATGGGTAAGTAATTTAAATTTAAATTCAATCCAAAATAAATGGAGTGCGTTTTACTCGCATGCAGTTTCCACACAAAGGCCGTCTGCGATAACGCCAGCTACTAGCGAAGCGTATTCGGGCAGGTCTACAGAAGTTTAATTTTAAATACAGCTTGGTACCGTGGAACCGGCAACAGTGGCAATAGCCAAGCCCCAGCAGAAGGCTGCTGCTAAAAGTACTTTTTAATTAACTATTTCTACAGACGGCATGAAATACTCCTCCTGTCAGGATCACAGAACTGGCGTTAGGCGTATTCGACCTAGCTATACTTGATTGATATACATTTACATTTATAATGAAAGTATATACTAGTATAACTTCAAAATGAAGACAAGACTTCATAGAAAATACTATGTCGATTTCGGTTCCAATTTAATATTGATATTACTCTAAGCCATTGCTGGAGACGCACATATATGGGCGTATGTATGTTGAAGAGGGAATATATAGGGTTACCCACTTTCTCTTTCGGAAAGTGAAGTGAAAAAAGCACACTAAAAAGTCAGAAATCGATTGAATTTGTATTTCAATATGATGCTGGGACCTTGCCATTATGCGTGAAA
The DNA here is from genome assembly GCA_949752815.1 of Conops quadrifasciatus. NCBI lineage: Eukaryota > Metazoa > Arthropoda > Insecta > Diptera > Conopidae > Conops > Conops quadrifasciatus. The sequence goes on from OX457079.1 coordinate 18,277,012, forward strand.
AACAATATCGTTCAAATGTCCCAAACAGGACCTTTTGCAGGCCTCAATCCTTTTGAGGTAGTTTTCGTTGACTTTTTGACACAAGTCGGGCAGCAATTCGGCCATAACTTGATGTCTGTCACTCTTCAAATGCTCCAAAGTTGAGGGACTGTTCGCATAAATACGGTCTTTTGCGTAGCCCCACAAGAAGAAATCCAAAGACGTCACCATCCGTGTAGAATGCTTTAACGCAAAGTTAACGCGTTGTTCGATGGTAAAACGCTTGTAAAATGGCAAACCTTCAGCTAAACTAATGCTAGTTCGGCTGACACTGACATTTGACAGCTGCCAAACGGCAGGGCTTTACTTGCCGTAACTCGAAATGGATAACCCTTTATGTATCTATATATGTATAACTAATATATAAATATTAGAGCTAATGAATATATAAATCTAAATCTAATCTAAAAGTGGCTAAATAACTTGTTTTCAATAAAGTTAAAATTAAAGAAATTTAAATTATGAAGCGTAAAAGGACTCGTATAGAAAATGGAACTCATTAAGGACTTGCCCACTACGATTTTGTGCGCAATACGAGAGCTCTTGTATCCTTCGGTTACCAGAGGCTGACGAAACAGAAATCCTCACTAATCTCAACAGAGCAAGTACTCACGCCTGGAAAAGCTTCTCCGCTACCAAAAGGGGATGCTGAAAAGGCTACGTCGCTAGAGTACTGGTCGGACGACGCTCCAGCAACGAGCCCACAGGGCGATGTTGCAATTACTTCCAGCCAGCCATTTTTTCTTGTTTTTTTCTGCCAGTGAGCAAGTTTTAATTACGTACAAAGGCATTCACAAGTGCACACATGCTGGGTCGCAGCCAGCAGACATGGTGCTTGCGTGCTGGGACTACGTTTAATCAAACAAACGAAATCTTCAAAGTGGAAATGCAAAACATTTCAAATGACAGCAACTACTAGAAGGATAGGAAATGAATTCATCCCGTGGATAACATTTGCTCTGGGCCCAGGCAACACGGAAACCAGCGGAGAGATTTCGGGGAGCGACAAGCCGCCACAGCTTTGTGCTCTGCTCTGCAGCATGGAGTCCGATTTGGGGTGGAGGAGAGACAGAAGGCGTCGGGGAGTCTTGTTGGCGGCAGTGAGTAATTTCGGCGCACAAGCCTCCGAACTGCAGGGACCGGCTGCATTTGAGGCCGTGAGGCTGAGTATGTCAGTGTGCACACTTCGGATGGGCTCCACCGACTTTCAGACTCATTTAAATTTCCAGCGACTGATATTAGCCACGTTGGCCATTTTGCATTATGCGCGCAAGAACAACAGAGGCACCGTCGAAGAAGGACACTGACGAAAACATTGAAAATATGGACCAAGAACGGCCATCTCTAATTAGGCGAGCACACTCGCTGTGGATTATGCTGGATATTACCAGAGGTTAAGCTTCCCGGGAAAGCCCGGGAAAGCGAATGCGACTTTGATTACTTTATGTGGCTAAAGAATATGGAGTCCTTGCAATCACTATAGCGGCTCATGGCCGTTAATCAGCAACACATAATGGCAACTGGGCTGGCTGCAGGGTGCAGCAGGGAACGCTCTGGTTTCCTCTTTCGTGCAGATTCAGTCGCGCATTCCGAAATACTTGCACGCCTCTGCCGAAAGCTCCTGCCACACGGACACTGCTGGATGCTCGGGAAGCAACAGCAATGTCAGTTTCAACACAATGGCACAGACTACAAATCCGGGCAACACGACTGTCTGCTGCTGTGAGGCCGCTCTCTCACATCAGCGATGTCGTTGGCGACGCCGGCGTATTACATGTGGGTACATACCGACATTATGTATTCCTGCACATAAACACTCTCAGCCTAGTTGTTGTCAACTGCAAATAAATTTATATGCATGTGTATACGGCTCTGTGTGCGTGTGTGTGTTGTGGTCGGACCCACTCACCCGTGGGCCCTGTCCGTCCGCGCCGCTGCCTTTCTGTCGGCATGCCTGACGTGCGATGCGCTCGCTTTGCATAAAGAAATGCTCAGCCCAGCCGAGGGCTGCCTCCCATTCGCCGCCTTCTCGAGTTGTCCTTGCACGTATCGGGCCGTGGCAACAATTGCCTCCTGGCCTCTGCCTGGCCCCACACGGGCCAAGTGTAATGGGTTATTCAAGTGGCTGGCAGCTTAATTCGCATAAAATGGAAACACGTTGTCTACATTGTCCGTACAAGTTTCAATGAGTTTTATAACCTCAAAATGGCGCACGGTATTAGCGCTGGAAGCCGTTCCACACTGGTATGCGCCCAACTCTCAGTCGCATCTCTCGTCACTTTGGTCGTATACCTATGCCAACCTTCCCTGCCGTTTGAAATTAGTTTAATCAGCACTCAAAAATAAAATGCCAGGAAACTGGAACCATTTCGCTTTTGCAATCATTGTATATGAATGGATTACTAACACTTAAAGAGCCCCGAACACTAACTAACCCACAGAGTCCTTGTAGAGCATGTCAGCGGGCTTTTTCTGAGTTCATACACTTTGCGCTCTGTCCTACCGCGCTTTATGGCAGAGAATTAAAAATACGAGTATTTGCTTTTGATTAATGCATAACGGTAATAGTTTAGGAAAAGTGGGTGTGGTCTGAAGTGAAGTGGAACTTAGTAACAAATTAAGCTGGGAAAACTAACAAAATGTTTTCTAACAAATGGATTCGCCGCGGAGTAGTAAATTCCATTGCAAATCAGAGCCTGCCAGAGACTGCCTTCGGTGTGTACATATGTATGTCGGAATAAGACAATTTCCAGCTGCATACAAGAACAGCTTTTTAAGAATTTTCTAATTTCGATACTGACGAAAAATAATAAATAATGGAATAATTAAGATAACTTGACATTCTAAAATGATCCTTCAACCCAAACAAATCAATACACACTGTCTTACAACATGTTTAGGACTTTGCTGTATAGACGTACCTACCAACGGAGAAGGTAGGAGAAGGTGGGTGAAGAAAAGGCAGCTTACTTAACCTTTTCCTGCGGAGAGTTGCAAGTCCTTCGCAGGCAGAAGTTTTAAATGGCGAGGCCGTCGTTTAGTGCCTCCTGATACTGAGCCAGTTGAAAAGAAAAATCGTACCACGGCGCATAACATAAAAAGGTCTCAACTCTTAAAGTTTATCGTCTGGCTTTTTGCCCTTCGACTCCAGCGCCGCCACTCCGCATCCGCATCCGCTCCGTCGACCACAGAACGAGCACGGCTGTTCTTTGGCTTTGTGCGCGTCTGACAAAATTCCTGCCCCGACTCTCACGCAGAGCGTCAGCGCGACAAGTAGAGCCAAATTGCACAACAAAGAATCCGAAGAAAAGCACATTCGAGGAGCGGACGGGCGAAGGGGAGGCATGGGGGGCTCGGAGCGTTTGATTAATTCTCTCAAGTCGTCTGCCATTCCCCCTTCAGAGACTCTGCCTAACAAAGCGTGGACACAGTTTGCGGAATCTCGGCTAACAGTTTAGAAAGTTGTTTATTGAATGGGACATTATTGCTCTTGTATTCGTTTATTGCGTGTATCCACGTTTAATTCTTATTTTGCCTCTCGCAGCGTGTACCTAATATCGGAAGCATCGGAGTTTAAAGTTCAGAAAAAGGATTGAATATTAAAGGCAGAAGATCCTCAAATGATCGTTTGTGTACCCAGAAAACAAAGCATGTCTCAGCACTTTAAGCCTTCCGGCATATTAATTTCACCTTCGAATGATCCGATGCGCTCTCAAATGGAATTTCTTTTGCCATTTAGTACTCGAATGATATCAGTTAACGGACTTTTTAGTGGAGGATTATTTCAAAGGAAGACAATTTCAAAGGAAGATAATGCCAAAAATGTTATGTAAACTACGAAGCGGTCTTCTTTTAACACTGATTTTCAAAGAAAACAACTTCAAAACACTTCGCGAACGTATATGACGACTCCATTATTGTCTCTCATTGTTAGTTAGAAATAAAAGAAAGTGGCCAGAAACGCGCTCATGACGTTTGACACTGACATATTCTCATTCAACATCGTAAACTTCCTTTTGGATCACCCTGTATATTAGTTACAATATGATATAAGTGAAAATATAACGAGTATTAAATAGTAATAAAGCTACCAGGGTTGCTGACCGAAACTGGACTTCTGCTCTTTCAACATAAACGCCCCAATTAAAAACCCGTTGTCTATGCCCACGTCTCTCCCGCCCACCCTGTCATCAATCTCGCCAGCATTTTAATTTATAATCAGGGTGATCACCTGCTTTATAAAGTGCAAATTTGCCCTACACATTTCCGCATCTTTGTCTGCGGCTGCTTACGTGCGTACGACCTCAATACCATAATCAAGAAATCAAAAAGCACCTCATGTTTGTCGGACGGCCGCGTCTATCCGGCGCTTGCATGCTGCACGCACTCTGGGCGAATATTCTTTCAAAACTTGCGCATTCCAAACACAATGAATGGGTTCTATGGGCACTTAAAAGTCGAATAGAATTTCTTATTCACCGTGGCCACGGTGAAGGAGCGGTGGTACTCTTTGCATCGCAATCGGTTGTAGACGCACTGATGCATTATATATTAGGCACATACCGCCCTCTCTTCCTGGAGCTCACACGAAGTGTGTTCACCTCAGCTTGCACTTGCACCGTCAAAACACAGTCAAAACAAAGTGCCGTTAACTCTTCGCCCCGCCGAGAACCGTCTTCCCTCCACCAGCTGCACACTGCACACGGTGCACAACACGTTCTTTCTCTTCGTGATCGACCGCATTTTCAACTCGCAGGCACCGTCTTCAAGTCGACCTGTTGAAAGAACGAATTCAGTTGCAAAAATTAGCAAATGCAGCGGTATTTTTTGAAACAGTTGGGATGCATCAGCAGACTGTTGCGTACACAGGGTGCCGCAGTCTAAGCGTCCTGCTTATTGTTGCTGCTCTAATGAACAGGGCTTAGAAACTTCAAATCTCGAACATGTCTGCAAATTGTTGGAAACAGAATCTAGAATCTAGACCAAAGTCATTGTTAACAACGATTCAGAGCTTGTTGTCAAAGTCAAGGCCAAATGAGAAGGACTCTAGCGAGACTCTGGAGTCTCTGATAGCCGTTTGCAGCGGTTATATTGTAAGGGATACAGGGTGGTCGCAGGCACCTTGACTGGCGAGTTATATTGGGCAAGTGCCTCCGTGATCAATGTGATTGGGGCATGCAGGTTGGTCTGGGCTAGCCGGTAATTTTATAAGCTTCCCTCTTCCTGCGTAGCGAGACAAAAACAACAACATTTCGTGCCCAGAAACCTGTAGGTCTGCCGCGCGCGCTCTTACCATTCAAAACGATCTTCTCTCTCTTCCTCCGCGTTCGCAGTCTTTCTGCGTTCTCTGTGTTGCTGCGTTCTCTGTTTCTGTATGTCTAGCTTACGATTTTGCGGCTTAAACTTTCCAGTTTCGTTCCCATTGCGGTTAAATTAATTCAGTCGTTATTTATTTCATTACGGTACACATTAAGTTGTTCATGGTTATTCTTGTGTTATGAAGCACGCGGCCAATGCCCCGTAGCAGTAAACTTGGCGGCGACTTCTTGCTGCTTGCAGTCCGTCCTTTCAAACTCTCAATGGTGAGAGATAGACCCGTACACACGCGTTGTGTTGCACTGGCAGCAGTCCGAACAGCACGAAGATGGCTAGACAAATTGATCTCGTTGTACACTAATCGTAAGATGTCCAGTTTATGTCGAATCTTGACTGTTTCTCAACATTGCACTATCGATTTGCCAACGTATGAATTGCGAGTTTGTATGAATTCGTGTGCGAAACGACTCGGGCTATAAAATGTAAAACAGGCCTAATTGCACAGGCATCATTCATACTGTAAATGCATTGACGTCAAAGGATTTGACAGCTCTTGACAAATTTAATGTCCTCAAAGGCACGCCGCCGCGGCACGGCTCTTGAGGAAGTCGTAAATTTGCTCACGTTTAGCGTCTGCACAACATTTCGGAAGAGGGCGCTCGGTCAGCGGGTGGAAACCTTAGCCGAAAGGAAAGGGGCACGCTATCAGGACTTGACCCTTCATGATTGTGAAGAACGTTACTTTTAAGAGATCTCAAGGCCTAGCCGAAGTAGAGAGCAGGGCGTGTGCGAGCAAATTATGCGGAAGTAAATTCCTCTTTATTAAAATATTTAGCTTTACTCGGGGTGTACCTATAGCAAAGTCCGCACAATTCGTGCACGAAGGTGAAGTTTCATCAATGATTCGTATGTGATTTCGTAAAGACTTAAAGATTACAAAGGCGTATTCGTTGGAAACCTGATTAGTCTTTTGTTTTTAAAGCTTTTTTTTTTTTAAATTTTCGTTCGTTTCACGAAAATTCCATTAAAATTGAAATCGTAAAATTTCAATACACAAAACACGTAGAATATTCTAAAACAGCCATTTATGAAACTTTTCTTTTTAAATATATCGAACTCAAATTAATTTTTTGTTAACGCTTAATTTGTCTTATTATTATTTTATATGCGTTGTTATGAGTTAACAACAAATTGTAGTGTTTGTTTACAAATTGTAAGTCAATTTTTGTTAGATCGTTGAGATCAATTTATGATATTAATTTTTTTTAATTTTTCAACATTTCATTTCAACAAAAAAATCAGAAATGAAAATTTTTACAATAGAAATGGCGGAGATATATAATTTTTTTCTGAAATATCACCGAAATATCATGGTTGCAATAAAATAATTTAAACGCCATTTTACGCTAATTAATATTTTACATTTTAAATTATGTTGTTATAATTATAGATTATTATTGTTGGTGCCAATTTGTAATTTCTGCCTTTTGTTAATTTTATATTTAAAGTAAAGAAAACTATAATTGGAAAACGCTCCCCATGGGCTGCCCCCTTCGACGACCCAACCACGGTACACCTCTGTCCTCTCCTTAACGGTTATTATGCGTGGAAACCGATATTAAAGAACCACCCTCAAGTTCATTCTTTTCTGACTGAAATCTTAATGGCCCATACGCAAACATGCACATTACTTTAATGTTGGAAATAGTAAGAAAATTATGCGGCTAAAATCACCTGTCTCTGCTCAAGATGTCTTCAAATCCAATGATCCAGTGACGTGTCATCGGCATTTTTGCCTTGGCTGATTTCTGCACCCTGGAACTTGAGGTTGCTCGAAAATATCGTTGTTTTTCAGCTGCCTTTGAGGTAACACTTTGTAACCGAGCTGCGAGAACTCACTAAACGGACTTGTTGAAATTTTCGCTATTCATAGTCATGTCTATACTCGGTCAAGGTCAGGAGCCTGTGATACATTTTTTTTTAATAGCGGCTGGATTTTTCTTTTTTTATAGCAGAAAAAAGGTAATTGTTATGCTTAATTCGATGTTCCTTGAGCAGCAGGCGTGGTGTGAAGCGGCGCTCTTGCAACCGTTGACGTTAACGTCTGCAATCACCAACATTCGTGTCGACCGTATTACGTAAACACATCGTTTGCACTTTGCTTTGAAGCGGTCACACGCACCACGTACACGTACGTACGTTCGAACTGAAACTGGTTGAGTTGAGTTCGCCGGGCGGACTGCTTCTGCTGCCGTTGACTAGAGCAAGAGCACCATAATCGGCTGAGCGAATTGAGAATGCCGGTTTTTCTCCAAAAGAGAGACGGAGCGAACGAGTGAGCGAAACAACTGTAGCCGATGGAGAACCTTGGAACCGGTTGAAATGTACGTTAAAGTGAGTTAAAGGCTCATTTCAGCCTTCGAAAAGTGCTTCCAATGATCGAAGGGCGCGCTCTGTACATAAGCCCTCAATCCATCCCTTAAGGGGATGGGTTGGGCTGGCTTTGCCACACCCCCGGCAGCTGTCAACGAAACGACATCAGCGCCGCTACAGCAGCCGAGCGGTGAATCGATGAATTAAACCTACTCGTTATATACTCGTTTCGTTCGGTGCACAGCGAGTTGCACGTCACATACCTTTTTCTGTTTCATCATTGTTGGGTGCAAATCATTGGCTCTTTCACCCTCGACCAACGCATGAGAGCTGGAACGCCCGGCGAGGGGAACGTTTTGGATTTAAAAAGTATGGCAGTTGCTTGGAGAACGACATCGAGTGCGTCGATTGAGAGTCGGGCCATACAGATTTTAGGGAAAATGGGTGGGGTTGGATCGCGTAAAACCTTCAGACATTGCGTGAGTCACGCCCAGTTGCAAAATAAACTTTATCCGTCGGTGGGTTTCTTGCTCTTGCGCAGGCCATTTCTTCGCATTGACTGGTGCAAAATACGCTTCGGCCATTATTCATGCCGGATAATTTGAGGCAAAAGCGAATATGTTCAAAAATATTATACAGAGTCGACATAAACAAAAACTTTCTATTCGAAATAACTCGATAGTTTCGGAAATATTATGATATTTTATGCGGTGCATTATATGTATATACTATACATACATACATATATATATATGTGGGTAAATATATGCATTAATTTTTTTCAATTAGATACCAAGCTTTCCTTAATCGTACAGAAATCGTAGTAATAATTCCAAGGACTTTTGTCAACTTTTGTTGGACTAAATAGATTTCAGTAAATTTAAATGGTTCATTTTTTAAATAAATCTAAATCTAAATACTTCCTAACTAGCATTAGCATCAAAATTCTATTTATCAACTTTCTTTTAATTATAGCATCATTTAAAATGCTATATTCCTAGAATAACCATTTGAGAACTACAGTTTCTACAAGATTCAATATTCCAATAACGTACATCATTATAATGTTTATGGTGTTCTAAACTGGGGAGGAGTCGTGGTCTCCTCTACTTATATTGCATAAGCTGTTTTCAAAACGACTTCTGCAGCTCTGTATTGCATATAACATACTACAACTTTGTTGTATAGGTTTTAAAGGTTGTTTTTTTAAGCCCGATAGAACTTCAAATGGTAAAAAATAACACAAAAAATTTAATTTTAATAAAATTGTTTTATTCACGCGAAAGATCAAGACATGGCATTAACATTTGAAAATAATTTCGAGCATATGGCCACCGCGGCTGTTCTTGACGTAGTGCATTCTGGACGTCCAATTTTGAATCACTTTTTCGAGTACCGTGTCACAAATAACACGGATAATGTTGGCCTCCAAGGCGTCAATTGTTGCTAGTTTATCAGTATAAACCAGTGACTTCACGTGACGCCACAGGAAATAATCGAGAGGTGTCAAATCGCACGACCTTGGAGGCCAATTGATAGATCCATTTCTCGAGATCAACTTTTCGCCAATTTTTTACTTCAATAAGTCGATGATTGCCGTCGCCGTATCCCAGGTAGCGCCATCCAACACAAACAAAAAATCATTGATCGTGGTGCGGTAACGATCTCCATTGACTGTAACGCGAGCTCCGGCCTCATTTTTTAAGAAATAAGGTCCAATGATGCCACAAGCATGTAAACTGCATCAGACGGTGCATTTTTCTGGATGCAATGGAGTCTGTAGAGTCTCTTGTGGATTCGTCTCAATCCACATGTGGTACGAAATCTATCCACAGTTCGACGGATGGCCTGTTCAGATGGACGATTATGTGCGCCATAAAGTTCACGAAGTCGTCTATAAGTTGCTGAATTTGGATAATTTGGTAGCGTTGTTTAAGCGTGAGTCTATACATGATGATTTGCCAGACTATACTGAACATAAATAACAACAAGAGCAGTCAGAAGGACAGCTTGTATTGACAGTTGTCCCTATCGAAAGTTCTATCTAAGCTAAAAAACCACCCTTTACAAGTTATCCATTTCGAGTTACGGAAAGTTGAAGGTTTGCCATTTTACAATATGAATCGTTTTACCATCGAACAACGCCTTAAATTTGTTAAAGCATTCTGCACGGATGGTGACGTCTTGGGGCTACACGAAAGACCGTATTTATGCCAACAATCTTTCCACTTTGGAGCATTTAAAAAATTCCATACGTCAAGTTATGACCGAATTGTCGATCGACTTGTTTAAAAAAGTTATCGAAAACTACCTCAAAAGGATTGAGGCCTGCAAAAGGTCACGTGGAGGACATTTGAACGATATTGTTTTTCACGCATAATGGCAAGGTCCCAGCATTATATTGAAATAAAAATTCAGTCGATTTCTGAGTATTTAGTGTGCTTTTTTTACTTCACTTTCCGAAAGAGAAAATGGTCATTTATGCTCATTTTCATTTTGAATGAGCAAAGAATAAGAATAGAATTATACAAATTTTTTTTAAATATTTAAAGAAATATATTAAAATATTTTTTAAAAATATAAAAAAAATTTTTTTTTAAATAAAAAAAATTATAAATGATTATCGAAGTGTCCATGAAGGCAAAATTTTAACTATGCCGGGAAGTACGTAACAACATAGTTAAAGTTTTACCTTCATGGACGCTGCGACAATCATTTAATTATTTTATTTATATCATTTTATTAAACTTAAAAAATTTAACCCGAGGATTGGACTCGAAAACCTCCTTCTATGGGTCTTTGATACCTTATCGAGTCTATACAACAATTCACCGAACTACATAAATATTAAAATTAGTCTGTCGTATGCTCGTAATTACCATAATGATGGTAATTTAGTTTTTAATTATTCTACGTGATTAAATGAAAGCCTTCAAACGTGGCTTGCGCGCAAACACACGTGGTTAGTGTTTACACTGTCCCTCAGGCACATTGTCGAGCCTTGTATGGACGATTTATTAAGAAAAGGAAGGTAGATATTACCGTTACAATCCTTCATTCGTTCACACTGATCCATTATAATCCGTAAACAAACTGTTTTAACAATAGAAATGGTCTTATAAATATTTATTTAATATATTTCTGAATTTCCAAAGTATACCCAATTCGTCAAGTGCCGTGCATAGAATATTAATCGAGCCCGAAAAAGCCGCCACAACAAAAAACGGAATACATCCCAAAATGATGCAACAGCTTTGAAGTCAACAAATGTACCGCATCGCAGGTGCTTTGCTGCGCGAGGCCACACTGCACGTCGCATGTCCCCGTGCGGCGTTTTCCTTTGATGTCCACTGCAGGCTTTTGCGCTAAAGCTGGCTGCGACTAACGGCCGAACGTATCCTGTATGTCCGTTCTGGCTCTGCGGGCAGACATAATGTAGTTCTCGGTTCAGGCCGAAGCAGCCTTCTGACCCTGAGGTAAACAATGCGCGGAAGCCATTTCGCAGGAGATATTGCACACGGCCAGAGGGCGATTGAAGAAAGCAGAAGGGTAACTGAGGGGGTTTTTTGGGGTCGGTCGCATTCAGGCACGGAACATCAGCCGGGCCCTTGTAACGAGTTCAGTCAGTGACTCATTATAAACAGTGTTCCGTGTATTTTCTCGAAGTCTTATTCGAGTCTTTTTCTGGCCTATTAAAGAATTCCAAATCTATAATGATGTTACTTCCTCTACTTTCGCTTGACCGCGACCGCGACCGCCCTTAAATTTTACACCTACAGAGCTCTTCTATCGGAAATAGCAACGCTCTGCCTGCGTCTTTCGTGGCGCCCTCTTATGACCCTGCTGCTCTTATGGCAGAACGCTGTTAAGAGAACGAGCCAGCAGACACAGACAGCGCAGACTGAAAACGGGCTGCTTTATTAGATTCCGTTAGAGCGGTGCGTTAGACAGTGCGCTGCGCCTTGTTTACCTCGGCCTCTGTCTGCCAAATCTGCGCTGAGGAGCGCCACAAAAAATTGTGCACACAAAAACTATTGGACGCTGCATAATTTTGTTTTACAAGCGAGCATCTTGTTCAACCAGCGCACACATACGAGTGCACGTACCTATCTACCTCGTTTCAGAGTTTCTCTCTGTCTCCGGTTTTCATTTCCTGCGCCGTGTTGTCTCGCATGCCCTTGTTTTGGCCACTTTTACAAATCTATCGAAAGAGGTTCCGGCGCTTCGGGTGCCGGCAACCTGCTTGTCGTCAAAGTTTTTCGGTGGAAGCGACGAAAAAAGTCTATTTCAATTATTCGATTTTGATCCTAGTTTGTCAAGAACAAATTCGAAATCGGTTTTCTGAAACCGCATCAGGCCGTCCCGAAGGGGTTCTTTCGTTTCCAATATAAATGCTATGCATTTGCTCATTCGGATTTTCAGCAAAGTTTCGTAGTCGTATGCACAAAAAATGTCTAACTCGTTAATTTAACCCTGCTGTTCTATTAGCAAATAACACAGAGTTATACTAATGGGGTCAATATTACCGCAAACCTGGCATCTACATACATACATATGTACGAGGGTTGACTTTAATATTTCGGGAATAGAGAAAACAAAACACAAATTATTCATCGCAAATGGTTTTATTGTTCTTCAAAATATTCTCCATGAAGATCGAGACACTTTTGCATGCGCTTGAACCACTTGAACCAGTGCTTTCCACTCCTTTTTCCACTTTTTCCACTCCTTTCAAGCCTTTTTTTGACAGATTGTAAAATTATGTGGAATCCAACGCGGTCATATTTGTTTGACAGCACTAATGCCCAAGTATGCCTTTATCTCACGATAAGTCACATGATGATCTTGCAATATCGGTTCACGTACAGCATCAATGTTTTCTGGCACAACGGCCGATTTTGGACGACCTTCGCGAAATTCGTCTGTGAGCGAACGACGGCCACGATTGAATTCGGTGCACCATCGATATACAGTGGTTTTTGATGGTGCTTCTTGATGGTGCTTCATCGCCAAAAGTCGAATTAAGTTTATCGATTGACTGTTGTTGAGACAATCCACAACGAAAATTTTAAAAAATAATCTCATGGAAATGTTCACGACTTAGCAACATTTTTTGGCCGAGATAAATTTTTGGAGTCACTGCAAACAACACAAATAGCGTCTGTACGTCAAAACGTTCGAAGCACGAATACCGACAGAAAAGTCAAAACTCTACGACAGAGACGTCGCTTTTCAGATGGCAGCCCATTCCCGAAATATAAAAGGCAACCCTCGTATCTGCATACATATTTGTACTTGTTTTCTATTTAACAATATTTTTTTGTTGTTTTGTTTTGTTTTGTTTTGTTTTGTTTTTATCGCCAAACATTGATTTGGCGATATGGACTTATTGCACGCTATATCTATTTGTTTCGTTATTGTTTATTGAGAGGCCAAATTTATAAAGGCTTCGCTTGGTCTCAGGCCAATAATATCAAAGGCCAACGATTTGTGGTAAGCTTACAAATGTGAGCGCCAATCAATTGAATAAAAATGTCTACACATCGTTTTGTAGTGCAAGACCATTTTTAATTTTTGATCCTCCCAGGAACTAATGTTTTTCTTGTGGTGTAGCGTAGACGTCAAAACCTAGTTTTTGTTGTTTTATTATTAGTAATATTAAAGGTAGAAATTACAGGGCTGCACAAAACATCTTGAAAGGCTTGAAACTGACATAGCAACATTTTTGCATTGCTGCAGTGCTTCGCTTTAATTTCGAATCAAGCCGTAACTTTCGGAACTAAAACTTTCGGAACTTGAAAGCATTGGAAGCATAGCACACAACCGCTGAAACTTCAAGACGTATCGAACAAGCTTTCAAAACATTTTGTGCGGCCCTCTAGTAGAGATATGTACTTCATTATATTACATATAACGAATTCCCGCGGGAATTCAAAATTCGCGATACTTTTTGAACAGACCTCGTACCTACGTAAATGACTTTTTCATGAAAATATTTTAATATTGTTAGTTTTAGTTCCTTCCCATTGTTTTCCTTTCTGTATGAATTCTAATTTGGTCTAACTTTTAGACCAAGAAATCTTAGAGTGTACACTTTTTGCTTCCATAACAGCATGTGGTTGGTTGTACTCTACACTCTGACGTAGAGCATCCAAGAAGTGTGAGAGACAAAATGCAACAGTTCTACAAACATGATCAACATCATGCTCGGCGCCAGAGCAATTTTTTCAACTGTTCTTCAAGTACTTTGTTTTAGCGACTGAATTAATATTTTCTCAGTGCACTGTGGGCCAGCAAACCGTAAAATATGGGCAAAAGTTTTTGTCCAAAAACTTTTTCGAAATTAAAAATAGCTGCTATTTTACGAAGTACCGCACCTCAAAAGGTGCGTTAAAAAGTATGGGTTTAGTCACTACAAAAACCAAAATAGTGCGGAGAAGACCAATTAAGCGAAAGCCTCGATCAAAGGTATAAACCTTAATAAGCAAGATTGGAATTTTCGCATATCACCGGCTATAAATGGGGATAAAATTATAAAAAAATTGTGGCCATGCTTACAATATTTTGGTATAATTTTTTGTAAAGCTAAAAACTCATCGACTTTTGTGCTTTTTATGTATATTTTCTCGTTAAAAAATGCTCAAGAAAATTGTTGAGAAATCTCAAATTCCCAGAAAAAAGCGAAAAGAGGACGAAAGTATTTTAATAATTTATATGAGCGTCACTGAAAAGAGATTTTTATGAGCTAAAAATTATTTAAGATTGTGGAGTTAGTTTGTATTATAATTAACACAAATTGTTAACGTAGGACAAGCGCTAAATGTACGCGTACCTCAAAGTCGCGAAAGCTTCAACTATTTTTGTTTTTTATGTTTACTTTATTCCGTTAAATTTTATTTTTCGCAAAACTTTTTCTCGAAATTTAAAAATGACTTTTGCCATATTTTGCGGAATCTTGTGCCATTGTACTCTGCGGTGATTACATGTGCGTACGGCACGTCACTAAAAAGAGACGCACGCGCACTTATTCGCTAAACCGACTTTTAGTACTAAGTCTTACTACTAAGTACTAAGTTTAAATAATCTTTTAATATCTTCCTATATCATACTGACCTCCTTCAAAACTTCTGCCTTTTTTTAATCAGAAAATTGAGTTTGCTGACGATGGTGTGCCGGCATGCGCAACCCGTTCCCGTCAGTTGTTTCGTAATTCTCACGGCTGTCGATTTGTGATGGATTTGCTCCGACCGCGCTCGTGAAGTACAATATTTGAAAAAGCCTTTAGTCATGCACCGTCTATGTACGCTTGCGCAGCCAGCGCCGGAGTCTTGGAAACTCTGGCTGGCTCTGGCTGTCATTAATCATTCGCTGACTCGTTGAAAAATGAGGAGACGAAGCAGAAATGTTAGAAACATGAATTGCAGACTCAGTACCGCACGCATGCACCAGTTGCCGCCAGAGGCGTGGCTCCTCCCCGCAGGTGATGCCAGATTCCTTCCCGGAGGAAATTAATCAAGCCACTGTCAACCCGGAGCTCATTACCTTCGGCGAGTTATCACTGAGAGCGCAATGTTGTTGTTTGTTGAGTGTTCAATTAAAAAGCAATGACTCGACACTATCGGTCGGTGCCTACTGTAATAAAATTTTAATATAGTACCAAGCTCATGGTACGTTAGTCCAAAAACCACTCCGCGAGAGTAATGGCATCCTATTTCAAAGGGAAATATTGTTAATATAAAACACTGTGTTTCTCCAAAGGAGAAATTTAATTTATTCTAGAAGCATTAATGCATTATCGGTACAGTTAAATTCACAATTTAAATTTGTGAGGTTAATTTGTATTACATGGAATTAGAGAGGGCTCTCTTTAGACGGAATTAGAGAGGGCTCTCTTTAGATGGAATTAGAGCGAGTTGTCTTTGTCTTTCCTCTTAGCATGAAGGTGAACCGTGACCTTCTTGAAGCATGCTTTCTCTGCGTTTGCATCGCCGCTTACGAAGTACTGCGGTTGTCTTTGTCTCCTCCAAAATCATGAAAGATTACATTCGTACTTTTTCTGCATTCAATATAGAAATATAGAATGAATTAATAGCGCGATTGGCGCGATCGCTTGCCCGATTCTTAAAGCGTGACTGCCAAAACTGACATACTTTTCACCACGAATAAAACACTTGAAGACCTTTAGCGAGCCTTTCAGTGATTTGATTTTATTTTTGTCCAATTTAATGTTGACTTTTAAATCCATTAGTCATTTGAAACAAACACCATGTGACGCTCGGCCACATGCCGCATGACAATCGAACGTCACAAAAATCATTTGTGGCTTCAGCCATTAGCGTAATGCGTGCTGCAGCGAGCCGCATGGCCGGCCAGTGACGGCCGCAACGACCGCACCTAACAATTTTATCGCGCTTCGACCTTTTTGAAATGTGTGTCCTCGATGGCTGTCAAGAGGCGGACTTCGGGTAATCACTCAAAGCCCACGATGAGCCCAAACTAGCCCGAAGTGGCCAGCTCCAGGCGCGAACGCACCAGCGTGCCTAACGCATGGCCAGGTGAAAGGCGACGAAAAATCTCGCTTTCCCCGAAATTGGAGTTAAATCATTTTCACTCCTCAATTCTTTCATTCTTCAAACTGTTTCCATACTTCTCTTCTCCGCTCGGCCTCTCCTAATTACAAATTCTTGCAAGCTGGAGAAAAAGAAAAAAGTGCGACTGCAACAACTGACATGGAAACTGACAATACTTTATGGCCAACACGAATAGACCACCGGCTGTTGCACGGCGAAGGTAGAACGCACAGATAACCTCGTGGACTTCGAAGGCATGTTCTCGACTGTCCCCATGAGAAGAAAAAGCTGCAGCCACTCGGAGTCACGTACGGGTTGTTAGGTAGCCCCGACGACTACTGCAGCGTGCACTCCGCCTGGGCAGCCCGGCCAAGCAGCCGCGCCAACAATGCCTGCCTCCATGCAGATACGTTCGCGCATGCACAGCTTCATCGGCTACGTGGTGGCGTCGCACGAGACCCAATTCATTACACGAAATTGGTTCCGAATTAAGCCGGCAAACACAGGAGCCGGGTAAAAATAAAACTCATCTGCTCACAATTTTTTGCTGGCTGCGAATAGGATGCCCAGACCACGGCCTCGCCGACGCCGAGGCGCTCATCATTCAAGCCGTTCGCGCCGGATAAAGATAAATCTTCAACTTGAGTAGCGTCGCAACAACGAAGCTCGATGAAGACCACAAGATAAAATATGCGACCACAGCCTGCCCCGGCTCGGAGCCCGTCTAATGTGGTGGTGCCCTTTTCATGAATTGTGCACACGCCGGTGCTCTTGCAGGTCACTGTGTCCGCCAGCGCGCATCTGCATTGTCGCAGCCTTAGACTGGCGTCACTTGCCATGCATTTAATGCGATGGCAGCGCAAATTAAATTTCATTTATTCCGAAGCTGGTGTCGGCTCTGGTATATGTATACTGGTGTCCGTGCCTTCGAAGCGTCGTAATGCTAGTGCCAATTTTTTAAATATGCGCTTATCTGCCGAGGCTGCGATATTACAATGTGAATTTTAAACGAACGAACGAAGGACAACAAAGAATCAGAATGGTCCATTCAAAAAGGCAGTCTCGCAATATCAGCCCTCATCATTTAATTACCCAAACAGACAAAAACATTTCCAAGGAGCACGAAAGTGAAGCAATTCCTTTGAAGTATGCTCGTATATGATAAAATATTGTCATAATATCAGAAATATCAGGGCGCTACTTGCGGGATATTCACTCTATTTGAGTTCGGATTATATGTGAGTTATCCTGTAAACGATCTTAACCTTCTTCTTAAAATTGAAATTAAAAGGATATATTTTTGATGACTTTTCTAATGCGATCTGGATTTTTCATAAGAAAGCTCGCCTCAAAAGGCGTGGATAACTCTGCTGGGAGTTACTTCTAAAAACCTATTGCAATAGAAGAGTTTTTAACGTAGTTATATGAGTATTTACTCAGCGGCCCAAAAAGGCTAAGAATCCTCTTATAAACTTCCAACAAAGCCATGGAGGTCATTCTTCTAAATTTGAAGGTAATTAGTGAACACATTAAAAACTTAATTATAATACATTTCTCTTAAAAAGAGGTACATTTCTGATATGACAAGAGTTCTTTGGGTTATAAGCTAAGTATCCTGATTTCTATTTAAGCTTTAACAATAGAAGGTTAAACCAATGGTAAAGCCTTAAAATGGGAAACATGAAGGCTCCACTCTGGCGAATTACACTGCGCATGAGCGGGCCACTTTCAAATACCACGAACCTGCACTATTAACACAAATGACAAATGCAGACAGAGCTCCAGATTAATATCTTGATTAAAAACCTAACTAGTAATTAAGGGCCCGATATATCGTATTTGAAGTTAATAGCTTCGAAGTTAATAACTTAATATCGTAATAAAGTTAATAAACTTCGTTCTGTAAAAGTGGTAAAAAAGGGAACGACAAGTACACTACGCTGCATTATCACCGATTAATATCTCTAATCTGGGAATTAGAATGTTACCGTATTTCGGATATTTTTCGGAAACTTTGTTAATTAACGTTTTTCAATTATACGAACAATAGTAATCACCGGCAACTGGTGTACCGTAATCCACGTAAAGGCTCCTCATTTGAGAGGTTTTGGGTCCCCGCGTGCCTTGTGTGTCTTTGGAGGAAAAGCATCCATTCGACTGCTCGACTGCTTAATGGTCCACTTCGCAGGTGCATTGTGTACATTTGCGACACTGCCGCAGCAATGAGACAAATGCGAACAACGCATCCTGATAGACACGCACTCGAGTGCGTGGTCGCCGCTTAAGGCGGGGACAGCCAGGACGCGCCAATCCATTTCACGTAGACTGTTTGCGGTTTGGTTCCTGTGGAACTAGTGGGACCAGTGGGAGGCAGAAGCCGCGACCGGGCCGCTTGTCGAACGCACCTCCCTCCCTCCCTTGCATCCCTTCGCTGGGGCAAAAATGAAAAATAGCAACACGCTCGTGCTGGTTAAAAACCGCAAAAACAATTTCAATTAATTTAAATTTATTTTATTTGTGCGGTAATAAAGAGCGCTGTGTCGCGTTCGCTTGGCTTTGACCTAAAGCGAGGGCACTGCGAATAATTCAGTTAAGGCGCTTCCTCTCACCTCTGCGAAATCAATTTAAATTGTATGAAGTTGTATGAAAAGCGACGGTTGAGTGCTCAGCAACACAGAATTTGGCATGGCCGGAGTGGTCCGCACAATAACGAATGGCGTGTGTGTGGATAAATGTCAGTGTGCGTTGCCCGCAGCTGTGCTGTGTGTGTCTAAGAAGCGCCACCTTCCGGGCCCTGCAGCCCAGCTCAGCGCCTCGGCCGTGGCGCAGCTCCAGCAGAAGAGGCGCTCGGCCATTTCGGCATTCAAATGAGATATTGCGCTTGTTGTCGATTTTATTGCCCCGTCGCGGTCATAAAACACGGTAAGTTATGGTTTGACCGCACCGCTCCGGTCACTTCTTTGTGCCAGCACAATACGCATATCCTTCGAAAAGGACGAAATGGACGCATTTGTTTTTGCGAAGAGTGCAAATTGGAGCGAATTTTAATTCACATCGATTCAGTTTAATTGCATTTGTTATTCTGATTGAAAATGTTCAAATTACTGAATGCATCTCGGGGCGAATGGACGATGGCGATGGAAGGTCTAAGGTCAGGCTCGTGGCGAACGCTTAGAGCGGCGGCCTCGAAGAAGGCGCGTCTCAGAGGAATTTTTCAGCAACCTGGTTGAAAGGAGACTACAATTAGTCTACAAAAAAGGTAGACTAAAAAATTTACCAATAGATTTTGCCTTTTGATACGAGTATGTATAAGATTATACGACCTGAAAGCCTTCGAGAGCGTTGTTCTTGCAATGAACGCATCCTCAATGCATCCTTCGAATTTCTTTATACACGAATTTCTATATACACGCTATTTAGCTTTCAGTTCATGTGTTGCTTCTGTCGTGCGCTGCCAGATTGCAGCTTCGCAGGGACCTCACAAACATGCTTTCTTTTGCGAGAATTAAGAGCTACAAGCAAAACACCGAATTAGTGTCGACATATTGGCTGCTCTCAGCAGTCCGCCCGCACCTCGCAACTCTGCGTCGACTGAATACACTGAGAGCTCCGGGGTTCCATTCTAGAGGCAAAGGCTCGGGTCGTCTGGACAAATGCTGCGGCTCTGCTTCTCCCACAATCTTTTCGAGCGGCAGTGGATGAGCCGCCATCCTTGCTACTCGCCATAAAGTGCTAATTTTATGACTTCTTCATGGCAGGGCACCTCGAACGAATTGAGAATTTAAAACTTCGCCAAGTGGACTTGACGCAGAGGACAATTTAAGCAATTCGCTTAGCTGCGGCCGTAGACAAGGATAGCATTAGGCTGCAGCGATGCACCTTTGGCGTCGCCTGGAGTGGGTGGCAGCATGTTGTCGTGTCGCAATGCAACGCACGCAGAAATGTACCCAATGTAAAAACGCAGTGTAGCACACAGACGGAATCTCATTAGAGAGAGAGAGAGATTTTGCGAGTATATGTATGTGCATGCGAGTACATACGATATATCGATTTTTCGATATTTCATTAAAATCTGTAGTTTAGACCTTTTACATTGCAAACATAATAAGGCCGAAACAAATTGATTTTCTACTTAACGAAAACTTTACTTTGTGTAATGCCTTCGCTTTTCATTCTTTAATAAAGTTAAGTAAAACATAATTGTCGCTATCATTGAACTTCTTCTCTTGAAAGAGTGCAGGAAAATGCTTTAAAAAAGCGTGCATAACTCAGCTGTCGGAACGTTTTCGCCCGTGTTTAAGACAATATGTATGCACACATTATTTATTAAGGCTTCTTGAGGGCTCTGGTTCACCTTTCCTTGAGCTGTGCGAGCCGCTCAAATCGTCTGTAATTTTGTTTATTCTTAAAAATTAATTAAGAATTGAATGTAGTCCTTTATTTACTCTCCTTTTTATTCCTCACAAGAACTCTTACCGATTTCGAGAGACTTTAGTGGCAGAAAAACTTACTCGATTACCAAAGATCTTCTCCATCCATGTAGAGAAAATTGCTATGGTTTTTTTCGTTTTTACTTGAATATATAATAAGTCCTACGTCTATACTATGTACAACGAGGAGATACATCATCATAGATTGTAAAGAAATTACTCTGTGCTCAAACAAACTGCCTCCAACTAGAAAAACTTGTCTCTTTTACAAATTGTCAGTTGATTTTCTATAAGAAATGGCCGAGTATTTGACTTTGTTTCTATGCAGGCTTGATATTGATATTTATTGATATTTATTATATTACTTAATTGTTTAATTTAAAAAACAAATTTATGTAGTGTAGTGTAGTTTTGTAGACCATACACCATTCTTTCCACAAGTGGAGACCACTCCGGCGGGCGGAGACATTTTCCGCAAGTAATTCCGTAGCAATATGAAAATCTCCAATAATTTGCGAATCTCTCTAATTATAATGCATAATAATTTGAGTAGCATTTTAATTAAATTTGTTAGCGCAACGCAAAATGGCTGCATTGTGCGACTCTCAGAAGCAGTCGCAGGGCCGGTCAGCAGGGCGAGAGGGCGTGGGAGAAACGGCGTTGTTCATACGCCGTTGAATTCGGAAGAAGTCCTCAGAAGCACACACACACACTCGCTCGTATCTTTGATTTCCGTCCTCGTATGACATTGTCGTTACTTCCTGTCGTTGAGAGCAGACTAGAGAAATGTGCCGTCACTGGAAGGATTGCCGAAGAGTTACTGAAGACAATAAATTAATTTCACTTAAGGTTACATTCTTGATTGCAACAAGAAATTCGCACATGACTGTTGCCAACTCGCCCCCGACAGCGGTCGGTGGGAGTGAAGCGATACGAGTGGCAACACTTCGAGCTTGTTATCGCTACGTGGCATCTTCCTGGGAATGTCTGGAGCTGGCCGGGGCTGCTGCGGACTCAGTTGCATCCTGGCTGTGGCATATTAATTGTTCGTTGGAGTATTTGTTTCCTTGAAGAAGAACAGACAAGTTCCGTTCGTTTCTGCGCCTATGAAGCTCAGCCCGCTCCCCCGGCTTTCTTGGCCGCTGCTCGATGCTGTCGAGTTTGCGTCGGTTGTTATCTTCAAGGTTTACAAATGCTCAGACCAACTGCTGCTGGAGTTTCGGGCTGACACATGGATTTTCCCGTACATGACAACCAAGTAATTTATACGCTCGAAGGCGGCCGCCCAGCTCGGCCGCCCCTCGTGAGTCGCTGCTGAAGACTCAACCGTTTTGTCAGTTGATTTTGTCATTTGAGCCTTGGATTAGATACCGCCAGGCGGCGCGCTTCATCACATTTTCACAGTATTTCAGTTAATTTATATCAGTCGACGTAGCTCGTCGCGAAGACGCAATTCGTCCGATTGCTACTTTTGGAGCCACTCCCTCTATTCGCCCCTCACGGACTGAATTTAATCTGCTAAGTCTTGTACAATTCGCATCCAATCGTGCCATAAGACTGTGAATATTAGCAGAAGACTCAATAAATCAAGATCCTTGCAAGGACCTTGCATCGTTGTGTTAAAACGTAACTTAAATGCGTGATATTTTAGGCAATTTCTGAGGCTGCAAGAGACGTCTCGAACGATTCGAAACTGATTCGAAAGCAACATTTTTGCGTTGCTGCAGTGCTTCCATTTGATTTCGAATCAAGCCGCGACTATCGGCAGCAATGAGGGTTGGTAATGTGTTCAGCAGCGCTTCCAAAAGTCAACGCTTGATGTGAAAGCAGAGGCGACGATTCAGATGATGCCTGAAACTTTCAAGACGTTTCGAACAAGCCTTCGCGCCGTCTCATGCAGCGCTCTAATTGCTAATCGACAAATCCATTAAGAACCAACACTGTCATCGGAGTCATCAGGACGACTAATCAGGCAGTCGTTTGGCCAGGAGACGCTCTGGCCAAAGAGTCACCTCAGTCACTATCGTTGGAACAATCTACTTTGCTCTAATTGCGCTCGAACTTGGACGAACCATGTTTCTTTCCGATTTTTTTCTCTCGTTAAGAACTCTAGTTTAGATGCATTCCACCAGATACTGGACTCACTGAGACTCCTTCTGTTTGTCCCTGAGTATGGCCAGAGGATTTGCTTTCACCGCATTTCCTTGGAAGGGAAATGTGCCCGTGTAGCACAGCACAACCGTCCCCACCGGCCGCGGCCGTTAATGAGCTCCGATTTCCTTCGAAATAATTGAATTACAAAAATTATATGTTACCGTCTATGGAAAGAACACACAACACATTTTCTCTTCGAAATGTCTACTAGAGTTTAAGAGCTCTTTAGTTATTCGTCGTCGTCGTTGTGCAGCAGGCGTGTGTGGGTACACCTCTTGTTGACATACAGATGCACAGATAAGCCCAAATACATGCAATTATGTGTAATTTTCGGAATAACTGATTGAGTTCGTTTCGTTGCGTTGGTATTCGGCGTTGGTTGGTCGGCTGCGGCGGCCGCTGCCTGGCTTATTTTCACAATTATGTACAACCTCATCGATTAATAATAAAAACAATGATTATAAGGAGGTATCGCTCCAGTAACGCGACCTCGCAAACGACATATTTACCGGCTGGACTTTTAATTAATCCGAAATAACAACGGCAGAAGGCATCGTCAGCGTCGGCGTCGTCTTATGGCGTCGCAATCAAAAGATATTGCATTATTTTCAAAACAAGACATTAAGCATAAACTTCTATGTCAATATCTCCGATTTTAATACTCAATTGTAGATTTATTCTGATGGTCCGTGTATTTCGTCGAAAAATTTTATTTTTAATTTTAAATTTTTAATTTTAAATAATTTTGAGCAATAAAGCAAGATTGGATTGAATATTGGGAAAAACCTCAATGGGATCGTTGTACCCATTCTATTTTTTATGAATTTATTCATTGTTTTACTATGTTTTTTGGGGCGTGGTCCGCTTCCTGAGGCCACAAATCACGATTACTGAAAAACGAATAGAGCTAACGTGAGGAAATTCGGCGCACATATTCTCTGAGTAAAGGCTTTTCGGGGTGGAAAATCAAAAAGTCGGTTCAGCACCACGCCTCTTTTTTGGAGTCTAAATCTGAAGCTGAAATGGTATTTATTGGATATTTATTCAGTTAATTTAGTTTATTCACTAATTTCTGTTTTTTTTTTTTCTTAATGAAGCCTTTTTTTAACTCTACTAAAACTACTTTAAAAAAAAAACCAAAAAAATACGGAATTGCTGAAAAAGTAAAAGCAAAGTTTCTGTAAGAAAACATTTTTTTTATTAGTTAGAGAAAACCGATAATCCAATAATTCCCAATAAATTCCCATTGTACCAATAATTTCCAATAAAATTCCCAATTTAGATGATAAATATCTATTAAAGTGTTGTCAAGATCTTCACTTATGTACATTTGGAAGGAGCTTTCGACGGAACTTAGTTAAACTTATTATCATATAATAATTGTATTATCTCAAAGTGCATTCAGGCCCCGCAAAATTTGTGAACGCGGCCCTGCAAGAGGTCACGCCTACCCCGATTCCAGCGATCATCAAATGTATCCAAATTGAGGCTGCTAATTTTATCAAATCATCTTCCTAAAGTCATAACTCATGTTTTTTTTGTCTGCAAATGGAAAGCCAACGTTTCGTTTCCATCAATCAATAGGTACACCTACGCCGTCCGTTCGTCCGTCCGTCCGTACTCCTCGCTTCCATAATTCTAATTAATTTCTGGCTCCGCTGCTGAGAGTCGTTTTGGGCGGCAGTAATATTTTTAGAAAAATTGCTTGTTTATTTTTGTTAATTAAGAAAATAATTCCACTCGGGAATAGGTACAGTCGCGCGAGGGGACGGATTTCGACCAGCGCCGAAATCTTTTCGTAATTTATAGCAGCTCAAAATTTCCTTAATTTTTTTTAAGGAAAAGTTCTTCTTTTTATTTACCCGCGTAAAGTGAAAATGCTGGCACGGTTGGAATGTGTGCGGCGCGACGCTTGTGTGCCTGCTCCTCGAATTCGGCTGTCTCGTACGGCATCGTTCGTGCCCTGGCGGTACCTTCGTCAACGCTTTTCCCCCGGCTGTCACATCTTTTAAGTTCGCTCATAAATCTCCGCGTGTCTGGGCAGCTCCGCCGCGTTGCCGCGCCTCGCTTGGAGTCACGACGCTCGTCGCAACGCATGCGCACGTTTTTCACGCAGCAACTCCAAACGTCAGTTGGCGTTCACCCCACGCCAGGGCGGGCAGGCATATGTACCTGATTGCAGTGCAGAGGCATCTATTCTTCATTCATAGAATCGATGAGGTCGTCGAGGCACGAAGCGCGCCCATTGCAGCGCAATGCCTGCGCAATCCCGCCAGCCATAAAAATCATTCACACAACTCTTCCACACGAAGAATGGGCTGAGAGGAGCTCGCTGCCGAGGCCGAAATTAAATCATTCAATTTATTGTCGCCGGCGACACAAGCAGTGCGTCGCAAAGAAATCAAATCATTTGAATTGCTTTAGAGTCATTTCAGAAGTCAAATCTTCACTGCATACCTTTTGTTCAGTTTTGTTTTTGTACCAAGTAAACCCTTGTTAGACGGCCCAGGTTCAGGCTTCTATAAAAACTCGTAACATCTTAAATTGTACGAATTGTACGGTACGCCATGACCGTGATAAATCGCTGTTTAACCGGAAATAAACAACGCAACGCACAGTAAACTGATGGATGTAGCTGCGTCTATTTCGCGAACTGCTGATGAGACGATCGGGCTGCAAATTAACGTGCACAGCTTCTAGGAATTCTCACAGTGCAGCTAGAATTTAAGCAGCGGAAAAAGTTGAGAAAAAGTCTGGCCAAAGCACCGACTCTCATTCAACTCTGCTCACTCACGGAGCCCACGGAGTGCACTGCGGCAATGCCGGCGTTAGTATTATTAAAATCAAGAGGCCACTAAACACAGCGGGCCACATAAATCAAAGTGAAGAGGTCGCAGCCAGCAGTCACACTCGTGCCCCGGACGGAGCTGGCTCACTCATGGACCAACATCAATGAGCTTATTCAGGGCGCGCAAATAATCCTATTAGAGACAAGACAAACAAAATTAAAAACACATTTATAAATGACGGCCTCCTTCGGACGCGGACTCCACCTTCTGAAAGGACGCACACGCAGAACGCGGCCAAGCGGTCGCGCCGGCCGAACGCTTTAGCTAGAAAACCAGTAGTTGCCACTTGTGACAGCTGAAAAATGACAGCTAATAATTTCAGCGCTGACCGAAAACGCGGAGAAGGAACATAAAAGCGATTACAAATTGTAAGGAAAGCGAATTGAAGAACTCCTCACTCGTGGCTATTCAAGGAAACCTGAGAACGTCATTCATTCGGTCGTTGGTCGGAGGATGCTGCTATAGCTTATCGCTTTGTCGGAATCAGCTGAACGGACGGCAGGAAGCCAGACGCTGACTCCACGCGCTGTCGAAACGTGGCTTAATGAGATCCACGAAAACAAGAGTCCCAGTAGGGGCCATGCCTTAGCCCGTGTATCATACATATATTCCTCTGGGTCTGCTTATCCATTCATTTGATTACCGCAGACCTGTTGATCTCTAAAACTTGAGTCCAACAATTCTCATGAGTCTCCAAAAAATTACTGTAATAAATAAAAAGTCAACGTTGTAATCTGTCCACTGCAGTGGTCGATCTTAGCCACTTCGAGTGACTGGCCTTAAGCCCATATCCAGAATCTTTTTCGGCAAAAACTATTTTCATTTTCTCACATTGCCTCAATTTTTCTTCACTCTTCAAGAGAAAATGTCACACACGCGGCATAAAATGTTTAGGTAATAATATTAGCGCGGCATAATAATATCACAGAAAAACCATTTGTCCATTTCGATGAAAAACTACATACTACAAAATATGTACCGTTATTTTTTGGCCTTAAACAGACCGGTTTGGGCCAAATATTAAATTTTTTAAAACTAGATTGGCAAGCTTTTTACAATAGAGCTTGTTAGTGAGAATGGTAGTGACCTTACCATACCATACGACAACTTCATTTAAATTGACCGAAAATTAGGATTAAACAATTTGCACGCTCATTGAAGCGTGTAAAATGAAGAAAATCTGACCAATGCCACGCCTACTTTTTATAGCAAATATACATTTTCCCGTGCTTATGGCTAAATTTCTCAGCTTGTAGAGTGAGTTTGAAGCTAAAATTATTCCCGAGCCCACCTTCTCAGACTTCAATATACTTCCAAAAAATGGGCGTGGTCTGCCCACTGGTGACAAAAACCACGATTACAAGAAAACGAGTAGAAGGTAAGTATGTTTTTTAGGTAAATATTATTGAATCCCATTTGAGAGCTGAATTTGTTAGCTTTTAGTCTTGAACTGAAGCCGAAATTTCAGTGCCGCGTTTAACGTGTTGGTAAAAGTCGCCAACGCACCCAAAATAGGCGTGACACGCGCACTTTTTCACCTTCACTATGCCTCTAATGTCGGAATTAATGTATTTACACTTATGAGCTATCACTCATTGGGACTCATTCACAATGGACCACATTTTTTTTCAATTCTTTCCATTTAGAGAAACGGATTATAAATGCATCGGTTTTTTGAGCTAATTTCAAATCTAGATTAGTAGGACAAATCTAAAACTTCAGTTGTATGTTGACGCAATTACCGTCTCATTGTAATTGCAAGTGGTCCACCCACTAGGGAGAAGAAATCACGAGTAAAAGGTGACGAATGGGGTTATCGTGATTAAATGACGCACATATACATCTTCTCTATCAAAAAGTGAATATCCTTGGGACGGAAATTATCTTATATACGAGTATATTCGAGAGATGCTGGTGTAGGGTTT
The DNA here is from genome assembly GCA_949752815.1 of Conops quadrifasciatus. Lineage (NCBI taxonomy): Eukaryota > Metazoa > Arthropoda > Insecta > Diptera > Conopidae > Conops > Conops quadrifasciatus. The sequence goes on from OX457079.1 coordinate 18,304,668, forward strand.
ATGGCCTTCGACCAGGCCAAAGTTAACCCTTTTACGAGTACATACTTGTTTTGCATAAACTCTAAAATAAAACCGAAAATTTTTCTTAGTCTTGCGGCAGACTTGTTGCCGCAACTCTAACTCTAGAAAACAAACACAAAACTTATGGCCACAAATGTTAATGCGTTATATTTCCATTGCCAAAAGGCATAAGTTTTTAAAATGCCGTCATTGTCCCAATAAATACTTACATTTCTTTTGTGAATCCTGTGCGTACACATCTCGTTTTGTGGCCTTTTTCAAAGGGCTTTTCTTATCACTAAACTTTTCTTATCAAATAATTATATCAAAAATTTTAAAAATTATTGTATTAAAAATCATGAATTTCCTCGATTTTTGCTTGCTTCCGGGCGGCTCTGATAGCAATCTTGAAAAAAGTTAAATTTTAAATTTGGACTTATACAATTTTCTTTCAATTTATTTGCTAGAATTTTGTACAGTTGTTCCAGCAACCGGCTGAATCATGGCCAATACAGGATGAAATTTGCCAGAAGAAATGTTCTTAAAGATCTCTGATTGCTGTACCTAACCGTACGCTTTGCTTCGGACCGCATGCGATTATCAGCGCCTTGTGGGTGGAACCCAAGTGACCGGTGGAGCCCAAATTGGCAAACATCGGATTAAAAAATGCTCTCGCTTAGGAAATCTTTTTTATTTATTTTTATTGAAATGCTATAATTACTTTAATGTTACAACTATTTACGATTATATGACATTGACATTGCTCGTTGCCGTACGTTAAAGACAACCTAATGGTATGACTCTCAGCTCTTTGAGATTTCTTACTGGTAGTCGATCTCGGTATATATGTATGTATGTATGTAGTATGTATGTAAGCTTTATTTACACTTTCGGTATTCTGAGACAGAAGTAAAGAGTTTCAACGACCTGCGACCATACATCATGCTATTCGCCAACCTGGCCATTTCGCGTTTAGAGCCACTAGTTAACGAATTTCCAACTAATAAATCCAAATTACATCATCGTTTTCTTAAATTCTTTGCTTTTGTATTTATTTGCAGTTACTTCAATAATTTTATTACTATTCCGTGTTTCGTCAACCATTGGTTATATAATGTTTATCACAGATTACAATTTCTCGGCTAAGGACTACACTTTTATTACTCGACTCGAGCTCTCGATTAACGCAATTGAGTGCTCGAGTTTTAATACGCATGCATTAAGATGGATACATTAAAACTTAAGCTGTTACTTAGTACATGGTTCTGGCTTGTTAATGCTGCCTGCTTGCGTATACCTTAAATTAACTGATGTCATTAGGCTTAACTGATTAATTTGCGAGCCATCACTCTTGCGAGCTGCGGTCGTATCTTTGGAGAGATACGGCGCGGCTGTCTCCGGCTGGTGAGTGCGCATTTACGGAAATTCAGCGAGGCGTAAGACTGCACGAGATCAGTTTACGACCGAGAACAAATTAACATTTTACTACTTTTTTAATTACTGCATTGTGTTTTATTGCTAAATAATTAATCTAAAGTTAAGTATGAATTCATAAAGTTTAAAAAGTACAAGTGTTAAAGTTATTGCAGATTTACACACGTAGTTCTTGGTGATGACGTTTTTGGTTGTTGCACATGCCCGTGATAGTGCGTTCTGCCGAGTTGCACGCAAACGCTGTTGTCCCTGTCGACCTGCAGACACAGGGCCTTGCCATCTGGAATACGAAAGGAGAGACATACAATGTTTCAATTGCGTTTAAGAGCTTTCGGTAATGTTTATGCGGACGCACAGCGGAAAAATACAAGGGACAAGCACACTCGTAGGATCGGAGTAAGTGGCTGCGCTTATCTACCGAGACTATTAAATCCACTTTTTCTAAATTTATATGATACCTCTTGCTATCTATAACATGCTCCTAACTTCCTCACAAATAATTATGGTAATAATATCGTATCATTAGAGGGAAATTTTTTTCGTTGGCCACTGAATAATTAAAAATATGTCTCTGAAGTTAATCTCGCATGTTGATACAATGGCAAGATCTGAATGATAATAATAACTATTGCAAAAAATAGACTGCAAACTTATGTATATACTGTTTGTTTTATGAAATTTATCGGTTTGGAAAGTGAGCGACTAATAACGTGGATATCAACGGTATGGCATGACAGGCGAACAGAGTTATGATTAAAGTAAATGTACGACTTACATTGTGTATACCAGGGGCGTATTTTATATGTGCATTGAAGGCACATATCCCCTTCATCCTTCATCCAGGTTTCCCCTTCATACAGGTTATGGGAAAATTTAAAGAATTCCATACTTTTCGTAAGAAATCAGCTGATGAAACGTCATATGAGCCGCTCAGTTGCCCAACTAATTAAGTGTCAATCATTATGAAAAAAGTGTTTATCAAATAAAAGTGTTAATCGTTATAAATAGTCAAATTTATTTAAAATATAAATAGCTAGGAGCCCTTTGAGACTCACATTTTTTCAAAATCAGCAACTGAATTTAATCACTTTGGCAACTGAGCGGCTCATATGACGTTTCATCAGCTGATTTCTTTCGAAAAGTGGGAAATTCTTTAAATTGTCACATAATCTGTATAGAAACTTGGATGAAGGCTTTTTTAACAACCATCCAAAATGGAACCATCCCAATTGTGGTGATTTTATTAATTGCGATTAATTGTAATTTTATATATCAATTTATAAAATCAGTTATATTTTTATTTAGTTTGGTTTATCTTTTACCAGTTTAATTTAACTTTCAAACACGAATTGGAGGAATTTAGAGGAATGCCAGCCATGACAATGGAAACGGAATCCATTGCTGCTCCCAGCATTGTTGAAAATAATTGATGATATATTCTTTATCTAATGATATATGTATGCCTACCTCAGCGTTTCAGTCCTCTGTTTGAGAAGGCGTCATAATGCCGGCATAGCTACTGTTGACGTCATTGCCAGCAGACGCTCTACTAAACGGCCGATTGAGATCTCCAACGCCGCTAGTGCAGCACATACCGGTCGTAAGGGCTGTTGCTGGACCGGCCAGAAGGGGATGGGCCGCATTGGAATGCTTCAAATTCGGTGGCGTTTGCGGAGGCGTGTCGGGTTGGACCTCGAGAAACCCCATACGTTGCAGTTGATGTGGCGTTTGGTACTGCTGTTGCTGGTACTGGTGTTGATGGGCGCTCATTGAGGGCGGCGTAATAGGGGTGGTAGGTGTACCGGTATTGCTGCTGAAAGCGCTGGTTCCGAACGTCGTAGGTATCCGCGAATAAGGTGATATGGTGGCGTAGCTGCTCGTCATACTCAGTGGCGAAGTGGGAGCTGCTGAAATCTCTTGGTGCGGAGGTTGCAAGCTCATATGGTTCGGCGAATGGTTGCTTCTGCTGCTGCTGAGGTGCGGCAGCAGATGGGGAGGTTGCTGCTGGGGCAATTGCAGCTGTTGCTGCTGCTGCTGCTGCTGCTGATGCTGCGTGTAATATTGCTGGCCCGGATACGACGTTGGTGGAGGCGTCTTGCAAGCGACTGTGTCGGCCAGACTCCAGATTTTGGGCTTGGTAGCCGGAATCGGAATACCACAGTCTCTGCCCATCAGGTTTTTTGGAGCGTTATACTCACTGCTTTCACAGACGCCAGCGTGCTGGTAATAGTTGGGATGGTGCTGCTGGTACGTGTTGTAGCCAGCGTACCCGTAGGGAGAACTGTAAGCGTTCAGGCTGCGCATGGCCGTCGGATTCTCCGACTTCTGTTCCTCATTTATAATGTCGCCGCCTTTGGCGTCCTTCTCTATTTCAGCTTTCAGATGATGAAGACCTGTAACGAATTGTCTACATTTAATTTCAATTGAATTGCAAAATGTACGATAGTTTTAATCCTGTCAGTTTAAAGTGGCATTCTTTTCGCTCAGCATCCCTTCGAAATATGTCGGGCGCTGAAGCGTGCAACCCTCCGGGCCAGAAAGCCGAAGTCTTCGTTACTGCGGCGCTCTCACGTTTTGCGCAAAGTGGCGCAAAGTGAACTCAATTTGGAAACGTTACTTTGTAAACAGCGGGCCCATGTTTCGAGCCAACCCACTTCTCAATCTGTTGCCAAGTTCCGGGATGAAATAGAGTTCAACAAAGCGGACAAAATATGGCGACTGCACGCTTTCGCTGCGCTACATTAATTTAACTTAAAATAAGCTACCTTAACACAGACAACGCCGTCTACCGTGACGTTTTATTGGTTGGTCGCGCTCACGACGCACTGATTTCATTCAGAAAAGAGGTCAAGTTACGAAGGTTCTGTATCCGGACCTTTCGATGGATTGGATGGATTGAGATTGGTTTCAACTGAAACTTCTTTTTTTTATGTAAAATAGAACTTCAACAATGTTCGGAAAGTATTGAAGCAAAGGTAAAGTTTAACTCTGGAAGAATGGAACAATGAAAGTTTAAAGCTGCTGACTCCTACGAGTATATGCCTCAGCACTCCGCCGCATTCACAGTCTTGGCTTCATAGTTCGTGAGACTTCATGAGTGTTCGTCTGCGAGGCAGAGAACTCTGATTCGGTTCCCGCCTGAGGTAGCTTCTAAGTGTCATGATAGTCATAGTCTATCATGGCACATTCAACGAGTCATGATAGTCGCAGTCAAATTGTCTTCCTTCCATTCGGACTAAAAAAAAAGTCTCCCTTCGAATGCGATAGTTCGCTCTGCTCAGTGAAATGGTCTAAATATCTGTACCAATGTGGTACTACGTCACTATTTACGACTACATTGAGTGCAGCAATTACCTTTAGAATGATCCACACTCATTCCACCGCTGCCTCCGTAGATGCTGTCCGGTTTCTCAATTGCTTCTTTGCCTTCCTTCTCATCGTCGGAGAGCATTGTGTCGTCGTCGTCTTCGGTCTTGTTCTTTGGTTCCCAAGTCATCTTGTTCTCCTTCTTCAGGCGTCGACGCGCATTGGCGAACCAAGTGGACACTTGCGTCAGCGTCATTTTGGTGATAATAGCCAGCATAATTTTTTCACCCTTCGTGGGATAAGGATTCTTTTTATGTTCGTTGAGCCAGGCCTTGAGAGTGGCCGTGGACTCACGCGTAGCGTTTTTCCGTCGAGCTGCCAAATCATAGCCAGCGCCGTAACTGAAAAAGTTAAGGTCAAAAAAACAAGCCATTAGTACCTGATTACGAGTATACGAAGAAATCGTATCGTTCGTTCATACGAAGAGAAATTCTGAGGGCATAATAAATACTTTTATGACTGCAATAAAATACAAATACAACACAATACACATTTTATAAGCTATACAATCATATCATACGGTCCGTTTATTATGACAATGGTTTTTATTTCGAGATAAGGACATTTTGTCTTGTAAATCTCTTGTAAAGTGTCTTGTAAACGAAAAGAAATTAAAAGATCATGACAGGATAAATGTTTTCTCATCATTTTTTAGATTTTTTCCTGCTGTGGATTTACACACTTTCATATTGAATGGTCCATATCAGTAAGTAGCCCAAAACTCTTTAAATTCAGTTCGGTAAAAGGGCCCTAATAACCCCTCAACTGCCATTGCAACAGTGAAGGTGGTCCATGCTTTTAAGAAGAATCTTTTACTTATGTCATGTTTTATATAGATGTGCCAAAAAAGTGTTTCCAAGGCAGAAAAAAGCCTTATAAAACTTGACGTTGGATTTTTTAAAAAAACGTGCTGCTTTTTTTGTTTGATCCGACGATGTCTGGAATTTTTCGAAAAAATTCGAACAAAGGAAAGACAGATGTTCGAATTCATCGCACATCGCCGAAACCGGTTTGTCTTCAAACTAAACTTGACAAGGGATGACAGAAATTCGTTCCACACAACCCATTAAAAATTTTTTCTTTTTTCCGGACATTTTTTCGCTTAAAAAAACACATTTTTTCCTAACATTTGGGCTAAAATTTAACGCAGAGATAAAGTTCTCTAAAACTCTAAAAAGAAATATTATTTGAAAATTCAGAAAAAAAAATTACAATTGTTATTTTTTAAAAAAAGATTCTTTGCAGTGACATTAGTAGGACTCTCGAAAAGCTTCAATACGAGTATCACAAGGATTAAGGAAGATACCAACCGCAGGTTGATGTAGTACTTCATGGCATTACTTAGAAAAACTTCAAATTACTGCAAAATCCAGAAATTTTAGGGTTAGCATTAGTTTCCTCAAAAGCTATTTGGTCCTAAGCACCCAATTTAAAAATCACATTAAAGGCAATAGTTTTTTCAGGCAATTATGGGAGAATCGCCCTTCCTCTCACAATTGTACACACGTCCTGTCTTTTTTCTCAATAAGTCTCAAAATTTGAAAAAGTTGAGATTGATCTACGCACCAATTGTTTTCTACCTTGTCACCTGTTCGTCGGTTGTTCTGAAGTTGAAGGCCGCAATGACCTCTTATATTTGAATGTTGAGCAAAAAAGTTAAAAATATTGTATTGAAAAAAATCTAATCGAATCTTCGGGAGACGGTAAAAATCACGAAACAACAAAATCCCGATTTTTTTGTAAATCCTGAAATGACAGAATCACAACGACAAAAGGACATAATCCTTATGACTTTGTAAATTCCGAAATGAAAATATACCGACGCGAAAAAATACTTAACAATTAGGATTTAAAGTCGTTGCACCTTTCTCTCGCGGAGGTACATACATATTCTAGACAAAGGAAAGCTTTAGTAGCCAAGTGAGCTTACTTACTTACTTACTTACTTAAGGTTTTAGTCATTTTCCGCGGCCGTAGACCGCTCACACAGAGACACTGTAGATGCAGAGAAGCTTTAGTAATCGAATACGAATTGAAATTCGTCAAAAAATTTCATCCTTCTTTTCGAGGACTGATAAACGTTGCAAAACTCGTTTTGTAATTTCGGGAATTTATCGCATTCGGGATTTTTATTGCATTCGGGATTTTAGCCGTTTCGGGATTTTGTCGCTTGGGATTTTTCGTTCCGAGATTTCTTTACCGACCCTTAATCTTCCTTTTTCATTTCAAAAGTTTGGCGGTAAAAATTTATTTGTTACTGTTATGGGTTCTCATGTGCCATTTTATTCGACGTAAAACCTCAGGACTATAATCCTGTCAAGTACTAGATGAGAAATCAACAAAACTTATCAAATCGTTACGATGTATGTATACAAATAGAAACGGTCAAATCAGTGGCTGTTAGCTTTTTTCCATATAGCGTTACAGCAGCTTCTCATGGCGGTCAGGCAGAAGGGACGATTTCGTCCCCGGATCTTGAGAATTGTCGAGAAAATTTTATAACAAATGAAAAAGCAAATTATAAGCACAGAGAAAAGTTAACTGGAATGTAACGGAAAATTCAGGATATAACAAGCCTATATACGATAGTAGAACGCTTCAATACAAGTCTTCTTTAGATCCAACAGTTGAAATTCTAGCTCTACGGGACCGGCGTTTGATCCGCAGCTGCGGAAATGCTTTGGTTGAAGTGCTTCAAAGGCAGCCGCTTGTGTAATTTGCACATATTGTCCCAAGGCAAACACCTCCATCGGGGAGTTGGGCCCTTGGGTGCCGCTAAAGAGCCGCATGAGTCGCTTGTTTGTATAGTTTTGTAGCAATTTGTTGTCTCCATCATTGTTGTCGTTATCATTCGTTATCAGCGCTTTTAAATGATAATTGATCGCGGCTACTTGAGAGAGGCCGCCGCCGCTCCAGTCCATGCTTTTAAAATTGAGTTCTTAAAATCAATCGCTGTTCCTGATTTTTATCAAAATTTTTCTATTTGTTTTGGCAACGTTGGTGAGGAATATATTGCACCTACGAGTTTTAATGGAGTTGCAGCTCGTTATCGATTAAAAGACGTTCAACAAAAACTATTAAGAATGTGCCTGCAGACCGACCGTAGGTATATAGGCTTCATCGACCTAATCGAAAACGAAATTCTTCGTAACCTAAAAGAGTTCTTCGTTGAACATTTTACATACAAACATACATATATTGACATTATTCAACTTCGAAATGGCATATTTCTCTCTTTCTGAGCGATGATGGCTCACTTGCTCACTCACAAGTAGCTCACAATGCAAATAAAGGCGGCATGTGTAACACTTCCGCCGTCGCGATTCGCGTACACATTGCTGATTTCATTTTGACAATGCGTCTGTAGTGAAGTTGGGCACAGAAGAAAGGGAACAGTGGCTCATGAGCCAAAGAGAACGCGAGAATCAAATAAATCAACGCTCTGCCAACGGTTTACCGCTGCATAAATAACCGGGAAACAATTTAATTCCTGTCGACCTTATTTACGGTAATATACGATACATAATTATATCATATTAACGAAACGAACGCCCTAGCTAAAAAAGGCGGCGGCAGCACAACAGAATTGGTTGAAAATAAAGACGTTTTTACTCCTTGGGAATAAGAAGAACGGAAAAAGGACAACACTGAGAAATTGGAACACAAGGATAATGGCAACGCAAACACAGCCATGCCCATGAAAATAACAAACATACCGAAGCAGCGTAGCGGCGAAACGAGCAAAAAAGAGAAACAAAGCACGTGTCGAGACGAATAACCTCGTGTAGAACACAACAAGATTTAGAAGATCTCTTAGTTAAACAGACCACATCAAACGAACAATAGAGAGTTATCGTTCGGCATTAAGCTTGTACCCATGTAAGTTCGTACAAAGAGAAAAACTGGTTTTTTAGTGTTGGTTGTTTTTTTTTTTTTATTTGGAGTGCATTCAACCTAAAAGTAAAACCAAAGGACAACCAACAAAAACACATGTGAGATCCCGCAATTAACATTTAATATTTACATTAATGGAAAAGCAACATAATAACACTGTCGAAATATCTTTTATGCCTGATTCGCACTGATAGTGTTCACATTAGAGTAGAGTATAATTTGCTAGTACGTATTTACACGAGCTGCTGTCATCTAAAATTTGGCACAAATGTGTGCATAGTGTAAACACATTCGTTCATTAAAAATGAAACGAAGAAGCCCGTTAATGCAACAGCTGATCTAACTGACAGCTACGCGCCCGAAATAATAGAATAAAATGGTTTGAATCGATTAAAGCAGTTACTATACTACTCGACTAAATTATTGCTGTTCAGACATATTTAGTTACTAAAATATTCGCTACTCGACTAAATTACTGGCATAGTGCGAATCAGGAATTACTAAGTTTATAACGCCAGTGGCCGTTAGCATTTTCATGTTGAAAAAGGCCTGGGAAAAAGGAACTGCTAAAATATTTGAAGTGATCAGGTACAGAACAGAATACATTGTTTAGTTAGAGAATATCTCTCAGATTTTTTCGCAGATGTGAAAATATAATAATTTGCCTCGAGCTTAATTTATAATTTTATGCAACATATAATATAATAAAAGGGCAGAACGACAAAACTCAATTCAGTGGCTTTAACCGATACTTTGTATATCGCAATAGATACTTGTATAGAACGTGAACGAATTATAAGCTAGTAATCAGTTCGAACATTCCTTACCCATATGCAGCCAAGGCTGGGTCATACGAATAGTAACTTGTTGTGGGCTGCAGACCCGCCGAAGTCCAGGCCGTCATATCAGTGGCCGCGCCACTATCTTTCAAGCTATATGGATTAGTCTGCAACATAAAGACAAAATATATGTTAAATTAGTGCAATCCCTCAGACTCGTGAAAGTAGTATTGTATTCATTTCATTTATTTATTTTAAAAAGTATAACTAAAATTCTACTGAATGCTTTGCAATTAATGTTCAAGTTTGTTGTTAATTTATTTTTGTAGTTTTTGTGGGGACCATAGAATCGTCGAAGAACACCGGAGAAGAAGGTTAAGAAAAAATTAGGACAAGTTTACAATCTCTTCGCAATCCCTTTTTCAGCCCGCGGCCAAATTTAGCGTGAAGTGGTTCTTTTAAGTTTTCATTCAAGCAGAATATAAAAAATACTTCTGATGCTCACGAAATATGCGCAAAAAACTAAAAGAGTTAAAATGTAAGTGCTGTTATTAGGTTTACAGCAAATATATCAAAACTTTTTCGCTGCATTCATTACAAACAGTCCTTAGTTCCGCAACATTTATTTGTTTTTTGCTGTAGTACCAAAAAAAAATAATAATAAAAATAAAAAATAAAAAATAAAAAAATAATAAATAATAATATTCCCTAAAGGTCCTTTCTGTTGCTAACATACTATACTTGGTAAGTTTAGTCGCCTTTCGCTATTTGTACCGTTAATTGTACCATTGAAAGTGTTTTTTTAGATTGTGCTACGATTGGTCTTCAAATTTTATGAACATAAAAAGATCATCATTAGCTCCATGAAGCTAATATGGGCTTCATTTAGTCTGTCCTCAGTTCCTACTTAGTTTGGAACGCTGTACATTACCTCAGAGACCGTCACCAAGTGATCTGACTCTAATCTGAGCAATCCTGCGAAAACTTTAAAAATATGTAAATATTTAATTTGTTGACATGTCGACTTTTTGTCGACAATATACAGTTTTTATACTTATTGACTGGTAAATAAATAAGAAATATTTATTGCTTATTGCAGTGTGCAATTATTAACAACAGAGGATTCTTTTAATTAAAAGTATTGTCACCGGTCCGCGCAAAGAAGACAGATATTTTCCGGTCCGCGAAGAGTTTTGGGTTGAGAAACACTGCTCTAAATGATGCCATAACTCCAGCACGCCAGAGGAATGTGCGCACTGAAGAGAATATTGCCGCTGCCAATGAAAGTGTGTAAGAATCTTGGCCTACAGCCGTACATGAAGCGCGGCTGCAGGAAAATAACACGCTTATTAAGAAGCTCACTTTCACCCGCCGTCGTCGTCTAAAAACAGCTGTCGTCGTCATTTGCTATTTACAAGTCCGACGCCATCTTTTTAGCTCGAGACGACCTAAATTGCTGTCATTTTAAAATAGACGTTTTGACGTCTGCTGTTGTACTGGTAAATAGTCACCTAGTGAGCTTTTAGTCACCTTAAAGTCACCATGCCACTGCAATTTACGTGCTACTAGCACTAAAAATTTTATCTAGTACACAAACCTTTTAGCACTTTGCAGCTGATGTAAGCGTTAAATAACACAAGTCACTTTTAGAACAAGTGAGCTTGTTAATACGAATTGTGCCAAAAAGTGACTTTTCAGAGACGACGACAACGAGTGACTCGGTGAGCTTGTGAATAAGCGTATAAGCCACAAGACCATCATACTCGTATGTGTCGTTCTTTCGACGATTGGTTTCTACAGCTGGTAGAAACAGAATTGTTTTTAGCGATGTTTAGACTCATTTTAGTAGGTTTGTTAATAACAATTCACAAAAGAGCCACAAGAGTTATATCGGCCCTTAAAAGCATCCCACATAATAAACTGTTGGCGGTTATTTACTCTGCCAAATTCATAGTCGCATAAAAGGAGATTCCATATGAAACAACTTCTAAAATGTGTATGTAAGATACAAAAAAGTGAGAATTTATAATGATATATATAATATACATATATGATACTCTATTATGTACCAAATTTGTGTATTTTATGAAATCTTATTTAAAGAAAAATAACAAAAAAGAAGCAGTTATTTATTACTTCAGATTAACAACTCACTCGAAACGCCTTTATGTTAAATAAAACAAAGCTTCGTAAAAAGCTACGGGAAAAAAAAGAAATTAACAAAAGAATCAATATTGCTTCTCACGGACCTTCATTCTTTAAACGCGAGAATCAACACATAAATAAGATCGAGGCAGATTTGAATACTATTTAATGTTGGACTCGCTTAGGAAATATATAGTAGGACACTGTGACGCTTGGTAATAAATAGTGGAGACACTAAAGTGGAGTCTGCCCATAAACGGGTGCATATACCCGGGTACCCTTTCGTGGCAGGTTCAGAAAGCCTGAATACCACTACTATGTGTAGAACTATTTTTTACTTTGTCCATAATTTTTATTGTTTCTTTCGCGAACACAATTTTTAAAACTAGTACAGAGCTTTAAAAGTATTCGAGGTTTAATCAGAACTCTAAAAAATTAACTTTTGCAAATATTAGGCGCCAACTTCATAGACGTACGCACATCTCGCAACTCGAACTCGAACTCGAACAAGAGTTCACGAGCCCCTCTCTTTATCTCTTTCTCTCGTCCGTAGATTGTCCTCTCTACAACTACGGCCAAAATCCGTCATACTCGTATTTTGATATGTCGGCAAGCCCTTACATCTACTTATAGTGCTCGAAAGCACGCGTCCTAATTATAAACACGGTTGAGATCTTACTTACCAAGGGTGAGTAAAAGGCCGCACTGTCGACGCCGATGCTGGGGTAAGGATTTTGCTCCGTAGACGGATATGGAGCACCGTACACGCCAACATTGGTAGACGGCATGCGGGAGTATCCCGAGAGAGCAAGGCGCGCGGTGTCGTATTGGCAGGAGCACACCGTTTGTCCTGACACCGGGTTTGTGATAATCGGTCGTCCATTTTCGCAGCAGGACGTCCCTGCGACGGGGGCGTTGTTGTTGCCGCCAAAGCCAAGGATACTGGAGGCGGCCGCGCTGTTGTCGACTACTGCACTGGCTCTGGCACCGGGGCCCGCATTATTGGAAGTTTGCGAATTTACACCTGGGCTCACCGGCCCAGTGGTTGCAGCAGTTGCCGCCGAGCCGCCGGATGGACTGAGCGATGCTTCATTAGCACCAGACAGCGGCGAAGGCGCATTTGTTGCGGGTATAACAGCTTGCGGAATGTCCGTGCCCGCGGTTGACTGACCTACGACGCCACCGCCGCCAAGTAGCTGCAAGAGAAAAGAAACGCTTTTATTATATGATCCACGGGAACGACGAAGGGCGGTGCGGGCAACAATCGGGGCACATAAAGAGCCAATCGTGGCGGAATCTACAAACAGGTGATTGACTTGCAGCCTTCAAGGAATTTCGGCAACATTATCGCCCGTATGGATGCGTGGTCACATTGTGGATGTGGGTACGATTTCAACTTCAACGGTCCCACATCCGAAGAAGAGCAAGAAAAAGAGGTCGGCCAAGCAGATTAAGTCGATAACTTCAAATGTCAAAATATTTTATTAGCTCGGCACAATTTGCGATCCGTTCCATCTATTTTCACTTCATTAATTTTCAATTTATCACAGTCAGATTTTAGATGCGAGGCTTCCTACAAAGGGTACCTCTCAACAGTAAACAAATGCAAAGCAAGCAGAAAAAACGCACACAAAGGCACCACGCGCAGGTACATACATATATCGTGGCCGCAAACGCAGTCTGGGCGAAGAAAGGGAACGGCAGCACGGTTATTCCCGACTGCCTGCGCGTCCGTCGTTGGTCGGTGCAGGCCCGGCCCGGCCCGTCCAGCGACCGGTCAACGCGGGCTGTCGCATTTTATTAACTTTTATTAGTAGGACGACAAAGATCGACGAAGAAGTCATAAAAAAGGAGACAAATTTGGACAAAACAAAAAGGAGAAGAACGGCGGGCTCGCAGACAATCTTCCAGAGAGATAAGACGACGATTTGGTCGGTTTATCCTCTTCGACATTGCGTAAACTCACGGACCAGGAAAGGCACTTTATCAGATTTGTGCCTTTCTTAAAACTTAACATGCCAGCAGACAATCCCGAGCGGGACTTCATGAATTCATGGACTCTCCGCAGTCTGGAGACAGTTAAAAGGACAAAAAGCAAATAACGCCAAGGACAAATTACGATCGTTCTGAACAGTATCGTCACGCAGCCATTCAGGGGCGACTGACTCTCTGGCTCTGCAACCTACCTGGACCTTATTGTCCCGAAGCGTCAATCCACCGAAAGGAATTTCTCACTTAACCGCCAAAATGAAGCCGCTTAGACTTTGTTGCGCTGGCTTCAAACGCTTCCGAAACACAGCAGAAATGGCAGAGAGGGCCATTTTGCAGCTGGATCAAAGCGAGGTGGGCGGAAAATTTAGAATTAAGGCTTTTGACTTTGAGTCCAAATAAATTGTTGGTCCCATTCAGCTTTCAGCTAACATTTAAACAAGATTCCAAATAACCCGAATGTCCATGCCGAAAACGTCCGAGGGCTCCACAAACGCAGCCGAGTTCAAGTCGCAGCCGCAGAGAAATCAAATAAATTGAATTTCCAACAGCCCTGACAATAATTTAAATGTCCACATCGCACTCACCGGGCTCGTTGTGTCCTATCTGGGGCAATTCCGATAAATCCCGAATGCGTGCAAAAAGCAGCGCGAAGCGGCCGACGAAGCGAAGCTGCCTGCTCCTGCGACCAACGAAGAGGGTCATTAAAAATAAACTGACTTGCGTGCAGATAATAACCGCGCACGCTGCTCTGTGCGGTGCGGTGCGGTACGGTGCTGTGACGGCGCAGCGCTGGCAAATTCACTTTTTATGTTTACACAAAAATAACAAAATATAAAGCTAAGCTCGGCAAAATGACGGCCGCCTCAACTGCAATACTATCGCCAGCAGCGTCGCCAGTTAGCAGCCAGTTCTTCAATTCAGAATTCAGTTTGGAGCGCTTTCATTCAGAATTCATGGCGTTTCATTCAGAAGATGATTTTATTATGTCTGTCGCTCGTGTCGATCAACACGTTCGGGCTGGCCCCGCAGCAGCGGAATTCGGTACTGAGGCGAGAACCGAGGTTTTATGGCCCGTTTTGGCCGAGCATTGTTTAATAGGCGGCCGATTTAATGGAGGCCGCGCTAACTGCGAATTACGAATGCGATTAGATAGCGGCGGCGTCCGGATGCCCGGTAGTCCGGAGGTGTTGAAAAGCAGTTCGTGTTGAGTGGAATTACCATTATGTGATTAGGAGCATAATCTGGCGTGGAACAGTGGTCAATGTGTGTTGGAAATAGTTATAATCATAAATCGAGGTAGCTGCAGGTGAATGGGAGCCACCCGTCGGTGGCTGCTGCCCGAAGGGCAATGCTGTTATCGAGTACTAATTACAGCTGATGCGTTCGTTCGTTCTTAGCGCTTTCTTATTTAAAACAATACAATCTTGGCGCCTGATGTTTCATTTGCTGCAAACTTCACAACACTTTTCGTATAAGAAAAAGAAGAAAAAGTAGTAGAAGGTGTTTCTTTTAATTTTAAACTTTTTCGGTCGATGCGTAACAAGCTCATTAAATGTTTGCATCGCTTTGCCATTACAAAACCGCTGAACCGGAAAGCACTCACAACCGGTTTAAAATCACTAAAAGTATATTTTCTGTGAACGCTATAACGTTTTTCAGTACATTGGCAGCACTACAATACTTAAAGTTGGGAACAGGGGCGCAGGCAGCAGCACACAGTTTTTACCTTTGATCTGGAGAGTCGTTAAACCGAACAAGCGTGAAGAGTTTTTCAAAGCCTTAAGAATTTCCATTCCGAAAAGTATGATGATGCCAAAATGCAACCTGATGTTAGATGAATTCATTCATTCCTCATGCCTGCGATGTATTGTAGCCATAAACCGGGCCAACATGTGCACAAATGTAACGCAATTCCATAATTTCGCAGGCGGTTAAAACGCTCAAAATCTACGAAGAGGATCAAAGAAATTTGAAGCACCGAAATAATAGCTAATTAGAGTTTGTTATCGGTTGAAATAAAATCACCATTTAACGATACATATTTTAAAGATTTTTTTTTGGAAATACTAAGGTCGATAAACGTGGCAATTTCGTAAAACACCTGCCATTATCTACGAGTATTGTGTTGATGGCTTTATCGCTCATAACCTAAGAATTTCTGTGCCAATTTTCATGGGTTATTGCCAGGGCAGAGGTTCCCTGGAAAGGTGAAATAGGCTTTTAAACTAAAATAATTATATCTTCTTTTCTTGGATGATATTTTTTTCCCGGAAATAATTGAAAATTTGGGAATTTGGCTTTCTGTTTGCTCATTTTAAGGTTAAAAAGGCGGCTTTTAGGGTTTTTCATTATACAAAAAGGGTTATTTTGAAAAAGCTGGTTCAAGCGTTACGTTTCAATGACGCTAAAAGGTACCTTTCCTCAACATAGGTGTTGAGTAGAGCACCACTAAATAGCACAACATAAACCCATTCTGTGCGAAATCCAGCATTCTCGATTCTCATAATCCAACCGTACAAAATCCACCTTCTTCAGTATGGCGGACGTACTTTTCTGCAAAAACCGACTTTTGTTGACTTCAGCTTTCAAACCTTGTGGCCGCCGAAGACCCCACGCAAATAGACGACCCTACTCGTATAAAATCAAAGACTTTACATTACAGAGAGTGTTTTGTGGCGAAAACATGGCCTCATCTAGGGCGTAATCAACAAGTACAAGCGAGTACATGTGCGGCGTCCAGCTTTGGATCGTGCTCGTTCTCGAAACAGAAATACTGCGACGCCAAAATAACGACTACGACTGAGCCCTCGATTCGTAACGACCGAACGGCCGAGCGACCGAATCTGTGCTGTCACTGTCACGATTATTCATTTTCAAACTTATGCGTGCTCCTTATGTATGCTCGGGCACACATAATTGCACACTGTTTGAACGATGTTCGGTCCGAGTGCTCACGCTGCTTTTGTTGACTTTATTATGCGGTGCGCGGCTGCATTAGGTGCGGAGGGACTCCTTGGTGCTGTTTTCTTTGTGAAGCCACAATGCAATTGCCAACAAGGAAAACCCAGCAAGTGCCAGCCGCAGGAGTCCGCAGAACACAATGAGTGCAGCAGTTTTTTGCGCCTGCAGACACCGGCCTCGATCCCAGTGCGGAGACAGCACCCTCGCCCAGAGAGGCTGCAGCTTAAATGATTTCACTTGCGTCCGCAGCTCTGGCTGCGAGTGACGGTGGTGACGGTGGTGATGGTGGTCATGGTGGCGGTGTCGCGGGAGCCTTCGCTGGTGTTTGCGGTGTTGTGGCGCTAACATTTCTCCATCAAAAGTTCATAAATCAATTATTGAATGCGCAATGAAATTATGACTGCGTGTATTTGCGTTTGTACAGGATGCTATAATGTTGACATCACAGCTTCGCGGAGCCGCGTAACCGAACTCAGGCACCAGGCACCAAGAGCCGGCTTGTTGACTGGGTCGTGTTTGGTAACCATGGAAGTGCTCACCTCTCGGTGCGTGAAATATACGCATACGCAAGGTTCACGTAGCGAAATTTAATTTCAGCTCGATAATAGTATTATGCTCGTCCTATGTATTTGGTCAGTCGTCGTAAGGATAAATCAGCTCTCGCTGCTGCCGATTGGACTTTCCGCCAGGCTTCATTGTAAAATGGCCGGCCAAAAAAATGGTCGGCACACAAAGCGCCCCCCACTAACGATTTTGCATTTGCGGGCAGACTCCTTTGGCGCTGCGTTAGTTCTATGCAGCTCTGGTATTAATCCGAACAGGATTAATACACACACAGATAAGTCTGTACATGTGTGTGTTCGTAGGTAAGTATGTAGTATGTATGTATGTGCATCCGCTTGTCGTGTATGGGCATTAATTATCCTCGACGCCAGCAGGTACACACTAACTAATTTGCATACAATCAGACGGCCACGTTCGCTCTAGGAATTTGTTCTCGTTGTTGTTGTTCTCGTTTGCGCCCTTTTGTCCGCCGTTCTTCCTTAATTATTCCTTAATTATTTATACAATTTCGACCGAATGAAAGCGAGCTTCATAAAATCTGTCCGTTTCATTATGAAGGAACCGAAAGAATGATGTTTTATGTATGTATTGTATGTATGTATGTATGTATGTATGTATTAGGTATGTTTCCAGAACCGTCTCTAGTTTACTTATTTTAAGCTTGATGTGATGTTTCTCCTTCGAGAATAGCATGGTCCTTCATATGTACATCATCCCTTCATTAATGTATGAAGAAAGAAGTCGCAGAAAGGGTAGAAAGTATTTACAAAAATTAGAAAAAAAAAATTTAAAAAAAAATTAAAAATAAAACAAAAAAAAATTGCCGTGTTATTTTCCAAAAAACATTTTTAAAAAGACTTAATTGGTTCTTTGATTTAAAAAAAAAAAAAACGTTATTTTTAGGTTTTATTTTTTATGGTTTTTGGAGTTTGAGAAATTTAAAGGCTGATGGATTTTGGAACGAACTGCCATAATTTCTTGTCAAGTCTGGTTTGGAGACAAAATGGTTTCGGCGATGTGCCCTCTTCAGTGTCCTTTTTCGAACGATAAACTCAACGAACATCAAGGAATCGTAATTAAATTAACACCGGAAACCAGCTTTGCAGTTGCTAGAGAAGAATCGGCCCAAAGGTTGGCACACCATACAATTTAATAGCTGTTTTTTTGCGAAACTAATACGCCTATATCTAGTTTCGAGAGTGGGCTTGGTATAGCATATTCATCGAAATCTAAAATCTGACTGATCAGCTGCAAGCAAGGAAGTAATCAAAAATAATCCGCTTCTGGAACAGAGCCCCTGGCAAACGTTGAGCTCTTTTTTCCTCTACTGGGCGACGTTTTGCGATTTTATTCGAACCGAATGGCCGAGTGGATACATTATAATTTATGACATACTCGTAAATTTGTAATACATATATACATTAAAACCATAATTGTCCTTTTTTTGCAACGAAATCAGGAACTATAAAAACCAAAAGATGGGCTTTTTTTCTGCCGGCGAAGGGGAAAATCGAATGTGAAAAGATTCCTTTTAGTGTGAAACACAAGACGAGCATCAGTCGAGTGGAGGACTTTTCAGTGCACCTTCCATGATTTGTGGCAGTAAGCCCCCGCTGAAAATGGCGCCATGGCGGATGGCGGATGGCGTATGGTACGTACCTGGCTTGCCGACGGGTATTCGTATCCGAGCTTCGCATATGAAGCCATGTCTGTGGGGAGTATCTTCTGGCGATGCAGCAGCTCGAACGCACTGCGGAAGGTGTACGCACCGAGCGCGCCACCAGGATTTTTCAACTGAAAAAGCTCGCAGCAGGTTCACACTCGTTAACAGCAGCCCCAACACAAACCGACGCTCAGGGTGCCGGAATGTTCTGTGCATGTGATGGGGCGGAGGGCGGAGGGCGGGGGGCTCTGTAACTTTGCTACTCCCGTCTCGGAGAAGACCAAAACGAATCCTCGAGCATTGCTTCGACTTAATAAAATGCGTTCGATGTTTCTACGACTTCACAGAACGCGTGCCAATTGGACAAGGCGACGAGAGGAAGTCGTCGCACTTTAATTTTCTTTTTTTTTTTCACCAATTATTAACTGACCGTTTTAGTAGAGTTGCAAAGCGGTACAATAATTTGCTAACCGAGCAGTTCGAGTGTATTTATTGTACAATAGACAGACACTAATTCTATCAATTCTCATGAAATTTTAACAATTCATCGCCGCACATTTTCGTAAATGAAAAATATCCTCTTCCCTGCTGCTGTTCGGAAAGGTTACACATTTTCCACATAGAAATTTTTTAATTTAATTATGCACAATTTTCCAATTCTCACTTCACATCCTGCAATTTTGTTTTAAATCCATTTATTTCCCTCCAAACGAAGCCGCCAACCACTTCGACGTTCACTTATTCGCGTTCGAACACAAACTAGTTGGAAACGTTCGCTACTTTATTTGGATTTCGTTGTCAAGTGTCTGGCAGAGTCGGCGAGCAGAGCCCGAAGAGGCCAGCCATATTGTGGTGGCTCATGCAGGCCTTCGTTATTGAGGAGTAAAAGAGTAGGAGAGCGGCTTTCGGCCAAGCAGTACTCTTCACTGCGTTTCATTGGAGCGAATGAGACTGCACTGCTCTCTTGACAGTCACACAAAGCAGACAAAAATTATGTCAGCTGCCTAAAAGCAGGAGATACGTTTTGACCCCGCCTTCGACGCAACAGTTAACGAGCTTACGAGCGCATTCATACGCAAAACACACTGAAAATAGCTGTTTCAAATATTTACCCTTTTCATAAGCTCTCTGTTTCTCCACGTTATTGGAATTCGCGCAAGGTTGGAGAAAATCGTGGAATTCGATGTTTTCAAAAAAAAAAATATAACTTGTCAACATTTACCAACGCCCTGCCCTGTTTATTTATAAGTACGATTTTTAAAAGCTTCGTATCGCGAGATTCGGAAGCAACCAGCGGCGTACGCCTTGGTTTGATTAGCTTTTCTAGTTTCGTTTGCGATTTAGAGCGTCTGTTGACCGTAGTCTATATGCCGCTGAAATGTCTGTGAACGATTTGAGTTGATTTGAATTTTAAAAGCAGCTAAACAGATTATTGGGCACTTCCAATAAGCGGTGGTGGAAGCCAGCGGCGTTGTCAGAAAAATTTTTGTAAGGGCTGCGCTTTGAGTAAGGCCGCTCTGTGTAGACCACGGCCTTTGCAGTCGTTTCTTCTTGATTTTGCTCACGATTGCTTAGTCGTAACTTTATGCTATCATCGCTTCAATGTTTAAAAACTTGCCAATTTTCGGAAATTGGCTTAATGGCGCATTAGCTTTGATGTTCAGCATACGAGTATATTTGATTTTCTTGATCGTTATAAATATTTTTTTACATTTACAATATTTGGTCTTAAAAAAGGGGGGTCTTACGTCCCACTTTACCCTATACCACCGGCCTCATAATAAACCGATACATAATAAAATGACAAAAAATGCATACGATTAATATGAGCGGCAAAAGTTGAGACTTTCAAAGTGACAATTTCTCCATAAATATTTGTCCCGAGAAGTTTTCAACGTAACCGGTTTCTGAAACTAAATTTTAACTCAGAATTTTTAATGGAAAATGACAAGTTATTTAAATTGGGTACATATGTACATACATATATGTATATAAATTGTTAGCGTTTTGATATTTATTTATAGAGTTGAGTATGTGAAAAAATGTTTGTACTCCCTGAAAAAAATCCTAAATAAGAGTCAGAAAAGACTCATACAATTTTGCTTTTGTTAGTTTAAAATTTCAATAAAAAATTAAAATTTCTGAGCCTTTTATGATTCCTTTTGGAGCCTTTTACGATTCTTTTCTGAGCCTTTTGAGACTCTTTTCTGAACCTTCTTTGATTCTTTTCTGAGCCTTTTCTGAATCTTTTCTGAACGTTCTTTGATTCTTTTCTGAGCCCTTTATGAATCTATTCGAAGCCTTTTCTGAGTCTTTTCTGAGCCTTTTATGATTTTTTTTTTTTGCTGAACCTTTTATGATTCTTTTCCGAGCTCACAATTAAAATCCTCCCAGACTCCAAAAATATTCATGTTTTTGTTGTAATATGCAATTTAGGCTTTTTATATTTAAATTTAATTTTAATTTAACAAAAAATTAAAATACGAGTATGTGTATTTTTCTCCGCAACAAACGAATAGTTGGAAAATAATTTTTCAATTGAAATAAATTTGTTTACTTCAAAAGCAAAGTTTAACAAAAAACAAATCAATCAAGACTTACAATATAGACATATAAATATGAGTCATTTCAGAGTCCTAAATTAGAATGTAGGTATAGTTTTTTATTATTTTTTTTTTAATTTAAGGCTCATATTTTCCTCATAAAGAGATTGTTTTTTTAGTGAAAATATTATGTGTCCAGATGTGGTTCATAAAAAAGGCTGTTTTCAGTGTCATAAATTTGAACATTCATATTTGAATCATATAGGACCCTTTTCGCAGTCCCTTTTTTGGGCACACATATTTTCTTCCGTAAAAGGAGTCTTTTTTTAACTCATAAATATGAACGCTTCTACAAATGCTTGCTGGGTTACACGTATGTATGTATGTATGTATGTATGTATGTCAGAGGTATCTGCTACAAATTACTGCTTTCGCTACGATCAGCTTCAAACGATTACCTTTTTAGTGCATTGATTAATTTAGAAACTTTCATTCTTCGCATTCATTGTTACGTTACGATCACGTGATTTTGTGTACCGCAAACGCGAATATGTACCGCAACGAGGTTTTGCTCCGGCACGATTTTTCTTAAGAATTTTCAATTCGATTTCGTTTTTTATTTCTCGGTCTGTTCCGATTGCAAGTAAATTTATTATTACTATTATTGCGTTAAGAAGAAAGTGATAATTTTAGAGGAAGAGTAAAGATTTCAATTGAGAAGTTTTTCGAATTTTTCTTCTAATGAAAATACATATATTATATGAGTAAAAACCTGGCACAAAAACTAAGAAATATATTAAAAAAGTGCACAAAACGAACACTATAGAATTCTTCTTTTTTTAGAAGTGCTGCCGGTGCACGAATGTTGTAAACGTCAGACCGTTTTTAATCCGATACTAAGTTGTTAGCATCTATTTAAATTGAAATTTAAAACTAACTGAAATTTAAAGTAGCTGCAGTTTAAAAGTGATAAAAAAAATCAAATCTGTTTTCTTTCTCACGTTCGGTGATAAATATGTAGGTCTTCCATTTGCGATATTATAACAAATGAGCGATTTGTTAAAAAAAAATTTTGTAAATTAATGTTGAATTGTTAATTTTGTAATTTTGTTGAAATGTTAATTTTTGTTCAAATTTTGAATAATTTTTGTTAAACCTTTTACAAAAAGTACACTACTTTACTGCACAATTTCTCTAAACAGAAAAGAGGGAACATTTTTACCAATTCCAGACTCTTTGCAACCTCAAGCGGGAACGGTGTATGGAGGTGTGTAGGTGAGTACTCGTGAGTACTGGTGCGCTGGTGTCCACTTTTCGTTTGAAATGAAATGCAGAAACTTCAGTTTGACGGTTTGGCGTATGGCGTGCATACCATTACCGCCGGGTCGTGTAGATCGCAATTTCCAAGTGATCCTCATACCTACTCGTATTTCAGAGCTGGCCGCATCTGCTGCGCCGCTCGAGAGAATGCAACACGAACCGAAAACGATTGAGTTGTGACACGAATTGTGTCCTTAAAGCAAGGCGCTTACACATTGCGATGGGTGTAAACCGGCGACCATTTATTCGAAAGGATATTCTGGGGAATCCTTCGACGCTCCTTCGCCGAAGCACTTCATGACGCCACATGCAGAAGTACGAAGTCGGCGACGGGAACGGGAACGGGAACGTGACACCTACATGTGTACCAACCTCACTGATCACAGGCAGCCATTCCCTGTTTTAGGTTTTGTGTTACCGTTTTCTCGTTATAGTTCTGGAATAAATCTTTTTTTTTTGTGAAAATACCAAATGCTTTCCCCGGCAAACGCAGACATTTCGGATGGTTCTGCTGCCGTGGAAAAGGGCCAAGCAGAGAGAAGTAATAATTAATTTCCAGTCACCGAAGACCGAACGGACAGTCCCAAGCAGAAGTGTGTGCTGAGACCGAAGCGTAAGAATAAGAATAAGAACAATCGACGTAGATTGAGTTCAAAACAATTTCTGGCCGCACGCCTGTCAGACGACGCAGAAGGATTGTCGAATGGTATTTAAATTATTCGATATTAAAACTGAATTGGAAAATGTCCTCGAGCAGAATGTGTGTGCGCACACATGTGTCGGTGCAGAGGTAAACGAGTATTCGTGGGTAACACTCTCGGCCTGCCGCCTGCCGCCCTCCACAGGCTGGATGGTGGCCGGGGAGCAGGTCTCTAAGTGTTGTTTCATGTCACCTGGAAAGCTTTTGAACACGAGAGTGTCTCCATTAGAAAGCGCCCGACCTTAGCAGGCGGCACACATGCGGCGGCCCCACCCCCGCGGAGCCTGTGTGCCTAAGATGTCACTGCGCCTTAACGCGAAACTTGCCAAAGAGCGTTTAACTTGAGTGGCAGCAGAGCAGGCAGGCAGGCGCTAGGAAGGGCGCTCTGACAGCGCCTGCAAGCTGGCATGTAAAGCAATCGTACTCGCAGAATTGATATCAACGCTTCGGGAATATTCGTACACATTATTTGCTTCGCTGATTTTACAATTTCATTATAGTTCTCTCAAATCAAAGTTGTTCGTTACAGTTTTCCAGGCAGACGGTCGCGTTCTTGCTGCCGAGTATACATATATGAGTATACTTACTGTTCTGTATATATATGAGTATACCTACGATGAATTGCCGAAACCGTTGAATCGATAAATCTAGAAAGAGTCGAGAAGTGTGGCCGTTGATTTGGCCCGAAGAGCAGGAATGCATTCATTGCGACCCAAGGATCGCTGTTGACCACTCGACCAACATGCGCCAACTATTTATGACGACTCAATGCAGTTGTGGCCTGCACAGCTCACACACCTTCGTTCCATACCACCGTACCTCCGTCCCTGCATGGTCTGAACACAACTTGACAGCAGAACGGAAAACAATTAAACCGCGCCAAAATCGTCAAATTAAGAAGAACATAAAACCAAAGCGAAGTACAAAAGCAAACACTTTCAAATTACGATAAGAGCCCAAATGGTACAGATAGCGCACGAGGCACCCAGGCCAGGTCGAAGACGGCGCTGCTGCTGCGCGCTCCGTCCGTCGCGGAGCGAACAATCAATTTAAAACATTAAATTCCTCACTTAAACGTGATAAAGTATCGGCAAACGGTGTAGTTCCGATTGCGTACCACGCTGGCCGTTGACGCTCGTCTGGCGCGGTCCGTCCGCGTGGGGCATGTGGGCCCGCAAACGATCGTGTTGGCTCCGTTTGTGACAGCCAAGGTCTCCAAACTTCGGACTGGATATAGCAACGACAACAACAACAACGGCCACCAAGCATAAACAAAGAGTTTTAGAGACCGCCAATTAAGCATTCTAGACTTGACGGTCGGCTCTCGTGCCCAAGAACGTTTTGATTAAGTAACGAGTGGCGATAGCCATCGCCACGAATAGTGAAGTCGCTGTCGTCCGGGCATGATCAAACGAAATTAGTATTTCTCATTTTGATGATCTTCTCTGCCCGAAAGGAAAACAACGGTCACGTGTTCCGTCCGTCCTTCTTTGTGAAAGGCAAATGGAGAGAATAAAACTGGCCTCAACAAATCTCACATTTCAACAAGTTTTGCATTCTAAGTAAAAGAGAGGCAACCACGAGTCCTCTACGCCGTCATAGCAAGCTTCTCCCCTCGCGATTGGATCAGCCGAAGTGGTTATTTTGTATTCGTTTGGAATCGTTTGCAATCTGCAGCTCTAGCAAAAACCCAAAAATTCTGATTTTAGCTTAATTTCAAATGGCTTCTTATCTCTCTCCTCCCCTCGCCGGGCGTGCTCACAGTCAGGTGACAATCTTCCCAAGACTATGCACGTCTCGCGTCTCGCTTTGTTTGCACTTGGGCTTCTCCAAGAGCAGCTTCCTCTTGAGCAGGAAAGAGCATGGCATCAAGTGCGATGGAGTGGCGTGGTGCGTCGTACGTCGTACGTCGTACGCGCGCAGGGTGCACGTACTTCAAAACCTCTGGATTCACGCGTGAACCCATTGTGGAAAAGCCGAGCACAATAATCCGTTTCAAGTGCGCCCGTAATCGGCCTTTGTGAAAATGTGTCACCAATCCAATTTAGCTGCACTTGCTATCGTGTTCATTCTTGCTGGCTCCAGTCCGCAGGCCTGCCCGGACAGACTCTATTGGATGAACTTGTACGGCGTTACAGTTCGCAGGCGAAAGGAACGCGCAGTTGGCTCACGATTGTTTACAAGGAAGCATTTTTAATAAACATCTTTTAGGGCAAATACATTTTATTAAATGAATAAATCGTCTCTTTAAGTTTATAAACATTTTATTGCATTATAATATGAATATATCCGGTTTACGAATGACCAGAGCATACAAAATTTAAACGCCAACAAGCTTCATGATCACAAATGTTTTATTAAATCAGAAATTACGAAAAATATCGATGTGGAAAATCTGTACCGGAATAACCCCATACCGGTATTCTGAAGACTATCCAGGAAACATTTATTGGAGCCTTCTTTGCGTTTAAAGTAAAATAATTTATTTCAATTGAAAATTTATCGTTTTTGATGAATTCACACTCTTTTGGTACCTACATTATCTTAAATTTTGGTTGCCCAACATGTTCATCATCTTCTGGTGGCTTACGATCCTCTTTGAAACGCGTGAGCCACTCATGAGCTCTGCTACGGGATAAACAATTATCATCATTAACTTCTTCCAACAATTCGTGTGTTGGGAGGAAAATACACATCTTTCTATTTTTATTAAATTAATTCTAATTTAAATAAATTAAGAAGGCCTTAATTGCATATTAAAACATAAATATGAATACATTTGGAGTCTGGAAGGATTTAAATTGTGAGGCCAGAAAAGAATCACAAAAGGCTCAGAAAATAATCATAAAAGGCTCAGAAAATAATCATAAAATGCTCAGAAACGATTCATAAAAGGCTTAGAAAATAATCATAGAAGGTTTAAAAAAGAGTCTCAAAAGGCTCCGAAAAGAATAATAAAAGGTTCAGAAGAGAGTCTCAAAAGGCTCTGAAAAGAATCATCAAAGGCTCAAAAATTATTATTTTTTATTGAAGTGTTAAACTCCCAAAATGCAGAATTTTATGAGTCTTTTCTGACTCATATTGTTTGCTGAGTACGTATCATAATCATAAAAGGTTTAGAAAATAATCATAAAAGGCTCAGAGAAGAATCATAAAAGGCTCAGAAAGAAATCATAAAATGTTCAGAAAAGAGTCTCAAAAGGCTCTGAAAAGAATCATCAAAGGCTCAAAAATTATTATTTTTTATTGAAGTGTTAAACTCCCAAAATGCAGAATTTTATGAGTCTTTTCTGACTCATATTGTTTGCTGAGTACTTACTTGTTCACACTCAAGTAGGTACTAAAATATACGATATTTCGAATTATTGACATGTCTTTTCGAAAATCCTGCCATTTTCCTGTATAGGAATGAAGAGAATGTGGGTTGTGTAAGATTCCGCTTCTTCGGGACCATCCAGAAAAGACCATCTTCATTTTGCTGATTCTTTTTGAGCATGACTTTAAGTTTGAAACACTTTTTTGGAAGGCATTAATTCGAAATTACAGCATTCCGCGTCATTTGATAAGTCAAGTCGTTTGCGTCTAAAACGCACGAAAGCGTGTGCAAATTGTTGTTTATGCGAAACGTTTAAATTAAGTACCGCTTAATGAGCCCAACTAATGGCACAGCTTAACACAGACTTTAAGCGTGTATTCCGATCTCGCATATCAGGTCATATATCATACAAACATTTCAAGAGCGTTCCCTCACGACATTACCAGGGCACCTTTAGTAGGTACAGACTTGGAAATGTAGGACAAAGTGACAAAGTCTTTTGAGTCAGTGCTGATGCATTACTATTAGAAGGTACGTCCATATATTACAGAAAGTGAAATCGCTTCCATTACTTTGCTGCATTATCATTATAGTGCAACATAGTTTGAGAAAACCTTGGGCTCCGAACTGCCGCAATTGCCGCAGCGTCTGTGACATTCAGCGTTCCAGCTCGACGGTGTCACAACTCGCGTAAATTACTACCCCAGCCCGCCCCTGGTGGCCGTGTCCTGATTGACGTTTCTGCGTCCGAATCTAATGCAGGCGTAATGGCAACATCTGCTCTGCGGTTCGGGATCGCATGGCGAGCCCGCAGCCCTGATCACAGACACAGACGCACTACACTGCAGGCAGCGGGCCTCGCTGCCAGGCCAGTTTTAAGTGGTGCGCCAACCCTCTGCAGATAATTTATCGCTGCTAAATGAGATGCAGTCGCAATTTAATTGTTTCCTTTTAATTGAAATGTCAAAATAAAAATTTCGGTTTTGAAGACGCCTGCACCGCTGCCGGGAATGATAAATGCGAGAGCGGGGAGCGGTCCACGGCGCCCTAATCCAGGATTTGTAGCGGTTTGGAACTTAAGCTGGCAGGCAAAATATTCGCATTTTCCCGGCGAAACTGCGCAAGAAATTTAGCAACATTTTCCACAATAATTGCGATTGTGTGTGCGTGCGTGTGTGTGTGTGTGTGTGTGTGTGTGGAAACCACACAGAATACTCGAACGAACCGAACCACTTGAGAGGATGAAACACGCTCGTTTATTAGGATTAATTGGCTTTGAAAACATGTTGCTCATAACGAGGATAGCGCAGCTACCCGCCGGCTACGGGCGGCACACAAGGACGTATACAAACGGTGACCGCCACCCTCAAAGCACCTGGAACGCCTCGCACCGCTTGCGGCCACCCACTCCTCCTTGCTCCTCACCGCCTCTTTCTGCGGCAATAACTACGCAAATGTTCTTTACAAAACAAGCTGCAAAATTACTGCGCAAAGTCCTCGGAGACATTTTCAAAGCTCGTACAACGTACCCCTTATTTTTATGAATTTTTTACATTTCATGCTGCTGCTGCTGCTGCTGCCACCAGCTTGTGAGAGAGTAGGTACGTATGTACGTTCGCAGCAAGCGTACCGGCGTACCGGCGAACAGCGACGGCGGCTTGCGGGGGCGAGTGGATCCATGTTTCAAACTGCGGAGCAGCGTAATTGGCGCAGAATCTCATCGTGAGGGTTGTCCGTGTTCAACATGCTCAAGTTGATGGGAAATCATGTTAACAAAATACTTCTGTGCATATCATTACGCAAAAGGATACGAGCCTCGTCATAACTTTCAAACATTAAAGCAGCCGCAACGTCTGCGAAGGACTTTATTGGATCCTCAAGACTGAGATGAAAATAATAGGTACATTATTTAATATTTGCTTACTTCACATTTCAGGAAGTGCTGAACTAATGCAGAAGGTGTGAAGAAGGCTGCGCAGCGAAGGTTGGAGTTTTTGAATATGTAATTTCTGCAGTTTTAATTACGCTTGGTATAATTTCGGTGCTTGCTACAAATCTGATTATAACATAATTTCACAGAAAGTTACGAGGTCTATGAAGAATCTGCAGGCGTAGCAGCTTCAACAGTGACAATTCGCAAAGAATTTTCGAACAATTTAATATCGTCTATGGCTCTCTTGTTGCGCCCTACTGTACCTGCTTAATTTTCCTCGAATTAATCTTAATCTTAAGCTATGAAAAAGTGCGGCGAACAGGACAGTTATTTTGAGCAGACTCCACCGAAAGCAGCCTTCGCTTCTTACCACCCAAAACGAGATCTGCTTAACCATCAAATTAATGAGACAGCGCGTACTGCGCGCTGCAACAGCTCCATTATTACTGGCACTTAGTGCGCAATTGGAGAAATATGCCACCGCAATTAATAATTGCCTGCGCGAACACAGCGCGCTGCTCGGGCGTTGGAGACGTGTGTCGTGCGCACTATTTTTACATCGCGCTCCTTCCCGGCCGGCCATGATGCTCGCCACCCAAAGCGAACAAGATATTCAAATTAGGAGGCTTCTTAAAATAATGTTTCCTCTGCGTCGTCAGCAAGCGGCAGCTCTTGGCCGAGAGCGGTGTCGTGGCGGAGGGCCCCTGAGTTATGCTGCAGCCAAAGCAATTTATCAAAAGTAAATCATTCCGTTAAGATGTGCATAAATTTCCGCCGCTGCGGCACGCAGTCGAAACAGTCGTCACGACTGACATGTAAGCCACCACCGCCGCCGCCACCGCCGCCGCTGCATTTACATATTTCGGTAAATAAGTGACGGATTAATCCGCACATTTATGCACTTGGCTGGAAGCGCGTTGCCGGTCTGTCAGCCGGAACACAGCGATTAGTGGGTAATTAAGAGTCGCGGCGACTCTCGTGGCGCAGTGAAGAACAAGCAAATGGTGTCTAAGCAGTTGTTAACATTGCTGTGGATACAAAAGCTCATCTTTTCGCAAAAAATGTTGTAAGTCTGCTGACAATCGCGGCAAACCGTTCGCTAATAACAGTCCGAAGAGGAATTTTTGTAGCTAACTCCAAAGTCCTGGGTTCTGGGTGCGACTATAAAATCTCAGAGCACGTTGTAAGTGTGATGGCATTTATTGAGGAAAATGACGGTATTAAAATAATATTAAAACAATACGATTATTTCCTTTAATTTAACAAAAAAATGTTCGTATTTTCTCCAAAACTTTTAATACAATAACAACGCAGCAAACAATATGAGTCTTTTTAGATTAAGAAAATATTCATATTTCTGAGCAAATACGCTGTTTATGAACACATAAAAGAGTCAGAAATAAACGTTTTTTTTTTCCTAGTCGGCTAGCTGAAATGAGTCTTAAAGAAGAGTCAGAAAAGATTCAAATTCAACTTGTGCGCTTTGTGAGTTCAAAATTTCAATAAATACATATAATAATTTCTGACTCTCGTTTTATGATTGTTTTCTGAGCCTTTTATGGCTCTTTTCGTAGCCTTTTATGATTCTTTTCTGAGCCTTTATCGATAGTTTTCTATACCTTTTATGAATCTTTTGGGAGCCTTTCATGATTATTTTATTTCTGAGCTTTTTTGGGCTCTTTTTTCTAAACCTTTTTTGATTCTTTTCTGAGTCTATTATGAATTTTTTCGGAGCCTTTTATGATTGTTTTCTTTTCTGAACACTTTATGATTCCTTTCTGAGCCTTTTATGTTTATTTTCTAAGCCGTTTATGTTTATTTTCTGAGCCTTTTATAATTTTTTTTTTCTGAACCTTTTATGATTCCTTTTTGGGCTCACAATTTAAATCCTCCCAGACTCTAAAAATATTCATATTTATGTTGTAATTTGCAATTTAGGTCTTTTTTAATTATTTAAATTTAATTTTAATTTAACAAAAAATTGAAATACGAGTATGTATATTTTCCTCCCAACACACGAACTGTTAAAAAAAGTTAATGATGACAATTGTTTATCCCGCAGCAGAGTTCATGAGTGGCTTACGCGTTTCAAAGGGGATCGCGAGCCGCCGGAAGATGATGAACATGTTGGCCAGCCAAAACCAATGATAACTCAAGATAATGTAGATACAAAAAGAGTGTGAATTTATCAAAAATGATAATTTTTCAATTGAAATAAATTTGTTTACTTCAAAAGCAGAGTTTGAAAAAAGAGAAATCAAGTAGACTCACAATATACACATAAATATAAGTCATTTCGGAGTCCTAAATTAGAGTGTATAGTTTTGAATATTTTTTTTTTTTAATTTAAGGCTCATATTTAAAAAAGAGTCTTTTCAGAGTCGTAAATTTGAACGTTCAAATTTGGATCATATAAGACTGTTTTCATGAGTAGAGTCCTGAGTACCTTTTTGGAGCACACATATTTTTTGCCAAAAAAGGCGTCTTCTTTGCTTACGTGCTTTCTTGAAATGATTTCTAAAATTTGGGTATAAATTACGAATAATTTCCAGTCTCGCATTTATTTGGAAATTTTTATGTAAGTACGTTTATTGTAACTCGTCGTTATAATATTCACTTACCATCCTTATATTACAATACCCTCGTATTTATATACATATATTACTATATACGTATGTTTACTTCTACAGTTACGGCTTGAGATGACTGATCTCGAGACGAGTATTTTCTTCTGATAGAATTTTGATTGTGTGGCTTTGCATTTAATGAAACACTTTTTCCATCCCTTTCATTCTCTACCCCTCATTCATTATTCATTCCAAGCCACTCTTTTTCCCGAACTGGTCACTTTGAGGAAAATTCGAACGCACGTACTGCAGCTCCTGCGCTATACTTCCTCTGCGTTACAGACGCCCACAACCATTTACACTAAACTTTATTGACATCGAATCTAAAAAGATAATCCCACAGACGAGGAATGGCTGCAGTCGCGACTAACGACACCGTGAGCCAGAGAACTTCATATAAAAATCAAAATGATTAATTCTCGGAGGTTTTTATACGCCGATTGATTTATGATCGGCAACCTGCTTGCGGACACAATAACGTACGACGCCGTGTACCAGCCCAGCATAAATAAAACAATAAAAGCAACAAATAGCATCGGCAGGTTTGGGCAATTGATTACAGTCTCGGACACAAAGCGTCTGTTGTAAGTCCATTCGAAAAAGAGCCTCATGCCGGGCAATAGAAATCGGTGTAGTGATTAATTTGTGACAGCGACCTTAATGAGACAGCATTTGATGGCATCTTGACTCGGGCAATTGGTTATAAGCAGGCGGCCCCGTACGAGGTGTTTCATTTGGCCTGATCATTGTCCATTTTTAACAATTATTTAAAACTGAGGCTCTAGACTGGACTGGAATTTATTGGGAATGATTTCTTTCGTTTTGAGAATACGACGTTTTTGCGTACATGAAAGTGGTCGTAAATGCACTCAACGCAAAATATAGCACAACAAAAAGCAGTGACGTAGCGATGGGGAGCGCCGCGTATAGCATATAGCGATGACGAGAGAAAAAATTAAGAGTACAATACAAAAACGTTTTTTTGGGTAATTTCCAAGTGATAATGGAAACACCACACCCACTTTTTAAGCCCGATACCAACTATCACACTTATTAATTAATAAAACTAAGTTGGTAAAAAATACAAAAAAATATTAAAAAGAGAAAAATATATAAAATAAAAAAAATATAAATTTAGTAAGATGATTTAGTAAGAAAATTTAGTCAATTTTCGCCAAAAATTTTAGCAATTTTGGTACTTTTTTAAATTAAACTGCTTTAAACTTTTGAAAATATCTCTGAAAATTTCAAAATTTCAAAATTTCAAAATGATCTTTTGAAAAAATCTTATTTCACAGATTTGAGGGATTTTAGCCCTGCAGTCTTCGGTACGGACAAAGAAATACGTACATACATACATACGTACGTACATATAGCGTTACTTTTTTTTAGACAAGTTCAAAATTTCATTACGAATAACTGCGAAAGTGTTATTTCTTTTTCATTTTATCAACCATAACTTCCATCCAAGGACATGCTTCTAATGCATGTGGTTCCGTGTTCGGCCTTCGTAAACCATATTCAAATTACGTCACTTTGGAAATATGTAATTTCCAGCAGTGGCCAGACTAACACACATGAATCGGAATGTCCACGCCGAAGACACATAACACACAGCTGACAGACGGTTGGAGGCGACAACTAGAATTCTTTGAATTCATAGAGGCTTCATACCAATTAGTCTATAGAGAGCTATACTCTGCATTCGAAGGAGAACATATTATGTTTGTCACTCTTTTCAAATAGCTATAGCTATAGCTTTGCGCTCTCTCCTCCGACTGCACTCTCATTCATTCGTTGTTAAACGAGAAAAAAAAGACGAGAGAAAGAAGCCTTTTTTTTCTTTCTAAAAGTTAGGTTAGAAACGTTCAAATAAAATTCTTGCTGTGTAGGGTGCCTGCTCGCTTCGACCAAACTCGAAGAAATTTGCTTACTCTGTATCTCGCCAACCATTTTAAGTAAAGCGTTTATTAAAGTTTTTCAAATTTTATTGTAATAAAGATATTCACACTCAATTAGGAAATTCCGAGAGAGAATCACTCAAGAAGTGCATAAAATGAAATTCAATAAATTAAAAGAAATTCCTTGAGATGCTCTCTTCATTTGAAATGGCTTGAGCGGGCACTCATCCTCGACCCACCGCCACCGCCACCGCCTCAAGGCGAAGTACCGAAAACGATTCGAGTTGCAGAGGACTGAAAAGACGCTGTCAACATGTTGAACTCTTGCAAAAGTGGCAGTCAAGTGGACCAAGTCAGCCCACTGAACGCACTGAGAAAAGCGAACGGAAGGAGTAGTCCCTTCGCTATACCGTTATGGTGGAAATTCCGATTTGGAGCGTACATGTGTGTGGTACTTAACGTCGAGCCCACAGCCCGCTCCAATAAACCAAGTGGCCAAATCGAGCTTTTTTCAGTATTTTTTAAGCGTACTTCAAGAACTTTAAAAGGAAAGATTTCTTTCAAGTCGAAAATTTGCTCACAATAATATAAAATATATTCGGAAAAATATAGTGTGATTGATAATTGGCAACTTTACTGTACAGACGCTGATATCTTGCAGTGTAGAAATGCAAGATGAAGACAAAGCAGCAGTTGCCAGAAGACGGCAACTCCGGTTCAATGCCCCGGTTCAGCCCAAAGAACTAAGATCGAAGCGCACGTTCACAGAATAATTCCTTGAGCAGTGCTTTTGTCCAATAAATTACGGCTGTCGTTTGCCGAAATCCTTGCTTCCTTCGATGGGAAAACGTGAGAATGGCGTTGCCGATGAAGCGATGCCGATGTAAGACTTCAGCACAATTTAAGCCCTTTGAACTCTGCACACTCCGGAACGAATTCTTTACATTTCCGAAAATGGTATTAGATAGTTTGTTACACTTGCGTAGGTATAAACACAAGTAAATACGAGTAAGAGCTTCGCATTACATCTTCATTTGAATAATTTATTAACGCAGCAGCACAAAAATACAATGGCAAATACGATGGTAAAGGGCTTACCATCGAAGGATTAGGTTTAGGTAAAGCACTGAGATCAACGTGCTACGGAGTATGCTTTATTTGAATTTTCACAGGAACACATCGTAATGATTTTCGAACTGCAAGAGTGTATCAACTCCCTGATAATTACAAGGCTAAATGAATACGTATGCGAGTACATACAAACATCTGAGCATGATGGCTGCCGATTTGATAGTTGCGGTGGAAAAGCGAGAGAATTATTTACACTACTTTTTTAGGCATCAACGCCTTAAAACTATTTTAAATCAGCATTAGAGAAATTTGGGTCGTACTTAACACTACGGCTCACAGCGGCAATGTTTTCGATCGAGCGTGCGGAGCGATGATGCACAGGCCCAACAATGTCTGTAATAGATCCAGTTTCTTCGAATTTCTTCACTAGGTTTAAAATTGTACGCTCAGTAGGACAATTACGACTACCATAATCTTATCGTAAAGCTTGAAATGCGGCTACAGCAGCATCATCAAACCGTGTAGAATACTTTAACGAAGTTAACCCGTTGTTCGATGGCAAAAAGATCCATATTGTAAAATGGCAAACCTTCAACTAAACAAATGCTAATTCGGATGACACTGACATTTGACAGCTGTCAAACGGCAGGGCCTTTTATTTTAATAACTCGAAATGGATAACCCTTTATGTAGTATATACAATTGAAACCAACTTGTATATAATTATGTACAATTCAATACTTCTTCGGTGTGAAATATTAATTTCTTTCCTTTAGTTGAAAATGTATATAATTTGAATAAGTTTTTTATACATATTATAGCCCTTTTTGGTGTGGTACTCAGGCCAGTCTATTACAAAATGGTTTTCATTCTACCATTAAAATAATACTTGCCTCCTTTTGTGGGTATTGCTAGTATCGATTTTGCCTCGAGAGACGTTTAATTGAGAGCAATTAGTACAGTAAAATCTCCTAATAAAGAGACAGTACAGAAACCTTTCCTACTCGATGAATTTTCATAAAATACGAGTGCACTCTCCGTAATTGAATACATTCTTATATAATACCTGAGACCTTCGTTATAGGTTCGAGTGTGAAGTGCTTTCTCTGAAAGAAAGGTACCATTCGAGCTTCCAAGTAAAATACAGAAACCAGTTCTTAATCTTCTCCAATCGGGAGAAGATTAAAAATCCTATTAAGTACATATATTTTACTACAGATTGTTTACGTTTTCTATGACTAAAACTGTGCACTAAAAATACTTTTATGCTCAATTTGAAAAACTAACAGTGAAAAAACGAAACTAAACTAACAGAAAAAAGGAGAAAAGTAATTTACATGAATTCGCGAATATTGACATTTGGTGCACACCTTTTTAATAACAGCTTTTAACGAACTTGCTTCCAAGGTTTTTTCCTCTGAAAGGCTGCAAGTTAGAACTTAGTTGGCTTCGGCCTCGGCGCCGACAAGGCCGAACAAGGCCCTGCTACTTGCTAGTCTCACTGTTGTTTCATTGTTTTACGTACGTTCGCGTTTGGTCATCAGTGCCGCGCAGGTTGACGAAATGTCTGGCAACACGAATCTCTTTCGAACGCTTAGCACGCCTCGGCACGTTGCAGCGTTGTCGCGTTTTCCGGAGCAATTGCTTTCGTTATTTTGCGCATTAATGGTTAGCAAGTTAACATGGCTTTACCATTTAGTGTATTGTGTTCTGTCCAGCAATTAGTTAGACTTTGCGAATACACGTACGTGCGTGTATTTGCACACATCTAATTCGTTCATGAATATACTACGAGTATGTATTTATAACCTGAACGGTATTTATCACTCAAAAGGATCACTGAGAATGAATCGGGGCATGAAAACAATGTCAGAGGCAAAAATGGTTCTTAAATGCTAGACAGCGATAGCACTTTAAATCCTAGCAATCCTTTGATGTTTTGTGGCTTTTTTTTAATCCAAACAAATCGTGTAATTTCAAGGAAATTTACCGAACTAAAAAAGAACACAATTTTATTTTAATGCCTTTGAACATTCGCACATTAAATAATAATCGTTTTGCGAGAATTGCGGACTGTTAGAATTTAGGACGTATTTATATCGATTTTCACGATGGCAAATCTTTTTCAAAGGTCTTGCAAAATTAGGAGATCATACTTACAAAAATTCCAGGAGACGAAATTGGCATAGCTCTTAGTCAACGTTCTTATCCATCTGATCAAGCAACACCTTAAGATTATCGTTCGTTGAAAAGAAATACAAAGACTTTTAGTTTTCATTTCGAATTCGAAATTTAATAAACCGTTTTATTACAATATTTTAAGCTACGAATTGACTGACCAAACAATTCAACTCATAAGAGATTACTTACCATTTAATAATACACAAGTTTATCATAACCTCATCATTTCTTAACAAATTGTGAAATTTTTAATTTTTTTCAAGTCAAATTGAAAGATTCTCAGCGTTTTTTTTTTTTTTTAGAATGAAGGCCACTTTATAGATGGCAAATACTGGCCAAAAAAACGCTCTTTATTAATATCTTGATCTTATAAATTTCTTTGAGGTTGGAAAAAGTTATGTTGTATAAAGTTAGAATGAATACTGGCTGTTTTGTTTCATATAATGACAATGAGTTTATTTTACTGAAGTCCCCTTTGAAGTCACCTACTTTGTCCCATCTATTTCCTAGTCTCTTTGGAAGAGCCGTTTTCGACCTTAAAAAAGCTTTAAATATATATACAATTTTAGACGTACATCCCACAAAACTTTTGAACTTATGTAAGGTGCCCTTGACATCAGAATCAATTTCTTACATCAAACCTGAATCCCACAAAGCAGCCGAATTGCAGCCGAAGTTGATGTGTTTTTGATCGATGAAGCACCTACGTATGCTACCAAAATATGGATTGAATAATATCGATCAACTGTTACGTGCAATCGGAAAAACAATGGTGCCATTCGGAGGAAAAATTGTGGCTCTAGGAGGTGACTTCAGGCAGTGTCTACCCGTTCAACCTCGAGCAAACCAAAGTGAATCAATAGATTTATCTATTAAAAATAGTGATCTTTGGAAACTCTTCAATTATTTTTTATGGAAAGAAAATATGCGCGTTGATCCAGAACAAAAAGTATTCGCCGAATATCTCTTGAAACGGAGAACTACCAGTGCCTCGATACATGATTTCTAATGGTAATCTCATCGATGAAGTTTTTGGCAAATGCTTAGCTAATCGAAATTATGAAGAGACGTAAGACCGTGCTATACTCGCCGCATTAAATAAGAACGTCAGTAAAATTAATGCTGAAATTATTGACAAGCTTCCTGGAGATTATAAAATATATAAAAGACATCAATCAAAAATATGCAAAGACATCAATTTCCTGTTAAAACAGCTTTCGCTATAACAATCCACCAAGCCAGAGGTCAGACATTTGAGTACGTTGGTGTCGACCTTAGAATAGTTGCAGTTTTCATGCATGGAATGCTCTACGTGGCTTTTTCCAGGGTTAATAATGGAAATGGCTTAAAGACTCTTTTACCACCAGAGAATGTATGTTGCACCCGTAATGTTGTCTGGCCAGAGGCATTACACACTGTCTGATTATAACATTCGTCAAAGTCAAATGGTACTTTTTAAAGCTAGTCACTTCGTTAGTAATTTATCTCATCCTATTTATGTAACAAAACACAAATTATAGGCTTTATCTAATAATAATACACTCTAATTGTAATATTATTCATTTGTCTTAATGAGTTTAATTAATTTAATACGAGCTATAAAGCCTTTTAAGGTTTAGTTTCAGTTTTAAATAAATAATTATACATAAATATTGAATATTTTGTGTATTTTTTGTTTTTATTATTTAATTATTATTACTAATTATTATTAAATATTTTTAACGGATCGACAACAAATTGTCGAACTCCGCCTAAAGAGTTTCTAATTATTCGTGGGGCCATTGTTTGTTCCAGCAATACCATTTATTTCTGCCTATTGGAATCCAAGTCGAACACTTAATTTTTATAGCATTTAATGAATTAAAGGACATTAAAAAACACTCAAAATGAAAGGTTTAATAAACACGTAAAGAGATTTTATAAGTATTCGCCCCATACAACACTCCCATTCGCCGCAACACAATACATAAAACTTTACAACGCTTAAAAAAAAGGTCCGAGCAACGTCTCGGGGTCCCAGGTACTTCTAATTAAGTTGAATTAAGTTAATCAATGTTGAATACACTCATACCTCGCTTAACGGCCTAGATACGTTCCGTAAAAGTTGGCCGTAAAGCGAAAAGCCGTATAAAAATTAATAAATAATTAACAGAAGATCGCTAACAGTACAGCATTTTTTGGTATGGTAAGTCAAGAGGTAAGTCCTCTTTTTCCAAAACTCGAAACCGCGGAAAATTCGTGAAAAACCTGGCAGGGCCGCGCTGTTAAGGCCTTCGATGCAGGGACAAAATGTGCCTTCAGCCTCTGCCCGCTCGCCGTTCGAGGCGTCGTCTTGGTCGTTTTTTTGGTTCCCACGTCAACCCACCGTTGGCGTCCTTCCTCCAACGCCTGCCAGCGTTAGCGAGACCTGCTTCAGCGCCATACTCGTGATAATGGCCACGAATGACTGTCTCTTCCTGGCCAGGGCATGAAGCCAGACCTGGCAACATTGCGGTGGACTCGCGAGTGGCATTTTTTCGTCGTGCTCCGAGATCATAAGCAATACCACAACTAGAAGAAGAGAGGAAAAAAGAATTGAAATTACTGAAAGGCTACAATCGGAATGTAAAACAAACACCACAATGAAATTCGGCGCAGCTAAATTTCTTATTGTTCGCCACTGGTCTAGCAGCAGCCAAGGAAGAAATGCGCCAGAAGCACCGTCTGCACCGCGTGCGAAGCCGGCAATTCGTGCCTCTTGCAGCCTCCAGCATCGTCCGCCTCATCTTAACCCAGCAGAGGCGTGCGGGCCCTGGCCGCATTATTTATGCTTTTCGCCTGCTTCGTCTCCGTGCTCCCTTTTTCTGCGAGAGCAGTTTCGCAGTTTCTCTCGGGAGTGGAGCGGAAAAGGCGGGGTAGTAGGTGGTGGCCAGGACGTGGGTAGCCCAAAAAGAAGTAAGCCGCCGTCGGAGTAGCAGCGCGAATGACTTTTTCATGGCAGTTTTATGGAGCCGCAGAATCAACAGATTGTGCGGTGAATTTTACAGCTTTGGGAATCGGGCTGCGGCAGTTGTTGGCGTGGTTAGTTTCATTACCGAGCTGTTATAAAAAGAATTGGGATTTTTCATATTTGTCATGGCCTTCTGCCGCTCAATGCGGTCGTAACGTGGTTTATGTCACCAGCAGTGCTAATAAAAGGATCCAGCTTTTGTGGACTCACACAAAAAATTGAAATTGGGTAGAAGAAGAACAGGAAGCGACTCGGAACGGAGGGAACCGCGCAAAATGTAAGATTTAGTTTCTGAAAACTTCAACAAAGTACATATTGCTTAAAAATGACTTAACTCATAACTCATTAATCAATTTAAAGGCTCCCGATTTTCAAAATTCACGGGATTTGGTGGTTTCGGGATCTCGACTGTCTGCCGCAGACGCGAGCTGCCGCTTTCAATGCTAAATTAAAGCTCCAGAAGCATTATAATTGCTTTCAAATAATTATATTTTGCATGCACGAAGCTCCTCCCCAGTGGCGTCACGGCAGTGATCTGCCAAAGCCAAAGCCTCGGTTCCGCAGCAGATCAACCAACAAAGTTGACTGTGGCCAGCACGGCGCGCGGCGGCGGCGGCAGCGGCGGCGGCGACGGACAATTAGTTGTTATCGTGTTAACAAATAAAAAGCGTGTTCACACACGCTGCACCACACCGAGCGCTCGCTCCGAACTTATTATTAAATTTGTCCCCGCGTACAGACGTGCAGGCGCAGGAGGTGGAGGCGCGACTGTGACAGTCGGTGCTGCCCAGTAGGTCCGTTGGTAGGTTACTGTTCGCGAGTGCAAATAACTCATTTTAGAGTGCACCGTACATTGACTCATAGGCCCAAAGCAATAATACACTGTGTCTGTTGGTCAAACGCGTCGATCGCCGAACTCCCCCACCCCTCCCCTACCCCTGTTGACACACATGTTTCTTTCTATTGCAACCCTATCCTGCTTTTTTCAACATGGCAGCCAACATGGCGCACGGCGGCCTGCCGTCCTCCCGACGAAGGGGGCGTCACGAAGCCGCACCAGCCCCACAATTAAGCGCGACTATTTCTGCGGCAATAATAAATAAATAATTGCGCGCGTGCATTCAACATTTTCGGCATTCGAGCCTTAGCACCGGCAGGTAAATGCGAATGATTGCTGCTCGGTACTGGAAGCGGATGTGCTTCCATTTGCGCCCTGGCTACTCTTTGTTTGTATGTTGTGAACCTGTTGTCAACCTGCACACCGCGAGCCCGCCGGTGCCCCCGGCATGTAGCAATTAAAATCAAATCAATTTTAAGTACTGCCAAATCCATCGAAATTAATTATTAGGCGCAGCTGAGTCGAGCAGTATTGAGGGTCAACTGCAGACATTTCGGCCGCTACTGAATCTACTCGGCGAAACCGTGAACTTCTTTATATTTATTCGAGAAATTCGAGCACTTACCGTGAGTGAGTAATCGAGATTTCGACACGATTTGAAGCTTCAATATGATGGCAGTCGAATCAAAATCTTTTTAAAAATTTGTCAACTCGAACGTTTTCTAATTTACAACAATAAAAAAGGTTATATCGGGTTGGGGAAAAAGTATTCGGCGTTTTTTTAGTAAAAGAATACAACATTTTGTTTGTATGTAACAAATATTTTACTACTCCAAATATTGCCCATTCTTTTCAACTACCTTCTGCCATTTTTCGGCTATAACCATTATTCCTTTCTTGTAGAATTCCGGAGTTTTATGTTGGAAAAACTGGCACCTGAGTCTTTTCGCAGTTCTCTTTTGAGGCCCATTTTTGCCCAGCAAGAGTGTGTTGAAGAGCTCGGAACAAATGGTAATCGGTGACGGTGCAAGGTCACGACTATACGGTGGTGGATGCATCAAAACTTCCCAGACGAAGTCTCTTAGTTTTTTCCAGGTCAACAAAGCTGTATATGGCCTTTCTTTGGACTCATTTCAGTTTGAGGCACCCAAACTACGAGCTTCTTTGTAAAACTAACCTTATGCAAATGGCTTAAATCGGTTTTGTGGTCGATCTTCAGTTCCTTTGCGATGTCGCGACTACTCAACTGACGGCCTTAGCCATCATTTCATCGACTTTTTCGCTGATAGGTCGACCAGAACGAGGAGCATCTTTCACTTCAAAATTCACGGAACGAAAGCGAGCGAACCTTTTCCTGGCAGTTGATTGGGATACAGTATCTTCGCCACAAACACCACAAATCTTTTCACAAGCCTGTGCTTGTTTTTCCCATTCTTCCCTTTGTCGTTGTAAAATTGTAAAATATAGCGTATTTTTTCAGAAATTTTGCACTCATCTTTGCTTCGGATTAGCTTTTAACACGACGCACCAATCTCAAGAAATTTCACAAATTATCAGCTGATTTGTCACCTGTTAAGAAAAAAAAGAGTTGCCAGATGCAACTAACCGTTTCAAAGTTATGACACTTTACAGTGAAGCGTTGAGAAAAACGCCGAATACTTTTTCCCCAACCCAATAAACATATGTATGTACCAGATTCTGTTGCCGCTTCTTTGGGTTTATCTTTGCTCTGGTAACCATCTTGATGACAACACTTGAATCGTTTCATTTTGGTGCCGCTCTTCTGCTCCAGTGACTTCGCGATTAGTGTCCACCCACGAGGAACAACCTAGCTGATGTTCAGGTAGGTACAGGTGCTATCCGATGACAGCGCCGATGAGCAAATGCCCTGCCGACGATGCCCTGGCTCCGCAATACGCATACTTAGGCGTTTTGTTATTTGCGGAGAGTGATCTTGCGGAATGCTCCGCGCACACCCTGCGGCTGCGTCACTCCCCGTCGTCGCCGCTCAGGCAACCGCTCTCTCATTTGTCCTAATGCTGCATACAAAATATGAGCAACCATAGCCTTTTAATGTTGTTGCTGTTGTGAACCCTTCCTTTTTTTTTTTTTGGCAAGTTCAACGAAATATCGAATTACAGACAACAACTTTCGAAGCGATTGTATGGAACAGTGTTGCCTTAGTGGAAAGACGGTTAGTGCACATTTCGGTCATACGAAGAGAGTACTTTTTACTACTAACGCTACCGACAATTATCAACGGAAAATTACTCGCGAATACACCATTCGTACATAATAGACGCCAAAATCTTATTCATTTCCAACTCAATCCCTTCGGCGGGGCCTTGACTGTACGCCCTGAGGGGCGTTTCGGGTGCAAAGCGGGTTAGCCCTCCTGCGATCCATGCTGTCGCCTTATCCATCTAACATTTTGGCGCGATGTTCATTTAGTGCCAATTATTGAGCTCTTCAATGGTACCCAGTTGCATTTTGTTATTCGGCAATGGTCGCGGCCTTAGTCGCGGCCCAACGGCTGAACACAGCCTCTTAAATACTTTATAGCCAGACTATAGACTTCGAAAAAGTAATAATTGTTAAATAGTAGATAATAGCGCTAATCATGAACGAGCGCGTAGCCTTTTTGCATCAATTAAAGTTAATTAAGTCAAAAAATTAGCCGTAGTCGTTCGAACAATCACCGGTCGCCGGTCGCCGGTCGCCGCCCGTGGTCGAGACGATCTCCGCCGGCCTACTCGCAGATGCAGCGCCCTCTCCCTTCGCTGTCGCTGTCGACAGCCCTTGAGGACGACGTTCAATAATGCGCTCAATAATTATAAATTCTTCTTTTCCATTCATTAAGTGCGTGGATGGATCTAAGGCGTATTCGAGCCCAGGGCCACAAACGTGCCAAAAGAGTGGATGCGTTCGCGTTCGCGTTCGCGGACGACGCAGCCCCTTCAGTGCTTTCAAGCCTTCCGTCATGTTCTGTCATAATGAAAGACAGCAACAAATTTCGCCAGCCTTATCGCGAAATTATGCTAATTATGGGTTTGGAGATGTTTTCGGAAAATGTACATACGACGCTCATCAGTGGCCGCTCTGCGGAAGATGGAAATCGCGCTTTTCAAATTGTCGAAAACCATGTCTGGCAGCAGTTTTCGGAAGCCGCATGGCTGTCTGGAGCCTGGCTGCATCCAAGAGCAACAACACCTTGCCCAATTAAATCGGGCCAGCACGCATAGAGCCGTGCAGTCAGTCCGTCCAGTCGTCTACGCGACGATGCAGCCAAGTCCATAAACGGCTGAACGCACAACAGCAGCTTCCGTGGGCTTCTAGTCTGCGATCTACGCGAGCGGCGTAATCCACATACGCACACTCTCAGGCAGCAATGGCTTTTGCTGCAACTTATGAGGTGCAGACATGATCATGATAAGTTCTTGAAGGCGTCTTGCAGTCAAATGAAATGTCACTGGTATCGATATTGGCAACACCAGAGCAGCAAACATGTTTTCAGCACGAAGAAAAACAGTTCAAAGTGTCGTTTAAGCAACGCTTAGAGAAATAAAAATATTATTAAAATGGGCTGCAAGAGCCTGAGAAAGATTCTCAGCCTACCGCTGTTCTGGTGATGTCCTCCAACTGCCACCACAACACTTCGACTTTGTCCAGGTAAAGGCTACAAATTGCGTTAATTGCTCACGACTAATCATTTATTCTGGCAAAGAAATCTTCTGATAAGGCTGCCTTTGGGTAAAGCTGGCGAAAGGGCGGCGCATTTTGCGTTGTGTGCTAATTTGTAGCTGTTTGTAACTTTTAGCGATTTTCGTGGGATCTGCTTTTTTTTCAATTTTCCCGAGCTCTATTGTCCC
The DNA here is from genome assembly GCA_949752815.1 of Conops quadrifasciatus. Taxonomy (NCBI): domain Eukaryota; kingdom Metazoa; phylum Arthropoda; class Insecta; order Diptera; family Conopidae; genus Conops; species Conops quadrifasciatus. Next base: position 18,348,754 of record OX457079.1, read on the forward strand.
GCTCCTTTTTGTCCTCTTGTGCTGCTGCTGCTGGTGCTTCGCAAACTTATGACAAGTGATGATCAGATAAGCGGTGGTCCTTGGCAGGAATCTTATGATTGTGTCTGTGCAGCGTCGTAATTAATAATTCATGAAAACACAATTAAATTAATAAGGAGTCGAGCGTGGAAACTTCCAATAAACTGCGCACTAAACGCGCCAACGCACGTTAGAGGCCGCTTCGGGGACGGCCGGTCCGTGGCCGCGCTCATTTGTAGCAGCCTCGTAACCGCTTTCATGTCGATCGCTTGTGCCCGATAAGGTGCCTGTCATTGAATGCAGTAGGTGTGCTACTGCGCTCCTGCCGCTTGATCACGATCTGGCCGGCGACGCAAAGCGTCCGCACAGCAGCACCGAGCGATTTAATCTAACCTCATCTGACTTTCAAATCCTTGGCGAACACTGCTGCTGCCGAACGCCGCTCCGGCTCCGGCTCCAACAGCCTCAGCTGTCGCCAGAGCCGGCCGCAGAAAAAACGTAACGCAACGTTTTTGCGCACATTCAGATTCGCAGATGACCAAATTGATAGCAACTGCAAGCGCCACGGTTGATAGGCCGATCGGAGCAGATTCCCAGTCAAAATTTTTATGATTCCGCGACGCGGCCTCTCGTGGCCGGCGATGTCGGCCAGTACGCTTGATCCATATTACGCCGGCTGGACGGACTCTCCTTTTCATTGACTCCCGATCGGCGATCATTGTGCTGGCGTGGCTGCAAGTGCTCATTGAGCTCTCCACGCACGCAGCAATGCGTTCAGCAGCATTCCTGCGCCGAGTGCAGCTGTCAGTTAACGGTTATGAATTCGATGATTTATGGAAGCCAGAATAAATTTTCTAGATTTCGCGAAGCGCTCGAGTGCTGCTGGTTTTTGTGAGGACAGAAGGAGCCTTTTATTCGAGGAGAATTATAACACGCACACACACACCACAGCCAAAGAAACTCACTGCTGCAAGACGTTTGTGGCTTTTTGCCGAACGCTTACATACTTTCATGATGTTAAACTTTCGATTTATAAAAACGAAGCCTATTTGACGAAGTGGCACTTGGTTCATTATAGCATGCAATGGCAAGAGGTCCTGTCCTGTCAGACAGATTTGATTCCTCGAGCCGGCGAAATTAAACAAACACAGGCTTCTTTTACGCAACCAAAATGAAGAATACAAAACGGGACAGCTCGGTCTCTTTCACACAGCTGCAGCTCTAGGTGCTTGGAATGTCATTGTAAGGCTTCAAAACGAACGCAATAGCAAAAGACGCTCACAAGTGCAAAAAAAAAAAAAAAAAAAAAAATTAAAAAAAAAAATTAAAATTTAAAAATCGTATTACTTTATTATTTAGATTTCCTCTATCTTTTTTCTGAAACAAAGTGGGTTTTTTTGTTTGTAAACGATATCTTGATTTAATGTAATAAATTTAACTTTCAATGCTTTTTTTTTAACTTGAATAAAGTCTATAAAGTCTTAGCGAGTGAAATTACCGCATAAAAAACTTTCTAAAGGTCCAAATAACGTTAACTCTCTAACCTTTAAAAAAAGGCGCTACCTCTGACGACAAAACAGAGTTCTTCAAAAGCTCTCCAAGTGAAATTATTACAGTTGGCATGTATGCGTTTGTGTGTAAAAATGGAAATAATATCAACAGTAAAGAGAGCGGATGCCATCGCTGGAGTCCGCGGTCAGAATGTTCGGTCAAGAAGCCATATATGTACATATGTATATCTTTCTGTGATGCATGCCGAAGTTACTGAGAGAACTTGCCGAAGTTACTGATGATCGAGCTCAACAATAAATAAAGAGCTTCTAAAAGACTGGAACAAGGTATGAAGGTGTCATCTCGATAACTTCAATTATTACAGAAACTTTTTTATATTTACGAGTTATAATGAATGCTCTTCGGTTTATAATGCTGAATGAAAGCGACTAACTTTCATCAACTTCGACTTTTCGTTCATTTTTTCGTTCGTTTTTTTTCGTTCAACTTATGTTTCGAAAATCGAAATTTTCTCTATCTAAAAGACACTTTTTATTAAGTGTTTTACCCTTATTTGCCCCGCGTTGGCTCTAAAATCTCCAAAACAAAAACTTCAAGCTAAAAAACCACAATGATTTTTAAGATATGCGGGCATGTTCTGAACTCCGCATCGGAATTGCTGCGGAACGGAATTAAATTCCGATTTATGTTTAGTAATTTAGCGTTAATAACAGTCGTTGTTGTTTATTTGAATTTTCAATTTAAAAATAGGAATAATAATAAACATACAGTGTACCTACACTTTTTTTCTTTAAGAATTTTTTTCTTTAGAAATTTATTTAAAAGAGCTCCAATATGAAATCCACCGATTTATCGGAATTGAGAACACCTTAAATCCGATAAACACGAGTATGCCAGCATCAGATTGGAACATCGGAATCGAAATTCAGAACAGCTTCGAAGCAAATGTCATCGGAATTAAATCTGAGATAAATCGGAACTCATAACATGCCCTATTATTTCAAAATTATTAGGTATTACCAAATCGCTGAAACTTTCTCGGACCTTCAAAGTGAATAAAACACGATTGTTGTGATCTTCGAAAAACGTTTATTTACACAATTAGAAGTACAGAAATTCCTGAATTTGGTGCCTTTTTGGTGCTTTTATTTGTTCAAGTCCTGGAAGAGCTGCTGGAGTTTGCATTGATCCAAAATGGAGCCAATATTACACTTGCCTACTCGAATTTACCCTTCATAGTTCTATATTCTCAAAAATGTCTGCTGTCTATTGTGCATTCTGCTAATTAATATTCGCCCACTGAATAATTGCTTTGTGATTTTCCTGGAAATACTGAATGTAAGGTCTCCTCGCTTGTCGCGGCTTTTCCCGCGCGGTATGGATCGAGTACGAGTTGCTGAGAGCAACTCGTTGCAGCAGCCAACTCTATTCGTCGCTTTCACCACGTTGTGAACAAGATCACGCTCGAACACGAACTGATGAAAGCTTTTGGGGTAACCGCAGCCGAAGCCAGTATTATATGCTTTTCGTTTTCTTGCTTTGGTAGCGATAGCAATGTGTGCAAGAAAGACCATGCTAAAGGCTCTTTGCAGTGGAATATGTTGGAAACAAGTTGAAAGCCACACCCACACAAAGCAACTGTAAATAGCAACACGCAAGCAAATCGTTGCACTCTGCCATGGAACGAGGCTGTCAAACAATAACCTGACTCGCTCGCAACTAATACGACACCCTTGTGGCAAAAGAGACCAGACCTACCCGGCAAGTTCTCTCGTTTCTCCTGCAGCAACAAGTATATACTTTCCAAACACACGCGCTCCTGCCTTCTCCTTCTGTTTAATGAAAGGCACTTAACAATGGCTGAACGAACCAATCGCATCGCCTTTCGAGGCTTTCTATTGGAAGTCTTTTGATTGCTTGGAAAGCAAGTGAGCAGTTCCGTGTACCTCAGTTTTGGGGAACCGTTAGAGGATTTTCTTCATTTTCTTCAATCTAATGAGAGCAATGTAAAGCCTGGATATTTTTATTATTGTAAAAGTTGATTGACTATAGTTGAAATCGGTCGGAAAGCCACACCCCCCATTGGCGATGCTGCTTTCCTTTCGTTAATAGTATTTTCACTTCGCGGGAAAAGAACCAATCAGATTGCTCGCAACCTGGTAAAATGGAAAATAAATAAAAACCCAAAAAAATAGCAATGCGGCGAAATCTATCAATCAAAGAGATGCGTTCTCTCAACCAATGCCATTCCTCTACAGGAATTTCCGTTGGATGAATATTTCCAGATACTCCAAAAATCGCATGGTATCTCATTTTCAAATTCTACGGTGTCTTTGAATACAGTTTACACAGAAAATGTCTGTTTGGTCGCTTGTATTTTCTTTAACTTTAGGAAGATACAACCAAACAATTGCATTTAATCCTTCGATTCTATCGTTGTTTTTGGGTATACATATTATGGTCCTGCCTCCGTCAATTTCTCATTTACCGTGCGCAAATTCCGTTTATTTAACTTCTTATTTAACCTACATTACAAAAGCCTTTGGCCAAGGGTAAACGCTTTCTGTTAACACTTCTTGGCATGCTTCTACATGCGTAATTAGCGACACAACTGCACAACTGTCACGCTTCCTTCGCATGACACGTGACACGTGACTGTTTCTCCAGACCACTTTATGTAAAAACAAACAAAACAATGGCGCCTTAAATAGATATTGATGTAAACACAAAAAATTATGTCAAGTTGTACTGATTTTCTTGTCGAACAAACAAAATCATTATCATGCCCATACATTGCCGATGCATTTACCTTGAGGCTCGTCAAGTGCTCATTTCTCTTCAACTTAACTCAATTTTTTCATGAAGTAGACCTACAACACTTTCAAAGAAAACGCCTCATATGGTAGCGTAGAATATACCAGTGGCGCGTTAAAAATATACCCAGTGGGTTTTTCTTTTTGTGAGGCGACTTTTTAAATACGGTAAACTCGAGCAGCGATCGAGCATAGATTTTCAGTAGAAAAAATTTAAAAATTCAAGGAGCGTTCTTCAGATTCAGCTCATCTTCGAGCCATCTAAAGAACCTCTCTAATTTTCTAATTCTTCTTCTAATTTTTAAGGACACAGCAAGTTTTATGTATGTGCTCGGTTAATTTGCGATTCTGAGCCCTCGCGTATGGCTTCGTTGAGAAAAGACAGCAGAGCAACCCATCTGCTGCTCTAAGGTTGCTTTTTAATCTCGAAAATTTAAATTTTTCAAATGTGTTACTTCAGGCCTTCCGCGTCGAAGTCCATCCAACCATTTCTTCCGCAGTCGAAATGAATATGGCATATGCATGCTCGTAAACAGTCCCCAGCACCGCATAAAAATCATAAATTCTTCATTAGGGCGGCGGAGTGAGGGAGGAACACCGGAGTGCTCTGGTGCTCCGCGTTTTCCGTGTTTTGTGGTGTGCAGTGTGATGTTTCCGTAACATTTATAATAAAAACCAATTGGCCTATAAAAAGTGCGTAAAATAAGCCCCGATGAATGAAGCTTGGCAAAGATTTGCCATGTGGCCAAGGCGTGTCCTTCAAAAAAATAACATTGAGCCACGGCTAGAGCCAAGTAGGTATGTAGGTAGGTACATACGCTACAAACCCAAATGGCATTGTGTCTTCCTGCCGAAATCGTGCGCGGCGAAACGAAGGGAAGAGGATGATACCGCGAACTTTGGAATTTATGTGCGAAACAAATGACTTACAGCCGTGAAAATCTGACTTTGCGGTTTTGCCCGCTGCGCACTTAAGTGTTGACTTCGTTTCTTTTTGAAGGCATTTTCGGCTGATGCTTCGCGTAATCACGGCCAACACGGATTCGTACTTGACGCAAGCAGGGCACACTACAAGCAGCAGCAGGCCATACTGCGCGCCTGAGATCGTTCGTCTCCACGCCCGCACAATCAATCACCGGAACCCCGAAGAGAGCCACTAGACTTTCCGATAACCGACCACCCGCGGCGATCAATCGGCCTCATGCGGTAACCAACATTTAATCAAAGGCGAAGCGGTCTTGTCGCTGACGTTTGTTAGTGTGTTGTTGCTTCTGTAATTGTGTCAATTCACTTCTGTTTTGACACTTGGTTATGCGCAAGGAACTGCTGAAACCACTGGCGCGATTGAGCTGTCAAACAACATGCACCCAGTATCTGCACTTGGCCGCCACACACGCAAACTCACATTCAGCGGCCGCTATTCAACATAATAATACGAGCCCGTCAGCCCGTTTTCACAGAGAGCATTTCAGTGGAAGCAGAGCTTGACATTTGAATACCTAAAAAATTCTCGCGCATCCGTGTCTGCCCGAAACGTCCCTTGAATCAGGCTTTAATTCAAACATCTGTCATGCATGCACACAGCAAGAGGTCATCGATTTCCTCAAGCATCTACCCCTCAATGACGTGTGCATAGAATTAGTTGTTCCTCACTTAGTTTTATCGCAGAGGAAACGGGGCAGAATTCAGCAGTCAAAGGCGTTCAGGAGCTTTTCGCCATCCAGAAGTGTGGGGGTGTATTTCATGCCATTTTCTTCGCCTCCCTCTCGCAAAAACACATCATTGTCAATACATTTATTTACTTTCTGCGAAGTTGGCTGCGATTAATGTGAACGATGGCGATTGAGATTGAGGTAGCGGCTCCAAATGATTGCGAATTCAAGTGCATACGCTTATTTTTTTTAGAATCTTATTCTCTTAATTCACTTTATTTTTAGTCTACTAAACATTTAGCAAATTTCATGCAAAGAATATGAATATAATAAGAGATATCAAATCAAATATTTATAAGAGATATAAAATCTGATTCTTCTATATTTAATATAAAAAGAAGTGTCGTCCCTCATTCGATTTTTCACTTCAAAAAGCGCTGTATGACAGAGAATAATTGTGGTGAATGTTATGACGTTCCATTCGTTTCTTTGTAATCGCCATTTCTTTCCCAAGTGGGTGAAAGCAACGCCTAACCTAACATAATTATCTATTAACAATAAAAGAATTTGCTCGACCATTTGCGTATCAGTTTACATTGTACATTTTGACATGCTTTGCCACTTTTTTGTTTTGTGGGAATCATCGATTTATATACATACATACGAGTATATCATACATACATATTATCAAATAATGACCTTTTTCGTGTACACACTTACGATTGCCAAACCGGGCGAGCAGACATGCCCGCACTTTAAAATCGACGATGATTGATATGTTGAGCCATTACCCCGCAAATGGTTCATTACAGATTAATTACCCGAAGGCGCAGAAACACGTGTTCCACACCATCATGCCATCGAGACAGCAGCTTCAATGTGTGGAACTCTTTGGGAAAGGGCGAGGATCGCAAGTGATACGACTAATAATTGCTGTGAAAATGCAACACCATTTGCAGCAAGTGCTGAGCTAATTAATAATCTCCTGAACTTGCGTTAGGTGGCCACAAGTGCCGCAGCATAGAATTTAAAAACGCACTGCAACAGAAACAACTGCCGATCGGGACACACTGGGTGATCGCTAATGGCGCAAGATTAATACAGAAGTTCCGAGAAGTTCCACTTTGCCAACCGGAACGTGAATACCGAATGAATATAACATGTTAATACTGCATATCAGTGTCACAGAATTTAAGGGAACGATATCCCGTTCTATGTTATAAGAATAGAAAAATTTTGCAAAAATACATATACTTTAATTTTCTTCCTTTATTCCATCATAGACCATTCAGAAAAATTCGAAAATAACATTTGACAAATTAGTGGCATCTAGGAAAGACAAAACAAATTTTCTGATGATACGGAAATACCAAAAGAAGTCCCGAACATATTTTCTTTCAGCCAGGTACACAAGTCAAGGATTTTATATACGTATGTATGTATGTCTTCTTCTCGTATAAAGAAGATAAATACATTTTTTTTATATTTCTTAGGTAAATTTTTGAATTTCCTAATTCAATAAAAAAAAATAAAAAATAAATAAAAAAATAAAAATAAATTTTATTAAAAAATTAAAAATTAAAAAAAAAAAAAATAAAAATTAAATAAATTTTATTGGAAGAAATTACTTTAAGTTATTCAAGGATTTAGTCGGTTCTTCGTTTTTTGACACCGTTTTATATTGTATATGGCACTATATTAGAAATGCAAACACACAAAGACGAAGGTAATTTTCTAAATTTTAATTCGTATACTGCAACCGTGATAAGTTAAATTTTTCGGAACATTATTCACCCAACATTATCTCCACATTTAGCCCCCTGCGACTATTTCCTGTCTGTTTCTAATCCTGAATAAATGGATTTTAACTATTTTCTTCATGACGTCTGTACCTATGTACGTATCTCGTACATATAATATAAAATTTTTTTTTATTCGATACCATGTGTATACAAACTTATATTTACTTTTTTGAAACAATCTTTTATCTTTCACTATCTATCCTATTTATCTTTCATGGGTAAAATATATACATAAATAAAAATATATACATACTTAAATACATAAATAAAAATTTTAAAAATAAAAGTGATATTTATTGATTTATATTCATATTTATATTATTTATATTATTATATAAATATATATGTACATATATTTATATTTTTTGTGTTCCTCATTTCTTATGTTATAGCGAGGGGGGCCCGGTAGGAAGAAAATGTCTATGGCGTCAAGGTGGGCTAGTCCGGCATAACCAGGTCCGGACAGGTAACACTTTTCACTAAATGTGGAAAGTGGGCTGAATACTAACTATTACATATAACATTTCACTATTTAACGATTTTAATCAACTTTTAGGTTTCTAAGCACAGTACATTTCTTTCTGCTCTTAGGTAATTTTTCTTTGTTGTATTTCCGAAATAAAATGGCTTTTAATTCCTTTTCTTTTTTTAAAGAAACTAACGTTTTTCGACCTCCACGACTTATTTGAATTATATTTTAAATCTTTATAAAAGATTTCCACATTCGAGCACCCATGACAGTCTTCCGCAAAAAAGCGAGAATAATTGTCAATTAAATGACAGCCCATCTTATTTAATTGAAACATCTCGCTGCCACCGAGCAGAAAACGAGTTCCTTTAAAACGAATTCACATGAGCCTTCAATTAACTCACGCGTCAAAATGTTGTTAGTATTTGCCAGCAAAAGCAAACAACAACAAATACTTTTTAAGGGCTCTTCGACGGTGATGTAAATACCGCCTGAGGTTCTCTCTACTCGCTGCTCAAAGTCTACTTTTCTCTCTTTGTTATGTTTAGTGCTTGACATTTCATCTGTTGTTAGTGCTTTTAAAGTTTTGTTGAAAGTATTTTTAATTAACAATGTTAAATACTTTTCTTGTTTATTAAATGGTTTCTTGTTGTAAATTTCTATTGTTTAGAAGTGATTTTAGTGATTAGAACAAATTTTGTTTGAAGTTAAAATATTTGGTACTGTAGAATTCCAATGGCTGGGCCGGAGAGTCTGTCTTTAACAGAGATAAGGAATTATATGCTAGAAAATGGGTGTAAAGTGACGAATCATGCTTTGGTAAAGCACTTCAAACGCTTTTTGACAAAGCCTGAAACCCAACGTGAGTACATACATTGCCATGATATTCTAAACTGGCCCTAATGCCGCTTTGATATCACCTATTAATGTCCATCTGTCGTTATCCCTCTCTGCAGATGAGGCACGCAAGATGTTCAAGGCCTATGTAAATTTATTGGCCACAATAAAAAATGAAAACAATCAGAAATACCTCATTCTCAGAAAAAAATATATAAATGAGTGCCCTTCACCAGATCTTCTGGAGAATCTTGAATGCAATCGCACAATGTCAGATGTCGATTTGACTCCCTCCCGACATCCACCACCCTATAAATCTCCGCCACAGGTGTCATCCCCAGCGTCTTTATCAATTTCATCACCTTTACAGAAGTTAACGACAGAAAAGGAGAAAAACTCTAATGAGTGTGATGCTAGCGATCAAAAAGATCATGTTCAAAAGAATCCCTCAAAAGCACTAACAAATAGAGAGTGCGATAAAAAATTGGCTGAGAATTTCACAGATGAATCTCGAGAAGGAAAAGTATTTGATAACATATTATGCCAGGCTTCGATAGAAGTAAACGATAACAAAGAAAATACCGGGTTCAGTTTACCATCGACTATATCACTTGCTTCCAGTGATACTTCATTGCCCAATGAAGTTGTCAGTTCTGATTGGGAAGTTACGGAAAACGTCTTTAGTGTGAAGGATGTGACTAAAAAATTCAACCGTTTAGCCTCAGAAGAGGTGCTGAAGGTGATTTCACCAACCAAGAAGAATTCGGAGAAAGAGAAGGTGAGTTCGGATTGAACAAGAAATATTTCAACTAGGATTTTCTGTTATATGAAATGCCCTTGCCGACTTACAAAGTAGAACTCCACTTTAAGCATACATACAGTATATTTGTCGAATCCCCTGATGGTTCTTCAACTAAACAAATTTTCTTCAAACGTGCCGATCTCGGTCAGTCGTTTTTCTATCCTAAAAAGTTTATTCATCATCAACAACGCCTAAAAAATAGACGTCAAACCGAATTTTGAAGCGGCGAATTCGAAGTGTCTTATCTCATAATCTCTCATATTTATATACTTAAAACACACGCACAGATAGCTATTCCAGTTAAAACTCACATATGTCATTATTATTGTTATTACCTCAGCGGGAAGCAGGGTTCAAGCAAATACAGTAGTGATTAAAAAAAGAACACAAGATTCATAAAAAATTTGTTTAAAATAATTAATAAATCTTATATCGTAATATAATATAATTCATATATGTATGTAATATGTTATAATGCACACAATATTTGCGTCCATAATTTCTTTTGTTTATCAAAACAAGCCGAAACCGCATTGGCGCGTCGGTGCGTTGACAGATAATGTTGAAAACATAGCATCTTATGAGACAAACCGAAATTCGGCCTCACGCGTTATATCGTAAATTTTTCTAAATGACGTAAAGGCGCGAACGGACGCTTGAGTTAACCAACTTTTAACTATCGCGCACGTTTGACATTTCGATATCAATGAATACATTAAAAGAGTTGCCAGTAGTTTCAAAAAATTTTTTGTGGAAAGGAACTACTGTGGAAACTTCTAACGCGCTATTTTGTTTTGGAAAAATCATCTCGTGCGTCGAGAGAGCTTTTATCGTAAAGTTTCTGCAAAGTCGATCTAACGGTCATTACGGTTTCGGCTTAACAAAACAGCTGTTTTCCCCATAGAATGTCTTTATTACCTACTAGTTGGGAACATATAGTAAATTTTCTTCTATTAACTCATTTACAACAGCGCTTTTCGTAGTACGGTAAGCTTGGCAAGGAAATTTGGAGTCTAGAAAATTCACAATAGCTTACAAAGAAGTAATACGTAGAAATTGTATACATGTAAATGTATATCAATAATATCAACATGTTACAGTTGTAGATATAAAAATGAGGGAGATACCAATGGTCAACAAACAGGTTTTTTATTTCTGTTCATTGAATAAAAGTTCGCTGTTAAAGCCAGTTCGGTACTTCACTCAATTTCATAGAAAAGTGATTTTATTAGACAGTCAGAATAGGAATAGTGATATCGTAATTTGCCAAAAACGGCGCTGTCAACTAAAATTTGATAAGTTACAGTTTTCCAACTTGCAAAACAACTACCAGTTTTCCGGCAGGGTGCTTCCGGCAGGGGGCTTCTTTCAGTTCTAGTATTCTGCGTTACCCAGAAGACAAAAAGAAACATGCACTTAAATTTAAATTAAATACAATAATTAGGTACTGTTGAGCGTTGTCACTCTTTTAACTACTTCTTCGTTGTACTACTGCCACGCCTACTTTTTAAGTACAAATATAATACATCCAACTTGAGAGCTGAATTTCTCAGCTTGTAGTCAAGATCTGAAGCTGAAATTGGTGAAAGCCATCGCAACAAAACCGGGCGTGGCACACCCAAAGTCAGATTATAATTTAAAAATATAACTGCCAGGCCAACTACTTTTCTTAGGTTCCTCATACAAAACGAAGTACTGTCTTCGGTAACGAATAAAAGTCTATTAAATATTTCACTTTACATAAAATGAAAAAGAACAACCTGCGTATAAACGTGAACATAAACTTCTTCTATAGATAGATCATGGAATTCTCATGTAGGAACGAACCAGCAGTCGCAATCTAATCATTTCACCCTTTCTTGAGCTTTAGCCGACAGACAAACAAACAGACGTACCTACAACATGTTATTTCTAAAGCAATATAAAAGGGCTTCGTGCGTAGCTAAGATTATCTGTTTTCAAAAACAACGAAAATAATTTAATGCCATTAACACCTCTTTTTATGCGGAGTTGACAACTTGACTTGACGAATTTCCGCGTGTGTGACAAAATTATATGCGTGTCGCTGGTGTGATGTATCATACTTCACGCCTGCATCCATTTCAAAGAGCGAAAGATAAATTTTGATTTATTTCGTCAGGTTTGATGATGTCGGGCCTACTCTTCGAAACAGAATGTTGCGTTAATGCTGTCTTACTTTGATTGACAGCTTTAAGTAGTTGACAATTGTTTGCTAATGCGACAAAAGTGATTGAAAAATGTGCTCTCAGCTAACAATAAAACAATTTTCTCGTAATGCTTGGCAAATTCGTATCGTGCCCGAGGGATGAACGCAACAGCCTACGATTAAGGGAATAACGCTTAGAGCACAGACTGATCCCATTTAGAGGACAAAATGCTTTGTCCAATAAATTGCTTGTTTCAGGTATAGACAAAGATTCGAAATTTTTACTGCATCAACTAATCTCTGTGTTCGCTGACATTGCCTGACGTATCTCATCTGTTTGTAAGTGTTTTGGGTACTTGCACTTCCAAATTTAAGTTTGAAATATGAAGAAATTATTTGGCCAGCGCATAACTGTACAATTTGCAATTTCCTTTCATTTCAGTTGTGTACATTTTTAAAAAAGCTGTTAAGTTGGTGAGATGTGGCTGAAGTTAGTGATAAAACTTTTTTAAACCAGGCTACATTATTTGAGGGCATGGTTCGTTGAGTAATGAACATTTTTAGCTTGAAACAGCTGTGACTAATCAGCTGTTATTAATCAGCCGTTAGTCAATTGTTAGTCAACCGACGAAATTCAAACCTCACCAAGTGATCAAAGTTTGAGTAGAATATAAAATCTTAGTTTAGTTCTTTGTTGACGATAGAAAATGGGCAATCAAAAGGTGCATTATCTCCGCAATATACTCGTATTTCTTTTTATTTACAAAAAATTGCATTTAATTCTCGCGATGTTAATACACGAGTAGCCTCGTCATAAATCATAATGGAAGACGACATCACACCATTCCAAACCATTTTATGGTTCTATCCTTAACGAGTTATTTGACAATTTTTCCACTGCATAACAAACGATATTAGTTTTATCCTTTTGTGTGCCGATATCATCTCCTACAAGAAAACGTCCATTTGTGTAAAAGTGCTATTTTTTTAAAAAAAAACTTTCATTTTTTTCGTTGTGTCCTCAGTCCGACATTGACAACGGAACGTAATATATGTGTTCATTTGGAAAATAGCTTTCTGAAATTGCTTCCCGGAAATGGAGTTTAAAATAAGCACAAATTTTTAGGCGAAGATGAACTTCAATATTTTAACTTCGATATTTATTTTTCTTCAACGAATCGTTGCGAAACTGAAACTAAACTTGTGAAAAGTGAGGAAATGTTTTTATTAATAAAAAGCATATTTGACAAATTGATAATTTTTATTTTATGAATTTCATCTCATCTCATCAATGTAATTTAACTGATTTTAATTAGAGACTATGCAAAATCTGTACTATTTTCCGATGAAATTTCCAAATTTTCCACAACCTCTATAAATATGGAAAACATTTCAAGTAACGTTTTTCAGCTAATAAGCGACACGTGTTCCTTTCTTTATTCTCAAGGAAGCCAGCTAGCCTCAGACGCTAATTGCAGAGCTTGGCAAGAGAAGAAAATTTATACAATTTGTTAAGTTTATTTATTATTTTTAATAATATTACTTATAAAGCACACGAATGAGAGAAACAAGTCATTAAGGTTGTATTTATTGTTTTGTCTGCTCGCGCTGGTGGAGATTTTTGCTCAGCGAAGAACGTACCGAACGTACGTATCGGTATCACGTGCTTAAGCAGCAAACATACACATTTCCCTTATGGGTAATTATTAGCTACAACGTTTATTATGAATGCTTCAAAAGTTCATTTTTGAAGGGGGGTGCAGTAGAAAAGCCCTGATTATGATACTCTCCAACCCTGCTGAAGCAAAATAAAAGGTAACACCAGGCCCTTCGCAGGTACTAAATATAAGTTATTACTTTCTTAATTATGCTGCGCACATTCGGGTTGTATGAGTTAGAATCATGACGGAAGGAACTCCGAGTACCTCTAAAGATAATGGAATTCTTTTGTTTAGGCATCTGCATGTTGTAACCTTAAGCTTAGTCATGTGTTTATGCGTACTTAAAATTAAATATGGTAAAAGCTAAAAAGTTGTAAAAGTGTGTATTAAAAGAAGTACTAACCCTTACGAATTTTGCTCATGGTCTTTTTTAGACATTAATTGAAGAAAAAATTGCTACCGACTTGCCCTTAACACATCCCAAAACCAAGGACTGGATCGTATCCATGGCAAAGGCAAATTACCAAGAACTGGCAAAATTGGCGAAAGAGTTTCCTGAGTTGGTGCAACTTCAGGTATGTTCAAAATTTTTAGTTATCAGAATGATATATTGTGCACTCGGCTTCATTTTTATTTAAAATAATCAAGACAATTACTAGAAATTTTTCCTTTTACATATATATTATACAATTTAAGGGATAAATGGTCATAAGTTCTACATAAATAAAATTTTTTCCAAAATTCTATAAATATATAGCTCAATTTAAAACTCTGTTGTTTTAGGTTAAATAAATTTATTGAGAAAGCTCTTTTGTTGTAACTTTTTAAACAGAACACGAATTGATATTTTCGGGGACAATTTTTCAACTCAGAAATAGGTGAAATAGGCCAGAATAGGTCTGTAGGTGTTAAGTTTTAAAACCATGTAAAAACTATCTGTGAACTGTAAACTATTTATCGATAGTGCCGAGCCACTACGTCCCTATATCATACGATATACGAGTATATATGTACAATATGTACTATTATATGTATAACAGTCGGCGGAGATTACTCTTTTGTATGATCAATTCTCTCATGCAATAAACTCGGCAATAAAATTTGAGTTTCAAATCTATACAATACCTCTATTCGTTCTCCTGTATGACGAGACAGGAATTTATTATGAATTTATTATTCGTTATTCAGTAATTCGGTAAAGTTCATTCGTTAACTGTGAATGACCTTTTTTGTAAAATCATGTTAAATCGGTAATTGATGCTCTAAAACAGCTGATTTATTATGTTGACGTATGACAATAATAAAATAACCAAAATAACAAAAAATGTCCCTGAAAAAGGTGTGAAAGTAACAATAGTAAATTATTTAATTTAATTAATATGTTGTATCAAAGTTCTGCAGAATACGAGGAAAGGCCGAAAGGCCCGAATTACATTTTATGGCAATTAATTGTTACATGTAAACGAAGGCTTGAGGTTGGCACAAGTAAAAAATTGGGCTTGAGTAAAATCTATTAATCTCTAAATCTAGAAAATTTGCGTGAGTTCGTGTACTTGTTGAATGTGTAAACGATACTTTTCAGAAAATTGTTAGAAACTGTCTAAAAACTGTTTGAGGAGAATTGAACTTTGGAACACCAACACTGCTTTCAGTTCATTTGCGCCAATTGCATGTAGAAATCAGTTGGAGTCAAATGCATGAGCGTGTAAACCGGCCTTAAAACATAAAAATTATGTACTGTATGTTTTATTTAAATAAAATGTTAAATTGAAAAAAAAACATTGTCGTACATAGTACATATGTATTTTTTTTTATATATTTATATTTTGTATGTATAGATTTCTTTAAAACAAAAGCTATGCTTCATCTTTATTTCCATTTGTTTTTTTTTGTTGTTTTGCGGCCCTCGCTTTAATAAACAATACTTAAGGGTTTAGGCCATCTTAGGCAAGCACAAGTAATAACCCTATTTCGCAAATTTTCTTTAACGCAATAAAGGGATCAGTCGAAATTCTTTATAATAGACTTTATTAAACTATGCATACACATAGTTGAGTACACATGTACTCATTGTTTGATGGAGACCCTTTTTAAAATTGTGCAATTCTTTTAATTGTTAATTAACAAGTGGCTAACACGATTTTGAAACCAATTAATTTCGGTTTTCTGACAATTGACAAATGACAACGTGATGAAGAAGAGCGCTAAAGCCTCTCCTCCAGTATAGTTATGTTTCCGAGAATGAGTTATTTGCATCCCAATTAGCTTCGCTTCGAATTCCGCAGAATTGTTTCGTGAACTGTGAAGGGGATTGCCTCTGGAATTAATTTCAGTCATGACGCCAGCCCTAAATTCACACCGAAACCGGATTGCCTACTCCTTGGCATCGTAAAAAAATTAAACATAAATCACAGCGAATAAGCGTATTAAAATTGAGCGATTATATAAATGAATTATGGTTTTTAGTGCCATTTTTGAAATCGCGTAATCGAAAGACTTATGCTTGTACTTGTGTCTCTTGTCACATCCGGGCAATTAAATTTTCCAAATTATAACTACTTAACTAGAAAGTTTTCAGTACGATAAAATATCTTTGAATTAACCATTAATTGTAACATTGTTTACATGTGGATTTAGATGGATCGTAATTTTACCACAGCTTTAAAAAAAACTGCAATTTTTGAATTTTAACCTTCCTTAAGAAATGTCTATTTAAAATACTGCTATTAAAAACCAGAAAAATTATTCAAAATAATTAATGGACCCTTCATTTCAATTCAATTCAAGTTCACGTCATTATATACAATATTGTATATCATATATTTCAGATGAGACCATCGATGTCATCTATTAAAGTTGAAAATAGTAAGGAATAATAAATAAGAGTGTGTGTAGTTTAGTAATCGATTATGCCTAAAAGATCACCTGAAACGACGATTATTCCTAAAGATTTCAGACTCGTTTCGATTCAATGAAAAACAAACCAAAACCACAACACATTTTGTGAGCGCTAAATTTATTCGCTTTTATGTGGTCCTCAATTTCGTGGACGTCATCTTGGCCAAACCACTGCCTAAACCCAGACTCGTCCTCGCAGCCACCAGACAAAGCAATTGCACCATCGAATTCCGGCAAATTAATGCAAAATACATCACATACTTCGAGATCTTGATCCGTCAGTTTTTCTTTGTGGCACTTTACTCTTCTCACCCTTTACCTTCGTGCCACTGTTTCTGTTTCTGAGTGATGGTCGGTACTCAGACCAGACAGTGTCGTCTGATTCCCATTCAAGATCGTCTGATTCTCATTGAAGTGGTTAACATGGCGCCTTCGTTTGTAGATTTCGGAATTTCTGAACATCGTCATTGACTTTTAAAGCAGTGACCCTTTAAGCCGTTACCGCGGTCCCGTCGTTGTCAATTACCGTGTACGGTCCATCAATCAAGGGCCCATCACTTGTAAGCACTAGAGATCGCTTACGTGGATAAACTGTTTTCGGTATCCATTCATTTCCAACGATAGCGCCGAACAATTTAATCAGACATGTGAATAAATCACTTGATCACTTGCGCCTGCCTCGGCTCACCTCAGAAGTGACGAAATGAGACGCAGCCCTGCAGTTACCTGAAGGGTATTTGCTGGAATATTTTGGGCGGGGGAAGCGTCTGAGACATTTCGGCAGATATGGAAGCAACAATTATTTTGTATACTCAGTACAAAATATTAGCCTAGCATTTAAGTAAATAAAATAAATAAATGTATTTAATAAATTCTCTTTTAATAGGTACAAGTAATTCGCTCAGTGCTTAGCTATAGCATAAATAAGCATACATTTTTATAGGTTTTATATTGATTTATTGATGCTCTGACAGATCGTCTGTCATCGTCGTATGATCTATAGAGGAGCTTTTTAACATAGCAAGCTTCGACTCGTCAATAATCAAATATTATCCGGCTCTCAATATTTTTAAAAGCTGAGATTTTGTTAAAAGGACCGAAGCACGTGACAAGTGGTCGTTACGTAACATTTTGTGTAGATTTGTATTATAAAAGGCATAAATTTCGTCACCATGCTTATATGATCAATTTGGACCAAATAGCCACTATGGTGGCGCCATTCTTCCAAAAAGAAAAATACCAAAGAAGAACATTGCTGCTGTTAATCGAGGAGCCAGCATTTCGGGAAGTCTCGTTTTACCTAAAGGGTTTTCCTTCAGGGAGGCTGTCACTGATCTTGTCTTCAGTGCATGCATCGATATGATTGCAGTTTTTCAAATTGATACTTCTGTCGTACTAACTGCCACCGTCCTGTGTTCATTTAGCAACTCCGGCCTCGGCGTGCCATCATTCTGGATCTTGCCTCCTTCTTAGGTGCTACTTTCACAATTTGTCAGTGCCAGGAGCAAGCTCGAACGAAGCAAAACATTGCAGAAGGTTTAAAGGAAATTGATTCTGAAGATTAATCGTCTTTTACTTCCAATGATTGCCTTGCTGAAATGAAGCTCGGTGCCGACCCACCACCGCGAAGGAGCGGAGCACAACAAGTAGGTGTTACTTGTTATGACCTAAAAAGCATGGTCAGCAATTGATTACGTTTATTGGTTTTTAACCGACTCTGAAGATTCGCCACGGAAGATCATGCTCCGTCTTGAGCTTCCCTAAAGCATTGTTGGGGCGACACCGTCCGAATATAAACATACCAGGATTTTTAAAGGATTAATCCAGTTTTAATCCAGTTTATCTGTTTGAACAAGATGCTATATGTATGTTGATACCAATTATTTGTTCATCTTCAGAACAAACAAATAGTAATGACTTATTTCTCAAGAGTTATTTGTGTAGATTAATATTATAATCACGACCGTATCTTGCTTTAGAAAATTATTTTTCGGCGATCCGTTGGCAACAATTTCCAAACCATAAATATGTATGTTTTGGGCTTATCGGTTTTATTCGCTGTAATCACATTACTATTGAAAGCCTTCCTCAAAAGTAAGGTCCTTCTTGAATAACTCAGCAAAACGAAGCAGGTGTGTCCACATGGTCTTCTCGCGAACAAAGAAGGTGTAATTAACCATTGTTATCGTTATGTGATGAGCTGCTGAAACCTACCGATTTCCACAAACCTTTAAATATTTTAAAGCATTTTTGTGAAACTTTTTGTTTTGCGCGCGGCAAGCAGGAGGCCCAAAAAGTTCTTACCAACGAAAGGTTAGTGTCATAAATAACGAACAGAACAGAAATAAAACAAAAAACAAAACAAATATGTCCAAACACTGAGCCCGGTTTAAGCCGAGTTAAACACTTTTAAGATGCTCAGCGGCGTCCGTTTCCTCCTGAGTGCATTTGCTTGTCCATTCAGCAGTTAAAAAACGATGCGAATGAGAACGCAGACAACAGTATTGAAAACAAGAGTAAAAACAACATTAAGCCCAGAGTCCGCAACGAACGTACGTACGCGTTAAATGCGTCGAGTCGCACTACGGGCCGAATAACTCTTCTTCAACGAATGCGCCCCTCGCCGGGCTTTGTTATTCCGCACCGGCTGAACGGATGCATCTATACTCTTACTGCACTGTACTCGGCCAATACGGCCACTGCGGAAACATTTGTTTCGCATTCTCCATCATAAGTCATAGGAACCCAGCGAGCGCTAAGAATACTTTCGCAGGCATTCTGCAAACGTGGCGTTCCAACAACACACTCTAAATTTTGGCGTAATTTTCATCCTATATTTTTCTTTTTTAGGCCTTTGCTTGCAGCGCTCTGGAAATAAATTCACCTTCCTTTCAGTCCAGCACCAGCGTCGCGACGAGAGTAGAGGATGCTGAGTTTGTGTGCACATTCATTAATGGAACTCCGCTGTCTTTTAATTGAATCGAAATTTATATATTAGCACAGGCATCGTAGGCCCTCTCGTGTGCCTGTAATCTTTCGGCGGCGGAGGAGTCGCTTCTGGTAGGCATAACCCTTGAACTCAATCAAAACCAAATTCCAACCAAGAAACAAGCCTTTGCCAATATACGTATACGTTACAGTGAACGCTTACACAACAGCAAATGTCTGAATAAAAATCCTTAATTTTTATACTTTTAATTTTCTTCTTCTTCATCTTCTTCCTCTTCTTTCTGCGTGACAGCGAAAGTTCTGTTAAAATTTTCTTAATTGCCGGCAGAACTCATAATTGTCTAAAGACCACCAGAGGAAAAAATGCAAAAAATTTAATTCATCACATTTTATTCCCATCACCCGGTAAGGTTTCGTAGTCTACAAGTTATAGTGTACAAAAATCTGACACCAGCTTTGTTTCCTACGACCATTCTACTTTTTACTGCGAATTTAACATTCATTAATGACCGCGAAATGTCAAAAGTTTCGTTTGGCAAAAAATCCTAATCGTGAGTAGTGTAACGTACAGGTAATCTTCCGGTAAAATCCTTGACGTAAGATTCTCTTTGAGTGTGAGCAAAACCGAACGGTCATTTAGCAGCGAAAATTCAAACATGAGCTTGAAACTTATTGCTCATCCGGAAATTTTGGTTTCCGACTGCATTAATTAAAATAAAAAAGGTTCAATTCTCAATTTGGGATGAGGTAGTAGCGTATTTATCGGGGTGGTCCACGAGTATGGACCCCGTTAGGAAGAAAAGAGAAGGAAAAATTCTGAGATTTTTTAAAAATTTTTAACTTTGGATTTTTTACTATATTTTCGTTATATATTTACTATTTTTGCACATTTATTTCTTTTAATTATACGAACAGCCAAAATGTTCTTAATTGAAATAACTTCGTGCACCTCATAAAAAAAAGGGGCCCCACCAAAAACAAAGCTATATACTTTGCAATTTTGCAATCTACAAAATTGGTCCTTAAATAAATAACGAAATTAATATCGAATGTGCGCTACAACGACACAAAACATAATAAACTAGCGATAATACGTAACTCGCGGGAATTCAAAATTCGCGATACTTTTTGAACAGACCTCGTATGTAGGTACATCCATGTAATATTTGTATATAAGAGAATGTACATACCTTCACTATATTTTTATATTTACTGTTTTGAACACACAAAGCGGTAAGCATAATAATTTACAAGTAAGTCACTTTTCCTTGATATCTGTGCAAAATTCATAAGAATCCAAATTGAAGACTCCATTGTGGTCATTACTTTCATTTTCCATCCATAATTGTACACTTAAAATTACTAATTATTATAATTTAAACTTTAAATTTTAAAGCTTTATGGTCAGACATCTGATTCTGATTTTACCTATGCTTAAAAAAAAAAAAAACCTTATTTGTGCGGCTTAAAATGTACGAATGTTTATCTTTTCGGGATATAAAAAATATTACTTATTGCAACATTTGTTCTATTCTAACATATTGTATAGTAATATACTCTCTCTTTTCTCTCAATCAAATGGTCATTTCTAACCGATGGATATACATACATTTGTACACTCGTAGATCTTAATGAAGACAATCATTAGACTCTTCAGATGAGTTACTTAGGCTTAAGATTCAAAAGGTTGTTTTCAGCCAGAACATCCGGCGCTAACCCTTCGACCATCTGCTGTGTTCGGTTTTGTTGCCGTGTCTTGAAGTCATTTAATAATTTCCGAATGCTTTATTGATTTAAGGCGCTTTAAAAGCGTGAACGGCGCCATTAATAATTCCTTTTCAATTTTATTGTGCATAAATTTCATTAATTTATAATTTTGTTGATTTTCTGGAAAGCTACATCCAGATTTTATGTTCCCCAGCTAGCATGCGCTCCGGCATCACATTATTTTTACTCGATTTGAGTCCGGCGTGGAGCATGTTACGCCAATATGTTGCGCTTCTTCCTTGTCTGCTCCTCATCTCCCGCTTACTCACAGGCGGGGGCATAAATTATTTCCCATGGGCTCTCGCTTCGACCTGTTGGCTGGGCGCAAGGCCTGAGATGACGATGCCGATGACGACGATCATTTTGCGATTGCGCAAGGTGAAGGTTTGTGCAAGTATTAATTTTTGCAGCATGCCTTGCTGATATTTTGTTGTTGATGTTCTCAGCTCGTGCGATTTGTTCGCCTCAGTCAATGGCTCATTCAGAATTACGTTCTGTTCTGCTGGAAACGAATGCAGGTCTCGTTGCCAGCACTTAGGGCAAACCTTGCTGGTCGCCTCTTTCTGCAGGGAACCCGCTAAGCTGTCAGATGCTGCAGATTTCTGTGCTCTGTTAATTATGAACGCTTGAATATCGTACCTCTCGATGTAGATTGTATTATGATTTATGCAATATAGTAAACAACTGATTGCAACAAGCACCAACAGCGAATCTGCTCCCACTGGTTTAGGGCTTTTTTAGATCATGGAGTTCATAAATTTGCATTCTGTTGCATTTAATTTTTGAAAAGATGCAGAGACGTAATTCTTGAAAACTACGATAGTAATTTCAAAAAAAAAACACAGAAGTTTGGCCGCTGAAAGCTGACATTATTTCTGTCAAAGTGTTTGATATAAAGGAAATACATTATTTACTCACATTACCATTATTTGCATGGTTTACTCAAAGGCTGACCAACTGTACCGAAATTACCGGTACAATACCAGATTTGTGGTGTCGTGTAGAACAGCAATTAAAAATTTTACCGAAATCTATTTTCAAATCGTTTTTTGTACCTCAATTTTACTAAAATTTTAATCTGTTTTAGCATTTGCCTATTTATATTAAAAGGTCTTGCGGTGGAACATTTATCGATTAGCCGCTTTTACACGAAGCGCAATGTAAGATTATTCTTTAGTGTAAAAGTACAAACGGTTTAGCGTGTGTGTGTGTGTGTTTCTTCTTAATCATAAATCTCCGAAATGGTTATTTAATTAATTATTCTTCACCGATTGACTTTATATCCACAACTTATGTTACGTGCATAGCTTGCGAGGATGGTTTTTATTTAAATTTGTTTCTGATAGGTGGCGCCATAATAGAACTTCCATACCAATTGAGCCCATATTCATGCCATATATAAGTTCTTTGATAAGAAAGATTTATAGGTGCTTAATTATAAATATTATGGCATAATAATCGAAAAGGAAGGATATAATACAATACATTTAACAATTCCTAAAAAAAATTTACAATTAAATTTTTTGAAGTCAGTAAAATATTTTTTTTTAAATATTCGAGAATTGAAAGAGTAATTTAATATCGTTTTTTTGTTAAAGTTTATTTGTTTTCTAATTGAGGGAGTGATCGCATGTGATGTGAGGTTAAGAGCGTAGAATAAGACGTATAATGAGATTTGAAATTGAAAACTGATGCATCAAAAGTTTAGGGCGTGTAGGTTGGGTCGAGACAAGAAAAAATCGTATGGGGGCGTTATTTTCCCCAGTTTAGGAGCTAGAGGAATTCCTTTTTAAAAAATTACTTCAAATCGAAAAAAATCCCCAAAAAATAACTTGATTTTCAAAACCGAATATCCATTGTTTGGAATTAGGTTTCTGGCGCTAACAGTTTTCGAGAAAATTAATGTCAAAGTTGAAATTTTAAAAAATTTCGAAAAAAAAATTTTGGGCCCAATTTAAAAAAAAATACCTGCATAACCGCAATTTTTTGTGATTGCAAAATTTCAATAAATTCTAAATGAAATACTTTCAATCGAAAGGATCAGGATCTACATATGTTCTATAGTTCCTGAGAAAATTAAAAATTTCGAAACATACTTTTCTCCCAAAATACACTTTTTGCCTACAACTCATTGCAGTTTCTGCACTTCTGACTAAAAAAGTGCACTTTAGAAAGAAAAATATATTTCCTAAAGTTTTTCTTTTTTTTCTTTTTCCAATTTTATCAAAATCTACAAGACCTAGATAATTCCGGTTGTACTTTATTTAGGATTTATCAGAGAAATTTGGCATTTAAAAAAATGTTGGTTATTTGGGTATTTTTAATTTCAAACACAAAACTTGTGTGAGCATTTTTTTTTTAATTTCAACTTTGACATTAATTTTTTTGAAAACTGTTTGAGCCAGAAACCTCATTCCAAAAACATATTAAACAGTGGATATTTGGTTCTCAAAATCAAGAAGCAGAAATAGTCAAAATGTTTCCGTTATTTTTGGGGAATTTTTTTCGATTTCAAGTGATTGTTTTAGAAAATTCCCTCTAGCTCCTAAACTGGGGGAATTAACCCCCCTCCTCCCATACGATTTTTTCTTGTCTTGAATTGAACTTTAATCAAAAATATCCTATTTAATTTTATAATAAAAAAATAAAATAATCATAATAATCTAATCTAATAATAATTAGATTAAAAGATAATCTGATTAAAAGATAATCAGATTAGATTTAATAATAATCTTCTTTTTTTTTTAATTAAATAATAAGGTATACACTTGAAATTTGTTCAATGAATAAACTAATACCAGAGCCAGGTTATCGTCTAATCTCTACCTCAAGACAATTTCTCTCATGTTTTCTGTAGTTCTTCTTTACTTCTATCTCTGCTTAAACCTCATAAACTAGCCGAAGAGCTTCTTGGGACAAATTCATTAACAAGTTACCAACCGATGTCAGCTTGGGTTGCAGCACCATTTAGCTAGAAATCCGTCGGCGCTCTCCATCTCCGACTCTTTTATCGCTACTTAAAACTGGTCATAAAACATCTTGTTGAACTTTGTAAACCATACAGAGGACGCTCCGCAGGAACCAACAATAAATCAATGAAGCAATGAAAGCCATCGTAAAAGGCTTAAATTAATCATTTTAAATGTACATTTGTTACTTAACTCATTCGTTTTACTGCCCATTTCAGGGGAGGTCCCAGAAAACCATACTTATGATATGCTTTTGTTGTCATTCAACAGTTTCTTCCGTCATTCATAAAAAACCGCGGGTTGCTCGCCATAAATTTCTGTTTACTCGACCACGAATGGCATTGACTTCAAATCATGACTTAAGCGCCATTTTTGCATACAGAAATGAAATCCTCACAGTTTTCTGCCGTGTTTCCTCTTGATCTTGAGCACCATTAAATTTAATCGTAAACAAGCAAAAGTTAAATGGGCAAATTGGTCTTAAACGAAGAAACCTGAAATTTTTATGTTAAAAATTATAGTAGATTTGGCAAGCTAACCACCAGTTTATGTATCGATAAAGAAAAGCAAAGTTCACATCTCAAAGCTAAACAAAACTTTATTTGTTAAGCTGTATTATTTTATGGTGTTTCAGCTTACTTCATAAATTTTAAGAGCTTTTACAGATACGAGTACCAAGCTATATGTATGTACGTAGATGTGTCCGGTTACGTTTAATTTCTCATATTGTCCACGCCGATTTGCCTTCCTTTTGCATCTAGATGAATACGAATAAAAAGTCAATGCAACTAAATTTAGTATATGAAATTGATATACATACATATAAAATAAATATCGTTATTTACTTCGGAATTATTAACTTCCGGCAAGGGAACGCATTTCATAAGCTGCTGCTCGTGACGCGACCCTATTTTTAGCAGACTTGCAAGCAGCACATGCACGATATAAGTAGGTACCTCTATTAAAATTATTCCACCGGGGCTACACGGGCCTCATGTGTTTATACGAAGCAAATTCCCAGCCGTTTAAATTAGTTTGAGCGTCATTCATCGTTCCGGCCTGCAGAAGGGAGCAGTTTAAACATTATATAAATCGGTGGCACGTGATTTAATTTTAAAGACACCATTAGCACCAGATATACATATAAAATTCTTGTCTCCTCTTCAACTTAATCAAAACCAAATTGAAGATAAGAAATAAAATCTGTTATTATGTTCGTTTAAAACTTCTACATTTCTTGCGCTGAAGTTTCTTTTTTGATTATGCCTCATAATGGTTCCGAATGGTTAACCGTTTTCATCGCCGATCGAATTTCCAAACTTATTTATTTGGACAAAAGTGTAATAAGTATGTTTTCTTAATTATGGGCTCTATTATGTATTTTTCTGATAAATTAATTGTTCAGAAATTTATGATTGAATAGTATAGAAAATCATTTGTAGATTTTTCATCCTATAAGCTCTTCAGTACCGGCCTAATGTGGGACATTTGATATCAACATAACATTTAACTCTGTTGCTGCGCTTGAGTCACCGAAAGCTTAACACTTTGGCTCCTTAAAAAAGCTCCTTTTGAAGTATTCAATGCGGCTCCCAACAAAAGAAGATATTAGCCAAATTTTTGCATACCATGCGCCAATTTTTCCCACAGACGCGTTAAGATGCCCCTTGAACCTCAAGCACATTTTGGGGTATATCCCTATTTTACAACCCAAACCTCTACTTTTTCAGGTTAACGGTTGTGGTGGGAAAACAGAGATATACCCTAATTACATTAATTAACTTAATTTTTATCAATTTCAGGTACGAAATGTTTGCTCACATCTGTAATCCGGTCCAAAGCGACTTACGAGAACTGTTCAAAAAGTATTGCAAGTTTTGAATTCCCGCGAGTTACGTATATTCGATTTTTAATTTTTTTGTAGCGTTATGTTGGTACTCATGTCCCTCACTTATGCTGACAAGTTCGGTCACTTTGAATGTTCAGTTAATTTTTGACAGCTATTTTGCTTGGACGTGTTTTGGCTCGTCTTCGATTTTTGCCAATCATTTGACTATATTTGGCCATTTGACTATAAACTAATATTTTTTTCCTAAAATCAGTAATTTTCTTAGCTAAAATTTTAATCTAAGCAAATTCCTGAAATTAAATTAAAAAACTGTTATCTGAATAGAGCAATTTTATTGTCTACCATTATTTGTCGTCTCGAAATACGAGTATTGAAAATCAGAATGTAATGTCAAGTGAAGGCGTACGTTTTTGGTTGCATGAATGAATTGAAAGTGCCCGTGGCACAACATAGCCCACCAAACTGATAAAGCCACTCACGTTTACTTCATCTCTACTCTTTTGTTATCCGCAGAACTCTAATGAAATCACAACCGAGCAGAAGGCAGCCAATGACTTCTATAAACTTCCTCTGCCTGGCGTCTTGTGAGGTTGTTGTTTGCGCTGTTAATTAATTCCGAACGAAATGAACGATTTTTTGTGCGCCTTATACCGTCGAAGTCGTTGACGCCGTTCTGACGGCTCCATTTTCACCCGGGAGGTTCACGTGCTTGCTAGTACCGCGCTCCATAGGGTAATCGACGAGTGACAATAAAAAGGTTGCGCCGTCCATGTGGCGAAATCAAGTCATTAAGAGCACAGCTAGCGCCGTGGAAGAATTTCCGGTGATCTTAATTGCGAGGGTTCCGAAATCGCAATTCACGTTGGGTGATCGATCGTTCACTCTTCTATCGCAAAAAATCAAAAATCTCTCAATTAGTCAGACAATTAAAGGTGCAGTCGATGCCAAGGCTATCTCTGTGCAGTCCGGTGCGCAACAATTTAAAATGCTAGTCAGTTAGTGATGATTACAGAATACTCATGAATTGCTAAACGTATTTATGAGAAGCGCGAGTTCTTTCAGCGAAACTAAAATCGGGAAGGTAAAATGTCTCTGGAAAGAAATTGTAACGTACTATAAATAAACAGAAAGAGGGTACTCATTTTCGATTTTACTTCTCTACCTTGGCATTTAAAAAGCTAATTAAGTCACCTCCGCAGAGCTTTGAACATTCTTTATTGCCAGTGATAACTTTTCGATTACTAAATTCAAATCTTTTAAATGCACAAAAAATATCTCTGTCTAACAGTTCCACATAGAGCTTTTAATGCTTTTAAAATCTATTTTAACGAATTTTTTTAAGATATTTTTGTCGAATTTTTACATTTAACTAAGTATTGTATACAAGGGTTGCGGAATTGGCGATCCTGTCATCTGAAAACCGGCGTCTCTGTCGTGAAGTTAGACTTTTTTGTCGGTATTCGTACTCCGAACGTTTTGACGTAGGTGCAGCCGATTTTTGTGTTGTTTACAGTGACTCGAAAAATTTATCGGTCGAAAAATGTTGTTAACTCGTGAACATTTTCGTGCTATTATTTTTTTGCAATTTTCGAGGTGGATTGTCAACAACAGTCAATCCATTTCGACTTTTGGCGATGAAGCACCATAAAAAACCACTGCAAATACTGTATATAAAACCACTATACTATACTATACTATACTATACTATACTATACTATACTATACTATACTATACTATACTGTACTATACTATACTATACTATACTATACTATACTATACTATACTATACTATACTATCTATACTATACTATACTACATCCTTTAACTGTTGACATCCTTTTATTTTCGTTTCAGGACCCTTCAACGGTAGGTCTAATACTTCTTTCATTTCTTCACACCTCTTGAAATATGATGACAAGTAAGTATATACGAATGCTATTAACTCTTTTTAATTATTGGTTCTGCCCTCGAAATGGTGCAGTCTATTCAATTCGGTAAACACATAAAATAAAATGCAAAATGCAAATTTTGAGGTATACCTAGAACCCTCAAAATATGTTTTAGACATTTGAAAATTGTCAAAGGATTTTTTTCAACAAATTTTTACTTTAAAAGGAAGCCATAGCAGATTATATACATATTAGATTCTTGACAGAATATATATTTAATTATATTATTGTTATATAAGATTTTATATGTAAATACAATACTTATTTGGAATTTTATATTTTTTTATTTTTAGAATTTGACATAAAATGTTATACAATCTTTTTTCAATTGATTTAAATTTGTAGCTAGCTTTTTTTTAAGTTTTTCCTACTCTGTTACTTTGTATTTTCTGTGTCAATTGAAAGGTATTGAACTCGTGCTTAATGGGGCATAAAGGAATGGAACGATTCCATTAACTTCATCTGACCAAAAATTCATTTAAGAATCAAATAAAACAATATGAGCTCAAATGAGTCCAACATTTGATTAATTTTGTCAAGTCGGTACGATGTCTTCTTACCAAATTCAAAGGATGAAATTGATTGTGTGCTTTAGACGAAGTTACATAAATACTTGAACACTTAGAAAATTTCTTCAGTTTATTCCTCAATTTGGCGATAACTTAATAAGGGCCCGCAATGATCACCTGTTGATGGGGATAAGTTTCTCGAAGGTACAATCAATTAAATTTGTCTTCGTTATGACCCTTTTCAATATCCACAAATACGTTTGGATTTCACCTGCTCAAGGCGAGCAACCGACAAGTGTGTCGTTCATCAACCAATCATGCATGTCCAGTCCTTACCGCCAAATTATCGTGCCAACAACATGGTTTATGGATATACATATGTCTCGTCAATGAAAACAGAAGAAATATGTACATACAAAAACACTTAGCGTTAAGGAAGAAATGCCTTACTTCGACCTTAATAAGCACTATCTGGGACGTTTTCAAATTTCCAAAATATATAGCGGGCAAATGATAACACTTAATTTATAACAACGGAAACTATGAACAAATTGTTAATTTCAAATGATTCGACGAGTATTTATTGTACGTTAGATTGTTATTACTAACAATTTAATTTAAAATAAACACTTTCTCTAAATCTTTGTAATTGTTTGTTAATCGTGAAATTTTAATAATGAATAGTTTGAAATAGGATATGAAAAAATATAAAGAGGCACAACATAAATATCATTTCGGAGGATTGCAAAGATTTTATTCTAATTTTAATTCCGATGCTAAATGGTATCACAAAAGACTAAATAGTTCCGAAACTCGAAAAAATGCATTAACAATTCAGTGACGCATTACGGCCATATCAACTCTTTTCGTCACACCATAAGAGCGTTTTATATCAATAAAACACGAATCGTCCACTACGACCAGGCAAACTCTCGTGATTAAAGAGAATATTCCAGCCAGGCATCTGCTACCGCAATACATACTTATAGTATCTCCAAAGTGCTACCGAAGTCGACGAAGAGGAAAAACTGAAGGAGAAACGTGCGAATGGAAACCAAACCCTATCATTAAAAACTTGGCGTAGTCACTCCTGACTGATTGTGACTCTGTTAATGACTATTATTACAATAAACAAGACCCATTGTATGTTAAATGACATGTTTCGTCAGAGCTATATTGCCGAAAACAAAAAGGGACTACAATATTAAGTCAGAAGGATTGAAAAACAAAGAGAAAAATTGTTTCGCAGTGAACACAGTGAGGACTATAAAAATCTTGCTCTGGTTTTGTGAGCAAGTGAGGGAGAGGAACAGCTTTTGAAAGCATTTGGGTTCAAAGACCAGCAAGCTGTCAAAACGAAAAGATTTTGGGGAAGAAAAAAACTGAAAGTTCAGGAAGGCGTATATTTTTTATCAGTTACTACAAAGTGCTTTAGCAGTTTACAAGATTGGTAAGAGTGTAAGATTGGAACAAACGAATTAGAGTATTTGTGAGATATTAGAAAAACTCTTTTTCATAAAACACGGACGCGTATATAAGGCTGGAATAGTCTTATTTACTCCGTCTTTGAAATAATATGGCAATCAAATATATTTATGTGAAAATATATATTGTATATTTTTGTCTAAAAAATACTAAAAAAAGCAAAAATCAAGAAAGAGATTTCTATCGACAAGATTTGAAATGGTTAAGCCTAGTAATCCGTTACTTTTAACTGGATCTTAATGAGTCATACTTCTGAGCATATACCATTTAAAGTTAAATATTTTAATGCTTTTAAATATTTTTAGATATTAAATACTAAAGAGTTTAGGCATTTTAAATATTGTCGATAAAAGTAGGAAAAAATAATAATGCAAGTAGATATAATTAAAGTTATTTTGATGAAAAAATTCATTTTAAATAAACAATATTATGTTTTGTGAGGTCTTAACAGAAGACTACTCAAATAAATGTATTGTAAAAAATAACAAGTAAGAGTGTTCACTTCGGCCTGGCAGAACCTCATATACCCTACACTTGCATCTGTCGAATCAGTTGGACCCAGTTTTGCAGAAAGCAACCAACACACAAAAAATCTGACATCGCAAAAGAAACTGAGTTACGGTAATTTTTCGACTGTTTTTAGCTTCTTCTTTATATCGAAGGTCATTTTGAGCTAGAATACTCGTATATATACTTTTCTATACCTGCCATGCCTCCTTCAATGCATTACAAAGGGACGAACAAAGAGAATGTATCCCTTATCCCTTTAATAGTACAATGATCGCCAATTTAGGAACCAACAATTGAACAGTTATAGTGATGAAAACAACGTAACGTTATTTACTGCCATTTAACGCATTTGCTTGCGTAACCGGTCTTACGCAACAACCGGTCATCATTCGACATATTTTGTACATCGTTATCATGTTCCGATAATGAGGTTCTCGCTGTGGTATCTTCCATAAGATTAGCATTGTTTTAACCTTTTCGCATTGATGTTTTTTAACCATGCTAAATGATTTTGAAATTGATTTTTTTCTACATCGCACAGTAGGGCCATTATCCTAAAAAGTTGGCATTAAATATTTGATAACAAATCAAAAAATTTTTTAAAATCATATATTTTATAAAACAACTACTTTAGCACTTTAGGAATGGCCTAATCTTTTGGTATTTATTATTATTTGAAAGACACCGTTCTCTTATTTATTATAAGAGAAGACACCGATTTATTTCTTTTTTCGTTTTAAAAATTCAATATATTAATCGATAAGCCAATCCAGTCGCTTTCGCAGAAACACAAAATCGAGAACACAAACCTTTTTCTCACGTACTAAAAATTATTTGCATTTCTAATTTTCTCCATGCCGTTAATTTTTACATTTTTATGAAATACAATTTTAATTAATAATATCTATTTCATTTTTAATTTTTTTTCATGTCAACGATCCACTCACAATCATGCAATGTTATTGGCCAACTGGAATCTTCATCTGAAACTACTCTTTTATAATATAGGGCGTAAGTACTAAAATATTTAAAAAGTATCATTCTTCGCCTCTATAAAGTATGTATAATATTTCAGTTTAAACTAATTTTAACGACCTTGCCTATATCAAGTTTTCCAAGAAAGACAGGTTAGGTGGAGGTTATCTATTGCAACCTAAAATAATTCTCTGTAAAAGCTTATATTGGTTATATTTGAAAGCTTATATAGAGGACAATGACCTAGAACATCGGAGTCGTCTTTGCACTGCATAGAAAAGAGAAAATGACGTTGACGTGGTGGATCGACCCTCACAGTCGCCAGATGCGAATCCCATTGAAAATGTTTGGGCAATCATGAAGTTGAAGTTTCGAGAGAAGAAGATCTGCAACGTCAAGCAGTTACTCCGATAAATTCGACTCGTATGGAGGTCTTTTTCAATATGATTTTGTGTATCGATTGAATATGTCCGTAAATACGTTAATAAAGAGTCGAGTGTCGCTACCAGTTGAATTGGGCAACCATTTTAGTAGTCTACTTTAAAGGACTTTTAATATTCACAGAAATTATTTTACTCAAAAATTACAATTATTAAGATTAAGATTATAATAACGATTTTTTCAAATTAAAAAATATGCTCTATAAAACTCTTCATATGCATTAAACTTTTTCTGGAAATATTTCTTTACTAAATATAGATACATAAAATAATTTTTTTTTATGAAATATAAAAGACTAGCTCTGTTAATTTCCCCCAAACTATAATTCTAAAGAGTACAAATTGACCTGTTTCCGTTTCCCAAGTGTTGAAACCAGTGAAAGATGTTGAAATAATCTGCATTACAGGCAAACGAGCAGGTCCTCCGAATATAAACTTGATAGACCATAAAGCACATTCACTTCGCTTATCGCCCAAATATCAAATTTCGATCAGAAACGCCTCCTGGCGATTTTCAGAACCACAAAAGAAAAAGTGCCACGGCGTCTTTTCTCGTCTTTTTCTTGTGAAGGTAGTTACCACTAACTAATTTATGGAAAGCATGAATAAGCTGCGACACAAGCAGCAATGGTCCGAAAGGACTTTTTGCCGTACATTTGATACCTTGTAACCCTTCCTCATTATCATACTTTATACCATTAAAGCAATTTATTTTCTGCACGTTTCGCAGCAACGTTCCTTTGTTCATGGCACGGCAGAGGCAGGCAGACCAGCTGCACCTCACAAGTTCGAACAATAATGACTCCGATAAACGCAACGCAACTTATAACATTGCACTAGCTTATTTGCGTAATTGGAAGCTAGTTTCATTCGCAGATAATATTTAATAACTTATAGCAATTGGGATTCTTCATGATCACCTGCACTTGACTGTTCTTCATCAAAAATCCGTCAGTGTCGGGGAAAAAAGAGAATGCAGAGCAGACTTCTTATAAAGGTTCATGTGTACATAGTACATTATTCTCTCATTGGGCTCTAAGGTTACTGACTTAGTTAGAAAAACATGTTTTCCGCGTGAGTGACAGTTTTCCTGGACACTGTCTTCTATAAAGTCCATCACTTACGTGGATTTTGTAGTCCATCCCTTACGCGGACTTAAATAAAATTAAATATATTCTCTGCGTAGGAAGCTGATGATTGCATAAGTAAGAAAAGTTATGATAATTTCCCCTCCAGTATTTCAGGGGCTCAAATCGAACTGGTCTAAAGATATAGTATGTGTGTTAGGTTAGGTGTGTAAGACTGATAACTAGCGACTATCGATACTATTGGGAACTCTTGTATTCTTTTCGTATTTTATATTAATCAGGCTTTAAGCTTTATTCTACTGTTATGAAACTAATGTTATGTGTTTTTTTATTTCATGTACCGGATTCAAACTACCATTACTTATCGGACTTATGAACGATCCATTAGTATGTAAGTATTGAATGTTTTTAAAAATTTACAACATTTAAAGATTTGAATTATTATCTTTTTTCGTTATTCACCTGCGAAATTGTTTACCTTCTTCATTCTTGTGCACGATTTTTACTCAGTATCTATGTATGTTATAGTTATTTAGACTGCGTTTATAGGACAAATATCTCACTCGGTATTTAACTTCTAAAAACGCTACGTATGCGGTATACAATACCACAACAAAATACATACATACGTGTATAACAAATTTCACAAAAACCCAAACCCAATCAATTGGCATCGCTTTATTCAAACGTCGACTTCGATGCTTATCAGAATCTTTACCATCAGTAGAAGACCGAATGCAAATATTTCATTTGAAATATTTTGGTATTCAGATATTTCATGTACCTGAAATGCTCAGCATTTACTATCTCACGTTGACAAAGGCCTCTGAGGCATTTCTGAACATACATATACTGCTGATCGCATCGAAACCCGAAAAGAAGGATTCCTTCCGTCTGTGATTTTTCTGATTTCAGTACACAAAAACACACCAACGAAGAAGAATGCTTCGGAACAATTTGTGGACTAAACCAGTGTAAACAAGTAGCAGAAAATCGATTAAGTGTTTAATTTTCCTATTACATTGAAATTTCTTTCAGATTATAAGAGACTAAACAATTTTTAAATTCTTATTTAATTCTTAAAATTATTAGTTTTTTTATGTGAACTAATCCATAAAACGTGGTACAAGCTATGTCTGGGAAGCTATATTCACTTACATAGTTCCATGGCCTGGGACGCATTAAATAAGGCGTATAGACAAAGGAAAATTACATCTATAAAATATATAAAAATTAATGTTTGTTTGTCCCTTATGCATTTCTAAACCGATCATCCAATTGCGATGAAACTTTGATATGTTGTTCTGCGCATGTCCGCGAAGGTTTCTGACCCAAAGGTTTTCATACTCCTCCCCCTAAGTGCTTAAAATAAGCGTGGCACTGTCTCAAATGACCAAAAATAGCAATGATTTCAAAACTACCGGCCCAGAAAGCTAAAATTTTGTATGGCGATTGGTCTTATGACGTAGAGGTGCAATCAGAACACATTTTGCAGCACTTCGCCCCTAAGTGTTTAAAATGGGCATGGCCTGAAATTACCAAAAATAATCATAATTTCAATACATTTGCTCTTGCTCTTGTTCGCAAGCCCATGAAGGTATCTGACCCAAAGGTTTTCACTAAAAGTGGTTACAGTGTGGTGTTTTGACCCAATTTTTTTTGCATCAATCGATAGGAAATGTCGCGAAACGGATTTTGGGCACAGTGGGAGGTGGGTGGCGACTACCCAAAATGGTTACATTGGGGTGTCTTAACCCAAACTTCTTTTGCACTAATCAATAACGAAACATCGGAGAATATATTTGATTTTTACCATGGAGGGAGAATCGGTATTGGTGTGACCGATCACCCAAACGGTCACACCAATCGATCAGAAATATGGGAAATATACATGATTTTAGTCGTGGTAGGAGGTAGATGGCGATCACCCAATACGGTCACACCAATCGATAAGAAATATGGGAAATATTTATATATTTTGGTCATGGTGGGAGATAGGTGGCGACCACCCCAATTGGACACACCAATCGACAAAAAATTTCGGGAAATATACATTATTTTGGTCATGGTGGAAGGTAGGTGGCGACCACTCAAAATGATCACACCAATTGATAAGAAATATCGGAAAATATACATGATTTTAGTCATGGTGGGAGGTAGGTATGTTCTTAATGGTCCGAATAAGGTTTTTAAAATAATCAGAACGAAACAAACGACAAAAAGATTGAAAAATTAGTTAGTATTCGTGACGGACGGTAACACCGTGACGCTAGGTGACCCGAAACTGGATGGCAATGCAAGTAAACAATGATATATTAAGTATATACTAATCATCCACGCCGACTTAGAGGCCAGAAATTTAAAAAATTACATATAGTTGACATTAAAAATATTATTTTAAATATCTTTGGGTGGAAATCATGAACACCCCAGAACCTTAAGAGGCCACTGACACTCGTGCTTCATGAGCCAAATTTTGGCTTCATTCTAGCCTCATTAGCGTATAGTTGAAATATAAATATGAGAGTTCACTTCAGAGCGTTATGTACCAAAGTTAATCCCTATTTAATCTCGGAAATGTATGCTCTAATTTAGAAGTGTTTAATAGGTTTAGAAGTTATTAGGTTTATTTAATAGATAAGTCCTAACCTAATAAGATAGTCTTATTAGGTTTTTTCAATAGGTTTGAATTTAACTAATAGATTCTTTTTGGCATTGCGTCATTAATATTATTAATTCTTCTTCTTCTAATTAATAATTTCTCCCTTTTTAATTTTTAGACGGCACTGCACTGGGCGGCAAAGCATGGAAATGAAGATGTTATCAAACTAATTGCAGGCTCATATCGAGGAAATGTAAATGCAAAGACGGTACGAATTCTTGTTTATTATATGTACATAGTATATGCATTTATATTAGTGTGCTCCTTAGCTATAGGGGTAAAAAAAATTTTTTGTAGAATTTATCAGAGAACTACGGGAACAGAAAAAAAATTTTACTTATTCGTGTAATTTTTAAAAAAATTGCGACCAAAAATTTTTTTCCAAATTTATTTTGAAAATTTCAAATTTGACATTAATTTTCTCAAAAACTATTTGCCCTAGGAGTCTAATTTTAAAAGTATTAAAATACAATTTCCCAAGAACTACATTTTCTGAGTTGTGAGTGGCTTCTTGCCAGGGTGCGATATGTCGTAAAAAGTGATGTAAAATTCTATTTCTTAGGACCCTTCCGTCTCTGCTACTAGAGGAGAATAAAAATAAAACAAGTAAGAGCGTTAACTTTGGCATGGCCAAAGCTCATATACCCTACACCCGCATCTGTCGAAGTGAGGATAAAAAGTGACGCCCACTTTCATACCACTTACAGATAGTAAATTTTGATCTATTAACTCATTTACAACAACACTTTTCTCAACAAACAATTTTATAGTATACCAGTGGGCGTGTCACGTCTATTTTTGGTGTGATGACTTTTACCAACACGGTAATCGCGACACTGAAATTTAAGCTTCAGCTTTCGGACTACAAGCTGAGAAATTCATGCGGATGCTTTCATTCGTTCTCCTGTGATTGTGGTTTTTGTTGCCAGTGGGCTTATAATGACAAAGAATATTCGTGCCAAATTTCATTACGATAAGTCCATTCGTTCTCCCCTAATCGTGATTTCCGCAGACAGATAGACGGACGGACATGGCTAAATCGACTCAGGAGGTGATTCTAAGCCAGAATATATATGATTTTATATACCTGCCACGCCTTTTTTAATGCCTTACAAACGGAAGCACAAAGTGAATATACCCGAAGAGATGAGGGTGTAGGGCAAGGATCGGCAACCTTTAATAAACAACCTTTAATTTAATAAACGCTACAATTCATCAAAACCCAGTAGAATTATTATTCATTTGACACGAGCCTAACGTAGTGTAAGTAGTGTAGTCTCGGTTACCAAAGTTTTTCTGCATCTATAGTACCTCTGCGAGGAAGACCAACAGCTCTAGATCCTGATTACTAAGTGTTGGCAAAGCTTTGTCGCGACGGAGTTTTTTTCATTTCGGGATATAGAAAATAATCGGTATTTTGTCGTTTCAGAATTTTGATTATCTCCCACAGTGCTCTCCGATATGTATAAAGTACATATTGTTATTAATAACAAGGTCATTATATGTACTTCTTGATATTCGTTTAGCTTTCCGACAGGGTTGGATAATGATGAGTGTTGGACGAATTTCCGTCAGCCCTTGTCAATTTTGGAGACAAACCGATTTCGGCGATGTGCCATCTTCAGTGTCTTTTTTCGTTCTGAGAACCGGTTTGAACCAAAACCTTATTTGGTCTCCAAACCAAAATTGACAAGGGATGACGGAAATTCGTTCCAACCATCATCATTATATATACATTACCTTTGGTGTCAACCTCTTCTCGTCAATGTTTGAACCTAGAGCTCTATATCTCGTGAAGACAGCCCTGTTGATCTACCATTGAAATTCTGAGACTTGGGCGAATCAAAATTGTACACAAATTACTTCTCTTAAGCAAAGATTAAAGAGCGTATTGAAATAAATAATGGATATGCTTCGAGCATACCGAAGAAAATAACCCTTTCTAATATTAATATTATTAATTATTGTTTACATTACTTTATTTTAATGCCTACCGCAAATCAACATGATTGGGAAATATGCCGGTTTCGTCCGCCTGATTTCTGTCAACAAATATACATATATCTGATATACTCTTACATATAATGCATTTAGAACGGGGTGAGTTAATACCATATAAACGTTTAATATAAATGATTTTATTATTTTCTTAATTAGTATCTACGTTTACTAACTAATTATAACATACATATGTACTCGTACATACAACATAACATGTACTCGTATATAGGCCTTAATATAACCTTAAGTCATAAAAACCCGACTACTCACAATCCAATCGCAGTGGTCGCTTTTTCCTATGATACGAGTATGCGCTTCATGTAATCCTCCCTTAATTATATTCCACCATTTCTGGCTAAAAGGGAGGAGTGTTAATAATTTGCAAGACGATGGCAAGACGATGTATAACCTGTGCGACCTGTGCGATTTATAGTCGCTTTTTTCGTTCGAGAACAAATGCATTAGATATATTCAGCCTTGTTCTGTATTCCGATCCGGAATTGATTCTAAACGGAATTGACCCACTAGTTCATGTCTCGAAGACATCTTCGAAGACGCGTGCAAAGACATAAGGCCGTCGTCGAGGACATCTGGAAGACAAGCCTTTGAACTACTCGGGAATTCCGATTTGTATTTGTAGAGATGTTCTGCAATCCGATCGAATTTTACATGTTCGAAACGAAAACAGTTTCGATTCGAACTCATCCAGCTATTCCACCTGTCAGTTTGGCGTTTAATAAACTTAAATTTGAAATGTGAAAATTGAAAATAAGAATTGTGGATCTTAATAGCAAGTACTCGCCTAGCACGTTTAGAATGTGTGTTCGAATCCCACCAACGCACACATGGTTACATAAATAGAAATTTGATTATTTCTTTTAACCCTTTTTAAATTGGTGGCTAATTATTGTTGCACCTAGTATTCCCTGGAGCGCTTTGTATTCTTCAGAAATACTTTTTTCTGATTTTGCATTTCCCAGCATGTCTATGATTAATTATTACTCGTGGTAAAAATTAAATAATAACAGGGCTACCTTTTTCCATTGAGTTTCTCCGCTAACTCTTTCCACAAAAATCGCATGTGTTAAAAATGTTAAATTTTTTACAATCAAATTCAAATTCACCAACAAAAAGTTTTCGACAGAAAACTCCGATAAATCGAAATGCAGAAAACCTCAATTCCGACAAATACGCAAACATCGGATTCGAATATCGGAATCTTAATGCTGAACACCTTCGAGAAAAAAGTGATCGAAATCAAATCCAATTCCGTATAAATCGGAATGCAGAACCAGGCTGATTGTAAATTTTAACATTCGTATCAATGCGACTATGAATTATGAATATCGTATATGAATTATGAATTCTTGCAATCGTGAATTTGTTTCGAACTACTTCTCTGACGGGAATTATTCGAAGATAAATTCGAATAACCAAAAGTTTCTTAAATCAATAAATTTTTAAAATTCTTTCGTTATGGTTAACCGACTCGCACTCATGAAGTTCGATAGCCAAATGGCTAGAGTAGCCGGCATGCACTCAGAGGGGCCTGAGTTCCATCCTCGGTGCGGAACAATCATAAAAAAAAACCATTACAAATTAATTTTGTTTTATTTAAGACATAATTTCGTTATTCGCTCAACAACGCTGTGGCTTGGCACTAGCAGTTTGCAGGAATATCCTCTATCCTCTAATACTCGTATTAGCCAGGTCGAAGAATCACCTGAGTCACCTATAGGAGGGTATTGGTAAACGACGCCAAAAAAATTGATAATGCGAAGGTCAAACCAGCCTCGCTTAATTCTATTTGTTGCCTTTTTAATTCCAATTTCACTAGATTTCACAATTTGCTTCAAAATTCCGCTTTAAAATAAATATGGAATAGTTCAGGGGGAAAAGTTAAGAATTGTCCATATAAATTTTGTTCACGATAGGTAGTTTTCCGTCGGAACTTTACTTACTTCTTTCGAACATATTTCAAAGTGAAAAGGGAAAATTTCCAACGGAGTCGCGATTGCCCTGATTAGATAAATGAAATTTATTTCCAGTTTTCAGTTTCCAGAAAATCAGTAAACATATTTGTTATAACTAACGCTACGTTACATACAACATATCCTTAAACTCCGATCCCTACCTCCCTCCCTCCCATTCAACCCTTCTGTGTTTATTTCATCTGCCGACATTAAAGCATAAGAAGCATAACGAAATACGTTTTGAAAAGCACAGCGAATTGGTTTTAATTTCAATATGTTTCTACAACGACGTTAGCAGCCAAAATCCGGTATATCCCTGATTTAAATGATTGACACTTAGCGCGAATGTCATATTTCAGTTCATTTACATGAACTTTCATTTACATATTACTTTACACTTTACAGTTTTCCCGTTTTTGATTCCCATTTTCCAAATTTGTTCTTGTTTACCAGAAAAATCGGTTACTAATTCAAAAAATAGCAGAGCAAAAACGGAAAAACTGTCCGGTGCTGTGTATTCACCATAACCTCCTAAATTCTGTGGAGTAGTATAGAGTAATCTAGTAATCTAGTATAAGAGTACTAGAGTAATAGAGAGGACTGTCCTGTACTGTCCTGTGTATACAATATAACCCTCCACATTCTATATTTTCCAGGGTTACACACCACTACATTTAGCGGTTCAATTTGGACAAGAAAATATTTTTGAACTATTGTGCAATGTCTACAGTGAGTATTCTTACTTTATCAACATTTTTTTTTAGATCCGCAATTAAATATAAAAGGTTTTTGATTGACAACCACTAACTAATCCTGTAGACAAAGGTATGATTTATGTATTAATCTAATTTTTCCGTAGAATTATTGCTATTTCCGTAATTGAAATTTAAGTAATTTTTTTTTGAAATATTTGTAGAAGAATATGTAGAAATCCAAATCTGTTACCATATGGGACTGATACAATTCGCAAAATTTTCAATGTAAACATTGTGGAGGAAAGACGTATGCAACAAACTCAATCAATGCAGCAACAGCCAAAAGATTGGTTTAGCTGTTTAGCGTTTAGCTTTTTGCTGCATTTGCTGCATTGATTGGGTTTGATACATTACTTATAAAATAAGTAATCAGAAAATGTAAAATTACCAAATTACCACACAATCTTACTGTAAACCAACTCATTCAGTCAGGCTGACAGACAGCTGTGAGGAAGAATTATATCGCAACTTATCAACGATTTTAAATTTCGTATTCTCGTATTATGCTCTGAGCTCTCAATAGCTTTTAAAGTAGCAAAAGCTTAAAATTGTGTATATCAATACAATCAACACGTTACAGTTGTAGATGTGAAGAGAGGAACCGAACAGTACATTCTGTACACCGAAAGTTCGCTGTCAGGACTAGAGCTGAACGATAGTGATTTTTGTGGAGCAGTTCCAACCAGTGACAGTGACAGCGCTGTCACAGATACCTGTGACTCGTGACATAAACTAACAGCCTTATTTCAGATAAGAATTTCTGTTATATTGAAAGAGGACTTTGTTTTATATTAAATGCAACATTTTTTCCAAATTATCTATGTATTTTTAAACATTCAAAAAATATACACAATTTCTTAAGAAGCATTCTGACAATTTTACATGAACTAATCTTTAATAAAAGCCTTTACAAAAAACCTTTACAATTAAATAATTATTTGAATTTGAATTAACAATTAAAAAATGAAATGTCACCGGACTAAAATATCTGCTCCAGAAGCAAACTGTGACAACTCGTCATTGTTTAGTAGAAAATACTCGTTAGAACAGATTCGCGACTGAAATATCTGCTTCCTATCTAGAAACAAAGATATAGTATAATATATATGTATATATACTACTTATTTATATTTATCTGCAGAGGCAAATCGGGATCTTATGGATTGGAGTGGGAAGAAACCACTGGACTACCTGAGACAGCATACGGGATTAAGAGTCACTAATGCTTGTAAGTACTGTACATTGATTTATTTTTCGCCTTCCTCTTCCCTGACTATAAGAGAAACACCCGTAAAATTATTTTTATTAATTTCTGGTACATTTCGCTTAATGGCACAGCAAGTGCCCCTCTGACACGCACAAAAAACTTGTCTTACTCTGTGACATCATCTGCGGTTACCAGCGGTCCTTTGACGCGCACCCAATCGATGATGACGTCTGGCAGATCTACAGTTTGCTCCAAAAAAACATCACTCACTTCGAATATGTTCGCAGGAGAACAAGGTATATTACATGTGACTAATTCTTGCCCGAAGTTATGTAGCTATTTTCTTCTCTCTTGTTCGTACAGAAAAACACAAGGCAAACATCAAACGTACTGCCTCCTCCAAAGTTCACCGTGAAGCTCGATCTAACACAAACCGCAAGGAGAGCCTTTTTCGAAAAACTTTACGCGTCACCACCGATACCAATAAGCCCAATATTCTTGCTGTAACTGAAGAAAACCTAACGGAGTGATTAAAGTTGAAAAAAAAATATGTTATTAACGATACAAAGTGTCACAA
The DNA here is from genome assembly GCA_949752815.1 of Conops quadrifasciatus. Lineage (NCBI taxonomy): Eukaryota > Metazoa > Arthropoda > Insecta > Diptera > Conopidae > Conops > Conops quadrifasciatus. The sequence goes on from OX457079.1 coordinate 18,391,051, forward strand.
GATTCCTTTAGTTTAATTTGTATGAAAATAATTAAAAAATTGTTTTACGCATATAACATTTATGTTCTCGTAAATATCACACGAAGTCACAATTTACGTATGTATGTACATTAGTGTGGTCCGTAACTTTAACTATAGGGGTAAAAAAATTTTGTAACATTTTTTTTCTCACAGTCCCAAATTTTTACATGTTATAAGAAAACTATATATCCAAAATTTCAGCGAGATCGAATATCGGCAACCCGTCCGCGGAATATTGAGTACACCTGATTGCAGTTTTTGCACTTTGGAGGAAAAAAATGTGTTTTGGGAGGGAAGTACATATATGTTGTAATTTTCAATTTTCTCAAGAACTATAAGACATAGATCTGTTCTGTTTTAAAAACATTTTTTGTAGAATTTATCAGAGAACTACGGGATCACAAAAAAAAGTATACCTATTCATGTAATTTTTTTAAATAATTGTGACCAAACATTTTTTTTCAAAATTTGTTTTCAAAACTTCAAATTTGACATTAATTTTCTCAAAAACAGGTCAAATAAAATTAGAAGTCTAATTTTAGTACATATTTTAAAGGTATGACATTTGGTTTTTAAAAACAGGAAACAGAACTGTTTTTAAAGTAGGTACTCCCGTTATTTTTTGAGATTTTTTTCATGATTTGAAGTAGTGCTTTTAGAAAAATCCCTCCAGCGCCTAAACTGGAGTAAATTGTGATAACAACGCCGATAATCTTCAAGAACTTGCAAAGTGTAATGATTTTTTTTTTTTTAACTCTCAGCAAGAACTAAAGTAGAAACACTTGCTGTTTTCAATGGCACTGAGTGTAGTTACAGTTACGGTACAGTTATGCCGTAAATAAATTTTTGAACTTTGCGTTAAATGCGGCACGGGTTCCCATTATCCGATTTCGCTGAAAATTGGTACGTATAATTTTTTCATTACGTGTCACATTTTAGAAGGGTGAGATCAGCAAAAATTGGAAGTTGAAAAATAAGGACCACCCAAATGTACATATTGTATATACCAGTGTTCGCTTAGGCTGAACTCACACGACGGACAAATTACTCACGAAAATCAATTGTTGTTGGTTCACATATAAAAAAAATTAATAGGCTTGGTCAAGTCTAAACCGAGATCACTGTATCAAAATTTTGATAAAACTCAAGACCTGAATCACACGTTCAAAAGCTAAATCGCGGTTGCAAAATAAAGAGATTTTCTTTAATTTGACCAAGCATGGTAAACGAATACGTGTGAAAACTTTTTGGTAGATCGTTGAGATCAATGAGATTAGATAAGTTAAAATCAACTTCGGCTATGTAAGCTCCATCAACTTTCGGATCTCAGATGTGATTCAAATCAACGGGATATTTAAGGGTCTACGACGAATACAAATAACGAAACTTGCGAACTCATGATTAAGTGGACTCTGCGGCTTTGTTTACAGGATCCGAGAAGTCCAATTTTACAGGACTCTATTGCATAAGTCGGGCTGGATCTCACTAATAGTTTCAATGATATTGCTCGATGATATTGAAATAGTGCACAGAAAAAATATAATGTGAAAAACTAAATCAATTCTTAAATTTTTATTTAATGAATAAATGAAAAATACAATTTAAATAAAACCCAAGATAATTTTAAAAAAGGCACTTGTATATTTTTTGAAACCATCTTTATTATACATATGTATATAGATGGAGAGACTTTATTTGAAAATTTTGTTATTATTTTAATTATTTCATCATAAAAAATGTTATTCAAAGCATTTTTTGATAATTTATTATTCATGAACATTTTGTTTTTGAAAATTTTAAGGATTTTGAAAAATAAACATATTTAATATAATTTTTATCGCCTAAAAAAATTTTAAATAATTGGGAGTTTTACTTTCAATAAGAACACATTTTCAATAGATTTTAGAATTCACAATAGCCCTATAAAAAGCAATATGTGTATTTTTGTTTGTTGTATACAGTTTTCCAACAGGAAATATACTCGTATTACAAATATTTTCAACATAGAGAATTTGACCGGGCCTAGACAGTCGTCTTATTTATCTATACTCTGATGCGGCCCTGGCTGCATAGTTTTTTAATTTTGAATAGTTTTTTGGTATCTGTCTATTTTAAAGGATTTGTAATAGATTTTCCGTTTGAAAAATCATTAACAAACAACCATAAAAGATTAGAACACAGAATACCACTTTTAACAAATCTGTTATGGTCACGATCTGTTATGAACGCATATTAGAATTGTATAGCAGAATAACAGAAAAGCCAGAATAGGGCCAAATAGGTTCGTTCGGTAACGTGCTTGATAGTGCTAGAAAGCAGAAACTTATACTATTTTTTACTAGAACTTGTTCGATAACTGAGAGAATTTACACATTGTTTCTTGAATGTGTAAAGTTGGGTACATTTAAAAAAAGGGCTAATCTGAAATTTCCCTATAACTTGCATCGCAACCGGGCTTTTGAATGGAGAAAACCTATACAGTTATTAAAAAAAACACCAGCCGTTTCTTGAATTTTGTTGTTGTTTAACTTAAATAACGTTGCGACTCGTCGCAATAATGTAAACATGAAGGTGCAATTCGTCGCATACTATCCGACGCACGTGTAACCAAGCCAAAAATGTTAAATTACCACTACAATGAAACTAATCGGAAAAGAATGACAGCAGAGATAATAATTGTCTGTGACAGCTGGGATAGATGTTTAGAATAGTTTCATAAAATCGGAGGATATATTTTGTTTTATGTAGTCATTGAGTGGCAAACATTTCTTGAATAAAATTTCTCCTAATATGATTCTACTAAAATTAAGTGCCTTCATAGGCTTTATATGTATACAAATTTACGGTGAGTTTGAGAAAATTTTTATCTTTTTGTTATTGAGTTAATATACATACATAAACACCTAAATTGTAATATTAGCCATAAATTTATAGACCACTGTAAATAAAAGTGGAAAATAAATTTTGATTTTACCAAGTAGTGTAAGACGTCCAAGACAAGGAATATATAAAAACAGGGTCTATGTAAAAAGGAACGCGACGTCACTCCTAAAGATTAAGAAGTAGCCAGTTACATTATAAAACTGCTTTGGGTAGGTCGCGCGTTAAACGGTTTTGTAAAAAAATTCAGCCATAGCCAAATCAAAATAAAAAATTTACGCGTTGCATGGTAAACTTTTATAAAAGACGCTAACGCCCGAGTTAAAGTTAACCCTCTAATGCCACAATTTTTGTTTGTGCTCCGAGAGTTCACATAGACTAATTTTAGGTCTAGAAACACTAACCTGAAGCCGGGTTTTCATTCCTTCCACGTTCATTTAGCTGGCATACATGAAAATGTCCGTCCCGCCTCAAGGCGCACCTCCTTTACCACCCCTTCCCTTCTTCTTCCTTGCTTGCTCTCCTTTGCTAAAAAGATCTTTGGATTTAGAAGTTGAGACTTTACTAATTGATAAGATAGACACCACGCTCTCTTCCAAGCCGACTTTTTGCGAAGTATTATAAACTTGAGAAAACACTAGCTCTTCTTCCTAACTTTGGGGCTTTTCAGTGACTAAACTGATTTTACAGAGGATGCAGGGGTCCTCTACTGCATGGTAAACATCGTGATTGGCGATTTCAGCTAAAGAATTCATACATTTTTTTAATTTAAACGCATTTATTTAAGGTTTTGAATTTAATTTTGAGTAAAAATTCACTTAAATTTAATTCGACAATTAAATATATTACAAATTAATACAAAAATTATATTCGATAAATGACTATATGGGAATTAATACACTTATACAGCTGATTGTGAAATAATTGATCATGATCAAAGTAGATATTATTCAGAATACATATGTATGTACCTCAAAAAAGAATACAGCCTGTATATATTCGATTATCGAAAAGAATTTTATATTTATAATTTATAGTTCAGTTATAATTTATTCTTTTTTGATAAACTATTCATGATCAACTATTTCGCAATCATATATGTTTTCAACATGAATATTATACTTTAATATGTTTGTAATGTAATTCCTATTTACAGCTCAGCATAATTTCAATGAACAAAATGTAAGCCAAATAATTTGGTGTACTAAGAACAATGGAGAGCAAAACAAATGCCGGAACCTAACCGTTGCTATTGAACGCGATCGAGCCTCGTTTAATAATGTTATGAGCAATTTATCCTGCGTAATGGCGAATAGCGCCGATGAATGTATTCATCTCATCGACCGTGAGAAGGCGCATATTACAACTTTAGATGCAGGTGATGTTTTCACAGCTGGACGCTACAATTCGCTTATTCCAATAATGCAAGAAGTATTAGAAAATGGCTTTACCAACTACCATGCAGTAGCTGTAATAAAAAAAGACACCTTAAATGGTGCTTCGAGTTTGAGTGACCTCAGAAATAAGCGGGCTTGTTTTCCTTGGGTAGGAAGCTTAGCTGGTTGGATTGTGCCAATTTTTAGGGTATGGTCAATATTATTCTTATTTTTTATATCGCAACACACTTTGTCATAAAATGTAATCCAGTGAACAATTTTGGAAGTTATAATGATAAAGGCGGAGCAAAAAATCCAACTTTTATATACTGTTTTCCTACTCGTATTATTTCAATTAAAATCAATTCTAATTTTGAAAAATTTCGAACATATTTCAGTTGCAAAGAGAAGGCGGAATGGAAGTGGTAGATTGTAATAATCAAGTGAAGATTGCTGCTAATTATTTCAACAATTCGTGCGCTGTTTATTCCTTAGTTGACAAGTTCAATCCAATTGGGGATAATTCCGACAAGTATTGAAAACGAAACTTTTTGTTTGCCCTAAACAAATTCAGATACTTTTAGATTATGCACTCTGTGCACGGGGAAAATGCCTGGTGGGCGTTGTACAGCTTCTGATCCTTATTTTGGCTATGAAGGCGCATTTCGTTGTTTGTTGGAAGCTGGCGAGGTAGCTTTTCTGCGCCATTCAACAGTATCAGAAATGCTCCAAAAGGATGAATTCAGTAAATAACCAGACACCTTCTGCAATAAGATCAGTGAATAACTTACTATTTCCTTGATTTCAGAGAGTATATCTCCCAATATATTCGAATTACTTTGCAGAGATGGCCGCCGGCTTCCACTCAGTGAGTATCAACAATGTAGCTGGGGCCTAGTCCCGTCCGATGCAGTTGTAACATCTTCTGCTCGAACACTTTTTGAACGTAAGCAATATCAACAATTTTTGAAACGGATTGCCGAGCTTTATTTTGATGGTAATCGTGAAAAATTCAACCAGCCTTCATCCTCTCCGAACTACTTCAATCAAGACAGAAACCCGTACACTAATCTGAATCGAAATTATGAACCTTACGGCAAATCATTGCAGAATTCTAATGATGATTATAATAAGCCGGTGTATGGTAAAGATCCACTGCGATCCAATTTCACAACAGATGACTATTTGAACTTAAAGAATGAAACCTCAAACTTCCAAAATTACAGAATATTTGAGTCCAAACTTTATGGAAGGCCGAATTTGTTATTTCAGGTAATAAACACTAAGTATGTTTAAAAGTTTATTAAACATAAAAAGGGTATATTTTCCTATAAATGGACATAATTTTGGACTTCTAAATGACTGCACATACTTTATATGACTAGAAATTCCTTTTAAAAAAATGTTTTAAAAATATCTAGAATATTCATAATACACTAAAAATCTTGAGAATTTACAGGACTCTGCTAAGTCACTGATTGCTATTTCTGAAGACGACCAGTCATTTACCAAGTACTTGGGAAATTCAGTTGATTACATATATGGTATTCGGGAATGTCCAGTTTCAAGTATGACACTTTGTGTTACATCTGATCCAGAGTTCGAGAAATGTATAAAAATGAGGGTATGTTAAATTGTTAAATTATGGTACGTTAAATCCCATTTCGTTATAGTAGCAAATTTAAGTATTTCTAAAGGCCTAAAGCAGAGAATCAATCTTTAAGTGTACATAATATGATACTGGAAACAGCAAAATATTTGTGCAAATTTACTAGTGGTTTTTAAGTCAGTTGGACCTACTCATCGAGAATCTGCAACCCGTTCTTACGAATCTCGTCAGGCATTTGATCTTGATGTTTCCATGTTTCTTAATCTCGTGTTAAAAAAAATAGTACTGGAACGATAAGTTGTGTATAAAGTCTGAAAAAATAATTGCCCTTAATTACTAACATTTTTTTCTTTTACAATCATCACATTTTTTTTATTGAAAAATGTCCAATTTTTTGAGAACTTAATCCTCTAAACTAAAAGAGGGAAAAACTAAAAAAAATTTAAATAGATGTTTGTTTTTTAATTCGGCTGAGTACCATACCTACCTTTTTTGTTCATCTTATTATCCACTATCTTTTTTCTTCTAGTGTATTAATTATTTTACACGAAAAAGCTCCAAAATGACAGAAGGAGTTTTTATTTTAAAATTTCTCGCAGATTCAGAAAATCATGTATGTCTTATTTCTATATATTTCGAAAGCGAAAAAGCCGTAAAGAAACTAAAATACTGTCCTTTACTTTTACGTTATTAAAAAATTAAGATTTAAACAATTTCTTATATTATATCATTCTATTTATTATATTATCCAGAAGTTGAATGCTTAAATTATAATTATAATGTAAGTTATCGCTTCAATTTTTAATACATTTAATGGACATAATGAATAATGAAGAATTTAATGAATAAGTTTTAAAAATAATAAATATAAATGCTTACAATTTAGATCGCATTAAAGGCTCAAATATTAAAACCGGAACTTATTTGTAAGAAAATGCATTCACATATAAATTGCATGCAGTGGATTCAGTCAGGCAAAGCAGATATAGCCGTTTTAGATGCTGGGGACGTATACACAGGTGGTTTGAACTACAATCTGATACCATTCATGTCGGAAGTTTACAACCTTGGAGAACCTGAATATTACGTTGTTGCTGTTGCTAAGGAAGAAGATCCAGATACCGAGTTAACTTATCTTAAAGGGAAATACACCTGTCACACTGGAATCAATACGGCAGCTGGTTGGACTTATCCCCTAGCTTTTCTTATTTCTAATGGTTGGATGCGACCCTACGGATGTGATTCCATTCGTGCTGCAGCTGAGTATTTCACGAAATCATGTGTCCCTGGCGCTATCAGTAACGAATACAACACCGGACTTCCTTATGATAGCATGTGCGATTTATGTCACGGCACAAGCTATCGCTACTGTAAACGCGATGCCTCGGAAGATTATTATGGCCACACTGGAGCGTTTCGATGTCTTGTTGAAGGAGGCGGACACGTGGCTTTTATGAAGCACACGACTGTTATGGAAAACACAGGTGGTAAAAGAAAGGAATATTGGGCAAGAAATACTTTGAACGATGATTTCGAATTACTATGTACTGATGGTAAGTCTTCTTTACTACACCTAATTCACACTCATTAAAATCCTAACAAACTTACATATATCGTCATTAATTTTTGAATCCGTTTTTGCGTCGCGAGATTTGACGATATGTTTTAAATCATTTTATGAATTGTTAACTTCGGTTTGACCAAATGTCATATACCCTACACCTGTATCTGCCGAACAAATAATGTAAAAATGGGCGCGTGAAGTGATAACAAATTTCGATCTCTTAACTAACATAATTTCTCCAAAAAATCTCTAATGAATAGCGGAGGGAACAGCTGATAGTCGAAAACAAATGTTGTTTTCTTCTTTGTTCTGTCACAAAATGTAAACATGGAATATGCTCCGAATAGGTAGCGTTGATTTTTTCGATACATAAAGTGGGGTCCGCTACCAGATCATATTACCGGAACCGGAGCGAATACATTCACGTTTAAAAATCGGTAGCGACAGGAAGCTGTTCTGTTTTGTGAATGCACCCATTGTAGATATTGGTTTGGGGAAAAAGTATTCGGCGTTTTTCTAATCGCTTCACTGTAAAGTGTCATAACATTGAAAAGGTTAGTTGCATCTTGCAACTTTTTTTTTTTTTGCTTAACCAGTGACAAATCGGCTGATAATTTGCGAAATTTATTGAGATTGGTGCGTCGTGTTAAAAGTTATTCCGAAGCAAAGATGAGTGAAATTTCTGAAAAATACGCTGTACGCTGTTTAAAATTTTACAACGACAAAAGAATGCTGCACAGGCGTGTGAAAAGATTTTTGGTGTTTATGGGGAAGGTACTGTATCACCATCAACTGCCAGGAAATGGTTTCCTTGCTTTCGTTGTGAGAATTTTGAAGTGAAAGATGCTCCTCGCTCTGGTCAACCTATGGCTAAGGCCGTCAGTCGAGCAGTCACGACAACGCGCAGGAACTGAAGATTCACCACAAAACAGTTTTAAATTGGCAAAAAATTGAACTGCCAATTAATTACCATCAATTTGTAATCCTTGTGATTCTAAAATTTCTGTCAAGTATAAACTTCTAGTGAAAATTACTAACGGAAAAGTGTTTAATGACTGGGACTTCTGCACAAAATTGCTTCATTTGTAGTGCAACCTTTGTAATGATAAATGAGAAATCTAGGGATTTTGACATCGATCGTGATAAGTTTGGCTTTTACACTTTAGTTATAAACTGAATAACAACAAATGGCAGGCTAGAACCAGTAAGGATAAAGAGTGTGTAAAAAACCGACAGCACTCGACAAAAATTCAAACAAGACCCATTTATTGTCGACAAACCAAAGCCAAACAAAAGATTTGGTTCAAGTAACGATAGTAACACTGCTCGCCGTTTTTTCGGGAACTCTGAATTGAGCGCTCAGATCACAGAATTGGATATGATTGGATGAGAACTTTGTCTTCTGGTTTCGAAATAAATTTATCTGAATTCAAGAAGCTTTGCCTTGACACCAGACTATACATTAGTTTCTATTCGTGGTACTAAATGCCTGCTACTGTACACAAATTATTGATTAATAGCACATAGGTTATCAAAACTGCTCTCGTTCCAATTGGGCAGCTATCAGGCACAGGAACCTAGAAACAAGGATTGCCGTAGGTTCCGGGAACATAATACCAGAAAGTATTCCCGTATTGCCACGAATAGAGACTTGCTGTCCATGTTGCTTGTTACATCTGATCCTCTTACCAATAGCCTCCGAGAGGTTTCTAAAAAGAAGGTGGATAAATTACCTGCAGAGGTATTAAAACTGCTAGTACCTCCTTCTATAGAGCCATCAGAATCTGAACCGAGAGTGCCTTCTAAATATGAAGATTATTATTTGTCATTACCATTGTTCCAATTTAAATTTTTTGTTATGTACTCAGATGTGATAAACTTTTAATATCTTTTATTTGCTTATGTGTATAATAAATTTTTCTAAATGAAAATTTTGCGTTTTATAATTTATGCCAAAGTGCTGAAAGTTACATTGTTCTTTCTATGCCAGCAAGCATTTTTAATTTTCTTTACAAATATACGACTTAAAATCATATGGTTTTTATTATTTTGTCGAGAAATTATAGGCAAATTTTCTTCTAAGAAAAAAAAAATTTTTACTTACATGTTTTTCTTTTTTTATCGTTTAAGCAACTTGCTTTAAGTTTTTTCCTCGAAATTTCTAGATTAGCGTTAACTTTCTCTAACGGCTAATTCTAGCTTTCCAAAAAGGTATATTGCAAAACTAAGGGCGTGGCAGTTAATTTTCTTTGATTTTTTTCACATTAAAAGAAATTTATTTTTTTAAAATCCCCCCTTTCGCCTAATCGAGTGAAAAGCGACCACCCCTTCCCATAAATTTTTTTTCTTCTCAACCTAACAAATACAAAAAACCAAAAAAATATTTTTTCCAGCTAGCTTGTTCTTAACGAAACACTGCGGCTGCTGAAAAGATTAGCCACCCATGCTCTAAACAGAATTTTCGTCATCCCTTTTCAATGCTTTTGCTTTGGATATTCAAATTCGTATACCTACCTACTTTATGTTTATACATCTTTATATTTATACCAATACCAAATATACATATATATGCATATACTAATTTATACTAAATATACTTATATTTATACCGAGAAATAGTTTTTAGTCGGCGTTTTAGGATTATTTTTAAATATGAAAAGGAAAAAGTCTAATCATCTATTGAATAAATAATAAAAGGAAAAATATTTCGGATATTATATAAAATTATGCTTTTAAATTAGTATATTTATATCTAGATTAGAGATTACTACAAATTTTGCAAGTATACGAAACTTGCAAAAACTAAAAATGCTTATTTCTATATTAACGAGACTTGTAAATAGTTTATTTTCGAAATTATATTAATATTAAATAAATATTAATTAAATAACGCGTATCAATTTCTTTTAGGTACTCGGGCGAAAATTAATAACTATATTAAATGTAATTTGGGTAAAGTGAAAGCAAATGCAATTGTGACACGCGGTGGTGTTAATTATAATGAAACCGAAGTGAATTCATATATAAATTTGCTTACATATGCCCAACAGTTGTATGGACGAAAAGATGTTGACGCTTTCAGCTTTAGTATGTTCTCATCGCCGTATGGATTTTATGATCTAATCTTTCAAGATGCTACTAGACAACTGCAGGTAATCCCACCGCATCAAAGAAAATATGATGTTTATTTAGGAAGCAATTACATGCGAGCTCGTCGCATCACCGACTGCTATGCTAGATCTTAACGTTATATGTAATTAAAAGTTTTTAATAATTAAATGGTTTTACTATTTCCGAAAAATTCTAACTGTACAGTTGTAATTATTTGAAATGATACCGAATAAATTTTGTAGCATGTATTATAACGAATTTTATAATACATTTATAATACGAATTTACAAATTTATATATTAAATTTGAACACATTTTTTATATCGATCATTATAAACACTTTTCAAGTAAAATGGTTTTAACACTGAAGCCAAGTGAGCAAAGCATTAAATATAACCATACATATGTATATCATATTAATTAATCTTTTAAAAATGTTGAAAAATTTTCGACAAATTCTACAACTGCAACAGTTGTTTGACGACTTATATGGTTTTCTGTGTCAAAAATTAATTTTTAAGATTTAATGTTGCATTTAAAAAACTTTTGTTAAAAAATGAAACAGCAAGCATTGAGTCTTATTATATACAGACTAACGGAACCTGGCAAACGTTGTTTTGACCCTAGACTTTTTTTTATATTTCTATGCAACATCGAGCAGAAATATAGATTTTAAAAATTTAGTGAAAGAAACAATAAACAAATATCTCAATAATTAAAACTCGAGAGTTATATTGAAGCAGTTAAAAAATAAAGTTTTATTCATTTTCCATTTATATTAAATTTTAATAAGGTAAAAGAAACGATAAACAAATATCTTATTAATTAAAACTCGAGGGTTAATTATATTAAAGCAGTTTAAAAAAATTTTTAATTTTCTATTTATAATAAATTTTATAAAAGCAAGGTTACTTAAAGTGCAGCCCGCAGTAACGTTATGCGCCAACAAAGTGGCCCGTGAAACCATTTGGGTTAGTCAGGCCTGCCCTAGAGTATATTCCTATTATGTAAAATTTCGTTTCTAATTTTGTACGCCACTAATACTTATACAAACAAACAAACAAACTTAGAATTAAAAATAAAAAACAATTTATTGAATTAAATATTTTTCACTTCTCAACATTTTTTTTTTACACATGACTGACCTCAAAAAATTAAATCAAAACATTATATAAAAGTATTAAGTTACTATATGCTTCCTTTTAGATTATTATGCCATTATGTATGTCATTAAGAACCTATAAATCGTTCTTACAAAATAACTTACACATCGTGTGATTATTTATGGGCTCAATCAGCCCATTAGTATAGAAGTTCTATAATAGCGCCATCTATCGAGACTAAACCTAACTACAAACCATCCTTGCAATCATGGAAGTGACCGAAATACACAACGCGCTAGCGCATAACTATTCGAATTTCCAATTTTGTCAGGCACTAATGGTCGAAATTGAATGCAGAGCAAGAGAGGTGAACACAAACATATGTTAGCGTAACGCTCTTATTTCGGTTGACCGCAATGTCGCTCTGAGAAGAAAAAACACAGCGCGACGCTATACGCCCTTATTTATTACGGGATAATTAAAATACGGTGTGAGTATTAGCCTAAACACAGTCAAATTTCGTTGACTACAAAGGACGTCGCTAGTGTCAAAATTACATTGGCTGCGTTCAGAACGGTCAATCAATGCAAGCGAAATGATTGTTTGCTGTCTGAGGGGCTAGAATATTGTTATTCAAACTAGAACCCAAAAGCCACGAGTGAGTTCGCCATTAGCTCTATTCGAAAATTGTAAAGAGTGATAGTAGGAAGCCTGTCATTGTGAAGCATGGCGGAAGCAGTCCCGTATTTTAAGCCGTCACCAAAAACGCAAGCAAGATGCCAGCAGTATTACGCATCGGATGATAAAAATAAGCAAAAGTCTATATTGCTGTATGTGAAAAACCAATTTGTAAAGATAAGCATGCAAAAAATATTTGCATTGATTGTTTAAAAAACAAAGAATGAGCACAGAATTTATTATAAAAATTAATAGATACTATTTTTATATACTTTTGATATACTATGTATTAAAAATGATACAAGGATAGGATTCTCAATTTTTTTTAAGGCTCGATCTACGGTTAATAAGATTAGATAGATAAATATGTACTAAGAAATGGAGTCCTGATTAAAATTACTGCTGAGTGGTCGTATAACTACAAGAGAAAAGAGTATACAATAAAGCGAAAGTTTCGGTCAATTATCAATCACCGTGTAATACTAGAACACTAGGGATAGCGATACAACTGCTCTTGTTTTTCTTTTTTTGGTTTGTTTACAAATTTGCCAGAGAAATGGAAGCACTCGCACTCATCGCTGTAGTTATTGTCTCGTTTTGCCGTCCGAAATTTGTGAATTCATAGCACATCGCTATAGCTTTGGATGTGTTTCACCTATTGGGCAGTTTATAGGTGAAACACATCAAAAAAATTACCTAAAACCAAAAACAATGGGGAGATATGTCACATATTAGGTCTGCTCGTTTACTCTTCTAGTAAATAATAGAAAAAACTTAAAATTTTGCAAACAGAGAGAATTTTACTTCAACAGTTATCAACAAGTTTTTAGTAAAAAATATAATAATGTCAAAATTTAGATTTGAAAGTAAACAAAAAATTTTATGTTTCTCTATTCACAAATGGAATATCGTCAGTTCTATTTTTTACTAGTCGAAATTTTGCCAGTAAAAAATAGTACCTAGGGGAAATGATTTTGGAACAGATTGAGGACAACACAAACTCTCCAATTTTGTTGTTTTTGTTGTTGTTGTTTTTTGCGCCGATCCCAACAACAAAAAAGTTTGTAGCTCTCGTATTGTTTAAGAACGAAAACTAAGTTTGAAAATTTAACGTCTATATCTCCTAAACTGTAAAAGAATCTGGATGATATATATACCATTGGAAAGGTATTAAAAATGTCTTTTATGCAAAATAAAATTTTATCCAAAATCGTACTTTTAGAGAAAATTTAAATTTTTATAACTTTTTTTCTATTCATTAATTTTTTTCTCTGTAAAATGTATTATTAACCATATAATCATGTCAATACTAAGAAAGCGCAGGTTCTTTGCTTTGCATACATATTTTTTTCACCAGTATCTGTGCAGCATTTTAGGAGAAAATCCACTTTAAAGCTCACAATCCTCGGCCGCGGCAAGGATCATATCCCTCAATCAGCAGAATCCTCTCGGTAATGAAAAGTTTTTTGCATACAGGTTTTCCACCGTATTGGCGTCCTTCGGCCGCGGCAGGGATCATCACCCTAAATCAGCAAAATCCTCTCGGTAATGTGGTTTTTTTGCATACAGGTTTTTCTGCGTGTTGGCCGCCTTCGCCCGCTGCAGGGATCTCCACCCTCAATCAGCAGAATTCTCTTGATAATGTGAAGTTTTTTGCATACAGGTTTTTCCGCGTATTGGTGGCCTTCGGCCGCGGCAGGAATCATCACTCTTAATCAGCAAAATCCTCTAGGTAATAAGAAGCTTTTTGCATACAGGTTTTCCCGCGTGTTGGCAGCCTTCGGCCGCGACAGGAATCACACCCTCAATCAGCAAAATCCTCTCGGTAATGTGTCAAAGTCTTTTTGCGTAACAACAAAAATCAAGAAATTTCTCTCGGTAATAAAAGTTTTTTTTTTCATTCAGTGAAGCTTAAAATACATTTTCTCCTAAAATACTGCACCGATACCGGTGAAAAAATATTACTGCAAAGCTAAGAACCTAGGCTTTGTCAATATTAACATAATTATATAGGTTAATTATACATTTTACAGAAAAAAAATTAATGAATAGAAAAAAATTTTAATAAAAATTTAAATTTTACATTTTCTCTAAAAGTACACGATTTTGGATAAAATATTATTTAACATAAATGAAAGATATTTTTAATACCTTCCCAATACATATGTACATCATCCAGATATCTTTTGCAGTTTAGGAGATATAGACGTTAAATTTTCAAAGTTTAAAGGGCTATATCTCCTAGACTATACGAGAGCGACAAAAATGTTGTTGTTGTTGGGATTGGCGCCAAAAATAAATAAAAACAACAACAACATCGGAGAGTTTGTGCTGTGCTCAATTTATGCCATGATTTTCATTCTCACTTGCGTAAATTCTCTCAGATATCGAACGAGTTTTATTAAAAAATTCCAAACTTAGAAAGTCTGTGCTTTCTAGTACTAGCAAGCACGTTATGCTGGGTTTACATCGTATGAATCAATTGATATGATGTATGAATTCTACTATAATTGCTAAAGTGAAAGAGAAATATTTGCAAACGAAACAGATATATTAGTTGCTATAACTCAAACAAACTCAAACTTCATCGAAATCTTTTGATGTACAAGTTTTTGTCTTTTTTTTAATTTCTTGATTCTTTGCGCTTTCAAGATTTTCTATTGGATCGCCTACTGAGCACCATAAATTTTTTGATCTAAAATTGGAATGGTTTTATTTAAAAAGTTAACACAATAATTTATTTATTTTAGACTCCATTGGAGGACTGTATATACATATACATATATATATATCATCTAAAAACGTCATTTTATCCGCAAAAGGGAAATGTTTCTTCTCTCCGCTGGAACCACTACAGGAACCAAAGTCCTTTCACTGGCTATGACGGTAGCGCAACGAACTCCACTTTTTTCCGGCAATTTTAATGTTTTCTTCGGTGATTGGAATTTCTATAAAGGGAGTTATTTAATTCCGTTAAATAAAAGCAATAATTTATTACCAAGTTCCTCTATAACTTCTTGCCACCATTTTGCACGCGAAATATTGTTTTTATATGATGCATCTGAGATGTCCCACAATGCAGGCTTAGCACGTACCAAATCAATGAATGAATCTTTTTTATATAAAGGAAAATTTTTAAATAATATCCGTTCAATTATTAAAGAATTATTTATCGTACAAAATAAACATATGTAGACTAAAGACGATATCCTCGCACTTATTGCCAATTTTTTTAATAATTTCAACTACAATTAAATTTAGCATTTTTTTTTTTATTTTATTTACCAATATTAAGATGCGACCAATCTTCCGAATTCATTGCTGACACAACAAAAAAAACACGAAACGGGGTAAATAATTCCAGAGATACGACGTTCAGTGTTATTACAATTTCACTAAGTTTCAGTTACTTTTATGGAGAATTTATAGGACGTCATACGATTTATACAAAAAGTTAAGCTAGTGTATCTTTCTGTATCCACTCCTATAACATTGATATGGAATTCATACAAAAATGTGTAACAATTTTATAGCAAATCGGTACTTTTCTCTCGCTTACTCCAATGTTAAAACACGTTTGACTTCGAGTGGACTCTCATTCTTTATACAGCGTATCAACTGATTCATACAATGTAAACCCAGCATTATCGAACGAACCTATTGCGTACATGGATTCACAGAACACACAATTAATATTAAGGGGGTTATTCCTGAACGCCCGGGCCTTTAACTCCCATGAATTCTTCTCAATTATGCTTTGTTCATTTTCGGGTGTTTGCTGGTAAACAACAACAACAAAGGAAAATAACAAAGCAAAATCGAGAAGAATTCATGGGAGTTAAAGGCCCGGGCGTTCAGGAATATCCCCTAAATTTTTTTAATCAGCTGATAAAATAGAGTTTTGCATGTTTTCATCTCCAATTACTACGTTCACGCACAAGTAGTTTTTGTTGCTGTAAAAATAGAAATCCGGTTTATTTCATCCAACAGTCTTACATTAGTGGAACCGATTTAAAATACATTGTTGCGTGGCATATTGGTGCTTAATTTTTAAGGAAAATCATGTCTATTAACTTACGAACTGTTTATGCTTTCGCAAGGGAAATGTACCCGAAGAAATCAATGGATGTAGTTCAATATGGTACAGCTGGATTTCGTGGAAGGTATGAAATGAATAAAAATAAAGGCCTATATTTACATCTTCGTACCAGCTCCAATTTTTTAGTCGTTTTTGTGCTTTGTTCCTAACCCCAACAAGCATAAAAAAATTGTCGCTCTGTCTTGGGGGCGGTGCAGAATTCCTTTGAAATTTGAAATATAACCAGCGGTACTAATATCACCTGAATATCTTTTGTATTTTCCGAGATATCGCTGATTATATTTCAAATTTCAAAGGGCTACAGCCCCGCCCCCAAGAGAGAGAGCGACAATTTTTCTTATGCTTGTTGGGGTCAGGAACAAAGCAAAAAAACGACAACAAAATTGGGGCTAGTAAAAACATGCAAATTTGTTCCCAATACGTCAACTATATCAACTTATAACGAAAGTTAAGGTTCCTCATCATCACCGTATAAAGTACAACAATACATATATGTAGAGCGATAATTGTCTATTAGATTTTATAAAATTAGCCGTTATTAAGTTTCGAACTGAACGTCTTATCCAAATTCAGGCATACAAATTTTTCTTTCTTGAAAAAGTTGAGAGTAACATCATTAAAGGTAAACCAATCAATGCTAGGAAGCTTATACATTCCTGTGAAAGGGGACCACTGTTCTGTCTTCTTGAGATTAAAACCGAAGCCAAGACACTCTTCCATCTAAGGATCATTTTAAGAGCCATATGCATACCATCTCTTAGAATAGATGGATACCGCAACATTGTCCGCCTAGGCCACCACCTTAGGGCCCTCCCCCTCCAGGATCTTTAGTAGTTCATTTAAGTCACATACCATAGAAGGAGAGACAGAACGCCTCCATAAGACATACCTGTACTGACTAGGCTCTCAAGACAGTCCTTACCATGCCCCGCGACGGTCGTCCTGTTTCTTAGCATGCGATCGATTAGCGAGACCAGCTCGATGTCTACTGCCAGTGATAGCATCAGGTCTGACATTGTTGAAGGCCTCCTCAAATTTTGAAAAGGTCACCATCGTGTATTCTTTAAGTTAAAATTTTCAATAAGAATGCCAATAATTCTGAAATACTATAAAGTATTTGAAACTTATAAATCTTTGCCTTTCCAGAGCTGAGCTTATGGATAGTATAATGTTCCGCATGGGCGTTTTAGCTACTTTGCGCTCCCGTGTGCAAGGTGGAGCGGTAATAGGAGTAATGGTCACAGCTTCTCACAACCCTGAACCGGATAACGGTGTGAAACTTATCGATCCAAAAGGCGAAATGCTTGCAGCCGCTTGGGAAAATATTGCAACTGAATTAGCAAATGTTACTGATCTTGAATTAGAAAAAAAAGTTGCCGATATCATTAACCATAATAATATTAATATTGGATCGTCATCATATGTCTTCGTAGGCATGGATAATCGTTACCACAGTCCACGATTGCTGAAGGCTGTTTGTGATGGAGTTGTTGCTCTTAAAGGGAAATTACGGGATTTCGGTATAGTTACGACACCTATGTTGCATTTCTTTGTGGTTGCTGCCAACACCAAAGGTGCATATGGACAGCCTTCTGAAGAGAGTTACTACAAGAAATTGATACTTGCATTTGAATCGATCAGAGGCGAAAAATCGGAAAATCAGAATTACAAAAACAAAGTTCTGTTCGACGGTGCTAATGGAGTGGGTGCACGGAAAATGTTACAGTTTTTAAAGCGAATGAATAATTCTTTAATTATCGACGTTTTTAATGAAGGAAATGGTAAGATCAACCATGAATGTGGTGCTGATTTTGTTAAAGTTGAGCAGCGTGTCCCTTTATGCATGCCAAACGCGGAGCCCTACACTCGATGTGTTAGCGTAGATGGTGATGCCGATCGTATCGTTTATTTCTTTAACGATAATTATGGACAATTTCATTTACTTGACGGAGATCGTATAGCGACATTAATAGCAGGATATTTTATGGATTTGTTGAAAAAATGTAACTTTAATCTTAAAATTGGCATCGTTCAAACTGCCTACGCTAATGGAGCTTCAACCGATTACATTTGTAATGTTCTTAAAATACCCGTGGTGTGTGTTTCCACGGGAGTAAAAAACTTGCACCGTGAGGCCTTGAAGTTCGATATTGGCATATATTTTGAAGCCAACGGGCACGGAACAGTTGTTTTTAGTGATAATACTAAAAAAATTGTGGCAGAAGCTGCTAATACCAATGCTCACGCAAAGACTTTCCTGCATGTAATTGATATTGTAAATGAAACAGTTGGCGATGCGATATCTGATATGTTTTTAGTCGAAACAATTCTTCATTACAGAGGTTGGAATGTGAAAGAATGGGAAGATATGTATGCCGATTTGCCTAACTTACAATTAAAGATAAAAGTTCTAGATCGGAATGTAATAACAACTTCGGATGCGGATAGGGTTTGTTTAACACCGATTGGTCTGCAAGAAGAAATTGATGAAGTAATTAGTACTTACAAACGGGGTAGATCGTTTGTACGTCCTTCAGGAACAGAAGATTTTGTCCGAGTTTACGCAGAAGCAGAAACAGTAGAGGTAACAATGTGCATATTATTTGTATTGTATAGGACAGAAATAACTCCCACATTCTGAAAAATTACTGTGGCCTCCCCAAAGAAAACGGCTCATTCAGTACATTTTTCTGAAATCGGTTTTATATATTCATTCTGCATGTTTCGGCGCTTAAACATGCCATTAAATTCTTAAACTTAATTTTAATAAAATTGACGTAGTGCATTCTGGCCGTCCAATTTTGAGTCACTTCCTCGAATACTGGTATGTCACAAATAACACGGATAATATTGGCCTCTAAAAGGGTCAATTGTTGCTGGTTTATTAGCATAAACCAGTGACTTCACGTGACCCCACAGGAAATAATCGAGAGGTGTCAAATCGCACGACTAAACGACTAAACACAATTTTGCGATAAGACAACGGGTTTGTTTCCAACTGCCCTAGAGCCCAATCGGCGAAAAAACGACGCACATGATGGTCTCGTGGCTTTAATTCCTGTACCAGCTGGATCTTATGTGGGTGTAGGCCAAGATCTTTGCGCAAAATTTTCCACATGGTGGATGGACAGAGCCCCAATTCCTCCCCCCGACGACGAATTGATAAATTCGATCTTCTTCCATAATTTCATTTAGAGCGGCAATATTCTCATCAGTGCGCACATTCCTTTGGCGTGTTGGAGTTATTGCATAATTTAGAAAGTATATGGTATCGACAGTTCGACGGATGGCTCTTTCAGATGAACGATTATGTGCGCCATAAAATTCACGAAGTCGTCTATAAGTTGCTCGAATCGACGACTGATTTTCAAAGTAAATTTGGATAATTTGGTAGCGTTCTTCAAGCGTGAGTCTATTCATGATGATTTGCCAGACTATACTGAACATAAATAACAACAAGAGCAGTCAGAAGGACAGCTTGTACTGACAGTTGTCTCTATCGAAAGTTCTATCTAAGCTAAAAAACACCCTTTATATGGATATCAGTGACGTATGTGACGTAGTGATCATGGGTGACACCCGAAGCGGAAGTGGTGGTGTCAACCTTATACAATTTATTTACCATGTCAATTTTTTTTATTTTTACTTTTTTTACTAAATGTAAAGTAATTACATTGGGGAGTGTGGCAAAATACGTATATGTAGGTTGTTTTTTTTTTTGCTTCGATAAATTTAGAAATTTATCGATTCCTCGTCGATTGCAGGGATTTGGGATCTGTCCATCCACGGCGTGGACAATTTTGCACTTAAATCTTGGCCTTGAGCAGTGAAAATTACGCGTTGCTTTATCCCAAAATTGTGTTTAGGGGTGCACAATCCACAAGAGACCCTAGAGCAATGATAGCGAACCTTTTTTCCATGTGGGTCAATATTATAAAATTTTATTTTTAAATTTGGCAGCTTGGCTCAAAATTATACTAATTTTATATTTAAATATTAACTCGCTATATAAATAGTTAAATGGTTTCATTGAGGTTAGATTTAAACTTACCTTTCTGTGGTAACACAATGGGCCTTTTAGTGCCTAAGTGAGTTCGTCCATTTACCTTTATTTAAATTTTACAGTAGGTCGGACATACATATGTGCAACAAAATTTTAGGTTGCATTCTTGGCATTTAAATTTATTTTTTATAAATCTTGGTAAATTCGATTTTATGTGGGTGCAAAAAAAATTGCATTGTGTTTTCAAATGTTTTAACTGATTCAACCGAACCAGAAAATAAAAAATGTTTTGGGGAAATGGTTAAAATATAGCATGGGCCATATAAAAACGTGGGTTAGTAACCCATTGGTTTGCCATCACTGCCCTAGACATTCCATTGCATCCAGAAATATGAAACGTTTGGTGCGGTTTTCACACTGGCATTGGACCATATTTCTTTAAAAATAAGACCGGAACTTTTGTTGCAGTCAATGGAGATCGTTACGCACCATGTTCAATGATTTTTGAGATACAGTCAAATCACGAAACAACAACATCCCAGTTATTTCGTAAATCCCGAAATAAACAATTTCCGAAAATCAGAAAGGCACTGGACTATGAGTATAGGAAACTTGATAATTTCTCAAGTTGTCAGTTAACTTGACTGGCAGAATAGCCCTGTTAGGAATACGTTTGTTCTACTTAGAAGTAGAAGATCAATAATTTCCACTATTGTTACTATTAATTTGAATATAGAGACCGGGTAAAAACCTTGCTACTTAGTTTCTTCACTACATAGTCAGAAATGAGTTATAGCCGTTAATTATTTTTTTATTTCGAGCGATATTGGAAGTTTACAAAAATCTGAACCAAAGTTTAAGATTCATCTCCTCCAAATTTTCCCAAAACGCATTCCTTGCATCCGATTCAAGCGAGGCCTCGGGCAGCTAGTATGTAATAAAAATACTATTAAAAAATTTTAAAAAATATCTAAACTAATAGAACACAACTGAAACTTAAAGTGCCATTTCCATTCAGAATAAAAATGATTATTTAACCGCCGGATTTACTATTTACAAAATCTTGGTGATTACAAAAATACATGCATAAATATATTAGTTACGATTTCTTTCAGAGTGAAAAAACATCCACATTTCTTTCGCTAAGCATGTATACCTAGTTGGAGATATATAAAAAAATAACTAGCAGGAAAAATAAAAGAAACACAAATTTTATTTTCTCTTACTTTCAGGATGCTGAAAATCTTGCTTACAAAGTTGGAGTTTTGGTGCAGAAGCTCGCTGGAGGAATTGGTGCTGATATTGTTAATCCCAGGAGTCATTTCAATTCTCGAATATAAATTGAGTGTACCACAATATAAGATGCACTTATACTTTAAGCTAAATTTTGCATCACTGGCATAAGGACTATAAGTTGACTAAATTCACCAATCAATGGAAAAGATACCTCACGTTTTATGTGGCTCGTAATAAGCAAGACAGACAAATCCGGAAACCCAAAATCCCGAACGACAAAAGACCGACGCGACAAAAAAAATTAACGTTTATATCTCCTAAGCTGTATAAGATATCTAGATGATATATGTACTATTGGGAAGGTATTAAAAATATCTTTACTTTATGCAAAAAATATTTTATCCAAAATCGTGTACATTTGGAGAAAACTTTTAATTTTTAATATTATGTTCTGTTCTTTTGTTTTTTTCTCTGAAAAATGCTGTTTGTGCTGTCCTTAATTTAAGCCAATTAGAATTAAAATTTTTTGTGTGAGTATTTACTAATTTTAATAATATTAGCCGCGTTTCTTTTGTCGCGTTTTCTTTGGTTATTGGTTCGGTTCAAATAGTCGATCCGTAACCTGGCTAAGCCTTTTCAAATTTCCCCTCCGTCGAATAATAGCCCGAACAGTCAGGTCGCTAGCGGATAGCCGCTGTCAAAATTACATTAGTTCTTATGGGAAACGAGAAAAAAATAAAATTTCCCCTCAGTCGCTAGCGACTGAACTCGCAGCGACTGCTCTATTTCTAATTTAGTCGCTCCAGTCGCTTGCCTGTTTGCTTTGTTTAGAAAAATTTGACATTTCGTTTTAACGAAATAGAAATACATACAGGAGTTAAGTCGCTGTAGCGAGCGACTTGATTGTAATCAACTTCTGGCGAATGACAACTCCAGTCGCTCTAGTCGCTGATTTCAGCGACCTGACTGTGTTCGGGCTATAACGCGAGCATTGTTCACAGCTTTCGTTTCCCTTTATGCTTCCTATATAAATGCTATATGATAAAGCGAGATAGCTATATGTATATATAATTTTTTATACCCTACACCCGAAGGGATGAGGGTATATTCACTTTGTTCTTCCGTTTGTAACGCATAAAAGAAGGCGTGGCAGCCACCCCTAAGGAACGGGCCAGTGGGGCAACCGCTCGGGGCCCCGCGCCTCACACTTTTGGTCCATTTTCTAACTAAAACGTTCAGTATATACTATATACATATGTATATTTCAGTATAAAAGAAGAGTGTAGCTGCGTTTTTGAATTAAACACACGAATGAATAATGTAACAGCGTAAAATTACGACAAGAAAGGAGAATTAAAAAAAAAATTGAGTATATTTTTTAGCAGGTTCTTTCTGCGCAGGATCCTGGATGCTATCCTGGATGTTTCTGCGTGCCGGCCTTTGGCCGGGGCAGTCATTTGGGCGTTATTTCCCGGAGCCGCGCAAAATATGCCAATTTTAAAGAAGCGATATTTACGTGGGTATATCCCAGTGTTGGCCATCTCATATGCACGCGTGCAAAATTCTTCTCTCGGCGAAATGTTTCTCTCGAAAACTGCGAACTGCATTTTTGAACTGTCAAAATTTACATGGGCCTTACATGGGAAATGAGAAAAAAGTTTTATTTCTCATTTGCAGTTATGATTCTTGCAGTTCGCAGTCAAGCTAATTCTAATTTTGACAACTGCATTTTGCTTATTCCGTATTATTGTTGTTGTTCTTGTTATTATTTTTGTGTGTTTGGTGTTGCAGCTGCCGTTATGGTCTGCATTTGCAATTTATTTATTCGTTGTTGATCAGCTCGTATATTTTCCAAGAACCTGGGACCCCGAGCAGTTGCTCGGAACTTTTTTTCGAACGTTGCTAAATTTTATGAATAAGGTTTAATGGGCGAAAAATTTTAAAAATAAGAGTTTTGGTTTATTGCAGTGTGAATAGTAAAAAAATGCCGTTCTGTATTTTTTAACCGAAGGGAAAACACATGTTCCCTGCATACTTTAATAACTTTTTGAATTGTAATAGAAATTTTTTGCCTTGAAAACATTAACATCTGTTGATACATTTTTTAAAGTTTTACAAAACAAAACAAAAATATTTAAATACATATTGACATTTTATCTCAGAAAAGAACAAAATTTAATAACAAAAACAAAACAATGTCAATATTTGTTAATAAATTATGAAAACTCTTGTTGATCAACTTTAATAGAGGAAAAACCTACCAAAATTAATTTTTTCGAAAAAAAAAACCTCGACAGATAAATTTGCAATCTTTTAATCTACCTAATATGTGAATATCAAAGAAATCATTAGAGCCGTTTTCTTGTTAAAAAAAGATTTTTTACTCTTTCTTTTACAACTTCCGCAATTTTCTTAAAATACATTTTTGAAAGTTTTTTATTTACTTTTTTATTAATATTTAGTTAATTTTTAGAAAGGACAATTTCAGATTTGCCCCCAAAAAACACAGGGGCGGCCCTAAAGTAAAGGGCGGCAGCTAAAATTTTCGCTTGTGACAAAAATTACGATTACAGAAGAACGAGTAGCCGAACGAATATTCTTTTCCATTTAATCCTCTTTGATATCGAAAACAGAGAAAATCAAACCATTGCTTGTCGCTACTTTTTTAATAGTCTTAATAAAAAAAAATTTGAGAACTGAAGTTCTCAGCTCATAGTCCGGATCTAAAGATCAAATTTCATTGCCGTGTTTACCGTATTGGAAGTTATCTCAAAAAAAATGGGCGTGACGCCCACTGGTATACCATACCATATAATGAGATTTTTGTTGAGAAAATCGGTGTTGTAAATGAGTTAATATATCAAAATTTACTATCTGTACATTAAATAAAGGTGGGCGTCGCCCGCCTAATTTTTATCATCACATCGACAGATGCGGATGTAGGGTATATGAGCTTCGCCAGACCAAAGTTAACGCTCTTACTTGTTTTACATGTTTTGACTTTTATTTTCGACAATAAATTATAAATTTCTGTAAACATGTGCAAATAAACAAATGAAATTAATGTAGCCAATCCATAATGTAATAAATTTAATTATGTGACCATACCGTTTTTTTTTAATGCATTTTTTTTCTATTCACACAAAATTATATTTCTTCCTTTCACGCACATTTTTTTGACTTTGTATGTTTGTATTTTTTTGGCAGCAGCTAAACTGACAGCTTGACTAATGTATTTTAAACGCCACACTACACTACCCTACGGCTGAACTAATTGGACCTTAATACCGAACATTTTTTGATGGACTTAGCGACGCTGGCAGAGTAATTTTCCCCTTTCATTCTTTATAAATATAACTTCACAAAATATGTACAAAACGCAAAATAATTCGGCAGCGAGCTCAATGCTAAAAGTTGAAAAGAATACAGAAGAATAAAGTCTTATTCCTTGATTCAGGTGCAGAAATAAAAAAGCAAATAAATTAGACCGTTGGCAGGAAACAACAAAACACGAAACTGCTGCTGGCAAGAGACATGATGGAAGAATGAAGGGTGAAAATTTCTCTGCCAGTGTCGCTCAGTCCGTCAAAAAATGTTCGGTATTGATATATAGTGAAACTTAAAATTTTTTTTATCAAATTTAAACCTCATGAAATCTATTATTCTAATTATAGAATAGAATATCGGTGCGACTTGTCAAAAATTTTCTGTCATTAAAGCGCTGGCAGAGAGTTTGAATTTGTATTGCCTAACCTCTTCAATAAGTTTTCCCTTAATATCCATTCTAAAAATATTAAAACTTAATTAAATTAACATCAATATGATTAAAATTAGTAAATACTCCCACAAGAAACTTATTTTCCAAATTTTTAAATCAAAAAATTCAATTCAAATATCAAATCGAATGTAAACAAACGAAAACGAGTCACAGACTTTTTATTTTTTTCTCGTTTCCCATAAGAGCCAATGTTATTTTGACATTGCATCTTGCTGCGGCAGCTATTATTATGTACGTGACCCTGCGTTTACACATGCCAGTTGCAAGTTGCAAGTTGAGAATACGTATTGTCTTCGAAATTGTATACATGTTTCGAAAATGAGCAGCAACTTGCAAGCGAGTTTACACCGGCAAGTGCAAGTTCATTTCAAAAATGTCTACGAGCACGAAGGTTCTGGCCAGAGCTGGGGAGTACTGATTCCTTTGGGAATTAAATTCCACCTCAATTCCAATTCCAAGGAATTAGGACTTTGGAATTAAGTACTTTTCAAGCAAAAGGAATGGAATTGAGTGAGTCTCAATTCCTTTTGAAAGGAATTGGACTTGGAATTGAGCAAAGAAATTCCTTTCACATGGAATGGAATTGTAAGTCCCGATTCTTTGGAATTGGATTTGAAATTGAAGATTTTAATTCCTTTTGAGGAATTAAGGGTGGAGGAATTGAAGTCCTTTGCTGGCGTTTGAAACCTTACTGTGTGTATGATAGTAAGTTGAAGTGTAAGTGTAAGTTGAAGTAGAAGAAGACATGTACGAAGATTTTGGCAAAAAAACTTTTATTGTTACACTTGATGGGAAATATATAATATGTATGTGATATTAATACTAAATTAAATTGATTGGGTGGTCGGTGGGTGGAGATCCCCAAAGTGGTCACAAGGGTTTTTTTACCCAAAATTTTGTTACTATAGGAATTGATCGAAACAAATTTTGTACCAATTGGTATATGAGTTCATGAAAGGATCTCCCCCTTTCCCCAGCTCTGATTCTGACGAAAGTTCTCGTTATATATGTATATATATACAGGACTACTCAGATCCCATAATAGTTTATGTGAACTATATAAACTAATAATTTTAGTTATCTCAACTTTTGTTTAATTTAATATTCATTGATTGATTCAAAAACTATTTAATTGTCTTCGCGATTTTTAAACTGTTAGTAGTTTATATTGGCACACTTTTGAAATGCAACTGGAGTTAAGGACAAATTTTCAAAAAAGCGATATTGAAAATCGCATTTACGCTGGGAAACAATTACAAGATTGGAAAGTGGCCCTGGTAGAAAATATTCTCTCCCCTATTATTTATTATATTTGGCCATCAATTTATTATCTTTAACAAAGCATAGTTTTAAAAATCAAAATTTTAAAATAATTTTTATTTCATATTTTTCTTATGTTATATTATATAACTTCATTTAAATTTATAAAAATTTAAAAAATTTTTTATTTATAAAACTTTTTCGATTTCTAAAGTAATATTTTAAAGTTATATAACTTTAGCTTGTAACAAACATATTTCGCACTCTGGTAATATACAAAACAATACAACAGCTTTTTAAAAAAGTCCTGGCAATTATGATTTCTAAAATAAATGTAAAAATTCATTAAACACTGCAGAATTTATCAAAATACAAAAACAAAATGTACACATCTGTCATTTTACTTGCAGCTATTGTCAAAAATTTACTAGCAAGCACATTTCGGTGCCAGTAGCCTTGCAAGTTCGAAAGCTGTGAGTGGTTTAGTAAAAAAGTTTGACTGTGTTCCGTTTTTCGAACTGTTACTTGCACGTGTAAACCCAAGGTGAATTAAAAAAAAACAAAATTTTAAATTAAGGGGGTTATTCCTGAACGCCCGGGCCTTGAAGGCCCAGGAGTGACTAATGAGTCCCATCAGTCAAAACATACATATTTCGAGCGTATGGGATAATTCTACGTAAGGTTTTTTGTTAATTTTCTTTGTCTGTCATTTGTTGTATATCAATATACCAACTCAGACGAAAAATTGTTACCAAGCTTGAAGTATTTTACATATTCCTTTAAGTAATTTTTAAAAATGTAAACATTTTGCAGCCAAAATTCGCTTTAGTGGTATCTGGTAACATCGGTTTGCTGACATGTCTTATCAGCCATGTGAGCTGGTATACAGAAACCTAGGTGTAGAAAAGAGACTTCATTGGAACTTTGTTTCGGCTGTGTTCATGGCTATAAATAAACGCGAGGAAAAGGGATAAAGTAATTAGAGCTAATCTCGGAGATTGTTGTTGGTGTAAAAATGGCCGCCTGTAAACAAAACCGTGCTTTGAAGTATTTTTTTGATGGTGCTCAATTTGGGTTAAATAATTTTTTCATTTTTGTGCATATTTTGCAAAATTCATTAGATATAAACGCACGTTGAAGTAATAAAGTGTATCTGAATGGATTTTTATAAGTATTTAAGATAAAAGTGCACAAATTTTTAGATAGATGTAAACAGACGCATGGTTTTCCGATGGGCATTGTATGACATGTGAAAGACGAATCACATCAGGTTCTAAAAGTGGTTGAAATTCGTATGTTTTCATCTACAGACCTGAAAAGCATGTAAGAAAACCAACAACATACGTAAAATCGGGACTCGCTTGCTTGTTCTTCTTTTTCAGAAAGCAAAGCATCTGTTCAGCGAAAATAACAAAGCATAATTGAGAAGAGTTCATGGGAGTTAAAGGCCCGGGCGTTCAAGAATAACCCTTTAAAATCGATTTTAGTCAGCTGATAGAATAGAGTTTCGCATCTGATTTTTCCTAATACAGATTTTTAAATTTTGCATTAGTAAGCTGAAGTTCTTTTGCAATCGGATTGAAAAATTAAAGAAAAAGCAACAGAAAGTACTTGGAAATTTTGTTGGAAAGAAATCAATGCAAGACTTGAAGTTGGCTATAAAGGCAACTAATATAAGTTAAACACCACAGCATGTAGGTTTTTGTAAAAATATGTATAAAAAAATGTTTGATAAAAACCCTCCTTCCAGAATTGTAATACATTTATTTTCTTGGTAATCTGGGAGTTAAGTATGGTCTCTCAAATTTAAAAGATCAGCTATAAGGCCAAAGTGTCACATTTTCAATTAAAAACATCGATAAGTAGGATAAAAGCAATGTCTAGTATTACAAAAATAGTTCAAAAAGAAGAAGAGGGAGATGCGTCTAATGGGTTCAGTGGAAATCCCCAGTCGTCTGTTGCTCAAGCGAATATAAAATCACCAAGTTTAAATAGTGGTGGCCAGTCCAGCAGCCCATGTCCTCCAGAAGGTACCCGACAGAACAGTTTGCAAAGAATCCAACAGCGCAAACAGAAAGTTTTTAACCTACCAATGTCACAGAAACTGGCCAAATTATCGATGTATTCTGCTTGTCAGGTTGATGGTTGTCGGTGCACTGGATGGAAGACACCACAAGAAAATCGCCACCGTGACGTTGAATCGTCCTACTGTCCTGAATTTGAGGAAGAATGTCGAATTGCTAATTGCAAACACGCCCTTCAAAATCATATTTCGCACCTTGATGGTATTTCTAGTGCAGAGATGAACAACTTGTTAGGTGCGATTATTGATATGGAAAATCTGTTCATGTCTATGCAACGCGTCGAGGATGAAGATACTAAAAAAGTTTATTTATACTTATTTCGCTTATTACGGCAGTGTGTTATTACCCGCCAGCAACCTGTTATCCGCGGCCCTCTTGGAGACCCACCTTTCGAATCGCCGTGCATAGCCAAAGCTATATCATCTTTTGTATTTTATAAGTATAACCATCTAAGCCAAACTGAGCTGCAAACTATGACTGAAGTGGCTAAAACGTTTTTAAATTTTTTGAATCATTATAACTTTGAGCCACCTTCAATGCGCCGTGTAGATCTAACGCACGAAGATGCTTCTAATTACAAGATAAATTACACGCGCTGGCTGGTGTTCTGTCATGTTCCAGCTTTTTGTAATTCATTGAGACACTTTGAAACATCGCTGGTTTTTGGTCGCACATTACTCAAGGCTGTTTTTCAATATATGGCACAACAGTTGAAAAAGAAATGTATATCTGAAAGAGATCGTTTTCCTCTTGATAAGCGTTCGATAATTACGCAAATGCCGAAGTTTTTGGAATCATTGAAGGGCGAGTTGCTAAGAGAAGATTCACCGATTTGGGATCAATCATACCGACCACCTGCAGCGTTTCTCGTACAACAGCGCAAACGACAGCAGGAAAGCGCTGCCCACACTTCCACGAGTGGAAGTAAAAAAATATGTAACACTGAACCAGCTCAAAAGAAACTTAAGAAAGAATTGCTTGAACGAGGAAGTGGGTAAATATAGAAAAATTAAAATATTAACGAAAGAAAAAATGAAAAACGTACCTCATTTATAATACTTAATAAACTATCAGCTACCTATCTGCAATATAGGATAATCGAGCATTTATGACACGAAAACAGTCTTTCCACGTTATAATTATAAATTACGATTTCGATTCGATTATAAAATCAATAAAAATAATATAAGTGTTTCCACATTTTAGAGTATTGGACCGTTTAATAGATCAAGAAGGCGTTGTGACGAACCTTTCTTGGCTCCGGGTATGCTCGCCGGATGTCCAGGGTTCGGAACAGAAAATTTGTTGATTTGCAGAGGACCGGGGAAGAGAAAACACTGCTTCGTTTCTTTTCTTAATTCACTTTATTAAATTTTTCTTCTTCTTAGATTAATTATAGTCTTCAGTCACTATCGCCGATTCACTTCTTTAAAAGAGATACATATTCCAATATATTTTAAAACAAATGCCTAGTTCGTTCTCTGTCTGTTGTAGACTTCGTCGTGCCAATGTACTGACGACCTACAAGGCCCGGCTCGGTCTTCGTCTGTTGTCGTCTTTGTCGTGCCAACGTACCGATGACCTACAAGGCCCGACTCGGTCTTCGTCTGTTGTCGTCTTTGTCGTGCCAACGTACCGACGACCTACAAGGCCCGGCTCGCTCTTCGCCTGTTGCTGTCTCTGTTGTGTCAATCGTACCGACGACCTACAAGGCCCGGCTCGCTCTTCGTTTGTTGCCGTCTCTGTCGTGTCAACGTACCGACGACCTACAAGGCCCGGCTCGCTCTTCGTCTGTTGTTGTCTCTGTCGTGTCAACGTACCGACGACCTACAAGGCCCAGCTCGCTCTTCGTCTGTTGTTGTCTCTGTCGTGTCAACGTACCGACGACCTACAAGGCCCAGCTCGCTCTTCGTCTGTTGTTGTCTCTGTCGTGTCAACGTACCGACGACCTACAAGGCCCAGCTCGCTCTTCGTCTGTTGTTGTCTCTGTCGTGTCAACGTACCGACGACCTATTAGGCCCGGCTCGCTCTTCGTCTGTTGTTCACGTTCCTCAATCGTCAGCTCGAAGGTCTTCTGCGCAGTCCACTGTTCTTACCGGTTTGACCGCTGCCGCTTGACTGACCTACTTAGTTTGTTTTTCTTATTCTATATCCTCGTGGTCTGTCTTATTTGAGTCTCGCGAGAGCGTTTCGAGACTCTCGAGATCAGCTGTTTTCTTATCCTGGCTTATTTCTATTCCCACAGGGTGATCATGATTACTCTTTTAAACTAATATTACATTATCTTAACTCTATTACATTCTTATTTTAAATTCATTTTGATAAATTATAAATTAAAATTTAAACAAATTTATAAAAAAATAAGATGCGAGTGCGTGGTCATTGTTGGTGGGGTGAAAACGAGGTGGACCGACTTTCACCCTCACACTTTCCCCTTACTTGGCCACCAGGAGCTCAGTGACCTTCACGTTGTCGCTGCGGCAGATCAAAAAGCTTAGCTGTCAGCCGTTGCCGGAATTTTACAACGGATCGCTGGAATCGTTCCTCTTGGGATGGCTTGGATTGATCGTTCATGGTGCCTGTTTGACCGCCGCCGCTTGACTAACACTTCTGTCTGGTTCGAGTCGTTAGTTGTGTGAAAGGTTTTCAATTCACTGATGTGGGCCACGCGGTCTTTCCTGGTCGCCTTTAGTCGCAGTCGGACGATTACGGGTGAAGTAAACCCAATAACCGTGTACGGCCCGCAGTACTTTGGTGCTAGTTCCGTGTTAAAGTCGTCAATTGCTTTTGAGGTCAGCTGTTGCTTGACTAGAACCTGTTGTCCAAGGTGTGGTACCCAATGGCGCCGTCGTAAGTTATATTGTCGAGCTTGGTCTTGTGCAGCCCGTGTTAGATTTGTTTTATATCGTTGACACGAGTCGCAAGTCCGCACATAGCGACTTATGTCGCGGAACATACCCGGCCAGTAATACCGGTTAGTGATCCGATGTATAGTTTTGCGGATGCCCAGGTGACCGGCACTGGGAGCGTCATGGTTTTGTTTTATTACTTGTTCACGTAAAGGCGTTGGTACACAGAGCTTCCAGGGAGTACAGTCTTCGTTGTTTGGATTTCGTGGAAAATGTTGGTATAGTTGCCCTTCTACGAATGCGTAGTCCGAGTACTTGCTGGGATTTTGTTTGACCTCACTGCACTTCTTCTGGAGCCATGCACATTTATCTGGAGGAGCAGTGTTTACTACTACTCGTTGCAATGCTTTCCTCGGCTGTCGTGACAGCACGTCAGCTACCACATTGTGTTTTCCTTTCCTGTTTGAAAACTGTTGTAACTCTGCTTCTAGAAATTCGGCGACTTTCATAGTTTCCCCAGGCTTGGTGTCCGTGGTGATCCTGCGATTCGTTAGGTTCCTATTACTAAGCGACTTATCTAGAGTCAAATGTTCTCCACCGCAACTGAAGGAGGCGCCGGCTTCACGTAGGAAGTCCATTCCCAAGATTACATCGTCGGTGGCTTTAGGCATAATCATAAAGCGGAATTGGCCTTTAAAATTTCCCAATGTTAATTCTGTTGTTACGGCTTGGTGCAGAAATTGTACTGAGCCATCTGCCATGGTTACGTCTGCTTCCATGGGCACATAATTACATTGGTTCCCAAGTTTTTCTACGAACGCCCTACTCATAAAATTCGCGGAAGCTCCAGTGTCGATGGTGGCTGCAGCAGGTATGCCGTTCAGTTGAACGTGAGCACGAATGCGGTTGGCTTCGTCTTGTAAGGTATTGGAGGATGTATTCGTGGGGAGATGGCCTATCCTCAGTTCGGATTTTTCCGTAGCGTTTCCCGGCTTCTTACAGCACTGTATTGTGCGCACTCCTCGACGTCCACAATTCCAACAGAAAAGGAGCTGAGGATTCTGGCAGCGACGAGCGAAATGTCCCTCTTGTCCGCACTTTCTGCAAGCCGATCTTGGGTTAATAAATACCTCGTCATGAGCGTAGTTAAGAGCCTGTGATCCAGGTGGTTGCGTGGTTTGGGCTACCGTGTCCTGGATGATTAATCGATGTTGCTCTTTTCGGGATTGTTCTGGTTGGCGATCCTTGATGCTTTCCAAATCTTCTGCCATGGAAATCAGCTCGGCTAACGTGGCGAAATCCTTCCGGCGAATGTACCATTGATAATCTGGGTGAGCATTCTGGAAAATTCGTTCGAGTTGTTGCTCTGCGGTGTAACCAGCATGTCGCGTTAGGTTCTGAATTTCTAACAAATATGTTTTGAAGGGCTCCTTGATCTTTTGATGTCTATTTCGAATATCGTCATCCAAACGTTGCCAGAATCGCGCTGGTAGAAAGAATTTCAGGAAATCCTTTTTGAACATTCCCCAGGAGGTCCAATGCTCGTTATTATTCCGAAACCATGTTAAAGCGGTATCTTTCAAAAGCTCCGGCATAGTCCGGGGTATGAGACTAGGGTCAATGTTGTATGCTTCTGTCAACTCTTCAACCCTCTCTATGAAGGATATTGGATCCTTTGTCCCATCATATCTAATTGACCACTTTCGAACCTGATCAATCACCATCATCGGTGGGCTGTTCTGTTGCGGCTGGTTTGTGTGTGTTGTATTCCGAATGCTCTGACTTTTGAGCGTGTCCCTGATTTCGGGGATGACGACTTTGGAACGGAAATCCTCGGCGCTGACTTCTTGAATCTCTTGGCCTGGCGATGGCTCACGTTGGTGTTTTATTTCCAATTCTGCTAGGCGGACCTGTATATCGTTGTCCGGAGCTTGGTTGGTGATGAAGGACGCTAGACGCTTTCGTAATTCGGTAACGGTTCCTGTTGTGTCGAGACCAAATTCTACTGCGTAGTTGTAAAGGTCCCCCTTTTTTAAATAGTACACCCATGAGGTAGTTGGCATGGTGACAGCTGCTTAGTATGGTACTTTGTTTTTAGTCACTTTTTCTTTAGTATTTAAGTTCATTTACGTTTGGTATTATTTTAGTTTTATCCTTATTTCACAATTAAATTTTATTGTTATTTATTTTATTATGACATTGTTTATTTTTCACTTCACTTTGTCTTTTTGTCTCTTTCTCTGCTGTTGAGTCTATAGTCCCTGCTCGGGCGCCACTGTGACGAACCTTTCTTGGCTCCGGGTATGCTCGCCGGATGTCCAGGGTTCGGATCAGAAAATTTGTTGATTTGCAGAGGACCGGGGAAGAGAAAACACTGCTTCGTTTCTTTTCTTAATTCACTTTATTAAATTTTTCTTCTTCTTAGATTAATTATAGTCTTCAGTCACTATCGCCGATTCACTTCTTTAAAAGAGATACATATTCCAATATATTTTAAAACAAATGCCTAGTTCGTTCTCTGTCTGTTGTAGACTTCGTCGTGCCAATGTACTGACGACCTACAAGGCCCGGCTCGGTCTTCGTCTGTTGTCGTCTTTGTCGTGCCAACGTACCGATGACCTACAAGGCCCGACTCGGTCTTCGTCTGTTGTCGTCTTTGTCGTGCCAACGTACCGACGACCTACAAGGCCCGGCTCGCTCTTCGCCTGTTGCTGTCTCTGTTGTGTCAATCGTACCGACGACCTACAAGGCCCGGCTCGCTCTTCGTTTGTTGCCGTCTCTGTCGTGTCAACGTACCGACGACCTACAAGGCCCGGCTCGCTCTTCGTCTGTTGTTGTCTCTGTCGTGTCAACGTACCGACGACCTACAAGGCCCAGCTCGCTCTTCGTCTGTTGTTGTCTCTGTCGTGTCAACGTACCGACGA
Organism: Conops quadrifasciatus; assembly: GCA_949752815.1. Lineage (NCBI taxonomy): Eukaryota > Metazoa > Arthropoda > Insecta > Diptera > Conopidae > Conops > Conops quadrifasciatus. The sequence goes on from OX457079.1 coordinate 18,425,626, forward strand.
CCTACAAGGCCCAGCTCGCTCTTCGTCTGTTGTTGTCTCTGTCGTGTCAACGTACCGACGACCTACAAGGCCCAGCTCGCTCTTCGTCTGTTGTTGTCTCTGTCGTGTCAACGTACCGACGACCTATTAGGCCCGGCTCGCTCTTCGTCTGTTGTTCACGTTCCTCAATCGTCAGCTCGAAGGTCTTCTGCGCAGTCCACTGTTCTTACCGGTTTGACCGCTGCCGCTTGACTGACCTACTTAGTTTGTTTTTCTTATTCTATATCCTCGTGGTCTGTCTTATTTGAGTCTCGCGAGAGCGTTTCGAGACTCTCGAGATCAGCTGTTTTCTTATCCTGGCTTATTTCTATTCCCACAGGGTGATCATGATTACTCTTTTAAACTAATATTACATTATCTTAACTCTATTACATTCTTATTTTAAATTCATTTTGATAAATTATAAATTAAAATTTAAACAAATTTATAAAAAAATAAGATGCGAGTGCGTGGTCATTGTTGGTGGGGTGAAAACGAGGTGGACCGACTTTCACCCTCACAGCGTTAGTGAGAGGAATAGACACATTTTTTTGTCTGGCAATATTTGTACTCCAGTGCAGTAAAGCTATATTGACAAATTTTCATCGAACATGAAGATTTATAATTTATACCAATATATCAAAACTAGCACTATTTATAGAAACGAAAACAAAAAAAAATAAGATTATCTATATATACGGTTTACTATATATAATAGTACGTTTGTAGTTTTAATGATTTATGACCTCCTGATTTACAAATTAATTTTAGTTAAATATTATAAAAATCTCAACGAATAGAATTGGTATATTATATTAATCCTTCTACTTCATTTGTATGCACTATGTGATATAACTTGTACTTTAATTTCTCAAAGGAAGGGAATAGATTTTTAACAACACCTATAATAATAATTTTTACACTACATCTATAACGAAAGAATTTTTTCGATTCGGTTAAATCCTATTGCAGTATTCAGACGATACGTATAATGGTTCCAAACGACCTAGGGGTGGACGAAAATCTAGTCTTCGGTGAATGATAAGGGCATAAGGTCTGCCTTTTGGTGATTAGCATATTGTCATCTAAACTGGGCTCCAAACTTTATTTTTAATGTTTTCTTATTAATATTTTAGAAAGCTTTGTATGTGTTTATAAAACTTTTTCGTCTTCCGTTTTAACGCATCTTCATGAAATTTTGCACAAGAAATCAAAGAAAATAAGATCAGAATCACGCCTTCACTCTATAGTAAATATAAATATTTTTGTCAGAGTTAAAAGATTCTGATTATTTTCATTTAAATTTTTCAACTGATTTCGAAGATGTAATTTTTTAAAAATTGCTTTACTTTCGGAGTAAAATGTCTATATAAAATTAATTTTTGTTTGTATTTACAAGCGAGCATTGTCACAACGATCTATCTGATGAAACCGTTCTGCGTGCGTTAAAGGCTGTGTCTGAATCAAAAGCATCAAATAAATCAGAAATTCTCTATCCATTAAATGTTTCCCGTGATGAAAATGTAAAAGCGGAGGAGTCGCAACGAGCTATAGAATTTCACATTGTAGGAAATTCACTTACTAAGCCAGTTGGGAAACAAACTATGCTTTGGCTGCTCGGTCTTCAGAGTGTTTTCGCGCATCAGTTACCAGAAATGCCACGGGAATATATCAGCCAATTGGTATTTGACACAAAGCACAAGACGTTAGCATTAATTAAAGAAAATCAGCCTATTGGAGGAATATGTTTTCGCCCATTTCCCAGTCAGGGTTTTACAGAAATAGTGTTCTGTGCCGTAACAATGTCTGAACAGGTGAAAGGCTATGGCACTCATTTAATGAATCATTTAAAGGACTACAGCATTCAACGTGATATTCGTCATCTACTAACCTACGCCGATTGCGATGCTATCGGTTACTTTAAAAAGCAAGGCTTCTCAAAGGATATAAAACTGGCCCGACCTGTTTATGCTGGATATATAAAGGAGTATGATGGTGCGACCCTGATGCACTGTGAGCTTCATCCTAGCATCGTAAACACGCAATTTATATCGGGTAAGATTTCAGTTTCTTTATTTTTACTTTTTTCTCTCATGAGTTTCTTCAAACTCATAGTAATAAGAACTCAACGTGAAATTCTGAAAGAGCTAATTGCACAACGGCATAATGAAGTACAGAAAATACGACCTGGTCTAACTTGTTTTAAAGAAGGTCTTCGATCAATACCTGTGGAATCTATTCCAGGATTGCGTGAAATTGGATGGAAACCACAAATGCGTGCGCAAAGAACGGCTCGCCCTTTAGAAGAATCGTCGGATCCTGATAAATTGGCCGCTTCATTTTCTACTATTTTACAATCAGTAAGACAGCATGCATCAGCATGGCCTTTTTTGCGTCCTGTGACAGTAACTGAAGTCCCAGACTACTATGAACATATTAAATATCCAATGGATTTGAAGACCATGGGTGAAAGACTTAAAAAGGGCTATTACGTGACTAGACGTCTTTTCATGGCAGATATGGCACGTATATTTTCTAATTGTCGCTTTTATAATTCGCCGGAAACGGAGTACTATCGCTGTGCGAATTCTTTAGAACGTTATTTTCAGACAAAGATGCGTGAATTAGGTCTTTGGGATAAATAAGAACTCCTTATTGCCACTTACTTCAAAATAAAACGTACATGATTATCCGATTGCTTCTTTGTAAGACCAAACTGACAATTTTAGAAATGTAATATTTATCATTTATTGGTAAAATTTTATTATGAAATTCATTAAAAAAATTATGGAAAACTCCATGACAAATTTAAGAAAAGAGGAAATTACTGAGAAATGCGTCTGTATCGCTTTTGTCTTAATACTCTAAAGAATTCTTTTCATTACTATTGTAGATACAAACAAATAAAAATTCGTTGTTATGACATTGAAGTTGTTGTATATCTAGCGTAAATCCAAGGAAACTTGAGTTGTCATACTTTGTAAAGAATTTGTCATATTTTTGCTGCCTACCATTTTTGTAAGGACAAATTTTTGTGGAAATGTGGTAAATTTTTCCTCGAAAAAATATTTTTTATGACTTTAGTTCCTGTTGCTTAAGCTTATTTAAAAGATGTTATCAGAATCTTCTCGGTAATATAAAGTTTTTTGCATACAGGCTTTTCCGCGTATTGGCGGCCTTCGGCCGCTGCACGGATCATAACACTTATCAAGCTGAATCCTCTCGGTCATGTATAGTTTTTTGCATGCAGGCTTTTCTGCGTTTTGGCGGCCTCGGCAGAAATCATAACCCTTAATCAGCAGAATCCTCTCGGTAATGTTAAGTCTAATTATTTTAATGTAAAGCGTTTTGCTCTCAGAATGCCTCTGTCAATCTTATCGTTCGAAAAATTAACCAAATGAGAAGGAAGATAGCTCCTAAACTAAATTCTTCGTCAAGATCTTTTTGAAATTTTTTCCAGTCAGTTTTTTAATACGAGTAAAATCTGTTAGCTTGTTTCAGAATAAACTCTATATCAATTAATTTTAAGTTAAGTAGTAAAAGATAGTGGTCAGAAAAAAAAGGGGAGCGTTAAAATGCTGAAGTTTAGGTTTATGTCATCAATAAGGGTTCTTGAAACAATAAAATGATCCAGATAAAAGGATCCGTTTGGGAATCCGTTTCTTTGGCACTTGGAGAAAAAAGTGCTAAAATTGTAAGATTATTTCTTCTTAGGTGTGGCCATTTTTGTTTCTAATTTAGTCCCTCCAAAGAGGGTTTTTGACGTTAAAATTCCCACCTATAATTTATCCATTGAAGCTAGCAGATATTTAATATATTTTGTCCAAATCTGAAGTGATTGGTGTACTGGACGAATTTGAGTAAAAGTCGATTAAACCTAACAGAAGACATTTTACAGAGTTGAGCAGTTTAACTAAAATATACATATATGAGGAAAAGCAAGGAAAAGTAAAGCAAGATGTCTCAACTTTATCTAAAAAGGTATTTTTTTAATGCTATAGCAACGCCTTGATCTTTATCATTGCGTACGAGAACACACGGTTCTATAAAGACTTTATGATTGTTTCTTAGGTGTGTTTCTTGAAAAAACGCGACGAGAGTGTTGTGTTTTTCAGTAAATTGAGCAGTTCACATACGTGTGCTATTCTCAATTAAGGAAGCTGTATTTAAAGAGATGAAATGCTTACCCATTTGCATTGAGATTAGAACAGGGAATCACTTAATGAATAATTTTCAAGTAAGCTATTTTTTTCATTTCGACGGAGGTTCCACCGTTTATTTTGCTCATGAAGCCTTTATTTTTTTCCTAGTAAGGAAGTAATATTTATACCAAACAAGGAGGAAGAAAGTTAAGAAATTAGTTGAATGGTGGTGGAGGGGGTTCCCTGACGGGGCTCGCCGGAAGCATACGTATATAACTCCTGTGTGTTTCCTGAATGATGGTGTAAAATACAATATATTTATCTCTCTATCTATCTATCTAATACTATTAAACGAGCTAAAATTTTATATATATTTGTAGCTTTTTTGAGGTCGAAAACGGCTCTAAGGATTTCTTTGATATTCACATATTAGCGAGATTGAAAGATTGCAAATCGATCTGTCGAGGTGTTTTTTTCAAAAAAATTCATTTTGGTGTTTTTTTTTTCTCTATTAAAGTGATTAATCAACAAGTGTGTAAATAATTTATTGAATTTATTGACAATGTTTTGTTTTTGTTTTTAATTTTTTTTCTGTTCTGAAATAAAAAATCATTATATGGGCCCGTATGACCCCTTTGGGGTGGCCCCACCCACCGCCCACTATGTCCAAAATCTGTTTCAAGATATTTCCTATCCCCAGGAGGGGTCGTCAATCACCTCTACCACGTGTAAAAAGCCTCAGTCGTTTTAAGCACCTCTTTATCAAGAAAGGACTTTTATAAAAGACTTTTAAAAATAAAAGTCTTTTATAACAGTTATCCAAAGACTTTTATTTTAAATTTTTTCTTTTTTTCTGTCGTTTTTTTCGAAAATGTAGCAGAACATTTTGTAATTGTTTTTAATCGTTGCCCCGATGTGGACAATTTACAACAAAAACAAAGTGTAATGAATAAGTATGCCTTTGGAGTTTGATTGGAGGGAAAGAGATACAAATGTTTCAACTGCCACTGCAAATTTTCGAACAAGCAGTAAAATTTACTGTCGGCCGGATAACTGCACAGTGGTTTTGTTATTTACTGCAATTTTTATACGTCAGTCACAAAACAGCAGTCTTGTCGATTTATGACTAGCTGTCTTCAAAACGATTTGTGCAGCGCTCTATATGCACATCTCTTTGTTTGGACTATATTTTATCTAAATTTCTGAAACTCAATATGATGCCAATATGGAACAAGTTAAGAATAGGTGCCTAGCTCCGATTTTTTCCATTTTTTTACCGTTAGGACCGGAAGTAGCCATTTATTTTTGTCGGAAGTCAGCCATCTTGGATTTAGAAGCATTTAAATGTCAAATAAATCCAACTACTAAAAGCTTAATATCTCAGTAACTAAGTGAGATATCGGAACAAGGAAGATATCGCCTCGAAGGTATTTTTACTGCCTACTTTATTAATATTTTTTAAACTTTTTCTTCCTTAATCTTTTTTGCCCATATCATAACGTTTTAGGAGTTATATCAATATTTGTGAAAATATATCAATTTTTCCTTAATAATAATTTAATAATTTTAATAATTTAATACTTTTTCTCCTAAACGAATACATTAAGGTACAGAGCGGATTATATTGCTGAAAAGCCGGTAGTTTTATCTTTAAAACTGGTAATGTGGGCGATAAATATAATAATTTTTTTTATAAAATTTAGTATTTATAAAGTAGTACTGTATTATATTTCTGTCGATGATTGTAGTGATTTGTTGAAAATTTCGTAATCAGAATTGTCGACTTCTAGTTGGACATTGTTGTGAGGGCAAAAAGGGTTATATAACCGCCCAGGCATTTGAAAAAATTCTGTTTCTTTATATTTAAATTTTCGAATCAGCATAAATTTGGCTAAATAGCCACTAAAATGCGTTTTTTATGATATTGAGGCATTGATTTTTTAACATCCTTCCTGTGTATTGGTGTGGGCATTTGTCTCCGGATCAACAAAATTTATACTGTGGTTCACTTTTAAGTGAACATAGCCTTCAGCATTTAGACAATCGTAGGCCTAAAAATATAGACGATTTATTGAAAATTCTTGTTTATTAAAACTTTTACCTTCCAAAAATCAGAGATAATGGTCCTTATCCCGTTTTTCAACTAGGATAAGGAAGCACTTGCTCAAACCCCGCTCAACCCCACAAATATCCACTGGCCTTCCACTCTGTGCCCACGATAGTACTTTTTGCGCCCGAACTTGCTCTCATCAATTTGGACATATTGACCAACACCTCCAATTTTTTGTTTATGGCATATCATGGCGTTAAAAAAATTTTCCCAGTTGCCCGCTATGGGATGAGCAATCTAAACTTCACCCTCTATAAAGGCCAACGAAACATTTTTGAGTCAAAAATATGTGAAGGTGAAAATCTTATATACGCTGAGCTTTGCCTTTTCTAAAAAATGTGTTTTCTAATCGACACTTTGTAGTCGCATACGGTCACCTTTTTTTTAATCTTCACATATAGTTTTTTACATCTAAATTAAATATTTTAAAAAAAAATATGAAAATATACCTTAATTTTTTATAATAATTTAGCGACTCAATAGAAACAATATAAAAATAGAACAAAAAACAGAAATATCATTACTAACCGCCAGATGTATCCATCGAGTCTGGTGTCATCCTTCATTAAACCTAAAGGATGACCATTGGAACATCGATACGTGCCCTCCTTTGGAATTAAATTCCAGTTAATTAACATTTTTAACGAATTTTCATTAAGACAATCATTTGCAGTAACTCCATCGTAAAAAAGTTTATAAATTTGAATAAACTTCATCAATCAATTTTCTATTCAAAAAACGAAAGTGTAACTGTTACAACAATAATACAATACAATACAACAATAATACAAAACAAGTAAGAGCGTTAACTTCGGCCTGGCCGAAGCTCATATACCCTACACCGGATCCGTCGAAGTGAGGATAAAAAGAGGGCGGGTTACGCCCACTTCCATATCACTTAATAATAGTGAATTTTTATCATTAACTCATCTACAACACCGCTTTTCCTACCAAAAACCTCATTATATGGTATGGTACAACAGTGGGCGGACCATGCCTTTTTTCTTGAGAATATTTTATTCTAGGATGGTGGACTAAGAAAAAAAAATTTTGCTTAAAATTCACTCTACAAGCTGAAAAATTAAAAGTAGGCATGGCACTGATGGGATCGGCGCAAAAAACAAAAACAACAACATAATTGGAGAGTTTGTGCTGTGCTCAATTGAAGCCAAATTTATAAATAAAATCTATTTCACAGTATTTAAATCTTTTTTTTAATCATTTTTTATTTATTTTCAAATTCTTTACTTCACACTTCGAAACACTTGGGAATTTACTCTGGCAACACTGCTTGTTTATTGCATCCTAGCTTTCCAACACTTTATTTATCACCTGTTTTACCCTGAGTTCACAAAGTTTTGCTTGTGGATTACTTGATTGATTTTATCACCGACACTATTAAATCCCTTGGAAGAATTTCTTTGAAGAGTAATTTGCAGTCATGGAAGCAGAAGATGTATGTATATAAATACTTATAGGTGTTTCAATAATCTTGAAAGTAAGAAATGGGTAGTGAGAAAGGTGTCCACGTGTATAAGTACAATTTGCGACTCTGTTGTAATTAGAAAGGTCCAGCAAAGTATTTGGTTAACCGTTGATACCTTTCACTCTATTGTGGTCTCGGTTGACCGAATATCTCAAACAATTTACAGATTTTCTTATAAGCAAATATATAAAAGATATTGTGTATACGGAAACCATGTGATACCCACTTTGTCATAATTATGTATACATATAACTCAAATCTTTTCGCTGTATCAAGCGTTTTTCTGCATAAGGCCCTTTTTGCCTTAACCAACAAAACTTCGCCTTTGCCGAAGAATATTTGGCGAATGTGTGAAATATATGTATCGAAAAATGACACCAGCTAGACTAACTCGCCTGATAAAGACATAAGTAAATGGGAAGCTCCTACGACTTTTTAATGTATTCCCATAGCCTGCAGATAACATCAGCGATAAGTTAGCTATATTTTTCCTGACTTGGTTATTGGTAGTTGTTTTATTGCTCGGATTACAATAACCGAACTAAAACTCTTCTATAATCAAACAATGCACTGGCACACATACGGAAAAGCCCTTTCTAACAAACATCCTTCACTACCCCAATATTTGTTCGGGGTATACCGAAATATGCAACGAATCTCGCATTTTACCGTTCTTCAAGGCCACTCTGGCTTCAAGCCCGTCTTGGTTTAGACAGTTAAAAAATGTAGACAGGGAACAAAACTGCAGTGGAAAGCTAAAATAATGAAACTTTACTACTCACATTCACTACCAAGCAGTGGAATTCTCTGAAATACAAATCACGTTTCTAAGTTACAATTAAAAAATATTTAGAATTAGCTGTTGCCCGAAACTTCGTTCGCGTGGAATAGTGCTTGCTCTAACTTAGTTCGATTGAATGATATAAATATATATATGTATATACATCACAGTCGTTCGCTTGCATACATAATCGTACAGAACCTGGGTCCCCGAGCAGTTGCGAAGGGAAAACACTTTGCCTGTATAATTTAAAATTTTTTTAAATCTTATAAACATTTTTGCCTCGAAAACATTGACAACTGTTCATAAATTTCTTGAAGTTTTGCAAAACAAAACAAAAATATTTGAATATATACTGACATTTTATTTCAGAACAGAAAAAAATTTAAAACCAAAAAAAAAAACAATGTCAATAAATTCAATAAATTATTTACACACTTGTTGATCATCCACTTTAATAGAGAAAAAAAACCACCAAAATGAATTTGTTAGAAAAAAACACCTCGACAGATCGATTTGCAATCTCTCAATCTACCTAATATGTGAATATCAAAGAGATCGTTAGAGCCGTTTTTGACCTCAAAAAAGTTACAAATATATATACAATTTTAGCTTGTTTAATAAGATTAGATAGATAGATATGATATACACGACACTTTTTAATTTGGATAGGAGAGGCCCGTTATAGGCTTGCCTTGACAACTCGAGCGCCCAAGAGATACTTGCTTGTTTGTGTCTTATCACGATATAAATTAATTTATTATTGACATCTATTCTGTCCAGCACAATGTTTACTTAATTTAAAATTGAGATTGAATTCCCCTACAACCCTTCATCTCCTATTTAGAGGTAGACTTTTTATAAAATAGGTACCCTATGTCCCTCGTCAGGGTTCCAGCTACCTCCACACCAAATTTCAACAAAATCGGTGTAGCGGTTTAGCCGTGAAAAGGTAACAGACAGACAGGCTTACTTTCGCATTTATAATATTACTAGCTGTTGCCCGCAACTTCGTTCGCGCGAAATAGTGCTCGCTCTAAGTTAGTTTGATTGAATGAAATACATATGTACACCTCACAGTCGTTCGCTTGCAGTATGTATATGTACATATGATATACACGACACTTTTTTATTTGGATAGGAGGGGCCCGTTATAGGGTTTGCTTGATAACTCGAGGGTCCCAGAGATACTTATTGCTTGTTTTTGTCTTACCACGATATAAATTCATTTATTATTGACATTTATTCTGTCCAGCACAATGTTAACTTAATTTAAAATTGAGACTAAATTCCCCTACAATCCTTTATTTCCTATTTAAAGGTTGACTTTTTATAAAATAGGTACCCTATGTCCCTCGTCAGGGTTCCAGCTATCTCCGAACCAAATTTCACCAAAATCGGCGCAGCGGTTTAGCCGTGAAAAGGTAACAGACAGACAGGCTTACTTTCGCATTTATAATATTACTAGCTGTTGCCCGCAACTTCGTTCGCGCGAAATAGTGCTCGCTCTAAGTTAGTTTGATTGAATGAAATACATATGTACACCTCACAGTCGTTCGCTTGCAGTATGTATATGTACATATGATATACACGACACTTTTTTATTTGGATAGGAGGGGCCCGTTATAGGGTTTCCTTGATAACTCGAGGGTCCCAGAGATACTTATTGCTTGTTTTTGTCTTACCACGATATAAATTCATTTATTACTGACATTTATTCTGTCCAGCACAATGTTAACTTAATTTAAAATTGAGACTAAATTCCCCTACAATCCTTTATTTCCTATTTAAAGGTTGACTTGTTATAAAATAGGTACCCTATGTCCCTCGTCAGGGTTCCAGCTATCTCCACACCAAATTTCACCAAAATCGGTGCAGCGGTTTAGCCGTGAAAAGGTAACAGACAGACAGGCTTACTTTCGGATTGATAATATTCGTATAGATATAGATTATTTTCGTGTTACGAATATTTATGGTTTGAGTATGTTCAGAATGTAGAGTGTGTAGAATGTAGAGGTTTTGTCTAAGACTGCCTAAAAAGCTTCTTTACACTTTTCCGTCCTCTGGTTTTCCTAATGTGGACCCTCTACAACAATCATTTTATGAACTTTTCTAATTTTAGGGATTTGACCCTTCGCTCTTGAAAAAGAAAAAAAAAAAGAAAACCACTTTCGACTTAGACTCTGCTCATGGTCTCAGCGAAGGGTCTAAAGTAGATTTTCAGGAGTCCAACGGAGCTGAACTAACTCTAAATGATCCGGATGATAACCTGGATTTGGAAAATTTTGGTACTAAAAAGAAAAAAAAAAAGAAAACCTTCAATCTTGATGATCTGGAGAGCGCACTGCCCGTGCGAGATGACCGTTTAACTATCGAAATTGGGACCAATGTAGATGAAACAGAGGAGGATGAAATTAATCTGGATATGGACTTCTCCATGGCAAAGAAAAAGAAAAAAAGCAAAAAGAAGGACTTGGATGAATTATTTTCTGATAAACAGGAAGAAGACAAATTAGAAGACAAGGAAAATGGTAGGCTCTGTAAATTTAAAACTAGTTACTAGTGCCAATCTTATTTTTTTTTTTTTGCGGTCCTTCCTTCTATGGAAATCTATTTATTTTTAAGTACCTACACAATACTAATCATAATAATTTTAATACTTATCTTTCTGCCTTATGAAGGTTATCACTTTACTATCCATATTTGTTCCAGTGTTCCTTAAAAGTTTGTTTTTTATGGGCAACAAAAATAGTAAAATGTTGTTCACTGTTTTCAGTAAAGTTCGTTCCTTTAGTTTACATGGACCAAATTCGCCAGTTATTTATTTTATGACAAATCACTGTCGATATTTCTTCTCCCAGAGTTTCGAACTATATACATATGTGTATCCAACCATCTGCAAAGTTACTCATTAAAATATTCTTCATTTCTTTTATGCAATTTTAGTGGATGAAAATAGTACATCCTGGGCTGGCTCTGATCGCGACTATACGTATGACGAATTGCTGAAGCGCGTCTTCGAAATCATACACGATAAAAACCCTGATATGGCTGCGGGCCGTAAACCTAAATTTGTAATGCGGCCGCCGCAAGTATTGCGTGTAGGAACCAAAAAGACGTCTTTCGCTAATTTTATTGACATCGCAAAAACATTGCATAGATTGCCGAAGCACTTGTTGGATTTTCTGTTAGCTGAGTTGGGCACCAGCGGATCAATGGATGGCAATCAACAATTGATTATAAAGGGGCGCTTTCAGCCAAAACAAATCGAAAATGTCTTACGTCGGTACATAAAAGAATATGTTACGTGCCACACGTGTCGTTCTCCTGAAACTATTTTGCAAAAGGATACTCGTCTGTTCTTCCTACAATGTGAATCATGTGGTTCAAGATGCTCTGTCGCCAGTATAAAGTCTGGCTTCCAAGCTGTTACTGGAAAACGTGCTGCTATAAGAGCAAAGACAACCTAAATTCAAAATGAAATGAAATTATATAAATTACTTTGGGAAGGTTGAGAAAATTGTAAATGAAATTAAAACGCAATGAAGGAATTAATTTAAAAATTTTACTACAATCGCAACCGCTTCATATTCAAAATATTAATTAGAATAAATCAAGAAATTTTATGTATAAAACAATTAAAAGCAAAATACAGTTTGGCTTAATACTGCTATACAATTTTAATAATATGTTTCTCATGAGCTTCTGTGTTCAAACTAAGGTTTTGAATTTATTTCATTAAATGCATACGAATCCACAAGCAAGTCTTTGATTTCAATTTCCATTAGCCGAATTAAACTTTCATCTTTGCATACGCTTAAAGCGTCTATCACCATTTTTCCGCGAAATATAGACGGTTTGCCGAAAACCAAAATCTTTTGTCCTATAGAAATTTTCTCAAAGTTTTGTTTAATCTTAGTCAAAACCCTCAAAAGACAATCTAGGACTTTTGAGGGTTTGCTTTGGACAGTGCTTATAGTTTTCAAGGCTTGTAGTTCATTCTCCAATCGTAAAATCTGTTTAGAATCATTTGGGTGGCGTATCCTCATTTCAACAGATGCAGTATTATCATCAATAAGGTAATCACGAGACAAGTAATTGTCGCGCAACTGTTCAATAACTCGGGCAAATAGTACATATTTTTTTGAAGGACTGTCCTTTGCCCGATTGCCTTTAATAATATCGCAAATTAACGCTGGTGACAAACCGCTATTCGGAGCATACAAAACCTTAGGATCACGTATTGAAATTAAGTTAGGTGTTGCTTTTATTTCTGAAGATTTTCGGAGAGCGAAACATTCTATCTCCTCCTCATAATTCAAATCATCATAACTTTGGTCAAGACGTAAATTATCCATTAGTAAATTATCCAGTGTTTTTTTTTATGAACTGGGTTTTCAGCAGAGATAACGAGATAGGAAACTGCTTAGAGACCCATCGTATATGTCAAAAAAAACGAAATTTGGTAGTTAGGTGAAACACGTATAGTGTATGTGTCGTGTATATGTAGTTCACCACAAGACGTCACGTTTATATGACATTTCTTTTGTTTATTATTTTAACAGATGAAAAATGTTTAGCTTGTGAAAATTGTTTAGCTATTTCGCAAAGAAATTAGTGTTTTTAGTGAATTTTAATGAAGTTAAATCATGCACTGGACCTCGGAAGTAGCACTTGCCGGGGCTGTATACGAACGGCTTGCCATTTTGGAGCAGGATGATTGGCCTGCAACGGCAGGCATGGACATTTCAGTGCAGGGAATTTTGTTGCGAGCTCTGGTATTTTTCTCCGGCCAATCGGAGTTGATGGGTCATGTTTTGAGTGGTACCGCATCGAATCCGATATCAGCATATCAAGGCACCACCTTGTCGCACAATCATGAACACTATGTGATACTATCGTCGGGAGCCACGGTCTTAATGCAATTGCTCGGGGCTCAGTCAATCGATTTGAATGGAAGTGGAATGGAAATGGAAATGAACTTAGCATTTGGAATCGCAACGCAAATGCAGAAATTAAGAAAAGGTACTTTAATTAATGATTAAATTATTATTTAAGTGTTTTATGTGATGTTTTTGTATTTTTTTCTAGTACGGGCATTGCTGTACTTGGCCACACGGTTGCTCGATTTACTCACGCACAAATCCGCCGGATTTACTTTAGCTTTAAATCAAAAGAACAATGAAATGTATTATATATATGTATTATATAATGTATATAATAATATGTAACATATTATTTTTATAATTCAGACTGTATATTTAAATGTTACTACATAATATTGTAGGAAAAATTATTCATCTAATAACTTAAATGTTATGTATCGGATAAACACTTAATGTGGTTGTATGCATAAATAAATAAATACATGAAAGAACTTAAATTCTTATTATTTAAAAGCAATTCTTTTTTACCCTACACCCGAAAGGATGAGGGATAGATTCACTTTGTGCTTCCGTTTGTATCGCATTAAAGGAGGCGTCTGCCTGTAAGTCTGTCAGTCCGTCCGTCTGTAGAAATCACGATTAAGGGAGAACTAATAGAGCTGTGAAATTTGGGACGAATATACTTGGTCATAATAGGCTGTTTGGTATTAAATACAATACCAACATGGTTGTTTGGAACACATATGCAATCTTGCGTCCAGAAGATTTATAACTTCAAAACCATGTTCGTTATTGAACTTTTGAAATTTCGCTAGAATGTTTAGCTATTGCAGCAAAGATAAAAGGAAAGAAAGTTACTCATAACTACTGAAAATAAAGAATACACCTAAACAAACAAATGGCAGAATTCTGTACATTTAGTTAACATTATTTGTATCGTTAAATACGATATCCATGAATAAAATAGAAGATTTCATCTAAAATTTATTCATTTCGTCAATTGTGGTGAAAAAATCAATGATATTATAAAGCAGCGTTACATTTTACGTTAACAAAAGAAAATTCAGAAAGTACAAAAAAGGTAAAAGTACTTTTTGTAGTACTCGGTGTAAAGAACACAATAATTTTCTGTTCTAGGAAGTAATTTGTACTCCGCGAAGCAAGAATAAACGTTTTGTTAACAGTTCAAGCACATTTATGCACTAATGTATTTGCTTATTAAGAAAAAAATCAAATTTATTTGATATTGTAGCATACCGACAACACTGCTTTGGTACCAGAATTCATAAGAGGCGCAAAAATAGATGCGTTCTATACGAACGGGCAACACTAGTATCGGCAAATTCAATGGCGAGGTGAACTAAAATATGAGGGTATACCAACGCCATTTCATGTCTGCTCTTTTATTTTAATTGGATAATCAATTTAATTTTACAATGTTTTATTTTGCTTGAATTGTTCATAGAATAGGTCATACAGTTTCTGGTATAAAATAGTGGCGGATTTGATCGTATGAAATAATTTACATTAGATTTTTTGTTGTTAATCTGCACTTGCAATGATTTTTAAACTTAAAATACTTTTCCCAAATAGGTTATAATTAAGAAATAAACTATTAAAAACTAAAATGGATATTAAATAGACTAAATATTGGCATAAATAAATAATTACAAATTGATGTCTTCGAATTCATTACTTATATGAAAAATTAACTAAGTTGCTATCTCAATACAAACGATTTGACTTAAAAATCTGAATTGTCATTGGGGTCTCAAAGCAGAACCCTCTCCGTCCCGATCACTCTTCATCATGGGTCTGATGTTACCCCTCTCAATCCCGAACACACTTCATCAAGGGTCTGATGTTAACCCCTCTCCCGTGAACGTGCCAACGACAACAGGGGTGGTGACTATGATTTTCCTATACGAAAAACCCCGTTCCCTTTCCATGACACTCTTCATAAGGGGTCTGTTGTTTGATTTTCTAAGAAGCATTTTTAGGTTTTTCACAAACACTACTTTATGCCAGAGTTGCATTTCTTAGCATTTTTCAGCAGTTTCCTATCTCGTTATCTCTGGTTTTCAGTTCTTTAAAAAACGATGGGGAATTGTTAAACGTCAAAAACTGATGGACATCAAATTACAACTAGAAACAACTTCAGCTTTTTATTTGCATTTTCGGCCTTTTTTGTTTGATTTCAGCAAGCACATATGACGTTTCTCGGTTGATGTCTTTCTAAAAGTGGGAAATTCTTCAAATTTCCCATAACCTCGGTAGAAACCTGGATAAAATCTGAGTTTTTGATTTTTTATAGAAAAAACCTATGCAGTTCATTAAAAAAACACAGCTTATAATGGCATTAAGCAAACTTAAGCTAATGTGAAAACTCAACGATAATGAAGCTTAATTTCTGTTTACTTTTAACGCCGCCTATAATAGACTTAAAACAACATGTCGTATTTTGTGTACGTTAATTTTATGCGACCAGTTTCGCTATCACTTTATGTTTCTTAGGACCGGTTGTTCCATCTCCGTGTAAAGTATTGTGTAAATATATTCGGCGTGTAAATGTCCACTCGGTTTGTTCCACCTCTGTGTGCTGGATAACTATAAACAACAAGACAGATAAATTACACGGTGGTTGGAGCAGCGTGTAACGAGCTAACACGGCAGATAAATGTTTATTGACGTTTGTATAGATGACGCGGTTCATATTATTGAAAAATAAAATATACGTGCTGTGTGCCGGAACTTTTTAATTGAGCAAATATTTTGGAAATGAACTACGGGGTTAATTTATTTTTTAATAATCTTTTTAAAGGATTCATATTTTGCCTTCAAGACTTTACTACTCCTACGTATATCTCCTCCTCCGCGTTGACACTCGTTGCAACGTTTTCCCATGCTTCACGCTTTTCGCGCCAAGTGAAACGATCAGTTTTTTACACTTTATTATTTTATGCTGTCTTAAAACTTGTGTCACAAGTTGCAACACTTCTTGCGGAGAGAAAATTGCAGATCGGACTTTTTCTTCGTGTCTATTTTTCGTTTAAAAAAATCTGTCTGTCAATAAAATCGCATGGAAACAGTCGACTGAAGTTTCACCGGAAGTTAATATAACGATATTTTGCGTTTATCTGTAGGATAGTTACACGCCAGTCAAAATTGCGACAAACAACGCACTCTGAGATAAAATCCATGGTAACATGTACCTGGTCCCTGGTAAAAGTACCTGGTAACAGTCCCTGGTAGTTAACCTACAGATAAAGCGATATTTACACGGAGATGGAACAACCGGCCCTAAGAGAAATTTCGTTAAGGTTAACGCCGGGCTGTTCCATCTCCGTGTTAATATCGCTTTTTCTATAGGTTAACTACACAGTAGATTAATGTTACCAGGGACTTTATCTCAGAGTGCGTTGTTTGACGTTATTTTGACTGGCGTGTAACTATCCTACAGATAAACGCAAAGTATCGTTATATTAACTTCCGGTGAAACTTCAGTAGACTGTTTTCATGCGATTTGATTGACAGACAAATTTTTTTTTATTGAAAGCCCGAAGCGCAAATTTATCTCCGCAAGAAGTGTTGCAACTTGTGACAAAAGTTGTAAGACAGCATAAAATAATAGGAGTGTAAGAAAACCGATAGTTTCACTTGGCGCGAAAAGAGTGAAGCCTAGGAAAACGTTGCAAAGAGTTTCAATGAGAAGGGAGGAGATATACCTAGGAGCAGTAAAGTCTTAAAGGAAAAACATGAAAACTTAAAAAAGCTGTCAAATATATTAACCTCGTAGTTAATTTTCAAAATATTTGCTCAATTAAAAAGTTCCGGCACACAGCACGTATATTTCATTTGTCAATAACATGAACCACGTCCTCTATACAAACGTCATTAAACATTTATCTGCCGTGTAAACTCGCTACACGCTGGTCCAACCACCGTGTAATTTATCAGTCGTGTTGTTTATAGTTGTCAGGTAATTACTTTTACACGGAGGGGGAACAACGCGTGTTGCCATTTACACGCCGGATAAATTTACATACTACTTTACACGGAGATGGAACAACCGACCCTTAATGTATTATAGTTTGTACATATGATTTTCGTGTATTCGCTTCGTTCTTCATTTTTTGTTAATTCCGTTACTTTCATTAGAGTTGAGCCTTAAAGTGTAAATGAAAATTTGGCATTGTCATCGTAATTTTTAACATTTTTAATGGTGAATGTACTTAGAAATGTTGTCATACCAGTGCTTTGTTGTGTCCGTTTTAAGGCTGAACCAGGCAATGCATATGCATGTTAAGTTTCGAAAGAGAACTAAACGAAATGCAAGCTATTAATTTCATGCATCAGTACGACGACCAAGCAATGCAAGGAACTAAAATCAATCAAAAGAGCTGTTTGTAGCATTATGACAAAAAAATTCTTTTACATGTAAGGGTTGCCAATACTCACAAATAAAGTCACGAATCGCTGTGTACGCTTTTTAGAAACTGAAAAAATTATTGTACATTGCATTTTTAATAATTTGTAGTACTTTTCTGGGACTTTTCAATAGGAAAACACTAACTAAAAATAATAAGATTTTACGTTGCAAAAATTTAAGTTGCAAATCAGCGTGTGGTTGGCAACTCTTTTTCCGTTGTTCGTTACGGAAAGTACGATCCAGTAGCGCGATTCTCTAACTTCCTAACGACGAAATTCGATGCCGTTAGTTGGCTATTTTTATAGGTTGCAATAATGAGAGAAACTGTTGAGAGTGATTCTCTAAAATTACCCAAGCTATTTTTGTCGGTTATAATTTGTTGAAAAATACCGACAAAAATCGGTATGAAAATTTAAAAAATACGGCATCTCAACAGTTTTAATGTCACTAAATTCGAAATTTTATAATTTTGAAAAATCGTTGCAAAAGATGGAAGATCCAAGAATAATGATGTGAGTATAATGTTTATAAAATTTTTTTTTAGTTGGGTAGCAATATGTGTGCAAAATAAAAACAAATATACATGTATGTATTTCTTAATTTGAAAATATGTTTCCAAAAAAATTCCAAATTTCAGAAAAGTTCTCAGAATTTAACTTCAAAAATCGAACGTTTTAAAATTCGGTAGCCTTATCGAAGCCTTATAGCCTGAACACAGTCAAATTTCGTTGACTACAAATGACGTCGCTAGTGTCAAAATTACATTGGCTCTTATGGGAAACGAGAAAAAAATAAAATTTCGTTGCATTCGTCGACGAAAGCAACGTCGGTAGTCGCTCGTGTTCTAATTCCTTAGCCACATAGTACGTCTTGTTCTTCTTTTCTTGTTTGTTTGACAACTATCTTCGCTCATCGCTCATCGTCGACGAAATGACTGTGTTCAGGCTATTACATGTTGTCGCTGAGATATCGACAATTTTTAAAAAGAAACAATTTTTTTCGCTCATTTATTTGTCAGGATTTCGACTATTTTCGTTAAGTTTTACATACAGAATAGCTTATTTGCAAAATGTCGGTAACTATCGATAACTATATCGAATTTTATCCTTAGGAAGTTAGAGAATCGCGCTACAGATCGCACATTTTTATGCAAGCTATGCATGAAAAGAGGACGAACTTGACGAAACCATGCATGTGCACTGCGTAGTTTGGTTCTTCACCCCTTTTCAACTACAATGAAATGACTGTTTGAACCAATAAAAAAACTATTTTTAATCAGCTGATGACTACGCGTATTATAGTTTCTGGCAGTGACGTCTCTGATTTCTGGTCCTGTCTGCTTTGATATACGATGTTGGAGTCCAAGCCTGATGAAGTCGTTTTGCTTTTTGACGTGGACGGGACCTTAACCTTACCACGATCCACTGTGGAACCTGAATTTGAAAGCTTCCTGTATGAAAAAGTTAAACCCAAAGCCAATATTGGTATTGTAGGAGGTTCTGACCTGGAAAAAATGTTTGAGCAACTTAATGGGAGAAAAATTTTGGACAAATTTGATTTCATTTTTCCGGAGAACGGATTGGTTCAAATCGTGAAAGGAGAAGAGGTTGGGAAGCAAAATATTGTTGAGCACTTAGGCGAAGAAATATTACAACGCTTTATTAACTTCGTTCTTCGCTATTTGTCGGAAATAAAACTCCCATTTAAACGAGGTACATTTTTGGAATTTCGGAATGGAATGATGAATATTTGCCCTGTCGGCAGACAGTGCACAACAGAGGAGCGCAAACTCTTTGCCGCTTACGATAAGGAGTATGGGATCCGGAAGCATATGATTGATGTTTTAAAAAAAGAATTTGCGGATGTGGACCTAACATACAGCGTTGGAGGCCAGATAAGCTTTGACGTATTCCCACACGGTTGGGATAAGACGTATTGCCTGCGTCACATAGAGAAGTATAATTTTAAAGAAATACACTTCTTTGGTGACAAAACCGAACCGGGCGGGAATGATTATGAAATTTTCATAGACCCTCGCACTATTTCGCATAAAGTGGAAACACCAAATGAAACCAGACGTATACTTACAGATATGTTCCAACTACAATAAAAGTCTTCCATCTTGTTTTATACACTTCTCATACTTTTTTTAATACAAAAGAATCCTTACAACATCTCAATACAACTTGGACAAATATTCAATCTATTTCCATTTCCGATTCATCAGTGTCATCGACGTCATCCTCTTCAGAGTCGGAGGTCTCACTGGAGTCCTCACTATCTGCCCAATCATGAACGTTAGTATTTGGAATAAGTACCTTCCATTCGTTTAGTTTATGCAAATCCACATAATAGAAGTCATTCAAAGTGATTTGCTTTTTAGCATCCTCTACAACACCGCCAAAAACATATAATTTTCCCTTACAGACACACATCCCCGAATTCATGCGTGGTGAGGGCACAGAATTTAAATTATAGCTAAGGATACTTTTCGAATCTTTAGGCAGAACCGCAGTGCTTGGTCCCGCGACAGTAACAGTAAATACCCCTGCAGTTGTCGTTTTAAACTGTGATTCTTGCAATGGCTTGGTTTCCTTTATTCCAGCGTCGCTGCAATTTTCCAATTTAATGTTTTTCCCTATGTCAAAAAGACGCCAAGCATGTGAACACAAGTCAAGCTCAAGTAATTCGTTTCCAAATTGACCATTTATATCCTCCTCATCTTCATGCGTGTCCATAACCCCTCCAAAACAATACACCTTGCCGTTTGGCGCTGTTGCACATCCTACGCTGCTACGTGGAAGGGGCTTAAGACCGCCAGGTTTTATTTTAACCCACTTATATTTTCCGCCTTTGTTTTCGGCTGAATTCAGAATCACAAAAATTATTTATTTATCCTTTGATAAACAACTGGGGTACTTACACTCAGAAATCAAAGCAAACATATCTGTATGCACTAGTCCTCGGTCGGAATTTCGTTTTAATTCAATTTTAGAATATCCGCCCCAAATTAAAATCTTTCCATCTGAAGAAGCAGCCATGCAGCAGCCTGATCTTCGAGGTGGTAATAAAGAACTACCTAAATCTATTTCCAACCAGTTGTAGGTTTCTAACGAAAACATGTGCAAATCGTTGTAGTACTCGTATGACCGATTATTATCATGAAATCCGCCGAAAACAACTAGCTTTTTTTTTACGACTACCATCCGATGACCACTTCTTGCGCTGGGACCTCTGGGTGCAGTAATTTTTTCCCACTTTTTGCTTCTAAGCCTCATTACCCATAAATCTTTATAGTGGTAAAACTGTAATTGTGATGCACTTGTGTACTCCCCACCGAAGAGCTATATTTAGAGCCGTAAATTAAAAATATATATTGTATAAACTATATATAATAATGGGTTAGTTCTGGAACGAACTTTCATAATCCGTTGTCATGTTTGGTTTGAAGAAACTTATATTAATCTGCCGGAGTTAGAACCATATAAACTAATTAGCAGTTTAAAAAAGCACAGCAAAAACATTTTTCACAATTTTCCTTTAAAACTTTTTCAGTTTTCCAGCGATATATAAATAAAAAATTTAAAAATTATGGTCCCATTTTTTATACCTAGGACGTAAAATGCAATTATTAATTACTGGTTTTGTATCTTTTAAAAGGAATGTAAATCATTACCTATTGCTTCTATCACTTTTCTCGATTTATATAGTACTGGAAAGCTAAATAATTATGCTTTAAAAAAAGATATTTATTCGCTTCTCTCGATATGAGAGGAAAAAATCTGATACGTGCAACACATGACTTCCGTATACTACTATTAATTTTGTTATATGTAAAATTATACAAAACTCCTTAAGAAAAGTGCTCCTTCGACACAACCAAGTTCAGAGGTACGCATTTTGAAGTTATAATAGTAAAAAATACAAAATATTAACTTTCTACGGCTAGCCGTTTTTGAGCTATACTCGTACAAAAAACTAGACTACGAAACTAGTCAAATGGATTCAGGGATGGTCAAAATTTATATTTCCAAAAATATACATTTCCAGAAATCTGGAATTCTAAATTTTCCGCGATTACAATACTTCCTTTACTTCGTACAAGGAAGTAAAAACCTTTTAGATTTTAAAACTGTTTTCGAAATTAATGCCCATTTATTATTTTAAAAACAATTATTGTGGGTAATTCATTTAGAAGTGTTTTTAAACGTTTTGGCACAATTTGGAACTACTTACCCATAACTGGCCTCCTTCAATGGAAACTGACACCATTTGATGTCCACTTCGTGGAGCTGGTCCCGATGGCGACCATACTTGCCTCCACTCACTTTTGGAAATGTTGTAGAAAAGCAAGTCATTATATACAAAAACCTTTTGACCATTGAAAAACTCGCCGCCGAAAAGGATAAGCTCTTCCTTCTCGGGATGACAAACTAAAGTAAAGCTAGAGCGCGGAGTTGGTGGTGGGCAAAGTTCTTCGACAGGTTTTATTTTTAATTCTTTAGCTTCAAGCTTGGCTACAATGTCTACGATATCGTCCTTAAAAGAAAAATTTTTCAATTAGGATCGAAATAAAGAGCAAAGAATATGCAATAGTTCTTCAAGAAGACGCATCACTCAAAATTTAAAATTTTCTATATCGGGTTCGCTTAGTTGAGAAAAAGTGAGGTCAGTAAAAATTTGGCAAAGCTCAACTGCTTTTAAAACTTCCTAGGGCTGAACATTAAGATGTAGCGGCCAGAAAAAGCTACTGAGCGAACCGAACAAGTTTCATGTAAAATATATATTTATAATGTACTTATATGAGCCATTGTATTGTAAATTGATTACGTATTATATGGAATACTATTTTAATATAGTCGCACGCTTACAGAAGTTGGCACAAGTCTGGTTCTTCACATTACATAAACCTCAGCAATTATTCTATAATTGCTTATTAAGACTTAAGAATTATAATCTATTATTCTTTGTACCAAAATTACGGCCAGAAATGTGTTCTTGATGCACCTTCGATGCATTGTATATTCTTTGATTATACTTTATTTTTCACAAGCCTCCTTTAATTTCTCCAATAGTTTCCTTTGTTTGGCAACTAATTTCTTTTCGGTTTTCATAGCAGTCTTTTCTGCTCCCTTGCCTTTCCTACTTTTTTTATCTTTTCTGCCCATATTATGTCTTAAATTTCTATAGCGTTCTGAAGATAGAAAAATGTCATAAAATTAGAAAAGTCCATATATGTACATATGTAGTTAACAATCCATAGGAACAGATTGAAGACAGCACAAACTCTATAATTTGGCTGTTGTTTTTGGCCCTGATCTCAACAATCAGCCGAAAACAGGAATGCTTCCACCGATTTTTATTTCTGAGTTGGATTTTCGGCGCAACATTGCTATCCCGCCAACTCATTTTGACCCGTTCCCAATGCACATTTATTCATTCGTCCACACGTGTAGGCCGGCACAAAGCTGCCAGCAACCAGAATGTTGTAGTTGTTGCTTTTTACAACTTTTCCCCCCGTTTCGCTTTCGAAAATCGAACCAATTCTCTTGTTTCAGAACACATCGACAATAATTTCTTTTTACACATCCAACAATATATATATACTATACTATACTACTTAAAAAATAATATTTTATAATAAAACTTACAAATTAACAGAAATAATTAGAGTTGGGAGCTATCGAATAAAAACTATCGAGTTATTCGATAATTGAAAATTATTCATTTATTTGATAGTTTCTTACCCCCGTATTCCAAGAGACGATATCGTTCCGAAAATCGTCTTTTAATTTTGATATTGTTTCTTGGAATACGGGTGTTTATAAAAACCAAAGATAAGATATAATTCAACCATTATATTATTCGAAAGTTTTTAGTCAGAAATTCAGAAATTATTCAACGAGTAAGGCCAATTGATGACTTCTTACTCGATATAGAAAACTTTTACAGCCCAAACGAAAATTTTAATGCTATTGAGGTGAATTCCCCGTACGTCGATATAGAAAACTTTTACAGCCCAAACGAAAATTTTAATGCTATTGAGGTGAATTCCCCGTACGTCAAAATTTTATGTTTTTTTTTTTTTTTTTTTTTGGGGCTGGGTAAAATTTTAACAACCATTAATTTTTCTAAAAACGTTGAAAGTAAAAATCAAAGTTAATTCTTTTTGAAAAAAAGGAATATAACCAATTAAATAATAATTTTAATAACCATATATTATATTATAACTATAATAACTATATTGTACATTAATTAAACGTAGGAGCTGCAAACTGTTGACCTGTTTTTTACATATCAGTTTTTTTACATATCTATTTAATCTTTTAAACTGCTGTGCATGATTAGTTTATGAATTGAAATTGAAATTAAATTTATTCGACGAATTGGCACAGCTAGAAACAAATTTTAGCTATTTTACTTACAGTAAAATTTTTTCACCCCTACCTACCCCTAATTCGAAAAACATTCAACGAGTGAATCGCTCGATAGTTTTTAGAAATAGATCAAATGAATGAATAATTGAGTAAAAAAAATCATTCAATAGTTAAAAGGTTAAAATTATTCAGGAACTAACTATCGATAGTTACAATCACTCGATAGTTCCCAACACTAGAAATAATAACTTCTAATAAAGAGATTAGGGAAACACTTTAAGGCGGAACCAAGCAATGCATAGGAATAGAAAAGTGGTGAAGAGCAAAATTACGAATACACAGGTTTCAATGTACGCACTCATAAAGTGCACATTCATGGTTTCGTCAAGTTCGTACTCTCTTTCCATGCACAGCTTGCATAAAAATGTGCGCTCTGGATCGCACTTTCCGTAACAAACAACGGAAAAGGAGTTGCAACCACACGCTGATTTGCAATTTGAATTTTTGCAAAGTAAAATCTTATTATTTTTAGTTAGTGTTTTCCTATTGAAAAGTCCCAGAAAAGTACTACAAATTATTAAAAATAATACTACATGGCGCCCTTTAAAGTTTTTAATTAATTTAATGCAATGTTTATTGATATTTTCAGTCTCTAAAAAGCGTACACAGCGTACACGATTCGTAACTTTATTTGTGAGTATTGGCAACCCTTACAAGTAAAAGAATTTTTTTGTCATAATGCTACAAACAGCTGTTTTGATTGATTTCTATTCCATGCATGGCTTGGTCGTCGTACTGATGCATAAAATGAATAGCTTACATTTCGTTTAATTCTCTCTCAAAACTTAACATGAATATGCATTGCCTGCTTCAGCCTTTAGTGTTGGGAAATATCGAATAAAAACTATCGAACTATTCGATTGTTAAAAAGTCATTTATTCATTTATTTTCGATAGTTTTATATTTAGTAATACTATAAACTAAATATATAGTATATTTAATAATTACTAAATACTATCGAATAATCAAGTAGCCATTTGAAGTAGCCATTTTGGAACAGATTTACCGTTTGACACTAGCTCAAATTTTTTTTGGTATTTTTTGCTGTGTTTAGCGCTGATCCAAACAGCAAAATTTTTTGTCGCTCTCTTATGGTTTAGGAGTTATAGCCCTTCAAAGTTTCAAATTTATTTTACCTTTAGCCTAATAGCCTGAACACAGTAATTCTGTTGACGATGAGCGATGATAGTTGTCAAACAAACAAAATAAGAAGAACAAGACGTACTAAGAAAGTAGAAATCAAGCGACCACCGACGTTGCTTTCGTCGACGATGGAGGAAACATTTCATTTTTTTCTCGTTTCCCATAAGAGCCAATGTAATTTTGACACTAGCGACGTCATTGTAGTCATTTAACTGTGTTTAGGCTATAATTAGAAATAGAGCGACTAAACTCGCAGCGACTGAAGGAAAATTTTCTTTTTTTCTCGTAGGAACCAATGTAATGACAGCGACTAGTCGCCAGCGACCTGACTGTGTTTGGGTTATTATAGTCGGTGCCTACACGACACAAAGGATCACAGCCATTTTGCGCAATGTTTGGTGTCGTCTAGGGTCCCTATTAAAATATATTCGAAGCAAAACATATTAAATACAATTAGAAGCCCTGAAGAAAAAGTCCTCTTCTTCTTTTTTCGTTTGTTTCCTTTCTGAACTTAGGAACAGTGCTGTCGGACTTATTCCGATGGAACTACGCTTTTTGCGAAGTACTACTTTTTTACAAATTCTATGAAAATTTTTTTATACTATAGATCTTTTCTAAGCAATTTTCCTTCTTAACCCTAGGAAGCATAACCCTGGGAGACTCCCAGCTATGTTTATGCTGCTGTAAAATATAACATATTCAACCTAGAACATTAATCCTTTATGAATGCCTTGACTACACATTTATGGATGAGTAAATCGGAATAGTAAAAAAAATATTACAAAAAAATTTTGAAATACCGAACTTTTAAAATCGACAACCGCCTTACGCATATCATTAGTCTCTAAAACTCCCGTTACTTTGGAACTATACTATTATACAGTTAGCTATTTATACATTTAGGAAACTCTTGATATTGGTGAATGGGGGTTGTTCTCTCAAGAAAATTTAATAAATTCTGTAGCTTATTTTCGAATTCTGAGTTTATTTAGTTTTTATTATTGGTAAGATAATTTCTGCGATCGAAATATATGTTTATGGTCTGCTGCTCTTACTTATTCGTCTTTAAACGTGTTTGTTATTAACGGTGGGCGGACTACTCCCATTTTTTGGGAAAAATTTTAATCTCCGAAGGTGGACTCACTTTAAAAGCTGAGAAATAGAGGTTTTAGCTCAATATTTGAAGTTATATATTATAAAAAGTAGGCGTGGCAATTGTCAGATTTTCTCATTTTTAACAATAAACATCCTGTGATTAGAAAGGATATTCGTGCTAAGTTTCACGACGATATCTCTCTTCGGTCTCTTATAACCGTGATTTTCACAAACAGGGATGAAGACCTAGACAAACCGACGGACAGGCGGATAGTTTCGAAGTAAAATTTGGCGCGCAAAGAATAAAAAAGCTGTGGCCAGTCGCAGCCACGTTTGATGTGTGCGCACTGTAATTGAGGGGTTCTCTTGGCCAATACTGTGATCTTAAATGCTAGTATCTTCTTCTTCTCTTTTTCATTTGTTTACATTTCGGGTTGTCAATCAAATTCAAGTTTTCAACCTTTTTTTTTTTAAAGAGTTTTTTTATATAAAGAGCTAAAATTTTAACTCTTTCGTCTTCTTTTTTGAACAGGTCTAACGACATCCTACACAATAATACAATGGATGCTATTGTGATTGTCATCCAGTGCACTGCCATCCATTATATTACTTTTATTAATTTTGAAATAAAGAAGTTGAAAGAAGTGGCAGATTTGGTGTTCGAGGGAATTGATTAAATTAATTAATTTGCTTAAATTTAATCCGTAAGAAAAAAGATAAAAGATAACGAAAAACCAAAGGCTTAGTGCTTTGTTCGTCATACTGTACTTAAGTTAAGCACACATATAGTAGACTTAAGTCATCAAGTGCCACCTTTAATGACCTCTAAAACAAATTTGGAGTGATAAATGTTAGAAGCTAAAACTAGCATTTCTGGCAGATAGTATAGCTATTTCGGAATACGGATCCTCATCAGCGATCTTTAGTAGTACTTGATTCCCAATTTTCGCAGATACAATTATTGACA
The DNA here is from genome assembly GCA_949752815.1 of Conops quadrifasciatus. NCBI lineage: Eukaryota > Metazoa > Arthropoda > Insecta > Diptera > Conopidae > Conops > Conops quadrifasciatus. The sequence continues at coordinate 18,453,120 of OX457079.1, forward strand.
ATAATCACAGAACTTAACACATTTCTGTCATCTCTCTTAATTTCCAAAACCGAAATGTAAACAAATGAAAAAGGGAAGAAAAAGAGGAGCATTTTGTGTGTGTCAAATTAGAAATAGGCCTAACCCGAACACATTGGTTTCTTTTCTGGCGCGAGACCTTGCCACTACCGGATGCCAAAATTTGCGTACGCTTGGCTCGCCGGTATGTGTCGCGGAGCATTTTCCACTTTCGCCGACACGTGTCCCCTGAAATTGAAAACGAACTTTTGGTTTTCTCCAAAATGTTTTCTGAAAACTTACCATCGAAATGGAGGTCTTGTCCAATCTCCCGCCACATTATGTCTTTCTGCGGGACATTTTTGTATAGTGGCGCGGCCAAATCAAAAGGCACGAGTTTTGTTTCACAGCATTGACTCCATGACTCCTCTATGTATGCAGGGAAGCTGTTGCACTTATAATAATTTTCCATTGTGATGATCTATATAAAAAATTATTTAAAAAAGCATTAAAAAATGCAAATGCAAATTTGAATAAAAATAGACATCGAAATATACTCACATGTCTGCAGAAAGTTCAATGTGAATAAAAAAGTATAATATGAAAAGAATGACAACAATCAATAAACGTAGCGAAGAAGAACAAGAACGCCTTCGTCGCTATCGGCATTAAGGCTCAGTTTCATAGACTCCGTTTGCGTGCGTATCCGTGAGAAATCTCACGAAAGAAAAGTTGAAGTATACGTAAGCATATGGGATAAGTTTCATAGAGTCCGTGCGTTTACAACAACAATTGTTATAGTTGTAATAGATTTCTGACGGATACGCACGCAAACGGAGTCTATAAAACTGTGCCTTTAGATTTTAGATCGACAGCAAGACGGCATAATTCTTGTCGGGAAGAGAAAATCACATTTTTTTTTCGATTTCCATAAGAGCCCGTGTAATTTTGACAGTTCAGAGACACGTCTCTCTGTTGTGTTGCTCGTCTGTGTTTAAGGCTTTAACCTTCGGACAATCGTTCTCAGATAATTGTTTTATTTCTGGATCCAATAACAGCCAAGTAATTTTGACATTTATTTCGGTGTTTAGTGCTTTGTGCCCCTAACTTTTTTACAAGACTTAAAAGTAATAAATACAAAATGTAGGATTTTGTGCAACCATTGTGTAAGAGTCATTAAATTTCTTCGAACAGCTGTATCGCCAAAGTAACCTCTATCTGGCGTTGCCAAGTTGGCAAGCCGTTGCATTGTAGAGGTCTCTGTTCGTCAGAGATAAGATCTTATCTCTGCTGTTCGTATTCTTCGGCTGGATATACATTTGATCATATTTTTGGTCAAGAGTGAATTTAGCAAAAAAATGGACGTTAAAAATAAGCTACTTATATTTGCTTTGTTATTGATTATTAGAACAAATAATGCTATTTTAAGGAATGACGCAGAAACCCTTGTTTTGCTTGACAATTTAGCCCTTCGTGAAACTCACTCGATTTTCTTCAAATCCTTGCAAGGTTAGTATAGAAAAATTATGTGTATACCACGTGCCAATTATTACCTTTAATAGAAAGAGGGTTTAAGCTGACGTTCAAGTTAGCGGATGATTCTACACTTTTATTGTCGAAATACGGAGAATATATTTATAAGAATTTAATTATATTTGCACCTGGTGTGGAAGAATTTGGAGGCAATCTCAGTATAGAAAAACTAACAGAATTTGTTGATGATGGTGGGAACGTATTGATTGCCGGTGATCATCAATCCGGAGAAGTGTTGCGTGAGTTTGCATCCGAATGCGGAATTGAAGTCGATGAGGAAGGCGCCTCCGTTATTGATCATTTGAATTACGACGAATCCGACGTGGGTGATCACACCACAATAGTAACCGGTCCCCGAAATTTGTTAAATGCTCCAGTAATAGTAGGTCAAAAAGTATCGAATCCTCTTTTGTACAGAGGTGCCGGTCTTATTACAGATAAAGAAAACGACCTAGTTCTTCAGCTGCTTACTGCTGAAAGTTCTGCTTATAGCTACAATCCTGAAAATCCTATTAAGGAATATCCTCATGCTGTGGGAAAGGGAACCGTATTAATTGCTGCCTTGCAAGCTCGGAACAACGCCCGAGTTGTTTTTTCTGGCTCTTTGTATTTCTTCTCAGATGATGCTTTCAGGGCAAGTGTAAGGAACGTACAGAGTGGAGAGTACTACGACAAATCTGGTAACTTCGATGTTTCAACAGCAATTAGTAAGTGGGTGTTTGGAGAAAGTGGTCGATTGCGTGTGCAGTCAGTGTCCCATTACAAAGACGTTGAAAACAAGATGCCACAGTACTATACGATCAGTGACCTTGTAATCTATAAAATCTGTATTGAAATCTTGGAAAATGATATCTGGAAACCTTTTCAAGCTTCTGATGTGCAGTTAGAATTTGTACGAATCGACCCCTTTGTGCGGAATACGTTTAAACAATTTAATGAGGGCTGTTATGAAGTAAAATTTAAAATTCCTGATGTTTATGGCGTTTATCAGTTTAAAGTGAATTATGACAGGATTGGGTTCACCCGCTTGTACAACACTACGCAGGTTTCCGTTCGCCCTTTGGAACACACGCAGTATGAGCGCTTCATCCCTAGTGCATTCCCTTATTACAGTAGTGCAATATCAATGATGATTGGCGTTTATATTTTCTCTTTTGTTTTCTTACATTTTCAAGAGAATTCAGTGAAACAAAAGGATGAAAAAAAAATTATGTAAAACGCAATTAATAAGAGTAATTGTTTAAACTATTTCCTCTAATAAAACTAATGAATATTTCAATTTTATATACATATAAGCTTTCTTTATTCGAGATCTCAACATGCTAACTTTGTTGCCAATAGCCATAGTGTTGGGCGGAATGAAATAATTTCTCACACAAAATTTAATGTACCAAATATGTTCGATACAATTAATCTGTGGTAGAGGTTTTAGGACACGGCAGCCAACAACTTCAGTAGACTTTATAAAGGCGGCTTCGCTGGCAGCACAGTATTCCTGTGAACGCGGTCTTCACGCAAGGGATTAAAATACCTAATAGCCAAGACGCCGGGTTCGACGCAAACAATGTTGCTGTCAGCCAAGTCCCTGTCAGAGCTGTGCACAAGCCGTTTTGAAGACAGTTAGGCACAAATCGACAGGACTGCTGTTTCGTGAGTGCCGTCTAAAAATCGCAATAAATAACAAAATAAATGTGGTGCCTTTACCCGACCGACAGTAATTTTTACTGCTTGTTCGAAAATTTGCAGTTGCAGTTTTACTGTTGATGCATTTCTATCTCGATCCTTCCGCTCAAACTCCAAAGGAACGAAAGACAAGAATTTGCGCCGCTCGCCACTCCGTCGATGGTGCTTTGTTTTCACCCGAAGCGTTTGAAAAGTAAGAAATTAAGAAGAAAAAACTCCCTGTTTCCCTCCGCTGAAACTCCAAAAGCATACTTATTCATTTTTCCATGTAATTATCGGCTTTTTTTTACTTTGTTTTTGTTGTAAATGGTTCACAAATTGTGGCCCCGAACAATGATTGAAAACAATGAAAAAATGTTCTACATTTTCGAGAAAAAGGAAACGAAAAAAGGGAGAGACACGCAATGCTTATTTTCTAACTAATAGCCTGAACACAGTCATTTCGTCGACGATGAGCGATGATAGTTGTCAAACAAACAAGAAAAGAAGAACAAGACGTACTATGCGGCAGAGATAAGGAGATACGACACTCGATGACTCTTCTCAAAAAATTTCGTTTGACGCGTATTTTTTGGGATCGGCCAAGGCAGTGACAACACATTTTATACTATCTTCGCGAGAAACACAAGCCGTTTCTGCAGTACATGTTTCTGGTAATTTAAACATTACTTTGGCGTAAAGGTCAAGATTTGTATTCTTAATAACATCATGCAGAAGACTTTAAAGTTTTTGCTTTTGTTCGCCGGACGGAGGACAATTGAAAAACGGTGCTATAAGATGATCTACTCCGAAGAAGACTTCCAAAACTTGGTCGCATTGTTTGGCAACTTGCGCAAGATGTTAAAAACATGATAACGTTGAGGCGATGTGGTATCCAAATTATTGAATAAGCGCCGCAATCTAGAAGAAAAGAAAGAATATCAAAAGAGAGACCATAAGCTATAATATGATGTTTTTACTTACGATTGCAGACAAACTTTTGCAAATGTAGCAAATTTTTGTACCGTGTTTTGACAATTATCATTTTCACCACACATAAACAAAAAAGGTAAAATTTTTGCAGTCAATATAAGCGGGTGCGATGGAGTAGGATGTCCCCCAAATTTTTTATTTTCAAAAGTTTATAGAAAAAATATCTAATTTATATACATTATGGGGTCATTCAATTTGTTGCAGTAAAACACTTTTATTTACCAATTTTTTCTTATATAACAGCAGAGTCATATAAGAGATACATATATTTTGTATTATTATTATTAGTCAAATAAACTGCGACTGCATAAGTTTCAAGTTTCTATTTACTATTTAAATCTTTTTTATTTGCAAGGAAACAAAAATAGGGAGAAAAGTCATTAACAATTATTTAAAACAACGAAAAAATTGACCACAGTTTTTGACGTTTTGAATTAGAAACACCACCTAGAATCGATACCAATGCAAAAGACGCCGATGCAGGTTTCCTAGGAAATCTGCACTAAATTCCGACTAATTTTGGCCGATTTTGCGATTGTATCGAGAAAAATGCATGTGGTAGTAACGAGTGTCTCATCTCATAATCTCTGCTATGTGGCTAAGGAATTAGAACACGAGCGACTACCGACGTTGCTTTCGTCGACGAATGCAACGAAATTTTATTTTTTTCTCGTTTCTCATAAGATCCAATGTAATTTTGACACTAGCGACGTCATTTGTAGTCAACGAAATTTGACTGTGTTCAGGCATTAAAAGCTTAGGAGACGGCTGAACGTATGTATGCATTTAATATGTATGTGCACTTCGTATGTGTATCCTTCTCTTATATTTATTTAGCAATAAGTGGAATTAAAACTGCTGCGTCTTTTCGACTGACAAATTTTTTTTCCCAGCAGAGCATCAGCAATAAAGGCAACAGCCTTTTGTTGGTGCAAATTTTAAAAGTTTTCACAATTTTTACTGCTAAAACTTTCTCTGTTTTAAAAGTCTTTTTAAAACGGCTTGTGCAAAGCTCTAGTCCCTGTTTTGTAACTCCAATAAATCAAATACTTGCTTCGTTTCAGATAGTATTATTGTACCCATCAGTTTCCTATGTTTGTCGTTCAATGCATTTTAAATTTAGCTCTGGAGTTATTTCATCAATTACTCTATCACGTATATCAGAAATCAGCAAAGTAGACACAGAAAGAACTCTCCTGCCTGCGTGTACGATACAGCCCCCTAATACTTTAGTTTCAGTGTCAGACTAACGAGATTGGTAGACTTAACGAAAACCCGGAACCTGACAATGTAAGTGTATCGGAAAATGAATTTAGTGAGCCTGAAATTACGAAACATTTAACTAAAATTAGTCAGAAAGCGGCAATTTCATCTTTTGATACTGTTATACAAAGGGATGAAGCATTGTATCGAATACTAAGAAATGGATTAATAAATTTATTGTATCGAATACTCAAAAACAGACTAACAAATAACACATTTTTGTAAGAAAAAAGAAAGTTTTTCGACAAACTATTAAATGCATTCTATTTTGGCATATAAATATGTACTGAAAATGACCCGGTAACGTCAACGAATTCGATACTGTGAACAGGCCTGGTTTGTTTGAGTTCACGTTACTGCGACTCTACTGTATTTTATTTTAACAGCCAAAGCACATTGCGGCAGCGACAGCATCTCTCTCTCGCTGCTCAGCAAAGTACATTAGTGCAGCGACAGCAAGTCGGCTATTTGTTTTTGTATTCTGTATGCCATTCTTTCGTCTTTAAAGAGAGCTTACTTACTCCGTATATTTTTCAATACAATTTGTCGGATTTTCAGTGAAAGGTGGCAACATTTTAAGTGGAAAAAAGTGAGTTTTTCTTGCTGCCGTAATAGAATCTATTTTTCAGGGCAGCGGCAGCACCCATAAGCCTCTATATAATTTCTGTGTGCTGTTGCTGCCGCTGCCGCAATGTGCTTTAGCTGTAATGTCGAAATATTTTATAATTTTAACCCAAGACTGATGGAATACAAGATTGCGTATTGCGCACCACTGCGAATTGGTATTTCACATTGCAAGTAATCGGCTGCCACACGACATTATTTATATTTTACAGATATATTCACTTTGAAATTATTTTCACAATCATTTCTTTGTAAAACCGTGTAATTATTTTAATATTTAAAATTTACTTCCATGTTTACATTTTTACGTACAAATTGTATGCGAATCTGACAGTTCGGCCATATTGTACGGATGTAGTGACGAGATGCGCAGAACGAGCAATTTTGAAACCTTGATTGGGCGCGATCTTGTATTCGATCATTCTTGATTTTAAGCGTGATTTATTTCACTTTTTTGTCATTAACTGCTAAATAACTTTTAAGCAGGCGCGTGGTGATTTCAAACGGCAGAGGTCGCGCGTAACCTTAAAGACGTATTGTAGATTATTAGCATATAAAGCATCATATAATTAAATATTCGTTTATTTTCTTATAATTATAGCAATTATTCTTCAGTTAGGACACCATTTAGCTAATAAAATTACTTTAATGCAATTAATTTCAATTAAAATAATACAAAATTTTAAAATCTGCCATCAGAAATAACCACAATTCAGAATAACGTATCATCAAGTGCAACATTTTCCTAAACAAAATAACGTTATTTTGTTTCAGAAAACAACAATTCAAAATTATGTAAGACGCATAGCATAAAGTGTATTAAAAAAAATGTCTTTAATCTAAAATATATTTCTAGTTTCATGTAAATCCCGATTTGAAAATTTTGCTTCAATATCTCAAGTAGTTTCGATTTGATACCGTTTTTGCTTCTGTAAACTTATGAAAAGTGATGTTAGGTTATTTTGCATTTTAGGTGACGATATACTCATCATAAATATGGATCTATTTTTTAAATGAGCGGGAACGTTTCTTTTGAAAGTGATTTTGTTTTTATTTTGAAATATTTACAGATTTCATATTTCCAGATTTTAATTTCGAACGCATTAAAAATCTGATGAGGTAATTTTAGTTTTGAGGAAGTCATAGGGATTTTGGAAAGATGGAATAAAATTTTTTTTTTTTCTAAATTTCATAAATATATGACCTCATCAGAATAAAAGCAAATTTATAATTTTTCTATTTCAAAAAAGAGTTCCATATTTTGCCTTTGCTTTGGTACTATATGGCACTAGGAATTAATTCTGAGGAACTAACTCCTATGAAATGAAATTTGTATGAAGAATTTGTTACTTAATCCATTTTTCATAGAAAGTTAATTTATAGTCTTGTCTTATATTTACAATATTTTTATATTTACCTTTTTTTGTATCATCTAAAGGTAACGGTCTAAAGTTCTATACATTATTTAAACTACGCATTTTTAGTTTTATGATCTTTAATTAAAAACGCAGAACCTAAGTATACGAGTATATAATTATTTTAGTAATTTTATTTACTTCTCATTGTGCGTAATAAACTGATGACTTCATCCTTTCCAACGTTATATTATTTCTTACTATGCTCCATAACTTGATGATTTGCTGATTTTCGACATTCCAATAGCTTTTTCCATTAAGATGTAGACTGCAACAAAACAAGTACGCAAGTAAGTATATGCAAGTATATAAAATTAGATTTTTGGCAAAAACAAATTTTGCATTAAATTTCATTAAATTGACAATGAACAATAAATTGGGACAATAAAAATTTGTAAAGCAACGAGGTAGAAATACCTAAAAACAGCAGACAATTTAAAAACAGCAGAAATACCTAAAAGCAGCAGCAGAGACAATTATACACGTTATTATGACTTTACGCTGCGCCACAGAGCTGCAAATTTTCAGTGCCCTAGCCATAGTCTCATACCGACATGGGGGTGACCTAAGTGGAGAGTATTATCACCCATTTTTTGGAACATCACCAAAGTGACCTGGGTGACCTTAGTTAAGAGTATATCACCCATTCTCTGGAACACCACCGCTGACTCTTCTTCAATGACAGCACACAGGGAGCATACACTATTGGTTATAAGAATGATACAGCAGTTATGATTAGGGGTAAATATGTACATTGGCACCGTGCGAGACTTATGACTTCGGCCCATACGGTCCGTCAGACTTCGACTTTAACGTCAACGTATAACTATGGCCTAATGAAAAAATTAAAAAGGCCTAAAATGTAAACAAACTGGTGTCAAATGGGCTGACGCAGTTAAAACTTCAACATCTTCCGACTTCCACTTTGACGGATGCTTTGCTTATGGGCCGATGCTCGTAAGAAATGCATACATTGAACTCTATTTGACAGTTCAGAACTTCAAATTCGAAGTCTGACTGACGGTCTGGCGGACTTTATTTATTTTTTACCTGAAGAACGAGGTTTCCGAGCATGGATCCTTTTAGGATACGAAATAAATAAGTCTCAACAGGTTAAAGTGATCCACTGATTTAGGAATGATACTGATTAGCAAACTTACCTAGAAGGAACATATGAAAGAGGCAGAGATAGTATGCACTGTCTTGGTTTCATCGCGAGGAATAGTCGAGTCCCAAGGACAACTAGACACAAAGGCAGCTGAAGCAGGCGCCTGTTGGACTCTCGTTGAAGGAAGAGGCAAAGGTGTAAGCGAAAGCGGGCAAAGGCCATGGAGATATTTTTGAGGAATTAAAAATTTCCGAAAAAATTTGTCAGATAAAATTTGTAACCGGGAGGTGCACAACTAGATGTTAAAACAACCCTAAATACAAAATTTCAACTTTCTGCGGCTAGCCGTTTTTTAGTTATGCGAGATACGTACAGACGTCACGACGAAACTAGTCAAAATGGATTCAGGGATGATCAAAATGTATATTTCCGTTGAAATCTAGAATTCGAAATTTTTTGCGATTACAATACTTCCTTTACTTCGTACAAGGAAGCAGAAAACCTACGTCTGCTCTTATAGAATGCAATTTTGAATATACATACACTTCAATTTATCAATTTGATTGGTGAAGATTTTTTTTAATCATGTTTGCGGCCAATTCAAAAAAGTGGTTTCGAGATAAACGCATTGAAAGTAAAAAATGCGTTTCGAGATAAACGCATTTAAAACTGTAAAATTATAATGAAGATGGCTATGGCAACACTTAAAATTAGGCCTCTTAGTAACTTTTGCATTCCATAATTTTTTTAAATAACATTTTTAGGAACCTAAAGCACATTTTAAACAAAATGTGCAATATGTGTCTTAAAAAAATAACATTTTTCCATTTTTTAAAAATCCTTGGGCGGCCTAACCCCTTAGTACGAAGTCTTGGCATGGCGGATAGAATTTTTCGAATTGGCGGGTCTAGGACAGGCTAACCTCATCTGATTAGAGGGCTATCCGGTTCGATGTCGCCTATCGGCTGAGACGGCGGCAAAGATGTAAGTTAATCAAGGTTCCAACACTGACACTGACAACAACATCGGGAAATGCTGAAGGAATCAATTTTTACCAGGTCTTTTAATGCCTTCGTAATCTCCACTGGGATGAATCCGTGAACTTACAGTCCTAAGAATCCTGACTTAAACTAATAAACTTGCCAACATTCGTTAATTGGAGAATAATGCTAAATCATATTTTTATTGTGAGCTGTCTATCCGATGTTACGGATTCCTCATATTTGTTAGCCAACATTGATAACAACATTGCCAACATTGATGTCGGCCAACATGAATAATGCGCGCCGGTGATAGTTTTACCCTTTTCAAGTTAATCGATGTGAATGACACCTCGTGCATCCAAAAAAACTGTGGCCATAACCTTGTTGGCCGACATACCCACCTTGGCCTTTTTTGGTGCATATTTACCCAGAGAAACCCACCCACTCTTCATTGCTCTTTCGTCTCTGGTGTGGAGTGATAGATCCATGCTTTGTCTACGGTAAAAAAATTCGATCGGATTGCGGTTGAACATCGCCACACACTCCTTTTAAGTGGTTACACGGTTGCGCTTATGATTGAGTGTCAGCAATCGCGGCAGCCATCGCGTGGATAGCTTTTTTATGTCGAAACATTTATGTAAAATTATGTATATGCTCAGTTGAGATGCTTATCACCTCAGCCAGCTCACGCACTTTTATTCTCCGATCGTCCAATATGATTCAATGAATCTTATCAACGATTTCTGGTGTGACGACCTCTTTTGGGCGACCTGAACGTTAGTATTTATAGTATTTATAAATACTATAAATTTATAGTATTTATAAATACTAGTATTTAAAAAGTCTTTCCTTGGTTTCGGTGATGGTTTTTTCACGCAAAAAATAATGCTTAATCAGCACACGAAATTCACTTTTTTCGTTAAAATTCACGAGGTTGGCTGCTTTTAGTGGCTATAAAATACAAATTAAATGGCGCAGCTTGCTCAAAATTTTACAGCAGTCTATTAATAAATAAATGTTGATGGTAGCAGTGTACAGTTACAGTGCGCATTTAAAGTTACTGCGCGGAAAATTCAAAAAGTCACTGACTTTTTAAGCCGCCTTCGTATTGGAAAGGTTGGGGCCCTAGTGAACAGCTGGTTGTACTACGAATCAACTGCTGACAGGCGAAGACTTTTATTAAGATACCACAGTAGACTGCTCTGAGTAGTCAGAGTTGGATTATTGCTCTAGTATAAACGATATCTGGGATATCTGGGCCGCAGAAGCAGTTGATTAAAAACTAATTACGAATATAAACCCATACAAAACCAAAAATTTATTGAATCCTCCTATCAGTTTGCACGTGACAAAGGAAAAGGACAAATACCAACCTGACAACTGATTACTGATTCATTAATTCTGACAACTCTTGTGTTAAACGAAGGCCAAACAATCTCAACAAATACAAACCAATCAAAACGACAAAACACATTGAAGATGGCACATCTCCGAAAGGCCGTACTCACACATATGTCCCGAGACATGGAGCTATTAATTTCATGTGTCCCCGATAGCACTCACACATGGGAAAGATTGGAATGTGGGCAGTGGGGAATATAAAGAGTTTTATAGTTGTCACAACTTAACCAGAATACCAATGATAACTTCGAGTGACAAAAAGGATGGCAAATATGTCATGAATGACATGTCACAGCTCGCCAGAGCTAAAGAAAGAGATTATTCGTCGCGTTTATGAATTGAAGGACACCGAATGAAGAAATTATCGTATCTCGTTGATTCATTTTTGTTGGTGGAATCCATGCAAAAACGTTTTTTTTACTTTACGCGTAGGGAAAAAAGGGAAAGGTTTTTGTTTCTTCTCTATTTGCTGAATTTTTTGTTAGTAGAATCCAAAGAGGTAGGCGCCGTCCTTTTGAGTTTGAGCAGTGAGAATGAGGAAGAGTTGTTTTTTATTCTTTATTTGCCGATAACTTTCAGGCGCTTATTTATTTATTTCATACGAAAGAATTTGGGTTTTAATTTATAGTTTGATTTGGGAGTTAATTCATAGCGCCTAATAAATACAATAACATAGTATCGTATGAAAAATATTTTTTTATATAAAACGTTTTTCAAACGAACGTTTTAAATTAAAAACTTACATGTCAATAGTACTCCGAGTGCTATCGTTAAGCCAATCCAATTTCCAATAAGCAGCGATGATATCAAATAATGTGTTATTGTTGATATCGAGAAGAGTGACCACACAATAAAGTTAATCAGACAGCATAAGCGTGGTTTATAAAATTTAAAAGCAGTTTCTTTGATGCCAGATGTCTCGAAAAAGCTGCCGGTAGTATGAAAACTCTCCTGTATGCGATCCTTTTCTCTAAACAAATCATGAAGCCATTCAGCTGCTTCTTCATCTCCATCAGGGACATTATCTAAGGGTATTCTCCGAACGAGCATATACCCTTCGAGAGGAAGTCCGTTTAGAAGACTAGAAATTGTTGGCGGTACCTGAAAAACAGAATATATTTGAAAATTATATATGTATGAACTAGTCTAATACATACAATAGAACATAATAAAAATAACTGAGAAGGGAAATTTTCCTTAAAAGAACATGGAAATGGAGCGACAAAGAAATACATATATCAGCTTAGAGAATGCCCATTTTTTGCAAGCCACTTCTCAAAACTATGAGACTTAGAAATGTGAAATTTGCTAGGCTGATACTTCTTCTATGATTCGGTCCTGATGCTCCGAAGGCTAAAAACTTTCTCTACAGGATGTTCTAGTTGATTTTCTAAACATATTGTAGCTCCGCTGTATGTTTATGAGATGAAATATAAGTATTTTTAAAATCTAAACAGTTAAAAATATTTAATATCCTCAACCCAGAGTAAAGTAATGTATGTACATGTACATTAGGGTGGTCCTTATTTTTCAACTTTCGATTTTATTTGGTCTTACAAGAGACTCCATCCAGAAATATGCACCGTTTTGTACGGTTTTCACACTCGCATCATTGGACCTTATTTTTTTTTAAATAAGACTTCCGTTAAGTAAATATGTATGTATATAAGTAGCTCCCGCTACAGTCAGTGAAGATCGTTACCGCACCATGATTAATGAGTGTTGAGATGCAGTCAAATCCTGAAATAACATCATCCCGGTTATTTTGTAGGTCCCGAAATCATTTATTGATCTTTCGAATGGATAATACAGTTTAATTCAAATTAAATTTTTTATGTTATGTTTCACAATTTTAAGTTCTTCCGGGCTTAAAAAACAGGTCTGTTTCCATTTCTACCTGAAAATTACTCTATAAATGTTTTTGTACTGTTAATCTTTCCTCTCGTCACCTCTATATACTAGACACTGCGTTGAATAATAGTTTCTATTGCTACATAATATACGAGTATAACAATTTATTTTGTACTTGATACATTAATTTTTCTGCTCGGGTGGCAGCCCTTAAAATACTAAAAAACTATTCTTTTGCGCTGTTTATTTGCTTAGTTTGTTGGGGACACCTTAAATGTGTTATCGAGTTATTCGATAGTTCAAAATTATTAATTAAGGGGCTATATCGTATACTCTGCTTTGCAGTTTTCCAAATTTGTTCTTGTTTACCAGCAAAATCTATTACAAATTCAGAAATCAGCAAAGCAGACACTGGAGAAACTGTCCTGTCAGAGTATACGATATAGCCCCCTAAGTGTATTCTGGGCAAAAGCTGTTTGTCAATTACATTCGATACAGAAATTTGTAGATAAAATCAAAGTTAAAATGCCAACAATATCCATGAGTGTTTCTCTTTTTGATTGTTCATAAATGCAACGATGTAAATGCTTATTCTGTTAAATATTTTTTTTTCCATTTTTACTGACTTATTCGCTCTCCAAACTCATTTAAATTTGGCTTATTTATTTGAATTTTTAAATTTTTTTTAACTTTGAATTTTAAATTTTTTTAACGGACTGACAGATTATGATTTTTTTAAAAACATACATAGCTCTAAGAATTATATGTGTACTAACAACAGAATACGTGCAAAGTTAGTTAATTTAAGGTGGCCGCCGCGTAGCAACGCGCATACGCAAGCCCAATTAGCACTATAAGTGCCGTTTTGCTGCCACTACCACATGAAAGTTGAGGATGGTAGACTAAAGCAGCCTCCTCGAATCCTTAATAATTTGCAGAAGGGAAAAAGGGCTCGTTTCGGAGTACCAGCCTAGATTCTCCGGGAACATTCTCCCCGTTACTGCGTATCTGTTTCGTGCCATGGCAGGGCATTGGCAAAGAAGATGTTCAACTGATTCTTTAGCATTGGAATCCTGGCAGCTCCGGCACGACTCATTTGATGGGATCACAAGCCTTCGGGCATGTTCCCCAATGGGCCAGTGTCCAGTACTGACGAAAACAATCCTCGAAACATCAGCTCTTGACATTCTGAGTAGCTCGCTTGTTTTCCTGGAATTGAAGCATGGCCATAACTGTCTGCATATGACACAGCCTTGTGTCGTACGCCATTTCTTGTTGGCCATGTCACGATAGTGGTTCATTATATTATCTTTTACTCTGAAAGTGTAAATGTTTTCTATGTCTATGACTCTCTAGAAAGTTTTCTATGACTCTCATAGAAAATTATAAGTTAGAGATTTTATGACTTACACTTACCGTCCTGAATTGCCTAATTTATTGCCTAATAATTTACCCATTCGATAGTTTTTAGTAATTCCGAAAGCATTCGACGAGTAAATCCGTTTCCCAAAATTAGTAACTACTAAAAACTATCGAATGTTTTACTCATGTTTCTTAAAACATGTCTTCTTTGGGATGAGACTGTGCCAGAAGGAGGCAGAGACGGCGAACCATATTGCGTGTCGCTATCCGGCACTAGCAAACAAGAGGTTCTCCATTTTCGGCTGCTAAGTAATTGATGGTGATCTGGAGAAACCCAGTTCTAAGAACATGCTTGCGCGTAACCTGGTTATGGAGACCGATTCGTTTGGTCGATCACGTTATCCCCGTGACGTGGAGGGGTCAAAAAAGGACCTACTACTTGTTTTGGTCTGCTTTGATTATCCCCGCTAGAGTGGTAGTTTTGGTGGGTAGCCTTCCAGATAGTGGCAGAAGGCTATTGGCATTGGTGCCACAGTACCAATTGGATCTTTGCACAACGGGATAGTTGGGTGGTCTGATTGGCGTGCGTAAAGCCATTTCCATACTCATAAAATAAAAAAACACTATACATTACAAAAAAAATCGATAAATTAAATTTTCGATCAAAAATTTACTTCAAGTAAATGTTTGTATGCTTAAATATAACCAATATACCAGAGCGTTTTTTTTAAAAGCCAAGTTAACATCGTATATAGCTGGACATCGACCTCGAAGGCTGGGCAAGCTTGCTGTAAAACCTCTTGTCCGTGGTATAAGATGATGTTTCAAAACTGGAATACCGCGTTCTTTTGCAAATTTAACAGAAGCTTCGTGTTTCTTTGTATTAAATCTAGTCCCTTCGGCATTCAAAAGTAACCATGTGGGATCAGGATAAGCGAACACTTGTTTTAATTGTTCAGATATAATTTCTTTGTCTTTATCGAACGAGCGTTCAAGAAAAACAAACTCTGCAAATTTCCAAGCCCATCCTATAACAGGCACATATGCTATGACTTTTTTGGCGTAAGCTTTACAGTTTCCTAGGACTTGGACTTTTTCTGTGAACATCCACCCAACTAACCAGTCTACTTCATACATATGGTTCATCATTAATAACACATTTTCCTTTCCCGCATATTTCCTTTCATCTTCTTCGTTCATATAAACTTTTAACGTACTATTTGAATACCAATCGGTTACAAAAATCAATTCTGTTGAAAAAAATATAATTGAGAAATATTTCAAATATGTACTGAAAAATTACTCACGTGAGTAAAGAGAGTAGCACAAGTAATACATGATTTTTCTAAAAGCTCGTTTATTTATGGGTTTCAAGGTCACGTGCAATACCAGCTGAATAATATTTATGATAATGCCAGATGTAAAAAATGTCATAGCTATGCATAAATGAACTAGCCTCAATTTCTTTAAACGCTCCATCGAAGACTTTTGGATATGTTTTCAACTTCAACTTGTAACTTCACACCTAAAATAGAGAAATTTAGAAGCTTGATTTAACTAGTTCCGTACAATAAGTATAAAAAATTTCATTTGTGCAAATGTTAAAGTGTAAATTGTAATCGTAATTGCAGATTAACCGCCACAAGGTTAACGTCAACCTCTTCGCTAACAACCCAAACACAAACGGCAGCGGCGGCTCCCAGAATTTATACGTACGCTTATGGAAGCTGCCCTGATAGATTCTATTACGGCAGCTTTGCTTATAGTACGTTTGCACTGACCTCAAATCACGCATTTTGGCTTCAAGTCACAAATGCGATTAAAAACAACAACAATCCCATACAAACTGACAAATCACGCATTTGGAAACCATTCGCATTTCTTATTAAACACGGATTTTCTTAATAAACACTGCTTTTTAACAATACACCTCTAAAACAAGTTAGGGCGTTAACTTCGGCCTTCGGCCAAGCCAGGCTCATATACCCTACCATATACCCTACACCCGCATCTGTCGAAGTGATGATAAAAATTGAGCGGGCGACGCCCACTTTCATTTAATTTACAGATAGTAAATTTTGATATAACTCATTTACAACACCGATCTTCTCAACAAACACCTCATTATATAATATGGTATACCAGTGAGCGTGTCACGCCAATTTTTTGTGAGCTAACTTCCACCAATACGGTAAACACGGCAATGAAACTTGAGCTTTAGATCGGGACTACGAGCTGAGAAATCCACTTCTCAAATTTGATTTCATTAATATTATTAAAAAAGTAGGCGTGGCACTGGTCCCATTTTCCCCATTTTCCTACCAAAACCTCATTATATGGTATAGTATATAATTGGGCGTTACGCCCATTTTTAAAAGTATATTTTAGTTCAAGTTGGACTAAAAAATACAATTTCAGCAGAAAATTCACTCTACAAGCTAAGCTTTAATTGATTAGCTTTAAGCAGGAATTAGTGCATATTTGCTATAAAAAGTAGGCGTGGCACTGGTACGATTTCCCCCATTTTTAATACCAAACAGCGTAGGATAACAAAGAATATTCGTACCAAATTTCATGCGATACCACTATTCATTCTCCTGTAATCCTGATTTCCACAGACAGACGGACAGACGGACATGGCGAGATCGAATCATAAGGTGATTCTCAGCCAGAATATACTTTTTTATAACTGCCACGCCTCCTTTAATGCGTTACAAACAGAAGAACAAAGTGAATATACCCTCATCCTTTCGGGTGTAGGGTATAAAAATGCCACGAGGTGTCAAAAATGTCCCACTCAATATAACAGCTAATGGTTTCGTCAACATACAATACACAATATTGTTGTTGCTTGGTCAAACATAATGCGAATGAAGGCGGTTTTCAAATGCGCATTTGGGGTCGGTGTAAACGTAGTATTAAGCAGTGATGTAGCTAGCATGGGTGACACCCGGGGAGAAAGTGATGGTGACACCCCTAAGCAATTATTTCTCACCCAGAGAACTTTAAACGCAGAAAAAATTTTGTAACCCAAATTGGATCGGATTTGCTGTACGCTTTAATCCTTTTCTGCGGCCGTAGGCCCCTGACGCAGGACTCTCCAGAAATTTTATCCTGGATTCGTTCTATAATCTTAGGATGTTGTCGCATCGGGATTTTCTCTTTTTGGGATGTTGTTGCTCTGAATTTACTTACCAACCAATATTTTTTTGTTTGAAAATATGAATGACATACATAGATCCGCATCTTTTCGGTTTCAACAGGAACACAACGTTACGTACTACATGGCAACCACTTCGACGGCAACCACCAAATTGTTAAAATCAACATATGGCGATACGCTAATTTCCATAAATGAACCTTTCAATTGGCCTCCAAGGTCACCTCCAATTTGTCACCTTCCCATTATTTTCTGTGGGGTCACGTAGTCACTGGTATGCTGATAAACCAAGTGAACAATGTAAAAAATCTGAGACAATGTAATTTTTGTATTACTTTGATCCTATTATTCATTTCCCATAAGACGACCAACTGCTATCCGGGTTTTTCAGAAAAAGAAATGGTCAGTAAAAATATTTATTTCATAATAACGAACTTTTGTTTTCTAGAAACCAACCAACCCTTAAAAAATCATATATAATGTAAAACAAGTAAAAGCGTTATCTTCGTCCGTCCGCCTTTGGAAATCGCGATTACAGGAGAACGAATGGAGGTATCGTCATGAAATTTGGTACAAATATTGTTTGTTATCCTACGCTGTTTGGATTAATGGGGGAAAATCGGGAAAATGGGGGAAATCGGACCAGTGCCACGCCTACCTTTTATAGCAAATATGCACTCATTCCTGCTTAAAGCTCAATCTCTTAGCTTCTAGAGCGAATTTTCATCTAAAATTGTATTTTCGAGTCCAACTTTGACTAAAATATACTCTAAAAAATGGGCGTGACACGCCCACTTATATACTATACCAAATAATGAGGTTTTGGTAGGAAAAGTGATGTTGTAGATAAGTTAATAGATCAAAATGTACTCCCTGTAAATAAAAAGAAAGTGTTACCCGCCCACTTTTTATCACTTGGACAGATGCGGGTGTGGGCTATATGAGCTTCAGCCGGGCCGAAGATAACGCTCTTACTTGTTCTCAACTAAAATTAAAAAGGATTTTGGAACAAGTTAAGAATAGGTAAGTAGCTCCGATATTTTTAAAGCATTTTTATTATAACAAATTTCAAAACAATTGTCGGATTTTCGGAAAAAATGTTGCCATTTTTCTAAAGAAAAAGTGCCTCGGCCCATAACGGCATCGATGCGCCTCAGAGACACCAAAAATAACAGATTACGTGTATTTCTTATGGAAAGAGTGAGAGGAACGATGCTGGTTTGAAAGCAAGGCCAGCAAGGCTTTCGCACTTTTTCTTTCGAAAAATGGCCAAATTTTTTCCGAAAATCCGCACTTTCACCGTAAATCCGACAAATTGTTTTGAAAAATATACAAAAAGCAAGCTCTCTTCAATGACGAGAGAATGGAATACAAAGTACAAAAAAAATACAAAAACAAATATTTTTTTATTTTCTGCGGCTACATTTTCGTTGTCATCAAAGACAACATTGGCGACATTTTCCTTAATTGTTCTCGAAGACAATATTGGCGACGTTATCGTTCATTGTCGTCGAAGACAATATTGAGGACACTGTCGCTCTTGTTGTCGTCGAAGACAATATTGAGGACAGACACTGTCGCTCTAGTTGTCGTCGAAGACAAATGCGACATTCTGTACAACTATGCGAAAACTTTATGTTTACTATTACAGAAAAAGTGAAAGACAACGAGAAAAACCGTTGGCACAGAAATGGATAAGTTCTTAAAAAGGTTTGATCAAATGTTATAATTTAAATAGAATATATATATATATTTCTATATACATTATTTTAACCGCAGAACGCTTGATATAGCTGCCAGCGAATGTGAAGACGTGGACGATCCCCTATGCCACGGTTCAGCAACCTGCGGCTCGGTAGAATCATACTTGTGGCTCTTGAATAGTACAAATTTTGAAATTTATTTTATACTAACCTCCTGATGAGCTAGATACTTGAAATTTGGACCACAGATTATAACCTTGAGACTCGAAATTGAAACCAAAGCTTAGAACTAAATAACAATGCAACATAAACCATAACCAACCACTCATGCCCACTTTGAGGCAAGAAATGTGGGCCTCTTTAAAATATTCGCTAAAAACTTTTTAATTTATTTTAAATCAGTTTTCCTGTAAACTGGAGTCCCGAAATTTTAACTGAGAACTAGTATACAATGATGATACATATTAAACATAAGCTAACCAGCCACGCCCACGAAATTTTGAAAAAAATGCGAAGTGTTTTTTCAAATTTTGGATAATTTTCGTTAAACTTTTTAGTTTGTTGTAAAAACGTTTTATATCGTATAAAAAAAAATTTCTTTATTCGGTACCATGGTTTTTAATATCACCAATGTGTATGTACTTATACATATTTGGCTCTTTAAAATAATAGTTTACCCCATCGGGGGAAAAAATGGCTCTTAACTCCAGAAAGGTTTCCGACCCTTGCCCTATGCAAAATGAAATTTGCGTATAGAACTTTCTCTCTTGGCTAAATTTTTTACGATGTATATGAAATATTTTTTGAGGAGAAGGTGAATCCTGTCATAAAATTAAACAGTATAATGTCGTTTTCCGGCAAGAATGAAAACAAACATGTTCTTGAGGAGGTGTTCTGCACTTAATATACGAGTATACATAAGTATTTATGTATGTATATGCGAAAATTCTATACATCTGAATGAAATAAATGAAGTAAGCAAACTGTTAAAAATTTCTACATTGTATTTTGTGAACATTTAAGAAACAAAGTTAATATTAAAGATGAAATGTTACAGTCGTTCCAAAAATTTTGTGCGGAAAATGTATTAAATGCCAATATTAATAGTATGGTGCCTTTTGTTATAAAACTTTTTCCAAGCGAGAAAGAAAAATAATGTGGAAGATATGTATATCTTTGGAAGATAGAACTGTTTAGCAAATAAAGTACACTCATACCTCGCTATACGGCCACTCTTTATACGGCACTTCGCTATAAAGTATTTTCTATTTATGGTAATTTTTCGATTTACGGCATTCGATTTATAATGCTTTGTTATACAGCAAAAAATGCTGTACTGTTACCGTTATTCTGTTTATAAATAATTAATTCGTTATACAGCTTTTCGCTTTACGGCCAACTTTTCCGAAACCTATCTAAACCTATCTAAAGTGCCCAGTATAAAACATGAATTTTGTGAACCAATGTATGCGAACATTTCTAAAATAATAAAAGGTGTATTGTCTATATCGCACTCTTCCGCCAATGTAGAACGTGTATTTTAATTTAGTTGATCAAAACCAAATTTATAAATCGCCTACAAATATCCATTTTCATCAGTTATACAAGCGAAAGACTATATGAGAAATAATAAAATGTTCTGCTATGATACAAACTTTAATTAGAAGCTTTTCAATACATAAGTAAGATTTATGCATTGAATCAGAATGCTTTTATTTTGATTGTCAGAATATTTATTTGCCTTTACTTGGTAGTATAGCTAGTGCAAAACCAGATATACCGAAGGCTATGTTGCTGTGAAGCAAACCAATTCCTTTCTTGTAAGTATTTTGTTAGAATATCTAGTGCAAAACCAAATAAACTCCAAAAATAAATTATATCAAGCCGTGTTCTAATTTGCAACTGACTTAATTAAAATTAGTTCGGATTTTTATATTCACTACCGTGACAACCGTGGTATTGTCTCATCCCTTTGGTTGGCGCGTATAAAAAAATGCTGACGCCTGTGTGAATGCCTTCTGTGGGATATATGATCGCTCAAATTTAATGTAACGGAATGCCAAAGTGAGACAACAGAACGGTAGTCCAACTGCAAATACAATCACAATTTCGTTGGAATATAAAATATGAATATGAAAGAATATGATAGTTAGAAATGCAAGATTAAAAAAATGCAATACATACATGCCGTACATGCAGTGCCGTAAATTTTTAGTAAGAATTTGTGAAACTATAAAAATATTATGGATATTTGTGTGGACATCCCCCAGCCCATTGAGGAATCTCTCAACTAATGATCATTAACATCCAAATTGATTTCAAACTCGAAATGACATCTGAAAGCGGGGATTAGAGGCGGCACTTTAATTTAATTTTTGGGCGATCCGACTTAATGTGGCATGTTATGGCAAGAGTGACGATAATTATGATCACAATGAAAAGTGTGCTGAAACTGACTCCGAGATGATAACTTTCCGGCAGAGATTTTTTAAATGGTTGATTTCCTGTGGTTGAAGTTCTTGTATCCCTTTTTGAAGAAAGAATGGGAATTCGCAAACGCGACCTGAATTCAGCAAAGACTTTTTAGAAAAGACTTTTTTAGCGACTTTTTGGTATTTTCAACGTAGTTTCGCTTAACTTGACCACATTACTGGATCAATAGATGAAATGTAGCGCCTTGAAAAGTTGGATAGTTGGAGCTCTCCATCGATGCCACGGACTTGTAAATCCTATATTCGGAAATTCTGTAAATAAATTTGGAAAAGTGGCATTTTTGCTATCTTCATACTATTTTTGATACATGATTAAAGGGCAGTCGTTACTACCCTTTTGACTTGTGCCAACGAAACCACGGACCAGTGAATCCTATATTTAGAAACTCTGTAAATTAATTTTGAAAAGTGGCATTTTTTCTATCTTAATACTATTTTTGATACATGATTAAGGGGCAGTGGTCAATACCCCTTGACTTGTACCATGATGAAACCTAGTGTGTTGGGAAGTACATAGTTGGAGCTCTTCAACGATACCACGAACTAGTTAATCCTATATTTGGAAATTCTGTAAATTCATTCATTGATCATGGTGCGGTTACGATAAAGAAATAAGGTCCAATGATGCCAGCGTGAAAACCACACCAAACGGAGCTTTATGGATGTAATGGAGTCTATAGGGTCTCTTAATAGACAATTCACTATCGCTTAACACAATTTTGCGATAAAACAACGAGTTAGACATTAGAAGGCAGTCAGACGAGTTGGCCCTGCTCTGAAATTCCTGCGATCGACGAGGAATCGATTAATTAAGTTGCGCGAATCGAGTGATTTTTAAAGTAAATTATTTATTATTTAAAGTAAAGTAAATAATTTGGCGCAAGTCTGAGATGATTTGCAAAGTAAGTTTTAACTTTGGCTCTTTTATTTTTTTTAGCCCTTTAAAATTTGAAAATTTAAAGTTTGGAGAAAATTTAAGTTTTTAATTCTTAATACTATTTTTTGCTCTGTAAAATGTATAATTAACCAATATAATTATGTCAATATTAAGAAAGCCCAGGTTATTAGCTTTGCAGACATATTTTTTTTCAACAGTACTGGTGCAGGATTTTAGGAGAAAATGCATTTCAAAGCTCACAATACTCGGCCGCAACAAAGCCCTTTTATTTTCCCAAGTTTTAAAAATATTAATTTATGTAAAATAATATGTACATATATAATAATATATACGAAATACATATGTATAGTTTTATAAATAAACGCCCCTTGAATGGAGCTCAGAAAGCTTAAAATACATGTTATCTTATTTTTAGTATATTTGCTTGGGTTAAGTACAAATTTTTGTCCGGAGAAAATTATTTTATCTAAAAAATAGTACTAAAAACCTTAATTTACGTTTATTTATAAAACTATATACATATATACATTTCGATAAAAAGGTACATATGACATTAATGTAAAATGTGATTGTTTTGCATGAATTAATGACATTTTCAATAGTTTTCTAATGGTACTAATATCATAAAAATATCTTACATAGTTTTCAAAGATATAGACGATTTATTTTAAATTTTAAGGGGCTCCAGCCCCGCCCCCAAAGGAGAGCAAATGAGAGAATGCTCTCAACAATTTGAGAGCAACCCAAATTGTTTATATAGGGGGGTCGGGTGAAGAGATGACATCACCACTTTTTCCCCAGGTGTCACGAATGCTATAGCTACGTCACTGATATTACTACTATAATACATACCTGTTTTATAATGAAATTTTGAGTTTCAATGGTTTACATATATTCCATTGTCTGTGAAAATGATTTAAATAAATGTTTACAAGCCACAGCTATTTAACGTTTTAATCTTAATACACTAAACCCGACAGAGCTTTTTAATTATGAAAGGACTTCCATGCAACCACTTTTTGTGTGTATAGAGTAGGGGGTAAAAAATTCGGATACAGTTCGCAATAGAATCTTGAATCACATCTGTGATCTTATAACTTTAATTTACGTTAGCAGAACTTGTATGGCTCTCTAACACTTTTCACAATTAATTATTTTTGCCAGGCAGTCAGATATACACTCAATTGATAAAATTGTGTTATTTAACTTAATACGAGATATTCTCAGTCTAAAGTCTAACAGTGACGTAACTGTCAAAATTCTCCAGCCCCACTAATTCCAAATAAAGTACTGGGAAAAATTTCACAGGGTGTTGCATGAGATATATATTGCAGGTCCGACCAAACATCAACCAAAGTCCCAGCCTGCACGACGAAAAGTACGAAAGTCAAGACCATGAATTTTGTGGATGCACGATTTCTCGTTTAACGTTCATATGCTAACGGCATGCTTCCACCAATTTTTATTTTTCTAATGGATTTTTAGCGAAACTTTCCTATCTCTATCCCACCAACTCATTTTCTCCCGTTCTCTTTTGCAAAATCGTTCATTGTTCCACACCTGTAAATCGACACAAAGAATATACAAAATATAGAAAGCACATGACGTACATAAATTTTTAATTGTTCGTATCAGCAGCGGGATTCTGTAACTTCCTATCGCCAAAATGCGATATCGTTAGCCATTTTCGTAGTTTGCGTCAACGACGAAAATCGATGATAGTGATTCTCTAGCTAATGACTTCAACCCATAGGATCCGTCAGACGTCGGCTTTAAAGTTATCAACTGTCAAATTGAATTCAATGTATGCTTTCTTACGAGCATCGGCCCATAAGCAAAACATTAGTCAAAGTCGAAGTCGAAAGTTGCTAAACTATTAACTTTTCGACGGCGTCAGCCCATTTGACAGCAGTGTTTAGTTAATTAGAAGAAAGTCTAACAGGACTTTATGGTCCGAATCCATACGACTTTTGCCGATGAAGCGGTAAAAATCATTATCATTTACGTTTAGCGTCAAAAATATTGAAAATTATGTTTGAATTGAACATTATAAAAGGTGCAATTTTTATTAAAAAACTAAATTCAGCAAAATGAAGTAAGTAAAATCACCTTTTACCTTTGTTTGTATTTTTTCTGTATACATACTATCAGCAACGCGTTCAGAGCACATAATTTACGCTGCAGGAGATTTTTCACATTTTACACCTGCAAATGTCAAGCATTCAACCATCAAATCTTTAAAATTAAAATATGGCGATATTGTGTAATTTGTAACCACTCGATTATTTTCTGTGGAGTCACGTAAAGTCACTAGCAGAGATAACGAGATAGGAAACTGCGTCAAGGCTCGAAAAACTTGCAACTCTGATCTGCGATTTGACGTCTAATCGTAAAGTAGTGTTCGTGAAAAAGCCGAAAATTGAGCTCAGAAACTCAACATTACAGACCCCAATGAAGAGTGTCGAGGAAAGGGAACGGGGTTTTTTGTATAGGAAACTGAAAGTTACGTGCCCCTGTTGTAGGTGAGACGTTCGCGGCGGAGGGGTTACTACAAGAGAAACCCAACATTACAGACCCCCGATGAAGAGTAATCGGGACGGAGAGGGTTCAGCTTTGAGACCCCAATGACAATTCAGATTTTTAAGTCGAATCGTTTGTTTTGAGATAGCAACTTAGTTAATTATTCACATAAATAATGAATTCGAAGACATCAATTTTTATTTATTAATTTATGCCAATTATTTAGTCTATTTAATATCCATTTTACTTTTAAATAGTTTATTACTTAATTAGAACCTATTTGGGAAAAGTATTTGAAGGTTAGAAATCATTGCAAGTGCAGACTAACAACAAAAAATCGAATGTAAATTGTTTTATACGCTCAAATCCGCCACTATTTTATACAAGAAACTGTATGACCTATTCTATGAAGAATTCAAGCAAAAGAAATTATTGTAAAATCAAATTGATTATCTAATTAAAATAAAAAAGCAGACATAAAATGGCGTTGGTATACCCTCAAATTTTTCGTTCACCTCGCCATTGAATTTGCCGATACTAGTGTTGCCCGTTTGTATAGAACGCATCTATTTTTGCGCCTCTTATGAATTCTGGTACCAAAGCAGTGTTGTCGGTATGCTACAATATCAAATAAATTTGATTTTTTTCTTAATAAGCAAATACATTAGTGCATAAATGTGCTTGAACTGTTAACAAAACGTTTATTCTTGCTTCGCGGAGTACAAATTACTTCCTAGAACAGAAAATTATTGTGTTCTTTACACCGAGTACTACAAAAAGTACTTTTACCTTTTTCGTACTTTCTGAATTTTCTTTTGTTAACGTAAAATGTAACGCTGCTTTATAATATCATTGATTTTTTCACCACAATTGACGAAATTAATAAATTTTAGATGAAATCTTCTATTTTATTCATGGATATCGTATTTAACGATACAAATAATGTTAACTAAATGTACAGAATTCCGCCATTTGTTTGTTTAGGTGTATTCTTTATTTTCAGTAGTTATGAGTAACTTTCTTTCCTTTTATCTTTGCTGCAATAGCTAAACATTCTAGCGAAATTTCAAAAGTTCAATAACGAACATGGTTTTAAAGTTATAAATCTTCTGGACGCAAGATTGCATATGTGTTCCAAACAACCATGTTGGTATTGTATTTAATACCAAACAGCCTATTATGACCAAGTATATTCGTCCCAAATTTCTTAGCTCTATTCGTTCTCCCTTAATCGTGATTTCTACAGACGGACGGACTGACAGACTTACAGGCAGACGCCTCCTTTAATGCGATACAAACGGAAGCACAAAGTGAATCTATCCCTCATCCTTTCGGGTGTAGGGTAAAAAAGAATTGCTTTTAAATAATAAGAATTTAAGTTCTTTCATGTATTTATTTATTTATGCATACAACCACATTAAGTGTTTATCCGATACATAACATTTAAGTTATTAGATGAATAATTTTTCCTACAATATTATGTAGTAACATTTAAATATAGTCTGAATTATAAAAATAATATGTTAGATAATATTATATATATACATTATATAATACATATGTATATATAATACATTTCATTGTTCTTTTGATTTAAAGCTAAAGTAAATCCGGTGGATTTGTGCGTGAGTAAAGCGAGCAACCGTGTGGCCAAGTACAGCAACGCCCGTACTAGAAAAAAATACAAAAACATCACATAAAACACTTAAATAATAATTTAATCATTAATTAAAGTACCTTTTCTTAATTTCTGCATTTGCGTTGCGATTCCAAATGCTAAGTTCATTTCCATTTCCATTCCACTTCCATTCAAATCGATTGACTGAGCCCCGAGCAATTGCATTAAGACCGTGGCTCCCGACGATAGTATCACATAGTGTTCATGATTGTGCGACAAGGTGGTGCCTTGATATGCTGATATCGGATCCGATGCGGTACCACTCAAAACATGACCCATCAACTCCGATTGGCCGGAGAAAAATACCAGAGCTCGCAACAAAATTCCCTGCACTGAAATGTCCATGCCTGCCGTTGCAGGCCAATCATCCTGCTCCAAAATGGCAAGCCGTTCGTATACAGCTCCGGCAAGTGCTACTTCCGAGGTCCAGTGCATGATTTAACTTCATTAAAATTCACTAAAAACACTAATTTCTTTGCGAAATAGCTAAACAATTTTCACAAACTAAACATTTTTCATCTGTTAAAATAATAAACAAAAGAAATGTCATATAAACGTGACGTCTTGTGGTGAACTACATATACACGACACATACACTATACGTGTTTCACCTAAATACCGAATTTCGTTTTTTTTTGACATATACGATGGGTCTTGACGCAGTTTCCTATCTCGTTATCTCTGGTCACTAGTGTATGCTGATAAACTAACAATTGATTCCTTTGAGGCCAACATTATTCATGTAATTTCTAACATACGGCCAACGGTGGTAAAAATGGTCCAAAATGCGACTCTCCAGGAAAAACCATATTCCTGAGATCTTTTTCAAATGTTAATGTTATGTATTGGTCTTTCGAATAAATAATATAATTTAATCAAAATGAAAGTTTTGTGTTATTTTTTTAAAACGTTTTTATAAGTTGCTTTTTTTCATGTTCGGTAGAAATCTTGGAATTGATTTTAAACTACCTTCCGGATGACCCAGAGACTCGAAATTTTAAGATGTTAAGATTAGTTCAGAACTGGATAACAATGCAATATTAAGCTAACCACTGACGCCCACTTTGAGGCCGGATATGTGGTCTTTTTCATTAATTTTCGCTACAAATTTTGAAATTGATTTTAAACTACCTTCCCGATGACCTAGAAACCCGAAATTTTAAGCATAGCTCAGAAGTGGATGACAATGCAAAATCAAGCATAAACCTACCACTCACACCCGCCTCGAGGCAGGCAATTTGGGCTCTTAAAATTTTCGACACAGATTTTGAAATTGTTTTTAAGTAAGCTTTCCGATGACCTTTGACCCAAAATGTTAAGGATAGTTCAGAACTGGACCACAAAGTGAGGAAATTTGGGCCCGCTTACTTTCATTTCACCTAAAGACTCAGAACTTTAAGCATAATATAGGACTGGATGACTATGCAACATTAAGCAGAAACTAGCCACCCACGCCCTCTTTGAGGCAAAAAATTCCAAAAAATTATATATGTAAATTTTACATTTAAAATACTTTAAAACAAAATATGTATGTACATATAATTTTTATTTTATGTATATTTTATATTTTTGTAAGGTCCACTTTGGGCTTTATTTCATTTTAAGAAATTTTCAAATTTTTGCGAAAAATGAATAAACCCCAAAAAATGAAATAAGGCCCAATTTTGCGATAAATGCTGAAATGCGTTAGCTACGAAGCAGCTGTTGGACTCACTGGACATGTTAATATAAAAATACTGTTCAAAAAATGGTTTTTCTGGCTGAGGAAAACTTTTCAGCAAGGAGATGGTTTTGTTGGCTAAGGGTTATAATCCCTGCCCCGGCCGAAGGCCACCATGCAAAAGAACCCTGGATAGACCATTTATTGGCCGAAGCCTTTAGCGATAAGTGAAAATATTGCAAGAGCGTGTACGACTCGGGTCTTCTGGTTTTGGTGGGACGT
Source organism: Conops quadrifasciatus (assembly GCA_949752815.1). Classification (NCBI taxonomy): domain Eukaryota; kingdom Metazoa; phylum Arthropoda; class Insecta; order Diptera; family Conopidae; genus Conops; species Conops quadrifasciatus. Next base: position 18,481,705 of record OX457079.1, read on the forward strand.
ATGAATTGATGCAGTACTTTTCCATTTGTGCATATGTTAATTTATTCATGATTATATGTATACTTATATACGCATGTACTATGCATATATTAAATATGTATGTATGTTTGCAAATGCACTAATGTTTTATGAGCGTTTTCCCAATTTTTTTACACTATTTTTTTTTATTGTACCTAATCTAACCTTAAGCTGCTTATCTCCCACAAAAATCGACTTCTTTACTGCCAGTCCTGCTTCAGCCGTGGATGAAAGTGTAATTGTTGCCAAATTATAATCAGTATTTCTGTCCACCTTTTTTTTTATATTAATATCAACAGCATTAGGAAATAAGTTTTTAATTTCTGATAATGAAAACGTTTTTGGTAGATTCTGTACAGTAATTGACGATGTAAGGTTTTGTAAACGCAGAGCCTTTTTGCTTGCACGTTTTATTCGCCACTTAGATTTTTTCATCTCCATTGATTTAAGTTTTTTATCCGCAAGTTTTTGAAGGAATTCATCACTCTCGGTACGGGGGATAGATACAACAATACCTCTAAAGTCCTTATCAGATTTTACTTTCAGGCGAATATCCTCTAATGCAGCGTTTCGATCTTGTTTGGACTTAAAATTGAGAAGACAGAAGCGAGCATGTTTTTGACGGGGCTTCTGGGCACTTACAACAAGTTTGGAAAGCGTTTTAGCTTTTTGCTGAAATTCGTTTTCGCTTAATGGCCACTTTGTAGGATATCTTACATAGAGCTGTTTTCCTTGTCGTTCTGTGTACTTTTTAACGAAATTTTTAATCACAGCTTCACCTCTATTTCCTAAAATTAGTAATTTTGTAAAACTTTACAGAAATATGTGCATATGTGGGGAATGAACCGTCAATAATTTTTTCCAGGTTGCAAGATATACATATTTAATTGTTATAAAAGACAATTGAAAATTGACTTGAAAATTGGAAAATAATCCATTTGCAAAAAAACCGCACGTAACGTTTGCAATAAGTTATTTATTTCCCTTTATATAAGAGAAATGCCAAATTATTATTCCTAAGAAGTTATATTATTTGATCACTAACCAATAAAATTAACAGGCGCATTCCCCTCATGTTCCAATTTTGTTTTGACTAACCATCAATATGATCACACATCTTTGCCAATAGAATCCGCGCAGAGAATTTGACAAGCCATGAAAAAACTTCCCGCTAGAGATAAGGAGATAGGGAACTTCGTTCCTGCGAAAAAATTTGTCAGAAAAAAACTGAATTTCTTCGTTTTTTTACGTGGGGACACACGTGTAGCATATGAGTTAGAGATGAGCGTTTCAGTGATTTTTTAGGAACGGTGACAGCAGTGACAGTGACATTCGGGTCACCGTGATTTTAATCACCGTGACTTGGATATACATATGTAAGTAAACGACGATACCAAAAATTTTACCTAGTTTAAAGCATTAAACACAAACACAGCAGCGAGAAGCAACTTCAAGTAAGGGCTGCAAGAAATAGCGTATCGTTAAACCAAATGGCAGAGCAGCATCTTCCGGCAGCAAAAAATTGCATATGAGAAAATCAAATGTAAAAATTTCGTTTGTTTACAAACAACAAAAATGCGTTTTGCTGCTGTCAAAATTCGAATTAGCTCGACAGCAAATTGAAGATTCAGCAGCAAGTAAGGGCAGCAAAATGGAAATCAAACTTTTTTCTCGATCTCCATAAGAGCCCATGTAATTTTGACAGTTGAGAAATGAAGTTGCTTCTCGCTGCTGTGATTGTGTTTAATGCTTTAGGGGTAGCTTCTTAATCTATGAACGATTCGTTTATCGCCCGTTCTGCTTTGTCATTTTCTTGTTTTAAACGGTAATGGTAAAAAATGGTAAAAAAATGAATGCCTCCGGCTCGTATGCTTTGTCAAATTTGAAATTGTTGTCTTGTACGCCAATTTAATTTTGCATATTTTACACTTTGCGTATATAACACCTTCTGCCACAAAAAACTGTCAAATCGCACTTTTTTCATTAATTTTAAATTACTCATTATTTTTTTTCTAAAGATGGTTAAACAATTGTGCAGCAATGTTGTTTAAAAGAGTCGCAGGAGGGGTGTTCAGTGACAAGCAAATCTGAATACTGCCTTGCAATATGTATGAAAATAACTCAAGTTAACTCTTACTTTATTTTGCATAAATGAAAAATATTGGCTGCGTTCAGGGACAACAAGCGGTGTGTGCTTTTTGCTGTTTTTTTGTCTGAGGGGGTAGAAAGGTCAGAAGGGCTGACAAAGCGGTCGCAATTTTTTCAAGCGAAAAATTTGTATGCTGGATCTGCTCAGAACTTTCTTCTCTGTCACTCATTTTCAGTGTTTTGTTTACTTCTCGTGTGGCGGCAACGTGGAATTTGGCAATGCAGTGTGGTTGTTGTTTAAATGTTGTTGTTTATCAGCAATGACTCAGCAAGGCGTTCAGAGAACATGATTTATGCTAACAAGAAAAAGCCAACACAGCTTGTTGTCCCTGAACGCAGCCATTTTAATACCATGAGAATAAGTATGAATATGTATGAGTATGTGCATTAGAAATGTGCACACGCCGTTTTAAAACTACTTTTAAAACACAGATCGTTTAAGCAGTAAAAATTGATAAAACATTTCAGATTTGCTCTAATAGCCTATATTGCTTGTGCTCTGCTGGAAACAAAAACAAAATTGTCAGTGAAAAATGACGCATCAGTTTTAATGGCACTTATTGCTAAATAGATATAAAAGAGGACACACATACGAAATGTGTGCATACATATTAAATACATACATATATACGTTCAGCCTTCTCCTAGGCTTTTAGTTAGAAAAAAAGCAATGCGTGCCTCTCCCTTTTTTTCGTTTTTTTTTTTAGTTTGAGCGGAGGGAAAGAAAAGAAGTTCTTTCTTCTTAATTTGGGAATGCTTTTCAGACGCTTATACGGCGGTCTGTTGCCTGTAATGGTACGACGGCGAAACCTTATCTAAAAAACCATAATTAAATGGAAAGGAGGAAAGGAGATAGAGTTTTTTCTTCTTAATTTCTTAATTACTTTTGAGAGGCTTCTGGTAAAACAAAGCACCATCGACGAAGTAGCGAGCGGCGCAAATGCTTGCCTTTCGTTCCTTTGGAGTTTGATCGGAGGGAAAGAGGGAGAGTTGTTTGTGTTTCTTTCGTTCCTTTGGAGTTTAAGCGGAAGGAACGAGATAGAAATGCATCAACAGTAAAACTGCAACTGCAAATTTTCGAGCAAGCAGTAAAAGTGAATGTCGGTCGGGTAAAGCCATCACAGTTTTGTTGTTTATTGCGATTTTCATACGGCAGTCACAAAACAGCAGTCGTGCCGATTTGTGCCTAGCTGTCTTCAAAACGGTTTGTGCACAGCTCTAGTACGCATATAATCCGGATATATTTTACAGTTTAGGAGGTATAGACAATAAATTTTCAAAATTTAAAGGGCTAAAACTCCCAAACCAGACGAGAGCGACCAAAAATTTTGTTGGGATCAGCGCCAACAACAACTACAAAAACAATAACAAATTTGAAGAGCTTGTACTGTGCTCAATCTGTTCTCAATAATAGTGTATTAATTAATAATAATAATTAATATATACGATCAAATAAAAATGTCTCATAACCGACTAAATATTTTATAGCAGGTTTTTAAGCTGCACAGATTATTAATTATAAATTATTGCAACTCTAGATTTTTGTACAATTTGTACGTGAAAAAAATACGCAAGCGAATTCACGGCGACGGAAACAAGTCAATGACAGTAACGAATATGTGTGTGTGAAAATCGTGAAACAAGTGACAGGAACGATTATTTGTGTGTGAATATCATGGAACGAAGGCGGCAGTCAGTGTAACTGGTAAAAATTTTTTTCTGTCGCTACTGTGACCGTGACTTCAGAGTAACAGTGACAAAGTCACCGGTACTGAATTATCGCTCATCTCTAATATGCGTGCTCTATGTCAGAGATAAGGAGATAGGAAACTTCGTTCCCGTGAAAAAATATGTCAAAAAAAATACTGAATTTCTTCGTTTTATATACGTGATACACACGTATAGCGTATGTTTGCTGTGTGTGTAGTTCACCACAAGACATCACGTTTATATGACATTTTCTTTGTTTATCATTTTATGAGAATAAAAATAGATTATAATTAGTGTTGGGAACTATCGAGTGATATCAACTATCGATAGTTAGTTACTGAATGATTTTAACCAGAGATTATGGGGGTTATTCCTGAACGCCCGGGCCTTTAACTCCCATGAATTCTTCTCGATTTTGCTTTGTTATTTTCCATTGTTGTTGTTGTTTACCAGCAAACACCCGAAAATGAACAAAGCATAATTGAGAAGAATTCATGGGAGTTAAAGGCCCGGGCGTTCAGGAATAACCCCCTATGTTTTTAGTAAGAAACTATCGAATAACTGAATAATTTTTAACTATCGAATATCGATAGTTCCCAACACTAATTATAATCAAGCAAGCTATAGCTTGTAAAAATAGTTTAGCTATTTCGCAAAGAAATTAGGGTTTTTAATGAATTTTATTTAAGTTAAATCTTAAGTTAAGTGAAATTTGAATAGCGATGATCAAAGTTTGACTGAGGAGCAGGATGATTGGCCTGCCACGGGAGGCTTGGAAATTTCAGTGCAGGGAACTTTGTTGCGACTTCTGGTATTTCCCTGCAAGACGGCTACCTGGTAATTCACCGATTATTGAACTGGTAGCGCTACCCGAAGTTTCGGTTAAAGTTTATATTATTTTCTTCAGTAACTCGTTTCTGTAACTCAATCGAAAAGATTTTTGATTCTCGTGACGTCAGTTCGATTCGATTTTCGACTGCTCATAAGTAGTAGAAAAAGTCTGTCGAATCTTTTCTATTCGTTTCTATAAGATTGGAATTGAAACAAGTCAATCGAAAATTTTGATAACTAAAATATTTTCCTATTTCGATTCCTTTTTTACAGAAACAGTATGATAAACAAGCAAGAGCGTTATCTTCGGCCTGGCCGAAGCTCATATACCCTACACCCGCATCTGTCGAAGTGATAAAAAAGTGGGCGGGTGACACCTACTTTTTTTTAATTTACACGGAGCACATTTTGATGTATTAACTCATCTACAACACCGCTTTTCCTACCAAACACCTCATTATAGGGTGTAGTATATAAGTGGGCGTGTCACGCCCATTTTTAAGAATATATTTTAGTCTAAGATGGTGGACTCGGAAATAAAATTTTAGCTGAAAATTCGGTCTACAAGCTGAGAAATTGAGCTTAAAGCACGGATGAGTGCATATTTTCTATAAAAAGTAGGCGTGGCACTGGTCCGATTTTCCCTATTTTCCCAATACCAAACAGCGTAGGATAACAAAGAATATTCGTGCCACATTTCATGACGATACCTCTATTCGTTTTCCTGTAATCGTGATTTCCACAGACGGACAGACAGACAGACGGACGGACATGGCTAAATCAAATCAGGAGGTGATTTCGAGCCAGAATATATATACTTTTCAATACCTGCCACGCCTCCTTTAATGCGTTACAAACGGAAGAACAAAGTGAATATACCCTCAACCCTTCGGGTGTAGGGTATAAAAATGACGTCAAAATGACGTATAATCGAAAAAACTAATAGAAAAGAGCGATCGAAAAGAGTTACAGAAACGATCTTCAGAGCATCGGGAAAAAAGTACCAGAAACTTTTGTGTACGCGATCGTGTATCCCTTTCTTTCACATACAATAAATCATATGCGTAAATGTGTAGTACGCTCTTTCGCACCATTCGCACTCTGATAGCGCTACCAGTTAATTAACTGGTAAAATACCAGGTTGCAATACCATTTCCAATTTTTTAATAATAAAATGCAAATGATGGTAAATATCATGTTTTTATTATTGTTCTTTTTAAAGAAATTAAAGAAACTGTAAATAAAAATGAAATTATTAATTAATTACAAAGGTACATTGATCTACATGATTACTTCGTATCACGTATCAAAATATAGCAGGAACTGTGGCGTACATGTTTCATGTAGCTTGATTTCTTCAGGAAACGTTCCAGAACATCTAAGCAGCTGAAAATAAAAATATTTTGTATAATTTCTGTATTTTTTTTGTAAATTTTTGGAAATAACACTTGAAACGCAACTTTCCTTTTTCACGTTGATTTTTTAGCACTATTTTTTGTGCGACTGTGTTATTTTTGTTTTGCTGGGTTTTCTCCGCCCAATCGGAGTTGAAGGGTCATGTTTTGAGTGGTACCGCACCGGATCCGATAGCAGCATATCAGTGCCCTTGTCACAAAATCATGAACACTATGTGATACTATCATCGGGAACCCACGGTCTTAATGCGTATACTCGAGGCTCAGTCAATCGATTTGAATGGAAGTGGAATGGAAATGAACTTAGCATTTGGAATCGCAACGTAAATGGAGAAATTCAGAAAAAGTACTTTGACTAATGATTAAATTATTATTTAAGTGTTTTATGTGATGTTTTTGAATTTTTTATACCCTACACCCGAAGGGATGAGGGTATATTCACTTTGTGCTTCCGTTTGTAACGCATTAAAGGAGGCGTGGCAGGTATAGAAAAGTATATATATTCTGGCTCAGAATCACCTCCTGAGTCGATTTAGTCATGTCCGTCCGTCTGTCTGTCTGTCTGTCTGTAGAAATCACGATAACGGAGAACGAATAGAGCTAACGCCATGAAATTTGTTACGAATATTCTTTGTCACAATAGGCTGTTTAGTATTGAAAATGGAGAAAATCGGTCCAGTGCCACACCTACTTTTTATACAAAATATGAATTTTCCCTTACTTTTAGCTCAGTTTCTCAGCTTGTAGAGCGAGTTTAAAGCTAAAATTTTATTGCCGAGTCCATGATGTCAAACTTAAATACACTTCAAAAAATGGGCGTGTTCCGCCCACTGGTGACAAAAATCACGGTAAGAGAAGAACAAATGGAGATATAGTCTTGAGATTTGCCACGATTCTTGCATTCTCTTCTCTAAATATTTCCTAAAATATCTTCCTAAAATATTATAAAAAATAATAATAAAATAAAAAGTTATTTCACAGAAAATGGGCGTGACACGCCCACTGGTATACCATACCATATAATGAGGTGTTTGTTGAGAAAAGCGGTGCTGTAAATGAGTTACTATATCAAAACTTTCTATATATAAATTAAATGAAATTGGGCGTCACCCGCCTTCTTTTTATCACTTTTTTTGTCACTTCGACAGATACGGGTGTAGGATATATGAGCTTCGGCCAGGCCGAAGTTAGCGCTCTTACTTGTTTCTAGTACGGGCGTTGCTGTACTTTGCTGATTTACTCACGACCGAGTCGAAAATTCAAACAATCACACTTATTAAAGAATTGGTTGACCGAAGCGCCGCTGAAAATCACTTGGCCAAGCTACCGAAAATGGCAAAGTTCATAGATAATTATGGTTAATATGTACTTGATTATGTAATTGATTTTCAATAAAGAAAATCTTTGTTCAAAAATGTAACAAAAAACCGCGAAGACTTTTTATATGACCCGATACTTATACTCTTTATTTAAGTCTTAAAAAAAAAATTTGCATCCGGGGATAAAATGACTCTTAACTCCAAAAAGGTTGCCGATCCTTGGCCTAACACTACGCTCTATCTACACGACCTATATTCATCCTAAAATGAACAACTTACATATATGGTCAGTGTAATCTAGAACAGTGTTTCTCAACTCAAAACTCATCGCGGACCGGAAAAGCAGATATTTTTTATGAGGACCGATGACAATATTAGGTTCGTTCGATAACGTGCTTGCTAGTACTAGAAAACACAAACTTTTACTATTTTTTACAAGAACTCGTTGAAGTGTCTACTATTTTTTACTGGAAAAGTAAACGAGCAGACCTATTATTTCTAAATAAATATTTCTTATTTATTTACCAGTACGTATACATAAGTATACTAACTAATGTGATCACTGCTTTCCTTTTTGTACAATCTGTGTATTGTATTTAAAATTATATCTATCTAATTAGATATAATTATCTAATAATTATCTAATTAGTCATAATAAAACATTTATAATAAAAACTGATCCAAAAAAAGTCGACTTATTAACATATTAAGGAACATATTTACTTTAGACAATTTTTTTTTTAAATTTTTTGTTAGTGCTCTTGGTCCTGACCCCAACAAGCAAAAAAAAGTCACTCTTCCTTGGGGGCGGGGCTGAAGCCCTTTGAAATTTGAAAAAACCCTCAATATCTTTAAAACTATAGAAGATATTTAGATATTACCATTAGCTAAAGCTAATAAAGCTAATAAAAATGTCATTAATTTATGTAAAATAACTTTTATCGAAATATGTTTAGTTTTATAAATAAACGCAACTTAAGGTTTTTAGTACTATTTTTTTTTATAAAATAATTTTTTCCAAAGAAAAACGTGTAATTAACCCAAGAAAATATACTAAGGGCCTGTGCGAAATGTGAATAAATATTAGTGATATACTATTTGCTGTCGAACTGCTTTACAACCTTTCTGAACTGTGCGAATTACTTTCCAATTCTAAATCAAATTAATGACAGAATTTTAAAAATTGAAATTTTTGAAAAAACCTTTTTTTTTTACTTAAAACTTTTCCGATAAATATGGAAAAGGACATTGATTCTATGATTCCCAACTATTTACAGCCATATTGCTTTTGAAATCATTTTCAATTATTCCTTACATTCAAATAGTACGGTCGAAAAAATACTAAATTTTAGTTCAAAAAATTGTTGACATTTAGTGTATACTGCAATGCCGGCGTAGCCTTTTTTATCGACATTTCCAATGATTCAGCAAAATACTAAATTTTAGTGTCAATTCGCACAGGCCCTAAAAATAAGATAACATATATTTTAAGCTTTCTGAGGAAATTTATTTCATTCAAATCGGTATACATATATATAAATATACATATATGTATATATAAGTTTTCGAGAACCTGTTAGATTAGAGTTTCGGACCGGCGCGCCGCTGCGGTTAAGAAACAGTGTTCTAGAACATACGAGTATGTTCAGCTTCGGTACCATTTTCAAAATCGGGCAATAAAGCTCATAGGATACAGTAGGGTGTCCAACTCTATTCGTCGAGCGGAGCGTCGTCGAGATGTGGGCTGTGCGTCGTTATTCTACCGTTATTTCTTTGGTAGATGCTCTAGGGAGTTAGCCAACCTGGTTCCAACGACCCAGGTATTTAACAGCTATCCCAAACGGCTCAACGCCTTCCGCGTCTCGATACCGCTCCAACACATTACCGCGACGGCCCGTCCTTTGGCCACACTATTCGCTATGGAGCAATCCCCCGGCGAATGTCTACCCGTCTGTTTATAATGTTAAATCCTTCAAAGCAAGTGTCCATAGTCACTACCCTTCTTCCTCGTACATTGGCGTCACTAACAATAACGATCGTAAAAGTTTATCGTTTTTAGGTAGTGACATTCGAAATTATGTTGGTTAAGGGTTCTAATCCCTGTTGCGGCCGAAGAAGATTTCGTCTTTAAAGTTTATGTAAGACTCTAAACTTAGGGTTGATTTGGAAAAATTTTTGTAAAAACACCTAAACTTTATTTATTTTCCGCATGTGAAGATCACATTAACTTTTCTGAAAGTTCCATTGAGAAGATTAAAGGTTCAAAAAATTTTGAGAAATAGAGAAAAATTCATTTTTGTAGTCCTTTATTCGCAATTGCGAAATGTTACAAAATGTTGTAAGCAAGAATTTTACATCTCATTAGCTCTGCCGTAAGTTTATTCATTCCACATTCAACAAGTAATATGAATTGGAGGTATATTATAATGTGCAAATTTTGTTGGAACTATCATACTAAATTATGTATGTGATAAAAGTAAGTTCTCTTAAAGTTACGGTGTTAAATTTTTACAAAACATTGGAGGTTTAAAGTGTATGATAATTACGGTCATTGTGCGCCTTGTAAAATTTGTATGCAACTAAACTTATAGCTAAAAGTCCCAGTGTCAAAATTATTCCACCAATGAACGATGGTACGTCAAAATGGCGACATGGAGAAGCTGAAATAACAGTAGTGGTTTTAGATAAAAATGCTGTTGTTGTTTCGACTGATGTGCTCGTTGTGTCCGGCAAAAAAGTAGCCTCATAATTAGATGTTGATTTAGAAATTTCTGTTTTGGATTCTATTGTATCTGTTGTAGCTGACGACAATGTACTTGTGGGCTCCGAAATATTGTGAGCATCAATTGTGGTTGTGCCCGTGAGCAAAGTTTTGTTTTCTTTATTTGCATACGATTTCGCTATAAGTAAGGATTTTTCTTCTTTGACAGCAATTTCAGCTCCTGTTTTGGAAGAAAGAAGGGAAAGTGTTTCCTCTAGTAAACGCAAATATATATTAACTCAAACATAAAACAATTACAAACTACCATGACGAGAAGTAAAATTATATTAAATCTGTCTGTATCTCTAGTAGTTTTTAAATCTTGCTAAAATTCCACTTCTCTCCTTAATCTCTCTAAAACCGTCTCTACTTATTTAATCGAGGTACGATTTGTTGAATGTTTACTTATTGAATGAAAATTAGTTAGAAAACTTATAATAACGTTACTTCTCATTAACTTACCCATACAGTTTAAAAGTACCGATTTGCTAACCACGAACAGTATTATCAGATTCCTTAATAAAATCATTATTGCACTTATAATATTTATTGTTTTTTTAGGGTGGTCAGTAGGAAGTAGATTTGGTCTTCTTCTGTAAAAAACAAAAATTAAATGATTTAACAAGGCTAATTTATAGCACATATGCTTATTTATATGTCTAAAACAGCATATACATACATAATTGTCCACCCAGAAAATAAAGTATAATAGTAAATAATAGACACTTTAGTTGTTTTATTTCGGTACTTTTGTGAAAATTGTCACCCTGACGAGTAGAAACTGATTGATAGTTGTTAAATTCTTCAAATACGAACTAACTAACCTCAAAAACGTTATTAAAAATAGTTTCTTAGATTTTCATTTCACCTTAAAATAATAAATTTCGATAACTTTATTCTCAACAAAAATCTCCAGTTCAATTAAATTTTAAGCTCAACCGTTCAAGGGCTCTAAAAATAACACAATTTAAATTTTCGGAAAAGTTTTGACGTTATTAAAAATCGTATAATGGGAAGGTTACTACTGTAGTTAAATGTGCTGCCGTAAGGCTTAATGCTGTATACAAGGTATTCTGCATAAGATGCGACAAAAGCTCGGAATCAATAGGTTGGGTCGAGACAAGAAAAAAATCGTATGGGAGGGGGGCACTATCCACTGTTTAGGCGTGAGGGGAGATTTTCTAAAACAATTACTTAAAATGGTAAAAAAATTAAAAAAAAAAATTATCTCGGTGCTTCCTACACTTTTTAAATCTAGTCAATTGGTTGAATAGTTTTTGAGATATTGAATGTTAGTTAAAATTTTGAAAAAAAAATTTTTAAGTCTTAAATCTTCAAAATTCGGAAAATATTTGCTTTTGACAAGTGACTCCAATTTTTTCTTTGCATTTTTTGTTGTTAGTGCTCCTGGTCCCGACCCCAACAAGCCAAAAAAAAAAATGTTGCTTTTTCTTGGGGGCGGGGCTGGAGCTCTTTGAAATTTGAAAAAACCTTCAATATCTCTAAAACTATAGAAGATATTCAGATGATATTGTTACCGTTAGAAAGACGACTTTAAATATTTTTAATAATGCGAACGTACTGAGTGTGCACCGTTGGGTTTTTTAAGCTATTTAAGCTATGACGGCATAAGCTATACCGTTATTTTTGGTATTCTGTTGTAAAGTGGGATTCAATTGGGATTCAATTTGGAATTTGTTTGTGTGGTGTATTAGGCATTATGAGTAAAAAAAATGTAAATAAAATATTTGAGATATTTAATTGTGAAACAGATGGAGATTACAAGGGATATTATAAATATTACTTTGCATATTTCAGTTTCTTTCAGTTTAATAGCCTGCACACAGTCATTTCGTTGCCGATGAGCGATAATAGTTGTCAAACAAACAAAAAACAGAAGAAGAAAACTTACTATGTGGCTAAAGAATTAGAAATTGAGCGACCAAACGATATTTTTTTTCTCGTTTCACATAAGAGCCAATGTAATTTTGACACTAGCGACATCATTTGTAGTCAACGAAACTTGACTGTGTTTAGGCCATAACGCTGCAAGCGGAAAAAATCGCGCGAATTTTTTTTCAGTTTCAATTCATATGAAAATATAAAGAAATGCTTTCCGAAAAATTTCGTTATAAATACTGCACCGATTTAAACGAAATAAATTTTCTCAGAAAGCTTAAAATACATGTAATCTTATTTTTGGTATATTTGCTTGGGTTAATTATACATTTTTGTTTGTAAAAAATTATTTTATCTAAAAAAATAGTACTCAAAACTTCCGCTGCCATCAACAAAAAAAGTATGTATGTTGAAATCACGTATTGTCAATGGCGGCTGTCGATGATAAACACGCGGATGGGAAGCAAACCGCGGAACAACCGCTAGGATAAAGTTTAGAGCGACTTTACCAAGTATGTAACGTTGATTCTTAAAAGTTTAAGCTATGGCGGGTGTTATCGTTACTTTTACTATTGTTGTTATTGTACATTCCAAATAATTTATTTGGAATTTTGGAAAGTTTTTTGATTAAATATTTTCTGTTTTAATTGGGAAGTTGATGGTATTATTAACGTGATTTTTTCTTAAAACTTTGTCGTTTTCAGTTTATTGAAAAATCCTTTGTAATAGCGTCGCAGTTAACATCAATTCAAAGCTAACAACACCAATACCATTAGAACAACATTCCATAGTGTACCAGAGTCGCATTACTGAGAAAAGGTACAATAAGCTAATTGCAGAATGAACTACATTCTTCCAATTTCAATTAAAATTAAAAATTAGTTTCCAATTTAAAAATTAGTCTTCTCCGTAAATCCTGCACCCAATTTTATGAAAAAAATTTTCTCAGTAAGGTATTAGCATATGCTTTCTTAATTTTTGTTTAATCATGTAGGTTAATTACACATTTTCTCCTTAAAAAAAATTTTTTGTAAAAAAAATAGTACTAAAAATATTTCGGTAAAATTTTGACATGAATTAACCGTAGCTGTTTAATTTTATTTGAGAAAATATAAATATTTCATATTAATACCATTTTTTTCTATTCATTAATTTTTTTCACTGTAAAATGTATAATTAACCCTTATAGGTATATCCATATTAAGAAAGCCGAGGTTCTTAGCTTTGCAGACATATTTTTTCTCTAGTATCGGTGTAGGATTTTAGGAGAAAATGCATTTTAAAACTCACTGAATGCAAAAATAAATTTCATTACCGAAAGGATTTTGTTGATTTTTGTTGTTGTTCCGCAACAAGACTATGCGAGAATATTTTATATTACCGAGACTATTTTGTTGATTATCCCTGCCGCGGCCAAAGTCCACCAATCGCGGTCCACCGCGGGAAAACCTGTATGCAAAAAACTTCACATTATCGAGAGGATTCTGCTGATTGAGGGTTATGACCCTTGCCGCGGCCGAGTATTGTGAGCTTTAAAATGCATTTTTTTCTAAAATGCTGCAACGATACTGGTGAAAAAATTTGTGGAAAGCTAAGAATCTCAGCTTTCCCAATATTGACATAATTATATGGGTTAATTATACATTTTACAGAGAAAAAAAAATTACCAGAGAGAAATAGTATTAAAAATTAAGTTTTAATTTTCTCCAAAACTACACGATTTTGTATAAAATATTCGGAACAGATTTTGTTTGCACGGGATGTACAAATGTAAAAATTTAAATAAAAGTAGTGATTTTTGTTCTTCTGGAACTTACCAATTATTTTGGATAAGAGTCAGTTCCAATGACGGTGGTGGTTTTGATGAGAATTGTTGAAGAGTAGTTTGCGATTGCCAGAAACACTTGAACTTTTAGAAGTTCAGAAGAATTTGGAACGCCCACGTTTTGCTTCGAAAGAAAAATTTAAGTAACTGCAAAAAAAAGTTAAAGATGTGCAACCACTGGTGAAAAAAATGCGTCTGGAAAGCTAAGAACCTCGGCTTTCTTAATACTAAAATAATTATGTATATGGCTTAATTATACATTTTACAAAGAAAAAAATTAATGAATGAAAAAAAGTATTACAAATTTGTAATTGAAGTTTTGAAGTACACAATTTTCTATAAAATGTTGTTTTTTACATAAATTAATGACATTTCGCTTTTTTATTAGCTTTGTAACGGTACTAATATCATCAGAATATCTGTTATAGTTTACGAGATATAGGCGAACAAAGTTGAAGCTTTGAAGGGCTATAACTCCTAAACCATAAGAGAGCGACAAAAAATTTTATTGTTGTGGGAATTAGCGCCAAAAACAATAATAACCTAAAATACAACAAAAAAATTAGAGCTAGTGTCAAACGGTAAATATAAGCCAAATATTCTTTGACATAAATAAAAGATATTTTAATACCTTTCCAATGGTACATACATATATAAACCATATATCTTATACGGTTTAGCAGATATAAACGTTAAATTTTCAAACATTAAAGGGCTATAACTCGTAAACCATACGAGAGCGACAAAAAATGTTGTCGTTGTTGGGATCGTCGCAAAAAATAGCAACCAAAAAAACAACAAAATTAAAGTTTGTGCTATCCTCAATCTGTTCCAAAACTTTTCATTCATTGGGTTAAAAATTATGTTGTGTTTGGGTCAAATTTAACCATTTTCTTGAAAATTGAAAGTGTATCCTAACAAGTTTTCGCAAGAAACGCAGATTGCACTATAATTGGTATCACATCTTCTTTGATTTAGGAGATATTTTCCCTTCATTTCATAATAGCAAATTATGTATCTTTCTAGTGCATAAATTCCCAAACCTAAGGCCTGGCACTCTTGCATGTTTTGATTATATAATTATTGAAAAAGTTTGCCTGTTATTTCCAAAGTAGCTCAACGTCGTTTAGAGCAATGTAAAGTGGGATAGTGTAGACTATTCCGAAAAACTTACCGAATCAAGCGAATGAACTACTTTTTCCTTTATTCCATGATATTTATCGCCTTATGAGCGTGTTTGTCATTTTGTTCAATGTACACATATGTATAATTCGAACTCTAGTCAAGTTTTACCAAAAAACGTAAAAACGATTCCTTTACATACACTGAATTATTGCTGTCAGAAATAAAAAACCGAGCCAACGAGCACAGGTCTCCGCCGTAAACTTTTGAGCCGCCACCCACTAATGTCCGTATGGCGTTCACACGGACCGAATTTTCGAATGAAAAGTCGACTTTTCAAATTTCCCCACAATTGCTGTTCAAATTTGAATCAAAAGTATAAGCAAAAGCGAATTTTCAAAATAATTTTCATACACACACATAAAAATGAAAACGAAATAAAAATGCTGCCTTCTGATTGGTTCTCTGAAAGTGTCCGAATGTCACTTTGATTGAAATGTAATAGAATTCAGGGGAAATCAGAGTTGCATGCGACTTTTCACTGGCTTATCGTCGAAAAGACGCCGAAAAGCTGCTTTTCTTTTGACAGTATTTGCATGAACGAAAAGCAGCTTTTCGTCGTCTTTTCAGAAAACTTTTAAAAAGTCGACTTTTTAATCGAAAATTCGGTCCGTGTGAACGCCATATAAGTGCCCAATTAAAGGGCAAAGTTTCATAGACTCCGTTTGTGTGCGTATCCGTCAGAAATCTCACGCAAGAAAAGTTGAAATATATGTAAACATATGGGATGAGTTTCATAGAGTCCGTGCGTTTACAACAACAGTTGTTATAGTTGTAATAGATTTCTGACGGATACGCACGCAAGCGGAGTCTATGAAACTGAGCCTATAGGATCCGTGCGTTTACATGCGTAAACGGATAGAAGTAGAAAATTTTTTTACTATTTCATCCGTCGATCCGTTCATTCTATTACAATCGTTGTCTAGAGAAATAAATACAACTGCGAATTATAGGGATGAAACAGAAACGTAATTATAGGGATAATTATAGCATGAAACAGAAACGTAATTTTTTGATGTGAAAAATTTTCGGATTACAAATTGTAGTAATTTCGCTCTAAAAGGCTAGTTTATGAGTTAAATGTCTCAAACCCATTAAAAAATAAATTTAGTTTTCTATTTAAGCAGATAACTCTAAAGGATTTTAGCTTTAAATATGAAATAAAATTCCTATAGAATTATGAGAACAGCTGTATCCCTGTGTTTGCGCAGCCCTTGAACGGATTTTATGAAACTTGAAAATTTTCTCGTCAGTCGCTATGCGTAGGTTGTAATAGATTCCTGACGGATATGCACGCTATGAAACTGAGCCTTAAATCATATGCTCAGACCGCGTTGCAGAGTCGTTTTGATAGTATAGAGAAAAAAACGACATTTCAACAACAAGACTTCATTGCAGAAGTAAACAAACACTGAAAATTAGTGACAGAAAAGGAAGAGCTGAGCAGATCCAGCGTACAAATTTTTTGATGGAAAAAATGGCGACTGCTTTGTCAGCCCTTCTGACATTTCTACTCCCTCAGACAAAAAACAAGCAATCAGCGTTAATTGATTGACTGTTTTTAACGCAGCCAATGAAAACTGCGAATTATCAGGAATAAAACAGGAAAGTAATTTTTTGATGTAAAAAATTTTCGGAATAAAAATCTTAGTAACTTCTTCGCTAGAAGGCTAGTTTATAAGTTAAATGTCTCAAACCCATGACACAAAGGCATGAATAAGTATGCCTTTGGAGTTCGAGCGGAGAAAAAGAGGAAGAAATACTTCAACAGTAAAACTCCCACTGCAAATTTTTGAACAAGCAGTAAAAATAGCTATCGGTCGGGTAACTGCACTACAGTTTTATTATTTACTGTTATTTTCCTACGACAGTCACAAAACAGCAGTCCTGTGTGTCTCCTAGCTGTCTTCTAAATTATCAGTTTGGTGCACGGTAGATAAGTCCCGTGTTATGCGAAACCGTGTTATATGAGACTAGAAGCCAGTAAAAAAAGGGGGTTATGTTCCAAAAGCTATTAAAAAATTTCTTTTTAAATTTCATATAAGTAACTTCATGTTTATTAGGAAACAAAACAAAAATATACATTTAATTTAATTTAATATAAACTTGTTTGGTTGTGCAATATTACCTTTACTTTTTGAACTTTCTTCTAGATTTTGTGTACCTTCTTTGCGTTAAAAAAATCTGTAAGTTGGCTTTGCTTGCTTTTCCTTACAAGCTCGTTGTTAATTGTATAATATGGTGATAAGCATTTTGCAGCTCCCTTTTAAATTTGAGGGTTATTTCAAATGAAGGGTCTGAAGAAGAAAAGAAGAAAAATAATTCTAGTTTTTTTGCTAAGAATAGACCGTCTTGTGAGGGTGAAAGTCGGTCCACCTCGTTTTCACCCCACCAACAATGACCACGCACTCGCATCTTTATTTTTTTCTATAAATTTATTTAAATTTTATTTTATAATTATAATTATAAATATAAAATAAATTTGAAATTAGATTGTAATAGAGTTAAGATAATGTAGTATTAGTTTAAGAGCGTGATCATGATCACCCTGTGGAAATAACAATAGTCAGTATGAGAAAACAGCTGATCTCGAGAGTCTCGAAACACACTCGCGAGACTCCAACCATGAGGCAGAGATGGTCTGCCTCTGCCATGAGTGACTTAGCTCTAACTAGTTTAAGAATAGTGAAGAAATTTAATAAAGTGAATAATAGAAAAAAAAAGAAACAGTGTTTTGTGTTTTCTTTTCCCCGGTCCTCTGCGAATCAACAAATTTTCTGTCACGAACACTGGATATCCGGCGAGCATACCCGGAGCCGAGAACGGTTCGTCACATTGTGTATTTTTAAAATTATTAATTTAACAATCTTCACTTAAAGAATAAAAATTTTTTGAATTTTAAACAAAAATCTCGTTATCGTGTTGTAGAAGTACCGTGTTATAAGAGGGTTTTGGGGAACTTTTCTTTTCGTGTTAGAGTGAAACCGTGTTGTAAAATACCGTGTTATGGGAGGGTTACCTGTACTTACCGAGGAGTCGACCAGTAGTCATCGTGCTCACTCAACTGACTTAAACAATTTTTATGATTGAGCAACATTTTGTGTGTCTGTGGCCAAAGGAAGCAGAGCAATTCGCAGAAATTTTGCGAAATGTTTAGTGTCGTATAGGGCACAGTTTTTGTGTCGTCTGGGGCACATATTTAAGTTTTTAACAAGTCGAGTTTTTTTGGAAATGGTTTTTTAATTGTATGATGACAAATTACAAACAATTTCAAAAACAATATACAGATTGTGCAAAAAGAAAAGCAGCAATCACGTACTTACTTATTATTTATTTATAATTATGTACTGGTAAATAAATGAGAAGTATTCATTCGTCAATGTAGTGTGCAGTTTTATACAGCAGATAATTCTTTAATAAGAAATAATATTGTCACCGGTCCGCATGATAAAAGCAGATATTTTATCGGTCCGCGATGAGGTTTGAGTTGGGAAACACTGGTCTATGGTCACCATAAAAGAAGTAGGCAAATTAAAGAAATTAGAAATCTGTATAATTATTCCGGAGCTCTGTTTAGAATGTGTAAGCCGCCCTAATCGTTGTTAACTATCGTAGCTAATTTCACAGACGTATATCTTGCAATCAGTTTATCTCTGCTTTCTAGTTTTAAAGCCAAACAAGGGGTAAATTGGCTTGGCCTAAATTTCGGATCTCAAGTGCAAAATTTAAGTGTGACTTGTAATATGGCGTTGATTGAAAATATTCGTGAATGGTTCACTTCAGAAACGGCTCGAAATAAAAATTCGTCTCTTTTCGCTGGATTACTGGTGAGGATCATTCATGTTTTTCACATTTGTAGATATTTCACCCTGACAAGAAGACTGTCAAAACTTCTTTTGTTGTTTTACGAAAATGAGATACGTAGGACAAAAGATCGGCAGTATCGAACCCGGCTTACATTTACATCTCCGTACCAGCTCCAATTTTTTTTGTTTTTGTGCTCTGTTCCAGACTCCAACAAGCACAAAGAAATTGTCGCTCCCTTGGAAGCGGGGCTGGAGCCCTTTGGAATTTAAAATATAACCAGCGATATTTCCTAAACTACAAGAGATATTCAGGTGATTTATGAGTACCGGTACAAAGCTAGGCTTGAATTTACCGTAGCATAAACTCTTCAATTTTGTTGCTGTCGTTTTTGGCGCTGACCTCAACAATAAAACCAATTTTACTCGCTCTCGTCTGATTTAAGGGTTATAGCCCTTTTAAGTTTGAAATTTTCCTGTCAACTACTTTTTTTTTCATAAAATTTTTTTTTTTAAAATAAAACGTGTGCAAAAAGCATGCAATCTTTAAATAAGAAAGTAGATTATTTACGCTTTCTTAGAAAATTTATTCATTAAGATCGGTGGTTTATTTACAGAGAAAGGCCATTTTAAAAATTAATACGAACTACTTTCTGCAATTAATTTTACATATACACTAGGCTGGTCCTTAATTTTCAACTTCCGATTTTTTTTGGTCTTACCCTTTTAAATTATGACACTAAGGGGGCTATATCGTATACACAGGAGAGTTCTTCCTATGTCTGCTTTGCTGATTTATGAATTTTTAATAGATTTTGCTGGTAAACAAGAACAAATTTAGAAAATAGCAAAGCGGTCACAGGAAAACTGTCCTGCGTATACGATATAGCCCCCTTAATAAAAATATGATAAGTACCAATTTTTAGCGAAATCGGATAACGGGAACCCGTGCCGCATTTAAAGCAAAGTTTAAAAATTTAACCACGGCATAAGTGCACCGTAACTGTAATTACACTCACTGCCATTGACAACAGCAAGTGTTTCTACTTTATCTCTTTCTGAGAGTTCAAAAAAAATAATAAACATTTCATTTTGCAAGTACTAGAAGATTATCGGCGGTGTTATCCCGATGCGACTAAAATCAACCTTAATAAAAGTCGGCATGTATTGACATATGTATATTCAGGGCGTTTCGTAAAAGATGTAATAAAAGTTTAGGACGTGTAGGTTGAGTCGGGACAAGGAAAAAGTCATATTAGGGGGAGGGGCAATTTTCCCCAATTCAGGCGCAGAAGGGGTTTTTCTAAAAACGCGACTTCAAACCATAAAAAAAATCTCAAAAAATAACGGGAACACTTATATCATTCCTGTTTTCTGTTTTGAAAAACGAAATATCCAACCTTTAAAATACTTTTAAAATTAGACTTCTAGGTCAAATAGTTTTTGAGAAAATTAATGTCAAATTTAAAATTTTCTAAACAAACTTCGAAAAAAATTTTTGTTCGCAATTTTTTTTTCTGATCGGCACGACTTGCCGATATCCGATCCCGCTGAAAGTTTGGATATATAGTTTTCTTATCACATGTACAAATTTGCGGGGGTAAGAAAAAGAAAATCTCACAAAATTTGTTTACCCATATAGCTAAGGACCACCCTAATATACACACTTTTCAAGAATACGACTCTAGTAGTATGTACTATGGCGTGTAGAAATGGTATTGGTGTTGATTTGAAGTGACAATGATAAACTGAAATACAACAAGTAAGAGCGTTATCTTCGGCCTGGCCGAAGCTCATATACCCCACACCCGCATCTGTCGAAGTGATAAAAAGTGGGCGTGTGACACCTACTTTTTTTAAATTTACAGGGAGTACATTTTTTTCTATTAACTCATTTACAACTCCGTTTTTCGTACTAAACACCTCATTATATGGTATAGTATATAAGTGGGCGTGTCACGCCCATTTTGTAGTATATATTTTAGCCTAAGATGGTGGACTCGGAAATAAAATTTTAGCTGAAAATTCGGTCTACAAGCTAAGAAATTAAGCTATAAGTACGGATGAGTGCATATTTTCTATAAAAAGTAGGCGTAGCACTGGTCCGATTTTCCATTTTCAATAACTGTAATTTTCAATAACAAACAGCGTAGGATAACAAAGAATATTCGTACCAAATTTCAAGATGATACCTCCATTCGTTCTCCTGTAATCGTGATTTCCACAGACAGACAGACAGACGGACGGACAGGGCTAAATAGACTCAGGAGGTGATTCTGAGCCAGAATATATATACTTTTCTATACCTGCCACGCCTCATTTAATGCGTTACAAACGGAAGCACAAAGTGAATATACCCTCATCCCTTCGGGTGTAGGGTATAAAAATTTTCCAATATGGATGATATAGGCACAGTTGTAAACGTATTAAAAATATCTTTTATGTTAAATAACATTTCATAGAAAATGGTGTACTTTTGAAGAAAACTTCAATTACAAATTTTTAATACAATTTTTTTTAATTCATTAATTTTTTTCTTTGTAAAATGTATAATTAAGCCATATCAACATTTCAATATTAAGAAAGTCGAGGTTCTCAGCTTTCCAGACATATTTTTTTTAATCAGCAGAATCCTTTCGGTAATGTGAAGTTTTTTGCATAGAGGTTTTCCTGCGTATTGGCGGACTTCGGCCGCAGTAGGAGTCATCACCCTCAATCAGCAGAATCCTCTCGGTAATATAAAGTTTTTTGCATACAGGTTTTTCCGTGTATTGGCGGCCGTTTGCCGTTGCAGAGATCATAACCCTCAATCAGCAGAATCCTCTCGGTAATGTAAAGTTTTTTGCATACAGGTTTTTCCGCGTATTGGCGACCTTTGGCCGCGGCAAGGATCATAACTCTGAATCAGCAGAAACCTCCCGATAATGTGAGCACCAAGACATCAAATAATCAACTTGTGAAATATATTCTAAATTGTTGCAGATGTATTAGCGTAAAAATGTATGCTAATAATTTCCATTTATTGATAATTATGGTATCATAAAATTGCAATACAATTCATATGCTGTTTTTAATAAATGTTAACGTTTAAGATTTATTGAAACATATGCAATCTTTCATCTTGGAGATTTATAACTTCACAACCATGTCCGTTAAAGAACTTTAAGAAAATTTGCTAGGATGTTTAAGCATTTGCAGGGAAGATAAAAGAAAAGAAAGTTACTCATAACTACTGAAAATAAAGAATACGTTTAAACAAACTAATGGCGGAATTCTGTACATTTAGTCAACATTATTTGTATCGTTGAATACGATATCCATAAATAAAATAGAATATTTCAACTAAACTTTATTCATTTCTTAAAGTGTGGTAAAGAAATCAAGGACATTATAAAGCAGCGTTACGTTAACAAAAGGAAATTCAGAAAGTAGGAAAAAGGTAAAAGTACTTTTTGAAGCACTCGGTGTAAAGAACACTATAATTTTCTATTCTAGAAAGTAATTTGTATTCCGTGAAGCAAGAATAAACGTTTTGTTAACAGTTCAAACACATTTATACACTAATATATTTCCTAATTAAGGCTGAACCCACATCGGATCAGACAAAACGTTTTTGATTCATCTCAGCAAACATTTTCAATCGCCGACTATAAGAAAGCGACTCGCCATGGCAATAAATTAGTTGCCGGCAATTATTGCTGTCTGATAGCTTTCTGATAGCCGGTTGTATGCAGTTGTTACCTCGCCGGCAATAAGACATGTCCGGTCGCCGGCAGTTAGACATGTCGAGTTGCCGGCAGTTAGACATGTCGAATCGCTGTCTCATTGCTAAAAAATTTTATGGCGATAAGATGGCAAGCATCGCACCTGAAATTATAAACATTTTGTTGTGCCATACATATACATATTAAATGATTCTAGGCTGATTCATCGCGAGCGGTTCATCCCGGGACAAAATCATCGCACAGCAATTCATCGCGGCCGCAATTCGTCGCAAGACAAATTCTTCGCACAGCAATTCATCGCGTAGCAGTTCATCGCAACATCGTATCCAATATCCAATTGTTGCAATTATATCCCAAATAATTTGAGAAAATTGTTAAAGAAACTGCAAAAATGAGTTTTTAATATTTTTAAAATTTGTGGTTAACTTGATAATTTCATAATTTTTGGTGGAGAATTATCAAACATTTCTCAAAACTTCCTTGTAGTTGGTTGCTGGTGCGATGGGTTGCTGTTGCGATAGGTTGCTGCTACGATGAGTTGCTGGGCGATGAGTTG
This sequence comes from Conops quadrifasciatus, assembly GCA_949752815.1. Classification (NCBI taxonomy): domain Eukaryota; kingdom Metazoa; phylum Arthropoda; class Insecta; order Diptera; family Conopidae; genus Conops; species Conops quadrifasciatus. The sequence continues at coordinate 18,504,897 of OX457079.1, forward strand.
CTTGCGATGGGAAGCTCGCGATGGGTTGCTTGCGATGAATCAGCCGGGTTCCATATTAAATAATTTATTTTTTGCGGACGAAGGATGATTCTATGTCCGCAGAGAGAATCTAAAATTATTTTAAATAAAAATTGACAGAAAAATATATGATATGAACAATTTATTTCATTAATCTAAGTAGACAATTATCATCATAAATTTATCGCCAAACTATTGCCGTGGCAGTAAGAAAGCGAGTCGCCGTATGGTAGACAATTATCGTCATAATTTTATCGCCAAACTATAGCCGTGGCTGTAAGAAAGCAAGTCGCCGTATGATAGCCATTTATCGTCATATTTTTTCTTGCCAAACTATTGCCCCGACAATAAGAAAGCGAGTTGCCGGAGCTCGCCATATACATTTTTCGCCCAGGCATCGCTTAAATGTTTGCAGGGTAACAAAACATTTTGTTTTCTTGTCTTCTTTGGTGTGCGTTGAGATAAAACAAAATTGAATAAAGTGCAAAGATCACGTCAGCTGCGTGCACTTTGCTTTCGGGAACGTTAAAGTTTGCTTCAAGAAATATATATTGAGCGAGAAGCTCAATGGGACGACGTAATTCATACGTAGATACGAATACGAATGCCCAAAATAGTGGGCAAAAAATACTTGTATATACTACATGTATATATGTACTACTATATACTACATAATATGTATACACTATTAATTATTAAACTATTAAATTTATAATAAATGTTTATAAATTTATAAATAAACATTTCGTTACCATATTTCTTCCGAAACTTTTCAATTTTATTCTATTGGCATGCTCTTTATCTTATTAATTATATATTGGGCTTCTTGCCTCAATTAACTATAGTAATTTTTACGCGTCAACGTCCATAACGAGCAAAAATCTTAAATAAAACAATTCCTTAAAAGAACGGTATCAAAATTTTGTTTTCGAAAAACAACTGGCCAGCTATCGACAACGAAACATAATTTTCTGTTTTGTCTTATCTGTTTTAATTTGATTTATGCTGTGTGGGTGACGATTTTTACCCATGGAAGAAGGTCCATTTATTAGAATACTAAAACTGCGTTGATAACTAAACCATTTAAGCAAAGCATTCTCTATTTGGCAATATTTAGACGATCGAACGCGTTTAACACGAAAAGAATTTTCTTCAAAAATTCCTTTTATTTGATCGCGATTCTTCCAAATTGTAGAAATTGTGGAGTGGCTCTGCACTCACCGCTTTCAAGTCTCCAGATGATATGCGCCTTGTGTTCAATATTAATTGATGCTCTCTTTTTCTGAGACATTGTTAAGTTAATGCGATTTTGAAATGGAAACACTGAAATAATGCTGGGCAATTATTTCTCAATGCACTAAAAATTTGACGCTCAGCCCAAAATATTTTCTTATTAAGATAAGCATGCAAAACGTAAAAACATGTAACGGGAGTCCTTAACGGTATTATCATGTGACAAAAACAACTGAAGAAAATGGACGCAATACCCGATATATGAACCAAATATTTGGGAAAAAAGGACGTAATAACCAATATTTTGTTATACGCGATAGTTGTTATAACCGGTTGTTGAAAGCATGTATTTATATGGAAGCTGAAACGGGACCTTAAAATGTGGACGCAATAAACGATATGTCGCTTTAAACGGTGTCGGTGTAATCGATTTCTACTGTAGTATGAAGTTTTAATATTTGAAACTAATACGAGGGTTGTCTTTTATTTTTCGGGAATAGAGAAAAAAAAATTAATCATCGTAAATGACTATTGTTTTTGAAAATAATATCCATGAAGATCGATACACTTGCATGCGCTTGAACCAATTTTCGAATAATTTTTTTCATCACTTTTCCACTTTTAACTTTTGAGCGATTGTCAAATTATGTGGAATTCAACGCAATCATATTTTTTGACGACCAAATGTTTATGCAATATTGAATGTATGCTGGTCCCACTAAAGCTGCGTTCAGACAGAACCTGGTTATCTTGGTGGTGTTGGTTGTCTTGGTGTTCAGACAGAACGCGGATCCATACGAAAATAAACAAATCAACTGCGGATCAGAGAGCTGCATAAGTAGTTTTGAAAACAGCTAGGCACTAAATCATAATCACATTTACCAGGTTTGTCAAATTAAAATTATTCAGCAACCGAAACCAATCAAAACACAAATACTATATAAAACGAATAGTAAAATAAAAAAATAAAAACGAATAGTAAAAAAAAAGAGAGTTTTTGAATTGAACACACGAATGAATAATGTAACAACAACGTAAAATTACAACAACAAAGGAGAATTTCAAACAACAAAGAAACACTGCGTCAACGAAAAATTACTGGCGAGAAAAACGAAATTTCTACTTTACTTGCCTCTCTTTTCAGTGCCTCACTGGTCTAAAGATTATCGGCAAGTAAACACCCTTATTCCAAGAGACGATATCGTTTCGAAAAATCGTCTTTTTATATGCTAAACAACAACAAAAATCGTTGTTCGTTTCGATTTTCGAAACGATACCGTTTCTTAAAATAAGGATGTATGTTACAAAGAAACTAGAAATTTCGTTCTTTTTGCCAGTAATTTTTCGCTGTCTGAGTATTTTTGCGTTGTCCGCTGTATACATTTAGCGCCGGTTGTTCTATCTCCGTGTAAAGTAGTGTGTAAATTTATCCGGCGTGTAAATGTCTACACGCGTTGTTCCACCTCTGTGTAAAAATAATCTGCCGGATAACTATAAACAATACGGCAGATAATATACACGTTGGTTGGACCAGCGTGTAGCGAGTTTTACACGGCAGATAAATGTTTAATGACGTTTGTATAGAGGACGCGGTTCATGTTATTGACAAATGAAACAAATGAACTGCCGATTTTGGACGACTTTCAGTGTCAGTGAGCGCACGACGGCCACGATTGAATTCGGTGTACCACCGATATATGTACAGTGGTTTTTGATGGTGCTTCATCGCCAAAAGTTCATCAAATTAAGTTCATCGATTGATTGTTGTTGAGACAATCAACGTTTAAAATTTTAACAAATAATCGCACCGAAATATTAACGAGTTTGTGGAACATTTTGTGGAAACGAACATATACGTTATACAATAGCTTTTATTTAAGTATTCAGCTAAAATGTCCTAAAATTACAATAACTGTTAAACTTTCTAGTTTTTTGCTGGCTGGTGGATATTAATTGATGCTATGTCCGTGGATAAATATCAAATTACAACAGGACAAGTTTTCATTGGCGTTTTTGGAACCGTAAGCTTTTTTATGGTCAACACAGTAAAAAATGCTCATGTAAAATATTTTGTCCTTATATATAAATAAATGGATATGTTAATATTCAAATTATAATCCTAGATTTCAGAAGAGAACGCTAGTGAATCGGGGGCTCTAATTGCTAAAATTTGGTTGCTACTTGGATTTGTTATGGGCTTTGCATCTATCATTGCTGCAATGTGGGTCATGATCGACGTTTTTCTTAATAATCGTAAGTGTTATTTTTCCGTCACTTAATATATTTATCTATATAACGTAACTTAATATATTTATAATGTATGGATATATTTATCCTATTTCAATATATGTATACAATGAGTTCTGTATCGTTTTATTCAAACTTTGAGAACGTAAAGTAGAGTTATTATTCATGAGTAAAGGTTACCTTAAGTTTTCTTGTTTTCAAAAATTATATCTTGCGAATATCTTTCAAACGCCCTATTTGCTTTTCGACACTTTCTTAATATCTGTCAAATGCATTGTTTGTTTTGTCAACTTTCACAAATTTTTTTTATTTATGCTATTTTCGTCGCGCATTAGACATACTCGTATGTTAAGAAAACTTAAACAAATATGTTGTATTAAAATATATCTTTAAATTATTTACATAGAAATAGGAATGCACAATTCTGTTATATACCATTTTTAAATTTGCAGCAAAAAAAGATAATTGGGCCGGAGTGGCTTTATTATTGCAGAACGTCCTAATTCTAACCAGTAGTTTGGTTTACAAGTTTGGCCGCAACGAGGAAGACTGGAATGAGTAATTATTGTTAAGGGTGAAATTAATAGGCATAGAGATAAATACATATATTAACCAACGAAAAATTTACTTATTTATTAACTTATTAATGAATATTTGTTATTTCTAAAAAATTAAGAACAAGCAAAATTTATATTCTTAATCAAAAAAATCAGAAGTTGTCAAATTTATTTGTCCGGAGACAAAACTGTTTTTGAGCGCTATTAAAATGCAGGTAATATAATTACATTATGCCCGAAATACATGTGCAGATATTCCGATTGCAGAAAAAGTTTCCATTTGAAATACACGGGAGAGAATTCGTACAATCTGCGTGGGGAAATTTTCTGCCTGACGTCTCAAATTTAAAATTTGCTGCGCAGGAACAATGCTACCAAGTTATGTCAACAATTCTTTTATGTTTTTCACAGAAATTTAAAAATTTCTCTCAAAAAGAAGTTTGACATTTCGGTTTAAATTTCAAAAATTCAATGGAAATTAAATCTGCACATGTATTTTGACTGCAGTAAATCAAGCAGCACTGCATGCGTTTTATCTGGACATGTATTTCGGGCATTATGCTACTGTAAAGTATTGTCAAAGAATATACTATTAGTATATATAGAAGACGCAACATTCAAAATATCGTATTTTCAAAAACAGACCGTCGATTTGAAGGAAGAGAACGCAACAAAGATAAGCTTGCGAAGTTATTCTATTTCCGCCATTGTTTTCTGCTTAGAATGCAAGAAAAAAGATATTACTATCACTTTTTGAAACACTATGTATATTGTGCAAGTGTTTGCCCAGTAACAAAGTACTTGCGCTTGCTTTACAATTTGAGTTTTTCTTTTCTTATATTTGCCAATATAAATAATATTTACCATGAATATAGAAATAATTGATTCTGTTGAATCTATACATAAAAGCAGGACAAATAGGTCAAAAATAATTCTTCATTTAGCAGCAGACGACACCAACAGGCCTGAAAGCCTATTACGAGAGATGAAATTAACACTTTTATTGGCATATTGCTTATTATGGGTGTAACGCAACTCCTAGAGATTAGTTTATATTGGTCTAAAAGGGATATACAAACATACTCGTAGAAAATGCCATGAAACGTGATCGTTTTTAAGATAATCCTTCCGTACCATCTCCCTCCTTTTTCCAAGCGAGTCAGGAACAGGCGTATTTTTCAAGTCAACTTGTTTCACCATTTGTTGTGCTGCTGGTACTGCTGCCACTTGACTTGTTACCTCTTCAGGAGCTAAGTTTTCATTGTTTAATATTTCCAGAAGATCTACGCAAGATAAAATATAGTATTTCTTTTCCATTTTGGATGTACACTTTATGTCTTTATGTCAATACTTACTTTGCCTTTTGCGATGGCTCTTACTTCCGCAGTGCTTAGTTTCTTCTGGATACGAGGTTTTTATTTCGCGTTCATGCATGTTTTGTTGTGTAATTAGACGTAATGGATCTGTCATTTCTGTTTCATCACATCATTACTATATGTACACTTGGCCAGAGCTGTTATTTAGTCGTCCATTCCGCTCAACCTGATTGACTTTATTTTATGACTTCCGAAAACATACTTTCTGCTCGTTAATATTGGAGCGTCTGTGTAGTTCAAGTAGCACTTTGTTAGAGAAGTGCTGTGAGCGTTGGCCCTCGTTGGAAAGAAGGTTTAGCTTTCTTTTAAACAAGAGATGAAGAATCGTTTTTTGGATTTTTGCCCATCAATTTATTATTGTCCATAAATGCGGCGTTTTTGTCATCGCTGTAAAGTGCCATAACTTTGAAACCGTTAGTTACATCTGGCAATTTTTTTTTGCTTAACAGGTGACAATTCGGCTGATAATTTGTGAAATTTATTGAGATTGGTGCGTCGTGTTAAAAGCTATTCCAAAGCAAAGGTGAGTAAAATTTCTGAAAAAATAGCTATATTTTGTGTTTATGGCGAAGTACTGTATCCCAATCAACTGCCAGGAAATGGTTCGCTCGCTTTCGTTCTACGAATTTTGACGCGAAAGATGCTCCTCACTCTGGTCGACCTATTACCGAAAAAGTCGATGAAATTATGGCTAAGGACGTCAGTCGAGCAATCGCGAAGGAACTGAAGATCGACCACAACAGTTTTCAACCATTTACATAAAGTTGGTTTCACAAAGAAGCTCGAAGTTTGGGTGCCTCATGAACTAAGTGCAAATGAGTCCAAAAAAGGCCACACAGCTTTGTTGACCCAGCAAAAACTAAGAGACTTCGGCTGGGAAGTTTTAATGCATCCATCGTAAAGTCCTGACCTTGCACCGTCAGGTTATAATTTTTTCCGAGTTCTTCAACACACTCTTGCTAGGAAAGAATTGCCCTCAAAAAAGGATTGTGAAAAGCACCTGTGTCAGTTGCTCCAAGATTAAATCCCGGAATTCTACAAGTAAGGAATAATGGTTATACCCGAAAAGTGGCAAAAGGTAGTTGTAAAGAATGGGCAATATTTGGATTAATAAAATACATTTAAAAAATGCATCTTTTTACCAAAAAAAAAAAACGCTGGATATTTTTTCCCCTACCCAAAATATGTACATATAGCGCTTATGGACCAGAGCAGGTCGCGGTTTCGCGGCGTTTATTTGCAGCAATTTAGCTAGCGTTCATTTGGCCAAATCCTTGAATGTAACCACCGGAAAATTTGTTTAATTTCAGGCGCCGTATTGATACCGTTGAACAATTTAACTTTAATATAATTTAAACTTCAATTTGATTGCGAAACAGCTAAACAATTTTCACAAGCTAATCCTTTTTTGTTCTCATAGAATGATAAACAGAGGAACTGTTATATAAACGTGATGTCATGAACTTAAAATACAGCACACATACGCTATACGTGTGTCCCCACGTAAAAAACTCGACGAATTTTAGTGTTTTTTGACAAACAAACAAAAAAAAGAAGAACAAGACGTACTATGTGGCTAAGGAAGTAGAAATCGAGCGACCACCGACGATGTTTTCGTCGATGAGGGAAGCGAAATTTTATTTTTTTCTCGTTTCCCCTAAGAGTCATTGGCTGCGTTCAGGGCCAACAAGCGGTGTGTGCTTTTTGCTGGTTTTTTGTCTGAGGGGGTAGAAAGGTCAGAAGGGCTGACAAAGCGGTCGCAATTTTTTCAAGCGAAAAATTTGTATGCTGGATCTGCTCAGAACTTTCTTCTCTGTCACTCATTTTCAGTGTTTTGTTTACTTCTCGTGTGGCGGCAACGTGGAATTTGGCAATGCAGTGTGGTTGTTGTTTAAATGTTGTTTATCAGCAACGACTCAGCAAGGCGTTCAGAGAACATGATTTATGCTAACAAGAAAAAGCCAACACAGCTTGTTGTCCCTGAACGCAGCTAATGTAATTTTGACACTGCGACGTCACTTGTAGTCAACTAAATTTGACTATGTTTAGGCTAAAATGTCATTTAGGTTTGTGTAGATGTGTGTGCGTTTGTAGCCGGCGATCTGCACAGACATCTGTGTCGTGTATGGGCCACCTTATAGGAATTTGCTAAAACATCTGATCAGCTGAATTTCCGAAATCTTCTCTCTCTACATCACTTGCATCTGTTTTGTCGATTTCTGATGTTAACTTTACGTCTAAGATCATTATCTTTAGTCTATATTGTTTTTAATACAAGCTAAAATGCTCTTGCTTATAGTTATTTTGATAAATCAACTGGATTTTGCAACCCCAGTATCTGATACAACTAACGAGTAGGTGTAGATTTTATTTTCATATGTTAACATAATTTGGAGATGGATGACTAATAATTTTTTTACATTTGCCAGCAATTTGGTTTCACTAATGGGTAGTTGGATAAAATAATATGCATTTGTGGAAATCTAATTGTGTGACTTAAGGTTAGTGAATGAACTGAATTTGGTTTTGAAACCAAAGCTGTGATCATTACTAAAATTGCTTTCAGCAGTTTTCTATTACAATTTGCTATTTATAAATTCGATTAACTTAAATGATTGTAATATGTATAAATACTACTTTTTTCACTACCTAATTCAATAGAATATTCTAGAATCAATTTGGTACATATTTGCTTTTAACAAATGACTCCAATTTTTTTTTGCATTTTTTGTTAGTGCTCTTGGTCCTGACCCCAACAAGTAAAAAAAAGAGTCGTTCTCCCTTCGGGGCACGACTGAAGCCCTTTGAAATTTGAAAAAACCCTCAATATCTCTAAGGAAGAATAAACGATTGTGCAAAAGAGAACGAGAGAAAATGAATTGGTTGGATAGAGATAGCAAAGTTGCGCCGAAAATTTAAGTCAAAAATAAAAATCGGTGGAAGCATGCCTGTTTATAACACTTAGGGCCGGTTGTTCCATCTCCGTGTAAAGTAGTGTTTAAATTTATACTGCGTGTAAATATCTACACGCGTTGTTCCACCTCCGTGTAAAAGTTATCTGCCGGATAACAATAAACAACACGACAGATAAGTTACACGGTGGCTGGACCAGCGTGTAGCGGGCTTACACGGCAGATAAATGTTTAATGACGTTTGTATAGAGGACGCGGTTCATGTTATTGATAAATGAAATATACGTGCTGGGTGCCGGAACTTTTTAATTGAGCAAATATTTTGGAAATAAACTACGAGGTTAATATATTTTACAGCTTTTTTAAGTTTTCATATTTTGCCTTCAAGACTTCACTGCTCCTAGGTATTTCTCCTCCCTCCGCGTTGAAACTCGTTGCAACGTTTTTCCATGCTTCACTCTTTTCGCGCCAAGTAAAACTATTGGTTTTCTTACACTCTATTATTTTATGCTGTCTTACAACTTGTGTTACAAGTTGCAACACTTCTTGCGGAGAGAAATTTGCGCTTCGGGCTTTTAATCAAAAAAATCTGTCTGTCAATCAAATCGCATGAAAACAGCCGACTGAAGTTTCACCGGAAGTTAATATAACGATATTTTGCGTTTATCTGTAGAATTGTTACACGCCAGTCAAAATAGCGTCAAACAACGCACTCTGAGATAAGGTCCCTGGTAACATTAATCTACTGTGCAATTAACCTCCAGATAAAGCGATGTTTACACGGAGATGAAACAACCGGCCCTAAGTTATGTAAAATAACATTTTATCGAAATGTACACGGTTTTGAAAATAAATGCAAGTTAAACTGTTTAGTACCATTTTTTTCCTTTTTAAAATTTTTTTCTACGAAAAATGTGTAATTGACCTATGTAATTATGCAAAAACGAAGAAAGTGGAGAGTAGAAGCTTCCTGAGAGAATTTGTTTAATTAAAATCAGTGCAGTACAATTGGCTTTTTTGTGTGTTATTCAAGCGTCCGGGCTTAAACTAAGCACATTGCTTCATAGTTTATTAAAAATAGTGAAAAATTCAAAACCAAAAGATTCAGGAATTAGATAAAAAGTTTAAAAATTTCCGTTTAGTTAAACTGAATCAGAAAAATTAATTATAGAAAAATTTAATACTGTTTTTTCTGAACAGGCATTCCGAAGAGGTTCATGCTGAAGGTATGACGATCTGCAAAAGAAATGAAGAGGCACATATCGTATCGACGTACGACGAGAGAAGTTTAGATGAATGTTAACTAACAATTATGAGGAATTCGTAACACCAAAAAGACAGCTCACAGTAAAAATAACATTTAATGAATTTCATAAGACTGTAAATTCATAGATTCATCCCAGTGGAGATTACGATGACAAAAAAGTGAGAATTTCTTTTGTACCGATTCAATCTGGGATATGTAGCTCCAAACAAGCGACGCATACTCCACATTTTGTCTCACCAGAGGGGTGTACAGTATCTTAGTAAAATAAGGGTCATTAAATTCCTTAGACCTTAGACCATCGCTAATAAATAAATAATATACTATTTACTCTGCTAGAAACGCCGCTTGACATTTTTTGTCAACGCACGCACGCATTATTTCCCAACGCGCCATTGCGGTTCCGGCATAGGGTGAGTCGAAGCAATGGTCTAGATTGCGTAGGCAGGCAGCGAAAAGCTAAAGTTTCATAGAGTCTGTTTGCGTGCGTATCCATCAGGAATTTATTACAACTTACGGATAGCGGGGTAACAGAAATTTTTCAAGTTTCGTAGAATCTGTTTAAGAGCTGCGTAAACACAGGAATACAACTGTCCTCATAATTCTATAGGATTTTTTTTTCATTTTAGTTATGCGAGGCCGTCAGTGACAAATCTATACTTAATATTATAAATGTGAAAGTAAGCCTGTCTGTCTGTTACCTTTTCACGGCTAAACCGCTGCACCGATTTTGGTGAAATTTTGTGTGGAGATAGCTGGAACCCTGAGGAAGGACGTAGGACATTTATTACCTATTTTATAAAAAGTCTACTTCTAAATAGGAGATGAAGGATTGTAGGGGAATTCAATTTCAATTTTAAATTAAGTAAACATTGTGCTGAGCAGAGCAGATGTAAAAACTAAACAAATTTATATCGTAATAAGAAGCGAACAAGCAAGAAATATCCCTTGGGCCCTCGAGTTGTCAGGGCAACCCTATAACGGGCCTCTCCTATCCAAATTAAAAAGTGTTGTGCATATTATATGTACGAGTACGTATGCTAGCGAACGACTGTGATGTGTACATACGAGTATATCAAACTAACAGTATTCAATCAAACTAAGTTAGAACAAGCACTATTTCACGCGAACGAAGTTGCGGGCAACACCTAGTATTTAATAATACTTAAATTCTTTTTCTCGTTTGTTTCGTTCTGATTATTTTAAAATCAGAACAAAAACTCTGCAAAGAATGCAATATTCCTTTGTATAAAGTTTGCTTTATGTTATATCATGTTACATAATGTTACATCATTATTATTTCATAATAAAAGAAACAAAGAAATTTCTTCTTTCATTTCAAACCTAGTGGTACAAAATAGTACCATGTAAAAAATATATTAAATAATATCGGATCAATATTTATATTCCGGGACGAAAGGGCTAAGGTTAGAAATCATTGCAAGTGCATATTAACACCAAAAAATCGAATGTAAATTGCTTTATATGCTCAAATCCGCCACTATTTTATACCAGAAACTGTATGACCTATCTTATGAACAATTCACGCAAAATAAAACATTTTAAAATCAAATTGATTATCCAATTAACATAAAAGAGCAGATATAAAATGGCGTTGGTATACCCTTATATTTTTGTTCACCTCGCCATTGAATTCGCCGATACTAGTGTTGCCGGTATGCTACAATATAAAATAAATTTGCAACTCATGAAATCAACTCAAATCAACAACTCATGAGCACAGCACCTGTATTGTTTTTTTGTATTTGTAACTTTTTGTTAGTGTTGGGAACTATCGAGTGATTTCAACTATCGATAGTTAGTTACTGAATGATTTTAACTATCGAATGATTTTTTTCACTCATTCATTCATTCATTCGATCTATGTATTTCTAAAAACTATCGAGCGATTCACTTGTTAATAGCTTTTTGCTCGGGGTAGGTAGGGGTGAAAAAATTTTACTCTGGTAAGGAAAATAGCTAAAATTCGTTTCTAGCTGTGCCAATTCGTCGAATAAATTTAATTTAAATTTCAAAAAAACTAATAAACAAATCATACACAGCAGTTTAAAAGATTAAATAGACAGATATGTGAAAAACAGGTCAACAGTTTGCAGCTTCTACGTTTAATTAATGTACAATATAGTTATTATAGTTATAATGTAATATATACATATGTAGTTATTAAAATTATTATTTAATTGGTTATTTTCATTTTTTTTAACAACAATTAAATTTGACTTTGACTTTCAACGTTTCTAGAAAAATTAATGTTTGTCAAAATTTTATGTAGCCTTTGGGGGTACGTGGGGGGAATTCACCTCAATAGCATACAAATTTTCGTTTCGGCTGTAAAAGTTTTCTATATCGAGGCCTTACTCGTTGAATAATTTCTAAATTACTAAAAACTATCGAATAATTCAACCATTATATTATTCGATAGTTTTTACTAAAAACTATCGAATAAATGAATAATTTGCAACTATCGAATAACTCGATAGTTTTTATTCGATAGTTCCCAACACTACTTTTTGTAGTCCTCAGCTTGCTTAGTGGCGATCGGGTGGTCTCTCTTCTCTTTGCAGTCCCAATTCACTGAGTGACTATGGGACAAAGTTGCCCTTCTCCATTCTTTGCTGGTGGTTTATTCTTATTTCTTACTTTCTAATTTTTTTGAAGAGGGCAAGGATCATAACCCTCAATCAGCAGAATTCTCGCGGCAGGGATCATAACCCTCAATCAGCAGAATCCTCTCGCTAATAAGAAAGTTGCCCGTCTCCATTCTTTGCGGGTGGTTTATTCTTATTTCTTACTTTCTTTCTAATTTTTTTGAAGAGGGCAAGGATCATAACCCTCAATCAGCAGAATTCTCTCGGTAATGTGAAGTTTTTTGCATACAGGTTCCGGCTCATTGGCGGCCTTCGGCCGCGGCAGGGATCATCAACCTTAATCAGCAGAATCCTCTCGGTAATGTGAAGCTTTTTGCATACAGGTTTTTCCGCGTATTGGCGGCCTTCGGCTGCGGCAGGGATCATCACCCTCAATCAGCAGAATCCTCTCGGTAATGTGAAGTGTTTTTCATAGGGTTTTCTGCGTATACGAGGAGTTCGGCCGCGGCAGGGATCATCACCCTCAATAAGCAGAATCCTCTCGGTAATGTTAAATATTTTCGCATACAGTCTTGTTGCGTAACAACAACAAAAATTAACAAAACCCTTTCGGTAATGATAGGTATTTTTGCATTCAGTGAGCTTTAAAATGCATTTTCTCCTAAAATCCCACACCGATACTGAAGAAAAAAAAATACGTGCAAAGCTATGAGCCTCGGCTTTCTTAATATGTACATAATTATATGGGTTAATTATACATTTTACAGAGAGAAAAATTAATGAATAGAAAAAAAATGGTGTTAAAAATTAAAATTTTCTCCAAAAGTAAAAGATTTTGGATATATTATTTTACATGCTTATGCTTTATTTGCCAGTAACGCTGTATTGAAGTCAGAGCCAAATCGTCCACATGTCTTTCTAAAATCGTTTAAAGGCCAAATTGCCAATTCAGTGGTAAAAAAGATGGTTATTGTTGGGTTCGTTTTACCGATGGAATGTAATCTCGGAAAGGTTAGATCTCTCAAAACAAATTATTCAAGTATACGAATTATTATACGACGCTAGCTGAAGGCAGACGTCGGTCGTTTCTGCTGCTGCAGCTCATGAGGTATCACTAATATCTACTATCATAAGCAAATTGTATAAAAAATTGTATATAACGATAAAAAACCAATCAATATACCTCCATATTATCGATCATTTAAGAACTAATTAGAAAAGAGAAAAGCCTAGAAAAAATTAGAAAAGGCTTTTATATGGGCTTGCATCGGTTTATGTGCCGGTTGCAAGCATTCAACAAAAACACAATTAGTTCCAGTGCTGAATTGTACATTAATGCTTAGTCCTGGCTTATGTGCCTGGACTAAAACCAAAAAAGTCCGGCTCACAAACACAAAATTACTTTCAACTCAAAAACAAAATGCAACAAAAACAAATATGCCAATTTTAAAGAAGCGATATTTACGTGGGTATATACTAAGATTGTGAGGGTTAAAATAGGATTATAAAAAGGATCTAAGTAAATCTCCTAATAGTGTCGTAAATGAGTTTCATACACAAATCTTAAAGTCAAATTAGATTTTTAATCAAGTTTTTTTTTAAAATTAAGTTTTTTATGAAGAAGTCATTTCTAAATTAGAACTTCTTTAACTTTTCAGGTTGGTATATGGGTACAAGTGCCATTATGGGAAGTGCTTCAAGACAAAGCTTGATGAGAATAACTTTCAGTCTTCTGTGAGCTTGCCTGTCTGTAGGATCTTTTGTGGTGAATCTATAGGAACACTCTGGCCAAAACCCACTGGACCAACCAAATTTAAACCAACGATAGCCCACGTCGATATTTCGACCATTAAATTCGAGTTGACTACTAATGACTCTGAACAGAAAAATTTTTGGGAGAGTAATGAAGAACGATTTACTAAGCTTATTAAGAGCAAAATATCCAGTTCTAAAATTCTCAATAAAGGAGGACGTTCATTGACGGTTCGTATTTTGGTTGAAGATAATGATGAAACGAAACGAAATGAGGAAATTTTAAAGTTGACGATGGAATCTGATGAAAGCTATAGATTGCAAACTACTCTAATTGACAATGGAGTCAGTTCTTTAATAACTGCCAAAACCTGCTTTGGTGCTAGGCATGGCTTGGAAACCTTATCGCAGTTAATTGTTTATGATGACATTCGCCATGAGATTCAGATTTTAGCAGAAGTAGATATTTCCGATAAACCAGCGTATACATGGCGAGGACTGCTTCTAGACACATCACGAAATTTTTACAGCACCCGGGCCATTAAACGTACTCTAGGTAAGTTTTTTAGATTGCAATTTTTGTGTTTACCGGGGTCAGTCGTGATCAAGTATTGCTCGAAATGGACAAGTAGTAGTACAAGGGGTTGCCTTTTATGTTTCGGGATTTGGAAATCCTAGTGTTGCAATCTAGCAACTGACAGCTCTGTCGCAAAGTTGGACATTTTTGAGGTTACACGTACTCAGAACGTTTTGACATACGAGCGCTATTTGTGTTGTTTACAGTAACTTAAAAGATTCATCTCGGCCCAAAAATGGAATTAAATCGTAAACATTTTCGTGCGATTATTTTTTACAACTTTCGACGTGGATTAACTCAGCAGCAGTGCATGGATGAACTTAACTCAATTTTTGGCGATGAAGCTCCATCAAGGACCATTGTTTATATAATCCTGCACCAAATTTTATGAAATAAATTTTTTCAGTAAGGCATTAGCATCTGCTTTCTTAATTTTTGGATAATTATGTGGGTTAATTACGCATTTTTTCTTGGGAAAAATTTTTTTGTGGGGAAAAAAAGTACTAAAAGTATTTCGATAAAATGTTACTTAACATGAATTAACAGTATTAGCTTTAGCTTTTTAACGGTACTAATATCGTTAGCATATCTCTTGTAGTTTCGGAGATATCGGTGTTTAAATTTCAAACTTCAAAGGGCTCCAGCCTTGCCCCCAGGAGGAAGCGACAAAAAATTTTGTGTTTGTTGGGATCTGGACCGAAAACAACAACAACAACAAAAATAACAACAAAATTAGAGCTGTGTCAAAACAGTAAATATGTTCCATCGGCTCAAACAACTGCATTTTTGAGCACCCAAAACATCGATTTGATGAGTCATCCGCCGTATAGTCCTGACTTGGCACCGAATGATTTTTTTTTATTCCCGTACGTAAAAAACAAACAGAGGTCAACGTTTTTCAACACCTGAAAAAGCGGGCCGAGATTAATCTTTTAAGTTACTGTAAATAACACAAATAGCGCTCGTATGTCAAAACGTTCTAAGAACGTATAACCTCAAAAATGTCAAACTTTACGATAGAGCTGTCAGTTACCAGATTGCAACACTAGGGTTGCCAAATCCCGAAACATAAAAGGCAACCCACGTATTAGTAGGAGTTCGCTGAATATACTGTACTTGTGAAGTTTCTTCATCGGGGTTGTAGTAATTTTCATTTCTGGAATAAATTTCCGTCTTGAAGGCACCTAGACACTAGAGCTGTGCACAAGCCGTTTGAAAACCACTTTCAAAACACACAACGTTTTATCAGTAAAAATTGATAAAACATTTCAGATTTTCACTCATAGCCTTTATTGCTTGTGCTCTGCTGGAAACAAAAACAAAATTGTCAGACGAAAGTGACACAACAGTTTTAATGCCAACAATTGCTAAATAGATATAAGAGAGGATACACACACGGAATGCACATACATATTAAATACATACATACGTTCAGCCGTCTCCTAGGCTTTTAGTTAGAAAAAAGCATTGCGTGCCTCTCCCTTTTTTTCGTTTCTTTTTTTTTGTCGTTTTTCTCGAAAATGTGGCAGAACATATTTTCATTGTTTTCAATCGTTGTTCGGGGCCACAATTTATGGACCATTTACAACAAAAACAAAGTAAGAAAAAGACGATAATTACATGGAAAAATAGATAAGAATGGTTTTTGAGTTTGGGCGGAGGGAAAGAGGGGATGTTTTTTCTTCGTAATTTCTTAATTAGTTTTCAGACGCTTCTGGTGATAACAAAGCACCATCGACGGAGTGGCGAGCGGCGCAAATGCTTGCCTTTCGTTCCTTTCGAGTTCGAGTGGAGGGAAAGAGGGTGAGTTGTTTGCGTTTCTTTCGTTCCTTTGGAGATTAAGCGGAAGGAACGAGAGAGAAATGCATCAACATTAAAACAGCAACTGCAAATTTTCGAACAAGCTGTAAAAATGAATGTCGGTCGGGTAAAGGCACCACAGCAGTTGCTGTTTATTGCGATTTTCATACGGCAGTCACAAAACAGCAGTCGTGCCGATTTGTGCCTAGCTGCCTTCAAAACGGCTCGCACAGCTCTACTAGACACTACATCACAATATTGCAGAGTGGTGTATTGTGATATGAAAATAACTTCACTAGACAAGACAATACGAGACTTACCCGACCAAGTCGAGCGTGCAATGTCATCTACTAAGCCCCAAAGGAGGCTTGTGTCTTTCTTCGTGTTTGTATGAAACAGGATAGGGGTTGATTTGTTTAACTACATACACATACATACATATTTTGGTTGAGGATAATGGCTGCGTTCAGGGACAACAAGCGGTGTGTGCTTTTTGCTGGTTTTTTTACTGAGGGGGTAGAAAGGTCAGAAGGGCTGACAAAGCGGTCGCAATTTTTTCAAGCGAAAAATTTGTATGCTGGATCTGCTCAGAACGTTCTTTTCTGTCACTCATTTTCAGTGTTTTGTTTACTTTTCGTGTGGCGGCAACGTGGAATTTGGCAATGCAGTGTGGTTGTTGTTTAAATGTTGTTGTTTATCAGCAACGACTCAGCAAGGCGTTCAGAGAACATGATTTATGCTAACAAGAAAAAGCCAACACAGCTTGTGTTCTAGAACGCAGCCAATGATAAAACGAAACGAAATGAGGAAATTTTAAAGTTGACCATGGAATCTGATAAAAGCTATAGATTGCAAACTACTCTAATTGACAATGGACACTTTGTATGTGTATCCTCATTGAGGACGCCAATAAGCATTGGAAGCAAAAGCAAAATATAACAAAAAGAAAACTATGCAATGCTCTGACAATGTCCACATCGGGGTAACAAGCATTCAGAACAACAACAACCAAAACTCTGTATGAGGCAGCCTTCGCTGTTGTAGGAACGCAAGCAGCAGATCGCCGTTTATATAAGCGTCCTTCCCTCAACGCAAAAGCTAAAAGCATACTTCCCTCGATTCCACCAAACAAAAAGAGAGCTGCACAAGACACCTTAAAAGCAGTTTCTAAATACAGTAGCAGTCTTAAGGGTTGTCTGATGTGCTTCCATTTGCTTTTGATTCAAGCCGTGAATGTCGGAAGGGCTGCTAAAAACATTACCACATATGCCTCCGACATTCATGGCTTGATTGAAATTTAAATGGAAGCACATCAGACAACCCTTGAGACTGATGCTGTGTCGGGTATAATTTATCTGCCTTGGTTATTATTACATTATTTCTTTTAATTTTTTTTTTATTGCTGATTTTCGCAGCTTCTTGATTTGATCCTCTTCCTGCCAGTCGTTTTTTTTATAAAAATACTTATATAAGCAAGAGAGCAGAACTATAGCCCAAACTGTTTTTTATTTACATATTTACAAACCCTGGCTGGTCCACATGAACTTCTAACTGAAAGGCAAAAATCTATAATTTCTTTATTTTTTGTACTTTACAGAGGGAATGGCTATGGTTAAGATGAATACATTCCATTGGCATATAACTGATTCACAAAGCTTTCCTCTCGAACTGAAATCTCAACCAGATTTATATAAATATGGAGCTTATTCACAGAATAAAATTTACACACATGCAGATATCGCTGATGTTATGGAGTATGGACGTGTAAGAGGAATCCGTATTTTGCCAGAGTTCGATGCTCCTGCTCATGTGGGAGAAGGGTGGCAATACAAAAACATGACTGCGTGCCTGAGAGCTCAGCCTTGGAAGAAATTCTGTGTTGAGCCACCTTGTGGACAGCTTGATCCGACAGTGAACGACCTATATTCAGTTCTTGAGGATATATATCGCGAAATGTTTGAACTATTTAAGCCAGATATTTTCCATATGGGCGGAGACGAAGTTTCGATTAATTGTTGGAACAGCAGTGAACGTATACAAAACTGGATGTTATCCCAAAAAGGTTGGGGATTAGAAGAGGTTGACTTTCTACGCCTATGGGGTTATTTTCAAAATAATGCTCTCAACCGCATTGATAGAATTAGCGAAGCCAAAAAGCTCATAATATTGTGGACAAGCAGGCTAACCGATGAACCTTTTATCGATAATTATTTAACTAAGAGTCGTTATATAATACAAATCTGGACCGAAGGCACCGATGTAAAAATTCAAAATATCCTTAAACGAGGCTTTCGTATAATATTATCCAATTACGATGCTTTATATTTAGATTGCGGTGGTGCAGGATGGGTGACTGATGGAAATAATTGGTGTTCTCCATATATTGGTTGGCAAAAAATATACGACAATAATTTGGAAAAAATTGCTGGCGATTATGCCCATTCAGTTTTAGGTGCAGAAGCTGCTCTCTGGTCTGAACAGATCGATGAATTTACTCTCGATTCACGCCTTTGGCCTCGTGTCAGTGCGTTGGCTGAAAGATTATGGTCAAATCCTCCAGACAATTGGCGTACTGCCGAGTCTCGAATTACTTTACACCGTGAACGTTTGATTGAAAATGGAATTGGGGCTGAAGCACTGCAACCAGAATGGTGTGTTCAAAATGAAGGCGAGTGTCCACTCGATGCCTACACAAGTATTTAAAAAATTTATAGATATGCAATAATGCCTCGATGGTGCGAACATGCTGAAAATTTACACTCAATAAATAAATGCTCGAAATTTGTATGGAAGAGGGGTATTTTTTAATGGTTTAAAACCTTGGTTTTAGATAACTTTTTTTTTATACCCTACACCCGAAGAATTGAGGGTATATTCACTTTGTTCTTTCGTTTGTAATGCATTAAAGGAGGCGTGGCAGGTATAGAAAAGTATATATATTCTGGCTCAGAATCACCTCCTGATTCGATTTAGCCATGTCCGTCCGTCTGTGGAAATCACGATTACAGGAGAACGAATAGAGGTATCGTCATGAAATTTGGCACGAATATTCTTTGTTGTCCTACGCTGTTAGGTATTGAAAATGGGGAAAATCGGACTAGTGCCACGCCTACTTTTTATAGAAAATATGCACTCATCCGTGCTTTTAGTTCAATTTCTTGGCTTGTAGACCGAATTTTCAGCTAAAATTTTATTTCCAAGTCCACCATCTTAGACTAAAATATATTCTCAAAAATGGGCGTGACACGCCCACTTATATACTATACCACATAATGAGGTGTTTAGTAGGAAAAGCGGTTGTAAATGAGTTAATAGATCAAAATTGGTTCCCAGTAAATTAAATAAAAGTAGGCGTCACCCGCCCACTTTTTATAACTTCGACAGATGCGGGTGTAGGGTATATAAGCTTCGGCCAGGCCGAATATAACGCTCTTACTTGTTTTTTATACACCTTAATATTTACTCCGCTGAAACAAGAATTCACTAATGAGTGATAAATTCGTTCATATTGAACAGCAATGCTTCAATTTGTCATCTTGTTTGTGTAGCTTATATTCGAAAAGATAAGGTATAGCGTGATGGATGTGAAACGGAATCACCTTCTGTTTAACCAAGCCGATTTCATCCATATCCGAATTGAAGTCATAAAAATCGGCACAAAGCATAATGAAGCGTTGTTTGTGATTGAAAATATTAAAAACTGGACCAGTTAGAGGTGTATTTTTTAGGTAAATGCATATCCGTCCGTTTTTAGAGCTGAATTTTTTAGCTTGCAAATATAAAGTTGGCATGCTTTGGAAGCCGTTTCCTATTTAGGACATTTTTTCCATTTTTTTAAATTAGGTAAATGACCTTTAAATTCACCTAATATAGCAATACAAATTTCTTTTGACTTTCTGAATATACGCAACTGTGTGACAACCAGGGAAAATCTAGACAAGATAAAAATCAAAAAAAATTTTTAACTTTTCCTAATCGTAAAGTAAAAAGTGGATGTCGGTGATCTGTTTAACTACATACTCGTATAAGCATATAGTGATAACGCTCCTAGTTCACAATTTTTAAAATTGTCCCCAACCGAATTCCAATTTCCTGTTGAAATTTAAATGATCATGGACACTAAAAAATTCTGATTTCAAATGAAGATTCCCGAAAAAATAATTCCTAAATCAAATTATGAATGCGCTAGTTTTATTATTTAAGATTTTTAGTGGGAGTGGCACACCTCCTAGTTAAATTATTGTCCTCGTAAGTTTCCAACACATTGGCCAAATGTTCATTGTCTCTTGGCCTTTTAAATGAACGCTTTTTATTCGAAACCTTCTTTCGTTTAGGAACCGGCTTTTTGGGACCATGATCCTGCATAGATCTAATACCTGCAAAAAAAGTAACAGGTAAGAAAACCAATTGAAAACAATAGTCGGCATATGCAAACCTTGTTTTTCTAAATACTCATCAATTTTTGCATCATCCATTGCATCCACTGTAACCGAACGCCATAATTTCTGGAACTCTTCATCCACCTGCTCAAAGACAAAATGGATCAAACTCTTATTATTTAGAAGTAAGGTAAACATACCGTAAAATTTGCAGTTCTGTCATTATAGAATAAAATTTTCTTCTTATCAATGGGCCGTACGATAAAGATTATTTCTGAAGCACGATTTTTTAAAACTTTTTCGCAATGGGGCAAAGACTCCTGAACGTCTTCAAGAAGAACTCCACCAAGACCCTTTAGATCGTGCTGCTTAAGCAAACGCAACAAGCTTTTTCCGTCTCTAATTTTATAAACTGGTTTAAAACTAAACCGCTGTTGGTCAGGTGTTGTATCTATTTTAGGGTTGTTTATAAGAGCCTCTGATGCTAGCCACTGAAATTATAAAAAATTTATGACCGAAAAAACCTTATTTAGGCCCGTTTTATTCACTCACAATTAAATTCCTTAATTTTAATTGTATGTTAAAAATAGCTTCGGGATTACAATCCCCAGTTAAAAATTGTATTTTTCGCACTCGATTAGATTGAACTGCCAGTTATAAGACGTCAGTTAAATTTAATTCTATGTTAGGAATTTCCCTAGGATATTTCTTTAAAACGTCGAAAAACTTCAAAAAATAATTTCAAATACTTTCAAAAACATAAATATTATAAAAAACGGGAAAAATATATGGGAATTTTTAAGATTCTGCGGCATAAGAAGAACAAGACATGCTCAGTGAATGTGTCGCATAACGTCGAAAAAATTCACAAAATTAATTTCAAAGATTTCTGAAAACTTAAAAAAAATTAAAAAACTAGTAAGAGCTTTTCTTCGGTCTGGCCTTTTGTACTTCTCTATACCTGCCACGCCTCCTTTAATGCGTTACAAACAGAAGCACAAAGTAAATATGCCCTCATCCCTTCGGGTGTAGGGTATAAAAAAAATGTGTAAGAACATGTTCAAGATTTTACGGCATAAAAAGAACAAGACCCGGATTTTTGAACGCAAAGCAAACTTAATTTCATTTGATTGTTTTCAACTGTTGATAGCTTTTGTACATTTTCTTTTTTTTTGTTGTAGAAAAGTCAGTTTAGTTGTAAGTGAAAAAACTAAGACAAGGAAAATCCTCAATTAAAGGCGTTAACTGACCAAATTCGGCAAATTAGCTAATTCGGATGTTAACTTCAACGTCCAATTAGATAAATGTCAATTCGGCCTTAATTTCGGTTGAATGAAATGAATTTTGTAAAATTCCCTTTCCAATTCCGCAATTAAATTTAACTTGGATTTAGAAGCATTTAAATGCCAAATAGATGCCACTAGTAAAAGCTTTATATTTCTGAATTTCACAAAAATTTTAGTTTTTGTGAAAATATGTGGATCTTTGGCAGTAATCATAAAAATTGTCATTAGATAAAAGGAAGGCCTTGAAATAACCTTTTTAACGGCGCGAATGTTACGTCGATATCTCAACTCTTTTTAAAAATACATACAGCACTTGCGATTTTTGGCATTTCAAGGGTATACTCCTAATAGCCAGAACACACTCAGGTCGCTGTCAAAATTACATGGTTCTAATGGGAAACGAGAAAAAAATAACATTTCGACTAAACTCGCAGCGACTGCTTCATTTCTAAATTGGTCGCTTGCTTGTTCTTCTTTTTTTGGTTTCTTTACAAGAACCACGCACACAACCACAATTAATATCTGCTCTGCTTAACAAATAATAGCTTTTATTACGGCATAAAACTCTAACTCTAGTTGCTAGTCGCTGGTTTCAGCAACCTGACTGTTTTTCAGCTATAAACTACACAAGAGCGGCAAAAATTTTCATCACCATTGAACTAGGGGTGGCGAGGATTATCCCTGAAAAATTAAAAAAAAAAACGGAGCTAGGCACCTATTCTATACTTATACCAAATTAAAAAAAGCTTTCTGGACAATTCGATAATATGTGAGACCTAAATAAGCGTATTTATACAAATATATGTACATTTTTTACGGATTGGCCTATATCCAACTGGTTTGTTTCATCTAATATTTCCTCTATTGTGAGTGGGTGATCATCTCCATCCTGGTGGCGAGTACGCATATGCTTCACTATTTTAGCTAAAACACCAAAGCGATACTGGGAACTTCCCGAAATATTCTTATATCTATTGTAAACAAATATGCATTAAACAATTACAGGAAGGTAGTTTTCCTTACGTCGTCGAATCCAATTTAGGTACAAGCGGTCGACTCTTCTTTTTCAAATCGTCTTTTTGAAGTTGAGCACTCTCGACTTTAGTTTTTCTTTCCACACTATGAAAAGATCTTTAAATTTTCCTAGCCATACATATTCATATACTAACTTTGGATTTGCCATTGCCCTCTTTTTGAAGACCTCTCTTTCCCTAATTAATGCTGGATCCATTATAATTACAATTTGCAACTTTCTTTTCCAAAATAATTAAACAAAAGCTTTTCTAAAAGCAAGAGTTTCCAACAATAATAGAGTTCCCGCACTTCAACCAGAGATAATAAGTTTTCCATCACCCTTAGTTCAGCTGTTCCGTACGAATAATCAATATGTGATTTCTGCGAATGTGTATGTAAATGGAATTGTAAATAAAAATTTTAAAGGGGTTCCACCTTCGGTTTCTCAACGCAGTTTATCACGTGTGACGTCATGTCTGAGCGATAAACTATGTGAACTGCATTTAGGCTGATTTTTACGCAGATAAAAAGTCATTCACGCATACAGGCAAATCTGGCAATCGCTTATAATTGCGCGATGGTGAACTTTACAATGCGTTTTCTCAAAAAATTGTGCACCAGAGATAACGAGATAGGAAACTGCGTCATGGCTTGGAAAACTTGCAACTCTGAGTTGCGATTTTACGTCAAATCGTAAAGTAGTGTTCGTGAAATAATTCGTGAAATTTCTGACGAATACGCACGCAAACGGAGTCTAAAAAACTGAGCCTTTATTCCATGGACGATATCGTTCCGAAAAACGTCTTTTTACATGCAAGCAACAACAAAAAGACGATTTTGTATTGCATGTAAAAAGACGTTTTTCGGAACGATATCGTCTCTTGGAATAAGGGTGTCAGTTTCATACACTCCGTTTGCGTGCGTATCCGTAAGGAATCTATTACAACTTACAGATAGCGACGGAACAGAAAATTTTCAAGTTTCATAAAATCCGTTCAAGGGCTGCGCAAACACAGGGATAGCCTTTCGGGCTGGGTAAAATTTTGACAACCATTAATTTTTCTAAAAATGTTGAAAGTAAAAATCAAAGTTAATTCTTGTTGACAATAAGAAATACAAGGGTTGCCTCTTATGTTTCGGGATTTGGCAACCCTAGTGTTGCAATCTGGGATCCCTAGTGTTGCATTCTGGCAACTGACAGCTCTATCGTAAAGTTGGACATTTTTGAGGTTATGCGTACTCAGAACGTTTTGACATACGAGCGCTATTTGTGTTGTTTACAGTAACTTAAAAGATTCATCTCGGCCCGAAAATGGAATTAAATCGTAAACATTTTTGTGCAATTATTTTTTACAACTTTCGACGTGGATTAACTCAGCAACAGTGCATGGATGAACTTAATTCAATTTTTGGCGATGAAGCTCCATCAAGGACCAGTGTTTATCGATGGCATGGTGAATTCAATCGTGGTCGTAGTTCACTCCAAGAAGAATTTCGTAAAGGTCATCCAAAATCAGTTGTTGTTCCGAAAACCATTGATGCTGTGCGCGAACTGATATTGCAAGATCGTCATGTGACTTCTCGTGGGATTGAGACAACCTTAGGCATTAGTGGGACCAGCATACATTCAATATTGCATAAACATTTGACTGTCAAAAAAATTTGTTCGCGTTGGATCCCACACAATTGGGATGCTCTCCATCCACGCATCGGCTCAAACAACTGTATTTTTGAGCATCCAAAACATTGATTTGATGAGTCATCCGCCGTAAAGTTCTGACTTGGCACCGAATGACTTCTTTTTATTCCCGTACGTAAAAAACAAACTGAGAGGTCGACGTTTTTCGACACCTGAAGAAGCGGTTGCTGCATTCAGAATGCATGTTTTAAAGATACTCGTAAACAACACAAATAGCGCTCGTATGTCAAAACGTACTGAATACGTATATACGTTATATCGTATATATTTCTTGGTATTCGTTTAGCTTTCCGACAGGGTTGAATGATGTTGAGTATTGGAACGAATTTCCAAAATCAGCTAACGAAAAAAGACACTGAAGATGGCACATCGCCGAAACCGGTTTGTCTCCAAACCAAAATTGACAAGGGATGACGGAAATTCGTTCCAATACTCATTAATAACTATATATTATATTATAGCTATAATAACTATATTGTACATTAATTAAACGAGGAGATGCAAACTGTTGACCTGTTTTTTACATATCAGTCTATTTAATCTTTTAAACTGCTGTGCATGATTTGTTTATTAATTTTTTTTGAAATCGAAATTAAATTTATTCGATGAAACAAATTTTAGCTATTTTTCTAACCAGAGTAAAATTTTTTCACCCTCACCTACCCCTAATTCGAAAAACATTCAACGAGTGAATCGCTCTATAGTTTTTAGAAATAGATCAGATGAATGAATGAATGCGTGAAAAAATCATTCAGTAACTAACTATCGACAGTTGAAATCACTCGATAGTTTCCAACACTACAAATTACAATACCAAAAATTGAACAACTTTTGACAGCAGCAAATAATGCCAAATTTAATGGGCGCAGCGCTATGTTTAGTAAAAATTAATGACATTGTTTAGCACGAATTTGAACCTGTTCCTAGAAACTTGTAGGAACATTTGTTGTTTTTGCTTCACATGCAAAATATTTGATCTGACCAGACCACGACTGAAACAAGTACGGCTATTATTTTCAAACGCTTACCTGTTAAAATTCTCCAAAGAAGAAATTTTCAATTTTTATGCTCTGTTTTTGCTTATGCTTTTATTTAGGGATTATGTCTAATATATAATATATTTGAACAGACTATAATTGTCTGAAATATCCTAAACTGATAACATCATTAGAAATTATTATTAAATCAGTCTATAAAATTAAATTTACTTTAATTCGCACATGAAGCAATGATGGTAATTCAATGATGATAAAACAGTAGGAGCATGTCGCATGTCATCATACATAACATCATAAATTTTCTTTAATATTTAAATGCTTATTATTATTATCTTTTCCTTTATTATCCATGGCAATTTTTGTGGCAGAATTAGAAATAAAACGTGGAAACTTTTTTATTTTTAGTATAAAATATAAGTTCTAGGAATTTGGAACGACTGAAACGACGTTAACAAAAGCTTTTAAGTCAAGTTAAGTTTTAGGTGCAACATAAGACCAATAATTTCACACAGACTGACATAAATTTAACAAATTTTTTACAAAAACAACGCCAAATTAGAGCAAATTAATTGGAATAACAGGAAATTAATAAAATCATTACTACAACATATATTTAGATTAACATCTAAGCAAGTATAAAAAATTTATAAGGCTTTCTTTTTTAAATAGCTTTTCTTAGAAGTTATTGCGAAATTAAAAAAAATTTAAACTGATACAAGATTAATATTTCCCTGCAATAGTCAATAAATTAAAATAAAGTTTATTATGCAGGGTCAGTATATTGCAGCTTGAGAACTGAAAGTTGGAAGCAATGAAGGAAATTATTGTGTTTAAAAAAACGTTCGTTACCCAAACTCTTCTGTCCGCCGGTTTAATTCAGTTGGCGAACGATAATACCAATATTAATGAATGAATTTCGCTTGCAAAAACAAATATATTTCTTAACATTTGTAACAGTACTCACTTTAACTAAGAAGTATAGTTACAGTCGTTTAAAAACTTTCCATTTGATTCTACAGATTGAAATTGATTGACTACATGGTATTGAAATTTTTAACTGAGAGGAATCGACACTTTTTCTTGTTTTTCCCGAATAGAGAAATTAGCAAAAAGTAAAAAAAGCACTTAAATTAAACCAAATAATAATCTACGAGCATTTTACACAGGCCCCCTCAACATCAAAATCCAATACCATTAATTTAGTTTCTTCTGTGCCGTTTCTTGATCCCACCGCACAGATTAATTTAGTATCGTTGGCTCTGAAATGCAAAAGGAAAAAGATTCGTCATAAACCATCAAATAGCTAAAATACGCTACTTGCCTTATTCTCCACACGACCCCTCCAGAACCTCCAGAATCCAGGGCTACTAAGTTTCTTATAAACTCTCCAGTTTTCACATCCCAGAGTTTTACCGTTCCATCGTCCGAACTGGTGACAACGAAGCGTGAATTAAACTGTAAGCAAGTGACTGCTGACTGATGCTTGTTAGGCCCTTAATGTAAGATATCATGGAGTATTTTTAAGTTTTAGACATATGTTGAAGATTTTAAATATGTATTGTTTTTATTCATCAATTGGACGCTAAAAATCTTTCCACGATCGCAAGATAACGTCTTTGTTAGCTTTATGAGACTATTTGTTAGCGACTTTATATCGTATTGGAAAAAAAACAGCCCTGGTTATAATTAAGTCAATCTCAGGCTACTTTTCATAACAAATTATATTTGTGCCGAAATTCATTGCGAAATCTGACCCAGATTTTAGAAAATGTCTATACAATATATATATGTATGTAATTTTCCAATCTCGTTAAGATTACCTACGATCTGGGATTAGATTCTAAAATTTTACTCGGTCTAAATGCCTCCCAATCTCTATATCACTGCAGTACAATCTTTAAAATGCTCTTTGCGTTCAATAGAATTTTATAAAGCCTTAGCTTCTCCGTAGAGTGCGACCACTTTGATTCCACCATGAATTTGGCTTCTATTAGTTAATATTATTGAAGTGATACTTGAAACCTTTTTGGAGAAAACTGGAAACCCTCTTTCCATCGTTGATATTTTTCTATCAGAGCTTGAACATTTTATAACTTATATTAAAAAAGTCCCGGAATAAGACTAATTCAGTTTTTTTAAATCTTTAAAAGTAATTTAAAAAAGTCTTTCAAAGACTTTTATTTTAAAAAATCAATTAAAAAAATTATTTCAAAGACTTATGCCCGAAATACATGTGCAGATAAAACGCATGCAGCGCTGCTTGATTTACTGCAGTCAAAATACATGTGCAGATTTCATTTCAATTGAATTTTTGAAATTTAAAACGAAATGTAAAAATTCTTTTTGACAGAAATTTTTAAATTTCTATGAAAAACATAAAAGAATTGTTGACATAACTTGGTAGGATTGTTCCTGCGCAGCAAATATTAAATTTGAGACGTCAGGCAGAAAATTTCCCCACGCAGATTTTACGAATTCTCTCCCGTGTATTTCAAATGGAAATTTTTTCTGCAATTGGAATATCTGCACATGTATTTCAGGCATTATTTGAAAAAGTAATTTTTAAGAGGTATTTGAGACTTTTTAGTGATAAAAGTGTAAAATGATTTGGGCTTTTCACACGCGGTGAGTGACGACCAAAAAAATTTTTTTTATAAGAGTTATTTTTAGGCTCTGTTGTTTATATAAATATAACATGCATTTAAGTTATGGTAAGATGTTTATTACCTGAAAGTGTTTGCAAGCATTGTCCCGTTGTAATATCCCACACTTTCACTGTAGAATCCGCATTCCCTGAAACTAAAATATTTTGTCGCAGTTCCATTCCGGAAGTAAGGCTCTGATGACCCATTAAAGTGTGCTTACAATTCCCAGTCTCCACATCCCAAACACGAATGGAAGTGTCTAAAGAGCCAGATACAACATGTATGCCATCAAACTGTAATGGTAAAAAACATTTAATTTCATTTTCCAGAAAGTCTTAAAGTATGTTTACTTGTAAGGAATATACTCGGTTTGTATGCCCCTGCAGAGTGTGCAAACATTCTTGGCGTTCGGGATGCCATATTTTTACCATGTAATCATAAGCACCTGACACTATGAGTTTGCCGTCATATTGCACACAACGAACAGCAGCTAAATGTCCAACAAGAACGTGTAAACATGTTCCATGTTCAATATCCCAAACGCGTAGCGTTGCATCGCGTGAACCGCTCACAACTCTGTAAAATATTCAACACAAAATTTATAAAAATAAAAAAAAAAGACAATAAAATATATATGAAGGAATTTCGGTTCTAAGTTGAAAGCTAAAGAAATATATTTTGTTATTTTAAAATGTTTTTGGGGTTTATTCGATTTGTGTAGAACCAAATAGTATGCATGTAATAATATAGAATCTGCATCACCAACCCAAAAATGCAAAATTTCGTTTGCGGTCATCAAGCCCTTGGATTTCCCTTCACTAGACTCAATACGTCTTTAGATTAACACCACCATCATGTACTAATAAATATTGGTGGATTTGCTTGAAAGTTTGAAATTTTTTTAAACAGAATGTCCCTATCAGTTCTCCATAAAATGTTTTATACTGGATTCTTTGTGGAGAAGACTGTTGAGTAAAAGTTCTGTTCTGTAAGAGCACAGAAAGAGTCGCTTTTTTATTTGATCGCTTACCTTTTACCATATAAATGCATGCACCTCACAGTTGATGTGTGTCCTAGAAGTGTATGCACACACTGTCCAGTCTCCATGTCCCATACCTTGAGTGTCCTATCAGTACTTCCTGATATTATGGTATTTCCCGACATTTGTGAGGACCAAACCCCACCAGTGTGTCCCACCAAAGTGCGCAAACACTGAAATACGTGCATAATTTTTTAAAAACCTACTACTTACATTTTTAACTCGGAAATCATACCCTTCCCGTCACGGCGGACCAAACTTTCAGCGTGTTATCATCTGATCCGGACACAATTCGATTTCCGGAGAATTGCAAGCAAGTTATAACGTGGTCATCGTGACCTTTGAGTATTTTAGGATCACGAATTGCTCGCGATCGCCAGTTCATTTCTATAATATGTTGCCGCATATAAGCAGCTTTCCATGGAGACGCCATATGTGGCATATTGCCAGCTCGACCACGTCTTGGTCGATCACTCCGTAACTCTGTCAATATCTGCGATTTGCGACACTTTTCTTTCCAAAGCAAATTGTCGTCACAGAGGAACCTTATGAGATAAATTGAGATTATGTCAGTAATAAAATATTTTATCTACATATCTATCTATCTAATCTTATTAAACGAGCTAAAATTGTATATATATTTTATATTTTGGTGTTTTTTTTTCTCTATTAAAGTGGTGGGCCTGGAAGTATTGAAATTATGATTATTTTTTTGCCGTTTTAGACCATGCCACGCCCATTTTAACCACTTAGGGGCGGACTTTTTGAAAATGTGTTCGCATTACACCTCTACGGTGTAAGACCAATCGCCATACAAAATTTTAGCTTCCTGGGCCTGGAAGTATTGAAATTATGACTATTTTTTCAGACCATGCCAAGCTTATTTTAACCATTTAAGGAGCGGACGTCTTGAAAATGTGTTCCCATTGCACCTCCACGGTGTAAGACCAATCGCAATACAAAATTTAGCTTCCTGGGCCGGGAAGTATTGAAATTATGACTATTTTTGGTCGTTTCAGACCATGCCACGCCCATTTTAACTATTTAGGGGGCGGAATTTTTGAAAATTTGTTCCCATTTCACATCAATGGCGTAAGGCTAATCACCGAAAAAAATTTCAGCTTCCTGGGTCTGGTAGTACTGAAATTATGGCTATTTTTGGTCATTTCAGACCATGCAAACACATAGAGGGCAGAGTTCCCCCTTTGGGGACAAAAACTAACTAAGAAGGATACTTCCAACCTAAGTAACATACGCTGTGAGTATGAAGTCAATCTGTCGGGTGGTTCAGCCCTGAAGTGCAACACTAACTAAGAAGGATACTTGCAACCTAAGTAACATACGCTGTGAGTATGAAGTCAATCTGTCGGGTGATTCAGCCGTGAAGGTCGGACATACATACGCACCAACGTTTTTATATATTAAGATGATGATATATGTATATGTATATGTATATATTTAATATATATATATTTTATTAAATATAGCACAATGTTTACTTAATTTAAAATTGAGATTGAATTCCCCTACAGTCCTTCATCTCCTATTTAGAGGTAAACTTTTTATAAAATATGTACCCTATGTCCCTCGACAGGGTTCCAGCTATCTCCACACCAAATTTCAACAAAATCGACAGACAGACAGACAACAGACAGACAGGCTTACTTTCGCATTTATAATATTAGTATAGAAGTATGGATATATATAAAAATATTGTTATTGTACAATACACAATATATATACATATATATAAATATATAAACTTTTCTCCGCAAAAGTTATTATCTGTTATATTTTCATCTGCACTGTGTTATTGTATTGTATTCTTACCTCCAACTCCTACAGGTTTGGGCCGCACGTAAAAGATCCATTGGGTCTAGATACGCTAGAACTTGAAGAGCTAGCTCGCGTGGCAGCAATGATATGAAATCGCGTTGAAACTGAGGCTCGATTACTTTCATCATGTGACGGACCTGCGTAGGCTCACAATGTTCAATGAGTCTGTCTACCGCCAGCAAACGTTCGGCATGGGACCAACGTTGAAACTGCGACAACCAGTCTTGTAATTCTGGTGGCGGATTTTCACGAGTTGGTATGATTGAACGAGGTGCTCGTCTACTACTTGGAGAGTCTGAAGTTAAAGTTAATGCTGTCGATGATGTCGCAGTCACAGACGGTAACATCATAGCATTCGAGCTTTGGAAAGACCGTAGCGTTGGTGAGTAATCGTAAGCGATGCGCTTATGACTACTCACATCGCTTGCACTAGTGATGATGGCGGAGTTGCAGTCGTCGTCCAACACTCGATCATCATTATACTTGCGCTTTCGCTGTAATTGAGTCGACATCAGCGAAGCAAAGCTAGGAGTTGACAGCATATGTGAATGTGAGGTTGGATTTGGTACCGAATTTATTTGTATAAAATTAGACAAATCATTGTTGTCGGTTTTCGCTAAAAATTCTAAGTCTTCAGTCTCATTTAAACTACAATTGCTACCGCTGTAGCTGCTACCGCTGGTACTCTTATGACAGGTACAGATTTCCTCAATGTCCGAATTTTCCTCACAATCTGCCCAAGGATCTCCATGAAACTCTCTCTTATCCTTTGCCGCACCCATCGAGACCGATGCTTGAACATCTTTCAACTCAGCATAAGTATTATTGTTGTTCAGATGAAGCGTTACTTCTCTGCGGCATAATTTATTAATGCCTAGATTAATTCCACTCGAAGTTGACGACGATGAAGAGCAATGTGGAACACGTGAAAGGTATTTCTCATTGGTCTGTGCGCTGGCGTTTACTTGCCGCATGTTTTTAACGGGCGTAAACTGGCAACGAGCTGAAGAGGTAGAGGGATGTTCATCAACTTCAGTCAGCTTTTCAGCATCATCTACACTATTTAGTCCTTCATTTTTCGATGTGCTAGCTGTGCAATCTAGCTTAACTAGTTGTTCGTCTTTGTGTTGCTTTTGTTGGATGTGGTTGTTCGCGGAATCTTTTTTAGTGCTTTTAGGATTATTGAAATGTGTGCTGTTTATATGGCAACGTTCCCAACTAGAGCCGACATCATTAGAATTCGGTTTCGAATATAATACAGTTGTGGCTAGAACAGAACCTCTAAAGTTGGAAGATGTAGCAGCTTCTACTATGACTGAAGATGACGTTTGATTAATTTGTAATTTAACATTATTACTTTTCGAGGACGAACTTTTCTGCTTTGTTGTTTGAGCGTGACTCAGAGTAGGAAAAATGTTAATTTTGGCAGTTGATTTAATAAATTTTGTGTTGTGAGTGCGACTACTTGTCGGTGTTGTTGACGAACTTCTATAAACACACTGAAACGGAAATAATATTTAATATAAATGAAATATATCATAGATTAGATTATTTAATACACTCAAAAAATTAGCACAAAAGAACAAAAAATTAAAAATTATACCTAAATATATTTTATATCTGGATTTTGAAAGATTGCAAGAATAACATTTAAAGTTAACAATAAAAATATAAGCCACTATGTTAAGAGCCTGTTGATAAGTATCTCTAACTATAGACAGTCTTAGTGACGTCTAAGCCGATTTAAACGATTTGTACATTATCGCTATCTTAGATGATTCAGTCCGACAATTATTTCATAGGTAGATAGGTGAGGAGGGCGTGGAAGACTCGTCTCCCGTCCACTTAAGCCAATTTGGCCCATTGTGAATGTACTCTTCAACACAGAAGTGGGACCCTAAATTATTCTTGTCAGGCTTAACCAGTGACCGCAAACAGGTTTAGTGACCGTTGACCTGGTGATCATGATCGGTTTGAGAAGACTCGACACCGGAAACTGTGCCACGTCCGCAAGTTTGGAGCAAAACCAAGTTTCCAGAGCTTGAACGAAGGCTTGCGAGAGCCGGACATCGGCAGAGTATATGGTGAATTGTGGCTTCCTCAACTGCATCATTACAAGGACAATTATTTCGTACTATCTAAGTTCATATTATTTTATACTAAATAAACTTCACATAGAAACGCAACCACTACAGTCTAGTAGTAGTATATATTCACTATAATTACAAATCTTGAGTTACCCTTAAATTTAAGTTTTAAGACAGGTATGTACAATATGTCAATGATCCGCCTCGCAGCCCAGTCATGGCTATCAATGACTCAATGAATTCAATAATGCTTTCATGTTATGTAGTTTTATTGTTATGTTATTTAATTTAAATAAATAACATTAAAATTATGTGCATTGCAATGACAATACTTTCGAAATTACAATACTTTGCAAACTACACCATTTCCAACTGTAAATGAGAATAGGTCAAGTGTAAATGAGATTAGGTCAATTGAAAACGAGATATTCCATTTGAAAATGAGAATACATCAATTGACGTATTTGTAAATGATTTCCATTTGTAAATGAGAATAGAACAAATGTAAATGAGAATACATCAATTGAAAATGAGAATAGAACAAATGTAAATGAGAATAGAACAAATGTAAATGAGAACGTTTAATTTTTATACATTTTTTTTTATACGAGTGTATACACTCGTATTAGAGCGTAGTTATATTTACTAAATATATTGTATTATTAGCTTGCTGTTATCTATGGGTACTTATTTTAAAATTCATTATTAATTAAATATTCATATATTAATAAAAATTGGAAACTTGTTTTAATTAAATTGAATAATTTAGCGATAACTATGTACATTATTAAGCACACTTATATTTGAAAATTAAACATTCTCATTTACATTTGTTCTATTTTCAATTACATTTGTTCTATTCTCATTTTCAATTGACCTATTCTCATTTACAATTGGAAATGGTGTAGTTTGCAAAGTATTGTAATTTCGAAAGTACATATTGTCATTGCAATGCACATAATTTTAATGTTATTTATTTAAATTAAATAACATAACAATAAAACTACATAACATGAAAGCATTATTGAATTCATTGAGTAATTATTGAGTCATTGATAGCCATGACTGGGCTGCGAGCCGGATCATTGACATATTGTACATACCTGTCTTAAAACTTAAATTTAAGGGTAACTCAGGATTTGTAATTATAGTGAATATATATAGCGAGCGTGGTAACTTTTATCAAACCTTGCTTTCCACATAGTCTGCCTGATCTCCACAATTGATTGGATCTCTCTGTTGTTGCATGTTGGTTGTTGGTTGTTGGTGTTCCTGACTGCGGCTCTCTACTAAATTCAAGTTCAACAAATTCTTATTCAGTAAAGCACTTGATTTTAACAGGCTGCTTCCTCTTTCAAGCGGCTGTTCGGTCTCGAAATTACAACCTTCAGTTAAAACGGACTGAGTCTCAACCGGTGGGTATGCATTGGTTGAGTAACAACTTGAGGCTACATCACTAGATGCATGTTCTTGTGAAGTATTATTTATATTCATAATTTTTTCAGCAAAAGGATTTTCATCATTTTTCAGTTCCTTTTCTAAAACATCCTCGTCAGTGATGGCAGAGGTCTCCGAAACATATTCCTGCAATCCATTAGATCCATCTTGAGTTGGACGTTTTCCCACGTTTTTTGATGCAGTAACATCCGGAAAATCGGACTCAGTAACAGATGAAATATCTTCTATAACTTCAATGTTTTTAATACTGCCGATTGTCATTTGCTGGTAATTATGACTATGGTGCTGTTGCTCATCCAATATAGGAGTCTCTAAAAACACTGTTGCATCATTGACTGACGACAGCATTCCGGCCATTTGATTTTCCAGATCTGTACTCCTGGTTTGAGATAAGTTTATATCATTCCCAGTTTCCTTAAATTCTTCGTTGTATATCCTGGCAGATTTAGGGTTAAATTGTTCCTCAGAAGTTAGTTTTTTGTTTTTTGCTGTTAAATCTTCACTTTTTAAAAGATTCAGGCTTGCAATACTCAGATCAGTTGCAGAATTGCAAACGGAGTCAGCGAGGTCTGCGCTTCGGGCAGAATTATTTACCAAGTCAGAGTCGCCAGTTTCAGCACTCTGAAGATCATTAATTACTATTCGCTGATGCGCTTCGTAATTTTTCAACTGATCAGCATTTTCATCACAGTTCGCTTCGACCATATTCTGTACCTGTGAACCAACTATTGTCGTCGACGTCGTGGGTGGTGACAAGTTCATGACAAAGCCGTTGAGAGCATCACGACATGTTTCTTCCATATTCTATTTAATCGAGCTGATGATATGAATTACTGAAATATTTTGATAAAAACTATATAAAATATTTCAAATTTAGTCGGAGAAATTTATCGAAGAAAAGAAATTTAATAAGGAATTTCCAAACCCAAATTTAAATTTTGTCGACTTGCATTAGAGAAGTATCGTAGTTCCGTAAGGGTTACGCATCGTAAAAGCACTTCTGGTGGAAAATTTAAAAGAGATAAGTGAAGCAAAAAATGGACTGAAGAACCATGGAAAATATAATCGTCTTTTCCTATTAGCCATGGTTTGTTTAATTCAATGGAGTTAAAGTTTATACGACCACTTTGTAAAAATCGTTATTGAGAACGTAAAAATGTAAAAACGCTCGAGATCCTATTGTCCCATCAGAATTATTTCCGATTCTGGAAATGCCCTCGTATACTTAAAACCTAACTGAGATTATAGGCAGTAAAAAAATACTCTGTCCGAAAATATGTATACATTTAATAGTATACATTTTATATCACTTTAGTGTACTCCAATCCAAAACAAGTAAGAGCGTTATCTTCAGCCTGGCCGAAGCTCATATACCCTACACCCGCATCTGTCGAAGAGATAAAAAGTGGGCGGGTGACACCTACTTTTTTCTAATTTACAGGGAGCAAATTTTGATCTATGAACTCATCGACAACACCGCTTTTCCTACCCAACACCTCATTATATGGTACAGTATATAAGTGGTCGTGTTACGCCCATTTTTAAAAAATATATTTTAGTCTAAGATGGTGGATTAGGAAATAAAATTTTAGCTGATTCGTTCGGTCTACAATCTAAGAAATAAGCACGGATGAGTGCATATTTTATATAAAAAGTAGGCGTGACACTGGTCCGATTTTTCAGGATAACAAAGAATATTCGTACAATTTTTCATGACGATTTCTCCATTCGTTCTCCTGTAATCGTAATTTCGACAGACAGATGGACAGACAGACGGACAGGGCTAAATCGACGCAGGAGGTGATTCTGAGCCAGAATATATATACTTTTTTTAGTTTGTTGTTCCTTAAATTACGCTGAGCGGAAGAAATATGGGTGGTTATAATTACCCATAAGAGCCTCCGCACAACCAACTTCGCAACGTCAAACGTCGCTCTCTCGCTTGACTTCGCCCTTAAATAAAAAACGCAGACGTTAGCGAAGTTTGTTCACATTTTTCTTTTATGTATCAACCATTATTTATAATTCTGTATCTGGCATCCTCCTCCACCAACCTTCTCACATGCAAAATTAGCAAATACTTTCACCACTTCGTGAAATTGACAGGATTTTCCATAAAAAGTAGGCATTACTTTTTTGGAACCAAACAATAATTTTTCGACAACAACGAGTGGAAGCTCGACGTCAGAGAGAAAATTGAATTGAAGCATTCGTGACTTCTAACTTCTAACGTCAGAGCTCTCGCCAAATCGTACTGAAAAGTTGACTGTAGACGTTGCGAAGTTTGGTTGTGCGGAGACTATATCTATGCAAATAAATAATAAATAAGAACGTTTTTCCACCTTTTGCAATTCTACTAAATTAGGATTATTAAATATAACACGTTTTTTACCAGGGATGAGCAACCTTATTTTACAACGGGACAGATACAAATTTAAAAATGTTGTGCGAACCGCATGGGACAAATTATCCTTCCGATTAATTGCGGAATATAACTTCATTCAAATGGCTGCCTTGGCGGTTTTGCAGCACATTTCTGATGGTTTCGGCCCCTATTTTAGCAAGAGCGTAAACAATATTATATTTAAGTGCCTGAATCGTTGCTGGATTTTCGGCATAACATCGATCTCTAATGGTACCCCACAAAAAAAGTCTAACGGTGTCAAATCACAGCTCCACGGAGGTTAACATACATCTCCAAAACCGAAATTCGCACTGTTTCGGCAAACACACTTTGTGCTGGTCTATACCAGTGAAAGATTAAACGTCATACCCATGAACGTTGTGGCTTCTTTAACTTCTGACAATTTAGGTAGTAAACAGGCATGTTTCCACCGATTTTTATTTTGGAGTTAGATTTTTAGCGCAACTTTGCTATCTCTATCCCACCAATTCATTTTCTCCCGTTCTCTGGTGCACAATCGTTCATTTATCCACTTTTGTAGACCGGCACTTTGGAAGTTTTCAATATTTCAATATTAATAGTTCAATATTTCGAAACGTTGTTTAAGCGTTATAGCTTAAAAACAGTCAAAACTGCAACTGCGAACTGCATTTTTCAAATTTGTCAAAATTTACATGGGCCTTATGGGAAACGAGAAACAAGTTTTATTTCCCCTGTGCAGTTATGATTCTTGCAGTTCGCAGTCGAGCTAATTCTAATTTTGACAACGGCATTTTGCGTATTCCGTATTGTTGATGTTGTTCTTGTTATTTTTTTTGTGTTTGTTGTTGCACTTGCCGTTATGGTTGTATTTCACGGCCAGAGCTTAACTGGATTTGTAGTTGCAATTCGCAGTTGCGGTTCTGACAGTGTTTAAGCTATAAAGCAATCCACTTCGTACCACAGAGATATGATATTGTTTTTTTGAACGCGAAATAGTGTGTCAAAATAACATGTGACTTTAAAAAACGATGGCCCACCCCATACAAGCACTGAACGTTGAACTCAAACTTTTTGTTAACCAAATAAACCTAGTGGAAAAATTAACATAAGTTAAACACTTATTAATAGAAATACTTCTCGTATAAAAACACGGCGAAAAAATATGTGAAAAAAGTTATTTAATGAAAAAGTAACGCACTAGTTTAGGTAACATGGAAAGTTAACCCGCTTGGATGAGGGATATTGTAGACATTTTTAAAATCAAAATGTAAAATCTGTAAAGGGCCGCATGAGGAAGTGTGACCGGCCGCGTGTTGCCCATGCCCGTTTTAAAACGTACGGAAAATGTATTATGCCTGAAGTGCAAGACAGCCATATATTTGCTGTGGAAATACTATAATGTAAAGTGAGACATTTTCTAGTAAACTTCTCCTTTGCTGTTTAGTTAGGCAACGGGTCGGTAACCTGCGGCTCGCGAGTCGCACGCGGCTGAGTAAAATCATACTTGCGGCTCTTAAATAGGTTATTAGTATTGAAAAATTAGCTGCAATATTGCCATTGCCAAACAATTTTTAACAATCCCGCATTACATCAAAATGCTCAGCAGATCTGTAATAAATAGCATATTTCGCAATAAATATTTGCTCCACAAATATCAAATAGCAAATAACCGTTATATTCTTTTTTTTAATATTACCGATGTGTAGGTACATACATACATACATATATTTGGCTCCTTAAAAAACAATTTACCACATCGGGGGAAAAATGGCTAACTCTAAAAAAAGTTGCCGAACTTTGAGTTAGGCCATAGAAAATGGAGTCGAGAAAATAAAATTATTTTTGTATTTTCAGCAAAAGCTAGCAACTCCATTAAAATTTTACCCATTTGGCCAATGGTCCTTTCCGACCAACCCATATATTTACATCTATTTATTAAATATGTTTATTTGGGAAACATTTGTATATTCGAATACTCAAAACGAGGTTGTCCTGTGATCATAATTTCTAAAGGCAGACGGGAAGCTGTGCAAGAATTACATATATACTTTATCTATTATTATCAGTATTATAATTGGAGGAACCTTCAGATGCTTTGCATAAAAACTCAAGAGGCAGGTTATAGTGGTACAATAGGATTTGACGAGTTTCGACTAAATGAAGCTGTTAATAAAATAATAATTTTAGCTAGTGTATCTGTGAATGTGTCCCGTATAAAAATGCTGGTAGTAGTATAAGCATGTGAAGCAAAAATCTGTGGCAAACTTAAAGTTTCGTGTTATCGCCTATTCCTTATACGTGGGTAGCAAAGAACCAGCCAAAATACTTTAAAATATATATGATAGAACGTATATAGATATGTGATGTTTCTTTGAAAGGCGTTGAATTCCTTTTCATTATTCTCTTGAAGGAAAGATTTTCTACTTGGAAGCATAAAATACACATGTTGAGAGCTTCATATAATTAAGGAACTCCTAGATATTAGAGACGGTAACCAAATTTCATTCGCAAAATCAAGAGGGGAAAGTTTTTTCGTTAGCAATTTAATTACAGAACTATTTTAATTTTTTATTTAACGGAACAGGTTTCAGTTTTATCAATCTCACCTTGTTACTTATGGATTCTTATTGTTTATTACAATTTTTTCCTGCAAGAATATTCTGCAGCGGAATTTTTTTAACAATAATAGGAGTTTCACAATGACTCAAGACGATTACAGCAAAATTTTTTATACTATCTGAGTAAAAAATAACAGCAGTCATCGGAATCGACTTAAGTATTTCTACTTGTAAATAAGTATATCAGTGTTGCAGTTTACTATATGTACACATTTTTCTTGTTTCCCAGTAGAATCTGAAAAATAAAACTTCTAGATTGCTTTATCAACGGTTACACGGGCGAACATTTGTTTCAGAACGAGAAATGTTTGAGTAATTTTAATACCTAATTTCATGCGCTATGCGCTTTCCGTGCTTTGCGTAAAAACTATTTTATATGTGAAGTTTTTTTCGAGGAGCAGAATTGCACATATGGATATATTGAAAAGTATATACATACATATGCAAATAGAATGTTTTGTTTCTCTTAGGATTTAAGATTTAGAGGGAGAAGAGCCTAAAAATTTACTGGGTCCCTAGTCACACGAGTATCTTAAGTATGATCATGCGGCAAATTAGCGAAGAGGGGTGCAATTACCTATAGGCAGAATAGTCCTCCTTATGCCTGGTTTAAACAGTGCGAGCTAGCGTACGAGTCAGCCTTCTGAGTAGCTGCACTGCAGTAACTCGCAACGTTTGGACGTAACTTACGAGTAACTCGTACGTGTGAGTTGGTTAGTAGCTCGCATCCGAGTTACTACAACATTTTTTGTTTTCACTCGCCTGCTTGCCCGGCAGCAGCATCGTTTGGACGCGTTCGGCAATAGCTCGTCAGTGATAGCCGGACAGCTGTGCGTGAAACACGTGTTTTTTTTTTGTGTACTACGCCGAATCGTTCAAAATGGCTGCGGATAGATGGTCTTCTGACAATAATATTTCATTCATGAAACTCTACAGAGACCAAGAAAACCTGTGGAATTGTTTCGATAAAAACTATCGAAATAGAGATATGAGAAAAGCATTTTTTTATATTGGCTATGGTTATAGATATTTTTCAATTCCTGACATATTGTTGTCATAGAGCGTATGACAGTTTTTTTTATTAAAACAATTTCACTCGACATCGCGACTCGACTAGGACTGGGCAGTAGCTAGGTGTCGTGTAGACAGCAAAGGCGAGCCGAGCTGCTGCTTAGGAATTTGACAATCCTAGTAGCTGTCTACTGGACAGGCAGTAGCTTGCACTGTGTAAACGAGCCATTATGCCCAAAATACATGTAAACGCATAAACGCATAAGATAAAACGCATGCAGCGCTGCTTAATTTACTGCAGTCAAAATACATGTGCAGATTTTCTTTGACATTTCTATGCATTTGAAAATAAAAGTTTGATGTTTTTAAAATGCAAAGGTTAGAATTTGATATGGATTTGAATTAATTTTGCATTTTAAAAATAATGAATTTAACGACATCGAAACACTTACTTATGAAATGTCAAAATTCTTACACACGTAATTTTTAAATTTATGTGAAAAACATCCAAGAATTGTTGACATAACTTGGTAGCATTGTTCCTGCGCAGCAAATATTAAATTTAAAAGGTCAGGCAGAAAATTTCCTCACGCAGATTGTACGAATCTCTCCCGTGTATTTAAAATGAAAACTCTTTCTGCAATCGGAATATCTGCTCATGTATTTTGGGCATTACAGTCTCCTTTACAGACAATTAGACACAGACTCTACTACGAAATGATAGAGAAGGCGGAAAATAAATGGAGTGCAATTCGTACTTGCAAAGCCTCTAAGATCATGTGGAGACGTTACGACCAACGACAAATGAAGTACGTTCACACTCACGCATGACTGTAGATTACTTACTGTGGTGATAACGGGACCCATTTTAACAGCAGTTCATGCCTATAGGCTGGGCTCTCAGCAGACGAAACTGGCAGGAACTGTGGACTCTTTCGGAAAGTGCGCACTTAAAGTAAAAAAAAATTTCCGCCTGTAAGAACAAGGAAAACAGAAACAATTTTGAAATTGAGTTGTATCGAGAGGATGAGGCATGAACACAAACATATATTAAAGAAACGCTCTCATTTCGGCTTAGCGCAGTTTTGCTTTGTGGAGAAAAGGCAACGCGCAACGCAGAACGCTCCCATTTAAGTCATAGAGGTAAGTTACGAAAGAGAAAAACTCTATTGCAATCGAGAAAAATTTCCTGTTCACGGCCGTGTAAACTTTGGGGTTTTTTTAGAAAGCAACAAAAAACTTTGGCACTTAAGGTTACTTCGAAGTTAAAGGCTTGCCCTAAATAGACGAGTAGAGACACAAGTAACTCATCGAAAATTTCCACTCGTTTTATTTGACATATTTTTCGAAATTGCAAGTAGCCCTGTAAGACAGCTTGGTATTTGTTCGGTTAATTAACTTGTCGTGCTACCCGAAGTTTCGAATAAAGTTCCTATGATTTTCTTCAGAGCATCGGGAAAAAAGTACCAGAAACTTTTGTGTACGTGTGATCGTGTATCCATTTCTTTCATATATATCAACTCTATACGCGTACATCTATAGTGTGATCTTTCACACTTCACCGTTCTTGGTAAGTTTACCAGTTTTTTTACTGGTCGAAAAATATATAAAATTTTTAATTAATAAAACGCAAATGATGGTAAATATCACGTTTTTTATTTCTTCTGTATAAAGAAATAGTTTAAATAAAAATTAAATTATGAATTACTAATTAATGCTACCTCGCAAAAGGAACAATCACAAAGTAAAACAAGTAAGAGCGTTATCTTCGGCCTGGCCGAAGCTCATATACCCTACACCCGCATCTGTCGAGGTGATAAAAAGTGGGCGGGTGACACCTACTTTTTTTTAATTTACAGTGAGAAAATTTTGATCTATTAACTCGTCTACAACACCGCTTTTCCTACCAAACATCTCATTATATGGTATAGTATATAAGTGGGCGTGTCACGCCCATTTTTCAGAATATATTTTAGTCTAAGAAGGTGGACTCGGGGAAAAAATTTTAGCTTTATATTCGCTCTACAAGCTGAGAAATTGAGCTATAAGCATGGGAAAATTCACATTTGCTATTAAAAGTAGGCGTGGAACTAATCCGATTTTCCTCATATTCAATACCAAACAGCCTATGATGACAAAGTATATTCTTGCCAAATTTCATGGCGATAGCTTTATTCGTTCTCCCGTAATCGTGATTTCTACAGACAGACAGACAGACAGACGGACGGACATGGCTAAATCGAATCAGGAGGTGATTCTGAGCCAGAATATATATACTGTTCTATACCTGCCACGCCTCCTTTAATGCGTTACAAACGGAAGAACAAAGTGAATATACCCTCATCCCTTCGGGTGTAGGGTATAATTACATTACAGGCTTATCCGCGTGGCGGCCTTTGGCCGCGGCAGGGATCATAACCATTAATCAGCAGAATCCTCTCCTTCATGCGAGGGTTTTTGCATACAGGCTTTTCCGCGTGGGGCCTTCGGCCGCAGCCGGGATCAGAACCCTTAATTACCTGAGACCTCACGGTCAAGTGAGGTTTTTTGAATACAGGCTTATCCGCGTCGCGGCCTTCGGCCTTCGTTGAGTCTTAAAAGTTTAAGCTATGGCGGGTGTTCCCGTTATTGTAACCGCAGAATTCTGCGATGCGCGATGCGTGAAACTCTCTCGTCGCGCGATGCCCTTAAATAGATTTCGCGTGATGCTGTTTAAAACTTGTTTACGTTCCATATTTCTGGAAACATGTGCTTGCTTCTGCAATTTGTTCGCCGCCACCAGCGGCTCACCAATTGCTTTACAAATCCTGTCCGTCTCCAATATATTTTTATGCCCTAAAAAGAACAGATTGTACAGCACTTCATTGCGCTGAACATTTTATATTCGGCGCAATGAAGTGCTATAAATTGTACTTGTACTTGTAAGTTTGAATAAATTTTGAAGTCTAAAACATATGCTTCTAGTTTGCTTTTTATATACAAAACGAGTAAACGAGCAACGAGTAAAAGCAGCGAAACAACGAATCCTCAGCGCGAAAGAATATATTCATCAAGAATTTATTTCATCAAATATTATGGAATAAATTTTCTCAGTAAGGTATTAGCATATGCTTTTATAATTTTTGGATAATTATGTGGATTAATTACACATTTTTTCTTTGGAAAAAATTTTTTCTGTAAAAAAATAGTACTAAAAAGAGTAAATTGGGAACATATTTACCGTTTTGACACAGCTCC
The DNA here is from genome assembly GCA_949752815.1 of Conops quadrifasciatus. NCBI lineage: Eukaryota > Metazoa > Arthropoda > Insecta > Diptera > Conopidae > Conops > Conops quadrifasciatus. Next base: position 18,548,935 of record OX457079.1, read on the forward strand.
AATTTTTTTGTTATTTTTGTTGTTGTTGTTGTTTTTGCTGTAGACCCCAACAAATACAAAATTTTTTGTCGCTCCCTCCTGGGGGCGGGGCTGGAGCCTTTTGAAATTTGAAATTTAAACACCGATATCTCCGAAACTACAAGAGATATGCTAACGATATTGGTACCGTTAAAAAGCTAATAAAAACACTGTTAATTCATGTTAAATAACATTTTATAGAAGTACTTTTAGTTTTTGAAATAAACGCAATTTACTGTTTTTAGTACTTTTTTTTCCCACAAAAAAATTTTTTCCAGGAAAAAATGTGCAATTAACCCACATAATTATCCAAAAATTAAGAAAGCAGACGCTAATACCTTACTGAGAAAATTTATTTCATAAAATTTGGTGCAGGATTTACGGAGAAAACTTATTTTTTAACGTAAGCATAAAGTACTCTTTTGAAATTTCACTACTATGCATACTTTTAGTAGTACGACTTTACCAAGATTGCAACGATGAGTCTTAAAAGTTTAAGCTATGGCGGGTGCTGCCATTACTTTTACTATTGTTGTTATTGTAAATTCCTAATAATTTATTGGCGAGTTTTATACTGTCCTTACACTATGTCTGCAAGTATTTACTTTAAACATAATATCGCGCGATTTTTTCTTAAAAATTTTTAATTTTCAGTTTATTGAAAAATCTCTTATAATAGCGTCGCAGTTAACATCAGTTCAAAGCTAACAACACCAATACCATTACAAACACATGTTATAGTGTACCAGAGTCGTATTACTGAAAAAAGGTGTAATAAGCTATTTGCAGAAAGTAGTTTGTTTTCAATTTAAAAATTAGTTTTCTCCGTAAATCCTGCACCAAATTTTATGAAATAAATTTTCTCAGTAAGGTATTAGCGTCTGATTTCTTAATTTTTGGATAATTATGTGGGTTAATTACACATTTTTTCCTGGAAAAAATTTTTTTGTGGAAAAAAAAGTACTAAAAACAGTAAATTGCGTTTATTTGAAAAACTAAAAGTATTTCGATAAAATGTTATTTAACATGAATTAACAGTATTTTTAATAGCTTTAACGGTAGCTTTTTAACGGTACCAATATCGTTAGCATATCTCTTGTAGTTTCGGAGATATCGGTGTTTAAATTTCAAACTTCAAAGGGCTCCAGCCCCGCCCCCAGGAGGGAGCGACAAAAAATTTTGTGTTTGTTGGGGTCATAACCGAAAACAACAACAACAACAAAAATAACAACAAAATTAGAGCTGTGTCAAAACGGTAAATTTAAGCCCAAATTTTAAACTTCAAAATGCTCCAGACTCGCCCCCAAGAGGGAGTGACAAAAAGTTTTGTGTTTTTTGGGGTCTGGACCGAAAACAACAACAACGAAAAAAAATAACAACAAAATTGGAGCGAATTTTGCGAAACGGTAAATTTAAGGTGCGAAATATGTATATGTACATAGCTGCCTAATGTAAAATACGTTAAAAAAATGCTTACATACTTTAAACAAATGTTCTTTTAAAATTAGTTTCTAAATTTAGTTTTTGAACTGGCAGTTCCTGAGCCAAGTATATTTTCCAACGACGTGTATCTTGAGGAAACAACAGCAAAATATACAAGAACTATAACAGAGGCATTCTGAGATTCGAGGTCAATCGTTAAACTATCTCGGCAAAAAAGTCACGAAAAAGGGAACGAGGCATTCCAAGATTCACGAAACTCGAATCGTCTTTTGCTTTTACTGCAGTTTGAGCTCAAGATGACATTTTCAGTGCTAGGAGGCAAAACTTTGATTATTGTAGTTATGTTGAATAAATAAAAACCTAAAAAAATTGTTTTTTTTCGCGAAAAACAAAGTTATAAACCTTACCAAAATATAGAATATACATCGCGAATTATATGTAGAGTAATATTTGTGTTATTTTATATTATTTTGCTTAGATTTTAGCAAAAAAAAATTACCATTGTTTTTTTTGTTAGAAATTTTCCAACACTGTACGAACTTGTGAACAATGGAAAATTCCATTGTATTGCACAGTTCAAGTGAAAACATTCCGTGTATGTATATTGTTGAATATTTTGATTGGCCTGTCACTTGTATGTGTTGGTGAAATATTCAGAACCCTCGTTAATTAAAATTGTGTATGTGTTAGTTTTGTGCTCTGTTCATGCAGGTCCAAGAGTGAAGAATTTCAATGCACGAACTACCATGCTCTTCATCTCCCTCGCCTACAAGCGACGGTTTAATGCAAGCAGAAGTGTTCTCGTGTGTTAAGCTTCATTGAAAAACATGGATTCCTTTAGTGGAATTTTTTGCTGAAGACTCTGAGAAGGAATTAATTCGCATTCGAAATCAAAATTGGAATTAGTATTATTTATAAAAATTATGTATTTACTATTTATTATCTATTTTATAAATAAAAATAGAAAATAATAACTATACAAGTGAATCAAAAAATATATAACCAGATTTTTCATTGAAATATTACATTTTTATTAGGGAACGAGAGCTAATTTCTGATCGTCTTTTTTAGGAGAAGAAATCCGATAAAATCGTCTCTTGGAATACCAAAAGACGATAATTTCAACGTTTTGCAAGAATTTTAACTATTTCGGTGACTCTTGGAATCCGAAAGACGATTTCAATCGTCTAAAGACGATTTGAGACGATTTCAATAGTTCGTGAATCTTGGAATACGAAAGACGATTTCAATCGTCTAAAGACGATTTTGAAAGACGATTTCAATAGTTCGTGAATCTTGGAATGCCTCTGTAAAAGACGCGATTTTTCGTTCTGAACTGCCAAATGACCTACAGATATCTAAAACTTTAGAGATGATGTCCAGTTACTGGGATAGAAATATTTCGTTGATTGTTAGTGACGTTTTGAGTATAATCACAGTATACTCGTGTCTTTTTATTAAAGTACCACAAATTAAGACAATATGTTCAAACAAATCATCGAAAGGTAAGAGCTTTGGTATTAGAAACCCCTGCTTTCTTTGAAAAATATCTTGGTACAGATGAGTTGTGAAACTTTCATCGTAAAAATATTACCAGTTTTTGCTGTGTTCAAATATTGGTATGTACATATGAAGTTAATTTTAGAAAAATTGCAGAAAAATTGTATCATCCGAATATTTTTTATGGTTTAGGAGATATAGACGGTAAAATTTCAAACTTGAAAGGGCGGAACAAATTTACATCTCCTTACCAGCCCCAATTTTTTTGTCGATTTTATGGTGTTTTTTTGCTTTGCTCCTGACCCCAACAAGCATAAAAAAAATTGTCGCTCTCTCTTGGGGGCGGGGCTGGAGCCCTTTGAAATTTGAAATAAAACCGAAATCTCCGAAACTATAAGAGATATTCAGATTATATTGGTACCGTTAGAAAGCTAATATAAATATCATTAATTCATGTAAAGAGACATTTCATCGAAATGTTAACAGTTTTTGAAATAAACGCAATTTAAAATTTTTAATACTTTTTTTTTCCGTACAAAAATTTTTTTCTAAATAAAATGTGTAATTAATGCATGCAATTACACTTAATATAAGAAAGTAGATTATTTAAGCTTTCTTAGAGAATTTTTTTCATTCAAATTGGTGCTGTTTTTACGGAGAAAACGCATTTTTTAGAGTAAGTATAAACTACCCTTTTTGAATTTTGCTACTATGCAGTCTTTTAATAGTACGACTTTACAACGTATACAACGTTGGGTCTTAGAAAGTTTAAGCTATGGCGGGAGTTACCGCCATTGTTGATGTTCTATTGTTGTTTTTTTTTTAATGTTTTTTCTTAAATTTTGTTTTTTTTCAGTATAGCGCCGCAGGCGAAAAATTTTTAAGAAAAATCGCGCGATTTTTCTTAAAAATTTTTGTGTGTCAGTAAAGCGCCGCAGGTTACGCTCTATCACTTCAAAACAACACCAACACCATTAAGCTACAGTGCATAGTACCAGAGTCGAATTCTTGAAAAAGTGTATAAAGAATTAATTGCAGAAAGTAGTTCGTTGCCACTTTAAAAATCGCTTTTCTCCGTAAATAAAGCACCGATCGTAATGAAATAAATTTTCTAAGAAAGCTTAAATTATATACTTTCTTATTATAAGTATAATTGCATGCATTAATTACACATTTTATTTCAGAAAAAATTTTTTAATGGAAAAAAATTGTACTAAAAATGTTTAATTGCGCTTATTTCAAAAACTGTTAACATTTCGATGAAATGTCTTTTTACATGAATTAATATATTAGCTTTCTAACGGTACTAATATAATCTGAATATCTTTTGTAGTTTCGGAGATATCGCTGTTTATATTTTAAATTTCAAAGGGCTCCAGCCCCGCCCCCAAGAGAGAGCGACAATTTTTTTTATGCTTGTTGGGGTCAGGAACGAAGCACAAATACAAGAAAAAAACGACAAAAAAATTGGAGCTGGTACGAAGATGTAAATATAAGCCGAAAGGGCTGTAAATCAGACGAGAGCGAGTAAAATTGGTTTTGTTGATGGGGTTGGCGCCAAAAACGAAAAAAACAACAACAAAATTGGAGAGTTTGTGCTACAGTAAATCTGTTCCGAATTGAAATTAAACAGTAGGGAATGGCAACGTCAATTTCGATTTGAAAAAATATCTTGAATGTAGATATAGTTCAGGAGATATAACGCTTGACCACTCGTATTTTTAAAAGAATCATAAGTAATATGGAATTAATAAGTCCCTTACGGTTCCTTTACTATATAAAAATTAAAAATTTGTTATTGTTCTATAGTCGCCGAGCTCGGACCTTGTTCTGGACCGCCGAGAAAATTTATAATTTTTTCTAATTTTCTGCAAAAAGTATTGCTTACCTTTCATTGAAAAACGCTCGAATTAATGTGTGTGGTTGTGGAGAAGTATAAAGCCGTGTAGCAGCAGTTTAAACGTTAATAAATGGTAGAATCTGCTTTGAACTAGCAACGTGGCACTGAGAGAGACTCGGACGCCAAATTGTTACAGTTCAGTTACATTGTTCAATTACAGGCAATTGTTCAGTTACAGTCTGACCAGAATGCAGCGTCCCTGCGTCCAACTTCCAGTGTCGGCTCTCTTGCCCGTGTAACCTAATGGGAGCACTTGGACGCTCAGCATATGGACGTATGGCCATTTTGGATGTTTATACCCTACACTCGAAGGGATGAGGGTATATTCACCTTGTTCTTCCGTTTGTAACACGTTAACGGAGGCGTGGCAGGTATAGAAAAGTATATATATTCTGGCTCAGAATCACCTCCTGATTCGATTTAGCCATGGCCGTCCGTCTGTCTGTCTGTCCGTATGTCTGTGGAAATCACGATTATAGGAGAGCGAATAAAAGTATTGAATTGAAATTTGGCATGAATATTCTTTGTTATCCTACGCTATTTATTATTGAAAATGGGGAAAATCGGACCAGTGCCACGCCTCCTTTGTATAGCAAATATGCACTAATCCGTGCTTATAGTTAAATATCTCAGCTTTTAGAGGAAATTTTAAGCTAAAATTTTATTCCCGAGTCCTCCGTCTCAGACTAAAATATAATCCTGAAAATGGACGTGGTCCGCCCACTTGTGACAAGAGTGACCATAACAGGAGAACAAGTAGAAGTATCGTCATAAAAGATGCCACGAATATTCTCTTTCATTTAATACTCTTCAATATCGAGAATAGAGAAAATCGAACAATTGCCACGCCTACTTTTTTTAAATAATATTAATAAAATTAAATTTGAGAACTGAATTTCTAAGCTCGTAGTCCGGATCTGAAGCTCAAGTTTTATTGCCGTGTTTACCGTATTTGTAAAAGTTTTGTGGAATCTCACAAAAAAGGGGCGCGACACGCCCATTTTATACCATACCATATAATGAGGTGTTTGTTGAGAAAATTGGTGTTGCAAATGAGTTGACTTTATATCAAAATACTATCTGTAAATTAAATTAAAGTGGCCCAGTTTTTATAATCACTTTGTCAGATGCGGGTGTAGGGTAAAAAAATTATATAAAACGTTTTTAAAACTAACTGAAAAGGTTACGAAAATATTTTCAAAACTTGGAAAAAATTTTTTGCATTTTTTTCAACATTTCTTGACACATTTTTTCGAAGGTGTTAAGCAAAATATGTATATACAATTAAAAAAAAATTATTAATACATATTATAAAAATTGGAAGGATTTTGAAAAATTGAAAAATTAAAATAAGATCTCTCATAAAACTTTTCTTATCATTAACTCAAGTTTTCCAAGAAATGAACTTCGTCTAGCTGAGCTTATGTTTGTTTGTTTGTGATGGGAAAACTCCGGAGCCGCTGGACCGATTTGAATGCGATTTTCGGCATTATGTCGTAAGTCTAACCAAATTTTTCACTAGCGGGCGCTGTTTACCTTTAATAGGATAAAATAAAGATGAATGTCTCAGCAGCGGGCCAATCAATTTTGATGCGGTTTCTGGCATTATATCACTCAGACTACATAAAGTGAGATTTATGATTTATGATGAGGATTTATGAAGTATTAAAAATTTGCCACTGAGGGGAGCTAGGTTTTTTTAGTCTCAGCGTGCGACAAATTTAAATACATATTCCACCATATCGCCTTAAATTTGCCTCTGAAGATATCTGTTCACATTTTGGTAGAGGTTCACCTTTTCGAATCTTACTCTAATTTTCTTTGAGAGTAAGATTCGAGTGTATCTAACCTTCGATATTTCCGTTTGACGTAAAATTCGTAAATTTATAAACGCGGGAGACAACGGAGGGTACCAAATATTATTCTTATCGCTATAAAAAGTTCTTAATTTTTAGGAGTTTTACTTTCACATTTTCTTTAGATCTTAGAATAACCAATTCACAATAACCATATAATAAGCAATATATGTATTTTGGGCCCTGCATAATACATAGGCCGGGGGGATTTGTCTCATTTGTCTATGCGACGATACCGGCCCTGAAATTGTGCTTATTAGAGAGCTGCATGAGACGTCTCGAATGATTCGAAACTGACATAGAAACATTTTTGCGTCGATATAGTGCTTCCATTTGATTTCGAATCAAGCCGTGACTATTGGAAGCATATGTGGCAATGTTTTCAGCAGCGCTTCCAAAAGTCACCGCTTGATTTGAAAGAAAATGAAATCATTTCAGACAACCCCTGAAACTCGTAAGACGTCTTGAACAAGCCTTCGAAACGTCTTATGCAGTCGTCTAGTGCTTATCGCAGTGCCTAAGCTGGGGGCTTATAATACAATACCGCGGCATACAACACCGTGCTAGTGCTCGCTTTAACGACTCAGCATCGCTTGCAGGAGACGATTGCTGAACACCAAGTACCGTCGTGCACAGGAGCACCGAAGTATGCTGTCTTCAGGAGACGCAGCTCGTGTGACGGCTCCTGTGTCAGCGATCGTCTCCACAAGCAACGCTGAGTCGTTGAAACGACCACCAGCTCGGCGAATGTGATGTGACATTTAAATGAAGCGCAGTCGTAAGTCCTGTGCAGGTGACGATGCTGCATTCCAAACCCTGGTTCTAATAGATCAGTGTCTATTGCATATACATACATATACATATGGATTATATATTTAAAGTGATATTGCGATTTAGCCTATTTGATTTTTAAACACTACAGTGAGATAAGAATAAATAATAAGTTTTTTTGGCAGGAATCAGTGCATTTGGACTTTGTCTGGAACTATTCAGCTATACTATAATGATGTCATATAATTACAGTGCTGGTTACAATCTTCTTTCGTACATGGAGTATCCTCTTCTATTGTTCCAAGAGTACATTTTAATATATTGGGTTCTCTTCTACCAGAATATGTTAGGAAAAAAAGCAAAAATAATGGCTGCAATTTATGCATTTGTAGTCACATTAATTTATTTTCACATGGTTCCTGTTTTGATACTGACTTTTTTAGTGGTAAGTTACTATAATTAACAACACAGTTTTGGCAGTTCGACATTTGGGTTAAAGACTTCTTAAATTCCTATTTCGGATCTTTTGACATTCGGGCTAAAAGTTAAAAACATTTTTATACCCTACACCCGAAGGGATGAGGGTATATTCACTTTGTTCTTCCGTTTGTAACGCATTAAAGGAGGCGTGGCAGGTATAGAAAAGTATATATATTCTGGCTCAGAATCACCTCCTGATTCGATTTAGCCATGTCCGTCCGTCCGTCCGTCCGTCTGTGGAAATCACGATTATAGGAGAACGAATAGAGGTATCGTCATGAAATTTGGCACGAATATTCTTTGTTGTCCTACGCTGTTTGGTATTGAAAATCGGACCAGTTCCACGCCTACTTTTATAGAAAATATGCACTCATCCGTGCTTTTAGTTCAATTTCTTGGCTTGTAGACCGAATTTTCAGCTAAAATTTTATTTCCAAGTCCACCATCTTAGACTAAAATATATTCTCAAAAATGGGCGTGACACGCCCACTTATATACTATACCACATAATGAGGTGTTTGGTAGGAAAAGCGGTGTTGTAAATGAGTTAAAGATCAAAATTGGTTCCCTGTAAATTAAAAAAAAGTAGGCGTCACCCGCCCACTTTTTATAACTTCGACAGATGCGGGTGTAGGGTATATAAGCTTCGGTCAGGCCGAAGATAACGCTCTTACTTGTTTTTAAATTATTTGAGATTTTTATGCATTTTTGAATTTGTGTATGTTTATGTATGTATGTATAACGCTTCAGCGTTTGAGTGCATTTCCTTTATTTACTTTCATTAAACAACGCTTGATGCATGTGCCAAATGTATTTTGTTGGGAGATTTAGAGAACCACTTTGCCGCATTTTGATTGTAGGCAATACTGGTGTGCTGCAGTTTTGTTAAAATCTTATTTATTAAAGTAATGCTTAAAAGCATTCGGTTTATTTTTGTTGTTTTTTTTTAGCATTGCGGCAAAAAATCATAAAGTTATACACTTTTCAAGGTAGCAGCAGTTAAGTCTATTCTAGGAAATTATCTTCGTGTTATTATTATTATAATTGTAAAATGTTATACACAAAAACTCTTGTAAAAATCTGTTATAAGCCCTGACATAATAAAAGTAAGGCTTTTGTGCATTGACAAATTGCCAAAGTGATCTACAAAAATTAGCTTCGCTTCGTCTTCGTATTAGAAATGTCGCAGAATTGTGATTTTTCCGATGCGAGATTCCTGCAGCTTTTTAGACTGGGTAATAAAGTTGGTGCACAAGTTCTAAAAGTTAAAGTAAAACCGTTCGCTCTTGCCTTACGAATTCAATTTGAAATCTTTAAACTCCAAAACTAAATATACGAGTACTAAATATACTGTGCTGGCCTAGAGAAATGAACAATAAATTGTTTTTTTTTTGTTTTTGTAGAATAAATAAATAATTTTTAATATTTTGTCTGCGTTTTTAAAAACTATCTTTTTATAATTTTAATAATTTGTTTCGTCTAATATTTGTAATAGTTTTCAGTGTTCGAAGACCCCAAAGTTCGAAACGAGAATAACGTTTATGAGAGGTCTACTATTGAGAGGTTTATTATTAAGGAATGTACGTAATTATACCGATTTTTGTACTCAGCAGATAGCAAGTTTTTTTAGTAAATTGGTTTTTCAGTTTTCAGTTTTTTCAGTTGTGGTCGATAATAAATTAAAAGAGGTGTTGTTACAATTGGCCGACAAGTCTAAATGTCTTATGGGTAATGCTTTTTGAATAAGGTCGTTGTTGCTACAAATAATTAATTATAGTGTAATGTGTAGTGTTTTGTGTAATATAATTTATTGTTCCATATTTTGATAAAGATAATGATAAAACTTTAATTCCGAGTGTCACGCCCACTTGTTGTGAGATGATTTTCACCAATGCGGTAAACGCGGCAATGAAATTTTAGCTTCGGATCCGGACTGCAAGCTAAAAAAAATCTCCGCTCAAATCAAATGTATTAATATTTACTTAAAAAGTAGGCGTGACAAAGGTAATGGGAGAGAATATTCGTGGCAATTTTCATGACGAGTCTTCCATTTGTTCTGGAGGCATATCACCAACGAGCATAGATAGTAAAAATTCACTGTACTAGGGTTCAGTGAATAAATAGAATTGTACACACGGTTTACACGGATGAAATGAAAGTGCAAAAATATTTAAAAAGTGTACACTTTTTTGACATTTAAATGCACTTTGCATACGAACGTAATACGAAAATAAGGAGTGTATTATGTGAAACGTCCTCTGTAATCGTGAACTGGGGGAACGTATTGCATTGACACATCGCCTTTTTAAAAATGGCTAAATTAAAATTATTAAAGTAGGACAAAAGGTAAACCTAAACCTGTAATACACTCAAGTCAATATTAAAATTTAATAAATGTTATATAGGTGGTATCTAGTATTTTACTATGGTGGATTATGATGAAACGAAACGACGAAAAACGAAAATTACAAGCATTTTTTGACGCATAGTATCTAGACTCTCCTAAATAAAGCTAGTATTTTTAATGCGCTAACCGAAGCATTTCGAAAGATAGTTTTGTAATTTTAGCGTTTTTTAATTTTAGTGACTGATGAAGAAATCCGAGTACAGTCAAAGATTACCCTGTTTTTTTAACAATTTTACATGCAATATATATTTACAATATATATATATACAATATAAATATATGTATATAATACACATATATATATATAAAATTTGGTTTGCTCAATCAAAAGGTAGTTAAATTAAAATCATTAATTTTAGTATTTTTTAGTATTAATTACTAAAAAATTGTACTTTTCAGTAATTACATAATAATCATTCGGACTATAACGGAAAACAATTTTGTATAGTGATTTTATATATATATATATATATATTATTATTATGACAAAATGTATTAATTACTAAAAAATTGTACTTTTCAGTTTAGGAAAACTAATTTATATTATATATACATATATATATTCAGTTTTCCTAAACTGAAAAGTACAATTTTTTAGTAATTAATACATTTTGTCATAATAATCATCCGGACTATAACGGAAAACAATTTTGTTAGGGTTGGCCCTGATTTTAATTTAACTACCTTTTGATTGAGCAAACCAAATTTTTTTCCTATAACCTGAAAAAACAAACCGTTTACATGAGTCCCTAAAAGTACATATTAAAATCGCATGTCTTTTTTCGCATGTGAGCCAAAAGAAATGAAACTTTATATAGTGATTTTAAATTGTATTCACTCGGATTTACCGAATAACACAAAACTAAAGTTTCTAAAATTTCAGCCATTTTGTACACCGATTGGAGCTGTGAGCAAAGTATTGCAACTTTATGAGATTTTGAAGGTAAAGGACGCTGGGTCGGTTAGCCGTAAAACTTGGGCAATTTCGGCTTTAACAAATATAAGTAGGTACATACAAATATGTATATGAGCTTATAATTCTGTACATCAGTAACTGAAAATATTTACAGCTCGAATTTATACAGTATATGTGCAATCGCGTGATTGGGTCCTGCTCTCAAACTTTATAATTTCAACAATTTTAAGTTCATCTGTTTTTGGGGCTGCCTGCATATATAAACGAAAGGAAGTGCTTAAGAAGGAGTAAACTATTATTTAGATCTTTTGGATATAAATACATTAAATACTTGTTAAATGAATATATTTAAATTATTATGATTACAATGTTATAATGTTAAATATTATAATCCATCATAAAGAGCCACATAAATAGCCACTACTATAGTAAGCATAATTCCAACGTATATAAAAACTAATCTCCAATTTATTGTCAGTTTTATTGTTTGCGGAGAATCCATACGCTCCCCATACTTTGTGATGCTTACTTGCCTCCGATGTCCATTAAATTCTAAAATGTTATTTTCTCTCTTTGCGATAATTTTAGCCCTTTCCTGTTGCTTTCTTATATTCTCTAAAGCCAAGAGTTCACATCTCTCATCACATGATATTGACTTCATTCCGGAACGATGCTTGCCACAGGATATCTCAAATTTTATGCGCTTACATTCGCAAAATATCCTTACTTTTTTCTGGCAACTGTTGGGATTGGCGCACTCTCCGGAATGACAAATCTTTGAGCAACGATGACCACAAGGAAACTATCGAAAAATATTAAAAATCATCACAAATTTGTAATTATTTAATTTGCTTTCTAAAAGCTAAGCCTTTTGTAATATGCCATAGGTAATAAAAGGTTCGCGCTGAAGATTCTAACGGCACGAACTAACATAGAATTAAGTAAAAATTATGCAGAATTTGGCCGACCGAAATCGAAGGTCATAACTTTTTTATTTTTATTATTTACTAGTTATACCCGCCCACGCGTTGCTGTGGCTCAGTCTGATATGAAATAAAAATTTTAAACGATTTTAAACACTGACGTATTAGGATGCAACGTGTGTCAAAATTTGTGTCAAAATTTCAGAGTAATCGGTGAAGAACTTCCGGATATTTATGGTTATGAAGTAACGAACATTTCAATTTTTGTTTGTATAGACAAGTATTTTTATTATACACAAACAAATACATTCTTCGCTAGAAGCGGTAATAGTTAAACGTGCAGATTTTTTATCTCAGAATGATTCGTTTTTCGCTTGTTCTGCTTTTTTATTTTCAACATTTTTTGTTGTTTACCAGCAAAAATAAATTAAAGCAGAACTAGCGAGTTTGGCTATTTATAATGATTAACTCCACTAACGGCCAATTTACAATGTCCGGTTAAGTGCTAATCGGAACTTTTAAACGTCAATTTGTAAGAGATTTTAGCATTTGAAAAGCCCAATTAGCACTTAACCCGACATTGTAACATAAAATTGGGCACAATCATTAAATTTGTAAAGCCGTTGCGTATCGGTTTACATTGTACATAGTGACATACTTTGCCGATTTTCTCCGCTTTTGTTTCATGGAATTAATCACTTCTGCAACTGAGCGGCTCAATTATTGGTTAAATTTGGTAAGCTTAATTAAATCGTAAATAAAATAATTCTTCAATAAACATATTGCATATTACTTACATTCTTAATGCATCGTCCACCGCAACTTCGCAGGCGTTCTTGTACGTCAGTAAGTGTCTCCTTAGACCCTTCGAAACTGTTATAATTAGCGCATTTGAAGACGACTTGAGAAAGACCACAGTGACATTTGGTCTTAATTATTACGTTACATGATGGACATGGTGGTAAATGACAGGGTAGTTGACATGGGTGTGTACAACCAGAAATACGATTAAGGTTACAGCTTTCGGTACAAGGAAGACATCCTTCTTGCTCCTACATTAGAATTATTTTTGATAATATTGCAAGTTACTAGTAATTGTAGTTTAAACCAACCTGGGTGTTGAAGACATCTTTTACTGAGTGACATTGTGCTGAACAATAGTGGTTTCCGCAGTTTAGTAGGCGGTTACATCGATCATTACAAGATTTAGCTAATGAATTCCAACATGGTAATTCCTCCCTTTTATGGCCGCCAATGCAAACCACCATTACTTTAACTTCGCATTTTGGATGCACAAGTGAGGCTAGATCGAGCTACGTGGAGAAAAGACACTCTTGTACAATATTCATTATAAAATGTCTAATTGACATTTTTTTTGCAGCAAAAACGATTATAAAATCAGAAAATCTCCATTGAAATTGTTGTGAGTTTAGCGCAAAACCAAAAATATTTTTGGTTTAAGGAGTTTTTAACCCTGCTTCGAAGTTGGAAATACTAACTTGGTCCAGCTATAGCCTGGTCTCTTTTTATAGTTAATAGAAACATAAATATTGTAAAAAAAAATAAAATGTCAAAGGGGGCTATATCGTATACACAGACAAGAGAGTTCTTCCTGTGTCTGCTCTGCTATTTTCCAAATTTGTTCTTGTTTACCAGCAAAATCTATTACAAATTCAGAAATCAGCAAAGCAGGCACAGGAAGAACTCTTCTGTCTGCGTGTACGATATAGCCCCCTAAATTAACAAACAAAAGAAAATATTGGTTTTGCATACAAGAGCAACAGCAGGGGGGGGGTGGGGGGCGAAACCCAACAAAACAAAAAATTTAACTAGTTCTGTATGAAAACACTTGACACTTGATCGATATTCGAAAGCCTAAACCAAAACCATTTTATGGAAACAAAATATCAGAAATTGTGTTTAGAACATCTTTAGTGTGAAAAATGTATCAGCTAAATATTTTGAAAGTTTTACAAATTTCAAACTTTTCAAATGTATAGCTTGAATAAATGAATATGTTCATACAATTGTTTTAAATAATTTCTTTTCAAACGTAACGTAACGAGATACATAGAGTCCAGGAGACTCAAATTATGCATTCTTGTTGTTGTTAAAATAAATCAAGCTAATATTTTTATACCCTACACACGAAGGGATGAGGGTATATTTACTTTGTGCTTTCGTTTGTAACGCATTGAAGGAGGCTAGACAGGTATACAAAAGTATATATATTCTGGCTCAGAATCACATCCTGAGCCGAATTAGCCCTGTCTGTCCGTCCGTAGAAATCACGATTACAGGAGAACGAATAGAGGTATCGTCATGATACGGTAGATATTAGAGAGATGCATGAGACGTCTCGAATGATTCGTAACTGACATAGCAACATTTTTGCGTCGACGCAGTGCTTCCATTCGATTTCGAATGAAGCCGTGATTATCGGAAGCATATGTGGCAATGTTTTCAGCAGCGCTACCAAAAGTCACCGCTTTATTTGAAAGAAAATAAAAGCATTTTAGACAACCCCTAAAACTTGTAAGACGTCTTGAACAAGTCTTCGAGACATCTCATGCAGTCCTCTAGTATATATGGTAGTTAGGTAATAACTAATAGACACCTCCGTACCGGCAACTTTTTCGCTTTCCTTTTGTGCTTTTTCCAGCTTGCTTTTCGCACAGTCGATAAGACGATTATTCGAGTTCGATGGTGAAAGGGTGAACTTTTATAAAGACGAAAGCGGACGAAAGCTGAAAGCAATTCTTGCCTAATATAAAATTAAACGGTAACCACAAAAGGGAACGTCAAAAAAGTTGAAAGCAATAAGTGCCAAATGTAAAAGAGAACTTAGAAAACAGTAGAAAATATCTTTCGGTGTCTTTACCTTTTTATTATTATCCGTAATGTTCACGTTCTTCGTGCCGTTGTTTGTCTTTGCTAAAGCTGAGTGACATTGAGCTTCGCAAATGTGGCCACAACCTGCAGTTTCGTTAATAAGACCGCACTTTTGAGTGCAAGGAGGACATTCGTTCTTATGGCAGAGATGGCGGTTTTTATGATGACACTTCGATGTGATTCTGCTAACATGAATATTTTGAGAACATGATTATACAGCATTATTCGGGACTAGCTGTTGCCCGCAACGTCGTTCGCGTGGAATAGTGCTCGCTCTAAATTAGTTTGATTGAATGATATACATACATATGTACACATCACAGTCGTTCGCTTGCATACATACTCGTACATATGATATAAACGACATTTTTTTATTTGGATAGGAGGAGCCCGTTATAGGGTTTCCTTGACAACTCGAGGATCCAAGAAATACTTCTTGCTTGTTTGTGTCTTACCCCGATATAAATTCATTTATTATTGACCTTTATTCTTTCCAGCACAATGTTAATTTAAAATTGAGACTGAATTCCCCTACAATCCTTTATCCCCTATTTAGAGGTTGACTTTTTTTAAATAGGTACCCTATGTCCCTCGTCAGGGTTCCAGCTATCTCCACACCAAATTTCACCAAAATCGGTGAAGCGGTTTAGCCGTGAAAAGGTAACAGACAGACAGGCATACTTTCGCATTTATAATATTAAAGTATAGATTAGAAAAATAATGCTAAAATTCTGTGATAGTTGTATGCAGACGCATGAATTTTCGATGGACGTTGTATGACATATAAAAACGCATCACATTAGGTTTTAAAAGGCGTTTGGAATTCGTATGTTTTCGTATACAGACCTGAACAGCATGTAAAAAACCAACAACACAAGTCACACGGGACTCGCTTGCTTGTTCTTCTTAGTCAGATAGAAAAACATCTGTTCGATAAAAACAAAGGCTGCGTTCAGAACAGTCAAGCGGTGTAAGCGAAATGATAGTATGCCTTCTTAGGGGGTAGAAAGGTCAGAAGGGCTGACGAAGTTATTAAGGTTTTTGTCAGCCCTTCTGACGTTTCTCCCCCTCAGAAAGCAAACAATCTTTTCGCTTACTTTGCTTGACCGTTCTGAACGCGGCTGAAGCAAAAATCAGAGGTTGCATTCAGAGCGGTCAAGCTGTGTTGGCCTTTTCTTGTCAGCGTAAACCATGTGCTCTGAATACGTTTGACAGAGAGGAAAGTGATGAACAGATTTAGCGTACAAATTTTTCGCTGGAAAAAATTGCAGCCGCTTTGTCAGCCCTTCTGACCTTTCTACCCCCTCAGACAAAAAACCATCAAAAAGCCAACACCGCTTGACCGTTCTGAATGCAACCAATGCGTTTTTGACTCGCGGGTGTATCCCGAATAATGCTGATAATATAATAAAAAAAGAGAAATTTTTAACCTGCAAGGTTGCACGCATTTGATTCGAGCTCTTCGTTCTCTACCGCAAGGAACAATTTTGGAGACAGCACCGCAAAAGCAATTTATTTGCGAAGTTTGTTTACAAGGATAACAAGGGCCATCATGACAAATCGATTTGCATTTATGCTTTCTACATGCAAGTACTTTACAACAAATTTTGTCACACTGTGAACATTGGCCATCGCAGCACTTGAAGGAAAAAATTATAATAGTTGATATATGAATTCATAACAGGTGATACGAACTTTTCGGTTGCAAGCATGTTTCCCACAAGATCGAATTTGTTTGCATTTACTTTCGCAGAGAAAGGTCTTCCAACATGGCAGTTCCTTTTTGTATTTTCCACACCGACACCTTTTTTCAGTTATAATTAAACACTAAACGGAGATTGTGATAATATAACGAATTAATTGAATCTGTATGATTAGTGCAATTGGAAGCTAACATGGAAATGCCACTTACATTACTGCATGCGCCCTTGTGACATCTTTGTGCGCAATAGTGAACGCCGCATGCAAGTAATTTTTGACATGTGTCCCCACAGGAGTCGATGACTTCATTACACGGACCAATTTCTTTCTATTAAGCTATCATTACCAAAAGGTTATTAAGTTACTGACAACTTACTTTTTTCCCACATGGACAATTACGTTGAAGTCCTAATGGACATTCCCCACAAGAATCGACATGACATACTCTTTTACAAATATGTATTCCACATAAATATTTACGATTGCAGACCTTGAATTAGCAAATTAAAATACATACATATTCATTTTATGTAGTGAGATATTGAATTTTCTTACAGTTTTGCATTGCCAAACTCTTTCGGAGCATGTACGCATAGCTTCTTCTCTCTTGCATATACATGGATGTAACCCGAAACGCTTGCATGGAGGACACTGGCCGCTTACATGACATTTATTCTCGCATATGTGTTTTCCACAGGCCAGTATATTATTACACTAAAAAAAAGGAAAAAGAAGGACGAAAAAGGTAACTTTTTATTTAAGCAGCTTATAAATAAGAACTTGCGAAAATCCATGAAGCGAAAGGAGAATTTTATTGAATGTTAAACTACCTGTCTCTCACACATCCAGTGCTTCTGGAAACACCGCATCAATTTTGGGGTCGACACACCACAAACACACGAAATGTTTACATTCTGTGGGCAAGGCGGACATGGACCTGGATGACACAATAGTAAACATTTATGCCCACATTCTGGCACTAAATGCTTTCCACATATTTCTCCACACGAGTGTGGCAACAGCCAAGCTTGATGTGGGGGGTTGATTTCTTTCCCACAGAAGCACTCATATTCAAAACGATCATTAGGTTTATATTCTTGTCTACATTGCGGACAACACCACCGAGGCTCTCTCGGTTTTGCTGGAGAAACATAAACGCCCAAGTTGTTGTAATATCCATGACTCAAATTTCTTGTGAGCTCAGACTTGAACTGTGATACGCTGTCGGTGGCCCATCGTTTAACGCAGTATAGATGGAAAAAGCAATAACAGTACTTGCACGACCATATAGCATCGGCGTATTTAACATTCCCGATGCATATAAGACATGTGGCTGACCCGGAGTGAAGTATGTTTTCAAGAAAACTGGATATCTTAGTGGTTGGTAGTTCTGCATTCAACGTACTCCTGTAGTACGCGTAAAGTTTATCTGAAATCTTTTTGTTTTATATTTGTGAGCGTTTCGAAAACAAATATATATTTACCTAAAATGTTTTCCTCATTAAGGTCTTCTTCTTCAGAACTAGATTCATACCTTTCCATTACTATTTTAGAACTACACAGTATTGCAATTTTATAACTCTATATTTTATAAATCTAATAATTTTATAAATCAGTTCAATGAAGTCGATTATAACATGGAAGTTCTCTCTCTCATAGGAATAAAGCCGCAAGTTAAGCTTTGACGTGGCTATCATCGCAAAGCCTGACAAACATCGCATAGACTTCGACCTTACATCTGATCCTTATGCCTTAACACAATGGCTGCGTTCGGGATCGACAATCACTTTATTCTGCTTGTCAGCGAAAATCGTGTGCTCTGAACGCGTCGCTGATAGTATTCACAGGTGTAAACAATTGGTTAAATTTCCTTCATATCGTTGCCAAATTCCACGTTGCCGTCATACGAGAAGAAACAAACACTGAAAATGAGTGACAGAGAAAGAATGAGCTGAGCAGTGTAAAAATGTTTCCAAAAAAAAAAATGGCAACCGCTTTAGCAGCATGATTTGTCAGCGGTACTCACAACACAACAGTAGGCAACAGCGGAAAATGATTGTCGATCCTGAACGCAGCTATTGAGTTCACAATAGAGAGCTGCGCAAAACGTTTTGAAACGACTTTCGAAACACAGACAGTTTTGTCAGTAAAATTTCTAGCAATTCCTGTGCAGTGCCGTCGTTTCTAAACTTGTAACAACTCAAGAATAGGTCTAGAATAGAATAGGATAGAATAGAATAGGTCAAGAATAGGCCTATTTTTCATTTCTCACCGTTAGGACCGCATGTGGTAATTTTTTCGCGGCGGAAATCAGCCATTTTTACTTTAGAAGCATTTAAATATCAAATAAATTCAACTAGTAAAAGCTGAATGACTCTGCAACTAAGCGAGCTATCGGGAGGGGTAATATACTGTTTGCAAAGGTATTTTTACTACCTACCATTTATGTAAATTATGTAAATTATTACTTTTTGTCTATCTCAATTAAAGTTTTACAATAAGTTTTTTTCTTCTAAACGAATACATTAAGGTGCAAAATAAATTGTAGAACCTGGGACCCCTAGCAGTTGCACGGAGTTTTTTTCGAACGTTGCTAAGTTTTATCAATTAGATTTAATCAATTAGATTTATTTTTTAGAAAAATTTAAAAAATAAGAGTTTTCGTTTTTGTAGTGTGAAGAGTAAAACAAAAGCCGTTCTATCTTTATTAGGCGAACGAAAAACACTTCGCCATGTATACTTTAAAAATTTTTTTAATTTTTATAGAAATTCTTGCGTTGAAAACAATGACACCTGTTGATAAGTTTCTTAAAGTTTTACAAACAAAACAAAAATATTTGAATATATATTAGCTGCGTTCCTTTTACCTAATCTAATCCGGATTTGCATACAAATTTCTAATCCTGCTCCCGATCACGATTAGAAACGATTAGAAATTTTAATCCAAAGGTGCTTGCCTGGATTTGACGCTTAGATGGCGCTGATGCAAAAATTTTAGAAGGCACTGACAGGCGAATTCCTACATTTTAATTAAATTTCTTACAGTTTAGTAATTTCGTCTTCGTAATTTTGGTGTACGTGACTCAACTTGACCATTTTCACACAATTTTTACAACAAATATTCGATGTCAAACAGCTGACCCTTCTTTTTTTGGTGGGGTTAGTGCTGACACCAGCATGTGTTTTATCTTTCCGTTCCTTTTTTAAATCCGGATTAGATTAGGTAAAAGGAACGCAGCTATTGACATTTTATTTCAGAACAAGACAAAATTTGAAATTAAAAACAAAACAATGTGAATATCTGTCAATAAATTAGTAACGCGCTTGTTGATCAACCACTTTAATAGAAAAAAAACCACTAAAATGAATTTTTTAGAAAAAAAACACCTCGACAGATCGATTTGCAATCTCTCAATCTCCCTAATATGTGAATATCAAAGAAATACTTAGAGCTGTTTTCGACCTCAAAAAAGCTACAAATTTATATGCAATTTTAGCAAGTTCAATAAAATTCGATTATGACCCTGAATATGCGTAAATACTAACTCGCAGTATACAGTATTTGCAGACAATCGCAGCGCCACGGCCGAAGGCCGCCAATACGCGGATCTTTAATTTATGTTAAATAACTTAAATCCTAAACGAATGCATTAAGGTACAGAATAGATTATATTTCTGAAAAGCCTGTTGCTTTACCTTTAAAACAATATATAATATGGTACACTTACCACTTTCGTTCATGTAGCTTTAGCTAAGTTAAAAGATGTTAGCAGAATCCTCTCGGTAATGTGAAGTTTTTTGTATACAGACTTTTCCGCGTATTGTAGAATGTAAGAAAGTAGCATTAAACAAGTAAGAGCGTTAACTTCGGCCTGGCCGAAGCTCATATACCCTTCAGCCGCATCCGTCGAAGGGAAGATTAAAGTGGGTGGATGACGCCCACTTTCGTTTTACTTACAGACAGTAAATTTTGATCTATTAACTGATTTACAGCACCGCCTTTCCCAACAAACACCTCATTATATGGTATGGTATCTCAGTGGGCGTGTCACCCCCATTTTTGGGAGTTTATTTTAGACTTAGACGGTGGACTCAGAAATAAGATTAAGAGATTAATCCACTTTAAGATTAATCCACTGGTACTGGTCCAGTTTTTCCAATTTTCAATACCAACCAGCCTAGGATAACAAAGAATATTCGTACCAAATTTCATTACAATATCTCTATTAGCTCTCCTGAAATCGTGATTTCCACAGACGAATGGACGGACAGACAGACGAACGGACAGGGCTAAATCGACTCAGGGGGCGATTCTGAGTCAGAATATATGTATATACTTTTTTATACCTGCCACGCCTCCTTTAATGCGTTACAAACGGAAGAACAAAGTGAATATACCCTCATCCCTTCGGATGTATTGTATAAAAAAGTACTTACGTGATTGTGTTTTGAAAAATGCGCTTTCTCCTGAAATCCTGCCCGTGAAAAGAAGATCTCCAGAAACCTAAGAATCTATGTTTTCTTAATTTTGACATAATTGTATAAGTTAGTTATACATTTTATAGAGAAAAAATTAGAGAACAGGAAAAAAAAGTATTAAAAATTAAAAATTTAAGCTTTCTTCAAAAGTACACGATTTTCCATAAAATGTTGGTTTATATAAATGAGAGATATTTTTAATACCTTTACTACTGTAAATTTAAGCCTTTTTCTTTGCCATTAGGACAGATAACAGATTAAATACTAATAGAATTAAAAATATAAATAATATATAATCAAAAATATAAATAAAATATATAAACAAAAGCATAAATATAATTAATATGAATAAATTGAGGGTTTGACTTATTACAATGTTAAAACGAAACGCGAACAAAATTGCGTTATCAGACAGTGTAAAGAAATTTTAGTGTTTTGGATTACATTTGGAAAATTGATACACTATACAACACTTATTGATACATGAAATGCGGTTCTCAAAGTTGTATAATGTATGCCTTTAGAATTCTATTACTTTGGGCTCAGACTGCTCAACTGGTTGATTGGTTTTGTGCCAGATATAATATCTGGTCTATACCTTTATTCCCGGCCATGGATGATCGTATTAAAACAGCGTACTCTCGGAAAAACCGGAAAATAAATCTGAGTGAAAGAAATGGCCAACACAAAGGACATTTGATGGAATGTTCTCTTATAAAAGTAGGTATAACGTGCAAGTTTATCGCGATTCTAGATGAACAATTTAACCTCAATCCCAAAAGTCTGCACAACAAAATTTAACGCATCAATCCATGAAAGTCACTATGGGTACAATTAGAAAAGGAGTGCTCGGGAGGAGTCTTTATTCGCACTATTCTGAATTATATTTCTTAATTCACCCAACGATTGAATTAATGGAAAATATTGTCGCTGTATTTTGGTTTTGGAGTTAAAGCCTTTAACCATTGAAAAAATAAGGCTGGGAAAACAAGAATCAAGTATAATTTTAAAGTAAAATATTCTAGAATTTCAAGCATATAAATATATATTTAATATATAAACTTATATACAGATTTTAAAACTTAGCTCTAAATTCGGATAAATTTATCTGTACTTTAGAAAAAACGTGTAGCACCCAGCAGTTCATGTCTCCAAGACATCTTCGAGGAGTCTTCCACGACATAGGCCCCGTCGTAGAGGACATCTGCAAAACAAGCCTATGTTGGTCTTCGAAAACATTTTTATGCGAATGTCGCATTTGTCTTCAACAACAAGAGCGACAGTGTCGCCAATGCTGTCTTCAACGACAACAAGAGCGACAGTGTCGCCAATGCTGTCTTCGACGACAATAAACGATAATGTCGCCAATGATGTCTTTGATGATAATTAAGCAAAATGTCACGAATGTTGTCTTCGATGACAATTAACGAAAATGTAGACGCAGGATATTAAAAAAAAATAGCCCAGAACTACCATAGGGGTCACCACACCAGAATTAGGTTCTAAGACTTTATATTGTGATATTTTGTAGACAAATATTAATTTAATTTTATTTATAAATTTTGTAAATGACCATATGCCACAGCTGGACTCGAACCTACACTCTCAACATTAGTAGGCGAGCACTTACTCCACTAGGCTAATGAGAGCCGCTGTGTTTGTCAT
Source organism: Conops quadrifasciatus (assembly GCA_949752815.1). Lineage (NCBI taxonomy): Eukaryota > Metazoa > Arthropoda > Insecta > Diptera > Conopidae > Conops > Conops quadrifasciatus. The sequence goes on from OX457079.1 coordinate 18,571,886, forward strand.
ATTTTTTATACCCTACACCTGAAGGAATGTAGGTATTCACTTTGTTTTTCCCTGTGTAACTGATTGTGGAGTGAGGGGGAGTGGCAGGTATGGAAAAATATACTTGTTCAGACCTCCTAAGTTGATTTAGCGCTGTCCGTCCGTCTGTGGAAATCACGATTACAGAAGAACAAATAAAGGTATCGTCATGAACTTTGGTACGAATATTCTTTGCTATCCTAGGCTGTTGTATAGCTAGGTATTGAAAATGGGGAAAATCGGACACCAAATATGAACTCATCCGTGCTTATTAGAGGGCTACATGAGACGTCTCGAAAGATATGAAACTGACATAGCAACCTTTTTGCTAGGTTTAACTTTAAATTTTTGGTTGCTTGCACGACAACCTGCAGGACCTGGTTCTCACAATGTCCGACTGAGGACAGTTTGCATTACTGTGTCCTTAAACATATCGCCAATAAAAAATTTTGCCGACAAATAGAAGTCTGTCTTGCAAGATGTCTTCGGGGATAATGTCATCGATGGAGCTTTGAAGTACTGCGTAGAATTGTATTTCCTTCGAGTGTAGGAAAAGGAAAAATCTGCGTATATTAATTTAAAAATTTTCTGGGGATCTCGAATATTTAAATTTTCCTATGCATATTTTCTATATTTTTAGAGTAAATGGATTAATAAGCAGCGCATTCTTGTTTTTGCTGCAAGAGGTATTAACCACAGGGATCGCCACCTCATGCGAGACATCAAAACTCTAATGCCTCACCATAGGCAGGAATCGAAAATGGAGCGCTCAAAAACCCTCTCAGTTATTAATGAAATGTGTGAAATAAAACATTGCAACAAATCAATTCTCTTCGAAGGGAGACGTAAGAAAGACCTTTACATGTGGTTTTCGAATGTTCCCAAAGGACCGTCAGCAAAATTTCTCATTGAAAATATTCATACGATGGCTGAATTGAAGATGACTGGAAATTGCCTGCGAGGATCGCGACCGCTTTTATCTTTCGATGCTAAGTTCGATGAAATTCCGCATTTGAAATTGCTAAAAGAACTATTTATCCAAACGTTCTCTGTCCCAAATCATCACCCAAAAAGTCAACCATTTATTGATCATATCTACACATTCACTTTTTTGGATGAGAAGGTATGGTTTCGAAATTTTCAAATTCTTTCCGAGGATGGAGGTTTAGCGGAAATTGGTCCACGGTTTGTTATGAATCCAGTAAAAGTTTTTGATGGATCGTTCACTGGGTGTGCTGTTTGGGAAAATCCGAATTATGTGAGTCCGTCGCGACAACGACAGATCTTAAAAAAGGTTGCTAAAGAGAAATACGTTAACAGAATTGAGCAAAAAGCGTACCAGAACGCAACTAGACCGGAAAAAGCTTATCAAAATGTAGATTACACAGAGCTTTTCGATACGAAAGATGTTACGGAAACCTCCAAGCGTTTTGCGCGTAAGTTTACCTTTTAACGACTAATTAATTAGATAAGCCATTATTTTAAAAATTATATACAGTATAGTATATATAGTACCATCTGAGATATTTGTTGAAATTCACAAATATGGAGAGCTAACGGAAACATTTTTCTTGTTGCTTGTTTGCAGATAATTCTAAGGCGAAAACAAAATAACGCAAGTTGCTCAGAATAGAAGGAAGTAGAATGCTTTTATAAAACATTCAATGTAAAATATGAAAAAGACGTAAATAAAGTGTATTATTTTACGGGTATCCAATGATAGCACTCATTTTAGAGGTAGGTGTTCAGGAGTGGAGCAAGGGATGTTCATCTACTTCAACTCCATATGGCGGAATAAGTACGGGTACTCTTCACTTTACGACCTATCTTCCTAACGGCCAGTCACAGGGTAGAACCTAAAAAAGAAAAGATGATTTATTCAAATTTCGAATGAGACGTGTATGTATGTATGTATGTATGTTACGGTATATTTGAATAATCGGTCATTATTTATAATTACTGGATATTATGCATAATCACCACTCGGTCTGGTTAATATAATAAATATCAATTAAAAAGTAAGAACTTTTGTTCAGAATTAATTTTTGAAGTGAACAAATCTGAACAATTTTCAATAAAATGAAATCTAATATCTATCAGTAAAAAATCACAAGTATCAACATTTTCTTAAACAATACGAGTATATTGCATATTTATCAAATTAACCTGTGATTTTATTTAATTCCCAACTGGTAATGACAAATGTGATAAATATCGGAAACAACGAATATTAACTAATTGAGGCAGTGGAATATAGCGCAGTCTTCCTGAGTGGTGGCCTTCGGCCGTGGCAAAGTTTATAACGCTTAGTCAACAAAATCCTCTCGGTGATGTAGTCTTTTTGCAAGAATTTATTAAATTTTTCAAACCAGGCATAATAACCGGTATTTGTGAATAATCACTGGATTAATCAAATTCCCCGTAACATATGCATTATTTATGTACGCATTAGTGAAGAGTACCTGTCCAAAATTATTATCTTGTATGCCTATCTTTATAAAAGTTAAGTATCGAACGAAAACTACGAAAGAAGTATTGCAATTGTTTTAAAATTAGCCAATGGCTCTTCGCTTATTGAAAATACCAACCTATCGACCGAGCGAAAATTTCAAAGCAGAATCGACAAGATTCACCTCATTCGATTATTGACACAATACTCTGGACTGGATGGATTGCATTACAACATGGAATTCAATAAAACTCAATATTTGATGGCTCTGACTTTTAAAGAAAGCTAAAACACTTTTAAATTTAAACTATAATCAGCACTATCAATATAGAACGCATAAACTACAAAACAAACACCAGCACCTTGTTTGTTTTTTTTTTACATTTCCTAGACTAATATACCTGCATGACATACATATATGGATCCTCCTTCTGATGGGTTTTGTAACAAAGAAAAGATAAAAAAGACGGATTTCCAGAACAAAACAAGACACTAAAGATGGCAGCTAGTCGCAGCTGGTTTATTTCCAAACAAAACTTGAAACGGGATGACTAAAATTCGTTTCAAAAAGCTTCATCATCCAACCCTGTCAAAAATTGATGATTTGCGGAGGTATTTAAAACTTTAGCGCTGTTCGCATCTACTGCCTAAGCATATCCCAGATAATTGAAATTAACCTGGGATCCCGAGCAGTTGCTCGGAACTTTATTTCGAACGTTGCTAAGTTTTATCAATTTGGTTTAATGGGGCGAAAAATTTTAAAAATAAAAGTTTTAGTTTTTTATAGTGTGAAGAATAAAAACACTTCGCCCTGTATACTTTAAACATTTTTTGAATTTGCGTTGCGTTGCGTTGTTTGCGTTGAAAACATATCTGTCAATAAATTACTTGTTGATTAACCACTTTAATAGAGAGAAAAACCTACCAAAATGAATTTTTTCGAAAAAAACACTTCGACAGATCGATTTGCAATCTCTCAATCTCCATAATATGTGAATATCAAAGAAATCCTTAGAGCCGTTTTCGACCTCAAAAAAGCTACAAATATATATACAACGTTAGTTCGTTTAATAAGATTATAGATAGATAGATAGATAGACATGTGCTGTCGGACAATTTTAATAAAGTTTTTTTCTATTGGGAAACACTTTACTTCAATTTATTTATTCACTTTATATTCAATTAAAAAGTGCCATAAGGAACCGGTGGTGATGAATTTTTTTCATAACAACGAAAAACGACTGCAGTACGTGAACAGCCTCAATGAGTTGGTTAGAGCCGGAAAGCAAGTGGTCAAGGATTGGGACGAAATTGGGCTTGGAGCAAAGTTTAATCTTACACAAAAAGAAATATGCGGTTACTATCAACCACTCCAGGAGGCGTTGTGGACGTTTACAATATTTGAAAAGCGTTATAGATAAGGCAAAGAGATCAGTAACCATTTCAGACTGCGCATACAATACTACACCACTTTTTACCAAACGGCAATTGCAATGCCATTTAATTTACTTCTTCATCATCATCACCTTTTCTAATTACCATTTGACGAATTTCCAATCATTTACAATTGGCAATGGTGTAGTTGCAAGACTTCATAGACTTTAAGAAATTCTTCCACTGCCTTCTTGTGCCTTGCGAGTGTCTTTACTCGTGCCAACTTGAGAAAAGAAATTGATTTGGGGAAGGAAAAGAAAAATCTATCCCACATTTTCGGCTCTTAAAGGAATGACGGGAATTAATTTCAGCATATTTTCCATGCCCTTACAATAGGCAACCTTGGTCTCAGCACCCAAACAGAAACAAAGTTTGCATAAAAACAAAGTCTGCTGTAGAAAATTTCGTGCAAAATTTTAATCGTGATTTACACAGACATGCCGAACAGAACTATATCGATTCAGGTGGTACTTTTCTATATCGACCACGCCTTAGCAATGTTCCTAACAATTAGGATCAATTAAGATCGTGAGCCAATAAACAATATTCCCTACAAATAAAAATAAAGAATTCAAATACATAATCTATTACTATTCGAAGTTTTGCAAGACTAGAATTCTCATTTTCTTTGGTAGTGTTGGGGCAACATCCCTTTTAAAGTCATGTCGCGGATAATTAGTTTGGTTTGGTCTATGTTGAAAAAGAGAAAGAAATCATACCAGACTTCAACTTTTCTAATCATTAACTTTGTTTTTCAAAAGCAGATGTATAACATACACGCACCTCTGTATAAAGAAATAAAATCATCACTTCCAAAAGATACTTTTTTTAATTATATGCATTCGTTTTTCTTAATTTTTTACGAATGTATATTTTATTATGATGTATAGAAATCGTAATCGTAACTGCTACTGTTACTTGTTCACGTGTTGTGCTTTGTTCTTATTTAAAATGACATTTTTCTTATTCGGAAATATTCTTTGATAAAACATTGTTATCAAAACTTATAGTTTGTTATAAAAGTTTTAAAGATGTACCACTTTTATACAGACGATGGTCTAGTTAAAATTGCATTGGGTAGAAAAATCCCAAATAGCTCTCGCAGCGTATTGACACTCGAGGATTAAAGTATTATGAGTACAATTTTTACACATAGTACACACGTCAGACTCGTAGAAGTTTTTGCTTGACCTGTTAACCAGAATTGGTTTTTAAAACAAATATATTTTAAAATAAACCAGCGAAAACTAGTTATTAAGAGTCATTTTCTGCTTAGCTTGTTAACAAATTTTCAAATGACGGAAATTCATTTTTAAACTTGTCGGAAAACAATTCTAAGCAAGTTATAAAGAAATCGCAAAAAACAAATCGAACTTATCTGAAAATGTTTGGCCCGATTGTTTTCTGGCTGATACCACTGAATGAATAATATACAAAAGACGCATCTCGTACAAAGGAAATTTTCTATGTGGGTTCAAACGTTGGAACCCGAACAAACAGAGTACAAATATGAGTAAAGACAAGAGAGTATCCAAGCAAGAGTAGAGACAAGAGATTATACAAAAGGTATACTCTCTAGTGCAAAGAGGATGATGACGTAGCCAAGTAGATGCAAACGACACTAGTTTCAACGTAATGTTTTTTAAATTACTTTTTAGTAGCTAAAAGTTAGAGTGTCCTTTATTATTATTTACTATGTGGTTTTTCTGCGCTTCCAGCTATACAACACCACGTGAATTAACGCGCAGGCCGGCATAATATTCTCTCTGTTCTTGCTTGTTCTATCTTCCCCTTAGCTGTTCCGCTCGCACGTAAATGTGAAAAAATATGTCAGGTCGAGATGCGTCTTCTGCATATTATTAATTCTATGCTGATACTTAATTAACCTTTTTAAATGATTTCCTTACAAGTTATTCGAATATGAAAGCCATTCCATACTATATATGTATATATATCTATTTAATATATACAGATATTAAAATTTATATGCAATATAATAGTTATAGTTAAATAAATATTTGAACATTGTGTTGTATAGATTAAATATCAAGCAGTTTCATTTTTGGCAGTTTTTTTAATAAAAATTAGGAGCTCGTGAGAGGGCATTGGAAAAACTGATTAGACTGGTTATTAGGCTGCTAAAAAAATGTATTGAATTTCCGTTATTGTAAAAAAGCCGAAAATGGAAGAGATATAACTCTTCCAACAAGTTTTTATGTAGCACAACTTAACTTTATATTTATGTCTTTGATATCTGCCTTTTGAACACGTTCTCCATTTTACTCAGATATCTTTTCTGACTCCGATGGCATTATCTTCGTCACTCTAAATGGCTGTTTGTTAATGGGCATCATCTCAACAACTTGAATAGGTGATTCTTCTGTGCTTTGAATGGGATCCTCATTTATCAGTTTTCCCAAATTGCTTCGTGTCCAGCGTCCAGAACGACCATTAATCGTTTTATCCTCACAAACGCATAAGAAAAGGGTGTCAACTACCATCTACAAAAGTACAAATAATTGTAAGATATTAATGATTTCTAATTTAAAATAAGAATTCGTTACATGAATTGTAATTACAAAATATGAAAATGAAAAAAGTATTTGTAAATGTAAAAAGGTCGAAAACGGAAATGGTGGTCTGTACGGCTTCGGAAAAAATTGCATTCCTTTGCGATTACAGCTGCCTTACAGCCAGAACACAACCTCGCAACGACTGCAGCAACAATTATCTCTCACACAGTAAAACTAAATGCAGTGACTGCAACAGAAAGTCATTTGTTGGTTTACACTCCTGCATTAAATTCTTTCGTATTTTCTTCGTACATTTATTCCTACCTGGAACACCCAAACGCGTCGATAAATCTTGCCAAACTGTATCCTTAAGGATAACATTTTCATAATGTTCAGAAGACAAGTCGTAAAATAACTTCTTCTGATGCACTTCTTCAATTAGGTTTCCCTCAAAACTCATTTTGAATTGTAACAATTTGTTTGTTTAAATTAATTTCTTTTTGGTAAGATCATATGATTTTTGTTTACTTTTTCTATAGAAAGTTGCCACCGATTCAAGATCGGGATTATCGATAGAAGGTGTGCAACATTTTTTCTCGCTTTGACCGAAATCACTGCTGCAGAAATAGAATCTATATTCTCTGCAGTAGCTCTCCTCAGAAGCTTGTGTGTAAAGTTCAGCTCGCTGCTGCAGTCGCTGCGAGGTTGTGTTTCGGCTGTTAATCGCAACTCCCAGTTTGTTGATGAGAGAGAAATGTCAAAAAGATAGACGGGTTCAAACTTTGTCGTACTCGTCAAATCTTCTGTTTCAGTTTTAGTTAGAAATTTTTTCTCGTCGATCTTTTTAAGGTCTTTTTTGCTTAAATCTATTACATGAAAAAGTCAACTGTATAAATAATTCCTAAAATAAACACTTACCTCAAACAATGATAATATTATATGAGCAATGAAAAATGTAAAAATTATTATAAGTATCACAGGAGCCATATAAAAATGTAAACTTGGATTGTCTTTCAGCATGAAAATTCCAACAAGACCGCATAAGGATGCCACAATAACTTTACCCAAAAAGAGGATAAAATCCCCGATACTATTTATGGTCGCTACCTGAAGCGCATTTGACGCCATTGCGTTCCATGCCTAAAATTTAATTCTCTTAAAAATTATACATTCGTAAATCAAAGAAACATACAATGCCAGCAGCTGGACAGAAGTTGATTGATTCAATAGCAACCACAGTGTAAGCGTTATGATTTAGAAACCGTATGAATTTCTCCAAAAGCCAAAATCCACAGCTGCAACACGATAAGCAGCATTTTGCGCACTCTGATCCTTTATCAGTTCCCTTTTTTAATCTGAAAATAAGAACAATGTATTCTTTTTTCTTTAAAAGGTTTCTGTTAAAAAAAAATTGGCAGACCACGCCAAATTTTTTGGAGGTTATCTTTGACGGAAATTACGGGAATATAATTTCCGCTTTATATCTGTCCTACATGCTTAGAAATGTAGATCTAAGGCGCTGTTCATACATGGGGCATATGTTTGTCCCACAAGGGACACAAATTGTTGTTGTTTTCCAGCAAACGACAAAATGAATTTGTCCTGTGTCTGCTCTGCTGATTTCTGAATTTGTAATTGATTTTGCTGGGAAACAAGAACAAATTTGGAAAAATAGCAAAGCAGAAACAGGAAGAACTGTTTGTCTGCGTGTACGATATAGCCCTCTAAGTATTAAAAAGTCTAAAACGGCAGCAAAAAGGTATTGAATGGTAGTAAAAAGTATTCAAAAATCATTTTGGAAAATCATACATGCCACTACGACCCACAGTCCAATATGTCCCCTGTTTAAACACTACTGGGGACTCGTTTGCTGAATAGTTACAAACTCGGGACAAATGCCCCATGTATTGTATAAGCTGCGCCTAACTGATGATTATATATTTACTATTGAGAATAATTGGAAGTAACGAATTGGAATATTTGAGCGTATAATACTTACTTTGCATATAAATAAGTCAATAATAAACGAGGTATCTTGAATAGCGTTATGACCAATGAACCCTTCGCCACTGTCCCTAAGTGATACTTCAGAAGTTTACCGATGGCATAAGTGGTGGGTGATTTTGTTGGTTTTTCAAAATACCAATAAGCGACTGCAGCCGCTAGCGCGAACTGCTGACAGCCAAAAATAAACTCTGTTGTCCATATTAAGCCTACAATATATATCCAGAACATACTGCGCAGTGTTTTGGCTTCAATAAATTCATCGTGGACCACAGCTAAAAGTATATACTCGCATGTTATAAAAATATATACATACATATATATCAAATATAATAACAATAATCGATCTTAAAATACATTTATAATAATGTAATCGATACCACTGATAAAAGCTGGTAAGGATGCTTTTTCTCGCTGTCGGGAAATTTTTAAAATTCTATTATGAGAAAATATTTTTTTATAATACTTTCAATACTAAACAGTCTATGATGACAGAGAATATTCGTGTTAAATTTCATATGAACAGCTTTATTTATTCTCCTGTAATCGTGATAAAGTTCTATTTAATTTTCAATTTTTTTGTCGGGGGATCTTGATGAATAACTAGCAATAACTTGTAAGTAATTTTTTAATAAAAATATGAGATGTGATGCGTATTTTGAAAACTGCATAAAGTATACATATTTTTAAAATTGTGGACCACTTACATTTTTTTCCCCATCAGAAGCTTTCAAACATAGACATTTAAAAACAGAAAACAAATATTGGTTTTTAAACTTTTTTGGGAAAAAAACCAGAAACAGCTGGTCATACAAAATTTGAGGTTGTAGTGCCCAATAATGTGATCATAGGCGGGAAAAATGTTTTTTTTAAGTAGAGTAATGTGTAGTTTTTTAATATCTTTGGTTGGAGCAGACGGGGTAGGCCCTAAGAGTACACACCGGGTTATCCACTACTTACGCCCATATCCTGTATACATAGATATCGATTCACCTGTGGAAATGTTTCCTTTTTGTGTGATTCCGTTATTTACAGCAGCAATTTGGTTTTGACCTGGAGCACTGGCTGTTACGATGCAGACAACAACGAGCACCCAAAAGACCAGGAATGAAGCCAGCACTATGAAGGCAATAAGTGGTGCGACCAGCAAACCTGGCAAACTCATCATGCATTCGCTAGCCTCTTCAAATAATGCAGATAATCCTGACAGCTTATTTTTAAGAAAATATATGGCCAGCAGCAGTAGAATCTGAAAAAAAGTACCTTAAGTATTATATGTATGTACATATGTTTCGATATTTATATACCATTGTAATAGTGGCCAAGATAGCTAAAACAAGCATCGCGTTTTCGTTCCGCACAAATTCCTCTAGCATTGAATATTGTACGTTAAGTTTACTGCTATTTCGTATATTGTAGTAACCATACCAAAGAGCTCCTGTTAAAAATATACTGGCTACAATTACAAGCGTACAAATAAGCCAAGAGACTATTTTTGACAACAAGTGCATCAAAGTGATTAATGCTATTGACATTACTATAATGGAAGAAAGAGCACATATTATTTTAGGCTTTTAGTCATTAATCGAGTTTCAGCTTACAAAGAGCAATACCACATAACATAGCAATGATATGCCAAGTCGAATAAATATCGCCAAGGAATTGTTGTGTTATATCCCAAGAGTTTAACATTTTATACAGTTCCTGAATTGGAGCATTTTTTGCCTTTGGTACACATCGATGTAAAATTGGGGAGCTAAAAGAAGATAATGTGTGTTCTTTCAATTTATAAAAAATATAATACTCGTACCTTCAAAATATAATTTCTTAAGGATATAAAATATATTTCTAAGATGTGTGTATGTATGTGTGTGTTAGAATATAAAACATTTAATCTCTGATAAGGTGAAGGCTTCACGGAAAGTGCTTTTCGTAAATTTATATTTTAAAGTCAAAGAACCTGGCAGCTGCTCGGAACTTTTTTTCGAACGTTGCTAAGTTTTATGAATTAGGTTTAATGGGGCGAAAAATCTTAAAAATAAAAAAATTTTTTTGGTTGTTTGCAGTGTGAATAGTAAAAAAAAAAAGCCCGTTCTATTTTTTTTAAGCGAATTAAAAACACTTTGCCCTGTTCAAATTAAACAAATTAAAGTTTTCGCGGACCGGTCAGATTAGAGTTGACACGGGTCCGCGGACCGGCGGTTGAGAAATAGTAATATAGAATTTACTCTTATTTACGAGGTCTGTTAAAAAAGTATTTTGAATTTTGAATTCCCGCGGGTTACGAATATTCGATTTGTTGTTTATAAGGAATTGTTTTGTGGCGTTATGTTGGTACTCATGTCCCTCACTTATGGGGTGGACTCGGGAGTGAAGTTTTAGCTACGAGTGGCGCCCGGTGCATGATAGATTACCTTGCCCCCCCCCCCTCGCTGCGTCTCTACCATAAATTACAGTATTCGATGCGTCTAGGTTTAAAGATACTTTGGCTTCTTTGTTAAAATGGTTTAACACCATCGTTGAACCAAATTTATCTTTAATAAATTCGAAGACTTTACTTGATGTGTCATCCCAGATCAAAGTTTTGTCGCGTGTTTTATTCATTCTGTTCATTAAGTCGTATACGCTGTTCGTTGTTAACCGAGATCTGCAAATCATGTTTATCGAACCCGCATTGGATAGGGCGCTAGTATATTATTTTCTGCGTATAATGAATGTTTACCTCTCAAAAATGGGAAGAGCAGGACACGGTCCCAAATAATTAAAGAATCTTTCTATGTTATAATGATCAGATCCGGAAATCACGCTCATGTTGAAATCATATCTGCAGAGCTGCGTTTGAGTGTCTTCATAATATTTGAAGAGAGCCTCGGGAGTCCGAATGGTTTTTTGCGGGCATTCCTTGACACATATTTTAATTGCTTTACGCAATTCCTTTATGTCAAAATAAAACAGCTCCGGTTTATCAATCATATTTTGTCCAGATTGAGGAAGATTTGAGTATCGCTCATTACGGCTGACACCGCAAATGTTACCAAATGAATCATATCCATTAATAATGCGTAAAGGATTTCCGTATACGAACGAAAATATGGCAATGACAACCTGAAGAATTAAGACTGGATAAATTTTAACAGTTCATTTATAATTTCTCAATCGTCTGTAAATATATGTAAGTATACATACATATGTAATATTTATATATATACATATAGTGTGTTCCACATAAGGTGCCACAAAAAGCTGAAACTTGTAGGATTAGTCATGACAAAGAAAAATTGAAAGGGAGATAGGAAGTGGGGCCCCCTGATAGAGACGATAAAGTGGGCTTTCAAAAAGATACATTATAGGCGTGGCTTTTATTTATAAAATTATTTTTCCATTTAAAATAAGAATTTCTTCTCATAAACAAGGGGAAATAGGAACATCAACAAATGGCGCTAACCGCGCCCTAAACCAACCTACACAAGCATTTTTTTGCAGCTTATGCTAAACACCGTACGTATAAACACTATATGTTTGCTACTATATGTTTGAGATTTGAGATATACTTTTAATTGCAATGAAATTAAATTTACATCTAAAAGATACATTCTATTAGAACAGAATAAATTTAAAAGATATTTGAATACAATATTTCATACCAAAAACAACCAAAATGTTATATAAATAGCCAACCAAATTGTGTCCGTGCAAGTCCTATACCTCTGTCGATCTTCTCCCTGCAATTCATTATTATTGCGTTTAATACAATCCATAACAAACTTATTTATTTTGTATTTCTAACTTTTACAATAATTATATACGTTTAGGGTCGTTTGCATAATGCGTCGGTTTTAGATGGACTTTTTGACTGAAGCTGTAGCCTGATTCTGATTCTTGTTACGCACTGCGCAAGACGCATCGCAATTTTTTTTTTCAAAGAAAAAGCGGAAAAAAATTTAGCACAACGCAAACTAACGAGCATACATAGATCGTAAAAGGATTACATGAGCAGTGAGTACGACTGCGGAGACTTGCGCGAAACGTTATGACCAAGTCGCTTTTTGACGAACTGAGTGTCGCTGGCACAGAAGCTTGCCCATTCATTTTTCCCTCACGTCTTTTGCCAACAGCAGTTTGTTGTTGTCTGCACCGGTTTCAGTTATTGCTTTTTCATTTCTGCACATGCGTCAAGGGATAAGACTTTCTTCTTCGGCATTCCTTTCTACTTTGAGTATTATTTCACCTTGGACTGACGAATTTATTTTGCTTACCCTTAATATATGTATGTATATATTATATTATATAACTAATTTGTTATTCAAAGATACTAGCCTAGTACGCATACGTTTTAAGCTTATGTACGCATAAATTGACGTTTTCAATCAAGCCTAAATTGACCGATTATAGATTTCATAGGCAGCCATAACTTCACAAAATACACAAAAGCAAAAAAATTCCTCAACCATGTTAGCCATGTGTCAAAACATGTGCACAAATGAAAAAGCAAATAAATGAAACCGTTGGCAGCCAATAACAAAACACTGAACTGCTGATGGCAAAAGACAAGAAGGAAGAATGAAAGAGGCAAATTTCTCTGCCAGCGTCGCTTAGACTGTCAAAAATTCTTTATCAGATTGTTTCGTACTGAAGCAAGTCTTCGCAATCGTACCCGTTGCTCATGTAATCTTTTTACTATCTATGCTCGTTGCACAAACTCTGAAATTTTGTTGTTGTTCTTGTTGTTTTTGTTGCTGATCTCAACAAGAAACACATTTTTGTCGCTACGAGTTATAGTCCTTTAAAAGTAAAAAATTTCTCGTCTATATCTGCTATCCTGTAAAAGATGAGCGGATGAGATAGATACCGTTGTAAAGGTATTAAAAATATCTTTCATTTACATATATCAAATAACATTTTATAGGAACAGCAAAGAACCCATCACCCCAGCACCCATCTTAGGGGTGACACTCGAGCAAACTAAGCAAATAAACATCGAAAAAATTAGAGAATAAATAAGCACCATATAAACAACACAAATCACGTCTGTATGTCAAAACTTCGGAGGACAAATACCGACAAAAGGTATAATTTTACGACAGTGACGTCGGTTTTCAGAAGGCAGCATTATGGTCGCCCATTCCCGAAATATAAAAGGCAACCCTCGTAGTAGTGGTGTACTTCTACAAATTTTGATTGCTTTCGGTAAGCGTATTACAACACTTATCGCTCATCGCTATCGAATACTGTGTTCGTGCTATTACAGCGGCTTCGTTTAAAAATCCCTTCTCGTATAGAAATTCAACATAAATAGTTGAATTTTCTAGAAAAATTAAGTTTTGTGATTTGAAATTTGACGTATCAGCTGTGAGACCGAAGTGTCCAATCTGCTTATCTATATTCGGAATATTACATCCAAAAAACAACAGGCATCAAGAATTGGAGCCTCAATTTGAGGAGTCGGTAAGTACTTACACCAGAGATCCTCTGCTAAACACATAAAAACGATTATGAGCACCACACAATAGTATAATTAATTAAATTTACAAGTTGTAGATTTTGAGGAAATCAAGTGTAAATTCAACATACATTCATAACAATTGCAGTCAACTTATGCATTGGATTCATTTGGAACAGAATTTGAAATCAATATGTCCTTGCGTCCGGATGATCATCGGAGAAAATGGGATAAGGCAGAGTACCAGAAAATAGCGCAAGAGCGCTTGCGAGCCCAAACAAAGGTAGATGACAAAGATGAAGGTAAAAATTGTAATTTTTAAAGCAATGCGTGTATTGAAGTTCTTAATGCTTAGAACCTATTCAACGTGAAAACTTGAAGCGACGTGACTATAAAGTGGACTTGGATAGTAAACTGGGTAAAAGTGTCGTTATAAATAAAAATACACCTACATCACAATCTGGTGGCTATTATTGCAACGTGTGTGACTGTGTTGTAAAGGATTCCATAAATTTTTTGGACCACATAAATGGAAAGAAACATCAACGAAATCTTGGAATGTCAATGAAAGTGGAGCGCAGCACCATCGACCAAGTTAAAGAACGATTTCAAGTAAATAAAAAAAAAATGGAGGAGAAACAAAAGGATTATGAGCTGGAGAAGAAATTACGTGAAGCCAAAGAAGAAGAGGAGCGTTATAAAGAACATCGTAAGGAAAAAAGAAAACAGCGTAAGAGAAAAGTGGATGATGACGATGATAGCGCAATTCTGCCCACCGACATGGCTGCCATCATGGGATTTTCAGGATTTGGTGGTTCCAAAAGAAATTCTTAAAGTAAATAAAAACCAATTTTAAATTTAACGTAAACTTGAAGCGTTAATATATTCTCAAAATAAAGAAGACCAGAAGTATAGAACAAACAAAGATTTGAGGTTTACAGAGTTTCCATTCGATGGCATCGGATTATCTACGTGCGGCAAATTTTTCGAAAGAGGACATTTTACCTAAAAAACAGAAATTAGTTTTTGCTTCAGTGATGCGCTCAGAGTACCATACCAAGAGGACGGTGTTTATTACCTCCGCTGAAAAGTTACGAAGCAATAAAGCTGGAGTCCCTCCACACAGAATCGCTGTTTTCACGTAATTGCATTTGATAATTTCGTCGAAATACCTAATAATGATTTATCATCAAATACTTATACAAATTACAGAATTATTTTAAATTCAATATTTCTAGTGATTAAAATTGTACATATTTTAATTACTAGTCTGCAAAGATTAATTTTTACGATACATTGTATTATAAACGGGAATATTTACTGGCACACAACCGTTGTGTTTCGTTTTTCAAACCAATCTGGTGGACCTTCACATTCAATTAACTCTTCCCTCAGTTCTCTTAAGCAGTCGTGATATTCATTTATGTCTGTAATAAACTGGTACTAAAATGACGATTGAAATAAGAATTTATGTTTTTTCAATTTACGGGTGACGAAATTACGTGTTACGTACAACAATAGCATGAATAAAAGATAGATCTATTTAAGCATTAGTTAAGTCAGCAAAAAATTGCAGCAAAGACTTTACTGTATAGATCTGGATGCATATGAAAGGTATGTGACATCGTTAGATATTTAAAATGGATTTTACCGACAAATCCGATAAGCCTCCAAACGCAGTTGGTCTATGAATCTACTTGCGGTCTAAAGATTTAGGAGAGCATTAACAACTAATAAAGAGTGTAATTTTAATTATAAGCGAAAAAAGATTTATTGTTGGCTACTGCTACTCTTACAGATAAAATGAGTTATCACTGGATATAGTAAATGTCAAAGGCTTCTCTACAATTCCGAATTTGAATTGGAATCCCAAAAGAATGAAATAACCGACACCTTTATATTATTAAAAAATTAAGTACAATATTAAGGTCTTGTGACCGTAAAAGATTTGAAATTGTAGATAGTATCGCACTGATTAACAAAACCTTTTCCTTTACTTTTCTCAAATTGTCATGGGTTAGTGCGGTTCTTTCAAAAGATTGAAAATTTACGTTTAACTTTCGTTGTATTAACATGGTGACATATGTTTGTATCAAAGTACTTAAGCCCATCGTATAACTTCATGTATAAGTTGCTGTTGGGTACTGATTTGCATCCTGAAAATTTTGTATTAATTCGGGACAACACGGAAGATATTTCATAGCATGTCTCTTGCAGATTGGTCGTTGCTAAAAGTAAAATAATGCGTTCCGGACTGATGATATAAATTCTAGCTAACTGAAGCATTAGTTGTTTTTCATCGCAAGAGCTCTCAGACGACGATTCCTTTGAGACATCTAGGATTTCTCTAGGGATCTAGAATTTCAGATTTTATGCACTAAGCATTTATGGCTATTTAAAAAATATTACCTTATCCGTCGAGTTCGGCGCACTTCTTGTTTCCCTGTTAAAGAAAATACCCAACGTTGAAGGCACGTCCCAAATACCACCACTAGCACTTGAAACAAGGCAATATATTATTTCTAGCAAAACCGGTACCTTGTCTAATATCATTACAAAATATAAACTTCGATATTTGCATATACGAGGAACTTATTTTGTAATTTTTTTAAATTGACGAGATTTCTATGATTCTGTCTGTCACACAATTACCCAAGAGAACTTATTTTTATTTCCGACACAGTGAACTTCGTCAACAATTTGAAGTGAATATTATGAAAATATATATACATAGTGGATACGTTTAAGTTTTTTATAAATATATTTACAATTGCCGCTTAGGTGAAACCGAATTCGTTACCAATTGGCATATCCCAGGGTAAGCCGAAAAAATCTTCTGGTAGAGGAGTGCAATGAGTAGATTTATAATCCTGAAAATACTTGTACAGCTGAAAAGTAAAGTAAGCATTAGCAAGTTAGATTACAATTAAATAAAGTGGCACATACTATAAACTCGGCCATCTGAGTTCGTTCTTCATCTGTAAAATCGGAGCCAATTAACATCGGGAACATTTTACCATGAACAGAGATATAGGTTATCAGGCGCGACACACAGAGACCTTCGTAGGCGCCTAAGAACATCAGTAAATTATGTATCTTTTAATGAAAATAAAAAAACTTTAGGAGGTATTTAAAAGAACAAATTTAATTTATACAGATTTTTATAAAGAATAGTGTAAAAATGATAATTTTACATATTTCGTAAAATTTTACACTTTCGGTTAACGTAAACTCGTGGCGATTGTTCTCAAAATCGCAATACAGTTGATAGTAGGTTAAACCATGAGAAATGCTGTTTGGGAATCTAGTCGTCCAGGAAATATAAAAGGAGTAGACAGTATACTCGCGAAAAGGAGAGAAATAATCATGTCGGGCTTATCTCCAATTTTTAACGAAAGTGCATGATGACTGAGATCAATTCTCCAAGAGTTCTCCACCGTTTGGCACGCCCTTATTCTATTTACACGTTTGTTAATAATTTTGTAATTCCATTTTCTATTTCTATTTGTTTTAAAATTGGTTTTAAATTCTTTCTTGATTGGATTCTGGATTCTTAAAATTTTTAAGAAAACTGCAGCAAGAATTAATTTTCTCTAGTCTAAACTTTTAAATAATTCATATTTTTATAATTTTACTTTTCTGATTATAAATGTTCTTTTAAAATTTTAAAAGAAATTTATAAACGATTAAATTATGGCCCATTTGTTCGGGGGATAAGCGTATGTAAGAGAAAAATATAGCGAAATAAAACTGTTGTATAGAAGTACTTGGATAGGGCCTTTCAACAAGAGGTATCATTTTAAATTTAGCGTCATTAATCAACTCTCAACTTCGAACTGTCATTGTAAGGTTAATTAAGAAGTAAAAATCAGGAGGTCCTTAGATACCACTCGCTACACTTTCGCGCAATGAATTGAAGTAGTAAAAAATCATAACAAATTTAAAATAAAAATTCTTGTTAAAAGACCCGTTATAATACTATTAAAAAAATGTAATATTACTTGTAAAATTTTTTGGTTCTACGGGCTTTGACAGTATGTATTTAATTCGCGTAATTTGCGCCACTTGAAATATATTTGGGAAACGGTACTTCAGAATTGACAGGATTAAATAATTTCCACGATTTGTATCAACGTGTCCATTTCTAAAAAATATTCAAGAAAGAACTGATATGTTATTAATAAATTATTTATTTTATACTCTGCTATAATTTCATCTTCCGTGCGCCGTATGAGCAGTAAAGGTCCATGATAATATGGAATCAGTTCTGAAATATTTAAATTGCAGTAATGGCGAATTGCTATATTAACAATCTTTGCTAAACTATTTGGCATTCTAGCCTGTGCCAAATATAAAAGATCATCAAATGTCGCGTCTAATATCTTGAAAAAATCCTCACTTATTGTCAAGGTTTATGAGAAATCGAAATCGCTTACAACGCCTCGGATTGTTGGAAAACAAGACGCCCCCCATATAGCACTAAATCCTCCAATACTCCATCCATACAATAGAATATTCTTTGGGGGAAAATCGAGTTTATCGATGGCAAACTGAATAACGCCTTCGATAGCATTTTTATCCTGTTGTGGAAAAGGTTTCCCAGAGCTACCGGCAAACCCGGGATGATTCCATCCCAATACAGAGAATTTAAGGGCCAAGGGTGTTCCCATAATACCAATTTCATAAAATCCGGCGTTTCCTTAAATAAATAAAATAAATGCTTTTATTGATAATACTCATATTACAAAAATGGAAGAAAACCTAAAAGATTCACCTTCAGAACAAATGACAAGGTATTTTCCATTGGTACTTTTAGATCGATTGTCCACAAAGATAGTGTCTATTTCATTTAAATCGGCGGTTTTGATTTTATACCGCATTCCATTTTCGTCCTCAGTCAACTTCGCTCGCCCAGCAATCAGCATAGGTTCTAAAAAAGCTTGTCTTGAAAACGGCAAATAACATTTGTCAAGATGTATTTAATAAAACTAAGTAGCTAAGAAAAATAGCATGCCAAGGTGTGTAAGCTGCGTTTCGAGTGCCACTTGTCCTCGGCCACGTGCTTTTTCCCATTTTTGTAGACAGAAAATAGCGTGGGCGGGACTTTATAGTACTAGTAGGCGCACAAAACTTAATGTGATTCAAAACCAAACTAATTGGCAATAATGAAGAAGCAATAAAGTTAATATGAAGAATATTATAAAGCTTATGAGACACATATGAAACTCTCCACAAGTGTATAAAACTTGACACGATGACCATTACCGCGTATACTGTATTCTTGAGACGACAAAAGTAAAAAACAATAATCCCGAAATTCTATCAAACAAAGCGTATCCTATTAAAAATTTTTAATTCTCTTTTAACATTTAACAGTAGCCAAGACCAGTTGATGGCAGAGGTAATCTTTTTATATCTCGTCATATATTTTCATTATATATTTTATATAATTTTATATATATTGTCACTTTTTATTTATGCCAGTTAGTTTTACGTTTACTGCTATACTTACTCATATACGTTTGCAGCATTTTTATTGATCCAGGGTAAATCATGCGAATCCCAAATGTCTGTATGGCTAAATAGGCTATTACTTTATAAGGCAATGTGGGATCTTGAAGAGAACGGCTCATATTTACTCGGCGTATTAACGTTCCCTTGCTTTCACTATAATTTACAAGATTTACAATGCAATGTGTGTATAATCTTCGTGCTTACTCATCCAAAGAATTGACATCGTAATCTACGCTCCAGTATTTAAAATCAAAATCGAAACGCCGATAATCGCGTTTGCCGTCTGTTGCAGTTCTTGGTGAATTAGCTAATTCCAATGCACTAACTAATTTCGAGTATGAAGCAGACTGCAGACGCCCGAAGCCCCGCATGAACAGAGAAACCACTACAATAATCCCTACGCTGGTAGTGAATTTTAATAACGGTGGTAAGGATTCTGCCACAATATAACCTCGCCGATAAAGTAGGGTCAGAATGATAGGCGAGGAATAAAAGCCAATGTTCCACATCACATTTAGCTTTAACAATTACGATTTATTTATTATTCTAAAAATTTTATATGAATGCATACCGTGGATAGAATCTGCTCACCAAGTTTTTCCATGCCCTTAGCCTCGTACATTTTCTTGATATTGTAAAACGTTTGCAATAAGTTACTTCCACCGTACTTTTTAGAGTAGAAGATATTTACCTGTGGGCCGCGAACACCATATTCAATGAATAGCTCAGGTCCGAACACATATTTTAGCAATTTCATCTTCTATGCAAATTGAACTAGTTAACGCAGTATTAAATCAATTTTTTAAATTCCTGAAAATGAAAATCAATATGGCCAACCTTATGACGAAAATCCCGTTTAGGGATTTGTTCATACACTTGTAGAAAGTAAAACTTGTAGGGAATTTTTTGCTTAGGTTTTTATAAAACCAAGAATGATAGAATGAAAAATTCCCAAGTATCATTAAATGGCACTTTTTCCTTTTTGATCGCGTCTGCCTACATGCCACAAGATGTACCAGAACCACCCTCGCCCGAGGAGGTTGAGTGGCTGGTGAGAGATGATTTGGAAAGGGGCGTGGATGTAATAATAGGTAGGCGACGCTAGCGCCCGCAGCACTGTCTGGGTATCTCCTACAACAACCGCAGAAGAGAGGAGATCCTTAAATTTGTGGGGAAAATTAAAATTGCACATCGTAAACAGGATGCTAGATGTGCCCCTTGATTTATAAGTGCTAGAAGACGACATTAACATCTTTACGAATAGTTGATGAAAGGGAGAGCTGAAGCTGAAATTTCCTCTTAAAATTAAATTTTAAATTAGATTTTAAAGAAATAATGCACACATCTCTAACTAGTTGTATCCACACAATTAGTTTTTAGCTTATGTTTTTTAAAATATCGATTGCCAGATTTTTTGTTTTTATGATACAAAAACGAAACAACATGAAAATTGCTTTATGCAGACAATCATGTATCATGTAATCATGTACATACATATATTAGAGGTCTGCATGGGATGTCTCGAACACACGAATACACTTGAATACACTACTGGAGTACAGTACATTTCAAATAACAATTTTACTCCTTAACTCAAAAATTCAAACGCCTACTAGAGTCGAATGAAACCGAATCTCCATACGTTTTTGTAAGAATGAAATTAGGGTAGAACCTAAAGAAGAAAATATGATTCATTCAAATTTCAAACTCAAAAATTCAAGCGCCTACTAGAGTCGAATGAAACCGAATCAACATACGTTTTTGTAAGAATGAAATTAGGGTAGAATCAGTAGAACCTAAATAAGAAAAGATGTTTCATTCAAATTTCCAATGAATCGTGTATGTATGTACGTATACATTATGTATGTATGTAAACATTGTGTGCATATCCTTCTTCATTGCGGACGGCAACAGACTTCGAAAACAATAAAAAAATACAATAACAAATAACATAACAGAAAGGAAACTACGTAATTTTTAGAGTGTCTGCAAGAAGGAAAAGGTGTTGGACAACAGATAACGTCGGAGCAAGGCAGGCAGCAGATAAGGGCCTGAAAATTACCAAAAAAAAAAAATTAAAAAACTCCCCTCTTTCCCTCGCCGCAAATATCAAATGCATGTTTCTCTTGATATTTGTCGTCCTAGCAGCAGACCGCCGTAGAAGCGTCTGAAACTTATTGGCAAATAGAGAAATGAAAAAAACACTCCCTCTTCTCACTGCTCAAACTCCAAAGACCGGCGACTACCTCTTTCGATTCCACTAACAAAAACTTCAGCAAATAGATAAGAAACAAAAAACTTCTTATCTTCCCTACGCGTGAAGTAAAAAAAAACGTATTTCCACGAATTCCACCAACAAAAATAATTCAACAAGATATGAATATTTTTTTATTCGGTGCCCCTTCAATTCATAAACGACGAATAATCGTTTTCTTCCGAGTCGTCTAGTGTAGAATTTCAAGCAGAGTATTCGTTGTCTCATTCGATTAGAATAATCAAAAGATACTCTGCAGTCAATGTTTGAACCTTTTTGTGTATCTCGAAGTGCTTTTGAGACGATCCATGCAGACCTCTAATGTATATGATAACATACTTACACCCAATCTCGTCAATCAAAATTATTGTAAATATTTTCCATATCAATTGGTAATAAAAGCTGAACTCAAGTTAAAAATTGAAAACTGCAGATTTTAAAGTTATTATTGACCACTTTTAATAATTTCTTATATTTTCTTCAGAATTTTTATATTTTATAAATCCACAAAAAATTTGAAATATTACTTAAAACAATAGTGCAGAAAATCTTCAAAAAAAGCCATACAAAAATGAAAAATACCCACTTTCGAACACAGTCCAAAAAAGCTGACATCATCAATAGCATATACTCCCCCGCAACCCTTGAAGTACGAGTATGAACGAATTTACAGCATATGTAATACTTCTGTATTTAATTTTTGTCGGTGGAAATACAGCTCCGTAGATTGTTTCTTGATGTTCGTTCGTTTTCCGGCACGGTTGGATGATGATGGGTTTCGGAACGAACTTCCGTTATCCCTTCAAGTTTGGTTTGGTGACAAACCGGTTTCAGCGATGTGCCATCTTCGATCGTTCTCTTAAAAGAAGATGCACATCATTCTCTCGAAATTTCAAGTCCAACGGAAGCAATTTCCCCTTGATTTAAAAGTTTATATTGTAAAAAATGTTTTGTTATGTCAAATATAAAGTATTCTTAATAAGTAAAAGTTCTCAAAATTGTATGTTTATTGTTCGTTTATTAATGTTTACAATAATTATATATTGCATTAAATCAAAATGCATCGCATTGTCTTACTGAAGCCCTATACATACGGTAAAAGGCAAGCCAGAATTATATTTGTCAAGTAAATGTAATTTAAGGTATAAATCCGTTGCTGCACGAACGTATTCGGTTCGGTTCTCGGTTCGGTTTCTCGCTTTGCATAGATAGATATCTACAAAATATCAATTTTTGGTCCTTTTCGTCTTTTGGTTTCATATCATCGCTAGTTCTGTTAAAGTTCTTGTGATTCTGTTGATAGGCGAGTGAATGTCGGCGTCAGTACTCATCAATATTTGTAGCATCTACGTTAAGTAATGGTTATGTTCACATTGTCCGTTAGTATATTTTAGATTTCAGGTTTTTGATATTAATAATATTATTGATACTTGTAATGTTTTAGCTTTAATGTCTGCGAAAATAGAAAAATAAAAATATTTGCATTATCTCGCAAAACGTCGTTCAGTTTCTATAGATACTATTTAAATTTCACAAAGAAATTTTTAATTTTATTTGCCGTCCTAAGTCTTTTTATATGATTAAGTATATAGTAATCTCACTTACCTGGATACGCAAATAATCCTAAAAAATATCAAATTAAAAAATCAATTTAAACCATTATCTTACATTTAATTCCGACGTAATCGCTTTCTGCCGCTGTCATCACCATCGCCTCCTCCTCGTTCTTCAGCTTCCATAACCTTAAAATATTACCGGTTAATGTCTCGCAAAATTTTTCAATTTGAATGTTACTTTAATTTTTGTGCCGCAAATTTCAGCACCATTTAGAACTTGGATTGCTTTTTGAGCACTATCCCTGTCAGCATACTTTACGTAACCACAGTTTTTATTTGGAAGCAAATAAACATCTATGAGACCTTTCCAGCATGAAAACACATTTTTCAGAATAGATTGTGGCAAATTCTATAAATGGGTCAAAAAGTCTTATTATAATATTGCAATACTCAAGTAATCTGCTCTAAAACTGAACTTACAGCTGCCAAAACAATAAAAAGCCGTTGTGCCACTTGAGCATCAGACGGTGCAAGTGATTGTGCTGGAGGTAGGGGAACGTTGCATATAGAATCCTTCTTTGTGCGCTCTTTAATATAATTGCGTTATAGCTTTGTACAACTTGTATTTCAAAAAGTTCTTACTATCTATGAAGGATGTGTCCATTCGAGAAGAACTCATCCCAGCTACTTTAACAATGATACGCTCGCCCATCGGGTATTCAAGACCATGCAATTTATCCCTTAAAATACAGTTTATAATCTACTTTCAATGTAATTATTATTTAAAATACTTCGCATATATGGCTGCCTCCGGATTATCATACACAACAATGGCCTCGTTTGTTCGGGGTCCGTCTAGAAAATCCAATTAACTTTAATACGTGATAAATTTATATAACTTATCATACATTCTCGTGTAATCTGGCAATAATCTAAACCGGGAATGATGTCAAAAAGACGCCAAAGTTGATCCTGGTTCACGCAGTTACTTGCAATTACTTCGAGGCAAGTAGGTTGCGGTACGGCAACATTCTGCATACGCAGAAAAGCTGCCATGTCAGTATTTAATGACGTATTTGTCCACTCGCTGTAAGAATTGTTGAAGTTATCTGACCCACTTCCGCGATTTCTATTAAATGAGTGCTCCTCATAAGGACGTCCATACTGATCTCTTTGATTACGAGTTGAGCCCTTGGGCTCTGCGAAGACTGCTTTATACTTAGGGCTGCAATTTTCAAAGGCAATGGCAGCATGATAAAACCTGAGATCAAAATCTGGTAATGGACATTCATAAATATAATGGCACTAACTATTACTTAGAAAATCTGACATAGCCGAATCCCTTCGGATTTCCGGTGCCTTTCTCCTTCACAATAGTTACGCTTTCAACATCACCCCATTGCGAAAACTCGCTTCTGATTTCATCCTCTGTTGCTTGCTTCGAAATTACAATAAAGAGTCGAACATATTTTTCCTGCTCGTTTTCAGATTTATTGGAACCTTGGTTACGACTTTAAGACGCATTTAGTGGAATAAAAATAAAATTAGAGAAAAATATTACTTACTTTGCAGCCACCAAAACCTTCAATGGTCGATCTGTTTTACCAATTGACTTCCCATTCATCTCTTCTTGTGCTTTCGCCGCATCAGAGGTTTTAGCGTACTTTACATAAGCAATGCCCTTATTCTCCTGCGTATGCTTATCTTTAACAACCCAGATATCTTCAATGTCTCCGAACTGTTCAAAGGCGTCTCGAAAATCCTCTTCAGTGTGAGATTTATTGCAAATTATAAAGAGACGAGACATAGGTGGGTCGTCGTCACTCGAGTACTCTCTGCCGCCACGACCATCACGATGACCATCTCGAGATTGTGATCGATAATCAGACATTCTTTTGCAACTCGTTTTATATTAGAAATTATAACCTCAGATTTACAAACAAATTTATTGAACTTCTGACGCATAAACAGCTAACCTTTCCAATGAAAAATGTATCTATATCAAATAAGACAGTGAAGGTCTGATTATAGAAATGGAACTTGCCGAAACCAGAGGTGAAGAGATAGAAAACTTTGGTAATTCAGCTGATCAATAGTCTTAAAATAAATCTGAACACAACCAATAATTTATATTTGTTTAGGCCAATTTTTTAATGACCAATTTGTCAAATTATTTTTCGTTTTCTGTAAAAATCTGTCAACTTAATGCCAGAGTTCTGATCAAAGAACGTTACGTTATCGTCAATTGTATTTTATTTTCCAAATTTGTTGTTGTTTACCAGCAAAAACAAGAAAATAAACAATTTAACACAAACGTAACATGCGCTGATCAGAAATCTGGCCCTTAATTTTTTCTGGATTGTTTTTCTTTCGTCAAGCTGAAGATTTGGCTGCCGATGGAAGTAGGTATAAGTGCGAAGTATGCGCTATAGTGTACATTCGATATGAACATTCAAGAAAAACTGGATTTTCAGAAAATGTTTTTTGACGTTTTTTTTATCCAAATTCTAAACAACTTTGACAACAACAATTTTCAAGCATATGTATGAAATGTTTCAGCGATTCTCTATTGATCCCTTTTTTACAAGAGAGGAATTTTCTATAGCTATCTAGCTTACATGCCCATTGAAAATCAATACGGAAAAAATTAATTGCAAGATTTTCAACACAAGAACGACGTGATTCTTGTCGATTCTACTTTGTAATTTTCGTTCGATCCAAATTTTTGCATTTTCAGTAAACGAACGAAGTGATCGAATGAGAGAGATGAGAGCGACTTTGAAGCATTTTTCCTTCGCTGAATAAGCGATATCGTTCGCTACTCATCCACAAAAGGGTCGAAGCCATCGTTTCTAACGATAAAAACACATTTATCGCTTTTAATCACTTCGTCTATTGAAAATATCACAATAAGTGTATACCAGCTTAAGCTCGGAAATATAATTTTAAATACATTTTCGTATAATAAGTACTGAAGGTTTGGAATCCAGTGGTTGTAACCCAATAATTATGGGATCGCTCCAAATGTTAAAACAACGCATGCTCTTATGGGAAACGAAAAAAAAAAATAAAAATTTTGTGCTGTCGACGTTTACGACTACGACAAAAATGGAAAATCTTCTGTGCTATTTATTGTTCTTGTTTTGATTTGTCTACATTCGAATTGACATTTGTAAAGGCCCGTTTTCTTGCGTATGCGTCAGAAATCCGGTTAACTGGCTGGAAATGCCGACAATGCAGTACATTGCTGACATCCGTCTTTTTTTAATGAACTATACAGGGGGTTAATTCTCGTTCTGTAAAAGCGTAATGTGGAAAAAAGTTATCATTCCCCTTCGCACTGACACTTCACTTTTTTCAGTTGCTATTTTTCACGGGCTCATATATTGCGATTCTCTTTAGGAAGCTACATCGTACACGCAGGCATGAAAGTTCTTTCTGTGCCTGCTTTGCTATTTTCCAAATTTGTTTTTGTTTACCAGCAAAATCGATTACAAATTCAGAAATCAGCAAAGTAGACACAGGAAGATATTGCGTAAACAATCATTCACTGCGACAATTCGATAACAAAGTTTGAGAGTTGCTATTATATTTTTCATTGTTCCAAACATCGTTTCTTTTGATTGTCAAAAGGTAGGACAAACAAGTAAAAAAATCTCGAAAAAATTAATTTATTTGAATTCTTTAAACAATCGAGGGCGTGCACAAAAGTAAATAATAAAATTATTTTGTGAATGAATCGTAAAAATGTTATATGTTTTTCCTGGTTCCTCGCTTAGCGACCAACATTTTGTGGACTTATATAGGCGCCCAAAAACTTTATGTTTGGATCTGATATTTGGATCTGCGTTTTTCGCTTCGCGCTGCAGGGCGATTTCGTCTTGATGTTCAGACGGAACTCGAACCAGTCGAGAATCGATAGGAAAGTAAACAATCAACTAGGTGTATAAATTTATGTTATTGTTGTTTAAAAAGTTTCAGTGAGCGAATTCGCCATATAAATAGTACTTTTGCCCAGCCTTTTATGTCTGCTGGCTGGGTGCATTTTATATTATTGGGAAACGTTAACGTTGTGTAAGTTTTAAAGAACATTTTAATCTCTTTTTTCTATTGTGATGGAATTTCTACTTTTACAGCGAAATTTTAATATAGTAACAAGTTTCTAGTTTTACAGCGATATATTTATATAGTAATAAGCTGGAGTCCAAACTCGTCTAAATACATACAAATTATTTTCCATTTTTATACCCTACACCCGAAGGGATGAGGGTATATTCACTTTGTGCTTCCGTTTGTAACGCATTAAAGGAGGCGTGGCAGGTATAGAAAAGTATATATATTCTGGCTCAGAATCACCTCCTGAGTCGATTTAGCCCTGTCCGTCCGTCTGTCTGTCTGTCTGTCTGTCTGTCTGTCCGTCTGTCTGTGGAAATCACGATTACAGGAGAACGAATGGAGGTATCATCATGAAATTTGGTACGAATATTCTTTGTTATCCTACGCTGTTTGGTATTGAAAATGGGGAAAATCGGACCAGTGCCACGCCTACTTTTTATAGAAAATATGCACTCATCCGTGCTTATAGCTTAATTTCTTAGCTTGTAGCTAAGAAATAATAATTTTCAGCTAAAATTTTATTTCCGAGTCCACCATCTTAGACTAAAATATATACTAAAAAATGGGCGTGACATGCCCACTTATATACTATACCATATAATGAGGTGTTTAGTACGAAAAACGGTGTTGTAGATGAGTTAATAGAAAAAAATGTACTCCCTGTAAATTTAAAAAAAATAGGTGTCATTTTTTATCACTTCGACAGATGCGGGTGTAGGGTATATGAGCTTCGGCCAGGCCGAAGATAACGCTCTTACTTGTTTCGTTTCCGAAGATGTATAGTGTCTATACATCTATATCAGACCTGTGCACAGGCCGTTTTAAAACGACTTTTAAAACACAGAACGTTTTAGCAGTAAAAACTGCCAAAACTTTTCAGATTTGCACCAACAACCTTTATTGCTGATGCTCTGCTGGAAAGAAAAACAAAATTGTCAGTCGAAAAAGACGCAGCAGTTTTAATGCCACTTATTGCTAAATAGATATAAGAGACGGATATACATATGTACATACGAAGTGCACGTACATATTAAATACTTACATATGTTCAGCCGTCTCCTGGGCTTTTAATTAGAAAATGAGAATTACGTGTCGTGTCGTTCAATCGTTGTGGACCTGATGTGGACAATTTACAACAACAACAAAGTAAGAAAAAGACAATAATTACATGGAAAAATGAATAAGTATGCTTTTGGAGTTTGAGCGGAGGAAAAAGAGGTAGAGTTTATTCTTCTTAATTTCTTAATTACTTTTCAGACGCTTATGGTGAAAACAAAGCACCATCGACGGAGCGGCGCAAATCCTTTTCCTTCGTTCCTTTGGAGTTTGAGCGGAGGGAAAGAGAGAGAGTTGTTTAAGTTTCTTTCGTTCCTTTGGAGTTTAAGTGGGGGGAACAAAGCCTCAACAGTAATTGTCACCGCAGAATAACAGAAAACTACCACTGCAAATTTTCGACCAAGTAGTAAAAATTACTGTCGGTCGGTTAAAAGCACCACAGTATGGACTCTATTAAGCTCCAGCTTTAGTCGAATTGTTCAGGAAGTCGCCACCAGAGGGCTGCGCGGCGTTTTGCGCGGAGGTTTTTCGGCAGCTGAAATACCAATACTAATAACTACCTAATACTACTAATATATTACTATAATATAATATCACAATAGCAAAAATAAATGTTTCATCTTTCATTACATTCTCTAAAAGTTTTTTAATTAAGAATTTCTAATTTTCACTTCACTTCACAGAATCAATAAAGCAAAGTAGCTCTCAATTTATATTATATTTTAATTATAAGAAAAATATGAATGAAGGACTCTTGCGCACATTGTGCACAACAAACAAAACTAACTAACAACAAGTAAGAGCGGTATCTTTGGCCTGGCCGAAGCTCAAATACCCTACACCCGCATCTGTTGAAGGGATAAAAAGTGCGCGGGTGACACCTACTTTATTTTTATTTACAGGGAGTAAATTTTGATCTATTAACTCATTTACAACACCGCTTTCCCGAACAAACACCTCATTATATGGTATGATATGGTATGGTATACCAATGGGCGTGTCACGCCCATTTTTTGAGAGATAACCTCCACCAATACGGTAAGCACGGCAATGAAACTTCAGCTTTAGATCCGGACTACGAGCTCAGAAGCTCAGTTCTCAAATATGATTTCATTAATATTATTACAAAAAGTAGGTGTGGCAATGGTTAGATTTTCTATATTTTCTATATTAAAGAGCAATAAATGGAAGAGAATATTCGTGGAAACTTTTATGACGATACTTCTACTCGTTATCCTGGTATCGTAATTTTTGTCACAAGTGTCACGAACACGCCCATTTTCGGGATTATATTTTAGTCTAAGACTGGACTCTGGAATAAAATTTTAGCTTAAAATTCCCTCTAAAAGCTGAGAAATTGAGCTATAAGCACGAATTAATGCATATTTTCCATTAAAATTAGGCGTGGCACTGTTCCGATTTTCCCCATTTTCAATACCAAAAAGCAAAGACAAGATAAAGAATATTCGTACCAAATTTCATTACGATACCTCTATTCGTTCTCCTGTAATCGTGATTTCCACAGACGGACAGACAGAAACACAGACCGAATTGGGTTAAATCGACTCAGGAGGTGATTGTGAGCCAGAATATATGTATATACTTTTCTATACCTGCCACGCATCCTTTAATGCGTTACAAACGGAAGAACAAAATTAATATACCCTCATCCCTTCGGGTGTAGGGTATAAAAAATCAGAACTTACATATACCATTTTTATTCGAATTATTAGAAAGAAAGCAGTTCAAAGGATTTAGTTGTAAAAGTGAAAAGAATTTAAAACATCACATAATTTTAAAAATTTCAATTTTTTCTAACTTTGAAAGTTTTTAATTGACTTTTAATAATTCAACATTTTTCGAAAATAAACCAACATTTATAGACCCAAAGAATTACAGAAGTACTATACATATTTAGAATATTTTAGTTAGTAAAAACTTATAGATTTGTGTGGAAGTTTTATAGAAAATCTTGGATTTTCTTCGGTTGGGGAAAAAGTATTCGGCGTTTTTTAGTAAAAAACAACATTTTTTGTATGTAACAAACATTTTATTAATCCAAATATTGCCCATTCTACTACTACTTTCTGCGGGTATAACCATTATGCCTTTCTTGTAGAGTTCCGGGGTTTTATTTTGGAAAAACGGACACAGGTGCTTTTCGCAGTCCACTTTTGAGGCCAATTTCTTCTCAGCAAGAGTTTGTTGGAGAGCTCGGAACCAATGATAATCTGACGATGCAAGGTCAGGACTATACGGTGGATGCATCAAAACTTCCCAGCTGAAGTCTCTTAGTCATTGCCGGGTCAACAAAGCTGCATGTGGCCTTTTTTGGACCCAAATAAGGCATAAGGCACCCAAACATCGAGCTTCTTCGTGAAACCAACTTTATGCAAAACGGTTTAAAACTGTTTTGTGGTCTAACCGTTGTTATAAAACATTTTTCAAATAATAAATGCCGAAGACTTTGCGCCACTTTCAAGCGCAACCAACTTGCATGCTGAGAAGTTGTTCCGAGTTGTTTCGTTAATGTGCACAGAATTACGAATCAGATGACCCGCAGGGATTAGAGTATGCTCCTTAAAACGAACGATTTTTCATAATCTTCTTATATTTATATCCACAATTTTTGGCAAACTGATACTGGTTTTGCTACATATGTATATGCCACATTGAGTTAAAAGATTATTTCGCTTCCGCGAAATCATGATAATATGAAGGTAAACAAAAGCCCGAAAATATCAAGACAAAAAATTATATTGAAGAAGAACCAGTGGAAAAAAATAAACTTGATGTTCAATTTTTCAATTAACCTTAACATTTAATTTTTTGTTATTTCTTAATTTAAATAAAGAGAAAATTGATCGCATTAATGCCGGTCCATTCCAATAACCGTTCAGCATTATGTACCAATACAGCAATGGCATTAGATCCTTCTTCATAATGAACATAGAATAGCGTTCTTTATTCTGCGGGAATGGAAACGTTTCCAACGGCACTAAGTCGTAGTTGAATTCGGCCAAAATGCAGGAGTTATATCCAGTTACTATTGGGCAGGAAGCGTAACCGTCGTAGGTAAGTTCTGGGCTGCTTCCAGCGAGCTCCGCCATTATGTTTCGGAATACGACCAATGATTGTGCAGCTAAAAAATATCACTCTTACTAATTTGTGTCAGCTTATAATTCTCATAGTCTAGCTAGCTTATAAGTAACAAGACGAGACATAAATAAAATAAATATTATACCATAGCTCTTTTCAACGAAGATTTCTTAGATCTTACAAAAAACTGTATATAAATGTATGTATGTATATCACTTTTGTTAAGTGCGTTTAATTCGTATAAGCTCATGAATCTTATTACCGGCAGAAGCGGCAGTCTTAGAATTTGGTGTGCCGCAACAGTCGCCAATGGCAAAAACGTTGTTGTACTTTTTGTGCTGCAGTGTAAATTTATCCACATCAACAAAGCCTGTTTCGTTGACTAATTCCTTGCACTGGGCCAATTCAGTTGGCGAACTCATTGGAGGAACTGCATGCAGCATAGAAAACTAAAGTGTAACATTAACAGAAGTTAATTATAAAAATTCATGCTTTTCTCAGATATTGCTTAAAATGTAAAAAAAAAATAAATAGACGTCCTAGGTTTGTTTTAACTTACCTTTTGCTCATATTTCTCATCGGGATTGTCAAGGTTTTCGAAAACAGCAATGCTGGACTCAGGCTTGACTTCCACTAGATTTCTTCTGAGATTTACTTTTATATTCCGTTCTTGCACTATCTTCCACAAAGCGTCTGCGTAATGCTTAACGCCAAATATGACAGGAAGTGCAGTGTTATAGGTTATGTTGATGTTACATCTCTTGCTATTTTTGCGAAAATAATGCTCCGAAATATACATTATTTTTTGCGGTGCTCCTGGACATTTGACCGGAGAATTTGGGTATGTGAAAATTGCATTTCCTCTTTCTGTGACCTGCAGACACTGATAGGTACGATCAACATACTTGGGAGAGTATATTGAGCACACCTGGCCGTTGGGTATTGAAAGCGCATCAGATAAGCCTGGAATCTGAGCCCAATGAAATTCAATAAAAGTAATATTTTTAGGTTTGTAATAAAAATATGAGGCATATATGTACATACCTACATACTCGTATTTAAATATAAAGTAATACTTTCTATGTATAGCCCTGTAAATGGAATGTTGCTCAATTTATAAACATATTCCGTTACAATGTGACCACATATGATACCACAGCTTCACAAATTCAACCAAATTTTTAAGATTTGGTTAATGAAATACGTGGTCAAATTTCTTTTAAAAAAAATTTATAGTATTTTATTTAAATGTAATGATAAATCGAAAAAAAACGTTCATGCATATATATGTATTTTTAATACGTTTATGTTTCGAATGTATGAATTTGATAATAAAACTTATGGATCCACTTTATTGCATTTGTTTTTTTTTTTTTTTTGTTGTGCGGCTCGCGATTTAGAAAACAATATTTAATATGGCCCGCGGTGGTTAACGAGTTTGACATGCCTTAGACCAGGCATGTGCCAAAAATTATGAATTTCAAAAATAATTTTAAACAACACATAGCTTATACGAAAACACTACTGCTAAATATTTTAGAATCAGCTTTTACATATTTTAAATTTAAAGTCGACTTCAACAGATAAAGTGAATAAAGTCGATTTTAAGTCGACTATAAATACGATAAAAACTTTTGATTAGATTATACTTTTTCCGCACTAAAGTGTACTTTTAATCGACTATAAATATGTGACATAATTTTGAAATAAAAAATGTTTGCTGTAAAGTTTAATACTTATTTTTGTTTCAAGGTTGTCAATATTAAATTAATATTTGTATTTCTTATTTCGTAAGTTTCGATATTTATTACTAACTTACTTCAAAACGTTGTATTTTTAAATTAAAAATTGGTTAACTAAAGTTGAACTATTTGAAAATAACTTCGAGAGTACATGATTTTACAACGCGTTTTTCCTCTCTGTGTACACTTTGTTTTATCTGGCGTTAATTTAAGGCGAATTTAGGAAAACTGCAGTCCTTTGTTATCGTTTAGTATGTACATTTAAATAAATATTATATACAAACTGGATAAATTGCTAAAATGCCAACATACCTTATCATAATGCAATTCCAATCCCATTGCAATTAACAGCACGTCATAAGTGATAACTCGGCCCGTTGACGTAATTACCTCATTATTTCTGGGATCAAAGCTGGTGGCTTTCTCCTGAAACCATTTTACGTCTCTGGGTAGCACCTTGTGCATCGGCTTATAAGAATTCTCTAAGCTCTTCATACCACCGCCGATAAGGGTAAACAAAGGTTGGTAGTAATGTTTCTGAATTGAAAGCACAGATTTCTTTAGCTGAAGTCATTTTGCACCAGAGGCCAATATTCCAGGAGATAAGAGTCAAGAAAGGAATCAGAATGCTTGATGTGGTTTGGTTTTAAATTACAAAGACTACATTCCGCGAAGCAAAAAAAAACACCCAAGTGAATAGCGGCGAGACCAATCACCGTTAAGCCGTACATCCAAAGCAGGCATGTCAAACTCGTTAACCACTGAGGGCCATACCGCGTGTATACTAAATTTAACTTGGGTCTGCGTACGCTGTGATCGTTCAAAAGGTCAATATTTTATAACATTAGATGCTTATTGTTATGACGGTTTTATGCTTGTGTTAAGATGAAAAAAGTTAAAATTATCGAACACAAGAAATTGTTTAATATTCGTATTATAACCCATTAATGCCTCTGAGCTCAAGTTACAATGAGTTTAACGGTAACAAAAGTGCTAATACTCGTATTTTAGCAGACTCAAATGTTAAAGCATTTCATTATTTGAATTAATTTTAATTAATTTCCAAAGATATTTTTTTTAAATTTTGAAATAAACTTCTAAAACTACACTCTATATAAACATTAGATTATACAAAACTAAATTTTACATAGACAGTGATTCTCGGCCTTGTTTTCTTCATTATACTCGGTTTTTCAAATAAATAATTTGGCGGCATACTACCATTAAAATAAATCTGAAAGCATTTTATTTAGTTAATTGGTTTATAAATGAAATCGAAAATTTTGTTGCCATTTCAACCTAATACTTGGCATATATTTATATTCTATTGTCTTTAGTCGCACTCAAGTGCAAGTACATTGGCTCAGTCAGTCCGAGGCATGTTAAAAAT
This sequence comes from Conops quadrifasciatus, assembly GCA_949752815.1. Classification (NCBI taxonomy): domain Eukaryota; kingdom Metazoa; phylum Arthropoda; class Insecta; order Diptera; family Conopidae; genus Conops; species Conops quadrifasciatus. Next base: position 18,606,471 of record OX457079.1, read on the forward strand.
GTAGAACCAAAGAATATGTATTGTATTGTATTGTATTGTATTGTATTGTATTGTATATTGTATATTCTTCGGTAGAACCGATCTAGTTCTCTTACGTCGTTTATGTATGGGTGTTCGCTGTGGCGGCAAACTTCAAGAATCTCGCGGTAAAATGCCGCGGCAGAGTTGTTGAGAATCACTGCTACAGAATTTTATTAGAATATCTGTTATCTCCTTACGAAGTATTGATCTGGTTTGGCAGAATATTATCTAAAAAAATTCCTTGATTTTTACATCCGACGGTTCGAGGATAATAATGTCATTTTTTCTTAATTTTGATGATAATTTTGCGGCAACGGTGCAACCGCCACATCCAGCCCCAACTATTAGGACTCTGCACCTGCAATATAAGAAGTCACTAATAAAGTCTTTATAACTAATTGTGTGTAGCATAACATTGTACAACAAACATTTTTGTATGACAAAGTTCTGTAGTCATAAGGTGTAATTTGAAATTAGAATTATAAAACAATAATACCTCTTATTGTAACACCCTTTATGTACGCATATTCATTAATTTTTTCATTTATTTCATTTTCGCATTTCCAAAAGCAACAGCGGCAGTGGCGTACGAGTATGACCTCATCACACGTAATCGAAAGTTATCTATATATTATTTTGTAGGGAAATTGACGCTTTCATTCATCATATATAGTAATATATCAGTGACGTAGCTGGCTTGGGAGACACCCGGGGCGGGGTGGTGTCACCCCTATATAATTCTTTTACTGGGGAGTATGGCAAAATATGTGTAGGGTGTTTTTTATTTTTTTGCTTGGATATAACTCAAACTGTAACTCAGTTAACTAAAGGTGTTAACTGTCAAACGAGCTGCTAAACTGCGCTGACTGTTTGACACTGTATACTCTGCCAAATCAGCTCAGACTCACACCTGAATAAGCTCATATTCAATATACTGCATATGAGTGTGGAAAATAATTAAAAATTTATCGATTCCTTGTCGATCGCAGGAATTGCAGCTCTGTCCATCCACTACGTGAAAAATTTTGCGCAAAGGTCTTGGCCTAAAGCAGGGAAACTGACCCATTGTTTTATCGCGAAATTATGTTTAGCGATAATTTAAACTTAAATATGCACCGTTTGGTGTGGTTTTCACGCAATAGAGAACGTTATCGCACCAGAACAGGAACGTTACCAGGTCGGTATGAAAAAATTCCGACGCGACAAAACTTACTAATTACGACCTAAAGTTTAAATTTAACTTAGCAAAATTGTTAATTAAATCAAAATTGATCAAAATATGGCGATATTATTGATTTCGATAAGGAGACCTTATCGAAAATATTATGCTGATAAACCAGCAACAATTGATGCCTTGGAGGCCGACATTATTTGTGTTATTTGTCACACACGTCCAACAGTGGTAAAAGTGGGTCAAGATTAAACGTCCAGATTCATCAAGAATAGCCGCCATATTTAAAATGTTAATGTCATGTATTGATCTTTTTGGTTGGATCGATTGGATAGTACAATTTAATTAAAGTTATTTTTCATGTTGTTTTCAAGTTTATAAATTATTTTTTAGAACTTAATTTTAAGTTCTTTTGCGCTTAAAAAACGGGTGTGTTTCCATTTCTACTTGAAAATTACTCTTATATAACTTATTACATAACTTATTATGTGCTTGATATATTAACTTTTCTGTTCTGTTGGTGGCACCTCTTGAAATACTAAAAACTCTTCTTTTTCGCCTAAAATGGTGTCACCCGGGGCGGACCGTCCCCTTCGCCCTTTTCGCTACGTCACTGGTAATATGGAGTATTTGTGATACAAATGTTACCACACTATTTGCAGCTCTTTTTCGCGCTCATTCGGTTTTTCAAAAAGCTTTGTACTTATTCTTAAAAATAATAAAAAATAAACGATGTGGATGAAAGCAACACGAACAATATTTATCATTTTTTAAACAATCGTGCTGCTCTCTCTACTCCAAATTGCAAAAATCACAGGAATAATATACTTACTCTTCTTTGTCGATTAATGGAGAGCAGCAGAATTGTCTAGTCTTCGAATGACGGATGGAGTAGATAATAATTTTACTCGAAAGTGACTTAATAAATTGCATTTTATACTGGATAATTCAGGAAAAGTGAACTCGCAACTGAAAAACGTAGTGATTAAATATCCGTTCCAATACGTTGAAGGTCGCGCGAAGCTTTCAGAAAACAATATTATCATCTTAGCTGTCACGGCTGAGCTTTTCTTTATCTAACTCTTGCTTTTAGTAGCTTTTGCTGACTCTCTAGTAATGCCGTGGTTATACGAGTACAGGCGTGCTTTAAGCATACGAGAATAGAACCCACAAGTACCGATATTTAAAATTCTTGATCTCCAAGAAGGAAGTAAAATGTTCAAAACTTCACTTCTTATAAAATATTGTAATATTTTAGACAACAATTAAGTAGTAAGAATGTAATTTAACAGCGGTGTTCGTATGAAATATTTGACCAAAATGAACTGAAAGAGATTGACAATATCATTATCATTACACACATATGTACATATTTCTAAGGATATAGCTTTAATTTACGATGTATCTGATCTTTCCTTAGGATAAGATAAATTTCGTTAAATGACTGTTTAATATTTAATGTAAGTTCTGTGCGTAGCGATCATATTAAATAGCGTCCAACGTAAGAAATATTGTGTTCTTCTTATTGTTAAATTTTTTATGCGTACATACAATATATACTTTATACTTTCACATACATTTTTATTATATTAAAATCGAAAAACTTTTAATCCAAAATGTTTGTGAAATTGATTTTCTAGTTCTTCTCGAAAAAGGCAGCAATTGGATTTGAGAAGCCGTAATAAATTCTCGCTTAGAAATATTGTATTTATTTATAATTGAAAAGGACGTAAATATCTTGCGCAAAGAAAATTAAATGGAAGCCTTATTAATGCGTTTAAATTATCTTTTATAATGAGTTTGAGTTCATCAATAAATATTTTTCTACAATGTGTTGAATGAAAAAAATATTGGAATTTTAACTTTTATATATTGCTTTGTTAAAAACAAAGATTAAAATTAATTTAATTTATATAAAAGGAATGAAAATAAGAATGTAAAATATCCACCCGGTTTATTGTAGTTCCGGCGAGGGGAGAGGAGGGACGACGACGACGACATACAGATTACACAAAGAATCCATAGGTTAAAAAAGAATAAAAATATTGAATATGCATGTATTAGTGCACATCTCCAATTGAAATGAATATGACGACATGCTTCATTCATAACCAAGTCATGCAGTTATTATTGGTTAATGTTAATTCCTTAACGACTCCTGCGGAGAGAAAGGCGGTTAGAATCAGCATCAACTGCTTCCAGCAGCGTTTTTATCTATTAGGAAAAGGCTGCAGTAATAAGCTCCAATTAATGTGTTGTTACTACTGCATGTTAACAAGACTTGCCAAACGCATTTAGAGCAGGACTCAATGATAATTAATTAACAAAGCAGTTAATTATCCTAATATGTATATCATTGCCTATAATAATAATATCAATAATAATATCATTGCCTATGATATCATAGTCTGCAGACTAGCGAGAATTCGGCGAGGTAGAAAATTACTGTATAGGATAAGACAGTACAGATGCGCTTTATTAATTTTACAGGACAAAGTAAAAATTTAAGCATTTGCGTATTTCATAAAAAACATTTTTGTTACACTTTCTTTGACATACTTTAAGTTTCATTTAAGAATGTCTTTAATAAATTTCTAACATAAAGTCATCCGAAAAAGACTTGCCCTAAAAATATGATACATCATATATTTAAAGTTTCGTATGTATGTATATATAGTACATACGTAACTAACGCTTAAAACTTTAAACTTATTAATTTTTTTAGCCATTTATCTTCGAACGTGAATACTAAAGATTAATGTTACTCGGCAGTTTTCTGCTAAATTAAGAAACTGCATTAAAAACTGCAGACAGATCTTTAGGCCAACGAAAATTGACATTTTTAAACTCTCGCGGTTTTTGGTTAAGAAAGCTATATTTCAAAAACAATCTTTAAAGGACTTCAGTTGTTGGTGGTATTTTCAAGTCTTTAAATTATAAATGGTAAAGTTTATTGCAACAGAATGCATCTCCCAATGAATATGAGTCTGCTATTAGCTATCGTGATATAATAAAACATAATATGAATCACGTTATTAATAGCAGTAATATTTTTACACATAAACAGAATTGATCATAGTTACGTTATTACTAAAGGTATGGAATATATAATACGTGTATGATAATCGGATCTCGTTGAGATTGTACCACGCCGTAAACGTATTCGTAATTTCGATAGGTACTAATCGTCTGTAATACGCAGTTAAGATTTTAGTCAGAAACATTTCTCGCCTTCCTAGAGTGAGGAATAAAGTAAACTAGAAGAAGAAAAGAATGTATTACTGATGCGCGTGTGTATAAAGGAGATCACAAGGAGAATGAAAAATGAAATGTGAAACAATGTCTCAACTCTGTAGGCTTTCCGTTTGGAGGCGCGAATCCAATTGCAAAATTTGCTGGGCTTCACACATTGGTACAGAGTCGAAGCCGAACGATTGTGCATCCCCGCTGACATTCCCCTGACATTGCAGACGAATGTATGTAGTTCCTGGCGTCCAAATGTCCCATCGCATCATTGACAGATCTCATGACCGCCGCCAACTGTTGCTAGTCCATGCGTACAATGGCGGCATCGGAAAAAGGGGAGCAGCGCCGAAGCTGTGTCCCAATAGTAAACGCCGCTTGAATTCGAATGGTGGTGACGGATGGTAGATACTTGTTAATTCCGATATAAAAAGGCGAGTCTGGTCAGGTTTTCTAAACAATTTGTTAGAGGAAAGCTTGGGAGCAGGATGTTCTAATTGGTCGCGTCGTTCGTATTCTCCCTAATTGATTGTACAACAAACGGAAATATAGTAAAGATAGACAGACCCGAATTTCGCGCTTCTGCACTTTAAACTAACAAAAACTGCACGTAGTGAACGCCTCAAGGTACTCCAAGACTCCAACTACGTTAAAATTCTTCACGGTGTAAAGCAGCAATGACTCAGGTACGTTCTCAATGTAAATATGTATATGTTACTATTACTCTATTGTAACAGACGGACTAATTGTCGCAAGTCATATAGTATAATGTTGCTAAATGCAACTTACCGAGACGAAGACCTAGTTCCATTGTGGTCTGCTAGTGCAGTAATTATATTAAATGGAGCAGGTTTTTATCGTTTGAACTAAATCGGTTTGTTAGAACAAAGCGTTTAGGCCTAATTAGGGAAAGTTTAAAAGCAGCCAAGAGAGCTAAGTCCTTTACTATTTTCATAAATTTTTGCAGAAGAAGTATGGATGCATGTTATGTACTCGTATTACACTGCCGTACGCCAGAATTTACCTTCGTGTTAGTGAGTGACACGCCGGTCGCAGTAGAACTTCGGACGCCTGTTATTTATTCTTATACTTAGCATCGTGTGATTATGAAATTGCGACAAATGTGTACGGCGACTGATGCACGTAGGCCAAACCATGCTGCTGATCACGTATACGATATGTAAATACGTTTGCCTACACGTGAGCTAAAGAAGCTAAAGAATCGGAGACTTTAGGTTTTGACCAAAACGATATAGTCATACTATTTAATCGGAGATCGATTAAATATACACACAGATTCGTAAATTTGAATAAGTTTTGTTAGTCATAGTTTCTTATATTAGAGTTTTGTTGGGCATTTTTTATTTGTTGCTTCAATTTAAAAACGTTAAAATTCGAAGTTAATTCCAACTGTCATAATCAGTAGTAAGTAATTAAAGTAACACGCTTCATGGCAACCTTTACAGTAGAATAATTGTACACTGGAAAATAAAAAATATCTCTCTCTCTTTCACTCACACTATTCTCTATTCAACTGCAAATCCTATTTTTGTTTCTTATTTGATATAAGACTTATTTTCTTATTAAAAAAAAAAATTCGTCCCGCCAATAAAACAAAATTTGTTATGGAAGATCTCACTTGACTCTTTTTTTTCCTTTATTTTTCCTTTTTTGGAGAATGTTAAATGCACATTTACTAAATCAAAGATACGATGCATAACGCTGTGAGGTATTAAAAAAATCTTGCTGATCAATTCTCAACTCGTCTTCCCAAATTTCTCAATGTCAAGTCAAGTCGAGAACTCTCAAATCAAGTCGTCTTCGATTTCACCAAGGCGTTTTCGAGTAAACATCTGAAATTTTAAAAGGATTATACATTGAGTCTTCATAAATTGACAAATGTAGTCCTTAAAAGTATTAATTATTAATACATACTTCTTTTAACTAGCGAAAGGGAGGATTTATGTCATACGCCTATTTTTTTAATTAAATCAAGGCAAAAGTTATGGAAAAAGTTGAGCAAAGAAGTAAAAGAAATTTACCTCCTTTACTTTTAGAAACAACAAACCAAAAACACAAAACCAAAAAAAGACCGATGAGACTCACTTGCCGGCTTTTATTTTATATACTCGTAAAATTAAATTAGCCGAAAACAATAATATGAAATATAGTAATAATTTTTGAATTTTAATACAAATAACTCGAGTGTTGAATGGAATTAAAGAATATAATTTATTTTCAAGAATAGTTGAATATAAATCATATAATTTCAATTTGGTGAGAAAGTAGGGGCATTCCCAAAATTGACTTTAAAATTTTCTCTAAGAAGTCTTTCAAAAAACCTCCATAAAAAAAAACAGAACCATCGAAATGACAAATAACGAAAAAATATCGAGATTATACAAAGTTTATGTAATTTTCGGAGTCTGCAAACAATTTTTTGTTAGAAAAAGTTATTAATCACGGAATATTGTTGGAGATTTTCAGAAAAAAACTAGTGTTATTTTTGTAAAAACTCACCAACGAAAAAAAGGTTTTGCGTTCAGGGACCATTTAAATTACCAACAAGTAAGAGCGTTAGCTTCGGCCTGGCCGAAGCTCATATACCCTTCATCCGCATCCGTCAAAGGGATAATTAAACACTTCACTTACAGAGAGTAAAGGTTTAGATATATAGATTTCGATCTATTAACTCATTTACACCTCCGCTTTTCCCAACAAACACCTCATTATATTGTATGGTATATCAGAGGTCGTGTCACGCCTATTTTTGGAGTATGTTTTAGTCTGAGACGGTGGACTCGGAAATATAATTTTAACTTTAAGTTCACTCTACAAGCTGAGAAATTGAGATATAAGCACGGATGAATTCATATTTGCTATAAAAAGTAGGCGTGGTCCACTAATCCAATTTTCCCCGTTTTCAGCACCAAATTTCATGACAATATCTCTATTCGTACTCCTACAATCGTGATTTCCACAGACAGACGGACTGGTCTAAATCGACACAGGAAATGATTCTGAGCTAGAATATATTTATCTACTTTTCTATAGCTGCCACGCCTTCTTTATTGCGTTACAAACGGAAGCACAAAGTGAATATACCCTCATCCCTTCGGGTGTAGGGTATAAAAAATTTATCCTATCGATCCAATTCTATCTAATGAAACAATCCTTACGAATAACACAAAATCTGCAAATAGTTAGTTTTTTTAAAAATTTGTGTCTTAAAATATTTGTTCATTTCTAACAATATGTATAGGAATATGTATATGAAAAATCGGGCAAACAATATTAGGTCGGTGAAAAATCTGGGGGAGGCCATCTACTTCTGGATGATCCCTTAACTTTTAGTGTTTATGAGATAGAGCGTAAATTTTTATTTTATTTTTATTTTTACGTCACAACATAACTCTTTTAAATGAAAATTCTTCATGAGTCTCTACAAAAAAGTAGAGAGAGAGAGATAGCCAGAGCCAGATACCGGCTATCAATAGTCATTCAGGCATAACATCAGATTGGACTATAATTGCATCAGCCTCACTCGATTATTATATACATATGTGTGTCCAGCCATATGTATACGAACTTACGCCGCAGGCACGTAGATGACTCATGTCTGTCTGTCTCAACGGCTTGCGCTTCCAAATATCCATACGTTTCTACTTGGTTTTTGTTTCTCTTTATTTTATGAATGGGAATACATATTGGAAGAATTTCTGTATAAATGTATTGAGCACGAATGAGCTACAGTATAGCGCAGTGATAGCGAACCTTTTTTCCGTGTGGGTTAATACCATATAATTTAATTTTTAAATTTTACAGCCAGGGTCAAAGTTATAATCATTTTATATTTAAATTTGACTGTAGGTAAAAAATACTTGGTATTTAAATTTTATTTCGATAAATCTTATTAAATTCGATTTTATGCAAAATAAATTTCATTGTATTCTCTAAATGTTTTAACTGTCCAGAAAATGAAAATTGTTTTGGAAATTGCCTCTAACCCGCGGGTCATAGGTTCGCCATCACTGGTATAGCATATTGTTAACATGACAAAACCATTTACATACATACATACAAATTTGAAAGTTTTTACAAAATTAAATATGTATTGCTTAGGTACAGTAGACCTCGATTTGGTATATAAAATTGTAGAATAAAGCAACGGAATGAATAGACTTTTCTGCATTGACTAAAAAAAATTTGTGTTGCCAAGTTTGGTATTTGTTTAAAACTATATGTATGAACAAAAATAAAACATGAATTTGGTATTAAAAGCATATGTACATAGGTGTAGATCAGGGTTTCCCAAACTCCTTTTCTGGTGTAGCACATTAAAGTTCTCTGAATTTGGACAGAATAATTTATGTTATTTTAAACGCAGGTACTCGTATTAACACACAATCAATAAATTAAGCTTTTTTACGAGTAGGGGACATACATATATACATACTACATACATACATATGTATTTTTGGTGCATACTACAGAAGTCAATATTTGCCTAGACCGGAAGATAAGAGCTTTTCTGAATTGTATTGTATGTATTATAATATATACAAATATCCCAATATGTCTATTATTTATATGCATTTGATTTAATTAACGGCATTTTCCTCATCGGCCTGGATTCCAATCATCGGCGATAACCCCTTTATCGGGCTGTCTTTCACACGATTACAAAGATCGAACCATTTGTAAGAAATTTTCACGGTGTATGTACATATACATATATGTACATGCTCATATACGCACGATGGTCTAATGTCATGCATGGTTCTTTTACGACTTTTTTATATATGTACTTCACATTTCTGTATATTTATTCGATGTCAGTGAAAACGCATGCAGACGTGAATGTGCTCACGTTTCTGTTTTGTTTGATTGTAACTGGACTCAGAAACAGTGTTCAAATAATAACTACTAGCATTAATAATCGATAATTACCAAGCTGTAACTATCGGAAGCATATGTGGCAATGTTTGTGGCAGCGCTTCCAAAAGTCACCGCTTGATTTGAAAGCATTGGAAGCATTTCAGACAACTCCTAAAACTTTGAGGACGCCTTAAACAAGCCTTCGAGACGTCTCACGCATTCCTCTAATGTACATGCATCAGGGTTGGTCCATGGTTTCAGATTTCCTTCGTGGAAGTAATGAAAATGTTCTAAATTTTTGGTGTATTCTAGAAAATTGATTTCAGTACATGTATTGTATGGCAGTGAAGTAGTAATAATCGATTTCATTCGAAAAATAGTCTTTTTAAAGTTTTGCATCGTATAAAAAATGTGTAACACTATCGGCCACGGGACGCAAGCCAAAAAGAATTTATTCCGGTTCTCCTCACCAGTACGAGCTGTATACAATTGTGCATTCAATCGAATTTTGCCTTAATTTCGTATTATTGGTATTAACAAATTTTGGGGTTATTGAAACACATATATACATACATATGTGTACGTTTAGTCTTATTTAAAAACTTAAAAACCGATATTTCAAATTAAAAATCTTTTTTAAACTTTAAATTTAAAAAATTGTTCACACGCAAAAATCGGTTTCGAAATAAGAGTACCTTGTGTTTTGTGCATTCAATTAAAGCAGATTAAGAAATATACCGCTTACAAATGGAGCTAAAATAAATTCCCTACGGGAAATTTTGTGTCAATTAACCCAAGGGGACAAGTCCTGGGACCAGTCCGTTAAGGAGACAAATTATCCATTGCTATTCTTTATTTTATACAAGTATTTATACGATACCTTATTCATATACAGGTATCCCTCCTATAACACAATAGATACGTTCCTACAAAGTACCTTGTTGTGCGAAAGCGTGTTATATGAGACTAAAAGGCAGTACAAAAAAGGAGGTTGTGTTCCAAAAGCTATTAAAAAGATTTTTTTTTAAATTTCATATAAGTAACTTCATGTTTATTAGGAAACAAAACAAAAATATACATTTAAATTATTTAATATAAACTTAATTTAATAATTTTCTTCGTCATCGCTGCTCAGTACAACTAAACGAGAACGTTCGTTTGGTTGAACAATATTACCTTCACTTTTTGAACTTTCTTCTAGATTTTGTGCACCTTCTGTCCGTTTAAAAAAAACTGTAAGTTGGCTTTGCTTGCTTGCGCTTACAAGCTCTTTGTGAATTGTATCATATGGTGATAAGTAATAAGTAATCTTTACTTAAAGATAAAATAAAAATAAAATAAGAATAAAAAATTATGCTAATTGCTATCCACGAAATGAACTCTTGCATGATAAAATATGTACTCAAGTTTAATAGGTAAAAAATACTTCCAGACATAGTTTATTCAGAAAAATTTCGGTTATTTCCCGAAAAAAAAGCAGTAAAAGAGGCAGTAAAATTTCGGTTATTCCCATATATGGTGTGTTCATAGTGCATAATGTAATTTTCCAAATAATTTTAAACAAAAATCTCGTTATCGTGTTGTAGAAGTACCGTGTTATAAGAGGGTTTTGGGGAATTTTTCTTTTCGTGTTAGAGTGAAACTGTGTTGAAAAATACCGTGTTATAGGAGAGTTACCTTCATATTCATAGTATACTTCATATATATTTCAAAAAGTTTTTAGAGCTTTCGTTATTTGTGTTTAAGCAGCAGCAAACGGAATATTAAAAAACTAATTGGACCAAGTTTTGCAGCAAGTAACCAACCCACATCGCAGAAAACCTCAACGTCATATTTCGATTGTTTTTAATGTATTCTTAATTTTTCATAAGACCACCAACTGATTTTTATATACATACATTTACATTTGGTTGCTTTCTGCAAAACTGGGTCCAATTAAAAATCAAAGAAAAGCATATGCTAGGACTTTAATCGTCGATGCTCCATGTAAAGAAAATTTTTGAAATGAAATAAAATTAAAAGTACTTGAAACATTATGATGTATCAAAAATAAAATGTAAATATTAATTAATATTATTATTATGCAATATATTATTAATATTACGTATTATTATTCTTTGTATAAGAAGTTCCTCTTTTTGTGAAATTTTGAAAACATTTGAACCATAATTAGAAAAATATGTAATAAATATGAAGAAATATAATTTTAATTTCTATTTTATTAAAACTACGGTTATAAGGTTTCCTTTTACCTGTCCCAGAACCAGTTTCTCCAAGAGCTGTTCCAGGATAGCATTTTTTAAACAGGTCCCAGGATAGAATTTCGTGAACAGGTCCCAGGATAGAATTTTTTAGACAGATCCCAGAATATAATCTTTTTTTACAGGTCCCTGAAACTATCATACATAGGTATCAGAAAAGTGTCAATTGACCCTAGCCAATGACAACGCAATGTAAAAGTTCCACGTTATTCTCATACAAAGTGTTAGAATTGGGACCGGTCCCTGTCCCTGTGTAATCGGTCACGTGACCTATCTTTCTCCGGTCACCTTTCCCGTGGGATTACTCCTATTGTTTATTATATGTATGTACATATGTATATGTTCATATGTATACATATGTACTTATTTATAAAAATTGAATGAACTTGAGCTGATTTTAAATGAATTGTGTGCATACATTCCAAATTCAGAAATGTTCTTCGAGCAAATTTTTCCATCACCGGGCTCCCCCCCACCCTCTTCAGGCGGGAACATCAATTATCTGGGTTCTGCTCATATGATATTGCCCGACAAATGTCTGTCTGCCTTTTATTTCAAGAAATGCGATAGCTTGGCAACAGAATTGCTATATCTAAATACATACAGTATATACGCGTAAATTCGTTTGCAAGGAAGTAAGCGACGTATGTTATTTATTTGTTAAAAGTAACCAATGCAAGTATGTATTTATCAAGCGTTTACAATGCAGTAGAAGTCCTATTATCCGTTCCAGCCATAGGTTGTCGTTTTAGTCGCATCTATTCTACGTATTCTTCTTTTTGCTCTTATGTAATAAATATGTATTGTGTATAAAATAAATTAACGTATTAAAAAGTGTGTTATATGATATTATATACATATGTACATATGTATACGTTTGTATATTATACATTCGTTGTTAAACGTGTTAAATAATATTACAAATGGTTATTTGAACGAGTTAAGTAATATTACACACTTATCTATCTTAACTATATGCTCGAACAAAAATGTGTTATTTTTTGTTATTTTATATACATATCAATATGTATCTCAAGAGAGACGGTAGAATCAGAAGTGCATGCATATTGTATGTATATGTACATTTATTCCTTAGTAGATACAGATACAGATTCTGTCAGGGCTACCAAGTCATGTTTGTCGACTTTGACATACAATTCTGTGTACCAACTAAAATTTTTTAAATACAACAAATTAGGTTTCCAACGTTACGTTTCATACGTATTCGTCACACTTACAAATTTTATACAATCAAGAATCGAATTTTAATCGAACAAAACACGTTCGCTATTTGGGTGTGATCTTTATTTGATAGATTTTAACCGCGAAACATATTTATATAAACATTTATTAAAAAATCCACCTTAAAATCAGTAAATTGCTAATTGCTAAAAACTGTCCGAACAAAATTTCCGATAACTTGTCATCCCTGCTTAAAATGGCTCCACGTGGTATTTTTATCAAAGGTAAATCGCTCGCCGCTATGACTTTGTTTCACATATAAAAGGTAAAACTCCTCTCACGTCTCTAACACAACCCAAGCTCTTTGACAAAAGACAGGAAATTCCCAGAAACTCTCAGAATATTTCCGTTGAAAAATATACTGCGCACAGCAGTGACATATGGAAGCCTGTACCCTATGGTTGAACAGTATTGGGCAGAGATACTTATCTCTGGTATATAACCCCGCTGGTCTAAGTGGATAAATACTGGCACGGGTGCTAAAATATCAACATTGTTGCCAAAATAATTGCATTGTACGTACTAATGCGGGTGAATTTTATAAGAATTCAGACAAGAAATTTTCGCATAATCTCTGCTCTGTTCGAGCAGATTATATAATATTTAGAGAGAAGAGTTAAGCGCATTCAGTTTCTTTACTGAACATTCAGGTTCTGTACTGTCTGCAGTTCATTACTTTTGTAATGCCACAATTTTTTCCTACTTGGGTGACCTACTATTTATATATGTATGAGAAAGTGTCAGAGATAATAATAAATAAAGGGGGAAAGAGAAAACCCAAGCGTTCTTGTATAAATTCAACGGAAGCTGGTTTCTTCCTTCAGTCTTGTTACAGTTTTTAGCTGTTTGTTGTCTAAGGGGCTCGTCTCATTTTATTACCATTTCGGTTATCACTTTTGACTTCTTATATCAGTTTCAAGTGAAAAATCATAATATGCGCTGTAAATCGTCGCGTGCTGTGTTTGTAAATTAAATAGTGAATCTGCACTTGAGCTTCATATCTACTTGCTGCATTCCTAAAGTGTAATTACGACCTTTAAGTCGCCGAATAACATTTCATCGAGTTAGAATCCCGTCCAAGTTGCTTGATTTGACTCGAAGCGAGACCGTAAAACCGTTCAAGATTTCGCCTCTACTCAGAAGTAGTCTTTCCAAAACGGAGGCTTTCAGGGGACTTATGTCAGCATTAAGCAATAATTCATTGAGATTTTGCATAACTGTACAGGCGAGGGCCCCGCAGAAAATATATCTGAGGAATTCATTCATAACATAACAGTAAATCTGTTAACTCGGATAACGCATCAACGCAGAAAGCAACTTAAATCCAAAAGTCAAACGTATATTCAAGTCTTCTAGAACACGGTAGAATGCAGGAGGATATTTTTGTAAGTACAGAAGTTAATTTCTTCATTCATTATTCCTTCATTCATTATTTCTTCATTAATAAATTCTCAATAAAACGAATTTGTAGACTGCTAAGCCTCAGTTTATACCAGTTTTTTCCGAATATTAACCCCCAGGGGTGATAACATCGACCAATGTCAGTGCAAAAAACTTAGGGGTGCATGATATGTAAAATGGGGGGGGTCTACGAGAGCTGTATTTTTTTTGTAATGTAAAAATGTTTCTTTAATAGATTTGCATTTTCTTCATTTTAATTAATGCATGTATCATTAATTTTTATATTAAATATTTTTACTTTACATACAGAAGAGAATACAGAATACATAAGAGTATTCGATAACATGTTGCTAGGACTACAAAACACGAACTTCTATTATTTTTTAGTACAAGTTTTTTGACAAAACTTTTATTATATTTTACAATCACGCATTCTTCTATTTTATAAAAAAAATTTCGATGCCTTGTTAACTAAAATTCTATGTTTAAAAATTTTAACGATATCACTGCGTTTTATTAGAAAAGTAAATTAACAGACCTATCAAATTATAAGGCAATCTTACTTAACATTTAAGCAATACAAAAATTTCTTTGATTTGGTGTTATAGGTTTCGGTTGTTATAGGTTTTTGCATATGCGTTTTAACCTTATGGAAATAATTTTTTACCAAATTTAATAATGCGATAAACTTATCCTCCGACATTCGTAAATAATTTCGGTAGGATTGTTTATCGCATATTGTATTTATATTATTTGTCAGAACCGCGAAAGCTCCATTTGAATTTTTTCCCTTTCGCCAGTTCTTAATCCAACAGCTTCTTTGGCGAGCTCCCGAAACTTCTTTCAATAGCTCCACAGTATCTAAAATGTACTTTATAATTTTTGCATCTTTATCCTGAATGATGTATAATGCATCCACAAAGTCTACAGCCATCAAAATTAACGCAATTTGAATTTCTGCTAAATTTTCCATTTCAAACGTGCGGTTTCACGAAATTAAATGTAATAAAATAATTTTCGAAAGTATTAAAAAGACTACAATTTAGGAAAAAAGTATTAAAAAGTACCAAAACGTATTAAAAAAATCTTATTGCAAAATCATACGTGTCACTACAACCCACATTCCAATCTGTCCCCTGTGTGAGTGCTATCGGGGACACATGAAATGAATAGTTCCATGTCTCGGGAAATATGTCCCCTGTGTGAGTACGGCCTAAATATACAAGTGCGGCAGAAGGGGCAGATTCATTTTTTCAAAGTCCACAGTTTATCTTGTCGTTTGTCTGGCAAACAACAACAATTCGTGTCGTACTGGGGACACACAATATGCCCCCTATTTAAACAGACACTTTCTGAGCAAATGGCTGCCTGTGTAAAAATCTTAACCCTTAAAATCTGTGACTGGATTAACGTGCATAGTGTGAACTAGAGAGCTGCACAAGACATCTGTTTTAAGACACAGTTTCAAGGGTGGTCTGAAGTGCTTTCATTAGCTTTCGAATCAAGCCGTGACTGTTGGAGGCGCGGCTGAAAACATTACCACATATCATCCCTTGACGAATGAAACTGCGTTTTCGAGATAATCGACTTTAAAGATTCAAAAACTAATTGAAGTGTATATAAATTAAATAGAACAAAATCAAAAAGGGTAAGAGTTCATCGTCTAGATTCGGGTATGCGGAAAGCAATAGACCGATTATCGAAAATATACGGTGCACACATCATACTATGTTTCAGTAATCAAGGGACGATATGTTTCCAACAGTCACGGCTGGATTCGAAATCAAAAATGTTGCTATGTCTTGAAACTGCTGTCAGGATATCTTGTGCAGCTCTCTAGTGTTAGTAGTTCACCATGAAAAATACCATGGATATTAATATATATACAGAAAGTCTAGTGGCCATTAAAGTGTTAGGAGCTACTTGCCTAATATCTATGGTGGCAGTAAGTAAGAGATTTCCGACACTTTTAACTGAGATAGAGACTTGTTTAACATACATCTAATTTAAGTACCTGATCATAGTGACATTCCAGGTAACTGTAAAGCCGATGAACTGGCGAAAGCTGGAACGGTATGCAGAAACTTCTTACCAGATAGAATTGGTATGCCGCTTTCAACCTTCAAACTTCTTTCATTTCGGAACAATTTAAATTTCTAACTTTGGGTGGGCCAGCAAGGACAACTGCGTTATAGTAAAGATGTTATAGCCATCACTTAACATAAAGACCCATTTTTGGGAGTATATTTTAGTCTGAGACGGTTGACTCGGAAATACAATTTTAGCTATCACCGTACAACTGTACAATTCACTGTGCAAGCTGAGAAATTGAGCTTTAAGCATGGATTAATTCATATTTGCTATAAAAAGTAGGCGTGCCATTTGTAAGATTTTCCCTATTTTCAGTACCAATCAGCCTAGGATAACAAAGAATATTCGTACAAAATTTTATTTCTATTCGTGCTCCTGCAATCGTGATTTCCATAGACGGACGGACAGACAGGCAGACAGACGGACGGACAGGGCTAAATAGACTCAGGAGGTGATTTTGAGCCAGAATATATTTACTTTTCTATACCTGCCACACCTCCTTTAATGCGTTACAAACGGAAAGTGAATATACGTACAAAGTAACACCTGTTCCTAATCACCACAAAGTAGATATAATTGTTGTAATTTAAAATATTCAAAGTGTTAAAAAAACTGATTTTAGTATCCCTAAATGGATAATGTACGATTGTATGCGCTCTTTTTGCGGTTCGCTTATGAAAAAGATGTACTATATGTACTATATTCGACAAATCAGTTTCATTTAAGACGATGAGAAGCATTGATACATTACCCGTTATACAATTATATATGTATTATATTACGAGTATAATACATGTTATATTATGTATGAAGATCTTTATATCGTATATAAAAATTTAGCGTGCGTATGTTTGTGCTCGCAAAACTCTAAAACTAGTCGGTCGATTGACTGCCAAGTCAAGTCAATCGTTGTGGCAACAACGTCGTTGCATTCGAATACGAATGTGTTTTTATATATTTATTATATAGATGTTACATCTGTGACAGGTAAAAACTAACTTTTTGTTTAAAACAGCGCCATCTGTTGGAAAGGCAACACGGAAAAGCAACACACGCGTTTTCTATTTTCTTTCCCATTTAAGCAGATTACGCCACAGCAACGCGTGGCCTGTTAAAACTAGAGTGTACATACATATTTCAATGCAACACGAATGCCATTCTACAATTGTAATGTGTCGATGTACCACTGGGTTCTGCTCTAGTCGAAACCATGACCTTTCTAAGTGGACTGAAACGAAACAGCTTCACCGCAATTCCTATCTTCTCTTCCTTCGCTCCCGCCAGCAACGAAAGCTATCCTGAATCACACAATGCTCGTGTGAATGCACTGAAAGCAGTGTTGCCAGATTAAAATTAAGTGTTTTAATGATTTGAATGAATCTAGTTTTAAAAGAAACGTTTTCTGCGCAAATTAATATTTTAATTATGAAAATGTTCGACGGAAAGATAAAGAGGAGCATCATATATTCACGTAGAAATAGAAAGCATTCAATTTCAAATTTGATTTTATTTTAATACGTTTTTTTAAAATACTTACTATTTCTATGTTCAGTTTTAAATACTAGGAGTCTCAGTTAGTACTAATTCTACTATATTTTTTATTAGTTTTCAAAATACGATACATTCAGTCTTTATATTCGTCGTCCGCGTTTCACAGCAATTTGCTACGAAGCCAATATGTGTACATTTGAATCGGGTCGTCTCAGTCTCTGTGGTTTATAATTATTTTTTGTTCTTTCTTATTTGTATTTTCTTGAATTTCTTTGTTGGATGTTATCGGGACAGTTTTCGTAATTTAGGGATTGTGGGACTATGAGACTAAAATTCTGGATAATCCCGGACGAATGCCGACCGGCTGGCAACCTCGGTTCCAAACAGGTGAAAAATGAGAAGCTGATTGTTTGGCTTAGTTTGGCCACATAAATTTAATATATGCTGGCCAAAAGAGATAGAGAGGTGGTTTTCTGTATGTAACACAAGCTCATGTAAATTACAAAGAGGAACGCTTCTTATTACCTGCTCATCTGCCGGGAAAAATGGGGTCGCTCTGTTATGGATCTTACTATTTAGAAACTTTATCTGAATGCAGGACCCAGTAAGCTGGACCCGGAACAGAGAATTTCGATACATGGTCTTTGTACATACACGTGATCCATGCCAATAAGAGTCATTTTAAAAAGGGTAATAACCACAATAGCATTTGCTTGTTTTCCACACATTTAAATGAAAACAACGAATTTCGATTTTATCTTATTTTTTAAACATTATTTAGATATTAGTTACGAATTTTGAATCTCAATACGCAAATTTTATAAAAAAATTTTTGTTTTCTAGAAAATGAGCGTATGTATATTAGTTCTGACGTTGCTGATCCTAGCCGCTGAAGACTCCAAATGTAGATCTATAGACACAGAGGAGGATAATTCGCTTGAGAGCTCGACATTCGATCCCAGGCAGTCGTTGCTGGGTAAGGATTGGATCAAATTCACCAAAGCCCCTCCCGTGAAAATAGTGCAAGCACTGGGATCTCCAGTAGAAATTACTTGCGAAGTTATGGGTTCCCAAGTGCCCACAATACAATGGATCGAAGGTCACAAATCCCTGTTCGACGTTAGTATGACTTTGTACAGTACAATAAGCCACATTTTCCGCTAATTTAATTTTCTACTATTTTCAGATCGATGAGTTGGAGTCGAATATTTTCAGCGAATCTAGTTCCAGTGCACTCGTGCGTGTGCGTTCGGTCCATGTAGTCGATCGTCAGCTGAATGAACCGCGGACCTATACTTGCGTTGGGCGCGCTGGCTCGAAGACTGTGTTCGCTTCAACTGTAGTATATCCAGATCAAGATATTAAGAACTTGGTGCAGGTGCCAGACAAATTTTTTTTGAGTCCACGTAAGCCAAAAATCATATATAACGAAGTAGTCCATCTGGACTTAGTTGGCTCGAACATTGTGTTGCCGTGCAAGGTGCACGCACGCCCACATGCTGAGATATTCTGGATGAATGGCGATGGCCAGCTCATCGAACAAAATCATCGCTATCGGCTGCTGCCTTCTGGTGATCTCCTTATATCGAATATCAAGTGGGAAGATATGGGAGCGTACAGATGCATCGCTCGAAACTTTGTCGGAAAGGACTCGGCTGACACTTTTATATATCCAGTACTTGTAAGGATGCATCCCTGAAATATAAAAAAGACAACTTTTGATTTCCTATTGTCGTTCATTTTTTCCAGAAAGACGAAAAATAATCTTAATTCGTTATTGGTTGCCTAATAGTATAGTTTGAAAATCTTTAAGTTTAATGTGCCAAGTTTATAATGCCACAAAAAGGACTAACAAAACAGTCCCTAGGGTGTTAGTTACCGACTACATATTTTTATTTAGTATAGGTAACAGAGTTCCAGAGTTAAATTTAGTGTAACAGCTGCCTGGTGAAAATCTTCCAAATGTTCCTCTCTCATATAGTACCTAAGTAAATGTGCAGCAGGAGCGAATTGTTATATTACTTTATATATTAAACCAAAAATGAATTTAAAGGCTCTATTATGGTCTTCAATGAGCAATTGGTGATTTGTCTGATTGTTAACTGAAGGTGTCTTATTTTGACCAAACTGTAGTACACATTTTTTAATTACAATCAAATCTTTAACTACAATTGTGAACCATGATAGATGCATTAACTACATTTGAACTGATGTTGTTAAGATATTCATATATACGTATATTGTAATCATATATAACATGCCCGCATATGTACATATGTATAAGTACGTGCCTACATTTACTTACTATATATATAAAGCGAAATGTGTAAAGTATTCATAATTTATAATTTAATAAAATAAAGTGCATTTGATTAGTGTTTGAAGATTTTTTAGTAAGATAATTTACAATACTTTATTCGAGGCTGAAGCGGAGACGCTTAGCGGGGTCAGCCGGACTCAGCACAGACGAGAGATCTGCAATGCATCTGAATGTGAGATAGGATTTATATTCTGATTTTAATATGTGGTTGCAAAACAACCTTTCTGAATGGGCTTTATATCGAAATATGACGTCAATTTAAAATATATATCAAATTTAAACATTATTAACCCATTCCTAGTAAGGAATCTATTAAACAAAAATTATTGTTCCTTCAAGTTCTACGCTTTTCTTTTCGTGAGATTATCCGCGCAAAATGCTTATTTTTTATTTTTTTCGCGGTAGTGAATGTTTGAATTAAATTGAATACAATTCTCTGAAGTCCATAAATTTAGGTTTATTGAATATTGTGATATTTTCACACGCAGAGAATTGAATAAAAACCATGCATATAAAAAGAACTCTTTGTGATATATCATACACACTGAAACGTTGTGATAGATAATACTAGCTTAATACTATGATAATACTATGCTTTGTTATACGAGCACTGTTATTGCCTTTAGGAATTTTCTATCAAGTCAAAAGGACAATTTGTGTGGAAAATCTTTAAGAAAAGTTTTTTTCCCAGATTTTTACAGATATGTAATCGATCCTAAATTAAACATGTCCATTTCATCTTAACTGTTGCACCCTGATATAATATCAAATTATAGTATTAAAAGTTATTGGTTAATTTGAATCGAAAAAGTCTTGGCGTTTAAAACGTACATTTGTATGTATGTATATTATATCAAATGTTTGAAGAAGTGTGCGACCATGCGACTAAAAATTTTCTTCATAACTATGGAAAGAAAATATAATTGTTTGATGAAAATCTATCAATTAAAAATAGCTCAAGCGAATACCGAATAAACGGTCTATGTCTGTTGTGCAGCGGGGCGCTCCCTCGATGTTGCCTCGTCGCTGACAGTGCTCCAGGACAATCTCATGCACGAGTAAAACAGAACATTAAAAAGCTATAGTAATGTCTCATTCTTTATGTACATAAAGGTGTACGTATATTTTACAATTTATACAATCTTTACAACCTGCAAATACTAACATACAATACTCGTATATTGTAATAAAATAATACATTCAATCTGAAGTGAAATTAACCACTGCTGACCTCGTCAATTTGCTTGGTAGGCTGGCTTGCACGCAGATTAAATATTAAGGACGGAATATTTTTTTGTGTTTGCACTGGTTGCATGCACTCCGACTACCGCGAGTCTCCCATCCCGCAGCGGAGCAAGGATATGCGTATTCCCAATGGTTACCACAATCGTTTGAATTGGGACGTGCAGAGGAATGTCGAATACTGGTTTCAATCTGGAGAAAATGTATAGATAAAAATAAAAATATCAAAAAGAACGGAATCTAATATGGAAAATTTGATTATATAAATTAATTAATTACATCTATTTAATATAATTAATTAATTATATATGTTTAATTATGTTATATTTTAAACCGGCGCTACTAAATTTCCTCCAAAACCAAGAAATTATAAATGAAAAAATTGTACAATGTAACCTGAATTCAATACTAATTTCATTTTAAATTTTTCTGAAAAATTGATCTTGGCGGTAGAGATTTAAAGCGGATTGATTCATGCACTCCTACCCATCCAAACGGCTCATTGTTATGTCGCCAGCATCGTCAGCCACTATGAGGAATTCAGATGCAGTCGTTAGTCCAGTCACTCTTGCTGAAACATATTTTGATCCAAGACTAGTCCCATTAATATTGTAAACATGAACGGAATGAGAGACGTCATCAAGAGCACTGAACGCAACGTGACCTGATGAAGCAAAAGTTTATTTTTGATGAATGGTTAGTCATATTTTTCGGCATGTTGGCAGCGTAACAAAGGGATGGAAATTAATAGAAATTTGTTGGTATCTCTCAGAATTCCAATGTGCCTTTTCGGCAAGAAGAGTTAACCATTTTGGCCAATATGAAAGCGCAAACATCAAGCTAACTTTTATTTAATTTGTTAATTAAAATTTTAAAAAACTGCTGACAAATTTCTGAGATACTAAACCGGCCTTCGATCATTAAACAAAGAATTTTATTAATGAAGTATAATGTTGTTTTTGGGTTTGAAGATCAGACAGAGGACATTATCATCTTTTACGATCAAAGCTACCCCCACCTTCAAGAGATTTTGAATACGCGAAGAGGTATCTAACTTTTATGAAGGCTGCGTTGAAATAAAAAAATTGCAAAATTGTCTCCTTGTTACGCTGCACAGTACCTACTAGGTATCATCTACTCGTATATTAGATGGTAAAGAATTAATTCAACTTACCATGGTATGAGAGTGCAATAAAAGAAATCTGCAAACACTGATCTGTACAACCAATGGGCTTTAGGGTTCTTATAAATTGACCTTCTTGAATTGTGTAAACATTAACTGTGCCGTCCTAAGAGAGAAAGGGAGAGAGAGAGAGAGAGAGAGAGAGAGAGAGAGAGATTAATTTTAAATGTAAACAGAAAAAATAGATATAAATTCACCAAAGACCCAGACACCACCATATCGAGTTCAGTGTACACAGCTACGCTCGTGACGGTGTCATCGTGCCCGTAAAGGGTAATTAACGGCTTGGGCGAAGCGTTGTTTTGTGTGGCTGTTTGTGTCGTTACACTCTGCACAGACTTGTGGACTCCGCTGTTGCTATGTTGCGAGTGAATACTCCAAATAATGCAAGTGCAGTCTTTTGAACCAGTCACCAAATAGAACCCACAGTTGTCGATCGTCAAACAAGTTATTACATCTTAAAATTGAAGGTTTATAAATTAAAGAAAGTTTTTGGGAACTGGGTGCCACTATATATTTATTTCCTATAAACTATAGTCCGCTAAGTCGAAAATCGCCTTTAAAAATTTTTTTTTTCTTGTATACGTTTTCGAGGAATAAATTATTGAATTTATTTTAGGATTTTTGCGGAGATAGTTTGACTTTTTGGACTTTATCTCCAGTTAGAAGCGACCAATTTTATCGTAGAAGAAATTATAAATTCTTAAGTAAATTAGAGAGAATAGAATTGCCAACAAGTATTACTAACATTATTATCCAATCGCGTTAATACTCGTAGTAGCTTCATAGCAATGGACCACATTATGAAAAAAAATTTCTTTTTTTTTGGCCAAAAAGAATATTGAAAATTCACTCTTTTGCCTGGAAAGAATAGAAACCGTAAAAATATGTCAAGTTTGTCATTTTTTAGAGCGTAGGGTTTGTACCTCTATGAAGAGAACCAAAGTTAAATTTCACCTAAATTCCAATTCCAAGGAATCCAAGGCGACCACCAAAAGTGGGTAGAAGAACCGGAGTGTTTTGAGCCCGAAATTTTTATTGCACAAATTGATGGAAAATACCGCCAGACGGACCATGATTAGGAATGGTCGTACGTTAATGATGGCTTTATATACACAAATTATATTCTCTGTACATACGAGTATGATAATTCAAGTATAAGAATTGAGCTCAATAGCTTCAGTACTTCTTAGAAACTTTCCATATCTTTCTTACATTGAGTTTTATATCCCTGACTGCATGGAAGCACCGTCTACAACCTTCTATCAACCAAAAATGGTTGAAGATTAATGCTACCAGTAACACTGGCACATAGCTTTCAATATGCGTGTGTACATTTGAACTTTAAAAAGTAAGGATTAAGCAGGACTTAATCCTTAAAATAGTATTTTCTTCGTTTTAACATTGTTGAAGCTTTGTATGACATTTTCTCTCTACTTCGCTAGAAATTTAAATAAAAATTACTCGTAATTAATAACTAGTAAGAGCGTTAACTTTGGCCTGGCCAAAACTCATATAGCCTACACCCGCATCTGTCGACGATAAAAAGTGGGCATCGACCACTGTCCACTGAATCATTAGTGAAACGTATACTTAATGAACATTTGGCCCCGAAATTGCTAAATGATATATAAAAGTGCTGCTAAATGACTTTAAATAGCATTCAAATAATAACGGTTATTTGTACCAAGGTGCCGTGTGGAGGAAGATATAACTTTCCCTTTGTGCAAGTTGTATACTCGCAGTGAATTGTCCCAAAATCCTCCCACATATAAGAACTTGCCATCGATGCTTACTGCAAATATCTGCGATGGAGCGATTCGATTGTGATGAAAAGGCCCGAAAAGCCGTTTGCGATTTCTTCAATAAACGAAATTTAGAATTTAGAAATTTAATTAAAAAATTAAATTGCGCCAGCGACGACCTACCTTTCATTTCTTGCGGTTTGATCAGCTTCAAAGAGAAATCCTCTGTCTTTGTCAAACGATATCCACGAATTGGAGCTTATGATTCCCGATTTTGATATTGTAACCAACACGTCTGGGCTTAGCTGAAGGAAGGAGCGAGGTGGACTACGTGGTACATTTAAAAAGACTACGGGATCGTCCGCCGTAGATAGCTCACAATAATCTTGCGTTATCTTGTCGAGGAAGTGTGTGAAATTTGGTCGTTTTAATTCAGCGCGCAGAAGTTTGATGGTAGTTTCGCTCTGTGTCAAACGACGGGGATGCGCCTGACGCAGCAGTTGGGAAGGTATTTGTCCAAAATTGTTAATCATTCCTTGAAAAGTTTATTTAATTTCAACTTGAGCATTTTTCAAATCTACATTAGAGGTGTACCTACCTTCCACAGCTTCACGCTCCGCATCATTTTTTATTTTATCTAAATCAACAGCTCCTTCATACGAACAATAATAGAACACGTTTAGTGCATCGACGGCTTGAGGTCCTCTTTGTTTGTAGCTATAGTAAAATTGATATTAGTGAAATGATTTTAGTATTAGTATTATCAGGCGTGACAGTATTAAAAACATAGAACTTAAAAACCATTTAAGTTACAACGACTTACTCTATTTAACGCTCTCGAATTATGGACGTCTTTTCAAATATAATGAAATCATGCGGAATTATTATTTTTGTATAATGGCATTATTTTCATTCTAAAGCTCAAAAACAGAGCAACATTATAAGGTAAAAAATTTGATGTAAGCCCATTAATTCCGTTTGCACAAAGTGGTTTTGAACAAGTTTCGGTCAATCTATGCCTAGAGGGCATATGTATTGTCAATGTATTGAAGCGCTCTGATAAGGAAATAAAGTTTAGAGCTGTCCAGTCCATTTGTGAAATACCTGCTCATTATATATACATATATATGTACATTGTATTTGTAGCTTTTCAGTGTATTTTTTACATCCTAAAAATTCTCAATTGAAGTGATTTTGGAAGACTGTTTTGACGCACCACCATAAGAAAAATCTCAATACGCCACTGATACCTGATGATACAGCAAAGAAAATATAAATTACCCGAAAATTAAGTCAATCCAGTGATGAAGGTTTTGACTAACGAATTCTGACTCCAGCGCTCTTCTATGTATTGCAACGAACTCTTCGGCTGTCGTCGCCCAAGGAGGTAGTATGACATTGTCCACTTTTTCTTTCGTTGTTTGCAAATAGCCCAAATCAAGCCTGTATATGAAAAAGACAAATTCAGATAAATTTGAAAATATTATTGGTATTATACTCGTAATATAATTAATTAGAATTGTATAATATAAATATATATGTATTATAATACGTGTATATGTATTATAAATAACTTGCTTGTTGCGATTTTTCAAAAACTCCGGAAAATAGAAAAACTCGGGAATGAGTTCTTTGACATCGTTTGGATTGTCCATGAGCAATTTCCATGCTTGTGGGATCGAATGGAATTGCCGATCAGCGACATCGAATCGTCCACTTTGTAGGTCTACATGGAGGGAGGTAAATGGTTCGACACGCATTAAATAATGCAGCACACCTCCCGAATTAGAATAGTGGGTTCCGTAGTGAAATTTGGGTGTGTTTCCCGACGGA
This sequence comes from Conops quadrifasciatus, assembly GCA_949752815.1. Lineage (NCBI taxonomy): Eukaryota > Metazoa > Arthropoda > Insecta > Diptera > Conopidae > Conops > Conops quadrifasciatus. Next base: position 18,632,593 of record OX457079.1, read on the forward strand.
TCCTCGAAGGAGTCGTATTTGGAACGAACTTCCGCTTCGTTTTTGGGATTTACCTGCACTTGTGGAGCACAAGGACACATATAAGACACATGTACACATATGTACTTTACATACAAAAGATAATATTTACCACTCCAATAGGCTTTTTTAGATCCCTGTAGGATTTAGGGTCCATCAAGTTCAGGACATCACTTGTGTAGTCTGCCAGAATCCAAGGAAAAACCGGATACTGGCCCAAATCGTTATACGATCGTCCTGACGGTTATAGTAAGTATTGTGAATAACTGATTGACATACAAATAGAATTACGGTTTTTGTACCCTACACCTATACTCACTTCACAAAAAATGGGCGTAAGCCGCTCACTGGTATACTAAAGAGTTTTCCAATAGGGACGAGCCGATGTTGACAATTGTTAACATCTTTATCATTTCGACGTGCTGTTTAATCGTATAACTTGCCAGGCTAATTGGGCGTTACTGACTGAATTATAAACAGCAGATTTGACAGACGTCGCTAAAGACTGTCAACATCGACCCGTCGCTATTAGAAAATCCTTTATATCATATATGGAGGTTTTTGTTAAAAAGAGCTTTGTTGAAAGTGCGTTACTAGAACGAAAATTACGGCCTTACCCACCAGCTGTTCGACATATACAGGTGTAGGGTGTATGCGCCTCGGTAACACTCCTACTTATTTTGCTTACCTGCAATCGTGTTTAACTGCATGAGGTACTCAAAATTCGATATTTCTCTTTGCACCCATTTCTGGGTAAGACCGGATGAACGTAATAATTCGGACGGAGACCTGCCCGATCCGTACAGTATATTTGGTGGATTTAGGCTAAGGATTTTTGTGAAAACTTTGTTTCGCGTCTGTAACAAAACTAGTTTCTTTGATTCTGTTTAGTGCTTCAAACGGATTAAGTACCTTTGTGGAGAAGTTTAAAAAATGACTAGTTTGATCCAGTAGAAATATCTCCAAGGCACTGCGGCGCAAATTATATTTTCGCAAATGGATCTCACGCATCTGATTCATTGAGAAGCTGTGGAAGATAAATGATTCATGCGTTCTTAAAGTATTTTGTATGATAATCACCAGAAGTCATTTCTTAAGCATTTCTCTGTTGGCGCACTAAGATCCGTAAATGCAAAAAGCGTCCCACTGACCTCGATCTTGCCCTTGATTTTAGACATTAATGTAATAAGTTCGCATTCTTGTGAAATGACGAACTTTTCTAAGGCTACGTCTGGTTGGAGCTGCGCATCTATGGATTGTCTCAGCTCTTCTTCCGGCAACAAGTTGTTGTCGTCGTCGGCGGGAATGTCATCGACAACTGCTTTTTTAATAGTGGAATCAAATTGTGAAATATATCTGTAGATAATAAAAGACAAAAGATAATCACAAGAAAAACTTCACATGACGAGTTTTTGCATATTGTAAAGCAAGTTTTGGGCGTGTAGGTCGAGTCGACATATGTATGTATGCCACGCAGTGCTTTGGAAAATAGAGAATACTGAAATACATATATTTTTCGGCCAGAAAACACTTTTTGCCTCAAAAATGCAAAAACTTTAATTAGGTGTACGCACAGATCTCGCAGAGATTCTCATGTCTGGGGCAAGGTACATTCTACGTATAATGAGAAGAACAAGAAGAAAAGGTACTAAGAAAAATATGTACTTACTTTTTATCATGAATAGTTGCTGCCGCATTGTCACGCAATTTTGCTGCGTCCTCGTGTGTTTTTGGATGAAGCTGAGGTTCCAGCTTAAGTCGCATTCTTGTTGGATTTTCGCAATTCGAAAGAGTCCACAGTTCTTCAAAACTTTCACTTTAATATAATAAAAGATTAAAAAGTGAAACGTTTATTTAAGCATATCTTTTTGCGTTATTAACATTAAATATTTGAATTAGCTTTAACATTTAAGACTAGAAAGGAAAGACCGTAGCGGTTTTCTGAATTCATGTTAAGCAAACGCGATTTTCTCTTCCTTTCATGACTTTCATTTATTTCTTATTATTTAAGTGAAAAATGCAAAGACCATGTAGTTATATAATTTTTTTTAAGTATAAACCAGTATGCGGAAAAGGTATCGGCAAGGTTAACAAGATCCATATGTCCGAAATGCATAAATATTAATTTAAACATTTAAATTTATAAAAAGTTTTTAACAATCTTTCATTTAATTGCGAATTTATCAGGCTTTATACACTATGAAGAGGAAACGGTCAAAATGACCGCTGCGCCCTTAATAGGTATGATGAAAACTGGTTGATAAAAGAGTCTATTACAGAGGTGGGACAACTACTGTCCGCGGGCCAACTGGGCCGGTCTGAAATTTCTATGGGCTATGTAACATTGCAAATTTTTAATTAACCAATTTGTCAAATTGTTTTCGTTTTCTGTACAAATCTGTCAACTCTCATACGTAGCTTGAGAGGATGGACCAGGATGAACTTAAAAAACGGCAATCAAACAATTTGATGTCGTCGAGGCCAAATCACGAATTTAAGCTGTGTCCTAGTGTGGTGAATTACAATGTTCCAAAAGTAAAGTTTGACAAATCATTATCGAAAGCAAGTTTCCCAAATTTAATATCTCACGCCCAGAAGATCAATGCCATGTTTGCTTATCTTATATATTGTATATGAACAAGTATTTTCTACCATGAATCTTAGGAAGAATTCTATTGGAAATCAGAAAAGCTGACAGATGAGCATTTAGCATGGCCTCTCAGAATTAATATTGTACGTTGTAGTTTGAACCGCAATATAAGAAACTTTTAAAAATGCTAAAAACATGCTGCTCATCGTGTAGCCTGCCATTGTGATTTTGCATTACTGACTGAATTATAAACAACAAAATTGACGGACGCCGCCAAAACAATATGGCCACCACAGACCGTCAACATTGACCCGTCCCTATTGAAAAAACCTTCTATTGTTTTTAAAATTTTAGAATAAAATTAATTTATTTAATAAATTATAATAGCCCGCAAAATTTTTTTCTTGTTTTTCGGCCAGCTCCCAAAAAAGTTTGCCATCTCTGAGTCTAGTAAACGGTTTAACGTTAACTGCATGAATCCAAATTGATCAGTTAACAGCAAAAATTATTTTTAAAAGTAATTAATAAATGTTATGGTACTTTTATTTGTGATGAAAAGGGAATTTATGTACGACATAATTGCACTGACATGCAAATTTTCGGTTTTTCTAAAAAAAAATATATCATACATAGAAATTTTTTATTTTACACGACGTATCGTCTATTTACATCAACCTCAGGGAAATAACGATTTGAATTGAATGTAGATATGCACCGTGTGAAAAATGGATAGAAATGACATTTTATCGATCGAGCCCACTAAGCCCATCATTAACGTTAATATTTGAATTTCTCATTTTCTGATAATTAAGCTGATCTACGTTTCGCCAACACGAATCACTTCGAAGCGCCTGTGAAAACTTTAATTCAGTTTTTTTTCTTATTCTGTTTTTTTATGTTCAGAAATCTTATGGAATGCCCAATACCAGGATGGTCATTCGACTATCCACATAATTTCTTAACCTAGAAATTGTGTATTTGTAGAAGTAATACAATGAAATTTGCTTTTTGTTTGTTTTTGTAAAAGTGTGTTTAAGCGTTTTATCGAGAGTTCGTTAGGCCAAGGCTTAGCCTAACGCAATTATAGGAAGCTTAAGTTTAGGCATATGGCAGAATAAGACAAGCTTCTGCGAATTCTTAATCGCAATTTTTGGAGATATTCTCTAATAATAATTCTCTAATTTTTTTTTGTGATTACATGTGTATTTACATTGTATGTACATTTTATTTTAATTTATTCATCCAAAAGGCATATTATACGTCATGAATTCTGCATGATATCATAAAAGAGCATTAGGGTTATATTTGCCAAGAACTAAAATATGTACTTGTATTTCTAAATTTCTTGATTAAGGCCGATCGAATTCTGTTCAGACTTGAAGCTTGCTTACTTAAGCGATTTGAGGGGAGAAAGGGGGGGGGGGGGAGGGGGACGCCCAACCCAGTCCAATTTAAAATTTAGCAAATCGAATAAGTTCCTTTTTACAGAAATGACTTCATTACTGCCGTCTACAGGTTTTTGGTTCAGTAAACCGCCGCCACCAACAGTCGCTGGTTGCTGCCACAGCAATTTCCAGTGCCGGACTTGTCTGGCACGATTTTCAATTGCTTAGAATTGACCATTCTTATCGTAGCCGTTTCTTAGATTTCTTTTGCACGACCGCATAAATATGACAATATATATGTACATAGGAGTCTGAGCCGAATTCGATAAAAAGAAGGCGAGCAAGTTTGTTAGACAATAACTAAGCACGCATTGCGTTGACTTGTTGGCCAACGCGTTAATTTTTAATTGGCTTTCAATGTTTTTGTTAAAGTAACGTAAAGTAACGTTAAAAAACAAGCCCTGTAGGAAAAGGGTACTCAATGGAAAAGTAAAAAAATACATAGTTGCTAATCTACGATTCTTAGTCGGTACAATGCTCATTAAGTGTTAAACGAATATCGTAAAAACTCTAAAAAAGTTTTAAAAGTTTCTTGAAAATCGAAGCCTTGAGAATCGCAGTGTTTTCCTTCTGAAAAGTGATTTTCTTGTGAAGACCTACAAGTTTTCTTTTTATTTTCGAAATAGTCCTAATCATTTCCTATAATTTAGGACAAAATCCAATTCTAAATCCATTAGGCTTGCTTTGAAAGGAAGTGAATCTTTATTTAAACATTGCACACACGTTTTACTAGGTCTCTCTCTTATGGTGCGTTTTTAATTAAAAAACGACACGCTTTCCTATTTAACATAGTATTTTATCTGAAATTGGAGTACAATCTGTATTAGTATCGACTACACAAAAATTAATCGATGTGAGCTTCTCCTCTGGGTATTGAGAAGCAGCATGCGTGCTACCGCGTTAAGGCGGTATAAAGTGGTTTAGCTTTGGATCTGGAAATATCCCTTTTAAGCACAAACGGCGTTGGCTAAAACTACGCATGAACGTTCGCTGAATTTTCTCTTAGCAACACATAACTTGAAAGTTGCAAGAGCTCGAAAGTGCGGGCCAAAAACCGGTGAGCCACAAGGTCGCGTGATGGAATTTTCAGCAACAGTCATGCGTTGTTATCGGCAGAGCTGCGACGCAACAGTTGCTTTAATGGTCGTGTGAGTGCGAGGAAGTGCGAGAGTGGATTTGTTGGTTGCAACCAATCCAGACCAGCGTTAAGAATTTAGCGATCTAATTTGGGGAGTACAGACATACATATGTATGTATTTATATACTCTATAAAATATTTGTGCATGCATGTATGTTTCTTTGTTTGACTGAATCAGTAGACCCATTTGGTTATAGCTTTCGACAATGTCCTCTGAACTTTGAACATTTCTTTCGCATTTAAATCCTCATTTATTTACGTTAAAACGCATAACAACGGATTGCTGGATTGAGAAAACATTTTTCTATTTAATTTTAATTATTCATCCAATTTAATTATTCATCCGAGAAAAATTGATTGCTTAGAATTTCCGAATCCGAACCCGGAGTAATTCTGAGTAAAAGAAAGGTTAGGACAGGTTACACTACGAACAACATCTAGGTGGGTGGAGCTGACCACGTGTCGAAGGGCGAAGATGTTCATTAAAAAACCACTTCATGAGAGACCGATTTATTTGGTCGAACACAGTAGTCGGTGGCGTAAAGAGAATGGACTAATTCGTCTTCTCTTACTTCTGGTCTGCTATGATTATCTCCGCTAGAAAGCTTGTTCGATTGGGTAAACTTCCAATGAGTAATTGGAGTCCCACGCGTCAATTAGAACTTTAATATGTTTCCAATGAATTAGGTAATGCTTGTAAGTATCCACGGTGAGTCGTAGGGACTCATTTATGCATAGATTTTCATAATTTTTTGTTTAAACCGAGGTCTGCACATTTTATGTGCTTTAATACAAATTTTTAAGTTAGTTTTAAACTGACTTATATTTATATATGTAGTATATCAATAACTGAAAGAAACAATAATTGAAAGAAAATTATTAGGTTCTATTACAGATTTTATTTTATGATCTGATTATGGCAGCATTTGACAGCGTTCACGGAAAAACACATCTAAATATTTACCTTAATTAATTTTCAGTATTCATTGTTAAATCGCTCGATGTGAGGCAATCGGCCCAAAAGAGTAGCCAAAATGATTGTCAGTTAGATTTTTCTTCAGTTGACTGGTGCTGCCATAACAATGCAGCTGTTGTTACTAGATTCCATACGAAGAAATTTTCATTATACTTAAATCCATTTTAGTAGACCGACTGCTGGCCGCAGCGGCTACATTCTTTAAAGGCTTATAAAACTAACCACCTCGGACAGAATCTACCTCAAAATAAAATTGCATTTCTGCGAGTGAGCATCTCGAAGCACAATGTTTGCCAAGGTACATAAATTCCAGACAAGGGGCATTGTCTTGATATTTAGGTTATCACAACAGTCACAGAACCGACAATTTCTTTGCTTTTCTTATAGGTGGTGCTGTTTATCTGCCTGGCAGTGCCGGCCACTAAAGCAGCTCCTGGGCACGATGCAGCGGGATATGCTCCAACAATATCCTATTCAGCACCAAAGCTACTGGCAGCGCCAATAGCGTCCTTTGCTGCTGCTCCGTATGCGCCCTATGGTCATCCCGCCGCTCCGACTGTGGTTGTCGCACAACCCTCTCCAGCCATTGTGGCCGCGCCTGTCGCAGCAATAAAGGCAGCACCCGCAGTAGTTGCCGTGCCGGAGCCTTTCGATCCGAATCCGCAATACAGTTTCTCCTACGGAGTATCGGATCATTCGACTGGCGATTCCAAGTCAGCAGAAGAAACGCTACACAATGGCGTCGTTCACGGCAGCTACTCTTTGACTGAACCAGATGGAACGATACGAAAGGTCACGTATACTGCGGACAATGTGAATGGGTTCAACGCAGTCGTGGAGAGGAAGGGTGTGGGGGCAAAGCCCGTGGTAGCTGTTGCAGCAGCTGTGCCCGTCGTTGCAAAAGTTGCCTACGCTGCACCCGCCCTTCCATACGCCCATCACCATAAGTAAGCCCCGACAAGGACATACATACATATGTCTGTGTGTAGTTCTTCCTTACCAAGTTAGCAAGTTATCGCTTTCTTGAATTGTGCTTTGCCAGACTCATTAACGTTTCCAGTGCAGTGCGTATTGCCATCGTCATCAGCAGACTACTTCGTCCTTCGTACTCGTTCTCATTTTATAATAACAATAGGCAATCTCATACCTTCAGCTGTAATACTGTATTTATCTTAGGATTATGTATGTTTACATACGAGGTAGTCTCGTAGTGAAATATGAATATTAGCATTTATCGAATAAAGAGTTCGGTACAAAAAAAGAGTTTTGTTTTTGTGAAAAATTACTTCTGCCTTAGGATTCCATGGTTCTGATGCACTGACTAAGTAGCAGAAGAACTTTCAGTAATTTGGAGACAAAAAATACTACAGTGCTATGCGAGTACATTCTTCGCAGTTTATTCATTCTTACAGCTTTATCATTTAATAGCTAGTTAACAATAGTAACCATTCTTACCATACTCTTAGTCCATATAGAGGTTTTTTTGGGACTTCTTTTGAAGGTTGACTTCGCTTTCTGATAAAAATATGTGTACATACGAGTATACACTTACTATTTTCTCAATGATTTCTCATGATTCTCAAATGATGGAAAAAATTATTAAATAAATTATTAAATTAAATTAAATTAAAATCGAAATTTTTAATTCTTTTCATATTAAAAAGCAAAAACTACTAAAACTCAGATAGTAAAAAGGAGTTAGTTATGATAACTTTTCAATAGCTTTATAAAATTTGAAGTAATTGAAATAGATACATGTATAGTAATAAGATTTTCTACAAGTCTTCTAAAATTGTAGCACTGAATTGTCGCATTCATCGTCAATTCATATTAATGACTTAATGAATCACTTTTATTCAATTAATCTTCATGAAGTTTTAGATTTTCTTTTGAAATTGAAGTTTATATGAAATTCATAACGAATTATTGGATGATATTTCATTTTTGATTGAGAAAAATATTGTTTGAATATATTCGAATTTGATATATTTATTATTCTTCATAAAATTCACCGTTTGTGAGGGTTCAGGATTCGCTAGCAATAGATAATTTGAGGTTTTTATATGCACACATCGAGCGACGTTTGCAGAAGCTGTGTAGATTCGGAGAAGTAGAAGGAGAAGGAGGAAAGGAGCTTTAAGTTCCTCTGCGAATGCTGAACACTCGATAGCCAGAGATCAGATTGTATAGTATGAGATTATTGCAATAAGAGATGAGATTATTGCCTTATTGCAATAAAGAATAAGAGCAACTACAAAGTGGCTTTGCTGCCAGCTAAGATTGACTAGCTTGATAGGCATAGCCTACATAACGCATAGCATACATAATAAATAATTGTATTATTCATTTTTGTAATAAAGGTGTATAATAATAAGTTCTATCTTAAAAAACTTTCAAAATTAATAACTTCTTTTAATAGAATGCACTAAAAAGAACTGCACTCAACTAAAATACATTAAGAAATATGCCATTTACAGTTAGCACTCAGCAAGAGTTTCAATTTGATATCACACACGGCCCATTTGGACAACTCCAAAGGGGGACTAGTTACCACCCCCGCCCCAAAAGACCCCAATCGTAAGATTTGTTTACACCATCGAAAGATATTCATTGACTTATTCTATATATATTAAATATATCTATATTCGATATCTTATTCTATATATATATGTATATATAAGAACATACATAGTATATTATGTGCATAATTATGAAAATTTTTGGTTACGATTTGTCTTATATTATACATACATATGTATATTATGTTTGTACTGTATTTAATGTGAGTGCAATGCCTTTCGTTAAGTTACACTTGTTTTATTTTTTCACTTGATCGCTTGATTTAATCGTTTACTATGCAACTTGTGATATCAAATAATATTAGGCGTATCATGTAAATAAATATCTGGGCTACATACCTCCGCACATATGTATGACTACGTGCGTACATAGCGACTATAGGCTGTTGATAAACGTACGCGCAAAGCACTGTGATGGCGTGAACTCAGCCTTCGATTTAATCTTACGCAACTCAGTTTGAGCAGCCTATGCAGGCTTCGAAAAAAGAGGGCGAGCCGCAATAGAATGCGCCAAGTGCGTGTTGTTGCTCCAGTAGCAAATCGGCGCAAGCGCTAAATTCGATTCAACAGAGGGAAATTCGCAATAACGCCACCGAGCCGCACCATGCTGCCCTGAAAGACACCCCCCCGTCGCACAAGATTTAGTGTCTGCACGGTGCGAGCGTCACTGTTGACGGCTTTTGCCACTTTGTTATTGTATAGGCCTAAATATCATTCAAAATCTTGTCTGTTGACGACAAAAACTGAATTCTTTTTGAGATTGCTGTTTTTAATTTTTTGCATAAATATTTCCAATTCAAACAGGGCGCGGGCGGGCGTGCAATTTGCCTTATTGCGGTGGCTATATAAAGTAGATTCGGGTCCAGCAAAGAACCACAGAGCGACTTCATTTGTTAGACACAGCAGACATGGTTAAGCAGGCAAGTCCTTGGGTGGAGCGGCATCTACAGGAAATTTTGATAACGCTATATTTACTATGTTGCAGTTGATTATCTTTTTGGGGTTGGCGGCGGTGACAGCAGCTGTTGTGCTACCGGCTCCTGCTTATCCCGGCCTTGCAGGTTATCCTGGGCTCTTGGGCGCGCCCGCTGTGGCCAAGATAGCTGCTCCGATTCTTCCCGCATTAGCAAAAGTTGGTATTCCAGCTATCGCTAAGGTAGCAGTGCCGGAACCGTACGATCCAAATCCACAATACAGCTTCAATTATGACGTGCATGTAAGTATGCAATTCACGTACGCAAGATCACCCACTTGGGATGTCTAAGCTTCACAAAACTTATACTTAAGGATGCTGCCACCGGCGATGTGAAGAGCCAGCAGGAATCGCGCTCTGGCGACGTGGTACAGGGTGCCTACTCGTTAATCGAACCCGACGGCACCAGACGTCTGGTTGAGTACACTGCCGACCCGGTGCACGGATTTAACGCCATCGTCCACAGAGAACCGGTCGCAGTGAAAGCAATTGCGCCTGTGGCGAAAATCGTGGCTCCAGCTATTGCGGCTCCTTTGATAGCCCCGGCCTACGCTAAGCTGCCGGCCATCCCAGCGCTGGCTGCAGCGTACCACGGATAAGCCTTCGCTCTAATACTTAGTTACTCCCACGAATAGCGTACACAACGATTTCGACCTCCAGCTAATAATAATCGCACCATGATCACATCACATCACATCAGATGCCATCAAGCTTGTGGACCCATCCATAAATACGTACATAAGTATGTCTTCTGAGCACCCAACCTACTTTAGCTCAATGCAACAAAGACGCCAAAACATGTGTGCAGCCTGTACCGCAGCAAGTCCTGTGTCGTTATAAAATGCCAGAGCCTGGTTACGCACGCACACACGCACAAGCATCTATCGAACACATCACTATTCACTACGCACACACACTCATCCGATTGTTGGCCGTGAATTCGTGTCAGTCGTATAATATATCGTTTTTGCTTTGATGATTTCATTTTGTACATTTTCTTCTGTTTACATGCGTATATTACTGTTACTTAATATTGTATTTTAAGACTATTTGACCGCGATAAATTCTATGTTAAAAATAATATAAACGTATTAAAACATGCAATAAAAAATAAATTATTTCATACAGCGCTTTTTTCAAAATTGTGCGATATATCTAGGCTTTGGGCTAGACACCGTCCAGCCGGTAAAAGCAACTACCAAGAAAGTAGTACACATCGGTTGCATTGAAACAAGTAATGAAACGTTTACAAAGTCTTATATACATACACATTTATACGAGTATGTGCTTACTGACTGCCCAAATAAAACTTCATAACCCTTTTGGGTCTTTTATGGATCAAAAAGAGAACAATAAAGGTTGATAACACACAGAGCCAAAGAGCTCTAAAGTGCGGAGTAACTATTGAAGTTACATATAATGGAAATGTTTTTTTTTTACTTTATCAAGTTTAACTTACCCTGCTGACCAAGGCCCCCGAGGACCATAGAGGAATCGTTTTATTATTTTCCACTTTCTTTTTATGAAACTGTTTTTTGTTTTCTGACTAATCGCCAAAGAATTTTGACGTACCACCTCATCCATTTGGCGCGCCTTCCAAGGCATGATAATTTTTTCCTATGGTTAATGATTGAAAGATGGAGAATTCAGTGGAGCGAGTACATTCCGGCGAAGATTTTTAATACCTGAAATCGATGGCGACTCTCTTCTTGCATTGCACTACAGCTATTGGAATTAGCTTTACACGCCTCGTAGCATTCGGCCCAGAAACGGTTGATAGGTTCCCATAACTCTAGTTCAATATCGCGCTGGTAGGAGTCGTAGAGAGGCCTGACCTAAGTAGATATTAATAGTTAACATTTAATTATTTGGCAGAAACTTTAACTAAGCCTAAGCTTTAACTTTAACTAAGGCTTCAGTATAACTTAATTAACTAATATAAGTAAGGACAGACAGGAGCAGACAGATGAATAATATTTTTTCCGTCAGAATTTTTATACGTCTTTGCAGATCAGGTCCATAGAACAGCGTGGTATAAATGGTGTAACATCTATAACATTAAAATAATACGTAAATGTAAATTTTTAATGGAATTTACTTAGAATTATGGAATTGAAATATATTATTTAGAATAGCTTGGAATTTAATGGTCCTGAGTAATTTATTTCAATGTGGAAAAGCATTTTGGTTTTGGCAGTAGGCTTGTCCAGATCTGTATGCAGACACAAGTGTTAAAAGTTGTTTTCAAAACTGCGCTCTAACAAAACACATAAGCAATGCACTATCATAGGTATGTACGTTCCAGAGAACTGGTACGCATAAAACGTTCATGTTCCCGCGCGGAGGGTAATGCTCCTGCAGTGTTCGAGTACAAGAAGGGTACACCCGAGCACTCGCGCACAATCAAAGAAATACATATTTAAGGTAACATTACCATTGCAGTTTTGTTAAGCTTTTGTTAAACAACATCAAGTAAAATAGCTACTTTCATTCGCTTTCTAAAATTTCAATGGTGTTTACTATACAGTTTTGTCTGCAATTTTTTTTTGGACTGAGATTCATTGACTCTCGAGAAGCAGGTAAAATTTTCTTTAGATAGTTCACATTTCAACAGTGTTAATTTTTCTTGAAATAACTTCAGTTCCGATGCTAAAGTAACGATGGATGGATCGTGAAGACGACTTAAATTCAGAGTTCAGATTTTTAGGCAAGTACGATATGTGTGTCTGTTGTACACTGAAATCCATAGAAGTTTTGTATAGGCAGTAATACATATTTTGTGTTGTCTATGGTCGAAGCAATTACAAATACTTTTTCAAGGTACAAAACTCTTACAATTTATTGATTTAAAAAATGTTTTATTGTCCAAAGCCGTAATGAAACAATTAAATCAAATAAGCCACAAATTTGTAAAACTGCAGTAGATGCAGGAATACGCTTAAAAAGAAGCACTTTTTGTAGACTGAAGGATATAATCCTTTTCCAGGAGGATTTTCGCTTATAAACTTGTAGGCACAGACTTAGGAAATCTTAAAACGATTTAACCAAGCGATTTAACCAATTCAAATCATGTGAAATAATTTGGAAACATGCGACGAGAGATGGAATATCTACATATGTATATATAGTATTATACAGAAGTGTTATACAAAGTGTTTTTTGAAATTTTCAATATATTTTCATGTAAACTTTTTAGTTTGTTTTAAAAACGTTCTATATACATTTTTTTTTTTATTCGATATTATGCTTAAAACAAAAAAGCGACCTAACAAAAATGTTTTAAAATAAAAAAAATTATTCTTCTTCTTTCGATATGTGTTGGTAACACTCAAGAACAAACGTAACACTTTTGACAAATGTTTTTGTGTTCTTTTTAGATTTATTTCATATTTCTTCTAGATAAATTATACACTTTAGTTTAGAACACTAAACTTCTAAATTTTTTGTTTTTTGGCCTTAATCCATACTGCGATAGAGCGCCGCTGGAGCAGCGCCACTCAACCGTATAATGCTGCTCAGGAAGCAGGGGCGCGTAAACAAACCAAAAAACTAAACTTCGCGTGAAACAAAGGAACAAGTTAACATGTCTTCACTGGAAGACTGCTTGGTACATTTACCGGCAGAACTCGTTCCACACGATAACACTAAGCTCTGCTAAGCTTGTAGATTACATCGTATAACTGCAGACGACAGGTTCAACTATAAAGCGGCTTAGACATTGATTGAAAGGGGGTGCAGTATTGTGCGCCTTCCGGAAAGACGATTTTGCTTAAGCAGCAAGCAAAAAGTCCTCATCCTTAGACCTGATAGAATGCGTGCGAGACTGAGAAGCCTTATCTTCACTACTTCTGTAATTCGAGGACGGATAGCGTTACAGGTAAAGTGTCTCACCCGAATCACGCTTACAGTTTTTCAGCGTTAAAAATGATAACTCAATCAGAAACTTAAAGACTTAAAGGATGCACTTGAAGATGTTCGGAAAGCGAAAAAAATCGGCAGCGAAAACAGGAAAAACATTGAAAATTATATTTGCTGGCGCGTAACCGACTCATCTTGCGCCTCGCCGCTAACACCTACGGCAGTGCTCTTTGAAACTTGAAACGGCCGTCGAATTCCCGGCACAGACAAATTCACTTTCATGCAACACGATCAGTCAGTCGGAGAAAGTTGTTCAGCGAGTTCTCTACGTTTAAGAGTAAACGCTTTCAGAGAAATACACGGTTTTTGCAGCTAAGCGGGCTTACCTTACCGATCGGTTTTGAGGATTTTAAGGATGGTTTTTAATCAACTAATTGGTGTAAGTAATTAAAAGTTACAGAATGCTGTTGGGAAGCGTCAACCATAAGGTGAAAACACTGTCTGACTTCTCTAAAAATTTTTGCAAATCTGCTTTTGAACAAATCCAAGCTGAGGCGACGCGGGTTATATTAAAGTGTAGTAATTTTTTTAAGTTGGCGGCATGAATATAAATTACACGAAACAGCTTTAATAAATTGTCAGCAATCATAAGCCCTTTCTTCTAGCCCGCGATTGAAGATTTTGCTTTCGAATTTGTCGATCTCGGTTTAACGCGGTTTAACAATGGTGGAAAATCAACAGTTTCACAAAAAGTTAAAAAAAACGCTTGAGAATTGTGCACTCGAGGATTCGTTATTTCGACAAATGTGTCAAATGTGTCATCTTTTGGATAGATTCCAAATTTTAGAAAGATTTGGAATTAGTTGCGGTGTATCACTCAGCTAAGTCCTGGGTTCGTTTGTCTAAACTAAACAGCGTCCCTGTCGCCTAATCTTGATAATCTCCTCTTCTAGGATCTTTGTAGATTACATCATGTTCAAGGTAATAATGTTTATATGGTCCCTTTTCGAATATTTTCCGTACTGCTCTCGCCGTATTTAGCCGGAAGTTGTTACGCCTCTTCGAAACGATGCTTGATGCAATCTACGAAGGCGGGTTAAAAAGTGAGTGACTTTTTAAATTTGCCATGCAGTAACTTCAAATGCCACACTGCTTCCATCAACATCTATCTATTAATAGACTGCTGTAAAATTTTTACCATGGCATTTGGACCATGGCAAAAATAAATTGCGCTAGGAAGTGCTACCCCATCCAGCATATTCTCTAGATGTAGCCCCCTGCGACTATTTCCTGTTTCCAAACCTAAAGAAATGGCTGAGCGGTAAAGGCTTCGGCTCGAATCACTTAAATAAACGCGTATTTTGAGGGCTTTGAGAAAACCTATAATTTGAAAGGAATACAAAATTTTTAAAAACGCTGGAATAAATGTATCGAGCTAAAAGACGACTATGTTGAGAAAAAAAATGCTTATTTGCCGAAAAGAATTTCTTTTATTAAAAAAATCACTGCTTTATCAACCTACCCTCGTATTTTATTATATTGCATTTCAATTATTTGTTTTTATATTTCAGATATTAACATTCCTGACTTTACTTCCGGAGTTTTTGTTAGCCAGCGAAACCACAAGGAGCATTGTGCCAGCTATGTCTCCTGGTATATCGTCGATCTCAGTGTTGCCATCAGCTGAAAGCTTACTACGTTCTCATAATCATCCATCAAACACAGTCATTAGGCATTCAGTTCGAGCTCCTAAATTGCCGCATGAGGCGAAACAGGTGGAAAAATACCAAGTTCAGGCCACTCTACCGCATTATTATAATCTCGCACTACAGCGGCGACCGTCGCCGTATACCACTGAGTATACACCTCTCAAATCTGATTACTTGCGACAATTAAAGAATGCCTCCAAGTGCTTCCGGTTAAATGGTGGTACGCATCCGGAATATTCCGAGTCATCCACAACCATTAAGCGACTCTGTGAGTTAAAAATAGCATCAAATCCTACAAGAAGAGTCCACCGAGATCTACAGCGACCATCTACATCTATTCGGCCCAATGCGAATAAATATTTTAGAAATTTGAAGTATTCAATTAATCCGACTTTTAACGACAACTACGGTGAGAACCAGCATTTCCTGGTTGAAAACCTTTCGATTAAACAGAATAAAAAATACCAGACCAAAGACCAAAGTGGCCAGTCAAGCCCGAGCCGGTTATTGTTGGCAGCACATAAGACGAAGAAAGTTCGTCCTGAGAATTATCATAATCATCACACTGTTTTTAAAAATGTCGCCTCATCTCCCGAAACACTGCATTTTAAAGATTCAATTCGGTCAACACAATCTCATCTCCAATCGGGGCGCCCCCGTGACGATCCTCAACCGTCCATAACTGACTTCGAAATGACATATTCGCCTTCTTTTGAAATTAACGTTTTGCCAAAGAGTAAGCAGCCGACCAATCTTCATATTCAGCAATCAGGAAACTTTGCTGAGCCACCGGCGGAGCACTTTGTAGCGTATTCGACGGCGTATCTGTCGGAAAACCAACCCGCAACGCCCGGCACTGCGGAATTGCCAAGACATTACCAACGAAACTATTTATTTCCATTGAGTCAATCGTCGGCGGGCCACACAACCACGACCACGACGACTCATTTGACATACCCTGAAGTTATTTCCAGAGATAACAGTTCTTCTTATTCGTGGGGGCCGTTCCCCTTGGATCCATATCATAAGCAACCTTCATACAAATATGCAAAATCAAGTTATGAGGTCCCGCTCTACGAAGAAGTGCCCCCTTCAAATAAAGCGTCTTCAAATAATGTGAAGGATAATTACCCTCCCTTTTCGTATGAACCGTCATCCGCGGTGGAGAAAAGTTACCAGCATATTGAACCTTATGAAATATTTTCGAATTTTGACGAAACAACAACCACATTTCGACCTTGCTATTCTGTGAAAACCGAAGAAACAGAAAACGATAAACCAAAGCGGAACCAAATGCATGTGCCTGCCACGGATGGTTTAAATATCGGACGTTTAAATCACATTTTAGATGTTCCCGAATTGCGACAAGCTTTTGAAGCCAGTCAAAGTAAAAAGGTGGTTTCTTTGAGTTTGAATGCAAAAACGCATGAACCGACTGCGTTACTGGTAGACAAGTCATAAAGCTATATGTATGCATGTACGTATGTATATGTACATCGCAACTTATAAATTACCCGGGGTATAGGCCAAACCTAAAAGAATTGTTTTCTCCAAATTGGAAATCTTTAGAGTATCGACAAGCATAAATGAATAATAGTACTACTATGATGCTTTTCAGAGACTCGCCTTCTTTAAAAATCGCTTGCTGATTTATATGGGGAGGTCCCTAGTGTTGGATGAATTAAACCGGTGCTTTTGGAAAAAGGCTAACACAGTGTAACCTCTATTGTGTGAGTATAAACTACTGTTAGCAGAATTGGTCGTACCACCATACAATAACATTTAATATTAAAGTTTTACACATTAAGCATTTTTGCTAATGAATATATCAAGTACATACAGCACTTACAAAACACTTACTCTACACAATTGTGTACAGTATCAACCATAACAGTTCCATAGAAATGGAATAAAACATTGTATGATTGTATGATTAAAGCATTGCATGGCACATTTATTTTTAATAAAAACTGAAAAAAATACTTCAACTTTTTATTTTTAATGCACATATTGTAATAGTACACATTACAAGTATGTACACATTAAAAAGTAAGTGTTCATTACCGCTTGTTTATGGTTAATACTGCATTGTCATCCAGTTCTGAACTATGGTTAAAACTTCGAGCCTCTAGCTCTTGCGAAGGCTGGTTTAAAATCATTTTCGAAATTTGTACCGAACATGAAAAAGCAACCTAATAAAACCGTTTTAAAAACAAAGTTGCAAGTAATTTATTTACTTTTTCGTGAATTTTGGGGCATGGTATCACTGCAGACATCTTTTGGTGCTTACCATTTTCCGAGAGCCGTAGGCACTTTAAGAACAAAGTAAAAGGAATAATAGAAACGAAAATGTAGGAAAGGAAAACAAGATGCCTAACGTTGCCTCAGGATAACCGGCAGTATCTTTGGTAGACGTAAAAGAATAGGAATAATTTCCATTTTGTGTGTTCTTATTGAAAAGCTTGTACGAGTATGTAAAGTTTTTTTAAGGAAGACTCCTTTGGAATGCAGTTAAGTCTACTTACGGTTCTTTCAATAAAACTTTGCCACTCTTTGGTAGAACTATAATTTTGAAAATCGCTGAAGAAAGCTGGTCCTGAGGTTGTGGAAGGAAGGTCTGGTAATTTTGATTGTAAATTAAAAACATTGCGACATTTTTCCAACAAAACTTTCATGACGGGTATCATAAACGAATATTCCTCCGAATTGTCATCTGCAAAAAATCAAACAAATAAGTTATAAGAAAAGTTAAGCAATAAGTACGTTCTTTGGACAACCTCTAAAAGCACGGTGCAGTGTTTTGTTAATGCTGTAAAGCAAATACGCCAACACGGCGGGGTCGTTGGTTGCACCAGTCTGTAATATCGCATGTAGCTTCGCGGTAGCCATAGTCATAATATCGGCATTGGGATGTTGCGAGCATTTCAATAACAATCCTAAGCAGAGACGTATCATTTCTGTCCAGGCGTCAGAGGAGCTCTGTTGAAAAATCATCAACGCATCCATTAGGGCCAATGCACCGTCTAATAGCTTTATAGAACATTTCTCCGATTCATCTTCATGTGCACCCAGAACCACTAAGTCGTAAATCATTCGTAAAACTTGAGATGCATTCTACGAAAAGCGTACATTGTTATTTTTCAGGCTTCGAGAAATATTGCATTGCACTGCATTTCATTTTCCTACCTCCTCCTTAATTAATGTCTGGTTTCTGTGCTCTGACAAATCGGACAAAGATGCTTGTGCTGCCATCTCAAGAATGCGTAATCTCAGCAATAAATGGGACGCTACGAGTTCATTGCTTAGGGCCAGCAAATTAATACAGCCCAGCACTTGGCCATGCTGTGTCCAAGAACTCGAATTATCGGTGCTCACACCACGCCAGAAAATGGTAAATAAGATGTTAGTCACCAAATAGATTAATTGATCCTCGTCATCTCCATCATTATTGGAATGTACTTTCTCCTCCTCCCTACTCTAAAAATATATAAATATATATATGCTCATCATCACATACGAGTATAAGCTTATGTTTAAAAGTTAAATAAATAAATTTCGCTTTTATTGACACTGACCTTGGCAGTTTCAGAAGTATCAAGTGTTAAAGTTTTAAAAATATTCGGAACAACATAAGCATCGGAACCTGTTGCGAAAGAAATTATACAGAATATACAGAATTTTAAACCAAAAAAGTTAGTATATAGTAATTAAACTTTTGAAACTAAAACATAAGCTTTAATACTGTTTGGGCCAATATATTCGCACCTTGTAGTTCCTGCAGTTGCTCCAATTCGGCGTCCTCCGGCTCCATCGTCAGTTGCGAAAAATTACTGTTCTCCGCTTGATTTGGAATCCGCTTGTTATTTAAATTTGTTCCAGTATTGGCTTTCTTCGTGTCACACGAATCGTGGGTAAATGATTTCCGGACAAGTAAACGAGCTATGCACTCCTGCCAACCAACCAGATTGGAAATCGTTTGTATTGCATTCGGTTTCGTGTAAATCGTTTGTAACAGACGCTTGCTTATTTCCAATTTTAGAGAAAGATCGGAAAGGCTAATGCGACGAAGGAGAAAAATCAGGCCGGTGTAATCTGGTTTAGACGACGAGAGGACTACATCAAATAGGCGAATAAAAGCAGTGGATGTCATTGTCTCTGGCGTTATGAAGGAGCAGAAGCCTGGAAACATGGAGCAATGCGTGGAGCTCATTTCATCACAAAGGCGAAGTAGTTGCTTGTATTTGTGATGTACACACGTTGCGGAAAGTAAGCAATTTATAAACTAAAAATAAATTTATTGGATCAATCATTCATAATCTATATATATGTGTATTGTATATTACATATGTTAAGAAATATTGTTATGACTGCTCATAAATTTGGAGTCAAAGAAGATATTATTATTATCTTTTAATAATATTGATCTATACATAAATAACTTATTCAGCACAAATTAATTTTTTTGGATTATGGACTTTTGTTTCGAACAGAAACGCTTACCTTTATTGCTGCCTCTTGCACTTTCCCGCCATACGATTTGTCAATACAGTAGTTGTATAACAAATTTGCAGCGCTCGGCTCATGTAAGAGTAAAATCATTTGGTCCTTGCAACCGTTGCCCTCTATTTGAGAAGTCATCAACTGAATGAACTGTATTAGTGTACCCTCATCCTTGACGCAAGCGAGGAAAGATATTACAGCTGATATCTCCTTTACGTTAACATCCTTTTGTAGATAGAAACGTACAATTTCGAATAAGCTTGAGCGGATAATTTTCGTATCGTCATCGTCGACTGTGTAGACAGAAGGACTAGTATAATATTGTCGTATAACATCCAGAACATACTGCACACCAAATTTCCTTCGGAAATATTTGCGGTCGTTTTTTATCATAGCATTCAAATACTGTATCTGTCCGAATACAATGGGAAACGTCATTGTGGACCATATGCTAAAATTAAAACATATTTCGGTATAGACTGCTTCGAGGATACGTGTCCTTCCATCCAGCTTTTGTTCTTGAATGGACTCGATAAAGGAATGTGTTGCCATCAGCGCACTGATATCGAACAATGTCGGGGAGCATTTTTGAAGCAGCATTCCTATGATAGACAAACACTCACTGTTCACCAGACTCTCTTGGTTGTAGTTGTGGTTGCTAGTTAAGTAGCGAAGAAGGCACATGTAATCGGCAATTGGTGATTGGAAGATATCCAGCTCTGGAAAAAAAATGGTTTTACTCGGAGTCCATCAGATCTACATACAATTATATAGGTACGATACGTAGTAAATATGTTCTTTGTTTCTTTGACGAAATAGATGCATTTAATGGCCAAAAATGTGTACTTCTAACTTCTAAAATAAAGTGCCGCTCACACGAAAGAGCTATTTTCTCTACATAGCTCTTCATTCATTCATTCATTTCATTGGCACATTAAAATTTTATATTACATATTTTTAAAATGTCGACTTTTAAAATTAAATCAATTCGAAATGGAAGTTTAATTTAAAGTGCAAGTGGCTGTAAGAAGAAAGCTCCTTTCGCAGCTCTATCTTCTTCTACCTTCCGTATGTTCTTCCGAAATATTAACATGTTATTTCTACTTAAGATTAATATTCGCACCTGAACATAAATCGGGGCCTGGAAATTCCAACGATAGTGCTTTCAGCACTCCAGTATCATCTCGTAGCGCGCCTTCATTGTGCTTGTCGCTTCGCTGGGAGAAATCAACTCGCTCTTTGGAAATTTTGTGCAAAATGGGAAGAATTGCTTGGATGCTGCCAATGCTACCAATACTATCCTGGATTTTTAAAATTCGGCAAACGTTGCCTTTTACCGATGCCGGGTATTTGCCAGGCGGAATAAGATTTTGGCAGACTTCGCTGTAGCAATTATGTGGTGTATAGCAAAATACGAAATTAGAGCTGAGCTCAGAGAAGTCAACATCTTGGTCAAACAAGGAACAAAAACGAATCCCGGTATTGAATATCATTTTCAAACTTGCAGTGGGCTCTGCCAACATAAGAGCCCCAATCTGACCGTAACATGTTGTCGGCTCACCAAACACGTTGTCCTGCGTGCCAATGGGAAAATGTTTTACCTGAGGATCTACAGACGATTTTGTTCGCAAAGGAAGTGTAAAATAGTTTGAAACCTTATAGAGGAAAAACATTTTAAAAAATTTCGAAGAATAGTACAAATCTTTACACACATTGGGTGATATTGTCCGCTCCAATAACGATGGTAACGTACTCGATTGGGAGCCAGTCAAGGATGTCGCTGCAGTAGAATTTCGACTGAAAGGCATGACCGACGAACCAATGGAGCAAAATATGAAGGGCTGCAAAAACGGATTTTGAATCAATTAATCGCACAACTCGTACCATTTTCTCTTACCTCATTTATTGTTGATATTTTCAGAGTTGTGCTAAATTTCTGGCTGAAGTCGACATACACATTCACTTCACTGTAAGAAAAGGGACGTTTTGATGGCACCACCGAAACCGTTAGGTTGTGCCACTGATTGTCGAACAAAGTGTGCGCAGCAACGGACGATGTGACATACTCCCGCTTGGTCAGTGCTGCAATGACAATATTTCCGCAATTCTGCAGAAATATTTCGAAGCCCGTGTCGTTTCTCGTGCGTAAACTTTTGAGAAATAAAACAATTATTGTCATATAGCGATAATAAGCACAATGTGCCAAGTGTTACTTCAATAACATCCGGCGTCGGTTAGATAGCGCAACATTTTGAGGTAATTTCGTAGCTGAACCTTCTAAATCCTTTGAATTCTCGTATGGTTTTATCAGAATATGGAAGACAAACCCATACGCTCCGGTCATTGTCCAATGTCTTATGTCAGGTACTAATATGCCATCCTCTTTGTTAACGAATTCGAAGTACTGCAAACACGAGCTTCCATTTCTCATGCTGTGAAGAGAGGCCATCAAAAGTGTCTAAAAATTGTTTCCATTAACACTAACGTTATTTTCTACCACAGTAGAAGAATTGCACAGAATGATTTTAAATCTGTAGAAGGCTGTTTCTTATCTCTGAAGTTCGAAGAAGCTTCTCACAGGCGGGAAAATTTTTTCGTTTTATAGGAAATCTTAAGTTTACCCTAATCGGATCATATTTAGGCACCCGACCATCAAACCGAACATTGGTATTAAGATACTATTAAATTTAGGTAAATGTCAAAGGTGTTTACTGACTTCTAATCATAATAAACCCAAATCCAACTTTCCATTTCGAGATTCTGATAAACAACATCAATGTAAAATAATTTTAATAAAGATTTTGTAGGATAGCCCAAATATTGTTGGGCTTTAATTGGGAGCGCCACTAAAACCCACAGCACAAATCGACCCCTACAAAATCAATTGAGTTCAATACACTCATACCTCGCTATACGGCCTAGATACGTTCCGGAAAAGTTGGCTGTAAAGAGAAAATCCTTCTAACGAATTAATTAATTAGAAACAGAAGATCGGTAACAGTACAGCATTTTTTGGCAGCATAACAAAGCATAATGGGCCATAAATCGAAAAATTACCATAATTAGAAAAGGCCGTTATAGCGATATGCCGTATAAAAAGCCGCCGTATAGCGAGGTATGAGTGTATTTCAGAAGTTCTTTTCAGATAAAAACATATATCGTCATTTTAGGTAATTAATCTGCGAATTACCACAAAAACCGTCACTTTCTTCAATTTGGTATGGAACTGTTTTGTGTGGTGTGCAATAGAGGGCTGCAATTGAGGACACGAAAGGCTTGAAACTCAAATAACTAGCAAAATTTTGCGTTAATGCAGTGCTGCCATTTGATTTCGAATCAAGTCGTAATTGTCGGATTCATGGTAATGTGGTAATGTTTTCAGCAGCACTACCGACAGTCGCCGCTTGATTCGAAAGCAAATGGAAGCCTTTCAGACAACCTCTGAAAGTTTCAAGACGTTTTGAAAAAGCCTTCGTGTTGTCAAATGCAGCCCTCTAGTGTGCAATACAAGCTTAAACATTTTATTGGTTCGCAGTCAGCGATATAGACATACACATAGATATGTTTCTAGAATTTTTAATTATTTATGTAATAAGTATAATCGCAGCTTATTTCCTTTGTTAGGTATGTATGTATATAAGTTTTCCATAAAATCTTATTTTTTCTATCAAACTTTTTACTATTTTTGTAAGTCAGTTGTATTCTACAATATTCTACAATAAGTATTATGAATAACTATAGAATACAGCAAGGACCAATGACGTAGAAAATTAAAAAAATATATACATATGTTTATGGCAGTATATGTATATACCTGCAATAGTTGCTTGGAATGTGAAAATTCAGCATTATGTCTCAAAAATCCTAAGATAATTTTCAGCTCAATGGGTGCTATACTGACTTTAGCCAATTCCTCAATTAGTTTAATACAACTGCCAATACAAGCCTTCGACAGTCTCGCGTGTTGCTGCAAACATGCGCAAATAGCAGTAATTACTTTGTGCTCGCAAGACACAAATTTTCTGAGCAAAAGAAAGAGAAAAAAGAGATAATATAAAAGAACAATTTCCATTTTCAAGGCGTTTATACGTTGCATAATTGCTGGTACAACCCTTCAGAATTAGACCTGAAAGGTATGTTTGTTCGGACTCGTTTATGTCTGGCACCCAGGAGATTATTAACACTAAAGCCCTGGGCGTATTTATAACTTCTGAGTCATTGTCGTATGCGAGAGCAAAGCAAGCGTCCACTAAATCTTGCGATGGTGCGCCATATTTCCGCACGCTTATCAGTGTTTTCTCCATTTTACTAATTAGAGAGGTCTTTCCCATAACCGCTACCGAGTTCCGCATAATTATTCCAAGCGAATTAACAGTACTGCACAATACCAAAGTGTGATTTACATTCCAGTTCTAAATAAAAAGAGGTCAGACATAGTAAGTTGTTAAAAATATATAAATTTAAAATCTAGGGGTACCTGAATTTTGTTTGGTATATCTGTAAGAATCTCGATTAACTGAGTTTTCTGAACGGCTTCGCAAATTTGGCTGGCGGTACTGGGATCCGACAGAAACATGCCTACATTTGATATTGTATTTTGTAAAGCATTGACATCTATGACGGTGCTGCTAGAGCCACTAGAAATTTGGAAAGCGTCATCCCGTTTGGTTAAAGTATTACATTCTACTAATTGGTTTAAAACGCCGCAATAAAGTTGAATCATGGTAGTTAAGTCTAATTGACGCTGTTCAAATCATACTAAATTAATATTTATAGCTCTGAAACCGTAAATAGTAAAACTTACTTCTTCTGGGCTCGCTCTCTGTAAAACGATGATCATGAGGGCGCAACATTTAAGAGAAATTTTACGCAAATTTTCACCGCTCTCCCATTTGGAAAGTATATGCATGATTAGAGAAACTGTTGCGGGACAAACTGCTCGCATTCCATGGCGCTAGTTTTCGTAAGAATAGAAATATGGTAAGAATAACACATTTTTATAGTTATGTGAGTGGTTAGGTCACGTTAAAAGGGACCTTCGCGCGAGCATAATTGATTTCCGGAAGAAAGGGTTAAAAAATCTATCTCCACAAAATTATAATTACAAAAAAGTGATGATTCTTCTATACAACGACAACTTACAATGATAACAATAATATTCACGTAATAAATATTTAACTAATCGGTTTCTAACCTGTGACCCCGATATGACGGCGCCCAAAGCGTTTAACAGCGATTCTCCAACTTCAGCTATTTCGAAAATTTCAGATCTTTGGAAGCAATCTGCAATTAGATTAGTCCTTGCAAAAGCATTTAGAATTATAATCACCTAAATTTTAATTACAGTAGATGAAGGGCACGATTTCAACGTGAATAGTGTTCGTCGTCGTATACTTTAAACGTTTAAAATCAGCCAACTGATTTCCAAGAAAACTTCTCCAAGTTAAGTATGGATCGTAAATGACCTCCAGAAGTTGTGAGAAACTGCGAAAAAGATGTACAGTTTCTGCAGCTACACTTTTGCTAGCAACAACCTGCAAGGACCGGTTCGTTAACTATTTTCACATGTATTCAGTCAAGACAGGAACGAACGAGGTAAGACTACCCACCCTTCGACCCTTTGCCATACCTTTTTAAACACATTTTCCATTATCGCAATCAGATTGGACTCATATCCATATTTTATCACTACTGGAATGTTATCGAAATGTCTGCAGACAATCACAAGACAATCAATGAGCATGCCGACCTGGTTGACGGGATCTTTAGTCAGTTCATGCTAGAATAATAAAATTCCATGCTAAGAATAATTTGATACAATTTAATTACAACAAAGAAAACATAATACGTATAAACATCGTCCACGCAGTATGTTGAAACGGCGCCAACGGCATTCGGCAAAGAGAATAAACTTTCTTTCAAACGTTGTCATTGTTCCCTACAAAGTAATTAGTCTGCTGCTAAAAGCAACAACAAATTTCGGTGGCGTGAAACCAAATGAAAAAACCGGGTTTGGTAAAACAAGTCCTTTTTGGCACAAGATAATTATTGATCTCCTAATCATTGTTGCCAACACCGACAAGTAAAAACGATTAAATTTAAGAGACATACATATGTAGAATTCGGAGCTGGTGTCACTTTAAGGAGAGAAGTGCCTTTGAATTTGAATGAACGGGCATGCTAATTTCTGTTCTTCCAGAGGTAATTCGCTCTATCTATATCTATATCTATCACATTATTAGCGGCAAGACCCAGGGTGTTTCTGCACTTCAGCACCAACCCCAGGTATAATGACTTCAATGCAGCCTATCTGAATAGACATTGATACCTATGGCAGCCTTCCTATACGACAAAGGTTGCCGCCTAGTGAGGCCATATAGTATTCCTACGCCGAGCAGCCACTCATATCTACGTTTTATTCACAACTCCTATGTCCATATGAGTATATCTTTATATTATATTTATATTATATTTGATTACCAGAGAAGATAATTCGAAGCAAGGAAAATATCATTTAAACCTTTTAAAATAGTAAAATATGCAATATAGACACAAATAATTGCAAAATAAGCATGCTCGGATACGCAAGAAATACATTTTTAAAAATGTTGAATTTACATATGTATATAATTTGATTCACTTATTGCAATTAAAGAAACAATTAATAATCATGTGCTTTTAAACGTGGGCAAATGCTCCATATGTAGAAAAAGTTCGCTCAACCTCAGTTTACCTATACAAAAAATATGCAAAATAAGCAAGGAAAAAATGCAAGCACCATGCAAATGCTTAGAATTATCTTCGCTGTTGATTACAGTGATTACTTTTTCACTTTCGTCTCTGCAAATAATGATAAATTTGAATATAGCGGGAAGTAACTCCTCAGGCAAGCGACTTAAGTGGGGTCCCCTGTCGGATTTTATTTCGTCCCACGCTGGCGGGATATCCGTAAGATCTGATCCCAACTGATGCTTCCAGATGCAGACAAAACGCTCAATGAATTTTCGGAAATAAAATTCTTCGTTCTGAAAAGAGGAAAGGAGTTTATATACAGGTTTACCAAGTTTGCCAAAGTCGATGCCATCAACATACTTTTTAATGTGTCTATCAAACAATATCTGAGACCAAGAGCAGTGGCTCGGGCCTTTTTTGTTCATTCAAACATCAAAAATGTTCTAATTTGAAATGGCTTTAATAAAAAAGCGAAAGTTATATACGCCCTTGGTCTCAGGTATTAAACAAGTTCAAATATATAATAATCTGCAATGGAAAAAGGAAGAAAAGTGATAAAGATAATTCTGGTTAACATGGGATTGTTCGCTTTTGTTCCTTTTCACTGAATACGATTCGACTTCTAGTCTGAGTGTTCCAGCAGACCCTTTTACTTTATAACTATGTATTATGTTTAATCCGTCCAAGTTACCTTCGTTGTGTATTCCACCCAGAGCTTGTAGATATCTGTCCCGTTGTCCATTACGATTAGTTACGATTAGTTCTTTAATTATGAAAATAACCATCAAGGTAACTATAGATTAATTAATTGTATATTCATTTCTAATGATCTCCTTGTGTAAACAAATGTTAATTTCAAAAAAAAACCACAATTATTCCGGTAAACTACACAATTGGATTAATAATTTATACTTTCGTAGCAACAGTTAATAGATTATATGAGATTGTAGATAATCATGGACTTCAAAAATTCATGTAGAAATAAGTAGATTGTAAAAACGACACAACACCAGAAATCTCACCAGCTATTTCACTCAGAGATAACAATATAGTTAACAGCGAAAATTCAGCTGACTAGTATATTAGTCAAGAAATAAACTCATCTGCGAAAATTAACGGCTTTATTCCTTATAGCCTGAACACATACATAGATGCATCTTGCCGCTGCGGTAAGGAGCAGGAGTTGTTGTCCAACTCGGAGTGCTACATATAATAAAATTTCAATAGATACAGCTACAAGCGGAAAAGCTGCGTGGTAAAACGTAAAGAAGCAACAACAAAAAGAGAAGAGCAGCGGCAAGATGCAAAATTGAAAATATATCAATCGGTAGCGGCATTGCCGCTGGGATGCAAATGGTAATTTGTGTTTTTCTCTTTTCCTATGAGAGCCAATGTAATTTTGACATTGCATCTTGCTGCGGCAGCAAAGCAGCACATGATGTGTTCAGGCTTTTCTTGCTTGGGCCCATAAAGTCTGTCAGACTTCGTCTTTGAGTATTTTGCTGTGGCAAAACGCGGCAATGAAACTAAGGCTTTAGATCTGGACTACGAGTTGGGAAATTAAGTTCTCAATTTCGATTTTCTGGCAAGGGTTCATTTTCTCCATTTTTGATGTCAAAAAGTATTAAATGGAAGAGATTATTCGTGGCGTCTTCCATGACGATAGTTCTACTCGTTCTCCTGTAATCGTCTTTTTTGTCACCAGTGGGAGGACCACGCCCATTTTCGCGACTATATTTGTCCGAGACGTGGACTCGAAGGTAAAATTTTAGCTTAAAATTCCCTCTTAAAGCTGAGGAATTAAGCTATAAGCACGGATAAATTCAAATTCGCGATAAAAAGTAGGCGCCACGCCTACTCGCTGGTGCGATTTTCCTCATTTAACACAATACCAAATAGCCTAGGAAACAAAGAATATTTGTACCACATTTTATGACGATACCTCTATTCGCTCTCCTATAATTGTGATTTTCACAGACGGACGGACAGACAAACAGACAGACAGACCGACGGCCAAGGCTAAATCGACCTAGTAGGTTATTCTTAGCCAGAATATACATATATACTTTTCTATACCTGCCACGCCTCCTTTAAAGCGTTACAAACGGAAGAACAAAATGAAAATTTTGCAAAATGAAAATCCAGGTTTCAAATTTATTTATTAAAATTTTTAACAGAACAAACGAATCCAGGATCAAGCTTCTAGAGGGTCCTGCGTTAACGGCCTACGGCCGCAGAAAAGGATTAGAACCTTCAGCAAATTCGACACTTACAAGGTTACCAAATTTTTCTGTGTTTGAAGTTCTCTGGGTGAGCGGCCTACGGCTGCAGAAACCGATTAAAAGCGTCAATAGGTCAAAAACTTACTCGGTAACTAAAGTATCTCTGCGAGGGGGACCAACGACTCGAGATCATAATTGCTAAGTGTTGGCAATATTTTGTCGTGTCGGAATTTTTTCATTTCGGGATTTACAAAATGACCGGGATGTTGTTGTTTCGGGATTTGACTGCGTAATGATTTCGAGAGCGGTAACGATCTCTATTGACTGTAACGGGAGCTACGGTCTCATTTTCGAAGAAATAAGGTTCAATGATGCTAGCGTGAAAATCGCATCAAACGGCGCATATTTCTGGATGTAATATGTTATTTAATCTGGATGTAAATGTAACTTCTGGTCGTACGGCGTTGATTCCATGTTTGATATTTTCCGCCATCGTATAATTTCAAGTTATTTAATTTACCAGTCTAAAATTTGATATTAGGGACTTGTATTTGACACCCCTAATATCAATATTTAACTACCTACCGGTTAGCTCGTCACGTCATAGCCACACTTCATCACAGCTGCGTCACAGCAGTATCCAAGTCGCGTCATAACAACACCAAGTCGCGTCGCAGCTTACCACAATCGAAGTCGCGTCGTAGCCACGCCAACGTCAAGGTCACGCCAACGCCACATTTACGCCCACATTGGGATGTAATCAATACCACTAAGCTCACACATCTATCGCCAGCATCAAAGCTGTGTCGAAGTCGCCATAGTCAAGCCAACAGACAAGTCGCGCCGTCAGAGAGGCGACATTTTAAGTTAGAAGATTACATTATTTAATAAAAAGAATCCTGCATTGTGAACCATATAGAAAGTAATAAACGATTGTTATATTATTTGTTAAGTAATAAACAAATTTTCTGTGAAGAACCTGGACCCGGCTAAACTATCCCAGCTACAGACCCGAAGTAAACCGGAAGTCTTTAAAGTGTATAGGGGCACCATACGGAAACCCATTGACCGTTTACATATAAATTAAATGAACTGCATATTACGATGTTAATATAGTTGTTGTTGTTGTGCTATTTATTTAAGAAAACTTAAATTAAAAATGTCGCTTCTGTAGGCTTCTACATTTAAAAATTTTTGTTAAATAGCGTTCGTTTTAGTGATTAGCATTGTTTAGTAATTTAATTTGTTTTTCAACGGTTTTTTGCGCATATGATGGCAATTTATATTAAAAAATTAATCTAAGAATTCTCTTAGTAAATTTTTATAAAGTTATTTTATTTCCATAAAGACGTTTTAAGGTAACATACATTTTCCCTTTTTTTCCCTTTCAATTTTTTAAATCATTTAGTTATCAGTGTGTTTTCGGCTTTCACAGTATTAGATTTAAGATTTATATTTTATAATTTTCTATAACTAACCGAAGCATTAATTTTTTTAGCTAAGATCTAAGTACAAGAGATTGAAAAATTTTAACTAGAACGTGTTTGTTTGTACCAACTAAAGTGATAATTTATACATTATTTTGATATAAACCGAGAAGGTTTCAGCTTCTGCTAGAATACATACTAATTTTGAAATTATGTATTGTATATTACTCTGCGAATTTGCTTAATATTTATGTACTAAAATACTACATTTGCAACTCTTGCGTACGGACAAAATTTGGTCCGTAATATTTGTGATTGTAAGAATTGCGTTAAAGCTGAAAAACGTCTCTCCACAACCCTTTTCCTACTACAAATAGGACTATAATTCCTAACATCTTCAATTTTCTTGTGGCTAACTGCCATTCTTTGGAGTGTAAAGAGATGAAGAACAATCTGCGTTAACCAGTTTTACTAAAATAAACGTCGGCAAACGACCGTAGATACAATACAGTCAGTTTCTACAGTAAAGGCAATGGTTGGTTAATCGAGATTAAAAATAAATAGTGATTTAAAGCTAAATTATTCAAAGATATGAAAATTATTCTATTAATTTGCAATTAATAGAATAATTATATATGTATGTATGTGTAATATCTCTGCGTATTTAGGTATATGTTATCCTTACTATCTAGTTAAATCCAAAACCGAGAGAGTTCATTAATATTTTTACCAATTTTTTCCTTAACTCAAAGATGCCTTGATAACGAGGAAGTTTTAGTATTATATGTACATACTTGGAGAAAATCTTGCTAGTTGTTAGGATCTTCTCTGTAACACAGCTTCCTCACTGCGCTCCAATTACTGAACCCAGTTCAAGTTCTTGTTGTTTCTATGCTTTGATTACATCCATATGTATGTACATAGTTAAATGGTAGGTATCTGCATTTAAAATGGTATTTCCTGGTGCTGCCATAATATAACTATTGATTGCAAAATTTGAAGGAAGGTAGCTGAATAAATTGTGTTTATGTAAGTCAATCGCGGGCTTGGATTGGTGAAGGAATTGTTAGGATTTTTACTATATGCATTTATATGTGCACCCAATACCATGTTGTTTGCGAAACTGTCTATTTCGAAAATTTCTAAATTACTTTCATTTCTTCATATCCTCAAACTGTATGTTTTATACTGCTGCTGTCGGCCCGGGAGGTGTTGAGATACTCGTTGTCATCGTCTTGCTTAAATTTCTGCAATAATAAATGAAATATATGAATAAGAAATTTTCAAATAGAAAAAAAAACACGAATCATACATAATATCGAAAGATTCTATTAATGGGTTGCCAACAAAAAACCCGAAATACAAAATCCCGAAATTACAGAACGAGTTTTGCCATCCTCGCGCATAAGGAATTTCAACACCTTGCCAAAGCTGCTATGCATTATAGGCCCCATACACGGTGCGTCTGACTTGCGAGTCAATTGTGTACGTGTTGACTCGCGTTAGCTGACACACAATCGAGTCATTAATTTATTTTTAACTTTCGTAGCGATAGGTTTTTCATGGATATCGACGTTCTGATTGCAATCGCTCTTATTTTGGGCAAGGCGAAGGAAAAGCAAAAGGCAAACGTACCACAAAGAAGTTAAGCAGCGATATTCCAGCAACAATTCTTTTTCTTGAATAATATAAAATAAATATACATATGTATAATATATATCATAAAAAAAGTAAAGTGGTTTTAATTAGAAACCACTTGTTTAATCGTTCGCTTAGGTAATATTTATAAATAAAATCTTTAATCACGTGTACGCGAATTAATTGGTATTTAATTACTAACGCAATTATCGAAAAAATCATTTCGGCTTTGGACTCAGTTCGCCAATTATGCGGAGGCGTGAACTAGTATTCTATCTTTCTTGTTGTACTTCTTTTCAATTAGTTACGGTGGGTGACTTAAAATAATCATATGCTCACTCGGTGACCCGTGGATCATAGGTCACCGAGACCTGATCTGGTAATAAATGGGAATTAACCTTGTACCAATAAGGTAATATTAAAATGTCTTACCCCTGCATGGAGTTCGAATTGGACAACAGTCCGTTATCAAGTGACACTCTGGACATTTCGTCTGCCATTTGCACTTTCAACTGATGACCAAATGAATGCACTTCTGAATTTGGGGTCATCTCTGAGCCAGGCGATTGCGTGATTTGCTGCTGGCTGGAATTCGTCAATGAAGCTCCTTGCGAAACAGAGGTCGGAATGCAACCGTTTGGCAGCCCCACGTCGATGCGGCTGTTGGCCGATGAATCCATATTAATGACTTGGCTGCCTGCTGCGTTGCTTGGCAGCACCGCCCCTTCGCTCTCATCCACACCATCTTCGTCGATGTCCATATCCTCGGCGTTTTTATCCAACGGCGCCGTCTCCTCGTCGTCATTATAAATCTTAAAGTAAGCGTAGGTAAGATAGATGACTGATATAATGAACGACGGAATTGGTATCGCCATGGAGTAGACCAAATTGAGTGTATTCTGCCAATAGTCCAAGTCGCTGATGACCAAACTTGGATCCACTTTTGAATAAAAGCAAGGGAACTTGATGCCGACGCGCATGTAGCGCTTAAGCCATATAGTGCAGTTCAGCATTGGTGGATAGCCACAACCTTTGACATTCGGAAACAGTCGAGCTCCCACGTAATAGTATATCGAGTTATTGCCCATAAGCCCCTCATTTAAATCCGCAACGACGTCGAACGGACGTTGTTCACCATTCAGCAACGTGCCTGAATCATTTGTATCATCATCGTCATCATCATCATCAGTGAGGTAGATACTCGAACCATCAGCTAAACTGAAATCGAGCGACCCAGTCCGCATCACTGCCAATTTAGCGAATTCGTCCTCATGCCCAGCGCTAGCATCGTATTCGTAATCGCGTATAGCACGTTCGTAGCGATCTGTGCGCTTGACGGGCGGCACCTCTCGTTCTGCCTCCTTCAAATTGATGTGATATTCGGTGAAGTTGAACTCGTCGGTGTAGTTGTACAAGTTCAAGCGGTAATTGACGCGGATCTGCGTGCACGTGTAAATGTCCTTGGTGCAGCCCTCGCGGCAAGAGGCCCAGGAACAGTTCTTGGCGCCATGGAAAATCTCCGTGTCGTACGTTTCGCACAGAGCCGGAACTTCTTCGAACTGCATGAAGATGGTCGTGAACGCAGGCTCTATTACGAACGGCACCAAAAATAAAAAAGCAAACATACTAAAGGTGCCGAGAAGTATGAAAAATGCGGTAGTGTAAAAGAGCATTTTCTCTCTAAAGGAGCGCGCTTCCAACGGCTCATCACCCATTTTGAGGCTGTGTAAAGGAAAAACCAAGTTAATATATATCTACATTTGTATTAGCTTACAAATTTTATGTGTGGCGTATATTTAATATGTACATGTGTACATACTATAGGCTTATGTAAGCACTACGAAATGGCGCGAATGCCAAACTGTATCACAGCGCTTTTATTTGCGGTGTTCAAGTTTCGAAATGTCCAATTCATTCCTACTTACTTGGACACTTGGAAGCTCGACTTTTGTGGATCCTGAACAATGTCCAGCAAAGAATCTCGGTTCTGTTGGTTTCTTTGGTTTCCTAACTACGCCATGGGGGCAGGGCTTCTGTACAATAGTCGCTGGAAATCTTTGCGCTCTTAGAAATTTGTTTAATTTTATATATGTATTTATTTTTAAACCTATGTTCCCAGAATCGCTCTATAAATGTTCGTCGTCTGCAGCAAAATGATTCACGCACATGCAGCGCCCGAGAAGGCGCTTGTGAGGTGGTACGATGTTGTGTGAGAGTATGAATTTGGATACAAACATGAAAATTTGCGTTTTTTTTAGTTTTAAACTCCTTCCTGACAACAGTTCAGGTGAGTTGCGAATAATTGAATTATGGAAACTTTTTAATTATCTAAACTATGTCTATTGCATTTATTGCAGTCTTCAAATATTCAAAAACATACGCTCGAGGGAACCATGGCTGCTTTAATTAATAGCTCTCGTATTTGTTTGTAGTCGTATGTTTTTTTAGACAAGCTGTCATCAAAAACGAATGTCGTTTGGACGGATTACCGCAGTTTGAAAGGGTAAAGGTACGAGTATTTTAAATAATAGCTAGGACGAAAAGAGTTTCTTAACTCATCAATTCGCTTTTTGTCTCGAAGTCGTGCATTGATTCATTGATTCACGTGCTTTCAAGCTATAGCTCTCTGTGAAACAAGGTTATCGTCGTCGAACAGAGTTATCGTCTCGTTTTTGAAATTTCTCAATAGTGGTCACTCATTTGTGCATTTTTCTGCATTTTTCTTGGAAATTAGGACAGTCTGTTGGTGATACGTTGCTTTTCATTAAAAGAAGATGAAGAAGAAGAAACACACTCCCATTCCCGTTTCGCGCAATTCGCCCAAACAATCTCGCCAAATTTGCACGGTCACGTAATGAGGAAAAACTATTATTATTTATAATCAGAGCATTTCCTCCTCTTGTTTCTCCAGGAGCGATCAGGTAATGCTTTTTATGGTCGACATAAATAAATATATATGTATGTACATGGACAGCGGCTCGCTGACATCTGCCCTAGATAAGCTTCAATAGATTCGAATGGATTTTTTCGTTTTGCTAACAGAGTTAGTTATTTTCACTGACAGTTGCACTGATTTGTTGGACTTTTTACTTGATTTTAACTAATCTTGTATATCCTCTTACGATTTACTGCTACATACGTATTATTTAATTTGCGTAAGCGTATATTTTAGTTAAGGAAACATGAAACCGAGTCACGCTTCGTCATTTTCAAAGAACCAATAAAACCGAGTTTTCAGGGAATGGCATTTCAGGAATTGTTTCGAGTTATTCGAGTACTAAATAAAAAACTACCCTTGTTCTCTTTATTACCTTGTTCTCTCTCTTGGTTGCTCTGACTCAGCGTATGTGGTAATTTATGGTTCTCAAATACGACTATAAGCGTTTTTCAGTAAAACTTGAATTAATTGTAATATTTTTTTAACAGATTTTATGCGTCTGTCCGATTTGGGACCGAAATGTCTGCGAAACGTGTTCATATAAAATTTGATTCAAATTTGTATGCATGCAAGCGAGCGAGATAATCTTTCCTTAAATGCTGAAAAGGCTTAAAAGTGGCTGCAAACACAGACCATACAACTTAGCGAGCAGACCTGAATATCGACCCAATCGACCGATTTTTATTAGAAACTGAAAGAGGATTTTTAATGGGTAATCGAACGTTTAATAAAACGTTTCCGAATATATTGTACCTACATTAAAAATAGTTTTATAATCTTCTTAAAATTATACTGGAAAAGTTTCTTCTTGTTCCACTTTTACTCAACAGGGCATTTTCTATTTTTAAGCGAGTTGTCTGAATGGAGGCTACGTGTTCGACGAGGAAACTATGTCTTATTAGAGCCGCCTATACGCTAAACTTACTATTTCTCTTGTAACAGATTTATCCTAAAAGAGAAAGAGAAAGAGAAATTTTTTTTCCAATTTCATTCACATAATTTCACATTCACAGGCCTTTCCTTTCCTTCCACATAATTTCCCGTTTCCAGTTCGAAAATTGTGCTAAAATTAGCAGCGCTAAAGGCCGCGGTTATACAGGCGAATCTTCTTTAATATATTTATTTGTGTAAATATACATTTATATCATACACATATATATACTATATTCAGAATCTATATGCAGTCGCGTAAGATGAATTTAACGTTTCCAAATAGTTTAAAACTCATTTGTTTAGAAAAGCGAAAAGTAAAAGTGCTAACTTCGGCCTGGATAAAATTCATACACCCAACAGAAGCTGTCGAATCGATGATGGATAAATGGGCGGATGACGCCCACCTATATAGGGTAAAAAAACCTATTTTACCCTCAGATATGAACAACTCGTTGAGAAACGGGTGCATTTATATTTACTATTAAAAGAAAGCATGGCAGTGATAGAATAGTGAGAGAATAGTCGTGCTGAATTTCAAGAAGATATCTCTATTTGTATTTAGAGAATATCTCTATTTGTTCTGTAATCGTGATATCCACAGACAGATAGAGGATGTCCTGTCCGTCTGAATCTGAGCCAGAATATGTATGAATATGTATGAATATGTATGAATACTCTTCTATAACTACCACGCCTCCTTTAATGCGTTACAAACGGAAGAAAAAAATGAGTATACTCGATTCGTTTAAATTTTCGGATGATGTAGGGTAAAAAATTTACATTTATGTACGCGCAAAAAAGATGAAACTACGATCGTCAACTTTCTGAAGGCTATGATAAAAGTCGACGTGATTTAAATACTCGTATATGGTAATTATAGTATAGGCTTCCGTCTGTCTGTGACATCGCCTGTATATTTTTCGACTAGCTCAAGATTATTAACCTTTCAAGCCATCACAGAGTCTTTTTTACTTTCAGAATATACAATTTTACTCTATATTATAAGAAATTTAGAACATCTTAATTCAAATCAAAATTATCGGTACATATTTGTATGTTAATGATTAACTGGTTGTATTCATGAAAAATCTACTCTATAAACAGCTAAACGAAAAAAAAGGTAACCACCATCTTGGTTACTTTTACCAGTTTGGAAACTTAGACAGAAAAATTTTATTTCTATTTGCTGTGACCCTATTTTCCTCCTTTAAAGTTCTGTAGGACTTTCCAATTCATTGGGTAAAAGTTTTTTTGGTGGTATTGATGCAAATTTAACTCAAAATTGTAGGTCGTGATGACTAACTATACAGTCAAATGCCGGAGACTAGTATGGGTATGAAATCAGAGTTTAAAACAAAGAAGGAGTTAACTATCTTCTAGCATAAAAGAGTGTAATAAAAACGTTGTTTTCGCACTCTAATTCGAACCACGTACTCGTAAAAGAAATCTACCACGATTCTCAAACACTGTTTTGCAGCACATGCGTTGAAGCGACGGTGGCAGAAGCGTGGAAGCGACGCTGGAAACATGAAGATTATGTCAAATGTCTCAAATTGAATTAGTTCGAGAAAAAATAGGCGTAAAATCATATCAAAAATTTGCTTACAAAAAGTTTGTAGCCAAAATTAACGTAAGAATCAAAGAATTCATTTTAACTATTTCTTATATAGACCTAAAATACTATTAATTTTTGTAGTGTACAATTCTTATAAATAGTGACATAGTACGTGCACGAACTAATTGTAGACTAAATCTTAAGGGAATGTGGTAGTACCAAAGCCATTTAATGCTTGTGTGAAAAAGTTCTATAGTGATTATTTTCTAGTGACTATTTTTAGATTTCTAGTGATTATTTTCTAGAGGATTAAACATCTTGAGCTTTAATTGAAGCACTGAGGCCATTACACTACACCACGGATGTGCCTAACTAGAAAATAAGTGCCCAAGGTTTCAGTCGATGATGCTATTGATTCGATTAGTGAAGTAAGTTGTTGCAAAGTAGAGATTCTTCCCGCTGCCGCTAGTGATACCGAATCGGTATTACCGATCTTGAATTAGAGGGCTGCATGAGACGTCTTGAAGGCTTGTTCAATTCGTCTTGAAAGTTTCAGGGGTTGTCTGAAATGCTTCAATTGCTTTGAAATCAAGCGGTGACTTTTGGAAAACATTACCACATATGCTTCCGATAGTCACGGCTTGATTCGTCATCAAAATTCGTCATGGAAGCACTGCATCAACGCAAAAAAGTCGCTATGTCAGTTTCGAATCCTCCGAGACGTCTTATACAGCCCTCTATCATGAATATTATACTCGTTTCTTTATTTTTAAAGAGGCCATAGGTCTCATGGCTCACCAACTTTCCAAAAGTTTAAGTAAAATTTCAGTTTATAATTATCAATTACAAGCTCAACTATTATTCCTGGAATGTTTTTGCGATGATTAAGATTATTTTTACGATCCTTAACTTTAATGAAGTTTTTTTTTGCCTATGGAAGAACTACTATTTCCAGTAGCATCTTATTCTGAACTTTAGCATCGGCCTTATAAAAGGAGTTCCTGCTTACAGTTAACTCGTCAAAGACCATTAAAACAATAATAGTGTAATAAGAACAAAAAAGGAAAATCGAAAATTGGAATAATAAAGCCATTTTCTTAAATGGATGGCAGCAAAAATAATAACGTTCATTCTTTGGAGTATCACAATATTAAAACTGTTTATGTATGTGCATATTTGCGGTTTCTTTTAAGAATATGCATCTGCTATTGAGCCTTTTTTCTATGAAATCTTATTAAAACATACAAAAAAAATTTTTTTTTTCATACAGAGGTCTTATTAATTTTATATAGAAAATCTTATTGTCTTAAAACAAAAAGTTATTCCTATTAATTCGTAATTTTAATTCGTTTTTTTTTTTATAATTCGTTTGATTTTTAAGAAATTTAAAATTAGCGTTTGAATTTGTATTTTAATATGACTTTCTCTTTTAGTTTTAATCAGATTTTCTCTATGGTTTTAATGAGGCTTCCTTCTTCGATGAAAAGCATAGAGAAATCTGATTGTTTTTCTTCCATTTTATGTGGTGCTCTGGCTCTGCTTACTCTAATTTTATTGTATTTTAAATTTATTATTTATAATTCAAATTAAATTAAATTTGTCACAAAAATAGTGTGAAGCAGCTCGAATATTAAATAAACTCCTTTTATGTGGAGAATTGTGGGATTTTCAAAAAAAAAAAACAACTTTATAAATTATGTAGTTCGAGGACCTCCCTCTCGGTTATACTCGTATTCATTCACCCACGAAATCAGTAGAAATCTTTTGTAAGTATAAGAAATCAGTCTTTATGGAGCCTCACAAAAACTTAAATAAAGTTGTAAATATTGCGTCGATATTGAAGGAATTTATCCAGAAATTCCATTATAAGGAAAACAGTTTCGTATTTATTAAAAATGTATCCAACGTCAAATATGTGAAATTATACCGTCGCAAGCTGTCATTTGCTTTCTCTGCTGAGAGATGGTTGAAGTAGTAACAAACAGTAACTGAGTAACTAATGCTCATAGTTATCGATTATTTCCGCGTTGCGCGCGCATTTTTCCAAAAAAGTTAGGCCATTGAAGGTTGTCATTGCATTTTACAGAGCGATGCATTTCGGATTTGGCAACATTCAAGCGATTTCCTTCAACCAGATTGCAATATCATTCGAAGCTTACCGAAAACTGCTTCAGCTTTTAACTAAAGATATAAATTATATATTAGAAATATTTCCATGTCAATTTACTCGTATTCAAAGCATGGAATTAATTGCAATAAAACTGTTTTAATATGAAAATGAAACTTGAAAAAAAATTCTCAAGTAAAAATCTGGTGCAGGTGCTATTTTCAGTGAAAAGTTTTAATAATCGATAGTAACGAAAATAAATGAACCAAAAAGGAAGCAATAATGGGGAAAAGGTCTGTGCAGATTTTCATAAGTTCTTATAACGGTTATGTAAACTACTACTAGCGTTTAGAGCTTCTGAGCCTAAATTATTCAATAAAACCGTGAGCCATATCCTGCTTCCGTAGTAAGATTCTCAAAGGCTGCAAATCTTTATTTTTAAGGAGACCATACTAAGCTGCAGCAATCTCACCCGATTGGGTTGACATACATAGTTGGCCCTTGGCACTAATCACCACTGTACATACATACATACATACATATATCTAGCCGCCACAATGGG
Source organism: Conops quadrifasciatus (assembly GCA_949752815.1). Classification (NCBI taxonomy): domain Eukaryota; kingdom Metazoa; phylum Arthropoda; class Insecta; order Diptera; family Conopidae; genus Conops; species Conops quadrifasciatus. Next base: position 18,672,493 of record OX457079.1, read on the forward strand.
AAAGAAGAAAATTCCCAGCGAGGAGCTAATTGTGCCGCCGCAGGACAATCGCATCTGCGGCACGATATGTGTGTGTCAGATGACGCTGGTGCTGAGCTCTGTCGCTTTGGTCTATCTCACGGTGGCGATTTACATGCCGTCGACGCGCGCTTTCAAGAGCGGCATCGATACGACGCCCGTCATGTGTACCACGACACGTGCTGTTAACAAGGACAACTGCGAGTGGGGCTCGTGCGGCGAGTGGTGCCTAAGCAAAACGTCGGGCGCCTGCATTCAGATCTATGTCAACTTGCGCAACAACGGCACCAACTTGACCTTCCAGAACTGCACAAACTCAGCGAACAAGACGTGCTACGGCATCGACCAGGACAGCGCCGACAAAGCGCGCTGCATAAATGACGAGTGCAAGAATTTGACGGGTACGTTCAACTGTACCTCGGGTCAGTGCCTGAACATAACCGATGCCTTCGAGTGTGTCTTCAAGAACAGTGACTCGCCCGTGAAGTGCTCGGGTCGTCGCGGTAAAATTAACTGCATGGACATAAGCGGCCTTTTTTCGTGCAATCGTGGCACATGCCGCAAGATCCGAACTCCTTACAACTGCGATCGTCGGTGCGTCGATATTCCGACTCGCAACAAAAACATCGTGATACTGAGCGGCGACAAGGTCTACTTGTCGCAGTGCCAGAACGTCATCAATGCGGCGACGGAAGAGGAGATATGGAACGAGTCGGCGGATAACGTAGTAATGATTTCTTGCTTTTTCATCAAGAACACTTCGGATCGCATGGAGGCTGTCGACTGCATCAATGCGTCCACATTGGAAAACAACATGCTCACCGATTTGACGAATTTCACTTACCTCAGCCACCTGCACGTTTCCGTGGCGGTCCCGGTGCCCGAGATAGCTCCACCGGATGTGGACCTTACCATATCGAACGAATCACGGCTGATGATTAATTTGGAGGGTTGCGTTAACACCCTGATGGATGAGTGCAAGGAGTTCCTGAAGGATTTTGGACGCGATGGCAGCGACCACAACGCCCGTGCACGCTTCCCCTGCTTCTATTCGCCCTCGAAGAAGGAGATCGTGGTAGCTCGGTTCAATTTAGAAGTAACCTATAAGCAATTTGTGTTCGCCTCAGTCGTGCCGTCGGTGCTGTTTGTGGTCTCCTGTCTCGTGCTCCTGCTTTGCCAGAAAACGGTCTATGTTGGCGACGATGCAAAGATGCGCTTCAAGGGTTGCGTCGACACAGACACGGTTTTAGCTAAAAACAACCTGGGTTCACAAAACAATTTGGCTGACACTGGTGGAGGCGGTGTCGACGAGGTTATGGCACTATGAGACCCATCACGTAAGACTCTGCGGCTCTCGATACTTGCTAAAATGATAACCGTTTTATATTTTTACAAATACACACACATACAGTTAACTAAATTTACTGAATTAGGCTCTCTTTTTCAATTTGGAAAAGTTGGCTCCAGCTTGATACAATTCTTATTTGTTAAGTAGGTACAGTCATCTAAGACAAATTGGCAGAAATTATTATAAGTGGAATATGGCTAGGATTATCTTAATTCTTCAGGCCCCGTTCCGAACGTCATATTTAGATAATATTAAGGAATACTACAGTATCATATACTTATAATTGTAACGTTTTTTGTCGATGGTACAGTTGTTTCTAGCCCTTTCTGGTATATGGAACACATAAATTTTACTTTCGACTCATTCGCCAATATTTCAATTGCAATTACGTCAGCAATCATCTGCATCGCCATCATATTATACAATAGTTAATACGGGGTGAAAATAGTACCAGAAGACATTTGTTTAAACGTTCGTGACTTTTAACATTAGTGCCCCGCGAAATGCTGGTTGGGAGGTAATGTTATAAGAGAGCACAATAACACACTCACACTCAGAGTGTTCCGCATAAAAGTCAGGCCATGCTAGTATGTGATGAATATGCATATGTATGTGATGTATTGTATGTATATGTGATGATAAAATGCTATTGACAAATGTTACAATGCTACAGTATAACTTAAAGAATTTGAACTATCGACAACACGACAACAATTTGTGTATGAAGAAAATCATGTGCATTACTTTATAATTTCAGCTATACCAACCTGGATGTCTGATGTCTGAGATGTTCATCATTGCTTAGTTTTTTGCGTTGCATTTGTTTTGTGATACGTTTTTGAGTTCAGCCAATGCAAGCTCATTCATTTGCAGACAAAGCCGCGATAATTGTTTCCTCTCGTCCGCTCAATCCTTTGCTGAGATCAATTAGGTATTTATCTCGAAGACCATTTACCCCCAGCTAGAGCTAGTACGGTTGTAATTGCGTCATTCGAAGCCGAAACCAGGGCTGGGGAACCGCTCCAAAGCCAGCGCTGCTCCGAACCCAAAGCTGCGCAGATATACTTAAGGTACCTTAAGAAGCCGAAAACGGAGTCGAAGTCACCTTAAAAGTTAATGTCCGTCTCCGGTTCCTTTGAGAGAAAATTATTTCGTTATTATTTCATAGAAAATCATGTTTTGCTCTTGATCCTCAGCCCTCGTCGAAACTATTAGAGCACATATTGTAGATTGTTATTTTTTTTAATGCTGGTGATGTAGTATTTAATCGTAATAAATAGAAAGAGCAAAGGGCAGACTCACACACACACTTACCTAGCTTGTTTAAAAACGTAGACTCAGAAAGCATTTCATTCTCGTTTTTTACATGAAGGTAGAGAATTCTAAAGCCGAACTGTAATCTCTTCCTTGATCTTAGAGTACTTCTGTATATATTATTTATCTCATTGACACGTTTCAGTAAGTGCATTTTATTGTTTATTATTTTCAGACGATTTTGAGTGAATTTCAAACTAAAACGGAATTAACTCTTTTTCAACTCTTCTTAACTCTGAATAAAAATAAGGCGTGATAGCAAAAGAAGATTTCTTCCACAGAGGCAAAAAAGTGATTTAGATAAGCGAACAAATGTTCAAATTTATTTTACTTCAAATTTTGTTTACTTGTTTACAATATTTTCTGCAGATTCAACAACTTGAAAAAATCTCTTTTTAATAATCTTATCGCCCCCCTGTGGGTACTTTGTCGAGTTTTCGACATTTTCGACATGTGCAATACCTACTTTCGTAGACTACCAAACCAAATAGGAGTAGATTACACAAAATTGTCGAAAACTCTGAAAAATTTCCCTTCATCAATTACAATAAGAACAAACGAACGCTACAAAGATTTTTCAATGAAAAATAGATGGATTTCAATTTTTTTTTTTTGGAGTCCAGTAATTTCTTTGTGAAAAATGGAACATTTATGGAATGACAATGAATTTTATTCATTCAAAGTACTAAGTCTTGATCGTCACTTATTTCGATGTCATCAGACTCTTCCTCTATTATTCTTTTATATTATATTTCTACTAGCGCTCTCGCTCTCGCAGAAATTTATAAGGCGTGAGTAAAAATCTATTAGAACAAACAAGAGAAAGAGAGAGGATGTACTCGTATATATTCGTGCATCTTATCGCTTTCTCTTGTTTTCTTTTATTATTTACACTTTGTCTCGTGCATTTTGGGTATAAACAAGCTGGAGAACGTGTATGTCGATAGATTGTATACTTCACGCGAGTAAAAAAGCGATATTTGATTGAGTCATTCTTCAAGTTCTTAAATATTTAAGAGTTTTCGACATGGTTGAGGTTTTCGACATGTAGAAAAGTACTCTAAAGTTTTGGACGTAGACTACATACAATGTCCAAAAATTCTTGCCGCATACCAACCCTGATAGCGAGTGACTTCAGGTACAATCCTCTCTTCGCATAAAAGAGTTAAAATATGACTCTTTACAAATTTCTTTTTACTTTTACAAAGTTTTAAATAAATCTTTACTTTTCTGCATCGTAGAAAAACCATATTCAAACCGTAAAAACCTTGTTCGAACATTAAAATCCTCACAATTGATTCCAAGTGACCGAAAATCTTTAAAAGGAAAATACGGGAAACGAGAAAATATTTCATGCGAATTTGTTTTCTCGCTATTATGCCTTTAGATACGCACGCCACTGTGCTTAGATTCTAAACTTTAGAATAGCATTTACATACTACATTTGTACTTTTCTGTACCATTCCTACGTTGCAGTTATTGTTCAACTAATATATTGTCGTAGTCAAACCAACATCTGCTATGTGCATTTTTTTGATTTCTAATTTGGATACTCTAATTTGCCCTCTAATTTTCTCTAATTTTACAATAATAAATTACATTTAAATACCAAAAATCAAATAACATAACGTATAACACAATAAAACTTTAATTTAAATGAGTTTTCATAATCTGCTTCATATACAATTTTACAGAAGAACGTTTTCTTTTTAAATATCTCAAAGTTGTACTTTTTGCACATAGCAGATATTGGTTTGACAACGATGGTATGGTAGTTAGTAATTACGAGTATAATATTAGTAGTTAGTTTAGTGTATTCTAGTTGTATGTATGTACATATATTTATTAGTGAATACACGTTTGCTTACTTATTTTTCCTTCTTTTACTTCGCAGGCATTCCTCTGCTGCAGGAAGGCAGTAGTCCTGTACATCAGACAGGCGTTTTTGCTTTGCAATGAGAAACAGAGCTCGCATTGGCACCTCAATCAAACATTGACCCTTTAATCAAGCTATTTTCTTTAACGTTTTATTAACAGGGCATTATTGAGTCGTATGCACACGCTCTCTTGACGCTCCAACGCAGCAGATTACTTGTCTATAGCGCACGAGTAAATAAAATTCGTTATACTCAGTGTCGATACGGGCAATATAAGCGTCAAGATTTCAAATATATGAGAGCCGTTATTTCATCTCGCTACGCTGCTGAGTCGCCGAGATGTTAAGAGATGCTTTTCACTTCCATGCATTGTCCATTTTACTGAGGAATCCACACGGCTCATGTTTTACTAAGTGCACGCAACTTTGCATACGCGCATACATAGTATATACGTAGAAAGAAACTCAACGGTTTGGAGGGGTGCGTGGTCTAAGCCAATAAAGTACATTTATGACGTAAACGAGAGTGAAATCTGTGAAGGGAGAAAACGTCACTGAGAGGCAGAAAGGAACGAAAGAAACGAAAGGCAAACTTAACAAAAACTTATTTGAATGACAATGACTATTGATATATCCTGCAAAAGCTACCAGTTTTTAAAAATACATATATTAGTGAGTCACTACATCTAAAAAGTTATAGAAATAAAAGAGCGAAAGAAAAAAGTTTGAAATTATGTATAGAAATAATTACAAAGTTAAAACATTTTAATCTTTAGCAGCAGCAAAAAAAAAAAATCAAATTTAGTTCGTTATCAACAAATGCGAAATTGCCATAATATAAGTAACGAATCCAATAGATAACAAAATTATGTGGTAATTTTTTTAATTTTGTGCGATACTTACAATTTGAGGACAGAAATAATATTACCGTTATAAATTTGAAAAGAAAAAACTCGTGTAATTATTACAAGAAGAGCTGAGATGTCATGGCGTCCACGACTGTAGCTGCCAGTCCTACCCGATCGGAACTCAGTCCTGCGAGCAACAAAATCGGCTTCAATAAAAAAGCCAATAAATCTTTCTCCGTAATGCGAGACGAACACGACCTCGATACCATTCTGGAGAAAGCTAAATTCTACGCCTCGTTATGTTTAGGTAGTACTAAATGTTCTTATTTATTACACGACAAGACGTCCTCCCCCCTATCGCCACCCCTACAACTGTTTATAAAAATTCAATATTTTCAGGAACAACGGCCATACTGTCAGTTTTTGCATTCCTTTTCCTGATCCCGTTCGTCGTTGACCCTGCCATATCTACGATCGTGGCCGACTACGACCCTGTGCCGGTCACTTGCATCGTCATTGATCACATCTATGCAGAGGGCATAAAAAACTGCTCCTGGAGCTCATGCCGGGAGGGCTGCACATCCTCGCTCACGAAGTAAGGCCGCAATAGTGTAACTAACTCTTTTTGCCGAAGCTTAGCTTGCGCCTCAATTTTTGCAGGTGCCATCAACTATATGTTAATTACTCACGAATGCCCTTCAGCGAATGGGAGAGGAATCGGAAAGATTTGACCGCCATGAACTGGGACGTCAGCTACACAAAGTTTCTGATAAATTCCGAGGGGTGTGGATATCCGCCCACCACGAACTGCAGCATTTTTACCAAGCGATATGGGTAAGCTTGATGTCTGTACTTCACTTAGGGCAGTGTTTTTAAGCCATTATGCAAAACGCAGTTTCTCACATCTCGGAGAGCCTTTTCCCTGCTACTACAGTCGCGCCTATCCAGAGGTGGTCATCGAGCGTTATTCCTGGGAGAATAATTTTTGCCACCTACTGCTGTCGCTTATTATCCCGAACGTGCTCTTTGCCACCTCCATCGGCGTTCTAAGCTATTGGTATTGTCCTTGCTGCGACAAAACGTTCAGCAAGTCCTCGCGCGTTTATGTCCAGAAATTTCCAACAAAAGAAGAGTGAGTTTTTATTGAATAGCGTACATCTGAATACCACCACTAGGCATGATATTTGGAGGCTTTTTGAGGCGAACTCGAACCAGGAGACGGCAAATATACTATACTCAGGAAAATATAAATAAATTCCTCGTTTCATTCTTTGGAAGATAAAACGAAAGTTATATTAATTTATTTGTGGTTCATTCATTTATAATTGTTTATTTTATAATTTTTAATGCTTTTTATCTATGGTTTATTTCAATAAAAAAGCAAAAATGAATTAATTATGATTTATATTTTATTCTTTTTATATTATTTATTATGGGTTCGATGAATTGAAAAATGTTTCTTTATAGTGTAAACTGCCCCTCAAATATTTTGGTGTTATATCGATGTTGTGTAAACACATTTGTTCGATGTGTGTTTATTACGATGATATGCAACTTCAATTATAATGATTTAATACATGAATGTACCATCCCACTTGATCCCATAATTACGATATATTAATTTCAAAATTATCCGTTCCTATAGACAAATTTCGTTATTGTTTTTTTTTGTTTCTATATTATCTTTCAGCAGTGTTATATACCCAAATACTGCCAATAGTGATAATGAAAGTTTTTCGTGGACCTTTTTGGCCAGTGTAAAAACAGCCTAATATCATGTCTGGTGTTTACATACATACATACTTCAAATTTTGAATGTGTTTGCCTGCCTACTTTGAATGCATTGCCTCTGGTCGATTTCCTTTAACTGTAGTATACGTTATTACATACAATATGTACGTAGGGTGATCGATATTTTCGAAAGATAAATCCAGAATTATTTTCAAAACGAATTTTTGCATGTTTTATTCCAATCTAAGATGGATTCAGAGCATGTTTGCGTTGGCGAGTTTATCCTAATTCGGCGACGTTCAGCAGATTTTTAACGTTAAAATAATTCATGCTATTATTAGCTCGCTTAAATTATGTTATCGTTATTACTTTATTATCGTTATCGTTACTGCGTTATCGTTATTATACCCAAAGAAATCAGAAGAGCCAAGAGCTGTTCTGTATAAACTGCTTGAGTTTAGGTTAAAATTTTTCAGCTTTTAAACTAGGGTTGAAGCAAAAATCGTGTTTAACGGTTTATCGTATTGGATTAGTTTAAACTATTTTAAACTATAATAAATAATGGCTTAGTGATGAAATAATTCATCACAATTTTTACTTTATCCAATACTGTTTCACAAGTTACAAAAGTGGGCTTCCATGTAGATTTTTTAGTTCTAAATGAAAAAGAGAAAAATGTTTCGAAATAAGAAGAATAGATATTCTCAGTACAATGCAAATATTTCAAATATGAACTTTTCAAGTTCAAGTTAGTATCTTATTCTATGTACGTGTATACTTTTTAAATTTGTAATATAGCTATTAAATATAATTGAGTTTAAAGAAAATGTGTCTGTTATTAAGGTCTGGAACGCGCCACAAAAATCTATTTTTTCAGTTCTTTATGTTTCAGTGGTGCATTAAAGTAGACGGAAATCCAAATTCGCATTTAAGTTACTAATTATTTTAAAGAATAACTGGAACCTTCTTTGAATTTTACAGGAATATTAGCAGCATGAAATGTAATACGGAAAAAAGGATTAACTTTGCTTGATAGTGCAATCTGGAGAATAATGTTTATATAAAATTTGTCTTGTTGATAACTTGAAGCCAAAATAAGTTTGTATTGCCTGCACTTTGTTTTTATATTTTGCACTTCCGTTTATCTCTCGCTTTCGTCTTTGGAAAGGTATTAAATCAATTCTTGCATTGTTGTTTAGTAGTGTTAATAGTAGTAAAATTTTTAATAGTGGTGTTCCATTAAGCCAATATAAAAGCATTCAATTGCCTCTAATGTATGTATATCAAGTTTAATGGTTTGTTAATATATTATTGCTTTCTTTTTAAGTATGTGCCTATACATCAGTGTAGTAATTTTTTAAGAACTATTAAATTTCGAATCTATTAATCAATCCCTCTTATAAGAGTAAAAATAGTAACACAAAATATGGTGTCTCTAGAGGCTTAATATTTGCCATAATCTTTGATTCCACATAACATCTTTCTTTTTGAGATAACTCTTTAACGATTGTGTATTGAAAGTTTCTTGATGTGCGTTAAGTTTTCCGACAGGGTTGAGATGATGATTATGGGTTTTGGAACGAATTTCGGTACGTAATTTCTCTGAGAACACCTCTAAAAACAAAAAAACACTTAAGATGGATGGATCACCGAAAGCGGTTTGTCTCTAAGTCAAACTACATGAGGTGCGAAGAAAATGCGTTCCAAAATTCATCGGTATTGAAGGCATACATATATAGAATATTTTTGGATCAGTTGGATGGAGGAGGAAAAATACTCTTATTAGGTTTCAACATAACTACGAGTATTTTGGTGATATCTTAAGGATTTTTTACAACTTAACTCTTATAAGAGCATAAAACGGAGGCATAGAATTGAGAGGTAGTGCCTTAAAAGCAAAATTAAATTAACATAAATTGACCATTGCCAACTCCAAAAAATGAATTAAATTTAAATTTTTTCCATATACGAGTGTGTACATTTTTTCATTATTTTTTTTTTTGGGAGTTAATTAATATTTTTGGGAGTTATTCTTTGGGAGTTTCTTGCCAGGGACTTAATCCATTAGGAGTTAAATAAAAGCGCCGTGTGCCTTATTTCAAATATTTCATATTTCAAATTTCTGTCTTGAAAGCTTTTATTTTTCGTTGTGAAAGTTTGTAGTTTATAGTTGCATGATATTGATTATGTTTAAATAAAAAAGAAAAACCGATTATGAAATTTGTTTATTTTTGCTTCTAATAATCACAAAAAGATAAATAGATTTTGCATTATTTTAGTACGCCGCTGTGTCACGCCGATGACGAGGATATAATGGAATATTAATATGTTTAATACCTGATTTATTCACCTTCGATTTCAAAAAAACTAAGGCCAAAAATTAAACTCTTCACCACAGCGTGGCCGATTGCTTACTCCTCGGTGCAGATAATTTTAGTAAATAGATATATCATCGGTTATGTTGAAGTATATCATCATATCAACTTTAATAGCGGCATACTGCATACACTTAACATGGAGAGAATTTTATTTTAATCGTTAAAGATTTTAGAGGAATTTAATATTTAATACTTACTAAATACTAATACTAAATACACATTTATACCAAGAGCATGTACAACATTAAATATTCTACTTCAAATTGTTTTTCTCCTAGTACAGTAAAGCTTTTTTGTTATCCTAATATTAAAAAAAAAATCGTGTACGCAATATGTACATACATATGTATTTGTACATATGTATTTTATTGATATTTATAAAATTGCAATGTATAAAATAAATTTTCGCTCAGCGCTATTGAAACGAAAGGGCAGCTATTACAATTATTTCCGAATTCAATTATGAACTATATCAACTTTCAAGCAGTTGCAGCCTCGATAGCAGAATTGAGAGCACTTAATTTCAACGACTGACAACTTCTCAGAGGGAAGAATGATATTTGAAAGATTCAACATGGTTTTCGGAGGGGACGAGTATTACTTGCAGATGTCATAAAAAGCTTTATTGCGGAATAATGATGGAGCAAAAGCGAAGGTAGCTCCCAAATTAAACCCACACACACTTTTGTATAAATACAAAATTGAAGAACGTCCTTATTCCATAAAACGATTGAATAGCAATGAATAAAATTGCGACAGCAATTGCTATGGGTAAGAAATTTTCATAGCATGCTACGATACAATTTCTTAAAACAATTCAAAGTATTTTGAATCCGCTTGCCTAACTTAACAGTCAAAACACAGCCTCGCAGTGACTGCAGCAGCAACTCTGTCACACGCTGCAGTAAAAATAAATGTTGTAGCAGTGACTGCAACAGCAAGTCATCTGTTTGTTTACACTCCTGCATTTTTATCTTTCGTTTTTGAAAACACTTTTTCTGTGTACATTTATTCCTACCTGGAACACCTTAAAGCGTCAATAAATCTTGCCAAACTTAAGGATACAGAAGAACATTTTTATAATGTTCAGAAATCAAGTCGTAAAAACTCCTTCTGACGCACTTGTTCAATTAAATTTTCTGCAAAATTCATATTGAATTTGAATTGTAACAATTTTTTTAATTTATTTAAATTTATTTCTTTAAGTCAAAATCATATGGTTTTCCCTCACTTTTTCTATAAAAAGTTGGCAACGATTCAAGAATTTCGGGATTTTAGATATATAACATATATAATATTTAAAATCAAATATACCTACGTAACCCGCGGGAGTTCAAAATTCGCGATACTTTTTGAACAGACCTCGTATGCAAGCAAGGCAAAATAGGCAAAAAATCAAGAATTTCATATGTATAAAATATTCAAAGTTTCTTTTGGTGATATATGCATGTATGTAAGTTTAATATATCACGGCCAATATATCACGGGCGGATCACGACCACTTTTTGTAAGATAACTTTCTTTGATCCGGAAAACTCGTCAATAAAACTTGAGCTTCCAGTCTGGACTACATACAAGTTGGAAAATTCAGCTCTGAGAAGACTGGTTTGTATATCAAAAGGTAGGGATTACACCTAGTGTTGTATCAAGAAAAGCATTGGTGTTAAATTAATTAATAATTTTAATTAGTTCGTAAAAGCGGATTCCGTACTCAACCAATTGTGTAAATATGTATGTATCTAGTTAATGGTTGACAACGAGGTAGTTAATTTCTAAAGAATTAATTTTGCTACTTATACATTTTTCAATGAGTGAAAACTACATGACCCTTTTACTTATCTGCATGCACACATCTCGTATGCTTTCTTGGTTGGCTCGTTGCCTAGAAGGTCTAACAAATGTTAGAAATACAAATGTTTGCTGCTCCTTTTCCCCTTTTCCTCTCCGACAGACTGTTTCTCACTTCATTAACAAGCTTTATTTATGCATATACATTTTTCATAAACCTTGACCTGAATGCGTTTATGTGTTGAATAAAATAATTCGAAAAGTACGCTTTAACCAAGAGTGAACAAGACTTTTCGTAGGATACATACGAGCCTCGTATTAAAGCTATAATTGCAGGCATATTCTCAATGTGGTTAGAAATATGGTTTATCTTCCGATACTTTGAAGTATGACACTACAAGCGAGGCTGGTTCTGTCTGCCAGACTTATGCAGAGATGGATTCTAACGTCCTCTAACAAGGACTCACCTTTGTAAATTTATACAAACTGGACTTTAAACTATAATACATTGAAAACTTGTTCAAGTCCGTCCCTTTTAAATTAAATTACATTAAATTAAACTAATTAAATTAAACTAATGTTTCATTTTTAATTGAAATTAATCGAAATTGTCGATTACGGTCAATGTGATGTCATATTAATATTGAACCTGAAAGGCGCCGAATTATGTTTAAAACTTGTCAATTACAATGAAAATTCTCCGAGTGCAGTGTCTGCACGAATAACAGCGTTATTCACGGAATGCTCACTCTCATCCTCCCAAAAATTTCTTTTGCGCAAGCTCAGAAAATTCAAAGAGGATTCTTTGGTCAAGCTCTTGCCTGTACAAGCCAGTCTGGAAAAAGGTCCCACTCGAAGCAATCACTTCATTTATTCGCTTTTATTTTTCGCATATAAATTACATACACCAGCGCGACGCATTATTTACCTTTAGTTCAACTTCTAAGAGTGCGATTAGTTTTTATTAATTAATTAAGATATAATCGGGAATAGGGTGTGGTGCACCCTTCAGAAGTACCCGTGTTTTTATGGTATCTGCTTCGGTTGCTACAATGTGGCATAATAGACAGAAACTTATGTGAACGAATAAGAAACGGTAATACTCATACAAGTATATTCAGGAAATACAATATATTAGTACATAGCTATCAACGGAAGAAGTCCTGGCTTCTTCCTGGAAAAAGAAAAGCGTATTTATTAAAAGGGAGCAGTATGAACACGTCAGGTATCGAAAGTCATTAGGAGGATTGAAAATTAAATTTTAATTTCAGATGTGAGCGTCATTCATTCATGCCATAACACATTGTTCACCTCATCACAAACACCCACCGGTCTCGTAGAGACAACAACGCCACCGGAGCTTAAGTCGACTGCTAAGACCAACTCTAATTACGCCATACGTGATGACACGCCGCAAGAATAAGCCTCGCCTTATACCTGAACAGGACAAGCGCATCTGCAGGACGATCTGCTTCTGCCAACTAACATTGGTGCTCTCCTGTGTATCTATTGTGTACCTGAGTGTCGCCATTTATTCACCTTCGCTAAAGTAAGAGTAGAAAATTAGTTAGTTATGACAACAGACAACAGACACAATTAAACAACGCGTAACAAAAACATTCTCGCACTGTGACTGAAGTGTGTTGGTGTCCAAAGTTCAATCACAATTAACGATGTGACATAAGGTATAGCGAAATGACAAACTGACAACTAACTACGCAGACTTCGATGGCGTCATTAACAAGCGTTCCTTTTTTATTTTGACGATGACTGTTCTGAAAATTCCACATTAGCCGAAACCATTTTGTAACCGTTACGATGATCAAGCTATTGATGAAATCAATTTTCACTGTTTATCTCATTCCAATAAGTTGTTATGCATATGTACATTTATATTATTTTGCCATATAGCAAAATTGTTTCCTATTTCAATAGAATATTTCATTTGCGACATATTAAAAACAAAAGAGAAGATATTAAATACAACGATTAGCATACCAGGTCGGAAATTTAGGTTTAATTTTTCAACCAAAAAAGTTGGCATATGCCTTCTGACTAGAGCTAAGGTCCTGGAACGTACCTATGTACATATAAGCATAAATTTTTAGGCATACAAATGGGAAATTAAAAACATATTTGGTTAAAAATTAGATGCAAAATTTCATCCTATTTAGTTGGAATTTAATCTACGAGTACACAGTTGAAAATATATTTACCATTTTATACAATAACACTTTTAAAAGGAACAAGTAAGAGCGTTATCTTCGGCCTGGCCGAAGCTCATATACCCTACACTCGCATCTGTCGAAGTGATAAAAAGTGGGCGGGTGACACCTACTTTTTTTTAATTTACAGGGAGTAAATTTTGATTTATTAACTCATCTACAACACCGTTTTTCCTACTGAACACCTCACTATATGGTATAGTATATAAGTGGGCGTGTCACGCCCATTTTTTAGTATATATTTTAGTCTAAGATGGTGGACTCGGAAATAAAATTTTAGCTAAAAATTCGGTCTACAAGCTAAGAAATTAAGCTATAAGCACGAATGAGTGCATATTTTCTATAAAAAGTAGGCGTGGCACTGGTCCGGTTTTCCCCATTTTCAATACCAAACAGCGCAGGATAGCAAAGAATATCCGTACCAAATTTCATGATGATACCTCCATTCGTTCTCCTGTAATCGTGATTTCCACAGACAGACTGACAGACAGACAGACGGACGGACAGGGCTAAATCGACTCAGGAGGTGATTCTGAGCCAGAATATAACTTTTCTATACCTGCCACGCCTCCTTTAATGCGTTACAAACGGAAGCACAAAGTGAATATACCCTCATCCCTTCGGGTGTAGGGTATAAAAATTAAAATCCATTGTTTCCAAACACAAAAAGTATTTATGAATAGTTGAAAAATTAAACCGCAATTTTTGACTGTGTATCCGACTACTAACTCACACTTAATTTCTTGAGTATTACTTACAGAGTTATATGTAAGTTTTAGGAATTTCCTTTCTTTTACAGAGCTTTCAAATCGGGCTTTGAACTGGACCCTGTGATGTGCCAAACTGTAGACCGACAGATGCCCAACCACTGCCCTTGGGCGTCTTGCGGCGAATGGTGCTTGACACGCACGAGTGGCTTCTGCCCGCAAATCCATTCGCTGGTGCGTCGAAACGGGACAGACATTCAGCTGAACAACTGCACGGGAATAACTAATACTTCATGCGCCATGGTAAATAACTAAATGAAAAGCGCGTGATTGTCTTCAAATACAGTGCTATTTTTGAATTTTTATTTATTTATTTTTTAATATTTTTTTATTTATTTTATTTATAAATTATCTTTGAAAACATTGAGTTTTATTTATTTATTTTAAAAATTGTTTATTTTGGCGGCGCTCGATCATTGACCGATATTGACTAAACCACGTAGATAGACATGAACAGATTAAACAAATTCAACTGCAACAACGGTTCCGTCTGCAACAATATTCACGGAGTCTTTAACTGTTCTAACGGTAATAGCCGTCAATCCTAGCGACTGTTTGTCACGGCTTCGTTCAATCCGCAGGTCACTGTAAAAATATGTCTGAGTTTTTCCTCTGTCACCACAAAGCCGACGGACCACCCATCAATTCTGCCCGGGAAAACACAAAGCTGAACGGTTTCTTCGAATGTAGAGGCGTGCATTGCACCAAGATCAAAAAGCCGTTCTCTTGTGACAGATATTGTACGAAAATCACCACCGCTCGCATCAACGTCCTGCTGATGCACGTACGTCCTGATCCTCATCCTCATCTCATGCACTTCCTGTAAACTCGAACATTTCAGGAGGACAACGTTATCACGGCCGATTGTGAGAATGGCATTGCCTTCAATGAGGCGCGCGGCAACGAGCCAGGTGTTCGCATAGCACCTCAGCAATTCTGGCATGAAAACGATGGTAATCTTCTAACAAACTGTGCCAGCGTAAGTCGCGACCGCGATAACGACAACAGAATTATGTATGTATATTATTGAACACTGAACTCCGGTCAGTGGAAATTTCATAGTCAGTGTTGTTTCTCTTCAAGCGCCTCGGACTGTGTGAACGGCACTCTCCTGGACCATGACGCACTGCCAAAACCATTCATGAACTTCACCCAGTTCTGGAGCATCTACGACAACAGCACAAAGGCCGTCGACCCCGACGGAAAGTTTCTGCCGAACCAAGCGAATCTGACAATCTACAGCTCAAAAAAGCTCTTCATCAATCTCGAAGGGTGTGTGAATACGTTGCGCGGCGAATGCAAGGACTTCGTGAGCCGTTACGGCAACGATGGCGACAACAACACCGCCCAGTCTCGCTACCAGTGTTATTACAATAAGGTGAGATTTTTTGCCAAAATCAAGAACCTCTTCGATTGATTTCAATACGATTCGATACTTCGTATGGTTTAAGGATGAAGCCGTAGAAATAGTAGTAGCCCGCTATGATTTGAACAAAGTGTATAGAGAGCTAATCATATCACTTACGGTGCCGATCATCTTGTTCATCCTTTCCTCAATTTCGTTGTGTATTATTACCAAGTCAGTTAAGGTATGATGATGGTTGTATTTATGACAGAATATGATTATTATATAAAGATAATTTATTACATAAAAAACTCGCGATTGTAGGTCGGCGATGACGCCAAAATGCGTTGTATATGTGCGGAAGAGGATTCGAGTGAAGAAAATCACTACAGAGTTTGGAAAGAATCAAGACATAAAATAAGCAATGACGAAGATTTGGGCGCGAGAAGCATAAGGACAGAGGTATCTTTGGTCACGAGAAAACGAATTTGTCTTATGAAAAACCTACAAAAAGCTGACCCATTTGAGCATATCTCGGTGGTATCAGAGACAAACTCTAGTTTCTATTTAGGGACGCATATAAAAACCGGTTTTCATCGGTTTTTATTCCATCCTTTTCTCCCGGTAAATAATGTGTACATTTTCAACAGGTTCTTGAGGAAATTACTCCGGATACTCACGAAACGGAAATCGGAAGTACGAAATCATTAATTCCAATGAGCGAAGGAGCATGTGGTAACGCTGAAAGAAGGCGAGACGGACTCGACGATGAAAAAGCAATTGCTTTGGGCGTGCCCGAGAAGCCTTTGGACATCTTATAAACCGGACAGAAATCAGTCCTATCGATTCTATACTAAATCAGGGAATTTCTATTTAAATAATCGTGCCTGTATACAAGTTTTTGTTACGATTTCGTTTACGCATTCAGAGTAAAACAGCGTTTATCCAATCAGTCAGTTTTCGAAGCGTGTTTCTACTTCTTAAAAAGCATTAAACAATAAAATGCACTTATAAACAATCTATGTCAATGCTCTTCTTATTTAGTTCACCACGACATTTTTGGGGCAATTCACTTTGATAAACCATCTCCAAAATCTCACAATTAATTTTTAAGAAACTAAAATCAATTGAGGCTGAAGGCTATGCCAGAGAAAGGCCAAACGGGAGAAGAAAAGCTTTTAAAAGTTTGATACAAAAAAATGGTGAGAAATGCCAATTTTGCTAATTTATTAAATTAAAATCGCATTCAGGATTGAACCACTTCAACAAAGCCTTTTCTAATTAATGGGCGTTTTCAGTTTTAATTCATGATATGTATATACTTGTATTTTATTCAGCTTGTATTTCATTTAGTATAATATGATGACAATTGAATTATTATAGTTGAAAACTACACCACATACTGGACCTTGGACCTTGTTTCAATCAGTGCCCCATACGGAATCTCAAAGTTTCTAGGCCATGCGCTTTCCTCTTAAAACTGTTGCTATCGGCCCAGGAGGAATTGAGATACTCGTCATCGTCATCTTGATTAAGTTTCTAGAAGAAGCAACTATCTAAATATTGTCCATATATGTATGTATTTCAATGTAAGGCTTGGAGAAGGCGTTTGTGGAACATACTAGAGTATTCAATACTTATTTTCTGAGATGACAACCCAACGAGTAGGCTCACGTCTCTACAATTACCTTTAGTTCTTCTTGACGACGGTATGAATCAGCCATCATCTGGCGCCGAATGTCATCAGAAATAACGGCTTCACGCCCTGGTGCGCCTTCACCATGACAATTCAACTTAACGACGACCTATAGACGATATGATATGACAAGCAAATATAGATATTTATCTAACCAGCAAACTTTTTCAACAAACCGATGAACATTTTACCCTCCCATACAAACATACCGTTGTTTTATCATTGACACCGACATAATCTGAAATCTTCTTTTGTGGAAGAATCTGGGTTCCGGCAAACCAAAGCTGAGCTTTGGATGGTTCAATGACTTCCTTCGACGCTTGCGTCCCGCTTAGGTCTTCCGTATTCGTAAACTCCATACGGATAGGATCATGTGGAGGCAATTGCATTGGATACACGATAGTTACAGCCCCCCGCAACAGATTCAAAGCTTCTTCAACGTTGTGCAAAGTTAACGGCTTTTTCTGTGCGAACAGTTTCTGTAGCAAGGATTAGAAGAATTTTATCTCTTCAATTAAAGCGCGCGCAATAAAGTCTATAGAAGTACCACCTTATCAATTATATCTTTCGCATCGCGAATGGAATTTATTAAGACTGTACGCATATTTTCCTTAGGCTGCTGCCCATTGCGTCGGCCTATTGGATCCTGCATTAGAGTACCTTCATCTATGAATACAGTTTTTATAGCTATGCAAGTATCCACTCCTAACCTTGTTGTAAGTAAATCCACCCGAAGGTATGCATCTTTCAGCCCAAACATCCTTCAATTTCAGTTCATCAATTTGCTCATCAGTCAGTCCAAGCATATCGGGTGGCAACATAGTACCGTGATTGGCCAACTCTTCTATTTCCATACAGAGGCGGTATACCTTGAGACGCCCATTATAGATTGCGGTAATTTGGCGTATAACTTCGCTCGCTGTCTCAGACGATATGGTTTCGAACACAAATAAATTCTCGTCACCTCGCTTCACTTTTAATAGCACCATTACAGAGTATCGCTCTTACAAATACAAAGACTTCGATCAAATAAAGAAATTTGTGAAGAATTTAAATTAGCTGTCTTTTTATACAGTTATTGTCGAGTTTTCTAGCTAGATGAGATCGGACTGACAGGCAAATTTTTAAAGAGACTACTCTCAGTTTTTAGGTTGCTAAGCAAATTTGAAAAAAAACCGCAAGGGGGTGATTATTGATTTATTATACCCTACACCCGAAGGGATGAGGGTATATTCACTTTGTTCTTCCGTTTGTAACGCATTAAAGGAGGCGTGGCAGGTATAGAAAAGTATATATATTCTGGCTCAGAATCACCTCCTGATTCGATTTAGCCATGTCCGTCCGTCTGTCTGTCTGTCTGTCTGTCTGTCTGTCTGTCTGTCTGTCTGTAGAAATCACGATTACGGGAGAACGAATAGAGCTAACGCCATAAAATTTGGTACAAATATTCTTTGTCAGCGTAGGCTGTTTGGTATTGAAAATGGAGAAAATCGGTCCAGCGCCACGCCTACTTTTTATAGAAAGTATGAATTTTCGCATGCTTTTGCTCAATTTCTCAGCTTGTAGAGCGAGTTTAAAGCTAAAATTTCATTCCTGAATCCATGGTCTCAAACTTAAATACACTCCCAAAAATGGGCGTGGTCCGCCCACTGGTGACGAAAATCACGATTAGAGAAGAACGAATGGAGATATAGTCTTGAGATTTGGCACGAATATTCTCTCAAAAATATTCTAAAAAATTATAATAAAATAAAAAGTTATCTCACAGAAAGTGGGCGTGACACGCCCTCTGGTATACCATACCATATAATGAGGTGTTTGTTGGGAAAAGCGGTGCTGTAAATAAGTTAATGTATCAAAATTTACTATCTGTAAATTAAATGAAAGTGGGCGTCACCCGCCTACTTTTTATCGTCACTTCGACAGATACGGGTGTAGGGTATATAAGCTTCGGCCAGGCCGAAGTTAACGCTCTTACTTGTTAACATTCAAAATTTGTTATAATACTGTCTTATTGGCTTATATTTACATCTTCTTACCAGCTCCAATTTTTTTGTCGTTTTTTTCTTGTGTTTGTGCTTCATTCCTGACCCCAACAAGCATAAAAAAAATTGTCGCTCTCTCTTGGGGGCGGGGCTGGAGCCCTTTGAAATTTAAAATATAAACAGCGATATCTCCGAAACTACAAAAGTTATTCAGATTATATTAGTACCGTTAGAAAGCTAATATAAATATCATTAATTCATGTAACAGACATTTCATCGAAATGTTAACAGTTTTTGAAATAAGCGCAATTAAACATTTTTAGTACAATTTTTTTCCATTAAAAAATTTGTTCTGAAATAAAATGTGTAATTAATGCATGCAATTATACTTATAATAAGAAAGTATATAATTTAAGCTTTCTTAGAAAATTTATTTCATTACGATCGGTGCTTTATTTACGGAGAAAAGCGATTTTTAAAGTGGCAACGAACTACTTTCTGCAATTAATTCTTTATACACTTTTTCAAGAATGCGACTCTGGTACTATGCACTGTAGCTTAATGGTGTTAGTGTTGTTTTGAAGTGATAGAGCGTAACCTGCGGCGCTTTACTGATACACAAAAATTTGTAAGAAAAATCGCGCGATTTTTATTGTACCAGAGTGCATAGTACCAGAGTCGCATTCTTGAAAAAGTGTATAAAGAATTAATTGCAGAAAGTAGTTCGTTGCCACTTTAAAAATCGCTTTTCTCCGTAAATAAAGCACCGATCGTAATAAAATAAATTTTCTAAGAAAGCTTAAATTATATACTTTCTTATTATAAGTATAATTGCATGCATTAATTACACATTTTATTTCAGAACAAATTTTTTAATGGAAAAAAATTGTACTAAAAATGTTTAATTGCGCTTATTTCAAAAACTGTTAACATTTCGATGAAATGTCTGTTTACATGAATTAATGATATTTATATTAGCTTTCTAACGGTACTAATATAATCTGAATATCTTTTGTAGTTTCGGAGATATCGCTGTTTATATTTTAAATTTCAAAGGGCTCCAGCCCCGCCCCCAAGAGAGAGCGACAATTTTTTTTATGCTTGTTGGGGTCAGGAGCAAAGCAAAAAAACACCATAAAATCGACAAAAAAATTGGGGCTGGTAAGAAGATGTAAATTTGTTCCCGTTTTTATTACGTTTTTTTTTCATGTTCGGTACAGATTTTGAGATTGATTTTGAACGAGCTTCCCGATGATCTAGAGACTCGAAATTTTAAGCACAGTTCATAACTGGATCTTAAAGCAATATTATGCATAAATTAACCACCCACGCCCACCTAAAAGCAGGAAAATCGGGGTCGCTTTCTTTCATGACCTAGAGTTCCAGAATTTTAAGCACGCCTTAGGACTGGATTGCAACAGGACTAGGACTATGCAACATTAAGCATAAAATAACCCACACCCACTTTGAGGCAAGAAATTCAAAAAAATTATATACATATATGTATGTATTTGACGTTAAAAATATTTTAAAGCAAATTGTATTTGTTTTACGTAAAAAAGTATTTTCAAAAAAATATGTCAAGAAATGTTAAAAAAAATGTTAGTAGTTTTTCTAAAATTTTGAATATATTGTCGTTTGGCACTTTTGAGCGCGAAAAGCCTTTGACAAATTCGTATCGTTTTAAAAACGGTTTATAAAAACATTTTTTCATTTGATTAGCTTGTGATATTTTTATTAACCAGTCTTTTCAACCAGTCTTCTGTAATGCGTTACAAACGGAAGAGCCAAATGAGTTTAAAAATAACCGAAATAGAAAAAACTAAAAAAAACTGAAGACTAAGATACATAAAAATCATACATTTAAATTTTAGTACTTTTTTTTATTAAAACATCGGTAATAGCGCAGAGTGGTAAACAGTGGTTTTAAATCTTCATATAAAAAAACAAATAGAAGCCGTTAACTTCGGCCTGGCCGAAGCTCATATACCCTCGAATTTCATTGCCGTGTTTACCGTATTGGTGAAAGTTATCTTACAAAAAATGGGCGTGACAAGCCTACTGGCTTGTGTGGTATTGGTATGGTATGGTATGGTACCATATAATGAGGTGTTTGTTGAGAAATTGGGTGTTGTAAATGAGTTAATATACCAAAATTTAGTATCTGTTAATTAAATGAAAAATGGGCGTTGACCGCCCAATTTTTATCATCATTTCGACAGGTATGACATAGACGGACGGATTGAAACTTTAACGAATAAAATAACGACGTGAAATATGAACAAAAGAATTGTTTAATTTTTTATTTAAAAATTTGTCTAAATTCACATTCGCTGTTATCTCAGTAGTTTTCGAAAATTTTCCATTTCATAGATACTATTCGATAGTCTGGAAAAATAGCAACAAAAAACATTATTTAGTGCATGAAGATTTAAGTACGATGTCTTTATCTACCTTCCGAAAGCATTAAATAGAGCCACAATTTCTGACCGCGATAACCTGAATATACCGTCCACATCTATATGCAACTTGTCCCATAATCCTCTTTCTGTGGCTATATTTAATTTATCGGAATAAAGAACTTTCAGAGCGGTACCAAGGCCCTGCGTCTGGAATCAAGAAACCAAATTAATTAAACTAATTATGTGGCGCGGGTATTGTAGCTGCAGGACTCACTTGTAATTTACCCCACAGCTTACACTTGTCACAGCCCACGCAATCCATTATGCGCGAAATATTCCGAAACTTCTCCTTATAATCATGTTTCACGCTGGGCGCAATTTCGCTCGAAAACAAACTATTTTCGTCGAAGTGAGATTGGAAAGATCTGTGCAGGTTAAAGTAGAAAAAGGCAAAGACACATTAGATTTCGCAGAGATGTCTTCGATTACTTACTCAATAACTGACAATAAGTCATTGATAGCCAACTTCACCTCTTCATCTTCTTCGACTATGCCTGTGTAGTATTTTTCTCGCCGCAAGTACGGTGCTGCTTTGGCCAAAGCACGGAGTTCTACTAAATAAATAAAGTACAAATTACGCAACCAGTGCGGCCCTTCTCCGTTGGTACTCTCCGGGCTAAAACGACGTTTAAACTCCGCCAGGTTTGGTCCCCAAACACCTTGCGGTTCTAGAAAATCGTTTGATTCGGACAACAGATACTTCGAACATAAATGGATATTAATGCTTGAATGAAGTCCGGATATGAGGCGATAGAAAGCTCGTTGCTCCATACACAAATTTCGCAAATCCAAATTTGGGATATAATCCGAGAGTGATTTTATGTCGGAACTGTCGCCAAAGCAATTCTCCAGGTAAATGCTTTTCCAGATGCGGTGGGCCGAATCACCTTTGTAGCCAGTATAACGTTCTGGATTTAAGAGCAGATCAACATATTTTGCGCCGTCTTCCAAATCATCGAGTATACAAAAATCTTCTTCAGCCTCATCGTGTACGGCCCACCGCGCAAACTCTTCATGCGCTGTATCGCTTATACTGGTATCAAGAAAGCCGAGAGCTTTATTGAAATCGGCATTGTCGCTGCAATCCTCAATTTCTTTTGTACGCTGTAGCAAATAAATTTTTAAATAATCATAAAACCCAGAAGTGCACAGTTTTGTTTGTTATTAATCTAAAATTGTGAAAGTTTGTTTACATACATAAGTACAACGTACATATATGATATATCCAAGTCATATCTTCTAAATGTAGAAAAATTAAGCTATATATACATATATGCATAGATTCTTATGTATATATGTACTTATGTACTCGTATGTACGTATATAAATATAACTGCCCCAAAATATCTATCTAATCTTCTAAATCAGAACCATACTGTACTCTCCCGAAGATTTGTGCCGAACTGAATTCGAATTATAATTGCTATAATAAATAATTGCTAAAATTTCTGATTTTTAAATTAATTAATTAAAATATTACCCCTTTTCTTTCCTTAAAACAAGTATTTATCTTACTTAACCTTGTATACAAGATATGAATATGAATATTTGCAATTAGCATACATAGATGCATTCTTATAGATACTCGTATATTCATAAAATGCACACTTGCGGCCATCAGTGGCTCACTGTGCGAGTAGATGCTCGCCAAGCCTTAGGATGTGGTTTCGAATGCTGCCACGCGTATGGATGTCAACTTCTACTTGTGTTGTTTTTCTGCGTATTTAAGGCATTAGCGCTTTTATATGTAAATTGTATACAAAATTGGAGGATAATCTTTGGGTGGAACCAGTGTTGAGGCAGCGATATCAAACTGTCGGTAGTGAGGCTACGCAAGCTTTCACACTGACAGTGATCACATGCCCTTTTCCCCCCTTTCTTTCTATCAGCTAATTATCAGTAGCTGGTACGTAAGCATGATTAAAATAGCTGTGCCTCTGTACAGTTACTAGTAAAATCTGTTATAAAAAAATGTTTATACAATTTCTATATACAATTTAAGAGACTTAATTAAGCGGTAGCAGTATTTCGATGCAATTGGTAATTTTTTACTTACAATGAATACTAAAGGAATAAATACTAATTTGCATGAATTTGTCGCCATACTAGCTAACCTTGTTGGCCGCATTCTTAGGACTATGTTCTCCATATTGCTTCAAGCCTTCGGGTATTGAACGTTCTTCACAACCCTTCACCTGGCAAAAACGCATCATACAGTTACCATCAGGTGGCCAAAAAGGGCATTCCTGTTGGAGGTTCACTTTGTAAAAGCGAAAATAATTCTTTAAAAGTATACTGTTTATTCGCGGATAGATTTTCATATTGTTGAAATAGTCCACCGTGTCAATATCACAGCTGCAATCGTTAATGGAGCCTTCCAACTGGCAATTATCAGACATTAATATTGGAATATACTAAACGGTGTACATATGTAAGCATTTTACCTCACAAAAACAGTTAGTCTTGTTTCTCCCTTCATTGTTGCTTGCGAAGTATGAACACGCATTCCCAGCTAAATAGATACCTAGAGCCAATACAAAATATATACCAAAATGCTGGCGGAGATGCCTCGTGAATGTATTTTGAAGTAGCATGACTTATGGTAAATGGCTTATTAACTTTTCTGTTCTGGGACTTCAATTGTCGCGAAATCAAATGGTTAAGAGATGATTACAAAGCAGAAGGAAACTTTGTACACTGATATTATAGTTGTTAACGACAAAAACTTCGGAATAAACACGAACAGTCCAGTAGTTTTGAGCCTTTTAGAAGCAACAAAGCATCGAATTGTATAAGTCTGAAATGTATAGATGTACATATTAAAAGTAGAGGAGATTAGATAGTTTTTATTACAATCGTGAGCTGTGAGATAGGATTAAAAACTTAAAATTTATTGTGGATAAAACATAATTGTAGAATTGTAGAACATCTTCACTCGTTATGCCATCATTTCATATCTTATCTTATTTTTAATAATCGTAGCCCAAGTGTTCAGAATAAGAAAAGGAAAATGAAAGTGGATTTCATTATCAAGCAAAAAATCTTAAAATAAAGAAAGTGAAGACGTAAATTGGAGCACATACATTTTTTAAAATAAAACATGTACTTGTCGAAATTAATTATGAAACTTTTTGAGCCATTTAACGTTAGTTTACCAAAATTTTAATATAGTTCAGAACCCCGAAAATTCCAAATTTGAATTTTTTTCACTTTGATGCTTTGCTTCCAATTTTCTTCTACTACTACTTCTTCTTCTTCTACTACTCGGGTCCATGATCCACTCACACACGGATCCAGGAAAATAAAAGAGTTGGAATGAGAGTCAATCGAATTCTCAATGGTCATATATGTATAATCACCATGACAATAAGACTGCCCCTTACAAAAGCTAATTGCAGGCTTCTGATGCAATTAGCTATGACACCTAGATTTGACCAAATTGCTGACGATATTTGTAGGAAGCACGGACCTCAGGCGAAAGAATCGTTCCTCCTCCAGGAATTTAACTACTAATTCTCAGCCACTTTTCGAAAATTTTGCGTCGAATTCGTCGCATTTCATTTTTTCTTCGAAAGTGTCATATTAAATATGTTGGTTTTTCCTGGACCTTCAGTCTAACTAAAATATTTTCACATTTAATTACATTTAGTTCCAAATTACTATTGAATTAGTTTCCAGCTCCAATGCACTTAAATCTCAATTTCACAACAATCCTTTGGATTACCACGTACTACTTTTATAGAAAGACGGAAAGACAGGGAACTTCGAAAATAACATTAGAGAAAGTGAAACAGCTGTGATTAGGCTTGCCAGCTTTCTCTGGGACAATTTGTGCACATATCCCAAAGCTGAAGATCCAACTGAACTCAAAACAGCTTTGTTTCTAAAGCGGCCCTTACACGACAGAGAAATCTGTGCAGACCGGCTGACCGGCCAACGACCACAGAAGCACAGACATCTGCACAGACCCAAAAATTATTTCAGTCGGTTATGTGAGCGCTATAAGTAGTCCTCGGCTCCTCGATTGGTAACCGAAAATACTTCTTTTAATTATACGACTATAATGTCGTAATCCCTCTGTTAATTTACTCTATTAGGTTCCTTTTTTTTAACTGTAAGTTTTTGTATAAATCTATAAATACTACCCAGAATTTTTATCTACACTTTTTCATTTCATCCGCAGCATGTCCGCCCCGCTCAAAAATTTTACAAATCTGAGAAAAGTTTGCCTTACACGACATAACTCGGTCTGCACAGACCGCAAAATATCAAAATTATTTTGATATTTGCTTCGACATCTGCGCAAACACGCAAACACCACCTTACACGGCACAGATGTGCTTAACGCAGTTTAAGTGTGCAAACACAGCACCAGCGGCGGTGCGGCGCAATTGTATAGAATATATCACGCCACTGTCTGATTCCGGGGCGTTTATACTTTTAATCTCTCCCTTTTTGGTTACAATCGGTTCTGCCGAAGGGGCACTTGTAGGGTTTTGTAGAATTTTGTATATAAATTGAAAACGGCTAGCCATGGAAGTTGATATTTCACATTTTGGACTGTTAGAACTTTTAAGTGTGTACCACTAATTTTTGTTATAAATGGTTGGGGCGAAGGGGCACTTTTTTAAAGGGTTTTGTAAAATTTTACATATAACTCAATTAATAGTCATACAAAGAAGTCATGTGTTGCACGCATTAGATTTTTAAAATAATTTTTGAGTATTTTGCAAACAATCCACTAATTAAAATTTTTTTGGGCAGTTTTTGTTTACCTTCAACTCGTTTGTTTACACACAAACAAGGAATCAGTTTTGTACAATGCAACAACAAGGAACAGGCAGGCCAACGAAAACGTAAAAACTAATGGCAGCTAATGAAACGATTCGTAAGAGATAAGAAATGCAATTTTAAGAAATGAGCCTGTAAGGCCCAGATTTCTGATCAGCGAACGTTACGTTTATCGTTAGTTCTGCTAGTTCTTGTTTTTGCTGATAAACAGCAACAAATTTAATAAATAACAAAGCAGAACTAACGATAAACGTAACGTTCGTTGATCAGAAATCTAGCCCAACTGTCTCTGTTAACCCATTACCGTCGGCTGTACTCTATAAAGTCCCAAAAAATATTTTTAATAGTTTATTAAAAATACCGTCGGTCGCGACGGTACCGTAACAATTCTAATTAGTTTTTATTGTAGCTTAATAATGGGTCTATTTTTTACAGTCAGCTGCAAAGTCCCTTTCATATAATTGGCAGTTTCGCAAATTCGACGTTTGCAGATGTTGTGAAATTTCTGTGCCGGTCCCAAAAAAAGTTAAAAAGTAATGGCTTCGGCCCATAGAGTCCGTCAGACTTCGACTTTGAAGTTCTGAACTGTCAAACCGAGTTCAATGTATGCTTTCTTACGAACATCGGCCCATAAGCAACGCCGCCGTCAAAATCGAAATCTAAAGTTGCTGAACCTTTAACTTTTCGACTGCGTCAGCAAATTTGACAGCAGTTTGCTTACATATTAGTACAGTAAATTGAATGAAGTCGAAGTTTTCATTGGGCCATAGCAATACGTTGACGTTGAAGTCAAAGTTGAAGTTTGACCGGAGCCATAAAAGTAAGAACTTTTATATTTAAACACTTTTGAAAACTGTCATGTAAAAATGAGTAAATTTATTTATATTATTACTTTTTATGGTTTTTGTGTAAATTGAAAGATATTTGTGTGTCGATTGTCCTGTACTTTTTAAAATACAACCGGCGAAAAGACTAAAAAATTAAATTTCATTTTCAGACAATTTTTAAAGAAATCGTTTTCAGAGCAAATAAAGAGTTCCCGGGGTTCAGGGAAGTTGTTAAGGAGATTATGAAACAGCATTAAAGTGATTAGTGTCGGGGAAATGATTTAAATACTTGTATGATGACTATACCACCAGATCTTGAACCCTTAACGGCCTTGGAAGATATTGATGAAGATAATTTTTGACAATACCAACTATTAGGGGACATAACTAGCAGTATAGAAGTAGAATGGCTAGATGATGATGATGACAGTGAGGTAGTTTCTTAATCCACAATTTCATCAGTGTCAAATTCAAATTTGTGTGTCTTTTCGCCAGTTGTACTTTATAGGCTGTACTATATAGGCTTTAAAATGAGCGTGGCATTGTATACATTTGTGATTGTTCTCTTTGAGTTAACATTGGCTTTAAACTAGCTCTAACAAAAAAAAACAACCGAAATTGGTCGAAGGGAACTATGTGCCAGCGGTAAAGGGTCAAGATGGATGGATGGATGGTTTGCTAAATGGAGTACGAATTCAGCTAAACTCATTAAATTCATCTAGAAATTCATAATTTCTAGATCCACAGAAGATTTCCAGTAAACAGCAGTAAACTTGTTGCACTTGTTAATTTCTTGCTCTTATTGCGCTATTTTTATTATACTTTTAAAACCAATAGAATGCTATTTACTGACTTATTTCAACCCTTTCTAAACAGTTTAACAATTTAGGCGCAATATAAGCCTCTTCTGAGGCTATCTTTGACTGCCTTCAAAGAGCCATTTTTCGATTCAATTCACGTTGCTGGCAATTGCAAATAATGTACCTGCTTGTGCCACTTGCTTGTGCCCAACTGCTTTACGGCTATCTTCTCGGCTTTTCTTTCGGGCTCCGCAACTGACTTGGTTTTGGAAATAGAAAAGAGGAAAGTAAGTTTGAAAGAGGATGAAATTCGTATGGCCCTCGCGTAGAAGACAAACCAAGTTTACAGCGCAGTCAGTTTGCCTATGGCAATTGAGTAGTGAACATCGTTAGCCAAAAGGTCGGTAACCGCGCGGTAACTGAACACAAGAGATTAACTGTATTTTTTTGGAAATTCTTTCAGCCAGACTTTAAACTGGGTCTAATGGAATTTCAGCAGTGAATTAATAACTAATGTATTTCTGAGTTGGAGTTTGTTATGTTTGTAGAAGTGATTTTATAGACAATACTCTGTGATATTGTGTGCGGGATCGCTTTTCTTCGAACCTGTTCTGAGCCGTATGTGGCTCGATCGGTGAGATCTTCTTGGTCTTGCTCAGAACACAAAGCTGGCAGAACCGTTAGAATATCAAGTTTTCGTTGCCAGTGTAGTGGCGTAAAAGCATTTTCTGGACTCTGGTTCTTTTTAAATTAACAACTAAATCTTAAAGAAAGTAGAGAAGTTACCATGGAGTTGCACTTCGAAATCAACATGCCCTAAGTTCTTCTTCGTGACCTAATTCCGTGGCAATTTTATGACCTCATTCTTTCGTACAAAAAGTAACAAAATATTTGATAATAAAGCCAAATTTCTAAATTCAATGTTACCTTTTCCGTTCCGTTTTCAAATTCCTTTATTACAATAATAATATACGATAGCTATTTGCAATTTCTCCATTTACTATTCCCCAATTGATTTGCTTAAATTACTTTTTTGTAAAATTACAATTACATATTATTAATATTAAAAAGTAGATTTTTGTAAAACTTACGATTATACATATTATATCATTCCGTAGGAAAAATTCGTATTCAAGAAAATCTTCAAAATTTTTTTTAAGCCGTAAATTATCATTCTTCCGTCCTTATTTGGCTAGCTTTTTAGTTTTGGAAAAATTGGTAGAAATCTGTCCGTTTTACGGATT
Organism: Conops quadrifasciatus; assembly: GCA_949752815.1. Taxonomy (NCBI): domain Eukaryota; kingdom Metazoa; phylum Arthropoda; class Insecta; order Diptera; family Conopidae; genus Conops; species Conops quadrifasciatus. The sequence continues at coordinate 18,701,936 of OX457079.1, forward strand.
TGCTTCATGCTTAAAAATAAGCTGGAGAATATCGAAAAGTTCTTTTCGGAATCTGCTCTCTCTGTTTTGCGGTCAAAACTACCACAAACAATTGGGTTGCATAGATGGACTAAAAAGTATGTTATATTTGTCCAGAAAAGCCGTTAATTTGCAATTTTAAAGAGAAATCAATCGCTGATTCATGTTTCGGATTTTAGACTATCGCGACAGTTCGTCGACTATACGATTAAAAAAGAAAGAAATTCAATATTTTACGTCAGGAAGTTATAATGTATAAAGACAGCACCAGCGGCGGAGCGGCGAGCGATCTGCGGCGCGACTGCATAGAATCTATTAACGCCGCTGTCCCCATCCCATAATATTATACAGAAAGAGAGCCGTCGCTGCGTTGCCCTCTGTTTCTCTTATTATGTATTACTACTAATAAGTGTATGTAACACCGCAAAGAGAACAGTATAGCAAAGTACAGCAAAGAGAACAAATCTTTCTCTCTCGGAGTTTCTTTAATCACTTTGATCACAGCCCAAGAGCTGTTGGCTTCTGCATATCAGCAAATATCCCTTATTTTCTCTTCCACCCATATTGTTGTGTTGACCATCACGAAATGAGAATAAGGAACAGATGGAAAAGCACGTAGACACCTTAGTTATTACTTTAAGGTAATTCAACCTGGTTACATTCATTTGTCGAGAACTGCAATATTTCTTCAAACATTGTCGAATTGAATACTGTTGTTCGGTGAGCATGTTTGGTTGCTGCCACTAAAAATCTGAATGAATTCTTAAATGGTCGGTTTTGTAAACATTCTTTCTACTTTACTTGGAATCGTCGCGGACCTGAGAGAATGCAGCGGATTGTGCTTCTTTGCGACTGTGAAAAAATTTATATTTCCACACGAAATCTTTCGTGCTATTCATAGCTTTCATAACGGATGCCAGACATTATCGGAGAGCTTAATTTGACAGTGACATCGTACGGTTTCTAATCCTGGATTCTAATTGAAGTCAACTTTCACTTTGATGATGACACTGTGGGACAAAAACCTTTTTTATACAAAAACCAAGCTTAATTATGTCACACTACAATTATTTAGTAACATTCAGAATAAATTCCCTTTGTTTTGAGGAAAAGAAAGAAAGAGAAAGAATTTTCAATAAATTTTACGATTTTGTGTTATAATTATTTTATATTAAAAAATATTTATATTATTTAAATTTGCTGTTTGGTCTTGATGAAAATTTAGATCATCATTAAATTGAAGTTTGCTCATTAGACTCCAAATGATGATTAAAAAATTAACGTATATTAACGAATGCATGAACACAGGAAACCTTTTTTGCTTATGAGAGGCGCCATTTAAATTTATATAGAGGAGAAAAGTTTTAGATTGGATTGTTTGGAAATTGAAATATGGGGCAATATCAAAATTCTGTTTTTCTGGCACTAGCTGTAGCGCTTACTCTGCCTGCTGCGATGTTGGCACAAGATGATTCTTTGGCAGGTAGCTTCCTCTCAGGTATTTTCAAAGTTGGCAAAGTTCTTTAGGGATGCATGTAGATAACAACTCTTCTAATGTTTCAGGTCTACTGGACACCATCACCAGCACAGCGGACGCTAAAGACTGCCCCGGGGTGTGCGTACACACCCTGGCAACATTAATTTGTTACGAGGTTCTAGACGACGTTCCATGCCCCTCACCCAATATGAAATGCTGTATCGAAAGTGCTACCGGTAAAATAATCGCATCTGGAGAGGCCAAGTTCAATTTGAAAGAAACTCGTTTTTCCTAGAAAAAAAAAATAGTACGGCGGAACAAGCAACCTCCTCAGCAAACCCCATAACGCGCCAACCCCATGTACCCACCACAAAGAAGACAGTTATCGTCGGGACCACGCCGGCAACAACGGTCACATTACTGAAATCAAAAACATCACCCAAACGTCCAGCACCAACACCGCTGATGATTAAGAAAACCACTACAAGTAAAAAACCAACAACTCCAACCACAACAACAACGGCAGCAACAATAAAAACGACCACTCCGAATCCTGATGAAGAAAGTAAGATTGCTCACCAAGTTTTGTAGCATTGTAATACATCTAACAACGTCCATCGTAGAAGAAACTTGTACTGGCGTCTGTGTGGCTGACCGGATTGCAGAGTATTGTGAAGCGTATCTGTCCAGGTCGGGGCTTTGCAAGTCCGGCACCAAGTGCTGCGTCTCGCTTGATGAGTACTCGAACGGCAAGCTCCCGAAGGACATCTACATACCAGCCAGTAAATAGCCTTGAGAGATAGCTTTATATTCATTATGTAAAAACCTACTTTTTCCCTTAAAGAACACGCGGTGAATATCAGCAACCAGATCAAAACCAACACAACCAGCTCCACGAAGCTGGCGCAGAATCAGGCGATTAAAGTAACACTCCGAAATCTTTCGATTTAGAAAAAATCTGCAACTAATTTTGAAATTGTCGCAATTTCTTGTGCTTCCATAGAAAACATCAGCCAGCGCCAGCAGTTCCTCCACCACAAGTGCAACAAGCGACGTCAGTACGACGTCGGAGCCAGCACGAACGAACACCAACACAAACACTAACACTAACACCAATGTCAACCACAGCAAACCTTCAAAACTTAGAAGGACAACCCCACGAACAACAACAACAACGACCACCGCGCCAGAATCAGCCGAAAACGAGGACATCGACGAGAGCGACGAATTGGAAGAACCTGGCCAGAGCCAGGAGCCTGTTAGCGAGAAAGTCGACAACACAAACGAGCAAACTCTGAAGGAGTGCGAAGGCGAATGCATGAATGGCATTTTTGCCATCTTCTGTGACGACATTGATTCCGAGGCGTTTTGTCCCGGCGAAGGCAGCTGTTGCATTTCCAGCCAGGCATTCGGCACCACGCCTGTGTCCAAAGTCCAAGCTATAAACAAGCCCACAACCAAAATCAGCAGTAGGCCCGCTGAACCCAAACCGGTTCCAAAACCGGCGCCATCGCCCCAAAAACCGGCGGCTACGGCGGGAGCGAACGATTTGTTTTCTCAGATCCTTTCGTTTGCAGAAAATACATTAAATGGAGCAACCGCTCCCGCTACAACAGTCCCTCCGCCGCCCTCGCCAACACCACCGCCCCCCTGCCCTGGTTTCTGCCTATTGAATATAATGGCGGCCTTTTGCGAAAGACCTTCTGTGCTTATATCGACGCCGACAACATGCTCGAAGAGCTCCATTTGCTGCGACAACTCAAGGTACGAGTACTTCGTCTTCCAACATAGCATAATAATTAAGGAATCATTTTCATACGTTCACGCAGATCTGGTCCACCGAAACAAAAGTTTCAGCCACCACAGCACACACGAAAGACAACACCAGCGCCAACAGGGCCACCTTACGTTGTCGCCAATACCCCGCTGCCGGACCCGCGCGAAGAATGCCCCGGCTCGTGCATAGTCAGCCTCCTTAGTTTCACGTGCTTCAGTAAGTTGCATTCACAACAAACATACACATAGCATAAGGTTCTTCTTTTGTACGTTTAAATTGAAATTAACTTTGTAGAAAATGCGGAGATGACGGACCTTTTCAAGTGCAAACGATCCGGGCAAACCTGCTGTGCACCGAAAAGCAAGATTCTGGAGAAGCAACAATTTCAATATCATCTCAACAACTCATACACAATTTACCCAGCACTATCCATGCCGCCCCAGCAGCACCTGAGCCAATATACGCCTCGACCGCCATACATGTCCGTGCCGGCTGCGGCCCACAATCAACAACAGCTCCAATACCAACAACAAACGCTCAACCGGCCACAAACCTACGACTATTCGTATTACGGACAACCTTTAAGTAAGTCACATCGCCAAAACCGGTTTGTCACCGAACCAAAGAATCATATTTTTATAAAATTTATAAAATTTTGTTTTCTATATCATTAGAGTTGCATTCATTCTTAATTGTTTAAAAATTTGAGTCATTTATAATAAACTTCTTATATGCTTTGTTTTTAAAAATAAGAAATATTATTGTGAATGGTTGGCAAAATTTAATATTTATATTTGACAAACTGTTACTTCTAGTGGCGCCATCAAGTCCGGCGACACAACCACCATCTACCACCACCACCACGACAACTACAACGACTCCGATGCCTACCACTTCGTTGCGACCTCAAGTCTACTCCAAGTACATTTGCGGAGTTAAAGGCACTCTGCGCAATGGCCGCGCCAGAGCCGTTGATGAAGTTCAGCCTCGGATTCAGAGCCACGCAACCTCCACTCCAGACAACGCTGCCACGAACATTACTGCAGCGCTCAAATCAAACGAACGTCTAATCCTTGGCTCCGACATTATTCCCATACAAATCCATATCGACTTGATTCAGAATGAATTCAACCAGTTAAATCAAGTAGAAGCCGGAAAAGACCCGGAGGTTAGAAGCTTCACGAATGGCGTAAACGAAATTCGCCCTTCCCGCCCAGTCGGCGACCGCGGCTCTAACACTTTCAACAGCATGCTTCGTCAGGGGCGGGTGGTGGGCGGCGAGGACGGAGATAATGGCGAGTGGTGTTGGCAGGTAGCCCTTATTAACTCACTTAACCAGTACCTCTGCGGGGCCGCTCTGATCGGTACCCAGTGGGTGCTGACTGCAGCCCACTGCGTAACCAAGTATGTACGATAACACGGTGGTCATGCTTAATACTTAACCCTTTACTGCTTAGTATTGTTCGCTCTGGTGATGCCATATATGTACGGGTTGGTGACTATGACTTGACGCGCAAATACGGCAGTCCGGGAGCCCAAACGCTACGTGTTGCCACAACATATATTCATCACAATCACAATAGTCAAACCCTGGACAATGATATTGCGTTGTTAAAACTCCACGGACAAGCTGAGTTAAGGGATGGTGTTTGTTTGGTAAGAAGAAGAAGAAGAAGAAGAAGAATTCGTTGTGTCCTTGTCCGTGTGTGTCATTGTCCATGTTGCTATTTTGAACGTTTTCCTCATTATTAGGTTTGCTTACCGGCTCGCGGCGTCAACCATGCAGCAGGGAAGCGCTGCACCGTGACTGGTTATGGTTACATGGGCGAAGGTATAATGTTCACGATTTTCGTCTGCTTAAGAGAGAGTGTGTATATATGTACGTTTTTTATTCGATAGCTGGGCCGATTCCATTGCGAGTCCGTGAGGCTGAAATACCCATCGTGAGTGACACCGAGTGCATTCGGAAGGTGAATGCGGTTACGGAGAAAATCTTTATACTGCCCGCTTCGAGTTTCTGTGCCGGAGGTGAGGAAGGAAACGATGCATGTCAGGGCGATGGAGGCGGGCCGCTGGTCTGTCAAGACGATGGCTTTTTCGAATTGGCGGGTTTGGTTTCCTGGGGCTTCGGCTGCGGTCGCGTCGATGTGCCCGGAGTGTACGTTAAAGTATCGTCGTTTATTGGTTGGATAAACCAAATCATCAGTGTCAACAACTTATAATCGTCCACTTGTTGTGACATTATTGGCTAAGTTCATTTAGATAAAGAGACCAATTTCTCTAATTGCTCTCATACCGAAGGATCCTTTCCAACAAAAGAACTCGGAAGGAAGGAATGTGAATTATCGTAACGATCAAATAAATAAAAACAATGATGACTGTATAGCATAGAAATAAATCTGTGTAGCTTTAGTGTTTAATTTATAACTGTTTTTATCGCATATTTTAAATTAATAAAATTAAAACTTTTGGAAATAACCTCAACCAGTATTAAAGTAAAAATGTTTGTATTGTATTTTGTTTGTTGTAAATCTATGACAATAATTACAGAAATAGTCAATGGGGGCCTCCTTTAATGCAACTGTACCAAAGAAGGACAATATATGTAAGTAAATAAATGCTTGAATAATTAATTATCTGTTCTTTTTCAAGATTTTTCATCTTTTCAATACGAATTCTGCCACATTCGTGACCATACTGAATACCTGAATTGTTCTCGTACTACGGTGAATAAGCACAATTTCCGAGCTCTTCCGGTAAACTACTTTTGAGACGCGTTTTCAAATTAGAAATAAATCTGATCAGACGACACCAAACAATAACAATAGAAAGAGACTGTTCTCTTGAGCGTTGAGAGGAAGGCAGTAAAAGACACATACTAACTCATAGCGAGTCGCTTGCTTGTTCTTCTTTTTTGTTTGTTTGTTTACTTCATTTTTCTTCATACTCCTTTTCAGAGTTGTCGCACTTACTTCGATTGGAGTATTTATATTTTTATATCGAAATAATTTTTTAGAAACTAAAAACTCACACACTTAAAAATTACTTTGTGTTTTTATTGGTTTAATGTTTTCAAACGATGTTTAACGTTTTCAAAGGTTACTTTTCAGAAGTAACAATAGCTTTTTGAAATTACAATCATACAATTCCAACTACAATGGTTTTTGCTAAAACAAAATCTTTAGAATTTTAAAATTTTTCAGCAATTTTGTCATATTTCATGAATAATACTTAATAATCGAAATATAAACCCTTTAAATACCTTTTTTTTTGACGCGACTTCAATATATAAGGACTTTTATGTTTGGAAATTTGCTGAAAATATAAAATACTTGTGAGATATTTGACAGTTTGGTCTGTCATTAGGATAGATGGTTCTACGATACTTTCATTTGCAAAAAAACGCATAAAAATATCCTAATCAAGTCAAAAGTTACAGATTTTTGACCGTCAGAAAGTCAATTAATCAATTAGGCATTAATCTCTGCCCACCGTTTATTTTATAGTTTCAAACTGATCGAACAAAATTCGTTTGTCAGCGTCCCATTTTTGGGAAAACATACATATGTCAAAAGTCAGACAACGAGTAAAAACTTTTGACAAGTTGCTTACATCCACGACCACGTCTATTGTGGCTGGTCTTTATATTCTTCGAGTACAATTAATGGATAGCGGTACAATCAAACGCGTCGTTGTTACTTTCCACACAAACTTTCAAACGGAAGGAATATCTCTTTTATTAATATAAAGAAATTAATTGGTTCCTTTTATTTTCTCGTAAAAAGAGTGATCTTCCTTAAACATTATATAATTAATAAGAGTGATCTTTCTCTCTTTATATCTCTCTCTTTTAAACTGCATTCACAATAATTCTGGAAAGAAAGGCTCTCTATAAAAAGTACCTTAATGCTCAAAAGAGAACAAACGAATTATGATCGTTCGAACGAGTTATGATCGTATCGTTATATGTATGTATTGTAGTTATTTATCCCTTTTCTAGATTCAAGCACGAGACCGCAGTCTCTACCGCTCTTCATAAAAGAAAAGAATTCTTATACTTGTTAAATCTCTCTCGTGTGTCTTCCTATTTTCAGGAAACGGAAGAGAGAAGTATGAAAGTAGGCGGCGCCTTGTGGCGTTAAAATATCCTTAAATTGAGATCCTTGGGTTTCGAACTTTCTGCGAAGGCAACGAGTGTGGCTTAGCGAAGCATACAAAGCCCTGCAAGCAAGCCAAGCATGGCTCCTCACCCTTCGTGACCCTTTGAAGGCTTCACAAGTTATTCGGGTTTCTCTCTACGTTTGTGTGCGTTCCGCCAAGCGCTTCACTTCCTCACATAACTTCAATGCCTTTCGTCCTTTTGTTATTGTAGTAGCGGTGATGGTGGTGGTGGTGCGCCCTCCGTGCAACGAAGGTTTGCTGCGCGCAATGCTAACCCTTTCACGCACACTGTCACTGTCTTCAAACAACAGAGCAGAGAGGAACCTCGTCGTCAAGAACAAGAAGAGTTCGTAGGTACGCCAAGGCAAAGCGCAGTGTCTCAAAGATGTTACCCTCGAAGCAACCTCTTCAACGGACAAGAAAAAGAAGCGGCGGAGAGCCCTCGCCGCCACACGACCTAAGGCTTTCGAAAGGAAAATTGCGAAACACAATTTGGTCTGGCTTCGGCAAGAACAGATGCAAAGAAAGTCAATCTCGCAACCTACGCACAATCCAGTCGATTGTAGACGATTTCGTTTGAGGCTAGTAGTTGGTGTAAACCTTGACGTGTACAAAAAATAGCGCTTACCTCAGCCGACATTATAATTGGATTGGTCAAATCCTACACTTGAATCCTTGGTGATCGGTCGGAGTGTGTGTGTTGTGTCTTGAAATTCTGTTCGTGACGAACACGCATGAAAAGTTTTTGTGCTTCCTTCGAGATATTCGCATGATCCATTGTTTGGTCTCGTTGTTGGTATCGCTTTCGCGCCCTTTCTTTGTTTGTTGTGGGCAGTTTTGTGCTAATTTTATAATACGCGAATAATCCAAATAATGGAGCCTGCTAACGGAACCACTCTGAGCAAAATAACAACAATCGCAGCCACCAATGTGGCGACCACTGCCTCAATAGCAGTGGCCAATGTGTCCAGTTCAGCTGCGGCCAATGCCAGCAACACATTGCTTCTGCTTGCCAGCGGCAATAGCAGCGCTTTACCATCTAACAGTAGCTTAAAGCAGCAACAGCAACAGCAAATTGGGCAGCTCGATCCAAAACAAGAGGAAGCCAATAATTTGTCACTGGCCAGTTCTGAAGGGCAACGCTCGATCTCCGGAGCACCATCTGCCTCGTCAAGTCCAATTCTCAGTCCGTCTGGAAAGATATTTGGACGTAACGCAAATGGAACAAGTGAGTAAAAAAAAAGTTATTATAAAAAGTAACTGAAAGTGAGTTGGCGCACTTTTGGATAAAAAGTTAGTTGAACCAGGTTCTCTAAATCATTTTCATAGCTCTTAAGCTCTTGAGCTATCTTTTTTTCTGAAGATTAAATATGATTATATTGAATACAACGAAAAAACAAGTAGATATAAGCTCATAAAATAACGTGTAAAAATTTTATAAATACAGTTATCATAAATTGACGATGGCGAAAAGAATATTCTCCCATACAAGTATAGACTTAGTAGAAAGAAATTATAATTAAATTATCTTCAAAAAAAAACCTTTGGTCACAAAATCAAAAAAATGAGGTAATGTGTTTCGGATTCCAAGCGTTATAATAATCTATTATATCTATAATAATCTATAATAATATTATAAGTTATAATAATCTGAAATAAATTTATTAATTTGTAATAATTGAACCGTTGAAGTTTACTTAACAATTTTATTTTACTAAAAAATAAAAATTTTGTTTCGAAAAGAAAGTAACCATTAAAAAAAGATAATAAAACAATTTTCTAAGATCAGAAGACCGTGTAATATTTATCGTTATGCGAAATAAAAAGAAAAAAAAAAATTTTGGTTATAAAATTCATTGATTATTGTGCTTAGTCATACGTCGCATTCTATGTTTAATTTAGAAAGTGCTCCATCATTTAGCCTTCTGATTAAGCAGGCTTTTGAGTAACCATTTGTAGCCTTAAAAATTACACAAAATTTCATTTTAATAAAACGTTTTAATAAAACGTAAACGTAAATATCTCGAAAAGCAAAAAGTCTTTCGATAGACTTTCGATTCCTGACTTAGGCCACTGTCATAATTAAGGGCAGATATAGTAAAAATCAGGAAGATTTGTTAAATGCACATCTCTACCTGCCCAAAAACGAACGGTACTTTGTTAATAAATCGTGATTTGAAAAGTGTATACAGATTATGGTATGCCGTTCTGGTTTCTTCACGCAGATCCATAACCTCCAATTGGATGCGACCAAGTATATTCTGACTGTAATGCTGTTTTATGGAAAAATATACACATCCTTAGTTAAATATTTAATTATAATGATATAGTAAAAATAAAAATAATATTATTTTTTTATTAAAAATTAAAAATTAAAATTAAAAATTATTTCTCAAAATTATGATGAAATAATTAGAAAAATATTTCATCAAAATTATATATATATAGAAACATATTATATACATATAAAAATACGATAAAAGAAATATATAGTAACGGGAAATATTTTAGGTAAAAAAGCAGATACAATTTTTTTTTAAGTTTGCTAAAAAATTGTTATAGATATAATTGAGATAATACTTACTCTTCTTGAGATCTTCTAAATCTTGCTTCGTTGGTGTTGCAAGAAGCTATTGTGGACACGATCCACATTTTTTAGTGTTTTTCGAGAATTGGGATAACATTAAATTAGAGATTATTACGAGTATTATAAGATCATATTGATAATTGAGTAAAAAATGTATTCATATGCTAAATGTATACACATCTATCCATCTGCAACTGTATGCATATACTAGGATTGCCTTTTTTCGTTCAGAAATCGATTTTTTGAAATGCCTTTTTAAATACCTAATCAGTTATCAATACCTACCTAACTAATCAGTTATATTATAAATATGATAAATAAACTACGTTATAATAATAAATAGTAGTCGCCCCACGAATTGGGGTCGGCGGCTACCTCAACCTCAATCGAATGAAATTGATTGGCCACAAAGGGCATGATTATGTGCGCGCTAAAACTACAATAAAATTCTAAAAAACCGCCGAATCTTCTCTTAATGCTTAAACTACCATCAGTATCAGCGAGCGTAAAAATTTATTTTATTAAATTTTGTGTTAAATTTGAGCTTTTTCTCGTAAAAGTCGACACAATTTTGATGCTTGACAATATTTCGACTCCAAGAGAATAATGCACGTACATATACCGCGGCAAATGACAGGAAAACAACCCTCTGATCGCTCTAGAAGGCGATTACTCGATTCCTTGACGATTTACAATGTGAAGCATTTGAAATACTCGTAGCAAAAGCCGCCGAGCATCCATTTCATTAACCGTCGAATCGAAAACGCTTGCCCTCAGAAATATCCTACATATAAAAGCCGTATATGCATTGTAAATATATAGAAGGCACAAAACGCTCGCGATTGTAACTCAGCCCAGCCCGCGACGATTTTACCAATCATAAAAAATTATAACGGAAGAGGGAAGACCCTCCGAATGTGCTTAGAAGAAGCATATACTCGACGTATCTGTGTTTCCATTCTTATAGGCTCAAAACGTTTTTTCGTCGAGCCTCTTCGTTTGGTAGGTAAGAAAACTACCCCTGCAGGAGGGTGAAACTCCAACCGACGAGTGGAAGTCGGTTTTCAGTGAGATCAGATCACAAATTACAAATACACGCTTGCACACGTACGCACACATGTCCCCATGACCTCATATACACAAGCATACATATATGCATGCGTGATGAGGCCGGTTTTATATGAAAGTTCTTGTTCTTGTTCTTATATAGTAAAAACTCTTAGTACAGAATCGTCGAGAAAATAACGAACGTTCAGAAAAAAAAATTCCATTAACGGAAAAGAGTTGCAAAGAGTTGCGGGGATTGTTTTTTGTGACTAATTTTTATGGATAATTTTTTGCAGCTTCCAAAAAACTTTACTTTACCTTTGCGAGTAATAACGGTTGCCTCGAAAAAAGGCGCCCGGCGGTTGGCGATGCGAAAGCATCTCATAAACACCAAAAAAGTTTAGGTATTTAAGAAGCAGGGAATTTTTTCCACAGCGGTTCAGCGGTTGCGATCATTTTTTGCTAAAATCGCAAAAGATGCGCTCCGCGCTTCTAAAATATGCGCGTTGCTTTTTACAGCAGCGGCGCGCACCAACGATGCTTACATCCTTCCTTGGTGCGCGGACTGGACTGGACATTATCACGTACAGCACAGCCCATTTGCTGCCGAGTCTGGCTGCATGAGGCTGACGCATTGTCGTCTCATTGCTGTCACTAGAATTTAGATCGAAAAGAATTCGGTCGTTTAAAAACGACTGCTTAAGTTATCGTTCACGTGAACGAGAAATAGTTGCGCTTTTTGCGTGCGCGGCAGGCACAGGCACAGGCGCAGGCGCAGCACATTGAAGTCGGACCGTAGTCGTAGAAGCATCGCCGCTGCTTTTTGTCGATGCTTTGCTAGAATCCTTAAGATTGTCTGTGATGACGGAGCGTGGCCACTGGCCACTCGCCACTCGCCACTGCCGAGATGCTCAACTTGGTATGGAGCGTCGAATATCATTAATTCTCCGAAGTGCCAACAGGAAAGTTGTTCTGTTGTTCGGCGGTTGTTGTTGTTAGTATCGACTGGGCCTCCTCGCGCCACATTTTTGCAGCGGCAATAACAGTAATCACAAAAACTTACAACAACACGAAGCCGCGGCAGCAAAAAATGGCAAATTAAATGAAAACTAAATATTGTGCATTAAAATCACGTATCATTTATTTATTGCTTCGTATGCATTCCCGCCGTTTAACACAGAGCCTATGATAAGATGGACTCGTCGCCTTAACTCTCGAAGGAAGGAATGAGTACTTCTTCAGTTTTTACAGAAAAATATTTTCTGTCATTTTGAGGCCAAAAAGATCAGAGAGCTCTCAATGTTGCCTTTAAAATCATTCATTCGAAAAAGTAATATAAAATATACATAATTTATATAATAAATATGATTCTAGGCTGATTCATCGCAAGCAATTCATCGCGAACAATTCATCGCAACAGCAATTCATCGCGAGCCGAAGCAGAAAAATTTATTTTGAAGTCGCGCTAACTTGATAATTTCATAATTTTCGGTGGTGAATTACTAACAATTTAATTAATTTAATTCATTAATTGCTAACACGATGAATTGCTCGCGATGAATTGCTTGTGATGAATCAGCCGGGTACCGATAAATATCACTCTTGAAACATTACAATATAATTATTAAGAAAAAACTGTGTCTTAAGTTTAAAACTGTGTCCGAATCTTTCATTGTGTTCTTTCACTTTATCCGTAGTATGTTTAATTATATAACACAATTATCGTAGGTTTATCCTTCTGGTGCGGCCTTATCGAACCTCTATAGTCGTTGTCAAAACATTCTACATACCTCGAGTTTCTGACCGGCCGCTTAGCCTTGCAGAAGTTCGACACGGGTTAATAAAGAAGAAGCTCACTTCTTTCATTTGTCACATCTAAGCGTTCGCTTTTTTCCTTCACACATTTTGTTCTTTCCTAATTATACGTTTTTGTGGTTGTTAAAGGCTCCTGTTTAAGTCGATTCGAAAAAATAACGAGTGTCCAAGGCATTCATCCGGAGCTGTACAGAGCTGAGCAGGGTGGCAAGCCGTCAGCAGCGATCCTTGTTGTCGTGCATGGTCGGTCGGTCAGCCAAGCATGGCCCGCCGCTTAGCGCGCTGGGGCCGAGTGTACATACTTGTACGTGTACGTACGCCCGCAAGGCCGCATCGTAGTTGGTTGAAATATTCTCACATAATTATTTAGGATAGTGGCTACTGTGACTAATGCTACAACTGCGACCACTGGCGACCAGCGATTTCGTTTGACGCTTATGATATATTAGTATTCCACAAGATGTCTTTTGCGATAACCTTATGCGATCGTTGCGTCCTTTTTTGCTGGTTGCTTTGCAGATTGCTTAGTTAGTGAAAATGAAGGATTGTAATTAATTCAAAGGGCTCCGTACTATTATTCTCTACACTCGTATCGAATAAAGAATCCAGAAATTCAACACTTTGAAAGGTTGGCAGCGAGAATTGTACATACATACGAGAAAATACGAGTAAATATACTCCAATCAGGACCATTTCATGTTTGCTTAATTTTTATTTAAAAGAGGCTGAAAAGGCTGAAATATTTCATCTTTGGAGTTTTCATGGTCAACCCAAGATCAATTGAAAAGTCCTACAAGTCGCTGGCACAGCACCTTCCGGGAAACCTTAATTGTTGTGGAACTTTTTTTGTATTTTCGTAAGGATGGTTGGAATTTAGTTTCGATCTGGCTTTTCTCAAGCCAATTCTAATTTTTATTAGTTTGGCATACTAAAATTTAATCTTTTTAGTTTAAAATGCGGACTACTTTTTCTACGGCCAAGATTTGAATTCTAACTAAAAAGTACGCATTTGTATGTAAATATAGTGTAAAAGAATTCTCATTAATTGAATAAAATAAGCCGATAATTTCAAACTGTAGGTAGTACTGTCAAAATGTGCACTTTAAACTTTATCTCTTGCATTATTTTTTTCATCTTCAATACAACGAAAGCAACGAAATTCAACGAAAGAAAATTCAAAGGCTTAAAATATTTAGGTTAAGTTTGTCTGCGTTTTTGATAGGAATAATGTTTTTACGTTATTTTATGCTTTTATATCGTAGATATGTAAATACAGGTCGACCCTGTACAACACTGTAGTTATGTATGTATGTACGTTCTAAAAAAGTAACGTTATATGAATCCGTGTTAAACGAGACTATGAACTTGTGAGAGCGTTATCTTCGACTTGGCCGGAGCTCATATACACACGCCCACACGCGTGCTGTTGATTCGATAGTGTAAAAGTAGGCGGGCCCCTCGCCTATTCTCAATTCAATTACAAATACAGAAGTTTGATCTTTTAGCACATTGAAGGCATTACTTTTTAAGGAAAAACTTTAACATATTATATAATCTCCCAGTGGGCGGATCACACCCATTGGTAAAATGACTTACCCCGATCCCCGATGAAAGAAAAAAGTTAACACATATACCATTGTGCCTTAGGTGTAGGGTATAAAAAGTGAGTAAGGGCCGAAAAGTTGTCAAAAACGTACATATAGCGAGACCGTCCGTGTTGTTGAGGAGAACTCTTCTCTATTCACCAACCGTTTTAGAGCGCAACCGTGCTATACGGGGTTATGTCTATAGATATACATATACTCTATACATATATCTTTGTATAGACTCAGTCAAAACTCGAAACAGAACCCAAGAAACCAAGTATTGATAACAAAATAATATTTAAACGCAATTAATTATAAAATTAAAATCTCTATGAAGGCTATTTTCATCAATATATCGTATGATGTACTACAAAAGAGATACAAAAAGTGCCTACATAGAGTGCAGAATCTGTTTCTGTAGAAAAAAATAGAAGAAATTAGAAAAGAGGTCTATAAAATTCGACAAAAGTAATGGACACAAAACTGCAAAAAATCAAAACAGAAAAATCGATAACAGTAAAAACATGAGGATACTGGTACTGGTACTTATGTAGAATGGTATAAACCACCCGAACAGTCCACTTTTACCTTTCAATCCGAAATCGAAATTTAAAACCTGAGAATTAAACAAATTCTAGCTTTTTAAAAATAAATCTCAACCCAAAATTTACAATGAACAATTTTTTTTCATGATTTCAATTAAATATGTATAAGATTGGTTGAAAAAATAAGCCGAAATCTTTGTCATTTTAAACAACTGAGTGAGATCCCTACAGCTAAAGCGTCCAATTCCGAACTAGCGCTTTCACTAACTCTGGCGAACCAGTTCTAGTTCTTCGTCAATCTACCGCACATGGCGGCAACTGAAGAATCTCACGTTAACGTGTCACTGAAGGTTGCAATTGACCCCTTTATGCATTACCTTTGCACTGGTTTGGTGTCAATTGACCCCTTTAGGCATCACTATTGTACTAGTTGGGTGTCAATTGACCCCTTTACAAATTACTATTGTACTAGTTCGGTGACTAGTGCGTTTTCTCTGGTTCTAGAACTATTTTTTTCTTCCACTAGTTCCTATTTTAACTGCAGGGATAGTTTTAAATGCTTTGGTAAATGCTGGCTTTTAGAATGTTCTTATTAAAATAACAAAATTTTGCCTAAAGTCTGGAAAGGTTAAACTTTTCGATTCTACGAGTATAGAAAATATTGAATTAATGAACTATGGTTAAGAACACATACTTGCCAAAAACGGTTGACCACCGGCCAGAAATAAACATTCTTCCATACATATAACTCGTACACACACGTCCATACACATACATACAGACAAGTATGATTAACGTGTTTGTCTAAACTTAATTGACAATAATATCCAAAAAAGACGACAACTAAAAGCAATGGCGTTGTTAGATACTTACATACATACATACAAACATATATACCGAACTTGCTCAGCTGTCGGAAAATAATTCTCACAAAAATCCTGAATAATAAGACCAAAAAAACCAATTTAAGCGAAAGTGGTAAAAAATCAAGAAGCACAAAAACGCACTCACTACACACAAACACACACACACAACAACAACAAAAGCAAACAGATAAAAAGATTTATAGGTATGTATGTATGTATGTATATCTAACCAACTCGTAGTAGTTGGGTACGCTGGCTGATGGGTAGCTCTAGTGGAAGATGCTGATTATGATCCTGTTTCAGTGCAGTGTACGCGCCTGTATGTATGCATGTATGTATGTATGTATGTGTGTATATAAATTTGAATAAAGACTGCGTTTTTTGCCGGCTCACATCGTGCCAGCAGATTAGACAGCGGAGAAGAATACTTACTTGCGGCTCCGACGATGTAGACGACGCTTTGTTTGACAGCGCAACAAAGGGTTGCCGTCCACACGTCCGTCCGTCTGCGAGCGTTCGAAAAAAATCGAATTTTTCCCGACTTTTTTCTTTTAGTTTTTGAGCGTTGTGGGAATGTATTTTTGGAGTTTTGTGCCAACGAAGACATGATAATTTTGAAGAGAAATTATATTCGTAAGAGGCTGGCAAAAGGCTCGACGATTTAACTATGTGCATACTTTATACTCGTCAATGAATTTTAAAATAATACTATAAACAAAATCTAAGTGTAATAAGCTCTGATAAATATTATTAGAACCGCGTACTTATCGTATAAGCCTTTCCGCTCAAGTCCTCTACGGCCACTCATGAAATCACTTTCTTTCCAGTAATTACCACATCGCGGCCCGGCAATGAAGCGGAAATCCAATTGTACCGCGTTCTTCAGCGCGCCAGTCTACTGACGTATTACGACACATTGCTGGAAATGGGCGGCGACGATGTGCAGCAGTTGTATGAGGCGGGCGAAGAGGAGTTTCTCGAAATAATGGCCCTGGTGGGCATGGCTTCGAAGCCTCTGCACGTGCGTCGTTTGCAGAAAGCGCTACACGAATGGGCCAATAATCCAGCCGTTTTTCAAGGACCCGTGGTGTCCAATGTCCCAGGTACAAAGTTCGTTTCGATTGCAAGCCCCGATCACCGATCATAACCACATTCTCTCTTCCACCAAGGCCTTTATGAGACTCCAACTAAGACAACGTCGCTGCTTATTCCCGAAACGCTGCCAGGATCATCACGAACCAAACAACCCGTCGCTTCACATTCCTTCAATCCCACGCCTCTTATAAATACCATGCAAATCATTTCCACCCATTCCGTTCCTCAGCTGACGGTGCCAAGTGTCTCGAATATCGCTCTGCCCCAGGCATCGGCTTTCCAGAGCCTTTCCACCGCCGTTTCTAGTTTAGTTCCTTCTGCATCGGCATCCCAGACGCCGCCACAACATGCGCCCATGGGCGTGACCCACCAAGTCACCTCGAGCTCGCCGCAATTGACCCCCGTTCTGACAGAGCTGCAGGTGGCGCGTATAACACTGGGCGCCGAGAAGATCGCTCTACAACTGCCGCAACGCGAGCCGCGCACCCAAACCTCGAAGAAGCGCACCAGTCGCGAACTGGAGCAAGTGATTGCCATGAGTGAGCACGACCCCCGGCGCATGGACGAGATTCGCAAGTATTCCGCTATATACGGACGTTTCGACTGCAAGAGACGCCCGGAGAAGCCGTTAACCCTGCACGAAGTATGCGTCAATGAGGCTGCCGCCCAACTGTGCAGACTGGTACCTGCTCTGCTGACACGACGCGACGAGCTTTTCCCGTTGGCTCGACAAATCGTGAAAGACGCCGGCTTCGGTCACTCCGCGAGTGTAGCACGCTACGGCGGTATATTGCCGCAAATGCAGGGTCAGAGTCAGCTTCAGCGATCCGGCGTTGCGGCAGTCGACTGCGAGTCCAGCGACACCAGTCCGCTAACACCGAAGCGCGCTCGCTTATCGTCCACTGATACGGCGTCTCCGCAGGACTGTAACCGGGTAAGAAGAGAAGACGCTAAGTGAATCGGCTTGGGCTTGTAAGATGCAGCTTCCGCATCGGTGTAATTACATATTTTCCGCTTTAATGCTTACATCTTGCTTCACAGCTTAACCTCTTTCTGTTCTTGGTCTGCCGCCGAAGTATCTCGCTAAACAGTCAGACTCCGGAAAAGTGGACGACTGCTTACTGCTAACCTTAAATAATATTCTTTTTTTCAGTTGAAGAAGAAGTTGCAGCCTCTTGCATTAAAAACTTAGTTTATTCCACGAAAAGTGTGTCGGACGAACCTGCCTCTTTGGAAGTTCTTTGAGAATTTCTCCAAAGTGCAACTGAAAATTTAAAAACATGAGTTATCTACTCTGTTTGGGCCTATCTGACTCACGTCTTTCTTTTGAAGCGAGAAAGGAAGAGAGTAACTTGATAGCGATAAGTCGAGGCTTATTTTTTCAGAATATATAATGCTTGCTCTGCTTGCTGTTGGTCTAATCCTTTCGAATTAATGTATGTAGTTTAGTTATTATAGCTATTATAGACGATTATCAACCTATTATAGACCTCTTTATAAAGTATTGACTGCTCTTATAGTCACACTAATGGTTTGGTTACTTCCTTCGACTTTCCGTCGTCCTTGATCTATAGTTTAGAAGTTATGCATGCTTAGCTTGTTTTATTTCATTTTCGTTGCAACGTTTCGATAAAATGATTCTACCGAATAGATTTGAAAGGAAACAAATTTTTTAAAATTATTCATATTCTCAATATTTGTAAATATCGTTTGTATGTGTGTTGGTATTGCAAATATACAATATGTACGTTCGAGCTAAAGCCTCTCTCTGCAGCTTTTATCCCAAAAGTTAAGTCAAAATGACAAAATGTATCCGAACAACTATTTTAAGGAAAGTCTGGATGATTCGCGCTTTAACTTGTTTGCGATGTACCAGAGATTCGCAAAGCCACCGTTCGAGCTTTTGGATATGGCAAAGTTTCCGTAAGTTAGTAAGAGCTCTTCTAGTTTGAAAGTACACACGCTTAATCCATTTGACTAAACTCAATATCCCGAATTCCTCTTTCCAGCTTGGGCAAATCGGAACGCGATGACAACGACGACTCGCGCTTTTCTTATGGCAACTCCAGCTCGTCTTCTCTGGCGGTGAGTGTACATCAATACGGACGGTGTACATAATGAATAAATTCTTTACTTTCCTTTAAACTGCAGCATGAAGCTTCCGATCAAGAACGCGAATTTGTCGACAGCGGAATCGAGCATGTCACCGAGTCGGCGATGAAGTCTCCTGCAGGTCAGACAGCGCATCCGCCCCAAACAAACCTGCAAAACTGTTCAATAGATCACCAGACCTCAGCACCGGTACCTGCTCAAAGCGGTTCTAGAGATGCCCTCGCAATAACCTCGGCCTCTCTGGGTGAAGTTCAAGTGATTTCGGCAGCTGGAAGCCACATAATCGCTGTGGCCAACCCCGCGCTCGTGTTGAGTCCGACATTGAATGACGCTCTGAGCATAAAGCGAGAGATCAGCTCCACGGATCTCTGAGCGAGCCCTTCAGCGCTTGTTAATATGGCATTTTGTAAATAAATCAGTGCAATTAAATGAATGCTTTAATAAAAATTGCACGAGAAGTGACTACAGTCCATGCATCTATCCTTGATTGAGTTGTTAATAAAAACATTCATATTGGTCTTGCTCATCGATTACATAATATTGTTTTAGTGATCTAACAACTTATTGTAAGAATAAATGCAGGCATTGAATTAGCTAAATATTTCATTATATTGTGACTTTTTTATTTCTATACGAGTATTCACTCATTCAATATGAATTTCTGACGACCTGAGCTTGTCAGTGTCCATTTTCCATCATATTCAATGGACGTCTTACCAGTTTTTGGAAAACATTCTCAACAAACTGCATAAATAAATAATAAAGAAGAAAAAGACGGAGCAAAAATAATGTCTTATCTACCCACAATTTATTGCTCCAAAGCAGGTGGATTGCATTTGTACGCACACCAGAAAGGCTGATCGCGTGAGGCTCTCGGAAATTTTTAGAATATTTGGCCCGCCTGGCCCGAACTGCTAGTTTGAACAAATGCCTACCATTTGTCCTCCTTCCTAAATCCTAACCTGCCCAAACTTGCCCATATTCAGATATGTGCCCCGAATTATGAAAATGCTCTAAGTCACACTTTTCGCGTTTAAAGGTTTGCATTGTTTTAATTAAAAAAGTACTTTCATACTATACCTCAAAATGTCTGACGCAATATTTACTCCTGAAATATTAGCTTTTTTGGTGATTGTGAAGTTTTTTGTGTAGCTTGTTGGGAAATGTGGTTTTTTAGGGCTACAAATGACTTAGACCAGTTTTAAAATTTCTGGTCAAAATGAAAAGACAGTATAAGACGAATGACTTAAAGCATTAAAAATACACATGCCCCAATGCAAGATTGAAACTGTTTTGCCTTCTTGTTTGGAACAATAGAGAAGTGACTATGATTACGAGAAATCGGCTACGAAAAGAAGAACCTATTAAGAAAACACTAAATGATGTCCTGCGCGGTAAAAAACTGAGTTAACTCCATTAAACGAAACGAGAAAAAAGATAACCAAAAAACACGCTTGGCGTTCGTGTATCGTAAAAAATAATGCCTTCAAAAGGAGTTTTATGTGCTTCAACTAACGGATAACTCGAATTCGCCAGCAACTAATATTCATGCTGTACAGTGCGGTAGTACGTTGGTTCTGTTTGTTTTGTGGACTCATCGACCATTGAGGATTTTTTAATGAACTTTTCTTGGTTGGAAGACCTTTTGTTTCCCATCGTTATAGGAAATAATCTCACTTAGTTATTCCGCACACAACAATTATAGAACAGTATGTAAATTGCGCGTCTCTTGGGACGCATACTCATTCCATCATCGTTACGCACATCATTATTCAAAATCGTCACTGTCACACGGCCGATTGCCAGCAGGCCTGGCTGGCAGAGACAGAGATAGAGACAGATACTGGAAATTTTAAACTAACGTCATGACGCCTGGTCATAAAAAAATTATCTTCCTGAATAGAGCCCAAGAAAGGGTTCTTGCTAACACCGTGCGCCTAATCCGAGCCCAAAATGCAAATTTTAGACCAAAAAAATGACCTCAGGCAGAATAGACGAGAACAGACTGGCAGGCAGAACAAAACAGAACAGAACAGAACAGAGCAGAGCATCAAGAAACCGACACCGTCACCCCTGAAACAAAAAGCCCTAACAAAGAGCCTGCCTGTATTCTACAATTATTGAGCCTCAGTAAATGGACTGAATGATCGTTCCGTTGTGTGAATGTGTCTTCATACGGAATTATATGTGAAAGAATGAGAATACTTTCGCAAACTTTTTTATTTCAATAAATGGTAAAGTGCCAAAATACTAACTATGTTTAATACCGATTATATTGACAAAAATATTTACACATTTTCCCACACATTTCTCTATTTACTCTATTCAATCCAAGATTACGCAAAGGTAGCCGTCCGTCCGTCGGTGGAGAGTAAGCTGTCGTCTTCAAGGAATTGTCGTCTTCATTGATTCACGCGTATTTTTATCGCGTGCAACTTTTTGACTGCGCTTAAATTCGACTTGAATTGTCAAAGAAACTTTCAGACACTTCTAGTGATGTACTGTCTAATGTTCTCAGACAGATAGATAATATGTTGAAGGCTCTATTAATATGAAGAACGTTCTATAAATCTGATCTTATTCTAATTTTATGAAAAAGGTGTTTTGAAATATTTATTTACATTTAATATTTCTTCTTAAAGCCTAAATAGTCAGTTTTTATAAAAATTGTTTCAAATCGATCCCCGAGTGTTTATACCTCAAATATTCTTTGGAAATATCAACATATGTATGTATGTTTAAGAGAAAGTGAAACCGAAAGCCACATAATCTTGTATAATGGACAAAAAATTCACAAACTAAGCAATTTCCATAAAAATCGTTCAGAAAATACTCGTAATAAAAAAAAAACTACCTCCGACGAACGGAAGAAAGACAACCCTTTCGCTAAAACTGTGCGGCGACCGCGCCCAAACTCTACTGCGAGGCTAAATAGTACATGCATTCATTTGGTATCAGCCGCGGCGGTCGCTCGATGAGAGATTCTCTGCACGAAGGATATCAATAGACACAGCCACCACCATTTCGCCGTTACACAAACTCCGAAAATGATGAACAGTACACTTTTCGATATTTTTTTCGACAATCACCAAAAAAAATATTTAAATTTAACCAACGTGAGAAATTTTAGAAAACGTGTTGACCGTGGAAATCTTTAAGAATAACAAAAAAAAAATGCTTTCTGAGAATCTTTAACGCCATCTAAATTTTTTTTATAAAATAGATTTTTTGTATCTTATTACCAAAAAACAAAAAACAAAAAATCTATAAGATTAAATCCATAAAACGTAATGTGAAGAAAAGTGAGAGTAATATATACATATTACTGTATAATGTGCAGTGTATACCCAAAGCCCAAAGAAATTTCATCATTTAATGGGACCATACCATTTCATTGCGTCGAGCTGTTGAAAGCCAAAGAATGTCACTAACTGTCCTTGGTTTTAAAGGTTCTTTTATAGTTAGTTACGTTGGTAAAGATTTAAAAGACAAATGGACTTTTATATAATGTAATATTTTTTTTGGGCATTAATATATTAATTGAAGAATTAAAATGTTTTGAGCGCGTTTAATCGAGATCATGGCTATCAAAATTTTTAAAATTAACAACAAAAGCACAATAAAATTATTATTTGATTTCTTTATTCCTTTCTTTTAGAAATTTCTACCGTTTACAATGTATTAAAACTCAGATTATAGTCAGACTTCGTCATTTAAAGCAGGCACTACTTGATTAATCTGCACCTTGATATCCATAGAAATTTTTTTTAAAAAACTTCCACAATGTCTTCGTGTATCGTAGTGCTGAAAAGTGGTGCAACATTCGTAAACGATTTCAAGATTACGTAAATCTGTTTTGGTACAGCTGGAAAATTTCAATTGAAGTCGTTCTAGAGAGGCATCAAGGATTAAATCCAAAAGAACGAAAAATAGACACAGATCTTTAGACAACCAACTCTTTCTTATCGTAAACCACAATCGTATCAAGGAAAGATCAAACATTTGCATGCCAATGCGCGGAACATTCAACAAACAAAGGTGAAGGGAATCCCTTCCACGCGTTCTACTTCATTCAGCCGGCTGAATGGACCTCCGGCAAGGTATTATCCATGTGCCATATTGCGGTGGTGCCAACAGAGAGAAAATTAACTCTCGCCCGCACCCTTAAGGCAAAGATCGCTCATACACATCTACGTAGAAATCTTAGCCACGCAAGAAAAATGCATTCAGCATATTTTCCAAGCGTTGCAGCTGTAAGATTTCACAAAGACATCTTCGAATGAAGATCTTTAAAACTGAAAGCGCAACCTTATATACCGCTGATTTATTATTATTTCAGATTCTTTGAACGCTTCGGTGAAACTCAACTCAACCAAAGGTTAAAATGAAACTGGTTGTGAGTTATCACATGTGTTTACCACACTTTAATTGACGATGTCTCAGAGATGGTTGCTTCCACTCGAGGGCCGCTTATGCAAAAATCGCTTATTTGCATACCGAAATATGCAAATGCATTGATCTTCGGCACTTAAAAACGCATTTCCCTGCAATTTGTGTGGCTAGTGTGCCAGCACAGCCCCGGTACGCAGTGATATAAAGCAGCAATGAAGCCATCAAATCGACAACTCGACAACAACAAAAGCCGTGAATGAAGTGCGACGCATCAGAGGCAACAATGTCTGACTCCGCATTAATAATTGAAAACGGTGCCATGCGATCACATTCGGATTTGCGAAAATCCAGGCCAATTCGTCGGCAATCCGCTTGACGAGGGTCGCAGTGGGCTCGCACCCGAAGCACACGCACATACACACATACATATGTATGTAAGTAAGTCAACCCTAGAGACAACCAAAGAAAGCAGAGATCGAAGTCGATCGAGCCTAAGTCGTGAACAACAATGATTGTTTGCAAAACATCAATTTTGGCTCACAATACGATCATAAAGATGCGAAACCTGTGGATCTCCTGCGAAAAGGATGTGTAGAAAGGAAGGACAAAATTAGAGAGGGTTTGATTACTTGACAATGTTGAGCAACACAATTGGCGATGCATTGAGAGACCTCAGAGCCGATTGACTTTGCCTTTCACAAGATACGATTTAGACATCGCATCGAAATTAGATGAACAATAACCGTTGCCACAAGGTGAACACAATGGTTGTGTTGGCACAACGGTAAACAGTCATCTTAATCCAAGTAATCTTAAGAGATGATCAGGCAATTATTCCAGGGATTTCACATAAGTTATAACAAAATTTAAGGGCCGTCTAGTCGGCCTTTTCAAAACAAACTGTTTACCTTAGTAACGATTCGCGCTTTATTTGACCCCCAATTCGCAGCGCGAAAATTACGCCCCGCATCGCGCAGCGGAAATTGCGTTCTGTCTGAAGTTGGCTTAAGTAATACCTCAGCAAAGCATAATTGCAGCTGCACCATTCCGCCACCAAGCATGAAGATGAAAGTTGGAGCTGTCCAGTGGCGAGGCTAAGAAATTTGTTAAATTTCTTGTTAAAATCAAGATCAAAAAAGGGAGCCGCGAAATATAAAGCATTCAAAGCCGCTTGAATAAAACAGCAAAATATTGTTTATCGTATTAATATTAGTATGCAAATGTTGTATATTAAGATTGTAGAATGCGTCTGTTATTCCGATATCGATTTTTATTAGGGCCAATTTACATTGAGGAGATTAAACGGGAGTCAATTCATTTTCAAGCGCGATTCATTTTGACTCTTCGCCACTACGTTTACATTGAGGAGTCATGAGTCTTGAGAGTTTTTACGACATTACTGCTGGTCGGTATGGCCGTAGTCGCTTTGCAACACTTGAAATTCATAAGCTTGAAATTCATAAATTCATAAACTTTTGTATGATTTTATGTATTAATGACGTAACCGTAAAATTAAAATTTTATCTACATACATACATATATCTATAAAAATAAATTTATAAAAAATTGAATTGCGTTTGTTTGAGGTGTTTTTTAGCAGCGAAAATTGTGCCATCGAAGTCATCAACTTTGCCTTAAATTAAACACATAAAGTTACAGAAAAGCCGAAGCCGAGAAAAGCCGAAATATATCACGGCAATTTCGCAATTTAATAGTTCTGGCTATCCTAAAGGAATAAAACGAATAAAAATCATTGCTAAAATTCTTAATATTTAAAAAGTTTTAGTTGCCTTTCTTCTAAACAGTCACTTACCAATCGAGTAAAGTTAAGTCTCAGAGATATCGACCCTCAACAACGGACATTTCATACTTAATGACCTAATAAATCTGCCCTGAGGGCAGAAACTAGTTCGAAACAAACGTGAACCATTAGCTAAAAGTGAAGGAGACACTTTTTTTTGTATTTATTTATTTTCAATCAATTTTCGAACTCAAACAAAAGCCAAAGTCAAGTATAACTCATATAAAGCGAACGAACCGTAATGAGTTTCAGGCAAATCTCCGAAAAAGTCGCATGCTTTTTGAAAATGTTGGTAAAATTTTTAAGATCCTTGAAGTCTTTCAGCGAAGACTACACCAAGATGTGCCACGCAGTCCATTTTTCAAGCGATGAATGTGAGACAGGAAAACTTTAGCGAAAAGCTAAAAAAAGAAACGGATGAAACTATTCTCAGTATTTTGCTTTGCTTTCATTTACTATTAGCATGCTGTAGTGCAGATGAGTGCAGAGGCAATAGTTAATAATTCCTGCAACATCCTGAAACCTGAAAATTTCTTAAAAATAGAAACAAAGTTGTTAGATGTTTGGAACTTAGATCTGCTTGGATAATCCTATTCCGCTCATGCAGAATTAATTATCATCATCATATTCGGCTCATCATTGGGAATTAATTAATTACAAAAATTTTAATTTTAGAAAAAATTAGAAGTTATTTCATTTTTTAGGAATTAATAAATTTTAGAAAAAATTACGAATTAATTAATTTTAGAAAAAATTAGAAGTTATTTCATTTTGTAGGAATTAATACATTTTTTGGAAATATGGGAGTAAATTAATTTGTTCATCAGAAATTATTTCATTTTTTGGAGTTAATTAATTTTTTGAAAAAGTTAAGGGAGGAAACAGTTTAAAGAAGTTAACTATTTTTTTTATGTATGCAAAAATTTGGGACTTATTAATTCATTTTGTACGTCGGTGTTTAATTCATAGCGCCTCTCTTGACGGAAATTAAATAAAGCCCCAAAATATAAAATAACACTTGAGCCCAAAGGCCGAAAAAGTCCATATAAAAAAAAACCTTCGGCCTTTATTTGGGCGTTATTTCTCCGCGTCAACGTTGGCAGCCACTTTTCTTGCGAAGTGAAACGACCGTCTTCTTTGTGACTACAATTTTAATTCTAACAAAAGCAAGGATGCAAACCTCCATTTTTGCGAGAAGTGTTTACAGCGCCCTCTATCAACAGGCGAAAAGTTATTCCGCAACTTTTTAGATGAAGAATTTCTTTTGCCAGAAGCAACGTGTGTACTAAACGTCAGCAGCAATCTTCAGAGCTAGTGCATAAAATTAGCAAAAATAATAATTGTCTAGTTCAGTAAACTGAAGGGAGGGAATATACCATGTATAGAGGGCGCTTTTCAACTAAAAACAACTTTTTCCGTGAGGCCGTGAGGCCGCATTTAGCAACATTGAGTCATGAGTCATATGTCTTAAACATGTTTATACACATTCTCATTTCACATTTGTTTAACAACACTTCGTCTCAACTTCGTGTGCTTCGTGTTAATATATGTAAATGGCAAAAATTAATTTCGAAATAGTCTCAAGTAATTTACATACCTGAAGTAAAAGGTGAAGAGAGAGACAGAGAGACGATTTAAGACAACATTTAAAATTTATTTCATAACTAACTGAGACTTTTACAATAACGTTTATAGATTGTATAAATAATGACGTGAAGATGCTTTGAATAGAATCTAAAGTACAGTAACGCTATTTAGACAAAACCTGACTCTGTAATTTGATATGCAAATTACAAGTATTAAGCACAAGCACTTGAAAAAATGAAGCCCACTTGCCTGGATATATTACTTTTTTTTTATTTGTATACTCGTACAATTTAGTCGCTATCATTAATTTACTGTGCGCCTAACTTTCTAAGAAGTGTCTGCCACCTTTTGCTCAATCCAGTCCATAAAATACTGAACGCTTGAGTAAACTCCCAGAACATTTGGCCGGGCGCAACCCACGCCATAGGACACCACGCCGATCAAGTAAAAGCGATTGTTGCCTTTGTAGAGCTGCAAATGAATGAAGCAATGTGTACCGGACAGCCAATGTTACCATTTTACAGCGCACCAACACCAACACTTACCTCTGGTATCATCAAGGGACCGCCTGAATCGCCCTGGCACGTGTCCTTGCCACCGGACAAGACTCCAGCGCAAAGCACCGCAGCATTGAATTGTTTCTCGGAAAGGAGGCGATTCAGTTTGCGATACGAATCGGTGCAGACGGCATTGTCATATATTGGTATCTGCAGCTCCTGCAGGACATTGGCGGACTTGCCACCTTCCATGGTTCGGCCCCAGCCAACGACGAACGGCGAGTGCTTGACGTACGACTTTCGACGCAGCTCTGGACTCCGCGGCATGCAAATGGGCTGAATGTCATCTGCGAAAACAGCGAACGAGGAATGAACTTGCAGTGTTTGAGGCAGTTTACGTCTGTAAACGTTTTACCTGTGAATCTTACATTCCGCTCTAGATACAAGAGCGCAATATCACTGTGGCCATCGCGCCGGCTATACTCAGGATGAACTTCTTTCTGAGACGAAAATAAGAGTTAGTGCATATAGTAGACCAACCCAGCAGACAGACACGACGGCTGTCCATATATGTAACATACGTACTCTGACCACCCTGATGTCGACATGTTGAGCCTCCGAGTCCGTTGTCAAATCGTGCTCGCCCAGTCTTACGAACGACCTGAATGAAGTTTAAAAATAATAGTAGTAGCATCTTTTCGCATTCAAAGTAAACAAACGCATTACAAGTCTTTGCGAATACAGTGGGCGGCTGTCAAAACATGACGGGCTGTGATTAAGGCACCTCCGCACTTAAATGGCGACGCGGCAAACTCATCGTCGTAGCCAATCAGCGCCACCCAAGGCCATGCTCCTTTCTTGCTGACCTGGCCGCCCACTATTTTCTGCTTGGCGTTCTTTGCATAGCCGCAGCCTTCGTCCTCGGTGGGCAGACTGCGTGGAATCTCGTTGTTGTTGTCGTTGCTGTTGGCCAGCCTGACGGACGGCCCCGAGGTGGTCGCTTCCGGCGCGGGACAGCAAACGGCCGAGCCTTTCGCTCCGCAAATCCTATTCGAAGCACGCAAGAAGTTGGCGAAAACTCCATCCTGTTGCTTGGCTATTAATTGGTCGAGGAGATCCGGACAGCCTTCGAGTGCTACAACAACAATGACAATAGCAATACTAGCAGTCTCTACTCTGTACTCTACTATAAGATGCACTAACCCATACACTGTCCCGCTCGGTTGTCAGGGCCGCGACAGGAAGACATCTTATTATTAATGACCTTCGCAGAGATGGACGGAGGACCACTTGTTGTTCTGGAAGTGGTCCGCTCGGTGGTCGGTGGATCGGTCGTCGTCCTTTGACCAGGCCTCGCAGATGTCAAAAATGGATTACCGCTCTGCGGATTCCTTGAGGATCTAGTGGGTGCTGGCTGCACTAGGGGCCCTCTGCGCGGACTGTCCTCCTCCGGGAAGTATAAGTTTGTGTCTTCCGCAGCCGGGCTCCGGGTGGCGGGTTCTTGATTGTTGGCAAATCTGCTGCAACATACCTAAGGCGAGGGATAAAGCTAGGCATTCGCTTTGTATTTAACATTCAGCTATGAAAACTAACCACCGGATCTCCGTTAACGTTACGCGTGCCGCAAGCCCTTTGCACAGCGAAAACGTACTGTTCTGCCAGGCGGCGGTTTTGAGTCCGGAAAACATTCGCCACTTGAGGACAGTAGCTCAAGGTAGTGCAGCTACCCGGGTAATTGTCGGGCGTTACGCAAGCTTGAGGTCCTGAAAGTATTCAGAAGGAAGAGGAAGATTTTTGAGAAGCATGAAATCAAATCTGTATTGTCAAACACAAAAGAATAAAATGTAATTTCGAGTTCGTAGAAAAGCGTAATTACATACTACATATATCTAATTGCGCTCACTCAAGGAGAATCCACTGCTATAACGCTATTATTATATTGTAATTGCAGGCAGTTAGTGTTATTGACACAGCGATGACTAATAAACGTACAAGTAAGACTTGAAAAGCGAGTAATTCTTAATTCGAAGCATGAATGCTGGCTTGAAGGCGTTTAATAAAAGCCTTTCAAAGCGACGCGTGAGCTCTTCGAGAGAGATTTCACTTACAAAGTATTAAAGTGTTTTATATTTTAAAGTGTTTAATTTTTATTTGGATTTTAATACAGCTGCAGCGAATCCATTAAATGACGTATATGTTGCATTTTTGTCAAACAAAAAAGCTTACTCGACGACCCTGCAAGGTCGTTAATGAGATAATAATTTTCGACGTGTTCATCCCCGGCGGCATCAATGACGAAAAGATGGCCGCTCAAGGTGGTTCTTGTGGATTAGCTACTCACAATCAATCGTTAACCCACAAAAGTTAACCAAGGCTACCGAAAGCTACCGTTAACAGACGGCTAACGTACAAAATCTAACATTTTTACATAATAATACACCGAACAGCGAAAGCCAAAATTGAAAAGCGATAAATGTTAGAAGATCGGCGCTAAAACTGAAGACTTATGACACAAACTCGCTCTAAGATTATCCGGTTGTATCGCAAATTTGCGCGTTTCATGTTTCGGATATATGTATGTACATATAGAGAAATAAATATTTATATAAAACACAAGCAAATATATTAGTATAAGAACTCGAACCTACAAACGCTGTAGAGTCGCCTCCTTTACGCCTCCGCACCTTGCTTCCGCAAAAGCAAAATACGATCTGGAATTAATATGTATTCACTGGGAACAGCTTCACGACACGTGTTTTCGGTAATTAGCATAGCTATTTATTGAATGATAGTGATAAGAACTTGGAGAGGCAGTTACGAGCGATTTGAATTACAAGCAAAGCGTTTATACTAAATATTATACTAAACTCTGAGTTAGTACGTAAAAGTCAACACTCTACATTTTGCGTTGGACATTGATATTGTTAGCTAATAAAAACCGGTTCTTCTAAGTTCACCATTAAACTAACTAACATAACTGGTGACCGTTTGAGAAGAGTGTAACAACTTCTCAAATCGTCCCTTTTATCGTACATTAACGTATCTTATCGAAGCAGCAGAATTACGGAAGAGAAAAGCTCACACTTTACCTGGCTGTCTTTGCGCCCACTGTGCCGACGTCGGCGCTCCGTACACTACCAGCCCGACCACCACCGACAAGAAGCACAACAAACCATTCATCTTCGCTTCTGTGACTCCTCTCTCTTACGGATTTATTAACCACAGGTGATCGTGGTACCAATGCAGCCCTTAGTTAAGTTCTACTGGTGCTTTTCTTACTGCTCTTGAGGAACAAAACGTCCTTTCTGCAAATATTCTCACTGTCAAATAAATTGATCAGCCACCGATCACAGCCTTATAAAAGCGCGCTCGGCCAAATCAACAATATGAAACTTTGCGAACCTTGACTTGACGTGTTAGCGAGCGATTGATTGTGTTAAGCCGCTTGATAAATTGTTCAACTTGTCGCTGGCGCGAACGTATTCAGACTGCTTAATTTGAACACAACAACTTTGGACGAAACTTCTCCAAACTACCGGACTTGGTTCGCGTCAAAATACACATCGCTCGCCGCCGCACCTCCTCACCGCTTGCCCGCCGCAAAACCACCAAATAACTCACACGCTGCTCGGTCTCTCGAAACCGCGACTGCGCTGCGTTTGCAGCCGCTATAGAATGTGATGCGAAATTAAAAAAGCGAATTTAATAAAAGTAGATCGTTTATTTTAACCAGTTCATCCGTAGTCATTAATTGAGAATAACTTATTGTATCATCGCAAATACATCACTCACAAGCAGCGACGTACGCGTACATATTTAAGGTGTATCCCTCCCTCTCTCCCTTTCAGAAAGACATGGAACACAACACTTACTCCTTTTATTTTCTACAAATCAATTAAGCTTGGAATAAGTGCGTTTTGGTCGCCATTCCGGGAAATCCGCACCAAGCGTGCAATTTTCCGCATCCATTCACAGCGTTATTAACCCAGATCTAAATGTCAACTAGGGCCGGCCCCCTCCGCATTTAGTCTCACATCGTCTCACAACATTCATCTGGCTTCACATAGTTTGCGTTTGGGTTTGGGACTTCCCTGAAGCCAGCGACACTCAGCCAGCCGACCTTGTTCGACCTGTCGACGGCCGGACAATTTTTTGAATTTTTAAGAGAAGGAAAATAAACCGGTAGTGCGAACGGCCTCATTCGCTGCTCAAGACTGTACGACTTTGCAATTGTCGGCTGACTGATTTAATTGCGTATGTATACAACTCAACTTTTGGCCTTTATGTATATATAGTTCCGTTCTCTAAGCCATGTGCTGATACAATTATCATATAATTTATCATTAGCGACTTCGACAATCCATTTTAGTGAGTCAACGGCTCCGAATCTTCAGAATTCCAAGCGGACAACTGTCTGTTCCAGCGATTCGTCATTGTTTTGGTTTGTTCTTAAAATTTGCCTTAAAAAAACATTTAAAGCAACGAAGTCATTTAAATGAAGTCCCTAAATTTTTATTAAAATTTCAATTTTAATATACAATATAACAAAAAATGTTAAATTGTTGTAAAAAGGTAGGATTTTTCCTGATCCAGCAAATTGATGCTTATTCTTTGAAAATACTTCATTTAGTTTTAAGATAAGAAACTCAATGAAAGTTAATGATTATGCAGCCCAGGCCGTTTCTAAAGACGTTTTATGGAAAGTCTTTAGCACAGAGCACAGAAAGGATGATAAGTTGTGTAAGAATGTTTTTTACGACAAAATTTACAAAATCATCCACTTAAAAAATGTAAAGGGCAGTAAATACACAGATTTCTTACCCGAACTCGAATCTCGAACTTTTAGAATTGAAACTATTACGATTCATAATGTTTTCTACGCAAGTGAAAACTAAGCAGCTGCAAATACTGCCTTTTGTTAAAACTAAGCAGAATAAGTTGCGCGAAAATTTATTCAAATTATTTTCTGTCTTTCTGTCATCATGATTCATATACGAAATCGATATTATGAACAATTTTTAATCCTTTTTTTTTTACTTCTTTTACATTTTTTAATTAACAGAATATCACCAAAAATTCTCGTTAATATTTTACGTCGTTTGAGTAGAAGAATATGTATTGAAGTATACAAAGATAAAATACTCATATTAACACTCATTAATACTCATCTTAACATTCCTAGCGAGAAAAGTTTTATTGAATATTCATTAAGTTAATTTATATTTAAAAATGCGCAAATTTAGAAAAAGATTTTTTGAGTTTTAGTAATATGCTAATGTTTATGTCAGCAAATGACCTTGGTAAATATAACAAGTGTGATATCGTTAGGAACAGAGAAAGATTATCGTGATGTCGAAACTTGGATTCCATTTAATACAATTCGCAAAATTCTCTTCATTAAAATATAATATAATTATTAATTTCTGACTTAGGTTAATTAGGTAACGATTAGGTTAATAACTCTAATAATTCTCTATAAATTGATTTTTTCGGTTTTTTAATTTTTTTATGATTATTATATGTTGATTATTCACGCTAAAACGCTTTAGACAAAGTTAAAAGAACAAATTCAAATCAGTAAGAATGAAATTATCACAAAGTTTAATGAACTTCAGAAGATGAAAGGAGTAAGTCTATAAATCCTGGAAGTTTTCACATCTGTAACACCAAAAATTTAATTTGTTTCATGGGTTGTTTCTAAAGTATTTATTAAAAGAATGATAGAAACAAATAAAATCCATTTTAAGCGCAAGCTCTTCTAAAACTGTTGACAAAGTGCAAGTAATCTGAAAGCAACCTTAATCTTAGATCCCTTAAATCACTTCAGCTGACTTCTAATCCAAGATAAATAAGAGGCGACTTTTGTGTAGACACCAGGAAAACCGGGACGAGTGCACTCCCTGCCATAAGATACAATCGCAAACAAGTAGTAGCGGTAGGTGTAACTGTCCCACTGGAAACGACAACAGAAGAACAAATACATTTTAGATTCATTTCAATTTCTAATAAATTATATTGGGTTGCATAGATAGATGATTACTTGGGGCATCATGAGTGGACCACCGGAGTCGCCCTGGCAGGCATCGGCGATTGGACTTCCCGCACAAATAAACTGGAAGCAGTTTAAAATCAACATTTTCTCTTGCTTAAATACAATATTATTAATTACGATACCTTTTCGTCGATCTTTAAAGTCCGCGATATGTTTCTGTAGCTGTTTTCACACAGGGCTCGCTCTACGATTGGAACTTGTACGACACGAAGTATCGGCTCCGATGTTGAACGAAACGCTGTAGTGCCCCAACCTGCCAGAAATGGATTCGTGCCAACAAACTTTTGTGTAAGGAAGTTCTTGCTCTCCGGTAAACAGATGACGTCGATAAATTCTGCGGTCAGCAATGCCAAAATGCAAGTAAAATAATAGAGAATACAGTTACGAAAATACATTGTATACAAAATTAATCTATTTAAAGGTAATAATTTTGAAAAATATTTTTGTATTTTATTTAAAAATATCATAATCCTGATGCTACGTATATTATGATTGGGAATAAAGGAATGTGATATTTAAAGATTTAAACTACTTTGACTATTTCCAATATTAAATAATATCTTATAACAATGTAGTATATCTTGTATAATTTAAAAACAAAAATATTCGGTTATATTTTTTTATATATATTTATATATTTATATTATATATATTTATATTTATATTTTTTATATCGTCCTTTTAAGCACACTTTACTTTATTCGCTCAGGTTAAAAACTCTTCGAGATATTGACACTCAAAGCAGGGCAAAAAACACAAAATTTTCAATATATGTATATAATATATAATAGAAATATATAATAGAGTTTTCATACGCCAGAAATTGTTTTTCTCGTTTCCAATAAGAGCTCATGTAATTTTGACAGCGACTAATAGCATTGTGATTGTGTTCGGGCTACGAGTATAACACTTAAAAAAGTTCAGAAAACACAAATTTTACAACTCTTCAGAAAATTTTAAAAATTGATTTTCAATTGATAATTTATTTAAGTAAATTATCTCAAAAACACAGTGTTTTATATACACGTTTATATTAGTCAAGCGGCCAGTAATATAGGGCAGTAATTCCCAACCAATGCTCCGCCTAAATCTATAGCTCCAGCGAAATATTTTAAGGTTCTTTAAAAAATTCACAAATTTTATACATATAGGTTTTTAACATTAAAATGTAACATGTTGAGAATGGTTTAGCGCCAAAATAAGGACGGGCACCACTGCGACAGCTGTCACCTTGTTCATCATTGGCTATGCAATAGTGACCAATAGTAACGATATACTACTACTCTGATCTTTTTTGACTTTTCATAAAAATCCATAGATCTTTTGGTGCAAAGCCAAAAGAGGTCAAAGATTTCTACAGTTTGACGTTTTACGACTTACTTGATTTTGGGGCGAAAGTAGCTAATTCTATAATTGCCACATCGTTTACCAGACTTTCCCAGCTAAACATTTCATGCACCGCAACTTGCTTAATCGGAATATCAACAGCATTAGGTTCTAGAGGATTTGAGAGGTTATGGGCGCCGAGACGAATTAACACAAGTCCTGATTGTATGCAGTGAGCCGCGGTTAACACGTGTCTTTTACTTATTAATGCGCCCGCACAACGAAAACTAATCGGACCCTTCAACTCAAACCGGAAGCCCAACGCAGCCATCCAGGGATATGCACCTTTCGGAATATTATGCAATTAAAGCCGATTCCAATAGAGAAACATTATGACTCTTACCTTCTTCGGCCTCCGTGCCGCCAACGACACGATTAATTTTACCCCTAAGGAAGCCACAACCGAAAGGAGATGTTCCTGTAGAGAAAACTGCCAGCGGCGACCGTATTGTATCAAAGAGATTAAGAGCATTATTCGTCGCTGTAGTTATTTCGGAAGCGTCTCCTTTATGAAAGGAAGTGAAGTGTAGAACTTCCGGGACTGGATATTCCTCAACTCTTTGAGACGCCACCATCGAAGAGAAGTGTACGTTTTCAACATCGCCACTCGGGCAACACACCTAACAAAACACATTTGAATTAAATTTGTTTTCAGACTTTTAACAACTTTTGTTAGTACTAGATTATTTAGTACTAGATTAGTACAATAATATGGCGGTTACATATTGAATTACTCCAACAACAAACTAAGCCTTAAACGTTTTTCTTTTGTGACTTTTGGAACGATTCAATTGATTTTATTTTATTGCAATTTTAATCTAAAGGATTGAGTTATAAGTATTATTATGACATAATTATTAGTATGCCATAACTCGAGTTATGAAAAATAATAATGAATTTTGGCACCGATGACCGATCATCGATTATCTAATCCTGTTAGAAAACTCAACGAAAATATATCAGGGGAAAAAATAATAATTTTCTGACGTTCTCACCATTATATTTTGACCATCGAAACCGCAAACGGACTCCTTCAGTTGGACCATTAAATCCTTAGCGCTGGGAGCTGACTTGAAGTCTGTCAAATGTTCCGACAGACTTGAACATTTGATAAGGGGCATGCACATATTGGCACCTGATCCTAGTTTCGCACTGAGACACGCGTGCGCTGAAAAAGATCAAAATCTTACTTAAAGAATAGTAACGCGGTGAAACGAAATGTTAAAGAGCTTATAAAATTAGATTAATCGTTGTATATAACTATTACTTATAGCAATGAAAGAGTACTAATTAAGTACACAACACTTATGAAAAAGGCACACAACTGCCGAGGCTTTAAGCAGTCGCAATATCGGGCTTCACCCTCCAACTGCGCTTCCTTCGACGACGCCGGCAACGATCTGTGGCTTTTTTGGGAAAACTTGCGAATACTAAAGCAGTGGACGTCAATTGGACGTCCAGATTGCGCGGATCAATGCAAGCACAACCTGATATAGGACTCTCTCCTCCTGCCAAGCAAATCAAGGGCGATGATGGACAGCTTGTGAAGGTGATTGTTGCTGTTGTTGTTTGATAGCTTGGATAGGTGGTGGATGTTGACAGCTCTGTAGTCGTCGACAACGTTGTAACCGTCGGGCAGAGTCCCTTTATGTAGGCGAGATACGAGAGAAGCGGCCAAAGATGGATCTTTAAGCATAGATCGGCGAAGACCATTTCTTCAAATCAGATCAGCGAGCTGCTAAACATCAAAGACGTTCAAAGACAAATTTCTTATTACAGCAAGCAAGCTGTACGCACAGCAGCGAGCTGCGGCCAGACAGTAGTGTAATATTTCATTACTAACTCTTTAGGTTTTATTTAGATCTTGAAACAGGTGTTCAACGTCGCTGTTGAAATGTTTTGAAAACTCTAACTAAAATTGTTGGCCTAAAATGTTGGGAATTTATCAGATCGTTCCAAATGAGTGGCTTTGCTGCTCTCTATACAGTCACACTTTAATGCTTATTTGTGACAAATCCGGCCAATTCAGTTTGGTGTGTAATCGATGGGCTTCAGAGAATATTATAATAACATTTTAATTATTTTTTAATTTTTCTCTTTCTCTTTCTTACACCCTTTAGCACTCGTGCGCCCACAAAGTGTGAATGATTTTATCCTGACGCGTGATTTCCTCAAGATTAAATCATGAGCTCATGCATTTTTTAAATATCATAAAAGCCATTGCCGTATCGCATCTGGATTGATCGAAAGAAGGCGGATCAGGGATCAGGGCAGCGAAGTAGAGAAATAATGACCAGGGTCAATTTTTTACAAATAGGTTTTTTTTCAAACAGATAAAACGCGATTCATTAACTAAATTAGGTACAGATAAATCACTTGCAATGTAGAAGCCAGTAGAAGCGTTCATTAAATTCGTTAAACCGGCCATGATGGGACTTGGTGCTAAAAACTTGGTGGAGAAAACTTTTTTACATATTATTATATACCCGCATATACACACATACATATGTATGTATATTCTTGTACTCTACTTTTGATTTGATAGAACAAATCCAATTTTTTATTAAATTTGTTAAATCTACTTTTCATTTGATTTCGTCGGTGGCTTTTCATAGAACAAATCCTATTTTCTTTTAAATTTCTTATGTTTTTTTTCAAACATTGTAAAATTAAATACTCCTAATTTTTAAGCTATCCAAAATTACTATGACTTTCTATAAATAAACGACAACCCCGGGTCTCCCTTCAGGAGCGCATTTTTTCTGAATGTTCTTCAAACATCTCTTTTTTCAGCACTGGATACTGTTATTAAATAAAACAGTTTAAAATAAATTGAATAAAATATACACTCACAATTTAAGGCATTCGAGAAACTGATCACACTTAAAAACGTTGATGCAATTACTGCCAAATGCGTCATTGCTTCCTTCAATCCTATCGTACCGAACTTTTCGAAAGAACTCTGCGCGCCGAGATTCTAGTGAACAATGAACCAAAAATTAAGCAGTGATGATATTTGTATTTCGGTTTCACAAAGCAAGTCTTCTGTAATTACCCGAAAGTCATAATAACACAAATTATAATAGTTCTAAATTGTTAGAATATATAGTAGTAATACATAAAACATGCTTTTTCGGTTGCTCGAATCATTCATGCTCTACGGTCTGGCATTTCCTGGAAAGAATCCATTTCAATTCAGTTGAGCAATTTTAACGATATTGTCAAAGACACTCCCAAATTATATCTAACAATTATCACAAATAACATCATTTATTAATGTTTCTCTCTCATATTTTATTTATAAAAACTTTGTTTTAATTACAATCGTTTTTTAATTATGTATGATGAATCCAAAATATATGCTTCTAAAGGTTTACGCCTTCAGGCCAAGCCGTATACTCTTTAAATTTTAATTGTCTCAATTTTTATTCACGCCTTTGACAATTCAAGAAGGTTTGAGCCTCGGTCTGCAACAATAAAAAGAAAGGCTCTTCAACTACAAAGTTCGTAATAAAATAAGACTACATATAGTAAGTGATGGTGATTACAAACAAATATATGACAGTTTAATAATGTCAAAGTGCACTGACCATACTCTCTGAAAGGATGAAGCCGTTACATATCGTATTATATACGCACATGATGTACATACCTGTATGAATCGAAATATATCGAATATCATTTCGTTCGATGCCTTACATTTCTCCCACTGGGAACCGAGAAGGTATTCTGCTCCGGCCAGATGAGCTCCTGTCCTTCCAATGCCTTCGGATCGCTTGCCCCAATCGGGCGAGAACGTCAGCTGTAGTAGGTTTGTAATAATATGGAAATTGATAGGTGTGTAAGAAAATGGAAGTAACAATATAAAAGTCTATTACGAATTAAATAATAAATAAGTACCTGGCACTCAGCACAGACAAGAATTAGGAAAATTATAGTCAACAATAGCAATGAATGCGTTGAGATCATCTTGAAGTTTATTGATGTCCCTCAGAGTTCTTCCTTTTTATAACGAATATCTGCCAGAAGCAACAATGCACTCATCCCTTTCATTACCCAATAGTAATTGCAACTTTCTATGGCTTTATTTTTTTTTAATTAATTGCTAATGAGAAACTATTTAACGCAATGCTAAACTGAATTGTAGTCCTAAAATCAATAACGTACAAGAAATCAACGCAAAGCGTTCAAGATTTGCGGAAGTGGTTTTTAGAAAAACAAAAGTATGTAGTACACTTAAAGCACATCCCCTTCAGTTCTATTTTTTTAGATTTAGTTAATTACTCCCCAATTCTTTTACTGCCTTTTACGTGCCACTGTGTCGCGGCACTTTTGTGTGCCGCCAAATTTTATAACGTACATATATCGTATATTGTAAAAATTATACTTTTTTTTATTACGAGTAAAATTTAAATTAACGAAAAGTACTTATATACATATATGAAAAAAAGGAAATGTACAAATTATTTTAACAGGAATAGGTATTTAAATCCATAAAACAACCATGGAAGGAATAAAAAAGGAGCTAAAAGGAGACTATGTTGAGAAATAAAACGTTTATTTGCCGAAAGAAATTTCTTTTATTCAAACAATCCCTGACTTGTCGAACGACCCTCTGATCTGGAGAGAGAACTGGAGGTTGGTCGAGTGCGCATTAACTTCGACAAGTCCTAAGAGAGATGCCGGGCCTCGTTGCCGACTGTCAGGACGCTGGCTTGTTCCAGGGTAGGGTAAAACTAATCGCATTCAGTGATCAGAAGTCTGCAGATCTATTTATATAAGGCTGCGGTCAGCAAGGTCGGAGAGATTTGGCCTGGCTCTTTACTGGATGTGGTCAAAATCGTCAAACTTAAAGCTTGTAAACAAAGTTCAAAGACAGCCGACTATCCGCCTCAGTGAAGCAACGAGAACCACACCCACGGACATGGGTTGGTGGATTTAGCTATAGACATAGCATAATTTTAATCTCACGAATTCCAATTATTCGGTGGACTATTATATTGTAAAACCCTCCTTTGAAAGGAAATTCCACACGCATATAACATCGCGGTCAATATGGAAAGAGAATATTCCTGGCAGGAGAGGATGTTAGAACAACTGCAGAGCCGATGAATTAGAAAGGGCTGGAACGGTATGCGGAAATTTCTAACCAGAGTAAGTTGGCAAGCCGCTCTCCATTTTCAAACTTTTGTCGCTTCGGAAAGCAATTGCGACAGCTATACATAAATAATGAAAATCGAAGAAAGGGAATACAACCAATAAATGCTTATACATATTTTAAGCGATATAAATTAACTTCCAAAAAATTAAGCCCTGACAAATGTGACACTCGTATACATACATATACGGTCCCAATGAAATAACTCCCAAAAATTAAATAACTTCAAAGAAATGGAAATGAATCTCAACCTAGAAGAAATAACCGAGTCTTTAGTTTTTCCAGTGGCAACAAACATCCAACTAATAAAACACTCATTGCTCAATACTTTCCTATATTCACTCTCGTTGTTTGAAAATCACGTGAATATATAAGTCTCGTAGACTAGAGAGGAATCAAATACATAGTTATGAGTCGCATTCGTTTAGAAGTTAATAAATAATTTTATTTAAATCGTTATAATTAATCACGCATTCCATGAATACATGAGTTCATTGCACAAATATAAATGTTAATTATACTCCTATGAACGCATTTAGTATGAAAAAATTGGTGTCTATATCGTACATTTTAGTCTTAAAAATTTGTAAAAATTGTTATGTTACGAGTATGTTATTATAAAAAAATACATACGAGTATGTATTTGGGCTTATGTGCTCTTAAAATATTGTAGTACACAATTCTACCTCACAATAAACAACAATTTTTCCGACTCTTCTTCTTGTAGCTCTCCTCCAAAAATGGCCTTTCGGAAATTTGAAATTTTCGAACGACCCGCACTAATTCATGAAAGGCTTGATCCACATTGATGCATAGTTTCGCGCTACATTCGATGTAGGGTATAAGCAAGTTCCTGCTGACGTTTTGAGCTTCATCCAGAGGGATCTGCCGTTGATGTTCCAAGTCGCATTTATTGCCGACCATCAACATCGGGAATCCGTCTCGATCTTTTACGCGCAGAATTTGTCTTTGAAACTTGGGAATTTCGTCGAAGCTGGAATGATCGTTCAACGAAAATACGAGCAAAAATCCTTCTCCAGAACGCATGTATTGCTCCCTCATTGCACTAAACTCTTCCTGCCCAGCTGTATCTAAAACTAAAAAAACATTCACGTTATGTCAATTTTAAAAAAATAATTCGTAGGATTACTGTCTAATTTTACAGGAACATCATCGATAACGCATTGCTTTGTATACGAATCCTCGATTGTAGGGTCATAATCCGTTACGAAATAGCTCTACAAAAGAACCAAATATTTAATTATGGAAGAAATTAATTAAACTGTTTTTTAGTTGTTGTTACTAGACTCCGCTCTTTCGAATCCGCGATTTTTCTTCGCATTCTCTCGACAATCCAAAAATAATTTCGAGGTTGACTTGTTGGCAAGGATTTAATCCCTGCCGCGGCCGAAAGCCTCCACATAGGGAGAACGCCACCCTGTATACAAAAGTAGATAGTTCTTCCTGCAGCAAAAGAAATTTATTTTATTTGTATATGGGTGGATTTTACCAACCCATACACACGTGTTTAGACAGAAACCAAATTTACAAGCGATATCTTCCAAAACAAATCAGATGTGACGATTGCAACGTGCACATGAATGGAATTGGGAATATGGAATGATACCGTGCACAGACAATAACAAACAAACAATAGAAACTTTGTGTCTTGGAATAATCCATATACCAAAAGAAGAAAGGAGGCAATTTGATACAAAAAGAACAAAAGTGATTTTTTCTTTTTTGAAAACAATTTTTTGTCGCGGCGTCTGCACGTACATACATATGTACGTATTTCGTATAACTTTAAAACCTCTAGCCTTAAAAAGGTGAAGTTTTGCATTTAGACTTGTTTTAACATCTAGTTGTGAACCTCCCTTTTTGGTTACAATCGGTTATGCCGTTAGCATCCAAAAAACACTTAATAACTTACCAGAACCGAGAAGATCAACAGGAGAGCACAAGCCAGTTATTCGAGAGCAATACGTTTCATAGAAAATAAGGCTTATATTTACTTTACGCAAGTGGCTCC
Source organism: Conops quadrifasciatus (assembly GCA_949752815.1). Lineage (NCBI taxonomy): Eukaryota > Metazoa > Arthropoda > Insecta > Diptera > Conopidae > Conops > Conops quadrifasciatus. The sequence goes on from OX457079.1 coordinate 18,743,927, forward strand.
AATTTTTTTTTTTTTTTTTTTTTTGTTAGTGCTCTTGGTCCTGACCCCAACAAGCCAAAAAAAAAATGTCGCTCTCTCTTGGGGGCGGGGCTGGAGCCCCTTGAAATTTGAAATAAAATCGTCTGTATCTCCGAAACTATGTAAGCTGTTTGGGTGATATTGGTACCGTTATAAAGCTAATTAAAATGTCATTCATTTATGTAAAATAACTTTTTATCGAAATATTTCTAGTTTTATAAATAAACGCAACCTTAGGTTTTTAGTACTATTTTTTTTGATAAAATAATTTTTTCCAAAGAAAAATGTGTAATTAACCCAAGGAAATATACTAAAAATAAGATAACATATATTTTAAGCTTTCTGAAGAAATTTATTTCGTTAAAATCGGTGCAGTATTTATAAAGAAAATTCGTTTTTAAATTGATAAGAAACTACTTTCTGAAATTAACTTATTATACCTTTTTACAATAATGCGTCTCTGGTACTATGCATTATGTTTGCCGTAATGGTTGTGGTGGTGTTAGTAACAAAGTGACAATAGACGGCGCTATTTCTTTAGATTTTCATATGAATTAAAAATGAAAAATTTTGAAGAAAAATCGCGCGATTTTTCTTCAAAATTTTTCGCCTGCGGCGCTAATATGAAATTGAAAAATTTTTAAGAAAAATCGCGCGATTTTTCTTCAAAATTTTTCGCCTGCGGCGCTTAATTTACATTGGAAAATTTTTAATATTTCCTTTATATTTGTTTCATACATAATGCTTAATAACCATACAAACAAATCGCAAATTGAATATTGTTTCCAGTTTACATCAACAATACCAAGAAAAACGATAACTGGCGTCATAGCTTAAAAGACCCAACGGTGCAAACTCAGTACGTTCGCATTATTAAAAATATGTATAGTAGTAAAATTCTAAATTGGTAGTTTATAATTACGTTTAAAAATGCGTTTTCTCCGTAATTACTGCACCGATTTGTATGAAATAAATTTCCTCAGAAAGCTTAAAATATATGTTATCTTATTTTTAGTATACTTCCTTGGGTTAATTACACATTTTTCTTTGGAAAAAATTATTTTATCAAAAAAAATAGTATTAAAAACCTTAAGTTGCGTTTATTGATAAAACTAAAAATATGTCGATAAAAAGTTATTTTACATAAATTAACGACATTTTTATTAGCTTTCTAACGGTACTAATAACATCTAAATATCTTCTACAGTTTTAGAGATATTAAGCGTTTTTTTTCAAATTTCAAAGGGCTCTAGCCCCGCCCCCAAGGGAGAGCGACATTTTTTTTTTGGCTTGTTGGGGTCAGGAAAAGGAGCACTAACAACAAAAAATTAAAAAAAAAAAATTGGAGTCACTTGTCTAAAGTAAATATGTTCCGAAAATAAAACCCGGGACCTAAGAAAACTACCAAGAGGAAGGAAACCCATCGACTGCAAATGTGCCTTCAAGGCAAAACGTAACCAGTGGTGCGTTACGCGACAATCAGCCTATTTCTAAGCCTAGCTATTTATAATGATCGCGATAGGAAATGGATGTTGAGACAGCATTCTTACAAAGCGAACTAGAAGAAATCTTCTTGAAATATCCAGAGCGGTATCCAGCGGAGTACGACAAAACTTCTCACCCACCTGAATGAACTGAATTGTTAGGGCCGATTTACCAACTCCTCCGCCTCCGACGACAACCAATTTTATGGTTTGGGTTTGCCCGGGCGCACACTTTTTACTGCCGTATCTTGACATTCAGACTTCTTCTGGCGGCTTAAATTAATATATTTTTAAGGTCGTGTTATTTGATGAGAAACTAATTATTTTCCGTGATCCAAATTTGTTCCGAATAGGCTAAACTCCGCCCGAAATTCTAAAAACCCATTTACAAAAATAAGCGATGACGGCAGCAATTAATAGGGTTGCCATGTCCCAGGATATGCACTCGACCCATGTTAAAACAATGCAGCGATCTGGCGACAGTTAAGTTATAAACAAATAGAAAGTCGTTCGCCGACTTTGATCTTTGAGAAATGTCAAAATAACAGCTCCTATGGGAAGCGAGAAAAAAAAATAAGAACTCTGCGTCTGCATCACAACTTAATATTGAACTATGTATGTTGTGAATATCCAGGCTTCTGCTAACTTCAGTAAGCGAGCCATAACAGAGAAATACAGAAATTGCATCTGTTTGTATCTCTTTAATTTATTAGAGGTGAAATTCCATCATTAATTTAGTTATTAATGTGGTAATTGTGCTGGAGCGCAAATCGTGGAAAATTGTTTGGGAAACACAATTTTTCAGGAGAGCGTTGAGATCAATCAAAAACAGCACAATTACCACATTAATAACTAAATTAATGATGGAATTTCACCTCTAATAGAATTTATTTAATTTTGTGAAAATGGGCATTATTTCCGAAAATAAGGAATAAAAAATGTTGGTGTTTTTTTTATTAAGAAATTTTCAAAATTTCCCATAAAAATTAAATAAAGCTAACTACTGAAATAAGGACCAATTTGGCCTTTAATGCAAAAATGCTGTAGCTACGAAACAGGTGTTGGACTTTATGGGGGGAATTGATCCCTCCACCAAGACTTTACCAGCAACAAAACCTGGGACACTATTAAACTATATTAAGACTATAGTTAAGACTATTTAAGAATTTTTAGACTACATATTTAAAAAACTAAATAGTCTTAATTTCCCCGGCTGTAAAAACGGGGAAATAGAGCCTTTTCAGTAAGATTTTTTCGTGTCTTGACCAAGCCAAGACGACAATCACACATATTTTTACACTTTTCCTTTCTTTTCAATATTTTTATTAAAAATTTCAAGCTGCACATCCTGACTTTTATTCGTATCTTTACGTATAACAAAGTAAAGTAGATATAAATGTTAAACCATTTGAATTCTTTTATTTTTTATGGAAACACTTTTACCGGCCTTGGGCATCAGGGGTAATTATGAATAAGCAAGAAATATCATAATAATTTAAAAAATAGATTAGGAAACCGAAAGTGAAGAAGACAGACGGAATACTACACATTAAGAATTTCGGCATTTTCGCACATTCTTGCCAACAAACTGGTCAACTGAAGCAAAGAATTTAATCCATCAGTGATTTTCATATGTGTAATTCCTATCTCCCGAATGAAGCTCAGTCTAATTTTTTCATCAATATGGATATGTTTGCAGACCCGGAAGATATTCCCTATTATATCTTCCGCGGCATAGCCCAAACGCCATAGTTTTGCAAGGATCTTGTAGGCCTTATGTATGTCATTACGGCTGCAGTGTTGCAACATATCTTGAATGAGCATTGGATGCGGTTCGTCGCATACTTTAAAAACGTTTGCACCAGTTATAGTTCCAAAGCCACTCGCAGTGGATTGAAGGTTATTTAAGGCTTGTCGCATATCACCTTGGGCCGTAAAAACAATCGCCTCCAAACCGTCCTCATCGTATGTCAAATTTTCCTGCCTACACACCTCAATTAATTTCGCCAAAATCTGTGCATCCGACAGCTTGGTAAACCGTAACATAGCGCAACGAGACTGAATTGGCTCGATAATCTTTTCACTATTATTGCAAGCCAGAGCAAATCGTGTTGTATTGCTATAAATTTCCATTGTTCGGCGCAGTGCTTGCTGAGCGCTTTCAGTCATACTGTCCGCTTCATCTAGTATTATAATCTTGTGACGACCGCGCGGTAACGTAACTTTCTGCTGTGCGAACATTTTGATTTTATTTCTAACTACATCGATGCCACGCTCATTGGATGCATTCAGCTCTAACACAGCTTCCTTGTAACTGTCTCCGAGCAAGATACGAGCCAAACATTGGATAGTGGTTGTCTTCCCGACACCAGGTGGACCCTTCGAAAACAAAAAAACTATTAACACCTCATACTTGATCTGAGCATTAAAAATTACCGCGATGATGATATTAGGAGCATTTCCATGTGTGGCAAAAACAGAAAGCCGATTTACAGTATCCTCGTTTCCAACAATCTCTTGAAATTTCGTTGGCCTATATTTTTCGATCCTGTTCTCAAATTTAAAAATAATTAAGTTCCAAAATTAACGATAATTCCAAAAAATTACGATGCGATACATAATCAATACATATTTCATATTCCATATTAATATGAAATGATATTACTAACCACGGCAAATTTCGGCGCAAATCACTAGCTGTCTCCATTATAAAAATCTTCGCTCTTATATTTATTTATGTAGGCTAAGCTAGGAATAATACTCCGGCACCGCTCAAATATTTTTTATTTTCAAACTAATTTTTTTATTTCAGCAATTACGTGCGTTTATTACACCAGACATTTTTAAAATTGATGGAACATTAATAGGCATGGCGCCTTGGAGGTTGTCAAATTACTGTGGCTCCTACGTCCGTGAAATTAATAACGATAGTAAGCGACGATTAGGGTGGTTTAACACCATTCAAGCTACACCCGCGAGTCAAACACGTACCGATTCTTCGCTTTTTGCTTTGTTATATTCGCCAAAAAGATGTTTTGCTATTTTAAAAAGAAGAAGTCAACAAGTCCCGCGTGACGTATGTTGTTGGTTCTTGTACATGATTTTCAGGTAAGTATATGAAAACATACAAATTCCAACCCCTTTTAGGACCTGATGTGATTCGTTTTTATATGTCATACAACGCCCATCGAAAATCCATGCATCTGCATACAACTATTAAAGAATGTGTGCATTATTGGAACAAGTAAAGAATAGGTGAGTAGTTCCGACTTTTTATTTTTTTACCGTTAGAATTTACCGTTAGGACCGGAAGTAGCCATTTTGCTTTCGTCGGAAGCCAGCCATCTTGGATTTAGAAGCTTTTAAATGTCACGTAACAAACGTCAAATACGCTGACACTAAATAACGGACCTTTGCAGTATGCAATCTTGTATTCCGGCCCATAGCCAAACAGGGATGAAGTGAATCAATTCAGAGCTAAATTTTCTATCTACAAATGAAGTGATTCTCGTTGATTTTGCTTTGCTATTATCGATTCGTTGAAATTTTCCTTAGCTTCGTATATCGAGGGGTGGTAATCCCCTCCTTTTTGTTTTTTTTTTCATCTCGGCCTAACCTACATGCCCCCTAATCTTTTGACGAATCTTATGCGAAGATTCTCCTAAATTAGGGAATTTTATAAAAACACGACTTAAAATGGAAAAAAAATTTTTAAAAATAACAGGAAACTTAAATTATTTCTGAGGTGATATTCCATCATTAATTTTAGTTATTAATGTGGTAATTTTGCTGGAGCGTAAATCGTGGAAAATTGTTTGTGGAATACAATTTTTCAGGAGATTGTTGAGATCAATTTGAAACCACCGTTCCTCATCAGCGATCTTGATGTTGGATGCTTGCATGTTTACTACTTAAATTATTTCTGTTTCCTGTTTTTAAATTAAAAAAAAAATTATTTGTTGTCGCAATTAAAACAAATTACGTGAATGAGTAATTTTTTTTTCTAATACCAAAGTACTCTTAAAAATTATAAAAAAATGCTCTAAACAGAAAAGATCTATGTCTTTTAGTTCCAGAGAAAATTCAAAATTACAAAACACACTTTTCACCAAATTACTCTTTTTGCGTAAAACTGATTACGGTTTTTGAACTTTTTGATTCAGATATGCTATTATTATTACTGTACCTAGAGTCCCGATGTCCTATAGATTGGACTTCACCTAGCGACTTCAAATTCGTGTTCAGGGGTGTCAAAGTAGTATACATATATACAAACTTTCAGATTTTTAGTTCAAGAGCTTGATTTATTTGCTTGAGAGGGTTAACACACAGTGGACACTTTAATATTGAGTGCGTTTACAAAATGTAAAAAAGTTATCTCTTTCCACTACTAATGTAGTAGAAAGGGACAAAGAAAGGTAGGTATTAAATGGGTTTAGTATTTCAAACTTCGAAACAGGGTTAAAAACTACTAAAACCAAAAACCATTCTGGCAAAACCCGAAATCATATTGGTTTTGCGCTAAACTCACAACAACAATTTCAATGGAGGTTTTTAAGTTTTAACAAGGTTTTACTTGCGAAAACCTGTTTTGCTTTAATCGAAAACCGCTTTATGAAAACACCATACTCCACCATCAGTTTCAATACTTTTTCGTAGAAAAGCAAATTTCATAGGACGGAAACGAATAGAAGCGATCGATTTGAATTGTCATACAAAACGATAGACTGAAATCAATTGCTCCCATATGAACGATAATCGGGTAAACGGAGTCAAAGCGGCAAGATGCAACTTCAGTTCTCAGCGTCGTCAGATACCTCTTATGGGCACAGAGAAAAAAAAATAATATTTCCTTTTGCCGCTATGTTTGGCCGCTTAGTTTTGCCGTTTGCAGTCTAATTCTAATTCTAATTTTTAGAATTAGAGAAATTTTAGACTAGGGGCAAAAGTATTTTTTGGTTTTGTTTACATTTTTTACATTTGCTAACACTTTGCCGTAGTGTTATGTGAGTATTTTTTTAATGGTTTTTCTTTATTTACAGCAACATGGACGTGGACAAGGCTTTTATTGAGGAAGTTAAAAAACGCAGCTTAATTTTGAACTTTTGCGTTCACTTGATTAAAACACCTTCTAGCAATTCTTTTTTTTTTAAACTTTTTGACAATTCTACTTTTCGCCGAAGTCTATCATTTAGATTAATCGCTAGAGTTTTATAGCTCTCGTCACTTGCAGTTGCATTTCGAAATTTTGACTGTATTATAGGAGACCCTAAATGACACAAAACATTGCGCAAAATTTCTGCGAATTGCTGTTCGTCTACTGGTCACAGACGCACAAAATATTGTGCAATCATGTAATTGTTTCAGTCACCACAGCAATTAGCAGAAATGTTGCGCAATGTTTTGTGTCGTCTAAGGTGCGCTTAAGCTATAATGCAAATAGATTTTGTTATCTGTTAAGGCTCTTTTTTTAATTTTTTTAATCCTACATTTATTTATACTAATACGAGTATTAGAAATGCGAAAGTAACTCTGCCTGTCTGTGACCTTTTCACGGCAAAACCGCTGCACAAATTTTGATGAAATCTGGTGTGGAGATAGCATAAACCCAGAGAAGGAACATAGGCTACGTATTTTATAAAAAGTCAACCTCTAAGTAGGCGATAAAGGATTTTATGGGAATTATTATATTCAATCTCAATTGAGCACATCTTATCTAAGCAGGGATGAATTAATAGTTGCTACAGAAAGTAGGTGTAGTATAGGGCCAATTTTTCGCGATTTGAGCCGACTTTTTCAAACAGTCTATGATGACTGTGGATATTTGTGCCATATGACGATACTGCATACGTCCTCCTGTGATCGTGATTTCTACAAAGGCATAGACAGACAGACAGACGGATGGACGGACGGGGCCAAATAGACTCAAGGGTGATTTTGAACCCGAATACATCATACACCCTTCTACGTATGACGTATTCTGTAACGCCTCCTTTAAATGCGTTTCAAACGGAAGAATAAAGTCAATACAGAAACCCATCGAGCGTTAAATATAAAAACGAAGTGAACACGAACGTAAGTACGTTTGTTTAACACAGTGACTTTAAGAAATTAGGCAGTCTATCCTAATGTATGATTATTTTTTTTGCAATCGTGGTCACAGTCGAATTCGTCATTTTTGTTCTAAAAAAATGGGAAAAATTCCAAGTGACTGATGTAAAAGAGAAAGAATATGGCGAGTTTTGGGGGCGAGCACCAAATTTCAGGAAATAGTCAAACAGGTAGGCGATCAGATATTTAATATATATCAGAAATAATTCGTAGAGTTAAATTGCATCAGGAAAATTTAAAGATTCTCTCAAAATTTGTTCAATTTCATACAAACGAGTTTTAGAAAACAGCCTTGAAAATGAAGCTGTGTGTGGCCATTTGTTCAAAATTTGCAAACTGTAAAAAGCAATTTTAGTAGAAAAATTATAAAAATAAACATTAAGTTGCTTCTGTGAAACGAAAATTGGGAATCGTAACATTAGCACTGCAATAGAATTGAGATAGGTTTTAATTGCACTTCGATAACCTGCCCATGTCACTAGTCGCTCAAGTATGTGTGTTTTGAAAAACGAGCATGAAAATTTATATCTCGTTCAGCTACATAGCTCATAGTGTACAAATATGATATATTAATGTCTTTTGTGAAAATTTTTTTGTGAAGTCTTATTTATTATCGATGATTTCACAACCAATCATCAAATTTGCAATCGACGTCACTTCGCAATCTGAGAAATTCCATTTACATAATTTCGATAACCTTCACCGACCTCCTTTGAAGTTTTGAAAAATTTTTCCAATTTATGTCTCATCGTTTGCAATTCGTAGAGCTTTGTATTTATTGAAAGTCTGTTGGTATTTTTGTTAGTACCAAGGAGGTGAAATCTCTGTGGGGTCTCGCAGTACAAATGACGTCTAAAAATAGAAACGGGAATCAGTTTCCCTTTATAATTCCATAAGCTTTAGCCTGACTCGATGCACAATTGGACACATAAAAGACTTGTGGATGAGCTCATTCCAAAAAAGAGTCTTAAATAAGAGTCAAGTACGGTTAATATTCTCGTTCCTCTTTTGAATCTATAATACCTGTGTTTTCTAAGGCATTATAATGGCTATGCAGATGTTGCTTTCCATATCTTAACGGAGTTTTCAAGTTATGGTGAAAATTATAGAATTTTCTATTTTCGAAGGAAACTGGCTTAAAAATACTTAGAAAATTTGGCCTGATTTTGTCCCTTCTCACATTTATATTACTGTTTACATAGATAAGGTTGATTTTTATTGCATTCAGAGAAGCAATATAACAATATCTAATTATAATTCATTTCAATTACGATATAAATTTTCATATTGATATACATATGTGCATATGTACATACGTATTACGTATCAAGTGCAAGCAGTATCTATCGTCTGAGCTTTTTACAAAATTTACTATCGATTTTTAATGAACTGGATAAAAGAATCTATATTTATATCGTAGTTTATTAAAAACGCTACTAATGAAATCAAATAAAGAGTCGTATTTAAATTCTCTTCCGAGCACGAACTTATGAAGTCTTGTATTTCGGAAAAATTATTTTTCCTAGAAGAGTTTGTGGATCTCAATTAAGAAATTCTGCGTTTCGTTTTATCACATTTACTTAAGTTTTTAGACTCCCTCGCAATTAGAGCAGCACGAATAAAGATATTGTTCTTTTGGCACGATTATTAAGGTCATATTCTCGAGTTGGCAGTGTCAAAGAAACTCGTCTTACCAAAAATATGCGTGATCCATCCATTAATACACTTTATCCGAAGTTCACAATCATTTGTGCCCATAATTATGAAAGTGGTCGAAGTCACACTTTTTGCCTTTCGAGACATTTAAGAGTTTGCGTTTTAACAAATTAAAGACTAAGACGAATATTTTATTTTATTAGACAAATAAAAACCGAATTTTGATTAGAAAAATAAGTTCTATGTTAAAAAAACTTCTTAATTTAATAACTTTTTTAAAAAAAATTCACTAAAAAGGACAGTACTTAATTAAAATGCACTAAGAAATATGTCATTTGATACGCGGCCCATTTGATACGTCGTCCACGTAGGGGGGCCTAGTTATCACTCCCGCCCCAAAAGACCCCAATCGTAAAATTTTTACGCCATCAGAAAGATTCTTAGTGCAGAGTTATTCTAAATCAAAAAACTCTATGTAAATTCATCCACCTTTAGTATCTAAAATGTCACACGCAAAATTTCAATCTTACACTAAACACGATCGAATTCGCCCAACGAGAGTAACTGCAAAAAAGTTATTTAATAAGTTGATAGAAAAAGAATAGAGTTTTATTAGAACAAAAATTTTAATGAATTAAATCATTACACTTATTAATTGTTTTAAAAATGAATTTGAACAGTTAGTCAGTTAGTTAGTTAATCAGCTGACGTAAAAACAATGTAACTTTAGCGGCTCAATTTTTTACAAATTGCGAAAGAACACATTAATATTTTTTTTTTTTTGATTTTTTGACTTAGTACTTTCATAATTATAATTATGGGCACATAATTATTTTTATTTCTAAATTTAAATTTTATTCACTTTTTAAATAATACATAGTTTTCTCACATTCCGAATCAAGGCTCAGAAGAAATTTTATAGGCTCATAATCTTAACGTAAATGTGTATTGTTTTGGCTATTTGGTAGAAAGTTTTCTCGTGATTTTCTTGTTGCACTTCTTCGGTTGTTTAGAGTTACCCGAAAGGACTTTTTGAAATCCGTTGTTTGCAGCTGGTGTATTTTGTGTTAAAGCCCTGCTGTCGGCTTCCTGTGTTAGAGGTGTTTGTTCTAGTCTAGTTTTTAACGGTCTCAATACGACATTTTTTAAAATTGTATGTGCTTGTATTGTTTGTTGAGGTATTGCCATATCCGTGATTCCGCTTTTGTTCCGCTTTGTACTGTTTTTCCTAAATCCTGCATAAAAACTTCCATGAGAATAGCAGAGGTTAGATTTTCCATTCGAAGTCCACTCGTGTGTCGGTGGTTAGAATGTTTATGAGCTGAGTACAAAAATGAACTGTCTCTCGTTGAAAAACTTCTTGTTTCATTTAAAGTATTTAGTTTTTCTGTTACTGGTATCGACGAATATACATAGATTTTTAATATAGAATGATACTAGTCTCTTGTGATTTCTACGGCGGTCAGTTTTTTAATTAGTTCTCTGGTATTTGCTCGTAAGTGTCAGTGTGTGTATGTGCCTTGTTTGTTTTTAAGACAATTTTATTGCATTATATCAATTATTGTTCATGCCTTTTTCAGCTGAAGCGATTAAAAACAATGAGAGCAGCAGAGAAGGCAGCGTAGACAGAAAAGGTAAATTGCTATTATAGTACTATTTTTAATAACGGGTTCGGAATATCTCATTATTGTATATTAACCGTTGATTCTGCGAGCGGTGTCCTATTTCGGAGGTAATCCCCGCTCTAGACTAATTAGAGATTTCTTATATGTAATATGTTGCGCATAAGGTGCGACAAGAAGCGTGGAGGTAGGCTTGAGATAAGAAAAAAATCATCTTGGTTGGTTGGTTTGAAACGTCCGAAAATGAATATTGTTATGCTTATAAATCCTTACATTTTTATTACATTTAAAAAAATAAGAGAAAACATTTTCCATGTTATAATTTATTGAAGATAATCAGATAATTTTAGTTATTGAAAAGCGGGTTAACGGGGTTGAGAAGCGGGGCTTTTCTGAATGCCATGCATTTGCGAATTTATTCGAAAATATTTTATTTTTTTATTCATCGATCATTTAATTTCATAGCCTGTAAGGAGCGGGGCTTCTCTGAATGCCATGCATTTGCGAATTTATTCGAAAATATTTTGTTATTTTTTTATGCATCGATCATTTAATTTCATAGCCTGTAAGGACCGTGATGAGAAATTAAAACTAGCGAGAGATCGTCAAAATGAGGAACGACAGAGAAAAATTGAGGAGCTCAAAGCCCAAGCAGAAGCTGCGCAAAGATATCGAGAGCAAAAAGAGGAGGAACGACGACGTCGTATCGATGAAATAAGAAATCGAGATATCGAAAAGCGTCAACAGGTTGAGGAACGAAAGAAAGCTATAATCGAAGCTGAAAAGGAGCGAAGAGAATACATTTTAAGAAAGAACCAGGTACTTCATTGAAGCACGATAATATGACGTTGACTTTAATTTTTAATATTGCAACCAGGAAAGAGAATCTAGATTGGAATCAAAGAAGAAGGAAAGAAATTCGATTGGGTTTGCATTCGGCTCATCTACACCGCGTTTGTTGGAGCCGGTTGACTTCGTCCTAGTTTCTCCCAGCACGTTTTGGGGAAATCGGCGGTAAGTTATCCAGATACTTGGTATCCTTCTTCTTTTTTTTCTGATAAATGATTCCAAAAAAGTTCTAAAAATGTTGAGAAGTCTTTAAACATATCTTTAAATGTCTCATTAACACTAAACGTAAGAATCATCCGCAAAATATATGATTAAAATTTATACTGAATAGTTGGATAAGTAAACGCACATTCACGTGCGCAAGACATTGTGATTTGGAGAGACTTTCCGTCATCGTTTGTTAAGTTTAGTTTGGTTTTTTTATAAAGCTTTATAATCTAACCATTTGTAATCTAACCATGTCGAAAATCTCAACGGATACCAGAAACAACATTCGTTCTTTCCCCGGACGCGTGCTTTAGTTTTTTCTTACTCGAACTTGCGAACATTTCTTTTTATTGACTGATTCAGATGTAAACAAAAAACCAAATCACACTGTTAAAAGTGTCTTGAAGATCATACTAATTATTTATTTTACTATAATAATAGCAAAGTCTTCTTGACTTTATGGCTTGTATAATATAAAACTTTAAAACAAGAATTCCAAATGCAAAAAGGATAATGTTGGTATAAATTAAAGATCTACTCGTATGTCTAGAATTGTTGCTAAAAGTGAAAATAAAGCTACTATTTTTGTAGTCACGACAATTAAATAGAACCTAAAAAATCTTCCCTTTCGTAGCTCAACGTCCATTTCAAACGTGGCTGGGGCTTCTCTATCACGTCGAAGTTCTGAACGTGAACTTATCGATTGTGCTGCTAAAAAGCGTGCAACATCAGCCGGTGGGACAAATCGACATGATGGTAAGTTTAATCAGAGTCATTTTCAAGCACTCTTGAGATGTCAGCTTTATTCCTCTTGAATTATCTAGTTACATAGAAACAGTTTTTTTTTTTCTTCCGAGTTTGTCTTAGGTTTGAAGATGTGTTTAGTTGAGAACGTTGTTCACGCAATTTTAAATGTCTATTTATTTAATCACTTGCGATACAGTTTTTCTACAATTTTGGGTTATAAGTGATAATTTTTTTTATCATTTGAAAGAATGGACAAGAGTGAAAAATGAACATTGCATTTCCATTACATTCATATTCATTACATTCATATATAATTTATTTTTGGATGGAACATTTCTGTTATAGAAGATTAAAATGTTACAAATAGCTATTATTCTAAACAGGATATACCATTTAACCATATCATTAAATTATTTGTACCTTTATATGTACATTAATTCTGCTGTGATTATTTAGAGGAGTAAAACAACTTAGTAAAAGAATAAGGAAGCTCTATAAAATAATCTAGCATATATGAAAGATGATATTAGTTAAAAGTGAAAAAAGTTTTTTATGAATAAAACAAGTTCTACACACATATAATAGTAATACATTAATACACATTTAATAGTAGGTAATACATGTATTGTACATAATACAGTGTGTCCCAAAAAAAATGTATGCACAATTTACGTGGTTATAAAAACAGTATATATTTAGTTGAATTATAGATGAAAAGTACAAATTAAAGAAGACAGATGTATGTATGTAGAATTTATCTAGTCAGCGCAAATGTTGAAATTGATCCAAACATTGCTGATAACGCGAAGCAATGGAATCGCAAATCATTTCATTAGAAATTTCGTTGCGTTCTCTATCAATTTCCGCTTTTAATTGTTGGTCCAATGTTGTCGGTTTTGTCAGATAAACCTTATCTTTGGTGAGTCCCTACAAAAAAAATCCAGTGGCGTCTGAAGTGTGGAGAGCGCGGAGACCAGTCGATGGCACTTCTTCGCCCAATTCATCTGTTCGGAAGATTTTCATTGAGATAAGCTCGTCACGATGATAGTGGGGAGGTGCTCCATCTTACTGAAAATAATAGTCCTCTTCATCCTTAAACTCCTCACAAATACTTGGCATGACATTTTCCTGCAGCAAGTTAAAGTGTATTTACTGACTCTGTACTCTGTAAAATATTGAAAACTTGGTTGGAAGTAGGTAGTTATGCCAATACTTTTTCTCTCGTAAATTAGCTAAGAGTGGATTCGACCTTCGCAGAGCGCATAATTTCAAAACTGTTGAAATGAGTTCGGGTGCCGGTAACGATACAAGTTTCCAAGCACGTACCTTTTTCCGTTTTTACCTCCGTTTTCCTTTAGCTCTGTCAATCTATCAGTACCTGCTGTATTTAAGCTTAAGAGGGCTGTGCTTTGTAAAACTATGGTTTAATTCTGTGAATAAAGAAAATAGTCGTTATTTGCTTTTCTACAATAAAGCAAAAGGCACTCGTTTAAAAAAATGTACCTCTTGAATTGTAATAAGACTATCAATAGGATATTCGACGAAAAAAACAAATGGCTATATGTCTGAAAGAATAGAAAATATTATAAGGTATATTAAGCCGTTTTCCTTGAAAGTGGAGTGGAAGTGGGGTTAATGATGAGGTATGACTTTTATTCTGGTATGATCTTTATATTTTCATTCAATTTAGAGAACAATCTTTTCGAAATCTAAGCAATTTTCATAAAACCAAACATTCAAAAGGCAATATCTCGAAATAAAAAGGAATGTACTTACTTCGCTTTCAAAGAAAACGGCTTATATGTATATACTCTATGAGCAAATAAATTTATGTTAATTAGAAACTAATTACAAGGCGCATAAATTAGTTGGCGATCTCAGCACTGCGTTAAATGCATAGAAAATAGAAATAGAAATTCTACTCGAACAACGGGTAGGTTTTTCACTACTGATGGTTATGGGAGACATGGTTGCGGCAGTTTAGCAAGTGTATATAAGTGCATGAATCTATTTCCTTTCTGATTTATATAAATTGTATGTATGTGCATTTGCTACACCGCAGATCATCACCGAAAGTCGTCATCTATGTACGAGGTCTTCAATTGGGGTAACGCCAACGATGAGCCTTCTAAGCGTTTTCCCTTATCTATTATTGGAAGCGAAATAAACGTTGATGATCCCCCAACTTCAGTTATTCCTCACAAGTTTTCTGTGCTCAATGCAAATTCCACTCATCTAACAGCCACTACCAAACACAATTATTCGAAGGGTGAGGGTGTATCTAAGCTTTCGTATCTACTTTTATTTATTCATCTTAGGACGCTTTAGTTGTGTGCATGTACGAGTACTTTATCGCATTCTGCTATAGACTCTTTTTAACCAACTTCTTATATTTAACTAAAACCATTTCATAATATTTTAACATAAACTGCTTAAGAATTAAAAAACAGCAGTACAAAATCAGCAGCGCTAACCGTGGTATAAAAACTATCCCCAAAGCCAAGAACAACTTCCACGACATGGTCCTGTTGTTCTACGACCTTTTCAATATTTGTTCCCGCCGAATGTAGCACTCAGTTTCCACTGACTTTCTCCATTGTAAACGGTTTTCCAATTGGGACGGGTCGATGTTGACAGTCTGTGTCGGCCATGCTGTTTTTTCGGCTTTGTCAAATCTGGTTAGTTAGTTATGCCAAATCTGGGCTTCGGAGCATGAATGGCTATGTTCACAAGCAAAATCGTCCCGTATATGGGACGACGCCAACCCACACGAGGTGGCAATGCATGAAGAGAAGTCGCTGGTCTATGCCAATCGACCGGTGCCCTCAAAGTCAGCAGAACTCAAGCCATCGCTTAAATTCAGCCGGATCTATGCGACAGATTCATTGAAACTTGTACCTCTCGGAGCCGTGCCACTGTGTGAAGCTGGAAGCGGTCATTGGAACGATGTCATATGCAAAACATAATAAAATTTCGTTAACACCTCACACGCAGCTTGTTTTATTTAATTTCAACATCGACCCGCCCCTATTGGAAAGCCCTTTATATGCATGTTGCACCCTGGACGGTGCTTCGAAAATGCTGGCAAATTTGTTAAGAGTTTGTATATATTAATAATATTGAACAAAGATGGTTTATTATTTTTTCCAAGCCGTCGAATCTAACAAAATGAAATGTGACTTTGAAATTAGAATGATGCAATTAATTACATATTTATCACTCTGGTTAATTGGGATATGCATACATACATATGTATATGTATTGTATTTTCATCAATAGTATATATGTATGTGATTAATCACGTAAGAGTTAGCTCAAATGGTCATGGAGCCCAATTCTATCTATAACCAAATCGATTTGCCATCAAAATTTTATTAAAACCATTAACCCTGTGAACTGCCATTACTTATCGGTGATGGCAACGTCTCTATTCCACTCTCCGCCTTCTTTCCCAGGCGGAAAGTCTGGTGAATTTCACGAATTGAAAGAGTTGTCTTTTGTGCACTGTCAAAATTTGCCATAAAAACCACTGTCACAAATAATAAATATAAATAATAAAATTTCGCTTTGTTTCAAAAAACTTTTTTAAATCAGAATCAGTTTTATTGATTTACTCATATTGTATAGAATGCGTTTACGCCTGTCATTTTTTTAGTTGTATGGTATTTATATTAGTATGTGATTGCATTTTTAGAATCTAAATAAAAAGTTGGAGCTTACTTAATTTTCCTTTAAATCTGAAAGCAATATCTTGTTTTTGAAAGTATTTAAATCAACTTAATTCTTCACGGTTTATTTCGCTAACTCTAAAGGCCTAACGTTCGTTTAGGCTGTTAAAACGTATCTTTTTTTCTAATTCATATGAAAATCAAACAAGTAATGAGCGCCAATTAGATATATTGTGTGTTATGTGGCATAATTATGCGTTATTGGTTCGGCAGCTTACCGCATGCTTGAATGATCGCTACTTTGTTTAAATGACTAAACTGTTTCTCATTGTAAAAAAATTACAGAGGACAAAATTGATTCATCCCAAATGATGTTCCGAAGTGTAGCTAGGAGAAAAACTGATCTGATGCCAACTATTCCCAGTCCCAGGGACGGGCACTACGGATCCAGATCATCGCTAAGCAATACCCCAAGAACGCCAGGTAAGCAAATCAAGAAATCAGCTTTACGAGAAATCCACTCCGGTTCTGTTTCCATTAAAAATCGGCTGGCTGGCTTTACCGCATGACGAACGCTAAAGTGATTAGTTTAGCCTTTAATTGAGTTAAGTTCATTTGGTCGATCCAGCAACATAAATGTGTTAATACAGCGAAAGACGGCTAATAGATGGGCTGCCCTTGTCTGGCTCGATTGAGTCTTTCATTAGTCAGGAGGCATTTTTCACTGGAGAGAATTCGCTTTTTGAAAAGTCTAACCCTAAAGGAGGCTAATTTGTATTACGATCAATCATCGATAAAGCGTGTTCGGACTATAGTCGATATAATCAATCGGCTGAATAATCGTCAGTTGAAATGTGGAGTAGAGACGTCCTTGATTTTAATCTCTGGATTTTCCGATTTTCTTTTTTGTGCGAGAAAGAGGATGGCAAGCAAATATTTTGCAGTCATACTTCGAAGTTTGCTAAAGCTTTTCTTATGGGAAGTTCTCATTTAATTTGAATACTTAGGATTACTTACTTTAGAACCGAAGCAAAGAAACTATCATTACATAAAAAAACACCCACCTCTAGTTTGTGAGGTGGGGCCATTTTGTGTGCCCATACTTATGATAGTTTAACCAAATTAAAAAATATTTTTATGGTCTATTTTATTTTATTATATATTATATTGCACAAACATATTATATTAGATATACAAGGGCGGTTTAAAAAGTCAGTGAATTTCTATCTATCAATAGACTGCTGTAAAATTTTGAACAAGCTGCGCCATTATTTTGTGTTTGACAGCTGTTGAAAGCAGACAACCTCGTAAATTTTAACGAAAATGAAAAAAAGTAAATTTCGTGTGCTGATTAAGCATTATTTTTCCGTAAAAAAACCCAAGGAAACCAAAGAAAGACGATAAATACTATGGGATTCCGTTGTGATCGTCCAGCACAAGTGACGCCGAACGTTCAGGTCGCCCAAAAAAAAATGAGTTGTCATCACATCGATTACTCAAAAAAGGGTAAAACGATCACCGACGCATATTATTCAGACCTTTGGGACAGGTTCGATATTGATTTGAAGCAAAAACGACCGCATTTGGCGAAGAAAAAAGTACTGTTTCACCGTGTGTAGTCACCATGGCAAAAATTCATAAACTGCTACCCCATCCAGCATATTCTCCAGATATAGCCTGCGACTATTTCCTGTTTCCAAATCTGAAGAAATGGCTGGGCGGTAAGAGATTCGGGTCGAATCACTGAAACAAACGCCTATTTTAGGGGCCGTGAGAAAACCTATTATTTGGAAGGAAAGAAAAAGTTTTAAAATGCTGAACTTAATGTATCGACCTAAAAGAAGACTATGTTGAGAAATTAAATGCTTATTTACCGAAAAAATTCAGTGATATTAAAAAAATCACTGACTTATCAACTGACCCTCGTATTTATATGTGTAACTTGTAAGAAAATGTGGTGAAACTTTAAAAAAAATGTGGTTTTTTATTGCTACAAATGACTTAGGGCACTTTTATAATTAAAGGAATAAGACGAATGACTTAGAACAACAAAATCGGTGGCAAAAAGCAGTAACAGTTTAGGTCTAAATTTCCTATTTCGAGGAAATAAGCTTCTAAAGTGCTTTAAACATGTTTAATTGAACAAAATCGGATATGTTTCCTAAAATAACTTTAGTTTTAACAACAGTACAAACGTTTTGGTTTTACCTAAGGGTGCGGCGCAATGTAAGGAATAAGGTAGCACATATAACTCAATTCTTTCTAAGGCCGACTTAAGCGGTTACTGTTTTTAGCCACAAAAATAATGATACAAATTTTTTTTTTTTAATTTCGCGTTGCAGTAAATATTAGAGCTCTCTGATATTAGGAAATAGTTTTTATTATGTATTATTATCATTGGCTTCTTTCCTTTCGGAAAACTATAAAATTTTTAGTTTTTCAGTAAAAAACAGTGTCACTTTAACGGGTAAACTTTTTCCAAATTCATAATATTTTTCAGATTATATTAATTTAAGGGAATGTTATGCGAAATAACAGATTAACAATTTTTTTGGGTTTATCGACTTAGTCCACTGTCTGAATTATGGGCACATACATATGTGTAGACACATATGTAGACATACATACATATGTGTGGTACAACAACAATGTATTATACATCATCAACAATACATTATATTGTATTGGAGTTATAATTTTGAACACATCTTATAGTTTTAACATTTCGCCGCCCGCGTTGCTTTTAATATCAAAGTGCTATGAAAAAGTATATCTGCATACTAAACTTTCGCGAACAGAATAAATTTGAATTTATTCAAAAAAACATTTTAAATATAAACTATTGTAAAAACACACATTCGTTCTTGTCAATACAATTGCTATAACACCGATTAAGGTCTGATAGTTCTTATAGCAAATACATATTTGGATCAAGAATACAAAGAATGCATTTATATTTGTTTCGATAAAAATGTGACGAAATTGAAGTGTTACTTGATAACGACGGATAATGCAGACAAAGTTATTGTCTTTGCGCATTATTAATGACTCTACGTTCACAAGATTTGCAACTTGGAAGCTTTTAATAACATTATCGATAATTTTTTTCGAATTCTTAGTGTGCATATACAATGTATGTATATACAATCAGTTTAATAAGAGCGTTTACGGCGAAACTCAATAACTATTTTGAAGAAAGTATTGGAACAATGAATACGCAAATATTACAAGGTATAAACCGTGATGCTTTATTATTAATATGTGGCCCAGTCGCCTTCGCTATTAATAATCGCCGGGCATCTCCGAGACATACTTTCAACTAATTTTATCACATAATCTACTGAAAAATACCTCCATATGAGTAGAATTTGTCGGATTAAATGTTTGACGTTGCAGATTTTCTTCCCTCGGAACTTCAATTTTCGTGATTGCCCAAAAATTTTCGTTGACACTCGCATCTGGTGACTGTGAGGGCCAATCCAGCACGTCAATGTCATTTTCTTTTTTCCATACAGTGCTAAGACGACTCCAAAGTTTTGGGTCATTCTCCTCTTGTAGTATCCAATTGTTGTTTTTGTGTTGTATACCATTTCTACTTTACTGTTGTATACCAATTTTTTTCATCTTGTCAGCATTCAAACTATCCGTAATAATGTGCAAACTGCCAAATCCCTGTTTTGAGAAATAGCCACAGACATGCACCATTACCGAATATTTCACGGTCCGTTGGACCAGTCTATTGGTGCGAGTAGACCAGGAAGAATGTGGCCAAAAATAATATTCATCGGTAGAAATTATGTTGTATCAATCGCGGTCCAAATTTTCTCTTGCCCAAGCGATTCTGGACGTGTTTTTCAGACAGTAGTGGTTTCTTCACTGTGCTTTGATATTTTACTCCATGAGTCATTAAACACATTTAGATCAAATAACATAAAATTTAAACCTTTTTTACTAAAAAAAGGCCTGCCCGCCATGCAGTAATAGACGATGATTTCTCTCTTTTCGTCGTTTACACCGAAGAGCCCGATCTGGCAGGTTATCAACGTTTTTTGCATCGGTATAATGTTTCACCCACTTGCTTACGAATGCGCTTGACTTTTTTATATATTTCGCCGTTGCTCCTTATGACATTTTTGGTCCCTTTAGGATGCGTACAAAATCCTCATGACGAAATACGTGTTTTTCTGTCTACGGTCGAAAGACAACTGATGCTTTTTTTTAAAAGCATCTTGGAAAAAGAGTCTCGCTATCAGAATTGTTCGAATCGACCATTTAATGCTTGGCAGGAAAAAATTTAGCCGTGCACGCTCTTGTCAAACTGACTGTGCATTTTGGGAATAATGAAAGGAATACAATATGACATTTAACTTCAATGGTAGAATAAACAAATATTGGCCTTTTCCCCTCATCGCCCTTTCAAGGACGCGCATATTCCGTGAACCGTTTGGACCAGTTGGCGCAGCCTATTCGTCGCAATGGGGAACACATTCACGCAGTCCTGGAACGCGAACGACGTCAGCAAATGGAGATACTTTGTGATACAGTCCACTTGAGTGGAGGTCAAAGTTCCTCGCACCCAACAAGAGCAGGCGGCGGCTACCCCATGTCACGCAGCATGACCCATCTCGCTGGTGGTCGCAAGTATAATTTGGGTGGTGGCATATCATCTAGCTTTCGCCCAATAGAGAAAGAAAACAAGGAGTTCTGTAAAAGTATGACACAGTTAACCACTTCATGGTCCACACCAACTCGTTCCAATAATGTGCTGCAAACAGCGGCGACTAAAAAATATTTACAGTCATCATATGCTTCATCATCACCTAAGAGAAGACAAAATTTTACTAACGCTTCTTGTTACGGCCCAAATTCATTTTTATTCATGAGTTCTCTAAAGACAGGTGTGTTCCTCTCTGATCCTCAGAAGCTTATAACATCTACATATCTTTCAAATCCTCTTATTCGCTTAAAATGTGAAATGTATTTTATATTTCCATTGCTTTTAAATTTTACATTTCATTTAAGATATAAATAAGTACATATATTACAACTCTTATTGTATTCATTTTTGTTTGTTTATTTTTTATATCTAGAAAAGATTATAAAAGCTGACTTATTTATGTATCAAGCATAAAGTATTTCTCATTAAATGATATTTAGAAAGGGCACAGCCGACCACAAATTGTTATATGATTTTACATCGGCAGAAAAGCTCAGTACAGGTACTGCTCACTTTACGACCTTTCTGTTCAACGACCACTCGTACTTACGATCAATTGAGTTTCGGCCTGCAATTCGGGGAATCCCTTCCTCAATTGTCGATAGTGTCGATCAGGAGCGAATGCTGACATGCGCCCTGAGCGTACCATAGGTTTGCTGTGGTGCAGTTTTTCGGTTTTTTATAAATAAATTGAAGTTTGTTGCATAGTTTTTATAATTATACAACGCTTAGCGACATAGCGATCATTACAACGAAACTCGGGCGTAGAGTGAAGAGTACCTGTAATATATTTCAAGGGTCCGAACATCACCCGCAACCCTGATAGCATTTATAACAAATCAGTTTCCTTTCAAAATTTCTGTCTTCTTAAGTTTTCCCCACATTTGTCTCTTTACTCATCTGGTGCTTGGGTTGTTAACTAGGGCAAATTTTTTACATGGTTTCTTAGTGTTCATTCCGGTGATGGCTTTCGGATTTTAACTTCTCCTTTATTATCGTACAATTCTTCATCTTTCTTCGAACGCAGAGCAGCACATTCCTTCTAATCCGCATGCATTTTAAATATTTACACAATTTAGGCTCTCGATCCGGCAACGTCACTCCAGGCGGCAGCATTAACACTTCGAGACCGGGCAGTGCGATGTCGACATCGACAAACTTGTCCGTATCGGGCCACGTACCGAGGAGATCGGTTGCTTCCGCCCGTAAGGCTCGTCCCGCAAGTATTGCCGGTACAGGAGTTTCTCTTGAAGGTATTTTCGCAGTTAAAATTTGTAAAAAGTGCATTATTCAACACTGGTGGCTTTACTAATTTGCAGATATTAAAATGAAGAAAGATAAGACCCCCGTGAAGTCGTCGTCGCCTTTATCAGCACAACTAACTCCGAAACGAACTTCAAATCTGATGTCCACTTCATTAATTGTGTCTTCGCGTTTGTCCAGTGCTGAGAAAAAAACTCCATACAAAAAAGTAAGTCAGCGTTATACCAATTATAATAGAATACAAAGACGTGCCGCGTCGGGTGGATATTTTGTCTCTGGTTAAAGTCGGAATGTTGCATATTTTAATATTTTCGAATCCAAAAATTTTTCGAAATCCGAAAATGGTACACTAATGTGTTAAAATCGCGCGCGATTTGTTTATAAATCCTACTTGCGTTTTAGCATATCAATTGATTGCTCTTTATGTGGCAGTAACGCATATTTATGTTAGATTTTCTTTGGTTATACATGACGTTTCCTTAATTTTTACAATCCTTTATATAAAGGAGCCTCATACACCAAAATCTGGATCAAAACCTCTGTCAAAAACCGGCAGTTTCGACCGCCTCAACAAATCAAATAAAGAAAACAAACCAAAAGATTCTTCTGTAACATCCATGAACAAGTCGACGACTCTTATAGCTTTGACGCCCTCAGAGCCGACAGACGTCGTTTCGGAACAAGAGCCCACTGCATCCACAAAGAGTAAGGATGAGAAGAATGCTTTCAACACGGTTCAAATCGACGAATCCAACTCTACGAGTATTGGTTTGGTTTTAGATAAAGTTTCAGTTCCTGCTGTAGATGAAAAAATTGATCAAGGCAATGAAAAAAATTTGGATGCCGAATTAAAAAAGGACATCTCAGTCAGTAAGGAAAACGCAGGAATTCAGGACTTGGATCAATCTGACCTTATGTCGACCTCATTGATTTCTAAAAGTAAAATTAATACTGAAGAGGAAGCGAAGGCAGCACTAGCTGAGAGACGTCGCCTGGCACGTGAAGAAGCGGAAAGACAAGCTGAGTTGGAGCGTCAGCGCTTGGAGTCCGAGCATTTGGCTGAAATAAGGCGTCAAGAGGAGGAGGCGGAACGCCAGCGTCAGTTTGAAGAAGAAGCTGTTCGCTTGGCAGCAGAGCAGCGTAAAACGGAAGAAGAGCGTCTACGCCTGGCGATCGAAGTATGTAGAGCACAACTTTTACTTTCGTACTGAAACATACAAAAAATATTTAAATTAAAATAAATTCTTCAAATATTTCAATTTTTTTATTTTTGTCTCTGAACACTTCGCAATAGGAAACACAGCAACGTGAAAAAGAAGAACGGCTTAGACGAGAAGAAGAAGAGAAACAGAGAATTGACCGTGAAGAGGCCGAGAAAAGGGCCAAAGAAGAAGCTGAGAAACAAAGACTAGAAGTGGCCGAACGCTTGAAACGAGAAGAGAAGGAACGCGAAGAACGGCGAAAACGTGTTGAGGCCATTATGTCACGAACACGCAAAGTACGAAATACAACAAATCAAACTTCTACACCCTCAAAAGTATGTATGTTTGTGGATTTTACACAAATACAGTTTAATTTTACACAATTACAAAAGCGTTCAGAGAAAAAAATTATTTTACATCCGAATTATTTCCTTAGGAAGACAACGAAAACGTAAATAAAGCTGTTGCGGACGAACAAAACGAACAACTCCAGCAGACTCTAAATTCAGCACAAAATAAACTCAGCATTTGTGAGAGCAGTTTGGAAAATAGTTCTACTGAAATTCCAGCGCCGCCGCCTGCAGCCGTCCTAGTTACTTGTGAGAAAAATACTTCGCAAGCTATGTATGAACAATCCGTTGTAGACAAGGAAGTGTCACTCATGAAGAACTTTTCGACAGTAAATGAAAAAGCAAAAAATGTGCAGGAACAGCAAAAGCAACCAGCACCACAAAATGTTGAGACATTCAATGGAAAGCATAATCTTCTCAATTCTGCCGACGATGGAATCTTACCGCCTAATAAAAGTGAAACTAATTTAACTCTACAGAATGGGAACGGCCATATTGAGAACATTGCCAATCAACAGTAATTATTTATGCTTATAGACGGGAGACAGTAAAAATCCCAAAACGACAAAATCCCGAAAAATGTTAAAAATCCCGAAACGCGCCTACAATGGCGGAAAAGCAAAGTTGTAATATTGAGTAAATTTTGTTGTCTTAAGGTTATAATCCCTGCCAAGGCCGAAGGCCGTCACGTATCAAGACTTAATGCGAAAATACCTTGCATTATCTAGAAAATTTTGCTTTCTGAGAGTTACGATATCCGTGCCTCCTGATAGTGGCTAAATTGAACTTTGCTAATGGTTTTAACCTGTTCAAGATGCTGGAGAATACCGTAAAACTAGTTCTGTAATTTCGGGATTTTGTCGCATCGGGCTATTGTCGTTTCGGGATTTTGTCATTTCGAGATTTTGTCGTTCGGGATTTTGTCTTTCGGGATCTCGTCACCAACCCTTATAGACAGAGAACTTTAAGCTTGCATTGTTAAAATGATATGGCACTCATAAAAATTATCTATGCTGAAACTAGAATCGACAAATTTCGTAGAACATTCAACCCAACTTTTACGTTATTTTAAGTTTGTTTAAATACTTTTTAGAAAATATGTTTACTTTCGGTAAACTTTACCTGCTAAGGACAATAAATATGTTATCAATGAATAACACAATGAACATTTATATCCTAAACTTTCCTGTTTTTTCCAGCGACATGCATACTCTAGAAAACACTGAGCCACCAGCGGCAAGTAAATTAATTGATCACAGCAAGCAAGCACTAGACCTTAATACTTTAAACTTCAATAACAATAGTTTGTTGTCAACACCGAATGCGCTAGTCACGGCTAATAATCATGAACACAGAGGTGGGTTTATATAAACTAGTATTTAAAAATTAAAGGTATTTGAATTACGAATATGTGCTTATGTTATTATAAAATTTATCTACCTGTGGATTGTTTACTTACATCAGTTCTGTAGTTGTAGAAAACTAGAGCTAGTCTAAGTTCACTAAATGGCTACAACGAAACCGTATTATGAGAGAACCGTGTTACACCGTGGTTACCTGTATACACTTTTCTATATCCAGTACCCATGTTCTGTAACTCTGTAGCCAGCGAAAACTTTTCACTTGAATTGGATTAGAAAAAATGTCAATCGTAATTTTCTCACCTAAACTGTCTCTGTAACTTTGTTTTATAAAAAGAGGCTGTCATAAAGCTGTTTCCAATGAAAATACTGGAAATGGTGAGAAAACTGTCTGTAACTTTTCTGTTTGTAACTCTCTGTAACTTTTGTGTACGAAATGTTTTTCGCCGAAAGTCAAATCTCACCATTTCAATAGCAATGAGTTTTTGAAATTCTGGAAAACCAGTATTTTTTAAACGGTTTTCATTTAACTCGGTTTAAAAATTAAATGAGTATCGAAAAAAAAGCGAAGCCGGATTTTTCAAATTTTTCTCATCAACATTAGATGAGCACCTTACAAAAATTTTAAGCCGCTATAATAGCTAAACTATAGAAGATATCAAAATTATTTAAATGCGGGTTGGTAGTGTAATGTTTAAACTAATCAGATATGACTTTATATAGTTTTTTATATTTTCTTTAATAATTTATAACAAAAGAGAAAAAAGGAACCAAATATAATGCCACCGCTTATTTCAACCAAATACTTCGCAGCTGTGTAATAATCCGTTAACTTCCAATGTAACTGTTGTTTCTTTTTCTATGTTGTACTTATTATATTCGTAATACGTTCAAGTTTAGTTTTGCTGAATTTTGTAAATAAAAAAATTTACAGTCCAGAGCATCGATTTGTCCGATGCGAAAATAGAACGCATGATAATGGTAGAAATGCCTCCAACAAAATTTTCATTCCAACGGACGAGCGCTAAACAAAGTTACCGCAGCACACGGAGCTTTTCCAAATTGTATTAATGTATTGTATCAATGTCATACATATATGACCAATCCGCTTTTGCAGTGCCTTTTTTTGCAATTCTTTCTGTTATAGCACCTTTCAACGCCATTGTTTATTTTTTTTCTATTTTCCATAGATTCACAGTGATTCATAAGGCGTAACTCATGTTACTTCGTTATCAATTTATTAATTTTTTTAATTTACAAAAATCATGTTCTTTAGACATTTTTTTAATAGATTCTGACAGATGTAAACAAATATTCCACCGAAAAGTTCGAATGGAAGTTTATTCTTTTTGCTTGTAGTTACAGAGACTTTATTTTCCAGGAGTGAGAAACGATGGAATTTTTCGTTTCACCATTTATCACGGCGGAAAGTTTTCGCTAAAGTTACAGAACATTGGTAGAGTTAAAAACACTAGATATAGAAGAGAAATGCGTTGCAACGGAAAAACAAAGAGAATATCGTTATTTGGTCCTTCACACACCTCGTGATAAAAAAATTAAATGTTAAAAATTGAAATTAAATTAAACATTTACCAATCCGAACGTTGATTTTGCGTAATAACCGGTAATTATGAACAATCACCGATTAATCAAATTTACCGTAACATATGTGTACTTGGAAATCAGGCACTTAAAAGTACCTCCTCTTTCTTCTCAACTTTTGCATTTACTAAAGGGTCAAACACTACACAGACTAACTTTGCATAGAATATGTACAATTTTAAGTTAAATATTTCATTGTTTATTACTCTATGATATATTTAAAAATAATTGAACAGATTTATTTGAAAACATTTTACTACAACATTTTAAATAAATTTCGTATGGGACTAAATGGCCCTAAAAAAGCTTAGTCAGGGTGTTTTTTTAGCGTACCTGGGTTAACTATATAATATAAAATTTAAATAAAAATGAGCGTGACCCGCCCGCTTTTCGCCAGCGATTCGGGTAAAACTATGGGTATGGGGTATAAGAGCTTCTTCGGCCAAGCCGAAATGAACGGTCTTGTTTTTTATTCACGTATCTTCTTCTTTTTCAGATATACCACTGGTGTGAATATCATTCAGATTTACTGCTGCTAAAAATGGCTAGTGCACCAAGCAGAGTAAAAACGCGATTACTATACGATAAGACAAGATTTGTATAACTGTAAGTTAATATGAATTGAAACAGAAGAAACCCTTAGGAAACTAATGGATCATTAATAAAACAAAAGCTAGTTTCTCTTGCAGTAAGATTGAAATATATTCGCTATATAATCAGAAGTTATATAAAAAAAAGTCTAAGGAGCAATTTATGCACCACTTTTATAAACTGTGCTTTCGATATAAACTAATTCTCCCTCTGCAATTGGATAGGCAAATACTTTTCGAAAAATGCTTGTAGGCCTTTACATTTATATAATCAAATTTACCCAATTTACTCTTGAGGGAAACAAAAGTTTCAGTACACAAACTGCTGGTCAAGATAAGTATACTTTCGAGCCATTATGTTGATCACACTAAAAGTGTTTTACAAATATTTAATAGTAATCGGAAAGGCGGTGATGAATATTCGATATAGAAATTTAGCTGCAAGTATTATTGACCGAGAATAATTATTAATAAAATTATTTCTTTATGAGATCCACTCGTTTATAAAAAATACGTTGGTGATTTTTTTGTTACCAGCTTACAAATCAGCTTAGTGTGGTTTTCCTAAATGTATTTTATTTCTATTAGTCTATTTGAGGTTTAAGCCCATTATGATATTTTAATCTAAATTTCTTCAAACTAAAAAATTCTTCCAAAAAACGGTAGCGTGTATCACCAAGTAAAGTTAATTATGCAATTGTAATGTATTTATAAATTTTCAGTCAAATGTTTTATTTATTTTAATAAATTATTTATATAAAAAGATACGTAGTTATTATATTCACTTGAAAATATAAACGTATTCACTTAAATCAAATTTTTATTATTTTTTAAAACGTGTCCTACATTGTAAGTAATAAGGAGATAATCTTAAAATATGTTAGCATGAGAACAGGCTTGTTTTGCTTCAATGCTACCACCCAGTGTAAAAGGACAAAATAGAACAGCCGAAAGGCACACAAGCTTGAATGGTAGATAAAATATAATCATAATTATTAATCAATTACGTATTACAATGCATTAATCATAATTAAGCCGATTGTAATTATTTTACTCAGTACTAAATACAAAACAAAAAAAAATTGTTTATCAAGTAATTCACAGTTTTATCGGTAAACAATTTTAGAGGTTTGAAAATTGTTGCAGAATATTGCCAGCAATAATCTCGTCGTACCTTAATTGAATCGTAATACGAAACGCAACTACTTATTACTTTAAACAGATAAATAAAAATTCTCGTATTCGCAGAGTAAAACGAAATGATCGGCATTTTTCAGTTCTCTTAATTCTTTTTGGGCCCGTTGAACTACCAATAATTGTTGTTATTGATTCTGAAACTTAAATGTTACTATAGGATGCCATTGACCCGAATTCCTTGGTGGCTAAAAATTATGTATGGATAAATTATTCTCCTCTTTCAATTAAATATATATTATGTAAAATGTTTACGGCAAAAATAAAATAAAATTCTGCTTTATTTACAAAAATTAAAATATATTTATTAATTCAAAGTAGCTAAAAGCTTTCACAACAAGTTTTCCAGGTGAAGATTTTTGCTTGATCAAACAAAAAACAACGAAATAGGTACTGAACGCGGCACTGACCATCGCCGAAATGATGGAAATTCGCTTTAAAACTCATTAAAAAAAATAAGGTTTTAGGCAACTGCAGGCTAACGATATACTGATTCATTCTTAATAGACCAATGTTCCAAACAAGAGATAAGGCGATCCGGAACTCTTATCACTTTGTATTTTGCTTTGAGATTGTAGTTTTTGTTTTCACTAAACAGTAGTCAGTAGTAGGTGCTGAGTTGGAAGTCCTCTAACTCCAATCTGTGCCCTATTTCACCAAGTTACAAATTTGAGATTTGTAAGAATTTGTTCACAATTTTGTAAAAAAGAGAACGGATTTGATTGCATTAAATTTCTACAATTACACGTATGTAATTGTAGCTTACAATCGAAAATATGTAAATAATCGGTTTCTTCGTTTCACCATGTCAGGATTACAAGTTACAAACTTGTGTGTTTACAATCACAATTTTGTGAAAATGTCCTTTCTATGTAGAATAACCGAATTCAAGAAAGAAACGCTGTTACAAATTTTGTAGAATTGTAAGAATTTTTCACAGGCGATCGTTAACGTGTAGTGGAAGTGGAAGGCAACGACAGATACTGCCTTCCGCTTTTATGAATTTCACGTGAAAAATGTATGTATTTTTATTTTACGCCAGAAGAAAATTTTGTTTGCTTCTACCAAAAGGTGAAAAAGCACCGTCTAGTGGTAGATTTTAGAAAGCCCTAATGATACTGTGTCTCTGCGAACGGATATAGGGGCAAGAATGCACTAACATTTGTCGCTCCGTTGCTGAGGTATGCATCTTGATACCACATTTTGGTACTATAAAACAGTGCACAGCGCCCTAGGTCGGTAGGTAGGTAGGAGTGGCTATCCGTTGAAAGACTCACTTAGGCCTCAGAAGGCCCCTTGTGTTAACACAGACGGGAAAGTTTAAATCTCACCTCATTGAAACCAGCTAGAGGTAGTTACGAGGGTGGTTTAAAAAGTGAGTGACTTTTTAAATTCGCCGCGCAGTAACTTTAAATGCGAGCATCCCAAGGTGCAGGTATAAAAATTAATTACTAATAAACACTATAAAAACCGGCATCCCGAAGAGGTTCATGCTTTAGGTATGACGAACTGCAAAAGCTTAAATGAACAGGCTCATATCATCTCGACGTACGACGAGGGACATTAAGTTGAATGTTGGCTAACAAATAAGAGGAATACGTAACACCGGATAGACAGCTTGCAATAAAAATAGCATTTAGCAATATTCGACGATTAACGAGTGTTGGCAAGTTTATTAGTTTTATTCGGGATTCGTAAGACGGTAAGTTCACGGATTCATCCCAGTGGAGATTACAAAGGCAGAAAAACAGGAATATCTTTTGCAACGATTCCATCTGCGAGATACAGCAGCTATAGTTAAGGCTCCAAACAGGCGAAGCATAGTTTGGTCTGGATTCATAGATCCAGAAACGGTCTCACTGGAGAGGTCTACAGTAACTTAGTAATATAGGGGTCATCCATTTTTTTAGCCTATCGCTTTATAAATCCCAATGTATTATTTGCTGTTATTCACGCCGCTTATATGACTATGGAAGCGTAATTTCCGATCTAGAACTACTCCCATATAATTAATCCCAACTACATCCAGATTCCAACGACCAATAGTGTAATTACGGCACATAGGACTTAAACAGCGGGCAAATGTAATTTGTTTACACTTCTTTAAATTTAGATCCATGCAGGTTCTGTTACACCATTCAATCAGGGAGTCTAAATCAGACTGAAGTAACAAGGCATCACTCTCATAAATAGGATAAAAATAGGTCCGCATCCTTAACAAACTTAAGCACCTTTTCCCTCACAATAACTGTTGAAAGATCATTTATAAAAACGGGGAATAGCAACGGTCCTAAAGGGTACCCTTGAGGAACTCCAGAAGGCTCTCTCCAAGCAAACTCAATGGATACCGTATTAATTAACACAACTATTTCAGTGCGATTTCTGAGTTACGATAGATAACATCCGTCTGCTTAGAATGCTTAAAATTATTACTTGTTTCTGATACAAATTCCAACAGGTTTGTTGTAGTTGATTTCTGCACTCGAAAACCATGCTGGACAGGCGAAATTGAAGAACAAACAGAGCGAGCTATGACGATTAGAATCACCGGTATAGAGCCCCTTTAGGATCCTCCAGCTGGCACAGTAGCGGGGTCCGAGGGCTCGATAGGGACCCACGCTCTGGCACGGAGTCTCGCCGAAACTTCTTTAGAGATGGCCTTAAGCTTCGCTCCAGGGCTGACTTTTCCCACCCTTAAAATAGCAGTCCTGTACAGATCCGACGAACGTTGATCTACACAAAATATCAGCTTATGTCCCTGATACCAACCCCCGTCACGACATATGGTAGCAGGACCTGAAAAATTCTTCATTATAGGAAAAAAGCTGACGGCTATTTTCACCTCAACCTTCTTTCATTTGTCGAGAGTCAGGACCAGTCTGGATCGCTCCTGACTGTTATGTTATATATCGCTCCTTCTTATATTTTACCTGTTAGGCTGCGGTGCAACAAGAGTATTCGTGATCTATTTTTTAGCTGTCTTGTTTGCTGTTGTCGTTTCCTAGTCAATAACCTGCTTATGCTTGAAGTCTTTAGCATTCAAATGAGAATTTGAGAAGGGCGCTTACCCGGAGCACTCTATAGAACTGTCTTTTCCCAATTTGTGCTGTTAAAGATATTCTGTTACCTTTTAGACCTCTAACATATGGCAGGATCCGTGCTAAAGCTGTGTGGCGAACCGGTGCCCTTTTGCGCACGCTGTCTGATCTGTTTACACTTGTCTGACACAGTGTCTGATGATCTTTAAAAGACAGACGGTCGTTCACATATACTCTCAGGTACTTAATCACTCGTCGTGAGTGTATGGTGACATTACCATCTCAGTTGTACGATTTCTGCTTTCTTCCGACTACTGATGAGTTGGCTTTCGTGTATAGTACACACACAAATAAGCATTTAATATACATAGCTTTCAATAATTGGAAACATATTTCACAAGACGGAGCAGCTCCTTGTCGCTACCGATTTTTGAGCTTGAATGTATTCGCTCCGGTAACAGGTGTTGGTAGCGAACGTCATTTTATGTATCAGAAATATTCAACGCTCCCTTAGAGAAACTTTTTTGTGTTAACATGACATGTTTTATGTCAAAGCAAACTAAATGAAAGCGAAAGATTTTTGATGTCTCGAAATCTCGTACCAAAGGCACCGAAGACAACTCTCCCGCAGGAGTTGTAACAGACAATTAAAAATCGAGGCATCCATCCTCGTCGCTTTAAAAAAATTGTCTTCATCCGACAGTTTCAGTTGTTAAGTACAAGTTTTAAAAAATTCTATTTGATCCCGAGATAAATTTAAGGGCCGAAACCACCATCTCCGAATTAGTGCCGCTTTCGCAACGTTGTATATCTCGTATACCATGCAAGCAAAGCAAAGCGCGCGAGAATTTTGTCAACTCTAATCGCTTTCGCTATGGAAAGTTTATAGCCTGAACACAGTCATTTCCTCGACGATGAGCGATGATAGTTGTCATACGCTATCGGCCGAACACACACATATTTTCATAGCCAAAGCGATGAGAGCTGTCAAAGTTCTCTCGGTTTTCATCCTGTTGAGATTTCACAGAAAATTTGGTGCAGTTCTTTTTCATTAATATTGTAACAACGTCTTCTCTAATTGATTATTAATTAATAATAATAAAGAATTTCTATATATATTTCAATATATATAATTTGTTTTTGTTTCTGTTATTTAACCCAGAAAAGGATATTATCCTTGGACTGATTAAACGGCTGATAATTTTCTAATTCTGTAAAGTCAAAAGTCAATGTCAATTTTGGTAAACAAACAAAAAAAAGAAGAACAAGACGAACTATGTGACGATGGAAGTAGAAATAGAGCGACCACCGACGATGGTTTCGTCGACGAAAGCAACGAAATTTTATTTTTTTCTCGTTTCCCATAAGAGCCAATGTAATTTTGACACTAGCGACGTCATTTGTAGTCAACGAAATTTGACTGTGTGCAGGCTATTATTGGTTGCATTCAGAGCGGTCAAGCTGTGTTGGCTTTTTCTTGTCAGAATAAATCATGTGCTCTGAATACGTTTGCTGAGTCTTTGCTGAAAAACAACAACATTTAAACAACAACAACACTTTATGCCAAATTCCACGTGGCCGCCACACGAGAAGGAAATAAAACACTGAAAATGAGTGACAGAGAAGAAAGTTCTGAACAGATGCAGCATACAAATTTTTGGCTAGAAAAAATGGCGAATGCTTTGTCAGCCCTTCTGACCTTTCTACCCCCTCAGACAAAAATTAAGCAAAAAGCCAACATGGCTTGACCGTTCTGAATGCAACCATTGTGTTCGACCGATAGGGTATGACAACTATAACCGCCCGTCGTTGACGAAATTTTTCGTTAATGAAATGACTGTGTTGGGGCTATAAAGAAGAAAGAATAGTAAACTACCCTAATCCTTGCTAATTTCACAGACGTATTATCGACGTTAAACTCATTAGTGAACAAGTGTTATTTAGTTGCTTGAGGTAATGTTTTGTTATATTGTGGATTACGAAGACGATTTTCAATATTTTTCCAATTTTCATTACAACTTACTTTAATTACAATGTATTTTTTCAAACACATTACAAGGATTTCGCTTCTTATTACACAACATTCGCTCTTTTTCTTCCATCTTGCAAAATATCTACAAATCGTACTCCAAAATTTGGACTGTAAGCTGAAACACATCATAAGGTTAGTAAACCTTTTGATTGCTATTATTTATACGGAACGAATAAAAATGTATCCTTGTAACTTTTTGGGATTATATACATAGTTCATTACAAAATTTAATCCTAGAAAGATACGGTACGGGGACAATCATGCATAATGTTTATACTTCTAAAGTATTTGTATTAACTTTTCATTAAACATATGTACAAATATTTGGGTATTGTCCTTATATTACTAATAAAAATTTTGCCTTATTTTTAAGTTGTATCATTTGTAAAAAAATTGTTACAATTGTAACGACGTTTCTTTTGACACTAATCGCTGTCATCACACAATGGGGTGGAGATAGATGGAAAGCGGGTCAAAAGCGTGCAATCACAGTCGGTGTGGGAGCTTGAGCAGTATCACTACCGAGACAGTTCGAGATCGCTGGTTTAACACTCCCCAGTTGTTTAAAAATATTAAAAGGTATCCCAATGATTCCTATTCCCTCCGATATATGTATGTACATTGTAACAAGCTTGTCGCCCATCCGATTGCAATCGGTAATTTAATGCATAATAGAGCTGAGCACCAGTGCCACAGTACCAGTGTCACCAGTGCCTACGTCTTATAGCGAATATGGATTAATCCGTGCTTATAGCTCAATTTCTTATCTTGTAGAGGAAATTTTAAGCTAAAATTTTATTTTCGAGTAAACCATCTTAGACTAAAATATACTCCCAAAGATGGGCGTGGCCTGCCCACTGGTATACCATTCCATATAATGAGTTGTTTGTTGAGAAAATCGTTTTTGTAAACAAGTTAATATATCAAAATTTACTACCTGTAAATAAAATGAAAGTAGGTGTCGCCCGTCCACTTTTTGTCATCTCTTCATATGTCATATATTTTTTTGAAACTAATAAATTTATAAGATTTTGTGGACCCTGTTATGGTTTAAAACTCAACTGAATTGAATTCTTTCCAAGATAACTCTCCAAGTTAAGAGTTATCTTCTTAACACAAAAGAAGAACGGTTACCTGATTATGATAGTTATTTAAGGTTTGGAGCTCTATTTTATCTTGATATTAATTAATTAAAATTTTTAGTTTCAGTACAAACAACATACCAAATGGAAAGGAGTAACTTCTCAAAGGGAGCAAATTATTTAGGTAAGGAAGCTTAAATCCGATAAGAAGGCTAGTACATAGTTTAAATTTATATTTTTTCTTCTTTCTCCTTATCCCTTCAGTTTTAGGGTTTAACCTGAAGGGATAGGGATATATTTACATCGTTATTCATTATTGGATATTCTCATGAAGCTCTGATTTTTATGGAAAAGAGAAAAGTTTCATCTGAAATCGCATAATATAGGCGTGATCCGCCCACTGTTATATTCTCTATATCATATATAAAGGTTATTGTTGAGGAAATACGATGTTATAAAATAATTATAAATTGGAATCGATATTTATTTCATTTTTCGAAAGTGAATGAAAATGGGCGTGGTCAAATCGTTCGCTACGGGTGTGGGGAATATGAGCTACGGCCACGTTAAACTTAAAACTTTTACTTACTTTCTTCTAACTTAGCATCTCTTAAAAAAGAAGTAACTGAAGTGAAAGAAAGGCTAGAGCGTGTTGAAGTCAAGGTCGCGGGAGTTCTAAAAATCTTGGAAGATATTGCTAAGACGTTGACAGAACAAAATATCGACCACTCCGCCATTGATGAAAAAAGTGTTACCATTCGAAATATTGGAGAAGGATTGATCAATATCCCAAACATTTTTCCCCTGGCCAACCAAGATGATCTAAATTCTGTGGAAAATGAACTAAGAGGCGCGAAGAAGCTCGAAATTGTAAGCATTAATACTATATATTCCAATTATACTCGTATATTATTAAAAGATTATTCATAAATTATTTTTATTGTTTGTATAGATTGATGTAATTAAGAACGCCCTTTCAGGCTCGATGAAAAACTTGGAGGGGATTCTAATGAAGTCCATTATAACCGAATATAATTTGGATGGGACCAAGGGCAAAAAGGCGTTGAAGAACTACCCCTTATTAGTATCAGCACTTTACCGTAACTTGAACATAATGAAAACCTTTCAAAAATTTAATTTTTGTGTATTTGTTTACAGAAGCTTTGAAGAGGGAAGGTTACACATTTGAAAACTTTGTCGAAGAGCTTCGAAAAACGATACGAAAACTTAAGAACAAATATCAAAAACAAAATCGAAATTTAAAGTTTAAGGTTTTTTAAAGTGAACTTTTACTCCTATGATTTAATAATATTATAATAATAGATCATTTTATTTACATCATTTCCATATAATTATATATACAATATAATATTCATTTCATTTAATTCATTTTTATTTATAATTTTCTAAATATTTGCTTTTATTAAATTTAAATTTAAGAAAGAACTTTCTGTCTTCCAGTCTACGATGTATGTAATACATATTATAGATCTGCACAAGACGTCTTGAAGGCTTGAAACTAACAGCAACATTTGTGTTTTTCCGGCTTCCATTTGATTTCGAATCAAGCTGTAACTGTCGGAAGCATATGTGGTAATGTTTTCAGCAACGCTTTTGACAGTCGCCGCTATATTTTAAAACAAATAAGCTTTGCAGTCAACGCACAAACGTTGCTGTCAGTTTCGAGCCTTCAAGACGTCTTATGCCTCGTTTACACAGTGCGAGCTAGCGTACGAGTCAGCCTTCCGAGTAGCTGCACTGCAGTAACTCGCAACGTTTGGACGTAACTTACGAGTAACTCGTACGTGTGAGTTGGTTAGTAGCTCGCATCCGAGTTACTACAACATTTTTTGTTTTCACTCGCCTGATCGCCGGACAGCTGTGCCTGAAACAGCTGTTTTTTTTTTTGTGTACTACGCCGAATCGTTCGAAATGGCTGCGGATAGATGGTCTTCTGAAAATAATATTTCATGTCAGGAAGAAAACCTGTGGAATTGCTTCGATAAAAACTATCGAAATAGAGATATGAGAAAAGCATCTTTGGAACATATCGCAAAAGGAATGCACCTAGGTAACACCATTGAGGTAATCTAGAAAATAAAAAATTTACGATCCACCTACAATCAAGAAGTGAATAAAATCGAAAAAAGCAAGAAGAGTGGCGCTATCGCAGACGAGGTGTAAAAACCATCCATAAAATGGTTTGATATAATGGATTATATAATGAAAACAATTAATTTAAATTGTTATTAATTAATTTAATAACAATATTAATTTATTGATATTGGCTATGGTTATAGATATTTTCCAATTCCTGACATAATATTGTTCTCATAGAGCGTATCACCGTTTTTTTTATTAAAACAAGTTCACTCGACATCGCGACTCGACTAGGACTGGGCAGTAGCTAGGTGTCGTGTAGACAGCAAAGGCGAGCCGAGCTACTGCCTAGGAATTTGACAAGCCTAGTAGCTGTCTACTGGCCAGGCAGCAGCTTGCACTGTGTAAACGAGCCATTATGAAAATCTCTATCCGCCCCTATTATGCATAAGCTCAATTTCGTTCGCACTCTTCGTTTGCATATGCCTTTCAGGGATCAGTAGCGGTCTGAACTGTAGATTCCGTATAGAAACAAAGGTTATCAATTAACAGCCTGGACACAATCAATTTCGCTTCGCTCACTTCTGTCAAAAATATACGGGCCCTTATGGAAAACGAGGGATTTATATTTTAATAACTTTTTTTCATAAATTAATTTTTTGCTCTGTAAAATGTACAATTAAGCCAAATAATTATTTCAGTATTAAGAAAGGCCAGGTTCTTAGCTTTCCAGACATATTTTCTTCACCAGTATCATTGCAGGCTTTTAGAAGAAAATGCATTTTAGAGCTCACAATCCTCGGCCGTGGCAACGATCATAACCATCAATCAGCAGAATCCTTTCAGTAATGTGAAGTTTTTGGCATACAGGTTTATCCGCGTATTGGCAGCCTTTCGCCGCGGCAGGGTTCACCACAAAAATTAACAAAATCCTCTCGGTAATAAAAGGTATTTTGCATTCAGTAAGCTTTAAAATGCATTTTCTTCTAAAATCATGCACCGATACTGGTGAAAAAAATACGTCTGGAAAGCTTGAAACCTCGGCGTTCTTGTAATAATACATTTTAAAAAGGAAAAAATAAATGAATATAGGCGAAATAGATATAGGCAAAATTTTGAAGAGCTATAACTCCCAAACCATAAGAGAGCGACAACAAATTTTGTTGTTGTTGGGATTAGCGCCAAAAACAACAATAACAACAAAAAATACAAACAAATTTTAGCTAGTGTCAAACGGTAAATATACGCCGTTTTGTTTTTTTTTTTTGTTTGTTTACTTCGTTTTCCTTCATACTCCCTTTCTAGCTGACGGAATTATTAGCTACCGATCAAGGGGTAGTTCCGTAGTTCTCTTAATTTGAAAATGAAGAGAAAACTCTATATCTTTAAACACTTCATTTTCTCGTTTCCAATAAGAACCTGTGTTATTTTGGCAATTCGGCCGAAACTTCGCTCCAAATTTTCGCAGAAATTTGTGTGTTTACAGCATAATTTCAATGCAAACGAAATCTTGAATTTAAATGGACTATGTAAACACCTGAGATAATTATCTCTGGTAAACACCATATTAGAATTTGTTCCAACTTAACCCAGTTTTGCAGAATGCAAGCAATTCACATTGTATGTAAATAATTTCAGCTTACCTCATTTTGCGACTATTTTTAATTTTGTATAATGCCTTGAACACAATTGGACGGACTAAAAACGTTTCGTTATCTTTTATTTTTTTGCTTACGGACTGAACATAGTTAATCCTCAAGGACTAAAGACATTGTACATATATATATATATATATATGTAAGTCATATAACTCACTGTGTGGGCGAAGGAGCTCTATTCATTTTTCTTCCAGAGCTATTCTAAAAAGATTATAGATATATTGTAGATACACTGTAGAAAAGTAAACAAAATAGTAAAATAAGAAGAAGAGGAGTACTTTCTCTCTGTCAAATTAGAAATAGAGCCAACACGAAGACATGTCTTTTTTTACGGAGAATTTTCCGCAGATAATTGATTTTTTCTTGATTCCCATAAGAGCCTATGTAGTTTTGACATTTGATTTCTTCTTAAGTTTTTAGTCCGTTGAATTGTGTTCAAGGCATAAGACGACCAACTGATCTTTACATACATTTCCATGCAAGCGGATCTTTATTTCCAAGATTAAAAAAAGGTTAAAACAGTGGAAAAATGACGGTAGCTGATTTTGTTTTAAACATCGGAGTTTCAAAGTTTTTTTTGAAACAGTTGGTTGTTTTCTGCAAAACTGGATCCAATTTTGACAGCGACATTCCAAAAGTCACTAACTATTGAAATCGTCTTTCGTATACCAATGGTCACAAAATTCACCTAAAACGCCTTTTCGTATTCCAAGAGACGAGTTTAGCGGTTTTTTCTTTTTAAAAAAGACGATCAGAAATTAGCTCTTGTTTCTAAACAAAAATGTAATATTTATTTAATATTTACTCACTTGTATAGTTATTATTTTCAACTTTTATTTGTAAAATAGATATTAAAAAATAAATAAATTTAAAAAATAATATTAATGCTAATTTTGATTCCGAGCGCGGATGAATTCCTCCTCCAATTCCTCCTATTGATTTTCAGTCAATATATTCAACTATATAAATCCACGGAATGTTTTCACTTGAACTTTGGCAATGGTAATTTCTTTTTTGATAAAATCTAGGCAAAACGATATAAATAGGCAAAATAACACAAATATTATTCTACATATAATTCGCTAAGTATATTCTATATTTTAGCAACGTTTATTACCTTTTTTTCGCAAAAAAAACAATTGTATTAGTTTTTTATTTATTCAACATAACTACAATAATAAAAGTTTTTTTTACTAGCACTGAAAACTTGATCTTGAGTACAAACTGCAGTAAATGAAAAGACGACTGCGGTAATAGCGCAGACGATTCGAGTGAGGTGACTCTTGAAATGCCTGGTTCGCAGTTTAGTGACTTCAGCAGTGATGGTTTAACAATTCACGGTGACTCTCAGAATGCCTCTGTGACTAAATCCGGCTAAATGGCTGGAAATTCCATAATACAGTTACATTGCTCACAATAAAATAGTAGCTGAATTGCAATCCCGATTTCCGCTAAAATTTCGTATTTTTCCGAGGATGCTAATTGTACAATCAAATTTAGCCATTGAAAATATTTGGCGTAGTATTGGAAAGTTTTGAAGCATTTCCGCTGGAATGTGAACTTTAGCTAAATTTTAGTTACAATTGGCACACTCCCTAATTAATACTGTGCCTCTGTCACGTCGTCTGGAATTATCAAATTTACTGTTGAACAATAACGCATTATCTTGCGTATTGTATAGTTTTTAATATACTGATTGTTTTTTCATCTCATTTTTTTTTTCTTGAAATATACTGTGACA
This sequence comes from Conops quadrifasciatus, assembly GCA_949752815.1. Taxonomy (NCBI): domain Eukaryota; kingdom Metazoa; phylum Arthropoda; class Insecta; order Diptera; family Conopidae; genus Conops; species Conops quadrifasciatus. Next base: position 18,784,219 of record OX457079.1, read on the forward strand.
GGAACCATGGAAAGTGTGAATCGAGCTTTCGTCGTCCGTCTTAACACAACTGCAACCAGTCTGACTTATTATTTTGTTGGATGTGGCTTTCAGTTGTTTTGTGCGGGATTTATTTTTTAAAATATTTTAAATACAAGAACAACCTTGAAAGAAATTCACTCTTTAATTACACAGCATTTTTTTCTAGTGATAACAATATCGACTAATTTTCATTCCACCCTTAAAAATGTCTACAAATCGTGCACCAAAATCTGGATTTGCAGCTGAAGCTCAACGAAAGGTTGGTATACTTCACAAGTTACCTGGACAAAAAGCAAGCAGTTTAAAAATTAATTAAATCCAATTCTTTAAAAAAATAAAGGTACATATTATAGTTCCTATAGAGAAACCCGGGTAATTTGCAGCGGGTTAAAAAGTGCAAAGTACGAACAAGGCTTCAAGGAACAGAAACGAATATGCTGCTTTACAGATGTATGATTTTTATTATAATTTAATTACCCCACGGTACTTATTAATCTAAATGCCAGGTGTATCACATCTTGAATTTAATTCCCCAATAAAATATAAGACCTATGGCCCTTCCATAAATATTAACGTGCAGATTTTTATGTATGAACGATTCGTTTATTTACCCCTAAATAAATGTTCTGTGACAATAAGCCTTTGTTACTAACACCATTATTCCTGAACGCTTTCTTTATTTTCCATTATTGTTGTTTACCAGCAAACACCCGAAAATGAACAAAGCAAAATCGAGAAGAATTCATGAGAGTACAACTCCCGTGCGTTCATGAATAATGCTGTAAAAGTAATGCAAATCAGACTACCCGAAGTCACAAGGCCATTTCGAAGATCAGAAAGCACTTGTGGCTAAGAAAGCTGTATTTTGAACCATAATAGATATTTTCCAATTAGAACCCAGATTATAACCACCATAAATAGAGCTCTGAGATAATACACAACACAGGCCATGGGATACGCCAAAACTCATGCCCTCGATTCACTTTCATTAGAGTTGACCATGTTATTTACTTGGTTAAAGTGTGACTCAATGTACATAAATAGACACATAATTAATTTAAAGGTGTTTACTTGATATTTTATATATGTATGTATATCTCTATAAGAACTTTACAATAGCAGTCCATACTGCTTTTATTTCTCAGCATTATTCTAAATACTAAAAATAAATATAAATAAATAAATATCCTGAACTTCGAAAAGTTTATGAAATTATTTTAAGGCATATATAGTACTGAATAAAATTAGACCGTGTAAACAACTATACAATTAAGGTCAGGGTTAAAATAATAAATTACAAAACTGGTATATGTTTCAGTAACTATAATTTCAGGTACTTCTAAAATATAAATTATTTTTTTATTTGCGAAATTCAATTCCATATCGATTCGCATTACCAGTTTCCGCCATATTAATAAAGTGATGTCATCAAATTATTTCGCTTCGTTATTAAAAATATCGTGGCTATACTTCTGTGTATCTGACAAACTCAAGCTTGGTGTTCGCGAAGTATATCGAGAATTATACATACATATAAACATAAAATAGTTTCCACATTTGCCACCTGAGTCATAATTTTATACACAAAAATTGTATACTTATATGGGAATCTTTCATTTATTTATTCGCTGAAGCATACAGATGTACAGGCATATACCATTTTCGTTTATAAGTGGAAAATAATACCACCATATACTAGTAAATACATATATAAGAGGGCAGTGGCGTATGCTTTTGCTTTTGCCAGGAGTTCAAATGGCGGGCAAAGGACGCAAAGATTTTAGTGCTTGTACAGTAATGATAAAAATAAATTAAAAACTTAAGCACTATAGTACCCCTAGATACGCCACTGCTACACAATTTTTTATATTTCATGCTGAAGTAGGAATGTACATATTTATTATGTACACATGTTACGGGCAATGTGTATAATGCGGTCATTTTACAAACTGACCAGAAAAATTGTGATCTAATAAAAACAAGTAAGAGCGTTATCTTCGGCCTGGCCGAAGCTCATATACCCTACACCTGCATCTGTAAAATTTACATATGTACATTAGGGTGGTCCTTAGCTATAGGAGTAAAAAAAGATTTGTGAGATTTTTTTCCTCACCCTCCCAAATTTTTACATGTGGTAAGAACACTATATATCCAAACTTTCAGCAAGATCGGATATCGGCAAGTCGTGCCGCAGAAAACTGCGTACACTTGCAACCAAATTTTTTTTTCAAAATTTGCAAATTTGACATTAATTTTCACAAAAACTATTTGATCTAGAAGTCTAATTTTAGAAGTATTTTAAGGTTGGATATTTGGTTTTTTAAAACAGAGAACAGGAATGATATAATTTGAAATTGTGTTTTTAGAAAAACCTCTCTTGCGCCTGAATTGGGGAAAATTGCCCCTCCCCCTAATACTTTTGCCTTGTCTCGACTCAACCTACACGTCCTAAACTTTTGATGCATTTTATGCGGAACGCCCTGGATATATGTACATATGTTAATACATGCCGACTTTTATTAAGGTTGATTTTAATCGCATCGAGATAATACCGCCGATAATCTTCTAGTACTTGCAAAATGAAATGTTCATTATATTAAAAATGTTAATTTGAAACTCTCAGCAAGAACAAAAGTAGAAACACTTACTGTTGTTATTGGCAGTGAGTGTAGTTACAGTTACGCTGCACTTATGCCGTTATTAAATTTTTAAACTTTGCCTTAAATGCGGCACAGGTTCCCGTTATCCGATTTCGCTGAGCATTGGTACGTATAGTTTTTTCATTACATGTCATAACTTAAAAGGGTGAGACCAGAAAAAATCGGATGTTAAAAAATAAGGACCACCCTAATGTACATATACCAATTTCCGCATAATATAGTTTTTGTAATATAGAGTCGTTAAAAGAACTCTTCAGAGCAAAATAAGAGCGATTTCTCACTTTTAATGTAGGATATGACTACAAATTTCGATAAACCATGGAGAAAGAGAATGTTGTCTACAAAATATCACAAAATAAAGTCCTAGGAGGAATTATAGTTGTGGCCTGGCCTGGTGGCTATGGTAATTCAGGGTTATTTTTTTTTTCATTTCCCACAGCGACATTTTCGTTCATTGCCGTCGAAGACAACATTGGGGACATTATCGTTCATGGTTGTCGTCGGAGATAAAAGCGACATTCGTATGAAAACGTCTTCGAAGACCAACATAGGCTTCTCTTGCAGATGTCCTCGTCGACGGCCTTATGTCGTGCAAGACTCTTCTAAGATGTCTTGGAGACATGAACTACTGGGTATGAGCCCATATGTGTATATATATGTATGTATCTATACACATGTATATTGCACCCCACGAACAAGACACAATTTCTTTTCCTTCTTTCAATTCCCTTTTTAAAAAGTAACAAGTAAGAGTGTTAACTTCGGCCTGTCCGAAGCTCATATACCCTACACCCGCATCTGTCGAAGTGATGATAAAAATTGGGCGGGCGACGCCCACTTTAATTTAATTTACAGATAGTAAATTTGTATATATTAACTCATTTACAACACCGATTTTCTCAAGAAACACCTCATTATATGGTATGGTATAAAGTGGGCGTGTCGCGCTCCTTTTTTATGAGATAAGCTTCACCAATACGGTAAACACGGCAATGAAACTTGAGCTTTAGATCCGGACTACGAGCTCAGAAATTCAGTTCTCAAATTTAAGTTCATTAATTATTCGATTTTCCCTATTTTCGATATTAAAGAGCATTAAATGGAAGAGAATATGCGTGGCAACTTTTATGACAATACTGCTACTCGTTCTCCTGTTATTGTCATTTTTGTCACAAGTGGGCGGACCATGCCCATTTTAGTCTGGGATTATATTCTAGTCTGAGACGGTGGACTCGTGAATAAAATTTTAGCTTAAAATTCCCTAAAAACCCTGAGATATTAAACTATAAGCACGGATTAGTGCATCCATTTTCAATACCAAACAGCGTAGGATAACAAAGAATATTCGTGCCAAATTTCATGACGATACCTTTATTTTAAATCGATTCAGGAGGTGATTCTGAGCTAGAATATATATACTTTTCTTTACCTGCAACGCCTCCTTTAATGCGTTACAAACGGAAGACCAAAGTGAATATACCCTCATCCGTTCGGGTGATCATTGATTTTTTCTTGATTCCCATAATTACGTAATTTTGAGATTTGGTTTTGTGTTCCAATTGTGTTCATAGCAAGAATAGGAGAAATTTTACGATTTTAGGTATTTGAAATTTCCGAGTGATTTAATTTTCTATAAAGAGATGGATATATAATGGACTGGAGAAAATGGGTTTGCCAAACCAAAAATATTTCATACATTCCAGTCACGTGCATTGTGAACTTACAGCAGTCATTGCCTCCCATGTATAGAATTACAGTCAGACAGGAAGCTCCTAAAAAAGGGAAAGCCACGACCCTAATAGCTCGAACACAGTCAGGTCGCTGAATTTAGCGATCAGCGACTAGAGTTGTCAGACGCGAGAAGTTGATTACAATCAAGTCGCTCGCTATAGCGATTAAAGCTATCTATTGCTGAGCAGAACAGAATATTAATTGTGGTTGTGTGTGTGGTTCTTGTAAACAAACCAAAAAAAGAAGAACAAGCAAGCGACCAAATAAGAAATAGAGCAGTCGCTGCAAGTTTAGTCGCAGCGACTGAGTTTTAAAAAATAAAGTTTTTACTATTATTTACTCGAAAAGTAAACGAGCAGACCTAATGTAAAAACGAAACGCAAACGAAACTACGTTTCTCTTTTGTGTTTTTCGTTTTTACATTATCTTGTAATTAATTTCTGTGTTCAAACAGTAAGCAAACGAAAAAAAAGAAGAGTAATTTGTGTTCCACATTTTGGAAAAATCTGAGATTATGTCTTTTTGGTATTACATTTCTTTCTATTTCTACCTATTTTTCATTCCCCATAATACGACCAACTTCTATCCTCGCGTTTTACGGGGGGAAAAATTATTAGTGAAAATATTTATTTCATAATGACGAATTTTCATTTTGCAGAAGGCAACCAACCCACATATAATTGGGTTCACTTGCAAAATCAAGTGGATTTTTCAATATGGAAATTGAACTTTTCTATTGAAGAAATTATAAAACGGTAATTATTACCATACATGTATATTCATTTCATAAACAAAAGGAAAAAAATAAATATGATTTTTTGTGTTTGACTTGTAATGTTTAACAAATAAGTTTAAAAAACCTGGATTTGCATTTTGCAGAAGGCAAAAAAAAAGAAACCCACAAAAAAGTTTTTATAGAGTGTAAAAGAAAACCAAATTTTTGCAAATTATGTTTCTTTAAGCCTACTTCTACAGAACCTGTGGTATATTTGTTGTTAATTATTTTAAACAAAACAATTTATTGTTTATAAAAAAGTCTTTGTCATTATTCTGAAGAACGCACTTGTTATGGGTTGGATGGCTTCTGCATAATACGGTCCAATTGTTGTTTTTTTGATAACCGAACACAGTCAGGTCGCTGGTGACTAGCCGTCAAAATTGCATTGGCTCTTATGGGAAACGAGAAAAAAAGTAATATTTCCCCAAAATTAAACAAATTTTGTAAACAGACAGAATTTTACTTCAACAGTTATCGAACAAGTTTCTAGTAAAAAAATTAATTAATGTCAAAATTTACATTTGAAAGTTAACAAAAAATTTAATGTTTTAATATTCACAAATGGAATTCATCAGTTATTTTTCTTACAAGTCGAAATTTTGCCAGTAAAAAATAGTAGTAGTAGTTATCGAACGAGTTGTAGTAAAAAATAGTAAAAGTTTGTGCTTTCTAGTACTAGCAAGCACGTTACCGAATGAACCTATTATCTTGTAATAAAAGAAATTACAGAAATTTTCTTATTGCCAGATTTTTAATACAAGAACGAAGTGATTCTTGTCGATTCTAGTTTATTATTTTCGTTAGATCGATATTTTGGCCTTTTCAGTAAACGAACGAAGGGATCGAATAAAACGGAACGAAGGGACCGTATAATTGCACAAGAAAACTTCCTACGAATTGTCGTTCGATGAGAGCGATTTTGAAGCATTTTCCTTTCGATGAATAAGCGATATCGTTCGCTACTCAACGACAGGGTCAAAGCCGTCGTTTTTAACTTTCCTTTAAAAGCCGAGTTTAGATATCGCTTTTTAGGACCAAGGTGATAAAAAACACTTCAATCGGTTTTAATCACTTCGTCTATTGAAAATCTCACAATTAGTCCGTAAGAAAATGAGATAAAGATAACCGCACATAAATTTGTTTATTGATGTCACTGCACGTGATATTAGTAAAATAGATATTCTTATAATTTTCTTTGCTTCTTGTTTTAGGGGGCTATATCGTACACGCAGACAGGAGAGTTCTTCCTGTGTCTGCTTAAGAATTAACAACGTAATGCATGTTGTACATTACGAATTAAAAATTTTTAAAATGTTAACAAATTAATCTTTAAAGAGAAACCGTTCAATTTTTACTACAAACTATATAAACCAAACTGATGAAAGCTTCAACTTAGCCACGACCTAAAAACCACTTATTTTCCCTTATGCTGCATAAAATTATAAATTTAACACAATAATATGCTGAGCCGTAAGAGTTCCAATAATATACAAATTTACAATAATATAATAGCTCTGTTTTTTTAATAAACAGGGTTTTCAGTTCATTAAAAAAACGGTTGGGAATTTTTAAACGTCAAAAACTGTTTCACATTGAATTACAAGAACTAAAAACATCTTCAGTTTTTTATTTGCATTTTTTGTGCTTTGTTTTGTTCGATTTCTACTGCGAAATTCTATGCGAAATTCTTTAAATTTCTCCATAACCTCGATAGAAAGCTGGATAACACCTGGGATTTCGATTTTGTATGGAGGAAACCTATACAGTTCATTAAAAAACACAAGCTATTAATACGCTACGTTTGAGATCCCATGGAAATGGTTGCGATTTTGAATTTATCAAATTCTCCTTGTAATTTTTTTCAATGAACTAAATAACAAGACCTGTATAGTTCATTAAAAAAACACGGCTTTCATTAAAAATTTTTTAGAAGTATTTATAAAATAAATAAAAATTTACGCTTCTAGCCTGATTTATAGCGACCGAAATTCCTCGCAAGACAAATTCATCGCACAGCAATTCATCGCAACAGCAACTCATCGCAAAAAAGTTTATCGCGAGCCGAAGCCCATTTTTGGTGCGATGACTCTCACTAACACGGTAAACCCGGCACTAAAATTTCAGCTTCAGATCTGGACTACAAGCTGAAAAATTCAGCTCTCAAATTGGATTAATTAATATTTACCCAAAAGTAGGCGTGGCAGTAGTCCGATTTTTGAAATTTGATCATGTTCGACATCAGAGAGTTTTAAATGAAAGACAATGTTCCTGCTGAATTTTATGATTTCCACTCGTTTTCTTGTAATCGTGGTTTTTGTCACCAGTGGGCGGACCACGCCCGTATTTGGGAGTATATTTAAGTATAGGACGGTGGACTCGAAAGTAAAATTTTAGCTTAAAATTCGCTCTACTGAGAAGTTGAGAAGCTGAGAGGTTGAGTTATAAGCACGGGAAAACTTATATTTGCTATAAAAAGTAGACGTGGCAATTGTCAGATTTTCTTCATTTTCAATACCAAATCATAGGCTATTTGAGAAGGAATATTCGTGCCAAATTTTATGGCGATAGCTCTATTCGTTCACCTGTAATCGTGATTTCCACAGACAGACGGAAGGACATGGCTAAATCGACTCAGGAGGTGATTCTGTGCCAGAATATACATATATACTTCTCTATACCTGCCACGCCTCATTTACTGCGTTACAAACGGAAGCACAAAGTGTAGTGTAGGGTATAAAAATGTTAATGTTGGTTTGTTCTTAATCATAAATCTCCGAAAGTTCTTATTTAAGGATGGTTTGGTCGCGATAGGTGGTACCATAATAGAACTTTCATACTAATGGGCGAATTGAACCCATATTCATACCATATATAAGTTCTTTGGTATGAAAGATTTATAGGTGCTTAATTATATATGTATATTATGGCATAATAATCTAAAAAGGAAAATATGGTAGGTAGGTAGGGCGTAGGAGATTCCTCTCCCGTCCACTTAGGCCACTTTGGCCTATTGTGACTGCCCTCTAAAACAGTCCTTTCCGAATGGGACCCTAGTCACTTTCCTGTCCGGCATTCACACGCTGTCCTTGACCAATGATCGCAAACCGGTTTGATGAGCGCCGTCCTCGCGCTTAGGATCAGTTTGAGTACACTCGCCACCGGAATCTCTGCCACGTCCGCAAGCTCGGAGCAAAGCCAAGTTTCCAAAGCTTGGAAACAGCGGCTTGCAAAAGCCGGACATCGGCAGAGTAGATAATGAATAGTCTCCTTATAGCGCCTAAAAATGTTGCCCCGTCAGCTGTGTTCGATTTACCTTCATGTCTTCATGCTAACCATTGGTGTAAATACTTTTCTTTGGGGCAGCGTTTTCCTACGCCATTGCACGAATACCCCTATTGTGATTTAGTATCTAGAAACATTTCAAGGCTGTCTCAGCCTTCCGAAAAATAAGTTCAGTAGTATCACAGTCCTCTTAACATCAATGCAGGATAATTTTCGAAATATATATCTAACCTCTCGATAATCGTCTACACGTATGTAAAAAAGCAACTAATTGGTTTTTAAAGAATGTCCTTGCCCTTGGGTGTGGGTTCTATTCTTCTACAATACACACATTCTCTAATTCAAAGAAATTGTTTTTCAGATAAATTCTAAATACAGCGAAGAGTTGGCACAGGAATGTTTGGAATGGATCAAAGTTATAACTAGCGAGCCCATAAACACTTCCGGTGATATGGACAACTTTTTTGAAGTTCTTAAAGATGGAATACTTCTTTGCAAACTTGCCAATTGTTTGCAACCTGGTTCTATCAGAAAAATTAATGAAAGCAAAATGGCCTTCAAGTGCATGGAAAATATTTCTGGTTAGTCGTCTGCAAAGTCGTAATAACGTATCGCGAAACTAAATCTCAATATTGCAGCATTTTTAGAATCTGCTAAGAACTTTGGAGTACCAACCCAGGAAACCTTCCAAAGTGTTGATTTGTGGGAAAGGCAAAATTTGAACTCAGTTGTTATTTGCCTCCAGTCTTTGGGCAGAAAGGTATTTATTTTACTTACTGATTTATTTATTTAACAAAAAATATGCTACACTATGGTGTAAAAGACTTGCATCGAATTGGACCCATTTTACATAGGAAATTACTAACGCCTCTAAAGCCTCAGTTGCGTCTGTCAGAAGTTTCTCATAAGAACCAATGTAATTTTGACAACGACTAGACGCAAGCGACCTGACTGTGTTTGGGCTATTAAACAGCTCAGGGTTGGGGGAATTGCATTTGCTACAATGCACTATGGGTTCGAAGACCTGGACAAGTGGCCAAAAGTCAGATACGAAATAGCACAAAAAATTATATGTCATCATTATCTAGACATATTAATGAACATATGAAAGAACTTTAACCCATAGTAATTAATTATTGCTCCGCTGGTATCTATCCGAATACGAGAATAGCGATTAATTATTCATTAGAAAGCTTACATTGTTGCAGTTTATTATTTTAGTAATTATTTTAGTAAGCATTTTTTATTATGTTTTACACATTGGTATAGGAGCTTCATCAGAAGATAAAAAAAGTTTAAAACAACACACACTAATTTAATAAATAAGGTGCTTTACTCGTGAATTGCGTAATTTTTAGTAATGTTGGTTGGTTCCGTTTGATTACTCCAGAAAACTCCACTTCAAAAAAGTATTTATTAAACGCCAATCTATATATAGCATATACTACAATCCTAACCTGCCCAAACTTATGTGCTCATAATTATGAAAATGGTCTAAGTCACACTTTTCGCGTTTAAAGGTTTGCATTTTATTTAATTAAAAAATATTTTCATACTATGGGCCTGTGCGAATTGACACTAAAATTTAGTGTTTTGCTGAATCATTGGAAATGTCGATAAAAAAGGCTACGCCGGCATTGCAGTACACACTAAATGTCAACAATTTTTTTAACTAAAATTTAGTATTTTTTCGACCGTACTATTTGAATGTAGGGAATAATTGAAAATGATTTTGAAAAGCAATATGGCTGTAAATAGTTGGGATTAATAGAATCAATGTCCTTCTCCATATTTATCGGAAAATTTTAAGTAAAAATAAGGTTTTTTCAAAAATTTCAATTTATAAAATTCTGTCATTAATTTGATTTAGAATTGGAAAGTAATTCGCACAGTTCAGAAAGGTTGTAAAGCAGTTCGATAGCAAATAGTATATCACTAATATTTAGTCACATTTCGCACAGGCCCTATACCTCAAAATGTCTGAGGTAATATTTACTTCTGAGATATTAGCTTTTTTGGTGATTGTGAAATTTTTTGTGTAGCTTGTAAGGAAATGTGGTGTTTTAAGGCTACAAATGACTTACCAGTTTTAAAATTTAAAAAATGAGAAGACATAGTATGAGACGTATGACTTAAACCAATAAAAAATAATTAATGCCATAATTGTAATCAGCGACCTCAAAACCTTATATTAGCACGTAATTGTTCTGTTCAAATCAAAATTCTCTTAAATCGGACTTTTGGCCACCTTTTCAGGTCTCCCACCCCATAGTGCAATGGTGTCGAATTGTTCAAGGAAAAAATTTTTTGCGCAAAAAGTACTTAAATTTTAAACAGCAATAATTTTTTAGGTACGAGTATTATATTTTCACTTTTCCTGGAACAGTAAACTTAAAGTTTTCACAGAGTTGCAAATATGTGTAGGCATAAAATATTTAAAAAAGAACTAATCTTATCGCACCTTATGTTTTTTCCATAAAAAATGAAAAAGTAAAATGAAGTAAAGTGAAAATGAAAATTTTAAATAAAAAAGTACAAAATACCCACTTTTCCCAACACTGATAGAAGTGTCTACACTCCGGCCCCTCTTTACTCCACAGTTTTGTTGAATTAGTTAAAAATTACAAATAGTGAAAGAGAACAAGTAAGAGCGTTAGCTTGGCCTGGCCGAAGCTCATATACCCTACACACCCATCCGTCAAAGGGAAGATTAAAGTGGGTGGGTGACGCCCACTTTCATTTCACTTACAGATGGTAAATTTTGATCTATTAACTGATTTACAAGACCGCATTTACAAGACCACTTTCAATAGTCCAATTTTCACTACCAACCAGCCTAGGATAACAAAGAATATTCGTACTAAATTTCATAACAATATCTCTATTCGTTCTTCTGCAATCGTGATTTCCACAGACGGACGGACGGACGGATAGGGCTAAATCGAATGAGAATTCAATTCTGAGCCAGAATATATATATACTTTTCTATACCCGGCACGCCTCCTTTAATGCGTTATAAACGGAAGAACAAATTGAATATACCCTCATCCCTTCGGGTATATATACTTCCCAAGGATAATTCGTACATTTACATTTTTTACACTTTATTATATTAACGGTAATGGGAACTTTAAAATATTAATATACATATACGAAAAAATTTTATAATTTTCTAAAGAGGAGGCGTTACTTTTCAAGTAAAAACCAAACAAAGTTATGGAGAAATAAGCTTCAGAAAATAATTTAATTAAATCTAATTGAAAATTATTGATTTATCTATCAATCTATCTAATCTTATTAAACCAGTTGAAATTGTATATATATTTGTAGCTTTTTTGAGGTAGAAAACGGCTCTAAGGATTTCTTCGATATTCACATATTAGGGAGATTGAGAGATTTCAAATCGATCTGTCGAGGTGTTTTTTTTTTTTTAAAAATTCATTTTGGTGTTTTTTTTTTCTCTATTAAAGTGGTTGATCAACAAGTGTGTAAATAATTTATTGAACTTATTGACATTGTTTTTGTTTTTACATTTTTTTCTGTTCTGAAATAAAATGTCAATATATATTCAAATATTTTTATTATGTTTTGTAAAACTTAAAGAAATTTATCAACAGGTGTCAATGTTTTCAAGGCAAAAATGTTTAGTATTTTCCCTTCCGAAGTGATTTCCCCTTCCAAATTTTCCAAAGTGTTTTCCCTTCGCTTAAAAACGGCCTTTTTTACTATTAACACTGCAAAAAATCAAAACTCTTTTATTTTTTAAATTTTTCGCCCCATTAAACCTAATTCATAAAACTTGGCCTTATTCATAATTCATAAAACTTGCTTCATAGAACTTGGCAACCCTCGGAAAAAAGTTCCGAGCAACTGCTCGGGGTTCCAGGTTCTTGCTATATGTATATGCTTTAAGATTTATATATTCGAATTGATCTTGGCTACTAACTCTTTTTTACACTATACAGGCCCACAACTTCGGAAAACCGGGAATCGGACCAAAAGAAGCTGACAAAAATGTTCGCAATTTCAGCGAAGAACAATTGCGAGCAGGCCAGAATATTATATCCTTGCAATATGGCTCAAACAAGGGTGCCACGCAGTCTGGTATCAATTTCGGCAACACAAGACATATGTGAAAGAAACAAATTAGACAAAAAGTATAGATTCGATAATTTCCCTTGAAAGATCTTGACATTTTTACACATTCTTGAGGTACCCTGTATGTCTATATGTAAAACTTTATAAATTAATTCTACAACAAACATTCCTGTTTTACAATTTACATAAACTACTCCTAAAATTATTCCAGCTATACACTTTTTAAGATCTAAAGAACAATTGTTATACACATGTATGTATGTACGTCATAGCATGTATTTCTACATGCAATTTTTTATAATCATTGTAAAGAAGAGATATTTTTATATAAGTGTTGACAAAAAGCTTATACTCCTGAGAAGTATGGTTTATATCAGTGATTGCGAATCTATTTTCCGTGTGGGTCAATTTCATATAATTCTATTTTTAAATTTTACAGCGTGGGCAAAAATTATACTATTTTTATATTTAAGCTTGAAAGTAGGTCAAATACTTGGTACTTAAATTTAATTTTGATATATCTTATTAAATTCGATTTTATGCAAAATAGTTTGCGTTGTATTTTCTATATGTTTAAACTGATTAAGCCTATTCAGAAAATAAAAAATATTTTGAGGAAATGGTTAAAATATAGCATATAAAAACGTGGCGTGGGTAATCCGCGGGTCATAGGTTCGCCATCACTGGTTTATATTCTAATAGCAAGCAAATATAACAATCTAATAGCCTTATTTTCAGCACTTTCCTTCGTGCCATTAAACATTTATATGTATATTTATAATAGAGATATGTACGAGTGTACCGTAGAGAATACTGTTTAAAATAATAAAAATATTAAAAATTAACTGCCTTGATTGAAGTGGAGATAATATCTATTACACACTGGGATTTTTGAAAGAATAAGCTAAAAATAGCAGAATATGTATAGTGGATGCAAGAAAAGTAATAAAAATATTTCATCCGTATTATACATATGTTTATATATACATTTTATACATCAATATATCAATAATATATCATATACAATTGTCTGAAAAATAGGAGAAATACATACATATTTCGGAGATCATGTACGAAATACCACATTTAGCACGGTGAAAAATGTTTTAGTAATACAGCCATTTAACACACCCATTTTTTAATATAATATTAATAATATTTCACAGATACCGCCTTTACTGAAAAAATCAGATTGACTTTTAACAATAATCTCCTTTTTGCTGTTCTAAGTCTCTTTATGAAATAAATCAATGACAATTTTTAATATGCCAATATATTTTGCAATATTATTTAAAAACAGTCAGTTTCATTCCGGTAAGCGTCAATTGTAACCGTTTTTATACATATTAGTAACCCATAAATAGTAAAGATGTCGAAAAAATTTTCATCAGGAGAAATGGGTAAGAAATCAAAGCAAACTATGACCTGAAACTTTCAAATTTAAAGGTTATCGACTTTATCGGGGTTAACTCGCTTACCTCGGTTGATTTATTGCGGTTATCTATACAATATTAAACCTCCTTACGACGAGGTTATAAATTAACCTTCAATTTAACCTCGATAATTTCGTGTACACCCCTGGGAATTTTGTGGAATTGGGAAGAATTTGTAAAAATGGAACTCTGTTGCCAAATAGAACTTGATACAAATGTGCATAAATTTTCCCCACACACAACACAATCTTACTTGCCAATGTTTATAAACAAAACTCATCTAATGAATGACAACAACATGCTTTTTATTCACTGGAGCCACACAGGTTAGCGAAGGAGGTTAACGTTAACCTAGTAGCAGTTAACCAGTACCAAGCAGTAAGCTTGGTCCTTAGCGTCGCTTCTAGTAGGAAAAGCACAGGTAGAGTAGGCAGATTCCATAAACCCACGGGCTTATCCGATGCATAGAGTACTGCGCAAATGCACAAAGTAATAGAAATTCGGAAATTAAGTAGAGTTGGACCATGTTGTATGGTTAGTGGTTGGACTTAACAGTTCCGGAGAGGGAACGAACATGGAACGATTCTTTTACTCTCCGGAACTAGTTCCGGGAAACGTCTCCGGAACTATTTATTTAACACTGTTTTTACTGTAAAGCAAAAGATCCGACGTCAAATTTTTTAAAGAGAAATGTCAGCAAATGGGTTTGGCAACATAATTTTATAAATAAATTATAAATTGTAATTTAAATCAACTATTTGATACATAAAACTTCGCAGCAAAGGAATTCTGATCTTTATGGTTTGGAATAATAGAAGAAACAATCACATCGTATCATTTCGGACATGTTTAATTTACATTCAATCTGATATGCAAATAGTAACATATCTAGGAACTATTTCTTTAACATCTCTGAGGAACTGTTTAGATTCGAGAACTGTTTCCGTTTATGAATTGTTTCCTTGCTGTGACATGCAACAAATGCTGCTCATGTAACTTCGCCATAAACCGCGATTTATTAATTGGTTGTCTCCTTCCCTCATTCCAATAAAACCGATTTATAAAGAATGGGAAAAAGAGACGACTTTACAATTTCTTGTTTTGAAATAGGAACTATTCGGACATGTGAAAATACTTCAATCGGAACGATTGGAAACATCTCCGAGTTCGAATACGTCTCCGGGAACTATACATGTCCGAAACTACACAACTCTAGTGTCGAGTGGGCTCACGTAATAAGGGCCTATTTCTGATATTTTCTCCATGGCGACGTTGTCTGGTGTTCGTGTTAATCTTTTTAATGAGAATTTTTTAAATGAATCGGAGCAGGATGCAAATTCTGTGCTTACTGAATTAGATAAGGGACTGAGATCTGCCAAACTTGGTATACAATGTGAAGCCATCGTTCGCTTTCCGCGATTATTCGAAAAATACCCATTTCCAATATTGATAAACTCCTCTTTTCTAAAGTTAGCGGAGTTTTTCTGGAATGGCTCGAACCTTTTAAGATTCTGGGTATTGAGGGTATGCCAGCAAAGCGAAAATCACTTGGATAAGATTTTGAATATTGAAGCCTTTGTAAAACGAATATTTATGGTAATCCATTCAAATGATCCTATTGCAAGGGCCCTGACATTGCGCACACTAGGGGCAGTATCCAGAGTAATTCCTGAGAAGCAGCAAGTACACCATGCCATTCGACGAGCCTTGGATAGTCACGATGAGGTGGAAGTTGAAGCAGCTATTTATGCTAGCGGTCAGTTTGCAGCACAGTCAAAAACCTTTGCTATTAGTATGTGCTCCAAGATATCCGACATGATAGAATCTCTTAAAATTCCATTGAAAATGAAACTGCAGTTAATACCAGTACTCAGGCATATGCACCACGATGCAAGCACAGCTGATTTAGTAAAAAATCTGTGCATAAATCTTTTACCAAAATACCCAGCTGAATCATTCGTAATCGCTATTTTAGATTCTGCCACACAATTAGCCAGCAAAACTTTAGTCGGGGTTCCGGACCAAGTAAATCTTCTTTTGCATAATCTAAAGGACCTACGCAAAAGTGTCAGAATCCAGGTGTTGCGTTCTTTAAAAACGTTGGTCAGCTCTCAGTGCGTTCATGCGTGGCCAAAGTCTGCCATAGGAAATCTAATCGAGAAAGCTAAGAATTGCAGCGATTTAGTGGAACAGAATATGTTTTTAAGAGTTTTGTATCACTTAAGCGATTGTCCGTTAACTTGTGACGTGCTAATTCATGAACAGTACGATGCAGTGTTGAGTCTATGCTCTTCCTGTATTTGCATGAATAATAACTTTAGGGCCTGCAGTCAGGCTCTTGAAATACTGGCGGCTTTGGTTGAATATGATGGTATAACCAAAGAAAAATTGAAAGACATTACTGAACTAGTAGACACGCAAATGGAGGCCTTGGTCTTCCTAACCATTGGGGATGAAAGTTATTCAAAGGAACTGAAAAGAATTCTACGTTGTGGTGTTAAACTTTCTAGTGTCGATATAGAATTCGGAAAGCAATTTGTTCACATGATTGTAGACTTCATCAACGACGACATCGAATTTCCAACAGTTAATATGGAGCAATTGTGTGAAACCCTTGCAGCACTCTGCTCCATATTTCAGTTACGTAAATTTGTGTATGTGAAACGGGATGAAAGCAAAATGGAAACAGATGAGCCTACAGTGGCTTTTCCACAAGTGGTCAGTTCAGAAACTTATTGTATTTTATATGGATATGTCAGTGTAAATCACATATTCATATAAATATTTTATGTATATATACGTACATACTGCCATAAATATCGTTTTTTGGATTACACCTAGACATCTTTTTATGCATTACCTGCCCACAAATTCCGCCTAATTTAAACTCGCGCAATAGGTGTTGTTGACAATAACATCTATTCATTCGCTATTGGTTTTATAGTTAAACTCGGATTCAGTTATGTCGCGATATAATATAAAAAAATTGGTGAGAATTGGAAAAAGGGTACTGCATGTAAATGGTTTCGGAAAAAACAATTGCCTAGTTATTGGCAATAGAGTGGAAAATAAATTTATTTTTAACTCTCAATTCGCATAAAAAGAGGTCTAACTTACAGCCACGGTTGTGAGCCATAATAGCGCCTAACGTAATTTTGAGAAATATTAAATTTGCGTCACCTTGCCAAAGCTATTTAACTTAATCTCATCAACAGGTCAACCCCATTATGGAACACCTTCCCATCATCACAAATAAGATGATGTCTATTCTAAATTCTGAACACAACAATGAAAGAATGCATATTCTTGAGATTTTATCGGCTGTAATACTTCAAACTCTGATCGGATGCTTTGTGCCTAAGGAAGTAATGGATTGCTTTGAATTGGTGTGTCGTAAAACTAATTGTTGGACCCAGTTTCGGATAGCAAGGTCTGCTAGCCGCTACGGCCAGCATTTTCTTGCGGCGCTCATTTTTACCAAAATATCACAAAAGACCTGTTTGGATAAATTACATTTCTTTATAATCGGCCTTTCTCAAATGGCTCAAGCCGAATGCATTCTTAATTATGGCTTGGAATATGTGTATATGCTCAATAATTATGAAAAGTGTGATCCTCGATTTATTGACACTTTGGATGTTGGACCAATGCCAATAATTCAACGCTTAGAGACTGCTATAAATTTATATTGGCAAAGTTTAGCCAGTATGCGAGCAAGCTCTTCGCCTACAAACCCATTAACATTCCAGCTCGACTATTTAAAGTTACGTGCTCAGTTTCTCGAAACTCTGCTCTTTGGGGTTATTGTTAAAAATGCCCACATTATTGTACCACCACCGGCAATAGCAGGGAGTCTGGCCCAAAATTCCCGCGATTACTTGCAAAAATTTGGCCACGTAACCAATCAGCTCCGCAAACTGGTAAAATCTTTAAAAGCATGCGAGGAGTCGTACTCTAAATTTTATAAATGTGCATTCGATGCAGACCCAACAACACTTGAGTTCTTGGAAATTATGGAGTATCAATCCGGAATTTTTTCAAATATTGTAGAGACTATATGTTATGCCACACCTACTGAACCGCCCACATTTCTCATGAGCGGACTATATCCAGAGACAAAGTATTTTATTTTATGCTGTAAAAAGATGGAAGAGCTCCTTGTGCACCTACCCCAAGAATCAACAAGTTCCAAAACTATCACCAGTCGTCATTTAGACGTAATATTTTCACAGATTGAATTAATTATAAGCAGACCTGTCTGTTTGCCACGATATTTCTTCCAAGCTCTACAATCAACTCAGATTAAATTATCAGTTAGTCCCCAGCCTCGAAGTACAGGAGAACCAATCAATGTGCAGGCGGGAAGCAATTTGGTAATAAAAATTGAGGGAGTTATTCAACATTTTGGCAGGAAGTTTTCTCAGTTCCGGCGAGTTGACGCAGTTCAGTTGAGCCTGACATCGCAACTGATGTCACCACGGCCAGCTGAAGCTATCAAGAATGTGAATGACGCCGTATCCTTAATACAAACTGTCACTCCGCAACGCGATTTTTTGTCCGGCAGTTTCTTATTGCCGGTATGCAATGGAGGGCAATGGCAAGTTACACTTGAAACATGCGCTATTGATGAAAACGGTATAACTTGGAGCACTGGCCCAAAAAATTCGATGATAGTCAGAGTTTTAGACGATCCGTCAAAAGCAACCACCGCCCCAGTTCAACCTGGATCTTCGAGGAGATTTTGAATTCCGACATTTTTAATGTAATTTGATAAAGCATTTGTGATACATATATTAAATCTTGTAAACAGTAAAAACTTTTATAAATATAACAAAGTTCCACATTTTTCTTTGTTAAACATTTCGTACGTTAATTTATTGCCATTTTCGAAGAAAAATTTAAAATTGAAAATGTCGATGGAAATTTCAATCACAATTCGGGAGCAGTTTGAAACGGGCGTAATTACATTTTTTTCCTTTTATGTTAATAATGACAGAATGCCAATTATTTTATTTTTGAAAAGGATAATAATCCAATCCCGAGTTGTAACTGAATTTTGGTTTCTGTTTTTTCTTTGCGATTTCAATCATTTGCTGAACATCTTTTCGATAAGCCGGTGGCAACATCTCCTCGTGCAAGGTACATTCAAACTCTTCCGGCTCTTCCACTTTAAAAATATGTCTGCGTACAATGTCAATATCTCGACCAAGCTCTTCCCTGAAGTCGGCTATATTCGAGGGCGCAGTGTCAAAGGCGATATTGAAATAAACTCCCTCCTTGTGCACCATTCCATGCTCGCTCACTTTGTGTGGCAGAGCACGAGAACCAAGGTTTTCGATATTACGTATAATTCCGCCTTTGTTAAATATGGATTCCGCTGTCCGCTTCAAAACTGATATTATTTCTGGCTGAAAATTATGTAAACTATAAAACTTGAAACTATAAATCATTACTACTTACCCGATTCATTTGTCTCAGTACCATAGCAAGCTCATAAGAGGGCATATTTATTAATTTAGACCATTAATCTACAAAAGGTTAGAACAACCTTAGGCACAGGACCAGGGATACCCCTTAATCTATAACAGAGATAACGAGATAGGAAACTGCTTAGAGACCCATCGTATATGTCAAAAAAAAAACGAAATTTGGTAGTTAGGTGAAACACGTATAGTGTATGTGTCGTGTATATGTAGTTCACCACAAGACGTCACGTTTATATGACATTTCTTTTGTTTATTATTTTAACAGATGAAAAATGTTTAGCTTGTGAAAATTGTTTAGCTATTTCGCAAAGAAATTAGTGTTTTTAGTGAATTTTAATGAAGTTAAATCATGCACTGGACCTCGGAAGTAGCACTTGCCGGGGCTGTATACGAACGGCTTGCCATTTTGGAGCAGGATGATTGGCCTGCAACGGCAGGCATGGACATTTCAGTGCAGGGAATTTTGTTGCGAGCTCTGGTATTTTTCTCCGGCCAATCGGAGTTGATGGGTCATGTTTTGAGTGGTACCGCATCGGATCCGATATCAGCATATCAAGGCACCACCTTGTCGCACAATCATGAACACTATGTGATACTATCGTCGGGAGCCACGGTCTTAATGCAATTGCTCGGGGCTCAGTCAATCGATTTGAATGGAAGTGGAATGGAAATGGAAATGAACTTAGCATTTGGAATCGCAACGCAAATGCAGAAATTAAGAAAAGGTACTTTAATTAATGATTAAATTATTATTTAAGTGTTTTATGTGATGTTTTTGTATTTTTTTCTAGTACGGGCATTGCTGTACTTGGCCACACGGTTGCTCGATTTACTCACGCACAAATCCGCCGGATTTACTTTAGCTTTAAATCAAAAGAACAATGAAATGTATTATATATATGCATTATATAATGTATATAATAATATGTAACATATTATTTTTATAATTCAGACTGTATATTTAAATGTTACTACATAATATTGTAGGAAAAATTATTCATCTAATAACTTAAATCTTATGTATCGGATAAACACTTAATGTGGCTGTATGCATAAATAAATAAATACATGAAAGAACTTAAATTCTTATTATTTAAAAGCAATTCTTTTTTACCCTACACCCGAAAGGATGAGAGATAGATTCACTTTGTGCTTCCGTTTGTATCGCATTAAAGGAGGCGTCTGCCTGTAAGTCTGTCAGTCCGTCCGTCTGTAGAAATCACGATTAAGGGAGAACTAATAGAGCTGTGAAATTTGGGACGAATATACTTGGTCATAATAGGCTGTTTGGTATTAAATACAATACCAACATGGTTGTTTGGAACACATATGCAATCTTGCGTCCAGAAGATTTATAACTTCAAAACCATGTTCGTTATTGAACTTTTGAAATTTCGCTAGAATGTTTAGCTATTGCAGCAAAGATAAAAGGAAAGAAAGTTACTCATAACTACTGAAAATAAAGAATACACCTAAACAAACAAATGGCAGAATTCTGTACATTTAGTTAACATTATTTGTATCGTTAAATACGATATCCATGAATAAAATAGAAGATTTCATCTAAAATTTATTCATTTCGTCAATTGTGGTGAAAAAATCAATGATATTATAAAGCAGCGTTACATTTTACGTTAACAAAAGAAAATTCAGAAAGTACAAAAAAGGTAAAAGTACTTTTTGTAGTACTCGGTGTAAAGAACACAATAATTTTCTGTTCTAGGAAGTAATTTGTACTCCGCGAAGCAAGAATAAACGTTTTGTTAACAGTTCAAGCACATTTATGCACTAATGTATTTGCTTATTAAGAAAAAAATCAAATTTATTTGATATTGTAGCATACCGACAACACTGCTTTGGTACCAGAATTCATAAGAGGCGCAAAAATAGATGCGTTCTATACGAACGGGCAACACTAGTATCGGCAAATTCAATGGCGAGGTGAACTAAAATATGAGGGTATACCAACGCCATTTCATGTCTGCTCTTTTATTTTAATTGGATAATCAATTTAATTTTACAATGTTTTATTTTGCTTGAATTGTTCATAGAATAGGTCATACAGTTTCTGGTATAAAATAGTGGCGGATTTGATCGTATGAAATAATTTACATTAGATTTTTTGTTGTTAATCTGCACTTGCAATGATTTTTAAACTTAAAATACTTTTCCCAAATAGGTTATAATTAAGAAATAAACTATTAAAAACTAAAATGGATATTAAATAGACTAAATATTGGCATAAATAAATAATTACAAATTGATGTCTTCGAATTCATTACTTATATGAAAAATTAACTAAGTTGCTATCTCAATACAAACGATTTGACTTAAAAATCTGAATTGTCGTTGGGGTCTCAAAGCAGAACCCTCTCCGTCCCGATCACTCTTCATCAAGGTCTGATGTTACCCCTCTCAATCCCGAACACACTTCATCGGTGTCTGATGTTAACCCCTCTCCCGTGAACGTACCATCAACAACAGGGGTGGTGACTATGATTTTCCTATACGAAAAACCTCGTTCCCTTTCCTTGACACTCTTCATAAGTGGTCTGATGTTTGATTTTCTAAGAAGCATTTTTAGGTTTTCCACAAACACTACTTTATGCCAGAGTTGCATTTCTTAGCATTTTTCAGCAGTTTCCTATCTCGTTATCTCTGATCTATAAAACACGAGCAACATGATTCCTGATAAATTAACGTCAGCGAACGATACGTTTATCGACAATACTGCCTAGGCGGACGCCACACAGAACGCAATTCACGCGCCGCGAAATGTACGCCCGGCTGTATTACACAGAAATCCCATAAGCACGTCAGACAGAACGCGACACGTGCATTCGTCATAGGGTCATAGCTCGCATACTGGCTAAACTTTGCCAATACAAATTTAAAGCGGTCTCTCAGCGATGAATTATTGGCATGGGTCCCACATCCAAAGTGTCGAGGATCACACTTTTTATAAAATCTGAGTATATACATATATTCCAAGCCATAATTAAGAATGCATTCGGCTTGAGCCATTTGAGAAAGGCCGATTATAAAGAAATATAATTTGTCCAAACAGGTCTTTTGTGATGTTTTGTAAGCATTTTCGTATATTTATACGTATATGTATTTGTCATAGGCAGCCACAAATTCACAAAAATGTAGAAAACGAAAAATATATTTCGTCAGCCAACACAAGGGAAATAATAATGAAAGTTGAAAGGAATGCAGAAAAAGAAAGTCTTATCCCTTCTGCACCCATGTGCAGAAATAAAAGAGCAAATAAATGAAACCGGTCGAAGACAATAACAAAACACTGAACTGCTAAAGGCAAAAGACCTAAAGGAAGAACGAAAGTTTCGGTCCAAAAAGGTTTGGGTGAAATGTTTCGTATCCTGCAAGTTTATACTCGTTGCCAATTGCTTCCAATTGTGTTCACGGCGTAATCGTCGTGTAAATTATTCAAACTGATTTTAAACAGCTGATGAAAAGAGCTTCTTTACATGGCTTTATCTCTGCTGTACGATGTGGTTCTTATCAAACGATGAAGGTAGAAATTTTTTAATACGCTGCACAGATCCTGAATTGTTTTCTTTATATTTAGGAAAATTACTTTATTTATTAAAAGAGAAAAAGAAATACATTGTTGGGCGTGTTGGTGCAGACATTATTTTAAAGAATGACACCTCGGTTAGTCGCACTCATGCTATTCTGCAGTTCCAGGACGCGGCAGATAAGCTTATTCTTTCCGATTCTAGTTCCAAATATGGAACATATGTCAAGCAGGGAGTATCTAATAAAAAAGTAAATCCCGGCGAATCCGTGCATTTGAATAATGGCGATTATATTCGATTTGGCATTCTGGAGAATGAGTGGAAGGTCAATCATATGAAATTTGTTAGCATGTATTCATCTATATCAGAACATAATATAAAGCCATTGGAGAATAATCTGCAAGGTTTAGGTGGCCGTATTATACACAGATGGGAGTCTGAGTGTACCCACTTAACTATGACAAACATTAATGTCACTGTCAAAGTACTTTATGCACTGCTCAACAATATTCCTATTGTGTCTTGCGAATTCTGGAGCGATTTAATTAATGCTATCCGTAAAGGGCAACCTACTCTACCAAGTCAAGAACATTACCTACCAAAGAAGAGCGATGTGCTTCTAATAAAAAATGAGTTTGATTTTGGATTTCGCCCTGAAAGAAAAACTTTGTTTTCGGGTAAAATGTTCGTTTTCTTACATAAAAAGCATTTTGAGATGTACAGCCCTATAGTCCAGATGGCAGGCGGCACGTGCACGAACCTAAATAGTGGCTTTCAGAAGGCTTCTTTAATTAAGGACAACGTTGTTGTTGTTCAATACATTCCATCAACTCAATCTCAGATGTCACAGACTTTGAATAATATATCTGGTAAGTTTTAAATGAAGTGTGTAATTACACTTGAAAAGTAATAAATATAATGCGCCTTTCACTTGTTTTATAATAGATTTTTTGGACGCACATTCAAGGCGTGTGGTTGCTGAATATGAAATCGGTTTGGCGATAATAAACTGTTCAGTTGAAAAATACTGCAACCCCGCCTACAAAATTTTATCGGAATTAATACCAGCTACACCACCTGTACATAGAGAAGAATTTGACACAGTATTAGTTACTAATACTAATGACTCTAATTCAATTGGGCTTGCATATGATATGGATGATAAAGAATCTTCTTCCGCCAAATCGCAGGAGAGCAAGGATGCTGAAGACAGTATAATTAAGAAACCATCTGAAGCCGTGAGCAAGGTTATCCGCGATACTAATTCGCTTGATAATAATTTAAATAATAGAAATGTTTTCAATTCCATCAAGGAACCGTTAAAACGCAAACGATTGACTAACTCCGACTCTGTTGACGAGTTAGCACTTCCTGAACATAAGGTACCACATTTAGAAAAATCCAGAGATAAACTTTTTGGTACTCCGGTAAACGCAGAATTACGAGTTGCGGAAAATGATAAGAAAAAGAAAATATCGACCTTAGATTTTCTTAACAAAACCCATCTACCAACCATTCAAAAAGTTGAAACATCGGTGCCAGTTAGCAATAGAGACCCATCGTCACTGACAAACAAACGCGGGCGAATTGCAGTCATTACTGAGGATGAGAGCGATGATGAAAATGATTTATTTAATTTTGGAAGTTCCAGTGTGTCTAAAATAAAAAAAATACGCCTTGACAATGATTGTAATAGAAATGAAATGGATTTTTCAAGTCCCGAAAAACAGTTAGCTCATGATGCAGGGAACATTTTCGAAAGTGCGGATTACAAAAATTTACAACAAACGCAAGAATATCGGCCTAAAGATAACCAAAAATCTAGTATTTCATTTTCCTTTCCAAAGACTAAGTCACTTCCAAAAATAATAAATACTACAGGCTGGTTTGGCAGATCGAAAATTGATAAAGATAATATCGAACAATTGGCAAATAAGAGCGAGTCCAAACCAGAGATATCTAACGTTCAAAACAGCGAATACAAACAAAATTTGGAGCCAACTCATGTTTCCATGTTTGATAATAAATTTGTTAAAGAAGAACCTTCGAAAAATGGGTTTGAAGTGCGATTCTGCTTGGTTAAGAAATTGCATAAAAACATTCTACAAACAAATAACGACGTGTCACCTAATAACAGTTCTTATCTGAACTTCAAAGTTTTCAATAAGGTACGTGTCGAAATTCAATTCCTTACAGAATTGTAAATATAAAAACAATACCTACTTTTAAAACGTACATTAAATTGTATATTAAATACTATTATGTCTAATACTAGAATGTCTAAGGCAAGTCATATTTTACTTAATTCATATAGTACTATTACGGCCATCCTTGATGTAGTGAGCACTATTTGCGATTTTTGCGGGTTCGAAATAAGAGTTGCTCTGAATAATGGTAGGGTTAGTGGGAGACAGACAAAATCTCGAAAACCAAAACCCCGACAATTTGTGTAAAATTCCGAACGACAAAATCCCGAAATAATAATCAGGCATGTTCTGAATTCCGCATCGGAATTGCTGCGAAATCGGAATTGAATTGAATTCCGATTCCGATTTTAAAAGGTGTTCTGCAATACGGAACTGTTTCGGAAATCAGCAAAAGCAGTCGGATTTGAACATGAGTTCAAAAACCGAAGCTTTCTGAACGCTTTGTTTCCAGGCTGCAAGCATAGAGTAAGAAATAACAAGATACCAAATCAGCCAAAGTTACTCAAACCGCATCAGGGATGCAGGCGGTTTGGACGAACAAACGAAGAAAAGCATAGATGGAGAAATACCCATGACAGGCGAGAGCAGGAAGTTTGTACTATTTCGCTCTTTGTTCATGGCCTGAGGCCTTGCATTTCATTTGAATTACTTGCCCTTTCCTCCGTTCCATTGCTTATGTCACTTCCTTCTATGCACACCTAATGCCGGCACACACGCAATACACATGAGAAGCAGAAAGTAGGCAATTTGAACGATTTCTTTCTTATTCATTGGCTGCGTTCAGAACGGTCATTCAATATTCGCTGTTTACTTGTTTTTTGTCTGAGGGGGTAGAAAGGTCAGAAGGGCTGACAAAGCGGTCACCATTTTTTCTAGCGAAAAATTCGTACGCTGGATCTGCTCACATTTTCTCTTTGTCACTCATTTTCAGTGTTTTGTTTAAACCTCGTGTGGCGGCAACGTGGAATTTGGCAAAGAAGTGTTGTTGTTTAAATGTTGTAATATTATCAGCAACGCGTTCAGAGACCATGATTTACGCTGACAAGAACCAGCGAACACCGATTGACTGTTCTGAACGCAACCATTGCCCCAGCCAAATGCATTTCATGTGTGTTTCTCGCCCTTTCGTTTCGTCGCTTTTGCCCACACTCAGTACAGTTGTTGCTGCTTGTGTTGGGTAATTTTATGCGTCTGTGTTTGCTTTGGTCGTGTGTTGGCAAGGTTGTCGGTTAAAATTTTTACAACTAAAAATTGAAAAGCCATTTCAAGATTTCTTTATGTTACGCGATGTGAGAAATTAAAAATTAAAATAATTAATTAATAGACACATAGACGATAACTGACACAAACACATGCATTCCAAATTCTTCTACCCATCGTTAGCCAAAAAAGAACACCTGGCATGGAGACGCGAGAAGACAACAAAAATTTTTCGCCCGAAAATTTACATGGAATGCGACTTCTATATCAAAAACTGCCAATTGTTATGGAGAAGAGAGTGAGACCTCAAAATACTCGAAAGTGAGTGAGAAATCGGTCCAATACTGGACCGACCATACGACTTTTCGTTGTTCAAGATTCGGTCTCGTGTTATTTCTTACTCTATGCTGCAAGTCAGAATCTACATCAGTGTCGAAGCACTCTTAAGCGTCAAAACTGCTGATAAGGCTTTCGCAGATGAGATTGTGAAATAATTAACTTTTGTGCTGAACCATATTTGTCTGAAAAACAATTTCGATTTTGGCCTTGCTAAGAAAGATTTTGTAGTCAATGCACTGGATTTCGAAAATCAGGTTTTTAGAAGAAAATTCTGCAATTTAATAATAACCCTGTTTTATTTAACCCTACATTATTAAACACTTGTCAGACTACGCACTTTTGACAGTTTTGTATATTCGAGATGTTTCTGCCAAGAGTGCAAAGGCTGATACCACCCCAGATAGACAAGCATGATAATCGTAACACGATATCTCAATTTGCTACAAAATGAAAGCTCACGTTGATATCAAGAATTGATCCCAGTAGTTCAAAGCTTCTTCGAAGACATTATCCTCGAAGACGTCTTGCAAGACAAATTCCTATTTGTCGGCAAAATTTTTCATTAGCGACATGTAATTTTCATTAGAGACACAGAATGCAAACTGTCCCCAATCGGACATTGTGAGGGACAGGTCCTGCAGGTTGTCTTGTAAGCAACAAAAAATTTAAAATGAAGCATAGCAACGAGCACTTGTTATGACTTTTCAACTATACTTAAATTTTTTTTACAATTTTCAGTTTGTTGTTTCAATTGTGATTGATAAAAAAAAAAATATGACAAACAAAGACTCTCAATAGCCTAGTGGAGTAAGTGCTCGCCTAGTATTGGGAGTGAGGGCTCGATTACCGGAACGGCACGTGGGCATTTACAAAAATTTATAAATAAAATTAAATTAATATTTGTCTACAAAATATCACCATACAAATTATTTAGATAAAGTCTAAATCTGTTTTCGGCTTAAATTTACCGTATTGACACAGCTCTTTTGTTATTTTTTTTTGTTGTTGTTGTTTTCGGTCCAGACCTCAACAAACACAATTTTTTGTGGCTCCCTCTTGGGGGCGGGGCTGGAGCCCTTTGAAGTTTGAAATTTAAACACCGATATCTCCGAAACTACAAGAGATATGCTAACGATAT
Organism: Conops quadrifasciatus; assembly: GCA_949752815.1. Classification (NCBI taxonomy): domain Eukaryota; kingdom Metazoa; phylum Arthropoda; class Insecta; order Diptera; family Conopidae; genus Conops; species Conops quadrifasciatus. Next base: position 18,812,134 of record OX457079.1, read on the forward strand.
TGATACCGTTTAAAAAGCTTATAAAAATACTGTTAATTCATATAAATAACATTTTATCGAAATACTTTTAGTTTTTGAAGTAAGCGCAATTTACGGTTAGTACTTTTTTTTCCCACAAAAAAATTTTGTACATGAAAAAATGTGTAATTAACCCACATAATTATCCAAAAATTTAAAAAACAGATGCTGATACCTTACTGAGAATATTTATTTCATAAAATTTGGTGCAGGATTTACAAATAAATAAATAAAAATTACAAAAAAAAGTACTAAAAACAGTAAATTGCGTTTATTTCAAAAATTAAAAGTATTTCGATAAAATGTTATTTCACATGAACTAACGGTATTTTTATTAGCTTTTTGACAGTACCAATATCGTCAACATATCTCTTGTAGTTTCGGAGATATCGGCGTTTAAATTTCAAATTTCAAAGGGCTCCAGCCCCGCCCCTAAGAGAGCGACAAAAAATTTTGTGTTTGTTGGGGTCTACAGCAAAAACAACAAAATTGGAGCTGTGTCAAAACGGTAAATTGCTTTCTTCACCATTTGTACTTTGAATAAAAAATTATTTAATGCGATTTTGATATATATTTTATTTGGCTTTTTTAGAAATGGAACTATACACGTCAACGCAACATCATCAAATGTGGACGTCGTTGAGAATTGTGGACGCCGTTGAGAATTCGAAATTCCTTCTTACAAATTACATACATTTTCTTAAATAATAAACAGTGTTCTAAATTTTACTGCGTAGGAAGCTTTGAAACATCGACAATGCCTTGTTTTTATCCGCTGCCATTTTTTTTTGAAAAATTTTCACAACACCCTTCCATTCATGGTCTAAAACAGATTTTGTTGCACATGTATTGCGATTATCTTTTCGAGCTTTGTGTTCTTTATTTATAAATTTTTGAATATCTTCACAAGTATCTAGTTTTGCGAGGAACATTAAGTTACTGGTTTTCCTTTTGACTTCCACTCCCGTATCAGTTTTTTTTCTTGGCGTCCGGGACAGCAGAGTGGAAGATTTGTTGACTAATGCAGTGTGCTTTGTTCTTTGCTCATTGGGATATTTATAAGAAGTTACTTCCAGAGACTCGGGTAGATGTGCACCTTTCGGCAAAAGAATTGAAAAATCTTTGTTTCTAGGAAAGTGTTGATGATATTGCATTAGTCGACTATAAATGTTGGCAGAGGTGTCTGCCAAAATTATAGCGAGACTTCTTATCCTCGTTGTCACAGCTAATAATGTTAAGTTTATTTCGAGAAAAAAGTTAGTTTGTAGTAATTTTACAATGTGGTCGAATGTTTCTAAACAACAGTATTGAATTCGACGGTAAAGTTTATGTACACCCATAAGACGTAACAAAACATAAACGAAGCTATCTCGTGTTGGAATACCTTTGTTGGTTTCTTCAAAAGCCCCAAATTCTAGAATGCTAGAAATATTTTCCATAGTTCGCTCGATATCCAACTTCAACAATCGACAGAGAGCAGCATTCAATTTACAAATTGGTCTAAATAGGAGCTGCTTTCGAAATGAATTCTTACGCCGAGCCATTAAACGCCCCAACAATGCCGCTTCTTGGGCAAATTCATTACGAAGATTTTTGTCAATAAAAAATGTCCTAATGATCGTATACAGTGATTGGACTAAGGAAATAATAATTAAAATTTACAAACGCGTAAAAATTTAAATTCTTACCAATATTTATATCCCCAATTGGAATTGTTATTAGAGGTGGGTTCTTCAATTTAAACTCATTAACAAGCAGTTCCATATTAAAATTGTTGAATGCGAAATTTACAGCATCATCCAGTATACACCAGGGATGATGAAATAGGAAACCTCTTCCGCCAAAAAATATATCAGAAAACCTAATGACCGGCGCCCAATACGGCATTGTGAAGCGCAACAAATTACAATCAAGTGTGGTACCTAAATAAGTCAGTTGTGCGTTGCGCTTCCTCTTCTCAAAGCAACACTGCGCTGAAACTAAATAAGAGCGTTGCGCCAACATGTGTTTGCGTTCTTACAAACAGAAGATAAATAGGCTTATATTTACATCTTCTTACCAGCTCCAATTTTGTTGTCGTTTTTTTCTTGCGTTTGTGCTTCGTTCCTGACCACAACAAGCTTAAAAAAAATTGTCGCTCTCTCTTGGGGGCGGGGCTGGAGCCCTTTGAAATTTAAAATATAAACAGCGATATCTCCGAAACTACAAAAGATATTCAGATTATATTGGTACCGTTAGAAAGCTAATACAATATCATTAAATCATGTAATAAGACATTTCATTGAAATGTTAACAGTTTTTGAAATAAGCGCAATTAAACATTTTTAGTACAATTTTTTTCCATTAAAAAATTTTTTCTGAAATAAAATGTGTAATTAATGCATGCAATTATACTTATAATAAGAAAGTAGATAATTTAAGCTTTCTTAGAAAATTTATTTCATTACGATCGGTGCTTTATTTACGGAGAAAAGCGATTTTTAAAGTGGCAACGAACTACTTTCTGCAATTAATTCTTTATACACTTTTTCAAGAATGTGACTCTGGTACTATGCACTGTAGCTTAATGGTGTCGGTGTTGTTTTGAAGTGATAGAGCGTAACCTGCGGCGCTTTACTGACAAAAAAAAAATTTTAAGAAAAAACATTAAAAAAAACAACAATGGCGGTAACTCCCGCCATAGCTTAAACTTTCTAAGACCCAACGTTGCATACGTTGTAAAGTCTATTAAAAGTACTATTAAAAGACTGCATAGTAGCAAAATTCAAAAAGGGTAGCTTATACTTACTCTAAAAAATTCGTTTTCTCCGTAAAAAAAGCACCAATTTGAATGAAAAAAATTCTCTAAGAAAGCTTAAATAATCTACTTTCTTATTTTAAGTGAATTGCATGCATTAATTACACATTTTATTTAGAAAAAAATTTTTTTACGGAAAAAAAAGTATTAAAAATTTTAAATTGCGTTTATTTCAAAAACTGTTAACATTTCGATGAAAACACAAAATGTCAAATGTCAAATGTTTCATGTGTCTCTTCACATGAATTAATGATATTTATATTAGCATTCTAACGGTACCAATATAATCTGAATATCTCTTATAGTTTCGGAGATATCGCTGGTTATATTTCAAATTTCAAAGGGCTCCAGCCCCGCCCCCAAGAGAGAGCGACAATTTTTTTTATGCTTGTTGGGGTCAGGAGCAAAGCAAAAAAACACCATAAAATCGACAAAAAAATTGGGGCTGGTAAGAAGATGTAAATTTGTTCCGATAAATATTTTGAAATGGAAGACTTACTTAAAGATTCGCCTTTTATAATCTCATTGTGGAATTCCCGAAACATATTGCGAAATATTAAAAGGTAAAAGAAACAGGAAAAAATTCTAATTATTTGCGAATTGTTCAATATTTCTTTCCTCCATTTGTACACATTTTGCACCTCAGTGAAAATCTCAAAAACGAAACAATTTCTGCGCCCACTTCACATATGTCTGTGTACACCCCTCTTTCACTGAATTCCATTTTTCCCCTCCGCGCATGTAAAAATTGAAAATTCGAATAGCTCCGCGTTAGTGCATTGCTTATTTCGGCCACTTCCATAAGACTGCGTGTACCAATTTCATTTTGACAGGCACGCAACGCACGACGGCAAGTTTAAAAGTTTCAAAAACGAACAATATTTCGATAAACTATTATTTAACATGAATTAACGGTACCAATATCATCTACATCTCTATTGGTTTTGGAGATGTCGCTCCAATGTTGACAATGTTGACAGATGTTTTTGTTGACAAAAAATGTTGAGGTCTGGACCAAAAACAATAACAAAAATTGGAAAATACAAATTAACGAATTCTCTGTCATCATAAAGCCCCCTTACACTATCTGATAAGTCATATAACTTCTCATATGAGTTTTCATAAGATGTGTCATATTAGTCATAGCGTTTTCTAATTTTTGTGTTCTCACTGTTATGATTTGTTGTACGACATTCTGTCAAAAAACTAAGTAAAATTCTAACCTTATTCATATTTTTATATATATTTATATTCTTAATTATATTATTATATATTATTAATACATATTTCTAATTATATATTATTTATATTTTCGATTATATTATTATTTAAAATAATCACCAAAAATCGTTATCTGTCACAATGGCAAAGAAAAAAATGCAAACGCTATGATTTATCATACGGAAATACGATAAATCAAATGTGAAAAAAGTCGTATGCTTTCTCATATAAGAACTCTTTTAAGAAATATAAATTGCTTTACACTATGATAGCTGTCAATTTTGAGAACGCATATGAGAAGTCATATGACTTAGCACATAGTGTAAAAGGGCTTATAGACTGGTTTGGATTAAAAATGGAAAAAGTCGGACCAGTGGCACGCCTACTTTTGATACCAAATATAAAACTTTCAGTTTATAGAGCTACATTTCTAAGCTAGTAGCATATGTACATATAAAGCTGAAGCTCGTTTCTGTAACTCTTTTCGATCGCTCTTTTCTATTAGTTTTTTCGATTATACGTCATGCTGACGTCATTTTCTATCCTACTGTTTCTGGAAAAAAGCAATCGAAATAGGAAAATATTCTAACCGTCTAATTTTGCGATTGACATTTGTTTCAATCCCAATGTTATAGGAATGTATCGAAAATAGTGTTTCTGTAACAAAAAGGAATAGAAAAGATTCGATTGTGTTTTTCTATTGCTTATGAGCTGTCGAAAAACCTTTGTCATTTTTGAAATTCAATTTAAATTTGAATTTTCATAAGTTAATTTTTACGTGGGTGCAATCAATGGCGCCAATTACACCAGAAAAATATCTATAAAGAAGAAATGTATGAAAAAGTATACCATTCTTTGTGCCAATTCTTTGGATTAAGAAATTAATTTTTTTATTCGTGGTAATTTTAATTTTTTTTAATCCATATTTATTTATGAAGGATTGAAACGGAACCTTCTTTGTATAGTACGCCGAGCTTTAGGTATTTTCGGAAGGCTTATGTACTTAGGAATTAAATAATTTTGAATAATTAATGTTCTTTTGTTAATTATGCGGCTGACCATCGTTTTAGATATTGGGCATAGAAAGTCTTGACCGACATCTCGTAAAAAAAAAAACTTCCCGTGACATAAAAATGGAGGACTGTGCAAAGCCGCAATGAATGCAGAATAAAGGTCGTTCTCCTGCCAATATCCAAAAATGGCGAAAATTTCGTTCAGCAGCTGGATGGCTGCTTCCTTTGAAAAACGTAAGAGGTCCATGAAGCGAGCCTCCGGAATCTGGAAGGGATCCGTAGAATCTCTTAAATAACGTCTTTTAATCCGGAGCATATTCCTTCGGTTATGCTCAACAGCATACATAATTAAATGCATTTCGCTCATCTATATATATTTTTGAAGAATATTATTTTAACATGGTTTTTAAGTTGGATATATGTATACTGCGGGAATCGTACACAGGCTACGATCAGACAGGTATCGATTTGGAATCCAACTGCATTTAAACAAAGCACTAGTAACAATTTTGATGGAAATTTAATTATATTATAATTTGTGCATAGGAATTGAGCATTAAAATCATTTTCGGTCATGAAATGACCCCAACAACGTATTAGGGTTAAAGATTTTCAAAATTACTTATATTTGTATTTTTAAAAATACTGACAATTGGTTCATTTCCGACCTGTTTCTTTTCTATTAATGTTTCTTTATCAAAGCATAACAGCCTCTTTTCGATTTCCTATTACAGAAACACTAAACTTTTCACAATCGAAAACATCTAGTCGAATCGAAACGACGTCATAAAAATAGAAAAGATTTTCGATTGATATACAGAAACTCGCTACTGAAATTGTATTCGCATAATTACCGTAATGGAGGTATCGTCATAGGTATCTGAATCGGATTCGGAATAAGAAAATAAATTTAAAGAATTTAACTCATTTGAGGAATCGGAATTGTATAGGAATCGGAATTTTTAAGGCAGCATCGGGATTCGTATCGGAATCGATATAAATTTTGGCATCGTCCCATCATGATTTCATCTGTTATATAGCGACTCTTAGGGATTGCATATGCGGAATTAGATAATTTCGAAATTCGTTCTCATAAATATAATTTTCAATTCCAGAACATTCATAACGAATTCCGAATTATTAATATATTTTACTTTTTCTTGCTCTTAATATGTGTTGTAACGAGTTTGATTTTCCAGCTGGGGCGGGCTCAGCGGTCACAGTGTTCATGGTAGAGAGATCTCTGTTTCTTGCTTTACTATCGCTTCCGAATTGCGTACAATCGATGAGTTCGTCGATGATGTCTCTGACTACTTCTCGGTAGTTTAGCTCGGATGGTATATTGTTGATTTCACTTATAATAATACAAGATTATATATAGGGCAATTGCACGCAACAAAAGGTTTGCTCGCAATTAAAAGTAAAAAATTTAATAGATGCCGAGTGCCTGACAACAGACGGTCGCTTCAGGGAAAAATTTTAGAGTCCGTCTATTCATTTTTACACCCTACACCCCAATGGATAAGGGTTCACTTTGTTCTTCCGTTTGTAATGCATTAAAGGAGGCGTGGCAGGTATAGAAAAGTATATATATTCTAGCTCAGAATCACCTCCTGAGTCGATTTAGCCAAGTCCGTCTGTCTGTGAAAATCACGATTACGGGAGAACGAAGAGAGCTATCCCCATAATAGCTCTAAGGGCATAATTTGGTACGAATATTCTTTGTCACCATAGGCTGTTTGGTATTGAAAATAGAGAAAATCGGTCGAGTGCAACGCCTACTTTTTATAGAAAATATGAATTTTATCGTGCTTTTAGCTCAATTTCTCAGCTTGTAGACCGAGTTTAAAGTCCATTCCCGAGTCCTTAATCTTAAACTTAAATACTCTCCTAAAAATGGGCGTGGTCCGCCCACTTGTGACGAAAATCACGACTACAGAATAACGAATTGAGATATAGTCTTGAGATTTGCCACGTATATTTTCTTAGATATTCTAAAAAATAATAAAATAAAAAGTTATCTCCCAGAAAATAGGCGTGACACGCCCACTGGTATACGATACCATATAATGAGGTGTTTGTTGAGAAAAGCGGTGTTGTAAATGAGTTAATATATCAACATTTACTATCTGTAAATTAAATGAAAGTGGGCGTTACCCGTCACTTTTTATCGTCACTTCGTCAGATACGGGTTTAGGGTATATGAGCTTCGGTCAGGCCGAAGTATATATATTCTGGTTCGATTTCGTCTTGTCCGTTCGTCCGTCCGTCCGTCTGTGGTTATCACGATTACAGGAGAACGAATAGAGGTGTCGTCATGAAATTTGGTACGAATATTCTTCGTTATCCTACGCTGTTTGGTATCGTCATGAAGTTTGGTTCGAATATTCTTTGTTATCCTACGCTGTTTGGTATTGAAAACGGGGAAAATCGGATAAGTGCTACGCCCACTTTTTATAGCGAATATGGAATCATTCATATAGCTAAATTTCTTATGCTTATAGCTCAACTTCTTGAGCTTATAGCTTAATTTCTCAGCTTGTAGAGTGAATTTGAAGATAAAATTTTTTTCTGAGTCCACCTTCTTAGAATAAAATATTCTCCAAAAAATTGGCGTGGTCCGCCTACTGGTGTACCATACCATATAATGAGGTTTTTGGTAGAAAAATCAATCAAAATTTACTATCTGTAAATAAAATGAATGTAGGTGTCACCCGTCCACTTTTTGTCATCACTTCGACGGATGAGGGTGTAGGGTATATGAGCTTCGGACCGAAGACCGAAGTTAACGCTCTTACTTGTCTATAAAGCGTTAGAAGGTTTATTCAAAAAATTATAAAACTTTAAACTTCTTCCCGGAAAACTGGTTTTGTATACAAGCATTTATACACGTAAGTAAGAGATTCCGATTCCTATGCTAAAAAAATTATGATTTATAGAAATTTTTTTGTTTTCATATCAAATCTAAGCAACCATTTTCAAAACTTATGTCAAATGCTATTCAATAAAAAACAGAAACTGGAACTAGAGCAACGACATTTTTTCATTCCGATATCTTTCAAAACACATTGCAACAAAAATTTAAAGTTTTTATTGGTTAAAACCAGCAATTAGAAAAGTCATAATAATATAAGCGTACAAATGGCTTTTTCAACACAGAAAGATTTTTTCCATGTACCTTTTATGAATCAGTCGCTTGAGTTTGAATGTAAAAGTGCCTGTGTCAAATTAAAAAGTTATGATTCAACTATAGACGATCGTTCATGGGCCATGGATGAGGTAAAACAATCGAAGTTCTTATCCGATCTGGTAACATGCAATACTCCGGTAAGAGCGCTTTAAAAACTTCAATATTCAAATTCATAATACTGTTCTTTACATCGACATCATTCTTGATGTCTTAATAATTTAATTTTTTTTTTTCTAAGATGGCGGGATACGATGAATCTGGCGTTGGTCTTGCTTCTGTTCGTGGTGGTGATCGTGCTGGTGCAATTAGTCGTGGTGCTGATCGTGCTGGCGCAGGAAATCGAGGTTACGATCGTGATGCAGATCGTAGTCCTCATCGCAGTGCCGATCGTGGTGCTGATACAAGTCGTAGAGGTCATGATCGTGATCCTGAACGTGAAGCTGATCGTGATGCTGACAAAGCTGCTGGTCGTGGGGCTGATCGTGCAGGTTGTCGAGGTTCTGGTCGTGGTGCGGGTCGTGATACTGATCGTGGTGGGGCTGATCGGGCTGGCACAGGTCGTCGAAGTTCTGATCGAGGAGCTGATCGTGCTGCTGATAAAGGTGCTGGTCGTCGGGATGCTGATCGTGGTACTGACAAAGATGCTGATCGTGCTGGAACAAGTCGTCGGGGTGTTGATCGTGCTGGCGTAAGTCGTCGAGGTTCTGATCGGGGTGCTGATCGTGGTATTAAGTTATTACGTTTTTAAAATACATAACTATTTACTTCCACAAACCTTTTATATACAAATCTTCTGTTTTTTACATCGACACCATGACACCTTGTCTAAATCATACAAATTTATTTTTCTAAGATGACGGGATATGATGATGCTGGCGGCAATACTGCATCTATTTGTGGTGGTGATCGTCCTGATCGTAGTGCTGACAAAAATGATGTTCGTGGGGCCGATGGTGCTGCCGCAGGTCGTCTAGGTTCTGATCGTGGCGCTGACAGGGGTACTGGTCATGGTGTTGATCGTGGTGCTGATCGCGGAGCTGATCGTATTGCCTATCGCGGTGCTGATCGTGCTGGTGCAGGTAGTCGAGGTACTGGTGGGGTTAGTCGTGGTGAAGTTCTTCCTAGCGGCGACGTCTCAGTTAGTTATCAAATTTTTATAATATTGTACATAACTATATTAACTTCCACAAACCTTTTATTACATATATATTTATTTATATTTATTAGAGTTCAACTAAGTATTTAATGAAAAGTGGTGACAGTGTTCTCGAATGCGCTAATCATACTCTAGGTACACTGGATGAAATTCTTAATGACAAGAAAAGTCTACAAAAGCAACTTGCCGTTTCTAATGAACGTCTGAAAAACTCCAAAGAGGAAAATGAGAAAATCAAAGATATCCTTAATAAGAAATTTGACAACAATTTGAGTAAGGATTTTCATAATAACATAAAAAAGTTAAGTGATTCGGGAAAAGTTAGTAAAGACGAGGAAAACGATCTACTTCAACTTTATTATAAATTTAAAGATATGAATAAGGTCTATGAGGTGTCGCAAGCGGAGAATTCGTATTTAAAACGCCTTACTGAAAAGCTTTGTCAGCGTGCCACCATGGATTCAATAACAGTTGAACCCGAAACAAGGACGGATGTTAGTTATTTACAAAAGCAAGTGAATACTCTGCGCAGAGAGGTACTTTTATTGCGTAAATTTGAGGATGAGAAACTAAGACAAATAGCAAATCAGCAAGATAGGAATGTGTCGGATGAAGATGCTGCCAGGATAAGGCAAATTATCGAAGAACGCAATACGCTACGAGAAAAGTGTAAAACATTCAAAGATCTCGAAAAGCAAATTAAAGATTTGCAGAAAAAAGCACATGAAGCCGATAATATGTCGGAAAACCTATCTGCCAATTTGAACAGTCATTCTAAATATATCTGTGATATGGAATGCGAAATGCAACGTATGCAAAAGTATTACGAGGAAGAGATTCACAAGCTTAAGTATTGCGAGGAATTGTTAAAGGTACGTATGTACATTCTTACGGCTCCATTCTGGTTGTTAGCTTAACAACGATTTTAAGGAGCTCTTGTTAATGACGTTAAGTTTAGTTAATTTTGGTATTCTCAAAATACATTAACAACTAACGAGTATAAATTCACCACCAATGGTCATCTGTATGACATTTTCAGCATATTCTTCGTTGCATATCTTTATCATATAGCAAAATGAAAGATACGAAGGGGTTAATGTTTTAAGGATTTTAGAATTTAAGATGAAAAATAAGGCCTGTTTAATTATACCCTACACCCGAAGGGATGAGGGTATATTCACTTTGTTCTTCGGTTTTTAACGCATTAAAGGAGGCATGGCAGGTATAGAATGTATTATGGCTCAGAATCACCTGCTGAGTATTATTATATGTATTATGGCTCAGAATCACCTGCCGATTCGATTTAGCCATGAAAGTCTGTCTGTCTGTCCGTCCGTCTGTGTAAATCCCGATTGCAGGAGAACTAATAGAGGTATTGCTATGAAATTTGGAACAAATATTCTGTCATCCTAGGCGGTTTGGTATTGAAAATGGAAATATAACTTTCTCAACTTGTAGAGCGAATTTGAAGCTAAAATTTTATTTCCGAGTTCACCGTCTCAGAATAAAAAATACTTTTTAAAATGGGCGTGGTTCGCCCACTGATGACAGAAACGAAGATTGTAGGAGAACGAGTAGAAGCATCGTCATCAAAGTTGTCACGAATATTCTCTCCTATTTAGGGCTCTGATATCGAGAATGGAGAAAATCAAACAATTGCCACGCCTACTTACTTTTAATTAATACTGACGCCTGCCTTTGAGAACTGAATTTTTTAACTTGCAGTGCAGAACTGAAGCTCTAATTTCATTACCGTGCGTATCGCATTGGTGAAAATCATCTCACAAAAAGTTGGCGAGGTGTTTGTGTGGAAAAACGCATTTATATCACGAGTTATGTGACTTTTTTCATCTTTACTTCAAGACATGTGGGTGTAGGGATTATGAGCTTCGGCCAGACCATTTTTTGTTTTCGTTTATCTTCACAAATCATGGAGATAAGTAAATAATCCTCTGTTTTTTTATATTTGTCTAATTGGACAGCTACAAAATGAAATTTTGTTTGCTGTTCAGACCTACTCGTTAACAAAATAGTTAAGAAATCAGCTTTCAATTTTACGACAGAATACGAAATCTTAATAGCTGTTAAATAACTTAACTATTTTATTGTGCGCTTGTTATTGTGGTGAGCTTAGATAATCAGCCTGAATACCAGAGATAAGGAAATAGGAAATTGCTCAAAAATGCTGAGAAATGCAACTCTGGATGTGATTTTAACGTCAAATCGTAAAGTAGTTTTGTGGAAACCCTGAAAAATGATGACGTTTTGGCTCAAAAACTTTGACGGTATGCTACAATATAAAAGAAATTTTATGTTTTTTTTTATTAGCAAATATATTCGTGCATAAATGTGCTTGAACTGTTAACAAAACGTTTATTCTTGCTTCACGGAGTACAAATTACTTCCTAGAATAGAAAATTATAGTGTTCTTTACACCGAGTGCTACAAAAAGTACTTTTACCTTTTTCGTACTTTCTGAATTTAAGTACGTAAAGTGTACCGCTGCTTCATATGGTCATTGATTTTTTTCACCACACTTCAAGAAATGTATTTAACTATACAAAGAACCTGGGACCCCGAGCAGTTGCTCGGAACTTGTTTCCGAACATTGCCAAGTTCTATAAAGTAAGTTTTATGAATTATGAATTAGGCCAAGTTTTATGAATTAGGTTTAATGGGGCGAAAAATTTAAAAAATAAAAAAGTTGATTTTTTGCAGTGTGAATAGTAAAAAAAGACCGTTTTAAGCGAAGGGAAAACACTTTGCCTTGAAAACATTGACATCTGTGGATAAATTTCTTAAAGTTTTACAAAACAAAACAAAAATTTTTGAATTCATATTGACATTTTATTTCAGAACAGAAAAAAATTTAAAAAGAAAAACAAAACAATGTCAATAAATTCAATAAATTATTTGCACACTTGTTTACCGGTTATAACAACTATCGCTTATAACGAAATATTGGTTATTACGTCGTGATGAGTGTTGGAACGAATTTCCGTCATCCCTTGTCAATTTTGGTTTGGAGACAAACCGGTTATCAGCTAAACTAATATCAAGGTTATTACGTCCTTTTTTTGCAAATATTTGGTTCATATATCGGATATTGCGTCCATTTTCTTCAGTTGCTTTTGTCAGTTGATAATACCGTTAAGAACTCCCGTTACATGTTTTTACGTTTTGCATGCTTATCAGAATAAGAAAATATTTTGGGGTGAGCAGTCAAATTTTTAGTGAATTGAGAAATAGTTGCACGGCATTATTTCGGTGTTTTCATTTAAAAATCGCATTAACTTAACAATGTCTCAGAAAAAGAGAGCATCTATGAATATTGGACACAAAGCACATATCATCTAAAAACTTGAAAGCGGTGAGTGCAACGCAGACCTTGCAAAGGAGTTCGGTGTGAACCACTACACAATTTTTACAATTTGGAAGAATCGCGATCAAATAAAAGGAATTTTTGAAGAAAATTCATTGAGTGTTGAACGCGTTCGATCCTCTAAATATGGCCAAATAGAGAATGCTTTGCTTAAATGGTTTAATCATCAACGCAGTCTTAGTATTTTAATAAATGCACCCCTTCTTCAGCTTAAGGCCAACGAATTTGCAATAATATTTTTTTGCATCATATTTTTTATATCATTCCTGAGTGAAGAAAGATACATATATGATAAATATAAATAATTGTTGTTCTTTTTTGTGTTTATATTAATTTTAAGTATTTTTGTACCACTACTTGATACAGCGACATCCGGATATAACGACGGAATTTTCTGGTCCCTTCAATGTCGTTATAACAAATTTCTACTGTATATACAATTTTAGCTCGTTTAATAAGATTAGGTAGATAATGTTGACTAAATGTACAGAATTCCACCATTAGTTTGTTTAGAAGTATTATTTATTTTTAGTAGTTATGAGTAACTTTCTTTCCTTTTATTTTTGTGTCAATAGCTTAAACATCCTAGCAAAATTTCCCAAAGTTCGATAACGGACTTGTAGCTCGTTTCTGTAAAGGCTGAACCAGGCAATGCATATTCATGTTAAGTTTCGAGAGAGAATTAAACGAAATGTAAGCTATTCATTTCATGCATCAGTACGACGACCAAGCAATGCATGGAATAGAAATCAATCAAAACAGCTGTTTGGAGCACTATGATAAAAAAATTCTTTTACTTGTAAGGGTTGCCAATACTCACAAATAAAGTTACGAATCGTGTACGCTGTGCTTTTTAGAAACTGAAAAAATTATTAAACATTGCATTAAATTGATTAAAAACTTTAAAGGGCGTCATGTAGTATTATTTTTAATAATTTGTAGTACTTTTCTACGACTTTTCCATAGGAAAACACTAACTAAAAATAATAAGATTTTACGTTGCAAAAATTCAAGTTTCAAATCAGCGTGTGGTTGGCAACTCTTTTTCTGTTGTTTGTTACGGAAAGTGCGATCCAGAGCGCACATTTTTTTGCAAGCTATGCATGGAAAGAGAGTACGAACTTGACGAAACCATGAATGTGCACTGTATGTGTGCGTACATTGAAACCTGTGTATTCGTAGTTTTGCTCTTCACCACTTTTCTATTCCTATGCATTGCCTGGTTCCTTCTTAACTCTTTTCGATCGCTTTTTTCTATTGGTTTTTTCGATTATGCGTCACATGACTTATGACGTCATTTTCTATCGTACTGTTTCTTGGAAAAAAGCAATTGAAATAGAAAACTACATATTCTAGTTATCAAAATTTTCGATTGACTTTTGTTTCAATTCCAATGTTATAGAGACGAATAGAAATATGTGTTTCTGTAACAGAATCGAATAAAAAAGATTCGACTGACTTTTTCTACTACTTATGAGCAGTCGAAAATCCTTTGAAATTGGAAAAGCGAGAAAAAGTCAATCAAAATTTATTAAAAATCTAAGGCTTTTTAAGTTTTACGATTTGACCGAGAAAACCTGTGGCCATAAAAAATCTATAAAAAAACAATTAAAAGGATATGAACTATTTTTTAGCCCCTTTGTACCGAACCTTCTTTGAATGCTACGACGAGCTTCAGGTGTGATTGGGAAAGTTATATACTATGTCATTAAATGGATTTTGTAAAATCAAAGTCGTCGTATGGACAATTCTACTAATCATGGTCTTGGATACAGGGCGTAAAAAGTCCCGCCCTATATCCCGTAGATAGTTTCCCGTGGCATAAAAGTGTAATGATATGCAAAGCCGCAAAGTATGGGGAATTAAAGAGGAGTACTTTAAGTACTCCGCTACCCATAAATGGCGAAATTTCATTTAGGAGCTCAATGGTTGCTTGCTTTAAGAATCGCAAGAGTTCCATGAAACGAGCCTCCGGAATTTGCAAAGGATCCGTACAATCCCCTAAATTTCTTCTTTGAATACGGAGCATATTCCTCCGGTCATGTAGAACCGCATGCAAACGCATTATCATTTCGCTCATGTACATAGTATGTATGTACATGTATTTAATGCTACACTTATTATGGTGCTATTTGCCTTACCTTGCTTGTCCACCCCTCTCTTTACTATCATTTTTAATTCGGAAAGAATCACGAATAGCAGGGATCTTAGCAGGGTTGTTTTTATTTATATTTCCTTGGGTTAATTACACATTTTTGTTTGGAAAAAATTATTTTACCAAAAACAAAGAGTACTAAAAACCTTAAGTTGCGTTTATGTATAAAACTAGATAGTTCGATAAAAAATTCTTTTACATAAATTAATGACATTTTAATTAGCTTTATAACGGTACTAATATCGTCCAAACAGCTTACATAGTTTCGGAGATACAGACGATTTTATTTCAAATTTCAAGAGCTCCACCCCGCCCCCAAGGGAGAGCGACATATTTTTTTGGCTTATTGGGGTCAGGACCAAGAGCACTAACAACAAAAAACACAAAAAAAAATTTGAGTCACTTGTCTAAAGTAAATATAAGCCTAAATAACTATTTAAACTATAGCTATTTATTCAAAGTAAATAACTAATAACTATTTCCGTCGTTCAATTTAAAAATTTTACAGGTAATCCAATTTGTGCAGGACGCGTTTGCAGTCATTAATTTTCGTCCGTTTAGTTAGATTAATTTGGTATTACACCAAGAACTTTGTTTATTTTGGTTGCGATATTGATGCAATTAATATAACTTTTTTAAAATTCATTAAAACTCGTAATTTCTTCGCAAAATAGCAGACAATTTTTCACATGCTAAACATTTTTGATCTCTAAGGGCCGTTTTTTCAATGTCCAGTTGAGTGCTAATCGGGGCTTTCAATTTGTAAGAGATTTTGACGTTTGCGCTTAACTGGACATTGAGAAAACGGCCCTTAAAATAATAAACAAAGAAAATGTCATATAAACGTGACGCCATGCGGTAAACTTCACATACAAAACACATACGCTATACGCGTGTCCCCACGTAAAATAACGAACAAATTCAGTCTTTTTTTGACATATGTTTCGGCGGGAACGAAGTTTCCTATCTCCTTATCTCTGCTGAATACGGCTATTAGATAACATATGTTATCATAACAAAAAGAAAGGAAGGCTTTTTTTATGTTATGATAACATATGTTACATATGTATGTAACCCAGCAAAACCAGAATAACCGAGTCGCACACACTATGGCATTATTTTCACGAATCACTAACACGGTCTTACTATTTTTGACAATGAGTGGGAAAGAGATGCCGATATTAACGTGGCTGAAGAAAGGGATACACGATCACACGTACACAAAAATTTCTGGTACTTTTTGCCCGATGCTCTGAAGAAAATAATAGAAACTTTAACCGAAACTTCAGGTAGCGCTACTGGTTAAATAACCGATGAATTACCATGTAGCAGTCTTGCAGGGAAGTGTGTACCTCTGATTTTGGTTATAATCGGTTGTGCCGAAGGGGAACATTTCTTAAAGTGTTTTGTAAAATTTTATATATAACTCAATTTATTAGACATCAGATTTTTTTTTATAAAAAATATATAGAACTTTATACAATGAAGGGGTATAAAACAAAATTGGTGTAGGTCTGTATGAGTATGTATTATATTTTGGAATAAATTGTATACAAAAAATTATTTAGAGTGAGGTTAATATCATTCTTTCCTCTTTCAGTACCAAATAAAAGAATTGAAGGAGGACCTATGCCGTGCTCAGTGCAAGGCTCAAAATTCCGATTGTCTTCAGATTGAAATCGGTTGTTTGCGAAATGAACTGTTGAAGCATGAGTTGGCCTTAAGCGACTATGATTGTCAATATAAACAATTAATGGTGAGTTTGGAAAGTTTTTCGATAAGCCTTTGACTAATTTTTAATTTCTATCGGAATAATAGGAAAGCCCCATATTACACGACCACTCAAATGTGTGGCTTTAGGGATATTTTTTGGCCCTAAGGGCCAATTTCACAATGTCCAGTTAAGTGCTAATCGGGACTTTCGAACGTCAATTTTTAAAAGATGACGTTTGAACGATTAGCACTTAACCGGGTTAACTTAATCGTGTAAGGGGTAATAATTTTAAATTAACTTTATTCAAAACAAACAATCCACAAAAAATGTATATCAGGCCCTTATTAATTTTTTTTATGGAACCGTGATGAGGGACATACGGTACCTATTTTGTAAAAAGTCGATCTCTAAATAGGAGATGAAGGATTGTAGGGGAATTCAATCTCAATTTTAAATTTTAAAGTAAACATTTTGCTGGACAGAATAGATGTCAATAATAAATGAATTTATATCGTGATAAGACACGAACAAGCAAGAAGTATCTCTTGGGCCCTCGAGTTGTCAAGGCAACCCTATAACGGTATGTAGGGGTTGTATGTATGCAGGCGATCGACAGTGATTTGTACATATATCATTCAATTAAACTAAGTTAGAGCAAGCACTTTTCCTCGCGAACGAAGTTGCGGGCAATAGCTAGTTATATATATTTTATTATTATTATTATTATCTGTTATATTATCTAAGGTCTTATATATTAGTCGTGTTTCTTTTGTCGCTGTTATACGCTTAACATATAATCGCCGTGACAAATAAAACGAGCATCCCCGCTTACGAATCTTTTATTCAAAGCTGTCAGAATTTATACTCAAATTCAATACAAATGTTGTTTTGTGATTTGGCCGCACTGTATTCTATCCCGGCTTTTTGAGTTAGCGCCGATAGCTATCGCCGCTTAGGTTAGCGGCTACCCGCTTATTTTCCAATACACAATTTTGTGTAGGCGTATACCCGCGACAAAAGAAACACGGCTATTATAATAATACTAGCTGTTGCTCGCAACTTCGTTCGCGTGGAATAGTGCTCGCTCTAACTTAGTTTTATTGAATGATATACATATGTACACATCACAGTCGTTTGCTTGCAGTATGTATATGTACATACTCGTACATATGATATACACGACACTTTTTTATTTGGATAGGAGGGGCCCGTTATAGGGTTTCCTTGATAACTCAAGGGTCCCAAAAATACTTCTTGCTTGTTTGTGTCTTACCATGATATAAATTCATTTATTATTGACATCTATTCTGTCCAGCACAATGTTAACTTAATTTAAAATTGAGACTGAATTTTCCTACAGTCCTTTATCCCCTATTTAGAGGTTGACTTTTTATAAAATAGGTACCCTATGTCCCTCGTCAGGGTTCCAGCTATCTCCACACCAAATTTCACCAAAATCGGTGCAGCGGTTTAGCCGTGAAAAGGTAACAGACTGACAGGCTCACTTTCGCATTTATAATATTAGTATAGAAGTATAGATGTATTTTGGAGATTGTCGAATGGGATTGGCTTTTGTTATTGTAATCGATAGGTAATAAAATATCCCGGAACGAATTTTCGACAGAGGATTTTAAGTAAAGTTTTTTCTACATTTCTGGTTCTAATTATTTCAAATTAAAAAAGAAATCATATAACATTTTATTTATATTAAGAGATTATTTAACTTGTTTTTTTTCATTTCTACAGAACGTTATTGATGAGTTAAGGGGTAATGCAATACAAAACCTTCAAGACACTAAAACACAAACAATTAGTAAAAATGTTGACGAACTATCATTTTTTGCTAGCGTCACTCTTGAAGAAATAATGAAGGAATTAAATAAAAGAGGAATTACACCAGCGCAGATTTTGCCTGAAAGAGGTCCTATACCTATTAATGGAGTTTATAGCGCACAAAAACCGCCTGAAAGAGAAATGCGCAGAGCTTCCAAAATGCAACCTGAGGAATGCTGTCGGGAATTAGAACGGCTACAGGATGTCGTGCGGCAATTGGACAAAGAAAAGGCGGCGTTAGCAGATGACTATGCAAATTTTCAAAGAAAGTCTAGCGCAGATCGTGAGAAAGTTCATCAGTCATTCGACGCCCTTACCGGTCATGTTGGGCAACTAGAGAAAAAAGTGATAGAGCAAGGAAAAGAAACAGAGAAAATTGAAAGGGATTTAAGCCAATCTTATAATCTGGTAAAAGATATAAGCGATGTTCAAGTAAAAAATCAAGCACTGACTAGCGCTGTTAACGCAATGAACTACCGAGACGATCAAAAACTTATTGACGAACTTAGAAGGCAACTACAGGACGCATTGCAAAAGAATGCACTTTTGAATCAACAAAATGAAGATTTGCGCAAATTGCTCGAAAGTAGGGGAGTATCTATTCCGGCCACGCTTACTAAAATACCCGAAATAATGCCAAGCGAAAAGGTAGCACCTGGCGCACCTGGTAAAGCACCTGATGCAGCTCCTGCTACAGCACCCGGCGCAGCTCCTGCTGCAACGCCTACCGCAGAACCTACCGCAGCACTTGGCGCCGCTCCTGCTGCAGCTTCAGCTCCAAAACCTAGCGCTCCTTCTGCAACTGGCGAAGCTCCTGGTGCAGCACCTAGAGCAGCTCCTGCTATAGGACCTGATGCAGCTCTTGCTGCAGCCCCTGGTTCAGCTCCTGCTGCAGCCCCAGGTGCAGATCGTGCTGCAACACCCGGCGCAGCTCCTGCTGCAGCACCAGCTTCAAAACTTCCTTCTGCACTTGGCGAAGCTCCTGCTGCAGCATCTAGCGCAGCTGCAAAACCTGGCGCTGCTCCTGCTGCAACACCTGGCGCAGCTCCTGATGCAGCACCTGGCGCAGCTCCAGCTACAGCACCTGGGTCAGCTCCAGCTCCAAAACCTGGAGCAGCTCCTGGTCCAGCACCTGGCGTAGCTCCTGCTACATCACCTGGAGCAGCTCCTGGTGCAGCTTCAGCTGCAGTACCTGGCGAAGCTCCTGCTGCAGCACCTGGCGCAGCTGCAGCGCCTGGTGCAACTCCAGCTCCAAAACCGGGCGCAGCTCCTGCTGCAGAACCTGGTGCAGCTCCAGCTTCAAAACCTGGCGCAGCACCTGGCGCAGCACCTGGCGCAGCCCCTGGTGCAGCACCTGGCGCAGCTCCAGCTCCAAAACCTGGCGCAGCACCTGGCGCAGCTCCTGGTGCAACACCTGACGCAGCACCTGGCGCAACTCCTGGTGCAGCACCTGGCGCAACTCCTGGTGCAGCACTTGGTGCAGCACCTGGCGCAGCTCCTGGTGCAGCACTTGGTGCAGCACCTGGCGCAGCTCCTGGTGCAGCACCTGGCGCAGCTCCTGGTGCAGCACCTGGCGCAGCTCCTGGTGCAGCACCTGGCGCAGCTCCTGGTGCAGCACCTGGCGCAGCTCCTGGTGCAGCACCTGGCGCAGCACCTGGCGCAGCTCCTGGTGCAGCACCTGGCGCAGGTTCTGGTGTAGCACCTGGCGTAGCACCTGCCGCAGCTCCTGGTGCAGCACCTGGCGCAGGTCCTGGTGTAGCACCTGGTGCAGCACCTGGCGCAGCTCCTGGTGCAGCACCTGGCGCAGCTCCTGGTGCAGCACCTGGCGCAGCACCTGGCGCAGGTCCTGGTGTAGCACCTGGTGCAGCTCCTGGTGTAGCACCTGGCGCAGCTCCTGGTGCAGGACCCGGCGCAGCTCCTGGTGCAGGACCCGGCGCAGCTCCTGGTGTAGCACCTGGCGCAACACCTGGCGCAGCTCCTGGTGCAGCTCCTGGCGCAGCACCTGGTGCAGCTACAAAACCTGGCGCAGCACCTGGTGCAGCTACAAAACCTGGCGCAGCTCAAGCTGCAGCACCTGGTGCAGCTCCAGCTGCAGCACCTGGTGCAGCTCCAGCTGCAGCTCCAAAACCTGGCGCAGCTCCTACTGCAGCACCTGGTGCAGCTCCTGCTGCAGCACCTGGTGCAGCTCCAAAACCTGACGCAGCACCAGGCGCAGCACCTGGCGCAGCTCCTGCTGCAGCACCTGGCGCAGGACGTGGCGCGGCTCCCGCTGCAGTGCCTGGTACCGCTGCTGCTCCAACAGGTGTCGCAGCTCCGGCTGCCAAGCCTGGTGTAGCTCCGGGTGCAGCTCTGGCTGCCAAGCCCGGTACCGCTCCGGGTGCAGCTTTGGCTGCCAAGACCGGTGAAGCTCTTCCTGATGCAAGAAATGATACGTCAGCTGGTATGGAAGCAGGTGCCAAGGCAGATCCTAAAGATGCAACCAAAAATAATGAAGTGGGTATAAAACCAGGAGAGGCTGGTAGAGAGATGGGTGGTGTTCCCAGAGCGGTATATGCTGATTCTGGAGAGCCTGGATATGAAGGTGTCCTTACAAAGGCCCGCTATCCAAAAGGAGATTTATATGGTAAAGCAGGAGAGTCTGGGAGAGAAATCGGTGGTGTTCCCAGAGCAGTAGTTGCTGATCCTGGAGAGCCTGGATATAAAGGTGCCCTGACAAGGCCCCGTTATCCAAAAGGGGATTTACTTAGTACCAAAGATGGTAGAGCAGTAAGGCCGTCTGGACGGAATGATGAAGAAGTCTATAACCAATTTGTGGATCAAAATATTAATAAAATGACATTTAATCTAAAAGCTGGCAATGATTTGGAAAATGAAGTTCGAGCAATACTTGACTCCTTCATTGAAGAATGTGGTTACTTGTTTTGTAGATGCACTCTACCCAGAAGTAAATTTCATGGTTTATGCCATAAAATCTTACACCAAGGAATAAATAGTTTAACACTTAAGGAGCTTCTTTACATGGCTAAAAAAATCTCTATTGCCGCGGACAAATTGAAACCAGGCTGTTTGATCAGGATGTTATTCTCTGACCAGCACACAACTCAAGATGGTGACGATGAAGATAAAAAACTGAAATGTTGTAATTGCAGAAATGCTTTATGTTGCATTAATTCGGAAGAAATGTTAAAGGGAAAGGGTATGTTCTATTCCTATATACGATATTTAGCATATCATTTTCTATCATACATCCGAAGGGATAAAGTAAATTAAATGTAAGTCTTCTATTTCTACCGCATTAAAGGAGGCATGGTGGAAATCTAAAAGTAGATGGCTATATTCACCCCGAACAAGAATATATGTATGTATATATTCCTGAAACGATTTACAGCATTATTCGGCAACGCAAGAGTAGAACACCCATGGATTCTTCTCGTTTTGCCTTGTTTATTTTCGGGTTTTTTATGGCAAACAACAACAAAGGAAAATAACAAAGCAAAAACGATAAGAATGCTTGTTCTACTCGTCTGCGCTCCCGAATCATGTCTTCTTTAACTTCTTAGGCGTCGCGCAGACTAAGAGCGTAACGTAGCGTGGATCAATGCAACAGATTTTCGTTGTTTCTCTGCTAAAGAGTTTTGACGAAACAACAAGAAATAGTTGTAAATAGAGCTTCCTGGAACATCCTCCTAAGAGAAATAGTTAACATTTTAAAATAAGAAAAATAAGAAAATAAAAAAACATTTTAAAATAAAAAAAACCTATTTCAAAAAACTATTACAATAATTACAATACATACTCGTTATACTTCAACGTATATATTGTAATAATTTCATTTTTAACCAATGGAAAATTTAAGGATCTTCCCACAAATTCACCAACAAAAAGTTGATCGGATTACTTTCGACAGAAAATTCCGATAAATCGAAATGCAGAAAACCTCAATTCCGACAAATACGCAAACATCGGATTCGAATATCGGAATCAGAATACAGAACACCTTCGAGAAAAATATGATCAAAATCAAATCCGAATCCGTGTGAATCGGAATGCAGAACAAGACTGAATATGTAATTTGGCTTATAAAAGACGTTTGCCACACTGTTCTTACAATTGCAATTATTGCCAAAGTCTAGATTCTAAATTGGTGTAATATCGGCTTAATAACGAGTCGTGTTGGTCCTAAATTTTAAACTGCTACTTAACATTATGAATAACGATTATGAATAACTTTAGTAACAGTTTACTCACATCTTACTTACAGCTTACTTTAAGTTTAAAGAGCAGGGGTTTGGAGTTAAAATTTTGGCAACACAAGTAAATTTCTCAAATTTCTTCAAGGGAAGGAGTTAGTTCCAGTGTCAGTTTTTACGAACGTATCAGCAGTTAAGCTTGGAGGCAAGAATGAGACTCAAGTACTTGGCTTTAGAGGAAAGACAAAGAGGTTACCCGTTTAATTCTGGCAGATTGAACTTAGTAATTTTCGTCTTTGTGGTGAACAGCACGAGCTCTGTTTTATAAGGGTTAACTGACAGCGGCATGCCCAGTTGCTTAGTATTTTTAGAGCCCGTTCCATAATCTTACTGATGATGGAAGGGACAAGAGAGGAAGATAATATTTCCTTGAATTTTTGCATTGTCTGCCCGGCTCCGGGAAATAACGCCCAAATGAAATAAAGCCCACTTTTTTTATATGAATATTTGAAATCGTAAAATTTGGGTGTTATTTAATTTTTTTAGGCTTTACTTCATTTTCAAAAAAATGAAAATGAAATAAAGCCCACTTTGGACCCATAAATAAAGCCCACCTTCAAACTTCAAAGTTTATTCTGGGCTTTATTTCATTTTTTGTAAAAGTTATAAAATTTCTGAAAATGAAATAACGCCCAAAATTACGGCGTCGACTGAACTTTAATGCAAAAATGCTGAATTTTAATGCAGAACTTTAATGTATGCAGAAAGACCCAAAATAGAGGAAGAGTTTTCAACAAGAAGATGGTTTTGTTGGCTAAGGGGTTTTAATCCCTGCCACGGCCGAAGGCCGGCATTCAGAAGGACACTTTGCCTGCGCAGAAGGACCCTGAATAGAAGAAGAAATTTCAGCAAAGAAGATGGTTTTGTTGGCTGAGGGTTTTAATCCCTGCCACGGCCGAAGGCCGACATGCAGAAGGACACTTTACCTGCGCAGAAGGACCCTGGATAGAGACCCTGCATGCGGACGTTCCGCCGTGGTAGGGATTAAAACCCTCAGCCAGAAAAACCATCTTCTTTGCTGAAATTTCTTCTTCTATTCAGGGTCCTTCTGCGCAGGCAAAGTGTCCTTCCAAATGCCGGCCTTCGGCCGTGGCAGGGATTAAAACCCTCAGCCAACAAAACCATCTTCTTGTTGAAAAGTCTTCCTCTTGGCATCCCTTGCTG
Source organism: Conops quadrifasciatus (assembly GCA_949752815.1). Classification (NCBI taxonomy): domain Eukaryota; kingdom Metazoa; phylum Arthropoda; class Insecta; order Diptera; family Conopidae; genus Conops; species Conops quadrifasciatus. The sequence continues at coordinate 18,836,027 of OX457079.1, forward strand.
AAAAGTATTTGTATATTACATCGTCTAGTAAGTCTAACAGCTACTTCGTAGCTAACGCATTTCAGCATTAATAATGCCATAAAGCAATAATGCCCAAAGTCGGCCTTATTTTATTTTTTATGAAATAAGGCCCTATTCGGCCAATTCGGCCCTATTCAATTGGGTGTTATTTCCCGGAGCCTGTCTGCCCACATGTGAAAGTCTTTAAGAATATGGTATAGTCCATATTACTTTCGAAATTAAACTAATAAATTTCAAAATGAGAATAATAAACTTCAATATGAGAATAGTAAATATATGAGAATAGTAAAGACGAGAATTTTTTGTTTTGCAAATTTTGTTGAGAATGCGTGGTTCGCCGGTTATTAATGGAGAATTTTTAATGTATTTAGCTGCAAGTAAGGTCTAATTGAATTAGTTTAAAAATATTTTTAATTATCACAGACAAAAAAAAGAGTAGTTGGTCCACTAATACTTAATCTTACCCATGCATGGGTAAGTAAATTCTTTTTTTTAAATTTTGAAAGTGGTCATTTGTAGCCTTAAAACCACATTTCCTTACAAGCTACACAAAAAATTTCACAATTACCAAAAAAGCTAATAAATCAGAAGTAAATATTGCCTCAGACATTTTGAGATGTAGTATAAAAATATTTTTTAATTTAATAAAATGCAAACCTTTAAACGCGAAAAGTGTGACTTAGACCATTTTCATAATTATGGGCACATATCTGAAAATGGGCAAGTTTGGGCAGGTTAGGATTGTAGTATATTCCATATATGTACTTTAGATTGGCGTATAATAAATATTTTTTTGAAGTGGAGTTTTCTGGAGTAATCAAACGGCACCAACCAACATTACTAAAAATTACGCAATTCACGAGTAAAGCACCTTATTTATTAAATTAGTGTGTACTTTTTATTAACTTTTTTTAGCTTCTGATGAAGCTCCTATACCAATGTGTAAAACATAATAAAAAGTGCTTACTAAAATAATTTATAAAACTGAAAACTAACTGCAACAATGTAAGCTTTCTAATGAATAATTAATCGCTATTCTCGTATTCGGATAGATGCCAACGGAACAATAATTATTTATTATGCGTAAAAGTTATTTCATATGTTCATTAATATGTCTAGATAATGATGACATATAATTTTTTGTCCTATTTGGTATGTGACTTTTGGCCACCTTTCCAGGTCTCCGAACCCATAGTGCCATGTGGTGAAGATAAATATGTATAAGCAAAGAACATAAAATAAGCAATATATGTATTGTTTATTGTTTGCTATAGGTTGTAGGATAAATATGCTTCGGTCAGCTTATTTTCGTTATTTTTATTTATTTAATATTTTCGTTATTTTAAGTTTACAAGCTCGAGCGTGATATTGAGATGGCTAGAAAATACCTGGACAGTTGTAAGACCCGTTCACAAGGTACATATCGAAGTCGACACATTGAACAAAGTGAAGAATATAACGCAGCACTATGTCAATATGAAGAAGAGAAGTATGTTAATTGAAAATAAATAAGCTTTCTGTTATTGTAAAAAAATAAACCAATTTCTTTTGTTTTGTTAGGAATATTACATACCGCCCAGCGAAATCTATATCGAAAAGCAATAGCAAGCAACTCAAACAATTAAAGGTAAATTGATTTAAATTTGGCTACTTGAAATTAATTTATATTTTCTACAGGCACGTGTTATGAAATATTCCGAATTTGGACGATAGATTGTGTTTGAAAAAATAGGAGTCTCTTTTCTTTGTTTTTATTCATAACATCTACATATGATATACTATATGTATATATATTTTTATAAAATGTTTTAACAAAAACAAAATTTTAATATGAATTCTTGCCATGCATACATATGTATGTTTGATATTATAAAATATACTATGAATTTTTAAGGACAAAATAATCTTTTTTACAAACGGGCAAAACTTTATCTTAATATATTTTTATATGTGTGGATATTTCCTACACATGCACTTGCAACCCCCACATGCACTTGTAAAATGTTGGCTACTAAAAAAAGTCTTGCTTTTCTCTAACCATAAACTTAATCATAAGAAGAATTATTTTAAAAGTATTATTACGAGTGATGAATTATGAATTATAAGGCTAATATTGTATAACGCGACTATTATACAAAACGCCAATATTTTTAATAACATCTAAAAAATAAGGTGATCAGAAAGTCGTCACACAGTGTTTCTCTATACAATTGAAACGGGTTGGTAAATCTCAAAAGACAGAATTCCGACAATTCTTGCATCGAAAATTAACTTGTGCAAATTCGTGCACATAAAGCATAAAACCCTCGTGCAAGGTTTTTATTTTGAATATTCCTCGAAACAATATTTTTTTCCTGAACGAATACATTAAGATACAAAATAAATTATATTTCTGAAAAACCTGTTCTTTTACCTTTAAAACGGTTTATAATATATGATACACTTTCTACTTTAGTTCATGTAGCTTTAGCTTATGAAAAAGATGTTAGCAGAATCCTCCGGTAATGTGAATTTTTTACATAGAGGTTTTTCCGCTTATTGAAGGCCATCAGCCGCCGCAGGGATCATAACCCTTAATCATCAGAATCATCTCGATAATGTGAAGTTTTTTGCATACAGGTTTTTCCGCGTATTGGCGGCCTTCGGCCGCGGCAGGGATCATGACCCTTAATCAGACGCCTCTCGGTATTGTGAAGTTTTTTGCATATAGATTTTTCCGCATGTTGGCGGCCTTCGGCCGCGGCAGGGATCATAACCCTCAATCAGCAGAATCCTCTCGGTAATGTGAGGTTTTTGCATACAAAAAACAAAGCTTGGCATACAATTTGTATGTCAAATTTTTGACAGTGGACTATAACTCTCAGCAAGCAAAACGCTAGATTCGCAGCAAATAATAATTCTGGAAATAATACTTATTTTATGTGTATAATACAGAGATTAAAGGTCGTGTGATGGTGACATTATTGCTGTGATATGTATAACACGTATTTGTTAGATATTTTTCACGAAACCAAACACACACCGCTACGCAATATGATTAATTCGGGATTTCGTTGTTCGGGAATTTAAAAAATCGTCGGGATTTTGTCTGTCTCCCATTGCGGATCACTAAAAATATTAAGCTTTGCCAACGCATTGTTATTACACAAACAATTCTTCCTGTAAATTTTTATATGTTGTTTCTATTGTTGTTGTTGTTGCTATTCTTGGCTTCCAAGTAGCCGAAGCTTACATAGCCAAAGTAGTAAACATGCAAGCATCCAACATCAAGATCGCTGATGAGGAACGGTGGTTCGTTCCGAAATGGCCATACGATCTACCAAAAATTGATCTTAACGATCCACCAGAAATTAATTTTCAGAATTAAAATTAAAATTGATCTCAACGATCCCTTGAAAAATTGTATTCCACAAACAATTTTAGCTTAAATTTACCGTTTTGACACAGCTCTAATTTTGTTGTTACTTCTTTTGTTGTTGTTGTTTTCGGTCCAGACCCCAACAAATACAAAATTTTTTGTCGCTCCCTCCTGGGGGCGGGGCTGGAGCCCTTTGAAGTTTGAAATTTAAGCACCGATATCTCCGAAACTACAAGAGATATGCTAACAATATTGGTACCGTTAAAAAGCTAATAAAAATACTGTTTAACATTTTATCGAAATACTTTTAGTTCTTGAAATAAACGCAATTTACTGTTTTTAGTACTTTTTCTTCCTACAAAAAAAATTTTTCCAAGAAAAAATGTGTAATTAACCCATTTTTTTTGATAATTAACATGATTATCCAAAAATTAAGAAAGCAGATGGTAATGCCTTACTGAGAAAATTTTTTTAAAACTAATTTTTTAATGTAAGTATAAAGTACTCTTTTGAAATTTTACTACTATGCATACTTTTAGTAGTACGACTTCACCAAGTATGCAACGTTGAGTTGTATTTTAAAAGTTTAAGTTATGGCGGGTGTTATTTTTTTTGAAAGCAAACTGAACAAAAAAATTTTCATATTCATTTGCAGTTTATTTTGAAGGTTTTAACACCAATACCACTACAACAACATGCCATAGTGTACCAAAGTCGCATTACTGAAAAAGGTATAATAAGCTAATTGCAGAAAGTAGTTTGTTTTCAATTTAAAAATTAGTTTTCTCCGCAAATCCTGCACTAAATTTTATGAAACAAATTTTCTCAGCAAGGCATTAGCATCTGCTTTCTTAATTTTTGGATAATTATGTGGGTTAATTACACATTTTTTCTTGGATAAATTTTTTTGTGGGAAAAAAAGTACTAAAAACAGTAAATTGCATTTATTTCAAAAACTAAAAGTATTTCGATAAAATGTTATTTGACATGAATTAACAGTATTTTTATTAGCGTACTAATTAACGGTACGGTGACGGTACCAATATTGTTAGCATATCTCTTGTAGTTTCGGAGATATCGGTGTTTAAATTTCAAACTTCAAAGGGCTCCAGCCCCGCCCCCAAGAGGGAGCGACAAAAAATTTTGTGTTTGTTGGGGTCTGGACCGAAAACAACAACAACAACAAAAATAACAAAAAAATTAGAGCTGTGTCAAAACGGTAAATTTAAGCCAAAAATACCTTTCAAACGGTATCTTACACGTCCCGATAACTCACTTAGTTGCAGAGATATAAACTTCCGGTCCAACGGCAAATTCTAACCATTTCTAAAAAAAAATTTTTTAAATCGGAGCTAGGCATCTATGTATGTTCAACTTGTTCCAAAGATTTATACAAAAATTAATATCGATGAGTAGTACTCATCGCTATCACTCAATCGACTGAAACAGTCTGTGACCAATTGACGGACAGCCGTTTTGCGCAAATTTTTTATCGTTTGTGTTTCCCTTAATTGAAGCACCCTGTCGCACTAGCTAGTTTCTGAAAAAATCACTTTTATCTTGCACCTCTTTCAATCAGGTTTTATACATCTCGAAAACGCGCACAAATTCAATATAAAGTATAATTAAAGTGAAAATCTTTATAAAAATAAGAAATAAATTGATAATATCAATTGTTTCTTATCAGTATGCAAGCCATCAAGTGTGTAGTGGTTGGAGATGGCGCCGTTGGTAAAACATGTCTACTAATAAGTTATACAACAAATGCTTTTCCGGGAGAATATATACCAACAGTATTTGACAATTACTCGGCGAACGTTATGGTAGATGCCAAACCCATTAATCTTGGTCTTTGGGACACTGCAGGCCAGGAAGATTACGACAGGTTGCGACCCCTTTCATATCCGCAGACCGATGTCTTCTTGATTTGCTTTTCGCTAGTTAATCCAGCATCCTTTGAGAATGTCCGTGCAAAGTGGTACCCCGAAGTTCGTCATCATTGCCCCAGCACTCCGATAATTTTAGTGGGCACAAAACTTGATTTGCGGGACGATAAAAACACTATTGAAAAGCTGAGGGATAAAAAGTTATCTCCAATAACTTACCCACAAGGGCTTGCAATGGCAAAGGAAATAGGAGCAGTTAAATATTTAGAATGTTCCGCTCTTACTCAGAAGGGACTGAAGACTGTGTTCGATGAAGCCATTCGGTCGGTTTTGTGTCCAGTTCTACAGCCCAAGTCAAAGCGCAAGTGTAGTTTATTATAAATTAATACTTTTAGACGCTTTTTAAAATATAATACCTTTATCATAAGGAATATCATGGAGTCATTCAGAAATTTAATGACAAAGCTAAGAACCAAAATTGTAATTTGTAGAAAATAAAAAAATAATCGGTAACAGCTATTTCATTGTTCGCAAGAGTTGCATTTGGAAGAAATGAAAATGAAAATGAGCTCAATTCAATCCATGTATTTCTTAAGTATTGTTCGTCTACATTTATTAAATAGCTATACCACTAAGTGAAAAAGATTTGAAATATGTGATTTACACAATTACGCGGTTTATTTTCATAGCAATATATTTTTCCATTTATTGAAGAAAAGTGAGATTTATATATTTAGTCAAACCTTTGTTCTAACTACGTAACTAAAGTTTTACTGCTTTAATAATTTTATGTGTTTAAAGGAACATATTTTTAGTTTTAATTTTTATATTCTTGTAAGACGTGTTTATTGCATTACATTTTGGAAACATGCTTTATTGTCAAAGCATGTATTGTCATGTATTATTATATTATAAATAAATCGTAAATAAAATTTTAAAGTGTATGAAATCAGAACTATATATATTTTACCGCTGTATGTATAACTTTTTCAAATAAACCCTATTTACGGTAAGCAAAGTAAATAGAAATGACAAATTTTCGTTGCAGAGTTAATGGAAGCAGGGCGATTTCCGCTATTTCAAATTTTTAGAAAGTTTAGCATTCAGTGAAATGACTAAACGCGTTTTATCGAGAATTCATACAATACCAAATTCATACAATCGTATTTGCACCAATTGAATGGAATAACAAATGTCGATTAAAACTTGCAATTATCGTCCCGCCACTACACTTTGCTTAAAAAATACACTTCAAAATTAAGTTAAACGGTTTTATAATTTATTCATCCATATATGTATGTATATTTGGCACAAATAGGAATCATATAAAAATATTCGATGTAAAATTTATTAGAGATAAATGCTTATATAGCATATAAGAATTAATATAACACTACTTAAGGTATCTTGTAGTATTGTATGTTTATAATCTAGATTTGGTTTTTGTGGCTAGTCTTATAAATCGTACGATCTTAAAAGCTTCTTTGGGAATAAGCTTTATCTAAAATTCGTCATGACGACCTAAAGCTTCCCCAAAATCTGTGACTTGGGATCCTACAAATAAGTCGTATTGGTCCATAATTTCCCTTTTCGTCAATCTCTCATCGGAATCCTCATCGGCTTCAAAAACCAAATGCTTTGCTTCACTTTCAGCATTATCGAAATCTTTCGGTACCACCCAGCTTCGAACCTCTTCCCGATTCAAAAATCCGTTCTGATCAAAATCACGAAGTTTTTTAAAGCTTTCGCGTTCACTTGAAACCCACTCTGGCTCTTCTTCGTCATCTTCAGACGCAGTATACATGTCGCCAATATATTCATCAACGGATATTTTGCCATCTTTATCCTTATCAATATCTTCGATTGTTTCTGTTAATACCACTTCGCTCATCTTCGGATTATCTTCCGGGTGTAAGAACGCTGCAAATTCTACTTTATTGAGATTGTCATCCATATCTTGATCGGCGACGCCCCACCGTCGTCGGTCGCGTTTCAACATTTTTCTATATGAAATGCCATTTTCTTCGTGATCTAACTCGTCTGTGTCCAATTCCTCCATAAATCCATAAACATTATTGCGGTACGTTTCCCAGCTTATTGTGCTGTTATCTTCAGGGTTGTATTGCTTCCACGTACGATTTACATCTTCGTCAATGTAGCGCCGCTGGGTGTATTGAATCCATTTTTTAAGTTCTGATATGGTTACAAAGCCGTCCTTATCCTCGTCAATTTTGTCGACTATCTTGCCAAGGCGACGTTGACTCTCTTCTGGAGAATATTTGTCATATTCCTTTGCTTCATCCTTCCCGAGAAAAGCTTCGTGGTCGTATTGCGTGTTATGGTGACCACTGTCGAAGTGTTTTGCGCTAGCCAAGTCGTTTTCAACGGGATTACTCTTTACCTCATTTCGATTTGGAATACAAAAAACGACACCGTAAATTGATAGAACTATTAACGAACATATAAACTTGGACATTTTAATTTCTTGTTACTACCACTGATCCAAAAACTCTGGTTTTATCTTGCTTCTTTCTCTATGTTTAAAACTGCTAGAAAGACAGGAAATTGCCCTATCACCACTTTTTGTGAAAATGGTAAAATAAATTTCACAGTTTCCGTATGACGCTGTATTTCACAACTGCATAGAGTGCAGATTTTACGTTTTTATTAAATAGTTAGTAGCAATTAAAACAGTGACGTGGCGTGATTCTCAAACAGATTGTGAGCTTAATAGGTGAAGCACATCCAAAGCGATAGCGAAGGCGATGTGCGAGAGAGTTGTCAAACGGCGGACGGCGAAACAAAATAATAAATAAAATATTATTTCCTTGAGCAGTGGAAGAGCAATGACAAGACAAGAGCAGTGGAATCGCTATGGAAATAGAAATAGATCGACTGTTGGCGACGTTGTCGCAATGAAATAAGGGGAAATTTATTTTTTTCTCATTTCCCATAAGAGGCCATGTAATTTTAACATTCACTATCAGGGCCGCCCCTGTGTTTTGCGGGGCCCGGAGCAAACCTGAAATTACGGGGCTCTTTATAAAAATAAACTAATTACATATCAGTAAAAAAGTTATTGCAAGATCATGTAAAAACGAAACGTAAACGAAAACGCGTTTTCTTTTGTACTTTTCGTAGTTTTGTTGGTATTCGCAATGAATTTACTGTAAAATCCACGATAAACTACGAAAAGCACAAAAGAGAAATGCAAAAGCACAAAAGAGAAACGCAATTTCGTTCGCGTTTCGTTTTTACATGATCTTGCAATTAATAAATAAAATACCTAATGTAAACTTTCAACATAATTATTTAAACAAACTTGCGGAAATTATTAAATTATTAAATTGCGGAAATTAAAGTATACTTTATGATTCATTTATCGCTCGTTTCGCTTTGTTATTTTCCAAATTTGTTGTTGTTTACCAGCAAAACCAAGAAAATTAATAAAGCAGAACGAGCAATAACCGAATCGTTCAACTACGCAGTTGATGAATGTTAACAGGGACTTTGTCTCAGAGTGCGTTATTTGACGCTATTTTGACTGGCGTGTAACTATCCTACAGATAAATCCTATCCTATTTTGACTGGCGTGTAACTATCTTACAGATAAACGCAAAATATCGTTATATTAACTTCCGGTGAAACTTCAGTCGTCTGTTTTCATGCGATTTAAATGACAGAGAGATTTTTTTTTATTGAAAGCCCAAAGCGCAAATTTCTCTTAGCAAGAAGTGTTGCAACTTGTAAAACAAGAAGCATAAAATAATAGAATGTAAGAAAACCGATAGTTTCACTGCATGGGAAAACGTTGCAACCATTTTCAATGCGGAGGGAGGAGGTATACCTAGGAGCAGTAAAGTATTGAAGGCAAAATATGAAGACTTAAAAAAGCTGTCAAATATATTAACTTCGTAGTTAATTTCCAAAATATGTGCTCAATTAAAAAGTTCCGGCACCCAGCACGTATATTTCATTTGTCAATAACATGAACATGACATTTGTCAATAACTGCCGTGTAAGCTCGCTACACGCTGGTCCAACCACCGTGTAATTTATCTGTCGTGTTGTTTATAGTTATCCGGCAGTTTACTTTTACACGGAGGTGAAACAACGCGTATAGACATTTACACGCCGGATAAATGTACACACTACTTTACACGGAGATGGAACAACCGTCCCTAAATCAAACAAGTTAGAGCAAGCACTATTCCACTCGAACGAAGTTGCGGGCAACAGCTATGTAGCTTCTCATATAATATCCATAGGTAATATATGAGAAATCTATATCTATATCATCCATATAATATCTCATATGAATGAGCGAGAAGCGAAAAAGTTGAGAATACGGAGGTGTCTTGTCTTCCTTCGTCTTCAGCCTTTTATCACCAAACCAGAATTTCGAATTTGAAGTTGAAAGGAAAAATTACCAAATATAAAGCAACTGTATAAAGCCATATATAAAGGACTATCAATGTATACAGTCTAATTTTTCTCATATTAAAGTAACATATATGTATGTATTTATAAAGAAATGAATGATGTAAACAAAAATTAAAACGAAATTTAGCTCATAATTCTCGATTATTAATTGCTCGAAAAACCAATTTTTGACCAAATCCGTAAATAAGCATAGAAAGTAAAGTTTGGTTTGATTGACTTGTATAAACCGTCCTAACTGTTTTCAAAGTTTCGATATTTTTAATATGCCGCAGGCATACATGAACATTTATACTTACATACGTACAAGGTTGTTGATATTATCAATTTTCACAAAGTGATATATCAGTAATCAGAAAATTTCGGCGATTAGAATTTAATTTTCAGACTGCTACAGAGCAGAATGTTTTTTCGGCGGTCCTTATTGTATTATAATGCTGTATCTCCTAGTCCCAGTAATAGGGCATTTCTGATGCGGATATTTTCTAATTTGCAACGTTCTTTTACTGTGGGACTGGCACAATGCTCCGAGTAAGTGTGGTTTTTTCAGTCCTGTATATTACAGTATTAAGTATCGTGCCACTTTTAGAGTTAATGTGACTTTCGTTAGAGCTAATGGTGAAAAAATCAAAACGAAAGGAAAAGTTGGTGACACTTTGTTGGATGTTGTTGTAAATAATAGCATAGATCTGGATGGTTTTGGCGCCTGTGAAGGTACCTTGACATGCTCTACATGTCACTTGATCTTCAAACCTGTCGATTATGAAAAGCTGACAAATAAACCTGGTGAAGAAGAACTTGACATGCTAGACTTAGCTTATGATCTTGCTGATACTTCCCGGCTTGGTTGCCAAGTTACTCTGACGAAAGAAATGGATGGTCTGGAAATTACTGTCCCAGCAACAATAAATGACGCTCGGACTATGTAGCATAGGTGTAGAAGTAAAACACCTACGACATGGGACATAACTTGCTCAGTGGGAAATCATTTTGTATCAATGTTAAGTACAAATGCTTGATATTTAAGAAAAAAGAAGGCGTCAAATGTGAAGTGCTTTAGAAACTAATTACTGTTTGGTAAAGTATTGTAATAAATAAAACCTGTATAAAATCCACCCGCACGAATTTCAACCGAACATTACATCGTTCTGTAAAAAGGTTGTTGATCGAACCGATTATATTATTAAAAATAAAAAAGGGAGATGAGCAGTTCCAATAATTTCAATCGCTTATCGTGTAATTATAATAGTGATAGTATCATAAATAGTTCAATTTAAATCGTACAACGATAAAATATATATATTGTATTAGTATTATAAATCCAATATTAACAACTTATAAGAATGATTTCCTGTGGCTACGATTTTCGCGTGATGTATATCATTTGAAATATATTTGTTGATTTTCTCTCGGATTTTATTTTTGGTCTTGTAATTATATATTTTTTACTAAGTGGATTTTAAGATACCTTTTATTGTAGGGACACCTAATTTCGTTGGGAATAGTCGACGGATGAGTATTTGTAATTTTATTAAAAAATTTAGCGTTTTTCGTTAACCAAATCTTCAAAATATGGTTGTATTTGTTGAACTGTAGTTATTTTAAAATTACAATTTAAAATTATTAATTTTAAAATTTTTTGTACGCGTTTGTCTGTTAGTGCCCTATTACATTGCAAATTTTTGATTGATAAATCTGTCAAATTGATTTTGTTTTTTAGATTACTACACATTTGTATTAGGTCTGTTTCTTAACGCAGTTTGTAACGAGTTTTTCTTCCAGTTGAGGTATGCTCAACGGTCCCAGTGCTCATTTTCGAGGGGTATCCAAGCCCTCTTTGTTCACCAAAACTTCCGAATTCCGCACAATTGACGAGTTCGTTAATTAATTTACTGACTACCTTTTGGTAGTTCAGCTCGGTCAATGTGTGGGTGATTGTGACTTAGATGATATTTAAGTTTAAAAAAAAGCAGTTAGCCGCTAAGGGCCGACAAAAACTGGAGGTGAACGTGCAGCTCAGCTTCTCATTTATACACAAGCTTATGGTGCTTCACAGCTGCACCAGTTATGCCAGCTCCACAACTAAAATTAAATCTATTCAATTTTTCTCTCAGTTACACTGCTTACGGTACTCCCAAAAAAATGGTGCCTACCTTTTACTGAAAATCCCATAACATTAATTTAGTGCTGCCAACTTTAGAAAGCAAAAGGAAACAGACAAGTTTTTGAGAGAAACTTTACGCCTAGGAAAAAAAAGAAATTTTTTTGTTTCTTCTCTATTTGCTGAAATTTGTGTTAGTGGAATCGAAAGAGGTAGTCGCCGGTCTTTGCAGTTTGACCAGTGGGAATGAGGAAGGGTTTTTTCATTTCTTTATTTCCCGACAATTTTCAGACGCTTCTACGGCGGTCTGCTGCCTGCCTGCTACGACGATAAATATCGAGAGGAACATGCATTTCGTATTTGTGGAGAGATTTGCACATTATCAGGCCCTTATCTGCTGCCTTCTGCCTTTTCTACTCCTTTTCTTAGTACAATTTTCCCCACAGTACTCCGTCTTTTATTTATTGTATTTTATTTATTGTTATGCAGAAAAAACATAAAACAAGCTTCTAACCATACATTTCTCCTTGGATATTTTGTTTGCTTTAAATTTTTCTTTGTTTGCTTTAAAGTCGAAGAAAGCGAAGCAAGCAAGCGTGCATTGGGTCATTGCCTTAACTCCCATGAATTCTTCTCAATTTTGTTTTATTATTTTCGCTGAACAGATGTTTTGCTATCTGAAAAAAAAAAAAGCAGACGAGTCCCGATTTGACATAAGTTGTTCGTTTCTTACATGCTTTTCAGGTCTGTGTACGAAAACATACGAATTCTAACCTGCGTTTTTATGTCATACAACACCCATCGAAAATCCATGCGTTTTAATACAGCTATGAAAGAATTTGTGCATTATGTTTCTAATCTATATATACATATAAAAGAAAGTGTCCGAAGCGATGTAATCCCATAACTCGAGAGTGGCCGAACCGATTTTGATGATTTGTACTTTGATGGAAAGGTATTTTCTCAGTACGGGTTTTTTAAAAAAAAAAGAAAAAAAAAATCTAAAAAAAAGGTCAAAAAATCATAATTTCAAAATGTCTTATTTTGACCACCCAGCGTGTTACGACAGTTTTTTTTCAATTTTTTTCAATTTTTTTTTTCATTTTGAAAAAAATCTTCTGGATTATGAAAGTTGAAGTGGCATTGTTAGAATTGCATTGTCTTGCAATAGTTTCGTTGTATTTTTGGGTGGGACCGAGTCCGCCGGGGCTACTAGTAACTTATAAAAACACATTCAGATACATTTTATAATTTCACTTGGCATTTATATCTGATATATTTTGTGAAGTATGCACAAAATATTAGCCCCAATTTTCGCACCAAAACGCTGTAATTATTTTGTTTACAGTCGGCCATCAGTTTTATACCAACAACAATCTTACATCAGCTCTAATAATATTATCTCTTTTCCTCGCGTTTATTTACAGCGACCTATAAAGTCACTTTTCTACACCTAGGGTTCTGTATACCAGCTCACATAGCTGATAAGAGAGGTTCTCTCAGGTTCTCAGTATTTCTAGATAAATTTTTGAAATTGTGTTGTCGGTAGTTCGAGTGTGAAAAAAATGCATTATAAAATGGAATCGAAACTCCTCCGTTTAATCTGTATTGATAATGTAAAACTGAACAGAGCAAAAGACGAAACGAAACTATAACGAAAACCGTATAGCTATCGGTTATCACGTTTTCGTTTAGTTAATAATATTATTAATATCAAATACAGATATATGTATATTTAAAACTACATATGTATGTGTCGAAAACCATTCGTTCGATTTTATTGTACTATAGATGTTTTTGTTAGTGGACGAGTATATGTTACGGTAAATTTGATTAATCTGTGATTATTTATAAATACCGGTTATTATGTATAATCACCGCACGAATTGGTAAATGTGATAAAAATCTTGCATGCGATTTTATATAATTCCAATGTCAATGACAGTATAAAAATTATAATTATGAAACAATTGTAGCATAATATCACTCTTATTTTATTAGTAAGTCGATACTTACTCGTACATGTAAATAGAGTCAACCCTCCTACAACGCGACACTTCTGCAACGCGATTCATAAATAAAGACAACTTTTCTTACAACACGATTAAAAAAATGTACTTTAACAAGTAAGATCGTTATCTTCGGCCTAGCCGAAGCTCATATACCCTACACCCGCATCGAAGTGATAAAAGTTGGCGGGTGACACCTACTTTTTGAATTTACAGGGAGAAAATTTTGATCTATTAACTCATCTACAACGCCGCTTTTCCTACCAAACACCTCATTATATGGTATATTATATAAGTGGGCGTGTCACGCCCATTTTTCAGAATATATTTTAGTCTAAGATGGTGGACTCGGAAATAAAATTTTAGCTGAAAATTCGGTTTACAAGCCAAGAAATTGAGCTAAAAGCACGGATGAGTGTAGATTTTCGATAAAAAGTGGGCGTGGTACTGGTCCGATTTTCCCCATTTAATACCAATCAGCGTAGGATAACAAAGAATATTCTTGCCAAATTTCATGACGATACCTCTATTCGTTCTCCTGTAATCGTGATTTCCACAGACGGACGGACAGACAGACGGACGGACATGGCTAAATCGAATCAGGAGGTGATTCTGAGCCAGAATATATATACTTTTCTATACCTGCCACGCCTCCTTTAATTCGTTACAAACGGAAGAACAAAGTGAATATACCCTCATCCCTTCGGGTGTAGGGTATAAAAATTAAGAAAAGCATTTAGAATAAAGTGGACTTGTGTACTTGACATAAGCACTTAGTTCTTAATTTTTAAAAACGTTAATTATTTTTTTAAATTAATTTATTATAATTTTATTAAGGGATTTGTAATAAAATCTTATATATTAACTTATTAAAGTTTCATTTAATTAATTTAAGTGCAGTTTTTGAAACCTAACCCCTTCTTTTTCTAGAGTTCATGCCTCCTACTACGCGACGTATTATCAGAATGTATCTGTCGCGTTGTAGGAGGGTTGACTGTATAGCGTATTCTCCTCACTGAATTTTTGCGCATTCTGATCTTTTTAAGTAATAAGTGAAAATCTGAACTAAATGCATTTTTTCATGAAATTAATTTTATCCAGAATAATGCCGAGACCGACATTGAGCGCTAGGTTCAAAGAATCATAAATTAATCCGTCTGATACCAATCCAAGGAAAATATCTCCATATAAAATAAACATTTAATTTGAATTTATTATTATTATTACAACAATAATTTAGTATATACAAGTAAGTTTAAGATTATCTAAGTATGATTTCACTTAGATCCTAGTTTTTCGCTTTCTTACATATATTATAGCATATCGTTGTCAGTATTCATTTATTTTATCGTAAAAATCGGGCGCGTTCGGAAGCCATTATATTCTTCGCAGAAATATTCTACATGATTTATCTTATATAATTCACATTGTTTTTCGTCGTTTGCAGAATGAGACTTCGTTTTAAAGATGAATTTAACAGAACAAAGAGAAATGAAGTAAACGAACGTGATCATGATAATTACAACACAATTTGCAAGCTTGCGAATGAAGACAGATGGATGAATCAATAGTATCATGTGGAATCAATGGAAGCGGTATTCATAAATAGTGTTTACTGGATACTTAGTCAGTTATTTTTCAGTAGGAATGATATGTAATTTGGTATGATTTAATGGATGATAAGTTTTCTAGCTGCAGGTTTAGTTCACGTAGGTCATGGGTGCTCCCTTTTTGTCGAAGTGACGAACGCGTACGAACAGAAAAGCGGCCACGAGGGATGCTACTGCGAGCACCAACAGCAACATCACCAGCCCGCCAACAAAGCTCGGCACTGACATACAAATTGTTTCGGGATCAACCGAGCGTGCCGACTGGATGACGACGGTTTCGTTATTGGCATTACTATTGAGTGCAAAGTTTACATCGCCGGGCGCCACGACTTGAATAGTTCGGCTTGTATTTACATCCGTTACTTCTTGTGTATCACGCTTAGAAATTCGTGGCTTGAGTTCTATGTCAATAACATCACGTCGCTTCCGCAGACCTCTTAGATCATCAATGCTTTCCACCGAACGCGGGCGGCCGCCAAGAGACACTAGATTTCCGCCCTCAATATTATCTTCTTTCCTTTTTACAGTGCTGTATTGGCCGGATTGACCCGGCAATGGTGGCGGCGGTAGATGTATGTCATCAGATCTTTGTGGAGGGGGTTGGGAACTTGGAGAACCGGAATCTACGTTATTCAGGGAAGACGTTTGTGCTTGCGGAGAGGGCACAACATCGAGTTGATTTTCTGAATATTCAGCATTTGTGTCGGCATTGGGATGCCGCGGATCTGGATATACTGCTGGCGGCAAGTTGTTAATACTGAAGTCATTTCGATCATATGATTCTGAGGGTCCGTATTCAGAAGAAACTGCGTTTGTTCCGATCTGTGGTATGCCATATTCGCCTCCAGGTAACCCGGCCCCACATTTCGGTTCGGGACAGTTATAGCGACAGACTTGAATGACGCACTGGAAATGGACATTCATCGAGTCAGGGAATTTGAAGGCCTGGAAATATGCGAAACTGACTACGGACGCAGACGGTCCAAAGTTTTTAATTTTCTGGAATTTGCTCATAATTTTGGGACGCACAACGCAACCGTTTTGGTCAACCAATTGAATGGGAGCCCGTTTGCCGTCATGAGCCACGCAATTGCGCACTAACATATCAAATTTATTTTCATCGTCTTTAATGGCAAGTACCATTGTCATAGTTTGGCCAATTTTGACAATACCAGACACCTCAGAGGCCCAGGGTCCCTTACCAACTTGAATCTGCATCCAACATTGTAGGTTATCTCCTAGAAAGTTTGCTGTAACGGCATGCAACATGTCGACCTGGAATGGACGGAAAGTAACGGCCTTTTCATAGAAGTCATACCAAGTACAACGAAGCTTGCGGGCCTGGTCCCAGACTTCTTGCACATATGGATCATACTGAATGATGATCGTATTTTCGACATAGCTTCCGGATGGTGTGGGCGCCCCAAACCCCCCCGCGTTGTGATTCGCTGAACTGCTCATCCCGCAACTATTTAAGAAAATCTCAAATGTTGCACTTAAATGACCGGTTCCCGGCTTCAAGTGTACACAATGAAGGTCGCTGTAGAAACCTTTGGAGAAAATCATTCCATAAAATGGACGATCGAACTCAATGTTCACTCGCATGTGTGTCTTCTCGCACTGTACTTGCAGGTGCTTAATCTGCGGACTGTCATTGCTTGCCACCAGCGGCCAAGCATCTTCCGATATTTCGTGGTTTGTGCCAGATCCTAGAGGTCGTTGCGGTGAACCATAAATGGAGGATGACGACTGTGGTCCATATACCGATCTGTGCTCGAGCGGTAGAGCCGCTGAATCAACGTCGCAGAAAACACTCTGTGGCAAAGAAAAAGATCATAAAATAATTTAATTTCATTTCGTTAACACTTTTTTCATTTGGCAAAATTTTAATTTATATAATTGAAGGTTTGGAATAAATATTTCAATATATTTTTGGAAGGGACGACATATTGCATTAGGGCATATTGTCTTAAACGATTTTGAGATCAACTTATTGAGCCAGAAATTAAGTTGCAAGACCGACGCACTCGTATCTTAGACCATAGACCACCTTAAGAACCGACGTATCTTAAAATACACAGAGGGTCCGCATAAACAAAAGTTGTTCGAGAAAAGTCCTCATAAGTTTAAGGAACGAACTACATAAGCTTATGAACCCGTGCAATATAACACTATAAGTATCTGAATTAGTACACCGTTATGCCACAGATGCAAATCTTCTGTGCCAACCGAGGGTCGGCAGCCTTTCTGTAGTTAAGAGTCATTAACTTCTTCTCTGTGGTAATTTATTTTTTTAAAAAGCTAAATATGTATAAGTACATACATACACATCCATAATATTACAAAAAATATTATATCGGTTATCTGCTGAGGAACAAGTATGCGAAATCTGCCGCGCATTTTGATGTGTGTTACAGTTAATTTTCCAACACTACTAAACTATTTAAGAGCCACAAGTATGATTATACAAGCGCGCGGCTCGTGTTGCCGACCCGTGTTCTACACCATCTATAGCCTGCTAACCGGAAAATAACGATTAAATAAAATAAAGCCCACTCTTTTTTTATATGAAGATTTAAAATCGTAAAATTTGGGTGTTATTTCATTTTTTTGGGCTTTATTTCATTTTCAATAAAAACTGAAAATGAAATAAAGCCCACTTTGGGCTTTAATAAATAATTAAACCCATGATACGGTGTTAGCCTTTTCAGGGTATATTATTGTGGGCTTAATTTTTTTTTTCAGCCAACAAAACCATCTCCTTGCTGAAAAGTCTTCCTCTATCCAGGGTCCTTCCGCGTGCCGGCCCTCGGCCGGTGTAGGGATTATAATCCTCAGCCAACAAAACCATCTCCTTGCTGAGAAGTCTTCCTCTATCCAGGGTCTTTCTGCATGCCGGCCTTTGGCCGGGGCAGGGATTATAACCCTCAGCCAACAAAACCATCCCCTTGCTGAATAGTATTTGTATATTAACCCGTCCAGTAAGTCCAACATTTTTCCTTATTTCATTTTTTTTGGGCTTTATTTCATTTTTCGGAAAAATTTTAAAATTTCTTAAAATTAAATAAAGCCCAAAGTGGGCATTATTTCATTTTTTTATGAAATAACGCCCATTTTGCCAAAATTAAATAAACCCCGCATTGGGCCTTATTTCATTTGGGCGTTATTTCCCGGAGCCGCCTGCTAACACCGTATCATGGGTTTAATTATTTGCCCTGAAAATGCCCGATGCCCGATTGGCCTAGATTTCCTTTGTCAAAAATGGCTGTGTGGCCATGTTAGAATTCTGCCATTATTTTCTTACACGCGTGCCCGTAAAATCAATACAACCAAGCTACTTACCGATTTTTACTTTATACATACATATATTTTCATAGATTGTTTGTTATTTTTCGCGCTGACGCCAGTGTCACCCTCAGCAACCCTTCCTTCCTACGCTTTCGGTGGAAACTTCTCGCAGAATTAAGAAGAATTCCCACAAAATAAGGTAAGAATTAGCCGAGGCTTCAAAAATATTAGTTAAAAGCCATCAATTCGATTCGGTCCCAAAATATTTTTGAGACCACCAGTTTATTAACCGGAAAATCCATTCCAGCAAAGCAGAAGATTCATGTATAGCGAAGAAACTTTGTTGTGTGGTTACATTTTGCGCACTGGCGCAATATTAACCATATCTGTTGAATGCTACTTGATCGTAAATCCGAGGCGGCTTGTGCTAGTGCCGTGGTCATGTGAATCGATCGCTCTGATTGTGCGCCGCATATACATATGTACATACTAAAAGAAAGTCGAAACTGCCACAAATCAGAGCATAACTGGATATTATCTTCGCTGCAGCTCAGTACAAACAGACGGAGCTGAGCGGCAACAACAACATATTTGCGGTGTGTACAGCTTATGGCACAGCTTAAGCTGATGATTCTTGATTCCATTATAGCGTTGTAGATTTGTTCAAAACTTAATAGAACTGCTAATATATACAAAAATTATTCTGCTAATATATATATATAGATATATATATATATATATATGTATATATGTTATGCTAATATATACAATATATATATATTATATTATATTAATATATATTATATATATATATATATATATATATATATATATATATATATATATATATATATATATATATATATATATATATATATATATATATATATATAAGAAGAATATAATATATATATAATATAGTATTATATATAATATATATATATATATACCGTGCACGCGCAGTAGTGTGAACACCGTAAAATATGAACACCCCAAAATATGAACACTTTTTATTTTGCATTGAGTACTCTAAAGAGTGAACAAGACTTGAAAGCTCTAAAAGATGAACAATATGAAACATATTTATATGAATGCTTACATATTGAAAATACATAAATACATGAAATTTTCGAATTTTTAATTCACTGAATTCCATATTATTGCGAAATGTGCGTGTTTGGCTTAAAAATTACAAGTTCACGCGTGTTCAGGGCATACGAATTAATTCATACGCAGTTCAAAAAAGTTTTTGTTATTAGAAGAAAAAGCAGAAAACAGTTACTGATTTTTTGAGTAGTTACACTACGCGTTTCATTCTTTTGAAATGAATACTTAAACATTTTTTAATAAATATATTAAAAAATTATATAATTTTTGATTTATAATTTAGCCGGTAAGTGCTGGTATTTGGTTCTTTTTAAATAAAATTAAATTTGGTTTCATAAAATATATATATATATGTACATACTAATATTTATGTATATATACTAAGCGTATACTAGCGTATATATATATATGTATGTATATATATATATATATACATGTGTTATATTGTATATATGTATATGTATATTATATATAATATTATATTATATATATATATTATATTCTTCTTATATACATATACATATATACATATATATTGTTGTCATATAATATATATATATATGTATTATAATATATAATATATATTTTATTATTATATTATATATTATTGTATATATTACGTTGTATATATACATACATAAGTATGTACATTTTCTATGTATTACAAATTGCAATTATGTACAAACAATATGATGATTTTTAAAAATCCTTTTAATGCGGTAAAAATTCTTTTAATATAGCCGTAGCATTATAGCGACATTTTTTAAAAATGTCGCCCACTAGTGGGCGTTCCAGCTTTAATGCTGGGTGGTAGTCATTTAATGCATTTTTTAACATTGAAATGGAAATTTTTTCAAGTTTATAGCGTTATTTATGGCTTTATTTCTTATGATCGCAACGTTCAGCGAACTTACTTACCTTCGTTCCGAGTGTTAGGCCTGTATGATACACCATTTTTTGTAAATTCTAAACAACTTTGACAACAACAATTTACAAGCATATGTATGAAATGTTTCAGCGGTTCTCTATTGATCCCTTTCTTACCAGAAAGGGATTTTCTATAGGTATCTAGCTTACACACCACTTGAAAAACAATACGGAAAAAATTAGTATCATACAGGCTTAACCGAACGTGTTTTGGGAAATACGAAAATGTCAACGAAGCGAAAATAAACCGGAATCGATGAGAATAGCTGCGTTCGTTGACAAGAAACAAGGCCTTTTACATTTATATTATAGTAAGCTGTTGGTGTTGAAAAAGTTGACTGCCTTATTGACCGGGGTAAATAATCAAATTTATAACTCCGTTGAGTAGCTTGGTCATACGTCTTCTTAACCTTATCTATGAATCTGCTCTTTGGGAATAATCTGAATGCTTACGGGTTGCTCCAAATATTATTATAAAATCAGTAAATAAAATTATTATAAAATAAATTCTTCCCACGACTAGTCTTAAAGCCTTTCGCTATAAGCCAAATATGTACATGCATATGTATATTTATGCATATGCATATTTATGTATATGTTTGTATTCTAAAGATGTACTTACTTTTATGTGTAGTATCAGGTAGAGTAAAATCGTGATAGTGGGATATCGAAGGTGTAGTCCCATTTTCAGACCACTGCGTTTAGGAAGCCTAAATCCTAACTATTATGAATTTTGTATAAAATTTCGTAGGACATTAACCTCTTTAAGGATTAGAAACGGCCCTTGCTGATTAAATTATGTCTTTGGTATCTGTAAGAAAAGAGTTTAGTTTCAAAAACTTTGATTTCTGGTTTTAAACTGTTTTAAAGTCATACATGTTTTCGGTTAAATTTAGTAGTAGTAGTAGTAATTGAGTTGTTTTTTTTTTTTTTTTGTGTGGAATAAGTCCATTTCTACCTAACAATTTAAAAAAACTTTTAATTAAAATTATTATTGATTGTTAGGAGTTTAGTGTATTCCGCTCAATAGCAGGTATTAGCTAGTGTCTACTATACCTAGTATAAAATATTAAATATTTAGCAGAAAAAATAAAATACATAAAATGGAATTATAAACTGGCTGAGAATATGCTGAATGAAATATAAAAGTAATGAACCGCACAAAATGCAGCATGGGAGAAAATTCTCCATTAAAAAGAATTTTTTTATTTCGAAAAAAGGAAAGACCTAATAAATTCTATCTTAAACAACTTTTAAAATCAATAATTTTTTAAATAAAATTAACACTAAAAACACTAAAATAAATAAAATAAAACACTAAATAAATTTAACACTAAAAACACTAAAATCAATTTATTAATAACACTAAAAGTAAAAAATATATCGTTTAATAGCACTCAGCAAGAGCTTTAATTGGATATCACAACGGACAACCCCAAGGGGGTAGTTACCAC
The DNA here is from genome assembly GCA_949752815.1 of Conops quadrifasciatus. Taxonomy (NCBI): domain Eukaryota; kingdom Metazoa; phylum Arthropoda; class Insecta; order Diptera; family Conopidae; genus Conops; species Conops quadrifasciatus. The sequence continues at coordinate 18,858,228 of OX457079.1, forward strand.
TTCCGCCCCAAAACCCCCAAAAACGTGAAATGTTTTAACCCATCGAAAAGCTCCACATTAACTTATTCTAAATGAAAAACCCCATGTAAATCCATCCACGTTTACTACCCAAAATTAGTATGCAATTTACTGCCCCTTAGCCATGTTTGTGTAAGTTGATAAAAGTTATTATCTCAAGCAAAATTACTCAGCAAAATTACTATGTTGCCACTGTATGAAACTTTAAGATCTATAATAGGAGAGACATACAGAGATTACTGTCTTACCTATTTACCATCAATAGTTCGCTACGCTACCTGTAAAAGAGAAATGAATTTAAAATAGAAAATTTCTGTTTATTTTTGTTATCTTAATCAAGTAATTTGCATTTTATACTTGTTTATTTATATCTTCTTTTTTAAATAATTGAAATTTGATTTACGATTTGATTTGACGATTTGTTCAGGAGTTCTTGTTAATGAGGTATCGTTAAAAGAGGTAGCTAAAAGTAACTTTAATGAACTTTTTGTTCTTATCTGTTAATTGAGGATATATTTGTAAGGAGTTTTAAATAAATCCGTTGGTTTTTTCTTAACTCTCTTGGCCTTCTGAAAGATGTCTGTTTTTTGGGGTTTTGAAACTATAACTCCGCGATTTCCAAAAATTTCGATTTCTGTTTTTTTGTTATATTATATAGGGTGAGAGGATAAGAAAAGGGGTATGTTTTTGGAAGAAGAAAAATTAAAAAACTTATAGTGCATTTAGCGACATTAAACAATATATTTTTTTTCTTCTGATAGCCATTAAGACAGCATTCACCTATACCCGGTTTTGTACCCGACAGACCACGTCCCTGGGCGCTGGAGGCCTTTAAATTGACAAAAGTTGAGTTTTACTAACAAAAGTACCCCGAAATTTACACCTATATAGGTATACTAATCGGGTATATAGGTTTATAGGACCATGAGGGTAGACTTGTTTTTTATTTAAATTTAATAGGAGTATTTGTTATTTAATAGAATTAAACCATTCCTTGACTGGCTAATGAACTACAACTAATTATTGTGTAAACAATGAGAGGATAGTACCAATAGTACTTTTATCATACCCAGTTGGGTTTTTTTATATAAAAATGAAACATGGATGGCAATATTCCAACAGCACTACAGCTTTTAAAAGGCCGACGTCTGAAACTACTTCGTGCTGCGCTCACTAGAGCCAGCAAATGCGATGCGGTGTTGATTAGTAAGTATGCCACCAATATACACTAAAGCAGGCACAAATACAGAGCCACAAATACAGACGCTGCGTTATGCTCAACGAAGCAAGGAATCGCACTGCGTGACGGAGCCAAAGAGTGGTAATTTCACTTAAAGCTCGTTCATCAATTGCAACAGCTTCGGAGTCTCCGTTTCGCGTGGGGGTAACGAGGTAGTTAATCAAACGGGCAAAAACAAGGAACCACTTTCTATTTTCACTTAACCGCGGTTGCGAAAAATGTAGAAACAGTAGATATGCTCTGCACTCGTATAAGCTACTCTTCCAGCGAGCAAAGAGAGTGACTTTTTTTCAGATTAACTGTTGAATACGTTTTCACCGGCTTCAATAATTACGGTACGTGTACTCAACTAGATCTTCAGATAAGAGCAACACTGGCTACACACTCGTATGCATGTATATACATACATATATTGCCGACAGGCATTTATAGCGCGCCGAGATTTTATCAAAAAAGACACTCAGAGCGCATTGTTGTCTCGTATAAGCGCACTATTAATACATACTATTGTCGAGTATTTACTTGGAAAGTGAAGCTCCTGGTTTTTCCGCGTCGTATCTAATGCTAAACTAATGAATTGTTAATGATGCTGCTGCTTTAAAAAGTTTTAAATAATGTATTTAAAATCATTCGAATTCTGTAACGCGAAAACTTGCTGTTTAATGAAATGATAAAAATGTTTACTTTGGAAGTGATTTGTCAGTGTACGAGGTCTGTTCAAAAAGTATCGCGAATTTTGAATTCCCGCGGGTTACGTATATTCGATTTTAAATTTTTTTGTGGCGTTATGTTGAGACTCATGTCCCTTACTTATGCTGACAAGTTCGGCCACTGAATGTTCAGTTAATTTTTGACAGCTATTTTGCTTGGACGTGTTTTGGCCACTTGTGGACTCACAATTTGACAATTCACCTACATCAGCAAACCTATGATCCGTGGGTCAGACACTGAACGACACAGATTTTTTAAGTGACCTACACGTTTATTTTTAGGAACTTATTTCATTGTGTAATACACGAGCAATACGCCAGCATTTGTAATATAAGTAATGAACTTTTTTAAACCGAAGTTGATAAAACTTGGATAAACTACAATTTGCACAATTTTTAAAAGAAGATTGAGTGTCAGTATTCAGGGATTTTGACGTACCATAATGTTCGATGGCTTAGTTGCGGTCAAGTTCTTAAGTAAATACAAAAGCATTTACAACAAAAGCAATACAAAAGCATTTTCAAAACACGATTCAAGCGTAATTTAAAAATTTTTTTTTAAATATGCTTGACGTTCAAGAAAATGTAAATTAAAATATTTAAAGATTGTACAGAAAATAAAACAAGCATTTGAGGAGAGATTTAATCAATTTAAAAGTCAATTTAAAATAAAAAGTTTCACTTTATTTTATACTAATACAAATTCTAAACAATCCATTAAATATATTGTACTTCAACGTAAACTTTTCAGAGGGTTTTAAAAGTGAGAACAAAAAAAGTAGTTCTTAACCATCCTCCCCACCCTCTTTCCAAGTGACGGCATAGGCTTAGTGACTCACGAGCCAGTACTAAAACAAAAATTAACAAAATTTTACCCACTTACAAAAAAGGTTCGACATTACTGACCTACATTAAGTGTGGTGAGTTTTGTTATTACACAAACTATGCAGAAGCGAAAAGCTTGCATTGAAAACCAGACTGATGAACATTATTGTTCCAGATGTTAGGAACGTTTGCTTATTTTTACAGTTTGCTTTAAGCTCACCTTCAAGATACAGAAACTTTAATAATATTAAGTTCACACCACTGTACGAAGAGACCAGACCAATCACAATGCTAAAATAGAATGATTCAATGGATTTACTATTCTATACCACCTGCACCCTATAATTATTTTAAATCCCTCCCGCATACGCAAACTGAAGAAGAATGAATAACAAATCGCTAAACATTATTACTTTTAATGTAATAATTTATCAATAGAGAATAAAAGCTTTTTTTTTTAATTTTATGACAAAAGTGTATACGAGTATTCCTTTTTTCATAGCAAAGGAAATTATTAAGAATTAGAAAAGTGTTTTGATTAATTCTGAAAGTTGCTTAAGTCCATTCATAGTCATAAAGAACATATTGTTTGTTAAACAATGTTTAGTATGCTAATTGAGTTGGTAAGTTTAATACCCTTAAAAACACAAAAATAGTATACTACAGGTAGTCCCCGACTTACGACCGTTCGACTTACGACTATTCGCATTTTTTCCAATTTTTTTCATAGAAAATACTTATTTTTAAATACAAATGAGTAAGGGAATGCTAAAATTACAACAAATGGATGCAAATGAAGAGCGACTCTCAGAAATAAATAGGCTAATTTAGGAAAATTTGGCTTGTTATCATGAAATTTACCGGGAAATGAAAGCTCAAACTGTTCAGACGACATTAGACAAATTTTTTTTATATGAAATTCGACTTACGACTTAATCGACTTACGACCGATGACCAGAAACCTATCTCGGTCGTAAGTCGGAGAATACCTGTACCATGCTATGAGTTACCAATATTTTTAAATTTATCGAAAGCAAATACTTAAAGATCTCGATTTGAAGATAAATTGACTTGGCCACTATCAAAATAAACAATGAATAAAATTTTATAGCTAAAATTTTTGGCAATATTTATTTGGTTCGTCATGAGAAGTTTACCAATTAAAGCCCTTTAGAAAACTAATTATAAATGCGTAATTTAGATGTTTGCTTTTGTACAGAATTGTTGTTGGCCGGTTTGTGTCCAAACCAAAGGTGATGGCAAAAGTGACGAAAATTCATTCCAAGATTCATAATCATCAACTTGAAATAGTTATGACTTGCGGAACACTTAAAGTTAGGAACACTATTCAATTTTCAAATTCTCTATGGTCTAAATAATTTAGTTCTGGAATATGCTACATTACATTAATTTACATTAATTAATTTACATTATAACGCTATATGTATTTTACAAAATATAAAGCTCTGTGCGGCTTCTCAAAAATAATTGAAAATAATTGGCGTCTATGGAGTATTTATTCATTAGAGAAGTTTTAAGCTGTTTCGATAAATTTTCCAATCTAAGCCAAATAGAAATTTCAAATAAGAAATTTCGTTTTCAAACAGAAACAGAATTCGATAAGATATGACAAGAGAGAAACTTAAATACATTTTTTAGTAAAGAAAGAAAAGAAATTAAGCAAGTTCCTATTTTACGAGTGCAATGCTTTTTATTGTATGTACATGTATGACTTTAAAACATTGGAATATTAACCCACTCGCTAATGTTTTTAATACTTTCGAAGAAGCAGAAAACAGAGAAAGAGGAAGCAGAAGCACATACTCGTATTACTTTAAAGCGAACTATTTCTAATCAATTACAAACAACAGGGACTTTCTCTTAAAAACAATCGCTGCGGACGTTCCTTCCTGTTAAAGTAAAAGTAATAAATTGCAACTGGAGCAGTATATTTTTATATATTTTAGCAGTATATTTTTATATACTGGAGCTGCCAAGTATATTTTTTACATTCCCCGATTTCCCTCAAAAAATTACCCAAATTTCAATTTAATTCCTTAATCCAACAAAATTACTTATGATTGTGTATTTCTTTTTTAATTTATTCAGTTAAATTAATGAAATGAATTAGTATAGTAAATATTTGCAATTTTAAATTAATTTAAATTAATAAAAATTAATGTTTTTTGTTTTTTTCCACGTCTTGTGGTGTTAATAAAAGAATCAAATTTTAACCCTTAAGGGTGCTTCACTGTAGAACAGTTTCCCCAAGTGCCAGGTTCTATAATACTCTATATCAAGGGTCGGCAAACTTTCTGGAGTTAAGAGCCATTTTTCTCCCCGGATGTGGTAAATTGTTTTTTTAAAGAGCCAAATACGTATAAGTACATACGCATCGGTAATATGAAAACCATGGTACCGAATAAAAAAAAAATTTTTATACAATATAAAACGTTTTTACAACGAACTGAAAAGTTTAACAAAAATTATCCAAAATTTGAAAAGACATTTCGCAGTTTTTTCAGCATTTCGTGGGCGTGGGTGTTTAGTTTATGTTTAATATATCATTGTATACTAGTTCTGAGTTAAAATTTCGGGTTTCCAGTTTACCGGGAAACTGGTTTAAAATGAATTTAAAAATTTGTAGCGAACATTATGAAAAGGACCACATTTCTTGCCTCAAAGTGGGCGTGAGTGGTTGGCTTATGGTTTATGTTGCATTGTTATCTACTTCTTAGCTATGGTTCTAATTTCGAGTCCCCAGCCAAAGTGGACGTCAGAGAGACCCCGATTTACGCTCCGCGATGCGGGGCGAAATTTTCGCCCGTTTGCATTACACAGAAATCCCATAAGCACGTCAGACAGAGAAAAAACGTTGTTTACTTTCGCAGCGTATAGATTTTCGCGTCGCGGTGCGTTGTGAAAATTCACAAAATGTCCCACTTGTGTTAGTGTTTTTCAGTGTGTGAGTACAGTTATACAATTTTCGGAGCTGCCAGAGACTTAAGAGTATTACTTATCGTAAGACAATTGAAATTTTAAAGGAAAAATGTAAAAAATTGGCATTTTCTACAAATATGGCATCTAGCTATCTATATATACAAGCAGTTGATTTGTTTACCTTAGTAGCGATTTGCGCTCTATTTGACCACCAATTCGCAGCGCAAAAATTACGCCACACATCGCGGAAATCGCGTTCTGTCTGACGTCGGCTTAACCGGGAAACTGGTTCAAAATCCATTTCGAAAATTGGTTTTGATGACAATGCTTGGTTTTGCATTGTCATTCAGTTCTAATTTAGGTTAAATATATAAAGTCTCTAGCTCATCAGGAAGTTACTTTAAAATCAGTTTAAAAATTTGTACTATTTAAGAGCCACAAGTATGATTCTACTGAGCCGCAGGTTGCCGACACGTGCTTTATACAATACTCGTACCAATTACTATAGCATATAAAGGGAAGACAGGATACACCCAAGCAAACTTTTTTGAAACCAATGTAAGCACATAAAAAAGCTGAATTTCTAATAATACAGATGCTCTACTGAGTAGAGTAGAGTTCACCCTACACTCATGCATGTGTTATTGTCATTATAATAAAAGGAGAAATCTTTTATTGAAAAAGAGCGATTCGAATTTGTCAGTTGAGTTGTATTTGGTTTGCAATATGCAGGCAAACAAACAAGTTGAGATGCTTAAAGAAAATTTTTTATTTGGATTATTTAAATTTGATTTTAAAATTTCCCAAAAAAAATTGAAATGTGTTGAAAAATAAAGTTCCGCTATGACTGCGGAACAGCTTGACGTCTGAATGGGAAAAATAACGAAAAAATAACGAAATCCAGCGACCTAGCATTTGCTCGAAACTGGAAGCGACTGCCACTGAAAAGTTACGAAAACCAGTTTCATAAATTGGAATAGTAAAAGCATTGTCAGGTTAAACCAAGTGCTCTCACTTACTCACTCGTGCGTAAAAACATGTTTTTCCGGGAATGGGCCAGTGTTTCTCTGAACACGTTCCCTTCCATCTTCGGGGTCCGTCAGTCTTGTCAGTAGTCGAAACTTCAGTCTGTAATTGTGTACATATGTACATATATCCATCGCTGGCGCAGTGTTTGCTGCTTATGTGCGACATGTACCTTAACACTCCGCTGCACTCAAGCAAGTGAAAGTTTTAAGCTTTTGTTTGTATTAACGACTTTGAATTTAAATGTTGTTATTGTGTGCGCACAGCCCAAAATTCGAAAAAGCCTTATAATGGAAAAAAAACGTATGGACATTTTTTCTTTTTATTTCACTAAATTTATAAATTTAAGTAAACAGATAAAAATACCGCCGTCCAAGTAACTGTTTCCGTCAAAAATATTTTAAGACAGCTATTTTATATAATAACAAATAATGTGTTCGCTGTTTTAGTTTTAGTAGACAAAATTTAGTTAAAAGAATAACACATTAAACGTGCTATCCTAAAGAGATTAAAAATCTAAAAAAGCTTTTGTTTTATTTTCAGAAAGTAGCAATAAGCAATAGTCCGTTTTAATTTCAAACATCCCTAACATAGAAATTTACGGTTATATAAATTAAAAAGGCGCTATGTAAAAATATCAGAGTCTCTCTCCCTAATCATATTCGAACTGCATATTTAATTCAACTCTTAAAATAAAAGTACGCTTATTTACGAGAAATGGAACCTTAGCACGTTAATTTCCTTCCTTCCTTCCTTCCTTCCTTCCAAAACATAAACTCTGCAGTGCACTCGTATCACTACTTGTAAATTTAAAGGTGATACACTTTTCGTTTTCACAGAAATATGTACAAACATATACATATGTATGTATGTATGTAATATTTATATGCAAACGTAAAGCGGCATGGAGTTTAAATTCAATTACTGCATAATTGTGAAAGTGAAAGTGAAACTTGTAGAAGTGAATTTTCGGGTCGATTCTACCCCACCACCCCCACCCCTTCGCAAGTTATCAAACTGGTCGAACTGAGACGGTAAAAAAGGGACCACTGTGCCCTAGATCACTGTTTCTCAACCGCCGGTCCGCAACTCTAATTTGACCGGTCCGCGAAAACTTTCAAAATATGTACATATATATTTATTTTGTTAAGTCGACTTTTTTGGAAATGTATTATTAATTGTATTATGCAGTGCAAAAAGAAAAGCAGCGATAATTTTTTAAATTAGAAATTATATTGTCATCGGTCCGCATAAAAAAGCAGATATTTTCCGGTCCGCGATGAGTTTTGAGTTGAGAAACACTGCCCTAGACGACACCAAATTTTGCATACAACGGTGCTTGTGCAGATTTTTGTGTCATATAGGGCATTTATTAAGAAATTATCTAAGTGTTCCCGTTATTTTTTGAGATTTTAAGTCGTGTTTTTAGAACATTTTCTCTAGCGCCTAATAAGGAAAAATTAAGGAAAAAACCCCTCCCATACGATTTTTTTTTTATCTCAACCCAACCTACACGCCCTAACATTTTGATGCATCTTATACGGAACACCCTGTATTGTGTATTAGAAAATCCTATATCTATAGGATCCTATAGATTTCCTATCCTATATTTTTATAGGATATATATATATATCCTATATTGTGCATTAGAAAAATGGAAATGGAAGGGAAAGTAGAAGTACCACGTCGAAAAATCGACTCAAGTGCTCAACCCAAAAGGTTGGCATATACATAGCTACATTTACGTTCATACGTAGACTTCTGAAGGCACTCCTCCACAATCTTTTTATCTTGTTTAGAGTTCTAATTGTTGAACCCTGAGTTTCCTGATTGCCCATACAACCGCCCTATACGATAATATAGAGCGAAGAATTTTGATATATGTACATCCATCGCATTATGTTTGGTGGTTCCCACTGGGGCGTAATATTTTTGTTTTAAATATCGGAAGTTCTAATTACGAACGTTAAAAAAGTTTTTCGGCAATTTACAATGGTATAAAGGAATTCTTAATGAGTTTTCAATACTAACGCCTGTTTCGAAAATTCTCGTTTATCTTTAAAATAAATCACAAAATATTTATTTTGTATCTTGACTGTTTTTTGTATGTACATATATTGACTGCATAAATTGCGAAATGATTATTAATTGAAATAAACCAATCAAGATAAAATTTTGGAATTTAATACTTGTATACATACATAATTAATTTCTTACTTTCCTTTTTCTTTCATTCAAGAGCGTATTTTGAATAGCAACGAAAGAGAACAAGTTTCAAGTTTCGAGAAATGAAAGTAAAACTTAAGGGCTTGCACTTTTCAGAGAAGTAGCCTCAGCTGGCAGCTTGTCAGCGGCAACTGCCGCCAAGTAACTACAGTTTGAGCAAACCGGTTATCTGCCTTAACCACCATTTCACCCGAACGCGGTCGTACTGACCTAGTTTCGTGTACAACTTGCACACTTGTAGTGGCATTGGGCAATATATGGACTTGTATCACAGCAACTGGAAGACTTAAGTCTGCTTTACACCTCAGATGTTACTATGGAAAACCTGTTATAGAAGTAACTGTAAACAGGCAAACGTGTTCCGTTCGTTTCTGTGAGCGTTTCGCATGACTGTGGTAGTTTGAGCTGAATTCATTATTATTCGCAATCAATTTGAGGCGATGTCTGGACGGCATTGCATTCAAAGAAAGCGTGTTTAATTTAACTTTTTGCATTAAATACTATCTAGCTACATACGAGTATGTTTTTGGTCTTCGATGATGATGAGGGAGCAAAAATGCCCGCCGGCCGTCGACTAGCTCGTGAATAATGAAAACATATGTATGTACATATCTCCCTACTCTCCTGCTGAAATAACCCTCTGTCGTTTTTCTGTGTAAACCACAATTACAGCAGAAGAAAGAAAAATACCGAACTTAGCCCAAAGAATGTCTATTTGGATTTGAAAAGCACACTAGTTTTAGACCATTTGTTTAAATAAAAATGTAGAACACAGCTTTAAATGCATTTAAATGTATTTCACAGCTTTAGTTTGATATAAAACTAGTGCTTCTATATACTTCTAAGAAAAGCTGTGATGCAACAGTAAGCCTTAAAATTTATTATCAAAATAGGCATGACCGATAAACTTTCGTGAAGAATTGTATTGTTTGCGTTTAGCGAATACATTCGCATTACATTCCCTTAAATTATTATAATCTGAAATAAATTGACCCGTAAAGTGACATTGTTTGCACTAAAAACTGTCTTTTTTAATAAGAAGCCAAAAATTATGTTCCGAAAAGAAAGAAGCCAATTAAACGGATATTGAAACATATTTGCATGGAAATTTTATCTAAGTCTTACGTCTGATTCTATGTTTTCTCATTCTGTGAATTATCATATTGGACTAAGTCATTTGTAGCCTTGAAAAATCTGCTTTCTTTACAAGTTACACACAGAGAAAATCTAATGTGTCAATAGTAAATATTGCATAAAACATTTTTAAGTTATAGCACTATAATATTTTTAATTCGGTTAACCGCAAACCCTTTAAATTTCTTAAAATGAAGGAACTGGGACTAAGTCCACTATGATAGTTAAGGACACATATGTTAATTGTGGCTGCACTGTACACTATTTAAGTTAGTTAGGGTGGCGCTCTTCCCATAAGTCTAAAGATTAGGGCTAAATAGCACAAATGTGCCGTTTTGTTGCCACATAACTATAGTGCCCGTAGAAGTAGGTATACAAGAGCCAGACTACTACAACCACTTTGTCCTGTTTAAAAACATGAAAAGACTGTTAAGTTTGGTTGTTGAAAGATTCTTTAGATTACCAAAGATGGTCTCCCGATGAAGATTAATCTTCTTCGAGATAAGGCCAGACAACTGCAGGTTATGCTTTCTCGTTGGCATCCATGCACCAGCGACATATACATATGTGTTGTAATTGCAGCCCAACTTTGCTGCATGTCTTCCTATCAGCCAGTAACCAGTTAACACAGAAACTAGCCTAGAGGCATCTTCTCTGACCTTGGATATGAGAAAGGTAGACCTACCAATATCGTAGGAAGGCCATACATAGATGCCGGCATATTTTACAGCTTAGAAGCCCTTCCCATTTTATGGAGGATAGATTCAAGTAATGCTTTCGAAGCAGCAATTACCCCTCGTTTAAAGGGGACCGTCAATTAAAGGGGATCACCACTCGGGCAGCTAGTTGAGTTTCCGGAATTGCGCCCTTGCGAGCCAGATCGTCCGCCATTTCGTTGCCGAAGATGGTCCACTATTTAAACTAAAAACAATATAATCAAACAATTACGAGTGCGAGTACAACAACTACGAGGCTGCAAATGAGAATCTACATCAGTGTTGAAGCACTCTAAAGCGTCAAATTGAATCTGATATAATTAGCGTTTGTGTATGCTGTACAACATTTGTCTGATCAACAATTTGGATTTTGGCTTAGCTGAGAAAAATTTTGTAGTCAGTACAACGGATTGCAGAAACCAGATTTTTAGAAGAAAATTCTGCTAATTAATAATAAATATGTACTCGTATGTCTTATTTAAAGAGTACAAATGCTAATACCACTTTTCTATTTTTTAATTGATAAGTTAATAAGTAATTGATAAACTTCTCTTAAATTACGCAAATTTGTTTTCAATATTAAAAAAAAAAGTATGAGCGTTAACTTCGGCCTGGCCGAAGCTCATATACCCTACACCCGTATCTGCCGAAGTGACGATAAAAAGTAGGCGGGTGACGCCCACTTTAATTTAATTTACATATAGTAAATTTTGATATAGTAACTCATTTACAGCACCGCTTTTCTCAACAAACACCTCATTCTATGGAATGGTATACCGGTGGGCGTGTCACGCAAATTGTCTGTGAGATAACTTTTTATTTTATTATTATTTTTTCGGTTATTTTAGGAGAAGAGAAGAGAATGCAAGAATCGTGGCAAATCTCAAGACATATCTCCATTTGTTCTTCTCTTGCCGTGATTTAGGTCACCAGTGGGCGGACCACGCCCATTTTTTGTGGTGTATTTAAGTTTGACACCATGGACTCGGCAATGAAATTTTAGCTTTACAAGCGAGTCAAATAAATAGCAATAAATTATTAATACAACTCTTGATCAACCACTTTAATAGAGAAAAAACCTACCAAAATGAATTTTCTCTAAAATAACAGCTCGACAGATCGATTTGCCATCTCTCAATCTCCTTAATATGTAAATATCAAGAGCCGTTTTCGAGCTCAAAAAAGCTACAGATAAATTGTATATACAAATTTAGCTCGTTTAATAAGATTAAATAGAGATGTAGATAGATAGATAAACGTATATAAACATACATATGAACATACATAAGTATAAACGCTTTACGGCTCTTCCACCGGCAAAAGAGCGGGTACTTATGTATGTATATAGAAATACTGAACGTTCAAAGAGGCAGAAAAAATGTGCGGTAAAAGTAGCAGTAAAAACAGCAGTCAATTGCATACGCCTCGTCGCGTGAATGTAGCGCGATAAGTACGTCCGTCACCGAGAGAAACAGCAGCAGCAAAAATTATCACTGCGCACAAACAATAAACTCATTTCATCACTTCAGTTGGCATCTGAGATGTATCACGGAACAACTGTGATTACTGACGAGTTGTTGCAGTAACAGAAGTACATACACACATACATAATACTTCGGAAGATGTGTTTTTGCGTTGTGATTGGTAGATCACCAATGTGCCACAGGCTCTTTGCCTCAAATGCACCAAGTGTGCAATATAGCATACACCAGAGAATTATATACATACATATGTGTGTATATACGTTTCGCATGATGGACAAAGAAAAACTTTCCTGGGTCCTAAATGAATGAAAGCCAGTAGTAGGCTGCGAAACTGTGTGTGGTTACATTTGCGGTTGTAACCATTCACTGCCTTATTTCCACATTGAAACAAAAAGAAGAACGAAAGGAGAAATACTCGCAAACTGAAGTTTACAAGCGAAGACAGAAAGTCACTTTTCTGCCTTAGTTTACAACAATTTGTGGCTTTCTTCATGGAGAGAAAAAGTTTCCCTAATTTAGGCATGTACTCGTGTAAGTGCATATTCACACAGCAGCAGCAGTCGCCGGAACGACGGGGAACAAAAGCATCAGTCTTAATAACCAAAATCGAACGGATACATTCGAAGTGCCTTTCTTTTGTTACCTCTCTTTGCATACGATTGTTGTCTGCTCCGGGTTTTATAGTTCGAATAGGTTTCCGACTTGCGTCACTTGCTGCGTAAAGATCGTACTTGCGCCAAGTCAGTGCGCCAAGTGCTCGCCTGATGATGGTATGTATAAATCCCAATTTTTAGAAATGTTATAATCTTCTCTCACTGATCCAATAATAGATATTAATGGCACAAAAAAATGTATAAAAATTTATGTTTTGTGTATTCTTGATATGATTCTTTGATATTTCCTCAATTTGTTCTGTTTTTTGTTAAACTGTGCCTATAAATGAATCTTTTGGACACATAAAAACCATTATATTTTAATGCACTCAATATTTTCGATATCAACTCGCGAGTATATTATTTAGTTTTCACAACTGTTTCTTATTCTATACAAGATATACCGTAGTTTGTCTGCACGAGACGTACGCATCCGTCCACGCAACGCAACGCACGGATAAAACACCTCACCAGACCCAACGTGAACACGAAAATGCGGTTCAGCGCAGTCGGCATGAAGATTTTATATCTCGTGAAAGTTGTGACCCCTTTATTCGCTTTAAAGCGATCGCACTTTCTTTCTCTAGCTCGTGTGACGGCGTCAAAGCAAAGAGGCATTTGCAAAAAGAAAAGCAAGAGGCACGTTAGGAGAAAGAGAGACAAGACACTGATATAATGAGAAAATGTTTTTCGACCTAAAAGAGACAATTTTGAAATCTTGCGTTAAAGCACATAAACATTATTTTGGTTAAAGTCATAGCCCTTTTGCAATCATAATATACACTCGTACTAAGTAGAGGGAAAATTTTTCTATGACTCATCAAAGCTCTCGATTTGTCGTTGCTTTGGGTTAAATGCGGGTATTTGTGCCCGTGTTTCAGACTCGATAACAGTCATTATTTGCAAAATGGGCCAAGGTGGGAAATGACGTACATGGTGTAAAGTGAAAGTAATTTAATTAACATTCCATGGGTTAATGCTGGAGCTTTAACAATATCCTCCGGACTGGCACATTCTGCGAAGCGCAGTTATCTTAGAGTTATTATTAGTTATCTTAGTTATAGACATTTGTTATTTTATTTCACGTGGAAATTGATCGCAATGACCAAATCTTAATACACTTCATGCAATATCTTCTTAAAAGGAAGGAAGATTTCACAGAATATTAAAATTTAGTCAAGGTTAAATTTGCTGTTATAAACTAAATATCGTATATTAGGTTTATGTTCTTATAAAAAACAATAACAGATTCCGTATTCAGCTAATTGTAATTCAACACTAATTTCGTCATGAATTCCAATGAGTTTTACGTGTACATTTGTCGCTTTCAAACTTTGTCATGAAATCGGGCGAGACTAACACAATCGCAAGCCAAAATTCCACAATTACATAACGAATATTACAATGTTGGTCAGAGGCGTAGTCGGCAGTTGAATTATATGGAAATCGGCGCAATTATTACAGTTTAATGGTCATACAAAATAATCTTTAAATAAATTTGATAATCTTTTTAAAATATGCATTTTAAAAAACGTTGTTAAAAAGTTTTTTTCTGGAGGTTATTGCGGTTGTAAAGACTCGTATAATTTGAGGTGTCCGTCGTGCCCTGACTTCTCCAGAAATACACAACCGTAATCCCCAAGAGAGACGCGAAGCGCTCTTAAAATACTTGATAATGTGTCACTCCCCAGCATTTTTTTTTGTTTTGTTGTTGATTTCTAGAGGCTGCTCTTGCCACACACTATAACGGTAACTCACAAATAAACATGGGAGAAGGCTTAAGTGAAAGTGATATCGCGCTCGTATAAATGATTCCATGAATATCGTTTTAAACTGAAGCCATAGTGAATAACGAGCTTTGTCTTCTTTTGTGTGATCTACTAGAGCATCCGAATGGATGTTGGTACATACACATACCGCGTGGTACATGGTGTGAAAGTATTGGAAGCCTATCCCGACCATTTGAATTTATGTATAAGCATGAATTCGGATGGCAGCTTACATATCAGACTTCAAAGTAAGTTATGGAGAAAGTTCTATATAGTTATTCATATCCTCATATACATATGTATATTGCTCATATATGTATACATATTTTACACAAATTTTAAAAATATTAAAAACTAATTTTTCCAGTTTCTTCAACAATGTTCTCAAATTATTTGGGATACAATTGCAATAATTGGATATTGGATACAATTTAACAATAAAGTTTTGTGTTATTGCCATCTGAATAATGAAATCTGACTTTTCCATTGGTATTTTAGGACTAATTGATCTCCAAATCCAATTGATCTTCCAAAGATTGAAGAAAAATACGAAAATGGTAAGTATGTAATTAAACTTTTTACACATTATCATACTATGCTGAGAATTTGCCGATAATAATAAATATAAGTACTCTTTCTTACTCTGCGATATTTAAGGTTTGTATATATTTTAAACTTCAAGTGCAATTTTGTTAATGACTAAATCTTAATTTAAGAGTTTATTAATATACATATAAGTACATACGTAACATAAGTATATAGAGGATTTGACGGAAGACAAACATTTTTTACAAGGCTTAAAATTAAAATATTGTAATTTTAAAAAAATATGTTGGATAGTATTTAATTATCTAAATATATTTGCCAGTATCTTTCACATTTGACTTTCGTAAAAATGGACATTATAGAGACACAATCTCTTGAATGAATTTAATACTACACTCTAAGGGGGCTATATCGTATACACAGACAGGAGATGTATTCCTGTGTCTGCTTTGCTGATTTCTGAATTTGTAATAGATTTTGGTGGTAAACCAGAACAAATTTGGAAAATAGTAAAGCGGACACAGGAAGAACTCTCCTGTCTGTGTATACGATATAGCCTCCTAAATATTTTTCGTATAAAATTCATTTCAAAATAGAAAGACGTACATACATACAAACTATGTACTCAAACTCAAACTACTCATTGTACTCGTATACAAATTTTCTATCCTATTTTTTTATTGATTTTATACTTTTGACATATAAAAATCATTCATCAAAATGCTTACTTTACGGACATAAATAAGTCAGATTTTTTTGCAAATTTACATGCCATAAAGTTGAAATGAGTCAACTTTTTAAATCATTTCTTATTGTCGACATTCTACGTCAAATCAATTTATTTGAAATCTGCATTCGTTTACGAGATATTACCTTCCATCCAATTTTTAGTAAATTTGTTTCAAAGAGCTTCGTTTTTTTTTAATAAACTTTATAATAAAACTATACTATTACTAGAATTATTAGAAATCACAGTCTTTTACCTTTCAATTAATATACAATACAATATTTGGTACCCGGCTGATTCATCGCAAGACAAATTCCTTGCAAAGCAATTCATCGCAACATCAATTCATCGTATTAGCAACTAATCACAAGGAAATTTTGAGAAATGTTTGATTATTCTCCACCGAAAATTATGAAATTATTAAGTTAGCCAAAAGTTTTAAAAATATTAAAAACTAATGTTTGCAGTTTCTTCAACAATTTTCTCAAATTATTTGGGATACAATTGCAATAATTGGATATTGGATACAATTTAACAATAAAGTTTTGTGTTATTGCCATCTGAAATGTTATTTATCGTAACAGCAATTCATCGCAAAAAAATTTATCGCAAACCGAAGTGGAAAAATTTATCTTAAAATCGCGCGAGATCAACATAGGCTTGCTTGTCTTACATATGTATGTCCTCGACGACGGTCTTATGTCAGGCAAGACTCTGCGAACATGCCTTGGAGACATGAACTACTGGGTCTATTTAGCAATAATTGGGATTAAAACGGCTGAGTCTTTTTCGACTGTCAATTTTGTTTCTGTTTCCAGCAGAGCCGTAGCAATAAAAGCTGTTTACTGCAAATTAAAAAAGTTTTGGCAGTTTTTACTGACAAGACGTTCTGGTTTTTAAAAGTCGTTTCAAAACGGCTGTGCAGCTCTCTCATTCACACTCACGGCTGCGTCCATTGCTAGACTAGTCGATCCCTTCTTTAGCAACTTGACGAAAGAAAAACAATACGGGAAATATAAGGTATCATACAGGCTTAACTTTGTGTCAATATTTAAATGTTTAGAAATATTTTTCTTTTTGCAGATGTGCAAACACGATTTGAACAATTTTATCGAAGTTATAACTACTTGGTTTCATTTCTGTTGCAGAGTATGAATAAAAAAAGAGCTCAGATATGGCTATAATTATAATATAATGTATATTCAAAGTGGTTTTCTTCAGTTTTTGTATGGGAAAAACATTATTGTTTAGAATGTTGCGTTTAGGCAATGTTGGGTAATAATGGGTAAAGTTTACATGGAAATTCACAGAAGTGAGAAACACCTGCCAATATGTATGTAAATAGATTCTGGGTCGGACATTTTAAATTGTCCTTTAATAGTGAGCTTCACCCCGACTCCTGCATATCCAAGAAGAAGAAAAAATATTTCGTCGAAGAAGGGATGTCTTCTTTGCAAACGTTGCTTAGCTGTTTTCGAGTTTTTTGCATCACTAACATCTGAAATTACATAAACCCGCAAGAGGATTATACGAAAAAAATGTTTATGCAAAAGAAGTTTTTTTATGAAATCTCTTTAAATAGTCGTTACACATTACTATTCGTCACCATCAGCTTACTGTCATTGTTATCGTTTCTTCATAGCGTTCATTGTTCTTCATAGTGTCCCTACAAATGTTATTGTTATAAAAATATGTTTAATTATGTTAACTTACAATTCTGGTTTGTATTTAGAATTCAATAAGAATTAAAATTCCAATTTGCATTTAAATTCACATCGATTGTTTTGAATTACAAAATATGTTTTGCAAGTTTGTTTATTAAAGTTTTGTTTATTAAAGTTTTGTTTATTAAAATAAAGTTAAAATACTTTTGAAAAATTTATAAATCGAGTAGGTTAATGATTTCGAAATCAGAGATCAATAGAAACAAAAATATATAAATGGGTTTTCAGTTTATTAAAAAAACGGTGGGAACTTTTAAACGTCAAAAACCATTTGACGTCAAACTACAAGTAAAAATAGCTTTAACTTTTTATTTGTATTTTTGCGCTCTTTTTTGTTCAATTTTAGCAAGCACATATCACGTTTCGTCGGCTGATTTCTTTCGAAAAGTGGGAAATTCTTTAAATTTCCCCATAACTTCGATAGAAACCTGGATAAAACCTGGGCTTTCGATTTTGAATGGTTCATTACAAAAACGTAGTAGATATAATCTCGATTATCGAAAACGATAGAAATTGTCAGTTTTTCGATATCATAACGATATCATTTGGTTTGCTGGGAAGATACCGAATTTTTCTGGAAGCTGGCTCCAATTATTGGGGTTGAAATATTTGCTAAGAGAAATGCTTCCAGAAGAATTCTGACGGTTTTCTATCTCCCAGTTCTGTATTTGAGAATAATTCTTTTCTCCTCACCAAGAGAAAATTTCTCACACAGTCCGTTTTTTATGCGTTGATACTTATTAATGGTTAGGGGCGGTTAATGTCCAGGATCTTGGTTATAACATTTTTCGAAAGTGCAATGTGAACTATTTGAAATTTTGTATTATCGTCGGTAATGTTCTGTAGTTCAAATTGCATTTCAGTATGTAAAAACCAAGCATCCGGGCATTCTATTCAGAAACTTTATAATTTTATGGGTTTTTTGTGAATCGGTGTGGATGGATTTAGAGTTTGCGTGTGAAAAGTTAATTGATTGTTCTCCATTGAAAGGTTGTGATGTGGTATTGCTCTTCCAGTCCTGTTTGTGGTGTAATTGTGTCTTGAGGTGTGTGTGTTGCATTAATGGTATAGAAGCAAAATGTAGTATGAAGATGCATATCTCAGCAGCAGAGCGACCAATTTTAATACATTCTCCGCCATTATATCCATTCCCAGAGACACGTTATTATTAGGGGTTTCTAAAATGTACTCTTGAATGTAGCCACTTGTTGACGAGATCACATTGCGGAATCTGTGGCTTCGCTTAGGAAGCCAAGAGGAAAAGTTCAAGGATGGACTTCAAATGCACAAAAAATAAATAAGAAACCCAGAGAAGTTCGTGGAAACGATTCTGCCATGGATTGGAACGTGTCTCTCAGGCGTCAGGATTGAGGAAGGTCCTGGCTTTTCGGCCTAAGATACCTAGTTGCCTGCAACGGTCTGGTGGAAAGTTGATCAGTTTCACCAGGAAAGCTCTTGATGAATGGAATACTACTAATGGAATACTTTCTGGAAATAACATTGAAGCACCCGCTCGGCTTAATGAACGGGCCTCTCTAAAGAATTGGTCACCATGGCCAAGATTAAATGGGCCGTTGATAGCTTCCATCCTTTCAAATATCCAAGACCTGAAGTATTAAATCTTTATATTAATATCAATTTAAGTGCCTTGTTTCTTCCAGATTCAGCTCTAAACTATTTTATTACATTAGTCTCTTTGATGAGCGAATGTTACGCACATATCACATCACAGCTTTGTTTTTTTTTAATTTCTGTGGATGGTGAAGGAAGAGGGCACGAGGTTATTGTAAAGGCACAAAAGGTTTATTCATTCATGGAATATAACTGTTCAGTTAATCAGAAATCAGTAGGAATATCTTATCGTTACTTAGGTATTGATTTGATTTTTCGTGTAACATGTTTTGAGACTTTATTTGCAGATGAGACTCCAAACTACCCAAAAACCTAGAGTCAATTGAAAATTGCAGTCTAACTTTTGCAATCTCTGTCAAAGCGTTGTTAAACGCTGATTTTAATGCGATTTTAAAGAATTAAATTTATATTCTTGCTTTAAAAAGCAACATTATTATTAAGATCAATGCATTACCCAACATTCGTAATGTTAAAATATTTGAATTAAAAAAACTACATGATATTAAAAAATCGTACTCACATTGTGGTTCGAAAATAATATCACAAAAGGATCTTCTAAAATTTCGTTCTTAAAATACCTTTGCACAAATAATTTATGCTTAAAATATTTCCGATATAGTTTTTTTTTTATCATAAAGTCGGCTTTCAGCATAATTTTAATGCCAGACCTTTTAAACCTAAACGTAATTTAATGAAATCAACAATCGAAGACACATTTCATTAAATGAAATCTGCATATTTTATATTAAATATTTTAAGATCTCCATTCTTCAGTCAGAATCATCAGTATTCGAAAAGAGCTTCTTTCCGCGCAGTGATGACGTATCTAACGGGTACCGTACAAATGAACACGAGTGTGCTTCTACATCATCCAAGCACAGGAAACTGTTGGTTTTATCCATCGGAAATTGTGAAAACGTATCCGCAGCACTCCTGCAATATAATAAAAACTTTGATATAATCCAATAAAGTACTGAGCGAAACATACGTAAAACTGGTCTTAGTCAAATCCTTGCGAGATCTAATGACTTGGCTGTTATTAAGTGGAGTGGAATTCACTATTTTGACAGCTGTAAAAGATGTGGGAGTGCTGGTATGTGATACATCAAAAGCATTGTCTGATTTAACAACCTCATTGCTTAAATGGGTCTTAATTCTTTTATCGTTGCTAGTCGGCGTGGATGATATAATTCGGGTATGAATTCGAGGGGTGTTTTTGCCCATTAACTCTTCAGAATTTTTTGCCTTATCCAAAATATATTCCGATATTTTAAAAGAGGAAGTCAAAATACTGGTTGCAAAGAGGAAGTCAAAATACTGAAAAAGGATTTTTCTCAAATTGCACAATTTTGAACACACGACGCGACGAGAATGGCGTACAGCTTGTCTCTGAAAATCAAAATAAAAACAAAATTCATTTTAAACTACAAAGGCATAAAAATTTCACTTTTATAAAAACTTACAATTTTTTTCAGTAGGCCCCAACGCCTCCGCTGCTGTAACAGATATAAAAACTTTTTGTGATTTAACAGTTGATCAACCGTTGGGCGTAAATCCGGCTGAGGAGCCATCATTAATTTAATTATTGATTGCAATTCAGCAGACTTTTCTAATTCAATGGAATAAAAAACGAGTTTCTAAACAGAACGGAAAAAAACTACAAAAACATTTTTACTGTTTATAGAGTTGTCAGGTAAGATCCCACTGCGCAGCTGCTGCCAAAGAGGACCGTTGGCGGGTAACTCCAAGCAACAAGACAGCTCTAGAATAGCAATTCCCAAACTAAATATATCTGCCGCCTTCGAGAAATTGCCTTGCATTAATTCTGGCGCAATATATCTAGAATCACCCTCGGTGACCTGAGTGCGATTCGCCTGTAGATATGATATATGTATACGTATGTAAATAATCTTCACTAATTAAAAAACATTTTAAAGTGTAGAACAAAATCCAGTTAGAAATACCTAAAATTATAAAATATGCTTTTTTAAGCAACAGAAAATGAACTTATAATATGGATTAGTTGAAAATCATTAATTAATACTTTACACTGCATAAAGCATTATGTCAACTACAGGCTTCTTCTTATTAGCTCCTCTATTTTCGAAAAATTGTTTCTTCATTATATTTTGATTATGATTTATTATATTTTATTTTTAATTCTTCAAAGATTGCACAAATTATTAAAACCGATTATAAATAAATGTGTATTAAAAAAAATTATAATATATCTAATTTTATTTAAATTATAATACATCTAAATATTAAAATATAGTTAAAATGATGAAATTAAACTTAAATACTTTATCCCACCTACGGGCAGTTAGTACGACTAAATTGGAATATTCAGAGCTAAAGTAAGAGGCATAACTAGCAGTAATCTACCATGTTATGGTATTTTAAAAAGTAGTAGTAGTTGTAACAATCCACTATTCCCTGAAGTAATACATTTTATTAAAGGCATATATTTACCCTGTCCACATCAACAACTAGGCCGAAGTCAGCTAGCTTGCAAGTTTCATCATCGTCTATCAACACATTATCAAGCTTTATATCCAAATGAATCAAGTTTTTATCGTGCAAACTTTTAAGTGCTAACAGTAAATCCAAGAGAATGGACCAAATCTTATCTTCTGGTATCAAGCGCCTACGCTCAATGTACTGCTCAAGGTTTTCCCTGCATAGCTCCATTTGCATATAAAGTCGATCATATTGCTCCCAAGCTTTATAAAATCTAACACAATTTTCATGATCGGAAAATTGTTCGTAACGCTTCACTTCTTCTAAACGTTCCTGTCTATAATTTTCGCTCCGGAACAACTGCTTTGACATTTTCACAGCATAAAGCAGACCATCTTCCTTACATTGCACTTTGAACACTTCGCCAAAAGAACCTTCGCCTATTTTAGAAATTTTAGTAAAGCATTGATCAAAGTAGCTTTCGTTGCTGGATTTTTTATAAGCAGAAGAGGGCAACTCCTCCGGCTCTATGTATTTGCTGCGGAACGTGATGAAATGGGCAGATGAGGTAGAATGACTGCGGTTAAAATTAGAATCATTGTGATACCGAGGTTTTAGTTTAGGAGGTCGCAATCGACTGGCATCATTACTTTTATTAGCCTGGACGAGGAACCAAGATACCTTTTTATAATTTGTTTTGAAGTTTTACATAAGACTAACCTTTTTGTAAGAGTGTTTAAACATATCATCTCTTATCTCTGGGATCGGCAGCGGAAGTTCCATTGTGCGGACGTTATTGAGGTTTATACTGTATTTCCTATTATTAAATAGCAATCATTGCACTAAGACAAGATATCCATTTTGTTTTGTTTTGCAATTTAGCTCATTCCATTTTTAGAGGCCTCGGAAATGTTTTTCAATAAAACCATGGATTTATTAATTGGATAGAAAAAATATAACCAACAACTGCTGGCATATTCACATGGATCGGTAGCAAAAGAAGATAAATTCCAGGGAGGGTTACAAATGATATGAAACTGCTTTCGATAAAAAAATTGTCGAATTTCAAATTTTCTTGCAACTTTAATTTGAAACAGTTGCAGTTAAGCTGGTTTGACACTCCATTTTTTCTGATTGCTTTTCTTTTGTCAAGCTAAAGATTACGCTGCTAATGGAAGTAGACATGAGTGCGAAGTATGCGCTATGGTGTACATTCGATATAAAAATTCAAGAAAAATGTGAGCCCCGGAACATTTTTTAGATATTGCCTTTCTTCTTCTTATTGAAACTTCTTCTTTTGATGCAAATTCTAATCATCTTTAATAACAACAATTTACAAGCATATGTATAAAATGTTTCAGCGATTCTCTACTGATCTCTTTTTTTCTATATTTATCTAGCTTATACGCCATTTGAAAAACAATACGGAAAAATGTGGTATGAGACAGGCTCAAGTAAATTCCACTTTCAGATTGAGCAATTTTTCCGTTTAATGCTATAACGGAACCAATGCGGCGATTTGACGAGATGAAATTATCGCTACCATTTTCTTGTCAGTTGCACGAAATCACAACTACGATGGTCGCTAACAAACATTCATTTCCACGCACTTACTCTAACAGTTTTTCATTTATATTTTTCCTTTATATATTGGTTATATTTACGCAATCTAAACAAACGACTTGGACGAACAAGATCACCAATATCGAAACATACCGTAGCTGAGAACAGCGTTTTGTATCGCTGGCGACCTCTACCGCTGAGAAATTTTTTTTTTCCTGCTTCCCATAAGAGCACTTTAATTTTTGACATTTGATAGCGATAGAGTCCATACGCCGCCTTTATTTTGTTTACAACATAGCATAACATAACATAACATAACATAACATAACATTTTTCATAAAAATATTTGAAAATATTACACCATACCAAATTTTGAAAACGGTGAATTCAAAGTGTCGTTTCTCGTATTCTCTGGCTACACTGCTTAGGGTTTTTTCTCCCAAAAGACTGGTGCCTACCTTTTACTGAAAATCCTGCACAGCTGCAGTGATTGTGTTTCTACTGTATGTGGCCCATACACGACACAGATTTCAAATCGACTGTCCGTCCGACGAAAAATCCGAAAAATCGTCTCTTTGTTGTTGTTTGCAATGCAATTTCGAGACGATTCAATAGTTCGTGAATCTCAGAATACGTACGTCACGCAGGTTTTATCTAGGTTTCTATGCAGGTTATTGGGAAATTTGCAGAATTTACCACTTTTCGAAAGCAATCAGCCAAGGTTAGGACGTGCTTGTTGAAAGTGAACAATAATTAAAAGCGCGAAAAATCAAAACTAGAAAGCTGAAGCTGAATTTTAGTTGTTATAATTTGATGTCAAATAGTTCTGGGGAACTTTATAAAAAAGAGAGGCAATCATAAATTTTCCCATAACCATAGAAACCTGGATAAAACCTGGGTTTTCAACTTTGTATGGAAAAACCTACAAAGTTCATTAAAAACACACGCCTGTACTAATGTACGTGTGTTTACAGATCAACAAAATAATCGTCATCTCGATTTTTATCAGCTGGTACAAAGAGTGTCGCATCTCATCTCTCTGTTTTATACCGTTGCTAACTTCAAGCATAGATTAATTGTGATAGAATTTTAAACTGGGGAGAGTTTCGTATATTAATTAAAACTACAAAGTTTATATTGGGAGCCTTATAAACTTCTGTCTGATTTTTGTTAATTTGGCAAAATCGCAAACATGTCGACATCAATTGAAATACCATTGAGGGATACGGATGAGGTAAAAATCGCATAATTATGTACTTATATAGCGCATACTAAATCATTTATGCAGGTTATAGAAGTCCATCCAGATCAACTGCCGGAATGCCAAGAAGTACTTGGAATTTTGCGACAGGAACGCTCCCAGCTAAATACTTGGGTGAATGTGGCGGTGGGTTGTCGCATTTAGTTTTAAATTTCCTCGAACATAAAATTCTTTGTCTTTAAGTTGGCGTACTATAAACAAAAGAAGACAAACGACTTTATAGAACTGCTGGAAACTGCTCGTATTGAGGGAAATATGGATTATCGGGATTATGAAAAGGATCAAATGCGAGCTTATGACATGCTTGCAGCCCATTATGTGCAGGAAGCTAACAGGGAGAAATCGAAAGATAAAAAACGAGAGCTTTTTATGAAAGCAACAAATTTGTATACAACGGCAGACAAGATTATCATGTACGACCAGAACCATTTACTAGGACGTGCATACTTCTGCCTTTTGGAAGGAGATAAAATGGAACAGGCTGACGCACAATTTAACTTTGTTCTAAATCAGTCTCCATCTAATATTCCGTCACTACTGGGAAAAGCCTGCATTGCTTTCAACAAGAAGGATTATAGAGGGGCCCTGGCTTTTTATAAAAAGGCCTTACGGACCAATCCAAATTGTCCTGCAAATGTTCGCATGGGTATGGGACACTGCTTTCTTAAAATGAACAATCAAGAGAAAGCAAAGCTTGCTTTTCAGCGTGCTCTTCAGTTGGATCCAAATTGTGTTGGAGCTCTTATAGGTCTTGCCATTCTTAAGTTAAATCTCCACGAACCTGACTCAAACAAATTGGGAGTGCAAATGCTTTCGAAAGCATATACTATAGATTCTACAAGCCCAATGGTACTTAACCATTTGGCCAATCACTTTTTTTTCAAAAAAGACTATCAGAAAGTGCAACATTTGGCTTTGCATGCTTTTCATAACACCGAAAATGAAGCAATGAGAGCAGAAAGTTGTTATCAGCTGGCTCGTTCTTTTCATGCTCAGTGCGATTATGATCAGGCATTTCAATACTACTACCAGTCAACGCAAATTGCCCCAGCAAATTTCGTACTTCCTCATTACGGCTTGGGCCAGATGTATATATATCGCGGTGACACTGAAAATGTACGCTCATTGAGTTAATGTCAAAGGGTGGTATTGTTTTACTATATTACTTTTATATTCTTAGGCGGCGCAATGTTTTGAGAAGGTTTTAAAAATACAACCTGGAAATTACGAAACAATGAAGATTCTTGGTTCATTGTACGCAAATTCAAATTCGCAAGCCAAGCGGGATATGGCCAAGGCTCATCTGAAGAAGGTCACCGAACAATTTCCTGACGATGTGGAGGCGTGGATAGAATTGGCACAAATTCTTGAACAAAATGATTTACAGGCCTCTTTAAATGCATATGGCACCGCAACGAATATACTCAGTGAAAAAGTCAAAGCTGACATACCTGCTGAAATCCTCAATAATTTGGCATCATTGCATTACCGACTTGGCAACCTTAAATTGGCTAAAGAAAAGCTAATGGAAGCACTGCAACACGCGAAGTCAGAAGCCCCGAACGACACTCAGTACTATGATTCTATTTCCGTGACTATGACTTACAATCTGGCCAGATTGAACGAGGCAATGTGCTGCTTCGATGTTGCCGACAAGTTGTATAAGGACATTTTAAAGGAGCACCCCAATTATATTGATTGTTATTTACGTTTGGGTTGCATGGCTAGAGACAAGGGCTTGATATTTGTAGCATCTGATTTTTTTAAAGATGCTTTAAATATTAACAATGAAAATCCGGATGCGAGGTAAAGTAGCGCAGTCAAAACATAATCTCGTCCAACCTCTTTCTGATAGTATTGGAAATCATATGAGTTTATTAGTAACTTTGCCACTTTGCTTGTAGATCACTATTAGGCAATTTACATTTGGCGAAAATGCAATTCGCATTGGGGCAAAAAAACTTCGAGACAATATTGAAAAATCCATCTACATCTACCGATGCATATTCATTAATAGCGTTGGGCAACTTTTCTTTGCAAACACTTCATCAACCAAATAAAGATAAGGAAAAGGAGAAGAAACATCAGGAGAAGGCGCTATCCATTTACAAACAGGTAAGAATAAATTGTCTTTTCCTCCTCCGGAAAGCAACGCACTCAATTAACCAAAAATGGATCGGATCACTCTAAATTATAGGAATTATTCTTTATGTTATGATTGCGTTTCAGGTCCTACGAAATGATCCCCGAAATATCTGGGCCACAAACGGTATTGGAGCAGTTCTGGCTCACAAAGGATGCGTTATTGAGGCGAGAGACATATTTGCCCAAGTCCGTGAGGCCACAGCAGATTTTGCTGATGTTTGGCTGAATATAGCCCACGTTTATGTAGAGCAAAAACAATATATAAGTGCCATACAAATGTATGAAAACTGTATGAAGAAGTTCTATAGGCATCACAACGTAGAAGTAATGCAGTATTTGGCGCGAGCATACTTACGTGCCAACAAGCTCAGGGAAGCGAAAATGGTTCTGTTGAAAGCAAGGCGCGTCGCTCCTCAAGACACGGTACTTAAAGCACATTATTGGAAGGGTAATGGTTTTAGATCAAATTTTTTAGGTGCTGTTGTTCAATATTGCCGTAGTGTTACAGCGTTTGGCAATGGCCATTCTTAAGGATGAAAAGTCCACCCTAGAAATTGTGTTGCAAGCTGTTCACGAATTGGAATTAGCTCAAAAGTAAACTCAGTCAAACAGAATTGAATACAAAGTAATTCCTTTTTTCTTTTTCAAGATATTTTGAGTATCTCTCTGTACATGGTGACAAAACTAGATTCAATATTGAAATTGCTGGCATTGAGGCTAATCAGTGCCAAGATTTGTTATCGCAAGCTCAGTATCACGTTTCACGTGCTCGTCGAATTGATGAAGAGGAGAAAACTTTGCGACGGAAGCAAGAGGAAGAGCGTTTGGCATTCAGGAAACGGCAAGAGGAGGAACGTAAGAAACGAGAGGAGGAGCAAAAGATGACCAGAGAACAGCTTTTGGCTAAGCGCCAAGAATTTGTGGAAAAAACAAAGAACTTACTTTTGACAGCTGAAGTACCACCTGAAAAGGAAAAGAAAAGAGGTTTGTTGTCATATATTTTCCTGCACGCTCCGACACGTTTGGAAATTATATTAATGTGTGCACATCGATGTGCTATTATTTATTTAGCTTCGATGTAATTTTGGGGACTAAGGGAAACTGCTTTGCTCAAAGCATGAAAGATACAAAAAGATACAAATCAACGAGTATGAATAGAATAAGAGATTTCATGAGATTTGAGTTCGATTAAAAGATGTTCAGGTTCACTATACAAGGTCTGTTCAAAAAGTATCGCGAATTTTGAATTCCTGCGGGTTGCGTATATTCGATTGTAAATTTTTTTGTGGCGTTATGTTGGTACTCATATCCCGCACTTATGCCGACAAGTTCGGCCACTTTATATGTTCAATTAATTTTTGACAGCTATTTTGCTTGGATGTGTTTTGGCTCGTCTTCAATTTCTGCTCATTCCATAAAATGGATGAAAGAATGTGTATAAAATTTTGTCAATTTTGAAAAAACAATTGACTGTGGCATATGGTGAAGCTACCTTGGACCAAAGCAACGATTATCGGTGGTATAAAAGGTTCTCAGAAGGCCGAGAAGATGTGAACGACGAAGAGCCTATCGGACGCCCGAGCACGTGAACAACAGACAAAAACTTTGATGAGGTGAAGAAAATAGTATTGGCCAATCGTCGAATTGCTCCAGAGGGTTATAACTGGTGACGAATCATGGGTTTATAGTTATGACGTGGAAACCAAAGTTTAATCATCCCAATCGGCATGATTGGCAAAAATTGAAGACGAGCTATAACACGTCCAAGCAAAATAGCTGTAAAAAATTAACTGATCATTCAAATTGGGCGAACTTGTCAGCATAAGTGAGGGACTTTAGTATCAACATAACGTCACAAAAAAATCTAATATACGTAACCCGCAGGAATTAAAAATTCGCTATATGTACTTTTTGAACAGACCTCGTATAGTAAAAATTTTTTAATCGATTTTAATTTTTTAATCAAGCCTCATGAAATCTCTTATTCTATTCATACTCGTTGAATAGAAACTTTTTTTTTTTACCATTATCAATAAAAAATTTATATTTTATATAAATTCCATTTGACAGGAGGTGGGCGCTCTCGAAAGGATGAATATGTTTCTGAATCAGAAAGTGCTGGTCCAAACGATGCAAACGGTCATGAAAGGGTACAAAAGAGGAAGTCTAAAGGCGAACGAAGAAAAGGCGCAACCCGCAAACGTAAATCAGGCGAAGCCTATGGCAGTGACAGCGATGGAGATACAGGTCCAAAAGAAAAGCGCCAGAAGAAGAAAACTAAAGATGTTAAGGAAAAATTATCAGCCAAACAACGTCTTAAGATAGTATCAAAAGCCACTATTTCCACCAGTGAATCTGATAGTGACTTAGAGGAACGCAGACGAAAAAGCATTAGTCAAAGTGAGAGTGCTGACAGTGCTGATGGAGAAAAAAATGCATCTAAGCATGATTCAGAAAACGGGTCTGCTGATTCTGACGACTCTCGGTCAAGATCTCGTTCTCGCTCTCGTCCCAAGTCAAAACGTAATAGCACCCAATCTGTGTCTCGCTCCGTTTCAAAATCGCGTTCAAGAAGTCGGTCCAAAAGCAGAAGTCGCTCTAGTTCTCAATCACAACGCACGGGGCGCAGCTCACGTTCGCGCTCCAAGTCAAGATCAAAGTCAAAATCTGCTTCTAATTCACGATCACGTTCACGATCAAAATCACGTTCAGCTTCCAGATCTCGCAGCCCGTCTGGATCAGCCTCTAGTGATTAGTTCGATTTATTATTTAAAAAGCTCCGATTTATTGTACAATCAAACGAGGAAAAGTAATCAGATGTAATCTAAATCCCATTAAATAAAGTGGATTCTACAATTAACTTTACTTTATTTGTTAATTTTAGTTTATATTTGCATTTGTAAGTTTAAGTCTAAATGGTGAAACTTTTTCACAAATCTTATAATGGATTAATGATTGAAAAATTCCCCTGGATTTTTCACCAATTTACGATTCCACCATCTAGCATAAATGAGTAAAAATGGTATAATAGGTTAAGGCATTTTTCCAGTTGCATTTTATGGAGAATATAGTACTGCTGTTAAATAAATAAGTAAAAGGTAGGTGGTTATGGCTTTTGCTTAAAAGGTGAAGTAATCAGAACAAAAGGCATAATAAATTTATTGGAATTAATTTATTATTATAATTAAAATTAAATATTATCTATTTTTAAAAGCCTCGCCACTTTCCATATATACCATTCCACTTATTCGGTAATATCGGAACATTCAGTGATCATTGCTGCAACAATTGTGCTCATTGGTTGAGCGAATCGTAAAACGAATGCATGGTCGATTTTTCTTCTATCGAGCTCCGCATCAACATCAGGTATTGATCTCTTCAGTTCCTTATAATACTCGACAGGAACCCAGCCATCGGTGGTTCCATAAAAGAACTTTAGAAGTTCCAAATTATCATTTATTATATCAAGCGGCAAATCACGTACGCGATCCATTTCATCCTTAGCTAAAAAAATCACTTTCTCCATAACAGATGCACTTGAGTATTTCAAAGCAGTCCCAATAAACATTGTTGGGATCTTGAAAATTAAAAAATATATGTATATAAACATTACTCGCAACACGACCGGAAAGTAGTTAAAAAGAACTATCAGAAAGCCGAACATAGAATATAACGGGAGCGCTATATTTGTAAACGTCCAACCATTTTGTGATTCCATCATTCGCTCAATGGTGGGAAAGAGCATGTAACACTTTTTAATCTTACTTTTAATCTGCTGAGAATTCAACATTTGCAAAATCATCCATGCTCCTATGGAATGACCTATTAAGTGGATTTTTACGTTAGCGGGTACATATTTGTTGATGAATTCAATTTTGTGTTTAATCTGCCCATTTAAATTAAAATGCTCCTGATTGCCTTTCAATCGAGGTACTTCTTGATGTGAACTAGTTGCTGAAGGCTCATCATGTCCACAGTGTCCTATGTGTTATAATACAATGCATCTTACAAATTTTATTATTAGGTTAATTACCAATAACCCAAACAGGGATTCCGCGGTGAATTTGTTTATGTAAGGAGCTCAAGAATTCGCTGTAAAATCCAGGCAATCCCGGGTTACCGGTAATGCAAATAGCAACTTCGTCCACGTTTTGAAGAGGTTCTTCGACCCACCGTCCCCATGTCATAACATGTGTTGGAATGCCACATATGTTAATGAAGTCTTCTCGCATTCCTTCCATATTCAAGTTTTGGTTGTGATATATTTTACAAAAATATTCAAACAAGATTTGTAATTACTTACCCAATTCCATACCAAAACTATTTTTGATTGTTGGTTTTGCTGCAGAAAGCAGGAAAGTAGTGTTACGAACTATCGAGCAGAGATAAGCTATCGAGTTGTTCGATAGTTGAAAATTATTTTTCGATAGTTCTACTAAATTAGTAATTACTAAAAATTACTAACTGTGGTACCTAAATAAGCGCATTGTGCTTCCTCTTTCAGTGGAATTCGCAAAACATATTGCGAAGTCTTACATACGTATTCTGAGATTAACGAACTATTGAATCGTCTCGAAATTGCATTGCAAACAACAACAAAGACACGATTTTTGTTGTTGTTTGCAATGCAATTTCGAGACGATTCAATAGTTCGTGAATCTCAGAATACGTATGTTAAAATCTAAAAGAAACAAGAAACATTCTAATTATTTTCGAACAATACTCTTTCTTCCATCTGTGCACATTTTGAATTTCGGTGCAAACCACATAAATTAACAGAGGCATTCCAAGATTCACGAACTATTGAAATCGTCTTTCAAAATCGTCTTTAGACGATTGAAATCGTCTTTCGTATTCCAAGATTCACGAACTATTGAAATCGTCTCTCAAATCGTCTTTAGACGATTGAAATCGTCTTTCTCATTCCAAGAGTCACCGAAATAGTTAAAATTCTTGCAAAACGTTGAAATTATCGTCTTTTGGTATTCCAAGAGACGATTTTATCGGATTTCTTCTCCTAAAAAAGACGATCAGAAATTAGCTCTCGTTCCCTAATAAAAATGTAATATTTCAATGAAAAATCTGGTTATATATTTTTTGATTCACTTGTATAGTTATTATTTTCTATTTTTATTTATAAAATAGATAATAAATAGTAAATACATAATTTTTATAAATAATACTAATTCCAATTTTGATTTCGAATGCGAATTAATTCCTTCTGAGTCTTCAGCAAAAAATTCCACTAAAGGAATCCATGTTTTTCAATGAAGCCTAACACACGAGAACACTTCTGCTTGCATTAAACCGTCGCTTGTAGGCGAGGGAGATGAAGAGCATGGTACATTGAAATTCTTCACTCTTGGACCTGCATGAACAGAGCACAAAACTAACACATACACAATTTTAATTAACGAGGGTTCTGAATATTTCACCAACACATACAAGTGACAGGCCAATCAAAATATTCAACAATATACATACACGGAATGTTTTCACTTGAACTGTGCAATACAATTGGAATTTTCCATTGTTCACAAGTTCGTACAGTGTTGGAAAATTTCTAACAAATAGAAAATCAATGAAATCGCTCAAAATGAAATTGAAATACGTAGTCTTAAGGCTCAACTGTAGTGAACGTAACGGGAATTAACAAAACTAGAGAGCTATATAAGCCGTTTTGAAAACAATTACGCACTAAATGATAATTACACTTACCAGGTTTGTCAAAAGAAAATGAGTCTACAACCCGACCCAATAAAAACACCAATACGAATAACTACTGTCGAAGAAGAACGAGATATCTAGATTCTTCGGTTTCTTTATATCTTTACTTGCTGATAACCATTAGACCAGAGAGGCACTGAGTATTTATTCTTAGAGGGTTTTTTATTAATAATATCTTAAAATTTGTTTTATATCTTTGAACTTCTCACCTATTATTAATTTTTTTTAAGTTTTTCGAACTAATAACTACTTAAAAGTAATTAAAAAAACATTTCCTTGAAACTAATGTCGTTATATCTTCTTGGCTACATCATCATGGGGAACTTCTACCTCCCATGTCACATCCCACAGAGATAAGAATATAAAAATTAAAAGAAAATTGATTGAAATAATAAAATAAAGGTAAGATAAGCAAATCGTACATCGAGGAATCTTACATTACGGACAACCGTACTTTTTGTGGTACCTTCGAAGCTTTGGCCATATCCCAAAATTCGAAATCGATTTCGGTTTTTAAATCTTTTCGTAAAGTAAAACGTTATGTAGCGCAGTAGCCATACAAAAAATTATTACTGTTTGCTGTGCAGTTTGATTCCGAATCGATACTCGTCTAATCGTAGTCTGTGTACGATTCCCGCAGTATATATAACTAACTTAAAAACCATGTTCAAATAATATTCTTCAAAAATATATATAGATGAGCGAAATGTATTTAATTTTGTATGCTGATGAGGAATATGCTCCGGATTCGAAGACGTTATTTGAAAGATTCTACGGATTCCGGATGCTCGCTTCATGGAGCATTTCCGGTTTTCAAATGAAGCAGCCTGAACGAAATTTTGACATTTTCAGATATTGGCGGGAGAACCCCTTTTATTCCGCATTCATTGCGGATCTGCGCAGCCCTCCATTTTTTTACCACGGCAAGTTTTTTAAGAGATGTCGGTCAAGAATTCCTATGCCCAATATCCAAAACGATGGTCAGCCGCAAAATTAACAAAATAAAATAAATTGTTCAAAATTATTTAATGCCAAAGTACCTGAAGCTCGGCGTACCAGACAAAGGAGGTTTGGTTTCAATCCTTTAAAAATAAATATGGATTAAAAAAAATTAAAATTGCCAGGAATAAAAAATTAATTTCTTAATCCAAAAGATTAGCACAAAGAATGGTATAAAATTGTTCAGATTTTTTTTTCTTTATAGATTTTTCACAGGTACTGGTTTTCCTAGTGCAATTGGCGACATTGATTGCACCCACGTACAAGTTAAAAAGCCGACTAAATGCATAATTATACATTGGAGCAGTAGGAACAACAAGAAAAATAACAGCATAACATCATCCAGCATATTATCAACAAAGGCATCTTACCATTAAAGAATACACCATTTGTACTTGAAGGACTTACTAGATGTAATGTTAGACAATACGCTGCGCCTTCCTGCACATCTGCAGCAAATAATCTATTATACATTGCAGCAGCAGCAACATCAACAAAAACAACAGCATAACATCATCCGTAATATACCATTTATTAACAAGGCCAAAATATCATATAAGAATACACCATTTGTACATGAAGGACTTACTAGATGTAGTAAGACAATACGCTGCGCCTTCCTGGACTTCCAAGATAAGACCATTAAGGTTATATTAATGTATATAAACTTTATTTATTAATATTATTATACTTATTACACGATAACAGTTAATGACTATTATTATTAATATATTCGTCAATTATTACATATATAAATCTCATACATTACACGATAAGTTAATGAGTATTATTATAAATATATTCGTTAATTATAAAATTATTCAACAGAATTTCAAACCATTGTAACCAGCTTTCCGTTACTAGTACTACCTATAATTTTAAGCCCTTCCCTACTGAAAAAAGGCGTAAATAAGAGAAATAATTTAGCAGCGATAATTTAGCTTGTACGGGCGTTGATTTGGTTTTATAATTTTTCTTAATATAAATACAAGTGTATGAAGCTGAATGCCTCGCGGCAGAAGGCCGCTTACAATTTTCTATACAAATTTTTATGAGACAAATTGATTTGGTTTTATAATTTTTCTTAATATATGTAAATACAAGTGTATGAAGCTGAATGCCTCGAGACAAATGGTCGCTTACAATTTCATTTACAGGGTTGTATAAGAGGCAGAATGCCTCGCGACAGATGGTCGCTTATAACTTTTTTTATGTGATTTTATATGAGGGAGATGACTCACGACAAATAGTCGCTAAAAACTAAATTGGTCGTGGTTGGTCTTAATAAGAAAAAAGAACTATTCCAGCAAAGCGTGGGCAAAGCCCAGAAGTCGGCAGAGCTCGAAAGCCACTCAGCAACAGGGCTGCCAAGTATTTTTTCAGATTGCCCCATTTTTCTCGCAATAATAATAATAATAATATTATTATTATATATATATTATGTATTATAAAATATAAATATTTAGGCAATTAACAGCTTCCCTTATAAGTTAGAAACTGGGACCCCGAGCAGTTGGTCGGAACTTTTTTCCAAACATTGCCAAGTTTTATGAGTTAGGTTTAATGGGGCGAAAAATTTTAAAAATAAAAGTTTTGATATTTTGCAGTGTGAATAGTAAAAAAAGGCCGTTCTATCGCTTTTAAGCGAAGGGAAAACACTTTGCCTGTATATGTAGTTTCAAAATTTTTTCTATTTTTATGAACATTTTTGCCTTGAAAATATTGATACTGTTTATAAATTTCTTTATAATTGGGTTTTTCAACAACTTTAATAGAGAAAAAAACCACCAAAATAATTTTTTCGAGGTGAAAACATCTCGACAGATCGATTTGCAATCTTTCAATCTCGCTAATATGTGAATATCAAATAAATTCTTAGAGCCGTTTTCGACCTCAAAAAAGCTACAAATATATATACAATTTTAGCTCGTTTAATAAGATTAGATAAGTTTTTTCTGGCCGAAGATGAAACGCTAAATTCCACAGATGGCACGCTTATGCCTCGACTGTCAACAATCGCAAGTCAGCCCTCATGTACACAAAATACCTAATAAAATTCTACCACCAGACGGCCGTTTTGACTATGTGCATATCGACTTGATAGGTCCTCTTCCAGAAAGTCAAGGATACAGGTATTGTGTTACATTTATCGACCGTTTTTCCAGGTGGCCACAAGCAATGCCCATTAAAGATCAAACTGCAACACCGTGGCTAAAACAGCATAGTAAATGTTGTAAATGTAAATATAAACTAATCACAACAGATCAAGGCAACCAATTCGAATCAGTTTTATTTTCTGCATTAATTAAATTAACTGGCTGCCAAAGACTTCACGACGGCGTACCATCCAGCTTCCAAAGTTCACTTGGACTAAAACACTACCTACAGTGCTACTTGGTCTGCTAACATGTATACGAGAAGGATTAAATGCATCGCCAGTAGAATATTTATATGGTACAACAGTTCGTGTTCTGGGAGAATTTTTTAATTCGGACGGATATACATATACCAAATAGTTCACATTTTCTAGACGAATTTAGAGAGTACATACGAGAAATAAAACCAGTCCCAGTTTTACACAACTACAAGAAAAAACCGTTCTGTTATAAAAAAAAGGGGGTTGGTAACGAAATCCCGAACGACAAAATCCCGAACGACAAAATCCCGAAATGACAAAATCCCGAAACGACAAAATCCCGAAACGACAAAATCCCGAAATTACAAAACTAGTTTTTCGGTATTCTCCATCTTCTTGAACATTTTAAAACCACTAGCAAACTTCAATTTAGCCACTAAATTTATTTAAAAAAACATCAAAAAAATGTTAGCAGAGCCCTCTCGGTAATATGAGGTTTTTTGCATACAGGTTTTTCCGCGTATTGGCAGCCTTCGGCTGCAGCAGGGATCATAACCCTCAATCAGCAGAATCCTCACGGTCATGTGAAGTTTTTTGCATACAGGTTTTTCCGCGTATTGACGGCCTTCGGCCGCGGCAGGGATCATAACCCTCAAACAGCAGAATCCTCACGGTCATTTGAAGTTTTTTTGCATACAGGTTTTTTCGCGTATTGGCGG
Source organism: Conops quadrifasciatus (assembly GCA_949752815.1). Taxonomy (NCBI): domain Eukaryota; kingdom Metazoa; phylum Arthropoda; class Insecta; order Diptera; family Conopidae; genus Conops; species Conops quadrifasciatus. The sequence continues at coordinate 18,894,828 of OX457079.1, forward strand.
CCTTCGGCCGCGACAGGGATCATAACCCTCAATCAGCAGAATCCTCACGGTCATGTGAAGTTTTTTGCATACAGGTTTTTTCGCGCATTGACGGCCTTCGGCCGCGGCGGGGATCGTAACACAATCAGCAGAATCCTCACGGTCATGTGAAGTTTTTTGCATACAGGTTTTTTTGCGTATTGGCGGCCTTCGGCCGCGGCAGGGATCATAACCCTCAATCAGCAGAATCCTCACGGTCATGTGAAGTTTTTTGCATATTGTAGATTATAACCTTCAGACAACAAAATTTTCTCGATATTACAACTTTGCTTTTCTGCCATTGTAAAAAAAGGCACGTAGGCGCGTACTTCGAATTGGAAAAAATTGTGACTTGAATGTCATTTCTTTATTAATTTAAAATTTTATTTCGTGATTTTCGGGATTTCTCATTTCAGTATTAAAAATTTTTCGGGATTTTGTCGTTTCGGAATTTTGTCGCATCGGGATTTTGTCGTTTCGGAATTTTAAAATTTTTCGGGATTTTGTCGTTTCGGGATTTTGTAATTCGGGATTTTGACTGTCTCCCAAAAAAAAGTTATAAAAATAAAGAGTTAGCTTCATGCAGTCACGTATTTCTTCGAAACAAATAAACAACATCCTTAGAAAGACTACAAAGGACCCTTCAAAGCTTTAGATCGTCTTTCTGACCGTGTCTTTAAAATTTTAATCAATGGTAAAGCAACAAATGTTTCAATAGAAAGACTCAAACCCGCGCATTTAGAAAGAGTGTGGCTCGAAAACGAATATCAAGAAAAAGATTCTAGCGAAGCTACATCGAGTGTAAACGGTAACGAACCAGATTCAACGATAGTCGAGCACAACTAAGCCACCAAATCCATAGATCTCAAGTCTACTACGACAACCTTTTGTCCACTTAAGACATACTCAAGAGTACCTCAAACTAATACAAAAAGTGGTAACTTCAAATCAAACCTAAATACTATAAGATTTTAATTGCCATTTTATATTTATAATAATTTTTTACCTTTATATCAATTTTTTACCTTTTTTATAATAAACTGAAAAATTTCTTGTCATTCTCTTATTTGACATTCACATACATATATAGTCATCTCACTCTCGCTTATGTTAATATTAAAAAGTACAAACAAAGTAGTCAGTATGAAATCATTCTAAAAGGCGGTCGTTTGAATTTATTCAATTAACATTGAGTAGTGTTCTAGATAGGGAAGTAATCATAACTTCTACGGAAAACACTACAACACCGGTGTGGCGGACCGGTGAAGCCAAAATGACTACAAGGCGGCGCATCGGTGCCTTATCACAGAATGCTGCCAAATTATAATAATAATAGAAGCTTCAAGAATAAAAAGAGAAGCGTTCTGATATATACAGTGGAACCTCGCTTAACGAGCACCTCGCAAAACGAGTAATTCGCATAACGAGCAATATAAATTGTAAAAAAGGGACTCGCTTAACGAGCGAAGTTTCGCATAACGAGTGATGTGGATAGGGGAATCCCCGAATTGTGCGATGGAACTTTTGGTGCCAATGCTACATCCGTCTGTTTAGAACTTGTTGCGCTAGCATATTAGTGTCGCGTGTGATCACACATTTTTCCCAAACTTGTGTTCAGACATATTTTTGTGGGTTCGTTGGTTATTAATCTTACCCATGTTTAATGTTTAATCTTACCATAATCTTACGATAACCACTGAAGAGCTTATGGAGTTACACTGTGCTTCACAGCAAGGTGTGGAGGAGGAGGAGGTAACAACAAAGCAATCTTCTGGCGAAATAAGAGAAATGCTGAAAGCATGGAATAGCTTCTCAATGTACGAAGCAACACCCTAATAAGGCAGAGGCTGTGCGCGCTACAAATTTATTCAATGATAATGCGGTGTCACATTTTTACTAAATTTTGAAACGTCGGCAAAAACAAATGTCTCTAGACAGCAGTCTCTAACAATTTATATGTATTTTTCTTTGAATAAATGTTACACATAACGTTTTTTCACTACGTTTTTGAATACAGATTTAAAATTTTGAGATTTTTTGTTCTGCATAGAATGCATTATCGTATTTTACATCAATTTATATGGTAAAAATTGTTTCGCTTAACGAGTTTTTCGAATTACGAGTAAGACTCCGGAACGAATTCTGCTCGTTATGCGAGGTTCCACTGTATATCAAAGACTTTACTTTGTTCTCTGCACTTTTTGAATCGCACGCTTTGTTCTTCGTACTTGTTAATATCGCCAATGTTACTTTAATTTTAAGTGAAAATATAAATATAAAATCGTGAAGAATACGAACTTTATTGTAGTACATTTTATGATAGGCTACCACACTTCATATTTCACAAACTGTAACACACTTCATATTGTTTCACAAAACCATCACCGAATATACACGTCAACGTAATTGAGTGATACAAAAATCAGCGAGCTGTAAGAAATTTTTGTATTCTACAAATACAAATTTGTAAAATTGTCTTTTTCGAAGAATTCTGTTTCACGAAATATAAGAATTTTTACAAATTTTGTAGAATTGTATGAATTTTCACAGGAGATTTTTCATGTGTAATTTTTTTTACAAATTTGTAGCAAAAATCAGTTTTAAATTTCAAAAGCACGTGCGTGGAGTTTATCGTGGCAGATAAATTATTGTATAATTAGGAAACATTAAAATCAATAAAATCAAATTTAACATGTCGGTAAGACGAAGACGTAGCAGTTCGACTGAAAGTAGTGACATTGAAACTATTCAAAATGTGCGCAGAAAAATATATAAACCACGTATAAATTATAATATAACTCAAAATTTTTTTTTCAATGAAAAATTTCGTTTGAGGGCTTCAAAAGTTGAAGAAATTATTTTTATTATTGGCTCCAAAATAAAAAGCAAAACGGACAAAAATTATTCTCTCACTCCAGAGCAGCAACTGCTGACTACCCTACGATGGCTTGGTAATGGTGGTCCATATCATGGAATAGCCGATATTCACGGCATTTCGAAAAGCACAGTGTGCAGTATATCGTGTTTGTCGTTCGATCGTTACCTTAATGTTTGAAAATACCGTTCGATGGCCGAGTGAGGTTGATGTTATACAACAAAAATTTTTTGCAATTGCAGATAATTTTTCTATATGGCAAAAATTATTTACTAGCAATTTTTAATGGCAATGCAATTTTAGGAATGCCTTCTCTGTGCGGAACAGAAGGCATTCTGTTTAGATGGAACACTAATTAAGATTGATGCACCTAATCAATTTGAATCTGCATTTGTAGACAGACATGGAAACCATTCCATTAATTGTATATTGGTTTGTGGTCCAGACTATATGTTTTATCACGCTTACATAAATTGGCCTGGAAGTGTACATGACGCGAGAATGCTATGAAGAAGCCCACTTTATTTGAACTTTGAAAACGGGTTTCGCCCATTTCACCGTGCTGTTTTGCTTGGAGACTCAGGATATCCACTGAAAGATTGGTTGCTTACACCAATTTCACAACGTTCAACCCCTTAACATTGTGCGCTATAATCGATCCCATAAGTCCACTAGAAGGATAATAGAGAACTCTATAGGCATCTTAAAAGAAAAATTTCCTTGCCTTAACCATTTGCGACTACAACCAGTGAATGCTGTTATGATTATTAAATGCTGTGTTGTTTTAACAAATATTTCGAGGCAAGAAATAGACCCTCAGGATATTGAGTATCCTTTAGCACACAGTAAAATGCAACCTATTACTGAAGACTCCAATAATGTGAATTTGGATGGTGGTAGTTTAAATGATATAAATCAGATTAATATATTGCAAAGATTTTTAGATAATTTCGAATATAAATAGCAATTAAAGTGATAGACACAACATTTTGTAAAGTGTTCAACGCACAGTGGGTGAAAATTTGTGCTTTTATTTTGGAAGTTTGGAAGTTTTTTAAAAATATAAGGTTTAATAAAATCTGAGATTTTTAAAACTTAGTCTACATTAAGAACGAACGAACGTTTTTACGTAAAACGTTAAAATTTTAGAACTGCTCATCTTTCCGCGACTATAATGTACGCCTTTCCAGCATTTGTAACTCACGTAAAAAATTCTACAAATTTGTGATATTTATCATGAGTTTACAATTTCAAAAAATATATGGTGAAACAAAAAATTCGACCGAGAATAGTTTACAATTCTTGTGATCACAAATTTGTAGCTTTAATTACAAGTTGCTTTAAGTACAAATTTGTTATTTTGTTGATTTGTAAGTTGTGAAACAAAAATTTAATCTACAAATTTGTAGTTGTAAGCTACAATTACAAATTTGTGATTGTAAATTGTAATTTGGTGAAATAGGGCACTAGTCTTTAAAAGCAATGTAAATGGAACACGAAAAACGTGAAAGAAAAGACTTGTGCAGGTTGCGAAAAAGTGGACATGCAAATGGACATGTGCAATTCGGAAGATCTGGATACGAGATTACTCCCTCTCGTAATTACTCCCTCTCAAAACAGCTAATTGAACGGTTACTGGGTAATCAAAGGCTGAGCAGCACACGTTACGACGAAACCATAGTACCGATTAGGAAAGAGGACATCCTCACGAAAAACATCGACACGTTATGGAGCGTAATCGAAACGTTGGTGGTTGCAGTCAACAAATTGCGGAACTAGTACCGGTTAACTTTCCATCCCAAATAAATCCACTTCCACCGACAACGAACACGTTACAGCCTTTTCAGGCAATTTCGTATAAAAGACATATGTGAATTGATTCCAACCTTCGATCCAGTCAGCCCCAACTCAGTCACCAGCATACAATTTGTGAATAAGATTCGCAAATTAAAAACAAACTATAAATGGGATGACGTAACATAGAAACGCTAATTGCTGCGCAACGCAATCTACGTGGACATTCAAAAATGTGGAATAACGGTCTAAATCAAATTCTCACTACGTTTGATGAATTAGCAGATCAATTGGTGGAAGAATTCCCCGAAACAAAATGCGATGCTGACAAGCACATGGAGATGGCTGCAACAAATCGAACGAGGCTACTATCGACTATTTTCATTGTGCCTTCATCAAAGCACAAGCCTTGGGAAGGAAGTATAAAAAGTGCGAAGCAACTATTATAAAATGTATCCGAAACGGAATCCACTCATCAACTTTACAAAATGCCAGCACCGACTATGCAACGACAGCAGAGCTTGATCTGGCAATCAAAAGATGTACTGAAAATCTGAAGCCCATTCAAAATGTGGAAGCTCGTCCGAATAATAATGAAAGAAATGTGAATACTGTTGCGAATACGTCAGCGTCTTATAAAAGTCGAGTTCGAACTGTGGATAAATCCAAGGTGATATGATGCTATAACTGCTCCCAGGAACGCCATATCTCCATCAACTGTACAGAACCTCAGAAACGTTCTTGTTGCGAGAAGTGCAGTCGTACAGGACATAACAAAGAAAGTTTTATGGCAAATCAAGTTAACTGCATCTCCGATAATCAATCGTTGCAGACATCAAACGAAAAGGATAACAATTATTTTCCCAGCGCGAATTCCCAAGACTTTGTTAATGAATGTCGACTAGTATTCAATGATAACGGAATTATTAACGCCAACGTTCTAATTGACACTGGTAGTCCAGTTAACTTTATTTTATCATTCGTAAAATCTAGCATGTCTCCGGTATACGAAAACTTGCAGTATCATGGCGTTAATGATTCTGATATTATTATCATAGGACAAGGTTGGAATTCTCGATATTAGGTATAATTGCAGATTTTTGGTCGTGCCTGATGACACCATGGGACCTACATGTATCCTGGGTCGAGGATTTTTGGCTGAAAATGGGTTGAACGTGTATGTAGACAAAGACGGAAAACCGAAATTGCAAAAGCAAGAATATGTTGAGAAGGAGTTTATTCTGGCGGAATCAGGTAATTTAATGTCGATGAATCCTTGTCCTTATCCCGATCCTCTTGATTTCGATTTCGATGTATGGCATCAAGCAGACCCACAAGATTTCGTCATTTCTAAACGACTCAAAGATATGTATGGTGAACATCTTAAGCTTGCCAAACCCGAAAAACCAAATGCTTAACAAACTATGAATATTCGATTACCGAGGTATATTTACGTCAATGATCAACGACTTGTTTCAAGGAGAGTCATCAAAGAAAGTGATTCGCCCTACGCTAGTCGAGCTCTTTTAGTAAAAAAAAGAAACGGCACACACCGAATATGCATTGACTACCGTCCTTTAAATGCTATAATGGAAAGAGATTCGCACCCATTACCACTAATAGAAGGTCTTCTAGATAGACTCTCAAGATGTTCAGTTTATAGTTTAATCGATTTAAAAAACGCATTCTTTCACTTCAAAGTAGCACCATAATTTACCAAATATACTGCGTTTGTCACAGAAAACGGTCAATACGAACATATTAAGCTTCCGTTTGGATTAAAGAATGGTCTTGCAGGTCAGATATATTGTCAAGATATTGAATTAATTGATCTAGGCAGGTAATATCTCAGTATACATGGATGATATTCTTGTTCATACGAAAGATATTGACAGTCACTTTCAACTTTTATGGGAAGTTTTCAAATTGATTAAAGATAATCTCTTGGATATATGTAAATACTTCCAAATGCAAATTTATTAAATCGTCGATTGATTACCTCGGATATAATGTTGATAAATACGGAATCAAGCCAAAGACAGATCACATACGAGCTGTTCGAGAATACTATATTCCACGAAATATTTACGAGCTGCAACGATTTATAGGTCTTTGTGGGTACTTTCGCCGCTTCATCAAAGATTATTGATTAATCATCAAACCATTGAACGATATCAAAATAAATCCAGAACCATTCGTAGTAAATGACGGTGCAATTAAGGCATTTAACTCAATTAAGGATAAGCTGTGCAGCTCTCCAACTTTGAAAATATTTAAACCAGATTATAAAACTAAACTGCACACGGATGTATCTTCCCACGGATTCGGCGGCATACTTTTACAGCGACAGCCTGAAGGTCTTAGGTTACACCCAGTTGTGTATTTTTCGGAAAGAACGACACCTGTAGAGTCCAAGTACCATTCATTCAAATTAGAAACTTTAAGTATTGTTTACGCCATTCTAAGATTTCGACCCTACTTGATCACTTTAAATTTGTAATGGATTGCAAAGCTTTGGCATATACATTTCGCAAAAATTATATTAATGCACGGATTTCTAGATGGGTATTGTTACTGCAAGAATATGACTTCAATATAGTTCATCGCCAAGATGAAGAAATGAAATATGTTGTGAGGCGCCTGCTTGAACACCGCCGCGGTCGGGCTTCGCCGCGGTTCGATGCGGTTATCACGTCTTCCCCTTTTCTCACACGAGCGGAATGAAAGAGCGAGTTCCGTAATGTGGCGTGATGTTGCGAAAATTTTTTTTTGCGAATTGAATTACGCCACGTTGCGGAACCTGCGAATTCGCCGATCTTGTGTGGGAGAGAGGGAGACGACGGTGTCAGCATCGGCTCGTGGCGGAGTCAGATTGCTTGCGGTGAACACGAGTCAGTTGAGGTTCGAGGTTCTTCTTGCATAGACGAGTCAGTGGAGAAAATCAAGTCAATTTTCGAATATGGCGTCTCATATTAAGTGATTTCTCTCGTTGAGTTTCGCATGGACTGTTAACAATTGAATACTCGTAAGGTTTGCAAAATGCACAAGAATTAAAATTGAAATAAATACGTGAATACTTTAAATAAAGCCAAGTCGTAATGTTGGCAATATGAAATAAGTTCAGTGCGAATAGAAACAAAATCATCTTAATCTACTGTTACCGAAACTTTATGCAACTCATATCAAGACTGTTACCGAAACTTTATGCAACTCATATCAAGAAAGTTGCAAGTAAATTGTAAAATGGTGATCCTAATTAAAGGACAAAATTATTTGGTTTTATGTTAGCTATTTAATGTAACATGATAGTATTGCCAGTTAAAAAGTGTAAACTCTGGCGTTATCGCTAGTTGTGAAGCTAAAACATTCTACGCAAAATTTCCATAAAATTCTATGCACATTACAACAATACAACTATCGAGTACAACAACAAAACAATTATTATTGTTAACATCAGTCTCAGTACAGTCTCAGTCCATACGGCAAACATTATCAGAAGAAATACAACGACAGAAGCAAACAAACAGAGGCTTCCTATCGAATACAACAACAAAACAATTATGATGGTTAACTTCAACTAAAGCGGAAAAAGCAATAAAAACAGCAGCAACGTCAGTATCAGTACCGTCTCAGTCCATACGGCAAACATTACAAATACAACTAATACATTACTCATCAAATGCAACGGCAGAAGTAAACCAACAGAGGCTTCCTATGTAATGGGATTTTTTACGTTTGTCGCAGGCGGCGGAAAAATTGAAACAGCAAGATACAACCAAATCGCATTATTCCTGAGGATGACGATGTCGCGGAGGCGGTGTACGATATAATACAAGCAGTAGTAACATTATGAAGAAAACGACTGCAATTGACGTTCCAATACGGATAACGATATGTATTATATTATATGTAACTATATTCTTAATTAATACTATGACCTTAACTTTAGCTATCAAATTTAACTGCAGTCACATTTGTGTTTATTTAACATACACGACGTGAAACGCTCGCATTGATGATTCAATAATGAAAAATTTTGTAATTTTTGTAATTTTGTGCGGTTTCATTTATACCGTAAATCTTAAAATGTTCAATGAATTTTCGGTAGACGATGAACATTTCTGATAAAGTTTTTTTTTTTTTTTCTTTAGGAAGGGAAATTAAATTTTCCCTTTTCTCAAAGACGCGTAAAAATGATCCCTATAGATAAACTTTTGAAATAAAAAAAAAAAAATATAAAACTTATATCGTGAAATTCTAGAGTAATCTTTAAGGAAACCGAATATTAGTAGATTTTCTTGTCAGCTGCAATTGAGCTCCTTATTGTAAATTAATCAATGGATCATATATACCTTAAGCTCTATATATTTTTATTTACTATATACTGGATTTAAAATAAAATGGAACAGAGAATGAATTAAAGATTAAATAAATGTAGTTGGCTCCGTTCTTTGTAGGTGACATCGTTTGAGGGGTTGGTCCGCAAAATTATTTTTTTTGGTCAATCAGGTTGGGCGGGTAGAGAAGGGAGAGAGAACGACACCTAATCCTCTCCCCCTACACCTCCTCACTCCAACCCCCTCAAGAACCCATCCCATTTAATTGTTGGGATCAAGAACCCATCCCACTTTCCCTGAGCACGACCGGATGAGCTGAGCCGATCTCAGCAGTGGAACTACCTCCCTTTCTTTTGGTTATTTTTTTGTGTGCCGTAGTGCACAGACCCGCCTGTTCGTTACAATGTTGACTCATTATCCCCACCTACGATGGAAATTAATCTTCATTGATTGATAACGACCTCTTGACGCGATCACTGTTAGCCGAACAGTCTAAAGATTTGAAAATTCAGCAACTTATTAAGACAATTGGAAAAAAAGATCATCCAGATTATAAAGTACCCAACGGTTTATTGTATAAGAAACAAGATCGGAGTATACGTTTTTATATTCCATTTCATTGGGAAAGCTTAATCTTGCGCAAATACCACGATGAATTAGGACATCAAGGAATATCGAAGACTGTTGACGCGATTAAGCGTGCGTATTATTTCCCGTCAATAACGGAACGTGTCAAACAACACATTGGCTCATGTTTACAATTTATTGTCCATTCATCGAAATCTTAATATAAAGAAGGATTCCTTCATAGTATCGACAAAGGAAAAGTTCCTTTTCACACTTTGCTCATCGATCATTTTTGGCCACTAGAGAAAATTAATCAAAAAAAAAGTAAGAGCGTTAACTTCGGCCTGGCCGAAGCTCATATACCATACACCCGCATCTGACGAAGTGAGAAAAAGTGTGTGGGTGCATTAAAACCAAGCTAATGAGATGTTTTTGTGACAGTCATCAGCGACGCTTGCAGCGCGTTTTATCATGGTGACTACAAACCCAGTCAGCTGTTGAACGAGATGAAAAGGCTAGCAGGAGAGTCACTGAGTGAGCTGGTGTTGCTCGATTTGTGGGCTTCGCGGCTACCCCCGCACGCGCAAGCCGCAGTCATCGCTTTTAAAGGTGATTGGTCTGAAAAACAGCCATAGCAGACGCGATCGTTGACTCGAAATAGCGAAACGAAATAGCCCAGTTGGCACGCCGATAAAAGAGTCATGTCACATGATGTCACCCGTTCACGCTCTCGTCTCCGAAATAACGAAGCTAAATCTACAACTCGTGTGGAGCGAATCCCCTCGGAGGGTATCTGTTGGTATCATCGCGTGTATGGCTCTAACGCGAGTTACATATTCAAATACATACATATGTAGGTACAAAAGGGAATGAACCCGATAAATTCGAGGAATTTATAAACCAAATAAGCCAGACAACAGGAAAGTAATTCGAAACCACTTACCTGTAATTTTTGATAATTGTAGCAAAAGAAAAATAAGAAGAATAAAAGAGCTCAAATATTTCCAGGAATAAAAGAATTGTACAAATCGATTTAAAAAGCTAAATAAGCAAAATTGTAACATATCGAAAGCTTCATGTTTAATAAAAATTAAAATAAAGTGGAGTCTAGTTCTGACACCCCTATCAATCGCAACGCATTCACTCTTGTCTTTTGTTTTTTTTAAAAACGCTCGAACGACGGTCGAAAATAAAAGTGGCGCAGTCGGCAGGATCCTAAAAAAAAAAAGAAAGGATCCAGTGATACGAATCGCGTTCGAAATTCTACGGTTAATTGACGAAGATTGTTTTAAAATTTGTTTTCTGTATTAAAAGCGAACACCACTCGTGTGAAGTGAAGACTAAAAAGTCGACACCACCAAAGTGCAGTGAACCCTTAAAACCAAGAAAAATTTTTTTTTCCAAAAAAAAGCAATCACGAGTAACAGAAGAAGACAACGTGCGTTTGACCAAAGAAGGATGGCGGAAGAACAAGCCCAAATACCCCATGTGGATCTGGTCGAGGAACTTGCCAGACGAGAGCAACAACTAGAAGCAATGAGGCAAGCCTACCTGCTACTAAGAGACAGGGCAGAAGGACATCCCAATGTTAGAGACAGTCTAATGAAGACTTTAAACAGCATGCCAATATTCACAGGCACTGGTGAAATCACGGTGAACTCATTCTTCAGCAGCATTGAATATCTACTATCTACTGTCAACAACATCGAACTACGGAAGGAAGCGGTACGAGCGGTATATTACAGGATGATACAGGGACCAGCAAAGAACGTAATTATTAATATACCAGAACCAGATAATTGGCAACTAATCAAGGAGACACTTAAGTTACGTTACTGACCCGATGTGGAACCACATCACCTCTACAGGAAGGTAGCAAACCTTAAAGTAAGTAATGTAAGTGAATTAATGAAAGAAATACAAGATATTAAGTATAAAGCGGACGTAACATGGACAGTTTGCTGACAAACAAGATAAAAGAAATGACCCAGGGAGTGTTGCTAGATAAAATTTATAATGAAGGAAATTTAAATAATATTCTGAAAACAATGATGAGTAGAAGATTCGAAGATAGTTGCATTAGGCCGGAGTATAGGAAATTTAAAACAAAAGAAGACAGACCAACAAATGGATGGAATAATAGATATCAGGGCCAAGGGCAGCGATATAACGCTCATACAGATTATAGAGACAGGAATCAATATACAGGTAACAGACCGAATAATTCACCACAGTGGAATCAATATCATCATTATCAAAACGAAACAAAGCATCATAATAATTCCGGGCAACATAAGCAAAATAATAATAATAATAGCGGAAGATTTAATAAATTTAATCGTTTTGCAAATTCGGGTAATTTCCAAAGACCACAGACGGGACACCCTAGGCAAAATTCAGGTCATTATCACCAGAATCAACCCAGGCAAGGTCAGGTCGAACCAATGGAAATTGATAACATTGAATTAAATCAGGAAGGACTTCAGCTGGCAGGACACCCTAATCATCAGATTGGCCAAAATCGCTTAATCTCGGATAGGCAAAGCCAAGAAGAACTTGTAGAAAATAATTCTAGGAGAGAAGAAGTAAATAGTAGTATTTTTTTATGAAACAGCCTCGGAATGTTTACCAAAGATAAAAATAATGATTAAAAAAAGAAATTATATTGCACTCATAGATACAGGAGCTAGCATAAGCTTGATAAATAGCGAAATAAATGACTTTCCTAAAGTAAAATTAAAAGACCCTATATTATTTAGCACAATCACCAACGAAGATGCAATAAAATATGAAGTGTGCACAGTGGCACCAGAAGAATTTAATTTACCCAACAATGCAAGAGTTAGATGGAAGGCAACACCACTAATAGACAGAAAATACGATTTTATAATTGGGATCGATATCCTAAAGTTTCTCAATGCACATATAAATATTGAAGAAAAAATAATAATTTTAAATCAAAAAGAAAGCAAGTTTATAAATAACCCTTACAATTTTAATCAAATCTATACCCTCGGAGCTACTGACTCAAAATTAGATAGACTAAAGCTAGATCACCTAAACGCGGAAGAGCATACGGAAATTACAAAACTACTGAAGCGATTTAATAATTTACTTTTTAAAGAAGGTGATAGATTAACTAATACTACCGAAATTCAACATGAAATAAAAACCACAACTCAACAACAGATTAATTCGAAATTGTACAGATATCCACCTCAACATGAAATGGAAGTTAGGAGGCAAATAAAAGAAATGGAAGAACAAGGCATTATTCAGAAAAGTCATTCCAGATATTCCAGCCCACTCATAGTAGTACCCAAAAAACTAGATAATTCAGGCGGGAAAAAATATAGAATTGTAATAGACTACAGAAAGCTTAATGACGTTACATTAGATGATAAATACCCCCTCCCAAACATCGACTCAATTCTAGATAAACTAGGAAGAGCTCAATATTTCATCACATTAGATTTGGCAAAAGGGTATCACCAAATTATATTAAAAAAATAAGATCGGGAAAAAACAGCATTCGTAACACCGCATGGGCTGTACGAGTTCATAAGAATGCCCTTCGGGTTAAAAAATGCACCAGCCACCTTCCAAAGACTAATGAACGAAATTCTAAGAGATTACATAAACAGGACATGTGTTGTTTACTTAGATGATATCTTAATATTCAGCACATCATTAAGTGAACATATCAAAGCAATAAGAGACATTTTCAAAGTTCTGGAAAATAAAAATTTAAAAATCCAAATAGATAAGTGCAATTTTTTGAAAAAAGAGACAGAATTTTTAGGACATATTCTAACAAAAGACGGCATGAAGCCGAACCCTAATAAAATTAAAGTCATTGAAAATTTGGAATTGCCAAAAACGGAAAAACAAATAAAAAGCTTCTTAGGAATCACCGGCTATTACCGAAAATTCCTGAAGGATTATGCAAAAGTAGCACAACCAATTACTAAATACTTAAAGAAAGGAACAAGAATTAATCTAAAAGACCCAACTTACATTGAAGCCTTTGAAAAATTGAAAACTTTAATAAGTACGCATCCAATTTTACGTTATCCAGACTTCGAAAAACAGTTTACAATAACAACAGACGCATCCAACTATGCTATGGGCGCAGTATTGTCACAAGAGGGACACCCAGTGTGTTACGCCTCAAGAACCTTAAATAATCATGAAAGGAATTATTCTGCGACAGATAAGGAATTCCTAGCAATAATGTGGAGTGTAAACTATTTTAGACCATATGTATATGGCAGAAGATTTAGGATTTTAACCGACCATCAGCCAATTAAATTCTTACATTCGAAATATAGAGGAAAAGATATGTCACCGCGACAACAGAGGTGGCTACTCAAATTAGGAGAATATCAATTCGATATTAAATATTTAAAAGGCAAGGAAAATAAAGTAGCCGATTTCTTAAGTAGAATAGTAAATAGTGAGGACACTATCTCACAAAAAACGGGGAGCATGAATACTAATATTTTAAAATTTTCAGTCAATAATATAGAAGATGATGACAATATCATTGACAATAGCAACAGTACATTCAGCTGAGGAAGATTTGGGTGATTATTTTCCAATTAAAGAAGAAATAGTTAATAAATATAAAACTCAAATAATTTTAACAAATAATAAAATAGAAGAATTTAAAACATTACATGGAAGGAGAATAATATACATTGCCGAAAGTGATTTTGAAGGAATGGGAAATATATTAAAAAGATTTATTAAAAAAGGAAAAATCGGAATTTACTCAGAAATTTCTGATCACAGCTACAACAAAGTTCAGGAAAAGCTTATTGAAATGTTTTCAAACGATAAGCAGATAGAATTCACTAAATGTACAATGAGAGCACAAGACATTGAGACAGAAGTTGAAGCAGTCAAACAAATTTCTTTATATCATGTGAGAGAAAGTATGCATTCAGGTATTCTGGAAACCTATAATCAAATAAGAAATAAAATATATTATCCAAAATTAATGGAACTAATTCAGATAGTAATTAATCAGTGTGAAATATGTCAGGAAGTGAAATACGACAGAAAGCCCATCAAACCAAAACTGAATCTTACAGAAACCCCTACAAAAAAAACGATATTATACATATAGATACGTATGTCATGAAGGGATTTCACTTTTTAACAGTTATAGATAAATTTTCAAAATTTGGTGCGGCATACCCGCTGAATGATAGAAACCATATTACGATCATTGAACAATTAGAAGATCATTTTGCGAAATTAGGAAAACCAAGGAAAATAATAGCAGACAATGAATTTAAAACAATGAGAATAAGAGAATTTTTGGATAATGAAAATATAGAACTTCACCTAACAAAACCCAATAGCCATACAGGTAATGCAGATATCGAAAGGTTACACAACACCATAGCAGAAAAATTTAGAATTTTGTATAAGTTAAAGAAAGAATTATCAGTCAAGCAATTAATACAAAAAGCTATTCGAAATTATAATGATAGATTCCATTCAACAATAAAACACACACCAAATGAGGTACATAATAATAAAATAGATCCAGAGGTAATAAGAAATAATTTAGAAACGACAAAAAATAAAGTCATAAACAAATTAAATAAAGACAGGGAAAACTATGAAGAAAAGAGATCAGAAGGATTCATAAAGAACTATAAAGCTGTTAGACATAAGGAGCAACCAAAATATAGGAAAGGAAATCTGAAAGATATCCACCCTTGCAATATTAAAAAGCCATTAAAATTTGCAGATGCTTCAGGTAATAATAATGATGATATTGATATGGACACAGCCGATCAAGGGATCACTGACAATAACGAAATTGACTGAACAGACGGGATTTATAGATATTCAATGGCGAACACAAGGGATAGTTAAAGACACAGATATAGTAGTACACGCAATCAACACAGAAGAGATAGAAAATGTTATTAATGAAATGACAGACAATATTATACGAATGAAAGCAAACAATAAAGACATATTACACGCAGAGTTACTAGAGGTAAGAAATAAACTAATGACACTAATGCCACAAGTTAAAAGACAAAAAAGAGGACTAGTAAATGCAATAGGTACTATAGCTAAATGGACATTTGGCACAATGGACGACTATGACAGACAAACTATACAAAACCATTTCCTACAGACAGACAATAAGATTAATGAACAAATACATATTAATGAATATTTTAACTTAGCGATAAAACAAATAAAAAATATTGTAAACAACGATAGAAAAGAAATTGAAAAAGGTATTAACGCTATAAATAAAATAGTAGACGAAGAGTACCAACAACATATGTACTTAGAACAAATTACAAAAAATTCAATTAATTAAAAACAAAATAGAACAAATTCAAGACAATGTAGCTTCAGCAAAATATGGTATAATTCATCCAAGTATTCTAACGAATCATGAAATTACCAAATATAATATCGATGTTAACAAACTAAAATATTTGCAATTAGGAATAGCAACTTTTAATAATACTTACTTGATACTTTGCATTATGTTTCCAAAAACGTTCATACAAGCTAAAATCAGAAAAATTGTACCATTACCAAATAGAGATAAAAAAGAAATAGAAGCAAAAATAGAAGAAGTTTTTACTTATAAAAATAAAACAATGCAATTTGAAGAAAATAAACAGTTCAGACAATTAAAACTCAGCACACACTGTATATTAACAAACAATTGTAAATTAGTAATAAGCAAAGAATTGGAAATTATAACATTAGATGAAAAAACAGTCATGGTAAAAAATTCAATCAACTTATTCGTTAACAACACATGTAATGCAAACCATACCATTCTAAACGGAAACTATGTACTCCAATTTAACAACTGTTCAATAAAAATTAACGACTATTACTATTCCAATTTAATTGAAAAGATCGAAGGAAATATTACGAGCTTAAGATATGACGGTATAAAGAATTTTACAGAAAATATTAACGTTTGAGCAAATAGATGAAGAAAACAAATTAAATTTTAAAAACATTTCAAACCTAAAAGTCCATAATAAAATCATATACGGGTGTAACATACTTCTTATAATTTCAGTTATATTAGTATTTGTCATTTGGATAACTAAACTAAGATATATTAAAATAAACTTAAATAAACGAATTCAGGAGAATTCTAATCCAAAAGGGGGAGTAGTTACATATTCAAATACATACATAGGTACAAAAGGGAATGAACCCGATAAATTCGAGGAATTTATAAACCAAATAAGCCAGACAACAGGAAAGTAATTCTAAACCACTTACCTGTAATTTTTGATAATTGTAGCAAAAGAAAAAGAAGAAGAATAAAAGAGCTCAAATATTTCCAGGAATAAAAGAATTGTACAAATCGATTTAAAAAGCTAAATAAGCAAAATTGTAACATATCGAAAGCTTCATGTTTAATAAAAATTAAAATAAAGTGGAGTCTAGTTCTGACACCCCTATCAATCGCAACGCATTCACTCTTGTCTTTTGTTTTTTTTAAAAACGCTCGAACGACGGACGAAAATAAAAGTCGCGCGCAAGTGCAGGTCGCCATGTTCTCGAGGTTTGGTTGTCAATTACCAAAAATGACGCCATATTCCCGCTCTTGCCCAAGACCATGGCGAAGGTTTTGGAGCAGCAAAAATTTTTCGTCTTCAAGTAGCAGACACCACAACAAACCGGAAATTCCTTGCTGACACAGGCGCCGACGTGTCGGTCATCCCAAGAAGTGGAAACGCCGCCCAAGTCAAGCCGACATCGATGCAGCTCTTTGCTGCAAACTGTGATATATTTAAATCACTCTATATCGGTGATCTAAATTAAAAGTTAAATCCCCCTATATTGTACGCAAACAACAAGGTGCAGTAATATCACGCCACCGAAAGGAAGAAGTTGCGACTGAGCGGGTACAGTGAGAAGCAAATGAAAAGACGAGCAAGAAAGTTTGAGTCAGTTGGTTCTGGGCGTTGTGGTTGAACGGTCGTGTGCCGAAACTTATCGCCCTAAAAAATATATATAATTTCAAATTGCAATCAGCATTTGCAGCAGCAAATCAACCAACCCAATCAACTAAAACAACAATTGAATATTAGCATTATTGTATAAACATAGTACATACGAACAGAACATTCGTTTACATACCAACAAGGCAACAACAACAGAACAACAATCAACAGTCTCGATCAAATATCAATCTCGATCAAATACCGTTGGCTCTGTTTCGACCGCTCGCGTAGCGTCATCGAAGCACGGTCACGCTAACAAAGCGCGGATGGTTTGGCTCGCGCTGTTCTAATAGTGTCGAAT
This sequence comes from Conops quadrifasciatus, assembly GCA_949752815.1. Lineage (NCBI taxonomy): Eukaryota > Metazoa > Arthropoda > Insecta > Diptera > Conopidae > Conops > Conops quadrifasciatus. Next base: position 18,912,738 of record OX457079.1, read on the forward strand.
TATTTGTCGGTCATGAACAAGAGTCTTGTATGACACAGTTTTCTGGTCGCACGACACAATTTATAATTATTACTCTTGTTTATTTTGTGATTATGTTAGCATTAATTTTATTATATAAATCGTTATAATTGTTTAATAAAGTTCAGTGCAACTCTTTCTTTTCGCTTCTCGTGCTAAGGTTTAAGTGCCTAACACAGTGAACATCAACAGGAGTAGGTTGTAGTTAAAGTACTGCAATCCTGCTATCAACCAACATTTAGGGATCAGTTGTAGTTCAAGTACTGCAACTGAACTAAGAACAAAGGACCCTCAAAAAGTCTTGAGGAATACAAGGAAAACGCTCTTTGTACAATTATTACTTGATTAAGCAGATTAAATAAACAAATGACTGTACTTTAAACAACAACAACGACAAGGAGTTTAGTGATGTCTAATCATGAAAAGCATCAGCTGGCATCAGCATCAGAAATAGCTGGCAAAATATTTGAATGTAAAAAGTGAAACAATTTCTAAAGTTAAAATTATTAAAGATTATGCAGATTAAATAAGAATCGTCCGTACGTTAACAACAATAACAACAAAGAATTTCGTGATAACTGTAAAAATTAAAAAAAAATGAAACAATTGAATATTAACATTATAAAAGCGAAAAATTGTTACCTAACAAAATGGAAAACATTAGAAATATTAGCATTAACGACAACCACGACATTCAGCGGTATCATCGTCTTGCAAACCAACAACCGAACATATAAAAAAAAAAGTGCATTAAAACTGCAATAGGCAGTCAGCCACGTGTTAGTATCGGATATAGTTCGGAAGCTATTTCATGTCGAGAAGACAATTGAAAATTGGAGAAAAAGGAAATGCATTTTAGCAAAAGATTTTTTTTTTGATTTTTTTTTCTTTTAGCGATTTACGGTTCTAGCTAAGCCTCAGCTCACCCAAAGAATTTTTTTTATGTAACTGGGTCTTTCGTCCATTGCTGGGATCAAGAACCCATCCCACTTTCCCTGAGCACGGCCGGATGAGCTGAGCCGATCTCAGCAGTGGAACTTCCTTCCTTTTCTTTTTTTTTTCTGTATTATTCTTTTGTGTGCTGTAGGGCACAGACTAATAATTAATAATTATTATTATTTATTTATTTAAGACTTAAACTAAGCACATTCATTGCTTTATAGTTTTACAAATAGGAAAATAATTCAAAATAATAAAAAGATTCAAGAATTAGACAAAAAGTCAAAAAGTAACCAAACAGAATCAGAATAATTAATTACAGAATAAACAATATAGCTATTATCATAACTATTATAACTATTATAACAATTATAACTATTATTATGGAAAACCAACAAAATGTGAAAATACAATTGTTAAAACCAGCTGCGACAACTACATCAAGTGATACAACAAGCAACAACAACTCAAGTGAACCCAGTGAACGTGAGTAATTCATAAAAAAAAGAAAAAACGTTTAATTTATTTCAAGAATACTAATTAATAAACCTAATATATAAGAAAATAAAGAAGAAATGAATTTTTGGCCAAAAAGGCAAAGAATAAAAGTGAAAAAAAAACACACACACACATAAATAACCATTTAAGTCCAAAAAAAAAAAAAAAAAAGCAATAGCTAAAAAAAAATTATATGCTTATGAAGAAAAGACAAAACTGACAAAACCAGCAGCGACAACTACACCAAGCGGCACGACTATATTTTTGACATTTTTACTACACAGCCACAACATCATCAAGCAAACGCGCAGAAGTTGTTTAACATGAAAATGGAGATAATACAAGCGGCAAGAGTGGTACACACGTTATTTATCAGCTCCTGAGAAATTGTAAGAGGGGTTTTAGTAGTTCGTACGTGGAAATTGATAAAATACACACGCATATTGACACACACGCATACACACAGAATTTTTTTTATAATTAAAGTAATAACCTGTAATTATATAAATTAAGAAATTAAAATACACGCAATTATGTAGCGTATTAAGTATATAAGCACTGAAATTTTTTTGTAATCCGAAATTGAAATTTTATACCTTACAAATGTGACTCGAAATAGAAAAATTGATTTATTAAGTCATAAAAATGTTTGGTGAGTTTTAATAATTTAAGGCAAGGTAAGCGAGGCCAGTTGGCGCATCACCGAAGAAGTATGCTCGTTGGTTTTTTATATTCTCTTTGATTGTCTCTTTTGACTACCAAGGGGTGGTGGTTCCTCCGTCCCCCATTAAAACCTCTGCTTTGTATGTTTTATTTCATAAACGAACTTTGGATTGTCCGAGAGACAACCCACCCCCATTTTCCCTGAGCTTAGTCGGCAGCAATAGCAGAGGACCCTCTCACGATAGTCCAAATAAAGTCAGTTAGTACCTAAAGTTTGTTACAGAAATTGGCGCCCAATGTGAGCCCACGCTCCCATTTTTCCTTCCTAAAGCGTGACTGAATAGTAAAAAAATTACTTTTGTGTTTCGTAATTTCCTTCACAAATACGATTTTTGCTTTCGGATTTCCGTAAAGCGGACATATTCGTTGCGGACCAACAAGGCATCTAAGTCGTATTTTTATTTTCCTTGTGTGTGAGTTTTGTTGACATTTCTGATTACTTGTGCAGCGATTGTGTAACTGGTGAGTTTGCACCGATTACTCCGCGGTAATTTAATCGGAATGTGAAAGATTGTGAATACAAGCAATTAGTTGTGATTTTAATCATTGAATTATGTCGAAGATTAACCTTTTGATTGCTGGTGTTCAGATTTGTATTTTGGATTCTGAAGTACAAGGATGTTTTTGTATACTTTCAATTATGAAATTAATAGTGTCGAGCATTATTTCCATGTGGGTTCATCAACTTGGGATAATTTCCCCATAACCTTGCTAGCAAAATGCCTGTTAGGCATAGCAACGAAAATTTATTGATTATTAATGACAGCCTAGACGACTGGAACTGTACAGTATGTAACGAGACGCTTCGTCAAGACGCAGAGGCAGTTGAGACTCCCTGCCAACATCGGTTCCATAGGGCCTGTGTTCAGAAATGGTTAAAGGATAATAAAACGTGTCCAGTATTCCGAGGAGTTTGTGGTGAAAGCGAACTAGTAGCATAACAGAACAATTCTAGAATCTCCAAAGACGGTGCTAGTGCCGCTCCACTTACTAAACCAAATAACAGCAAAGCCAGGGGTGGCGCAGCGAATAGCGCACGACCACATACTCGCCAGTACACACAAGCCATTAATTTATCTAATGTATTTATAGTATTAGTTTCCTCCGCAAATACAAACACCCGTACCTGCCTTTGAGACTGTAACTCAGGTCGAAGATAGTTTGTCGGAAAATCGAGTGCGAAATATCGAGCCAATCTTTAAGTGACTTCCGTGTTGAGATAGCTTCGGCGGTGTCCGGAGAGCTGCACGCGTTATTTCAGAACTTAAACGTCGCAGGAAATGCTCAGGCTAATCATAGATTTGAACAAACGAACTGGCAACGCCCTTCGACAACCACTCCTAGACGACAAGATATTCGCCAATCACACAATATCAACCAATCGTTGAATAGGCCCTCCGTAAGCGATTCCTTCAGTAATGAAAAAATTTCAAATATTATTACAAACTGGAAAATAAAATTTACAGGTTCCTCGGACGATATTTCAGTAGAAGATTTTATTTATAGGGTTAATTCGCTTACAGCACAATGTTTGAACAGTAATTTTGGCCTACTATGTCAACCTTCTGTTTGGTGGTAAAGCCGAATCTTGGTTCTGGCGACACCATCGGCAAACCGATCAGTTAGATTAGATTAGGAAATACATATAATGATGATCGATCAGATTATGACATTAAAGAACATATACGAAGACGTAAACAGAGGGCAACCGAAAGTTTTGACGAATTTTTGGAAGTAGTTTTGACCATGACTGATAAACTAAAAAATCCATCAATCCATCACGGATTGATCAAGACAGTATTGCGTAATTTGAAACCAGAATTGAGACATGAGCTTCTTCATGGTAATATTGACAATTTGTCCGCCTTACGACGAGTGTGTCATAAACATGAGCATTTCTTTTCAAATTACGCGTTTAATCAACAATCTCGCGGTTTTCCCTCTAGACGAAATGTTTTTGAAATTGTCAGTGAGGATATAAATAATGAGGAATCGTTATTAGAGAATGACATATGTGAGATTAGCGCAAATTTAAATAAGTTTAAATGTTGGAATTGCGATGTTAATGGTCATAGGTACCAAGATTGCACAGTGCAACCGAGAAGAATTTTTTGTTATGGTTGCGGTGCACTTGACAAATATAAACCGTCCTGTCCTTTTTGTAATTCCGCTTCGGAAAACTCCAAAGCGGATATCCGGCAAGTAACTCCCGGATTCGCGAAAACTCAATGACGTAACCGTAAAGGACGCGTTAATCTTCCTAACATTAATGGGCTATTGAGCCGTTTACCGCCAGTACTTTATATCTCCAAGGTAGACCTTAAAGACGCCTTCTGGCAAATCAATTTAGAAGAACAATCTAGGGAGAAAACTGCTTTTACGGTACCAAACCGACCATTGTACCAATTTACGAGAATGCCCTTCGGCCTGTGCAACGCGCCGCAGACTATGTGCAGGCTTATGGACCGTGTAATTCCATATAATCTTAAGAAACATGTTTCTGTCTATTTAGATGATTTGCATATCGTTTCTACCACTTTTGAAGAACATCTGATGCACCTTTCTTCACAGTTGCGCAAGGCAGGACTCACATTTAATGTTAAGAAGAGTAATATTTGCTTGAGCCAGATGAATTACTTAGGCTACATAATAGGAAATGGCACATTATAAGTAGATCCCGAAAAGGTAAAGGCCATAAATGAATACCCAGTGCCAAAAACCGTCAGGCAATTACGGTAATTCTTTGGCATGGCAGGCTGGTACCGCCGGTTTATACCTGATTATGCTACTGCCACCTTTCACCTAACAGAACTATTAACGAAGAAAAAAACCTTTTTATGGAATCCCGAAGCCCAAGAAGCCTTTTCTGAAATCAAACTAAGATTAACCTCAGCACCATGTCTCATTCACCCAGATTTTGAAAATCCATTTATTGTGCAGTGTGACGCTAGCACGTTTGGAGTCGGAGCACTCCTGGCGCAAGCTGATGAAAACGGAAATGAAAAGAGAATAGCTTATATGTATGTCGCAGAAATTTAACAAAGCGCAACGAAATTATTCCGTAACCGAATTAGAATGTTTAGCGGTTATGCTTGCGGTAAAGAAATTTAGAATGTATATCGAAGGACACGCGTTTAACCTTTATGGGTACCGGGTACCTTTTGCATGTTTAAAGCAACATAACTTCGATTCTAAAAAACATAGAGACTTGAAATTTTGTGACATCTTAAAACATCTTAATTTAGATTATGATATAATATTGGCGTCTTTCTCTTTTAAAGTTTTTCTTACAAAATACGATTTATTTCTGACACCCTATCATGGCTGACGAGGTACCCGGGTGCCTTTTCCATACAATTTTTAAATTTTGAAAATGAAATGAAAGATAATAACGATTTGAAGTTATAAAGCTTATAATTTATTGAATTATGGGTAATGTAAATAATGTATTACATTTAAATTTTTGACAGCATGGGTTGCAAATAGGGTTGGAAATAGAGTGTTTATTACACACGGGCGTCGAGCACATACAACAGCATTTTCTGGCCTTTTTTTGTTTATATTCAAGGACCTACAAATATGACAGCTACCTACGAGATATTTGGCTTCCCAGTTGGGGAAGACAGCAACGCTCCGGTGTGTTTTTCTCTATTTCCAAATTTCCAAAAATTTTCATTCAATTTATTCATTTGCATTCAAGGTACCCGGGTACCTTGTCAGCCATAATATGTTGTTTTTTTCTTCAGTCCCATAAAGGTTAAAATTATCGCTGACCATGCCAGTCCACGTTGGCTTTTGAGACAGAAAGAACTGACTGGAAGATTAGCCAGATGGGCGTTTAAACTACAAGGGTATAATTTTTGTTTTGAGCATCGCAAGGGAACCGAGAATGTCGTTGCAGATGCCTTGTCAAGGGCTTTTGCTGACACGGTAGATGACTCTGTGGCTGCTATAGCTCTCGAGATATTACCGGAAATCAACCTTAATTCCCCTGCCTTTCAATCAAACGATTACCAAAAATTAAAAGAAAAATTTGAATCTGAGAAATTACCAGACTATCAAATAGTCGACGACTTTTTGTGCCATCACACTGAGTTCGCCACTGGCACTGTAAAAGTGTACGTACCTACTGAACTGCGACTCGACTGTATTCGGGCTGCGCTTGACCAACCATGTTCAGCTCATGCGGGAATAGGTAAAACTATTGAAAAATTGCGTAGAAAACTATTTTGGCCAGGTATGTTAAATCAGGTTCGTGATTATGTGAAATCGTGTGAACTGTGTCCTGTGTCTGTAGAACCTCCAAGGCTCCGACTAAGATTTTGCGACCTCCAATGGGTTAAAAGACGGATACCGACCGGGCGTTTCAGAGGTTATATATGGATTTGATTGGTCCATTTCCCAGATCAAAACGCGGAAACATTGTCATTTTAATAATCTTAGACCATTTCTCGATTTGTACGTTCCTAAAACCATTGCCAAAATTTACCACATCTTTAATAGTGGAGTATTTAAAGAACAACATTTTTGAATGCTTCGCTGTACCCGAAAATATTGTTACCGATAATGGAAGTCAATTTAAGAGCCACGAGTTTGAGAAATTCTTATCCAAATTTGAAGTAACTCATACGTGTACGGCGTTGTATTCGCCGCCATCAAATGCGTCTGAAATTCGCCAGAGATTTTGGGTACCTGACATCCGAGCAGTGTTGAAGGTTGTTCAACGCCGCTGTATATCATGCAAGCATGCCAAAGCCATGCCTGCGCCGCCGTTAAAAGGTCAGTTACCGGTCGATCAGGTGACTCCATACATTCGCCCCTTCACTTAAACAAGCGTGGACTTGTTTGGGCCTTTCAACGTCGCCATAGGACGTCGTCAAGAGAAAAGGTGGGCTGTGATATTTATATGTTTGACAATTAGAGCTGTACACCTAGAATTAGCTGAGACTCTTTCGACTGTTTCGACTTTCCTAGTTGTTGGAAACTAACTAAAATTATCCCAATACCAAAGATGACCATTGGAAGGCAGGCTGAGTTTAGACCTATTGCTATTACACCTTTCCTTTCAAAGATTTTTGAGAAAGCTATTCTACAGCAGATTTCTGGTTACATCTCTGCTAAAAAATTACTAAGTATCCATCAATCAGGTTTTCGAGCTAATAAAAGTTGCATAACTGCCCTTACCTGTGTTATTGATGAACTCAGATTGAAAATGAACGAAAATAATATGTCGTTTCTAACTATCCTTCTTTTTCTTCTCTAAGGCGTGTGATAGTGTTGACCATTCTCTCCTGATTACTAAGCTTGCAGGCTTCTCTCGTCGTAGCTAAGTGGTAGGCATCAATGTGTCGTTGCCACTGACCGGATTAAGATATGAATTGTCTTTCGTAGAACGAAGTCAATGTTGCATTTAATAATATAGTGCGATTCGTTTATAACTTAAGAACTAAAGCACATACTTCTGAACACTCAAAGAATATTTTTTCCTGCTTATTTATGGATTTGCTGAAGTGTAAGTCACTTCTATTTCTTCACCACAGAATACATACATATAGATCGCTAACTCTAACCAAGATTTGCATGCCTTACTTCATCGCGTCAATTTTATGTCAGTATTATCCGGCTATGGAACTCCTTATCACTATCGTTACGTGTAATCAGAAGTAGAACTACATTTAAGTCTCAACTTTTTCGGTATCTCAGCTGTATGTAGGGATTTTCAAGAATGTGCGATGCTACTGTTTTTTTTCTTTTCTTTTTCCTTATGTATGTAAGTTACCGTTCTTATCACTTTATATTTCAATTTGCTTTTTAAGTTATCTTTTTCTTTCACTGATATGCCTAAATTAATTATAACTGAAATACGATGATTCAATTTACTCTTAGTTTATAGATTGTAAAGTTTAGCCGAATCGGACTCGTAGTTTTGTTTTGATCGCGTGTGGAAGCGGGTGTGTCCGTTTATTTTAGAAAAATTGAAAAAGAGCAATATCGGTCGGTGATTCGATTCCTGTTTTTGAAAGGGAAATCGCGCAGCAAAATCAAAGAGCCCTTGAATGTTGTGTACGGCGACTCCTCTCTTTCGATGGCGAACGTCAAAAATTGGTTTATCGAGTTTCAACGTGGTCGCACGTCGATTTTTGATGAGCCACGCCTAGGTGCCCCGAAAACGGCTACCACGGAGGATAACGTGAGAAAAATTCACTGGAGCAGAAAGGGCTCTGCCCATGTTGTTATTGTTGTTGTTTAGGTGGCACCCACACCAAAGCAAGGCGGGGTCAATTAGCACCGTTGTATACATTGTATACAATATACATTGTATGTTGCGATCATTCTTGACTCTTCCGGCCATGCCAATTGCTACATTAATTTTTCGTTGCGATCACTCTTGACTCTTCCGGCTATGCCAATTATTATATTTTGTTTTGTTGCGATCATTGACTCTTCTGGCCATGCCAAATTCTTATGAAGAAATTTACTCTTTATAAACACACACACTTATATTAAGTTTTTAGTAAAAACAGTAATCCCCAACAATTGTACGCGACCCTCCGTCGCCAGGCACTTTGTCTGTCTCGCCAAAATTAAGAACTAGATATTCCCAACCACTGTACGCGAACCTCCGTCGTCGGGCACTCTGCCTGCCTCACCACTCAAATACCAGTGTTACCCAACAATTGTGCGCGACCCTCCGTCGCCAGACACTCTGCCTTTTAAAAGAAATTGTATTAGTTTTTAAGTCAAAATAAACCATCTATCATCCGAGCCGAACTACCGAAAAATAGTCGGTCAAATAATTGACGAACTCGTCAATTGTGCGCAATTCGGCAGTAAAGGTGGTGACCCGATAACAAGGGGGTTACGAGATCCCTCCAAAATGAACTCTGGGACTACTGAGCCTACCTCAGCCGGAAATAAAAACTCGTTACAAACTTAACCGATTTAGCACAAAATAAAAACAACGAAAACCAAACTACACTTGTTAGCACTAATAACAATATGGAAAATTTCAATGAAATTTTCGCTACCGCCGTTAAACTTCCACAATTCTACAATTCTGGACCAGTTGTCCAGAAGCATGGTTCATTCATGCCGAGGTACAATTTAGCACTTTAGCAAGGTATTACACAGGATAATAACAAATTTGAGTATATTATCGCAGCATTACCACAAGACGTCATTATGACTATACTAGATTTTATCCAAAACCCTCCTAGGGACGAAATTAATTAAAGAAAGTCTTAATCGAAAGGCACTCTTTAAGTGAAGCCTTAAAATTAGACAAAATCTTGTCCTATTCCGAAATGGGCGATCGTAAACCCTCGGAATTTTACCGTTCTCTAATGATACTCGCCGGTTCAAATTTTAGTCAAGACATCCTAAAAAAACTCTGGTTAAGAAAATTGCCCGGAAATCTAAATGCAATTTCACTATCTCTAGCACTAGCAATGCCAATGAATTAACTAAATTGGCCGATAACATCTGGGAAGCGATTAATCGAAAAGAAGTAGCTGCAGTCTGCAATACGCAAAACAATCCACACAACCCAGTTATCCCCCCAGTTATCCCCAAATTTAGTTAAAACTACGGCATTGATGTTCGAAAACTTTAAAAAATTGACTCTCGAAGTAAACGCCATGAAACGCCAGTATATATATATTTTTCCTACATGCTCGTCGTCGTTTCCCATATATATATGCATATATATATACATATATACTGGTTATATATGTAAACGAGGTTGCGAGTCGTCGTCGTGTACAGTTCGCCGTGAGAGCCGCTCATCACATTCACACCAAGGGGTTCAGAATTAATTATCGTGTATTTTACAATTCTTTCTAAAAACTTTCATAAAACTTTCAATGGAAATAAACTCAGACATCAGACAACAAATTAATCAAAGACAATCACGACCAAGATCATTTTTAAGGAACCTTACGACACAACTCAAATCCACGCAATAATTCAAATTGGGTGTGTCACTACAAATCACTACAAATTTGGTTACAAAGCTATGAAATGGGAACAACCATGTAACTATACAAAAAAACAAAACCAGTCAACAAACTAAAGTTTCCAGTGCGGGGGAATCGACTCGCCGCCTTTTTATATACGACAAAGACAACCACTTAAAATTTTTAACAGACAGTGGAGCCTAGATTTCAGTCCCTTCATTAAAATTTACCAATACCGAACGCTCTACGGACATAATTTTAACTGCCGCAAATGGATCTACCATTTCAACCTTCGGAAAAGGACTTTCGATCATCAATTTAGGACTACGCCGGGAATTTCCCTTTGTATTCTAAATAGCAGATATAGCAAAACCGATAATAGGAGCTGACTTCTTAGACAAGTATGGACTCTTAATAGCCCTTGGAAGAAAATAATCTTTGCCTTTTTATGCCATACATTGTCTAGAATCCAAAATGCAGAAAAATTTATTTCCCACTCAAGGTAAGATTATTTCAATTTGGTATGTTATTATACAATGCTTAATTATACATTTTTTAGATTTCAGATGGTATTCACAAACCTATAATACAAACGACCAAAGCCCGAAATTATTCACCGATTTTCCAAATGGTAAATATTTATATGAAAATGCACTATGAAAATACCGCAATTTCTATTTTATTGAATTTAGCAGGTTCACAATCATGTAGATCTGTAACAAATACAAAAATATTCGATGCCATTACAAATTTAAAAAATGAAATTGAAAGGAGGGATGAAAAATTCAGCCAAATCACCACCTGACTAGCTGAGGATATTTTAACTATGAAAAATGAAATTCGAAGTTTCAGGAAGGAGCCTCCTGCAACCTAGCTTCCTAGCAGAAATTTACTGCCAAAATTTCCAATAAATTCCTTAGACGCCATAATCCATTTCGATAACGAGTTAAAGCAAAAGCCAGACATGGCTAGCGAATGGTATGTCATACATATGTATATGCTTGCATTTTATTACACACTACCTGTTTTAATCTTTAGCACAACAGAACAATTCAACACATATTTTCTTTTGCATTTACAGAAACGTCTTATAAAGCAAACATGTGGCCAAGATATTCAATCCTTTCTAAGATCGACAATTAACTTTGTAGACATATTTAAAGGTAAAATTATAAATATATAATTTATATTTATATATATTTTTATATTTTTATATTTATATATATTTTTTTATATATATAAAAAAAATATATATATATATATATATATATATATAACTATATATATATATATATATATATATATATATATATATATTTAATGGTCTTTAATTGTAGACTCGTGCCATATGAAGTTTGAAAATGTGGAAGATTGTGCAATTCACAGAATCCTGAAGCAACACACAAAGCAGTGAGAAAATACAGTACAAATTTGTACAATTTACTTCTGCAACAAAAAAATTCGTTTCTCAACTGAACTGAACTGTGGAAGAACCGAAATCTTTTTTTCCGAGGCAAACTCGGTTTTAGAAAAAGACGAACAATGTCCAGTGACAGCATTATAAATAATCTGATGATAAGAATATACGTCCTACGACGTCCTATTGAAGCATTAAGAATAATATTTCAAACATTGTTGTTAACGAGCTTTTGGAAATATTAAGAGAAATCATTCCTGGGTAAATTAATTGCCATTGGACTACATGCACGTTGTGTGCTTTAGTGTAGTTAAAAGCTTTCTGTTTATCTATCTTAGAAACCAATCTTGCAATTGATGGTACTAAAAAAAAACATCATAAATAAAGAACTATTATTTTTATATCGTATAATAGATAGATATCGTACATAGATACCACAGAAATTTTGCCGAAAACCACGTGACTTGAAGGAATTAGACCGGTTCAAGGCTACAGAATCCGGCAATTTCTGCTGTACACTGGTCCCTTCATTTTAAAAACTTATTAAGTAAATATATAAATAAATAAATAATAAAAATTCCATTTTTATATAAAAATTCCATTTTTATATGATAAATCTTCTATGATTTAACCTTTAATTTTCATTGTGTAACTCATCTTGCAGCCGATTCCTTGGCACTAGGGCCGTTCATTTAGCTCATTTAAATTTAAACTACTTGAGTAAATTAAAAAGATTAGTAAAAAAAAAATAATTTCATATCAACGCAATTGTATAATAACTCGTTGAATTTAATTAATACATTAATTTAAAAGTAATTTACTGGAATGGAACATGATAGCGCCCAATAATTTTTATAGCGCAGAGAACATGATAGCGCAGAGAATTTTATATTTAAAGTAAAATCCATAACTAAAAGCTCTAATAAAAAAATAAACATACATGGTTTTAAAGTGCTCAATCTGGTAAATATGTTTAGCCAACCATTGCCATCGTCATAGTTTGATATGTATAGTTCCACAAATTTAAATATCTTTAGTCAAATCTATACTCACAATTTTGCCGAAGTCAAATGAAAAATTATGTGTTTTTCTAATTCACTTCAAATTAGAAATTCAAATTATTTTTGTTTCTTGCCTGTTATCTCAAGTTATGGCTCAATTTAACAATTTTGTCCAGTATCTCAATTTAGACACCATGCCAAATTGTATCTATTTTCAAAAACCTCAAAACGATTCAAACTATGCAATGCGAGACGTTACTATTTGCAATTACAGAAATTTCATCTGCTGTCACGAAAGTGATGGAGCCAATTATAATATGGATTACACAAGAGGTATAAGCTCTCAGAGGAGAAGTTAACTCTTTGAGGAAGCTTTCTGAAAACCCTAATAAAAAACTTTTTGGTTTAAAATCCATTTCACTGCTTGGATGAGTTTCTTAAATTTGAAAAATAAGATTGCAGAGGACAGTGCAATTTTAAAAATTCTTGTAAGCAATTCTTCCGCCCCGGGTGTCACCCACCCAGTTGTAGAGGAATCCACAGCCTGGTCAAACAGACCGGAATTTCGGGAGAGATATATAAGCAAAATATAGGTTGTTTTTCATTTGCTTAGGTAGAACTTACTGAAGGGTTGACTGCCAAACAAGCCGCTATACTGCACTCACTGGTCGACTCTTATTATCTGTATACTTTGGCAAATCATCTCAATCTCACGCTTGAATAACGCTACCAAATTATTAAAATTTACTTTGAAAATAACTCGACTCGCGCAACTTAAAATCAGCATCCATCGACGCTGTATATGAAAGTGTGAAAGAAGATTAAAATTAATTGATTCCTGGTCTATCGCAGCAATTGCAGAACAGGGCCAACTCGTCTGACTGCCCTCTAATGTCTCACTCGTTGTTTTATCGCAAAATTGTGTTAGGCGATAAACAATCCACAAGAGACCCTACAGACTCCATTTCATCTAGAAATATGCACCGTTTAGAAAGGTTAGCATCATTGGACCTTATTTTTTCATCGTTACCGCACCGTAACGGTCATTGATCTTGAGATGATTTTGAAATGCAGTCATACGTATCCCGAAACAACAACATTCTGTTTATTTTGTAAATCCCGAAATGAAAAAATTTCAACGCGACAAAACTCTGCCAACACTTAGCAGTTACGATTTAGAGTCTCTGTAGAGCAATAGATAGTTTAGAATTGGTTTCCCTCGCAGAGGTACTCTTGTACAGAGGAACCTTAGTTACTGAGTAAGTTTTGGACTTACTAAGGGTTAAAATTTAATCGCTTGTAAAATTAATCGTTGTAAAATAAATAAAACGGAAAAAAATTTCCTCACTATCAATTTGGTTTTCCGCACCACTATTTCGGGCATTGGACGGAGTACTAGTAAGGGGCATTTTTTTTGCGTTGGGACTACTAAAACGCTCCCGCGTTTTGATTTTGGACAATTTTTTCCCCTAAAAAGGATATAAACAAATTTAGACGCCCGAAGACTTCCCAAAGGCTCTGGTGGCTAATTTGTTTATAAGGTAAACCTAAATAATGTTATCTACCTAATCAAATAACATTACAAGGATAATTTTTTAAACCTCTTTCACTTTTTTTGGGTTTAAACATTGATTTTAAACAATTTAGTAGAATCTTTTTCGACTAATATAGTTGAAAAATGTATGTATTTAAACTTTAAACGTAAAAAATACATTTTTTAACATTCAAGCTAGTTTTTTATATCTAAAGGTTTGAAAATTTAACCAATTAGGTAAGAATTAATTTACCAGCATATTATTAACCTTTATGTTTATATTATAATCTTAAATGTGTACACTTTTGCAATGAAAATACAATGGCTTTTTCCATTCAATATTTCATAAATTAAAGATAACAATTTAAACCAAAAAGTTTAAATGTTGACCAAAACTTCCAAGAATTCGGAAGCAGCAACGAAAGAACGAATTGCGCAGTTGTAAAAAAAGTGCGTAGAAATTCATAGACAAATCAGTGTAGTAGCGCATTCATTTCGAACGGTTCATTGTTTCTCGCCATTTGTTGCCCAAGCATCATTTTATGATCCACTACAGTAAAGTAATAAACAATCTTGGGTTCTTATGTGATCCACGCGACGTGAAAGTTATCATAGAAATTTGACGAAAATTGGACGTTATCTTAATAACTTTTCTAATTTAGCGAAAACGTTGGCAGTAAGACACCAACAACGGCATTAATTAATCATTTGGTCATTTGGTGAAAAATATTACTTTTATAACATGATGAACTAGGCCCGAATTTAATCTGTGTAAATTATATTGATTTTGGATATTTATATAGAAAAGGTTTCTTTTTGGTCCTTAATAATAAAAAATTAAATACTTATGCGTTATTTTGCAAAATTAATGTTATTCTAAGTCGAGGAAATTCCGAGATTATGTTCATTTGTGCTCAATATTATAAAAATTATTTTGATGAGAGATACTTTTTGAAAAAAAAGTATCTTAATTAACTTAAATGTGATATATCCTAAAAAGCCGTTTAACTCTTTAAAAATAAATAATTTGGAATATGTTATCTCTGGGTTGGGTACGAAATCTCCAAGTCAAAATCTCCAAACCAAAATCTCCATGACAAAATCTCCAAACCCAAAATCTCCAAAGACAAAATCTCCAAGACAAAATCTCTAAAGACGAAATCTCCAACCCAAAAACAAAAAAACTCGTAAAAATTAAGTACTAGAAATTTAGAAAAGTTATAAAAAGCTCCTTAAGCCTAGAATCCTCAGGGTAATGTAGTCTTTTTGCATTCATGGCCTTCCTGCGTGACGGTCTTCGGCCGAGGCAGGGATTATAACCCTTAATCAACAGAATCCTCTCGGAAATGTAGTCTTTTTGCATTCAGGGCCTTCCTGCGTGACGGCATTCGGCCGTGGCAAGGATTTTCAATCCGAGGAATCAACAGAATCATCGCCGTGTTCTAAAGTCTTTTTGCATTCAGGGCTTTCCTACTTGCCGGCCTTCGGCCGAAGCAAGGATTATAACCCTTAATCAACAGAATCCTCTCGGAAATGTAAAGTCTTTTTGCATTCAGGGCCTTCCTGCGTGACGGCCTTCGGCCGGGGCAAGGATTATAACCCTTAATCAACAGAATCCTTTCGGAAATGTAAAGTATTTTTGCATTCAGGGCCTTCCTGCGTGACGGCCTTCGGCCAGGTCAAGGATTATAACCCTTAATCAACAGAATCCTCTCGGAAATGTAGTCTTTTTGCATTCAGGGCCTTCCTGCGTGACGGCCTTCGGCCGAGGCAAGGATTATAACCCATAATCAACAGAATCCTCTCGGAAATGTAAAGTCTTTTTGCATTCAGGGCATTCCTGTGTAAGGAATCATATAAAATCACCGGTTAATTTGATAAATATGCAAGAATTTATCACAATTAGCAAACCGAGCAGTGATTATGCATAAGAACCAGTAATTATGAATAATTACCGGATTGATCAAATCCACCGTAACATACAGATATACCCGTATAAAAAAAAATTTTTTGAGATTTAGTTTGGAGATTTTGGTTTTGGAGATTTTGTCCCTGGAGATTTTGTATTTTGAGATTTTGTACCATGGAGATTTTGTATATGGTGGAGATTTTGTCTTTGGAGATTTCGGGTCCCTCCCGTTATCTCTAAAACAATAATTTGAATGATATTGAAGAATGTCAAAATACGTTATTCTGCTCTCAATGCAATTGAAAGGTATTTGACGAAGAGCAAGGGAGACACTCTCTCGTTCGACTCAGAAACCTGTTCCACCTATTTACATTTATTAAATGAGCAGTGGGAAAGATTTAAGCAGTCTTGTGAGGATGGACCCGCGAGCGCATAAAGTTTGGAAAGTGCTGCTTATTACAAACAGCAGCCAAATTCCGTATTCCATATTCCGTTAACAGTTCAAGGGCAACAACTGCGTATGCATGTTCTTTCTTTTCTTTAAAAAAAGAAAGAGCTGCGTGGTACAGTTGCGCCATAGTTGCGGGAAGGCACGCATCTGTTTCGGCAAATATGGTAAAATAGTTTATTGAATTATTGTTCAATTGAAACGGTTTTAATTAAAAAGTCGCCTTTGAGAACTTCGGCCAATGCTTGTCGGTTGTTACACGGTGGTGGCCAGCACTTGGAATTATTACAGTTTAACATTTTGAATTTGCATTTTCGGAAAGAAACGAAATAATTGTAAAACTGGAAAATATGATATATTCTTAACAAAAATGGTTTAATCTACATAATCTACATAAACCGTAAAATAGTTTATTGAATTATTGTTCAATTGAAACATTTTTAATTAAAAAGTCGCCTTTGAGAACTTCGGCCAATGCTTGTCGGTTGTTACACGGTGGTGGCCAGCACTTGGAATTATTACAGTTTAACATTTTGAATTTGAATTTTCGGAAAGAAACGAAATATTTGTAAAACTGGAAAATATGATATATTCTTAACAAAAATGGTTTAATCTACATAAACCGTAAAATAGTTTATTGAATTATTGTTCAATTGAAACGGTTTTAATTAAAAAGTCGCCTTTGAGAACTTCGGCCAATGCTTGTCGGTTATTACACGTTGGGCGCCATTTCTGTAACGTACCGGTCATGCGCTGTCACACCCTATGACATTCTCAGGAGGCGTTAGAAGTAGCATGCGGAACTGAGTAATCTATAGAAGTAGAGGAAGGAAAACGTGATCACGCGGAAGTGAGCTATGCAACAGCAAAAGCTAATTTTAATCGAATCAATAAAATTCTAAGTGAGCCTGCAAAAACAGCTAACGCCCCTGTTCAAGTGCCTGCTTCAGTACGACTGCCAAAAATGGAACTGCCAAAGTTTTCAGGGAAGCCCACCGAATGGATTCCGTTTTGTGATGCCTTCTGCTCTTTAGTTGATGGAAACGCGAGTCTAACAAATAGCCATAAGCTCCATTACCTTCGAAGCTGCGTAACCGGTGAGGCCTCAACCATAATTAGTTGTTTTCAAATATGCGATGCAAATTACGCAGAGGCTTAGGATTTGCTCAAATCACGCTACAAAGTATCACGAGTTTTTGTAGAGAGTCACCTTCGCGGCATAACAGTTATGTTACACACTTCTATAAAGGAACACCCAAGCTGCTATTTCTACAGAACTGATCCAATATAAGATCGTTCTATAAACCTAGCATCAAATTTTGTTTTTCGTTTTCCAATAAATTACACAATTCTCGTTCTGTAAACCTAGCATCAAATTTTGTTTTTCGTTTTCCAATAAATTACACAAGTCCCTTTTTTCTTGTAAACATATTTCTTTTTATTTCGTCATAAAATACATTTTTGTGATACACTAAAATTCATTCCTTTGGCCACTTTCGTTTTGGCATATATCAAATTACGAAAATTCTGTAAACACAAAAAACATTTTCTTTACATTAAACAAAACGTTTAAGCGGACTCTTCGATTCCACTTAAACGTCCCAATTCAAGTGCGTTGCTCTAAGTGCAACCACAGCAGTCTCGCGACCAAAATAATTTTTTACATATGCGCGTCGCTATGCAATGACGCGTACCAATAAAAGACAAGGGAAATTTTATTGATTCCTTTCTCCCTCTAAACTATACTTACCAGAAAGGGCAAAAGAAACAATGGCATAAATAAATTTCCCGACGAAAACATCAACCGAACCTTCTTTTTAAAGAATTCAGTTAATTGTAGTCAGTTGTAGACCAGAAATTAAAAGTAGAAGTCCAGATTACCAGAAACTAAAAGTAGAAGTCCAGATTGTAATAACACTAAAGAAGTCCAGATTGTAATAACACTAAAGAAGTCCAGATTGTAATAACACCAAAGGAATCGAAACAAACTATTTCTTGAAAGATTTTATTTGAAGAAACAATAAAGTGAAAATTAAAAAATAAAAGGAAATAATTTAATTTATTTCATGTAAACTTAAAGATAAGTTTACAAGGTGGAAAAATAACACTAATCAATTAATAACAAAACATTTCTGGCGCAGTCGGCAGGATAGCTGAAAATTTGGAAATTTTTTTTTTCAAATTTAGTGTTCTAACACGTGATCAGCAAAAGTGTTATCGCGAATTCTTTACATTAACAAGAGTTAAAAAAAAAAAAGTGAGCGAACCGTACGATACAAGAGCTATCGTAAAATCCTATAAAAAATTTAACAAGAGTTAAATTAATAAAGAGTCAGCGAACCGTGAGAAAAAAAATAAGAAGAAGAGACAAATTACAATAAAATAATACAACAAGAAAACCTACAATAAAATACACTACGTTTCTGCGAGGATTGATCTACCCGACACCTAAGAAGATATTTTCTACAACGTCAACAGAGGCTACAACTCCACTCACCACTTCCACTTCATCCAAATCGAAGACGACAAAGAAGAAGAAGGAGAGAAACAAACCGGTTTTGCGGTATTCGTGAGTGATTAAGGATTTATTATATAAATATTAAAATTTATATTAGACTGATTGAACGAAAATAAAATTGTAATTTGTAAAGTAAAACTTCGGTAATTTCGTGAAAATTTGAGAGCTCCTTTCTGTTAGAATTTGTTCTTTTTGAAAAAAAAAAAAGAAAAAACTTTGTAAAAATGGCAAACGCAAACGAAGCACCAGCCCCAGCCGTACCCATAGACCCCATTAAGTACTTATCAAATTTACCAGACTTTAATGGCGACATACGCGACTTACAAATATTTATAAATTTAGTAGACAGAATAAATCCAATGTTAAGGAATTCAATGCAGCATCACAAAGTCTCTTTGGAGACATGATAAAAGGGAAACTAAAAGGTAGAGCTAGAGAAACATTAGAAATAAACTGTCATGCCACAGTCTGGGCAGATATTAGGGCCATTCTATTAAATAATTTTGGAGATAGAAGAAGTTGTGACGAGATCTATGATGATCTCCGGGGAACAACTTTTAAAACAAACAGTGTTGAATTTTACAATGAAATAAAAAAAAAAAATTCCAAAACCGTTATAGTTCTAGGCAACGAAGAAGCAGCTAACGAATGCGCACGCAACATGAGAGTTGCACTAAATATATTTAAATCTAAAATAATAGAACCAATGAAAACCATATTAACTTGCAGAAATCCTACAACTTTAGAATCCGCTATGGATATATTATTTGAAGCGGGCTATGCGTATTTAAATCCGCAAACATCAATAAATAAAAACCAAAGGTTTGAACAAAGACCTAACATGATACGAACAAGTTATGTTTAACAAACAAGACCTCAAGGTCAAAATAAATATAATCCGCAAGCCATAAATAATAATAATAATAACAATAATAATAATAATCGACACCAGTCGCAAACCGGGAATAATAACTCGTATAATTCCTATAGAAATAATCAGAATAGGAATAATACAAATAATTATAATCAATAGGAATCCAAATCAACAGAATAACCAAAACCAGCATTATAGGAACTACCAACCAATTAGAAACAATTTTAGTAATCAACAACAGACCTCATTTAACAACAGAAATTCTCCTATTAATGTTAACGAAAATAGAAATAACGAAAAGAATCCTCAACCTCAACCTGAACCCATGGACATTAATAACCATGAGACTTCGGATTTTCGTTTAGGAGCCTCGACAGAAGACTTCCATATATAGTAGTAAAAACCAAATTAGGATATCTAAAATTACGAGTAGACACTGGGGCGACACATTCCTTGATGAATCCAGGAATTTGTCATCCCAAATGAAAGATAAATTTTGAGCCGACAAAAATTAAAACGTTGCAACATATCATTGATGTAAAAGAAAAGGTTAAAATCCCACTATTCCAAGAATTGGGCAATCCCAATGAATTTATCGAGTTAATAGTTATCGATTTTCATAATCATTATAATGGACTAATCGGAAACGATATTTTGAAACGTTTCGGTGCAACAACCGATTATAAAAATAATCAATTAATAATAAACGGCAAAAAAGTAAAATTAATGTTTGAAAACACGAATGAACAAAAAATCATATATTCCCGTTAAGCAAGAGAAAGGTTTAGCCTACGTAAAAGAGCAGAAGTCCCACATAGGTGAACTAAAAATTATAGAAGGATTTATGAAATAGAAAATCATAAATTAGAAATGAGTATTGAAAAGTAGATGAGAAAATACCACATGACATAGGACCATTTTGGTATGAAATCAGTAATGAAAAAAATTATAATATAATCGAAATAAATGATAATCCTTCTACACCAATAATAGAACAAATACGAGTTGACCACCTTAATATTGAAGAACGACATATACATATTTTCGACGAATCTTTTCGATCTCGTTAGAAATTTTTCAGACATATTTTATCAGGAGGGTTGTGACCTCACATTCACCAACGCCATAAAGCATAGAATTCGAACCACTAACGAAAGACGAATATTTGCGAAATCATACCGTTATCCATACGTTCACAAAGAAGAAGTTAAAAAACAAATACATAGATGAAATGTTGCAGAATAAAATAATAAGACACAGTAATTCGCCATATTCTGCCCTAATTTGGATCGTTCCCAAAAAGGCCGATGCCAGCGACAAACAAAAATGGAGACTGGTAATTGACTATAGGAAACTGAACGAAGTAAAAATTGACGACAAATACTCAATCCCGAATATCGACGAAATTTCGGACAAATTAGGCAGATGTAATTATTTTACAACCCTCGATCTAGCGAAGGGTTTCCATCAAATAGAAATTGACGAATAGGATATTCATAAGACAGCTTTTAGTGTTGAGAATGGACATTACGAATTTTTACGTATGTCATTCGGGCTGAAGACAACTCCAGCAACATTCCAAAGATTAATGAATAACGTCCCACAAAAATTTATTAATAAAATTTGTTTAGTGTATTTAGATGACATAATTGTTTTCTCGACATCACTTCAGGAACATTTAGACTCTTTACAAAAAATATTTAAAAAACTAAAAGAAGTGAACCTTAAAATACAGTTAGATAAATCTGAATTTCTGAAGAAAGAAACAGAATTTTTGTGTCATATTGTGACCGAAGACGGAATCAAACCAAATCCAAAAAAAACTCAATGTGTATTGGAATTTCCAATTCCAACAACCCCAAAGCAAATAAAACAATTCCTAGGTTTAACAGGGTACTAAAGGAAATTCATTAAGGATTATTCACTAATAGCGAAACCAATGACCAAATATCTAAAGGAAGATGCCAAAATGAATATAACAGACCCAGATTATATTAAAAGTTTCGACACATTTAAAAGAGTATTAACAAACGATCCCATTTTACGTTATCCAAACTTTAATGAACAATTTGTTTTAACAACCGACGCCTCAAATGTAGCTTTAGGTGCAGTTTTAAGTCAGGAAAACCATCCGATTTGTTACGCTTCGCGGACATTAAATGAACACGAAATAAATTACAGTACAATTGAAAAAGAACTATTAGCAATGGTTTGGGCTACTAAATTTTTAGGCCTTATATATTTGTACGAAAATTTTGTATTGAAACAGACCATAAGCCTCTTCAATGGCTGTTTTCTCTCAAAGAACCTAACTCAAAATTAGTTAGATGGAGACTCAAACTTTCAGAGTACGACTATACGATTAAGTATAAAAAGGTTATACAAAAGTCTAATGCGGACGCGTTATCACGAATAGAAAACCCGGAAGTTTAGAATACAGAAGTTGAAGATCTTATTGAACCCAAAGTAGGAATTAGAACGACGGAATCAGTAGTAAATATATTCAGTAACCAAATAATCATACAAAAAATACAATCAGGTTCATTAAAAATCAGAAATATAAAAGTATTCGGTAACAACAGGAAAATCATACAAGCAAAAGTCATGGACGAACAAACTGTCATATCTATAGTTAAAAACCATTTTCATCCAAATAAGCTAAATGCGGTCGTGATTGATAACAATTTTAATGAAACTTTCGTCGGAACAATAGTGAAAGATGTAGAGAATGAGCAATAACTCACCAATATTATAGAACAAGAACACAGGAGTTAAAATCATAGGGGTATAGAAGAAGTTTTTCGAGAATTAAAGGACAGAATATATCACCCAAAATTAAAAGTAAGAATTATATCGTTTATTAACAACTGCGAAATTTGCAATTTAGAGAAATATAACAGGCACCCCCGAAAATCCCTTATAAAATCACAGAAACACCTAATGAACCGAATGAAATAATTCATATAGATTTTTTTTACAGTTTGGAAAAAACCTTATTTATGACTACAATCGATAAATTTTCAAAATTCGCTCAAGCTTATAAAATAACCGGAAGAAATTGGACGGAATTTAAATTCAAATTACTACAATAAATTAGTTCTCAAGGGAAAATTAAGAAAATAATAGTCGACAACGAACCAGGTTTTAAGGCAATTCCAATGCCGGAATTCCTACAAGAGGAAGGAATAGAAATCCACTATACGTCAAATAGTAACCATACCTCAAACAGTGATGTAGAACGACTCCACAATACTATAAGCAAACACATTAGGTTATTAAAACACGATGAAAATAATAAAATAGACACAGTCGACGAGAAAATGTTTAAAATAATAAAATATTATAATAATACGATTCATAACACGACCCTGAAGAAACCAATTGATTTTATAACTGGGAAAATTTCTAGAGCAGAATACCCAAGTATTAGGAATAGAATAATAAAATAGAATCAGGGCCTACCTTCATTAAAGAGATAAGAGGAGGTAAAAATTTTTCTAAGTATAGGAAAATAACAGCAGAAAAAATAGACTCAGATAATGTAGAAGATACTAAAAATAGATTAAAATACTATAGGGTACACAATAAATCAAAGAAAAAATTTGAAAATAGAAACAATCCAACTATAAAAGCCAAGCCAAAATAAAAATGTGGTTCTTTTTCCCTTTACTTATGACAGATCATGAGACGGGCTACTATCTTCATAATACTCAAAACTACAACTACGAATTACTCTGAAACCATAGACATACAGGACTTAACGAATAATCACGGATATATACCAAATAAAACAGAGGAAATAAAAGTAATCGAAAGATATACGAAAATATTACATACTATCAACATTACGGAATATGAGTACTCACTGTTACTAATGCAGGAAAACACAGAAGTACTAGAAACCTCAACTGTAGACACACGCGCACTATTAGACAACCTGAACAAAAATTATGTAATATTAAGGACCAAAATAGAAAACTTAATTCCACATTTCAAAGAAAAACGAGGTTTAATGAACGTTATAGGCAAAGGACTCAAATTCATCACTGGAACAATGGACTCAGACGATGAAATTGAAATTAAAGACGCATTAGACAATATTATTAGACATATAGGAGTAATACGCTAACAGAATAAATAGGAAATATAACGGACCACATTAACTTCCAGCAAGGAAAAATAAAAAACTACCTTAACTCAATTAAAAATCATTTTCAAAACAAAATAGCTACACTAGACGACGAAGTGACATTTATGCTACATGTATGTATATCAAATAAACAACGACATGACATTACTGCGAAAACATATAGACGATATTGCACAGATAATCTTTTCAACTGAAATTCTAACAGAAAGAAAACTAGATCTGATTGACGATTTTGATAGCTATGTATGTGAACATAAAAATAGCAACAACATTTCACAAAAATACCATAGTTATTTTCTAAAATAACTATGTACGGTAAAAATACCATAGTTTTATTTTTTAGTTAGTTAGTTAATTTTTCTCATTCCATACTATGCGAAAAATATATTGTCAAAAATAATTTTTGAACCAATACCAAATCTACAAAACAAAAGTTTGAATCTAAAATATCAGGAAGTTCTAGTAGATATGAACAACAATATTTACGAAAATAATGTTAAAGATAATATGCAGAAAAACTTGATACGAATTAAAGATAATTGTATCGAAAATATTATTAATTTTAAAGAAGCCCATTATGAAATGAAGAAATAAAAGAAATGCTTATTTTGATATTTAAAAACTGCAAAAATGAAATTATACAAGATTGTAACAATGTAAATTTAAAATTAAAAGGTACTTTCATTTTAAAATTTGAAAATTGTAAAATAAGTGCTCTAAACACAACTTATAAAAATCAAAAGATTAGAATAAATGAGCAGTTTATATTACCGAATATCATAACAAAAATTAAAGAAAATAGAACAATTGTTGATATCAAGTTAGAAGACCTTTATATAAAACAATTAAATCACGAAAATAATGCAAAAGAAATCATATTTAGAACAAAATATTTCAATGTATTAACTTTCAGTATTAATATAATTACTTTTATAATAACTTTGATTTTCATTGCAATTTTTATAAAATGTATTAAAAGGGAAATTGGTGATTTCGTCGGAGCCTCAATCTAGCGGTGGAGGAGTTATGTTACTCACTCCTATACAGGAACACCCAAGCTGCTATTTCTACAGAACCGATCCAATATAAGATTGTTCTGTAAACCTAGCATCAATTTTTGTTTTTCGTTTTTCCAATAAATTATAAATTACACAATTCCATTTTTCTTCGTAAACACATTTCTTTTTATTTGTTAACATTTCGTCATAAAATACATTTTTTGTCTTACACTTAAATCCATCCTTTGGCCACTTTCGTTTTGGCGTATACCAAATTACGAAGAATTTTGTAAACACAAAAAACATTTTCTTTCCGAGACACAAGCTATTCAAATTACAAAGAAAATTTATAACATTAAACAAAACGTTTAAGCGGACTTCGATTCCACTTAAACGTCCCAATTCAAGTGCGTTGCTCTAAGTGCAACCGAAGCAGTCTCGCGACCCATATAATTTTTTACATATGCGGATCAGTAATAAAGCAACAGAACAGAAACCAATCGCGTCGCTATTTTCTCACTCTCAATCCCTAAATTGTACTTACCAGAAAGGGAAACAATTACATAAATAAATTTCCCGACGAGAACGCTAATATCCAGAACCGAACTTTCTTCTTGAAAGAATTCAGTTCGAATAGTTAGTTGTAGACCAGAAACTAAAGTCATAAGTTCATATTGTAATCTCAAAATATATCGCAACACTATTTTAAAGTTCGAACCAATAAAGTGAAAGTGACTGGAAAAGAAATAATTTAATTTTATTTCTAATTAAAAAAGAAAAATCATTGGTTTATAAAGTGGAAGAAACTTAGAGATAAAGTTTTTAAAGTGGAAATATTTTCTATTTCCCACATACCACTAACCAATAAACTATTTCTTATATCCCCGCCGCTATCATTAGATGATACATCTACTCAAGGCGCAGTGAAAAAACCAGTACTCCAAGCTCAACAAATTGAAACAACGGAAGATAGTAAAACAAATGCGTCATCCAATATGCACAAACAACTGTTGACAAAAATAAGAAATATGGAGCACCTCTTAACAGAAATACGAAACGATGTGGAAAAGTCATCACCCTCAGAACTTGCGGTAGTCAAACAAATACTGGAAAAAAGGTTTGCAACTATTTAAAAATATTTTTCAACTATATTTTTCAATAATGAAAACCGTAGGACGGAAAATCGACACACCAGAAATAAAACCAGCGACGACGCCGGTAAGACTGGAATAAGTCCAAATCCCACAATTTCACGGAGATGTAAAGGAGTGGTCATGCTTTTACAATCTTTTCAAGAAATTAATGCATGAGATCGAGCACATTTCGGAGGTGAAAAAAATGTACCGCTTGAAAACGATGGTCAAAGACGAAGCAGGTAGACTGATACAGCACCTTAATGCAAGCAGCACGAATTATGAAGCAGCATTAGAGGTATTGAAACAAAGGTACGAGAACCGCCGCCTTTTATTTACCATATTGATAAATAAGTTATTAGACCAACCTACAGTGAGCAGTGAATCAGCATCAGGCATTCAAAAATTGCTGGATACAACAAACGAATGTATACAAGGACTAAAAGTTATGAAAATTAAAATAAATGATGCTGATCCCATCATAGCAAGAATAATAATCCGTAAGCTGGACAAAGGAGGATTGCGACTATACGAACAAAATGTTTGTAAAACGAAAGAAATCCTGATGTAATTCAAATTTTGTGAATCTTTTGGTTAAGTAAACCCTCCTAAGCTGCATGACATATTAACATTAAGAATAATATCAATTAAGGCAACCCTGAATTATTGACAGAATAAAGACTTCCTTTTTATCTGAAATGACGTGCATACTACATTGGCGACGAGGATTTTTATAAGGTAAAACGAATTGGCCACTAAAAGTGCTAATCTAGCACTAAATGATGGATAGAGAAGCTCTCGAATATATTTCGAAATCGCAGCAGGCTTGGATGGAGAAGATGCTGAAAGATCAGCAACATTGAAGCGCTGGTATCAAAAGATCGTGTTCCCAATCTTTTGTGGATAATATGATCCGCGATATAATTGTTTTTTACACGTCTCATGATGTGATCCGGTCGCAAGTTCTGCAAAAAAAGACCCTACACTTCAGGAAGTTATTGACATTGCGAATGCATACGAAACAACCCAAAATACATTTGCAACAATTAAAAAAAGTGATGCGTTGGGAAGTAATGCCGTGCAAGTTAACCAATGAAATGTTAACCGAATGCACACGGAATATGGATCTCAGCCATATGTGGAAACAACAAGGAAATCGTGTTCGGCGTGTGTAGTTTCCCATAACAGGAAGGATTTCCGGCATTATAAATCTGTTTGTCGTAAAAGCAAAAACCTAGGCCACATCGAAGCTGTGTGCATGTCGCGTACACAAAAGGGATTTCAGCAAGGAGTGAATAGGAGTAAAATCTCAGTTTTTCACCGACATTTTAGTAGTGACCGAAATTCACAACGTAAAAGAGACTCAGTTAGCTCCGTCGTTGAGGCGAGAGTACATCAAGTGCATGCAGGAAGTGATGAGAAATTTAGAAAGTGCGATTAGAAAATCGGAGTCAAAGTTGGAGGTCGATGTGATTGTGAATAACCGACCCATAACTTTTCAAGTTGATACCGGCGCCTCATGTTCATTGATTCGCATCGAAGGTTATAGACAAGAATATAACTTTTATTTTAAAGATAACGGATAGAAATATCCCACAGTATCCCACTGCAATGAGGGTAGGTTTAACTGTGGTCTCCCATAGTTTAGATATTAATATTACGACTAGCTTAAGATTATATAAGAAGAAAAATCACTAAATAAAAATCAGTTTCATAACGAAATTCAAACTGAAAATACTTATTCCAACACAAGTTCAACAGTACGCCGCAATGTTTTCTGCTGATGGAATGCAAAATATGAATAATTTAAGTACGTGAAGATTTCATCAGAAACTCTAGCACTAACATTGATCATATTATTGCGAGAATAATAAGACGCAAGTTTTGCGCTGCTGTAATAAATGTTGATATTTCAGACCAATATTCTCTTTTCTTTAGCTTAACCCTACAGAACAGAATCTAACAGAACATTGTTAAGAGAAACGAAATTGATCACGATTACTCTGTAAAGCTGAATGAGTGCAAGGTGAATACTCTGATAGAGTGTTAGGTGGAGCGATTTGCTTAAATTATCTGATACAAATAAGCTCTGTGATGCCCTACGAACAACTTTTGCGGATATTTATAAGAAATCTAAGCAGACGAAATATATAAAACAGAAATGACCACGTAATCCATGGATTACAAATGCTTTAATTATAATGTACAAAATAAAGGATCATCTTTATAAAAAATTTCGGTCCAACCCTAGTAATATAAACATTGAAAAAGACCAAAAACAATTATTATAAAAAAACTGCTTTTCAATAACAGAAACGATATAAGGAAAACTTGGCAATGGATTAATGACACCATAGGAAGGGGAAAGAAATGTTTGGATACAACTTTACTTCATAACTTTTAAACAGACTATATTACAGCATAACCTAACAAATTTGGAAAATATTTTCAGAAGTCCGTAGCAAGCCTGATACATAATTGTAGCCTGAATGTATTTGAGGTACGCGAACCGCAACTGCAGAATAACATGTACCTACAGAGGCGACCCAAAAATAGGTTTGGTTAAAAGTGCTGCTCAATTGAATTTGCTTAATATTTTGAAAGAGACAAATCAAGCCAGGTCACTATTGAAAAAATACAACAATAATTTACGGGTAACTAACAGAATGAGAACTTTGTTAGTTGAACTTATTATAAATTATTCAATTCAAAATGACATTTGAATGTTAGTTTGGCGGAAGATATTTCAGAGAAAATAATCTGGTTTTTTCCTTCAGAAATTAAGGTAAACAAAATATATTAGATTCAAGAAACTATATCACTAAATTGAAAAAATCGTTTTTTAGGATTTTTATTTTCTAAAAGATAAAGGTAGAGTTTTAGGAGAATTGTACCCTAAATACTACAACAAAACAAAGACCTTGCAAAATTGTGGGTTATTACTCAAATGAAAGCAGGAGCTAAATAACTGAGCGAATGCATAAGACCAGCGAAATGAATATGTAAGCGAAAAATATGAATCATCAAGTAAATATCTTCAAGAATTGGGTCAGAAACATCAAACTTCAAATCCACTTGGTATTATTTTATGATTAAATGACTTTTATGACGTTTGCTTAACGGGTGCTGAGTCTTTTCACAACGATCGATATTCAAGAACTATTAACCCTAATTTTTCTAACCGTAGGATTAAAACTAAGAAAGTGGTGCTCAAATCATGCTAATTTACTTCGAAGTTATTCCAGCTATTGACCACGAAGTATATTTTGATTTCAACAGCAGGGAGGGTGAAGCAATCAAAACTCTTGGACTAATTTGGCTGCCAAAAAGGAATGAGCTGTGTATTAGAGTTAATTTACAGTCCTCTAGCTGTATTACAAAGCGAACCATTTTGTCAAACATCGCCAGAATCTTTGACCCTTAGGATTTCTGGGCCCAGTGGTGATCACGGCACAAATCCTCATCCAGGAACTGGAGACAATTTTGCGAAGGCCTTTCAGGACTCCATAATACCAAAATTGGTACAATCTTTTGAGGAACAAGGAAGACATTCCAAATACATGCATTAACATTCGATATGGCACTGCCGTTTATTTACGTTCAGTCGATAAAGCACGTATTGTATTCATACTCCTGCAAAACCTTTTATTTTACCGGTTATTTTCATCGGACTGGCAGCGCTAAAATTTCTCTTATTTTCTGCAGAGCATCGGATAAAAAGTAACAAAAGCTTTTGTGTACGTGTAATCGTGTATCCCTTTCCTTTACATATATCAACTCCATATGAGTAAATGTATAGTGCGCTCTTTCGGACAAATTACACTTTGGTAACGCTACCAGTGAATTTACCAGTTAAATAAACGGTTGTTATACCTTTTCATTTGGTTATCGTTCTCGGTAAATTAACCAGTTAAATAACTGTTGTTTCATTTCATTCGATTAGCGCTCTCGGCAAATTAACCGAGAGCAAGCTTTTTGACTCGTTGAAAAATAATTTAAATTAACTAATAAACCACAAGTTATGATAAATATCATGTTTTTATTATTTATTCTTTTTAAAGAAATTAAAGAAATAGTTTAAATAAAAATTAAATGATTAATAAATGGTACAATCGAAAAATTAAATTACATTATTAGTTCAAGTACTTAATATTCAAAACTTAAGTAAAATGTAGAATTGAAGGAACATGGAACAAAAGGAACAATCACAAAATTTAAATTACATTCGGAGTTCTTAATATTAAAAAGTTCTTAATATTTATAAGTAATATATAGAATTGTGTCTGATATAGGTGGCGTCCAAAGTCGGCGGATTCCAAAGGTGGACATAAAAGGTGATTTCAAACGATATCTTCGTAACTAAATCGGTAGGTGAGCGACGACAATTCGGGCAATAAAATCCCAAAGATCGGAGCGGTTGCTATAAGAAAATATTGTTATTAAAAAGTGCTAAACCTTTAAAACTATTGTATAATTAAAAATACTTCCCAATGCATCAATATTACTGTTGGCAATTCTTTAACCTTATTGTTGCACGTTGAATAGTTGGCAACTCAGGTTTTGATTGAATTAAATAAAAAGGCAACTTTTGACGAAACCACACGCGTTTTTCTTAATTTTTCACAACCAGCTCGTTTTTAACACCGGATTATGAAAAATTCAAATTGGCTAGTATAAAAGCCAGGGATTCCGCCACCAACGCGATTAAATGCTTTATGAGCGTAAGTAACAGGGTTTCAGAGATATAGAAACAAGAGAAGTTAACTAGTTACATAAAATTGCTGGAAGAGCAGTTTTGCGCTTTAATCAAGCACAAGACGCAATAGAGGTATCCTGTGGCAAAGCAACGTTGCAAGACTCTTGAACCTGAAGCGCAGGAGGAACAGCTCAAAGAACAACCTGGCACATTCGAGACTACACAAGTTCCAGCTGAACCTACTCAGGCACCAGTTTCAGCCGAGGTGGTTGCACGTGGTGCAAGCCGAATTTCGAAACCACCAGACCGTCTACAATATTCGTAAACTCTTGAAACGTTATGGAATATATTTCGATATGGATTATTATATTATATTTAAGTAACAATGTAATAGTAATAATTTAATATATGTATATATACATGTATATATGTATATACATGTATGTATATATACATATGTATATATATATATATATATATATATTAAAATCTATTTTAAATAGGAGGGGAGAAATTGTTACAAATGTCAATGTAAGAATTGTACATATACTTGTAAGCTGTGTATACCACAATAAAAGTCAGTCGCTCTACCCACTTTGTTGGGTTTGGAACAATGAGATGCAATAAAACTCTATGCCTTCGCTGGAACCCTGCCAAAGATGAATTTTTATTCAAAATAAATGAGGACAAAACAAAGGTAATTACAAAAAGACAAGCCTTATCAAAATTGGCAAAAATATTTGATCCAATGGAATGGCTAGCTCCAATAGCTGTGGGAATCAAATTATTTGTACAAAAATTGTGACTAATAGACATAGACTGGGATGAATTATTATTCAAAGAATGGATGGAATTAGAAGAAAAGCTTCCTGAAGTTGAGGAATAAAAATAAAAATAAAAAGATGGGTAAAAATAGAAAATGAGGTGCAATATGAGCTTCATGGATTTGCAGATGCATCACAAAAAACTTTCGCAAGTGTAATATATGCCAAAAGAGGGCCATATGAAACAATTTTAGCAGCAAAGAGTAAAGAGAGAGTTTACTCTTTAGCAGTACTTAACCCAGTTAAGAACAGAAAAACGTTACTAAAACTAGAGCTATGCGCATCACATTTGCTGGCGAAACTAACGTTATGCTGGATACAAAATAATAAAAATAAATACAAATTTATTAGAAATAAAGTGGTAAAAATTCATAAACTCTTACCTAAAGCAGCTTTGAATCATGGAATTATTAATTAGCAGTAACAACGCAGAAGTTAGAGCATTTTATAGGTCGTTGCTAAATAAAATATCCAGTTATGCGAAGTTGGAAAGGATCGTATCGTATGTACAATGGTTCGCTATAAAACTAAAGAATTCCGAAAAGAAACCTTACCGGACAGTTAAAGAACTGGAGTTAGCGAATCAAACCATCATAAGGTATCAACTGCTGCGTTCCTTTTACCTAATCTAATCCGGATTTGCATACAAATTTCTAATCCTGATCCCGATTACGATTAGAAACGATCAGAAATTCTAATCAAAAGGTGCTTGTCTGGATTTGGCGCTGATGCAAAAATTTTAGAAGGCACTGAAAGGCGAATTCCTACATTTTAGCCATTTCATCTTCCAAATTTTGGTGTACGTGATTAAATTTCTTACAGTTTAGTCATTTCGTCTTCCAAATTTTGGTGTAGTGACTCAATTTGACCATTTTCACACAATTTTTACAACAAATATTCGATGTCAAACAGCTGATCCTTTTTTTTTTGGTGGGGTTAGTGCTGACACCTGCATGTGTTTTATCTTGCCGTTCCTTTTTTAAATCCGGATTAGATTAGGTAAAAGGAACGCAGCTAACAATACGAGGATTTTGCTGAAGAGATCAATACTATTAGAAACAACAAATTGGATACCTACGGTATCTTAAAAGTTGGAGGAAGATTAGAACGATCTTTGCTGACCTACAACCAGAAACTTACAATAGTTCTTCATAAATCAAAGTTAGTTGAGCTATTATTAGAATAACAAAACATTGGTTATATTGAGGAGTTTAGCAGAATCTCATACATTTACTTCTACTGGAGTTGACTACGCAGACCCGTATCAAATAAAGTGTTCCAAAGGAAGAGGTAAAAAAACATTTAAAGGGTACGTAGCCATATTCGTCTGACTACAAAGGCCATTCATCTGGAAGCAGTAACAGATATGACTGCGGAATGCTTCCGGCGGCATTAAGACGATTTTTTAGCAAAATAGGAAAGTGTAAGACCATTTACTCTAATCTAGAAAACTTGACAAAGCCTTCTGTTAAAATCCAGAATAGCAAGTTTCACTTAATTTTTTATTACTTCAGAGTTTATTAACTCCAATGTTTCTAGCGGTCATCGCACCTTAAACGGTAACGTAATGCCGTCTAGCTGCAGACATTTCTGCTCGCAGCGCTGCAAGCAGCACACGAAGTCTACGAACCCAAGCGTGCTGACTTGCACTTCTGCATTTGAACAGTTCTGAAACTGAAACTGCTTCCACCTTTTTTGTCACTGTTTACATGCACAATGTAATTTTCCTTTTTAAGGTAAAAAAATTATCAATCAAGTCAGTGTCTGTTTAAATCTCGAAAGGAACGCGTCTTTTATTCATCCACACCTGTTAGTAGTCGGTTAAAGTGCCGATTGCTAACCCATCACCTACACCCGTTAGTAGTTGGTTAAAGTGCCAACTGCTAACACATCATCAAATAAAGTCTGGTAAAGGAGTTGCTAGTTTAAGAGCCAGATATTTCTTACAATCGACTAAAAATATCTGGCTCGATTACAATTACCATCGACACACAGAGACGCAAGTAACATCTTGCCGAATGAACCGAATGAATCACCGAATGAACCACCAAGCACTGACACCATTTCCGAAAAAAAAGAGCAAGACTTCAATAAGCAAATGCCCTCATCATCAAAGAGGGATGCACAATCACCACCTGGCACTAATAGTGAAGCTTCGCCTTCGAAAAGGCGGCCAAGAGCCTCAACACTAACGACACTTCTTTTAACGTGCTTATTGATACCAATCGTTCGTTCAGCTTCAGTCGAAATTCAGCCTTTTGAGTCAAATCCTGGAGTATATTTTGAAAATATGGGATCTGCAAAAATCATCACCAGCGAATGGAATCTAATAACATATTTCAACTTGGAACCATATTGGAAGGAGGCGAAGCTACTAAATTCTTACAAACATACACTAACGCCAATGTGCGGATGGATTCATAATAGTAGAACATGTTCACTAATTCTTGCACAACTCAAACAACTTGCCGATGGGATTAGTTTGAATAATGAACTGTTGCAAGTCAATCCTACCATGCGAGTAAAGAGAGGTGCCTTAAACGTAGTCGGATCAATCGCCCGCTCACTATTTGGAGTTGTCGACGAAGAGTATGCAGAAAAAGCAGCAGAATCAATTGAAAGGCTCGCAAAAAATGATGACTATTTGCTATCTCAGATTGAAAATCAGACATCTTTTCTTGACAGCACTCTCTACTTAATGAAAAGAAACCAACAAGAGAGCGAAGCACAGTTTGAGAGTCGCAGCTACCCTAAAACTTACAAAGGACCAATTTGACAATATATAAATCAACAACTCGACGTCGAAAAGGTATAGCTGGCCTTCCTCGAATTGACGCTCCAAGCAACGTTAGCAATGATGAGCCTCAAAAACACTCAAGATTCTCTCATTGATATATTAACCGACACCCACCATGGAACCATAAATACGATGCTGATTTTACCTGCGCAGTTAAAAATGGAATTACTTAGAATAAAAATCAATCTTCCTGCAACACTGAGATTGCCAGTATCTTTAAACGATTTATTAAAACTCTACTTTTTCATGACTTTAGAAGGTAGAATCACTGCCAAGTATGTATTTTTTAAAATAAATATACCATTAACCTCAACCAAAGACTTCGAAATTTTCAAACTCACCGCAGTTCCTTGGAAGATAAACCACAAATGAATAATCATATTATTTTATGATTATGAAAATAATAAAAGTGATGTCACCCTTCATGATAGTAAACCTACATCGAGATTTGTTTTACCCATTAACAGAAGCAGAATTAAGAACTTGTATCAAGACTGAACTAGAGAATCATTTATGCCATCAAAACCACCCATTATACAATGAAGGATCCAACATCGGTATATGCGAAATGAATCCCCTAACCATAAAGAAGGTTCATCGGCATGCTTTGTGACCGACGCAGGCCCAGGACCACATTGGTTGCAATTGCATGACCTAAACACATGAATATTTGCCCTCGATCAAGAAATTGTCCTAAATGCAGTTTGCAAATCAAACCTGACTCACATCAGAATACAAGAAACAGGAATTTTAAAAATACATAAGAACTGTGCAATCAAACTTCCGTATCTGACAATTCAAGGGCATCGAATATTGGAGACTAAAAAATATGAGGAGACTTCAATCCCCACTTTAATAAAATAGAATCGCTCAAAACTGAGATTTCTCATGTCCGACGAAGTCTGCCCAAGATACGCCATTATGATATCAACCACTACACCTTAGGATACGCATGTTTGGTCCTGATCATCTTACTCGGCATTGCTGCAGCTATTAAGCATTATAGGAGCGAGAAGCAGAGGAGTCAAACCATAAAAGCTACCTCCGAACCTCAACCAGCACAACGTCGACAGCCGGATCAGTTTCAGAGCATTCCCATATAACTAGCATCGTATATACATACATATGTATTAATTAACATTATAATCAATGTAATATTTATAATCGATGTCATTTCTTTATTTAGTTGAACGAAGAAACCCTCGCTCAACGTTGGGCAGAGTTCCAGAATAGCAAATTTCACTTAATTTTTTTATTATTTCAGAGTTTATAATCCCCAATGTTTCTAGCGGTAATCGCACCTTAAACGGTAACATAATACCGTCTAGCTGCAGACATTTCTGCTCGCAGCGCTGCAAGCAGCACGCGAAGTCTACGAACCCAAGCGTGCTGACTTGCACTTCTGCATTTGAACAGTTCTGAAACTGAAACTGCTTCCACCTTTTTTGTCACTGTTTGCATGCACTCTTTTTTATACATACTTTACTGATTAAGCGTTTAATGTAATTTTCCTTTATAAGGTCAACAAATTATCAATAAAGTCAGGGTCTGTTTAAATCTCAAAAGGAACGCGTCTTTTATTCATCCACACCTGTTAGTAGTCGGTTAAAGTGCCGATTGCTAACCCATCGCCTACACCCGTTAGTAGTTGGTTAAAGTGCCAACTGCTAACACATCATCAAATAAAGTCTAGTAAAGAAATAGCTGGTTTAAGAGTCAGATATTTCTTACAATTACCAGTGACCTACAGAGACGCAAGTAACATCTTGCGTCTATAAACAAAACACCTTCAAAAAGGTGATGCAGAATAATGCAGAAGTAGAATCAGCGTTAGCAGCAGAGAAAATAGAATGCAAATTTATCCCCCCGGCAGCTCTCCATTTTGGATGAATCTAGGAAGCTGGTGTATTCATTACTTGAATAGGGTAACTGGTGATGTAAAGCCAACATATGAAGAAATTAATGCACTGTTAACACAAATTGAAGCGGTTCTGAATTCAAGGCCAATGGGTAGCAGTCCAGAAAACGTGAATACATTAACTCCAGGATATTTTCTCGTTGGGCATCCGGTTGTCGACATCGCTGAGCTAATAGCCGAAAGAAAGTTGCAAATTACCCACCCAGTTAACGAATATTAAACGCGTTCAATTCTAGCAATTAAAAATACATTCTAAATAATATAGAATTAGCTCATACATAGATCTTCCATCAAAATGCACCTTGCACGATCACCCATACGAACCCGCACACACTCAAACACAGAAAATCAAAATGACGAAACCACAATAAACAGTACAGACCAAAACTTTACACAATACATACAACCAAACGTAACAACAACATCAGAACAAAACTTCAGAAACAACAGATCTATTAAACAACCTCAGTTTTGGGAAGAATGACCAGAAGCGTGGTTTCTACTTGTTGAAGGACAATTTGAAATCAAAAACTTAAAAGATGACAACGTCAAATTTCAAAATATTCTTATTTCCCTTCAACGAGAGACCATTACAAAAATTATAGATATAACTATCCCTCCACCAACAACAAATAAATACAAAACAATAAAAGGAGCCCTCTGCGAAAGATTTTCCTTTAGTGAAGAAAATAGGTTAGAACAACTATTTTCAAACACACAATTCATTCTAATTTTCGAGTCTTCGAGCGTTCTTCCAAATAGGGATTCCCACTTTTACTGAAAAAATCTCTTAAATCGGAAAAATTCTCTTAAATTTTGAAAATATGTAAACAAAAAGCATATGTTTATGACATAGTAATATTCAATAAAATAAATTTTCAAATATTTTGAAAATTTGAAAAAATGTTCAATACAAAATGTGAATAATTTTTCACAGATGACTGGGTAAAAATTTATGGGGAAAAGTTTATTTTCTCTCACCGATTATGAGAAGAGAAGAGAAGAGAAGAGTCGCAGTCGTCAGTCGCTTTCGATCTGCTTCTACAGTTACTGCCATGGCAATAAATTTATAATGATAATTGTCTACTTAGATTAATAAAATAAATTGTTCATATCATATATTTTTCTGTCAATTTTTATTTAAAATAATTTGAAATTCTCTCTGCGGACAGCGATTTATCCTTCGTTACCAATTAAATAATTATTTGTTGTGCTTAAAAGTTAAAATTTGTGCTTAATTCCATCCAATCATCGTTACCACTCATCATTACCGAACATCATCGAACATTTTTTAATTCATCGAACATTATCGAACAATTGTTTATCATGCTTCATCATTCATCAATAATTCATTTCACGTATTCACCCAACCATCTACAGACATCTACCATCTACATCTACGCTCTTTCAATATAAAAGGTAATTACAATAAGTTGCAAACAATAAAAAAAAGTTATTTTCATACCATGAAGAGAGGGGACAAAAAAAAATTAAAGCTTTCAATCAATCCTTCTACATAAATTAATAAGGCTTCTTACATTAAGACTTATTTAAGTTAAATTTTTATAAAAATAGGCAGAGAATGTCGAAAAAATATATTCGAATCGCGAGCAAGAGATAAACGCACCGTTTGACCTCTTCCATTTTTGGGCAATAGACCGAAACAGAAAGACTGTTACCATCAGCATCATTTCCCGAACTACCAAGTTCAACACAACACTGGCAGCAAAGTTCTGAGAATAATGACAGTATAAATTATAGCGTCTCCTATTCAGAGGAAAGTAAAAATAAAAAGCCCAATTAGTATAAGCAATTAAATTTCTGAATGGGCCACAAAACATTTAATAAGTAATGCGGCCCATGCGGTAAGTAATCGTTAACGATCTATTAATAATACTTCAAGAAAATATATTAATATTTTAATATTCCGAAGGATGCGAGAACAATAAAAAAGACTCCAACTGAAAGCATTGCTGGACAAATGGACTCAGGCTTATACGTGCACTATGGTCTTAAAGATGTTGTTACATCTTTTCCTTTACGCATCAAAATATAAAAACGCTAATATATTGTAAAACTTGACTTTAATATTGATGGTTTGCCATTATGCAAAAGTTCTTTAAAGCAGTTTGGCCTATTTTATGCAATGTTTTACATACGACAGAAGTTTTTTTAATTGGAGTGTATAAAGGCTACTCTAAGCCAAAAAGTGCTAATGCTTTCCTTTCGGAATTTGTTTTAGAATTAAATGAACTAACAAAGAACGGCCTTCGATTTATTAAAAACTACCTTTAATCTTTAGCACAACAGAAAAATTCAACACATACATATTTTCATTTTGCATTTGCAGAAACGTCTTATAAAGCAAACAGGTGGCCAAGAAATTCAATCCTTTCTAAGATCGACAATTAAATTTATATTGTCCTATGAAGCTTCCACAATGTTGACATGGAAAGGGACCAACGCCAAACCTTCTGTGCAATCATTTTACTTTGGAGACATAATTAAAGGTAAAATTAATATATGTATATATATATATAATTGTCTATATAAATATATTTAATAGTCGTTAATTGTAGACTAGTGCCACATGAAGTTTGAAAATGTGGAAGATTGTGCAATCCACAGAATCCTGCAGCAACACTTTGTCCATGCTGCAGGTAGAATAAAGAAGCGGCAAAATAGGCAAAAACATATACGAGTATCAAAAGCTGCTTAAGACTAAGCATACAATTAAATACTCAAAATACAATTCAAAATAATAATATTTTAATATATAAAAATAATTTTTTATGTACTTCACAATGAATTGTAAAAAATAATATAAAGTAGGTACCTAATTTACTTTTTTTAATATTGTAACCTACTTAAACTGTTCAATTTTTATGTATGTACTTTTTAAATTGTTGTTGGATTGTTAGATATAATAGAAAGCACCAGATTTATTGTCTTAAATATTGTAACGTACTTTAACAAACTATTTAACCGTAGACCAAGCCTTGTATCAAAAATGATACATTTTACTTTTGTTTTGGCCAGGAATTTTTCGCTTTTAATCTCGCGACTATATTTTGTGACTTTGTTTATTTTGTGCATTATAATTGTTTTAAGTATTTTTTTTTTTTTTTTTTTTTGCAAGTGCAATTAGTTCTATTTGATTTCTTGAACTAGTTGGAAGTTTTTTATTGAGTGGTAAATTGAATTGTGCAAAGTTTCGATAAGTATGATGTCGCGACACTACCTAACAGAAGAGGAAATTGGAGTTTCAATGCAAGAAAGTGAAGAGGACTTTTCAAGCGATAATAGTGGAGATTTTTGTATAAAAAACGAAGAGTCAACATCCGAAAATTATTGTGTAGATATTGCTGTTGGTTCGAATAATGACTCAATGTTCATTTCAAAGGATCAAACAATTTGGAAACCCACACCATTGCCTGGTGGCCGTTTACGAACAGCCAATGTTATTACCTTGAAACCAGGTTTGGTAAAGAATTGCTTATAGCCAAAATAACTACTAAAAATGTGTTACAGGTGTTACAAGATACGCGAGTTCTCGTGTTCAAAATATTTTAGCAATAGAAAAATTTTAGCACCAGCAATAGAAAAAATAATTATAGAGAACTCAAACAATGATGGAAAAACGTTACCTGGAGATCAAATTGAAATTGATGCAGATTTGTTCCATGCATATCTGGCAGTTTTGATTCTAGCTGGAGTATACAAGTATGTGTAACAAGTGATAACTACAATAATTAATTATATACATATGTATGCTACCATAATATATTTTCAGATCAAAAAATGAGTCTCTACACGACCTGTTTGACGGTACATATGGGCGACCAATATTTCGTACTATAATGTCCGAGAAAACATTTCTTTACGTCCACAAAATTATTCGTTTTGATGATGTTCTTAGCCGACGCGGGCAGCGAAGAGATGACAAATTCGGTCCAATTCGCGATCTGTGGGAAAAATGGTCGGAGTTACTACCCCTTTACTACAACCCATATGAAAATGTCACGGTGGACGAACAACTCCTTGGTTTTCAGTGCCGCTGTAAGTTTCGGCAGTATATTCCATCAAAGCCAGAAAAATATGGAATTAAGTTTTGGCTTCTTGTGTGCTCCCAAACTTGCTATGTGTGGAAAGCGCAACCATATTTAGGGAAAAACATAATTACCGAAAAAAATCAAGGCGAAAGAGTTGTACTGGACTTAGTCGAAGGACTAAAAGGTCATAATATTACCATGGACAACTTATTTACTTCGCACAGCCTTGGCCAAAAACTTTTACGCAAAAATTTTTACAATGGTTGGCACGATGCGGAAAAACAAAAGAAGTATTCCACCGAAGCTTTTGATTTATAAAAATGTACCATTATATGAATCCACTTTTGCGTTTACGAATAATACTGCATTAGTATCATACATGAGCCATCAAAATAAGGCTACGATTGTTATGAGTACTATGCATAATGAGCCCAACGATCGGGAAAGAAATTTCCAGAAATTGTTTCATATTATAAAGCGACAAAAGGAGGTGTTGATACTGTAGATAAGATGCTATCTTGCTACAGTTGCAAACGAAAAAATAATCGATGGCCAATGGCCAATGTTTAGCAATATTGTTGATATTTCAGCTTTGAATTCCTATATTATATTCACGGAAATAAATCCGAATTGGATTCCGGCTCAAAAAAATATAAAACGGAAATGTTTTTTACATGAACTGGCGATTTCATTGGCAGGAAGTTACA
Source organism: Conops quadrifasciatus (assembly GCA_949752815.1). Taxonomy (NCBI): domain Eukaryota; kingdom Metazoa; phylum Arthropoda; class Insecta; order Diptera; family Conopidae; genus Conops; species Conops quadrifasciatus. The sequence goes on from OX457079.1 coordinate 18,953,847, forward strand.
TAAAAAGAAGAACCCAAAAGCCACGAAGTGAGTATTCCCATTCGCTCTATTCGAAAATTGTGAAGAGTGATAGTAGTAGAGAAACTTGTCATTCTGGAGCATCGTCGGAAGCAGACCTGTCACCAAAAACGCGAGCCAGATGCCAAAGATAAGCAAAGATAAGCATGCAAAAAATATTTGCATTGATTGTTTAAAAAATAAAAAATTAACCAAAGAATTTATTATAAAACTTAATAGTATATATTTTTCCAATAATATAACACATATTATCAATACTATTATCCCGTGTATTAAAAATGATACAAGGATAGGATTCTCAATTTTTTTTAAGGCTTGGTCTACGGTTAATATATGACACAACAAAATGTTTATAATTTCAATGTTCTTATGTCACATAAACACGTAACGCAACGCAACGAGACAGCGATTCGACATGTCTAACTGCTGGCAACTCGACATGTCTAACTGCTGGCAACTTGACATATCTAACCGCTGGCGACTAGACATGTCTTATTGCTGGCGACTCGACCCGTCTTATTGCTGGCGAGGAAACAACTGCATACAACCGGATATCAGAAAGCTATCAGACAGAAATAATTGCCGGCAACTAATTTATTGCCATGGCGAGTCGCTTTCTTATATTCGGCGATTGAAAATGTTTGCTGGGAATTGCCACAACATATACAGATCCATTTAACTTCGTGTAGTAAAAAAAGCACAGAAGAAAAATTCTACTTGCCGACAAACTTTTCAACCTAGTGAATAAGCCACAAAACCCAATATCAATCGCGAATATAGAAAATAGCGCAATGGAACTACATATACATAAAAAGTCTAACCGAATTAACAACAGGAATATATCAAAATATGAACAAAATCACAACCGATATCAGCGAACTTCAAATCAGATAAAGATCCAGAGACAGAAATCACTCAAATTACAGAAGAAATCCCAGACGAAGACCATCCAACCACAGGAACATCTGCTGGTATCATAAGAAATTTAAAAATAAAGCCTACAAATGCATCCAACCATGCGATTTTAGTATTAAAGTAAGTTTTTAGTATTAAAACTTGACTTAACTATTAACTTAACTAACTATACCTTTCCGATAATAAATTCACAAAAATTCTATACGAATTTCCTTCAATTACCTTCGAATCCGACTACACTAAACAAGTGAAACACCAAACAGTTCACAAAATTGAAACAAAAGGAGTCTTACCATACTCCAAACCTCGCCGACTAGACCCAATAAAATTCAAAACAGCCAAGAATGAATTTGAATACTTAATAAAAACAGGTATTTGTAGACCTTTAAAAACAAACCAGAAAGAAAACAAAGGCCGAGGTAAATGATAACTTTTGAATAATGTCAGGGTAGCTACAACAATTTTATACTGAAGTATCGAAAACGCAAAATACCGAAAGACTAACGTCCGCGTTCCAAATCCTTGTGTCGCAGCTTAACATGCTGATTAATGATTGCTAAACGACACAAATGTCTATAATTGTCACTTTTAATCATCACTTAAAAGAATTATACAGTGTATTGTGGGCTAAAGGCACTATACTAATTATATTAAAAATCCTTTTAAATTCTGGATCGTCAGATATATATAAAATACAGTGGAATCTTGCTTAACGAGCACCTCGCAAAACGAGTAACTCGCATAACAAGCAATATAAATTAAAAAATTACTCGCTTAACGAGCGACGTTTCGCATAACGAGTGACGTGGATAGGGGAATCCCCGAATTGTGCGATGGAATTTTTTGTGCCATTTCTACACAGTCCGTTTATGTATCTTCTGGCGAAATAAGAGAAATGCTAAAAGCTGGGAAAGGCGGACTACATTATATAAAATGTTGGAAATAATGTCACAATGATGTTTCAATCAGATTTAAATAGTTGCAAACAAATTTTAAAAAAATACATGTGCAATAAAAGCTGGGCATGGAAATCCGCCACAAATAAGGCATGTGAAATGTCAGCCCTAAAAGGTTTAAAGACCGACTGCAAATTTAAGCAAATAGAGAATAAAAATTCTTGGTATAAACTTCGGGACGAAAACTATTTGCTGTACAAAGTGATCGAGGATATGGATGTGAAAGTAAATTGCGGCAAGGGTCAACTAAACTGTTTCTTGATATTCGTTTAGCTTTCCGACAGGGTTGGATAATGATGATTGTTGGAACGAATTTCCGTCATCCCTTGTCAATTTTGGTTTGGAGACAAACCGGTTTCGGCGATGTGCCATCTTCAGTAGGATGAACGGAATTCGTTCCAACAATCGTCAACTAAACTGGCTAAAGCTACCACCCGAAGGCATCTTATCACTGAGATCAGATTGTACTGCGAGTTCCCCACAAATCTTCCTAGATGCATCAAAACAACTGGATTCCAACGCAGACTTTACACTCAAAAACATCATACGGATATGAGCGAACTTACTTCTTGGCATATTTCATTTGCATACACAAATACAATTCCGAACAGGTTCAAGAAAGAAAACCGTCTTAAAGAGCATTTCGCCACTCAAAGTTGCCGCCGCTCAAGTAAGTGAATTTATACTGCTCTAGCACAGGTCAACTTTTGACTGTTTCCAAGGGTATTACTACCCAAATACATTCATATTTTTTTAGTGTTATTACGACCTAGTGGCTCATCGCGCTTCCGCATTATAATCTTTATTTTTTATTATTATTATTACGACCACTCAGTGGCTTATCGCATTTGCGCGTTATAATCTTAATTTTTTTATTATTATAATTATTATTACGACCACCTGGTGGCTCATCGAGCGTGCGCATTATAATCCTTATTTTTAGTATTATTGCGACCACCTAGTGGCCCATTGTAATCTCTTGCTTAATAAACACCTTGCATAACATTTTGTAAGCGGCCCTCTGTCGCCAGAAATTCGACCTGTATTGAATTTGGTATTTTTAGTTGTGAGCAACTATCTGTTGCGGGCGCTTGTCCTGTATGCAAATTATATTAGAATAAGCACAAGCCTTGCATAAACCCTTGTAAACGACGAATGTCGCCGAATGCCTGGCCTGTATTGAAGTTTGTATTTTCAATTGTGAGCGACTTTCTATTGCGGGCGCTTGCCCTGTATACAAATTGTATTAGGATAAGAAAAATCAACAATATACCGTCCGAGCTGAACTACCGAAAGGTAGTCAGTAAATTGATCAACAAACAGAGGGTTACGAGACCCCTCTGAAATGGATGCTGGGTTCGCTGAGCTCACCCTCGCTGGGAAAATAAATTGGTTACAAAATATTGTAAAATACAAAATTGTAGTAGTTTAAGATAAAATTAACATTGTAATGATAAGAAAAATTGTATAAAAAGAAGGTGCAGGACTTTTAATTTTTAGTTTTTTTCATTGGGAACCGCTGAACAAAAAACAAAAATTGGGGTTTGTTTACAACCGATAAGCAGATATTTCTATTCTTAAGCAAAGTGACAGTCAATCTTACACTCAATCCATACAAGCTGCAGAAATCGATGAGTCCATTGCTACTGCATTAAAAATGTCTTTAAACAGATAGAGCGAGGTCTGCGATAAATCGAAAGACATTTAATATGCGCCAGACGGATTTAAAAGAAATGGGAAACTGCGAGTTCCTTCCATCTTGGACAAAGTTAACAGATTCGAAAGGTAAGGATTTGGTGAGATCAATTGAGCGATATTATGAAGTTTACATTCATAACGAATATTAACAGCTATTTGCGAAAGCTAAATCGACCAAGAATAAAGATAAAAAAATAAAATTTTTCTAAGCAGGCTCTGCGCCTATTACTACCAATCAAACTTTAATATTTGAATATTTTTATTAACGTTGTTCATTTCATCTGCAGATGCCCAAGATTACATATGTATATCGACAGGAAAGTTTAAAACTCAAACTAGAAAGCACAGCAAGATCACCATAGTGGATGCGCAGGGTGTTGCGTTTCGTAACAATAACCGATTATCAGAGACAAATCGACGCCATTATTAATATTTTTCGGCTGGACTGACTGTGCAACCGTTCTTAATCGTTGAGGAATCATCGGATGCGGACATTAGAGGTTTCTTCGTTTATTTTGATAAACATATATGAATTTATTTTTTTTTTCTTGAGGCCTTCGATATTTGCTTTAAGTTATTCTTAAACAACAGCTTACCTTCAACATAATTTCCAAACAAAAGAAATAACCACTTCTCGCAAATTGATAACAGTTCCGTGCTATCAACAGCTATAACTCAAACACAAAATATCTTAGAAAGGGTTTATTTAAAGCGAAAAGCATTACAGTTTTCTTTACATTTATACCAGCAAAGCTTTATGCCTAGAAAGCGAGTGTAAACACAGGTGGCAACGCTGAGAAAGAGGAGGAGTCAGTCTGTGAGTAATCGAGCACCAACTGGGCCGATGCCTCCGTACAACGAGTATTAATATAATTACTTACAATGTTTTACAATCTTAAATAAATAAATGTCTGTGTTCTTCAATATTAAATAAAGGGAAGATTTTATGGTACTTTACAGTTCAGAAGTGCGATAAAGATCTCGAAAAAAAACGAAACGCTTGCCGACCATAGAATCAAAATGTCTAAAAAATTGTGTATGTCACAATGAGTTCAATGTGTGAAGTTTTGAGATGATTGTTGAGAAGAAAAAAATCAATTTTCCCTAATATGGCGTTCACACAGACCGAATTTTCGATTGAAAAGTCGACTTTTTAAATATCCCCTTAATTGGTGTTCACACGGCCAAAAGCGAGTTTTCGTTTGACAGCTGTATCAAACAAACAAACAATATAAATAAGCGGCGTATTTTCAGTATAATTTTGATTCGGAATATAAAAACGATGTCTTCTAATTGGTTTTTGATATTAAAAAGTTATCTTATGATTAAAGAGAAAAATTGTATTTCAATGCAGTTGCTGAACAGCGAAATTTTGCAATACAGGAAAAGTTATACTATTGAAATAGCAAATATAATTACATTGTATAATGAACAGCTAGCTATAATAATTACTTCCAATGCACTCTCTCAAAATAATCGTCTATGCTGGGAAATAGTAACTATAATTACATAATTATATAGATATAAAATAAATTCCTTTATTTTTAAAGCAACGATCAAAGAATTTCTGGGAGGTTGATTGCGAGGGTTTTAGCAACGAACTGTTTAAGACCAATTTCCGTATGGACCACAAAAACTTCTTGGCTTTGTGCCAACTTTTAAAACCTTTAGAGAAAATAAATACTAATATGCGAAATGCTATTAGTTTAGAAAAGCGAGTAGCTGTGGCTTTATATGCTTTGGGATCCTCTGCAGAATACCGCAGCATATCAAATTTATTTGGAATTGGAAAGAGCACAGTGTGTATGATTGTTTTGCAGTTTTGCGATGCTATTTGGAAAATTTTAAAGCCCCAGTATATGAATGTTTTTCCTCTCATCAGAGAAAAACTTGAATGCTACATTAATGGGTTTGAAATATTAGGATTTCCACAATGTTTTGGGGCAATTGGTAAGCTTTTTAGAATAGCTAATATGACTTAAAATATAGATATAAACTTTTCAGATGCGTGCCATATAGGAATACATCCACGTGGAGAGGATGCCGTAGATTATTATAACTATAAGGGTTGGTATTCTACTGTACTCTTGGCATTAGTGGACGCAAGGTATTTTCGTCAATTCAACACAAAAGTATTCTTTTCATATATAAAGTATTCTTTTAGATATCGATTTATGTATATAAATGTCGGTGCTCCTGGACGATGTAACGATTCCGCAATTTACGAAAGTTCAAAATTAAAAGCTGAACTTTCACAATGCAATTTACTTCGAGAAATGAGCAAAGTAATTTGTGGAATCGATGTCCCGCTAGTTATAATAGGAGATTCTGCTTTTAAATTCTCAACAAACCTCATGAAGCCATATGCATTTAATGTAGAAAACAACGAGCATCAGAAACTTTTTAATTATAACCTATCGAAATGTAGGAGAGTGGTCGAAAATGCCTTCGGCCATTTAAAGGCTCGATTTCGGCGCATTGAAAAAGGAATCGATAACAATATCGACAATGCACCTAAGATTATAAGGGCCTGCTGTATCTTACACAATTTTTTAAATGAAAACAATGATCGCCTGAATGAGAATTGGCTCCAAGCGCAAAGCCAAGTTCGACAAAACCTTATACAGCCAAGTGAGACGGAGGTATTGTCCGATTTTCGATCGGATGCAGAATTAATAAGACTCGCGCTAGCACTTCACTTCAGTAAGTAAAATTTTTCAACTCAATTCAATTCTTATTTATTGTTTATTTAAACTTGCTGACATTAGCTTTAGCATTTCACTTTTAAACAGATTGTCGCTGCGAACCTGTTCCTGTAATAAGGCCACCTTTTTTTCCTCTAGTTCCATGAACTTCTGATTATCCGCTGAAATGTTATTTATATGCTGCTCCATTTTTTCGCTTGATTGTTTGAAAATTTTTAGCAATTCCCGCTGTGTATTATCTCTTTTTTTTCAGCTGCCAGTGGAGACGGAGCTGCCAGTGAAGTCGATGAAGTTGAAAGAGGTGGAGGAGCTGGTGGAGACGGTGCTGCTGGTGGAGACGGCGCTGCCAGTGGATACGGTGCTGCCAGTGGAGCTGGTGGAGACGGCGCTGCCAGTGGATATGGTGGAGACGGCGCTGCCAGTGGATATGGTGAAGCTGGTGCTGCAATATGGAGACAATAATCATTTATATATATGTATTTTGAAATAAATTTTAAATACCTTCTATACTCTCTAAAGTCAATTCCTCCACATTCACAAACTTACTGCTCCCTAAAATTGCATTTAATTTTGGGTACAGCACCCACGTCGACGGACTACCACCTGTGCTGCCTACCGCTAATTTTTCTTTCCTGTTTCAATTTTAAAGTGCTTAATGAAAACCGCTGAAGTATTTATCATAGATGGGCACTTTGCAGTACCAGTAAAATTGCATTAAAAATAAATTTTTACTGATATTGCAATTGGATTTTCATTACTAGTAAAATTTTACTGATTACTGAAAAAAAAGCAGTAATCAGTAAATTTTTACTGATAATGAAATTTAGTTTGCATTATCAGTAAATTTTACTGATTACTGAAAAATTGCAATTAAAAAATGGAATTTTATTTGCATTACCAAATTTTTGTTTGCATTTCATTGATTAATGCATTTACTGATTACTGATATTTATAATGCACTTAATATATACTGCAGTGTGCCCATGTATGGTATTTATATTTATATTTATTTATATATATTTTCCCCTACCTGTATTTTGTTGTAAGGTTTGTTATTTTGCCTTTGATTTCTAGTGGAGACACCTGAACTCCATACTCCAACATAGCTTGCGCCATATTAGCAAAGATGTGTCCGTTTTTCCGTGGTCCCCGCAGCTCCAAATTCTTCTCCGCCCAAAGTTCCACCAGCAGTTGCTCTGTGCCGTCGGTCCACAGAAACCTTTTCTTGTACTGCCTTTTCATTTGAATTTTACTTTTTTTATTTTAATTTTAACTTTATTTAAATATTTTTGAATATTTTGAATATTTTTGAATATTTTGAATATTTTTAAATATTCAAATATTTGAATCACAACAATAATTTGTCAGATTTGTCAGATTTTTTAGCTGTCAGAATGCTGCTTTCTGATTGGTTATCTAAAAGTGTCAGAATGTCACTTTGATTGAAATGTAATAGAATTCAGGGGAAATCAGAGTTGCAAGCGACTTTTCACTGGCTTTTCGTTGAAAAGACGCCGAAAAGCTGCTTTTCGTTTGACAGTATTTGCATGGACGAAAAGCAGCTTTTCGTCGTCTTTTCAGAGAACTTTTGAAAAGTCGACTTTTCAATCGAAAAATCGGTCCGTGTGAACGCCATATAAATAAAAAAGTATGATTAATGTTAAAAATAGCTGTGTCCCAGCTTGTCTAATTTAATCCGATTATCATGTGAAACGCTAAAAGAAATCACATCCAGATAGCACATCCAAAATTAAAATAACATTGCCGACGTAAATAAAGCAACCGCTCTCCATTTGACTGCCCGATATAAAAGCCACATAGAGGAACGTTTCTTCAACCAAGGATGTATACGAAGACAATGTCTGATTTTTCCGGAAAATGACATGTATACATTCTTTTGGTACATGGGAATCACCAATATCTCCGAGAACTAGCAAATTTGTTTGGAGTTTCAAAATCTTCCGCTTGGAGAGTTGTCAAGAGAGTTACTGAATGGCTCATATCTATAGGACACGAGTTCATAAAATGGCCAACTGATGAGGATGTCATTCAAAACGTGGAATATTTTAGGAAAATGAGAAATATTCCCGGAGTGATAAGCGCAATAGATTGCACCCACATTCGAATAAAAGCACCAAGGAGCAATAAGGAAGACTATTTTAACAGAAAGCACTACTATAGTGTTGATCTGCAGGCAGTCGTCAATGCCGAAAAAAAATTTATCGACATTTTCGCAGGTGAGCCGGGATCATTACATGACAGCAGAGTACTGCGGCGATCACAATTATACCGGCGTGTACTTGAAAGCTTGGATGAAACTTTCCCAGGAGTTTGTTTCATTCTCGGCGACTCAGCATATCCATCATTACAATGGTTAATTAGTCCTTATAGAGATAATGGCTCATTGACAACAGTTCAAGTACAATTTAATATATTCATTCTTCAACCAGAATAGTTGTTGAGAATGCTTATGGTCTTTTGAAAACACGATTTAGAAGACTGATGAATTTTACGGAGCAAGAAAGCGTAGAGACTGTGGTAAAAAAAAATAATTGCTAAGATTAGAACAGGTGGAACACAGCTAATATGTAATAATAAATTTAAAATGTTTTTTTTTCTTTGTGGTGGTAGTACCTCACGATATGCGCATGCAACGCTGCAGGTATATTGTTGGAGTCATTCTTTGACTCTCGTTGTTAAGACGTTATCGACAGCGGATATAAAATGAATTCAATAAAGTATTTTATTGAAAATAAATCAAAAATTTTAACATGGTAGCAGAGCAAGGTTTATGAAAAAAAAAGAAAAAAATAAGATTGGTTATTGGAATTGAAGCCTGAAGAACGAAGAAAGTAATTATTACCAATGAAACGGTGAGAAATGAAAAAAAAAAAGAAAAACATGGCTGAACTTGGTAAAAAAAATTATATCCGATGATAAGAGATGAATTCCCTGTAAAAGAAGAAAAATTACACAAGGAATTGTTGTAGTTTTTTTTAGAGTTGCGAAAAAGGTAATATTTTTGAAAAATTAAATAAAAAGGATAGAGAAATTTCAAGAGAAGATAAGATACCCGATGAAGCTAGAATCCAGTTACCGGTGTTTGATGGGCAAGGTTATGCTATGTGAAAGAAAAGAATGCTAACGTTTTTAAGGATAAAGGACTGTGAAAAAGTAATTATTGAAAAAAGAGGGACCGTCGAAGAGGCCACGTGGAAAAAGGTAAGAATTGAAGGCAATCAACTATATATATACTGCCATATCTGATCGACAAATGGAATTTATTTCTGACGAGGAGACACCACGTGCAATTATTAAACGGTTTGATAGAATGTATCTAAGAGAATCAACGACTTTGCAAATTAAGGGATTTATTTAAGGACTAATATTATAATAAAAGAGCCGATAAGACTTTACAAAAAGTTCAAAATACATAGAGATACATTCTCATTTTGTAAATGAAAATTATTTAAGAGGCATAATTAATATTAAGAAAATAGATTCTAAGGAAAACGTTGCTGATATTTTCCAAAGTCTTTTGGGTAGAAATAAGTTTGAACATTTTAGAGATAAGTTGAACTTGCATTAAGAATAAGCTACGAATTACTGTATGTATGTATAAAAAAAAATATTATTGTATTATTTTGAAGTTACATTTTAAATTTAAGAAGGCGTGTTGAAAATGTGTAATAAATTAAATTAAATAAATAAATTTAAAATGTTTCTTTTCTTTGTGGTAGCAATACCTTACGATATGCGCATGCAACGCTGCAGATATACTGTTGGATTCTTTCTTTGACTCTCTCGTTGTTAAGACGTTGTCGAGAGCGGATATTAAATTAATTTAAAAGCATAATTGAAAAACATAAAAACATAATGAATTTAACAACATAGTGTTTTAATGAATAAAATGAAATTGATAAAGTGTATTTTATTGAAAATAAATCAAAAACGATTGTGATACGATAATTGCATGTGAAGGCAGGCAATACAAAACATACAAAATGGTGGCATGTATTAGAAACTAAACAAAACACGATAAAAACCAACAACGAAACTATAAAAATTAACGAAAAATGAAAACATTTGCAAACAAGAGCAAAACCAAACGAAAAGTTAAAAGAAAATATTTTAAAATACACGCAAGGCAAAACAAGGTGAAAACGTTAAAATAAAACGGAAATAAACGCTTCAAAAAACAAAAAAACAAAAGCAGATTAACAAGAAACGAAACAACGAGAACAAGTTGAAGAAACGAACAATCGTGCTTATTCGAATACGAGAAAGCACACTCGAATAACGAGTGTGTATGGGAAATAAGAAAGTTTGTACAGTAGAAATCGATTATAACGACACCGCTTAAAGCAACATATCGTTTATTGCGTCCACATTTCAAGGTCCCGTTTCAGCTTATATGGTATAAATGCATGCTTTCAAAAACCGGTTATAACAACTATCGCTTATAACAAAATATTATTACGTCCTTTTTTCCCAAATATTTGGTTCATATGTTGGATATTGCGTCCATTTTCTTCAGTTGCTTTTGTCAGTTGATAATACCGTTAAGAACTCCCGTTACATGTTTTTACGTTTATTTTTCTTATCATAAAAATAAAATATTTTAGGGTGAGCAGTCAAATTTTTAGTGCATTGAGAAGTAGTTGCCCAGCATTATTTCGATGTTTTCATTTAAAAAACGCATTAACTTAACAAAGTCTCAGAAAGAGAGAGCATCAATAAATATTGAACACAAAGCGCATTTTTCCACAATTTCTACAATTTGGAAGAATCAGACAGTAGAACCAGACAACGCAAATGGCTACAACTCTGAAGAAAAAGAAAATGCAAATCAGCCGCCAACACTTCCTAAAGCTTTAGAATGTATTAGCACTTTGCAAAAATTTCTATTTTTTAATGATAAGATAAGCAACTCTTCAAATCAACAAGTTTAGAAAAATATGCAGTTAAAATTAGAAGAATATGAGAATAGTAAGTGTAAGATACAATCCAAGATTACAGACTACATGGTTTAATTTAAATTAGAAATTTTAAAAAGGTTTTAGGGTTTTATTTCTCATCAAAATAAATATGTAATTAGTCAATACTGTTATGTACAAGTACGAGTACATATAAATGTTATGTAAATTTTTTTTCATATGATTGATGAGTTAATAAAGATACATATATGATAAATATAAATAATTGTTGTTCTTTTTTTGTGTTTATATTCATTTTAAGTATTTTTGTACCACTACTTGATACAGCGACATCCGGATATAACGCGGAATTTTCTGGTCCCTTCAATGTCGTTATAACCGATTTCTACTGTAATTACTTAAGCCGCAGCAATGGTGAAGATAACAACATTAAATATGCAACAGTTGAAGGCACTGCGGCGGAAGAATTTTTGGGAACAGACGAAGTAGACGTTTTCGTCGGGTCTTCGGTACAGATTAAATCGACGAATTAAAAACAATGATGTCCGAAAAACGCCGCGGGCTAACGGTCATGCCGAAAGAACCATCAACCAGAACTATCAACCAGCAACGATGACAAGAAATGGGACGAGAAACTGCAAAAAATCCAGTGGACTATAATCTTATCCAAAAAGTCTACCACCAATCAAAAACCACAAGAGTTACATACTTTTAGACCACGTTATACACCACGCGACATCCTCAGGAACAAGGTAATTCTTGCCCTACAACGCACCGAGTAAAAGAGTGAGTAAGACCTCCAGACAATCAAAGCACAAGAGGCACAGCGTGTAAATCAGCAGTGTCAAAATGCAAAAATCCGATATGATAAGAAACGCAGGAAACCAACCAAATACGAAGTCGAGCAGCTAGTTCTAGTAGAAAGTGAGGCAGCTACCGCAGGTATGTCTCGTAACCTCGACCCTAAGTTTAAGGGACCATTTCAAATAACAAGAGAGTTGGGTAACGACCGATATGTCGTCGAAGATCTTTTAGGCTCGAAACATAAGCAGCGACACTATTCGTCAGTTTTTGCATCGGATAGAATGAAGGCGTGGTGCCGACTACCACCTGAGTTTGATGAGATGGAAAATCACCACAGCGAGGTGATTTAATTGAATGTCAGGAGTGGCCGAGTGTAAACACAGGTGGCAACCTGAGAAAAGAGGAGAGTCAGTCAGCGTTAAGACCAAAAGAAGGCGAATCGATTACCTTATCCAATCCAGAAGTGCAGGTGAATTACGCTGCAGAGGTGTCATCGCGATTGTCAGAAAACTGCGCAAGTGATGAAAAATATTGCGAATGAGTGCAGAACGATAAAAGGTGATCGCGTACCGAACACAAAAAGACGACTTCTAACCCCCAAAGAAGCTTTGGTGAATTATGTAGTTAGCAAATTGACAAGCCACTCCTACAAACAGACTCTGACGTGGAGTATTAAAGGTGGATGTGAAGTGTGTCCGTCATTATATAGCGTTAGGATAGTAAAAATTGCTTGTTTTCCTCCAGACGAACATATTAATATTACCGAAACGCGAGCGGAAGTTAAAATACAAGCATCAAATACATGCTATATTTTATATTAGATAAAACTGTACAGCGTTTATTCTTAGCATAAGAAGAAGTTTTAAATAGTCTTAGTCTGGCTTCTTACTTGTCATTTACTTTAATCAGTAAGTCGGGCTGTGATGGAAGTTCTGGCCATAGCACATATCTACAAACAAAAATTTTCATGCAGCGACGACACAGATGAATTTTTGTTTTTGTTTACATTCGTTCCAATTCAATTGCTGGATGACAAAAATAATGATAAAAGGCAGAATCCTCGACCATTTTTTACAATTTATTGTCGTCAAATGCAGTTTATCGTTTCTAAAGAGAGTAAAGACTTCACTGTTGAAGAAACAGATAAACTTTTGGAAGAGATAAATAATGCTTCACATTAGCTATCGTCTTTACGTTCAGAAATTGCAGGTAAGAGAAGAATCCGATAAAAATAGTGTAAGGCAGCGTTCAGACCAAATCAAATACCGTTTTGAAAGCGAAATGGGGCTAATTGTAGAGAAGCCAAAACCAGGATATGGAAACACAAATGACGGAAAACCGTTAAAAGGTTTTTTAAACCTAAACAAAAAACATAAACAATAACATTACTAACTAAACATAAACAATGAAATCGCAAAGGTACAAGACGGTTGTAACGCCCAAATAAATTTTGCCGTCACAAAATCTGTTTTATTTTTTATTCTACTACACTCAGCAAAAACGAACATAAAGATTTTTTCCATGTTTGATATCTGCAGAATATTGTAGTTTGTGATGACTAAATAAATTTAGTCGCCACATTTATATTTTTATTCAATGAATTTTAAGTTTTATGTTAAGTAATATGTGTATGTACTCTATACATTTTAAGTAGTATTTTAAGCATGGCTGCAATCAGTAAACAGTTATAAAGGACAAAACAAAAGGGTAACAAGAATGAGGGTGCTAAATATCGGACACATAAAGACGGACACATAAAGTTTATTTCAAACTGCGTAATAGAATTGAGATAAGCAAAAGTTCCCCCGCATGAAACTTTCAATATATTCAAACTGCGTAATAGCATTGCGAAGATTGAATAAATTAGGAGAACTTCGACATTAAGTTTTAATGTGCAATAGATTGGAAATCAGATAAATTAGGGTTAGGAACAGTTCGACGAAAAGCGATAGTTTTGTTGCTACATTTTAGCATCGCTGTGGGTATAAAAGGAGATGATCGAAGACTGACGGGGTGGTTTTCTTTCCTCCGGTGGAGTAGTTTTCTTTCCTCTGGGCAGTAGAGTCGTTTTCATTCCTCCGGGCAGTCGAGCCAGACAGTTTCCTCCGAGCTCACAAGTCTGCTCTAACTGTGGATTCGCAAGTATGCCCTTTCCCAGAACCATATACAAAAAGCGCTCAGTGAAATTTATATATCAATACATACCACCAAATGTTAATTGGTTGCAGCAAATTAAGATAGTCCACGTAGTCTTAAAGCCAATTACAATAATCGATATTCGCTACATGATACTTTATAATAAACATACAGTAAAAGATAAAACAAGAATCTTTTCACTTGAATTTGGTCTCGGAAATAGAAATTTTCTGTGACGAAGCCTGGACATTCCCTGAGTTATACCACAGCCGTAAGAAACTAACGTTACAAGTTAACGAAATGGAAGGTGCTTGTGTTGAACGGAATTATGTTCAAAGCAGTTAATAACTGCAAACGACTTTATATTGCAACAACAATGCGGTGTCCCTTTTTTATGTTGCTGTCGAATGCGACACTTATTGTTTTTGTTTTCAGCGAAACACATATAAAATACTCAGTGCTGCCACTATGGTTAAATATATGAGATTTTGTTTATTACATCTTTTTTATTAAAGAAAAGATGTCATAATTCATTCACAAGATTTTAAAACTGTTACCTTTTATTGTATTTAAAGTTTTTATATATTTGTTGAAAATTTCGATAAGATTTTAAGGAAATTTCTTCAAGATTTAGCGAACAAGCTGCAGAGCTACATTTAATTTGGTCATTTTGTTATGATTGGTGTCAACACGTGGTGGCGGACGTGTTTTACATACATCATTGTTGCTAACCCTAAATACATAGAATAGAATGTATAGTAATTAATAGTACGCGACTATTATAATGTCGTTAAATTAACAGAAATAAGAAAAATAGAAGGTGCAATTTTATTATTTAAATATCGAGTAAAACAATAAAATATAATAAAACTAAACTTGGTAACGCACAGTATCCACATATTGCGTTTCACACAATAGGTGGTGGTGGTCTTAATTTATTTTGGCAAATAAAACCTTGATGGATCGCATTTTTGTTTCAAAGCAAACTTGGAATGTCCAATCTGTGCACAGTTTTGTAAAGACGATGTGCCAATTCTATCTTAAATCCATAACGAGTTCAAAGCAGCAATTTTCTCCTACTACGAAACGAATATAAAAGCCAGCAAATCGAGGGAAGAGTTTTCATCTCTTAGGCGCATTTCAAATACAGGTTACTATAATCAAATCTTTTTATACCATAGATTCGACTAATATATCTCTATCTGATAGATAGCATCGACTTTATCACTGCTAAGTTGCTTAATACTGTACTTTTAACAGCCCGGTATAAAAGTCAGGAAGGAAAAATGAATAGGAAATTTACAACATTGGATGCTGGGGAAAGCTTCACTCTTCATTTGACAACTATCAACAATTACCACTGTAAAATAGAACGTTATGCTGTAAACACAATCACAGCAGCGAGAAGCAACTTCAAGTTAGGGCTGCAAGAAATAGCGTATCGTTAAACCAAATGGCAGAGCAGCATCTTCTGGCAGCAAAAAATTGCATATGAGAAAATCAAATGAAAAAATTTCGTTTGTTTACAAACAGCTGTGTAAAACAACAAAAATGCGTTTTGCTGCTGTCAAAATTTGAATTAGCTCGACAGAAAATTGAAGATTCAACAGCAAGTAAGGGCAGCAAAATGGAAATCAAACTTTTTTCTCGATCTCCATAAGAGCCCATGTAATTTTGACAGTTGAGAAATGAAGTTGCTTCTCGCTGCTGTGATTGTGTTTAATGCTTTAAGAGTATTACTCGTCTTCACAGACTGCGGTGATGTATACGAACTCAAGAACTTTTTGGTCTATTTTGACGGTACTTTATATAACCCAACCTATTACATTGCATGTTTATATACATACATATGTTTACGCCAAAAGCTCCGCTCGCCAGACTGAGCTTTTCGCTTTCTCTCGGGTCCGTGGCGACGCCCACCACGAGCCGATCGTTAGTCTTTCTCCGACTTCAACCGCGAGCAGTCAAACCAGTCTTAAGGGCTGATTATGCTCGCTTAGCTTGAGCTTTCTGAAGTGTCAAACCCATTTGAATACATGGGTGCATGTGTGCATGCGCGATAGCTTAGGATGGCTTAGTCCGACTCTCTCAAAAATATCAAAATGATTTTGATATTTTTTCCTAAGCCATAGAGAATGACAGCTGAAATCGCGCTGCCACCTCGATTTTCTATTTATTGCGCTTATAAGATAGCCAAATCTTAAAAAGTTTCAATATTGTTTGTTAAGAAGTGCATGGGATTCAATTAAAATTAGTGGGTTAATTGAAATCAAAGTATACCAATCAATCTGGCATTGATGTGTGGAAATAAAATAAAAATATTAAGAAACATGGATGACGAGCAACTCATTAATATGGTGCAACAAAATCCAATTATATATAATAATGAGTTTTGCGGGGGCTATCGCTTGCCAAGCGAAAAAATGAAAGCTTAAAAAGGAAAAAAATAAGTGGACTTATGGGAACTACAAGTAAGTTTTATTTCAATTATTGTCATTAGCAATCTAACCTTTTTTACACAAAGCCGACAATTGCATTAAAAGGTGGACGGCGCTGAGGGAAAAGTATTATAAAACAAAAACTAAGCTAGCCATTTCCTCAGGCAGTGGCCAACAAATGAATGTGAAGTCGCATTTGTATGATGCGATGTCATTTTTTGACCCTTTCATCGTACCAAAGCCGTAAGTATTATTAAAAACCATTGTTAATTTATTCACATATTCATTTATTTAGGACGCGGTCTTCGGAAAATGTGGTATCCAAACCGCAGTTGACGTGTCTTCCGATGGTGTCTTCGTCACTGCCAACAACACCAGTGCCTTTTTCCCCTGTATTTTCCCATTCCTTCGTGCTGTCCCCATCACCACCACTTTTGCCTCTGTGCCCGTCTCCAAATCCTGTGTCTACAGCTCCTTCATCTCCAGCTCCTTTATCCCCTGCTGCTTTATCTCCAGCTCCTTTATCCCTTGCTGCTTTATCTCCAGCTCCTTTATTCTCTTCACCTTCTCCTACCCCATCAAGTTCCTACGGCAGAAAACGCCACCACGAAGTAGAAGATGCTATAATAAAAGCTGCAGACACGTATAGAAGCATGTGTAGCACAACACAAACACAAACGACTCCAACGCCGCAATACACGCGTTTGGCGCGATGATCGCGAATACCGTCATAAATTTAAAGTGCCCACGGAAGCAAGCCAAAGCCATGCAGCAGCTGACAATTCTGGCTATGAATATTCAAATGGAGAATGAATAAACTGGTATGCATTTCATAATCTTATGATTCATATAATTTAATCACATTTATTTCTTACAGATTACTTAACTTTCTTAACTTTCATTTAAATATAACTTATATATAATATAATTAATATATTAAATACAATAAATATAACTTTTCATATAATAATAGTGGCAACATACACAAAATGAAACGACAGACACGAAAGACTCTTCGGTTCATTCATTCCCCTTTCTTTTTTACTAAGCTAAGCTAGAGCGAAGCTAAGCTAATCAGCCCTTTAGTCTTCTTACGACCGTTCAAGCGAGCAGCCATCATTGAATCATAATTTGACCGAGCAGTGAATATCATCGAGAACAGCATCCCGCAGTCCATTTATTTTACAACTAATTGTGTACCTTGCTTTTCAATTAATTCATGTTCGACAAGTTCAATGCTGTTTTCTAAACTTAATTACATATAAACAATTATATTCTACTCAATATCAAACATTGTGTTCATTGACAATAACCTATTATTAAAGTTAATATACAATTGTGAAAATTAAAAATACGACAAGTTAGTCAAAAACATTTGAGAACTCACAAAAATAGAAAACAACGTTTTATACCTCATTGAAAAAACACGTATTTCAAGAAAACATTGGTCCTTCGAGCCGGATCCATATTTACATCACATTCAAAAAGGAACATGTATTTACCAGTAAAACAATATATTTGTTTTCAGATATTTTACGCTCTAAATTTAAACTATCCTCAGGCTAGCCGGAATGTATGGTTTTTTATTAAAAAATACTTCTTTTCAATAACATCTCAATTCGATTATTCGTTGCCATCAGTAGCAGCACTTATAGCTTTTTTACAAAACCGATAACATTTTTAAATTATATATGAACAGTAAACCCAACTATAATGCCTCTTTTTTGTTTTAAGTGTGAAGTAACCATTTCTTCTGTAAGTGACTTATTCAATCATTGAAATATTTCAATGATAACATTTCGTAAATACATTTGATAGAATTAAATGTGCGCAACCTAAATGTAATCAAATTTTTACTACACTCAAACATTTCCGCTGCCATTTAAAAAAATTGCATAACCTTACTTATATTAAAAAGAATTTATCAAACTCTCAAAGTCAGAGTAATGTTACGGAACATTCAGTGCAAAATAGTACATCAAGTTATTTCGACTGTACTCAATAGAATAATTTTTAGGGTTTGTCAGGATAGGAAAAATCCTATAAAGAATTTATAGTAGTGTTTGAAAGATACTTCAAACCAAAAATAAATATAATTGCGGAAAGATTCAAATTTTATAAAAGGAATAAAAAAACCATGAATGAATAAGCGATTATATAGTGGAATTAAAAACATTAGCACAACACTTGACTGTGACTTTAAAAGTTTTCTAGACGAAGCATTACGGGATAAACTAGTTTGTGGGATAAATAACGATAAAGAATTTATCAAACTCTCAAAGTCAGAGTAATGTTACGGAACATTCAGGCCAAAATGGTACATCAAGTTATTTCGACTGCACTCAAAATACATCTTTACCGCAAAAAGGTGAACAAACGGGCCAAATCGAGAATTACGAGTATGTAATTTTCGGAGAAGAAGCACAAAATTGGTGAAGCAGATTCCTCTCTCAAATGGAACAATTAGAAGTCGTATTGATAACACATCAAAGTACATATGTACATATGTATGTATATTAAAGAGCAACTTGTTGCAGCTTTCAAAACTGTTGGTGGGTTTAGCATTAAACTGGATGAACCCACAGATGTCAGTAACGACTCGCAGTTGATGGTGTTCGTTAGATATCACGGTATAGAACAAATAAAAGAAGATTTCTTATTTCGTCGACCTATGTTAGCTACGAAAGTTTAGAGATCAAGCGAAGGATAACTCTTGCCAACAGATGTTACTATGGGCTCAGTAGGCAATTAAGAAGCAGAGCTCTCTCTCTACAAGTTCAATATCATGCCCGTCTTCTGCGCTAGTGGTGTGTACCGTGTCAGATGAAACCATGAGCTGTATGAGCTATATGCCGATATAGACCCAGTTAAGCCTATCAGAATTCAGCGGCTTCGCTGGCTAGGTCACGCCGAATGGATATACGATAGTGCTCCAGCCGAGAAGGTGCATTACGCGGAATACAGTGGTGGACAACGCAGAAGAGAACGACCTAAACTTCGTTGGAAGGACCAAGTGCTAGGTGATCTTACTACATTGGGTACTTCTAACTGGCGCCAGCGCGCGCATTGCAGAGGCGACTGGCAAAGGCTATTGGACGCGCCTAAAACCGACCTCAGGTTGTAACGGCCATATAAAGTAAAGTAAGTATGTTGGCTACAACCACTGGAGAGGATATCATCAGAATGGTTAACTCTTTTTTTGAAGAAGAATGATTGCAGTGGTTGTAGTGCTGCAGTATTTTCATTGATGGTGCACTGGCGATGCACCATCGATTGTTCAGGCGACCCATTTTTTGAAGCCAGATTTTGTTTATGTAAGTTAAGCCGAAATTATTGATGGCAACCCACCATCGCTAACATTTGCAGTGCAAAAGTGCGCCGACTGCTGGGAGAGCGAGATGTATAGATGACAGCGAACAGCGTGTAAACGGTAGCTTTCTAGTGTTTTTATTGGAGTACCTTAATCATTATAAAGTTGCCAGTGGATCACAACAGACGTACTAACACTCATTAATATTATACTTCAATTTAATGAGTAACACACTTATTTTTTAATTAGCGCCCAACGTAGGGCTGGGAAAGTTGTAATGAAAAAATGTATAATTAGAGTAGAACAATGTAAACCCACCTTAACAGTAGAACAATGCAAACCCACTTCAAGAATAGCTGACAGGGGTCGTACCTCAAAAAAGAATGAGTAGAATATAAGTTATCGTTGAAGAGTTCAGATGTGTTTGATTAAGTCGACTAAAGTTTTTTCAGAAGTGGGATATTGAAAATTTTTTTTTCCACTCTACGCCTACAATCGAAAAAAACTTTTTCTTTCTAAACGATAAATAATAAAAAAATAAAAAGATAACAAAAAGTTTAAAATAAACGACGACATCAACGGAGACACACAGTCGTTCAACTCAGCGAGTGGCTCCAGAAGTTAGGACTTTCAGTGTCTGGAACGAAAATGCTTCAATATTACGCATCAATAATGTACAGAAAGAACTTCGCGGCGATCCCCCAACCGACAAAAATCAGAAGATTTCATGCGACATTTATGACGAAATAGTCGAAATCAAAGAAGCAAACAACGATACGCCAAAAAAAGTCAACTGTAATCATAAGACAGCGCAAACGGTTCAGAAATCACCATCAAAGATGCAAGGGAAAATATGAGCAGCAACGACAGCCTGGAAACAGAAGTAAGCAATGAAGTACAAGGGAATGCAACGACGCAAAACCGCGAGATAAGCAACAACGTAAGCCAGAATATCAAACTTAAATATCAATATTGTTGTAGGTCAGAGTCGCCCTGACTGTAACAACGACTTACGTTGTTATGGTGTGGTCTTTGGTTTGGTGTCGTTGGCTACTATCGGTAACAATGTGCGAGCGCGGAATAAAGCTTGCATACCTTTAGGCTCCACCATTACCAACATGGTGAGGCCTGGAAGTATTCAAGACAGTTACCTTACACTAGTGCCGCGTTAGCCAAGACATAGAGCAAAAACAAACAGCTAGCCAAAAGCCACAAGAAAGAAAAGTAAAATGAGGTCGAAATATTTTCTGTGACCATTGCGTAATGGTCCTCGTCCTGACTGGTTTAACAAACACAGTCCTTTTAAGACACGGTTTTGCGTTCATCAAACAACCTGTGCTCAAGACCAAAACTGTCGAAGATGAAGATTTGAATTAGCTTTGATAAAGAGTGAGCGTCTCCATTTGTGTTCGTTTGTTTTCTCGACATACACGACTTTTGTAATAATAATAAATTACCCTTAATCAAACAATATTCTTACAAGTTGCAAGGGATCACAACAAACGTACTACCTGATATGTATTCGTATGTTCTCACTTTATGTGTACATATGTATATATAAGTACTTATATATGTAGATAGCATTATACAAGTAGATATATATATCATGCATATAAGGTAACAACTGAAATGTATTGACAAAACGGGGGCCACCTTTGTTGTCGCTATCGAAGTAATGGGTTCGATTAAATGAATATTAAAACACAATAAAATAGCGACGAGGACAATTGGAAATTGAACGAAAAATTGGAAACTAGAGCAAAATTAAGTGAATTAAATTAAACGGATAAACGAAAACTTACGAAAGCAAGAATTATAAAGGTGAACAAATCGACCGCTGTTTCGTAAAATTGGATAAGGAGGCAAAAATTTTAAACTGGGCGAAAACTTCGGAAATTATAAAGAGAGATTGGAGCATTTGCTCGCAATTAATAAAGTAGCAGAGGACAAATTAAAGGTTTCGTATTCTATAACCTTGATTGCACCCGATTCCCACAAAATTCTGAAGTCCTTGACGGATCCTGACAAACCTTAAAAATCCTATAAAGAATTTTTAGTAGTGTTTGAAAGATACTTCAAACCAAAAATAAATATAATTGCGGAAAGATTCAAATTTTTTAAAAGGAATAAAAAAAACCATGAATCAGTAAGCGATTATATAGTGGAATTAAAAACATTAGCACAACACTTGACTGTGACTTTAAAAGTTTTCTAGACGAAGCATTACGGGATAAACTAGTTTGTGGGATTAATTACGCAAACATTCAACAAAAACTATTAAATGAAAGAGGTTTGACGTTTTATGAACCTGAAGAAAAAGTTTAAAGGTCCAGTAAGGAAATCAAAAAGAATCCAAAGCCAACAGAAATGTAAAGAGTAAATACATTGGAAAAAATATACATATATAAATGTTAAATTCTTAACATAACAAATGGAAAAATGGATGAATGGATAAATTTTGTATCTATTTAAGTTTAATAACATTGTAATCAAAATTCTAGTAGGAAAGAATTAATATGTACTCGTATGTTCTCACTTTATATGTATATATATATATATATATAAGTGAATGTAGATAGCATGTATATAGATAGCATTATATAGATAGCATTATACAAGTAGATATATATGTATATGTATATCATGCATATAAGGTAACAATTGAAATGTATTGAAAAAACGGTGGCCACTCTCGTTGTAGCTATCGAAGTGATAAGTTCGATTAAATGAATATTAATAAACACAATATACCATATACCATACACAATATATACATACATATGTATATATTGATATATGTATATGTATTTTTTTCGACTTTCAAAAAAGTCAATTCGTGAAAAAATTATTTATGGTCTCATCTATATTGCTAACATACGTACGTATGTACATATGTATTACATAAAAAGTATACTAGTTTGCAAAATATTATCGTATATGAAAAATAATGTGGTCTTAATGTGGTATAACTTAAAATAAAATAAAAAATAATATAAAAAAATTATGTGGTAAAACTTTAGGCCTAAACTCGGAAACTAAATGAGGCCATACATAATTTTTTCACTAATTGGCTTTTTTGAAAGTCGAAAAACACATACATATATGTATATCAATATATACCTTTTGTTTCGTAGCAGAAGAATTCGAGAAAGAGTCTTTTGAGAATCTCGACTATGAAACCTTACGTTTAATAATACCGCGGGTAGGTCCCCGCCAAATATTTTGGCTACAGTACAAGAGGCACTATCCCGGGAGATTCGAGGTCAGTATAATCGCGATATAATTTAAAGTATCATTGTACACTATAACTCCAAAATCAGAAGTCAGCAAGCCTACCACAAGGCATTCTTTGTGAGTTTGGAAGCTGTTCAACTGCTTCGATCATATTTTATTTTTTTCTTCGGCAATAATTAATCTTATTAATTTAATAATTCACAATTAATTTTATTAATTTAATTTGTACAGACAACATCAAATGCAAAGTTCCAGCATTTTTGATAACGTACCATCTACTAGCAGCGTTAAAAATGTGAATATACTCAAGAAAGAATTTACCCATGTACATATCTTACGTTTATCTTAAATCTTCCTAACAGATACCTTCAGAAAATTAAAGCGTAACGGAAAATGTGTTTAATTTCCACGAATCTACTAATTGCTTTCAAAACGTAAGAATTTGTATAGATTAGTATACATACATATATAATATAAAATATACATATACATGTATAATATATAATTTATATTTCCAGTTAATAAGTTCTGCTGAAATTGAGCTTGTTAATTTTGACTGTAGGAGTTCCGCAGGAATACCAGAGTATTTAAAATGTGCAAATAGTACAAAATTTTTATAATGAACATCAAATACTAAACAATCAAAAAAGAAACCTGCTGGCTAAATTAATTATACACAAAGAATTTGAAAAAGGTCTAAATATAAATGATTTCAAAATATCTACAATTGGTTTCGAGGAGCTAACAACACAAATACAAAAAATTTTTCCAAGTGAGCCTAAGAATATATATTTCGTTCCTTACAATAAAATATCTAAGAAGAATGCTTCAGGAAAACTTTGGAAAGCATATAATCGCTTAAAACAAAACATAAAACTATCTGTCCGAAATTCTATTTCGGAGAGCTTGTCGAATGACACTGAAAATATCGATAAAGAAATTGTGGATAAAATTGCATTTCTCTAATGTAACTTCGAGCCATGGGATAAGATTAAACAATTCTAAAAAACGATATTACAATAAGTGATTACCTTAATTTGTTTCCTGTATTACGTGGACCTAAGGGTGCTATCTATTATGTGAAGATTTTGATTTTCTTTATGGAAATTGCACAAACAACCTATTTATTAAGTGGCCGAAAACTTCTCACAACATAAGATCTACGGCGTCACAACGAAAGATTAACGGAACAGATTTCTTTAAGTTGTCTAACACCGAAAACTCGGTTTTTTTTTTACTACCCCACTTACTGAAATCAGCTGCTTACGGAAGGAAACGATCATCCTTATCAAAAAAGATAAGATATACAGTTAAAGAAGTAACAGAATCATTCATTTTTCAAGTAGAGGTAAAACACATTTACTATTTTTCAATTGGTAATATGCACACTAAATTTTAACCTATGCCCTTTTCAGAGTGCAAATATCCTACAGGAATCCGTGACAAAAAGAAGGGATTACCTAAAAACTATTAACGGAACTTTACAGCCAATTGTTATTGCTGTCGGGGAACCTATTGGTATATTTTTATTATTTTCTTTAATAACATATTATATAATAACATATAATAAATACATATGTATGTATGATCTTATGTTAGCTAATAACAATATATTCATCCACATTTACAGATAATATTATTGCAACATATGTTTTGATTGATGATGTTATATATAAATGCCAATCACTCATCGCCAGTGTAGACACTTTTTTTAAGTGTTTCTGGGTCTTGCAGGCAAAATATCCTTCGTCAGCAGGACCAGTTTGGACATTCCTGCAGCAAGGTGTGTACGAGGTACATACACCATATGACCAAAGCTCAACAGCAGTGAACGAGCTGATAGCAGACACCCTCATAGTTCCATAAGTAATTTAGATATTATTATTGACAACTTTTTATTAAAATCTATTTCCACAATTTGAAATGGAACTATTTAATACTATATAATGGATTGTTTTGCCAGAAGAAACTTATTGATTTTGAGTCATATATTTTCCACATGAATTATTATCATAGATATGAAGACATATATATTTGTAATTATTGCAACATACCACGCAACTTTGATATACTTAAGTGTTTTAAAAATCACAATAACCACTTCCTAAACGATTCCAAATCCATTAATGAATTAAAAAATGCATGTGAAAATATATTAGTGTCATCAATAACCACTCAAGTAAATGGAAACAATTAGACAAACAATAATTCAAATGCAACACAATCGATTTCAGAAAGTTTTCCTCGTTCGAAACTCTCTAACGCTATTACTGAAGAAACTACCAAATTAATATCTGGTATATACCAGGACCGTAATATATGCCGCAAATCTGTTCAACACATTATTAATATATTTTCCTTATATACGAAAAGCAACATTTTTACTATAGCAGAAGATATAATATTGCAAAAAGTAAAGACTGACGCAAATAAATTATACGTACATATGTGAAATTTTTAAAGAAATAAAGTCAAGCCTAAATTCCGTTAAAACTGATTTTAGAAGGAAAACTATTCTAAAAAATTTAAATGATTCAATACCACTTAAAAAAAAATAATAGGAGAGCGAATTGAAAAAAAAATAATAGGAGAGCGAATTGAAATAAAAAACGAATACGGCAAGCAGGTATTAAAACCAATGGAAATTACAGCAAAAGCTATCTCTATAAAACTAATGTTAAAAAATACTTTACAGAGAAAAGGGTTTTTGGATGAAATTCTAAATTAGTTGATTCATTTTAAAAAAAATGCCGAAATCAAATATAGTGCAAACTGAATTTTGGAAGAAAAAGTTATTAAATTATAAATCGGAAGACTTGGTGTTACCTCTTTTTTTTATTATGATGACTTTGGGACAAATAACCAATTGGGTACACGGGCTGGACTGCAATCACTTGCATGCGTCTATATCTCATCTCATTACCATGTATACAAGATAAATTACAGTCTAAATTAGAAAATATTTTTCTTATTATGCTGGTCAACAGTCTTGATAATCAAGCCTTTGGAAATAGTGTTTTTTCATCTTTGGTTGATGAGCTTAAAGATTTAGAAATCTCGGGAATAACAGTGTATGGAAAGAGAGTTTACTTTCTCCTTACTTTATGTATTGGTGACAATAAAGCTCTGAATTCCTTACTTGGCTTTACAGAAAGCTTTGCTGCAAACTATTTTTGCAGATTTTGCAAAATGCATAACGCATGAAAATTTGAATTTACTAAGAAATAATACTAATTACGCAAATGATCTTCAAACAAATAATATCTCATTGACAGGTATTAAAGAAGAGTGCATTTTCAATGAACTTAAATCGTTTTGTGCTGTAGAAAATTTTCAGTCAATATTATGAACGATTTAGCTGAAGGCATTCTTAATTTTGAAATCGCATTGATTCTTAATCATTTCATACATATTGATTGTTTTTTTAGCTTGTTAAATAGTCGCATTAATATGTTTAACTTTGGAGATTACGATTATATTAATAAGCCTGTTGAAATTAGTGAAGATCATTTAAAAAAACATAAACTTAAGTATTCTTCATTTAAAGTTTTTTGGCTTACTAAATTTTTAGGTCCAATAATAGGAAAATTTATTCCTGATAATAACGCTCTATGAAATGTATTCAGTATTTTAAAAAATATTGTTGACCTGTTATTACTAAATACCATTGATGAAGAAACCATATCCTATTTCGAAAGTTTAGTTTCAGATCACCATATCAGATATAGAAAATATTTCCAGTTCAATTTAAAACCAAAACACCATTTGTTAACCCATTATGCCTCAATTATGAGAAAGGTTGGACTTCTTCGTAACTTATGGTCAATGAAATTTGAAGGAAAACATAAACATTTAAAAGCAATTGCCAAATCGACAACATATCGTAAAGCTATTTGTCATACAATATTCGAGAGATATGTATCTAATGAGCAATAAATATTTTTCAGATCATTCTTATACAATAGCTATTACATTTATCTATGGAAGGCTTATAAGGGCCACATCACATAAGAGAAATTTTAATTTATTTCAGTATGATTGTTTTTCCTTAGTTAAAATTGATAATACCAAATACAAAATCGGTTCAATTATAGAGTTGACAAATTAAGAAAACTTTCCAGTTTTTGCGATGATTAAAACAATATGTAGAGATTCAGATAATAAATGTTGTTTTTCCATTAATTTATATTTGACTTTGTATTATGATTACCATAAACATGCTTATGCAGTTGAAAGAACAGACAAACTTAAAATGCTTGAAGTCAATGATTATTTATATCCATAGGCATAGGCATAGGCAATTATACCACGGAAAACCAATTACCACTTGCTAAATTGGCTTTAATTTTAACCATTATCGTGATATTTAAAAGAATATATTCCTACAAGTCATAGGAATGAGGATTATATGATTTGGGGATAGATACTATGTCGGTATAGCTGGGACAGCAATATACATAGTAAATATACAGCAATTTTTATTCCATTGTGTTATAGCTGTTTTAGCTTTACAACAATGCTGCATTTGCAATAATTTAATTTGCTATGCAACCTTAGCAGTTTTAAATATAAAACATTGCTAATACCGATTCGCCTGTAATTATAGGCGAAGTTGTATATAAAAAATTACTCTCAGGGCAATTTATTCTTTCCGTATAAATATGCTGCTTAGGTGAAAAGAAGCCACGCATCATAGATATTTATTTAAGTGCATTCGTGAATGAATTGAAAGATATTTTAAAGAGAGGGGTTAAAATAAGTTTTAAGGGGTTTAAATAAGTTTAATAAGAGCGAAAATAAGTTTTCTGGCAGCGCCAGTTCATCTATATCTAATGTCACTTTTAAAAGCTCTAACTTTTCCTCTTGGCAACATTCTTTGGCATCCCCACTGAGTGGATAGCCTTCCACGACATGTTCAATGCGTTAGTGCACTCAAACTCGAAGTTTATTCGACAGTCAAAAGTTACACTATCTACGTGGCTGCCTGAAGGGAGAAGATTTCCAAATAATCAGCGGTTTTCAGGTAAGCGATGCAAATTTCATAGAAGCT
The DNA here is from genome assembly GCA_949752815.1 of Conops quadrifasciatus. NCBI lineage: Eukaryota > Metazoa > Arthropoda > Insecta > Diptera > Conopidae > Conops > Conops quadrifasciatus. The sequence goes on from OX457079.1 coordinate 18,982,048, forward strand.
TGGGATTTCGTCAAAAGAGTAATCGTCGGTCACCATTTAGCAGCAATATTTTCGTTAAAAAAGCAGACAATGATTCCGCTCAAGCAATTAAACAAGTTATCGACAAATTCGAATATTAGTGGATATCGGCTCACAGGTATCGCTTATTACTGAGACGTGTATGCAACGTCTTCGTCTGCTAAGAAATTCGTCTTCGCTCTGTGTTACCGGTATTGCTTCTCCATCCGTAGTTAAAATCAGAGGCCAGGTAACATTGTGTATCGCGCCACAATCATTGAAAAATCAGTATTATATAAAGACACTCGTATTAACAAAAATAACGAGCGAATTACCGCCTATGAAAATACAACCTGGAGAATGGTCACACATAGAAAATATTGCACTCGCCGACCCCGGCTTTGCGACGCCTGGTGTTATTGACGTACTCATTGGTGCGAACGAAATAGATAATTTTATTTTCAGGTCTAAAAAAAAGGAGCCATCAAGCACTCCCATGGCTCAAAATATCATTTTTGGGTGGGCTCTTTCTGGAAACGTTTTCGTTGAGAGCGGTTCCTCCTCAGCATATACATACCTCAATGATCTACGAAATCGATCTGGCAAAGGCCATTAGTAAATTCTGGGAGCAAGAGGAAATTCCTAAGAGGAAACATCAGACGGAAGAGGAATTATTCTGTGAAACCAAAATAATGAAACTCATTCGCGAGCTGAAGACCGTCGATTAATCGTTCGGCTGCCTTTCAAAGAATCTTCTGATACTTCTTTGGGCGAGTCCCGAAATTCGGCAATTAAAAGTTTAATACGCTTAAAAAGTTAAAAGTGGTGTTTAACGCCTCATTTAATTAGAAAGCATAAATATGCAATGACAGCCGATGTAGAAAAGAGGTACTGACTGGTATATGTATGTCAACAGCAAAGACATCGATTATCAGCGCATAGTTTGGCGTAGTAAACCTACTGACGTCGTAATGCGTACATGTATGCTGCGATCATAATCCTGCTGATTGTGCCTATAGAGATCTTTCGCAGTCTGAACTTCTCGAGCATGATATATGGTGGCACGGACCAAGCTGGCTTTGCAAAAGTGAAACAGTGTGGCATCACATAGGTCACGTCAACTGCAGTAACGATTTAGAACTAAAGAAATGCAATACTTTGGCTCGCATTACTCAAACTGAAGGCGAGTGGGAGTTGCTGACTAAGTTGCTTACGTTCGTCGCTTTATATTTAAGCTGAGAAACCGCTATCATACTCGAAAATTTGGATCGCTTGCTGCAAAGGAAATCAACGAAGCGGGGTTAGTTTTGGTGAAGTATGTACAAATTAACGCCTTTCCAAAAGACATTTCTAATTGCAGGTCCGCTAAGCCTGTATCGTTGCGAAGCAGCCTACTGCGCCCATTCTTGGATATAGACGGACTTCTACGCGTTGGTAGTCGTATAAGACATTCGGAAATGCCTGTCGATACGAAACATTCTACTATTCTACCCAAAAATTCCCCTCTCGCTAAGCTCTTAATTGCTGAAACACATGCACGCACGCTCCCTTGTGGTCCTCAGATGATGCAAGCCATGTTACAGCGGCGTTATTGGGTTATCGGATCACGCAATCTTACTCGCAAAATCTACCGCAATTGTGCCAGGAACTTGGACAACGCCCTCAACAGCAAATCATGGCAGATCTACCGCGCAGTCGCACGACAAGTATACGCTCGTTCTTTCACAGTGGCTTGGATTTCGCTGGCCCATTTTTCACAAAATTTTAGCCTGGAAGAGGCGCCAAGAAAATAAAGGCTTACATATGTATTTTTCTAATCGTTCAGTTAGCTCAGATTCGATTGACGCGGAAACATCAACACCTGGACATTTTACCGTTGGTGAACCTTTGAAGACACTTACCTATCCTAACGAGAGAAATTTCAGCGGCACTCTTGGACAGCGCTGGTATTTACTGTGCGCGTTAGGACAACATTTTTTGAAACGCTGGCGCAACGAATATCTAGTTGGTTTGCAGCGACAAAAAAACTAACATCACAGAAATTACATAGATAGGTTATAATAGATGTAAAGTCATCTTCAAGACGGCTGACACTGCCAATAGAATTATTTCCGACCAGAGGATCAAGGAAATGGTTACACGGCCATTTTCCCTCACTTTGACCAAATCAGGTTGAATTTTTTACTTCTGTTGACATAGCCGACGATGAGCTCAAAAACAATATCGCATTACCCATAACTATCCTGCAAATTATTAGAGTTCAAAGGAAAGACTCCTCTACGGGAGATAACGTTGCTACCAAAAGAGTTAACTAATTTTCCAAGGTCTACAGATGCCAACCGAAGGAATTCTGTTTAACCACATTAAAGTAAAAGTAAAAATATTTATACCATTTAGCCAGTATTAAATGCTTCCGCTACCAGCACTGCAATGCAAACTTCGGAGGCCTGTCATATCGTTATCAGGTACATGATAATACTTCTTAATGTGCTGAAATTAAATGTATTAACTGCAAAGGCCCTCACCCACCAACCAATACTGACTGCCCAGCTCGAGAAAAAGCATATGCCCTAAACAGACATATGGTCATTGGGAATCCCTCTATGTCAGAGGCCAAACTCAGATACTCACATATCTTAAACAATCGTTTTTCAGATCTAGCTTATCTAGATCGTGATGAAATTTTTCCTAAACTACCTTCGACGAAGCTTAGCAACACCTCAGGTCAAAATAACTCACAATTAGCCGCCAATTATATCCATTCTCTTCTTCCCTATTCTTACATAGCGAAAAATAAACCACAAAACTACAATCGAACTCTAAGAGCCAATAAGGCGAAAACCACCTTGATAGAATGGGCTAACTCCGTACAAGACTGTAACGTTCTTTCGAACAACTTTGCCCCACTTTCCTCTGGCATCCAAAATATTTCAATACAGCATAATATCAGCAACAAAGACTATTTAGAAAAGTCGTTGGAGGATTTCTCCAACTTCATCACCAAATGTCTACCGATTTATCAATCTATTCAACAATTTTTAACCAAAGATCAAAATTCTCTATTCAAAATCAAAGACATTTTGAACTCGATGGTCATATCCAGTGATCCTAGCTTACTTAAAATGAGTTCTGGTTCTAGTAAAGATAATTAGGTATTGTAAAACATATACCTAACCTTATTTTCTTCTCCTATCCCATGTTAAATATTCTCCAACACAATATCTATGGCTCTGCACAATGACATCAAATTTAAAAAGCATTACAATTTATTTTAATGTAAATAAAATTATTCCGTCGAATAATTCAAATAATTGGTCGAAATTTAAAAGCCAACTTTTAAAAAAGAACTTGAAATCGTACCATCAATTTTTCACAGTACAAATAAACCAGAAATTAGCACACAAACAGGTACATATAGACGAACATACACATCAACACACGAATAGAGACAATTACAAACAGATGCACTTTTCCCTTTTTGCTTTCATTTCGCATGAGTGCATATAATTCCTGACCGGTTTAACAGACTTAATACTCCTAAGACACGTTTTTGCGCTCATCCAACCTGAGCTCAAGACAAAACCTGTAGTATACAGGTGACGTGGGTGACCACAGGTAAACGCAGGATTTCTTTGACTAACATAGGTATTCTGAGAGTCACTAACTATTGAAATCGTTTCGAAAATCGTCTTTTTGTATTGCAAACAACAACAAAGAGACGATTTTTGGTGTTGTTTGCAATACAAAAGCCTTAAACACAGACGAGCAACACAACAGAGCGACGTCTCCCTGAACTGTCAAAATTACACGGGCTCTTATGGAAATCGAGAAAAAAATGAGATTTCCCCTTCGCGACAAGAATGATGTCGTCGTGCTGTCGATCTAAAGCAGTGATGCGCAAACTACTACACTGACATATCAATTATTGCGTATGTATTAGAGAGTAAAATACACTTGAAATTTTTTGGTAATAAAACTGGGACATAAAATATTTAAGCGTTTTACTCGGTAAATTTAATTGTTAGGATTTAGTAAAATATCGACATTAATTTCAATATTTAATGAGTATTAAACTTTCTGTTGCTGTCACTTATTTTAAAACAAACAATACATTGAACTTTTTTTGGGCTATTAAAAGCAAATAAGCAAATAAATTTTTTCGAAATCACCCATTGTACTCACCATCGATGAATGAAAAAAGCTACCAAAAATATTTTAACTGAAGTATCAGTATTATTATTTGTTTAAAAATAAAAGAGGGTCATAAAGGTAAAAGTCACATCGTAAAAGTGAAGCAGAATTTTTCTGACTGTATGCAAGAAAAATTCCGTCACCAACCTCTCCGTTCAACGCTAGCATGAAGACTGAAATAGTTTTTTTGCCGAATGAAGCAAGAGCCGAAGCATATACGAATATCAACTTCGTACTCGCGAGGCTTTGCGCATCACTGATCTAAAGTCTAATAGCCCGAACACAGTCAGATCGCCAGCGACTAGTCGCTGTCAAAATTACATTGGTTCTTATGGGAAACGAGAAAAAAATAAAATTTCCCCCCAGTCGCCAGCGACTGAACTCGCAGCGACTGCTCTATTTCTAATTTAGTCGCTCCAGTCGCTAGCCTGTTTGCTTGCATTTGACATTTCGTTTGCATTTGACAAACGAAAAAATTAACATTTTGACTGTGTTCGGCCTAGAAAACGAAAAAAGTGAATTGAAGTGAGTATTTGCTTTTTAAATATATTTATAATTTACTTAAGGATGGACATTTACTTTTAAAAGGATGGACATTGATGAACAATTAATTCAGCAGGTCAGTCAGCACTCCTGCCTGTACGACCTATCATCCGGCCAATATAAAAATAACCCGTACAAGGAATCTCTTTGGGCAGAAATTGGGCAGACCCTGAATTTGGACGGTAAGCATTTGTAAATTAAATGTATTTGAACTAAATTTATTATATTTCAGGAGATACGTGCAGAAAAAAATGGAAGGGTCTGCGCGACACATACCGGCGCTCGAAGCGGGCACAAGTACTAGCATCGGGGAGCGCTGCACCCTATCCAAAAAAGTTCCAATAAACAATGAAAATTTTCCACATTCATCCTGGTAGCTTTAAAAAATTGTTCCAATACCTGCATTTGTCTTGTACAGGTTTCGAAAAAACCGAATTCTTTTTGAGACAAATTTATTGGACGAACCCACCATCTCCGACTTATATTTGTCATACACTGGCTATACATCTCGAATGCTTTGCACGCAATCAATGTAATTTGCAAAATAGCTACCACTGCAGCCCTAACACGTCTCATTTTAAATTAACTACAAAACAAATAAGGCAGCTGCTTAACAAAAATCAAACACGATTGAAATTATTTATTATTATTAATATTAATCAAAAATTTAAGTGTTTACAAGCTTTATTACAAGTTGGAAAATACGCGCGTATGACAAATTTGCAAAACAACTTCAACAAATATTGTTCTGCTAAGCAAATGACAGCTTTCATCGCTGTAGCGAGCGACTTGATTGTAATCAACTTCTGGCGTCTGACAACTCCAGTCGCTCCAGTCGCTGCAATGAGCGACCTGACTGTGTTCGGGCTATAATGCAAGTAGCGACAACGGCGTTCTTGTTCTTCTTTATTGATTGTTTTCATATTATATATATGAGTATATTTTGCATTTTGAATGCTTTTATAAATAATTTTTTATATAGATCAACACCATCAACATGGAAAATGACTACAAGTGCAACAGCTTCCCTGCAGCAATGGAAGAGTCATTAATTAATGCTGTAAAAGAAAAATCATGCCTTTTTGATTTAGCCTTGCCACTATATAAAAATGTTACGCAGAAAGACATAATGTGGCAGGAGATTGGACAAGATCTCAGTTTGGATGGTAAGTTTTTAGCAAACATTTTGGATAAAACCAAAGGCTTCGTTCCATTTCAGGGGGGCTCCATTTCAGGGGACACGTGTCGGCGAAAATGGAAAATGCTCCGCGACACATACCGGCGCACACTGGGGCGACACGGTCAAAAATCGGACATTGGGAGGAAGAAAAAAATGTCTTTACATTTCAAAAATAAATATATTTTTAGTTAAACAATTAATTAGTGTATACATATATTAAGATATATAAAGGATGTGTTCTACTTATTATTGTTATAGAAAACATGTACAAAGTTTGACAATAAATAAACGGAAAAATTTCATTGATTTTAGTGCTTATTTAAAACATTCATGAATTCCGATATAAAAGGAAATTTATAAAAAATGGATTTCAGTAATTATTTATCAACCCTTACTAACATTATTTGTTAGTTAAAAGGTTCCTATTCTTTCATTATGTATATATAAAAACAGTTTCTTTTAATTGTCTAAAATATTATTAATTTTTTTTTAAAAGTGGGAAAAGTTGTAGGGATCAAAACGGATCAAAATATACAATATATTTAACGATTCTGGGGAGTGTCTAGTTTACGAAAACCTATACTTATATATACCCCTGAGTCCCCCTTTTCATGTAATAACGCGATAAAGTATTATATTTCTGTCAAACTTCTATCTGGACAGGTACTTGAAATGACTTAATCCTAGAACAAGAACCGCGCTTCGATTTTGTTGTTGTAGTTTTTGCTGTTGTTGTTGTTTTCTACAGGAATTCCGAAAACAACAACAATGTTGGTCGCTCTCATATAGCTTCTGAGTTATAGCCCTTTGAAAGTTGAAAATGTCAGGCCTATATCTCCTAAACTTTACAAGATACCTATATGTTATTGATTTTGTTAAAAAGCTAATCGTATTACCTTTTATTTATATAAAATAACATTTTATGAAAAAACTGTTACTTTTAGAGAAAAACGAAATTTAATATTTTTTGTCTAATTTTTTTTATTAAATAATTCTTTTTAATAAAATTTGTTGAACAAAACTAAAAACCTACATATTTTTGGTACATATTTTGCCTACACCGCAAAACTTGAGGAATTTTAGGAATTTGGTATACCATATTTTGGTATAACGAATAAATGGCCTGTGTACTATAGTAGAGCAGGCTCAAATTCGCATATTATGAAGGATAGGTAAAAGTAGGCGGACCACGCCCATTTCTTCACTGAATATGTGTTATTGAAGCATGAAACTAAATGTGATCTTTCACATTTGTCACTTTGGTTTTGGCCCAGATACTGAGAATTTACCATAGACTTTGTATGGGAGAGGGGCGTGTTCATGGACCGATTTTGTTGATTTTTACATCAAAACTTACACTCGAAAATAGAATGCCGTACGCCAAATTTTGTTGTTCTACGATCAGTCTTTCTATGTATGTCCGGCTTTTGTACTACGTCGCCCCACTGTGCGCCGGTAAACTTGTTGATTGCAACAGAGTGTCGTCCTCCACCAGGTTTCCAGTCGTACTACAAAGATATAAATTAAATTCCTAAATTATATTATTAATTTGCATCACTTACGATGTAGTATTTTGAGTTCTATCCAGGAATTTCATCGCGTCGAAATGTCTCCATTTCTGGCGCGAGACCTTGCCACTACCGGATGCCAAAATTTGCGTGCGCTTGGCACGCCGCACAGTGGGGCGACGTAGTACAAAAGCCGGACATACATAGAAAGACTGATCGTAGAACAACAAAATTTGGCGTACGGCATTCTATTTTCGAGTGTAAGTTTTGATGTAAAAATCAACAAAATCGGTCCATGAACACGCCCCTCTCCCATACAAAGTCTATGGTAAATGCTCAGTATCTGGGCCAAAACCAAAGTGACAAATGTGAAAGACCACATTTAGTTTCATGCTTCAATAACACATATTCAGTGAAGAAATGGGCGTGGTCCGCCTACTTTTACCTATCCTTCATAATATGCGAATTTGAGCCTGCTCTACTATAGTACACAGGCCATTTATTCGTTATACCAAAATATGGTATACCAAATTCCTAAAATTCCTCAAGTTTTGCGGTGTAGGCAAAATATGTACCAAAAATATGTAGGTTTTTAGTTTTGTTCAACAAATTTTATTAAAAAGAATTATTTAATAAAAAAAATTAGACAAAAAATATTAAATTTCGTTTTTCTCTAAAAGTAACAGTTTTTTCATAAAATGTTATTTTATATAAATAAAAGGTAATACGATTAGCTTTTTAACAAAATCAATAACATATAGGTATCTTGTAAAGTTTAGGAGATATAGGCCTGACATTTTCAACTTTCAAAGGGCTATAACTCAGAAGCTATATGAGAGCGACCAACATTGTTGTTGTTTTCGGAATTCCTGTAGAAAACAACAGCAAAAACTACAACAACAAAATCGAAGCGCGGTTCTTGTTCTAGGATTAAGTCATTTCAAGTACCTGTCCAGATAGAAGTTTGACAGAAATATAATACTTTAGCGCGTTATTACATGAAAAGGGGGACTCAGGGGTATATATAAGTATAGGTTTTCGTAAACTAGACACTCCCCAGAATCGTTAAATATATTGTATATTTTGATCCGTTTTGACCCCTACAACTTTTCCCACTTTTAAAAAAAAATTAATATTTTAGACGATTAAAAGAAACTGTTTTTATATATACATAATGAAAGAATAGGAACCTTTTAACTAACAAATAATGTTAGTAAGGGTTGATAAATAATTACTGAAATCCATTTTTTATAAATTTCCTTTTATATCGGAATACATGAATGTTTTAAATAAGCACTAAAATCAATGAAATTTTTCCGTTTATTTATTGTCAAACTTTGTACATGTTTTCTATAACAATAATAAGTAGAACACATCCTTTATATATCTTAATATATACACTAATTAATTGTTTAACTAAAAATATATTTATTTTTGAAATGTAGACATTTTTTTCTTCCTCCCAATGTCCGATTTTTGACCGTGTCGCCCCAGTGTGCGGCGTCGCCCGCGCCAACAACATCCACACGAAGCTCCAATGCTTCAACGAGATATGTAAGTAGAATATATTTCATTGTTTTTCCCTTTTTAGGTTTAGGAGTTATAGGCCTTTGGAAATTCCATTGCCCGTATCTCCTAAATCATAGAAGATATTTTGGCAACATAGACACTGAGTTGTGTCGTCAATTGACAGTGTGTATATTAATATTTATATGTTTTTCATTTAGCGCCAAATACAGGAAGATTTTGGGGCTGTGGCGAGCCAAATATCGGCTTCAGCGCATATAATTTCTCAGCGTTTCGCGAAAGAGAACACGAGAGCCGATATGGCGTTCTCCGGTTTTGCGAGGCTAATCAACGCGGCGCAGATGCCCGCAGAGATAGAGGCTGCCCTAATCAATGAGGTGCATGCGGTGATTTTTACCGCGCTGCACAACTACCAACAACACAAAATTAATAATTAAAATTGTGACAATAATTAAAATTGTCAGTTCAGTTTTTTAAAATGTTAAGTAAATTCTTAATTTGTTTTATAAAGTTTTTATAAGTTTTGTTAAAGAGAAAGAGTCTTGATTTAAGTTTTTTTTAAATAAAAATTAAAAACAATTGAGTTTCAAAATTGTTGCTGTTTATTCTTTATTTATTATTAATATAGTGGTTTACAATATTTTGCCTACATAAAGGATCTAAATGGATCTGTGTTGATATACATAAGTAATATTTCAGTTTATCTCGCAGGGAAAAGGCATGCGATATCGATCGATTTGGCGTTGGCAATCGAACTCGTTGCAGACGAATTACGTCTCCGAACCTATCCGGATCCTGGGGATCAAAATAGTTCGTGTCCTTTTTTAACATCAAAAAATTGTGCAGCACTATTGTAGCCAACACAATTTTGGTCACGTTTTCAGGCTTGGCATGTATGGGTGAGCGAAGAACTTGCCAGCGGCTTGAAAGAATGCCGAACGCATTTTCGATGTGCACACGTGCGCAGGACAACGTTTTGTTGAAATTTTGCTTGTCCGCCTGCAGACGTGTTCCAGGGTATGGCCGCATAATATTGTCTTTCAACGGAAATGCGCTGTCCGCCACAAAATAGTGTGGAAATGTTACCAGAGAGCCTGGCAGCGGACGATCCGGTGGAACCGGCAGGATGCTATTCAAAATTTGCCTCCAAAAAACACTACGCAAAAAAACTCCGCCATCGCTCTGACTCCCTAAACCTCCAACGTCGACAAAAGTAAAGCAATAGCTGGCATCACAGGCTGCCATCAAGACTATACTGAAGTGCCGCTTATAGTTAAAGTACAGCGAGCCGCTATTTTTGGGACTTATTATGTTTATGTGCTTCCCGTCAATCGCTCCCAAGCAGTTGGGCATACCAGTCTTTATGTAAAATAACTCAGCATTTTTGGCCCAATCGGTTAAATTTGGTGGCGCTACATAAATTGTATGCAGCTCATCCCATATAGCTTCACATGTCTCTATAATAATTCTGTTAACTGTTGATATCCCTAGTTTATGCGTCCAGGCGAGGACTTGCAAGTTGCACCCTTGGGCCAGGTATCTGAGGGCATGCATATGTTAGTAATTTCATTTATCGTTGTTAATCGCAATTACTTACAAAAGAGTTATCGACAACCTCTGTTCCGGTGGAATTGCTCTCCGACTGTTCCGGACCAACTTCTGTCTCAGAAGTACTAGCAATGCATGGAAATTTGCGGCATCCAACCTTGTTGCCTTGAAAAAATGTTCTTCATCTCTTAACATGAGCTGCTTCGCGCCAGTTTCGTAAAATCCCTCGATTTCTCTACACAGGTTAACTGGACGAACCCACCATCTCCGGCGCAATTTCTCAACAGCATGCAAACGTGCTGTGCAAGCCCAGCTAAACAATTCCGACAATTGGAAAAGTGCTTCAAGAGCCAACATTGCATTCTCCTGACTCATTTTTGTTTCATATATATATATATTAAAATTGTTTAAATTCAATAGTTTTCTCTTCAGTAAAGTTGAATACGCTATTTTTTGCTCTACTTTCACTTTTATATCATATGCCCTAATTTTCAATATTTTGACATATGACAACGCCGTGTTGCGTTGCTTGTCTGTGTTTAATATATTTCTTGTCTCCCGTTGCTGGTTGCTGTTGCCGTGTTGCGTTGCTTGTCTGTGTTTAAGGCTAAATAGAGACGATTTCAATAGTCAGTGAATAGTCAGAATACTTTTGTAAGGTTCAAAAACTCTCCTTTTTGACTTACGGACCAGCACTGTTGGGAAGTTTTGTGGTCTTGTGACCTACTCTCTTTTTGGCGTATGGACCAGCACTGCTGGGAAGTTTGTGATCTTGTGACCTACTCTGTTTTTGGCTTACGGACCAGCACTGCTGGGAAGTTTTGTGGTCTTGTGACCTACTCTCATTTTTTTTTTATTTCTTTACTAGTATGTACGAAAACCGCGAGTTTAGTAACTCGTAAAAATTTGTAAGCAACCTTCAGTTGCCAGGCACTCTCCCTGTACAGAAAAACTCCTGTATTCCCGTATTTTTAAGCAGCCGTAAGTCGTCAGGCACTCTGCCTGTCTCGAAAATCAGTAACCTTTATTTTTCCCCTAATTTGTAAACGACATTCGGTCGTCAGGCACTCTGCCTGTCTCATAAAATATAAGTAGAATAAGCGAAAAACCATCTACTTCGTCCGAGCTGAGCTACCAAGTAGCCAGTAAATTGATTGACGACATAGTCAATCGTGTGGAATTCGGCAACGGTGGTGAACTTTCCGGAGGGTTACGAGATCCCTCGATAATAGACACTGGGGCCGCTGAGCATACCCTGGCTGGAAACAAAAACTCGTTAGAAGTTTTTGGGGACTCTTGGGGACTCTACGATCTTTTGGGGACTCTTTTGACTCCTCGCGGGGTAAAAACCTTCTCTCTATCTTTTCACTCACAAGCTTTCGCCTGTTAAACAATGGTCAGCCTACTTTCAAAAAGCACCTCTTTGATCCAACCACCACTGGTTCGGTACTTGATCTTCCAAGTACCAATCCAATTCCAATATACAATGGGCAGTTCTTAACCACACTATTGGTGGAAGTCACCACGTCCCCATCATTATGCAAACAATTAATAGTCTGGACCTACAAATTTCCTTAACTGCAAAGGCCCTCACCCACCAACCAATACTGACTGCCCAGCTCGAGAAAAAGCATATGCCCTAAAAAGATATATGGTCATTGGGAATCCCTCTATGTCAGAGGCCAAACTCAGATACTCACATATCTTAAACAATCGTTTTTCAGCTCTAGCTTATCTAGATCGTGATGAAATTTTTCCTAAATTACTTTCGACAAAGCTTAACCTCAGGTCAAAATAACTCACAATTAGCCGCCAATTATATCCATTCTCTTTTTCCCTATTCTTACATAGCGAAAAATAAACCACAAAACTACAATCGAACTCAAGGAGCCAATAAGGCGAAAACCACCTTGATAGAATGGCTTAACTCCTCTTTCGAACAACTTTGCCCCACTTTCCTCTGGCATCCAAAATATTTCAATACAGCATAATATCAGCAACAAAGACTATTTGGAAAAGTCGTTGAAGGATTTCTCCAACTTCATCACCAAATGTCTACCGATTTATCAATCTATTCAACAATTTTTAACCAAAGATCAAAATTCTCTATTCAAAATCAAAGACATTTTGAACTCGATGGTCATATCCAGTGATCTTAGCTTACTTAAAATGAGTTCTGGTCCTAATAAAGATAATTAGGTATTGTAAAACATATACCTAACCTTATTTTCTTCTCCTATCCCATGTTAAATATTCTCCAACACAATATCTATGGCTCTGCACAATGACATCAAATTTAAAAAGCATTACAATTTATTTTAATGTAAATAAAATTATTCCGTCGCCAAATAATTGGTCGAAATTTAAAAGCCAACTTTTAAAAAAGAACTTGAAATCGTACCATCAATTTTTCACAGTACAAATAAACCAGAAATTAGCACACAAACAGGTACATATAGACGAACATACACATCAACACACGAATGGAGAGACAATTACAAGCAGATGCACTTTTCCCTTTTTGCTTTCATTTCGCATGAGTGCATATAATTCCTGACCGGTTTAACAGACTTAATACTCCTAAGACACGTTTTTGCGCTCATCCAACCTGAGCTCAAGACAAAACCTGTAGTATACAGGTGACGTGGGTGACCACAGGTAAACGCAGGATTTCTTTGACTAACATAGGTATTCTGAGTCACTAACTATTAAAATCGTTTCGAAAATCGTCTTTTTGTATTGCAAACAACAACGGAGACGATTTTTGTTGTTGTTTGCAATACAAAAAGAGACGATTTCAATAGTTAGTTAATAGTCAGAATACTTCTGTAAGGTTCAAAAACTCTCCTTTTTGACTTACGGACCAGCACTGTTGGGAAGTTTTGTGGTCTTGTGACCTACTCTCTTTTTGGTGTACGGACCAGCACTGCTGGGAAGTTTGTGGTCTTGTGACCTACTCTGTTTTTGGCTTACGGACCAGCACTGCTGGGAAATTTTGTGGTCTTGTGACATACTCTCATTGTTTTTTTGTTTCTTTACTAGTATGTAAGAAAACCGCAAGTTTAGTAACTTGCAAAAATTTGTAAGCAGCCTTCCATTGCCAGGCACTCTCGCTGCACAGAAAAACTCCTGTATTCCCGTATTTTTAAGCGGTCGTCAGTCATCGGGCATTCTGCCTGTCTCGAAAATCAGTAACCTGTATTTTTCCCAATTTGTAAACGACGTTCGGTCGTCAGGCACTCTGCCTGTCTCATAAAATATAAGGAGAATAAGCGAAAAACCTTCTACTCCGTCCGAGCTGAGCTACCAAGTAGCCAGTGAATTGATTGACGACATAGTCAATCGTGTGGAATTCGGCAACAGTGGTGAACTTCCCGGAGGGTTACTAGATCCCTCGATAATAGACACTGGGGCCGCTGAGCATACCCTGGCTGGAAACAAAAACTCGTTACAAGTTTCAGTGTATAATCCTCAAAACATAAGAAATGATACCTTCACTAAAGAAATTAGTAAACTTCTTCATTTTATAGAATCACAAAAAAATTTCCTTATCTGTGGAGATTTCAATGCAAGGCTACGATCTTTTGGGGACTCTTTTGACTCCTCGAGGGGTAAAAACCTTCTCTCTATCTTTTCACTTACCAGCTTTCGCCTGTTAAACAATGGTCAGCCAACTTTCAAAGAGCACCTCTTTGATCCAACCACCAATGGTTCGGTACTTGATCTTCCAAGTACCAATCCAATTCCAATATACAATGGGTATTTCTTAACCACACCATTGGTGGAAGTCACCACGTCCCCATCATTATGCAAACGAATAATAGTCTGGACCTACAAATTTCCTCTCTAAATTTAAACTCCATAATACTCTAAACAATCTTAAATTCGGCTGCTCTCTTGAAAACATCGAAAATTATTTTAAAAACGCTAACGCACATCTACTTGTACTTTCTTAAGTAACTTGCACTTCAAACCCAAATCTTGGTGGAATAAGGATCTACAAACTATTTAGGAAAAAAATAGTACGTCATAAAAAATATAAGCAAGCAAAATCCTTTAAACATGCTTCCATGCTTGTCAAGATTACGGATGAATGGAAAAATCTCTCAGACTCGCCAAATCACAACATTTCACCGATACAATAGAATCCTTTACTAAAAACACTAATTTGAGAGGTTTTTTCAGATTCATGAACAACTGTAAGAATGCTGGCTCAGAAAATAAAAGACACTATTGGGACAACAACGACAATAAAAAATATCTAAAATTCTTAGATTCGCAGGTAACCTCATCGGTTCCTTCTATTTATCCTAAGCCTATCTTGCTAACTGAACATACATACATATTCCATTCATAACGCCTGCTTTATGCTTTGTAAGCCGTCCACCGACAACTTTTTAATTACTGACATTTTTGATTACATTGAAAATTCCCCGCTTAAAGAGCTTGAAATTATTTGGTGCCTATTGAAGAAAGAAAACAACAGCAAGTGGCAGTGGCAGTGGCAAGTGGCTTCGTAAAAATAAGTTTGTTTGTCAAATTGGACAGACTGAGTCAGTTCGGCAGTAATTGTGCGCCTAAGCGATGCAATCGAACAAGGGCACTCAGTCAAGCCTAGAAGGCGAACGTTCTGGACAGTCTCATACACGGTCATAAAATGGATTAGATCGGATCATCGCGCCTTTAAACCGCTCGTCGCTAACCGGGTACCAGAAATCAAAATTAGTGGCATTGAAGACAACGCACATACATATGTTTCATATCTCAAACGTTTATACATGTCCAAAACTGGCGTTCCCAAAGCAAAGCTTCAAACGTGGCGAAGTCCTAGCCAACAAAAGCAATAATCACCTCACACGCCTACCTCCGCCTCCTACCTCCACCTAACGTCGGAGCCGCAGTGGAAAGAATTTTAGTCGGCCAAAATACTTATGCAATTAACATGGAAAAGTGGTATCGGGTGGCATGACCAGTCCCTGGTCGATTCACGGGTGAGGGGATGTTGAAGAAAGAAAACAACAGCAAGTGGCAGCACTGTTCTGTTGTGTATTGTCATCAGCATGTTGCCAAACATCTGCTGTCAAGTTGCAGTCATCAATTCATAGGCATACTTTTAGGTCGAATTGATTGTGATGGCTGAGCTAAGCACTAAGCGTTTGGCTAGCGATCGCAACTCGAAAGCGGAATGTGTAAGGCCAGCTTCCACGGCTAGAGTTATAATGGAAAGCTGGTCAAGGTTCTCCTTCCGCGTCAGACGCAATTCTTGCATCGCGCTGACCCAGTGGAAGAAGACAGAGAACACGGAAGAATCTTGGCGGCCGTGCTGGTGACGACCGTGGCGCTGCCACTTTATAAACCCGTACTCCAAGAGTACGAGAGTTAGTTTTCTGTGAATAGTTCTTTTGTGAATAGTTTCTCGTGGGGAGTTAGTTCCGTGCGCAGTAAGCTCGGTCTAAAGTTAGTTTCTGTAGTTAGTTCAGTGCGCGGTTAAGAATAAGACACTTAAGAATAAGTCAGAATAAGTCACGAAAGCAAGAATAAAACAACATTGAGGAATATCACATTTTTTGTGACGAGTCGGTTCGTAGTGAATAAACTGTAAATAAAGAAAGAATTGTGTTTTATTGCTGAGAGAACCGTATCAAAGGACATCCGCAGCACCGAAGGTGGATGCAATCTGGCAAGTTACATTATTTGGTAATTACAGCTTCGGGGAAGCATAACAGCTCGTAAAAATGAGTTTGCTTGTCAAATTGGCCAGACCGAGTCAGTTCGGCAGTAATCAACTGAGAGACAACATACAGTATTTAAACACACGCGTTAGCGACGCCATTGTTTACTATAATAAATTTACAGTCTTATCAATATCTGTAAACAATGAACAATTCAAATAATAAAGTCGAAGTTACGACAAGTAAAACAAGCTACGCGTTCTAGTTCTAGTTCTAGTTGAACCAACAGTGCCCTTCTCATACAGGTATCTTTTTCAACGAGAGAGCTGAATACTTAGCTACACACGCTGCATAAAAAGGATGTCCTATTAAATGGAACTATACAATTAAAGAAGCTTGCAGGGCCGTGTACAACAAGCTGAGATCTGACTGGTCCGAGAGATATCAATGTCAACTAAGTAATCTAAAAAATAGTGTATTTCCTATGATTGTGCCAGTTCCTCCCAAAAAACACTGGTTCAAAACCTTTGGCGTTAACACATATCATATTAAGCTTTTATATCGGGTTTTTTCTGGTTTTACGTATACCAAACATTATCTCTTTAAAATTAAGATTTGTGACAACAATCTGTGTGATACTTCTGTCGTTCTTGAAGATGTTGATCACTTAATTTTTAAGTGCAAAAAGTATCAAACTCATCGTATATTTAAGTTTTTCACAGATTTTACGAATAGTGTAAACAGTCTCCTGTTATCGCAAAGTCAAGCATATTTCAATGACTTTCGTACTTTAATTAAAACAACTAGAATCGATATCTGACCTTTCCACATATTTTGTCTTGGCT
The DNA here is from genome assembly GCA_949752815.1 of Conops quadrifasciatus. Classification (NCBI taxonomy): domain Eukaryota; kingdom Metazoa; phylum Arthropoda; class Insecta; order Diptera; family Conopidae; genus Conops; species Conops quadrifasciatus. Next base: position 18,999,059 of record OX457079.1, read on the forward strand.
TCCATCTTGTATGCCATTTCCTCACATCCCTAATACTTTAGTCTACGTCTTTTTTGTTTATCCCAGCCTTTTTGTGCAATCAAAGGTAAAATGCTAAAAATATCCGTACGCGCTTTCTTTTTCAATCGTTCTGAAATGCAACGATGTAAATGCTTATTCTGTGCAATATTTTTTTTGGGCATTTTTACTAACCTACTCGCTTTCCAAACTCATTTAAATTTGTTTTATTTGTTTGAATTTTTGATTTTTTTTTTAACTTTGAATTTTTTAACTGACTGACAGATTATGATTTTTCGAATACAGAACCTTTGCGAATTATATGTGTACTAACAACATAATACGTGCAAAACAACATCAAACTTTCTATGACTCTCATAGAAAATTCTAAGTTATAAGACTTTATGACTTATGAGGGTAACTGTAAATTGCCCAATTGTGTTATAAATAACTAAATACTTATGTACCCTTTAAACGCGCAAGCAGCACGAATTGAGCGGCCCAGAAGCCAACAAAATTAAATTAACGAAATCTTCAAATTACGTACATTTTATACTTTTAAATGTGTACATTTTTGAAACTAACTAATAGGTTTTAAATTTTTCAATTCTGCTCCTTCTATTTTGCTATTTTGTTAACTAGATTTCTACGTAAATATATGTATTTATAACTTAAATACGCATACATACATTTAAACACATTCAACAGCTAAAGCGATACCCATTCCGCCGCCAACACAAAGACTTGCGACACCTTTCCTTTTTCCGGTGCGTTTTAATGCATATAACAGTGTTACAAGTATGCGATTACCCGAAGCACCAAGGGGATGACCAAGAGCTATAGCGCCGCCATTTACGTTTACTTTATCTGCATCAATATTCAGGCACTTTAACACAGCGAGTGATTGAGCAGCGAATGCTTCATTTAACTCGAAGAGGTCTACCTCCTCTTTAGTCCAATTAGCCTTTAGCAGCTAGAAAAGATGTATATAATTATAATTAGTAAAGAAGTTTAGTAAAGTTTATTATAATTAATACTAACAAATTATATTTGTAGCTTTTTTTAAAATCAAACTTTAATTGTAGTCAATTATAAATAGGGGTGACCCAGTAAAACAGATTAAATATTACCCGTTACACCCGTTATTACAGATTAAATATCTCCTCGTTCTTATCCAAAAAAAGGAATTTTAATCGATTTCATTTTATTTAATCGATTTCATCTATTTTAACGTTGTGATCTCTGGCTGGAGTGATGTGGAGTGGAGTGAACTCAGTGAGTAAACAAAGTTCAGTCAACAGAAAAAATTTATTTTTAGTGGAAAAACAAATTACGAATTAAATATAAATTAATGTAAATATAATTAAAATTAATTATAGTTAATATATTACAATCTTCTCATTTTTTCAGGTTTTAATTATGTACGCAATAACGCATTTGATAAATGCTCTTTTGAACTCTGCTGAGACACTTGCGTTCGTTATGAAGCCAATGGGCAGTAGACTGGTCCTTATTTTTCAACTTCCGATTTTTTTTGGTCTTACCCTTCTAAATTATGACACGTAATGAAAGAATGATAAATACCAATTTTTAGCGAAATCGGATAACGGGAACCCGTGCCGCATTTAAGGCAAAGTTTAAAAATTTAACCACGGCATAAGTGTACCGTAACTGTTATTACACTCACTGCCATTGACAACAACAAGTGGTTCTACTTTAGCTCTTGCTGAGAGCTCAAAAAAATAATAAACGTTTCATTTTGCAAGTACTAGAAGATTATCGGCGGTGTTATCCTTATTCGACTAAAATCAACCTTAATAAAAGTCGGCATGTATTGACATATATCCAGGGCGTTCCGTATAAGATGTATCAAAAGTTTAGGACGTGTGGGTTGAGTCGAGACAAGGAAAAAGTCATATTAGGGGGAGGAGCAATTTTCCCCAATTCAGGCGCGGGAGAGGTTTTTCTAAAAACGCGACTTCAAACCATAAAAAAAAAAATTCAAAAAATAACGGTAACACTTATATCATTTCTGTTTCCTGTTTTTAAAGAACAAATATCCAACCTTTAAAATACTTTTAAAATTAGACTTCTAGGTCAAATAGTTTTTGAGAAAATTAATCTCAAATTTAAAATTTTCAAAACAAATTTCGAAAAAAAATTGTTGGTTGCAATTTTTAAAAAAAAATTACATGAATAAGTATAATTTTTTTTCTGATTCCGTAGTTTTGTGATAAATTCTACAAAAAATGTTTCAAACAGAACAGATCTATGTCTTATAGTTCTTGAGAAAATTGAAAATTACGACATATACTTCCCTCCCAAAAAACAATTTTTGCCTGCAAAGTGCAAAAACTGCAATCAGGTGTACGCAGTTTTCTGCGGCACGACTTACCGATATCCGATCTGGCTGAAAGTTTGGATATATAGTTTTCTTATCACATGTAAAAATTTGGGGAGGTAAGAAAAAAAAAATCTCACAAAATTTGTTTACCCATATAGCTAAGGACCACCCTAATGGGCAGTCGATATGAACTGCTGACTTCAAGAAATCCCATAAAAGCAAGTACAAAAGGGCCAAGGTGATCGTTTTTGGCTGCCTAAATGATGACAATTTGGGTGCGTTTTTGTATCGAATAACTTGCCCACTGTTAATAATGGTGCATTGTATACCATCAGTCTGTCATAAATTATTTTTTTATTTAACCACAAGAGAAAAATGGCTCCAAATTTAAATTTGTTATTTTTGTTGGGACCACATTTATCATATTAACGAAGATGTTATTATACTGATACTCACAACTGCTTCAATGGCTGTTACAGGTCCAATCCCCATAATATTGGGATCTACTCCAGTTTGAGCCCAGGCAACTATTCTGGCTAAAGGTTTTACGTTACGTCTCTGCACCTCTTTAGCTGACATTAAGAGTACCGCTGCTGCCGAATCATTAATACCGGATGAATTTCCTGCAGTTACACTTCCATTCTAAAATACACTCCATGCTTTATTGTAGTAAAAATATTTATTTAAATAAACTTACATCAACAAAACATGGCCGCAGCTTTTGCAATCCCTCTACGTTGGTATCAAACTTAATATACTCATCTTTATCCACTATTAACTTAACTTTGCGGTTAACAATTTCAACTGACACAATTTCCTGATTAAAGAAGCCACTTTTTTGAGCAATCTCTGCCAAATTTTGAGAGCGAACTGCATATTTATCTTGGCTTTCTCTCGATATGTTGTGTTCTGTAGCTAAATTCTCAGCAGTGACTCCCATGTGTATATTATGAATTGCATCATTTAAACCATCGTGTAGTAAAGTGTCGATAAGTGAGCCATTTCCCATTTTAACGCCCTGGCGCATATGTATAGCATGTGGTGACTGCGACATACTCTCCTGACCACCACAAATAACTATCTGCGAGTCTCCATTGCGAATGGACTGGAAACCTAAGACAACAGTTCTAAAAAAGACGAAATAAATGGGCTTAGAAATAGAAGGATATATGTACATAAGTGATGAGAACAGTTACTTACTTAATGCCAGAGCCACACAACATATTAACGGTATAAGCAGGTACATCGAAAGGTACTCCCGCTTTAAGACCAGCTTGTCGAGCCGGATTTTGTCCCTGTCCAGCCGTTAGTGCCTACGATTTAATATTATCAGTTGACTTAAATAAAAAAATGTAAACTTTTATTTTGATTAAAAAAATATCCTTATAAATTATAATATTTATACATATATATAAGTATAAAACAATTATTTCGTTCCGCATAAATTATTTAGTATTTGAAACTTCTAATGAACTGCACCAAATTTTTGTCAGTAATTTAAGATTAAATTAAATATTACTTAAGAAAAGTATTGTTTGGTAGCACATTTTTGTAAAGAACCAGCTGTTTATTCAATCAATGACAAAATTACTACAAATATCCAAAAACAACAATTTTTTTAAAATACAAATTGCAAAGAGAAAAATTGACAATTTTTTGACAGCAGCAAATGATGTCAAATTTAATGTGCGCCAGCGCTATCTATGTTTAGTAAAAATAAATAAAATTATGGATCACAAATTTGAACCTAAAATCTTTTTGGATCAATTGTTGTTTTTGCTTCACGTACAAAATATTTGATTCGGATCAGATCAGATCAAAAGTGAAAAATATACGGCTCTTATATGTAATCTATCAAATTAATACAAGTTATGTAATTACCTTACATGCTATATTTAATTGCAATTAACCTTTGATGATTATCTTATAATCTCTTATGTCATAACTATTAATTGAAATTGCAAATATAAATAGAATGAAGAATGAGGTTCTTAGTAATTATGTACATATATTGTGCAGGCTATAATTTAGTTGTTAGCAATTATAATTGAGATGCATTATTTAGATGTATGTATTTATCTTAAGACATTAGTCGGTCAAAACAGTTTTCATTTGTACGGAATAATAATAGGAAGACAGAATTAAACTTCGGCAGTAGTTACTTTTCTGAAGTGAGGTTCAAAGGATTTTTGGAATTGGGTGCGGAAGTTTGGCATCTCAAATGATAAGTCTAGAGTAGCGAAACTATGTATTAATCAGCTCAATTATAACTTTGTCTCATTGCATTCAAATCATACTGATCCGTCACTTACAAGTTCTATAACATTTGATGAGACTAATAGCTTCCACTTTCGTAATATTATGTTTAATGAACTACAAAATGAGCTCGCTAGTATTAGGTCTAATGTTGTTGGCTGGGCTGATAGACACCTTTTAAATTTATTAAACTAATCTTTTCTGTTTTTAGTACATTCATACCTCGCTTTACGGCCTACATACGTTCCGGAAAAGTTGGCCGTAAAGCGAAAAGCCGTATAACAAATTAATAATTAACAGAATATTAATCGGTAACAGAATCGGTTACCGATTATAAATCGGTTATAATTCGGTTACTGAAGATCGGTAACAGAAAACCATTTTTGGCCGTATAACGCAGTATTAGCGGCCGTAAATCGAAAAATTGCCATAATTAAAAAAGGCCGTTATAGCGAAATGCCGTATAAAGAGCGGCCGTATATCGAAGTATGAGTGTATTCATATTTTAGAGGTACATAGTATACTCTGTGCTTATGGCATCTGGTTTTCCTCGCTGCTGGAAACAAGCACGGGTATCACTTATACCGAAAATCGCCAAACCTATTCAAATATCTGATTTTAGACCTATGTATTAGTGTCCTCTCGTATCTGCCCAAGTTGTGTGAGGTTGTATTTAAATCCGAATATTAGATTTAATTGAGATTAGATGAAGTCTAATCTTTATTGATTAGATTTTATGGGTTGATTTTGATTGTTATCAATGCGCCTTTGTTGATGGACATTGTTCTGACCTCTACAAGTGTGTGGTGGAGTACCACAAGGATCAATATTAGGTGTGATTATATTTTTACTCTGTATTAATGATCTAACGACTCGGTCCGCCCCATTCGATGGTAAATTTTTTTTTTGGGGACGACGTTCAATTATTGTTATTAGATTAGATTTTATGGGTTGATTTTGATAGTTATCAATGCGCCTTTGTTGATGGACATTGTTCTGGCCTCTACAAGTGTGTGGTGGAGTACCACAAGGATCAATATTAGGTGCGATTATATTTTTACTCTGTATTAATGATCTACCGACTCGGTCCGCCCCATTCGATGGTAAATTTTTTCTTTGGGGACGACCTTAAATTATTGTTACATTGTGATCGCTTTGATGCTCGTGCTTTTCTTGTTAATGAAGATCTTATTGCTGTATCTAGTATACCACTCTACTTATTTTAAAAAATTATATTTTGAGTTTCAGTTCGTTCTTGTAAATAAATCCTTCCCCACTACCACGCTGGCCATGTCGTATTGTTTACGATTCGTTCTATTAAACTATGGAAACTAGGGGTTCCCACAAGTTATTAAAGAAAATCTTTCCCTAAGATTGTGATCTTTAAAGTACCTACTGAGCTGATTAATGCTGTGATTAATGACTAGAAATAGTATCTAGATAATCTCAATCATTTAGATTATCGCTTTTTACCCTTCATACGATCAAAATTACTAAAAAACCGAGTTAATGCTTTGCAACAAATAAACTTTGTACTTTCTGGAGTATATGTAACCATAAAAATTTAAAAAAAGAGGTTCAAAATGTAACAAAATCAATTTTATATTATAATTGATATGGGAACGAATGAATTTACCCTATCGCTGCGTGTGGCAGTTCAATTATTTCGTTTCCGCCCTTGAAAATAGCCGCGCTTCTTTTATCGCGGGTATACGCTTACAAGAAATTGTGTATTGGAAAATAAGCTTAGGTTAGCGGCGATAGCTATCTACGCGGGGATAGAATACATTGCGGTCAAATCACAATACAGGATTTGCATTGAATTTAAACAAATTCTGACAGATTTAAATAAGAGATACGTAAGCTGGGATGCTCGTTTTATTTGTCACGGCGATAATAAGCATATACCCGCGACAAAAGATTCACGACTAATATCAACGTAGTGAAAATAACAAAGCAGAAATTACGATAAACGCTTTGTTAGTAGATCAGAAATCTGGCCCTGGAAAAAAAAGGAACGTAAAAGCGGAAAGGTAAATCCCTTGACGCATGCGCACAAAAGAGATAATAAGTGAATTTTATAACAAATTAACTGTTATTTTATTGACTTTTTCAGTTGAGGAAATAGTTAATATTAAATTATAGAAAAATCTTCAAATAAGGATCCGATAACTCCTAAACCTTATATTTATTTGTTTATGATCATATCACAGAACGGCTTAAGCCATACCCGAAAATAATGAAATTATGGGCGACAGTATTGGCGACATATTCCTTACTTTAATTTTACAAGTAAATTCTTGTTCCTTACACACTACCTTTTAACACTTACTTGACCCATAATAATTTCATTTACTTCAGCTCCATTAACGCCAGACCGTTTCAGTACTTCCTTTATAACCACACATCCTAGTTCGGAAGCTTTTAAATTAGAAAGTACACCATTAAAATTGCCTACAAATATGGATAGATAAGTTTATATATGCATATATATAATGGTATAGACAAATAAAAAGCAATAAATGTTCTGGAAAATTTACGAACCTATTGGTGTACGAGCTGCACCCACGATAAAAACGTGACCCTCACTCATCTTCAAATTCAAATAATATGTCCAAATTCTAAACTGCGCTCCCTCAGCGATAACAAGATAGAAAACTTCCGATGCTCAGCTGGTCAACAGTTTATGAGATCTGAATACACCTCTTGATATTCCGGTAGAAACTTATTCTCGGGGGTGAGTTTAAAAGGGTGATATTCACGGTAAAATGCAAAGATATTTATAGCCTACACCCGACGGAATCAGAGTATTTTAACTTTATTCTTCCGTTTATACCGCATTAAAGGAGTCGTGGCAGGTAAAGAAAAGTATATATTGTATATTCTTGCTCAGGATCACCTTCTGAAAATCCCGAAATCAGGATAACGGAACAAGGAATATTTGAGTCCGATTGAGAGCTGAATTCCTAAGCTTACTCATCTGAAGCTGAAATTCTATTGCCGTATTAACCGTATAAGTAAAATTAATTTTACATGAAATGGGCGTGTCACGCCCACTGGTACACTATATCACATAATGAGATGTTCGTTAGGATGGTCTTCTGACAATAATATTTCATTCATGAAACTCTACAGAGACCAAGAAAACTTGTGGAATTGTTTCGATAAAAACTATCGAAATAGAGATATGAGAAAAGCATCTTTTTTTTTGATATTGGCTATGGTTATAGATATTTTCCAATTCCTGACATAATATTGTTGTCATAGAGCGTATCACCGTTTTTTTTATTAAAACAAGTTCACTCGATATCGCGACTCGACTAGGACTGGGTAGTAGCTAGGTGTCGTGTAAACAGCAAAGGCGAGCCGAGCTGCTGCCTACTAATTTGACAAGCCTAGTAGCTGTCTACTGGCCAGGCAGCAGCTTGCACTGTGTAAACGAGTCATTAGGCGTAATAAATTGAATTGAAAAAGCAGAAAAGAGCAAAGGAGCAATGGAATTGAAAGTGTTCTTTTGAACATCCATATAGAATATTCTATAAAACTAGTTCTGCTTGTTTACTGGCTTAGTTGTAGGATATCTTATAAAAACTAGTTCTACTTGTTTACTGTCTTAGTTGTAAAAAAGCAGAACTCGTTTTTATAGGATATTCTATATGGCTGCCCAAAGGAACACTTTAAATTAATTTCATTTGCCCCTTCAATTCAACTCATTAACAGATAGTAAAGTATAGTTATTACAGCGGTATTTACATATGATGACTTTCCAATATTCGTAAGTGTAATTTTTAGGAAGGGAAGAAAGGGAAGGAGAGAATTGCGTTTCTATAAGTTTCGCATCTCTGCTCACTAAAGATGCATTCAAATAGAACGAGGTGTTCGCTACGCGCTGCGGGGCGATTTTTTTGGCTGGCTGTAATAAACGGACCTCTTAAAAGCTGTTTAGACAACGAAAAGGTCGCCGCGAAATAAACAACTTATTTATTTATAAAAACTTATGTTATTTTTCGAAAGTTGTTTACTTTCGGGGTGACTAGATTTTCGCGTTGCGATGCGTTGTGAAAATTTATAAAATGTTCCACTGGTTTCCGTAGAACGTCCTCATTGCTCAAAATTCTACAAATCTATGCAAAATTCACCCTGGACCAGGACAAAATCATTGCGAAAACTAAATAAATCTAACAGGGGTATTTTGAGAGTCACTAACTATTGAATCGTCTCGAAATTGCAAAAAATCGTCTCTTTGTTGTTGTTTGCAATGCAATTTCGAGACGATTCAATAGTTAGTGACTCTCAGAATACCCCTGTAATTGTTTTGATATTTACACAACCGTTGCGCAAACACGTTAACACTACGCTATACGACACAAAAGATTGCACAGCGGTTTTGCGCATAATTTTGTGTAACCTAGGGTTCCCTTGTCTAATATGGTAACAGTGGCGACTAATAAATATATCACCACACGTATATTTTTTGTATTTGTAAAATATTTTCGTCGACGAATTCTACCGGTGGGTTAGGAGAAGATTGTAGAATTAATAAGGATGATGTATTTACTCTGGTCATTGTTTTGTAATATGTAAGTTTGAGAAAGAAGTCTAGCCTACAGAAAGCGACGCAACTAACATTTATAAGAAAGGGACTAAGTTTAAATATAATACATTCGCTAGTGTTGCTATGGTTTATCAGACCACGATGGATGAAGAAAGAAAACTCAACCGAATGTCCGATTTGCTTCCATACAATAGACATTTCGAAGACTTAAAACGCATTTTTGAAGAAGTTCTTGAACTAAAGAATAAAGGAACTGAAAGTTCCAACAAAATGATTACCGAAAAACAAAAGAATGCATCTCTACTTTTTATTATGCTAAAGAAAATAAATCGATTAGATAAATATCGCATTCGCGAAGGTCGTGATGCGTTGCAGAAAGAAAGGATACGTGTTGATAGCAAAAGGCTTCAGTTGCAAAATCTTTTGTATGAAGTCAACCATATTAAACGTGAAATAATGCGTTGTTATCAGTTTAAAAGTCAGGATGAAAGCATTGATCTGGTCAGTGAAGACGAATTCTATGCTAATGCACCCAAATCGATATCTCGACCAGAAGTTACCAAAGATGCGGAACACACAAAACGTCTGGCTCGTCTGGAATGGGAGCTTAATCAACGAAAGGAACTATTTGCTTTATGTAAAGAGCTAACTGTGGAGAAACAAAAAGCGTCAGAGGAAATATCGCAGAAAATCCAGCGACTTAGTTCATACGGTCCCTGTGTTACGTCGCTTTTAAAGGCGACCAAGCCTCTACAACTTGCTTTGGACATGGCCGTAGAACAGAAATGGGAAATAAATCGATTTGTGAAGTTATTGCCTAAGCCACTCTATCTGCTTTATGTTAATGTTAGCGCTTATATAGAAGTTTCCGAGCCTAACCTAAATGTGGTCATTCTGGGAACTGAGGAGGATATGCGTTTGTACGAAGACATAAAACCAGCAGAGATTTTGGAAGAGGGTGAGTCTGATTCTGATGAAGCTGATACAGACGCTCAGACTAGAAAAACCTATTTGCGGTTAGAAGACGTTTTAGCCCAGCAACGTAGACTCCTTCTTCAACCGCATCCCCTAGCCGACAGCATCATTATTACCGATAACTCGAAGAGCACTATAACAGTAAATCTTTACTATTTTCCTCAGTTGGGATTTGCAACAGCAGCGAGCACTATCAACCTAAATAAAACTAGCTGCACTATGGGAGAAATCGTATCACCTGAAAACATTCTCGATCATCTTTTCGACGACGATGTTGGCTTAATCAGTCCAAATTCAAACCTTCTATATCAACTTAGAAAAATCGACATGTCGGAGGCCGATTGTCTGAGTTATTTAAAAAAGAATGGCTACGGCAAGCCTTACAAATGGACGCAAAGAATGTGTGGCATTACCTTGTATGATGCCGATGGCAGCAATTCTGAAAAAGTGGTTTTGGAGGAAACTATTCCCGAAATTATAAATCACATAAAACACAGTTGGAGTTCACGGCTAAATCTGATAAAACAAATTACCGCACTGGAGAACAAGAACCTTGACTTGTATCTAACAGTTCCCAACGTCTTACACGCCCAACATTCTTGCAGCTTGGTCCTTTGGACCGCAGTTACTTGGGAAGACATCGTTTTGAATGTCGCAACTTCGAGATTCGTGGAATTGGGCTGGGTGAAATCAAATCATCTATTTTACCGCGCCGTCGTGGTACGCGGCTCCTCTAAATTGGAATGCTTCATAAGTATTTCCAATAACATTCCCACCACTTATCCCGTCTGGATTCTTTCGGTTTACTGGAATGGCCAACATAATTCTTTAAATAATGCAGCAATCAAGGATATGGAATATTGGACAAATTCTATTTCAAATCAAGGAAAAAATAAGTGTGATGTACTTTCAACACAACTGTCGCGCACTATGAACAGTTTCGACATTTTTCTTGAAACTGAGGGCCAATTTTATAGCCCTGTAGAGTTTTCCAAAGAGAAGCATTTCGTTAAACCATTTTCCAGACGGGTACGGGCTCGTCCTTACAGATGCGTTGAGAGAGGTTCAAATCTTATATTTACGCAATAAGGAGATACATGCTATATAATAAAAGGGTACGTTTTAAATTATATAATGGAAATGCGTTTCGATATTTTATTTATAAAAACTTTTGTTGCTTAAATTGTTTAAATAAGTAACCAGACGACGTTATATGAATTCGTTAAAACTCGCAGATTATTACGCCACGATAACCGAAGAGCTATCCTGTTATCTACGGACCCGGGGGCTAGTACCGTGGTACTTCTCTGTCCTAGTTCCACGACTTAAGGTTCTATGAATCGGAAGGAAGCAGGTATAGACCATTTATTCATGGTAGAGTTTGAGATCAAATTAAAGAGCTCCTATGAATCTTCAACAAAGAACCATCGTGATAACTTCATAATATTAGACTATTTAAAATAAATCGCCAAGGTAAAGAAGGTGGTTTAATGGGTTCTGAATGGGTTAAAAGAGGGTCAACGAAGCATATCATATCCAAATAGACGTAGTTAAAACAGTCTTCATTTTATTGCTGCTCTTAATGAGGCGCACAGCTATTGTCTAAAACAAAAATCCAAAAGCAGAAGGAGCAAAACAGAATCCTTCGTGTAAATAAAATTATGTACATATGTGTGTATGTATGTTTTTATAAATGTTTCCAAAATCACTATAACCGATTATGCAGTAACAATTTTAAAAGTTTTTACAAAATCCCATGCGTCGTTATATTTACCTATTTTTTATTTTTGCAAATACATTTTTAAAATTCGTATAAAGAAACTTAAAGGAATTTACTAGCGGTGAACCATCGTTTATTTTGTCAAGCGATTTCGTTTTTATGAGGATTCAGACTTGCACACCGCTTAATCTAAACAAGGCTAAATCCCTGAGTCTGCTGTATGGCCTGCTGCAATTTATACTTTAAACGCTCTTTTGTTTTATACCGCGGTAGATCCAACAAATTGAAACACGTATGCGCCACTGGTAGGAATCGGTCATCGCTTGTCGGTTGTATACACATCTAAATAACAAGAATGTAGCAGAGAGAACATGTAAATGCCATTATTAACACTACCCTGATTGCCTTCATTCCTTGGATTGGTATACGATCACTGCCAGTTAAGTAAAGTAAAAATTTCTTCTTTTCTGCTTCTTGCAGTTCATGAAAGACTTCCCAGAACCATTTCACCTGAATGGAAAAATGCATGAATTTTGCTTTAGAGGTTCTCGCTCTGTCACAATGTGATATTGCAATAAATAATGCTTACCGTCTCATCCGTTGAGGTATATCCATTCTTGTATTCACAATTCAGCTCCAAAGATTGCCAGTCATACTGCTCATTTCCGACTATAACGGCCATTAACTCTTGCGGCTTAAAGATTTGCAGAACGCGTCCCCAACAAACCTTTAACAATTTAATTATAAATTATTTTAAAAAAATAAAAGTAATAGGATGTATGATAATAAGAGTAAAGAAAACAAGAAACAGTGTAAACTTTTCAACCTTCTGGCGCAATTTAATCATTGAATTTGTATTCTACTGTAGGCATAGGTTCAATAGTTTTATTTCACTAACGCTTGTAATTTTCTCTACGTTTTAAAAGTGCGTTTCGAAGGATTTTTGTGCAGAGCCCTTACGTGTACAGTGTACACTAAACGCTTCACGTAACGTAATGCACTTAATCCAGTCTGTTGTATTAATTTACCTTCATGAAACCTTTCTGAAAGGCTTTGAACTGTGTTTTGACCGACTTATTAAATATGAAATCCACATATAAATCGACAAATTCTTTTCTGAAAACAATCATATTTAAATGCAGTTGAAATTTCTTTTTCTTCTTCTTACTTACTTATTGTCTTGTATCACTGGAATATTATCACCATTCGGTTTTAGTAGTTCAATTTTAGGCTCCCCGAAGATTTCACGAGTTATTTCAAAACGTAAGTCGAAAACGGTCTCAAAGTCAGAGTCTTCGTAAACCAGAAGATCCTGCATTGATCGAGCCATGGACGGCGAAAGGTCACGCAAATCATCTAAATCGACAGGTTCGTTAAGTAGCTTTTTGTACAGCGCCAAGGGAAAGGGCAGATTAATAATTGTAAAATTATATATGGCAAGTCCGCATATGACTCCGATTAGGAAATACATATCGTCAGTCTCAAACGAAACATCGGAGAACCAAACAGCACGCGAATCTTCGAATTCTTTGAACATGCCGTATTTGGGATCAATCAAGTCCTTTAGCAACAACATAAAGAACTCCTTGCGTACGCCACCCGCATCTTCGGCTTCCTCCCCATGAAATTTAATCTGCGGTATTATACGATACATTTGCCATTAACGAGTTGGACTTAAGTGTTGAAAATAATTAATTGCGTAGACAACCTTTAAAGGCTTTTTCAAGTCACTCTCGTTGTACTGCATGATTTCCCGCAAAGTATCTTGCACTAAATTATCGCGTGAAACATTCAGAACTATAAATTGCGAAACTGGAGCACCGAAGGCGAACATTGACATGAAGCCCTAAGGAGGAATGAGAAATTAAATTTAGCTTTACTAAAAATAGGCAGTATATTTTTTATATTAACCGTGGTTGCTGCATTTCGCATAGCAGTGTGCATTTGGATTGCTTGATCCGTTTGCAGTAAAGTCGTTTTCGCTGAGGCATCAAATAAAAACGGATAATTACAGATATTAAATGCTTCTGGCTGAAAGAAATGCGGCAGACTAGAAAATTGTTTCCTTCCGGGGTAAAATCAATTATACTTACATTTTTATCGAACAGCCAATGGATATATTCCTGTTGAATGTCCACATAATCCACCAGTTCCGTCCAGTGGAACATTTCGTAATGTAATTTATTTGTTCGTTCCGTATGGTTTATTTTATGTAGCATAACTAACAGATTGAAAGCCGCTTCGAGATTGGCGTTGAAAGGAAGCTGGAATTAAAAACGTAGAGGTTTAATGTCTCCAATATTCCGGAGTTTTCGCCAGTTCCTTAGTACCCGCTTGTCTAAATGCGTAGCAGTGCTGGGCGCCAATTTGAAGCTGATTATGTGAGCAACAACGTCTTTATAGCTAATGACAATGTGCTCGAAAAATTCAGTCGGTACTTGGGCCCACCACTTCGCTACTATTCTTTTCGGAATATCGGTTAGATTAGTGACAGCATTGCTGAATTCCGTGTGCAGCTTCTCGTAGTTCTTCGAATTGACGAACTCATGGTATAGCGGCAGGACTAGGTATATCCGTAGAGTTTCAACATCAGCAGGAGAGCGACTGAGTGATTTCAGCAGGTCATTTGTTAATGAGTCCCATATCTAAAGGACACAAATAAGTGTCGGCGACACGGCTAGTCTCATTCACTTACTACTTGTTTGAGACTTTCGTTTTCAATTTTTCGCAGATTTTCAAACGCAATCTTGGCCTCCATCAAGTTCACACCGTGATTCTTGGTAGTGCAGCAGAAATGCTGATCGTTGGCCATTAAAAACGACCCATTCAAACACGCTTGACTCCTAAATACCAATTCCAGTGTATTCAGAACATCTAAGTCCACACTGGAATCCTTTCCGATTGAGACGCATTGCTGAGTGAACTCCGAGGTTAATTGCAATATTTGCGTTCTGGGTCTAAAAAAATAATATTTAACTTTTTGGAACGCAACATAAAACCGACATGCATGAAATTTTGACGCACTCATAACATCGGCAATCAACAGCAGGCACTTTGTCGGCGAAATAAGATGTTGTTACTAAGGAATGGTCGCCACCGGAAAATATTTGCTTGATTCTAACCGAAGGTGATTTGTTTGGAGCCCCATTCGATTGAATTAGAGCTGAACCACTAGGCGAAACCTAGAATATAATTTGCGTAAAAGTAAGGTTAATTAAATAGAGAACAGCTATTTATACAAATTACTTACCCAGGGCCCTACAACTACTTGTGGTACGGCATAATTATTTGTAGATCTGGTTCCCAATTGACCAGAACAGCCCAATCCGAATCCATACACCCTACCCCTAGATGGCACTAATGTTAGAGTGTGCCTACTCCCACACGCCACTTGAGTTATCGTGCTGCCCATTAATTCCAGCACCATGCGAGGCAGAACTTCATTTGTATTGCTCCCGTGACCGAGTTGACCATAGGTTCCAGCACCGCAGGTGAAAACACCGCCCTCATTTGTCAGAAATACCGAGTACTCATCTCCGCATGCAATAAATCGGACACCTAGACTGCGCAGAGTCTTCAATTGCGTGGGAAAGGTACGGTTCTTATTATCGTTGAGACCCAGTTGGCCGTTATTGTTTCGTCCCCAGCCGAACACAGCGCCAGATTTCGAAATAGCGAAACTATGATTTCCGCCACAAGCAATGAACGCGATGGGAATGGCTTGGAGAGCACTGATTAGCGTGGGCTGGCTAGCATGCAGAATTTCGTTTGTATTCGCCACACCAAGCTGACCGTATATATTAGAGCCCCATGTTAGTAATTCTCCGCCTATAAAAACAACAAGTCTCTTACAAAATTTAAATTAAATGTTGAATTTCAACGCCTATCGTATAATTTTTCGCAATCAAAGCATTAGAGGTCTGCCACAATATTCATAGGCTCGTTATAATATTTTTAGGTTGCGCATTCGCAATAAAATCCGAGGTCAATATCGCTTGTTGTCGGGGCTCACCAAGGGCAACGGGTGAGCAAATCTGCATCCTCGCCCAGACAAGAAATAATATTGAATTAGAATTTTTATGGAGAATGCGCAATATTAGTATATTGCCCTCATTCTTGCACTTCAGTTTACTTTCCGAGCTACTGACCGTATAGGAGATTTTAGGACACAAGCGGAGCGTCTTGCACATTTTACAAAAACCTCCTCGAGTATTTTTTTTTCAATTTTGATAGTAAATTCTCATCAAAATATATGTACATACTTACAATTGGACAGTGCTAAACAATGATTGTTACCGCAGGCTACTTGTACAATATGTCTAGACACTAACTGCTTTATTATTTTCGGTGCGACGGTAACATCTTGACTTGTACCAAGGCCCAACTGTCCATAGTCGTTTAAGCCCCAACTAAACAGTTGACCCCATTCGTTGAGTGCAATGGAATGATTGGCCCCGCAATTTATTTCGACTATAACATAGTTTTCCAATTCTGAAATCAGTTCTGCAAGTTATAGAAAATTAATTTTATTGACGATACGTAAAGAACATTGCAATAATAACGAATACAACAATATTACTAAAAATACATATATATTTCAGCTTTTCGCTTCTCTTTTTTAATACCAATGTGCTATTTTTAATTATATTAATATTATATTTAAAAATATAATTTTTAGGAATTAATAGAGAAATCTTTTGGAAATAAAAAGGATTTTCAGCAGTATGTACATATGTTGGTATTTACACAATTTTTAGGGTCATCGATTTTTTATGATTTACCCAACTTTTTATTCTTACATGATGGGTCTTTTGTGTCGATGTACCGCTTTTTGGTTGTAGAAGTAATAACTTCATGTATGGATAGTGAGTCGAGTTCGAGTTCAAAGTACATACAACTAAAAAATCGGAATAGCTTCTATAGTTAACAGGGAATAAATTAAAAAGTAATTAAGTAAACATACACTCACACAAACTATTTACATAAACTATTTATAACACGACATAGGAATTGTGTAGGCAAATTGATATAGGATTCAGTACATACTAAACGTGGACATACGTGGCCTTTTGGTCGCAAGTTCATGACCCAGCTGTCCGTTGTCGTTGCTCCCACAGGAAAACACCTTGCCCTCGGCAGTCAGGAATAAAGTATGGCATCGTCCACAAGAAATTCGGGACACACTTCCCCCTTTCGACCAGGACATTTCTCTGGGTGTCAGAATCTAGAAAACAGTATTTAATAAATGTTTAGAAATTTTTCGAAATGTTTTCATATATCACAATTTAGGTATGTAATTAGTTTCCATGATAATAAACAATATGCAGGGATTATGTGCATCTTATAAGAAAAACGAATACATTTGAATTTTATTACCAAGTCATCCTCAATTCCACCGAATCCGAGTTCACCGTGGGCCGTATTCCCCCAACCATAGATTGCCATATTTCTCTTTACTTAGAAGTCTTTGCTTCCAGTCGGTTTGGCAGACTTGCTCCAATGTCTCATTCGCGCGACGTTTAAAATACGTGGAGATAAAAACCTCTTTGTTTCCAATCTTGTGAAGTAATGAGGAGAACTCTTATCCCGTCCGATTTAATGGTATATTTTATTGGAAAGTAAAATTCGTTGAACACACTGTAACAATTTCGTTTAAACAAAAGAAACTACAAATATTGAAAATTTGGGCAATTCAAATCTGGTTTTCCTCCGATCGAGTTATATACTAATGTTTTTAATCATCTTAAAGGTAAACGTACTTCGTCCTGCACTTTTTGAAAAAATTTTTGATAGATTCATGCGATAATGCCACCACAATTATTAATAATAAAATACATCTGTACAAATAGATGGTTTAGAAGTTATAGGTATTTTGATAGAACACAAGATTGCGCATTGCGCAGGTCCATTATTCGACGTCCGCAAATTTGACAAACAGTTGTTTGGTACGTTTCGTCACAGTAGCAGAGATAACAGAGATAACTTATCTCTGACAGTAGTCATAAGTTCTGTGAAAATACAAGTAAATATATCTCTGTTTCATTCTCATAGGACGCGCTGGGTGTCAGATGCTCGCTGCATAGGGTGCCAGAGATCCAGAAATGGGAAAGTAAAATACATAATTGTTAAATTATTGTTCCAAGAAGGTATACAAATTGTACAGAAATAATGTGCTATCGGTTTCACCTTAAACGAATTTTTAGGCCCTTCGAGTTGGCTTGACTAAACAACACTTTGAGACGCTACAATTTATTGTTCTTTTAAAATAAAGTGCATATAACACAAATATGATCACTTTGAATATATTTTTACAATAATTTCTTCTTAAAACCTTGTAAATATTGTAAAATGTAAAATTTTATAGCAATGTTTACATTTTTACATACGAATTGTATACGAATATGACAGTTCGGCCATATTGAATGACTACTGTGACGTTAATGCGCAGAACGAAGCAATTTTGAAACCTGATGAGCGCAATCTTGTAGTCCAGCATTTCCCATACTTTCTTGACCGCGGCCCGGTGAGAGACTTTAAATTTTTTCGCGACCCACCTTATAAAAATTATTATTTATTATTATTTATTTATTTTATTTTATAAAAATTTTATTTAATAAAAATTAAAATTCAAGTTATTTGTTTGTTTATTTCATAAACAAAAATTGCAATGTAATTATATAACAAAAACTTTATCTTCAAAAACATTATCTTCATTTAAAACTTAAAGTAAATAAAGTAAATTTTGTTTCACATATTTTGACCTTAGTGTAAAGGATGATGTTGATTTTCATAACACAGTAATTTCAAATTAGGACTTAATGATGATAATTTTATTCTCAAATTAGGTTCGACATCCAATCTGTTTCGATACTAATTTTTTAAGTACACCAAGGTGTCGCATGAAATTTCAATTAAATTATCAACTTGTTCACTAAGATTAAGCATTTCTTCCTTTTCAATATCGACAGAAAAAGGATCTTTAATCCACATATTAATTAATCGTCTGCATCGTAGTTTGAATTGGTTTCAATAAATTTATATAATGTTTCAAAAGATTTAAAATTTCCTTTTGAAAGTCTAAATATTAAATTAAGAACAAAATGTTACAGATTTTTTGTGTTTTTACAAGTTTCGCCACGACCCAGCTGAATTTTTCCCGTGCCGGGTTGCCGGGTTTCTCGTCCCGGCGTGCCGGGTCGCGACCCACACTTTGGGAAACGTTGTTGTAGTCTACCATTCTTGATACTTAGCAGTGATAATAATATGCGACAAGCGTACTACTCCATGTCCATTTCCTTGATGCAATTGTCAAATCGATAAAATTATTTGGTAGCTATAAAAGCTAACAAACTTAATTATCACTTCTTCCTTATTGTATTTTTTGTATGCGTAAACACCAGAGACAAAGCTAGAACAAAGCTAGTCTTACACCGACGCATGTTTTCGTTCTCCACATTTTGGAAATTATGAGCCCGTTTTTACTTTCTCCGTACACAAAAACGCGTCAAATTACTTTAAGCTGCACAAAAGAGATAACATAATTATCTCTGCTTCACAATCGCATATGGCAAACTGTGCGCATGCTAAGA
Organism: Conops quadrifasciatus; assembly: GCA_949752815.1. NCBI lineage: Eukaryota > Metazoa > Arthropoda > Insecta > Diptera > Conopidae > Conops > Conops quadrifasciatus. The sequence goes on from OX457079.1 coordinate 19,018,495, forward strand.
AGCTACTTTCCGAACGTAATTAGCAATGGATTTGTGTATAATATTTATAAAAACATAGAAATACACATTCAGACATACATCTTTACTTCACTTTGAAATTACATATATCTGATATATTCTGCGAAGTAAGAACAAAATATGTTAAAAATACGAATCCCAAGTTCCGCGCCAAACGCTGTAATTGTCTCTTTACAGTCGGCCATCTTTTTTATACTAACAACTGCAAGAATCATAACTGCAAGGGGAAACTAAATTTTTGGTAGTTTACCATAAGGCCCATGTAAATTTTGACAGTTAAAAAATGCAGTTCGCAGTTGTAGTTCTGACTGTGTTTAAGGCATAAGCTGGTACGAGGCTAATTTTTTCGGGATTGTTTTGCTTTCGTCAAGCTAAAGATTTCGCTGCCAATGGAAGCAGGCATGAGTGCGAAGTATGCGCTATAATGCACATTAGAAATAAAAATTCAAGGAAAATTGAATTTTTTAGATACTGTTTTTTGACGTTTCTTTTGATCCAAATTCTAAACAACTTTGACAAAAACAATTTACAAGCATATGTATGAAATGTTTTAGCGTTTCTTATTGATCCATTTCTTACAAGAGCTATCTTTATCAGAGGCATTCCAAGATTCACGAACTATTGACAGAGGCATTCTAAGATTCACGAACTATTGAAATCGTCTTTGAAAATCGTCTTTAGACGATTGAAATCGTCTTTCGTATTCCAAGATTCACGAACTATTGAAATCGTCTCTCAAATCGTCTTTAGACGATTGAAATCGTCTTTCGTATTCCAAGAGTCACCGAAATAGTTAAAATTCTTGCAAAACGTTGAAATTATCGTCTTTTGGTATTCCAAGAGACGATTTTATCGGATTTCTTCTCCTAAAAAAGACGATTAGAAATTAGCTCTCGTTCCCTAATAAAAATGTAATATTTCAATGAAAAATCTGGTTAAATATTTTTTGATTCACTTGTATAGTTATTATTTTCTATTTTTATTTATTAAATAGATAATAAATAGTAAATACATAATTTTTATAAATAATACTAATTCCAATTTTGATTTCGAACGCGAATTAATTCCTTCTCAGAGTCTTCAGCAAAAAATTCCACTAAAGGAATCCATGTTTTTCAATGAAGTTTAACACACGATAACAATTCTGCTTGCATTAAACCGTCGCTTGTGGGCGAGGGAGATGAAGAGCATGGTAGTTCGTGCATTGAAATTCTTCACAAAAGAACAGAACACAAAACTAACACATACACAATTTTAATTAGCGAGGGTTCTGAATATTTCACCAACACATACAAGTGACAGGCCAATCAAAATATTCAACAATATACATACACGGAATGTTTTCACTTGAACTGCGCAATACAAGTGGAATTTTCCATTGTTCACAAGTTCGTACAGTGTTGGAAAATTTCTAACAAAAAAAAACAATGGTAATTCTTTTTTGCTAAAAGCTAAGCGAAATTATATAAAATAACACAAATATTACTCTACATATAATTCGCTATGTATATTCTACATTTTAGCAACGTTTATGACCTTGTTTTTCGCGAAAAAAACAATTTTTTTAGTTTTTTATTTATTCAACATAACTACAATAATCAAAGTTTTGCCTCCTAGCACTGAAAATGTAATCTTGAGCTCAAACTGCAGTAAAAGCAAAAGACGATTCGAGTTTCGTGAATCTTGGAATGTCTCGTTCCCTTTTTCGTGACTTTTTTGCCGAGATAGTTTAACGATTCACCTCGAATCTCAGAATGCCTCTGTGAAATCGTCTTTCAAAATCGTCTTTAGACGATTGAAATCGTCTTTCGTATTCCAAGATTCACGAACTATTGAAATCGTCTCTCAAATCATCTTTAGACGATTGAAATCGTCTTTCGGATTCCAAGAGTCACCGAAATAGTTAAAATTCTTGCAAAACGTTGAAATTATCGTCTTTCGGTATTCCAAGAGACGATTTTATCGGATTTCTTCTCTTAAAAAAGACGATCAGAAATTAGCTCTCGTTCCCTAATAAAAATGTAATATTTCAATGAAAAATCTGGTTATATATTTTTTGATTCACTTGTATAGTTATTATTTTCTATTTTTATTTATAAAATAGATAATAAATAGTAAATACATAATTTTTATAAATAATACTAATTCCAATTTTGATTTCGAATGCGAATTAATTCCTTCTCAGAGTCTTCAGCAAAAAATTCCACTAAAGGAATCCATGTTTTTCAATGAAGCTTAACACACGCGAACACTTCTGCTTGCATTAAACCGTCGCTTGAAGGCAAGGGAGATGAAGAGCATGGTAGTTCGTGCATTGAAATTCTTCACTCTTGGACCTGCATGAACAGAGCACAAAACTAACACATACACAATTTTAATTAACGAGGGTTCTGAATATTTCACCAACACATACAAGTGACAGGCCAATCAAAATATTCAACAATATACATACACGGAATGTTTTCACTTGAACTGTGCAATACAATGGAATTTTCCATTGTTCACAAGTTCGTACAGTGTTGGAAAATTTCTAACAAAAAAAACAATGGTAATTTTTTTTTGCTAAAATCTAAGCGAAATAATATAAAATAACACAAATATTACTCTACATATAATTCGCGATGTATATTCTATATTTTGGTAAGGTTTATAACTTTGTTTTTCGCGAAAAAAAACAATTTTTTTAGGTTTTTATTTATTCAACATAACTACAATAATCAAAGTTTTGCCTCCTAGCACTGAAAATGTCATCTTGAGCTCAAACTGCAGTAAAAGCAAAAGACGATTCGAGTTTCGTGAATCTTGGAATGCCTCGTTCCCTTTTTCGTGACTTTTTTGCCGAGATAGTTTAACGATTGACCTCGAATCTCAGAATGCCTCTGTATGCCTTTATGTATATATGTCAAATTTTTGCAATCAGCTGTAATGACCAAGTGGAATTATCTTTCTCGCTTCCAATCTTATAAGTCGGACTATTCCTGCTCGAAATCAAAATAATCTTTGTATAATCACCAGAGAACCTCTGGAAAGTGCATGAAAAAAAACATACCCACCTAAGTTATTAATGGCTTTCCCTACACTTGGTGCCCAGCAAGGTAAATTTTAAAATAATCACATCACTTATATATAGTAAATACATCAATGCATTCACTAGAAACAAACCGGAAGATTTTGGAGGATTTACAGTTGAAGAAACAACTTTTACAGAAAGGCGTATCTCCTGTTGCAAATAGCATTGGAAGCCTTGGAACTAGTCCGGTCATTGCATCGTCGCCAATTAACCAAGTAAGAATACCTCATATTTATTTAAATAGAAGCGTTTACTATAGAAAAAGGAACAGATTTACCGTTTGACACTAGCTCAAACTCCAATTTGTTTGTATTATTTGTTGTTATTGTTGTTTTTGGCGCTGATCCCAACAACAACAAAATTTTTTGTCGCTCTTATGGTTTAGGAGTTATAGCCCTTCAAAGTTTCACATTTTTTCGCCCTTCAAAGTTTCACATTTTTATACTCTAAATTGTAACAGATATTCGAATTGTAACAAATTTTTTAAACAACTTTTATCATTCATTAATTTTTTTTCTTTGTAAAATGTATAATTAAGCCATATAATTATTTCAGAATTAAGAAAGCCGAGGTTTTAAACTTTCCAGAGATATTTTTCCACCAGTATCGGTGCAGGATTTTAGAAACATTCGGCTTAAATTGAGGACAGCAGAAACTCTCCAACTTTGTTGTTTTTTGCGCCGATCCCAACAATGACAGCATTTTTTGTCGCTCTTGTATGGTATAGGAGTTATAGCACGTTAAAGTTTAAAAATTTAACGTTTATATCTCCTAAACTGTATATGATATCTGAATGATATATGTACCATTGGGAAGGTATTAAAAATATCTTTAATTTATGTTAAATAATATTTTATCCAAAATCGTATACTTTTAGATCAAATTTAAGATTTTAATTTTTATTACTATTTTTTTTTTCTATTCGTTATACCTCCTCTCCTGCAGTTTTAGATTACATGTCATGTAAATTTATTTACTTCAAATTTCTTCACAAATTTCTTGTGAACTTCTAGAATTTCTTCAGTAAGTCGCAAAGACTGTAAGTTATTACCGAGATTACTCGGTAGTTGTTTTTTTAGCATATATTTTGTTTGCTAGTTAGAAGAGTAACTACTTTTTATTAATGTGCTTGTTCTTGTACAGATACCTGGTGTACAGTTCTTAGGACAACAGTCGGAATTTACGCGCTCTGGCTTTAATCCAACGAATACTACAAATTTGGGATATTTTATCACACAGGATTCTTATTACGGAAACACATTCATTCCTGTGTTACCGCGCTTAGAACCATTTCCGGCGAATCCATCTACGAAATAATCTTACCTAAATGGTGCGTATCAAATTAAAGAAGCTCGAAGAATACCTTCAGGATGTTGAAGTGTTCGAATTTCCGAAAATAGGACTAGAGCAGTACGCGACGCCACCACACATTGCGAGTTGTGTTCTTTATAACATTCAGGTAAAATTTTCCAAGCCGATCACATATTCATGCATTTGTACCACAGATCCCTTGAATTTTTTACAGACACAGTTCGAGAGCATTGATGGTAAAATAATTGCCGATCTTGGCTGCGGAAGTGGAGTGCTTTGTGTAGGATCTTGTCTTCTGGGAGCTCAGTTAACTATTGGATTCGAAATAGACTCTGATGCGATTAATGTGAGAAGAAAATACAGTATCCATAGAATAGAGATAGTTTTATGGTCACGGTGTTACCGTCAGTTACAAATATTAGAAATTACAAATGTGCGAAAATGCTTTTCAGTAAGAAAAACACACTAAACATTTGAACTTCTTAAATATTTTTTTTACTGACTAAAAAATTAAATTAAAAATATTTTATTATTTAGATTGGGTAAAAACACTACTACGGGACCGGCTTGGGTCACATTTACGTTCCACCATGACCAAAATCATGTATATTTTCCGATATTTCTTATCGATTAACAATTATACATATGTATATTAAAAAAAAATTAACAATTTTTGCTATTTTCAACAAAATTTCGATCTTTCCTTTTTTAATGAATTTAATTGTGTTTCAGATTTTCCGTTCAAATATCATTGGAATGGAATTGCCGGCGGTTGATTGTGTCCAAGCCGATGTTCTGGATTTAAAATCGAATTGGTCGAACGTGTTCGATACTGTTGTAACAAATCCGCCCTTCGGAACAAAAATGAACAGCGGAACTGATATGCTTTTCATTGAAAAAGGAATTCGGTTGGCAACCGAGTCCGTTTTTTCGTTGCATAAAAGTACAACCAGGTAATCGGCATCTGGGGCGAATCATTGTAAAAACATTTTTCTAATATTTTGAATATTTATTTTTGCAGGGATTATATTAAGAAAAAGTCTGTGGAGTGGAATGTGAAAGGGGAGGTGATAGCAGAGCTTAAGTACAACATTGACGCATGTTACAAATTCCACAGGAGGAAATCTGTTGATATCGAAGTCGACTTGTGGCATTTTGATGTCGCCAATAAAGAGTTTTGAGCAACTTAAACTTAAAAAATAATTTTATTGCAATGTGGCGTATTAATATGTGTTTACGTAACTGTTATTCAACTTTAAAAACTACACCTTGGGCGCATTGCAATTCGCCTGAATGATTAATAGTAATTGTTGCACGTTTGCAGTACTTTTTCCAAGCATCGGAGCCAGATTCGCGGCCTCCTCCAGTGTGTTTCTCGCCACCGAAAGCTCCTCCTATTTCGGCGCCATTCGTTGTCGTGTTGACATTGACGATACCACAATCTGAGCCCTGCGCTCCAATCCATTTAAATATTTTTGATAAGTTTTCGGTGAAAATCGCTGAAGACAGTCCTTGGTCAACTTCGTTATTCCATGCGATTGCTTGCTCTAGGGATTTTGCTTTCAACAAGTAAACGATTGGCGCGAATGTTTCCCGATGAACCACTGGTGAGTCATGAGGCAATCCCGTTATAATAGTGGGTTCCACAAAAAAGCCTTCCCCCTTTATAGTTTCTCCTCCGATGGCGATAGTGCCACCTGAGGCAACTGCCTCGGAAATGGTATCCTTAAAACTTTCGATATTTTGCTGAGAATGCACTGGTCCGACCAGAGTGTCCGGATTTAGTTGATGACCAATTCTTTGAAGAATCTATAAAACGGAATAAACTTGAGTACAATGTTCAGCTCTTCAGGTAGTAAATAACCTGTTGGTATTTAGCGGTTAGTTGTGTGACAAATTCATCATATATTTTTTCGTGAACTATTATGCGACGCGTGGTCGTACACCGTTGGCCTGAAGTTCCAATGCATCCAAACAAGGCCGCCTCTATGGCCATTTTGAAATTTGCCTCCTCGTCAATAACCAGACAATTATTGCCACCTAATTCCAGAATGCTTTTACCAAAACGTTTTTGTACCGCGACACCAACTTCCCTGCCCGTTTTGCAACTGCCAGTGAAAGAAACTAATTTCACTCGATTATCGGACACTAAATGCTGGCCCACTTCTGCGCCGCCCTGACAGAGGGTTACTATGGGTGGCAAATTGTTGCGTTTTAAGACGTCGGCAACAATTTTTGTGGTTGCAACCGATACGAGAGAAGTACTAGGAGCCCCTTTCCAACACACGCTGTTACCAGTTGCCTGCAGAAGAGAATTAGTTCAGTTATTCGATTAATGAAGAGGCCCAGCATTCATCGTGCAAGGACTAAATTGGTTTCAAATTGATTTCATAGAATTCTAATCATACCAAAGCTATGGCTGCATTCCAACCAAACACTGCATTCGGAAAATTATATGCGGATATAACTCCAACCAGGCCTAGAGGGCGCCATGTTTCCAAAATGGTATGTTGCTCGCGTTCAGAGCTGATCACTTGTCCCGCATACATTCTGGAAAGTCCAACCGCATAGTCGCAGATATCGATGAACTCCTGCACTTCGCCTTGACCCTCGCTATAAATCTTGCCCACCTCTAAGCTGATTAGCTTGCCGAGCGGTTCCTTGTGCTTGCGCAGTTCGTCCCCAATTTGGCGTATAATGTCGCCACGTACTGGAGCTGGGATCTGACACCATTTCTCGAAGGCTTGCGCACCACTTCCTATGGCATCGTTCATTTCTGCTTTGGTGCCCATTTGAACCACGGCAATTGGTCTTCCTGTGCCGGGGTCTAAAGAAGTAACACTGGCACCTGAACCTTTCCATTCACCATCGAAAACACCGAAATTAATGCGCTTTAGGCCAATATCTTTAAGATAAGCATACTCGGGCTTGTCAATTAGGTATGCTGCCTTGGAATGTTCCGTGCTGAAAGCAGCGCCTGAAGCCATTTTGTAAATTTGCAGAGTTCCGAAAGCCGACCTATTTAATCTTTTAAACAGAATCATGGTTTGACTGAGAATAAAATATACAATAAATTTACCATAAGTAAAATAGATCTTATTAATAATGAAATTATCAAGTTTTTTTTTCAGAAATGTTCATATAATGAAAAAATCATAGAATCTATATTGTAACATAATTATGTGTTGCATGATATATGAAAAATAGATTTAATATAACGTACATCATTAAACAAAAAGTTGAAAAAGACGAATTAATGAACTTTCTTCACTGATTCCAAATATTTTGGGACTACTCTAACAACGCTATTGATAAAGAGGATATAATCTTATCTATATATATGTTTTATATATCTATATACATATTTGCTAGTTTGCAATTATTCAAGCATTAGTGTTGTGTTTCTCACTTTATTGGCGTTAGTAACGAAATCCCGAAAGACAAAATCCTGAACGACAAAATCCCGAAATTACAAAGTCCCTAAACCACAATATTCTTCATTCGGCATTCTTCAGCCTCTTGAACAGATTAAGACCATTAGCAAAGTTCAATTTAGCCACTATCAGGAGGCAAGGATCATAACCCTCAGACAACAATATTCTCTCGATAATGCAAAGTATTTTCACATTAAAAGTCTTGCTGCGTTGCGGAAAACCGATGATAAAGAGGAATCTTTTTGTAAAAGTCTTTAAAATTATACTCGGATAATAGATATTTATTGTGGATAATGTTTAATTCGATGATTATGGGTACGACAACAAAGACGTCTTCAATAAGCAAAATCTCATTTGCTTAAACTTCAACTGAAATATAATTGAACAGTGGTTTATATATCTGTGCTACTGTAAATCGCTTCCATTGTCGGTGGTCGGTTCAATTCAAGTATTCTTATTAATTCTCAAATTGCTCACATACGAGTATATACATACGAGTATACATATATATTTTTAATATATTCTTTTATTTGTTTTTCACTTTTAGTTGCTTTAATTATATGTATTGATATGTTTTCCGATAAAGTAAAAATAATTTACTCTTACTTATATTTTTATTTAAACTATTTATATTTAATATCACGGTGTACCTCTCGACGGTCAATTTCAACCTGCATTCGTTTGCTTGCCTTCGTCAAATGATATACTCAAAAGTCTACGCAAGTGGTTTATGAGATGATAAGAACTGAGTTATCGCTTTTGCAGGCTATATCAACATCGACTGGAAATGTTCAGATTATTAATGCTGAAGAAGATTATTTTGTGAGTGTGCGTTTTAAACACACATAGCTTCAAAGTCATCGCTATGCCTCTTCGAAAAATTGTTGAAAAAAATTGCAGCATTGTTACCGGAAAAAAACCGACCAATCCGTTCCGAAGAGGAACCCGTTACAGAATTGAAGTTTAAACAAAATTTTTTTGTTTTGAAGATCTTTAAAGCTATAGAGAGGTAAAAGTATTCTGTAAAGATAGTAATAATTAATAAAAACACATAATAGAGTTGTTCCGACTTGGCTAAATGAATACTACCTCTTTTAACGCGTCGCAAATGGGAGAAGAAAGTGAAAATACCGCATCCGCTCGTATGTAGGGTGCATATGAAATTATTTTGAATCCTATTTCTTCAATTACTCTCTGAGCGTTTTCATACAAGTTTTTTAAAGAAATTTGTTCTCTTAGTAGCGTTAAAGCGAAGAACTAACAATATTTGTGTGTAATTTATAATATTCCTAACATACATATACATACATAATTATAAAATGTCGAATTATTAGCGGCACTGATTTCAATTTCAAACAAAAAAGATCAACTGGCAAAAAGTATGCTTGTCAAACCACATTCGTATCGCTTCATACGAGGGTAGTTTGATAATTCAGTAAACTCTTGACCGCGCAGTAACTTTAAATGCGACACTGCTCCCCTCAACTGCCATCTATTAATAGACTGCTGGCTTTAGAGCAAGCTGCGCCATTTGGTTTGTGTTTGACAGCCATTGAAAGCAGTCTATTAATGGATGGCAGTTGACGGGAACAGTGTCGCAGTTTAAATTTGAATTGGAGAGCGTATCAAAGAGATGCTTTTTTCGTTATTACGAGCATCAATAAAAAATTAAATGCGATAAGAATGCTGCCTTTAGTGATATAATTTAATGTTTAAGCAAATTTTGAGTTTTTGTAACAGAGTTTTCACAGAGCTAGCTAGTAATATATTCCAATTTTATCTCGATTCAACGTGACCAAACATCAAATTTTTAATCATTCTTTTAAAACTTAAAATCTTTCGAAAAAAGGTGGTGGAACGCCGTTTCAGTGCGTTTTATGACAAAAAAGCACAGCTTATAAGTATAATAAAACTTGTGTATAAAAAGCTGTTATAGATCTACTTCTTTTCTACACACTACATTGCACTATGGGCTGGGAGACCTGGAAAAGTGGTCAAAAGTCGCATACGAAATAGCAAAAAAAATTATATGTCATCATTATTCAGACATAATCATGAACATATGAAATAACTTTTACGTATAGTATTTAATTATTGGTCCGTTGGTATCTATCTGAATATGAGAATAGCGATTAATTATTCATTAGAAAGCTTACATTGTTGCAGTTAGTATTCAGTTTTATAAATTATTTTAGAAAGTATTTTTATTATGTTTTACACATTGGTGTAGGAGCTTTATCAGAAGCTAAAAAAGTTTAAAAAAATACACGCTAATTTAATAAATAAGGTGCTTTGCTTTACTCGTGAATTGCGTAATTTTTAGTAATGTTGGTTGCTACCGTTTGATTACTCCAGAAAACTCCACTTCAAGAAAGTATTTATTATACGCCAATCTAAAGTATATGGAATATACTACAATCCTAACCTAAACTTGCCCATTTGCAGGTACATATGTGCCCATAACTATAAAAATGATTTTAGTCACAATTTTCGCGTTTAAAGGTTTGCATTTTATTAAATTAAAAAACATTTTCATACTATACCTCAAAATGTCTGAGGCAATATTTACTTTTTACATATTGGCTTTTTTGGTGATTGTGAAATTTTTTGTTCAGCTTGTATAGAAATGTGGTTTTTTAAGGCTACAAGTGACTTAGACCACTTTTTAAATTTAAAAAAATGAGAAGACATAGTATGAGACGAATGACTTTAACCAATAAAAATAATTAATGCCATAATTGTAATCAGCGACCTCAAAACCTTATACTAGTACGTAATTGTGCTGTTCAAATCAAAATTCTCTCAAATCGTTTTGGCCACCTTTCCAGGTCTCCCAGCCTATAGTGCATTGGTTTTAAAGAAATTAAAAAGCATTTTTTATTTAAAAGAGTACGAGTAGCAATGAATTTATATAAGCATGGAAGATTTTATTATTATCTGTGAAGGTCACACGATTATACGATTATACTGTGGATATAATTTACTATACTGTAGATAAATATTTACTCTTTCCTCCAAGGAAAAGTTAAAATACAATAGACCATGGCCGTTCAAAAAAGAGCTCATAAATTAAAAGGCTTTAATTCTCTCATATAACAGTTACAGATACAGTTAAAAAATAAAAGAGAGTCCTGTCTCGAGAAATGGTTTTAGAAAATTTAGGTCCTTCTGTAATTATAAGGAATAGAAAGAAAAAAGAACCATGCTCGCTAAATATCGCAAATCTTTAGCGATAACAGGTGTTCTCATGGGATAAATATCATGTTATATACTCGTAAGTTTGAAAATTTATTGAAAAATGAAAATTTCTTAAAAAAGAATGCTTGGACTTGTATGCAGCTATACCTCTCTTCTGGAAAAGGGAGGTTTTGGCAAATAAGAGTATAAGTCCATTCGATGGGATTTGTATGCGGGAAGCCCCAGTTATATGCCCTTCGAGGAGGTGGACCTCGACAACGATCCAGGTTTAATTTCACTGTAAAACGATGTACAAGTACGGAATAAATATGTACATATGTATGTGAGTGTACCTTCACCATAGTAACGGCAGGTTGTTATTTAAAACTAGACGATAATTATTGAAGTGCTTTTTCCTGTTTTGTTCAATTCCGCTTATAAAAATGGAGGTCATGGAAGAGGGAAACCTTATGGACAGAGTTCCAATTCTTTTACAACGAGACTTACAATATTATCAGGTTTGTTCTATTCCAATAAGACTTCAGGCTCTTGCCGAACATAGTTTTCGTCCGTTATTGCAGGAGCATCAGAGTGTGCTACAGGGACGAATATGTCCGGGTGTGGTGGGCGGAAAGCTGGATTTTCCTCGTTCGGCATCCTTCGCTGCAATTAAACTTGTGCTGTGGTATGTTTGGAAAAGTGCTTTTTGTTCGGTACGTAAGATTTTTCATCTTTTTAGGTGGGAAGAGGAATATTATGCATCGCATAAAAGGTACTCGGGCTTTTTGTATACTGAGCGAGATAGAGTGGAACTAGAACCGGTATGTATTGGACGGTACCGGTATACCACTATACTCTACCTTTATATAATCTACCACTCCAGGGAACTTCTAATATTATTGTGAAAAATTCGGATCCCGAAAAGTTTGTGAATTTAGTTACGAAGTCGGCGGAGTTGCTCCTGACACATTTGCACCTATTGTCCCAAGAGTCTCTAGATCATGCTGACTTGTCTGTGTTGACCGCCACTATTGGGGCTGCTACTCTCATTCGGAATTGTCTAAAAGTTTATACTCAGGCAGCCAAGATTAAGTTATGTCTCCCGAAAGGAGACGAGAAAGGGGCATCTCTAAAGGTACAATAATTTTCAATTTTGATAGAAAAGATGACTTTGGTTGCAAAAGCTTGTTAAAAAATGGGAGGGAGAAACGGAAATTACTGAGATGTCTCAGTTAGTCGTAGATCGGTGTTCTCTATGAATAAAATTTGTCCGAAATAAAAAATGTTTGCAAAACAGAGTATTCTTTCTAAACCATTAGAGCTCTCGTCGAAAATAAAAGGCATTCTTTTTATAGCTTTCCTACAAGCAGTATTATCAACTGGCGGAGGCTTTGGCGGAACGTCTTTTGGATTTGCACTGCCGTCTGGTTTTGCTCTATATTGTACAGGAAGTCGACTCCCTTCGTTGGCAGGATTCGCGTGCTTTCTTTGAGTCGGAAAGAGGCTCCTACACCGTGCAGATGTGGTGGCTTTATATCTGGGGTACTAGAAACGACCTCTGGAACTCGGTGCCTCCGAAAATGGCGCGAAGAATTTTTGCTGGCATTTTAAATGAGACACTGGGCGTGTTAACAGTGCGATATACACAGGTAGTAGCTGTGGCGCTTTAAATCACAAATTACGGGCCATGGAAGGAAGTATTAACGAACTTATCTCTAAATACGTTTTTTCAGGTCGTGACCAGCAGTTCTCGGGCACAGCTACATTTAGTTGACATTTGCAATTTGCTTTTCTGTGTGGCCGAATTACTTCCGAATGTCTGTGAAAGTGGCGAGGACTACATAGGTGAGTGCAGGACGGTGGCGAAGGGTCAAATAGCTATCCATAAGACCATCAGGTATTTAAATTAGATTATAAGATAACTTGACTTCAGAGGCTCATCAAAGGCGAGCGATTTACAAAAAGGTAAGAGTTCTACTAACGAAGAGCAGGAGACAGTTCTTGTCAGGAGTTTATTATTATTTTCTGATTTCGACCATTAGAAACTAAAGAATCATTTAAAAAAATTATTTATTGTATTTTCTGTTATTAGGTCTGCAAGTATCCAAGCAGAGTATCATTATCCGGGATATACATGCGAAATGTGCAGAACTCTTTTGCTGTCTTTTGTTACGCGGTGCACCTCTCGGACTTTGTTTAAAGGTAAGAACATATTAACCGTTGAGTTTGCAAGGGCATTTTCATTTCTTGAAAAAATTGGTTTTCATAATGGGAAAATTTTACTGAAAATTACCCTCTTATTTTTGTTCCATTTAGAGAACAAAACCAAATCTATACGTACTTTTTTTTATTAATAGAATGCAATGGATTTAGACTGCGAACCTGTCTATATATCGAAATAAGAAAAGTGGATACTTTCAAACTCACCATTTATTTCAACAATGTTGGTGGAAAATTGAGAATATTACGGAAAATTTTTTCCCTAAATTGCATAAATCGCATATATATGTATATATGTATACTCGTACATTATTCTCAGAACAAAGTTGGACTTATCCTCTTATAGAACATCTTTGACTATATTTAAAATTGAATGCAGAGATGAAGTGTACTGTACTCTGTACTCTTGTTTTCTGTGCCACAATTGTATATAGCCACTATTGTATTAATTACTTGAATTTATTCAATTTATAAATTATAAGTACATACCTACATATATTGCTTTTTCTTATCATTTATTTTAAAAGGTATTTGGTAGAGGTTGGGAATATGACGAATCATATTCACCGAGGCAGGACTTATCGAATGCTTGGACAATGTTTGCTTTACCAGGATTTTTTCCAAAGGAACATTCTTGCCAAAGCGTCTCCCAGTTTTCCGATTTAGCTACCAAAGCTGCAGTCCTTTTGGAATTGAAGGTAATGCTGGGCTCTCCCGAAGCGAGCTGGCCTTCTGTTATCAAGGTGCTTGTAATAAATGAGATACGAGCTGAGAGCGTATTAAAGATACTTCATATTTTTAGGTTTTACTGATGCGAGATGCTTTTCTTACTGGCATTATAATGAGAAATTTATTGAAGTATTTACCATCTTCGGATAATTTCGCCGACGTAGCGAGGCATGTATTTGTTCAGGAAGGAAGTGATTCAACCAAGTGTGAACGATATTTTTGTCGCGGGGAGTGCAACGAAGTAACAAATTCAACTTTTCGGGATAGCAGTAAGCAATGTTTCCTACAAATTTACATAATTTTCTTCCTTGATTTTTTTGAATTTTTAGAATATAGGTATGTATACATATTTCTAAATTTCTTAGAATATATTATTGATATTTTGGGTAAATTTGGTCGGAGTGAGGTGTTGTCAAAGTGGTCTGAAAAAGCATCTTGAACAAAATACAAAATTTTGGTATTTTTTTAATGAATTTGTAAGTAATTATGCCGTTTTTAATTTTAAATGAAAATTTAATTTTACTTCTGCCGGGCGTGAGTGACACACGCAGACTTTTTTTGTTTACATTTTTATCATTTTTTTATTGATTTCTTTTCTTTGGATAAGAATCGTAAAATGTCTCAATTGAAATATGTCCTTGGACGTCTCCAATGAACCTCAACTCCTCTGAAAGTCAAAAGCTAAATAAGACACTGAGAGAAAGAATCAGAGAAAACTTTTTTCAAAGATGAACCTTTTATTTGTCTTGTCATATTTCTTATATTTCTTATGGGTACGTATATTAAATTCTCTTTAATACTCCATTTTCTTTTCATATCGAGTAGAGCAGCTGAACTACCAGATTGTGTTTTCGCTGTCCTACATTCTGATTGCCATTGGCAAAGTTGGAGACATAAAATGTTGCCTTGTTCAAGCTCTGGAGAATTCGGGTCTGATCGGCTGGAGTGATTGCCTTGACAAGCGCCAGGTGTAATGACTTAATGCCTTCAGTTTAATTTTATTCCAAATTTTATTCCAAAAAGATTTGGAATCAAAAGCGTCCTCCGTGGCTAGAAGCTATGGTACACTTTGTTTATCCAGCTTTGTTTTGTGCTGTTGAAAAGCTTGTTTGCGCCGTCGAAAATGGAGCCAGCATGTATCAAGCCATGTCCTTAGCTCTAAACCATGTCTCCGAAATGTGGACATGCATTCCGGATGGTTTATACAAAATCAGTTCACTATTGCAAGACGTGATCCCGACCTCCGTTAAGCCTCTCAGTTAGTAACGATGTTTAGTCGTTTAATTCCGCACTCTTTTATCTTATCCAAACACCTTTCAGGTAAGTCCGTGTTGATGCAGGTGATTTTTGCAGGACTTTACACCGAACTCGTTAAAGCAGCTGCGGTTTTTGAGACAAGTTAAGTTAAAAGTTAAGCTGTAAGCGCTTTAGTTGTATCGTGTATGTTCCCATTTAGGCGGAGATAATACAAGAGCAGCCATTTGTTATTCCTTGACGGAAGCGGTGTGCTCTCTGGATGAAGACGATAAACATACAGAACACATTGATTTGTTCTTCAAACATGTTCATGAGACTGTAGCTTCGGACTGTGATCTAGGCGACGCATGGTTCGGCGCCAGCGGATTGAGTGCTGTAAGCACGTTGAAGATGGACGAGATTCCTACCACAAACTCCGACCGATTGAGTTTTGAAGTGGAAAATTACACAATGGAATTGGAAGTGGAACTATCGGACTACATCGCCGAAATTCTAGCAAGCGATATACTTCTTAGCACTACGGGAAAAATGTCCTTAAAGGTGAGAGAACGAGTACCACTAATTCTTACGAAAAAATGAGCAGGCAATTACATGCAGATAATATTCACAATTGTCTTTCCATATCTTTCAATGTATGTATGTGCATAGCTTGGCTACAACTATTTAAAGTACAATAAGGACTGGTTAATGGAACAACTGGGAATAACCACTAACTGTAAACCAATTCGAATTTCAGGCTCTGCAAGAGGACAGAACGCATGTGAAATACAGGAGTCCGTACTAAAGGCAATGTTCTTTATAGGGTACACTCCATTTGATCAGGTTCGATTCTCTACGAAATCTGTTTCTATATTGCCATTTAAAACCTTCTAATGCTTTGTTGTTTTGGTTTTACAGTTGCTGACGTCCTCTTTGAGTATCGAGTACACAAAATGGCTACAAACTTTGGTTTTTCTGAATCCGGAACGAATTTGGATGCATCTAGCGCGACGATGTGACTTCCAGGAAGACGCTCAGCTTACAGTGTCAGATGAAATTATGATCGCAAACATCACCAAGGCAATGAAGAATAGAAAAAGTGCAGCTTCATGGAAATAAAAGCCAACACAAAGTATAATGTGAAAAAAATTCCTTCGCGCGATTTTAGGCTTTAGCTTACACAAGTTAATTTTATCGTTATCTCATTTCGTACGAAACAAGAACTTAAAAGTAAATGATTAACTTAAGAAAAACAAGTCGGAGAAGTGTTTTTTTTCTGTATTGGTAACGAAATCCCGAAAAACAAAATCCCGAACGACAAAATACCGAAAAATACCATATTATAATTTTTTAAGAGTAAGGACGATTGTGACTTATTTTTTGATATTTCAATGTGAACGATTCTTAAGCCATTCCACGATAACCTAAAATCAAGAACATCATCACACTCGATATAACAAGTACTTACATATTTACATATTTACAAACCAAGCAAAGAATATTAATGATTATTGAATGAGATTTATTAGCAAATAAAACGTGATGTGAAAAAGCATTAAATTAATTTTTACAAAATGTTTGTTCTTAAATCTAAATAACTGTGTATGTGTTTGTAAATATACATATATATATATATAGGTATGTATACACGTATATGTAGTTATATATGTATGTATGTATATATCATAGGAAAAACACAAAATTATTAAATAAATTTGCGATATTATACCGAGTCTTGTGTATAAATATTTCTGTCTTAAATATAACTTAACATTTGCCCTCGGCCTTTACAAATCCATATAAACATGTTTTCGTGACTATCGTAAAACACTTCACAACAACAACAAAGACTCAATAATTCCTCTAAGTAGAGCAGAACAATAATATCAATCAATATTAGCATTATATTAATATTCGGAGCATTTAACAATTGTCCACGGTTGGTCAACGGTTTCGGTTATGGCTGGTGGTAAATTTGTACGTGTTAGCTATGTATGTATGTGTATATACGCGGCGCCATCCAGGGCGTTACGAGACAGAGAAAGTTTCACATCTTTTTAATTTGGAAAATATCTTGGTAATGCAGAGTCTAGTTGCATTTGTCTGGATGTACATATGTATGTTTATTTTTAGGTACATGTTAGTATTTTGTACAAACGTACTTATAAACTAATGCTTTATCATACTAACAATGATAATATAAAAGACCTTGCGATAAAAATTTGCAGCAGCTGCGCCAATCAAAATCTTAATGAATTATACAATATGTACAACAATATTTTGCCGCATCTGTAGATCTTAATCGGCACATTTTGATTTTGAGGTGATGAAGGCATGAATTTTGAGGTATTTTAAGGTAATTCTTTGATACTGAGTTTCTTTCAATTTCGTTGGACATTCAAAATCCGCAAAAAATATTTCGTTGTTTCAATTTGTCTGTTATGAAACGTGTGCGATTTCTTTGGTGCCGTTGAAAATAAAAAAAATTATTGTATATTTAAAAATAATTTTTTTATATATTGCATCCGAGTTCTGGAAAATTTTTAGTGGCGTTTAAAATAAATATACGATTAAAAAAATAATTGAAAAAATTTTTTTAAATTTTTTTAAAAATTTTTTAAATAAATTTGCTAATAAGGAAGACAACAATTTTTCGAGTTTAACTTGATCACCTTAAAATTTATAAATTAATGCTTTTCCTTGAAAAGACAAAGTAATGTTCCAATAAATCCCTGAGAATTCCTGAGTCTCTTTTTGGTGGATTTCCACAAACATCTTTGAAGTGGTGGAAGTGGTGCTGTTAACTAAAGGTGTGTTCTTTTAAAGAACTATAAATGTAGCGAGCAGCTGATATATGAAGATATGAAGAAGACCACCATACAGTTCGTTATGAAAACACAGCTTAAGTTGATTTCTTTGGACATTGATGGAATAAAATCGGTCAAAGTTTTCCAAATATGTACTAATTTTTTCCTGATTCATACTACCAACATTGACTGTATGTGGTTTAAATCATCTACTATAACTCTAATATTGCTTTCGAGGCTTAAGGAACATCTTCTGAATTATGTTGATGCACTGATGATTACTGGCCGAGTACCGAACCGAGCATCACAAAGCTTTTGAATTTCTACTCGTTGATCACTGCTGGGTTAAGAGATGCACGCACCATCACTGCGAGTGTTTTTAATTTTTATGTTTGAGAAACAGCGATTTCATTCTTTAGTAAAAAGAATTACACCAGGCTTCACCTGTGCTGGCACTGAGAAGTCCGATGATGTGATCGGTGTGGTGCGACACAAGCGAAGAGTTGGGATTTATCGCTGGTACGGTAGTAGGTACGCACTGAAAACAGTAATTCATTCCATGGTTGTTATCCCAAAACTGCTGGCCCTTGCACTGGAAACGCACTGCGAATTCGAGGCGTTGCCCGATCTGCAGTGAGTTTCCGAATAGAACAAATGAAAACTTGTCTGAGAAGCCGTCGCACGAGTTCGGCACATAGTTCGCTTGCAGATCGGCAAAGCTGCGCCAGCCATCCAATGTGTACCTGATGTACGCCGACTTGTGGAAATCCAAATTGCGCACTCGAATCGAGCCGGTGATGGTCTGGTTGGTGGGATCACTGATCGCCGCGTTTTCCAGCGACACTTGCTTTTCGTGCACTGTGTCGAGGAATGTCGGCAGACTGGCCGGTTGCTGAAAAAGTGGAATAAGTAGCTTGTCCGACTTGGGACGAAACTGAAACGGCGGCTCGGAATCCAGTATCTCGAGGTCTTCGAATGCCGACTTCGGTATTGTCGGCACCTCATCGAGGAAAGTCTTAACGTCAGCCAAATCCAAACCGAGCACGTCTGCAAATCTTACAATCTTCTTGCGGCTGGGTGTGCCCGGCGGCGTTTTACCAGTCTTCAGCGACGAACAGCGGCGTACACGCTGCGGCCGACAGTCGTCTTCGTCGTCCGTGTCTAACACTGAATGATGACATTGCCTAAAATTATCTTTTTCTGTTAATTTCTGGTCTTTAATAGGTGAGACATCCCCCTCCCTCCTTGCCTCAAAATGGAGTCGGATGTCGTCTTTGTCTTTCAACTCTTGTTCTTCCGGTGGTGCAGTAGTTAGAAAGGCGGCTTTTTCGAAATCCCCATTAGGTGGCGGCAAAGTTTGGTGAATGGTTGAGGCAACATTTTCCGTATTTGTAAGAACATTTATGGTGCCCGCATCTCTGTCTTCTTGCTCTGTCGCTCCGGCACCCAAACTGTCTGGCCGCTTGGCAATACATATACTTCTCCCTTCTCCGCATGTTTGCAGGCTTTCGCTAATCCGCTCACTTTGCTTTTGCAACTCGCTGATTATTATGTCCTGTATATCGATCATTTCTTGAACTAAGGACTGATTCTTGATTTCTTTCGAATCCGTTTGCTCGGGACGAGCTCTTTCGTCGGGCAGGATTTTGTGTTCAGTATCTGTTGTCATGAGATTTTGATGTTGGCCTGAAGATGTCTCGGTACTGCTGATGGATTTAAGGTCGCAGCCATTTGAGTATCGTTCGAAGTCTTGAAGGCTTCCATTCACTTTTAGACAGTTTCCGCTGCCTGTTCCGAGCTCCTTTGATGAAGAGTCGATTTTTGCTGGTTCGTTGTATACCTTGTGTACCGTGGGATTCTTCGAAATTTGGTCATACAGTTCGGATGAATTGTGGTTACCTTTTGCGGAGACCGCATTAATGTATTCAGGTTCTGCGGCGAGATTGTGCGGAGTGTTAGATGCTGTTTCGATGAGTTCAAGGTATACGCATTCATCTACTGGACTTCCGGGGCTCTCCAGTTCACACTCACACTCAAAGTCGAAAAACGAATCCGATTCATTACGCAAAGGTTGCGTGTCGGTAATTATTTTCTCCGATTCGTCTGATGTAAGCCAATTACTCGCGGAGCTTGAATTGCCATCCGTTATTTCTTCATGTGGATCCTCGTTCTGACTCTAAAAGAGGAAAAAAATGTAAACCTTTTATGCTTAATTTAAACCTGTTAAATGACATAACAACTTTTTGACGATCAATCAGTGCTGAATGATCAAAGTTATTCTGCTATACATATATCCTTTAGAGTATTTAGTTTACAATAATTACCTGAGATCCTAACGTTCGTAGTTTTGAGGAGAGGCTGCGGGCGAATGCTTCGGCTCTATCGCGACAGGATGCCATTCTCAGGCTTGGTATTATAGAAGTTAAGCCGCAGGGCTTGGTGTCCGGGGTTAAAGAGTGGGTCGATGAAATATCGCCGAAATCGTTCATTTACGCATTACCAAACCAATATGGTCCGTTTACCAATAAATGTCAGCAAATAACTAAAGGTAAATAGGGAAAGTTTTTTAAATTTTATCTCAGTAATATATAAAAATTACTGAGTCATAATTAAGGAAGTGATATATGTATATCACTGTGTATATGTATAGCATTCATAAAAAGTAATGCGATATTGAGGAATTTCATTAAAGTCATTTTTATTAACGTGATTTGATGTCAGCCACCAACAATCAAAAAAACAAATTTCTCCGTAACTAACTAATCTCAGATGGTCTCTTAGCAGGCTGTTTAGCTATGAAAAAAGATAACATTATCTGGCCAATTGCTTTGATCACGGGTCATGGCAACTCAGATATCACGGGGTCATGGCTGTGCCTCAGTTCTCGGAGCATGCTGTATTGGTGCGGGACCTGAGTATTTAAAAGGGGGCGGTGTTTTTTACAAATTCTGTTCTGATTTGGTCTGGACGGTTTACACTTCTTATGTTAGCTTTGACATATTTTCACAAAATGGCGTTCAATGCATGAACCTGGCACGCGTTTCATCTCCTTACGTCTCTTTTATTCGGACCTTAACGCGACATCTCTCAGTGTCGTTTCAATATTGAATATTCTGTCCAAAAAGAGTGTGCGGAGGAATTTCAGTGAACGCAAATCTTGTGAAACATTTACAAGAGCGACAATGAGAGAGAAATAGAAAGATTAAAAAACAACTTTTTACTTGTTTTTGCCAATAAAATGTCACCCGGTTAAATAATAAAAAATGTAAACAGAAAATAACTCGAAAGAATTACCGCACGAGTTGCTTTATTTATTTCTCCAAGTAAAAATGTTGCTGCCGAACGAAATGTACGAATATTTTGCTGTCAAACTATCTCTAATTTGAGGAGAACAGAGCTTACAAAGTCCCTTTATTTTTTCTCAAATTTACATTTAAACTAAGTATATGTATACAATCTCAGAACCGCCAATCATTTCCTACGACTATTGCCAATTAATTTTTATAGACGAGTAAACGTCCGCTGCGCTGGCCAAATTTTGCCGAAGTTCAGGGCCAAAAGGTGTGCTTTGGCAATCATCAGATTGCTGTTGTTTACTTGACACCTGATGTTCCGAGATATATATATATATATATATGTATGTATGTACATATGTACATTCACATAGATAGCCATACGGAAATAATAAAAGGATCTTCATGACTACTGTGATCAGCTTGGTTGGAATATTTTTTCGGAAGGCGTATCCAAAAAATTGTATAATTTTTAAAGCATTTTAAAATTTGTCTGTTTTATGTACGTATTTCATTATAAATTACGCTCCATTTTTTAAAATATAAATCTGTTCAGAAACATGAATGCCAGAAGCAGGGCTGAATTAACCCACCTTGGGGCCCCGAACATTTTTTCTACCGGGCCCCCTTCCTCTTCCAGGAAAAATAAAAAATAAAACAATACTAAATACATAATGAGAAAAATTAAAAAAATTTATTTTTTTATTTAATATAATATTTTACTCATGAAAGGTAATTTGGATAATGAAAAATATTATTTAAATAAAAGCCACGATAGTTTAATACTCGCAACATTGTGTCGAAAAAAAAAAATTTTTTATATAAAACGTTTTTAGAACGAACTAAAATGTTTAACGAAAATATATATACATTTGGCATTTTTTCAACATTTCTTGACACATTTTTTATAGGTATTGTTAAGTATGTACGAGTATAAACAAATTTTTAAATTTTTGAATTTTTTTAATTTCCAGCCTCAAAGTGGGCGTGTGGGGTTAGTTTATGTTTAATATTGCATTGTCTACTAGTTTTGAGTTAAAATCTCGAGTCTCTAGCTCATCGGAAAGCTAGTTTAAAAGCAATTTCAAAATTTGTACATGAAAGAAAGCGACCTAATAAAACGTTTTAAAATAATTATCGTATATACATGTATTGTACGATATGAATAAACTTTATTTTCAAATTCAAACAAATTCTGCTTTTTGCTATAATTCAGTAAAATTATCAATTATTTTATCATAACTAATATATATATACCCTTGTATATAATAAACGGCTATATATGTATTATTTCTGTATTATTGTGAAGATTCTGGCTTTAATTCTGTTATTACTTTTGGCCATGGCCGGATCATCGCATAGACAAACGAGAAAACTGTCTAGGACCCGATCAATTTTCAAAATATTTGTAAATAAGATACGAGTATTTTACTTTTCTGTTGGACTACTGTATATACGATAATAAACAAAAAACGTAAATACATTTATTGCTTGTTATATGGTTATTGTGAATTCTAAAATCTGAAAAAAATAATGTGTTCGTGTGTTTCTTCTTATTGAAACTAAAACTCCCAATAATTTAGAATTTTTTTTTATAATCATAAGAATAATATTTAGTAACCGCCGTTTCTCCCGCATTTATAAATTTTCTAATTTTACGTGAAAAGAAAAAAATAGAAAAGTTAGATACACTCGGATCTTACTCTCAATGAAAATGAGATTAAGATTTTGTAGGCTATATGACAGCGGAATATGTATTGAAATTTGTCGCTCCACCCCTGGGATACATATGTATCTGGATACCAGATTTTGCTCTAATAAAAAGTGCGTAGCTCCCCTGAGTGGCCAATTTTTAAAGCTTCATAAAGCGAAGTTCACTTTAGGTAATGATATAATGCCGGACGGCAACAAAATTGATCGCCCCGCTGCTGAGATATACATATATTAATCTTTATGTTTCTTTCTATAAGCAGGTGCACAGCGCCCTTCAACAAAAAATTTTTGAAACTATACATACATATAGAGCTGAAGGCCCCCTTTGTAAAACGCAGCGCCCTCCAGCGGAAAATTTGTGTTATATATGTATGTATGTACATAATAATAGTTTTTTAATAGTATTTACTATTATTTTTAGTCAAAGTGCTTAGCAACATTAAAATTATAGTTTCTGAAATATTGTATTAATACTGGTTTTATATCATTAAATGAATAGTATCTCATTTTAAAACAAAAGTACGTGACATAATATTTTGATATGATATACCATTAAATTAAGAGTATTTACATATTTTTAATACATAACCCATTAATATAATAGTAAACACATAAATTCAATCGTATGGATACTATTAACTGCGTAATAGTATGTATCGCATACTATAAAATTAAACTGGTCAAATCATTGAAATAATACTACATATAAACTTAAACAGTAATGGAATGGAAGTATTAAAATTATATTGCTATACTATAAATAAAATAGATGAAATACTATTGAGTTTAAAGTATTTCTAGTAAAATTAGATCTCCGTATTATTAAATAAATAATAGTACGCGTCTCATGGGAATAATAGTACCTTAATTTTTAAAAACTATTAAATTTAATAGAAAAGCTTTGTTTTAATAGGAAAAACCTTTTATTTCTTGTACTATAAAATCAATAGGCGTACTGTTGACGATTTTATGGGACGTTTTTTTCTGTGTGTGCATATTAATAATTAAAGAAAATGTAATCCCTACGAAAAACGAAAGCTTTTCTTAAATTTTTTTATCGAAAGGTCAAACGTACATAAATCACGCTATTGGCTGCGTCAATTTTCGAAAAACAATTTTAAAAATCGCGACTTGACTTTTTGTAGCAAGAAATGAGCAGTTTGGTACTCATTGCACAACGTCAAATATTGTAAATTAGACTATTCTATTATTTAGACGCATTACCAAAAGGAACGTATTTGCTTTTCACAGAGCAAATCTTTGTGTATCATCAATATATAGATTTATCATCAAAATATACAAGTATTTTTTTGTTCATCATATGAAAATATTATTAATATAATATTTACATCACATTGTATGCACACGTAAGCAGGCTAAATCGTCATGGCCCGTGTTAAATATAACATTTGTCAACTGAAGCAGATCATTTAGAATTTAAATGTGTATTCTGACAACTACATTAGAACGTACATACATACATATGTATGTATGTACTTGTATATAGCTGCTCGTACATTGCGATTATTTTTGAATTCATCCCATTGATGACGTTTTTATTCAGCTTACATTATATAAATCTGGTGAGATGATTCGGAAAAATTTATCAATTTAATTGTGTATAAATTACCGATTCTTTGCTAACGTGATTTTGTATAATAGAAAATCGATTAGTTGTAATTTGTTAGCCTTTCATAAAATTCCGTTTCGGACTTTAAACATTTTTTGGTTTTTTGTTTATTTGGAGATTGAAGGTAATAATTCAAAATAGATAAGAGGTATACATGTATGTATATGAGGTCTGTTCGAAACCTATCGCGAATTTCCGCGGCTTACGTATGTATATTTGATTTTTAATTTTTTGTGGCGTTATGTTGGTACTCATGTCCCTCACTTAGAGTCTCCGCACAACCAAACTTCGCAACGTCAAACGTCTCTCTCTCGCTTAACATTGCCCTTAAATAAAAAACGCAGACGTTATCGAAGTTTGTTTACATTTTCATCAACTTGTAGTTTCTTGTTGTAAGGTATTGACGAAGAAACAAAAAACTGTTGTTAAACATTACACATTACACTCTGGCCTCACGGATCAATAGATGGATATCAATATATGGATATTAGTTAATAGAGGTATTAAAACAACCACTCAGCATCCCGTTGACAGATGTTCCCGCATTATGGAGGTGCATATAATCGATACATATTTATATGTAGAGATATACATATGTATTTTTATATATCAATTAATAAAACTAAATATAATTAGGCAATTCACAGTTTCTGTCATAAGCTATGAGGTCTTAAGTTATGACTTTTAACTGTAAACAGTTCTTTTTTAATTTGTTGATCTTATTGTAAAAATCTGGCAGATGTTTGAGATGTTTGAGTATGAACAGCTGTTTTTTTATTATATAGCTGTTATACAAATTATATTTGATACAAAAATTTGTAGATTAAAGTCAAAGTTAAAATGCCAAAAATATCCATGAGCGATTCTTTTTTTTTATAGTTCTGAAATGCAACGATGTAAATGCTTATTCTGTTGAATATTTTTTTTTTTTTAATTTTTACTAACTTGTTCACTCTCCAACTCATTTAAATTTGGCTTATTTGAATTTTTGATTTTTTTTTAACGTTGAACTTTTTTAACGGACAACAAATTTTATGTGACTCTCATATAAAATTATAGGTTATGATATTTTATGACTAATAAGGGGTAAATGTTAATTGCCTAAATAATTTATATTTATTAATATTGTTTTTTTTGTTTTTTATTTTTTTTTTTTTTACAATAAATATTGTATGATGGACTAATATTTTTATAAATCGTCCATTATATCATGTTGACTTTGTCACACTTATACAGTGCAATGTGTTGCAATAAAAATTGCAGTGTGCTTAGGCCACAGTTCGGGCCTTAACTGACACTATACGTCTCAACGTAATTAAACATTCCGGCAATTAAAGAAAAAATATTCGCCTGAGGTATGAGGAACATCTTCCACTAGCGGAAATGATAAGAAGAAGAAGAAGAAGAGGTTCTTGCAGATATGTATATGTGATTACGTAGTAATCGACTGCCGCGGGTTATCCGAGTGGGTGTCTTGAGAAAAGGAATTACGTAAGTATGAACCCAGTTGCTAACTTTTTTTTTTGGTTAAATATAAAAATCATACTCTCTCTCTCTCTCTCTCTCTCTTTTTCTCTCTTTCTAAATACGTATATTTATATTTATTTGTCGATTGCTTGCTAAATATAAATATGGCTTTCTAAAAATAGAGAATGTGTATAAACGCTGCTTATACAATAACGTCAAGATCATGGGATCCACAACACTCCGACAGATGAACACCGTGTGGCTTTATGACTTTATGGATTTCGATGACCCAGAAGTCAATCGGACTAGTATGAGGCTAACCATCGGTTAGCCCTGTCTCTAAAGAATATGAAATCTCTTTGTAATTAAAACCTTGTATATAAAATGAAATAACAACCTATTATAAAAGCTCAATTTTGTAAAAATGTCCTTATCGGAATATTTTGAAAATGTTTATCGATTTGGAAGGCGGGGGTAGGTGCTGGCAGCCCCCGATGTAAGAATATAAGTACGCAAATCAAAGGAACTGGATATTTGAAATTTAATAGGCAATAACAATTTTGACCAATTTTCGCATTTGTTATACTGTAGAGATGAAAAGGAATTAGTTTTAAATTTAATAAAATAATCCATTAGTTCTTTTATGAAATTCTTGTGTTTGTCGAAAATGGTCGACGTTAAAATTATGATCTCTTCAAAATTCAAAAAATTACGTTTTGTTTGTGAAAGATGGCGTTCCCGGCATCAAACTTATACTCAAGAAGTGCCAAGTTTTTGACTTGAGTATAATAGCGGCGGGCCACATTTAAAAAAGGCATGGCCCGCGGGCTCCATGCTATGACAGGCCTGGTTTAAGGCGAAAAAGTGTTTTCAACTGTGAATGACGAAAAGGCAAAAGACAAGAAATGTGTTGCGCTTGTTTGCCACATTTTTGTCCATTCAAGTATAAAACACTGGAGAGGTTAATTGAAAATAGTTCCTGAATTCTCGAGACAATATTTTAAAAAAAAGGTTTTGAACCTTCCGAAATGGTTTGCGAAATAACATATAAACTGAGATACGATAAAATTTGAATTTAATTCAGAACCATCATAAAGCCGCAGATTTAGGGATTAATCGATTATTATCGAAGGAAGTTTACAGACCTACAGACCTATCATATGAAATGGAATTGGAAGTATGTATGGAATAATCTCCCTGCACACATCTTTCCGACCGCTTATAGTAAAAAAACCCCCTTCTTCCCGCATTGCGCACCCTAAAACAACCAAGTTTGGTTTATTTTAATGCTAAAAACAATAAGAAATAATTAAATTCAATTCCCAAAATATTACAATTGTCTACGATAATACACATATGTATATACATACATATGTACGCACACGAACTGGGTCTATCATCAACCTCTTAAAATCATGCAATCAGAAACGTTGGAGAAACGTCGCTTAACTGAAATATTTTTCCAGAACTTTTAAGAGCAAGCATTTAAACACGATCATATGTACATCCATATATATGTACGTATTGTATAATATATGTAGATCCTATTGTATAATATAGATACTATATATATAACTTTGTATTTGTGTACGCAAGAAAAGCAGCAACGCGTTTTCAAAATTCAATAAACATAACTAAAATTGTGCTTCTTTCCTTTCCTTCCAGGTGAAAAATCTAATAGTTTTTATTTGCAGAGACATTTAATTATTGATTACGGAGTGGAAAAATTAATTGTTTTGTACTGAAAGAGAGTACGAACGTACGATTCTTCCAATCTTAACGTAATAAACAAATCAGTCTGTTTGTAGGTAGTCAGCCGCACGTTATCGCCGTAGAGCGTCGTAATCTCTCGCAGACTATGAACTGAACTGATTGCTGCTCGGCTTCTCTATTTTTAATAATTTCAGATATTTGTAAACAAATTGAAGTTGTCAACAATGCGTTACAATCGCCAGTATTTAATAGTATTAAATTTTTGTAACTCATCGATAAGTTACGAAATATTGTACTTATTCATTCTAAGGAATTTGCTACTTTCCAAAATATTGGTAATTACCTTCATTGACCGACCGGCGACACTAAGGAAGAAGCCCTTCGTTTTTGTAACAATCACTTTTCTCAGCTCAGCGCTGGTGAAAACTGGTCGTTCCAGGATGACGACCGATTTGAAGGAACCGCGCGACACTCGTTTGAAGAGCGATGTGGACGGATGTGCACTGAGAAGTTTTTGGCACAGTACCGCCGCGGCGGCACTGATAATTAAGCTTAATTATCGGTATAGTGTTGCTGCTTTGCCTTCGGATTCGCAATCGTGAGAGTATGGAAATCGCAATCAAGAGAGTATGGTATGTACAACAAAACTCGAAAAAGAATGTTTCATTTTGCTTTCGTGCACGTACAAATTTTAATCTCTTTCTGTCGACGGATTGGAAGCCTCAGATGCATTCAATTCGCGACGATAACAGCAAGAATAATTCATTGCAGTATTTTTGTCTTTGCACAGCATTCTTAAGTGTATCGAAACAGTACGCATATGACGGACGAAGAGAAATGGCGGCGCTGGGCAGGGAGAGAGGCAGGGATACTATAGGAGGAGACAACATTTAAAGTATATTATGCATTTATATATGCATTTACGTATGCATTTTCAAAGAATCAGAGCAGGCAACTGACTACATATGCAATCGCACATAACATACATACCAAGCATACATACTTATGTACTCGTATATTAATCAGCAGAGCACCTTGAGACAAATAGCCTTTAACAAAATTTAGTGTATTGTGGTACAAATTTATTTATTAATATAAAATAGTCTTAGAATTATGAATGTTTATCCTTTTAATGGCAGCAGCAGCATCGACTAATTTCCAAATAATTGTACAACATAACATTGAAAAAAGCGTTGAAGCATTGAAAAACAGCTTAAATCGGAGATAATTAGAAGTTTTAGCAAAAGCAATATTTAATCCGAACAATAAATTTAATTATTTCATTACACAGATTACTTTTTTCTAACCATTTATTTATTTATCACTCTTGGGCAATGTTTTTCGGAAATTATATTTTTTATTTTACGGCCAAAATTGATAAGAAAAGTTATAAAGAGAAGCAAAAATAAAAAGGTACACAAATACAGAACCATTCTACCAAAAAGTGTAGAGTGAGTGCATTCACTTTGTTCTTTCATATCTATAGTATTGTATTAAAGGGGAGTGGTAGATGCCAGAGACGTATTCAGCTTTGGGTTATTCGGGGAAGGGGATCTCTTAAAATTTTTTCCAGAATTTAATATTTAGACAAATTGAGAAACTATTGAGTATGTAGCGAAAATATAATAAAACAAATACGAGTGCTGAAGCTCATACGTCTGGCCGAAGCTCATAGGGCACCATACACCACCTTCTCCTATCGAATCGATAATAAAAAAGTGGGCGGGTCATTTCATTTACAGATAGTAATTTTTTCGATCTATTTGCAACACTGTATTCCGCAGTGCGCGTGGAATTTTTTGAGACAAATCTCACAAAAATGGTGAATTCGGCAGTGAAATTTGAGCTTCTGGACTACAAGCTAAGAAAGCTTCGAAAATATATGCGTTTTTAATTGCTATAAAAAGAAGGCGTGCTCTTATTCGATTTTCCCAATTCTCCATCCCAAAAACCGCTCTATGGCAGAGAATATATGTGTTGAATTTTATGACGATACTATTCGTTGCACCGTAATCGCGATTTCTGTTGCCAGTGAACGGACCATGCCCACTTGTAGGACACTGCTTGAGCCGATAATGACGGTATTAAAATTTCTGCTTTACTTCAGAAGAGTGAGGAAAATACGAGCAGAAACGAGGTGAAAGAGGTTTGGTGGCGAAATGTTGGGCAAGCTGATAAATTTCTCCTTTTATATACAAAATTTAAAGTTGACATATTATGCGAAACACTTCCCCACGCAGATTTTTTGAATTCTCTCCCACGTATTTTAAACGGAAGCAGTTTGCTGCATGCAGAAATTCTGCACATGTGTTTTGGGCATTAACCTTTTGCAATAGGATGTCGCCCAGTGGTCCAGAAAACAAATTCTTCGGCCAAAAGTCTGTAACTTTTTTGTAACGGATGGACATTTTTTAATGCTGTTTCTTGCAATCGACAAAGAGCTGTTGATGTGTCGAATATCTCGATAGAGGTTTCAGGGTCAGAGCTGTGGGGCCCAAAGTTAAAAGTTTGAGAAACTTTTTTGACTTTTTTGTTAAAAGAGGTAGCTAGTAGTAACTTATGAAATTTTTTGTGCTTACCTAGGTTTATGTTAATTTTCTTGATCGTTGAAAAGAGTTCTATTTTTTGAGGTTTAGAAGCTATATATCTCCGTCATTTGTAAAAATTTCTTTTTTTTTATTGTTATAATATGTATATAGAACAGAGAGAAAAAAATGTGTATTTTTGTATTTTTTTGGAAGAAAAAAAAATAAAAAAAAAACAAAAAATTAAAAAATTTATAGTGTGTCAAGTGACAACAAAACAATTATTTTGTTCTAATAGCCATTGAAACGATATTCACTTATTCCCGCCGGTTTTGTACCAGCTTTTTTAAACAAACTACCCTGTTCTTAATTTGCTCCTAAAATTAGCTCCTTGGTCAAAGAGTTTTTGAGAAAATTAATGTCAAAATTTATATTTTTCAAACAAATTTTTTAACGCAATCTTTGTTTTAAATTACGTGAATAAGATTAGTTTTTGTTTCTCCAGTGAATTCGAAATAATAAGTTCTATGTAAAAAAAAAATTTTAAATCAATAACTTTTTTAAATTAAATGTACTAAGAAGAACTGCACTTAACTTAAATGCATTCAGAAATATGCCATAACTTTTTTTATCTTATCTGATTTTATATACATATGTACATATACTCGTATGTACTATTTTTGGTTAAATACGAGTATTTAAATTTATTTACATTGCATGCGTAACTGATAAGAAAACATTCGTCGAAGTGGTTTAGCGTAAAGAAAACTTAAATTGGAAAAAATATCTTCTTAATATTGTGATGTTGTGTCACCGCGGCAGACGGCAGACGGCCTCCGCCGCCCCAACCCTGGTCCAACACTGCTTCCAACCTTGTGCAAGCTTAAATTGATTAATTTCGTATGGCGGTGAATCAATTTCTACATTTTTTAGGCAGTACGGCATCAAAATGACGAGTTGACGTATTACGTAACCACTAAAGCAGGCCATCGGTGACTTTTTTAAAATGTTCATTATTTAAAAAACAGAGAAATGGTAACAACAGTAAGTCCCAAAACACGTGTGCTCTGGTGGCGTATGCTATAAGAGTTCCACTTAGGAACTATCTAAATTATTTTTCAGCAGCACCTATTGTAAATTATGTTACGGATTGTAAATCGTATTGTGAGTCTTCGTGTAAAGGCTTTATTAATTTGTTTCCCCAAAAAGCGTTATTCAGCTTGAAATTTAGGTTTACAAATTTTCGTTACTGTTGCAGCGTTGATTGGGCTTTAGCCATAAGAGCGTTTTATCGAACTTATTGTTTCATTGATATTGCGCCTACCTTTCCGGTTTATGCTGTGTTTGACCTTTTAAAACCTTTTTAAAACGGTAATACGCCTTTTGGCAGAGAAAGGTTTTGATGAAACAACGAGAAACAGTTGTTTCTTTGTTGTTTTACGTTACGCTCTTAGTCTACGCGAGAGCTTAGGCTAAGCCTTAAATACGCAGAATAAAACACAAATAGAAGTTGACATCCAGTGCGTGGCGGCTGGATTCGCCCCTACGTCGCCACAGCAGTTTACCAGGCGAGCTTCTACTCTACTCAGCCATTGAGAACTCTCTCTCATTTTTCGATTTATGAAGGCAACAACAAAAATTTCGCCGGTTTTACAAACAAACGGCTGCAACGAACGAGTATCATCGGTGATTGTACTAAATGACGGGCTGTCGCTAATGCTTTGTATTAAAAATAGCAAACCCAACTCTCTCTTATATTTCGCCAATCCAAATACGAGTACTAAGAGAGAGTAAAATTTATTAAAAAATATACCGCTTAGGTGAGATTGGAAAGATAATATTCAAGAATCACGGGCTGTAGACCTCTCATAATCTCTTCATGTATTTATGCTCGTTGCAGATGGTAACAGGAATGGTAACAGAATAAGACCGATAAGGTAATGTTTTTAATAAACGTTAAATAAACAAATTTCATTTTTTAACTTTAATTAACTAAACACTTTATAAAGCGAGGGTAGAAACACAGAATCGGAGTCTTTCAAAAGTCACAAAAAAGCATGAGCTTTCGTCACTGATTCGGAAATAAATTATCATCAGCGCATTTTATCATGCTTATGCTACAAAGTAATAAAATATGTCCCCTAACCCCCCACCCCCCTCCGGCAAAATTAAATAAGTTCGGTAATACAATTTTTTTAGTAGTTCTTTGGGTGTGTTTGTTTATGTATAGACAAATTTATGGAATTGAAACCAAAGAATAACATAATTCTATTATTCCTAAAGTGATAAAAATTTATATTGCTTTTGTCACTATTTGGTATAATGCGTAATTCTTTTCCAATTTTATGTAGGCTAAAATTAAGAGTGGCTGTTACTTCACCACGTAGTACGTAATTACATCCCATACGTAATAGAGAGTGAATGGTATCACCTTATATTCATATTTTTGGGGACAATAAAATTAATACAGCGAAAAAAAGCATGGCACAAACGTAAATATTGTAAATATTGGTCTAACTAATCATCAGTAGGTTTTAAAGTGTGAGAGGTGTTTGTCACTGCCGGCACAATACTGACCTTTTTGTGTTAATCTCTATCTTCACCGCTCTAGAGCTCCTGATGTGATGTGAAAAATGCTTTGCTTCGATAAATTTTGGAGTTTGCTTTTTATCGAATATTTTTGAAATAAAACATCTCATTTGTTCTCTGAATTCTCTTCTGCTTAGTTTGCAGAATAAAACACTTTCGTTTTCAACTAACGTCACAACTGACTAAATATATTTTTTTGCGAATATATCGTATAAATGTGTTTGCATGAAATACGGACATTACGCAAGAAAAATTTTAGAACCAAAAATTTAATATTAACAAAACATTATTTCAATTTCAACCGAATACTTGCATTTTTCGCGGATAACAAAAACACTAAAAAACTTATTATTTTCGTATGTACTCGTATACGAAACAACAAACGGCGGCAGTAGAAAAGGCAAGGACGTTACGCCAACGTCCTTGAACCAGGATTATTCCGAATTCCAAAAAAAAACAACGAGAATTATCAAAGAAGCGAACAGGCGAAGAGTTGAAGGCAGACAAAATTCGAATAATTTGTATTTTTGCTATCCACCGCAGTTGTCGTCTTCGGGCCTGCGTCGCGTCGCCTACTTTTCGTCTTCGTTGATATGCGCAGTGTCATTCAAGGGCGTATCAAGGTCACAGCGAGAGACCAACCCCCAGCTTCAGTCTACACAACAGCCTTGCTGGTGACTGTTTCTCTTTCTTCTCTTTATACCTACAAATTGAGTTCATCTGCTTAGTTTATACAGTTAATTGTCATAACGACTTGAAAGATTTGAATGGATTTGATATTCCAAAATTAAGCAGCAGTCCTCTATTCGTCTTTTTTGAACTTGTTCTAGTATAATTGTAATGCAGCAAGATGAATTTCTCTCGGGAAATTGTTGACGGGAATGATTCCAAAGACACTACCTTTTCGATCTTAAAATCTATAAAGTACTTGAAGCACACAGAATACCAATAGCTGCACTTTAGCTAATTATGTATTTCCTGGAGCGCAGAGAATCACTAGAGAAAATGATACTTCTCTGACTACTTTGTTTTGCTTTGTCTCCTCTATCGGTTGGTGATGAAAGGGCAAATTTGCAAACAATTTCAGGTTTTGATTGGCGAATGCAAAACGCGTTTTGTTAGCTTGCGGTTTGTAAATCTAGATGTAGATTTTTGCGCCATCAAAACATTCATTATTAAATAATAAATGTAATGTAAATATAATCTAAGTATTACATTTTAAGGCTACTTCAGCAGCTTTTGGCCATCAGTCAGAAAAAGCTGGGAAAGGTTATTGGGAAAGTTAAATCATCGATTAACGAATGGAAAAACGGAAATTTCGAGCTAATTAAAAAAAATAACACTAAATTCAGAAAAGCAAGAGTTTTTAAAAATATAAAAAGTAAGAGTATTTGCGGGTACGCCTATAAACTTAGGCCGGTGCGTCCATAAAATAACTGAAAAAGTAAGTGAAAATACATGTACGTCGTACATCGAATTAAAAAAAAATAAAATAAAAAAGAATTCAAAAGTTAATATGATAATTTACCTACATATATAAACGCGGTGTTTAGTCTGCCTATTCAAGGCTATCTAAGTACAATGTTAAACAATTGAAATGCCCTTACCTAACTTTAAATTTTTTGATATATTAAATTGCATGATATCATTGATTTTTGTTTATTAAGGCCCGTTTTCTTCACTCCCAATTAAATTTAACTGCGTTTAAAAAAAGGCAAATTAGTAAAATTCGTTTTCTTCACTCTCAATTAAGGTGTTTAACTAAAGAAATGACAGCTTTCTAATTGCAAATTGAAGAAAACGATTGAGGAATTAGCTAATTCACGATTTCAGTCAGTTAAGGCCGAAACTTTAACAGAGGATTTTTCTTGTTGTCGTTTTCTTCACTCACAATTAAAATTACTTTTTTACAACAAAACAAGTAAGAGCGTTAACTTCGGCCTGGTCGCAGCTTATATACCCTACATCCAGATCTGGCGAAGTGATAACAAAAAGTGGGCGGGTGATATCTACTTTAATTTTATTTACTGATAGTAAATTTTAATCTATTAACTCGTTTACAACACCGGTTTTCTCAACAAACACCTCATTGTATGGTATGACATAAAAAAACTTGAAACCAGTGGGCTGACAACGCCCATTTAATTAGTATATTTTATTATAAGATGGTAAACTCCGAAATAAAATTGAAGTTTAGAATTCACTCTAAAAGCTGAGAAATTGTGCTATAGCAAGGATGAATACATATTTGCTATAAAATAAGGGTGTGGCACTGGCCCGATTCTCCATTTTCAATACCAAGGATAACAAAGAATATTCGTACTAAATTTCATGACGATACCTCTATTCGTTCTCCCGTAATGCAAATTTTAACAGACGGACGGACAGACAGACAAACAGACAGACAGACAGACGGACAGACAGACGGACGGACAGGGCTAAATCGACTCAGGAGGTGTTTCTGAGGCAGAATGTATATACTTTCCTATACTTGCCACGTCTCCTTTAATGCGTTACAAACGGAAGAACAAAGTGAATATATCGTCATCCCTTCGGGTGTAGGGTATAAAAAAAACATGGAGAAGGCTATTAATAGTTGTGAACAATCAAATGAAATTCAGTTTGTTTTGTTTTGTTTTAAACCACAGAACGCGAAAAGCCCGTGTACGCCGGTGAATTTAAAATTAGTGTCCTATTTGAATTATTAAAACAATAAATTTAAAGGAATCAAGTTCAAATTTGGTTTAATTGCTGCGTACATGGATCCGAATAGCTTTGAATATGAGTGCATCTGTGCAATTTTTACTTCGCGTTCTGTCTGCATCGGTAAAAATTGAAGCACGTGCATGTGTTGATATTTCCTTGGTATACAAATTCCTCGCATCCCCTGAGCTTTCAAGAATCCTGTGCTTCTTATGCCGTAAAATCTTTAAAATTTTCATATACATTTTTTTTGTTTTTCAAAATTTTTTAAATTTTCAAAAATCTTTGAAATTTATTTTTTTGAATTTTCTTTAGAGTAACACGACATATTCCCCAGTAGTTCAAAGCTTCGTCGAAGACATTGTCCTCGAAGACATCTTGCAAGACAAATTCCTATTTGTCGGCAAAATTTTTCATTGGCGACATGTTTAGGGACACGGAATACAAGCTGTCCCCAATCGAACATTGTGAGGGACACGTCCTGCAGGTTGTCCTGCTAGCAACCAAAAATTGAAAATTAAGCATAGCAACGAGCATTTGTTATTATGACTTTTCAAATCTACTTCAACTTTTTTCCAATTTTCAGTCGTTTGTTGATTTTCAATTGTGACTGATATAAAAAAAAAATATGACAAACCAAGCGGCTCTCAATAGCCTAGTGGAGTAAGTGCTCGCCTAGTAATATTGAGAGTGAGGGTTCGAATCCCGCAACGGCCAATTTACAAAAATTTCTAAATAAAATTTAAATTAATATTTCTCTGAAAAATATCAAAAAATAAAGTCCTAGAGACGATTCTGGTGGTGCTATGGTAGTTTCTAGGCTATTTTTTTTTATTTTCTGCGGCGACATTTTCGTTAATTGCCATCGAAGACAACATTGAGGACACTGTCGCTCTTGTTGTCGTCGAAGACAATATTGAGGACACTGTCGCTCTTGTTGTCGTCGAAGACAATATTGAGGACACTGTCGCTCTTGTTGTCGTCGAAGACAATCGAGACATTCGTATGAAAATGTCCTCTAAGACAAACATAGGTTTGTCTTCCAGGTGTCCTCGACGACGGCCATATGTCTTGCACGCGTCTTCGAAGATGTCTTCGAGACATGAACTACTGGGTCAATGAGGATGTCTTGTTCTTCTTCTTCTTATGCCACAGAATCTTGAATAGTACAAATTTTTAAACTAATTTTAAATTAACTTGCTGATGAGCTAGAGACTTTGAACTAGAAATTTTAACCATAGATTAGAACTGGATGACAATGCAAAACCAAGCATAAACTAACCACTCATGTCCAGTTTCAGGCAAGAAATGAGGGCCTTCTAAAATGTCGCCACAATTCTTGTTACATGTTTTTTAATATTACCAATCTGCATGTACTTATACGTAAAAAAAAAAAAAATGTCGCTACAATTTTTGTTCCGCGTTTTTTAATATTACCAATCTATACATTATTATACGTATTTGGCTCTTTAAAAAAATAATTTACCACATCCGGGGGAAAAATGGCTCTTAACTCCAGAAATGTTGCCGACCCTTGGTCTACTAGCAGTTTAAATTTTATCTTGTGCACAAACCTTCCGGAAGAAGTCTGCATATAAGAACTACAGTAATACAAAGACGAATATAGTAAAAGCAAAAGGCGATTACAGAGGCATTCCAAGAGTCACTAACTATTGAAATCGTCTTTTAAACGATTGAAATCTAAATCAATCGTATTCCAAGAGTCACCGAAATAGTTGAAATTCACCTAAAAGGTTGAAGTTATCGTTTTTTCGTATTCCAAGAGACGATTTTATCGGTTTTTTCGTCTTAAAAAAGACGATCAGAAATTAGCTCTCCTTCCCTAATAAAAATGTAATATTTCAATGAAAAATCTTGTTATATATTTTTTATTCGTTCGTATAGTTATTATTTTTTAATTTTATTTATAAAATAGATATTAAATAATAAATAAATAAATAATATTAATTCTAATTTTGAAATTTATTATCTTTTGCATTAGTCCAGTACTATAGTATTTTTGCCTAATTGCTTCAGTTGCCGAGCTACAGTTGAAGGTAATAATATAATTCTCAGCGAGTGAGGCATGTGAGAAGGATGACCGTGTAAATCGCATCAATGGGAATTTTCTGTTACCTTTTTTGTATATTTGGTTATTTGAGTTGAGTATACATAAAGTACAATTTGGCCGAACAGCTGTAATTAGGCTGAAATGTGGGTAACTCTGGTTCCAAATTTGACATCTGCTGGAATTTAATTTACAAAAAAGGTATTTATGGTCGATAACTTCTAAATTGGTTTTTTAAATACCTAAACTCTTAAACTCTTTCTTCACCAGGTTTATTAAAAAATTCGAGCTATTTCGTGATAGATTAATCAATTTCACGTTTCGTTTGTCAAGACTTAAGGAATTCCTGACAGCGAAGGTTGGGACTCTGAAATACAGGTTAATATAAGAAATGAAGAGAATAGCTTAGCATAGCATATTATATGGGCCATGGAACCATGTAAAGGAAAACGAATTTGAAAAGCTCAGCAAATGAGTGTGTTCTGCCAGTTTATTTGCGCCGCCTCGTAAATTGGCATTCTATGATTTGTATCAGAACGGAAATTGTATGTAGGTCTCTCCATCCATATCAGTTCCATGATATTCTGCGACCAAATTGAGCATAAACCATTAAATAACGGTTAAGTAATTACAATTGCTAAACCATTATGAACTAACCTTACATAAATTTCAAGTCCTTTAGTAGCAAAAAGGCCTATAGGCTTAACCATAAACGATCTCGGCAGTCCAAATATGGCAAAGATGCACTTAACTTGTGATTTTAACATAAAAAGTTTCCAAAAGTTTTTTTAAGTCTAAATTAGTTTATCTTCAGAACTTTCAACTATTCATTTAAATTTCCAGATCTTCACTTGCATTATGCTATTCGACTATGACGACTCTTCTTCATTCCAGTCAGATCTTTAGGAAAAGATAATCTTTAAATTAGATGACACTAATACACAAGTATTAGTGTGTAAAACAGGAAACAAATGGAATACTCAGATATCGTTTACGGAAAGTTTACTATTCCGGAAGATATCTACAAAATTATTACAACTCCCATCTTCCAAAGGCTGAAACATATTAAACAACTTGGATTGCTTTATAAACTTATTCCCAATGCAATTCATACGCGCTACGAGCACTGTATTGGGTACGTACTTCAACATACTCTCTGCATTATTTTTCACAAGCCAAGATGGGATCATCTTGGTAATTTAAAACATTTTAGAACTTATAATCGCGCCAAAGAAATGTTGGACAGAATTGAGCAAAACACGGCTTGGCTTAAAGCAATACCATCCAAATATCGGAAGGCTGTCGAGGTAAGCTCTGCTAACTATACTGGGTACACGG
This sequence comes from Conops quadrifasciatus, assembly GCA_949752815.1. Classification (NCBI taxonomy): domain Eukaryota; kingdom Metazoa; phylum Arthropoda; class Insecta; order Diptera; family Conopidae; genus Conops; species Conops quadrifasciatus. Next base: position 19,057,536 of record OX457079.1, read on the forward strand.
TTTGACTTGACATATCACTACAGATTGCTGCTTTATTACATGATATTGGCCATGGTCCATTTTCACATTGCTGGGAACATATCGTTGAAGATTTCCATGTATGTTGATACAACAATTACTTAAAACATAGAAAGAATATACAGTAGTAGCAATACGTTTTACGTAGCATGAGCAAAATGCCCTGCCATGCGTCGATTGCGTTTTTAAGGAAGTCGAAGGATTCGAAGACTTGCGAGATGAAAATAATTTTGGCATCGGGTTGATCAAAGCGCTCATTTTGGGAGATATCACACTGATGATGCAGCAACCAATTGAGGCAGAATTTAACTTCTTATTCGAGGTTTGTATGTTGGTTGTAGCGTAGATTAATACTTCTGTGATTTTTCTCAGATTGTAAACAACAAAAAGTGCAAGATCGATGTGGACAAATGGGACTATTTAAAGCGTGATTATCACCATCTGAGCTCTTACTTGGAAGAGGCTAACTGTGTAATTAACATGGATTTCGATGATTTATTTTTAGGTTGGTCCCTATGTAATTTAGAAGTTTAATTGAAAAAAGCCGGTTCATTTGCAGAAGCACGTGCCAGCGACAATGGAAGGCACATTCAGTACCGATATAGGGATTATGAAAAGATACATGCGCTTTTTGAAAGTCGATTTCAACTGCACCTTAATTGCTACCGGCTGCCAAGAAATATCGTGTGTGAGCAAGTTATGCGAGAGATTATTTGGAATCGGTTGCATGGTCTTATAGATGGTGTAAAAATAACCAAAATCCAAGCGGACAGAATACCAGAATTTCTTCAACTGACTGATGGTAAGATCCTGGATATGATGGAGGCAGATGAAGTGAATAAATGGATGCTGGACATCATTAACATTGAATGTATAAGCGATGAAAGAGAAGAATTGGTTGGGTAAACATCACTGAACAGTCCTTTCTATTTAATTTATTTGTATATACAGCAGGGTGCGCCCGAATACATGAAGGTGTATGACAGCATCAGCGCCGCTGGTAGCGAAATGCCAAGTGATAGAGAGCTTCAGTTTTATGGCAATGAAAGGTATCGAATGAAAAAGGTTACCGATTTTAACTTCCGACTTTTACTTATCATTTCCAGAGATATGAAAATTGTTAATTGCAACAGGGGGCTGCTTATTCGCACAAGCAACTTCCGATTTCGTTCGATTAAGGCTTTCAACTCTAACAAAATGAATAATAAAAATCAGGAATAATTAATAAATATACTATAATATCGTATTATAAGACAAATTTTAGTACAATGTTCCGGAGGCTATAGACATGATCCTGTGTATAATAAAACCAAAATCTTATACACCTAAAAGTTCAAAATATTACAAAAGACATTTTTGAGGCAAATTTATCTATAATTGTTAAGAAATTAACACCTATCATAGAGTTTATGATTGTTTAATCAAAGCTTTTGAAATCTTTGGTTTTGCGTGTTTAAAAGTGAGGCGTCCAGTGAGTAACTTCGATCGTAGTTCGGTTATAAAACTTTATTAATTATAATTAACCAGAAAAGAGGAAATTTTTAAAAAGTTTTCAATTCAAAACTTCAATTAAAAATTTGGAATATCAATAAATTTTCAATTCCAAATCGTTATAAAAATTGAAAATAGTCAATATTGAAGTGAAGTAAGTTGATATACAAACCTCCGTGCTTATATCTCAATTTCTTAGCTTGTAGAGTGAATTTTCGGCTAAAATTTTATTTCCGAGTCCACCAACTTAGACTAAAATATACTCTCCAAAATGGGCGTGGCGCGCCCATTTATATACTACACCATATAATAGTATATAGGTGTTTGGTAGGAAAAGCGGTGTTGAAAATGAGTTAATAGATCAAAATTTACTTCCTGTAAATAAAAAGAAAGTAGGTGTTACCCGCCCACTTTTTATCACTTCGACAGATGCGGATGTAGGGTATATGAGCTTCGGCCAGGCCGAGGATAACGCTCTTACTTGTTTTTTCTAATTCTGACAAAGAGTTTCTGAAAAACTCTAATTTTTTAATTTCACAATTAGCGTCCTGCATTTTTCGATCATATCTGCCGATATACGGAAGTTACCTGTAGCTTGTAAACCTATGGATGTGAAAAAAACTAAAAAAATTAAAAATTCTTGCAACAGAAATCTTTTATCCTGTTTCGTTTCGGGGTACGAGATCTCTGGTTGAGCACACCTGTTCCAAAAATTGTTTGGTGATCTAGAATTTAGAATTTTTGCAGTAATTGCAATGACCCATAACTCTTCCCATTAAAAAGATTTTTCCTCTGCAGAGCTATGAATTTTAGTAAATTTGAATTGCTTTAGAAAAGTTCATTAATTATTCATGTAGAAGATCATAACTGTAATATAAATCAATGCATTAGTGGAATTAACATGTTATTTATTATTTTTTATTTATAAGCCAATTTTTAAGTAAGCATTTTAAGTGCCAGCTTAAGCATAACCATGTTATTACTAATAAAAGAGCACATCACAACAACGATAACTATGCAAGTGTAGATATCATGAAAAGATAAAAGAGAGAAACATCACGTTTGGCCATTGTTAATGCCAATACATTTCATATTTCGATCACGGATTGCGATCAACTTCTCTGGGTACAACAAAGTAATAAACTAATTTAATATTTTACATAAAAAATTGGAAAGGATAACATAAACCAGAAAATAAAAATAATTGGAATAAACATTTAACAAAAAAAATGTCCTAAAACAGTAATATACGAGTATGTATGTATGTATATGCAAGGTGGTGGGAATGATCAAGGACTGCCATTGTTACGCCCTAAGGGTTCGTTCCAGCCGCTGTTTTTAATGGCATAAATGCAGCCAGGTACTGCTTGTGCAATCGCTGGCGACAGAATTGGTAGAATTCTATTTCATTGGTGAAGTTGCGTCTCACGATTTCCTTCACCTGTTCGCTCACCATCGGCTTAAAGTTATTCTTGTTGATTTTGGTGAGGTACTCGGCACTACCTGTTTGAGGAGATTTTGGAAATCTGTGAGAGTACCTACTCCCAGCTTACAATTAGTAAATCCAACTTACTGTTATATATTTCTCGTACTCCCTGAAAAAATCGTGGTACATATTTTTCCAGAACGGAGAGCGTCGTGTTAAGATCTTCCAGCACGCCGACCACCGCATACTGGCTTTCGACAGCGTACTTGGCTCGTTCCAGAGCGCCCACTGTATTGAAGGGACTGAAAGGAAAAAGAAATAATTGAAAACGGAATGTAGGAGTCGCGAGCGAAGATTGATTCACGTGCACTCAAAAGCGTGGCCGCAAAAAAACAGGCTCTGTCTGCGATGGTCTCCGATTCCTTCAACAGTAACGCCTTGCGTGTACGTGCACTCTTGGTCGCCAGACAGGACGCAACTCTCGAAGTCCTTCTTCAGCCAAGAGGGATGTGGTAGCGGTAGGTCGGGAAAGGCAGCCTTCCGTTCTACAAAATACCAAGGCGCTCGCACATAGTAGAACCAACTGATTACGCGCTCGATCGGATCGCGCACCACGTTAATGTATATCGGGGTCGGCAGGTTGAACTTGCTGAAGTTTGTGTAGCATACGTGCTTTATGAAAACCGACGGCTCGGGCAGGTCGCTAATTACTTCGGCCAGTTCTTTCTGCTGGTCCTCGGCCAATCGAATTGTTTCCACCTTCTGAACGGCGTCTCGGTTAAACTGGAAATGATTTCGCTCCGACAGTCGCCGCAGCAGCTCCATAAACGTTTGACTACCGACTTTTGGAACTCTGTTGAAGAAAACCAACTCTAACTGGGCCTTTCTAGTGTTATTCAGTTCGTGAACACTCAGGAACTGCATCTGGACCATTTCAAGAGAAAAAGAGAGTACGAAAAAGTGTAACTTTTCAAAATGTAGTGAAATATTTATCGTATATAAAACATATTGAGAAAGATTTAAAAAATTGTTAAGCGTAACGGTCTTTAACTTATGTAAGTATGTAAATAGTAGATACAATATATTGTATACTTATCCTGTAATACTCATAAGCTGTACATGGTGCAAATATGTATGCATTCTTGGAGTTTAAAATAATTTATAGCTGTTAAAAATAATAACAGATGGCAACACTCATATTCATTGCTTATTTCAAGTTTCAAAATCGAAATTATAATTATTTCCACGTATGCACACGATTATCAGTTCGATGAAAATGCAAATTGTAGTTTCGCTGATGAGTTTTGAAACAAATTACCGTCATCGTTTGTAAAGTTTGGTTTAAAGGGGCATCGCCCCCGTATCGACGATTTTTCAATGAATTTTTTGTTTCTATATGTTTCACTCTCATTATTTATACCCTACACCCGAAGGGATGAGGGTATATTCAATTTGTTCTTACGTTTGTAACGCTTTAAAGAAGACGTGGTAGGTATAGACAATTATATATATGTATGTATATTCTGGCTCAGAATCACCTTCTGAGTCGATTTAGCCCTGTCCGTGTTGGTGGGATTAATCTCACCCAAAATGGGCGTGACACGCCAAGTTGGCGTCCCCCCACTTTGTATTATCACTTCGATACGTGCGGGTGTAGGGTATATAATCTTCGGTCAGACTGAAGTTAACCCTCTTGTTTTCTACTTCTAGAACATAATATCAAATGAGGTTCCCAACTTCGGGAAAAAATAGAAATGCACAAAGTGTCAGAACAATAAACTATTCAGTCTTGGTCAGTGATGGCGAACCTTTTTTTGTGTGTGTGTCAAAATTATACTAATTTTATATATAAATTTGACAGTATAAATAGGTAAAATATTTGGTATTTAAGTTTTATTTTGATAAATCTGATTAAATTCGATTTTAAGCAAAATAAATTGCATTGTATTTTATACCTATCTGGAAAATAAAAAATGTTTTGGGAAATGGTTAAATTATAGCATGGGCCATATAAAAAGAACATAAGGTGGCGTGGGTCAGTCTGTAATTCGCAGGTCATAGGTTCGCCATCACTGGTCTAGGTAGTAAGTACTTAGTAAGTAGTAAGTAAAACTTACTAAGTAAGGTAGCAAGTATATTATAATAAAAGTAAGAAATTCTGAAACTCATCATTTTGATAATTATTTTATGTTAATAGAATTCTTTAGAACATTTTTTTGAATCACAGGGTTCCGTGGAGCAACGTTTGAATACCACTGGTTTTATAATAAATATAAATAAATATTGTTAAAAATATATCGCTTGTTATTTTAATAAATAGGCTAGCGCATTTGTAGAGATTAATATTTTATCTGTAGGATATAAATAATAGGATATATCATTTATTAGTATTAATAAAAATAGTAGCAAAAAGAATTAAAAATGTTACAAATCATGGTAAATTAAACTCAACAAATATTTCTTGGTCCAATACTGGCCAAAATATATCTTAATCTAATGTTTTCTGTTCACAATTTTTAATTAATAAGCGAGGTACAGTTGTTTCCTTCGAACCAGAACCGCTATATCGGGCTCTAAATTGTAAAGTTTTATTTTGGAGTCCGATCCTACATTAAGTTTTCATTTACATATATCACATGATATGTCTTCGATCCTATTCTTGACCATAATATTGTTTTCAGCTGGAAACTCTACTTGCAGCAATCTGTGAATTTAAATAGAAAATAAGTACGTTTTTTTGGGAAATACCTCCATACTTACGAAAGAACTCATCGATTACAATTTCTTAAATTTTTCCACGGTCCCTTTGCAGCTTTTCACTGATTACTTAATATGTTGTTAATTTTTCACTTTATGATTGAACATGTTTTACCTTTTTATTTTATTTTATTTTACAAATCTTTTTTCACTTTTTTATTTTAAAACTTCAAAATTGAATAGGGACGGCGCGTGTGGTTTCGGTTCTAACACTTTATTCAGTAACAACCATTCATTAGGTTGCAACTAATTATGGAGCTAATTATCGCGTAACTGATCTTAAATTCTTGACTCATCTTGACTCTTCTACGCAAGATATATGTATGTAGGTCATGTATGTAGGTCATGCTGGGGATGATGTTAGAAGGCTGTGGCAAGACCTTCTTTTGGGTTGTCTACTGAGGCGAAAGTTAGGGTCCAACACTACGAATAGGATCTTTGCACAATAAGATTGTTGGGGGGTCGGGATAGATTGGTGGGCGTGTGTAAAAGCAATCCCATGCTCTTAAAACAAAGCAAAAACCAAGCAAAAGCAAACACGTTGTAGCAAAGAAAAATTGATAATTTGTCTGGCATCTCATGATTTTTTATTGCCCTCCTTCGCATTTACTATTTTATTGTGCCATTCACAGGCATACTCGTAATTCCTTCGCCTTCCGTATACTTGTTCCATCTGTGGGCGTGTCATCAATTGAGTCGAAGTGCCAAGAACTGCTTGTATAAGCGCTGCTTGCAGAAGTAATAAAAGTCGTATTCGTGAGTGAAATTCCGGCGTATCATTTCCTTCACATCAGAATGGATTTTTGGTTTTCTGTTGTTCTTGTTGCGATTCCGTATTTGCTCGTTGTGGACTGAAAGACAATTACCCGTTATAACAGTTATAACAGTTTTGAAAGATGGCCCTTTTGTATATATACTTTGGAAAAGGAGCCTAGCACCACGAAAATATCTCGGTATATACTTTTCGAACACCAACAGCGTGATGTTGGTGTCTTCCCAGGAACCCACCACAGCATAATAGCGCTCCACGTGCTCCTTGGCTAATTGAACAGCGACTGGTGAGTTGAAGGGTCTGCGGAGGTACGAGTAGGTACGTCAGGATTACTTGATGAGACCCGATTTTTTAATCGGGGACAATTCTTACTTACAAGCAGTCGGAATGATGTCCACAGAAGAACAAAGATTGACGCTTGAAGTTACTTACATAGTCCTCGACCGTGAAGGGGACGTACTGGCATTCAGGATCTCCGCTGCGGACACAGCCATTGAAATCCTTCTTGTACCAAGTAGCGGCTTTCAGCGGTCTGTTCGGATACTTTCTATACTCGATGGCATTTTTGTAGGCGCTTCTGGTGTAATAGAACCAACTGATGACACGCTCCACAGGGTCGCGCACCAGATTAATATAAATGGGCGAATGTAATCCGAATTTGGCAAAATCAAGCCAACTCACGTGCTCAATGTAAACAGAGCCTTCTTTCAGTTGGTCTACGTTCTGGGCAAGTTCCTGCTGTTCCGCATGCTTTAGTTGACGTTTTGCCGGTTTCTGTAGACCGGTTCGGTCTATTTTGAAGTCATTGAAATCACTTAATTTCAAGAGCAGCTCCAGCAGCGATTCGCTGCCCACTTTGGCACAACGATTAAAGAATATTACGTCGACTTTGGAGTTCTGGGTGTTGTTCAGTGCGTGCGAACGAAGTTTTGTCAGCTGCAAGACGATGACGAAGGATTAATGGGTATCGGAATGGAATGAAATGGGAAGGCCGAGTCGAAGTCACGGTAGGCGTTAACAAAAGCGGAAGAGAGGAAAGATCTTTGAAGAAGAGTTCTTGAGCAGTACAGTTATTAATTATGTCAACCATAAAAGGGAACAATGCCATGGAAAAACTTATAATGCAATGAATTGTAAATTTCATTCCGGGCATGCAAGTCGAAATCCTCTATGCGCTCCCGAATTGCTTTGGGTTTTCGTGAGGCTTTGCTGTGTCCTTAAGCTTGAGAGCGGCATACTGCTGGTGCAAGCGTTGCCGACAAAACTGGTAGAACTCAATTTCCCGTGAAAAGTTGCGGCGTACCATTTCCTTGATTTCATCACTGACCCGGGGCTTCATCGGATTACTGTTCTGCGGGTCAAGGTTCAAGCCCACTGCAAAGATAGTATGGTATAGGCCTATACAAAAAGAGGCATCTGAATGTCTGACTGTGATAAACTTGTGAAGCGAAGCGGAAGTAGCGCGGTATGTAGCGTTCTAGGACAGCCAGGGTTATGTTGGTGTCCTCCCACGAGCCCACAACAGCGTATTCCTGCTCGACTGTGCGCTTGGCCAACTGAAGCGGCAGCTTGGCATTGAAGGGCCTGAAATAGTTTGATGAACAATTTCGATACTACAGACAGTAAAACATCGATGTGCGCAGCCATTGGTGGTTGGTCCTCCGATGTCCTGCAACACTTACGTGCATCTACGTTTGTCGTGTCCGCAGAAGAAGAGCGTTTGTCGTCTATGGTCGCCCACATGCTCCAAGTCCGATCCCTCGAGATAGACACATGCCTTATGAGCTTTTCGCACGCACTGATCAAATTCTGCATTGACCCACTGAGGATTTGGCATTTCCATTCCGTTCTTGCGTCGCTTGGGCAAAAAGATCCATGGCGCTCGAATGTAGTAGTACCAGCTGATGACGCGCTCCACAGGATCTCGAATCATGTTTATGTAAATGACCCGCGGCTTTCCGCGCTTTGTGAAATTTAGGAAATTTACATGACTGGCGAGCGCAGTGCCGTTCTCTAAACTTGAAATATTGTCGATCAAATCGCCCTCTTCATTCTCGCCGAGAATAGAACTGATGCCGCCGTTTTGCAGGTCGACCAAAACCTGATAATTGTTTAGCTTAGCCAGCTGGCGCATTAGCTTGATCAGCTGTACGCTTCCGGTTCTGGGTACGCGATTGAAAAACAAAACATCGCTTTCTGCTTTCTTGGTGTTGTTCAGGTCGTCGGTATTCAGTCGTTGGTAAACCTGTTGGCCAACTGTGGGCTTTATTTATTCCGAGGAATTGGTAGGATGGGTAATGATGAGTGGTTAGTAGGCAGAAACAGAATGGACATTGTCGTTTAAAATGTCATTGAAACCATAAGCCTTTATGTAGAAATAAAAGACAATGAGGATAGATGAGGATGATGATGGTAGAAGTTTTTACAGGGTAGAAGGTATAAAACATTATAAGAAATAAGAGTCTCATCTTAAGACCCTTCAAAAGGGCGAAAAACGTGGTAAGTTTCGACCATGTAACCGTCTCCCTTTAGAAAACTGTGCCCTGTAAAGAATTTCCATGGAAATAAAGTAAGAAGACGTGTTGAAAGATCCTTGCTTTGATCAATTTCGGGGAATAGCGATATATGTATGTACAGTCGAAAAGCTCTATCGATTCAAGACAGCGGTAGAATTCATCTCGAAATTCAATGAGTTTATTTGCAAATAAATACACGTATTTAGCAATCAATATAAAAAGTCCTTTATACTCATTCGCTTCCGGTTCTGTTATAGAGAAGTACCCGAATTAATCGTTGTAGCTCTGGTCAACATGGCTGCTTTGATCGTTGATTGCCGCATACTGCATATACAGGCGTTGCTTGCAGAACTCATAGAATTCGATCTCCCGGGTCAGGTTCTTTCTTAGGATTTCGCGTGTCTCGTCGCTAATTTTTTGTCTCAGTGGGTTTTTGTTGATTTTAGACAGTCGATCCTTGTCCGCTAAAAACAACTTTCATTGAATCGAAATATTAACGCGAGCAGCATGAAAACTCTTACAATAATATACCGCTTTGGCCGTTCTAAAGAATCGCGGTATATATTTCTCGAGCACCGTTAAAGTGATGTTCGCCTCCTCCCAGGTGCCCACGACTGCGTAGTCTTCCTCAACGGTTCGTTTTGCCTTCTGCATCGCGGCTTCCGAGTTGAAGGGCCTGCAACAGGAAGCCACTTCGAAAATGGACTCAAACCTACCGAGAGCACCAAGAGCACTTACTTACATGCATAATCTCTTGCTCTGACCGCAAAAAAATAATGTCTGCCTGCGATGATCTCCGGTTGGGTTTGCCATTTGAAGTTGGTTGAACTGGCAGTGCTTGTTCTTGGCACGCACGCATGTGTCCAGATCCATGTGCATGAATGCTTGCGAGGGTGCTGGTGGCGCCCTGTCGCCGAGCTTGGCTCGCAGCTGTTTGTAGTACCAGGGCGCGCGCACGTAGTAGTGCCAGCTCACAATGCGTTCGATGGGATCGCGTACCAGGTTAATATAAATCGGCTTGGCCTGGTGGAAGCGCGTGAAATTTATGTAGGCGATGTGTTGGCTGTAAACGTGCGGTCTGGCCTTGGCGCTGATGTCGGCAATGAGAGCTTTTTGCTTCGTGCGGGACAGCATGACCGTTTCATGCCGCTTGCCCACGTCGCGAGAGTGCGAAAATCCATTGATTGTGCCCAATTGAGCGATCAGCTCCATCAATGACTGACTGCCGACTTTAGGCACACGATTGAAGAAAACTACATCAAGGGCCTGTGCCCTTCTGGTGTTATTCATCGAGTAAAGCCGCAACTCCAATTCAGTCTTATCATAGCGATTTTTCCTTTGTCGCTTGGTGCCGGAATGGCTTGGTGCTGTGTAAATTGTGCGAATTTGCGATGGCCCTTGTTCTGTTTCATCAAGGAAGTCGAGTTTTGGGCCGTATACGAAATTTTGCTATTGGAATTTTTTAAAATTTGGCTATCGTTGAGCGTAACTCCGGTTTAACAGTTGCCGTATATGTACCGCGAATACTTACATAACTCTTACTTAGATGAAATTTAGAGAAGCGGAAAAGAAATGAATGAAAGGATGACATGAAAAAGTTCATTTTGACATAAGAAAACCTCGCCACAAACAACTGAATTCATCTAAGATGGACTTAGAGCAAGAATAACTGGAATCCTTTAAAATCTATAACAAAGTTTGCCAACCGTTTGGAACGACCGTTTCTGTCTGCTGCCCTCTTAAATACTTTTTCTTTTCTTTTCTTTTCTTTTCTTTTCTTTTCTTTTCTTTTCTTTTCTTTTCTTTTCTTTTCTTTTCTTTTCTTTTCTTTTCTTTTCTTTTGCTTAATTTCATTTATTGTGAAAACTTCTTTATGTTGAAATATTCTTTATTTATTTTCTTTACATCTTTAGATTTAATACATACGACTAGACTTATTGATTTGAAAAGTCAATTAGAATATTTATCAAATCGCAATAGTTGTTGGTCTCTGCGACAGGTACTCAAATCATGTCGAATCACGCGTTTAACTCGATTAATCCAATGGAATATCAGTATTAAAACAGTCGATGGAGTGACAGCGATTGATCGATAATCATAATCTTTAATTATAGTGTTTAATCGAGAGGTCTTTTCGAATAGTTATTTATTCGTATAACCGATTAAAGGAATATAATTAAAAATACAATAGATGTTATAATAACCTTCGCATTTCAAGTATATTTGCCAGCGTAAGAGCGCGATGTGAGGCGAGTGCTCGTAACTCATCGTGTAAATACAAAAAAGGGGCTCTGTGGACTTTTTGAAATGTAGGTCTACATATATAGGTCTTCAGGATATAAACCAGTGTAGTTGATAAATGGTGTAGGTACGCCAGTAATAAACCATTAGTAAATATGTAGGAAATTCCTAAAAGAGCCTGCCTTTCAAACGTTAATCATTATCGGAATTCGGCTACGGAAGCTTTCGTTTTCTCTTTAAATGGTTATTCGAAAAGATAGTAACAGAAGTTGAAGAGTAGGTACGAGTATTTATGAAGTATTTGCGTAATGAAAGAGAACAAGTAAAGCGAAGTGAAGTCGATCACCGAGACAGAGACGCCGCAAAATTTTAACGCTATCAGCTCACATGCACTTTGACATCACTGATATACATTCATATGAAATGCTTATGAATATTTATGAAAATTAATAATGATTTACAAGTAGATGACTGATTTGCCCGCAAGATATGGTACGTATTTTATACATAGAATGTTATTGATAAAGTCTCTTCCCAAAGTGCTTACCTGTCCGGTGCTTTTCAGGTACTGATAAGTTCCGTGCAAGGAGTTCATGTCATGCTGCTCTAGAAAGAAAAATGTAAAGGCAAATAAATATACATAGATGGCAAGTAATAGAATTAGTAATATTTTTCGGGTCTGCTGGTCAATAACTGAGGAATCATTACAGCTTTTTGAAATTGAATAAAATTTCAATAAAAGGCCATGAATGGAGAAATTTGAAATTAAATAAAATTGAATTGAATGAAAGGACATGAATGAAAGAGTCTGCAATCGAAAAGGAATAAACGGTGGTACAGCAAAAATACAGGGTTTTCGAGAAGTGCTCGAACATTAAAGAAAGCCAATTAGGTCATTCTTCATTTGATCAACCAAATTTCAATTTTCCTCGAGACATTGTCATTAAGAATGGATATCGCTATCAGTTCAAATTGCACATTAATTTTTATTATAATATTAGCAATAAGCTAACATACTGTATATATGTATGTATGTACATTTCACGTTGTCATTAAAGAGCCTTTCGCTGAGGTTTTTTTTTTGCAAAACATTCACAAATAATTTTTAACTATGAGTGCAAATTAGAAAATCCTCATTTAAATGTTGTTAATTCTGTAGTAAAAAATCTTAACAGAGCATTACTATCCTGAACACCTCCGAATTCGTCATGGTTTTTTAAAGAATCATTATTATTGTGCATTTGCCCCTCAAGTTTCTCAACGCGTGCTTTTAATAACTGGAGACAACAGGGATAAGGCAAGATGACTACGTAACTATAGTTAACTACACTGAAGCAAAAGAGTACTTAAATTTTCATACAATTATTTCATAAAAAGTCGTTTGTTGTAAGAGTCTTTTCACTTATCCTTTTCACTAAATCATACTTTACGTAAATTCTGTGAAATTAAAAATTGTGCTTTATTAGAAATTCCAAATTAATTCAAAATTAAAATGAGTACTGAATTTGAATATTATTTTCATTTTAAATTATTTTCATTTTATTTTCATTTTTCACTAAAATAAAAAAACTATATGAGCTTTATAAAATTTTAAGTTAAAATATTGTATTACATTTGCTTTGGATTGTATTTATAATTCAGAATAATTTTTTTCTACCGAAGCGCTGCAGATGAAGAACGAATACAGCTCTTCTATTGTATTTCTCTATATGTCAAGTCAAGTATTCACCATTTATTTGCACATAAATTATTTTTAAACATAAAAATTGTAGTCTTGAGTTTAAAATTTAGGCCACATTTGTAGGTAGCTTTAAAAAAAATTGTATATATATTAAGTACTTCTTTCGCGCAGTGTATAAAATAATTTAAATAATTTTAGAACCAACCGCAATTAACTCGATTATGTGGAATATAATGTTTCTAGTTTTGTTTCGTTTTGCATCTGACTTTCTTGCTTGTGGCCGCCAAAGAAAGTTCAATGAAAGCAGAGAAGAAGAAGAACTTCTCTCATGTCTATGTACAAATATGTACATAGATTGTACAAGAAAAACATAAGAGCGTCATTTCTTCAAGTGCTGCAATTGTTCTGGGAAACGTGCTTTGTTGTAACCTACGTCTAAGTGCTGGACTTTTGTCTTCCAGATGAAAAGTTAAGAAACTATCGAGGCTATTTTTTTGTACTCATTTCCAACGACCTTTGCATAAAATTAATAATGAGACTCCGAGCCCGGTTGGTACACTGCAAAAACTTGCTGCTGTCGGATGAAGATTATTTGTGTAAGCTACAGTTTTCTTCTCTCTGCGATAACAGTGCTACTAGTAGGTTTCTTTGAGTCTTCATAGACTCCAGCCGTATCTCTACAGACATCATGAGGAACAAATAAAAGTAGGACGGCAAACTTTTGATTTGTTTTAGAATTAGTTTTTAGTTTCTTTGTCCAGTGTATGCTATCAGTACCTATATCATTAGACCATAGATACTCGTGTTTCCACTGGACCATTTGGGCTAGAATTGGTTGCGACCCGTTTAGACGAGTGCAATCGTGCGGAACGTTGCGCGGAAGTCTTTATGGAAGGTGTTTTTATTGACGGTCTCTTTTCAAAGTAAAACGCTTAGTGATTGCAGTCATCAAAAATACTGCGAACTCTTTTTTCGCCAGCACGCAAACGAAAACAAGCAACGATTTTCGTAGGCAGTCGAGGAGTGCGCAACTCATAACGAGCTGAAGTCGTTGCTGAAGCCGTTTAGGCCAAAGACAAGGTTTTTGAGCCGAGTCGATCGGTTGCTTCGGCTGTTGTGCAGCGCTTGCTAGGAACTGGCTCGAGTTTCTACTTACTTGCTGCTTCTCTGCCGTTGATTTGGTGGTCGCCGCTTAGATCCAGTGCAGAAAATCCGGACGGCTGCAGCTTTATTTCCATTTCTCTGAGGCGGCTGTTTAATTTGTTCGTATGCATGAAGAGAAAGAAAGTGCAAGAAATGGCGAGCAGCGCAATTAGTTCGACGGATCTGCGAATAATAAACAAGCGAAAAAACAAGGGACCGATTAGACCACGAGTAAATAATAAATTATGATAAATTATAGTAAAAATGAACGCCCACAACGACGAGAGAGTGCCGAAACTACGCACGAATACGCTAAAATTTGGTCGTAGTAAAATTTCGAATAACTCGACAACCCAGCGGGGGAAAAAAGCGCTCCAAAACGCCTTTTGAAGCGCTCTTAAGTCAGCAGTGACGTATGACACATAAATTTATTTTACATTGCTTGTCTTTGCGGAGAAATTCCTCTGCGAGCTCTCTTTTGAGTGCTTCCAAAGCGCTCCAAAGAAAGGCATATTAAATTATAAACTAAATTAAAATACTATCCTTGGTTTCTCGCTTTCGTCGTTTATCTTTTTCATAAACGATTGACTTTCGGCAATGGTACGAGTATTAAGAAAAAAGCTAGTTCGCTTTGAAGTGTTTCTAAAGCGCTCTAAAGAAAGGCAGGCGTCACCGTTCGTTATCTTTTTTCATTGGCAGCGCCGATTGTATTTGCATAGAAAATACACCTCGTACTGCTGACGTTGTACTCCTCAGTGGAGCTACTGACGTCAGGCTCCTCAAAGAAGCAGCCATAGTGGTAAAAACATCATTATATTGAAACCTAAATGAAGGCGAACCACGGATAATCGTTAAATGAAAAAATAATAAAAGAAAAAGTCTACCGTTCCTTCAGCCTCATGATCCATCCAAATAAATTCAATGATGAAATTAATTGAATAATTCTTGTAAAAGTGAAGTGGAAAATCCCCTGTTATTCCCTCTTTCCCCTCTCCTTTGAATATTAATCTATTGATGGAGATTTGAAGCGCAGAGGAAAACGATCAGATTGCTTTGAAGCTCCGAATGTCTCTGTCTAGTCTTTGTCTTTGCCAAATACTGAAGTGCACATTTCGAATGACTGAGTTCTACCAAAGAATATACAATATATATACAATATACAATACATTGTATATTCTTTGGTTCTACGGTTCTAATCCTCGGTATCTCTCAACCATATACATACTCTCCGACAGAGTGAGAGAGTGAGAGAGAGTTTCACTGTAGTTCATGAATCGCGCACGGCATTTCACCATCGTGCTTTCTTGTCCATTAAAATCGTCCATGACAATCGGCATACGATTGAATGATCAGATTATATTGCCTTTGTGGACACAAAAATTTGTGCACAAATCAAACTCGTATAAAAAGGAAAGAATTAAATTTATTACTATACTAATATGTATGTGTAATTTATTACTATACTAATGTGCTGAGTATATAAAAAATTATTTGTTATGAAAATTTAATTTATCTCATATCAGTTTAAAAAAACACACCCGATTAAAAAAATGGTGCTGTCAACAAAATCATAATCTTTCGTAAGCAATATGAATTTTCGTCACAGATTCGTTAACGATTTGTCATGAATGAATTTTACGATTGCTCTGTTGTTGCTGTTGTGTTTAATTTATTTATTTGCATCTTTGTAAGTATTTAGTATGTTACAGACAGGATGTCACAATCTCTTATTCTATCCGATTGTAATCGGTCAGACACTTACTGAATACTGAGAATGTGCAGCCTTAATATATAATTTTATAATGCAGCACCACCACTCTCATTCCGCATAAGCTTCTAACAGCTCAATCGTTGTTACACTCGCTCCTTTGTCCAGTCAAACTGTGCCATTTGTTTATTTCGCGGCGTTTAGTGACGGCAGAACATCCTACCTGCTGACTAGAGTCATAGTTGTCAACGACAGAAGCAGCAGAAGCAATGGAAAAAGGGAATATGACGAGCCTGCAATTAAGCTGCAACAAAAGCAGGGCAGGAATTGTCGCTGAAAATGTGAAAATCAAAGCTGCACCAAAAAAATATTGACTATTGAGGTACACGTAGTCGTAGTTAATTAATTTATTCGTAGTTAATTTAAAATACCTTTTTATTTTGGGTTGGGCACTGAGTTATTTTTAACATGTTTACATTTGAAGATTATGCGAAAGACGCTTGGGCACCGGCATTTACCCTTGGGGATTAGAGACATCATCGAATCAAACTTTTAAGGTTCAATTAAAAAGGATTTTATAACCTTTAGTCTATCGTAACTTTTGTCCAATCGTAAATGAGTCCTAACCATAAATGACGCTCTAAAATTGTGACTTTATATCAAGCCTACACAGGCCTTGGTTAGTGCACACTTAAGCGCCATGTTAGAAAGTACTTACAATCTGGCAATATATGATGTATATGTATCAAACCTAAGTATCGGTAGCCACTCATTAAGTTGAATAATAGCAGAATCAATAAGGAAGCAATGCTCAGCCTGCCTGCGCTGCGGCCATTTCTTCGAAACAAGTTTTTCCCCAGACACCGACAGACAGACAGCTCAATTAAACACTTGGGTATAAGATTTCATCACTGATGCTAGGAACCGGTGATCCGTAACCATAAAAGCCGTATGTAGAGCGCGCACTTTCTACGGCGCACTCAAAACTCTTCAGCATAATGGAGCAGGAAAATTGGTCCGGCTCGATTGTTGACCAGCCACTTCCTGAAATGACTTTGTAGCTAAGTTTAGTGCGTGTCGTCGGTCAGTTCCTTGGTGGCGGCCATACCAGGCGGCCTTCAAATGAGGGCCGCGCGCAAAAAGCTAACTTTCCACTCCAACGTGCCTTTTAAAAACGTGGCAACAAAACCAGTCAGAACTTAAATCAGATTCCTGTTTCTTAAATCGGATGCGGCGTCTTTAAGTTTAGGTATTTTCTTAAATACCTAAAAATTTGAAGTTTTTGTCAAGCTCTTTACTTTACGGAACGGAACGAGTACATAATCATTGCTTATTGTTTATGAGCAAATGCTTGAAGTGTTTTTTCCATTGGGCTAAATACGTTTCAGTTTTTTTTTTTTTAATTTTAATAGCATTAATATTAATTATTCTCATTTTTTTGCGATTTGGGGTCCGATTATATGAGATAAATCTACTATAGGGAACAATACGCAATTAAATCAAGAATTTGCTGGTCATCAATGGCAAATTATGATGATGAGCCACTTCTAGATAAATGGAAAAAAGACCATCTTTCTTCATTTCAATTCCGCATTCACGGTGAATTATTAATGGCCCTTGATCATGGCACGAACTCGCCGTAGAACTAAAGGTTGTTGCCTTTTGCCTCTTATTCCAAGCTCTCAAGAGTTCGAAGCGGCCCCGCGCTGTGTTGACCCAAGCAATAGGTTTGACTGCTAAAGTCTATGGCCTGAGTTGTGATTTGATGGATCGATTGCCAAAGCCTGAAGAATGGTTGATTTGCGAAAAGAATATTCTACATTATTCTGATTTTAAAAAAAAAAATCAAAACCAAGAGCAAAAAAGTCGGGTACTAATAAGAGACTGTTGGAAATCTTGGCTCCACTGGTTAGAGTAAAAAATAAAACAACATCATAATCCAATGAACGTACGTAGATCAATGAACCCGATAAAGCAGGTACATTCTTCTACATCTTTTATCTAAGAAATAATTGAAAACATTCTTTTAAAGAAAAAGTAGTATTGAAAAATTACCATTAGTCTTTCCTTACTTTTAAAAGTTTCCAATTGTAAACGATCTTCTTAGCCATTAAGAGCTATTTTTTGAAAAATGGACAAAAAAAGTCGCTCAAAATTCTATAACTTTTCATCTTATACACTACAAGGAGATGAACTCTTCAGCGGCTACTTCCGTTCTGGATAAAAATTGAAACTGTTCGGTTTTGCCCAAATGATGGAACAGACGTTATAGTTAATATTGAAGGCTAATTTTAGACGACTATAAATGCACTTTACGGTCTCTAACATGCACCTACTACCTTTTCATTATTTTTTTTACAATCAACCTGTTAAGCGGTTCTTCGTACTTGATTGCAATGATTACAGTGCAGTAACCGCCACGATTTCGCATTGAAATTGAAGTTATATGACTATATCATGTGACTGTATCATCTGACTATGATTCCGGCCAAGCAAAAAGAATGGAACGCTAAAGACGGAAAGCAAACAATATTGCTTTTGATGTTGCGATGATGCGCTCTAAGAATTGTGGACGCTTAAAGGCATCTAAGTTACACAATGCCCTAGAATACATTGGGGCATACTCGTACGTATTTTATAGTAAGTGGTAGAACATATACCTAATTGTTAAATTTTTTGGAGGAAATTCGGTTTTTCTTTAAATTCTGAAGAGCATTCATAAGAGGCGAGGTATAAATATATTAGTTTTAAAATATCGTATAATAAAAGCAAAAGTAAGTGTTCATTCATAATTTTTGAATTTTTACTTGCGTAGGAACGCTTGCTATTGAAAGTATAAAAAATGTGGAGCTGAACGCTCTGTGGCAGTCAAAAAAATGACCACCACTCTACAAACAGCAAAAGCCAACGCGACAAAAGAAATTAATATAATTTCTATTTGACTGGATTTTTACAAGAGCATTTTTATTTACTTAAAAATTTTTAAATAATCAGCAACAAAAGATATATATTTTTATATTCCTCACCACTTTTCATAATTTATATGTCCTTGGAAAGCTGAAATACGCGTACTTACTTTTAAAGAAACATTGTGAAAAAATAGAAGTAATATCTTTTGATGATGATGATGATTTTAATTTAATTTTTAAGCCCAACTTCTCAAACTAATCTAAATATACGAGACCGCAACGTAGCGCGATATAGTATATACATAGGTAGGAGCTCCTGCCTATTTTTCTATATAACACTGTGTAATGTAAGCTTTAAATCGCCCCGACGGTACCCTGCATACTGCACAACACAACTTAACGCTAACAAATGACGTTAACTCGAGTTTATTTTATCGTTTCTGGTGTAGAGTATTATCAGTTTCATTACTGGCTTAAAGAGTTATGCAAACTTCGCTGCCACTTTTGAGTGGCATCGCATCGAATAGGCAAAATCTAGACTGATGTCATCATCAAAGGTTTTTGTTCGTCTGAAAATAGAGTAATGGGTCATTGAGATATAAGATTTCTGCTACTTGTCGCAAGTTCCTGCCGGCTCGATTTTTTGTCAACGCACAGCGTGGCGCAAGACATACAATTAACGCGGCGACTGACTTCAAACGGGTTTTGTGGCAAGCGCTGCTGCCATGAACGCCGCTACTAAAAACCTCTCCGAGTGAAAGCAGAAGTGATAATGACAGCGTATCATTCTGAGCTTTTTACAATATATGGTGGTCATATTTTCGCAACAACGAGAATAACATCAATTTGTGAGCGTTTTTTTTTTTCCTTTTTATGATATCTCAGTGCAAGGGCTTGTCAAACGAAGAAAGAAAGACACAAAACTAACCAAAGATTAATTCGACTGAGGAGCAGCAAGCACTTACGAGTATATTATTTTTTAGACTTATATTTTTTGCATCATTTTCGCTCGCCTCAGCTCGGTTCCACTGCTTTTGATCAGACGCGAGGTGCTCGCGAAACAACATGCTTTCACTCGAATAGAAATCAATGCAGCGGCAATGAAGGCGTCCTGAAAATGTTTCATTTCTTTGCATTCTGAACGTTCGGTCTGGTCTGTTCAGAATGTGTAGAGAAACCAATGAGTACAGATTATGGACATTATTTAGAGAAAGTCGAATACTTTCGCCCTCTTTCGCGACAAATCTGAGCGATCATTATTCTGCAAATTCTTTGGAAACGTTCACTAGGAACAAGTGTGGATACTATTCAAATGGCCCCACCACCCATATTCGTCTGTCGGGCGGCTTTATGGGGAAAAATACCTGTACATTCAACAGGCATGTTGAAAAAGGTTTTCTAATAAAATACCATAATTTTTTTTTTTTTGAAAATTGCCCAGCTGTCTGTTTTAGTAATTGAAAAATGCGCGCACCGCTAATTGTTTGCAGTCGGGTGTGTTGGTAATGCATTGCCACAAGGCTAAGACGCTCAGAATATGCTGGCCAGTAAGCTGTGCGCCAGTGCAGCCTACACAGCTTACTTGAAAAGCGAGCACCGAGCAAGAGCAGCACGAAACAAGACCAGAATAAGAAAATGAAAATAGAATTCAGTCAAACAAAGAATCCGAAACTAGAGCTACTCGTAACTCACACCGATCACCTCGGTTAGCCGCTCATAACTGCACCACCGTCGTATAAATAAACGCACACACGCAAACACCTGAATTCATACGTATGTATATAAAATATGCCTTTGTATGTATGAATACGTTCGGCTATAAATGGTGCTGACAATGGGGCCAGCGATTGACTGGAAAATTGACCGAGCACTTATGCAATTGCAGGCACAGAATTCGGCACTAACCGACCAGTCTCTCTGGGACCCGCGGAGTAATTCTTAATCGAAGTGGTCCAAACATCGCGGGAGACTGTGATTCGTCGCACTGTCGACAGCGTGCAAACTGCACGCGTGCAAACGGCAGCAGGCGCACAGTTCTTAGGCGCGTATATAGTACGGTATGTCCGTATATAGTATTTCTTGTTAATAGACTTTGTCGTTTCTATCTAAAGTTTCAATTGCGCCTAATGTGGATTTTTATAAAGTACATGGATGCCTCAAATATAGTAGAAATGCGAAAGAGAACAGAATATACAACCGTTCTACGACATCGAATGACTTTCTATTAGTCGCTGTTTTTACATGATCCCTTGCAGGCACCAAACTGTCCCACCGAGTTCGATAGCCTGCCGCTTCGATAACTTTTTTCTGCATTTCTGCACTTTTGATGGATTGCACTTTTGTGGACCTGAAAATATTTCCATCCACATAGAAATCATTTCAAGCGTGAAGTGCACTTCGAACAATCAACCATATAAGACACGAACAGACATGACGGGCGTATCTGGCACCATCAAATATGCTTGGATAGTTCCCGGCCTACAAGCACTTACCTCTTGGGATACGGTATCCGATGGTATCGAAAGGCGGTCTCGGCGTTGCGCATTCTCATTCCGCAAAAGTTATCCTTGGCGAGACTGGTTCAAGAAATAATTGGTCCGTTCGAAGTGGTTGTCCCCCGGGCTTGTGACAAAACGACTTTCCCGAAGCAAACAACACTTTCGGTGCGATTTCAACACTGGCGAGTAGTTCTCAGAGTATGAACCGAACTGAACGCATTCGCAACACGTCTTTAGCGTTTTACCGACGCGTCTTAACTAAATGTTCCTGCAAGTCTTTGACCGCCTTTTGGCGAGTCGAGCTTTTGTTGGCTTAGACAAGAGAGAGAGAGCGAGTCTTGAGGCTTTCTTCTGGTAGGTTGGTTCGGTTTGAATGCTTTGCGCGCTTCGTTGCTTTCGGTGTTTTTGTTGGGTTTCTCCCAATTTCTCGGCTTTCTAGATTATTAATTCGCTAAGCAAGTAACAACTTTTACGTCTTCGAACATGTCTGTCTGCTGCTTTGCTTGAAGTAGTTATGAAAGAAGAAGGCTTCAAGCGGCCGCCAAGAGAGCGCATCACCTGGCCCTAGTATTCACCACAGATGCGTTGAAATTTGGGAAACGGGCGACGGGAGATTTGATTGTGTTTGATCGTCTAGCAACGTGCTGACTGCATTATTGTAAGCCACCAGCAGCAATTGTGGAAGTTGCGTATGCAGTTAGTTGTCTTTTTATTGCTACCTAATTAAAGCTGGTTGAAACTATTTTATTATCTTCCATTTATGTTCAGTCCATCTGAAATCTACGAGTAACTGTAATTCGCTCTCTCTCTCTCTCTCTCTCATCTCTTCCATGCCAAGAATTGGGACAAATGAATTTATGTACATGCTTGAAGTCATTTCCATTCTTTGAGACAGGTTTGTTTTAATGGTTACAATTCAAGAATCTTTAAAACTTCTAGCGTCCATATAGAATGATGGCGTGCATTAATCTGTTCCGTTTTTATATAAATAAAAATAAAATTAATAGCGCGACGCTAAAGAATATTTTTGCCATGTCGCAGATAGTTCCCGAATTTGTGGTGAATTTTTGTATATTCTTTTGAATTTTGGGGTTTCAGAAATTAACGATATTTTTGGGGAATTTAGTCTTTTTGAAGGGAATTTTTTTAAATTTTATTTCGTTCACTTTTTTCCTGAATTTAACGGGCAACAGGCTTGGTTCTCGAATCTGATCACACTGGAAAAGTCTGCCTCATTTCGCGATTTCTGATCCGATCAGTAGCAGTCTTTTTCATTTCTTATAATTTGTCAGAGTCAATATTTTCCGCGTGGCAAAATGGTGACGGAGTATTTAATTTAATAGTGATGATCTATTGGGAGTTAAAGTTTTTCTTCAAACGAATTCTTAATTTCACCACTTGGCCACCTAGTTTAGAAGTTCTTGCATTTAACGGATCAAGAAATTGTTTACAAATTGCTAGCGAGTAACAGATTTTATTTTGTTTTAGTGCATTTCATGGGCAGATTTACGGATACGGCCTGGCGCGTGATATGATCGCCTGTCGATTGCTGAGCTCGATCTGCTGACTCATATAATTTCGATAATAAACAAAAATAATAAAATACTTTTACGAAACATTACGAGAATAGTAAAGAGGTTTTTGTCGAGCTTGCAGATAGATGATATGCTCGTAGAAGCCGATAGTCGTCCATTGTAGCTCGTCCAAGCAAAAAAAAAAGCTCGACAAATGAACATCATCATCGATTTCGTATCAGCTGTATCATTTTTTCTTTCTCAGTGGTTTTGTGTTTGCGTTTTTGGCATTTTGCAGAGCAAACAAAAAGGCTAAAATATTCGTACGCACGATTATTTGTTTAATTTTACAATACATACTTGAAATACAACGCAAGACTGGATCGAATCGTATGCGTTTACGCACATAAATATACTCTTACGTATGAGTTCTGCAACAGTTTGTAGGAAGTAAGCCTTTAAGGGAGAAGCAAGCATAAGTGCAGCGCACCGTCTCAAGGTCGTGCGAGGTTATTCAAATGTGACGCAATTCGATACTCAGCGACTGAGTACAAAACAAGCACCGAATTGAGCAGAGCATGCTAATTTCTTTAATTCGGCACAATTTTTACTAAATTTTTTTTTTATAAAATAATAAAATAAAAAGCGATGAGTTCGATGAATAATTTTTAAAGATTTTGATTTATTATGCTTTGCTTTTTTCTTTGAAAATATAATATTCTCTCTTGTTCGTGCCAACAGCCTGATTCCAGAGTTCAAACTCCAACCATCGTCTAATGTGGTGCCTTTTGCAGAATGGTTTCCGGATGGACTGCCGGATAGACTAAAATGTACGTTCGATCTACATAACATAAGTATATGCGATGGTGCGATCAATGGCGGTGTCAAAATATTCTACAAATCAACAAATCATTCAACAAACAAGAATTTATTTACAGAATTTTCTTGTGTCTTTATTACTAGAACACTAAGTAAACTTTCATTATAATGTAACACCACGGCTGCATTTTATTTGCTGTGACATCAATCCTTTTGTCTACATCTGTTCTCTTGACCCACATCCAGCGGATCCTGTACAAGAACATTAAGGTACACGTTAGATGCATTCGACCCTTTTGACTAATAAGAATTAGACAATAACACTTACTTGCTCTGTTGCGTAATGTTCAAAGGGACAACCGCAATATCAATACAATGGCAATGAGAAATAGCAGGATCGTGATGACCGTGGTGCGAAATACCGTCAAGGCGTCCAATTTCATTTTCGAACGTTATGCGTTACGCGTCTCTGCGTAGATGTGACAAAAAATTATTTTTGACTGAAATGTCACAGCATGTTTGTCATGAATTTTTTGGTTTAAAATAAAATGTAGTTCATTATTTTGTATTAATACGAAAATTCTCATGAATGTCTCGAAAATGTCTCATTGGAATGAAAAATCTTTAATACCAAAGATCATCGCAGTGCGTTAATCCTGTTAAACTTAAACATAATACTACGTTCATTATCGACACTATCATGTTATCAGTAACGACGTTTCAGTAACGACATTATCGACAAGTAACAGAACTCGATCTTGCTCTCTTTCCCACGCACTTCTCCTGGAAAAAATTCAAAAGCAGAAAAGTATATGATTGTTGCAAGAGACGCCTAAAAGCGAGCTACTTATCGGTAGCAAGAAGCCTAAGCTTTTGGTAAATAAAAACATTGAACTTTTCAGTGCTTATATTTCAAACCTTTTATTATACTATTTGATTTTGTGCATTTGTGTTAGTGATATAAATAAAAAAAAATGTTAGTAGAAATGATTTTCCTAATTTCTATTAACAAAAGCTTAATACGAAATTTACTTGTGTGCTCGGCTATATATTTACTGTAGATATTTACAATGGTATTAAAAAGATCAAGAAGTTTTAGGCAGATTCGGTTTAGCTCCGAATGCGAAAATCACTCATTTGTTGCCAATTGTTTGCGACGCCCTTCAGGGACTTCGCGGTTCCTTGGCACTAGTGTTGACGATGTGTTAATAAAGAACTTCGGTCGGTGTAAACACTTTTTAACATTCGATTCATTGGCACTATTTTTTATTTAATTAGTTTCAGATTTATCGTAGTACCTTTTCTCAATGTAACAATTATAAAAATGAGTTTTAATTTAGGTACAAATACGACATAACGTTAAAACAATGTACAAAGTAACTGTCTGAAGTGCGCTATTCTAAAATTAATTAATATACAATCTTAAGACATAATATTTTTGCACCATCATTGGCGGCGGCACGCGCCAACGAATTTTCATTTTCATCTTATCTTGCGATAAGTAATTTATTCATCTTTTTATTCTAATGACTTATGTTTGTTTTTCTTTTGCTCTTTATTCAATGTGAAATTAATTATGCTGATTTCGGAGAGCTCGAATTTGTTCAGTCACCTCGAAGTGCCGTATGCGAGATGGTAGACGGAGGAACCCGACAGACGATCCGAATAGAAATGAAAAATGTATAAGCGAAGAAAAACCTTGTCTCCTCCTAATTATTTTCTGGTTACCCTAATGGTAACGTCGCTTGCTTAGGTTGTCTCTAATATTGTTAAATTCTCTTGGGTTCTGTTTTGGCTTACAGTTTAAAAGTTGCTTTTATTTTCTCTTGCCTATACCAGTATGTCCTGTCATGGTCGTGCACATCCATCCATACATATCTATATACCTTACTTATATAGAATCTGTGGCTCTCACACTTTCCTCTTGTGAGTCGTCAGGCCGCGCTCATTTTTAACGTGCGGGCTCCAATACTCACTCTACCTACATACGTCTATTCTATTGAGTTAGTAATAATTTTATTCCTCTTTAAATTCGGCATGCACTACATCCTTTCTTTGCTTTTTGGTTTTTATCTACGATGATCTTTTAAATTTTTCTCAAAATGTCTTCGATTTTTTTAGTTTGGCGTTCGGTAATTATGGAGAAAGAATTCTTAGGCCCGTTTTCTTCACTCTCAATTACATTCCTAATTTTTGAGTTTATTTTAAGTGGCTTTTAAAAAATAACTGCAGTTATTTTAAATTTAAATCAATGTTAGGAATTCAAAACATCGTAAAACTTCCAAAAAATATTTTCAAAAACATGAAAATTATGAAAACCGAAAAAATTTATTTGAATATTTTGAAGATTTTGCGGCATAAGAAGAACAAGACCCGGATTTTTAACGCAAAACAATCAGAATTTCATTTGATTGCTTTTAACTGTTGATAGTCTTTCTCCATTTTCTTTTTTTTTGTTTTAGAAAAGTCATTTTAATTGTGAGTGAAGAAAACGATAACAAGGAAAATCCTCAGTTAAAGGCCGTAACTGACCGAAATCGGTAAATTAGCTAATTCAATTCAAATTCAATTTACTTCAATTTGCTGTCAGTGAAGAAATGTCAGAGAACTGTCATTTCTTCAGTTAAAAATCTTAATTGATAGTAAAGAAATCGAATTTTGCTACTTTCCTTTTTTTAATAAGCAGTTAAATTTAATTGAGAGTCAAAAAAATTGGCCTTAGGATCATCCGGGAAGTTGATTTTTCATTTTATTAATTTTTGCAGGCTCGAAAAGTGTTTAGGGAGCCGTGTGCTCTTCGGCAGGGAAGGAGCAGTCGACCAAACTATTGAGAAATAAATAACCGCGACGTATCGTAATCCAGGGAAATTTTGTTATAGTATTAAGTTTTAAAAAGGGACAACTTGAATTAAACATTTCATTAACTCCTTTCCAGTCTTTACTTTTCTATTTTAGTAATACGCCATTAATTGCACTTTTAAGAAGTTACTCGATCTACTAGGAAGTGTTTAACCCTCATGTGCATGAAGAATGGGTTCGGTACCACGGATATTTACGACAATTATTACTGACTGAGGGGGGTTATATCGTACAAGCAGACAGGACAGTTCTTCCTGTGTCTGCTTCACGAAGTTTCAAGAAACTTCATCATGTTTTAAATAAATTTGAAGCAAAATTTAGTTTTTTAAAATAAAGTGCGGAAATTATGGGAGTTTTTAATAATTTATATTTAGTTATTGCATTTAATTATTTATATTCTATTATTTATACTAATTCAATATCTTTTCAAAGCTATCGACATTGTATCTTATGTATTATCTCGTATCTCGGCATTACCAAAGCCAGGACGACCGCATTTTTAGCTCACACACACACACACCGCCGTTTTGGGCAAGTGTGTCCCAGTCCCCCTTCCTGGACTGTCCTTAAAACTGTCCTGTGTGATGCCAATTTCATGGCGAGAATCATTTAGCAGCTGTAGTCTTTTAATTTGAACGCGAATTGACGTCACAACATTTTTGATACCTCAAATTTCGTCCCATCCCACTCCCTTTGTGGGGAGTCCTTCCCACTACATACGTTTAGTTAAATTTTTGTCTTCTTTTTGTTTATTTGCTTTTGATTTGGTTGGTTTTGTGAGTCTATGCTTAGCATGTACGCCATTAAAGTATCTTATAATAATTTTACATTTTTACAATTCAGTTGCAGTCCATTACTCACTATCAATTGTTAATGAAATTTGTTTCATTCGAAGGTACTCGTACCTGCATGTACCATCACTTACAGACTTTCAACATTCTGATTCTTGGCTAAAATTCGTCGAGTCGGTCTCCGAACATACGGACTAACTGAAGACGTAGGACGATTAAATAGTGAGTGAATAATTGAATAATTGAATAATTAAGGCAGTGTTTGTTTCGACTTTTGCGCCAGTGTTCGCCCTGACCTGGCGGGCGTCTGTGCGTACCCCTTCAACGAACGAACGAAACTAAAACGAATGGTTGAATGAATGAATGAATGAAAGTGTTTGAGCGCGATGAAGAAGCAGATAGAAAACAGTAATTGATCTGGATTGGTACGTATTAAAATGATTGAACAACATATCACACGGTGGTCTCCCGGTCGACGTGTATATACTCGACCGGCTGGAGCCCGTGTCAGGAGGCGGGGTCCACGTAGAGTGACTCCTTTTTGACCTCTTTCTTCAGTGTGCCGTTGAGCACGGTCTTCTGCACCACCGATTTCTTACGCTTTCGCAGCAGGCCGAAGATGCAGAATATGAGGCAGGCTGTGACGGCGGCGGCGATACAGCCGAGTGCCGCGAATACGCCGCCTGGCAGCTCGAGCAGCTTCCGGGCAGTTCCACATTCTTCCTCTGACTCGTCGAAGCCCGAGGGGCAGTTGTGGCGACCTGTTTAACAAAAAAAAAAAAAAAACCAATTAAAAAAAAAGAAAAATTAGCAAAGCGATCGAAGATTGTTTCGATCGGTATTCGTTCGAAACAAGTTGTTAAAAAAAAATTAATATTATCAAGAATTAAATAAACGCGAACAAGCGCCATTCAATTCTCCTTCAAATATTAGCATATTATTTTCAAAATTCAATTAACTTAATGTGGAAGAAATTCGCTTAAGTGCTAAGTGGCAGAGAAGCAATGAATAAGTTCGTCCAGCGAAATATCGCCTCTTAAAATTCATTTCTATTTTCGTAGATTATATTTTCGTACTTGTAGAAGGTTCTTGACATTCTGTCCGCACTACTTGAAGTCACTTTTGTAATACGAATACTTCAATAGCGGCGTCTGCCCGTTGCTGCCACAGCAAGTTTGAATATAATTAATTGCGTCAGTGTCGTTTACGTTTTCTCTCCTCTGCATTGTGCAGAGATTCATTATACATAATTATCAAAAATAAGTGTAATAAACTAAACAAGTAAGAGTGCCAGTTGTTCGACCTTACCGAAGCTCATATACCCTACAGCCGTAAATGAAGAAGAAATTATAGAAAAGAGACAGAAGAAAGAAGAATTCAAGAATTTTTGAACCTTGTATGTAGTCTACATCGGAAACGTAGAGTACATTTCTACATGTCGAAAACCTCAACCTTGTCGAAAACTCTTAAGCATTCAAGAACTTAAAGAATCATTCCTTCAATTAACGTTTTTTTTACTCGCGTGAGTAGAAATAGAATCTATCGACATACACGTTCTCCAGCTTATTTACACCCAAAATGCGCGAGCAAAAGTGTAAATAATAAAAGAAAGTGGAAATATCGAGAAAGCGATAAGCACGAATATATACATCTCCTCTCTTCCTCTTGTTTTTGCTAATTCATTTTTAATCGCGCCTTATGAATGTATACGAGAGCGAGAGTGCAAGTAGAAATATTTATAATAATAAAAGCATAATATAGGAAGAGTCTGTTGACATAGAAATAAGTGACAATCAAGACCGTAGGTATTCGACATGTCGAAAACTCGACAAAGTATTGGACATGATTATCAAGTACAGAGCAGAGGCTAATTTGATAAAGATTTTCATTCCACTTTTAGATAGTAATTTTCGATCTCTATCTATTTATAAGGTTAAAAATGTTATATCGGTTTTCTCAACAAACACCTCTATAGACATAGACATTTACATAGTCTATTTGTGGGCTTATCTCAAAATAAGGCGTGACCCACATTTTTTTTTGGAGATGCCTTTCTCTAACGCCATAAACCCAACAATAAAGTTTTTGCTTCAGATCTGCACTACTCGTACAATCTAAGAAATTCTGCTCTAAAATCGTATGAATTTATATTCACTATAAAAAGTAGGCCCTTTTTTTCCATCTTTAATCCCAAACAGTCTCTGATGACAGAGAATATTCATGGCGAATTCTGTTTCTTTCAAAATGTTAGATATTTAAAAAGCGGTAATCAGTCAAAATGCTTAAATACCAAATCCCGAAATCACCAAATCCCAATTATTCTGAAAATCCCGGAACAAAAAAATCCCGACCCGAAAAAATCCCGAGTATTTTGTAAAATTCGAAATGAAAAAAATCCCGATACACAAAATTTGGCTAACCCTAACACTAAACTAATAGCCGTTGGTATCTCTGGCAGAGGTACTCTAGATGCAAGAAAATTTTAGTAACCAAGTAAATCTTTGACTTTCAGAAAAGCTTTCTGTTAATTAAATTAGAGAATTTGGTCGTTGCGGGATTTTGCCATTTCGGGATTTATTGTTCGGTATTTTGTATTCGGGTAACTTTTTGCCAACCCTTTAAAATCAGCTCTACCGTTTCGAAATTAGCTTTAGAATACTCGTTTTAAAATATATGAACCACTATATAAAATATGAACGACTTACCGTCGCACCACAAACTCCCGGCAATGCAGGCATCAATTTCTGGGCATTTGTATTCGCAATCGTACTCCGTGTTGTAGAGCCCGAATTCCGAAACCGTCTCGTTTCCAGCCGGAGTGCTAGAGTTTCCCTGAAGGTCAAGTTGTTGTATCAGCGAGGTTTTGGTTCGGTGGATTTCCAGCCAGGTGAAAGCAATGTCTCCAGGTTCCTTCAAAATGGGCTCCAACACCAGACTAACAGGCCTAACAAATTAAATTAAACAGGGCAACATAAAATAAACTATTTAATATCAGGACACGTTGCCACTGCTTATAATGGGCGACGAATTTACTTTAAAGTACATCGAAAATCATTTGAAATTCGTTTGAAAATTATCAGACTTACTTGGTCGTAAATAGCGGTTGCCCGTTGTTCCAATCTTCCGAAAATATGTGCAACGAAGTGGGCCGCCGCGGTCCACTTTGCGCCGGGCAAACGACGCGCATTACTCTCAGCGGTCGTCCGGAATATATAACAAGACGATTTTTGGTGTGGCAACGCATGGCATCTTCCGAGGTTGGATCCACGGGCAAGTAGGACCCCCATGTCTGTACGAACAGGGAGCGCTCAAGCATTTGCGACTCAATGTACCAGGAGAGACCTTCACAGCTGGAGTCCTGTGACTTCATCGGATACTTGATCTCGTCCTCGCCACCTGCTCCTTTCAGTCTGAGGCGCTTGCGGCACTCGCTTACACGCTTGAACTCATACGCTGCGAAGAAGAATACGTCCGCGAAGTCCTCGGAAATGTTCAGGCGGCTAACGGTAAACGTCAGTTCCATGATGCGCGAGTTGGAGATGAACGTTAGTGGTGCGCTGTTGTAAAGAGTGCTCGTATTATCGCAGAAGCAGCCTAGTGGTATCTTAACGTCACGAAAGGGCACATCGTAAAACTTCAATTCAGTGATGCGTCCTTCAGGATCCAGTTGGTTGCATCTCGGTCGACCTGTGTGCAAATCGGAGTCCGTGGTGCAGGCTGTGCCATCGCCGAACGACACGTTGTGCAGCACAAGTTTTACGCGTTCTGACAGGCCAGCTTCGAATCGGTAGAGGCACGATAGGTTTCTGGCACCACCTCTGCCGAAAAGGAAGACATTGCGTGGCACTTGGATGTTGCCTTTGCGTTTACGAAAAACTCGAGAGCACAAAGGTGGCACGGCCTCCTCTCCTCGTCGTCCCGGCCAAAGTTCACCAGCTTGGTCCGTGTCCACGAATTCATAGTTTAGTGAAAATCGCGCAGGAAACAGAGCCGTTCCTGTGTAGGAGTGGAACTCCAGTTTCTGAAAATTGAAATGATTTCTGTCAAGTCATGTTTAGCCCTTCACTAAAAAGCACACTAATATTCTCCAACGTGTACGCAAGACTGCATCGCTCGTCATCCTGCGGAGAGCAAGCCTGAGCATTATTTAATCAGCAGAATTAATTTCCCAGGGGCAGCCATGCTTCTTATCCAGGTGACGAAAACAAAATGCACCATTTTACATATGCGTAAGATTAGACTGTGTCGCATTTTATTTTTCGTCTTATTCCCAGTAGTCAATCTGCAGGCGCCCTCCCTGACCCACTTTGTGCACACCATCGCTCGCTAACCTGCTGTTACTTGCAAACTTGCCTTGTCTCTTTCTCTGTCTTTCTCTCTCTCTCTCACTTGGGATGGGAAGAGAGAGACCTTCCATCATCGATTAAAGGTTGCAATAGATACGATACCATTAGTGTAATCCCTGTGCATTTTGCAGCTTACCGGGCTGTTAAACTCGATTAATTCTCGCACGGAAAGTCGGTTTCGAAGCAAATAAAATCAAGCAGAAAACTTGTTTATCAAACAAACAAATGTTTTTTTTAAATTTATTTGTTACTCCAAAGTAAGCCTTAAAAGTGGAAACGAGGATTTTTCCCCTCACAAATCTAGCACAAATTTGAAGAATAATTAAAGGTTTAATTAACTAAATTGACTAAAATTGATAAGTCAATTGGAAACTAAAGCTTTGCAATTGAAGTAGGATACACAGATTTTATTTTGCAAAAAGTAGATTTTGCCAGAGATATACATATATGTTAGTATGCAAACTTAATCATATATAAGAAGGCCAACATCAGTGGGTACAGCTGTACAGCTGAGAGTTGATAATGTCATCATTTTCTCACGGTGAGTAATTAAATACCGGGAGGTGCTTGTAGACGTGCTGGTTCTCTCTGCAGGCTTTTAATGCTCTTCACCAAGAGAGAAAAAAAAGATACTACTTTAGTCACTTTTAAACAGGGTTGGCATTCGACAAAAATTTTGGGACCTTGTATGTAGTCTACGTCGAAAACTGTAGAGTACTTTTCTGCATGTCGAAAACTTCAACCTTGTCAAAAACTCCTAAACATTTAAGAACTTAAAAAATGCGCTAGCCAAAGTGTAAATAATAGAAGAAACAAGAGAAAGCGATAAGATGCACGAATATATAAATCTCCTCTCTTTCTCTGGTTTCTTCTAATACATTTTAACTTGCGCCTTATGAATGAATGTATACGAGAGCGAGAGCGCGCGTAGAAATATAATAATAAAAGAATAATAGAGGAAGAGTCTGATGACATCTAAAGAAGTGACAAATTCATTGTCATCCCATAAATGTTCATTTTCTCGCAAAGAAATGACTGGACTCAAAAATAAAATTGAAATTCATGTATTTTTTATGGAAAAATCTCTGTAGCGTTCGTTTTTTCTTATTGTAATTGATGAAGGTAAATTTTTCAGAGTTTTCGACAATTTTGTGTAATTTACTCCTAATTTGGTTTGGTTAGTCTACCGTAGGTATTCGACATGTCAAAAATGTCGAAAACTCGACAAAGTATTCGACATGACAAACAGACAGGTTATAAATTTTGAAATGGCAACTTAGCTTGTAGTTACATATATTCTCTAAATCAAATTGATCGTTGCTGGTATTTCAGAGAAATATGGCGAGTTGAAACTTTTAAATCTTTTCTTTGCGCTATTTGAGATTTCTTTCCTATAAGTGTTGTAAAGAAAGGTAGTGCGATATTTTCTCAAAACTATTACTTTTAGCACCCATAGGAGGCAGGAACGATTTCCTTGCTTTTCGCAAATAAGAACCATTCCATAGCGTTTGTAAAAGCTACAACATGTACTCTCTCATTGCGTCGAGAGCGCTTTATACAGAGCGCGCCGCACTTACCAGGTCTCTGCTCGAACTAACGTAACTCTCCAGCGGACTGCACGGACGTAACCTGGTGCTACCGAAGTTGGCAACAGCCGTATGGTCGCACAACTTGGGCGTCTCGTAGTCGTAGATCTCGAGCATGAGTCTTCGCTTCTGTTTGCCCGCACCGCCATGCACTGGAACTGTGGCTGTTACCGCCCTTTCTCCACTCAAAGCAGAGGAGGAGAGCTCCTTAGGTGTCTTCTCCAATTTGTTCGCAATGTAGTTTAGGCTCTCCTTCACACCGGACAGGCCATTGTTCGTGCCGGCCGCGGAGCCGGCTGTGGCCGACTTTTGCGGTTGGTAGGAGCCGTATTTGTTCTCCTGATTGAATATACTCGACTGCGTGGGTCCGTATATGTAACTGTCCACAGGGTTCCAGGCATTGTCGATGTTTACGCGGACATTCTTGCCAAATCTCGGATTCTGCGGGCTGTAGTAGTAGTTTCCGTAGTTGCTCTGGTTGATGGCTGGCAGCCTTCCTCCGCCGGGAGAGGACACGGGCGAGGGCGGTTGGCCGGTCGTGGCGCTGGTCATTTTCGGTGGCACATACGAGCCGTAGCTGTCCCACATACGGAGCCTAGTTATCCACGGCGGTAAGTCGGCCTAGTTTCGGAAGGCGCCCACACACACACACGGACATTGGATGATTAGTGCAGAAGGAAGCAAAAAATAAGAATGATAAAGAATCAGAGTCAAAAGGAGAATAAGTAAACAATGCACACTTGTAGAGGTTTTGCAGTCAGGTGTGAAATGTTTGTGTGGCTAAGTGGTGCTGTTGTTGGCGGTTCTTTGTGCGCCCTAGCTCATTACTTTTGATGCAGCTGCTGCCTTTAATTTAAGAAAACCTAACAAGTGCCACGATGCCGATGGCAACTGTGGCTGCCGCTTTCTCCACAATGAACTGGTCTGCAAAAACTTCATGCAAATGCAAAGATGTCCAGCACTGAAACGGACATTGAAGCCAACTTGCAACGAACATACATACATACATATATTTATTTTCAGTTTTTCAAAGACACAAATTCGTCGTCTTAACTCGGCGGTCTCTCACCGCTTTCGAGTTAACGGAAGAAGTCCAATGACATAAAATTAAAATTTGTATGTATTTGGGTTTAGTGTTTGGCACTTTTTGCTATCTTATTTGCATATACTCGTATTTCGGTAAATGCAGGACCTGCACAGGACCTGTCATTTCTGCTAGAGGCCTGCGGCTATTGTTGCGAAACTTCATAGCACGTTTTTTGTGGCCTTTCGGTTACAGCGGCCTTTGTGTCTTAGAGGAAACAATTAAGGATCCAAAAGGAGTACTGCGTTTTTGCAATGAAGTTGCATTCATCGCTGTTGCAACGAAAGAATGAAAAAAGCGCACTTGATGTCTGAAGCGTCGGACGTTTTGAGCACTTTTTTCGTTAGCTTAATCTTAAACACTTGCAGCCATTCGCAATCCGTTAAGTCTTACCGTGCCAATTTGTATAAATGCACTTACCCGGCCCAGAGTGTTGTTTTCGTGAATGGCTTGTTGCAGTATTTGAAGATTAAAACTGGTGAACGAGAGCCAAATAAGGTCGCCGGGATAGCCGTAGAAGTAGTAGGTGCAGGTTGTGTTCGGTGGCAGCGTGTGTCGGGGACTGACAATACGGCCCATACGTCCGCGACGTGAGAACAGGACATCGTCTGAAATCGAAAGAATAAATTCAACGAAAGAAAGAAATAATAAAAGGGTAATTTATCTGCCTCTACTTGCGCTAACCGTAGGTTAAAATTTAAAGTAAGTAAGTTCGACTAAGAACAAATTAACTCGTACTACAAAGCTGCTTGTTTGCCGCACTTTGAAACGGTGTCGACTCAATTATCCTTCGGTCTCGCCTATTGGCCGGCCTGCCTTACTTTTGTGTGCCATCTGACCAACCGAAATGTCTTGTCAATGGCCATCCAGATTGCCATCACTTACCTGGATTCGAAGCGTTGATGTGGAACTCGCAGATGTTCTTTGTCCCTTGGGCGAAGTCGAATGAATCGGAGTCCGTGAAGAGAACGTCCACATCGAGTTCGAAGCCGCGGTTCGGGATGCCCTGCTGGAGGGGCGCGGAGAAAGGGCTCGAGTGGAAGGCCACCAGCATTTCCGGTCCTCTGTAAGAGACGGAGAAGGGTTTAAAGGCATTGTCAATGCTTCACAAAGCTTCGCTAAATCTTTCGAAAAATATTACGACCAAAATGCTCAAAACATTCGAAGCGTCGCCAGACATCAGACATCAGACACTAAGTGCGCATATTTCTTTTCTTTCGCTCGAATGCATTGCATGCGATGAATATAATTTCAATGCGGCAACGCGGCACTTCTTTAGGAATGACTGTAGCCGAGCGGCCGCTAAAATCGTGCTATCAGGCGCCTGAAGTTGCGAACAATGTCCCTAGGCCTCCTGCAGTAGTCGGCCGTAGTTGGCTTTGTTGTGTTTGCACTCCCCCCCCCCTTCCCAAATATCAGTTCGGTTCCGGTCGTGCGGCCTCTCGACCAGAGTTAAGACGCTTGAACAAATACTCCGAAAAGCTAAGGACAATTGTTTCACTGCCCCCTTTTTCGCTTCCTTCGGGATCCTTTCGAGAGCATACAATTTTTCGACCTCGTTTATTCCTGTGGAAGCAAGCCACAAAAAGCAAACGCTGAATCTGTTCACGAGAACCACGTAGCAAAAGGAGAGCCAAGTAAATAAGACATTTGTTGACTCCGTACCATTCCAAGGCGCGTCTGCAGGCGTCGCCGGCCTGATGAGGGTCTATAATAGCATTGAAGGGTACTCGCCGCAGGTGTGTGGACTGAGGATGTGGATAAATACGAGTCTGTGCCTAGAGGAGTGTCAATGTGTGTACTCCGTTGAATAAAAAAAGAAGCACAAAGAGCGAGCGGTAGCTTCCTTTTTCATTTGGAGACGCGAATTTTCTGGTTATGATTTATTAAACAAATAACATTTAATAAGAGAAAATTTTAAACACGCTGACAATAATTGACAATTTCCGATTTTAAAACGAATTATGGTTTGAAGAATGAGAGGAGGCCCGCGGCCCATACCGAAAATAAGTTCAGGAACATTTTGCCGTAGAACGTTCCAGTTGAAGATATTCTTCTGTCTACATTGCAAAGGCTAAAATAAAAGAGCTAAAGCAGAAATAAAAAAATTATAAAAAATTTACTATTTAAAATTTGTTACTGAAGGGTGTACCAATGTACCCAAAGTACGGTTTGCAGATTGTGTCGCAATCTGATATTATTATATAAAATACGATTATTATATCGTATAAAAAATCGTATAAAAAATTATTATATCGTATAAAATTTTTTCAAATTTTTATTTTATTTATTTTTTTTTTTAATTTCTTTTTGCGATAAAAATAATTTGCATCCCTAAATATCCAATGCTACCGCTGCTCCAAAAATTTATCCCTGAACTACCTTATGGATCCTGAAAGTCCGCTGGCCAAGTCGTGAAAGAAAATGAAATGCACCTTCCAGTGAATTGGTCTGTCCAGGATTTCCATAAATAATAACGTATTATTTAGAAACACAGACCCTTTGCCACCGCGACCAAGGGTTGGCGGTCATTACGCCCGCATTGCCCCTTATTTAAGAAAAAATGTTGGAACGTGAGGAGAACTAATTATTATGCTAATTCCTTCGCGCTGCAAAAGCACCGGCTTGGTGAATTTACATCTTTAATTGTGAAGAATTGCAGAAAATGCAAAATTAATCCAACAAACTCTTCGCTGAGACACTGTCAGCGTTAGTGACAAAATGCCATGGAAAATCCTTCGGAATAAAAGTAAGATGCAACACTCGAATTCGTCCAAGCGGAAACCTAAAGCCTTGAAGGGAATAAGCGTGAAGGCTACTAGTGCAAGGTGCGAGGTGCCCGGGGCAGAGCTGGGCTACTCCTGGTCGCGATGGTCCTGGATGGTTTGCGAAATGTTGCGAAGCTCTTTTATTTTAAAACTTGGTGACATTTTCCGTCGAAGTTACGATTTTACAAGTGTTTAAATTAAAGTTCGAGAAGATGCCAATTCTTAATTTATCACTTAATTTATTTTTATTCTTAATTCATAACTTTCAAGAGAAAAGTAGATTAAAAGTACATATAATATATGGGTTGGGGAAAAAGTATTCGGCGTTCTTCTCAGCGCTTCACTGTAAAGTGTCATAAAACGTCTTTAAAACGGTTACTTAAGTACCTACCGGGAGACAACTTTCGGCAGCCAATCGCCACCGCAATATTTCGCCAGCACCGGATCGTTGGTGGAACTTCCGTCGTAGAATATCAGGTGGTCCCTCTCGCCCGTGCAATCCGACCAGGCGCGTATTGATCGGGATGTTTTGTTGAAACTCGCTATAGATCTGCAGGAAAAAAAGGAATGAGGATGGAAAAAAAATCAATCGGAATTAAAACAATGGCCGATGGCTTTCAGAAAGAGGGACAGGGACTCCTTTTTACCTCTTAACCAATGCTTTGTGTTGGTTTTCTTGGCTGACAGAGATCATGGCATGCTTGCAGGTAGGAACTTCTTTTTGGCGAATCGTCCAGTAGCAGGTCACATTGCGTGGGTACATTCCAGGGTAGTTGGGGCTCTGCAGCCGACATCTGCTTCGGTAGCACTCTTCAAACTGGCGCGTGCAGTACGTACCGGGCGTAACTCGCCCCAGCTCCAGCGGCTTATTTGGCAATCCATATCTTTGACGAAAAGAAAAAATTTAAGGTTTCTTCTAGTTTGGTACAAATTGTGGCTTTAAAATTTCCAATCACCAGCTCAAAGGCTATAATATTTCTACTGTAATGTGATTAAGGCCAATTGACAAAAATTGAGAATGTTTTTTTAGCATCTAGAATTTCTATTTCTTGCATTACTTCGAGTAAAAATCTGATTTAATCTGCATCCTTTCAATGCAATACGATATATGTGAACTCGCTTACTTTCGATTCTAAACTGTCAAATTCTGTGTTCACTGAACCGAGCGTTTGGCGTTCAACAGTCACTCTGACTTACTATACCCTTTTGTGAATCCTTCGTGAATCGGTCTGTAGTAAGTAGTCTCTTTTGATGCTAACTAAAAAAAAGCCATCTTCTCGAATACAAAAAATATGTCTCTTTTCTGAGCACAAGAGTACGATGTACCGCATACTCGTCAATTAAGTATGTCTGCCTCTTATTAATCCATACAAGTCGCGTTGATAAAGTCTACTTGATACGTAAACCATGCCGTGGGTAAGGGTGCCACTTCGGCCCTTAACGGCCTCCCGACGGGATATAGAATAGTCCGCCTTTGGCTCGGCGTGACTTGACGCCCAACTTACCTGACGACAGCATCCGACTGACTTATAAACTTGTATCTAATGCTAAATTCAAAGGTTTTTTCGTCCTGCAGATTTCTCGGCGCGTGAAAGACCTGTACGGAGAAAAGTGTAAAAATTTGGTTGCGAGAGAGAGAGAGAGAGTAAACGAAAGAAAGAAGATTTTAGTAAAAGGTATGCAAATGAAGTAAAGCAATTCATGCTGAGAATGAATGGTGCCACGCGGACTGTCAAATGCATTTTGATATAACTTCTATTTACTACAAACGGCCATATATTACACGCTCATTTACACCCCCATCACATACACATACACATCCCCCCCCCCCCCCCCCCCTTCCCCCCTCACGCCTCTCCCACACATCAGCAATCACTTCTGCATCGCGAACCATTTGTAGCGTCGTGCGACTTTAACCTCCTCCAACGAATTGATTTTATATGCTTTCCCTTTTTACGCCTTCCCGACGAAGTTGTCGGTGGCGTGGGAGACCCCCCCTTCCCCTTTTATAAAGCAGTGCTGTGAATGTATTATG
This sequence comes from Conops quadrifasciatus, assembly GCA_949752815.1. Lineage (NCBI taxonomy): Eukaryota > Metazoa > Arthropoda > Insecta > Diptera > Conopidae > Conops > Conops quadrifasciatus. Next base: position 19,096,498 of record OX457079.1, read on the forward strand.
CGCACTCAGCTTGCTCCAGACGTGCCATGTAACCATTTTGTTTGATAAAGAGAAGAAGGAGGCAAAAGTTTACTCTTGTAGAGAGAAGTGAGGCCGCGTTCTTTCATTATGGACATTTTTTTATAGAACACTCATGATTTTATTCATAGTTTTTCTATTTTACTTTCCATTTTTTAGCTTCGTGTGTGTGAGTACTTTATGGAAAATGGCAAAACATGACTATTTCCTTTATTAATTTTGCCTCTTGCCTTTTAAATATATTTATTATTTAAAAGAAACATACTCTTCTGCGAGAAGAAGAAATTGCAAAACTTGATGCAGTTTTATGAAGTACTTTTGAATTTGGGCTAAACACAGACGAACAGGTTTCGAAATCACTTTTCGTGCCAGTAAACTATGATCGAAATGCGAGTATTTACGGCTGAAGGATAGTGACATCTGTCAAAATGGTCCCGAGTCATGGTCCGCACCGTTTCGCGTAGTGAGAGGTCGTGGTTGATTAACATAGTCACTGATGTACATTGTACTTTCTGTGAAATGGTTGGTGTTATCTTCTCAACCATGGCGGTTGTTGCTGGATGCTCGTTGCTGGTGGCGGCCTCATGTTTAATTTAAATACATATTTTTCATGCTTGCAATTCATTAAATTTCGTTGAATAATAACTTTCCAATTTATATTAAAACAAGTTGGACGTCGCTAGTCCATCACCGAGTAACGAAAAGTGATACGGCAAAGCGTAACAGCCGAGAGACATGTGAAATGAGGAACAGGCTGGCGCGCTAAATACTTGCATTATGTGGCGACAGTAGATGCGGCGGACAATCGATGTATACGGAAATGTATTCTGTAATGTGCCGGCACGCGGCTTTTATATTTGCTGCTTTAATTTACAATTTTAAAGTATTGAAATGACGAATATCAATCGCAATGTGATTATTTCAAAGATATATTCGCAAAGTACGTGATTCTTTTGAAGCCGTATAGCTCGCATTTACACTCGCACTCGCTCTCCAGCGAAACTTACCTTTACAGAGGCGGTTACTGTTGAAGTCTCGCTGAAATACAGTTGCGGCCCGGTGGCCTTTCCACACCAGGATCCACCCGTGAATGGTCGCCCCAGTTCGCTGAGCTGAAAAAATGGAAGAGACGATGGACGATGGATAAATAATAGTGAACGAAACTTGAAATCGATTATATTCAAAATTCATCGTCCAAAAAAATTTTATAAATTTCGTTAAAAATTACTTAAACAGTTATAAAAACAATTCTTACGCCTCATTACATCATATTAAAAAGATAAAAAAAGACTAAACTTGAAAGTTTGAGGAACGAAGTAAGAAAGTTGTTTATCTGGATATCCTTGAAAAGCCGGCATGTTTTTTTTTATTCCCACAATAACAAATCTTTCCTCTTAAATCCAAATTGCTCTTATGAATTCTCGACTCTTCCTTTAAAAAAAGAGCCTGCCATCGTGGGTCGTGGGTAAACTTAGCGACTTGCCTCGGTTCGACATTCGACATTCGGGGCCAAATTTTGAGGCACCGTGATTCTAATTTAAAAGAAAACTGCATGATATCGAGAGGTCGTGTCTTAAGGTGCTATTTCGTGCTATTGTGGACGTATCAGACTGAATTAGCGATAATCTATTTCGCTTGTTTCGATCTTGGTGAGTCTTGAATTAAAGTTTTCCGTTGTTCAGAAGGTTAAAGATATAAAAAGTTAAGGGTGAAAGAAGCTTAAAGGTTAAAAATCAAATCGAATCTTTTACAATTAACCCGTTGACACCTACACAGAGCTAATAAAGGCAACATGCCATCTCTTTTTCCTTACTCTTAGAAAGTTACATAACATTGGCGGATTGTAAAGAAAATTTGTGGATCTCAACTGTCCGGCTATCGACTTATTAGTATTTTTTAATACCTTTTACATACACCGCACCAGTTATTTGTGGAAATTCGTCATATACCGACATTATAAAAACATAGTTTTTCTGTGTAGTTAACCAATAACATTGTTGTTATAGCCAATACCTTACCTGCATAAATCCCTCAGGACAACCAGGGAGCTCCCCTGTGGGACCGAGACTGGTTTCGTAGCCGTCAAGGTCCGAGTCGACCATGCCTTCATCGAAGCGACCCACCGTGAAGCTGTCAAAGATTATCTGAGAATGAAATCAAATTAATAATCAACAAAAATTTGCAAATTTAAAGGCCTGGGAAAAACGACAAATCAGAGTAAATAAAGAACTTTAATTTATCTGGATTATATTAGATATCTGCAAACAAAATTGCATACTGAAATTTTGAAAAAATTCTAAAAAACTGAAATTCTTAAAATCATGCTAAATAAATTGATATCTTAAGATGGAAATTCTTTTCCATCATTAAAAAAACATTTTATTTTTTATTGCGATGTAACGCGGTTGAATTTTTCACAAGAATTTCCAGCTGGGAAGAAGAATTCTCTATAATTGTAAAGGAAAATATATTTCCAGTATTTACCAGTCGCTAAATTAATCATAACCGTTGAAGTATGCAATGAAATTTTAGAGAAAACGATTTTTCACACGATTTCTCAACTTTGTTGGTTTCTGTTGCCTATTTTTCGCCTTCGCCAATTTCTTTTCTCAAGTTCGCACTTCAAAAGCTCGAAAATAATCATTTATGAAACGAACTGCAGCGTCCGACAAATACCGCCCCCGAGGCACAATTCATGCTACTCGTTTTTTCCGGCGACCTCTCCTTCCGGAAAACGCAGAAGTGATTGTCACTCGATAGGTACATACTGTCGTTAAGAAAGTAACAGGCAGGAAGAACAATCTTTTTTTATATAGTAAGTTTGCCTCTAGTCAGAATTTCATTTTCCACAAAATGGCAAAAGCAGACGAAGCGTAAAATAAATTCTGTCAAGTATTAAGACACAATTTAAATTGTGAACGTTATTCTAAAACTTGCACAACACTGACGACATCCCCGAAATTAACGTCAGCTCTAGACGAGCTGGGTAAATAATTGGCCCCACTGAAAACCTCGACAGCAGCAGTGGCCCAGCCGCAGCCGCTACTCCATCCGCTCTCTCCATCTACTCCATCCGGCCCTTGCGGAGCTAACACTAACGCTAACGTATTGAAAATCTAAATAATTTATTGTTCATTTTAGTTGGTGACGACGAAGGAGGTCTTTTGCGCGTTTTAAATTCTGATGGTTCGTCTGCCAAGTTCTTAACCGGAGATTATTTTCGCGCGCTTCAGCGGTACTTGATTTCATTGGCAGCCAGACGTCCGTGTTAGGCATCTTGAGGATACAAAGACTGGGTGCGCAACGCAAATTGATTTCAGCCAATTAGTCGTTCTTTTAGCCAAATCGATTCAAATATATACTCGTAGCATATTTTCCGAATGACTTACGAATTTCGTTTACAACGTCGCGGTCCATAGTCGACAATTTTAATGAAATAAAATGAAATGAAAGATCTAGGCATACATATATTATGTATATAGTAGAACATATAAATATACAATGGGTTTAGGAAAACCTTTTAATAAGGCTCCTTGAATAATGTTTTCGTTCAAGTTTTAAGTTAAGTTTTGTGGTTTACCTTCACGTGAAGGATTGGAAAAATTAGTTGAAGAAGGTTCAAAAAAATGTTTGTGCAATTCTATCATAACGTAGCCGTTGCTACGTGGCTACATAAGAGATGGTCGGCGAGGATGCTTTTCGAAGGAAAGCATAAAAGACCTCTAAAACGGTGTAAAAATTGAACACTTTCATTTTCTACAAAACTCGGTCAAGTAAATACGAAAATTTATTAATTTTCCATAATCGGATGCCGAAAAGGAAAAGGGCAGAGTAGATTTTAAATCGTCTTAGTAAAACATTCTTGATTATAATTGAGCCCTTGCTTTTAAATTATGAAAAAGCTCTCTTTTTATATATTTGAGATATCTACACAATTACCATTAAAAAACACTTAAACCGAATTTAAAGAATAACATTCTATTAGAGAAAAGAGAATATTGTTTGGCAAAAACATTGTTCTACAGTTTAATTAAACCGGGTTTAATCCAGAGCTCACCTGAACGATGTCTCCCTGATCGTGCCCGGATGCAGTGAATGTCAAGTGGCACAGGAAAGGTAACTTGTTCCACTGCGGCATCGGTACTTTAATGGAGTACGTTCTGCCGATGTCGCCGTAATACGTTCGGTTGCAGACTGTAAAGAAAAGAAGAGCATTTTTTAGATTTAGAATTGTGAATTCAAAGTTAGTTCATCAATCATCAGTCGAGTTAATGCCTCATATTTCTTAATTTGTAAATCTGTCTTTGTATTCTGTGATGATTATATACACATAGAAGCTAAAGTTAGTTGAGTTGACAGCGAACATAATTCTTCAATGTCTGTCTGTCCGCAATGAGTAAGGGGCGTGCACCACAACACGAATTAGAGCAAAGAGTAGGAATTTTAGCACCTACTGAGACATTACACTATAGAACGCACAGCCAACAAAAAATGCATGACATACATGTGCCATATTGTTCTAGCGAGGGTACATGACCAACATAAAGCCGAAAAGCTGTTCTGTCGTTCAGAACTGCAGCTTACATCTATCTCTCTGTGCCAAGAGCAAACAATTCAGAGGCTTTAAATGGGCCAGACAGCCTCTGCTTACTACCTGTGCAATGTTTTGGCTCATCACTCCCATCCTCGCAGTCATTCCGGCCGTCGCAGTATTTGTCCAACGGCACGCAAACGCTATTGGCTCTGCAAGCATACTCAGACACTCGGCAAGCGCTTACGGTGTCAGCCGCCAGGTGTGCGACCAAAATTACGAAAGAAATTATCCCGGTCAGAGAAATCATCTGAAAGAGAGAGAGAGAGAGAAAGAATTTATCAGTTGAATGTAAATTAACATTGTCTGACATGATCTAAAAGAATTCTTATATACAATAGTAGTATAATTTTAACACAATAGAAAAGTTCTAGAAAAAAATCAACATAAAAAACAAGTTATGTTTGTTTACGTATTAAAAGTTCAAATTGTTGTTGTAGTCATTCATACTGAAAGAGCTTTTTTCATCACTGAAATATATATCGAAATGTGTTACTTGATGTAGAAGTGACACTGAGGTTATTCGGACGGTGACAGAAAAGAGTTGTTAATTTTAGATTGCTAACTTCACACCAGTCTCTTTATCAATATAAACAGCTTTTTAAAACAGACCCTTTCGGGCTCAGGAGGCTCTTTTTGTTTTTATAGACTTTTTATTTTTCTGTCAACACATTTTATTTAACATTTACATTCATTTTTATACCGTTAGCAGGCAAGGAAAAGGGATAAAAAAATGGTTTTACAAGGGTTTTCATTATTTAATAACAAGTAACGTTATGAAATAAAATTAATAACGATTTTATTATTCATTTTCAATTTAAAAGGAATTGAAAAATATTGATTAACGAATTCGTAATAAACGCTTATCCATTTCGAATTGCAGGGAAAGTAAAGCCCTGCCGTTTGACAACTGTCAAATGTCAGTGTCATCCGAACTAATATTTGTTTAGTTGAAGGTTTGCCATTTTACAATATGGATCGTTTTACCATCTAGCAACGCGTTAACTTTGTTAAAGCATTCCATACAAATTTTGATTTTGCTGTTGCTGCATTTCGAGCTTTACGACAAGATTATGGTCGTCGTAATCGTCCTACTGAGCGTACAATTTCAAACGTAGTAAAGAACTTCAAAGAAACTGGATCGGTTACAGATCGTTTCGCACGCTCGATTAAAAATATTGTCACTGTGAGCCGTAGTGTTGAGGACGACCCAAATTTATCGATTCCACTATGCGAACAAGCGTTCAACTTTGGAGCATTGAGTGAATGACATACGTCAAGTTATGGCCGAATTATTGCCCGACTTGTATCAAAAAATCATCGAAAATTACCTCAAAAGTATTGAGGATTGCAAAAGGTCCCATGGAGGACATTTGAACGACATTGTTTTTCACGCATAATGGCAAAGTCCAAACTTGAAATAAAATTCAATCGATATCTGAATATTTAGTGTGCTTCTTTTTAATTAATTTTCTGAAAGAGAAAGTGGATAACCCGATTTTTTGAAAGACTGAATATGATAGAAAGATTAGGAAGGAAAAATATTTGGATACCTCTGATTGATTGTGACATACCTATACCTTTCTATACCTTTCCTGTCGTGAATGCAAGTGTTTATTATACAATATATTGAAGAGAAAATCTTCTTATGTTAGGAATGAGCGATCGATCGATCGGACGAGACGTCCTTCTTTTTATTCCAATTTCAATTCTGGAATTTTTAAAACTTGTTTAAGAGTGGTTCGTACCTAAATGCGAATTTGAATAAATTTGCATAATGTGAGTTTCCGTCAAGCCGAAGAATTTAGGAGCAGTCTTCGTCAGAAATCGATTGACGCCAGCCTTTGGTTACTTTTTATAACAACGAGCTGAACAAAAGGAGACTGAAGTGACGGCCTAACTTAAACTACCCTGGCTCTGCTTGTTCACGGCTCATTAAACACGTGTGGAACTTCCTTGGCCAGCACGTACCTACTGAGAGGCACCTGCGAAAGAGCCTGCTTCTGAAGGCAGCAGGCATAAGGCCGGCTATAAATAGTTAATGCACAAAAACGGAGAGCAATGTAAGTAAAACGCTCCCGACAAAGAATTCAAAATGTTGATGTGAACCCACTTCTTTATCCCGGCATCGGAGCCACGTGGCTGGTTGACGCTGGAGCGAGCATCTTTGTGTTCAGCCTTCCCCGCGGACCTCACGGGCCGAATGAAGCAAAACTTGTGCCGCTTAAAAGGTTGACAATCCTAAAAACCTAGAAACACGTACACAATACGAGTACACCAGAGTACAACAGCTCCGTTCCGAGCTGAAAGAAGAAAAATGGATTCCAGCAGACACCCTTCCCTCCGCCTCTCACCTCTTCCGAGGGCACTTGCCTGAGCCCATAGCCAGGCCCGGCGACACAAAAGATTCGATCTCCTTTGTCGACAATTTTCCAGCCTTCTGAGCACTCGAACAAGTTTACCACTCGGCGCCTGCGATGTGGCCACGTTAATGGATTTACCACACTAGTGCCATCCTGCGGGGTGTGGCAGCGCGAAGAAGTGAAGGACGGAAGTGGTGTTCTGTGTTATTTAATGCGAGGGGCACACAATGAAATCTTTTGTGTACACACGGTGGGTCTTTGTGTCGTCTTCGCCCAGTGCTCCACAAGCGCCGCGCGGTAGTCAAATGCAGAGGACGATGCAGGCTGGGCTGCACACTCGCACCAACAAGTCCGATGTTCGTTTGAACATCCACAAAATTAATATCACACATGAAGTGTGGTGTGTAACATCATTCGAAATCTTGCCGCTGCAACGGACGGAATCCTGCTGACAAGCTGTCGGATATCCTCGTATTATTTGGGTCATCGGAGAAGCGTCTGCACTCGTGGGCTGCCGACAGCAACAGCTGCTGTGAAGCCTACAGCCACCAAGGGACTTCAGAGCTCGAACATTGCCCTTTGTCTCCTTGATACTCGTATGATTTCTGTAGCCTGAGATTCTGAGATTCTTCCAAAAACATGGCCGTTTTCAAAAGTACGAGTATTATACAAATGGCAAAGAGTGAGTGCATTCTAGTTTTCTTTAGCCACATTAAGTCATGAAAGCCGAGCTACTGACTATTTACACTTGGCGAAATCACTTCAAGAAGCAGAAGAAAAACGTAAGGTAGTATAAATATCAAAAAAACTTGTTCTCAACAACTAATTCACCTTTTTGGTTGTTTTTTAGGTTATTTTTTAGGTAAGAATTATTTTTATATTTTTGTTATGTTGGTTTATTTGGCATATATTTGAATTATGTATTTTCTTTGAATTTTTATTGTTAATATAGAATTATGCATTAGTATTTGAATTCGCGCAATTTAAATGCCACGCAAATCGAGTGATTCCTGTATTTTATTGTAAGTACAAATGGCAAATCCGTTCTCGCGAAATTAAAATATTTTGTCTGTGTTGTTAACGCTTCTACAAAAATCTGAGACGAGTCCTTCTTCTGTTCTTAAAGGGTATATAGCTCTTTCGCTTCCTCTTGACAAGCGGCGCACAGTGGTTCAAAATAGAATCCATCGGCCAAAAATCTGTAATTGAAAATTACGAAATAAAAATTTTTACCAGAAAACACTTTACGTCCATGCTCTATTAATTTGAATAAAAGTGGAATCAGGTGGATGCAAAAAGTGTTTTCTTGGGGAAAAAAGTATATTTCGCAATTTCCAATTTCTCAAAAACTACAAAATCCTTTCCGTTTAAAACATTTTTTTTTTTAAATTTATAAGAAAAGTTTGGGATCCAAAAAAATTCTACAGATTCACGTAATTTTTAAATAAATTGCGACCAAAATTCCTTTTTTCGCAACTTTTGAGAAAATTTCAACTTTGACATTAAGTTTCTCAAAAATTTTTGACCTACGAGCCTAATTTTATAATCATATGAAAGAGAGGATATTCGGTTTTAAAAACAGGAAACAGAAAGTATCCAAAAGTTCCCGTTATTTTTTTCAAATCTTTTTTTAAATTTAAAGTAGTATTTTCAGAAAATAGTATTTCCAGCACATAAATTTCGCAGTACTTTTGTTGGAATAATTCGACTTTGGTCCATCTGAAGGTCTCCCGCGCCTATGGACGTAGTCTGCCGCGCTCAAAACCGGGTATAGGCTGAAAGGTGGTCCCAAGGTCTATTAGAAGAAAATCATATCTTTTTGTTTAATTTTTTGTCTTTTTTGAAATTATGTTTTTAAAAATACTAATATTTTTTCATTTTTACATAGGACAGAGGCTTCTGTCCTATATAATCCGAGTATAACAAAAAAAAAACATTTTAACAAATGGCGGAGATACATAGTGTCAAAACCCCAAAAAATACACCTCTTTTCAGAGGCCTAAAAAGTTAACAAAAAAGCAACGGATTCATTAATACTCCTTACTAGTTACGAATATTACGAATATCTCAAATAATACTTGTAGATAAGCAAAAAAATTTCATAAAATTTACTTTTACGAAAAGATCAAAAAAGTTTCTCAACTTTGAGCCCTCAAAGATCTGACCCTGAAACCTCTATCGATATGCACGTCACTCGGCAGAGATATTTTAACATTTCTTTGTCTGCGAAAATCCGCATTAAAAAATTTCCATCCGATCAAAAGTTACAGATTTGGCCGATGGATTTCTCTTTGGACCACTGTGCGGCGGTTAGTTGGACCTTTCTTTGAACGTTAATCGCAGGATAAACTTTCGACAAACTTATCCCGCAGCAAATTCAAACTAATTACACTTTTTGTCTTGTCGTGGCCGCTTTCAATTTCTTTTGGACTACTTCCTTTTTGTCTACAACTTGCTATTCTTGCTTCGTCCTGCCAGAAATGCTTTATGATTTATGCTCTTCTCGTGTCCTCTTTTCTCGTCTGTTCTATTCTCTTCTGGCTTATTGTCTCGAACTTTCTCTGTTTAATTTGGCCGATGCTTTGTCAGCTGCAAACTTCACTGTTGCCGGAGAAATGAAAGAACTCTCAGGAGCTGACGCTAAAACGGTTCCCAGCATCCAAAATTTGTGCCAAAGTTGGAAGCCCAAAGCAAAGCCGATAAGCTTTGGAAGTACTACAGATACGAAAAGTAGTTTGTAGAATTCACAATTTTCATTCGTGTACATGGTGGAGGGCGGGACGCGGTGGCTTGTGAAGGCTTCTTGTATGAGAGTCAATTTTATATTGACACAAATTTTACTGGAAATTTCTTTGGTGTGAAAAATCCTAAAATTGTTAACACATTTTGGATAAATTTCAAATTTGTCACTGTTCGTTACACACTTTTCTTCAGGGTTGCAAGTTCGTTCGAACTAAAAACAAAAAAAAAATTTAACAAATTTTTTTATACGTACATCCTCTAACGTCTCCTTCTAACACATGGCGTGAATACTGTCAATACAGAAGAGACATACATATTTTATACATATTTGCTGTTTCGTTTCAGTGAACTTCTTTGTACTTTGTTAGAGGTGAAAATTATGTGGTCTTTAGAATAATCGCCTCTTGTTTCGAGATATTTTAAATGCTTTTTTATTTATTTATTTGAAAAAGTAGGAAACAACCGCTCCTCTAAAATAAATCTTCCACCGGAAAAAGAATTTTATTGAAATTTATGGAAAAAAATCGAAATATCCGAAACTTGAAATTACGAAACAATGCGAGTTGAAAACACCATAAACATTTAGCGATAACACCCAAAGCTCTGAAGAGTTGGAAGAATCTTCTTGGAAGCCATTTAAATATTTAATCTTTTTTACATTATTAAAGCGAGTCTTTCATAGATATTGAGGTTTCGTTCTTGATTGCTTGGGATGGTGGCGGCAGGGGCAGGAGAAGTGAAGAATCACGTAGAGCGTGTCCCGAAGAAATGGCTGAAACAACTTCAGACCGGAAACTGCAAAGCTGAAAGCAAAATGCAAGCACGGAAGTGTGTTCGTCAGTAACGATACCGTTTTGCAATATACCAATCCTTTCATCGAAGGGCCGATGCTTGTGGCTGGGATGGTGTTAGACCTGCGGCTTGGCATTCTAATCGTTTTGCCGGATCCTTCGAAGCATCGAAGTGAAATAAACCCTGACGGCGCGGAACGTAAGCTAATTCGAAATTCATGGCTTTCATTTGCATTTTTGATTACCTCGAAATGCTGGAAAATTCACACACGAAGGCACAAACTCGCACGTGCGCACATATTCAAACACTTCGAAAGTATGGTAATGCCGGTTATAGCCCACCTCAGCACACCTCTTCGATGCTAAGTGCTTAACTATTCCGCACTATTTGAAGGTCTATACCATATGGTCGAACACTGACAAACATATCCAAAGCGAAACCAAACGGAAGTTTATTTCTTCCGTTACTTCCGTATTTGAGCATCGTAAGTACATATGCATGTACGATACACACGTGTTTTTGTTGGATGCAAAATTATTTAAGAGATTTTACTTTTGAAGGCTTCTTACGTGGGAGATCCAAGTCAGAGTCTCCGCACAACCAACTTCGCAACGTCAAACGTCGCTCTATGGTTTAACGTCGCCCTTAAATCAAAAACGCAGCCGGTATCGAAGTTTGTTTACATTTTTATTTATGTATCAATCATTCTGTATCTCCATCCTCCTCCACCAACCTTCTCACAAGCAAAATTAGCAAATACTTTTACCACTTCGTGAAATTGTAACGTTTTTCGATAAAAAGTAGGCATTACTTTTTTGGAAACAAACGATAATTTTTCGAAATCAACGAGTGGAAGCTCGACGTCAGAAAAAATTTTTTATTGAAGCATTCGTGACTTCTAACTTCTAGCGTCAGAGCTCCCGTCAAATCGTTATGTGCGAAATACTTTTCTAAATTTCTTCATCTAAAAACTTTAGTTCCTAACTAATAAATAAAGCATTTACAAACGAAATATTGACGTTTTTATTTAATTGCTTTGAAACTATGCTTAAAACATACTTTAGTATTTAATGCATAAAAATCTCTCAACGTGAGAAATGGGTTAAGGAGAGTTGTTTGTTTACTTTTATTTTATTCTAGCACTCTTTTCGCCTAGTAAGGTGGTGTACAGGACGACCTGAAAATATTTTATGTTAAAAAACTAGAAAGGACAATTGAGAAGATAATTTCTTAATTGAATGCGGTTGCTGGTGCTGCGGTTACTGAAGCATACCTGGCATTTTATTGGGCCACAAAAAACATCTCAGTTTCCGGTTAAGACTGTTTAAGGCAAAAATAAGTAGAAAATTTCAAAATTGCAAGCAATTTTTGGACACGCCACTTCAATGCGATGTGGCCAAACCGCAGCAAGAAAAGTAATGCCAGCATCAATCTTTATTCAAATGTACCCAAACGATGATGCCGGAAAATTAGAAAAAGTACGAATATTTTCGAAAAATATGGTTATCTTGTAGTGAAGACCCTGTCTTGTGCTGCCAATTTTTCTATATTTATTACAGATTACGTAAGTTTAGATTTCTTTTTAAGTGCATTATTTCGTTCTGATTATTAGATTACATTTCGTTACATTAGATTACATTTACGATACTACGCGTTCAATTGTTTTAATCCAAAGTTGTAATCAAATTTAAATTTCTTGCACTATATTAACATATTTTCCAGTTTACGTGAAACTAATTTAATGCGAGTGCTTGCCTTTTCTTAAATTTAAAATACACTAAGTATAGACATAACGAAACACCATGCTATATACTCTGCTATATACAATATTAACGAGTATAGTCACTAATTTCTGCTACATTTTCACCATCGCACAAGTCAGAAGTGTGAATACCAAAAATTCTAATTAAACTTCGGTGAATAATTAAAGAACTTTAGAAAACTAAATATTATTCTTGCTTCTGACCAGAAACCGTTGCTCACAGAATAACCCTTGTCAAAAGTTTTCTTGTCCTTGGGCTGTTAAATACGACAGGAGCCCCTATCTTTCTCACTCTCTCTCTCTCTCTCTCTCACCCTTTGAGCGCTCCGATGAGAACAATAGAACAGCAATCTCTAGTCCGCCTTCCGCTTCGTTGTCGGCTACAGCAGAATATCTCTCGCTGCTCATTTCAATTGTTTCTTTACCTTTTAGCCTTTTGACTTGTGTCACTACATCCGGATAGTTTTAGCGGCCAAATTGATGAAAGCGAAGGACTGGCATTTTTAAGTGGTACTTGATAATACGTTAAACCTTTGGTCCTTGACTGAATGACATTAAGATGTAACACGGAAAAAATAAAAAGGTAAAGATATTTAGAAACAAATAAAGATACTCAAATAGTCTTGAAAATACTTAAAGGCTGTTGTTAACAGATGTCTTTTTGCAACTGTTTCGCACCTCAGTTGATTGCCTTTATTTTAATTTCTATTTCCATTTCTGTGTTGACTTTACACATACTCACAACTGCCGCACAACAGTCACAACAACAAAATTCTCCGAATTCTTCTTCGGCTTCGATGGGCCGCAGAATAAACAATCAAAAAGAATGCAATCAGTTGCGGTTCTCGACAGAGCACTGTTGCTGAGTGTTTTCAACAACATGAAGTATTTATTGAAACCGAAAACAAATATAAAATTCATAACACGAAGCAAACATAACGTATGCAGCCGAGTTTCTACGAAATGGTTGAAATGCGAGCAGAGTGTCATTGCAGTCACTCGACGCCAGGTCGATTTTGCCCGGGTGCACTTCAGGAGCACCTGTGCAGCGTATAGCGAACCAAACCTTTTTACCAACGAGAGCTAACGAGAGCTATTTATGCATGAACAGTGTATACGTATACTGTGCACACATACACGTATACACACCACAAATGGGCAGCTTGTGCCCAAGTACAGTTTAGCACTTTCAATTTTTTCGAAAGATTGCAGTGCATTAATTTTGATGAACCTATAAAATTTTATGCTCTTTTTATTGTAAGCCTCAATGAGCTGCAACGAGAGAACAACTTTTTTGGAGACAGATTTAACCAGCTACTATGAAAAGAAAGGAAGATAGCGGATGAAGAAAGAGAGCTTACGATTCCAGTTAGCAGAAAAATAACTACTCCAAAAAAAATAATAACTCCACTATGGTAGGATGCAGCATTTCGGCCTTCCTTCCATTCTCCCTTCTTTCCTTTTTGAAAATTGATTTGAGAAAGGGAATAAATAATAGACAGCGAACGGTGAAATGCTTAAATATTTAAAGGTAAAACGATATCCAAAGTTTGTTTTTTCATGGATTATTCTTGTTCTATTTAGCAGCATATAAAACTTTTGATTTTGAGAGAGGTCATAACTATTCGAGGAAAGCTCCCAGAGTGAAGAGTATTCAACGGAAAAATGAATTAATTCAAAAGGAAAATGTACTAAAAACAGCTAAGAGTATCAACCCATATAACCCACAGTGACAGCTCACGAATTTAGGACGCATGACACCCATTTTCGCATGACACGGTCCTTCGCCTAGCCACACAAGAAGAAATCTAAAGCCGTTAGATCGCACGATCTTGGTGGCCAAAAAACATCGCCAAATCGCGAAATAATGCGTCCTAAAAATTTCTCCCGCAATAAAGCCATACCTTCAAGTGCAGGCCACAAGAAGTCTGTCATCATTGCGCTATAGCGGAATAGATAGTGGAATCGATAAATTTGGGTCGTCCTCAACACTACGGCTCACAGCGGCAATGTTTTCGAACGAGCGTGCGAAGCGATGATTCACAGGCCTTACAACGTCTCTAACCGATCCAGTTTCTTCGAATTTCTTTACTACGTTTGAAATTGTACGCTCAGTAAGACGATTACGATGACCATAAACTTCTAGTAAAGCTCGAAATGCGGCCACAGCAGAATCACAATTCGTGTAGAATGCTTTAACAAAGTTAACGCATTGCTGGATGGTAAAACGTTCCATATTGTGAAATGGCAAACCTTCAACTAAACAAATGCTAGCTCGGATGACACTGACATTTGACAGCTGCCAAACGGCAGGGCGCTTTACTTTCCGCAACTCGACATGGATGTCCCGTATTTACTATAAACAAAGTAGGCGTGGCACTGGCACGTGATTTTTCTCATTTCCAATAGCAAACGCAAACGGAACGAAACGCACAAATTGGACATGCTTCGGGTGTAAAGTATTGTATAATTTGAGAATGAAACTATCATTACTTTAAGAAGCACTGAAAACCGTGCCTTTTTAGAGAGATGGGGCACCTCTACACATCACCCAATAATCACTTACACAAGCTTTTCAATCTGTGACCACTTCTGTGTTTATATTGCGGTAACGAACCTTATTTCTGGGTCTTAATTGCGTACGAAACAAACGAGTTAATATTTTTTATATTAACTTGGCTTTTTTTTGCATACTTCTGCATTCGCAGCCGGTGTTCCGAACTGAGCAGTAGTGCCTGTGCCAGAAAAGGAGCAGTACATAACAACAATGAAACGCTCTTCAACTTTTGCCTGAATAAGTAACCACGAAAACTCTGGTTTCCGAACACTGCTGGTGTGTCGCCGCCATTCCGTACCAACAACAATTTCCGCCGGGAAGCAGCTTACACACCGCTACAGACAATCAGTGTCGTCCATCTCCGCATTTCTTTATTCGGCTTTATTTCTTTATGTGGCGGAATGTATTGTGTTTGGATGAGTGTGTGTGCATTTCGATATTGTGCCTTGAGTTTGGCGCCGGCTGAAATGGCGGGGAGTGAGTGAAATAATGTATTTGCTGGCGATTGCCAAAACCAATTCGATCTCGTTGGCACCAGCCGATGTGTTTGCATACTTTCGGCGACCATATTGAATTTACTCACTCATCCATACGCATATTTACAATGATGACAAGCACACACCACCCATACCACCCATGTTCAAAGAGAAAGCTCTATGGGATGGAGAAGCTTTAAGGAAAATATTTTGTCATTAAGAGACTTTTGTTAAGACCACAAAAGTCTGAAATATTCTCGCAGATGCGAGTAACAGTCGAATAATTGCAAAGAATAAGACAATAATGAATTTTTGAGGACCTCAAGCGAATACAAGTAGCACTTTAAAGTATGTACTCAATAAGTGAGCCTATTATTTTGTAAGCTATGGATAATAGAGAGCTGCATGAGACGTCTCGAATGATTCGAAACTGACATAGCAACATTTTTGCGCCGATGCAGTGCTTCCATTTGATTTCGAATCGAGCCGTGACTATCGGAAGCATATGTGGCAATGTTTTCAGCAGCGCTTCCAAAAGTCAGCGCTTGATTTGAAAGAAAATGAAAGCATTTCAGACAACCTCTGAAACTTGTAAGACGTCTTGAACAAGCCTTTGAGAGGTCTCATGCTCTCAGTCCTCTAATGGATAATAAAGAAAAAAGGTTTAGTTAAGTTTGGACTGTTAAGAAAGTTTTTGAAAACTGCTTGTGATTCGAAATTATGTACCTTTCAAACGTCAAACTTCAAAAATTCATCCGAATAATATGAAAAATTTGACTTAGCCTTATTTCAAAAAAAAAAAATTAAATGGCAAATTTAGAGGGTTGCCACAGCAGAAAGACATACGGTTTTAAATCGACAATGGATTAACGAGATTTAAATCCATTAAATCCATTAAACTCGTATTAAATGTTTAGAATTTTGAAAAGGAACTTGTTGGTATTTATTGGAGAATGGTTGTAAAAAATTTATCATACTTTTGTCTATGCAAATTTTCAGCTTTGAGTATTGCACCGAATTGCAAATTTCTCGTTTGAAATTGTTTTAAAGCTTCTTTATACTCCTTTTATATTGTATTTGCCGCTCTGTGGAATAGATAAACAAATAAATCTCTGAACCCATCCATTTCATTGTAATCTCCATTTTGACTCTACTTCTTCTGTAGAGCTTCTACAAAAGATATGGTTTTTCTACCATTTAAGGAAGGCAGCACACTCTCAGGGCCATGAACGTACCTTGCGATCGTGACGTTTGAGTTGAATGATGTTCACAAGCACACACGCTGACCGGCGCTACTTGTCGCGACAGATCCGAGCCTCAATCAACGTGCCGGTGCGAATTTGCGACGATGTCTGATAAGATATCCGGCAAGTTCGTCGTACTCTGGTGAGTGCGTTGCTTTGGGCATCAGCAAGGTGAAGCCGCAGGGAAGACGATGCGCCGCAATCACACCAATCGAGGATATGAGACTTGACTTTCTCTCTTTCTCTCTCTCTCTCTTGTTCTTTATGCTCCTAACAAGACTTCGCGACGTTTCCGAGCAAACTTGATTTTCGTTCAGACATCTTCATGGGCAACTCAGTGCTACGCTTTTGATTCGAAAGGATACACAATTTGCCCACTTTCTTTCGGGCTTAGTTCTTATACACACAAACACAACGAGGCTTTCGCAGCGCGCTTCCAAAAAACGCTCAACACTCCGCGTGCCGCAAAAGGACGACCTTCCTGCGCTTATCGAGCGCATTTTCCGAAAAAATTCCCGAAAAAGCTTTCGACATGACGCACTTCAAAATTTTACATAACAGTTCGTCAAAAGAAGACGACTCTTTAAATATTGAAGCGAAGCCCGAAGAATTTCATTATATTAGCTTACTAATATCTTGCACTGAACATTTAGAGCCTTAAGCAGAAGTTGAGTCATTAACCGTCCGCACCGTCACAATATTTCGCTGCGAAATTCTCTCTAACCGGATCTACTACGATTGCGAAATCCTAGCGAGGTTATTAAAAATTGGGATCACTTAAATTAAAAATATTTATATATAATGCAGTAGACTTCAATTTTGTTCAACTTGAGCTCTAAAATGGTTCCATTGCCGCGTTTCTGACGTTTCTGGTTGGTCGATGAACATCACAGTACGCGTCCTTGTTCTTACTGAACATGAAACTTTCCTTCCAGCATCGAGGTCCTGGGCGAGCACAGCCAAGCTATCTTCTAACAGCTGAATTCAAAGCTTTTAGCTCCAAGCATACGGATGACTTTGGTTCCGCAGTGATTATTTCCATTCAGCGGCTTTGTGCGCATGCCCTGGAAGACCAGTCTGGCTTTTCATCTGACGTTTGTGCCGCTTGCGAAGCGTTTCTTCAGCGCCTGGCATACTTCAATGCGTGTGCACTAAACGCAAAGGTCCGAGGTCCTTTTGTTTTCGATAAGGACTAAGTAGTGGAACGAAAAAATCGAAAAATTTCGCTACAACAACGAACAGCAGTATCGAACATAAATTGATGATTGACTCTCTCTGACAGCTGTCATCGGCAATAGCGCCGGCATCTGCGCACCAGAATCAGCTTTTATTTATTTATGTTGACAAAGGTCGGGACAGAGAGCACTCGCTGTACACTACCTGTTCTCAACAATCATTGCATTGTCCGTTTGTTTGTCTGAATTCATACATACTTCATCTATCGAAAGGGGGAGAATGCTTTTTAGGCTTTGCCGAAATATACACACGCCCTTCCTTCATCCCTTTATCAAATGGAGTGTGCCACCAGATCCCGAGGTAATTGAAACCTAAAGCTGGCCCTTACAAAGTTCATTGTCTACTAATTGTTAAACAATTAAAGGGTCTTCTTTCATATCCTTGAGGCTAAACCGAGTGAGTCTTCTTTCTTATTTATTTAGTGTAGACTTGAGAAATAAATCAAAAGTGTCAGATAATAATAGTCTCTATTGTTGACAAAGCTTCATATAACGAGGATCCAAATCTATTCCATTAATTCTTGACACAAATCCTGACACAACAGATAATGAGCCTTAAACCTTAATGAACCTTAAATAAAATGAATAAAATTAAAAATTATGCCAATTGTCTCAGCATGCACCGACTCCGAGTCTCTGAAAACAATCTTAAATATATTGCTGACGTTTTGTGTATTTCTATCCTTTTCTTTAGAATCCTTGCGTCTCTTTTTGTGTCTCTGGACCGGCAGTCGAAGGGAGATTTATGTGCTTGTAATCTCCACAGGTAAGAAGAAGAACTGGCACGCTTGTATTTCTCCACAATTGCTCAAATTCCATTTATGCTCTAGCTTTTTACCTGAGCGAGATGGAGTCATATTCTATTAATTATATCAGTAACACTTGTTCTCGGGGCGGAACAAGTACGCCTCTTCTATTTATTAGCAAAAGTAAAGAGTTTTGGATGCAACTAAACTACTCCTAAACTACTCCGCCCACCCACCACATGCTTACCACGAAAAAAATCCCGCCAATTTGCGCAGTCTAATTCTAAATTTCTTAATCTATTAGAGTACATTTTTCTTGACTGAAGAGACTTCGAGCAATGTTTTTCCGTTGTGCGGCGCCGGCACAATTGCCAGCTGACTTCGCCTTTCGTACGTCGTACGTTGCAACGCGACGGCAACCCGCAGCGTCATTTAAGAATCCTGCCGCGTTCGTGCACGCAGGCATCACAGCTAGGCGCGCGTCTTGAAGTATTCCCTCGAAGTTGCCCTTCCACAAGTAAACGCTTTATTTTATTGCATTCGCGGCTCTCACTCGCTCTCTTGCACTTTTAATGTAGTTTGTGTTTGTGTCTCCGGTAGCATTCTGTGCCTCTTGCAATTCTGCCATCTTATAGCCTGAACACAGTCAAATTTCGTTGACTACAAATGGCGTCGCTAGTGTCAAAATTACATTGGCTCTTATGGGAAACGAGAAAAAAAATAAAATTTCGTTGCATTCGTCGACGAAAGCAACGTCGGTAGTCGCCGTGGGCGATGACAGCAGCTCACGTCGTTTGTTCATGTCGGTTGGTCTGCCGCTTTTCTGGCATGGTGTTTTCTTCGTCTAACTTCGCCACAAATGTTTCGCGAATAATTTGTCAGCAAGCGAGAGTGTGCTGCGGCAGAGATAATTTCAGTGTTGAGCATTTCAAAAGTGGCTTACTCGTATACACTCGTACATATGTACCTCACATCAGATGCTCTAACATCCGCACCACCCTTCGCCATTCGTTCATTCCAAAGTTGTGCGGAGCTCTTATTACTTTTGGAATGGTTTTGATAAGCCTGATATGTCATAGAAATAGAAATTTCCTGCTATTCGATGCACTCGTAAACCTGTGTATTCCTGTGAATTAATTAAAAGTAGCCTGCTGTATGAGCCACTAAGGCACCGGCCACATCATGCGTTTAAGAGTTGCTCACCTTCGGAGCTTCAAGGAAAAAGCCTTTTCGTTCACAACAAAAATGTGTTGGCTTTAGGTTCATTTCATTGTGACAATGTGACAACGCAAGCTGTTGTGCGACGAACTGGAGCATCACAATTTGGCTGAGGTCACGTCTCCGGCTGCCTGCCCGTTACCTGCCGTGAGCAGCGCAAGTAATGCGTCTTTGTGCGTGCCAGCGACGTTCGAGCAGCGTCAAACACGAATGCGACTCGAAAGTTTGCGTTGAATGTGTTGAAGCTCGACTGCAGTCGTGCGTTCACTCCTCGGCATTCATCCGATCCGTGGTGGAGGCAATAAAAGGAAGACCTTCGTAAATGAATGAGAAAAGTAAAAAAGAAATGCGTCGAAATTTAAGAAGAAGAGAAGAGTACCTTCTCGTTGAAGATACCTCCTTAAGCTAAATTCAAAAAGGTGTATTCAACAAATCCTCAAACTGTGATAGTATGGATGACGGAAGCAGAAATTTGCAACTTCTAGAATCAACAGCCAAACTAAATAAACGCTTGATGTTTACTGAGGTGCTTAGTGACCAAGACGCACGTCGCTGGAGAACTGGAAGTTGTCAAATAAAACTACTTGTAAAAATCACCAGAAGCATAAGATTTTAGGTTTGAAGCAGAGAAAAAGAAAAACCAATGAAAAACTTGGCGAGCTCATAAAATTGATGACCGGGAATAAATAAACTTTTGATTTATTTTCAATATTTACTGTGGGCTACTTGATTTAATTGCATTTCGGTTAGTATTCGCTCCACTTCACTCCACTTAGTCTCCGCTTATCCACGTTGTGCGACGTATTGTTAGACTCGTCATTCCGACTTCCGACCTTAGCCTTTGGTCTGGGCGACGCGTCGGCCGCTGTCGCTGCAAATTTGAATTTCATACCGGTTTGGTTGTTGCGGTCGCAAACAGTACGTATGAACTAAAACTTTTCCTTTCAAAACCTTCAGAGCTTTTCTAATTTTACAAAAGTTTCATAATTACTAGTAACAAGCAAATGTGAACGAGAGAAAGAGAGAGGCAAGAGAGTGGATAAATTCTGTAGTACAAAGTAAAGTTTGTTTCGGCTTTGCAGTTCATGGAACCGGAAACACATTGGAAAAGTCTCGTACGTCCATGTTGGAAATTTCTGCGTGAAGAAGAACAAATTTTTAAACCAAAACGGATAAAAGGGTCCCCCTTCCATAACCGCATATGGCTTATTACGTAAAGGCCGCATTATATTTTGAAGATTGTGTTTGCTTTAAATCGCGCTTTTTATACATATTTTTTGAATTCAGTCGTGCCGGAGGGTGGATGGAGGGGGGGGGGGTGGAAGAGGGTTTAGAAGTGTGTGTTCGGGTAAATTATGGTTGCTTTAAAAACAAAGCTGAAATCAAAGATCAAAGATCAAAGTTTGGCAAGCTAAACGGTAACAAAATCTGCAGAAGATTCAGATTACTTTAGATAAACAACTCTCTTGTGGTACGAGTATAACAGGAGGGTTGGTAACGAAATCCCGAAAGACAAAATCCCGAACGACAAAATCCCGAACGACAAAATCCCGAAATGACAAAATCCCGAAACGACAAAATCCCGAAATAACAAAATCCCGAAATTACAAAACTAGTTTTTCGGTATTCTCCATCTTCTTGAACATTTTAAAACCACTAGCAAACAATTCCAAGAAATAATAAAAAATTACTCTCATTTTACTTCTCTAAAATTATTATTAAAAAATTAAAACAACATTATTAAAAAAATTTTAGCAGAGCCCTCTCGATAATGTGAGGTTTTTTGCATACAGGTTTTTTCGCGTATTGGCAGCCTTCGGCTGCGGCAGGGATCATAATCCTCAATCAGCAGAATCCTCACGGTCATGTGAAGTTTTTTGCATACAGGTTTTTTCGCGTATTGGCGGCCTTCGGCCGCGGCAGGGATCATAACCCTCAATCAGCAAAATCCTCACGGTCATGTGAAGTTTTTTGCATTCAGGTTTTTTCGCGTATTGGCAGCCTTCGGCCGCGGCAGGGATCATAACCCTCAATCAGCAGAATCCTCACGGTCATGTGAATTTTTTTGCATACAAGTTTTTCTGCGTATTGGCGGCCTTCGGCCGCGACAGGGATCATAACCCTCAATCAGCAGAATCCTCACGGTCATGTGAAGTTTTTTGCATATTGTAGATTATAACCTTCAGACAACAAAATTCTCTCGATATTACAACTTTGCTTTTCTGCCATTGTAAAAAAAGGCAAGTAGGCGCGTACTACCTACGCTTCGGAAGAAATTGTGACTTAAATGTCATTTTTTCATTAATTTCAAATTTTATTTCGTGATTTTCGGGATTTCTCATTTCGGTATTAAAATTTTTCGGGATTTTGTCGTTTCGGGATTTTGTCGCATCGGGATTTTGTCGTTTCGGGATTTTAAAATTTTTCGGGATTTTGTCGTTTCGGGATTTTGTAATTCGGGATTTTGACTGTCTCCCATAACAGGAATATGCCATAGAATGTCAGGCCTATAATTCAGAGCTTTTTTGTATAAGCTAATACCAGTTTACTCTCAACGAATAAGTATTCGCAAATCATAGAATGAGTGCATTCGCTTGTGCTTTGGGTGGTTTCCACTTGCTCACGAGAGGAGCCACTTCCACCACAAACTCTGAAAATTTCATTTCGTCATTGAAAATCATGAGGACAAACGTTTCTCGGAATCGGCAGACGCAAATCAAAGAGTCGTCCGTTAGTTTAGTGCAGGTGCATTAAGCACAAATCAGGCAACTTGGTTCCAATTTTATTAAAAATTGATTTTTGGGTTTTAATGGCAATTTATACTCGTAGAAGGAAGAAATGAAAATCATGCATCTCAATAAACCGCGCCGAAGTCTCGAATTCCGTTCGTTCGCAAAGGATTTGCTTGCTTTCGCCGTGATTTAACCTTGAATGCTGGCAAAGATACGCTTGCTATCCTTTGACATGTAAATGGACTACTCAATAATCTCTTTGCATATTCCACAAAGGCGAATGAATGCAATAAGATGCAAATTTGGAACCGTGGAATCTGATAAAAAGCGAAAAATGGGACTTTGATGAAACTAAATTGGGTGGAAGCAGTGTAAACTTATTTTTAAAATATATATTTATAACAATCCAGATTCGTTGTAATTTTTTCATTTTCCTGCTCTAGTAACGAAAAAATTTTTGCTCAAAAGAAGTTTACTAAAATTAGAAAAAAACGGTTTTAGTTTCTCCTGCAAGGATATAATAAATAAAATCCAAAACTTTTGGTTTCAATGTTGTAAAAATTGTCAAATTTGCCAATAATCAAATCAACATTTGTCTACTTGCATACAATGTAAGAGGATTCCTCTTGCGGCCTTCTGCAGCGACTGCAGCCGCCAGGGAGAAAGCACTGTATGGCCCCAAAATCCACACATTCCCAATTCGCAAATACTTTAGATTCTTTGAACCTTTTTTCTGTTTCAAAATCGATTCTTTTATGGTTGACGACTCGACTCGTACATAATAGCACTTCGCATAATAGCACCGGAACAACTCTAATTGGGTTATTATCTACCTTAATGCCACTCGCATTAAAGTGTGCTCGATTCGGACGCCTCGAAATTCGCGGCATTAGGTGGTGGATCCTCGGTGTCGTTTGGATCACATCCAAATTGCCATTGAATCCACTTATTATTATTTCGCTCCTTCGGCTTACAAGGGCCGTCCAAGTTTTTTCGGAGCAAAGTGGCCGAGAATGGAGCAAGCACCAGAGATCATTGCCAATTTTAACTAAAAGCTTTTCGAAGTCATTTCGTTAAAGTTTCGCTGACTGGCGCAATTATAGAGTGTATCTGCAAAGTTTGTTGAGTCTAATGAAAGTGCAAAAATTAATAAATAAAACAGCAGCCCTAAAATACTCGTAAGCAGAAGAACAAGAGCAATCAGAATGTCGACCACGATTTAGTATATCTTTAATAGCAAAAGCATATTAAAGATATATGCTTCCGTATTTATTTCAAAACAAACGGAAGAAAGAGAGAAGACGTTTCAACATCTTCTGTGTTTTTCTCTTCGTGCCCAAAACTGTTTAAAAAATTACGAAATAGAAAAATAGTATGTTTCTGTTCATACGTAATCGATTATGAGATCGCTAAAAAATCTTTATGTCTATCGTGCGACAACTAAAATAATTTGCAAAGATTTTAATCGACCAAGTCTCTGCAGCTGTCAAATGTCAATTTTGTCAATTTTGTATAAATTGATAAATTTCTCGTTACGAAAGAGAAAATGGATAACCCGTATTTTGAAAAGCAAATTTTTTATTTTCACAGACAAATGGTTTACAGAAACATGATGTGAAAATGTTGGCACTTTGAAACATTATGAGAGAAAGGAACTGAAATACCTGAAAATGGTGCACCGGAAGAGTGTTGGGAGAGTTTTCCTATGAAAGCTACATAGTTATCGATTTATTGTGATTCTGCTGAAATCCAAAGTCAATTAAAAGACCTAAAGAGGAATTAAAAGATCATAAACTGGAATGGGCTGGTATGCCCTAATTTCGGATCATAGGGCAGAAGGCCAAAAGAAAAAAAGGAAAAGGTTTCCCAGGAGAGTATTCTCAGGGGAACTACTCAAATAAATATTTTAAAACTTTCACAAGTTCTTTCAATTTAATTAAAGAATTTCAAAAGTAGAGCTTAACTTTCAACAGCAGATTAACAAAGTCGCCGGGATCCAGTCACTGCAGCAGAAACGAGCCACCCCCAGGGGGCTCTTCGCTTCTGCTAAGCACTAAACGCTTGATTTTGAAACCATTCTATTCTATGTATTTCCATCCTGCAACTACTTCATAACTATTATACAAGTACATACAGCCAGACGGTTCCTGAAGCTCAACTATTGACTGCCAAAACCTTTAATCCTTCCGCAGACAAACGATTCTGCTCGACAAACTTACGCAAAATTGCAATTAAGCTTCCAGCATGGATGGAGGCTGACGCTATGAGTGAGTGAGTGAGTCCAAAACTATGCACAACTATAGCTTGTGCACGCCCCGAATCCTTAGGTTTTTCGCTGAACGGCTGAGCGACGGCGCTGCGGTGCACGCTAAACATCCGGAATGTAATTTGTTGGGAGCCAACTTCAAGTTGTTTTTGTGATTGTTGGCGATAGTGTGGGTTGAGGTAAGCTACGAAGTGATTCAGTGGCGTTGTCAATTCTTTGCACGTACTATTTATATTAGTGCACGCTACACCCGAAATGTTCAAGTGTAATGATTTAGCTCTTTCCGTTTCTACTTTTAATGAATTTCATATGAAAAATAACCGCAAATTTATATAAATCCTAATCTGTACGTCTAACGTGCTGATTACATCAAAAAAACTAATAAATATTGTAATAATTAATATAACACTGTGACGAATTGACTTCATTGTAAAAGTTTTGCGGCGTTCAAAGCAGATTGTATACCGTCGATTTATATTGAAAATATATGAATTCACCTCAAAGTGTTGAAAATTATACTCGTGGAAGAGTTGAGTATTGTTGAGTTGAGTTAAATGGAATTAAGTGGATGTAACCGATAAGAATAAACAGAGAGGGTCTTTCAACAAGAGGTATTGTTTTAAATTTTGCGTCATTTTTCAACTCTCAACTTTCAACTGTCATTGTGAGGTCATTTAAGAAGTTAAAATCAGGAGGTCTGTAGATATCGATCGCTACAAATAAATTCAAATAGTAAAAAATTATAACAAATTTAAAATGACACTTCTTGTTGAAAGACCCTGTATTAATTGACTATTTTCGAAAAATTCTATAATATTTAACTGTTTCGTTACGTCAGTACATTTCATATCGTTGGTAATCGAGATGATAAAGACGAGACGAGAAAAGGGAGACGAGAAAAGGGATTTTCTGGACTAGTGCACAAAATTAGGTACGTATAATGAAAAAAATGTACTTGTAGGGTATTCATAATGTGACCAGACCAAACGAGCATGCTCACTTGGTTTTATCCATTTTTGTCTGTGTGTGCTTCGCGGTGTTTGGTATTCGCGTTAGTGAAGGTAATGAAAGCAAACAAGAAATATTTAACATGTTTATCCTCATCGGTTACATCGTACAGACTGGATAGGCCTGCATATAATCTTGTCGAAGCTCGTTGCTCTCCTGCCAATCTGTGATTAAGAGCATAGAGCAGAATCGATGCTGCCAGGATAGGTCTGTTTCCGTACTTTTGAAGCTCAAGCTTCAAACTGCGAGAGTAGCTTGAACTTTAATGTCAAAATTGTATAAAAGAGACAAATGCACAGAAAAGTACAGAAACGCTTTTTTGGGCGTTTGTAATTTTTTTTTTTTGCTGTCAAAAGTTAGCTTAAACAAAAAGGTGGAGCTGTTTTCTGACAGGTTTCATGTTTGTGCTTCTTCCTCTCTCTCTCGACTTGATAATTTGTTTCTTTACTTTCAAGCAGCTCAAAGCGACCTGAAGTACTTTAATCTGCTTTAGGAAACAGACCTAATGTTCATCTTAATCATCTTATATATGTACATATATCGCACTTCCCGGCCGGCAATGACGGAGCGAATGGCCGTTTCTGGATTTCACAATTTTTTTTTTATGATTTTGCGATACGCAGGATATGCATAGTTACAATTAAAGCGGAGAGAATGCACCACGTTACAATGATTTTACATTTTTGGCATCGAATTTTGAGCAAACATTTGTTGACAGAAGGCATCCCCACCGAGAGAGCCAAGAAAAAATATAACCGTAAATAAGTGAGGAACCACCTCGCCGGAACATGGAAATATAAAACGTCTCGGCTCAGTCACTAATGGGACGAACCAGCCGCATAGTTTATGGTCAACCGCATTGCGAAAGATGTCACAACATCAACCAATGCCATTCACTTCGCCCATGGCCACGGCCGCAACGCATGTGGAGGGGCTGCTGGCTGCTGGCTGCTGCGCGAAAGCGAGGGCAGGCTGACAGGCGGGAAAAATATTTACTGCTTCGTAAACGGAAACCGACAACGACTATCGAGGAAGTCATTTTTATAGACAATTGCGTTGGCAATCAGCAGTGTTTTTGCACGGAATGGCGTCCAATATTTTGTGAGTTTTGGTTGTTTTTCTCCCGGCCAATCCACAGCGAGAAGAACCACAAAGGAAGAGGAAGGGGACTGACTGCCAAACGCAGACACGTTGATAGCAGATGACTCAACGGATCGAGAGATGGCTGTAGTAGAAGATGTATCCATTTGTACTCTGCGTGTATGTTGTATGGAATTCCATTAATTCGAACTTTTGCTGTGAAAAATCAGAGCAAGAGACCTTATAATGTCACCACTTTTCTATATAAAATGATTTTCGGTACCAGGGTGTATTTAATATTGAAAAATTACCTTGTTAGCGAAAGGTGTACCGAAAATTCAATTAGCAGTAACTTTATAATGTCTACGGGATGGCAATTCCCGCCCAATTTGACT
Source organism: Conops quadrifasciatus (assembly GCA_949752815.1). Lineage (NCBI taxonomy): Eukaryota > Metazoa > Arthropoda > Insecta > Diptera > Conopidae > Conops > Conops quadrifasciatus. Next base: position 19,123,723 of record OX457079.1, read on the forward strand.
AACGTCGAATGTTTTAATGAATTTTCTTAAAAACTTAAATTTCTTTTTCTTCTCACTCTCAATTCAATTCCTTTTATTACACCCCACACCCAAAGGGATGAGGGTACATTCTCTTTTGTTTCGATTCGACTACTTAATGACTGAAAATTAAAAGTAAATGCACGTTCGGGGCCTCTTCATGGGCCGCTCGGTACTGGTTCGATAAAGTCCTTGTCTTTGGCATCACAGCGGCTTTTTTCCATCTCTGTTGGCACTACGTCACTGGTTATTTTGACCAGCTGGTCCAGCGGACATTGAAAATCACAGCCTGGTATCACCACCTTCTCGGCGAAAGTCTCTGGATTGTTGCGGAAGTATACCTGCGAAAGGAGCTTGCGCGTAGCATCTTTGGTTGATTGAGCGACTGAGCGATGGGTTTACCTCCACGAAGTATGTCCCGTTTTGCTTGTGTTTGTGCAGCTCAAAAATGGCCATGGCGGAGTAACGCGGCATTTGACGCTTCCACGCCTTCAACGCCGACATAATATTTACAATGGTCGAGTCGTGGCCACTATATATAAATAACTTCCTGTCCTTCAGCTTGTTGTCCCGTTTCTTTTGCATTTCTTCCAACATCTTCTTAAGGAACGGTCCGGCCTTGATCTTTTGCATCTCCGGAGTGTACACATTATAAATATAACTCAGCTCAGCGAGATTTTGCATCTTTTCGGGAAAGTACCGCCGAGTCCACGCTGGCAACTCGAGGCCAAACTCCTTCTGCAATATCATCGACAAGGCGTTACATTCTGGAGCCGAAAGACGGGCTTACCAACCTCGGCGAGAAGCGTCAAATACAGCGACTGCACGTCCTCGGGGCTATAGATATTCATACCGGTGTGGTTTGATAATTCTTTCAAAGTCTGTTCGTATGGCTTAAGTTCTTCTTTTACCTCGGGCCCCTCGAGAACCTCCTTCAAAGCCTCATAGTAACGAGGACAAGGCTTGCGGTATAAAAGCAGCTGCAGAGAATATAAAAATACTATAGTTACCGACATACCGACCGACATAAGTACTGCTACAATCTCACGTACCGTGTCCTCATTGAGGAACTGTGAAACTATCGGAATTGGCTGCCAGTTAAGCCGATTACTCCATTCCATGGGCGTATTCTTAGGCGGGAAGAGACTTGCCAACACCGTGGCAAGTGACATAAGGGTGCGCGGCACTCCAGTGCTCTGAGCGTGGACAGCCTTTAAGAGAGAGAGAGAGAGAGCAAAGACATGAGTAGCGTCGAAGCTCTTTAATTTTTGTGGCCTTCTTTGTGGGGCTTCTTCATTCTTCTTAGAATATGATCGAAAGAAGACAGGATGGTTGTATGGATCTCATACCCACAATTTATCGCTGCAAATCGATTACACTCGACTGTATACTGACCTGTGGCAAATAGTATGGGCCCAAGAAGTTGCCATAACGTTTACGGAGCCAATCACCAATGGCAAACATCTCTCGTTTTCCACTCTACGCATATGCAAAGCGATGATATAGTGTTGATTTACAGCCGAAGCGAATTTAGGAAATCGCATTGAAATGAAATAAACGCATTAGTATGTACTTTCGGGCACACTTTTTTTGTTTTCGCACGCACTTACATTTGTTAGGAAGCCCCACCCATACGGGGAGAAGGTTTGATTGAAGTGCGGGTCGTTGGGGTAAGTATCGGCTGGCGTGCGGGGTCCATGGCGGAATACCTGCAATTCGCAAGAAAGTGTAAACTGAAACTTTTACGATTAGATGAAAGGGTTACGATTGGATAAATTATGGGTGAACACATCGCAAGCCGTTAAAACAGCCAAATAGCCAAACAGCCTGATAAACCGCTAAAACAGCCAAAAGGAAAGAGAACATATTTTTAAGGTTATGGGCTCCATTTTATTTACAGATTACAGATTTTTAATTCGTTTGGAACAACTGTGTGACGTAAGAGCAATCTAGACTCCATCAAATAGCGCCCAAACAAAACAAGACCCTTTATTTTTTAATATGAACTGTCTCGGACCATAACATTTGGACTTTATTTCATTTATTTCATATTTTTGTAAGAAAGACAAATTTTTGTAAAATAACGCCCAAAATGATCTTATTGCGTCGATTGAACTTTGAATATAGAAATGAAATAACGGCGAAAAGCAATACATACAATACATATACTCGTACAAATATATGTATATTGAATACTACTGAACTCCATACATTACAGTCGTAGTCGCAGTGAAGAAAAGTATTAAAAAGTAAATAACTATTGATTGTTGCCAATGAAGTGTTACCGTGAAGTCATAAAATGCCATGAAATCAAAACAAATCATCAAATAAGCCTTTTCTCATGCCCAACAAACTGCGCTTAATGACTCTAATGTTAATATAATATACTGTTAAACACGTACTGTAATAGTTTGCGATATGGAATGTGTTAGCATAGATGGTATTTGTTACCAACCCAGGAAAGCTTTAAAGTTAAGTTTGTAAACAAATTGAGATCTTATCGCCAGAGCCATTTTCAATGTCGAGACGACTCAAATACAGCGCACAAGCTAAAACTGAATTTATACGAGAAAACGTGAAAACATATATGATAATAATAGTAGGAACAAAATATATTTCAGTAGAAGGTTCCCCGTTATTTGTTTGAATCATCGTTGACTTTAAGCGTTAACTTAAGCGTCAGATGACACATTAATCCTGTCTAATCGACACTAATCCTGCAAAGTGTCGATCTATACGATCTATGTGATAACTCTTCATATTATTATCAAGTCTCTTATTTTGGACAATTGAAGAACTCTAATTTTTTTCACTTCTCAGATTTTAATGCAAAAATGGCCAAATAATTTAATTCTTTTTTTTTTCACTAAAACCTTTTAAAAGCGTTTACCACCTCACTCTTTTATTTTCGTTGAATCCAGCCTTATTCCGTGATGATCTGTTGGGCTACGCGTGTGCCCTACTTGCGCCAAACGTGTGCCAATTGAAAATTGCATTATAAAGTTCTTAGAAGATACAATACATTATCGCATGCGAATGCAGTTTATTGCGGCTACTTATTACGAATACGAGTATACGAATGTACTCACGCGAAACTTAAAAAGCTACGATAAACGAAAACTTGAAATTGGCCTTAGATCAAGGTCTATATTTTTCAGTTTAATAAAAAAATAATGCATACATAATTTAGGAAAATTAAATTCGAAGTGAATTAATGTATGTATACACGTCTCAATGTTGAAGCGTTTCAATTCAATTTTGATGTGCTAAGATTTAGCGAAGGATGAGGATGGATGGAGACTCTGACTACGTAGACTGAAGTGAAATAGTTTGAAAATTATTAATGAGACACGACTTGATGTCTGCACAACATATTGCGCGATATACTTCAATGGCGATCACATCATAGAAACCAGTTTAACCCTTCAGGACTTTGAAGGCTAAGGTCTGCTCTGAATTTTCGTTGAAAATAATGTATTCCAGCCTGTAGGCTTCCGCATGAAGCTAAGAAAAGCCCAAAAATCACATCCCCGCGCAGCAGCTGTACCACTGCCCGGTACAATGTATTAGAACCAATTAAATTGTTTTGTAAATAACGATGAAAACTAACCACTACCATAAAACTCCAGGCACCTCCGAGCTCACTTCGCTTCACGACCACCCGCCACCCGCCACCCACTAAAGCGCCGCTCTTACCAAATGCACCAATTCCAGCGTCGACTGATCTGTGCCAGGGTCGCGCACTGAGCCCGAAAACACCGACGAATCGTAGAAGCACAGGATCAAAAGAGTTAGCACGATTGCGCCCGTCATCGCGACGCAAGAATTTTTCGAATAAACCGATTGCGGCATTCTGCCCGAGTTTTATACTGTATCTAATCTAATATTGTACTACACTCCGTTTCTCACGATTTAATATTGTTTTATTAATGGCTTGAAGAGCACCTGATTATTTCGTTGCTGTTTTTGCTGACTGTTAATAGCTTTATGTTCTTATTTGGTTTCGCTTTACAGCGACTGGCCGTGCGACTGACTGACCGACCGACCGACCGATCGAGTTAAAAGTCAGCTTTATCGATTTTTTGATATTTCTATCTTTTTTCACTCACGATAGCAAATTTTGCAAATTTTGTCAATTTCTGCTGTCGATGTTTTCTGTCGATTGAAACGTACTCCGGCTGGAGAAAATCGTTTTCTAATCAGTAGCGGCGACAATTTTGTTAGTTGTCATCATTCTTAAGAATGGAACGCAGCACGAAAGCCACCTAGCGCATAGGTAACTTCTTTGCTCCTCGATAGTTGTTATCGCGAGCCCCTCGAGCTTCCCTGCCTTCCGATTATGCGCGCCACGGTCTCTTACATGCCGCTTATATTGCGGGCGATGCGCTCGCAGGCCGCCTTATCGCGAAGAAGTCGCGTGTCGAGCTAAAGGCGATTACAAGCTGGCGGCCTGCCCAATCAATTACTGTAGGGCGAATGTAGTTGAAGAAGCAGTATGTAAATCGCTGTCATAAATCTGTTCACAAAGCATTCAACGACGATTCACAAATCAGTTGCTAATTTTGGTGCGAATGATGAACTCAATGAAAGCAAATCCGTCGGAAATGATTCTCTTCGTCGCATTCAAAGTAACCCGCATAAAAACGCGAAGAAAGAGATTAGCTTTATAATAAATTGAGTTTTTTAATCAATAGTAGTTGTGTCAATAACATTTAAGACCATAAAAACAGCGAACAATGAAGACAGAGACGATATTGAATAATTAGTGAAAAAGCAGCATTTGTTCAATTTCTTTGTATGAGTCATGATTTCACAAAGTTTCGTGCATAACTTCTAAACGCAGTAATCGTTGTTTAATGAACAAACCGGAGTGAATTTATGAGAGTATATTTTTTGGACGTATTCCGGAGAGTGTGAAGAAAACAAATGTTAGGAATTCGGGTGAGTTCAGTAACACGAATACGAAGTGATCGTTGTAAAAAAATAATAACGCGCTTTTTCTGTGGCGTCCAGTTTTTGACGGTACCTGGCTGATTCCATCGCAAGCAATTTATTGCGAGCAATTCATCGCAAGACAAATTCCTCGCAAAGTAATTCATCGCGCAGCAATTCATCGCAACAGCAATTCATCGTATTATTAGCAACTAATCACAAGGAAATTCTGAGAAATGTTTGATAATTTTCCACCGAAAATTATGAAATTATCAAGTTAGCCACACATTTTAAATATATTAAAAACTCATTTTTGCGGTTTCTTCTTCTCAATATAACAAAATTGTCATGGTTACGGGTTTCTCTATAAAACGGTCTCGCAGACTTAGCTTGTCTGAACAACGTCTGAAAGTCTGTAGACATAAAGGTTAAACAACCAGCCGGACACTGAGAACTCCTGCTAAAGGAAAAAAATTTATTTACCTCTACGGTATACTATCTAATCTATTGCGATTCTCATTCGTAACGTTTTAACGTTTAGTGTTAGTTTAGACAATGAATACAAAGCGAGAAGTCTCAGTCTTTGTTCAATACTAACGCAATTATAATAATTTATTAAAATTTGCTTATAAAATTAGCCATAAAAAGTCGCCATATCACAAAAAATTATTAGTTTTAAGAGTGCAAGCTGTTGTTATTTTTTTTAAACCATATAAGGTTGGCAAAATTTTTTAACGCGTTGAGAACAAATTCATTTTTGACGAGTTGAATTGGATCATTAAAAAAGTCATATTTCATAAGTCAGGTTTTCGAAATGTCAAATAAGCCTGTAGAAAAAACAAGGTTAAAAGCAGTCCTTCGTTTTACTTTTATACAATTATACAGTAAAACTCACAGTAACGAAAGTAATCATTACAAAATGATTGTTCTGTACTGATTACTCAATCAGTAGGAAGTAGAGATAGTTGCCTCTGGACTACAAGCTACATATGTAAAAACGTCACCCTCGCTTACTTTGAGTATGTACTTTCTTTAAGAAACTAGTTCCTCAGAAAATGACATACGACCTTCGTTACTACTTCAATCGCATTTCCTTGATACAATCACAAAGTTGTTTAAAATTAGTCAGTATTTGGTCCACATTTCTAGGAAATGTGCACCAGCGTTTTCTGCATGACCACACTCTGAGTATTTCTTATGAGAGGGTCCTAAGACAGCATTAAAAATAGGTGTCAAACCAATGTTGAACGAGCTAATCAACAAGCGTCGCATCCTATTATCTCTGCTAGTTATATTCGTCAACGAGTACTGCGGTAAGCACTCACTCTTTATTAAAATGTATAACTAGTTATAAAATTCCAGGAAACACTGGACATAATCCACAATTCATCTCTAATGACTTAGATATTTTAGATTTATTAGGTTTATATTTTTATTAAGATTAAGAGTATTTATCGGCGGTTTAAGATATTTATCGCAATTTTTTAATTTGTACGAAACATTTTTTTAAAAATTTATTTATAATTTAATTCAATATTTACATTTATAATTTTTTTAAACCTTTACTGATGTCCTTTTTTATATTTATTTCGGTTATTAATTTTACATTTAGAAATATTTACAAAATCTTCAAGAAAATTATAAACAAACTTAAATTTGTATGTGGAATGAAATTAGCAAAAATCTACTGATTTTGTCATAAAGAGTTGATGATTTTTAAAAACTTAATGCAACCTAGTTGCATTTGGCCTTGCAATAACCCTTTTTCTCCAAAACAAATTTAAAATTTTTTTGTTATGTCCTCAAAAATGATGTGGCGGTGAAGTTCATTCACCGTTCTTGAGTGATAAAGTTCATTTACTCCGCTTCAGTTATTAATCAAAACAGGTGCTATAAATAAAGTTTGACCGCTCGAACAATTAATTACATTCATCAATTTTTATAAGCGTTTATCGTATTTATGTCCCTTAACGTTTTTGCAGAAACATTAAGGCCGCCGCACTTCTGAATATTTTGACAGGAGCATTCACTTTTGCAAAGATTTCCACAATTCGCTTCAGCAATTGGTGTACGTTGTCGCTTCTACAAAAGCATGGTTCTATTCCATTATTATTACTGATTCCTTAAAAAGAGTATTACCCTTGGCTTATACCGCTTACAGGCGCCTTCTTACAGGCGCTATTCTGGATGGAAACGTGAACGTTTATCCCCACTCGATACGATCATCTATGTATGATCCATAGATCTGTAGAATTTTTTTCTGCTAAACTATTGCGTTTCGTTAAGTTTACAAAGAAAAAATTGTTAAACACAATTCAACAAAAAGTAAGCGAAAAATAGTAAAACTAATAATTGAAATAGTTTTTATTTCAAGGATTAGTATTTATGAGTATTTATTCACCAAATAAGCAATTAATTAGTACCTAGATGACAGCGGAGAACCGAAAATGTACATAATGTATACAAACAAAAAAGAAATAGTCAAAAGTCTTTTTCTTGTCGAGTTTAGTTAAGATCTATAATAAATATTAATTTTTTTAACTTTTTTTAACTTTTTTAACTTTAACAAACGCTTTATAGTAAAAAGCTTTACTTTCGCTTTTAAGTAAAGAATTATAATAGTAACTTAACAGGCAGAATAGTTTCTTAATATGTCTACAAGTATGTAAATACTTGAACCTTAAGCCCGACAAGTTTCATAGATGGTTCATTCATTTTGATTCATCATTTTTTCATTAACTTGTATGAAAAATGTACGGTGCGGCTGGATTTTTTAATAACTTTTTGATATAAGTTAAAATTACGTAACAAAGATGTAAAAATATTATCATGCCTATCCAACACAGCGATATCATATCGCTTTTCGTTAAAGAGATATTGCCAGGTTAATTTATCGCGATATTAGACATTTTTATATTCAGATAAAATAAAACATGACCATGAACCAAAAATAAAATTTTTAATATCGTAGCTGTTAAAATTATTTACGATATTTGTACATTATTGTGTAGCTTTAGGTCTGTAGATGTATTGTAGAAAACAATATAACTGAAGAGTGAAGTGAATTCATTATCTACAGAAAATTTGTAGAATTATAGACAGCAAATAAACGAAACGAAAACACCTGTTGCCATATTTATTTAATTTTTTTACTATGCTCTGAAGTCAATTTAAAACGCCATATTTTATTTGTATGTACCAATGTATGTATATGTCACCATAATATATATCATATAAATGTAGATCTGATTTCCTGTGTGTAGAAATAATTTTACTTTTTATTAAATTTGAAAATCTTGAAAACATTGATTCTTATTGGTTTTATTTGAGTGTGTTTTTGATAATGTTCTCAGCATGGCATAGTACCTTTCTGATTCAAATAAATAAAGCACCAAATCATTATATAATATTATACATAAATACGAGTACGATTTAACTACATATATAGAGGCATATACAACTACAACAACAACCACAAGGTACAAGTAATTAAACGTGGCTTCGCTATAAATTCTGAATAAAAACATTCACCATCTCAAGCTTTATGTCGACCACAAACGGAAAGTAATTAATTTTAATACCGAAGCGAAATAATAAATTTTGATGAAAAACAAAAAACCAAAATTGCCATTTATATTGGCTTTTGTGCCATATTAATTGCCATATTTTCGAAGTCTGCGATTATTCGGATGCAGTTTGATCCACCGGCCTCGGTGGTGGCTCAACATAGTCTTGATTCTTAGCTTGGCACCTCTCCTTATACGGCTCATTCGGCAGGACTGCAGCGCCCAACTGAACCATTCGATCCAGCGGGCACTTTACATCACAGCCTGGAATTCTCAGTTGCCTCAGACAACTCTTCGGCCCATTTTGTAAGAAAACCTGTGTTAGAAATAAGTTATCAATGTTGGAAAAAATAGTTTATGAAAGCAACAAACTTCGACGTAATATTGACCGGTGCTGCGATGCCGGTGAAGTTCAAAGATGGCCATAATCGAGAAGAGGGGCATTTGGCGCTCCCAGACCTTCAGTGCCGACAGTATGTTGCCGACGGTCCAGTCGTGGCCGGTGTAAATAAACAACTTGCGCGTGCTGGGACTGAGCGCATTGGCCCGCTTCTCCAGCATTTCGGCAAACATTTTCTTCAAGAAAGGACCGCCTTTGATTTTCTGCATCTCGGTCGTGTAGGCGTTGTAGATGTAGCTCTGCTCGGCGAGGAACTGCATCTTCTCGGGGAAGTATTGCTTTGTCCATGCGGGTAGAGAGAGACCGAATTCGCTCTGTGGAGGACAGAGAAGGTGAAAGTGATACGGGACGAAAGAAAAGAGGAAAGAGGAAACGTTGCGCCAACCTCCGCTTGTAGCGTAATGTATATGGAATTGACGGCTTCCGCACTGTCGACCTGCATGCCGGTAATTTTCGAGAGATTCTTAAACAACGACTCGTATTGAGCTAGTTCGGCTCGGACCTCAGGCAGCTGTAGTACTTCATCGCGCGCTTCAAAATAACGGGGGCAGGGAGTGCGTACCAGGAGTAACTGATAAAAACAAGAACATCGTATAATAGAGGACCGTACCGTACCGGAGCGATGAGATATATTCTTACAGAATCCTGTTCGAGGGGCTCCGAGAATATAGGAATCGGCTGCCAGTTGAAATCATGATGCCAGTCCATTGCTGTGCCCTTCGGAGCGAACATACTGGCGAGCACTGTAGAGAGTGTCATGAGAGCTCGTGGCGATGCTGTAGCTTGTGCATGAACACTCTGACCAATGATTGAGGGAGAGAGTTGGTTGCATTAGGATTGCTTTGCAATATTTAAATGGTCTCTTACTCACATCGGGCGTATAATAGGAACCCATATAGGCACCGTAGCGCCGGTTCAGCCAAGAACCCAGCTTATACAACTCACGCTTGCCGCTCTAAAATTTCTAAATTACATACATTTCGCCTCAAGCGGTATCAAGATTTATTGAGAGGGCTTACGTTTGTAACGTGTCCCCAGCCCGTGGGGTGAAAAGTGGCATTAGCGTAGGGATCATTTGGGTACGTGTCCACAGGAGTACGAGGTCCATGGCGGAGAACCTATAAAAACAGGTTACATTACATTAAATTATTTTCAAAGCATAATTGCAAAATTTACCAAATAAAGTCAGTAGTAGGAATTACTCATGAAGTAAGTCCCTATAATTGTGAAAATTTCTTAGAACATCGCAATATTAAATACAATTTTTATTAAAATGAGTGAAAAAAATCAAAAGAAATTAGAATAATTTGGCTTAGAATACTGCGTTAACAATGTAAATGAGACCGCAAATTTTTCAAAAGTACGATATAGACCTTAAATACATTGTGGAATCGCGCGAATCATTAATTTTCTGAACTAAAGTGATCCTTTTATCTGAACAAAAGGTAATTTAATTATCCACATTCAATAATTCTCTGTGGAAAATGTGGAAAATAGGTACACATTTTTGTCAACTCTAAACTGTAACAACATTCATAAAACTTTCATTGATTTTATAAAGCTTGCTTTATTACCCAAACTATTAAGTACAGCAGAAGAATATCTTAAATTCTTGGCAGTTCATGTTCGTTTATTATGTCGTTATTGTTTTGTATTGCTTTACAAAGAAACCACCGCATGACAAACAAACTCATGGTCGTAAAGATAAAGGCACAATACGACTTTTTTGTGATGTCAAGTCAAGCAGCAATATATCGAGCAAACACTGTTTGGCGCTCAGTTTATTAATAATACTCTTTGTTTCTCTAACGGAATACTAAACAAACACACAAACAACATGTTTACAACAGCCTTTGTGTAATATTACACATAAAGCAATTAGTAATAAAATAAAGAACTTAATAACTTCAAGGGTGAATTTTAACAGACCAGTCCGGACTAGTCCAGCACGTTTTAAGACTTAAGTAAAATTAAAAGAACGACGTTTCTTTGTAAAAACGAAGGAACTTCACGAAATTAATCAATTTATTACTCCTCTTTATTGTCCGGTCCGGTACGTCTCTCTTTAACGTAAGACGCTTGGCCAATACTCACAATATGCACTAGTTCCAGTGTTGAGTCCTTGGAGTCCACTTCTGAATTTCCGCACTGGCGCACTGAAGGCTGCGCCTGCATGGCGGCGGCGCTGGCATAGAAGCACAAAACCACAAACGTTACCAACAAACCGAACACCGACATGATCAGTATATGATTGCGCGTAAATCGATTGAAGATCATTTTTATATTTGAATTTCAGTGATACGTTTAATAAATTTACTGCTCTGGCAAATGTGTTGAAACCGGAAGATGCAAGATTGGCGAGACGCTGGCTGTCTGGCTGTTAGCGGTACTCAAACACAAGCGAACAACAACAAGTTCCGCACAAACGCAACCACTAAAGACAAAAATTAGAAACTTTTAAACAAATTTAGGAACAACTCTTTAACACAGGCTGAGTCTACAATATTTCTATTTTGATCAAGCTTAAATCAGTTGCGGCACATCTCGTTATCTCTTCGTGACAATCGCCAGTATCAGATAAACGTTCATTCATAGTCCGAGATAAAGATTAGACTGCAATGAAAACTTAGGCGGTCTTCGAGTTAAAAGAATTGCTGGAAATTTAATTAAGTACGATAGAACACAGCGGCTGTACAGGCGGCATCATCAGACCGTAGACAGCTTAGCTTTTGTTACTCGAAAACGATTTTTCAATCACATTGCGTTAACATTTCTTCTATTCTAGAACTTTTAGAGCTTCCAGAGCTTTAAAGTAACCGTGCACCAATTAGTTGAATAAAAGTTCGTTATGCTTGAAACAATTCTGCGGCCGAAAAGAAACCATAATCGGAACAAAGTGGCTAAACAAATTGTGGCATTACTATAAACGTAGCCTCAATAAATCAAAACTGCTGATTGTAGAGTTTCCAAGAAAAAAATATTTCCAAGAAAAAAATAATTCCATTCATTGTTCTCCGAGTTCGAGAGACTCATTAATAATTGTACATATCTACGATAATACTAATAGAACGCACTAATGCAAGCATTCGAAGGTAAAATAATTATAACTCATTCAAGGTACTTAAACTCAGTTAAGAAAGCAGAATGGCTAAGCTACGGATTTTTTCGTTCCATTCGCCCAGATCATTTTTAATTGCAAACTGGCGGCAACGAGTTGGGGCACTCGTTGCGAATGAAATACAACAGTTTAATTTCAAATGACAAATTGTCACTTCGCGACAGCAGAGAGAACAAATAGACCAGTTTCCGAACGAAGGAAGCTACGGCTAATACGGCAAAATACTTGACGTTAGACGGTACGAGACGAAATTAACGATTCACGGTAATCAAGTCAAATAATCCAGTTATTCCGCAGCCGCACAAAAAATTCGATACGAAATGAAAGTCGTTCTGAAGACTACATACATACATATATAGAAAAACATACGACTTTTGGCAATCAGAGAGTTCGAGAGCAAAAATTAAAACTATACTCGCCAGAATTACGAGCAAAATTGATGAGAAGAATTCTTGTTATAAATGATTTCTATTTTTTTTTTTCAAACGAAAGAGCAAAATTAATTACTTGTTTTGGCTGTAGGGCATAAAAATGATAACCTCCCCCCGCCATAGACAAGACTAATTTGAATAAAGGCATGTGCCCGTATGAGAATACATACAAACCCTTTTTTTTTTGGATCCTTTTCCTGTTATACGCACTTACAGTGCCGCGCTAATCAAATGTAATGGATGGTCCTTATAGACGATGTAAACGTAGCTGCCAGTGCCACTAGAAAGCCGTCTGACTCTCACGGGCATAAGAAGAAGTGAGTGATTTCTTTTGTAGCTCATGAATTACTGTTTATGAAATCTTACATACTCATAAATCAACTAATTTGAAAAAAGTGCACCACATCGTCGCAAAAACCAAATGGCTGAAAACTCCATTGCCGCCTGATGCTTGCATCCAAGCGTATGATGAAGAAGTTCGCTAATGTGTTTCTTATGTCAACAAAAGAGCTCAGTCGACAAATTTTCTCTATGCAACGAATAAAAATACTGTGCCGCAGAAAATTAGGAGAACGTTTTAAAAACTTTCTAGTCAATAAATTTAACATTATTTTCAGTTAACAAAGCCACATTAATTTGTAAAATTTTTATAAGACAAACAAAAGAATAGCTAAAAAGCATGGAAATCTGAGGATATTTTAACTCCTCGAGGCCCAAATTTTTTTCTTTATATTACGTTTTTTCGGTCCAGAGACTTTTCTTAAAAGGTTTATGGTCTTAATAAATCATTGTGGCAGAAGCTATCCGCTATCCTTAAGAAATCTACTATTGCCGGATGTCTAATTTATCTTAAATACTCAGCAGTGCAGCATGCGAAGGTACTCTAAGTAATCAAGAGTAGCCTTCGAGCGTCAGCCAAGCGAAGGACGCACCCGAGCGAAACAACTGCGACAAGCCTGCGATCCATCAAACGCAACCCACATACCGAGACCCAAATGAAATGGCCACTTAAATCTTTGAATGAAAATTTCCTCGCACTTTTGCTGCAGCAGCCGCTATACTCTCGCATCAACATTTTTAGCACCACACACTTCACCGATCCGCAAACACTCGAGTGCGAAAAATAAGCATACATTTTGGCATAACACACATTAAAATTTAGACCACGGCAGCAACATAAGCGTTGAAAGAGTGCTTTTTTAAAATCTTATTTTTTTTTTTTTTTTGGTTTACCTCCATCATCCAGGGTCCGATTCTCAGTTAATATATTATATATGATATATAATATAATATTATATTATGACCCTTGACCCTTTCGTCGAATGTATTTATCTGAATTTAAACAAGAAGTAGTCAGTCATTTTGCCGTGCTTTTTGCTCGGCAGCGTTTCCATCGCCTCAGTTGTCATGACAGAACAGCATTCTTTTACAATATTTATATAGTACATACTGTAATCATTGCTTGTTTTGCCTCCCTGGGACATTCGTAAAAACAAGGAAAAATTAGTGCAACTCTGGGCGGCCATAATGAATACTGGGTTCAGCTGACAAAGGAGGAAAAAAACATCATTCTTTTAACTTCCGCTGGGAAGAAGACAGACAAGAGAACGTCAAGAAAACAAAGACAAAAAATAATCTAATAAGATCCATAATTTGTAGAGTTTTACACTACATATGTATGTCAAAATAATTAGGCTAATTTCTTTACTTTTAACATCGATATACCGAGGTACACTGCCAGCGGCATGTGATACTTACGATATCCAAATCATGCAAAATCTAAGAATTCCATTTTCACCTTCCATCATAAAGTTGAAACATTGAGCGAGCGTATTTTTAGACATTCACAAATGTTACAAGACTATCACGTGATCTTTGAGACTCCAAAAATTAACATGCAATAATTTCACAAAGTGCACACAGAATTCGCACGAAATAAATGAACGGAAACGAAAAGCTTCCAAATATAATGCTCGTAGTCTTTCAAACATTATGGTGTGTCTAGATTTTACCTTTGAAGCGGCCCATTCAGCCGTTATCGCCTGGCTGCGGGGCGGAGCGCAGCGGGGCGGGGCGCTGGCACACTGGATGCAACACGCGCCAATAGGCACAACTCTAAGGCCTTCAGCCGATGCGAAATATTTGGTTTCACTTCGCGAAGATTAAACAACATGCGCTTGCATATTATTTTTTATCGTATTTAATTCTTCTTACTATGAAGAATTAATTAATTATTTAGTCTGCTGCACTGCGCAGAAATTCGACGGATTTTTACAGTGAAACGGAAGGCAAGAATGTACGGGCCACGGACTGCGTTCTTCCGCCAGCCAGTAAAAGTGAATAAATCGCAGTAATTGCGAGAACTCATTCATCGAAAATTTGGTATAAATATCAACAAATAGATCGGACCGTTATCAGTTTTGATCGGACTGCCCTGCCCGTCACAAGCAAGCACGTACGGTACATGAGCTCAGTAGGTATTGACCGTTAGAATGCAAATCTTCAACAGGACAGCAATTATTATCACCATGATGATAGGCCTAGTCTCGGGCAGTTATCATCACGGCGGCGGCAGCAGCTACAGTATACTTACAAAACACGAGTTACCATATCACCACGAGGGAGGAGGGCATTACCTGGGCGGCTATGGCGGCTATGGCGGGCTGGTAGACGGAAACGGCATCGACGGCTCACACTATGTTGAAACTCACAAATACCAGCCCTACCGTTACCCCAAGTATTCCTTCGATTATGGCGTCAAGGATGCGCACACCGGAGATGTGAAGAGCCAGTGGGAGCATCGTGATGGCGATCACGTCAAAGGTAGAGTGTACTCAACTGTTTTACCGAACTGCATTCGATGTGTTCCGTCTACTTTATTTCTATCCTAAGGTGGCTACTCGCTGCAAGAATCAGACGGCACCGTTCGTGTAGTCGAATACAATGCTGATGATCACACAGGATTTAATGCCAATGTAAAGAAAATCGGCCACGCCTACCACCCTCAGGTAACCTACCACCATACCGGCAAAGGAATTGATCAAAGCTACCTTTCGCACGGACATGCCAGTAGCTTTATGAATCTGAAGCAGTACCATTAAAACGATACTAACAAGTAACTACGTATTCAGATATATACGAGCATGTATGTACGTCCCATGATACCCATTCGGTGGTATTTTCGAAGCTTGTCCAAATACTAATTAACATTATACGATATTTCACCGTTAATTACATTTCAATAAAATACTATAACAGATATTATTTAGTTTCTATAGATATAAATCTATACATTTATTAGAAAGATTTATTAGAAGGAATCGCACTAAATTCTGCAACACTTTTGCAACGTCGTAAAAGCTGTATCGTTTTCGGTTTTTTATGGACTGGAAACCATTTTCTACTGCAAAGGCCGGGACTGTCTTTAGAGCCTACTTTAGAGCCTACGAAAGTCCGAAAACTTATGTTTCTACGCTCTTACTTTTTACACATCAAGCCAAATAGTTCCAACGTCTTGCACTATGGTTCATGGATCTATTATATTTATTGGAGATTTGAACGTAGTCCTGAAAAATTAAGTAAAATGAACCTCAAATGTTTATTACTCAATGACATGCAAGTGCTATATTTGGAATTAAAACTACATATTTTAAAATATAATTCACATTTTAAAAGTTATAATTATTTATGGAAATTGATGGCTATAAATATACCGGATAATGTAAATATATTAAGAATTGAATATATTTATATGGTCATTAAATCTCGCCTTGAGCCTATAACTACCTCTTGTCTATGTCTCTTGACTCTGCAAAATTCTAAAAATGAGTAGAAAGGACTTTTCACATTTTTGGAATATTTTGGAAACCAAACAAAAGAATATGTGTATGTGTGTGTGTGTGATATGCTTAAAATATGTGTTATTGTAAATTTAAAATATTTTTAGTATGAAAGTTGTTCATACATTCATACTTCGTATGTTTATCATGTTATTTATCGTACCTCTTCGTCTCCTACGTTTGCAAAAGTGCATCACATGCAGCAAAAACCGACATGCATCGTCGCATTATTGTCAAACGAAGTATGTACATATGTACACACCGGAAAAGCTGGAAAATCTAGTGAGTCCAAGCAAGAGGTAGCAAAACATTTGTATGCAACAAAAGTTATTGAAAGTAAAAATTATGGTACGAGTATACATATGTATGTAAGTATATGCGTACATACGTACGTACAATTTTCCACAAGCATTTGAACCACGAGCAGGTTTTGTTAGTGCAGTCGACATTCATTGTACATATAAAAAGATCCGCTTCGCTCGAGAGAAGCTTCAATCGCTAACTTATCCTTGAACTTGAATGGTCGTGAGTGCCATTCGCGCGGGGCCATCATGAAAAAGTGATTCAATTCTTGTTGGCTTATCTGGCACCGACGGATATTCCGGTCCTCCTCCTCTGAAGCAAAAGGAAAAGAAGAAGAAGAAGAAGAAGAAGAAGCAGCAGCATTAGTTTGGACTCAACTGAACATACTCGTAAAGTCGTAAAAGCAATGATATTTCACGTGAGTCTAGTCGTGCTTCCAAAAGACAGCAGCGAAAGTGATACTTTCTCTAAAGTGAAAGTGTTAACCAAAAATTCATAATTAATAACGCCGTTAATGGCTTTCAAAATCAAGATCATTTCAAGGAAAAATGTATGTGACCTACCATGCGCATACTAGTATATACCGGAATACAAGAATATTTTTAAAAAATGGACGATCGATAATTTCTGTTCTTGCTTAAATCTCATTTGAACTGTATTGTAATTCTTTTCTGTAGCCGATGAAGTTGTTGCTATTCAGTGGCATACTTTACTTAATCTTCGCGCCAGAAGCAAGCGCTGACACTGCCGATGAAGAGGAAGCAATGGAATATGCACCAGAGTATGTAAGTCAATTGTCTTGAAATTAAAGGGTAAATTTGGGATCTCTCTAGAGTAAGTAATATTATCTATTCGCTTCTAAACACTGCGAAAAAGTTGTTCTCTACTTAAATTTTTTTGCTTGAACCAAGAAAAGTTACAATTTTAAACTTTTCCTTTGATATAGATTTTTCTGATTCGTGAAAAAATAAACAAACCATATTTCTGAAAGCAAGCCTAACCCTTTTTCCGCAAATTCGTAGCAAAGTGAAAATTGTGAAATTTCAAAGTGAATTCAACACAATGCTGAAATTCCTTAGGTTTTACAATTAAACTTTTGCAAATAAAATTCGACCTTTTCCAAATAAAATACGTCAAAATAATGAAACTTTTATGCGAAAAAACATCAAAAAATCAATAAAATCTGTTTTAAACCTTTATATAGAAATTGGAGACAAATATAAAAAGCACATAAAAAGTGATGACCTACATAATTATAATACCACCGTCTAATCGTTGTCTAAAGTACATATCCAGCGATCAAAATCGATAGTATGAATATCATTTTATGGGGAAATGATATACATACATATATATATACATATGTAAATTATATGACCATAACATGTCGAAAATGATTTAACTTCAAATGTCGCTAAAATATGTACTGTCAATTAGCGACAGCATGTCAATAGTTTACCCCTGAAAGGTGTTGCTCCAAATGAATATTTGGATAATTCACCATACGTTTAATATAAAGAAGGATAGATATTTGCAAAGAATATTTAATTTAATTGTGTATTAATATAATATTAAATATGCAATGGATGTTTCGATTTTTGCCCACTGATTGTCGCTTTATATCACATCGCACTACTTAGCTACAAGCTCAGTTACGACCGTAAATAAAATAAGTTCTAAAAAAATGAATACGAAAAATAATTATTTTCACTTCGTAAAAAAAAAAGTTAAAAAAAAAAAAACAATTTTTTTTTAATCTTTTAAATATTTTCTTTTTTTAGATTTCGAAAAAATATCTTATATGCGAGTATATTAAAAATATTTTAATGAATTGAATGAGTAATTTTTTTTGATTTGAAAAATTTTGTTGAGAAAAATTTTCCAGGTCCAAGCTTTTCGAATCCCGCCCGAAATAACTTCCAAATTTGTTTAACAATGAAAGCTAGAGGGCGTTATTAATAATATATGTATGTACTATACATACATATATGTACGATCGTATATGATGTATGTAAATAAATATGTTATCCACGAGCGAAATAACATTTCGAAAACTGATAAGGAATGTTTAAAACTCACTAATATATTTCAAAAAACCTTTTAAAATTAATGAACTTTTTTTTTAATAGAATGCAAGAGCTTTAATTTAATATCACACACGACCCATTTGGACACGCCGCACCCCTGCCTTAAAACCTTAAAATCATAAACATTTTTTACCCCATCGAAAAGCTTTCCATTCACTTATTCCAAATCCAAAAACACTAAAACGTCAATCCATTGACGTTTACTACCCAAAACTTCACACCCAAAATTTCACTCTTGCTCTCAAGGTGACTTCGCCAAGCGTTCGTGAGTGCATAAAAATTGTTTAAAAACGTTAGCAACCAAATATGTTGATATATTATATGTATGTATATCATTATTCATCGTTGTCATTGCGTTGGATTTTTTTTTCATAGTATAGAACTCAAGAAAAAATGACGAAGTCAAATGAATATACGCCTATGATACCGTGTATCCATATGCGACATGAAAATAACAATCAGCCAAGTCTTTTATTCCATTGTAGTGCAATTTGCACCAGAGTAGTTTTGAAAAGAGTTCAATTAAATCAGCAATCTTAGATCGCTTAATGTTGAATTAGTCAAGACATTGTGACATGACATATTCGGAAACTAGTTCGCCATCTGGAAGCATAGATTCGCGAGTTATGAGTTATGTGGCTCGCACTTTGCGCTGCTCTTATTGATCACTCTCAAAACAGGTTGGCGTTCGAAAGACACCAACGAAACCGATCCAGCAGTCTTGTGCACCAATCTCGTGGGAAAAATGATTGACTTGGCTGAAGTGAGATAAGCTATTGTGGATGAACTCAAGGTTAGGAGGGTAGAGCCCAGAAAACGTTGCGTTGTATACAATTTTTATACAACGATGGCCTAGATTATGAGTAGGCTGCAATGATTTTAACCCGAGGCCAAAATTAGATATTCGTTACATTAATTCTAAATACACGACAATCTCAAAAGTTATTTGATCTCGATTTTCCATTTTTCACTCTTCACTCAGGAACATCCTGAGTATGCTTTCAGTTACGGCGTTAAGGACCTTCACACGGGCGATGTAAAATCACAATGGGAATCACGAAGCGGAGACACGATTAAAGGGCATTACAGTGTCTTGGAACCGGACGGCTCTATTCGGACGGTGCATTACACAGCAGACGCCAAGAACGGTTTCAACGCTGTCGTCAAAACGATCGGCGCCAACTCCCATCCCATTACGGAGACGCCGCACGGCGAGAACGGCCTCAACGACGACACCTCGCAGTCAAAGATCAACCACTACAGCCAGGACCAGGAGCACATAGTGCTCAGCTCGGACATCAAGCCGATCAAGAAACCAATCGAAGACCTAACGTATTCGCACCCAAGGGTTCCCAGCCTGATTGAATTTCGTCCGCATGCTCGCATAAAACAAGTCCCTATGGGTCTGGTGCCCGGTTTGCAGGAACGGTTATCGGAATCTCGAGACCAATATCTGAGAAAACCATCACATGAAGCAGACTCGTACACTCTGCAGCCGATTTCGGTTCCATACGACCGAGAAGAAAACGATTGGAAAGCAATGACTGTGAATGAGAACCATGAATATGAAGCGACTGGCTATGGCGATAAATATACCCAGCAAAGCAGCGAAGAAAATATCTTACCGAAAAGAAGCTCCATTCTATATGCTCCAAAGCCTTTAAATAAAGGCCTGCAAACAGATTTTATCGCTTCCAAGCCACTGCGATCACACAACAGTCCGTTTTCGGAGCTAAACATTAATAACATAGTCAACAAAAAGAAACCGTGGAACCTTTTCCGACATCCCGTAGGTCTAAAGAACCACGGCATATACTCCGTGGGCCAGCAGATTGCAGATCGCCACAAAGAGAACTCACATTTATCACCACCACGTTCTGATCCCATCACACACTTCCATCGAAGCTCTAAGCAGTTGTCCATGTACATGCCTCGCCAGAACGATGGTGGTGATGAACCGACTGCCGCATCATCTCAATTAATCCAAGCCATGTTCATGCGCGATAAGAAGTACCTGATTCCCAGATATGCGAATAACTTCGGATCGAGTTCATTATACCGACTGAATAATTAGTGGTCCATCAATGAGTTGATCTCTTCTCGTTCCGGCATCAAGTTATCAACATGCTGAGATGGAAATAGCTATAAAGGACCCTCGGTACACGCAAACGCAAAAGGGCTCAATTATTTGTGCAAAGGATTCGTATTTATTTATTTATTTATTTTAGTATAGCTTTATTTTTGTGAATAAAGAAGATATATGTAAAAGATCCTTTTCCTCTCGTTAGAGCGTTCCAATTTCATGCCATTAATGAAACGGCCGGTAACGAACGGTAACTATCTGTCGCAAATGAAAGAGAACCGAGTCGGGAATATATACTCGGAAATGTTTTCGTGCCAGATTTTGTTATGTTTCCTTTCATAAATCTGTTTGATATTGGAATCTAGATCTATTTCTGTGTTTTTAAAAGAAAGCCACGAAAAGATTCATCATATGAATAGAAAAACAACTCAGAAACTATTATATAGATATTTCTATATACATATATCTACGATATGGCGGGTTCTATGTCTCAAGAGGGGGCTGCAGCTAACTCTTGTGGAACCGAATTGAGCACTTCTCGAAGGCGAAGTTAAAAAAAAGACTGTAGAAATGATTTATAGAATTTAAAATCATTAGATCAATTCGTAGAAAAATTTTTTCACTTTAATAATATTGTCGTAAGTGTTTATATATGTAAGTGTGTAACCATTTAAAACGTTGTACATAACCTAACACACGGCTATAGGTGCGAACCATTATCTATAAATCATAGAGCGTGAGGAATTTAAGAACTGCATTCAAGAAAATCAGTTCATTTATTATGGCCAAATTAATATTGTTTCTATCTCTTTCTGCCTGGAAGACAATATGACAAAATTGCAACGAAACAGCCATTAATAAAAGTCGTAAAGTAAAGTCGTAAAAGTCAAATTATTGCATAATTTGTTTCACGTAATCAAAACTTGACTTCGACCTTGCATTTAACATTAGGTAGTATGTTTTTAAGAAATAAAATCCAAGAAAAAATGCAAATGTCTCTAAACCAGTAAAATCATAGGCGAAGCCATAACTATGTAGGTATACCGCTATTTACTTTCATACTACAGGAAGGCAGTGGATCAGAGGAAACGAAGTTATCTCCGGTATTCCTTCTACAGCTCAGCTGTTCTTCTTCCACATGCTTGCGCCATGGTTACAAAAACGTGTGCCACGGTTACAGAACAAGGTGCGACTACAAGGCTGGCTTTTGTGAGCATGATGTCGCTCCAGCCAGCAGCCAAACATAAGATTTGCAGTGTCATGAGGGACCAGTTTATTGTTCTTTCCTACATGAATAATTTCCAATATATGTATGTACATACATAAGATATTGCAAATTATGTATACTTATAGCGAATTTGTCTGAGGGTCTCGTGAGCCCCAGTATGCTCGAATGCTAATGTATGTACTTTTGAGTCTATGTACCTTTGAAAAATGTCAGCCTTCCATTTCAAAATTACTTTACGGCATTAAACGCCGTTTTTTTTTTTTTTGACTGATTCTGAAAACGACGAATTTAAATCCCAAATATCTACATACTTAATTAAAATTATTATACCATTGTCAGAATTGCATAGATCTTGCGCACGATATTGACCTGTACGAGATCAAACATATAAACACATATATTTGTATGTTAAAAGTTGCATTTAATTGAAAACGACAAGAAATGTCCAATTGTGCGTTCAATGTGTACAGTTGAACGTGTTTGCTAATTGTCCCACGTTTTTCGTTTTCGTTGGCAAAGATAATTTTGTTTGAAAACATTAATTTATTATTCGCGAAATCGTTTTTTCTAAACTTCTTTACATGGTTTTATTAACCTCTTGAAAACGAGAGGTGCCCCCTGTAGCGCATTTAGCGCGCACTAAGCCCCTTCCTTCCACACCACACCCACCGCTCCAATAAGCTTGTTTGCTTTCGCTTTGGTCAGTCGGAGGCACCTTGGATCTATCTTTAGCACAATTGCATTCACAATTACGTATTTTTTAATTCCAAAAGCAACTACTTGTAGCCCGTTCTAGCGCCTACGAGCTGACGTGAGTGTTCGCAAAACATAATGTATTTTATTTAGTATTAGTTGGCTTATTTACTGCCTCACCCAACATAAACTATGGATTTAGGCCGCCGTGTTAGTCACTTTCAATAATCGCCAAAAAATGTCAGTCTCCGAAGTCCGAATTAAGGTCGCGTTTTTCCTTTCTCCAATTCAATATCCAAATCTTAAATATTCACTGAAAGTGCTAAATTCTCATTATAGCGAAAATCATCATAAAATATGTACCTAGTATAAACTCTTTGGTATAAAATATGGCATAAATATGTAAATTTATGTAGATTTGTTTAGGATTGAAAATGGACAAAATCCGGCAAATGTGGGCATGACCACTTTGAATTCCAAATGAGAGACTTATAAAACGAGTATTATCACTAACTACTGACTGAATTTTTCCAATGCTTTTCATTCGGAGATTTCAATCTAAGATCAATTTGTGGAATTTATGGTATCCAACTAATTACGGTTGCGAAAATATAAGTCAACTATCGACTAATGTATGTATTATTCCATCTCATTTTTATCCGAAAAGTTTAAAAATTCCTACAGTGTCCGACAGACCCACAGTACACTTAGTGTGTTAACTTCATCCTTGGAAATGATGCCGACATAATAGATACATACACACATATGTAGATGCTGAAACGGTTGCTAATCCCTGAATTATACCCTCTTCAGCTTGCCAAGAACATTCAAGTTGCAGTGAATCAATTGTTCTTGCAACATTTTATTGTATTATTGCAAAAGAATTATTGCATTATTAAATTGTCATTTACAAATCTGGTTCCCATTGAAATTCTCAATCACAATCTTTGCAAAAAATATTTATTTCTACTGAATTATATCTACTGAGTTTCTAAAGCCACAATCCGTAACAAAATCTATATCAGCAGTAATGGGCCAAAAGGAAAAAAGGCGATACGTAAAAAACTCCAGCGGCGCCTCTACGAGAAACCAGATCTACTGAAACCGAAGTCGTCGAAGAATTATGAACGAATTATTCCTTCTCGATTTAAATCGGTCTAATACTTTGAAACTATTGAAAGCGTTAATTGAGCAGCTTGCAGGTACATACATACATACATACATACCTACAGAAGAATGCGAGCCGCACCGATACGAGCCAAACGCACTGTGCTCGCTGTCGAGCCTTAGTGCAGATCACTGCCCTCCGCCATGTTTATTTCGCAGAATGATTGAATTTTAATTTTAACTGAAATAAAATCAACCTACTTCTGGACTAGTTTCGCGTTAGTTGTCGCACGCATGCTTGCGCCGCTGCGGAGCGTCGTGCTCAATTACGTAAGTGCACCACCGGTGGCTGCGTGGCGCAACACAACGACGACGACGACGACGACCAATCCTCAGACGCATGCATACCGATCTCATTTTCAAACATATCATAGAAAAAAAAACAATAAAATACAAAGAACAAAAACCAAATAAAATCACCCGCAGCAGTCTTAACAACAACTCATGCATGTTGTTGGTGTTGTATGTGTGGTGCATTTTACATGCAAATCCTTTTCAAATCACCCCGCGTAAAAACTATTACCGCATAGTATGTATAGTATCTAAAAAGTCGTGTGACGAGACGGGAAAATTCAAATTTATCCCAGGCAGGAAATTTTGCAGGGAATTTTCTTTAACACAAGTGTGTCATTTTCCTAAAATCGCAATTAACAAGTTAAGCAACGGTGTAAGTTTTTCATAAACGAGTATGTCCCGAAGTGATGACTTTTTCTCAGCTGATTGTACTGTATAGTTGCATTTTTACTGCAACTCGCGTGTAATAACATACCGAACATAATGAAGACATATTTTGCGAAAAAACGCACGATAATTTTTATATAGGTATGTAGTACATTTATTGGATGTAAAGTAATTAGGATACATATGGGTATATCCTTATAGAGTATATATGTATGTATCATACATGTATATGTATATGTATGTATGTATATACATATATGTAGTATACAATTTTGTATTGTTTTCGTAAGTATTTTCTTGTGAATCTTAATTTGCTGTTGATAAGTTTCGAAATGAACGAATACTGCGAATTTTTCGGAAAAATATTTTTAACTGTCAAAATTTGACAGTTTAACATTTGACATACATGCTAGATGCTAGATGCTAGATGCCTCTCGAAGTCTTATTCAAGACGTCTTGAAAGTTTCAGGGGTTGTCTGAAATGCTTCCATTGCTCTCAAATCAAGTGGTGACTTTTGGAAGCGCTGCTGAAAACATTACCATATACATATGTTTCCGATAGTCACGGCTTGATTCGAAATCAAATGGAAGCATTGCCTTAACGCAAAAATGTTGTTATGTCAGTTTCGAATCTTTCGAGACGTCGCATTCAGTCCTCTAAAACATGCAGATATACCTACATCTTTCCGGTCCTTATTATGTAACGGTTTGTAACGGTAGAGAAGTTTGATTTAATTATTACAATGGTTGGAAGCATTGATGAAAAACTTTCGAATAATAATTGTAATAAAAACCATACCTAAGGCATTTAGATTAGACAAATAGTAACAATGGTTTTTCTCAGTCAAATTGAAATCCAAAATGAATTGGTTTTTTCATTTCCAAATTGTGGATTCGTGCATACGCAGTACGCCGTATGGCAATCCAGTCTACGCACGTAACACACAATCAAAAATTGTTATGATTTCAATAAACTAATCCTACTAAAAGCTGCAATAGGCGCACCGACAATAAAAAATCTAAATCTAAATCATTACAAAAAATACTTAGAGCAAGTACAAGTTATGAAAAACCTAGTTTCTTCGTGAACCGAAGCGAGATTTTATTTTAAAAAATGAAAAGCCTTACGCACTGTTTAATTGTGTGAGCGCACACGCACAAGTATTTAGTGCCAGCGCCATATCGATGCCTTTTTTTTGTTGCTTTTGGTGTTCGCTTCTTGTTATTAAATACTGCCCACATAAAACGCTCGCTTAGCTACACTGAAATTAAATTCAAGAATAGCAATCAATAGCCCATTTTCATATCTTTTCAACGGACGTATAAAACGTTAAGTCTCTATCGATAAAGGATACAAAGCAAAGACCGCCTCTAATTTTCAATAATATCTAGTTTCAATAGCTTCAAACTTAAGCTGAAATGAAAAAAAAAATGGGTGGAATGTATGATGTCGGTCAATTTAGCTTTCGGATATCTTTTTACTCTTCCCTCAAGATTTCCTTACGAAATTAGAGCAATATAAGAACCTTAAGCTTTAAAATAACGGTTTAATCTCTGCCATTCTCTCAATTACGAAATTACGGTGCTAACGTTAAATCTGTAAAAGCTAAAATTAAGGATAGTAAACCACTTTTATGTAACTTCCTGGCGTGTTCTACTCTACTTTTAGAGATAGAAACCTCTATTCACCAAGTCTGAGTCAAACAACTTCTGTCAGTGTAGACCCAGCAGAAAATTTTGCATACCATTTGGCAACATTTGATCGAACCCATTTTCGTTTTCCACATTTTTTAAGGTAACAGCATTAAAGAGATTGCAAGACTGTATGTGTTTTCGCCAGGGCGCATATACCGATATACCGCGTTGATGATGTTACATAGTGTGAAATATAGACGAACTCTAAGACCGGCGCAACACCAGCAGTTGGTATTAAAGGTGAGGTTCCAGCGACAACGCCGTAACGTACCAACGCTAGACGCAGGTACGCACTCGTGCAATGTTCGATCTCGCTAAATCTCGTCTGACAACGAAAAAAAGTCATAGAGAGACATCGACATACACGACAGATTTGAATCGTGCAACAACATTCGAACACCATGGAGCGGCTGCAGCGATAGTTGTCACCGATTTAAAAATTTGGTTTTTTTCTTTGGCTCACCGTAAACCGTAAAGCTGCGCAGATGGAGTCAGCAGCGTACGCACGAACTGCGTACGAATCCGATCGACGGTATATAAACGTATATAGGGTCAGGCCGGCCAACAGTATCTCGTAGTGCTCTACATTCGTTGGAGCAAATCCACTAACGCGCATCGCCTTCGATCGGCCTTAAAAGTGAGTCCCTCGAGATACATTAAAGGATACGCAAACAACGTGCAGCTAGATCGAATTAATACCAGGATAGCGAGGACATCAAATCGTATATCGAACGGAAAGTTGACCTATTTTCCGCTTGATATTCGCTGCGAAATTATTAATTATTTTACGACATTTTAAATTAGTGAATTACAATGAAGGTGAGTCCTGGTCGCAATATGAAAGGACTATAATTAAGGCCAATCAATTTAAATGCCGTGATAATTTTGAAATACAAAAAGTGCATCCAAAACAGTTAATTGTGATGATCCGTATGCATTAAATTGCTACTTATAAAATTATGGGCAATAACCATAAGATGTGACTGACTGTGTGTATTTAAAAAGATAATGAAATCCGAACAGATTACAAAATGTTCGGAGCTAAGCTACGTCTTGGTTTTTTCTTAGTTTTAGTAGGTATATTTAACCTATTCATTGAAAGGTTAGCAACCAAAAATTATTTCTATCAATATAAGCGTCATCAATACTTTATCAATTTTGTCTTTTATTTCCGAAATATTCGCTTAATTCTAAACTGAAAACTACTCATAAAAACTAAATACTACTACTTTTTAAAAGGAAATAAATTAATATAAACTTTATTATTCCTATTATAATGAATTAAATGAATCGTAGCATTTTTATAAAAAAGTAGTGTTGCTCACGATCACGATGGTAGAAGAGCTAGTAGAAGATATACATATATATATATTTATAAATATTACAATAAGCCGAATTGAGGAAAGGAGGAAGTAAGGAAGGAAGGAAGGAATTCAGCTCTGTTTGGAATTGAAAATAGCAAATTTCAAACCAATGCCACGATACCACGATTACTTTTTATAGAAAAGTAAAATCAGGCCACAGTTAAGATTTATATATGTAATATGTTATAAAAATCTTATTGTTTTTTGGAGCAAATGATCTAAAAAACACCACTAAAATCGTTTCCGACATTGGCTTTTGAATATTTCTAATAATAAGAAGATAGCCGAATTCTTTCATTATATCGTGATTTTCCATTATATCGTTACTACCATTATGTCCTTTGAGCTTTGGGTTATGTGGCATGGAATAATAAGATTTAATATGTATAAAAATATTATATAAGTTTAAAATAATAACTACAAACCTACCTTCGACACAGATATATATTATTATATGTACATATATATATTATATACGTCAAACTCGAACTGGGTTACTATAGTTTTTCTGGATCTAAAATTTGTTTGAATACAAGAATTCACTTCACGAACAAGCAATGCGTATGTATGTTTGTTACACTTCGGCAGTGAATTTTAGTATTTCGCATGACATCACAGTTAAGCACTGTTAAGCTAACGTAAATACTTTGCGCTGAGTGTCATCATAGTCGCAGAAACATCGGAAAAGGCAGCCAAACTAAAATTTTATGTCGATCACTCGAAAAATGCATTCAAAAAACTTCCTTAACTCACTTAAACACAAAACATACTGTCATAAACATACTGTCACGTGCAAAATGAGACAACTATTTTTGTCTCATTTGCCTATAATATATACGTATTTACCTATACACCCCATAAAATAGAAAGAAAAACAAGAAGCCTCATTAAAACTGTAGAGAAAATCTGAATAAAATTTAAAAAAAGCTTATTGTTTTCCAAAGAGACGATTTTATTAAAGTAGAAATTCAATAAGAAAGTGTTATTGTTTTCCATAGTCTTATTAAAATAAAAAGAATTATTAATGTTTTTTTTTATTTAATTTTATTCATCCAAGATTTCAATAATGCTAATCATACACACTCATAAAATTGCATGGGTGAATATATATGTATGTATGTATAAAGACTGAAAGTACTCACAACCGAGAAGCAAGGATCTTTCATTATAAACAATGCCAATGTAAAAAAACTAATACGAATTATATATCTAAAGTAAACCTGACAACAAAAATATTACTATCAAAGTTCCGGCTAGACCGACGATATATGTATGTAAATAATGTTATATAAGAAGTTTCTCGATGTTCGTTAAGCTTTCCGACAGGGTTGGATAATGATGAGTCTTGAAACGAGTTTCCGTCAATTTTAGTTTGTAGACAAAAACGGTTTTGGTGATGTGCCATCTTCAGTGTTTTTTTTCGTTCTCTGAGAAAGAGATATCCTGAGGTCTTATTATTTTTTAGTGGTATTTTTCTCTGTGTATGTATATATAGTATTTGTATTCCAACTCCTTTAAATTGGTAGAGTACTCGTATACATGCTTACGAATGGCGTGGTAAAGTTTTGGGTCTAGGTACGAGTAAACAACGACTTATGACACCATTTAAATGTGACATTCCATTATAAAACAACCTCCAAACAATTCCAAGAAATTTAAAGAAAAAACTTTTTTAATGACGTGAAACTGCCCTCATCGTCTTTTTCATGGAATAACTATAAATTTTGACAAAACTGTTAATTCATTTTAGTATTTTCATTAATTTCTCTTTTTCATGTAACTTTTTTAAGACGGACCATAATACACTGATGCCACATTTTCTCCGTCTTTTTATAGGTACTAACACTGTTATTGATTGCATGCAGTTCAGTATTAGTGTTAGCCACCGCCACCGCCCCAGCTGTACCCATTGTTGCTGATTGTATACACGCATCAGCTGGATACTCCTACCCTGTGCCATCAGCGAAATTGTCAGTGGGTCCTCCCACTTTGGGCTCGTACAGTTTATCCTCCTCTGGAGACTACACCGATGGAAGATTAAAACTGGCAACTACTGATACTTCGTCGAGATCTTTCCTTTCCTCAGAACGCTATTCGGGATACTCTCGAGGTGATTTAGTGAAAGTCTCAAACTACGCTACTCCACTTAAAATTGAATCGTACACACCAGCCGTTACTTACGCAAAAGGTCCTGGAATAACATATGCAGATCAATCTCCGTCCTCAAAATATGCAGCAGTTGTCCCGTCAGGAATAGAATTTAAAAACCCCTTAAAGCCATCCGTTAACATTTTTAGTCCACCCATAATAAAAAGTGTAGCTCCGATACCAGTTTCAAAATCATATCTTCCTCCAGCAATCTCACAGATTCCAATAACAAATATCGAAGCTTACTCACCTCAAATCATTAGCGCCGGTAGCCGCGCAACGGCATATGCTCCCTCAGTAACTTACGATCGATCCACTTCGTCGAAATTTGTAAGCTATTCGGAACCGCTGCAATTTGAAAACCCCAAATATGGGTCAATTCTGTCCAATCTTCCAAGACCTACAGCAGCAGTTACATACGCTCCCACATTATCAAAACAATATCTACCTGTACCATATGGCGTGGACTCTAGTTATGCAGCGTATACTCCGGGCGTTATTTCACCTTTGAGATCTGGAGCTGGAGTCACCAAATATGTTGCGGGTGGGGCATTATCCCATCAATATGTCTCGAGACCTGCTCAATTAGCCACATATTCGACGCCGACAATTACTAAGACTTCTGCTGGTTATTCCTTACCAGCAATAGCAACACTGCCCCCAATTCCGGCGGTGCCCGTAACTACTAAACTGACTCCGTATACTTCAGATAATATCCCGTCTTTGCGTCCATTAGCAGAAGTCGCTAACTATGCCGCAGGTGGAGCAATATCACACCAGCGCGTCTCTAAACCTTCTCTGCTGGTTACTAACCCAGCGCCAAGCATTTCAAAGGTTTCCAGTTATTCCGCCCCAGCGATAGCAGCTTTAGCTTCAGGGCCTGAAGTATCAAAGGCGACCTATTCGTCACCGATTCAGCCGTCTTTGCATTTAGCAGCGGGAGTAACCAAGTACACCGCAGGTGGAGCGGTATCTCATCAATACGTATCTAAACCTACTCAATTAGCTACTTATCCTCTTCCAACAATTGCGAAAGTTGGCAGTTATTTACCTCCTGGTATAACAACTATACCATCGGGACCAACAGTCCCGGGGGGAAAATTAGCCAGTTATACTCCGATCATTGGAGCTTCTTTACAACCCACAGTGGCCAAATATGCTTTAAGTGGAGCGGTATCCCACCAATACGTCACTAAGCCTACTCAGCTAATCTCTTACGCAGCGCCTTCAACCATTTCAAAGATTTCCAGTTATCCTGCGCCAACAATTGCGACTTTAACTTCGGGATCAGCGCTGTCCAAAGTTGCCTATCCTTCGAATATTGGTTCGGCCTTGAATTTCGGAGCAGGACAAATCAAGTATGCCGCTGGTGGAGCAGTATCGCATCAGTACGTCTCTAAACCCACTCAACTAGCTACTTATCCAGTACAACCAACAGTACAAAATGTGGCCACCTATACCTCAAATATCGGCAATTCTTTACAATCTGCAGCCACAGTGGCTAAGTACGCTTCGGGAGGAGCAGTGTCACACCAATACGTTTCGAAACCTCTTCAGTTAGCTGCGCACCCAATTTCAGTAATTCCTAAGGTTTCTACTTATGCGGCCCCGTCGCTAGGTCCATTGCCATTAGGGCCAGCAATAACCAAAGTGGGCACTGCTCTTATTGGAAGTTCATTAGAATCCGCTCTAACAGGGACTAAGTACGCCTCTGGAGGAGCAGTGTCACACCAGTACGTTTCTAAACCTTCTCAGCTAATTACTTACCCATCTCCAACAATTTCGAAGGTTGCCAGTTATTCCTCACCAGCTCTTGCAACTTTATCGGGATCGGCGGTGACGTCTACTTATTCTTCAAATATTGCACCGTCTTTGGCTTTGGGTGCAGGCGTAACAAAGTACGCATCTGGTGGAGCGGTGTCCCACCAATACGTCTCTAAACCTACTCAGCTAATAACCTATCCATCTCCAACAATTTCGAAGGTTGCCAGTTATTCCTCACCAGCTCTTGCAACTTTATCGGGATCGGCGGTGACGTCTACTTATTCTTCAAATATTGCACCGTCTTTGGCTTTGGGTGCAGGCGTAACAAAGTACGCATCTGGTGGAGGGGTGTCCCACCAATACGTCTCTAAACCTTCTCAGCTAATTACTTACCCATCTCCAACAATTTCGAAGGTTGCCAGTTATTCCTCACCAGCTCTTGCAACTTTATCGGGATCGGCGGTGACGTCTACTTATTCTTCAAATATTGCACCGTCTTTGGCTTTGGGTGCAGGCGTAACAAAGTACGCATCTGGTGGAGCGGTGTCCCACCAATACGTCTCCAAACCTTCTCAGCTAATTACTTACCCATCTCCAACAATTTCGAAGGTTGCCAGTTATTCCTCACCAGCTCTTGCAACTTTATCGGGATCGGCGGTGACGTCTACTTATTCTTCAAATATTGCACCGTCTTTGGCTTTGGGTGCAGGCGTAACAAAGTACGCATCTGGTGGAGCGGTGTCCCACCAATACGTCTCTAAACCTACTCAGCTAGTTACTTACCCATCTCCAACAATTTCGAAGGTTGCCAGTTATTCCTCACCAGCTCTTGCAACTTTATCGGGATCGGCGGTGACGTCTACTTATTCTTCAAATATTGCACCGTCTTTGGCTTTGGGTGCAGGAGTAACAAAGTACGCAGATCATGGAGCAATATCGCATCAATTCGTATCTAAGCCTTCTCAATTAGCTGCATACCCGTTGCCAGCAATTGCGAAGATTAGCAGTTACTCTACGCCAGCAATAACAGGTTTACCATTGGGATCTCCAGTAGCTAAACTGGCCACTTATACTCCAATTACGGGACCTTCGTTATTATCAGGACCAACAGTGACTAAATATGCTTCTGGTGCAGCGATATCACAGCAATACATATCCAAACCAGCTACTTACCCAGTTACAACAATTGCAAAAGTCCCCGGTTATTCTTTGCCAGCGGTAACAAATTTCCAATCAGAACTAGCAGGGAGAAAAGTGGCCACATATACCCCAATTTCTGGAGTTTCTTTACAATCGGGGACAGCAGTGAATAAGTACGTTTCTGGTGGAGCGGTGTCTCACCAGTACGTTTCAAAACCTACTCAGCTGATCTCTTACCCAGCTTCAACAATTTCTAAGGTTGTCAGTAATGCTGCACCAACGATAGCAACTTTAACTTCGGGACACGCATTGTCATCCTTGAACTTAGACGCAGGAGGGGCCAAGTATGCCGCTGGTGGAGCAGTATCGCATCAATACGTATCTAAGCCATCTCAATTGGCTACATACCCGGTCTCTGAAATTGCGAAGGTTGCTAGTTACTCTACTCCAGCAATAACAGGTTTACCATTGAGATCTCCAGTAGCAAAACTAGCTCCTTATAATCCAATTGCTGGAGCTTCTTTACTATCAGGATCAACAGTGACTAAGTACGCGTCTGGTGGAGCTGTGTCACACCAGTATGTATCTAAACCTTTGCAATTAGCTACGTACCCAGCAACTGCGAAGACAGCTAGCTATTCCACCCCAATAACAACTTTGCAGTCTAATTTAGTGCCTATCGGAAAAGCGACCGGTTACACATCAAATATAGCAGTAATACCATCTTCGCAGTCAGGAGCAGCATTGGCTAAGTATGCGCATTCACAACATTATTCCTCAGCGGGAGCATTATCGCAACAGTACATAGCAAAACCTGCGAATTTGGAACTTAACTTGGCTCCAACGCATACAAAAGTTTCTGGCCTTGTAACATCGCCATTAACAGTATTACCGTCTGTTTCAACAGTAAGCAAGGTAAGAATTTACTTTACTAGTTATGGAATAAATTGCATCCCACCAATTTATAACCATAAATTTCATAGCTGACGCATTCAGCTCCAATACTGGCGCCAGCTGCAGGTTATCCAACGGCTACGCTGTACGGTGCTACGGCGTCGTCATCACATCAGTCACAAGCCTATGGTTTACGGTTCAGTTCTTCACGAAAAGGTGCTTATTCTGGCGCTACTTCTCTTTCTGGAATATATGGAACGTTGGGTGTGGATCACAGAAATTTGTCTCCAGCTCTCACGTATCAGAGCGCACTTAAATTGCCTGCCATCCAACAAACTAGTGCCGATCTTGGGAGTTCCGTTCTAGGTAGAGCACATGCAATAGGAGCAATTGGATCTTATGCAGTAGGACTTAATAGGTACGCAGCTCATGCAGCTGGATTTGCTCCGCATGGCATAGCCTCTAATGTTTACTTGAAGTCATCTCCATCACCACTACCAGCTGCAATTAAAACAATTCCTGCAAAATACCTAGAATATTATGTGAGTAATACATATGGGCATATATGTAAGTAGTTGTATGCCCCAGTTATTTTATTAGTAAATTTGAAAGTACAATTTGTTGTTGCTTTGCACGTACTCTGTTGTACTAACAACAACTTATAACTCTTAGAGCTATGTTTTTCGTAATCATAATCTGTCAGTCATGTTAGATTAAAACAAGTAAGAGCGTTATCTTCGGCCTGGCCGAAGCTCATATACCCTACACCCGCATCTGTCGAAGTGATAAAAAGTGGGCGGGTGACACCTACTTTTTTCTAATTTACAGGGAGCACATTTTGATCGATTAACTCATCTACAACACCGCTTTCCCTACCAAACACCTTATTATATGGTATAGTATATAAGTGGGTGTGTCACGCCCATTTTTGGGAATATATTAAAGTCTAAGATGGTGGACTCGGAAATAAAATTTTAGCTGAAAATTCGGTCTGCAAGCTGAGAAATTGAGCTAAAAGCACGGATGAGTGCATATTTTCTATAAAAAGTAGGCGTGGCACTGGTCCGATTTTTCAATACCAAACAGCGTAGGATAACAACGAATATTCGTGCCAAATTTCATGACGATTCCTCTATTCGTTCTCCTGTAATCGTGATTTCCACAGACGGACGGACAGACAGACAGACGGACGGACATGGCTAAATCGAATCAGGTGATTCTGAGCCAGAATATATATACTTTTCTATACCTGCCACGCCTCCTTTAATGCGTTATAAACGGAAGAACAAAGTGAATATACCCTCATCCCTTCGGGTGTAGGGTAGAAAAAAATTAAAATTAAAAGCTCAAAAAATTCAAAAATTTAAAAAAAATAAGCCAAATTTAAATGAGTTTGGAGAGCGAGCAAGTTAGTAAAAATTAAAAAAAAATTATATTCAACAGAATAAGCATTTACATCGTTGATTTTCATCGATCGAAAAAGAAAGCGGTCACGAATATTTTTGGCATTTTAACTTTGATTTTAATCTGTTCATACTCAAACATCGCAAACATCTGTGAATTGCCTAAATATTTTTTATCTTGAATATCAAACATTATATCAACATATCATATCAACATCATATCAACATATCAACATTATTATTACAATAAAAAAGTAGAATATGCTTAATAAATAAATATCAATTTAACTTGTCATTTCAGGACGCCCATCCTCGTTATGCTTTCGAATATGACGTCCACGATTCTCTCACTGGAGACATTAAGCACCAGCGTGAAGAACGCGACGGAGACGTTGTGAAGGGCGAATATTCTCTGGTGGAGCCTGATGGCAATGTGCGCACAGTCAAATACTATGCTGACTGGGACACTGGGTTCCACGCTCAAGTCACGAATAGTCGAGATTCTGTTAAAGTTGTCGGCAAACGAAGCACAAATAAGTCATAAACCAGCCTAGAGATGTAGAATAGATACATATTCCATTGCCGCCATATGCTATACATGTACTCTTATTACATTCATCATTCATCTTGAAATAACCATGCAGAAAAGCCTGCACTGTTAAAACCAGTGCAAAAATATTTATACTTTGGCCGTTGTATATTTTGAAATTAAACAGATGTCATAGTACCTTAGTTCATAGTACCTTACCTTTGTGTACATATACATGTCGGAGAACACATTTTCAATAGGTTATTGTGATAGCCTCATAAGATTAATCTTCGTAATTACCGTCTATTTATTCCTATAGCCCGCTCTCCATACATACATAGATACGTGGTAAACCATGTTTATCAAAAGAATTTTATACATACGAATATAACTGAAATTTTCTTTTGAAGAAATTAACATAATTGTCGTTATTTTATTTTGATGTAAATATTTATCGAATGAAAATGTTAATTTTACGATGTAATAAATACATAAATTAAAAAAAGTACCCCACGAAATTTTAATACTTTGAATCTTAATTTTATGAAGTAATAAATATTTAAATAAAATAAAATTACTACACGAAATTTCAATACTGTTAAACCGATGCAGTAAGAACTCTTACTGTACAGGCGGAGCAGCGTCCGACGCAAAAAAAAATGAAATAAAGAATCATTACGCATCTTGGGCAAGAAGTATCCCGAGACATTATTCAAAAATGTTTACAGGCAAAAGATACCGATATATGTACCTATATTATACGTGCAATATTTAAGTAAATATATTGGAAATAGAAAAGAAAGTATTCTAAACAAACGAAATCAATTCGTAAACTAAATTCGACACCAAATGTGTAAATATGATTCATAATGAGAAAATAAATAAAAGGAGTGTGCACTAAAGGATTGAAGACTGCAAAATATAAATCTTTTTCATTTCATATTTAAGAAATCTCTCTCGTCACCCTCAGAATTTGTTTTGCTTTATTTTAATCGACTCGAAAATCAATACCAAGATAATTATTCCTTGTTTTCATGTCATATTCAATAAATCTACCCTACCCCA
Source organism: Conops quadrifasciatus (assembly GCA_949752815.1). Lineage (NCBI taxonomy): Eukaryota > Metazoa > Arthropoda > Insecta > Diptera > Conopidae > Conops > Conops quadrifasciatus. The sequence continues at coordinate 19,160,271 of OX457079.1, forward strand.
AAATAAGCCGTTGATATAGACCTCCCAAAAATATAGATTTATTTCACGGAAATCATTGAAATATAATGAAAAATAATTTTCATTATAAACCAGAAGGCTTGTAAATTAAGATAGTATTTAAATATGAGATTGTATTTAAATATCCTTTTAGTTCGGTCTGAACTTTACCACATTCCTCCCCAAACAACTTTATAAGCATCAAGTGTTTAATCCTACTGATTACTTCTTCTACTTATTTATTGTAAACAAAATTTGGAACATATCAAAATGGAAACACTGTGATACACACATTACATTTCAAAAATTCCATTTTCATAATTCCTATCGAGAACAATTTAGTGCGTCTTGGCAGCCAATCGCTTGTCGCGTTCTTCAGCAATGCTCAATTTAACACCCTTGCCCTTCGGCAGAGAGATATATGGCTTATTTCCTTTGCCTATAATGAATACGTTCGTCAATCTGGTAGCAAAGACGTGACCTTGTGTATCTTTGACATGTACAATGTCAAAGGATCCCGGATGTCGTTCACGATTGACAACTGTACCGACACGACCCAAATTTCTTCCTCCCGTAATCATACACAAATTGCCTGCAATGTAGAGATAGAGATTCATTAAATATAAAAAGGTTTAAAATTACAATACTAGGTTTAAAATTTGACACATTCGCGAGTTTACGAGTGTAGATGCATTCCAAGTACATATATCGAATTATATTAAAAATATTTTCCCAATTTCGTGTTATTGTAATTGAACGAAAAAGTTACTAAAATGTGAAAACATTGAACATTCAGTGACCGTCGAATCAAAAATCGATCTAGGCTTGTCTTGAACCACTTTTAGTTGAGGTTATTAAAAATGGTCTTCGATTAAGCCAAGGTATTTTACAACAATAGGTTTAAAATTCTAAACCTTCGCCGAAATCGCTGTAAATTCATACAGAATTTAGCCAATGGTAACATAAATTATCTGATGCATTTCATATTTCGTCTTATTGTAATTGAACGAAAAAGTTACTAAAATGTCAAAACATTAACCATTCAGTGACCGTCGAATCAAAAATCGATCTAGGCTTGTCTTGAACCACTTTGAGTTGAGGTTATTAAAAATGGTCTTCGATTAAGCCAAGGTATTTTACAGCAATAGGTTTAAAATTCTAAACATTCGCCGAAATCGCTGTAAATTCATACAGAATTTAGCCAATGGTAACATAAATGATCTGATGCATTTCATATTTCGTGTTATTGTAATTGAACGAAAAAGTTACTAAAATGTCAAAATATTGAACATTCAGTGACCGTCGAATCAAAAATTTATCTAGGCTTGTCTTGAACCACTTTGAGTTTAGGTTATTAAAAATGGTCTTCGATTAAGCCAAATTATTGTGAATTAATGCACTCAGGATTCTCTATACTCACCGGAATCGAACTTTATGTAATCTGTAACTTTGCCACTGGCAATGTCCAACTGCACAGTGTCATTGGCTTTAATCAATGGATCGGGATAACGGATGGTTCTTCCATCGTGTGTGACCAAGAATGGAACACCCTTAGGACCCAACTGTGTCTTTCGAACTTTGCATAGTTTATACTGAAAAATAAGAAATGCCTTTAATATGTGCAGATTTAGGGATTTCCGAACTTAAGAGCAAATATTATTTAATTCGAAATATATACCTTTGCTTCTTCAGCAGATATACGATGAATAGTGAATCGCCCCTTAACGTCGTAAACCAAACGGAAGTATTCCCCCGTTTTCTCAATAGCAATCACATCTGAATATTGTAAATTATATATTTTAAAATAAAAAAGTTTAACTTTATTATATGCCATGGAATACTTACCCATAAAACCAGTTGGGTAAGTGGGATCAGTGCGGACTTTTCCGTCTACTTTAATGAGACGCTGCATGACAATTTTTGTCACTTCAGCACCATTCAATGCGTATTTTAGACGATTTCTTAAAAATATCATCAAGGGCAAAGACTCCCTAAGCTTATGTGGTCCAGTTGAAGGTCGAGGAGCGAACACTCCTCCCAACTTATCCAACATCCATGCTTTGGGAGCGGCTAAACGTTTTAAATGTTTCTTGGGACCGCGTGCCTAAAAAAATATCCGCATTAGACATGATGGCACTATACAGACCAAATTTTAATTGCTCCGCTATCCACAAGTTAAAAAGGTCACAAATTATGGCAAAAGACATCGAAAACCGAAATAGCTTAATAGTCAGTTTTTCCACTGTCCGTAATTCATTTTAACAACATATTTTTATAAAACGTAACGAATTTTATATGCGATGCACATCAATTCAAAGTGGAATCCGATTAATTGTATTATTATTAACGAAACCTACCATCTTGAAAGTTAACACAGAAAGAAAAAAGCAACCGGACGAGAGTCCATCTTGAAAATCTTTTGACAATTCTTCAACAAAATCCATTCACAGTAGCACTGTTACACCGAGATAAGAATCCCCGCATATTGAAATTAATCAGTAATGTTAGCGGTCTTTGCGAAAATGTAATAGTCGTGTTTTTTTTTGTCGCGGTTATATGCTTATTATGGCCGTGACAAATAACTGTGCATTCTCGCTTAAGAATCTTTAATTCAAATCCGTCAGAATTTACATATATCCACATTCAATACAAATCTTGTATTGTCGCTGTTTTTGTACAAAGTGTTTCTAAATATTGTTTCTAAAATTTTTTCTAATTAGTCATAATGGAATTGATAAAATATTTCCAAAAAAGTTGACGTGTCAACAAATAAAATATATATTTTCAAAGTTTTCGCGGACCGCTCAGATTAGAGTTGCGGACCGGTGGTTGAAAAACAGTGGTGTAGAGCAGTGTTTCTCAACTTAAAACTCATCACGGGCCGGAAAACATATACTTTTTTATTTGGACCGATGATAACATTAATTCTCATTTAAAAAATTATCTGTTGTAAAAAAACTCCAAACTATTTATTATGTTAAAAACCCCAATATTCTAAATTTTTGTACAGAAATATTCTTTCCGAAATATTTTTTATCGTTGTCGCTGCTTTTGTTCTTCTTTTTTTCGTTTGTTTATAATCAATTTCACATTTGATTTCAATTATTTGAATTATAAAATTAAAATTTAGATTTCCTGTGTCAGTATTTTCTGATTTTAATCATTTTGTTAATAATATATTAAAGATTAAACATTTTTTAGATGGATATTGAAAAAAAAGCTTATTGAAGAGTTGAGGCAATACAAATACAACACAAACCCTCTGCCAGCGCTTCATCGACAACAAATTTTTGGCAAGTCGCACCGACCTAAGTCGACAACGACTTTTCTATGTGTTTATAATTTTATTCACATACTATCGTTGGCTGCCCTTTAAAAGATTATGCGTGTCAAATTACATTCCAATTGCACTAGCCGTATTTTTAATGAAGTATATAGTTTTGATTTTTCAGTTCATAAAAAAAAACAGTATGAAATTTTTAAACGTCAAAAACTGACATAAAATTATAACCGAACTTATTTATACTTATTAAGTGAATCAAAGGCACATATGACGTTCCGTCATCTGAATCCTTTCGAAAAATGGGGAATTCTTTAAATTTTTCCATAACCCAAGCATAACCCAAGATTCATAGAATACAAGATTGCGTATTGCGCAGGTCCATTATTCGGCGTCAGATAATTTGACACGTGCGTGACGTCACAATAGCCATAAATTCAGTGAGCGCAGAAGTAAATAGGCGTACTTTTTTAATTTTCTAATGAAAATAAGCTAATATAAAATAATACAAAAATTTCTTTATAAAACCGAATAATTATTGCAATATGTATATAAAATTCCACTGCAATGTTTACACGCCTACATACGAAATTTATAAGTATTTAACAGTTCGGCCAAACAAGTTTGTGACCTGATGGACGCCATCATTATCATTCTTAAATAAAACCTGGGTTTTCGACTTTGTATGGAGACATCATGTTTAGCTGATTACAAAAGTACGGCTTTATTAAGTTATCTGTAATCAGCTTCAACATGCTTTTCCTTGTTAATTCTTTTTAATGTGGCAAGTCTTATTGGGTAAAAAACGATTTTTGCTAGATGGCGCTGATCGCGTTAGAAAGTTAAGGTTCAACGAAAGGTAATTTCTTTCGGAAAAAATTCTCGACGCGTCTCCATTTTGCACTCTTGCTGACCGCATAAAAATTAGTAAGAATAAGTGAAAATTTTCAACGAATTGTAGAAAACTAATAAAAAAAGATCTCAGAGTGAAAAATACGTTTTGGAACTGTGTCGAGATTTCTATTCACAGCTTTAGTTGATTATACCATGATTTTTTAAGCGAAGCAGATGGAAGGGAACGCTCAGAAATAGTAGTAGGCATTTAACCAATCTGCAAAAGCAATTGAATGGTTAATTGAATATATTCATCTGAATCCATTTATAAAAAGTAAGCGTTGATACATGTGAGCCGCACAGGAGTCATTGGTTTCTATAAAAATCGGTTCTTCGAATAATTTTATTTGCTTTCGCAGTTTTGAACACCAAAATAGTAACCATGATGTTTACGGTAAGTTCATAAACTCAGAAAACACCCTTTTGGGATCTGGTATTTTTTAATAATTGCGTAGCGAATAGATGCAAAAGTTGAGGTTATGGAATATATTCAAAGCTGAAAAATAAGGCGAATTTCAAAATTTATTTGTCGATTTCTAAACGCAGGGAACTAACCAACAGCAAGATACGCGTTTTAGCGACAAAGAGAAGAAACTGATGAAGCAAATGAAGTTTGGCGATTGTCTTAATAAGCGCGTAGACATGTCGAAAGTCAAACTGGATGTCTTGCGGCCATGGATTAGTAAGAAGATCACAGATATTCTCCACATTGAGGACGACGTCGTAGTAGAATTTGTTTATAACCAATTGGAAGAAGAAAAGTATCCCTGCCCAAAGAAGATGCAAATTAATATGACCGGATTTTTAAACGGCAAGAACGCACGACAGTTTATGGGCGAGCTGTGGGCTCTGTTGCTCTCAGCACAAGAGAGCGATAGCGGAATACCGGCAGAATTTATACAACAAAAGAAAGACGAGATTTTGAAGCGGGAGGAGGAGCAACGGCAGGAACAAGGGAAGCGCGACCGTTCACGTTCGCCATTCGAAAAAGACCGGGACCGAGACATTGATCGCGACAAAGAGCGTAGTAACCGAAAGGATCGTGGTGGTAGAGAGCGCTCAAGGGAGCATTCCATTGTTCGTGACTTACCGCCAAGTACCTTAAGCGCAATTGAGCAGGTTAGGTCCCAATTATCAGCTAACTCTAGGTCTAATTCGACTGAAGAAACTAACTTAGGTAACACGAAATTTAAAAACAATTCTTCTGAAAATGTCACCCGAAACCGTTCAAAGTCACCCAATCAGAAATCTACTGATATTGCTCCTAAGTCACGAAATCGTTCGCGGTCTCGTGAACGGCGGCGCTCCCGTGACCGGTCAACACAACGCGTTTCCCGGGAGCGCAATTCATCGCCGGTCCGTCGCCGAAGCTCTAGAGATCGTGATCGCAGACGTGCTTCGCGCTCGCCTAAAAGGCGTTCCGTGGAGCGCAGACGTAGAGCCAGTCGCTCCAGAGATCGCAGTGGCCGCCAACATCAATCAAGCCATTGGCGGTCACGTTCGAACTCACCACCCAGCCGGAACGACAACTCAAAACCTACTACTTCACGTCGATCATTGGATCGCAGATCTAAAACCAAATCGCCGGAAAACCGCAAGAAATCGCCCAATCCAGAGACTAGAAATTATTCACCATCCCCGCACACTACGAAGCCGGGCATAAATGGCATCGATGGTGCAGATAAAGCACCTGAGAAAAAACTAACAAAAGTTCAGGGAAAATTGTTTGACTTGGCAGCAGGTAATAGGAGGAACAGTAGTCGCTCTCGTTCGCGGAGCAAGAGCAGGCAGAGAAGTCCAGTTCCAAATGAAAAGAAAAGAAACCACTCCAAATCTCGTTCACGGTGACTAAAAAACTTTATTACATTATTTTATATTATTTACGTATTTTGTCATTTTCGTAACGCCTCTTTCGTTATGAATTTAGATCATTGCCAAAGAGAAATGCTAGGGCAAGGTCCTCGTCCAGTCGAACTTCAAGTTCTTCTCGATCTTCGCTCGGCTCGGATCAGAAGAGGAAATTCCATCGGTCCCTTTCGCGAGAATCGCGCAGTGCATCTGCCTCCCCGGATAACAGGCGAAGTGATTTCGAAATTCAGAAGAGCAAAAATAGTGTCCAGAAAAAACGTCACTATCGGAATAATCGGGATTCGTCCTCAGGTAGTTCAGTTGACCGAACAACGGATGAACGCGTTGGCGACAAGCGACGCGAAGGGTATAAGCGCCCATCTCCGCGTGGAAGAAGTCCGAATTTTCGCAATCAGCGTTCAAGATCGCGTCGTCGATCTCGCTCAAGAAGCCGTTCACGCTCCCGCGTACGCAATCGTTCCCGATCTCCAATTAGACGCTCTCGCTCACCAAGACGGTAGGCTTGTTTGTTTTTGTTTGCCATTAAAAGATTGTTTCATAAAAATTTGGAATTGTCTCAGATTTAATCGGCGTTGGTCTCCTAATTTCCATCACTTTCGGGGACGCGGTGCCATGAATCGTGGTAGAATGAATCACTGGCGTCGAAGCCACAGTCGTGGCCGTGGTGGCGGTGGTGGCGGTGGCGGTGGTGGTGGTGGTGGTGGCGGCGGCGGCGGCCGTAACATGTCTCCGCAACGCCGATTCTCTCCACAACGTCGCTACTCGCGAGACCGACGGTCCCCTCAAATGCAAGTTCAATACAGAGAACGCAAGTTTTCCCCGGCACGACGATATTCACCACCACCACAACAACAACGGCGCTCCCGGGAACGGCGCCAAAGCCCTCGTGATCGGCGCCCGACTTCTAGGGAACGACGTCCGTCGTCACCTCTCCGAGAACTTTCACGAGAAAGGCGAGTGTCTCGTGAAAGACGTCGTTCGTCACCACCTTTCGGGGATTTCGGAGGGCGAATGAAACCAAGAAACGAAAACGCGCCTCGTTGGGAGGCGCGAGGAGCGCAAAGACCGAAGCAACGTGTTTCTTCTGAAAGCTCAAACTGGGAAGAAGCCGACCAGGTGTCGACAGGAAAGAAAGAGTCTGCTAAGAAACATAATCTTGCTGCGGCTCCAAATATTAGTCCCTTAAAGAGTGCCGGGGGCCGGCGCGAAAAGAGTAAGAGCCGCTCACAAGAACGCCACAAACCAGTCTCTAGTCCGATTGCCAGAGAAACCGCGGTTAAGGAGAAATTGAGTGCCACAGGTATTTCAAATAGAACATCTCTCAATAAAGCAAATGGTTATAAATCCCGAAATCCTTTACTACTTGCAGAACATTCATCTTTCGAGCGCTCTGAGCCGATCCTCAAAACACTTGATTTACACAAACATGAAAAAGATGATTCCAAACGTAAGACTAGATCGGAAGGGCCCACCGAAATAGTTGCCAAACAACAGTCGGTGGTCGTGGAGCAACCAGTGCTGGCATCCTCTAAAGGCAAAGAAGTTTTAAGAAGTCATTATCGGTCAAGTTTGTCCCGTACTCCGTCTCCTTTTCTTAAGCCACACGAACGTGAGAAGGCGTCACAAGGAGCTGCTACACAAAAAAAGCAGCAACTCGATAAAAAAACTGCTTCGGTACACAAAGTAAGTAACGCAAAAGAAACGGAATCGAGTTCATCGGACAGTTCAGCATACACTGATGAAAGCGACGAAGAAGAGAACGTCAAAACAGCATCTAGAAAAAGAACTGAGAAGCAAGTAAAGAAAGTTGCTAAATCTTCAGACAGTGAGAAAAGTGTCGGTGGAAAGAAAGTTCCTACGAAGGGTAAGCGAGCTGGACCCAAGGATACTGCAAGAAGCAATATATCTTCACATAAGAATTCATCAGAAACAAAAGAAAAACTTGATCCAGCTTCCAAGGCTACTAGGCTTGATATATCTGCTTCATCTGACCTGACCGACAGGTCGGGGCCATCGAGCGATGCGAAAACTCAAATGAAATCTGGCTTGGAACGCAGGCATGTTATGTCGAATGCAGACAGCGAAGAAGAGCGCAAGTCAAAACACAGCGCTAATGCCGCCGGCCACAAGCGCACTCTTTCCGCCTCTGGTTTGAAAAAGCAAGATCTCGATTCATCCGATTCCGATTATGATCTGACTTCGAAGAAGAAACGAAAAAAGAATAAGAAAATAGCGAAGCGAAACTCGGACATAGACAGTTCCGATTCTGAAGCTGAAACCAAGAAGAAAAAACACAAGAAACACAAAAAACACGGCAAAAAGAATAAAAAACACAAGAAACACAAGAAGAAGAGCAAAAAAGCTGATAATACATCCAGCAGTGACGACGAGACGGACAATAAGGCCACAAAGGTACAGCCAATGAAGGGAAGATTCCCAACAGGAGTCAACGAGGACCTCGAAAAACAGTTGCGCGAAAGAGCTCTGAAGTCAATGAAGAAAACTGACTAAATTTAAACTTTGTGAACTCCGAGATTATTCGGGTCAAACGTGGCAATGACAGGAGTTATTTACGAACCGGTCCTAAATCACCCACCCTTATTGTGTTTTCTTTTAAGGGTGGCCGCTTCAAACACGATCCCACACATTACATCCTTTCATTATTAATTCCAGCGGTATTTTTTGTCAAATCGCAATACCGATTTGTCTCACATCCTGAGAGAAGTCAATGCAGTGGGAGGACCTACACTACATGGCTTTTAATCATTTAACCAAATCACTCCGCTGCTAGCACTTGTATTATAAATAAATTTCTGAGTTATGTTCTTGCTGATTACCGGCAATTAAGTAGATTAACCTTGACACATTGGCGGAAGTGATGTATTCATTAGAGGAGTGGACTTCATTAAATAAAGTAACATTTTTAAACTTCAGTTTTAGCATTATAAGTAGGTGCGCATTCATGCAACAACCGTACACACTTGCTGTATATGTTAAATAATTAAAATAAACATGAAAACCGTTTATTGTGCATTTTCGCCTAATTTCGCCTGTTATCAAGATAGAACGAGAGAAGGCCGTCTTGGAATATTCTCAAGCTGAAATCGGTTAAGCATTACAACGTCAGCGAGCAATTGGGGACAGTCGAAGTGAATATCGCTATCCAGTCCAAGAGCTAAGTAAATAATTTTGAATTATTATATATGTTAAAGTAACTACTATGTATGTACATCACGACATTTACAATAAAAACCGAATTAATTTCCCCAAATATCTGTGAAGAGAGATATAAGAGGTGGTGCGTTGAATAATCATTGATTGACAACGTTGACAACGTAGGACGGCCGTATGGGCATTAGTTCATAAATGGAATTCAAAACGTACCAGTCATCGTAACGTAAATAGTAATTAAGCTCAATAAATCCAGCCTTTAAAATAATTCTCTTCAAATGTCATTTCAGCCGTTTGACTTCTTAACATTAACGTTTACTCTTATATCGTAAATTCATTTATATTCATAAAGATATTTTATAATGTTATTTATATTTAACAAGTAAAAAACCTGCAAATAATATATACTCTTAAAATAGTATGAAAATGTAAAAACAAAGTAATATTATATAATCAGGGTCAGTGGCGTGTGTAGCTTTCGCTTTTAGTGAGTCCAAAGTAATTTCAATTAAGAAAATGTTTGGATTTTGTATGATTACAAAAAAAATTAAAAAGGAAAATGAATGACTATATAAAGAAAATATAGTAAAAAAAGCCAGAAAGTGAGAAGTTGTTTATAAAACCCTTAGCTTTTCCTTTCCATTTCTTCTTGCCAGACGAGTCCGGACTCGTGGATCCGCTCTCTTCCAAATACGCCACTGAACAGCAATGAATAACGTAATTGAACTCACAACTCAAGAATATAATTCATATCGTTCATCATATTGTTTAAAATTCTTTGATTACACACACATTTTCATATTAAAGAGAAAGTTCTTTTATTTCAGAATTTTTCGAAATATTTTTGTATTAACAACTAAAAAGGATATCCGATATGAGATCAAAACAGGAAGACGAAAGTGGGTTATGAATCTGGTCAGGTACATCAAAACTTATGAAAAACATGCATGTAATTTCTATATATTAAAAGAATTTATAGATGAAATGAACAGTTAACAAACCAGACAGTTAATAACCAGCCAACTTTCATCGTTATACTCATGAAGAAATTAATACCAAAGTAGATACTGCTATTCTGCAAACCCAAATGGTTCCGGACAACGAAGTACCTTACTAAATTTGTCGTGGATTCTAATTCTATGCTTCCCGAAACTGAAACATTCCAAACATTTGGTAGCAGCAAAGACAATGGAATACAAAAATGTATCACCCTCATTCAAATGAGCGTCCTATTCAAAATTGCATTTTGGCTAAATCCTGTATAGCTCTCAGAGCGTTAAAGCTATTAAAAAGAAGATTAGCTTCTCGGTTCCATATAATTGCACGGGAGAGTACAATTTGTATATATACAGTCCAGGAATATATAATATAAGGGTGGGTAGCTTGGTATGATGGCTGCCGTAATTTTGCATGTGTTGTGTGGCTGCATTTGTACAAGTATTTTATTGAATTTCTGGCGTCGGCAATCGGAAATAGAAGCAAACGACTGGAAGAAATTACTACAATAAAATGTTATATTTTTTATAAAACTCAGGATACAATTTAATAAATAAATCCCGAAGAGATAAGGATGCTCGTATATTCACGTTGATATGCCATATCATAAGGAATATGGAGGTTTTTATTGAGAGGAGCGATGAAATAAGTTAATTAAGATCGAAATTTACTGTAAGTGAAATCAACCACCATCATGCACTCGAGAGTTAGGGACGTAGGTATAGGTATTTGGCCAACAAGAAGATATTCTTGTTCTAAGTTGCACGTTAATAATATCCGATTTCGTTCTTTAGGTCAACAATTTATTTACTACGCATGTGCCCTATAGGAACGTAGCCGTGAAGAAAAATTTAGTAGTGTATTCAAATTATTTTACACAATGACCGTGTAAAATAAACAAGTAAGAGCGTTATCTTCGGCCTGGCCGAAGCTCATATACCCTACACCCGCATCTGTCGAAGTGATAAAAAGTGGGCGGATCACACCTACTTTTTTTTAATTTACAGGGAGCAAATTTTGATCGATTAACTCATCTACAACACCGCTTTTCCTACCAAACACCTCATTATATGGTATAGTATATAAGTGGGTGTGTCACGCCCATTTTTGAGAATATATTTTAGTCTAAGATGGTGGACTCTTTAGAGTCCAGAAAGAAATTTAAAGAAATTTAGCTAAAAGCACGGATGAGTGCATATTTTTTATAAAAAGTAGGCGTGGCACAGGTCCGATTTTCCCCATTTTCAATATCAAACAGCGAAGGATAACAAAGAATATTCGTGCCAAATTTCATGACGATACCTCTATTCGTTCTCCTGTAATCGTGATTTCCACAGACGGACGGACAGACAGACAGACGGACGGACATAGCTAAATCGAATCAGGAGGTGATTCTTTAATGTGTTTAATGCGTTACAAACGGAAGAACAAAGTGAATATACCCTCATCCCTTCGGGTGTAGGGTATAAAAATAAGAGACTAAATCAAAAAGGATAAAGCGGCATAAAACTATGTCCATTTTTTATCCTAAACCCGAAAAGTTAAGGATGCGCCTGTGGCAATCACAATTACAGGCGGACCAATAAAGATATAAACATGAAATATTACACGAATATGAACTAAGGAACAACTTAAGAATAGGGGATTGGCTCCGATTTTTTGCATTTTTTTTTTACAGTTAGATATTACCGTTAGAACCGGAAGCAGCCATTTTGTTTTTGTCGGACGTCAGTCACTTTGGATTTAGAAGCATTTAAATGTCAAATAAATGTGATAAGCAAAAGCTGAATATCTCGCTAACTAAGTGAGTTATCGGGATGATGATATACCGTTTGAAAGGTACTTTTACTGCTTACGATTTACGTAAAATACTTTTTTTCATATATAATAACGGTTAAGGAGTTATATCACTTTATGTAGAAAACTGTCTATTTTTTCTGGAAACAATAATTTTTTTCTGCAAAACGAATACATTAAGGTGTCAAAAAAAAAATTTTGCTAAAAAGCCTGTTCTTTTACCTTTAAAACGATATACATATAATATGATACACTCACTACTTTAGTTCATGTATCTTTAGCTTATTTAAAGATAATGTGAAGCTTTCTTCTCTGTAATGTGAAGTTCTTTTATAGGTTTTTGCATGTGTTAGCGGCCTTCGGCGGCAGGGATTATAACCCTCAATCAACAGAATCGTCTCGGTAATGTGAAGTTTTTTGCATACACGTTTTTCCGCGTATTGGAGGCCTTCGGCCGCGGCAGGGATCATAACCATCAATCAGCAGAATCCTCTCGATAATATGAAGTTTTTTACATACAGGTTTTTCCGCAAATTGGCGGCCTTCGGCCGCGGCAGGAATCATAACCATCAATCAGCAGAATCCTCTCGGTAATGTAAAGTTTTTGGCATACAGGTTTTTCCGCGTATTGGCGGCCTTCGGCCGCGGCAGGGATCATAACCATCAATCAGCAGAATCCTCTCGGTAATATGAAGTTTTTTACATACAGGTTTTTCCGCGTATTGGCGGCCTTCGGCCGCGGCAAGGATCATAACCATCAATCAGCAGAATCCTCTCGGTAATGTAAAGTTTTTGGCATACAGGTTTTCCCGCGTATTGGCGGCCTTCGGCCGCGGCAGGGATCATAACCATCAATCAGCAGAATCCTCTCGGTAATATGAAGTTTTTTATATACAGGTTTTTCCGCGTATTGGCGGCAGAGATCATAACCATCAATCAGCAGAATCCTCTCGGTAATGTGAAGTTTTTTGCATACAGGTTTTTTCGCGTATTGGCGGCCTTCGGCCGCGGCAGGGATCATAACCATCAATCAGCAGAATCCTTTAGGTAATGTGAAGTTTTTTGCATACAGGTTTTTCCGCGTATTGGCGGCCTTCGGCCGCGGCAGGAATCATAACCATCAATCAGCAGAATCCTCTCGGTAATGTAAAGTTTTTGGCATACAGATTTTTCCGCGTATTGGCGGCCTTCGGCCGCGGCAGGGATCATAACCATCAATCAGCAGAATCCTCTCGGCAATATGAAGTTTTTTACATACAGGTTTTTTTCGCGTATTGGCGGCTCTCGGCCGCGGCAGGGATCATAACCATCAATCAGCAGAATCCTCTCGGTAATGTGAAGTTTTTTGCATTAAGGTTTTTATGCTTGGAGGCCTTATTTTAATATAAAGCTTTTTTGTTATAACCCTGAATATTCGTAAATACCCACTACGCAGTATTGCAGGCGATCACTGAATTTGTAGATATTTTCATTAATTAGCTCAAAAACACAAGAGATACCCACACATATTATATACTGTTAGAAAGGTAATATTATGGGCTATAAAAAAGGAATCTATTTTATACCTTAATTGTCATTTAAGAAAGAAAAAAATTATTTTGTAAAACGAAGTACGCCAATTTTTTTAAAAGTTGAATTACCTCCGTAATGATGTCAGTACTCACAAAAAAGGTTATTAGATAAAAGAAAGGACTTAAAACAGCCTTTTCAACGGCACCAATATTACGCGTTTATCTTAACTAGTTTTAGAGATATAGCTCTTCCAATTTTGACAGTTAAAGCCCTATATCTCATAAACTAAAAGAGTCCGACGCTATTTTTTAACATGGTGGAACAAGGGAGGGTAAGCCCTACTACAGAAAAGAAAATGAAAAAAATCGGAGCCAATCCCCTATTCTTAAGTTATACCTGAACTAAGGTTCTAAACTATGAAGTTCGCAAATTCGGAAAATAACCTCTTTTATCTATACATATATATAGATAAATATATATATAAGTACATATATATATATATAAGTACAAGTCCTGACTGACTCAACAACGCCTAGACTAACAGGGGTATTCTGAGAGTCAATAACTATTGCAATGCAATTTCGAGACGATTCAATAGTTAGTGACTCTCAGAATACCCCAGTAAAGTTGCGTTCAGACAACGCGATTTTCGCTACGCGCTGCGGGGCGGTGTTTTCGCCCGATTGTATTACACAGAAATCCCAAAGCTGTTTAGACAGAAAAAATGCGCTGTTAACTTTCGCGAGGCATAGATTTTCGCGTCGCGGTGCATTGTGAAAATTTAAACAAGTAAGAGCGTTATCTTCGGCCTGGCCGAAGCTCATATACCCTACACCCGCATCTGTCGAGGTGATAAAAAGTGGGCGGGTGACACCTACTTTTTTAAATTTACAGTGAGAAAATTTTGATCTATTAACTCGTCTACAACACCGCTTTTCCTACCAAACATCTCATTATATGGTATAGTATATAAGTGGGCGTGTCACGCCTATTTTTCAGAATATATTTTAGTCTAAGAAGGTGGACTCGGGGAACAAATTTTAGCTTTATATTTGTTCTACGAGCTGAGAAATTGAGCTATAAGCATGGGAAAATTCACATTTGCTATTAAAAGTAGGCGTGGCACTAATCCGATTTTCCTAATTTTCAATACCAAACAGCCTATGATGACAAAGTATATTCGTGCCAAATTTCATGGCGATAGCTTTATTCGTTCTCCCGTAATCGTGATTTCTACAGACAGACAGACAGACAGACAGACAGACAGACAGACGGACGGACATGGCTAAATCGAATCAGGAGGTGATTCTGAGCCAGAATATATATACTTTTCTATACCTGCCACGCCTCCTTTAATGCGTTACAAACGGAAGAACAAAGTGAATATACCCTCAACCCTTCGGGTGTAGGGTATAAAAATGTCCTACTGGGTTTAATGTTTTGTAAGTGGGTGAGTTGAGTTTTACAATTTTTTGAGTTACCAGAGTTCAGATTACTAGCTATAGTTAGACAATTGAAAGTTTAAAGGAAAGATTTTCAAAAAAAATTTCTTTCTATCTATATATATACACCAAGACCCTGAACACCAAGACGGAAACGTCCCGCAGCGTGTAGCGAAAATCGCGTTCTGTCTGAATCGTTTTGGGCCTAAATTTGTCCTCTTGTAGATATAAAATAGATAGTATGTTGAATACTTTTAAGGCAAAGCAAAGTTTTTACTCGTTGACTGTAGTGCTTCCATTTGTCTTTGAATCAAGCTGTATCTGCTGATAACGCTGCCGGAAGCACGACACTATACGACAGTGAAATAAAAGTACGGTGTCTTCAGTGTACCGCAGAAAGAGAATTTCTTCGCGTAACAAACTCAGAGCTTCATACAGGACGAAATGAAATAACGGCCAAATTTTCATTTTTTTTCTGGCTTTATTTCATTTTTTTATGTTAAAATTGGCGTTATTCCCTAAAAAATTAAATGAGGGCCGATTTGAGTGTTATTATATTTTAAGAAATTTTCAAATTTTCACAGAAAAATGCAATACAGCTCAATAAAAATGAATTAAGGCCCAATAAAAATTAAATAAAGCCAGATTTTGGTTTAAATGCACAAATGCGTTAGCTGCGAAGGAGACGTTGGACTTACTGGAGCGCCTGAAGGCCGCTCAGGCAAAGAGACTTTAGGTGCTAAATAACTTTGGTAACTGAGCAATTGTTGAACTTACTGAAGGTTTTAATCCTTGGCTATGGCCATAAGCCACTCACGCAGATCACTATAGATACAGACTTTAGTAGCAGAGTAAGTGTTAGACTTAGGCCTCAAACAGACAGAAAGCGGAGTTGGCGGATTTGGTATTGATATAATTTATAAATTAGTAGGACAGATATATAGCAGATTCCTGTAATTACCGTTTCAGACCCCCGGGAAAATGGGCGGGATCTGCCCACTGGGGAAAGAATTTACGACTGCATAGGAACGAATGTAGCTACCGGGAATATAGGACGGTTGTAGATTTATTAAAAGACTATAGTGCACATTTAACCATACTGCTGACCGGCACTCGAGCTAAGGAAAGAGATTACTTTAGAATTGCAGGTGGAAACTCGATTGGTCGTGAGTTCCAGTGGTCGTAAAGTGAGGATTTCTTTTTTTATTATATGATTTCCATTAAAGATTTTACATTAGTCATTGCCCAACATTTTCTAGTGGTGCAATTTGCTACTTTATTATATATTACTTATTAGAACAGTACAAAATATCTAGTAAATAATCTAAGTCTAAGTTATAACATTAAGTTTAAATATATTCCGATACAGCATTTCGACATTGGGCCATTTTACATTAACATTAATTGAGAAATAGCATTTGATTAAAAATATACATCCAAAGAAGTCTTGAATATATCTCTAACTATATTATCAGTTGTACTTGTACATGTTCCTTTCGCAAGAGATAATTGAACATATCGATTCGTACATTAGTATTGTATGTGCACTGAGAGAATTCGCTTTTGCGATTGATTGTTGATTCGGAAAATCCTTTCACTGCTTCTAAGGAATCATATTAGGTTCTTGTGCGGCACCCGTCGAATATTTCGGTTTACATACGCAACCGCTCTCAACTAGCACATAGTCCTGTCCGGTAAGCGTGACCGGGCCCAGAGGTATTACCAGGAAGAGATAGGGTACATAAGTTTGTGTACACTCTCCCCGCACAACGTCGCATTCCGAAGATCTGTTTGAAGGACAAGTAAAGTAAGGCAAAATTAAACTTAAGTAATTAAACTTTAGGATTAACGCAAAAGCCTGAAAGATTATGCTGTACATAGTCATATCGCAACTTAAAATAGACGTGTTTGGAAAAAGTGGAAAAATAAGCTAGCTATTTAAACTAGCTCAATAAAATAAAATAGTTAAAAGTCAACATCAACATTGCTAAGCAAATAATTTATAATTTCATTTTTCATGCAACTCTGTAACACTTTTATAGTTGAGCCGTCGTTTTACTTTTGAAATAATAACCACTCGACAGAAGCCGTTTGTAAAGTTATGTACTACATTTTTGTTTGTTGATCTGAATAAAACCTAAATCTAAGTTTCACAAAGTTGTATTTTAAATGGATCCATAAGTCAAATCAAAAGTGGGCAGAGGACAGTATAAAAAAATATCAAAAATTGGATAGTTTTTGAAGAAATTTTTTCATAAGCACTTAATGGTATAATAAAATAATAAGTCAATTTGCCATTTTTAACTAATGGTTTCTAATGGTAAGTTAAGAAATTTTTCAATTGTTCAAATTAACCATTCTAATTAACTTCAACATATATATATACATATATATAAATACGCCTTTTTTATATATAGCGGGATATACTCACTCGCATACTTCAAACACAACCTGCTGCAAAAGATCTGGAAATTTTTGGACAATTGTAACCGGTTGACCCGATGTTAAACTGACCCCATACATTGGCGCAGTCGTATTGTATCGGGTCTTACATAGTCGTGCCGGTGTCCCCCTGCATTGATTAAACGTTCCACTGTTCAAAGAACGGCCTAAACATTGGCGTCAAAAAATAAAACAAAATAATCAGCATCCAGCCTCTGGTGAAAAAGTGTTAAATGCCGCCAAATCGGCAGACTTTCGCCTTCGACTTACTAAAACGACTGCCTCCAAAGTCTGCAGTATTGACATCGCTATAAGCTTTCAGCAGAAGACTGCTGGTCACAGTGGGATCAAGTGCAGGCGAATCGAATTTGCTTTGTCGCCCGCGCCTCAAGCTTCCGCTCCAATTTGTAAATGTTCGAGCTACAGCCGCACTGTATTAGAATACGATATAAACATAAATATGAAGAATGTTGCACGTTTATGTGTGGATTTTTTTTTTCACAAACCTTGGATAAGGAGCGTTGTTTGGTCCGAGGCAGTCGGGGGCGTCTGTTAACGCATCGCCGGACAAATATTTCAAGCTGGCGCCGCCGCTACATTTAACTTGCTTGCCCGCACTATACTCCGAGGGCCACAAGGATCCATTCGCCGTTTCTGTGTACATTAATACCAGAAAAAGCACCGAATAAGCTAACATCTGAAAAAAGAATTTTAAAAAATTATTCAATAGAATATAGGCCTCTATCGAAAATATTATAGTTCTATAGTTTTACGGCATATTTTATAAAGAGAAAATTGTTTGAATGTGATACTAATGGTTTCCGCCATTGTGACCTCTGAAGTTTCATGTATAACATAAGCTATTAAGGGAAATAATTGACGATATCGTTTACCGTCAATTCTACTTTTTTTTATTATCCAAATTTGTTGTTTGTTGAAAACAAAGAGGAACAAGTAAGAGCACAAGTAAGTTGGCCTGACCGAAGCTTATATACGCTATAACAGCACCTGTCAAAGTGTGAATAAAAAGTGGGCGGTTACTCCCACTTCCCACGCCCACAAATAGTAAATTTTGATCTATTAACTCATTTACAACAACGCTTTCCTCAACAAATACTTCATTATATAACATGGTATACCGGTGGGCGTGTTACGCCCATTTTTTGTGCAATGACTACCATTAGCACGGTAATCGCGGCACTAAAATTTAGCCTAATATTCGGACCAAAAGCTGAGAAATTCAGCTTTCAGATTGGATGCATTAATATTTACATAAAAAAGTAGGCGTGGCACTGGTCAGATTTTTCCTTTTTTCCTATTTCAGATTTTTCCTATAACAAAAAGCCTATGATGACAAAGAATATTCGTGCCAAATTATGGCGATTACGTTATACCATAATCGTAATTTTTACAGACGGATGGACATGGCTAAATCGACTGAGGAGGTTATTCTGAGCCAGAATATATATACTTTTCTATACCCGCCACGCCTCCTTTAATGTGTTACAAACGGAAGCACAAAGTGAATATACCCTCGTGTAGGGTATAAAAACGACGTCGTTTTCCGGTGAACGCGCTGAACCTGCTAATGAACCACCGGCCATGCGAATCTTTCGCCACAAAATTATTTATGGGATTCGGATTCCTCCTCTTCTACTTTAAAATCTTTGGTGTGACCATTCCTTAACCAAATCTGATAAATAATTTCTACGAACTTTACGAATAAAGATTACCAAATAATATAGTGTAACATAACCTCAGCAAAAAACACAAAACAAACAACAGGAAAAAGGTGTTTTCTCGTTTTTGAGGTCTTTTCCATTGTTGTTGTCGTTTACCAACAAACACCCGAAAATTAACAAAGCAAAATCGCGAAAAATTCATGGGAGTTTAACTGCCGTGCGTTCAGGATTTAATGCTGTAAGAGCATTTCTTGAAAAACTGTCATGAGAGACTGGAGAAATGTTAAGAAATCAAATCATCAGAAAAGTATAGCCTAGTTTTAGGCGATAAATTTTGTCGATACCTTTATTATTATTATCATACCGAAATAATGCTGTCATTTGGTTTCTCTTATTCGGGGAGAGAGAGGGAATATTCTAAAAAGCACTGCATATTTATGAACATACCTTTGATGAATTTCTTTCATTAAAGAAAAACCTTTCAAACGGGTTTGGTTGTTTAACTAATTTTTTTTGTTCAAATCGCCAGGATTATTTAAGGTTACTTATTTACTTATAATTTTCATCAAAATAAAAAGTTTGCTTTGAAATGTAAACAAAATAGTTTGATTGTATATATATATTGTAAAATGAACTTAGATCGCTTTCATAATAAAGGAATCATTTACCAGTTGGCCGTCTCACGAAGAATTCATTCCATTTCTCATAGCTAACACGATTAGAAAGCTGGCAATACTTAGCATTAATTTCTTTTTAAAAACTGCCAGTGGTAATTTGTCCAAAAATTTTGCTTTTCACTGCCAAAGCTTTCCAATAAAATCGTACCACTTAGACCTCAAAAAAGAAATCTTCTGTCTTCCTTTTATCATTAAATATGAATATAACAGGCAAAACCGAAAACAGTTTTCGAGAACGGTGTTACACGTTCGATGCCTGTGCAGCATACGATACTATACGATACTGGGTTAACCGTGGGAGTGCTTTATTTTACATCTCTTTTGAATTTCACCGCACGACAAAGCCCGTTTTAACGGCATTTTTAATAAAATAAATCGTCGCAGCTAGCTCTCTTCACTTGAGCGAGAATGCAAGAAGAAGTCCATACCGAATACTAAATCGCAAAACATATACATACACATGTAGTACGATACTTGTTTATAATATCAACGATGTCCGAAACCGCGTCAGATTTTGAGTGAGAATTAATAAAGCCTTTACGATTTGCAGTGCTTTTGACATACAAACATACATATTCATAAAACTTCATAATTGCCAAAATAAAAAACACATTGAATGTACGAGTATTTATAAATCGTTGTTGTTAATATCAAAAATGTATGTCTTGTATGACTGCGTTTTAAATGAGTTTCTAAAATTCGGTTACTTTTCCCGCTTCTTGAAATGTCGTTCATACGTTTACACTCGTACGTACAATACAATGACGAATTAACCGTAATCAAGTGTGCAATCAAATAGCCACGAAAGGAAACAACAAGACAAAGAATTAATTGTGAAAGGAAAACTTTCCAAAGAAAATTACTCGTACCTTCGAATATGGATTGGAGTGTTGGTTTTGCTTGAACATTTTGCACTAATTTGTACTACTAAGCCATTATAACACATAGTTTGATATCATTAACACCGTCATGCGAAGAGTTTGAAACCGGTTTGCTCATAAAAAATATGTATAAATGATTCATGGTGTCTCCAATGAATCGAATAATTTCATTTTCCATACTAAGCCCAGTACATATTTTACTTCTTCTGCGCGCTTCCGCGATATTTTTCCGGTCAAGACAAGTCAAAGTCGTTAGTAATTAATGTACGTACTTGATATGGTTCCTTTCCAGCAGTTGCCATTAGCAGCACTAAAACTATCCGTGAACTTGAAGTACTTAAACAAAATGTAAACAAGATTTTGTCTTCAACAAAATGAAAGACTTAAGCGACAAACTTTCTTTTTTTAACGTTCCCAACGCGATGCGGATGGAAAACCTCACAACTTGACCCTATGGGCTTATTTCACTTTACGAAAAAGAAAAGCGAAAGCGAAAGTGACTTATTGATTCCTCCTCATGGCGTTGTGTTGCACCAACTTCATGACAGAGATTACAGCTTTTATGACTGTAATATTTCAAATGCTATTCATGCTCATACTAATTTAATTTTAATAACATCTCATTTCAATACGGTTATTAATTTAATTTGAATACTAAGCAAAAATTTTACTATTTGGTTCGAATATTGTTGGCGGAAAAAAGAGTTAATCGATTTGCATTAAGATCGTTCGGATTTTTAGCTGCCTTCGCTCTATATTAAATATAAGGCGAATATAATTTAATTAGTTCAAAAAAAAAAAGATTATTTTCCGAAAAGTGTGGATGCGAAGAATCATACTTAATTAATATTACAAGTTTGTATGTACAATATCGTATAATACCTTAGAAGATCTACAGATCAGCTACCAGAATGCATCTGACGCGACTAATATGAGTTTCGAAATATTTCTACTTACTATAAACAATATAGTCTTCAAATATTCTTTGAAGATATTTCCTCCATTTAAGATTTATATAGTACTTGCCTAATTGTTGTCGGACAAATGTAAATTTAAATGTACACTTGTTTCTGTCTAATTAAAATGAAAAACATCTTCTAAATATTCACGCAGCGAAACTATTCAAATTTATTCTTAATTTCAATTTCAAGTTAGCCTTTCTCTTTTGTCATTTTATTACCATTTCCTTAAACAAGCAACGCTTTGATATCATACTTTTCGCACAGTTTTTAGTTATTCGAATTCCATGCCATATAACATAGGAGTGTGTATGTATGTATAAAAAATACATGCAGCACCACCGAACGTGTTCTGCCATTCCTGATTTCTACGTATGTACGTGATTTCTACTCGATGCTCGCAACACTCCGTCTTCTCACCCTCACATTCCGCGAGTATGCATGTAACTTTCTTCTTTGCTGTCGCCTCATACAACGATACCGCATGCATACACACATATGTACCTCCATATACAGAGTTATGTTAAGGTATCTGGTACAACCGAAAAATACTGCATACAACTTTATTCTTCAACCCATTGTTCATCTTTGGCCATACTGGTAAAACGCACCGCACTGATACGTCTTGAAGATTTTGTTATCAAAACTTCTATACGAGAATTTAACAATAATTTTAACCACGTGGTGGTTATTTGTCGAAAGAATAAATTATTTAAGGTCGGTTGTTTGTGGGTTAAATCGCCTAAAAAATTACTGGCTCAAAAAGGGAGCCGGTAATGAATGACTTGTACTAAACTTTTACTAAAACAAATAATGAAAAAGTAAAAGTTCCTTGCTTTATTTCAACTTTAACTTTGTTATTAAAACTGAATGTCGTAGAAAAACTGGAAACGGCTACTGCACCACCTTCCGCTGCACATAGTAACCAAATGCAGTGGTTACACATCCTCAACGCCGGACAAACAGAAGGCGGGCGAACAATTGTTTTGTTCTTTGAAGAATATAAAACCATTTAATAATGAATAAAAGAGAAACTGACACAGAACCGTTTGTAGGTCGAATAAATAAGCGCATACGAGTATATAAAATGTTATAAAAAAACGGAAAAATTGGCGTTTTTTATTCCATACTTTGTCCAGAAAATCATTTCATATAGCCGTTGATTTGATTGGCATTACTTAGTATTGAAATTGACTAATAAAATCATGCCGGCCTACATCGCCGCTGCAGCGCGCCGATGGTCATCTACGTGAATAGAAATGTCTTCTTCGTTTTATGTAAATATCTTCTCCCTTTCTGTGTTGTCTGGTTTCTTTTTATGTAAATAAATGTAAATCTGTTTAATCATGACAATGAGAAAAAGTAGGCTAAGCATATTCGTACTCTATACGAGCCACGGTTAAAGGCTTGACCCAAACAATGAAATTTACAATAAAATATACTTTTTTAAAGAATACGTACAGATTTTTGAGGAAAATTCTGAATCTTCAAACTTCATCTTTCCCATCAGAGAGAAATCTGATTTTATCAATTAATAATAACTGTTACTTTCAAGAAATTGACGTGCATTTTTAGCATTTTTTTTAAATATTTATTAAGTTACTTTATCCAAAGAACACTCCGTGTACGAGTATGTACAGACATATGTATGTATGGATGTTCATAAGAATAGCTGCAAACGTGTATGTATAAACCGATCAAAGGATCGAGCCTCGAGCGCAGCCTCGATTAAAGGATGTTTTCGGAAATTTACAGAAAGAAATTATTACATATTTCGTGTTCAGGAAAGAAATTATTAATAATATCTATTACAATTTCATCGGCTATTGATTTAATCAAATAATGTCGATAACATACTACATACATATATCATTATAAATCTATGTTTAATCAAAGTAACAACACAATACAAGTTGATTGTTTTTTTTATTAAACTCATTTAAATGAAGTATTTAATTTCTAAGTCCATTAGATTCGACTCAACTTTTCCAATTTCCGTTTATATTTTGTATATATTTATATATTGTAATTTTATAAAATACTAAACGAAGGCATGTTCTAGATCAGTGGCGTGTATAGTTTTTGCTTTTGGTGGGAGTCCAAATTATTTGTGGTGGGGGATCGAAGTCACTTCAATAGAGAAAATTTCTCGGAGGTTTTTTATAATTAACAGAAATTAAAGCGAAAATTATAAATACATAACAAAAATATAGCAAAGAAGCAAAAAAGTGACAGAATTTTTTTAGGAATCACAGAATTTTTCTTTTCCCTTTTTTACTCTCAGGGGGGAAGGGGGTCCAGACCCTTAAATACACGTCACTGTTATAGAGGATCATCACATGCATGCACACACCTAGTATACATACATATAATATCATTATAACCAATATATGTGTATGTATTGCGGCTCGTATTTAGCCAAAAATCACTATGATTGAGGTCACTTACTTCGGTATATATTTTTCCAAAGCATCGATATTCCATTTCAATTTCTTTCTTTTTTTTCAATAAAACAATAAAGTTTTTTTTAAGAAATCTTCTTGCTCTGTTGCTTTTAACCTTAAGAGTTACTTTTAAGGAATAAATTTTATATATTTCTATAAGAAGACACTTCGGCTCCTTGAACCACAATCAAATCGAGGTGAAATCTTTAACGCGCCTCAAGCAGAATCCGACAACAAACGCGTGATGACGAATACGCTTTTGACCTCTTTCTCTTTTTATCCTGTTCTGAGTTATAATTTTTTCTGATTTCTTTGAGTTTCTAAATGCTTTCGAACGCCATGCACTTGAAATGTATGAAACACCAACCGAACCAGTCGACTGCTCACTGCGGACTGGCGATCGAGGCAGCATTTACCGGAATTGCTTTCAGACTTTGCTTTCAGAGTAGATGCTGATGGATTCCATTGTCTTACCTTTTGTGCTGTTGCTTCTTTTTTCACATCGCCGCTGTGTCGGCGATCTCATCTTCATTTCTGGCTTTAGAACAGAAAGAAGAAAGGAATTTCTGAACTGCTTCAGCTGAACCTATTTATTATAAAAATATACGTTTCACCATCACTGTTTGTATATACATACAAAGAAAAACCATCCACTTATGGTTCCTTCTCCGTTAATTTAGATTTGTTTCGTCTGTCTGTTAAAATCCATGCTGCGAGAGAACAAGAACATAAGAAAAAAGCTCATTCTTGTGTAGACACTCTAAAAAGGTTAACGAAAAATAGATAAAATGGGCGCCATAAATCAACTCCCAATGAACTAACTCCTTGCACAAACCATGCATACAGATATACTGTTTGCAGCGAAGCCGGCGTTTTGTCTACTGCGGGTTATGATCTCTGCCCGGCTACGAGTAATGATAAGATGGTAAATATTTACAAACTTTTTAAGCCTTATTCATATTTATAAACGTATAAATTCAGTATTGTAATCGCGAAAAATATCGGATTCCAGATTTTAACGGAAATAGACATTTTGACCATCCCTGAACCCATTTTGGCTAGTTTCGTCGTGACATATGTAAACATGTACATACGAACCTCGCATAACTCAAAAACGGCTAGCCGTAGAAAGTTAAAATTTTAAATTTAGGATTGTTTTAATGTCTAAGTTGTGCAGCTTCCTTTTTGGTTACAATCGGTTGTGCCGAAGCGGCACTTTTCTTGTAGGGTTTTGTTGAATTTTATATATAACTAAAAAACGGTTAGCCGTAGAAAGTTGATATTTTGTATTTTGGACCTCTAAGTGTGTACCTCCGATTTTGGTTATAATCGGTTGTGCCGATTGATCCACTTTTTTGGTATATCGTATAACTCAAGAACGGCTAGCCATTTCTATTATATTGTATTTGACGCTTTCTGAACTACAATTGGAAAAGGTATAGTCGTGAACCTTCCTTTTCGGTTACATTCGGTTGTGCGGACAAAAAGATTGAGTTTGATTTGCAAAAGGATGAATTTGATTTGAAAAATGTTGAAATTGATTTGCAAAAGGATGAATTTGATTTACAAGAGGATGAATTTGATTTGAAAAAGGGTGAATTCGCTTTGGAAAACGATGATTTTAATGTGAAAAACCTGTATAGCTAGTTGTCGTGACGGGGTGGGTAATAATATCTCTAGTGCTTTCGCTAGCTCAATTATTTGCTAGGTTGTTACTCTGATTTTACTCTAAGTGTGTGCAAGTCTTATAAGAACGATGTTTTAGTGCGCTAACTACTGCATTGAATCGAACCAGTTATAATTTAAGTTATAAATAATTATAACTTAATTATAATTAAGTTATATTATAATTTCAGCGAAGAAAATTTGGAGTCCATTTTTTTTTAAATAAACATTTTAGAAATTAAAAAAAGAATTTTTTTAACTTTACAAATAAATTTTGTAATTAATTTAACTTTAAATTCGTAATTAGCGACTCGTTTTCCGTTGCTCCGTTTTTAGAGTCTTCACTTCATACCAAATTAATGAATTTCAACACGGTCAATAACTCTATACTTATTGTCCTAACTCGAGTTAGGCGGTCATTTTGAAAATTGTCTGGGTTAAATCAAATTCTGTAGCGACGGCGAAAGATTAAACTGGTTTCGATTTGGAACTAAAAATTGACAAAATTCATCTTTAAAAAATTCGACCATTTTATTTTCTGCCAAGAAAAGCTGAAACGGCCGTACAGTTTTTACAAAAGAACTATTTTCCTGACGGTAGATGAGATTGGAAATATCAACTCCTACAGAAGTATTCTATTATTTTAGAATCACCCACAGTTTTCTCATCAGCTATCGTTGTTGAGTTGTTCTGTTAGTGATAGTCTCTCCTAATTTAGTTTTTTTTAAAATGTACATACATATTCAAAATCAGACCAACAAACATTAATCTTGTGATAAGAACACTTTCTGTTCCGTTTTTATTATGCATCGTAGTGCAGTTATTTTATAAAATATAAATCAATAAAGTATTTATTAAATTAAATATAATTTCATAAAGCGCATATTTTGAGGGAAAACCAATTTAGAATGATGTGTTGTGGAACCCATTTCCGGCATTTCTTTGTGAAGTTTAGTTTGAGTCATCTTCGTTGTCTTATCGTTTTTTTTTTAACCAGAAAGGACCCTGGAGATGGCACATCACTGGAACCGGTTTGTCTCCAAATTAAACTTGACAAGCGATGGCGGAAATTCGTTCCAAAACGCATCACCCAACCCTGTCGGGAAACTTAACCAACATCAAGAAACAATTTAGAGTGTCAAAATCTCTTAAAATATAATAGCTTGAAGATAAAGAAGACATACGAGTATCACACTTCATTATTTATTTCAATCCTAAATTAGGCATTTAGATTTTCGTAAAACACTTTTTCGTGGGTGGGTCAAACTCTGTTGGTCTATGATTTGACATACAAAACGTTTAGCTTCAATTAATCAAAGAAAAATAAAATACATATGAAATATGCATAAATAAAATAAAAATTAATACGTGTGTACCCCCTTAATAGGTATTTCCACGAATATATATAAAGAATGTTGACCTGGGTATAATTATTGAGTATGTATAACTAACTGTATACAATATAAAAAGTATTAATGATGTTCTAATGTACTGAACTGCTGATTTTAAACTACATTCTAATTAAAAATTTAATGTAAATGTAAAACTCTTTTCTCTTATTCAAACTTAATTGAATTCACACTCATGTCAATTTGGCCTCCGCGATAGCTTCCACGCTTCTTCTTTGTTTTCTCATGCTTAAACGATTTACCTCTAGTATGCTTTAAATCTCGATTCGCTCTATCGCCCCAAGATCCAAACGCATTTTTCTGAAAACGAGATCATTTACAGATATACAGATGACAATACGTATAGAGAAAAGTTCTGGAATGCTCACAATTACTTAAAACAAGTTTTTTTCAGTTAGTCGTCAAATACAATTTTTTTGTTATGCGCGGCTGAGGAATCAAAACTCTTGTTGGCGAATGGCCTGCCGGCACCACGGAATCCTCCGCGGCTTCCTCGATTACTGCCACGGTCCCCACCGCGACCACCACCGCGATCTCCACCGCGCCCACCACCACGGCCGCCTCCCCGACCACGACCACCATCGCCTCCGCGACCTCGACTGCCATCGCCACGCCCCCGGAAACCGCCACCACGATCGTTGCCAAAACCACGACCTCCTCGGCCACCACGTCCGCGATCATAGCCACCACCAAACTTCTTCATTCCCCCTGCCTCTCCGCCATCCTCGCCGTTTTTATTATCAAAGCCTCCGAATGATTTTCGCTCACCAAACTTCTTGAAACCGTCGGCTTTACCATTATTACTTTTATTTGTCCATTTGCTGCCAGCCTGATCCTTTCGCATTACAAAGCCAAGTTATGTGGAATACATGAAATGAAGGAAGACACAAATTAGCAAATCATAAATACAAATCATTCAGATTTAGTTAAAAATGTATATTTTCGATAATTATGTCGTTAGGAGGAAACACTTCGAATACACTGGTAAAATGCCTCAAAATATTTGAGTCTATCTGCTGCTAATTTGTGCACCCGAAATTCAGTATTCCACGCAATTGGTTCTCCCACCAGAGCCACTAAGTATTTTGTGAGAATTTCAGAACTTTTCTTTCATTTTGAGGCACTTACTTTTGCTTCAAAGGACATATCTTTGACTCTTTCATCTACCGTAACATCTTCTTCGCGAACTCGCCTAAACGGCGTGTTCTTTTTGGGTTGCTGCGCCTGAAGTTTATTCCAACTATTGCTACGTTTGTCAATAGGCGTTGATGAGAACCCGTTTGGCTAAGATTACAACATTCAATTATTTCAACGGAAGAATTAATCTAGTTTTTACTTGCGATGTTTACTGAAATTGATGGTCTTATTATTTGCAAAAATTTCTTCAAAATATACATAAGGATATACGGAAAATTGATCCAATTATTCCAGAGATAACCAGGCCTGCTTTCAGTATATTTCTTCTCAACAATTTTTAGCTTGCAATAAATCTCAAGAAAGTACTGAGTATTTTCCAATCATGAAAAAAGTTTAATAAATTTTACTTAACCGAATTTTCAGAAAGAAGCTCGATAGAAGAAGCTGTTATCTTATATTCTAATGAGATTATTTACGCGTGACTCTAAATGGGTTACGTGCGCAAATGGTGCGAGAGACAAAAAAGGCAAAAAAGGGACAATCCCAAGGGACTGAAGGGAAAAGAAATACATGATTTCCAAGTGCCAGACCACAAATATTTTCGGCTCAGAAATACAACAAGTGTTACACAGATTTGTTATGTTTCAACGCTTTTAAACTTACTTTTAGTTCGCCTCCTGGTACAAAATTATTGTAATTTTTTTGTGTATTCGACTCGCTAAATTTACGTTTTTTTCCTGCCTTTGGCAATGGTTTTTGCTCTTTCTCAGACGCTGATGAGTCGCTCTTTTCTTCATCTGGGGATTTTTGTTTAGCCATAGTTTTTGGAGCTTTTTTCGATGACATGAGCTTAGACTTATTACCACCGTCATCATCATCATTATCATCCGATGAACTATCATCACTTGACGATTTCTTAGTACTTTCTTTTGAAGGCTTTTTCGTCATGGCCAGTTTCTTTGCAGGCGGTTCATTTTCATCGGAAGATTCTTCGGAAGAGCTTGATTCTTTTTTTCGTGTAGGTGGTATCTTGGCAACCTTTTTATTCGGTGGCTCATCTTCATCGCTATCCTCTTCACTAGATGACTCTTGTTTACTGGTCGCAGCTAATGGCTTGCTGATGGCCTTAGCGGCGGTCTTTACTTTTGGAGCGCCATTTTCTTCGGCGGTATCGGAGGAGTCCGAATCCGCCTGTTTCAAGGAAGATTTCTTTTGTTCTGGTTTTACTGCGGAAGTCTTCTCCTCCTCCTCCTCCTCCTCACTTGAACTTTCTTCACTGGAGCTGCTTTTAGTCTTTCCCTTGTTATTAGGAAGTGGTTTCGTACCAAGCGTGACGTTCGATTCTTTCTCGTCTGAACTATCTTCATCACTAGATGACTCTTGCTTTTTTGATCCAGTTGAATTTTTATTAAAACTTTTATTGTTCTTTACAGGAGGAGCTGCCTGCTTCATTGAAGTTGCTTTCGCAGCAACTTTGCTTGTTTCTTCGTCTTCTTCTGAACTATCTTCATCACTAGAAGATTCTTGTTTTTTCGATGCAGTTAAAGTTTTGCCAACTTTAGTGGCAACGTCTTTTTTTATAGGTTTCTCTTCTTCGCTGCTATCAGAGGAATCTGATCCTGCAGCTTTCACATTCGATTTCTTAACTACTGGCTTTACTGCAGAAATCTCTTCTTCCTCACTTGAGCTATCGTCACTTTCTGTTTTCTTAGTTACAACTAATTTTTTGTCAATTTTATTAATAGTTTTATTTGCTTCTGCTTCTTCTTCATCTGAGCTATCATCACTAGACGATTCTTGTTGTTTCTTTGGCGTCGTCAAAGGTTTGGCAACAGCAGTTTTAGTTACAGCATTTGTCTTCTTAGGTTCCTCATCTCCGCTTGTGTCAGAGGAATCCGTCTCCGAGTCGTCCTTCTTTAACTGCGCCGATTTCACCGGAACCTTAGCAGAAGACTTCTTCTCAGAAGTGTTGTTAGATACTATTGGTACCTTTTTCGCTTCTTTTTTTACTACCGGCTTTGGTGCTGGTTTATCTTCTTCGCTATCGCTGTCACTATCCTCTGAGGAATCTTCAGCAGCGGCTGCTAATTTTGCTTTTCCCACAGTGCCCCCTTTAGCAGCACTCGACGTTTTTGCTTGCGGAACAGACTTGCCCGTCGGTTTAGTAAAGGAATTTGTAACATTACCGGCTTCAGAGCTACTGTCGCTGGTAGATTCCTTAAAGAAAAAATAAGAATTAAATATTTATTTTGAAGCTTGTTCAGCAATAATTATCTGACTCTACATAATTAACAAAACCCTCCTCTCTCCAACCATTCTTTTAATTTAAATAACCGAAAATTGAAGAAAATAGGTAGACGTAAAGAAAGAAAACCTATTTCAAGCTTCAAGGCTTAATTAAAAATATATTTTACTACTTGAAGGTCTTGAAGACTAGATTATTAAACCCTTACCTTTTTCTTTGTTGTCTGAGCTGCCGGCTTGAAAACAGGCTTTTTAGGAACATCTTCATCGGAGCTACTATCCTCACTTGATGAATTCCCATTAGCTTCAGTAATCTTCTTTACGGGCTGACTTTGTATTGCTCCTTTGACCGGCTTTTTTGCGCTTGTATTTACACTGCCTTTGCCGTCCGAATGGGCCTTACCGGCACAAGGCGACGTACCATTTGTAACAGCTGGTTTGGATGGTACAGTTTCTTCATCATCAGAGGAATCACTTTCACTAGAACTCTGTCCTGGAGCTTTTATCGGTGGAAATTTCTTGTTATTTTTTTGGTAGTATGAAAATATCTCTTCAATATTTGGCGATCCTTTTTTGATGACACCCTGTAAGTTAATGTAAAATTCCACAGAATATTAATAAAAGTTAAATTGTATATATATATATTCAACAACAAGAATGGATATCATCAGGATAAGAGCATGATAGAGACGCCATTTCTTATAAACTTACAGCCTTTGTCTTTTGCTGGAAAACTTTGGCCAAATTTTTATCTTTCTTCTGCAAGTAGTCGAAGACAACAGCAGCAATAATTTGGTCATGAGTTGACATTTTAATCAGACTATTTCGATAATATTTTTATGCACAATTAAAAAGTTTTCCAAACAGTGTACTATTCCACGCCGAAATTGAAACACGTGCAATCACCTCCAATAAATTCATAAGCCGAAACCTACACAGCATTACCATCTCCTATGTTTGTACTAGATCAATTTCGAAATTCTATTTTTTTGGGATCTTTACACTATAGAGCTTTGCAGTTTATATAACAAATCTGCTCAAACGTTTTTCAAGCAAGTCCACTTTTACATTGGGCAATTATTGCTTTCAACTTTTATGACGTTCCCTTTTGTGGTTGCCGTTTGCTTCTACATTGGGCATGAATCACTTTCAATTTTCGTCCGCTTTCATCTTTATGAAAGTTCACCCTCTCACGAGTAGGACTCATATGACTGAGCGAAAAGCACGCTGAAATTAGAAAAATAATGTGAAGCGACGTGCCAAAATAGTGAAAACCACAAAAAATGAAAAAGTTGCCGGTAAGGAGATGTCTGTACTCGTCCGCTTTCGTCTTTACGAAAGTTCACCCTTTCACAAACGAACTTGAACTTCGAATTCGAAGTTGAAAGCAACAATTGCCTAATGTAAAAGTGGACTCAGTTTTCAAAATTACAGCTCAGCCTTAGTTTCATAGAGTCCGTTTGCGTGCGTTTCCAACACTAATAAATTCTAGTGTTGGGAACTATCGAATAAAAACTATCGAGTTATTCGATAGTTGAAAATTATTTATTTATTCGATAGTTTCTTACTAAAAACTATCGAATAATTCCACCATTATATTATTCGATAGTTTTTAGTGTGAAATTCAGAAATTATTCAACGAATGAGGCCGTGTGCCAATTGATGACTTTTTACCCAATATAGAAAACTTTTACAGCCGAAGCGAAAATGTTTATGCTATTGAGGTAAATTCCCCATACGTCAACATTTTATGTAGCCTTTGGAGCTGGGTAAAATTTTGACAACCATTAATTTTTCCAAAAACGTTGAAAGTAAAAATCAAAGTCAATTCTTGTTCACAAAAAGGAATATAACCAATTAAATAATAATTTTAATAACTATATATTACATTATAACTTTAGAAACTATATTGTACAATAATTAGTAGTATAGGAGTTAGTTAGTAAATAGTAGGAGCTGCAAACTGTTGACATGTTTTTTACATATCAGTCTATTCAATCTTTTAAACCGCTGTGCATGATTTGTTTATTAAATTTTTTTGAAATTGAAATTAAATTTATTCGACGAATTGACACAGCTAGAAACAAATTTTAACTATTTTACTTACCAGAGTAAAATTTTTTCACCCCTACCTACCCCTAATTCGAAAAACATTCAACGAGTGAATCGCTCGATAGTTTTTAGAAATAGATCAAATGAATGGATGAATGAGTGAAAAAAAATTATTCGATAGTTAAAAACATTCAGTAACTAACTATCGATAGTTAAAATCACTCGATATTTCCCAACACTAATAAATTCATAGAAAGTCGTTTTTGATCGTAGAGAATTGTGAAAACTCAGATGCTGCTGAAAAGCCGGCAGAAAGTTTGAGTTTGTATTGTATTTGTATTTCCTCTTCACCTTTTCAACAAGTCACTCCAAAATTATCAAAAAAATATTCAATTTTAATTAAATTAACAATATTATTTTAATACGATATGATCAATATGATTAAAATTAGCAACAAAAGTAAAATTAGTATGATTAAATTAGTAAGAAAAAATGAACGCTTAAAGAGAGCAAAAATGAATGACAAACACCTTGATTAAAATTGTTGAAGCTGAAGACCTGAATCACACGCTTAAGCAGTTTCATAATAAAAAGTGGTAACTTTGCAATCATTCTTCTCTGAGAGAGAAAAAACCAGCACATTTGTCAGTCATTTGACCGTTGTGTG
The DNA here is from genome assembly GCA_949752815.1 of Conops quadrifasciatus. NCBI lineage: Eukaryota > Metazoa > Arthropoda > Insecta > Diptera > Conopidae > Conops > Conops quadrifasciatus. Next base: position 19,193,488 of record OX457079.1, read on the forward strand.
AGTTCACCCTATGCACTTTTAACATTTAATTTTGTGTTTTCTGCATTCAAAGCATAAAAATCGCATAAAAATTTCGTTTATTTGATAATTTTCTTCACAGTTGTAAAAAAGTAATTGGCTTAAATTTACCGTTTTGACATAGCTCTAATTTTGTTGTTATTTTTTTTTTGTTGTTGTTTTCGGTCCAGACCCCAACTAACACAAAATTTTTTGTCGCTCCCTCCTGGGGCTGGAGCCCTTTGAAGTTTGAAATTTAAACACCGATATCTCCGAAACTACAAGAGATATGCTAACAGTATTGGTACCGTTAAAAAGCTTGTTTTCAATTTATTCCTTGCAATAGCGTCGCAGTTAACATCAATTCAAAGCTAACAACACCAATACCATTACAACAACATGCCATAAGCTGCTAACCCAATGGCTGGATCCGTGACGCGACCCAAGTTACCCTCATTTACGCTCTTCATAAGAGCGACTGTTGCAAGAGAGCTTTTTCTTTGTTTCTACTCAAAACAGAGAACCACGGTTGAATAATTAATTAAATTTTTGTGGCTTTACGGGCGAAAAATTATTATAAGGACGTGAGTGGGGTAGAAGTTGAAAACTAGATGTTTAAAATAAAAACTTGAAATATATCAATTCTTTCAAGTAAAAAGCATGCTTATACTAGTTTATATCTAGTTATCCGTTATCCGTTAAATCATTAAATCATTAAACTGAAATTTATTAGTTTTTTATTAAATAATTATAAATCCTCTTTTATCTGCTTTTTGTGAACTAAAATTAAAAAGGGTTTTGGAACAAGTTAGTAATAGGTACCTTTTTTTTAAATGAATTTTTATTATAACCCTAAAACGTGCTTTTTTGTTATAGAACGCACTATCACATTTGCTCAAAAATACAAAACATATCTAAACATATTATATACCGTTTGAAAGGTAATATTATGGGCTATAAAAATTGTGATTCTATTTTATACCTTAATTGTCATTTAAGGAAGAAAAAAGTTATTTTGTAAAACGAATTAAAAATTTTTTTAAAAGTTAAATTATCTCCATAATAGTAGCAGTAATCAAAAAAGTTCTTATTAGATAAAAGAACTGCCCTGAAATATACTTTTAAACGGCGCTAATTTTACGTTGATATCTCAAATCGTTTTGAAGATATAGCACTTTATTTTTTGGCTATCCAAGGCCTATAACTTCTAAACTACACGAGAGTGGTAAAAACTTTCATTACCTTTGGACTAGAGGCGATGAGGGTTATACCCGAAAAATTTAAAAAAAAAATCGGAGCTGGGAACCTATTGTTTACTTATACCAAATTAATTTATTTTATAATTCTATATAACAGTAAAAGCAAAGAAGACATTCTTAGTTAAAAGCGCATATTAACCTTGCAATATTTTACAACAATATTTATTTTACATTTATTTTGTAATTAAAAATAAGTTCAAGACAAAAAACGCAACACTGCTTCGTTCTTTCTTTATTTGACGCAAAAAGCAACATTCTTTAATTGGTTCAGAGAGAAAAGTCGGAATATTTTGTAGTATTCTGCCCGAAGCTCTGCCAAAGCTCTGCCGTGCTGTTTGTGCCTCTCGAGCAAGAAAGCAAAATAGCTCCTCTCCATTTTTCCATAAGAAATACACGTAATCTGCTCTTTTTGTTCTCTCTGGCGCGCTGCAATGCCGTTATGGGTTTCGGCCAATAGTGTACCAGAGTCGCATTACTGAAAAAAGGTATAAGCAAAGAATATACAATGCATAGAAGGCGCATCTCATACAAATTTTCAGCCAAAAATTTTTGCTCTGGTGTACGTACTGGTACGTACACTTTTGAGTGTTTTTTGAGTTTCTCCTCATTCTCTCATTTGTTTAATAACTTTGTCTCTTTTGGTCTCAACCTCTCAACCAATTTCCAACTTTTCGTTTTCGTGTTTTCTTCTCGCGTCTTATTCACGACTCCATGGTGTTCTTTTTTGGCTAACGATGAGTTGAAGAATTTTGAATGCATGTGTTTGTGTCATTTAGCGTCTGTGGGTTTCGTATGTGTAGGATGAGCTTTGTGTGGCTATTCTAGAGTTGGCTGAGTTGACGACGCCAGACGTCGACAATAGATGAAAACGACAGAGGAGAATGTCTTTTTAGCAATTAGAAGAACGTAGCGCATCTGCGTTTTTTCTTATTGAAAAATTGAGGAAAAATCTCGGTATGTTCGATATATTTTATCCGGTACAATAAATTGAAATAATTTTTGATAAAAGTACCTGAATTTAATCCTCGGTGTTTACTTTTTTTATTAAATTAAAAGACTTTTGAACATTTGCGATAACAATAAACTTCTAATTCAATAAAAAAAGGATATACAAATTGTCCAAACATAACAAATGATATATGTATTGTTATATAAATATATGGTGTAATAAATAAATTTAAATTTTTTTTTAAAATATGAAATTCAAGAAATTATTAAATATTATTTACAAGCAAATAAATAATATTTAATAATTTTTCAAAAAACTTTCAAATATTTTCATTTTATTAACAATCTTATAATTATTTTAATTTTCAATTATTCTATCAATTGAAATTTTTGAACAGATAATCAAAAATTTCTGGTTGCGGCCTCAAGCGCCGACAACCTTGCCACCACACAACCAAAGCATACATAGACGTATAAAATTACCTAACACAAGCAGCAAACAACGGCATATCGTCATAAGCGATGAAACGAAAGGGAAAGAAATATACATAAAATGCATTTGGCTCGGGCCAAAAACGAAAAAAGAAATCGTTCAAATCCTTTGATAATAAGCAATGTTATTGTGAGGGAAACGAAGAGAAAAGAGAAGCAATTCACATGAATGGCAAGAGCTCGGGCCATGATGCCAATGCTAAGCAGAAAGAGCGGAGAAAACCAAAGCAAATGCAAAATAAACTTTCAAAGCAGTGACGCTCTTTTCACTCATTTTGCTTGCACCCGCTTTCTGCCGACCGACCGCATCTGATTCTAAAAATTGGAATTTTTGAGTGATGCGCCTTCTATATATTGTATATTCTTTGGTATAAGCTAATTGCAGAAAATAGTTTGTTTTCAATTTAAAAATTAGTTTTCTCCGTAAATCCTGCACCAAATTTTATGAAATAAATTTTCTCAGTAAGGTACTAGCATCTGCTTTCTTAATTTTTGGATAATTATGTGGGTTAATTACACATTTTTTCTTGGAAAATTTTTTTTTGTGGGAAAAGAAAGTACTAAAAACAGTAAATTGCGTTTATTTCAAAAACTAAAAGTATTTCAATAAAATGTTATTTGACATGAATTGACACTACTTTTATTAGCTTTTTAACAGTACCAATATTGTTAGCATATCTCTTGTAGCTTCGGAGATATCGGTGTTTAAATTTCAAACTTCAAAGGGCTCCAGCCTCGCCCCCACGAGCCGACGAAAAAAAATGTTGTGTTTGTTGGGATCTGGACCGAAAACAACAACAACAAAAAAAATAAAAGTGGAGCTGTGTCAAAACGATAAATATGTTCCAAGTAGAACATTACGAAACAATTTGATCAATCAAATTGTTGCAATGTAACATAGCACCAAATAAAATAGGCGAGAGAGCAAAAATTGTTAATTTTTTTGAAAATTTCATCAAAAACAAATTGGTAATGTAACAACCGATATAGAGACCCCGACAACTTCACCCAAGATGAACTGTACTAAAATTTGTTTAATTTTTTGTGGTGAGTTTGACTTTCCAATTGAATCTACTTATTATCATCTGTTTGGATTTAGAATCCATATCAAAAAAGGTAATTCTTGCTATAGAATTATGAATATCAAAAAGGATCCGCAAAAATCATCTGCGATACCTAATGATGGATTACGACCAATAAGGACTACAAGCGTATTTCGACTGCTAAATTTTGAACTTTTTGTGAAACCTGTACGTCCTGCAATATTAAGCACATATATCTAATCATAAAATATTTTAGAATACAATCGTTATGGGCATCGGTGCTACGTGCTTCCTAGGCGCTTTGGGGTATATTGCGTATATGCGGTTAGAATACGAAAAATTGGGCGGAAGACTTGAAAATGATTCTAAAGGTGATATATATCTCAAGGAAAATCCATCTAGTACTGGACGAAATATAAAATAACTTTAAATAAATATCATTTTACAAAAATTTTTTACATGATTTTAATATTTGTTAACATTGATTTGCGCTAAAAATAATCACATTGGTTCTGAATATAAAGTGAAAATAAAGGACGCTTAATGTTTACAAAACTTCGGATTTGGACAAATACGGAAAAAAACAAATTAGTGGGTTGGAATTTAGAAATGTGTTAAAGAAAGACTATACCGAAAGAATCCAGTTTTTCAAAGTGTTTGAGGTATTATTCGGCTATGAATTAGAAAGTTTGAGAGCTTTAAGTTCATCCAAAAATTTTGCCTCCATGGCAATTTTGTTTAATTGGTTTAATTCCAAAATTTCACCACCATCTTGACGCGCCTTTAGCTTCTTTATGTCCGACAATTTTTTAGCAACATTACGTATTTTCTTTTCTTTCTCAGAGCTCCCAACTTTCTTCTGTTGTGGATTCTTCGGATTAATATCTTTGCCATCAACTATTTGTGTATAATCGTTTCCTTGCTCAGAAACAGTTCCAATCGGTGGTGCAGCTTCGTGAGATGTTGCTTTTTGATTCCTTTGGTGAGCTAAAGACTTTTGGTCCTGGACGCCGCGTTGATTTTCAACAACTAATGACTCATCATTATAGGATGTTGAGGCCGAAATTTTGCTGTTGACTGTGTTGATAGCACCCGAGGCATTCGATTCCTTTTTATTTTTCGATCTATTATAATTTCGTTGTTGAGCAGACCTTGCCGCTCCCTTTCGATTCGGTTGCACTACATAGCCTTTAATGAGCAAATTGATGAGAATTAATATAGCTTTTACTTTGGAGAGCATAATATGTTTAAAACTATCACAAAGTAATGCGTCGAAACAATTTAGAATTTTCTACTAGAAAGAAAAAATTAATTGTAATTGTTTTTATAGGGTTTTTAATTATTTTTATACTCGTATTTGCCATCTCCTTTTTTGTACGGCTGGAACCTACGTTTGTGTTGATGTCTATAATTATTTCTATTTTGAAAATTACTACTTTTAAAGTTTCTTGGATAATTCGAATTGTTGGAATTATTATCTCTTTGGCGCGTTATTGGATTGTGGAAGTCATATTTCTTAAGCCAAAATATCCGTTGTTTACCTAGTCCTGTTTCGGGAACTGCTGAATTCGTTTGTAAATCGCATTTTTCAGGGATCTTTCCATCTTTTCGCACTCGCAAGTGCGGCGGTGTGTAAGCTTTATTGCTCGCTTCAGGCTGGCTTGATTTAATACCTTGCTGTTTTACCTTGGTTATGGGCTGCTCAGTAAAGGTGTTTTCAGGAAATTGTTGCCACTCCACCGCTAATAGTTCTTGACCATCCGGCCACATTGTTTCATGCACCAGGGCTCCGGAATAATGATATACCTTAAAACTGAACATTGTATTAGTTTTAGATATTTTTTCAGTTGCAGGAATCAATTTGTAAGGCACCCATTGCTGATCCTTAATCTCGGTGCCGTAGTGGCAGTTAGGAAATATTCGCCATTGGGATTCCAAGAAAGTAATGTTGTATCCGGACATTTGATGTTCGCGAGCTTTTCTTTTGCCAGAACGTCCCATATTTCGACGTTACCTGGAAGATTTCCGAATCCGGCTAATACGACAAGTGCAAAGGAGTTAAGGAAAATATGTAAAAATATATTTTTTTATATGTTTGTAAAATGAGGTACTTTTGGATTCGATCTGAAGGATTTGTTTTTGTGTAAAATTAAAAAAATAAAAAATACTCATTGCAGAAAAGGATATGATTTCCAAATGGACTGAAGTAAGCACAATTTCGAGGACCCTCTCCGAAATCATAAATTACGTCGCACTTTAAATTGTACAATGCTGCCTTTGAAGGCATAAATCCATAAACAACGACAAATTCTGTCGCTTTCGGACTCCATTTAACACAGTGCACTGGACCATCCTTAGCTGTAATATAGAACATATTTAGATTTTAACACGATACAAACTTAGAGATACATTACATAAGGGCACCGAGCACGAATCCCCCTTAGTGGCCATAAAGTGAAGTGCTTGATTTCCATAATATGAAGCACCGCTTTTGTCTACCTCTGTACTGGTTAGTAACAGGAGACCGGTGCCGCGTTTATTCCAAAGCATCTCAACATGATCTGCTTGGAAGAAGCTTTTGCAAGCCAATGTTTGGTTCTGGGCCAATGCCGGATATTTGTACAGTTTACACATAGATGGTGCTCCTTTCGCACCTGGTGTATAGAAAGCCAAAAAAGGCGGACTATTCCCAGGACCAAGAGACAACACAGCCCCGCGACTCCCTCCGATCTTTCTGGACGTATTCTGGAATCCGACAGCTCCTTCACCCAAATCATAAAACAGTGCTTCTCCCCCTGCCACCATGGCAAATACCGATTCATTTGTCGACCATGAGGGTTCCCAATCAATTTGTTTCTTCTGAACGATAGAAAACACTTCTGCGCCGGTTTTCACCTCATATACAAACATATTTGGTGTACCCTCCGGTTTGTCCTTAGTCACAATATAATGCTCCCAAGTGCACAAGTAACTACCCCGTGGAGAGAATTTCAAGTAGAAGGCCTTAGGCCTGGGTAATGCACACACAAGTTCCCAATTTGAGGTTTGCAGCACCTTGATTTCAACTTCATTGCTGTAGGCAAAACACTGACCATCCGGACTAAATGAAATCGATCGACAATTCTTCGTCTCCTCTCGTGGAAGATGCTCTTTGTGCTCGTAGGGATGATTAGGTCCTGACGAAGCCCATAGTTCAATTCCAACGCTAGAGCGAACTAGAAGAGTAAACATTTTTGTGCAAACCAATATTTGTCAAAACTTCGATATGAGTCAATAAATAATTACTGTAATAAGACATATAATTATATTATATTATTAAAAATTTACTTGCAAGGGTAGGAGAAACACCGTCCACAGCCATTGTTGAAATTCTAACCTCAACACAACTCCCTTCGTTTTCAGAACCGAAAAAACTTAATTAGGGATGGGTAAATAAGGTACTTTACTAAAATCGACGACTAGCCGTACCATCTATACTTCGACTCGGGGAAAATCGTCCGTCATACGTCGTTCCAGACTTACAAAAGATTTATCAATAGCTATATCCACAATGACGTTTTACAAATTCATCAATTGATTTGTGGCATTCTGTATGATAGTTGTAGATATAACGAAAGTAATGTCAAAATTAACAAAATTTATAATGTATTCAACTGTGACTAATTGTGAGATTTTCAATAGACGAAGTGATTTAAAGCGATTTCTTAACGATGCGAACACGGTGGTCACGTCTCTAATGGCTCGTTTACACAGTGCAAGCTGCTGCCTGGCCAGTAGACAGCTACTAGGCTTGTCAAATTCCTAGGCAGCAGCTCGGCTCGCCTTTGCTGTCTACACGACACCTAGCTACTGCCCAGTCCTAGTCGAGTGAACTTGTTTTAATAAAAAAAACGGTCATACGCTCTATGACAACAATATTATGTCAGGAATTGGAAAATATCTATAACCATAGCCAATATAAAAAAAAAGATGCTTTTCTCATATCTCTATTTCGATAGTTTTTATCGAAATAATTCCATAGGTTTTCTTGGTCTCTGTAGAGTTTCATGAATGAAATATTATTGTCATCTATCCGCAGCCATTTCGAACGATTCGGCGTAGTACACAAAAAAAAAAACACGTGTTTCACACACAGCTGTCCGGCTGGCACTGACGAGCTATTGCCGAACGCGTCCAAACAATGCGAGCGACGGCCGAGCCGCAGTCATGTGCGCGTTGCTGCCGGGCGAGCAGGCGAGTGAGAACAAAAAATGTTGAAGTAACTCGGATGCGAGCTACTAACCAACTCACACGTACGAGTTACTCATAAGTTACGTCCAAACGTTGCGAGTTACTGCAGTGCAGCTACTCGGAAGGCTGACTCGTACGCTATCTCGCACTGTGTAAACCAGTCATAAAGCTCTGTTTGAATTTTTTATAAAATTTTTATTCCCAAATTAAAAAATAAAACGGCCTTTATAGGAAGGTAATTAGAAACGACGTCTTTGGCCCTGTCGTTGAGTACCGGGTTGAGTACGACTATTACACGGCCGAATTCAGGCTTGTTATTGTAGCAAATGCAGAGAAATTAGCTTTGTTGAACTGAATATTCCTTCTAATCTCTGTATTTCTACGAATAAGGTGCTCTTCTTCTTTTTTCGTTTGTTTACTGTTTAAAGACAGGAATTGAAAGAAATGGTGTTTTGTGACTGGGATGCAAATTTGTTTAGTCTGTAATAAAACGAGATAGATAACCGAATACCAAGTTGTTTTGAGCAACCAATTGTGTGCATGGCACTATGTGAATGAACGATCCGGCGGCATTTTTTCTTTCTCAGTGACGCCGGTCAATGATTGTTTACACTTTCAATTTTGTACTGAGTACAATTGTACAAGCAGATGATTTTTGTTTACATTTTCGTAAGAATTTGACACCACCTAATAATTGCAAGATTTTCAATACAAGAACGGAGTGTTGTCTATTCTACTTTGTTATTTTTGTTCGTTCCATATTTTTGCATTTTCAGTAAAAGAACGAAGGGATCGAATACAAACGAACGAAAGGATTGAATGGGATGAAAGCACAATAAGTTTTATAAGTTTAAGGAAAGGACAGTTTTCCCGTTTTTGCTTTGCTGATTTGTGAATTTGTCATTGATTTTGCTGGTAAACAAGAACAAACTTGGAGAATAGCAAAGCAAAAACCGGAAAACTGTCTTGTCCTGTGTTTACAATATAACACCCTTATTTTCAATAGTCGAATGAGGTGGTCCTCGTCGGTTTTGCGTTATTTCCACTCGGTCGATAGTTTGGTATTTTCAATAAACGAGGAACTTATTCGATAACTTCACAACACTTCCATTGCTTCTTAAGTTATCTGCTTCGTGCTTTTGAATATGAGAGATGAATAAGCCTATGTCCATGCAGGGTGATGGTGAATGATGTGTAAATGTACACTAGACTGGTCCTTATTTTTTAAGTTCCGATTTTTTTTGGTCTCACCCTTTTAAATTATGACACATAATGAAAGAATGATAAGTACCAATTTTTAGCGAAATCGGATAACGGGAACCCGTGCCGCATTTAAGGCAAAGCTTAAAATTTTAACCACGGCATAAGTGTACCGTAACTGTAATTACACTCACTGCCATTGACAACAGCAAGTGTTTCTACTTTAGCTCTTGCTGAGAGTTTTTAAAAAATAATAAACATTTCATTTTACAAGTACTAGAAGATTATCGGCGGTGTTATCCCGATGCGACTAAAATTAACCTTAATAAAAGGCGGCATGCATTGACATATGTACATATATCCAGGGCGTTCCGTATTAGATGTATCAAAAGTTTAGGACGTGTAGGTTGAGTCGAGAAAAGGAAAAAGTCATATTATGGGGAGGGGCAATTTTCCCCAATTCAAGCGCAGGAGGGGTTTTTCTAAAAACGCGACTTCAAACCATAAAGAAAATTTAAAAAAATAATGGGAACATTAATATTATTTCTGTTTCCTGTTCTTAAAAAACAAATATCCAACCTTTAAAATACTTTTAAAATTAGACTTCTAGGTCAATTAGTTTTTGGGAAAAATTATCTCAAATTTAAAATTTTCAAAACAAATTTCGAAAAAAAATTTTTGGTCGCGATTTTTTACAAAAAATTACATGAATAAGTATACTTTTTTCTGATTCCGTAGTTTTCTGATAAATTCTACAAAAAATGTTTCAAACAGAACGGATCTATGTCTTATAGTTCTTGAGAAAATTGAAAATTACGACATATGCTTCCCTCCTAAAAAACACTTTTTGCCTGCAAAGTGCAAAAACTGCAATCAGGTGTACGCAGTTTTCTGCGGCACGACTTGCCGATATCCGATCTCGCTGAAAGTTTGGATATATAGTTTTCTTATCACATGTACAAATTTGGGGGGGTAAGAAAAAAAAAATCTCACAAAATTTGTTTGCCCATATAGCTAAGGACCACCCTAATGTACACACAAAAAATTAATGGATTCCATTCATCTATTAGGCCTAAAAATTTTTACGTTACCAATCTCGATCTCTAATTTTAACAATAATATTTTCCATATAAATAAATTTGCGTTATATATTACACCAAATCTTATTACAAGATTACACATATTACATTTGTATGATAGCATGTAATTTAAGTATTTACTGAGTTTCCGTACATTTTGACAACTTCAATGACTCAAATCTATTCAATATCTATATCGAGTATTCCTAAAAATTATAATACAAAAGGTTTTATTATTAGTATGGAGGAGGTTGATGTTGGAATTGTTGACCCATCAGATTTTGTTGATTTGGTAACTGCCTTTGCAGTTGAGCAACCAAGTTCGGAGTTTGTTGCTGACCCAAACTTTGATTTTGCGACTGGGCCATAACAGAGCCTCCTGTATTTTGCTGCCCAATACCTACGATTTAACAAGTTTATATGTACTTTACAAATGTAAATAATTTGTGCTTTATTGATTAAAGAAACAGATACCTTGCATTTGAATCAACTGATGGTGCATTCGTTGTTGTTGAAATTGCTGTTGGGAAGACACGACTGAGGGTTTACCACCTCCGCTGGGTGGTTGTCTGGAAAAAAGTGGTCCACCTCCTTGGTTCATTATATTGTTCATGGTTACGTTGGGAGCGGTAGTCATATACTGGCCTCGGTTTCCCTGAAGGCCGGGCCCGCGTTGCTGTTGTTGAGCAATAAAGTCATTCGAACTGTTGCGTTGGCCTAATTGGTTAAAATTGCCCATCAGAACTGTTTGTTGGTTAAGCGCAACTTGGCTCATACCCTCTTGACCGTAGTTACTAAAGTTTTGGAATTGATTTGTTCCTTGGTTGACCATGCCGCTCTGCTGCATCATATTACCAGAATTCACCATACCAGCATTCGGTTGCTGACCCATCATGTTGCTGTTGCTGCTACTGCCTCTACCAAGCATTCCAGAGTTTTGTGCCATAGTCAGAGGCTGAGGATTTTGTTGGGTATTCATGGCTTGTGATAGCTGTTGCTGACCAAGCATTGGATTTTGACTGACTCCTTGCGATAATGTACCTTGCCCAACTTGTCCCATATTAGTTTGATTTATTACAGACATTTGATTGCCGGGCGCATTCGCGATTTGATTGGGCGCAATACCGCGTAGAGTACTTCGCACAAACTGTTGCTGTTGCATTTGTTGTTGCTGCTGCTGCTGCTGCTGCTGTTGTTGCTGAACGGGATTAAGACCCGGTTGAGGCTGCATTCCTTGAGACTGTCGCTGCTGTTGTTGTTGCTGTTGTAAAGCATTAAACCCTGCAGGATTGTTTTGATTGTATGTTGGCTGCCGCTGTCGCAGCATATTCGAGAGGGCTTGTTTAGAGTTATTAAGCTGTGGTCTTTCAAATCGATTTACTACGAAAGAGCAAATAATAATAGTTTTAAACTGGTTTCATACTAACATGTTTCTATAAGCATCAATTACTTTGCATTCCTTGCTGTTGATAAAATTGCTGCTGCATTGGCATGTATTGATTTTGTGTTGGCCACTGCTGCTGCTGTTGCTGACCTAAATGATTTCCTTGCGTCAATCCCTGCGAACCGCCAGATATGAAGCCCATTTGCGAATTCTGCGGATTTCCAGAAGTCAATTGTTGCTGCATGTTGCTGGTAACCTGTTGTATTTGTTGTTGCGGAATCATTTGACTTGAATTCTGCTGCATCAGTTGAGTAGGTGCAAATTGTTGCATGTTTACCTAGAATTTGGGATATATTTAATTTTAACCAAAAATAATAAACTATACTTAAAATAATTAATACAATATATTTTTTGACATAAATAACTGACATGAAAAACGAGTATGAACATCAATCGCCCAGCATTAGCTTATAAGGCGAGAAGTTGCTACGTAATTTTTTAAGATGGTTGCACGTATCCTTGGTTATCTAACGCTAACAGTACATAATTGCTTGTTAAATTTAAACTTAGCCTATGAGAGCTTAAGAAAAAACTTTACAATCGTTTTTTTTTTATGGCGTAGTCTCAAGCAAAGCTCAAGCAATTATTGGCTTCATAAAAAATAATCCTGTATGGTTATCTTTCTTTAAATACCTGCATGTTCATTTGCATTTGATTCATTTGGTTGGAGTTCATTTGCTGCGGTATTGATGGTTGCGTTTGTTGATGTTGTTGTTGCTGTAATGACGGTTGCGCTTGTGTGTTTGCTGGCGGCGTCTTGGGATTTTTCGGTTTACGCTTGCGCGTGGTGCCTTTTCCACGTCCGCGCCCAGTTACTGTTGCACTTGGAGACTGATCAACCGAGGATGGTGTGTCTGGCTTCATTTCATCTTTCTAAAAGATATTTGAGCTCAATTGGGAAAGGAATACACAATTCACAATTTATAATCGTACAATGCAGATTTTTTCTGGTATGGGGTCAATATCTTCCGGTGGCAGAGGAAGAGGCTCGTAATAGTAGCTACTGGGCTTAACCAAACTGTGTGTATGATACTTTAGATTCCGATGAGATTCCTCATACGCCAAGGGCTTGCGTTCGAGTTTAACTGCACCAAACCAAACCCATGAAAGCGGTGCTGGATTCTTGTGGCCCTCAAGGATGTCCCAAACACTAATGCGTTGCTTATCTGATATTCGAAGCTGTTTCTTATCGAGGTCGCATATCTTGTTGCCCTTGGTGTCTACACCGGCAGGTTCACAGGAAATCACCTAAAAATTTCTATTACGAATGATTCGAAGGGAGCAACACACATACCTCTGTAGTTGGCTTATATAAAGGCAGCATTTGACGTATAACCTTAATGGAAGCGTTATTTTTTTCACCAATCTCCTTTTTCAGTTTCTTCATTAGATTCAAATAGAGCTTCTTGTTCTCATCTCGCTCTATCTGACTGTCAGAAACTAATGTTGAATGCACAAGAGTGGCCAACATATCCACGACGGTGGTAAACAATTCACTGTATCGTAAAGGAAAATAACAGATTTGACATCCTACGTAAAGGAAACCATTTCTCCATACTCTGAATACAATTTCAATAGCACTAGTTTACGCTGGAAATTAAGTTAAGTTTTTATTGAGTTTATGCTCGAAGAATAAGAAGCCTGGTCTGGTGTCAGCGGCAGCAAGACGGACCCCTAGGTTTCATCCCAGGGATTAGTTGAGTCTCGTGGGCAACCAGACACCAAGGCAGCTGATGCGGTCGCTGGGCGGGTCTCTCACGGGACAGGAAGCGGCAGAGGAGTAAGCGGAAGAGCCAGAAGGCGAGAGAGGTCATGAAGAAAACAATTGGAAAGCAAACTAATCAGTTTAGAGGCCAGCGAAGCTGGTCTGCTTCGATTATCTCCGCCAGAGAGGCGGTTTCAGTGGATAGTTTCCCAGATAGTGGTTAGTAGTCACACACTACCAATCCAATCTATACACAACGGGATAGGTGAGTGCTCCAATTGTTGTTGCGTAAAGGCATTTCCATACCCTTAAAATTTGTTAAAAAAGCATTTTGATGTAAACTAGTGCGATTGATATTTTCAAGGTATCAATCCTGAATAGTATTTCCGTATCATTCAAAGTAATTACTCCAACACTTACTTATTTGAGCTTAAATCAATCACGCCTTGACACACCAACTGCGCCAGAAGTATTGCCCAGTCTGTCGTGGAAGTTCCGTTCTTTTGAATAGAATCAAACATGCCGCCCACTAGTGAGAAGCGTAATTGAAGTGCATCGAGCATCAACTCCCGACTTTTTGAGTCTTCAATACCAACTAAGGTGTCGTACTAAAAAAAACACAAAACGCTAAAATCATATATGTATGTTCCATTTTGATGTTGACTGAACGACTCCATTGTTTTTTTATATGTGTGTAATAACCCGAAGATTATTTCTTAAATAATCATTATTTCTGAAATAAATACCTCTGAAAAATTTTGAAGAAACTGTGATAGTTGTGAATATAACGAGACGAGTAGTCCTTCTTTGTATTCATCTTGACCTTTCAAACATGTAAGCACTAAGCCCAAAAACGGTTGATAGTTGAGTGGCATCTTCTTAGACCTTTGACTACTGCTGAGTCCATTGTAGGACACACTCGAACCACTGCTGGAACCCATGCCTTTCTCACGCTCATCGGCGTTACCGCAATTGTTATCACTTCTGTGAGTTTTTGAAAAGTAATTCATGCTCTCCAGGACTTGTCCAGCAACGCGCAAGATTCTACCTTGGACAGCTGACGTCAATTTAGATACGAGTGGAGCGACCAACCAGATCGAAGCCTTCGACTTTTCAGCATCATCCAAGTCCTTGTGGTTTGAGCACAAAGACTCATCGATTTGAAACACATCTATGGCAGCTCTGGCTACAGTGTCGAGCCAATTATTAAGCTCCATATTATTACTAACGGATTGCCGGTACATTAAATGTAAATCCAGCCATGATATGCGTAACGTCCACTGACCGAGATTCTCCAATATACGCACAACCATTGATTTTTGATCCATCTCACTGATGATATTGTATTCACTTTCAGAATAGCAGATCATATGTAAAACACGTTGAACCTGTTTGCTTGTCAACATGTCGTCAATTATCATGTCGCACAGTTTTTCTGCATGTTTTAAACAGCGTTCTAAGACATATTCCTGTGAACAAATCTGCTTCAAGACGTGATGCGCAAATTCCAAGAGTGACACTTGTTCACCTGTGGCGGCTGACGAGGTGTAGCTTTGTTGCAACGTCATGTCCTGATCGTGTTCGACACTAAGATTGTTAAGGTCACTAGTGCCGAGTATTTGGCTGAGGTCAACGGGACGATCATTGCTCTTGGGTGTACTGCCCGGGTGTACCGGTGTACTTAGGCCACTACGCTTGCCTCCACTGCTGTATCCCGCAGATCCGGTGAGTAAAGTTGGCGTCTTAAGTGCGGTGGTATCCACCACTAATAGAATCGCTTTAAGTACTGCCAAAACTGCTTCTATCGGAATGTTTTTGTGAGCACCCATCAAAAGATGACGATCACAGCTCAACTTTATATTTGAAGCAGCTGGTCCCACAGCATTTATAGGATTTGGAGAGTTGCTGACCGAGTAAAGTCCCGGCTGTGGAATTTCGATGGTCTTAAACAGCTTTAGAACCAGATGGCATGTCAAGCGGGCTCCAGCCTCGGCATCTGCGGTTATTTCTCCTCCAGTTCCGCCCACCTGACAGGCATTAGCCAGCGCCGGCAATGCAAAATTAACGACAAAATCAGCTAACGAAAAACAGTGCCTTGCAATAAGTATACATGTAAAAATTGCAAGCGAATTATGGATTTTGACATTATGTATATCAATTTGGCCGAACAGATGTGGATAGCGCGGTTTCTTGCTGGCATTACATATGCTCTGGAGCGCTGCAATCCATTCTTCGGAGAGAGCATTGCAACTAGCGGTGAGCTCAGCACACGATATGGCAATATCATTCACCCTGTCGTTATCCGTTTCGCGACATATAGCGATAACAGCATTCGACACGAAGCTGTATATATTGGAAACGGAGTCCTTCAGTTGGCGCACCCACAGTGGATCTATTTTTCCACCGCGCTTCGGAGAAGCAAAGAGTTCCTGAAGGAATTGTGGATTATACGACTGCGGAATAATGCTGAAGAGGAATAAATAAATTAGGTACGAATTTTAACTTAACGAAATTCGGACAACAAGGAGATAAGTAGCGCGTTATTATACAATTTGCGACTCGAATTATGCAATTTGTAAGGATAGTCTGTAGTAATATGGATATGGAATGGATATAGTGATTTTGCTAACCTTATTTGTTCTGGTGAGTTGAATATTTCTTTGAACTTAGCTATTGCAGAGAGTTGCTGAAAATATTCCGGCGACTGTTGTTTACTTTCTAGAATGGTACACGAGCTGTACAGATCGTTCAAGTAGGCCAAAATGCACCGTTCGGCAGAACTGCACTCGCACGGATTATTAACGTGTTTTATTACTTTACAAAGGCCTTCAAATATCGAAATTGTTTGCTCAGGCGATAGCAATAAGCAGCTGTGATAGCGTCGCAAAATGCCCACAATGTAAAGACTCAGTGATGTGGTATAGCTTTTGGCCAAATTGGATTTCTTTGACAGCAACTGATTTTCCACTTCGGGCAACTCCTTTAGAATCAGATCACAAAGATCTAAAAGACTATGAATATTTAAAGCCATTTCCATTAAATCGAACAGAAAAGCGACATGCTCTTGCACCGGAAGGTAATTATTATTTCCTAATGTGAAGCTGTTTAACTGTTCCAGGATAGTGGCGGCGCACTGAGATGTTACTACATGCTGATCGAAGTACGCCATGTTTTGGCACTTGCTGGTCGTTGCTTCGAAGTTAAATTCATTTCGAGAATGCTTCTTAACCTTTCCGCCTTCGGCGACGTCAATGCTAAACTTCTTTGAGAAAAGCTTACAAATCTCCTTCGACATTTTCTTTACAGCGTGCTTTTTCTCATCTCGCTCTTTGCCCACTCCGAAGAGCAGTATGTAACGTTGATTGGACTCGCTGCTGTAGGACATTGTATGATCATCCTGCGGAATCGGAAAGTGTTTGGTATAAATAAAGTGGCGGGATATTGGCGGATCGTTTGACTGGGAAGAGGGGTGGTCCGGTATTTTGGGGCTGTCAGGCGCCTCGAGCGCGTTCTGCTGGCCCTTTTCCTTGATGTTTTGCAAAAGTTTATCCAAATCATCGTCAACATTGGAATCATCGAATTCGCTATGCTTGAAATCAATACCGGACGTGAAATCATCATCGAAGTTCTGTGTGGGTGTGGGCGGTTTGTTGGACACAGGTCCGGTTACAGTAATGGCATTGCCCGACGTCGCTTTGCTTGTACCGCAAGGCACAGCTTCCATTTGTAAATCGCCACGCGAAATCAAAGTATGCATATAAGCATTGTGCGAAAAGACGTCATGTCGAATTAAAGCACTGAAAAGGTGCACCAGATTTGTGAACTGGGTCCGATTTTGAAACGTACCGTTTTCGTCAATAACTGGAGCGTCATGATCGAGGAAGTCCATTAGCACTGTCTGAAATACCGGGAGCCCACCGATTAAGCCCAAACCGGATGCGACCGACTCTTTATCTTCGTTATTAGTCGCACTTCCGTTATTGTAATTATCGTTTTCCGATACTGATGTGACGTCTATTTGACGTTTATCTAACAAAATCGCAACAGCAATAGCTCGATGCTCTCCCCATCTAAAAATATTTAGAAAAAATTCAAATGATAAAATTAGAACTTTTCACCCTTATCACCTTTGACTGGACACAGCCCACTCGCATAAAATCTTCACAGTCGCAGCGTCCTGTTTGGGATCATACTCCAGTTTGACCTCCTTCATTTCTCCATTGGAGCCGATTTCTTGTTTAACCGCCAGGAACGGAGACAATATTTTGCTGTACAATGAATCAATTGAGTTGCTGGCGTCTATTTTATCAAAACAGTGCATGTCAAGATAATCCAATATTTTCAATATATCGGTATAGGCATTCTTGTTGGTCTTTTGCCACTTCTCGGCAAACCATCTGTTTTCAGCGTGCTTGGAACGTATTATAATGTCTGCTTCCGCAACGCGTAATTGACGACGTATCTCCAAATTCGTAGGCTCACACTTAGCAGGCATTGGCAAAGAGGACGGAGACAGTGGTAAATTGTCCAATGGACTACCGCTCAGTGATGAAGACACACGGTTGTCGCCAATTCCGCACCAAACCAAAGCTGTTGGGCATTCTATGGTAATTATCTGAAGTATTGTACTCAGATACAACAATATGTCGTGATGATGTGGGCAGTTCATGAATTCATGCATAGCATATTCATAAGGACTTAGAGCTGATTTTTTTGTGGGGCCCTTCTCCTTCATGTCGATGTCGTCTGTAAATATTGAACTGCCATGCATCATTTGCTGCTTCGTATTTGCTGTACACTGTTGCTGTTGGTCTACTACTCCGTACAAAAGATTCGAGATTTGCTTGGCAACTATATAAGCCAATTTGCGGCACAAACGTTCGGATTGAACAAAATCACTCATATACTGTAGAGCGAAAGTAAGTGCCAGTTTCTTGAAGCCTTCGTCGAAACTGTTTTGAATTCGAATTTTGTCCAAAAGTTCCAAAATCCAATAAAGGAACTCTTGTCGGTCCAGCAGGGATTCTTCGTGCATATACTTGCTCAACTGTGTGCAATAATTCCAGTACTTCAAAGCGTTTTTTCCGTCTTCGAAATTGCTGACAATGCCGGAGCTACTAACATTACCAACCGTAGACGGGTTGGCAGTTGTGGTCGAAGTTGACAAGTTTTGATTATTGGCGGGACTCAGCATCGGAATGGGACTCGCTATAGATGAAGCGGACATAGGATTTGCCCCATGCGATTGAGTGCTCAAAAGACCAGCGGTAGTAGAATTCGAAGGCGCCGAACTATTGTGTACTGTATGACTTTTGTCCGCATAATCTGCAAGGAATAATTATAATTAATACACTGAAATGTACATACAATCCAATTTTATATACTTTGATGGAAGTATTCCTGTAGCTTAGGAACAAGCTCCTTCATGAATTTAATAATATTGCCTGTCCATTCTGCTGCTGGATCGTATATGCTTCGTTTCTTGTTTTTAGACTCGGTAAAAGACAGAGTGTAAGCGGCACTTAGCTTTATGAACCACGTAGCGCGCTGCATGTTTACTTGATTGTCGCATAAAGTTATAAATATTTCTTCTTTCTTGTTAAATGAGGGCGCTTTTTTGGCGAGACTCAGTAACGGCTTATTTCCAGCTAAATCCTTGAACCAGGCGTCCAAAGCTCCTTTTGTTCGAGGCGAAACAGGCCAGAAATTATCTTTGCAGTTAATTTGTTGCTTTTTCCTCACAGTATCTTGTAGTGTCATGAGCTCTTCTTTTTTAGTCAATATTGAATTAAAGAAAGCGCCCACTTTAATAGCGTTAACATTGGCATTATGAGCTGTTCCAAATTCATCAGAGAGTGGTGGCATAGTAGCGAATCCATGCTTGACATTAGTCGGAGTTAATTCATCCTCCCGCTGCTTAGCTTCTTGCGGATAAACATCGGGAGGACCCAAGCGAGAACGCTTAAGTGGCCGTTTTTCTTGCAGCAGAGACAGCATTTTGCAGTATTTAATAGAAACAATTAACTTTAAAAATTACAAAATGTTTTTGTTTTATTGTTGATTGTTTTTTTCCACCTATAAAAGCCGATATATCTTGGCCAATTGAAAAGATTATAAAAGCAGCCAGCCATATAGAAGATAACCAAAACTGACACAAAAAATTATCTGCATTTTATGGAAGAGATGAAAAAATACGATATTTTAGCTTTACAGCTGATCGTTGAAATTTCCATTAACATTTTCATAGGTGAAATTTTATCTCTGCAAGGTAAAACAATTTGCAAGATTAATATTGCATTCAGTTTTTTGATTGGCCAAACGGTTAAATAGTTATTGTTTTTCTGTAGTAATCTATCCAGAGCCTGAGAGAATGAGAGAGAAGTTAATAGATTTTTTCAGAAAAACAAAAATAATTTGTTGTTTTCCTTAAAGCGCCAGCACGAGGAATATGTTAGACCCCTATTACATTGCAATCACTGATTGATCAAACAAAGAACCATTTTTAATATCCCGTCAAACACTGTTATATAACTGCTAAGACTGTTATAACTGCTATATTACATTGCAGTTATAATTGCAGCAAACGGTTAAATAGTTTTCGTAGTTTTTCCTATATAGACTACTATTTCACAGCCGTGAAGGAAATTAGCATAATAAACAGAATTTAACGAGATTATTTAAATGAAAATTGAATTACTTACTTAAAATGAAATTGAATTGAATTTTTCACTGTTAAACACGAACACTATTTTATTTCACCACACTAGAACACTGTTTTATGAGGAATAAGAACAGCGACGAAACAGCGCCAATATCGAAACAGACCGTAGCTGGGAACAGCGTTTTGTGCCGTGGTGATCTCTACCGCTAAGAAATTTTTTTTTCCTGCTTCCCATAAGAGCAATGTAATTTTTACATTTGTTGGCGATGGAATCACTATGCCGCCTTGGTTCTGTTAACAGTATGATGTGTCAGCGGTCCGTTCACGTCACCGCTGACTTACAACAGCGTAAAGTGAAGCCTTAAACACAGTCAGAACTGCAACTGCGAACTGCATTTTTCAACTGCCAAAATTTACATGGGCCTTATGGGAAACGAGGAAAAGTTTTATTTCACCCTTGAAATTATGATTCTTACAGTTTGCAGTCGAGCTAATTCTAATTTTGACAACTGCATTTTGCGTATTCGGTATTGTTTTTGTTGTTCTTGTTCTTGTGTGTCGCAGTTGCCATTATGGTTGTATTTCACGGCCAGTGCTTGACCGTATTTGCAGTTGCAGTTGCGGTTCTATGTTTAAGCTATTATTGTCGATCCCGAACGCAGCCATTGTTTTCGTGAACGGCGCTTTCACACTATTTGGTGCAAAAGATACTGAACACAGAACCAATGTCAAAATAATCGACATTGTTTTTATGAATTCATAGATAAAAAAACAAATGTGTTGGGCTTGAATCTCAAATCTCTAAATTTATGTGCTCCTCTTCTTCTTTTGTTTACTGCTTTGAAACAGAAATTAAAAGAAATGACGGAAATTGTGCTTGTTCCGTGGGGTGCAATCATGTTTAGTACTCGAGCAAATAAGAAAGAGATGAACGGCCACCAAAGTGTTTTATAGATCTAATTGTGTTCAAGGCATTAGGATGTCTACATTTTACACAGCTGTTTTGATCAAAGCTCTTGTAATCCTCTTCTTTTTTCAGATTAATCGACTTGGTCTCCTAGTTGGGTGGCAATTCGCGGATGTGTTTTTTAATCGGTGGTTGGTAGAGTTTTTCGTTATAAGATTAAAGTTATAATTCAGGCGAATTAAGTAAAAGTTTTGCTTTACTTTACTTACTTAAATCATGTGTTGTGCTTTTGGATATAATATTTGGCAATTTGGTTAAACTGTGTATTAAAAAAAATTTGACAGTCGGTATTATTTCATGTAAGCAGGCTAAAGTATTTATTAAACTGTTTATATTCTAATACATATCATTCGCGTTTATTAATAAAGATATATAATGCAGATATCTGATGGATGTTTTATAAATTTTTTCGGCTTCTGTTTCTTTCAAAAATCTTGTTTTAATACTGGATAATAATATTGAAAGAAAGTATGACTGACTCTGGAGAAACAGCTACCAAAAAGTTAAAAACGGTAAACTAATTAATATACTTATTTGCATGCAATAAGTTACGTAGTCATCTCGGCATATGTATATACACCACCTGTCCCAGTTTTCAGTATAACTATTAAAAATCTATTAACATGTTAAATTATGTATTTGTTGATATAAGTTATTGTACATATGTATGTATTCAACTTAACAACTTGAACGTATCGTAGGTAGTGTAACGTGCCCGTTGATTACGTGGCGGAATCATATACATACATACATTCATTATCCACTTTATAAAGAACGTTTTAGCAAGCATTCTTCTTTAGCTGATAATGTAACTTAACTGTGTCGTTTGAAAATTTTAAAGCTCTGTAC
Source organism: Conops quadrifasciatus (assembly GCA_949752815.1). Lineage (NCBI taxonomy): Eukaryota > Metazoa > Arthropoda > Insecta > Diptera > Conopidae > Conops > Conops quadrifasciatus. Next base: position 19,215,362 of record OX457079.1, read on the forward strand.
GCAAACAAAGAAAACGCGTTATAGCGTTGAACCTATATAACGACCAGACTATTATATTAACAAATCCATTTATGGTCTTAAGAGGCCAGTTTTGTCTAACAACCTTAATAATCCGTTTTGTATAGAGTAAACTTGTCGCGATATATACATATATTTAGGCGCTAACGCTTTGCGTTATTATATTATAACAGTAGGTTGGGCAATAAGTCACACAAATATAAAATCTTACTTAAATGTAATATCTTATCTTTATAATTTTATCTCCTTTTTAGGACACAACCGTATTTTGTTATTTGTTTTAGACAGATTGATTTATTAAAGAGTCGAGAAGATAAGCTTCTTCCTCTCCTTGTCATTGTTTTTTTTTATTTCAGAAGAATCTCTTGAAGAATCTTGGTAAATAAAAACTTAGATAAGAAGAGAAATCATACCTGTTATAAAACAGGTTCTAAACTTATTGTTCAGGTTTTAAACTTATTCAATACATCTAAAGTTCTTCGCAATGTACTTTTTTAATCATATCAATTCAAATAGATTTTGATTCAAATAGATTTTGATTCAGTTAAATTACAACATTACCACAAAAATATTATCTCGGTCTTTTTAGGTTTGTTGACATTAGTTAAATGTGTTTATAAATTGTGTATTAAAATAGTAGAGGGCTGCACAAAATTTCTTGAAAGGCTTGAAACTGACATAGCAACATTTTTGCGTTGATGCTGTGCTTCCATTTGTGGTAATTATTTTAGCAGTGCTTCCGATAGTCGCCGCTTGATTTAAAACTATTGGAAGCATTTCAGACAACCCACGAAACTTTAAAGACGTTTTGAACAAGCTTTTAAAACGTTTTGTGCAGCCCTCTATAAAACAGACGCCCGTTACGTAAACCATCATTACTACCTTTTCTCTTAAAAGGCGCAGAGCTAACTAATTTTTTCCATTTTTCGGTTGTTTGCTGATGATTTTCAATTGTTTTTGAACATACGACTTAAATGATTATCAATGAAAATTTTTCATATATGTACATATGTACATACACTCAATTCTGTTTTTATGTGCTTTTGAAGTTATACGGTTTTTCTATACGATTTTTGTGCGGACTTTTTGTGTGATTTAGAAGTTCTACGATTTTCCACACCTTGTAGGTATCTCCTAAATTTTTCTATGGGAGTCCCCGCTGAACATAGTTTTCAATTATAACTTATTATAACTTAGCAAAATATACCAGCAGTGATCATTATTATTATTTTCTCTGCGGTACTGTACTTCAATAGGATCTCAAAAGCATATTTGATTTTTTGTAAAAGACGAACGACTAACTGACCAAACAGATAGATACACCATAGTATAGTGTAGAAGAAAAGTACATACAGTACATACAGAATTCGCTGCGCCTCTTAATCTAATAGAGAACTAATTTTCCTGAGTACTTGTTGATGCGTAAGGGAAGCAGCTTCGGACTTTGATATTGGAACCTGTCTGCAAAAACTTTGCTTATGCCGTGGTTATGCTTGATGGCCAATCTTACGCTTACTTATCGTAAAGAGTATGCATCCTTATTAAATACTCCTAATAAATAAATATATCCTAATATTAGTCCTAATAATAGATCCTAATATTAAATATTAATATATGCAATAAATAAATAATTGTCCTCATTATTCGGCGCGCTAAGAAGATGCCGAAGGTTACTAACCTCATTATTCAAGTTTTAAAGCACAGATTAAATAGTATACAGAAGATATGTATATCTCGACCTGGGTTGATTTGTTACATTTGGATGCCGGTGGAATAGCTGAGGGGAAGATGAAGCAATGAGAGAGCAAGCATAAAACGTTTATGTGTGCACAAATCGGTTTTGCCAGCCTGCGTCGTAAATTTACGCGGTGTTCAATAGCTGGAAGCGCAAAAAATTCACGACCAGAGATAACGAGACGGGTCACTACTTACTACAAGCACATTTTCTCAATACAATCGCAAAATCAGTCCGGCTTTTGCATGGACACACTGTGTATTTATTCGTAGAGGGCCTTTATTAAAAATGTCATAAGACTTGTTTGATATCTTCGAGCTTCACTTATTCATTTTCTTTTTTTATTATTAACTAGCTGTTGCCCGCAACTTCGTTCGCGTGGAATAGTGCTCGCTCTTAGTTTGATTGAATGATATATGTATGTACACATCACAGTCGTTCGCTTGCATACATACTCGTGCATATGATATACACGACACTTTTTTATTTGGATAGGAGAGGCCCGTTATAGGGTTTCCTTGACCACTCGAGGGTCTAAGAGATACTTCTTGCTTGTTTGTGTCTTACCACGATATAAATTCATTTATTATTGACGTCTATTCTGTCCAGCACAATGTTATCTTAATTTAAAATTGAGACTGAATTCCTCTACAAACCCTTATGCCCTTTTTAGAGGTTGACTTTTTATAAAATAGATATCCTATGCCCCTCGTCAGGGTTTCAGCTATCTCCACACCAAATTTCACCAAAATCGGTGCAGCGGTTTAGCCGTGAAAAGGTAACAGACAGACAGGCTTACTTTCGCATTTATAATATTAGTATAGATTTATATAAGAATTAATCTTTTTTCAACTTTTTCTAACTTTTAGCTACTTAAAATAATTTAAATAACATAACGTTGAAACTAGTGTCATTTGCATCTACTTGGCTACATCATCATGGGGACAACTATCCTCTTTGCACTTGCTACTATCTACGGGCAAACAAAATTTAGAGAAGACAGAACCACCAACTACTACCAAACAAAACTGAAAAAAGACGAAACCACCAACTACATACTCGCTAACAAAATTGACAGAAAACAAAAACAACTCTTTCGCTCGCTCCCCCTTCTCACTTTCCTTTTGTATACTCTCTTGCCTGTACTCTACTCATGCTTGGTACTCTCTTTACTTGTCTTTACTCCTGCTGGTACTTTCTTTTGGTTTGGGCAACGAGTATAGATAGTTGTTCTATCTATACTCGTTGGTCTGGGTTCTAACCAGGGCTGAAAAGTATATTTTTCAGATTTCCCGATTTCCCTAAAAAATTACCCAAAATTCAATTTAATTCCAAAATCAGAAAACGCCTTTGTTATACATTATAAAATGCATAAGATGTAGACGAAAATGTTAGCAGCTTACTAACTAATTTTATATGGTCATACATAGTTTGAGATAACTTTTTTAGTAAGCCTCTCCAATGTCGCGTTTTTTACGAGTAATAACTCGAAATGTAACGACTATTTTTATGTTGCAAGTATATCATAGGCCCTACTCTTTCCAATATGACAATGCTCCTGACGCCCAGCTGTTGTTTGGCTGTTATCAAAAATGAAAAAAGTAAACGCTGAACTTGACAGTCAAAAGCAGGATTTTGCGGAGGGTTTCAGAAAGTGAGGGAAAAGTTCCCTATATAGTCCTTATAAGTATGCGGGATACATATAAAGGGTATTCTAATAGGGACGGGTCGATGTTGACAGTCTGACGGGTCATGCGGTTTTAGCGGCGTCTGTCAAATCTGTTGTTTATAATTCAGTGAGTAATGCCAAATTACCATGGCCAGTTACACAATTGAGCAGCACGTCCAAATGATAAAGATGTGGACAACTGTCAGCATCGACCCGTCCCCATTGGAAAACTCTGTATATATTGGAAAACTCCGATATATAAGATATAACATATAATAATATTGCTTTCAATACACTGTCGATCAATTTAACATTGAAATTTAAATTGATCGAATTTAATTTAACAATTGAAAAGGATAATTTTATGTTATTCTCAGTCTCCACAAGTGGCGACAAATGTAACCGAACAAAAGCATCAGATCAGCAGAGAAACAAGAGGAAAGAACTTGGGACTGTGTCGGGGATTCCGCGGCTGTACAGTATGGCTTACAGGTAATTGGGTATATTTAACACTTGTTTAAGTATACACTATATTGCTTTCATGCCCCACACTTCCCCTTTTGCAAAACATTACGTTTATTTGCATTATAGGACTTAGTGGAGCTGGCAAAACTACCATTGCCTTTGAATTAGAGGCTTATTTGGTTTCTTGTGGTATACCAGCTTATGGCCTCGATGGCGACAACATCCGCACAGGGCTTAATAAGAATCTGGGATTCACTCCAACCGACCGAAAAGAGAACATTCGGCGCGTTGGGGAAGTCGCCAAGCTCTTCGCAGATAGTGGAGTTGTAGCGATCTGCAGTTTTGTTTCACCCTTTGCGGAGGATCGTGAAATTGCTAGAAGAATTCATAAAGATGCTGAACTGAGGTAATCTATTGTGTTCAAAATTTTCGTTAGTGTTGCAATGAACCTATATAATGTGTTCTAAAGATTCTACGAAGTATTTGTGGATACACCACTCTCTGTTTGCGAGACACGGGACGTCAAAGGGCTCTATAAAAAGGCCCGTGAAGGCATAATCAAAGGGTTTACGGGGATTACCCAAGATTATGAGAGACCGGAACAGCCTGAATTAATTGTAAATACCGACGGCTTTACGGTGTATGAAACTACACAGAAAGTAATTAATCTGTTGGAGGAGGAGGGCATAATTCCAAAATCACTCCGCCGGATAAATAAGGTTTTTATCAATTTTTTCCAGAAAGGGATAAAAAACAATCTGGGACGATTATCTATTGAGCATATACCATAACTTGTACTACCTTATTATTCAGTAACTCTTACTTATATTGTAATACACAAAAGGTGCCGGATCTGTTCGTACACCCAAGTTTGAAGGAAAGTGTGCTTCATGAAGCTGAGACGCTGCAGACGATTTCCCTTTCAGTGGTTGAAATGCAGTGGCTCCAAGTTCTGGCCGAGGGCTGGGCGTATCCTCTTAAAGGATTTATGCGCGAAAATGAATATCTTCAGGCTTTACATTTTAACTCAATCATAAGCGAAAATAGTACTTTTCGAGAGAATCAATCGGTGCCGATAGTTTTATCTGTATCTACTAAGACAAAGGAAGAGCTTGACGGTATGACTTTATTGGCAAATATTAGATGCACATACATCTCGGCTGGAAGAAAAAAAAATCTAAATTAATAAATTAAAAAATTTCACTTTTCATTCATTTAATCATTGTACTTTGTATTACTATTTAAGACAATCGATTTGTTTGTTTGATTAATTCAAATGATATTTGAGTAAATGTTTTAATTCGTTTGTTGATGAATTTCTCATCGAATCAAACTCATCGATTTTGCTGAGATACTTTAAAATTAATAGTGATTTGCTTTTGCGGCATTTTTACGTCCAACCACGATGTGTTTAGTTTTTTGGAACATCTGTTAAACAGTATATTTGCAGGAGTGCTCGCTGTGGCTCTCACATTCAACGGCAAAACGGTCGCTATCCTTAAAAGGCCAGAATTTTATTATCATCGAAAAGAAGAGCGCTTGTCGCGGCAATTTGGCACCAGCAATCCAAATCATCCGTACTGCAAGGTGTGTGCTTCCCTTCTACTTCACATAAATAATAATAAAAGAAGTGAAATCTGGGAATTCATATCTTTGCAGATGGTTTATGAAGCTGGTGATTATTTGGTTGGAGGCGATCTGGAAGTTATTGAGAAGATTTACTGGAACGACGGCTTGGACTCATTCCGACTAACGCCAAATCAACTGAGACAGAAATTTATTGAATTAAAGGCAGATGCGGTATTTGCCTTTCAAGTAAGTGAATTTAATTTTTTATATTGTGAAAAAGAATGGAATAATTCAAAGCTTTCGATTAAAAGCTATAGATTGTGATGAACGGGTAATTGAATCAGTAACACGAAAAATTTATGTAGAAAAGTTGGCTTTGTGTGTAAGCGCTCATAGTTATAAAAAGTGCCGTTACGTAGATTATGCCACCTCATACAGTACTTACTCATGCACTGGGTATACTGAGCACAGTTTCCGAAAAAATTACAAGTGACAAATTATTCTTTATAATTTCGGCTGGTACAAATAAGAGTTAGTTTGAGCTATGGCTGTGAGCAGACGTGCATTTAAAAGAAAATGAAAAATCAAATGCGCTGCAAGTAAATTTAATAAAAGATATCAATACATAATGTAAGCTAAAGTAAAGGTTTTGAAAGTCCAGTAATTTATAACGAAAAAAATACTGTTTATTTAATAAAATCAAAAATTAAATATGTCTGCATATTCACTATATTGTTTATAAAGAGTTATTAACAAAAATCAGGAATTAAAGAAAAAAATCTAGTAAAAGCACAACAAGAAAACGTTAAAAGTTATCTATACCAAACCAGATTGTTCCATTTGTTCAAACCAAATTAAGTTTTTATTAATCATGAATACATAATTGCAAAAATTATATTAATTATGGATATTATTAAATTTGAGGAACAATGAATTTATTTACTTACAAACAATACATACAAATATGTATGTATGTACATTTTTACAAAATCTATTAATAACCTTACAGAAAAGTCCACTAGTAGAGAACTATCGGTTTTACTAGTTCCTGCGGACTACTACTAGTTCCACGTAATGGCGAATTTTAAATGTTGATGTCACTGGAGGGGCAAATTACCCCTTAATACTTTTGCACTAGTTTCCGAGCTAGTACTTTTCTTATAGTGACCGAACTAGTACTTTTCCTATAGTGACCGAGCTAGTGCCCAAAAATATAAAAAAAGGACTAGTGCACCTCAAAACTAAAATTCACCCTTTTAAACTCGTTAAATTTTTTACTAATCTTTATAAATTTCCTGTAGGCATTTCGTTTACTTTTTATTTCATTTTTATTTAATTTACCTTTCATTTCATTAAATTTTATTTCTTTAACATTTCATTTACATTTAATTTCATTTTCGTTTCATTTACAAAGTGTCTTAAAGTGTCGTTTCTTTATCAGTTGGAGCGCCTTTCTAAATAATTTTTCAGTATCGCCGGCTTTGGTGAGTCTAGCGGTATCTAAAAGTAAATTCTGGAAGTTAGATTTATGTGTATATAGATAGATATTGAACTTACTTGGGATAAGATGTGAACTTGCGCGACGACTTTACTATAAAAACTTTAAAAGCAACGATACGATACAAAACTACATGTAAAAAATAGAAAAAGTTTAAACAAAGTACTCTTCGCTTTCTGCATTTCCTTTGCACTAGTTTAGTGGCTGCTCCAGTTTGTCTAGTTCCAGAACTATTTTTTATGTGCACTAGTTGAATTTTTTCTGCAGGGAAGTAAAACCCGTAAAAAGAACCAATGTTAATAAAGAAAAACTAAGGAAAAATTAATACAAAACCATTGTAGATTGATGGAAACGACAAATATCTTTACAAGATTAAACATAGCAACAAATCAATAGATAAATGAAATATTTTTCATACAACAAATAATGTAATCCTCATAGCTTCGCAATCCCATCCATAATGGCCATGCTCTACTCATGCAAGATACGAAACGTCAACTTTTGGAAAGAGGGTATAAAAAGCCCGTGTTACTACTCCATCCTTTGGGTGGCTGGACAAAGGACGATGATGTGCCTCTGGACGTTAGAATCGCCCAACATCAAGCAGTGCTGGAATCTGGCGTTCTTAGCCGAGAAGACACTATATTAGCCATATTTCCATCGCCAATGATGTATGCTGGACCGACGGAGGTCCAGTGGCACGCTAAAGCAAGTGAGTTCGACACAAACAGGCCGTACATACTATATACTCGTATAACAATAACACTCTATAGAACTTATTGCTATTAAATTTTAGGAATGAACGCTGGCGCAAACTTTTATATTGTCGGACGTGATCCTGCAGGCATGCCTCATCCTGACAAGCAAATGTATCCAGACGGTAATTTGTATGATGCTACACACGGCGCGCGCGTTTTACGGATTGCTCAGGGGCTAGACAGTTTAGAAGTAATTTCTGTGTATGGCGGTCATTTTATAATGCATAACAAATTTTTTTATATCAGATTTTACCCTTCCGTGTCGCGGCTTATGATAAGAAGAATTTGCGCATGAGTTTTTTTGACCCAAGGCGCAAAGAAGATTTCGAATTTATTTCGGGTACAAAGATGAGAACGTTGGCAAAAACTGGTGCTACTCCACCTCAAGGCTTTATGGAAGCAGAGGCTTGGAAAATATTATCAAAATACTACCAATCTCTTTCCTAGATTTAAGAAAATCTGACTAAAGTAGGCTAACAAATTGAAATTGTGAAGTTCGTTCGTGACAACTGTTCTTTAAATTTTTCTCCTTTTTCTCTTTTTTTACAAACAAGCGTCGTTTGCTTCTAAATATTCTGCATAGAAATGGTTTATTTATTTTATTAAAAGTATTGTACTTATTGACGGAATATTTGTTAAAATTTTTTTTCACCTTTCGTACAGTTTAATATTGTTATAAAACAATTGCATTCCTCAATTTTTATTTGTTTTATTACATTATGGGCATATGAAAATATGTATGTTAGGGGAAAATTTAATACTAATACAATGAACATCTTGTTATATACGAGTAATTACATCTTGCCGATGTAATTCAGAAGGTATTTTATAGTCATCAGCTATATCGCGGAAATTGGAAACAGAAAGCACCAACGAAAGATCGCTGATAAGGAGCAGTGGTTTTCTCCGAATTGACGATCCGCTTAAAGTTGGTTTCAATAAACAATTTGTTGATTGAATAAATGCGTTGAGCAGGAAAAGTATGTATGGGAAGTTATTTTTTTAACCACGCATATTATAATAATACAAATATTCAATATTTTTCATTAGTGTTAAGAGGTATTGGCTTATATCGTTGGGTTGATATAATCCCACCACGCGCACTAAGGAACAATTCCAAATTTCCTAGAACATCGATGGGTTCAATTTCGCTGATCCAGTCGCCTGTATAGCACTGACAACTATCATTGACAACAAGGTCATCTTGTATTATTAATACCAGCTCTCTACTTGCATTTTTCGACTTTACAATCGAAAGGATAAGGTTTGTTCTTCCACTTGGAACGCTTTAAGAGGGTGTAGTATTATTAAATATAGAAAAATTATACACATAATTTGAAGAGATATAATTTAATTTTTAACATAGAGATTGTGTTAGAAACCAAGGGAGTAACAGAGAAAAGAAAGTGAAATTTTTCTCAAAATATTTAAGGTCGACCTCAGTAAAGGATTTGTTTGGCGTGAGTGCGACCGGATTCAGTCTAGTGCCTACACCTAAATTGGCACTTTTGGTTTTTCTTGCTTGCTCGTGAGCTAGCGATGTCTTGAAAAGAACAAGGCGATTGCTGATTTTGGCTGCCTGAAAAACTCTCGGGTTTTTATATCCTCCAGAATTCTAATCTTACATTTACTGTGAATATAGGGACACATTTTAATAAATATACTTGAACTATTTTATCTTATTCTATTTTTAAAATAAATGCCAATCCCTTCCTTCATATTTTACTTTCATTAAATTTCCATAAATTTCACTTTTACTCAATTTTTACGTATTCTCATTACGCTTATATTATTTATTCAGTTTTTATCAAACCATTTAGAAGCTTGGCTTTAAAATTTGGACAGTTCGATTAGGTAAGCAAATCCACAGCTACAGTGCAGTTGCTATAGTAAAAAAATATATCGGTCACCAGGCGAATGCACTCAGAAATGCATGCTCAGGAAGAAGTGTTTAAAGCATTCAAATAAAATTGTTTGTAATTATTGTTTATTCCCTACGGTTAAACTTTTACCAAGCATCAGTTTCTTAACTGATGACTTTTCTAACAATTTCCGAGGAGAAAGTTTACCAAATAGAAATGCATTTTACAAAACTTTCAATCCGGCAGATCGAAGTAATTCAAGAATAAAAGTATTTCACACGGAATTCACGAAAGCAACGAATGAAAATGTGTTTAGTGGAGAATAAATCATTAATAAAAATTGCATTATTTTTTATTATAATTGTTTAATCATATCAAATTATGTATAAATGTGTGTGTTTTACAGATAAATATTTATAGTAACCTAATGCTGCTTACATTACTTAGTTAAAAAATGTCAGTTTATGAACGGAAAGACCACCGAATCTACATACGTAACTAAGACCGAGCACCATGTGACTCAAATATTACACAACCAATTAACAAAATAAAAGTAAATTGGCCACGACTTTGCTCATTAAATTTGTCAAAAAATCGAACACAATTTGTGCGTTTCCAAATACATATAAAAAGATATGTGGCTTTAGAAATAGATACGGCAAGGCCGTTAACCATTAAGTCCTCAATTTCTGGCTATCTGGGACTAATGCAAGAAGTCGGAGGGAGAAGGATGCATACGACCAGAAAAGAAACAATTTCATCGATCAATGGGTCGCTCACTGTTAAATTATTCGTATGTGAACATCTTTGCCCTTTTTTTTTATAATTTAAGATGTTTTTAACTTGGTCGAATATAATGATCTATTAACAAATCTCAAGGTGATAAAATAGAGAAATAATTCGAGTAGGACGACTGACATTCAGTCACCGAAAACCCAGAAAACTTATTGTATTTCTAGATAAATTTTTAATTTTTCAAAACGGAGGTGCTATAAACGAATGGAGGTTATTGCAAACGAATCCTGTAAGCTATCTTTTTAAAGATCTTTGTATATTTCAACAGTAAAAATACGTATTAAAAATGTTTAACCTACTATTAGCGGTTCAGTTGAATTTTGTTGTAGATTATTGTTTGCCTTATAAATGTATGTTTTCATTTATAATGTGAGTTGTTTTTATATGGTATTAATAAGTTTAGTAATTTATGCTTAAATTTTGCTTCACTTAAGAAGAAAACACTACGAACAAATTACCACGTCAAAGTAAACTGCACTTAGACAACCAACTTTCTGCTTTTCTTTGATCCGAAAATTTGAGCTGGTGGCCGCCTTTTGGTGGGTTATTCGCTTCCTAGAGTTACAAATAAAAGAATTATCTCTATTTCTTCCTTTCATCACAGTAATGGATTGTTACCATTCGTTTTTCCATTTTTGCCTTGATGTCATTTGCCAAAGTTAAGAATGCTTCTTCAACGTTAATGCTAGCCTTAGCAGAGGTTTCCATAAATTTGATCCCATACTCAATAGCTAACTGCTCTCCTCTTTCACGCGACACCTGCGTATATATTACAGATATGTATAAAAGACAGAATATTGATAAAGCTTACTCTATCATAATTTTGGTAACTATTCTGCCCTTTTCTGCCTTTTTAAACAGTGAGAATCTATTAAAAACTACCGGGCAATAGTTATCGAACGATATACCAAGCAGAAGCACTTGTATGGGTTGGTCATGAATTTTCCGAGAAAAAATCTCCTTGAAAAATATTCCTTTCTAGGTATATAATAGATATATATATATATATATATATATTATACCCTTAGCCGAAATCCACTTAAGCCCAAATTGTTATTTTGAGATTTTTTTTTAGTTTAGTTGTTATTTTGGAGATTTTGTCCCTGACGATTTAATGACTGGAGATTTTTGCCATAGTTTGCTATTTTGTCTCTGCTGATGTCGTATCGCTTTGGTATACCGAAAGCACATATTGTATATATGTATATATATATATATATATTTGAAAACTTTCCTATCCTTTGTACAGACAGACAGACGATATAAAATTATAAAAATGTTTTGAGACCAAATTTTATCAGCTTGATTTTAAGAACCTCTTACCTGCCGTTTTTCGTTCAATTCACATTTATTGCCCAACAACATTTTCTCAACGTCCGCCGATGCATTTTCTTCAATGTTACGTATCCAATTTTTTATATTTTCGAACGACTTCTCCTGGGTAATGTCGTAAACTAACATAATTCCCATTGCACCCCGGTAGTATGCAGTTGTTATAGTTCGAAACCTCTCCTGCCCGGCAGTGTCCCTTAAAACGAATTTCTGATTATGATTTTTTTATATTAATTCGTAATTGTGTTCTCCTCTGCTTTCGCTAGAGACAATTGTGGGAAAAAAACACAGTATTCGTTTTGCCCTATAATTTTCAATATTAGTATGTACATATGTATTTATGTACATGTGGGTATATTTCTTTAAACCCAAAAAGGTAATAGACAGCTGCATAAGACGTCTCCGATTGCCATACGCACGCACTAGAAGCCTACATGAGATATATCGAAAACACTTTTAAGATACAGAACATTTTTCAAGTGTTGACTGCAGTGCCTTAGCATGATTCGTTTGAGTTCAGTGAGATGAAGGTAGCAGTCGGAACGGAACTCGGTCGTAAAGTGAGGAGTACCTGTATAACCTATTATGCTTTTAGTACTTTTAGGACAATTTGTTAATGGTATTCAGAAACCATTAAATAGTATTCCATAGCGATTACTGTTAAATGTTAATATCTTTCAAAGTATTACCAGATCTGCAGCTTAATCTTCTTGCCATCAAGTTCAATAGTTCTGATTTTGAAATCAATTCCTGAAAGTAAATAGAAAGGTTCGGATTATATATAAATAAAAGAACCCAGAATTTTTATAGAACTATGCTTATATCCAACTGTGTCTCATTAATATTACCATCATGGAAAACGAAGAAAAATTCTTTAAGTGTAACAGTTTGTGTAAAACATGAACCCTGCGAAAAACTGTTTACTGCTTTGGAAAGATTTTTCATCAAATGTATAATAAGCAGGTGACATTTATTCGTAGCGAAACTATGGTTTAGGGAGAAAGATCACCTACAATGAAAGCACTATATCAGAACCTATTAAAGGATTGAAAATCAGATATTGCAGATGTGAGCGTTCTGGTCCACAACAGTTTCATTTATAACACAATCATAGTTGTATAAAATAAAGGCCAACATTTTTAATTTAATGTTTATTTAATGCTTATTGAAATCAAAGTGCAAAAATTAAAAATATTCAAGAATCCATTGGTCTTGGTACAGAGCATAATAAGATCAAACAGAACAAATCAGTGAAAACAGCGGAAAGGTTAAGATAACATATGTATATAGATAATGAAGCAAACCATTCCATATAGCTTACCAATTGTTGAAATAAATGTCGTATTGAAGGCATCCTCTGAGAACCTAAATAAGATACAGGTTTTGCCTACTCCAGAATCTCCAATTAACAAAAGCTTAAAGAGATAGTCGTATGTTTTTGCCATATTTGAGCTCAGATGGTTTTGACCATGAACATTCACCGAAATCTTCAAAATTCTTCCTTACCAATAGTAACTCCGAGCGATGAATAATTTATCTTAAATCTTTGTTGAAAAAATTGCAATGGTAAGAGAAAAGAAAAATATAGATGAAAAAATGGCGAACACAATTAACAGTCATTCAATATTGGAATTATATTCTTCTACTTAAAACTCAACACTGATAAATATTGTCCCGTCAATTATATACGGAATTATTATTTTTAGTACGTAGAAACAATTTAAATTTATATTCCTTGAAAAACTCGCCTTTAATTTCTATTAGCTCGCGACAATAAAATTGCCAGTTGGCCGTGTTCAAAATCGTTTTTGTGAATGACAATTGCAGCTGTTCAGGTTTCACTTTGACAAATTTCAATAAAATTTCATTAACTTTTACACTATCTGAGAAGTAGTATAACACTTCTTACGACTTGCCTAAATTGACAGTTATGGTAGTATAAACACCTTTATATCTGTCAAAAGAGTTTACGTAAGACTATGTTTACAACTGCGACGGATCGCATGCGACGAATTGCATCATCTTGTTCACATTATTGCATCGAACCGCAATGTTATTTCCTGGTAAACAACAATAAATTTCAAGAAACATCTGACGTAAAACGTCAAACTAATATACAAAGAAGTATAGAGGGGTCATTCAGTGTCAAGGTGTATTAAATATTCGAATTACAAGGACAATTTAACATATATTTTAGTTAGTTAAAATCTGTTATATAAAAAATGATATTTTGGTTATTTTAAGACGGTTGTATACGTTGAAATTAAATTCTCTGTTATATCTGTCAATAGAGAATTTTACCATACTATGGGTTTGTGCCACTTGTTTCTACCATTTAGTCGAAATCAACATTCTAGAGAAGCTGCTTTAAAATTATCTAATACTGTGACAAATGTTTCTATGGTAAAATTGGCTAAAGTATATCTAACAGCTGTCCGCACCAATAAACATCTCTGGAAAAACACTTTATTTTAAGGGGACCCTAGACGACATAAAACATTGCGCAAAATTTCTATGAATTGCTTTCCGTCCATTGGCCACAGACGCACAAAATGTTGCGCAATCATGAAAATTGTTTCAGTCGGTTGAGTGAGCGTGTATTCTTATATAGCGCAATATTTTTCTTAATTTTACCACTAAAACATCGGAATCCCTATATTTATGTACTCTATTTAAATATTTGGGTCTGTTCTAGCAAATCTTTTATATCTATTTTATTTTTTTATATATTTACTAGACATTGCTAATAGTAGTAAGATAAACATCTTATAAATTAGCTATAGCTTAAACCCAAGGTAATTGACATGATGATAAGCAGTAGTTTAATAACAAAGTGAAGATTTTATTTTGTTTTATCTATTTTAAAGAATTGTTAATACATTTTTCGTTTGGAAAACCAATAACAGACAACCATAAGAGATTAAAACACAAAAATTCTACAAATTTTTTTTTCTACAGATTTCCGCTGAAAAAAAATCTACAGATATGAGCAAAATTGGCTCTAGACGACACAAAATTATTGCGCAAAACAAAAATATCAAAATAATTTTGATATTTTGACAATCACTGCGCCGATCACGCAAACACTACACCACACGACACAAAAGACTGCGCAACAGCAATTTACTCCTCCTTAACCTAATTTTATAAAAAATGCTTTTATAAAATTCTGTCTTTTTTCTATAATTACTTGGTGAAAATCTTATTGCAATTCAATTAAAATATAAAAATACATATTCTCCAATATTGCCCTGAAAATATCGGGAAAGTGAGACAAATGGGATTTTTCCCATTTAGGTAGAATCCATTATCAGATGGTCAGACCAATTCATGTTAACATTTGTGTTTTGAAATTGATTTCTCTATAAGTGGTTTCATAAAGTTACAATTTATTGTAGATGGAAAAAAATATAATTAGGTAAAGCTGTTGGTGCTTTCAAAACTTGTAAAAGAATAATATTGACAATAATTTGATTTTACACTTTCGTGCATTATGGGAGTTAAAGAATCAAAACAATCTTGTATAAGCTATGAAGATGCCATAAAAAGAGGTGAGACATTAAAAAACTGCTATGTGTCCTAGACTATTTAATTCAATAATTTATAGATGGTGTAACTGAATACGTATTAATATAACTAACTCCGACATTAAAACCGTGTGGGCAAATGTGAGTTGCTGCAACTTTGTAGGACTTCAGATATTGGTTGAAAACTTTTTAATTAAATAGATAATAAATACACGACAAGGGAAAACTGTAACTCCTAATGCTTAGATATTTAACAATGTGCCGTAATTTTGGGCAATACGATATGGTTTTCACAAAATTTTCTTGCGTTATTTTAAGGACATACTTGTTACTCAAATACTTGCATGTAGATAGAGTATTTATATCAAGAGATATTAGTATTCATATTATTTGAATCCTCTTATCCAAGTAAATCTAATATTTGAAGTTTAAAAGAATTTTCTGACGCATTTAATACGAAATCCGTAAAACATCTATTTATGCTTATTTATTTTAATGTAATTATATTTCGCTTATTATAATACGGTATATGTTTATTAATGTATTTTACAAAAAGTTTGTATTCATGATCAATGCTTTATAAACTGTCTGCAGAAAAGAAGCAGATTTATTAGAAAAAATTCAGAAGCTAGATATATATGAAGACAAATCAATCCATTTACTTAACCTTAACCTTACAATAATTTATATTCCACATATATACTTGTACATACTTATATACATATATATATACATATATACTCGTACAAATGTTTCATACAATCGTTCCATTCATTAGTTTCAGACGCAGAATTTCAAAGAATAAAGAATGCATTTAAGAAGTCAGCTGGTGTCGAAAGAATTCATCTGTCTCAAAAATCATTTTATCAAGATGTTTTGTGTCAAAGCGTTCCTTCGAATATCGCCGATCTCCTGTTTACTGCTTTTGGAGGCTCCACGAAAGGAATTTCCTTTAGAGATTTGTTGTGTGGTTTAGTATTGTTGACCAGAGGAACGGAGGAAGAAAAAATTCGGTAAGTGGCAAATTTTTAAAATTGTGAAATTCCATCCGAATTCCAATAACCGTTTTTCTCATTCTCTATCCACATAATGTTAGAAAATACATGACCTAAATACTTGAATGTGCTCCATTAATATCATAAAGTGTTTTCTGTTATAGGTTTTTATGGAATCTTTATTGTAATGATGCAGATACTTACATTCTTAAGTCCGAATTTGCAAAAGCTACTGGCGTGTGCCTCAATGATAACATTGATTTATTCATTCAATGTGATCGCGTGAACTTTGATCAATATCGGGACTGGATAAAACAGAATTCGAATTCAATGATATTATCAAAATGGCTTCTGACTGATGCCAGTTTGAACTTAACCTCTGAGTTTGAGACCCCAACATTTTATCAAAGCCTAGCTGGAGTGACGCATTTAGAAGAAAAAGTGAGCATGTTCAGAAATTAAGTCAGAGATTCTAAAATATCTATTAATGTATGTTTAGGATATTGGCGATTTGGAGAAAGAATTTTGGCATATTAAGAATTCGTCCTTAACTGGCCAGTTAGACCTACAAATATTAGGCACATTAGTAAGTCCGCCAATACCGAAAAACGCACTAACGGGCTTGTTTAATGCATTCGATGAAAATCGTGACGGCCATATTGACTTTAAAGAGCTTTGTTGCGGCGTAAGTGCCGCGTGCAGAGGCCCAGTGGTGGAAAGAACACGATGTAATACGGTCTTAATGTTCTTAACTTTTCACTGTATTTTGTTCATAAATTCATTTCAGTTTGTTTTAAAATATTTGATATTGATTGTGATGGCATGCTCAGTCATAACGAAACCGTACATTTGATTAATGTTCTACTCTTCGTTGCTAAAGAGAACATAAACTCAGCTGCTTACAGCAATTTAAGCAAGGACGAAGTAATCAATGATTTGTTAAAGTTTACGAAGCTAAAGGAAACTGAATCGAATATGGTAAGCTTAGCATATAGATAAAATTAAAGATTGTATACATAAAGTAGTACATACATTGGTACCTCTTTCCGAATTCGCGCGGAATTTGATGAATTATTATTTATGTACTTTCTGAATTTTTTTTATTCACTCATTTCGAATTTATATACTCTCAAAGGTAGTTAACTTATAACAAAGGTCATAACTTATTAAAACCAATTTGAAAAACACTAAATTTTAAAACATTATTAATCTAATGCATTTTTTAGAATTTTACCGCAGAAAATATTTCTTTAACTCCCGAATATTTTATGATGTGGAGTGTGGAGAGCGATTTAAAACTAGTTCAACCATTTCTTGATTTAGTTTTTGAAGTTTGTCACATAATATTTGGTCTTTGGCCACAATGTAGACACTTGGAACATGACATTGGTAATGATCTTATTCGAATTTTAATGCGATCTCACATGGAATTTTATTTTTTATATTGTTTCGCACACTAAAGTTAGAAATTGGTTAATAAGAGAAGAAAGACGCCACTATCGAGTGGGACAATTTTGGTATTTAATCTCTCGAGATTGGTGGATAAGCTGGCTGCATTATGCTCAAGGAACTGGAACAACTTGCGATTATTGCAAGAAACCTTTTAACCCAAAAGTTTGTAGCGTCGGTGACGTCGATGAGGCAATAGTTTGTGACGAGAGCTTTAACTCGTCTTCGTTAGAATACATTGGAGATGCTGTGCATGATTCCTACAGCTTAGGTAATAACCTAGTTGCGAATAGGTCTATTGTGAATGGGTCTTTATTTGACTGAAGTAAATTCCTGAGCACCGATTTGAATATAGTTTATCGTAGTTTTGAAATGTCTCCTTCCCTGAGCGATCCATGTACATTGTTATGTTAGAACAGGTTGAACGAAATTATGGAACAAACCATTTCGATAGGCTTTTCATCAATTTGCAGTAACAAGCATTAAACATATGCGTTTTTATGCATTGTCGGTGCTTAGTAAAAATTCTGGCCGGTTTAGATTAGTATATGATAACTGATTTATAGACAAATTTTTGAAAGTTATTAAGTTTGCTTAAACTTCTAAAACCGTTAGTATAAATTGAAATAGTCCACTGAATACATTGATTTCCAGAAAAGATATAAGGAAAGGGAAGTATACAAAACCTTTAGTGAAGAGGCCACAGTAATAGCTGTGACATACCAAAGATGCATACTTGACATACTTTTAGGCCATACTAATTCCGACGGTTAAACTAAGCATTGACTACTAACTAGCGTTCGCAACTTGAAAGCAGAGGCCGGCCTCCGCAGCAAGAAAAAGAATGTCCAAACGAAAAGTTGGTCGAGGACTATCTTCCGCGTCAGATGAAATTCTTTGATTGCACACACCCAGCGGAAGAACACAAAGTACAATTTCCCATAAGGTTGGGAAGTTGTCAACAGTTGGTTGGGAAGGCAAACTTAAAGTTGACATAAGGTTGGAGAATTGTACTCCATCCCCCCAATATTTTCCCGATATTGCACTATAGGACTTCAGATCACTACAAAACTTCTTTGATGGAAATAAGTACGCACGGCCTCATTGATGTTGTCCAAATGTCAGTGGAAGACCGTCACGCCTCCAAAATCGCCGACTTCTACTTCAGGCGTTTAAATAAGTTTCCAGAACGCTGACTAACAGTTACAATTAACGGAGAAAATTAAGTTTTGGGTACAATTTTAAATTCAATGTGAAAAAACCATAACTCTTTCTAGAATAGTAAAGGATCCCGCCTCAGGCCTCTTATTGTGGTCCAACAATCAAATTGTTTCAAAAATCATTTAATAGTTTTAGTGTATCTCATTACACTCGTATAGTTCTTAAAATGAAAAATTTATCTGTGAATCGGTGGCTCAGTGAAGAAGTTCGAATAGTCTAGAGGCAAAACATTTGTGAATAGTAATCAACAAAATTCTCCTCAGGCTCGACAAGTAGTGGCTTTTCAAGTAGTCGCAGTTCTTGTGTGAAACCCGGACCCATCGATAACTCCAATCTGATAACTGTCTCGCCCTTCAAGAATGTGCGAACATTAACCGGCGAAGGGGGGCAAATTAAACGCAATACGCCATTAGTACAAAATCATGATTTCGAGCTAGTTCCAAAATCATTGTGGAAAGCTTTAAATCGTTGGTATGGGGACAATTTGCCATTGCCGAGGCAAGTAAGTATGAAGTAACCGTTGATGTGCTCTATCCAAATGACGAATTTATATTTGAAGGTTATTCAGCCGCCGGATCAGGCCGACGTCGAATTGGAGTTATATCCCTTAAGTTTGCGTATCTTGATACATCATAACAACAATATGTCGGTAAACAGTTGGAGTTCGGTTTCAGGTAGTTGTGTTTTACCTTTTAAAATTTACACTTAAGCTCCATTCCATTTAAAAACACAACAACAGGAGAATATCGTCAGATTTCATCTGGTGGAGGCTACATGGCAATATCCTCTCCCAGTATGCTGCAGCCACCGAAACGCTACTTAGCGTATATTGCGGCATTTAGTCGCTTAGCAACAGTACGGCAAATTGCGGAGTTTTTAGGCGGACAACTTCGCTTGAAATACGAAGATATCCGACTGTGGCATATTCCGGCCGAATCTGTAGATAATAATGGAATTCTGCTAGAGGAGGAAATGCTCACCTTGCAGGAACTTTATGTTCAGGATAATGATCAACTGTTGTTGGAGATACGAAATAAGGACTTAACATGGCCAGAAGAACTGAGAGCTCTGGTGTTACCTCAAAACACACCTAGCGATCAGAGACTGGCACGGCCAAGGATTCAGTCAGTTCATCCGCAAGGTGCTACTGGCTTGCACAATCTTGGCAACACATGCTTTATGAATGCTGCGCTCCAGGTGCTCTTTAACACTCAACCCTTAGCCAAGTATTTCCATAAAGACATGCATTTGTTTGAGCTGAATGCGAACAATAAATTGGGCACCAAAGGACAATTGGCCACTCGTTATGGCGAACTTCTGAAAGAGGTAGATAGTATTCTCCACAATAATAAATGTCTCAGATATTTTAAATAATCGAATCAAAATTCATAGGTTTGGAACTCGCATACGCGCTCTGTGGCTCCGCTTAAGTTGCGAATTTGTGTAAATAAACATGCGCCACAGTTCGCCGGCGGTGGACAGCACGATTCGCAAGAGCTACTTGAATGGCTTTTGGACGCTTTGCACGAAGATCTAAACAGAGTAACTGAGAAGCCTTACAGAGAGCTGAACGATTCAAATGGTCGGCCGGACAATGAAGTAGCTGCAGAAGCGTGGTCCCAACATCATGCGCGAAATCAATCTATCATTACCGACTTGTTCTACGGACAGCTGAAATCAAAAGTTAGTTGTTTATGCTGCGGCAACGAGTCAGTGCGTTTTGATCCATTTAGTTTGCTGAGTCTGCCGCTGCCCGTAGAAAGTTTTATTTACGTCGAAGTTTTGGGTATGTTTGAGAATATTCATGATAGGCAAATAGATGTGCCGATAGGGTATACACAAAAACCGTATAGAAGCTTATAGTGAAGAGTAGAGTAAATCCAAAATGGTTCATGTTCAAGAAATGTCGAATGGCAAAAGCTAAAAAAAAATATATTGAGACCTTGCTGACTCTACAGCAAGTTAGAATAAAAGTGGCATTGAGTATCATTCAATCAACATAGCAATTTTAATTAATGCATTCTGGCGATTTATATTAACGAATTAGAACGTTTCCAGAGACGCCTTTAATGTTTATTTGCAGTTATTCTTCTTGACGGTTCGGTTCCGACTAAATACGGCTTGAGGCTTAATACTGAATCCACATACTTGAATTTGAAGTGTACATTGGCTCCTTTGTGTTGTTTAAATCCGCAATTTATGCTTGTGTGCGAGGTATCTAATTCGCAAATTCGTGAATTTCTCCAAGATGGTGAAAAGATAAAAGCATCGACAGCGAAAGATCTGTACGTGTACCAACTAGCCGGAGAGTGTAATGTTCAGTCTCATACCAGTTCGACAATGAGATTAAATAACAATGGTCTTGAAGAAATTCAACGCATTTTAGGTCTGACAAGATGATATATTTTTTGTTCGCCAAAAATCAGTTACGTTTTAAATGTCTGTTAACTTTTATAGATCAAGAAACTACGAAAAATGCTTGTAATGTCATTTTGCAAAACACTATGAGAACTGACGAACAAAACAACAATGCAAACGGGATCCAATCATCATCCCACTTTCAAAATAATGAGCAAAGTGATGATAATGGAGTTATTGAAGTGAACGATGAAGCATCATCGAAGGTAAGATGGTGCTTTGGGAACATTTTGTGCATGCCCCAGAATTTATTATGCTTCAAGGTACGATTCGAAATACGAAATACTATTTAACATTTACATATAAATTGAATAAACACAGATCAAAATTATATATATTTGGTCGAGTACTCAATTTTCCGATACGCAGGAATTTTTTTTCATTTAAAAATTATTATGAATAAAAATAATAATTATATATAGTAAATATTTTTCTGTAGTAACCCAAGTAATCCTTAATCTATTTTCTCATGACTTGTCTTTCATTAACCATACTGAATACAACTTAACTAAATAGACCGATTGTTTCCTTTGCATTAGCTTCTATACGTTGCTGATCACGATCAGTAGGCTCGCTTTACCACGCCAACAAACATACGATATATCATTGCCTTCTTCTTTATATTATTTAGCCACTAATCTTTTTGTACAATTAAAATATTTTTAAATTATCAGCCAACAGAACTGAGCACAAGATACGTGGATAGAGAGTTACTCTCGGCAAAAAGTGGCATGTACAATTCATTACATAATAACGTGCCCGGAGATAATACCGTAGCATACAGAGAGGTGGCCCAAGATCCAATACATACTTGCTCGCACTATCAAGTACCAGAACGAAAAGAGGCCGGCGCCTTACCCACAATAGCCGCCAGTGATGATCGCACCGTGATAAAGGAAATAGAGCTTCGTAATTACCCTGCAAAAAGTAGTTTTTTACTAGGTTTAGGTAAATCAATTGACGATTCTAATCATTTGTTTTCGCACATACCATACCACTACCACTATCTATGCAAAGCTGGAAAATATTTGGTTGCTGTCCACAGAAAAATCACCCGTCAAGACACCTACTTTCTCTCTCATCACAAGACTCGGCCCTGCTTATTCGGTGTTCCGCTCCTGGTACCAAATTGTAAGCGAGGAACGCAAAAGGATTTGTACTGCGCCGTTTGGCTTCAGGTTAGGCGGTTGTTGAGTCCGTTACCGATTACGAAGGATCAGTCGAACCACGCCGCAGATTGGTAAGTAACAGCATGAAATAATTATGCCTACATATATAGAACTGTCTGAATTTCAGTTTATTCATAGTTTAAGTTAAGTTTTCTGAAAATTATACGATATGTCCCAAACCCAGTGTAGTGCCTGTGCCACATACATGACCCATAAATATAAACATTTAAATAAATAAAGGTTTACAAAAGCTAGCATATAAGAAAAATCATTTAAAAAGGACTGCATATTCCAAAATTAATCAATACTAATTATGAATCCAAGTGAGACAGTAATTTCTGTATTCTTAATACTATCAACTTTCTCCAGAGCTCAGAAAAATATGGAGTCCTAACAAAGCTTAGTTTAAATCGGCTTAAGAGAAGCTATTAGTTAATATTTTTCGCATGGAAATAATAGAGTGGAAAGCTCAGTGAGTACTTAAAATGAGCTTAAAACTTAAATGCTTAGAAAATTACAAAATTTTTTTTCGAAACCTAGAGCTCGTCTCGCGAAACTCCTTACTCTGACATCCGTGAAGCATTACACCAGACTTGTTTTGAGTAATGCGAAACCTAATAGGGTGTTTCCATAAAAAGGAATTAGCTGGATTTATACAAATCTTGGATTTAGGCATAAAATGTTGCAATTTTTTGTTCAATATTTCTTTGAAATGTGAGAGTTATTTCTGCCCCAGCTTGTACTCTTCTGCGAGTACTCCCGACTTTGGTTTCACCAGGTGGTTTTATTCCTTCATAAGATGATGCCGACCATCTGTTACTACGAGCTACATCGGATTGGTGTAAGAGAGAACAGTGTGTCGTCTTAAATGCATTAACGGTTCTTAGAAAGTTAACTACTTTTCCTTTAAATTGTTGGTTTTTTATAATTATTTGGAATTTATTTGAATTTTATTTAGTGACGACAGTCTCGGATATAATTATCCGTTCACACTAAGAGCGGTGAAGAGAGATGGCTTGAATTGTGCCTTCTGTCATTGGTCGAGCTTTTGTCGAGGATGCGAAATCCAATGTAATAATGATTCCTTTTTGGAAGACAGCGAGCAGATTGGAAAAGCCAACTTAAGTAACTTGAATAGATCTCTATGAAGTATTGTCTAAATGTCTGTTACGAAATTCTGTTAGACGTTCAGGAGGAGCCAATTTATGACTGTATGATGAATGTAACCGTAGCTATTGATTGGGATCCGACAGCCTTACACTTGCGGTATCAGAGTTCTCTGGAACGCGTGATTATTTAACTCACCTTTTATATGTTAGTGCAGAATTTCTGAAAATTTTTTTTTAATCTTTAGCTTTGGATTGATCACAAAACCTTGGAGATATGCCGGAAAAAGCAAACAGAACCAATTGATTTAAACCACTGCCTGCAAGCGTTCACCTCAGAGGAAGAATTGGAACAATGGTATCACTGTAGTTATTGCAAAGGTAACAAGCCAGCCACCAAAAAATTACAAATTTGGAAACTGCCACCGATATTAGTACGTACCATCCATCCTCTGAGAATTGGATAATGTATTTCAAATATGTCAAAAAATCTCCAAAAGGATTGTTTTCTAGATATTTCACTTGAAGCGCTTTAATTGTGTCAACGGAAAATGGATTAAATCACAGAAGGTCGTCCATTTTCCATTCGATGATTTCGATCCAACACCTTATCTGGCATTCGCGCCACAAGAAACCATTCTACGCCACAAGGAACTCACCAAAGAACAAGAACAAGTGTTTACGTGTTCCAGCCGAGGGCAAGATCAATCAGTTGCTGATTACTCAAATGAAATAGGACAAAACAAAGCCGAAAAAACAAAACAAACTATCACAGCCGTCTCGGAGTCCGAGTCCGATTGCCAGCAAGGGCTTACGAATACTGAGTATTTCCCAAACGATACTTCTCTGACAGTCAATAAGGTAATAGCTTACATGGTGCACTTCCTTTGATTATATTCCAGCGATTGGTAATAACTTATATTCCGCAATAAAGGTTGACAATTGCATGCCAAAGGTTATTAACGACATTGATTTCGCGTTCAATACAAAGCGTGAGGTCAGTTGTGAGGAAGGAAGTTATGAGACTAAGACTCCGTCGCAGTCTGTATCATTATCTAGTTTTACAAAGACAGAAATTGTTGTCGGTAGCAATCTTCATGACTTTCATCAACACAAATTGGAAAACCCAAATGATTATTTAGACCCTAAATACAAATTATATGCTGTTGTTGTAAGTAGAATGCGTGAAATTTAAGATTTTTATATTAAAATTTGAATTTTGTTGTTTTGATTATTTTGTTAGTCACATTCCGGCATGTTGAATGGTGGTCACTATATTGCTTACGCTGCCAATTCAAATGGTTCGTGGTATTGCTATAATGACAGCTCCTGCAGAGAGACCTCAAACCCACCAAGCATCGATCCCAGCTCTGCATATTTACTGTTTTACGAACGTAGAGGTTTAAATTATGAGCCATACTTGCCCAATATTGGCGAAAGAACTTTGCCATTTCCAGAATTATTGTTGGACGCTGATGATGGGGAGAACGATCTAAAAAAACTTTGTTTAATTTCTTAACGACTTCGAATGATGGATGTGCCTTGTTTCTTTACAGGAAGGAATCAAATTAAATAAGTAATAATCACATTCAGGCATCAATGCGATTTAATATGCAGCGCGTTAAATCGATTGCAATGTGGTACATTGCCGTCGAAATAATATCACTGTTTTGAGGCGGTTATTTAGTTAATATTCTACAGCAGAGAGACGAATGTACGTGATTACTTATAAAATTCAAATATGCGTGGAACGAGGCCTTTCCATATATGTATGTGCACGCACTCGTATTCAAGTACAAGCACTTTGCTTTGCTCATGTTGAGATACGCTAATCATTATAATATCGAGCTTCTTATTTCTATTTATTTTGATTAAGCAGGAAATGTGTAATTTATTCTCTTGATGCTTCCGTTTTATATGTATATAAATATATGTACGTGAATTACTATACATATTTTAAATACATAACGGTACTACCGAAGAACATACAACGTAAAGAACGAGCATCTCATGTAACCCAACTTTTTTCATACGAATTTTTTCATGAGAGTCCAACATGACCCTCTCTCGCTATTCATATAGCGACCGGAACTCATAGTCCTTTTGGCGGAACGTTGTCCGGTTGCTGATCAGTGTTGTCAATTGAGCTGTTTGGCCAGCTTTAGTGTACAAACACTACACACACTCTTCCAATCAGAGCGCTTAGAACAAAAGGGTTTGACAGCTACTATGTAACCTTGAGATCTCACAGAAAATCAAAATAGATTCTGCTCTGACAATCTGTCTAATATCTAAGAATTAGACTCCTGGCCAAGAAGCCGTTGCATATTGTTTGTGAGCAAATGACAAAAGCAGATTAGACGCCGTTGGACGCAAGGGTAAGTGTTTTAGATCTTGTGAAATAAGGAGAACACTGTCAGATAGCATGAGTTTAATTTGAATACCATTTTTTCGTGCCTCGCATCTTAAGTGCTGTATGTTAAAGTTTTAATTGGATAAAAGAGTGAAAGCAGTGAGAAAAGTTTTATTGTCTCGGCTTCTTGCTGTTGCTGCCTCTCGCATCGAATAATTGAAGCAGGCCGAAAAATTAATCCAGTCCTAGACTGAGATGCGCATTCTATATTTAAGGTTCTTTGGATTGATTGGATTGATATCGCAGAATCAATCATTTTGCGCGTATGGACGGTTCTTTTGCCATATCGATTAAATTTTCGAATTTGTTTAAAATATTGGTGCTTTTTAGCACAAATATTTATATTTTTTTTATTTTTCTCGATTTTTCGCTAATCGATTTGGCAACTGATTAACTGGTAATAAAATTATAGTGTCAATATAACCACAATCTGCAATTCATTCGACAAAAACCATTCGATTCCTTCGTAATTAAACTTAATAAAATTATTAAATGTAAATAATTAACGCAGCAATTTTGTTAATATTAAGAAATATATTCAGCATAAGGATATGTATGTTCTCTTGTAATTTTTAATTTCTACTTATGTATGTATTTTTAAAGCTTTTGATACTGTTCACTTTGTCCTTTTACTTTGCTTAAAAGCAAAAACGCCATCTGTTCCAAAGTTGTACGATATAAATAAGATGCATACTATATAAAAAATATATACAGTATAATTTCAAAAAACCTTTAATTTCGATTTATTTATTAAATACATATGTACTACTAAATTTAAAGTGTTCCATATACGGTTGCAGTTTGAATTATATTCAGTCAACAATTGAGCAGTTTTTACTATTAAAAATTTACTATTTAAGCTGTTATGGTTTTAAATCATCGGAAGTTTACTAAATTCAAAATACATTTCTACAAATTGGACAGGTCGATTTACTGCTTGTCGTGAACCATTTATACTAGAAAAAGAAAAGTAAATGGTGAATAACAAATTAAATGTTAAACCTTCGTTTCTTTCGCGGGCAACGCTTACCAAGCAAGGACCATGGAACTTCTTTTTGCATGTCTTGCATGTTAATTTGGGCAACTGACAAGTGTCCTGATGAATTACGGTGTAACAAACGTAGCATTCCTCAACACCCTCGAATTTCTTATCCAGATTCTTCTTCCAGAGGGTTAAGCCGTCGTAAATAGAGCCATTCTACAATATACTCAAATAATCAAGCATGACCAACGAAATGTTTTTTGTCAACCTGATGTACCTGATGAGTTAGAAATATTGTGAGCTGCATACCGGTATTGCGCGAAGACGATCGTCCTCCAATTTGTTTGGTGACTTCCACTTTTACTGAACCCAGCGGATGATTCTGAGCTAAAGTTATTGCAAGTTCCATACGTGCCTCGTCGATAGAATAAACAGCCAATACTTCACGTGTCGAACTATGTATAGTTATCTGTTTGGAAACAATTAGTGAACAGAGTTTAAATACATTAGAGAAGTAAATCTTGTAAAGTGCAAGATGCTGGACGCTAAAATGTACTACAAGTTTAGAACGATTTCGGCTCAAGTTTGAATCGTTTTATAAACGATTACAAGCCGTCCCACTGAAAGCGTTTGATAGTTTATCTTGCTATATATACTAGTGATGGGACAATGCCAAAATTTGTAACGATTCCGATACGAATCTCGCTGCTTTCTTAAAAATTCCGATTCCTCAAATGAGTTAAATTCGAATTTTTCAGAACTTTTAGTTAGTATGTGAAACAGAATTCTATTAGAGAGCTGCACAAGACATTTTTAAGGGTTGTTCAGACGTCTTGAAAGTTTCAGGGGTTGTCTAAAGTGCTTCCATTTGCTTTTAAATCAAGCGGTGACCTTCGGAAGGGCTGCTGAAAACAATATCTGCCTCCACATATGCCTCATGTGTCATGCCACATATCAAGTCACTGCTTGATTCAAAATCAAATGGAAGCAAAATGATGCTATATCAGTTTCAAGTCTTTCAAGACGTCTTGTAAAGCTCTAAGATATTAAAATATGATATTTAAAATATTGTGTAATGGCTTCTCCGATGTACCTGCATATTTTCGTGCTTATCTTTTTTGCTGCTTAACGCTTTCAGCTCTTCATTACAAATGATAGTCGAAACAAAGTTTGTTGTTAGTTTGTCAACGAAAGTCTTCTGCCGGGACTGGCAGGTGTTCCACCACCTTCGCACTACTGCGGGCAATTTTCGGAGGACCTCAGTGTACAGGTGACAAGCATACTTTTCCACAGCTAAATTTCGATCTGAAAATTTTCATTTCATTGTAAACTGTCAGCAGATAAATATAAAAATTGTAAACAATTTGATTCCAATTTTACGGAAAATATAGAAAAATGGCTTCAACCTTCGACAAAATTCCAAGTGTAATAGAAATTCCATTGCAAGTGGAACCGGAGTCGACCGTTACCAAAGAATTAGAATCAGCCAAACAACTCATTGACAATCGTTTAATCAAATGTAAGCCGATCGAGCCCTTGTACACACTACCAGAGAAGAAGCCAGCAAAGTTCGTCTATAGATTCTTCTGCGTCTGCCCGCGCTATCAGCCTAACTATTTGTGCAAGCACTCTGGCAACATCGTAATCGACAGAGATGTTCTGACCAAGGCGGAGCATTTGTGCTATTTGGCGCAACCGCGGGAGAACTATGCGGCGCATCGTAAGAACCCGCGCTTTTACCAAAAGAAAGTGATTCTGTCTAACTGCACCTCGCGCATTGAAGAGCTTGCCAAGCCGGATATTAAACGCGTGAAGGGTACTCTGGAGGGATATTCCAAAATACTCCCAAAAAAGCAGCGAAAAGGTTTGATGAAGCGTTTAGAGAAGAAGCCCGAAGTCGCCTTTACTTCGATAAATGTGGCTTTGAATTATATTGGCGAAGAGCGTCGCCTGCAAATGGTAGCCAACACAATGGAAAGGCGGCGTTGCAAAAGAATCAAAAAGAACATCATTAAAAAACAGCGAAAACAAATAAAGAAAATAATATGTGTGTTGTTTGAGGAGATGAAGGACTTTTTGCTGAACGATCAATTTCTTATTGACGAACGTTCTACACTCTGTTCGGTCATACTAGAACAAATTAAAGAGTTTACAGGTAAAAGTCCTGATGAAAGTTTTGCTATTTTTTATTATATCGTTTTTCTCCTATCTCCAACCAAAGGCAAATTTTATTATATTCTTACTTCTCTTGATCCAATCATCTCAGTTGTACATAAACCGGGCACGTGGGGCCCACACAAAACACTACACTACGATTTCACAAATTATACGAGAATAGGTATCTCTTTGAATAGTAAAATCGCACTAAAAGACTTCTCTCCTTTCAGATAAGGAATTTTACACGACCAGCAATTTGAGGGAATACCAGCATATTTTGGCCAACAACTTAACCGTTTGGATTAACAAATTCCTATCGAATCTGAATATACACGTTAGTCCACAATCCCAGCAGGGTGAACCGTCCGCCGAAGAGAAGAAACTACACGAATCCTATCTTCCCATCAATGACTTCATTCCGTACCCAGAAGAAGAGGAATGCATGGGTGATGACGATGCGCAGTGGGAAAATTTTGAAGAGGGTTTCGAAGAAGAACCTTATCGAGGCGGAGATGGGCAAGCAGATTAAACGCCCATCTAATGCGTTTACAACTAATAACATACCCTTGATTTGATTCCATGTTAATCCCTTAAAGGCATCTGTAGAGATGCTCTTTGCGTCGTAGTTCTTTAAAATTTCAACAGGCATTGCGCGAAAAAGAAAATGCAAGAACGTCTGAAAAATACATAAATATACTGTCTTAGAATTTTTTAACTAGCACTTTCTACTTTTCAATTATCGTACCTCTTCGTAACGCTTTTCATTCAGCCAATTCGTATATAAAGATCTCAGTGTAATGGGCGAGTTTTCGCAGGCGTAGATAATACAGTCCCACAAGAGCAGAAAGGGCAGCCCATCAGACCGATCAACCGGCTTCAGTTCGGCAATTTCTCCAGTTTTGAAACTTTTTAAAAAGGTATTGCGTTATGCACTTATGCATTTCTGTATGAGAATTATTCGCTACAATAGATATTTACTTGAAATCGTCCAAGTATTTATACACTGATGTTCCAAAGCTTTCGATATACTCCGAGAATATATTCAGAAAATGCCAATCTGTGGGCATGGCTTTGGATTCGGAAGTCTCAATCCTATTCTCGTAACTCTGAACATCGAGTGGAATATAATGCGCCGCGATTTGCCTAAGAATATGTACACAGATCGTGCGCACGCAATGACTGCTATGGGAGAGATTTTTCAGCAAAAATCGTACAACGTCTTCAATAGGTTTCTTAGCTGAAGCTTTATGGAACTGTAATTAGAATAACTATTTATAATTAATGTCAATGTCAATAGCTATGATCTCACGCACGTTAAAAATAAATCCATAATTAATGTTCTCCATCGCCGGTGTAATGACTTCCAAGAAAGCATTATAACATGCAGAATGGCCAGAGGTTAATTCTGAAAATGTAAGTTCTCAGTTCGATTTTTATCCTTCTGCTTTTATATTATGTACCTTGACAATCAACTAAATTGCAATATGACTCAAACAAAACCAAATTAATCTCGCGTGAAAATAAGTTCTCCCATTCGTCGATGACATTCTTCAGGAACTCGGTAGAACTCTTTTGTTTTTCGCTGTTAATAAATTGTGTAAGTGCACAAAAGAGCTGAAACACGGCCGCTATGAAAAGTGCAACCTGTGATAATGTGATAATAAATTAGTAATCAATTTTTAATGGCCTTCGTTAAACTAGTTCGAATTTTCCTTAAAGTTGTGTACACTATTTTGTAAAAAATATTCTCTTTGTTAACCTAAAATTACTTACTTAAAGTCGTAACTTGTAGTATTTACGAGTATTATAAACCAGTTATCGAGAAATAAGTCTTTGCTTTATCTTCTGTCCATTGCTTACATGTGGATGATGGTTCATACTTACATGTGGATTTTGAAAATGTGTTTTGCTCTTTAAAACACTGAGTACCCATGAAGCGAGACCGATCCGGACGGTGTCCCACGTTTTGATGGTGAATTCGTAGGGAAATTTAATGATGCCTTCTCTCAGAATATTTATATATTCCACAGTATCGATAACATTCGCAATGGCTTGCTGATGCATTTCCCTAAAGTTATTGCATAATTATTGTAATTTATGCAAGGTTCAAGCATCGAATCTTAACGCACACACACACATTGTAATCGTTTTTAAACTTACACATTATACGAGCATTCTTGCAATTTCTTCATTTCAGATATTTCCAAGATAAATTTCAGTGTTTGCGCAATTATATTGCGATCCATCTTGTCGTTGTAATCTGAATTGAAGTTATTTTGCACCAGGCAGCGCAATAAGGCAGCCTTCATCCAGTCACTCCTCAACTGCAAGCTCATCACAGGCATTTCTGTCGTAATCACTTTGTGTTCCAATTTCGGAAGTAAAAACTGATGAAAATTAAGTTGAAAAGGATGAGTTCATCGCGTAGGATTTCATTAATTGCCTATTATATTATCATGTACCTGCAATGCATATATGTACGTTCCTGGCGAGTTTTTGGATAAGAGCAGCTCAGTCAGGTCTTCGAAGAGTAAAATGGAAGCATTTTCTTCAAATTGATAGTATTGATTTATATGAACTAAATACAATAAGTTTCTGGTCGGTGAGACATCAGCTTCTTTTGTAGCTTTATCCAACATGCGTTCCTTCAGAATAAGCATGAAATTTTCTGGGCCGTTATGTAGAAACAATTTAACCATTTCTGAAAGTTGTGCAATAAGCATTTCCAAATTCGGCGGAATCTAAAATGAATATCAAACTTGATATACACACAACACCGATTATAAACTGTATAAGATGACTGTTTCGTTTTAGATTTCTTGTTAGAGCTTGCGCGAGGTGATGCTGCTGCTTTTTCATAACTTACTCTATGTACATACATTCATACCTGTAATGAAGTGCTAAGCAGTGAATCTCCAACCGCTGCCACGCTGATGCATTTCAAGGCTTCATTATAAAGCACTGTAGGCCATCGATTGGAAATATCTGATGTCTTTTGAGCGACGTTATGCACAATAGAATCCTTGTCGCTCTTGCAACAATCAGCTAAATATTTTCGTGAAGGTTCGCAAACTAATTTGTACACAATGCAACAATTTAGAAACACTTTACGAAATATCATAAGCATTTCTGCATTCTCCAAGCCTTCATATGCTAATTCTTCACCTACAGAGACTCTGCCTTCTAGAGCTTCTAGAAATGAGCAGACATTTTGTATTTGTTTGATAAGTCTGGTAAACGTGCCGCAGGGATCCGCTTCGAAAAACTCTTCTATTAGTGAGTCTATTTTCTGCAGACGCTGCTTTTCATCTTCTATATGGACGGCCGAGCAATTAATGAATCGCGTGATAGACGTAGCAATTGACTCCGAAACATCTGCCGTTAATTGACATTTTCCTGTGAATTCTTCCACGATGGTCTTGCATTCACGAAGTAACTGCGCGTCAGCTAAAATATCTCGACTTGAGAGAGCATCCTGCCAACATGTTGAAACCTCCCACATTGTGTCTTCAGAAATGGAATCTTCTGCGATATGTTCGATTGAGAGCTTGAATAAAGTCAAAAAGAGATGACGTTGAAATGCTGAGGAAGTGTTCTCTCCACTGCAGATAACCGGCATAACTTGAGCAATGAAACTGCCGCATGTGGCAGCTCGTGGATTTGTCTGCCATTCTGTCAAGGGCTCGCTTAATAAATTCAGAATTACTTCGGCAGTTTCTCGGGTTATGGGAATAC
Organism: Conops quadrifasciatus; assembly: GCA_949752815.1. Taxonomy (NCBI): domain Eukaryota; kingdom Metazoa; phylum Arthropoda; class Insecta; order Diptera; family Conopidae; genus Conops; species Conops quadrifasciatus. Next base: position 19,248,235 of record OX457079.1, read on the forward strand.
CACCGGCTTCATTTTGGAAGAAACATTTCCGTAACAAGCTCAGAGAGTCTGCAGAATTTTCGGTGAGCACGCTTTTAGCTACCGCAATCGCTATTAGGCTTGCATCGCGATTGGAAAGCATTGCATACACTTCAGGCTCAGCAATCAGCGGATTTGAGAGTAGGCGGTTAAGTACCAAGCGCTGGATGGTAAGGCTCGATATCTATAAAGTAAACCAAGACATGGGACAACTCTATCAGCTTTGGCGATTTATTCTTACCTTCAATAAGTGTCCTTTAATGAAATGAAGTCTCTCTTCTTTGCTCAAAAAATTTAGTAATTCAAAAGTTAAAGCGATAGCATCATCACAGGCGGCATCATCTAAGTCATTCATAATTTTTAAAAATATATTAAGTGTGCCTTCAATGGTTCCATCGTCCGAGATTCGTTTGTAAAATTCACAGTCGTTAAACACCTGAGACAGTTTACGAATTTTGGGAATATAAATTGATCCCTGCTTGAGCGTACAATTATCCAAGCACAAGCGGATAATCTGAACGACTAGTTTTTTAAGGTCGCTTTCAATATAAGAAGCTAGTGCCGATTTCCTCCGCAAAGGATCCTTGTAACAGACCACAGATTTTTCCACAGTAACGTTTTCATTTCTAGACATATTTAATTTGTCTTTACAAAACGATTCGGGGCCAATTCGTTTCTCATTGTCACTGCCACTGTCTTCTCGTAATGCAAATTTTACCTCTTGTTCTTCCACTTTTGAACTAACGAAATACAACCTATCAATTAATTCAATAACGCTATCAAAAAACACTTCATCTCCTTTCCGCTCGAGCCCATCAGTAATAAATGAAAGAATGCCATTCCAAAAAGTATAAACCAACTCTTCAAATAGTTTTGAAGCTCTCGCAGACTCTGCCCACGATGAAATCAAGGTGGATGTGTGAGTCATGGCAAATTTAGAAACAGAGCCCACCGCTATCTTCAAACACCAGGTTAGCAAATCAATCACATTTTCCACCAACAGCTTTTGAGCCACTGCTTTTAGAGACAGAACGACGTCAGCTTCAGCAGACTTTTCTCGAATGTCAACATTAATTCTCTGCACTACGTAATCAACACATTCAAAATAAGCTGAGAAAATAGATGAGTATTCTGCCTTGGTAGCGTTTTTCAAGGAGGTTAAGCCTTCCTTAATATTATCGATGAAACGTTTGTGGAAATCAGTAATTCCAGCACCTTTAATAGAATCTTGAGGTATTTTAGTAATGAATGGAAGCAAGTTTGGATAAACCGCAGTAATATTTCTGTTGCATCTGTCGCGTAATAGAGCAAAAAGTTTTGGTATCACAGACTTCTCGAAGTTAACAATCTCATACCTAAGAACATATAATGTTATATTCAGAGGGAAAAACTTAAAGCAAAAAGAGATGCATTTTTCTGGCATAGACTGGAAAAGGATTAGTTATTCTAACTAGAAACAAAGTCAAGTAAATTGAAAAATTGTAATGTCATTGCTCTAAAACCGCAATTAAAATACCAATATTTATAATCCGGAAAATTCATTAGTTTCTGATAACTATACAGACCTTTCTTCTTTATATGCACCAAAAGAATGCATTCCGTTTCTTAAATAAATCAAATATTACCAATCAATGAACATTGTCTGTATCAATAGAATACAACTCCATACAAGTGAAGCAATAACCGGATCAGATTCTCCCATATTTTGAAAAATAACCGAAATTATATGCTGCTTAAAAGGGGATAAGGTTTCTTTTAGCTGCGTAGTCTGTAAGATACTGTGCAGAACTTCAAACCACGCGGTTCTATTAAAATACATTGGATGGTGTTTGTTCAGAATATATGCCAGCAATTAATACCAACCTGACTTTAGAGTCTTTAGATTTGGAAAAACTCCAGAATTTCGAATTTGCCAACAGGTCTTGTATGCTTTGTCGTGCTTCCTCATTTTCGTCACCGCGCGACAACTCCAAAAAAAATGAAAGTGTCTTTAAGCTGCCATGAACGACGTGTTTGTACCTCTGATCAGCTTCTTCTGGATTATTGGTTTTCGATGAAGAAATGCTTGCCACCGTGTGGAATGTAAGATTTCGCGTAATATATTCCAAAATTTCAGTTTGACAATGAATGCAAACCTCCCGCACTCTGTTGGTGTTGCTGGCAAAGGTACATTTGAGGCCTGCGCTGGCAATGCTTGCAGCAGGTGCGTAGTTGTCAAAAGTGCTGGCAAGCCACACAGGTACCAGTTGCTTCAGGTACGGCGCTATCGACTTTTTGCACTTTAATGCGATAACCTTCATTACTCCCTGAGTACTTTCCCTCACACGATGATCAACGTCGATCGCGAGATTGTGATATAACTTTGGCCATAGCGGAAGAGTTTTCTTTACACTGTCCACGTCATATGTTTGGAGTAGTTCCCTAAACTCCTGTAGTGCTTTCACTTTTGTAACAGGATCCTTCTTAGACATCTTTCGCAGAATAACCTGCAGCTGTGGATCATTGCTGGAATCCACAAATTCTGTTTTACTATCACTAAAGCCAGGGGCAAAAGGGACTAAGCCATGTTGAGCATGAGCCGAAAACCCAACAAAACAATTGGCAGCAGGGCCGAGAAGCTCAGCGCTTCGACTGCTGTTGGACGGCTAAAAGGGTAAACGTATTCAATTATATTGGGCTTACTACGTATTTCACAATATTTACCCTGGCATTGTTTTTCACCCGTGCTTGCTTGGACTTTCCACCCATATTCACGCAGAAAATTTAGATCTCCTTACCAACTCTATGTCAGAGACAGTCTTTGGTTCCTGTTTCTACTTTCTCAGATAAATCAAATCAAAAGACTTCCAATAAAATCGAAAAGAAATATTCAATATTGGCAGAATGGTTTTCAGTTTAAGGGCCACATTTCCGATCTACTAACGAAACGGTTGTCTTCGATACTCTTTTTTATTATCGCTTCGTTTACATTTTCCTATTTTCGATCAACGAAAATTTTTTTACGCTAACGTTTGCTTACTTTCCTACACCACTTTCAACACTTCTTACGTTTTCGTTTACAATTTATATATTTATTTCCAAAGAACGAAGCAAAAACGTTGAAATGTCATACGAAGCGATAGATTATAATCATTCGTTTCCATATTGCGGTTCTTTTTTGAAAACTTTTTGGTTATATACTCTAGAAAGTTTAAAGTTAATTAATTGCAAAGCATTAACTTAGCGTGCGTTCACCGGCGTTAGATCGACTTTGCAGAAACTTTACGATAAAAGCTCTCACGACGCACGAGGTGGTTTTTCCGAAACGAAATTGCGCGTATGGTGGGGTGTGCGTTTGCCTGCAAAAAATTGTTAACATCTGTACCGAACACAAAGTAGTCTTTTCGCATCTATGAAAATGGTATTAAAAATGGCATTTTGGCGAAACAATTTGCGTGCTCTTAATAAACTCACAGACTAAAGGCGAAATCCAATAAAAACTTTAAAAACATTACAGTGAAAAAATAAAATTCTGAGAGTCACTAACTATTGAATCGTCTCCAAACTGCATTGCAAAAAACAACAAAGAGACGATTTTTGTTGTTGTTTGTAATGCAGTTTCGAGACGATTCAATAGTTAGTAAATCTCAGAATACCCCTGTAAGTTTTCCCAGCAGTTCTTTCCACAAAAAATTTTTAAAGCTACTGGCAACTCTTTTAATGTATTCATTGATGTCGAAATGTCAAACGTGCGCAAAAGTTGAAAATTGGTTAACTCAGGCGTCGGTTCGCGCGTTTACGTGATTCAGAAAAATTTACGATATAACGCGTGAGGTCGGACTTCGGTTTGTCTAATAAGATTGCATGTTTCCAACATTAGCTGTCAACGCATGCATGTACGCACCACCGCGCCATTGTGGTTTCGGCTTAAAGAAACCACTTTATAACTCTCGAGAAAGAGAGAGAGAGAGAGCAAAAAGAACAAGTGCAAGTTCTGTCAAAAATCGGCTCCAACTTTTTCTGCGAGCTGTATTTGGACAGTTTTTTGACATAAAGTTCAAACTACTCTCCAAGTTCGGAGTTTGAGTTTGAAAGAAAGAAACAAACCTATTATTTATTAATATTATCAGTACACAATGCTTACGATCCTTGAAAAATACCTTAATACCTTAAAAGTGATTTACAAAAGTAGAATAACATTGTAATGGATTTTATAAGGGTGGCTACCCTATTTTAATTGTTAAATTACCGGAGCACATGCCGAGAAGTAATCACAAGTACAAGTTTATTTACATTACCTTTCTAAAGTTGTTTGTATCGACAAGAGATGACAAAATTCATTACTTATTACAACCTTTGTCCACTTCATGATCCAAACGATTTCCTAGGTTTATCCCAAGATCATGAAGAGGGTAGAATAATTACAACTTTTGGAAGAAATGTGATCGTTATGCAGGTAAGAGATGGGTCTACTTGTAAATTGACCATTAACAATGTTGAATTTCATTATAGTATTTTTAAAATAATTTAGTTAGATAATCAGAAACAAATTAGAAGTTGGTCCACTTTGGAAAAACTGTCCACAAAAGTAATATATGATCATAATATCCAAAAATACGTGGGATTGTTCGGAAATAGCTACATTCGCTGTTGGGATGAATCAAATTCAGATATAAATAAATGTAGGAAGCTTAAAGTAAGTCAAGACTTTTCACATTAGCCTGTTGATGTTATAAATTGATGATGATTTGCAGTTCCACAAATCGGTTGCTGATCTCGTGAATTTTGAGAAAACAACTTTAGTTGTTTACACGGATGGAAAATGTGAAGAACTGGACTATGCTATAAAGGCGCGAAAAAATAAAGAAACCATTGAAGAGCAATTCGGTTTTATTGAGGCTAATATTTCGGATGTGAAAGTGTCTGTATTTCCCGATGGCAAAAAATGTGTCACCTTATTTAAGAAGAATCAAAATCAGGAAGATTTGATTCTGCTCAAAGTTAATTTTGACAATATAGAAAGCCCAAATTCTTCCAGTGACGTCCAGAAGTACGAAATAAAGCGAGAAAATCTGAACGTAAATTTAGCGGGATACTCAGTTATCGACGGTGATGATGGTCCATTGCTTTTGACTATATGTAAGACTTTTTTTTAACAGTTATATTTTATTGATTCTATTTACAGAAGCATAAATCCACCTGTCGATCAAAACTTTCTATAAAATAATTTTTCTTTATTACGCACACAGGGTCTGACAAACGAATGTTTCTACTGGATCTAAAGGATTCCCTCGATTCAGAAAAATGTCCTGGCAATTTCGTATCGATGTTAAATGTGCTTCGAGTTGACACACCAGTGTCAATAGTAGGTATATCCAGGCACTTTGTCGCAATATATGGATCCAATAGCAGCCAGGAAGGCGCATCTCTGCTGCTCTACAACACTCAGTTCAAGGCCATTAAGGCAAAACAATTCTTTAAAATATATTTCACTTCTTCACGATTGTGGGCGGAAAACGATCACCTCGTAGCTGCTCTGGGACAAAATCTTTCGGTGATAAAATACCGTATTTCCAAAGAACTTTTATCAGATTTTATTGGAACACAATGTTCAAATAGTTTTCAAACACCCTTGGACAATGATCAGATTAATGAGGAGGATGCACTTCAAGAAGGTATTCGGTTTTCGCACTCCAGTCCAGAGGAGAAACTCCTCATACATAATTCGGTAAATTCGGTAAAAAGTTCAAAAACAGATAATATATTTGCTGATGGGAAACAAATTGCTTTCGAATCAGTTTCCAAATTTGATCAAGATTTAAAAATTTTGAATATGTTTGCCATGGATGTGGATGTTGTACAAACGGATAGGTCTTACGATTCTATTCAAGTCAATCTAGCGTCCGACATCCATGACAACGGCTTTTTTACCACTGAAATTCAACTGATTGCCCAGCAACTGGAGAAATGTGGAGCCAGTGAGCACGAAATATCAGAAAAACTCTTATTTGTCCTCGTGAAATGCAATCTATATAAAGATGTTGCGGTGTGCTTGCGTCGCTACACGAACATTCCTGGAAAAGTATTGGCGAAAACTTTGAAATACGTTTTGAGCAATATACTAAATGAAAGAAATAACGCGGAAAAGTTAAGCTCGCACGATGACTTATGCAGTTCTTCTTCGAATCAAATTAGAAAGGAATCAAACAATTGTGCAAATGTACAAAGTTTGGAGGAGTTTTTGAAGAAATACCGCGTCGCACCTTTAGTTAAGGATCTCTTAAATATTCTCAATGCCGTCGTATGTTGCACATTCGATACAGATACCTTTGGTGCTCATTTAAGTAAGGAAGTTGAATATGAACAGGCGCTGCTTATGTTGGAATACTTATACATAATTCTTACGGAGGATTATCGCCATGAACAGGAGCGCGTATTCGGGAGCGAATGGGCTGATGTCGAACCTTCAGTATTTCGCTGGTTCGGAATTTTTTTAAGTACGCATTTCCAAAAGTTGGCTCTCGCAAGGGATACAAATCGGATCGATATACTTTACAAGTGGCATGAAATATTTTTGTTGTACAAGAAAGAAATTGTGGAACTGGAACACGTCGCCTCATTACTCTACAATTTAGTGCAACAGAAAAAAGTATGTAATGAGAAAAATTATTCGAAATGGTATTCGATAGAAGAAGTAAATTTATATTGAAAATGAAGCGTTGTGTAAAGATTGAGCTAATAAAACTAAGTAAACATTTTACTAAAATACAAAATTATATACGAGTATAAAAATGATTCCTAGTTTGTTTGTCGTTCGTTGTACGTATAAATTACTTAACATGTGTTCCTATTATTTAGCTCCAGGGTCACTGAGGTAACCATTTGAAAATTGCAAATGATCCATTTGAGTTCTTACAAGGCTGTAATAATGAACGTAATTAGAATTACAATTTTTTAGTGCACATTTTTTTTACAATAAAGTTTAAAGCTTGAGAAAGTATAAACGAAGGTGGTAGATTGTTTATTGTTGATTATATACCACCATGTTTGTATATATATACCATAAATAGGTATTTTGAGTAATTTTTTGCACTTAAAACTTAAATAATAACGCGTTTTTTGGATTTACGTCTGTGCCTAGTGACCCGAAAAATTATATTTTGATTAATTTCGGCTCACAGCGAAAGCAGGTTGCCGACCTCCTTTCTATGTAGACTATAGAAAGGCTTCGAAAGAAGCTGATTTTAAAATAAACTTTGTAGTATTTTTGGAAAAGGATACAAAATTCAAAGCATTTGTTCCTCGATGCCTCAGGGTAAACTAAATGTTCGACATGGCACTATTGAGATACTTGATCGATAATTGATTGATTGCTTATAAGCTTTTTTTATGGTATCTAGATATAATTAAACAACTGGATAATTGAATGCTCGAATGGACCGTTCAGTTTATGACATTTATACATAAGTATTATTTACCTAAAGTTTTTCTATCTTATATCTTCTGTGTACCATTTCATTTTTATATTTGTATATCATATATACTTCCAATTCTTATATACATACATACATATGTATGTGCATATATGCATAATAAAGAGACGGAAGCCATCTACTAATAATATTGAAAAATATATGTTTATAATACCGTATATATTAAATTTTTACTAATATTATAAATGCGAAAGTAAGCCTGTCTGTCTTTTACCTTTTCACGGCTAAACTGCTGCACAGATTTTGGTGTAATTTGGTGTGAAGATAGCTGGAACCCTGACGAGGGACATAGGGTACCTATTTTATAAAAAGTCTACCTCTAAATAGGAGATGAAGGATTGTAGGGGAATTTAATCTCAATTTTAAATTAAGTAAACATTGTGCTGGGCAGAATAGATGTCAATAACAAATGAATTTATATCGTGATATGACACAAACAAGCAAGTAGTATCTTTTGGGCCCTCGAGTTGTCAAAGCAACCCTATAACGGTATGTAGGAGTTGTATGTATGCAAGCAAACGACTGTGATGTATACATACATATATTATTCAATCAAACTAAGTTAGAGCAAGCACTAGTAATACTATATACGGATATTATATATATTTTATTAAATAATATAATAAAGACTTTTTCGGACGGAAAATGAAAAAAAAATGAAATGGATAACAGCACGCCTACTTTTTATAATAATTATAGGGCCTGTGCGAATTGACACTAAAATTTAGTATTTCACTGAATCGTGGAAATGTAAAAAAGGCTACGCCGGCATTGCAGTATATACTAAATGTCAACAATTTTTGAAACTAAAATTTAGTATTTTTTCGACCGTACTATTTGAATGTAAGGAATAATTGAAAATGATTTTAAAAGCAATATGGCTGTAAATAGTTGGGAATCATAGAATCAATCAATGTCCTCCATAATTATCGGAAAATCTTAAGCAAAAATAAGGTTTTTCAAAAATTTCAAATTATAAAATTCTGTCATTAATTTGATTTAGAATTGGAAAGTAATTCACACAGTTCAGAAAGGTTGTAAAGCAGTTCGACAGCAAATAGTATATCACTAATATTTAGTCACATTTCGCACAGGCCCTAAATCCATCCTTTTAGAGCTTAATTTTTCACATACCGGATGTAAAGATAAAATTTCATTGCCGTGCTTACCGCATTGCTGAAAGTAATCTCAAAAAATATAAGCCTAACCCACCCACTTGTAGACTATACCAGTGTTTTCCATACTTTCTTGACCGCGGCCCGGTACGAGATTTTAAATTTTTTCGCGACCCACCTTATAAAAAAACATTTATTTACAAAACAAATTTCTTTTTATTTTATAAAAATTTTATTTAATAAAAATTAAAATTCAAGTTATTTGTTTGTTTATTTCATAAACAAAAATTGCAAAGTAATTACATATATAACAAAAACTTTATCTTCAAAAACATTATCTTCATTTAAAAACTTAAAGTAAATAAAGTAAATTTTGTTTTACATATTTTGACCTTAGTGCAAAGGATGATGTTGATTTTCGTCACACAGTAATTTCAAATTAGGACTTAATGATGATAATTTTTTTCCCAAATTAGGTTCGACATCCAATCTGTTTCGATACTTATTTTTTAAGTACACCAAGGTGTCGCATGAAATTTTAATTAAATTATCAACTTTTTCACTAAGATTAAGCATTTCTTCCTTTTCAATATCGACAGAAAAAGGATCTTTAATCCACATATTAATTAATCTTCTGCATCGTAGTTTGAATGGGTTTCAATAAATTGATGTAATGTTTCAAAAGATTTAAAATTTCCTTTTGAAAGTCTAAATTTTAAATTTAGAGCAAAATGTTACAGATTTTTTGTGTTTTTAAAATTATTGCCACGACCCACCTGAATTTTTCTGCGACCCAGTGCCGGGTCGCGACCCACACTTTGGGAAACTTGGACTATACTATAGATGGGGGTGTTTTTTGAGAAAGGCAATGTTGTAAATGATTCGATTAATAGAATTTCATAACTGTAAGTGCACATTTACGCCCATCATCGATTCGGAATCGATGCGGGTATAGGGTGCATGAGCTGCGGTCTGGCCTGGAAGTTAACGTTCTTGTTTTTATCTATTTTTAAATTTACTTCATTCCGAAAAAATTAAATAAATCTCTATGCCGTTCAAACTGTTTGGGCACCGACTCATAGGAATTATTGGTAATTTCGTAAGTAGCCGTGAACCAGAAACATACGGGCATGCCTATACGCCTATTCATACATATGTGTGTGTGCATATAGATATCTTAAATATATATATACAAACATAAAAAAATAACATACCTATATATATCTGAACATATTCATACATATATTAATCTCCGTATACAACACAACGACGAGAATCGGTCTACCTGTTTTTATATATCAAAGCATGTACTCCCCAACATCTCAGCCATCGCAAGCCAGCCAGTGAGTGCCTTTATAAGTCTTTATACCGAGAAACAAGTATTTGTATTGCATCCTGCTGCACAGCATCACACGCGAAATGTTACCTCAAATTCTTATTTACCATGACACCAACTGCTTTTATTTTTAGAATTTCAAAAACTAGTTGCTAAGGTGTGTAGAGGAGCATGATGATGATGATGATGGCTATAAAATGCAAAATTCTTGTTCTTATTCTTTATTAATTTTAGGCAGTGATATTTATTTCTCTCTAGTTTTGTTTTATTTAGATGAAACTGATCATATTTTATAAGCCGTGTGCGAATGAATAAATGTACAGTTTCGTTAAAAGACGAACAAAAATTTCGCTCCCTCTTCCCTCGTTTTTAGGGAAAGATTGTGGTTGTATTCACGTTCTAGTTTGGGCACCGACTCATTAAAATTGTTTGTAATTTGAAATGCACCAGAGTATGTACTATATAGCGCTATACTGTAAAATAGCTATAGTAGGAAGTAAATTAGACTACTTTCTGCGAAAAGACCGAACTGCAATTAAACAAGGCTAAAAACTTTCGGTGTCTGTGAACTAAAAAGCAAAGACACAAAAAGTTGGGTTTAAATTATTTTTATCATCATTTAGATATTTTTAAGCCAAAACCTTTAAGTTTTCTAAAGAATAAATGGCGAATTTTCTAAAAAATAATATAAAATTAAGTTGGTTGCGCCTTTTTCAAAATACAAGTATCAAAAGACCAGACGATAGACGGTCAGCTCTTAAGATGCTTGTCTTGAAAACCAAAAATACAAGTATGTACAGCTTGCTGGATACGTTTCAAAAAGAAAAAAGTAGAAGAAAGAAAAGTAAAAAAAAAAGAATGATATATGTATATTTATCCGCAAAACCTGAAAATATATGAACATGAAAAAACCTCCGCAGGTAGATGTTTCTGATAATTGCTTTACGTGTATGTTTCAATTTGTTTCTCTCTTACTATTTATCGAGATTTATATATTTCATTCTCTTTTGTGGTAGACCTTGCTTCTTTCATACTTGTACAATAAACTCTCTTAGAGTGTTGAGGAAAGAACAAAATACATTTTATATTACGATATTTTATTTCTTTGCCGACGCAATGCTGCCAAAAAATCACCGCAAAGAACCTCTGTCTGTCTTATTCGTTTCGTTTCGTTTCATTTCGTTTCTTGCCATTGTCTTTTGTAGCATTAATTTATGTAGTATGAAATACATATGCATGTAGGTATTATTTTTTACTAAATAATCATTCCTCCATCTGTTGATCTCAACGCTGTTTATCTGTTTCATTCCATTGTAGCCTCGCATAACTTAATGACTGTCCTTTCAGTATAAAACTCGCCGAAAACCGAAATATTTCATTGTTTTATTTGTGTCTTTCGTTCAGAGCATTTAAATCCGGTTTGTTTGCATGCCCAGGAAAGTAATTATTTCAATAATACAATTCTTTTTGGCATGTTGATAATCTTTGAACTGCTCCAATTCTTGATTGATTGAATTATCCTTTACAAAATTTGTTCGCTACAATTCGTACTTGTTATATATGTACATATATATATATATATGTTAAATACATATATATATATATATGTATGGATATACTCGTACGTGTAATATTCACTGACCAAACCGAATAAATGTACTTGGTCTAAAATCGCTTTAATTATCGCCTAAGCCTTTACAATACACTCCGGCTTAACCGGTTAAATGGATCTCCTCTACTTCCGTGTTCATGTTCGAGAACGAAATATTTCACATTTTGGTTACATTCAATTGGATTTTAGCATTTGCCTTTGCTTTTCTTTTTTGCATTTCGAAATGCGAAACGAGTTTGCTCAAATCTCTGAGGAATCAAACTTCAGTTACAACAAACGTTTGTTTCTTAAGTCTTCTGTTTTGTACAAAGGAATAATCATTCCATTCGCGTTCGTTTTGCCTTCAAAAACAACTAATGAATATCAATTGAGAACTGTTATGACCATACACATATTAATGCCAAAAATGGTAAAATATTGTATCTTTCAAAACTTTATTTTGTTAAAAAAAAATCACTTTTCAACATAATACTCGGACATAATATTAAGAGTGCATACATATGTATGTAGCTTTGGATGTGCGCGGGCGTATATAGGTTAGCTCTTATATAACTAAAATACAGAGTTAAAATTGAATTTATTAGTCAGTCATTTACTTACTATTTCTTAGATTTGAAAGACAGTTTACAATTAATAAGAGAATAGTTGCGATCTTTCAATAAAGGCAAGAATGTAGAACATTTTTACGTTATAAAATATAATTTGTATATTATTAATAATTCTAGATAATTTTCATATCTTATATCAAAAGATTATCAGCAATATAAAGAAACCTTTCAATCCGAAATCGATGGCACTAAAGCTTTTAAAACCTCAATCGATATATGACAAATAACTATTATAATAATATAATGTACTTATACATATATAGAGATTCAAATTTTGGCTTTAAAGAGCAAAAAAACTATAAAAATTAAAATAGAAGAAACAAATTTAAAAATCTTCTTCTCTTTATTTATAATCCCTTCTCTTTTTCCGGTGTTGAACTGTTAGTGAAACGGCCTTCTGAGGCCGTAACGCCGTAAATTACCGGTTAAAACAGTTTTTTTCAAATTATTATTTTTCTGTTATTTTTTACAACTTTCCTGGATTTGTCATCAGCAACGACCGAATCGGCTTCTAGTAAGTTTCCGGTACGAGTATTATTGAGAATGGATCGGTTTACCGCTGATTTGTTATTACAATATTATGTACTTGTTTTCCAATGTACATAATGCAGAAATAATTTACAATTTAACGTTTTAATGAATCAAGTATTTGTAAAAAAAAACGACAATTAAAATAAAGAAATGCTTCCGAAAATTTATAGAAGAATTTAGCCAAGAAAACCAAATATAAACATATGTACATATATGTATATTAAACATTGTTCTAGAATAACTTAAAACACGTAATATTTCTTAGCGTGGTTTGTACACATACAAACCGACACCAAAAAAAGAACTACAGACTTATGTATATGAATGTAAATTGTATATGTATGCATATACATGCATACACATGTACGTATAGGCTTAAACACACCTTTGCAGCTTTAAGCATGGACTTAATCTGTTAACTCTAATAACTACTATATCGATTGTGAGTAATATTGTGCATGTATTTTAATATTGTACGATACATAAGATAGAAATAATTTTTAAATAATTATCCGTTATTGCATAAGAAATCGAAATTAATCTCCATTTCTATACTTTTTATAGCTTCCTGTACTTCTGCTTTTAGCCCTCTTTTCAAGACTTCGTTGAAAATCCATCATCGCTCGTGATTTGACTCAAATTAAATGATTTTCACTTTAACGTCTAATTCATTTTTACACTGCTTTTTCATTAATAGTAACTACACGCTTAATTCTTTGTTGTTTCAATAAAAATAATGAATGTTACTTACTTACTTTATGACATCAATGCTATTGTTGCTATTATGACTTTTGAAAGGAAAAATGCATTTAAACTAATATTTCATTGACATAGTATGAATGTATGTATGAATAATTGAAAATTGACTTTCCTTTATTTAACAGGGTGCTGCTGGTCATCAAGAGACTAATAAATGAATTTTTATTAGATATTTTTTGTACAATTTCGAACTCAATCTCCTGAACTTTATGGCTGGGCAAACGGTTGAAAGTTACCGAGTATAATTATCTGAACGAGCCCTGTTGAGTCAAGTGCCCCCTTTGGGGTTCGGGGAAATATTCAGATCGTCCCGATTCTAGAGCTTCTAACTATGATTTAACAAATTCAAATTTAGTGTATACATAAATATTTGGAAAATTTATTCATTGCATATTTCAAAAACGTTAATTTTGAAATATGAATTTCTGCTTGAGTTTAACTTAGCCAAAGAAGTGTCGAATATCTTCATATTTAAAATATTACCTTTCAAACATTGCGAATTTAAAGAAAGCACCCTGCCTGCACAAGACTGATTTTATTAAATATCTTTTACATTTTACTCCCGCATTGTTGAAGAAATAAAGAGAAAAAAAGTTTTATATACCTACGTATGTATATACTCGTACTTATTTACATACATACATATATTCGATATATACAATACACCTTCTATACAGATATATACGCACGTATATATAAAATTGTGTGCATATTTCTATATGTAAGACGAAGAACGAAGAAATACCGCAGTAAAGTCACTACAGTAATTTTAATTTTATTGTGTCTTGTAGGCAACAGATACAAGCACGTCACCACTCTCTCGGTCTGTATGTAAAAACTGGTAAAACCTAGTTGAATAAAGCGAACATGTAGATGATGCATAAGCGTTCGAGCGACCGGAGCACTCAAACAGGTATTTGCTTATATTGCCGGTTGTTGCCGCCGCCACCACCACCACGACACTCACACTAGCGCACACGGTGCACTACACCACCAACGACAACAGGCTTCTGAACTCATCTCGAGCTCAAACGAAGTCTTTAAGCCAAGCCAAATTTAGTTAAGAAGTGCTTGGCGTCGCCGAAGGAAATACCAACGTTGTGAACCCGTTGCTAAAAGTGCCCCTTGACGATTGATTTGATTTTTTGGAGCAAACGAGCGAGTTTTTGCAGAAGCAGAGCTCGCACTACATCACTTTGATTCTTTTCAAGTATATTCAATTGAATTTTTTTCAGAAAACGTCATGTGAGTTTAACATTTTGAATCGGGAACACAATCGATGTCATTGTAGGCCTAGTCGTGAGGTTATCGGCTTAGTTCTTCTCACCTGGCTGGCGAATACCTACGCAAACATAAATTAAGGTTTACGGCAAATGTTGAGCGAAGACGTCGACTAGGTACACGCAGGCATTCAAATACCGTACTCACCGAAGTGTAAACGTGTAAGCGCTGTTAGCGAATTGCGCAAATTTTAACTCAATCCATCACAGTTCCGGTCTCGTAATAAGTCAAGATATCTCAAAATCACTGTATACGCGTGTTTTCTGGGAACCGTGAGACATTCGCTGTTCTTCTGCTAAACCGTATAAGTTATCAGGCCTCAGTCGTTGCACAAGTTGTTTAAAAAATTTGCGCCTTGATTGGAACGCCGAACGGAAAACGGAATTAAAGGCAAAAATAACCCGAAACGTTGTCGTAACTTTAGAAAAAAATTTTTCTGCTCCACAGCGACTACCTGAAAGTGCTAAGTTCTCTTTGGTTATCTAGCTGTATGAGTGCAAATAACGTCATAAAGCTAGCTTACCGAAGTTAATACTAGTACTTTATCAACGTACGTTGGTGATTCAATGAAAACAAAAAAAAATCACTGAGAAGTTAGGCAATTTTTCTTCAATGTGTTTTTGATATTAATCATCCTTGAACTTTCTTGTTACAAGAGGCATTGCTGAAGTCAACATTCTTTTTACATATCATATATCCAACTGTGTTTGTTTCTTATTGTTTCCATTTGAAAATTATTTTCGCAATCCCTTTCGAATATAAGTTTATATATTCTGTAGAGTTGTACGTAATGTAAATGAGTACGTAATGAATGCTGCTACGCGCGGTTTGCAATATTTTGAAGTCACAGTCATGGATTTTAATATATATTTATATGTACCTACCTTCAGCTTAAATGAGAAAACGTAATCACTTTGGTAACTCCTTCATTTCTATTTAAAAAACCTTAAATTTTTATTCAATTGATTTGTATTTGTATTTTTGTAAATGTGTACCTTTATTTTTAGACAAATAAATAAGTTGAGAACCAATATCAATTGCAAATATACCCATCATAAATTAATTGCAAGCTTCCCTTTCATTTAGAATGGTTGGTTAATAATTTTTATTATAACCACATTAGGCCGATTCAGGTCTCAATGCACATGGACCTCAAACCTTATACCTGCAGACCTTATTAGACCTTATTAAGCTATACTATATAAGCTATATACTATATAAGTGATATTATTAAGCTATACATTAGAAGTATTTTAGAAGATTTATATAGAGTTCTTTAATAATTCTGTGGCTAAAAACATTAATCAATTAGGTCGACCTTAGAAAGTATTGAGTTATAAGTTCTACCTTATTTCCTACATTGCACTGCACCTTTACGTAAAACCAAAACGTTGGTATTGTTTTTGAAACAAAAGTTATTTAAAAAAACATACACGCTTGTTAAAGTTTATACGTTTTAAACACTTTAAAAGCTTATTTCCTCGAAATAGCAAATTTAGACATAAGCAGTTAGTGCTTTTTGGCACAAAATTGTTGAATAAAACATTAGTAAATTGAAATTTAAATTTAATTGTATTGTAACTTATTTTTTATAAGAGTAATTTCGAGGTTTCATAGGAAACTTAGGGCCGTTTTATCCACTCTCAATTTAATTTCTTAATTTTCAGTTCATTTTAATTGGATGTTAAAAATAACAACGGAATTACAGTCCCTAGTTAAAAATTGTATTTATTCACAATCGATTAAATTAAACTGGCTGTTAAAAGGCGTCAATTAAATTTAATTCCTGTAAAGAATTAGCGTAGGATATTTCTTTAAAACGGCAAAAAACTTCCAAAAATTTTCAAGACATCAAGTCATGCTCAATTAATGTGTCGCATAACTTCATGTGTCAATGTGTCAAAAACTTCACAAAATTAATTTCAGCGATTTTTGAAAACTTAAAAAATTTTCAAAAACATAAAACATTGTATCAACATTTTCAAGATTTTACGGCATAAGAAAGAACAAGGCCCAGATCTCTGAAACAAAATAAACTGAATTTAATTTCATTATTTTCAACTGTTGATAGCCTTTCTCCATGTACTTTTTTTTTGTTGTAGAAAAGTCATTTTAAATATTAGTGAAAATAACGAAAATTAAGGACAATCCTCAATTAAAGGCGTTAACTGACTGACAGGGCTGTTAACTTTAACGTCCAGTTAGAGAAATGTCAACTCGAACCTCCTTTAGGTTGAATAAAACGAATTTTGTTAATTTTCTTTGTTATTAAAATAATTAACGTTAGTAATAATTTAAACTATCGCACTCTCATGGAGGAAATTGTTTTCTTAGCTGCATTTTTGTTAAGGTGAACCGCGGTGAGTAAGGTTAAAACAATTTCAACTAAATGTAGTGTGATGAGCTTTTCAAAATTCCAAACAAAAATTTTATGGAAAATTTTAAAAAAATTATAATTTTTAATGATCAATAACTAACTCGCGTACTGGTAAGAAATCTCTGTATATCATGAATTTATTTTAAAAATTAAACGGGGTGTGCAGCTGTTAAAATGGTATAGTCGGTATAAAGGTATAACGAAATAGTCGGTACCGACTATCCAGGAGATATGCACAGGGCTACTCAGAATTACCTGGAATCTTAATAGAAAAATTATATTTATACGAGCTTTTGTCTGGCATTAAAATTCATGCCTGATCAATGCTTCGAAACGAAAGAGAAGACACTCACTTGTTTGTTGAACTGGTGAGATTTTCCCATCGAAAACATATGTATGTATGTGTTGGAAGGAGGCAGGCTTTACAAATTAACTTTTTAATGTTTAAGCCAAAACCGCAACGGCGCGTTGGTGAGTGCGTGCGTTGACAGCTAATGTTGAAAACATGGAATCTTATAAAACAAACCGAAATTCGAAATACGATATAACTCACGCGTTATTTGAGATAAATCTGTAAAGTTACTTAAAAGCAGACGGACCTGACGATTGAAGTTTCTGTGGAAGATTTTTTGAAAGTCCTGAAGCATCTTTTTTATGTCCGCGGGGATGAAATTTTTTCCGTTGTCGCAAACAATTTTTTCGAAAATGGATCTTTTCGGGATTTTTTTCGGAAATGGATCTGAGGTTACGTTGTTTATGATGACCGTAAAGGATTGGATCAGATGATCCAGTTCTTCAGTATTTAACACCGTAATTCCAAGAGACGATATCGTTCCGAAAATCGTCTTTTTATATGCAAAACAAAAACAAAAATCGTCTTTTGTCGTCGTGAATCGTCGTTTTGTTTGTGAACGATATCGCCTCTTGCAACAAGGGTGTAAGTTTTTGTTGTGTGATGGAGTAATGGCGGTTATGGCATCATTTAAAGTTTATAGTTTGTTTGCAATTAGTTTTAGGAAATACCTATTTAAAGGGAATTAAACATACTTAACATTAATTTAAGTATTAGGTAGTATATGTCCCATTATTCCTTATACAAGCACTTAAGAGTTGTATCAAAACCTAATACCTCTGTTGCCGTAAATCAGCTCTTTCAATTAAACTTAAAATTTTTAGTTAAAGACGATTTTTGTCAGGCTGACAAATGTTGCGAGATTGTCGGAAAAATGTTTTTGTCAGCTTTTTTGAGTTTTTGTCAACAGTCAGCTTTTTGAGAATAACACCATGTCACAATAACAACCGTGACATCTTGTGTTGAGTTCATAAGGTATTTTATTTTATGTGGCGCAAAACATAAGTATTTTGTTTTGTTTTGACACATTTTTTGGTGGGAAAGAAGATTCCTATCTCATGTGATCACTGATAGGCCGCCAAAACTGAAGTTTGGAATCTGGTAACAACATTTGAATCTGTGGAACAGTTTGGCTGTATATTGATATTTTTACTTTTAGTGAAAGTCTTTTACATTTCTGAATACAATTGCTATTTCGCACGATAAAATGCTTTCAAAATTATTGCTGGAGTCGCCGGATGGATATCTTTTGCGAGAAAAGGAATTTTCGGCCGAACTTGAGGATGCTTCCAATTGGACAAAAATTCCATTACTAAATTATACGCCATTCCATAAGCTAAGAGATAAAAGTTTGGTCCGCTTCCGAGGAATGATACAGGACATGCAAAACCCAGAAATATACATGGAGCGTTACGAGGTAAATGGTCAGAATGGGTCTAAACGTATGCAAGACGGTAAATATAGCGATTGCTTCAATTTGAACGAAAGTGAAACTGTTAATTACGAAAGTGGTCGGAATGTTCAGGGTGAGCGTCGAACATTGTTTGTTGTGTCGATTCCAGGATTAAATGATTGGGTAACAAATTATGAGGAAAAGTGTACTCGAGAAAACACTCAGCAACTCAGTTCTCACCCAGCAGGTATAGCGAATGAAACCAACAAAACTGGCACAGAAGATCATGTCAATACTAATAACACCGACAGAAATATTGAAGAAAAATTACTGCATCAAGACACTGAAGATATACGCCGAACAGATTCAGAGCCTTTAGATCGAGTTTATTTGGTTAATTCACCGATCCCAGAGAGTTCAGGAAAAGCATGCATGGTGAAAATTTATAGCAACTTTGAATTATATTCATTGAATACAATTGTTGACGTTGTCGGTTTCCTCTCAATTGATCCAGCTCTGGCAGCAAAACCGAAAATGTTAAGTGCATTTGAAAATTTCAATGAGCTTTATGCACAGAATCCGCCTCCGTCTCTTATTCCTCGATTACATGCTATTGCGCTGCACACTTTACCACATCCGAATCCACTACTTGATCGCAGACTGCAACTTATTACCCATGAGAAAAGTTCCGATGATCTTAATATGTTTTCGGTGTACAAGGATTTGCGGAAGTTATTAACATTGTGCTTATTTAATGATGATCTTGCAGCTGAATATTTGCTTTGTCATTTAATATCCACTGTGTAGGTATACTCGTATGAAAATACCTTGCTTAATTTTTAATAAATTATATATAAAAAAGTTAATATATAAAAAATATATAAAAAAGTTAATTCTCTTAAGATCAACTTCCGTTCAGCGTTAAAAACTATATACATTTCTACTTTTAGTTATAACAGGATCAATTTTGAAAGTGTTGGAAAATTTTGTTTGAATCTATGTGGAATTCCAGAAACCGTTTTCTCCAACTACACCCGAAAACTTTATGAAATTCTTCAGTTGCTTGTGCCTGCCAGCCATTATTTCGCTTTATCTCTGGATAAAATTAATACCACCTCTTTTGTTCCAAAGTAGTCGATTTCCTTTTAAATAAATGTACACATGTTTTTGAAGAATCTTTTTTAGAAAGGACTATGAAACTGATAAACTTGTTGCTGGAGTATTGCAGTTAGCTCCTCATACGCATCTTGTTCTGGACGAAACCAAGTTGCAGCAAGGTAAATTGGAGGAAAACGGTGTCAGAGGTATTCAGTGTCTGGCCCATTTAATTAAGCAGCAACAAATTAAATGTAACTTCCATTACTATGAAATCGATTACAATACAGACATCCCAGTACTTATTTTAAGCGAAGGAAGAAGTATCTTGCCGGTGAGTAACGAAAATTTGAAGCAGGGCGGTGTTACCCAGTCTTTCCCCCCTTTTTATTAATGATTTTCATATTCTTTCTATTGAATCCTTTCAATTTAAGCAATTTGTCTTAGAAAAACTCTTAACAAATAAAGCTTAAATAAAAATCAGCCCTTTTTTAATTATTTACAAATGATTCTTATTAGATTTTGCGCACTTCCTTTTTAGAGCGATTTCCTTCTTCCTTTACAACCTTGCGCAGAAATGGGACAACACATAGAGGAAATGTTAAAAATTGCAGATAATTACTTGCAGACCGAGAGATTAGATAATTTCCGTCGATTTCTAACTACAGCGAAAATATGTGATTTTGCTATAAATCCCGAGAGTATGGAAATGATTCAAGCAGACTTTGTCAAAATGCGCAAATTGAATAGTGCGTCGAACTCCAATGATCTCCATGCTCTTTTGGTGCTGTCTCGGTTGTTAGCCATAGCGCAGGGAAAGAAAGCACTTGACGAGGAGTCTTGGATTTTGGCTAAGGAAATGGAAGTATCACGCCTTCAAAGAATTAAAAATTTGCCCAAATCAAATAAGCAAATTATGTAATAGTGTTTATTTTTATTATATTATATCTTCGAATATATTCGTAAAATTAATTTAAAAATTTTGCGTAAATTTATTCAACGGTTTTGAACTGAAAAGAGGTAGATTTTTCCTAAAATCCACATCAGCATCTTTTCGTCAATGACGTTTGACGAAACTTTCTTTATTCATGAATAAAGCAACATTTATGTTTATTATTACTTACAATGTAGTTTGACTGAAATTATCTCTTCCGCTTAGAAACCGAACGCTCTTTTGAATCATTCCTGTGTTCACCCCGTTTTCGTTTGTTAAGAGGATTTCGTGGATCATAGGCATCATACCAGTCGTCATCCTTGGTTGACGCGTCTTTGGCCAGAACTGGGCGAATATCTTCGAATTTTAATGTGTGTATCAGCCACTCGTCACCATTAATTTCCTGTTCGATTACTTTATCATCAAAGGATACTTTTTTGCCCACATCATCATCTTCGCTGTTCTTTATTTTTAAAGTATCCAGTTTCGAACGAAATTTTGCAAGCAAATTAAGAGTAAAATCTTCCCTAAAAATGTATTACTAATGCGCATACATTTGTGTTTTTTTCAAAAAACCTATTTAACGCTTACCTGCTTGAACCTTTTTTGGGTAATTTTGCTTTTAGATTGCCATATTTTTCCTTCTCTTCAAGGAAACTTTTTATCATCTCATTATCGGCTGCAAATGGTGTCTTGGTGTTGCCAATTTCGCTGTCTGCTTTTTTATTCAATAATTCATTTTTGATTTTCCTATCAGTTTGATATTGTTTTTTCAAAGTCAATATTTCTTGACGAATTTCCTCCCTGAAGAAAATAAATGTTTTCTGCATTCGTATTATTTGATTACTTATAGTACACATTTTAAAGTTGTGTGCTTTCAAAAATAATTAATTTTTCTAATAAGTTTCTTCATTAAATCATTAGGCAACCTTTAGAAATTATTTTACGAAGAACTTACTTCTTTCTTTCTTTTGTTATCCGTTTCTCCTGATCACATGTCATTAAAGTATCCTCCTCTGATTCTGAACTATCACGTTTTTCCGATAATCCCTCTTTTAGGTGCTTTAGGCATTCCGCTTGTGATTTCAATTTATCTCTCGTTTTCTTCAAACACTCTTCTTTTAGTTCTTCCTTTTTGCTAGACTTAAATTCACGATCTTCCTTTAATTCATCATCAGACGACTGCTCCAGGGGTGTTACTTTAATTGCTTCCTTACTCAATCTCGGGTCATCGACAGCATCATGCATTGATTTAGCTTTTCTTATATTATTTTGTACAAATTGCTTCGTTTCCTCTTCATCTTCCTCAGCTTCTTCTCCGAAAGATAACAATCCAAAATGCCTTAAAGGAAAGC
Organism: Conops quadrifasciatus; assembly: GCA_949752815.1. Taxonomy (NCBI): domain Eukaryota; kingdom Metazoa; phylum Arthropoda; class Insecta; order Diptera; family Conopidae; genus Conops; species Conops quadrifasciatus. Next base: position 19,270,473 of record OX457079.1, read on the forward strand.
ATGACAAATTTATTAAAACCACAATTTCTTCATGAAACTTGATTCTAAAATTTCTTTTCGCCATAGTTAAAAAAACTATATAAATAATTAATCAATGACGTACTTTACTCCTTTCTCTTTTCGCGTTTTCTTGCTGTCCTTCTTTTCCTCCTTTCTAATTTCTCGAGGAACGATGTCATCGAAGGGATTATTCAAGATCTCTGCACAAAAGATTTTCTGTGGATATATTGGTCTCTCGTTCTGATCTACCAATCCGTCCTCCAGCTTTAACATGTTGAATAAAGTTACTCCAGCAACTTTGCCGAAAAGAGTGTTTTTATTTTGTAGTTCAGGCGTCGCGGCCAGTGTAAAGAAAAATTGCGATCCATTATCATCTTTACCCGAATTGGCCATGCCCACAAGTCCACGTCGTGCATAACGTAGTCGAGAATGAAACTCATCCTTAAACGGAGGACCATAAATTGATGTACCACCTGTACCATCCCCATTTGGGTCACCTCCTAAATACGTTTGGAAAAAGGTAACATATATTTTTTGTAATGACTAACGAAATTGATCAAAACAAAGCTCAATTTTACCGGTAGGGTTTTTCACCGGACTAATTAATTACCTAGGAAATTAGAATATACGTGTATTTATGTCAACTTGAAAATAATTTTATAAAATAATTTATAAAATTTACTCCGTGTTGTCTCATTAAATTCTGACAAAGTCTTTTATACTTTCCTTGTACTATGAATCCTTTTACCACTCGGTGAAAAATGGTGTCATTATAATAGCCTTCCTGGCACAGTTGAACAAAGTTTCGGCATGTCTTTGGACATTCCTTAGCCCATAACTCTATGTCAATATCACCGACGGAAGTTTTTAGAAGCACCTAAAATTATTTAAAAGTGAATTTTTTACATTTTGGCGACTCACATTAAGTACGCCTTCTACACCCGCGAAATAATGAAACAAGCATTAAAATTAGTAAACTTCCTTGGTAAATTAGTACATATCTCCTTAACGGTAAGCAAGTGTTTTTGTTTTTTAAATCCACTTTTAAACAAACCTTTCCGGATGTAGGTGGCTCCTGAATATAAATGTTACTCATATTATTACTGGGTTTAAAAGAATAAAATTTATGTTTTTTATTTCTCCGCGGATATGATAATAATATTACATGACAAAAGTAAACAAAGGCAATATGGTAGGAACGTCAAATACATAGAGATAATATTTCATTCTATGTAGTATCGATTATTATATCAGATCGATTATTATTAATAAGTATGTACACTGGTATAAATAGGTATAAGAGACCAACGAGTATAAATGATAATAAGCGCTTACATGAGGTTTGAGTTCGATTCAAAAAACCTGCAGGATGCGAAACATTTCATCCGAACTCTTTTTTAGTGTTGGGAACTATCGAAAAAAACTATCGAGTTATTTCATAGTTGAAAATTATTAATTTATTCGAAAGTTTTACTAAAATTAGTAATTACTAAAAACTGTCGAATAATTCAACCATTATATTTATTCGATAGTTTTGAGTAATTCAGAAATTATTCAACGAGTAAGGCCGTGTGCCAATTGATCTTTTTACTCGATATAGAAAACTTTTACAACGGAAACAGAAATTTTTATGCTGCTGAGGTGAATTTTCACGTCAAAATTTTATGTAGCCTTTGGGGCTACATTTTCCTAAAAAAGTTGAAAGTCAAAATCAAAGTTAATTGATAAAAAAGTAATATAATCAATTAAATAATAATTTTAATAACTATTAAAATAATAATATTGTACATTAATTAAACGTAGGAGCTGCTGGAACTGTTCACATATCAGTCTATTTAATCTTTTAAACTGCTGTGCATGGTTTATGTTTATTAATTTTTTTTTTAAAATGAAATTACATTTGTTTGACGAATCGGCACAGCTATAAACTTATCTATATAGTATAGTTATCTGCTTAAATATAAATTGGACTTTATTTATAATGACTTTGACACAATGAACTCATAAACTAGCCTTTTAGAGCGAAATTATTAAATTTTTTAATCCAAAAATTTTTCACATCAAAAAATTACTTTCCTATTTCATCCCTGATAATGCGCAGTTGTCATTATTCTCTAAACAACGATTGTAATAGAATGAACGGATTGACGCATGAAAAGTTGAACATATTTCAATTTCTATCCGTTTACGCATGTAACCGCACGGATCCTATTAAACTCATCCCATATGTTTGCACATATATCAACTTTTCTTGCGTGAGATTTCTAACAAAAAAGCACCCGAACGGACTATGAAAGTAAGCATTTAACATCAAATAATAAAATTTTGCGACGAATCGCATATATCAGAATGTTTCAGAATGACAAACTGAACAAAACAACAACAAAAACACAGGCAAATCCAAATCATGTGAACATGAAGCTGCGATTCGTCGCACATGCAAACACGCTCTATGGCATCGTGCTTTAAGAACAAAACGGAGTACGATGAAAGGCTCAGTTTCATAAACTCCGTTTGCGTGCGTATCCGTCAGAATTGTCACGCAAGAAAAGTTAAAATATATGTAAACATATGGGATGAGTTTCATAGAGTACGTGCGTTTACAACAACAGTTGTTATAGTTGTAATAGATTTCTGACGGATACGCACGCAAGCGGAGTCTATGAAATTGAGCCTGAAAACGTTAAGCAAACGTAACGAAAATAACATTTGTCTGAAAGCCACTTTAGAGCACAACTGTGATAAGTGGTTAATTGTTCAGTGGAAAATGGCTTCCTTTTTTTTGTCGTCTGAAATTGACAGCGTGCTAGAGGCCTTTTCCGTTTTGAATTCTGAACATGGCGGTCGGCAAAAATAAGGGTCTCTCGAAAGGTGGAAAGAAAGGTGGAAAAAAGAAGGTAATTGATCCTTTTTCACGAAAGGATTGGTACGATGTCAAAGCTCCAAATATGTTTACTACTCGGCAAGTTGGCAAGACTTTAGTAAATCGCACTCAAGGAACAAAAATTGCCTCTGAGGGTTTAAAAGGCCGCGTTTTCGAAGTCTCTTTGGCCGATCTACAAAAAGATGGCGATACTGAACGTTCATATCGCAAATTCCGTCTTATTGCTGAAGATGTCCAGGATCGGAATGTTTTGACAAATTTCCATGGGATGGATTTAACAACTGATAAGTACAGGTAATAAAAATATCTACCTTAACTGCAATAGCAAGTACAAAAACTAGGAGGTAGGTCGTAGTTGGCTTTCTAGACAAGAACATAACTGTGAGTTGTCTGGTAGTTAGCAGCCAATGTGTTAAGCCTATACATACTAGAGCTGCACAAGACATTTTAAAGCAGTTTCAAGACAGCAACATTTTTGCGTTGACAAGGGCTTCGATTTGCTTTCCAATCAAGCTGTGACTACCGGAAGCATACGTGTAAGTGTTTTCAGACCGTCACGTCTTAATTCAAAAGCGAATGGAAGGACTTCAGACAACCTTCGAAACTGCTTTCAAGATGTGTAGCTCTCTAATCCATACGTATATTTACGTGTATTAGACGTGACATTATTTGAAAATGTACGTACATTTTAGTTTTTCCTTATTTCAAACGATTAGAAATTTTACTCCACGAAATATTAGCTCTTTAGCATTCATTCGATACGACTTGAGTTCATACACTTTCAAAAATAAGTGTATTAATAAGTAATATGAAACATAACATATTGCACGAATTCAATTTACACGGTGCTAACCGATTTTTACGTCTTATACATATGTATAAAATATTTTTAATATGGATTAACCATATTCTCCGGTTTATAAAATAGTACAAAAAGTCATTATTATTACTTAAGTATATATTACATATTTATTGTATATGTCCATATAATACAATATTGTATGGTGATTTTGAAAATTTTTTGTCTTAAATGCTTCAAAAAAGAATAGTGAAAATCAAGCGATTTTTGATAAAACCTTTGAATTTTTAAAATTTTATACGATTAGACTTATTTTTAAATTAATTGCAGGTTCCACAGACGAAATATTTTTATCAAAAATCGCTCGATTGCTCCATACTTTTTCCAGCTATGGCAGGTCCTGTTTCTTTTAGGACGTAAATGATGATATAACTTGAGGTATGGAATATTAACTACATAATGTGCATGAAGACGGGTTAAAATTAGATTGCTAAAATTATTAAAAATAATGTCCTAACAGAAGTCGCGAAGGAAATTTTAAAAAAGTGATTATTTTGAAAGCCGAAAAAACATGACTGATTAGTTTCTGAAATCACGAAACGCCTTTTGGTTAAATTTTATTTGACTTATGTTATACAAAGCCTCGTAAACAAAGTTATCTTGCCAGCGTGAATTTAAAAATTAAACTTCGATGTCATTGGAAAATGAGAAAATAATTCTGATATTGTGCTACTAATATGGTATTAGGTTGGCAGCAAATTAATCACATAAAAAAAATTAATTATACTAGCTCAAAGAATAACATACTATGTTTTACTTTTAATATGTATTAGAGTTATATAAGATTTATTTACTTAATGCTGCATGTAAACCACTTTCGTTTCAGATCAATGGTCAAGAAATGGCAGACTTTAATTGAAGCTAGTGTGGACGCCAAAACCACAGATGGGTATTTGTTGCGCGTTTTTTGCATCGGCTTCACTGCTAAAGACCAGCAATCGCAACGCAAAACATGCTACGCTCAACAGTCGCAAGTGCGAAAAATTCGCAACAGGATGACTGAAATTATTACTAAAGATGTGAACAGCTCAGATCTGAAACAGTTGGTTAATAAACTGGCTTTGGATTCCATTGCCAAAGATATTGAGAAGAGTTGTCAGCGTATCTACCCGCTGCATGATGTTTACATACGCAAGGTCAAGGTACTGAAGAAACCGCGATTTGATTTGTCCAAGCTCTTGGAATTGCATGGCGATGGCGGTGGTAAAGGTACCGAAGCGGTTGTCTCTGCCGAGGGTGCTGTTGTCGATAGACCAGAGGGTTATGAACCACCAGTACTCGAGTCTGTTTGAGTCGGTTGCGCTTTTACACACTATTTGACATTAATTCTAAAAAATCTCTTGTAGCTAATTGCAAGAACGAGTAAAACTGGGAAGAGGAAAATCTTGTGAGGTTTTCCTTTTCTAAAAAATCTAATTTAAGTTGTTTAACTTTACACGGTTTCGTTGCTAGAAAAGGGGAAGGCAGTTCTGTTTCATTCTAGGTAAATGCAGTGAAATTAACTAATGAGAAGCGGTCCAATGGGAAGTAGATCGTAGTTGGACGCTTAAAGTAAAGGTAAATATAAAAACTTCTGACATCTTATAATAATTTCATTTTATTTTCATGATGTTTTAAAATTTTTCGTCTCTGATATTTTTCATTTGATGTGATTTAAAAGCTGATTTCTAAAAAATTGTTTACTACAAGCATCCATTTTTTCAAATCGTTAAAAAAGTTTTTATGTTTATTGCAGATTTTTCCGCATTTTCCCGACATTGCATTCGCGCCTAATCGTGCTGAAACGAAATTTCTCTGCATTTGCAATAGGTACGAAAGTTAGATTTTATTCTTAAGGTTTTGTGAGTGTCTGTGCGTGCATCACAGAGATGCTAACAAATACTTAAGAATTAAGAAATGATGTGTTTTATTTGCTACTCCGTACAAGTTTCTGACGAGAACGAAATCTGACGTAATAAAAATTTCGTAGCAAAAATAAAATCGTCTGCATTGCTAAATGTAAATAAAAATTGTTCGTGTCAGTTACAGATATTTTGGACTAAGGCTTGAGAAGTCTGAATAAAAGAAGACCACGAACAATTCCAGCACCTGGTATTAAAGAAGGCTTATATTTTTTGAATTTTTAACAGCGAAAACAAGGTATGTCATATCCTTTTCCTGACATATTTCATTATGTTTATATGCTTTTTTAAATGATGAAACACTACCCAGCTCGCTTTGATTATTACATGAAGAAAACTTGTTTCCAATCCAACGCAATACGAAATTGCTGATAGAAAATTGTTCAGTCTATATTATTATATTTAGTTATTGCACTTTACATTATCTAAATTATGTATTTCTTACATTACAGGAATTCAATTATATCCAATTTTGTGCTCTGATCAGAGAGTTACGCATCACTAGCTTATTCCAGCGGATGTTATTAAAATTACTAAGTATGTTGGTGATCTTCCAAAACTTTGTATGAGTCTCTTCTAGATACCGCGGACCGTATTTTTATCAGCAAGGTATGATGTTTTTATCAACACAATACAATACTCAAAATTTCGTTTATATACTTTTTAAAATGATGAAACTCTACCCAGCTCGCTTCGATTATTACATGAAGAGAACTTGTTTCCATTCCAACGCAATACGAATTAACTGATATAAAATGAATCTGCTTACAATTAAATTTAAATTTTGGTATTTTATAATATCTTTTTTTCTTTGTTTTGCAGGAATCCATATTTTTGTGTAAGCTGTTAATAATCTATCCCGAGGTGTAAGTATTTTCACATTAAAATGCAAATCCTGTAGGCTTAGTTTAGAGATCAGTATTATTTACTAATACATAGTATAATAGTAAAGATTAAAGGACAACGTTTTTATATATCGACTGGTGATTTTATATTGGTATGCAACATCAAGCAGAAATGTAGATTTACAAAAATGAAGTTATAGAAAGGATAAACATTAATTAAGACTCAAAAGTTAATTATATTGAATCCTACTTTTGAAACCTACTTTTAAAAAAAGTACGTACTACTTTTAAAGTACGGCTCGCTGTATCGTTATGCGCCAACAAAGGGGCCTGTAAAACAAACGAGAATTCCAAATAATCGAAAATTGAGTTGTGATTTTGCAATCCCTAAAGACGCTCTCAGGAGTGTCGCGCTTATAAATAAATAGTGATGTAATTGTATTAAATAGGGTAGAAATTACTCTTCGTTGAAAGTGTAATTGAAAATTTCCTTACATTCATAAGAAATTGTTTAACGGTATGCATGATGATAAACATGAAGCAGAATTTAGTATCACATCGTGTTAATTTCAAAATGCCCGAAACAAAGAGTTTAGCATACTCTGACCAAAATCGGAGGCTCAGTTATAAATGTTGTTCTCGTTTGGTGACATTAATATATTACAATCCTTTTAGTGTTTCATAGTTACTAATTTTGTACATGATGACAATAATTGATATTGAGAGAAATTGTGAAAATAACCTTTGAAAGATAGTAGATCTGATGTTATTAGAAATATGAAGAATGCAACTTGGAACTTATTAAATGATGAGTAAATAACGTTTCCCTCTCAAACCTTTCCAGAATTCAATGCGTGCAATCTTTAACGAACGATTATTCTCTTAATGCTGATACCTAGATGATGCTAGCACCGAAAGGTATGCTGTTTTTTATGCAATATGTTTTTTAAGTCTTCGTTAAAATGATGAAAAATTTACCCAGCTCGCTTCGATTGTTATATGAAGAAAACATGTTTCCATTCCAACGCAAAATAAAAAGGCTGATAGAAATGCTTTCTCTGTATATTTAAATTTAATTATTGTAGTTATATATTTTGTTTTCTTTGCACTTTAGGAACCTAATTAGTCGTTAAAATTATCCGTTTCGAGGATGATTGCTTTCATCTTGCACCTTGCTGGAGGAAGTTGTTAATTCTGGAAGTGTATTCTGGATGTATTCATATGGGATGAAAAGCTAGAAGATAATAAGGATAAGGCCAATAATAAGACGTCATTAAAGGCTTTGAGGTAAAGTAAAGTTATAGATTATATTCAGTATTTAATTACATTCGCATAATTAATCAATGAATCAACCAACGGATGTTTGTTCATCCTTGAAAATCATCTAAATGTAATATAAACTGATGAAATATTTTCGGATTCCCCATCATTTGACCGTTAAATGACACTAAATCCAAACTGAAAGCATATTATGTAGCATTTTATTGTCTTTCATTTGCATTTGCCATACTTAAAATAAATAATGTATTATCATTTTAGGTTCATTGAATTGTGTCCTGGATAGCTAATAAGGATAAAACTTACGTATGCGGACATAATAAAGGTAAAATTATCGCAACAGTTTTGTTGATATATATTAACTTATGTACTTAATAAGAGAGGGAAGAGGGAAGAAAGTTCGCAAAATTTCGTCGCGTCCTGATACTACATCATGCACCACATTCTGTTTAAATATTGTATTTTTCGGCAAATCCCGTCTTAACGTCTGACTGAACTTTTTTATTTTATATTAAAATAATAAAATGTAATATGGAATGATGAAATATTTTCGGATTCCCCATCATTTGACCGTTAAATGACACAAATCCAAACTGAAACATAAAGTTTATATGTTATACTTGTTTATTTTTTGTTTGAATGTACTAACAATCGATTTATTATTGTTTTAGGTGAACCAATCTGCAAACATTTCAGAGCTAAAATAAGGTAAGCCAGATATTTTTTTTTAAATTAAAACAAATATATAAATTTCTCTTTTATAGCTTTCGCCCTAGATGGTTAAACTATTAGGGCAATTGTGACAATTAAGTTTATGAAGTTAACTCAGTTAACTTTAGAGAAATGATAGCAATATTAAACTGTATTTATGTACATATGTATGCAATCTATATTTTTAATAAAGGTCCTCAAAGCAATTTAAAGTACATATGTGTTTTGGTATTCACATCGATTATAGTAGCAGCGGCGGCATAGATGGCACGAAAAACTTTCTACTAATTTGTTCCGACAATCGCATAATAGGTAGGTCGCTTTAGTGGATAGACTTCCAGAACATTGGTGGAGTCCACACTACCACTACCTGGATAGGATTGGCATGCATGTCTGCGGTACATAAGAGTCTGTTTAAAAATGCAGAATATATATACATATGTATATAAAATCTCTCGAGCCGTGAATCTGTCTATTAGTTTTTTTTTTTTGGTACTTTCTCATCACTTAGAAACCTTTAATTACACAGACGTTTCTGAGCATCTAATGTTGATAAGAAAAATCGCAAATTTAAAAAACCAAACAGTTCTCCAGGCAATTTTTAGTTTTCAGTTATTTTAACATATGTATATTTAGGCTTACGCTTCAAGCATGTGGTACGCTCCGATATTTACTCCCTGGCGAAGACAGGGCCTTTATAGTTGAATATAAATACGTTATTATAAAATACATATACATATACGAAAAATGGCACAAATTGCTATTTTTTATTTGGGAACCTTCACACGTTTTTATCAAGTGTTGATTTCGATTGACTTCCTGGTTGCCAATTGGTATGAGAGGACACCAAGAGTCGAGTTTTACAGGACTTGCAGATATCGTCAGATCATCAGATTTTTGAAAAATTTGAAAATGAAGATTTCTGAAAGCACAGTGAGTGTCATTAACAATTTTGTGTGTTTAAATTTAAGAATTTATGCATTTTTATGCGTTCTTTTTGGGAACATACCCACCACAGAATGAATGGGACATTCTACCCCATGCGCATTTTATTGACAATCGCAACCAAAGATAATAAGATAGGACACTCGTTAAATCTGCTTCATATTTTGTTTTCTGTCAATTTTGTTAGCAAGTTGGTAGTTGTTTTTGCTTTCTTCCAGTTTTGTTTGCCAGATAGTAGTAGGTGCCAAGAAGGCATCATCATATGTTACATCATCATGGGGAACCTATGTGCACCTATTACTACTACATACTGGCAAACAAAATTGGCAGAAAACAAAAACAATAATTTGGAAAAATCTCGCGTAGAGTGTACGTGGGTTCACAGAAAAGAAAAAATAAGCGTCAAACTGGTTTTTGTTAGTTGGGTACTATCTCGTTTCATCCCATATCTTGTATATAGGAAGCATAAAGAGGAAGAATAGCTTAAATTTGTTCGTGCGACCAAATGATGTCATGCTTATTTTGAAATTACAAGTTTCAGGTTAAAAAATCAGGTTCGATGTCACGATTTGAATGTTTCGTTTAAATTCGGTCAGTTACGTATTAGAGGGCTGCACGAGACGTCTCGAAAGACTTGAAACTGACAGCAACATTTTTTAGTTATGTAGTGTTTCCATTTGATTTCGAATCAAGCTGTGGCTATCGAAAGTACATATATGTGGTAATGTTTTCAGCAGCGCTTCCGAAAGTCACCGCTTGATTTGAAAGCAATAGAAGCATTTCAGACAACCCCTGAAGCTTTCCAGACGTCTTCGAAACGTCTCATGCAGCTGTCTATTACGTATGCTCATTTGGTTAATCATACAAAATATCTTTCTAATATAGTGTTTACATAACACAGATTTAGATAAGTTTAAGATTTCGTTTGCATTTAACTTCAATGGATTTATTTAAATACAAATCTAATAGAAATTCGATTCGTCTTACGGGTTTATTTAGGTTTATTTAGGTTTTTAGACAAATTCCGATCCGGTGCAAATGCTACAAAGTATATATTTAAACGCTCCAGCGCACAGTGTTTTACACAATTATATATGTACCTAATTTTAAATAAAAAGTTATTAACTATACAAGAAACATTTATGATGAACGCACAATGTACATAATTAAATTCAAGTACACTGCAAGGCTACACACAGCTGTTTGACCTGACCATCTCCTGTGTAGAGTTTTACAAAGTTCTGTAGACTTCGCTAAACATTAGTTCTGTGTGTTTTTAGTAGCACATAGACATATTTTTAAATCATCGGCATATTTAGGCACTGTTGATTCTGCAAACAATAAGAGTGATAGCAGACAGTTTTTGTAGTTTAATTATTGCAGCATTTCGACTGTTTAACGCACAAGATGTCAATTCCCTTGAATAATCTTAATCAGGGCGGATACGCTCCTCCTGGATTTGGGGCTGGGTACTCAAGTGCTCCCACTGCAGAAGGCTATAATCCCGCAGGAAATTATGTGAGTGTTTGATATTGGTTCAGGCAGTTCTCTAGGAAAATAAGGACATGAAATGTGTAATTTCAAAATAAGCATGACATCATTTGGTCGCACGAACAAATTTAAAAATTCATTATTTTTCTAGAAGTGGAAATGTGTTTATGCACACAAGTCGATAGCTCCGTCCTCAAGTACGGTACCTCAACTAATCCCATTTCCGTTTGGGCTATCTAAAGCACGACACCATCACCACGAATGTAGCCCCTTTTTGATTACTAATAAGTTGAGATATTTGTGCTAATAAGTGTCACCAAGCTAAGTGTATCAGTTCGATTTGTCCCGGCCGGGACCAACGTTATTAAGAAATGTTGAAAAGAAATGAAAACGGTGATGAATTAAGCAGTCATTATCATCTAAACCAGTAGTTCCCAAATGCGACGACGCGTGTTGAAAAGATTTAAAGGGTCGCCTCTGGTCAACACTGAACGAGTGGAGCGTAATACCGAAAAACACCGTTTCACAAGAAAACTTTTGTAATTAGGATCAGATTAATTCAGATTAGAAGAATTTGTCTTTTTTCATATAATACTAAGTTGAAAGCAACACTCTACTTTAAGGTAAAATCAATTGCCTTTTCTGATACAGAACACTGTTGTAAGCAATTTTTTTTTGTGGACCACATAAAAAAGAATCATACATCTTTACACTTCTTATTAAGCTGCCTTTATAAATAATTTATAAATAATTTATCACTTGCACAATCACGTCACTAATTCGCTCACGTTGAAAAGCGTGGAACACCGGTTGGGAATCACTGCGCTAAACTAAAGTATTTTTGTATTTTTATTCACAAACTTTAAAGTGGGTGGATCAAATGATTTGATGGATAGTAGTGTAGTGAGAGAAGGTTATAAGGTTGGACAGTTGTTGCGCACCATATCCCTTAAAATACAACCGGGTCAATTTTTGTAATGACCTTCGAAATGAGCATATAATTTTGCATTTTTTTAGAAATAGCACAGCAATCTTTTTACCTCATTCAAGTTTTTCGAGATCAGAAGAGAAGAGATCAATTGCTCTATGTTATTAAATTTTTGTATTTTTCGTAATACATTGCAATTGATCGTGTTACCGTTGTACCCAGAGCTGTCTATTTACTGTCGTAAAAATCGCATTTGTTTAATTGTAGGGCTTCATGCCAGGAAATCCAGCGGGTTATGCTCCGGTTCCACAAATGCCGTACGGCGAAGCACAACCGCAGGCTGCGTTTGCTGGACAAGGGCAGCCTGTTTATCAGGGCCAAGGAGGATACGCTGGACCGCAACAGCCAGGTTACCAACCAGGTTACGGTCCTCAACCAATTGTGACACAACCAATGGGTCCATCTGCACCTGGTATGATGGTGCCAGGACAACCGATAACTCAGCAAGGTGAGTCTTTTTGAAATTTTATCTTTGAGCATTGATTTTATTTCTGAAACGGACAACAAAGACCGTTGATATCTATATGGAATATTTCTTAAATACATAAGTATATACATATACTTTCCTTTGAATATTTACCTTATCATCTATATAATTGTAATCTATATAATCTATATAATTATAATTATATATATATGTATGTATATATATCTTGTGTATATAATTTTTTGTTCTGCGAAAATGTAGTTGGTTTTATATAGTAGTTGCTTTAATATTGTACAAAAGTATAAAAATCATTTTGTATAACAGTTTTCATAGATCTTAAAGACCGATTATGATATAAGCGCATCTTCTGTTCAACAATGCTACAAATTTTTTTTTTCATATAATCAACACGTTGTCTTCTATTTCATGAAGCGTAGAGGCTTTGCTATAATTATAAGTATTTTAATTTTTGTATTATTATGAGACGGCGGCCTTATCAGGCGTTCTTCGGGCGTTGAGGCAGTAAGTAATACAGAGACTTTCTTTCCACTCTGGTAAACTGTTGAGGTATCTGTTTAAAGTTAAACAGCCAGTTAGTAGCTTAAACGGCTTCGATGTGGCGGTGTGCAATCGATCACCATTGTCTTGGATTGAGGACACAAATTCGTACTCCTTCTGAATGAAAATGGACTCGCAAAATAGTGAACAAACTTCGTCGGCAAACTCGAGCCTTTTGAAAATAATTTGGAGCTCAATCCATGAAAAATTCGACCATTTCCGCAGAAACACAAACGCCTTTGCTAATTATATTTGTAAAGAATCAAATAAACCAATGCCGAAGAAACTGCGCCGTTCATTGAGGTTGAACAAATCAGCTAAGCGCAAAGGATACGGCGAGTTTCTCACCGTTGAGGACAGAAGGTAAATACAATAGTTATGGTCCTCGGAGAGAAAAGTAGTGAGAAAAAAGTTACGAAATTAAATAACAAAGGAATAAGAAAGACGAAAATAAATGAACCTAAACAAAAAACAAAAAATTAAACTCAAGTATGCACTAAGTATTCAATGGTGATAAATATTTTAAAGTGGTTTTACAAAGTGGTTTTACAAAAATAAACCAAACACTGCAGACCACATACATATGTACCTTACATAAAGGCTTTATTTATAAGATATTTTCCAAAGTTTTTGCTTGCGGTTTTCTGAAGCAAAACAATAAGTTGTTTTTCTGAATCGTAGTAAGGAACATTGATAAAAATTTCTTTCGAGCATCATTAAAAGCCGAGAAATGTTTATTGCACGCATACACTCTTAAAAATGAGACCTTGCCTGCCTTTTCCCGAAGAGCAACAACAACGAGTTGTTTCCATTAGTTTAAAGTGACTATGATTGAAGAGTCTCAGTCTATCGTTTTCTTTATCATTTTTATTACGCTTTGATTACTTTATTTATCTCGATCATACACGACCATAATCATCGGTGTATAAACGTTGATAAACTTATCGTCGTCATTGAGTCCTCAACATCAAATTTTTAAATTCACCAAAATTATACAATAATTTTCTTTCTACATATATAAAACCGAAAGTACTCTAAACCAAAAGTACTCTAAAATAATGGTACGTAAAAGAGAACTCAGTCCATAATTTTAGTCTCTTATTTTTCTTTTGAACTGAAAGAGGCAAATTTTAATGATGATCCTCCTTTTAGCGATAAGGTAAAATGAAAAGTCATTAATAATGAATGTTGTTTAGTATATAAAATGAGAGAATTTCCTGAAGACCGATCGAAGACTTATAAGCAATGATAATACCAGTTCTATGGTACATACATACTTGGAAGAAGACAAATAATAGGGGCGAATGACTTCATTGCATCCCACAGAATTTGATTTGAACTGAAGAATCAGTGCTTGTGGCAATTCCGTACTGGTTTCGCCAGAGATTGTATTCAATTTAAACTAAAGCGAATTGATGCAAATTAATAAATATTTCTGCCCCATTGACTTGTTTAATATAGACTTATTTTCTCATAGGAGATTGGATGAGTATACCTATCGGAATACCGAATTGTCCGCGAGGCTTGGAATACCTTACGAGTATAGACCAGCTTTTAGTTAAACAGAAAGTTGAGCTGCTCGAAGCCTTCACCGGATTCGAAACTAACAATAAGTTCTCAATTAAAAACGCATTGGGCCAAAAAGTTTACTACGCTGTGGAGGAGAACGACTGCTGTACACGAAATATGTGTGGCCCTTCCCGTCCCTTCGACATGAAAGTATTCGACAATTTTCGAAACGAAGTGATACACATGCATCGACCCTTGGCCTGCTCCAGTTGTTTATTTCCTTGCTGCTTGCAATCTCTGGAAGTGTCCGCGCCACCTGGTAATGTCATCGGCGCTATAGAGCAGGAGTGGTCGATTTGTTCGCCTTCCTTCCGTATTAATAATCACATTGGCGATACCGTGCTGAGAATTGAGGGACCAGTTTGCACATTTTCAATATGCGGCGCTGTAGAATTCAATGTGAGTAGTGTACTAATAAAACGGCCTTTACGATATTAGGCATTATGATATTGATATATATGCGTTCTAATTTATGTAGATTGTCTCATTAACGGGCGAAAAAATCGGCAAAATTTCCAAACAATGGTCCGGCCTAGCGCGAGAGATATTTACAGACGCTGATTTCTTTGGCATTACCTTTCCACTGGATTTGGATGTACGAATGAAGGCCGTGCTTCTCGGTGCCACGTTTTTGATTGTAAGTGAAGTCATGAAAACAATACAACATTGCCGTCATTTTTACACCCTACACCCGAAGACACTTTGGTCCTCCTATTGAAAGAGTATATGTATATTTTTGCTCAAAATCATCTCCTGAGGCGATTTAGCCTTGTCCGTTTTATCTTTGATGTCGAAAATAGAGAAAATCGGACCACTGGTCACGCCTTCTTTTTACGTAAATATTAATGAGTGATCGAACAGATGCAGTGTGTAGGACATATGCGCTTCGGCCACGCAGAAGTTTCATGAAGTTTCCATGAAGTTTCATGGAAAATAGATTTTGTAGAGATAATTTTTTATTATTTTAATTTCAATTTTTAATATTTACAATTTTTAAGTCTCCTCTGAATAATACATATTACTATTTGCTATTTACAGATACATATTATATATATTTTGAGATGTGAGCGTTCTTGTTCGCGTTTCTCGATCCGACTGAAAAAGTCTGTCCCGCTTTCGTCTTGAATGCAACGAAATTCTAAACGAACCACTTCAAAAAAAAAAGCTATCTTTTTAAGCTTATAACAAAGCTATCTAAATTTTTATTTAATAAATTCATGGACGAAATTATTTCCAAAATATTTTTGATCTAGAGGATTACATTACGTTCCAAAAGGTTAAAATTTTGCTTTACTTGAATAGAGAATTTACTAAGTAGTTTAGTATGATGATAATTCCTGAAAGTGTGTTCCTTTGAAATCATTTACACAAACATACATATATTTTCTAATTTAAATAAATATTTTAAATTTAAATAATCTGTTGACTTGCTGACTGGTGCCTCTTTGATATTATAATGAATATTGTATTTAATGACAATACTAATTAATTACATTTTATACATTTTAGGATGCAATGTTCTTTGAAAAGTCTGGTAACAGAGAAACCGATCGGCCCGGAATGTTCTAATCTGAAAACGAAATAAAGCTGCTTCTCTTCTCTTCCTGCTAATATTGCTTCGAATAACTAACTGAAAATATATTCTATGTAACTAATACATACATATATGTACATATATACATACATATACATACATATGTATACATACATACATATATATACATACTGTCTTAGTAAAAGACCTAAAAATAATTTGATTTGGCGGTCAATTGACGAAGGAGGAACTATAATTGATCGTATTGTATTTAACACAATTTTTAATTGTGCTACTGTGTAAAATTTTGTAAACGCTAATGAAATACATAGTTTCATTTAAGCTATTTTATTTTTCAACAAGACATATTTTAGTAAGATATAAAGTCATATGATTCACTTTACTTAAAAGTTTAGAAAAACACACTACAAGAATATAAATTAGCTGTGGCTGTAATAAATTATATATTCTATCATTCATTACTCAATATATCATTTCATTATTATTTCAAATTGTTCTTACACCATAACAATGTAAAGTATCTTCTCTCATCATCCATCTACACATCTTAAAACTCAGGTGCAATACATTTTTTAAAATTGCTTAGTTTTCTAAATAAAACATACGGACAACATACACATTAATTTGTTATCTTAATAAAGCTTTTTCTATGCATTGTACTTATATTCGTATATCTTCGCAAGTTGGTTGGAATAATAACATCGCATGTTTTATATTAATGATTCTAAAATGGAAGGAATTGAATAGAGTGAAATTTTGTGCATAGCTTTTAATTTACTGGGCACATACCGCAATAGAAGGTGGGCTTAGTTTAATTGATGTTGCTGTTGTAAATAAATAAATAAATAATTCATACAGCCCAAAAAAATCTATACGTATTCAAAATGGTACCTACTCTTTTTCGCATATTAATCTGCTGGTGTTTAGTTATATTCTATTTAGTTATATTGTATTTTAAGACATTTGACACTTATCTGTCATGCCATGGCGCGCTATAATGCTTTAGTGCGGCGACAAAACGCGATCAGTCTGTACTTTACACAGGTCCGTCTGCACTGGACTTAAATGAGAAATGCAATAGATTTATAACTGTTTCTCGTTGTTTATCTGCCAGAAGGTACTGACCAAATAACGAGAAACAGTTGTAAAGCTATTGCAAAATGCCACTCTACGCTACGTTACGTCTGGACTAACTGAGTCTTAAAACTACCGATGAATGTTATCAGCTGTGGATGAGGTGCCCTTATCTGAATTAAAAATCTACAAATGTTTATTTTTAATACCATAAACTTTAATAAGCGCATTCGTAAGTGCGCTTTTAGTTAGTTTTGTTAAGTGCTTAGGTTTATTCGCATATTTCTAAGATCGAAACCAGTTTGTAGGAATCAAAAGGAATCGTTTCTACTCTCCGCGTTGTCACTTTGTTACTAGACTAGACAATTATTAAAGTGCAAATTGAATTATACGAGTATAAAATGCAGTCGAGTCAAAGTGGATCTTTGCTTAAAGAAGTTGTGAATATCTGCATTTAATAAACTCCCAAACTGATCAACGGGGCCTGATCAAAGGTACCTTAGTTTTTTGTGCTCCGCTGGTAAAGAGCCGCGTTTCTGTTTCGATCAAGAGATCTTCGGCATGGTAAGTAGATGCCTGCTTTGGATGGATATATTAACATTTTCGTCGACTGCAAGTCATTTGGCAACTACAATATATTTAGTTTAGAAAGGTGAGCGCTATAATTTTAACAAAAACTTTCATTGAATGGTACTATCCAAGAAAATCCAAACTTTGTCTTAATTTTTATGAAAAAAACTCAAGAATACTTTGGTTCTTACTAATTATTGGTGTTGCAGATCACTATAAAACTGTTTCTAGGCACCAATTCAAAGCTTTGTAATCATCAGAGGATCAGTGGCGTAAGCAGCTTTTGCTTTTGGGGAACTAAATGCTTTGAGCGTTCAATGTTATTTTAGGAGAGAAAACTTTGGATGTTTGCATACTTAATTTAAAGAAATAAATGACTAATTGAATGAAACTAATATAATCAATATGAAACTAATTAAATATTTAACGAAAATATAGCAAAAAAAAAAAAAACCAAAAGGTGACAAAAGTCTTTAGGAAACGCTTAATTTTTCTGTTTCCATTTCTTCTTGCAGGGGATCCCGACCCCGTTAAATACGCCACTGGTCAGGATAATTGATCACTTCTGCAAGTGGCAGTATTCAATGATCACTCATACTTTCTTTTAACATTTTATTACATCAAATAGATTAACGTTTCAATGAAATTAAGGGGACCGGGGTTCACCTTTGTCGTGGAATTTATTGTGAAACGCGTCGTGAAGTAACCTCTAAGTAACTAAATAATGTGAAGCGGCAAATACGAGTGTCAGCCAATGCGATCTATGTACAAACAGTCCATTGAAATGACTCGTTAACCCAATGAACCAACCATCCTACACAGCTTTAGAAATCGTTAACTTATCACCAAATACTTATGCGTAATATGCATTGCATATGTACATATATTAAATGATTGATAATCCATTTCCCAAGATAGGATTTTCTTGGGCATATATACATATGTATGTACATATAATTAATACGAGTACATAGTAATAATAAAATAAACATTTTCTATATGCATCTACATAACATACATATATGCATAGACTGTGCAAAGTTTACGAGTAAAGCGCGATAATAATAACATTTATGGGGTTGGTAACGAAATCCCGAAAGACAAAATCCCGAACGACAAAATCCCGAACGACAAAATCCCGAACGACAAAATCCCGAAATAACAAAATCCCGAAACGACAAAATCCCGAAATAACAAAATCCCGAAATTACAAAACTAGTTTTTCGGTATTCTCCATCTTCTTGAACATTTTAAAACCACTAGCAAACTTCAATTTAGCCACTAAATTTATTTAAAAAAAAAATTACAAAAATTTTAGCAGAGCCGTCTCGGTAATATGAGGTTTTTTGCATACAGGTTTTTCCGCGTTTTGGCAGCCTTCGGCTGCGGCAGGGATCATAACCCTCAATCAGCAGAATCCTCACGGTCATGTGAAGTTTTTTGCATATAGGTTTTTCCGCGTATTGACGGCCTTCGGCCGCGGCAGGAATCATAACCCTCAATCAGCAGAATCCTCACGGTCATGTGAAGTTTTTTGCATACAGGTTTTTCCGCGTATTGGCAGCCTTCGGCTGCGGCAGGGATCATAACCCTCAATCAGCAGAATCCTCACGGTCATGTGAAGTTTTTTGCATACAGGTTTTTCCGCGTATTGGCAGCCTTCGGCTGCGGCAGGGATCATAACCCTCAATCAGCAGAATCCTCACGGTCATGTGAAGTTTTTTGCATACAGGTTTTTTGGCGTATTGGCGGCCTTCGGCCGCGGCAGGGATCATAACCCTCAATCAGCAGAATCCTCACGGTCATGTGAAGTTTTTTGCATACAGGTTTTTCCGCGTATTGACGGCCTTCGGCAGCGGCAGGAATCATAACCCTCAATCAGCAGAATCCTCACGGTCATGTGAAGTTTTTTGCATACAGGTTTTTCCGCGTATTGGCAGCCTTCGGCTGCGGCAGGGATCATAACCCTCAATCAGCAGAATCCTCACGGTCATGTGAAGTTTTTTGCATATTGAAGATTATAACCTTCAGACAACAAAATTCTCTCGATATTACAACTTTGCTTTTCTGCCATTATAAAAAAAGGCAAGTAGGCGCGTACTTCGAATTGGAAAAAATTGTGACTTAAATGTCATTTCTTTATTAATTTAAAATTTTATGTCGTGATTTTCGGGATTTCTCATTTCGGTATTAAAAATTTTTCGGGATTTTGTCGTTTCGGGATTTTGTCGCATCGGGATTTTGTCGTTTCGGGATTTTAAAATTTTTCGGGATTTTGTCGTTTCGGGATTTTGTAATTCGGGATTTTGACTGTCTCCCCATTTATGCCAAAATCTCAACTAGATTGAGCAGATTGTTGTGTTCCATCCAAACAAAGGATATGCGAGACATTATGCATTTATCACAAGAATATTTTATAACACCGTTACCGAGTTAGGGGTTTTTCCGTTTATTTTGTTTGCACAGAAAGTTCTGTGAAAGAAAATCTTCACGTCCTTAAAGTTACTTAGTTAATGTTTTGGCAACAGTAAACTACTCCGTGTTACTATGTTTGTAATGTTGAAATCTCACTGACCTAAACTTAAACTTATCTACTTAAAAAAAGAGAAATTTGCATCAACCTAGGCTTCTACATTTGCATGAGTTATTTTATATACAGTATACTAAAGTATTAAAGTTTAGTATTGCAATTTTTGTAAAATTTTTCTCGTTACAATCTGCGGCGTTACGTTCTGCTTTTACTTATAAAGTAAGTACAAATGTTTTTTAAAGCAATCAAATTGAACGCGATAAGTCTATAATAAAATTCAGTATATGTTTCTAATTGTCACAATATTTTTGGTTGTGTCCTAGAAAAAATCGTATGTTTATTTTGCTCTATTTAATCAATTAATTTACATAAATAAAGCAACGTTATCAATTGCAAGGTACACTCGTCGCTTTGCATACTTCTAGGCTTTGCTGAAAATATATTGTTTTTATTGCGTTCTTCGTTCTTTATTTTACATGATCTCAGTTATATGAATTTTTCGGTTATATAAGACTGAAAATAAATAGTCTTCTTATGGAAAATGAAGAATACGCTCAAAGTAATCGGCTTAAAATCTCAGAATACAAAAATCTACATTATCTCACATTTTTTCACAATGTCTATTGGTTGTCTTCTGCAAAACGGCGTCTAATTGTTGCTGGTTTATCAGTATAAACCAGTGACTTCACGTGGCCCCACAGAAAATAAGCGAGAGGTGGCAAATTGCACAACCTTGAAGGCCAATTGAAAGGTCCGCTTATCGAAATAAACTTATCGCCATATGTAGATTTTAATATCGCCAATTTGATGGTTGCCGTCGCCATATGGTACGTAACGTTGCGTTCCTGTTAAAACCACATCTTGTCCGGATCAATGCATATTTCCGGTCCGGTGCATATTTCTGGATGTACAGACTACATGTAGGGTCTCTAGTGGATTGTTCATCGCTAAACATAATTTTGCGATTAAACAACGGGTTAGTTTTCTTGTTCTAGGCCAAGACCTTGACGCAAAATTTTCCATGTAGTATATGGACAGAGCCCCAATTCCTGCGATCGACGAGGATCGTATACATTTTCGTATACAGCGTTCGATAATGATTCGATAAATTTAGATTCTTTCCACACTGTCGTATACAGCGTTCGGCGGATGCTACGATAATTATAAGTTGTGCGACTCGATGAATAATTTAAAGATAAATTTTAATAATTTGAGAGCATTATTCAAGCGTGAGTCTGAGATGATTTGCCAGAGCATACAGATAATGAGACTGTAGATTCCTCCACGACCGAGTGTAGATTTCCATTCAAGTGTCTTGTAGTGACCATCATTATAAACAAGTTGTATTGGGGTGACACCACCACTTCCGCCCCGGGTGTTATGTAACAGTCATTTATATGTTTTGGTAAACTAAAATGTTAGTTAATTAATTGGGCACATTGTATATATTAAATGATGACTTATACGAGTACATATTCGAAATGACTCTCGTGTTGAATATTTCTTATATGTTGGCACATTTTCTCGTCGTAATGTTTACTATGAAATTATTGTATGTACTGCTGTTGATTTAAAGTATTAAATATATACTTATTATGTACATATATGCATGTAATGCCTTTTGGTTGCATTCCGCTAAGTACGGATTACTCTCTGTAGTATCGCTGCACACTCTCAGGAACGTGAAATAACCTGGATTAAGGGTGATATTACGATCTGGTATTAAAAATTTAATTGTATAAAATGTTTGTTAGGATGTTTGCTACTTTTATAAATAAGTGCTAAAAGTATATCTTTTAAATAATGGGAACTTTTTTTGAATTAATAGCGTGCTCATGCGTTAGTATGAGTAAAGGTCGAATAAACAGTTATGTTGATTACCTTCGTGAGAACTGAGCGCAAAACGTAGAGCGTAGATTGGCAAACGTCAAATGCGGTTATCGAGCAAGTACGGGCGGGCGGGGGCGATACAATAAAAAGCATCCAATCAATTTGAGCGAAAAAAGATTGTAGCAAGTGAAATAATGGAAGCTGCTCGCCTCGATTTGGTCTATATAAATGAGGAGCACTTAGTGTTACACCAGTCACTTGTGTATAATAGGTTTCAATCGAGAGCGGTGTTTGCGGAAGAGTCGGTAGCTGATGTGATTTTCTAATAATTCGCTCGATTTAAGTTTTCTTCGGTATACTAGTTAAATGCGTACGCAGTCAAACAAATTTTAATTAGCTCTAATTTGAAATTTGTGAAATGAAGCAAACTCATACAAAATACGAGTACGTCCGCGAGGCATAAATTTAAAATTGAAGTATTGAAACGGCCAACGTTATGAGCTCTCAGGAGAACCTGCAAAGCCTGAATCGTTCTCATCAACTATCCGATGGAAAGGCTACGCCCGTAATGAGCTTGTTATTAAATTACAAGCCGGAAAGAAAAGTGTCAATGGAAGAAAGTCGTAGCAGGGGAGGGCAATCTCCCAGAGTCTTTAGTTTGGTCGAACGGTGGGAGGAGGAACTTTCGTTCAATGCTGGAACTATAAAATCGGATGCCACAAATGATGCAGCAGATGACGATTCAGATTTAGAAGTTTTGGTTTCAGATTGTAGTAGCAGGGATAGTGATGACGGGGAAGGCGGGAAGCTTCATTTAGTTGGTAGTGCGATCGGTTTTACGCCGTGTTTAAGGTGCACAGGTGCCGCGCCAAATGAGTTGTTGATGCAACCAAGTGCTATAAATGAAATGTGTCACAAACTTTGCTCTGACGACTGTCGCCTTGGCTTAAGTTTAACTGGCTTTGTACCCAAACACCGAGTTGAAAGCTCTCAGCCAATACATAGTAAAATTCTCCAGCCTCTTTCAAAATACGACAATTCTGAAGCTCTCCATAAAGATAGGTCTTTCAAGTCATCTGAAGTAGGACTGGTTTGTAAGGAACTGACGAGTACAAACGATGTACTCGGCGAATCTGACAATCAATCTTTTGACAGTAATGAACCTTCTGGAATGTTAACGAACTTGGGCGAAAGATTTGACATTATAGAAGCATTGGCAAGAAGCTCTTCTATGACCTCTGCTCAAGTCAAACAACGTTTGGTCGCACGAAAACTTGAACTAGATCTACACAACTTCGCTCCAAAGAATGTTCTCAGCGCATGTGTCCACCAAGAAGGAAACGCTGAAGGATCATGCGCAGTTGCCGACTGTGGTCGAAGCAACGCATTAAACGATTTGACGCCTTTTAGTGGAAGAGATTATGAACCTCCACGTGAATTTTTGCAGTTTCTTTTAAGGTAACCATTTAAATACGATACGATTTAAATACAATCCTTATAAATTAAAGAACTACTACAGTGAAGTACGCTGGTAACACCCTCTTGAATAAATCTGCGCTTATATGTATACAAGCTCGTGATAGTTTCAAAATGCTTATAGTTTCGAGGTTATATAAGGATTAGAGGGCTGCATGAGACGTCTCGAAGTCTCTTCAAGACGTCTTAAAAGTTTCATGTATTGGCTGAGCTGCTTCCATTTGCTTTCAAATCAAGCGGTGACTGTCGGAAGCGGTGCTCAAAACATTACCACATATGCTTCCGATAGTCACGGCTTGATTCAAAATCAAATGGAAGCACTGCATCAACGCAAAAATGTTGCTATGTTAGTTTCGAATTTTTGTAGCGACTTGTACCGATGTGGCACTGAGTCTTAGTCTGAATCTTCTGTTTTGAAATTTTTCCGGCTTTTTTAGACGTTTTATATTTTGCAACACATTTGACAGAATTAAAGCAAAGACACGACAAAGAAATGGGTTCCAGTAAAAAATTTCATTAAGAGGGAAGAATAATACAGTAAAAAGATACCCTTTCCCTACCCTTTCTTTAATTCTACGTTACAAAAAAAAGGTTACTGTTTTTGAAATTTATGGTCGTTTTTTATCGAGAGCAAATGGTAAATTGAAATATGATGTTCTTACTATAATCTACCATCTGTCTATTGTACAAAATGCTTAGCACGTAAACTATTTCGCAGTCTATTGTAAAAAAGAGCATAATTTTAAAATCTCACGTCCAAGATTTTGAATGATTACGACTTGAGTAATTTCCTTTCTTCCGGTTTCTTTTATATGAATATTGTAATAAAAAAGTGACAAATGAAAATGCGTTATCAGCAAAAAAAAAAAAAAAACGGAAATATCTGCAAGTTTTGAATATATGCCAAACTGAGAAGCAGAAGTTTTATACATATACAATATTTGTACGTACGCTGATATAATCGTAAATATATATAATATTCAATTTTGAGGCGAAAGAAACATATATTCTCATACATTCGTGAAAGTAGCTATCTATATCAGATTAAATATATATTATTATGCACGCACATAAAATTACTTATAAATAGTTAATGTTTTTCCTTTTGCTTTTAATAAAATTCTTTTTTTTTTGTAGGAAACTCTGCCAGGAATGTGCTTCTTTGGCACGATATAGCTGACTCTATGCTTTCAAAAACGCCACCAAGAAATTCTTCCTGAAAGTTAAAAGTGTTAGGCTCGTCTAAACGCTTTCCTTCATTCAGTGTTTGAAAATTGCACTGTGCAAATACCCTTTTGAGCGAGTACCTCAACTCAAGACTGTGATAAAAGAGCCATTCATAGTAATCTTTAGTTAATAAAAGACGTTCAATTAGACATGGAGTTTTTTCTAAAGTCATCACGGCTCATTCTTAACGTGCGCACATTTTCACGACGTGTTGCTGTATCCATACCAAGGTAATTTTTGAAAATAAATTTAAAAAACTTGAATTTTTCTAATTATCTAATTAGTTCAAAATTAATTGTGTGGGAAAATAAAATTAACCTACATATTTCACATTTCCCTTAGAAGAGTCACAAGAGTTCATTGGAAAAAAATTCGCAAAAGGCAAAATATTAATACGAAGATTTTTCAAAACTATTGTCAAATAATTTTTATCGTCTTCATTTATATCAAACATCACGAAACGATACAAACTAGAGAGCTGCATGAGATGTCTCGAAGGCGTGTTTAAGACGTCTTGAAAGTTTCAGGGGTTGTCTGAAATGCTTCCATTGCTCTCAAATCAAGCCGTGAGCTTTTGCAGCGCTGCTGAAAACATTACCACATATGATTCCGATAGTCACGGCTTGATTCGAAATCAAATGGAAGCACTGCATCAACGCAAAAATGTTGCTATGTCAGTTTCGAATCATTCGAGACGTCTCATGCAGACCTCTAATCCAAACCGTATTTGTTTTTCAGAAATTGTCAAATTTAGTTCTGAAATAGTCAAATGTAGTTCAGAATTCATAAAATGTACTTTAGAAATCGTCAAATGTGGTTCAGAAATTGTCGAATTTAGTTCCGAAATCGTCAAATGTGGTTCTGAAATCGTCATTTGTATTTCAGAAATTTTCAAATGTAGTGCAAAAATCGTCAAATGTAGTTCAGACAGCGTCAAATGTAGTTAAAAAGTCGTCAAATGTAGTTCAGAAATCGTCAAATGTACTTCAGAAACCGTTAAAATCGTAGTTTAGAAATCGTCATTAGTATTTTAGACATTTTCAAATGTACTTCAGAAACCGTCAAATGTAGTGCTGAAATCGTCAAATGTAGTTCAGAATTCGTCAAATGTCGTTAAAAAAATTTAAATGGTACAGGGTGGGTTTTTTCGTTTGGACTATTAAAATTTTTCATTTTTGACTAAAATTCGTTAACCTATAATATTTGGCAGTGTCAGAGTAATGTACATAAAAGCCTACCTCTACTTACTATATTAAACTAATCCTCTCAAAAATTAAAGTGTTCAAAATTTTACTAGTATTTTTCTTCCTTTGAAAGTACATAGTTCTCTGTTCATTCGGCAGCAAAAAAGTTCCTATCGAGATATTTTCGTTTTTGTAATGTAATCTTAAAAAGCGATTATTTCAGGTTATCTTTTGCTTTGAATACATTAAAAAAATGAATACATTTCATTATTTATTAGCACCGCATTCACAAGAAGGAGTTTTTTTTTAGTGTTTCGGTATGTAAATTATTTGCACTTTAAACTCAAGAATATGGGTCAGTTTCATTTACAATTGAGCCGCCCACTTGCGGCTAAAGTGTTTAATTACACTTCCTGAATTTTTTAAATATTAGTGTTAAAGTATTCCAAAGACTCCTAACTATTTACTATATTTTGAATAATTTTCGCTATTTATAATAATTAACACTACCAATTCACTGTTGTTAGGCCGTTGCGTATTGGTTTCAATTGTACATGGTGACCATTACCGATGTTTTCCGCTTTTTATTTCATAGAGTTAATCACTTTTGCAAGTGAGCAGCTCAATTGTCAGTTTTATTTACAATTTGCAATGCAGCAGTGAAGATTGTTATACGACCACCTCGAGTGCATGTGATTATCTTTGGATTAAATAAAATACAGTTTAATGATTTGAATCTTGGTGACTAACTGAATTATAAGATTTTCAATTTCTCTTTTAAATTTAAAATGTTTAAATTATAAATTTACATACAGAACTTTATTAACTAATTTCTGGTAATAACAACTATAAAAAACACTAACGAAAGCAATAAAATCACGTTTGGTACGTAACAACATCGAGTAATTGTATTGTTTTTAATTTGGAAAAAACGTATACTATAAACAACTATCAAAATGTGACTCTTATTTAATAAGATATTAGTAACTAAAACTAAAATCAGTAATTAGTCGTTCAGGAACACCATAGTTTTTTAATTAAATTATAGATAAGTTGGAGTATTAAGTTTTTAATATGCGATAATAATATTGATAATAATCGATAATAAACGATAACGATTAACGATATCGATAATAATTTTGATTTATTGATTTAATATTAGATTTAATATTAAATATTAGATTTAATATTCGATCTCTTATTTCGAAAGTGTACTTTTTCTTATTTCTAGTAATTTTCGAGGTTTCATTTTAAACATAAAGGGACAAAGTAAAGTTCAGTTTTAGAAAACCGTAGAAGAGACATATTGAATAGAACTAAATGGAAAATGGTAGACCAGGATTTTTTTTAATTACCGCCTTAATGTGATGTAATTAGAATGTAATTTTAGAATGTGAACTAAAACTTTTTTAACTTTTTTTATTGCCTTTTGCACTGAGTTTGGCGATAAACGGAGTTGATCTGGAATCCAGTTTTTACAAAATAAATCTATATTGTACATACATATTTGTACGAGTATATTGTATAATAATAAATATTCAATTGAAACAATTTGTTTTTATGGATGAATGAGATCGAATGATCGATCCATCTCATCTGTCTGGGGCAAGCTCGCGCATTTGCATTAAAATATCTTTATCAGTAATCAAGCCTTCGAAATTCCCCCCAAAAGTGTTGGAGCGCAATTAATGCATGAATGAATGAATGAAGGAATGACTGAATTAATTGGGAATACAGTCGACATGTTAAAATAATACGGAGTATAATAAAAGAATCGTTAGAAACAAGATAAAAGCATTTTAATTTCTTTTTCTCGACGCATTTGACGCATTTGAAAATGGAAATATGTATTTCAGAGATCAGATCAGATCAGGCTCAACGTTTAAATTTTAGAACTTTTAGTTTCCTCAGGCTCGCTTTCAAGTGAGGTTTGTTCAAATCTTCTGCTGCGAGGATTTCACCTTTTTTCCTTGTTAATTTAGTTGAAATTATTTTATTTGATTGTTTATATAATGGAGCAAACATTCGGAAAGAAGTTCTCTTCGAGAACGCCTTGTAAAAACGATCGCAAATCATATTTGCAGAAAGTAATGTTAACAAGGTAACATTTTCATTACGTTTATTATATGTTGTGTTCTTTTTCGTATTATAGCCTGTGTGTATTCACCTCACAATATTCACCATATTGTATAATTTTTGTGTTTTTATTTGAACTTTAAATTAATGATGAAAGGATATGAAATTCAAAGTCTAAAGAGTTTTTAAGATCTGTTAAATGATCTTTGAAGCTTTGCAGCTGAAGAATAAATTTCCACTGCTTTTCGGCTTTCTTAATCATTTCGGATTCAGAATTGTATTTGAGAGTCTGCAAAGGTACCGTGTCTTCGGTTGGCAGTCTATCTCCTGCCTTGGAGATATAGATACTCGTTAGTCGTCAGCATTTTGATCTCTCGCGATCCCCGGTATGTCCAGTGTACCCAGTTTATCTATAGGCTTTTGTGTCTTGTATATATTTAACAGATTAGTTATTATCGACTATAATATTTCATAATCATTTAAACGTACATACGTATGTACATATTTATTGGTTTATTTTTGTAGAATGGGATCATTTAATTCGGCCCCAAAGATCCACAATGTCGATTCTCAGGATGATGGCTTCGAAATTCCGAAAGGTTTGAACGCCCCTGCATTACTTCAACATATTAGGAAATTACGTGGTGAAAATTTGCCTCCTTTGTTGACGCGATACTTCTTAAAACCTTTGGAGGATCGTATGGTCGCCCAAGAAATATCGGATGGCCTGCGATATTTAAAATTGGAATCAAATAATGAAGGTACATGGCTTCCTGTATGCACCGTTAAAAATTCAAAAAGAAACATTGAATTTTTAAGAGCAAAACAACTGAAAGTAACGAAATTTTCTTTGCAGCTCGTCAGGATTCGATGACGTCTCCGAATTATATTCGTTTATTACAGTGGAATATTTTGTCGCAATGTAAGTTGATTTTCGATTTTGCAGGTTTTCGTGAAAGGAGTTCTATCATTATACGATACTTGATCGCGAAAACTTTCATGAGCAGGATGTTTGCTAACTTTATATTCGGCTTATTTTCGCAGCACTGGGACAAAATAATGACGGCTTTGTTGACTGCCCGGAAGAGGCTTTGTGTTGGCATAATCGCAAATTCCTTATTGTGCAGGAAATCTTACAACCCAATCCAGATCTTGTTTGTTTGCAGGTAAAGAAACTCATGAAAATGTACAGTGCCATTCTTAGACCCCTCCCACACGCCGCAAAATGTGTGTTGGGCAAAAATATGCTCCTTCAAGTCATATTAGTTGTAGCATAATATAGATATTTGTCTTTCTTTATGCGTTTTTTTTTTGTAAATTTGACTTTACCGTCGTGAAATCGCCGTGAATCCATACTACTCGTATCAATCATCTACCTTCGCCGTTATTACACGAGAGTTTTGTGTTGCTAAAAAGAGACTTCTATTTCTCTATCAGATAGAGTCTCATATAACAACGGCTAAAAATCCTCCTATTATAACTGCCAAATTCGTCACACTTCAGTTCTAACTTTTGGGCCTCTATAGTCTCATTTCTAAGAATTAGAAAGGAGAATTATCACTCTAAATTCGAATTAAAATTTAAACGTATATACCGGAAAGTTATAAAGCAACGGCTTATTTCATTAATTTGATATTCAACTGTCAAATTTTGGCAAATGTACAATTGTTGGTATTGTCGAAAAATTGTCGAAAATTTGTAAGCTAGTTTTATTATTAACTGCGACTGTTATATTACAATCTTTGCTATGAATCCCTCTCTCTCTCTCACTATTAGTTAAAGGGTGCCCGTTATTGTACTTTATTATAATATTTATTTTGTATTGCATTTAATTGTTGATCATATCTCATTTTAAAATTATGCATTTCATACAAATTTTTTTCCTGCAGGAAGTGGACCATTTTAAATTTCTTCAGAACATGTTGGCAACACAAAATTACGAAGGCTTCTTCTTCCCAAAACCGGACTCTCCGTGCTTGTACATCGGAGAGAATAATGGGCCAGATGGTTGCGCCATTTTCTACAAACGTGACAAATTTGAGCTGATCAATTTCGACACACGCGTCCTTGAGGTTTGGCATGTGCAGAGCAATCAAATAGCGATTGCTGCGAATTTTCGCATCAAGGGCAGCGGCAAAGAAATATGCGTGTGCACGACACATTTAAAAGCCCGTCAAGGCGCGCTCTTGTCGAAGCTACGCAATGAACAAGGCCGTGATTTGATATACTTTGCCAACAGCTTCGCCGATGGTCGTCCTCTGTTGTTATGTGGCGATTTCAATGCGGAACCTGTGGAGCCGGTATACTCAACGATATTGTCTTCCGATATTTTAAATCTATCCAGCGCATATGCCGACATCAAGTATGCGACAGAACAAGATGGCGGAAAGGCTTTAAAACAGGCGCCTGTTGAGCTGTTTGACAAAGTTGCATCGTCCATCGCTCGAGAGCCACCGTATACCACTTGGAAAATCAGAGAAGACGGCGAGATTTGTCACACTATAGATTATGTGTTTTACACAAGTGATTATCTGGAGGTAATACCACCTGAAGAGACTTATCGTCTCTAAAGTCATTCATCGTGATTATCGCCCGTTCGGCTGTATATCTCTAGAGAAATGATGACTTCTTTTTGCCGGCAGATGACAAAGCAAAAGTTACGATGAGAGCTTTAGAGAATCAACTAGAAAATTTGATTAATTTGACGATTGGCGAAATTTAATATCTAAATTTGAAACGTTTTTACAGGTGAAGAATTGCTTGGAATTTCCGCAGGGCAATGAAATTGGAAAGAATCGTACACCCAGCATTCAATATCCTTCAGACCATTTTTCATTAGTTTGTGATTTCAAGATTGTGCAATAGCCCGAATCAGAGTCAGCAAAAAGACGTCATGCCATGGACGACATTTTTGTCACTTTTTATAGAATTAATTGTGATATTAGTTAGACGCAATCTAAATATTTGTAGTTCCACTTTAACCTACATACATACGTATGTTACATACGAGTATGTTTTGAAATGCAATAAAATCATTCAGAACGCTGAAAGGACGATAAAAATCAAAACCTTTTAATGTTTTTCTAACAGGAGAATTCAAATAAATATCAGATGGACGCTTAAATATCAGAAGGAACCAAACGTAGTTTTTCTATTTTATTCATTGAGCTTTATTATATGAAATGCATTCTTAAGATAATTTAATCTTGTTTTCGTTAAAAATATACTTAGAAAAATATAAATATCGTACAGACATTTACAAAATGTCAAACATACAAACTTACAAATACTTAGAAGTTTGTCTAAACCTTATTGTGAGAAATGAGTGAACTCAAGTTGATCTGGTCAAATCTTATTATGTGCCGTCAATTGGAATCGGCAACACCAAATGACGAAATGAATACATTCACCACCGTCACCACAAAAATTCCGATAACAGTATAGTTATTGATCTTATTGGCCCTACAGATTTCCTGCTGATCATTAACATTGTACCTGCTGTTCAGTATCAGGCCGACGCCGACCGCTATCTGCAATCAGATTATTAACACAGCTTACATAAAAAAGCAATATAAACCTAAATATATTCTCACCTGGAAAATAATACTCAGCGAGATAAATACTAGACTCGGATAGTAATATGGATGGCGCTTATAAGACTCCAAGACATATCTCAATTGGTTGGCATTGGCTGAGAGTAGCGCCAAGTCCATCATACCTTGCGCTAAAGTCTTTTTATGTTGATACGCATTCAAATCAGGAATCTGCGTTGATACGCCGTCAAGGTCCACAAAACCCGGACGATTGTATGTGGGGAAGGTGAAACTTGGTCGCCGCGGTTCCTTTCGCCTTCCTGGATATTCAGTGCCTCCTGCCGGCAGAAGTCCATCATCGATACCACTCTGTGGAACCGTTGACATGGGGCGATCGTCGTCATCATCGTTGTCGTCTGTTTCAGGCACTAGAGGAGATGGAAGGGACGAAATTGTGAAATGGCATTAGTGAAAAAAAAATCACAGTTCAATTCAGCTGAAGCACAATGCCGGACGGCTGACGGCGGTTGCGGCGGCTGTATTTGATGTACAATTTTGTGTAAATTTAGGAAACAAAACGAACGTTTATAATTTTTGATCGCTTGAAAATTGTGATCGCTGAATTGTTGGAACTTTTGCATTTTTTCTTTTTGTGAATTCTTTTGGAAGACTTAAAAAACAAACTTTAAAAATTAAATATGTAAGAAGAATTCTTATTTATATTTGGCAGCAAGCAAGAGAGAGAGAGAGAGATGCGGTCGTCAGCCGCTCGGCGTCTTTCTGTAACATTGCATGATGCTGCATTTCATGCATTTTTTGTACAATTCAATTATGAAAGGAATGACGAAGAGTAATTAAAAAGAAACAAAAATGTCGCAATATTTCATCGCATAAATGAAACATAAAATATATAGACATACATACATACCAAGCCATACCGTACATATATATATAAATATATATATCCATATAACTACGTGGAAACTTACTCACCAGCTTTCAGCGCACGATTGCCGCCGTTTCCGTCGCAACTGCTGATATTCTCATGCGAAGCGAATTTAATCTAAAACAAATCCATATTTATAAGTTAGTCCGTGAAGCGAAAATACTTCATGCAAAAATCTGATTGCATTTTCATCATTTTCAAAATGTTTGTGAGTGTGGATTAATAGAAATTTGGCTAACCCTTCACTTTCCTGACTAGATAGGCACGCTCCAGGCAGAAGACTGGCATCTGTGATGCCTCATAGAAGGACATTTTATTTTGAAAAAACTCTGAACTTGTTGCCACTAAAGACTATAATTTCAGAAGAGATTCTAAAAATGGTAAACGACAATATTAATGTAATGGAAAACTGGTGACCGGATTTGAAAATCCATTGAAAAACGAATACTTATGACATGATTTCAGTTTAAACACCATCATTTCTGGATAAAACAATAGACGACATAAGTCGTTAATTAATATATAAAAGGGTATACATACGTATACTATGTTATCGGTATAAAATCTCTTACAGTAATTGATATAATTGTATCAAAAGTACATACAGACAATTACTGCAAAAAATGCTAGCAAAAAATATTTACTATAAAAAAAGAATTTAGAATGCGTCGGTCACGCAACCACGCAACATAAGTTAATAAGTTTGAGAATGATTAAGTGCTTGCAGTAATATATGTACACACAAGCCATGCATACATACTAGAGGGCTGCACAAAACATCTTGAAAGGCTTGAAACTGACATAGCAACATTTTTGGGTTGATGCAGTGCTTCCATTTGTGGTAATGTTTGCAGCAGCGCTTCCGACAGTCGCCGCTTGATTTGAAAGCATTGAAAGCATTTCAGACAGCCCCTGAAACGTTTAAGACGTTTTGAACAAGCTATCAAAACATTTTGTGCAGCCCTCTAATACATACACACTTCATATCAACAAAGAATCTACTCTCCTTTCCCCCACTACCTTCCTTTTACAGACCAACAAGAGTTTGGTCTAATCCGATATAAAAAAAAACCTTTACTAGCGTGAAGGAAAGTGAATTTATTAAAAATTTTGAATTTTGGGATTAATCACCATTTATTAATATTAATTAGTAAAAAAATCCCATAATGGAAATTTGAGTACGTACATATAAACAAAACCATCTTCTATGGTTAGTATGTATGTATGTATGTACATATGTGTACCAAAATTTTAAAGATATATCATTAACCCGTCAAAGCACATTCTTTTTTTTCGTTTTGTAAAAAACTGTGCAGGTTACTCTGCGCTTTTTTTTTTAATACTTAGCGTTTGTTTGAAAAGAGTAATTTTAAATTTAATTTTAAATGTGAATAGATCAAGGAATGTACCACGTCTGTATATACATATGTTAAGTTCTGTATATGTTAGGTTCGATAGAGTTCGATTGTTTTGTAGCTGGCTCAATAATGTTTATAAACTTACTTCTCCATTCTCGTTGTTTCTTGCTTTGTTCGTAGGACTTCCCAGCTCGATAAAAACCTGATCGGCCATTTCTCAAAAACCAACGAATGAGTAAGCGCTCGTTAAACAATTCTTCTTTCTTTGAATTGATGGCAGAATTAAATATAACTCGACCTGCACGTCGATCCTTATGGCCGTTGCGATCTAAACTGAATTTACTGCTGGATGCTGATTAAACGGCGGTGGCGGAGCTCTTGTGCTTAACGACCGACAATCAATTCAGCAGTGCGGGAATGGGGGGGGGGGGGCACTGTCCGACTCGATCATGTCAGTGTTGCCACTTAATGATGTGAATTTTACGCTCTCAGAGAACTCCTGTGTAAATATAAAAGCAAAAGCTCAAGTTGCTTTAGTACTAACAACAATTAAGTAATGCATTTAGGACAGTAAAAAGTGGCAACTGCAGTGTTTCTCAACATGTGTGCCACGACTAAAATTGCACGATTTTTGTAATTTTTTATACGAGTATTCAGGTGGCCCGTCAGATATTTTTAGTGTGCCGTCGTTAACCAAATAAATAGAAATGTAATAATCCGACCTAAAGACACGGAGATTATTCGTATTGTTTACTCTCAGCCACTAAAAACTCAAGCA
The DNA here is from genome assembly GCA_949752815.1 of Conops quadrifasciatus. Lineage (NCBI taxonomy): Eukaryota > Metazoa > Arthropoda > Insecta > Diptera > Conopidae > Conops > Conops quadrifasciatus. The sequence goes on from OX457079.1 coordinate 19,305,066, forward strand.
GCGAACTAGTTACTCTCTCGCAAGCGAAATTATACACTCGTATTAGCATATGAACTTTTGCCGCCAGCGGCTTTTGTATTGTGTTTATGAATTTCTGAGAAATTCCGTAATTCCGGAAGCACCGAATTGATAATCGCTTAAGTTGAAGGCAAATTGTACAGTGTTAAATGTATTTAATTTCAGAACAAAATTAAACGAATAGGTAATAAATTAACAAGATATAAACAGAAGTACATGATAAAATATCGTGTATTAAATGCCATGCCATTCCATTCCGTACGATGAGAAGAAAGGAAAGCTTTTGTTGGAAAGGTCAAAGCATGAAGTATCGACGGACCAGAAGAAACAGTATCGCTTCTAATCTTTGCAAATACAACACAATTTAATATGAAACAATTTTAAACGATACAGTAATATTATTATACTCGTATATAACCTCAGTTACGAAATATTAACACTCAGAATCAAGTTTTCTTGAGAATCGATTTTTGTATTTATTCTTTTTTTCAGAAAATATAGTATTTTCTGGACAGCATGTTTCTTTATAACTTGGAACTTTTAATATTCGTATTGTGAAAGCATTGCCATGAGTAAAAAAATATTCTGGCGCTATAAATTTACTCCCAATGCAAACACCCAAATCAAATAATGAGTTAACTGCCAATTAGTTAGCTCCCAATTCAAATGAATTAACTCCCAAAAAATATGAATTAACTGCCATTGAAAATATGAAACAACTCCTAACTTTTTACAATTATAAATTAATTCCCAATGAAAATATACTCGTAAAGTAACCTCTCAACTTGTTTAAAATACGAATTAACTCCAAAAAAATATGCCCAAATATTCCCAAAAATATTCCCAATGAAAATATACTCGTAAAGTAACCTCTCAACTTGTTTAAAATACGAATTAACTCCAAAAAAATATGCCAAAAATATACGAAGTTTTTGTGGAAGAATTTGAGACTTAATTCCTATTTTGATTTGGGAGTTAATTCATAGCGCCGACATTTTTACTAAATATTATTAATAATTTTTTATAATTAATATTATTAAATTTTTTGAAAAATTTTAAATCTTCCATAACAGACTTTCCATACTCACATATTAAGAGTATATATAAATTCATTCATTAAGCTTGCACTTAAGCTGCGTTTTTTTTAGGAAAATTTGAAAGGGATATTCAAATTCAACCGGCGGCGGCCAATTATTGAAATTAACATACTCGTATGTATCTACATATTTATTTTATTTTTTCGATTTTATTTACTTCAGCCTAAAAGTATGCCGCTTTTTCTTTTTGAATGAAGAACAATAATAAGAATGTTTAATCAATCATTTCGCTGCAATTCTATTACAAATTAAAATTATATTGTTAACACTTCTGCTTTGTGTATTCTTCGCGCCAGTTGCTGCGAAATTTACGATTTAATACTTTTTCAAAGCTTCAACTTAAACTTGCGTCTATTTATTGAAAATTTTCTTTCAAAGAAGTACCCACGATATACGCAGCTTTCTACCAATTGACAGCTAATAGTATCCTAACAGAAAAAGTCCTCATCGCATTCGTTGTAACAGCAGTACGGAATGTTGTTGTAGGGGGCAAAGTGCTCCCTTTTAGAGCGCTTCTTGGTGTCGCCGTCCAGGTGTTTCATCTTTATGTGTCTGGCCTTATACCTGGGTAGAACATCCACCTGGGTTAGTCTGATGAAGTACGAGTGGCCTACTCTTAGATAACCGCCCGGCGGATAATTGCTCCTTCGCATGTTGTAGTTTAAATGTTTTTTATCAGAGACTTCAAAGCCTGAAAGTTGGGAAAAAGAACCAATGCATCGGTCAGCAAGTAATTAACTGAGCAGCAATTGTTTGAAAACATAGTTTGCCGCTACTTAATTAACTTAAGAAACTATATCTTTTTTAACGTAGTGTACGTATGCAACGTGGTTATACAGAATAAGTCTGTATTAAATGTACGTTGTACATTTTTTAAGTTTTTCAATTTGAAGAAATGACGCACCAATTGCATGAACTCTAATCATTAACATTTCGAATTAACGGATATATGTATATATATTGTGTATACTCTTAATTATTTTCAAAAATGCTATGGATCTTAGTTCACTCGACATTTGAAAGAGACCCAAATCATAATTAATTAAATTCCCGTAAAATTTTTACGATTCACAAACTCACTTCGTTAGAAGAAGAACAAAAAGAAGTTTCTTTTTGTTGCAACTAATTTAGAGATTAAACATCTATCCGTCAGTTGCGTTAATTAATTTTGAAAATAAATAATATCTATATACATGAAGTTAATGAAAAACTTCATTCACTTCATTCATCACTCTTTCAATCATCGCCAAATACTCACGTTTAACATTGTTGACCAATGAATTTTCGCGGGGCAAAGATCGCTTTTCTCTGGACTCGTCCATCAAAAACAAATGTTCGCAAGCTTCCATCGCGAACTTCTTCATTTTCTCAAGCGAGCAGTAAGCCTGCACTTCGGCAACTAAAGAAGCAGCGACTATGGCGAGGCATAGCACTGGGCAGAGATTCACCTGTTTGAAAAAAGGCGCGTAAATAAATTATACAATTATAAGAAAAGGTTTAAAAGCGCTAAAAAGTAGTAGTTTTTTGAGCCTGGATCGCTTTTCAGACCAGACTTCTTGGCGTGATTTGACTGCAAATAGTTTCCAGTGTGTCAATTTTGTCTAACACAGATCGACAAAATTTGGCGGTCTCTTTGAAACTAGAAACCGTGCAGTAAACTAAACTTGGCTCATGTTCATGGTCTAAACTGATGGATCAATGGATCAACGTCTTATATTGTAGTTTGTGCAATTATATGACTTCCTCTCAACCGGTGCTCAGGCCAACACGGAAATGGATTCAAAAATCTTGTTATCGGTAAAAAAATATCGTTTGAGAAAAGGAAGTGGTCTTTTTATTTTTAGGCACCAGCTTTACATGACAATTAATTTTAAAATGGAAATTCGAATTACAAAGCGCAATTTAAGAATACATACGTCGAGTACAGTTGATCCTCTATAACTATAACACGGTAAATAGGTTCCATGTCCGTGTTGTGTTGTCCACCACAATATTCATCGCATTCTTTTATTGCAAGTTAACGAACACCTTTTCGCAAGTTAAACAAAATTTGTCATAAATTTTCGGCCAGGTTATACGAATCCGTTTAAAGGAGACCGTGTTAAGCGCGCGTCAACCGTAACTTCCTGTGGTGATATTTATACACTGTGTATTTTAAGAATTTATAATTGCCCGTATTTCGATATTCGCCAGAGTAAGCGTACATGGGTTTACAATTAATTTAAAAATAAATACCATGCAGGATTCTTTCACTTTACCCACTGAATAAGCTTGCTGATATAACACATTTCAGATAAAACTATTACTACGATATTATTATCACAAAATGAGCTATTAACGAACTAACAAACAGTTTGAGGAACTATTTAAAAATGTAATTCAATTTCAAAAAACTTTCAAAAAACTAAATCCTACCTTACTCACCTTGAAAAGCATTCTCGGGCACAGCACTTTGTTTTTGAAATTGTTTAAATGTAATAGTTAAATAGTTTAGAAATTGAATGAATGAATATCGTAAGGTACAATAGTATTTTCAATGCTCGCTCAATATTGTAATTGTTTCCGCCGTTTATTGTTCAGCAATCATTGTCAGTTTTTCGAGTTGATCTCTTTCATAATTAATATTAAATATAAATGAGTCTCTGTGTTTATTTCGTGGCTTTTATATGGAGAACAAACAGGTAAGGATTGATCTGGTTGCTGAGAGAATGCGGCGTGAGAGACCTTTACAAATTTTGAAGGCGGACCACGTTATGAAGATAATGTGATACGATTAAAAATATAAAAACAATGAAAATAAATTAAGCGAGAGTACTTTAAGTACGACTTCAATGAAGTCGGAATGCCCTACAAACAGCCACAAATCAAATCTTAATATATGGTTTCTTTATGGCATAGACTTCATACTTCAAAGAGATACTCAGAAAAGCTAATCATAGCTAATCGATATCCTACTACTTATCATTGCTTTGATAAACAATAACTGGCAGATCTTAAGCGCTTCCTTTTACAAGTTTGCGTTTTGTCAAACGTAGCACCAAACGTAGCATGGTGAGCACGTTAGAAAATAACAATTCATTCATGGTAACAGAAATGCTCTTAGAATGATCTCGTTTTTTACTCTGTAGCGACATGACATAACTTTCAAGTTTGCGTTACCAAAATAAATTCGCTAACGCTTATTCTCCGCCAGTTTTGCCGGCGTTACAACAGAAGGCTGAATTTGAAATTCGTGTTTAATTTATGATTTTCACTTATCATAAACAGCATTACACATACTTGTGCCTGTACCTTGAATTGTGCGCTATATATATCGTACATACAGTACGTTGTTACACTTCAGGAAGCGTTTGGCTTCAATTGATTGCCGTGACGTACGCCATGACGAAGTCGTCGTCGTTTAAAAGAGGGCTTATAATGAACAAGTTTGAGAATGCGTTCCAAAAAAGTATCTGAAATAAGAATAGAATACAATGAAAAAAATAAATTAACCGGAAGTTATTTTCAATCCGCAAGGCGTGATAAAAGCATGCTTAATAACCTTCTTTTATTTATTAGAATAGGTAGTGGCATCATAAAGCCATCTCTGCAATTATGATTACTTTTATATGTTTTCAACTTAAGCCTATTTTACGTACGTATGTCATTTGCTGGAATGATGGATACGTTTGTGTGTGAGTTTGTATGCTTGTACTTTATGTCGACGATATTATCTAAGCATATTTTACTTATAAGCATTCAACGACGACGTAATTTTGGCATTGGCACGACACGGTTCGTGCATACATATTGTATTAATATATCCAACAGTCTCTTAACATCTTAAAATATTGACGAACATTGACGAACATCTAAAAGAACATTGACGAGCTTCCCACTGCCGCCTCTCTTTTCCTCATCTATTGACGAAATATACTATATGGGAGTCAGCACGATTCATGCATGATGGTGAAATATCATGCATGATTCGTTCATGTTTTCTTCGTTCAAGTCTTGAACCACAATATGTACATGATAACTTTTGGTTTCAGAACATTCCAACATGTTTAGAGCTTAGATGATGATCTTTACGGAAGCTACGGAATGGATTTCTGTAAAAATAACCAAATTAAAAATTAATTAAGTAATTAGCTATAAACCTTCTGAAAGAAATTGAGTTTTTTTTATTATGTATCAACTCTTAATTCAAAGCCATTCACAACCACACAGAGTTACTAATAAAATTGGATTCTGGTGCTTTGTCAAATAAGTAACTTCTTTGCCAAAGCCTTAAGAGTAGGTCTTGATTTTAGCTCTAAGTTAAGACACAATATAGTGTCTTTTTAAGAAAGAATGGCAAGTGTGCTTTTTTGTCTGCAAAAACTTATCTTAAAGTAGGAATAGTCAAACGAAGATTAATGTCGAGTATGTTACAATTTATTCAAAAAGCACGTCTCTGTTGGAATTGGTTCGCACACAACCTGGATTAAAACTTAAGATCAAAATATGTATTTTACGTGAAAATATTCATTTTTGTACTCAAGAATTCACGGCATCTTTTTAGTTTTACATTCTAATCGTTTAAGTAACAAATTCTGAGGAAAAACACGTAATTTTAAAAGCATTTGCTTGTCACCCACCTCTTTATCTATTAATTATATACATATGTATATTGTATTTAATACAAGTATGTATTAATTAGTTACAATGAATTACAATGTTCCAATGAATGTCTCAGGATGAATGTCTCAGGAGTACTAATAAGTGCAACTAATGCCGTTTTTATCGTCTTTTTAAATATGTATTCGGAATTTATTCTTCACCCACATTTTTCTTGTTATTTAAAGATAGTAGGGACAGAAAAAATCACTACATTAGAAGAAAAAAATCTCAAGCATGCTAAAATGGTGTTTCCATGAAGTGGTTTTGCTTCGGTTTAGCGCAAAACCTGGTTTTCGCAGCGAAAACCAAACCATTATAAAACAAATAAAACTCCATTGAAATTGTTGTTGTATGCTCAGCGCAAAACCAAAAGGATTTCTGGTTTTAGCAGTTTTCAACCCTGTTTCGAAGTTAGTAATACTAGATGCCATAGCCTTGTCACTTTCTTTAGTTAATATGGTAGAATAAGATAAATATTGAACACAAAAATATCCTATCAAAAGAAACAATCAAAACAAAACATTGGTTTTGCATACAACAACAACAGCAGGGGGCGAAACCCAGCAAAACCAAAAATAAAACTAGTTTTGTATGGAAACATTTGACACTTGATCTATATTCGAAAACCTAAAATCATTTTATGGAAACACCATACAAAAATGGTGCAAATGGAATCCTAATCTGCTGGCCGATTATTGTTGGACCATCAAGAGGGATCAGAGAGTTTGGACCACAGGCAAAATATAGCAGAAAATCTTCACTTCTTATTTTCTAGATGAATAAGAATTTTTTAATATTGTGCAGTTAAGAATGTAGAAAGTACGAGTATTAAAATGTTTGTACTTATAAATGCCTGTCTCTCAGAAATTTTGCGTGATAGTGAAAAACCGATATCATAATTGAATTCAGGAGCAAAAATGCTATTAGGCTCACATAGTTTTCCTTCTGAGACAAATAAAAATTTTTTTTTCGTTGATCAGTGTAATTAATAATGTAACGTAGTGTTACAATTTCAGAAAAATTGTATGTACAAAACCTTCCACCTACATCATTACATAGCTACTGACCAATCGATAGCTTACAATTAATTTACATATTATTTGGAGCTCTTTAAAGATTGGTCTTGAAATTATCGTACTTATGCGATCATATCTTTAAACTTATTAACGAATTTTTATAGTATTTTTTCTCTTCAAAGCTGAAATTTTAAGTTAAACAAAACATTTAGCCTTAAAATTAGAATACAGTAAGCATTTTCATAAGTTTTCTTACTTTACTTTTTAGCAATTACTTAAAAGAAAATTAGGTTATATAAATTTGATTTTATTATCTCGGTATGTAATATGTATAGGATTTAGGTTATTAACAAATTTTTTGGAAAATCTTGCAAAATGCTGTTTTAGCTGTTTTTTTTTCCATAATTATTTGGCTGAAACATTTAAAATCATGCTTGTTAAGTTCCGGACTAATATTTGGTAAATAAATTACGATCTTAATTCACAACTTGATGATGATGCGTGGCACAGATTAGATTTTCTCCATTCTCGATTCCAAGCAGAGCTTCATAACATAAAATATTTAGGCACATTTTCACGATTTCTAAAGAGGCTTAGACAAACGGAAGGACGGTTAGGGCTAAATCGACTCACGAGATGATTTTGAGCAAAAATATATATACATACATATACATATACATATACATATATGTATTTCGCATAGGTGTGGATTCTAGGGGGGTTATTAATTAAATTAATTTGTTAATTAAGCAATAAATACAAACTTAAAACCATTGTCGTTGAATTTTATTTGGCTAATAATAATCTAGAAATAATATATTATCTGCCTCCTTCTTTTGTACAAGAAAAATTTAAATAAAAGTGTTTATCTGGGGCAAGTTTGACTCCGCAATGCAAAACAGTTATATAGTTTTATACATTTCTGTTTACTTTTGAAAATTATATTTACAATGATTTGGGGACTTCAAAGCTGTTACCTATTCTAACCTGTCACGTCAAAAATCCCACCACTCTTGTTTATCTGTGCTGAAAGTTTGCTTATTTTGTGTTTTAAATAAAATATTTTTTTGATAATGGTTTGTAATTGTATTTTAAAGTGTTCTGGACAAGCCGGACTACATGCATTTCTATTAGTTCATCTAATAACACATATGCTGCATGAGTTTTGGCTAAATGAGATTTTGGGAATAACCATTTTTGTACCAATTGATATCAAATACGACTTTGTGGAAGTATCCCCCCTTTTTATCCAGAAAAAGTCTTAATTAGCTCTTTATAATTACCTTTTAAAATAAAAACCTTTAAGACTCTTTGAAATGACTTTAAAAAAAAAGACTTTTTTCAAAGGCTTTAAAAAAACTACTTTTATCAAAGACTTTTTAACCCTCTAACCGTTAAGAGTGCCTCAAAGCACACATCTCAAAAATAACGTTTAGCGCGTAACGGTATTTTTTTTACTGCAACATTTGTCAGGGAATTGTTTAACATACATATATAGTTTGATTGTATGCGAAAGTTTGTCATTGCGATAGAGAGTTCAGCTAGTATTATCAAATTTGTGTGAAAAATTGAAAGAAAAAAAGAAAAAAGAAAAATAGAAAAAAAGAAAAAGTGTGAAATTCTAAACCGATTTGAGTAAAAATTTTTTTTTTGAAAAGGTACAGAATTTTGCTTTCAATTTATTCAATTGAATTTATAAAAAAACGAATTTATGTGTGTGTTTAGACCCGAAAACTGAATAGAGCCTCAAGGCACTGTTGCGGTGTGGTGTATATTTTTATTCGTTATATTTTCGTTATATTTTATACGAATATGGTCGTCTTGACTGATGAACAGGTGAGGGAAACAATGGAATTGGTGCAATCGGCTGAGGAACTTGATTTTAGTAGTGACGATGATATCGACGATCGAAACTACGAGCCAGATGAAGCTACCAAATTACTTTTGGATGATTTTTTCCTATTTAGAGGGCCATAATTAACTAAGAAAAAAATATTTAAACATTTCTTTGCCGTTTTAAAAGATTTGCGGGTTAGAAGGTTAAAATAAAAGTGTTTCAAACACTTTTTAAAGGAAATAAAAAAAAATAAAAGTTAATTTAAATAAATTTTATTTTAAGCTTATTAAACTTATTATTTTAAACTTAAAAAATATTTAAAAAATATTTTTACATTTCACGTCAATGTTTCTTGAATTTTTTTGTTGTTTACCAGCAATAACATTTTGATTCGTCACAATTAAGTTATAAACACATAGAAAGTCGTACGACGATTTTGTCGTTGCGACTTATCAAAAATCTGCTGTTGCTAAAACGCCGGCAGAGAGTTTGACTGTGCATTGTATTTGTATTGCCTCACCTCTTCAATAAATCTCACCTCTAAAAATATTTAGGGCCAATTTTACAATTTCCGGTTAAGTGCTAATCGGGACTTTTAAACGTAAAAATCTCTTACAAATTTAAACTTTTAAACGTAAAAATCTCTTACAAATTGACGTTTAATAGTCCCAATTAGCACATAATGGGACATTGTGAAATTGGCCCTTAATCTTTAAAAATTAACATCAATATTATTAAAATTAGTAAATATTCACACAAAAATTGCAACTCTGGGTTGCGATTTTACGTCAAATCCTAAAGTAGTGTTCGTGAAAAAGCCCAGAATTGATGACGTTTAAGCTCAGAAACTCAACTTGCAGACCCTGGATAAAGGGTGTCAAGGAAAGGGAACGGGTTTTTTCGTATAAGAAACTCAAAGTTACGTTCCCCTGTTGTGGGTGGCACATGGGGGAGGGGTTATTGTATAAGAAACTCATCTTACAGACTCTTGATGAAGAGTGCCCGAGACGGAGAGGGTTCAGCTTTGAGACCCCAAGGACAATTCAGATTTTTAAGTAAAATCATTGGTTTTGATATTACAACTTGGTTAGTTATTCATAAAAGTAATGTATTCGAACACATCAAGTTTTATTTATTTATTGATGCATGTATTTAATGTATTTAATTTCCACTTTACTTTTAAAGTTTTTTTTATTACAACCCATTTAGCACAGGCATTTCAAGAAAATAAATCAATATCGGTACATGCACATTAAAACTAAAAATTCCAATGCAAAACATCTTTTAACCCAATTTCTATTCAATAGAACAATATAAGCTTAATAAAACAAAATTACAAAGAAATATGTAAATACGAATACGCAGTTTCCTGTCGCATTATCTCTTATAAAGGTGCAATTCGTCGCATGCGATCCTTCGCACGTGTGAACAACGTCATATAGAATCTGCAAAATCAAAAAGAAATGTCCACACTGTTCGCTGGGTGTCCTTTTGTTAAGTCTACGTATATCTTCCGCATAAAGTAACCACCCTAATTTGAACAAATATTTCATTCCTAAGTTAACGCAGTCTCCCAAATGATTATTCAGGCTGTTTTAATTTGTTTACATTATTTCGCATCTCAAGAAATTTCGTTGTAGAAGGAATTTCTAGTTTCGATTAAGCAAAAACACGTAAAATTTTGACAAGGTATTAAACAAGTGCGTGCTCGACCTTTTACGTATTTAAGATTGAGGCCTTAAGTTCTTAAGAGTTTAAAGATTATTGGAAGAATTAATGGCCTCAAATGCTCACGTAGGGATAGTAGTACTGCTTGTTGCTGCATCTGTGCAAGTGTATTATTTCTTTTGGATGCTGATTTGGCCATTTATGCTTATTGATGAAAGTGAGTATGAAGTGGAAACAGCTTTGTTCGTTGCCATTTGACGTAATATATTTCATACCGGTCGAAATATAAATAGGCATTTTTTTTGATGTACAGTTTAAAAAGTGTCTCACATCCCTGCTAAAAAAATACTTAAAAAACTTTTTGTTCATGTAGCTTTAGAAGTTTGGAGCATTATTAATTATTTTTGTATGCTACTTTTATTTCATTTAGGAAACTTTTTTCATAACTTGTCCGTTTTTCTGCCCGTGAAATGAGATTTTTCTCAAGAGGTAACAGTAGTTCTTGAATGCTCCTACTAATGTGCGGCCTGCAAAGAAAATAGGAATATGGTGCTCCATATAGATACTTTAACCAAATATTTTTACAACAAAAAACAATAGTTTGGACATAAAATAAAAAATTAAAAAAAAATTAGAATACGTTTTTAGAAACTAGAAATTAGAATCTTGTATCAATGCAAAGACTCAACGACCAAAGATCTTATATCTTGCAGCAATAAATAAAATTATGAAAAGTTTTTAAGAAACATAAATGATAATGATCTCATTATCGGAGTTAAATAAGCTTCTTGAGAATTGAATGCAGATTTTATATAAAAACATCTTTTTAGCCTTCGAGTTAAATGCAATCTGATTTGAACAATTATTAAATTGAGTTTTTTTAGTCATGCATGCTTTAGTTGAAGCTTTAGCTGTTAATGCGGTTTTTGCTGTTTTCATTAAATTAGAAAAAATTGTATATTTTATTGTCGTCACCTTATCTAATATGTTTGACTATTTACATAACGGACAGAAAATTTTAAAGCTGCCAAGAAGTAGCAGTGACGACGATGTCGAAATCATCATTAGTCGTTCGTCATTCTTATCATCGATTTAATAGAATCTGCTCGTGATGTAAATGAATTGAAAAAGCTTTCCTTGTTAATTTATAGGTAACCGCATACATTCTTTTTTCCCACCCTTGGAGTACGCCTTCTTAATTCCATCAGTTTTCGGTGCGGTTTTTATTGGCGGCATATCAATTTATACATTGTATCACTTGCTGGATTTCTTAAAAGATTATTGAAACGTTACCGTAATTTAAAATCTAAGAAGCACTTTTTTATTACTAACCTGAACAGATTCTAAATTCATCGAACAAAATTCTAGTTTAAAGTTCAAGTCCCAGCTTACCTTTGCGATCAAGCAGTAGGCCAGTTCATATTGTTCACGGTTAGTAATAAATCGTTGTCATCTCATAATGCCACAGTGGCTGGTGGTGGGCATTTCGGGAATAACTTGTGGTGGCAAAACCACTTTGGCGCAAAACGTACGGGACTACTTCCTAAATCAGCGAAACTGCCAGCTCTGGAATACGCCCTACACAGTCGGCGATGTGCAGATGATATCGCAAGACGACTACTTCCTAGCCGTGGATGACTTACGTCACAAGTGGGTTGAGCGAATAAACGTTATCAATTTTGAGCTGATAACAGCGCTTGATATGAAGCAAATGCTCTCGGATGTGACTTGGACCATGAAAGGGCGCTACTTGGCGGCCGATCCGTTAGATAACATAGACTACATCAATGAGATCTCAATGTCGACGACATTCGAGCATTACGGTGCGCACACCCACCCATACCACAATCATTATAACCCTCAGCACACCATCCAGTTGCCTGCGAACCAGAGATCCTCGCACGCAACACATATTTTACGAGTCAACTCGCAACCGTCGCCACAGCGGCGAGATACTAAGTTGAACATTTTGGTGATTGAAGGTTTTCTGATTTTCAACCAGCCCGAGCTGCTGCAGCTGTGTAATTTGAAGTATCACCTCCATTTGCCGTATGAGAGATGTTTTGAGCGGCGCCAAAAGCGAATTTACGACCCGCCCGACGTGACCGGTTATTTCGAGATATGCGTCTGGCCACACTATGAGAAGAACTTTCAACAGATTCGAGACCGAAAAGATGTCACGGTACTGAATGGAGAAATAAATAGAGAAAAAATCTTGAAGTTTGTGCTGCAGAAGATTATGGCGTACGTCGAGGAACGCTGCGACATCGCCTGCCCTCCACCACAAAAACTTTTAGGTATTCCCAGTTGCAGCAACAATGGGATGACGCCACAAGCTTGCCCAATGGAACAGCAATGAGTCTAACACGCAGCATCATTTGGTAAAGGAGTTATTTAGCAGTTCAAAGGATAAAATTAGGAATTGGAAGGTGGAATCCTAACCAGAACGTCTAAACGACGTTGAATATATGCACATCATGTTACCAGTAATTGTATATACTTGGACATGTATCTACCTATGCACTAGTTATAGTTTGCTAAATGTATCCGGCGTTAGTTAGTGATGGAAATACTTAACAAAGTGTTTACAGTGGTCGGAGGGGACCAAATTCCTTAACTTTAAATTTAAAATACACAGAAAGAAACGTAAAGCAGAGATAGATATTCTTTGATGTTTGAAGAATAATATGTTCTAATTATTGAATTATTTAATGGCATATAGTAAGATTTCATTCACTAACTTTACCGTAACGATAGAGTAAAAAAATCAATAGATGCGCTTGTAAATTTAATCTTAATCTGCGGCTAATATATTTATTGTATATTACAAATTCGTTTAAAGTAAAATGTAATAGCATTGTAATTGTAAATAATAAGGCATGAAGGAAGCTATAAGACTAATGAATAATGCGCATGCAAACAAATATTGTTAAATACAATTATGAATTGTAAAAAAAATAGTTATAAACGGTCGATCCATTAAAAAAGAAGTCTTAATTTGGAGGCAATAAATATGGAAGGAGGAATGAATAAAAAAACAAAATTTTTGGCAAATGTTTTACGATGACGTCCAACTGATTTTCAAATACAAAAAACGGAAAACTTCCAATAGTAACAGTCTAAAAAAGTTGTTACCAGCCTTTCATGGATTTTTATGTGTGTCAATGCAAGGCAGGATACGACATAAAAAACGGATTACTATTGTAGTTTTTGTCGAAAATTCATTTTTGCCACTACGCTGGTGGCCAAAGTTTGGGTTGGCAAAGATAATAAAATTACGTTTTCGTGGTTTATTCATGCAAGAGTGGAAATTTATGTAACCATGGGTGCTAGGAGTACGCAATGCCTCGACCCCGACAGTAAAAGTTTCCTGCGGTAAATAAGTCGTTGTTAGAATTTATTTTGAATTTACAATTTTTGTATTTGTAATTTTATAAGTACATTATTTAAAAGGTTTTAGACTATAATTCTATATATATTAATTTGTTGTAGAAACTACAATTTTTTGTCTGGACACTGCTGCAAAACTAAGTCGCAACGGTTGCAAATTGTTTCAGCACTTTCAACTGAAAAACGTCTACAGCGCGGGCATAAACTACCACCGATGCTTCGCAAACTAATCTGATAAGGACTCTCTAAATGTGGATTATCAGCAGTGATGATTGTTAAACGGCCGACTTGTAAAATTTCACATAATTCTGAATCACTTAGGCTCACACCGATTTGCGAATGTAACCGAAGAAGGTTATTTAAGTCTTGATCATTTTTAACAGCCAATATCACATCCAAAGACCACGCATTAGCCGCAGAAGCCTTTTGATTTATTAAATGTTTCACATTTAAAGCGCATTCTACAGTCTTTTCTACATCTGAGTTCTTCCAAGATAGTTCGGTTTCAATATTTTCTTCATGAAACGCATGACTGGGATCTATGAAGTGCAGTAGTATATTTAAAACGTTGTGATCGAAAAGTGATTGATAGCGAATTCTCACCCATACTCACCATAATAACTCCAACTTTCCTCTACTAAAACCGGTGTGATGGGCCACAAAATCTTACACAGCACCTCGTAGCATTTCGTCAGAGTATAGCGTATATCGCTGAGCTCCTTCTGACCACCACAGTATAAGCGATCTTTAATGAGGTGTACATAAACTGCCGATATTTGATTGGTAACAAAGCGTTGTATTTTCGCCACAACACGATTGTATTCGTAGGCATCGTAAAGCTCTTGAACCTACGATGAGGTAGAAAAAAATGGCCGTTGTCTTTCAGAGACGCTATATATCATATTAAGGACTGATTACTTCCTGTTCAAAGTCAAACAAACAGCTCAGTATGTATTTATTTAGATAGAGCTGATTTTCACTGATGCTCTGTCCAGAGCTACCAGATTTGCGCTCTATAATTCCATTTAGATAACGCAATGTAGAACGGATTTTGCTAAGACTAACTGCTGCTTGCTGGAGTAAGTTTTCGCTTACGGTGATCGACATATTTTGAGTACCATGAGAGGCGACCCACCATCTAAATTATAAATTTTATAATGCTTGTACTTAATGCTTAGGTATATTATAAGACGTAAGAGTATTTGTTTCCAACCTTAAAGCGTCAACGCCGAATTTTTTGCGGACATCTTGTGGCGAGACGACATTTCCCAACGATTTCGACATTTTGAGTCCATTTTGGTCGACTGCAAATCCATGCACAAACAGAGATCTACGTGGATAAATATTTATACATGGTGTACTCGTACTTTCAAAGAAGCTCACTTTGTTGGCATGAATGTTATGGTATTACTTGTTACACTACCTCTTTCCCTCCCTCTCAGACTACTTACCGGTAAGGTGCACAGTTTCTGGCAGCGATACTGGTAAGCAATGAGGACTGAAACCAGCCAGTAAATTGGTCCGATCCTTCTAAATACAAATCGGCCATTTTTTCATTCTTCAGCACGCTCATCCAAGAACTGCCAGCATCGAACCATATGTCAAATATGTCGTTACCTTTCTCCAGCAGAGAAGCTGTGCTTTTTAAATCACTCAATACATCTTCAGGCAGTAGTTTCTCGACTGGTGTTGACCACCAAAAATCTATACTGCCTTTTTCTTCAATTAGTTTGCAAACATGACCAACGATCTTTCTGTTGAATGTAGTTAGTTTAGTGATTACAATAAGATTACAACAAATACTTGCTCATTAACAATCGCCTCTTTTGTATCGCGCTTGTAAAAAACTGGAATCGGTACACCCCACGCACGTTGCCTTGAAATGCACCAGTATGGCCGCTTTTTGATTTGCGTAATTAACATATTTTTACACGCCACTGAATTGACACGTGGGTATATTTCAATATTGTTTATCTTAAAGGAGAAATGTCGAGGAAACGTTTTTCACTGTATTTCAGCACTTTTCAGTACCTCTTTCTCGGCCGTTTCTTTGAGTTGTTCGGTGTTTATGAACCATTGCAGGCTGGCACGTATAATTACAGGTTTCTTAGTTCGCCAATCAATGGGATACGAGTGGGTACATTTGCCGGAATATACTACATCCGAAACAATGTGCTCCATGACTAAGGAATCTCCGTGTTTTTGAACTTCCTTCCCTCGGAGAAAATCTGGTGCGTCATTTGTATAAAATCCATTTTCATCCACGTACGATATCTATTAAAATTGTTTGGTTACAAGTTTACAATGTTTTTAAATCGTTAAATTTTAAAAAGGCAAAAAAACTTTATTATATAAAAACTTACCACCGGTAGTTTTTTAGAAATGCTAATTAAAAAGTCATCTGGGCCATGAGCTGGAGCTGTGTGTACCAATCCTGTGCCCTTGGAATCTTGTACATGATCCGCCGCGAAGAAGGGTAAATTTTTTAGGTCCTTATAAATTGGATGTTGATATTTACAGGCTTGCAATTCAGATCCTAAACGAAATGAAAGAAATATAAAGTTGATTTGAGAAAATGTTTCCCGAAATGAATTTTTTTTTTATGATTTTCAACTGCACTACATCGAAACTACTAGAGGGTAAAAAACATTGAGTTATGAGGAACATAATTATTTATATATAATCATTTACAATACCTTTAACAGTTACGATAGGGCTGCAGGTTATCTGAGTCAAATTTTCAAATTCCTTTATTAAGTTTGTGGCCAATAAATAACATTCGGTTTGAGTATCGCCCGTTCCATTATTCAGCTGGACAATAGAGTAGTCCAGCTCCTCACTGTAACAAATAGCTTGATTACTGGGCAAAGTCCACGGCGTGGTCGTCCAGACAATTGCATAGATACTGCTCCGATCAGGGTCTATGATGGAATTCCATTTATCTGATATTTCAGTTAATTTGAATCGTGCAAAGACTGATGGGCTAACAAAATTTGGATCATATTCCAATTCCGCCTCCGCCAGGGCAGTGCTGCGATTCAATAATCTCCAGGATCAAGTGGAACTTCAAATAGTTTTTAATTTGTTTTGACCTACCGTGAAGATGGCGACCAATAAACAGGTTTCAAGTCTCGGTATATCAAGCCTTTTTGATAGAGATGCAGAAAAAGTTTGATTTGGTTTGTTATAAAAGCAGGACTATATGTTAAATAGATACTATTCGAGTTATGCCAATCCGCCATCACACCCCAAGATCGTAGTTCCTCTTTCTGCTTTTTGACGGCAGCCGTAGCAAACTTTCGAGCTGAAATAAAAGCGTTATTTTACGGATCTGCTGAGGAATCGTTATAATAAGATATTTATTTAAATATCTATAACCATTTAAAAAATTTTGCAACGTATAGCAGATAAATATGAACTCGTATATCTAAGAGTATACACAGTTATATATGTACATGTTTCTCTGATATATGCGATGTCATCGTTTTTGGATTCTTGTCCTGAGATCGATAAAGCTTTTAATTCTATTGGTAAGCCATGACAGTCCCAACCGGGGATATAATGCACCTTTTGGCCTTTGGCAACTCTCTGACGTAGGGTTATATCCTTAAGAATCTGAAAACAATTTCAATCATTTCGAGGAATTCGATGAGTGTTTTTTGATATTTGTTACCTTATTCACCGCATGACCCATATGGAGGTCACCATTTGCGTAGGGTGGTCCATCGTGGAGTACAAACGTTGGCTCATTTTTGTGTTGTTCTTGGTAAATGTAGGTCTCTGCAAAAGCGCCCTGAGAAAATAAAGAAAACTGAATTAAAGTTAAAGTAAGCACAAATAATCTGAAGTCAATACCTCGATCAGCCTTTTCTCCACTTCTTCTCTTTTCGATGACTTCAAATGATTTGGGAACTTGGTTTTTGGAAGATTGATAGTGTTGGTGAATTTTGGAGGCTTCTTTATGTCTTGTCTGACTGCGCAAAAATACCGAATATTGCTTTGTAATCTCAATACACTTATCATCTTGATATCCGCTTGTTATTCCAAAATAAAAGATCGTGCATCCAGTAATAAAATTGTAAACAACCACTAACCTGTTCGAATATGGCGAACATATGTGAAAAACATAGAATAACTGCTTCATTTCTTATCTCCGCAATATTCAACGAAAGAACCAGAGATGTAGCCCGCACATAATCAATTTCGTTCGCGATTAGAGCTAGCAATCGGACACAATCAATATTTCCGTAGCGAAAGCGACTGTAGCAGAGCTGTCGTTTCTCAACTTTTAGGAATATTAAAAATACTGGAGAACTTTAGTGATTAGTAGTACCATATTGGTCAGAAAATATTTTAATTTTTAGAACTTTTTGTTTAACGTTTTTCTAATTAGCAAATTAAATAAAGCAAATTAAAACGGTTTTTTAAAACGGAAAGTTTTGTCACTTTTTACTGCCAAAACTTTTTCACGTTGCAGTAAAATTCCTGACTGCCACTGCCCTGCTGGAAACAAAATACAAAACGACAGTACAAAAAACACATCAGGCATTAAAACAATTGTGACAAAATATATAGAAGAGAAGGATACACACACGAAGTGTACATACATAGTGGATACATACATACGTTCATCCGTCTCTATTGGGCTTTTTAGTTAGAAAGTCAGCCCCAACTTTTTTCTTACAATTACGAGGGAAGATAATGCCTCACAGTAAAACTGGCACTCCAAATTGTCGACCACACAGTAAAAATTCATATCAGTCGGGTAACTGCACAACATTTATTTTATTTGATGCAATTTTCCTACGACAGTCACAAAACAGCAGTACTGTCGTTGTTCTCTACTAGGCTACAAAATTTTATTAGGGCTCTTGTGGGAAGGTGTATGCACAAAGCACCCTTTGTTGAACTAATCGAATCTTTACAGTCTAAAAACCGTAATCGCCAAACTGGATACGGTTCCCTTTTAATATGTTTAAGTTGGAAAGGCAATGTACTAAGAAAAGGCAATAGTACTATCATAGCTTAAAACTAACCAATTTTTTTATTCAAAAAGAAAATTTTCCGCCCTGTTATTAATTCGTTAGAAGCGGAAAAACAAATGCATTATATTCTAATTAAATTAAATCCATTTATTTAATGAAATCAACAAATGCGTAGTTATTATTATTGAAAAAGATTGGTTATAATTGGCCTCTTTTTAAACCTTCAAGCTTTGGGCCAAAACTTTAGCTTTCTCAACGGCATCTTCGATATCACCCACCATATAGAATGCAATTTCTGGGACGTCATCCATGTCACCATTTAAAAGACGTTTAAATCCCTCCACGGTCTTTGCAATTGGAACCAGCTTTCCCGGATGACCTGTAAAAATTTCAGCGACCTGAAATGGTTGTGATAAAAATCGCTGCATTTTCCTTGCTCTGGCTACTGTTAATTTGTCTTCTTCGGACAGTTCGTCCATTCCCAAAATTGCTATTATGTCCTAAAGGAGTTTTTAATGAATGGGCGCGTTAGTTGTATATGTATATATATTTGTATTTTACTTGTAACGATTTGTAGTTCTGTAAAGTTTTCTGGACTCCTCGTGCCACATTGTAATGCTCTTCGCCCACAATATTTGGATCCATAATTCTGGATGTTGAGTCCAATGGATCCACGGCTGGATAGATACCCAATTCGGCTGTTTGTCGCGACAAGACCGTGGTTGCGTCTAAGTGGGAAAATGTTGCCGCTGGTGCTGGATCTGTTAGGTCATCTGCCGGTACATATACGGCTTGGACAGATGTGATGGAGCCGTTGCGGGTACTTGTTATTCGCTCCTGCATTGATCCTAAGATGTACATATAGGATCAGGATAATATACCAAAGTTATTATCGATTTCTTCTTGTTTATTAGTCCCCACCCATATCCGTTCCCAGCGTCGGTTGGTATCCCACTGCGGATGGTATGCGTCCCAGAAGAGCGGAAACTTCCGAACCGGCTTGAGTAAATCGAAATATATTGTCAATGAAGAGTAAGACATCTTGACCTTCTAAGTCCCTAAAATACTCTGCAATTGTTAATCCAGTAAGTACCACCCTTGAACGGGCCCCAGGCGGCTCATTCATTTGACCATAAACTAAAGCAACTTTGGAGGAATCATCTTCCAGTGATATCACCTTCGACTCAATCATTTCCATGTAGAGGTCGTTTCCTTCTCGCGTTCGCTCTCCAGCACCAACAAAAACTGAATATCCACCGTGCTTTTTCGCTATATTATTTATGAGCTCCATGATTAATACAGTCTTCCCGACTCCAGCTCCACCAAACAGACCTATTTTACCACCTTTCACGTATGGAGCTAACAAATCAATGACCTTGCGGAATGTCATAATTCATAAATAACAGGTTCCTTAATTACGTTTACATTACATTATACGAAATCATCATACCTTGATGCCCGTCTCTAGTAAAGTAGGATCCACATTTAAATCAACCATTTCTGGAGCCTCTGCATGAATGAATGAGTGGAACTCAGTCTTTACTGGTCCACGTTCGTCGATAGGGTCTCCCACAACATTTAAAATACGTCCGAGTGTAGGCCTTCCCACAGGTACTCGTATCGGATAGCCGGTGTCTAGCACTTTTTGACCTCGCCTCAAGCCCTCTGTACTATCCATGGCTACAGTGCGTACTATACTACCTCCCAAATGATGAAAAACCTTATAATTTAGTTTAGTCAATGAGTTAAAAAGAAAACATCGCAAAATTTATGCACCTCCAGAACTAGTCTGGCTCCAGAAAGGGTTTCGGGAACTTCCATTGCGTTGAGAATGTCTGGGATTTCGTCTTCGAATATCACATCAACTACGGGCCCAACGACAGCATGAATCTTTCCAACAAGTTGAGTTTTCGGAACAAGTTTTCCATCACCACCTGGGTTTGTTTTAATAGATTTTTCTACTTGAACCTCTTCCTCACAATCGCCATCATCGTCACTTGACTCTTCCTCACAGACTTCATCGTCTTTATTGCCTGCGAATTCAATTTAACCATGTTTATGTGTATAATCTCTCAATGATTTTAATTTGCAGCCGACTGAAAGACGGACTTAACGCGAATGGTTGGTTCGACACCAATAGAGACATAAAATCGAAGATGACCCCGAAATGTGGAGCTAAAATCGGGTTATCTCTCAATTATGTGGTGGAATTTATTCCCAAAAATATACTTTGACTCCGCGAATTCCTTTCTAACCAAATATTTACGCACCTTCTTTCTCAGACCAAATTGGAGCTGACCAAATTTGAGTTTTGAAGAGACTGCGTTTACTCTGAGAAATGTTTCCAAACCGTATTAATTCTCCTTTTGGTGATGCTTTTGTAAAATAAATTAGGACTTTCAGTACTTATTAAGAAGTTACAAAATGTACCGGTCAAGCTTTGTAGAAGTTTGTGTAATCTTGAATATAGAAAAGACATGCTGAAAAAATGCAAAGATAAGATATTTTGTATTTTATTGTTATAAGTTGTCAATAAACTTTTCCGTTTGATTAGTAAAGCATGTATTTCAAAAAGAAGGCAACAAGTTTCAAAATATTAGAAATTTTTTTTAAACGAAGTATTAAATATATGTACGAGTACAGTATATCAATACTTATCGATACAAACTATTATATGAATACATGTATGTACTTTTGAACATCTAGGAGAAGTTTTAAACCAATTTTGTACATTCAGTCATTAACAGCTTTTACCATACATTTTGAATAAGATCTTTTAGTCTCTTAGATTGGACATTTTGGTCTTCCTTCATGTTTTTGTGTTACCAATACCTTTTATTTCTTGACTCCGTTGCCATGACAGAGCATTTTTAAATGAAACCACAACAATAATCCTATTTAGGTGTTTTCCAGAGTTCGTATTTTCATATTATATACGTACGTGCATATTTCTTTTAAAGTTAAAGGGAAATTTTGTTGGATTAAATGGACGCATTAAGTGATTTTTCCTCATCTGTAACGGAATTCAAGTCTACCTTTAAGGCCCACAACTCAAGCAACCTAGTCGATAGTTGTACCGGAACCGATTTAGTTGTTTCGAAACAAGATGTCTCTACGGAAACAAGTCGACAATCTAATACAGCGTCGCAAACAAATCCTTTTAGCAATGTTGTGGCGTCGCAGGTTGATGAAACAGAACTTTCATTTTCATTAAAAAAACTTTATGCCAGGCTTGAAGTGGAACTTCTCAAGGGTGTAACGCCACTTCTGGACTATGCAAATGCTACGAGTGACGATTTGCATGCGAAGAAAATGCTTATTCAACCATACCAAAACATTACCATGGAAAGTGTGGCCAACCACTCACAGGGGCTGGCCACCTGGCTAGCAGTGCACACCAACAATGCGCCCGCTTTAATTCTTACAACGTCTGCACAGCACGAAGGCTGGTGCGAACACGCTAATCAAAGCCTAAAACTATTCATCCCCAAACGGGCTCAAATCGCCCATTTCGTGGCTTACATGGAGGAGAAGTCCATTACTTTAAAGTCCTGCATAAAGAGCCTCTGCACTAATTCATTTAATAAAAATATGTTCGCTGGCTCGACACTAGATGGAAATATCTATGTATGGCTTTATTCGACCAAAGGAGCCGGAAATAATGTTGAAGTAGTGCAGCTGTTCTCGAATAACTCTCAACATGGCTGTGCGGTGGCAATGGACTGGCCGACGGAAGATCGACTTCTAACCTGTCACGCCAACGGAAGGGTGCAACAATGGTGCTTTGGAACTGAAATGCAATTGGAGGAGTCGTATGTAATGATTGTTAACTGACAGTATATGCATAATGTATATGCCAAAGAAGCACAGCTTTACAGCCAAAGCACATTGCGGCAGCGGCAGCAACAGCAACAGCACACAGAAATTATATAGAGGCCTATGGGTGCTGCCGCTGCCCTGAAAAATAGATTCTATTACGGCAGGAAGAAAAACTCACTTTTTTCCAATCAAAATGTTGCCACCTTTCACTGAAAATCCGACAAATTGTATTGAAAAATATACGGAGGTAAGCTCTCTTTAAAGACGAGAGAATGGCATACAGAATATAAAAACAAATAGCCGACTTGCTGTCGCTGCTCTAATGTACTTTGCTGAGCAGCGAGAGAGAGATGCTGTCGCTGTCGCTGCCGCAATGTGCTTTGGCTGTTACTTTGACCTTTGCAAAGACAACCTAAAAAATAGTGAGTGGCTTTCGCGCTGGTAATTGGGTTCTTGGGGCACCCTTAAAATCCGGGGAGGGGAATTATCTCAACATTTAGAACATCTGAACATTTTTTAACAGATTTCTCACAGGCTTGAGGGTTATATGATGGGTTGTAAGACGTGAAACGACAAAGGGGACACAGCTGCCACTTCTAAGCAAAGTTATAACTCTAGAGACTACATATTTTGAAAAAATCTCCGTGCAGAAGACAAATTACTAAAAATAATTAATAATTATGTACTCCTAACATTTTGCATATACGAAAATAAATGCACAATTAATTTTAAAATTTCAGATTTTTTATTGAATCCAAAGAAGATACGCCGTGTGAGTTATCTTCGCTGGTGTCGATAAGTCCTTCGGTGTTTGTTGTTGGAACAAATGATGGTCGGGTGTACCATTGTTCCAGCGACAATATGATGGTAAAAAAGGCAGACCTTGCGATACTTACCTTGAAGCCTCATCTCTTCATGGTATCTACGTTATTAAAACGAAATATTGGCGGTCAGACGGTTGTAATCAGTGCAGATATTAGTGGGCAAGTCTACTACCATAATTTAAGAGACCCTGACGAGGTGTGTAGATACTGTTCCAAGTTATAGACAATAATGCTAACCTTATTCTTTACAGGGCACTACAAATCTGATTCTGCAAATTCCACTTCCTTTCCGAAATGCCATAGCTTGCTCTCAGGATGGGAGCATAATTTATAGTCCTGGCGATGATGGGTCGCTAGATTGCTATAGGTACATTAGAGCGTAAAGAACGTGATCTAAGGTTCGGCACTTTAACGGCATCCTGTATTTATTTTCAGAGTTCAGAAGGGTGACTATTTCAACGTCAAGGGTGCGCTGAGGGGGAGAGGCAATTTTATAAAATGTAGCGACAGCGGGTAAGCTTTGAATGACAATTAATGCTCTTCTTCTTATATTACTTATCCTTTAATTTAAAGGCTTTGGATTATAACTGGACCGTATGCAGACAAATTTCAAATATTTACAACTGATTTGTGATCGGGATTAGGACGAAGATATTAATTTATACACAGCATTCTCACTTTTATTGTTTTAGGATAGTTTTATTGATTTCACTTACATGCACCATATACATATATTTCTGTATATACATTAATGACAATCAATGACGATTATTTGCTTCTATTCATCAAAGTCAATGGCTGTAGAGCAAAAATCAAAAAAAATCTATTTGGATTGATGATGAAATCATACTGCTTAAAAGCGTCCAATTTGAGAAAAGCGACATCACTTGTTGACTTTGTATTGATCGCAATATTTTTGCCAAGAAATAATTATATAAGAGTTACTTATTTACATCTATAATTTGTATATAATTTCCATATAAACGAATATTTTCTACTTTACAAAATTTCACAAATTTAGAAATTATTAAAAATAAGGGTAAATATCTAAAACATGAGTTAAAATAGAAAAGAAGGCAAGAACCTCTGAAAAAAGTCGTATGGTTTAGTTTCAGTCAACTTCGTGCATTTTTGCTATAAATAATTTTAACATCACTTTTAAAATATAACTTTTAGAATACAATAAGAAATTATGACGCAATACAATGTATACGATAATATAATAAATAATACATTCAAATTAGAATATCTCCAAAATATGTATCTTCTGCAACTTCAGTTCGCAATTTCTAAAAATTTCAGGATAATTGATTTATTCGACGACACTTTATAACATTCTCGGTTTAGTTAAAGAGTACAGTGTTTGGGTCTTCATTATCCATTTGTTTAACATGGCGTAGCACGTCTTTCTTCGTTATAACACCAAGCAACCTCCTGCGAGATAAGAATATGCGATATTTGCACTTATAATTTCATTTTAAGTATTTCTAATTTGTACCTAAAATGAAGACGGTGACATGACATGGTAACTTTAAAAGCAAAAGTGATAAGCGGAAACAAATTCACGTTGAGTAGAGTATAACTTCGTTATAACGACAATGAAGGGGCGGATGAATCTGATCACTATCGATTGATCATTTGAATTTATTTGGCGGACTTTCCAAGTGTACCACTATGTCGGTTGGTCTGAGATTTTACTAGCTCCGGTCAAAGTGATCTAAACACTTTCTGAATACCCGCAAAAATACTGATATTAACATAAGATATTTTATTCTATTAAGATAAAATTAACCTCATCATCAATTTTTTAATCATTTTAACTACTCTAAGGATCTACGGATACTCCAAGATTGTTCTCTAGTAATGTTATGTCCACAATGAGCAAATCAAATCATGCAATGTATGACTTTTGCAAATCGTCATACATTCAGCATGAACATCTTCGGAGTGCCTGTTCGGATTTTAATACAGTATTTCCCGTAATTAATTTTTTTGATTCTATTTGGTTAACTAAACGGAAAATTTTAAACTTTTTATCTAAATCCTCAATTATTTATGTTTTTGAATTTTTCACTTTATTGGAAAACCTATAAAGCAGTGTGCTTAGCTTAAGTCCTAGTAAAATAAATAGTAAAGAAAATTCTTGACGTGATGGTGGACACTTTTGTAAAAACTATAGAATACAGTTTGCGATATTTCTTCCTTACCCATTATGTGTTACTAGAGTTTGCCTAAGGCCTAACTTTCGGAACATGTCAACGACTGTTTCCATTGGCGTTTGATCAGTTACTGTGATGGGCGCCATATCTAGAAACTTTTTCAGCTTAAGGGGCGGTGGTCCCAAGTTCTGAGTCATAGCTGTTGACGTAAATAATACTATGGAAAACCCATTGATGCCTTCGATAAGACGTTTTGCATTGCCTGTAAGAATGCCCGAAAAGTTTAATACATTTGTTTCATCCGCAGCTGAAACACACTCACTAATCGCTAAATTTAAATCTCGTCGAAGGACAAAGCCCACCAAATACTGATTTTCCTTTGAGACAACCACCGGATATCCGTTGTGTTCGGTTTCTTTAAGTAGAGCCTCTACATCGTCCACAGTCATTGAATCTTGAGTAATAACAGAAAGAGGTTCATTTCGCCTGGAATGTCAAGATTTGTAACGAAAAATTTAAATTTATAAGAAAAACAGTGGTCAAGTTGATTGATTACTTGGGCTGCATAACGTCGGCTGCTAAAGTCGTGTGGGCAAATTCTTCTTTACTGTCAAGGAAAGGGTAACCATTGAGGGCGATGTGAGCATCATAAATTCCCTGAAGTAGAAATTATTGGGATCTGAAAAATATAATACTAGCTCAAAACATTAACACTTACTTGTCTTCCCAATGCGTCGCCAACCCATTTGGAGGCCATGGCAGCCGCCATCAGCGGCACGATGTAACCAACGCCTCCAGTCAATTCGAACATTATCACAACTAGCGATACGGTCATGCGTGTAACTCCTCCAAGCACTGCTGCAGCGCCCACCATTGCATACAAGCCAGGCGTTATAAGATTGCTACCTGTTATGCACTCGCCGGCAAAAAACCAAATATTCGGGTAACTGTATGCTAACTGCTCCACGCCTGCGAAACCAAATATATTTACATTAAATGAGCTCAGTCTAAAAACTGACTTTGACTCGGAAACTCTTTTAAATCTTACCAATTCCAACTATTCTACCCATGATAGCGCCGAGAAGAAGCGACGGAATAAACAGACCAGCAGGTACTTTCATTCCAAAGGTAAATACGGTCAATGCCAGCTTCAGAAAGAACGCTAAAATCAGTAACCAGATGGCCCTATAGACACCAGGACCGGGCTCAGTAACCTCAATCGCAGACGGAACACCACTCGTTATATTCATTCGTGTATAGTCACTATGAAAAAAGTATATGCAACAATTAATTACTTTTTTGACACAGTTTACTTCATATATCGAGAGTGTAAATAAGTTCTCGCTGTTTTTTCTTTGAATTTGAAATTTTATTTAAAAAAAACTGATAAAGAATATCAAAGTATTGTCCATCACTGGCTATTACTTTCTCCCATCTTTTAGGCAATTTTCGAATTACGTCTTGGAAGATTCCAAGGCGTCTTTTGATTTAATCTAGTCATCCACCTATTTTTTGTATCGTCATAAGAAAAAAATTGTTGATCAGCCAGATAGCGTGTCATCGACCAAAACAAGTGGTAGTCGGAAGGAGCAATGTCTGGTAAATAAGGATGGGATCGAATTTCCCATTTGAGCCTTTTCAGATAATTTTTACACCTCCAATTTTAGCGACCTTCTGTAATGGTTTTATTGGGTTTGGGTACATCACACCGAACTGATCCTACCGGATACAGCCATTGATATTCGGCTTTTATGTTGATGTTGAGACATGACTAGGCTTTTTCCATGATTTTTTTCCGCTTTGGGTTGTCGTAGCGATAAAATTTCCACATTTTACCACCAGTCACGATACGATGCAAAAACCCTTTCTTTTTTCGTTGAAGCAATTGTTCGGAGGTGAAAAAGCACCGTTCAACATCTCTCGGCTTTAATTCGTACAGAACCCAATTTCCTTCTTTTTTAGTTATTCATTTCTAAGTTTTTTAAGCGTTGTGAAATTGTTTGTTGTTTTACTCATAAGTATTCTCCAAGTTCTTCTTCTGTCTGACATGGATATGCCTCGAGTAATGCTTAAAAAAAAACTTATTTGTACTCCCAATATTAAAATATACTCGTACTTTCTAGAAATAAATGATTGATAAAAGCGATTCATACACTCAAAATTTACACGAAAACAAAGGAACGCTTCTAAAATTGCAAAAAGGAAATAATTAGTCTCTAAAATCTTACCAGAGCGGATTACTGGCGTCTCCAGGTGAGCATTGGCTAAAGAGTAAATAAATTAGTTCGTTCATATTCATGCGCGTGAACGGATTGGGATAGCAAATGATGGCCGTTACGAGAGTTACTATCAGCACCTCGACAACTGGATATTGCCCCAATTTGCTAAATTTGCGGAATCGACACCACCACAAATTTGCCCTTATAAAAACTGTGCCAATTATTCCCTGCAAATGTAGAAATGTTTGCATGAAATACAACATGAACGAAAAACATGGTATGTACGAAATGAAATTTAAGGAACTTACGCCCAAGACTCCCAGAAAAACAAAGGGCAGAAGCTCGTAGAATATCCATGGCTTGTTATATTCCACAAAGAAGAGGACCGAATGTTCATTCCCGAACGGTGTTAATGAGCGTAACACGAAAGCAGCAATTAGGGCACAGAAGAATGAGCGCCACAGCGTCTTCAGCGGAAAGTAATAAGAAACCTCTTCGAGTGAGAAGAGCACGCCCCCAATTGGCGCTCCAAAGGCTACAGATACACCAGCTGCAGCAGCTGCTGAGAGGATTTCGCGTTTTTTAGCTTCATTGCGTCCATACTTCGGAAAGACGTGCGAGAATATGTTGCCTATGCAGCTGGCTATGTGCACCATAGGTCCCTCCTTACCCAGCGTCAGACCAGCCGAGACCGACAACATCAAACCGACAGATTTTATTAGCAATGTCCATTTTCCCAAATAGCCTCGTATAATGAATCCAGACAATATGGTTTTAATTTCCGGAATGCCGGAACCACATGCGTACGGCGCAAACATACGTACGAGCGACGCGCTCAAGGCGGCAAAAAACAGCGCCCATAGGATGTACCACAGGTATGAGATGATATAAGGTCCTGTGCCGGATCTGTCAAGACCGAAGATCTCCGGCCATGTCTTCCACTATAACAGATAATGTTTTCTCCATATAAATAAATTAGCAAATGGAGCCCTAAATAAGAAAGTACCGTCGAACAGTTTCCTTCCTCAAAAACAGACTGTTTGGCGGGCCAACAGCACTGCTCTCGATTAAACCAGAATGCCAGGGGACAAATACCATGCTTCAGGTCTGACATCCAGCTGGCGCCGATGTCAACAACACCCGCCACACAACCAGCAGCGATTCCCACGAACAGAACACAAAGCCATCCAGACCAAGCGTCATGCGCTCCCTTTTTTAAATAAATGATGGATTTATTCGATATATGTATATTAATTGACACTTTTATAACTTTCTGGACCGTTTCGATGAAGCTTAATACAAACTGACCTTTATTAGATCCCAAATTGAATCCTGCCGCTTTTTCAAAATATAACGATGCCGCATACGATCTCTGGCAATATCTCGCTGCCAGTCTATTGTATGGAAATCATCGTACTGCCCAATTCCTGGTATGTCATCATGTGCTTCTGCATTTAAAATTTAAAAGTTAATTTAAGTTCTTGATTATTACCAAAAAAAAAACACAACTACCGTGAAAATGTTTTAAAGTTATTGGAAGTTCAAGTTGTGTCATGGTCTCTAAAGAAATCTAAGTGATCTTAATATATTGTAAGTGGTCAATGTTACTAGCTTTCGAACGATATAGGCGTGATCATTTACATATATATGAAATTTTCCTACAAATGCTTCATTGTGAGTTATATCTATTACATGAAATGTTCCTGAACAATTATTGAGATTTTTAATTAAGCTGAAAAGTTCAAGATTTTTAATTACCCGAAGCTCCATAAAATGAAAGTCCTCCTGAAAAATATAAAAAATTAATTATTTCTTTTTTTTTATGTATTGAAACAATCAGAAATATTATTCGTCCAATAACCCTAGCAGTTCAGTTAACAGCTAATTTAATTGCTGGTCATTTATAAACTACAATTACATTATTAACTACATTTATTAACTACAATTGATTTCTCATTACTTTTGAAGATATTAAATAAATAAAATTTGAACGAAGAGACTCTTCTATGCAATGTTAACTATGTGCCTTATAATACACTATATTAAAATAAATACATATTGATAAAAATGTATCGCTAGTTCTTTCAATAAATAGACTGAGAATCTAAAGTGTTAAAATGAATAAAAATAATAGCAAAAAAAAAAATTAAAAATGTTACAAATCATAATACGAGTACATTAAACTCATACAAACATTTCTGGTGAAATATTGGTCAAATAGATCTTAAAGCATTGTTTTTAGTGAACAAATTTTCATTTTTATTTATTTAAGATTGTGGTCCGCGGACTATTTTTAAACAATATTTTAAACTTTAATTATGTGCAACCTTTGATAAAATTTCATGATAAAACAAGGAAGATTGTTAATATCGAGATGGTCTACTTCTGGGATCTACACTTTCTTGAGGTCTACACTTTCTTACAGACCCCAAAGGTCCTACTCAGATTACAAAAACCTCTTGAAGGAGAGACATAAATAATGAGCGCTTAATTATTGGCAGTATCATTCAAAAGTAAAACGAGAAAGTATTAATTAGAAGAAAACTTCTACAGTTTCGAAAGAAATATTTTTCAGTTTTGATCTAACTATACGAGTACTAACCATCAATTAAATCTCCGAAGCCATTATTATGACTTGTGATATGTTGGCGATAGTTTTCACGGTCTCTTTCTCGATTCATATCAGAGCCCGCACCGGACGCTGATCGGTTAAATGAATTTGCAGATGGATTGGGATCACCTGGACTTGTACGTGGAGTAATATCAATCATTTCATCGTCGTCCGTTGTTAGCGATGTTGTTGTTGTTGCGGTTGGCGTGGGCATTATTAATGTCGATGCTAACGGATGATCGTTTGCGTCCGTACTTGGTGTACTGGCCGTCTATAATAAATACAGAAATATAGGAAGTATTTTATAAATAAGATACTTAATGATAATAGTAAAATATATCAGTTGATCGTAGTCCCTATAAAGGGAATGCACTTATGCCAATTGATCAGCAAATGCTGCTCACTTAAACAAGAATAAAATAATTTTAATGCAAAAAGATTAAGATTAGCATGACCGTAAAGTTAATTGGAGAATAATTTTTTACTGAAAGTATTTAAGGAGAGCCCAAATATTTAACATTTTTTAGATTACACTTTTTTCTCCTTTGGCCTAAATTATTAAAGCAGAGTTCATATCACTATTTCCGCCCACTATTTGCTCTTCTCTTCTATGCAACTTTCGTCGTATTTCATAGGTCTATTACCTTCTTTAACACTGATTGATAGGCTGTAATATAATTATTTCCTTCGGAGGCAATTTGACGATTTCCCTTAAGCGGAAACTTTTCCATGACGAAAATTTATTTATTATAACATTGGAGCCGGATCTTTATACAGGTAATCTTTTTTACACTGAATGTGATGAGGTTGCTCAGGTATGTCGATAGAGAGAGGAACTTCACTGGAATTCCTTTGCAGTACGAGAAATTAGACAGGAAAGCTCGCGTTTATAACACAGCAGCCGGAGTTGTGTTGAACAACGGAAAAATTGTAAAACTTTGGATATGATATGAGTAAATTTAGGAAAACAAAAAGCGAAAATTTTATTTTCACACAGCTTATGACGTGCTGAAAAATCTTGGGATAAACTTTAACAAGTACATAAGTCAAAATAATTGGCAATAAACACCTTGGCTGTGTTCAGAGTGCCAAATAGATTATTTAAAGAGTAGCTAGCGAGATAGGGTGCACCGAACGCTATAATTTTATAATTTGCCTGTATATTAGCGAACAAAAAAAAATATTGCATAAAATTTCAGGGTAAAATGATGTTTACATGGATTTAGATAAATCCAAGATGTCGTGAAATGGAAATTTCGTATTATGTAAACATAAATAAAGCCGGATTTAGATAAAACGGGGCTTATGTTTACCGTTTGAACCTAGTTCCAATTTTTTTGTTATTTTTGTTGTTGTTATTTTTGGCGCTGATGTTGTTGTTGTTTTGTTGTTGTTGCGCAACAACAAAATTTTTTCTCGCCAGGAATCCAAGAAGAAATCCAAGCCTTATCTAAATCCGTTTTATGTAAACACGGCTTAAGCGTGTGGAATAGCTTTTTAAGCAAATAAACCTAGTTTTTGCTTTACGTAAAAACCTTGTTTTTCCGCGAATGTTTTATTCACCAATTTGCTTTAACTTGATTTTTAAAACTATTTTATTCCGTTTTTACGCGATTTAACGCGGTTTAAACCTAATGTTTAGTAAGAAAAACTGTTATAAAAATGCATGATGTTATTGAACAATAGAGATAAAATACTTTCAGTGGAAATTTATAGAAATACAAAAGAAGAATTCTGTTGTCTACACTATACATTCACTACAAAGCTGAGAAGAAGAGTAAAGGCTAATTTTTGCTTTTTAATTAGTAGTTGTTATGATTTAATTAAGGGTTATGATCTATTTGTTTTTATTTGAAAGAAACATTGTTAATTTGTGTTCGTATTTCTGTTTCCCGTATTCGCTGTTAATTGGCGATTATATTTTTTCATTTTCAACAGTAAATATAAATAGTATAATTATTACATCTATATAATAATTATTTTTAAGAATTATCTTTTTAATTACCTAATTAAATTATTATTACCTTATCTTATTTTAAACGGTTATAATGAACATGGCCTCAATTTTTCTTTGCCTTTTTTAGATCGATTTACACGGTTTTTCAGTTCAATTGAAGATATCCATAAATTTCGTATGAATTCTGTGTCTCGTTTCAAACGGGTTTTGTATTGTCGACAAACAAATCGACAATTTCCGACGGATTAAAGTGCGAAAGTGAATTTATTGAAGTGAAATTGTAGAAATCTCTTTAATTGAAAGAAATCTAGTTCGAGAATAAGCTGACGAATTCATGACAATATGATCTATTCCAATGTGATTTTATTTAAATACTAAAAAATAAAATCTTTAAATATAATCGCTGACGTAGTATCGTAATCACTGACGTAGTTGACGGGAGCTTACATAACTCCAGTCAACAGATGTAGATATCACTTTTATCTTTGCAAATTATACAATATGTACCTGATTGCTTATTCGCATCAGCAAATCAGCAAGTTCTTCCAAATATGGCTCTATACACCATGTCATGGGCTCATGCACTATTTAAAACGTATCTGGACTTTTACATTTTAAATACGAGCATTTAAAATATGAACTTCTTTTATTGTAATTTTTAAGTTGGATTATAATCTTCCAGATTTATAGAATAGAACCTCAATATTCTATCACTTTTACAAGTAGAACAACGGGACGTAATCATTACCTGGCCATGCTCATGAATGTTATATAAATTTTTTTAAAAAAAATTGTGTGTTTTAAGCACATATTTGTTTTGTTAAGAAAGAAGGTGTGTACGGTGAGGTGTACAGATTTTATTATTTAAATCGTGCGTCGCAAACAGTCCTATCAAACATCCAACATACATAGAGTGGGCTGGGTATATACAAATAAATAAGCGCAGAAGAACGCATAACAAATATTTGTTTAATTTTACTGTGTCTGATGTTTTCTGTGTCTGAAATTGACATTTGCTATCATTGGATTTACGATGTCCTGTGGCGTCACGAGTCCTTTTCTCCATATAAAAAACCCTGAGAGTGGTTGCATTCCATCAGTTCGAGTTCACAGCTCTCCAGAGACAATTCCTTGGTATTTTAAAACTTGTTACAAGCAACGAACAATGGCCCACCAGATAAACTTTGTGGTAAGCGTTTTGCTTGCACTGCTAGTGAATATTAGCTTTGCTCTTCCTACTTCGGATCAAGAGCGCTGCTTCGACAAAGAGGTGAGCTATTTAAAAAAAGGATCAACTATGTTTTTTCGTTTCAAAATCGAACGCTTATTTCATTTTTAGTATAATCGAGAGTTAATAAACTGGCTGATTTCGGCACAATATCCTCAGATCGTTAGCAGTGCATGCAAATACTGTGAAGCCAATAGTTTCAGCAGATCAGTGCCTAAACGGAACTCGGAACTCATCAATTCTTTGTTGAGTTTGCCAAAAAATATGAACGATGCTGGAAAATAAACGAATCTTATATCTTATATAACTTTTTATGACCATAACAATATCCTGAATATGTTTCAATGTAAATATACATAAAAGATAGATAAAGTAAAATGTGGAAATATTTATTATGCCTAAACTATATACATACATATAAATGTATATATAGTTGTAATATATGCAAAAATATATCTTTACACATGTGTCTTGTAGTATGATTCAAATGTCTTTTTCATTCTCTATATTTTAAAAGCCATTTTTCACCTAAATTGCTTTCTAAAGCCGTGTTTACATAAAACGGATTTAGATAAATCTTAGATTAAAAACCATATGAGCAATTCAAAAAGAAATCCAAGATTTATCTAAATCCGTTTTATGTAAGCAGGGCTTAAGATTTTTAAACCCCTGAAATCGAAATCGAGATCGAAAATCGAGAATTAGCAGCTCAACTATGAGCACTTTGTTTTCAGAGTATGTATTATATTGTATGTACACAATAATTCACGTGTGCATGGACGATTAAAATATTCTTAGCGCATACGTCTCGTCAAATGTATCTTATCTTATCTTATCGTATCTTATAAAAAAATCACACAGTATGAAAAAATTTAAAAAAACTGAAAGGTTAGTAAAGCTTCAGTATGTTTTTTTTTAATACGATTATCCAAGTCCGCGTTCGCATGCGATCTGGTTATAAACGGAAACGTTTGTATATGTGTGCACTAATGCACTGCTATTGACTTTTATTTTTGAAAATATTCTTAGAGCGATCGATTTTCCCTAAATTTAAAGACACATTCCTTAATACGTGTGTAACACCAATCTATTTTTACAATCCTCCTGAATCAATCATATCAAAAAATAAAGGGTCTTTTCTAAAAAAAAAAATTAAAATTATTTATTAAAAAAATTTACAGGTAATATTTAAACAAAAAAACTAAAAGATTAAATCTAAAGATTAAATTTAAATTAAACTCTTCCGTTTATTTATTATAATAGATTTTTATTAATTTTATAGTGCTATTAGTAAATAAATATCATATATTTTCATTTACTCTATATTTTAAATATAGTAAATTATTGAATATAGCCAGTGAAAAACAGCATTGCAGAGCACATCCATAAGTTATGTATGGTGTCCTGTCCATACACTATAGCTTTGTCATAAAAAATAAAAAAAAATTTTGCGTCTTAATAAAGTTTGGTCATTTAGAATTATTTGTATGATCATTTGACAGACGAATATAGACTTTTAATTCGGATTTTTGACAGACCTTATAAACTTTTGGCTTCAGTGTCTTTAAATAACTATAAAATTTAAAGAAGGAGTTACAATTGAAGCGTCATCCTTTTTGAAGATACATTCTTTTCAATTTCTGAAGGGAATGAGCGATGTTAAAAGTTAAAAGAAAAAAGTCATTGAATGTCTTTTTTAAAAAAGACTAGAGTCTTTGACAGAAATTATTAATACATACAGTGAACGCGCAGTAGTGTGAACACCGTAATATATGAACACCCCAAAATATGAACACTTTTTATTTTGCTTTGACTACTCTAAAGAGTGAACAAGACTTGAAAGCTCTAAAAGATGAACAATATGAAACATACATAAATACATGAAATTTTCGAATGTTTTAATTCGGGGAAATCCGTATTATTGCAAAATGTGCGTGTTTGGCTTAAAAATTACAAGTTCACGCGTGTTCAGGCCACACGAATTAATTCTTAATTCTTGTGAAATGAATACTTAAACATTTTTTTATTAAATATATTTCTGTATTTGGTTCTTTTTTGAATAAAATTAAATTTAGTTTCATAAATGTAAATTTCCATTTTAAAATGCATAATTAGGATAAAATGGGGATATGTTCTGCCTTAAATTTTGACATTCGCAAAAGTGAACAAATTCGAAACTGTGAACCCGCTTGGTTTTAATTAGTTCACACTACTGCGCGCGCACTGTAATCGCAAATATTTTATTTTAATTATTGTTAATTAAAGGAGCATACTTATATACATATATATTGGTTCGACAAGCTTTTATAAATTTTTTCAAGACTGATTGCGCAAACACGTTCCACATTTGCATTTAGTACTTCATCCGACCAAAACTTACAACCGTGCACCGCCGTCTATCATTACATTTCCTTCGTCGCCATTTTCCAACAATGGCTTCCTTTTTAACATAGCATTTGCAGAGGAGATCCACAATGCTATCTGTCTCTTTCATTGCAATAACCTTCCCGCATAAATATACTATTTTTGCCGCATTCTTAAAAGTGTTATTAGTCCAGGAACGAGGTCGGTTGTGAAGTGAGGTTCATTTTTTAAACCAATTAAAACGTGTAGAGTGAATTTAGGAAAAACTTACTACTACTTTTTCTCTAGTGGAAAATATGTGGCATTGATGAGCTCTTTCAGATTCAAGGCATTTGATGTTTTGTTGATTTTTAACCAATCGAGTTGAAAGACTTGATTTACAAAGAGAGCCCGAAGATCAGTTTCAGAAGTGGAAAACCTCTGTGACCGGACTGGAAGGATATAGAGTGACGTCCGCACGGCTTTAAGTCATATTTCAAGTTGACGGAATTTCGGCATACCGTCAGAAAGAACTGTGTTACGCCCTATTTAACATCTGAAAGGTAATTTTACTGTTCTTTTTAATGCGAAATTTTTCTTGCCAAGAAGCACACCATCCACTTCTGACGTTTAGAAATATTCGACCGTGCGGTTGTTTCATTTTTGCATCGAATCAAACTCGGATAAGTTAAAAGATTGTACCGTTTCTAGCGTTTTCAATAACAAATATAGATTAGTTGGGTTCTTAATCGCTTGAAGCAATACCTTTTTGTGAAAGCTACATAGATTTTACCGGTGCGGGCGTGGGCACATGTCAAGAAAACCCTTTTGCACTCTTCATATCATCCACAAGATGCTGGATGTGGTTGAGGCTTGAGTTTTATTGATAATTTCGACTTAGTTGGAGTCGAATTATTGTTTAAGTACGATTTTGCTTGATAGTAAGGTAATCCTTAAATTCTCCTCTCATCTCTTAACCCTTTGCAGCAATTTTAAGAGAAGAATTTTGAATATTTACAAGAACAAAAGACGCCCAAAAAGACAGCCAACATTCTTTGTGCAAAAAGGTGGTACATCTGATGCGTGTGAACATGACACAACAAACGCATAGTGTTGCTCCGAAAACACTACAACCGCCTCAGTCGCAGCATCAAGCTTCGAGTGTAATTCAAGGAAGTGGCAATACCGGCAGCAATAATAGCAGCACCAATGTCAGCGGCGCCAGTAACAACAGCAACCAACCTGTAGGCGCCGCGCAGCAACAAATGCAGTTGCAGCCTAATAATGCTGTCTCCACACAGACCTACTCATCCGGAGGGGCAGTGGGAGGGGTGCCGCCAACGCAGTCCCTCTACCACCAGCCCATGCCGGCAGCGAACATCTATGTGCCGGCTGCGCACGGTGTCCACCAGCCAGTTGGCGCCGCCACTGCTGCTATGTATCCCGCGATGATACCCACCAGCAACGTGTATGTCAACAACGTCACCGCCAATGTCAATCTGCATGGTTGGGCGCACACAGTGCCGGCTTATATACCCGGCGGTGCTCCGCATTATATCCATGGTGACGTGCCGTCCGATCAGGTGAGATGCACAGAGTTTCTTGCATTAATAACAATAACAACAATAACGAAAACCACTAACTTTGTATTTGCAGAATGGTCCCATATTACAGCCTATACCTGCCATGCAACCTGTAGCCTTACCTTCTTCCAACGCAATTGCCCAATCTGTTAACAACAATTCCGGAACGGGTGGCCGGGGATCGCGACGTGGGCGTGGCCGAGGTGGTAGCAGTGGCCCTCGACGCAACGAATACAACTCACAGCGACACCCTCCGCCGGAGAGCAGTCCAGGCCCATTGCAAGGACAGCAGCAGCAGCAGCAGCAGCAGCAACAACAACAATCGCAAAGTTCAGAACAAAATGCACAGCCAATGAATCAACAACAACAACAACAAAGTTCCAGTCAACAACAACAACTTGAGGCTCAGGTTATGGGCGGAATACAGCCGCCTTATACCACGCACCCGCAGTACACTTCACCGTATCCATACGCGGCATATCCCGCGACGTATTTTTCTCCACAAAACCACATGCTGCATCCAGCCCAAGCAGCCGCCCAACAGGCCATTGGACCGCCCTTCTACATGCCCATTTGTCATGGCCAGCAATTGTATAACTATCAGTACATTCCGCCAATCATAAATCCCAGCGAGTATCAATATGTGCCCGCCGAAGAGATTCCGGGTGACGATCGGCAGAGTCATGACGGGTTGATTCCGCAGCTTTGGCATCCTCAACACCTATACGCCGAGGAGTACGCGAGTGCCAGCAATGACGAGCTGAATCAAAACGATCCGTCATTGGCCTCCTCCGAAACTCCCAACATGCTCAGTCCGAATTATCAAATTTACGATCCGCACATGCACGAAATGCAACAGCAGATGAGTGTTATGCAAATTTACGATGACCAACAAATGGGCCATCCAATAGCGGCGGTACACCCGGCTGGAGTCATTTCCGAGGTATGTAGTTGTGATTTTTACGAAAAGCTTGAAAGAAAGTGTTTAATGTATGTTGTCTCTTCCTGCAGTTGGAGGACGAAATCTCAGACTGCGGAGCCACATCCAACACCATACATATGGTTCCTGCTGGCACAATGCTGGCGCCAATACCCATACAGGGTGATTCGCATATGGTTCATCATCTTCAGGAGCATGCACAGCACGCACATCACTTGATAGCAGCTCCGATGATAGCAATAGAAACACATTCGCAAGTGGAACATATTGGTAAGTTGGTTGGCAGTGCTCGATTTCATTCATTTTACTTTATTTCTTTTGTTGGAGATAAGTACATACTGACAAAAAAATTGCGTTGAGTTGAAGTAAAAGTGACCTTTCGCGAAGAAGTGCTTGTCGTTTACAAAGTTTCAATTTGATAAAAAGTTTTTATACTTTTATTTTTCCTGAATTGCATAAACGAAGGAAAGTCTGTGAAATTTATGACAATGACAATCCATTGTTGAGAGTAAAACCATCCAATGTCTCGTATCCATTTCTAATATAGGATAATTTGATGCTTCTTTTGAAAGCTGAAAAGTCGGTCATAATTTAATTTACTATTCCGATAGTTAATTCAGGCTTATGCCTTTAGACAAAAAGAAGCAAAGTGTTATAATTTAGCTTCGACGAATCTAAGAAACGTGTCAGATAATTTTATTTATAATTTGCAGATAATTTTATTAAGAACTTGTGGAAGAGGAAAATGCAGTTTTTCTGTTTTCTAATCGCCATAATAACTTCAAATTTTAAATTAGAATCTGTTTGCAAAGATTATAAAGCAGTTTTGCCCACAGCAGTTGTGTTTCTTCAAACAAGGGTTGCCTGCCTTTCATAGAATACTTTAAGCTAAGTACACTTGGGGTCGAAAACCTTTGTAAATTACGTAGTAAAAATTTAGTTATTCATATGAATAATTTGTGCTTTCTGTAAAGATTTGCAATGCATATTCATAATATGCATTTTAATAATATTGAAGTGTAAAATTTTAATTTAATTAAGATTTCGAAGCTATAAAGTTAATGGTGCCTTGTGGGTCGTTGCGATTTCAAAGTTTTTCTGAGTTATACTCTATGCTATATATTGCAGAGGTCTTTCCCTAAGCTCTCCTCTGCCCCTTTCTGGCTGCCTTCACTGGAATTGTAAGCAACCTTATTGGAATAATAACGAAATATGAAACTTTGTCGTTATTGTATCGCCTAAAAATTCTCATTTTTATATAAAAATGTCTGTGGAATATATGTACGTGCTAATTGAGCTGATTTGACGATTATTTAGCAAGTCTTAAATATATTGCAGTTCCTTGCCGTCCGCAAAACCGGGTTTTATGTTTGAGTTTAGACCATAAACGTAAACTCTTACAAAAGTGGACGGACGCTTTAAAGGTTTCATCATGAATTCATGAACTTTTTAGTTAGTGTTGTTGTGTCGTTTAGTTCTACACAGAATTCTTTCTTCTATTAAGATTTGAGCAGAGAAGAGTGAGCTTTCATCTAATTTGTATATTTTATTTATTAGCTATATTTTCAGTGAAATAATTGCTGCTACAGAGGTTTTTATATCGTATTTGTCGCTTAATTTCGCATAATTCTTCTCCGGCGCTTTTGGGTGCTGCTTGGAGTTTATATTGTAATTATTTTGCTTGGCTTTTCGTTATTTTTTCTTTGCTCTTGCAAGCTGAAGCATAAGATCTTTAAATATCTTTAACATATTATTATCAGTTATAAACTATTAAAAACTAATTAAAGTACAAAACATAATGCTCGATTCGCAAGGAATCGCTTCCTTAAATCGCTAACTAGTCGCGCACTTGCGTGTAAGTAAATATTCTTAAGTGCTTTTGCTTTTCCTGTGTGTGCTGCTCAGAAAGATTTCGTTTCCACCGAAATTCTATAGGTTTCTACATTCTCTAAACTCTTA
The DNA here is from genome assembly GCA_949752815.1 of Conops quadrifasciatus. Lineage (NCBI taxonomy): Eukaryota > Metazoa > Arthropoda > Insecta > Diptera > Conopidae > Conops > Conops quadrifasciatus. Next base: position 19,345,360 of record OX457079.1, read on the forward strand.
TTAGAAATATTTTAGTGAAAAAATATTTAACAAAATTTCAGCCAACTTCTTAAATTATCATCATTTCTTTTAACCTCATCAAATGTTCTCAAACGTCGTCGTCGTCGTTTTCCTCTTTTTTTCGATTTGGAAAAATTTTTTCTTATTTTATTTTATGTTATTTTATTTTTTTAATGTTATTTTATTTAATTTCATTTTAATTTTGCTTATTTTATTTTATTATATTTTATTTTATGTTATTTTAATTTTTTTATGTTATTTTATTTAATTTTAATTTTGCTTATTTTATTTTATTTTATTATATTTTATTATGTTATTTTAATTTTGTTTATTTTATTTGGTTTTATTTTAATTTTTCATATTTTATTTTATTTTATTATGCTATTTTATTTTATTTTATTTAATTTTTTTTTTATTTTATTATTTCTCATTTTATTTAATTTCATTTTTTAATTTTATTTCATTTTATTTTATTTTATTTTATTCTATTTTTTCTTATTTTATTTTATTCTATTTTTCTTATTTTATTTTATTTTTTCTAATTTTATTTTATTTTATGCTATTTTATTTTATTTAATTTTTTTATTTTATATTATTTTTTTAAAATTTTATATGATTTTATTTTTTCTTATTTTATTTTACAACACCTTAAATTCTGTAAGCAAGTTTTTAAAATGGCGAGCATTTGCGTTTTTGGGCTGTCTACTTTTGCTTGAGTCTGGTTGAGTTTGTCCGGTCCGCGCAAAAATATAGGAGAAATATTTATACTTTCGTTAAAAATCGTCGACCAATTGACGAGCAGTGCAGTGCGTCAAACCGTCAGATGACCTTTCTACAGCTTCGATTCTGATCTCTCTGCCGCTGGGGCCCCTTGCGGAAATTTGGGCTGTGGTGCTTCCTGCTGCGGACTCGGCAAAGTCTTAATTATCTTCGGCACTATGGTTATAGGTTGATCCTCGTCGTCCTCTAAATCCTCGCCTTGTTCCTCATCGATTGGAGTGAGCGCTTCTTCTATGTGCAGCGGTGTCTCTGTGGACTTGGTGCAGCGTTTCAGGCAGGGCGCCATGAAGCTGGTCACGGTCGAGAGGGCGAACAAAGCCCCCGCCATGTAAAACGGCAGGTCGTACGTCTGTGTGGCGTCGTAGACAGCACCCGCCAGCGGCGAGCCGATGATGGCCGCGAAACCTCTGAACAAGATCAGCAAACCGAAGGCATTTGTTAGTTTGTCTAGGCCCAGCAGGTCGACCAGGATAATTGACGTTAAGGAGATGTAGCCCGAAATGGCCAGGCCGAAGAAAATGGACATGGTTACGTAGGCTCCGTAGGAGCTGCACAGCGGCGTCAGAGTCACCGCCACTGTGGAGACCAGCAGGCATATGTTGTTGAGCAACAAAGAGTCCACCTGCGGAAAGTCGGCGACATAACCGCAGATGACCCTGCCGAATGTGTTGGTGATGCCGATAATAGAGAGCAAAAACGAGGCTGAGTTTTCTTCTATGCCACTCATCTTGGCCGCATCCACCAAATACACAAACGGCACATAGAGACCAGCCATGCCGAAGACATTGGAGACGCCTATCAACATGAACACCGGATCCTTCAGCAGGCTAACGTCCAACATTGTGCTGACGACGGACTTCACGGAGTCTGGAATCACCAGGCAGGGACACAGGTCGTATTGGCCGCGCCCCTTTTCCGCCTCGGTCAGTGGGTCTAGGGCGCGCACGCTCTGCATGCTCTTCTCGTACTTGGTCAGCGACAGCACCGAGTTGCGGTAGTTGGTGAGCGACTTCTGGGACTGATACTGCGGCAGATTGGTCACTGAGCCAGAGTAGAATATATCCTTGCGCGACAACGGCCGCACCATCTTGCCGCTGTCCTGACGGTGCGACAGCGACATCTTCGAAGCAGTGAAGCCCATCTCGGCATTGCTGCTGTCCATATCGCCCCGCGATGAGGCACGAATAGCGGCCAGTGAGGGCTGGAATCGTTCGCTGGCAGACGTCTTGCGCACACGGCTGAAGGAGGGCACGGATCCGTTCTTGGGAAGACTGTGATGGTCGAGGCTGAAGGCTGGCTGCGAGGCGTTACGCGTCATAATGTCCGCGGAGTTGTACGAACCGGTTTCATTCTCCGAGTTGCGGTGCGGTCGTTTGCTGCGGCGCGCTTCCAACTGATTGCTGCTCTCAACGGATTGGCTGCCCCCGTTTTGGGTGTGTTGCTGGTCGGCCACTTTAGCTTCCGTGATGGTGGGCAGCGTGGACACCGGATGCAAGGAACCCATGGCGCTCTGCTGCGCCAAGAGCTCCAGGTTCAGACTGGAGTGTACGCCGGGATCGGCATTCAGAGGCATCTTCATTTTACGCTCCATGGTACCGTCGGGCAGCTGCACCATAAAGTGTGAGCCGCCAATAGAGCCGCGCTCCATCTGCATGCGCTTCTCTTCGTACATGCGCTGCATCAGCGGCTTCACCTTCTTCTTCTTCGGGTAGGTTAGCGGGCGCATCATGGCGCCGAAAATGGCACAGTTCAAAATGAGTCCGGCGAAGATGAGCAGCGAGTTCTTCCAGCCGTAGTTTTGCAGCAAGTAGGTGGCGAGTGGCGCGAAGGCGAACGTTCCAAAGCCAGAGCCGCACACCGCAATGCCGGTGGCCAGAGAGCGTTTCGTCTCGAAGTAGTAGCCGACAGCGACGACGGCCGGCAGGTAGATCATGCCGAAGCCGAAGCCGCCTAAAACGCCATACGAAAGCATCAGCATGTCCACGGAGGAGCTGAATGTGCTCAGCACGAAGGCAAGGCAGCCCACCACGCTGCCGGCAATGCACACCGCTCGGCAGCCGTACTTGTTGGCCAGGGCGGATACAATGGGCCCAGCGCTCAGATACACGCCGCTCAGCAGGCTGCCCACCCAAGCGACCTTGCCCTTGCCCTCGCCGAAGTACTCCACGAACTCGCCCAGAAATATGCCGAATGTGTAGGCAATGCCGTCGACGATCATGTTGCACATGAACGACGCGAAGCAGATCACCCAGCCGTAGCCACCGTCCGGCGGTGGCGGCAGCTCCGCATATTCACTGTCGCTGTCGTCCTCGTCGTTGTCGTTGTCGTTGCCGTTGTTGTCGTCGGGGCTGGCGTTGTCCTCCAGTTGCAGATCGGCCGTTAAGCGCGCGGCTTCCTCGCAGGCGAGCTCGCTTTCCGTGCGCTCCATTTTGCGCAAGCGATTGCTGGAGGAGCCTTGGTTTGTCTCGGCCATTACTTCGGGATGTTTTTTGGGATTTGGCTGATATTTTTGGCGGCTTTAGTTGCTATTTTCAGCTGCTTTGGTTTATTTTAATTATTGGCTTGTGTTGTTAGTCGCGTTAAAAACAACAGAAGATATCAAACGGTCGGAAAACGTAACGATTTTATGAACTCAGCAGGCGCGCTGAACACCTGCGAGTGTCACCGAAAATGCGCTCCACTTTTACCGCTTTACTTTAGTGTCGGGCGTCGATCGATTTTGCTCGTATTCTGCTGTGTGGACAGCGTTAGCGACAGCGACGGCAGCGCGGCGTGGGCTGGGCTGGGCTGGGCTGGGTCGCTCGCAGTGCAAGCAAGTAAATTGTTGTGCGCGGAGTGCAAACCGAATGAATGGCGCTCGCTCGGTCGGTCACTGTTTCTACAGTTCAATAAAAATTTAATACGCGCGACTCAAGTTTACGATATTAAAAAAATGTACACAAACAATTCGTGTGGACGCAAATGGGTTGAGTATTGTTTTTCTTTCTTACTCGTTGGCACTCTTTCGAGCTACTCGTTCGGCTCTCGCGCCGACTGGCCGGAGGTTTTTGTTTTGTTGTTGTTGTTACTGCTTTGTTTGTTGTAGATATAGACTGGCTAAAATTCTGCTGCGATATAAATTCTCGCTCGCCGCCGCTCTCGTTCTTGAGCGATGATTACATTAAACACGATTGCGTTGACAATTTTTTTTCTCAGTTCTAAAGTAATAAATTTTATTTTTGTATGTTCTAAACAACTAACAAGCAACGATCCGTCGGTCGTTGAGGTGGCGCGTAATTGTGCTGCGTGCGGCGTTTAGTGAGGTTAGGTACGAAGTTAGCGAAAATTGTGAAGCCTGAATACAAATTTCCTCTCGCGGAAAATCACAGTCGGCCGTTGCTGGAAGTATTATGACCCTTTGCCATTTAAAGTGCCTCGGTGCAGTACAGTGAGGCCTCTAATACTGTGCAGTTACTTTGGTAATGAGTAGGTAATTCCCTTCCGACGTTGGCGACGTTTTTGAAGCTTGCGGTCGTGTCGTGCACCGAATTCGTCAAATATTGAGAGTGTCGTGCATTATCATTGAGTTATTTTCAGTGGTTTTGTTTTGGTTGAGCATGTTATTTGGTTGTTGTTGCTGTTGTATTGCCTTGTGAGTGTTTTTTATGTATCTACATGTGACTGACTAGCTGCTGCTCTGCCGCTGCTGCTGCTCTGCCGCTGCTGCTGCTGCTGCTGGTGTTGCTGCGTAGCTGCTGTTTTGCTCACTGTGTGCTCGTTTGTATGTATTTATGTATGTATGTATGTACTGCTGTTGTGTGCTGTTTTTCACATTCGCACTAGGCTCTTTGAGGTACTCGTTTTTGATTAAGCAGAAGCGTCATGCTTTTTTTAATTCATTGTATAATTTGAAATTGTTTGAAAACATCAAGAACACGATAAATAATTACATTTCGAATCGCGTTGTTTGTTGTTGTCTGTTGTTGCCTGCTGCTTTTCCTTTCGAATTCTCAAGGTAGCAAAGAATCTCGCTCGCCTCTGGTCCGTCCTATACTGTATACTGTACGGCCGGATATACAGCGTGCGTTGTTCTGTGTGTTGGGTGGTGTTATTGTTGTTATTGTATTTTTCAAGGAAACTTCAACGAAGGTTGTTGCTGCGCCGCTGCTGCTGCTGCTGCTGCTGCTGTCGTTTGTGTTCCTGTAGTTCGTCTAATTGTGTGCATTTATGCAACTCTCGTCATTTTCGTATTGATGATGACTATTGCTTATTTTTTTGTTGTTTTTATTTACACGCTGTTTTTTTCTTTTTTCTTAATTACAAATTTTCAGCACCAGAATCTTACTGTTATTTCAATGAACAATTTCAAAAGGGAAGAATTTTTAATGCGGAAAAGAAAATTAAGTAAATATAGTGACGGCTTTTTTACGAAAGGAAAAGATGGAAAAAATATAATATCTAATTGTCTCTGCTCAGCAGTTCAGTTCAGTGCCTTTCCTTTGCGTTGTCTTATATTTTGGTATTTTATTTTTTAAGTACTCTCGCTCTCTCTCGGCGTGTGATGGTTGTTTGGCAAACGAAAGAACGAAACTAAACGAAGCCAGAGGCCGTTTTGGCTCAAAAACTGTTATAAGAATAACAAGTTTGTATTGTCGTCGTTTCTGCCTTGCTTTGGCGCTCTATACGTTGTGCTTTTTATCGGCCTCATTGTTTCGCTTACGGCTTCGGCGCGTGAGAGAGAGAGAGAGAGAGAGAGAGAGAACGAGCAAAAGAGCCGCAGAGCGCAGAAAAGTATTCAGAACAGACACGAGAGCCGCAACGAGCACTACTCTTAGCTTCAGAGCTATTTTATCTCTGAATGGGGTTGATTAGCGTTTTTTTTTTTTTTTGAAATTTCCAATCCAGCAAATTTAAGCTCTACTCGTTTTACTCGTCCATCCATCATTCACTCTTAGTGCAAGAGAAAATAAACATCGAGATTTTTGTTGTCGCAAAAAGGTTTAAATTAATTTCTGCTAAAAGGCACCAGAATTGCTAAATCAAATTCCTTTCAATTTAGATAACATTTGAGAGAAAGAGAAGAAATGAGAGTTAATGTCAAACTTTCGACGAAGAATAACATTTCTGTAGAAAAAGACAGAGAGGGCGAGAAAGAACACCCTGTATTTTACAATGAGTTTTGAGACGTATTCACGGATCACTGGATGTGATTTTATAAGCTCCTCTCTTATTATTTCTTTAATGCGTCAATGTCAATTTCTTTAAGTCAATGATGAGAAAACTTTTATTCTGATATAATCTTTACATTTTCATTCAATTTAGAGAACAGTCTTTTTAAAATGTACACAAATGTCCTTAAAACAAAACATCTTTATCCTTAAAAATTGCGTTGCCTTCAAATTGTAAAAGGCGTGTAAATATTTTGAAAGGAAAAAAAAATAATGGACTTATTGCACTTTCAAAGAAAAGGGCTCATAGGAAGATAGACAGGCTGTTGCCAGCCTTAGCGCGCCGGCATAAGAAATATGTATTTCGATATTAAGAATTAAAACGGCCAAGATAACTTGTTAGGCGACTAATGGGACGTAGTAATTCGAGTATACTCGTAACAAAGCTCAAAACAATGAAAATTTTAACTGTTTACACGCATGTAGTGTCAGTCCTCTAATTCTCTTACAGGAACTGGTTTTTTCTTGTTAGTGTTGTTGCGGCTTCAAGGAAAATCAAATAAAAGTGTGGAGTAAAAAAAACGTAGCAGTAGCAGTTTTTAATTCTGAAGTGATCTCCTTGTCGGTGGTAAAAAACGACTCTAACACGGCTGGAACTGTTGACAACACACAGCCCTCCAGCTCCATTAGCGCAGTACTTATTTTCAGCCGGGAATTTCTGCCATCTCAAGAAAATCCGCATCTTCAGATGGCAGAAATTCATCGCTGAAATAAGTATGTACTCCAAATAATTTCTCCAGTAGGTCCAGGGAAAAATGCAACAAACAGAACTGTCCCGACGGGCAGGCAAACGGGCAAACAAGTTCGAACTAGATTAGAATCTCCCTTGGATACTCAACGTCACTGGTCGAAGGTTGAATATGCAAGGTAGACTCTAATCTGGTTCTGATTCTAATCTGCAGCTGCTGCGCGAAAAAGGGTTGCAGATCCATGGGATGATGTGCCCAGCCTCACCGTGTTAAATGGTTCAAGATTGCCACATATACAACCTATTCCAAAAAGTAAGCGCGACTAATACATATATTAACAACTCTCATCCCTCATCGCCTTCGCTATGGAAATATGTTTGTGTTTGGCCGATAGCGTATGACAAATACCATCGCTCATCGTGAACGAAATAACTGTGTTCAGGCTATAACAGTGAGAAAGTCACAGGTATTGAAATATCGCTGATCTCTAGTTGGATCATTGACGTTTTAAAGAAAATAAAAAAGCGGAGAAACCGCTGGGAATACTAGCGCCCATGAAGGAATGTTTATATCTGAAGCAACAACTGGACATCTAACAAAATCTGACACTTCAATTAGCAATCACGGAGGATAGCCCCGGCTTGGAAAAAACGACCAAGACTCGTGTCGGTAGCATGCCCTGCTAGTGTGGAGATTTTCTTCGTGAAACAACAATAAAAAAAGGCTCGTGTTGATGACAGCTGTTTTTGAAATGTCATCGTGAAATGTCTCGAAGAAGATAACGACTCCTCAAAAGCTACTCTCTCTCTCTCTCTCTAATTTTAACGTGTTTGATTTTTCTTCAAAGAATTTCTTCACTCCTGTCAACTCAATCAGACTCACCCCGTCTTTTTTTCTTCTCGCTCCAGCCATGTTCGCTCACTCCGAAACAGTCCGTGTTTTCTTCTAAAAATTTGAATTTTCTGCACAAATGACGCAAGTTACTCAGCTAAGGCCTGGCGTGAGAGCTGAGGAGAGTAATTAAAATTCTGATTTTACTGACAAACAGCAACGCTGTCATTCTAACGCTTGAGTGATTAATCGACGCTTATATAAACGCTTTTCTTGTGTTTTACATTACTTTGTTTCTCGATATTATTTAAATTCTCTATGATAAAAGCACTTTAAATCCACTTTTGCTGTAAAATGAGTTAAATACGGTAAAGTTTTTAACTTTTTACCACAAATTTCCGGGTAAAATAGGGGGTAAAAGAGGTTTTAATACTAGAGTATTCATTTGCCTTTAAAACATACTTATCATGAGATTAGGCCGCCGGTTTACAGTCAGAAAAATCGGAATCTGTTTGCTTTGAGTGTTACTGCGGCCTTAGTAGCTTAAAATGTGCTGAGATAATTGCACGAAACTGTGGATAAAATATATATTATTCACTCGCAATGAAATTCAAATAGAATTTTTTTGAAAGAGAGGAAAGAGTTGCGCAACTCGTTATTTCTGGTTAGAACGAGTATGAGATGAGTGTGAATGTGAGTATGAGACTCGTTTGGGGTCATTTTGACTCGTGAAGGTTTTTATGACTCAAAAAAACTTTGAGAGAGGAGACACACGCTGTCTTGGATATTAACTGATGAGAGAGGACGTATCCACACATTGCAGATAAGAAGTTTATTACACTCACGTGGTAACATAATGAATACGTAAACGTAAATTGCTTTGCGAAATGAATCGTACAACAACAACTGGCTTACCTTGAGTTTGTAAAACGCCAAAAACCAAAAAGTTTGGTTGCTCCCTGCAGTAAAGACTTCTTGTTGAAGCGCTTTGGGGTGTGAGGTTAAGGTTTTTGTGGTGGTGTAACGTTGCCAGGGTATAAATTATTTTTTTTAGTATTTTTAAAATTTTATTTTACATTTAATTAGAAGCTACTGGCGTTTAAAATCGGTATGGATTGATTGAACCGAATTTAAATTCATCGAAATGTTTTGATTAAGGAAGTTCAAAACGGCAATTTCTATACAAATTGTTTTATACACAGTACATACATACATACATACACATTGATATCTATCTTATGACAAAAAAGCAAATCAACAATTGAAAGAATCGAAAACAAGACGCCCATTGAATTTGATATCATAATACGTAGATATAAAATCTTTTCAAAATGCGTATTATCACTAACATACGTTTTTTGAGGAGATGTTATATTTACGACTGTCTCATTGTGACCTATTGGTCCATTAAGACTGGTCCATTGAGTCCTGCTAGGACTACAATTTTTGCATTAGTTCTGTCCTCCCAATTCTAAGGGTTTCAGCTTTCTCTGAGAACACTTAATAAAAATACACAACGTGTTATAACCACACAAGTTCTCACAATTTCATTGAACACTTCAACTTACTTAAAAAATATAAAGGTTTAAAAATGTAACGTAGAGGCCGAATCTTTTTTTTTTTGGACAATCAGTTGGGCTACTGCTATTTCGAGAAATATTAGTGTTGCCATCTAAAATATTGGGTTGGGGAAAAAGTATTCGGCGTTTTTCTCATCGCTTCACTGTAAAGTGTTATAACTTTAAAACGGTTAGTTGCATCTGGCAAGGTGACAAGGTGGCAAAGTGACAGATCGGATGATAATTTGTGAAATTTATTGAGATTGATGCTTTATGTTAAAAGTTATTCCGAAGCAAAGATGAATGAAATTTCTGAGAAAATTCGCTGTATTTTACAAATTTACTACAACAAAAGGAGGAATGCTGCACAAGCATGTACAAAAACTTATGGTGTTTATGGAGAAGGTACTGTGTCCCATTCAACTGCCAGAAAATGGTTCATTTGCTTTTGTTCTGGAAATTTTGAAGTGAAAGGTGCTCCTCGCTCGCTCTGGTCGACCTATCACTGCAAAAGTCGATGAAATTATGGCTAAGGCTGCCAGTCGAGCAGTCATGACATCGCGAAGGAACTGAAGATCGACCAAAAAACAGTTTTAAACCATTTGCATAAAGTTGGTTTCACAAAGAAGCTCGATGTTGGGGTGCCTCATGAACTGAGTGCAAAAATGAGTTAAAAAAAAAGGCCACATACAGCTTTGTTGACCCGCCAAAAACTAAGAGACTTCGGGTGGGAAGTTTTAATGCATCCAGCGTATAGTCCTGACCTTGCACCGTTAGATTATTATTTATTCAGAGCTCTCCAACACACTCTTGCTGGAAAAAAATTGGCCTGAAAAGTGGACTGCGAAAAGCACCTGTGTCAATTTTTCCAAAATAAAAGCCCGGAGTTCTACAAGAAAGAAATAATGGTTATATCCACAAAATGGCAGAAGGTATTTGAAAATAATGGATAAAATTTGGAGTAATAAAATGTTTGTTACATACAAAAACAATATTGTATCTTTATACTGAAAAAAACGCCGAATACTTTTTCCCTAACACGATGTTTGCATATAAAGCTAAAATTCTATAAAGTAATGAAATATAACCAAATTCCAAGGCACAAAGTTTATTTAAGGAATGGCTTACTGAAGAAAAACTGTTAATTTGGTTCACCCACTGTACACTAACAGTGGGTGTAATCGGTTTCAGCGATGATGTGCTGCATTCTCCGATTTCTTCGTAGTCTCGTTCTCGAAGAAATAAATAAATAAATAAATGGATTAATGTTTTCAAACGATTCTGCGAGATCCTGAAAAAAGTCTACATTGCGGCAGGTTACTTTTTGATACCTTTTAGTGTATGAAAAGTATTGTAGATACAGAATTTTTCAAGTGCGATAAAATTAAAAAGCATTTTAGACGAACTTGCGGCGTAAATTTGATTCACAAATAATCTTAAATTGTATCAGCGGATAGAATACAGCAGAGCAGTTAATAGAGCGCATACACAATTTAATTGTTTTGAATTGTATTGTGTTATATAAACAAAACCACGTTTACGCTACGTTCGATAGTTATGGCTGTATGTAAGAAGGTGCGTACTCGTATGTCTGCAGATATTTACGTATGTGTGTATATTCGTACATGAGTCAGTCAGTCTATCTATTGTGTGCTGTTCATGTGTGCATTCCAGAGTGTAAGTATGTATGATACAAAAATAAAATATTTATATGTAAATTATATAAATACGAGTTTATACAAATGTACATACGGATAGAAGCAGTAAATACGCTCCGATTATTTGATAATATTTTATATACGATATTTATATGTATTTAGTATGTATGTACATATGTATATAATGTGTTCACACATAATGTGTTCAGCAATTTTAAAACTCGTTGCTGTTTAATAAGTATGTCATGGAAACGATATTTTACACACGATAAATAATACATGATAAGTATATACGGTTGGATGTGACCGTGCGCTCGTATATTTGTTAAGTAAATGGGCTCTTTTTTTAATTGAAGAATCTTTAAATATGTGAAATTTATTTTTTACAAACTGTCGAATCAATCTGAAATCGATAAACTTTAGATGAGGCCTGGCCAGCTCAAAGGGTTCCACGGGCCACTTTATTGGCGCGTAACGCTACAGCGGGTCGTACTTTAGATAAACATTTTTTTTTAAAATGTAATTTAAATGGACAATAAATAAAACACATTTCGTTTAAACTAGAATTTAATATTATTAACTCTTGAGTCTTGATTAACGAGATATTATACAAGTAGAAATATTTAAATCAACTGGCGGGCCAGATAAATTAACGTGACGGGCCGCTTGTTGGCCAGGCCTACTCTAGATTATTTAGTATGTTTAGTATGATTATTTATATGTATAAAGAAAATATTTATAACTTGATGGTACAGCCTCAAGTTGGTTGGTTGGTTTGTTATAATGTGGAAGATTTCCATGGCAAATCGTATCGAAATTGGATCAGTTATTTATCTAGGTTTTTTTCGCTACTTTCATTAAATTTTTCAATAAAAATGAAATGTTCTGCCTTATGTAATTATTTTAAAGTTCGCAGTAATGATTATATGAAATATTGCGGACTAACTCGTAACCAATATTATCGATTGGAAATAATATTCATACAAATCGAGATTATACAAATACCAAAATGTAGATAATACGGGCACATATCGATGAACTATATTGAAAATTTTGTGTTTTCTGTGTAAACGAGTGTACAGAGAGATTATGGCCCTCTCATGGATTATCTGATATACTCGTACGAATTCCTTAGTATTTAATTTTTTAACGTCAGATTTTATGTTATCGAGGAGATAGCAATGAATATTATTAATCAGTGCCAGTTTATTGAATGATTATATGATGGAACCTGGTACGTGGTAGCTGATTTCCTGATTACTTTCCTTTCGTTGCTAACGTTAGAGTATAATCTGGCCAACAGTTGCTAAGTCAGATTAAACTTTTCTTTAGTAATCTTAACCCTTTAACTGTTCTTGCTTTATTACTTTTCAGTGAAGACTGAGCAAAAACTCTACAAAAACAAAGTAAAATCAAACGCTGTTGATGTTGATTTTTAGGTGGAAAATATATTTTTATTCGTTGTTAACGAAAAAAATTAATTTCATTTAAAGAAAAAAAAAACACCACACATCCAAAACACATTTTACATAAAAAAAAATGTTTTAACAACTTAGCGTCTTTGAGTTTTTTGCTTTTAAATTTTTAATTACTACTAACCGAAATTAATTAACAATCCATTGATAATTTTACTCATATGACAATATCTCTCGTTGAACGGATCATTACGAGGTTAACTCTAATTAGTTCATTCATTAGACAGCTTCTAATTTATGCAAATAAAAGTGTTCTATTGTTAACACAACAGTTTTCCAAATATATCAGTGAAATTATTTTGTAAGAATTTTAATTTCGAAATTTCTGATCAGTTAAGAGCACATATTAAAGATCTTTTGAACTTTAAAAGTGATTCTGAGCATATTCGAAATAAAGAGTGATTCGAATAAGAAGATAATTACAATAATCATAAGTTGCTTGATGATTTCTTTATATAATTTAATAGTGGTAATTATTATATAATCTTCATGATAATGAAGAAAACACGTCAACATATAAATACATCCGCCAAAGAATTTTTTCCTTTTTTAAAGTATTATAATGGTATCAATGATACCATTGAAGGAAGATAGGTTTGGGAATTTAAAAGCTAAAACTACTAATCTATTGTGTCAATAAAATTTTTAACATTTATTTAATATCATTTAATTTGAATACAATGTTGTTGTATTCATTGGTCCGTAGTATCATGTTGGGGAAAAAGTATTCGGCGTTTTTTACTGAAAGATACATATTTTTTTTGTATGTAACAAACATTTTATCAATCCAAATATTGCCCATTCTTTTCAACTACCTTCTGCCATTTTTTGGGTATAACCATTATTCCTTTCTTTTATACAAATCCGGGGTATTTATTTGGAAAAACTGACACAGTCTGCTTTTCGCAGTCCTCTTTTGAGGCCAATTTTTTCCGTGGTAAGAGTGTGTTGGAGAGCTCGGAAAAAATACTAATCTGACGGTGCAAGGTCAGGACTATACGCTGGATGCATCAAAACTTCCTAGCCGAAGTCTCTTAGTTTTGCCGGGTCAACAAAGCTGTGTGTGGCCTTTTTTGGACCCATTTTTGCACTCATTTCATGAGGCACCCAAATATCGTGCTTCTTTGTGAAACCAACTTTATGCAAATGGTTTAAAACTGTTTTATGGTCGATCTTTAGTTTCTTCGCGATGTCGTGACTGCTCGAGTGACGGCCTTAGCCATAATTTCATCGACTTTTTCGGTGATAGGTAGACCAGAGCGAAAAGCATCTTTCACTTCAAAATTACCAGACCGAAAGCGAGCGAAGCATTTCCTGGCAGTTGATTGGGACACAGTACCTTCGCCATAAACACCACAAATCTTTTCACATGCCTGTGCAGCATTCTTGCTTTTGCCGTAGTAAATTTTAAAATATAGCGTATTTTCTCAGAAATTTCACTCATCTTTGCTTCAGAATAACTTTTTACACGACGCACTAATCTCAATAAATTCCACAAATTATAAGCCGATTTTTCGACTGTTAATAAAAAAAAAAGTTGCCAGATGTAACTAACCGTTTCAAAGTTATGACACTTTACAGTGAAGCGATGAGAAAAACGCCGAATACTTTTTCCCCAAGCCAAAAATAGAAATTTAAAAAGTCGACTCTTTATCAAATTGATCTACCGAACTCTTAAGTTACTTTTAAAGTTTCATAGTAATAAAATGAATCTATAAAAGTTCGACTTTAAAGGAGTCCTAAGATTTCTGTTATTGTGAACTTGCTTTGTATGATTTTTTGACAGATTTAATAGTTTGCTTTTAATTCAAACTTTCAAGTTTTTGAAATATGAAACTCTTTTTCCACACTTTAAAATCGACTTAGTTACGGGTGAGTCGTAACTTTATTTTTACAAGTGACATTCAACAATTTTTTCAATTATTACTACCGATTCAAATTCAAACTCGACTTAAAAAAAACTTAACTTTAAATTTCTTTATTACTAAGGCTGATTGTTATTCAATTTGTTTAATTTTGATTCATTAGTCATGCCCGATAAGTTTAAGGAGTAACCGAAAAGACAGTAATCAAGATTTGCGAATTCGATGCTATTCACAATGACTTGATTACATTGGTAATATTGTCATTGAGTAATATCGTTTATTACGAACATCATATGTAAGAACAGGCGTAGGATTTAATCCACCGAAAGAACACAGTCAAGGCTACAGCCCGATTATAGGCTTCCGGATTACGAGACTGTGTTCCAGACAGACTTTTGAGGACTTCTCTGAGGTTTGCAGATTGGTGAAGAACACCGGATTGAGGCTGGTTGTAATGCTCTCAGATAGCCAGGCTGCTGTCAAGGCTACGAGTATCATGTTGGTTACTTTAACACTTAAGTATTATGCCTCTTTCGGCATAGCTAAGAGTTTTAGAAACAGGGAGCATGCTTTCGGAGTAGTCGCACAATAGTAGTTGCACAATAACAAAACTTAATTTCTTCCATAATTTATGATTGAGTACATTACTATACTCGAAAACTGCGGTAGTTTCGTGAAGTGTTTATTGTTGGTTTTTGGGTTATCATGCTTATCGAAATTTCGCGTTGACGTATGTAGGTATAGACTAAGTACGTCTCTCACTGCTCCTGATCTTGGTTGCTTTTCGAATTGTGTTCGTTGGCTTCAATTAAGGCGACTATTTTTTTCTCTTTCTGAAAAATAGCAACCATTTGTCGGCGGAATCAAGAAAATTCAATTTGCATTCAATTGTACTGCATCCATCGAATCATTGTGTTTGTGCGTCGCGGTATCGTGTTCTGCTTGCTGCGTTATCAAGTTGGACTTTGCGTGTGTTTATTACTGACGATTAGAATTTCTGTAAATAGTTCGGAGTACAAAGATTATCACAAGTCAATTGTGTACCAATTGAAGAGAATTAATTTTCAATAAAATTAGGTACAGTTTAGTTTGCCTTCAGTGCAGTTTAGCAGGGACAAACTGGAAGGGGATTCATCGATGGGTGGGTATACATATGTACATATGGACTAAATGTATGTGTTTAAAATATACTATTTCCAAAATTTCTCTTCCCAACTCTTAAGCACCATTTCAACACATTTTCAAGAGTCTTTCAGCTTCCTGCTTTTCTTACAAAATGGTTAGCCATCGTCATTTGAAATTGCTGATGAATCAAGGATTGGTCAGTCCCTCGCGTTTGCGTTGTATGTATTTTATGACGGCCGGATACGCGATATCGACAGAATGCATTCGGGGCAATACTACCGACGGTTCGGTGAACTCAGCGCAACACAGAAGTGTTACATTCATCTCAGTGGAACGCATTTGCAATCTCTAAATGCGTTCTTATCGCATTTATTCGAAATAGATTTTTATTGCGATCGTCGTACTCGTCGTACTGTCATATTCATACTAGTATCATGATATAAGCTACCCTGTAAATACGGCACAGGCCAGAGTTCATAAGTGGCTCTTCGTCAATAAAATTTAAATAAGTATAAATTTTTTTGCTTTTTCCCCATCACGGTAAAATGCCTTTACCTTCCGGGCAAGTAATCGCACTTTTTATCTCGTAAAAGCTTAAGGGTTATCCATTTGGAATTACGGAAAGTAAAGCCCTGCCGTTTGGCAGCTGTCAAATGTCAGTGTTATCCGAACTAGCATTTGTTTAGTTAAAGGTTTGCATTTTACAATATGAATCGTTTTACCATTGAACAACGCGTTAGCTTTGTTAAAGCACTTTACACGAATGGTCCTTCTGCTGTGGCTGCTGTGAGCTTTACGACAAGGTTATGGTCGTCGTAATCGTCCTACTGAGCGTACAATTTCAAACGTAGTGAAGTAATTCCAAGAAACTGGATCGGTTATAGATATTGTAAGGTCTGTGCATCATCGCTTCGCACGCTTGATCGAAAACATTGCCGCTGTGAGCCGTAGTGTTGAGGACGACCCAAGCTATTATCGATTCCACGGCGCGCTCGGCATTTGGGAAATGATAAAAGACTTCTTGCGGCCTGCACTTGAAGGTATGGATTGGGACGATTTGTGGTTCCAGCAGGATGGTGCAAAAAGCCACATAACAAGGCCGGTTTTAGCTTTATTGCGGGAGAAATTTCCAGGACGCGTTATTTCGCGATTTGGCGATGTTAACTGACGGCTTGGGATTTCACTAGAAGCCACTAGAAGCGCCTCGCGAAAGACCGTATTTATGCGAACTCAACTTTGGATAATTTAAAGAATGCCATACGTCAAGTTATGGTCGAATTATTGCCCGACTTGTGTAAAAAAGTCATCGAAGATTACTTTAAAAGGATTAAGGCCTGCAAAAGATCCCGTGGCGGGCATTTGTGCGATATTGTTTTTCAAAGTCCAAGCATATTCTTTCTTTTTTGAATACATTTTTAGGGTCTTACGTAATACAGAAAGATTAGAAAATGATTTTATACGTATTGTCGTTCAGTCACAATGATTGCATAAACGCAGAAACAATCAGAATACATTGTAAATTAATTATAAATAAATCAATAATAGAAAACAATCAAATATGTACGATAAATAAGTCTTTATTGTGTAGTTATCGAAAGTGATTTCATCGAAGAGGAGCAATCAGCTCGTTCGGTTAATTGAAAAATCGTCCATCAGACCACGCAAAACAAGTCGAAAGAAGAGTCGTCTTCGATCGAACAGTGTCTTGTGGTGGTTCATTGATCCATGAAAGTCTTCATCGCCGTGATCTGCAATGACTTTTGTTGTTATGTCTTTTGTGGTTCCTCTTTTTGTTGCTACTTGTTGTTGTCTCCTCAGACATGTTTCATGGTTAACGCCTTAAAACTCACTTCATTGACATTTGTTTTTTTCAATTAGTGCCTAATTGTGGATATACATACGTACATATATTGGTCCCTAAGGCGAGTGCTGATTGATAAGTACCCGTTTAAAGCTATAAATATATGTTTTGGGGCAAAATTTTAATTTTTTTTTTTTACAATAATCAAAGTCGACTGCGTTCAGCTCTATGCATTTGAGCCGATTATACTCTCACTTTGTTAACCGCAAAAATAGAGCTTTTCGCGGTTTTCATTTTTATTGTATTTTATTTATTTAATTTTTTTAAATTTTTAAAAATTTTATTTTATTTATCTTCTTTGTTTTTTTTATTTATTAATTTTTTAATATTAGTTAATTTTTTAATTTTAATTTTTCGTTTTGTTTTATATTATTTTATTTATTTTAAAATTTTTTTTTATTTTATTTTATTTATTTTATTTTTTTTTAATTTATTATATTTATTTTATTTTTTAATTTATTATATTTTTTATTTTAATTTATTATATTTTTTATTTTATTTTATTTCATTATTTTATTTTATTTTGTTTTTTATTTAATATATTTTTTATTTTATTTTATTTCATTTTTATTTTTCTTCTTTTATATTATTTATTTATTTAATTTTTGTATTTAATTTTATTTTTTTATTTATTATATTTTTTATTTTACTTTTTAATTTCTATTATACTATTTTTATACCCTACACCCGAAGGGATGAGGGTATATTCACTTTGTTCTTCCGTTTGTAACGCATTAAAGGAGGCGTGGCAGGTATAGAAAAGTATATATATTCTGGCTCAGAATCACCTCCTGAGTCGATTTAGCCATGTCCGTCCGTCTGTCTATCTGTCTGTCTGTCTGTCTGTCTGTCTGTCTGTCTGTCTGTCTGTCTGTCTGTAGAAATCACGATTACGGGAGAACGAATAGAGCTAACGTCATAAAATTCGGTACGAATATTCTTTGTCACCATAGGCTGTTTGGTATTGAAAATGGAGAAAATCGGTCTAGTGCCACGCCTACTTTTTATAGAAAATATGAATTTTCCCTTGCTTTTAGCTAAATTTCTCAGTTGTAGAGCGAGTTTAAAGCTAAAATTTCATTCCCAAATCCATGGTGTCAAACTTAAATACACTTCAAAAACTGGGCGTGGTCCGCCCACTGGTAACAAAAATCACGGTAAGAGAAGAACAAATGGAGATATAGTCTTGAGATTGGCCACGATTCTTGCATTCTCTTCTCTTCTCCTAAAATATTCTAAAAAATAATAATAAAATAATATAAAATATTTTATAAAATAAGTTATCTCACATAAAATGGGCGTGACACGCCCACCGGTATACCATACCATATAATGATGTGTGTGTTGAGAAAAACGGTGCTGTAAAAATGAGTTACTATATCAAAACTTACTATATGTAAATTAAAGTGGGCGTCAGCCGCCTACTTTTTATCGTCACTTCGACAGATACGGGTGTAGGGTATATAGGGTTCGGCCAGGCCGAAGTTAACGCTCTTACTTGTTTTTATTTATTTTTTTATTTTATATTAGTTTGTTTTATTTTAAAATAAATAACTAATTTCATTTTTTTTATATTATTTTATTTTACTTATTAATTTTTTTATTTTATTTATTTATTTTATTTTATTTATTTTATTTAATTTTTTAAATTTTATATATTTTATTTTATTTTATTTATTATATTTTATTTATTTTTAATTTTTTTAATTTAATTTTTTTTATATATTTTATTTATTTATTTTAATTTAGCTTGTTTTATTATATTTTTTGTATTTTATTTTCATTTTATTAAAAGGCTAAGAGGTCTCACATCCATGAATACTTTGGAAATGCTTGTGTTAAGTTTGGAATGAATATATCAAAGATCGAGTGTCATTAGGTTAACTATTCGTAGTTACTCTAATTAGTACAAATATCTAATCTAAGATCTTCGAGAGTACTTCTAAAAGTACTTCTATATTCTCTAATACTAAATGACGCCATGTCGCTCCGGCCACTTTGTAGCGAAGATTTCGATTTTCTTATTTAATTTCGTTAGCTATTTTCGTCAATGCAAATTTCTTTTTTCCTTTTAGCTGCCGAACACGTGATCATCGATAGCTATAGCAGCAGCAGCAACCCCAACGATGTTACATTGCATTCGAGCGACTCCATCACAAACCTCAGCGACGGCAATCAACAGAGCTGTGAGAATATTCCGCAGGAGTATCAGGAGCAGGCTGCGCTGGAAGGAGTTCAACAGCAGCAGCAGCAGCAGCAAACGCAAGTTGTGTCGGTGTCGGCTAGTAGCCACTACAGTAGCCACGATGTGAGCAGTGGCAGCGACTTAATGTCGGACACCAACGAGATGCAGCGAGAGAAAGCGTTGAATGAGTTCAATGAATCCGTGGACGCAACGTCGCCGACGTCTGAAAAGGGCTCGGATGCTATGTCGCAGCAATATCAACGACACAGTTATTCGTCGGCGTCGGAACGAATTGGTGTGACGCCTGCAGATCAGGAACAAACGGGGCAGCAACAAGAGAGACAGTATCAAGAAAAGCAACAACAACAACTCCAACAAGAATATCAGGTTCAACAAGAACAAGAAGCAGGGCAACAGCAACTACAACTACAACAACAACAGAAACGATTCCACCAAGAGGAGCAACAGCAGCAACAGCAGCAGGACCAGCAAGATCAGGATCAGCAACAATCAGAGCAGCAGCAACATCATCAGCAGATGCCATTCCAACAGGTGCACCATCAACGACCGCACCAGCAACGGCGCCAGTATCCGCAACAGCATCCGTCGCAGCAGAAGTATCACCACAACCATCACGCGCCTCAATACGAGCAGGAACCGTACGAGCAGCACGACAAGCAGCAGCAGCAGCACTATCAGTCACAGCATCAGCAGCCATACTACCCGAAGCACCAGCGGGGAGGATACTATTCTCACGATCAGCAGCAGCAGCAACACCGCAAGCAGCCGCACCATTACATGCAGCAAAGAAATTATATACCACGTTTCCATAACAACAACAATAACAACAACAATAATAATAATAACAACCATAATAATAACAGCAACAATAATAACAATAACAATAATAACAGCAACAACTCTAACAATTCGAACAATCAGCAACAGTCGAACCTTAACAACAACAACAGCAGCAGCAATGAGAATTCCGGCCAAACAACCAAGTCCATGTCTTGGACGAATTCGTACCAGAAGAAATCGACGGCCAGCGTGTCGGTGACAGCTACGCCGTCTGCGGGCAGCGTCAACAAGCCAATGCCCGGCAGCTACAATCAGGGCACTAAAACATACACAAATCAGCAGCATCACTATCAGCAACAGCAGCAGCAGCACTACCACAATCCATCCCAACACTACTACCATCAGCAACAACAGCAGCAGCAACAACAGCCCCAAATGCGCAGCCATGGCACCATGAAGACGCCCTCCTCTCCGCCGGTGGGCAACAGTGGTGGGCCACAACCGTACGGTGAACGCCGGCAGAGCCATTCCGAGCAGCAATCAACGCACCGCTATCATCAGCGATCAACAGCGGCAGCAGCTACCTCAACCGCGAGCACGACTGCAGTGCCACAACAGTTTTCACGCCAAGAGCACCAGCAGCAGCAACAACAACAACAGCAATTTTCTACTAATTCTGAGTATGCGACGTCATCATCATTTTCCAATACTAAAAATATGCAACAGCAAAACTTTTATATGAACAAGAAAAGCACGGCCGCTGCCTCAACAACCGCAACGGAGTCGAAACCAGCTCAGCCCACCATGAATCTAGCGCCGCCTCAGCCTGTCAGCACTGCTGCCACCGCTGTTACATCGCCCAACACATGGGCCAGCTTATTCAGCAGCAAGAGCAGCAGCACCGCGCTGACCACTACCTTCACCAGCACACCGAGCGCACCGAGTGCACCCAGCTCGACCTCTACGCCGCCCAGCGTCACGCCCAGCGCCCAGTCCGGTGCCGCCAGCGCCTCCAATGCGTCTGTGAGCTACGCTAAGAAGCCCATTGCCAAGGTGGCACCCTACGAGGGTGGCCTAACAGCCAGCGTGACGCCAGCAGTGCCCATTGTCACACCCGGCGCCATGTCCTATTCAGCCGCTTCGGCCCAAGGCATCGTGCTGCCGTCGAACGCCGCGCCATCCACCGTTGCCGCGCTCGTCCCCGCCGCCAGCCGATTCTGCGACAATGCGGCGGACTCGGCCACACAAAGCAGGAATGTGGACGAATTGTCTCTGAAGTTCGCCGATTTCCTAACCAAGCACAAGACCGACCTCACCGCCATAAGTCTAAGACCGCGTGGCTTAACAAATCGGTCCAACTACTGCTACATCAACTCAATCCTGCAGGCGCTGCTCGGCTGTGCGCCTTTCTACAATTTGATCCGATCGATTCCCAGGCAGGCTGCCACCCAGTGCGACGTCAAGACACCGACCATTAACGCAATGTAAGTCGCCCTTTAGAAGTCACGCCCGCCTTAATTCGCCGTAACTCACAAATAGTCAGCCGTTCCACTTTCTTGCCATGAGAGGAACAGCGTTACACTTGTGGGAGAGCAATCTGAACATATATTTTTAATGCATTTGGCCACCGTTTTGGTGGACAAAAGCAGGCAAATGTATATTCTTTAGTTTTCAGTTCTATTCAGTTGCGTTTGATCCTTTCTCTGGGGATCTTTTGCTCTGAACCGGAAATGCACAGTTAAAATTTCCATTTAGCTTCATTAGACAACAATCCAGGTGGTGTCCGACAACACACTAAGGCCGACCGACCGACCGTGCGAAAATGAAGTTATCAGCATTAGATTATAACTTTTTGCTACTGTTTTTTTCTGCATTTTGAAGAGCCCGTGATATAACACTTTACTTTGCTTCATAGGCTTTCATTCGTGGGCAACTTTTCTTCACTTCCTTCCGGCTTGCGTCTGTATAACCGCCTGAACAAGCCCGGCCCCAAAGGCAAAGACAGTCAAGGCGGCGAGCTGCAGTGCGACAGTGCTTTTGAACCGAATGAAATCTATAAACTGTGGAATGAGAGTCGCGATGAGCACGTCGAAGGACGCCAGGAGGATGCTGAGGAGTTTCTGGGTTATGTACTTAACAAGCTCAATGATGAAATGCTGGAGGTAATAAATTTTATTGTTTATACAAAATGTTCTTTATAGAAATCTAATGAATCTTGTGCAGGTTATAAAATTGGTTTCTAAGCCCACGAGTGATCACAACGGTCATGATCCGCTCTCAGAAAACGAAGACGGCGATGCTTGGCAGGTAAGAAGAATACCGTATCAGTGTATACGTTAGCTCCCATGAGGTAACATTTATTAAAGGTTTATTGCATCTGCTGGAAAGGAAAGGAAAGGAAAGGAAATAGTTCTTCAACTTGGTAGTTCAGAAATTATGATTCATATTATCGAAAACTTTAGAGTATCTGTCTTTCCTATCTGTGTTTGCTTGCGATATAGCATAAAAATATATATTTTTTGTTAGAATGCAAACCTTTAAATATCTCGAAACGAACAAAAAACGGTGACTTCGACCACTTTCATAATTATGGGCTCATTTGTGCTATTTTTTATTTTTCCACTATCGCCGCAGAAAGAAGAAAATGTCACTTGAAAGTACCAAAGACATTTCTAAGTAATTCTGTGATATTAAGCAAACAGCTTTTATGATTTTATATACCCGGATATGTCGGAATTGCATATAGACACTGTTTTTTTTTCTTTTTGAATTAGACTCAAAAGAAATTTTTAGACGTCTACTAAGATGTTCTCTTGCAGATGATTTGTAACAACCGCAACAAAGGCAGCGTAACCCGTCAAACCGATTTCGGACGTACGCCATTAAGCGACATTTTCCGTGGTGAGCTGCGGTCGCGGCTGCAGCGCGAGGGTGAACACTCTACGGACGTTATACAGCCGTTTTTCACTTTGCAGCTGAACATAGAGGTAGGTCTGCCCGGTGATTGAACATCTATGCAGCACCGCGTGCCTCGCCAGGTTTAGAAAATGCACTAACCTCGGTCTTTACAGAAAGCCGCCTCCGTCAAGGAAGCGCTGGAGATACTTGTGGGACGCGATCAGCTAGAGGGCGTTACTGGCAGCAAGAGCAAGCAAGAGGTGGTGGCCTGGCAACAGATGACT
This sequence comes from Conops quadrifasciatus, assembly GCA_949752815.1. Taxonomy (NCBI): domain Eukaryota; kingdom Metazoa; phylum Arthropoda; class Insecta; order Diptera; family Conopidae; genus Conops; species Conops quadrifasciatus. The sequence continues at coordinate 19,368,578 of OX457079.1, forward strand.
TTGGAGAAACTGCCAGTGGTATTGATTCTTCATCTGAAATGGTTTGACTATCGCTCAGATGGCTGCACAAAAATATTAAAAACCGTCGAATTTCCGGTGGAATTGAAAATCGACCCAAGTATGAAATGCATCATTATTGTATTGCCATAAAACTGTTCGTATTTATTGCATTTTTTCAATTTTTTTAGAAATATTGGCGTCTAAGAAATACTCTCAGAAACAACGTATGTATCGACTCTTTGCTGTTGTCTATCATGACGGCAAGGAAGCCTCGAAGGGCCACTACATAACCGACGTTTACCACACCGGCTACACCAGTTGGCTTCGTTTCGACGACAGCTCCGTGAAGCCGGTGAGCGAACATAATGTTCTACATCCGCATATGCCGCGTGTACCTTACCTGCTGTACTACAGACGTTGGGACACCATGCCGCAGACTGGCGCTTCCTCGGGCGGCGGCGGCGGCGGCAGCGGCTGCTAAGTTGAGTGTATGAGAAGCAATTAGTGTTTGTGGTTGAGGGCGAGGGTGAGCGTGTGAATTGCATGACTGTTTTTAGCATGACGTATACAGAGTTTAAGAAAATATTTTATACTAGAATACTATATAGTCGTAAGCATTTGTATCAAAGAGATATTGTGTAAGTTTGCTGTTACTACATACGCGTGTTTGCAAATCGTAAAGAAAATTATAGTTATGTTTTTGAAAAGAACTTAATGAAATGTTTTTTTTAAGTTTTAATAAAAATTTTCCCTTAAAAATTAACACAAATTTTTTTAGATTGCAGAAACTCTTATTGTTAAAATGGAATAGTTTTTAAAGAAATTTCACAACATTTGTTTTTATGTATCGTATTTATGTATCGTATTCGATAAATACGTACGTATGTATCGTATTTTAAAAACCCATTATATACATATATTAAATATACATACTTGTAGAAACTGAATTTCTATATTCGTTCTTTGTTAAACTCGATTCTGAATGCTTAAAGAATTTCTGTTTTTCTTTTTTTTATATTCCAAGATATTTTAGAACATGATGAGTACTGTTTTAAAAAAAATGGACAGAACGAAAGAAAGGGTTAACAAATAAGTAATAACGTAGACAACAGTTTCTCAAACAGAAATTAATAAATAAGTAGCAACGACGGAAAACGAAATCGATAAAAAAACCAAAAAAAAAAAAAAAAAAAAAAAAATTAAAAAGAAAACAAAAACGAAAAAACAAAACAAACAGAAAAAACTGAATTTAGATTATTAACGACGCTTGTAAATAAACATATATCGTGGGATCTTCTCTCAAGCTATAAAAGCTATACCATTTAAGGACACTGCATATTTTTCCTTAAAGTGGTGCAAACTGCAAAAACGAAATTTTAAATATTTCGTTTTTCTTGCTCTTTTTTAAAGCTATAACGACTCTTGATTACGAAATTAAAAAAAATATTAAATATATCTATACATATACTAACTACATTGTAATCTTTATCGTTTAATGAGAATCTATATACACTATACTATATATGCTTTGATTATGCTTTAAATTTTATAGACGATATGATACGATAACTTTTTATCCACTAATAACGCTAATAATTGATAGCTAAGGCTTATTGTCAAAAATCTATTATCCATCAACGATTAATTCGAAGTGAAGATATGAAAATGACAACAGAAGTTTTCTAAAATGGACATGTTTGCAAATGCGTACTTCAGAACGCAAACAATTGCTTACTTTGCTTTTATCACGCGCATTACGATGAATAGAATAAATATCATTATTCATTTCTTCGTTAGAAAATGATAAATGATAGGTTTTGTATTTATAATATTTTTAATTTATTAATACGATTTCATAATCGACTCTTATTGAGTCGAGCGTTTAATATTTTTAGAATTTCAAATTTCGTTTTGAAAGTGAACAGGTTCATCTCATGAAATAAAATATGAGTTAATGATGAGAAAATTGGATACAAATGTTGCCTAATATAATCTTATTCCTGTCTAGAGGCCACGTCTCTTTAAACTCTTTTTTATAATTTTTTCAAAATAAATTGCTTATAAATAAATTTGTATTGTGAGATTGTTAAAAATTTCCTTGAATATCTCAAAAATATATTATTTGCTCACTTTAAAAATTATCGGCTTACGATATTTATTGCTAATGGTTTTTGGAATATGTATACTCGTACCATTTAATGACGTCACTTAACGTAACTCTTTTAAAAATTTTTGGTTTTAATTATTGTATTTGTGCTTGAATTTGCATTAATTTAATTTGCATAAATTAAATTGCATAAATTAAATTTGGCGGCTAAACTTGTTTTTATGAGAGTATTTTTTTTTTGCAAAATACTACGTTTATAACTTTTTATTATTATGATCATGATTAAAATAATACAAATTCATACTAAAAAATCCATTTACATGCTAATTTTTAAGGACTAAAAAAAGAAGGAATATTTTAATCTGTAAAAATAATTGAAAAAAGTGTTGACACTTTTGATTTATATATCTATAATCTGTGCCAATTTATAAATTAAAAACCGAAACAAAAAACTAAAAATTGGAACACGAAGGAAGGAAGGAAGGAAGGAAGGAAGGAAGGAAGGAAGGAAGGAATAATTTCAATTTCTAACCATATTTAATCCTCAATGAAATAATGTAAAGCGGAAGAAATTAGTTGTAAGTTTTGTACTTGTAAAGCTTGGGAATACCTTAAATCTAAGGGAATGCGGTAGTAGCTATTATCAAGCGTAGCTAGGCTTAGCTTGTAAGTAGAAATTTCCCAAAAATCATATTTACATTTTGTAAAAAACGCCAAACTGATGAGACTACAGTCTGTGTATTGTCGGTGAAGCTCACGTTCATGATCATGCTCCTGCTCATTACAACAATGTTTGTTTACGGTCATTAATTCAAATCATTTGGAGCTAATTAGGCATAAACTTATTTGCAAGGAATTTGAAATTGTTGATTGAATTATTTTAAAATTGTTTATTTGTCGAAATTGTGAATTATAAGGTTAAGTTGCCAAATTTTTCTTAAACACAAGCAATCTTCGTTAGTTACATATATTCCCAAAAGTTGGTAGTTATGTCTGTTTGGACAAGGCAAGTTGGTTTTAACAAGACGCAGAAAATGCGTGATGGTGGTCACTCAAACAAGTTAAAAAACCAGGCGGTTTTGAAATATCAAAAATAACGCGGCCACAGTTCGTACGGTTTTTGGTCATCGTGACCAAGTGCTCTCTCGCACAGCTATAGTGACTTGTCGTAATACACCTCTTGTGTATTTCTTTAGTCCTCTTTTTCTTCAATGGATTCAGTTAGCAATGTATGGTAATGAAGAAAGCTTTGGGCAACTTAGGTTTTTCCTTAAAATCATTAGGTTTTTGTTTAAACGTTTTTTCTTAGGTTTAGATTCATTCAGTCAAGAACGAACACGATTGTCATCAAGCAATATGGTACATACATAATTATAGAAGAGGTACCATAAATTTAGAGAAATAATTTGGTATTGGGTAAATATAAAATTAAATCCATTAGATGGATTCAATTATTAGCTGGAGACACTAACACATTCGTTATAATCTTTGTTTACATTTTATAAATAAGAAATTTCTTTGTAAGATTGAGAATTTTTGCTGTTTTTTGTATGCACGAAAGCACGAAATAGAGCGTCCAATTCGTTTCGTTTTCTGTAGTAGTAAAATTAAATTCTACAAAAAATTACTTAAACGTTTTTAAGTTTTTCTCTCTCTAGCTCAGTCAAACTACAATCTGTAAATTCAAACACAAAATAGTCTATGAAAAATATGTACCGCAAATCGATTAATATTAATCGCAAACAATAACAACAAATTGGCAAGTGCACTTATCGAAATGTGGAAGTATGTATTCATTGTATCGTTATAACGAATAATACTAAATGTCAAAAATAGTATATGACTTAACGCATCATGAATTTCTATTAAAAAATAAAATAAAATGAAGTAATAATAAATGAATATTAAGCATAGATCATTTTCTTACAATCGCATTAATGCTGAATAAACTAAAATATCACTGTAATACGATACTAGAGGAAAAAGATTTGTTGTGGAACGAGGCAGTCGAAGTAATATGGTTTTATATTAATTGATGAATTTGATATTATTTAAAGAAGAGAAAAAAATCGATCACATCCTTAAGCTTTCTTGATTTTCATTTGTCCATAATTGAAGACAGTACAAAAGCGTCGAGGTTAAATATTGCACGCGTTCGCAAAATCCGCGCGATCGGTCTGTTTTTTATTTATGTTTACTTAGCGAAAAATTATTTGGTTGCTGTCGCTTTCTAATGCTGACTTTTTTTTCTCGAAGTCCACAAACAAGCACGAAATTCGATGCCGTTATATATTTTGTTCAACCGATTTCTTCGACTTTCTCTTCGTTCTACAACGTTTCGTGTGTGGTTATAGACTCAAAAGAACTAGGAAACTTATTTAGATGTATGTACGTACAAAATAAGTTGTATACATTATTATATTTAGAACAATTTATGTAACAATAACAGTAATGAAAATGAAATAAAATCTATATTTAATTACATAAATGGTTTTTGCTGATTGTTGATGTCTGAACGTTACTTTTGACACAGGCCGATCGTGTAGAGAATCGAAATTTCTTTTTTTTCAACCAGATAGTTTCAACAAGAAGTGTAATTTTAAATTTATTATGATTTTTTACTATTTGAATTCATTGTGCGAATGTGTAGCGATCGATATCTAAAGACCGCCTGATTTTTACTTCTCAAATGACGTCTCAATGACAGTTGAAAGTTGAAAAATGACGCGAAATTTAAAATGACAGCTCTTGTTAAAACACCGTTTACTTACCATGAATAAAATTCTGATGGTAAACCTGGAAAGATTCCATTAATTGTTATGCCGCTTTAAATGCGTGAAATTTTTTGGAAAATAAAAAAGATGCTTGCGGAAAACCGAGGGGGGGGGGTCATAACAACTACAACTTTTCTTAGCAAGATAGTTAATTAAGACGAGTGCCGCCATCGTCGTCATCATCGTAACAGATAACTGCGCAAAGCGAAACGCACGGCGAGGGTTTTTCTCAAACAACAATGAAATACCTTTGAGACGTGTATGTGTGTATGTTGTAAGAACCAAAGTGTAATGAACTATGTCAGGGATTGGCAAACTTTTTGGGATTGGGCCAAAAAAACAAAAGAAAAGTTTAGCGGGCCAATATAAACTTTTCTTAAAATAATTAATCTTAATTATTGAACAAATTAATTTAATTCTAATATTAAAAAAAAATATACAAATATTACAATACAAAATCTGGTTTAGATATACTCGTATGTACAGGGTGCGCCATCTTTAATGTCATCTTTAATGTGACTGTTTGGCCATATTCCAAGCGACGTGGACGGTCTGCCGGCAATATTCTTGGAGTCAATTGCATTTTATACGGAGACAAATGAAAATCATCCTTTAAAATGCACCGCGAGGTGGTTCCACTGACGCCGAAATGCTGTGACGCGGTGACGGTACGACCCATGTGGGTTCCCGGCAAGAATCTCTTACCGCTTCAACCAGTTCATTGCAACGTCTTGAGCGTTGATGAGCGGCATGTCGGCGATTTTCACTGTCCCGTGTTTAAAAAAAAAATTCGACACTAAACGACGAATAGTGTTTTGGGGCTTCTAATTGTTGGTTACTGAGTCGGTAAATCGTAAATATGTATACTAAATATGAATTTAAGTCACGTTGTAGGAGTTAATTGAGCGTTAATTACGCTTGACGAGTTAAGGCGAAATTTTCTTACTTTTTTGATTCAAACCATATTATTTTTTACGTTGAAAAGTAATCAATGTTACTTTTATTTAAAATAAAGAAACCAAGAAATAATCCTAACAATTTGTTTTTAACAATAAGACAACATCCATCCTATAGTATTATTTGGAAAATCCTTTACTTTCTATATCTATCAAGCTCTTCTACGGGTACGCCTATCTCTACGGGTGTAGGGTGTTGCGGGCAATTGCGCTAGATGGAAGCTGATTATGTCTTAAAAGCTAGGTTAAGTAAGGTTAAGAAAGAAGCCTTTGGAGAGAAGACGCCTTAATTAGGTAGAGAAAGAAACTGTCTTTTAGACATTAGCAAAAAGCCGGCCGAAGAGAACTCGACGACGCTGCTGACGTCGTAGGTACGAGTACCTTAGTGGGACTTATCTCAAGGAGTGTAGAAAATTTGTATTCTCCTCTAACTGAGTACGTACATACCATATATTAGGTTTATTATATAAATAAAGGATATAAGGAGAAAAATGAGAAAAAATATGCAGTATAAATTATAAAGTATAAAATATATAAAAGTACTAAGTATATACTTATGCTATAGGCATATAAAAATAGGAGTTTCTTTGCCGGCGGCTATGTGAGAAGATCGGGGTTTCCTTCCTTTCAGGGGAAAATAAACTTAACCAAGAAACACTGGGTCAGAGACAATAGAATCTGCCAATCAGTTGTTGCTCTTCAAGCAGCAGACGGACGAAGAAGGTAAGATTACTTTAAAACGTCTTCCCCTTCCTAGCGATCATCTTACGAGAGTGTATGTGGTATATATTGTAGGTACATAGAGAATTGAAGGAAGCGAGCGAACCCACCCTTGCGACGATGGCGACGACAACGACGACAACGACGACGTTACCATTCCTGCTATGTCGATAGTAGCGAATACCTGTAGAATTCTTAAGAGATTTGTGGCCCGTTCTTAAGACAATCGGTATTTGCTGGGCAGTCGACGTGTTGCGTTGCTTCAGAGAGGTTGTGCAGCGGACTCCCTCTTTCAGTCCTTCACCTTCAGCACTTTGTGCCAACACAGCGCTCGAAAAGTCCTGTGGGTCACACGAGAATGACGGTTTGTGAGTTTCGCATGAGTCAGAGTCATATTTCGAAGAATATATTCGGTAATAGTTCTGCGTTCGGGCGCGCTGTAGTGAACGCGCGCTTCGGTGTGCCACGCGACCTCTTTAGTGTGCAAAGGATTTTCTGCCTGGAGTCGGCTTCGAGTGACGCAGTTCGTTTTATTTTCAAACAAATTCAATTCAGTGTTGTCCTTACAATATAAAAAAGGATGAAGCTATAGAAGGCGCAGAGGAGGAGGAGGAGGAGGAATAGGCGGAGGCGGAGTGAAGGTGGTGGAGTGAAGCGCAAGAAGAAGAAGAACGGGAAGCTCGCACGAGGTGTGGTTGTTGGCTAGACTGGTAAAAACTTCTACTTCGAAAAGGAAGCTATTCGGTAACGTTGGCAGCGCTCGTTGCTCAAGCGGAAAATAAATAATTCAGAAACACTACAAGAATCCACGTCGCTGAAACGGATTGAGCGAAGGCAGAGCGAAAGCGTGAAACGACCAACTACCAACCAACGTAGCGTGAGGTCATTACGCCGCCACAGAAGGGTGCAGTAGGGTAGGACCGACCGACAGAATCTGAATGCATGTGTACCGTCGTTAGTTATAGATTCGATGCCACGAAATGCGAAGCCTCGCTGCGACCAGAAGCTGACTACACTCAGCACTCATTTTCCTGCATGGCCTTCAGAAATCAAAATACCGCCGCATATGCGTCCGTCGCAAGGGTGTGCGATACGTTTGCGCTCGTTGGTGTTGGGGTTGGCTCCGGCATGCTTCGCCCGAAGCCGAACGCGCGGCACAAAATACAGGACATTCATTCTCTGGCAAAGTGCAGCTGCTTGCGATCGCCGGTATTTGGTTGCGGAATCATTAGGGTTGCCAGGGCCGTCCCCCTGTGCACAAAACTTTTTCTTCTTCTTCGTAACGTTCGCAATGCGCGTGCCAGGTACACGGTGGTCGTTTCTAGTTTTTGTTTCTTCCACCCCAAACGCCTCATGCCAGATTTTGCGGCACGCATTTCGATGCTGCATAATCTTTAATCTTTGTCAGAAAGGTCCCTCGCGGTATGTCGGGCATCGAGCGTTTGGACATTTTAACGGGCATTAGCTGAACTCTGTTTGGGCTGTAAACCATGAGCATGATGAGGTACTATGACTCGATGAGCAACGAGTACATGCGAGTGCAATCAATCAAGGCTTCGAGCATTATCGAGCGACATCGCAGGCTTAGAAACGGTACTCTCAAAGGCTACAAATATGGTTACGTTCACGCAGAGCGATAGTTGTAAACTCCTCAAATGGGTTATCCCGTTTGCTTTTAGTGCGAAGATTGGTTATTAGTTCTTTTTGGAGGGCAGAGTTAAGGGCCCGGGTCTGTTCCGAAGGGCTACCAGAGCGATTGATTTTAGGCTATTCTTTGTGCAAGACAAAAGTTCGGCGAACTTTGATGGTATCCATGACATCGGTTCAGAACAGATGGGATTAAAGGCAGCTTGCAGAGAACGCACATAAAGCATGCCAAAAGTGCCCGAATTTCTTGAATTGCCGAGAAGGCTTTACAAACAAGCATAATGAATTCCATTTAATTAAATCAATTGTACGCAGGGATTGTGCCGGGGATGTGCTCGTAGTCAAAGTCAGCGACCGGGCCTGAACATTGTCATGTCCCAGCTGCAGTGGTCTATATGCCTACACTCTCTCGCATATCACTGTTGTGTCCTCTACAACTGATTTCGGTGGCAACGGTTAGATATGAGTACATACTCGTATGTTTATATGTATGTATATAAGGTAAGGGATGGAAGACCAAATCTTTGACGTGATCTCCTCCCGAAACTGTCGGCGAACTACTTCACAAAAACTCCCCTCTCAGGATTCCAATTGGAATGAACGCAAACTCGACCGAGTCTGCAGCCACCATCACCACCACCGCCGACCGCCACGACGTTATTTGATTGTTATGTACAGTAAGTGGCGTGCGCAGCGGCCCGAGCCGTTGTGCGGATTGCCCTACTCCGCTCTGCCTTCCTTCATGCTACGCGCCGGAATCAGAGCTCAAATCGCAACACAAGGTCTGACAATAAAACGAGTTTCTGTCCAACCGACAGCGAACCGAACCGCCAGGAAAGGAACCCTCAGTTCGGCAGACAATGCACCTGGTTGAATTCTATTCAGATTTGCCATGGCACACATGCCAAGCTACAGAGCGAGCGACTCGGCGTATCAACGGCAACGGCAACGGCAACGGCAACGGCAACGGCTACGGCAGCGACAGCGACAGCAATAACAATCGTCACCAAAGGCTGCCAAACAAAGAATGCATTCGTTGTTGTTGTTGTTTCTGTTGTTAGTGCGCTGTATTAGAGGTCGCGTGCCTGAAGCACTTCGACGCTCTATAGAAAACCGATTTTTTTTTGTTGCCCTTTCGGGCAAAGTCTCGTAACAAACAAAGGTTGGGATTTTTTCTCCTCTCGAATATCGGCGCATCGGAACATTGGTTGTTTAGGAATGGCCGTCATTTTAATATTTCTAAAAATGTTTTTGGAAAAATTTCAATTCGCAAAAACATAAAGGAAAAAAAACAAAACTATTAATAATTCATGTCGCTTAAGATTCACGCTCTTTAGGTTTTTTGCAATTTTTAAATAAGCTAACAATAGTATAATCATTGCTATTTTTCGATAGTACGAGTATTTTGGCTCCTTGGTTCCTTTATGCTGAAGAAGACCCTGCATTTTCAGCGAAAGAAAGGGATCAATGGTCATGGTGAGTTGGCTGGCTGATGGTTTATTTACGAAGGGACTTTAGGGTTTATTGGCATACTTCTAAGAAGTGTTGTGTTAGTGTTTTTCATACCCATTAGAAAAATGTGTCCTAAGCTACTAAAGTTCATAACGCGACTTCTTCTTTTCTTCTTATATACAGGATTTTCCAATAGGGACGGGTCGATGTCGATACTTCGTCAAATTTGTATATTTTTGGCGTGTCGCTTAATCGTGTAATCATGCTGATTTGGCATTATTGACTGCATTATAAGCAACCGATTTGACAGACGCCGCCAAAACAGCATGGCCGCCATAGACTGTCAACATCGACCTGTTCCTATTGGCAAAACCTTTATTTTAAATTTTAACAAATCAAATCAAATCAAATTAAAATCGTTCGATTTATATTAAAGTTAATTGAAAAAACCTTTTTAAAAACTGTATGAAAAAGAATTACTACCTATAGATACTTAAATATGTATGTATAATTCTAGACATTTTTATAAACATTCAGTTCTGTTTTTGTGCGCTAAAAACGAAAAAATCGGAACTTTTTTGTGTAATTTGTGGAATTTTTTCATTTTTTAGAGGATATTGTGATTCTTTATAATTATAAATATACATTTTACTTCGGTTTGGGAAAATTTTAATGTGATTAAAATTGTTTTTTTGGTTATGTTAGACATACTCGTACGTAATATTTAAAAAAAAATTAGTCATTTTTGCTAACTGTGAAATCAATATAATATATAGTATATTATATATTAATATATTGCATTTTGAATGCAATTCTTATGGATAAGGATGTTTTGTTTTACGAAAATTCTATAGCTTTTGAAAAGATTGTTCTCTAAATTGAAGGAAAATATGAAACCAAATGAGCAAACAATATTTCAATCAAAAAATGAAAGAGACACAAAAGTTTTCATAGGCTATAGTTATTGATAGTCTATAAAAGTGATTATTCAACGGAACAGTTGGTGAGAGGCGTGTTCTATATGTCAAGTGAACCGAGTGCCCACGGAAATGGTAATTTCCTAAAGAAGGCCGGATACAGGAATTGATTCAGTTAATGGTACTCGTATTATACATCGGTAAACTTTTCTGGAAATATTTAAAGCTTCGATATATTTTCTGTCAGTAATGAAATTCTTTGGTTTCAAATATTTGGGTTTGAAATATTGGTTTCTAAATTATACTGAGCAAAAAAATAACGTCCTTTGTGGTTAATTCATGCATAAAACACTCGATTTGGTATCAATTTATCAATTTAAGTCTTTGCCTGTTTTCAGACTCTTTCAATGTTAAATGTTGTCTGGTAATTTTCTGATATAATAAACAGTTTATTTAGTTTTTAGGCTTTCAGCATAATCCTAAGAACTCCATTGCGGTTTTAATAAATAATTATCTTCAATATTTTGATTATTAGTTGTTTTTCTCTAAAAAGAAGTTATATTATTTCGATTTAGGGTACCTTTAAAATGCTAAATGGGAATATCTGTTAAACGGCATGAGCGTGTTAAGGTTATTAATATTTAGTATTTTAAAAACACATGATAAGTATCCATTTGTAAATTACGTCTTTTTTTCGGCATAGGCGTTCATCGGAGCAAACGATGCGAAATTTCTTTAAAAGGTTTAGTGATACTGGATGGGTTTATGGTAAACCAAGGTCTGGAAGAACAAAAACAGCCCAGTCAGATCGCACGTTTTTGGTGGCCAATTAACATCGCCAAATCGCGAAATAACGCGTCCTGGAAATTTCTCCCGCAGTAAAGCCCAAAACGGCCGTGTTGTGTGGCTTGTAGCGCCTTCCTGCTGGAACCACTTATTGTCCAGATGCATACCTTCGAGTGCAGGCCACAAGAAGTCCTTCATCATTGCTCACATGCCGAGCGCGCCGTGGAATCGATAAATTTGGGTCGTCCTCAACACTACGGCTCACAGCGGCAATGTTTTCGATCGCACAGACCTTACAATATCTATAACCGATCCAGTTTCTTGGAATTACTTCACTACGTTTGAAATTGTACGCTCAGTAGGGCGATTACGACGACCATAATCCTGTCGTAAAGCTCGAAATGCGGCCACAGCAGAAGCACATTCGTGTAGAATGCTTTAATAAAGTTAACGCGTTGTTCGATGGTAAAACGATCGATATTGTAAAATGGCAAACCTTTAACTAAACAAATGCTTGTTCGGATGACACTGACATTTGACAGCTGCCAAACGGCAGGACTTTACTTTCCGTAACTCGAAATGGATAACCCTTATTAAACGCACTAAAAAACGGTAGCTATCCAGTTTCTTTCCATCGAGTTATAGTCCACAATTTTTCCAATTCTATAGAAAAAATTGTAAAATTTTATTATTTCTTCAAAATTTAATTCATATGCGTGTAAATTTCCAATAAATAATAAACAAATTCTTTAGAAAAGGTATCAACTTTCGAATGAAGATTTTAATTTTTCTCTTTACTGAATCTGAACAAAAGTTTTTTATTGTGAAGTTTATTTGTAAAGAAAAAATTCATCAGTGGAAACGGCGGTAGATTGCGTTAAGGGCACAATGAGACGAGAGAGAAAGAAGAGTTAGACAAATCTGTGTTCGTTTGTGCGAACGAAGAGCCGGATCGAAGCAAAGCGTTGCGAGTGCATTAAAAACAGTTAAAAGAGTTTCCTTCTTCGAGCATTAATTACTTTTAAAACCGTAGACGGCTCTTCAGAAATTACCATAGAACAGCGCACTTGGGGTTAATACGAGCACCGCATCTGACGCCGCTTCGCAGTCGTGCGGCAAAGTCGTGCGGCAATGAAGAGCTCCCTTCATTCCAGCGGACTGTCGTCGGCCGGTTAGCAACATCTTCGGGCGATGCAAACTTATGTTCGGCTCCTTTCAAAAGATGCTTAAGTAAATTACAACGCATTAACGGGCATCGGCACACGGGATACGGGACACGGGACACGGGATCTGGGGCAGTAGAAGTGAAAGTGAATGAAACATTGCAGCCTAAGCAGCGGTAAACGGTATCGGTCCGATAGATGGCAGGAACAAACAGAGTTCGCAATCGGCAGCCTGCCGAACCGGTTCTTCATGGCCGCCGGGCCAAGCCACCCACTCGACGAGGCTCGAACGCTGACAGCTCCCCGGGAGTGACTGTAGAGTTCTGTTAGAGGCTGTGGAATATACAGATTCGGAGAGACGTTCAATATGAAGTTGCCAGCGGTGGCAAAAAGTACAGGGCGGTGACGAGCGACTGCAACGATGGCGATGACGGCGACGGCGACGTTGCCGATGCCGACCGTGGCTGCTGTGCACGTGTCGGTCCCAATGCAGTCCGTAATTTGAAAAGAAAAAATCGAATTGCTTGCGAAACGAGTCTTGTGGCGCGGCCATGCAAATAATTGGATGCAATGCTTGGGCCTTGCTTAACATTTGTTAAAATTGTTATAATCTGAGACAGCTAAAGTTAAATTATTCTTTAAGTATAGTTAAAGTAAACAGTTAAAGTTACAGCTGTCAGTTTCTCTGTAAAAATCACGATTGAAGGAAACGTCATGCAAGTTTTAGTTTTTAACAAGTTTGTAAGATTTATCATCTATTTTTAGAAGATCAAAAAGAGAAAGTTAAATTATAATTAATGTTATAGTTAAAGTATAGTTAAAGTAAATAGTTAAAGTTACAGCTGTCAGTTTCTCTATGAAAATCACGATTGAAGCAGTTGTCATTAAAGTTTTATTTGTTAACATGTTTGTAAGCTTTATCATCTATTTTTAGAAGATCAAGAAAATAAAGTTAAATTATAGTTATAGCTAAAGTATAGTTAAGGTAAATAGTTAAAGTTACAGCTGTCAGTTCCTCTGTAAAAATCACTTTTTAAGAAGTTGTCATGAAAGGTTTAGTTATTTTCAAGTTTGTAAGACTTATCATATATTTTTAGAAGATCAAGAAATTAAAGTTAAATTATAGTTAAAGTATAGTTAAAGTAAATAGTTAAACTTACAGCAGTCAGTTTCTCTGTAAAAATCGCGATTAAAGAAGTCGTCATGAAAGTTTTATTTGTTAACAAGTTTGTAAGATTTTTTATCCATTTGTAGAAGATCAAGAAAATAAAGTTAAATTATAGTTAAAGTTATAGTTAAAGTAAATAGTTAAAGTTACAGCTGTCAGTTTCTCCGTAAAAATCATGATAAAAATGTCGTCATGAAAGTTTTAGTTATTAACAAGTTAGTAAGATTTATCATATGTTTTTAGAAGACCATTAAATATATTCAAAATTTATCACAAAATTCCGCACCGGTTCATGTGATTTTACCGGGAAACAATTCGGAAAAAGAATGTGATTTCTCTTTTTGAGGCTAAGAAAAAATGAGTTATTTCAGATGAAGGCAGCAGAGCAATATTCGATAATTCAGAAACGAAAAGAATTCGGGCTATTATTTATTTGTATTAAATACTTTCTATTGAATATTGAGATCATTTGTTAGTACGATTTGTTAGCAGTCGCCCTAAAATAAAATGTCTTCCCGGTTTTTTTTTCTGCTTTCAAAGCTTGGAATCCTCGGAACACCAAAAAAAATAGCGTAAACTACGAGTAAATAAAATGCATTCACATTCAGTGTGGCAGCAGTGATACACGCACCCCCCGCCGGGGCCGCCGGTCTACTCATTAACATGCAGCAAACCCTTCCAGGAATCCTCCCCGGCAAAGCCGAATCCAAGCCGAGAAACAAGTAGCATTCAGAATGCAACATTGGGCGTCTATGGGCCGCGCAGACTGCGGTTCATTCGCTTCGCAGCACTTTCACTTACATTCAGTCAGACCAGCCCAACCCAAGCCAACCTGACTGACTGTTCGTTCAGCACGCTCGTGACGCTGGGGCGCTTCATGAAAAAAGGGTGACTCAGTTCCGTGTGTGTGTGTGTGTGTGTGTGTGTGTGTGCGTACTTGCGTGCCAGTGTTGGGCTGTGTGTGGCTGACTAACTAAAGATTCCGCCGCGCCTCGCCGCCATCTCCTGCCGCTAAAGGACAACGACACAGGGGATGAAATGAAAATGTAAAATTCCCGATTCCAGTCCTGCGTCGAGTCCTGCGCTGCGGCTTAAATAGAAGTGCAAGGACGAGGTGCCAGTCATTCGTAGCATAGCCGTGACACGGGACAGACAGTCGAAGTTATCCTGTGTTCAGTTTTCTTTCTTTAGTCCGTTCGTTTCTCATTTTTCTTTAGCCAATTCGAATACTTGGTTCGTTTTCCTTTTGTTAACGTTTGGTGGAGCACTGAAGAGGCGAGTCGGTGAAGAGAAGCATTAAAATCTGGTGCATTGTCAGCCAAACGGGTGCTGCCAGCCGAATGGCATCCATTACGCAGGGCAGCCGCTTTCTGCACGCCGCGTCCACAGCGCACGGCCCGCCCCATATGCCTTATGGATTGGGTCTGCTGACGACGGTGGCGTCGCTGCCGCCCAAGTACCGCAGTCGGTATCTCAACATAAAGACCAAGAGCGAAATACCGCTGGATCTGTCGGTGAAGCAGATCTCGCCGCAGATCATCAGCGATGTGCCGATTGCTGCTTCCTTCACGGAAGTGTACACGGAGCCCTCACCCACGCAATCACCCACGCAAGGCAAAGAAGAAGAGCTGGAGGAAAGGGAAAAGCTGCCGTCGTCTATGCCGGAAGCCGAGACGGTAATTAAATCAGAAGACTCGAATGGATGCAACCCCAAGCCCCAGCAGCCGTCACAATATGCGAAAAGCAATGCTGTTCCCGAAAGCAACAAGCCCATTACTCCGCCTCTGACGCCCACCAACAAGCGCAAATACCTACAATCTATCGATGACACCGATCTTGAGGCAGTCTCAAGTTTCGAAGCAAATGCTAATCCTCTGAAGGTGCCGAAAACCGAGCCGCATCCTACCACCGCCGCAGGACAAGAACTAACGCCGGTGAAGTTTATACGCGGCTGCGACACGGCGCCCAAAACAGCCAAAAACCACCCACCAGCCGGCAAGCCGTCGCGAAACAAGGCCACACGCAGACTGAAGTTTGACGAGGAGACCAGCTCGCCCGTCTCGGGCACCATCATACGCCCGCTGGACGAGATCACCGACAGCGGCGTGCAGTACAGCAATGGCGACATTGACCCCAAGTACAACATCGTCGAAATCACCGAAGAAACGAAGGCGGAACTGGCGGCCATCAAGAACGTCATCGGCGACTACGTCTGCAAGTTGTGCCGCATCAAGTTCGAGGACGCGTTCTGCTTGGCGCGCCACCGCTGCGCCTGCATTGTGTTGCTCGAATACCGCTGCCCGGACTGCGGCAAGCAATTCAACTGCCCCGCCAATCTGGCCTCTCACCGCCGCTGGCACAAGCCGAAGAAGGAGAGTGCCGCCGCCCCGACGAGTCACAAGAAGGAAAATCGCAATTTGGCCAACGCGTTGAACAAGCCGTCTAAAACCACTGGAGGAGCCCTGGACGGAAGGAAGCCGGCGGCCGAAGAAGAAGCAGTCTACTCGTGCGCTGAGTGTGGCCGGAAGTTCAAGCGGAAAGCGTATTTGCGCAAGCACAAGTTGACGCACTCGACTAGCCGGGCAGCAGCAGCAGCAGCAGCAGCAGCAGCAGCACCTACGAGTGCCCTCAGGCCAACACCTGCCACCAGCGAGGCGACTGGGCCAACAGACTCATTGCCGTACTATCCAAAATCGCGTTCGGGCGTCACCTCCGTGTCTTCGAGGTCCAGCGTGCATTCCTATGGCGGCGGCACACCAGAGGACGAGGCTGTCTTCACGACCCTCAGCGGCTGCGAGTACGAAAGCGACACACTGTCCGAGTGCAGCAGCAGCAATTCGGTTGGTTACGGACGCTTGCAGATCGTCGAGAGCGGACTCACCGAGGAGGAGAACATAGCCGCGGCGGCTCTGACCAATTTGCGCAATTGTGCGTCCGTCATACAGCACACGACACTGGCCCATTGAGTGGCCCACGCATCGCTGGCCCGGAATCTACGAAGAGGGCCGTCGGTAGATAGAGATTTCTGACGGCAAGTGTATAGGTAATATTTTAAGGAACATTTTGCAGCTAAAACACCAAAGAATATTTAGTTTTAAATTTGCGAAGGCTGGCAGGAAGGGAGGGAGGAAGGGCGGGCGGGAGTTTATTGTTAGTTTCCAATTACTTGTGGGTATTTTTAAATCATTTCTAGTCGTCTCTAGTCGCGAAACTCGCCACTACCTCCAGTTCTCAGTCTTCTCAAGTCGAAGTCAGAGTTTAGGAATAAAGTTCTTAGTTAGTATTTATGTAGTACGAGTATATCCTTTATCTAGGACGAGACAGACGGAGTCAGCTTTCAGTAAAATCTCACACTAAATTAGTTTATAATTTTCGGAATTTAGTTTAAGTTATTTATTGATAGTTTTAAACGAAGTTACAACCAGCTCAGGCAAAAAGAGTGCACTATACTGGTAGATTTAGTTTTTGTTGTAGTCGATTCGACAATTCGCCAATTCGGCGATACGGATGAGTGTGAACTCTAGTCATTGTTAGTCATTTTAGGTTGGCGTCAGCGGCTGCCGATTCGGGCAGTTCGCCGCCTGTAGTTAAGTTTAACTCTTACGAGTATAGAGTATTTTCTTATAGTTATAGTAATTGGCATTAAGGTCCAGAGACGAACCGGCTGTATCACTACCAA
The DNA here is from genome assembly GCA_949752815.1 of Conops quadrifasciatus. Lineage (NCBI taxonomy): Eukaryota > Metazoa > Arthropoda > Insecta > Diptera > Conopidae > Conops > Conops quadrifasciatus. The sequence goes on from OX457079.1 coordinate 19,385,947, forward strand.
AGTCTAAACGGAAGCGAGAGGAACGAAAACCTCACAGAGAGTACAATGCGAAGAGGTACAAATAGTCTGTAGATGTATGTACAAATCGACGGTTGTTACTTAAGAGCATAAGAAGAAAGCCTACGAGCAATCGTTAGCGTAATCGTAATTGTAATTGTAATCATAATCGAATGAATATCACAACGTTATTGTTCCTTAATACAATAATAGCACTTCAATCATATTCTCATTGCTCGCAAATTCGAGTAACAATAATTGATTGTTTGTGCCCAGAGCGTAGGTACATATGTACGTATATTTTATTCTATGAATTATCGGTGCATATCGAGCAATTTACATATTTAGTTTTAAGCGCAATCATAGCGCCATAATTCCTAAGCAGTTTAACTTTAATGTAATTGAAAAGAGCAACGTATAAAAGGCGTCTGTTGGAGCAAAAGCAAATAACTAGAGTAAGCAGCTTGCCGGAATTCATAGTGGATTTTCGTAGAAGCCTATAAATTGTGATATTAAACAAAAAAAATAATTAATAATAGTTTTACTTTAAAATTCTGTATCGATCCACAACTTCAAACAAATTGTGTAGTTTTAAGCCTTGTAATTTTATACCGCAGAGCAAATGAATAATCTATTTTTTAATACGAAAAAAAACATCTGGATTTGTACAATATAAAATATTAAAAAACAATAAAAACTTTTGGTATTTTTTACTTTGGTCGATTCTATCTGGTTGGTTCGTATCCTTCTTTGGAGCTAAGGTTTGCGCGCGTTTAATGTTGCCATTAGTGGTTGCTTTAGCGTTCAATTTTGTTTCTTCTAATGGCAGTTTTATTTTGGTTTTTATTAGTTCTATTTTGGTGTTTTAATGACGAATTTAGAAACATGAGAAACTGAAAACATTTTAAACAACTTTATAATAACTTAGCGTTTGAAAAACAAATTATCATCTAAAGCTATAGTTATTTTATCATTGTTTAAAGGTTAGTTCTTTAGTTTACGGACATTGTATGAATAATGAAATTCGGTATACAAATAAATGCGTTTTTGACGATACCACTTCTTCGAAACAATAGATAATGTCTATTGATAAGCAAGATTGTTCGGACGGATTAAATGTTTTTAATAACTCTGATTTTCTTTGTTTTATTTAATTATTTGGATCCTGTTAATTAATCCTTTTTTAAAAAAAAAAACAACTTTTTTTTCTTTTGGATAATTTTGAAGTCCAATCTGGTCCAAACTGGTTTTCAGGATTAGGTCAGAATTTTTAGATAATCAAAGTTTCCGGTTAAAAAACACATTCTAGAATAATATCGAATAATGCAAAAATTTCGTATCGTAACGGATGAAGTTATTTGTCAGACAAATAAATAAATATTTCGACGATAACCAATTTTTATACAAAAGTTTTCTGTAAAATTTTTTTGGACCTTTTCTTATAGAGAAAATAGTGAAAAATTATAATTTTCCTAAAATGAATTAAAGAACCTCTCAAATCGATCTTTTAATGATTTCAGCAATTTCAACAAAGTACATATAATTATATATAAAAAAAACAGAAGAGAAAACTATCATTAAATGTTATTTTATGTATTAATTAATGTATTTTATATCACATATGTATATATATATTTTAAGCATGACCATATTAAAAATTTCTGAACTGAAATGCTTTTCACAAAATAACAGCGATGGTAGGCCTAAGCGGTTTATTTTGAACCGTTTCAACCAACATGCTATCATTACCTTCTCTGATGATGCACTACGAGTGGGTACATCCAACTCGAACAATGTGTTCGGCAGAATTGAGTTGATAAACTCTAGGTGTTGGCGCAACGCGTTCGATTGCGTTTTTAACCGATCCTAATGATGATTATTTTCTATGTAATTTTGACGATTTTCTTTCAAATTTGAACGCTTTTCACGGTGTTGCTTGGTTACGCACACACAATTAATTAAGTGCACAACAACAGCGCCGGAAGCAATTTGAGCAACGATTTAATGACGTGATGGCGAGATGGCAGGATGTACGTAGTCCGTAGTTCGTCGATCTCGATAGTTACACATTTGGTTAGACATTGTGAATACGAACAGTAGGTGTGTGGAAGGGAACAGCGAACAGATGCATACCCACAACCAGACATGAACACAACAACAACAACAACAACAACAACAACAACAACGACGACATCGAAATTAACCAGTCTTTCGAAGGAAGAACTTCACTTCAGCGTGATCGTTACGGAAAACTTTGGGGTGGACCACCCCAGAATCGTGAATGTGAACAACTAACAATGTATGTATGTATGTATGTATAAAAAACAAACACACACAGACACACTTAATCATTTCGGGGGGTGGCTGCACCGTTCAAGATTTCCATGGTGCAGCGCAGCAGTCGTGAAATAGTTCAAGTTTTATTGATTTTAGCGTGTGTAAACAAACGGCGCCGCAAAACGACGATACGATGGTAAAGCACTTGAGCGACACGTACCCGAAGCGTTCATCAATTCTCGCTGTGTTCATTGCGTGGTGCGTGCGGGTGCATCGAACCTGGCTGCTTCGTTGTCGGAGCGTCGACCGGACATCTGTAGCAGAGTGCACACGACGAGCCCTTCATCGCGCTTACGAATCCAACGAATCCAGCGTCTCCAGCGTCAACATCGAAAAGCAACGGGTCAACGCAGCTGCAGCTGCAGCTGATTAGATTACCTGAAATACTTCGACACATTTCGTGGTAACTCGATACCGAAAAGGCAAAAAGGGCAAACTCAAATAAGTCAAATAAGGCTGCTTGAAGGCGCGCCCTCGCCGCGGCACCAGCAGGATGTTCCAGTTCTGTCAATTGCGGCCAAATCAATGCACCTTTGCGCCTGAGCGTGCGTCTGCGCTTTGGTCTCGCATCGCATTCTGACGCACAGAAACAGAAAACGTCAGAATTCCGTTACGAGAGCATTTTCTCGAGGGACGCCCGCATTGCTGGCAACGAGTTGCTCACATTTTTGCCTTTCAATTGCCTGGACGCAGGCGCAGAGTGATCTAATACTGCGGGTACCATTAGTAAATGGTACCCATTGCTGTCTAGTACGTACCATGGACCACGGTGCCGATGCTGCTTCTGGAATCGATGTCGCTAATCAATGAACACAACTGTTGCGGAAGAACCAATTCCGCTTGAAAGTGTCACGCCGCGGAACAAAGATCGACTCGAGGGTCATCCACATGCTGCAAACCGAATGGAATTCCATTATGGCGATTATGCTGGGGTGATGCTCACACGTAGTGAGCATATCGCGGTCTCCGGGAGTTCGAGTTGGCACTACCCAAGAGACGGATATCGTGGACGGACCAAGCCGTTTCATGAACGGTCTTGAGAGTTTCTTTGATTACCTCTTAACTCAAGTATGAGCTGAATCGGTGCCAGCTGTTGCAGTTTTCAAGTTGGATTGTAATGAATTTCTAAAGGGGCCTTGCGAAAGACCGTATTTATGCGAACAATCTCGCAAGTTTTGAAGCATTTAAAGAATGACATACATACGTCAAGCTATGGCCGAATTATTGCCCGACTTGTGTTGAAAAAGTCATCGAAGATTACCTCAGAAGGATTGAGGTTCCAGGATCCAGCCAAAACTTCTTCTTTCTTGAACTTATTTTTGATGAAAAATTAAACTCAAATGTTCGACCCTGCCTTATGGAAAAAGTTGCATTAATCGAGTTTACACTTTTAGAAGCAGATCAAGCATAATCAAGGTTAAATAATTTTTAAGCTTAAGAAGATGTTTAGTTTTTGGTGTCTTTACTGGGAATCAGGGGCGTGATAAATGATCTCTTAGAATCTCTTGGTTGAAGAGATTATGAATGATAAAATAATTGCCCTCAAGTTTATTAATTTTAATAGCCGTTGATTAATTTGAATTCATTTTGATCGCCGTTATTTTGTGCGCAGGAATCAGGCTTCTATTTTGGTGTCGGTATTCTTCTTTTCTGATTTTCAGCCCACTTTCACTTTTTGAGAAAATATTTCTTTGCCTTGCAACGACGTAGCGTTACAACGTCTAACTTTCTGATAAAGTTTGCTAAAATTTCTCCATAACTTGGCAGCACTGTGTGGCAAATAATGGGAAAAAGCAATGGCAAATCTCTACACTTTGTGTGGTTGGCCATGATTATCATCCCTGTTAGAAGGCAAGGACCTCCAGTGACACATGGTGCAGCATACACTTGTCATTAACTGTTGTGTCCAACACGCAGCAGGACGTGCGCGCACGGAAATACACGGAACAAATATACCATTTTCTGCGAATATTTGAGAAAATGTGATTCGCATAAAACAAACGCTCTTTCGTTCGTACTTTTCGAAATTAGCTTACAACAAAACAACAAACAATTAAACAGTATTAACGAAGTAAACTCACAAACACTTCAGAAAGGTCTAAATTTGTGAAGAAAATCAAAGCGGGAGAGTCCAACTGCCGGCCAGTCAGCTCTCAAGCGTTCGCATTCACCACGTTCGCGAGCGGCTGTGTTGAGTTCGCAAGAGTTATTGATTGGTGTTGGTTTCGACCACGCTGCACAACGTGCTGCGTGCTGTCGCGCTGCGTTGGCGCGGGGCCGGGTGGGCGGTGCGGTGGTGGTGCGGCCGATAGATAATAACGGTATTTGCGAGGCATCCAATTGTCCCTGTACCGAGTGTTCCGTCGTCCTGCAGCGTACCTTTGGAGAACTCTCCAAATCTTCGTTTAGTTTTCACTGGACGTTTAGGGCGGTTCCGCAGGCAGGCCGAGCGCAGACGACGTGCAGTGCTACAAAAAGGAAACAATTTCAGAAAAATATGTAGTATTACTAACTGTCTGTGAATAAACGATTTTTCAAGCGTAAATCGGTGTGAAAAGGATTTTCTGGTGCAGCAAACGCAGTTTAAAAGTGGCAGAAATCGCTTCAGTTAAACGCGAAAAAAATAAAAAGCTATAACGAACAGTCGCTTTTTAATCGACGTCTAAACGCGAAACGAAAATTTAATTTAATCAAAAACGCAAAACGGACACAGACGCTGCATCGCGTTTTTGTAATTTTCTTTTACAAAATATTGTACGTGATACATATAAAAAAATTTGTATATATCGAGCATAAAAATACACCTTCCTGCGGAATTCAAACTAATTTGGTTGGTGAGAAAGAAAAAAGCGAGAAAAGGTTACATTCTGCCCCAGAAAACAGCGCTCAGCAATGCGATGTCCTTCGCGTCTGTTACGCATACGTCAACGCAGCAGAAGATTCGTATGTAACAGCGAGACAGACGTGAAATCTGTCTGGCTGGGATTGCGTTCATCTCCTGTTCGTTCGTCCATTCGTCCGTCTGTCCTTAAAAACTTTCGTGTCTGCTTCTTTTTCTTTTTCGATTCAATTACTTTTATACTTTTCACTAAAGCCGGATGAAGAGAAAATTAGTTCATTGCTTTTTAAAGAAAAGAGAGAACAAGAGCTTTCTTAACGTCTTTCTACAATTTCCTTTTTTAGTTGACATGAACATCTCTGGTACGCATTTACAATCGCATTCAGAAACTCGCATACACACACATTTAAGAATTCTAAACAGATTTTTCGTGTATCCTGCTGTGTCGTTTCCAGCCATTTGTGCCCTTTGTTAAAGCTTTAACGAAAAACTACGAAGTGGCATCAAAACGAATCGCCAAAACTTCAAACGAAAAAGTGCAAAACAGAGTTGAGCAAAACCGAGCAGCAGCAGCAGCAGCACCATCGGGCAAAAGTGTGTGTGAAGACCGAAAGGAGCGCAGAGACGCGATTGAAGTGCGTGCGTGAAGGACATGCGTTGCACACAAGTCTAAAAAAATCATTTTTTTAATTGAAGCAGAAGCAATAAAACAATCGTATGCTAGACAGTCGGGCTGGCTTTCTTGAAATTGACCCCGTGAAATATACGAAACATCAACGAAAACAAAGTGTTTGTGTCGATCGCGCTTTTTCTGCCGAATGTCGAAATCTCCCAAAAACCGTCCTCTTTTCGGGTTGACCCTTTCCGTTTGAGGTTGGCCATCCGCCAAGGAAGAGTTTTGAGCGCATTGCATTTGTGCCTTTTTTCCTCTATAGACGAACGAGCGAAGTGTATTGTCGACCTCAAAGTAATTGAAACATCAGAAACATCAGAAACATACAAAAACGTATGTCAACGAGACGAGTTTATGCGCTGTAGGTTAGTATTGCTTTATCTCTCCATACTTGTCATATATATTCACCACTTGCGAAAGTTTTGGAAATATTTAAATACGATAAAATGATCCTTAATACGTTTGCCATATTACGTTATATCGATAGTAAGAACAAAACGTTCAGTCTTCAGTATTTAGTGTGGTCATTATAACAATCAATTAATATTGGGTTCGTGCAGGGCCGGATTAACCGACTTTGGGAGCTAGACATTTTCTTCTTACCCTTTCTCTGCCAGAAGAATGATTGATGATTGCATGCAAAAAATATAATTTTTATTTTTATTGAGCAAAATTATCAATTATTTCATCATTACTATTATTACTATCATCATTTCTAATATTATCCAAAGCACTTTTGAATAAATTATAGTTTATGAAAATTTCGATTTATGAAAATTGTCAAAAATTTAAAGAAATTGTTTTTTTAATTATATTAAAAGAACATAACTAACTTATAGCTTTTACATAAGAATAGCATGACTTATAACTTATAACTCTTCTTATCATTAACTAAAGTTTTTTAACAAATGAATTTTAGCTACTTTCAGAAAAAAAGACTCACCTACTTAATATTATTCTTATCAGTATAAACAATCCTAAATTATTGGGATTTTTCTTTGGATTTTAAAATTCACAATAACCATATACGAGTATAGTAAAAAGCAATGAATTTTGGTTTTTTTCTGTTTTATTATATTTATACAGTTGTTCAACAGAAAAGGAAATGATCTTATTTACAAATCTTTTGAAAATAGAACGTTTGAACGGGCCCTAGACATTTGTCTCAATTGTCTATGCGATGATGCGGCCCTGAGAAAAAGAAACGGTTGTACTCTATATTTCAATTGTCAAATGTCAATTTCTATATCCTGACAATTTTTTGGTTTATAATGGATCGAGAAAGGGATCGGGTGTGTCTTCGTTCGACACCTCAAATGACACTTTTAATTCAAAACGGTACGTAAAGACTATAAAACTAGTGGGTACATACGCATATGCAAATGTGTACATATGTACGAGTATATATTATTCGAAAATTACACAAATCGACGAAATTTGATGCTTTTAGCTTTTTTTTATTAGTACGTAATGAATATAGTATTTATTATGAAAAATAAACTATTTGTCGGGAGTTATTTAAACGTTTTCTATATTCGAGAGATTGTGAAGGGGAAGACTAGAAGTTTATATTAAGGTTTTTGATTTGGATTCAGTTTCTCTAAACCCTCCAAAAACAAATAGTTTAGTGTCTGTTTTGGCATATCAGTAAAGTATGTATGTATATATGTACAATATCGTACAATATTTACGCCTTTTTTCTTACTGTTTGTTATGTCTAAATAAATCGAATTTCGTTATTCTTTGTTTTCCGGCGGAAACTCCATCCCCTTCGCCGTCTTCTACACAAACAAATGTACCAGATTGCATGAATTTTTCGAAGAACAACTTTTTTGCCATCTTCTTGATTTGATGATTTGCGTATTGTTTTTGTGTAACGGCGAGAATGTGTTTACATTCGATCGGATCGAGTCGTGGCATCTGTGGGGCTCTGTCGTGGCCTGAGCGTTGTTGGCGTTCAGTTGATGGTCGACCGTTTGAAACGGCGACGTCATTGGATTTTTCACGCTTCGTTTACGGCTAGTGTGCACCGATGCTGCACCGTGATTTCGTGTGACTTCAACTGGCTTGCTTTTCGGTGCTGCCACGTATTCCATTACGCGGAAGCAGCGAAATTGTGTTTGTTTTGCTCCGAGTTTTTGTCCCTGGCAGAGGATGAGAGCATCACGATTATGGCTGGATGAAAATAGCAAGAGCAGCCTTCTTCCATGGGAGGCCCACGAGTCATCTCTCGTCGAATCTGCTTTTCTATATCCCAAAATTTTTTTTTCTTTACCAGCGAAAAAGCCGAAAATGAACAAATTAGAATCAAAGAAGACCGTCTCGTTTCTATATAAAAAAGAGGTGATCGTTGGGACGCGAATCAGGGCGGTGGTTTTTTAAACAAACAGAATGATTCATAGAGCTGCAGAGGACTTTGTATTGAATTGGAGAATACATTTTTGAGCTGTGCCATATCTAAGAAGCTATATATTTAGTTATATCATAGCCGAAAAATTTTTTTTGTTCTGAATCTGAATCAAATTAATTCTGATCTCCAGAGAAGTATTCCTGGAAGTATTTACTTATAAGCGCTCGCCTAATATAGTATTTCCATAAAATGGTTTTGGTTTTGGTTTAGGCTTTCGAATATCGATTAAGTGTCAAGTGTTTACATATAAAACTGGTTTTATTTTTGGTTTTGCTAGGTTTCGCCCCCTGCTGTTGTTGTTTGAGGCAAAACCAAAGCTTTGTTTTGTTTTATTTGCTTTGATAGAATATTTTTGTATACAATATTTATCTCTTTCTACTATATTAACTATAGAAAGCGGCAAGGTTATGACGTCTAGTTTTCGAACTTCGAACCCGGGTTGAAAACTGCTAAAACCGGAAATCTTTATGGTTTTGCGCTGAACTTATAACAACAATTTCAATGGAGTTTTATTGGTTTTATAATGAATTTCGCTGCGAAAGCTAGTTTTGCGCTAAACCGAACCAAAAGCCCTATGGAAACACCATATAAAAGTGGGCCTGCATTTTAGCTCTATTTTCTGCATAGGAAGCGTTCGCTAGTGTGTGTGTGTGTGTGTGGTGCACGTCTTTAAGCGACGACGAGGACAATGAAGTGAAATAATGACACCGTTTGAAATGTATTACTGAAGATATAATTTTTTTAAAGTCGAAAAATGCTGCGATGAGAAGATAATAGAAAAGCGAGAAAGAAAACCGTACCCATAATAATGTCGACAACTGATTACTTTGTACGCGATAGGTTAAGTTGTCCCCGATAAAACCTGACAAGATGATTCTTGCCTCTCAGAAGAATTTTTGCCTCCTTCAAGCAGCTTCTCGCTGACGTTGTAGACAAAGAAAAAGTTCTTCTAAAGCAACCCTGCTTGGAGAATGAATGCTTGTTCCTCTTGAAGAGATGAATACGAGTAGCTGGTGCATCGGGAAGGCTGCAGGAGCGAGAGCGACGATGATAGAGATAATGACATACTTTGGAAATATTATATTTATAATAGCTCTGGTATTCAATGAACATGAGCAGCTTCAAGCATAATGATGAGTTCAAGCTATGGTTCAAGATGTGCTGACAGCGTATTTTGAACTTTGAAAAGGTTTCTTTGGATTCGAGGAAGATTGGCAGACATTGAGTGGTTCAATTAACAAAGTGAGAGAGAGAGAGAGAGAAAGAGAGAAAGGGTAGTCACAAAAAATAATGACTTCTAAGGAGACAAAACATATAAAAAATAATCAGTTTTTAAAATTTACCTTGAAGCAATGAAGTTATTAAAAGTCAGTGTCTTACGAGTACAACGCGTTTCGAGAACTGTATAAGCCCTCGTCTCTCTTCACTGTAACATGGTTTGAGTTTTAGATAAATTTCTATACAGGCAGATTAGTATAATTCATAACAAAAGTGGTTATGAAAAAAACTCTATCTAATACGAAGAATCATGTAACGTATTATTTTTGATGAAAATTTGACTAAAACTACATTTCTTTTCTTTAGAAAAAAACCTAACTAAAGTTAATGATAAAGATTAATTATAATGGGGTCATGCCGCAAGCTATAATTCTCAATAAGAGAAAAAACTTTACAGAATAACAAAAGTAATTTTTTTAATGTAAAAATATTTTGTCAAGTTAAAAATAAAAAGTTATAGATTTAAAAAATACTGAAAATTGAAAAATTATTTTTCGCGAATTTGTAAAATTGTAATAGAAATAAAAGAAATTTAAAAAAATCTATATTAATAAAAATGTAAACGTTCGTTTGTTGTTAGCCATAAATCTCCAAAAGTTCTTCACCGATTGACTTCATATTCAGAACTTATGCTACTTGCGAGGTTGCGAGGATGGTTTTTATTTAATTTTAGTCCCGATAGGTGGCGCCATAATAGAATTTTCCATACTAATGGGCCAATTGAGCCCATATTGATACCATACGAGGTCTGTAAACGTATTCGCGGTGGTCATTTGGCAGATATCGCCTTTCACGCATAATTGTCATAATTTCAGGTTAATATTTAAATAAATTGTAACTGATAATAGCTGATAATTGAAAAAAGAAATCAATAAAAGTAAAAATAGTCTTTCCAGTCTATTTTGGACAACCCATTACATTATGACGCTAATGTGAACAGCGTCTACCGGTCATTCAAAGTCCTTTCAGAACTTGCGGCAAACTTAGATTTATGTCTTTATTAGTCTCATTCGAAAAAGGCACTTCACTTTATTGAACTTGTTCACGATCATGGTGTCACGACGATCGTGGTGTCAATTAAATTATGTAATAATAATTTAGAGATTTCACGAAAGAAAAACAAATAAATACAAAACGAATCTACAATATTTTAGCAATTTATTTCAACGCAGCGGTAAATTTTTTACAACCCAAGAACAGAAAACGAATGAATATAACTGAAATCTATTTCAAAATTCTTTAAAAATATGGCGCTCATCCGGTTGCTTCATTTTTCCCATGCCATAGAATAATTTTCCAATATTTTCAGAAAGCTCCGACAGCTCTGAGTTCGTTGCTTGCGAGTACCTATGAGTACAACTGATTTACGTCTAAAAGTCATTTGGTAAATTAAAATTCTCCCTTCAATCAACACAGTCGCTTTGTTCCTTCTGACAGCCGCGAATGCTGAAATGCCGTAACTGCGTGGCGTCAGGTGACAAAAGCAGCAACAGTGCGCCCGGATTATTTATTCCTCGCTGTTCATTCAATCAGCAGAATTTTTAGATTAATTACTTTGAACGGAAGAAGCCGCCGCCATCGCATCATGACGATGATCCTTGAGTCTTAATTTGAGTGTATAATTTGCACGAAATCTTTTAGAGTGCAAGTCAGCCTTTCATTTTGTAATAGTATTATCGTCAGTCAAGTACGATATTTGACGACTGGAATTAAATGACGACGACTCAAAATTTTAGTGTTAAGCATTGATATGCTTTGTTGGTTTGGTTTTGGTTTTGGTTTAGGCTTTCGAATATCGATCAAGTGTCAAGTGTTTCCATACAAAACTAGTTTTATTTTTGGTTTTACGGTTTTTCGCCTCCTGCTGTTGTTGTTGCACACAAAACCAATGTTTTGTTTTGTTTGTTTATTTTGAGAGAATATTTTTGTGTACTATATTTATCTCTAAGGCTATGGCGTCTAGTATTTCGAACTTCGAAACAGGGTTGAAAACTGCTGAAACCAGAAATCTTTTTGGTTTTACGCTGAATTTACACCAACAATTTCAATGGAGCATATTTTGTTTTATAATGGTTTTTGCTGCGAAAACCAGTTTTGCGCTAAACCGAAGCAAAACCGCTTAATGGAAACACCATATAAAATTGTCCAACCAGATTATCAAAATAATTTAACCCTTGAAAAAATTGTCTCATTTTTTATACCGATTTTGTTTTGTAGGTTGATACGATAGTTCTTATTTCATCGGCTTCATTTAAATTTCTACTCAATTTTCTTACGGCAACTGTGAATTAATTTCATACAGAGAAAAAATTCAGGACAGTTAATCCGTTATTTCCGGAGCTTGGATGTCCGTGAATGTCCGTCCGCCTTTAGCTTGTCCTCGCTTTATCTCTTCTCCTTTGTTTGCTTTGTGACCGACTTTCGTTTAACTCGGTTCAGCAGAATTTTCATTTTTTTTTTTTTTCAATTGATTTCTGTGCAATGATGCAAGAAGGTTGGAATGGACTCTTTTGGTCCGTTGCCGACGTTTGCAACTTTTTGCCTCTAAATGTGTTGACCAGTGCCAAGTCCAATGGGAGTGGACTCATTTCCACAACTGAGCTTGCAATGAAACGGCCGTCGGCGGTGCCATCGCCTCTCAAAGAGAGATGAAGTGTACATTAGAGAAGGTTGTCTGTCGCTGTTCATCTGCAAAACATGCAGAATGTGATTCGAAATTAAATGTGAATTTGTCCTTTCCGAGTCAGATTTGGGACAGTGCAACCTAATCTTCAGTATATGTATGTATGTATAATACGTACTTCCATTTTAAGTGACAGTTTGTCTCACGAACAATTAATCCCGATCAAGTTAATTTTGTTACCACAGGCCTGTTTTACTACAGCAATGCCGCAGTTTTAGACACGCAATAAGCGCTAAAAGTGTCACAATGTTGAGATGTCAGAATCCTGACTTTTCCAAAGTTGATAAAATGATCGGCTTAAATTTGGTCATAATTAAAATTACGGATAGGTTTATATACTCGTATGTTGTGAAGTTGACAGTAAAAGTTTACAAAAACACTGTTAAACGTACACTGCTTTGTCACATCAGCTGGTTTAACTGTCAAAAGTCGATGTCACTGCTCGAGCTCAGTGAGTTAAGAATGTCAACGAGAGTGTTCGGGCCTAAAAGCTCTTCAATCCTCTTTCATACCAAAAGGGTTTAACTTTTCGGGCTAAAGGATGTTTCGGACACAGCCTGGATTATGTTTTCAATGAAAGTTTGAAATTGTTGCGCAGATTTTACAGAATTGTTGAGAAGTTTTGTAATAATTGCGTGCAAGGATTCGGCTACTATGTTACAAGTATCAGAAAATGCAATAACAGCGTAAAAATTTTTAAAAAATTATTTAAAAATAAAAATCTATTGTAAAAGGTTTAAAATTTTTTTTGTATATTTTAAAATAGGTTTTTTTTTATTTTTAAATAATTTTAGTACAAATTGTACCAGTCGATAATAATAGAAAATTCTGTCCTCTCTCGCTGCCGTCACAAACAAATATACCTTGTTTTGCCCCGAAACGAATAAAGAAAAACAACATCTCTTCACGTTATTGTGTATGGTTTTCGTATATCTATTAACTACCAAACCACCCACCAACCCACTACTAGAGGTCAAATAATATTGAAACTGAATTCCATGAATGACGTCATTCGTGTGCTCCTAGTGAGCGGAGGTACGTAGGTAATACGTATTAAGGAACGTGGTGAATTTACGAGTGTCTAGTGCTGAGAGAGAGAGTGAGTGGAGAATGAACGGCTTCCCAATCAGGTGTCGCTCGGGTGTTATTGGTGTAAAATCTTTTAAAATTAAGGTAGAAACTTCATCGAGGCCAGCCGCAGTCTCCTTTAAATTTTGCAATGGGTTTTTCTAAACCAATGCAGAATTTAATTGTTTATTATTAACAAATATGACTTTGGAAGTGTACGGCCAAAGAAGTGGGAGACACGCATTGAGCAATAGTTAAACACGTCAATAGTTAATGTTGATGTTCAAATTCAAATTCAAGAGAGTAGCTTTATCCATTCGAATATGCTGCTTATTTGAGATGTTGTATCATTTGAATCTCGTTTAGGGAATAAGTTACTTTTGTGCTCATGTATTTTTCGCAAACTTTTAAATATACATACATATATAATAAGACAATTCCTGCTGTTGTGTTTAATATTTAAATTTAAACGCAATAACTTCATGGAACTGACATTCTTTTGCCTCTCTTTGGGTTTCAGAAATTCTTCAAAAGCAGACTAGATGTAAGGAGCCACGTTTCAGGTAAGTTATGATCTATTTTATATTGTTTTTGCAATAGCATTGGATATTCCAAGAGGTGTCATTTTAAATCTCGCGTTATTTTTCAACTGTCAACAATTAACTGCCATTGTGCTGTCATTGTGATGGATCTCAATACACACTCGCACAACAGATAGAAATATTCAAAAATTTACATAAAAAATAGATGCTAGAAATTTAAGAACAAGATCGTGATTTTTTAAACAAAATTATTTTGGGAGATAATGCTTATTTTCTTCCAAAATACAAAATAATTTCCTAATTTCTCCATATTTAGGATAACTTTTGGATAATTTCTTTTCAATATGACATTGCACTACCGGAATAGCAGAATTTCGCAAAGACAATTGAAGAATACTCAATATTCAAATACTCGATTATACGAGTAGGGCTTAATTAGGGCCAATTTCACAATGGCCGTTTAAGTGCTAATCGGGACTTTCAAACGTCAAAATCTCTTACAAATTGACGTCTGAACCGCTAATCGGGACTTTCAAACGTCAAAATCTCTTACAAACTGACGTTTGAACCGCTAATCGGAACTTTCTAACGTCAAACTCTTTTACAAATTGACGTTTAAAACCGGTAATCGGGACTTTCAAACGTCAAAATCTCTTACAAATTGACGTTTGAAAGTACCGATTAGCACTTAACCGGACATTATGAAATTGGCCCCAAGTCTTGTATTGATATTACCCGTGAAGATTTCTTCTTCTCTCTCCTTTTTCTCCACCAGTATTTTTTTTTTGGCAATTGACACCGCTAATCATTTTCAACTTCGTGCGCGTTGTTTGTTTGAGTCTCTTCTTCCTCGTTATCGGGTGACAATGTCCGGTCACTCGCCGAGTGCTTTATCGGCCGCATTGTTTTTTCTTCCGCTTTATGCTTTTAAATTGCTTCTCGTTTAGTTGTTGTCACTTTCCTGCAGTCTTTATCTGTTGTTGCTGTTGCTGTTGTCGTTTTCGTTGTTGCCATTACTCTTGTCACATCTGGTGTTATCCAGCGAAATCATCGTCATCCATTTTAAGGTCCTAAAAAGTTGAAAATAAATGGCCAAAGTGGCATCGGCGACGGCGACGGCGACGGTGGCGGTGGCGGTGGCGGTGGCGGTAACGGCGATGGCGACGGCGATGGTGACGGCGGAAGGTACGACAATGAAAGCTTTGAAACTTTTTCTTATCGGCGCCATTATCAACGGTGTTTACCGCGCCTCGCTTCCGTTCCGATTCAACATGCGAGTTTAATGTTAACAACAGATTAAAAGGATCTACTTTACTGTCAAAGTAACAGACAATAAGAATAACGAAGTTGTTTTTTGAGACTAAAAGAGTAACAGAGTAAAAAAAGAGGTTCAATTGGTGTAATTTATTTTTATCAAAATTTCTTATTCTTACAAGAAATGCAAGCAAGCCCACACAAAAATTATATAAAAACAATTTGGGTGTTATTTTATTTTATGTACTATATTTTTCCGCATTTTGTCGAAAATGAAACAAAGGCAAAAAAATTAAATATCACCTAAACCTAAAGGCCCAAAAAAGCCCATATAAAAAAAACCATTTGATCTCATTTCATTTGGGCGCTATTTCATAGAGCTCATGACATTTAATAGCTCTCTTTCTCTCTTAATACATGACTCTCAGCGAATAATGATTATCGACAAAGTTTCTCTGGCAAATGCCGAAGAATATGAGTTTTTATTTCTCTGTGGTACAGCTTGTGGTTTGCAATGAAATTTCAATTTTAGACTTGTATTGATTGAAGTTGATGGAAGTTTAAGTATTTCAAATTTTCGCTTTGTTTTTGTCATACTCGATACGTGACAGTTTGGGTTTTTTGGTAATGTTTGCAACAACAACCGATCGGCGGCGAATCGGTCTCTTTACACTAATTCCTACTACCCTTCTCTCCCTCACTCCACTCGTTACAGACAGAAACAGAAAAAAACAGAAAATTAGCGCAAAAATCAATTAGTGTTTAATCAATTTTACTGCAATTTTACTGCACACAGACGTCACGATTTTTTTACAAACCAAAAACAATTCAGTTGTCAACATATTTGTTTAATCATATTCGTAAAATAAATTAACAATATACGAGTATAATTTCGAATTCGAATTAAATCCATCGTGGATTGAATTCAAACAGATCTAACTGGTCCTTTCACCAAAAGACGATGACCCTTCGCTAAGCGCTAGAGATAAGCGGTGGGAGTATTTAAAGGGGGGCGGTGGTCGTTGTGTGTGTGTGTGTGAAATTGGCCAGCCGCTGATCACGAAACGACACGCAGCTCAAATGATTTCAATTGTTAACGTATTGCAGCAGATACGTCGCGACGTAAACGCTTCCGTTTAATTGGTTTCGTGTTGCAGTGACCAACAACCACCAGCAGCTGCAGAAAAACAGGTTCGATCTTTACAATCTTTTTAATGTTATACAATTTTATTTTTAATTTAGTTTCAATTTATTCAGATTTGATTAAAAACAACGCAATTTGCTTTCGCTACAAAGAGCAACGTATCATCGGTATGACAAATAGTGTTGTTTAGTCAATTCGAGGTTACACTAAAAAACAGAAAACAATTTAACGTACCGACAAATCATTTTCAATTTTAACAAAATTGTTGTGTACAAACAAATTTGCACACATTTGAATCAAAATAAACCTGCTTTCCGTTGACGTTTCTTTTGAAAATGGTGTAAGTCCACGTTGATTAACTTTGGTAATGCTTTGCAATGCTTTAAGGGTTAAGTTAACTTTATATTGAAAATATCTAACATTTTTAAAAAACAGCACAAACAGTTAAAGCTATCTTATTATTTTTCCACAATGTGAACATACACCATTTTCGAAATAATACGAGTATGAGTCGCTCAGAAACCAACCAACAATGCCGATGCTAAGTACAAAACACAATTATTTAATAATTTCATCAGAAAAGTATAAAAAAGCTATTTTCAAAATGTGGGGCTTTGTAGAAAAACAAGATTTGTATACATATGTATATCGTACACGATGTACGTATGAATAACAACACACTCGTAAGCCTCTATTGCAGCATCTTAAAAACAGAACTAATTCTACCTTTTGGCAGCGGATAGAGAAAAATGTACATAAAGGAAATTTATGTAGAAATAACACAGTATTATTTGTTGTTTAATAGTAGGTTTTGTGTTTGTTTTTCAGTGTTACCTACCAACACATTTCGAAAGAAGAAGATTGATTTAGTTTTTATTTCAAAGTTTATGTAAAAAAAAATATTGATAAGAAGAGACTCATTGGCAATTGCTTTTGGAATTATTATATTAACAGTGTTTAAATTGAGATTAAAATTATACTTTTTTTTCATCATTTCTATACCTTTAAAACTCAGCTCATTATAATACATATATATACATACATATATACATATATAGTACATATGTACATATTATATATACACTAATAAAAAATCTCACTGATGGTTAAATGCTGGAATGTAGAAGCAGGGAAATGTATAAAATGCCTAAAATTGTTTGGCCTATATCGAACTTGGTCTGGTTCGGTCCAGTTGATGTGACATTTTCAAAAACAAAGCTATGGTTGGCTTCATCTATGTACCTCCATCTCCTTCAATTGATTTAGTCTGAAATGGTCTTTACATGGCTTTAATATAAACATGTAGGAATCAGTTTTTATGGGGCAGTAAGAGGAACCCTATGGGAAGGAAGAACACTTTAAATTGTTTCTGTTGAAAAATGTTTTTTTTTTTCTTACTACAGACCTTAAAAATTTTTGATTTAGCTACTTGGTCTTTGTTAGCTTTTTTTAATCTGATAATCTTTTTTAAATTTGCTTTAAAATTCTATACAATTCGACGATACAAATTCATCTAAAGAACAGATAACAACATTTGAAATATAATCATTACCGCGTAATAAATTTTTTTTTTTAAATAGAGGTTTTTTTTATTTGCTGAAAATAATTTGAAATTTAATGATATTTAATTTAATAATTATTTTAAAATTTAGCGGAAGAAGCAAAGATTCGTTCAAAATTAATCCATAATTCATGCATTCGAAGTTCGAATAATTTTATATTATAAAATATATTTTTATATATGTATATTTATTACGAAATGCGTAATAATTTTTTTGAAATAGAGGTTTTTTTATTTGCTAAAAATAATGTAAAATTTAATCATATTTAATTTAATAATAATTTGAAATTTAGCGGAAGAAGCAAAGATTCGTTCAAAATTAATCCATAATTCATGCATTCGAAGTTCGAATAATTTTATATTATAAAATATATTTTTATATATATTTATTACGAAATGCGTAATAATTTTTTTGAAATAGAGGTTTTTTTATTTGCTAAAAATAATGTAAAATTAAATGATATTTAATTTAATAATAATTTGAATTTAGCGGAAGAAGCAAAAATTCATTAAAAACTAATCCATAATCCATTCATTCGAAATTCGAAAAATTCAAAATTCAATTTTCCAGGTAATTGATTTGGGCCTTTATTTAACATTATTTAAAAAGTCTATTCTTGGAATTTCTTAAGACCGATTTAGATTATTATTAGAAGAAAAACTGCATCTCGCGGTTTGTAGTGAATACTATGAGTTTTTCCTCTAGTTGGAGTAACCGTTAGGAGGGAAGAGACATGCCTGAGGGAGTACTCATATCGAACTTATGTATGTACTTTAATTGAAGCACTAGCAGGGTCAAAGAAGGACTGAGCTCTAACTCTAAATATGAACCTTGAGCTGTGTATTTTCTCTTAATAGTACGAATAATGCGAATGTTTTTCTTCCGAGTGTTGTTAAAAGAGAAATTTATTCTTTGCATTGACTTCTCTGAAGTCAACTGTACGAAGAATGTACGCATCGAAGCATGCATGTACGATATGCTTTTGTGACAGCATTTGGTTCTTGCTATTGTAGAGAAATACAAATGTATTATTGTTGTTGACTGCAACGTCTCGTAACCGAGAAATTTTACATCTTAAAAGGAAGCCGGAGGTTGCAAAATCCTTATGATTTCCTTTGTATTTTCTTTGTTAAAGAATGCATAAAAACTGCATAATTATGCAATTTCTCAGCGCTCTGATGTCTATGAGTATATAAGCGTATGTTATCTGGTAAAATTTCTGTTAAAATTTTGAATGTATTTAGAGGGAATTTAGAGGGAAAGAAAAGAAAAATCTTTACCTTGTAAAAATTCAGAATGAATAAAGAAGCATTCTTATAAAACATAGAGATTTAAAGCAAGAACTAACCGTCTTGGACTGGTCTCACGGTCCAATGACCAACAACCATCTTCCTGCTGGGTTGTCGCATGTAACATGAGTCATGCGCATGTATGTGTAAGTGTGCGTTGCAAAGTTATGATGTTAATTTGGCGCTCAGTTTGTCAGCTTCTTGGTTTTTCTGGTGCCGGAGGATGGTCGTGGCAGCAGCAGCAGCAGCAGCAGCAGTTGTTTCTTTTACTTTTACTTCCGTTCAAGCTCAACGTCTTTGAAGCTAAATAAATGAACGCCATAAATAATTGCAAGAGCCCAAACAGACACACACACAAAGAAACATATATGTATATAGGACAGACCTCTGCACTCAAACAGAAAAGATGAAGTCCAATATGTTTAGGAAACGAGTGTGTGTGTGTGTGTGTGTGTGTGTGTTGCCGCCATTTTGCTGACACTGCCTTGGCTTCAGCTTTGTTATGAGTTGTCCTATAAGTATGTATTCGTTTGTGTCAGTAGTTGTGTGCGCGTGTATTCGTTTGGGGCCATGGACATTCGTCTGCTTGCTTTCTTCGCGGAAGAGATTCTGCATGGCATGAAGTGGAGAGCAGTGGACGCACCAGCGAGGTGTTGGGTAGGTTGATTCGAGTGGTAAGGATTGATTGCAACTTTGCAGGCAGGCTGGAGGACCTTTGCATAGTATTTGTAATGAGTTTTTAACTTAATTGCGTTCGTTTTTAAAGCTCAGAGCCCTCCTTCTTAGTATCCTTAAGTTCAGCGCAGCCGCACTGCTTCAGTTATTTGATCAGTTAATACTCAGACTCGTTAATACTCAGGAAGAAGAGCCAGTCAGCCGCCTTGAGAACTTTTAAATTGAACTCATTAATTTTGCAGAGACTGGCGCATTGGAAGATACGGAATTATGTCAACTAAGTCATCGAAGTTTTGAACAACAGTTACTTCTTCTTAATTTTCTTCTTCTTCTTATCCTTCCTATCCTTCAAAATAGAGACAATTTCATCAAGTACCGTTTGAGAATAAATTAATTTGTGGTATATTAAACTTATATAGCAAATATCGGCGTTTCGCATTGGAAAAGTCTATGAAATTTTTAAGACCTGCTGCTGTTCATTTAATAAGTAAGACATACATATATACACACATATTTGTACATACATAAGACTTATGTTATATACATACGAGTATACATATTTCTGTAAAGCAGCTTTGAGATAATAAGAGCATAAGAGATAGATATGTGCAGTTAGTCGCTTATTAAATTAAGCAGAAGAAGACTGTCATAATCTCGAAACGACAAAATCCTGATTATTTTCTAAATCCTGACGCGTCAAAACTTTGCCAACACTTAACAATTAGGATTTAGAGTCATTGGTCTCTCTCCTGAAGGTAATCAGCGTAAGCTTTAGGGCCTGTGCGAATTGACACTTAAATTTAGTACTTTGCTGAATTATTGGAAATGTCGATAAAAAGGCTACGCCGGCATTGCAGTATACACTAAATGTCAACAATTTTTTGAACTAAAATTTTGTATATTTTCGACCGTACTATTTGAATTTAACGAATAATTGAAAATGCAATGCAATGCAAGAGCAATATGGCTGTAAATAGTTGGGAAGCATAGAATCAATGTCCTGCTCCATATTTATTCGAAAATTTTAAACAAAAAAAAGGTTTTTCAAAAATTTTAATTTACGAAACTCTGTCATTAATTAGATTGAATATTGGAAAGTAATTCGCACAGTTCAGAAAGGTCGTAAAGCAGTTCGACAGCAAATAGTATATTACTAATATTTAGTCACATTTCGCACAGACCCATAGAACTTATTATAGTCTGTATGTACGAGTACGCTGTTATTTTTATTATCACATACTCGTGCGTGTACAGATGCAATAATTTTTGCCTCAAGATGATGGCTTTCTCCGAAACGGAAAATGTCTATACGCCCCTGATTGATCGTATTAAAGTATTAAACTGATATTTTTCCTTATCAAGCGTTTGTTTGACTGAGAAGAATTTTCAATTCACATTGGCGTCAGTTGAGTGTGTCAACTCTTTGTGCCTCTCTCCATTATAAGTTTCTTCGTTTTGTGGAACATTCGAAAAGCTGCCAAAGCTTCTTTACCCAACACTGAGCGCTGAGGTTAAGAGAGGCTTTTATGAATTGGAGAGAACAAGATCGTTTGACAGGTTTTGTTGCTTGTGATTGAGGGCTTAACAAGTTTGACTTCATGCATTCTGCGCCGCGAAAGATTTCACGTCGTCAGTGTTTCGGGTTTGTTCGACGAGAAGACTTGTAGGTGTGGTAGAGTTGGTACAATTCGTGCGAAAAACAAAACGTATATTATTTGCGTGTTTTGCTGAAGATTGTATCGTTCACACAATCGTTTGTGTAAAAAAGTACATAGTAATTGATGTATTGTATTTAGCGGAGAAAAAAACATGTTATTGTCTTAGGTTTTCGTGTCGTGTTTGTTGAAGTCCGCGACGACAAGAAAGTGGAAAGTTTTCGAATTCTAAAAATAAAAGTTTCAGTTTTATTCTATTGCATATTGTCGATAGAAGAAGAAGAAGAAGAAAAATAAAAGGTGAAATACAGGGTCATTTGTGTAAGAGCTTTTGTTTACATCCGACGACTTGTACGACTTCTAAAAACTTTCCGGAGGTAAGCATTAGTTTTACCTAAATTTGCACTCTAGCTCCCTCTCTTTTCTCCGTCGCCACCGCCCGCAAATGAAGTGATTGCTTGCTTCAAAATCGACTTGATCAGTTGTTTTTGGAAAGACATTAAAAACAAAATGTTCAACGTCAACATTCCAAGATATTCTGCATAAAATGTAAACACAACACAGTCTTAACCCATTTAAGACTGCTGTGCTCAATTGAAAACATACTACATTTGCCCTCCAATTTTATTGTTGTTTTTTGCTCTAACCCCAACAACAACAACGATTTTCCCCGCTCTCGTCTGATTTAAGAGTTATAGCTCTCTAAAGTTTGAAATTTTCGCGTCTATATCTCCTGAACTATAACAAATATTTGGATGATATAGGTACCGATGCAAAGATATTAAAAATATTTTACATTTATGTAAATAACATTTTATCCCAAGTCGTGTATTTTTGGAGAAAACCGAAAATTTCAATTTTAAGTACCTTTTTTTCCTATTCATTAATTTTTTTCTGTGTAAAATGTATAATTAACCCTTAAAATTTTGTCAATATTAAGAAAGCTGAGGTTCTTAGCTTTTCTGCCATATTTTTTTCACCAGTATCGGTGTAGGATTTTAGGAGAAAATGTATTTTAAAACTCACAATCTTTATGAGCAGCCGCATTATATTCTTGTATTTTTATAATTGGAAAGATAAATATACAGCTAACCCCCGTATAAAATGGCGCTCTTAGAAGACGTTTCGTGATTAGGGAAAATCCTCATACAACACGGACGGACGGCTCATGTCAAACACATGAAGATGATGGACGGCTTTATCATAAAACCGAAAACGAAAAATTAAGGTTTACCCATTTCGAGTTACGGAAAGTAAAGCCTTGCCGTTTGGCAGCTGTCAAATGTCAGTGTCATGCGAACGAGCATTTGTTTAGTTGAAGGTTTGCTACTTTACAATAAGAAGCATTCTATACGAATTGTGCCTTTGATGTGGCCGTATTTCGACAAGACCTTACGACAAGATTATGGTCGTTGCTAACGTCCTACTGAGCGCACAATTTCAAACGTAGTGAAGAAACTGGATCGGTTATAGAGATTGTAAGTCCTGTGCATCATCGCTTCGCACACTCTATCGAAAACATCGCCGCTGTGAGCCGTAGTTCTGAGGACGAGCCAAATTTATCGATTCCACGGTGCGCTCGGAATTTGGGTAATGATAAAGGACTTCTTGTGGCCTGCACTTAAAGGTATGTATCTGGACAATATGTGGTTCCAGCAAGATGGCGCCACAAGCCACACAACATGACGGGCTTTGGCTTTCTTGCGGTTTGGTGATGTTAATTAGCCACCAAGATCGTGTGATCTGACGGCTTTGGATTTCTTCTTGTGGGGCTACGCGAAAGACCGTATTTATGCGAACCATCCCTTAACTTTGGAGCTTTTAAAGAATGGCATACGTCAAGTTATGTCCGAATTATTGCCCGACTTGTGTCAAAAAATAATCGAAAATTACCTCAAAAGGATTGAGGACTGCAAAAAGTCCCATGGAGGACATTTGAACAATATTGTTTACCATCGCGTATAATGGCAAAGTCCAAGCATCATATTGAAATAAAAATTCAATCGATATGTGAATATTTAGTGTGCTGACTTTTACTTCACTTTCCGAAATAGAAAATGGATAAGCCTCTTATTGTTCACATGTTCATTGATATACAATGAGCGTCAAAAGTTAGTCAACGCCAATTAAGTTTTTCCAGTTCTCTTAATTATTTAAAGAAAATTTTAATCTGCACATCGATTTTTTTTTTACAAAAACTAAAAGGTTTATTTATTAGAAATAAAAGAATTCCTCATATATTTTTTTACTGACATAAACAAAAACTTCATCTTTCACGCGTCCAAAATGAGTCAACACTTACATTCCAAACTGTTTGTGAGCTGAACACGTTAGATATCTCGTTACTTTCGTAGTTTTTTTTCGCAAAGAAAAATTCAAAAATTTCTTTATTCTTCTGAAAACAGAATTTGCTGCGAACAGTCAGATAATTAATTGGAAGAACAGTTTTTATAAACATGGCGGACAGAAATCTCTATGGAGACTCGGAGAGTCTCGGAGTCGTAGATTTGCAAAGAAAAAAAATTGTGGATAATTTTGAAAATTTTAAGCGAACGGGAGGGCCAAAACGGCTAAACGAAAAAGGTGTGAGGCGTAGGTTCCACAATAAAGAAAAAAATAAAGTGCAAATTGCTAAACACGTTACTACGGAATCCGAGAAACACACAAGGACCGGCACAATTACACGAGTTTTGAATAAATGCGGATTTTTAATGCAATTATATTATTCTTTGATTTGTATATATTCTCTTTTCAGTGTTACCTGTGTATTCCATTGCTGGAGGGATAAAATTGTTTTCGAAAAAATTCACTTTAAATGAAACTGTTATCGTAAACTTTCCTTTAAACTCTAATAAATAATTAAAATTGGTTTTTAACTTCTCATGAATTTTAAATCTCATAATAAGATTTCCGATTAAAATTTGTAGATAATAAATAATTTGAATCTAATTCTGAGTGGCTGATTTGATAAAATAAAAGTATTTTGCTGATATTGGTTAAAAAAATAATGCCCCAAAAAATAATGCCGTAAAAATTCAACCTTCTCACAGTTTTTTTATATTCACGTTATTAATCTTAACGTTTCGAGGGTGTAGTAACTTGTAAGCCCTGCTTAAATTATTTATTTTGCACGCTTCCGTGAGAGTCTTTACCGCAATTAAATACTTAAAAAATTTGGAATTTCCATTTCAAAAGATTCGTGATTATTACTAATTTATTATCCAGAGATAAACTGATCGAATCGAGCTGCACCGAAATCGATCTTGTGCCGGTGGTGGTGTTGAGGAGTGCGGAGGGCAGGAGCAGTGGCGTAGCCAGGGCTTATGGCGCCCGGGGCGATTTATTCATTTAAAGACCTTTGCGAAAATATTTTATCTATTATTCTGCTATTTATTCATGTTGAAGCAATTTTTAATGTAATGTAATGTACTTCAGCCAAAAAATAGTGATAATTTTAAATATATAAATAAATGGCATAATCCATAAATATATAAGGAATAAATAAAAATTCTAAACAGCAACTTTTCTTGCCGTCTATTTGACAAAATATATCGTAAAAGTCGATGTTTTCTATAACTTCGCGTTCAATTGCACGATTATTCGCGTTATTCCAACAACGATATTATATATTCTTGATTATTTCCAACTTCGAAAAAATATTGAAAACTGAATTCTCCAGACCGTATTTTTTAATGAGCTTTAAGAGTCTTAAAGGCCCTTCATCTAAAATTCTGGATCTTTTACCTTAATAACTTTGGAAAAGTTTCGCATTATTACTGCTCTTGTCCAATAATTTGCTTACCTAGGTTTTATTTAGACGATTCGATGGCAAAAGAAAAGAGTATTTTTCTAAAAGATAGTGAAGTTGTTCTATACAATCTACACCTAGTTTTGCAAAAGGCAACCTACTCACTCGTACAAGAGCGTTGTACAAACTAAAGGGCTGCATGAGGCGTCTCGAAGGCTTGCTTAAGACATTTTGAAAGTTTTAGGGGTTGTTTGAAATGTTTCCAATTCTTTCAAATCAAGCAATGACTGTTGAAAGCGCTGCTGAAAACATTGCCACATATGCTTTCGACAGTTACGAAAGCACTGCATCAATGCAAAAATGTTCCTATGTTAGTTTCGACTCTTTTGAGACGTCTCGTGCAGCCCTCTAGTACCAACCTACAACAATATTCTCTAAAATATTAAAAAAATATAATTTTTTTATAAACAATATATTGTTTTGTTAAACTTCAGACCATAATTTCTGTTGAAATAGGCTTAAAGAAACATATTTTTAAAAAATCAGATTTTTATTTACATTCTATATTCATTTTTTTAAGGGTTGGTTACTTTCAGGAAAACGAAAATTCAGATTATTGCCGCCCCTGAAATTGTGCCGCCTGGGGCGAACCGCCCTTCCGCCCTACCCTAGCTACGCCACTGAGCACAAGACATACACAATTGATAATATGTGTAAAATGTCGATTATTACAAAATCATAAATGTAATGACGATATTGTTGATTGGGGAAAAAAACGATAAATATCTAAATATTAACTTAACGAGTGTTATCGTGAAAATCTACTATTATTGCAGTATTCATTTTAGTAAATATAATGAAAATATATCGTCTTGTAGTTTCACACGTTGATGTTCACATTGTAATGTGGCCTTGTAGTCCACGAAGCGGAAAAGCAGTTCGTTGAGATAATTTTCGTCGACTATAGAAAATAGAATCTAAACATTATTTTGAGTTGTTTAACTGACGTTGTCTTTCACTTCTGAGACTTAAAATTATTCAAATTAAACTACCCGATTTTTCTCCGTGCACGACTATAACACTAATCGGTCTGCCTGTCGTTCGTCGACGCAAATCGTTTCATTTATATGAGGCTTCCGTTGAACACTTGCATAATTCCTGCGTGATGGTAAAATTTCACGCATGATTCGTTTATGCTCCACTTCATCAATAACTTATAGACGTCTACTGAGTTTACATGATGTACGAGTACAACATCTATTAAGACGTATTACTACATGGGTTGAAAAGTTTTTGGCTCAACTCTCAGGACTTATAAGCCCTTGAAGATTCTTTAGGTTCTCTGCGGGTTTTTTTCGTAAAAGTTTACCTAGAAAATATTTTGTAATACAATTTGCAACAGTTTCAAATATTGCTAATATACTATTATTCTCTTATTTCTCTGTTTTTTGCAGAAAACATTGTGAAATACGAGTACTTTGTGAAATAATAAGATTCAATTCGACCGCTGAGGAACCGCTGCTGTCCATCAAACTCGTGCTAAGTTCGATTGTCTTCCGCGTTGAATGGAGCATTGCTGCGTCGAGTGGATCTAACAGGACGGAGAGGAGAACCTTTGGGTGGAAAACCTTAACCACTGGCTTTTGCGAATCAGTGCAACGAAATGGCTGACGCAAGTATACAGGTAACATAAGTACTGCAAGAAAGTACGATACCACCAATTTTCTTGATACCTTTTATTTCAAAAGTTGGGGTGTCTGTAAACGTGTCCAGTGCGATAAATATTGGGCTGGGGAAAAAGTATTCGGCGTTTTTCTCATCGCTTCACTGTAAAGTGTCATAACTTTGAAACAGTTAGTTGGATCTGGCAACTTTTTTTTTGCTTAATAGGTGACAAATCGGCAAATAAATAATTTGGCCGAAAATAAAAAGAGGAAAGGCCGCAAATAGGAAAATTTTTTTTCTTTTTTATTAAGAGATAAAAATTAATATCTGGCAAAAAATAAAGGCGCACTCTATACAGGATGTATACAGGGTATTAGCTGGCCGCCTTCTCTACCCCATAAAATTCATTTTAGTAAAAAATCATCCAAGATTTTTTTTTTAAATCAAAAGGTGCTGGAGCTCTTTTGCAACTCTTGTAATGAGGTAAACGCCGCGTGACGTAGCGTGACTTTCAAGCAGTTTGTGCGCTTAGAATTATTGCAATAGATTTACAACGGTTTCTTGTTGTTTTTCTTTTAGAAGGTATTGACGAATAACAAGAAGCAGTTGTAAACCAATAGCAACAATCCTAAGCACACAACCATTAATCAGAAACGCCATTAATCAGAAAAATATCTAAACCAAAAGGTTCGTGTCAATGCTTTTCTTACCTTATATTGGAAATGATACGAGTATTTGGCGTTTATATGGCAACCCTATTTCTCTCCAATCGAAGTCTCTAACAAACGTCTCTGAAAAACGATTCTCCAAAAAACAGTGCTAACTTCACACCAGTATAGCTCAGTAGTAGGAGTAGGAGTACTCTGAGACTAAAATTTAAGTGAAGTTAACCGCTTTGGCAGCTGAGCGGCTCAATTGTGCGTTTTACTTAAGAGTATTACAACAGATACGATTATATCACACTGATTTATGATCTAGTTGCTGTAACGAGCAGAATACAAGGCGGTCGACAATTGTACACTATATCTCTAGAATTGTATTCTATAAAAAGGGGATTATCATTGTGTAATCCGTATTGATTATAGCAAGTAATGATGAGCACGGGGCAAAACAATCATCGTTCTCGTCTCGAAAGAAGCAGTTCTTTGAGTCGAGACGAGATCCCTAGAGCGGGTTAAGGATTTTCAGTGGAGACAAGGACACGAAATCGAAAAAAGGGGTTCTCAGTATCGTGACGATATTGCGAGAGCTTGACAAACTTATTCAGTTGAGACGATATCCGGGCACGAGATGACACAAATGTCGCAAAATCTCGCTCGTGCGCTAACAGGGCGCTTCTGTCTCTGATTTTTTAATGTGGTTGAGAGTGCGTTTGTTTGCGAAAGTGGGTAAATATAAACTTACTGCGATTGATTTTGATTTTGTTTGCTATGGTTTATATTTTCCTTCATTCAATGCAAACACATACACAAATACACAACCGCAATTGCAGCCGCCTCGGTAGGCAGGCAGGCAGTCGTTACGGTTAATGGAATCATTCCAGAGATTCAAAACAATGACACGCGCTTGTCACAAAAGCACTTTGCTGACATAGAGAACTTCTGAGGCTTATCCTTGTTGAAAAACCAATTTTCCATATTTACATTTCAAACAACGAGTTATCTGCAGCGAGCGTATTTGACTAAGTATACTCGCCCGCTCACCCATCAGCGCGCAGCAGAAGAAGCATGTGTGCCGATGTCCTCTCTGAGACTTAATAGGTATAGATTATCACTTGAAGGCATTTCCATACATGAAGTCTTGAGCCCATTTTTGCTGACTGTCACCGTTTAACTCTCAGAATCTCTGAATCTGATGCAAAAACTGAACTGAAACTTGTTCACAGCAATTTAGATTGCAATCTAAAGTGAACGTTTATACTGATGACCAAAGCGATTTGAGGTCTGCAATCATGCTTGCTGCACATAAGCGAAATTCCAAGAGAACAGATCATCTCTGATCGATAGCCATTAACAATGTTTTAAAATAACTAAAATATGTTTTCGTATCTCATAAATGAAATCATCTGCTTATGAATTTTATTTGAAGAAAGTTTTGTTGGCTTCCAAAACTTTGAGCAATTCTGTCTGGGTCATACTTTTCTTTCTGTGTAATGGCTGAGTGCAACCAATTCATCCCCTTTCGCAGTCTTCACCAAATAATCGTCTTTTGTGCTATATTCATTTAGTCTCTCTCCTATAATCTCTGTCGTCATTGTTTTCTTGAAGTGAAACTTATGTATGTATGTCGAGTTAACTTAAGTTCTTGGTAAAAAGAGAATGGAAATGAAGCGATAAAGGCTACGCTGTTTGGGAAAACCTCCTCCCATGGTCTCCCATTCGCATATTTTATAATAATATTCGAAGTCCCTGAACACTCGTTAAATAGTGACGCATTGGAGTATGATCTTTGGATTCGGTTAAACAAGAAACTATTTATCCGATTTAGCAAAGACACAAACAAAAAAACGTGAGAGGAATTTGTGTACATAGCGCCATCTTTTTCGTCGGTATGTAAACATAGAAAAACTTTAACATTTATGAACCGATTGACTTGGGTAAACATGTTTTTGAAACTTCAATTCAGTGCAATTAGTACTGTAGTGAATCCAACAGTATAGTTAACTATTAAATAGTGATGCTGTACATTGAAAATAGTCGTGCATATCGTCGAAAATCTCTTGCCCAAGAAGCACCATCCATCTGACAACACGATTTTTGTTGAGCACGGGACAGTGGAAGATCGTCAACATGCCGTTCATCAGCGCCCAAGACATTCCAATAAACTGGTTGAAGCGGTAAGAGATAGTGTTGCCGAGAACCCACATGTGTCGTATCGACACCGCGCTCCGCATTTTGGCACATTTGGAACCAGCTTGCGGCGCATTTTAACGGATAATTCGCATTTAATTCCGTATAAAGTGCAATTAACTCAAAGAATATTGCCGACAGACCGTCCACGTCGCTTGGAATAGGGCAAAACAGTCATATACCGACATAAAAGATGGCGCAGCCTATATATATGTATGTTACATGTTACTCTTCCTATTATGTACCACATATGCATTATTTGAATTTTTATACCCGCGCATGTCGATCAAATGTTCAAATTTTACATAGAAGCTTTCTCGGTAAATGTCCTTTATTTTTTTAAGAGTCGTTGGCATCGACTTAAATTACAGAAAAATCATATGAAGCCGTGAAGCCAACCTCATGGAACACAAATTGTGGCCATAACCATCGAGCATCATGACCGTCCCAACCTTAACTTTACACTCGTACAAACAGAGTAAACATGAAAGGTTTAACCTCAACGCTACTAAGACAAATATTTGCAGGCGCCACCCGCTGCATCCTTTTGAGCTCGCTTTCGTTGATGCTCGAAGACCATCAGAATTTTGAATTCAAGCGATGCGGAAGAACACATTCGTGGCAGGATAATAAACAACGGGTTGAGAAACGGAAGATGGTTGACGGCTATGATGGCTATGGCTAATGTCAGTGATGGGGTTAAGGACCTAATAGCAGAGCCTACAAAAGAAGGACGAAGAAGGTGTTAAACTTTATCTAGGCTCATGCGGTAGACTGAGATAGGATGAGATATGAGACGAAGTGAGATGAGATGAGATGAGATGAGATAAGGTGAGATGAGATTAAATGAGATTAGATTAGATTAGATTAGATTAGATTAGATTAGATCAGATTAGATAAGATTAGATTAGATTAGATTAGATTAGATTAGATTAGATTAGATTAGATTAGATTAGATTAGATTAGATTAGATTAGATTAGATTAGATTAGATTAGATTAGATTAGATTAGATTAGATTAGATTAGATTAGATTAGATTAGATTAGATTAGATTAGATTAGATTAGATTAGATTAGATTAGATTAGATTAGATTAGATTAGATTAGATTAGATTAGATTAGATTAGATTAGATTAGATTAGATTAGATTAGATTAGATTAGATTAGATTAGATTAGATTAGATTAGATTAGATTAGATTAGATTAGATTAGATTAGATTAGATTAGATTAGATTAGATTAGATTAGATTAGATTAGATTAGATTAGATTAGATTAGATTAGATTAGATTAGATTAGATTAGATTAGATTAGATTAGATTAGATTAGATTAGATTAGATTAGATTAGATTAGATTAGATTAGATTAGATTAGATTAGATTAGATTAGATTAGATTAGATTAGATTAGATTAGATTAAATTAGATTAGATTAGATTAGATTAGATCAGATTAGATTAGATTAGATTAGATTAGATTAGATTAGATTAGATTAGATTAGATTAAATTAGATTAAATTAGATTAAATTAGATTAAATTAGATTAGATTAGATTAAATTAGATTAGATTAGATTAGATGAGATGTCATGAGATGAAATGAGATGAGATGAGATGACAAGACATGAGATAAGGTGAGATGAAATGAGATGACATGAGATGAGATGAAATAAGATGAGATGAGACGATTTGTGACCGAAAGGAGGAGCTGTGGTGGTTGATCTATATAATGGCAGGATTATGTACAATATATGTTCCGTCCCGGCTAAAATCTGCCAGCAAAAAACTAGTATTTAATATTTCTTCGTTTTTGAAGTGACATTTTGAAGCTTTTGCTATAAATGGACTCTAAGTATTCATCAAGGCATTTCCAGGAAGTGTCTTCTGATGTCCTTCAGGCCTGAATATTTTACTCAGCGCTGCACGGACTTTTTCGTTACAGTTTAATTTTCTTTTCGATTTCATTCCAGTTGGCTGTAAATATGAAATGGCGCACATCGGTGACATTTTGATGATTTCGCCTCCATCGTCCTCCATTTCGAACGGTCAGGATCCCTTCGGTCAACTGCCACCACTGCCACCGCCGCTGCGATCAACTCAGGTGCTGCAACCCTTAGCGATTTTTCCAGGTGGGCGGAACGTTTTCGATTATTGCGTGCTTGTGCTTGGCCAACAGTGCCGCTTTTGCTCTGTTGCTTTCTGTATGCGTAGTCTTTGGTTGACGTTTTATGCTTCAGTTTTTTAAGTTGCGTCTGAGCGTTCGTGGCGAACTGTGAGCCGATGAGTGAGCGCCTTGCGAAGACGCTTCTTGCTCAGACATCTTTGACTTTGAGTTGTCATCATTTTCGTTTTCTCCGAATTCGTGCTTCGTTCTTCAACTTTTGGTTTCTTTCATTTTTGTTGTAGTTCTGAGCATGTTTAGTAGATACATTTTTCTGTTCATTGCTAGTACTCGTATTTGCAGCCACATCCATCTGCGACCTTTTGACCTTCTGACCTCTAGACGATGCGTCCGTCGTTCTCTTCTCATCCACCATTAGCGTTTTCCAGTTTTCTCACTGATGCACCAGCAAACAGCTCTTGTGACCGGCAAGCTGGACCTCCTCAGTGCCATCTCACTCACTCACACGCGCCAATGATATGTTGTCGGAGCACAACGCTCGGCTGCTCCTTCATAATCGTTCACTTCGTATTCGTTTGGCCTGCATTTTCCACGCTCCGAAAACGGTTCTCGCGAAATGTGTCCGTCACATAAACGCTGCACATAAGCGCACTTAGGCACGCACACACACACATACATATATAAACAAACACACCCACACACCTCCGCCCCCATCGTCATGTTTCGTTTTAAAACGTTGTTGTTGTTGTTGTTGTTGTTGTTGCCTTCCTAGAAGCATCGTTTCAGTTCCGTTCGGGGCTGCGTTCAAACGACGACAAACGCGCGCAACGCAGCTGATTTTTGTTGTTTGTTTGTTTGTTTAATTGCTCGTTCTTGGCCCCAAGCTCTGTTTGTTCTTCTTCTCTCAATAACCGCCAAAGCCAATGCCTTCCAAATGCTAACAACAAACGAACTCTTCTTTATTTTCTCTCTTTTCTTTGGGAAACGACACGTACGTTCTCTCTCGTTTCTAAACAAAACCAAACCAAAACGACTAACGTTTTTATGAAAATATTCGTCTTTTACTTTCCTGTGGCTTATCGTTGATTTTGTTGTAGAGTGAGTATAAAGCTTTCAAATCATTCAGTATGTATGTATGTATGTATGTACATATGTATGCATACCAAAGTTCTCTTGAGTTCCTTCAGTTCTTTTGAGTTCGTAACTGTGAAATGTTTTTGAAATTGAACTTATAGCATAACGTTGACTGAATGTGCCTGAATTTATAAAATCCAAAATCTAGTGTCCAATTTGAGTGAGGATTCCTACGACTATGTTTTTGGCGGTCCACGCACGACCCCGGCTGCATCGACCACGACACTCAAGCTGACCTCGCCGCCAATCAGACTGAGAACCCAAGGTAAGTGAACGCGCTCGGCTCCGCCATGGGCAGGCGCCTCCTCGAACTCTCGCAACATCGAGACCACATGCAACTCTCTTAACCATCTTTTTAAAACCGCAGACGCCTACCAACGAGGAGGCTCCGTTAATAACGGCCGCTTTTACCGACACTCATTCAGTTATGCGCCCAAACGATCCCGCGGCTACGTGGTGAACGGTACCGAGCGCGACGCCAATCGTGAGTCAAGATTAAGATGTCATGGCGAGGATGAAGCAACGTTGCGCCAACTGCTTCTCGAGTATGTAAACCTTTTTCCCGAATGCTAACAGTCCCGAAACGAATGCGTCCGCTTAGCGAACAGGAGCGTCCTCATCCTGTATGAAAACGTTTAATATGACTTTTATTTGATTCTTATAATAGATGAAAAGAGACACAATCGCAACTGCATTTTTACACGGTTTATCACGTCTTCTTTCTGTCACCCACACTACCTTATTTGCTACAGACGTGCACACGCCAACAAAGAATCTTACTCAAAAACACTCCGGGAATCAAGCTCTTTGAGTTTTGATTCTCACTGCCAACAATTTTTTATATCTGCAGACGTATTTACGTAACGATATGAATAGTATAAACTCCTACGTACTCGTACGTAACGAAAAACATATGAAATGCAATATACGAGCACAATGACAATACTCGCGAAAGAGCTACAGAATAGTTTTGTTTTGCAACCTTCAACCGAAAAAGTAAGGGAAAAATATTAATGGATAATAAGCATTGTTTGGTGATTCCTAAATTAGATTTATTATTTGTAATAATCTTTTACTTTTTCGGTACAAAGAACCTCGATTTTCATTTTATTAAAAGTTAAGAGTAAAAAATCGATGATAAAAGATACCTTAATCCTTTGAAAAATATTGAGCCAAACATTCATTCATCTCTATATTTTGCCCGCCTGATATATGAATATAGAGCTTTGATTCATACTCATTCATATTTCACAAACATTTCATCTATTGCTGATTGTTTGATAATCAGCGAGCGCGCAACTAATCCTGCATACAGCATTTATGGGCCAGTAACTATTACTGCTTACCGTACTCGTACATTACGTAAATGACTTGAAATGTTCGTACCTCGCCGTGATCAATAATTTACTTTTTATAAGCGGATTATTATAATCTCGTCAGCTCTTTAAAACTGATTTTCAGAATAATAAAATTCTATTTAAAACCGAATAGAAGTTTAAGTTAGGAAACAGTTAAGCATTTTTATTATTTTATAAAATAATTTTTTTTTTTGGAAATATTTTCTCTATATTTCCAATTTCTGTATTTTCTATATAATGCATTTTCTATATAAGTGAATAAATATCTCATAAAAAATTTGCTTCATTAATTAAATAACATAAAAATAAAACGCCGGGAGTTCGTTTCTTAAATCTCTTCCAAAAGATTCCAAAGGAAATAGAGTCGCCGCGCCCAAGAAGTATTGTTACTTTGTTAAATTAGAGACATACCACTCCAGCTGCAATGGTTTTTATTAAAATATAATCTTACAATTTTAAAATTTAATCATCAATTTTGTCGTATTATATATATAATAATTATTAATCAAAATATAAATACGCTAAGAAATTTTCTTCTTGGACGCGACTTTTATATGAACACTTATAATGTGGAAATACTTTAAATATCTTAAAAAATGTGAGATGTTTAACACTTGAATCTTCATTAAGATACATGTATATACTCTCATTTGCAAAAAAAGCGCATTCTTTCGGAAAAATCTTTTTCCGTTGAAAACTTACAAAGTTTTGGCTGTCAGAAAGTCAAAAAAGGCTTTTTTTCATCCAGTGATTGCCGTCGTCGCATCGCCGCATTCTGTTTCTACACTTATCTTTGATGATCAGTGTTGTCAACACGACGACGTGGCCAGCTTGGGCCATCTTATATGGTGTTTCCATAAAGCGGTTATGCTTCGGTTTAGCGCAAAACTGGTTTTCGCAGCGAAAACCATTATAAAACCAATAAATCTCCATTGAAATTGTTCTTGTAAGTTTACCGCAAACCCAAAAATATTTCTAGTTTTAGCAGTTTAAAAAAAAAAGTTGGCCTTTTGTCATTTAGGCGTTATTTATATATTGAGCCGACCAGAAAAATCTATAAAAGAAAATGAAAAAATAAAGTAATAAGAAAAGTTAAAAAGAAAGGTTATGATCGCTTAAATAAAGCAAGGTACGAAAGTTTCAAGAGAAAGAGTAATCAAAATATAATATATCAACAATACAATATATCAACTATATATTAAAATATAATATATCAAAATATAATATATTAACAGGATTAGTTACTCTTTGTTGACCATCAGCTCCAAATGAAAAAGGTGGTAACTCTTGTAAATTTTTCGAATAGCAATAAATATTTTAATTTAATGCAAGGTAAATAAATCCATTTTTCAATTCGTTTCATTTTCATCAATAGAGTGCAGGTAACCCGCGTGTAACTTGGTGGTTACGTTTGCGTGGAGGCTTTCGAACGCGACAAGGGTTGAGGCCTTCCTAACAATTTAGGTGGATTTTATACCGGCTGGTTATGAAAATCTTAAAGGGGGGGGATTTTAAATCGGGTGCATTCTTTATTAAAAATATTACATATTTGCTTGTATTACACCGAGGAAATAAACGTAGTAAAATCAAATAATATTACTTGGAATTAAATATTTTTTACTATGATTTTCAAGTAAAAGCGGAAATATTATAAATAAACATGAAACAACCTAAAATATGAAACCAGCAAACGGATATTGAAATGAAATAATTTTGCATTTAAATGATTTTTGTGAGTTTTTGGTTTTAATATAATAAAAATTTAAATTGATTCAAGAATTAAAGTTACAAGTAATAAACTGGTGTTTGTTTTAAGTATTTTCAATAAAAAAAGAAGTTTTTGAAAATATTTCTGGTCACATTCTGAGCCTAATATTTTGCGCTTAAAATAAATATGTTTTATCTTAGATTTAAATACGTACTTTTGAATATGGCAATTATTATAATTGTTTTGCTTCTCA
This sequence comes from Conops quadrifasciatus, assembly GCA_949752815.1. Lineage (NCBI taxonomy): Eukaryota > Metazoa > Arthropoda > Insecta > Diptera > Conopidae > Conops > Conops quadrifasciatus. The sequence continues at coordinate 19,422,182 of OX457079.1, forward strand.
TTTTTCTCGTTGTAAGTATTGTTTTGTTTATAATAATAAAAATTCCTGCTAATAATTCCTGCTAATTTTTTGCATGGGATTTATCTAATACTCCAATCGTATTATGTATAGTCTCCGTGTTGTATGGGTACGTTTACACCTATTCACAAACCGTGTTAGGGCCAAACCACATTCTAAGAGTACCGTGTTATACGGGGGTTATTCGTATTCAATTTTTTAAATAAAAGGATTTAGGAAATGCTCTATTGCCAGCAATTTCGCCAGTTGTTTGATTTTAATTAACAAACATATTCATACACATATATATATATGTATGTACAATATATACGACTATATACATAATATATATGTATACCCGTCGATTTTTTATGTCACATTATATACATATTTTATATTTGCACTAACCCATACATGTCTCTATATTCATATTAATTTCCTTTCAACGCACATTTCATACACTTTACTTGTGTTCTCTGTCACCCTTTTTGTGCATTTTTCGTATTGTCTTCTTCACAAAACTGTTTTGATTGTTGTTTATGAACGCAACGAATTGCGAAATTTTAAAATTTCAATTAAATTTCTCCAAACTAATCGATAGTTTACTCCATAAACCTACAATTTTGGTAAAAACTGCAATTGACACTTGAGTGAAGGGTGATAATGGTCTACTCTTCTGGTCGAAATATGCATTTGGTCGAAATATCGAACTGCAAGAACATTTAAGAATGTGAAACATTGTAAATGTGAATTTTTATGAGACAAAAATAGAAATTTCGGACGCTCTCTCGAATTGTTGATGCTTGATGGAACAAGAATTTCGTTTTTGAGCTTTACCGGATGTCGGTTTCAGGCTAGAACCATACATTAAACAATCCCAATTAAAATTTCCTTAATAATTAGTTAAATCGGACGATTGAATATTTGTAACCGGTAATAACCGGTGTTTCGTGTTTAATTTTGTAAATAAACCTTAACCGACCACACTCGCAGCAAACTATTAATACAAAATCTTTATATTTTTATCCTTTTTTGTTCTTTTTTACTGCGCTTCGCCTCCGTTACTGCGGGCAGCTGTGCTCTAATCGATTGAACGATCCCAATCGTAAGCGCGAACATTAGAGGGCGCCTATTGAGGGCGTGATAGAGGCCGCCTGCTCCCAATTATTGCGCCTATACGACATTCACCAAAACTGCAAACCGAAAAAAATCCAAAAATAAAACGGCGGTTCGTTGAACCTACCGCTGCCGCTGCCGCCGCCGCCGACGCCAGCAAGAGCCAGCCGGCGCTTTCTAATCTTTAGGAACCTAAGCCAAGTAATCAGTAAAAGTCCCAGAATGCTGGGCACAATGCCACCCAGGTACATGTAACAAGCTTTTTCCTACACACTGCATTTTATTGAGCGCAAGCTTTTGAGCGCAAAGAGATAAGAGCGCTTTTGTTTTGTCGTCGTGCCAGCTAAATGTTTTATTTATATTTGATCGGTCGCTTTTCTGACCTGTTCAGTTTCATTGCGTCTTCATTTCGTCTCCATTTCGTTTGAATTGAGTTTTCTTAAGTTGCTGCTAGACGGTTTGGTGCCATTCGCCTTCTTTTTCGCCTGTATTTCATTATCTTTGATTTAATTCATTGTTCGCAAATCTCTCTTTAGATTTATCGCCTTTTTGCGACACACTTCGTTGTTGATTTGTTCTGTTCATGCTTTTTTGCTTTTTATTTGCTAAGATTGCATCCGACAAAGCTACCAGCACTCTCTATATATCCTCAAATATACTATAAACATATACATATAACTAAATAGATAAGCCTTCATATGTCTTGCAATGCAATTGTTCATCGCATGATGTTGTTCATCATGTGTTCACCGGTTCATTTTCGATCTAGAAGTCTGTAGTCGCCATCAAACTTAATTCATTATTTTTCTCTGTTTGTTCCTTATATATCTGCCATCATCAGATCACACTTCACGACGTTCGATGTTCGATGTTCGTTCGGAAATAGGTCCGTGATTGTAGTTGGTTCACTTCGGTGTTTTTGTGTGTTCCAAATACATCTCATGCAACACTTAAAGCTTGTGGCTGGATTTTCGAACTGGATTCGCAGTCAAAATTCGTTCCTGATAATCTTTGCAATTTGATCATCGTGATTCGTGATCGGGTTACTTTTTGAAAATCAGCCTTTCTTTGTCTATACTTTTAAGTGACCAATTCTGAGGGCTTTGAGGGCATTTATTTGTTGTAGCTCTTGCGGTCTTATCATACATTTTAGTAATCGTAAATAATCGGTATTTTCACTCTTCTGCATATTTTTCCTTCCATCTATTCATCCATTTTTCCATCTACAATATCTATGTATCGCTCTCTTTGGTACTCAGTTAGCTTTACCCTTTGTCTCTTCTTATTCTTCTTCTTCTTTAATTTTTCATCATCGTGTTGCTCTCATACAAACGCATGATCATAATCTCTTTCACCGTTTAGATCTCATTCTTGTTGTTGTTGTTGCTGTTTGTTGTAATAGATTACATGCGTTTGCTTTGAATGGTACACGCGAGATTTCATTTACGGTCAACCCAAAACCGAGAAGTAATTCACTACACAAAGCCAAAAGTTCAAATGCATCACAATGTTTTCATGAAACCATAAAAATCAATACTGCTTCCCTTCCCTTCTCTTTTCCTTTCTTCCATCCTTTGTTTTAAGAGTTATCAACATTTTCACTGCTAACGCCTTCCCATTCCCGCATTTTCCCCGAAGCCAGGCGCACTCTGGCCACAAAATTAACCAAGCAAATAAACCATGCTGCTCGCCTACCAAATGGCCGCCAACACCGTCGGTGCGCAACCAAATCGAAAGTCTACTAATTGGCATATTCGGCCCGGGCACCATTCGAACTAACTCCAATCAGTTTCATGCGACTTGCTTTATTTGAGTTTCGTTATTCGTTATTGTTTCAGTTTCATTCGTTGTCTGTGTCCCTTTCTTTCCCTCTTCTTTTGTGTGCAAAAGCGTTTTTGCAATCTAGTATTCATTTACAATATTTTGTTAGCACTTGATCAGCAAATACAACGTACGCAACGACGACGTTTTTAAGCTACACACGTTCGCGTTGAAACGCGCGATAAGCATTTTGACAAATCGAAAAGCGGTGAAACGAAAGCAACACTGTTTCAGAGTGTCCTTGCAATAGTATTGGTGAATGTCATATATGCCAATTGGTCCCCCCGGTCCCGCCATACTCGAATTACGCCGGTACTGCTACCTGGCACCTGGTTGCTGCGTCCATTTTATTTTCAGTTCTTCAGCGTTTAAATCGGAAGCTGTGTTGATTTTTATTGGGAATAATTGAAAATATTGTGCAAATATTGGGCAGCGATTGACTGTCTGACCTCACTTTTTACAAGCTCGCACCCATTTGAGTTGCATGATAACACTGGAATCTCTGCCGGGAACCGTTTGGCCTAATTTGGCCAATTCTGGATTTTGTTTTCATTTTGCCTTTAGCGATAAAGCTCTCCTGAGGAATCAAATGCCCGATGCGTCGGCCATGATGAAATCGTCTTTATTCCAAAAAATCAGTATTTTGTGTTGAGGTCAAAAAACTGAAAACAATTTGGTTAAAGTTTTCTAAAAACACAAATCGATAACAAAAAACTGTTTATAAATGCTAAATTAAAAAGTAACAATTTGGTGCAATTAAAGTAATGAATATATCGTTTAACCTGATGCGTATTTCGATAATGTAGTCATTTATGGTATAAGAAAGTCTCTTATAACTTTCACGTCATGGCCGGCCACAGCCAGAATCAAAAGGAATTCAGGGAGCTCGGTATATTTTTTCAGCAGTTGTCACTAAATTAAACCGAGAGAATATCTCTCCGATATTCGATTTTGATATCTCTCAAATTTTCCGATATTGAGCTTTCTGTAATATTGCAATACGAGTACATTATTTATATGTATATTGAGCCCATAATCAAACCTATTTAAGATAAGTCCTCAAAATTGGTTCTGTTAGTTATCTAATATAGTTAGGATATAATGTTATGTAACTCTTTGTGAAGAGAATGACAAGTTGGTCTCGCAGGGATTAACCCAGAAACTCTTCTTAATTTTGCGACATAAGTTGTCTCGAAAGTTTTGTTATCAAAGATAATCCAGAGCTTGTTAGAGCCTTTAAAGTAGGTTACCTTTTAACGCTTTTAAAGAAGAATGAAAGATATTCTCCCTGCCTCGCTGTTCTTAATTAATTCGAAAGGCTGAAGGAAATGAACTTTCTCTCTTGAAAACTATAATTTTTTGAGGTACAATAAGACTTATACCAAAATGACGCCCATATCAGTTTGTCGTAAGTGCATGGCAGAAAGCATATTAGAGAATTATGTACGTGAGCAGCCTGCACTGCAGCCAAGACTGTCCATTCGTGTGTGTGGGGACAGTTTTCGGTGTACGGCTCCTCTATTAGGACGATTTATTTCCTCGATTTTGAAGACCTTTCTTTAGTTTGCACTTGCCACAAAGTCTGCTGCGTACTCCACTGCATCTAGCGGCACAAAAGTCCGTCCGAGTTATTGCATTTATTGTTGCAGTTAATCAAGTTTCTGTGTTTCTCTTTAGCACAACCTGCGAGATTTGAATGCTCCACTTTGTAGCCAATCTAGATAGTGCTTCAAACTACTCTTACTTTTGCCTTGTCCTCTGTGATCTCTGTCCATGTTCTGCTTTTGTTCGTTTTTCCTTAATAAGTTTTAGTTCGAACCTTTTTGTGCATGCATGGAAGGAATATTGCTAATAACTTCTTACCTTTTCTTTGTACAATCTTGGCGCATTTTGGCGCTGCTGCTGCTGCCGATCACTACGTCGCTGCATGGTAATATTTCTGTCTGCCACGACGTCTGTGTTATTTGCTGACGTCACATTGCGGTTGTTCGGACGGCTGTGTTCGTTCATTGCTCCTTGCGCCTTGATTTGCGGCTGCAGTCTGCAAAAGCAGGTTAGCGTGATGAGCATGAATCTGTCAGCGAAACTGGACGAGCTGCAACGAGGCGATCGGCACTTGGAGACGACGGTCGCCCTGTGCGAGATTCGAACGCAGCTGCAGGAGCTGACCAAGTCCGTGGAGAGCTGTCAGAGCGAGGTGTCGGAGGTGAGTGGCCGAACGAACAACGCAGGAAACGCTGGAAAGGCAGCAACTTGAAATGAGCGCTTAAGCGATGTTACTTCATTTCTTACACTCTGTTCTTTTATTCTGCTCTACTCTCTCTCTCTTCAACGTACTTCGCCATATCACCTCTTCTCCCCTCCCTCCGAATCGTCCTACAACCAGGTGAAACGAGACATGGTTGCCATCAAGCACGAACTGGACACCGTGCAGCAAGTCAAAGAGGAAATCGAGGAGCTGCGCGAGTACGTCGACCGGCTGGAAGAGCACACGCACCGACGGAAGCTAAGACTTTTAGAACAAGTTTGTAGCTTAAATTATTTGCCATGTTGTGTAATTAATATTTGATTTAATTTATACTAAATACGCACATATCAAAATATATCCACGTATACTTTCGCCACAATAATCACCACTCAGTAGCCGCAAAACAACAAAAAAACTCTTTTAATTGTAAATTCTAAAAATTCTTCATTTAATTCGACACTTCAAGACTTAATCAGCGGACGATGCAATAAGTTCGATGCGTCTGCGATTCATTTTGTGCCTGAGAATTAAATGATGTAATGTTCGGCCATTTCATATAAACCGAAAACACGTACATACATACACAGAAACCTCGTTTATCACGCTTTGTTTTAAGGATTCTTACTTGTGAATTATTGTTTTGATGTTTTAGTTTTTCTTTCCTTGGAAACATTTTATTTGTACCCGAAATTATTTTTAATGTGTTCTGCGGTTCTCTCAACTCAATTCAAAATATGCTCTCAACGCTTCTTCAAAATCGGAGAGCCTATTCGAGGCCGAAGTCACCGTGACAGTCTAAGGTTTAGGCCCTAAACGTATTGCTGATGACGTCTCTCTTATTTTCATTGTGACATTTTATAGTATTTTTTCAACATTTTTTAAGGTTAGTTCTAACCTTAAAAACTTATAAAGTGCCTTTTCTCGTAGGCTGGGGTGGACTCATTCTTTGTTTGAACCAGATGTGAATTCTAAAACGTGAAACTGTTGTATGCTAAATGTGCTTAGCGATGAAGATGGACACTGCTGGTGTTTTTAAAACACCAGGTATGAATTTTTGTACATACAGACTGTAGGCTTGTTTTGAAAAAAAAGCGAGTTGGTTCGAACGACAAGAGTGTAATTCAGCACCAGTTTCAGAAAATGGTAGAAGTGTATTTCTTTATATCAAAGACGTATGGTATCAGATTGTATTTTTACGTGGGGTTAAATCAGATTATGCTATAGCCCGTTATAGCCAACTAATTTAGAAGGCCCTAATAAGTCGATTCGTATTATCAGACACGAAAGAATATGTTGGTATCTATTATAAGCTATAAATCGTAAACTACAATACACTTTGAAAAGGTGTTTTAAAGGTTAATTTTTTTAAGACAAGCGATGTTGAAAATTCTTAAAAGAGCTACGATATCGAAATTTATTATCTGAGCATTTACAATAATTATTGTAAAGTTAACTTAAACTTATATAAAGTTATATTATAAAGTTAACTTACCGAAAGTTGGTTTCATGCGCCCACTTTATCATGTTGACTCTTGTATGAGTTTCAAGATATTTCAATACTTCACCGTCGAGGGTATTTTTAAACCTAGATTAAAAGCAGACTGAAAGTCAACGAAATGAGAGAAAAAGAAATTGAGGCAGAATAATTTAATTTTTCCTTGGTTGTTTTATAATAACTCATGGTTATTTCAGTTGTACTTTCAGTTTTTTCGAAATTTTTCTCGGGGCCACTAAAATTTTTAGTTTGAAAATTAGAATTTGAAAAATCAACTTCTACGTGAACTTATTTAATCATTGCATACTGGAAAATATATAATTAATTAGGACAACGATCTTGCAACTCTTCTCTTTATGTGAACTCTTTCTCATTTCGGTTCCGTTGCGTCCAATTCTTGCAGGGACTAACATTCTTCCTGACGTATTCGATATTTTCGGCCGTGTTGGGCATGCTGCAGTTCGGTTACAACACCGGAGTGATCAACGCGCCTGAGAAAGACATCGAGAATTTCATGAAGGATGTGTACAAAGATCGCTACGGGGAGGACATTAACGAGAACTTCATACAGAACCTGTACTCGGTGGCAGTGTCGATATTCGCCATCGGCGGTATGCTGGGTGGCTTCAGCGGCGGCTGGATGGCAAATCGCTTTGGCAGGTAGGAACGACAAATGGCTGACTGTCGATAGGAAAACAAAGGTACAATCGTTGACCCGTTTTGTTTCAGGAAGGGCGGCTTGCTGCTCAACAACGTTATGGGCATCGCCGGTGCCTGCCTCATGGGCTTCACTAAAGTGAGTCATTCCTACGAAATATTATTCCTTGGCCGATTTATAATTGGTATCAATTGCGGTAAGTGGCGCCTTTGGCTTTGGTTGGATTTCTGTTGTTTCGAGCTCTCGTTTCAACACCTCAATAGGTCTCAATACGTCGTTGGTGCCAATGTACATCTCCGAAATAGCGCCACTGAACTTGCGCGGTGGCTTAGGTACTGTTAATCAACTGGCTGTGACTGTAGGTTTACTTTTGTCCCAAGTCTTGGGCATCGAACAAATTCTGGGAACCAGTGATGGGTGGCCGGTGCTGCTGGGCCTCGCCATCTGCCCAGCAATACTGCAACTGATTCTGCTGCCGGTGTGCCCGGAATCGCCGCGGTATCTACTCATCACCAAGCAGTGGGAGGAGGAGGCCAGAAAGGGTAAGTCATTTATTGTACTATACACACACACACACTATACGCTACATTGTTCCTTGTTGAACAGCCTTGCGCCGCCTGCGAGCCTCCAGCTCGGTCGAGGAAGACATCGAGGAGATGCACGCCGAAGAACGCGCTCAACAGTCGGAGAGCCACATCTCCATGATGGAGCTGATCTGCTCGCCCACCCTGCGTGCCCCGCTAATGATCGGCATCGTCATGCAGCTGAGTCAGCAGTTTAGCGGCATCAACGCCGTGTTCTACTACTCGACGTCGCTGTTCAGGAGCTCGGGTCTGTCCGATGAAGGCGCCAAATTCGCCACCATCGGCATTGGTGTCATCATGGTAAGTGACGGCTGGGCATCGTCTGGTGGCAACCGACCTAACGGCTACTTTCATTTTCCATGCAGGTAGTGATGACTCTAGTATCCATTCCCTTGATGGACCGCACTGGCCGGCGGACGCTGCATCTCTACGGCTTGGGCGGCATGTTCATCTTCTCGATATTCATAACGATATCATTCCTGATAAAGGCAAGTAACAAGTGTGTGCATTTAAGTGTTCGGTGAGTGGAAGTTGAAGCGAGTGACGGCAAGTATTCCGAGCCAATACATTCCGATTCTACATAGAGCGGAATCTCGCTTCTAACGCGGCAACGAATACGTACGGAACGAATTGCGTTGTCGATGTTGCCATTCGATGGAAATAATCTCTGGGCGACCATGAAACGTCACCTGTTGTGCATGAAGTTGTGTTGAAGCTCGTCGTAGAATTAATTCTAATTAAGTGGAAACCTGTTCCTTCGTCTCGATTTATTTGTATAGAATAGCTAATTATTTTAAGTTAAGACTGCCGGATCTGGTTTTCTGAATGCAGAATCAGCTACTTTTTGCTATTCTGAAGCATGTCTGCCCTTCAGGTTGCTCGACAGTAGCACTCGCTTGCTCATACAAGCCGCTACGAGTGCCTTCGAAGCTCGTTCGAGTCGTATTTGATTTAAGCATGTCGCTTCTGAAGCATGCAAACGATTTTCTTCACTTCACTTTATTATTTTATGATTTACAAAAAGATGTCTAGATAGAAATGGATTTTTTGGTATCTGCACTCACTTTTTGTAAAGAATCTCTGTTTGTGTGTAGATGTGTTTTAATTACTTTTCTGTTGTTGTAGATCTTTAATATTTTACAATTCATTTGAAACACATTTGAAATTTAAGGATAGGAAGGAAAAGGAAAGAGGGTGAAGGGTGAAGGTGGGGGTGGGGTGAAGTACGTATGTAAATACACCGATAAAATCTTAATACAGAAACCGTTCGTTCGTTTTGAAGGATTTTGCAGGCGTCTTAGTTTGGTTTGAAGACTTTCAAATGCCTCTTTTGATAAAGACTTAAAAAAAAGAAAAATCAAATTATGTACAAACCTGGTTAATTTCGGTTCTTGGGTTCATGTAAAGAATTTTTGGACCTTGTATGTAGCCTACGTCGAAAACTGCGAAGTATTTTTCTACTTGTCGAAAACCTCAACCTTGTCGAAAACTCCTAAACATTCAAGAACTTAAAGAATCACTCATTCAAATATCGTTTTTTACTTGCGTGAAGTATAGGTGAAGTATAGTTTCTACATGTCGAAAACCTCAACCTTGTCGAAAACTCTTAAACAATCAAGAACTCCTCTCTTTCTCTTGTTTCTTCTAATATATTTTCACTCGCTCTTTATGAATGTATGCGAGAGCGAGAGCGAGAGCGCAATTAAAAATATGAATAAATAAAATTCATTGTCATCCCATAAATATTCCATTTTTTGGGGCAAAGAAATGACTGACTCAAAAATAAAATTGAAATTCATGTATTTTTCATCTAAAAATCTTTGTAGCGTTCGTTTGTTCTTATTGTAATTGATGAAAGTAAATTTTTCAGAGTTTTCGACAATTTTGTGTAATCTACTCCATTTTGTTTTGGTAGTCTACCGTAGGTATTCGACATGTCGAAAACTCTACAAAGTATTCGACATGACCCATCCAGCATCTAACAAAGAGGATGAAAAATAATGTTTGCTATCAGAAATTAGACCTTTTCAAGGCTATATTCACATTTTTTTAGAAATACTTCATTTACTTTAACGTAACGTAGCGTAGATTTAGAGTCAAAACTCCAGAGATTTGCATGAATCAATGTGTTTTCCTGATTCCAAGGGCTATATTAGCTGACGGACACAGCATTTTCACCGACTTGTGGGTGGAGACGCACCAACCTTATCTTTTAGGATACATATGGGATAAACATAGTAGCTTAAACTCATTAATACTAAGTATTATTATTATTATTATTATTATTGAAATAGTTTTTTGCAAGACTGCATGTTCCTCTTGTTTTTCCAAATATTTTTCACTCAAAATCTTAGAAACTGTTTAAGAATTTGTTTAATACGAATAGCTTATTGCATACTTATTACCTAAATGAGCACCCACGCCTGGCTCACATGTACCATGTGCTTCATACTTATGTAGATTATTTTATTTTAATATTTTGTTGAATGTTTTATTGTACAATAGCATGCTGCTGCTCCGTCTCCTTTAGTTACCACTAGTTACGCCATATTTCGTAGTTGTGTAGGTTAAGTCGCCGAATAGATGGATTCTTCTTCCTTTTCCTTTTTCTCTGAGAAAGTGTGACAACTCAGATTTCGAGTTGTGAGATAATTTTGAATCAACACAAGTAAGAAGGATCCAACTATTCTTTACCCCTTCCTTTCGACAAGAAATTCTCGACTTGGCAGGCTTTTTCCCCCGCCCCCTGCATTAAAATGCCACATTCTTTATTTGCTTAAATAAGAAAATGGTTTGTTTCTTACCGTTTTTATTTCGAAATCGTTGACCGTTTTAGTTCTTCATCCCGTCATTTGGTATGAGTTCGTTCATTCTTCATTTCATTCCGAGTTTCGCTCTGTTTAACACAAATAAATAGCAGCTTAACACCTCCAGCGGTACACTGTAAAGAGAACGCACCACGTTCGCCACCGAGACGCTCACGCCTTCCTTCTACACAATTTTACTTACCCACCAGACCTCACCCACACGAATCACATCGGGCAAGTGGCGGGAACTTCTCGTCTGAACGGTTAACAAGCGGCACCCTGCAGTGCCTGCAGAGAACGAACTGCTCCTACCAGATCCTTAACAACAATTTCTTACTGGCAAATTTCCAACATTTTCCGAAGCATCAGCGTCAACTCAAAGAGATACCTAGATCTCTTTCTAATGGCTTCGGCCCATAAAGTCCGCCAGACTTCGACTTCGAAAACTTCGACTTGATTCAATTTACTGTATTAAAATGTAAACAAACTGCTGTCAAATGGGGTGAAGCAGGCGAAAGGTTAAAAGTTGAGCTACCTTTGACTTCGACTTTGACAGATGCTTTGCTAATAAGCTGATGCTCGTCGATGAAAGCATATGTATATTTAACTCAATTTGACAGTTCAGAACTTCAAAGTCGAAGTCCGACGGACTTTATGGACCGAAGCCATTTTTTTTTTATAGCCGCCGAGCTGTTACTCTCTCTGTGTTAGAGGGAGTGAGTGTTGCCTACTGTTTAACTTTTTTCTGTGTAAAAAACCACAACTGATTCTGAGACGTCACACTTACAGTAAGAGAGATGCAGTCGGTAGCCACTTGTCAATGCACGTGTTCGTCCGGCGAGGACGAAAAAAAGAGTCTTAACTGGTTAAAAGAGTCTTTAACTGGTGTCACTTGACACTTGACCGAGACGATCAAATTTATTGATAAAATTCACTATAGCTGTGCGAGAAGGAGCTTCACAATGACCAAAAGCCGTACGCGAACTGTGTCCGCGTTATTTTCACCATTTGTGTAGTAAATTTTCACTATTTCCAATTCCGTTGTGCCAGTGTTAATTTATCTACGATAGTATGTATTTCAAAATATCTAAAAACCTGGTTTTCTCTTGCCAAGTGACATACGAGTACAATGACAGTTGAACGTTGACAGTTGAAACGAATCTTCCCGCGAAGAGGGATTAATTAGTGGACTGTTTTCAGCGATTTGGCAAATTTGCATTACTCCAACCGTAGTGTCAAATGCTGCCACATGCGAGAAATTCCCGAACCATCACGACAACCCACACGCCCTACACTTTGTGTTCCTTGCAGAGAGAGCAACGTACTCGCATCTGCAGAAACAACTTAATCTTTAATTGGTTTCTGTTCGTAGTGCTACGATATCACAATTCTTCTGCTAAAAGTGAAACACTCGCATTCGACACGATTAACACAACACGATTAAGTATTCTTTTATTTGAAAAGCTGTAAGATTTTGCAAAGCCTCGCACTGCTCGGTCCGCGGAACAGCTTGTGAAACAGTTGACGAAAACCCGCCAAAGCAGGCCTCTCAGGCGCGGACCCCTTCGAAGCGCTTCAGACTTTTTATCGGCTGCCGTGTAGTACAGTACGGTCAACGGTAGCCGTGTAATATCTATATGTATATGGTATAAATCTCTCCTGCAGACGAGAAAGACTGGAATGCTGCCGTATGGCACCTACTTGCACTCTCAGAGTCCGTCCAAGGTTTGCATTCGCGAGGGACGGCTTGTATACTTTAAGGGGCTGCCAGTTTAAATTATTGACTGTTGCGAGAGTGCAGCTCATGCATAAGAATAGTGAAATTTAAAAAAAAACAGTGTATTGAAATCTTATTGTATTATAAAAAAAATTGTCCGCTGCATAAATTTGAAAATAGTTGGTAGATTTTTGCGTATCCTTTGCATTGCAATTTTCGCGGGTGGCACCGAGGGTGAAGCACCCGAGGCGAAAGCACCCGAGTGTGATGCAGAGTCTCTGAGTTGAGTACATTTTTCTTTAAAGGGTTAACAGATTTGTTAACTGCTTCAATAATTTGTTACAGTTATTTTGATCACTTTTAGTCCAAATTTCGTAACATTTGGCAATGCCTCTTGTGTTTCCTGATTTGAAGTGAATCCTCCGATTCCCGTTTATTTTCGTACAACTCTGAAAGTTTGCATTTTGAGTTAAGCCTCGAGCATGCGAAAAGCCTACAAACTATCGAGAATCCGGGCATTTCATGTTTTGTATAGGAGTTTTTTGGCTATGTGCAGGAAATGATCGACTGGATGTCCTACCTCTCGGTGGTGTCCACGCTCGGGTTCGTGGTGTTCTTCGCCGTCGGCCCCGGCTCGATACCGTGGATGATAACGGCGGAGTTGTTCTCGCAGGGACCCAGACCGAGTGCCATGGCCATTGCAGTTCTCGTCAACTGGATAGCGAACTTTATTGTCGGCATCGGCTTCCCCAGAATGAAGGTGAGTAATTCGCAGTTCGTATGTAACCACTCTAATATATGTACCTACCACTATAACCACATTATGTTCTTCTTCTTTTCCTTCTAATCCTCACGCCTCCCGCATGCAGTCTGCATTGGAAAATTATACCTTCTTGCCGTTTAGCGTGTGCTTGGCCGTTTTCTGGATATTCACCTACAAAAAGGTTCCTGAGACCAAGAATAAAACGTTCGAGGAAATCCTGGCGCTCTTCAGGCACGGAAATGGAAGGTACGTTCCGGAGCGATCGTTGATCGTTGAAAGTGAAAACCTTAGCTTCATCAGGAGAGACCCATTGAGTTTAACTAGTTGAACTTTAAACTTTCTTGAGACATTTGATTGTAAAACGTATATAATTTTCAATACATAGAGTAGGTCGACTAAAATACAAACTACAAGCGAAGAGGAAATCACTTGAGCTGCTTCAAGTTCCTTAAAGAGTGAGTCTATGGAGTGCTCCCAGGCGGGAAGGTTTAGAGTTAGAAGACAATACACCCTTTCAACGTTTGAAAGTACCTCAGACAACTTTCTCGGCTATAACTTTTCTCTGAACGGACAATAACGTGTCTGAACCATTTTGCATTCTTCTTATTTCGTCACTTGACGTATCTTAACGAAGACTCTCTCCATTTTCCTCTCTCATCCGCTGTCTCAATCCACAGTGAATTAAATCAGTGGATTTTGTAACTCTATAATTAAACCGTAGAACAAACAGCATAGACTGTACTAAAAAAGTATCATATGGCATTATACTCGTCTAATCGTATGTATAAGAAAAAGACCTTCGAATATGCTACGGAGTTACGTAATCGCGTGTACACAGAAATATTTTTTCTATATAAATATCATTAGTAAAAACGACGGGAAAAACTTGCTTGTAACTATCGATTGCAGCACCATGATCAGGTCTATCCAGATTAATGGTACAATAAGATAGCGAAGAGCGTAGAAAAAGCTAATCGGAATTCTAAATACAAATTAATACCGAAGAAAAACGAACGGCCGTTCCAAGAGGCGAGGAGGGTGTAACACTTTTAATGTATTTTTTTGAAAGTTAGGTAGATTTACGATATATAACATGTATAGTATATTTTTTTGAGGGACACCAAAAAAAAAAAACTTTATAAATAGCTTTGGGTAAAAATCTTATGAAAATGTATGTACTTTTTTGATTTAGTGTGAAACTTTTTTGATTTATTACAATCAATCTACAATATATATACATAAAAGTCAGTATATAAAAGTGACAATAGGCAGTTCACCAAAGTGAACATATGTACATACATAGTTACGAATGCACTTACTTACGTATGACTTCTTTCATAACTGACATGAATTCATGACTTTTCCTGAATGGGACCACTCCAAGGTTTAGAGACAGAACTTGGTAAATTTATCTGCCGAAAATGATAGCAGGTTAAAGACTTTTTGAGTTATTTTCTAAAAACATTTTTCTACAATTTCGCCTTGGTTTTTTTAATTACCATGTATGTGTTCTTGTGTTGGTTTAATTTATTTGATTTCGATTAACTGACCCATGTACGCTAACAAGTTCCGAAAGCGCCTTTAAGAAAAAAAAAACCTTTCCTGTCTGTTGCGATGATCTCAACTTATTAACTTTGCTAATATCTTTAATGTAAATCGATGCAACCATGTCGATGCAAAACACGCCTGCTCAACACACAGAAGGACCTTCCGAGATAGTAGACTGTACGGGTAAGTTGCATGATGAACAAAAGCCAAACCCAACCGAATCGAAAAATACTAAAAACAAAGCAGAGTTGATTCAAAAGTACCGAAGTACCATTTTCCGAAACAAACCGAAAGAGTTTCGATAAGCACAGAGCAAGTCCACCAAATCCACGTCGTTTTGAGACTGGCTTTGTTTCGTTTGTAGTTTGAGCCAGAGCCTGGCACGATCGCGGTTTCTAGAGTGTATCCTTCTAATGTACGAACTATTTAATGAACTATTCTACTTAATTACTTTCTAAATGCTTGATGCTTGTTTAAATTAAAATACTCATCTTTTATCTAACTTTTATCTAATTAGTATTTGATAGTGAAGTATTTTTATAATGTCACATCAACAAGTTAATCATTCATTAAAACACTCCGACTCAGCTCATCATGCGTTCGTTCGTTTGTTTGTTTGTTTGTTCTTCATGCTCTCCTTACCACAAAACTCACGAAAACTCTCCCATTAAACTCTCTCTCTCTCTCACTCTCTTTCTCTCTGCCTCTTTCGAGAGTACTTTTTCTTCTCAAGGTTTCTTCTCGAAGAACCATTAGAGAAACAAAGGCGGACTCTTCATAATTGAAACATGTACCTTATGTTTCGTTTAGTCATCGTTTATTGTCCCTTTTAACAACCTCCTCCATCCCCCTCCCCCACATTTCTTAGTCTCCCACCCTGTTGCGAGGCACAGATCTCTAGCAAACCCTATGATTTTTAAAAATTTTTATTTTTATTTTGTTTTTTTACAAATTGTCAACACCGAGAAGGAAGGAGGACGCTGATATACCGGACCGCCATTCCACGGCCACAGAGATTGAAGTTTTTAACAGCTCGGTCGACGTAAAGGCGTCCTGAACCGTGAACCCCGCACACAGCGACCGCCACACTCACTCACGAAGTATAACAGCGAAGAAATCGAGGCGATTTTGTGTTTTTAAGTTTCGTTTAACTTTCAGTTACGCCCCAGTTACACCCACATTTCAGTTAGTTGGACCGAACTAGGACGCGAACTCTCTCTCTCTCCTGGACGTAAACTCTCCCTTTGACGCTCTCATTGAATAAGAGTCGTCGAAATCATACACGCCCCAGGCAGCTGGCATCAGTACCGCGAATGTGTTATATTTCTGTTTTGTATTTTTACCATTTTTCTTAAGCCGTTAATTTGTTTGGTCCATTTTATCATATTGTACTTTATATTGCAGATAAAGACATTTTCATCGCCACAGAACCTTATTCTAAGTTAAATTCAAACGCATTGTTTAACTTGTTTACCGTTTAGAAGACCATTTCTAAATAAAGTCTTCCTCTGAATTTAAGCAGTCTGAATTCTGTAGACTTGCATTGCGTACATATGTACTTCATTTTCCACGAGCCTCGGGGCAAGGCCAGTCAGTACCTTGTGCCAAAACGGCAGATACGCTACTCGTATTTGTTGTAATGACGTAAGTATTGTATATGAGGCTTCAATGTTCTGTATTGGAAAACGTTTACTTTACGGGGGACACTTTATCTTTGACACTGATGAAGGTTGAACTGAAATCCAATGGGACCTATAGTATCCATTCGTTTACGAATAACCTATTCGTATGTAATACCGGCTATCCATTTACTCTTTCGGAAAGTGAAGTAAAAAAAGCACACTAAATATTCAGATATCGATTGAATTTTTATTTCAATATAATGCTTGGACTTTGCCATTATGCGCGATGGCAAACAATATCGTTCAAATTTCCTCCACGTAACCGTTTGCAGGCCTTTGCAATCCTTCTAAGGTAATTTTCGATGACATTTTCAACACAAGTCGGCCAATAATTCGGTCATAACTTGACGTATGTCAGACTTTAAATGCTCCAAAGTTGAGGGATTGTGCGCATTAATACGGTCTTTCGCGAGACACCACAAGAAGAAATCCAAAGCCGTCAGATCACACGATCTTGGTGGCCAAGATTAACATCGCAAAGTCGCGAAATAACGCGTTTCTCGAAATTTCTCCCGCAGTAAAGCCAAAACCGGCCGTGTTGTGTGTCTTGTGGCATCATCCTGCTGGAGCCACATATCATCCAGATCCATACCTTAAAGTGCAGGCCACAAGAAGTCCTTTATCATAGCGCTATAGCTGAATAGATAGTGAAATCGATAAATTTGGGTCGTCCTCAATACTACGGCTCACAGTGGCAATGTTTTCGATCGAGCGTGCCAAGCAGTGATGCACAGGCCTTACAATGTCTGTAACCGATCCAGTTTCTTTGAAGTTCTTTACTACGTTTGAAATTGTACGCTCAGTAGGACGATTACTACGACCACAATCTTGTTGTCAAGCTCAAAATGCGGCCACAGCAGTAGCACCATTCGTGTAATACGATCCATATTTTAAAATGGCAAGCCTTCAACTAAACAAATGCTAGTTCGGATGGCACTGACATTTGATAGCTGCCAAACGGCAGGGCTTTACTTTCCGTAACTCGAAATGGATAGCCCTTTATAATCCACTGAAATCCAATGGGACCAATAGTATCCATTCGTTTACGAATAACCTATTCGTATTGAATAGTTTGTGTCTCGTTTTCGTCTCGCATTCTCGCATAAGATAGGTTTTACTGACGACATGACATCTTGAAATCCTCAGTTTTCCAAACCGAGACCAAATCCAGGGACAAACTAGTTTTTATTTAATAGAGATTTTAGAAATTTTAAAGAAGATGCCATGACAAAGGTCTGTGTGCCTTCGTCTGGATGTATTTATACTCATATCATCACGTTTTTAGTTCGTCTATTTTTTGTTTTATTTTACCTCTCTAAAAATAAGCTCAGTATATTAACGCTACTTAGTGGTCATGCATCCAGCTAACCTGAGAGAGCAATGCTCCTCGATTATTCGGACTGACTCTCAAGTAACTTGAAGTAGACTCGATGTACACAAACACTTGGTATAAACACGGGAACAACAACAACAACACGTACATACATACATACATACGTGAACTCCTGTACACAAACATAGAGCTATAGTGTTATCCATTAACAAGACCATCTGGGCGCGTTATTAGCTGGCTTATTCTCTCTCTCTCTTCACTGGTCGTTTATCGTATATCGTATTTCGCGAGCAATTGCCTGCGAAGCCCAAACCGGCCTCGATCTCACGATTAAAATTTAAATAAATTGAGACTTCAACATAATCGTAGAGTGTGCGAATTTCAGGACTATGCTAAACTGCACAAGTAGCCTGGAGCCTCAAAGTATGAATTCCGGCATCGAACATGCCGCCCTGATGGTGTCCGAGGAGAAGACGCAACACGACTCACGTAAGAACTTTTCAAATTTTTGTTGCTCTTTATGTCGAGAAAATAAGTGTACTTGCAGTATTTAGTACGTATAAACGACACATCCTCACTCTAAACACACACACACCCATCCGTGCAAATGGATCCCGGTCCGTGCACAGACCCACGCATACCCCGAAATAATAACAACTCATTACCGTTATTTGCAATAACACGTAACACCCATTTGCGCTCATTTTGTTTTTTGTTATTGCGGTCTCAGGCATTCGTACATTCACAGTCCACTCAGCCATACATCCATCCCATCCATCTAGCTGTCCATCCATCCAACCGTCAAACCTGCGTGCACCATGATGACATGCTTGCTTGCTCTATTCGTTCATTTATAACAATATATTTATTTAACGAGAGAAATGTGGTATGGTATGATATAGTTTAGTCTAGTCTGGTCTAGTTACATTTTAGATTTAATAGAATTTATTAGATACTTTAGTGAACGTTGATGATAGTTTTTTTTGTTTGAGCCGAGTAGTTCGTTTCGGCACTAATCTTAACACGTTTGTAGATCCGTACCAGAACTCGGAAGAGTTCAATTTTAATCGTAGCCCTTGCTGACCTTCTTCAAGCTGGGCACAACCGTTGTAGCTCTTCATACCAGTAACAAACAAGCATTACCTATGTACATATATGTATCTCCTTAGGTATCGATTTTAAGAGAGGCTAAACCTTCAGACGGTGGCAACGGGTTAGGTTGCGTTTTGGGTGTTTGAAAACTAATCTGTCATCTACAACCGGTACAAATACGAACCAATCCAAAAATTTTGGAAAGGTGTATGCTTATAAATGCTTATTCCTTTTTCGTTTATACTCGTAAACATATTAAAGGTTCAATTAGTCAAAACGTATCGTAGCGGGACGTTGCGGTGGCAATTACGTAGTGGCAATTAGTAAAACCGTTGCAACAACCGACAACAACTCCTAATTGAAGTAGGGCACGGTCAAGCAGAGCAGTGCCAGCGAGAAAACACAGCCAAAGAGAACACAGTCAAAGAGAGCACTGCCAGTGGGTAAAAGAGCTATGCAGCTATCTCGTTTCTTCCAACGCATTGTATATTGAAAGCATAAAGAGAGAGAAGAGCTATGAGCAATGCTCAACGGTGAGAGACCAAATATCAATAGGTTCGAAAGGGCCGTCACGTTACGATACGATTTGAATAATCGCTTACATTGGCCACCACAAGATTGGTTGCTCTATTTTTCAAACTTTGTCACGTTACGTTTTGATTAATTGAACTTTTAATTAAAATTTAGTTTGCTCAGATTTTGTTGTTTGATTTTGCGGTGAAGGAATCCTTCCAGTTTCGGTGTCAACTGCTAAGTGATAAAATGCAATTTAGTTTTGTGTGTGTACGAGTATGTGCCTTTATATTAAGTGTATTTAGCCTCGATATTTGTCGCATTGAGTTGAGTTTAACCGCTAACGCCAGCTAAAACACCGCTTGACCATCGCTTTTGTGTTTTTAGCCAACCGTTTCATGATCATAATAGTCATGACATACTCGTTTTTAACCTTATTTTTACAATTAACAAACATTTTCTCGTATACCATTCATCATCATTGAAAAATGATCAAAATTAATCGGATTTGGCCCACATAATATACAATAATTGGATATTTTATAAAACTAAAAAACCCTGGGAACTGATTCGATGGCTTCTGGATTCGTTGAAAACCAATTGGCTTATGAAAATCCGAGTAAAAATCTGCATGCTTTGATTATTCGAAAATTGAAATTCGTTCTCAACTAAAGTCTTTGGTACCACTTCGTTTTCATTGTTGGCTGAAGGCATGGGGCCCTACCCGCCGAGCGACAGCACCAATTTATTGGGGCCGAGCTCCGCTGTGTCCGGCAGCTGCGCCGCCTACCAGTACACCAACTACGGCACCCATCTGAACACTCCGGTGCCCACGCGCAGATGCCATGCCGACTACGGCCGCGACAGCTTCCGGAGGCACTCGGCGCACGGAAGAATGTACACACCCTCCTCAGGTACAGTGTTCCATACGCATATGCGGTCTCAGCGGCCACCATAATACCACCAGCGCCATAATAGCCAGCAACACGTGCGCGAACATGTGCGCTAATCGCCCGCACATCTGCCGCACGCTCGAGCACACCCACAGCACACTCCCAATTTACGCTCATGTACGCTCTCACAAATCGCACTTCCATCATTCTACGCTTCTTACTCGTACCTACATCAGTTTTCCAACAGTTCTATCAAAGTGCGAAGCTGTCGAGAGAAGCTTCAGGGTCAAGTTTTAGTTTTAAGTGAGCCATATTAAACGCAAGGTGACACAAATGTCACCACTATACATATAGCTACACAATATACACAATGTTCTTCAATACTATATAGACGATACATAAGATCGCTGATGAAATATTCGTCTATTCGTGGCTATTTTCGAAATAACTGTGCCTATCAGACAATAGGTCTTCTGATATAATTGTTTTAAGTAACACTGAGGTCCGAAAATAAGAGCAATTACCCTCGTTTCTAAGTATAAATAAAATACAGGGTGTTCGGATGATGAAATATTCGTCTATTCGTGGCTATTTTCGAAATAACTGTACCTATCTGCCAATAGGTCTTCTGATTTTTTGGTTTTAAGTAACACTGAGATCCGAAATTAAAGGCAATTACCCTCGTTTCTAAGTATAAATAAAATACAGGGTGTTCGGATGATGAAATATTCGTCTAACTGTACCTATCTGCCAATAGGTCTTCTGATTTCTTGGTTTTAAGTAACACTGGGATTTGAAAATAAGGGCAATTACGGAAGTACGCCCTGACTTTAGTGGGCGGAAATCCGTCGATTTTGAGAGTTAAAGCAAAAATCTAAATTAAAAATTGGGTTAAAGCACCCCAAAGAATAGCGTTTCCTACGTAGGCCCCGCACACCGGCGTTTTGTTTAGTTCAAAAAGATGGTAATGAGCCTTAGATCCTATAGAAATATTAAGAACAATATCATCATGATGGCATTCGGAATATCCGGTGAGGATATGGCACCCATTTATCACATGCAGTGAGCCTAATTTGGGGGGCATTTTAAGAAGTTGCTCGTATTTTTAGTTTGTTCAACACGGCACGTTCTATGCTTTTAAAGCTTCGATCGTATATTTTACTCGTAGTAAAAAAGGTTACGAATAGACGACGTAAACGATATTGAAAAGGTTTGTTTGTGGCTTCTTTTTCATTTTTAAAAATAGAAATATAAATAACATTTAAAAAGTTGCCCTTCTATTTTATCATCGCATATTGCTTTATTGTAGAATATTTAAGTTGCGTAATTTCTGTGTTATTTTACATTATTTCCATTTGTTCCATTGAACGAACAAACCGGCCGTAAGTACGTACGCAAACCCTTGTAATCTTTTTTAAAAACCACATTCAGCTGGATTCTCTTTGCACCCGTTATTGTGGAAATTGGCATGCGCTTTTGGCTTGATGCTGCATGCTTGCATGACTATGATGCCCGCGCGTTTCCTTAAACCTATTTTGCTTTATGCTTGTCAGTAACTGGAAGAAACTCACAAAAACTGAAACCACCGAAAAATTGCAAAGTGACACACAAACTGAAATTCAAACGCAACACCTTGCAGCAGAACATTTGAAAGGCGAAACCGCCTTTGCGGCCGAGCAGTCGAAACGGAAGCCGCGTTGGCGGCAATGCTCTGCTGCACTGAAATCCTCTGCTTTGCTTAGTATTTAACTTATCTAAAAATTAATCGACGCTTTTCTCTCCGCCACTTTCCATCATAATTGTGCAGCTGCATCCGAGCGTTTTTTAGAAGGCGGCCGAAGTACGCAGCAGGGCCGGAGCGCTGCCTCTGCGCCCCATCACCTTCGTCAGCAAGTACCTGCTTGCCAGAACAACGCGCCTTGACTGAGGAACGCCTCGCCTCCTGAGACTGCTAGTCTGCATTCAACGGACGCTGAACAGCAGCTCTCGTCAACGGCACAGCAGCAGCAACCACAACCACAACCACAACATCATCATCAGCATCAGCATCAGCAGCAACCACAGCAACAACAACAACAACAGCATCAGCATCAGCAGCACCAACAACTGCATTCACATCATCACGCACATTGTAGCTATGATAAAGAAGTTGTATGTGATGAATCCCAATTGCACGAGCTTAGCCATCATCAGCAGCATCGAGCCGAAGAGCATCAGCAGCACTATCATGCACCGTACGATCAGATGCCACCCTCACAGCCACCGCCACAGCAGTTCCAACACCACCAGCACCACCAAGATCAGCTCCAGCGCAATTTGCTGCGCAAGCACCACAGCCCCTATCACAGCCGCCACGCCTCGCCACACAGCCATCACTCCAGCCATCACAGCCAGCACTCGTCGCCACATCAGTCGCACGCCCATGTGCACGAGTGCAACGGCAGCAGCACGCGCCGCAGCAGTGTCGATTCACCAGCACGCAACCATCACCATCACAATCACATCACCAGCAACACCAACACCAACACCAACACCAACTCATCGCACTCATCTCATCACCATCACGTTCATCGCCGACGCAAGCGTCCATCGAGCAACCACCACCACGCGAACGGCACGCACAGCGCCAACTCCAGCGGCAGCCATGGCGCACACAGTGTCCGCCACGGCCGCAGCAGTGCCGCCTCCTATACGAACCACAACGACAGAAGCGGCTGTTCGCGGCGACATCGCTCCGCCACCGACGTATCCTCCACCTCCATTTACACGTGCCACGAAGCCCTGTGCGACGATCAAGAGGTGCAAGAGATTCTGGTGCACAAGAGTTGCTGCACCTCCTCTCGAGCCGAGTTGGCACAGTATTTCGCCGAGGATCTGTACGGCTCTTCGCGTCGACCCTCGTCCTGCTGTACCTCATCGGACTATTGCTATCACACCGATTCCACCAGCTTGTACGGCTCGCGGTCTTCGCTCAGTCGCAACAACTCCATTAAATCCGCCTCGATCGCTATGCGCAAGAAGCGGGTGCAGCAGCGACAGCCGGGCCTCACCTCGATTTCACTGCGCGGTATTAACACCAGTCACCCGGGCTCGCTGACGTCCCTCTTCGACCGGGCCAAGCAAATAGCGGACAAGGGAGGCTTTGCTGAAACGGCCGCTGGAAAAGTTGTCGTGTCGCCCTCGAAAGTGACCATTGAGCGGCATTCGTCTTCTAATGACGCGCTCGATAAGGAGCTGCCGGAATATGCCTGTTCTCCGTCGCCCATCCGTTGGAGCTTCCTGGCAGACGGCAAATCGCCGACGGAGTTTGATGGGGCGGTGGGTGAATCGCCCGCAGAACACCGAGCATGTAATACCGAGTACCGGCGCGGCAGTTGCTCGTCCGAACGCCAGCAGCGTCAAGCCGACCGCAGTGAGGCTCATCCGCCAGCGTCCTCCCTCCGAAAGTGCAAGTTTGTATACGACGAGCAAACAGGCACCTTGACTGGGTCGCGTAGGTGTCGCGACAGCCCGTTCAGCTGTGATTTCGAAGAATCGACCACTGTCCTGTTCCACCAAGAGGGCGAGGCGTTCAATAACGCCTGCAACAACTACGTGCAGTGCAACACCTACCTCGACCAGGATCTGCAGATTACTAGCGAGGACATTCACCAGTACCTCTCCAAAGGCAACCAGCGCATCGGCGACATACTTAACAACTCCAAGACTTATCCGTTTCAGCCCAGTAACGCCCTGGAGTTCCAATACAAGAACAACTTCGCCAATAACAACGCTGTGGCGTCTTCGACTGGCGGCGACAGCTCTCAGAGTGACCACGACTGCAGAGTGCGGCGCAATTCGTGCAAGGAAACGAATCTGAATCAGAATATGGAGTTCGAAGCAGGCGCTTGCGTGGCCATGGCATCTTCTTCGTGCGCCAGTACTCCGCTCTTACCGGCCGATATAAACCTGTCTGCCAGCACGAACAACATCAACATCTCATTCAACACATACGCCGGTACCGGCACCGCCAGTGAAGTCAAGTTTATCAATACCACTCGCCAGAACACGGTCTCTGCGGAGGCACACCATTCCGGCTACTTGCCGTACACCTATCCCAGCTACGACTACACAAACATGTCGGCGAACTCGCTGTTCGACAAACCGATCGGCATCGACGCCATCCCGAGCAGCGCAGACCTGACAACATCGCCGAGCGCCACTGCCACCGACGGACAGCACTCTTCAGCCTTGCAATCGCCGATACCAAACGTATTTGACCGGAATGTTTTCGACTCGTTCGATGCGGCATCTCACAACAACCTCTTGTCGCAACGCAGCAGCTTTCGATACTCACCCACAACTGCGCGGTCTCCGGCGTCTCCAAGCGCCACTTCGTCTATTTCGGCCTCGGTCGACCCGGCCTGCCGCTATCACTACTACCAGCGCGAAGGGGGGCGACGCGATAGACGTTTGCCGTCACCCTCACCCAGCTTAACTCATCATCCATGCCATCACGACTCATATCGACACCCCAACCACCGCCACTGCACCGAAGGTTTCAAGTTCAGCAATGCTCTGAGGCGCATGCGCAAGCGTGCTCGCAAATACACGGATTTCTTACGCAAGAAATAGATTGCGCCACGAAATGTAAACATTCGCACCCCGTCTCTGTCTCTCTCACACAGATTCGCCCTACTTCGGACGCCGATTTGTGGTCGTGGCTCTGCCACGCAAAAGCGGAGGCTTGGGAGGCGACCAAATTTGAAAGGTTCTTGCAGCTACTGATGTTGACTCGTTTCCTGGTGTGGTGTGTTTCAGCGCTGGACAACTGAGCCGAGAATAATTACACCGAAGCGCGAACGAAAAGCATATAATCGAACTCAATTAATTTAAAAGCAATACAAATTCGATTCGCTGAAATCGATTACGGCAACGCGAATGCGCGCGTTCGTACATACGCATACACATTTTATAGGAACGCATTTTATAGGAACATGAACATATACGCATGTACATACGATAGTATATTTTCCTCTATTCACATGTATGTAAGTATTAAGAAGCCTCCTGAAGGCGGTTGGTTACGTTATCTTAAGTCCTCACTGCCAGAGAATCGTTAAAAAAGGCGAACGCAAAATTGCAGACAGCTGGCAATGCTGCGCACACACACAGTCACATATTCAGACATATTCGTACACACAGTAAGAAGCAATTAACTAAATCAAAAGCTAAATTGAAAACAATTGACAGTTGAAATTTATAAAAATAATACACAACGACTCAACGTAAAGAGATTCATAGTAAAATTTAAACAAAACCCAGCATAAGCATAAACCCTTACTTCTAAGACATAGTGAAAAAATTAGTCCCTAACGAAGCAAATCGATGTGTAAACCAGGAGCCACAACCACTGAGCCTAAACGATATTCTGCAAACGTGGAGTGTCCTTAAAATATTAGAAAACTTTCCCATGCAGCTTCCTACTCTTCTGTAATACTTGAGTCGGGCACGTATTTTTCTTTAATATTGGAACTAAACCCAGCGTCCGCAGTAGTGAGTGCTCTTCACCCTAATCATTCATGAAAGTCGCCGTGGAATTTGACTACTAGGCCGTACCATACATAAATTCCAGCAGACTCTCAAACTCAAGCGGCCTTTAAAAAAGTTGGCATACTTTTAGGCGAAAGCTTTTACTTTTGGCTTTCAATTTATTTATCCAGCTACAAGTTATTTTCTGCCCACGTATTAAGATGGTTTACTTCAACTCTTTGATGAAAGGAAATTCTTACTGTATTATGTTGTGTTTAGGCAATAAAAACTGTCACCCACCTTATAAATTTCCACTTATAATTATATTACAAAATTTGCTTTTGCCAACCAACGTAAACGCAACGGTACGAAACGGATAGCATGCGTTCATGCATATTTTCACCAATTGATCGACCAAAATTTATTCTAGACAATGTGTTAAATCACAAATAGCGAGTGCACACACACGGGAAAAGTTAAAAATTTACTCTGAATTATAAACATAAAGTGAACATGAAAACAAAAATATGACTAACACACAACTAATCAATTAACTATATCCCAATTTTTTGCTTTTGCTTAACTTAAATTATTTTATGGTATTACCGGTATGTGCATATGTTCTTTTGACACTGTCTTTTTTGACACAACGGAAATCGTGCTCGGTGAAAGGCACGCTCCGTTTAACGTTTCGTCCCGTGCATTTGGTTGGACATTTTATTCCACTAAACGTAATCTCAACAATTCGAGTACAGGGCAGGCTTCATTGTTATCCTTCAAATAGTACAGTTAGAAATCCAAACTGTCTGAAGGGCTCGGAATAGTTAAGAAACGTTTCTGCGAATTTGGTTGCAAGTTTTTAGGCGTGTAGCGGATGCCGATAGAGTAATCCTGGCGTCCAATAACTCCATACGATGCTTAAACTTTAAATCAGTTTTCATTTATAAACAAAATTCGTAAAAACAAACAGAGAAAAAACTAATACATATTAAATCATAGAACATACATATATGTACTCGTAATAATATCGATATAGTGTGTACATATATCCATACAAACACGAGCGCTCACATACGGCGCCTCTCAAAAGTTTGTGTTTAGATAATTGCATACATACATACATACATACATATGTACGTATTACGTAACCATCGGACGTAGC
Organism: Conops quadrifasciatus; assembly: GCA_949752815.1. NCBI lineage: Eukaryota > Metazoa > Arthropoda > Insecta > Diptera > Conopidae > Conops > Conops quadrifasciatus. The sequence goes on from OX457079.1 coordinate 19,449,122, forward strand.
CGGCGTGTAAAGTGAATTTTTTTATATACCTAAATCGAAATACATAAAGCAAACAAACGTGAATACGAGTATATAGATACAATGCATATTCTAAATTTATATACCGAAGTTAGTCGCGACAAGTTCGAAATTGTTGAAGGCTTAGAGTAGGATAAAATACCATCGCGGGGAGCGTTGTATTAAGAATATAAAACTACTCGATATTGTACAGGTTAAAGAAATTGCATTAGTTAATTAAAAAATAAATGTTAGTAGGTTAAAATAATGAATGCTTCATTCATCATCAGTCTGTATTCGTTCGTAATTAATAATTCCTCATAATTCATTCATCATTAACAATTTCATTTTCTTCAAAACTCAGCCACGAAAATTTATTGATTATTTTCATCTCGAAGAAATTCGAATGGTTCTCGTCCGATAATCGATTGTAATCGGCAAGCAGCAGGAGCTGTCAAACTCTGAGAGCTAAACACAATAAAATTTCAATAGATACAGCTACGAGCGGCGCAGAGCATGCTCTTTTTATGCTATTGGATGGTCGTAAAAATCATGACGCACGTTTTAAAGTGTATTTATTTAAATTATAAACATGATGACGTTAAATCAACAATACATTTGTCAATTTTCTTCGATAACCTTTCTGCATTTTTAGTGACCTTCACAATGCATTTTTAATAAAACTATACTCACCTCAGTATCAACGAAAAACTACACATGCTGCTAATGAAGATCATTAAACGTCATACCACGCAAGAGAGTGACAGTGAAGCAGCGAAAAGTCTGATGGCGCAAGGCCTTCACGAGTGAGTGTGGCATCACATGCCCCAATATTTGGTGAGCTCACAAAGTCACCAAACTTGTGTAAAGTGTCGCGTTATCCTGATGAATGGGACCCAACTCCTTTACGATTAACGAACTCTGTACTTTTCTAGGTTAAAGATTCTATTAACAACTTTCGGCAGCACATTTGTAAATTAATTAATTGTTTAGTACTGCAACAAGCACTCAAAACCACGACACCTCTCAAAATGCACCACACAGAGAGGTGCGTTCTTCCTCTGATCAGCGTCTGCTTAGAGTCAATGTCGTTTGCATCGCAGCATCTTCACTCCACTTCGTGGCCGTCATGTGACACGCGCTTGACTCAATCACATGCCTTTAATTTATCATCACCGTAACACCGTACGTCATGACTTTGCCGACCACCCAATATGTAAATACATAACCCATTCTGTGCAATTTGTTGGTCACTCTAGCGAATACCAAAATATTCTATGTTTTTGTTTTTTATCAGGAATCGCAGTAACCGAATGGATTACTGCATTATTAAGTTTAACTACGGCAGTTTTTTTTTTTTGAAAATGCAAATCAGTTAACACGCTCTTTCAACATCTGTCATAAACAGCTGAGAGTACCCTCCCACTCTCACCACTCTCACCCCTCACCACATTATTCACTCTCCCACTTCTCACCCGCTATTTGTAAGGATCTTGTGTAATGATTATGACGATAAAGGACTACCATGATAATATGGATATGTACTCGTACATAAAATGTATATAAACATAACGAATTGAATACAAATATTTCAACATTCTAAACTAAAATTAAATTGAACAACAACAACAAACACAGTGCTCGGTGCTCGGTTTTCCTCTCAACTTTCGGTCTCCAAACGGAAAAGTGTTCGAGTGAACGGAAAAACTCACTTTATTAAGGATAAGTGAAGGGAAGCATTTCTTTGCCTTTCTTAAGAAAACCGAACAGAGCCGGATGACCAACAATGAAGTAGGTCCTTCTCATGTGAGGAAAGACCTTGAATTACTTTTCATTTCGGGTGAGGTGAAATTCGGATAACCTCAATACTCAGTTTTGTATGTTGATCATGTTGATCATTGCTAAAGAATACAATGCGTTATATATATTGTGTTCTCTCTCTCTCTCTCTCTCTAAAACACTTGGAACATTTACTTTAAGATCCTTAAGAATTAAGATCTTTAAGAAATCAAATTCAAAAATACATTTTGAGTACAAATTCAGGGTTCCGATGCGATGACGAATTTCCAATAATGTACGCAATTACGATATTACAGAAGATTTCTGAGTCAGGCCACTGGCAGAGCGAAAGGTAAAGAGATGCTTCTTGCAAGAGGTTAGATAAAAAATTCTCAGTGCGGAAATGTGAGTACTTTGTATGTATCAAAAATCCGTACGATTTTGAATTGATTGAAGATGAAGCTGAATTGACGGCCACGATCATCTTGAGCTGTGTGTCAAAAGGGATTACCATTCGAAATTCGTAGCATAATATTAAATATTATATATTTCGTAATCATAGTGAATATTTCAATGCACTGCCAAAAAGGTTTTTAAAAAAATTGATTAAACAAAATAGCAAAACAACAGCAAAAACGAAACCAAATAAAATACTTAATGTAAATAAGTTGTAATGTTAAAAAGGCTCTTAAGGAAATAGGAAAGATTTTTAATATTGCACAAATCATCATCAATAAACAATAAAGTTACACTTTAGATGAAAACCAAATGAATGAATTTTGCATTTTTTCACAACTGAGTTCAATCTTAGACCACTACAGTGGGTTATATATTCTTTGGCGGTATGCTTTTCCAGCTGCTGTGGGTCTACAGTGTTTGTTTATACCTGGTTCGTTGTAAAAAAAGGCTGCTTTAACCTGCTCTAAGAGAATGAGGCTCTCTGTAAAAATTCCATGGCATGACAAAATCCTTCTCTGTAATGAGATTATCCTAAAAGATGTTACTTACAATGAGAGTTAGATGGCGCTTTTCCATTCCCATTTATAGAGTTAAAACAAGTTCGATGTTTTCTCTTATGAAAATGTTTCCAGAATTTATTACGATATTAGTAATAATTACAATACTTAAAAATAAAATGACAAATGATGTTTCTGAATAATGTTATAGATACGTGCATTCGCTATTGTCGAAATCTTGAACCAATAGAGAAAAAAAGTCAAAAGCAAATTCCATAAAGTCACGAACTCGTTCTGAAAAGCGAGTCACAAGAAAAGCTGTCACAGAGTTGCTGATAGCCGTCACTGTTTATTTAGAAGCTTTGACACATAGGTGGCGCGTGCATCTCCTTCTAGTGCCTACACATTGCCTATTCTCTGTACATGGTTGATTTGTTACAAAAATTTTATAAGCGCCATCTACAGGTTAAGTAACTGTTGGTATCTGATGTGTCTTAACTGCTAACACTGATTATTATATTACTATGCTGACATCTATTCTTGATAAATAATCGAAATAGTGGATTACGTTTAGTTAAATTAAAATTAACTATTTCTCTATGTGTAGATGGCTCTGAAAGAGTAATCAAAAAATTATAGAGGCGTACAGTTTATGCTATTGTTTTTGATTATGATTTCTTTAAAAAAGTAATAGAAGGGCGATAGTTAGTTAAGGGCGATTACTATCTTCTACACAAAATGCTACAATGCTTTTAATATTAAACAGACTTCTTTTTCACAACTTGATAAGTTCTATGTTAACTTTCAAAATTAATAACTTTTTTAAATAAAATGCACTAAGAAATATAAAACATGCCATTTGATAGCACTCAGCAAGACCTTTTTCGTAATTTAATATCACACACGGTCCATTTGGTCAATTCCAAAGGGGGACTAGTTAATTTGATATTAAAATCTTACTAAAAGAATTTTATGAGAGCACTTTCCTGCGCCCTGACAAGCCGCTGACACAAAGCTTTTAACCGTTTAAATTTAATTGAGGAATCGGATACTACAGTCTATGTTCCTTGCATCACAATTATCCTTACAAAAAAATCATAAAAGTTTTTAAAAGATCTCCAATACTTTTTTAATGCAATTTGTCCTCACTTTGCACATTCTGATTCGGTCACGTTCGGTGTCCAAAATCCGCTAGAATGCTCCGAAGTCCAATAACCCGGTTCTCAATAATTTCAGATGCGCAACAGTTTTTATATAATTTTTCATTCGATTTCTTTGTTTCATGCGTACAATAATTTATTTCCTCATAAATTCAGTAATTTTAAATTTACTTTCAACTTTAACTTTGATTTCCAAAGAGTTAGAGTAGAAAAAGAGTGCACTTTGGAGTGTGAAAACAGTTAAGATTCAGAGTTATGCAAACGATTGACAGTGAAAGGTTAACATCATGAATTATTAAGGATACTTCAGAAGAGTTCAGTGAAGGCAGCTAAAGGAACTGTTGAAGGCAACTAAAATTGACTGTTGATTTTTTTGGTTTTTGCAAATCTGGCTACAATACTTTTAAAGCTAAACAGATTTATCTCATAATTTTGTAAGTTCTATCAATTTCTTTTTACTAAATTTCTTCTGCGGGGGCCTTAGCTTAATGTTTAAAAGTACAAAAAATATTTGTTGAAATTATTTCTAAGTTAAGAAGTTCCCTTCATCCTGTTGGTTCGGGAATTGAATTGCTATCTGAACTACTACGTCGATTGAGAGAAGAGCGAATGAGTCTGATCCTTATTGTGGAATAAGTAAAGTTTTTGATGATCCATGCGTGGTAATAAAAAAGGCGTCTGCACCTGCACGGTCGGCCGTTTGCGGCGGAGATGTAATAATGTAGAAGGAAACTCACGCCCTAGCACTCGGTGAGGGTGGCGGCGAGTTGGAGGAAGTCGAATTCAACTGAGAATTTTTCAACTGCATTAGGTAGTGCCTCTGGGTGGGCTTATGCAACTCCAGTTGTGACAAGGCTTCATCAATCGTAAACCACTGGCGCTTGCGCCCAATGCTGCGTGAATCCTCCCACTCCTCCAGCTCTTTAGTAACGGTCATAACGAAAACCTCCGTGCGATGCATGTGCTCCGAGTTCTATGTTGTTGGGGAAGAAGGAAAACATTTGTAAATCCTATTGCTTTAAACGTAAATTCAAACACAAACTTCGAACACGCCCAGGCAACGGCCCAGCTTGCCAATCACGCCTGCCTCCTCCAAAACTTCGCGTACAGCGGTAACAGATGGCTCCTCTTCGGGTTCGACTCCACCACCAGGAACGATCCAGAGCTCGGGACGACGTGATGAGGTCACTAGGAGAACCTGACAAATATAATGCATCATAATTATGTTACAAATTCATAACTTTCCAGAAATAGTCCTTACCTCGCCCTCCGCATCTGAGCGTACGCAAATACATGCGGCACGTCGTCGAAAGCCATCTTTATCATAGATCCGAGTGGAATTTGGCTTCTCCTTAACCATCTAAAAATTGCAAACAAGAAAAACTGCTTCCTTGTATACAATAAATCAAATTCAAAGTGTTATTATTGGCTTGAAAAATAAAATAATGATCAGGCTATAATTAATTTTATTAAAGCTTAGTTCTTTTAAGACGTCTTTGATCATAATACTTCTTGACACTTAAAGGTGCTTGAAATATCTTGCATCCAACCAAATTCAGTGGAAGTTTCTGCTGTACTTACTTTGGAACTTGTTAGAGAGTTTTTTTTTGGGAAGAGCACGTAAAGCTCCGGCTATAATATATCGTGTGGAGTGAAATTCGAGAAACTCCGTTTTCGTTTCCAATCGGTTACAATATTGGTACAAAGAACGCGGCGGCTGTCTTGCTGGTGCAAGTTCGGTAGAGGGATCGTACTGGAACCTAAGTAAACTGCTCTCAATTGAACGTGCGGAAGGATTAGGGTGCTCGAGGGGTTTGCACTTGTGTATGCCGCTAAACCGAAAACGAAATTTATAAATAATTATCTTTTTGATGTTGCCGGGATTAACTCGGCATCAGTGTAAGCATTTTCGTAGATTTGATTGTTGTCCGAGTTGTAGCTTCTGTAGCCGCTCGAGCGTGTCGCAGGTCTAATTGGAAAATGTTGTTTTTGGTTACGGATGTGAATTCTTGGCAACGTTTTTCTGCAGACAGTTGCAACTGTCTTGCTTAGCTAGAATTCAGATACAGGTTTTCCATTTTCTGTCTTTTCGCTGATTGCACTTCACACATCCACGCAATCCACACTTCCTTTTTATTATAAACGATGCTGCGGTTCCTGGCTTTAGAAATTCACAGAATGTCCACCTTTTCCTCGTTGACGTTTTGTAACCGGAATTCTTTGCTTCTGTTTATGAACAGATTCGTTTTTTGTAGCCCAATTTCCTTCACAGTTTTGGTCAAAGCCGCTTTGTTCAGAATTCCTTTTTCCTTAATTTGGCAATCGGCAATTCTTTTTGCGATTTCGTATGTCTATTCGTAACGTTGCAAAGTGTCAGAAGTGACGAGCTGCGCTACTCGTTACTACTCGTTATACCATAGAATCAACCTTATTCAGGAGTACATTTCTGATCAACGAACGATTGACATATCGCTCGTTCCGCTTTGTTATTTTTCAAATTTGTTGTTGTTTACCAGCAAAAACAAGAAAAATAACAAAGCAGAACGAGCGATATGTCAATCGTTCTTAGATCAGAAATGTACCCCTGAGGGGTACAATGTTGTTCATTATTTTCTAAAATAAATATTTGAATTGTGAGTTTTTACTTTAGATATTCGCCGCGTTATATCAAATGACTGAATGCAAGACACTAATTTAAGATGAAAGTAAGAAAGCCTTTTTAATTTTCTGTTTTCGTTTATCTTCACAAATTAGTAAATTAAGTTAATATTCTTCAATTTTTTATATTTGCCTAATTTGGATAATTGAATTTTGGAAAATTTCGTCCAGTAAAAAATAGAGTTGACTATATTCAATTTGTGAGAGTAAAACATTAAATTTTTGGTTTATTTTTAAAAGTTAATTTTAAAAGTCTATTTTTAAATAAAATTTTTATTTTTAAGATTTTGACATCATTCTATTTTTTACTAGAGAACTGTTCGATAACTCTTGAAGTAAAAGTCTCTATGTTTACAAAATTGGAATTTTTACTTCATTTGAAAATATAATTGATTTTATAAAAAAAAAATTGCATTCCTTTAATTCATATAACGATATATATAGTGTTATCCAGTAGAGCAGTGATTCTGAACCTTATTTCTGTCGAGGTAAACTTTTAACGATTTAAAAATTTGGCGGCACATAAAGAAAAAGATAGATATAAAATTAAAATATAGATACACATAACATACATACATATATAGGTATATATAAATATATATTTTGAAATTTGGTATAAAACAGAAGTAAAAATGCAATAAAACATATAAAGTAGAATAGAAGAAAATACAAGTTTTCACTTCTATCGTGTGGTCATAAGCTCACACAGGGTTTTTTTTATTGATTTAAATATCTATTCCTGTTAAAATAATTTGTACATTATTTTTTTAAAATTATATTATTTAGGGGTACATTTTTGATCTACGAACGATTGACATATCGCTCGTTCTGCTTTGTTTATGTTCTTGTTTTTGCTATTGGAAAATAACAAAGCGGAACGAGCGATATGTCAATCGTTCGTAGATCAGAAATATACCCCTTAATAATTTTAAAATATTCATATACGAGGGTGTTTTAGAGGAAATTCTTGTCTTATTGTAATGTATGCAACAAAAAAGTACGCTCGGAAAAGCCCTGCACATAAATAAAGCTTTAGCTGAGCTTTAGGAATTTTATTTTTAAGATGCTTTCACTAATTGTTCCCAAAGATTTTCTTCCCGAAGATGCATTCACTAAGTTTATTTATATCAAACCTATATAAACTATTCAAAATTATAGCAGCTTATAAAGCTCATTAGACTAACTTTCAAACGATGTAATAATATCTGTATTTCAGAAGGCAAATCGCCGAAACTTGGTAAAGAATGACGGAAATTCATTCTAAAATCCATTATCATCTAACTCAAAATTGACGCGAAATATAGCCGCATATACATTTAATACGCAGGGTTGGCATTTGAGAGGAGTTTTTGGACCTTGTATGTAGTCTACGTTGAAAGCTGTAGAGTACTTTTCTACATGTCGAAAATCTCAACCTTGTCGAAAACTCTTAAACATTCAAGAACTTAAATAATGACTCGTTCTAATATCGTTTTTTTACTCGCGTGAAGTATAGTTTCTACATGTCGAAAACCTCAACCTTGTCGAAAACTCTTAAACAATCAATAACTCCTCTCTTTCTCTTGTTTTTTTTTAGAAATTTTTACTCGCGTCTTATGAATGTATACGAAAGCGAGAGCGCAAGTAGAAATATAATAATACAAGAATTATAGAGGAAGAGTCTTATGACATCGAAATAAGTGACAAAATTAAAATTTATGTATTTTTCATCAAAAAATTTTGTAGCGTTCGTTTGTTCTTATTGTAATTAGTGAAGGTAAATTTTTCGAGTTTTCGACAATTTTGTGTAATCTACTTCAATATGGTTTGGTAGTCTACATGTCGAAAATGTCGAGAACTCGACAAAGTATTCGACATGACAACCCAGATAATACGGATACAAGTTTCCCATATTATGTATCTTGTGCTCTTATAACGTGTCTATTTCCTAACAGAGTCCTCGGTAGGGTAAGGTCTTCTAGCGGACGCTAATAGCATCCATGCTTGTAAACCTCAAAAGGAGCAGCAAGCACATCATTGAGCGTTAAAGAATTACGATAGCGAAGGACACGCGGCTAAGTTGGCACACAGACGGACATTTACTTGTGCGAACGGCTCCTCTCTCTTTGGCGCTCATTCATTCCAAAGGAATGAACAAGATTTTATGCTAATTTTATCACTTCGTGAGACTGTCGCTTCTGTCACCGCAGCGACGGCCCACAAATACCAATAATTTATTAATTTTCTCGCAATGCGTTCGGTTCATTGATGCCTTTGGTGAGGCTCAACAGGAAAACAATTGCAAAGTTTTTCTCCGTGAAGTATGGATGCAACAGGTGGCTGCCCTCCTGTCCGGTCGCGGCCTGACTGGCCGGCGCACTAGCGATGCGCGCCCCGAGTACTCGCAGTGTAGAAGGCGAAAGCGATACCGCTGCCGAAGTGCGATTGTTTGTGGTGCTGCCGACGCTCAAGTAACCTGCTTGGCACGCAAACGCTACCGTGCCGGCTGGTGCACGACTGTCGCGACGACTAACAACAGGTAGCCTGCTGTTGGCCAGCATCGCGCCCCAACCGAAAGTTATGAAGTGAACTAGAGCGAAGGTGCATAAATAATAATTTGATCATTGAGTCGTGATTTATTTGGTTGTGTTGCGCATGGTGCGCCACAGACGGCCGACGTTGAAGGCCCATAAAAGGCATTTGCGTGCAGTGTGGTGCGTTCGTGGTGCTCCCCGCCTTCTTCGTTTTGTCCGAAGCAAAATGGTCCTGCGCTTCAAATCTTCGAACTGTCATAAACGTGAGCGATTTATTGTCAACCTATTGATTTATTTAAGTATTTATTTCTGCAACAAAAACCGAAGGCGACGTCATCGCGCCATCGCGCCATCGCCAGTGCCATCGATATAAAAAAGTGCGAGTTTTGCTTTGTGGGAAATGATCTGGATCATGGGAGCAGGTCTCGCTTCCGGGTCCTGCAAGCAGTCGATTTCACACAACTTTCAGGTTGACGCTGCGTAAGACATTACTACTGCAATCCAATGCACGGAGCGCCGCCTGCCTTAGTGTCTTTTTGGTACTTTTCCAGATTGTGCTCACCGCCTTGCTCACGCCTTGCTACCGCCTCGCTGCCGTCCCGGTTCTCACCATGGGAGCCTCAAGCAAGTGCTGTTAAAAATGTCGCGACACGTCTTTTGGTTGGCTGGCTCTGCCTGTCTTCGGAGCTCCGAAGATATTGTATCCTTGTAATGCTTTTTGCTGATTTCTTAATGCGATTTAGTTTTTGCGCTACCAGCAAACCGTTCTTCCGTCCAGATGAATTATGAAATGATTTCTTCGGTTGTTTTAGTGCCAGTTGCGAGGCGAAAAGGGCGTTGGAGGCACGTTGCGGAAGTGCGAAGGAATTTAACGCTTTCTTGCGCTTTCTTGCGCTTTCTTTTGACTTCGGGTGGGTGAGGCGACTTTGGCTGATAATTAAATGGATTTGCCAGAAGAGTCTTAAGTTGCTTTTTACGCTTTATTGGACCATCTTTATGTAGTTTTGAGACGAAGAAAACACCATGGACTCTCTGTGCCACGAACAGTGCATGAGGAAACTCGTTTGTAACGGAGATGAATGGAAAAATCGGAATGAAATGAGTTCTAAATGAGCTTCATTGTAAATGAGCGATTTTTTATTTGTACTTAAGTAAAATGACGACTGGGTAATACGTCCCTTAATATACTCGTACCATTCACCAGTTTACACTTTGATTCATAAAAATTTAGGTTCAGAGAAAACAGTTTTTTTTCTTCATTTGGCTCGCCTCTTATGGGTCTCCAAGTTAAGTGTTTTTTATATTAAATTCAAGATTCTTTCTGGTATTTATAACTGTAGACTAGCGTTAAGTACGCGCTGGTCCACTATTTGGTCCACGGTGGTGAATAAAATTCCGAGTAACCCAAGTTTTACCATCAGTCCAAAGAGAACGGCTGACCAAAAGAGACCGCGTCTACATGCGAGTACCTTAATACGACGGCCTATGGCCGCTACTGCGCACCGTATGCGATTCTAATGCCGATCTGCACCGTCTACAAGCCTTGCTGCTGCGGCGAAAACTAATTAATGGGATCTTTCATTTCGCCGGCCTCGACATCGATGGCTTGTTAGATGTTTATCAGTGTAAAGTTCGGGCAGCGTATGTCTTCTTCACACGCCGCCGGGTGGACACAAAGCGCCGAAGTGCGCTTCTATCGGTCGGCGGCCATTGGCAGCCACAGGAGGCGGTGTTGCCACTAGCGCTGGGATCATGGTTGAGGTGGCGTAATCTGGAAAAGCTTTAATTAAATACTCATTGACGCATAATTAAGAGATTCGCTTTGCGCAGGTAATTTGCAACTAATGCGCTTTTAACTCGACACTCGGCGCTCGTATCGGGCGACAGCATCTGATTGCATAACGTCGTCGGTGCTCGTTCGGGAAGTGTCCCGGTAGGAATCTAGTGCTTGCGACGCACTTGTGCGAATGCAGAAACCTCGCCGAGGGCAGGGCGCTTATAACGATTTGCTTTTTACATTTCGTTGCTGTTGAGTTTAGTCATTTATCAAAACCTATTAAATGCGGTTAAAAAGCAAATGTTGGCAAAGTTTTCTTAACTAAAGATTAACTTAATTAAAAATTGTTCAATTAAGATTTAAATATTAAGTCTGTTCAATGTTTTATTATGCCGATAAGTAATCAATTTCTTTTCTTTGGCGAGCGCTAAACGCTCCTCCGACCACGCCCCACGACGCGATTAAAGTAAGTAACTTGATCATAACTTGATTTTAGCATTCGATCTTAACAGCATTATCGAATGAAAGTAACTAATAATAATTCTGGTCCTTTTCACTCTTTCGCCTCATTTCTTACTCGCAGTTAACATAAGTTAACGAATTCGTTACTTTGTTAACATTTAACGAGAGCAGAGTAACTATCGTAGTTAAACACTTTCGCTTAAAAAGTAAATGTTGGCAAAGTTTTCTTAACTAAAGATTAACTTAACTAAAAAATGCTTATTTAAGTTTTAAATATTAAGTCCGTTCAATGTTTCATTATGCCTCTAAGTAATATATTTCTTTTCTTTGGCGAGCGCTAAACGCTCCTCCGACCACGCCCCACGACGTTTTAAAGTAACGCGATCATAACTTGATTTTAACATTCGATCTAAACGGCAATATCGAATGAAAGTAACTAATAATAATTGTGGTCCTTTTTACTCTTTTGCCTCATTTCTTACTCGCACTTAACATAAGTTAACGAATTCGTTACTTTGTTAACATTTAACGAGAGCAGAGTAACTATCGTAGTTAAACACTTTCGCATATAAAAAGAATTCCTTAAAAGTAACTGTAATCACAACGTTATAGAGAACAATATAGTATGTATATTAAATAATATCTAAATATATACATCGTAAATATTTCAAAATTTTAGTTATCTTCAAGCTCATTAACCTTAAAAGTGGACAACTTCGCAAAGACCACCTTGTACCAAAGTTTATTGACCCAAGAAAGGCCCACCCCCTTCTCCCCTTGTTTTCAGATTGAATTGAGTTCGCATTAATTTCTTGTGATTTATTTCTTTTACTTTACTTTTTTTACTCTTCTCTTCTTCTATGTAGAACTGCTTCCGGCTGATACTTAGGCTTATGCACGACAATGAAAGTTGAAAGTTTAGTGTTCAAAGGACTGCTTAAGAAAATGTCGGAGGAAAGAATGCGCCATCAAGATCTACGCAGTAGAATAAGTTGTCTCTCCAACTCTGTGAGCTCCCATTTTAATGGTGCTTTTCCTTAAATACCAATCCATTTCGTCGGTACCAATGTTTTGTCTTATCTGATTGCAAATGATGTGAATTGGCGTGGATAACCGCCATGTGCCGTGTCCTCACCTCTCGTGAATGTGTTGGGTTGCGATGGCTGAACATCGATCGGTTGCCGCGTATCGGCTCCGCATGTTATCGCCCACAACAAACAGCGACCCACTCATGCATCGGCCTGCATGCATAGCCGCGGACCGTTCCGGCGGCGAGCTGCCTATTTGCATATAAGCATTTATTCGCGCCGCGGCTGGTCCGGAGGGCCGGTCTGGAATACCGGTCTGGAGGGGTGTTTGCCACCGCTTCTGAGCAACATCGCCGATGTTGTATTGAGGAACATCGCTCCTGCGCGAATACCTCATTAAATCACCCACCTGCCGCAACCGCAGCAGCACCAGCAGCAGCAGCAGTTGCCCGGATGCTTGGAAAGTGCGTGCCGGCATCACTGACGCAGTGTAGAGAGCGCGGTCGCGTCCAGCAAAGTTAAGATCCACAGTTTTCCCCCTCCTCCCCTTATTCACATTCGACCATGATACCCATTACATACTGTCTCTTGCCCGGGCCAGTTGTTTTCAACGTGTCGACTGCAGTTCATGCGCTAAAGATTCCAGCTCTTCAGACCTCATTTACCGACAATTGCGACCAAGATAAACATTGCTAAGTATTTTATTGTTAATAGTTCATTTGCGATTGATACTCTAACGGATTATATCTTTGCAGCAGGATTTGCCCATGCCCGGCCCAGCCCAAAGTGGCCGAAGCGTGGCTTTTGCGTGGGACTGTGCTCAAGCCAAGATGCGGTCGGTGCTGCTGCTGCTGCTGCATGCGGAGCAGGCTGGTGTCAAGTAACCATGCGATGTTCTCTTCACAACTGAAGGATGAACTGACCATAAATCGTTGCCTTGAGGCCGTAGTTTCTCGAGCGGGCCGCAGCAGTGTGGGATGCGTTTGCAACGGATGCACCGCATCCAGCCGCATGGATCACACCCGTATGGCGTGCCAATGTGCAGCATGGGTTTTGGCGGAAGACACCCCGGCCCAGGATGCAGGCGCGCTTAGCCATGCGGACAAGTTGCCGAGGTGCGATCCCGGCTAAAATATGCACGAGTAGCACGCGATAGCTCTGCTCTTATTGAAATGCTGCGGCAATTAATGCCCTGATTGAGGTGCAAACTGTTACCACTCAATACGTTCGATGTTATCAGTGCGGCTGACCACCCGCCCGGCCGCCCGGTCGCCCGCTCGTCGATGCCGGGGTTGCGCGACCGATGCCGTGGTGCGGCGGCGCTGCGCGGGAAGGTTGGCAGCTCGATTTGAGGCGCCAATTTTTTATCGTCGCCGGATTTACGATTGCGGGAACTCACGTATAATGTGCAGAATTAAATCTGATGTAAGAAGCCAGTGTTTGCGAAACGCCGGCGAAAAAGTGCTTTGGATACACTGTGTCGAAAAAACCGAATCTGTGCCAAGAATCTTTGCTCCATGATGCTTTTTCTGCCTCTGCGACATCGACATCGGCGACTGCGGCTCGGGCAGCGACGGCGACGGTGATGGCGGCGATGGCGGCAACGATGTTCATGAATTCAAATGTACGCATATTCTCGGTGAAGATTGGCGGGGCCTGTTGTAGGAATATGAATGTAAAGTTTCTTGAATTCAGCTACTCTTGGCATTATTTCGGCACACAATGGTTGCAGAATGCGAATGGTCTACCCAAAATATCTTTAAAGAATTTTAAGTGAAATTAAATTTAATTTAATGAAATTAATAAATTAATAAGGCCGAAATCATCCGAAATCATCCTCCATTTTCTAAGGTTAGAATCGTTTTCGTAGTGGCCAAACAATTCACCGAACTCCGAAAACAATTTATCGATATCGATTCAAGGTTCTGGACTTGGCTAAAAACTCAATCTAGAGAATCTTGTAAACTCCGTGATCCCGTCTGTGGAGAAGAGAAAAATCATTTTCTGAGCGGTATCCACTCAGAATTTATTCCACTGTGCCCCCTCCCTCCTTCCCTCCCCCCCATGCTGCCTCTTATACTGTTGCACCAACAACACACAATTTTTGGGTTTTTATAATCTGCGGAGTTGGCTCAATGGTCGATCGAGTCTTGTGTTTCGGCAAACAACCCACTTAACTAATAATGTGCCCTGCTGCCGCTGCTGCCGACCCCACCGCCCCTTCTTGACCAGGCGCTCCACTGCTGCCGCCCTAGACAGGATATTGGCGGCGGATTTCCCGGCAATTTTTTCTCATGTGATTTTAATATGCATAACGAACAATTTTTTAAAGAGCCATTCACCGAGTGGCATGGAAATCGGCTCGTTTGGCGCGGCGGCTGTTGAGACACCACGGACTGTGTCGCTCCTTGTCGACACTGTAACCACTCGGTGAGGGGCGCGACGTGCTGCCAGTGCCAAGCATCGCACAGGCCAGAATGACCAGAAGAAGTCAATGAAAAAGTTTCCACATTGAGTCGCATTCTTGGCATTGAGCTGCACGTCAAACGGCAATGAGGAGACAATAAAGCAAGCAAAATTTGGCCACTTTACTTTGGAAAGCAGCAGTTTTGCACGTCTTTAAGAGCGGCGCGATTTGTTGCTCAATATTCGAGGCAACGAGTCGTTTCAAAGGGACAAGAGGGCACCGTAATCCCGAGATCGATGAAGTCCTTAAACAATGCTTAATTATTGCTCTTCCTCCGGCAATTGGAAACATTTGCCAATGCAACATCGACGACGCACGTGGTTAGAACAATTGTTTTTCAATTAAATATGAATTTCACCACAATTGCCAGATTCCAAGGCCTCCCCGTGAACTCCACAGCCACACGCGAAGTGCACTAACGGCGGCGACTGCTTCGTGGGTGAACGAAACAAATGAAAACATCACCCTTAATTGCCACGAACGCTGAATCAATGACTCTATCGATTGCCAAAACCAATTTGATAGAAATTATTTTCACACCAGCAGCAGCTGAAGGTGCAAGAAAAAGCAGCAACAGACACCAAACAACAGAGACGACGACAACAGCGATAACGACTGCCGACTGCCGACAACCGCCCGACATGTTTTCTTCTCACAAAAGAGAGGAAAGCGTACGGAAAATGGAATGTGCAGAGATGAAAGAATAACGCAGTGTAGTCGTACATCTTCCTCTGCCCTCTCTTCTCTTCTTCTCCTTCTATCTTCTCGTTGCACATACTCCGGCACTTGGAGTTATTAGAGCCCTCATCACACACACACACACACACACACACACGTTCCACATAATCGCACTCGCAGTAGTACGTTATTCATTCGGCTTTCGTGCTTTAGAGAAACGCGCTAAATTGCAACGATATTTCTTGGTCGTCGCGGCGACTGACTCGGCGAATGCTGTCGTCTCGGTTTGCTTGTGGTTGTTCTTGCTTGCTGTTGATTGTTGTTAATTATTGTTGTTGTGCAAGTGTTATGACATCGCGGGCAATTAAATTAATTTCTGTTGATGCTCAAAGATTTGCAGCAAAAGTAATTGTTGCTGATGTTGCAGTCTGCGGACAACCGCACGATGACAGCCGCGGCTGTTGTCGCACTTTCTGGGCGGGTGGTTCGGTGGGCGGGAATGGGTGGGTTTGCCTTTCATGGGAACCACGAAATGGGCGGAAGGCCGCAAGTAAGCATTAAACGTATACTAGGAGTATTCGTATCAGGAATTATGTTTGTCAACAAAGACAAAAACTTTTCAAATGAGTTCATGAAAAATTCTGAAATCAAACTGAAAATTTCTGAAATTAAACTGAATTTCTGAAATCAAACTGGAAAATTCTGAAATTAAACTGAAAAATTCTGAAATTAAACTGAAAAATTCTGAAATTAAACTGAAAAATTTTGAAATATAAATAAAAAATTCTGAAATTAAATTGAAAAATTCTGAAATTAAACTGAAAATTTCTGAAATTAAACTGAATTTCTGAAATCAAACTGGAAAATTCTGAAATCAAACTGAAAAATTCTGAAATTAAACTGAAAAATTTTGAAATGTAAATAAGAAATTCTGAAATTAAACTGAAAAATTCTGAAATTAAACTGAAAAATTCTGAAATTAAACTGAAAAGTTCTGAAATGCAATTGAAAAATTCTGAACTATAATTGAGAAAGGTGTAGACGTAACGTCACGTAAAGTTAACTCTTAACTCGTTGTTAGATGTCAAATGTCTATGCCAAACGTTCGAATGATTCAGCATTTCTCTCTAAAAGCGCTCAAGGCAACGATGCCCAAGGTCTTCAAGGACTCTGTAGTATAAAATATCTTCTTTACAGTTGCTTTAAGGATTGCTATAAGGCTTGCTTTTTCTCTGTGCGAACATTTTCTTAAATTGACCCGTCCGCAGCGTCTGTATCTTAATATAAATCAATTTTGGAGCGAAGCGAATGGTGGAGTTTCCTTTTTATGCATGCGAAAGCAGGCCAGTGTAGCGCCGGGCAGGGCAGGGCAAGGAAAGGCAGTGTACAAAGCCATTCTCTTTAGAGAAGAAGACATTTGAAGCAGAGGCTGGCGGAAGTCTGTAGACAAGACGAGGTCGTTCTAAATGGAAAGCGATGAAGTGAAGTATTTCAATTGCAACGATTCCACTTTGCGAATACCGAAGCTCGACGCGGGGATGGCACAAATGCCATGTCAAATTGAAAGGATAATTCGCCCGCAAACGCCCCCCGGGATGACAGCTTGAGAACGCCTTCGAATACGAGCCGACAATTGCCTTGGTGCAGCGCCAATCCACTGAAGCTGATGTCGCCCCACCGCCGCCGCCGCCACCGCCGCCGCCCGGCAGCCAAGGCACATGCATGCCGGCAACCTCGCGTGTGGCTCACGTACTCACAAGTCAAATTTACTTGGAGAATGTGAGCTGATTCGTAAGAATTCGTAAGAAAGCCGTAGAGACTGATTGCTGCAGAACGATTTAGGACTCGTAGGATGCAGGATGCGGATGCTGGATGGTTAGGAAACCATTTCGTTGTCTGCCAGTGGGAAAAATTCATCGACTTCTTCTACTTCTTCCTCCTCTTGTTCCCATGAATTTGGAGATTACTTAGTAAGTAAGTGTTTACTGAGTTTAACTGAATAATTTCAACAGTACGACATTATTTTTCCTTCGTACGATGATGATTAAAAAACCCAAAAGACTCGAAGAAATAATAGTGCAGAATGTGTACCAATTTTGGTTGGGTTTATTACTTCATGACCCAACCGTTTGCTGGGATTTTTTTCACTTTGTCAAATCCGAAGGTATTGGATTTCGTCTTGAGTTATTGCAGCCGCACAAGAAATATACGCGCACGCCGTTAGATATTAAAACGTGGCACACATTCCTCAAATGCACTCACACACGGACGCACTTGTGCCAACATTGGCCCCTTGGCCACCGCAGTCCCTTCTGCGACACTGTATCGGCACACCGTCGAGGCCCATCCAGACGCAAGTTAACCGCAAACGAATCTACTCCACACACTTCGAGACGAGATAAATCGTCATCGTCCTTCTTGCTTCTGTCGTGGGCCATTTCGTATGCAGCGCAGTGCCGGCGCATACTTTTTCGACATATTGTCCGTGTGCGTTGTTACTGCGCTCCTGCCACGCAAGGCTATGCCGCGTGCCAAGGCAAGGCGGCGGAACCAGTCGCCGACGGACACACAAACCTAACAGAACCTTAAGTTATGGACCAACTTCCGACAATCGGCAGAGCACCTACGAAAAATGCACAACTCCAACACAGCAACAGACGCACCAACACGAACAGCAGCAAAGAAACAATGTACGCGTTGCCAACACAACATAAACACAATAACAATAACAAAACCAAGAAGAGTAGAGCACCAGAAAAAAAGAGAGCAGCACCGAAAGCATGAAAAACGAGTCCTACGAAAACCGCATGCAGTCAAATGCACGATCTATGTGATTTACGGGGATGCGGAGAGGCACCGACCCATTTGGGAGAACTGTTGAGGCAGGTCCTGGCGTGGTAGCGGCGGCGAGACGCAGCCATGTGCCAGCTTTGCCGCCAAGGCTGACGGCGCGCTGCTGCCGTCTCCATAATAAATTTCTTAACCACGTCCCGGCATGTTGTGCGGCACTGCAGCGCCGCTCGACGCATTGCACCACTGAGCGGGTTCAGTTGGTCCACCAGCGCCGCCACCGTAACGGCCGACAAAACGAAACGAAACGAAACGGCTCGAACTCGAACGCAGAAAACAAAAAAATGGAGAAAAGGCACACAAAGCTGAAAGCATCCAGAAGCCAACAAAATGGAAACCAAAGCCAACAATTCAAATATTCACTTAAAGCGGTTGACAAAGTCGCAAACCTTGTTCAGTTTAGTCGCAAAGTTTTGTTAAGTTCGTTGAGTTTTCGAAAGATTCGGGGCCGACCGCAGGCAGGAACGCAAGAGCGACGGCACGGTGGCCTCGGACTGGCAGCGCATCACATTCAGAGCGACCGCAAAAACGGGCCATTTCGTCCGTTTGCCGAAATTGCCAACTCTGTAACATCGCACCACCTTCCCGGCCCCCAGCAAACGGCCCCCCACGCAAACGGGCTGCCATGCCACCACTTGCACCAGCGACCAACGGGTGAAAAATTTGCGGTCACACAAAGGAAACGGAAACGGAAACGAAACCTGAAAATCAGAGGAATCTCATCTCATGAAGTATTCATGACTGCTACGCGACTTCAGTGTGTCTGTGTGTCTCCGCAGGATGTGCGCCGAGGCGACGACGAGGAAGCTGGACGAGGTGTTTCTTCTGGTTGCTTTTGGTTGATCAAATTACTTTGGAATGAATTTGTACACAAAAATGTACAAATTCAGTTCGTTCGGTGGACTTGGCGTGGACCGGGCGTGTTTTGCGTGACTCTCAGTTGTTGGAGAAAGGGCTAAATCGAAAAAATTAACTCGACAGCAGCCTTCTGCGGCAGTCTTTGGTGCCTTTAAAGAAGCAATAATGAAACGAGATAGAAGAAATTGGAAAATGCTCAGATCGTGGAACGAAACTAACCAGGATTCGGCAGTCTTCTTAGGCAATCTTTGGCAAATCTTTCTTGACTTCAATTTGCCAGAACTAAAATCGAAATTAACAAAGCCAATTTGAAGCGACACAGCAAAGGCCTGGGCCACAAAAAAATCGCCACAAAATTGAAGAACAATTGCATACATTTTCAAAAGAAATTAACACGATTCAACATTATCTTATTATCTATTTTTTTAGCTCTTTAATTATTTGCAATATACTCGTAACCATCTGAATAAAAGCAATCAAAGAGGCCGCTTAATTTCATAAAATATGCTTAATTATGGCATATTTTTTGTACTAAGCAATGGCTAAAGTCTCAAATATAATCGAAAGTTGGCGAGTCTTCTGGCTCCGCTCCGGCCAATACAAAAATAAGTTACGAAATTAGTGCCGAACCGTGCTCGGGGGGATCGGGAGCTTTTCCGCTAGTGGTCATTCTTTATAGTTACGTCGCGGACTGGCTTAACGACTCCGGCGATTCCTGGAAAAAAGCGAAATTCTCTCGCACGCATTAACAGCTCGTTGGGCATCCTGTAGGGGGTCCCGGTACTCGGTGCTAGCGCACGGAGGAGTGGCGCTTTGCGGCTCAAAAGCCGGGAAGGGGGCGGTTGTTGAGGCCAGTGCCGCATCTGTTGAAGAGCCCTATTATGATATCATTTTACAGCTTGCAGAACAAGGAGACCCAGCGGGCTCCAAGGACTCACAGCGGGCTGGGCCGTCTGAGTGCGGCGAGGAAGGTGCGTCCGCAAGATGCATTCTGGCTGATGGAAAATCTCGTTCCAGCCGGCAAACGCTGTGACAATTAATGTTGCCGATGAGTTCTTAGTTTAAACGCATGATGTTGGCCTCAGTCGTTGTCGCTGTTGCTGTCGCTGTCGCTGTTGTTGTCGCTGTCCTTGTCGCTGTCCTTGTCGCTGCTGTTGTCACTGCCGCTGCCGTTGTTCTTGACCTTCCCCCACTTAAGAATTATTGTTATTATATTCCTGAGATAAAATCTCTTGTCGATTCACCGAGAGCAGCCACAAGAGCGAGCGCAGCAAGCGATTGCGGTAGCAGGGCGAGTACCAGCGACAATAATAATAACGACAACAGCAACAACAACACATGATTTACTGCATGAACAGTAACGATTCGTTGCAGCGTTGAAGAACACCGAAATCCATTCGGACAACAAACGGCTGGACCATGGCTTTCGCAGAATGTGTTGGGTCCCTGGAAACGGATCGAGGACGGACGTCAAGTATCAGCACGGCGGACGGACAGAATTAAAAATAATTATAATTGCTCCCACGACTTTCTGTTCCGGGAATGTCGCCGCCACTGCAGCCATTCTGTGGTCAACGAATTTTAATGAGATTCTCTGGCGCTCTCTGACTGCGGCCCGGGCTCGCTGATTCGGACTCGGTCTCGGTCTCAGTCTCCGTGTCGGGGCAGGACCTCGAGCTCGCCAGGTTTCTTCTCGCCTATTAATTTCAGGATTTTATTTTGTGTAACAGCATTTTTTGTTTGTTTTATTTGAATGCTGTCATTTGATTAATTGACGTCGTTTAATTACGATGACGACGTTGCCAGCGATTATGTATGTTGTCGCGCTCTTATCTCGGCTCATTTATCGTCACGAAAATTATGTGGACAGCTGCGGAGTTCTTTATGAGGTGTCGGTCCTTCCGGCGGGGCCGTTGGGTCTCCCGAACGGCCAGTCCTATTGCAGTCGCTTCCAGAAGGAAGAATAAACCTTTAAAAAAGTATATGCGCATAAGCGGTATTTTATTACGCCTTCTTTAAATTAAATAAAATTCGATTTGAGTCAGAGAATAAAGCGGTTTTGCTTCCGTTTAGCGCAAAACTGGTTTTCGCTGCGAAAACCATTATACAACCAATAAAAACCGAGAAATCCATTCTAAAACCATTAAAATTGTCGTTGGAAAGTTAGCACAAAACCAAAAAGATTTCAGGTTTTAGCAGTTTTCAACTCTGTTTCAAAGTTTGAAAACTAGATGTCAAAACCTTGCCGCTTTCTATAGTTAATATGGTAGAGAGAGTACACAATAGTACACAAGAGATAAATATTGTACACAAAAATATTTTAACAAAATTAACCAACAAAACAAAATATTAGTTGTGCCTACAACAACAACAACAGCAGGGGCGAAACCCAGAAAAACCAAAAATTAAACCAGTTTTGTATGGAAACACTTGATTGACACTTGTCGATATTCGAAAGCCTAAACCAAAACCATTTTATGGATATACCGCTAAAAAGAGTACAATTTGTCATATGAGTTTATAGTAATCATATAATTCAGAAGAAGTTTATAAATCTTCAGAGCAAAATTCCAGAGCAGCGACGATAGGACGGTAGGACTGCAGAGAAGCTTCAATCTCAAAGTCATTGAATTGAAGAAATCTACCGTAAGTTGAAGGAAACCTTTTTACCTCTTTCAACAAAGAAGTTATGATGATTATGATAATGATAGAGGTTTGAGGTTAGGATGAGCGGTTTCCACCTTGTTGATTGCGCGGTCATTAGCTGCTATCTTCATGATATTTGGCATTTGAAGTGTCACCCTGTGATATTGCATTGAAAGAAGTTAAGTAGAACTGATATAAATGTGATGGGAACTACCACTCCTCTTAGTGTATGGTATCTCTTTCCAGCAACGGCAGCCGCATCATCAATACCGAGTTCTATGTAGACGCGGCTGATTACGAACAACGAGACGGAAGCATTTTTTATGTAGCTCCTACTTGAACTTGTCATTCCTTCAAACTTGGCAAAAGACGCGCTTTGCATGTTGGCCATTCCGAGGCTGGCTCGAATCGGCCAGCTCATTTGTTGGCCGCTGCGGGCAGCAGCTTCTGATCGTTGATAAGAAACAAAACTCATGGAAAAAAATCTACTTTCGCAGACGTACGAGTAATAAAAATGCCAGAAGGGACATTACGAAGGAGGCTGTCGAGACACTGCAGGCACGCATGTTGTGTGTGTGTGTGTGCATGCCGGTCGGTGCACAGCTAGTAGCCACCGCTCATAGTTTGTGTCAACAAAACATCATCCGGTTTCGTTTTTTATCCTAACACTTCATTCCGCAGCCTCCGCGTCATCACTGCGTCCGAAGCAGCTCCCACACGGCCCGCGGAGCAGCCATGCCAGCTCGTCATTCATGCGCGTCCGCCTTGGTGTTGGTGGATGGTTGTTGGTCGTTGTTGGTCGTTGTTGGTCGAGTGTTGTCTGTACATGAGAAGCTGAGTGCAGTCCAATCGGGTTCTTCCTGCACTTGAACTTGCTGTGGGCAGTTGTTGTTGTTGCTGTTGTTTTGCTTCTGCTTGAACCGTGTTTTTTATCGTCTTCTCTTTTTCTTTTTTCTTTTTAAATGACTTTCTTATTTACTGCTGCGTATGAGTTTTTGTCAACAGCAGCGACCGACCGACAGGGGCCGACCATCGTTGTTGTTGTTCTTATTGTTGGTGGCAATGGCTATTAATTCATTCAGCGCAATTTATCACTTTTGGTTGTTTAACACATTAACAATGTTTTCAAGAAAATCGGCTGTCATGTCATTCCTGAAGCCGCTGCGCTGCCAATGTCGTCTCTTCCGCTTTGGTTGAACTTTGACAGTATGTATATAACGTATGTATATGGTCTGGTAGAATGGTCTCGCCGGAAGAAGGAAATCAGCTGTTTTGATGATTGCCAGCTTCTGAAGGAAATAGACTTAATTAGCAGACGTTATTATCGTTATCGATATTATCGTATAACTTGTCCAGCGAGCTCTTTTATAAGGTCGAAAATTGATACGAATTTGGCCGCAGCGCGAAATATCGCCGTAGCTTATCTCATTAGATACGATAACGCCAAAACTAATTTCGCAGAGAAGAAAATAGTGGCTCTCGTTCGCATCCACAGCCGCTGTGGCAGGACTCTGCAGTCCCAATCCTCGGCACGTGCGCCTGGATGATGCATTTCGGCGCATATTAACAAATGACGTACACGATAACTATTTGTTGTTACTAATTTTGCCGGTGCCGAATTGAATTTATGAGCCGCGCGGGTCTTTGTGTGCGATAAGCGCACGACGGCCAGTGTTTGGCCAACATTTTTCAATCGCTGAAGTTGTTGTGGTTGTTGTGGTTGTTGTGGTCGTTGTCGAGGTCGCTGTCATTGTCGCTGTCGCTGTCGCCGAGCGGATGCAACTTTATCTCGGCGCAGATGCTGGCAGGAACAAGTGTTGCGGCATTTAAAGTGTAACGACAACGCTTTTTCACCAATGGATCACGTTGTGCTGGCCTTAAAAGGTTTCCTGCCGGACCCCCCCCCCCTCGCCCCTTCCCCGTGTCCAGCTGCCCCGCAAGTGACAAAGTGTTTGTGTCCCTGCTGCAGCTTGTACCGCTAATACGCACGCCTACTCAGCGCTTAATGACACGATCAACGGGCGCACGAAGGAGCCGGTCCCGAGACGCGGATGTGCCGTGCGCTCGAAATGAGAAAGAAGCTCTTTGCATTAGCTGCATAATTTATCTCAGCCATTGCGTTCCCTGCCGCGCACCAGCCGATCGGAATCCAACTGCCTGCGCCAGCGATCCTCCGCCGCCGCCGCCCTCGAACGTAAGGCCAAACAGGTACGAATGCGATCGTCGTTGTGGCGGCGGTGGTGGCTGCTGAAATAGCCTGCACCTGCGGAGCTGCGGCCGCGCGTCTGCAGCGATCTTCTTCCAGAAGACACGCAGTGGCTGTTCGAGCCTTGTTTGTCGCCACAGCGAGCAGCTTGTTTCGAGCAACAAGTGCAATTATTGCGAATTCCGCGATTAAAAAAGTAGCTGCTCCAGTCTACGCATGTGCGTGGGGAGCAGACCGTCGCCCGGTCGTTCGCCAACGCTCGCCGCACCAACGCCAACCCGTAGGTAGGTAGGTAGACCGAGCCAGGGTTCCTGTTGGCCGGCCGGCCGGGTGGGGCAAGGCGAACACTGGTCCACGTAATAACAATAATAACGAAAATTCCGGACAGTTTTCCTGCTGCGTTGCAACGCGACTCGCTGGCGGAAGGCGTCGTTGTCTGGGCGGCTGCGTCGTTCAGCCGTTCGACTCGATTCGGCTGCATTGGGCTTAAAGAAATATTTTAATTCTGCGAATGGCAAACAGCAGAAACAGGTTCTCTGCAACGGCAGAGTCCATAAAGCCAGTCTTGGCAGGTGCTCCATTTGTGCGTGCGTGCGCGTGCGCTTGTGTTTCATGCGTTGTATTGACGCGTTATTGAAAAATGATGTCCGAAGGAATGCTGCCGTCTGCAGTCGACGAACAGACGATGAAGATGTTGATGAAGCTGGCTGCTGTTGTTGTTACTGCAGTATACGCGCCTACGCAGCACGACCGTTGGTCGCTGAGGGGGGCAGACAGACTGAAATGAATTATTCGGCAGGCTGCAGTGGATTGATTATGGAAGGTTGAAATCGATTCGCGAGGCACGCCGTGAGCCGGTTGCAACGATTTCGGCGTACACTGCGAATATTAAACACAAAATGTTCAAGACTGATCGCTATCGCTATAAGATTGTGATACGTTTTTATGTGCTATACCTGAAGGCTTTTAACGGGGGGGGGGGGGGAGGTGATAGATGCAGAATAGATATAGAATATTAATATTTTGTGGCAATCGCGATTAGTAGAATGCATTTAAATCTTCCCGTAAAATGGTACGCAGTTTTCAGCCCTGCATCAGCTATCAGCTGATAGCTGTCAGTTCTTCGTGCCCTAAATCATGAATCGTGCTTTGCTTTTACTTCCTGTTCTTCTTTTGATTTGTGCCCTAGTTCTTTTCTCAATAAAGACGCGAATAAAAATTAAAATCGGTTTAATTTTCAACATTAGCGCTGTCAGGCTAACAAGTACGTCATTATAAGAGTTACTATATGCCGTCTATTAAGAGTGCGATAACATGCATTAATTCATCCAATTATTTGCACAAAATCGCTAAGTGTCGATGCTGTCTCGTGCGGCCTGTGGCGGTGGGCGGCGTCCGAAATTGTCGGCGGCATGATTGGAAGGTTCTGCATCGCACGCAGATACGCAGAGGCGGCTAATTTGGGTCGTCTGTTGTAGCGAGTTGTTTACAGTCAGCTCATGCTAATACAGTTTACGGTCAAACAAACGGACTTGTTAAGCTAAACAAAAAGGAATAGTCGTGCGCCCGTCTATGACGGTTACAAGGCTGGATTGACGGCTCACTTGCCGGACAGAATGATAAGCAGGTGCAAATGTCAATCATGAGAAAACCTCAAGCAAACAATTTTTATGCCAACTAACTTTTTATAAAGCTCTCTTCTTAGTGGCTAATTGTTTTGTGTCCCCTCGTTCAGGTTTTCGCCATGTCCTGGTGGCTCCGAAATACTACAGCAAATATAGAAGTTTTTTTAAAAAAAAACATCTATGAACTCACAAGGTGTATGCGTATATTTATTATATCGCCGTCTTAGAGCAACAATTTTTTTTACCAAATTTGGAATTTTATTTAGAACTGTCTCTATATCACCAAAACTCTCTCTATGTCTCCAAAACTTTCGCCTTGACTGGCTGCATGTATTTTAATCCGGCCCTGGACATTGTTCCTTCTTGAAATCATAGCAGTCTCATTGTTTTTCTCTGAAAAAAATGAAGAATAAAAATTAAACATTTCTCAGACACAAAAAATGTCACTCAAATTTAAAAGTTTTCGCAAAATTGTTTCGCTTACAGACACACACGCACACGTGCCACACACCCATTAGAAACAACTAGTGTTCGCTTATCACGTGACTCAAATTTAATGAATCCGATACACGAGCGCGACGGCAACAACGCGACGAACATGTCATGTCTCAGGTTCCTTGCGTGGTGGTGGCGCGGCAGCTGCCGCCTGGTGCTCGGAGCACTGCGCCTACCGTCCGCCGCCGGGGGAGTGGCAGGTGGCCGGGTGGCCGAGTGGAGCGTCTGATCGGGGATGGCTTGGCAGCAGCTGCAAATAAGTTGGTGACATTTTGTTTGTTGCGACAATACTTTTTCCGTTTCGTTGTTCTAATGAAACAAATACTCGCTAGAAACACAAAATACAATTTTTAATTAAACGCAACGTTGTTGTTGTTGTTGTTGTTGTTGTTGTTGTTGTTGTTGTTGTTGTTGGACTGCTCTGGTCTGGTCTGGTGGTTGGAATATGGCGAAATGTTGTGGCGCGGTGAAGGGTTAACAACTTGAGGAGGTGGTGGAAGGGGGGGGGGGGGGAGGGCGGTGAGGTGTGTATTCAATTAGATAGTAAAGCTCTTATTTACTGAAGCTTTGAGGTCATGCCTCTTCTTGCAATTTTTCCGTTTGGGATGTGACTTTCATGCGAAATATGCGGCGTTCTGGGCCTTGGAGAGGGCCACCTCTCCTCCTTTGACAGTTCTTGCTTGAGGTGGTGACGTGCGGCATGGCGTGTTCAAATCATGCACTAATTTGTTATTCGCCAGAGCTCGGAGCGGTCTATTTGGGCTGTGAAGTAGAGCATAACACCTTCCGTCGAAAGGGGCAACAGTCCCCCCTCATCAAAACGGCCTTTTCTGAGCCTTGCGAATCTCTCAAATTTCACCAGTACCTGCAGATCGCCCACAGCGAGGTTTTCGCGCATGGAAACTGTTACCAATGTTTGCGCCTTCGGCAGTTATGGGTACGTCCGCGTCTGAAAGCGGCATAAGTACGACCGGCACTTCGGATCACCTGAATTGCAATGCGCTCTTTGAATTCTGATTCCAACGAATGGTAGGTACCGACAGAATCGCACAATAAATCTGTCTAGTCGTTTCGGTTGCACCAACGCGGCTGCATGCGTGTCCGTGAGTGTAAAGCTCTGTCGGCAACCCGCAAATTCTGTTGATCTTTAGCAGCAGATCAGCGGTCGAAATGATTTTAAAGCCATTTGCGGCGGACCTGCCAAACGGAAGGCCCTCGAAACACCCACCAGTGCAGCGTTTGACAAGCGACTCTTGACCGTGCCGCAAACAATGACTACACTCGCATGCCTCAACAGCTACTGCGGCTGCCACACGCCCGCCTCTGTCGGCCCAGCCGGAGATCGTGTGCTTGTAACGTGCCTTCGGGGGAGCTAACAAATCTCCGAAACCGGAGGCAGAGGAAGGAGCAGCGGCAAGATCGAAGGAATTCAATTGCTTGGCAAGCTGTACCGTGTTTGTCGGCGCACGATACCAGAAGTAAACGACGCGCGGCTTCCTCTGACGCGCCACTTTATCAGACTGGCAGAAGTAGTCGAGTCGACAGGCCGCGGCCGCTTCTTAAACCGAAAAGGTGAAAAAGTGTAGGTGAAAAAATGGAACAAAGCCTTTCCGCAGACACACACACACACAAGGACACTTGTTCATGAAATATTTATTACGAATTGTTGTTGAAATGCTTCGGCAGATTTATGGAAGGACGCAGCATCTTTGCATCGCGGCCTGCATGAAAACCCTCTTCTCACGATTATTGTCGGAAATAATAAAGGACACTCCTTTCTTGCCACCGACGAATTCGGTTCAGCCATCAGGATGACAGTCATCTCTCCGCAGTCGTTACATTTCGGAGTCGCCTAAAGAGTCGGCTGACCAATAAAATTACATTCGTTCGACATTCCAGACTAGGCCAGACCAGACCGTGTTTGCGACCAAAGAAGGAGCAGATTATTGAGTTCGACCCAGCCCTCGGAGCATCACCTGAAGTCGTAACCAATTTTCGCAACGAATCGAAATTGAAATAATATCGACCATGACCACTAGCAGTCCTGCTTGACTGGAGGAGGTCAAGCGCTGGGAACTTCAGAAGTGGTGGCTGAAGACGGTCAGGTCGAGACAGATTGAGTTGAAGAACTTGCCCCTTTGAAGGCTAGATAAAGGGAAGGACTCAAAGAACTTTAAACACTTTAAAATCTTAACAGTTTTAAACTATTTCACAGAACAGGACAAAGAGTATTTGCTCCAAAGAGTATCGCCCGTCTTAGGCCGTACCGAATTCGAATTTGTTTGAATTCTTTGATTCTTGAAGGCAGGAGTCTGTCTAGCAACGAATGGGATTCTGTTTAGCCGAAGAGAACATTCCGGCGAGTATGCACGGTCAGCTTCAAATATCAACTCATTATAAAGATTTCGGCACGAAAGCAGATGCCCTTCGCGTAGCCGGTAGTCTCAAAATCTTGTTTATGGGGCTCTGGTGGTGATTACTTATCGCGTCAGTTTTTCGAAGTGATGAGAAAAATTTGCACAAACTGAATTGAACGGACCGAAACAGCAACGCAGCGAAATTCGCCATCAATGTTCGCAACCGATATTCAATCCGATCAAACGATTGCGGAGAAATCGATTGCGAAGTGGATAAAATCCGGCACTCCCGGACGACAGTCGACGACTGGGGTGGAGAAGACAAAGCCAAAGAAGGCTCGTCGAATGCGTTCCAGTGATTGTTTGTCAATTAGTCGACTGCTCCGTGCAGCGGCGGCGATCGGCAGAAGCAGTAGTCGGCGGCGAAAACACCGAAGTGAAATACCATTGAAAGCAAACGAATATGTACCACCGACATGTACCGCGTCGAAGGTTTTATCGGTTGCTTTGCTCCCGCAGCCCGCAGCGGGGGAAGTGCGGGCCGATGCGCCCAACGTGGCCAATTATGTTTTGCCGCGATTGAGAGCTTGTTAGCGGGCAAATCGCTGCCGATAATCGAATCACTCGGGCAGGCCCAGTCAAGTGTAAAATTATTTAATTCCAAGAGCAATCGGAAGCTAAGCGGCTGCACCGATTCGCCACTATTTTAGATTCGGAGTTTTATGGTACTGTTAATAATGGATTTACGATTTTTTAGATGGACGCGCATACAGCATGCTCGGTGTTGGCATTAAGGGCTGCGCACACAAAGACAAAGTTATAAAGGAAGGGGCTAACATCCAAGCAGAGAAGAGTGGTGCACTTGGTATATTCGATCGATTGGAAGAGATCGCGCACACGCAGCTTAACCTTTTTTCTCAATAAAGTGAAGAAAAAACTGAAGATTTACAACACTAGTAGACCGCCTGTTGGATCGACCGACTGATCGAGGCCATTGTGAACTTAATGCCTGCGAATTCGTCTCTCTCTCGGCATTAGCGGCAAGTGCGGAGGAGTTTCTTGTTCTGCTGCCGAAGTGATGATGCCAGAACTTAATTGAAACCTAAACTCTCCGTGGGATAACGAACACGGGAAAAAAAACAAGGGCCCACAACCGCCGCTTCTGCCAATGAAAAGGAGTCCAAAATGCGTGCATTCAAAACAATCAGATGAGCGGTCATTCATCCCTGCCATCCTTTTCAACCGAGAAATGAGTGGTCAAAATGTGGACCGTTGAATAAAAAAACAGGTATATGTACGTTGCTTCTGTTATTACATTTACGAGAAGACGAAAATTTGTAAATCGTAAGAGAGAGCTGATTGTTTTTCTGACTTCTTTCGGGCGCATTTCGCACATTCGCAAACGGCGTTCGGCGTTTAGCGTTTTCGTCAGCAGCCAGAGTAATTAGGTTTGATTTACGCCCAGAACGCAATGAATTATCTGAGAATGCCACTACTGCTTTGCTGCCCCGCGCTGTCGCTGTCGCTGTCGCTGGCGTCGTGCGGTCCGAGGAATACGAATTTTTCAACATTTTAATTGGACAGCTAGTTGAATAGCTGAACACCTGTTGGACGTGCAGAGGAATCGCTTTGATGTCGTTACAATTATTTCGCCCTAACAAGCTCGCTGCCAGAGAGATTAATGACCACATCCAACAAACCGCGGCGCGACTCTAGAAATAGATAGATGGTACCACTCTCGAATTCCGAATTCCGACCGTATACGCAGCCAATCACGCAACGGACCGCGTCTTGAGGAAGAGGGTGTTAATCAAAAACTAGGCCTATCTCAAAAGTGAGTATCATTTTCAGCCTTTTTTTTACAGATCAGATTAAATCAAATGTGAAAAAACAAGGTGGATTAAATATATTAGGCATCAAGTATCTGACAACAGATGGCGCTGAGAAAAGTATTGTTTGGTAGCACATTTAAGTATAGAATCAGCTGTTTTTTAAATTTGAAAGGGCAAATGACAAAATGATCGTACTACAAAAAAACAAATACAAATATTAATACAATATATAAAAAATTGAAATTTTTTTGACAGCAGCAAGTGATGCCCATACTTCAACGTGCGCAGTGCTATCTAGGTTTTGGTAGCAACATTAAATTTTGGATACAAAATTTGAATCTACAATTTTTTTGGATCAATTGTTGTTTTTGTTTCACATACAAAATATTTGATCCGACCCGAAAAAATACGCCTATTATTATTTTTTAAAAGTTGAATTTATCCAGATAAAGGTCAATTTTGATTAAACCAAGGAAGTAGAGAACAATGCCGGTAAGATCAGGATTTTCTACTCCCACAAATTTTAGGTACATGTTCATTTGAAAACCTCTTACGGCGGCTCTGTTTTCATATGGGCCGTGCCATCATCATTCACAGACCATTTGCCATCATCAATCCAACCGGACAGTTACTCAATTCAATTAGTTCCACTTGAAGCTCATTGGTTTTTCGATTACTTAGATCCTGATCCGGCGCTCAACGCTCAAGTCCCTAAGATGCTGGTCACACTACCGCGAAGGCCAACAATCAGCGAACGAAGGCCAACAATCAACTCGAACCGCATCATTCCCGCTCCGGCAACCCACACTCTCAGTAACTCTTGAAGATTTGTGATAAATGAACAGCGTTTATTGAACGGCGTCAACGATGTTTTGTCGAATGGGTGAAGGGTTACCCGAATGCACCAGAAGGAAGCCCGATTTTACGACGTTCGTGTTTGCTGCTTGCTTCTATCGCGGTGAGCGGGCATAGCGGCGAACAACCATCGGCAAGGGCTTAAGAGAAAACAGTTTTACAGCCGATGCGTTCCACCCTGCCGTCGCGCGGGCAGCAACAAATGACGACAAATGTGACATCAATTAAGGAAGCACAATCGAAAGCGAAATCAAAGTCGAAGTCGGCCGGTCGTGCCAGTGACGCCATTTGTTGACGGGCCAAAGAACGGGGGTCGCCTCTGGGCTGCGATGGATGCGGGTGGAGTTGAATTGCGCTGATTCAAGTTGTCGACTCGTTCAAAACGACATAAAATGATACGAGTACCTTCTGCCATTGTTGTTGTTGTTGCTGATAGCGAACGTGTGCGTCGCAGTAACCGAGTGCAAACCGAACTGAACGGAGAGCGCTTTAATTGATGCTGTTTCGGAATTGATTGCGTCTAATTTGAGACAATCAAGCGCTTGGAATCTCCGGAACGCGCAGATCGTGTGGGAATGAACGATGGGTACGTATGAGTTCTGTAATAGATTTATTAACGTCAGCTCAGTGATCGATACTTTATTTGATTCAATAAGCAATGAGTCTCCTTGAAATGGTACCGTTTTTCTCAGAGTTCGTAGACAGCTATAGCTACATATATCGTGGTCACTTTTCGGATATTATCCGATAAAAATTTTTGTAATTTTTATTAATTATGCAGGCCAAACTTTGAGAAATACAACGACAGACTGAGACCTTAATGGGAGAGTTTCTTAATTGGACTTAGTGACCTTGTCTCATCAACTCATTACTGCCTTCAGATGCTCAGAAGGCTCACACCTCCATAATAATTATCGGTTAGTCGTGGCTAATCAACCTTTAAGAGAGGAGCAGGCACTGAAGGGTCTATCAGACTCCAACTACTTCGAGATCTTTTGCCACTTTGTGGCCTTTGTTGGTTATCTGTTGCTCCCGAAATCGCCTGGAAGTTGATCGGAAGCGACACGTACGTTATTTTTAATAATTATTAGAATCCGAAGGACTTGAGATTTTTTGAATTAGTTTCGTAAGTTTTACTTAGATCAAAATTTGACGAGAGTTTTTGTATACTTCTGCTTAATTCGGAAACTTTTTGGGTGTGGTCTCTTTCCAGTGCTTCTTTTTCAAGTCCCTGTCCATAGAAAAACCGCATACAGAATCGGCATAAGTGGAGAAAAGTAATCAGGAGTAACTCATTCGTTGACAAATTTCATTAGAACTTTCATTTACGCGTATACTCGTATTTCTCCGCTGCCAGTTCTTCAGAGTAAAATAATCAACGGCTTAATGAACGGCTCTGAGAAACGGCGCGGACTGAAAATTACTTTGGAGCTAAATTGCTGATACTCCGGTAGTGATACCGCGAGACTTCGTTCGAATCAACAACGACTTCTTCAGCGGCCAACGACGAATGCGCCTAAGTGCGCGCCGAAGGGGTGGACACTGACCCACATGACAGACGCAAGCCAACAATTCTAGCCAACCTCTTGTGCCGAGGAACCGCATGCGCATTGTTTCCATTACGTTGGCAGCTAGCTAGCAGCAGCCTGCAACCAGGCTGAAATGGATACGTTGATACTCTGGGCCAGCTTGATGAGGTACGAAGTATGGGCGCAGATGACGAAGACGCAGATACTGTTGTTATGGAGCTCTGGAGCACCTCCAACCGCACCTGTTCAGAAATTTCAGCATACGATAACATTTGTTATCTGAGCTCGCCGAACGCTCTGCAGCAAAGGATTCAGAACATTGCGAACGGGGCTACTTCGCCACGCTGATACCGTTTGGCTGGTTGCCGGACAAAACAGCTAAAGCTCCGCTTGTCCGGAATGGACCGTGCAGATTATCAAGCGATACCTCGTCGTTCACAAGGCGTCGAGAGTCAGCGTCGACAGAGTCATCATCGGCAACATCAGCGGCTGAGTTACGGCAGCTCTGGTTGCGCGCGATGCCGTTTATCTGGCGCGATGATCGCCGCGCCAGGACACCCTACAATGAGCAAGAGGCACCTTGTTGTTGGGCAGTGAAATCAAATCCGGCGCGTCACATCTGAAAGCAGCAAATTCTTTAGCAATTGCCTCCGCCTCTCAAGTGTTGGGGACACTTCCTTCTTCAGTTCTGTGGCAGAGCTAGACTCTTTATGGCCAGTTTCTATCAGGTCGCCTTGCCATGTCATCAACAAGCAGTCAACTGCGATCTGAGCGTACTGCAGCGTAGATGTTCAGCCTTCGTTACTCTCCGGGAAGGCCCATGTGCGAAATGGTGCACTCACTGGTGAAAAGTGAGAAAATATTGTTGCAAACGGAAGCCATTCAGCAAGTGCAATTGCTTCGCTGTTCTGGTTGCTGGAGTCGATGCCTCGCGCTTTGTTGGCTGAATGCAATCTTGATGATGGCGACCGGTTCGCCGATGCCTGGCGGAGTTCGCGAGCTTGGCGCTTTTACTTTCTGCTGGCTGAGCCTCTCGCAATAATTTAAATTACTCTTATGACTTACTACGGAAATTGTGTAGTCAGTTTGCGCGGGCAGCTCTGGATGTGGTCCAGATGGAGACCATACATTAAACAATACGTATGTACAGCTGACGTAATAGCTGATTGGACTCGTTGGTGTCCCGGCGAGCAACGTTAACAGCGTCATAACTGTTCTAACGTTGTCGAGCAGCGATTCGACAGAGCAGAGGGCTGGGTCCATCGATGTTGGCACATGTTTTTTTGCAGCAAGTGATTAATCGCGCGATCGATTATGTCGAATAGCAATCGTAGCAATCCAGCATGGCGGGATTCAATTGCTAGGAGTCGTTCAGGAACTTTGCAACAATTCAGTCTCGATAAGGAGAGAATTGCATATTTTTTTTGGCACAATTTAGCCTCAATAAAGAGAGAATTGCATTGTTTTTGTTTTGCAAACACTTGCAACAATTCAGTATCAATAAAGAGAGAATTGCATTTTTTTTGGCAAAAATTTGCAACAATTTAGTCTCAATAAAGACAGAATTGCATATTTTTTTTGCAACAATTTGCAACAATTTGCAACAATTCAGTCTTAATAAAGAGAGAATTGCATATTTTTTTTGCAACAA
Source organism: Conops quadrifasciatus (assembly GCA_949752815.1). Taxonomy (NCBI): domain Eukaryota; kingdom Metazoa; phylum Arthropoda; class Insecta; order Diptera; family Conopidae; genus Conops; species Conops quadrifasciatus. Next base: position 19,483,501 of record OX457079.1, read on the forward strand.
TTTGCAACAATTCAGTCTTAATAAAGAGAGAATTGCATATTTTTTTTGCAACAATTCAGTCTCAATAAAGGGAGAATTGCATATTTTTTTTTGCAACACTTCAGTCTCAATAAAGAGACTGTTGCATATATTTTTTTTTTCAACAATTGGCAACAATTTAGTCTCAATAAAGAGAGAATTGCATATTTTTTTCTTTGCAACAATTCAGTCTCAATAAAGAGAGAATTGCATTTTTTTTTTGCAACAATTTGCAAGAACTCCGTCTCAATAAAGAGAGAATTGCATATTTTTTTTTTTGCAACACTTCAGTCTTAATAAAGAGACTGTTGCATATATTTTTTTTTCAACAATTTGCAACAATTCAGTCTCAATAAAGAGAGAATTACATATTTTTTTTTACAAAATTCAGTCTTAATAAAGAGAGAATTGCATATTTTTTTTTTGCACAATTCAGTCTCAATAAAGAGAGAATTGCATATTTTTTTTGCAACAATTCAGTCTCAATAAAAAGATAATTGCATATTTTTTAAATTATTGCAAAAAATAGGTCAGTTCTGTTTTGATAACGCAATACTAGTGCAATTAGTATTACTAATACGAATGCAATAATGATAATGCAATAATAAAAAATGATAAAAAATAAATAAAGTTTATTGAACTTTTGCCACAGAAAATTCTATTCATTTGCGGACGGTGCAAATATTTTAATCAATTAGAAATTTATTTATTCCTCAATGAAGACACATACATACTTACTTACTTACACTCAGTTGACTCAGTTGACTGACTCTCAAATAATGCACCACTCACGCGGTTGATTAGCTGCATTTTGAATGTACATACGTTTACGTTACGAGCTGCTTCCTTCAGGTACCTACGTCTTCTCGTTGGTGGCTTAGAAAAGTTTGCTGCCAGCTACGGCCAAGTTTGCTGCTCGGTTTGAAAGCAAACGCCATAAATCGTACGCAAAGTGACTACGTGTGCAGTTAGAGCAAGTCTGGGCCGTCCGTCTTCCGTCTACCGCCGCCCAAGCCGCCCCTCCTCCGACGGCAACTCGCTGAGAAGTCGCTGAGAACCATCGTGAACGTGAAGGAAGCCGACCGAGTGTAGGAGAAAGTAATCAGCAAGTTTTAATGCGATTCTCCGCGAGGAAGCAAGAGACTAAGGATCTACTCCTCCGCATGCCACGCCCAGCCAGTCGGGGCGGACAGAACAGATGTCGCCTCCAGTGAGGCAATGATACAGTGCGACGACAATGCAGCAACTGTTGCTCCGCTTGCGTTTTTGTTGGCTGAGCTCTTCTGTTCTGTTCTGTTCTTTGTGATGTTCTAGTTTTTGCTTTTGTTTGCTTTTCCTCAATCGTCGTCGTCGTTGTCGTCGTCGTCGTCGTTGTTGTTGTTGTGGAGTTTGTTGTGATTTGACTTTGGCACAGTTTATGCAGATTTCGTTGCATTCGACGCAGACACCGTGCGTTGCACGTCGTGACTGTGCATGATTAGTGGCAGCAGATTGTGGGTGAATGCTGAGTTCTAGGCCGGAATGAAGTCATCGTTTGCCGTTGCCGCTGCGTTGGACTCCTGCACGCTTCTAAAAACAGCTCGAAAGCCATTTGTCATCGCCGCAAACGAAGCTCGCAGTTGAAAAACGCCTTTTGCGGGGCGTTTATTGGGCGTCACACGGATCTATGCGGTCTCGTACTTCATGAGGTGACACCAGTCTATTACTATATAATTTCGGTTTCATCTAGGGCGTACTTTGTTATGAAGTTATTAACTATTATGGCCGCAGTAACCCCGAACAGAATGCTTTTCATCGCCAGAGCGAAGCGGAGGAGCAAAGAGCCGCTTCCCTGATGGAGGGTCAGGAGGGTTTTTTTTTTGTCTGACTCAAGAGGAATAATCTTCTAGAGTTTCTTTCCAGCTGCGAGGTGCTGTCTCTTTAATTAAGTTAACAAAAGAGCAGCTATTTAGGCAACAGCTCCGTTCTCGAATGCGAAAATTAATTAGAAACTGTTTTACGAAACCGAAACAGCAAAAGTGTTCGCTGCAGATTCGGAAGCTGTGGCCGTTAAAATCTGCAAAGAAAGCAGAATTCAATTACTCTAGCCGGCAAACAGCGCGCGATCTGGCACCTCGAAGTTGCCAGAAATTTGAATTGGTTTCTGGGTTTTTACAGCCGTTGGCGGTTGCTTTTCCCCAAAGCCAGCACTTGGTGTACTCGGTGCACTCGCCGGCGCAGTCGATTCGTCCAATCGCCGCATTCGAGCTGTCTGCGAGGCGAACAAACGAAACTTTTTCGCCGGATTGGAATGTTATCAATCGTAACGATTCGTCGATTTAACGTTGATTACTGTTTCGCCTCCGCGAACTGCGAGAGTGGCCGCTGCTCCATCGAGAGAAACAGCAACAACTTGAATGTGAAACGATTGCAGAGTGCGCAGCAATCCGAAGTACTCCGAAGTCTTCTTGATGGCCGGAAAGCCTCTTCTAAACGCAGATTGAGTTCATAAAGACGGACTTTATGAATTCATCATAATAATTTTAGCATATTTGATGTTCTCTTTCTACAGCGTTTAATGTGCCTTGAAAGTGACAGCTAGTGACGCAAAGTGACAGCTGGCGCAATAGAAGGTGCTGCGACCCTCTCACTAATGGGCACAGTCGTCAGTACACGGCGCTTAACATTTGAATCCTTTTAGTCATTGAAAAATGACGAAAGCTACCAAGTTCCCAACGGAGCGTTCCGTTAATATGACGAAAAGCCGTTTTAACGAATGCCTAAATTCCGATTAAACGCCGACTCGGTGACTTGCGGACCGGATGACTTGCGAACTTGCTGACTTGGTTCAATTATAAACGACTCAAAAAAAAAAAAAGAAAAATGAGAATAAAACGATCTCGTAAATGAGCAAAATGAAACGATCCAAAAAATGCGCACCATCGTCGGCAAATTTAATCAACAACAACAGCATAAAGAAAATGACAGCAACAACAACAACAACAAGGAGCAGAAGAAGAAAAACGTATAAGCCAGCCATGCGAATGCGAAGCCGAATGAAAGAACAGGCAGCGAGCGGATCGTCAAACCAGAGCCAAATTAGCATTTCTTGGTAGCATCGTTAAACGAGCAAAAACAGTAACGACGACAAACAGCCCAACAGCACAACGGCGACAGCGACAGCAAGCAACAACACGAACAAGAACAAGCACAGCAAAAATCAGTTCGTAGCCGGAGCAGATACGAAACGCCCACCACCGCCCGAGAAAGATGCGAAGGCAGGTGGTGCTGTCCGGCGACAGAATCTACCTAATGCTCTGCGTCTGAGGATGCGGCGGCAACAAAAACAACAACAACAACAGCAACAACAACAACAACAACTCGGATGACATTGGATTGTCTTTTAAATTACATTAAATTATTTGGTTAAAAGAAGGCGACACAAATAAATTCGTCTAAATGGCTCAAGACCGCAAGCCCGCTGGCCCGCAGAACGGAGTGGCCAATGGCCGGAATGAAACGACATGGCAGGCAGTGCAAAAACACAACACATAAAAGGCGACGAAGGCAGCGTCAGCAAATATACAGAGTGGGAGAACGACGGACAGACGGACGGACCGATAAACAGGCGAAATTACAAGCGACAACAGACAACGACGCGTCGGCTGAATGGATGAAAGGATTGTGTGACGCGTCGTTGCTGTTGCAGCAGAACCGTGGCCGTTGCCTGGTTTGCCGGCTCGCTGGACGGATGGACGGATGGACGAATGGACGGATGGATGGGCAGATGCTTCGATGGACATCGAGCGAGCGTGGAATCGATGAATGAACGGACATACATATTTGAGTGCGTCGTTGGGCGCGCCGTGAGTGAACGAACACATCCATCGCTGGGCCGGCAACTGGTTCGTCGTGGCTGTCCGCAAATTGTTTCGCCGTGCGGTCCAATCTGGGCCGGTGCGGTGCGGTCCGGTCCGGTCCGGTCCGGTCCGGTCCGGTCAGCACATTATTTACATTTTTGCCCTTTCCGCCTCGTCCGACTGCTGCGCTGCGACGCTGCTCGGCCGGGCATTGATTGCGGCAGCGAATTTTATGAATGAATCGCCGCATGTCGAACGGCGTCGAACGAACGAACGAACGAAAGAAGGTGGATGGATGGATGCCTTCGCCGACGATACCATTTCATTAAATTTATAGCCGCGCCAGCAGCAAACAACTACAGAGAACGAGTTGCAGCGAGTCAGAGAGACTGAGTGAAGGTATTGAGTTACTTCCCCCCTCGCTTCGCCGTCCGTCAGTCATGAATAATTCAGCCCCGGAATCGGGAGCTGCAGCCATTCAAATGAACGGCCTGACGCGTCCACCGGTAGATGCATTTCGCCGCAGGAATTTGTGGTTGCCGGAACTACCTGAAAAAGATCGGTTAATTTTGAGGGAATGAAGCAGAATTACCACTTCCCCCCTCCCCCTCCACGACGCACCTGCGTAATCATGCGGTTCTGATAGAGCCATTTGCAAGATTTAGTTACGATTGTCGTAGCGTTTGGTTTGTCCAGAACTTTCGATAGCATCCTGCAGCTATTGATAAGATTAACCATTGAAAGGTGCCGTCAGGATCGTTCCAGGCAGGTTTTTTGTTAAGATAGGCTTGTCATGGCAAACTGGAAGGACTTCGAATCCACTCAAATCGAGTCCACTCAAACCAAACGATGCGAAAGTCGTCTTGCAACAGGTGAGAAGATTATTCTTACAAACTTTCAAAGTGTTTTCGCTTAGTTTTTATTGACTCTGACGCCTGCCAAATCGACTTCAGCGCTTTGCCGCACGACGCGCGCCGTCCGTCCGCAAAGCGCGCCACCTGAAAACCATCAAACACTCTGAATTCGGTCTTGTTGACGGTTGCAAGAGCTTTTGGTGTGTCTGCAAACAGTATGCATGTATGTATGTGTGTGTATAAACAACCTGTGGAGCCGCAGCTGGTGCCACTAATCATTCGATTGCCGTTTGCCGTTTGCCGCGTTTGCATGTTGAATGCGGCGCGGCGGTCCGTCTGCCAGCTCCAGCCTTATCGACTTGTGTGACACTTTTATTGGCTCTCATGATGCTTTATGAGTGCGCGCTCGTCTGGCGGCGAAACGTAGCGGCGCGGCACGCGACTGGCGAGAAGTGTGAGAACCGATAATGGCTGCATACGCTGGTTTGCGTTGCGGTCGCTCCATGCGCCAGCCGTTAGGTCCGCCCACGCGTCCTCGGCTGCGACTAGAGCGCGAATTCGTAACAGCTCATTTCAAATGAAGCAATTATTCGCCGCATTGAACACCGACCGGTTTTACAAGATGCTTTATTTTATGCGCTCTAAAGCGAAAATTCTGTAATCTTTCACCAACAAATTCTCAATAAAACTCAGCAAAGGTATCTTCAGACAATATTGTCAGACAAACAAATTGTCACTTTACTTGAGCAATGGAGAATAACGCATTGAGAGCTTTCGAATTCTTATATTCGCTTTACCCGCGCCGCGCGAAAACTCCTTTTCCACGGAAAACTATTCGTTTGCGTCTTTCCAGCTGAGTCTTTCCACCTCTGAGACCGCACTTGTCCGTACCCACGTACCAACGTCATCGCGTCCATAAAACACACGCAAACAGTTGTGCGTTGCAGTTGGAGCCGCATGGCAGCACACGCTATCAATGACATGACCTCGGGCAAAACTTGTAATGGAAAGTAATTACAATCAAATTCTGGCGCATAATGAAATTTCGCGGCCCACTCGAATCTGCAACGCCGGCGGGCAGAAACCGCAATGGACCACCAACGCGTTCTGGTGGTTCAGCGAAATTCGTTGTCATTGCGACGCTGCCCAAAAACGCCGAACACGTTGCCGGACCGCGGAGGTGACTTCTCAATCAAGAAGTCATATGTGTTTGTGTGTGTGTAGAAGGGGGGGGGGGGGGGGCTCTTGAGACTCTCCACGTTACTTTAAATGCGCTTCGAAGGCGTCCGCCGCGCCGTACTTTCCTTTGTTGTTGAGCGGCTACGATTTAGTGATTTAGCGCCCGTTTTCGAAACATGTCTGAACTGAAAATACAGTCTCGTTCTCGCATCTTTTGCTAAGCTCTTTTCTCCAGAAAAAGTGAGCAACGTATGTACGCGCTTTTTTATGAAACGCAAATCGATTTTCGATGAATGTCGGACCATTAACGCATGCCGATAGTTGCGTTCGATGCTTCGATGCTTCTTTCTTAAGTTCCTTTGAATTGAAAATGGTTAGGCCATCTCTCCAGGTCCCTAAGGTTACGCCCAGACGAAAGTCTCGGTTTCTAGCTTGTCTTCTCAGCGTTTCCCAAAAAAAATGAGCGATGAATTTTATTGTTGTTGCTTTAGCAATGAGTACGAAATGCTCGGCGTCACTGCGTCGTCAAATTAAGGCAGACGTCGTGCCGCCAACGAGATCACTCGATCGTGTGAGTAACGCGTGACTCTCACGGCCATGCCATGGTCTGTCTGCGTAGCGACGCAGTTGTTTGCTTCGCCTTGACTGGCCAAAATTGCGGAGGCGGCACTCGAGCATGAAGCCAGTGGACTCGCCTGCCAGCCGGCTGATTAGTTGCCACTTAGTCTAATTCATTGCGCTGACTATCGTTGAAGTGCGATAAATCATGCGCGGCACAGGCGCAACGCGCATGCAAATGGGGCACGGACGCGCGGCAGACCTACAGACAGATGACTGGCTGTTGTGCGACACGCGGCAATAAATCACCGGCTCCGAGAGCAAACTAATTTTCGTGTCAATTTGAAGTAACAAGTTGTTAGCAGACGGTTCGGTTCGGTTCGGTTCGGTTGTGCGGTTGTTTATTTTGCGTTCTAATCATTTTGCTTGGGTCCACGCGCGTCCACGCCACGCCGGTGTTGGCGGCAGCAGCAGCCGAAGAGGTGTTGGCGCCGCGCTTAACATTCGGCCACGAAGTATTTCTCTTTATGGCGTGGTTGGCAGTTACCGCCACAGATTCCAATCGACCAACAAAGCATAAATCACTAAAGCTTCAAAGTTGCGTTGAAATTTCAAGCAGTAGGAGAGAGAGCGAGAGAGACAGAGTCAAGAGACGAAGTGGGAGTCGGAGTCGCAGCCAGAGTAAGAGTCATTCGGTAATTGTAAGGCCATAATAATTGAATGTTGCTGCTACTTGGCATTGGCTGCTGCTCAAGACCGCCTCTTTGGGATGATTAATCAGTTGTTGCCAGTCTAGTAAGCTCTCGTGTATTCGAGATTAGAGCCCGAAGTGCCCGAAGTGACGTGCATGAATTTTCTCTCATCTCGACAGGGGCGTTCTTGAAGTGTTTGTATGACTTCAGGTGACCCGCAGTTTGTGCTACTGCAGGAGTGATCAAGCAACCATCGAATGGACAGCGACTATCTGCAGCAGGGACGTGTCGTCATCTCCAGAAGAGTCTAGAAAAAAATGCAGACCCGAAGAGTCTAAGTGCACCAAATTTAGCACGCCAAATCACCAAAGAAGCAACAACAAAGTACCTTTAGCAGTCTAAGTGTACCTCTAAGTGTACCTCTAAGTGTACCTTTAGTAAATCCTCTAACAATAGTCGATCGGTCCGCCGTAGCCTTTTTTGTGATCAATAAATCGATGCAAAATCAAGTCGATTTTTCTCATTCTCATGAACCTCTACAATGGCCGGACTTATGGCCGCACTTTACTCCAGTGGAAAGGCTTTTGCTTCCTCTGCTTACAACCCAAAAGGCCTTCATAACGCCTCTACTTTCCATAGCTTGCGTGCGTCGGTTTGTGTTATTGAATGCGCATTGATCAACCATCGATGGAGTCGCTAATCCGCGAGCGGCCCATCGATTTCCAAACGACGTCTACACAACGCATAACTCCGCCAGCTGCTGCAGCAGCAACTATTTAGCAAATCTTTACATCGAATGCGTATAAAAAATCATCGTCGATTAACGAAATTATCTTCGAACGACGGCAGCAACGACGCAGCTCCTCGGCGCACTTAATAAGAATAATAATAGTAATAATCATTAAAATATACGCCAATAATCGATGTGCGTCCGTAACATGTTCTCATTATCCATAAACAAAATTAAGTGGCCATTAAAATGCCGTAAAGTCGTTGGCGCTGCCTGTGTCGCATCCACTTGGCCGCGGCGTGGATAAGCCGCGTTCAAGCTGCGCGCCAGCAAGTGATGTTTGGGGCGCAGCGAGTGCGACGGCGGCGGCAGCGGCGGAGGCAAACGTACGAGTACTGCAGGCCGAGACAGTGCCACCGATTCCCACGAAATGGTCGTCGTTTGGGCTGGTTGGTGGGCTACGTTATTTGAATGCGAACAATTCGGTTGGACGCGGAGAGATTATGCGGGAAATCGGAAGTTCGGAAGCCGAAAATCGAGTATGGCGAATAAGAAGAAGAAAATGTGGAAAAGCCTTTCAGAAGTATTCAGAAGAGTTACGAAGAAGGAAGATTTGGGTCACTAATTTGGGAACTAATTTTCTGGAGGCACCAAAACCGGTGTATGCTCACAAAACAGCGAGCTTATCACAAAGACATTCAACATTATGTCACTTGAAATCGGGACCTTGAAATCGGGAAAATGTTGAACTAGGTCCTCAATTTTCCCATTTTTTTCCTTCCAAATCGTGCGTAGTCTTTTCTTTCTCTTTTCAATGTTCATTGTTCCAATGTTTTTCCTCTTTGGACCGATTGTCCGCCCACTTTCCACAAATTCGGTTTACGCCTAAACCGGTTTAGGCGATTTACCGTCTTCACTGTCAATATTTGTTGTCGTTTACATGACTTTTCTTTTGTAATTCTGTGATTTATTCAATCAAAGACTTCGATCTGCTGCTTGACGATCCGTCTGGCTTTATTTGCTCTATGGGCGGCGTTGTTGTGTCCTACGTCTCCATTCTTAAGTCCAATGAAGAGTTAGAATTCTCCCGAGAAACACAAACTCAACGCTACGCTACGCTATTTTGCTAAAAGCTATTGCGACATGGGCGTTGCTGCTTTTCTGCTACTAATGTGTTATTTCCGGAGCCATTTTCTGTCTGCATTTTTCTTGCTACTTTGTCCCGGCTATGTTCTCAGGCTTCTGTCGACTCTGGTGGTTCTCACTCGCGATCCATTAATTACTTACAGGAAATGAAAGAAACCTGCGCGCCATCAAGCAAATGGCCCGCATTGAGCACTGAGGTAATCAGCACAGCAACAACCAACGCACGCTTGGTTACAACGGGCAACTCCCAAGTGATAGAGTGTCGCTTGGACTGCGACAAACTGGGCGATGGCCACCGAACACCCTCGCCGAGACTGCAAATGTCCGCGTTCTGCATTCGCGTTGCGCTTCGCGACGCCGGAAGCTTTCCTTCTTTTGATTTTCTCAAGCAACAGAGGAAATGCCTGTCACCGGGTGGACCGCCAGAACGGAAAGTCGCACCAACAACTGACAGCTATCTGAACGGCTTGTTTATATTATCCGGAAAGCGCCGAAAGCGCGAAGCAATCAACTGCAACTGGAGCGAAACAGAAACGTCAGTGTCAATATTTTCACTGAGCTCTGCTTAAAAGTGAGCACTACTAGAAGGAGAGGCTGTACCCCGCTGCCCCCAGCAGCAATCCGGACGCCTACAGATGTAACTGAGGGCTGGGCGGGTGGGGGCGGCTTTAGCGGGCTAAGATCACTCCATTCAAACTCACGTCAAACGCCGTCAAAAGCCGTTTTGTCACTGAATAACATAAAGACTGTTATTAAGGAATCGCATCAATAACCCTCTTAATGACAGCTGCTCGCCAAAGAAACCGGACCGGAAATGCCCCGCCCACAGGCAGTAGAAAATAACAACGTATAATTTCCGTTCGTATAATTTCCTAAAAGGATTTTATTAAAAATCACGACTGCCATCATCACGTGTACCTAAAGTCCTGTTTCGTTGTTGAGATCGTTGGGGAGTCGAGGTACTCTCTGCCCTACGTCGCGGCGTCTACCTTGATGCACGGAGTCCTGCATCAAGGCTCTCTTCAGACGCGTCTCTTCAGACCATCAATCACTTTTTCTCTCCGAAAATAGCAAGCTGCAGCAAAAAAACGCATCATTGGTCAACCGGGCGGTTAACCGTCAATACAGCAGACCTTCCCCCTCAGAATCGGAGCCACCAGCCTATTTCCGAACGTTGTGCGTAGAAATTCAACTTGGCCGCTTCGATGCCGGCTTAATTGCATTCTCAGCGGACGCAGCGCTTCGTGCGGTACTAGCGCTTGGGCACGGACGGCATATCCCGCCGCGTGTGTCGATATCCCGCAATTCGAAATTTGTTCTTTAAATGATTGAGCGCTTAAGCGACGTGGTAGGACGTGGCTATCGGTGCTCGGCGGCGGCAGCCAGCAGCCGACGCAATGCTTTCTAGTCAGCACGAGTGGGAGCTGCCGTGGATTCTATGGAGCTCGCGTTGCCTTTGATGGAGCCGCAAATGAGTGATCTACATAGAGGTGACGAACCTTCCTAGATTCAATGCGGAATGAAAGGATCGGCGAGCGTGTGAAAATAAGGCAGACACAAACGCTTTGTACCCGTTAATGAACGCTATTTTCTCTGAATCTGAATGAAAGTACCAAAGCAATCAATCTGGACCTCGCTGGTGGTCCACTAAAGTCCACTCAAGCAGGTTGGAAATTCGGAAATTTAAACGGACAGTTGCCGCCGCGCCCAAGAGTAGCGAGGCCCTGCTGAGTTGTTGATCTCTAAATCGCACTAAGCACCACTTCAATGACAACAACAAACATCACACCAATAAATATTCACTGTTGCCGCCAATTCTTAATCGATCGTTAAGCAACAGCAGCAGCAACAACAACAACGGCGTCCTGCTTGGGTCGTAAAATCGATTGCAACAATTTGCAGGGCTTTGGCGTTTACAAAAATAGCAGACACTTGGCGTTACGTGTTCATTTGCGCCGCCCAAACAATGACAACAAGCACGAAAGTCTCTTCAGCGTCGCCGCCCTTGCCGCCGCCCTTGCCGCCGCCGTCGGCCACTCCAGCCCCACTCGATTCTCGTCGGGCCATGTTTGGTGCGAAACTGCGATCGCAATCGCAATCGCGATCGTAACTTGAGAAGTCGCTTTTTTTTAATTAAACTGCTAAACGCCGCAGCAGCGGCCCCACTGCGGCCCCATCAGCGCCCTCCCGCCACTGACAATCCAGCTACGGGCGACGCAGCCGCCGCCTTATCTAGTCATCAATCGTTCTGGCGGGCGCAGGGCAGAGCGTCACCTCCCTTTTTCGCGGTGACGATTGACATGCGCCCTTTTTATTACTGTTTACGTTTTTGTTTTTGAGGAGCGCGTTGATCATTTACTAAAACCGCGGCAGGTTATTTATTTACGGAAAGTGTCACGCAAAGTGATCGCTACAGAAATCAAAGCTGATGCAGATTCCTGGCGAAGTATGCACTGTTCTGCGGCATGGATGGTCCCTGTCGGCGAGGCAAGTGAGTCTGGTGGTGTGGCTGATTTAGGCAGAAAGACCAAAAAGAGATCGAACTACGCGCCGCATAGATCATAGACACGATCTATGCCAAGCATTGTCTCCATAATGAAATCACTGACGAGAAGAAGAATTTCGCAGGCAAGAAGTTGAATGCTCGCGCCTGCATAAATCAATCCGTGTGCGCTGCGTTCCGATCGGAATCGGAATCGGAATTAGAATTACAATAGAATTAGGAAAGCAATTTGCGTGAAGACGCTTCTGTCGCACTCGCACTCGCACGACGCGTCGCTGACATTATTTGGCATCATTCATTGTGCGCCACTCCACAGAATTTGCGGGCATGTCGTCTGTCGCGTTTCGCGTTTTTCCGCCTAGGAAGCTGAGAAAATGAGCCAACAATCCGAGACGCTCGAAGCAAAAAGAATGAGCTCCCTCGACAGTGTCGCGGACGCCGATGCGCCGTTGCGCCGATGCGCCGTTGCGCTGCTGACGTTGCCACATAAATCAGTTTGTTTGCAAATCTTAAAGGCGCGAGAAGAAGATCGCTTGCATTGAAGGCGATCGCGCACTGAGCGAAAACAGGTGCTCGCATGAATAAGCTCCTCCACAGAACTTCTTTCCACATTTTCTCAAGCGAAATGAATCTCGCTGTCCACATGTGGGCTGAGAAGACGGCTTTCTGCAGTGTATCCCAGGCGTTTGCGTCCGGCGGCAACACATTTCTAGTTGGCTGAGGTCTGCAGCATGCTCACTCTTCACAGCAGCTTTATTCGCACTGTCTTCCGCGCGGTTGTCACTGTCGCTGCAGCGGCGAACTGTCGCACCGGGCCTGGCCGGACGGCGGTGGAGAAACGCAAGGAGCAACGCGTCACAAAACAAGCAAAGAAGTCCATATCGATTAATACTCGATGTTATTCCTCCCGGACTGCAGCTCTTTTGTTTTTGTGCTGGTGCTGTATTCTTCAGACGTCACCAGCAATTGCGCGCATCTGAGCGACGCATCTGTAATGTCGCACTGTACCGCTGAGTGACGCGTTTGTTGCTCTTGCGTCGGAGGAGGCCTGTCGCTTGTCGGCCTGTCTTCCTGCGCCGCACGTCCGACGTGTTAAGGTTAGTAACCGAGGACGGACAGACAGTGAGTGAGCCCTCACTCCCACCACCCAGTGCCGCACCCTCCGCCGCGCATTGAATTGAAACGCACTCGCGCATCGAGCAACAAGATTTATCACGTTGTTCAACAGATTGTCTCCGTCTGCGTCTAGTTTTTACAAGCGTGCGGCTGTTGCTGTTGCTGTCGCGGTGATTGTGGTGGTCTTGGTGGCGATGGTGGAATGGGGCGATGGAAGTGGCGGCGGCGGCGGCGGAGGCATTGGCAACGATGTCAGTGTCGGAGCCGGTGGCAGATGATGCTGTTCCATTTTTGAATGGAAACGATTTCCAGGAGACGCGTTCTTTGGGTGGATTGACCTCTCGGTTTCCGTTTAAAAGCGAGCACACATCGCTGGGAACGAAGAGACGCTGCAGCAGCTCCGCGAGCAAGGGGCTACTTCCCAGCATGCTTGAGGCGCGCTGCACTTTAAATTCTATTAAATCGTAAAAGGCAGATATCATCAGGCAGAGAAAAAAGGAGCAGCAGCAGCAGCAACAGATGTCGCCGACTCCGCCGAACGCTGCAGTGGTCCGCGTGAGAGCGCCGCGTTGCCGAGTGGGGGCGTCTGGGACGGCAGTCTCGGCATTCGTGCTATTAATAACCGCGTCATGCAGTAAAATTCCTTGAAGAAAGCGGGAGATTTTGCTTGCCTGCTCGGAGAGGGGCGTGGCTGGGCTGGCATAAGTGAAGAAGTCTCGCTATCGCCAAAGTCTAAGACTCTGAATCGAATCATGTTTCGCAATTTTAATAAATTTCAAAATAGACTTTTTCGAACCACGAGCGAAGAGGTCCTGAGGAAACCGAATGGCAGGCTTTTATATGCCGGATTTTTATTATTTATGCTAAAAGCAAGAGCATTAGAAAAGTACAGTGCGGCGGCAGTGGGTCAATCTTCTGCAGCTTTGCGTCCAAACCGGACTGCTAAAAATGTGACGCGGCCTGATGGAAATTCGTTTCAAGCGACAACATTATCTAAACTTGTCGGAAGCTCTTAAGAGCGGCCCGTCTTTAACCCGGCCCGTCCCGAAATACGTTATTGATTTCGCAGAGAACCGGATTAAAGTTGTCTTCGCTGCGAAACTTGTTCCATGTTGTCTTAAGTTACCGCCATCACTGCGATATTCTAATCCACGAGTTATGCTCTGCGAGAGAGCGCTCTTAAAGCGCGACTATGTATGTCTGTCTGTCAAGCGAGTATGTATGAGAGTGTGCATGTTTAGACTATAGACCCATCATGCGCATGCTTCCAGCATGTTGGCCATCAAATAAGCTGTCTTCGCGCATCAACAAGTGGATGGAGCTATTCTTGCGTCTGATCTCATGGTGCGAATTAATTAATGTATTCCTCCTGCGTCTCCGCTAAACGAAGAAGTCCTCCCCAGCACGCAGCCGCTGTTATAAAAACTCTCTGGAGATACGTTATTTATAAAATCACCCTCAATCGATTAGAAATGCAAATTTTATTGACCGAAAACGTTCGTTAGCAGCGAAATCAATGTTGGACAACAAGAAAATAGTGACGGTCTATATATACCCAAAAGTCACCCTACTTTTATATGATTTTTCCACAAATTCGGTGAGTGTGCCCGCATCGCCAGCTCTCAGCGCCAGCAAAGGCTTTATGCAGTTTGCAATATTTGCAAACACGCTTTAAAGTCTTCAAATACGGCCTTTAGCCGCCCTCAACTGTCACAGAAACGGTCACTTTTTGCTGATAAAAGTGCATGATAAAAGTGTTCCGTTTGCACCGCTTTAATAAGCATTCACCACCTTTTAAGAGATGCCTCTTTCTTTTCAAACGAATTTTCGTCGCGTCGCTCAGAGCTTAAGTGCTGACATCTCAGTTGTAGCGCTTTGTTAGCGTGGATGAGCGACGTCTGCCTGTCTCGCGCTCCAAGAAAACAAAAGACTGAAGTGGGCAGCACAATTTTTTCTCGACCATTCTGACCACTCTTTTCCCTCCGAAAGACGTTCAGACGTCCTCAAATGCGTTCGTACGTTCGTTCGTTTGTTCGTTCGTTACCTGCTTGCGTTTTTAGCACGCATCAAGGCGAGTGATCGTCGAGTGCGGGCGCGAGCGCGAGCGCGGGCACAGGAGACACGCGTGTTCTGCGAGGGATTCTCCGCGGCAGCCGAATTCGAACTCAGCGCGCTGACGGTCAGGTGCGACGAGTCGTATACCATTAACGACCCAACGAAACGGGCCGAAAGCGGCATTCCGACGAGTTCGCTGTGACAAAACGAAAGATTCAACCGTAATCGAAGCTGCTTCCATCCGCATCATCAAATATGCATATTTTAAGCAAATTGCCGCTTTGATTTACGCGCTATTTATTGAAGCTATTGATTTCAAAACAGAGACGCGCACGGAAAATTTAAATATATACAAATTATTAGCATTTGGCACGATTCTCGCTTAACGACTGTTGGGGAGATTTTTTGATGTTCCGTTTGCTAACCGCTTTGGCCGCCGAGTTTGTCAGCGCAAGACGAAAGGCGAAGTCCGTCACTTTCGAATTAAATGGTATGAATCGAAAGCGCACAATCGCTGAAAAGTAAATGCACAAATCTTTGAATGTATTCACTCCAAATCAGCGACTACACTTCATTAACAGCAACATGTTTAATTTCTAATCAAAAGTTGACATTATTTTTGGGTTATATGAAGCTTTTTTACTACGTAAAAATTAAGGTACATACTAAATGTATTTGAAAGCGTAATAAAAAGCTTAGTTAGTAACGTTAAATTCAGTCTATTTCCTAAAATTCGTTGTAACTAAATTTTAGTTAAATATTAAACGTATTCAAATCGAAAGGCATATAATTAGTATACACTGTGAAGTCATTAAGTTTATGAAATATTTGTAGATACAAGCGCGTTCCGTTCTGAAACATCGTTTAAAATCCTCCCGATTTCCCAAGAGTGGAATAATTTAATTTCGTTTTAGTTTTTTTGAGTTGAACTAGAGCGAAAACAATGGATTGGAAATGATTATTATTGATGAGTTACCGCTTGGCTTCGAGGGCCAATCGACGACTTGCGTCTGTTGAACCAACAAGGAACAAGAGCAACCGGATAATCCTAGCCGGTGGTGCCACGAGGGAGCAAGTTTCCACCATCATTATCCATCATTATCCGCGCCGCGGTGTAGAAAATTCATTCAAAAACACAACACCGTAAATAATCAAGCGCTAATAAAGCATTTAAATCAGCCGAAAAATCGATCGGCGTATTGTTGTTGTCTCCTGCGCGTGTCTTCATTTTTCGCTTCATTTACATTACATGTAATGTACATGTTACATTACATTACAATGTTACATTACAATAAATTACATTATATAACATTATATCACGTAACATTTTATTACATTACATTGCATTAAATTACATTACATTGCATTAAATTACATTACGTTACATTACATTACACTACATTATATTACATTACATTAAATTATATTACATTACATTACATTACATCACATTACATTACATTACATTGCATACATTACATTATATTACATTACATTGTATTTCCTTACATTACGTTACATTACATTACATCACATTACATTACATTACATTACATTGCCTTATATTATTACATTACATTGCCTGTATTTCCTTACATTACGTTACATTACATTACATTAAATTACATTATATTATATTATATTATATTATTATATTATATTATATTATATTATATTATATTGTATTATATTATATTATAGTATATTACATTACATTACATTACATTACGTTATTTTATTACATTAACTTTTATTACAATCTAAATCTCTTCTAAGAAGAGATGTCGCCCCAAACTGAGCGACAGTCCCTCCCGCTGCCTCTTCGTTCAGCTGGCAGACTCGCCCCGAGGCGAGGCCAATGGAATCGACTGTTTTGACACTGGCAGCTCTCAGCCCACATGCACAGGTGCGTACAAATTTGCGGTTGTAGCCTTCGAATTCGAGCAGCCAGCCAACACATCGGCGACAGCTACAGCCGCAGCGACATCGTCATGTCATGTTGTACAAAATGGCAATTTAAATTGAATTCTAATGGAGCTGAATGAAGTTATTCCAGTCGCTGCGCCATAAGTTGAGTAAAATATACCCATCATTTGCAGCCTTGCGCAAGTCTACTGCGTGGGTCCTGCGGAGCTGTTGGTCCTACAGCTTGAAGTGCTTTGTTTGTTGCCGCCTACGCCTTAACCAACGCGATCCTGTTGCGGCAAGTGCTGCAGAAAACGCGACGGGCCTCCCAGCCGCTACAGCTGCAGGCCGCATGCCGCATGCCGCAGTGTGGACGCTGCATTAAGCGGACGTGCGGCCGCAAACAACGCACTCACTTACAACTAAACTGCTGCGAACTGGAGCAGAATCGGAGATCACCCAATTGCCGTCCGCTCCGCGGCGGAGCGAGTACCACCAGCCGTGTCGCCATTAAAACGACTTGAGTTGTTGTCACACACATTCGCGTAGGACACTCGAATGTTGTTGTTGTTGTTGTTGTTGTGCTCGTTGGCCGGACTGGGATTCACCATTCAACCTGCTTCTTGACTTTCCTCCACGCGCCGGCTCTAAATGAGGCGCAGCAGGTGTCACGCGTGCTGCCGCGAAACGATTCGAATCCGATTGTTTTCAACAAAGATTGGTTGCTCTGCGTTTTCCGGGCGCTGGACATAACGAATGAGTTTGTCGTCTTCGGTTATCGCGTCCTGCTAAACTGCGCCGGTCGCGTCACCTACGCCAACAGTTTGCGTCGCTTGACACTTGTTGCCAACTTCACTGCCGCATTTTCCTCTTATATCTCATCGGATGGACGGATGAACCCATTTACGGTGCAACTATTTATGTGGGCGTGGCAACTGCGCACTGACCACTTGCAGAAGAGAACCAGCTTTAGAGATCGTATTAAATGTCTTGAATATTATCAGATCTTGCCAGAACAGTTTCTTACCAACTGCCTGCGAGACTACTTTCGAGAGACCTACAGATCGGAAGCTCCTCTTTCGGTTGCTGAGCTTCTAATTCATTCGCCCGCCGCACGATTTTAACTGCCTCGAGTACACGGCGATCAAAGAGCCTCGTAAAGTTTAATCTTAATTAAAAAACTTTAACGGCGCAGTCGAGATCTTCTTCATCTTCGTCTTCTTGAACTAATCGCGTCATTCTTTTCGAATTAATTCAACTTAATTTTAATTCAAACGCCTTTTAAGCCCCGCAGAAGTTGTTGGCGTTCGGCCCATGCGTTGGTGGATTCTTCTACGTGAACCGGACCATGAGAATCGGCCTCGCCGGGCACGCGGTTTCGTGGATTCAACGGAAAAGATACATCTTCGAGCAACGCACCAGCGTAGCGCTCTTGATGCGATTTCGTAGAAGTGCCGTAAGTATGCGGCGCGGTAGGTACGAGCGAGTACAACCGAACTGAGCGGGACGCATTCAGTCAGCTCGGGCCAGACTCCGCGCACTGAAAACCTGCACTTGTGGCGATCTTCAGTTCAGCCGGCCGTCGGAGTTGCGTGTGTGTGTGCAAGAGTGCTGTCGGCCAGTCTTTTACAACCGCCTGGTAGCGGCCACACCGCATTATCCTATCCAGGCGGCAGGTCTCGTGTGGAGAGAATCTCATTAAATTTGTGATGTGTTTGAATTTCATCGCTGACATGATTTCGTAGACTCTACGACGCAGAGACGTCATCGCCCTCAATGTCACTCTTAAAACAGTAGACAACAGCATTGTGCGCTCGCCGAGATGTTGCGGGACCAGTAGAGTGGTATGTATGTAGTCGTTTATGTTTATGGTTGTGTGGTGGTGGCCCGTTTGAAATAGCTACCACGCAAGTGTGGGAACGATCAGCGCAAAGCTACTTTCTTTACTTGATTTATACGAAATTCATTTAACGCTTTTTCCGACTAAAAGTGCTCAAGAACTGTTTCTAAGAAGAGTCAATGCTGGAAGCGCAGAATTCAGTATATTTCAATTTTTTATTTTGTAATTATTTATGAGATGAGATGAGAACAGATGAGATGAGATGAGATGAGATGGGATGAGATGAGATGAGATGAGATGAGATGAGATGAGATGAGATGAGATGAGATGAGATGAGATGAGATGAGATGAGATAAAATGAGATGAGATGAGATGCGATGAGATGCGATGAGATGAGATGAGATGCGATGAGATGAGATGAGACGCTTTTTCCGACTAAAAGTGCTCAAGAACTGTTTCTGAGAAGAGTCAATGCTGGAAGCGCAGAAATCAGTATATTTCAATTTTTTTATTTTGTAATTATTCATGAGATGAGATGAGAACAGATGAGATGAGATGAGATGAGATGAGATGGGATGAGATGAGATGAGATGAGATAAGATGAGATGAGATAAAACGAGATGAGATGAGATGTGATGAGATGAGAGGAGATGAGATGAGATGAGATGAGATGAGATGAGATGGGATGAGATGAGATGAGATGAGATGAGATGAGATGAGATGAGATGAGATGAGATGAGATGAGATGAGATGAGATGAGATGAGATGAGATGAGATGAGATGAGATGAGATGAGATGAGATGAGATGAGATGAGATGAGATGAGATGAGATGAGATGAGATGAGATGAGATGAGATGAGATGAGATGAGATGAGATGAGATGAGATGAGATGATATGAGATGAGATGAGATGAGATGAGATGCGATGAGATGCGATGAGATGAGATGAGATGCGATGAGATGATATGAGATGAGATGAGATGAGATGAGATGAGATAAGATGAGATGAGATGAGATGAGATGAGATGAGATGAGATGAGATAAGATGGGATGAGATTCGACGAGATGAGATGAAATGAGATGAGATGAGATTCGACGAGATGAGATGAGATGAGAAAAGAGTGATGGAACGGATGAGATAAGAGGATATAAGATGCGACAAGTTCAGATTAGATTAGATTTCTGGGACTTGGAGACATTTTAAAATAATTCCATAACAAAGAAATATCATTCTGCAGAGACGATAATTTATTTAAGGTTCCTCTAACATTTTTCTAGGCCCTTTGTCAAAGAGAAAACTGCTTTGCCAAGAAATCTCATATCGATGATCGATGAGGCGCGACATTCTAGATGTTCTTCTGATGCGAGTCGATCAATCACTTCACTATGAGTTCTTACCTTTGTGTATTCAAACGATATCACGAAATCAGTCATTTTGGTAAGAGTTGTTGATTCTGCCGTGCGCACTAAACTCTCAAGTATACCCATGACAACTGCCGCACGGCACGTCTGCCACGCTGTTCTGTGACAATTCTCATTTAATAATCCAATAAAATAGAGAGGAGTGACTACTTTGCCAGCGTTGCAGCTTCTGAAGCACGACCAGCTCGAGCAGAGTTTACACTAGAAGAAGAAACAAAAACCGTCGTCAAGGCTGAAGCACTAAATGCAAAATAAAATCGTTAAACCACTGATTTTTATAGCTCTATGAGCAGCACTGAGATGCTCCGAGACACTCCGAGACATGGAGAGAAGAAACGGCACTAATTCTTAGCTAAAACGATGTCTTTATATAAAATTAGTTTTATTTCTACAGACATATTGCTTTACATACTGGTACTACATGGAAATGATTTTAGTGCGTACCAGAATCGTCAATCGTGCCTTCCTCCTTCCGCCAAAAACTAGTTCAACATTATTCTTATCCATCCTCGCAAAACTCTTTTCGACTCAGAGACTTGAGCTAAAAATAAAAGAAAAATTTTTCCATATTTTTTACGATATTACGTCCGAATAATCCGAGTGGTCCGAACCTCAAAATCGTTTTTTATGCCTATACTCACTGAGAGATAATCCTTTAAGCTCGCCATTTCCATTTTCTGAACTGAACTATTGTGAATAATACGAAAGTACGCACAGCAATTACGTTTGAATACGCACAGTGACCATTATCGGTCCTTTGTAATGCCCCTTCCCCCCCATATATTGCATCCTCTGCTGATATCGGCTAAATTAAGTCGGTGTTGAGCTTCATGGAGATCTGGAGAGCCGAAATTAATCGCACTCTTCAATCTACGCAGCAATGAGACATCATTCGCAGCAGCAGCAGCATCAAATACGAGTACCATTAACTTGTGACATGCGAAATGTTGCCCAACAATCGGAATTATTGTGACTGATTATGATAAATAGAGCAAAAATGCAAGGCCCAGTCCCGCTGCAGGTGTTCAGCGCGGCCGCATTCGGTGGCAAACGGCCAAGTTAGGCCTAATGTCGAGGGCTCAAAAGTGCGTTTGATTTTTGTGGAGGTTGCGAGGTTACGATTATGCACGACTACTTCTCAAATAGCCCGCAGATTATAAGACAATCCGCTAACAATAGCATGGAGTGCTTTGCTAACCAAGCGAAAAATACGTGCTGCCATGCGGCATCGATTAACCAATGGCGCACCTCCGGCCCAGCACTGTGCAGCTACCGAATTACCGGCGGAAAGACACCGCCTCAGATCGAATTGCGTACACGAGATGATCGTCGCTTGAATTCCCAAATGTCTGTCTAATGGTGGAACCTTGTCTGGCTGGGTGGAACCGGGAGCTGCTGTTCACCCGTTTCTGGGGCGGCTCCCCGAATCGCGCCGGCCTGAGTACATGAGTTGGCAGAATCGAACAACTTGACGTCTTGTAGAACAGAACAAAATCCGTGTATGAATGAATGAATGAATGAGAATTGCGTAGAGACGGTTCTTATAAACGTCAGATACTGCCTACCCTCCTCCCCGATCATTCGCAACAAAGCCTTTCCGATTCTAAGTGGAAAATGTCTGGAACGTTTATCGGAATGATCGATTCCAAGACAATTACAACAGCAGTGCTGCCCCACGAAAGAAGTACTGGCGCTCTTCATGTCGCAGACGGGCTGGCCTGCTGGTTACCGCAAATCTTCGTGGGTTGACTGGTGGTCAGCAGCAGCCCAGTGCTTGGGCGGCAAGTGACGGATCCTAATGCGCAAAATTCACACAATCCATCATCTTCTTCTTGGCACTAACAAGCCGGCAGCTGCCGCGCACTCGGCCAAGCGCAACAAAGGCACCACCGCAGCGGTCCGCGCAGGGAGGACGGTGTGCGCACGCAGCAGCATCCGCATTGACCGAGATGACGAGGGAGCGATATAATTGCTTAACGAGCGCTCAAACAAACTGTCACCGTCAGAATGACGTCGACGTGAGCAACCAGAGGACGTCTCAGAAGGCCGAGTGCGACGAGAAGGACGAATTAAAAACGCAGTCGAAGGTGACGGGACGGAGACGTACTGGGCCACTTGTTAGTCATGCTGGACGCTGATCTAATGTGGGGTAATTTAAGTCGCTATAAATGGCTGCGAAAGGCTGATGTACCAATGCATTGGTGGCAGCGACAGCAACCCTGGCAGCGATGGTTACGTCGGAGCCGCGGATTGACAATTCTTACAACTGATCGGCTGTGCTAAAGCCGTGACGTTTAGCCGACGGAGCACAATGGAAGCTTACGAGCCTCTCGAAAAGAATGGGAACGGGTTGGGAGGGGCTACTGCTTCTATTGTGAAATGCGACATATTCGCCGGAGTGATCACTTGAAGAAAGAAGCTACAAATACTTATGGTGGCGGCTAATAGTCGCAAGCACTTTCAATGGTCTTGTGCGTTAAAACTTGGCGCGATACTCTTAATTACTTGGACAAAATGTCTTTATTTCAATGTATTCTGCCCCTTTTTGTTGGTTTGAATAACGAGGGCTTATAATGGATGGTCCTTTTGGCACTACCAGCAGTGTCATTTACAGCATGTTGCATCCTCATGGAGCTGAGAAGAATCAGTTCCTCTGCCTTTTCTGGTTTGCGAGGCCATTAAGAGACTAAGGGTAAAGAAGCCCCCCTCAAATTTACCTTGAAAGGAATAGGTTCTATTGTGAATACCTTTATGGAATGCTTGGACGAGCACTGGCTTTACAAAAACTCTCTGTTTAATCTGGAGGCTTCACTTCATTACCGCCAAATCCGAAATCAAACTGGCCCCTGATCCAGCCGAGATGTCTTTCTAATACGTGAGCTCCTCAAAATGCAGCAGCCGGCAATCGATGTCAACGCTGTTGCCACCAACATAATTGCAATCAATTGATGGCAACCGCGCACCAATCGATCAACCCGCCGACCGCCAATAGCCGCCGGCAGCCCGCAACCAACAGCCGACAGCCGACAGCCGCCGATCAAAGCGCCATTCGAGCCCTGGAAGTTTCGAGCC
Source organism: Conops quadrifasciatus (assembly GCA_949752815.1). Taxonomy (NCBI): domain Eukaryota; kingdom Metazoa; phylum Arthropoda; class Insecta; order Diptera; family Conopidae; genus Conops; species Conops quadrifasciatus. The sequence goes on from OX457079.1 coordinate 19,506,430, forward strand.
CGGAGTTCATTAGAGCTGACGCTTTAGTTATAATTGACACACGTTCCGTCATCTTGTACGCGGCGTTGTTGACGACGAGGCGATGGACAAGAGAATCGTGTGTTGCAGCGAAAATTGGGTCCCTGGACGCCAGCGTCGGAGAGTTGATGGAGAGCTGTTGTGCCCCCGGACACTGGCTCCCGCGCGTGGCTTTTCGCTTTTTCCAGCGAGCAGCACAATTGAAGGTTTAAATAATATTTCGAAAATCATGCCAGAAGCCGACGGACGGTCTCATCATTAAGAGAGCGGCCGGCTTAAAGAAGTTATGTTTTCTACACAACGCTGTGTTTGCGTTTGCCGCCAACCGTCGTTGTCGTTGTTGCCATTGTTGTTGTTGTTGTTGCCGCAGCACTTAAGCAGCAGCGTGGCGCACTTCGGCGTCATCAGCCAAGCGACAGTTTGTCAGATCGCGAGCTGATTGCATTGACAATCTTTGGCTTCGGAGTCGGAGTGCTCTCACTGCGGCAGCCGCAGAAGTACCGAAAGTAGCCAGCCTCTCCAACAGAGAGCTTTTGGCGACCTGCAGCCGCGCGACTTGCTCCCGCACGAGCAGGATGCATCTCACTTCGTGTCAGCCACTGCGGCATGGAAACGGGCCCCACTCTTTTGGGTTGGTTTCGACCTGATCTGTCGAACGGAACCTCGGGCCAAGAATGGTGCGGAACAATAACAACAAATTTTCAGCCACTGCTGTCCAGTGTGGCTTCTTTGTGGGTGGCTCTGATGTCCGCTTACGGCTTAAATCCTTTCATGAAGATTTTTAAACGCACCAGTAAGAAGCCGTCGATGTGCGGAGGGCTCTGAGTGCTCCGATGCGCCTTTAACGCATACGTACAATGGAGAGGAACAGACAGAAGGACGGACAGACAGACAGACGGTCAGACTGCCAGAAGCCAGTTCGTATTGGGCTTTCTTTTGCATTATTTTATGACTTTTTTGTGAACCGGCCGGCCACTGTTTGTAAAGAGGTCGCGCCATGTGCGGTGGCCGCAATGCCGCAATGCCGTGTGCGGTTGCTGCTTCCAGTGGCGGCGGCGGCGGCTTTTATTCTTACGACTATTCGCCGAATGACAGTCGTTAAATGCTAGCATGTAGGTACATAATTCTCGCCGAAGCTAACGTTGTTGTTGTTCCTTCGAAACTGTTGGTTTTTAGGCATCAGCGGTTTTTGGCCTTTATTCTCACAATTTGTCGCCGCATGTAAAGTGTGTTGTTTTTATTGTAGCGCTTTTAACCGCTATTACTTAAGAAGCTCAGTCGACGCGGCTCGGCGCATGCAAGTCGACACACATACACACATACTCGTAGAGTTCATTTCGTATGTTTTCCGGTATAAATTTAATTAATTTCAGATTCGAGTTTTGTCGTCGTTGTTCTTCTGGCGGCATTAAAAAGTGGAGCAAGAAATCGCCTGCACCTGAGAGCTCTTGTTGTTGCGCTGTCCAGGCGTCGCCCGTGTGCGCGGCGGCGGTGGCGGTGGAGAAGGTGCGGTCGTTGCTTCTGCACTTTCGTGCTGCGAGCAGTGCTCGCCCTGTCGGGACAATAGTGGCAGCAGCGGCGCTTTTTATGTGTTGAATGAGCCGCCTCAGAAGACACGACGAAGAAACTGCTTTAGTGCTTTTATTGAATTTCGCTGCAAATGCCGGGGAATTTGCTCTTGGCTCGTACTTTGCTCGACAGCAGCGAGAACGTCATGATTTGTTGGCTTTTTTGGTGTTCAAGTAGAACAAAGCGGAGCTTGTCGGGCGTCCGCTTGGCTCTTCCGTTTCTTTGGGAGCTGCCGGAGTCGCCGAAATCGCCGGCGTCGCTTTTGTTCGTGCTGCCGGTGCTCATCGGATCGGAACCGCGGGCACCGCTACTAAAGCGTCTTCGTGTTCACCAAACAACAAGCCGTACAAATTGTGCCGCCAACAAGAGCGGTCACACCAATCGGCCGCCTCTAGCGATTGTGAGCGCTTGCAGCTCGAGCCTGCACCGACTGCAGCCGATGATGGGCTCGAACGGTAAGTCTTTGTTTCGCCTACAAGGTCTTTGCAAGGAGCGGACTCGTACTCGTACAGGCTCAGTGCAGAATTTCGTTTATTCCATAAACTGTTCGTGTTCAAATTCAACTTGTACCACTAGAAGTGTTTCCGGGCACGGAATACAGAGGATGGGACGTTCATCCGCTCATGAGGTAGTGTTGCCTAATGTCTCTGACAGCGTTACTTATGACTCGGAGGACAGTTCTCCAACGGTATGTAGAGTGCGGCCATCCACTGCCGGCGACAGTCGTGAGTAGCAAGTACTTATGCAACAGGCTTGCAAAAACTCCGCGCTGTAATGTTGAAAATATTGGATGCTACTGTTTTAATCGGAGTATTCAAAATTGCATAAAATTTTGAAAAGTAATAATCAAGTCATAAACACTCTGTAGAGTTTCCGTGAGGAAGATTTTAGATTTTAGAAAAAATTATTAATTGTCGCCTGGGAAAAAACTAATCTCTACACCTTTTGCAATTATAGTTCAGAATTTTTCAATTGTATTTCAGAAAGTTTCAGTTCAGTTTCAGAACTTTTCAGTTCAATTTAATTTTAGAAATTTCAGAAAATTTACCAGATCTACCAGAAATTAAATATCATAATTAATTTCAAAATCTGATCTCAACGATCTACCAAAACTTTACTTCACAACAATTAGTTGTTGCTTAATTACGCTTAATTGCTTAAAAAATTAAAATAATTGTTTTTATTACAGAATTTTCGTGTTCAATTTCAGAGTCTTTCAGTTTTATTTCAGAATTTTTCAGTTCAATTTCAGAATTTTACAGTTTAATTTCAGAATTTTGCAGTTTAATTTTCGGAATTTCTCAGTCTGATTTTAGAATTTTTCAGTTCAATTTCAGAATTTTTAATTTGTATTTAAGAATTTTTCAGTTTAATTTCAGAATTTTTGAGTTTAATTTCAGAAATTTTCTTTTGTATTTTAGAATTCTTGTGTTCAGCTTCAGAAATTTTCAGTTTAATTTTAGAAATTTTCATTTTTATTTCAGAAGTTTTGTGTTTAATTTCAGAATTTTTCAGTTCAATTCTAAAATATTTCAGTTTAATTTCATAAATTTTTATTGTATTTCAGAATTTTTTATTCAATTCCAGAATTTTTCAGTTTGATTTTAGAAATTTTCGTTTGTATTACAGAATTTTCGCGTTCAATTTCAGAATTTTTCAGTTCAATTCTAGAATATTTCAGTTTAATTTCAGAACTTTTTATTCAATTCCAGAATTTTTCAGTTTAATTTCAGAAATTTTCGTATGTATTACAGAATTTTCGGGTTCAATTTCAAAGTTTTTCAGTTTAATTTCAAAATTTTTCATTCCATTATGTCTTCTATATACCGAGCATGTCATATCAGTAGAAACGAGGCGTGGCTTACCAAATTTGTTACTTCATGCCCAGGAATGAACTCTCCACCAACATTAAAATGTAATCCACGCCATCTATCAGCCTTTGCCAAGTGGTCTCCTCAGCAAGTAGCAATGCCCGACTTATTTCTTTCAATTTCGCAATTCACACTTCACTTCAATTCGTTCTCAAGTATGCCGTTGCACCTCAGAGTGGCGTCTGGGAGACCACCCAATCCTCTGCCGCGTACACTGTGCACCTCAGATCCTCTCCAGCTGCAGCCACACAAAGCTTCTGTTATTTAGAGAATGATTAAAATATGAGAAGCGTCTCATTTATCACGTGACTCGCTCAACAGCACCGTGCGGACGTGCGCAATCTGGCATCCCTGCGCAGCCGTCAGCGCATCCAGTGGCACAGATGGGTTTTTGTGCTGGACAGGTGGCTGGATGGATGCGACTCAGTGCTGCAGCTCCCGGGTTAAGGTTGAGAAAGCATTCCATTCATCTACGCACAGCCTCGGAGTAGGTTGCGCTCCGAAACTACGATATTTCGCGGCTTCCCAGCGGCATCCAGCGAACGACCACCTGAAGCCGCTGCATTGCGAAGGCTTATTATACGGTGGCAGCACCAAGTGGCCGTTGCTGTCGCCGCCGTCATTATTTTCAAATTGATTTTGCGTGAATTTCGCTCAACGCTGCCAATTCGACTTCAGCGCGGAAGCTCTTGACGGCACTTTTTCGTCTGCTCATTCACGAGAGCATTCGTCAGGCATGTTCTCCCTTCCTCACCCTTCCATTTTCATGCCCTCCAACCTCCTCCCGTCGCGTCCTTCAGCTGGTTCCGTGCATAATTAGCAATGGCGTGCAGGTGTTGGTCCATTAGCGCTCGCCACCTCCGGTGTCAGGGCCGCTACGCCGCTACGTCGCTGCCCCCAACATCACTAGCCGGAGCTGCTCCTGTGCCGTGGCCGCTGAGTGGTGCCGATCACCAATTATCGATCCAAGTGCGAGGCAGGAGAACGCGTATCGGAGCGGATAATTATCGTGTTACGTACATGCGTAACCACCGCGTCGCACAGAAGGGGCATTTCTGGCTGTGCTCTCATGCTGGTCGACGTGGCGCGCCATGCCCGCTGCTTTCCCGCTCGACGAGAACCGCAGTCAGCAGAATATCTCAATCGCAATGATCGGATTCTCGTCTCACCTTCACTGCGGCACTTTGCGCATTTGCGTAACGAATGCGCCGAGCAGATATTGCACTTGCGGCATTTGACCGCGCCGATACAGTCTGATGCAGTCCGATCCCCCTGCGCTCCGCGGGGCGTTGGTCTGCCGATAGTGAGTTATTTTTTAATCATCGTGATTCACGCATGCGTTGCTCACCTTCACACCCTGAATCTAGCAGATGCTGCAGTCTGCAGCCGCCTAGACCGACAGGTAGTGGAAAGAGAAGCAGCAGCACACCATCCATGTTGCAGCAGCATTCATTGCTGTCACGGGGCGGCTCAGACCGAAATCGAAAAGTCTCTGAGGAATGCAGCGCGGCACCCAGTATGCAACAACGGATTGTGGTCGTAGTGTCTGCGATCGCTGCGATAGGCTTCAGAATTTGTGCACTGAACTGCAGGCTATGGGTGGAGTGGTGCGGCTACTGCTGCGGTCGCGGGGAAGGCCGCAACGCGCGCCGAATGAGATGAATGACTCGGAACGGAACGGAAGCGTTGTTGGTTGGTTGGCCGGCTTGATTCTCACATTAACGATATAAATTGTACCATTACCATCAGCCGGCGAAAGGCCGATATTTTCCAACTCTTCTTAAACGTAAGATTCATAAAATTAAGTCGAGTTTCTTCATCAAAATCCATTTTCAAATTTAACGTAGAAGGCAACGTCGCAGCAACTCTCAAGTGCTCTCAAGTGCTCTCAAGTGCTCTCAGTTGCTGGCCAAAATATTCTAAACATAACCGTTGGGCCTGCAATCTGATGGCGAGCCTAAACAGCAACAAAATACCAAGCATCCGGAGACCTACAAACATCAACAGAGCACCTAAACCGTGTTGTCTTGGCCGCTTGGTCGGTCAACATTGGCCTCGGGCCGGGCACTTCTTGGTGAACATCTTTTCTCTTCAACGAGCTACACTGCTCGAAGAAGCAACCGACGCACCAGGAGGAAAGGTATGCGATGCGATCTCCGCCGATACAACTACAAATGCGCCAGACGAACGCGACGAATGCGCGAACGCAGAAGTCCTTCGGATACTCATCGCTCTATTAGCTCGGACGGCCTCCGCTCCGGTCGAGTTCAATGGAAACCTTGATTGAAGTAATAATAGAGCTGGAGCAGCTTCTGTTGATGAGCCGAGAACAACAATAGCAGCCACGCCAACAGCAATTGTAATGATTTACAGGAATTTAATCTGCCCAGGTGCTAATTTCATCCACTCAGAGCGATCGGGCGAGCGGCAGTGGTAGCTGCGATGGCACCGTAGCGATGGTCCGTTGCGTTGCGAGCGCTGAAAGCGCGCTGTGCGCGTCCGGGCTGTCGAATTAAACAAATTGTTGACAAAAGATGCCGCCGCCAGGCAGCAAACGCGGAACGCACCGCGTGCAAGTGCGCCCGGCTGGGTGGGTACTCTGAAGATCGATTTGCGATCATCAGCAGCAGAAGAATGAATGAAACGTGAGCTTCATTGTAGTCGTGCGCTTCGGTGCGGTTCCGTGCGGGCATTCTGCAAATCATCCGCAACGTCATCAGCGTCCCGGGCTCATCAATGTCAGCACTAGCTCCTCTCGTTGCTTCGGCAGCTTGAAGACGAACGCAACTGCAAACGCGTGGCAAATAGTTTAAACAAATTGCAATTTGGTTTGCAGACCGTTTCCAGGTCGGGCACCGGTGGCTGGCGCACACTTTATCCGCGGGACGGATCCAATCGGGACAGCGCTGCTGGTATGCGGAATCGCGCATTTGTCAAAGTGGTCCGAACCGATTCGTAGCCGGAATTAACGGTACATAGAAACAGGCTACATTAAAGTCGCGTGTCGCCTCGAAATCCTCGTCGCTCTAACCGCGGTCAATTTACGAGCGAGCATTAATTAAAGAGACTCTTTTGGTATAATCGGCAGAGAGTGAATGGACTGGATGATTTTATAGAAGATTAAAAGCCGTACATCATCAATCTCTAGCTACCGTCGTCGCCTTTGTCTCTCCCTCTCACTCACTCTTTGTGAAATTAGCAGCATTACGAGAAGCAAAATAATTCGAAGTGATTTTTTCGCACTCCTCTGAAAATATTCTCTGAATTTATAGAAGATGCGTGGCTCCCTTCACTTTAGCGCCCGACATGTCACTTCCATTCCTCCGCCACTCTGCGCCGCGCGACGCAGAGGTTGTGTGATAATTAGACAACGCGTTAACACAGAACGTAAGCAGAAGAACCTGCCCGTGAGTGACTGGTTGGTGTGCAGCAAATAGGCCACCGCCGCCACCGCCGCCATTGCCACCATCGCCGCCTGCAACATACAACGTGCGTACTTTTAAATTAGAAGCCGCAATAAATCATAAACAACGCCTGGCAGTGCTTCGAGCAGCAGCAGCAGCAACGATTAACTGCCCGCTGCCAGTGACACTTGCCGCACCGCGTCTGAATTATTTTTATCGCCAAATAATTCTTATTGTTGTCAGACATTGTCACTGCATTCGCCGCACGATCGCCGCGGAATCAGATCAGGCGTGAGCATGAGTCTCGAGGCACGTATTTCGGAAGCCAAACAGCGAAGCGAAAATAAACCAAATGCTTAGGAGGTCCAGAAGGTGCTGTTCACTCGGTACAGCAGCTGCCGTCAGCCGCACAGTTAGAGGAAAGGCAAAACGGCCGGAGAAGGCAGAAGAAGGCGCGCAAAATGAAGTAAAATTTGGTAACAAGAATTAGAGAATTTGGATCATAGCTCCTCGAACATTCAAAATCTATTAGAAAATGACGATAAACACACAAATTTCTGCATAACGCGTGGGTTAATAAAGTTTCCAGCGATGCGTTGCTGCCCGGCACGTCCGGCACATACGATACATATCGTACAACGGCAGGTGCGTTGCCCTGGAAAACGACAACGAATCCAGCAGAACTCCAATGGACGAGCTCCAACCGACGAGCATTATCGTTCGTCATACTCATCGCACAGTTCGGTTAATTGATGAAATAATTACGTAATTAGTTGCCGCCACTGCGAAGCATAAAAATGCAAATGGTGTGCTTAAGCGTATCTGATCAAAAATTGAGTGTGCGTCATTTGCGTTGCGCAGCCCTGATGGAATGTCAGGCGACGGAGCGACCGATTGCCGCGTAAAATATTGTAACTTATGGGGCACTGGGCCATTTGGCAACCAAGGTTGGGTTGAGTAATGGGATTGGGTTTTGAGTAATGAGATCACTGATTGAAGTGTGATATAACGCCGATGGCACATAGTGTGAGATAAGACTGAAGACTGAAGCAACCACGTTGATGACTCAATGCTATTAAAATACGAGTATACTGCTATCAAATTATTCCAGAACAATTGCATTGAAAATACCGAAATGAAATACAAAATTCCCTTCACCCTTTTTCACGCTTATTGTGCCACTTATTTTTCGTAAATTCCTTAAAAAACGCTTTGAAACTTTCTGCTACAATAAAGACTTTACAAAACAATCGAAACAGAAAATAATAATTTTTTTAGGGTCTTTCAATAGCAGCTACTGTTTTAATTGAACATAAAAACGCAATAATTTTGTGATTAGTGGTGATATTATTATTTTAATTTAAAGTAAAGAGTCTGAGATTGAATATAATGTTTTCGACTATTTGTTGTTCATGCTTATCACGATTATTTGATAAAAAAGAATTTTGATGAAAAAGAAGGTATATTTTTTTCATGCATTTTCAAGACGCGATTTTTAGTGAATTTTCACTATTTCCAAATTAAACTTCCCATATTTTTTTCCCTACAATTGAATAATTTTGAAATACAAACTTCTGAAATTTTGAAATTGAATTTTGAAATTGAATTAAAAAATTCTGAAATTCAATTGAAAAACTCTGAAATTGAATTGAAAAATTCTGAAATTCAATTGAAAAATTCTGAAATTGAATTAAGAAATTCTTAAATACAAATGAAAAATTCTGAAATTGTATTGAAAAATTCAGAAATAATAAAAAATTCTGAAATTGGATTGAAAAATTCTTAAATTGAATAGAAAAATTCTGAAATTGCATTGCAAAATTATGAAATACAAATAAAAAATTTTGAAATTCAATTGAAAAACTTTTAAATACAATTGAAAAATTCTGAAATTGAACTGAAAAATTTTGAACTATTATTGAAAAATTCTAAAATTCAATTGAACAATTCTGAAATTGACTTGAAAAATACTGAAATTGACTTGAAAAATTCTGAAATTGAATTGAAAAATTCTACAATTAAATTGAAAACTTCTGAAATTGAACTGAAAAATTCTTAAATTGATTTGAAAAAGTTGTAAAACGGTTCGGAAGGATTTAAGAAAACACATACACACAGAGCGGACCCTCTTAATAATTTATTTTGGGTACTTTATGCAAAATATCTCCTTGAATTACAGTTAAATTAAAATTAACAATTTTTTACAAAATTTATTCTTTATTAATTGAGCGATTTTCTTTGAAAGTGGGTTGCGATAAGTCCATTCCTTTTTATTACCAGATTTTATTACCGTTTTGCATTTTGAATCCAATTCTTAGGGATAAGGCTGTTTTGTTTTATGAAAATTGTATAGATTTTGAATTGAATTGGTCTCTAAATTGAATAAAACTATAAATGGCCATAACAGAATCAAAGTTTTCTCATAATTAAAGCAATTTTTTCATGAAGTGGACTTACGCCACTTTCAAAGAAAACGGCTCAATTTATTAATTTAAATGTCTAAGTGCTCTTCTATTTCATCTCTCTTCCTCTCTCTCTCTCTGATGAACATCCAGCTACAAAAACAAGCGGTCAAATTATTTAATTGAACTCTTTAAATCGTAACACGAACTCGGTGTTATCAAATAGACATGGCCATAAACTATAAAAAATTATTTGGACTCATCTGTGAGCACCGACGCAACGACACAGCGACGTCGCGACGTCGTAATGCGGCACGAAGAAATAAAAAAGAATCAAAACAATCATTTCTTATAAATTATTCACAACGAAAGCAATCGGAAACCGTTTGTAATCGGTTTGTAATTGTCCAAAAGAGGCGACACGTACAGCGGACGATGCAAGAGTGTCGCGCAAGAGCGCGGTGTGCGGATCAGACGAGAATGTGCCAATAAATTCAAACTTGGTCGACGTCGACGCTACTCCAAGACAGCGCTAAGCTTTCACTGACTCAATTCCCCGAAAAATAAACCAATCTAGATCAGAGGCCGTTATTTCAGCAGACTAGCAGAGCCAGACGCGCGACGGTGTCATTCTTCGGCGACGTCGGAAATCAACAGTTGCCGGCTGACGTTTCGTTGCGTCTTTTCGGGAACAGCCGAGCATTAGCGCGCCGCTGTTCTCACGTCCGTCTGTGCGTAGCTGAGCGTACGTGAAGACTGGCGAATGCGCCGTGATTCGGGAACAGCTGATCGCTGCGCACCATCACGACACGATTTTATTGACCTTACGTAATAATCGGGCCCTCTTCAGCGAGCCACTTCAGCCCTCATTTGGATGGCTCACGCGAGCCCTGCATTAATTATGCGATGCATGTGCCCGGTTTCGCTTTCGTTTCGATTTCGGTGCTTTCGGTGCAGCGCGCCTTATGGCTTTCGCACATGTTTGGCTCTCTGCAGGTTGGTCAACCGTGACAAACCGTAACGGTATATAAAGTCGGCGGGTTCAGCTGTGGTCATCAGTAGTGTCTTGCACCTTCGAGCGTTAGATTCGTTCGAGCCTTTCGTTAAGCCTTTGAAATTGAGAACCAAGTTTTGAAATCTTAGTAATGAAGGTAGGCCGGCCTCGGGATAATCGGGCAGCGAGTAAGAAAGGACAGCCCTCTACTAATACTTGTCCTTTATTCCTTCCATTTAGACTGTCTTCTGCATTTTGGCATTGGCCTTAGCGGTCGAAGCTGGTTTGCTGCCGCACCACGCCCACGATGTACCGCACTTCGTTGACGCTGCTCATCACGGCGACCTGCATCACGGCGGCGACGTGCACCACGTCAACCTGCATCACGGCGGCGACGTGCACCACGCCCAGAGCGGCATTCACTACGGCCACTCTTCGGCCATTGTCATCGACGGCCCCGACCACGCCCATCACATCGAGCAGCATCCGGTTTATCATCATGCGGACGGTCACCATGTGGCTGTCGATGCTCATCACCCCGTCGCCGTCGCCGTTGATGTCCGCCACGCCCCTGCCGCTCAAATCGTGCACCATGGCGCCATCCATCAGGTGGAGCCGGTGCACCACGTCACCAAGGTGGTGCACCATGAGCCACATCATTTCCTGCACTACACCCAGCCCGAGGTGGACCACCATGTGGTGCATCAGAACGAGCACATCGACGAACACCGACACGCCGCCAATCTGCACCACTCTGAGCTGCACCACCATCACGGTGCCCTGGTGCACCAAGCGGGCGACTTGCACCACGACGGCGCTGTTGTTCTGCATCACGGCGGCGTCGAGCATCATCCCACCGTCGTGCACCACCACGATGTGGCCAGCCACGCCGCCGTGGTCCATCACCACAACGTCGTCGAGCATCGCCATCACGCCGCCGCGTTGGTGCACCACCACCATCCCGCCGCCGCCGCCGTCGTGCACAGCGTCTACCCGGGCCACGCGACGAGCCACGCCGACATCTTGGCGTTGGCCAAGCAGCAGCTGCACGGCAAGTTCGGCAAAGTCCGGATCACCGAGAAGCATTACTAAACGATTTCAGAGCACTTCAATTCAGAACGGGACGCCCTCATTCGCCGACCTTCAACCATTCACTGCATTAGTCCTGAGTCCTTCGCTCTAGGGCGAATTTAGACATAGACATTAGCTCAGTAAGCTTCCTTTTCTATTAAAGCGTGTGCTCTCTGCAAATGCGTCGTGCCACCAAATAAATAAATTAATTAATTAGCGATTATAATCGTTTGTAAAAGTCTCTCTCTGAGGGGGCGGGGGTACTTGTGGGACCAGCTACTGGAGTCCTTTTTTACGTTCTTCTACTCTTCTCTTCTCGATTTTCTCTTTTTCAGCGCGTGAAAAACGATTGATTTGTTGCGATTCGTTGCCTGACTTGCGGCAGGCGCACGCGCACGCGCAGCTTCGCGGAGGAGCTTCGAACCAACGATACGCGTGCCCGCCGACACGACCTCGTCGGTGCTAATGGCACTAGCTACAAGCTCTTAGTGAAAGAGATAATGATAGATGCAGCACCCGTCGAAGAGCACCCGTCGACCACAGCACCCGAAACGTGTCGATCTTTCGTTAGATCGCGTGATGTTTTCTTTCATGGAGTCCGAGTGCAAGGAACCAAGTGAATGCCCGCAATCTCTAAGCAGGCGTTAACAGGGTCTTGCGTTGCTCGTGTGTTCCTCGCAGTTTTGCAAATAAAGTGGTTCCCATTCCATTGAGGAGCTATGAATTGCCATGCGGCTGCCATCAACGAAACTTATCGATCAATGATCTCTCTTCTGCCGAACAAATTAATAATCCTTTAACAGTTCAGGCCAGTTCAGATACGTCTTAATTATAAAGTAATAAAGTCCAGCACCGTCCCACTGCAACTCCGCCTTCAAATTTGATTTGGAGGCAAATCGGTTTCGGACCATTCTCAGTGTCTTTTCTTCACTTTCTTCGCTCAAAATTCGTTCCGAACTTCATCGAAATCAGCTACGAGAGCGCTTACTACGGCAGGATCCGAGACAGAGGCGGAGGCTGTTAAGTGGCCATGAATTCTGTTGTCAGCACCGGCCTTTCGCCTCAAGAATGCGACAGATTTAAAGCGAGCGATTAAAAGTCGCCGTAGAAATTAGTCGCCATCTGCTCCGAAAATGCTGATTCCTGCTCAATAATGCCTGAGATCAACTCTTTTGTGGGTGTTCTTCTTCTTCTTAGTTGAATCGCCGCAATCGCCACAATCGCCACAGTCGCCCCAATCGCCGCAGTTGACCACATTTCAAACCTTTGCGGGCAGCGGCCCGATTTGAGATGTTGAGCATCAAGTATTGCCGAAATTTCGGTCAATTTGCCGAAATTTGGGATCAACGCAGAACGAATAGTTTCTTGTTTATCTTATCCGTCGCCGCTTGAGATTCCATCGCGCAGGATCAGCATCAAAGCTTCGAAGCTCTTGCTTCGAGACCTTGAGATTCATTCATAAAATTACTGCAACACAAAAAGTGACCAGAGGATCAACTCATTCTGATGACACCCGCATGACGCCAAACCCCCCCCCCCCTTCCTCTCCCCCTCCGCCCTATGCGTCGCCACTCGCTATTCCTGCGCTGCTGGAGCTGCAGCGATTGCATGTTGCGATCTTGCCATCGTTTATGCTTGTAATCCGAGTGGCCAGAAAAAGGGGCCCTCGGTATCTAGCGATCGCATGTTGCTCGACTGCGTTTTTTCTGGAAAGCTCTTACCGCTGCTGCTGCTGCTGCGGCTGCCTCTTTGTGCCTATATTTTGCACAACGTAACGCAACGCCTGAACACGATCTGGTTTAACCGAACCACATGCCAGTTGGCGGGTGGCTCTTGAGCCCCTACCACTGCCGCTGCCCCGACTTCTAGCCCGTTTTTTGCCACGACTCCAGCGGTGCCTGACGACTCGATGTTCAGCTCCATCGCATCGGAATTAAGCTGCAATCACCATTACTGCAATCAACAGCTGTTGCTGCAGGTTCCTGAAGCTCTTCGCTGCTGACTCGTTGTCGTCGGCACGCCCGCACCACAGACTGACACGTTTGCGGCTGCCGTTTCGCATTGCTCTGGCATCGCCGCGTCTGGTCGTGTCTGGGCCGTCTGTGGTGCGGCTGCGGCTGCGGCCTGACTCCAGTAAATTACAGTGCATCATCAGTGCTGTCGGTTGGGCGGTGTCGGGAGCAGCAAAAAGCGAAACCAGCATCCGGAGATGGTGGAGCTCTTGCTGCTGCTTCCTTCTAGAATGCACAGAGAGCCTCGTTGTCGACCTGGTTGTCGGTCGGTGTTGCCGGCGGCAGGAATCTGTGTTTACGCACGCAACCCTGAAGCACAGCCACTGCGTAGATGCAGAGCGCATTATGCGAAATGTCCGTCTTTCTTTTCCATCCAGCTCGACGCTGATGACGCGACGGCAACTGACGGACCATCCTCACATTGATACGCGTACACCTGCGTTGACGGTCGGCTGGCGTTTGTAATTAAGCTGCCACTAGTGGCCTTCTGCATTTGAACGACAGAAAGGCACCGAGGTACCGGGCGCCCGAGCTCAAAATCGTTCAAATCGTAGCGGGTGTTCCTTCCATTCTGGCAAGAAAATTAACCTACAACACTTTATTTGCGTGGTCATCTCAAACATTCGCATTCCTGGTGTTTGCCGTGCGCTTTTTCCACAAACGCATGCTGCATTTTGCGAATTTAAGCGTCCCAAAAATTGCTTGAACCGTATAAAAGTTTTCTATTTATGGTTTGATCGTCCTGAACTTGATTATTTCTTTACCGATTTTAAGGATTTTTATAGTCGTTTAAGGCTGAAGTTCTATTAAAACCAAGGTTGGGCTTCGACAAGAATTTTTTTACCTTGTATGTAGTCTACGTCGAAAACTGTAGAGTACTTTGCTACATGTCGAAAACCTCAACCTTGTCGAAAACTCTTAAGCATTCAAGAAGTTAGAGAATAACTCATTCAAATATCGTTTTTTACTCGCGTAAAGTATAGGTGAAGTATAGTTTCTACATGTCGAAAACCTCAACCTTGTCGAAAACCTTAACCTTGTCGAAAACTCTTAAACAATCAAGAACTTAAAGAATGACTCATTCAAACATCGTTTTTTACTCGCGTGAAGTATAGTTTCTATATGTCGAAAACCTCAACCTTGTCGAAAACTCTTAAATATTCAAGAACACCTCTCTTTCTTTTGTTTCTTCTAATACATTTTTACTCGCGCCTTATAAATGTATGCAAGAGCGAGAGCGAGAGCGAGAGCGCAAGTAGAAATAGAATAATAAAAAAATAATAGAGGAAACATCTGATGACACCGAAATAAGTGACGATCAAGACTCAGCACTGTGAATGAATAAAATTTATTGTCATCCTATAAATGTTTCATTTTTTCACAAAGAAATTACTGGACTCAAAAATAAAATTGAAATTCATGTATGTTTCATCGAAAATTCTTTGTAGCATTAGTTTGTTCTTATTGTAATTGATGAAGGTAAATTTTTCTAAGTTTTCGACAATTCTGTGTAACCTACTCCAATTTGGTTCGGTAGTCTACCGTAGGTCTTCGACATGTCGAAAATGTCGAAAACTCAACAAAGTATTAGACATGTCGAAAATGTCGAAAACTCGACAAAGTATTAGACATGACAATCCAGACTGAAACTCTAAAAATATATTTGAAAAATTAAAAAAAAAAGTGTCTTTATTTAACTTTATTTCAGTCGATAAAAAATTCTCCAAATGTTAAAATGATATTAGTTTTATCTTGTTAAGGCTTATCATTCCAGCTCTTCTATGGACTTACATTATCTAAGAAGTGTTAATGGGCTCCAAATATTGCGCAAATGTCAAGGAATCTGACAGCTCGAATGACAGCTGGCGTCATTATTGTTTCAACATTAAAATGTATTTTCTAACGCATAAAATAATACCATTTTCTAAATAAAACGCAACCTTTTCGTTTTTATTTATTATAATTTTATTTAATTTTCTGGCATCATTATCGTTGTCGTTTTCTTTGTTGTTGTTGTTGTTAATAAATTGACTAAATGAGGAAGAACAAAATTTGATTGTAGCTTAAATTTTAATGATCGTAGATTATCGTAGTTTCTAATTAAATATTGTATTTTGTTGTCAATAATTAATTATTTGTAATTTAATTAAATTTATTTTTAATTTAATTTGTTTGAATGTATTTAAGTGTATTCGTTTGTAAGTTTGTATATTTATTGCTCGCATTGTATTCTTTTATGATAGCATTTAAAATGGACAATATTTTGCTAATTATCAAGTATTTTCATGCAATTGCGAAGTTCCGAAGAGAGTAAAGTTCTTAATAATTCTTTTAAGTTATTTCTTATAAAAATCTGTTAATATTTTAATACTATTACGTTGTCGAGAATGTGCGCGGCAAAACGCCTCAGCGAGTTTATTTGTTTATTCAATATTTTAAATTTTATTAAAAGAAAAAAATTTGTATGATATCTAATTACGGTACAATAGTACCCATGGCTTTTCGATCGGCACATACGTCATTACGAGGAATGCACAACTCAGCCCGTATGGGCTTATCGTGGGTCTGTCGTGTGGTGAGAAGACATGTAAAGGATTATCCATTTCGAGTTACGAAAAGTAAAGCCTTGCCGTTTGGCAGCTGTCAAATGTCAGCATTTGTTTGTTTAGCATTTGTTTAGTTGAAGGTTTGCCATTTTACAATATGGATTGTTTTACCATCGAACAACGCGAAAGTGAAAATGGTTAACCCTCTAGTTCATTCCTCTCACCACGCCCTTATAGAAACTGGGCTGGCTGGGCCACAAAAAGCCTTAAAGCGGGCATCTGAATTGTGCATTCCTGGCCGCAGCCAAACAGTTACGGTTATGGCGCAAGGCTGTGATCGCTACACTAAAGCTAATCTCTGACTCCTTAACCTTAAGGGAGCTCCTTAACCTTAACCTCACACTACTAAACGGTCTAGATGGAAGATTGTCGCGATTGTCGTCGTGGTTGGTGGTTAAGGCTGAACAGAAAATTTCACTAGATTGGTCCAGCAAACAACAAAAACAAAAACAAAAACCTGATGAATTTGAAATCGAAAGAACTTAGCATGCAGACAATATCATACAATATCATATCATATTAATACAAGAATATCACAAATTTTTCACATTTTTTTTTGGCGAAATCATACAAAACGGTCCACCTCGTCAACACTGACCGCAGGAGCGAGAAGGAGCGAGCACCTTCTCTCATACGGTACTGGTCGCTGCGAGGCAGCAGCCGCTGCTTGCGGCGGTTACTGGTTCACAGTGTACGTGTACTCTCAGCTCGATAATCGGTTCCTCTGCTGCATTCATCATTGCGTTAAAAGCTGTATAAAAATACTATGTCTGGAAGCCGTATATAAGTTTACAATTTGTCTGCTGATATTATTTACAAAGTTTAGAAGATTTATTTAAAAAGGGCGGTCCTTAAAACTACGAGAGGAAAATTGCATTCGATGCTTTAGAGTAAGACTTTTTGGAAGCATAATAAGAGTGGAAAATTACTTGGATTTTACGGTAGACACCGGCCGGGGGCACCACCGTCCTCCAGCTACTGCCTGGCGCCTTTTTTGAGGGCGCAATATATATGTATATATATTAATATAGCGTATGTACATTATAAAAATTTTTAAAATACAAGATTTCTAACTAGTTCTGTGTGTGTGTGTGTGAGTGTTCGTGTGTGTGTGTGTTCGTGTGTGTTTGTGTATTTGTTTGTGTTTATGTTTGAGAAAAAGAAGTTTGCTTAAGTTTAGTTATGCTTTTTTTTAAGTGGAGTAAATTTTAAGGCACCTCCGTTTGACGAAAATCTTTCGCTTGGTTTGCTCTCTCTCTCTCTCTCTCTGTCTCTCTCTTTGAGTTTGAATTATTACTCTATCCATTCTTTATGGTGGCGCTGCTGAATAACCGGCAGTTAATTTTAGCAGCACAAAAGCACGAATAACGAGCCGCCTGGCACCTGCATCAGTCCGGTGCCATTTCGGGCAAGTGCGTCGTCGCCGTCGCCGTCGTCGTTGTCGTCCTCCGAATGGCGGAATTAGAAAAATTACACAAATTCCTTGAGTTTGTCTATAAATTTCGAATGCATGTCAGCTGGTCCGTTGATGGCTCTGAGCGGCCATGGCGGTCGTGGCGTTTGCGTCGCCTGCCGTTGGTCGTAAAGCATCATCTCCGCAACATAAAGTACTCGCAACTGAAAATCCTGTCAGCGAGAAATTGGTTTAATGAAGAAGGCCAACAATAGCAACAAGCTGGCACGAAAAAAAGCACCAACAGCAGCAGTAGCAGCAGTAGCAGCAGCAGCAACAACAAAAAGGGCAAGTGTCAAAATCCACTTAAGCGCTGAATTATGCCATCCTTCGAAAATCTAATAAAGCCAGGCGGCCGACTTCGGTCGACGCAAGCGAAGGAAGCTGAAGAAACACGCTGCAGAATGAGAGCAAAAAATAACCTGCTTCATTCTTAGATCTGTACACACGCACACACACACACACACACACACACACACACACACCACTTGGCTGTTGCTCAGCCAAAAAACAGCAACCTACAGCTACTTCCTTTTTGTTGTCGAGGCGGCGGCGGCGGCGGGCAGCAGGTTGGCCATGATTGCAATCGCCATCGTCACAGACAAATGAATAACCTGGAACATCTTCACCGCCCCCTGCCCCACCTCCCGGCCACCAACAACATCGCCATTGTCCACCATAAAGTGATGATATTTCATGACTCGTCGGTGTTCATTGAAAGCGTTGTTCCGGTGTTGCCGGCTTGTGAGCTCGAGACGGAAAAAATTTACGACAACACGTCGGACAAATTGCGTTCGCTTCCGGAGCTGTATAAAAACTCCGTTTTGGGTCCTGAATGTGCCAAAAGGCAAGAGCGGTCGGTCATGACGCAGTTTTTATGCACAATTCAGTCCGTCCGTTCGTCCGTCTGTCCGTCTGTTCGTTTTCTTCTCACGCCTTCGACGCCACGTGTCGCTGACGAGAGCGTTTCAGGTGGAATGTTTTTAATTTGACATTCTTAAAGATGGTTCGAGAAGATAACTCGAGCTGAGGACCTGCCTGAGTGCGAGCTCGTTGACCACGCTGCCAGCGCGTCTACCATTCACCCAAACCATTCACAGTCGCCCACTGTACACGTTTGTTCTTGTTTCTGTTATGATACTTCCATCCATCGGACAGTTTTGGGCAATTTTCTCATTTCAATTCGGTGAAGACGATTCGGTCAAGACGCTGCCAGAAGATGCCTTCGAGCATCGCAGGCTTTTCGGCTTTTCGATATAAGTGGCAGCATTGTATGGTCTTGTTTTGAAACACTTTCATCATTGCTCTAATACCAAATTCTGATAAAGTCGAAAAAAATAGCTACTAAAGATGGCACATCGCCGAAACCGGTTTGTTTGCGAACCAAATCTATGAACGAAAAATGGAAATTCCTTCCAAAAGCCATGAAAATTTGTAGTTTATTTAAAAAGAGTGGTCCTTAAAACTACGAGAGGAAAGCTGCCTTCGATGCTTTAGAGTAAGGCTTTTTGGAAGCATAATAAGACTGAAAAATTCCTTCGATTTTACGGTAGACACCGGCCGAGGACACGGCTTCTTTGCCGGATTATATCCTTAAAATTTTGTATGTAAAATATTCATATAAAGTCTCTCAAACGATTACAAACATGTACATATGTATATAAGAAATTGAAAGATAGCTAAAGGTTAAAGGAAGAGACTACTACGAATATAACAAAGAAGGTAGATGACTTCCTAAAACCGGAGCCGATGCTTATAAAACCAATGACCCTTCATAAAAACGCACATAAACCGAAAATGAGGAGATTTTGATTGGCCAGGCAAGCCCTTCATTAATCTTAAAGCGAGATTAAGAACACAAAAGATGACTCTCTTGTCCCACTAAACCTTTGTTAAAATTTCTTCAACAAAAAACGGCAAAAAATAATCCACAAGTTGTTGCTATAAAATATTTGATTTGATTTCTTTATAGCCAGAAATCACAGAATACTAAAATTGCTGAAAAGCCGCAACAATTTTCTCCAAGAAAACCCGGTTTAATTGCGGTTTAACCTCGATTTTATTTTTAGAGTTAATAAATTTAACCGCTTTCTATGGTTTTTAACTTTATCGGTCTGCAAGCTTGTCCTCAAAATCCTCTGCCTTTTATAGCTTTCAGCGAATCTTTTATTGATTGATAATAAATGGTAGTCTCGGAAGACTCGAGGAGGCCAGTGTTGCGCTTGGTATGTCATTGATGACTATACTATTAACCCCTAAAATCATGTAATAACTTAAATCCGTCATAACTTCTTGTTAAGTGTGACCTTTAAACCCTTTCGGCTTAAGTAGACCCTCCTCATTCCTCCTCAAACCTTTTTCCATTTTTATAACGTAAACTGTTTCGTTACCAACCGACGCCACCCCTTAAAAAAGTCACCCCCGTAGCTTCGAATGAAAGGAAGCGCACAAACGACAACCGAATCGGAATCTCTCTCGTACGTAGAGTAAAGCCGCAACAACAACAACTATCCAACCCCGCCGAATGTAAACAAAGGTCGTGTTTGTGGGGGAGGGCTAAAGCGTGCCTTGTGCACTGCAGACTACACCGACCTCGGTCACTGTTTCACCCTTTAACCCAGTTACGGGCTGCTACAGTGAGGTTGGCCCACTTAATTAATGCTGTCATGCTAAACAGTGCGGCGGTTACGGCCGTATTGTGGTCGCTTTCAGTGACAGCCCCGCGACGGGGGGGTGCTCTCAGCCTTTAAAGGAGTTCCACCAAAGAAGAAAGAAAGCCGTACTTCGTTCTTAAGTTTATTTAGGCGCCTTTAAACAGATCATAAAACAATGCAGCGAAATGGGTCGAAAGCGGGTCGAGAGAGAATGATGTAATGATGTATTTTGATTGACATTTCGGTATGTCAAACCGACATCATCCTCCTGCCGGAACGTTTATAACGTTAGGCTTCATGAATCAAAGCAAAGCCAGTGCGGTCCGGTCCGTTTGCTTGAATTCTCCGGACCGGAAGAAGAGTAACAATGATGTTGTTGTTGTTTCGAACACGATGTGAACGCCCGGTGGCATAACGCATGTTCTGCAAGGTCACGTTAAGCCAGGCCCACTTCCACCCACTTTGATTTGTCTTTCTGCGGGCGACAAATAATTGAACTCGCCAACAATTGTGCCGTTGCCATCAATCCGCGGTCACATCGCGGTCGTCTAATAGAGGACGCAATGGTCGTTAGAGGGCGCTAGCCGCTGTGTGTCAAAATAAAGCCAAAGCACGGCACATTCATCACTTCGAAATCGAGTTTGTGGTCAACCATTGACTCGCTGTTTCGATTTTCAGCGATACATTTTGCTTTTGGAGACAATAGAGCACGCACACGGACGACTTTATTTGCGCCACTAAATTGCAGCGCGTAAATTTAGGTGCATCAAATAAGATTAAACCGCGCCCACCACGCTGGAACATTATTTATCCAGCGTAGTATGGTTTTATTTGGGAAGTTCTCTTCAAACCTTTGACATGTTCCGGGAGTTCATCAAAATGTTGTCCCTTTGAAAGCAGGCGAAAAAAGCAAATGAAAACTTTGTTAGCCAAGTTTTTGAACTTCCCAACAGTTGGCGCGTTAATGATTAATTCGCAAATGAAGACAAAAACCGATTAACAAAAAACTGCAGAAAATAAAAGCAACTGAAATTTCATTTCTACGAAATCAAAACAAATTTCATTCAATTTATTTATTCATTGAAAATCGCTACGAACTAATCATAACCAGAATTCAATATAAATTATAAAGATTTAGGAATCCGCAATGCGTCGGTAACTAAATTAATTAACTGTAATTAAATTAAACGAACTTAACTGGTAGTCGTGGGTATACGAATAAATTAACACATTAACAGCGATGACAATCTTAACAATATTGAGAACATAAGACGAGAGTAACTACGGGCTGATAAATAAATTAATAAAATAATTAATAACTGGTTAAACAGCGAGAAAGAGACAATTTAAACGAGCCAATTCAGCATAACAGTACGTATGTACGTACGTATAAAACTTCTTAAGATAGACCTCCCGGAATGCGGAGTAACTTTGGGCGGAAACAATTTGCTTAAATCAACGATTAACGAACCATTAACAAAGGATTAACGAAATTTTGTTTGTTCACATTCTTCTCTTCAGTTTGTTTTTTTTCTACTTAACAAAAAAACAAGCTTTTACTTCATTTGATGAAATGCTTTTGTCCCCCTAGAGGGAGCGGTGGTAAGTAGGGAAGGGTGTGAGAAGGGAAGAGGAACTCTGCAGAGTTTAGTTTACACATTTTCGAAGCCAATCGCTTGGTTTAGTACTTCAGCACACTTTGGCGTGTGAATGTTCGTACTTCAGCGAGTAGGTTTCGGTTTGTGTCTTCGATGTGAAATAGCGGGAGGGTGTGAGGATGGGGAAGTTTGTGGTTTGTTTTGTGATTTAAAACTAAAACTAACGAAAGCTAAATTAATTAAATTAAATTAATACGAAATAAATACGCAAATTTAAACTAAGCTCTTAACAACGAATAAGTAACTAAGCGTTAAAGGAGAATGCACACTGGCGCCCTCTGGGACTTAACTTAGTCTTGGTCACAACCCTTTGTTGAGATAATGTACGAAATCATTCAATAAATTGAGAAATCGGCCAGCTAGCCCACGAGGAATGATTTCAAAGGAAATGCCCGGACAGTAATGGTGCGCAAGCGCGCGGGTCTTAGATTGGCAAGTCCTGGGACCAATCTGGTCATACAAAACTAATCTAAAGCACAACTACGTAGTCTTTTACAAAATACTCTTTAAAAAAATAGCAGCCGCTTTGGGTTATTTGTCTCTAGCGTGTGTTCCTCAAGATCTGCGATCACTTCCGCGAGCTTGTTGGCTTCTTAGATCGTTAACAAAATACATGAAGGGCGAAGAGTGAAGCTTGTGTGCTTTTCCACAAGAATAGCTTAAACGGCTTACTTCTGGATTACGGTACTGTACTGTAATGGTATATGTTTCTCAGTCTTTAGCAGAGACTTGTCGCCTCTCGAGAAAAGTGCGCACACCGGCTCGTAACGTTCGTGGTGCTGGATAAAATTAACTAAACTGCGGTGTGTGCTTAAATGAGGAGAGGTCCTTCTGGCCTCTGAAATCTACGTATATTCGAGCGCAAATCATGAGCCCCCAGACGCGCATCATGGTAATATTCCGCATGGATCCGTGCTCCAAGAGCTCCAGCTCGATCTGTTGTGGCAACATCTGTCCGATCGCACAGTTCTCTTCGGCGGGCAGCAACGCCAGCAGCTCTTGAGGTGTGCTTGCGCGCGCCGGCAGCCCTACCTCTACGCACTCTCGGTCTTCACCACGATCGGCAGCTGCACGCCGTGTAGGCCGCCGCTGTTGTTGTGCAGCGGCGACTGCCGCATCAGATCTTCATTCTTCACAAGCAGAGGCATGTTCAGCTTGATGTCGCCCAGCAGTGGCAGCGACGACTTGCTGTCCGCGCCGCCCCTGCCGCCCATTCTGCTGCTGTTGCAAAGCCCTGCCAAGTTGTTGTTGTTGTTGTTGTTGCTGTTGTTGGCGGCCGTGCGCTGCTGTTGAGCCTCGTAGCGCGTGTGCGTGCGCATGTGCCGCGTGATCATGTCCCGCCGACAGGCCGCGTAGGGGCACTGCGGACACTTGTAGGGCTTCTCGCCGGTGTGGGTGCGCTGGTGCGTGGAGAGGTGATCGGAGCGTGAGAAGACCTGGCCGCACACCTTGCACGTGTACGGCTTAACGCCGGTGTGCAGCCGCATGTGACGCGTCAGCATGTCGGAGCGGGCGAAGGAGCGGTTGCACACCTCGCAACTGTACGCCTTGGCGATGTCGTTGGAGGGATTGCGCGACTTGTGGCGCGAGGCCATGTGTTTGGCGAGCCGGTCGTGCAGCGAGAACATCTGGCCGCACACGGGGCAGACGTAAGCGACGTCCGAGCCAGGCGGCATTTCTTCCACCACGGGCGACACGTCCAGATTGTAGCGCCAGGCGACGGACTCCTTGGTAGTGGGTGAGGCGACGTCCCCTTTGACGACGGGCACGCCGACGCCGCTGTTGGCCGAATGGTGATGGTGCAACGCGTGCAGCGGCATCTCCAGCTTGATCATGGCGGCAGCAGCGGCGGCTGCAGCAGCCGCATGTGCCGTGTGCAGGGATGCATACGGCGAGACCGGCGACGAGTTGGTGTTGGGGGCCGCTGCGGCGCTGGGGGCCATGTTGGCCACACTGACCGCGGCGGGAATGGGCTGCTGACTGGGCGGCAACATCATCGTAGTGGCCGGCAGCGGCGACGGAGGTTTGTACTTCTTGGCCCCCAACTCGGCGTTGGGGGTACCGCCGCGCAGAGACAGATCGAGCGGCCGGTCCTGCGGCGGCGGCATAATGGATGGGTCGGACGCGTTCGCCGAGCGGGCGGGCGAAGGACTCATGCGCACAGACGATTCGCTGCGCGGCGGCGACGGCAGCGTGACGTTGACGGCGTGGGACGGCGGCGAGTTGTAGGCTACTGCTGTGGATGTATAAGAGGCGGGGGGCGGGTGATCGAGGTGGCCAGCCGATTTCGTTAGGTTCGAAGGCGAAGTTTCTTCCGTCGACGAGGAGGCCATGGAGGAGGGCGTGTGCTGCAGGGGCGAGGCGTACAGATCGTGGCGTCTTCGGAAGACCTCATTCAAGTACTTGGTGTGCAGATAATAGCCGAACAGCGGCGACGGAATGGGGAAGTAGCGATCGTAGGGGCTCGGCAGCTGCTCAGTCTTGATGTCGAGGTGCAGCTGATTGCCGACGGCTGCTGCCGCCGCGTCTGCCGGCGGACTGGTCTTGGGCAGCAGCTGGAGCGGGCTGACGCTGATGCGGGGGCTGTCCTGGTCGCAGTGTGAGAGCTCTTCGGACTCGGCTTCGTCGCCGCTGGTGCTGGAACGCTTGCTGCTGGACGCGCAGAGCGGTTCTCCGGCCGCGGCGCTGTTGGTGCTATTGGCGAAGTTTGTAGCCTCTGCGTCGGCGGTATCCATGAGATTGTGAGGGACAGCATTTGTGGTGTTGTTGTGCAGTTTGTCGAGCACAGCGGACAGCCGCTTTCGTTTGCGCTGCTTCCAGGGCTTGCTGTTCGCCGCGCTGCTGGCGTTGCTGTGGTTGTGGTACTCCGCGGCGGCGGCGGCGGCGGCGGTGGCTGCGGCGCTGGCCTGATGGTGCAGACTTATGGCGAGCGGCAAGTGCTGGGAGAGGCCGTAGGGGAGCGGCTGGTAGTAGTGCGGCTGGAGATGAGGCGGCTGCTGTGGGTGATGCTGCTGTGGCTGCTGCTGCTGTTGCTGCTGATGGTGATGCTGCTGCTGCTGCTGGTGCTGGTGCTGCGATTGATGTTGATGAGAACTCGAATGATGCCCCACGGGGTCGGTGCCTTCTGCCATAGTCATGAGGTCAACTTTTCGGGAATTTTTAGTCGGAAACACTGAACGGAGCAGGCTGAGGCCGGGATCCTGGCTGCATCCAACCTAATACAGGGTGCGCATGACTCGAGCGAAGGGATCTGCAAGGAAAGACAAAATAAAATTAATTGAAATTTCGAATTTAAAAGGAAAAGGCGGAGAAAGAGATAAATATTGATTTTTGGGTTTTAAATAAAAACGCCTCTAATGACAATGACCTTGGCTTAAGCTGCACCTTTCCATGCATGTACAAAACGAAATTGTACTCTCAGCGTAGATTTATCCCTCCCTTCCACCCCCCTCCGCCCCTCCCTTTTGTTTCTTCCTAAGCCTCGAATCACTCAAGCATCAAATTTTCGCCGCCATAAACTCCGGGACGGTGACGCAGCTTTGCGTTCTACGAGCACACTTTTTTGGCACGAACCCTGGCGCCTGTGGCCCACTCCAAAGCCACGCAAGGGAGGCCGCGCACCCCCGGCCAGAGCCTGTGCCGTCCGATAAATCTGCCGTCTGCTCGCCAGCAGCTCTCATGTTTACGCTGCGCTGCGCTGCTCGATTGTGATTGCGACAAATTCTTCAGCGGACCGGACCGGCGGACGTGTTTTATTTTTCCGCAAGATTTTATGGGGCGCAAATTTATGGCCCAACGCAGAGTCGGGCGTCTCCGGGTGTCCCTTCGCACCGACCAACGCCTTGACCAGCAACGCCTTGAAGGCTGGTAGCCAACTGCAAGCCGCGCTGAGCCGCCGAACTGAGAAATCTGAATTTGAGCAGAAGAAAACACTTTCCGGCCGTCCGGCGCAAGACTGGGCTCGTTTCCAACTTGCATCGCGCTTGGTGAGAGACTTCTTGGTGACCAGATCGAGCGAAGGCCCAAACGTTGGTTGATGTGGTAATTTATTAGGCGCATGAGAGGTGCGTGCTCGTGTGGGCCTGTGTGCCCCGAAATGAAGCATTTGACAGCTGCGCCGCAACCGGCAGCCAACACCTTCGAAAGAAAGTGCTTAGCCCGCCCGTCTGTCTCCACCCTCGGCAGCTAGGCGGCACCGGTGGCCTGCAGGCAAGACATAGACTGTCAACAGAGACAACAAGAAGCAGCAGCAGGAGCGACCGCGGGGGGCGGCGCGGCGTCAGCGACGTTTGCTGCAATGCGCCTAACCTGGTGATATATGAATATGGTGTACACTTGTTCAGGACATGAACGACTATCGGTCGTTATGCGCACGAAAGCTGGTTCGGCTCGCTTGGCCCACCCACCCAACCTCCTGCCGACCAATTTGAGGCAAGTCCTTGGCACGTACATACATACATACATACATACATATGTATGTATGCTGCTTTGGTATCGCGTTAGGCATAACAAGCAGCCGCCATCAACACCGAACGCAAGCTCGGTAAACAGCAAAGCAACAACAACAACAACAACGACAACGACGACGACGACAATAATAACATCAACAGCAAAAACAACTACTGCGCCAACCGGCAAGCCCTCTTGACTTGCCACGACACGACCGAGCCGAGCTATGCACCACCCACAAGGGTCACCTCCTCGCTCCACGGTGACACTCTACGGTGACTCCAGGGTTACCCCGCGCGCCAAACAAGCGAAGACTGTGCAGCGCAGAGAATCCTTACGTTGAGATTGAGCGGAAGCGGGCACGAGGATTCGAAAAGATTTACTTGTCGACGGTGTCGGTAGAAACGAACCTCATGTGCCGACGTCATTGTGGCAGCAGCAAGTGTTGACTGCCACTTGCCGGGCCACGTGCTGATGAGGTGTAATGGACTAACAGACTGCACGGAATGCGAAGGTCTGAGGCCATGCCCTGCATGGTACAAGTCCAACCGATAAAGCGAGAACAGAGGAAGCGCCAAAAAACAGGGCAGATTTAATCATTACAGCCGAGATTCGCTGCAGTCCGCTGCAGTCTCGCCGGAACAAAATGAAGCAGCTTCAAAGCGTTGCTCTTATACGTAGACAGACGACAACACACAAACAGACGATTAATGAATAAACAATAAACAGAATTTATATTCTTCTACTTTACATTTACCGCGTAAACTGAATGGACGCAGTGCTGCTGCGTCGGCAACCGCCCCAACAAGTAACCGAACACTTTCCTCATTTTCCAACAATCCGGCCCTGGTCCAGATCCTGCTGTTGCTTGTAACAATTAACAACAACTGCATTTAAAAGTAATAATGAAAACGGCCTGTTTTTAATCTTCTTCGGCCCGCAAAAAAGTGCCCGCAAACCAGTGCTGCCGGTTAGCAGCACCGCAAAGATGAGTCGCCCCAGCGCACAACCGAAGGACCGTAGTGAAAAAACTGTTCTACGGAATGGACAGAAAACCAATGGACAGAAAAACCAAAAGCTGCAGCCCGCAAATTTCATTGCAACCTGCTTGCTTTTCATCACACACACGCCAAAAAACCGTCCTTTTGCCGAATCCGATCTGAAGGGGGCCAAATTTCAGCAAATTAAACTTTTCAAATTAAACCGACAACATCCAGCACACTTTTGCGCCATCAACTCGGTAAATTGCAGCGAGAGCAACTCATTCAAACCGATCTACTCGGCCAACTCGAAGGCAAAGCTTTTGTTAGTGAAGTGTCAAAAAATAGAAAAACGGCAGTGACTGCGACTCACGGCGTACGGAGGACTCACGGCTTACGGCTTGCGGCTTACGACTTACGACTTGTTCGTTGGCGACAACGTAAATGCTCTCGCACTAATACTCGTTCTAATGCCGCCGTGGTTTCGTCGTTCGCTCGTTTGCTCGTTTGTTTTTTTTTTTTGTTGTATGTCTCTTTTGTTTTTCGAGTGTTGTTGTTGTTGCTGTTGTCGCGAACAGGGGTGCAATTAATTATCTTAATTAGGGTTATTATACAACATCGCGCTGACAACGATGCCAAAAGTTTTCTGCTCTCGCCAGTGGCCGTTTTTTGACTAAATCAAGGGCGAAAAAATGCAAAAAAACAGGCACAGCGAAAACTTTGCGAACCAATAAATTCTGTTGCAGTCGTGGCGGCGGCTGTCGTCGGAGCACGCGACGCGGTATTTAATAAAAACCGTCGAGGCGGTCGCAACGCGACCGAGAAACGTTGAATTTATGATGACTTGCAAGAGGACGACAGGACGACCATTACTCCAAGATACTCGGGGACCTTAGACGTACTGAACTAAACAGTTTCCAGCGTCCCGTAAGCAAAGAAAAAAAAATTGCAACATTGAGAATGGACGCAAATACAACCCTGTACTCGAAAAACTAAATACTCTGAGAAGTAAAGTTATTTTTACGTGGAAGGGATTAAAAAAAGGCCATATCATAATTGCACTGTGCCGAAAAGCAAGAATAGCCAAAAGGATCGCGTGTTGTACAACGTTAGAACGCTTTCCGCGGAGCTACTCTGTGCCCGTTGGTATCTATCGGTTATTTCAGCCGTTGCTGCAAAGGACCGAGTCACTTTGGTTGAGTGGATAATGAGCAATGTGTCATAAAGTGTTTAAAGTAACTCCGCCGCCGCCGCAGCTCTCATAGGAATACTAATATCCCGAAAAGTTACGTAATTTATTTGCGGCCATTTGGCAGAAAGCGGCCCGATTTGCATCTCGTTGTCGACGACGCATGACAACGATCTATATCGACCACCTCGCAACAAGTCCGACAGCAGAAAAGGTGCCAGTGGTCTCAAGCAGCAAAGACAAGCACCATCTCTCCTCAGTTTGTTCGTGAATACCACCGAATACGCTGCGCTTCTGGAAAGAGAGACTCTGGTTACTCTGAACTAAACGATAAAGTTCGCGAAAGTGACAAGTTCGATGAGAGAGCAGCCCAACACCAACCCAACGTCTGCTGGAACGCGACGGAAATGGTACAGAAATAAAATTCGGTGACTGAGGCAGCGAGACAGCAGCAAATGCGAGCACCGAAAGCCACAAACGCTGGGCCGCACGACGACACCTACGCTTCTTCGTCGCCTGGAAGACGACGACCAATGACGACCAATGAGCTGAGTCAAACGCGGAAGGCTGCGCGGTATAGTGCAAATTGTGGTAAAAACGTAATGAGAAAAACGTTAAAATGTACTACTAGCGGACACACCCTCACCCACACCCACACCCACAAGTCAACGAAAAGCGCTATGGGTAAAACAAAATAAAGCCATAAGCTAGAAAGAGAGATTGTTACAGGCACCGAAATAAGGCCGCCTGCACTGGATAGAGCGGGAGAGAGCGGTGCCAGCAAAGAGCCAGCGAAAAAGGAGAAAGAGAGCGAAATGCCCGGAGACAAAGCTGCGCAGACAAAGCGATCAAGACGACTTGTTGCACAGAGTCTCTGCAGTCTACGGTTACCGCGCCAACTAAAGGCTGGATTCACGCCGCTGCCGCTGGATAAATAAATAATTAAATAAATAACGAGCGCAGCAGGTGGCTCCAATAGGGCGGCTGGCTGGGGACAAAGAGCATTAAGTTGGCGCTCCTGCAGTCAGCACGGTGGGAGAGAGAGCATGGCATTGCGGTGGTGAGAGCAACTAATAAAATGTAAGAATTGTTTAATTGCTTTGAGCTGGCGAATGTTTTCATCGGCACAGAAGCCACAGTCGAGCCGACGTTCCGTCGTTCTTCGGTGAAAGAGAAGGGAGGAGCGCCAGAGTTAAGTAAAAACGGGTTTGTATTGCATGAAGAGAAAGGAATGCCAAACTAACTCCATTGATCATCGTTAGGCGCGTTTTATTGGAATTTGGAAGCATCTCTCTTCATAAACGAGAGTTCCCGACAAATTCCGGAGCGCCTTTCATGATAATGGTTGGAATCTTTCGTTACCACAAACTGTTTTCGTAGCAGAGACTGCTTCCGGAAGAGACTGCTTCTGCGCTGTACGTTTATTAAAGTCTCCCTTAAATAAAAAAAGAGCTTACTCGACTGTGTTCAAACGCTGCCGATCAATCCCTTTTTTAATGCGCTCACCTTGCCACCGTGATCTCTTTCCACACTCCACCCCTCCGGGATGTAACGCTGGACTGGCTGAAGCTATTGATTGCAGTGCAAGCAACACGGCTTGAGTGCTACCGCAGTTACTACTGCCATTAACTGAACCTACAACCTGCTGCAGCAACACATTGTGGCCGAACAGACCACTTCGTGGACGCTCAGTCCAAGACGGCGGCGTCGCAGGATCATTGCCAGTCGCTGCTAACAAATGCCTTCATTCTGACATTTAATTGGTTTCGATCACGCGATCCCGGACGGAAGTGCTGCAGTGTGTGCGGCTGAGCTGAGAGGCCTGCTCGCTTTCCGAATAGATTGCGAAAATAATTACAATCAACGGCAACAGCAGTAGCTGCAGCCGAGGCCTGCAATTGCCACAGCAACAACAACAACACCACCGAGAATTGAATCCAGCAACGCCAGCTAAGTCCAGTTAAGTTGTGCGGGCGCAGCGGCAGCTACAGCCAGAGCCACAAGAGACAAGCAACATGTGGCAGACATGTTGCATGCTGTGACTGCAGCTACAGCTACTGCTACGACGACGACGATGCGTATGTTGAAGGTGGTTGCGCCATCTGTGAAGGGACGTATACGTCTCGAGCTGGGCGAGGAAGAGGGCAAGAGCGAGGAAACCCTTTGCTTTCTTTCTTTCTTTCTTTGCTTTGCTTTGAAGCTAAGCTGCGCTGGACAGAGTTTAGAAAAAGCCTGCTTGATGGGTCGAAGATGCAGGCGGCAGGCATGAGCAGCAGCAGCTGCTGCAGGTGGCATGTATTAAATAGACAAGTAAACGTTACAACAACGAGAACCACAACGACAACAACGACAACAACAGCAGAGTAATCATCTTCAGCTATGAAGGATGCGGCGTCTGCAGCGTATGTTTGTCCATTTTGATGAACAACGGACTGACAGTGAAGAATGCAGCAACTTGTGGCGGAGAAGGCAGCGCCGCCAACATCAGAATGATGAACTTTTCGATTAGCTTTTGCCTTTGCCTTTTTGCCCAACTTTGCACATGATTCAACTAACCTATTTGCAGTTGCTGTCCCCGCGCACTGCACGCTGCATGAGCGGCACGCCGCATGAGCGCAACGGTTCATTTAAACTGTGTCAGAACGCCGCAGAACGCCGCAGAACGCAATCTGCGCTATCATTTCCATCAGCAGCCGGTGCATCAGTGGTCCCGTTGCACAGAGCACCTCCCACCTTCACCAGTGCGCCTGGTCGCCTGGTCGCCTGATCGCCGCACACAGTCGCGCCGCCGACGCTTATCTGATCGAGTCGCAGTCGAACAGCATTCCGCGCCGTGCCGATTTTCCGTAAATTTCTGACGCATCCGGCGCAATTGTTAAGGCACGCACGTTCCCTTGCGCCAATTCTCAAATTGGCTTAAATCGATTTGCGGCTCATCAGTGCGGCAACACTCCTCTGCGCGGCGAACTGTCGTTGGCCTTATTTTTGCGCTGTTTTCTTTTTCCTTTCTTTAGTTTCGCCGAAATCGCCTGGAAAAAGGCGATGTTGCTTTATGTATTTGTTGGCTTTATTCGTTGATGATTGGTGTTGTTGTTGTTGCTGTTGGCACGCCTTCTCTGTACCACGACCCTCAGAGCATTACGTGGGTGAGCGGTGGCAGGTGCGTGAAGGGTGTGTGTGTGTGTGCAATTGTTGCTTTTGCTGTCTGTCGTGGTGAAAGCAGGTGAAATTATTAAATTCATGCGTTGCTGCGTTTCAGCTCTTGCTTTTGCTGCAACCGGCGGCCGCAATTTTGCCGAATTGAGATTAAAAATGTCTACATAGATAAGATGCTTCGCCAAGGCTTACTTTCGCAAGCAGTCCCCCACCCTCTCTGCTGCCCAGGAGAGACGGGCACCGGCCAACGCCGGGGGCAGATGCTTATCAGTTGCACATCTACACAGAAAAGATGTGGCAGTCCGCAAGGAATGTACTCGTATAAACGCCTGCTCGCGGCGCGCGGGCGGTTTGCAGGCGACGGCTACTGACGCGGGCGTCTGGCGTCTGGGACAAGAATCGTAGGTGCTGTGGGGTGCCCACAACTTGGCAGCAATTTCTGACAGATCCTTATCACGGATGCACTCTGTTTATTTCCGCCGCCGCCGACTGTCGCCAACTGTCGCCAACTGTCGCCGATTGTCGCCGACTGTCGCTTTGGCCGCGGGTGTGCCGTGCCGTGCCGCTGCGGTCTATCCATGATAGTTATCGACTGCGTTGCAAGTGATGCGATTTTGTGAATTTACGACCCCACAAATTGCGCCAGATTATTTTTGTACATTCTTTTTCTCACAGCGCAACTGTCGAAGATCGCAACTG
This sequence comes from Conops quadrifasciatus, assembly GCA_949752815.1. Lineage (NCBI taxonomy): Eukaryota > Metazoa > Arthropoda > Insecta > Diptera > Conopidae > Conops > Conops quadrifasciatus. The sequence continues at coordinate 19,538,615 of OX457079.1, forward strand.
TCAAGTGCAAAAAAGCCAAATCACGTCAACAACTGCAGGCAAAGCAACCGCAACAGCTGTTGTGCGCAACACCCGCATCCAGACGCCAGCAAACGTTTACCTGTCAAGCCACCGAAGAGGCGAAGAGGCGAAAAGTCTCTTCTTTCTATTCATTCCAACGCAGCTGAATCTCGGCCTTCACACCGAGTCAACTGGGCCGAAACAGGGCACTCTCGCCGGCGGAGGCACCACCATGGTTGTTGGTTAGCCACAGGTTGTTCGCAACTTCGACCGCAAGCTCATCCTTCCAGAGTAAGCCGCACAACTCGCAAGAGCTTGGAAAATAAATTAAGTAAGATTTTTATGCTCGAAGAAAAAGGAGCGAAAAAGGAGCGTCTCTGTGCAAATACGAATAAATGTGTGACCTTTCCTTGAGTTTTTCATAAGAATTTTCTGGTTTCCGGTATTTAAAATTTTTATTAAAATTTAAAATTTTTTTTTTCTTTACATTGAGATTATTTCAATACGTCACAAAATCAAAAGTTGACAGCGGCAATTTCGAACAACGGCAGCAACTAATAGTTTCGAATAAATCTTGAAACTGTTTCAAGGAATGCGAAGAATTTTATTTTATTTGATTTCATTTCATTTTTTTTTATTTTCTTTTATTTCGTTTTATTTTATTTGTTTTTATTTGATTTTTTCGATTTTATTTGATTTCTTTTTTTTATCTTATTTGATTTGATTTTATTTGATTTAATTTTATTTTATTTGATATTACATATTTGATTTTATTTGCTTTTATTTAATTTTATTCGATTCTATTTAATTTTATTTTATTTGATTTTATTTGATTTTATTTGCTTTTATTTAATTTTATTCGATTTTACTTGATTTTATTTAATTTTATTTGATTTTATTCGATTTTATTTTATTTGATTTGATTTTAATTGATTTCATTTGATTTTATTTAATTTTATTATTATTTTATTTTATTAAACTAAATAAATTAAACTAAAAGAACGTGAGCGACACTCCGTCTGTCCGTTTTCAAAAATTTGCCGTCCGGTCAAATGCAAAGGGCGCAAATGCATCGTCTCTGATTTCGTCGTTGGAAGTGACAAAGGGTTAAGGCCATCGTGAATTTCCTAGAGCGAATCAGTGCGTCGTCCGTCCGGTGACGGCGGTGCAGCAGCGCAAGTGCCGAGTAACAAATCAATTAACACGTTCATGGCGTTCATAGCTGACGGCCTCAATAGAAAAACGCGCACTGACGCACAGAAGCGAAGAGAAAATGGGCAGACGAGCGCCTCCGATCGTCCACCGAATGCGACCGAATAGCGACCGAATAGTTGCTGTTGTTGCAGCAGCAGGCGCAGCGAGGAAGAGAGAGGTGGCGAGATGGAGTGGGAGGCGGTGGGAGGGAGCAACACGGCTTAATCGCCTCGCGATTAATTTGCATATCAAACACAACATGATTGCGATAGTGGCACGCTTGCTGGCGGCGTTGGCATTTTCGGTGTTGGTGCCGCTGTCGCGAATGTCTTTGAGCCATTTTCTTGTAGATAAACCGTTAAACATAATAATTAATTTAAACAATTTGTTTGGGCTGTGCCGTGGTGGGAAGACGGAAAGACGCTGGTAGTCGCTGGGAGAGGGCAAGATCTTTCTTTTGCGCCTCTGTCAAATGCTTGGGAATTTTTCGTCAAGAAGAAGAAGAAGAAGAACAAGAGGGAAGAAAACACCTGAAGAAATTATAAACTGCGGAAAAAGTGCAAACGCAACGCGATACTCTATAATTTTTAAATGATTGCATTGAGCGAGTGCGCTCAGATTTGAGTGGTGCTAAGGAAAAGAAGAAGAAGAAGAAGAAAAAGAGACAGTAAAGAAGGGGGAAGCAGCCAGCAAAGACTTGGCCGTGAGGAAAGCGAAAGCAAGTAAGTAAGCTAGCAGCTTGTACCTCCTGGTTTTTTTTTCTTTGTGTCATCGTCAAGCAGCTTGTTGGTAACTTTTAAGTTCTACGAATTACCACGACTTCCTGTGTTAATTGAGTTCATTTTGAACGGCCACTTAATGTGCATATTAATCGAGCAAAACGGTCATCTGTCGGGAAAGTGTTTCCACATTCTCAGTTCAAAAGAATCGCCAAAACGATTTCGAAGGTAATCGCCAGAAAAAAAACAGGCGAAACAAAAATATTGCTGAACCAACCTATTGACAATGTTGTAAATACATACATCAACTAAATGCTGCCGCTGCCGACCATAAACTAACACATTTTAATAAGTTTTTTTCAACTTAACCTCAATATATGTGATTTTTTGTATTGATGTCGTTTTTAACTTGACATATGTACCTTCTGTACACTTTAGCGCACGATAATATATGATCTGATAAGATCTTAAGAGACCTAAAGATATGATGGGATCTATTGTGTCTCTTTATAGAGAACTATGTCAGAACTAATGTCAAAATTTCTAAAGATTATAAAAACGGCTCTCTCTTTTTTTCCTATTATACCGTCCCAAGTCATTTAGTTAATAGATCTGTTGCCGTACTTCTCAAGCTCCAACTCCAAACTAAGAGAGTAGCTTAAACTCTAATGTCAAAATTGTATAAAGGAGAGAAATGCACAGAAAAGTGCACAGAAACGCTTTCAAGGCGTTTGGCATTTTCATTTCTTGCCTGTCAAAAGTTAGCTCGAAGAAGTTCTAACTGTTCAAACTGACAGATTTCACACTTCTTCTTCTTTCTCTCTCTCTTGACTTCAAAAATTGTTTCTTAACCCACTTCGCAACGTCAAACGTCGCTCTCTCGCTTAACCTCGCCCTTAAATAAAAAACGCAGACGTGTTCAGAGTTTACATTTCTCATTTCTGTATTAATCATTTAGTATCTGCCATCCGCCTCCACCAGCCTTCTCACAAGCAAAATTAGCAAAGACTTTCACCACTTTGTGAAATTGGGAGGATTTTTCGAAGTACCTAAAAGGTGGCACTTTAGGTACTTTTTCGAAAACAAACAATAATTTTTCGAAAACAAAGACGGGAAGCTTGATGTCGAAGTCGACGAATGAACTTCTAACGTCAGAGTTCCTGTCAGTTTGTACTAAAAATTTGACTGTAGACGTTGCGAAGTTTCATTGTGCGGCGGACACTCTTATTTTCGAGCAGCTCGAAGCGAATTAAATCTGCGTTATGAATTAGACCTAATATAAATTATAATGTAATATTGATTAGACAAGAAAACAAGTAAAGAATTCTAATAAGAAACTATGTGATGAGAACAAGAACAAAATGTTTGCGGCTTGTCGCGTGCATTTCAAGCGATTTTCGCTGTGTGTATTTATTGTCCGGCATTTTAAACGTTTCAACATTTGACCTCAATTTGCCTCAGTGTAATTTTTTCCTCTAATAAAACTTCGATTTTCGCCAGGTACGTACGTCTATCTGATTCCAGTTTTTATTTATTAACTTCAAATCAATTTAATTCGATCGTTGTGGCAACCATAAAAGGCGATAAATTGTGACTTGTTGCTGCTGTTTTCGTTTTCTCTCAATGATTAGCTACTTTTATTGTCAGTATTCCCAAGATAGCTATATTTTTTATCGTAAATCAATGTTGATTTTATTGCGTTGTCGCAACAGACCGCTCGAGACATATTCGAGGTACTCCCGCACTTGAGCTCGTCACGATAGTCTCTACTACGAAAATCGATTCTCGATCTGCGAAAATCCATTTCGAAAATGGACAGACAGAGGCAGATATAGTCAGTCTGGTACTCTGTAAGCGGGTCAATCCTTAGTCGCGGTAACTTCTAAACTATTGTATGTCGTGAAAGACTTTTTCAATGACTTTTTAAATGCACGAAAGGTGTGGAAATTATCTTATTGCGCAGGCTAATGCTTGCATTTTATGCTCGTGGATTTGCGTCAGCTTGTTTTCCAAGCCAGTCTGTCACCAGCTACAGCCGGAAAATTGACACATACTTCAAGTGTCTTCATAGCGCAGGCTGCAATTCAGATGTCGCATCAGAAGAAACTATTTCGATCCATAAACAGCTGCCAAGCTACTTCACTTTACTAAGCGGCAACGCGACCAAAACGAGACGAGAGCGCGCCATAAACTGCGCTGCAATGAAATTGAAATGCGACGTACGCAGCCCGCAACGTAAAGGCCACTTAAAAACAGTTCAATGGCAACGCCAATCAACGGCGTAGAAGGTCACGAACTGCCGCTGCCGCTACTACTGCAACGTTTACTCCTTCGCCGCCTGTGCGTATAGAGTCCGGCGTCCGGCGTCCGTCGTCCGTCGTCCGTCGCTCGTCATCAGTCCGCTTGACAGACGACAGACCAAAAGACGACACTTCAATGGAGAATCGGACAACCATATATGATGGATCTTGGCGATCGATGCTTGCCTCGATTGCGCCAAGAACACGCATTGTTTCGCGTCTGTGCGTCTTGTTGAAGGAGGACAACTGGCGACCGTCAGCAGCAAACGCCGCTGATTTGTAAACTGATCAACGCTACGCGTCGGAGCTTTTCGGAACTCCGACTACTCCGCCGCGTTGAGTTCATCCGTAAAATTGAACGGAGCGGCGAGCGGACGACATGTTGTGGTTGCTGATTGTCTCAAGATGGACACAGAGCTGCAGCTGAATTCTGTCATGGCACGCAATGGCATTGACGCTGCCACGAATTTTCTGAGGAACTAAGCGCGACGACGTGTCCGCAGCAAACGGTCCAAACGGAAAACGGCAAAACGGTCCAGTGCTCAGAAAAGGTGCTGCATGCCTTTTTTATGGCGCGCTGAAACAAATGACCAACAGCTGATTGGAATCGCGCAGCCAGCGCTGTATTGGGCCCGGAATGTGGTGCGCGTCGGCCCAGCTTTGGCTCATACGATGAAGAGTTATGAAGCGGACTGATTAGCGCGCTGATTATTTGCAGCTCGAATTTTTTATTTGCATTCGCCGCAGATGAAGTAAGTAGATGGCCTGTGCCAAAAAAGGCGCAGAGTTCTGATCGGGCGAGCTGATCGCGGCACGTTCGACCCCGAAAAGGCAGCGAAATTTGTAAAAATGCAGGCACTTTGCACCGATTAGTTTATCGCAGTGAGTTTTATTGGGTGTGATGGAGACGGTGCGGCGCGCGCCTTGCATTTCAATTTGTAGGCGGAATAAAGGAAGGCGGCAACGGTGCGTTCCATTGCGTTGTTTGAAAGAGGGAAGAAACTTTAACAAAGAGCGCTTACTTTCAAAATCCATGAAGGAGAAATGTAGGCACGTTTACTTCAAATGGTAAAGGCTCACGTCAACATTTAGGCCGCTTCATGCCATTTGGCCACTTTGTGCCTGTCAGTGTCGTATTTCAAAACAACTAACAGACTATTATGTTCCATTTAATATCGTAAATTGTTTGGAAACGATCCTCTTCAAAGCCGCAATTCCCACAAATTTACACCTCATTCAATGCGTCGAAAACACTCAGCGCGCGCTACCTAAAAATGCTCGTAAAATGCGCCAAGTAGTCGCTCCTGCTGCTGCTGCTCCGGCTGCTGCTGCTGCTGGTGCTCACCAGTCGCTATGCCGGGGCGCGGCGACGCAGTCGAATAACAGTAAAATAAGCGATCTCACTTGCAGCGCCGAAGTGTCCACGCCTTGTGGCGGCGACATTTGAATTCGCAGCGCAAATGTTATCACATCGTAAAATGGCCATTGTTGCACCGGCCGCACGTAAAAAGGAACCGGCCCGCCGTGTGTTCATGACCCACAGCTTGCTCTGGCCGCAGCTGTTGAACTACTTTTGAAGTGCTTTCGTTGGTCGGTGTGTGTGTGTCTGTTTCTGTTCCTGTTTCTGGCAGGTTTCAAAGCGGGCCGCCGCCGCTGCGGTGTCATTTCCCAGCGGTGTTTTCGGCGATTTGTGCCTTGTAAGTCGGTGACTTTTTATGGATCATTCGAGTCGCCTGAAAACGTCTTCGTTTGATGTCTTTGGCCCTCACACAGCAGTTGCAACAGGTTGGCCCAAATCGAACAACAAACAAAGTGTCAACCGACAGTTGGCAACCCCGAAAAACTATAAAAAAATGAGATGCCACCGAATCGTGCAATAATTAAATAAAACAAATTCAGACAGCGACCGTGGAAGCGTCGCGCTTACATTTTGCAGAGATGGGCAATATGCGCCGCAGAGCTGCCACAACCGCTCCATCAATGGCACGCCAAAGAAAGTAGCGGCGAGGGAGTGAGTCGAAGCCGGCCGCTCCTGCTGCTCCGCTTGTGCGGACCTCTAAGCGTTGCACCCCCTACAAGCTCGATCTATGTGGGCCCCAAAGGGGTCAGTCAATTTGTGCTGGGCAAATGGACACCGCATGCGGTCGATCATTAGGTCTCCGTTAACATACTAACATCCTTCAAGGCGCAACCTGCTGGTTGCCATCCGCCACCGCCACCGCCGCCGCCACGGTGCTGTGCATGCAACGAAACTCCGTGGCCGGCTCCGTAGCCGGCTTCGACACAACATTGTTTCGCAAATGGTTTGGTGTTCTCTCGTAAATCAAAACTTTTATGGAAATTCGTTCGCTTGTAATGGCCCTCGATTGCCGTTAGCTAAAATATCGTACTTTGCGTCTTCCGACTGATTCGGAGACGTCGGCCGGCGGAAGCTCCGTACAGGTGCGCGTACAAGAGCGGCACTTCGAGCAGTTGCTACTCGGCTGGGGCCGGCAGGCGAAGCGAACCGCAACCGGGCATATTGAGATGAAACATTTGGCAATTCGAGATCTAAGAAATCAGCTTATGAATTCAGTCATTACGCGAGCAAGAGTTACCGTGCTGTTTACTGCTTACTACTAAAATGTTGATGGTCAATTTGAGAGCCGAAGAACCGAACGTACAGGTGCAGAGTCGAACGAGGCGAAGGCAATCCATTCTTGATTGTAGGGTGGAAGGAGTGCTGCGGGCCAATTGGGTGTGAGGAGATTTCTGGCGCTACCAGACGAGATTCATTTAAATTCGCAATTGTTTTTCTAATTGACGCCATCTTCACTTTTCTTACTCTTCGCTCTGGTACTACTTCAGTTTGCAAGCGTCCCCCTTTCTGCCGCCGCCTTTTGGCCGTCATACTACGGCTACTTGGCAGGAGAAGAAGGGCAGACGGGTCACATTCTATGGCGGTTTTTCGAAAGTCAGGGCAGCTCCAGCGAATCGTCTGCCAGCTAGTAAAATAGGACAGTGAAGGCGAAAAGATGCCTTCGCCTTTGTCGCATCAAGCCGCATCAGTCTTATTTTCACCGAGCGGCGCATACTTTATGTTTATTTGAGGCTTCTTTTAATTCGGAACCGAGCTACGAGCTACAACTCTGCATCTTCACGGACTTAATACGCGAAATACGCGCGACTAAATCACACGCTACTTAGACAGACGCGCTGGATACTAGACTGACGCATCGACGCAGGTTGGCCACTTCAGGTAAGTGCGTGCGTGCGTGCGTGCGTGCGAATACGCCTGACGCGCTGCAACCATTTATTGTTGAATATACGAATGATTGTTGTTGTTGTTGTTGTTGTTGTTGTTGTTTTCAGAGATTTGTTGGTGGACAGTGATTGATTAAGTGTGAGCGACGTTTTGAGCCACGATTAAAGGAAAGACGACCGCAAGCAACAAGTGCGCGCGCCGCAAAGAAGCTGCCTGAGCATCGACACAGCCACAGCAGCGCAGCGAAATCGTTAGCACAAGCAAGAAATGAGTACACCAATGACAACAACAACAACAACCACCGCAACCACCGCAACAGTAAGCGGTTAACTCCTCTAAAACTTTGAATTCTTAATGAATTTTTCCAATCCGATTGGATTATGTTCAGTGAGTATTTATCGTGAGTGCAGGGAGTGTGGAGGGTGATGCAGCGTTTCTCGATTTGAGGCCACTGCCCCCCCTCCCCACCCCCTTGCCTACCGTCCTTCTTCCCGAAACATGCAAAATAATTACCATAAATTAGTGTGTCTGTCTAGCTTCGGGACTAGCATTGATTAATGACCTCGAGGGGCGGGCGTCTGAGATGGGTTAAGAAAAACATGGCCCCATTGATACCTAATACCGCTCCATCGCGGTTTTCGTAAGCGAGGACGAGTTGCCTCAGTCCCAGTACGTGAGAAAGAATCATCTCCGGCCGGGTTTAATGATTCAATTAATGGAAACGAGCGAGAGTAATGGCAGCACTGCTGACCGCCGACGCCGACTACAGTTGACCACAGGTCGCTTGTCCTTATGGCCGTTTTGTCCTTATCATCTTTTATCGAATGCAAACGCGCAAAGCTCTGAACTGCGGCATGGACTTCTTTATGCGAAAATCATCGTCGACGTATCGCGATTCAGCGGATAAACGTACCGCGTCCTTAAACTAACAATACCCGCCGAAATTTCTGCCGATCGAGCCGATCCCTCACCAAAACGCTGTCCAACGCACTGACAACGGCTGCTTCGCAAAATGACCAGCGGAGCTAAGTCTCCGAGAAGAGCAAAGTCTCCGGAGTGGCTTGAAGAACGATTGAGAACGATTGATTCCCGGCTTACGGCAGAACCACTGAGCCACTTACCGCCCATATCGCAGATAATCCCCGCAGCTAAGAGAAAACCTCAGACTGTACGCACTGCAAACTTCAGCGTCGGACCGGACGCTCCGTGATCTTGGAAACAAGCAGCGAGAGCAAAATCAGCTAAAATTTACAATTAGAACTCATTAACTTTTGCTCCGAGCCTGAACTCAGTGAACTCAAATGGCAGGGCCCTCGTTAAGATTGTTTTGTGCGGGCAAGAAAAGTATTAGCGTATCAACAACAACAACAACAACAGTAACAGTAACATTAGCCAGATGCTAAACGATTTTTTAGAAGACAATCGCCAACAAGTTTTCGACTCATGAAAACACAGAAACTATTAAAAATCCAAGCCCCTCCACTCAGATCGACCTCGCCGATTGCGCACCGCGCCGAGTGCACCAGCCCAGGCCGGTCTGCTTCGGCGGGCGAAATGTGGGTAATTGCATACTTCTAGAACGCGCAGCAGCAGCGCAAGTCTAGACTGCTCGCCGCGGCCTTAAGAAGCGTTCAATAACGATAAATAAATTCTTACACGTGGTTAACCGGCCGCTGATCGAACAGCACCGGCATCGGCTGGTGCAAGCGTATTAAAATACTGCCAGCGGCAGCGGCCAAATAGCTACCGAGTCAGAACCAAAACCCAAACGACCTCAAAAAGTATGCGCGCATGCAGTTTTTTTGGGCATGATCGGGGACCACTTGTGTGGCTACTGCTGACTGCATTTTTGGCAAAACTATTTAGAAAGTGTGGTGCCGCTAACGAGGTTAATTTATAACCATGCAACACTTGCGGGAGGCTGGAACGAGCAGCCGAAAGAGACGGGAAGTGCCATGGAGTGCCGAGCCGAGTGCAAAACAGACAGCAAAATAATGTAAATATAAGAATTCAATGATGCCGCGATAGCAAACGAGAATTAGCCACTTAATTAAAATTAGAATATATGTTGGGGGCCGCAGGGGGACATAGACACCCATTGTTACGACTGAATAAAAAAGAGTAAGCCGTGTTATTTGTTGAGCAATAAAGGCCTCTGAAGAGACCTGTGAAAAGAACTGAAAGCAGGAAGCTTATTGGGGGTCACTGTTCCCCCAAAATAAACGCATTTACAGCTAATCTATTTGTCCAGCCTACCAAAAATGCTCCAACGTGTTAAATAGCAACAACAAACAGCACGAAAATTGTCGCCGGAAAACGGCTGCGTGCGTACTTAAAAAGGTTAAAGAATCTTCAAAGAAAAATCGTCTGCTAAGGCCCAACTTTCGTAGCTGAAACCAAGTCGTAATGATTGAAGCGGAGGAGACGCAGTAGTCTCTTCAGGAAGACTTTTCTCTAAAGAATCTTTAAGAAGACTCTTTAGCAGACTCTTCTTGGCGTTGGTCGGGATCAAAGAGGAGTAATAAACATACTTTTCTGTCATTTCTGATTATCGCTTTGCGGGCGAACGCATGCTGCGAGAATGGAGCGTCATCTACGAGTAGGAAGCTGATAAGCGCGAATGGTGTCGTTATCGCTAGAAGATGTCGTAATTGTAAAACATCAACATGTCGCGGTCGAGCTTGTTATCAGTCTCGCGTAGCCGGGACGGGACGGGACGGGACACCCACCACTGGCGTGTTGGCGCTCTTCCTAGCAGCTCGAGCTCTGGTGGAATGAAAATTGATGACCTTTTCGGTGAACCCGGCCGCGAAAACTGGAGCAAGCCAGCGGCGAGCTGCTCCCGGTATCATAAAGAAACGGTCAACGGAGAGAGCACGTTGCAGAGTAACCGACTTTCGAGGCGAAGAGTGCTGTCGATAATGTTCGTGCGTGCTTCTGGTCTGGCGCACTGCTTTGCCATCATTCCTTTCCGCCAAGATTTCTGAGTCCGTCGTTGTTAAAGAGTAAGAGCTGAAAAACAATCCTTCTTGTTTCCGAAAAAACAATTCCGTTCGGAAAAAAATACGCAAACTATCAATGTCACTTCCTCTGGTCGACGCTGCCGCCGCTGACAAATAGTGTTGTCAACCGGACCGAACACCGGACCGGAATAACGAGCAAAAGGCGACATCCAGCACTGGAACTGGTCGCCGTGAGGGCTTGAAGAGAGCGGAGAGTTGGATTTCTCGCCGGTTCGATATCGATATCGATTTCGCTCCCACGGTCACTCGCCGGCCGTCATCGACTTGTTGCTCCAACCCGATTTTTGCGGATATTGAAATTGTCTCTTCGGTCAGGCCAAGCAGACCACAGCAACAACAACAAGAACAAGTGCCAGAAAAACTGACCGCTGGCAGAGGAAGAAAAAATCGGAATTCCACGCTTGGCAGCACTGCTGTGGAGCGTGATGGCAACGCACCGGAGAGGTCCAGGTCCTCCCTCTCTAATAAGCAAAACGGTTCGCTGTCTGTGCGAAAAAAGTCACGATGCGTCGTTGAAAAAAGTCGGTGCGGTTACCGTGCAGGCAGCACGAAAGTGTCTTTTTTTCGAAGTTGTTGGGTTTTTGTTCGAAATGAAAAAACGACAACCAAGCAACGAAAGCCACAGAAGCTCGAAGTTTTTCTCTTCGAATTTTTCGGTTTTGGCTCCGCTCGATGTCGTTGTCGTCCGCAGGCTTTTGATTGAATGCAGCAAATTTGTGTGTGATTGCTGAAATGTTGCCAACAGACTGCACAAAATTGCAGCAACAAAAATGGGCACCTACTCGGTTACCAAAACCACATCCGTGCTCGATTATACACTCAGCGTATGCTACTACAGACATTCCGAGTTGTCGTCGTCGTTATCGTTGACGCGTCGTTGTCATTGTCGATGCTGCTGCCAGCATCGGTGTTCTCGGTTTCGTAGTCAGGAATTCGTGTCAATCGGTTACCCAATAAAGCAATGCGAGGCCTTAAAGCGAGCTCGAAATGTTGGTTTCAAGGCACCTGAAGACATTTCCGAGGGAAAAACGCCGCACTGCCTTCACTTTTGACAATGTGCAACGCTTTCTTCGCGTCTGCGAACAAGCAGGGCAGCTGCTGAAGGCCATCGCCAGTCAGGCCGGTGACGGCGAAGGTGTTCATGCATTCAGCTGCGCGCCATGTTTTCGGTTTGTATGCTCTGGAAAGTGTGTAATCAACCACCCGCCCGTTGTTGTTGTTGTTGTTGTAGTGGTGGTGGTTCCAGTGGGCGTGTGAATAATGCTCAGGCTGAGTACGTATGTATGTATAAGCGGCCCCACATAACGCTAAAGTCCGCCCCACCTACTGCAACGGCCATGCAGCAAATGTTCGCAGCAGCAGCACCCAAAGAGCACTTCGGCGGCGCGAGAAGCGCCAGACCATGTAATGATTGCAATTACCAGCGCGCCCAGGTTACGTTCTGCAATTGCGGGCTTGCGGGCGGGCTCGTGTGCATTCGCCGGCTTCTGTTGCATTCGTGGCCTTTGTTCACTTTTTTCCTCCAGTTGCCTGCAAGTAGAGTCATTTATGAAGAGCTCTTTGTTGCGAGTACCTTCGTAGCACGCGCGGCAGCAGCAACTAATGCCACAGTTTGCACTTTTCTTGCGTGCCGAAGCAATGAGAGAAGAACAAAGAAATCCTAAGCTTATACGAGTACGATATTATCTATCAACAACAACAACAACCACAACAGATAATGATATTATCATAAACGAGTGTGCAGCTGATTTAGCTCGAAGGTACCTTAAACAATTCCAGTAATCTTGCAAGCAAATTTGCTCACCTTCGGAAGCTTCCATCGGCGGAAATCACTCTCGTGTAGATTTACCACGGAAACACGTCCCGGTGTGGCCGGATCTTAAGGCCGGTTGTTTCTTTAACCAATTTTCGAGGGCATTACTTAATCAAAAGAGCTAACACTATCATCAATTTGTTTGCAAAAGTCCTTGCATCGAATGCTCTTTCGCTGACTCCGTCGCAATTTAGGAGCTCCTTAGCGTTTTTGGGCATTGGAGAGCTTCTCACCTTTCGGTTCTGTTGAGTCGCCTTTAATGGCATAAACCACAAGGATCTACGTTTAGTAACGATAGTAGAAGAGCATCAGCCCGAAGGAAAGGCTCAAAGACTGAAAGATTCTGAAGTCTAGGCCACAAGTACCGTCATCGCCCCCGTCCAGTATCCACAAGCCTCTTCCTCTTCCCGCTTTGTTCAAACATAATAAATAAATGCAATCGAAACCTTCGTACTCGCCGGAGACTTGTTGGCTTTTTGCAAAGCCTTGCAAAACCTTGCAAAAACTCTGTTGGCTCTTGCAAAACCAATAAAGCGGAACAGCGTTTTAACTGCTGCCACATACTTCCATGTCATTCACTCGTGGCGCAGCTCTGCAGTCCAGTTCTTACCCACAACTTTTCAATTAACCACTCGCTGAACCCATCCTCGGCCGGCTGCCGGCGAGCGTCTTTTAGCCGCTCCGAAATTAACATCTCGCGCGCGCTGAAGGGTCGGGGTCGGCCGGGATCGAGCTAGGAATTTCAATTTGTTTCTTTTTCCGTTTTATGGGCGTGCCTGATCGATTTGCTATGAAATTTAATTGAAAAATCTCCTACATTTGCAGAGCTACAGTTTCCCGCTTGGGTGTCTGTTTGACTTCTGCACGGTTGCACTGTTGCAGCGCGGATGGAAATCATTTGGGATTTCGTCATGCGGCTACACCGGCGAATGCCCTTCTACCGGCACTTACGAACTTACCAACGCTTCAGTTTGTTTGATCGAGCGTAAAAACAGCGTATTTGCTCGTATCTGAGGCGAGTAGCGGCTCCGCCGGGTACTTAAAATGGCGCATTTTGAGAAGTTTTCATTTTTAATTTGCTTAAAGTACTCAACTGTAGGCGCGTTTCTTGTTAGTGTGCTTGTGGTCCAGCTGACTGCGAACGGAAGACCTCTTCACCGCACCGCATCGCACAGTTGGACTCCAAGGCTGAACCCAGATGAGTCATGAGGATCGCAGGCCGCTGACCGTCTGACGACTGCCTTCCCCTCGAGAAGGACTTCTTAGTGTCACTCTGGCTGGAAGAGACACCAGCAGCTCGTGTCCCGATTGTCATGCGTGTATTTCTTGGTACTCAGCATTATCACTGTGACGTCGTGCTTAAAACCCAGACGTCGCTCGCAGCTTGACTGACAGCGGACGCGCACTTATTCCAGTATAGGTGCACAAACACACGGATCCAGCTTAACGCATCGCAAGCTCTGATGCGATTACTTGAGAGATTTCTGCACGAAAACTTCTTATCTACGGTGATCCATCATCCGAGGAGCAGCAGCAGCTCCAGAGAGCTTCTTGGTCGTCCTGGTGCCGCGACAAGGGAGAGGGCAAGAGCTGTAGCTATGCGGGCGGACGCGTGCTCGTCTGTGGCTCGACGAACGCAACACATCAAATTAATTACCAATTCGATGCATCACAAACGTTCGTCGTCCTGGTCCAGGCCCCGAGAGAAATCGAAAACACTCGAGAGTCATAAACGCGCGGAAAAAACAAGTCAATACAGCGCACCTTTACAGGGTGCTGCAGAACTAGACGCCCGGATGCACTGCAGTAATGGATCCCGGACTACGGAACGGAGACACGGAGAGAGAGAGAGATCGGGTTTTGTAGAAAAAAAAATTGTATCGAGCGTTCGTGGCGGGAAAAAGCCTTATCGGCCACATCGCGTTTGTGAATCAAGAAAATCAAACTTCAGGCCAACAAAACTGTCTGCAGACAAGTTAAAAGCGATAAAATACAACCAACAACAACAACAGCAATTGCTAGAAGTAATTCTGGCGAAGCCATCAACATATTTTCGGTTGAATAACCATTTAAGCAGCTATTAAGACATCTCTCACGCTTGTCTCTTCTCGTCCCTTCTCTCCTCTCCTCTTCTCTTCTCACCAGAGCTAGTTGTGTTCAAGATAGTTTCCAATTGACCAGAAATCATAGTAAGCGCGCTTATCGCTGACGGTGCATCTAACGTTGAATTCTGTCAGAGAGTGCTGAGCCCTGAGGAGGCGGGCAGAGCCCCGACACCTGCGGTTTCCCATCGAATGCGGCGCTGCTGTATGGCAACTAATGAAAGCTGAATCAATTCAAACATGAAGACTGGCGCCAACGTTCATCCAAACGCCTCCAAAAGACCGACCATCCAGCCGGGAACTCCGAAGGTTTCGTCGTGCAACGACCCGGCGATAGCTCAACTAATGGAAACTTGGATTTTCAAAGGCCGGTTTTCACCTTTTCGGCGTCACACTTCAGCGACCGAAAGACGCTTCAGCAAAGTTCTCTACGCTCAATAAAGAGCAGAAAGTCGCTAGCGATGCTTGAAAAATGAGATTTTTCTACGTTCACTGTTTTGAGAAGCGGTTACTTATTGCTTACCTGCTCACTGTTTAATCAATTAATTGTGACACTCACGCCTTCGACTCATTAACACATGCGGCCTTTCATCATTCGACACCACCCGAGCACGATCTGCCAGCACCCAACGTCAGACAAGCGGCGGCGCCGACGACGACCAGATTTTCACCGATAGCGGCTAAGCGGCTAGCTGCCAGTCCGCCCTGCCGCCCTCAATGCGCCCTTCTAACGCGTGAGCTGCGAGCAGAAAAGTGCGTTCAATTCAAATCATGGCAGGCCCATCGAAGCTAGTGTTGAAAAACTAGTTTAATTAGAGCCGTAGCGCGCGGCGTGTGACGTCTGAAAGAAATTCGTCTCAGGCGAATGGTCCGCAGAGCGGAAGAAAGACCGATCGATCGCTAGCATTCAAAGGAGAGCTCATCAGTCGCAACGGCCACAATTGCTGCCACCGGTTCTGGCAGACGGACACATGCAGCTGTTGTGCCATGTTTGCACAAGTGGTCCCCACTAGGCCTAACTCCACCCACTTAAAAGAGGGACGGCCGGGAGGGGACCACAGCGAACTGCACAGCTCCAACAGACTGAACAAAATGACTCGCCTCCATCAACGGATGCTCAAGACTTCATGCCTTCAGGAGACTGCAAAAAAACAAAAGACTTAAGAGCGCAACCGCGCTCGCTTCGACGGAGGCCGGCTTACGTGAACCTTTCGCTGCGATACGCAGTCAGCATTGAGCTGCTTCTTCAATCTTGCAAACTGCACTCATCAACATCATCTTCGGCAGCAGCATCATCATCACCAGCATCATCAGCATCATCAGCATCGCCGCCATCAGCAGCTTCGTCATAATTCTGCTAAACACTAATTAACCGAAGGATGAGGATCAATGCTGTCTCGACCAACCATTGGCTACCGTTTGCCACCGTTTGCCAGCTAGTTCAGTGGTCAAGGGGAAGGGGAAGGGGAAGGGGAAGAGGAAGAGGAAAGGAAAAGGTGGCCGGTGTTGACGAAAAGCCAGATGCCAACAGAGCTTATGTTTTTGCGCAGTATTGAACAAAATCTAACCTGTCCAGAGAGAGCTACGATGCGAACAACGTTTCCGGCGTAGCGTTTTTGAGTGAGCTCGTTATGGCGCACCCGGAGCTACGCACTCTCAACCGGCAGCATAAAAATTCAGGCAACAGGCAGCAGCCACGTTGCCTCCGCTCCATTGGAGACATAAATATTTATGCTGACATTAAGCCTGGTTAGCTTTAATTATCGCTAAAGTGTTAATTGCGGAAGCGACTGCGACTGCGACTGCAACTGCGACTGCGTCTCCGCCTTCACCTTCGCCTGCAATCCCAGGCGCAGATGGCGCTGTCTGCGAAATTGAAAAGCAAGCGAATGAGCGTGTGGCTTTAGAAGCACAAAAATCAGATTCTCGTTCAAACCGAACACTTCCGCCCTCTCCTCAAGAGCAAGATTTCCTGATTCGTCTATTGCAATGCGGTGCATTTTCGTTTTGAAGCCCATACCGATCGAATAGGCGCGCAACACCTCGAAACACAAACAAACAACAGAGCGAGCGCATGTACCTTTTGCGAGGCGCATGTTAAGTGTCACAAGGTACAACATTTGCTTTGAAGAGAGCTCGATGATGGCACAAGTACGACTGCATGCGTGCACTAAGAGCAAGAAGTAGAAGAAGAAGAGGACAACGTGAAGTCACCAATGACTGCAAAAGAACTGCAGCGCACTGATTCAATAAGTTTTAACCTGTCTCTGAAGAGATCCATGTATTCGTTTGTTCAGAACTAGAGCAAAAGTGTACCTACACACAGCAACGCACAGACCAAGGCCGCTGCTAACGTGCCCCCCAAAACAACACTCGACTTTCTTACGACTTAACCGACTTTCTCTTCGCAGAGTTTCCGAGATGTTGTAATTCCCATTTGCCGCTTCCACTAAACTACATTTTAAATCTTAAAAGTTAGTGCCCGCGATCTTCCTCTCGCCGCTGTCCCGGTCTCTTTGCGTGGCCCTTTTCAAAACATGAGAAAGCCCTTCGACAACGACTACGAGCACCACGCGATTTTCCTTTCTCGGCGTACGAAGCAGAGCACAGCAAAGCGAAGCAAAAAAGGTAATAAAAACTTCTTGAGTGAATTTGATGAACGCATTTGTGAGAGGGGGAGGGGGGTGGGGGCGCTTTACGTCACTAGTACACACATCAACCAATAGACACACACACACGCACCACCAAGAACGGCAGGTGGAATGTTCCGACTCCGAAGAGGGCTGGGCGAGAGTGCGATGGAAAACGCATGTTGCATGTAAACCATTACTCGTAGTAAATATCGTAGTTTTCTCCGTTCCACCAGCGCACACCCACGCCCACAAGCTACCAGTTCCATAATATTTATTCTCTTTTTGCGGCAACAGAGGAAATGTCGCTTTTTCCGCTCGATCGCACGCGATAAGGAAATAGCACGACCGCAAATGCCGCCGCTTGAGTAATGGGATTACCTAAATATGTTGATCCGTCTAACTGACGGAACTTACTACCCCGAGTGCAGGCAAAGGTGCCTTAAGAGGTGCGCTATTGTCCGCAGGAGGTAACATCTGGGCCTTATTTAACGAAAATGTTGGTGTTTACGCTCCTCAAAGGCGGCAAATATCGTACAGAAGCCCCATAAGACCTTAATTGGTGTAAGCTTAGATTTGAATTGAATGGACCCTAAACCGAATTGAGTTGTACATCTTCAAAGGCTGAATCCAGCGGAAAGCCTTTTTTCAGTTCAATTTTGGAATTTTTTAGTTCAATTTCAGAGTTTTTCAGTTTGATTTAAGAACTTTTCAGTATGATATCAGAATTTTTCAGTTTAATTTTAGAATTTTTCAGTTTAATTTTAGAATTTGTTCAGTTTGATTTAAGAACTTTTCTGTTTGATTTCAGAATTTGTTCAGTTTGATTTCAGAATTCTTCAGTATGATTTCAGAATTTTTCAGTTTAATTTCAGAATTTTTCGGTTTAATTTCAGAATTTGTTCAGTTTGATTTAGAAACTTTTCTGTTTGATTTCAGAATTTGTTAGTTTGATTTAAGAACTTTTCTGTTTGATTTCAGAATTTTTCAGATTAATTTCAGACTTTTTCAGTTTGATTTCAGAATTTTTCAGTTTAATTTCAGAATTTTTAGTTTGATTTCAGAATTTTTAAATTCAATTTCAGAATTTTTTAGTTTGATTTCAGAATTTTTCGAATAAAGCTATTTTACGGAGGAGATGGTTTTTTTTTCTCAAATAAAAGAAAACGGAAAAATCTTGAGAATGGATTCAAATTATTCTAACAAAAACCATCCGAAACGCCACCACTAACGGGACTTATTACAAGAACAATAAACTACGAGTATCATTTTGACGCCACGACGAGAGGCTCATAAAGCGACCGAAACGAGTAAAACCCATTATAACCTCGCTCTTGCGGCGTCTCGGAATTAGAGAGTCGCCAGATCAGCGGCGTTGAAATATGTAGGAATGTTATGCACCAGTATGCATATTCGCGTATCACACTAAAGTGCGATAGATAACTGAAGGATATAGTATGACTTTAACTAGCCCGGAATATGGGAATATTTGGAGATGAAGGTCCTATAAATAAACCGATTGATCTTTCTTATCTACGTCTGCAGAGGTAACAATCGCCGTTGTCTATCTGAAGGGCGGTTAGCTGCTCCCGTTCGGTCCCTTCAGCGGCGCTTTTGAGTGAAATGCATTCCTTCACTTCGCGGCTGGCAATAAATCTTCTTACGCTACCCTACGCCGGCGCTCAATCGGGCGGAGGGTGCTGTGTAGCTGATCGCTTTGGCCGGCTGGCAGGCAGTCTGTCACGATAACTGATTTCGAATGATACGACGATACAATCAGAGCAACAACAACAACAATAACGAGAAAAGAATGAAGCCAAACTCTTTCCGATTAAACAATAATTTGTGAAACGCCATCCGCAGCCTTCCTCTTCCTCTTCCTCTTCTTCCCGCTTCTGCGCACCGCCGAGAGTGTTTATCTTCGGGACGCTTTTCTCTCATTCCGTCCTTTAGCTTATCAAATGATTCTTAATAGAATTTCAACTGAGCTCGCACAAAACACGCAACGCACAGCGGTGCAGGGCGCGGTGCAGGCGAATGCACCGCGGTACCTGTCCCGGAGTTTTGCTGTTGTGTCCTCGTCGTCGTCGTTATCGTTGTTTCTGCTGTTATTGCTTTTATTGCTTTTGTTTGTCGTCATCAAGACGATGATGACGACGCTGTGGACGGTTGTGTTTTGCTGGTCCTACTCTTGCTCTTCCTCTTGCTCGCGCCTTCTTAACGTCTGCACAGATACAGTGTGTCATTCCGGCATAAAGTGACGATCGACTCGTACGATCAAGTGTTGCCGTTTGTTGGCCGTTGTTGTTGTTTGTTGTTTGTTGTTGTTTGTTGTTGTTGTTGTTGTTGTTGTCGGTATCAGCTTGTAGTCGGCGGCGTCGGTGTATTGATGCTCCAGCATCCCACCGTCCTGCCGCGCGCCGCGCGCCGCATGCCTCGCCCGCGCGTTGCGAAGGCACCCGACCCTTGGTGAATGTGATTTCCTTGTTGTTGTTGTTGTTGCTGTTGTTTTTATGGTACACATGACAGCGGTGCAGCGGTGCCCGGCCTCATGGCCGGTTTGACAGGTGTTTCTGGCTTGGGCTTGCTTTCAATCTGTATTGTTTGTGCGTCTGCGGCTCGGTTTGTCGGTGCGCTGTACGACTGTCGCTCCGTTCGTCCCTCCGTGCGTCCGTCCGTCCGTCTGTCCGCCTTTAATGTTTTTGTTTTTTGTTGGCTGCGTTCGTTTTTTCTTCTGGCTTTCAGCTCTTAACTGAACTTAAATAAGCTACGTCAGACGCCTGCGTCTGTATCGGTGTCCCCGGTTTGGCTCAGTGGTTGTTGTTGTTGCTGCTCTTATCGCTCTTGTTGTTGTTGTTCGGCTTGTAGTCGAAAATTCTTTTTGTCTTAACGTGCTTTCGTGCTGTTGGTTCAGTTGTCGCCTCGCCGTTGTGAAGATCTCTGCGCTGCCATGCCTCCGCCCTTGCGGCCGGAACCCGAACCCGAACCATTTCATTTGCATTCACATTCATCTTGCGTTATGATTTACTCCGGCCCGTGAGCCCCGTTCATCTGTCGCCGCGGTGCAGAGATTTGACTTTTATCTTTCAATATCGCGAATTGATGAGATAACACCGCGGACGACTGGACGAATGAACGGGCCCCAGCGACAACGTGTCTGACGAGCCGCGAGCAGCTCGGCGAGAGGAAGAGGAAGTGGAGGAAGGCGCTAAACTGCGAATGGGTGTTCTTAAGCGGCAACAATGTGCAGAAAAGCCATTGACGAAAACCGAAGACATGCTTCGCCGCTGCCCTGCTCTGGCGGCGGAACAGCGAGGCGCGGCGAGGTGAGGCGAGGCGAGCCGGGCGAACCTGTATCACAGGAACCGCCATCAAAACGCCGGCCTCGTTCGGAGTGGCCTCGTTGTCGTTCGTTGTCATACGCCTCCATCATTGCGCCAACGCCGTCAACGCGCAGCCGCAGCCGTGCGTTGCAGGCGCGAGAGAAGTGCCCGTATCGAAACGTGGGAACCGGCGACCATTTCCAATCTGAGTGCCAATTTGCTGCGACACATCCCTGCGCGACGGCGCGTCTCGCGGGACTTTCTGAATGTTAGCCGTCGGTGCGGCATTGTAAGAATTCCAGTGCTCCGTTTGCGTTTGCGGTGATGTGCGGTGACGGACGGTCCGGTGCGGTCCGGTGCGGTCCGGTCCGGCTACCGAGGAGGCGTATGTGTTGTACCAACTTCGCGAAGCCGCAGGAGCAGTCAAAGGCAAAAACAAGAACAAGCCAAATGGGCCATTTGCGGCTGGCGGCACTGATGAGACGACGACCAACAGTCGGGCAATATTCACTAAAGGTCCCCGAATAAAACAATAACAGTCTTAGCAACAACAAAACAAATCTAAGGCGTCTGTCTTGTTGAGATTTCTTCCGCGGCGGGTGATGTTCTGCTCCCGCTATGGCCGCCGCCGCTTTGAAGGCGCGCAACGCAGGTTGACAGAGAGAAAGCGGCATGACCTGTCGGAGGCCGGTCGAGTCTTCCCTTTCGCTGCACATAGGAATTTTTATATTCCGACGGAATTTTTACCTTCTTCGAAAACGCTGAAGTTATCCTTTTGCGAATGAGATCAGCCCAACACTCTCGAACAAAAACAAAAGCCCGAACAAAATGCCTAGTATTTGCTCTCATTCTGAAGCCAGAAACTTTTCAGAGCGTGGGAAGAAGAGCGTTTTTCTTTCCTTTTGAAGCTTGGAAATTTGGAAATTTTAATATTTCGAGAGCGCTGAACACACAAGTACACAGATTTTTATTGATTTAAACGTTTAAATTAAGTCTAATGGTAAACATTTTGAGTATATTTCAGCCAGAATTCTGCCGCGTAGTGCGCATAAGCGTTAAACGCTGCTTGTGCGGCGAGAAAAGCGGGAAATTATTTACCGCCGCTGCGCAGGGAGGTCGTCACTCACTAAAGCTGAGTGCTTTCGGAGAAATCACGGCGCCGTTAAAATTCCGGCGAGCTTCGTTTCGGTTTAAAAAAAAAGTTTTGCTTTTCCTCCGCCGCTTCGCGCTTCTCCGTCTGCGTCAAGAATTCATCAAGATCGAGGCCAAACATTTTGAGAGCATTTAAAATTATCGTGAGCAGCCTAAACAGAACTCACACACAAAGAGGAACCGCACAGCTACAAAATGGAAGACCACGCCACAACTTTCGTCTTTCGCTGCAGCGTCCGCCGCTGCAGAAACCTGTTCAGAAACGGGAAAGGTATTTTTTGTGGGCGAAAGTGAAAGACACACTGAGCAGGTGGATGCCGGGACGACGCTGGTTCGTAAGCGGCCCTTGACATCTGCGGAGAGTACTTCCAAAAAGATCGGACTAAATCTCTAGCTTGGAACGCCGACATGGGACCGTCTCAAATCTTCAGTCTCGACAATCTCACTATTTCTGAGATCATGCGAATTGTTTTTGTGGACACTGCGCCACTATGTACAATGGCCGCGTCGTCATTTTTAACGCTTTAGCTCGTTGGGCCTTTGACGGCGCCGCCACCTGACAAAAGTGTCAGTTCTAATTGCCAGAACTCGTCGTCATTATTCTTCTTGTTTATTTACTGTTCGGTTATTGGTGCCGACCGACCGTGGTTGTTGTTGGCTTTTATTCTCGGCGACACTTGTCCTTAAGTATTTAAATTGACTCTCACACAACGTCGCAGCACGCCGCCACCGTCGGGGCGTCCAACGCCCCCAGCATCCACGCTCGGCGCGTCCGCGTGCTTCTCGCGTTTTGCCGCCTCGCTTTCAAATATTTGCACCTCAACTGAATAAATATTAATAAAATTTCGGTTAATTTCCAAGCTCTGCTTTGACGCGTTGTTGGTTGTTGGTCCAGTCTGTGGATCGTCGTCGTTTGCGAGCTTCACAAAGCGATTTCAGTTTTAGCGAAGACGTTAATAACGTCTTGTTAGAACGTCTTTTTCGTTGAGAGAAGAGCAACGCTCTCAAGAGTGTTGTTCTTTATAATCTTGTTGTTTTTGTTTTTGTTTTTGTTTTTGTTTTTGTTTGTCAGTAAAAGAATTTTAAGTAAGCCGTTCCGAAGTCAGAGACTAAAAATGAAGCAGCTCGATCGCCAAAGGCCTGGACAAAGTTCTGGAATTCTCCAAAATGCCAAAAACGGCTCAAACAGAATTCTAACGTCCAAAATTTTAGAAATAAAAAATAAAATTTTTATAAAAACTATAACAAAATCTATTGTGCATTTCCTTGCTGTCAACGCGTTGCGGCCACATGGCGGCGACTAAGAGAGAGTGAGTGCGCCATTTTGTTGAAGCTCTTCTCTGCGCGCCACCGCGGTGCAGCGGCGCGCCGCTTTAAGCATCGCCGATGGCACCAATGCCATGCGATGCCAAATAAAATTCAAATCAATGCAAAGCAAGAAATCGGTATTCAACAAATTATCGACACAACGCATTCAAATTTGCCAAAACCGCATGCTAATCGCTCGACGTATGCTGCCGCCAGAGCCAGAGGCTGAGCGCTGCGATTTTGACAAATGTCGCCGCGCGTTGCCGCGCGACTCGCGCCGCACGCAGGCAAACACAAAAAGAAGCCGCGAAAACGGCGAAGACAGCACGCGACATCAAGCGGCAGGCAGGACTGTGCGCAGCCGGCAGCATGCAACCAGCATCCCTGCCCCCTTTTTTAACCCCCGCTAAATTATTGACTGCGACTGCGACTGAGACGGTTGGCAACGGCGAATGCGGCAGGCTATGATGGCAATTGCAGTCAGTGCGTCGTACTGCTTATGCTTCTTTCTATGACGGCAAGTGTCCAATATGGGAACGCCAACAACAACATCGACAACAACAACAACACTCACCAAGAATTCTTATTGTCCACACGGTGGCCAGAGTGTTTAGCTTGACTCCTGCGACAAAAAAAAAAGCGACAGTTAACTGAAGGTACGTAAATGTGAACGCAAAGCGATGGACAAGAAGCGCCAGGCGGCAGGGACTAAAGAGGGACACTTAGAAAGGCCTAAAGGCGGGTGGGGTGGGTCAGCGGCTCCAATTTGGTTTTTTAAAAATGTGGACGCACAATGCATCCGAGCACTGCCTGCAAATGGTCGCATCTTTATAACATTTCCGAAACTGAAATTATTCATTGACATTAACCAAAGAAAATAGTAAAAATAGCTGGCAAAACTGTCAAATTAACTAAAAAATTAATGCACACTGGAGCTTCTCAAAAACTCCAAGACGAATAACGCTCATCTCTTTTGAGGAACTGTGTCGTTTTAATGATACGACTATAAAAACTAAAGCCTTAACCTTGGACCTTTCGAACGACACACCTACCGACACAATTATTTGCCTCTCCCTCGAATAATGCCTCCGCCTGCAAAAAGCCATATTTTCTATATGTTTTTGCGAAAAAAAACAGAACGTAGACTTGCGCGACTTTAAGCCGCTATCACGTTAAAAAGGCACTCTCTCTAAAACCGATTATTTTAGAGTATACCATTTTCTCTCCTTTTTTCAGCCCATTCTCTTGCATTACCTCCAGCAAAAATGTTATGCCCGGGTCGTTCGGTACACCACAAATCTTATGCTAAATTAAGAAACAATGTCTGAACGTTTTCTAATGAAGCGTTAAAATGCATTTCAATCCGACAAATTTTCGAGTCGCAACATTCTATAGTTTTTCCATCTAATTTGAGTACATTTTTCTTTAACGTCTTTTTATTTAACGACAAAAATTAACGACCTTTTTGGAAAACTGTAAAGAACCGAGAATTATTTGTTGAAACGAATTTTAAAAAGGAAATGAATGAAATGAATGAATGACAGTAAAATCATTCCGTTTTGCAACACTGCTCACTTTTAATAAAAACTGTTCATAATCGATTGAAGAATCGATTATTGACAAGTAATGTCGCTTATGCCGCTTTGTGTCGCGTTGTGTCCGCAATTAGAAAATTGCTGCGATTTTAACTAAGCTGTTAACTTTCGACTGTTTTTTTAACGGCACACGATCTCGGAAATGGAAACCGGCTAATAAGTATATTAAAAAGAGCGTAATACCACCCCCTTTACGATCGAACGATCGATGGGCGACCCTGATCTGTCTGTAGGTCGATGGAAATCACAGTGAAAATTGGCGTGATCTTCTGTCGCGTTAAGAAAAACAATGCAGTTTAAGGGTGAAAAGGTTGAAATTTATTATCGTTCTATGAAAGTATTGCATTAAGATTATTTGCCTACTTTTTTGTCATCGCTGCAACTGCTACCGCTAAAAGAGTGCGTGAAGCTTCGGTCAGGCCCAAGTTATCTCTAACTAATTGTTGCTTTTGAAAACTCTCGAGAAGCGTTACACTAAGTTTTCCTTGCTTTAAACATTTAATGTTGTTAATCATCATTATGACGTACATCGGCACATAATTTTACAAGAATACTACCGCTTTTCACGTACTCGAGACTCATAAAATTATTCAATAAGTAGGTACACTTTGCGCGAACTCGGGCGCGTTGCTTCAAACTTTAGCGGAATTTCTTTCGGACATTTACGTAAATTAATTCCGTCCGTCACTGACTGTGTAGGAATATTTAGATGTGATGAGTGTTGTTGTTGTTGTTGTTGTTGTTGTTGTTGTTGCTGCTGTGTGTTATTCCTTGGACGCATTCGAATATGTTAATTGAGGTTAAGTCGTTGTACCTCGTCGCACTCGGTAAGTATCGCATAAAGAAATAAAATAAAAAAAAAAACCATAAAATTGTTCAACTTTTTCACACACAGACGACCGCAGCAACAGGAGCAGCAACAACAACAACGACAACCTTCGCATTCTCCTTTCCGTTCTTTGTATTGTTCTCTGGAAGTTAATAGCCTTGCATAAAATCGTCCGTGCGTCGACTTCGGTAGCCGGCAAGGCAGCCGCCATAAATTGAACGCGGCAACCCCGATTTAACCCTTTTTAGCATAGCTTCACAGAGACTTTGAATGTTCGTGCGTGGACGCGGCGGCGGCGTCGGCGTCGGCGTCGGCGTCGCTACTGGGCGCGGGTGCATATCGTTAGTGCTTCGCTCTCATGCTGCGGCGTGGCCGAATGCGTTACACAAACGCAACGTATCGATTAAATAAACATCAAAGCACGTCCCCAGCTCGACGTCGAACGAGTCCGCTCATTTCCATGCAACTCATTAGCTGGCATTAAGTCCTGCCGCATGTCGACGCAAATGTGCGTGTCGTCCGAACGCACCCACCGACGACGCCAAGACGAAGGGAATTTATGGGCTGCAGCGCAGCTCCTGTGTCGCAGGTAATTAAGCAGTCCGCAGTGTCCGCCAGTGCGACAGTCATCAACGAAGGA
The DNA here is from genome assembly GCA_949752815.1 of Conops quadrifasciatus. NCBI lineage: Eukaryota > Metazoa > Arthropoda > Insecta > Diptera > Conopidae > Conops > Conops quadrifasciatus. Next base: position 19,564,487 of record OX457079.1, read on the forward strand.
TAAGGAGGATAAGGATAGAAAGGATAAGGAGGACCCGAATGGTGCCAGTTCGCCTGGCTTTTATACCTTGTAGATGGCTGTTTTGTCCCCGCCGCGCGTTAGTGTCTGCCAACGCGCATTTAAATTGCGCAGAATGCCAACAACGCTGCCACAACAATCAACGCTTCACTCACAGTGTGCCAAGCGGCGACGCGTTGCAATCAATGCTTGGATAGTTCGCGCGCGCGTTGCTGCCTAAGCGCTGAGGGGCCTGCAACGTTTCAACGCCGCATCATATTGAGATGCACATCAGGTGCTTCTGCTTGGTCCACAGCGCCGGCCACACTCGACAGCCTGAGTGTTGCGCAGCAGACAGCAGACGCATGAACTGTCGGGCCGACAAGATCGTTGCACGCATCCAAAGTGTGAAACCGCATAGAAAACAGGGCAGCAGTGAGTGACTGCTTCTCAGCCACAAATAAAATGCGTTAAGCTGCACACGCGCCTGCAGCGCCGTACAGAAACGTGCTGCGCAAGTTGGCAATACTGCTGATCGTGATGCACTGCGAGCGGCATGTGCTGCTTGTTGCTGCATCCGTCAACGCAGATCAGCCAGCCAGTCAGCCAGCGCGTCGGTGCGTCAGTCGATCAGACTTCTTTGTCTTCTTTGACTGATTTGAGAACGCTTGAAGCCAAATCGGAATATAAAACAACAGCAACGCGCTGTACAGCCTCAGCAGCGGTACAAGCCGAGCCACTTGCTGACGCGCGATCGCGACATATTGAGAAATGTGCAATAGTTTTGCGTCCATATTTGGTGCAGTTTGCTGAAGCAAGTTGCATTTATCGCAGATCGTTCGGCAGCACGACAGAGACGAATGATGGCGCACGAACGATAGAGAAGAGAACGCGTCGCGATCGCCAAGATCGGAATTGAGAAAACGTGGCGCGCTTTAAGTTCGTTGCAGTTGTTGTTTTTTTTTTCTTTTTGCTGACTTTAACTGTTTGTAATTCACAGACGGCGAAAAAGCTCTCAGGTCCTTGAGGCGCTAAGGGGCCTTCAGGTCGATGGGTACCTAAGCAGAGTAACCAAAGCACAGACGACGTCTCTCATAACGCATTTGTAGCTTGCTTGATGACCAACCACGCACTTTTTAATGGGTTTTTTGTAAGTGTTTGGATTCTTTATAGTAAAGCACTATTTTCTGAATAAGACCCGGAAAACCATAACCCCCGCAAGTAGACCATATCGAAAAAAGGGACTGGAACTATATAAGCTCAAGCTCATCTATTCTGTAGACCATCTTTAGAGATCCAACAATTAGAAAGGTACCACCAGACAGAGAGAAAGAGAGAGAGAGAGGGAGCTAAAGAACTGTGGGGTTTTCTAAAAGAGTTTTAATTTGTTTATTTAATAATTCCACCTGCTTTCTCTTTTGCTACGACTGTCTTTCGCTCTTGTCCGTCGTCTGTTGGTGTTTCCCGCTCTCTATGCGTGATCGACTCTCAGCGAGCCATAGCATCCATCCGTTTCACTCACTCCACTCATCCTCGGACGCACGCAAACTGGTTAGACGCATTAGCCTTTGTCTAACGCGTAGGTACATACATCTGTGCGTCTGATTTGCGAAGTGAATGACATACGATTTAATTGCTTGCGTTCGCGAAAGAAATGGAACGGAACGAAACGGAACGAAACGGAACGGAACGAAACGAAACGGAACGGGACAATGTTGGGTAAAAGGCCCGGCTGAAGCGGGCAAGCGGCTAACGCAGCTCGCAGAGACGGCCAGAATTAAAGCGTGCGTGTATTGTCACAAAATTGTGTCTTCACGGCAACTGGTCCAGCGACTACAGCCCGAAGATCTGACGAGGGGGAGAGGAAAGAGGGTGTTAATAATTGTGAAAGGTGTCACTTCGTGATTGAGAGACAAAAGTGTAAACCTTCTGCAAAGAAACCACGAGCGTAGGACTTTGATTCTGGAAATCAAGGCAGACCCGGCAGACCCGGCAGACCCTGAAAGGCCTCTAGGCGTAACAATGACAGTGACAGTGACGACACATCTGCTGTCAAACTACAATATAATATAAGCACAAATATAAGCACAAACGAGACTCATTTCGGCCAGCGTTGTTGCGTTTCTTGCGTTACGTCGCTCGTTAAGTCCGAAACTCATTTGAATAAACAGCCGTTAAGAATTCTCTCTTAAGAGAATTGTGCGTGCGTGTATGCAAGGAATTTCAACAATGCCGAGCAATGCATTCCAACCATTTCAGTGGGACGCAAGACGCATTGACGGAGCCCAAACGGCCAAATGACGAGAGAATGCCAGCCAAAAAATAAAAAAAAAAACTCAAAATCGAAAGATGGAGCAAAAATAGTTTAAATTAGAGAAGAAGATCGTCATCTACGCGCCACCTAATCTTTTTTGTCTCTTGTGGCTCTTCTGGCTCGACTGGGCCAAAAGCACCGCGCCGCTGTCTCGACGCATTGTGAAGCTGCTGCTGCTGCTGCTGCTTCCCAATACTCGAGTGATAATTTCTTACTCTTGTTCTTCCATTCCGTTCAGCTCGGTTTAGCGCTTTATGACAGTTGTTGTTGTTGTTGTTGTTGTTGGTTTGTGAGTCAAATGGGATCATATCAGCGCGCCGTGATTGACGTCAAACTTGACAATCAGCAGCGCAGTAGGACGATTCGTTGTTGTTGTTGTTGTTGGCTTTAATGATGATGATGATGTTGTTGTTTGTTATTGTTTGCTGTTGTTGTTTGTTGTTGTTGTTATTGTTGTTGTTGTTGTTGTTTGTTGTTGTTGTTGTTGTTTGTTGTTGTTGTTGTTGTTGTTTTTGGTTGTTGTTGTTTTTGGTTGTTGTTGTTTTTTGTTGTTGTTATTCTTCTCACTGCAATACGTTTGCAGGAACGTATCGATATGTGTATATATTCTATGCCGCCTGCTCGGTGCGATCGATCTACAGTGTGTGTGTGTGTGTGTGTGTGTGTGTGTGTGTGTGTATAATCGACCAACTAAACGTATATACATACATTCGTTCATTCTCGCAGACACAAAGTGGCTGAGAACTGATAACGTACGAGAATGAAAAGTACGCTACTACGTACAAACAACAACAACAACAACAACAACAACAAACGACACGGACGTCAGTCGCGGATGCAAATTCTCGCAGACGACTATTGATAACCGCAGAAGATACATAACGCGCCCCCATCACCAGAAACGACAACAACAACAAAAACAACCAGAAAAACCACCAGCGCGGCGGCGGCAACATCGATTCTTTATAAAAGCCTGGCAATAAATAAATTTCCTCACGTTCCGAAAATTGGCATTTACACTACTTCCGATCTCTTCCTTCTTCTTGTTCTTCTTCTTCTTCTTCTGCTTCTTCTTCTTCTTCTTCTTCTTCTTCTTCTTCTCCAACAGTTTGGTAGCCGTTTAAAGCACTTTTAATAGTGTAGTGCCCTACACTTCCTGCCGCCTCCCTTCGCCCGCCCCTTTCACCCGCCAACGCACCGGCATACTGACTGGCATTGCATAATTGCAGAATTGGCGAAATTTTGGCGTTGCTGCGGCGGCAGGTGCTGTTGAAAGTGCACTCGCTAACCGCACCGAATGATATTCTAAACCGGCGTAGAATTTCATTTGAATTTGATTTTGCATTTTCGCATTGAAAAGCAACAACAAGACGAAAGCAGACGACGACGACGACACATAAAACGCCCGAGTTTCGCGTCTCGTCGTCCCTCGCCGCCGAAGACTGCCGCTTTGGTGACTCTTCTTCAAATAACCCAATTCGGTTGTCATTGAAACTATATATCCATTTGTGCTTCAACGAAAATGCATATGCACATATGCGTGCTTAGCTATGTAAGAGAGTGTGTACATATCTTAACCCTTTCGCAGCCGGAAGTAGAGATGGTTCCTGAAGTTCGTTCGTTCGTACGTTCGTTGGTTTAAAAACAACATGGTTCATAACAAAGTCAGCCAAACTTTATAAAAACAAGGTCATGTCATCCTGACGATGACTTCGTCAATCTGATAGCATTGATACGATCTATTGATTGGTTACCGCTGCCCGCTGCCACATCTTCGAAGCTTCGTTGCGTTCAACTTTCTACGATGCAAACGCCATCGCTTCAGACGGCGACCAAGGGACTACGTGTACCTCGTTGTCTTCGCAACGAGACCAAATTACGCGTCACAGAACAGTCGAGCAGAAGACCAAGCCAAACTAAACGAAACCTTGCCAAATTTGTTAAATATCTACAGGCGAAGAGTACCGGACCTTCGAATCGGATTCGGATTCGGATTCTGCGAAATGTATTTGCATTTTTTTTTCAATTTATTTATTAAATTATCTAAGATTTTTACTTTCGGAGGAGAAGATACGGAGGAGACTAAAGTTATTTAATTTAAAGTGTTTTCTTGTAAGAAAATTTTGGTTTCAACTCAAATTTGCGTATTTTGCAAGGTCTAATATTTCAGAGCCCTTCACCTCGCGTCACCCCGCCGAAGGATACCTACTTTCGCCATTTAGTGCTTCAAAATATACACTCCACTAATATTCTCCATCGCACGCCTAATACTTTAACTGACAAAGACCTCCCAACTTCAAAATATTGTGCAATATAACAAAATAATTAAACCCTTGTAGTAGCTTACCACAGTAGAGCCGTCGTCTCTTTTCCACCGCCACCCTCGCTCCTCGATTCTCTCAACGATAATCCAATATCTGATCTTCCGGGTTCTGATCTTGACTCAATGGTTCTTGTACTGGCTGCTGTGGATCTGACTCGGGAACGCTTTCGAGGCGTAGTACCAGTATCTTCAGCACTACTTTTAACTTAAATTATTTTTCTTTAGTCTTGCGCGCTTTATGGTTTGCGAGTTATCGACTGACGAACCCGGAGTTAGAGCCACAATTTTCTCTCTTTTCGAAAACTTCCAAACTTTTGGCGAAACTGAGCTTGTGTTTTATTTAACTTCTTCTACGATACTTCTTCTTCTGATAAATATGAAATTTATAATTTGTTTATTTAAACTCTTAGACTTATTGAAAATATCACACGCGATACTCTACGCGTTTTAGGTTAACCTAAGCGTTAACCGAACGGTTTCGATCGCTTTCATCTAAAATTAAATTTATCCTAAGATGATTCTTCTTCTTTGAGATTGGCAAGCATTTTTTTGTTATAGTTGTTGTAATTGTTCTCCTTCCGTTCAGGATCGGGAGGAGTATGTATTTTTACGCACTTTGCTTTTCGCAAAATGTTTTCGTTTGTTGCAAAAACGTTTAAGACACTTTTTGTTGCTGGAGCTGAAAACTTTTTGAAGTTTTTCTTTTACATATATTCACTTATTATTAACGAGTGTGGAGCAAACGTGCTGTATTTTGCGTCCCCAAATAGTAGTAGAAAAAGTAGCAAAGTGTTTAGTTAGTTTTTTTTAAATTTTTAATAGTAAAAATAGTAGAACTTGTTTGCGAGTTTAAATTTTTATCGTTGTTTGCGTTTATTGAGTTGGATTAAAATGGCGTTCGGTTAGTTTGAATTGCAAAAAGGTACTAACGAGTGGCGTAGTGTAATAGTAGTAGTTAGTAGTAGTAGTAAATAATTTAGTAGTAAATGTTTTAGTGGCGTTGCAAAGAGGCTCCTTGTGGTCTGCCTTGTTTGTGGCTAAAGCGTTTTAAGCGTTGGCGTTTGTGACTTCTGCAAAATCGTCTTCAGTCGAGGCGAGTTGGCGAGAATATCTTAGCGATTGTTTGACAAAAAGATTTGTTAGCTTTTGCTGAGCAGCAAAGAATTATTTTTAAAAATATTGCTTCATCATTTACATTTTCTTTATATTTCCTTATTTCTTCCTTTTCTAAATGACTTCACTTTCTTTTTACACTGCACAATTTACAAAAAATGTTAAGGACGCGGCAATTTCCAAAAAACTGTTGCTTTTTATGTACGTCGTTGTTGTTGCGTGCGTTACTATGGGTTACTTTTTCTTTTGTTTTATTCGAAAAAGGGTATTTTCGATATTTATTTGTATTTATTTAATTTTGCAGCGCGACAGCGACAGCGACTGGACTCACTAACAACTTACAATAATAATCACAATGTAAAGAAACGAGATAAGATTTCTAGCAATCAATCCTGCAAGTCCGCCGTCCCAGAGTAACGTACGAATGATGATGAAATAAAAATCGGATTTCGTTAGTGCGTGTTTTTGCTGTGCTCGAAGTAAACATTACTTCCTAATCGAATAGTCCTTAAAAACAGAAGAACGAAAAACCCAGAACAACGGACACAAATAATCTCAACCGACTTCAAGTCGACACGCGCTACGATACACTGAACCCGCTTCGGCCTTTCTAAATAGAATGAGCCGTGCCAGGCTTGGCACAGCATTGTAAAGAGAAGAGAATTCCGATGCTTCAAGGGACGACTTGTGGATGTGTTAGTGTTAAGTTTATTCGTGGGCTCTTTATACTTCTCTTTCAATTTCTCTCTCTGACTCTCTTGTAACAGTGTTGAGAAAAGTGAGTATTTTGTACTTTTTTCAGTACCTTTTGGGTAAAAAAGTTTCGAAGTACGACGAAGAACTTTTTTATAACACCTTTATATTTATGAAAAAAGCATTAGATGCGTTAACATTTTTTTCTTTTTTAAATATTTTACATTTTTTAAATATTTTTTAAATATTTACATATATTTGCAATCCTGAAGTGTTCTGCTGAATAAATTGTACAACTCTGTGAAAGCTTTAATTCTACTGTTACAGGAAAAGTGAAAATAACATACTCGTACTTAAAAAATTATTGCTGTCTGTTATTTATAATTTCAGTACCTTTTTCCATGAAAAAAAATAACTTTTCCTACACAATTCGATACTATTTTAGTATAATATACTTAATAGTATACTAATGGAATATACTAAAATAGTTATATTAACCAATGCTTTTCGTAAGATATTTTTTATTAATTGTGCGTTCTAATTAATTGTAGGTGGTACAACTCTTCCAAGCTGTGCGTCGGCTTTCTTCGTTTGATTTATTTATACTACTTTTTTTTTGCACGATTTTTTTATACAGAAATTATTCTTTTCTCTCTATATACTGATTTTGTATATCTACGAGTAGTAACTGCAAAAACTTATTCCTATAGATTTTGTCGGCTTATGGTGGCAAAACTCTGCCATTACATCATATTTTCAAGACAGCTTTTAATGTAAAAAATTTAAAATAAGCACCTCATAGGTTTTGGTTTATCCTAGCTGACTCTTTAATGGGTATTCCTTTAATGGGTCTTCCTTTTTGATATCCATATAGCTCTAAACTCATAGGACCAAATGCTTTTAGTTATTTAATTCATTACAAGAAGAAGTCTCCCAGTTGGTAAAATTTAGAACTGGTCTAACTGATGATTTCAACATTTTATTGCAGCGTTAGAAAGAAAAAGTTAAAGAACATTTATTTGACATGACTTTTTATCATTGTTTAAAAATAGAAGCACCGTAAAAACGATGAACTCGCATACTTCAAGCACATTGTTTTATATGATTCTAAATATAAATGTCGAACCGATCTCCTACTTTTGAATGGGTATCGTTTGCGTTTTTACGCGTATTCGTTGGGAACGTATCTATCGCGTAAAAACAGAACTAGGAACATACTTATTTACTAGATATTTGCAATGCAACACTGTTATGTTTGTTTCTACCAGAAGCACGTGCAATTTTCTTTCTCAGTCTAACAGTTTCTCTGTTAATCAAATTTAAGAGAGCATCATTCGGCTCAGAGTAAGTATATATACATATATTCATCGGACGGACGGCCTTCTGCGTGGGTTTCTCGTTTTTCCTGTTGTGCCAATAAGGAATAAGGCAGAGTTGTTTGTGTTGCTGCTTGCGGCAGGCTGGATGTGACTGTGTTTGTGTTCAGCTCTTATACGCGCCTCCCACTTTACAAAACTTATTTCATCGTTGTTGTTTCTGTTGTTGTTGTTGTTGTTGTTGTTGCATTGTGTGTTCGGTTTTGTGTGCGGCGGCAACTGAGTGTGTACGTTTCGTCTCTTTGAATGGAAAAATTTGTTTGGTTCTGCGTAGGCCGAACATGCCGAAGTGTGCATTCACATTTTTAAAAATGGAGAAAACTGGAATTTTGTTAAAATATAAAATTAAATAATCTTTTGTACTATGACAAATGACTTTTTTATATAATAAATTAAAGCTGATTTAATAAATTAAATATTTTTTTATATAAATAAATATTTGTTTTTTATATAAATATAAATTAAACATTGATTTAATAAATTAAAATACATAAAGCTATTGTATATGTATTTTTGGTATTTATTATAATTTTAGTACTTATTATGTTTTAGTTATTAAAAAGGCTTTTAAAAAAAAACCAAGCCAAGGCACCTACGAGTACCTAATTATGGAAACAGTGCAGCTTCTACAAATGGAAATATGAAGTACGATACAAAAAGCATAATAATGAAGATATATAATAAACGTAATATACAAATAAAACTCATTTGCAGGATTTAACGACAACCCTGAAGATAATTTTGCTTCATATTTTGGCCATATATTTTGCACATACATATGTATATGTGTTGCTAAATATTTCGCCACTGGATTACTTTAAACTTTCCAAAAACTTTCAAAAAACTAATTCAGGGCAATTTTCATATCGAGAGAACGAATAGAACGAATAGAACGAATAGAAGTCTCGCAATGAAACTGGCACGTATATTTTCGGTCATCATAGGCTGTTTGAAATAAAAAAAATTGCACTAATCACGGGCACGCCTCTTTTATATAATAAATATAAATGCATGCATTTTTAGAGCTTAATTTCTAAGCTGGTAGAATAGATCTAAAACTGAAATTATACCAGTATTATCATATTTAATATCTGTATGAGAAATGAACTGAAGGGGCGCACACTTTTTCAGCATCATCGATGCGACGGGTGTGGGTGTAGGGTATAAAAACGTCGACCAAGCCGCAGACGACGTTCTTACTTATTCCTTTTATGACTACAATTATAATTTCTTAATTTAGATGGTACATTTGCCAAATCGATTAACAAAGTAACGAAATCATACCTCCATGTACAATCCATTATTAATTATAAATTAAAATAGTACTTTATTAATTAATTCAATAAGCAAAAAGTCAGTTGGCCTCCTACCGTCATTAAATACATACAAACTAATTAGGATTATTGAATTTTTTAGTTAAAGTGGAAATAATCAGGCGTCTTCGTAGAGCCAATTTGTCCGCTGGGCTTAAATTCTGAAAGTAGAATTTTTATTAACGAAATTCTACAGTACCCAACGCTTAGTACCTATTTTTTGGAGGTTATGATTTATAAGAAATTGTTTATTATGTTGATAAACACGAAATTGATAAACGCTAAACTGTGTTTGTATTTCTGCTTTATTACTAACAATGTATTTTATTGTGAAACGAATGTATTTATAATTTCATAAGACATTGCAAACAATTTTTCACAACGAAAAAGCGCTTTTTGAAAATTTTCAAATACTACACTTTAACAGAAAACAAAACGACATCAAAACTTTACAACACGACAGCACCGATTGCTGGCACCTCAGAAATACGGTGAGAGAGAACAAGCCGGAGAGCAGGAGATTGCTGATTTTGTGTAGGTTCCCTGAGCACGCTCTTTCTCTCTCACTCTCTGTCGTTGGGTTATTGCTTGCTCTGCCTCTCTCTCTCTCTTTATTCAACTTCTTTGGGACTTATTTTACGAGTGTGTGCGAGCAGACGCCGATTGTGGGCAGGGAAAAAAATAAAGGAAGGAATAACGCGAACTCGCGATTCGTACAAAATTTCTATACATTGTTGTTGGTGTTGCTGTTGTTGTTGTTATTCTTTTTCTGTTGGTACCTGGTGGTTTTAAGCAACTTGTACGCACACACACACACACACACACGCCCGACGCTCTTACATGCATGTGTTTACACAAAATACATATAGATTAAATTTAGTTCGTTAGTTTTCAGTAGATGGCAACCAACTACGTTTTCAGCAGCTACTTGAGCAACAACAACAACAACAACAAGTTCGCAAGCGAACGCGAATTTCTCGTTGAGAAATGGTGATGAAGTGGCGCGTAGGAATGCCAGATTGACAGATTGTTGGTCCGAATCAACAGGCGACCTGCGCCCTGCTTCGATTAAGTTACTTCGCATTTTCGCGCGGAGGCGGCGACCAAGTTTCGACTGGCGGCAACTGACACAGCAACAAAAAAATGTAATAAAATGACAGAAAATATTAAAAATACACACACGAAGCGCTAACGCCGCCGCTGCCACTGACACCACCACCACCAACAACAACAACAACAACACCAGCTACATTAACATTTTATCGCCACCAAAACACAATCAGAACACAACAATCTGTTGCAGGCTGTTTGCAACGCAATGTTACACACATACAAACATGCATAGCTGCATACATATCGCGTACAAACACATACTACATCCGTCACATATTGGTTGTTTGTTCGGCAGGCCGTCTGTACGTACACACTTCGATAATGCAAATAATATTTTGCAATCTGTCTTTTTTTTTTTGTTTTTTTTTTTGCGAAATTCATTCGATTCCATGCCTTGAGAGTATGTTCTCTCCTCTTCGTTTGTCTGGCTCTGTGCCGAGCTTGTGGAATTTGTGTGTGGGTTTCGTTCTGATTCGCGGCGCTGTGGCAAGGCTGTCTAGGGTCTGACATTGGCCGGTCAACCGGGACCGCTTTTCACTTCGGCGTGTGAAAAAATGCAGCCTGATGGCGGCGATGGCGGTCGCAGTATCGCTGCAGCGAAAGCTCAGGCAGAAAAAGCAGAAAAAATTGTGCTAAACTTTTCGAAAATTTTTTTGGGAAAAAATTAACAAATTCAACGCTTCTTTCTATAAGAAAAATAATAATATGTACCCCAGGTTCTGTGCAGAATTGCTACAAAAATCCAAAAATCAACAAAAAAACCATGCCGTTAAAGTGGATCGTCCACAAAAGTTGCGTTTACTAAGGTCTAGAGGTAAGGTTTTAGCTCCAGACCAAGCCTGGCCAACTTATGCGGCCCGTCATGTTAACTCAGTCGGCCCGCTACGTTAACTTATGCGGCCCGCCGGTTGATTTTATACAATATCGAGCAGAAATATAAAATTTAACTCCGGAGTTGCATTAGCGTTAAATTTTTGTGTGGAAACGATCACGAATTTGCCTTGAGTTTGGTCAAAAGACGCTGAATGGAATGGAGCAGAACTCACAATTCCCAGGAGAATTTTAAGCGGCGGGCGGAGGGTTGACGAAGCGTACACTTAAGACAACCACAATGTAACAAATTTCGTAGCTTAATTCAGAAAAAAAACGGTCGGTTTGTCATACAACATTATAATGATAACCCAGCGGTGGTGATTCCTGCCGGGCGGGCGGCCCTGTCAGACGACAGGGAGCAACCAAACAACTACCACCATCACCATTACCATCACTTTCGACGCTACCGCCACCCCTTTGAAGCAGCCAACTCAGACGCAGATGCGCAGCTGAAATTCCGTTGCTTGTTTCGTGGTCCGCGTTGCTCTGCGTTGCTCTGCGTGATTTGCGTGACATGCCCGAAAATCTTCCCACGGTCGCACAAGACGCTTTGTCGATAGCAAACACAATCACCGCATCGCCCTACCTCCCTCCGCTTTCGACGCACCTTTGCCCAAGGCAACCCCCTAAGTTTTGGCGCGCAAACAGAGCTGCGCACACCCGGGCCGACTGACACATACCGCGATTCGTCCTTGCCGCCTGCCACGTCAAGAGAAAAGCCGACATTCCGCCGACATTCTCCGGCTCGTTCTTCTTTTTCTGCGACGCGTCGTCGAAGAATGCAAACTTTCTGAAGACGGCAACGACGACAACGTCCGTTCAGCACAAAAGATATCCCTCGCTTGTGAACCTCTCGGAGAGGGTGACTTTCACTAGCCTAGCTTCCGCCCTAAGCGCGCAGTTGGTATACCTGGCGACGTCGCTGGTCCTGCTGCTGATCGTGATTCAAGCGAATGTCATGACGCTGCGCCTGAGCCGGCGCCTGCGCCTGCGCATTAATGTGCAGCAACGATTAATGAATGCTTTTGTTGTTGGCACGGCATTGTTGTTGTTGTTGTTATTGTTATTGTCGTTATTATTGTTAATGTTTGTTCCGTAACTCCCGGCGTACGGAGTGCATAGACCACCCCGCCATACTTCTATTCAAATCGCAAAATCAAAGCGTTGCGTTGCGTTCCTTGCATTTCAACGACGACGGAGAGCTGGGGGCAGGGGGCGGCAGTTAGGGAAGGCGACGCGGCAGCGGACTGATCATCAATAATTAAAAACTTTACCACGCGAGTGAAGAGTTGCTGCAACCAATCAATCAATCATTCGAAAGACTTAAGAAACGAGCGTCTTCGAAAATATTTCTTCGCCGGATGGATTTCAAATGCAAAAATTAGTAGAACGACGAGGGGGAAGGGGCGTTGTGGAGCATAGTAAAAACTCTTAAATTACATAAAACGAAACAATTGAAGCTTGATGACCTTTTCACCCTCGAAGGGTGAAAATTTAGCATTGCTTTTGTTGACACTTCAGCATGAAACGAAAGAATAATGAATGCTAAAGAGAAGAAAAGAAAAGAGAATAACATTGAAAGACGGTTCTCCGGCAAGTTTGAAAACTTTCCCACGCCTTACCCGGCTACCCGGAGTCAAGGGGGTGAGAACAAAAGAAAGGAGGGTGAGAGTGAGGATGCCTTTTTCGGCGGCGCAGGCCGCAAGATGATGCATCTGCTACATTGGAATTTGAAGTGCTGTGATTGTAGCTCTGGTCAATGAAGTATTGCTTGAAGCATGACTTCACATCAACGAGACCTATAAATTCATTCTAACCTAGAACTGTCATATGTTCCGACCTTTCGGGATGTGCCGCGATTTACGGACCGTTTTGTGTTGGAAAACCCAGAAGTTTCAAAAATCTGCAACTTTATCCAAACCACAAACCACCGTCGCCGTGACACAAACCATTCTACGGAAAACACGATATTTCTTCAGAGAAATCGCGAAGCGGTTTTATTTCAGCTCAACCGCAAAGAGTCCGAAGAAGTTTGTGTTGCTTTTTAGATCTTGTTCCAAGAAACACTGAAGAAATGGCGAAATCCAATGGATTTCTGTCAAAAACCGAGGCCAACATTTACACAAGACCATCATTATCTTCTTAGATTTCGCAGCCGACCAAAGACAGTCGCAGCTCTCTCTCTCTCTCTCTCGTTTCTCTTCCTGCGCTCGAATTAATTTATCGTTAATTAGTTGGGTTAATGATCACGCTCGTCTGCTCAACGTGACTGAGCCTCGTTCACACTCATCCACTGATTTACGGCTAACCGTAAGGAGCTGCCGCGCTGTCGAGGCGAGTGCACCTGTTGCGCCATCAACTCGAGCTGAGCAACGAAGGAATGGCCGTTACGAGTCCATAAATTGGGCCTGAAGACCAGCGGCGGTCTTGCGTCGTACTTGCGTGTCCTTTGCGTGCTCTGCGTTGCGTCCTAGCGTGGCCTGCGTCGCCTCCATCCGCACCGTGATCCATGCGAACGTTGCAACAGCTGTACGTACGCGTGCAACGACTGATGCAAGTGCCTCATAATTCCTGGCGAATCTCTCTCGCAGATTAGACCAACTCTAGCCCTCGCAGTGCGGGCACCTGCAACTGCATTCACCGAAAATTTACATGAAAATGCCTGCGTAAAGGGGGAAGGGGAGAGGGGGGAGGGAGCGATTCTTCGATGAGGAGAGCGGTACGGATGGTACGTATTTCACCGCAACGCAGCGTTAATGCCATTTGTTTTAATTAGCTGCAGCCTAACGCTGAAGGAGGGCGGTTGGGAGGGAAGGAGAGGGAGTAGAGATTAGGGGGAGGGGGGAGGGGGAAGAAGAGGTGTTAGGAGTTGTGCCCCAGAGGAGTTGGTTGCGTTAGTTTTCGGCATTTTCGCAAACATTTTATTATTTTCCGTTCGAGAAGAACCGACCGATCGATCCGCAACGATCCTTTTCCTCAATACGTTTATCGCTTTGCGATGTTAATTTTGTTGATTTCGTATGCAAATTTAGATTGTTGTTGTAGTCGGGCCATTTGGAGAAGTTAGAGACGCAAACCTTTTTACGTTTTTGTATAATTTTCGCCAATTTTAGCAACGAATAGCTGCTAACTTCGTTGATCGTTTGATAATGGTTGGTGATCGGCAATCGGCGGTCGGCGGTGGGTCAACACTTTGGTTTCAAGGCTGTATGTGGTAGGTCGGTATCGTTATGACCCTATTAGTGGAGAATAAACCACGAGAAACCACTAACGCAATAGTTTGAAGCCGAAAGAATGGTACGAGTACTCATAGAAGTGTTGACTATGCCGAGCTCTTTCTGACAAATAATCGCTCAATATTTTGCACTCTAAAGAAGTCTGTAAGGCAAATGTCGCCACATGGTAACGTCGCGACGTAAGGACCACCATCGTCCCCTAAATATTTATCATCTTGTCGATCGGGGTCGATCGTTGAGAGAGCTGTGGAGGAGGAGAGGCAAAGAGTATCACTTTCGCTTGCTATAATTAGCTTTATGTAGAAAAATAACCTTTTAATACGAAACATAACCTCAAATTGTATCGTACGTTTGAGGTTATGTTATAACTGTAACTTGAAATGTCTGTTTTTTTCGTTGACTAAGAGCAGAATATCTCGAAAAAGGCTTCATCTTATACCTTTTTTCTTCTTCTTCTTCCGCTTTTGTAGCATTCCGCAGCGGCGGCTACAGCGCCTTAGAAATATTCGTAAAACTATAGTTAGAGCAGAGAGCAGCCATATTTTGTGGCTCCATATTATTCGAGATGATCTCAAAGCCTCCGCTCAGAATTAATGATGTCCAGTGAAATCGGTCCAACACTCGCTTCGGGCGTTTTGCCAGACCATTCCATTATTTTAGCCCTGAAGATAAATAAGTCTCGTTTGTAGTTTCTCATCAGTGTCGGTGCTGCCGGAGCGTATGACCATTGACCACTCTCAAATTGTTAAAAGTTCAAAGGTCTTCACCCGCCGCCCGCTTTCTAGCTCCTCCCGCCCCTTTCTGCCTACACCACCGACCAATTTGTAAGACCATTTCTTGCCTCAAGTTACAAGAAACAAAACATGCCAACAGTAACCGCGAGCGAGTGTATGTGTGTGTGTGTGTGTGTGTGCAACGGTGTGGCTGCCGCCGCTTCCGCAAGTGTCGTAGGCCGACAATCTGATGCCGGTAACGGTTAATAAATTATTTCCGCTGGCAAAGTTACTCAAGAGTTCGGTGTCGCTGCCGCTGTCGCCGTCGCCGTCGCCGTCGCTGTCGGTGTTGTTCGGTGGCTTGTTCGGTGCACTCATTAAGAGTTCCCACATCGTTGGAACAGTGTCAACAGCTTTCTTCTAAACGGTTCGAGTAACCAGAAAGTGCTTTGCTTGCTCGCTTGAGAGTTTGTTTCGCAAGACGCTGGAAGACGCCCTAAAAAGGCGGAATCGAAGAAGTCTCTCTTACCGAAACTTATCCAGTTTAATTTTATGCTTCCTGAGAATCAATGTCTTTCTTCTGTCGAGGAACGCTTTCAATTCTAATCGCCCCGAAGTCTTCTCGGACAACGATTAAATAGAAATAGACAAAAAGTTTTCTCGTTTTGAAATTATGGTAAAATGGTCATTGATTTTAGGCAAAAAAAAAAATATGTATATAAATATAAAAATGTTATTAAATACAATAACTATCATCTGTTTTTCTAATAAATAATAATAATAATTAGTAAACAATATTTAGTTATAAATTTAACTAAATTAATAAAGAACTTTTCAAATTAGAAAAATCTTTAAAATAAAATATTTAAAAACTAATAAAAATTAGTTCAAATAAAATTTAGATATATTAAAATAGAAAAGACACAAGTTTTCTCATTTTGAAATTATGGTAAAAAGGTCATTGTTATGGTCACTTTTAGGGCAAAAAAAAAAAATATAAAAATATCAAATTTTATTAAATACAAAAAATATCAAAATATCTACATTCTATTAAATACAATAACTATCATCTGTTTTTCTAAAAAATAATAATAATTAGTAACAAATATTTAGTTATAAACTTGATGTTTATTAAATGCAAATTAATAAAGAATTTTTTAAATTAGAAAAATCGTCGAAAAAAATATTAAAAAAAAATATTATCAAAATAAATCGAAATAAAATATTTAAACGCTCAAAAAAAATACTTCAAATACAATATTTTTTTAAAACGGAAAAAACACAAGTTTTCTCGTATTTAAATGATGGTAAAATGGTCATTGATGGATGACCAAAAAAACAGACCTTTTTATGGCAGCAAAAAAAAAAACAAACATATTTTTCAAATCAGAAAAATCGTCGAAAAATATTTAAAGTCTAAAAAAAATGAGTTTAAATAAAATATGAACAGGCCTTTTTGTTGGTCCATTTATATATGACCATTTTAAAATTTGGTCATCATCTTTTTGGATCAAAAAGACTGCCTTCTGATGGTACGAGTAATGCCGTTCAACAAAACGAGAGAGTATTTCTAGTGAAAAATGCCCAAATTTTCACATTATCAAAATCCAAAGTATTCATTTTCGAATATTCGGCATATTCGTCGCTATATACGATATGATATATATATGATATGAGATATATCGTAGAAATCGACTTTGGGTCATCAGCAAAGGTTTTCTTCGACGTGCTGAGCCCCCGGAGGCATTCACGACTCCCCCCCGATGAGTTAACGACGACTCTTTTGCGGTATTTAAAAAGAAGCAGCAGCAGCAGCGCAGCAGCACTTTTACTTAAAAATGAATCTAAAAATCTCTTAATTTCTTGAGATCACGTTTTTTTTTGTTGTTGCCGCAAAGCGTTAGAGACTCGATATCGCAGGGTTCGTCTACTTCTGCTTCTTCTTCTTCTCTTCTTCTTCTCCTTCTTCTCCTTTGATTTCAACTTATGGTTGCCAACTTAATAGCTATTCATCAATGAAGCCAATCAGTCAGTCAGTCAGTCCATTCATTCATTCATTCCTTCATTCATCGACTTGCTGCAAGGCTGCAGCCAACAACAACAACAACAACAACAACAACAACAACAACAACAACAATAACAACAGCAACATTTTGAAAAGAAGATTCATTCATCAGCAAAACCGGGAGTTACTGCAACCATACGCTCGATCTGGCCGCCATCAACGCGGCGGCATTGACTTTCACGTTGTCCGTCGTCCGTCCGTCCATACGACCATCCGTCCGTCCATACGACCATCCATACGTTCATCCATCCGTCCGTCCGTCTCAACGCAAACCCAATTCAAACGATTTCAATCAAAGACGTTTTATTTCGATTTCGATTGATACGCGGATCAAGCAGAGAGAGAGACAGACGGAGAGAGAGAGAGAAGAAGAGAGAGTGAGAAAAAGAAGCATAATGTACCAATTACCAACCAGTCAGTAAGTTGATGCCATGAAAGGTGCCCTTTTGTAGGTCCGGCAGTGAGTCCAGTGAGCCGCGTTAGATGATCTCAACCCTTTTGTCGAATTACCACTGACCACCTGAGAGGTACCGCTTCCCATGGAGGAAATGCGCCTCCGATTAGCCACATTTTTATGACTGAATTGAGCTTCTCTTTTTCTAATTTACGACACGATACTGAATCAATTCGCATTCGAATGACTGAGTGTGCACGATCACCGCACGATCATCGTACTTATTCTACGTACTTTTTCTTTCCCACAAAGAAAGAGCGCGATCGACGCGCTCCCCAACAGGTGCCTGCATTCGTTCATCGTTCGCCGCCCGGATTCGATCGAAAGCGTTTTGAGTTGAGTTTTACGGCGTCTAAGAGTTGATTGATCGGCCACGATCGATCGCCATTTCGAAAGCGTTAATCGACTGCGTACTTAACGCATGTAGTTGTAGCAGCGTTTTATCATATTTTATTACAGTCTATTCACTAAAGGCCTTGTCCGGGCCGTTTATCGCTGGTCGCCGATAATTTGGCTGCCGAAAAGATCAGTTCGACGAGGATAATCGGGCTGACGTTGATGGAGATGATTTCGTCTCAATGAAAAATTGCGTGACGCAAAGAAAAGCTGTGGAAACTGATGTCTCTGTTGCGTTACATTCAGTCTCATTCAAGGATATTGTGCTATTAACGAATGGCATTATCTTCTAAACTAAACTTCAGACCGTATTTTCAACCATTTCAAAAGACCAAAGATCCATAAACGAGGCTAAAGGCATATCCCATTATCAAAACTTTTTGAATTTTTTTCAATACTTTTGGAATTCTACGCTTTAATACATTTTAAGATACAGGGTGCCTTTCTGAAGGATAACTCGCCCGCTGAAAAGCACAATAGAAAAAGCTTCTTCCCTAAAAAACAATTTTTCTAGTTTTTGTGACTGTTGTTGTTGTTCTGGTTGCTGCTGGTTGAGCAGAAAAACGCATTCAAAAAATAAAAAAACCTAATTTTGTTAATCCCAAATGAAACCACCCTTTCTTTTTCCACCCTTTTCCAAGCCCAACGAACCAAAGAAAATCAGAAGAAGGAACTGTTATTGCAAAAGCAACAACAACAACCACACGGCTAGATCGGCAACGGCATCCAGCCCGACCCTTTTGCTCATAATCAACGCAGTCACGATCAATCAAAGTAAAAGAAAAAAGACTTACGACGTCGTATCTCTTTTATTTTCTGTGTATATATATTTTCTTTACAAAATAATTTAAAATTTCATTATCCTTTCCTAAAGGTTAGGTTATCCTTGAACCCAGGCCATCAGCCCATCTGCTGATTTTGATAGTCCAGACCGATCGAAAACGCGTTTACGGAAAGAAAAAATAAAGGAAGGCAGGAAGGAAGGAAGGAAGGAAGGAAGGAAGGAGGGCAGGAAGGAGGGCAGGAAGGAAGAAAAGAAGGAGGTATGGGAAAGTAAAGATGGGATGGAAGTCCTTTCCTCGTAGAGGTTCAAAATGCGCAGTTTCTTCGGAAATGGGCTCAGCCCAGCACCACAGCACCTCGACACCACCCCATTACCATTACGTACCTACGCCACCGCCCAGCGAAGAAGTGCGCAGCAGCTACAAGGACAATGGGTCGCTGCCGTGGCCTGCTCAAGGAAGCGTTAATAATTTTACGCATCTTCGTCGTTGTTGACATTCGAAAGCTTGGGCTTCCATCCCATTCCATCCCATTCGGCAGCCCGAAGTGTTTATTTTCAGAACTCTTACAAGCAGATTAGAAGAAGAATAAGAAGAATAAGTAGAAGAGCACGAAAAAGGGGAATGCGGCTGAATGAGAATGCGAAGAAGATCGCACTCGTACCCTGACAGCTGGACGATGAACAGCCTCAAGTCTGATTCTCCCGATCAGTCCCAGTTCTTCTGTGTCCCCTCGTCCGTTCGTCCGTTCGTCCGTTTGTCCCTTCGTCCGCCTGCCCCTCCGTTGGATTTGCCTGGCCGTCCCCATGATGGACCGTCCCTCGTTTCGAAAATTCGACGAAATTCTTTACTACTTTCTGGCATTCGCTTGGAAGCCTCGGGGGGTTGAAACACCCCCTACGTCTCTGTTTTCGGGTAACCTTCAAGACGGCCATATAATTTCCACTTCTCCACCAACACGGTTTCTTCGGTTCCGTTTCTGCCTGACCCCGATTCGCGTTCGTTTGTACCTAATTCTGAGAATGTCTTCTTCTCCTTGTTGGACTGTGCGTCGCCGCGTGGTTGTTGTCTGTGGTGCGTTTGTTGTCATTTTGCCCCAGCCGCGCTATATGCGCATATGCAGAGACATGAATTTATCGCCCGCTATAGCTTCGGCCGGGGCTCAGCCGTAAATCCCACATCCCCGCCGCTGCATACCTTCGACACAGCGCTTAAACAACAGTCGCGCCTTCGAGCGGCAAGCGTCGCATGGCATCGCAATGGCAACGGCAACGGCAACGCGTCGCGCACTCTGTGTTTATGTCATTAAATTTAAGCATTTTCGTTTAGGCTCTCGGTGGCAACCCTGTGATTAGCAGCGACCACTAGTCGTCGCGATGCGCCATGAGTGCGATGCCGCTAATAGCTGAATATGCGTTGCCGCTAACGTTATTCCTGCCGCTGCAGCAAATTAAAAGGTTTTTTATTTAAAACGTCTTCGTTGTTGGTGTTGTTGTTGTTGTTGTGGCATTTTGATTTCTTTGATTGTTGCTCTCTGGCTACGGTTTGTCCAGTCGAGAGAGATTTCCAATGATAAATGTTTCCTACGCAATGCGTCGTTCGCCTTCATTTCGGCTGTCGCGTTGTTGTTGTTGCTGCCAAATGCAAATTTAATTGCCGCTGCCGTCTGTGATTTGAAGCACGCAATTTAAGTGGGCGTACCCTTCGGGGCATTTCGCTATGGCACCATCATAATAATTATCAGTTTCGAAGTAACAGAAAAACAACGAAGAAGCAGAGACAGTAGAAGAATAGCATGGACGCCGCTGAAAAAGTAGTAGGAATAGTAGAAGAAGAAGAAGCAGAAGAACATATGAAGCAGCCAGCATCTCAATTAGTTCTTCCCCGCCTTTCTTCGATTGCGTGGCTTTTATTAGTTTTGCGTTGCGGCGTACGCGTCGCGTCCGTATGAGTCCGCGTCAAATGAGCTCGCACAAAAACGTCACGTTTAGCATTCATAGCATGACTCTGATGATTCGAGCAACAGTTACGATGCTTTAACAGTTACAGACAAGCTACCGTATTTCTTTAAATGTTTTAACGGTATCGTTAGCCCCGTCCCCGCCCCCCCTTCCCTTCGTCCACCGGCCCCCCCCACAACATTCCAGCGAGGCCGAGGATTTGAAGAATAAATGAAAAAAAAATTCGTTTGGAATGTGATCGTTTAGCAAATATTTATAAACAACGCATAGAACGACGAAAGAAAGAAAAAAGGATCGCAGGCAAGAAAGGGGGAAGGTACTCGTAGGGGCACAGAAAGTATGGGGGCATTTTAATGATAATGACAGACGCCTTGATGATGTGGCAATGAGAATTCATTTAACGATTTTTCATTCAGAACAACACAAGTTTGTTGGCCGAATAATCACTTTGGACCTCTTTGGGGGGACGCACCCCCCTTACGCAATTATGTAGCGAATTTGTTTAGCGACTTTTCCACTGTCGACTAGAGAGCAATACAAATTGTTGACTATCGAACTTTTGAACCCTTTTGGGGCGCTATTAATGTGACCCCAACGCACTTAAACGCACTTAAAGTCACTTCAACTGATTAGCTATTCCATATTTTGGCGAACTCGGTCTGTAAAGTTATGGGGCACCTTTCATAAGTACTCTCTATCTCTCTTTAGATTTTCTGAGTCTTTTTTTCTTTCTTCTTCTTCCCTTTGAGACCTTTTTTCCTGGCTCCTAGAGACGCTTCCATATCGAACACGTGTCACCGCGGTTCGCTGCACCTGTGACGGTCGTCCGAGTAACTGCTGCTGGTGCTGTTGCTCTCATTAACGCAATTGATGCCCTGATGCCACCAAACATCAACCAAGACTCCGATCGTGCCTGAGGTTTCTGCGTGACGTTTTGTCTCTGCGTAACCGCAACAAATACAAGAAATTCCTTTTGTTGCTGCTGCTGCTACTGCTACTGCTGCTGCTTCGACTACGACTATTATAACGCATTGCCGGCTGGTCGTGTTTGAGGCTTCTTCAACGAATGCACTCTCGTCGAGGTAAAGGACCTTTCAGTTATCGGCACGATCGATGCGGATCGGTCACACCTTGTCAGCTGTTCAGGATTCATACAATAATCGTAGCCTATTCATTCCTTTTTTTTTTCATGTCGTCTCTCAAAGCAATAATAATAACAAGAACAACAACAACGCCAACATCTCTCGTAACAAACGCAATTAGCCAACAAAAAAAAATCAAAGACGCAGCAGAGGAAGAGAAAGAGAAGAGAAGAGAAGAAAAAAGTGGCTTTTGTCAATTAATTCTTTTGGATTCGTCAAAAGAAAAACGTTACAAAATGCCAAAATGTTGCGAGGGAGAGCGAGATTGCTTCCAGACGATGCCAGCAGCTGTTGGTGCGGTTTCCACCGGCTCCTGCTCCTGCTCCTGCTACGGCTGCTGTCGCTTCCAAATTTATGCAATTTTAAGGATGCAGCGAACGCGTCATTCAGCATGAATTTGCCGAGCTGCCGATTTGTATCAATGTTTCCTCCGCCTCCCTTCCCGTCGCCCGAATGTCCGCAGGCAGTTGTCCCTCGTAATGATCGTAATGTCTCTCATTTGATCCTTTGTTCATGACATTAAATATTTAGGTTTTTTCTTCTCATTTCTGAAGAAATAAAAGACTAAGAAGAGGCTTGGAATCTTGTCTCTTCGTCGAAAAACAGAAAGACAAAGACGAGACGTTTTCTTTTTTTTGCTTTCGTTATCAAAATTCATATGAGTTTAAAATAGAAAAAGCGAGAGCTCGCCTAAGAAGACTAAGAAATTTTTTATTCTTTCATTTTGCTTTAATTTTACCTTCACCAGAATCGTTTCGATTTATTAAAAGCATGCAAAAAAATAGCTCTACTAAAAATAAATGCAATTTTGTTTTAATAAAAGGCATTTTTAATCGAAAACTAACAAACTATTTAATACTCAAACAATATTTAAAGAAAATAAACCATTTTTATAATTAAAAATCTTTCAAAACAGCAAAATTCTCTTATATTATAATACAGGTTTATCCATTTTCTCTTTCGGAAAGTGCAGTGAAAAAAAGCACACTAAATATTCAGATATCGATTGAATTTTTAAATCAATATGATGCTTGAACTTCGGCATTATGCGCGACGGCAAAAAACATCTCTTCAAATGTCCTCCATGGGACCTTTTGCAGGCCTTTGCAATTCGTTTGTGGTAATTTTAGATGACTTTTTAACACAAGTCGGGCAATAATTCGGCCATAACTTGACGTATACCATTCTTTAAATGCTCCAAAATTAAGAGATTGATCGCATAAATATGGTCTTTCGCATAGCCCTACCAGAAGAAATCCAAAGCCGTCAGAACGCAGCATCTTGGTGCCCAAAGAAACATCGCCAAATCGCGAAATAACGCGTCCTGGAAATTTCTCGCGCAGTAAAGCCAAAACTGACCGTGTTGTGCGGCTTTTGGCGCCATCCTGCTGGAAGCACATAACGTCCAGATCCATACCTTCAAGTGCAGGCCCCAAAAAGTCCTTCATCATTGCCCAAATGCCGAGCGCGCCGTGGAATCGATAAATTTGGGTCGTCCTCAACACTACGGCTCACAGCGGCAATGTTTTCGATCGAGCGTGCGAAGCGATGATGCACAGGCCTTACAACCGATCTGTAACCGTTCCAGTTTCTTAGGATTTCTTCACTACGTTTGAAATTGTGCGCTCAGTAGGACGATTACGGCGACCATAATCTTGTCGTAAAGCTCGAAATGCGGCAACAGCAGAAGGACCATTCGTGTAGAATGCTTCAACAAAGTTAACGCTTTCATCGATGATAAAACGATCCATATTGTAAAATGGCAAACCTTCAACTAAACAAATGCTAGTTGGGATGACACTGATATTTGACAGTTGCCAAACGGCAGGGCTATACTTTCCGTAACTCGAAATGGATAGCCCTTTATATTGTATTTGGAAAATAGTATACTCATAAAGCAGAAGATGGAGCAGCCTCTACATAAAAATATTGGCCTAAACAAAGTTTTTTCAGAAAAAAAATTACTAATTGTTCAGATTTTTAATTTTGTAAGATAGTATATACGGTACAGGGTGTTTCAACAGAGATGCAAAGGACCTTTCAAAGATTTCATTTGATTACCGTTCTCAAATTGTTTAAGAGTTACCGTCTACGGTTTTTTGACTGACAGAACAGAAAGTGTCAGAGCAAAAAAGAAAAACTGTGACTTCTTTCTTCCTTCCTTCCTTCCTTCCTTCCTTCCGTATACGGCTGAAGTGTAACGTTCGATACCACCAAATAACGCATTTTTCGGTCAAGTCTAGGTGCCGCCGAAGAAGCCCACAAATTGCAGACACTTTTGCTATACGGTTGCATGATACCGTCAGTTGCGGATACACGGCACATTGGAGCGCGCGCTCAAACTGAAAATCGTTAACAGCTGATACAACAATCCCTCACGCACGCACCAACTCGAGGTAATGCTGATGTATACCAATCGATCGGTCGATCGATCGATCGGTCGGTCGGTAAACATGATCCTCTTTACAAATAACCAGTTTTTTGCTTGCTGCAGGATGCATTCCGTTGCATTTTTGTCGCAGCCTGCGAGGGTGGCTCCGTCGAGCGTCGACGCACAGAGCACGTGGCCCGGCCAAGGAGCGTGCGTGTCATGTATTGCTCTCGTAGTTGGCGCCCTTTTTAATGATCAGCCACCAACAAATCGTGTGTTTTTTTTGTTGTTATTGCATTTTGGTTACTTGCAAAATTTGCACGAAAGATAATTAAAGGAGAAAAAACGGATCTGAAATCTCGACATTCAACACCTTCGTCGTCGAGCAAGCAAACGACGGCCTGCCTGCGACGGCAGGAAGAGTTACCGGCATCCGGTCGCTGGGCGTTGTTCGGTGCTTTTTCCGAGGTCGACGGAAGTGTTTACTGATTTTACAAAAGGGTTAACCCTCCAGCGAAATTTAATACGAATAACATTATAAAAATACTCATAATTATTGGAGTTCGCTGCAGCGCATGATGATTAAATGGTATCCGATACTTTCAAAAAATGTTTGTTGCCCAAAAAAGAGCAATTACGTAGCGCTTTTTGTACGATTTTTTTGTCATTGTCCTTGTCCCAAAAGCGCTTGTTCCTCGTACGCAGAGTAACGAAAGAAGTTAGTGTCGGTTAAAAAAAACGTTAACGCTCCGGCGGAAAAAGGTTGACTTCACAAATATGTAATTATTTACAAAATGAAGCTTGTGTTTTACACTAGAATAATAATAATAATGATAAAAGCATGGAAAGTATTAATACTTGTAATATTGGTTTTTTAGGTAAAGTCTTGACGCATTCTTTTTCTACTGTTTATTTATATGTATATAACAAATCAACGACTAAACAACGATATATTGCACAATTTTTTCGATTTCTCCTTCATAATTAGGGACTTGTTTTTAACAGCAGCCAACTGTAGAAACTGTTCGTAACTCGTCCCACGCAAGAAGTTTTAAAGAGATAGGAAAAGATAGAGTTTTGATTATGATAGATGCATATCTAGATGTGCATGCGAAAGGCAGCTACGTCTCATCCGAACTGCGATGACTTTATCTGTGGTCACCAAACTCGTCTCGTGTTAACATGTTGGAACCTAGCTCACAGATTAAAGAGATTAAGAGTTAGAAATTAAGAATGAACTTCTGGTTTAATGGTTTGGTTGCGCGCTAGAACCTAAACGACGCCTTTAAAATCCTTTAAAATCAAACTGAGTAGACTAAGTCTACTTAATCTTTCTCTTCCTTTTTGGAACTAACAACATTTGGGTAGAATTTTATTATAAATGATATGACTTCTTGTCACTTATTATGAATCGCTTAAAAAAAAGATCACTTTCCTAACGTTTACTGACTGAGCATGACGGCATGACGCAGATGTTCAATGATGAATTTTCAATGTTTTAGCGCGCTCTCTTTCTGTCTATTTATCTATCTAACTATGTCTGTATCGTGTAACGTCGGTTTAACTCAATTAATGTCTACCTTTGAATTTTAAAAATACGTCATGACTTTTCCGACTAGTTTAATTTGTGAAACTTATTTAATTTTATCACTAAAGCAGCCATATCCAAAACGGTTATAACTAAAATAGATGACTACATAAATATAAAAAATTACAACTTAAGTAAATTAAATTTTTTCGATTCTCTCATGATTAAAAAGCAATAAAACAGTATTGTTTTTTTCCTTTTCGTGGCTGCCATTTTGCAGCATCACTTTTTGTACTACTACGTTTTCTATAGCTCTTTCCTTAACCTCACTCCTCCCCTCCCCTCCCCTCCCCTCCCGCTCCCGCTCCCTTCACCACTAAAAAAACGTTCGAAGATTGATCAATACTCGTGCCCAAGCTCGTCGTAAAACCATCGGGATGAATCTATTGGATCCTGAATCCTTGGCAATAATTCCACTATTGAGTTATGCAACCGTCAACGCACGCGACAGCCGAACATTAAAAACATTGGAATCGCTTGTAAAGTGTCGCCCGAATGTGTCCGCAACATTTCCGGAACGTGGCGTCTTGATCCATGGCGCGTTCCATGCTAGATACGAGGTAATACCATTCAAGTGTCCATCAACGGATCGCGCCGTCGAGCGTCTGGCGTGATTTCTTAATGCGCCAAAGTGTGAAATTCAAATTGAAATTGAGCGAAACGACGACGAAACGACGGCGAAACGGCTAACGTGAGAAGAGTGCAGTGGAGTGCAGTGTGTCTTCTGCGCTTTCCGCTACGACACTGCTAAGAATTTCCATTGATATGTCAATGCATTACGAACAACGCAGCGCGGTCGTCACTCTCAACGCATACGCGCGCCGGGCGCGTTGTATGTAATAAAGTACCATTCAGTGTCAACAACAATAACTTGTCAATTAAGCCATGCGAGAATGCCAAAAGGAGATTCGTGTTTCTCAAGGAACTTCGTTGGAAATCGTTGGACGCGTCGCTCAAATGGCGTTCTATGGTTTGTGCGCATGGAGCGAGCGAGCGAAACGACGCGAAATAGCCTTCAAATACGCTTCACTTCGTGTAATTGAGTTTCTTGATCAATTGTAGAAATATCTCTACCAAAAGGTTTACCAAAAACCTTCCTCGCAATACGAAACGACCAAGTTTAGATGACGACATTAGACGACGCGTCGCGACGCCGCAGTAATTCACTCGAGGCTGATTTTGCTATTTGCCTCAGGAAGACGCGAACCGACCGACTAATTGATCCTCTTTAAAAACCTTTCATCCGACACACACACACACACACACACACACACACACACACACAGACTCTCAAAACTTGTTTTGAATACCGCCAAATGCATGCAGCTTTTACTGTCATGTCAATTATCGATAATTTCGAGCTATTTTAGCACTATGTTATTATTGTTGAAGAGCTGTGAAAACTATGGCTGCGCTGCTTTTGCACTCCGGCAATGCCGCTAACTGTTGTCGCTGCAGACGAGGTGGCAGCCATCCCACTTGACAAGGACTAGTCCATCCCAAGCTATAACAACATCGCGACTTTCCGCCTTCCGCGTTCGCAGCGTCGCGACGTTCAACGTCTGCTTCGATCATCACACCTTCAACAAAAAGCTGCGAACACAAAGCTGCCACAAAAGACAAACAACACGAGAAAATGACAAGCCGTTGTTTGCACACGCTGCTAGAAGCATCTCGAGCGCTGCTTGACGGGACTCCACGCTCCACGCCAGCAAAGTGGTCCTCTTCGCTTTTATGGACAAACGCTCTGGCGGACAGTGTCTGCCGCTTGCCGAGTGTCGACGCAAGCGCTTAATTAGCGTCAGTGGTGGCGACACGCGAGCGGATTTCGACTCAAAAAGAGTCACGCAAGGGCGCTCTTTGCGCTACGCACAGAATATAAACGTTACTTGTAAAACTTGGTCTTAAATTCTTTCTTGCACCGGATTAAAATACCGTACAAAGATATTTTTTTTCGAAAAAAATGGACGTCTTTGTCGGCCGATTCAGCATTGTCGAATATTATGCTCAATCATCCATTTAAAAATGGATTTGTTACCATCGTCTGCTTTCATAAACTTTTACTGCTAATGGATTTACTAATTTGCCGACCGCCACTGTAATGACAAGTGCTTTGCTACAGTGGAACAAATTATTCTGTTAATATAACTGAAATCTATTTTCTCTACCGCTCAATGGAAGTCTTATATGGTTTTTCCAAAAAGCAGTTTTGTTTTGGTTTAGCGCAAAACTGGTTTTCGCAGCGAAAACCATTATAAAACTCCATAAATCTCCATTGAAATTGTTGTTGTAAGTTTAGCGCAAAACCAAAAAGATTTCTGGTTTTACACAGTTTTCAACCCTGTTTCGAAGTTCGAAAACTAGACACGCCATAGCCTTGTCTCTTTCTATAGTTAATATGGTAGAACGGGATAAATATTAAGCACAAAAATATTCTATCAAAATCACTTGACACTTGACACCGATATTCGAAAGCCTAAATTAAGGTTCTTCAAAGGGGCACCGTTTGAGAATTAGTCTTGATTATTTGTGAAATATTGACACCAAAATCATACTGATCATTAAGTAATCAGCGATGGTTGTTCGACCATAAGTGGACGACTCTCCCACTGTACTCTGCCTGGTGCACCTGGCTCTGCAGTCATCTGCCTGCCTGTCCGGGACAACAGCGCCAAACAGACTGTCGTCGACGCCATAAACCCATTGAGAAGCAATCAATGTCGTCTATAAAATCATTAGCTGCTTGACTGATAACGTTTCCGGCTGATGAAGTGTATCGCGGCTGTTAATGAGCCATACCTCGCTTCGTTGGCCGCATTTAGAGCGGCCTGAGCGCTTGCACTGAACCGCACAAATGCACCGAATGGTTTGCATTTTTATAGCGACATGCGAAGGAGCAGCAGCAGCATTCCGGGCACATTTACCGATTCCAATTAAAGCTGCTGACAGTAACAATAATTAAACAGATCAATCTTCGAGCGCAGTTCTGACAGCTCTTGTAAGCTTAAAGAAGAAGTTCTAAGACTGTCAACTGTTACGACAAGCCTTAAGGCTCTTCTCCGTCCATGAGATGAGAAAGTTGTCGGAGAGTGGGTGAGAGTGGAGTGGAGGTGGAGAAGAGGAAGAAGTCGAGCACCAACAAGCGCGACTTTGGATGAATGAATTCAATGCGAATGAGTTGAAGATTTAAAGATGTACCACGCCACTTTGGACCATAGACCGTCCAAAAGCAGCGAAGCAGCAATTGTCAAGTGTTCTAGGAATCGTCAAGATGTCGTTATGACTGAACGACAAATGAATATATTTGAAATATCCAAAGATATTGTTGAAAGCATTCGTCTATGAGAGGAATGCTTGCTTTCGTAGTTGCATTTAATTGCTCTGTCATGGCGAAAGTTGTAGATACTAACAATAGTATCCATTGTCCCGTATAAAAGTATAATAGTATAAAAGTCCCGTCAAAATGTCTTATAAATTGACGTTTGAAAGTCCCGTCAAAATGTCTTATAAATTGACGTTTGAAAGTCCCGTCAAAATCTTTTATAAATTGACGTTTGAAAGTCCCGTCAAAATCTCTTATAAATTGAAGTTTGAAAGTCCCGTCAAAATCTCTTATAAATTGACGTTTGAAAGTCCCGTCAAAACTTTTCTGGATGAACCGAATAGTTAGCTTCGTAACCGAAATAGTACCCAAATGTCGTTTCAGTATTCCGTCCCTTCGAGCTTTATTCATTTAAGGCCCATAAAATAATCGGGATTTTGACATTTCCGGGCTTTTGAGTGTCTGCCAATCCAACAAGTATCGGAAGTGAGAAAGCCAGAATCATATTTACGCTCAGAGAGCTGCTCTTCAATTGTTAATTCTCAACATCACAACAGGTTTTCGAGATATCCTGCTCTAAATATGTACGAAAAACAGTTTTTTGCTTGAATACTTTTCGTTCCGATTAAGAGCCGTTTTCTCCATGTCCGTTTAAGTGCTAACCGAGACAAAACGGGACTTTCAAACGTCAAAATCTCTAATAAATTGACGTTTGAAAGTCCCGTCAAAATCTCTTATAGATTGACGTTTGAAAGTCCCGTCAAAACTTTTCTGGATGAACCGAATAGTTAGCTTCGTAACCGAAACAGTACCCAAATGTCGTTTCAGTATTCCGTCCCTTCGAGCTTTATTCATTTCAGGGCTCATAAAATAATCGGGATTTTGACCTTTCCGGGCTTTTGAGTGTCTGCCAATCCAACAAGTATCGGAAGTGAGAAAGCCAGAATCATATTTACGCTCAGAGAGCTGCTCTTCAATTGTTAATTCTCAACATCACAACAGGTTTTCGAGATATCCTGCTCTAAATATATACGAAAAACAGTTTTTGCTTGAATTCTTTTTGTTCTGATTAAAGGCCGTTTTCTCAATGTCCGTTTAATTGCTAACCGAGACAAAACGGGACTTTCAAACGTCAAAATCTCTAATAAATTGACGTTTGAAAGTCCTGGCAACATCTCTTATAAATTGACGTTTGAAAGTCCCGTCGAAATCTCTTATAAATTGACGTTTGAAAGTCCCGTCGAAATCTCTTATAAATTGACGTTTGAAAGTCCCGTCAAAATCTCTTATAAATTGACGTTTGTAAATCCTGTCAAAATCTCTTATAAATTGACGTTTGAAAGTCCCGTCAAAATGTCTTATAAATTGACGTTTGTAAATCCTGTCAAAATCTCTTATAAATTTACGTTTGAAAGTGTCGTCAAAATCTCTTATAAATTGACGTTTGAAAGTCCCGTCAAAATCTCTTATGAATTGACGTTTGAAAGTCCCGTCAAAATGTCTTATAAATTGACGTTTGAAGTGTATGCTCAATTGATACATAATTGACGACTGAAAAGTCAAATTCAAAATGGCGTCCATACTTTTCACTCATTGAGGTTAAGAAATCTCGAAAAGCGGACGATTGCTGATTGCAAAACTTACAGAAAAGCATCAACTTTTTGTCGACTTATGGATTTAGCCAATTTTCGTCAATGTTTAATGAATAAATTGTGGCGAAAGCGGCATGCAAATCCAGTTTCCGGGGATACGAGAGGAATTCCGGGTAGGTACGTCAGAGTCTTGACGCATAACGCGTCGTAATTTACTGCTGCGTTGTTAGTTTTTCTACGAACACTTGACGTTTCACTTTGCGATCGGATCAAATGCCACGGAGAGAGCCCACGGCAGGAGGCAAAGAGCTAAGAAAGCCACCCGCGCCACACGCCGCCCTGCGAACACTTTCAGTTTGAAGTGTTGCACCAAACCTACTTGATGTTGCTTAGTAGCCTCAAATTGACGGATGATGCAGCACGCAGCACGCAGAGCGCCTGCAGTGAGTGACCGACCCATGCAGCCAATCGAGCAATTGTCGACGTTGACAACAACGCGACGACGCGCCGATCGAACGTCAACCACCAATGTACAACGTGTGTGGTCCAGCACTTCGTTTATGTCCGTAGGTACCGGCAACCGGGCAGTCAGTGGAAGTATTTGTTGTTGTTATTGTCGTTGTTGTTGTTGCGGTTTCGGTTGCTGTAGGTGCGTTTTTGCCAGATTCCCGAACAACCAGCAAACATGATCCCGGAGCCCGAAGCCCGCAGCCCGCAGCAGCCCCAGCCATTATCCTCTCTTTGGCAAGCAGCAGCAGTGCTGTCGCCAGCCGCCGCGCTTGACCACCTTTGGTGTTTAGGCTTTCGGTTCTTACCCCTCCCCCTTTCCCCTCTTCAGATTTTCTGGTTACACGGCCGGCGGGAGCAGCTGCCACCAGCCGAACGCAGCGTCCTCCGCCTTTGGAGAGCGCCTTGCCGCGCGGCGCATTCGCAGTCGCATACGAGAAACACGGTCGCTGCCGCTAAGTCGCCGGCACCAGTTCGTTTACGCGTTGTTTACAGCGTTGTACCTCATAAATCGTGTGAAATATCGCGTTTCTTGCATAAAGTATCTGCTGTTGTTGCTGCTGCTGCTGCTGTTGTTGTTGTTGTTATTGTCCTCCGGTTTAAACTGACATGTTTGCTTTAGCGACAGCCAGTTTTCAGTTTATTTATTATTGCCTTGCAGCGCGGCGTTGACAGCGTCGCGTTATCTGAAGCACTGATTCCGCATGTCGTTTGCAGCTATTGACAGTCCGAGGTGATAACGTGGCAGCAAGTGACAGGGCGCAGCCGGAGCGTAGGCTCCGGGCGGATAGCCCAATTTCAATCGGCGGCCTCGGATGCAATCTCGGCGGAGAGAAGTTATCTGAAGCGGCAGAACACACCGGCAACGTCGCCGGAACCGAAACGAAAAGGCACGTCAAGTGACAGGCGGCGTGTTGCGGGCTGCATAAGTTGAGGCGGAGAATCGAGGAATCGGAGGGGAAAAGCGGTAGCTGCGCAGATGATTTAAGTGCAACCGCTTGAAACCGCAAAAGGGGCAGCAGCGTCGCTTGTGCGCAGTGAACGCGTTAAAATGCAAATCCGATGCCGCACAGGCGGCTCACTCACTCACTGCTCCCACTCCCACACCTTCGCTCCAGTACAGTATGCCCACCGATGACAACAACAACAACAACTACGATACGAGCAACAACAACAGCTGCCGCAACGACGACGACCACAATTTGACAAAAAAAGCAATTCCACGGCCGGGCGGCCGCTCCGCTGCGCATTCGATCCGTTCATGTTGCTCGCCCACGAAATCATGTCGCACGTCAATAAAACATGGCCCGTGTTAGCGGCTGCATGTTGCTGCAGCATCTCGTTCGAGGCAGCAGACAGAACAAAGCGACATTTTTCTTGCACCGTAGCGGCGTGTCGCGTCGAGTTGCATCGCATCGTAACGTGGTGTCTCAAGGCCGGCCGACTGCAACCGCCAGCAGACAGAGCCTTCCACCAACGCAACGGATACGAATATATGGCCCATTCTGCGGCAACAGTGTCGTTGGACGACCGTCGCGACGGTGCAATTGATTGCGCCCAGTACTTGACACTGACATGTTGCAGAGACATGTTGAGCGCGCTCGGCGACACGCGTCTGTGCAACATTTGTCGAGCACAGGATCGATGCCGCTGCTTTGCGTGCTCGCAACAAGGCTTGACAAATTGGTACACGTTGTTTTTGCGGAACAACCGGAAAGAGATCAAAAGACGGCAATGACTGTAGAAAATAGATTTCCGAATAAGTACTCTTTTTCTCTAGCGACATTTCGTCGCTTTGAATCTTATTCCTTAAGTTTCTTATGTTTACAAGGTTTCTTTTGGTACAGGCTCGCAATAATAAGAGCCAGATTGGCTCGCGAGTTGAGTTTCCTGTTGGTTGTCGGTTGGCATCACAGATGCTTCCCCAAATATGTATCAAGTATCTTCCAGAAGGGTACCACTCACTGAAAAGGTGTTCGCCGTAAGTTCCAGCAGAGTCTATTATCTTGGAACAGCCACAGTATGATGGGCGTGGGTTGAAGCTGTCCTGCGTTCTGTCCTCAGCTCAGGTGAAACGATCCGGCAACCGTATTGCACCGAACTTTTCCTACATACTCGTAACTGCGTCCTACACAGAAGCAGCTTACGACTGACTGCCGCGGACTAGCTGCTGAAAGCCAATCCGATGGAACAAGCGATAAAAAGCGAAATGCGAAGCGATAATGACGCATCAGACGACGACGGACAACGGACAACGGACGCCGGATGCAATAAGCGAATTATGGTTTAGCTTTATGCATACAAATAGCCAGCGACGACGCGACGACCAACGGACTACAGAGGCCAATTTCAGTAATGAATGCAATCCGTAAAAATAAGTACCTGCTATCGCGAAGAGCCTCCAGCAACGGCTTGAAGCGTGGAAAACGAGTCACCGTCCAGATGGATGAGACAGCGGCGGTGGTGGCTACGCTGGGGCGGGCCGGTCTCCAGCGGTCTCTGCAGTCTCTGGCGGCATGCGATAATGACTGCAGCTGCTGGAAATGTTCTTAACTGGCAAATATTTGGCTTTGCTGCAGTTGTTGAGAGGTCGATGCTTTCTTCCGTTTCTTCTTCTTCTTCTTCGCATCAGTCACAACAGCTTCCTTCAATCATTGCGAGAACACGCTTTCGGTACACTTGAATTCTGTGAAAGCAACGGAAAGCAATCTTCTGAGGCCGCTGGCATCTGGTGCCGCGCTCTGAAGGACCTTACTAAACATACTCTCTTTCAGAGATACTGCGTGGTACTGCGGACATTTCCAAGGTTCCGCAGCTACACGGACACATCTGGTTACCTGATCCTGTAGTCGCGCAGTGAAAGAGAGATGGACAGTTGCTGTCGTTGCTCGAAGCCTCAAGTACGGTAGCGATTACAACAACAACAACAACTACTACAACAACAACAATGTCTGCGCCCACCATCCGGCAATGAAGAGGACGTAGCGAAAAATGGACCGAAAGTGAACTTCTTTTGCCCCGAAGAACGTAAATCAAGCTCAGCTCGGCTGCAGCGAAGACCCCCGCACACGGACACACACACACACACACACACGCCCGGCTTTAAATACGTTGTTGTACGTTGCCCATAATAATTGCAACAATAATAATAACAACAGTAATACTCGTAGCAACAAGAAACGGAGCTGGCAAACAAATGGCCGGCTCGCAGACGACGCAAAAAGTGGGAGGATGCACTGAGTTTTCGATTTTGTCCCGCCGCCATGCCGTCGTCCGTGGTTATTCGTGGACGGGGCGACGTTAGGCTGTGTCCGTCAGCCCGAAGCAGCGCTGGTCACGTCCCAACTTGCTTACGTTGCTGGGAACGACACCAACAACCGCAACAACCGCTGCAACACTGCCATCCGCGGAAGCAGCAGAAGCACCATCAACATCAACACCACCGCCACCGTCGCCGCCACCGCCGCTACCGCCCCCAAAACAAGCATCAGCAAATCAAGTTAAGAGCTCCAGCCCGCGGCAGAATTCGTCCGATTTTAAATAATTCTTGAATGAAACGAAACTTTTATGCAATACGTGCATATTTCATGCTGCACCAACAACAACAACAGCAACGGACAACAACACGGACCAACGAAAACACAACCAAAGCCCGGCAAAAAATAATAATTTGCTCCTTGTGCCGCAGAATCCTTTGGTTGTTGCGGAACGCCAACGTACTGCGCGCCGCTCAGAGCGATTCGGCGACGGCAACGCGAAGGCTTCTGCAAAACGGCAGCTAATTACGTTCCGCCGCGTAGTTGGGCCCGGCCGTCCGCCTCGACAGGCAACGCCATCATCCGCCTCGACAGACCCAGCCGGCGGCCCCTTGCTCGACCGCACCCCCGTCGCCGGCCGCGTCCTGCTGCAGGTCGCTGCATTCAGATGCGTTTTAGCGATAATAATTCGTTTAATGATCACATGCTTCAGCCGGCTGTGGTTGCTGTTGCTGTTGTTGTTGTTGTTGTTGTTGCAGTTATTGCTACCGATTTTGCTGCCGCTGCTGCTGCCGTTGCCGTTGCTGCGGCTACTGTTGTTGGTGTTGCCGTATACTATGTGCAATTTGCTACCTTTGTTTCAATTATGTATAATCTGCGATTTCCGTTGCCTCGGCAGGGACCCTTTTTGTCGGTCGCTGCGTTGAATACTTTCCAAAATGAAATGCTCGAGTTTTTCTGATCCTCCAGAGACCGGTTTTTTCATTACTCTTTGAGCTCTTTGGGTGCAATCTTTGGGTTATTAAAGAGCTCCTCGCCAGCTTCGACTTTACAACTAAATTTGTGACAATTTCGGCGAGGTTTTCTTTGAATCCGTTCCACACTCCCCCACAAAAAATAAACGAGAATTAAGATCAATCAATAGACATTATTATCTGAATGAAGAATTTTAAAGACTCTTTTCAAATTTCTGCCGTTAAGAGGTTCCAAGAGGTTCTGTCGATTCGTGTAAAATCCGTTTTTGATAAAATATAACGTTATCCATTTCGAGTTACGGAAAGTAAAGCCCTGCCGTTTAGCAGCTGTCAAATGTCAGTGTCATCCGAGCAAGCATTTGTTTAGCTGAAGGTTTGCCATTTTACAATATGGATCGTTTTGCCATCGAACAATGCGTTCTTAAACTTTGTTAAAGCATTCTACACGAATGGTCCTTCTGCTGTGGCCGCATTTCGAGCTTTACGACAAGATTATGGTCATCGGAAACGTCCTACTGAGCGCACATTGTCAAACGTAGTGAAGAAATCCTAAGAATCTGGAACGGTTACAGATCGGTTGTAAGGCCTGTGCATCATCGCTTCGCACGCTCGATCGAAAACATTGCCGCTGTGAGCCGTAGTGTTGAGGACGACCCAAATTTATCGATGATTCCACGGCGCGCTCGGCATTTGGGCAATGATGAAGGACTTTTTGGGGCCTGCACTTGAAGGTATGGATCTGGACGTTATGTGGTTGCAGCAGGATGACGCCACAAGTCACACAAACACAACCGATTTTGGCTTTACTCCGGGAGAAATTTCCAGAACGCGTTATTTCGCGATTTGGCGATGTTAAGTTGCAACCAAGATGGTGCGTTTTGACGGCTTTGGATTTATGCTTTTGCAGTGCCTCTAAAATCGTTTAAAAGGTCGAGTTTTTAGAGGAGACGGAACCGTAGGTACATACGCATCGTACAAAAATGTACCTAATAATTTTTCTATAATCGTTCTGGGCCAGACGAGTCTGTTGTAAACTATTTTATCAGAGCCAGATTATGATAATTTAAATGTTAAATCGTCCCAAATTCGCCGGCTTATCCGCTTCCACGGAATGGGCCGTGTCGTCAGCATAAAATATGCAAATATCTCGGCATCGAGGCCGTCCTCGGCGGCGCGCTCTCGAGACTTGGCCTTATTCAAATTTAATTATTTTGGAAGCCTGGCCGAAGGCAGTTCCAAGAACTACCTCGCAAGAGCGCACAACGCACAGCGCAGCCGAACAGACTGAAGAGCCCGGCAGCAACGGTGCGGCGCGGTGCGGCGCGCACCATGGCAGCGGCCGAGAAAGACTAATGCGCGAAGATCGTGCAAATACAGTTTTAATAACGTCCGAGATTGTGTGGGCGTTTATGCATGAGCCTCACTCTGAGTCCTGAAAGTCTTCTGCGCCGACTCTCACCCCTGCTTCTCCTTCCACCGCCTTCCGCCGCAAGTCGCTCGCAACGCTGCCAACGAAGACGACTGGTTGACTGGCTCCAGATCGACCGAGGTATTCACGTGCCCGCTGGGCGTCGAGGGCGCAACCGGCAGACAATGATCCATTTTGGAAGGTTTACGTGAGTAAGTTAGTCTCGTTGGCGCGTTGGTGCGTCGGTTGGCAGTGAGAAATTTATATACTCGTACAAACACACATACTTCTAAACTTTGTAGATGTGCAACAAAAACAACAGCAACAGCAACAAGAAAAATTAGTAACCAATTTTTAATAACTGCGCGTTTTTGCATTCTTCGTAAAATCTCAAAAAGAGTCAATCGAAAGCGTTGAAAGCGCGGCGTTGCCATTATTAAAGAAAGTTAAAAAAATGTATTAATATTTCAATAAATAACAAAATAACTAAATAAATAATAATAAAAAAAAATTAATAAAAAAATTAAAAATAAAATAAAAATTAATAAATAGTTAATAAATTCTATTATTAGCTATTATTATTAGACAAGCTTACTTCTCTCTGTCTCTCCGTCTCATACGTCAGCAGCTTCCGCTGATCGACCAAAAGTTAGATGAGCTCATGCCACAGCATCAGGTACCACCTGAGCAAAATATCAATCGACACCCGGCCACTGCGTCTGCGTCCGCGTCTGCACCAGCTCCAGCATTTTGGACGTTTGTGGACAAAGACGCGGTATTTGTGATGCGGTATTTCAATCTCTGCGACAGCAACTTGACATTTCAGATGAACAGAAGTTAAGCGTAGTCATTGAGGCACGCTTAATTATGCGCCATCTAACGGTTCCTTTTCGCAGCAGCGGCTGTCAGCACACTACTACTGACAGCACTACAAGTGCTGCTGTCAGTCGCACTGAGATGGATTTGAAAAATGACAGCAAAACAGCTGCTGCGTGTATACGAACGAATACGAACAACGTTCATTCTCACAAAACAAGGCCTAGACTTTCTGAATGAATTAAATGCTGCGAGTATTTTGTGCGTCTGTAGAGTAGAATCCATTCACCTTTTTGGTAAACCATTAAACGCAACTAGTCGCCATTGTTGAGATCTTAAAAGACCCCCGCATGCGCGTCAATGCAGGGGGGCCTCATCACCCTCTCTCTTTCTTCCTCTCTTTCCCGAAAAAACAGCGTTTTGTTGTTAAAGAGTTAACGCTTACGGTGCAAATTCATTGATAAATTGGTGAGCGGCTGCCAGCGGCGACGCGTCATTCTATCGCGAGAAGAAAAGGCAGAGTTTTGAGTTGTCAGTTTTCAGAAGAAGTATTACATATAGTACTAATGCAATGGACCCACAATGGAATGGAATATTCACACCGCCCCAATTGATCTAGAGCTCACATGGAACGGGCCCCGTGAGCCGCCCATGGGCTACAACGCCGAGTCAAAGCCTCAAGCTTGTACCTGTTGTGTTTATACTTTCGTTTCGGTTTTTGCTCACAATATTCTATATGTTTTCTTGTCGTTCTCACTCAGAATATTTCACAAAATTAAAAAACATTCCTCACTCGACTAAACTACAAATTTCTTCGGTTGCACACACGCACACGCACACACCGTTTTGTCGAAATGGGAGATGCGGACAAAAAGGCCGTAGTGCCAGCAAAGGGGGGCGATGATTTCGAACCTTACGATCAACGCATTGTGGCGAAGCCGATGTCGTGAGTTTTGGGCTTTAGCGTCTTGGACCCATATATACATACATAGACTCTATGAACGCGATTTCAGAGACATCGAAGCAACCATCCAGCTGGTGAAGTGTGCCCTCGGTACCGGCTGCCTGGCCATGCCCATGGCCTTCCATAACGCGGGCTACGTCAGCGCCATACTCAGCACCGTCATCATAGGAATCATTGTGGTCTACGCCATGCAGGTTTTGGTAAGTGCTGCTTAAAGCGTATGCTCCGTAGGGAGAATTGATCGAGCCTCGAGTCTCGAGCCAGCCCTAATCACTATATCCCGAGCAGATTAAGGCGATGCACAAAATATGCGTACGGCGGAAAGTGCCTTATCTCACCTTCCGTCAGTCCATGGAGACTGCCCTGATGGACGGACCGAAAGCCTTAAGATGGTTCAGCAAGACGGCCGGGTAATTAGCAACAGTGACATACCAACGATGTACCTATTGTTGAGCCCGAACACATCTTTCTGGTCTATTAACAGCATATTTTGCGACGTTTTCCTTTCTCTGTACCACTTTGGAGTCTGCTCCGTGTACGTGGTCTTCATCGCCGACACCCAGAAAGCACTGATGGACTATTACGTGAAGATCGACCATCGCCTTCACATGGTCATACTTATCATTCCGCTGGCGCTGGCGTATTCCATACGTAACTTGAAGCACCTGGTGCCGTTCTCGTCGGTGGCAAACTTTTTGCTCATAGCAGGTAAGTACATGAGCCCCGAAAATGCCGCCTCTAAACTAATGCCGCCCTGTAAGGCTATCTTATCTTAATGGGTGTCATGGTGTTCGACCTGCCTCCTCTGTCCCAGCGCACCGCCTTCCACAGCCTCGAAACCTACGCTCTGTTCCTGGGGACTGTTCTCTTCGCTCTGGAAGCCGTGGGAGTGGTAAGTGGGCTCTCAGTGTGCCCCGCGGGGACAATTCAGTCCTGTCTAACGTAAGAAACCGTTGTGCAGATGATATCCATTGAGGCCAACATGAAGACGCCGAAGCACTTTGTAGGCTGGTTCGGGACTCTGAACCAGGGCATGCCGATAGTCGTCGCAATCTACCTTTTGATGGGCTTTCTCGGGTACTGGAAGTATGGAAGTGACGTCAAAGGCAGCATTAGTTTAAATATGAAGCAGACACCGTGAGTGCTGCCGTGGTGCTGTTAATCGTATTTTGCCAAACATTAACTTTTCTTCTGCCACTGCAGATTAATGCAGATGCTGAAGGGCTTGCTCGGCGTGGCCATTTTTCTTTCCTATCCTCTGCAAGGCTACGTTCCCGTCGACGTCATCTGGAACCAGCACCTCTCAAAAGGAGTAGACGAATCGCGGGTAGTCCTCTATGAGCTCCTGTTTCGTTACTTGATTGTTGTGTTGACAGGTGACTTCGTTCCGTTGCACTTTCGCAATAGCAAACGTTGTTAAGTTGTTGATGCTATTCTCATTTCAGTCTTGACCGGCATTGTCTTTCCAAACTTCGATCTGTTTCTCTCGCTGGTGGGATCCTTCTGTCTCTCCTTCCTCGGCCTCATTTTCCCGGCCTTCCTCGACATATGCACGCGACATGCCGAGCGCGAAGGCTACGGTAAGCTCAGGATTCATTTGTGGGTGGATCTTTTCATACTACTTTTCGGCATTATCGGCGGAGCAGCAGGCACCTACTGCAGTATTTCGAATATTATAAAAAACTATTAGAACTTCATTCATTTATAATTAATAAATAGTGAATAAATTCTATTATTAGCTATTATTATTAGACAAGCTTACTTCTCTCTGTCTCTCCGTCTCATACGTCAGCAGCTTTCGCTGATCGACCAAAAGTTAGATGAGCTCATGCCACAGCATCAGGTACCACCTGAGCAAAATATCAATCGACACCCGGCCACTGCGTCTGCGTCCGCGTCTGCACCAGCTCCAGCATTTTGGACGTTTGTGGACAAAGACGCGGTATTTGTGATGCGGTATTTCAATCTCTGCGACAGCAACTTGACATTTCAAATGAACAGAAGTTAAGCGTAGTCATTGAGGCACGCTTAATTATGCGCCATCTAACGGTTTCTTTTCGCAGCAGCGGCTGTCAGCAGACTACTACTGACAGCACTACAAGTGCTGCTGTCAGTCGCACTGAGATGGATTTGAAAAATGACAGCAAAACAGCTGCTGCGTGTATACGAACGAATACGAACAACGTTCATTCTCACAAAACAAGGCCTAGACTTTCTGAATGAATTAAATGCTGCGAGTATTTTGTGCGTCTGTAGAGTAGTATCCATTTACCTTTTTTGTAAACCATTAAACGCAACTAGTCGCCATTGTTGAGATCTTAAAAGACCCCCGCATGCGCGTCAATGCAGGGGGGCCTCATCACCCTCTCTCTTTCTTCCTCTCTTTCCCGAAAAAACAGCGTTTTGTTGTTAAAGAGTTAACGCTTACGGTGCAAATTCATTGATAAATTGGTTAGCGGCTGCCAGCGGCGACGCGTCATTCTATCGCGAGCACCTCTTCCGGAAGGCAGAGTTTTGAGTTCTCAGTTTTCAGAAGAAGTATTACATATAGTACTAATGCAATGGACCCACAATGGAATGGAATATTCACACCGCCCCAATTGATCTAGAGCTCACATGGAACGGGCCCCGTGAGCCGCCCATGGGCTACAACGCCGAGTCAAAGCCTCAAGCTTGTACTTGTTGTGTTTATACTTTCGTTTCGGTTTTTGCTTACAATATTCGATATGTTTTCTTGTCATTCTCACTCAGAATATTTCACAAAATGAAAAAACATTCCTCACTCGACTAAACTACAAATTTCTTCGGTTGCACACACGCACACGCACACACCGTTTTGTAGACACGACTTTTCGGAATGGGAGATGCGGACAAAAAGGCCGTTGTGCCAACAAAGGGGGGCGATGATTTCGAACCTTACGATCAACGCATTGTGGCGAAGCCGATGTCGTGAGTTTTGGGCTTTAGCGTCTTGGACCCATATATACATACATAGACTCTATGAACGCGATTTCAGAGACATCGAAGCAACCATCCAGCTGGTGAAGTGTGCCCTCGGTACCGGCTGCCTGGCCATGCCCATGGCCTTCCATAACGCGGGCTACGTCAACGCCATAGTCAGCACCATCATCATAGGATCCATTGTGGTCTACGCCATGCAGGTTTTGGTAAGTG
This sequence comes from Conops quadrifasciatus, assembly GCA_949752815.1. Classification (NCBI taxonomy): domain Eukaryota; kingdom Metazoa; phylum Arthropoda; class Insecta; order Diptera; family Conopidae; genus Conops; species Conops quadrifasciatus. The sequence continues at coordinate 19,606,324 of OX457079.1, forward strand.
CTGCTTAAAGCTTGTGCTCCGCAATCACTATATCCCGAGCAGATTAGGGCGATGCACAAAATATGCGTACGGCGGAAAGTGCCTTATCTCACCTTCCGTCAGTCCATGGAGACTGCCCTGATGGACGGACCGAAAGCCTTAAGATGGTTTAGCAAGACGGCAGGGTAATTAGCAACAGTTACATACCAACGATGTACCTATTGTTGAGCGCCAACACATTTTTGTGGTCCATTAACAGCATCTTTTGCGACGTTTTCCTTACTCTGTACCACTTTGGGATCTGCTCCGTGTACGTGGTCTTCATCGCCGACACCATGAGAGCACTGCTGGACTATTATGTGAAGATCGACATACGCCTTTACATGGTCATACTTATTATTCCGCTGGCGCTGATGTATTCCATACGCAACCTGAAGACCCTGGTGCCATTCTCGTCGGTGGCAAACTTTTTGCTCATAGCAGGTAAGTACATGAGCCCCGAAAATGCCGCCTCTAAACTAATGCCGCCCTGTAAGGCTATCTTATCTTAATGGGTGTCATGGTGTTCGACCTGCCTCCTCTGTCCCAGCGCACCGCCTTCCACAGCCTCGAAACCTACGCTCTGTTCCTGGGGACTGTTCTCTTCGCTCTGGAAGCCGTGGGAGTGGTAAGTGGGCTCTCAGTGTGCCCCGCGGGGACAATTCAGTCCTGTCTAACGTAAGAAACCGTTGTGCAGATAATAGCCATTGAGGCCAACATGAAGACGCCGAAGCACTTTGTGGGCTGGTTCGGGACTCTGAACCAGGGCATGCCGATAGTCGTCGTAATCTACCTTTTGATGGGCTTTCTCGGGTACTGGAAGTATGGAAGTGACGTCAAAGGCAGCATTAGCATGAATATGAAGCAGACACCGTGAGTGCCGGTGATGTTAATCGTATTTTGCCAAACATTAACTTCTTCACGCTTCTGTCACTGAAGATTAATGCAGGTGCTGAAGGGCTTGCTCGGCGTGGCCATTTTCCTTTCCTATCCTCTGCAAGGCTACGTTCCCGTCGACGTCATCTGGAACCAGCACCTCTCAAAAGGAGTAGACGAATCGCGGGTAGTCCTCTATGAGCTCCTGTTTCGTTACTTGATTGTTGTGTTGACAGGTGACTGCGTTCCGTTGCACTTTCGCAATAGCAAACGTTGTTAAGTTGTTGATGCTATTCTCATTTCAGTCTTGACCGGCATTATCTTTCCAAACTTCGGTCTGTTTCTCTCGCTGGTGGGATCCTTCTGTCTCTCCTTCCTCGGCCTCATTTTCCCGGCCTTCCTCGACATATGCACGCGACATGCCGAGCACGAAGGCTACGGCAAGCTCAGGATTCATTTGTGGGTGGATCTTTTCATACTATTTTTCGGCATTATCGGCGGAGCAGCAGGCACCTACTGCAGCATTGCGAATATTATAAAAAACTATTAGAACTTCATTCATTTATAATTGTTAAAAAAGTTATTCAGCCTTGTTCTGTATTCCGAAATTGAATTCCGATTTGTATTTGTAGAGGTGTTCTGCAATCCGATCGAATTTCACATGTTCGAAACGAAAGCAATTCCGATTCGAATTCGAACTCGATTCGAACTCATCCAGCTATTTTTTAAAAATAGTCGTGTGTTAAAAAATTTCCAATTTTTTTTGCAATCAAGTTCAAATTCACCAACAAAAAATTGGTCGGATTATTTCCGACAGAAAATTCCGATTAATCGAAATGCAGAACACCTCAATGCCGACGAATACGCAAACATCGGATTCGAATTTCGGAATCGGAATCGGAACACAGAACGCCTTCGAGAAAAAAGTGTCCAAATCAAATCCGATTCCGATTCCGAAATGCAGAACCAGACTGATTAATGCTCAAATACAATAAAGCCCCGAACTGTTGTTGTTGTTGTTGTTGTTTCCGCTTTTTATCAAAATTGTTGAGCGTTGTGAGCGTGGAGTCAGTTAGCCTTGTTCTGTATTCCGATCCGGAATTGATTCTGAATCGAAATTGAATTCCGATTTTTATTTTTAGAGGTGTTCTGCAATCCGATCGAATTTCACATGTTCGAAATGAAAACAATTCCGATTCGATCCAGATATTTTTTATCCGTCACTTTGGCGTTTAATAAACTGAAATTTGAAATTTTAAAATTGAAAATAATAATTGTGGCTCTCAATAGCAAGTACTCGCCTCGCACGTTGAGGATGTGGGTTCGAATCCCACTAACGCACACATGGTCATAGAAATTTGACTATTTTTTTAACCTTTTTTAGATTGGTGGCTAATTATTGTTGCACCTAGTATTCCCTGGAGCGCTTTGTATTCTCCAGAAATACTTTTTTCTAATTTTGCATTTCCTAGCATGTCTATGATTAATTATCATTCGCGGTAAAAATTAAATAATAACAGGGCTACCTTTTTCCACTCGGCACTTTTTTCATTAGTGGACCAAAAATATTGAGTTTCTCCGCTAACTCTTCCCACAAAAATCGCATGTGTTAAAAATGTCAAATTTTTTACAATAAAATTCAAATTCACCAACAAAAAGTTGGTCGTATTACTTCCGACAGAAAATTTCGATAAATCGAAATGCAGAACACCTCGATTCCGACAAATACGCAAACATCGGATTCGAATATCGGAATCGGAAAATAGAACACCTTCGAGAAAAAAGTGATCGAAATCAAATCCGTTTCCGTGTGAATCGGAATGCAGAACCAGGCGGAGTGTCACTCTTCACGTTCAATGAGTTGAATTCTTTCATCAAATATTTGCACAATTCACGGCGGTCAAGCGACCGACTATCGGTAACATCTTGTCGTACGCATGACACATTGGTATTTATCTCGAGCGTTTCGGTTAATCGGCAGACGGCCATGAACACGGCGACAGCGACGGCGACGAGCTGACACTATTAGTGTTATCTCGAATTATGTTTTCTCCAATGATTTTCCTACAAACCCACAAAGACGGTCACGCAAACCTTTACAGAACAAACGGCGACAAGTGTGTGGCACTTTCGTAAGGAAGGAATATCGATTTAGAATTGGTCTGCGAGTGTATATATGTTCACTAAAGACCCACGCATTCCTTCGCATTCAATAATAGTCGCCAGATTTGTCAGTTCTAAAGTTCGATCCGGCAGCGCAGATAAACGGCGCAGACGCAAACAAACCGAGCCGGTGTGAAGAATGTCTCGAATTACGATATCAAACGATTGATGGATACCAATCGATTTGGGTGTAGGCCGAAGTGAGGCGTACAAATTAATATAAAATAAGAAAACTGCAACAAGTCCGTCGACATTACAGTCGTCGAGTCGTGGCCTCCGCCTTTTGTGCAATATATTTACAGCATATAGTACTAAATTGTAATGTATTTTTACTTTAAAAATTAAGTAAAATTGTTAAAAGTTGCAATTTGAAGCTTAAGAGCCCGACAACAAAAGTTTTTAGATGTTATGCTACGCGCATTATGCTATTATGCTACACTCTAGCATAATATAAGAGTTTTTGTCTTAAACCTACTTTGTCTTGGCCCTTAAGCAAACAATTATGCCATCTTAATTAATTATATTGTATATTAACTCCCTTTTTTATTATAAACAGCCTTCAGAAATGGTAAATTTAAAATTTGAATATGCATTTTTTCGAAACGAATCGCATTTAATAAGTATTTTCATTTAGTTTTGTCTGTTTCTGTGTCTGCCGATTTTTCATTTTGCATTGCGCGATGAAAAAAACTACTGAAGTTACGACTAAAGTGGACACTCCGCACTTTTATCTGTTCCCAGGACCGCGCTGTAGAAAATACCATTTCAAAAAGTGCCAAAGAGAAACTATTAGACTATGAGACTTTTTGTGCAAGGAGTTCTTTGTAAATGTTTTGCAAGGAAATGGCAAAAATTCTCTCATAAGTCTTTAGAGATGCATTGAAAGACTATCGCAATCTGTGATCTCTGTTCTCTGCACTTCATCTCTCAGGAAAACAACCATAAACGAATCACGCATGACATTTCACCATCGCTTATGAATCGTCCCGATGAGGCTGATGCTCACACAAATCAACGATAAGAATTTTTAGGAAATGCTCAGATAATCTTCGACGACAATACAAATTGTGGCAGATCGATGAGAAAATTGAGAAAATGAAGGAAAAGCGCTAATACGAGCTTTCCAAACTTGCGTCGTAACTTGACGCCTGTTCCTCGCGTAGCATGAATTTGATTCTAACTTTTATTTTAATAATTTCAAATTCTTCGCGTAACATGAATTTGTTTAAATAATGTTCTGTTTTAATAATTTGTCCAATTTTTCTAATTAAAAATTAATAATATAAATAAATATTTTGAGTTTGGTAAATACAATTTATAAAAAGAAATGAAAAAAATTAAGTTTGCAAAAAGGGCGTCGCCCTCTAATAAATCCGTTAATTGCTTCCGGAAAAGTTCCGCCCAAATTCATGACAAACGTAAAAATAACATTTTTCTTTTAGTTTGTAAAAAAGGAATTTATATGAAATTTATACAAGTAATATTTATTGAACAAACAAGTTTGAAAACTGCCTACCTTTACCTTTGTCTTCTCGAAAACGTACAAGCGTGATTTTTCGTCGTAGATTCGTGAACGAACGATTGGTCATAAATGAATGTGTTGGGACGGACTGACTGCACTGTATCAGTTACAGCATACTGGCAGGGCGGCGCGGGTGTCTGTGTGTGTGTGTGTGTGTGACTAACTGAAAACATGGACCAATCAACAACTACCTCTTTTTACAAGCCGCGCTCCATCCACGACGCGACTGTACTGCCGTCCGTCAACGCTCTTCTTCAGTTTCATCGGAATCCTTTCTCAGGAGCGCGCCGAACAAAAAAGCCTCCACGGAATGTGTTCCTTATTTAGTGGGAGGCTGAGTTCGTTGAAAGTCAAGTGTCAGTTATGGCCCGCTCTAAATGTAGACGCCGATATTGCCGGCTCTGTGTTGCTTTGCAGTAGCTCGTGTAACCACCGTGGTCTGCACTGTGGCCAACGAATTCCTGCCGGCCAAAATCGCAGCCAAACTTCGCTGTGTGGCAGATCGCCAGCCGTTGATAGACGGATCTGCTAAACGACTCGGCGACACGAGGCAATGACAGAACTCGAAGATGTAATGCATCCGAGCGCGCGCGCGCGCGCGCCCGTAACGCTTTGAACTCCGCCGCGTTGCGGATGAGTTCGCGTCCAAATGCAGTCGCTAAAACGCGGCACTGTCAATGTTTGGCAATCGAGAAATGCTATTCGGAGTAGTCTGAGTTCGAGGGCAAGCTGCGGGCTGGCGGAGAACGAGACGGCAATCGAAAATATGTCATACGTTGACAATCGCGCGCCGGTGTCTCGAAGTGATGCGCTTCGGAAGCGGTGAAACTTTTGATATCGGAGGCGTAGTTAATGTTGTGGTAAAGTTTGCAAGCTTCGTCGGCGCATCTAAACACACAAAGGAAGCCGCAAACGAGTCGCAGTTTCTCCAGTGAATTTTTACAAACGGTTTCGGGCGCTCGCTTTTTCAGCCAATTACACTAAGCCAGAATGCTTCCGAAAATGTAATGATGCGCCGCCATGTATTCATTTAAAGTGACGGACTGAACAACACTTACCACAAGCAGGACTCCTCCATGCCGCCTCCTGGGCTTTCCAGGGAGGACAATGTATTTTTATGATCATGTGAATCGACAGTCCCTAGCGGTGCATGCTTCACAGAGAATCATTGATTCATTGCCAGCGCCTGTAAGGGATCGCTGCCCGAAGCTCCTGCGCTCGCTCACTCACCCCCTGCCGAAGCGCTCCCTCCGTGGGCCGTGGTCCGGTGCCACGAAATCGCTGCATGCTTGTCAATGTTCTAACCAGAGGCTCGCGGCTATAACGGCGCTTCAGCCTTGTCTAATTCCCAATCAGGCTGGCCGAGACGCGCCTCCCCAGCAAGTGCCGGCTGGCTTCGCAGCATTTACCACTTCCAAAATCAATTACCGAGCGATTGGGCAAGCAGGCGCATCGCACCGCCGATTCCCGGGAAGGAATGAACGCCGTGGTGCGTACGATGTGCGGCAAACAAATCATGTTGGTCGGTTAATTTCAGCATAAGCTCGTGTGTGCACACACACACACACACACACACACACACACACGAACCCGTGTCTATCATATGCCGGCATCGAAATGTGCCGGCTCGTTTCAGCATTAGAGCAGCTACAGAAATACGACTCATAAGTTGAAAGTCCGCTGAATGGCCAGAGTTAAATCGTAAATCACGCGAACGTACGCCGTCACGGACACTTAGCGGCCCGAAGAGTACGAGCCGTGTCCAACACTCCCGCGCCGAACGCAAAGCATTCTGGCTGGGCTCCAAAGTTGTGGGCAGCGTGAGGAAGCGGAGCGAAGAGGTGCCGCCAAACTGGATTCGGGTTCGCGATTTACGATGGGAACTGCAACAGGTTCCACAGCGCGCACGCAAGCACTGCCAGAGCCAAAGTGCTGCAAGTGCCGGGAAGAATGAATGAAGCCAGGCCCGGATGGAAGGCGATTGGTTGGCAAACACCTCGCGGCCACCGAAATTAACCGAGAGCAGCCGCCGCGGCGAGCGAGCGAGTTTCACGAGGTGTCGAATTTAAGGCCGCTGCCTGCGGACGCTGGCACAGAGTTGACGCTGAGTAAACGCCGAGTTAATTGTTCCGACACTTCAAAGCGGTGCAGGTCCAATCGGATGGACGTGCTGGTGAGGACCGGCGCTGACAGCTACAGCTACCAACCTACGTTCCAGGCGTCGAATTCCATCAGGCGGACGGACGGACGTGGCAGGTAAGCCTGCACCTGGACAGCGATTGCTTTCAAAATGCACTTTGCCTAAGTGTCCGGGATGCAGTCTCATTCCTGGAGCCACGTACACGCCACGTACCTACGTCCCACCGAATTTTATACTCTGCGTACGCACGCGCCAACGTCTTGTACTTGCACGCAGCAGGCTTCCTTGGCATGGACCGCAAGTCCCTGGATTCGGTGCGCAAGTACACTCACATCGAACCAACAGCGACAGTAACTTTGAGGCACCTTGCAAGTGTTTAACCTTTTGACCCGCATTGCGCTTCAACCCGGGCACTGTTGGCTGCACGAAGGTAGACACGAAGAACACGTGCTTGATTATTTTCGCCCATAAATTCAAAGCTCTTTCCTGATCAATTCCGGAATTAGAAACAACGATTGATTCTGGGAAAGCATTTGAGCAGCGCCGGCTTTCTGTTGGGAAAGCAGCGAATGCACCTGCTGTTCGGCACTGCACATGTACGCATCTGTACGCACTAGGAGTGGCTTCATTTTGGGCTATGCAACCGGGCCCAACTTAGGTCCATTATTTACCAAGAGATCGCCAGCGAATAGCGATCCTCTCCATGCCGAAGAGATTAAGCGAAGAAGAAACCAGCGACTTTTTCGCGAAGTTGTACCGATTTTGGTAGAGAAATGTCACATAAAGTTCTAAGTTTTATAGACAAGATAAGACAAGTGCCATAAGGTGCAAAAAATTGCAAATTTTTGCTATAATAATGCTATTTTGCTATACCAATGTACAATAGAAGACAAGACTACAAAACACGCAGCTACTTTCGAAACTCTTTTACTGAAATCTTGCTGGAAGTAATATATACCTACAGGGCGGGGGGTACATACACGTTATGCGCCTTCAGAAAAATGTTTGAAAATTTGCCATAAATACGCGGACTTTTAAAATGACAAATTCGGATTGAACACAAACAAGATTGAAGCGTTAATGTCATCTTTTGTGTCTCTTTTCGTTCGAATTTTCAAATCTGAATTATATTTATGAATCTTTACTTCTTGGTGGTCGGTTTGTTGGGGTAAAAGACCCAACTGTGGAATTACTGGAACGATTTGAACCATCGAATTTAAACAATCGTAAGTAACGAAGAGGACTAAGCTAAAGCTCTCCGTAGCTTTTGTCCAATATGACTTATGGTTTCCTTAACCACTTTTTATCAGAAGTTAGCTGCCTACTTCGCACCAAAACTATGCTCTCCGCTGAACTGACCAACGGAAGTGGTCCGAATTAAGAGTTTTCCGCAGCTACGAATGATTCTCCCACACCATCATTCGGGGAAAAGACCTTTAATGGTGTTGAAATACAAGTAGCGGCCTTTACTAACGACTCCTAAGACATTTCGTCAGAAGTACAAATTTCTTTTACGATCGCTGAGAACGCTTCCGTTCATATCGACACTGTCGACGATGTGCGGGGGTGAGATTTTGAAGGTGTTTGCATACAGTCCACTTCAAATCCCAAGTGAAAGAAGAAGAAGAAGAACAAAAACGCATCCGCCTCACACGCGCGTCAATAACACACAAGCTCCGCTTCATCAAGTGCGCACGAGCAATAAATTACGCAATCTGAACTGTCCATCTACGGTCCATCAGCGGCGGCGACGACGCACTCCCATCAGGACGCATCAACTGCAAACATAATGAGCAGCACACTGGTCGTGGTCAAACGGTCGGACGGGCAAACGGGCACAGATAGGCGAGAAGACTGCCAAGATGCAGGAAGGTCTCTCCAACACGCAGCCCAGTGCCCAGAGCTTGACGATGCAAACGAGCCGATGCATCACACACGATGCGCACACACACGCCGCACTCGCTTTTCGCATCTGAATAAATTCCAGGCGATCGTTAAGCGGGCAGTCAGGCCCACTTTAGCAATCAACTATTGTTGTTGTTGTTGCTGTTGTTGTTGTTGCTGGTGGTCGCCTCCTAATGAGGGAATTACCGCAGTGCTGCAGATGGCCGCCCCATCCGCATTATGCAATTGCAGCGTTCCGGGCGGCCGGTGTATGGCCTGGAATGGAGCGCACCAAGTGCACCGACGACCATCACTTCCACTCAAATTGTTTCGCACCTACTTTGCCACCAATACGCGTTGCGCCGCAGACAACTTGGACACAACACGACCAGCCCGAAGCGTGGCAGTGGTCTACATCAGACCATCCGGCACGCGGTAGTGGCATAGGTTGGCCTAACCTTTCACCCTGAATTTAATTTACGACGCCGCTGAGCAGATCTTAATTAGGCGTCGGCGAAGGTGGCGGCGGCAGGGGCGACGCGGCATCGTAACGAACAGTGGGACAGGCGCAGCAGTCAGCCTAATGGGATGACGAACACGAACACGACACGACAACCACCTCGAACCTCGACACGACAACAACAGTGTTGGCGGCGGGCAGGCACTGCCTCCAGGCTGAAAACTCGCCGTCGACAGCGAATGAATAAATTCTCACTTCAGATAAGATCGTGCCGAGTGAAGCGTTCGCACAGCGCGTGTGAAGTCGTTGAAGTCGTCGCAGGAGTACCACGCGCGATGCCTGCGATCTAAAGCGGTCACCTCCATCGACGGTGGTCGGGTGAGGCCGGTGCGGTGGGTGCGGTGGGCCCGGGTGCAGCAGCCTATTAAAACAATGGAACAAGTACAAGAGCATCGCAGAGGTTGACTCATTTTCGAATGCGTCGCTGTGTAGAACTAGACGTTCGGTGGATGAACTTTGACCCCCTTCGGTGAAATGGAACGACCCGGCATCTGATACAGTCCGACAGTGGTAGGAATTTCACGGAGAAGGGCTTGTTTAAAGGACGTTAAAGAAGTTCTTGGAAATTTGGGAAACACTCGACGATTCTAGCAGATTTGAGGGATCGTTGGGTAGAGGATATTCTATAGAGAGACCATTTTTACACTAACTCTTACTGCTTATCCGTTGGCATATTTAAACCATTGAACGTTTCTGCTGCGTTCTATGAAACCATTTACCTTTATTTCCGCATAAATTCGTCAGTATCAGGATTTGACCCACAGCTACCGATGCTACAATCCTCCAAGCACCTCCAAACGTGCGTGTACATACACACACGCGTCCCAACCAACAGTCACTCTCTTAATGTCACTGGAAGAGGTGCCTCTCACACACACCATCGGTATACATATATGTAGGTACCGAATAGCGCTCTGCTGTCGCTGGTGGTCGGCAGCACGGTGCCGATATGCGTGCGATATTCGCTGCTTCTCGTGCGAATAGTGCGGCTTAAAGCGGCAACGCCATAACACTCAACACGAAACGTTGTCAATTACAATGGATAAATATTTTACGACGTCATCCTGAAGCCGCAGCGAATAGCCACCGAAATGCTAACGACGCGTCGGCCCGACAATGGCCCGCAAAAGCTGTGCCGCCACCGCAGGCGACGCATTTGCAGCTTCGCAGCAGCGAGTGTTGCAGTCATTAACATCGCACGGCTAATTAAGATTAATCGTGCATGAAGCCGAGTGACGAATTCGGACAGACAGCGAGCGCTGCGACTACCGAGCGAAGGACGTGCCGTGCCGTGCCGTGCTCGGAGACCGAGTGTTAATCGAGGCCGACGTGTGGGCCAGCGACAGGCATCAATCGGCCGGCCTTAATCGACCCAGCCTTCGCGGAGTTGAGTGGGGCGGCTGGAGGGGTAGTGTACCCTTTTCACCATGATCCCAGGGTTCCTCAAATGGGCTGGCGATGGTTTAGTGGTCACATCAGAAGCTGGTTACTGCCTGCAGCAGGGGTTGCGTATGGGCAGGGGTGGTCTCCTTAAGACTTTCGATTCCTTTTCTATGAACAAACGTTGCGTTTCGGGGTCGACTACAGGACGACTGGCGTATAATGTTTACTGATTCTGATGCGAAAATTAATCTAATGAAACGCGAGAGTGCCTCTTTTTTGCCCCCGTTCGTTGAACCGTTTGAGTCAAAATCGCATGCGAATCGCATGCCCTTCTTGGGCGCTGCAGTAAGAAGCCGAATGCGCGCGTATATGTGTGTGTAAGGTGCCTGCTGACCAATATGGGCGCCACCACGCTCCATCGTATAAGGCGCTGCAGACTCCAGGCACCGGCAAATTTCATTAATATTAATTAAAAGCGCCCGTATTGGCCCGCTGTTTTTGCGGTTAGCTGCCCGGTCCAGCGATGCGACCGATGGCGACGAATCTATGTCAATGCAGCGACCTAAGTAGCCGAAGGAGCGGACACAACAATTACGCAAGATGTGCCGGGAATTTTAAGTTTCTGCTGCGGCTGCTGTCGGCGACTAACTTCAGAGCCGTTCTGGGCGAACGTGTAGCTTATTGTTGTTGTTGTTTTTAAAGTTAGGTTAGGTTTTCCCAACTATAGACGAACGCCTCCGATTCGGGCCGCTTAGAACCAGTCCTCACCGCACACAGACGCATTTGATGCCTACGCGGACCGCCCCGGACGCATCGCCAACATCATCATCATCATCATCACCTTAAATGTCACAGCTTTTGCGTTAAATTCTGACGTTTTCTGACGTTATTGACGTCATTGACCGGCATTTCTTAGCAGGTACGCAGAAAAACGAAGCGGCCAATCTCTTTCAAAGTCATTAATCAATGATTTGTCATCTCGAGATGCAGCATGAGCGCCGTACTCGAGCGTTTGAGCGGAAATAATGTGTGCCTATGATGTGTTTAGACCGACCACAAAGCGAAATGGAGAACACGTGTTTTACAGCGAGCTGTCACAACAGCAACAACGACAGAATGAATTAAAACACTTTAATGCAAAATAATTCGATTAAAAACGGAGCAGGTATCCATGTATTTAGGTATTTTTATATTTTTTAACGAAATTCTCACTATTTCAATACTTTGTTTCCTGGTTTTTAATTGTCAATTGTCAAATGACCTCACAATAACTCCGAACACCTTGTGGCACTGGTTTCACTGCTCGCAACGAGTCTGTTTTTTTTTTTTTGCAAAACAGCTGACTCTGACACTTTTTGGAGTTTTGGAGTCAGTGCGAACTTCCGGCTTTTTGTCTTCGCTTGACTTTACTTCTTGACTTTACTTCTTCTTTTTGATTTGGTGACAAAAACTCATACATGTAGCTTTCGAAATGTTTTATTATAATTTTTTGCCAACCTTGATGCTTTTTCTTATTAGTTTTAAAGCTTTATGGGCTAAAAAAACGTTGTTAAATAACATAAATTTTTTATAAAAATACATAACTTCTTTAATACAGTAAAAGTTATATGTGTGCGTTAGTTAAACATGTTAAGAAAAGTCTAATCGTGCAACACGGTTCATGCGCAATGATGAAATGTCACGCCTGATTCGTTCATGTTTTGTTAAAGACATGAACTCAAGAGAGCTTTTGTACTCGCTATTAACAAGACAAGACTTGTGCTCGTTATTAGCAAGAAGAGAGTGAGCAAATTGCAGAGAATTTCGAAGAATGATAAGGTAAGATAAGGTAAGGTTCTATTTATATACTCTCCGAATATACTCGTACGTTTATATCTACTCGCATGTCTTTAATCTTTATTCAATTCATCATGGACAATAACTTTTCGTCGCTGTCAAAGAAGAGCTCAGGCCTGCAAAGTCTGAACTACTTACCCAATCACTTCAGCGGAAGTTATGCAGCCATACGAGGCTTTTCACAATCTCTCGGCCACTGCGACAAGCTGCATATAACCCAAGCCACAATCGCATTCTGTCAGTCGTTGCTGGTAAATGATTTACAGCTCACCGATCACAACGCTTCTTATTGATCACGCCACGCAGCCTACGTACTCAGCACACGCATTCCTCACAACACCACCAACCACCATCAGCAAAAGCAGCAGCAGCAGCAGCAGCAGCACCACCGCCTCCATCTTAAGCGTGCTTTAGGCTGCAGCAGCCCGAAGCGAAGGCAACCGAGCCTGCCGGCCAGGAATTACTAGGAGAGTACGTATTACTAAATAATGCCTGCAATCCGATACCGCTGTACCGAGCGCAATATTGTACTGCGCCAGTTCCAGATTTGTTCCAGCGTGCGTGTGCGCTTGCTTCGCCATCGCGCCGCTAGCGCGAACGCCTTTCGGAAAGCTGAATGTACACGTTCCTGGTGTCAGGCGTTGGCGTGCGTGCTCTTGTTCCATTGATGCCACTCGATGATTTATTTTCCAGTGTCATCGTTGGTGACGCCGGTGGTGCTGCTGCAGGAGCTGGAGCACCATCGCTCCAGCTTGCAACTGATTAACATGTCGCAATTTCGATGCAGCGGCGAGATGATCGTCGAGATGATCAGATTCGTGCAAATCAGCGGGTGAAAACATTACAAAACGAAGGAGGCGGAGGAGCAGGAGACGATCACAACGCCAAGGAGTTACTGCCTCACCATCGAGACAACATTTTCGTTAACCAGGAATCGTGTGGTTCCAATCAAATCACATGATGACCATAAGGTCTGCCTTTCTTCGCTTCCTTCATAAGGTCTAGCCTTTCTTCCTTCCTTTTGAGGGACTCCCTTTCCCTCCTCCGTTCAATTCCTTTCATCATTTCTTGCGTCTCTCCTTCCTCCCTGCCCATTGCACGCCCTATTAGAGCGATCACATTGAATCCTCAAATCCGGCACCACTTCTGGCCACTAACAATTCCATTAGACACAATGCAACAATAATCCGCAAATAAATTGAATATCGGCAGCATTAAGTCAGGCGCATAAATTGTCGGCATGGCCGTCGTAGGACGCAGCAGCAGCCCAGCAAATTGGTAACAAATTTATTGCAGCCTCGTGTCGCTAAACAAGCCCTGCCACGGCGACGGCTGCGGCTGCGACAGCGACAGCGACCGGTGACCAGTTTGTCAGCGAACTGACTCTGCCGACTGGTGAGGAAAAGGGGAAGGAGAAGGAGGAGGAGAAGGCCGACGGATTCTCTCTTCTAATCGGCGACTTCTGACTGCGGCTTGGACTTCGCTTTGGCAAATTGGTAATAACTTTCCCAGCTTAATCCATAAACATCGCCGCTTGCTCTGACACTAACCAGTGGCCAAGTGGCCACGTCGAAAGTCCCTCTAAGCCATGTTTATCAGTTGAGTCGGGTCGGCTAAGTAGAAGATTTCATCAGCGAATCAATGACTCTGTCCCATTCATTAAAAACGCATCCGCTTAATTTATAGGCACCATGTTTGCTGTTCCCTTCAAAAGGACACAAAATTTCCATAAAAATCAGGCAACGACGACTGAGGAAACAATAGGCCCTCAAACAATAATTCATGGCAGTTGCCGGTACCTGTGAAAAGTACATACAGAGATTAACCGATTTGTATTTAACAACAAATTATATCAAAGAATAGTGCTTCACCGAAAACTTTTCAGAATCTAGTCGTAGTTTGCGGCGCTACAGTTCGAAATCGTTCTGAAAGGTCACTTAAACACTCGAAGGTGTACAGCGCGAATACGGCGACGAATGAGGTAATAATCAAACCTTCTTTTTATGCCAGAACATGCATGATAGGTAGGTTCTCGAAAGCTTTCAAAATTTCATTAAATTGAGCAACAAAATGTTGTTGGAAACAACGTTAATACAAAAGGTCACATCGATGCATTTCTTTCCTACTCTTTATCGGCTTACACGGATGCAAATGTTTTTTATCTATTTATTAACGTTTAAGCCTTTGTACCCTGCAGCAAATGCTACCAGTTCCAAACTGTGCTTTCCAATACTAGTTCCGCGTCACTTTATCCGAAGGACAATTGGCGAATTGACCACTTAATGCCTTACGTTACCATCAACGAGTTAATGGACTAGCTATTCCTTCCAGTCGAATAACGATCCAGTTTCGAAATGTTTTTTGCCAAATTTAATTGTGGCAAAACTTTAATTTTTTTTAGGTTAGGTTAGATTTTGTGGTGGACAAAAATAATAGTTGAACATTGAAAACCAGAGTATTCTCTGCTGAAAACTGACGTTTTTTCGAACTTCGAATCGAGATCGAAAATTGATAAGTAAGCCTTTAATGATATTAAGGACAACTATTGACAGAAGAAAGTTACTCTAAAATGCAGACGGTTGGTAAAGGGGAGGGGGGGGGGGGTTGTTAAGGGGTGAAATACTCTTAGAATACTTTATTATGTTATTGCGAAAGTTGCGTTGCCCCCAACGACTCGCCCGTCCATCGATTTTCAGTGTTTTAAGTTTTTGTTGCAACTATAATTATTTACTAGAAGCGTTTATCACTGTTCTTGTTGTTTGTGGGTTGTGGTGTTTTGCCTCGTTATCTCGCAGTTGCAAATATTCGAGCCGCGACTGGCGACGGGCTCGCGAGTTGCTTGTAGAGAATTCTTCACACGCTGCGATGAACGATAGCGTTTATATTCTATGACTAAAGACGTAATTTTTCAATTGTGCATAACTTGTTATTACGTCATATACGCTGGTTTATACGCGATTACCAATCCCGCCGCCCGCCGCCCATTCCCCACATCAACACCTTCACAAACTGCACGGTGCAACGAGTAGAATGTGTCTCTCCGGAGAGAGAGAGAGTTTTTGTTTATTCTTAACCGTGGGAGTTTTTCTGTCAAAACTTACAATTGCTCAGTATTTCTCTGTGTTTTTTTTTTTTCTTCAGAGTCAACAGAGTCTTCTTCCGTACGACTTTTTGAAGAGAGTTCCATCGTGAGACCGCAAACAATTTTGTTTGTAATTCGGCAAAGTTTATTTCCGAAAATCAAAAACTCGTAGAATCGTAGCCGTAATCGAAATTGTGGTACTTCTCACTTTCAACTTGTTGATCTCACGCTATTTTCGCAACAAAAAAAACACCGAAATATACGATATTTTAATTTAAAGTAAAAAAATGTCAAATCTAGTCAAAATGTTCCGAAACACCATCCTCTTGAAGACATCAGAAAATCAGAAATGTTAACTATTCAATTTTAAGAATTTTGATGAAACTTAAAATAACGAATAACGAAAATCTTCTGAGGTTAAACATTTTAATAAATATAGTAGCACACATTATATTGAATTGTTTAGAAAAGGGAACACCTACCCACTTAATTGTATACTTTTTCTCTACATCTCTCTTTTTATTACCCTTACATTTTTCATTTCTTTCTGTTTCTCTTTTACAAATCAAACATTGAAGTTGCAGTTAACAACTGTTTTGACAACGCACTGCATTGGCATCAACGAACTGCATTATTTCAAAGTTTTCATTCACTTTGTTGCATATTTTTAGGCCGATTTGGAAACTATTGCCAACGAGTATGAATAAACGAGAAACACAAAAATTATAAATACAGTGAAGTCCCGCATAACCAGCTCTCTCAAGGAAATACCGAAAGGTCGAAATTTTTAACAAAACTTTTAACATTCGCTTCAATGCTCCAAAAACCAAAACAAACACTAAAACAAATTTCCAGTGTTCAGCTTTTTTATTCATGTTATTACTTTCTTTGTTTCCAATAAAGCGAATTTAAAATTATTGTACGGTACGATATTTTGAGAGTACTACGAGTACGTGAGGCAAGAAATAAAACAATAAACCATGCAGTAACTAAAAGCTAAACCTTATGACTACGAAAAAGCACAATAAATTATTAAAATCTTCAAAATAGTTTGCATGAAGTCGAACAATCCAAGTTATTGTAAATACAGTATCCTTGGTTTAGCCTGATAAGTGTTCTCTGTCTGTATGTCTCCGTCTGTCTGTCGAAGATAATTATAACAAAATTCATCATATTCATATTTTAATCAAAAATAATCACAAAATCACGTGATAAAGAAGCTTTAGACAATCATAATCACATTAAAAAGAGCAATCTTTAAAGGATCGTTTGTAGTGTTGGTTGAAGTCCAACACAGACACGATAATAATCCGGTGCGACGATTATGTGGCCCACTTCTGACACTATACGCACTCACAGCTGTCTTACTCTAGCGAGATTAACTGGTAGGTATGTATGTACTTACAAATAGCTCTACACACGGCCTGCCGGGCCAAAGGTACTCTTGGGATGCGACTACGTCGCAACCACGTCGTTAACTTAAAACTGTTCTTAACCAAAGCTTATAATGCTAAAAGGTTTTTACATTGCTTTTGGGATGCCACTGGACCGATTTGGTACAATTTTGATTGCTTTTTAAGTAGCTTTAAATGATGATATCTCTATTCTGTTTTCTAGAACTAGGGCGATTTTCTACCTGTCTGGTCTCAAAAAGTACATTTGAGATGTTTGGAAACTACAAACTATGGGTACACTGAATTGTTGAAGCGTTGACAACTCTCCATATTATATATACTGTAGATACTAGGTTTCGGTGCGAAGTTTCTTCATTTTTCAACTGCGATCGGCGGCGAACTCGGCCTGGAATTCCAAAATACTGACGTAGGTCCCGGTGAAGAAGCCAATCAAACCGAAACTGATGAGCCCGAAGTTCTTCCACAGTCGCCAATTGAAGCGACCGTAGCCCGGGTCTTCGCGGTAGACCGCCAACTCAATAATCGAAGGGATTATCAAGCCGAGCATACTCAAGCAAACGGCACCGATTAGCGAGATGAATGGCCCCAGATTCGGAAAACTCGCTGCAACGGCCCCACAAACCATCTGCGGCAAAGTAAAGCAAGAAAATAGAAAGAGATGAAGAGATGAGAGATATATAACACCGCTCGCTGGAAATACGATGCCAAATACTTACCACAAGAAACATACGCAAGCCGTACTCGCTTATGTTCTGGCGATCGACGGAGATCTTGTCCTTGAAGCCATCCCAAATAATACTAATCGGCACGTGGAATTGCAATGTGAAGGTCAGGAAGATCGCCACGCCTATCATCAGTTTTACGACCTGCGCCCACCTGCCAAAAGAGAGAGAGTAAGTAAGCAACTGAGCACGTGTACGTAATCGCCCAGTATGGGGGGTGATAGAACCCCCCCCTCCCCCACCCCTAAACAATTACTCACACATCCTCCACCGGCAGATTGAGCGTAATGCTGCCCTGGGTCTTCGATCCGTATTTCCAGTAGCCAAAGAAGCCGATGAACGTGTACAGCGTGATGACCATGCCCATTCCGAGACTCAGCACCGACGGACAGCCGATGAAATGCTTCGGATGCTTCATGTCGTTCTCGAGCGACATCACCACACCGATGCCCTCCAGGGCGAAGATGACGGTGCCGAAGAACAGGGGCCACTTGGTCACATCGGCAACGTCGTTTTGGGTCTCGTTTTGCGGGAAATCGGAGAATATGAACTTGCACGTTATGATGATGCCGATGAACATCAAAATGTTGGCGATCATGGAAAACGGAGTCAGGTACTTCAGATTGCGCACCAGGCACATGAACATCAACGGAACGGTGAAGATGAGGATCCACATCGGAACCGAAATGACCACGATGCGATGATAGTCCATCACCTGTTTCACATTGGTACCGACAAACACGAGGTAGATGCAGCAACAGCCGAGCAAGTCGGCCACCAGGAAGGCATCCACTAAGAAGCGTATAAACCGGGACCAGCGATTCAAATGGGGCGGCCCATCCAGAAAGGCTTGCTCGGCCACGTCGGCGTATCTCATCTTCGGAATGCGGCGCCGGTGGCACAAGATGTGGGCGCATTTCACCAGAATATGCACGCAGTACGTACAGACGATGCCGACCAAGAGTGTGGCGAACAGACCGAGCCACAGGCCGGCGTTAAGAAAGGCCAAAGGCATGGCCAAAATGCCGGATCCAAGCGAACCCTTGAGAAGGTGCATAAAAGTTTCGAAGTCACTACAAAAATAACAATAAAAAAAATATTTTATTTAAATAAGATACGAGAAAATGGATAGAGAACGTATGTATGTACATAACGTCTCTAATAACTTTTAATATAAAAATAATAATGAAAAATGAAATTCGAAAGAGTTCTAGAACCGCTTTTCGATATTCCTAATTAATTGCGGCGTGTTGGGGGGCTTGCTTCCTCAAAAAGGGGTTGTGCTAGTCTCTTACGTTACGTTACATTTCGTTACTGTAGCAATTCATAAGGTAAGTTCTTTCAGTCAGTTTTTGCACCTATAATTCTGCACCTTATAAGCCACGATGAATTTTCAATTTCAAATTTTTTTAAGAGTTCCGGTTCGTCCATTTCGAGACGATCAGATGGTTTGGGCATATCACAAGCCCAAGGATATCTTGCATAAGGATCGTGGCTTATAAGGTGCTCTTGACATAAGAATTCTGACCGAAAGAAAGAACTTCCAACATATTTGTACGAAAACATAAAATGTCTGCCTTCGTTAATAGATTTATTAAGCTCGTACATACAAATATTTCGATATAAACAGTTTGAACAGAAATATTTGAAAACAATACGAAAAAGTTGACTGTAGTAATTTCAACTGGTGTGAAGTTAGCACTTTTTTTTGCAGAATCGTTTTTCAGTGACGTTTGTTGAAGACTTCGTTTCGAGAGCAATAGGGTTGCCATATAAGCGCCAAATAAATATAATTTCCAATATGAAGTAAGAAAACCTTTGACACGAACCTTATTAGCAGATCTTTTCGCCAGAAATTATGCTCCTTAATTTTTTTTCTTTTAGCTATATTTTCTCTTCGGAGAAAGTATGCTCCAGCACTTTCTGATTTAAAAAAAAAGTTGTAGATGATTTTTTACTAAAACAAATTTTATAGGATAGAGAAGGCTGCCAGCTAACATCCTCCAGACCGCACCTCTTCTTCTCGCTAGATATTATTCTTTTTCTTTTGGTTTCAAAAAAAAGTACTAACTTCACACCAGTCTAATTTCATGACAAAAGGGTTAATTAATTACAGTATATACATACATATATTCATATGTACATACATACATACATATGATATGTGCATTTGTATGTATGTACTTTTAGTGTGATCTAAGTCGAGCAAGCGATTTTTTGGCTTATGGCCAACATAAAAAATGTTCCCAATTAAAAATTGGCATCACATGCTTGACATTGCATTTTCGAACGGTGCAAACGATGCAAACGGTGCAAACGGTGCAAAGTATGTAAATGATATGAGCATTACAGTGCAGTAAACGGTACCTTGTACCTGTCAACGCTTGGGCATCCTATGGAGATATACATAGTCGTACTATGCAAAATTTGTATGCACTTCCGGGCAAAATGTCACTGTTACACTTTGTCGTACGAGTACATACATACATACATACGTCTGTGGCAAATACCACCGAAATGTGTGAAGAAATAAACCGCAGCCTCTATTTCTACATTTTCTGAAGATCCTTTCAGATCTTATACGTATATACTATAGGTAGAAAAAGCTTAGGTTTTCTTTTGGTGAAACCGAAAACAACAATAATTCTGGAACTCATCCTAAAATCTCGCTAAATATCGACCAATATCGACCGTTAAATTTCAAAACGCTTGCAAATCGTTCGAGCGGTATTGAAAGCTATTTGTTTTCTACTTACGATGTTGGATGCGCGATTCCACGATGCTCGAAGGGATTATAGTTCGCCTCCTCGTCGGCGCCGCCCTTCCTGCGTGGCAGCACCAGCGGCAGCGTGGAGCCGGCCACCTGCTGGGCGGGCACGTCCACCATATCCGAGCTGATGAATCTGTTCGGAGAGGTATACATTTCAAACATAGTCGCTGACGAATCGTTAGCAATATTTTTATACATTTCGACAACGATCACTTTTTTCGCTTCTTAGCTCGTCACAAAAGTAAGACCACGACTTGCGAAAAAAGGAACCGATTCAAAAAGTAAACCGACAATAGATTAAATAAAGCAAGAGCCTAAGATCGACCGATCAATCGGCACCGCTACAATAAACCTTTAAACGCGCACAAGGTTTTTATAAGAAAAAACGCAAGAACATACTTTGATTGAGCGGAAGCCGTATGGTTCCTGGGAACGTGGACCGTTTGCTTCTCTGTGCCATAGCCCGGTGCAACTGTTGGTATTTTCTGCAAAGAAGAAGATTTTGAAATAATTAAGTCATTTTCATTCAGCACACATACGCAAATGTATGTATGTATAAGTGTTTACGTGTGTGTATGAGAGAGAGAAAGAGAGAGAGAGAGAGAGAGAGCTCAACCACGCACAAAAAAAAAATCTGTAAAGTCTCTGAAGGAATTTCATTTTTATTTTTAATTTTTGTTTTCAATTCGGTTAATGCGCGAATTAACAAATCATTCTACTTTCTTCGAGTGTATGTGAGCATGAGATTGTGTGCGTGCGTCACCAATCCAAAGAAAAAAAAAAAAAAAAAAAAAAAAAAATTAAAAATAATTTTCCATGCTCGAGCCAAATTTCGAGCATTTTTTCATTCAAAACAGATTTTTTTTTTTAGTCTTCCGAATACTGCTCTTTTCGTCCAAAACGGTTTTTTTCGCGCCCGTTGTTTATAAACACTCTTCCGCTGTCACAGGCGACACAGGGGCGGCGGCACAAGCCGAGACGAGCCGAGATGAGGCCGGCAGTGAAAAACATTCTAGTAAATTTCAATAACACAAAATACACAATACAAACAAAGGTTTCTTATCAGAATTGACAAATTAATTATACAAATTGAAAAAATTTATGTATACCTATTTAGATAATACAATAGATTCAAATAGAAGAAAATGCTTTTTAAAAAAATCCATATGTCAGTACTTTTTGTATTGTGTTGGGATCTGATATTCGGATCTTCTTTTTTAAGTTAAAAAGTTAATCAATATCAATATAAAGCGATTAATTTTTATTAATTTTATTTTTTAATTTTAATTTAGTCATTTATAATTTTTCTTCTATAAACAGAATGTTAACTCTTAGTTAAGAAGTTTACTTGAAAGACTTAACCGACGACAAGAATAATCTGGTGATGCAAAGACAAGACTTATTCTTCTTTGGGGGTCTCGTTTGAAGCGTTTGAAGATAAAATATCTCGTTTTTCCCACAAGTGTTGTCATTTTGAATTTCCCGTTATTTATGACCTGTCAACATACAACGGTCAAGTGTTGTGATGACATTTGACATGTAAAAAAAACCGGAGAAATGTAGTGAAAATTTACTACAAAAATTCATGCTGAAAATGCCCGAATAAGATCGAGCGTGATTAAGCGGGATAAAGTAATTTTGAGTGGTGATGAGCTCGGTTGAAAACTTTTTTTTTTTAAGACTGCGCTCTCTTAATAAAGTAGTCTCGCTGACTTCAGTCGCGTCCCATGAACACGAGCTGAGGACGTCGCTGTCTGACGCCTCGTAAAAAGGATTTGACAGCTCGTAAATTCTAATTTTTTTTTGGTACTGGAAGCCCGCGAGCTGCTGTGGATGGGCCCTCCAAGAAGCCCTCAAGAAATTGCGAATGCGGATGGGTTCGTTCGATTTTATGTCGTTGTGGTTTTCTTTTTGGGTGCTTACAACCTCTCTTTTTCCTAACAAGTTCTTTAATTTTTCAACAATTAAAGTAATTTTAATTGCATACACCAAATACCAAAAGAAGACACTGACAAACTTTTCCATATTCTTCTCGAGGTATGACCGACCACTGTGTATGGATGGAGCTTCCTCCCAAGTGTCCATCCAGCCTATGTCTATCTTCACCGGACACGGACACCGCTCAGCGAACTATAAATCATCAGTTTCAGTTAGCTCTATATTCATATGATCCAACTGTCCGCCCACTAGACAATAAATATATGTATGTATTTTCACAGACAACTGTTTTCTCCATTAAAATCGAAAATGAAAAATCTTTCTTTGCCTGTGATTTTTAATTTTTGAAAATAACTTGGCCAACGACAAACACTCACTCACTCACACACGCACACCCGCACACACAATCAGTGAGAAAAACACTTTTGGCTCACGCACACGAACAGATTAAGGTCTCAGATTTTCTTGAGTCGATTCAAGTTCAGCAGCAACAACAACAACAACAACAACAACAAGCTTCGTGATAATAAAATGCGATCGTAAAATTTTCGAATGCTTACCGAAAATAAAAAAACCACGAGCTGCACAGACGCGGAAACTGTGCCGAAACTGAGCGCAGGTTATTTTCACGAGACTTTCATGACTTCACTTCTCAGTCCTACTGCGAGCGATCGAGACTCAGAGCACAAGAATTTTTCTAAATTTTATGAAGGAGGTTTTTGTAGAAGTATGTATGGAGACAACTCTATCTCCTGAAGAGAGCATTCGAAGAGAGAGAAAGAAAGAGAAGCATTCTAGAAAGTTGGGAAAATTGAAAATGAAAAAGTTCAAAAATTTATTCATAACGAAAAATTATGCGATAATAATGTTACGCATTTGGGATGAGGCTAAGACGGGGACGTGTGCCGAAAAAAGTAGAGACAAACCTCGAGCTTTCTACACATAATATTTCGGAAAAGTAAAAATCGCTTTACAAAAATATTTCTATAGCTATCGGAAAACGAAAAAATAATTGAAAGGATTTATTTTTGAAAAATTATATTAATAAGTATTTTACTTATTCTTTATTTTAAATCTATAAACTGTCTATTAATCAGTATATAATATAAGTATACTTATACTTAATAAGTATATACTTATATAATATAACTGTATATATAATTATATTAATAAGTATGTCACTTATTCTTGCTTTCTTTTAAGTTTATAAACTGTTATGCAATTCTTCACAAAACGCTTAAAACGGATGCTTTCAGCCTTCTTCTGCAAATTCTCTTTTTGCGACTCTTTTCTCATCCGTTTGAAAGCGTTTTGACAAAACTCTTCATTACAGGATGTTTAGAAAGCAGGAATACAGCAAAAATTATAGCAGAACAGTCCTATCCACAAGAAATTATTAAAATGTTTATACACAATTTGCGATAAAGCTGAGACGTAACGTAAAAATTCTTCGCCTTGAGAATGACAACTGATTCCGGCGACCTTGTTTTTGTCCAACAAGATGAATTCAAAGTCGCAAAAAGAGAACTTGCACAAGGCTGCACTCAACTATCGGTCACTATTCGCACAAACGGTCCACTTTAACAACCAGACCATCGAATTGATGGACAAATAAAATGGGTGGAGCAAAGTAGACCGTTGAAGGAAACAAATTTTTAGCCCTTTTCTACAGGAATTAATCGTACTCTTCTCTCGGAATAGACTCTTTATTCCGTTTACGTATAAACCGAATCCGAAGCCATTTTTTTTTGTTTGTCACTTACAGCGACTGCATCGGGGCCATTGGCCGCCAAACGAAGCGCCACTTCTGCTGACTTTGCTGCAGGCGGTCCTCCTCCTCTTCCTTTCAAGGACATCCTCAAGTGGCCGCGTCCTGGATTGAATTCTGAAACGTCTGTCTCGTGCGCGGGAACCGCTGGCGAAACGCTAAGTTTCCGCAGAGGCAACGTTTTGCCAGCAGCGAACGTTTTTAATTCGTGTTCTATTCGTCGCGGCGGTAGCGAAGACTTTGAAGAGCTCAGCTTGACTAATTTTACCAACTACCAATGATCGCTTACGACGACAACAACAACAACAACTAAGCGTCATATAGGTACAGCAGTTGTTGTTGTCGTGGACTGTATGCAAAAAAAAACTGAAAAAACTGAAAAAAAACTACGAACAGATTTTTATAAAGAACAAACGCGCTTTAGTGCAACACACGCGATGCGGCCCAAAGTACCCGAAGCGTGAACGATGGCGGACGATATTGCGATGCGATCTAAAGGACACTCTCTGGACGATGGAAGCACCGCACTTAGTATAGAGTTTGTAGAGAAGCGAAATCAGAGCGAGAGTGCAGTAACCTGCCTTCCGGAAGTCCCGTCGTCAACTGCAGAAGAGCACCAAAAAAGTGCAACGTTTGTGCAGCGTTTTTAGACGCTGTCCAAAAATGCTTAAAATGTACTACCGACGTTTTCCCAAAAAACAATCACGAACCGCAACGTTATCGACGACATCGCGATGTCTTCAAACTACACAAAAACATTCCGATTTTTTTTTTTTCATTTTTCGTTCGCGTTTGGTTTTTGTTCTCATTTTTTGCGATCATTTTTGGTACGTCAAATGTACCAAAGAGCTAAATTAAAATCTCGCTGTACTTAGCCCGCTTTTGCCCCCCGAAAATCATGACACGTACAGTATGCCCTCAATAAATTGTGCATCCAGTGGAAGCCATTATTTATTAGCCATTGATTTATTAAGTAAAATACAAAAAATTTATGTAAAAACATTTTTTCGAATATTAATAAATTAGGTTTTCTTTAAATTTCAAGCAATGAAGGGAAATAATTTCTTAGACTTTACTTAATTTAGAATTATTAGAATTATTTACTATTATTATTATTATTTAGAATTAGTCCAAAGCAATAAACAACTGTTTAAAAACAAAACAGATCGCACAAATTATTTCATTTTATTATTTAAAATAAAAGCTGGTCAAAAAGAAAATACACACGAGAAACAATTGTTTGGAAAGACGTCATACGATAAAATAAATTTCGTCTCTTTGTTCATCAATATTTTGATTAACTCGCAAACAAGAAGAGAGAGAGAGAGAGAGAGAGAGATGTTTTTAGATAGTCGGTATCACAATGAATAAATACATAAATCGACACTAAAATTTCGGTTTAATTTTTCAACTCTTCCAAATTTTATCAGCAGTTGAAATGCTGAAGTTTTATTTTTTCGAAAAAAAAATCTCGACTTTTCAACTTTTAAAAATATTCTAATGACCGTGAGGTTTCAAATTCTAACTGGAAAAGCTTAGCTTTTATGTCGAATAATGCGCTTGTTTTTCAACTAAAAAAACCACGTTTCAACCAAAACGGTTGGATTTCTCTTGTTGTGTAAAATCTTTAACTAAATTCTAATCAAATAGAATTGTAAACTCTTAGAACGCACTTGAAACGAGCTGAAATTGAACGCAGAGATGAAATTTTAATTCTAAAAGGAAGAATTTTTAAGTTGAAGCTTTTGACTCTCAAGTTCTTTACTAAATTCATGGCCGTTTGTAACTAAGTTGAATAAATGTTCGTCTTTTAGGCAGAGCAGCCAGATTCGATCGCCAAATCCAAGTAACCGGTTCAGTTTCTAATAATAATATCACATCACTGATGCTTGAACCAGCTGATGATGATCAAAATGTAATCGAATGATGACAAATTTGCTGCAGCAATGAGAAATAATCAATAGTATTCGCTGATCACATTGTGGTATCTTCTCCCCCGCCTTCATCCCTCAGACAACCCTTAACCGAATCTGGGCACATTCACAAGTAAAGATGTAAATGGTGTGTGTGTGTTTATTTATTGGCCACATTCCTAACCAGGTACAAACAGCGCCCTCACCAAAAGCCACAGCAACAACGCAGGCAACAAACAGCAATTAATTAAATAAAAAACGCCGGCGTCAGTGATTGGACATCATTATTCGATGGCAATCTCCTCCGATTAATCTCAAACAAGGACAACTGATGCAACAATATCGCGCAAAAACTTTAACTTGAGTAAAATAAAATTATCGTATTAAAAAATTAGGAGTTAAACACTCTCCCCAACAGTGCACTCGGCAATGGAGCACAGTGGTCGCGGTTTACTACAGAGAATATTAGAAAAAAAAATAAAAAAAAAAACTTTTTTTTAAAGTAAAAAAAACTTATTTAAGATGACAAATTCATAGTTGTCTTGTATTAAAAGAAATTCTTGTATTAAAAATAAAAAATTTTAAATCAAAAAGGAACATATTAATTATACAAAAATTTTATTACATATTAATATTAACATTACATATTAATTATACAAAGTTTTAAAATTCTGTAAAAAAAAGTATTTGTATTTGTTCCTATTTTCTTTCCTATTTTGTTCCTATCTTCCTATGTTCTAGTATTTTTTTCTATTTTCGAAATTATACTGCCCTGCTAAACGAAAGTGCTGTACGTACAATACAAAACAGCTTTTGCGTAAAAGCAACAATATTTCCACTCGTTATGGCACATACGCCGTTTTTCTCATTAAAAAAATTAGTTTTTAAATATTTATTTACTTAAAAACCAAATACAATGAATATTATTTCATTTTTTACAACGTAATTAATTCTTGTTTTTGATTAAATTTTTTCTCATCAATTTTATCCCTTCATTGATTGAATAATCATAAACTGAAAGACGTTAAATTTTTATGGCATACTATCGTACTACCGACCACTGTCAACACACAGCAACTAAAGTGGCGCTTGCTGTGTTTCCTATTTAGGTAACTACGTAAGCAGAAGAGGCCGAACAATCGGCACTCGAATACACAAACACACACACACCCACCCACACACATACACACACTTGGCAAGCCGTTTTGGCATCCCTGCAGAAAAAAAGGCAACTAGTGCACATAACAAATAGTTGTGGAACTATAGGAACTGCAGTAGCCACCGAACTAGTGCAAAGGAAATGCAGAAAGTGTATAATACTTTGTTGAAACTTGTTCTATTTTTACATATAGTTTTTTCAAATAATGCCAAGATGAGAAAATAAATTGTAAATTCAAAAATGATATATTAGTTTCTATAATAACATCGTCGCGCAAGTTCTGATGCGAAGTAAGTATAATATTGCAGAGAGAAATAAATGAATAAATTAATAATAAAAAATTATTATTATTCCGGTCCAACAAATGAAGAAACGACATTTCAAAAAAGGAAAATCAAATGAAATCTTAATGGAATAAAATGTAAATGTAATCTTAACTAAATTAAATGTAAACGAAATGTTAATGAGATAGAATGTAAATAAAATCTTAATGAAATTAAATGTTAATAACATAAAATGAATTTGAAATTTTAATGAAATGAAAGTTAAATTAAATAAAAATGGAACAAAAAGTAAATCACGTCTACAAGAAACTTATAAAGGAGATTAGTAAAAATTCATGAAAAATTCAATTAGTTCCGAAGGGTGAATTTTATAACTAGTGCAACACCGATACGATAATTCACTAGTTACAAAAAGTTTTGAGATGCACTAGTTTTTTTTTTTATATTTTTCGAGACTAGTTTGGTCACTAAAAAAAGAAAAGTTCTAGTTCGGCAACTAGTGCAAAGGTAATGCAGAAAGGGTTATTTTGTACCCTCCAATAACATCTACATTGAAAATTTACGAGTTCTCTCCACGTGAAGTAGATTGACGTGGAACTAGTAGTGATCCACAGGAACTAGTAAAATCGATAGTTCTCTACTAGTGGACTTTTTTGCAGGGATACGAGTATGAGCGTTGCCTGCTGGATGGGCTTACGATTAGTTAACGTAATGATTGGCATACTCGTACATGCACCCATGCTTATACGTATACTTATACGAGTACGTACGTAAGTAACCACCTCAAGGTAATTTACATAATTTGCAAAACATTCTTTTGGTGTGTGTTAGTGTGTGATGGAAATATTAGTGGCGGAAATGGGATGATCCCCGGGTGTTCTCAATTTGGATAATACTGAATACTCGTACATGCCGCGCCATTACTCAACCACCGATTACTTGACCCCTGAATTAAATGTAATAAAAATATTTTCGTTGATAAAAAAAGTGCTCAATTCGACGCAAATTCAATCTGCACCTTTTATCAATTATCACGTAATTGATCTGACAGCTAATGGCAGAGTTTCGCAGCCGCTGTGCCGTGGCACAGTAGTCTAACGCAGGGCGGTGATCTTCGCTGCGCCGCAATAGTTTTCTGGGAATAAAAAAAAACAGTCAAACGAAAAAAAAAATAAAACAAAATAAAATAAACTAAAATAAAATGCTGTAAAGAAAGAAGCAAATGCTATGGTTGTTCTTTCTTTGCGGAGCTTTGGTTTATGGTATTAAAGCATGACTAAAACGGGCGCTATCAAATGATTCGGAACGTTGAAAAATGGTTAGCTTTTGTATGTACATAGACAACTTCCCTCCAAAAGCCTCTGTCAGTTCGCAGTGACCAAACAATTAAATGTCCCATTATTATCTTTCTCCCAATTTCTGATACAATTTTTTCCAATCTCAAGGTCAGTTATTTAAAGAAATTAATTGAAAACACGACGACGAAATTTGGAAAAGATGATTTTTGTGTTGTTCTTCTGCAATATCATCAAATTTAATTGAAGAGAATTCTTGTGGAGACTTTTTATCAATTGCGCAAAAATGTGTCATGAAAGCTAAATCAATAGCACTAGTATTCCCTTCTTTTTGAGTTCATTTGTATTCTTTAACAACGTTAAAATCATATTTGAACTTAATTGACAGACAGAGACTGACAGAAAGGAACCACAAAATTTCAATTTATCTAGGAGTGTTTATTTTTCCATAACTTTGTTTTTGTTGTGGCATTGCAGCGAACGGAGTGGCTGCGTAACATTTATGAAATTTACTTTTAGGAACGAGGAACGATCAGTAACGAGTCTTCGCTTCTTAAACCAAAGTGATTATACAAAATACGGCCATCAAAAAATTATTTTTGTAGAAAATTACAAACATTGTGGAAAACGGAACATTAGGAATTTAAAGCTCAGCCCGTATGGGATGGTCCAGGGTTTTCCCGGGCTACTAGTAAGGGTAAGGCGTTGTACCGAGAGCAGCAGATAGCGTTATAGCGAGGTATATTATGCTTACGTGGGCGTATGTTAGGCCCCTCTCAACGTGGCTGCTATTTGTTTACAACTTTTAGTTCTGATATCAGAATCCATGAATTTACGCAAAATAAAGACACCTTTCTGAAGAGTATAAAGACACCTATAAAGACACCTTTCTGGACATTATTTCAAAAATACTTCGAAATTCTAAAAATTAGAGCTTCTTAAATTTAGATAGTTTAGATAGATGATTTATTTATATTTTATAATAACATTCTCTATTTGAAGAGACTTTAATGCATTTTAACACTATTCTCAAATTATCTATCTTTTCGCTAAATGCTTTTTGATAAGCATCGAAACGTCCACTTTTTACTTTGAAACAGCAACAAAATAACCTCTCGTGGTATACCCGCCCAATTTCGTCGCATTTATGGCCATATATTGTATAACCACCTCATTCAAGAAGTGAAAATTTATTCCTGATCATCTTGCTCCTAAAAGTAAATTTCATAACTCTTACGAAACGACTCGTTCGCTTCTGTAAGCTTTAACGTTATTTGCATGCTTTTGCTTTTGGTTGATTGATACAAATTACTTCTCATTTCTTTACATTTGTTTTTGGCGAGTAAGTTTGTGTGTATGTGTGTGTGTACAAAGGTATGCTTGTGCATATTAAAATTTTTTACCGGGAGTAAACATAAAAACTAATAAAAAATGACGGAAAAAGAGGGAAAATCGCCTTTTTTTTTAATAAATACAAATGCGTCCGTTTATAGGGCTGACTTTCTCAACTCCTAGTACGGATCTACGATCTTTATATCGGATCTTTTCAAGGCCGACTTTACCGTCCAGACTTTATGTCCAGTATAGGTAAAGTATTTCACAACTAAATAATTGCGGATGTGAACAAATAAAAAATCAACAACAATCCTAAAGAAAAACAACTAAAGATTTTAGTACTTAATTACATAACTGTAAAGTGAAAGAGAGAGAGAGAGTGAGAGAAGCTTACTATGTAGACTAGGAATGATCACTTCGTTTTAGTATTTCACAAAACTTTTCCTCTAGCCATTTGTTATCCCTTCCCCCTCAATTTCACATTAAATGCGAAAGTCATTCCGTAGCAGTGACTTAAGGAAAATAACCAACAAAAAACCTCGTTTCGTTCCGTTCGTTTCGATTCCTGACTCTGGCGACATTGACATTGTTCCATTGCTCTATTGCCAGTCTCGAGCAGAGCAAAATACCGATTCCGTTCGCTATTATTCAATGAGTTTTTAAAAATTAAAAAATTCATATATAAATAAATCGAGAAGAAGGTAAAACGGTAAGTCGTTAAGTAAATTGACGGCTGTGGAAACAAAAACAAAATTCTTAATTGGGAGTAGTTCGAACCTTGTAATATCGCTGCTACGAAGGCGCCACGAAACAGTTTCGCAGCAGTCGTAATCCAGAGAACGAGAGTGAGAGAGAGAGGGAGAGGTTAGCGTTTCCGCATCATGAGTGTTGCTTAAAAGCAAAAAAAATGTACTCAGATTTTTCAGCTCCGAACGAATATGAAAAATTTAAAACGCAATTTATGGCAATTATTTACATTAGCCACCAAGTGTTTTTCAACACTTATTAGACGTAACTGAAACAATAGCGAGAATGACAACAACAACAACAAGAACCACATCGCCCATAATGATTTTCTACCAAATAAATTAAGTTGTTACAAATGTGTAACGTGTAACCAAAAGAGCGATATTAATGCGCGTAGCTTGTACGCATATTTGTTCGCGTATACCACAATAATACCACATTGTGGTCGCCACCACAAGGTCGCTTCATATTGCGGAGGGTTGATGAGGGTGGTCAGGTTTCGCTTAGCCACGTTATGTTCGAATAAAAACAAACCGATGCGACTTCGATTTTCAAACAGAGTAAGGCTGAAAAGTTTTGTGTCAGGCTTAAAGATGTCAGTTACTCCAAATATTCTCCCCACTCATATACACCTCACTTTTTCCCCAGACACGCACCACCACTCAATGCCAAAAGAGAGTCAACACAGATATCAACAACAACAACAACACCAACAATGTCGTAAATGAGCTGGAGGAGGAATGTTTATAAACCATTTATTACAAAATACAAATTAGAGAGGCTCTATGAAAAAACGCTCAAATGCCCAAACGCCCATCATCATCTCAAAATCATCTCAGAAGTTTTTGAGAAGAGAAGAAGTAAAAATTTCCGAAAGTAACGAAAGCTTTTTAGCGAACCGCACTCTTCAGTCGTCTCCTAAGACATTAAAATTAATATTAATGCATATTACAATTATTATATTCAAATTACAATGTTTCACCATCTCGATCCAATGTAATTTCAGTATTTTATATTCGTGTATTAAATATGTATACGTAGATCTTTATTGTTAACCGTTCTTTCCACGAATCCTATAAAATCTATTGTACCTACACTTTGGGTACGGTCGGTCTGTGGGTTTGGGGGGTGCGGTGTGGTGAAAAAGCCTCTGGAATTAATTCTAATAATAATTTCTCTGCTATGAATCATTTATTGGTTACTGATAACTTTCGGAACGTTCCTTGATAACGAACATAAATAAACAACGCCCAGCAAAAACTTGAACTTGAAGGCAGCCGCGGTATCGCCTATGGACAGAAAGACAAAAAAGACTACTTAATTTTTTTTTTTTTTTTTTTTTTTTTTTTGTTTGTTTTTGGCAAAACAGAATTCATTGTGTAATGTCTGTGAAAAAGGTAAAATTTTGAATTTTGAAACTTGTATTTTGGTGCGTAATAATTAACCACTAAACACGCGTTATAATTAAAATCTACACTAATAATTCTTTATTATGATGATTTTAGATTAACTTTCTAATATTACAGTTATTACAGTTAACTTTTAAATACTTTTGCACACTTTCAACATTTGAAAGTTCGCATTATTTTTGAACTGTCAACATTCAATTGTCATTGTGTTGTCTGCTAGCAAGAAACCCAGATTTTTAAAATAGTGAAAATTCACAAAAGAAATTATGAAAAAATGTTGGAGAGTTCGTAATATAATCGTACCTACAGATTTTGGTCATGATCGTGAAGGTAGCACCTTCTCGATATTGGCCACTGACGTTCTTTGACGTTGACACAAGAATTGAAGACCAGACAAGACCACGTACTACGTAGTACATTCTTTCGTCGTGTTAACACCTCTTGGTAAAGTATCTTATATTTCCGAAACCGTCAAAAGTGTGTATAAGTATTTTAAAACTAATGTAATCATGGTTTATAGCACAGACCGAGAAAATGTTATGTCCGAGAAGAAATTACACTTTTCCAAAATTGGTTCCAAATTGATATTAACATGCTTATTCACAAACTCACCGAGTCACTTGTCGTCGTCGTGTCTGAAAAGTAATTTTTTGGCACAATTCGTATGCACCAACTCACTTGCTCTAAAAGTGACTTGTGTCATTTTAAGCTTACCTCAGTTGCAATGTGCCCAGGAGGTTTGTGTACTAGATAAAATTTTCAGTGCTAGTAGTACGTACATTGCAGTGGCACGACTAGATGACTTTGAATGTGACTAAAAGGTATTTACAAGTACGACAGCAGACGTCAAAAGGTCTATTTTAAATAGCAAATTACGATGACAGCTGTTTTTAGACGACGTATAAAGCGTGTAAATTTGGAGACACCTAAATTTATTTTCGATTTCTCGAGGTTTTCGGATTATGTATGGGTTTTGTAGGAGAACGAACAGTTAGAGGTTAGGATATCTCGAAAACCTTATATGATACACAAATTGTAGGAATGTCAGATTCAAAATCAGCTTTTCACGATTCTTCAAAAAAACGTTTTCCGTGATTCTTGAAAGTTTTGAAAACTTTTTCAGTCTGCATAAATTTGTGCTTTTCTATTAAAAACTGTAAATTAATAAAAGAGTAAAAATGGCTGTAAATTAAGACAACGGCGGTGTTTCTGTTTGATCAAGCTTAAGCTTAATAAAGAGAGCTTATTTTTTTTTAAAATACAAATACCTCTCATATCCAATATAAATTTTGTTCATTTTTATAAAAAAAATACAAATACAAATTTACTCACAAGGTTGCAAGCAAAGACCTTTTCAAGGCGTTTTCAAAACAGATTCCGTAACACTTCAAAACCTTGTTTTTAGTGAACATTTGGTGATCTGTGGTACATCATAATGGTGGAATACGTTATGGCTATGATGACGAAAGCCATATCGATTCGAACCTTTCCCTTTTTGCCTCGCCATATCGATTCGAATTTAAAAATAGCTATTGTACTTCATTCCTGAGGGACCTTTCGCCTTGGTTTCTCCAATTCTATAGCATTAGATTACGTCATTTAGACCGAGTTATGGCCAATAAATAATTCTCTCGTTCTAATTATATTAATAAGTTTGAATTCGTTTTAAGCGAGTATCTAACGATTCTACCATTCGCGATCGTAACACCTTCCCACAAACCTTATTTTCTAATAAACGCACTACTCAGTAGCGCTTTACACACACACACACACACACACACACCACCTGTGCATACATTATTATATATGTATGGATGTACGTATATATACGTACTACGTCGTCTGTCTCAAAGTCTAAATGAATGACTAAAAATATCGCTAAAAGCAAGACCGAGAGAACTCAACTAAAAAAACTAGAACCCATTCTGTGTGCTAAAAGTGGTGCCGCCGAACAGAGCAGAGCAGACCGTAACTCCAACAACTGAGAGACTCGCACAAAAAGTGCTGATGCCGCAGGTAGACGGTTAGGCAGTCGTGGCGTTACAGCGTTGCGAAGAACAAATTGAGAGACAGCCGGACAGACAGACAGACAGAGAGTCAAAAAAGTAGTGAGTGCCAAACTTCGGTCGGTATAGACAGATCTAAAAGTCGACGCCAAGCAAGACCGACCACGACCAACGACCGATCGCGTGAATTTCGTTCCTACAGAGACCACAGAATCGAAGCGGCGCCGGCGTCCACGTCCGCGTCGTCGGAACGCACAGTGGAAATTTCCATTGCAGTGTTGAAATGTGAGCTAAAGGAATTGACTGAAATGGCGGCGTCGCGAGGGGCACCGTGAGCAAAGAAGAGTGCTTATCGTAAATGACTCGCGAGCTAGTTTGAAGAATTGTTAGTTAAGCACTTTATGGGTTGGACGCGGGGAAGGGGATGGCGCGGCGCGTTTTGTGCGAGAAGGACGCGGAAGGTATGTGTGAGAGGGGTGAGGGGGAGCTTGAGAAATGCAAAAAACCTGGCCGCCAGACGACACAGCCGAAAGTTATCAACAGGAAGTACACGAATAAGTTGTAGACAGTAGGTTTCAGAGGTTAAATCTTGTGTAGTAAAATGTAATTTTATAGCGCTGGGCGTCAAGCACTGAGAGAAAAATAGTTACAGGAAATAATGATACAACAAAAAGATGTTTAATACCATTTTAGAATGAGTACACCGAAGTTATAATGGGTCGGTCTGGCGATCTCTTCACTCTTCGAAAGAATTTCAATAATTTTTTACTTTTAAGAGAGCCCATACTAAAAGACTCTGAGTCTTAGACGTAGAAGTCAAATAAGCTTCAAAATTATACTTCAAAATAATTCTCAATTTCACGGTTTGGTGATCGTGTTAGTGAATGCTTCTTCATGCAAAATTATTCTCTCTCTTTTAGTAAATAAATATAAGAAATTTCAATAATTTTCTACTTTCAAGAGAGCTTATTATAAAAGACTCTGAGTCATAGACGTAGAAGTCTCCAAAAAAGCTCGTTTCGTTTTTGATGGCAATTTTTGATGACACAAAAAAATGTTTAAAAATTGTTTGTTGTTCTGAATGCTTCCTATTATTATAGTGCTATATATTCACAGTACAAGAAACTTTTAAACTATTCAGTTTTGTTTGTTTTACTTACAGTGTATTCCGTTGACGCCAGCGGCGTTCGTGAGTCACTTTTGTGAAAACTCATGCTGTACGCTCGCTCTCCCGTACTTTCACTTGACCCGTAGTGTGTGCTCTTATCCTAAGCTAAGCCAGCAATCCTTAAGAGATACCAGACCAGAACCGAGTAATCGTATTCGTAAACGACCCCGGCGAACAAGCAAAATTGAACAGTACTGTGAAGCGTAAAGATTCAAGCGCGTTCTAAACTGTGTCCTCCACAATCCAGAACTTTCCAAACACACAATAGTACGCACAGGCTGCTCTAAATAATAGCGCGGGACTTGTCGCCGAAGAGTACCACCCCGACCACTTTTGACTCGACTGCAGCAAAACGTGTTAAGGTAAAAATTAAAAAAAAAAAGTCTTAGCTTCTGAACTTTTAATTGAAATTCTTATCAATTGCGTTTAGGACTGACTGCGCTAATCAAATGTTTTGTGAAACAACAGCAGTAAATGATTTTGACCGCGAAGGTTGTACAAACAACTTTGACAGCGTGATGTGAGTCGTCGGCTTTGGAATTCGGAAAAGCAACGAGAGCAGTCAGAAAAAGACAACCGCACTGTTCGGCATTCGAACCAAGAATGCCAACATTGCCGAAGCGTCGAAAATCGAAAACCGCCGAATTGAACGGCACTGTTGGTTTGTTATGGTTGCTGCTGGTGCTGTTGGTGCTGTTCCAGTATGTGCGTGCTGGTATATAACGTACGGCACAGCACATGTAGCTCTCTGTGTAAACGAACGAATAATCGACGTTTAGAAATGTGCTTGCCTTTGTTTGCTGCAGTTGTTGTCGTTGTTGTTGTTGTTGTTAGTGCCTTAGCCGCTCTATCGGCGAGCGGTCTTACGAATGGTGTGTTGATAGTGAGCACTCATATGTATTGTATATACTACACAAGCAATGCTCACAATCAGTTAGTTCTCGAACCCGGCGCGCTTAACGTAACGTTATTGCAACGTAAAGGAACGTAACGTTAATCATCCCAGCAAAGAACCAACCAATTTATATGATCAGTCGTGTCAAATTATTACAAGCAGGTGCCGTTAGTGATGTGTCAAATGTTCTCTCTCTTCTCGCTCTCTCTCTCTCTCTCTCGCTCTGTCTCTCTGACTCCCTGTCTCTCTGACCCTCTATTTCGCACTTTATTAAGAGAAGTGCTATCGATGATCAGCTAAAATGAGAAACTATGATCCATGGTTAATATGACCATTGTTTAACCACGACCTATGATAAACGTGTGACCATTTATTTGTTTCCTCAAAATGGAACATCTACTGATTTCTCTATTGTTTTTATAATAGACTCCATAATAAACTTATAATAAACTCCAAGTTATTATAATTTATAAACTCCATAATTAAAATTTATATATGAAAAATTAGTATTTCTTAAAAAATTAACAAAAAAATGTTATTACCAAAGACACAAACATATTTTTAAGGATTTTCCATATAAAATTCTTTGAGTTTTTAGGCACACTTTACTTTTTTCAGTTATGTTAACTACCTTTCGAGATATTAACACTTAACGTCAAAAACACAAATTTCACAACTCTTCAAAAAATTAAAAAAATTAATTTTCAATTGTCCACCAAAAATTTCCTGTTAAAATTTTGAGCGACTTTTTGAACTTTGTGAACTTCAAGCGACTTTGTGAACTTTTGGCCGCGGCTGCGAAACGATAGTCCACTGTGAGACGCGACTAAAAATTCTGTTCCGAAAAGAAAGAAAAACCCATAACAATATTTATGAAAACATATTTACTAAGATCAGAGGGCTGTAATATTTATTGTTACGCATAATTTTAAGAAAAATCTTTATTAAAAGTCATTGAAATTTGATCTAAGTCATTAGTCTCATTCTAACTCTTCTCATTCTTTTAATTATGAAAGTGGACTTATTTGTAGCCTTAAAAGGTCACCCTTCCTTACAGGTTACACAAAAAATTTCATTAACATACGATAAATAAATCTAATATCTCAAGAGTATAAATATTGCCTGAAACATTTTAAGCTGTGGCATAAAAATATTTATTAATTTGGTAAAAAGCAAACCTTTAAAGATCTCGAAACGCAAAAAGTGGGACTTAGTCCATTGTCATCACAATTAGGGGCACATATAAAGACATTAGTTGATCGACTTAGCGCCCAAGCATTTTAAAGATTTCAGTTTCAAGATTTATACACAAAATACATTACTCTTTTGACGCCTAATGCAACGTTAATCGCGCGCATTCAAGTTTAAACAAGTATAGTTAACGCTAATATGCGCCGAAATACTTCCCTGACTTTCTCAAACAACAACAAAAGTCTTTAGACGCAGCTTTTTAGGATCATAGCGATTATATGTCTATAAAATTGCATTTAGAATTTCTCACTCAATTTGCCAAAAGTTTTGTGGAACCTTATCTCACTGTCCGATAATTCATTAAAGACAAATCGTTAATGAGTCAGTGACGAAATTTCATGAATATAGCTGGTTTGCTGCAAGAACGGCTTAACTGAAAATAATCATATCGGGGCAAAAATAAAGGCTGATGGGTGTCAAAAATACGTTGGATCTAGTGTTAATTGATCGCGTCTCATCATCGAACACATTTGAAAATTATAACATTCCAATCGTTAAAAAAATTACATATTCTGAGTGCTTTTTTTACTTTACTTTGCGAAAGAGAAAATGGATCACCCTGTATCATACATATATTTATATATACATCTATGTATAGTATTCATATAATTCGGAAAAATCGCTAAATACGTCTTTTATTCAAGTGCACCAACTGAATAGTCTGTCTTTTTGTAGTCGCTAACAATCGATCGCACTACATATTTGCATGAAATTGTCCTCAACGATTTGTATGGAGGAGTTGTCGAGATTCATGTGTTTACAATACGACGATGAAATGTCACGCATGATTCATCAATGTTCCATTAAGGACTTCGATTAAAAGAATAGTTAATTTACAATTTAATAAATCAGTCAAAAGTTTTTAGAAATATGAGTATAATCATCTACAAATATTTAAAAAGAATGTAAACGTATTTATGAAATATATGTACTATATATTTATGTACATATCGTATGTGCATACATATATGTATATACTATATTTTGGCAAAATGAGTGAAGAATGCTTTTGTACTACACTCGATTATTGAGCAATTTATGTTAAAATGACATGAAGAGGGGGAGAGAGATAGGGCGAAAAGAAGAATTTTTATTTGTTTTTGACACTCTTCAGTCTCTTCAGTACAAACAGTAATGCCAATATTCATAATTTACATAAACTTAATTTGACTTAATTTTAAAAAGCTCGTGCTTTATTTCAGCGATAACTTGAAATTTCAACATCTCATAAGATTTTAAAGTTAAATATTTGAAATTAAATTTTGAATCACGTACCAGATACGTACATAGAAATTTTTAATTCAATTCTCTCCGTATTCTTAGTTATTTATTACTTTAAAACAATAACTATTTTCAAGTTTTTGTCTAAAATTAAATAAACTAAGTCTTACAAAATATTGACAATATTGACTGTGTACGAGCAGATTGCGTTTTGTCAATATACATAAACACTGACGCACTACTGATAAAGCTTATTCATGCCCTACACTCGAAAAGTATGACATCATAGTTTTTACGAGTATTTATCATTGTTTTCCAGCACAAAAACACAAACGAGGAGGGGGCGGGCTGCAAAAAGGCGAAATCGAGAAAGTTTTTTACTGCAAAATTAAATTTTTTACTGCAATAAAAATAGTGCAGTTCAACATTATCAATTTCGTAGCAATTTCGAGCGGTTCTTCAGAAACTCTGTGAGACGTTTGAGGAAGTTTTTGTAATAAATGTAATTATTTTAATGTAAAGTAATGAATAAATATGATTTGCTCACTCCACCACGTCTGTGCATCTTGTTTTCCAGCTTTACTGTTATCTATTTAAACCCACTTTCAGATTATACAACATTATCAGTTGCATTAAATAAAAAGTCCAGCCGAGTTTTTCTTAATTATGTATAATAATTTACCTAATAAGAATTTGTATGCAAAATATATGGCTACATAGAAAGAGAAAACAAGAGACACACAAAAATGCATAACATGTAGAGTATGCTCAAGTCGACCACGCCTGATTTTACCAAACCGTTTTTACTACATTTCATCATGCCGCATTATTTCTTCATGAACTTATCCTAACTTATTATAGACCACAGCTAAGATGTGAAGTTGTATGTACATATGTATGTATGTGCGAGCATCTACAAACATACGAAACATAAATAAACGTCCCTTCAACGAAACGCAAGACATATGGAATTTTTATGCACACTCCGAGGAATGGAAAAACACTGAGACAATCTGCTGACAAAAATTTCCTTCGCGGTGAATCAGTCGGTCCCGATTTCAGTTAAATTGAATTCAGTTAAATTAAGATATGATCTGTTGTGATTCTCAATCTTCTCATTTTTTAGCAATCAACATAAAACGGTAGAGGTTTGATCAGAATATCTACGAGACTCGATCAAAAGATAGGCGGAATTTTTTTTTCATTTCTTGTAATCAATTCGTCGCCACTGTTGGTTGGCTCTCTTGATACTTTTGGTCTTTGATGTATGAATATGTATGTATGTATGTAATAGTATGTATACTTTTTATAACGCGAGCAAATTTCAGTTTATCAAAAATTAGATTCTTTGAGTGAGTTCAAATACATTTTACTTACATAGAAGCAAGAAATTTTAGAAAAAATGCAAATACATATATTTTTTTAGTATGAAGTTTCGAGCTTTTTTCGGAAACCGGAAAATCCAAAATGGATTGGATTTGATTCTCTGCGGCCTCATTATGGAAATCCCGTTTTTAGGAGAACGAACGGTCATGAAATTCAACACTAATATTCTCTGTCCTGAAGAAAATGAACGCACACAGAAAGGGCGTGCTCCGCCCAAAAGTGCACTATATACTCGTAAAGCTTTTTATTAAGAAACGGAATAGTTTTTTAATATTATTCTGTAATTATTTTCATCGTTTTTATTGGCTTTTAAAGCGGTTTCTATAAAGCAAAGAAACCTTTTTCTTTGTTTACGAGTGTAATAATCAGTAGCTAATATTGCATTTTCTCAATTAATTGATCGACATGATTTACATTGATTTAATAAATAAAAGATTTAATTATTAAAAGTAATTAGTAATTAGAGG
Organism: Conops quadrifasciatus; assembly: GCA_949752815.1. NCBI lineage: Eukaryota > Metazoa > Arthropoda > Insecta > Diptera > Conopidae > Conops > Conops quadrifasciatus. The sequence continues at coordinate 19,646,897 of OX457079.1, forward strand.
TACCATAAGTTGCGACGGTAGAACAAAGTGACTCATTCAAATATTGAAAAACTCATACATTGATACATAAAATAGCTCGGCACGAACTATCCACACGAAACCGAGAATGAGACGGAAAAAATCACGATCAATTGCGTAATTGAATTTTTACGTAAAGGACAGATTACGAGAATCAACCCATCTCAAATCCACTGCAAAATTAGTTCGTCCTGCAATGATTGAAGTAAAAGTGTCGGACAATATGAACGAGAAATAATGAACGTAAAATATCGTTACGAGAAGATTCTCGTTCTTGTCGCCCTGTAGTGATGTCGTATGTATCTAAATAAAATATAAATCAGTGCTTTTTGCAAAACTTTCCAAAATCAATTAAAAAGATTTTGCGTCCAAAAAAGTGATGTACCATATACATACAAAGGTCATGATCAATTAAACTGATTAATTTTGCTGCTTAATGTTAAACAAGTTTGTCTGTCTCAAATACATTCAAAAGGAAAGCCATAAAATTAGAGGGAAAAATGTAAAAATTCAAAAAACTACAAAAATGAACTTGCCCTACAGCGTCCTTGGTACTAAAGGCCAATGGTTAAATCGTGTTGCACGATGATAGCGAAGTCTCTCTGACGACTCGCCTCCTCGCATTCTGCATTCTCAAATCGAGCGGTTTCAGCGAGTTGCTTGCTGCAATTTGATTAGTCAACTTTTATTAAGCCATGCCGAGAAAGATGCTCAGTCGCCGAAAAAGTACGTACGTAACTTGTTCATGCGCCTCGCCACGCTTTCGTGCGACGAAGATGGTGTGAAACACGAACGAACACGCGTACCGATGGCCCTCGTACCGTATGTCCCTCTGTGTGTGCGTATGTGGGCTTAAATTTGTGCGTCAATGCATGCAAATGAAGAATGCGAAAGTTCGTTTATTGATTTTAATTGAAACTGTTTGGAGTTTGTCGAAGATGTCCGCGATGTTGATTAAGGATCGTTGTAGCGAAAACTAAAAACAAGTAATTAAAATTAATGCTCTGATTTTATTGGACAGACGTAGGAATATATGTATGTAATTATGTACATATTTTGTTCAAAGCGCACAAAGGATAAAAGTCTATAAAAACAACTTATATATAATTGTACACTAATTTAATATAGACACAAATTAAATGAAAAATATAATTTTAAAGAACTTTTGTACTTATTTTAATGAAATATACGAATTATTTTTTTTTTATTACCTTATTATTATCTTTTTAACAAAAAAGAGAGGAGTATTCAATTGTCCAAATGTGTTCTGGCATACCAGAATTTTGACGCTTGAGGGTTCTTCGATGCTAATGTAAAAAATGTAGTAGAATGTTAAAAAATTTTAGTAGAATTTCCCTAAAGGGAATTTTCCTTGGTACTTTTAGTACAAACAGTTTTCGCTTGAGTGGATATTTCTATACAATCAATGCGTGTATACTTTTTCAAGAACCTTCAGCGTATACTCCAGACACAAACCATTAGCTTAACCACCATCTCACGCGAAAATTCACCACCAAGATTGATAAAGCAGAGACACAATAAGTGGTAGAAGCTGTTAGCAAAGGCTTATGAGACCTGTATGTAACACATCTGGATGAAAAATTTCAATTTTAAAAATCTATATACATATGTATGTACATATATATAATAATATAAAAATTTAAATTATTTTTCATTAAAAATTTCATTCAAAATGTCCAAATATAAAAATGAGAATGACAGCAACTAAATATTTTACAGACTGTTGTTTCTAGTTGAGCTGAAGTAGCATTGAATTTTTGCGCTCCGTTGAGCGGACCGCAACATGTTGAGTTAGTAAAGCATTCCAGGAAAAAAATACTCAAGAGTTGTGTGCCTGGAATATGCCCATTGAAATTTTCAATGAAAATTAAAATTTCGACCTCACAGTCAATTTCGGTTCCGGTGATCTAAAGAGATGTTGTCATTTAAATAAGCATCAGCAGTTAGTCTAACGTCTACGACTAACACGCTTCTGTGCCTTGAAAATAACTCATTACCGACCGGCCCAGTCATGAATTCACTTTGCAAATGACAGACAGAGTGTGAGTGTTGCGGCGATTGCTATATCGGTATTAATTGCCAACCGGAAAGATTTGTTGCCAAGAGTTATTTATGTAGAAGTATACAATATTAGCGGGTTGCCGGCAAGTCTCAAGTGCAAATGATCTAACGAATGCATTTATCTACCCGTGGAGCAGTAAGTGGATGCGCCACTTACGACGAATTCACACTTTATGGAGCTTTGAATGAATTGGAACAGGAAGAAATCTGTTCATGAACGTGGGAGGAATAATCTTGAATAGATTCATGCGGTAATTAATTATAAAAATTCTAATTGCCGTTTGCAGTTGTTGAATACATCTCATTATTCGGTAAGAGGAGGGGAAGAGGGGAGAAGTCATCAAGCTCTAAAATTATTACAATAACCTTGAAAAGAGCATTTTTTAACGTAAAAGTTTAATAATCAGGTAAAGCATCTTATAAATATTCCGACAGAGATCTCATGAAGGCGGTGGCGAGCTCAATAGAGTAAACTCTGTCTAGAGTAAAAAATTTCTTAACTATGTACATAGATAGATAACTTCCTGAAGAAGAATGCATTTTCTAGCGGCGAGAAAGTACGAGTCTAATGCTAAGTCTAAGTAAAATTTTGTTTCTTTTCATTTAAAACATGCTGAAAGACAAGGAATCTCACTTTCAGAATATTCCGGTCCGGGCGGGATCAACAATGACGGGATCTCTCGAATCTTGGACAATCTCTCTAGTGGTCACCACAACTACTACAAAGATGAATTTATAGGAATTTTAATTCTCCAAGTCAGCTGCATCTTTTCCAGCTGATCTTATCTGGCAAAAAATAATTTTTACAATTTAAAATTAAATAAAAATTCTTTTAATTATGGCTACAAACGCGTATTTGGTCATTATTAATTCTCAGCACGTGTGAGCATCCTTGAAAAGCATGGCCTACATAGTGGCTGAAAGCAAGATCGACATTTGAATTCAAAGCGACAACGTAGCTTGCTACCAAGCGCCTCGTCTATGAATCGGAATGGAATAACGCGGTTATTTTTCCCGCTAAAGTGTTCTCAGTGACGTGTACGTATGTGTGTACATACGTAAAGTAAAAGCCGCTTTACACTATCTGATAAGTCATAAAACTTCTCATATGAGTTTTCAAAATTGACAGCTATAATAGTGTAAAGACATCTATGTACATATATTTCTCAAGACAAAACCAATAAGAGAAAGATACGACTTTTTTGACATTTGGAATTCTATTTTCGTATAATAAATCATAGCGTTTGCATTTTTTCTTTAACATATTGACAGATAACGATTTTTGGTGATTGATTTAATTAATAATATTATTAAAAATATAAATAATGTTTAATAATATAATTAAGAAATTATATTCTTAAGAATATTCTAATTAAGAATATGAATATGGTGAGAGTTTTACTTAGTTTTTTGGCAGAATATCGTACAAGAAAACATAGCAGTGAGAACACGAAAATTAAAAAACGCCAAGATGACTATCTGACTAATCTGACGCATTTTATGAAAACTCATATGAAAAGTCATATGACTTCTCAGGTAGTGTAAAGCAGCTTTAAATTTGTCGTGTAACAAGCGCATTAGTTGTTGGTGGCAAGGACCGACCGGTTTATTCGACCGGTTAATTTCTGATTATGACAAAGCCACCACCTTCATTATGACAAGTGATAAATAATGCAAAAGACGGCAAAGGCGAAAAAAGCTTAAAGCTTAGCTAAATCAAAAAGGGGATTTTCCTTCTCATCATGAAAATGAGAGAATAAGATATGACGACTATAGATTGACATTCGCAATGATCGAAGTTTAATCAGCCTGCTTGAAAATAACACTTGATTATCAGGTTTGTTGTTTTTTGTTGGATTGCAAAGTGCATCTTCGTCATGTCGATGTCATTTTGCTTGACAAATGAATTTCTAAAGTAGCGGAATTTTTTTTTATTCTGCTAAATTTTTTGCATCCTTCTTTTAACTAAACACTTGGCAATCAGTTGTGTGGGTGAGAGTGATGGGTGGGAGAAGAGGGGTTGCAGACGAGAAAAGGGGGTTGGGTTTGATATTGCGCTAATCTAAAATACACGAACTATCGCATACTAAAAGCGAATTCTGTAATTAAAAACTTATCTTTACAAAAAATCAATCAATTAACGTTTTTCTATAGGGCTGTAAGGAATATTTAAACCACATTATGACAACAACAACTTACGCTGCAGGATGATTATAGAACATTAGTGCAATTAACTTCATACGCCTAATGTCAAAAACAATTTTACGACCAAAAAACTACCATCGCAACAAGTTTCAAAGTGATCCCAAGAATATTTTAGTGTCACTCAACATTTTTTCCCGAAAAGCATTCAAGCAAACAAATTCAGAACACTTTAAAATAAAATAATTATTATATGGCGCATTAACTGACAATCTTATATCAGTAAAATCCGTTCACTTTACGTACTCTCGTGTCTCGTATAAACGTTGCTTGTTGGGAACCTGAAGATTTTTACTAAATTCATGACTACTTGAAGTAAACCGACGCCGAACTGACTCATAGAATGATTAGTATTGGGTTTTTATAAAATATCATAAAGAGTAGAGAGTAATATATTTTGCCCCTATCACGATCCACACAAGCAGTAGACATATATACCGCTTTGCACCGCATTTTGCCTAAAGATCTTGACCTACATGCTTATTAGGTACAGTTAGTATCAGAAATGTAGCCACATGACCACCCACAATGCCGTACACTGGCTGATGACACTAGATTGCAGCAAAAATCAACGCAAAATCGATATACATAAACACTAAAACACTAAGATGTAAGAGACGATAAAATCACAGCTGATTTTAGAAATTGTTTCAGACGAATAACGTTTCTTCTTCCGTTGATTTTTGTTTGGAAAGAGGGATATTCTATAAATTCCTCTATAACCAGCATAAAAATCCCAATAAAACCTTAATAAACCGACAGCTTTTAGGGCCAATTGCACAATGTCTGGTTAAGTGCTAAACGGGACGTAAATATTCAAACGTAAATATCTCTGACAAATTGACGTTTAAAAGTCAATTAAAGTTAAGTGCTAACGTTTGAAAGTTAAGTGCTTATCAGCACTTTTGTGATTTGTAGGAGAGATTGGCGTTTAAAAGTCCTGATTAGCACTTAACCATTATGAAGTTATGAAATTGGCCCCTAATGTCATAAAGTAGTTTTGGAGAAAAAAAAACATATCTTAAAACTGATTTTACAATTCCGATCAAAAAATAGAAGCAGAAATGAGGTCCTCTTCTAAATAGTTATTTCTGGTTTGTCTGGAAAACTGACCTCGAGATAATTTTTTTGGGTAATTTTTTTAATATTAAATTTTTTTAATTTTCAGTAATCATTTAAACCTCACTTTTATGACTCCTCTTGTGTATGCTTTTATGTACATAGTTCTCGAAGCGTGTTAGAGCGTAATCGTTGCATAAGTACCATATCATACGATGGTTTTCTGCATTCATAGGGGGTGGGGGAGGGTTCTCAAGACTCAGTTTCTAAGTACTTTTGAGGACAGAAACCCATTATATTCTAGTTAATTTGCTTATCATTCCAGATAACGCTTTAACTTTATGAACGCTTTTATTAATACCTTACTTAATCGAAGTAAAAAGTCCGTCGTCAGACATGAACTGAAGTGGTGCCAGTGTGACCCAGTAGGAACAACGGAACTACAACTAGAAGTAAGCGGTTACAGAATTATAACATAAAATTCTTAAAATACACGCAAGTTTGTTTTTGCACAAGTTCAAAGTATTTAACGCGAATTAATGTACACGATAGGGTTAACACGATTTGGTTGCGTTTTTACGCGGTTTTTATAAATATTTAATTCTCTTTTTACGCGATTTAATTTGATTTAACGCGGTCCCAGAAACGTCAACTTAAAATAATTTTCAGTAAGAAAAACAAACACATTTTTATAACCCAGATTAAAAAGAGACAAATGCCTGATGGATGTTATTGAGCAATAGAGATAAAAGATAAAGTGTTAATTTATACAAATAGAAACAAAAGAAGATTTTTGTTGCGTACAGTAATTGTATTGCTGTGAAGTATACCAAAAGGAAAAAACTAGAGAACATATTTGACATAAATTTTTATCAAAGTTTAAAAATAGAAGCACATTAAAACCGATAAATTCGCATACTTTTATTACATTGTTTTATCTGATTCTTCAAATGTCGAACCGATCTGCTACTTTTGTAAAGGAAAACGTACCGTTTCCTTTTTTACGCGAATTTGCGGGGAAATAATCTATCACAGACAAACAGAAAAACAGAAAAACAGAACTAAACGTATTTATTTGCAATATATAAGCAGAAAACAACTCTGCAAACAATCTACAATCAATTACTATTGTATTGCAATTAAGTATTGTAATTACTTTTTTTAATCAATGAGTGTTATTGTCGACTCAAGTCGACACAATACGGCAAAATTTCAAACCAACAGCTTGACTTTTTCTACTTTTTTCGCAAATAAAAAGTACTTTTTTCGCAAGCTTATGACGCGCTAAATCCGCAAGCGCCCTTGAAATTTTATCACGGCATCAGGCTTTCGAGATAATTTATCCTCAGTATATAAAAACACGATTTTTTTTTGTTTTTTGTGAGTAGATTTGCACAAACTTGGCCTAAAATCAAAATCGATGTCATGTTTTGTCCGATTGTACAAATTATTTGTGTGGTATGCGGCAAAATGGTGTCCCAAAATTTATGTGATCTGTGTCCCAAGATTCTGGTGCGAATTTTTAGAGTTTTACGAAAGTTTCTCTCAGCTTTGTGGAAACTAAAAAGTAGAGATAACTCAAACAGGACCTAAACTAAATTCGGCGCATATAAAAAAATAAAGATTAAATAAGCGCACAGTCGCACTCCGCTATCATTCATGTTTACTCTGCTAGTACTAATTGAACATAAAGTTTGCCCAGATAGAACCTTGTGTGGCGTGAGACCAACGACAGGGTTGTAAAAACTTCGATTTGTGCAAACAAAATTGTGTCGTTTAGGAGCCCCAAAAGATAAAAACTCAAAAACAAAGAAGAATAAGATTACAAGCACCCAAATTTCCATTAGGATCGGTTTTTTTCTGCGGCTTTTGTGAATGGAATATTACACTATTTGGTATAGTTTTGGTGTTACACGCTGTTCATCCAATTTCATCCAGCATAGAGTAACTAATAGATTAAGTAAATATTATCACAATTACCGAATACGTCAAACTGTTTAATTCCGTCACAAGATTTCTTCACAAGAAAAGAAAGATTATTTATATTCCAAAGAAAATTCAATAGAAGAGAGATAACTTCATGTTGTAACATTTGTGATGTCACAAAATCCTAAGCATTCAATGTTTATTGCACATTAACGTTACAGTATCTCGAACACCTCAAGAAGCTCTCATCATCATTGGATCGCATTTGAATTCGGTGCCTTAAAAAAGTTCAATCAAATTTTGTCGGCCTGTGAAGGCCTTTGAAGCTGATCTCTCACAAAACATACTCGTATATTTAGAGTCTCATACGAACGCTAAATTTAAGACTTGTCGCAACATTTCGACGATAATAAACACAACATTTTTACACAATTCTATAAAGTGATAATAAAGCTTACAGCAAAAATTTGGACAAAGATTTTTGAATTGCACAAATTAGTACCACTTCAATCATCGCATCATTATGGTCATCATCATCATCATCATCATTATAATGATTTATTTGGTGTGCAAGAAACAGCGTTTATTTACTTTATTTACGCCGTAATTTTTTTACGTTTTTCTCTACAAAAGAATTCGAATCTAAAGCAAATAAATCTTATATAATGTCGTCTGTATTTGTTTAATTCTTTTCATACATTCTTATCATTACATTAACTCACTCTGTCGGACCAAATGATGTTTGTGACGGACGTCGCTGGAACTGTCGCCATCGTCCTCCAACCGAACTCAGCGTTAATCGACAACTAAATCAAAAAGTTTTCCGTACGACCAATTAAAGGTGAGTTGGTAGATGACTGAATGAATGATAACAATCCAAGCCAATCGGTATTGTTGCTTGTTGGGAGACTCGTTGCGACGGGATCCGTTCGCCCAAAGCCCATCAAAGCTTTACACTTGCGTTACACTTTCGGGGACGACGCTCGAGGGGCGAAGGGTGAGCGAGCACAAGCGTAGTAGCATCTCGTAGCGTAGTAACGTTTCATTGCAAACTGTTGCTTAAAAAATTCTGCTTGTTGTTGTTTTGAATAGCCTTTTCTGCTTGCACTAATGCCGCTTCCGAGAGTTTAAACAATTTCGATATTCGTTGCAGCCGCCGGGAACTCGTTCGGGAAACCGGAAGTTATTGTTTTTGGAATTTGCGAGAAACACAAACAAGCCCTCAATATTGTTATTAGTTTTCCATTTTGATTAGCTTCGTCGTGTAGACAAGAGAGGAGTTCATTGCGACTGATGCGATCGCAGGTAAGCTTGAACAAATTGCACAAGATCCTTGGTCTCCTTGGTGTCTCCTTGGTTTATCCATACCTACACATACGCTTTCTCATTAATGTAATTTCTTTCATGAGCAGTTGATTTCGAAAGCTCTCTCTCTCGCTCTCACAATCCCAATGAATCTCCAATTCTATATCATATATTTTTCGTATTATTCCTGCAGTTCACGTCACGATCGGGCCTGAATCGTATTGACTTGTCCTTAGAAATCATTGATAACAATTTCACACACATTAGCTTATTGTCTTCATTATAAAAAGGCAAAAAAAAAACAGTTAAGTTGTTAAAGTGTTCGAAAATTGTATTCATGATATCTCCAATTGCATGATATTTTTTGAATAGCGAAAAAGTGTCTCATAGCATGAGAAAAACGCAGCTCTTCTATATCGCAGCTCATTTTCATATCATGAAATAGATTTCTTTTCGTTTTTATCGAATATCATATGAATTAATTTTTCATTTTTTATCATATTTAAGATTAAAAATAAGCATTAATTTAAGGACAATACTTGAAAGAACATATGGCGAAGTTTTTTCAACTTTTAATTTAATGCTTTGTCCAACCATTATTGTCCACTTATGTTTAATAAAGTTTGTAATAATAATTTTGACAACTCCACAATAACTATACAATAAACTTGAACTTGAATTTTATTTATTCTAGGCTCAATCCCAATGACAGCATAATAATTTATCAACGGCAATCCCTTTATAATACTAATGTTAGAATCTTAATATAATATGTTTGTTGAGTATACATATAAGTTCTTTTTGCGCGTGATTGCCGTAACGGCTTCAATAAACCTGTTATAAACTTGTTTAAAAGATATGCTGAAATCCGTCAAAGAAGGGAAATGACATCTTAAAGTGATATTGCCCATTCGTATTCGTTAAAATTCCAAACAAAGTCAAGGAACCCTCAAAGAAACGCACACAAACTCGTATTAAATCGCAAGCGCAATCAGATCTAAAACAAGTATTTACACGCTTATTCACAAGCTCACCGAGTCACTTGTCATTGTCGTCTCTGAAAAGTCACTTTTTGGCCGAATTCGTATTCACAAGCTCACTTGTTCTAAAAGTGACTTGTGGCATTTTACGCTTACCTCAGTTGCAATATTTTCCGGAGGTTTTTGTACTAGATAAAATTTTCAGTGCTAGTAGTACGTAGGTACATTGCAGTGGCACGACTAGGTACCTTAAAATGTGACTAAAAGATGTACCTTCTCTACTTTTTGGCGGAACAAACGCTTTAGTATTTCTTTATCTCAAAATCACTCTGTCGAAGTGATGATTACGTATCTCAGGAAGAGTACTTTTATCTCTTTATCACGATTTGTTCGCGAATCCCATTTATTCAATGATCGCTAAAAATATCGCACACCAAAATCTCAGCTCGACAGAGCAATCTTTCAATTAAATATAATTGATAGCTACGGGATGGCAAGTAACTAAGCTCGTAGAGCTAGTGATGAGAAAGTGTATGAATAGTCGTAGGATAGTCGTAGACGAACGGAGGATGGGAAGGTCCGTAGAGAATGAATGCAACGTATCATTGGCGTAACTATTAAGAGTAACTGGACAGTGAACCGAGGACCCAAATATCGATATGTACAGCAGATATCGATCATGTGCAGCAAATTTAATGTAAAATGTGATTACACATGGTATCGAATAAAAAAAATTTTTAAATCGGTCTGATGTACATACCATATGACATGTCTTCAACGAATGGACGGCGAATGTGCTGGTTTCGTCTTTCATTTTTTGCTCTCAGAGAAAAATGATTGAAACGGCACACCTGTTCGACCACGCTTGATCACACCAAAATATTCACGGATAATTCACAAAAAACACTACGAAAGAGAATCTTTCCTTCATAAGTCCCCTTTTAGCTCCTTCCTATTTTAGAAAGCCTTTTTGTTTTGCAACCGTGGTCTAGCTTTTGAGCGCGTTATTCAGGTCTTGAGCTTGATCAAAATTTTGAAGTGATTTCGGTGTTTGTCATTAATTTTGACTCTCTTTAAGTGTTCATTTATTTTTCATATAGGAAAGCAACAAGAAATTAAATTTGTGTCCATCATTTCACCATCGTGTAAGTTCACCTAAACACGGGTACTTATTGATGCACCCAAGTACAGGTGAACTAAAATCTGAAACCACCCCCAAAATTATATACTAGGTTTCTTCGCCAAGCCAGCTTGCATTTATTTATTCGGTGAATTCCAAAATACTGGCATAGCTTCCGGTGAAGAAGCCAATAATTCCGAAAATAATGAGTCCGGCATTTTTCCAAACACGCCACTTGAAGCGTCCGAAGCCCGGATCGTCGTAGTAGACCGCCAACTCAATGATCGCAGGAACTATCAAACCGAGCACGCTCAGGCAGGCGGCACCGACGAGAGAAATGAAAGGGCCCAGATTCGGAAAGGCCACTGCAATGCTGCCACATAATATCTGCAATAAATTAATAAGGATAAACGGTATTTCTCGTATGGCTTCAACGACTCTGGCTTACCACAAAAAAAACTCTTAAGGCGTACTCGCTTATCCTTTGGCGCTCGATGGGCACCTTCCCTTTAATACCACCCCAAATAATTGAAAAGGGCACGTAGAACTGCAGCGTGAATGTAAGGAGGATCGCAGTGACGATTATCAACTTCTCAGCCTGGGCCCAACTGTAAAACGAGGATTGAACACGTAACGCTACCCGTTACGTTACTTACCCGTTCTCCACTGGCACGTTGAGGGTAATGCTGCCCTGTGTCTTCGACCCGTATTTCCAATAGCCGAAAAACCCCATAAAAATGTACAGAATGGTGACCACACCCATTCCGAAATTCAGCACTGATGGACAGCCGATAAAATGGTCCGGATTCTTCATTTCATTTTCGAGTGCCATCACGACACCGATGGCCTCCAGCGCGAAGATGACAGTGCCGAAGTACAGGGGCCATTTCCTCACATCGGCCACAGCGACGCTTTCCGTGTCACCCGGAAAATCGGACAAAATGAATGTGCAGGTTATAGTAATGACGATAAACACACAAATGTTAGCGATGAGGGAAAACGGGTACAAGTGCTTCAAATTGCGCACCAGACACATGAACACCAACGCAGTGGTGAAGATAACGATCCACAGGCGAACGGATATGATCAAAATGTTGTGATAATCCATTACCTGTTTTATGTTGTTACCAGCACACACGAGATAAATGCAGCAGCAGCCGAACAAGTCGATCACCAGGAAGGCATTGACTATAAAACGCATAAACTTGGCCCACCATTGCAGTTTCGGGGGACCAGCCAGAAAAGAGTTTTCGGCAGCTTCGGCGTATGACATCTTTGGGATTTTGAGCCTGTGGTTCATGATGTGTGTACATTTCACCAGAATATGCATGCAGTAGGTGCAGATTATGCTGAATAATCCTGTGGCGAACAGACTGAACCACAAGCCGCCGTTCAGAAAAGCCATTGGCATCGCTAAAGTGCCGGATCCGAGCGAGCCCTTAATAAGGTGGATAAACGTCTCGAAGTCACTATAAAAATAAAATTCTTTCTTAGTGTATAATAAAATATATGGTTGAATGAATTGTTGGACGCGAATGGGCACGATCTAAAAAAACTAAAATGAGATGATCAAATTGAGATTCCTGAGAAGTTGCGGAGAAATACTCATTAGTACTGATTAAGTCAGCGGAAGTGAGAGACTTATTCGCCTTGTAATTTCGAGGACGTGGGTTCGGTTTCGGCCGGACGCTTAAATTTCAACAAGTAGAATATTTTATACGTACGACGTTGGGTGCTGAACACCGCGGTTCTCGAAAGGATTGTATTTCTTTTCCTCCTTCTCCTTCTCCTCCTCCTCCTCAGCACCGCCTCTCCTTCGTGAGCCCAACCAACCAACAAACGGCTTGTAAGCAACTATCTGATGGACGGACATGTCCACCATATCCGGGTTGATCAATCTGTTCGAAGAAGTAAGAGTACATATTTCACACGCGGTCGGAATATTTTTGTACACTTCGACGGGATCCTTTTTCGTTTATATCGACAACGAAAGTCAAAGTAGGAAAGTAGTAGGAAAAAAAATGGCTACCCCCGGAACATCGGGGCACAAATAGCAGACTGCTGAAGAAGTAGAATCACGATTTTCGAAAAAAGTAACCGACAGATGAAATTGTTCTTGAGATCGACCGGATACAATACCAATATTCTAATCTTATTAGGGATTTTTAATGACATACGCAGCAACATATTTTGACTGACCGGAAGCCGTGTGGTCCCTCGAGCCGGGAAACTTTTGCTTCTCTGTACCATAGACCGGTGCAACTGTAGACATATCCTGTGAAAAAGAAACAAGATTCAGATTCAGTATTTCAAAAAGAATCAATTCAATGATCGCTATATGTACATATCTCACGCAAAAAATCTCAGTCCGCAGAGACCAAAGACGAACTAGAACTAGGCCACATCAAGGTGGTAGACAACCCGTGCTACCTTGGATCAGTTTTGCTGGGAGCCCAGTCTAGGAATAGCTCAGTCTCAAACGAAAACTTTAATGAATTGACCCGGCACTTTTAAAAAGCCCGTTAGTACTCACTGTGCCTCTACCGCTGGGAATGCTGGAGTTGTGGCCTTTATGCCTGGCCCCAGTGGTGAAAAAGGTATGGTTGGGGCGAAGAGGATTCCGACCAGGTCGTCAAAAACGGGACAGGCGGCTGATGGGCACAGAAAGACGAACTACAAGACCCGAAGCACGCCCTCAAACTGCGGGACAAACAACGAAAGTTGTTTCCCATGGAAACTACGATCCGAGAAACCATGAATACAGATTAGAGAGCTGCAAAAGCTAGCTTGAAGTCTTGGCGTGGAATCCGTTTTGATTCAGTTGTTTTAAATTCAACAGAAATATTGAAGAGGACCGACAGGACTAAATAAATCACCTTGGTGGAATCCAAATCTCACGGACCTGCGGAAGACGTTTATTCAATTAGGCGAAAACGGTAGACGGTATATAAAAGACAAATTAGAAGGCTAAAGAAGTGTTAAAGTCATGGAAGCGTGAAACGGCATGGAAGTCTTACTGTTCTAACATCTTGAGTACCTCTGAGGCCTCTCGAGTCTAGATTGAGAAAGGTTTAATCCTCTAATCGCAGTAGAAATCCCACTACTAAGAAAGGAGGATAGAACCTGGACCTCTTCAGGGGTTAAGTCACTAGAGTTACTGGTAAATACCCACTTTGGGATAAAAGCTGTACCAGAGGAATGAACGACACTAGCTTTTTTCCTATTTAACAACTGGAATATCTAGTAACAGATAACAGTATAAGTTGGGCGATAGCTAGTTTCAAGCCGTATAAGTCTCCGAGGCTCGACGGGATAATTGATGCGGAGCTACAACGAGCCCTCTGCCTGCGGTATTCGTACCGAAGGCTGGAAAGGGCACACATGATGCCGTTAAGGATCTGCGACTCGTCACTTTTTCATCATTTATGCTTACGGTTTTAGAAAGGATCATTGAATTGTACGTAAGAGGAAAATTATCTTTCTCTCAACATGCGTATCGTGTAGAGAGAGGTCTGTAAAAACTGCATTGCACCCTCTACTTGATGCTGTAGAAAGGTCATTGGTCCTGAGAGAATCTTCTTCTGTGGGATTGAAGAAGCTTTAAATCCTGTATTAAAGCTATTGACAAAATGAGGGCTCTTTCTTCAAAGACCGACTTGTACTAAAGTAAATACAAAGGTAGGCTTTTTTGTGTATTTGAGGAGCACTAAGGTCTACACCGGCTGCTCTGGAGGTACTAATGTGTCTCCGATGAGGTATGCCGATGGCTATCTCTAAGCGTATTCTTATCGAAGATGCTGTCAAATATGCAAATACAAGATGACAGGACTGGTGAACTGGTAATATTGCAAGGCGAAGTCGACTCCAATTTCACCTAAAAAACTCCAGGTCTCCTCTCACTATGTAGAGTGAAATGGCGAAGGGTGATAGGAGGGTCATAACTAGGCAATGCCTCATTGGTATTCAGGCCAAGTGATACATTATTATTAATATACCACTTGTATATTTGAATATTTGAAATTGAATTTCTCCAATCGAAATGAAATAAAAACTTGAGGCAGGCAAAACCAATTCATTGCATTGCAAAAAGTAAGCTATAATATTTTCCATTAATCTGGAAAACCGTCCCTACTGGATTCACATTTTTGCACGATCCACGTTTGTCTCATTGTTGTTGTTTATTAATTTGAAACAAAAAACGTGCTCCAAAGACAGAAACAACATAAAAAGAAACAACGCAATTAAATGTTGTATTAATCTTTACTTTAAAAAATCTTCGAAATTTTCCACGTGAAAAATAATAAGCTCGGTTAACATTCTGGCTTGCATAATGCATACGTACAAGTGTGTTTGTATGTATGTGTATATGTAAGTGTCACGTGCAGAAGTAACAGAAGCACCACAAGCCAACATCGACCAGATTGACACTAGTCAAAACGTAACAATGCACGGAATCATGACACACAAACGAAATGACACACACAAAACGACACGCAAAAATACGAATAAGGACCACACTTACACACACACACACAGATTCCTTCGCTTGTCAAAACTTAAGCGTAGAGATTGAAATATCTTTAATTTTGAATTTTGACTACTGCCAAAAAAGTGTAAAGACGCTGTTGAACAAAATAATATACACGCACACTCAAAAAATAAATATGCACTAAAGTTTTTAATTGTAAAATCATTGAGCACATGATGCTTCCAATTTTTTTTTTGTTTACTGTTTTGTTTTTCATTAGTACAATATCTTTGACATTCGAACATGTAAAATTAATTATTTTTTTATTAAGGCCGGTTTACACGCTCATGTAACAAATTCGTGTTTGATCGCAAGCGCAATCAGACCTAAAACAAATATTTACACGCTTATTCACAAGCTCACAAGAGTCAATTGTCATTGTCGTCTCTGAAAAGTCACTTTTTGGCCGAATTCGTATTCACAAGCTCACTTGTTCTAAAAGTGACTTGTGTCATTTTACGCTGACCTTAGTTGCAATGTGCCCAGGAGGTTTGTGTACTAGATAAAATTTTCAGTGCTAGTAGTACGTACATTGCAGTGGCACGTTTAGGTAACTTTGAATGTGACTAAAAGTTATTCACAAGTACAACAGTCAATGGCAGTCGTCAAAACGTCTATTTTAAGACGACCGCAATTTAGGTGTCGTCTCGTGCTAAAAAGACGGCGTCGTGCTTGTGAATAGCAAAAGACGACAAACGACTGTTTTTAACGACGACGACAGGTAAAAGTGAGCTTGTGAATCAGGGCCTTAAGCTTTACAAAAACCGAGTAAGTGATCTTACTTTTCCAAAGGACAATATGTTTCTTAAAATAGAGGGTGTTCTAAATCGTTGTAATTGTATTGTAACAATACAATGAGTACCAAATTAGGTACCTTCTTTACTGTTTGGAGGAACAAACGCTTCAGTATTTCTTTATCTCAAAATCACTCTGTCAAACTGATGAATACGTTTCTCAGGGCAGTACTTTCATCTCTTGATTATAATTTGTTCATAGATCACATTTATTCAGTGATCGCTAAAAATATCGCACACCAAAATCTCAGCTCGACAGAGCAATCTTTCAATTAAATAAAATTGATAGCTACAGGATGACAAGTAACAGGTCGGCGCAAGTGTTAGACACCGACCAAGCTGAACGTAGAGCTAGTGATGAGAAAGAGTATGAATAGTCGTAGGATAGTCGTAGACGAACGGAGGATGGGAAGGTCCGTAGAGAATAAATGCAACGTATCATTGACGTAACTATTAAGAGTAACTGCTGGTCAGTGAACCGAGGACCCAAATATCGATAAACTGAACCACACTTCAGATCGATTATGTACAACAAATATTATGTAAAATACCTAAAACTACTTACTTACTTACTGTACTTACAAATAGCTCTACATTCTAGGTCTAACCAATACGTAATAGAATTACAAAATCCCGAAAAGACAAAAGCCCGACTTCACAAAATCCCGATTACTTTCTAAATGCCAAAAACGCGACAAATCTTGCCAACAGTTAGAAATTAGCATCTAGAGTCGTTGGTCTTCCTCGCAGAGGTATTCTAGAGCAGAAAAGCTTTGGTACTCGGGTAAATGTTGGACTCACTGAGAGTTTCAATACTTTTATGCGGCCGTATGCCGTTAACGCGGGACACCCTAAATGCAAAAGGGCTTTGGCAACAGAGAAAATGTTGAAATTCCAAAAAAATTTTATCCTGAACTCGTTCTGTAATTTCGGAATTTTTTTTCCTATCGGAGTTTTTTCAGTTTGAGAGTTTGTCGTTTCGGGATTTCGTTACCAAGCCAGTATTATATAATTTTAAATACTGTCTACAGAGGATTTCTTCGTCAAGCCATCTTTCATATACATATATTTATTCGTTGATACGGAATTCTAAAATACTGACATAGCTTCCGCTAACAAGGCCAATAATTCCGAAAATAATGAGTGCGGAATTTTTCCATACACGCCACTTAAAGCGACCGAAGCCCGGATCCTCGTAGTAGACCGCCAACTCAATGATCGCAGGAATTATCAAACCGAGCACGCTCAAGCAGAGGGCACCGACAAGAGAAATGAAAGGGCCCAGATCCGGAAAGGCCACTGCAATGCACCCACATAATATCTGCAATAAATTAATAAGGACAAAAGGTATTTCTCGTATGACTTTAACGACGACTCAGACTAACCACAATTAAAACTCGCAAGCCGTACTCGCTTATCCTTTGACGCTGGGTGGGCACCTTTTCTTTGATACCTGCCCAAACAATGGAAAAGGGCACGTAGAACTGCAGCGTAAACGTTAGAAAGATCGCAATGGCGATCAACACCTTTACAGCCTGGGCCCAACTGTAAAGAGACGATTGAACAGTAAAGCTATAACCCCCTTCAACGCCTGTTACTCACCCGTTTTCCACTGGCACGCTGAGGGTAATGCTGCCCTGTGTCTCCGATCCGTATTTCCAATAACCGAAAAAGCCGAGAAAAGTGTACAGGACAGTGACCACGGCCATTCCGTAATTCAGCACTGATGGACAGCCGATAAAATGGTCCGGATTCTTCATCTCATTTTCGAGTGCCATCACGACACCGATGGCCTCCAGCGCGAAGATGACAGTGCCGAAGAACAGGGGCCATTTCCTCACATCGGCCACAGCGACGTGTTCCGTGTCACCCGGAAAGCCGGAGAAAATGAATGTGCAGGTTATGATGATGCCGATGAACATACAAATGTTAGCGATGAGGGAAAACGGGTACAAGTGCTTCAAATTGCGCACCAGACACATAAACATCAACGGCACGGTGAAGATAACGATCCACAGGCGAACAGATATGATCAAAATGTTGTGATAATCCATTACCTGTTTTACGTTGCGACCAACAAACACGAGGTAAATGCAGCAGCAGCCGAACAAGTCGACCACCAGGAAGGCACTAACTATAAAGCGTATAAACTTGGCCCACCGTTGCAGTTTCGGGGGACCAGCCAGAAAAGAATTTTCGGCAGCTTCGGCGTATGTCATCTTTGGGATTTTGAGCCTGTGCTCCATGATGTGAGTACATTTCACCAAAATATGCACACAGTACGTGCAGATGATGCCGACTAAGATTGTGGCGAGCAGACCGAACCACAAGCCGCCGTTCAGAAAAGCCATTGGCATCGCTAAAATGCCGGATCCAAGCGAGCCCTTCACAAGATGGATAAACGTCTCGAAGTCACTATAAAAATAAAATTCCTTCTTATATGGTTGGATGGATATAGTTATGGTTGGATGGATTTTTAGACGTAAAGTAAAAGACCTTGAAGTAAAAGATCTGTGCAACGGAAATACACAAACACCAACGGATAATGCTAAAAAATGCGCCTGAAAATGGACAAACAGTTTTCAAATAGCTTGCACTTACGATGTTGGATGCTTAACTCCGCGGTTCGCGAAAGGGTTGTATTTCTCTTCCTCCTTTTCCTCAGCACCGCCTCTCGCTCGTGAGCCCAACCAACCAACAAACGGCAGCTGGTAGCTTGTAGCTTTCTGATGGGCGGACACATCCACCATATCCGGGCTGATCAATCTGTTCGAAGAAGTAAGAGTATATATTTCAAACGCAGTCTCACTCTATTTGTACACTTCGACAGGATCCCTTTTTTCGCTTATTTCGATAGCAAAAGTCGAAGTAGTAGTAGTAAAAGTGGCTGGCCCAGGAACCTCAGGGCACAAATAGCAGATTGCTAAAAAAGTAGAACCACGACTTTCGAAAAAAGTAACCCATAGAAGAGATCGATCTTAAGATCAATACCAACATTCTGATATTGATATTATTAACGATATTTTAATGACATACGCAGCAACGTATTTTGACTGCGTGGAAGTCGTGTGGCTCCTCCAACCGTGAAACATTTGCTTCTCTGTACCATAAACCGGTGCAACTGTAGACATTTCCTGTGAAGAAAAAGAAAAACCGAATAAAGTAATTTTATTATTCATTTTGAATATTTTTTTAGCATTCAGGTTCAGTATTTCAGGTTAATTATATATACTCGTATATACATCTACACCCGAGTGGAGGCGAATATTTCCTCCCCTTTTTCATTATGTTACACGAAGTTAGCATTCTACCGTATAAAAGACATATCAAGCCTGGTAGCCGCAGTCAAACTAGACTCTTCTCCTCTCAAGAGCTCTCCGACGAAATGATAGGTAATCATCTCAGGGTAATACTTTCATCTTTTGATCACAAAACGTTCAAAGAATCAATTCTATGATTGCTAAACATATCGCACGCAAAAAATCTCTGCTTTACAGAGAGTAATCTTTCAATTAAATAAAGTTGATAGCTACAGGCTGGCAAATAAGGGCAAGTAACAGGGTGCCGTGAGTGTTTCGGACCGACCGAACTGATTGTAAATCTACAAATGATGAGAAAACCTTGTATGAATGGCCGTAGATAGTTTAGCGAACGGATGATGGGAGAGTCCATAGAGAGCGGATGTAAACGTATACCGAGTCTTTTCATGCGTAAAGCTCCAAATTAAATTAGATTTGATTTAGAAATGAAAGGCAACAGCACAATTTTTGAATGAAAAGATTATCTAAATTCATGGATCTACAAACTATTTTATTTCATTCACATTTCGCATCATTTTCATATTTGAATCTTCTCCTCACAGAAAACGTCTTTTCGCATAGAGAAGAAACTATATGCATCTCTGAAAATGAGGTCCTGAAATATTTATATTTTGAAATATTAATATTTTTTTTTCATTCTCATTTCACACTTTATATAGCGTTTAAGGAATAGAAAGGACTTACAGAAACGTATAACATATAGAGATTCTTTATCACATAAAATTTATACATATATAAACGATTAAAATACGTTTATAGATTTTCATATACAATACGATTTTCCATTTTGATGAAAGATTTTTACATGTCAATAGTATAAAATCAATAAAACATGGTATCGAATAAAAAAACTAATTTTTATATAAAGTAAAAACGCTTTAAAACGAACTAAAAAATTTAACGAAATTTATTCAAAATTTTAAAAAAACACTGCACAATTTTTTCAACATTTCTTAAGACATTTATTGAAAATATTTTTTTTTTTAATTTACGAGTGTCTTTTTTGAAATATCTTTGCTTCATAGTGGGCGTGGATGGTTAGTTTATACTTATAATAACATTGTCTACTAGTTCTGAGTTAAAATTTTGAGTTTCCAACTCATCGGGAAGCTCGTTTAAAATAGATTTCAAAATTTGTAGTGAACATTTTGAGAGGGACCCGATTCTCCCCTTAAAGTGGGCGTGGGTGGTTTGTTTATGGTTTATGTTGCATTGTCATCTAGTTCTGAGCTATGGTTAAAATTTTGCACCTCTAGCTTATCGGAAAATTAGTTTAAAAGCAATTTCAAAATTTTTTTCCGAACACGAAACAATATTTTTATGTTTTTTTCAAAAGCGGGCCCAAATTTTCTGCCTTAAATTGGGTATGGGTTGTTCCATTATGCTTATTATTGCATTGTCATCTATTTCTGAGCTATGGTTAATTTGGAGTCACCAGCCTCTCGGAAAGTTAGTTCGAAATCAATTTCAAAATTTGTACCGAACATGAACAAAAGCGATCTAATAAAAACGTTTTAAAAATAGGATATAGTGTTTTTATACAATGAAGTAATAATGAAGAAAAAATTTTGTATAAATTTTATAACAAAATTGGTGTAATGAATTGGTGTATGTATTTTATTTTGGAATATTTTTTATGTCAAAAATTTTTAGAGTGTACCAACTATGCGATGTTACAACAATAATGAAAACAGAGATAAAAGGCTATAGATACCCATTAACATATGTACATGGAACATTTTATGAATGTTTGAGTATCCCTCAACGGTTTGGTATGAATTCCTGCTGATCACTATAGCAACAAGCAAATTGAACGATCAATTGGCAACAAAAAGTGTGACTTTTAATTAGATAAATAGAATCACAAAATGGAACATTTTAATGGTCCATTATTTTTCGATTCGTTCATACCGATTACCTTCAATTTTCCCTAAAGAATACCGCATGGAATAATACTCGTATGTACTCGTAATACTGTATGCACATATTGTATTGCACAATTTGCCGCGACTAACTTCTTTGTCGAAGAAAAGAGTAGGACGATTAGTTTACGAGTATAATGCCTTAAACACAATTGAAAGCACAAAACAGCAATGAAATGTCAAAATTACTCTCATGAGAATAAAAAAAAAAAATAATCAATATACATATCTATTTATAACATTTTCAGAATGGACCTAGAAGAAAAGCTTAATTCAGGAGACTGCGACCATATAAGAGTACATTTTCAAAAGTTTTTACACCCAAAGTACATAAAATTTATGTGAAACTTCAAACATCTGATCTGGATATGCTGGATGAGTACTCGTAAATACAAAAAAATAATGTGGCTTTTGGTGTATCACAGTAAAAGCTAAAGGTATCACGTACCAGGATCAAAATCCTTATTGTTTGATTGCCAATTTATTAAAGTATGTATTAAAGTATAGTTCAGCGTGGTGATGCCGAGTCAGAAACGGCGAATTCTAGTACTTTGGTTACACTTAACCTTTGATCTAAATGAGGATATGAAAAGACTTGGCCCTGCTACACCCACCTTAAACGTTAAAACACGATCAAGCTTTTAAGAGGAACTTATAAGTACCCATCATGACCAAGTCGAACGCAGAAAGGCTAAAAATGAATTCCTAAACTTTCTCTTTTTAAGTCGTGCTACATTTAAATAACTAAATTCTTTTCAAATCCAATCTTTTACAAACAATTAATTTTATGATTAATATTTAGGTCAAAATCGATAATGTATACGAAAGTCGGTACCGACCTTGCTCAATCAATATAGCTTTGTTTACGGAATTTCTCTAAAAATTGCGAATTCTTTGTTAAAATTTCAGATTAAAAATTAAAACAATTAATCTTAATTAACCCAGTTGCGGGCCAACAAAAACAAACAGAATACGTATAAAATGGTTCCTACGTATATTGATTTTGTGATTAACTCACGAACAGCGAAATTTACTTTATTCATGTGAAATTATGAGCGCGGAAGGGGGAGTCCCAGATGACGGGAATCCAGTCTATTATTTTCGATTTTTTTTTTTTTAAACTGTGTTCATTAATAAAACTGTATAACAAATAACTGGATTTTTTTTTTTTGCCATTGTTTCATTTCGATATCTATTATATTTTGAAAACACAGAAGATTGTGTTTAAAAGTTTCGTCTTTAAATAACACTCAATAGCGCGGTACCGACAAATTTTTTGTTTTAGGTACTTGACTATGATTGATTTTCGCATAATCTCGTTAATCATAATAGTTCACTGCGTCAGTCGGTAGATTTTGATTGAAACTGCTCGACCATGAAATTATTGTAACAAAGTTTAACAATTTTGTCTAAAATACGACACTGTGTTGATTATTTTTATAAAAAATTTGTGTGGGCAATTCGGTTCTGACGTCAGTTAACGATGATTTATTATGTATCTAAACGAAGACTTATTTTTGTTCGTACCTACGCTTTTGAAGAGCTCGTACCTACACTTTTTTGACACAATTCGCAGTTCGGACGTATTTATTGTCAGTGAATTACTTCCGTCGAGTGTGAGACGAATACGCGAAAGTGGCTTTAATGAATGCGATACATACACATACATTTTGAGATTCGTATACCGCGGAACTATAACGAACTTATCAGGTTATAGAGAGGCTTAATCCAGGGTGATATCATTGCGATGTCACCGACATCTTCATGTCAAGAATTAATTCAATTTTTTTTAGGATTTTTGAAATTTTTAAAATTTTGCAACAACACGAGTATTTTATTTTTAATATATGTATGTACTTGAAACTGCTTTCCAAATTTTTATACCCATAAATAATTTACTAATTGTTTAGAAAGTGTCAGAAAGTGTCATCTAGGTCTAGGTCTAAATCGTACAATAACAAAAAGTACAATTATTGTGAATACATAGATTATAGAGGTGCTTACTAAGGAAGGTGCTTACTTAAACTTTAATATCTTTAACTGAAAGGAGAATAGGCGCCACCCGGGGCGACACTTTTTCATCATCGCGTCGACAGATGCAGGTGTAGGGTGTAGAAGCTCCGGCCAGGCCGTAGCTAGCGCTCTTATCTTACCCATCAATTTTCAGTCCCATCAATTTTCGTACTGCTGTGTCGCTGTGGCGACAAAAGCATATCTCTGATGTCAGTAACAAAATCATCTCTCTTTCAAGACGAACGACGACAGAGAGTAAGAAGTCGACGAACTGACGACGGTTGGACGAAAAAAAATAATCAAAAAGTTATTCATCACGTGTCTCAAAATCAGCCGATCTGCGGCTGCATTAATTTACTCTAATTGTATACTCTTAACAGCGGGTCCTCTCTCTTACTCTCTCACCCCTCCTTGCACTCGCCAGCCAATGAGCCCAATTTCCATCAACGATCCTTCAATGGGCAGAAATTACAGGTTTAAGTTTGAGGATTGAACTCATACGCGTCTGTGACTGCGTGGAGATAAAAGAAAACGAAAAAACCAAAAAAAGCAAGTACAAATTTTTTTTCCAGCAAGAAAAGAAAACATGCTTAAATGCTGAACAATTCAATACAAAATGTTTTAAATTGCCATCTTTATGAGATTTGGAAGAAGACGTTAAACGTGAAACAAGACCAAGTCCAGTTACTTCGAGATGGTCCAGTTAAATGTAACCGAAAGCGGTGTACACGGAAAGTATATTTGTCTTGAATCAAGAATTAGCACTCCAACTAAATCATACTTGTAACAATATAACATAATATTTACCATAAGAAACTTTACGTACGATGGTATACAAATACATTGTATCGAACTTTCACAAAGTGCAAAAACAGTTCACCAAAATTTTAATTTTAATTTTGGTGAAGTGCAAATATTGATATTTACTCGTATCATACTTGCATAAAATCAAGTGCAAATCTTGAATTTTGTATTAAAAAATTTTTAATATTTTCTTTTCTATTTAACACATTCGCTACTTGCGTCATGTAAGGTGCCGTAACGTCATTCTAGCGCATACTAGAAAAAATAAGAATACTTAGTAAAACATAATTTAATTATGACCTTTATATTTTCATTCAATTTTGAGAACAATTTTTTTCAAAATGTATACAATTTTCATAAATCAAAACATTCTTATTAATAAGAATTGCATTACATTCAAAATGCAAACTTGTAAATATCTCGAAATAAACAGGAATAGACTTCCAACACTTTCAAAGAAACCGGCTGATATTTATCTCGTATCGGGATCTCGCCCCGACTGAAAAGTCTCTCCCTTTCTCGGATCCAATAAAAAGCAAGAAAATTAAGCGAACACGAAATTGTTCGTCATAAAATCATTATTAATTTATGAACTTTTTCGAAACGCTGTAAAGTTAAAACGTCGATGACACGTGATTTTTTTCTTCTTCTTCTTGCTTTTTTAATAATAATAAAAACAAGTGTAACTAATTCCTAATAAAATCTCTTATTAAGAGATATAACAAACAGCGCATACTATGAATAAAGAATGACTTCACTATGAATTCATCAGAATCCTTTAGAATATTATAATTATACGTTTTTATATTGTAAGAATAATAAAAATATGCCATTAGCGAAAATACTAAATACAAATGAGCTTTAACACATTAAGATTTAATTAAAATTTATATTATTTATAAAAAAAAAATCGAGATTTGATTTTGAACACATTATATTTTATTCGTATTAAGTACTTAAAAGCTTTATTATACAAGTCCCAAGACTTTAGATACATTGGGTTCAAATGAGTCGTGAGTCGTGAGGAATATCTAAATTTATTTCTAAACCGGTTGGTGCACTGACATTAATCAAAGTAACCAATTTGCAAATTAACATTGCACAAAACAACCATAGAGAATTGCAGAATTTTTGCAATAAGACAAAGAACTTTATTACCACGGTAATGAGAAATTTTCTGTACTCGAATAAATAATGAATATATAAATAATAAAATAATAAATAATAAATAATGCTAAAATTACCGAAAATTACCGAACAAGTACCAAAACTTCAGTAACAAATTGCAAATTAACATTGCATAAAACTACCATAGAGAATTGCAGAATTTTTTACAATAAGACAAAGAACTTTATTACCTTTGTAATGAGAATTTTTCTATACTAGAACTTACTTGCTCTAAATAATGCCAAAATAGGCGAAAATGACCGAACAAGTACCAATACTTCAGTAACAAATCGCAAATTAACATTGCACAAAACTACCATAGAGAATTGCAGAATTTTTTGCAATAAGACAAAGAACTTTATTACTACGGTAAAAGGTAATTTTCTGTACTAGAAATTACTTGCTCTAAATAATGCCAAAATGACCGAATTGTCGGCGCACAAGGTTAGAAAATTCTTGCCTTTTACGAATATATCGATGCGGTTAGACACGAGATCCGAGAACAAAACAAGCTTCTTTAGTCAAATCGAAATAAATGGATGTTGTCGACATAAACTCCACCCATTTTCTCATCTGTCATGACGCTTAGGAATTACATACGCTTGAATTCCGAAGAATTTTCCAGGCAGGAAGTATCGTATCGTTTCCTCCGTTAAGAGGAAGTATCGTATGTATATAAAAATTAATTTTGTTTGTCTAACAAAAAAGCTAACAAAAAACAAGCACAACTTAATGGAAGCTTGTAATAAAGGCGGAGTCTAATTAACTAAGTTTAGTATAAAGTAAACAGTATTGTTCCGGGCAACACTTCTTCCATCTTCTTCAAAATTTTTGTATCGTATGCATAAGCTAGTGTTGAGAACAAGAACTGTTAATACGCGTCTCTATCAGGACGACATTGAAAAACTAGTCAAAGCTTTTCAGTTGAGACAAAGACCGATAGCGAGACAATACTTTTTAGTCGAGACGACGAGAAGCAAGAAAACGATAGCAAGCTCTATCACTCGGGAGAAGATCTGAAAACGGAAAAGATGCGATCCAAGAAGCAAATTGCCCAAATCTCAGAAAATCTTGCGTTAACTTAAACAGTTACAGAATTTTCCTGGGACACTGAAGAATCCCTGAAGAAATCCTTGGCCTCTCGCTTCGCGTATCATGTGCCTGCTTTTTTTCCCCTCTACTTCTTCTGCGTCTGCCTCTTCGTCGTGCATTGTAATTTTGTGTATTGTACTCGTATATTGTGCAATATTAATTCACCTGCGGGGCGCTACCTCACATATTTTCATCATAAACTAATTGCCATTAAACTGATTTCAATTTTAATTTTTCGGCTCATGAAGAAAGATATTCGTTGTGTTTTCGCCTCGTCTCGCCTTTGTCTCGTCTCGTATCTAGCGTTATTCAATTGAATTTATTCAATTCTATTCTCACGCAACAGCGGCGCGGCATTTGAAGCACTTTTTGTAATTCTGTTGTTGTTTGTTGTAGCTGCTGCCACTGTCTCTGCGGGGCAGTGGGGCCGGTGTTGTTGTTAAGATCGATGCTGAGGTTTCGTTTGTTGATGCTTGTTATTGTGGCTTTGTATGCTCGTGTCTGCCGCTGCTGCTGCTGCTGTCGCTACCGCTGTGTTCATTCTTTTCGACGGTTTTGGGTCGCAGCTGAAAACTAGTAAAGTACTGAATGTTCGAACGTTGTTTCAGTCGTCGACGCGCGCCCAACACGATCAGTTCGCAACGAACTTTTATGAATAAGTACATGCAACGGTTCGTTATTGCAAAAAAAAACAGCAAAAAAGAGTGTCATTCAAATAAAAAAAAACCAAAACACCTGCACGTCGTGAACTTTTCAATTTGCTGAGCGTTTATAACATTACACTGAGAAAAAAAAACAAAATAAATCTAGTGATAAAAAGTGATGCATTGCCAAAATCTAGAATGAATTTCTTGTACATATAAAAAAAAACATATTCTGAGGTTGTAGTGATATTTTTTAAATTGAATAAAAAAAACAGATCCGGTCGTTTTTTCCCAGTCACAACTGAGGTCAGTTTTTGATTGGTGGGTATTTTTGATTGGCAAACAAATACATAGTCGAGCGATCGATCGATCAATCTGCATTGAGTGAAAATTATTGAGCGTTTATGGCGGAAGTAACAATTCCATAGTGCCGAAGGCATTAACCGAAGGCATAATACGAGTATATAAAAAAAAACTGTATTGGTTTTTTTTCTATTATTTTGTAATCAATCACATATACCGGAAACGGAAATAGAAGGGGAAATAAAACAAAGCAGGTTTTCAAAATGAGCTTGAAAAAATTGAAAATAATATTTTGTGAAACGTTGTTAAATCATTTCTTACCGTGTACACACGTTGTACATTATTTACTCATCAGAAGGTCACTAACTAAACTTTAATGTATATATTCTATTCGATTTATTAAAATACGAGTATTTTCCAATTTTCAATAAATTTTCAGCGAAGTTCACCAACTGTGGTGAAATCTTTGTTTAAATCTTTTATAAGGGGTGAGTGAAATTTGTGCCGGAATGTGACATTACTCGGTTAACATTTTTCTGTTAAAATCAGACTAAGCAGCGAAAATGATCCCAATAATTTACTGTTAACTAAATTTTCTTCCAGTTTGAAGTTAGTTACCTTCGAATTTAACATAGTAAAAGAAATCCTTTATTCTTTCCTACCTTCGTTGCTTCGAGATTTTTAGCTCGACGATGATAGTATGAAACCATTACCTTTAAAAAAAACTGAAAACCTTTCAAAATAATGATCTCAATCGCCGAATCTCAGAATCTAACTGGGTCCATGAGATAATTCTCTTTCAACTCCAAATTTTGTCGCGAAATATGTACAATTAATTGCCAGCAAATATTTTGTACAGAACTCATTCATACTCTGTACTTATTGTACAAGTATGTATATTCGTTGTTGCTTTTAGCCTTCAGTGCTCAAAATTAACCATGTAGAAGAAAGTTGGACTTGGCCTAATCAACTTTCACTCTTCCTTGCCATAACAAGTACTTCATACAGTCACCGCATTTTGGCCTTGTTTCGTCGTAGACTGTGCGAAGGCACATCCATCCATCAAATAAAGCAACAAGTTCTGAGTTGCATTTTTCACAACACAAAACTTCAGTTGAAAATGATTCTTAAAGCACTGAATGAGGAATGCTATCATGGATGGTATCATCATTATACGCATTGATTACAAAAAAAAAAGAGAAAGAGAGAAAATTGTACTTCTCGTAGTCTCTTTTAGTCGAGACTAGATCCGAAAACGGGACATGTCGCTCATATCTCGAAAAAGCTTACTCGTATACACCATTAAGTATAACTCCTGATGCAATGGATGGATCAATTTGGTATTGGTTCGCACCATTATCACATCAACTTACCAACTACAAACAAACAACTACCACTACAACATAAATCTAAATGTAAACCCCGATTTACACGATACTTTGCTCTTATTTACACGATACTTTACTCTTATTTACACTATACTTTTCACTTTTACACGATATTTTTAATGACGGATTTAAAATCGCAAATCTAGGGCATCTTAATAAAGCATTTCATTTTAAATTTCACCTCATTATTTAGCTGTCAATATTCAAGTGTCATTGTAAAATGTTGGAGTGTCGAAAAAGTGAGAATTCAGTACAAAAATGGCGAAAGCATCACGAACATACACCGCCCGTAAAGTTCGTACGCATTTTGATGATGCTTATTTTCTTCTGTCTGCTGTACGTTGATAACAAAAATTGACGTATTTGGGGTTACGAAAATCGAAGAGAAATACATAGTTGGACACTGACGGACTCCATTCACAATGAGTGACAGTTTGGTGCGGTTTTTGGGCTGGCGCGAAATACAGCCGCAATTGTGGTAAAATGTAATACAAAAAATTTCACCAAAAGAATGACCTTTTGTGGAAGGAACCGAAAACATTTGGCAGATATTTTACTGCTGCTGCTAATCTCAGAGCTTGCACTTTGGATTAATATAAAATTAATCACTTTTCACAAAAACATTGCTCTTGTTGAAATACCATATACAACTTCGCCATCTCTTTATACATTGAATTTTTAGGCTTATTTCATTTAAATTGAATTATACGCATTTATATTTGTTTCCTATATCATTTTAAAATTAAAGAGATACAGAGATACAATTTTATCCTCGAAAAGGAATTTCGTCGAAGAGAAGAATGGGTGCAAAAGAGTAGGTTTATCGCCGAAACCGGTTTGTTAGTAAAGCAGCTATGGAGTAGAAAAGCGTCTATCCGTTTCAAAGCGTTAAATATTATTAATAACCAAAACTACAAATACAATAAAAAAAACAACAATTCTTCATAATCACTCTGGTGTCATTCTGGAGAATATTTGAAATTGAATTTCTCAATCAAAATTAAATAAAAAACTTGTCGCAAACAAAACCAATTTATGACATTGCATCGGAAAAAGCGTCCCTACTTGATTTACATTTTTACACGATCCACGGCAGTCTCATGTGTTGTTGTTGTAGTTGCTGTTGATTAGTTTCCAATAATAAACGTGCTCCAAAGACAGAAGCCAAGAAACAACGCAATTAAATGTTGTATTAATCTTTGCTTCAATATAAAATCTTCAAAATTTTCCACGTGGAAAATAATAGCCTCTATTAACTTTCTGGCTTGCATAATGCATACGTACAAGTATGTTTGCATGTACATACATATGTGTATATGTAAGAAGCACGTGCAGAAGTAACAGAAGCACCACAAGTCAACATCGACCAGATTGACACTAGTCAAAACGTTACAATCCATGGAATCATGACACACAAACGAAATGCCACACACAAAACGACACACAAAAATACTTATAAGGACCACACTTACACACACACACACAGATACCTTTGCTTGTCAAAACTTTAGCGTAGAAATAGAAAATTCTTCAATTTTGAATTTTACTGCTGCCAAAAAAAAATGTGTAGAGCCGCTGCTGAACAAAATAATAATATACTCGCACACTCGAAAAATAAATACTAAATTCTAATTTAATTGTAAAATCGTTGAGTACACGATGGCTCAGATTTTTTTTTTGTTTTCTGTTTTTTGCATCAGTACAATACATTCGACATTCGAAAATTATTTACAATATAATTAATTTTCATGTTTTTGCCACTGATTATGATGTGAAATTACTTCTGATGTGAAATATCTCATAAAAATTGTTGAGTGAGAAACTACGAAGACGAGTTTTTCTAATTGCCTGAATTTGTATAGTTTGTGTTTTTTGCACTGTAAAACCTTGTACCCTTTTTCACATTGAATTGCTCGAAGGCGATCTGAAAAGTTTTGTGTATTTGAATAGACTCTTTTAAATTCTTTCACCAATAACAATAAATACATACATTCCTTGTAGAAGGTGCTTAAGGTGCTTACGAGAAGCAGTGGCGTATTTGGGGAGGTCTCTTTCCTCCTGAAAGAAGAAATGAAAAGGAAAAATTCAATGCTTTACTTGACACCTTTTACTATATTTTTCTTAAATGATGTATTTCATTAATTTT
The DNA here is from genome assembly GCA_949752815.1 of Conops quadrifasciatus. NCBI lineage: Eukaryota > Metazoa > Arthropoda > Insecta > Diptera > Conopidae > Conops > Conops quadrifasciatus. The sequence goes on from OX457079.1 coordinate 19,677,710, forward strand.
CGTATTTCATTTAATCAAACAAACATACTAAATTGTCTCATTTGAATTGATTTTGGACCCTCCACCAAACCTACAAATTTTTACCAGAAGCAAAAGATATACATACGTACATAAACTTCATGACTAATAAGCGAGCAAAAGGGCTTCCTCTTAATGTGATTAATATACGCAAATGGTATCAAACCTCTTTATCAAATGTCAAGGTTTCATTACTGTCACTACAACATTTCAAGAAAACAAATAAGAGCGGCTTGGCCGACGCTACTATACTCTACACCCGCGTCTGTCGCATCAATGATAAAAAAGTGAGCGGCTAACTTACGTACATATTTAATTTACGGAGTCATAATTGCGAGTTATGTAGTAACTCTTCTTTAACATCGCCTTTCTCAATAAACATCTTCATATATGATAATATTATTACCATTAAGCCATTACTATTACTATCAATACGGTAAGCTCGACAACGAAATTTGACCTTCATTTCCGGACTAAAAGCTGAGAAATTTAGCTCTAAAACCGAATGTATTTATAATTTACTATAAAAAGCAGGCGTGGCCCTGGTTTTGGCACTGATTTTGCCCATTTTTAAAACCAAACAGGACAAAAATTATTTGTGCCCATTTTGATATCTCTATTCGTTGTCCTAGAATTGTAATTTTCCACAAGCAAACAGACGGACATGGATGGCTAAATGACTGAGGAGGTAATTCTGAGCAAGAATATACAGACTTTTATCTATACCTGCCAGGCCTTCTTTATATACATAAGTGCATCCCTTCGAGTGTAGGGTATAAAAACAACAATGTTTACAAATTCTTTTTATTATTATTTACATTTCGTTTAATGTATTTTAAAAAAACTCGTATTATTTATGATGACGCAAAAAATGTGTGATAAATTGACTTTTGCCACTTCTGGGTTTTAAGTACGGGTATTATTAATAAATAATTATTTAGTGTCACAGAAATTAAATTTAGTGCAAATTCTTTTCACTTAACTTTTGAAATAATATTACAATGTCTTCTGTCATTTTTAATTTTATGACAATACTCGTAGTTTACAAACTAATTTTTTCTGTCAAATAAAAATATTGTATGTCCGACAATATCAAAAACGCTTATTTATAAAACAATTTCTCTTATCACATAATAAATCTTAAAATTACATAAATTCGTGTCTGAAAATACTCGTAATTTGTTTAAAAGTGAATAATTTATTGCTAATGTTTGGCTATAAGAAAAATAATATACTAATTACGAAATACGACACGTAATTTCATTGCATACACACTGAATACAAATTTACTTCCGAATTCGTGAAGATGAAATCAGTTTTGAATCAGTTCGAACTTCGGAAACTGGTTTTCTTGGAAAAATAAGAGTTCATTTAACCTTTGAAGTTCGAAGACTTTTAGAATCACTTAAGATGCATTTAAGAATAATAATTATTAAATTTGGTCAAAAGAAGGCTTCTTCTAAGTTTGCAATTCATTGTTATTCCTTCCTTTCGTTGCGCATTTCTGTAATTTTTCACCAAAAGTGGTTTCGGTTGATTTTTGGTCTGAAAGTTGCTCTCAATGTTGCATTAACATTTTTATTTTACACTTTTTTGGAAGTGTATTGGTTAAATATACATACATACATATTTATAAAAACATAATTTACTAATTTATTTAACTCAAACTGAAGAAATTAAGGCCATTATGAAGCTTATATTAATAGGAAAGTTTAATTAAATTATTTAATAGTAAAATTAACAATACTAAAAAGATAAGAAGTTTACAATTTTCGGCTTAATTAAATAAACAAAAACCGATAAATTAATAAGTATTAATTTAATTTAATAATATTTAATTTCAATCTTGATTTTGATTGAAAAAGCGGAATTAAAATTAAAATCTGCACAGGCGCTCCGAAGTGGTTAAAGAAATGTCGATATGCAAAGGATTAGGTGAAGAAAATCATAACATATCTCAATGAATGGCAAGGGCAGAATCTACTCTCGCCTTAGGAGTGAATATTGACCATCAAAACGGCATAATTAGTTTTTTTAAACAATATTTATTTCCGGTAAAGAATTAGTAGCAACATTGGTGTCACTTACAGGCGGGCTCAACAGGGTAATGGAGGAGGGGAAGGAGGCTCCCCCGAAGAAGTTGCGTAGAATAGACATTATATTTATTAATTAATAAATAGAATCCTAATTCTATTTATACATAGAATCTTAATTCTATTTATTAATACGAAATATAAACCGACATTTGAATACACATTCTTGCTTTATTACATCACTGGAACTGCGCAATTATAGTACGAGTGTGCTTACAAACATGTTTGTATAACAAAAATGTTCCACCTGTGGAAACATCATACATCCATCCCACACATAATGAAAGCACACATACTCGTACAAAGAAATACGAGAGATTTATGTATGTATACGTATACGCACGCACCAACCTCTCTATAAATTATATACGAGTGTACCCGTAAATTCAATGGTCTTTCTTGGCCTTCGCTACATATTCGTAAAAAAAAAGAATGCAACTAAAAATTCAATTTATCTCGTTTAATTAAATCTGAGATCAGGTTGCTGACGCTAAACTAAGCTAAACTGAGTTTAAATTTGATTTAAAAATTGAACGTTCATGAAATGAAATCATTCACTCACAAGAATCAATTGCATAGATTCGCATGATTTCACATAGATTCTAAGCAATGGCACACAGTGGAACAAAAAGGTTATAACAGGGGAAAATATTTTGCCTTTAATTTGGAATTAAAAAGAATTTCATTCCGTAAAATTCTTTTATGCATTTACTGCTTTTGATTTTGATTTTAAAATAACAAACATCCTTGCAGTGAGCTAAAGAAATAGTTTGTGACATCGAAGTAGAGAGTTCGTTTCAATAAGAGGTGTCATTTTAATTTCGCGTGAGGCTCAGTTTTTTCATCTTGGGCTACAAAAATACAAGAAAAATTGTAAACTTGAAATTTTAATTTTTTCTTAATACCAAAATATTACAGGTTATATAAACCTCAGTACGAGGTGTCTCAGAAAAATAATATTGTACAGACACTCTATTTCTTAGAGTCCGAATAAAAAATTAGCTACATTAGCAAAAAATTGTTTACATTAAATCAAAATTACTATTAATTTTTTTATTAATAATAACCACCATTAATTGTTGATGATTATGAATTATTTTTTAAATACATATAATAAAATCGATCGATCATAATCTAATTATGATGATTTTAATTATTTTCTTATAAATTGTATATATAAGAAGTATATTTATTATATATTGTATAAACATATTCCATGCTTGGGAAGATGCAAACTTAAATATTCTACATATTTTTGTAAAATAGAATATTTTCTTAATCATAACATTTTATAAGTTAACAAGAAAGAACAATGCTATCCGTATCTGTTGTACCAAATACAGAGCACGATGTCATTGAATAAAGGCCGATTTTGTGGTAGACCGCTATAGCGTGTGCAGACAAATGAAGACAAGATATTTTTATTGAACTTGACTTTGTTGGGGTGGCGTCTTTTTCTGGCTTTCCTCGCCGAAGTCATCGTTGACGTCGTCGTCGTCGTCGTTGTTGTTGTTGTTGTTGTTTTCATTAATATCACTTATTTCACTTAAAGACAATCTTTTTGCACACAATTTCTTCCTCAACAAATGTGTGCCAACAATTAAGTAATCTCTTTAATTTATTGTCTTAAAGCAAAACATTTTTCGTTGACGGTCTGGCAGCTTATAAACTATATAGTGATAAATGAGTAAGATTTTTTACATAGTTATACAAACATATAGTATATATATATATCGTACGTCATACATACAAAAAGTACATTTACATCACAAGTACATTTTTAGTATACAACAACGTATATACGACAAGCATCGTCGCAAAGTTGAGTCGAATCAGCCGCCGCACAGTGGCCGGTTTTTTGTAATAGCGGTTAAAAATCTATATCTTTTAAACGGGTTAGAATATTTTATTGCGGTTTTTTCTGTTGGATTGGTTTCTCTAGCTTTAATTTGAGACTACAACCATAAAAATTGAATATTCGAAGAGTAACGAATACTCTTCGTTAGTACCATACCTTGACATTTTCCTTTGCATTAGTGTAACTTTGTGTCATAAAACTGGCTAATTTCTTCATTAATATTGGTACCTGATTCTACTAAACGTTCATACTTTTCAATATACAATACCCATCTATGAGTAATTAATTATTTCGAACACTCAAAATATTTGTCCATATATTGAAATATCTTGTACGAAAAAAAAACTTCAAAAAGTACTAGAAAACACACATGACACGTCGAAAGAAAAAACAACAGAAAACATATGAGAAGCGCTTGCAACTTTGCTATAGTGTGATTTTGTGTCATAAAAATGGCTCAAGGTTTTTCAGAGAAAAGTCCAACTTAACGTCAAAAACTATTTGACATATAATTACAACAACTCAAAACAGCTTTAGATTTATATTTGGATTTTTCACGCTCTTTTTTGTCTGATATCAGCAAGTACATCTGACGTTTCCTAAGCTAATTTCTTTCGAAAAGTGGGGAAAATTCTTCCAATTTTCCCATAACCTGGATGGAAACCTGGATAAAACCTGGGATTTCGATTCTGGATGGAAAAAAGCTATACAGTTTATTACAAAAAAAACTCAGCCAATATTTCACTACAAATATATGAAAGAATTTAATAAAATAAGCCGGAACTTAATATCTGAAAAACTGACAGACATATAAATATTTAAATATTGAAACTATATTGAACTGAAAGTTCTAGTTTTGATTGCCTTGTTTATAGTGAAATCACCAAGACAGACCCTTCATTTTTCTACTCCTTAGGTTTTAGGGTTCTCACTTTCGTATGGGCTTACTGATTTTGAAATTGGTGACAGTGAAAAGAACTAGTTTTGGCCGGTATTTTAAAAAATCCGCTACTGTGCGCGGGCAGTAGGCGGTCTGATCGCCAGATTTATGGATCTTTTGGTCTTGGCTTGTGCTAGTCTTTCTGCCTGCTCTCTTTTAGCGCGATCAGTTGTTGCATTTAAATTGAGATGATTTCTTTTTTCTGCCCACTGATGTACTTGTTTGTACATACTAAATATGAATACTCATACTCATTTTGTTGCAAAGGCTAAGCGTGTGACATCTAAAAATGGATAAGTATTGACAATGATAAATTGACAATGATAAAATACAGGCCGCATAGAAACTTCTTCGTATGAAAGCAACAATGGCAACAATGTAAACTAAAATGAAGAATAAATTTAGAATAAAATCAAGAATAAGCCTCAAATGTTTAGGGCTATTCAACAAAAGGCGCCATTTTAAATCAAACGAAAAACACAATGATTTTGTAAAATGTGATGCGGCGATTTTTATTTCAATTGAAAGTACGAAAACTGTGATTAATAACGGAACACTCTGCCAAAACCAGGTCTCGGCTCCTGCACAAATAGTTATGGATTTGATAAAAGTTCTCGCTTGGCGGTAAATTGGGCGCCAACCCATATACCGCACCTTTAACTCATTTTAACTATTTCAATTCGTAGTGCCAAGGTTTCTCAATCTATAAGCCTTCTGGGTTTGACAGTTGAAAAATGACACCTCTTGTTGAAATACGCTATGCACTTCTCATATACTATATAGGGCAATTTTTGACCGTCGATAGAGTATGATCTTGACCTTGATTCCAAAACGAAATTGGGGTTAAATAAATTTTCAAAAAAAAAAACACTGAAATTGGAACATTTGGAAAATGATAAATTTAAACCCAAGAACTCTTATTTCAGCCCTACCCATAATCGTATATTTTCGTTTCAAACTGATCGCTGAATATTTATAATGAGCAGAAATGGCCACAATAATCCAGCGTTCGTTAGCGATTCCGCTGAGAAGAATCCGGTCCGTAAAAGCGCTGCGGAGTTAACGGAAGAGGGCATCAAAGTGTCCAAGGATGCCGACTATAATCCCTATGATCATCGTGTGGTTACGCATCCCACCACGTAAGACAAAAAATCATTTCGATTTGAATAAAAGCTTGCATTTTCGTATTAGTTGAAGCAAAGATTGTGTACTAATAATCTACAGGAATTCGGAGACGCTCTTTCATTTATTGAAAGGTTCTCTAGGGACTGGAATTTTAGCCATGCCGAATGCTTTCCGTAACTCTGGCTACATCACGGGCACCGTGGGCACTGTAGTGATCGGCTTTATATGCACGTATTGCATACATCAGCTAATTAAAGCCGAATACGAGCTTTGCAGACGAAAAAAGGTACTCCCGGGCATAGCTTGTTTTCTCTTTAAAAGCGTTAAATTACTTAATATAACACATTTTATATGTATGTACATATTTCAGGTGGCAAGCATGAATTATCCCACTGTGGCAGAAACAGCCTTGAGTGAGGGGCCTTCTTTCCTCAAACAAATGGCACCTTACATCGGGCACTTGGTCAACATCTTCTTGCTAATCTATCAACTCGGCACCTGCTGTGTGTATGTTGTATTCGTGGCATCCAACATTAAATCGGTAGCCGACTACTACTTGGAAAGTCCCGTTGATGTACGCTTGTGCATGGTGATCATCTTGATGCCGCTCATTCTGATAAACTGGGTTAGTGCCACAATGACTTTATTATTTTCAAGCAGTAACCGCAATCTTTTTATACTCGTTCATGCTACAAGGTGCGTAATTTGAAGTACTTGGCTCCATTCTCAACGCTAGCTAATGCAATCACAATGATTTCCTTTGGCATTATCTGTTACTATATCTTCCGCGAACCGGTTTCAACAGAAGGAAAAGACCCACTCGGTTCGGTGTTCACTTTTCCGCTGTTCTTCGGGACGGTGCTCTTCGCCTTGGAGGCTATCGGCGTCATACTTCCGCTGGAAAACGAAATGAAGGACCCGAAGAAGTTCGGTGGCAGCTGTGGCGTTCTCAATGTGGCCATGGTAGTAATTGTGTTCCTCTACGTAGGCATGGGTCTCTTTGGATATCTTAATTATGGAAATAAGGTCGAGGGCTCCATTACGCTAAATCTGCCGGCAGAAGACATGTACGTAAACTGGAAAACTCTTTTTTTTCGTTTTCATTTTCAAATACATTTTTGCCCTTTTCGAAACAGAATTTCACCATTTCACCTCTTTTTCTTTCCTAATTGACTTTTCTCTTTTCAGTCTGGCTCAGTGTGTGAAAGGCATGTTGGCCTTTGCCATTTATATAACGCATGGTCTGGCCTGTTACGTTGCTATAGACATAACGTGGAATGACTACGTTGCCAATAAGTTAGGACCTCGAAGGCGGAAAGTGTTTTGGGAGTACACTGTACGCACCGGATTGGTCTTGATAACTTGTAAATCAATATATCAAATAATTTCTAAATGTAAAACAATTACAACTAGTACAATTTTACAGTTCTCCTCGCCGTGGCCATTCCGAATCTGGAACTGTTTATTTCGCTTTTTGGTGCTCTGTGCCTTTCGGCTTTAGGCTTAGCTTTTCCAGCTTTGATCCAAATCAGCACTCACTGGTTCCACACGACCGGATTGAGAAAGCTCTGGCTAATTGCTGTGAACTCCCTTCTCATCGTAGTTGGTCTTATGGGCCTGGTCATCGGCACCTACACATCCCTAGCTGAAATCATTGCAACATTCACAAAAAGCCGTTAGAATTTTACCCACGGAAAAAATCTACTTTAAAATAGCGTTTCCATAACATTCCAAATAAGAACTTTAAAGTACGATATGATTTGTAATTTAGAGCCAATATTGATTAAATAATTTATGTAAGATTGTATAATACATATTTTTCAAAATTTCTACTTTTTTCTCTACTTGTCTGTATCATAATTTAGAAACTATTAAAAAAGGATCACAAGAATAAAAAACAATTATGTGATATCTCCTGCTCCTTGTTGAATACTCGTATAACCTATCTTGAGATAATATACGTACGTAACATATGCGTATTTTTATTAAAAAAATCTATTTTAATAGGCATGATTAGTAAATTACGATTACGGCATTTCTCAAAATTTGCCCAACTATTGGGCTATTTAAGTGTGATCATATTTGGGTAGCTGACAACCAAACGGTTATATATATGCACATACATACATGCAAATACGTTTAATAAAAAGCTGGTACAAAAACAAAATTATAAACATTTACGATTGATACGACTATAGTCGTGTGGATCGATAAAATGTTGATTTGGTATTGCCTATCGCAATTGATAAGTTTTCGCAATTTTGAAAAGCACCCTAGCTGTTGGCCTATAAACCATTACAACGGGGGATCGAACTTCGAATTCCGTCACGGCCATTTTGAAAAAGTCTGTTTTAATTGCGAAAAATTCAAAGCAATATTCAATACACCATAAATTTTTTCGAAAAAATTTTTAGGATGTTTTTAAAACAACCCACATCAGTTTCATGTCTTGTTTTAATACCCATCAAGAAAAGAGAAACAATTTATCAGCAGTCATGAAGAAAGTTTCGATTGACAGCAACCGAACGAAAAATCGTCATTTATCAATCACGATTGACAATGACAATACCAAAATTTCACGACACACGACAATAGTCGTTTATCAATCGTTAATTCAAACGATTCACGTAAAAAACGTACATTCAAAGCAAAAATTCAAACGAAAACAACGCCGTCTCCATATTAAAGTGAAATATGTATGTACCTTCGTGACTAGAGCAACGGTAATGCAGTCGAGGGTAATTTTCCTCCTCCAATGACATCTACATTGAAATCAAAATTTGCCAGTTCTCTCCATGTAAAGTAGATTGACACAAAACTAGTAGTGGTCTGCAAGAACTAGTGAAATATATAGTTCTCTACTAGTGAATTTTTCTGCAGGGTTTGGAAGATTTTGCTATTGTGTCAAGAAAACGCTAATGTGTAAAGAGAGTGTCCCATCTCATTATCTCTAGGAACAATTTTTCGTATAATTGATAAACAAATCGTAATTTACTAATCACGAGCTCTTTGCTGACCAGGAAATAATCTCGCAAAAATATCTGTTTGAACTTTTAAATTTTGTACATTATGACAGCAATAAATATCGAAAATAAACTTAAACATTTATTTGATTCAGAAAACTGGAATGTTTATAATCCGGCAATCCTAAATCTTAGCGTTGGGGCACCAGGGACGGATTTACTACAGCACTGTTGTGAAATTTTTCAAAAAGCCACTCTACATTGCATGGTAAGTGGAAGTATGAGCTTATATGCTTCAGTTATTAGCAATCCCTTTCAGAAACATGAAAAGGAATCGAATTCTTCAATGATCTTTCAATATGGGCCAAGTAGTGGAACTTTTGAGGCTCGTTCAGCTATAGCGAATTACTTTACTTCAATGTACGGGAGTGAAGTGAAAAGGTTGGGTGTATTATACATATAGCATATTCTGCTATACTTCTCAGATGCATATACATATACATATGTACATATGTATGCACGGCTAAGGAAATTTTAATTCATCCGAAGTCAATTAGAAAACTTAGCCAACCCTACTTTAAGTGAATAAAAAGAAGATCCGTTATATATACAAGTTCCTCATATACATACATACATATGTGTTCCTAACATATTTTTTACCACCGAGAAGATATCCTTCTTTTGCTGTTGAAACTTCAAGTTAGTAAAACTTTAAAAGTATTTATGAATTACAGCGAAGACGTAATCATAACTTCCGGCGCTACACAAGGTCTGCATTTAATTTTATCCACGTTAATAGACCTCAATGGCTTTGTGTTTGTGGATGAAGTTACTTATATGATTGCTCTTGATGCAATAAAGCAATTTGCAACTTTATCATTAATTCCAGGTAACAACAAAATTCCAATTTAAACAGATGCGCCATTCGAAACTATTCAGAACGGAGGCAATAATTAATTATATTATAATGCTTTTAAAGTTAAACTAAATGACGACGGTGTTGATTTGATTGAACTGGAGCGTATTTTTCAACAGAAACAATTTTGTTCGAAGAGCAAAGAGTTTTGGGCCATGTATTACACCATTCCGATATATCACAATCCAACTGGAATCCTATTTTCAGAAGGTAACAGCAAGCTATGCAAGCACAATATTTAAGAACTTTAATTTTAGCATTAAGTAGTATGAAAGAATATTAATATAATTATATATTCTTTGGTAGTATCCAGGTAGAAAATTGTGTGGCGGACTTCGGTCGCGGGAAATATTAAAACTCTTAGCAAAAAACTACGTTTTCCCTTTTTATTTTAGCTGTTTGTAAAGGGATCATAAAATTGGCGCGTAACTACGACGTGCTTATATGCTGTGATGATGTATACAATATATTACACTACACTACCAGTCAACCACCGAAGCGATTATTTGCTTATGATGACCGCAGAGAAGCTGCATTCCGGGGAAACGTTATTTCCAATTGCAGCTTTTCCAAAATAATCGGACCGGGATTACGATTAGGGTGGCTCGAAGCGCCTGCTCGGATGAAATCACTTCTAGAATCATGGTAAAAACAATAATCAATTATGTCTGTTTAGAGCCTCTACAAATATGTACATTGTTTATCCAATAGCGGAATAGTTCAAAGCGGCGGTTGCTTGAACAATTACATGGCCGGTATTGTAGCCAGTTTATTCCAACTTGGTTTAGCCCAACAACATATTGAACTTATGTACGATTCTTATAAGGAACGCATGTTAGCCACCTGCGAAACCCTTTCCAGAGAATTACCAAAGTCGTGTAGTATGGTGAATTCTCTGGGGGGCTATTTTATATGGATTCGCTTGCCCGCAGATAAAGATGCTAATGATTTTCTACAATTTTGTTTAAAAGAAGAGAGCATATACTTTATACCTGGCTCCAAATTCTCTGTGGATAATTCTTCAAAAAATTGCTTTCGTATTGCAATTGCCTTTCATAGTACGGAGAAACTTGTCGACGGTGCAACTAGACTTTGCGCGGCGTTGAAGAAATATTTAAAGGTGTAATGGCTGGTTATTTGTATTGGAAATAGAAAATATATGACGCAGAAGTCCCCAAATCTCGTTATATAATTAATTTGGGTTCAATGTATAAAAAAGAATTATAAATCTTACCTTACAAACGGGTTTGACTTGAAAAAATTTATTCAAAAAATTTATTTAAAAATTATAGACGTATAAGAGCAACAATAGGACTATATTAATCCCATATTAATATATATTTTCTACAACGCTTGAACGTAACTTGACCACTTGTGGGAGCCATTCAATTGCTAAATCGATGAACTCTAATTTTGTCATTAAATAGTTTAAAGTGTAGAGAAGATTTTAAAGAAGCTGTTATTTTATATTTTTACAGAGTTTAAAAATCTTACTAATCTGGCAACTCCATTTAATTGGTGAGGTGTATATTCATACTTTTCGTACTGAAGATATGAACTGCGAGCTGTCCTGACGGCTGACGGCTACACAGAAGTGAATATGGATATAGCATGTATTGTGATTCAAGGATGAAGGAAAATTTTCTATTCCGGCCTAGTGATTCTTCAAATATGTCGAACTTCAAACAGTCGAACTCGCGAAGATGTGACTTTTGTGCATTGGAAAACTTGAAGTGTCAAAAAATTACGGAAACTCTTTTTGAATTTCAAGGGAAAAATATAACGACTTTGGAAGCATTGGGAATATTCAGAGATGACTTGGTTCCTTTTGACGATATTCAATAACTAATTGTCTCTAAAATCAAGATTATTACAGGTCAATCCTACTCGAGGGAAGGAAGCTCTCATCTGCATCAATTGTGGGGCTGCGTTAAAAAAGTGCTTCTCGTTTACACAACAGATATCAAACGCTCAACGACTACTGCTTGAAAATAGATCAAAGTTAAGCCCCGAAATTGAGCTATCCAGGCTTCATCACTTGGAGAAACATAAGAATATTAAGAGCACTTTTAGACCTCTTCTGCCAAAGAAAGAGCACAATCTAAACCTGCCTTTATTTGTGCCACCTACTAAGTTGCTCCGTACCTACAAATGCCCGGATTGCCCTCAGATTTTTGGTTCATTCCGTCAACTCAAAGTGCACAATGTAACCCACGAATTAGATAACATTAGCATCTGTAAATACTGCTGCAGTCTCGTGGCAAACGCCGAGGCCTTAGAAAATCACAACAATGAGAAGCATGCCGATGGAAAATTTTTATGTCCACCATGCAACAGGGGTTATAAGCAAAAGGGTCATCTCCTTAAGCATATTTTTAATATGCATCAGCGCAACCAACTGATCTACTATTGCTGTTTGTGCCCTCCCCAAGTTTTACCTTCCATGTATGACTCGAAGCTTCAGTTGCAGCAGCATTTCCAGGAGGTTCATCTCCATATGTCGGCTTCTCAAGAAATAGATGAAGTAAAGATAGATATGAACGAGGAATTTCTCGACGAATTTCTCTTGCAAAATGCAAACGATAATTCTTTTCAATTCTCTGAATGGGATGAGCTGGATTTACACCTACCCGACGTCCTTCATATCAACCAACAACCTGATCAAACTCCAAATGCGGAAGCTGTCTATAAATGCCCCAACTGTTATGAACAATTTGTAAATCAAAAAACTCTATTTGTTCATTTAACCCAGCTGCATTCGTTGCAATTTTTGGTATGTAACAAGTGCGACGCAAATTTTCAAAGTCATGAAGAATTGTGGCAACATAAAGTGACACATCGGCTGCAGGATAAACTGCAACCTTCTGACTCAAATTTGTGCAAAATTTGCGATAAGATGTTCAAATCCGCTGCTGCACTTAACTACCATGTCCAGCAACATTCAAAGACCGGTTCGAAGCCACACAAGTGCCCTTATTGTGGAAAACTTTTCCAGACACACAAGAACTTGAAACAGCATTTACGCATTGTTCATACCCAGCTAAAGAAACATATTTGCCAGCTATGTGACAAACAGTTTTCAACTTTAGATCATTTAAGGAAGCATGTTTTAAGCCAACATCAAAATGAACGTAAACATATATGCCAAGTGTGCTCTAAGCGGTTCACTCAGTTGGGACATTTAAAGCAACATTTGGAAATACACACGACCGGAAAGAGAATCCAGTGTAACGACTGTTGTGCAACTTTTTGGCGAAAAATCGATTTGGAGCGACATGTCCTTAAGCATATACAAAACGACAATAAAAATTGATCGTTTTATCACCACCATTAAAACCCGATATCCATATACGATTTTTGTATTTTTCAAATTTCTATTAGTTTATCTCATGATATTTCCTAGAGATTTGGTGCTGAGAGAAATTACGCATATAAAAAGTGGGTATCTTTACTCAGTATTTTATATGGTTACCCATCGTAACAACCCAATACATGTCTCCCATGGGTAAAGGGTAACCGTGTAATACACCTATAACAGGCCGGCATGATTGATTCTATTCAATTCACGCCGCTAGTAATGTGCTTACACAATAATATTAGCCGTGTTTCTTTTATCCCGGGTAAACGCTTCCGAAAAATTTTGTATTGGGAAATATGCGGATAGCCGCTATCCTAAGCGGCAATAGCTATTGGCGCTAAATCAATAAGCAGGGATAGAATACAGTGCGGCCAAATCACAATACGACATTTGTCTTGAATTTGAATATAAATTTTGAGAAATTTGAATAAAAAGATTCGTAGGCGGGGATGATCGTCCAGGCGATAATAAGGGTATACCCTCGACAAAAGAAACACGACTATTATACAGAAAGAGAGCCGCCGCTTCGGTCGTTTATTTAAAATCTAGCAGTAAGCCTTAACTTGTTGCGAAACCTTAACATTTATATAAGGGTTAGTTTGATATATCAAAGTACCCTCAGCGTAAAATTTCGACCTTGTTATGCTATAACCAGAACCAAGGCGGCGATTGGACGAGATGCATCATCGCTGCTATTTGCTTGTGGGCTGCACGAAATCACAGCTGCGATGGTCGCTGACAAACATTGATGTCCACGCTCTTACTCTATTCATTTTTCCTTTATATTCTACCTATTGTTAATATTTACGCAATGCAGTTCTTTTCTGCTTGAAATTTTTTTTCGTTAGCTAGAAAATCGTAGCATTTTGCACCGCTGGCGACTTCTACCGCTGATAAATCATTTTTTCTTGTTCCCCTTAAGCCCAATGTAACTTTTGACATTTATTATTAGAGGTAGATTCCCTACGCCGCGTTGGTTCTTTTTACAGCATTAAAGGGAGTAAACGACAACCTCCAAAAAATGCAAAAATAGGTAGAAATTGGGGTCATATCTAAAATTTCTAAATCCGCCATTACGGTCATTACACCGTAAAAAACTTGTCTACGTCAGAAAATATTTTCGAGCGTTATTGCTCTCATTTTTATTTCTACAAGAACTGCAACTGTGAGAAATCATATGTCATCTATTAAAACGTTAATATAGAGGTCAAATTGCAGAATTTATCTGGTTATAATTCGTGCTTTTAAAATTGTTACTAACATTTCCAAGCATATCTAGCTTGGAAAGTTATCTGCCATGTCTTCTTCTGATGGAGTTAGTGGTATAGCGGAATCGCCGATACGGGGACCTACTCTATCAACTAGCACGTCAAGTTTTGAAGCTTTGGATCCACACGATCCAAACCTCAGTCGTTTAGCGATGAAAATGTTTTCCAAAACTGAGGACTATATCAGTAATGAACTAAATGGGCCATTGGAAGACTACAAACTGCTAGAGGAAATGAACAAAGCAACAATTGCAAAGTACTCCGATATGCGACATATTGCAGAAAACCTAAGTCTTTCGACAAACCAGCTAAGCGAAAAATTTCGGCTCTTGGTAAATATCAACAAATACACTAAAAATATGTGAAGAATTGTAATTCGCAGGTACCATTAATGCAACAAATTGATGAGATCTCTGATACGGTTGACAAATTGGAAGCAGCAGCATACAAATTAGACGCCTACAGTATAGCATTGGAAAATCGAGTTCGATCAGTGCTACAACGAAAGCCATTGACAACACAATAGAATTATAAATACCACTTTATTAAAAACAATGTTGATTTACATCAGCCTAAGATAAGTTTGAAAATTATAGCAATAATATTCAGGAATATCAGAGGAACTGTAATATATTCAGATTAGTATTTTTAATGCACAATTGACACAATGGAATACTTACTTTTAGCTACAGTGCGGATTGAACGTATTAAATTCAATGCTTGGGCTTTAGCTGTTGGTTGTCCAAAATCTGCGCCTGCCTGAGCACCCCAGCCAACTAAATATTCCTTATTGTCATTATTATTTCACGAAATAGGTTTTTTACTTACTCTTAGCCAAGAACCGCTCTTCATGCAACACACAGATTGCATTCAGACACAGCAAGGATGCTTCAATCAAAGTCCATAAGGTAAACATTAGAGTTTTTTCGGAGACCAACCTTGGCGGACGCCTTTTATTTGCCGTGGAGCAGCTTTGACAGTTCTATTGTGAATATTAACTTGAAAAAGGAATTTCTATTTTATAACACGTATGCACGTGAAATTTTCTATGGCATGAAATATATTTTTTTAGACATAGCGGTTGCATTCAGAGCGGTCAAGCCTTGTTGGCTTTTTCTTGCCAGAATAAATCATGTGCTCTGAATACGTTTGCTGAAAAAACAACATTTAAACAACAACAACACTTTATGCCAAATTCCACGTGGCCGCCACACGAGAAGGAAATAAAACACTGAAAATGAGTGACAGAGAAGAAAGTTCTGTCACTTTTTTTGGGATTATAGTCGCAATCAGTAGTTATCTAAACTAAGCCTCCTGATAGTATACCTATTTACATATTTTGCTAACAGCCAGATACACGACATGATTTTATATATATATATATATATGAATTTTATAGAATTTTGTAGATATGATAATAAACATATTAAAAAACTTTTTACATGTAAAACCTCTGCCACAGGTTCGGAAGCACTGCCTTAGGAAATGAAATAGTAAAAGATCAAATTAAGTTTAATCGTTGCTAAGTTCACTTTCATAAGAATTTAACAAGAGCCACCGCAGAATCAGAACATAATAAAATCGCTTTTGTGATTTGGATGGGCATTGTGAACTTTAACAATCGAACTATAAATAAAACTCGGTCGGAAAAACGTGTTGCGTATGTCTCATTTGGGTTTTTAAAAGGAAACAGTTTATTTTCCATTTATAATCACTATAGTTTCTATTCTATTTTTTGGACTCTATGTTCGACTGCGCTTTTTTTGAGTTATTAATGACAAGTGTTATTGAATTCATAAAATTATTGTCGTGAGTTTTTCCACCGTCTGCTAAATGAAGTTTATTCAATTCAATGTTCTCAATTTTGTAACTTTGCATAAAATACTCCTGTAGGACAATTGAGGTTATACGTTTTTATCAGTTGAACTGGACTTCGAAGTTTGCATGGTAAGTTCACATTTTTTTTGTAAGACAATCCTTGCGCTCATTAATTTAAAAAAAATTCATTAAATTAAAACAAACAAACATATTTTAGTAGTTTTATTTTGTCAAAAACTATAAAGGCTGAACTGTAATGTGCAAAGTAAGCACAAAATATATAAAAAACAAGTAGCGTTAACTTCGGCCTGGCCGAAGCTCAAATACCCTACACCCATATCTGTCGAAGTGGTAATAAAAATTGGGCGGGTGAAGCCCACTTTCATTTATTTTACAGACAATAAATTTTCATATATTTACTCATTTACAACACCGATTTTCTCAACAAACACCTCATTACATGGTATGATATATCAGTTTACCATTCCCATTATACAAGTTATTACCATTATACCAGTATACAATTTTTTGTGAGATAGCTTTCACCAATACGGTAAACACGGCAATGAAACTTGAGCTTTAGATCCGGACTACGAGCTGAGAAATTCAGTTCTTAAATTTGATTTAATTAATATTATTAAATAAAAGTAGGTAGGATATCTATCGATATCTCTATCGATATCAAAGAGCATTAAATGGAAATGAATATTCGTGGCAACTTTTATGACGATACTTCTCTCTCGATATTACTCGTTCTCCTGTAATCGTAATTTTTGTCACCAGTGCACTATGGGTGGGAGACCTGGAAAGGTGGCCAAAAGTTCGATTTAAGAGAATTTTGATTTAAATAGCACAATTACGTGTTAATATAAGGTTTTGAGGTTGCTGATTACCATTATGGCATTAATTTTTTTATTGGTTTAAGTCATTCGTCTCATAGTATGTCATGAATTTAGGAATAAAATTTTAGCTTAAAAATCCCTCTAAAAAGAAATTGAACTATAAGCACAGATTAATGCATATTTGCTATAAAAAGTAGGCGTGGCACTAGTCCGGTTTTCCCCATTTTCAATACCAAACAGCGTATGATTACAAAGAATATTCGTACCACATTTCACTTCACGATACCTTTATTCGTTCTCCTGTAATCGGTGTTTCCACAGACGGACGGACGGACATGGCTAAATCGAATCAGGAGGTGATTCTGAGACAAAATATCCATACTTTTCTATACTTGCCACGCTTCCTTTAATGCGTTACAGACGAAAGAACAAAGTGAATATACCCTCATCCCTTCGGGTGTAGGGTATAAATATGTAACCTAAATTGCGCGACAAAACATTCGGCTTATCATTTTTAAACCAACAACAATCTTCTACAGCTCTAATAATCTTATCGCTGCAGCGTCTTCGCTGCAACCCGATTGATAAATTGAGGCAATTTTTCTCACAACGCGATTTTTTCCTATAACGCGGTTAAAAAAAATTTAGTTTTTTCTTTCTGAGTTTATCACATGTTTAAAATTTGACATTGGTTGTTTTGTATGAATTTGTAAGTAAAAAATTAACTCCATTTTTTAATGAAATGGAGCAACGAATTACATAGTTGATTACAGAAATCAAAATAAACGTTTTTTAACAATTCATATCTATAGCCTGCACATTTACACGCTTGGCTACTTCCCGTCTTACATTAGTCGATCTCTTCTAAACCAAATTGACGATAAAAAAACAATACAGAAAAAATTAGGTATTTACGAACACGAATTATACCCGAATGTAGAAATATACAATTCGTGCGTTTTAACTGATGCGTCTTGCCTGAACTCGTGCGTGATTGACTCGTGGGTGTATATCGAATGATAACATAGTTGTCAAGGGATGACGGATATTCGTTCGGAAACTCAAACACATGTAGGATTTATCGAAAGACGGGCAAAGTTTTGTTACTATTTTTTAGGGAAGTTCTTAAATTTTTAAATACATAAATGGAATAGTAAAACAAAACAAATAAATCCTAATCCAAAGATGTTCCCTGCTATTTTCGGCTTATAGTTACCGTTTGACCCTAGCTTCAATTTTTTTTATATTTTTTGTTGTCATTGTTGGCTTTGGCGATGATCTCAACAACGACAAAATTTTTTGTCGCTCTCTTATGGTTTAGGAGTTATAGCCCTTCAAAGTTTCAGATCTCCTAAACTATAACAGATATTCGAATGATATTAGTACCGCTACAAAGCTAATAAAAATGTCAGTTATCTATGTTAAATAACATTTTATATAAAATCGTTTACTTGTGAAGAAAACTTCAATTACAAATTTTTAATACAACTTTTTTTCATTCATTACTTTTTTTCTTTGTAAAATGTATAATTAAGCCATATATGTAATTATTTCAGTATTAAGAAAGCCGAGGTTCTTATCTTTCCAGGCGTATTTTTATTACCAGTGTCGGTTAATGATTTTAGGAGAAAATAGTTCGTTTGCTGATCCACCACGTGATAGCATATAATATATCGTATATCATTTATACTTGAAGTTATAACAATGGATGAAATACAGTATTCATCTTGGCTTCTTGAACGCCTTTCTCTCGGTGAAGTGTACCGCCTACGCGTTGGCAGCAGTACCATTGGCCGACATCCGTCCTCCGTTATAAGAATATTGGGCTCTCAGTACGTTTCACGGCATCATGCACAGATCGAAGTCTCAGAAGAAGATAACTTGATAAGAATTGAAGATTTGGTGAGTGTTTTTTTGTGAATTGCAGCCTTATATATTATATAAACAATTTCTTCTTTCTTTCCAGCAATCTGTAAATGGGATTTTTGTTAATGACGTTCATTACATCCAAAAAAGTGTCACGCTCAAGCCAGGTGATAAAATTGGTATCGGTGTGGTTGTTGATGAAGATGTTGAGAACGTTGACCCGAGGCATCCGGTATTCATTCTTAAATACTCTCCTCTATCTTCGCGAAATGCTTGTAGTAGGACACGACCATGCCCTTTATCGATCAAAGAAATGCGTCTCTCTCGTGCAAGAGTATTAAATAATCCTGCTGAATCTTCAGAAAATAGCAAAGAAGTCGTTCCATCTTCCGTTTGTGATACAGCCAGTACACCTAAGTGCTGCATAGTAATAAGCGATGATGATGATGATGATGAGGACGAGAAGAAGCTAGCAAGCAGCGCCAAAAA
The DNA here is from genome assembly GCA_949752815.1 of Conops quadrifasciatus. NCBI lineage: Eukaryota > Metazoa > Arthropoda > Insecta > Diptera > Conopidae > Conops > Conops quadrifasciatus. The sequence goes on from OX457079.1 coordinate 19,697,264, forward strand.
AGTTGATTCAAAACATCCGAGAGAAAGGAATTCATCTGTACCCGAAACATCAGTTTCCAGAACTGATGACAGAACAAATGATGAGGAGGAGCCTTCAACCTCGCAATATGTCAGAAACAGTGAATCTCCAAATAATAAAAGTCCGCCAACGATACCTGCGGACAGTGAGAAGTCTCCAGCGGAAACCTCAACTGAAATGTTGAGAAGTGATCAGATTAAAGTAGAACTAAACAATCCTAGTCCGGAAGATCTTTTGCCTCCAGCCATGGAAAGTATTAAACAAGTTCCTATCTCATCTGGTTTAGAGTCAGATGCCTGCGAAAATACTTTGAACCCTGAACTTCCCAAATCTAGCTTAAACGCAGCATCAGAATCCAATGAGAGTGCCTATACTTCGACAGCGCACATGCCTATAATTTCAAGCGTAAAGCAGGAAAGGGTTCGCTCCATTTCTGCCGAGATACAAAATATTTTCGGTGAAACAGATGATGTGATAATGGAGAAATTGAAAGACATTAATCCCTATGTGTACAACGAATTTAATCCCAAGATAGCAGAAGACGGAACCAATTATCTTGCAGATGGCGATTGCATTAATCTCTTGAGTGATGACGAATGTGAACAAATTGGCCAGGTTTATGAGGCGGACTGCAATAAGCAAGCGAATGAAGAAACTGCACAAGGCTGTTCCTCAAAACCAAAGAGTCCCCAAAAGTCAGACAGTCCGCAGTTGTTTGATCAATCGATCACCGACTCCAATAAGCGCGTAACGTCGGAATTAAATAAAAAAGAAGATACTCAAGGAAAAGGCAGTGCAAAAGACACTGAAACAAACAATTTAGCGAAGGAGGATGAAAGTTCGAAAAGCGAGGCAGGAGACGACGAAGAACTAATGTTTTCACAGATTGTCATTAACGATATGAAGGCCGAATTGGCGGATGAAAATATAGACGACTTTGTGGACGACTTGGAAAGGGTTGTGGATGAAATTGACTTCAGCAACGAGCCACAGGAAAACAACGCCGTCCAAATTCAGCCACCATTATCAGTGTCGGACCGAAGTACTTTGTGTTGGAGCATTGAGGATAGTAATGATGATTACGATGCAGAGTTAGAAACTAAAGTGAACGACTGGTCGGCCAAATTATTTTCACAGACTTTAACACAAACGAATATGTCTCAAGTTTACGAACTCGATGACGAGGAAGAGAATGAAGATGCAAAAGCTGAACTGGATGACGGCTCGGCGGAAGATGATAACGATTATAATCTAGATTTTTATACTAGACATGATGACGAAGTCGAAGAGGTTATGGATGAGCTATATGTAGCCCTTAAGGAAAAGTGTTCTCCAGCAGAGGATAAAGAAATTAAATCTAGCACAGCATTGATTGAAGAAATACCTTCCTCCGTAAACGAAAACCCGTTTTATTTTTCACCCCTAAATATAAGCAAAACCAAAGCCAGAAAGAGAATTTTGGACTCCACGGATGATGAATACAACAGTGGCATTGAAGAACCAGAAAGCGACCTGGAAAAACAGACTACCCGAGTAAAGAGGACTGACGCTTCTATAAGCGCTGGTACCAATTATGACCGCAAAACGGAGAATAAGGTCGATGATGAGATTGGTGATTCAGGCTTAAGACGAGAGTCGGTGCAGAGTGATAAGTCGTCTGGGGAAAGGCCAGAAAATGTATCGGTGAAGCCGAATAAAACAATCGAAAAGATAGATAAAATACACAACACCTCAACCTTTAATAAAAATACAGATCAATCAGAAACATCTGCGTCAAGGCCAGAGAATATCAAGCTGCCGGCTAACAAGCAACCTTTAGTGTCACAAGAAGCCAGAAAATTTAAAAGTTCTTCAGTTTCTAGACTTCCACCGACCATCATCGAAGCTCCGAAATTGCCCAAACACCGAGGAAAATTAAGAGGTACAACAATTCAGATTCTTCTATAAGTCTCTAAATAAAGATTTGAGTATATTTCCTTAATTCTCTTTTAAATTTATAAATAAATACTGAATATTTCCTGATGAATTTATACTTTTTTCAATTTAGGAGTTACCGCTGGCGGCTCTGATGCTACCAAACAAAAGCTGAATACTGTTCGTGAAAAAATACGTCACGAAGATATACAAAAAGATTTAAAGAAAAAATGGCGAGATTCAAAATTTAATTCGTTCAAAAACCGCGACAAAGAGCAGACAAAAGATATTAAAGAATCGCGTAAGGAACGTCTTAAGATTATTGCTGACAGGGATCAGAAAATACTGGACATTTCACGAAAGCGCAAAGCTTCCAACGAACATAAACTCGAAGACCCATCTAAGAAACCCAAAGTCAAAGTAACTACAGTTAACCGAGGAGCTTTTCTGACTGTAGAGCCAGAAAAGCCTAAGCCTTATAAAATACCTAAAAAATGTGCACCCGAATGCGCGAATCCTAACACCAAAGGATGCGCAACAGGAGAAGAATTATTCACGGCCAATTCCAGCAAAGACAGCTCAAAATCGACATCTTCGAGGAACACTGAAGGCTCTTTGACTCTTTTCGAAGAAACTTTGAATGCTTGCGACCAGTTAAATACAAAAAAATCAAAACAATGTATGCCCCAGTCGTTTTCAGACTCCGCCCATTCCGCCCGCCCGGCTCACTCCGGCCACTCGGCACTTTCAGCACCTTCAGTTTCCAAAGCAAGTGCTGCTGCCCGAGCAGTACGTACCACGAATAAGATAACCTTTGCTTCAATGCAGCGTAATACTTTCGAGACGCATCAAAATCAGAAAAAACTCGCATTTTTTTCAAATACTCGTTCTTGCTTGAAAAACCAATCGAGAACTGATAGAACTGTCGAACAAAATAAGAAACAAGTGCGCTTTAATGATACGCCTGAAATTTTCTACATTGAGCGTATGCATGGTGCCAAGAAGGTGGACAAGAAGGACGTCATGCCCAAGTCGACGATTAACGACAGACGCCAAATGATAAGACAAGCTTATCCTGTTTTGGACTGTACCGGAGACATAATATCTCAGTGCCTGGCCTGGGGCAATGAATGGTTGGAGAATCGCAATTCGGAAGCACAAGCAGCACTGGAAACCATTCTGCCGATACCGAATCAATTTACGTCGTTTGAAAATTACAAAAACATATTCTTTCCTCTGATGAAGTTGGAGTTTTTAAGTGTCATAGAACGCGATTACAAAGAAGAGGCCTTTAAGCCATTCAAAGTTACCTTGGGCTACGTTACTGATGTTGAGAATCGTTTGATGCTCATAACGAAATGTCGCCCAGATGCGCCCAAATGCGATCTGGTAATACTGGATTTTAACGATAAGCACACTGGCACTTTTGCATATGTGTCCAAGGGCCGAAGAAATAATGGTAAGTGCCACCAGTTCTTTGCTTACTCAAAATTTCAAATTATTACATAAATTTAATTATATTTATTTGTAAATCATCGCTATTATTGGAAGTACAAATAAGTTCTCGCTGTTTTTTTCCGAAATTGTAACTTTTTATGTACACTTTTGAAAATACTGAAACCAATTTTTTTTTTGTGATACATCCTGAACCTTAAAACGTTAGTATGTGATGAATTGTCAAAAGGTAAAGAACATTCTTACATCGCTTCGAACATATCTGATTTCGTACCAACAAAAACATTTTTGTGGGGAATTTTATCACATTAGTATATCTAAAACAAATCTGCAACTGAAGCACATCGAATTCTGGTGGATAGTTACGGCAACTATGCTCTATCAGAACCAACGTGCAGAGATTAGTTTCGACGTCTTAAAGAAAAAGATTTTGAGCTCGAAGATAAAGAGCGTTCCGGCGCCCCGAAAAAATTCAAAGACGAAGAATTTGAAGCATTACTCGATGCAGATCCATGTCAGACACAAGAAGAACTTGTAGAACTCATTAGGAGTTGAACAAAAAAAAAATTTCAAAATGTTGAAAAGACTAAGGAATGATTAAAAAAGAAGAAAATTGGGTTCCGCACGAATTGAAGCTGAGAGATGTTGAAGAGCTCTTTTTTACCTGCGAACAATTGCTTCAACGACAAAAGAAAGCTTCTGCATCGTATCGTGACTGGTTACTGGCTACGACAATCCAAAGCGGAACAAATCATAGGGAAAGCCTAGTCATGTCTCAACATCGGCAGCAAATCCAAATATCCATGGCTCCAAGTTCATGCTCTGTATCTTGTGGCATTAGCTCGGTGTGGTGTACTATGAGCTACTCAAACCCAATGAAACCATTACAGGAGATCGTTATACACTGCAATTGATGCGTTTGAGCAGAGCATTGCAAGCTGAAAGACCGCAATACGTAAATAGACACGACAGAGTTATTTTAGCTTAAAACAAACTCTTTACATGTAGAATAGATCGAAATCGTATTCTTAATGTGCTAAATGTGCCTTTTCATTTTTTCTGACAGGAGCTTTTAACACTTTGGTTTTTGAAATACTTCCTAAGAACTACACAAAGGCTTATTTAGGCTGCATCAAAGAGATCACCGTAAGGCCAGTGATAGACAACATACGCATTGAGTTCGGTGCGTTTAATGCCGTTTTCCAGTTAGAATCGACACCACTTTTTCAGAAGATACTTAATCCGTTAGAGTTGTTGAAATCCAAATCAGTGCCGCAACGAAATATCCGGTACAGAGGATTCGATCGATTAAATGCTAAGCAAGAACAAATTTTATTAAGTACTTACGCAAAAATAATAGACGAGACCACTCCAAACATAACCCTTATAAAAGGCCCGCCGGGCACGGGTAAATCCTGTATCATCAGTAACTTGGCGCTGCAGACATTGTACGGCGAGGAAGTAAGATGCATGGACAAGAAAATATTGATCTGCGCTCAAAGCAATGTCGCCGTGGACGTGATTGCAGCCAAACTCTATGATATTCAACAACGAATGCGGGAGGAAATACGATTCCGGCTTATTCGCTATGGAATTCCGGACAGGATTTGTCCGGAAATTGCGCCAATAGCGCTCCAAAATGTCGTACGACGTGATCAAATGAAAAAATTGGCAGCATACAATAAAAATATTCAATTTGAAGATAAAGAGAATTTAAAAAATGAGGTAAGCTTTTCTCAAAGCAGTTTCGAAAGAACAGACTAAAAATAAAAGTCCACTCTAGATGCGTCTTCTAAAGGCGCAAATAGCCGACATGGAAAACCGGAATGTCAAAGGGACCGTTGAAGAGGTTGAGCTCATTGAAAAGAAGAAGCAGTTAGTTCTTTTTCACAACATTCTGAATCAGGTTATGCGGCCCGAAGACGAACGCAGCGCCTACACTTGGTACCTCACGAATGCCAACATTGTCTGCACAACTTTATCGAGTTGTGTCAAATTGTTGAAGTAAGTGATAATTGTTAAAACGAACGTCCAGGCACCTCCTAATTTCCTCTTGTTTTAAATTCCTATTAGCTACGTTGATTACTTTGATATTTGCATAATTGATGAGGCTACACAGTGCGTGGAACCCTGGACATTATTGCCCTTAAAGTTTGGCATCAATTCTCTTGTTTTGGTGGGCGATACGCAACAGTTGCCCGCTACGGTCTTATCAAAGGTAACTAAGCCTTTTTGATACAATAACTACAAAAATATAACCAGGAAACGATTTTTAAATCAATGTCATCCGTAGAAAGCCATGTCCTTAGGTTTTGGTAACTCAATGTTCACGCGTATGCAGCGCTGTTTAGAAACAGTACAGACTAAGCCGGCCAACTCATTGTCTGGCATAATTTTTGGTCTTCAAACTCAATACCGCATGCATTCTGAAATTTGCAAGTGGCCGAATTTATATTTTTACAAAAATGAGCTCATTAATGGAGAGATTACGCATTCGTTTAGGACGAAGATTGCGCCATTCTCGATTATAAATTTGGCGTACTCACAAAATAAACATTGCAATGATGGGAAGATCTCTAATGACTTGGAAGCGGAATTTGTGGCCAAGTTGCTGAAAGCATTAGATACCTATATACCAAACAAATATAACAGTTACGGAGTCATAACTCCGTATGCACAACATCGAAAGCAGCTAGAGACCTCCCTCAAGTAAGTAAAATGCCGGTGCGGCAAAATTCGATTTTCTTGTACATATGTATGTATGTTATGTTAAAATTAATACCTGCGAGCATCCAATAGGGCTTCCGGTCTTGCCAATATAATGGTGAATACCATAGACTCCTACCAAGGACTCGAAAAGGATGTTATAATTATCTCGAATGCGCGGACGCAAGGTGTCGGTTTTCTCTCTAATTATCAGCGCCTGAATGTGGCCCTCACGAGACCGAAGAAATGCCTCATACTTTGTGGAAATTTCAAAAATTTAGAGGTTCTGTGACAAATAAAGAGATCCATTAAATTGCAACAAATTATTGTAAATTATAACTTCTCTCTTGTAGACTGTTCCAACTTGGCGAAGCTTACTAAATAATGCCCGAGAACGTAACTTATACCATGAAATAAGCGCCGAGTGTGCTTTGGACATACAGCACAACGTCATTGAAAAAATTAAAATTAAACCTTAAAATAGGCATACATTTTAAGGTGAATGAAGCTTTATTATTATTATGAATTCCACTAAACACTCAAAGCTTGATATAACAACATAATATTAATTGTAAAAGTTTGGGGCTGGGGACCCACATTGCGGAGCAGACAGAGCTGAGCGTTCTCGAAGAAGAAAGAACTCGAGGGAGACCAGAAATGCTCTTTTATTTAATGTCTTTAAGGAGCTAAAGTAAAGCTTTACCTCAGCTACCCTGAAGGAGTCAATTCTTGACTCCAGTTCTTAAAAGAAAAAATTTATTTTAATATTAAACGAATGAAATGAGAATACATGTGAAATAAAAACGCATTAGAACATTATGCAGGGAAGAAAGTAAAATAAATCAATTATTAAACAAAAGAATTGTGTAAAAGACGAAAATGCGAAAAATGATCCAAATGTTAATATCTTAGCTCCTCAGCACTGGTAAACGTTATGTCCTATTAGAAGGGCTTAGAATTGTAAGCATAGGAAAACAATTTTGATTTTGTATATAAATTATAAATACTTGGTAACATTTCATAAACTATGTTTATAAAGAAGAACTGATAAAGTCCATAACCTTTCATTAGCCTTATGCACCTTTCATTAGTCCATAACCTTTTTTATTCATTTAGAAGTTTGTTTTATTAAAGTGCATTTAATTAATGCATTTATTACAACATGCTTGTTAGCGTGAGTAATGGATTTTTACATTTCTTAAGTCTTTAGACACATACTTTCTCGAATAAGTTTTGTAAAGAAATGAATTATAAACATATTATTTTTTTACCAATGTAAAAAAAAAATTTATTTCAATTTTTGTAACATTTTTAAAATATGAAGTTTTATTAAATTGGAAAAAAAATTAAAATCTTCTGTCTTTGGTTCATTTCACATTTTTGGTAGATGTGTTTGTTATCAGCATTTGCAAATATGCGATATTTATCTCTGAAAACCGGACGCGACCCATAAACTATAAAAGTTAATATAATGGACGAGCCTACAAAAATTTTAAAAATTATCAAAAATAATTTGATATTTTTAAGAGTAGGGATAACCAGACCATCCGACTAAGTTGTCGGACAAATCTACGATAATTGTAAAGACCTAACCACGAAAATGTTAAACTCGTCCCTCCCGCACTTGTGCCACAGTCCGCACGCTATAAGTGGTCTTACCTTTGTGAAAGTGAAATCTACACTATACTATAGATCTAAATTTTCGATAAAGCAGAACATCGAGATCCTGTTTCTTAATTTTCCAAACTAAAAATCTTTTCTATAGAAAAAGTTAAATTCTATGGAAGGCTTTATACTACTTCAAGTTCCATATTTATTTCACTTTAATTTTTTTTTTGTTCAATAAACATTTTACAACAAGCCATCAAAGTGTTTTTTTTATAATAATTGCACATACAGGTTTTACATTATTTTTGAAGAGATTGAAAAACTTGTTTTCTAAAATGCCATGCAAACCTTTTAGTTGCGAAAACACATAAAATATTCCATAGATATCTCTATCTAATACACACATTTAACATGAAATATTCATTCAATTAATAGTACGATTACAAATTATTGGTATCGAATACATTTTAATTTAAGGAAAAATTAAAAATATCTTACAAAAATAGCGTAGCGTACGTTCGAATAAATAATTTACTTTACTAATGGATTTTGTTCGAAAACTTGGAAGTTTAGCAAAGACCTTCAGACTCAGACTAAGCTGCATTTGCCGCTTCTCTAAAACATTTCAATTTATAACAATATATATTTTGCCTATAGATGTATGTATGTATGGAGATACTTAACCAAACTTAAATTTATTCAAACTAAACTAAAATCAAAACAAAATTTAAATTTATTCAAACTGAACTAAAATCCAAAAAAAAACAAAACACCATAAAATTATCTAGAGCAAAAAATTACATAGTCGTTTTTTAAGTTTTTTCATTTTAATTTGCAACGTCGAGATTTTCCTTCAAAGCGTTAAAAATTTGTAGCTGTTGCTCTGGTCTTAAATTGTATATCTGTAACGGTATGAAGGTGAAATATTTTAATATTTTTTCCAAATGCTGACGATGTATATTTCTTGTGTACTTGAGTTAATAGCTTAGCGGGAGAAGGAGTTCTGATGAAGCTAGAAATATAAACGTTCACAAAAGTCGCCATTAAAAACTGACAGTCGAAACGGTCCATGATGCCACCGTGTCCAGGAATCATATCACCAAAGTCCTTAAATCGCCAAAATTTATAGTAAGCATCAACAACGTTTTCGCTCTTGCACGTACCTTAATTTTGAATGCACGCTTAAATCCTGAAGCAAAGAAGCCACCAAAAGGACCAATTATCGAACTAAAAAGACTTAAAGAAATGGAGTGCCAGATAAAGGGGTACATGCTGAACGATTTAGCAATACCCAACTGAAAACGAAAAGATATGCGCAGTTCATATTTCAATCAATTCACAAATATTATTCCTTCACGCACCGCACTTAAGCTATAATCCTGTGTACTGAAGAGATAACTGGGTTCACATTCCATAGTCATGCGTCCGAGTGCCTCCGAGTATTGTATGGGGCAAACGAAATACTGATAACCGCATAAAATATACGAAAAGATAATTCCAAAGAGAACTGTGGCAAAACCACCCCCTATGAAGCCCTCCCAGGTTTTCTTAGGACTTAATTTTATTAATGGTGTTTTGCCAAAGAAGAATCCGAACATATATGCCATAACGTCATTGCACACAATCATAGAAACGGGCACTATGAACCATATTAAGCCTGAGAAATAAAGTTCGATTGTGGTTTTAGTTAATTTCTGTTTCGAATTTGAAGATTTCGAATGATAATGATGATTTCGATTCATTTACCTTCAAATATGTTTTGTATTATTAAATAGCTTTGCGTAACGACGATCAGCAAAGACACGTGAGTCCATGCAAATAAACTAAACTGCTTCATGTAGTACTTCTTCACCAACGACAACACAAACCAAACAAAGCCAATGCAATATAATGCAAAGGAAAGAAACCGATGATAAGTTACCAAGAATTTCAAATATTCCTGTAAATATAAAAGACAATTGACTAATTGAATTGAACGAGATTTTTTATACTATCGTATACGGATGAACTCTTTCTTACCACGCGGTTTATAACTACACCAAAATAATCAACAAGATTTTCACCGTAGAAAAAGTAGTTGGACGTCAGTAGAAAATACCATGAAAGGCTTCGAAACCAGGGCAAGCCATGAATACGATATACCTGATAGCCAATGGAGATAATTTCTTCGAAGCATTTGACTTGAACCAGCAAAGTCTGAAGTAAAAGAAAAGCTTTCTTCTGCAATAACTTTTTTATAATTATTAACCATTCCTACCGTAATCATAAGTGCCAATGGACCACCGTAAATAATGAGAGCAAATCCACATATCATTATCCATGTGAATATACCACGAATTACCCAATTTTTCCATCTTTAAGAGAAAAAAAAGTAATTATGATTTGTTGTTTGCATTAATGATGATTGTAAAGCACTTTATAACTAAAGAACAATAATAAAAAAATTAACTGAAATTGTAATTACGAAGGGACTAACAAAAGTTCGCTTAGTTAATACTAATTTGTTATTTTAGTCTCTGTTTTGGATGTACACTTTTCGCATGCATATTTGCTATATTTAATGCAAATATTATTCGACCCAATTTGGCAAGATTTTCGCAAATTTGAATTTCGTGCATTCGACAATAATTTGAAATTAGTATTTGGTTCGTCGCAAAGGTCATTGAAGCCAATATAATAATAAAACGCTTTCGAAAAATGTTTGTTTCCTTGTTTTTTTTTTACAATATCCCCGGGGTTGTTGCTTCTTATTTCCCTCGGGCGTACAAAATCGTTAGGAAAGCTCACAATTATGACTTTGTAAGCGACCAATCATCTTTTGCCAATGCCTTTCTCCAATAATCTCGTTTAATGTCAGTGAACGGATAACCTGAACCATTAGTACTGGAAACAACAGCAACGTTAAAAGACAACGTAAAAACCTAAGACCTTCAAAACCTGTCAAATATCCGCGAGAAAATAAGTAGGGCTAATTCCATCATGCAAAATTGAATAGCATTCCATTTTTAGACATTTTTGAGGTATTAGTATGTCACTCCAAAGGCGCCTAAATATTAGTATTAAGAGGAGATATATAATTTAGTATTTTCCTAAATGATTGGAAATGTCGATAAAAAGGGCTACGTCGGCATTGCAGTATACACTAAATGTCAACAATTTTTTGAACTAAAATTTAGTATTTTTCGACCGTACTATTTGAATTTAACGAATAATTGAAAATGATTTCAAAAACAGTATGGTAGTAAATAGTTGGGAATGATAGAATCAATGTCCTCCTCTATTTTTTTTTTAGTTCTTAAACAAAAATATCGTTATAAAAATATCGTTATAAAATATCGTTATAAAAATATCGTTTATAAAATTTCAATTTATAAAATTCTGTCATTAATTTGATTTAATATTGGAAAGTAATTCGCACAGTTCAGAGGGGTTCCTATGCATTAACTGAACTGAAAGCATGAGTTCAACTGAAAATAGTATATCACTACTATTTATTCACATTTCGCACAGACCCTAAGTAAAGTTTAAAAATACCTTTTTTCAATAATTTTTTGACACCTTTTCTAAATAACCCTTAATAATAACAAGACTTGTTAATTTCTTAATTTTCAAGACTTGTAACATGAACATGAAAATACAATTAAAGAAATTTTATATTTTTCCATGGCGGCATATATTCTTATTTTTCTATTTTAACGTCGTTCTATTTTTTTTGCCAGTATCCTTTGTACAATTCGTATTGATGGTACAATTTTTCAATGTGTTTCAGTTCTCCAGGGTTACAAATCTTAAATTATAAAAACCGATAAAGAAACTAAGCAAATATATTTGATAATACCACACCACTTTTTAGCTAGTACCGGTAATTTTTCTATCCATTACCTTAATAGGTGTTCATTAACAAAAGCGGATGTATTTGGTTTTGTTCTGCTTTTGTTTAAGATTTTGTTTTGAAATGTATCTTTTAAAATCTTACCTGTCAGGTAAATCCTTCAAGGCTGAGTCTAAAATTTCTGGAGTTTTATCCGTACCTTGGGGCAACGTTTTTGACAACTCCTCCACAAACTTTTCTTCCGGCAATTTCTCCTCTTCAGAATCCACCTACAGAAAAGAAGAAAGAATGCCAATAATGATGTATTATTGAAATTTTGTTATATTTTTCAATTTTCAATTTCATATTTTTACCGTATGGCTTAGCCTTAATAAAAAAATCCCAATGATACAAAACTTCTAATATGTAACTATGGTTATAGCCTATATCTACGAGTATATATATGTATATATATATATATATATATATGCTTCTCAATAACCAATGCATTAAGAAAACAGTTATTTTAGAATAATATATAACTTTCTTGCAAGAATTTACCATTAATTTTGAGAATAATAAAACCCAAAATAAATAAAAGTTTGGGGTCGACTGATTTTCCCCACATGAGTTGAATGTTTTGTTTGCCTTTACTCTCTCCTCTTTTAATTACATTTAAAAACTGTGAAGAGCACTAATTGGATTTGTGTTGGACTTATTATTTTTGCCTCTGGAACGTCTGGTCAGCCAAGGAAGAGAAATCATGCATATCTTTCTAGCACAACAAATCATGGCAGCAGAATACTTACTAGCCCAAGAGAGTTTTCCATTTTATTGAACAAATACTTCACTTACATGATCCGAGGAATCTGCTGCAGAGGAATGACGCTTCTCATTATCCGCTGACATTATTGTCGAATCATCTCCCGATTCATGATCGCCTTTACGGCGTCGTACCTCTGCCATAATAAGCACCAATTATTTTTATCAGGAATTACTTTTGTTCTAGCTGATACACGTCTTTTCAGCCTTCCAGTTTTTGAAGACTAATTACTTCTACAATGGATTATGGATACTTCTCTGTTGTTTCTACTGCGCCGCCTCTGCCGAAAGCTTTATGTGGTGGTTGTGATTGGAAAAAAGTACGTTTAACTTTTACACTCTGGAACACCTATCGCCCTGTTTCGCTTAACAAATAATCAATTCACTAAAAACAATCTATAGGTTCTATTGTTTTCTTTATTTCTTCACTTGATTCTAGAAGATGTCTGAATATCCAGCTGGTGCCTGCTTCGACCGATTGCAAATGATTGTTTGCACTTGGTGGCTCCGCGAGCTGATTGTATATATTGTATTTATTAAATTATGTATTTCTCTTTTATTTTGGTGTACACAATACGGAATGTCAAATTAATAAGAGAGTTAATCAATAAATGAGGTGAATTTGGTGGGTTGAAATTTTTCTTCAATAGTGTTTATAACCGAAAAATATTTAGGTTCGGTAATATTTTGATTTTTTTACTATAGTTCTCATACTACACTCATATACTATATCAAAAACATTCGTCATAATGTCGCTTTTACGAGCTAATTAATTACTGCAGGTTTTAGAGGTATTGTAAGAAAAAGAAAATATCATCGTGTATGTAACTAATAGCTTGTTTGTTTTTTAATGTCTATCATCAGAAGTCCAAATGTTTTCTGCTTATTTTTAAAAATTTATATTTAAGCGTGAGCAAAGTGTAAACACACAGTGAGTATACACTTTGCTGTATACTCTTTAACGTATTTTTCTCAAACTAAAAAGGAAAATAAATAAAAAATATCTGACATACGTATTCTGACATTCAAGAACTATTGAATCGTCTAGAAAGTGCATTGCAAACAACAACAAAAATCGTCTCTTTGTTGTTGTTTGCAATGCAATTTCGAGACGATTCAATAGTTCGTGAATCTCAGAATACGTATGTGAAACGTATCTTAGACCAATAGTCTCTTATAATACATCAAACACTATAATACTAATATCTTATAACACATCAAATATACTACTAACGAGCTATTATCGACACATCTACCCAGATGACCATAAAGATGAGCCTTAGGCTAAGAATAAGAGGTCGGTTTGATTGCCAATCTGAAAGGGTGACAATTAGTCTCAGTCTTCAAACAAGCCGGCAGTGCATTCCAAAGTCTAACCGCGCAACTAAGGTCAAATCTAATAACAAAACCAAGGTTAGTAATCTTTCTGAAAATCTGTATATTCTCTTCGCAAGGGTCGAAGAATACAGCCCCTCAAGACAGTAAGGACGATGCGATATAGCAAGTCCCTGCGTCTTAGCGGCATTCAAATCCAAAAGATTAAAATTAGACCATGCAAGAATGGCTGACAAATCCTCATTCAGCCTAAAAACAAGATCGTCCTTCAATGTAATCCGCCTCGAGAGATAAATTTTCTCATCATCAGCGTAACAGTGAATCGTTGCATTCTTACAGCAGCCTATTATATCATTGACATACATACAAAATAAAATCGGACCAAGGATGGACGGACTCCTGCGGCTCCCCAGAAACCACCTCTCTTGAATCAGATGAACTACCGTCTATGACAACCCACTGCATCCGGTTAGACAAATACGATTCCATAAGCGGGCCATATCATCAAAACCGAAACGTATTTTCGGTTTAAAGTGGAAAAAAGGTAAAAAAATTGAACAGTACATATACATATGTATAAAAGCACGTAAAAACGTATAATCTGAAATGCCCCTAGAAATAGGAGTCTAATCGGAAATAATGAAACTAGTTGCCAGTTGTAACTTGCATTAATTCAACCGAAGATATTTTATACATCCCTGATAATATGAAAAAGATAATTTGAGTAGCACACATTGCCAGATGGACACCGTCGTATGAATCGACTTATTTTTGGCCGATGACAAATGTACGATTTGAATGACACTATGAAATTTTTTAATTTATAAAAAATTGGCAATTTACCATTGAATTGTAAAAAAAGGAAACAGTTATAATAAAGTCTATCTGTAATAAATAATGTAAGTGTAAAATCGATATTAATATCGATAATAGTACCTTTGACATTATATTTCGGAAAAATTAAGAAATATGTATATATAGATATATCCAATAATATTTGGTAATGTGATTGTAATGTTTCTTATAAATAAAAGCTTAAAGGAAAAAAATTTTAATCCTTTACACGCTTGAGAACAGTTTTTAGAGAAAACACAATAGTTTTTAGGGAAGTTGTTGGTTCGGAATAATGGCGCTAGTTTTTCTTTCTGGCAACTCGTTATAGCGTCTTGAAATTTTATTTAGGTCTGAGTTGTCCATTATTTCTCGGAGTACTTTAAAAAGTTTCTATCAAAGTATTAAATATATTAAAATTGTAATTTACTGTTCAACCACTATAGTTTATTTCACGAAAATGGCTGCAACGTTTACGGGTGTATTTCCATCAGCTTTACAACACAAAATTAGGCAATCTAAAGTCCTCGTGGTTGGCGCCGGCGGCATTGGTTGTGAAATTTTAAAAAACTTGGTATTGTCTGGCTTTCCAGACATTGAAATTGTGAGTTCGATTTCATAATATTAACAATTATTCCTAAATCATTGTGAATCTCTAGATTGATTTGGACACCATCGACTTGAGCAATCTTAATCGCCAGTTCCTCTTTCATAGGGAACATGTCGGCAAATCAAAAGCCGAAGTAGCCAGGGAGAGTGCATTACAGTTTAATCCGGATGCTAAAATCAAGTCATATCATGATAGTATTATGGCGTAAGTAGTTGTTATTTGCTGATTCGAAATATGTATACATTTCATAACTTTCGTAGCACGGAATACGGTGTGAATTTCTTTAAAAAATTCGACGTTGTACTGAATGCACTTGATAATAGACAAGCACGAAATCATGTCAATCGCATGTGTTTAAATGCCGAAGTTCCATTGATTGAGAGCGGAACCGCAGGTTATAACGGTCAAGTGGAATTAATTAAAAAGGGGTTGACACAATGTTATGAGTGTACGCCAAAAGCCGCACAGAAAACGTTCCCAGGTTGTACCATTCGCAACACACCTTCCGAGCCGATACACTGCATTGTCTGGGCTAAACATCTTTTTAAGTAAGCCAAATAACAGATATCCTTCGTATATTTTAAATGTTTTCCAACTTGTTATTTTTATAGAAAATTTATATATTAAATTGTTAAATTTCTGACTACTTAATTTCCAGCCAATTGTTTGGTGAGACTCTCGATGATGAAGATATTTCTCCAGACGTTGCGGATCCTGAGGCCAACGGAGAAGGAGCTGGAGGTGATGGCAATGGAAACAAGCTCACAGAAGAAGGCAACGTTGTGCGTGTAAACACACGACAGTGGGCTAGAGATGTAAATTTCGATGCAGAAACATTATTCAACAAGTTCTTCTTCGACGATATTCAATATCTTCTCTCAATGTCCAATCTTTGGAAAACTCGTAAGCCTCCTGCACCAATGAAGTGGACCAGTGTTTTAGTCAAAGACAGCCAGGACAATACTGGCAAGCAAGAAGTGTCCAAACAGTATCATAAAATCTGGTCATTGGCAGAATGCACAGCTGTGTTCGATGATTGTCTAAAGCAGCTTAAGCAATCCTTCGAGAAGCTGGGTGACAATGAATCTCTTGTCTGGGATAAAGATGATCAGCCGGCAATGGATTTCGTTGCCGCTTGTGCGAACATAAGAGCTTACATATTTGATATTGGCAGGAAGTCGCGCTTTGAGGTTAAGTCGATGGCCGGTAATATAATCCCGGCAATAGCAACAACAAATGCTATTACAGCTGGAGTTGTAGTTCTCCAAACCTTCAAAATTTTAAAAGGTGAACTTGAAAAATGCAAATCTGTGTATATGCGTCTTCGTCAAAATCCTCGCCAGCAGCTGCTGGTGCCAGAGCGGTTTCTTTCTGCACCGAATCCGAATTGCTATGTTTGCGCAGCCGACCCGGCAATACATTTGAAAATTGATACGAACAAAATGAAAATAAAGGAGTTCCGAGATGAAGTGCTTATTAAAACTCTTAACATGGTTAACCCAGATGTTATAGTGGACTCCAAGGGCGTAGTTTTAATATCATCGGAAGAAGGTGAAACCGAATGTAATGACCACAAGCTCATGAGTGAAATGGAAGTGGTGGATGGCGTATTATTGAAATGTGATGATTTCTTCCAGAACTACGAGTTGAATATTATTATTATACATATCGATGCTCAGCGTGAGGATGGCCTTTTTGAGGTAATTTTAGTAGATGTGTACGTTAAATTTCTGTATTCCAATCAAATATGTTTCTTCCATATGTATATTATAATAATATAGTTTTTTAAATAGTAATAAATGCACGTATATCTGGGTTAAATTTCTTGGTGAAATTTATATTTTATTACATACAATATATATATATATATATGTTACAGGTCATCGCTGACAAAAACCAGCTGAAACCTAAGGCCGAAGAAGCTCAGAATCAAGCTAATGGCACAACTGTAGGTGAAAATTCCTGCGATGGCCCATCCACCTCAAAAAAATGCCGTATTGAAGAGATTGACGATGATGATGATTTATGCTTCGTCGAAGAGGAAGATGAAGATGCTTCGGAACAAGTAGCCGTTGCCACGAATAAACTAACTGTTACAACTCCAACTAAAAATCAAGGCACTAAACGCAAGCCTTTAATTGATGATAATGATGACGTTGCAGAAGTAATCGATTCCGATGATGAATACCGTCCTACACAAAGTAAACGCACACGAAAAGTTCACGATGCAACTGAGGAAGAAATATGTAAAGATTAAAAAGCGTGTTAATACCTAAAGATAAAATATACATTAAGATTTGTAATAATTGGTACAGAATTGTTCCTTTTAAATACATTATACATGCCCTTTATTCTTATATTTAATATCATATAAAACACAATTATTGTGTACGCAGCTTTCATATATTGAATAAAATATATATAATGTGAAAGTGAACAAGTAGTTTCGGCCTGGAAGTTCATATATCCTACAACCATCGACGTCGTACCGTCGATGGAAAAGTGAGCGAGTGGGTGACATACATTATTTAATTTAATAGATAAACTTTTTTTATTTATTTTATTTAATTTTTAGATAAACTTCGATCTATTAATGGCCTTTCACAACAAGACATCACTTTTCGAAGCAAAAATCTTCCGTTTTTCTCAGATGAGTCTGCAACAAAAATTACCTTAACATCTGCGTTATAAGCTGTAAAAACTTATAAAAATGCTTAAGAAAAATGGGCAATGTAGCACGTTGCCCACAGCAACGACCACTCCTCTTCTATTTCTGTGGTCGAATCTTATCAAGTCGAATAACTAATAATATTTTATGCTAGTTTTTTATATAAATCTTTCCTCTTTATTTTAAATGTTCGATAATTAATGAATGGAAATCTTGCATAGGATGTAAACCACCCCTATCGCTTCTGATTTTAGCTGCTAATTTCACGTGAAAATTGAAGTGAAAGGTTTAAAAGCAACTTCTCATTATTAAAATAAAGCTGCAATTATTTCAATAATTATAAAATATATCCTTGCAGATGTCAGTTGGAAAGGGACTGCTATCCTCTATTGGAACTATGCTACGATTTTTACCAAGAATAGACTATCCAACTGGACGAAGATTTCATAGTTTGGCAAAGTCATTTCAATCATACTGTTCTCCGCTGACCACAACGTCTACAATGAAATTGGAATTGGCCGCGACACCAATATTTAAATTGCAGAAGCTGTTAACACCAGTGAACACCATGCTTACTCAAATAGCAGGTTTCAAAGTAAATGGTAATATCAAGCGCCGATGCAAAGATTGTTATATCGTACTTCGACAGCGACGCAAATATGTAATTTGTCCAACGCATCCGCGACACAAGCAGATGTCAATGATGAAACGCGATTACAAATCGTGGATACTGACGCATGCCACTCAATCGAAAATAAGGCCGTACTAGATTTACAGTAACATACAATGAATGGTGCGTAGATTCTTGAAGAAAGCTTGAGTCAATAAAATTTGGTGCTTTCATGATTAACGTAATACTTCTTGAAATTTGTAAATAAACGAGGAGCTAATTAGCATTAGCATGATCTTGTAGATGGACATGTACTGTATATTGTGTTTGAAACTGTTCTGGCGTAAGAGACAAAAGTGCAAATGTGCATTTTGAACGCAAAGCAATCCTTTTTTTTTTAGAATCTAAAAACGATTTTAAGAACTCGATCCAAATTCGATTTAAATATTATTGGGTAAGTATAAAACTTTTCTTCTGATTAACAGATATTTTTGAATAGTTTAATAAAGATTTCGAAAGAGCTGATATACAGGATTTTCCAATAGGGGCGCTCGAACTATAACAGTGGATACCGGCTATGTTGGGTAGACTACAGCTGTTAAGAGGTTATAATAACTAATAGCTCAAACAGTCGAAAGCGGCGAGATGCAAATGCAAGTGACGAAAGCTATAAAACTCCAGCGAATAACTTAAATGATAGCTGCAGAAACTAGCGTCTTGCATTTGAATTGTCAAAAAGCTTTTATCAAGGTTTTAACAAGTGAACAGGAAAGTACAAAATAAAGTCTGTTTTTTAACTTCATCAATGAGAGCCTCGTTGTAATTATATTTCAAAAGACATTTTAAATCTAAAAAAATTAAATGAAAAAATTAAAGAAAAAGCTTTCGGAAAATACTTACATAACACTACGGAAAACTTTTCTATGAAAAAAACTGCTGGTATGAAAATTAGAATTAAGCCGTTAAGAACTCTGCACCGTCGATTTGCAGAGTGCAGAAAACTCTGCCCTGCAGAACTATCAACTGAAAGCAAGAAAACAAAATTTTCGCTTGACATTTCATAAATGTCAACTATCCAACTTAACCGTGTTGAAGAATTAAACTTTTTCTGTTTTATTTTCTACCGGTGTTATACCTGTTGCTCGTAGTTTTTCTGTTGATTTTGAATGACAATATACTTCAATCTGGCAACATAAATATTATTTTTTTCAGTTATACCTGTTTGTCTTGTAGACAGAGATAATTATCTCTGCTTGTAGATGTTTTGGATTAGTTGTTTGTTTTGAATAGATGCTAATAATCTAATTTATGGAACCTGAAGATGTTTCCCACTACTTCCACCAAATCAAAGACAAATGGAAAACTTTACAATCCATGCCAGGAATATTTGCATATAATTTAAATGTTACGAAAAAGAAGTATTTATCTGGTAAATGGAGCTTTTACGCCGAGGTTAGGATCAATTAATTAATTATTCATTCCTATAATAGTCAAACCGCGTTTTAATATTTTATAGCTTAACACGGATCGTTCAAATCTTCGAAGAATTCCACAAATTATTAAGACCCTGAAACCAGTGTTTGATGAATCTGTATTCAATTTCAAAAAAGTGCAGCCTGGCGAACATTTACTCGACATAAATTTTGAAGGCAAAATTTTTTCCTTGATCATAAACAGAAGCCCTTTAACTAAATATCACACATTATTATGTCCTGACTTAAGCACCGGTTTACCTCAAATAATCACAGAAGAGGCTCTTAATTTCTGTACCGTGTTTCTAATGCAGCTGGAGGATAGTAGCGCTGTACGAATTGGTTATAATAGTCCCGGAGCGCTGGCATCGGTTAATCACTTACACTTGCACTTAGTGTACATCAATTTCGATTTGTATATTGATACAGCTGTACAATAACATGGTCCTTATAAAGAGAAGATGATTGTATTTCTGTCATACTTTACTAGGGTTTGGAACTATTGGTAGACGACCATATCTATCGACTGAACAAACAAATGCCAACTGAAGCAATCTGCTTTATTGTGAACAGAGATGATAGTGAAATGGCACGGAAAACTAAACTAAAACAGCTCAACGATTTCTTACAGTGGTTGTGTGCTACTAACTTTCCGCACAATATATTCATCACTCCATCACGAGAGGCTGGTCGCCGGCATGATTGTATAAAAATATTTATTTTTGCCAGAGAACAACACTGTACGATAAAAGATTTGACGGCATTTAACATTGGCTTCTGTGAACTGACTGGTTACCTACCAGTAGGATGTAAGTCAATCTTTTCTCATTTCCTGCTGCTTCTAAACGACTTCACGTTTAATAATAATTTTTATTTTAGCGGAAGAACTTTTTAACAGTTTAACAGAAGAAAGCGTTGTTTCAAAGATTTCCACAGAAAATGGTGAGGCTTTTAATAAAATATATAGATATTTCTTAGACAATTTCAATTCTTCGGATAAATTATAAGCTTTATAACAATTGTAACTTGTATAAACACTGGATAGAAGAATAGAAATCAAAATAACATAATAATTTGAGAATTTTTGTGGACATCCATATAAACATTTGTTTGAATAAAAAAATCAATTTATTTGGCGAAAATAAAATAAAAATGAAAGTATTGTACCTACACCTCACGTAATCGCTTTCCCAGAATTTAAACGATAATTTTAAACGACAGAATTAGAAGAGAGTTTGGGTTCAATAGCGAAATAAAAAAGTATCCTGGATGTACTCGTAATATAAAAAAAAATGACTTCTGTTGAAATTTAAGTTCATAATTCTTTATTTCGTAGTAGTACTTCTTATTGTGTAGTCTACTTCCTTTTCGCTTGCCTGAAATTTTATTAAATTTATCAATTGCGGCAGATTGTCATTTTCTATATTGCTGCGGATGGACAAAAAAAATGTCATATAATGATGAAGGTTGTGACTGAAATGAGTAGGCAATAAATTAAAAACCAATATGCCTCTTAATTTGCATATACTTACATCATTAATAGAATAGGACCCAAAAGTTCTTTGGTTTTGTACAAATGATGCACGTAAGCACGCGTATGTTTTCTGCAGGCCAAGCAAGCGCAGTTGGTAACAATGGGTTCAAAATTATCCTTCAACCTTTACAAAACATTTAACGAAAAGGATTGAATTTGGCATTACAATAAATTCATGTGTGAAAAATTTACTTTTCATCTGTCAAGTCTAAAAATGGAGAGCTGTTGGGATCAGTGGTAGAACTAGCAGGTATCTTGGAGTTTAAATCGAAATGAAATATTAATGCCTTAAAATTTGTTGCTGCACAGTAAGCATACGAAGAGTCGAATATATCGACGCCTTGTTGAATAAGTTTCAAGATAGCATGTGGAGTATAGGCGCCTAGCATCATCACAGCCTTGTTGTCATCCATTTTCTTGACACAGTGCTCCACTACTTCTATCAACTTTTCCAAATTAACTTCAGTTGCACTCAGTCCGTAACGATGGAAGCCTTCAAAGAGATAACCGCTAAATAAATGTTCTTGATGGGATTTGGTGTGGTTTATGGATTGCTCTCGAGCATATATATTATAACCTCCGACAATTGGCGCTAAAAATATAAATTTTTCGAATAGTACAATACAGGCATGCAGCCAAGTTACTTAGTGTTATACCGAAAAGTGTAGACTTGGTCAAAACTTTCGAATTCTCTTGACGTGCATAGCAGTAGTTCATAAATTTAACGGTGCGGTCAACGGACTTCTGTACTCGTTTATTGGAGCTTTCTAAATTGGTGTCTGCATCGCACAATCCTTGGTAGATGTCAGGTGAAAAAGTTTCCACTAAATCCATGTATCTGATAGAAAAAAGTTAAGCATATATTATAAATGCATATGTACATCTGTATGTATATAAATCTCGCTGATTTATAGATTTTAATTAATCACTTCTCGGCTGTGAGTTCTTCTTTACCCCGTCTTGTAAACAGGGGGACAAAGTCCTTGTCGTTCAGTCCACTTGGAATGGCCTGGCATGGGTCACGTATCGTCAGCATATTCGGATACTCCTTGAAACCTACATAAGCCGCCAAGGTACCTTTGTATAACGATAATGCTTCAGCCATGTGATCCATTGTGGCCAGCGACATCTGCAGAACCTGTTCATCTTTAGTAAGATAATTGAATACCTCACGGCTAAGGTAGGGAATACTGCCGCCCTGCAGTTGAACAAAGAATAAGTTCCCTTAGCTACACCGGTATAGGAGTCTACTCACCTTCGTCGCCTGTAAAAGTATGGGAGTCTTAAATTTCTTTCCGGTTTCCGTTTGGATCAGGCATCCAAGTCGGCCGGACGACTTGCTAACATTTTCTATTACAAAATTCATAACAATAATAATAATAATACGTATTGAACCGAAACGTATTCAACTTATATATAAGAAATTATTTAATACTTCAACCCTTCTCAGTCACATGCCTCATTTCTCAAAGTCAACAGATGATGTCAACAAAATCTCAAACAGTAATATATTTTAGGGGGCTATATCGTATACTCTCACAGGAGAGTTCTCCCTGTGTCTGCTTTGCTATTTTCCAAATTTGTTCTTGTTTACCAGCAAAATCTTCTACAAATTCAGAAATCAGCAAAGCAGACACAGGAAGAACTCTCCTGTCAGAGTATACGATATAGCCCCCTTAATCTGCTTTTTAATACATTACTAAAATTAATATATTACTAAAAGGCTCAGTTTCATAGACTCCGTTTGCGTGCGTATCCGTCAGAAATCTATTACAACTTACGGATAGCGACGGAACAGACAATTTTCAAATTTCATAGAATCGGTTCAAGAGCTGCGCAAACACAGGGATACAACTGTTCTCATAATTCTGTAGGAGTTTTATTTCATATTTAAAGCTAAAATCCTTTATAGTTATCTGTTTAAACAGAAAACTAAAGTTATTTATAATGTGTTTGAGACATTTAACTTATAAACTAGCCTTTTATAGCGAAATTACTAAGATTTGTAATTCGAAAATTTTTCACATAAAAATATTACGTTTCTGTATCATCCCTTATAATTCGCAATTGTCATTCTTTCTCAAGACAACGATTGTAATAGAATGAACGGATCGACTGATGAAAAAGTAGAAAATTTTTCACTTTCTATCCGTTTACGCATGTGAACGCACGGAACTTATGAAACTCATACCATATGTTTACATATATTTCGCGATTTCACGAGATGCAATCATCGCTGCCATGTTGCTTGTCGGCACAAAATCCACGTACGTACTCTATTAGTTTTCCCTTTATATTCTTTCTATTGTTAATATTTACGCAATGCACTTCTTTTCTACTTTCGTTTCGTTAGCTAGAAAATTTGGTTTCGTGAGCTAGAAAATGTAAACAAACCACGTGTACGAAGAACAAGACGAGCGCCGCCAATATCGAAACACAGCGTTGTTTCGCATACGCTGTAAGCACAACCAAGGCGGCGTAGTTATTTTACCGCTAACAAATGTCAAATATTACATTGCTCTTATGGCAAGCAGTCGGCAGAAGTCAGCAGCGGTACAAAACGCTGTTCCTAGCTACTGTCTGTTCCGATTTTAGCAGCTTTTGTCGCTGGTCTTGTTCTTCTTACAAGTGGTTTGTTTCTCTGGTAGAAAGTGCAGAATTTCTTTGGTCCATTTGCGATAGGGAAATATGTAAATTCGATTCTTTGCATGGGAAAGTTAAATTTTCCCTTTTATTATATTTTAGTCTAGTCTTCTAGTTTACGAAGTGTATTTTCTTTTTTCTTCATGTGAGAAAATAATAATAAAAAGAAAGAGAAACAAGGAAATAATATAAAGGCAAACAAAGCAGGGATTAAAGTCACAACACATCCGACCATTAAATCGACAGGATCGTACTGTTTATCAGATCGTCTCGGCAAGGGTGTAGAGCAGCGGTAAGCATACCAAACTGATATTTGGAAAGATTTTTGGTCCATCCAACAACAACTCTCACGGCAACCGGCGACATAAAGTTTGCTAGCAAATATGAACATACACACGAACGGATATCTACTAAACACACGTTTGCCTTAACAAATACCAAATTAAGAAGGAGACGACGTCAAAGTGCAGAAGGAAAAGGAATCAACGCCGCATGAAATGTACATGCAGACGCACAAACACTGAGTTGAGTTGGTTGTTTCTTCGCCTGCGTCGTTTTTGGCGTTGGTGCTGCAAAACTTGTATTAAAAACCCAAAATGATAAATCCTGCTTCGGCCGCCGAAAATGTAAAAATTTTCTTATACTTGTGAATTATTGGGAAAACTTGATATTTGTGATTTGGTGTGTTGTTGTTATGAATTGCGGCAGGCAAACGGGAGAGTGTTGGAAAATACGTCTGGATGCTGTACAGAAAAATGTAATAATGTGAAAACAATAAATGAAGAAAAGAGATCAGTGGCCCGTTTAGGAGAGAGGCAGAGAAAAACCAAAAATATGAAAATGTGGCCCGGAAAATTACAGTGAAAATGCACGAGAAATTGTAGAAATCATTGGATCAGAAAATTCACTGTGAAAATTGTTTAAAAGTGCAATTTCAAGAGCAAAAATGAAAATGTTTATAAACTGAAAGAATCCAACAAATTTCATATTTTAAAGTTTTATACATAAATAAATAGAAAATGCGTTAGGCTCGTTTGCATGTATGTATGTATGTATAAAAGTGAAGATATCGTAGAGAATATAATGGAATAGATAGACATCGTCTGGAATACATATTGTGCCATTTAGTTTTATACAACAAAACATGAAAGAAACCACAGAACTCGCATTAAAAGCTTTAAGTCTTAAGTAGAAGAAGGAAACGCACAGCAGAAATTAATAAATTCGTCAACAGTATTATTGAATAACGCTTCCGAAATCACCACTCTAGAAAAATGTCTTGCATTTCCAGCAACTTCAGCTCGTTTTTCTTGGACTCATTAAACGATCCATCCGAATTTGCTAAATATCTAAGCAACGGTGAGAATAAGTTTGCAAGCTTTGAGGACTTTCAAGTGTTTGGCACGACTGGTGCTAGCTATTCTAGCAACAGCAGCAGTTCTCAACAGCATTATTACCACCACCATCACCCACAACAGCAACAACAGTATTTTCCACAACAACCAAACCTTAATGGCAGCGCCGGCTACTGTAATCAGAGTGGGCAAGCTCATGGCGGCAGTGGGCTTGTAAGCGCTACCAACACCGCCGCCGCCTCAGCGGGTGGGCAATCCCATAGCCGTAGTGAAATATTAAATGGTAGCATAGAAACTAACAGTTTTTCACAACAACAGCAATACGTTGGTCACCCGCACACTTCCAGCTTGCAGCAGAGTAATCATCAACTTTCGCCATCATCGCACCAGCCACATTCACATGCGCTCTCAAATTCCCACCAACAACAACAACTCCATTCTGCCCAACAAACGCATCATCATCACGCAACCAATCATGTGCCCGGCGCTGCAAGCCCCCTGCAACAACAACAACGATGGACGTTGACGTCTGCAAACGTCCATCAAACTGGAACTGCCATATCGATTAATCTGCCACCAGCCATTTCTACAGGTGCACAGCATTTCGATGGTTCCTTTGAATTCCTCAAGTATTTACGGCACTCCAGCGACTACAGCAACAGCACATGCAGCAACAGCATTGACGATGTTACAGCGCCATCAATTTCCACTACTTCTGTCACAGCTGCCAGTCAGCAATCCACATCTGCAGCTGCAAACCTCATTGATTTGGATACAAGCACTTCGATGAAGCCACACTCGGCCCGAAAAACGGCCGCATTGCTCTCTTCTGCCACTCGTTGCGTTACGGCTTTGGACACAACTTTGGATGTGTTCGAACACGACGATTCGAAACATACTATCTTCGACCTACAGCAACACACCACGAACAGTTCTAATTCCAATGAAGAGTCATCATCCATGGATGTCTCAAATGTGGCTTTCCCAAATTCACTCTCCAACGCTTCCAATTCAAACACATCCTCCGAAAGTGCCGTCGGCGGATCTGCCGATTTCTCGAATCTCAATGCAATGGTCCCATGTGCGCCCAAGCCGCTGGCTAATGTCGTCATCAGAGAAAATTTCGACGTGCATCCCGCACATAAAGTGGAGGAGGGCATCTTCCAGCACATGAACAAGTTGCCGCCAAAAAAAAAGGAGACTCTAAAGCAGTTAGGTGTCCGTTTCACAGGGCAAATGACGCTGGCGGATAAATCGATAGTTGCAGACAACTTTATTAAGTTTTGTCAAGTACGTATGTATATATGTATGTACTCGTGTATAGAATATTATAATTTAAAAGATATATATCGTACATATATGTATGTATATACGAGTACATGCGTGCATTTTCCTCGCATCCTACACTTGTACTTTTTATGCTTACTACAAATATCTGATCATCATTATTATAACAGAAGCTTAGGAGGCGTTCATACATACTTATTAAAAACACCTTGCCCTCGTATACATATAAAGCTACACCACATCATTATAAATTACGAGTATAATATTAAACATGTGGGGAGAATGGGAGAGCAGCAGCATCAGCATCAACGGCAGCAGCAGTAATAATAACAACAACAGAACATTAGAGAATATCCTAGCAAACCTCATTTCGATAGTAAAATTTAAATATATCGTCCCGAAATCGAAATGATTTTCAGATTTTTAAAAATTTCTATCTATTTCTATCTATTTAAATTTTGGTCAAAAAAGCTCTGACTTACTTTAAAAAAAAATTTTACAAATTGTAAAATTGAAGAATTCAAATTTAAAATTGTGAATTGTTTCTTTAAAATTTAAGATTTTTTGAAGACTTTTTTGTGCCTAAGTAGTGTAAAAAGAGCAAAAGAGTTGTAAAGGCGGCACGTGAGTTGGTGGAACATTATCTAGGCGATAATGTAAATAAAGAGATATAGTCTCAACAATATCAAAAATGTTTTAAATACAATATGGTTACGATATCGAGGTTTTGTGAAATTTCGATATCGATATCGAGAGGTGCGATCTATCGAAACGACGACAACGACACGATATCAATTGGTTTGCTGGGATGTTATAACATAAAACTAGTGATATAATGAAATATGTGTGTGTGAATATTCATGTGTCGTGGTTAATGGGAAGGATGGGGTTGAATCTGGGGGTACTATGACTACGTGGTTTTATTGCTGTTGTCGGTGCTGTTATTAGAGTTTATGATAGAATAAAGTATTACTATAGTAGGGTAGAATATAGTATTAAACCACTTAAACCATATAATTTTTTCTTCTGACGGTGTCGACTAAGATTGAATAATCCATATGCCTTATAAATTGCTATCCGGAATTTTTGCCGAAATCTTTGAACTCTAAATAATATGCACTCACTGCTTTTGAAGACATAGAGAGTGCTTTCAACAATGTCACTATAGACATTGATTATGCCCTTAAAGTTATTCAATGTGGACCAATCCATAGGTAGATAGATAAAACACATGTTCAGCTATAGGTACATATGGTGTGAGCAATGTGGCATAAAAGTAAAAGGGAGTGTTACAGGGGACACCTTAGGGGAAATTCTGTTGTGGGTCATTGTAGTGCAGTCTTTTAAAAAATTTAACTGATGAAGGATTCCAAGTTGTGTGCTATTTGGACGATATAGTGGTAATAGCCACTGGAGTGTAACTTCAGTAACTTTTAAGAAGAATTCAAGAGACACTGGGATTAATCGTCAATAGGGCCAAACCCAAAAGCTTGTATGCAAACCCTGGGCCTTGTTTCTAGGAGGAAGAAGATCCCTAGGTTCGTCCCTCCAATATAAAGTGGTGAAGCTAAAAGAGAAGGTTAAATATTTACGAGTAATCCTAGACAAAAAACTTAACTGAAAGGAGCACATTGAAAGTAGAGTGACAAAGGCCTATAGTTTATTGGCTACCTGCAAGAGATGTATAGGCTGAAATCAGAAATAATCTACCTGCATTATTTACGCTACACCATATATGTATCTGTATGCATATTATATGGTATCTATTTACGAAAGCAGCTTTAAACTTAAGAAGAAAGTGTCATTTATAATCACTGTTGTTTTTATCCATTCAAAATTACAACAGCGCCTACATACTATGTACATCTTTCTGTATTCGGACATATGTATGTACATATGCATGTATGGATATGTAGTTTATTTTATATGTAAGTAAGGGAGAGGTGGGTGGCTTCATGTGGGCTTTAATGGTGGCAGTATAAAGTCTGAGTTTAAATTCCTTACGTGCGCTTGTGTCAATGTATGGGTTTATACCACATACAATACATACCGTATACATATCTAAGAGTATGTATGTCATGCAACCCTACACATTTATTAGCTTAAATGTTAAAATTCTGGTAAATGGTTAAGGTGTAGGCATCAGGAAGCTTCTAAACGGGTTCTATCTTGTCTCATAAAAATATACTACATACATACTACATAAAAATATGTTACATACATTTGTATATATACAAACATACAGATGAGCACATATGTGTATAGTAACTCTTATCAATAAGTGACAAGAAGAAAGTGTTTGGAGGAATGTTTGACTTTATGGATTGTTGGTGGATTATACAACTACCCTCTAGAGATAGGTCACTGATAATAAACGAAGTGGTAATGTAAGCTGCGATTGAAAACTTCATAGCAATATTTATAGGAATGCAATAACACCCCTTTTAATTGTACCGAAGAAAATACATAAGTTAAAAGCTACTAAACGAATGAAGAAAATAATAATATTTATTATGTCAGAAACAAGAAAAAACCCTGATTTGTCTCTTGCATGACTATTTCCTGCTCTAGCTAAGCCATGTAATTATTGTAATTATTGATGATACGAGTATGTTCAATGAATAAAGTAATGAATAGTTCACTTGTATTAGAGCACTGCATGAGACGTCTCTAAGGCTTGTTCAAGACGTCTTGAAAGTTTCAGGGGTTGTCTGAAATGCTTCAATTGCTTTGAAATTAAGCGGTGACTTTTGGAAGCGCTCCTAAAAACATTACTACACATGCTTCCGATAGTCACGGCTTGATTCGAAATCAAATGGAAGCACTGCATCAACGCAAAAATGTTGCTATGATAGTTTCGAATCATTTGAGACGAGTCATTCAGTCCTCTAGTACGTATGTATGTACGTATGTATATTCCTATTGCTATTAATAATTAATATTATTATTAATATTAATTAATATTAATAATACACCTACACCGATATTGAAAATGCATTATATTTTTTTATGTATTTCTTAAATTTTTTAGGAATATGAAATAACCGATCATCGACCATATCTTTCGCTTAATCAGAGCGGCTTAAATAAGCCGGAGCAAATAAAGTTCGCGCGTTATCTTGGACAAGGTTTGCCATCGTTTACACTGTTTTGCATTTATAGTAATTTTAAAAACCTCTTCTGCACAAAACGTATAGAGAAGTAAGTATTTTCCATCTATATTATTTTTCTTTCTATTCATTGGACAATTTATTTTGCAGTTATACAAAAGAAGGTTATAATTTGCCATATATTTTGGAGAAAACCAAGCGCTTCCTATCTAACACCACAGCTGGTAAGTTATTAACAATATTCTCCGTTAATTTGTCTATCTGTGTTTTTAAATAAAGCAAAGATGTAATGGCGTAAAAGGGTAAAAAAGATTTCATATATTTTTGGTGTATATGAAAATGCACAGCATTTAATGCATTAATCCTCGACTATTCAGTTTGTTATAAAAAAAAAAACGTGAAAATTCGTTTATATCCTTTTATACAATAATGATTTCCTCTTTCCTTTTATAGAATTGATGTTAATGTATTTATTCGGTATATATTTTATGTATTATTTTATTACATTCATTGTCGGGTTTTGTGTTCGCCCCTTTTTTACATTTGTTTCTATAAACTGTATAAATCCTCAATGTTTACACACAATAAAAAATATACATACATAATTTTTATTCATTAAACTTTTAGGCGGTATCACTGCAACTACAAACAAACAAATAGTGCATTGTACTCCACCAACACCTCTACATACTCCGATGTCTATGGGTCCCGCGATCTAAATCCATCTAATCTAATTTATTGGATTAGATATAATTACATGTATTTATTATTTCATTTTACGAGATTGGAAACGCTTTCTCCTTTTTTGGAAACATCAAAACGCACACACAAGTATTTTAAAAGCAAAATTTATTGTTTCACATTAAAAAAATATTTTATTGCTTAACCAAAAAAATGGTACAATTGGCTTCTTCTATTATACAAACTTTTAGAACTAGTTAAATAAAATGATTATTATGATTATTAATGTTAATGTTATTAACGTAAAAGAGATTATCGCCACAATGTTTTATGTTTAATGATATTTTAGTATTATTTTAACATTAATTGCATTTGTATTGTAGGTTTGTGTTTCAAAATAAGTTACAAAAACAGCAATTTTTTAAATAAACACCAAGTTTTTAATCAAAAACATTTATGAACTTTCTTCTTATTAAGTGGTTGATTGATGTTGATATAAAAAAAAAACGAATAACATAAAACAACTTTTGTTACAAACTACGAGTATATTGTTTTCAAAAAAAAGAGTACCTTATAATGGATAAGGTTATTCAAAAGAAATAGTCTAATATTCAAAAGAAATAAAATAAATTTTCTTTATTTATTTTATAATACCTTACAATTTTCAAATAATTTTCTAATGTCGGTAAAGTTTAAAAACTTTAGTTTAGTTGTGTTAAACCGTTAATGTAATAATTTTGTAGTGGATTTTAACGTGTTGTTTTTCAGACATAAAAAATATCAGTCAACAGCAGCAACAGCTCACCAATGAAGCAGCTATGGAATTTATTTTCAACAGCAACCATGCGCCAACTATTATGCATGCTGGTGTATCTAAAAATTGCGGACTCAAACCGCTTGAACATTTCGTGATATATGAAAATTTTGATGTACACGATGCGCACCGAATTGAGGACGGAGTTTGTACGCATTTAACGCGTCTGCCTCCCAAAAAGCAGGACATTTTGAAACAGTTCGGTATTTCGAGCAATCAATGCGTAACCTATTATGAAAAGTACATTATCATCGAGAATTTCACAAAGTTCTGCAATGTGAGCAAATCATTGAATAAGAAATTCAGCATTTTCATTCATTACAATAAGACAAGTTCTGTGGAAATGTTGATAATGAGCACTCTTCCGGTTGTTGAGAAATTATATATCGTACATACATCATAGGTTCCAAGAAATTAAGGAAGCGTAATATCGTGTTCATGGAGTAGCATGTAAATCGGGAAGAGGTCTATACACACACATAAATAAACAACACCAGAAGCGGCTCATTTGATGCGTGCTTTTAGAACTTTTATAACTAAATATTAAGTAAAAATAGTTCTTAAGCATTTTTTTAAATTAATAATTTCAGGAATACAAAATATCCGATCACAGACCATTTTTGGACCTTCAAGACAGCGGCTTACCCAAATCGGAACAGGTTAAGTTTGTACGATATCTGGGCCAGGGACTTCCGAATCTGACACTAAACAAAATTCTTCTGGCTTTTAGAGACGTGCTTGGGTTGAATCGTATTGAAAAGTAAGTTCAGAGTTGCTTTTAAGAAAGCCGTAATGCCGTTTTACGTCTTCTTAATGTTTCTTCTTTTCATTTTAAGAATATTGATGGATGGATACAATTTGGATGCAATTTTAAAGAAGAAAAGAAAACATCTCTACAATCGCATACAAACAACAGGTATTGATTCATTGACCTTCTTACACTTTTCATAAATATCGCACTCTTTTGTTCGGGAGGGTGTGGTGGGGGACGAGGTACACAAGTTTATATTTCATTTGGTTTCTTTTCATTTTACGATCTAAAAGTTCTCCACGGAGGAACTTACTTCCTACAATCTAAAGAATTTCACCCCCCCCCGCGTTCGACCCTTCCTTCTGAGTGCACCATTGATTGTACTTATACCTATCATGAACTTCATAATGGCATTAACTTAATAATCGACTTAAACAGTTCCTACATGATGTGCTTCCAATATACGAGTATACGCGAACGCTATCATTCAATTATAGTTAATGAGAGAGGGAGTAACGGTACCAGAGCGATTCATTCCACTCAGCCGCACGTCTTTTGCAAAGTGTTTGGCAAACATGAATGAATTATGTATATTTTGTATATCTTCCTGGGAACTGGACCAGAAACTGTTGTGTCTTGAAAAATCTTTGAAAAATATTTTGCAAATTAGTAAAATCAAAATTACGACAAATTGAGCATTTAACAACAAACCAAAAACAAAAATTGTAATTTACAATTCAAAAGTTAATAAGAAATTAGGCAATAAACTTTTAAGAAATAAAAAGAAATAATTTACTCAATTAATAATAAACACAATACATATTTATTTACAACAGTTAAAAAAAACGATCCAAACGTATTATGCATATACATATACGAGAGTACATAACTAGAGTATAAGTTAAACTTTTTTAGTGGAAAAACAAGTAAGAGGCGTGTAAGGCTTGGTCGTTATAGGTTATAAGGCGTGTAACGCCCATTCAAATTTCAAACTCGGATAATAGATTTATTTGGAACTTTTAACTTATTTGCAATAGCGGTTTGCAAGGTTGCATGTCTGAAGAGATTTCCTCCGCTTCCATTCCAAAGAGAGCTTAGCTTAATAACAAGAAATATACTATGTACATACATATGCGCCAAATTTCATGACTATACCTCTCACCTCTGCGCTCTCTTGTAATCGTGTTATTTACAACGTGATTCCGAACATAATATAAACGTGTATCTACAATATATCGGCCAGGCCGCCTTTTATGCATTGCCAATGGAAGAATAAAATGAATACACCCTTATCATTCGAATGCTGCGATGATCGAATAGGACTGATGTAGACATTGCAACCAACGTTTTTGGCTGCTTCTTTAGACATATTGTTCAAATCAGATTGTTCCAACAGAAATAGCGTTGGTCCGCGCAGTAGCCACAATATCAACACTTTATATTGTTGGCGCCGGGATGTTAATTTTTCTAGAACGGTGATTCTTCTTTATTCTCTTAAATTTCCTGTTCTCTAGTCTATTTTGTTCTTCACTTATTTATGAGGAAATTACATTTCCTTCCCATTCGGACGTACAACGTCTGTAGCCAGTAGCTACAAGGCATTATAATACTCGATATACACATTCTTTAGACGATAACTACATATAATCAAAAGTTGAAAAATTAATGCCAACTCAAAATTCCTATTATACATTTAGAAATATACACATACCTACATTTACATGAATACCACCCAGTAGAGGAATGTATTAAAATTGATATAACCATGTATACTTTATACAATAAATATGTATATAGCATATTACATACATACATATATATATACAATACCTAAGTATCAGATAAGATAATATATATACAAACCTATGTTTAATAAATCATATTGGGGCAATAACTGTGTAAGACATAACAATTTACTTTCAGAATTACTGAGAATAAAAATACAATTTTTAAGCAAAAATGAGTTTTATTGAAATGCCAACAGATAAATTATTTTTATAGATTATCATTAACAGTCCGATTCAAGAGCACTACCATAGAATTGGAAAATTAACAAGATGGTGATGATATATTTTCCATAGTGATTGATTGCTTTATAAATGTTATTCCATTTCTATTCGCCTTCATACGCGTTTCAGAAAGAGAAATTCTTTTAGGATTTACTTTTGGTAGCTGATGCCTCTCGTTCCAGTGCTCGTTGCTTGGCTTTTTCATAGATTGGCATTAATTGACCTTGTTCTCCAAGCATTTTCAAAAGCTCCACTATAAATGGCAAATAATTGTGCTTGCGGCGAATGTTTTCAACCTAGAAAAGTAAAAAAAATTTTGAAGGGAAACCTTTTTGGTGGAATTAGAGCAAAAACTTGCCTTATAACGCTTTCTTTTTACCACTTCGTATTCTATTAACGAACGCAACTTGGCTATTTCCGTCTGGCGGTCATCTTCAGTATCCATCGCGTCATCAATATCACTCAACAATTTGTCTATCTGTTGCTGATAAATTTTTTGACGATCCGTAACCAAGGCCATCAGATTAAAATGTATTTCACCTTCGCTGTATTTCTGCATACGTTTCTCAATAATCGGACGTACAACATCGATCCAGTTTTGACCATTTTCAATGCTCCCTAAATCCACGGGGCCTTCTTTAAGGCCATCTAGTTCGTACAAG
The DNA here is from genome assembly GCA_949752815.1 of Conops quadrifasciatus. Classification (NCBI taxonomy): domain Eukaryota; kingdom Metazoa; phylum Arthropoda; class Insecta; order Diptera; family Conopidae; genus Conops; species Conops quadrifasciatus. Next base: position 19,731,971 of record OX457079.1, read on the forward strand.
CGGCCATCAATGGGAATATACCCGATAAAGTGGTAGACATCTTCGTCTTTATTTGGATTTTTTGAGTCCAACTCGAAGAGCGTCTGGCGGGCGAACGAGTTGTGAACGGTGCGAATTTGCGAGGCATTGCTCAGGGTTAGTCCCTTATTGTAAGGATCGAAAAACTGGCAAAACTCTTTGAAGTTAGAAAGTGTTTCGCCGAGCTTTAGGTCAGGATGGTTGCAGTTAAGCAAAATGCTTAGAATCGCTTGAGTGGCGCATGCATTATTAATGACCTGTTTGGCGAAGAAAATCTTCTCCATTCGATTGTCTTTTACTATCGAACCCGCTGGTTCATCGTCTTGCACCCATTTGAAAAGGAAAATTAAGCCATGAATCGGTTCAAGATTTTTAAAAGAATCTGGATCCAGGCTCCAGATTTCTTCGACTTGAACACCCTCGCAACCTGAAAGAAAACTATGTCAAACGACTCCAAGTAAAGGCTAAGCGCACTCTAACCGAACTCTCGAATTAGTTCCGTAAAGACACCAGGATCGCTCTCAATGAGGCACCAGTTTCCTGCGCTTTCACTCATCTTAAAAATTGCGTTAATTTGACTCGTTTAATTTAAAATATTTCAATAAGTTCTAAGGAAAATCTTTTCACAATAAAATCAAAAAGTGCAATTCACAAAATAAAGACAGCAAGACGTTTGATCCTTATACGGTTGCATTTAACATAAATACCATTTATGTACCTTTTTAAGTACACATTTTAATTGAACTTTGGATCATTTTGTGGTACAAAACGAATCTCTGATGACAAGTTGGGTTTCCATAAAATAATCTTTGGCTAGTCAAAAATTTAAAAGTATGTAAAGATAATTTCCAAAAAATTTAATTTTTATAATTAAATATAATTAAAAAATTTATTTAATTTATATAAAAAGGTACTTATATGCATAAAGTTAAATTTACATTAGGAACAAGTTACATAAGTTACATAATAAATTTAACCTAAAATTAATTTAACCTAAACATTTCTAGAGACTTTTCTTTTGGAAGAGTACATAAGTTCATGCGATTTAAAAAATTATAGCACAAATTTTTGTATTTTATTTCTTTTTTAAGAGGAAAGGAATAGTGTAGGTAAAAAGTGTAGAAGCGAAATCGTGTTCCCGACCCGTTCCCGATTCTTTTCTGTTATTGTTATCATGGTTTTGCTGGTAAAAAATAAATTAGGAAAATATTAAACAAGAATCGGAATGTTTTTCAGGTAGTTGTTTTTCCGGAATAATGGCGTTATCTTGTGGTTATAAGACAAGAGGAAAATCAGAACTAGCAGGTGGCAGCATCTTAAAGATGACCGCCATGATGCGAAGCATACAGTTTAGGAAGCACTATGAAAAACGTAAAATTTTAGCGGCGGAGAAAAATATATTTTGTGATGTGTTAAGAAACGTATTACTATGCTATTTGCTACTTAAATTAGCAAATTCTGAAAAAACTAAAAATTAATGGATTCCAAATATTTCGTTGCAAGTTACCAAGAAAAACAAGTATAGAATAGTTTAAATGATTGGTAAAAATGTGGAATTAGTATCGCGCAGTGAGCCATGCAAAATTTTTCATTGTTTTATAAGTGAAAAAATTTAAAGCAGCAGTAGCAGTGTGCGTTTTGAGGTAGTAAGTTGTAGGATTTATGAACTTCAGAATCCAATGGTCAGTGATCACAGCAGTAACCAGCCGAATTTAAACTACTGAATAAATCAGAAGGCTCTGAGCAAGTGGAAAAGCAATTTGGGAAAATGGTGGTCTCCAAAGACTCCAAGCGGAAGCGCAAGGAGTCACCGCCACCGCAGCCGCCAGTGATTGAGTCGTCGCCAGAAATGCCAAAAAGGTTAGTCAAAGTAATACATACGAAATTCAGAAGTTAATTATTAATTAATGGAGCATTGGACGCGTAATCAGGCAATCATTAGAAAAATTTATGGTCGCCTAACGTCACAACTATTTTCGTATATGTAAACTGGGAAGAGGGAGTTTTCTGATAGTGTGAATTCCGGTCGTGGGCATGGCGGGTTGGGAGGTGAGGTGCTGATACTGTATTTTGCTGAAGTTTGCTGAAGTGGCGTCAACAAGAATATGAATAAATTAAATAACTGATATTGGGATCGGCCACGACTGTACTGTCTTTAATCTCTCTCTTGGTCTAAGTGATTTTAATGCAAATAATAGTAAAAATAAATACTCAATAAGCACTATTGTTAAATGCTCACACCTAATGATCTACCTTTACACTTTGATCTAACTTCATTGAAATTAAAGAACTCTAAGGCATGCAGCAACCTCTAATTACTCTGGAAACTTGCTTCCTAGTTCGATTTGGTGATCAAAAATATGAATTTTGGGTTACAATCGGAGATAATTGTAATTGCCTTTTAAATCATTCCTTTCTGATTCATATAAATAAAGAAGTCTTTTAAGTTCGTTTTCGTTGAAAAGCTTTAATTTAACATTCGTCATACTTGCTGGAAAGGAGGATGAAATGATTATATATAGTCTTCGATTTTTAAACTCAAAATAGTATCCATTACATTTTTCTTAAAATTACAAAAAAAAAAAAAAAATTAAAAATTAAAAAAAAAAAATAAAAAAAAATTAAAAAAAAAAAATAAAAAAAAATTAAAAAAAAAAAAATTAAAAAAAAAATAAAAAAAAAAATTAAGAAAAAAATTAAAAAAATACAAAAAATTTAGTTGTAAATTTTGTTGTCTACATTTAAGATAAGAACTGATTAATTTTGTAATTTATAACAGGACAAAAGTGCAGGCGCAGCGCAAATTTGCACAAGGACAGAACGCACCCACTACATCATACACCGCGACCCTTGCAGCCTCTTCCTCGTCCACCGCCGGAGGAGGGCCGAGTGCATCCTCCGAGAGCCGTGAGCCGCCCACTGAAATATTACCAAACAAAAGGCCGAAAACAGAAGACTTCCTAACTTTTCTCTGTTTTCGTGGTACCTCTGCTTTGCCGGCCCATCTGGACTTCCTCAATCAAGGCAGGGGAGAAGGAGGAGTAGAGACTGAGACTGCGAGAGGCGCCTCAAATAAGAAAAAGGGCAAAAAAGTAGCAGCGAAAACGCCAAAAAAGCAAACGGCTAAAAAAGGAAAAAAAGGGAAAAATGCCAAAGCCAAAGCTAAACGAAGTAACGAAGAACCAGTGGCCTCTACTTCGGCGGCCGCAGCCGCTGCACGTTTGGCGGAACATAATGTTGCTGCTGCCGCTACCGGCGCAACCGCGCTACCACCGCTTAGTAACTCCAGTGAGGCTCCAAAGAAGCAAAATGAATTGGTAGTAGTGGATCACAATGGAAAACTTTCCTCAAATCCCTCAAACGAGGCGAAAAAAAGCAATGAAGCCGCCGCGGAAGTGAAGGAACTACAGGGCGGCAATAGGCGCAGTCGTGCCGGAAATAATGAGAGAACAACTGAAGAGAAGCCCTCTAAGACTCCAGAGAAACGCCGCTCTAACAGAAATCAAACGAAAGACTCGGAGCTTGTGGTGGATTGTGGCGACAATGCCCACGACGATAATGACTGTTATCCTGTGTCCGAAGACGTCATCGAAGCTCAAGCAAAGCAAATGTATGAGGAAGTTCCAAAAAGAAATAAGTCTACTTCAGCCTCAGCGCAGAGTTCTTTGCTGGTAACGAAAGAAAATGTTTCGCTAAAACAGTCATCAGTTGCTAAAGGGAAGAAAGGTAAGAATGGCTCCGCAAAAACTCACGACCCCGACGGTAAGAATGACGCTACCATTGAGGACATGGATCGAGGCGTGGAGCCGCCAAACTCGGAACAAAAGGGCGTCCAGCAGCCTGGCAATAAAGTCAAGCAACCGGCTAAAAGGCCTCGCGCCAAAGAGTCGCCAATATTCATACCTTCGCCCGAACCGACCGGCCGCATGACCAGACAGCGCGCCTTCTTCGAACCCGTCAAAGTTGCTGCCGTCGCCGATGCTAAGGAGCAGCGAGTGGCCGCTGATGCGGAGAGTCCAGTGGAGAATGCCTCAAAACCGACCGACGCAAATAAAGCGGGCTCGGAAGTGGGGAAAAGCGAGGTGGAACCCTTGGGGGGACTTGAGGATGCCAGACTTACTCAAACCAAGACAGAATCCAAACTGAATTCTCTCAATGTATTCGATTTCTCCTCAGACGATGAGCAGCCTTTGTCCAAGTCCATTAAATTGAAGGCCGGGGCAGCTGGAGGTAAAAAGAAGATGACGCCGGCGGCGGGGGCGGCGACGAAACGTAAAGGCAAGAAGGCAGCAGAAAGCAGATTGCAAGAAAGTGGTCCCATCGACGTAGGAAGCAGAAAGGCAGCAGCGGCGGAAGCCAAAAACGAAACGGAAGACAAGGCTTCAGTGGTTCAACAGGCGGCGTCCGCTGCGGTGAAGAGTAGACGCTGCGGCAAAGTGAGCAAGAAGAAGCCAAGCAACACAGAAGCGAAAGCATCAGACGAAGTGAACGCAGAAGCAGCAGATGAAGAGGCAACAGATGAAGTTCCAGCGTGTGAGGATCCTGCCCAGAAAGCAACAACAGCTAATGCTAATGCACGTCAACCGCGCAAGACCAATCGAACCAAACCGGAGGCGACTGCTTCCTGCAGCGGCCCTACGAACGCCCCCACTAAGAAGAGTCAGTCGGCCTCTCCTTCGGCCGCCGCGGTGGTGCGAAGTCAGCGCCCCTCACGCAAGACGAAGGAAGCTGCTGCCATCTACATGGGCATTATTGGCCACAAGCTCCAACAGGACGACGAGGACGATGCTTTGTCGTTGAACAGTTTTCCGGACCTGCCGAATGTCAAGGAAATGGAGAAAATGGAGTCTGAGTTGAAGAAGAACACCGCTTCGTCGTCGGTGTCGCCCACGGCTGTCGCCACCACTAAGTCGCCGGCGAAAGTAGTGTCTTCTGCGACCGAGTCAGAGAAGCAAGCCTTTGCTGGAAGACGCGGCCGTCCCCCGAAGCAGACGCGCTTGCCGACGTCTCTGCCAGCAAAGCGAGAAATCGAGGGCATGCTGGTGAAGAAAGGGGCACTCACCAAAACCATATCGGCCGCTCAAGCGCCCAGTGACGGCAATAAGGAAGCGCCGCAGCCTGAACTCTCCAAGATCGACTCGGAAGACGAGGATTTTTTGCTAAACGAAGAGGTCAATGAGACGAAGAGGAAGCTAGAGAAAAGCTTCAGTGATTCCGACGACGAGCCGTTGGCTGTTAAAGCGAACCTAAAATCCAGTGATAAGGATTTGGAGGATTTCAATGATTCCAGAAAGTCGGATTCCGATAAACTATGCCATGTGGCCACATTGCTACCGACAGGAGGCAACAGAGAAGTGGCTGCTTCTTCTTCCTCGCACAATAATATCGCGCTAATGTCGACAAGCATCTCCTCGACGCCTGCAACCCCGTTGGCGTCGCAAAATGCTGCGCAGTCGCCACACAACGCCGGCGCGAAAGGCAGCGAAAAGAAGTCGCCGATTGGAAATTCCAAAATCTCGAATGTATCGTCGGCGGCGTACGCCTTGGCCCCAACCAACCAGAGCCAGAGCCAGAGCTCCTCGAATGCATTCATAAGCAAAATGGAGCACAAGCTTATCTCGCCAAATTTGACATCTTATTTGCCACCGTCGTCGCCGCACTACCCCGCAGCGCGCCATCCTACGCTATCGGCCGTCAAGTCTCCCACGCAGCCACCGCCGCCGCCGCCGCCCCCCAGCGCGATCCTGCCGCACATCGCCGCGCCGCCGCCGCCGCCTCAGTCACCCCTAAAGTACCCGACCACCCCGACCACGTACCCGCCGCCCATTGAGGCGTATCCGTCGCCCAAAATTAATCCCAACTTTCTGACGCCGAAGTTCGACCGCTCCACGCTGCCGCGCACGAACAACTTCCCCTCGCCGTCGCCCCTCAAGTTCGATTTGTCTTCTAAAACGAGCGGCATCGGCAACTCCACGCAGAGCCCCAAACCGCTGGCACCAACTCTTCCCGGCGGAGCGAATGCAGGGCAGGCACATCCGTCGAACCCTCCTCCGCCCACCACCTCAACGGCGGCAGCAGCCGGTGCCTCCAATACCCCTTCCTCCGATCCGCTCAAAGACGAGATCGGCTCTATCCTGGCTGCCAACCTGATGCCGAGCAAGGAGGAGTCGGGCAAGATTTTCGGTATCGCTAGCGTCAGTCTGGCCCAAAGCTCCGGCCCAGACAACACCAAATGCACTCTCGGCAAATGTGGTTCCATACACAAGCCTGTGCTGGGCCCGGTAGTACCCACCGAAGGGTACATCGGCGATCAACTCTCGAGCAAGGAGCGCCGGAAAGCCAAAGTCAACATGACGCACGAACAAATCCAGAAATGGTTGATTGAGTGCTCCTCCAACCCGGACGAGATACAGGACGACATGGATGACGATTACGACGACAATCTGCGGCCCAATTTGTTTGCCACCACGCCGCCGCCCACGAGAGACGACAAGGAGAGCACTTCGTTCAGCTCGTCCTCGAAGGCAACGCGCGATCTGGGAAAGAGCGAAAGTGCTTGGTCCGGAAAGGGACCCTCCCTGAAGGCTATACCCGTCGTGGCATCCGCCAGCATAAAAGAGGAACCGCAAACCAAGAGCGACTATGTTGCGTTGCAGCCTGCGCACGTCTCCGCATCGAGCGATGCTGCACAAGGCGGCAATGCGTTGCCAAAGGGAGCGGCCACCAGTAGCGCCAAGGCGAACTCGAGCCACATAAACGACAACAAACCGACAAAGGAGAAAGCTTTCGAGAAGAAACACGACAAGAAAGCGAAAGACGAGAAACCACACAGAGACGCAATTAAGGACAAAGAACCAAAGCAAACCAAGTCCGAGCGAGACAGAGAGCAGCATGCAGTTGCCTCGGCCAACAGCAAAACGGCTGCTGCGGGCAAGCAGTCCAGTGCGGCGGCGCAAACAGCAGCAGGCGGCCCCGAATTAGCAGGCGCGGCTTCGTCTTCAACCGCTTCGAAGGCGAATCGCAAAAAGAACTTGGCGGCAGCGGCAGCGGCAGCGACAGCGACGATGACAGCGTCAAGCGTGCGCGAGGAGAAGCAAGAAAAGCAGAAGCAAGCCGCATCCGCTCATGCGACGCCAAGTACAGCCCCAAAACGCACACCGGTCTACAATCAGAAGATCGCTCAGAAACATGTTGAGTTGCGAGAAACCACCGTGACCGGCCACAAAAAGAAGTCGCCCTTTTCCTACAATTTCGCCGCATTTTCGGTGGACAATGAGAAGTCAATATATTCGTTCGACAAGGACGACGACGAGGATTGTGCCGGTGCCCCTAAAGCTACTTCGAAACCGGTTTTCAGACGACAAAGTCGACGAGACTCTCAACAGAACGACGAAATGACTCCCACCACTTCGACACCGACGCCGACGCCGACGCCGACGCCGCGCTCCTCGCCGGCAAAGAAACGCAATGCCGCCGCAGAAAAGCCTCCAAAAGATGTCGCCAACGCCTCACAAAATAGCTCGGTGTCACTAACACTGAGTCCTTCCGAGAATTGTAAGCTGGTTAAAGTTAGTCTCGAGGCGGAACAACAGACCGCGGCACCAGCGTCGTCCAAGTCCAAGGTGGGCAAATTCAAGAGCAAACTGAACACAGCAGCCGCGTCCAAGCCGGCTGCAGAAACCGGGGCCGACTCTGACTCCGATGGCCACACATTCTACATACCACTGCAGGGCACTGGTACAGGCGGCTCAGCGGAGGGCGGCATCCAGGGTGTGGCGGTCAAGCTGGGCCGCGAAGGCCCGGAGGGTCCCAATCAGAAGGTTATCATGCATGCGACTCTAGTCACCAAGGCACAGATGGGACAGAACTCCAAGCCGCTGCCGGACTCTATGAATGCTTCCGAGATTGTGAAGAATCTGTTAATATCGTCCGGTTCCTCAACGGCGGAGGGTGCGAAGAAGCAAAGTGCTGCTGCCGCTGCAACGGCTGTGGCCAGCACATCGGCGGCGGCCGCAGCCAATTCGGGCTCCAACAGTTTGAAGAGTGTGCCCGTGGGCACCGTGCAACCGCGCTTCAAAGGAGCGACTGATCCCTCAGCGGCAACGACATCCCAAGCCAGCACCTCGATGGCGGCCGTTGGCGGCGGCGGCGGCGGTGGCGGTAGCGGTGGGCTGGTGCGTGTTAACTCGAATTCGTCATTGTTTTCGGGCTCAGCGAAATCCAGGCACGGTGCTGCTGGTTCAGCTAATATCGGCAGCGGCTCTAAGAAATTCAAGGACGACACACCGATCAAAATGTCCAACAATACGGCGTTTCCGCGGCACGACGATCCCACACAAATGGTGGAGGCGCCCATATTTAGGCCCACTGAAAAGGAGTTTTCGGATCCCATTGACTTTATCGAACGCATCACTCCGATCGCGGCGCGGTTCGGCATCTGCAAGATCGTGCCGCCCTCGTTGTTCAAGCCGGAATGCCGAATCTCGGACGAAATGCGTTTCACCGCCTACAACCAGTACGTGCACAAAATGCTGCATCGCTGGGGCCCGAGCGCGAAGGAGCTCAGTGCAATAAAGAAGTATTTGGCCACGCAAAGCATAGTCATGAATCATCCGCCCTGGATCGGCGGCATGGAAGTCGACTTGCCCCGTTTGTACCACACTGTCCAGGAACTGGGCGGCCTGAAGGAGGTCATCGAGAAGAAGAAATGGGCCCGGGTTGCCGAGGAAATGTGCATTCCGAAGCTGGCGCAGGACCGCGTCACCAAGCTCGACGACATCTACTGCAAATACTTGCTGCCTTACGACACGTTGTCGCCCACAGAGCGCCAGAAGCTGTTCGACGAGGTGGAGGCCGATTGGGCGAAGCGTGAAGCGCGTGCCCGCCGCAATGCCGACCGTTTTGTGAACACGGAAAGCGTGTCGAATGAGGAGGACGACGTGTCCTCCAACGACGACGAGGAGTCTGAAGAGGAAGTCGATGGCGTGTCCATGGAGTGCATTGTGAAGGGACGCAGCATGCCACTGAGCCAGTTCTATCGCATAGCGCGCAACACAATGACGTTATGGTTTAAAAACACCGAGCCGACGGTCAACGAAGTAGAGGCCGAGTTTTGGCGGCACGTGGCTGTGCGAGACAGTCACGTTTGTGTCCATTCCGGCTCCATCGATTCGTCCGGTTGGGGCTACGGCTTTCCGTCGCCGGGTCCGAAAGGCAAAGGTTCCAATTACGCTCGCCACCCTTGGAATCTCAAGGTACTGACGAATAACTCCGGCTCGGTCTTGCGCTCGCTGGGACCGGTGATGGGCGTCACGGTGCCCACGCTGCATGTGGGCATGTTGTTTTCGGCCTGTTGCTGGTATCGCGATCCGCACGGTCTGTCCTGGATTGAATACCTTCACACGGGCGCCTCCAAGCTCTGGTACGGCATACCGGACGACCAAAGTGCTAACTTCAGAGCAGCACTGACTTCGCTCATTCCAACGCACTGTCAGAATAAAACCATTTGGCTGCCGTGCGACACAGTCATGGTGCCGCCGCATATGTTGACAGATCGGGGCGTTTCGCTCTGCAGAATCGAGCAGAAACCGGGGGAGTTTATAGTAGTCTTTCCGCGAGCGTACACCTCGAGTGTGGCCACCGGCTACGTGGTGTCCGAAAGCGTGTACTTCGCGACCAGCTCATGGCTAGACCTGGCAAAGGATGACTTCAAAGTAAGTGGCGAGACAGTTGTTGCGCACCTTTCGATTGGCAAGAGCTAACATGATTTAATTTTTCCATAAATTATCACAGGACATACACGACAGCTGTGAACCGGCCATGTTCTCTCTGGAGCAGTTGCTCTTCGCTTTGGGCTCAGATCAACGCGTCTCTTCGGATACATTACAGCAAATGTTGCCAATGCTAAATGAAGTTTTTGAGAAGGAAACCGCTGCCCGTGAACAATTAAAAGTAAAACCAAATGATGCACAACAAAAATGTCGTATTCATTTTGTAATCCATAATTGTTCCATTTTTAGGCTGCTGGTGTTACGTCCACGGAAAAGGTGTCGAACGAAAAGGGTTCGAAGTCGAAAAAACTTCCGGTGAAGTCGATGGAGAGCGAGTGCGATTTGTGTCGCGCCAATTTGTACATCTCGATGGTGAGGACGGACGAGGGCAATGTGTATTGTTTGCAGCATGCACTGAAAAATCTCAACAACGGCAACATTCAAGCTAAACAATGCAAATTGATTTTCTCGTATAACATTGAAGACGTGGAAAATCTCATTAAGACTCTTAACGATAAGATTCAACAGAAACGCATTGGCGGCAGCTCAAATAAGAGAAACAAGTAGTATTCGACGCGAGGCGGCGGTAGAAGGAACTTAAGGAGAACTTAAATTCGCTGTAAATAAATAAAAGTATGTTTTAATATGCTGAACTTGTGCAATTTCAAGCAATGTTTGTGAATGAATAGAAATTTTAAATTTTGACATGATTATTTTTATCGAAAGGTAATTTTACTTTTTTTTTTTTTAATGAAATAGTTTATGTTTTTTTCTTTTTTTTATACAAATTTTCCTTTCAATATAATTTTAATATATAGAAATACACTACGCACTTTCCTTTAATTATAAATGCTCTTCGTTTTGTACACGGAGTATTTGATATTTAGCAGCAGGCTAATAGTTGAGAGAAAATTCCTTCAACTAAAAATGGAATATATATATATATATAATTTATATCTAAAATTCTTTACATTTACATTTACAATTACATTTTTTGCAATTGAATTGTATTTGATTAACTTGGAAAGTATTAAAACTAAGTTGATTTAGTTTACCAACATAAAGGCTTCGGTCTATAAAGTCTGTCAGACTACGACTTCAACGTCAACGTATTGCTATGGCTCAAAAAAAAAAATTCGACTTTACTAAAATGTAAACAAGCTACTGTCAAATGGGCTGACGCAGTAGAGAAGTTAAAAGTTCAGCAACTTTCGATTTAAACTTTGACGGATATTTTGGTAAGGGCCGATGCTCGTAAGAAGGCATACATTGAATTCGATTTGACAGTTCAGAACTTCAAAAGCGAAGTCTGACGGACTTTATGGGCCGAAGCCGTAACTCCATCGAAGAATCTGAGTATTATCAGTAATTTTCGAAGTAACGAGAATTTCGCGAAAAGGTGTGTCACATACATTTTTTTTATAAAGCCTTCCGATCTATTAAGCATTTATCAAATCGCTACAAAATTTATAAAAATTTCTATTAGAAAAGCGTCTGATCATAAGCATTTCAGATCAAGATAAGAGGTGGCCGAAGTGAAGTATATATGTACATAATTTTAGTAAGCTTAGGTACTAACAAATATTTACCAAACGATAACATTGCAATGAAATACACGAAAAAGTTTTATTTTTTGTTTTCTCTATATATATATATTTTTTTGTCTTCTAAAGATATGTATGTTCGCTAGTAGAGATATTCCATAGTAGGTATTTCTTTATACTAAGAATGAATGTGTTATTAACTAATAAAACAGTAACAATAAACATTTCGTAAAAATGCACAAATTTTTATTTGTTAATGGCGAAAATGTAATTGAAAATCTGTTGGTGGAACAATGGCACAGCCATTGACCGACCAATTTGAGCTGAGGTTGATCACAGGAGTTTTGAGAAAATTATTGCTTTCACAATTTTTTAATTTTCAGAAAAATACAGTAGCTCAGAGATAAGTTGTGCTTGGGTGATATTAGGTTGAATTATTTGCCATAAATTAGCGACAAGTTTTTTTTACCTTTAACATACAATTTGGTTTTTTTTTTTGGTTAAATGTAGAGCACCTTTTTAAAACTGGCTACATAAAGAGAACCATTGAAATAAAAAAGCAGCATATTCGAAGAATTTTTATTATATAAGTCGACGTGGGACCATATAACACCATTACTTTAGGCACACTCTTTCCGACAAAGCCGAATATCATTGCCGCAGCCAGTCCTACGCCGTCGGACGAGACGTTCATTAAATCTGAATTGGAAATAATATTTATAATTTCAGTATGAGAAAAAAAGAACTACGTTACTAAAGCATCAAGTGTGTACGTCAACTTTCGTGACGCCAGCTAAAGCTTTGGTGATGATTGTTTTCAGTTTGGAGCTTGTACCTACGGACGGGCAGTATGCTATCAGATATGAAGATTTCGAAAAAATTCAGAAAATGTAAGGCAGTATAAATTGCGGAAACGTCGAATAGATTCATTTCATGGCTGTCTCATCGTTTCTTGTGGAAGTCTAAAATGACGATCCAAATACATATACAATTTCAGTTGAGCTTATTTAATTTTTAATGCTTACGCCTTAATGAAATTCTTTCTATACCACGATATTTCTACAAACCAAAAATATCGAGATAATAGAAATGCAGATAATAAATATTTCCCCACGAAACTTTTACAAGCAGTTAAATTTAAAAAAATACCAATATACACATATTTTATTTCAAACTGAGATTTTATTAGGTTCTTATAAAATTTGCTTTCCTTATTCTTAAGTAAGTTTATGACAGCAAATACTTTCTTCCAAAAAGTTGCGCCTTTTTTTCAAACATTGCCGACTTAATCGATGAATTTATTTTATAAAAGGAGTTCATGGAATGCTTAATGTAGGTCTCGTACATTTCGTTGAAAAAGTTTTTGATGCCCTCATCGTTTTTGTTGTCATGCACCATAACAAATCGTATCTGGCTGGCTGTTATGAAAGCAGTTACGAACCATTGATTGAATCTGTCAATTGACTTTAGCTGAACGTTGGTGGTTTTCCATTTGTGTTCGTCCACCAAATCTAATGCGGCGTGAGCAATGAACTGATTAAGATGTCTATAATCGACTTTCTGGTTGTAAACAAAACATAAGTCAAAGATTCATTAAACTTGGACGGCAATGTCAGACATCATCACAGCTTACTCTGAGTTCTTTGCTGACGGTGGAAAACTCCATTTCAAAGATCGGATTATCATTATGTCCTACGATAACGAAGTAATATGTGGCCATATTTCTATTGAGTTTTTTTGCATTTGTCTTTTATTATTAAAAACAATGCCCTAGTCGTTTTCGCAAAACTTGTAAGCAGTTATCTCTGGATAAGAAAAAAAATTTAACAGCTGACTACAAGGTGTTTTAGTAGAGTACTTGATCAACAGGGTGCGTCAATAAACATTCAATTGGTTTTTCAAAACATAACATTATTTTTAAAAGAAAAGTTCAAAACAAATGAAGTTACAGGGTAAAACTTGTATTTTTCTTTCTTCATTTGAAAACAGCTGCAGAAATAGAGGGCTGTACAAGGCGAAATGAAGCCACATACACTAGTGTCACAGTATTGTTGTGCATTGTATTGTCGTGTGAAAATGATCGTTCTAACATGACTATTGACTCTGTTTACACGTGCTACGCATCGCACTTTTATTTAAAAGAGAAAGCAATATTTTCAGTAGTACGAAAAAGATGGGTGAGAGTTGCGAAATCTTAATTTCAAATAATATAAGCATTTATCAGATGTTTCAAAATGAAGAACTGGACAAATAAGCAACAAAAACGCTGGCTGCTTTCCAATTCGTCGCTATAATGTGAACAAAAATTGCAATTTGAACCATGCAATCCGTCGCACGTGTAAACATCGTCATGTGTAATTATGTTGAAACCCTGACCACTTAAACAGCTGGGAACACTCAAATCCTTTGGTTGGAAGATTTCAAAACCCACCTAGAACCAAAGATATGGCAGGCATTGTGAATTTGGCCAAATTTTGCAATAGAAACCAATTGGGTCATACAACAAACATAATCAAGTCGTTTTCAAAACCTTTGGGAATTTACAGACTTAGCTCTGATAAGCAGAGAGTAGCGAACCATTTGGTAAGTGCTAATAAAAACTATTGGTGTGATTAATAGGGTTACGGGAAGAGTTCGAAGAGTTTTATAACAATGGGTCGTAATTAATTTGACCTTTGAATCAAATATAGCTAGTGCTGCAATATTAAAAACTACGAAGTGCTACACCAATTGCCTCGATAGTGTTGTGTGTTGGCCTAAGGTTAATTTACAAAAATTTTAAAAAAATATTTTTGTTAATGATCCAATCCTTCTAATCGACTTATTTTGCCTTTGCTCTATTTCGTTGCAGAATTTTTAACATTAATAAAATAATAACAAACATTAAAGGCCATACACAACACCACCGAGAGGACGTTGGATGATAGCACATTTGTAGTATACGCAAAGAAAGTCAATTGTCACAAGGAAGGTGTTTCCATTAGTTAGTAAGATGGGGCGGACAAGACGAAAACGTTTACAGCGACGTCGTTACTGTAATCAAACTCAATCATCAGCCGCCTCAACGCATGTGATCCAACTAACCGCTTATTTGGGACACTTGGGATGGCGCAATGAGAGCCAATTAATCGCTCGCGATTTCCCTGAAACTGGTCGCGGCTTATGTTCAAAAAGTGATTTTCATACTGGCCAAGCGCTTATTAGATTACCAGTTGAAGTGCTCCTAACGGTCGCTACATTAGAAAATGATGAAGATTTTAAGGCGATCTTTGATGCTTCACGGTTTACTAAGGATGTGCGTGTGCCGTTTCAATGCCTGTTGGCCTTATATCTGTTGTATCAAAAGCATTTAGCTTTTATCCACTCTAGATTGGAGCCTTATTTGAACACTTTGCCGCAGTCATTTTCAACACCTTATTTCTGCACCATGGCCGAGCTCTATTATTTACCTGAAGCCGTGCTGGAAAAGACGGTAGCACAGAATCGCGAAATACGCAGTAGTTTCGAGAACTTGCAAGCAGTTTTTAAGCAGCAAAAGGATTTTCAACATGTTTTCTCACTGGACGCTTTCAAGTGGTCGTATTTTGTTGTTAATACCAGATGCGTTTTTGTTCAGAGTAGTCAATTGAGCAGTGTTAGATGTGATAATTTTTTCGATCCGATTCTTAGCGATGCTCCCAATTTAGCACTGGTGCCGTTTCTAGATCTTTTCAATCATTCGCCCGATGTCAACACTACTGCTGAACTTCTACCTATTTCTGGTGACGTTCAAAGGTCCGAGTTCGTTTTAACGCTGCAACAAGCGAGTGCGCCCATTCAGCCAAGATACACACAACTCTTTATTAATTATGGTGCTCTAGCGAACATTAAATTACTAACGGAGTATGGCTTCATTGTGCCGCGAAATAAGGAAGATTTTGTTGAATTTTCCTTGCTCGATGTTGAAAATTTGATAAAGGCTGAAAAAGCATTTAAAGAATTGAACTCCATCCATCGAACCAAATTTAAGTTTATACGCGAACACAATTTAAGCGAACAAATGTTCATCCATTTGCAAGACGGTGTCTCGCATAATTTGGGCATTGTTTTGCATTTGCTTTTTAGAGAGCGCAGTCACTATCCGAATATTTTGAGCCAGGTTGCGTTTGGTGATGCGTCCCAGTTCAAGGATGTTGATGATCTGTTGCGGCTTCTGATTTCGTTCAAAATTAAAGAATATTGTAAATTCATTGATGGTTTGAGGACGTTGTCCGGTCGGAGCGAGAGTGCTGAGGTGATGTTGCAATATCTGGAAGAGTGTATTCGATATATGGAGAAATATCTAGCTATGTATTAAAAGATATTCATAGCAATAGAATAGAAATAAAATTTTTTAAAAATTAATACTTTAATTTTTTTAAACGAAAATTAGTTCTGGCATTTTGAAAATAATTTCAATTGTAAGTATGTATCGTTAATATTTTTATATCTCAAGGAACACAAATTGCTATCAGCTAAAAAGAATATGTTTTTATAAGAAAACAAGTAAGAGTGGTAACCGTTAATGTGACCAAATGGACGCGTCGAAGGGACGATGAAAAAGTAGGCGGATAATGCCCATTTTCACATCAGTTTTGGAAAAAATTGTCCATATCTTATCAGACGGAAATGATTCCGAGCAGCGCTATATACACTTTTCGATAGCGACCACATCGTCTTCTATGCGTTACAAATGGAAGAACAATGTGAATGTGTGTACTCTTGTTCTTAGCGGTATCGTAAATAACGTATTAGTATAGGTTTCATCTACGTTGGATAAGGCGTTTTCAAGCGAAATTCGATCAAACATACAACGCAAAAAAAAATTTAAGTTTTTGAAAGTTTTTATTTTTTAGTAGTTTGAGTTGAGTTGTGTTTGTATTTGGTTACGGCCAACGGATTTTCCACTTCCCTTCATTCCCAAAAAAAGACAACTTTTATTCTCTCGAGGAGAAGACTTGTATTTTTGACCTATAACTCGATTTTCATTACAGCTCTATTCGACGCGCACCGTAGATTATGTCGACCCCGATAAAAGGAAGCAAAAGAAAACCACTCCTTTCACGCCAACACCCGGAAATAAACTGCTGGGAGGTGTCTTTGCCAAGAAAACAACAAAAGGTAACTTTTTGGAAAAAATGCCACACAATTTTTCTACTTCAGCGTTAGCAATATATGTATGTAATCAATGAGATGCTGTCGACGGTCACGCTGAAAGTCTCCTGAAAAAAAATTAATTTTAAAGGATTATCAGCTTTGAAAGGATCATATCTCTATGGTTTGTTAGCTATGAAAATGAAAAGTTTTAGATACATAGAACACTCGTATAGACGTAAGTTTTTAAATGTTATGGATATGCTGGTGCGATTAATATGATCTTCTGAAAATTATTACATTTAGTTTTCCCCTCATTTTCATTTTCATTTCCCAAAGATTTCTATTGTTTTATTAAGCTTAACGTATTTCTAACTAAAGTGTAAGGAAGTACACTATTAAAAAATACAATAACAAGCCAAAATAGAATCGGTCCAAGCGTATAATTTTCCGAATGTACATACATACATACTTGCATCTCGTTTGTTTATATCTATATACTCGTTTTATGATCAGAGATCAAGTACAAAGAGCTTCATCATGATATTTTACTGAGTAATCGTTTGAATACCATAAGAATCACTGAATATGGACGAATTCTCCGATATATTTTTCAATAACCGATTTCTCTGAGAGGAATAGTGATATTTCACATGGTTTTAGAGAGGGCGCGTTCGGAGGAGGATTACCTTGTGTTTTAGTATTATATAAAACGTGTTTAGCAGGCTCTTAAAAAACCGATGCTATGGAAAAATAATGAGGTGATATTCGGTTTAATCGCCGCAAGTATTTCGGAAAAGTCCAGCGTGGTTTTTGGTATACTATTTTGTCCTATATATATAGGATTTTGAAAGAAATGGCAGTTGAAACTAAAAACAGCTTGTGTATACACAATAGAAGTCAATTAAAACTATACTATTATTAAATAATATGTATTCAAAGAAACGAAACTCGATTACATTTAGTACTCGTTTGTGATTACTACAATTTATATACTAAAATTATCCTCCATTTAAATTTGATTTAGAGTCTATGTAATGCATACTTTTTATGTAAAACCCAAAATGCCTTCCACAATTTCAACGTTTTACGAGTACATAACGTGAGAGCGTGTTACCACTTTTAATCGCACTTTTTCATAATATCCTTTTGTTTATTTTATATCCAACCACTTCACCACAATAATCCCCCTTTCTCCCTTAATTTTTGCTTTTGTGTTTTTGCTTAAGAGTTGAGTGGTCCCGCAGGGATGTTACTTGTTGTTGTTACAGTAAATCCCCGCAGGTCCACATCAGTCGCTACGATATTGTCATGTTCACATAGGAAGTTCTCTTGTTGATGGGGGCAATTCGTTGGGGAAATTGGATGCACCTGAAGTTACTTCCAAGGATATGATTCTTGCGATGATGCATTACATTTGGCCGAAAGATGATGCTTTAGTCCGGAAGAGGTATGAAGATAATTCCGTAAAGCTTAAGGTAATATGTTTTATTTTAATTTTTCCCTCTAGAGTAGCCATTTCTTTGGGTCTTCTGGCTGGTTCCAAGGTGTTAACAGTTTGTGTGCCATTTCTATTCAAAGGCGCCATCGATACCGTGGGCACATTGAATATGAACTCGGCGCCGGAGACGGTGATGACCGTGGCTACTGCACTGCTTATTGGCTGTAAACTATTTAAGAGAACTACGTGAATTATTTTTTCCTTTAACTTATTGATTTTCTCTTCTTTAGATGGTGTTGCACGCGCCAGCGCAGCGGCGTTCAATGAGCTGCGCAACGCTGTCTTTGCTAAGGTCGCTCATCACTCCATACGCAAGATTGCAACAAATGTCTTTCTGCATCTTCATAATTTGGATTTGGCCTTCCATTTGAACAAGCAAACTGGAGCCCTTTCAAAGGTACCTAAAGTGCGATAATTATGTTGTTCGTACGTACAGTGGAATGTGCAATTAGTGAATTGATGAATGATTTGTGGTTTCCGTCTTGCAGCGAGAAACAATATTAAAAACGTTATAAAGTATATACACATATACGTTGGCCAAGTTAATTGCTAATTCCTTATTTACTACGGTTCAAATATTTAAATAGATTTTAGATTAATATATCTCTTCTCATTACTGTTAATGCTTGCTTTTCTGCAGACAATTGATCGCGGTTCACGTGGCATAAACTTTGTGCTCTCTGCCATGGTTTTCAATGTTGTACCCACAATCTTTGAGTTAGCCTTAGTATCGAGTATATTGGGCTTAAAGGTGGGTATTAAATTGTTAAGAAATACTTAATGGTGTTATTCTTTAAGATCTTCTTATGATTTCAGTGTGGCCTTGCATTTGCCAGCGTGTCTATGGCCTGCGTTGGAGTCTATGCTGCTTTCACTCTTTCAGTCACACAGTGGCGCACAAAATATCGCGTTTACATGAATCAAGCAGAAAACGAAGCTGGCAACAAAGCGGTTGATTCTCTCATCAATTACGAGACTGTAAAGTACTTCAATAATGAGAAGTTCGAAGCTGGTCGCTACAATGAAGTGCTGAAGAAGTACGAATCGGCCAGCTTGAAGACGAGCTCCAGTCTGGCTGTGCTGAATTTTGGACAGAACGCTATATTCAGCAGCTCCCTGAGCATAATTATGATTCTGGCTGCAAACGAAATTGCTAAAGGCAACATGACTGTGGGTGACCTGGTGATGGTGAACGGCTTACTTTTCCAGTTGTCCATACCGCTGGGCTTTTTGGGTAGTGTTTATCGTGAGGTTCGCCAAGCGCTGCTCGACATGCAGGCGATGTTCACATTAATGAATGTCGATAGTCGCGTCTCAACATCCCCGAATGCGCCTCACTTGGCTGTAAGCAGCGAAAATTCGTCGATTGAATTTAGAGACGTCTCTTTTGAATACGAAGTTGGGAAACCTATTTTCAAGAACCTCTCATTTACCATACCAGCTGGTAAAAACATTGCTTTCGTCGGTGGTTCCGGTTCGGGAAAGTCGTCAATGGTTAGACTGCTTTTTAGATTTTTCGAACCGAATGCGGGCAGGATTTTAATTGGTGGACAAGATATCAGTGAGGTGGATATTGATAGTTTAAGAAAGGCAATAGCTGTTGTGCCCCAGGTGAGGTATATTACGTTCAATACTAAAGAAATGGAAATACATAAATAAGATTTAAAATAAGTAGTAGGATGCTTTTATTTTCGCTTTTATTGTACTAATTGTTCAAACTTTTTCTACATACTATATTATGGTTTTGTGTGTGTGTTTTTTCTTTGGTTGTTTTTTCAGGACTCTGTTCTGTTCCACGATACAATTCAGCACAATATTCACTATGGTAACCTCAGTAAGCCCCAAGAAGACGTGGAGAATGCGGCACGCATGGCTGATATGCACGATGTGATCATGAGTTGGCCCAAGCGCTACGAGACTCAGGTGGGCGAGCGAGGCTTGAAACTATCTGGTGGCGAGAAACAACGTGTTGCCATTGCTCGTGCCATTTTAAAGAATGCACCCATTTTAATATTTGACGAAGCTACAAGCAGCTTGGATTCCATAACCGAACAAGTAAGTATATATGTATGCTTTAAATATACCATATCTTACTGTTTTACTTTTTTATTTATTAACAGCACATTTTGCAAGCACTTTCTAGAGCTACGAAAGGGCGTACGAGTATATGTATCGCCCATCGTTTATCAACGGTAATGGATGCGGACGAGATCTTGGTGCTGGAAAATGGTAATGTAGGCGAGCGGGGTACTCATGCTGAACTATTGCTGAAAAACGGTCTCTATGCACGTCTTTGGGAAGCACAAACACAGCAATTCTAACCTTAAAGCGAAGTGAGTTAGTTACTTGTTGATAAACAGGCAGGTCTTACGTATGAGTATTTCCTTCTACAGTTAATTGTTGTTTCTTTTTAAATTAAAAAACCGATAATTCACAGGGTACACTTTCAGTTAGCGATTCCAAAATTATAATATGTAGCTCGTTCTTTGATATTTGTAAGTACATAAGTAGAAAGTCATGTCATGTCCACTTGTAAATATTATAATAAAAATGTGATCTTTAAGTAATGTTTAAGCAATGATTGTTTGAATAAACTTTAGTACGCTTCTGCAGCAGGCTTCAGATTTGGATTAGGAGCGACAGATTTTGATATTAGAATATACATATAAGGTTTACATCTATGTAAAATACATACATATGTATATGTACATGACTGATTATTTTTTTTAATTATGGGCCCCTTTCTTTTTATTTATTATCTCTTACTTTATTTATTAGAACTTATTTCTAACGTTTATTTACAATTAAGTGGTGACATTTGGTGACAGTTTAGTTCTACTCTCTCTGTCGCAATTCCAGCGGTATGGGAACACCGTAGACAACGAAGAGCAAGCAATTGCCCAAATGAGTTAGAAATCTCTTGTAATTCTCCACTCGAGCTTTGAATTCCTTCCAAATGGGTAGCATAGGTTTTAGGACCTTTACAGCATCATTATCGTCCATCGTCTGCTTTAAGAGCAACATTGTTTTATTCACGTATGTGTACAAATAACAAGAATGTCGCTGACCAATTGTCGTTACGTGGTGGACGACACCACTGCTGACAGGGAAGCTTTTACCGGCTGTCATAAAGTAGAACTCCTCCGCATCATCGTCGCTCGTGTAGCGGACATTGCCTTCAAGTATGGTCAGAGTAACGTTTGTTAAGTCCGGTGAAATAAAATTATCCAAAGTAAATCCGGGAAAGTCGGCTACAAATATGACGTCGGTGTAATTGCTCCATGCCAGTACATTGTCAGCAATGTTCCTTAACTTGGGGCGCATGTGATTCAACTCATGCAGTAATGGCAAAGACCAAGAGGTACGTTCGAAGGGTGACCAGCTGGCCTTCAGCAAGTCTACAGTTGGATTGAAAACGCGCTGCTGAAAACGACCGTTCATGGAGCACCAAATGTCGAAATAGATGGAGAAATTCGTCGAAGACAGCGGTACGTTCGATGGCTTATTGGAAAAATCTGTCAGTATGTTGGCTTCGATGCATTTGGCATATTGTAGCGCCATGTCGGCATACTTCGTCCAGCGATCGTATTCGGTGAAAGCATAAGGATCCATATAGTGTACGTCGCCGTTTGAATTGTCGACAATTTTGATCGAAGACCAAATGGTATCGTAAGTGTGTACCATCATGTCCCACGAGTAACCGTACAAGCCATTGGTCCAATTATTGTAGCCTTTAGTGATAAAGTGCGAATATGGTAGAAATAGTTGCAGGCAACAGTAGAGCAAAATGAGCACCGAACGAAGACTAGCGCGGAGATACTGTTTATGCGATGTTTGATGAGGGCCATTGCTGGCGGTACTTGAGGCGTTCGGCGCATTCTTTAAGCATAAGCTTTGGGGTGTCTTTTTGTCATGTAACATCTCCGACACATTAGTATTCGAAACGTTCTGTTTGCCGTTAGGCCATTTCAAAATTGAAAGATTTCTTTTCAGCGTTATTGTTAGTTTTCGGGGCCAGTCGAATTCATAGAATAGCGGCACCTCAGCCAGGCATACCCAAGGAAACATACCTTTAAATGAAACAAAGAAGTTGTGGAAGTAGTAGTGTAATACTACTAATTACTAATACTCCACAATTACCGATTACGAACAAACGGGAATTCATTAGGTGGAAGCTTATCATGAATGGCAGCGCCAGCAGTCGTGTTCTTTCGCATGTCATGAAAAAGGCGATCGAGAAGTCGAATAGCGCCGTAAACCAATGCACGATCAACAAGTCGATCATTTCCACAGACAACATTGTGCGAAATGGCGCAAACAACCAGTGACGACCCAAACTTGACATCGCATAACCTGAC
This sequence comes from Conops quadrifasciatus, assembly GCA_949752815.1. Taxonomy (NCBI): domain Eukaryota; kingdom Metazoa; phylum Arthropoda; class Insecta; order Diptera; family Conopidae; genus Conops; species Conops quadrifasciatus. Next base: position 19,754,274 of record OX457079.1, read on the forward strand.
AACCACTCAGCGGTCAGTTTCTTAAGGCCCGCATACATGTACAGCAGGAAGAATTGAAATTTGATAAGGAAATAGTTCCAGTACGGCACCTCTGTCGACTGCCCACGATTAAAATACTTATCCAAGGAGCTATATAAGAAAAATAAAAGCTACTAGTAAATAGTTGACTGCTGAAAACCAATCGCATAACGATCCTAGTCGTAGCTTTCAAATGACTCACCAGTAATAATGTGCCTTCGTAAACAACAATAAGCTACCGCACAATCCGAACAGGTAGCTGTGATTGTTCCAGGAAGGCTTGTCTAACAGAAATATGTACCAGTAGGGCACAATGAAGGCACAGCAACTAACTCGAAAGTGATAGCCCAGCATTATTCCGATGGCGCCTAGCCACATGCACAAGTATATTAGTCCCATATGTGGGAAGCTAGCCGCCTGGATACTGTGAATCAAAGGAAAGTGGCAGTGTCGTGGCTCACCAAAACGTAAATCCAATTGTCCTCCGCCACGTTCTTCAGCAATGTCGATCAACATGGCAGCGCCTGAGAGTTAAGTAGGTATGAGTATGTTTGTGTATATGGGTACAATAAATAAAAGAATATACAAATGAATAAAGGGACGAATGAATAGACAACTAAATGAATAATGTTCCACAAGATAGCTTACCGAAAAGCATACGAAATACTCCCAAAGCAGCGCCATCAACTGGCCGATGCAGCCATTTTGTAAATTTATTCAAACTTTTGAAGTTGCCAGTATTGTAGCCAAAGACTTGCTTAAATATTTCTTCGGCAGGATGTTGTTTTTTGGAATTGATACCATTATTGCGGGGATTTTCAGTTTTCGATTTATTTTGAGTTTTTGTCATTTCGTACTAAAAATTAATTAATTATTAGGATTAGTTATACCTAAAAATCGATTCGAAAGTTATCGATTTCGGAAAGTTTCTCTCTAGAAAAATGACTAGGATTTATAATTTTACAATTTCGTTTATGAAATTTTTTCTAAGAATTTTATTAATGCCAACTAAATAGTACTTTAGTATACTCCTATCAATTATTCTCTTCTGGTAAATAAAAATCAGTGGAGTCGTTTCTTGTACCACAAGTTTTTGGTACATCAGCATGAAGTCCAAGGAGAGAGTTGAAGGCGTCCGATTATGTACGGAGAACTACTGCACTGAGTTTTAGAATCAAAAAAAAAATTTTCATATTTGAAAAAATCGTCTTGTGATGGGATCAAGCGCTGCCATTATATTATATGAATATACATATGTATATCTACATGGATAAATAAAAAGGAAATTATAACGCAAAAAATTGAATACATCTTCCTGCTGCATTATACGATACATAAATAATGCCTCCTTTTAAATGCGTTGCGAAGAACAAGGTTATACCGGAATATACCGTTATCCCTTCGGTTGTAGGGATATTATAAAAACATTTTATTCAGTATAAGTAACAAGATGCATCCATTATGATAGATCACAAGATTGAGAAACGAGTCGCTGCAGAATCAGTTTGGTGCACAACAATTCCTTAATCGGTTCTCTTTTCTGTCATTAACGACAATCCTTGTTGTTATTGAATTTGGCATATACATATATCCATTACCATTACCATCGACAATTTATGATTTATTTATAATTTTTATGCTTGTTTTGTCTTTGATAAACTTCTTAAACTTCAGGAAACATATGTATGTAAAAATTTCACTCCAATGAATATAAATTGCACGGTTTTTGGAAACTATTCTTTGATTTGCGGAAAGAATAAAATGCAAAATTTTTTGTTTTTCTCTTTTAATACGTTAATTTATTTAAAAATTTGACATAAATACATGCATGCATATTTCATACTAAGTAAACTTATATAAATACATAACTACAGTTACTTATTTTTTCTAATAAAGAAATAAGTAAATATTTTCAGAAACTGTTAAAAGTGTATTTTTTGCTTTTAATAAAGAATCGTTTTCTGAAAAAAGGTTTCTCAATAAATTGTTGCGTAAGTTCTTATGAATTTTTTTGGGTTGGTATATGTACCTATGTATGTATGTTTATTGTGGTAATATTGTATCATATTTTCTGTTGTGATTTTTAAGAATTTCTTAAAATTTTACGAAGCTTTCAAAATGCTTCATAGCTACGAATATATTGATTGGGAATATTTTTTTTTTATTTTCGCTTCAAATTTTTTAATACATTTACTTAAAAAAAATTTGCTTTTTTAATTAAAATTTTTGTGAAACTTTTCCTGATAGTTTCTAAACATAGTTTTTTTAGAGGTTATTTGGGAAAAATTGCTTAATGGAAGAGAAGAAATGAAAGCGCAGATTTATGTATATGGAACGTTTATCTAGAAAGTGGCGCAAGTTGACTACGTAAAAATATGGACCAATCTTTTCGAAATTTGCTGAATTGCTGTCTCAAAAAACAAAATTTTCTGTATGATTTTCTCGAAATCTAAAAGACTTGACTTATGGCGTTTTCAACATAAATGGTCCATATAAAAAATACATAAATTATAGCTTTAAAACTGTGCATATACTATGCGAGTAATTTACTAAAGCAGCATTTGATTCTTCTGAGCATTGAAGTATATTTTATAGAAAATGCATTAAAAAAATTTTTTAAAATTCGCTTATCCGTATATATAATTATTTGTGGAACTTATTTGTCAATAATATTTGAATAAACAAATTATAACGGCAACATCTTAAACTTTACTAAAATTATTTTTCGTTTGTTTGGGGATAGATTAGATAATGTTGATTAAAATTGTAATTTTTACTTTTCAGCAGTTGTTTAAGTTGACATTGTTTATGTTGTAAAAAGAGTTTGGGTAATAAAATATTAATAAAAAAGTTAGAAGAGAGACTAGTTGTTATTAATTTGCCAACGACACTTAAAGGCCCAACCAAAATGGACAAAACGAAACGACTAGGTACGACGGGTTCATGGGCATGTTTATCACACGTTACTGGCTTTCAATCGGCATAATATAATTACAACACAACATCTCTATCGTTATCGTTGGCTTGTAAGGTAAGAAGGTAAGTTCTTTAAGTATTGGAAACTTGAGTTTTGTGAGTGCCTAAATAGGCTTATTAAATCGAAGACTTGAAACACAAACTCGCAGCGACAGCCGGCAGCAACGCTCTCTCACGTCTATGTTTCTATATACGTATTATATATACTATAATCCATTCTCTCGTTTTTAAAAAGAGCTTCTCTCCGTTTATTTATTCATACAATTTTTTTAATTTTCGCTAAAAAGTGAAAACATTTTTCGAGAGAAAAAGAGCGTCTAGTCAATCCAGGAACAGCAAAATGCTGCAACGAATTAATTACTAGTTTGAAGTTGATAACGTGTAGCTCTCGGAAATTTTCAACTTTGCTGGTAATTCGTCGCAACATTTTGCTTTTGCTGCATTGACTTGGCGCGGGCCTTAAGCCTTGCTGTCGTGCTAGATTGCCCGGCATCAACGAAGTCCTATAGCTTCCCTTAAGCTGGCCGCGTAAACAAACTATAAAGTGCGGTTGGATCTCACTTCATGCTTATGCAGGAAATATTGAACAAAACTTTTACGAGACGTTGTTATTCACAATATAGTCGCGTCATACGCGCTCGCTTGCAGAAATTGACAAGCTGGTTTTGCATATTGTAGTTCAGCCTTAAGCTTAATATAACTGATGCAAATTTGTTGTATTGCAAAATTATTATATTTTCCTTTTTTCTTTAAATTAAGCTTAATACAATTTTCGTTTGTTTTTTTGGAATAACATTTTTTGGAAACTACTGAATTATTTAACAGCAAAAATTTGTTTGTTATTCACTCCGCTATATGTCTGTTTGTATATTTGTCTGAACTGAATGAAAATTAATACTTAATGCTCTCTCTGAGGCCGATCGATACTTTGTTTTCATATCCGTTCTTAATTTCACCTAAAATCATTTACCTTTGCTTTATTTGTAAAGTAAAATGTAAACACTGTAAAAAAATTGTGTAATGTACTGAATATATTGACAACGTCAACCTGCTTCTAATTCTTAAAAATATTATAGTACTGTGTGTAGATTATAAAATTCAATAAGAAGATGGCCTGGGGCACTCAATAGCCTCTTTCTATCCTTATTGTCTACCAAAATAACGATCTACCTGGAAAGCAACCCTCTGCCCCTCCCCCTTCCCCTCCATTCTGGTATATTTTCTGAATATAGTGGTAAGCCATTGATGTTTCATGTTTCATATTGCAAAAGTTATGATGGTACGCGTGAGAAGAGATTAAGAACGACTGTTGCGGACGATGCATCGCGATGGTTGAAATGATTTAAGCCGCGCCTCTTCTTTACTGCTGCAGCGAAATTTAAATACCCACGGAAAAATGTTTACGAATGTGATGGAGGTAATTCAACAGCCAGCTTCTTTTTCCACTTGAATTATTTCATTTTTAATAGGTTTATTAAAAGTGTTTAAATTTTCTTTCCAATATATAATGATATACGACAATTACGGATAGTATAAGTTATATTTTCTGCTATAAGTTACTTAGCTGCAGTGAATATTTAAATGCTTGAAATATTATTTTATGTAATTTTATGTTGCGGAAAGTCTAAATACTTATTTTTTTTAATCCTAATCAGCAGAAGTGAAAAGATTCATTGCAATCGCCAAAAAGGTTTTGAAAGTTACAACTTCCAGCCCCTGCCGTCACTTACTAACCACCAACCAACTGTCTTCGCTCCACAACCCCGCCGCCCACCCCTTCCGAACTCACCCATAAGCCGCCGCCGCTTTTTTCTCTACTGTCTTTTGTTCTCGGGCGAGGGGTCTGTTTTTGCGTAGAGACACGCATTTCGGCTGGTTCGGTCTGCCTCCCTTAAATGCGGTTCTGCTGCAGTTGCGAACGAGGCGTGAAAGGGCTGAGCATAACGCCGCTGGGCCAGATGGCCTCGTTAAAAAGCTCATTGAACCGATAGTCGGGTATCGAAATCTTGAACTTACAGTACGAAAGTTGCGACAAGTTCGCATCGTTTTTGACTAGTTTTGTGCACTTCACCAGACTGCGATTGATCTTCAGCTCGTCGGCCAGGTGATCGATGATGTCGTCCTCACTGGTCGATGTGGCAAACTTGCCGACCTGCACCCAGCGGCCGTAGTCGCAGACGACCTGCAAGCGATCTGAATTGCAGTTGTTGCCAACCACAAGCAGGTTGGCCGCCTGCTGCTGCTTCTTTGCGTCCATGGCGTTCGAGTTGCCGTACTGGAAGTACTGCTGGTACATGCGACTCTGTATCTGGTTGACACCGTTGGCCACCTTGTTCAGCTTCTCCTCCATGGTATGGATTTTGGCAGCCAGCGCTTTCGGTGATTGATTTTTGCACTCGTCACAGTTGAACGAAATCAACGGGTTCTTCTGTATGGCATCGAAAGTGGCATCATCAATGTTGACGCACGATCGATGATACTTCTTGAGGCAGTCGTCCGAGTTGCAGATAATGATCGAATCTTTGGAGGTAATGGATTTTTTGCACTTGGGACAATTTTCGGCCATTTTTAAACGTTTCGCTGCTTTTCGGTCGTTGTTTCTTCCACTTTTGTCGGTATAATAGAAACAGTCGTTGTATGGAAAACAGAACGAATGAACGAACGAGCCGCGGAGTGGAATGTTATTCTCCTGCGCGAGGGAAGAAGCGAAGTGAGTGAAGTCAACACACGCAGGCACACACAGTGAATTTAAGAAGAAGAAGAAGAAGAAGCTCGAAAATAGCCGGCTGCCGTGTGTGATTTGTTGCGTTCTCTTCGAATGCCGTTGTTGAACTGTCCTCGGTGAAAAACATTCAGACTTCGGTGCTTGGCGGATTTGTTACCCCAACAACAATCGAAACAACCCTTAAAATCAATGGGGGTTACATTCTGTCCGATGTAATATTCTTAAGGGATGACCAAATAAGAGAGAAAGAGAGATGGTGCGAGAGAGAGGAGGATGAGGATATTGCATTGAGAATGATTGAGAGCACGAAAGGAAAGTGAGAGAATCAAGAGAACAATTTATTGCCGGGAATGGCGAAAGGGGGTAGTTAATTTCAACCGTACATAAGAGTGCCACGTAGAGAGAATATAAACCTGAGAAATTCAAACAGAGGAATACACAGTATTTTTATGTCCAAGATTGGTGGAATAATTAAATGAGTTCAGTTGTATATTTAACTATAACTATAACTATTTAACTAATAACTGTTGTTATCGTCGCCCAACTCTCCATGACTCCACTCTAAATACATGTTGTGAAAACATCTCCATAACTAAAATTTATCATTAGGATAATTTTTGAAAAATTATTGCATGTACTTTAGGGCATAATTTTCCTTAATTTCCTAAAAAAATTACTCAAATTTAGAAAAATTGAAATTTTTTGTTACACTACAATGTGAAATTTGTTGCGGCTTTCACACCGATTTCGCTACAGCGCGTTTGGGAAAGACCGCAGATTTTCCTACAAAGCGGTGCTTTTACAACGTACCAGGATAAAGTCTACGTACCAAGAAGTTTTTAACCTCTAACGGGCTGTGGAGGTACCCGTGTACCTTCTGCATTTTTAGAGCAACATAACTTCGATTCTATAAAACATAGAGATCAGAAATTTTGTGACATCTCTAAACACATAAATCGGATTATGATATACAATTATTAGTATTTACGTCCATCCCTTTTCAAGTTTTTTATACAAAATCCGTGGATTTATTTCTGACGCTCTATCCTGGCAGACGAGGTACCCGGGTACACCTTCACTAATTAATAATAATTTCCTAATTTGGTTTTTTTCCAAAAAAACTGATATAACGATGTGAACTTATAGCTTATAAATTATTAAATTACGAATTATTTGCATTATTTAGTGGACGCATGTGTTGCAAATAGGCTTCATTTTTATTCAAGGTACGAGTACACGTGGTGTACGTGTCAGCCAAAATATGATGAGTTTTTTTCTTTAGTCACATAAAGGTTAGATATGTTTTTGCAAAGCAAGAACATTTCTAATGGCAGATTTTTTAAGACTTAAAAGTACCGGAAATTGCAGTGTCAGTGCTGGCTCAGAAATAAGGCCAGTCAAACGTACTACTCGACTTATTCTACGATATAGGAAGGAATATATACGATATATTGGTCAGTATTATATTTCTTTCTTTTAATTGTATGCCTTACACCAGAAGGTATAAAGTTATTTTCACTTAGCGCTTTCTTTAGTAAGTGAAATTTTGTTCCTGTAATAACCATCTCAGATAAAATTACCATCTAAAAAACCTTTTACGGCATAAAGAAATAAACAAAATCAGTTAATATAGTGGATTGCACAGAAATCGACGTCAAAATTTAGATGAAAACAACATCATCTTAAAAATTATTGACAAAATTAGTCTTATGTAAGACTCTCTCGTAGTAAAATACTCGTAAAATATACAAAACCATGAAAAAAGAAAATACTAATTTAGGAATAATTTAATATATAGAAAATCGAGTCAGTTTTATGCCCAAAATGGTTATACCGACAATTTGGCTTTAATATACGATTATATATGGTTTTTAATTAATATGGTTTTCGATGAATATACGATTATATACTATCTTTATGGAAAAGTAAGTTCTCGGGAGCATGATTGTATGTAAGCGTGGATAGACCACGAGGAAGCCACTTGTCAGATTCTATATTTTATTATTATGAATATGAGCAACTTGCACGATTAAATTCCACGACTTCTTTGATTTAAAATTAAAATTAATTCAACTCGATAAAGTTTTTTATTCAATACAAGATTCAAAATAAATGTCTTATAATTAAAGCAAAAGTTCGAAGCATCTTTTCACTTTTATTTCAAACTTATTTTTCCTTCCTGGAAAGTATTTCAACAAAAAAAAAAAATGTAAAAAAAGGATTTCAAGGTAGAAAAAAAATCAGAAATATTGACTGTATTTACCGTAGATCTATATCTATCTCTGCACTAGCAATTGGAAGCAATGGATTTTTTTAAAAAAATGGAATTTACTTTAGTTTCAGTGACAGAAGTTACGTCGATGCTGTGTTGTTTGTTGTTGCTTTGCTTAATTCTTCACTTCGCCCAAACAAAAACGAAATAACTTTAGTTTGTGACTGAATCTGATGCTGCTAATGATGCTGTATTTATACACGAGACAGCCCCTGAAGGAAGCAGATTGTTTGTGCTCAAAGATAATAGTAGGTGGCATTGCGCTCCTGCTTTCCTTTTCTTTACTTCAATTCCTTAGAAATGTAGCTTTTGGGAGAAAAAGTATCACAAATCAGTGCACAGCGCATGTTCTGAAGCCAGTTGACAGGAGATAAAAATGCAAAAAGAAAAACACACAGCGCACAAAATTAAATAACTACATTTCAGCAGGATGTCCTTATAAACACAGTCAGCTGTTTTGTCTTTAACTTTATTTTACAGCAGATTTTAATGTGTGTATGTATGTTTCTACTATGTATTCAGAATTATATATACGATGAGGCACCAGTCCGTCCGTCCGTCATCCGTACTTCGGCGTCTGTGGGTACGTCGCGCCGCATATACATACGTGAACCAGTGTGTGCGATGCATACGATTATTTCTAGCACAACGTTCACGGTTTAAGACGCCAACTTGATGTTATTTATGTCGTAAACGCAAATTTTATATGTTCATAACTAATCGGTTGTGAATATGCCGTTGTAGACTTTCCATACGATACGTAAACTCATGCCAATCCCTACAATGGTCTTTCCCGAAGTGGTAAGAGTTACGAAATTTAAGGTTACGAAATGTAAGGTTCGAGGCTTTCCTTATTAAAGCCGTCTAAATTGCATACGGTTGGCTTAGAAGGGACATAGATGATGATACTGAAATTTAGAGACCGCGAATTATGGTTCAGAGGCGAATTTAAAATTTTTTTACCGAGTGACCCAGACTAACGAGACGGGCCGATGCATTGCCAAGATAATTTAGTTCATCTATGCATTGCCGAATTAGGCTTGAGGTAACCACCATGGAACCTACTGCCTTAATGGCGGCTTGGCTATTTCTGAGGATAGCAACCGGTTTTGCTTACCGTCGAGTGAATACTTCCAAATGGGGCTGGAATAATTCACTCGACTCGGCTCCAACTCCTGCACTTACCTTAGAGCCGTTAATTTGCGGTAGTACATTTAGCATGTCATACCGATTACGAATTTCCTACTGGGAACAAAACATGTCGATATACGAAGAAGCTGTAAAAATATTGGAGTCTATTTTTAGGGTAATGTCTGTCCAATTATGCTCATGAATTGCTGATGTGATTTATTCTAAATTTGGGTGTATACATGTGTGTGTGCCTGTAACTTATGGAAAATATTTATGTATATATGTACTTAAAAATATGCAGGTAAATACAATATGTATATTAAAAATGTTAAAGTTTTTAAATTTAATCTAAAGAAAATTATCGATATTATTAAAGTACAATACAATATATTAAGAGTTTTATAGACATCATTTTAATATATGTATGTACATAATGTACAATCTTTATTTTTATGGAGCTTATGAAAAATAATATTTTCTGTGAATCAAAGTAAATATAAGTGCGGAATTTCTATTACTTTTGCTTGTTTCTGGATATAATTTTTCTATAACAAAGTAAATAAATACAAGCTGAAATGTAACAGAAAATCTGCGGACGGTTCTTGGGTAACTTTGGCCTGCTGATCACTAATCTACAGCTCGCTTTTCTCCATCACGTCAGAATTTGGATAAAATCGAAGTTGAAGTTTTAGAAGAGACTCTAGTATTGCAATCGAGTACCAGAAAAGCCGACAAAAGTACGACATAAGAGCACTAAAAGTTGTGACGTTTGAGAGTAGGTTATTCGCCATAAAAGAATGAACATTATGCGCCTCAACTCCGCGTCCTTCATCCCTTTTTTTTATTTACTTGCAGACTTTTCGAAGCCTAATTTATGAGCAAAAAGTGGAATCCTGCATAAAAAGCAGGAATGGTCATATATAAAATTATCAGATTGAGCTCTTCTAGAAAGAAGCGAAAAAGCTGTACATATATTGTACATTTTCAGAGTGTTATCAACATTTAGTTGTGCTGAGATCAGAAAAGACATACATACCTTCGCTTGATTTCTTATGATAGAACGAGCATTTGTCATTATCCACAGCGTTCCATTGACAGCTTTCATGGTTTTTTAGCTACAACAACCATTAAAAAAAAGTCCTTTAAGGCCTTTGGAAGTCATATATCGTACTATAGCTTCTTGATTTTAAGTAAAATTAAAGGTAGATCCATATGGCTCTTACTGTTATCTTGATATGTACCCACTCACCGATATACCTTATCAGGGGAGGAACTGAGGACAATTGAAGAGAGAATTTAATATTTTTTGCTATTGTTTTGTTATTGTTCTTAATAGGCAGCTGTTCCTCTATGTCTGGGCAAGAACCTACTTCTTACGTTTTGAATTTGCGAAGTATTTGCGTGTCCTACGTAATGCACGGGTTGAAATGAAAACTGGTTTAAGAATCGAGGTAGTACCGGGCACAGAGAACTTTTCGGTGATATAATGACAGTTTATACCACTCTGTAGGCGTACACTCAGCAAAAAAGACCTCTTTGAGAGAGAGAGAGAGAGAGAGAGAGAGAGAGCGGTGACAAAATTAACAAGGCGGCGTAAGAAGAATTTTAAATTTGAAAACACTTTCCGTTTTTGTTTCTTTTTATTTATTTTAAATATCATTATTAAGTGCAATTGATCATTTAAGTTACTTATTATCCTTTATTTTAATAAATTAATCGCTGTCATATACAGAGCGCGAACTTTGAAATTTGACCTTTTTCGTTAATTCTTTTTTGTTTCTCTTTGTTGCTCTACAACTGCTAAAATTTGTCGTATTTGTATCAGTATTTTTCTTTTTGTTAAACATTTTTGCAGAAACACATGAAAAAGAACTTTACAATATTCTAACGATAAAATATCTCGTTAATATTTATTAATTTAAAAATTTCAAAATTTGCGAAACTATTATAACAAGTTTTTTTTTGCAAATACAATAAAATATAAAATAACCACATGTAAACTCAATTCAATGTCTAATAAAACTGCGTCTCTTTCGTGGTTTTGTTTTTTTAAAGATTGAAATCGGTTGAAATCGGTTTCAACGATTTGTTTCTATCATATTTTATTTCGATTTCTCAGTTTCGTCAGTTTTTATCGAACATTCTTACAAACACGAATAGCACAAAGCATAAGAAAAACAATAGAGTAAAGGAAGTGTTAAGGTCTGTATACAGATTTTTTGCACATCTCTGAATTCATTGGTAAAGTTTAATTTATAAGTAAACACAAAAATTTATAAAACACTAATACATGCAGTACTAAATTTAATTGAATGCTGATACAATTTGAATAATATTGTATATTTCATTTACGATAAAGAGTATGAATTATGCGTTAAGATTCCCTTTTTGAAATAGCAATCTCTAGTTTTTAGTATTTTTGGTTTTTTCTACGGAAATTAAACAATGTACATAGTAAGTGTTGTAAATAATGGTTACATACATATACATACGTACTCCTATACATACAATATATTAAATACATGAATTTCATCTTGAGTTAAAGACGGCGATAATAAGATGTACATATTTGTAACAAAAAACTTGGCGAATTAATGTAGTTACGTATGCATTTATGAATGAATTTGTTGAATTTTATTAATACATTTATGCATATGTACCTAATCTCCGTTTTACATCATAAGCTTTTGTATTCACTTATGCACGCATATGTATGTATGTATGACTAGTGTAAAGTGACATTATGCAATGAAATATAAAGTTATTCTGGATAAATAAATAAAGTTCTTTTAGTCAGCCTAGAAAAATAAATATTGAAATATCTTAAAGTGTTCATTTCTTATCAATTTTATTTAATAAAAACTAATGCACAAAGTACAATCATGTTACAAGCGTAATGCATAATGTAACAAAGTTAAATCTGATTTTAACTCCGGTTTTTAATAAATTCACTAATATTAGGAACGAAATTTTTAACTTTACGAGTACTCGTATATCGTTAAGGTATTGCTGTAAGTTGAAGCAGTTGAGAAGGCCAAAATCATGCACCGCCGTACATGTATTACATAATTCGTATTCGTCGTAGGCTCATGTAACTTTTAGTAGCTTAATGGGCTTAATTTAGGCCATTTTAATGGGGGCGGATATGAAACATTTCGCATTGGATTTTATAGTGAGAAGGATTATTATGATTTAGTTGAAATACAATCAGAGGAAAATAAAAGCAGAGGGATATTTTTATCATCCAAAATACGATACGATTCATCGTGCTGTTGTGATATAATTCGTGTTCTGTTATGACATTATGATATGGACAATGCTTAAGTATGTTCAAAATGACAGCATAAGTCTTGCTATTGTAGCTTTAAAGAGATAAAGAATGCATTTTAAGAAATAAAGATGAGAACACCGTACTTAATATTCACAATTATTGAATATGCTTTTGCTGATTATTTTAGTACTATTGTAAAAGGTTTAAATGTCTATTTTTTGAATATTTAAGGGTGATATTACATTGTAAGTAGTTCAGTTATATCGTATTTATTTATATTTATTTATTATATATTCTTGCTGGAATTCTTTATAACGAACAATTTTTATCAGTTTTGCTTTTGTTTTGACATTGTTTTATATTTTTTTTATTGTTTCCGGTCATCATATTGTTTCCGGTTTACATATTTGCACATGGTTGGTTATATTTGTTTTTGTCAAATATTGTTCAGAGTGTGTATGTAGTGTTATGTATGTATGACTTTCAGCATATATTCTGCTGGTCGCGCATGTCTATTTCTGTGGAGTCCTGCTGCTTCTCATGTTGAGCTTATTTTATTTTGCATTATTTTATGCTCTTATGCCGCCACGTGATCCCCGAGCGGCTTCTGATTAACATCATCTACCAAGGACGAGGTACCACCACCTCCAGAAGAGGCCTGATTCTGCTGTGGTGGCGGTGGTGGTGGTGGTGGCATATATTGTGGATATTGCGGATACTGCGGCTGTTGCTCTCCACCGATTAGACCAAGTTTGTCTATAGCAGGCGATAGTGTTGAGGGTGGTGGTGGTAGAAATGAAAACAAAACAATGTAAGTTAGTAAAATTTTTTCAAAAATGTTATATATAAAAGATACACATCCCGATGGACAATGGACAACAGTGACATTATGAATCTTATTTATAATGTTTAAGCGTTAATCAGGTATTTATATGAAATTTTTGTATGAGTAGGTACATTGTGCTATATTATGTAAAATGAATGTACATACGTATATATAGAAAACTGTTAACCATTTGCTATACGAAATAGCAAACATGTTTGTGAAAATAATTAAATTCCTGTAGCCATTAAGTGTAAATTTGGATTTCGAGATTTTATGAGTTCTTTGAGTATGATTAACATGAAGCCAATAATATTTTGTTAAAATGTCAGCGATGCTGGTAAATTTATTTTTATTTCAGCGAATTTCTATCATGCAAGCTTTGATTTCTTCTTCACACGAATATCTGTAGCACGGCCTTAAGCATTTGTGCACGGATGTCACAATTATTACTTCTTTAAGGTAATAAATTTTATTTCTCATTTCAAGTCGCATTAAAAGAAGCTTTACAGAGAAAACAAAAATATGAAACTTAAGTAATTACAATAAACTGTGTTAATTAATAGCAATAGATAATTAATAATAATAGAAAATGGATGAAATTTTTAAAATTAATTTTGAAGCAAAAAACAAAAACCCTTAAAAATGCTAATACGAATACTATAGATATTAACAGTGATATTATATACTAATGAAGAAGTTGATAATTTTCGATAAGCTGTAAAAATAAATAAGTTTGTTTTATGTTGTACTTTGCAGCATATAGAAAAAGCAAAATTACGCTGTCACTACGAGCTACACACGTAAGTACCTATGTATGTACATACAATGACAATATGTTTGACACCAGAAATATGACAAATTACGTATAACCATGTTATGTTTTCAAGTACAGTCTTACGGTGTTAATGAATAGTGATCACGGCTGTTAGTGTTTCAGTGTTAGTGTCTGAGTTTGTAGTAGTATAAGATTTCGAAAGTATTCCCAATTGTATATAATTTTTCTAATGTTGAAATTGTCGTTTGCTTTGAAACTGTCATCGCTTTGTCGTTTGTGGCTAACGATTGTGCTCTTGATTAAATTTTGGATCATATTTTTTTTATCAAGATTTTATTAATTAAAAGAATCTGCCTGATCCTTTTGAATGTATCGGCCCTTATCTTCTAAGTGTTCCTGTGACAGGGTTGTTCCAATTTCAGGATTTGATGAAACGTTATTGACACCAGGATCTAGCTGTTGTCCAATTTTTGTTTTGTTATTAACACTTTCGAAGGTAGAGTCAATTTCGGAACCTTCGGGATGTGGTTCCATAACGGTGTTTGGTGTGACAAATGATTGTGGATTATTATCCTCCGTTGTTGGAAGGGAAGGCCAAATCCAAGATTCTGTACATGACGGGATGGAATTTTGAAAATTGTTGGCGTAGTGTAAAAATTTGGAAAAATTAAGCCGATTAGAGAAACATAGCTGTGCTAACGTGAACGTGTATATATGTATGTACATATGTATACGAGTATATGAATGTATGTATGTATGTATGTTATATTTGAAATATGCATTTTAGTGCATTGAATTATGAAGACGTATAATTCTAAGAAATAAATAAACAGTTGATAACCATTCTTCCAGCGAACTTTTCAAAGAAGGTGGCTACTACGAGTCTGGTACGAAGAGAACCAGATTTTCTCTAGTTATTAAACTGTTTTAAACATGGTATTAATTTTTTAAATTCTATGAAATTGAATTGAGCGGGAGCTACTTAGTTATACTTCGAATGAAACTAACATTTCGATGTCTATTTAAATGTCTATTTAAATGTCTTCGGTTAGTGCATTTGAATACTCCTTCATTTTTATAATGATGAAATTGAAGTGATATTAATATAATAATGATGATGTAGCAGTAAACTTTCAACTGCTAATTCTGTTACCATTAGTACTAATTAATTGTTTATTCTATTGTTTTTAAGGATGAAATGCAATTAAGTTTTTTACCTCTATACCTTCCTATGTAGTATTATTTATTATTTTTTTGGAATTAATTTACTTTGAATGAAAATCGAAAATTACATGATTTTCAGATATATGTAATACGTTTGTTTTTGTTGTTGTGCTGCAACAACAACAATGTCAACAAATAATTTTGCATTTTTTGCATTTTAGCGATAATTCAGCCGATTTTATTGTAATGATTTAAAAGTGTACCTTTTGAAAATTATAGTAACATTATTGTATGATTTTGAAAAGTACGATAGTAGTTTGCTTATTTTTTTATTTTTAATTTTGCATAATATACCATAACGTTTTTTACTCCTTCTCGTCTTTCCCTGGAATAAATATACAATTGATTTAATTAAATCATTAACCCATTTAATAGCAAAAATACTCGTATGCTTAATAACAAGTTCCCAGACGAAGGACTGAGCTTAATTAAAAACTGAGACATTTTCAATATATGTATACATATATATGTATATGTATGTTAAGTACTATATGTATACAATATGTATGATCTAGACCACATTCAATGGTAGGTAACTACTCGTACTTCAATTTTGAGTGATAATGATTTATGTTTTTTTGGTGAAATGGGCAAAAAATTACTCCATCGAAAACATCAAATCGAATAGAAGTCTTTAATTTATCGATACTATCTATCACACTTTGCTGACAACAATAAAATTATTATGCGACATTTCCAATTTACTTTTATATACATTGTAAACTCATGTAAACACAATGCATACAGTATGTGTCAAAAGTTTTTTTTCAAGGCTAACTAAACAAAAAAAAAAGGAAAAAAAGGTCGTTTTCGTGTAATGTGACACGAAATTATCGCAAACGAAAAATTATCGCGGTCGGTAAAAGGTTGCGCAGCTCTGCTGTAGAGAATACATACATATCTATAAAATGTTGACAACCTGAAGGTTTTATTTTAAAGTTTTTGAAGAAATTAAAATTCCGAAAATCACAAAATTTACTCCGAAAAAAAAAAATATACAGAAAAAATATATTGAAGGAATAATTGGTGCGTACGCACGATATCTTCCGAGACTAGGCGGATCTTGACTTTAGTGCAACTAAAAATTAAAAGCGGACAGCTTAAAAAAAACAAATAAACCGTGTCGAAAAAGTCAAAGAAAAACGTCTACGAGTATATTTTTAATTTAATTTGCATCTTTAAGTGTTGAACAAGAGATATTTAACAAAAGTTTGGGCGCAAGTATTCTTTTTTTTCTGAAAATACTAAAAGGACAGATCCTTCATTCCCGAATCTGGTCTCAATTGAAGCAAGTTTAATTGAAGACTGTTTTCGTCTCACTAATCAAAACGATATCGAGACGAGAAAGTGCATTTTATTGCATCGTGATCATCTACAGGGAATACCTAAGTATAAGTTACACACTGTATATAAACGTCAGTAAAGTTGAGTACACGAGACGCTAATTATCAAATATTAAACCATCTTGTATGCTGGTGTTGTTAGAGTTTAAAAATGACATACGCACACACACAAACACGGACAACCATGTATACAAAAGATAACAAATAAGTTTGAGCTTAAGTTTCATATCGAACCTGGCTGGTGCGCTGAACGACTATGGAGCGACGCGATGGGATGCTTAGATGGAGGAGGCACATGATGTTGTGGGTATGTATGTATGTATGTATGTATGTATGTATGTATGTGTTTATGTTTATTTGTATGCATATATGTCATTACAGTTATTATTATTATTTATATTTTATTTCAAAGAAATTTGTGTAATTAGTTCGAATTTTCATGATGACTACGAAATGAGACAAGTTGTGTGCCGCTTGTGGTTTTTTTGTTTTGTCTTAAATAACTTCGGTAGATTGTAATTATTTTATGCAAATGAATTCTACATAAAGTTACCTATAAAAAATTAAAATAAAAAGGTGATATAATTATAAAAGAAAAATAAAATTTGTATGATTTTTTAATAAGAAACCCAAATCTTGATATTTTTCTTGATTTCTTGAAACAAAATTCATTTATGGTTTCATAGAAATTGAATTCATTAAAGAAACTAATTCTCTTTCTAAACATTCTCCTAGAATTTATTTAGTTAGTACATACTAATAATCGATTAGTGATAGTTTAATTTTTAGAATTTTACTTAGTTCCTTCCACTTTTTACTTATACTGACTGGTCTTATTCAAAAACTACTTACTTGCAATAATGGCCACTATAACCAGACCAATCACACCCATAATAATCATCATCTAAAAGAAAGAAAGAAAGACACACTGAAGAGTTTAAAAAACACATACTTGTCAAAGTCGCGTAAATACCTTCAGATTTTGTAGCCAAAATTTTCGTTTTAGTTTACCAGCCTGCTGCTCGAACTGCGAAGCGCCCTGCTGCAAGGCGTCTGCTCGATCATCCAGCTCGGAGAGTTTCTGATCTCTCTCCAGTACTTTTTCTACATTTGTTCGCATAATGTCGACAACCTAGCGTACATAAATTAAAATTTACTATAGCGACTAAACTTCCAACAAGGAAATGTGCCCGCAAAAAACGAACATGCAAAGAATTTATTCTTACGATCAAATAAGTAATGGTGGATTTTCGCAACGAAGGACTTTTTATCAATAATTGATCTAACAATTGTTCATGCAACAAAGTGCATCAAAAATTGTCGCATTCACACGACGAAGTTGCTTGCGATTTTCTGATTTTCTGTAACGCGCGCTACAAGCGGACGCTATTTCAGGCAGCAGGAAGTTTTGACAGTTTCTTACAAAATTGCAAATTTCAACTAAATAAAATCTGCCAATGCGATTAACGTGAAAATGTAAATGCGACTAATTGATTCTATGAAGACTTGCAGTGGGTGGCTTCCAACAAAGGTGAAGAATTCAATAAAACTCACTTCGTCTACTTGTGCCTGCGTTTGCTGGAGCCTTTTTTGTGCCGCAATTTGTTGAGGATTTCGCGGTCCTCCAACAATCTCGCCATCACCGCCCTCACCGGCCGGTGGTCCCTCAGCGGCTGGTGCATCGGCTGCTGGAGCTTGATCCGCCCTGAGCACAATTTGAAATGAAAAATAGGTGTTAGAGACGTTACATCAGTGTTACACTAAATTTAAAATATACAAGTAGTAGTACGCACATACAGATGTCCAAATGCTGTTACCTATTGCTGTTAATATACAAATGAGACTACCAGAAAATGTAGCGTTTTACGTACAAACTGTCGTCAAAGGACTTCCACAAAATCAAATCTAATCTATTGTATTATGGATGGTGTTATATTTTTTAATTGTTTAATAAATGATTTTATGCGCTATTTTTTCCAATTTTAATTAGGTATAGAAAAATTAAGTTTTTAAATGAAGATAAAGATTTCTTTTAACTTACACCTCCTTCTTTTTGTCTTTCTTGCCCATTATCTAGATAACTTAAAAATAATTAAAATAAATGTATTAAATAATATTGTGTTAAATGTGTTAAAAAAATTTGTTAAAATTAACATAAAAAAGGTATAAAATTCAAGCGTGTTTTAAAAAGGAGCACAGACTTTTTTCCAATCCTTATTTTCTTATATAACTCCTTGTATTTACTTTTCCACAATGATATTACCAATAAAATGAAAAGTTATTTTCATTACATTTCATCATCATCATCATCACTCTTATAATCTGACATTATAGAAATTTTTGATAACGTACGTAAAAACGAATCGTTTTTATCATAGGAACGATTCGGAGTTATTGAATTTGTTCTTTTATTATATTGCATTATACATTCTCGAATTAATGCGTGATATATGCATAATAAGAAAAACCCTAACAATTTTTTCCTATTCTTAGTCATAATAAATCATGGCAAATAATATTGCAGTACATGTCATGAGTTCCGTGTAAAAATCTATTCGCGATTCGTTAATAACTTGACGATAACGTGATTATAAGGTCAATTATAACGTTGATTATACGGGTATTATGGGTTTCTATACGAGTCGAATGTTTCTCGCATAACTTCAGTCAATACGAAATTAGTACAAAGTACATGACATTCAAAAATGTGCCTTCAGAAAAGTATCATTGTCTTTCCCCTTTTTTATAATTAATTCTTATTATAAAAAAATTATCGCACCGAAAAAAATTATAATATTATTTAGAAGAGGCTTTTAATATTGCAAAATCAATAATTTTACTTACATTCTTATTTCACTCTGTACTGATTGATTCTTCTTCTTCTGGTGCTGTGTTCGATGTTAGTGGACTCGGTGGAAGGGTATCAAAAGCTTAAAAACTGTTCTCGTCTACGGAACGGTTGGCTGCTGTTTGACGACCTTTCGATTTTGCCAGCGAGCGATGGTGAAGCTTTTTTGTTGTCCTGTGTCGTCGTCAATAACGATTTTCCATTGACTCTACACGAACTGTGGAGAGTTTCAGCTCTTTTAAAAAAAACTTGTTATCTAAACGGCTTATTCGCTTAAATGGTTGACAAAAAGTGTTCTGGAAGTATGTCCACTGAATCCCTTCCTTTTTTGAAGTTTTGCCAAAAATATAAAAGTATTGAATAAGAAATTTAATGACACAAATACAAAAAATAATCACGGTAATTGATTAGTCTGTGCTTAAAATTTTTCTTCAAAAAAGTTCCAGAAGAAGGATTTATTTTCTTCTCCAAAACACTTTTACTACTAACTGTATTGATTTTTATATTACGATACAATTTTTTTAATTTTTCTTTACAATTTTATAGTACTCGTAATTCTGATAACGGCTGGAGTACATTCTTTATACTTTTTTTCATTTCTACACACTTTAAAGGTAAAAATCAATTGGCAGTATATGAAATTATCAATAGGTCTCTATGAAATTGTACTTACTAAATACAATAATACAGCGACGTATTGTATTTACTTAGGCCTTCGTGAGAACACTCTGCACTTTATCCTGCTTAAATCAGGATGCAAACAATGCGTTTTATAAAATTAATTTAAAATTTTTCCTCAATTTTAAAACCAGAGAAAATTTTCGTGTGCCTACAATGAAATTTAACACCTACGAAAGAAAGACAGACCTCTTTCTCTTGTACAGAACAATGAATAGCAAGGATTGACCTTAACAACCTTATCATGATGTGACGGTATCTGTGCGCCACAGTGAACAAAAGAGGGAGTGCAATAAGGTTTAAGGAAAAGCTCCAGATTTTCAAGCGAAAACCGTCGTGTTAGAGAGAGATGGCAACCAGATTCGTAATGTTCGCTTCTGCGCTTACGCACATCCCCAACGTTTTAAGGGTTCAGCTTGATGATGAATGAAAGGTAAACAATTTTAGGGTGGTAAGCTTTTATACGTAATACGCTTAATACAAGAATTTTATGCGCACTACCAACTCAACAAAGAAGAAGTTGAGCCTATAAAATCAGACTACAAAATTAAATTTTCCAAATTTTTCATTCTCTCTTCAGCACAAATTTTCCGTGTAATTCAAAGAATGTCGTTATACTTTAGGCTTTATTCATTTAAATTTTGAAAAATGTACTCTTTTATTAAAGTTCTCATTAATTCTTGTAAAGTACTCTACCCAAAAACGAACGTAACCTGAATAAACAGCTGTCTAAAATGTGTTTACATTGGAGTTAAAGTAAAGAACTGGTTCTTGTTTGAAGTTGTTTACACGTATGACGGATTGAATGCACCGAATTCCACTTTTATGTTCACATTATTGCGACGAATCGCAATGTTGCGTGTGTTGTTGTTTTGCTCACCTCGTCAATAGTTTGAAACAGCTGATATATGCAACTCGTTGCAAATATTATTATTTGAAATTGATTTGAAAAGAATTTCTAATTCTTACTCATCTCTTTCATACTACATACTTTGAATTATTGCATTCACTTTCAGATAAATGAGCGATCCGTCGCATGTGTAAACAGTGTCTTTTGCGGGAAATCTACAACAAGAGGGTTTTTAAGCTTACAATACAATATGACTATCGATTAATATGCAATCGCAGTTGACAATCTTCATACAACAACAACAATAATCATACAGAAATGAATAACACGGGAGAAGAATCCTCACAAAGGACTAACGAAAAACGTCCAAAATTTGGAAATAGATATTTAACCAACGACGAAGACGTCTTCGTGCACAATGCATGGTAAGCATTGCCAGTTGCTGGCACGAATTGTAAGGATATACCGAGGCTGCTATCAGAGACATGTCTCTAATTGGGAACACACCCGATTAAGAAAGAAGCCACAAGGAGGAGGAAGGGAACTACGAAATCCTCAAGAAATTTACGATTTCAATGCGTGGTAGAGTATGTAGTTTTCCATTGGAACTAATGAGGCGCAAATGTTTTTATTTTTCCATCTCAGGGACAATGTCGACTGGGATGAGGAACACGAGCACCGAGCTGAGGAAGCAGTGATGAAGAACACGTCACAGAAAATGTGTGATGAAGACCGCATAAAGTTTCAAAACGAAGCTGACAAGTTTTGGGACTCGTTTTATGATGTTCATCAGAATCGTTTCTTTAAAGACCGTCACTGGTTATTCACCGAATTTCCAGAGCTAGCTCCAACTTCAAACGAAAACGACACGGCAACACTTAAGGAAGCCCGACAAATATTTGAGCTCGGTTGCGGTGTTGGCAATACAATCCTGCCAATTCTCAAATATAGCAGAGAACCAAATTTGAAAGTTTTCGGCTGCGACTTTTCGTCAAAAGCTATACAAATCCTTCGAAACCACTCTGAGTTCGATGCGAATCGTTGTAAAGTTTTTGTAATGGACGCCACTTTGCATTCGTGGACAGTTCCGTTTGAAGAAGGGTCGTTAGACATAATTGTGCTGATTTTTGTGCTCTCAGCCATAGAACCTAAAAAGATGCAATCTATCGCCGACAATTGTTACAAATATTTGCGCCCCGGCGGTTTGGTGCTCTTCCGCGATTATGGACGATATGATTTGGCACAGTTACGTTTCAAATCGGGGAAGTGCTTGCAGGATAATTTCTATGTGCGCGGAGATGGTACCATGGTATATTTCTTTACGCAACAAGAGGTGCGTGAATTGTTTTTAAGAGCCGGTTTCGAAGAAGAAAACAGTTTTGTGGATAGAAGATTGCAGGTGAATCGGGGACGACTGCTGAAGATGTACAGAGTTTGGATACAGGCTAAATTTCGGAAACCTTTTACTAGTTGAGATTACTAAATTTATGTAGAAAATAAAATTTTTATATTATATTATTAATTAGAAGTAATTATTTCCGTTCAATTTCAGAATTTCCTCTCAGAAGATTTGTTTTTTAATATGTATTAGAGGGCTGCACAAGACGTCTTGAAGGCGTGAAAATGACATAACAACATCTTTGCCTTGACTGCAGTTTTTTTACGATATTTAATTTCCAATCAAGCCGTTACTGTCGGATGCATATGTAATAACGTTTTCAGCATCGCTCCTGACAGTTACTGCTTGATTTGAAAGCATATGAAAGCACTTCAGACAACCCATGAAACTTTTAAACCGTCGTGAACAAGCCTTCAAGAGATTTGTACAATCCTCTAATATGTACATATGTATATGGTTAGCCTACCATATTTAATAAAACTACTTTGACAAGCAGCCTTCGCATTACAGTATTGGTATTATTTAAGATAACTGAATATAAAAAATAGGTTGTCAAATAATTTTTGTTGCGTTCTTGTATGAGAGGAAATTTGTATACCACTATAAGCAACAAATGGCATTGGTAAAATCTATATTTTTTAACAAGTGGAAAGTTTGTATTAAATTATTTTTGAGAAAAAACAAATAGAAAATTTATTTTTCTCTTTTACGCCCTGTGTTTCAGTAGTTTTAATCGTTCTAGATATTTGACATATCGCTGAACCGTCAACGAGTATTCGTTCGAATTTCTGTGCCGTTGACGCCATTTTTGGGTTGCCGTACTTTTCATCCGATTCCCTTTCGTTAGTTTATTGAGTCTCGGCGAAAGAATAGCGAGTTAGCGGAAGGACGTCACACGGTGGCAATTTGCTAAGCTACGGAATCTTTTCTAGTTTTTTTGTTATTGCTAAAAGTTGTGTACAACGCCCTATCGTTGGTTTAAAAAAAGTGTTAGCCATTGCAATTCAATGAGAAAATATAACGTTTGTTAAAACAGAAATTGAATTTTTTAAGGAGTTTTGTATGAAAATATTCCAGCTGCCTTTAAAATGGGGCTGCTGCGTTATGTGCCTTTGCACTGGCTTGATTCGTTTGTAGTCGTCGCTGCGGTTGCGAAGTGAAAAATTTGTTGCAGTTTTGCGAGTGTATCTATTAAAAAAACATAAACGCAAAAGCCAGAACAAGTTTTCAACCTTACAAGGAGTCAACTGCATTTTGGTGTAACCGACTGTCACTTATTTGCACAGTTTACATACATACATGCATACAAGTGGCGGAGCATAGGAAGTATTTTACAGCTCAGTAATCTAGGTGAAAAAAGTCACACGAAATCGATAAAAAATATATTTTGATTTGAAAAATAATTTCCAAAAATTTGTTCAGTTAATGTGAATGTTAATGAAAATTCGATAATATGCATTAAAACCAAAATCAAAAGAAGTAAAAAGCGAGGATTTTGCAGTAGCGGAAAATACGACGCCTAGATCCACAGCTGTGCAATTTTAGCACGTCAGCTACGTACAAATATTTGGCAACGCCACTGTATTTCGCAGTAGCAGCAATTCGTCGTTGACCGGAACGCACGTCCGCTGTTGCTTTGTCCTTACATCAGTTATCTCTGCCAGCGTCTACATTTTGCGTATTTTGGATGCAGTGTTTTCAAAATTCTTTACCTGCTGCCTGCTTCCAGTTTGATTCTTGAGAAACCTGCCTTTACCTGCACGCACGAACACACAAGCACACACAGGCTTCATTGATTCCAGCATTCGAATTCGGATACCACGAAGTGGCTGTTGTTGCTCTGCTGCCAACCACAAACATCATCAGCGACGACAGTGTCGGGTTTTCCTGCATTTTAATATCCTCCACTTTTTCACTCCTAAATTTTTTCTCTTTGGGAATATTTACAAACTGATCAAACTGGCTGAGACACAGGAAAACTACACCATGAGTTGGGGAACAGAGCTATGGGTAAGTTTTTCTCGTTTTTCTTACGGATGGTGTTTTTATGGAACGTTCATTATGAGCTCTCAGAAAATAGTTTTTGTTGTAGTGTTGCAAAACTTATTCAGTTGAAGTGGAAAGATTTGAAATATTTTTTACTTGAGGAACGCCGTCGTTCAACATGATTCTGTTCATTCAAGGTTGCCAAATTGTTCCATGCAAACTTCTTGTTAGACCAGTTGTTTCCAACGTTTTATGAAGCCTTGTGGGCAAAATCATGGGCAGAATAGTTGCTTAAGTCAAAATGAAATAAGTTTTTAAACAATTTTTTTAAATAACTTTTTGTAGTTATCCTTCAATATAATAAATATTTCTGTCGGGCTTTTAAGGGCCTACTTTAAAGAAAAGAGGCCAGAGGTCTTCCAGAAAAGAGGCCAAGTTTTAGCAGAAGCAGTAATATATGTAGTATGTACTTACGGATTAATTTCACTGCCGAATTCTAATGGTGCTCTCCTTAAGAATGAAAAATACAATATGTATTTGTATAGTACTCTCATTTATGACGCTTAAATTGAAATTAAAATGAAATTTGGGATGTTAAGAGGTACTCAATTGTAATGGAGCATATAGCACTACAACCAGTAAAGAAATAGTGGAATATATCGGTTAGTTTAAACGGAAAGTTTTAAACTTTTTATCTAATTCCTAAATCTTTTATGTTTTTTGAATCTCAAACCTTTTTCGAAAAACTATAAGAAAAAAACCACTAAGAAATATCAGAAAATATTCTGATATATATGAAAATATTGCATAGGATACATTTTTGTTGCTTTGTACTCATACATTGTACCTCGCTTCGTTTGCCAAAATTTCATACAACTAACTGTCAACCGTCTGTCACCTTCATAGTTAATAAAGGTTAAATATTACTGAAATATTTCTTGGATTTCTTAGTAACCTTTAATATGTCTAAAGCTACTTTTTCCGGATTCGCGTATTAGTACGATAGTACCCTTTTAAAGTGCTTGCGAAATATAAATGCTCCGCGCAACACAAGTTGAGAAGAGCTGTCCTAAACAGGCACAGAGAGAATGCCGCAGACGAGATAGAGAGACCGAAGAATTTATTCTCACGATTATGAATAAAAGTCTTGAGTTGCAAGAGAACTATAGAGATTTTTTTTAGTCTATATTGCGTATGGAGTATGAGTATGAAATTGGCAACAGGATTGAGTAAATATTTAACTTATATCTAACTCTTATTCCAAACTTTCCTAAGGAAACATTTAAAATCAATTCATTATTTTCGCTTTTTTAAATTAAAACTAAATTTAATACACGATGCTTCAAAATTTTTAATAGTGATGAGCTTTTAGATTAAGTTAATAAGAATACCTTAATAAAAAAATGTACATATATATGTACTTATATGTGCCCTTAATTATCATAATGCACTAAGTCCAATTACTTCGTTTCGAGATATTTAAAGGTTTGTCTTTGACCAAATTAAAAAATGTTTAAATGCCATATCTCAAAATGTTTTAGGCAATATTTACTCTAGACACATTACATTTTTTTATGTCAATGAAATTTTGTATGTAACTTGTAAGAAAAGGCGACCTTTTAGGGCTACAAATGACTTATACCACTATGATAATTAACAGAATAAGAAAACATATCGTAGAATGAGGCGACGTATGACTTAGATCAAATTTCAATGAATTTTAATAAACAATTCTTTTTTTAAGTTTCGCCTAACAATAAATATTAGAGCTCTCTGATGTTAGGAAATATGTTTCAATATCTATTACAATTGGCTTCTTTCTTTTCGGAACAGAATTTTTGGTTTTTTTAGTAAAAAACAATTTTTATTGGATTTTCACGTAAACAACGTTTTTTCTCTGTCTGACGTGCTTATGGGATTTCTGTGTAATACAACCGGGTGAAAATTTCGCGGCGCGGAAATCGCGTTCTGTCTGACGTCCACTTAATCTGGCTTATTTTTAATGTAAACCGATTATACACGCGCCCATACATACATACTCGTCTTTGTACCTACACATACCTACATCACTTAATAGAGTACAAATACAAATATTTTCAAACATTTCCGAAAACGTTAATCGTACAATATGCGTCGATCATACTCGTACTGACCAAGCGGCGGCCGGCCGTTAAATTTCGAAGTCTTCAAAACGACTCGCTGTAGCCAAACCTTGCTTATTGGGCGAATCGAGATTCTTTTTGCCGTTTACAACTGGTTTGGTCTGGTCGAGACAAACACACGCGTACACACGCGTGTTGTTTAGTGTATGGGACGCTGGAAGTGGCTGGATAGATTTTTGTTGCTTGTTTTCCTTTTGAACATACATATGTATGTATGTATTTTCCAGGTGCGTTCACCATGAAAAACGTGTTGGATGGATCGTCAATCTTTTGTTTAGACGATGCTTATTCTTACCGAATACCGAATATTCTGCATTGTAACTGCGTGATTTTGAGAGACTTGCTTCTTAAACTAGTTATTAAACAGAAGTAATTATTATTATTTATTAAATTTGCAGTTAATAAATAAATCTTTTCCCGAGAAGACGTTGGATGGTACTCTTCCTTCATCGCCCTGAAATTTTAATTGTGTTTTAGCCAGAGACGCCAGAAACGCATGAAAATTCGAAATTTTCGTTACCGTTCTCTATTTCTCATACCCATTTATAACAGAAAAGGTCAAGTAAATTCTTCGTAACTAATTAAAAAGGGTTCAAATTTATTAGTTACTTGTGTGTGTGCGTGTGTATATATATACGGGTCTGTATATGTATGTACGTCTGTGTTCGTCTAGACATGATAATTTCTTTCCAATTTTAAACGTTAGTTGTCACTTTTTTTTTTTTGCTTGTGTACGCAACTCTTTTTTACGAGTATTATGCTATCGTAATACTTTTTTCTACAATTAAAATTTTTTATTTATTTTTTTTCACATCCGTTTAATAATTTTAATGGAAGAAAAAGCTGTCAGAACTACGGCGTACGGCTTTAATATTAAAGTTTTCAATAGTATTATTATTCTTATCTAATTAAAATTCTAAAACATTTGATGAATTTGGGCCTGTTTTGATGTATACTGAAATTATATTAAGTAAGGTTTAAAGGTAAAGACTTTACAAGCAAAAATGTCATTTTACTGTCTCAAAATACTTTTTTTCATTTTCAAATTTTTAACGTCTTTATTTTTATTATTTAGACGACTTTAATAAACATTATAAAAGATTACGATATAAAAGTGCCAAAATTGTGTTGATCACTTAAAAATATTCAGATCCTTAAAAATGAAGTCCTTTTTCCAAAGATAGTTTTGAAAAAAAAATATTGTTTTAAATATTTCTTCTTTTTTTCGAAGACTACAAAAAATTGTGTTTTATTTTTGGATCTGCATAAAATAGCAAAAACAATATAAAGCAATAACCAATATTTATATCGTTCGATATCTATTATTAGCCGGAAATATTTAGCATGATTAAAGAAAATATTTGAGTTTTTACATACAATATTTGGATGGTTTTTTATTTTTAATCGCTAAATAATTAAAAATTTAATTAATATAGTTTTTCTTTCTTCATGTTAAGGCATACAATTCCGGCCTTTTCCTCCAGCCATCTTATCTTTCTTTCTGCCTGTCTATCAATTTCCTTTTTAGTAATTTCTTTTCCTGTAAAAATAACTTAAGATAATTGTTACTTTAATAAAATTGCTAAGCTTAAAGAAATTGTTTTTCTAAGCTTTTTGCATGACACATTAATTGCTTATACACAGTGCAACAGTCTTAGAAAAACAACCGAGCGCCAAACCAGTTTTTTTAGTAATTCGTTTCTTTTTAAGCTTGTCCGATATTTTTAATCGTGTTTTCTCTCTTAAGTATATTGTAATTATATAATTTCTCGTGTAAAAAAATTGGGACTTGGTGAGGATTAAGTTCTTAATGGTTGCTAGAATGAATGCTTGATTGCGATAGAAGATACATATATGTATTTACCAAATTTCTTTATAAATTTTTATAATTTAATTGCGTATATATAATTTAGTATTGTATGTTCTTTGGTATTACCTAAAATGTGTTTTCATTTTATTATGTTTTGTTTTTTTTTTTTTTTTTTGGTAACCAAAAATTAATTATATTCGGGTTTATTATACAATATCTTTTCTTAAGAATTTATTAATATCAGTTTTAGTTTAACGAAGTTAATGCAAGGATAGGTTAGGTTATGATGATAATAATGAAGAGAAAGGAGATATACTCAGAATGCAAGTTATATGTTGCATATATAAAAAAAATAAAACTCCATTGTTGTTGTAAGTTCAGTGTAAAATCAAAAAGATTTGTGGTTTTAGCAGTTTTCAACCCTGTTTCGAAGTTCGAAATACTTCACGCCATAGCATTGCCTCTTTTTGTAGTTAATGTGTTAGAAAGAGATAAATATTGTACACAAAAATATTTTGATAAAATTAACAAACAAAACAAAACATTTGTTTTGCATACAACAACAACAGCAGGGGGCGAAACCCAGCAAAACCAAAAATAAAACCAAGTTTTGTATGGAAATACTTGACACTTGATCGATATTCGAAAGCCTAAACCCAAACCAAAACCATTTTATGGAAACATCATATTACATATATCCAAAAATTAATCATATTTAATTACTTAATATGTCTTTAAAGGCAAAAAAATCCTTCACACTTCATCGTTCGTCTTTGAGGATTTTGGTTTTGTTTAGTGAAGGAAGAACATGAAAGTGTAAAATTGCGATCATTCATATGTAAATATTTTTTTATATTGTTATTATACGATAAGAAGTTAAACTATTCTTCTAAGACTTCCTCTCCATGCGTTGACGACGAGTATTTGTTTAATAAAATTTAATTTTTAGGGTCGTTTACTTTTGATTCTTTGACGTAACAAGCGTGGTACGAGGTAAGCGTTGCTTTCAATATTGTTTCTGCTGCTCTGTAGAAATTAGTTATGCTTTTGCAATTCCTTTGACGATTGTTCCAATAACTTTTGAAGTATTACGAGTGTAAAGAGCTATAAAGAGTGCAGCGTGTGCAACAAATTGTTTGAACAAAGACAGACTCGCTCTGCCAGTCAGCGAGTGCTTTCCACAGTGGTCTCCACATCCTTTTTGACTGAGATTACATTCGGTCATAAAAGCCTTAGAAATCGGCGCTTTTTTGTTGGTGAGACGGTGTTGTTGTTGTTTTTGTTTTTATTGGTATTGCGGTTTCTTTTATTTCTCGTTTGTTTTTGCAGGAAATATATAAAAGGGAAAAAATACATATAAGTATACAAAGTTATTGCCCTTGTTGTAGAAAAAAAAGTGAGTAAAATTTCAACTTAAGTAATTATATGAATCATCGCTTACACTGTAAGAAACCACAAAAGGTGAGAAAAGATTATATTCAATCTTTGCGAGAGAGTTTTTCGTGGGAAAGGAAACGATAAGAAGGATTTAAAAGTATTTCGTGGTGAAGGAAATGGATAGTGAAGGAAATGAAAAAATATTCATTCGCCTCAAGCGCATCTAGAAATTATCAATTACTAAATAGAGAGTATTACATCAATTACAATGCCGTCAAGACGAGCCGCTTACTGTTACGCGTAACGTAACGTAATGTAATTGTTCGATATAAACCACGTTTATTTGCAGTTGCTATGGATTGTTGTCTAATTTTGTTAGAGGTTATGGCTTTTAAACTTTTTAAAATTGTGTGAACACAAAACTTTCTTGACTATTTTTTTTATTATAATCTAAAAACCTCTTAAAGGTTAAATCAAATAGCTAAAAATAAATATAAATGTACATAAGCCGCTGTTTAGCTGTATAAAATTGTGCCGCCTGACGAAGGTTAAAAATACTTAATACGTAGTTATTACAAAAGATATAAAATGTGAAGAATAAGATTCACAATGATCAATGTCAAGATTTTATTTTTTTTTTTCCTTCGTAAATTTATGTTTGTGGAAGCATTTGCAACCAGCTTCATTGACGCCACAGTCGTCGCCGCCGCGCACCATCAACCAATGAAAATAGTTTTTTTTTTTAAGAAGAAGAGGAATACAAGAAAAATTACTAACAGCAACAACATAAAAACACACTACTCATAAATGCAGAAAGTTCAAAGGTTAGTGACCAGGTTAAAAACGGTTTTATAGATATTGCATTTGCTTTTTAGATGAATATTTATTGAAGTTTTCTGCAAGATTGATTAATTGATTCACGATCGAATGCTATGACAATCCTGTGTTTTCTGCTCTTTACTATTTGCGTGGGTATTTCAGTGTGGTTTTTTTGTGAGTTTTGTGACTGCGAGATGGCAGTAGCATTCACTCCCACCGCCCACAAGAATTCAATATACGTGGTTTTTTCCCTAATCTTAAAAGCCCTCACCGTTTCTCGAAAAATTGCCAATTTCAATTTTATTTCTCCTTTCCTTCTTCTTCTTTTTCTTTTTATACCCTACAACCAAAGGCATAAGAGTACTATTATACACTCATACCTCGCTATACGGCCGCTCTTTACACAGCATTTCGCTATAACGACCTTTTCTATTATAGCAATTTTTCGATTTGCGGCCACTAATACTTAAATATACGGGCAAAAAAAGCTATACTATTACCGATCTTCTGTTTAAAAATTATTAATTTGTTATACGGCTTTTCGCTTTACGACCAACTTTTCCGGAACGTATCTAGGACGTAAAGCGAGGTATGAGTGTATTCATTTTGTCTTTCGTTTGTAATGCATTAAAGAAGGCGTGGTAGATATAGAATCGTAAATAGGAGTACATACAATAAGTCCTACCGGCCCATGTCTGTCTGTCATTCTATGGAAATTCCGACTATAGAAAAATGAATAGAAGTTAAGCATGACTAAAATTGGGTTAGTATTGAACTAGTCGCCTACTTTTTATAGTAAATATATAATCTGCCCACTGATATACTCGTACTATATTAATATGGCGGTTGTTGTTGAGAAAAAAAAATTATGTTATGAAATGAGTTAAAGGATCGAGACTGTGCCCTTCACTCATAGGTGTAGGGTGTAAGAGTTTCGGCTAGGCCGCAGCTATCATTCTTATTTGTTTTTCTTGTACTTATTTTATCCTCACAATTTCCTGAAAACTCATTTGATTCTGAATTCGATTTTTTCAATTTATTTTTGCTTTTATCGCTTTTATTGAGGATGTCTGGATATTACTCAAGGCCACACCGGTAACCATCCCTGCATTTTATCCCCAATTCTTATATCACACACACACACACACTAACCCACCCACATCCACCCTGGAAAGGGTGTCTGTTTGCATTGCTAGAATTTATTTAAGCCATTGCTAGTGTCTGCTAACGACAATGATGACGTCGACGGCGACGCCGACTCCGGCAACGTTGGCAAGTGGACGACCGCACCCTATCGCTACGATCGATTTTACTTTTGGATCACGTAACACGTATGTACGTTTGTTAGCTACGTCACAGCGATGACGACAATGCAACTAACAATTCGCCGCCAGTGCTATAGAGAATGCCATCGATATAGAATTTTTTCAAGGGTGTCTGACATTAGATGAGAGCTCTGTTGCTCTCTTCCTTGCGTTATAGCAAAGTTTAATTTCTGAGTGTCCACACTTTTGTTATTCCCCTTTTATCCCCTTTTTAACCCAGGCAATGACAGCATCGTACCAGCATCATCAACTCGTACTTGAGAAAAGGATTTTTGTTCAAATCGTATGTACTAAAATTGTTATTATTCCTACTTATTTGATGATTTGACTTCCTCTCCCTTCCCCGCCTCTACCTCTCGTTTTTCTTTTCCTCCCTTTCCTTCTCAGGTGGCAAGGGTTGTTTGTGAGGATTTGTCTGACGAAGTGTGGAAAAAAAGTATGGTACTTACAGTGCCTAAGAGTTTGCTTTTTTGGTCTTAAGCTTAATTTTCCATTTCTACAAAATTTTATCGGGCAAATTTTGAAACCAAATTTTAATAATAAATGTTTTACAAGCCAATAAGATGAATTCTAACAATGCTGTATATCTTTGTAGTCCATAAAGTTTATAAATAAAAACGCGTATATGTATATATTCATGCTTAGCATAACCTTAGAGTCATAAAAGTTGGCATGAATACCTCGAATTCTTTGTCAAGAAGCGCTGTTTCGCCTGTACATATCTCAAAAATGGCCAAAATTGCGTCAGTGCGAGGCCTACTTTTTATAATATTGCCATAATTTAAAAAATACCGGCTTCAGGGCTGCATTTCTCAGCTCGTAGCTCAGGTTTAAAGTTGAAATCGTATACTTGCGTTTACTGCATCAAAGAAAGCTATGGACACACACACAAAATGGGGGTAAAATGAAGCCGTATGAAGATTTTAGATTGAGGAAAGGTATACCTGATGTGAGTTAAAGTTATCTTATCAAAACTTATCGAAATTGGGAATCATTCGTCTCATGTATAGGTGTAGGGTATATGAGTTTCGACCAGGCTCAAATTAATACTTTTAGTTATTGTTATTATGTTTTTATTCTAAAGTGTCACTAGCGGCAACAGCAACAACAATAACTATGATACAACAGCTAAAAAGAATGATATTTAATAATGTCTTTGCTAACTTCAATCAAAAGCGATTGCAGCTCAGAATTTTAATGATTAATTCCTGTGAGGCTGTGTCTACCTGCGGAATCTCTCATATTCTATTCGGTCGGTCACTTATAATTTGTGTCCCTGCCTCCGTCACTTTTGCCTTAGGCTTCTCTTTTGTATACCTTGTGAATAAAATGGCATAATTTTGCATTCTTTACTTGCTCGTACTTCGTATGTATGAATATCTTTTGTTACTTTTTCAGTCACGTTCGTTTTAAGTCAACTTTTGTTGAATGTTTTTATGGTGTGACGGACGACTTTACGTAATTCAAATTTAAATTCAAATTTTCTACGGCATCAAATAATTTTCATTTGTGCTAATTTTGCTTCTCTTAAGTAAAATAACTATATAATCGGAACTATTTTTTCAATAAATTATTTCTATTCTGTGGACGATTGCGCATGAAAAGGCTTTGTGTTAGCTGTTTTTTTTTTTTTTTTGGTTCTCCAAACTTTTTGTTAGACAGGTTTTTTAACAATAATAGAACTTTTATGGAGATCAATTGTCTAAAGCATTGTCTTTTGATGAAAATATTTTCTTAATGGCATTTACACTGGGCTGGTTATAAAGGGTTCGTCCATTTCGAGTTACGGGAAGTAAAGCCCTGCCGTTTAACAGCTGTCAAATGTCAGTGTCATCCGAACTATCATTTGTTTAGTTCAAGGTTTGCCATTTTACAAAATGGATCGGTTTACCATCCAGCAACGCCTTAACTTTGTTAAAGCATTCTACACGAATGTTGATTCTGCTGTGGCCGCATTTCGAGTTTTCTACAAGATTATGGTCGTCGTAATCGTCCTACTGAGCGTACAATTTCAAATGTAGTGAAGAAATTTGAAGCAACTGGATCGGTTACAGATATTGTAAGGCCTGTGCAACATCGCTTCGCACTCTCGATTGAAAACATTGCGATGGCTGTAAGCCGTAGTATTGAGGACGATCCAAATTTATCGATTCTACGGCGCGCTCGGCATTTGGGCAATGATAAAGGACTTTTTTCTTTTTTATCAGTCATGACAAAACCTATAAAGTGTATGTGATATTATTATTTATTTTCCTCGGTGTAAGTAATGGATTCAAAGTATGATGATACTTGGATACTTAAGATACCCAGGAAATTTATTTCATTAGCGTTTGTTAATAAATAAAATTTATAAATATGCCTTTATAGAGGAGTAATTATTTATATATTAATTAAGTAATTATTTATATATAGTAATTTTTTATTATATGTATTTAGAAATATATTTATTTATGATTATTAAAAAAAATAATTACTCGCTAACTCGCTTCAATCGCTAACGACAATTTTCTTCCGATTTCAAGAGAAAATCTTCTCCGATGTATGTACGATTTGAAGGCGAAAATTGTGTATCTTTATATAACGTAGAAGTTATTTATTATTGAATTATTGTAATTTAATCGTATTTTTCTATTCAATTAAATTAAATAATGAATTAATTGAAGCAGTAATAGAAAGCTAAAAATGTGATCTTGTGACAATTAACGACAAACTGAGAATTTCATGGAAAAACAATTATTATATACCATAAACGGCATTGTACCGTTTTAGATTATATACAATAATATTTCATAATACGAGTATTATACAGCTTTTTCCTTAATCAAAATTAAAGGTGCGCCAATGTAACGCCAATTTCTGTGAGTCGGTAAACTTACCGACAGTTTTTGGAGGTCACATATCTTACAGAGGTATTCTGAGAATCACTAACTATAGAAATCGTTTCGAAATCTTCTTTTTATATTCCAACAAGCACCAAAAAAACGATTTTCGAGACGATTTCAATAGTTAGTGAGTCTTAGAATAACTCTGTTAAGCTTTTTGTGAAACGGTTTTTTTTACGAAAATTTAACCTCACTTTTCTAATTTCTCACTTTTCAAATAACCCGAAAACAAAAACCGTCGGCGGCTTTTCATCCACATTTTGGGCTATTAGACATTTTAGACCGTACGCTATAAATATTATTTTAATTGAAATTTTCGAAATAAAAAGAGCTTTCTATAATTTCACAAGGTTTTGGTTAAAAATAATTCAACGAAAAGAAAAATGTTTCGCTTGTTATCATTGCAAGCTCAAGTGATTATTATAACCGACTTTAATGATAACAATGTTTATTATATCATGATAAACATTGTTGGATCGATTGCTGTTTTTAAGAAAGTATTTTATAAACGAGTTAAGTAATTTTTACTATTTTTAATATTGGTAAAAAAATGCATCCAGGATTTGATAATATTTACCACCGCATGCAATCACTATCGTCAATGTTTTGTAAAATAATAATTATTAGAATAATGGTACATAGTATATAAACCACAAATCACTTGTTGTGCATGTGTCGTTCTTCTCCCCCACCCATCCTTTCATCGCACTGACTTCTTCCTCGTTTTTCGTAGTGTGTCGTCGTCTGTTCATTCCACTTGATTGATGTAAAATTTGACTATTAAAAATCATGGTGCTTCCACCCTCGTTAACATCTTCATAATCCAATTAAATTCGCCTAAAGGACATAATCCTGGCAAATCAGAAAAATGGGGTGCTTCAGTCGGCAGAGCGGGGGCACAATGCAATGCAACCCACAGGCGAGAAATACACAAAGGCGAATACTTCAGAAACATTCACAATGCGCGTGCATACAACCCAATATCATTAAAATACTTAGACGAATGCGGGTGTCTGGGTAGAGGGGATGGAGCGGGGCGGGGTAAAGAACCCCATCCGCATTCAATGCAAACTGTTCAATACTGATTCTCCCTCGTTAAGCTTTGCAAAATGTTGAGGGTGCGATACCGGTTTGTGTATGATGATGGTGAGTCATAGATGAGTCATACACATTCACAATGGCGAAGGTCATTTCTTAAGAGCGGAGGCTACAGTACGAGAGAGAAAGAATGAAAGAAAACTGAGTTCGATATTCTAACTCATCGTCTTACTTCCTCTCTGAAGAGAGAGTAATGAATAAGAGCATAATCTTAAAATTAAACATTCGTTATTGAATCCTTCCCCCATTGGGTATGATGACTCATGTTTGTCAGTTGGTCTTACCTGAAGGGTGTTTGGACCATAAGGCATAGGTTGGACATATTTTTATTGTAGCATCATGGATTCGCATTAATCAAGAAGATTTATCGTGAGAGATGGCAGAGTGCAGAGAAAAAAAAATAGGGGCTGCGGGGGGGTTAGTTATTATACATTTGACAATAGTTTGACAACTCGACAATTTCACCTTTGAATGGAAGCAGGTGAAATAGTCGCTCATGCTACTTTACGTATTAAACGGCGAACACCTGATCTCCCCCTCCCCTCTCCCCCTCCTTCAACCCCACCAACTGCATTGTGACTTATAATGTGTAGAGTGTACCTTTTTAGCTTGACTCATTATTTGCGTTTGTCAGGTTTTTCACTGATAAAATTTACGATAATACTCGTACATGCTTTGTTTTAAATTCTGAATCATCGTTCGTTTGATTTGGAGTGACCCTTTGATCGTAGTTCGTACGTGTTTAGTTCCCTCTTTCACCCCCTTCCGCTCGCCACCCTCAAGAACATTTTGATGTGATGTATTCTGGTTACTTTTTTGTTAATTTAATATGAAAGATTGCTTGAGTTTCCGCTGTTTTGCGCTCTCTTCCAAAAAACGCTGTTTTGCGTTCCCTTTCAAAAACCGTGCCCTTAGCAAATATTTGTATGTTCATTGGTATATCGTAAACTTACGACTGGATCTTTCGATTTTATATCGAAAGTTTGCATTTAAAACAATATTTTACACTTTGAAGTGTTACGGTTAATTTCATTCGGATAGACATAGAAAGACCATCATTCTTTTTCTAAATGACGATCAGTTTTGAAATGATATTGAAAAACGATGTGAATCTATTTGAAGGTTGTTGGAAAATGCTTCGCAAACGATTTGAAAATATTTTTGAACTCGCTTTAACCGAATCTTCCGTAGAAAATAATGGACTGGAAATCAAATGTTTTGTTTATAAAATATTTATATGTTTATAAACACGCAGGGAAAATATTTACTCTTCTTTTTGGTGTTGGTTCTTGGTTTTATGTGTTTTTTTTTTTTTGTTTTTTTTTTTTTCATGGGTTGATTTTGTAGGTAGCAGCTACCTTTGAGTTAACGAGGAAAATTTAAAGCAAAGACCTAAAGTGGTCTCGAATGGGTGTGTGGGTGGTACACAACAAGTGAGCCACATCCATACAACAGGAGAAGGAGAATAAAAAGACGAACAACAATGAAACAATGAGAGAAGCATAACCATTTTGTATCAGAGCTGTTTGCTTTGTTATGCCGCATCGCTTTGCCAACGATACGCAGACACCAACGACAAAGACTGGATTGCTAGATTGATGGAAAATAGGGTAAATTTTCTTCTCAGTGTAGCTTAAAAAATGCAAAGCAAACGTAATTAAATTATGTGCGATTATAACGATAAAATCTTGTACAGTAGTTGCAAAAATATACGCAGTTACTGCTGCAATCTCTTTTTAAGTCAACTGACTTAACTTAAGAGGAGGAAAAAAAGTGACAGAGATAACGTCTAGATAAATAAGCAGGTTGTGTTGCTTTTGAAGTTTTCAATTTTTTAAATTTCACTTAAGATTAGGTACTTTCTTTTTGTGATTTAAAAAATAACAAAAAAAAAAAACTAAAAACGTCGTGTATGGAAAAAAGGCCTCTACTATTATTTAAATTAAATTGAACTTCAACGGATTTTCAGTCGGTAAAATATTCAATTTTCTAGAAAACACTTCGAGCCATAAACGATTGTCGGGTCAGGTTGTTGTGAGAGCAGTCGCGTTAGTGCATATCCTTCACTAGACGTGTTCCGGCCTTCCTTCCTTCCTTCCTTCCTTAAGCAATTAAAAAAGCGCGCATAGTTCGATACACTCTCATGAAAGGAATACGAAAAAGTCAACGAACCCGTTGCGCTGTCATGTCAGAAGTCGCGTGACTTGAGCAATTTGTGAGCAATTTATGGATTTGCATTTATAGAGTTTGCACATATACCGAGTATAGTTTTTTTACACTGAAGAGGAAGTCTTAGTTGAACAGGTAGTACGACTAGGAATGGTTTTGCAACCACCACTGAAAGCTGTTCTTATTGAGTAAGATTCTTTTTATTAAGTTTGATAGTTTTTATTGTATCGTAAAATTAATACACAAAAAATATTTCTTCAATTAGAAGGTACCTATGAATTCGGTATACTCGGCGGCTCTGCCTCTCTGTATTTTAAATTTTTAATTTAAGAGCAGGATTTCATGTGAATCAATTCCTTGCTGCTGCGCATTGTTTGCATCGCAAAAGAATTCCAGTTGTTTAAAAAAAAGCAGGTGATTTAAATGAAGAAAATAAACAAACGATAACATTTCTGTTTTTTTAAAAATACCTTCACTCAAGTCTCTTTTAAACAGAATAAACGTCTCGCAGTTGGTTGCTTCTTTAAAAAATATACAAAACACGCACACGTCGTCCGTTGATTCTCAGCAGCTCGTTTTTTCAGGATTTCACCTACAGAAAACACCGATGGATTTTATTCCATTATGCTCAAATTCTCCTCTTTCTAGTCTGTCTACCATTTCATTATCTGATGATTTTATTTATTTATTTCTTC
Source organism: Conops quadrifasciatus (assembly GCA_949752815.1). Taxonomy (NCBI): domain Eukaryota; kingdom Metazoa; phylum Arthropoda; class Insecta; order Diptera; family Conopidae; genus Conops; species Conops quadrifasciatus. Next base: position 19,792,933 of record OX457079.1, read on the forward strand.
GGTCAATAACTGACTAATGAACTCTAATTGTTAAATCGATTATTTGTGATGTTTGAAATGATGTTGAGATGACGTTCTACGTAACGACGGCAATAACGTTGAGAAGATTTTCAACAGCATCCATTTACTCAAGTGCTCAAGTTAATCCTTGTCCCAAAGTGAAACTTTGTCAAACAGCAATTTCTATAGTTTTTATAAATACCTTAAGTTTACTATCCGGTTTAGCTTCTCTTTTTCAACTTCACATTCGTCTTGCATACTTCTCTCTGTTTCTCTTCTTTCCTCTTGTTTCTTTTTGTTAGTGTAAAAGAATTTTGCCGACTCTCGGTCTCGGTCTATCGGCCATGATTTTCACTTTAATGCTTTAGCGTTTCAGAAAGGCATAAGTTATTGTTATAGCATGCGATGCTAATTTTATAAACTTTATGGTCTGATGTCCGCAAACTTCGGGTTGGCCATTTTTTCCCTGCTAAAAGATCATAATCTGCAAAAAGGCTGTCGTCATAATAATTGACATTCTGCTGCTGTTGAAAAAAAATCGCTTATCAGTCAGCGGTTGTAATTGAGTACACAACATACTAATTATAAAGTGATATCTTAACAGCAAAAGCCAAATGATTCTTTTCTAATTCGTTCTTTTGCGTAACTGTCAATATTTAGCACTACTTTTGCTACTAGTTCGAAGATTGGTGCGATTATTTTGCTCAGCAGTTTAGTTTTTTGAACTGCAAAAAATTTTCCATCGGTCTCTCCAAGCACTGAGAAAGTGAAGACTACCTCTAACGAAGTAAAAAAAGACAAAATCTCATATTTTTCGAATTTCTGTAAATGCCTGCGATTTTCCTATAAACTCTGTTAATTAAATAAACAAATGTGTGGAAATTTTGCGAGCGAGTGAATATTACTCGTTAATATATCGGTCACAGCTGATAGCGCAAGTGAACGAGTGGCGTTGCAGAATGTTTACCACGCAGTGATAAAACATTCAACTTACATTGTTCTCATTATATTCAATTCCAACGAACGATAGTTCAACATTGAGATCAACGCTACAAACAAACAACATTTAATAAAAGCAGCTTAGTTTATTGTGATGTCGTGAAGGCTGAATGCTTTTTCGTGTAAGCAGTAAAAAATGGGAACGGGCAAAATCTACAAACGGAAACTGGAAAGTGTCTGATAAAAAGCCATATCGAATAAGTATGAAAATTATTACAAGAAGAGAAAGAAGAAGGCGCCGCAGAGAAGAAGAAAGAAGAAAAAGAATGGTATACGATAATGGTATTTAATAATTAAAAAAAAAAATTAGAATTTAAATAAATCTTCTTTTCTATTCTACCACGAAAGAAATTTGAAATAAATTGAAAGTTAATGCTAAACACTTTATAATAATAAAAAAGACAACAGCACCACCACCAAACAATTATAGACCTCGGTCTGGCAATTAAAATTGCAAGAACTAGAAGAAGAACACAAAAAAAAGCAGGTAAAAGAACACCTGAAGTGGTGAAACCTGTTGCGATGGCAGCTGGCAAAGAATGTTGAATTGATTGCAGAAGTGGTGGAAATGCAACAGCTGCTGAATGAAAGATGTTGCCCCGGTTGCTGGGCGATTCAGGTGCGGCGGTTGCTGAATACGACTGAATATGAGTCGGTTGTTGTGTTGTTGCTGTAGCAACAGGTTCCGGAAGACTGATGCTGAAAGAAAGTCTTAAAAACTGGCCATTTGTGGAACAGCCGCCTGCAGCTGATGAAGTGGCGTGAAGCGAAGTAAGTAAGTAAGTACTTACTAGTACGTTTGTTGTTGTTGTTTTTGTGGCTGTGGCTGTGAGGCTGTTGATAATTTCGTTTGCCGTTGATGAGCGGGCGTGAAGAATGTGGATGTTGCTGGTGAAAATAAGTCAAAGGAAACCTAGTCGTTAGTTAACGGTTAAGACAATAAAGTATGTATTGCTTATTGCTATGAGATTGACTGACTGGCTGTCTGACAACTTGTTTGTTGGCCTGTCTGTCTGTCTGTCTGTCTGTCTTGTTTGTTTGTAGGTTTGTTCTATTTTTAAGAGTTTTCCTAAAATAAGAAAGAAAAGTCGTTATGAGCATTAAGTAATTTTAATTAATTTGATAATTACAATGACAATTGATAACAAATGTCAATATAATTTCGTAGCAAGAACTTTTTCTACGTATATACCTTCGTAAACTAGGCAATAATTTCTCATAATAAAATTCGGTGTAATATTTCATGTTGATTATCAATCACGTTGTCGCGACATAACGTGATGGCCATACATAATCTGAACATACATATTTTTGATAAGGTCTGACATATTGTATATCGATTAACTTGTTACTTTTTTTAACTTTTACCATACGAATATGATTCTGCTAGAATTTGAGACGGTAAATGCTCCAAAAAATGTTTACAATTTCGTAATTTGAGATATCTATCTATCGCTTATACATTTTAGCTACTTTTGCTCTCAATACCACCAATGCCTTTGTCAATCATTTGGATGAAAAGTTATCTAATTGTTTTCATAGAAATTTTTTCTATTAATAAGAGAAATTTGAGTAGATAAACGATTTGAGTAGAAATTGAAAACGAATAAATTGTAAAAATAAATTTAAGTGGTTGAAATTCGATTGATCTTCACTTGATTCGTAGGCCGGTTGAAAAATTTCTTCTACTTTCAATACTTGAAATTTATGCATGTATTAATTTTCATTTTATATTTATAGTTTTTTTAAAATTTCTAAATCCTTTCTGGTTCTTTCTGGCTCACAGAGATTCCCATAAAAGTTTTTCACTCAAATCAAAAACTTTTACTGGAAAATGGGTTTTCAAGTCTACAGTTTTAGGTAATTATCGTATATCGCATCCTGAAAATGCTCAAACAAGACGTTTTTGCTGTAAACGTGCCTAAAAACAATTCCAACCAACGTTGCCATCACTAATTTTACCAGAAAAATTAGGCGGGATACTGCAAATCTCAAATTTGTTGTATACATGGCCTGATGAAGTCAGGCACTGTTTTTTTTTTATAGTGATATCTATCTGCAATGATTTTATTCTAAAAAAAATATCCATTAATCGTACACAGGATATAGTCGTACATATAATTTAGTTGCAGTGTGCAAATTATTTTACTAATTGCCTGCGATCTAGAGAAATTTTTCACTAATTGCAGCACGCCAAAGAATTATTTCACGGGCGGAACGTTTTCGTTCGAAAAAGTTTATTTCACAAAAACGCTCGCTTCGATAATCACACTGATAAATTATAAGTTATTAGAGAAGTCTTTGCCCTTTTAACGTAGTAGAAAAATAATTAAATTAGCATTCTTTAAAGCTCTGGATATGATCGATTTAATACGGCTAAAATTTGCAATAGAAATAGCATCGTAGCATAATATGTATGTACGAAAGAGTAAAAAAGCAAAACACATCTTCATTTCATTATTTTGTGGCCTCATGAGCTATCGCCGCTACACCGTTGGATTGATACGGCATAAAGTGTTCCTCTACTGATCAGCATCTTCTAGCAGTCTGACCGAACTGACCGATTGTGGGCTTTGTCTAAATGTAGGACGGGAAACTAAGATTTGACTTGCGAGTTGTGTTAATCTACTCACGAGTGTGAAGTAGCGTTGATTCATGAGTTTATAATCTTGCAATGAAATGAAATTTATTGGAATTTTATGGATGCGCATTATATTATTCGAGTAACATTAATAATTTCCGCAACATGTTGCTAGTATGTATTTAGTAAGAATGGAAAATAAAGAAGAAGAAGAAAAGAAAGTCTGAAAAAAAATATCCTAAAAGAGAGATAAAAATTTATCTCTTTGTATGCACAATTACAACATTTTAGTCTGAACAAAAAAAAATATTCTCGAAAAGGAAAGACGAAGAAATGATGATAATATAAATGGAAATTATTGTGAGTAATGGCAATAATATGTTGATAAACTAAACTAAGGAATGATATGACTATACAGGGGTTAATTATTTCATAAATAACGTATGTATGTATTTATACATATACGATAGCAACGCATGCGCTGTTGGCTTTTGCATTTCTATATATACAAACGTATAAAAACGTCAGTTCATATTTCTATAGGTATATATATATATTCCTTTCCCTTCCCACCTTCCGTCTCCAACCATTACAACCAACTATTTGTACCATTTGTAACCATTTGTATTATATATATGATATATGTATATATGAAGATTTATATATATATACATATATATATACAATATATGTATATTTATATATACACATACTATATAATGTATATTTACATTTGTTTGACAGGCGTGTGTATGTGTATGAAAAGCAAATGTCAAGGGTTAATAACAATAAAATTGTGCATGATTATGAGAAGAATTCCACGGATAATCATCTCATTTAGTTTATAAATATATGAATTCCAATGAATTAACTCATCATATATAATTTAGTTTATATATGAATTCCAATGAATTAACTCCCAATGAAATAAGTCTCAGGAACTCCCAATGAATTAAGTCCCAATAAAATAACTCCCTCATTTCGCCTGAAGACACCGATTTCGTCTGGCATTCCCGCTTTCGTTTCCCGTTTTCGCTCCCGTTTTTGCTGGGACCAAAAATATGTATGTATATATATAGTTAAAGGCATTTTTAAAATTTAGAAAAAACCCAAAAATATAGTACCATAGTTTGGGAATTAAACCAACAGACCGACAGACAGACACAAGAATGTAAGCCAGCTTTTAATGAGGTCGTCAACTTTTTGGCTTCCGTTTTCCAGTTGCAACTATGAGATTTATCTGTCAGATAAATATACGATATGTATTGTTGTTTGCTGCGTCATTGTTTATTTGTTCGTTCCGCTTGTTGAACACTACGAATTTGCGAAGGCGAGATGTTAAGATTGTAACAATTTATGATGCCAACCGAACGGAGGGAGACTGAGGAGGGGGGGGGGGGGGAGGAAACGGTATGAGAGGGTCGTCATGTGGGTTACAGGTAACAGAACTCTATAAAGATGCAATAATTATTATGGAGAAATAGTCTCGTAAGAGACTAAGGCTCTGAAGCTGTGTGTATGTCATATAATTATACACGAGTACGAGTGAGTGATGTACTCATCACACGAGTATCAAGAGGAAGTTGTTGTGTTTAGTAAGTACGAGTAAGAGCGTTTCGCTCTCTTACTTTGCGAATATTACCCAATGGAAGGTGGTGATGATTTTTCTAACCTCAAATACTTTGAAGAAGAAAACTTTCATTTCTTTAAAGGGGAAAACTTTTATATGAATTATGAAAATATTTATACTAGTAGTATATTTAAAAGTGAAAATTGCCTTTAAAAAATTGTATTGAAGAAGAAGAGTACTGATCATTCTGAACGTACGGCATATATTGGTTTTCGAATGGAAGTATCTGCTCTAAGAAGAATATTTATGGCACATTTACTATTTTCCAAGTGTACACTGAGACAACAAAGTTTGATAAACGAGTGCGATAAACGATTTGTGCTGTTTTAAGGACATGGTCAATATAATACTTCTCTATATAAACTAAACTATCAAGTGGAACTATCTAAAAAGCTAATAAGAGTGCTTTTTAAGTTAAAACGATTTAATAATGCGCTTATCTAAAAGTAACCTTGTTGCTTGTTCGATAGTCATATTTTAGTTCTCAAGTTTACTTAACATTTATAATTCAGCATAATTTTTTTGTACTTTTACTTTTTTGCGCTCTTCAATTAGGAACCGTAACCGTTTAGTCTTAGGTGCATACTTAAAGAGACGTCCATAACCCAATAATTCCAAAGATTTACAATTTACTCAGTTGAAATTAGCTGTGATCAACTCAAATTGAAGACTCGAGACTGGTTAATTATAAAAAAGATATGTACATATGTTTGTTATAACAACAACAACAACAGCAGCACACGTTTGCAAGGTGTTGCGAGTATATAAACAGAGTTAGTCATTAAATTTCCTCGAAAACCTTGCTCTTTTCAATCGAAATCTTTTCTCAAGAGAAAGAAAAAGTGCTGCCCTCGGAAGTGTTATTGTGTCTTTTACAATTCTATTTCCGATATCTTTTTCAGAGAAACATCATGGTCTATTTTTGTTTCATCAGTTCAAATATTTATCAAAGTCAGTGTGTCAGTGAGTCAGTCTGTAACAAATGCGTATGTGAAGAGCTGTAGCTGTCTTTATTGATTTATATTTAGAGAGAGACGCAGTGAAACTTCGTAGTAGAAAGAACCAAGAGAATATTTGCCGACCTTTCTATATATTTATTTATTCTATTGTTTCTTACATAAGTATTTACTATGTACGCGTATTCTATTGCTTCATATTATTTTAATTGTGGTTTTCTTTCTCTCTTCTTGCTTTTGCACAAATCATTTCGACCAACAAGCAGCGTCATCAATAAAAATAAGAATTTATAGATTAGATTTTTATATAATTTTTGGGCAAAAAACTCAATTATATTTATTAATTTCTTATTGCTGTACCATTCTATTATTCTCTTCGTATTGTTGTCAAGTTTGAATTTATTTTAAAAAATTAATACTGCGTGTAGGCGTGGTGCCACCACTCTCTCATTTATTTTATTCCTATTGCTTTTGTGTGGAGCTATTTTTAATTTTCAATAACGTAAGTTCCGCTTTCAATTTGTTTGAATACTCGTATAAATACATAAATTAAATTACCATGAGTCACTTCACTCTTCCAATTGATTTGAAGCGTTTCTTAAGGTTGAATTTTTCATACAAAAGATTTTCATTATTTATAACGAATATTAGTAGTCATCAAGTTCAAGATCATTCGAATGATTGACGAAAATGTGTCGGCGTGTTGTTAAATCCCAGCAAACAATGTGAGTCTTTTTAGACTCAGAAAAGATTCATATTTATGAGCAAATACGCTCTTTATGCACACATAAAAGAGTTAGAAATGAACGTTGTTTCCTTCCTAGACGGCCCGCAGAAAAGAGTCCTAAATAAGATTCAGAAAAGACTCATAAAGTTGTGCGTTTTGGGAGTTTAAAAATTCAATAAAAAACTATAATTTCTGAGCCTTTTATGATTCTTTTCGGAGCTTTTCGAGACTCTTTTCTGAACCTTTTATAATTCTTTTCTGAGCCTTTTATGATTCTTTTTTTAAGCCTTTTGGGACTATTTTCTGAACCTTTTATGATTCTTGTCTGAGCCTTTTATAATTATTTTTTGAGTCTTTTATGATTATTTTCTAAGCCTTTTGTGATTCTTTTCTGAGCTCACAATTTAAGTCTTTCCAGACTCCAAAAATATTCATATTTGTGTTGTAATATGCAATTAAGGCCTTCTTAAATTATTAAAATTAAAATTAATTTACTCTAACTCATTAGCAATGTTCATGAGTGGCTTACGCGTTTCGAAGAGGATCGTAAGTCGTCGGAAGATGATGAACATGTTGGTAAACCAAAACCAGTGATAACTCAAGATAATGTACATAAAGAGTGTAAATTTATCAAAAATGATAATTTTTCAATTGAAATAAATTTTTTTACTTCAAAAGCAAAGCTTGAAAAAAAAAAACAAATCAAGTAAACTCACAATATAGACTTAAATATGTGTCATTTCGGAGTCCTTAATTATAATGTATAGTTTTTAATATTTTTTTGAAAAAAAAATGTAAGGCTCATATTTTCCCTCATAAAAAAATTGTTTTCGGAATCAAAATATTATTTGCCCAGGTGTGGTTCATAAAAAAGTCTTTTCAGAGTCCTAAACTTGAACATTCATATTTGAATCATATAAGACTCTTTTCGGAGTCCCTTTTTGGAGCACACTTATTTTCTTCCGAAAAGGGAGTCTTTTTTGAGCTTATAAATATGAACGCTCCTAAAATGTTTCCTGGGATATTATTTTTTATTATAAAAATGTGAGGTTGTAGAGAAAATATGTTTTAGCAAACAATATTTTCTATAAAAACTATAGCAAACAAATTTTTATAAAAAGTGGTTTTAAAAGCGATTTTATGAATTCTTTTTACGAAAAACTCTCAAAACTAATTCGTGAAGAATGTTTTTTGTAGTAGTTAAATTTTTTTAACACAAACAACAAATAAAACAATAATAACAAAATATTTAAAATTTTGCAATGATATAAAAACAGCTGCAATAATACGTAAATAAATTCCACCGTGTTTTTTTTTCCTCTTTATGGTTCTCACTATAGTAACAATGAAAATTTGTAAAATCGATTTATTTACAACCAGAAACAAATTCTTGTTGTTGTTCTAGTACAACAACATAAAGACTACAACTTTTTTCAAGTGCTAACCGTGTCATAGTTACGTAAGAACAGTTAGCGGAGAGATTTTATAATTAGTCAAAATAAATTTCAATGAAAATTTTACAATAGTAAGCTTTTAGGTTGGAAAATCTTCATGGTTCACAATAATATAAATTGCTTTTCAAACGCTTTCGTTTCGTTAGTTGTTGTTTTTGTTGTTTTTTTTGTGAACTTTCCACAAAAATCTTCTTGCAGTCTTCATGCATCTCTTTTCTCTCAAAGAAATTTTCTTATTAACATAAGAATTTATATACCATGTTGAAGTTATGACAGTCGATATTGACTGCTATCTTTATTGTTATTGTGTCTACTTATGATAATGTTATGACTTTTGTTATTATAATTGTGGTATTTTTCGTGATGGTGAAGAAAGTTGACAAAGTGTTCTTTAACGGATATTTTGTTATTGGAAAGACTCCTACTGATTTGGAGCTGATTTAAATATGGTCAAAAAGATCTTGTTAGGTTGGGTCATATTAACTGCATCACGTTCATACAAGATACATCTAAAATAAACCTCTTATTTTATATCGAAACAAGAATAAAATCGTATCGTGGAAGGTTGTCCATTTCTCCCCGTTATTTTCGAATCCGTCTCGCCTGAAAATGATTCTCGTCTTGTCTGGAAATGGCTGCCGGCCCGGCCCGTCTCAACGTTTATTCTGAAATTTATATGAAAGTATGTGTTTGTATAAGAGTTTTTTAGAAAATTCTTGAAAACATTCTTACTTCAAAAAAGACATATGTATTGTCTGTATTGTCTGACATATGTATGCAAACATTTCATTATTAATTATGTGTATCTTCGTGGGTAAAAATGTTAAATTATATTCAGTGTATGGTTTTTTTGGGTAAGATTTATAAAATGTATAAAGTAAAATAAATGTAGGTATGTAAATGTATAAATAATAAAGTATAAGATGGAAAAAAGTCCATCGTTAACTACGTGAGACGGACTCCGTAAACGAAAAGCTTCTTTAAACGACAATAAAACCATTTCAGGTTTTAATTTTAGTTTAGATTTTATTAGCCTTCACACAGTACCGCCTTCACAGGTAACGCTACCGGTAAGATTCTACGAAATCATCTAATAACCAGAATGTCACCATCAAATTATTACCTCGACTACTCGAGAACGGCTATCAAAAAGCTGTTTGTTGACTTCTTGACTTCCGTATAACGCAATCAAAGCAATAAAATCCCACTGAATCCAACAAGTGGCGGCGGCGGCTGACTGACAAATGATGGGCAGACGGGATGGGACGGATCGGGCCGTTGGCTAATCGAACCATGTGAAGTCGTCCAGTGCACTCGTGCACTCATTCACTGTTTATGCAGTTGAGTAATCGTCTTTTTCTTATTCTATTCTATTCGTATGCTCGTAGATCTCTGCTGCTACGATTCCACGGTAACACTGATAGATGCTGAATAAATTTTTATTATTTGATCTTTAAACTTCTTGAAGACTCTGAAAAGCCGAAGCCGTTTGTGTTGATTGCGAAGGAAGAATAGGATAGAATAAAACTTTTTGTCGTTGATCAACGCGTTGTTTTGTTTTGTTTTTATTCTTGTCTTTTGTTTTTGCAAATTTTACATCTTCATTTGTCTTCTTTTTCGATTGCTCTATTCCTCGATATCTTTTCTAACTTTTCTGTCTTTATCTATTTACGAGTATTAACCGTCTGTAAGAGTATATACGAGTACATAAATAATAAACTCACTTCTAGGAATTGTCGAGGTTCAATTGATTTTCATCGTTTGCTTATTTTTTCCTTATTTTTGCTCTTTTCTTCTAATATATTATCGGATTTTCTAATGGTCTCTACGGAAGCGTATAGTACGAGTATATATGTAGTTCTTAAGTCGATATTTTTTCTTTGCTTTTCCTTCTTTCAATTCATTCATTGTTCTATCTCTTTTCCTTTGTCAAGATCTTGTAAGATGCTCGAATACGCAGATGAGTTTTTGGTTTCTGAGTACGGTTTTCTTTTTTGTTCTGACTTTTCTCTTGGACGTTTGCATCATCACATTGTGCTATTTATGGATCACGGTACAAAAATTATATAACTTTATAATAAGAAAATTATGTCGGCAAATATTAACGCTTTGTATTGATCTCTCGTGAATCAAATCTTTATTATAACTTCTTCGTTTCCATTGTTGTTGGCATCTTTTCTTCCGTTACACAAAAAAACGGCCTTGCGTGTGTTTGTTTCAACAAAAGGTGTCATCAGTGGGCACTTCAAATATAACGCGAAATGAAGGCCCTCTTGCCGAAAGACCGGGTTATCCATTTTTTCTTTCGGAAAGTGAAGTAAAAAAAGCACACTAAATATTCAGACATCGATTAAATTTTTATTTCAATATGATGCTTGGACTTTGCCATTATGCGTGAAAAACAATATCGTTCAAATTTCCTCCACGGGACCTTTTTTTTATATTAAAAAAAAGGACCTTTTTTAAAATAATTCGGCCTTAAATTGACGTATGTCATTCTTTAAATGCTCCAAAGTTGTGGGAGTCATGCGTCAGATCGCATGATCTTGGTGACCAATTAACATCGCCAAATCGCGAAATAATGCATCCTGAAAATTTCTTCCACAGTTAAGCCAAAACCTAAAACGTGTTGTGTGGCTTGTGGCGTCTTTCGGCTGGAACCACATATCGTCCAGATTCATACCTTCAAGTCCAGGCGGCCACAAGAAGTCCTTTATCATTGCCCTTGGAAATTATACGCTCAGTAGGACAATTACGACGACCATAATCTTGTCGTGAAGCTCGAAATGCGGCCACATTCGTGTAAAATGCTTTAACAGAGTTAACGCGTTGTTTTACGCGTTGGTAAAACGATCCATACTGTAAAATGGCTAACCTTAAACTAAACACATGCTAGTTTGGATGACACTGACATTTGACAGCTGCCAAGCGGCAGGGCTTTACTTTCTGTAACTCGAAATGAATAACCCTTTACTATGTACGAGTATTTATATTTGCATTCTTCCAATAACTGGGATAGATAAAATGCTTGAATTTCTTTGAAGTATATTAATATATAAGATCTTACGTCGCTTAAAGTAGAAGTCTATAATGAACAGCTGTATATGTGTCATGTTTATGAATGAAATAGAAAGTCCAACAATCTCTTTATTTTAAAGAAGAACATATTTATAGCATTGAAATTAATCGACTGAAAACAACAGGATGCTTTCGATCATGTTTATATTAAGGAATGCGAACGAGATTACAACATTTCCGGTATATGAATTTATAGTATAAAACGCTTCTGTTGTGCTTTGATTTCTGCTTTTTACTTTTTAAGAAATGGTTTTATCGGAAGCTTTTTGACTACTCACCTCTTCCCGAAGCGTTCCCTACTTTCTTCTTTTCTTCCTTCCGGAAGTTACCCACACACACACACACACACACACACACACACACACTTAGCATTTAGTCGCCAATCAAATTCTTAATTAATTGCTGTCACAACAGTGATAAAATACCAATGAACACCGAGAATGGTGCACCAAAGACCATGACCAGAGAAGCATCAAAAGAGAAACTTCGTTTTTGCTCGAAGCTGAGTTAATTTATCAAAGCGCACACGCTTGCATTTTATTAATACGATATTCATAATCGTCATCGTCGCCGCCGCCGCTTTTTCAAGTCCTTAAATTGTCAATTTTTTATTTGAATTTTGTATTGCATACAATATAGTGATAATGGTGTATTTTCTGGATATATTTTTAGTGTATATACTTATGTTTGTATGTCTGCTTTTGTCGCATCTAAATGATAAAGTCTTGGTACTTGTCCGTTGTCGAAGTCGCTGTTGAACAACAGCCGGCAAACCGGCAAAATTATCGGCCTCAAGCCCAACCCAAGCCATCTGTGGCGCACGAATGGCAACTCATGCGACTTCCGCGGGGTGCTGAGTCACTCTCACCCCGCGACTTGGTGGCAAACATAATCGCTGGTGCAGTTCTCTGTTTACAGGGTGTTTGCGATATAATGAATGTCATAGAAAACATTTCTGATATATTTGACATTGCCATATTTCCCTTTTTCTCTCTCTGTTTCTCTCTTGCTCTTTCTTTTTCTCCACCAATTCGCCTTTGTCGGCCGATGCACTCATTTCAATTCATGTTTAAATTCTTACTCTACGTTGCCGTTGTTGGCGTTGTTGTTGTTGTTGTTGTGGATGATGAGACGCGGTTGCCTTTGTTTTGTTGACAAACAAAACGTCATAATTTTTTTCTGCAGTTGGGCAGTTTTATTTTTTGCTTTTATTTTTTTCAAAGAATGCAATAAATGTCTATTCGGCGGATTGTGCTTTGATAACACGCGTCATGATGTCGATGAACTCGGCAGTCATTTTAGCTACTATGGTTGCCATTGTACTATTTTAATTTCTGACGGCAATCATCCATGGTATCCATATTTATTCGTGCATATTTCGCAAAACGTTGGGTTTTTTAAAATATAATTGCAGAGGAGTTTTTAAATACACAGTAATTTATGTCTATTCTTATAAAGTTCGTTAATATTAACATCGTATGTAGCGTATAGTTAATGAATACACTTGTATAGCTCGTATGTTACCTTAGGTCATCTTACGTTATCTTACTTTAGCTTACCATACCTTGCCGTTTTTTACAATACTCTAACTGTGCCGTGCCTTACTTCACTCTGCCATTCTGAACAGTAACTTTCTCTATCTTAGCTTTAGTTACTTTACTTAACCTTAAAATATTGTATTATATTTTACCTTACCTTTCCGTATAACCTTATCGTACCTTTGAAAGCTTAACTAATATTACTTCAACTTATCTTACGTTACCTTAACTTACCTTACCTTACTTTACCTGACAATACCTTACCTTACCTTAAACTACCTTACCTTACTTCACCTTAGCTTACCCTACCTTACCTTATCCTCCCTTTGACTTATCTTACCCTCCCTTTACTTATCTTACCCTCCCTTGACTTACCTTACCTTACTTTACCTTACCTTATCATACTTTACCTTACCTTACTATATCTGATATTACCTTACCTTACCTTACTATATCTGATATTACCTTACCTTACCTTACCTTACGTTAGCCTACCCTACCTTACCTTAGCTTACCTTACCTGGTCCTACCTTAGTTTACCTTACCAGCTTACCTTACCTTATCTTACACTACCTTACCTTACCCTACTTTACCTTACCTTACCCTACCTGGAAGTACCTTACCCCCTACCTTACCTTACGTTACCTTACTTTACATTACCTTACTTTACAATTTGCCCTACTTTACCTTACCATTTACCTTACTTTACGTTACCTTACATAACCTTACATTACTTTACCTGGCATTACCCTACCATTAACCTTACCATACCATTTACCTTACCTTACCATTTACCTTACCCTACCCTACCTTACCTTACCTTACCTTACCTTACCTTACCTTACCTTACCTTACCTTACGTTACCTTACCTTACATTACCTTACCATTTACCTTACTTTCCCTTACCATTTACTTTACTTCACCTTACCTCACCTTACATTACCTTACCTGGCATTACCTTACCATTAACCTTACTTTACCGTTTATCCTACTTTACCTTACCATACTTTACCTTAGCTTACCTTATCTGACGTCACCTCTTGCCTTACGTGAATTTTACTATACAGTGTCTTATCGAACCTTACTTTAAATTTTCAATTTAGCAGGGTGCTTTAGCAGGGTGCAATACTTTCCTTTACTGTATCTTACTACCATTTACTTACCTTCCTTTACCTTTGCCTACCCCGTACCTTAGTTTGGTTATTGCTCTTCTTTTTATCGCTTACCTCTAAGGATATGTTCGGCCGGATTTTCTGGCTTTTTCTCCGTAGTGTTCAGCCTCTGTCCTCTGTTCAGCCTCTGTCCTCTGTGCCTTACCTTACTCTGTGCCTTTGCTTACGTAAAAGCAAAATTAGGGTAAAGGTAAACAACATTACATAATCTTTTCAGTGTTTTTAGCTGTTTTCATTTTTTAAAGTTGTTTTACATACTCTTTGCTGACGGCCGGGTAAAAAGTGGAGCATTAATCCGTTGGTTCTTGTAGTCACCTCATTGACTTGATGTAGTTCACTTGAGCAGAAGGTTTTATCGATCGAATGCATGTACGCCAAGAAGATACAAATGTATTACATATACATATAAAGTTTGTTGTAACAAATGGTTTACTGTGTGGAAAAGCTTTCTAAGTCTTTGGGCTTCCAGGTATCTTGGTTATTGCTTTTTTTTTGAGTGCTTTACAAGCTGTGGAGGAATTCGGTTAACCCTTAAGTTAACAAAGAATCGTGACCGGCCTTTGTGCGGTCGTCACCGTTATCCAAATGATCTGAGATTTGTGCAAACTTATTTCGTACCTTTGTAGTCTTAGCTAAAGAGAACTGGAAAAGGAAAAAGAGTTGAATAGGATTAATTTGCAAAGTACGAAAAAAGTGTGGTCGCTGTAAACAGGTCGTGACAACTTCATGAATTACATAAATACTAAATGAGTATGTATTTATAAAAAAGAGTAAAGAATAAGTTGATGATGGCAAAATGCTGGCCAGCAGCTTCGCCTTTGTGCCATAAAATCGATTACTGAGTAACCGATTCGTGTGTAACCCATTTTTTCTAAATATTGGCCAACTGCGAATCTGCAATACAAAACAGAAGCAAAAAGTGACATCAAAACCTCAAAAATGAACACAAACACACACAAGCATACTTACTTACATACTCGTACATACATACTCACGAGGATATTGTCAAGTATTGGTGTATGGCTTGAGGCTCACGGTAAAAACACAAGAAAGACCACTAGAAGAAGGCGATCCGTAAACTGCAGCTCATTCACTTTTAAGTGCAATTTGTCTTTCTCTATCTCACACACTTTCTAGCTCTATCTCTTTTCTTCTACGCCTCGGAAGCTTTTCTTGGTTTTTGTTTTTGTTTTTACTTTTATCTGCTGTTTGTCAACCATTCAATTGCATCGAAAATGACTGGTTTCTGGTTGCGTGGATTGCACTAAGTTGAGTTGTTTTTAAATAAGGCCTAGGATTTGGTATAGTTCATTGATTTGTGTGTGTGTGTGTGGGTATTGATGTTGAGAGTGGTGTCGGTGATGGCTTGTGGTGGTGATATTATATGAGAGCAGAAGCGCACACCTGGTTTTTGAACCAAAGGGACACCCTTTACGCTTTACGGCTCGACCAAACCTAATAAAAGAGAACACCATAATTTGTGGTCACGCAGAACCGCCCTGAAGAACGGAAGAACTTCAATGCAAGTACCGTTGGTTGTTTTAAGCAATCAGGTGCATATTGTTTTTCTAAAACTAAAAAAGGCAAAAACAATGGAAAAAGACCGCTTTCCGCTTCAGTTCACACCCCGTTTTGATGAAATCGGTGGCTACTTGGTAACTCCTTAATTTGTATATGCGTAATAGATTCTTCTTTCTCACTATTTTCATTGATTTATTGCGGTATCAGCGTAACGTAATTTGTTGTGCAGCTTTTTTAATCTGATAATAATTTCATTCAAAAGTTCCTTAAGATTCATTCAGCTTTATTTTTTGCTACTGAATGTATAAAGAATTATTAATATGATATGTTTTTAATTTGCGTTTTCAATGTGCCCAATTTTGAAGATTTGTAACTCATTAACGGTATAAAATTTCGCTTTCTCATTATGGATGTATTGAAATCGTTCAATTCTAAGTTTCATATCGTGAATTTAATTGGGCGATATCTTGACGTTATTCGTCGTTACTTCTATGTTACCAGAGACTGTTTCCATCAATCAGTCAACATTTTTTTTTAATTTTTTGGTGTTTTGTCACAGCTATTAAAAATATACAACCTTGTATTTTTCTGTCATGAATTCCTGATTTGGAATTTTTTACCTTGTTTGTGCTTACAACCAAAACCAGTTGAACAACTCAGTTGTCGCTTACGAAAAAGGCAAAAGAATGAAACATTCTCTACGATTCATGACCCCGGCATGAACTCTCCGCTTCAAAGTTATCGATTTTTAAAGCGAACGCTTTTAAGAAGCTAACTTCGCCGATACAAGCACCAACTTCATAACATAATTACTATAGTATATTTTGTTATATGTAGGTACATATAAGTATACCTATATATGTATGTAGCTCTTGATACACAAATCGAAATTTATTATAAAAGCACGGCCGTAGCCAGAAGCAACTTTTAAGAGAGTTTGGAAACATTTGTGGGAGGCTGACTTATTACGATATTTGTATAATCGCTACAAATTAGTAATATGAGTATTACGTATCGTAGGAGGCGTATGTAATGGTGGAAAATAGATCCAATTCCGTCCTATGACTTGTTTATGACTTCTGGGAGTCCTCTATATTGTGCCTGAAATTATGTATATTTGTATATATCATGTATATTTCAAAAACTTATGTATGAGAAAAAACTCTGCAAACGTTTATGTATTTACGAGTATGTATATACAATAGTAATTTACTTCTGATTTCTGTCGGCTGCTCGGTGGAACAATATAAATGCTGAAATTCGGCACGAATATTCTCCATCGCGAAGAAGGTACATTTTGGCATTACCAGCTTTACTTTTACTTTTCATGGTTTTTGAAGTTTAAGCTAATTACGGCAGCGACCGTGCGCGTGCACTAATGGCTGTTTTAAAAGAAAAATCTCTTTTAAATTTTTAAGTCTCTTACTTATTTAAATTGATTTTTTTAATTGAATAAAATTGCATAATATTTCATTATTTGTGTAGCTTCTGAAAGAATACGTTCTTTAAACAATAGGCAATACATTTTCTGTTGTCTCTGATTTTTCTCCTGTAGCCGGTACGGAAAAAAAAAATTAAAGGTTTCCACTTTTATTTTTTTTTCAAATTTATGTCTTTATTATTATTAAGTTATTCTTAGACATACATTGAAAAAGGTTTGAGTTGGATTATAATTCTTCTTCTGCACTCTGTGAACTCTGTAACTAAAGTTAAAATTATTAAAAAAGAATCAATAATTTTTTTATGCAATTTAAATGTCCGCTCATGTCAATGTTAAATTCTGTAAAACCATTCTCTCTCTCATCTCGTGAAGTATAATAGTTACAATAGTTATTCAACTTTTTATAAAATACTTTGGCAATTTTTTGAATTGATGAAAAAATTTCGAAATAGTACGTATGTATATATAAGAATTCTTACGGTATAACTAAGAATAATAACAAATTAAGTTCAAAATTTGACAAAGAAAAATAAAAAATTAAAAATGAAGAAGTTTTTTGTTAATGAATATTTAAGATTAAGGTTGGAGTAAAATTTTACCAGTCAAATACAAGCTGCCGCGATCTTCGACAAATGAAATTTAATAGATCAGTTCATAGTTTAAAAATTTTATTGTAACTTTAGTACAATATTTCATTAGCGCTTTATTAGTTCAGTTATCGTACAATAATAAAATTAATTAATATCCGAAGGTTTTCCCCAATTAGAATCACTTTGGTAATATCAATTACTTCTCGGTATAATTTAATAAAATCAATTGAAATAATATAGTATTTCACATAAATCTATTTTGTACGTTTTAAAATTGTTTTACATATTTTAAAAAATAAAATATAAATTTTATGAAATGACGGGTTAACAAGTTTACTGTACTAGAAAGAACAAAATAAAATATGGTCTCCAAATTTGAGATATTACAGAATTTATACAGATAGTTATAAAAGTTACTACAAGTTATAAAAATGTGCCTGTTTGTATTGATGTCACCAAAAAAAATTTTTAATTTTATTACTTAAAGATTTTTCTGGGCGTTATTGTACAGGGCCCTGTATTGGATGTATGTACCTTGACTTTGTCTGATTGATTGATTACTCAGTCTGGCAGACTGAAATCACTCAATTTAATTTAGTTAAATTCAATTAAAATTTCATCCTTTTATTTAAACCGTTCAATATTTTACTCAATTATTTTGTATGAGAAGAATAACGTTGGTTTTTGTAATTGGAATTGTTTCCTGACCTGGAATTGTTTCGGAGAGTCAAACGGTTATGCTTGCAGAATCCATTTCTACTCCAAAGTTAAATATTATGTATCAAAATGTATAATTTTTATTTATTTTATTTTATTTACTTTTATTTTTTATTAATTTTGTGTTATTAAAATCGGTGTAATCGGTGTGAGACTTACAAATACTCGTAAAGAATTGAGTGCCGAGTGATCGAATACTGTCAACACATCGAAACGAATACTGAAAGCAATTTGCTCTCGACTAATCGAATTGCCGAATGCTTCCGAGAAACCAGAAACTTGCTATCCGAACTCTGCCAACTATTCAAGGATCAACAAGTTGAATACTGTCGAATCGCACACTTGCGAGTACTCAGTATTCAATTAAATACGAGTCACTGTCGAGTGATTGAATACTTTTGAATAATAGAGTTTTTATGAATTGTTCAATATAAAAGTGTTGAAATATTATTGAAATACTTCCGCCGTATAAAATGCTCATGACGACGGCAGGTCAAAAAACTGATCACAGTTGACTAATGAAAGAGCTTCATAACATTACGCAAGTGTATTTAATTGCAGCATTTTTAATTACATAGTGCAACTTAACTTAATTTGTTTAATGATGATGCCATTATAAATTTTTCGTAATATTATTCCTAAAAAAACATAATTACGAGTATATCGGGGAAAACCATAAAATCAAAAGAATTAAGAACGAATAAGTCTATAGAAAGTGAAAATTTTTTTTTCTTTTTAATTTAATTTTTTCAAGTTTTATTTCTAAAACTGAAATGCGATTATGTTCAGAGACTTTCCTAGATTTTCGAATATTCTTCCCCAATAATCGATTTTTACTCGAATTCGAAATCGTTTCTGTTGGTAGTGTCGACTCTTAAAAATGATTCAAAATGATTCATCAAAAATTACACCATATAAATGATTCATCTTTGATTACTCGAGTAAGCATTGGTTTTTTAATTCGGTCGATTTGCAATTGATTATACGCTGCCTCGAACTTTATACAATACATTATAATAGTGTACGAACATACATATGTTTTACGCGGTATCAATTTCGTAGTGCCACTTCAAGCCGCGTATGTGCTTGTTTTCATTGTTACTCACTGCGATGGCATTGCATTTTCATCTTTTGCATATGGCGGACCGCGTTCAGTGCCCTCTCTTCCTCTTCCTTTGCTTGTGCGAATACGGGATGGATAGACGCATGGATGGATGGGCAAAAACCGCATGAATGCTCCGAGTTCAATTGAGGTCTCCTGATTGTCGTATGTGTCGTGCCTCTTCCACTCAGTTTTTCATGCCTCTTCCACTCAGTTTTTCATGCAGCTGTCACTTGTATGAAGTCGGTTGTTATTTTCATCGGTGCTGTTGCTATTTTCGTCGTTTTTGTTGTTGATGTCTATTTGAACTTGTATCGAAGCTTATGATGCTCATGGTTTTTGCATTGTGTTTTTTACTTATTCACTTTTGACGTGTTTAGCATGCCCGACCCGATTGCCCGACTATGATGTACAAGGTTAAGATTATCATGTGTATAGTGATACCAACGGCGGGGTGAGAAAGACGGGGCGATTATCATGAAACCGTCGCACATGTAGCTCGTTTGCTCGTCCCAACTTATGTTGAGAGATCGTTCCGTTAAGTCTCGCAGAAACCAATAATTCCAAATTGACATCGCTGCGCTAAGTTGAAAATTGACAACACTGTGCTAATTCCTTTCAGCAAAACTTGGTGAAAAAAAAAATATTAAAAAAAAAATCATACTTTCAAATTTATCTATCTTTTTTTTTGTGGTGCTTCATTTTGATTGATTCGATTTCATTTCGCAAATAAATTTTTTAAAATCAAATCAAAAAATTTGAGAAAACAGATGATTTTTAATAGTGCAGCCATTATCAAACATTTCTGACCTAAGCAGTCCTTAAGTCACAGGCAAAATATCTCTATTTTTCTTTCTCAACGAATTTGTAACCTCGTTTTTGCTCGTCCGAATAAAGATATATTAAAAATATTTAGCTTCGAACTGAATATGTGTCATAGAAAAAAGAGGCAGCTAAGAAATGTTTGGCTCTGTTGTTCCCGTTTAGGTGGCTGCTAAGCGCTAATGTCTTATCGAAAAGATTTTATTTCGTGTATATCGTCACGAAATAAAATCGGATTTATGCTTTGTTTATCGCGCCATGTTACTTCATGCTTTACAAGCAACAATCAGCGGCATTGAGCGGACGCCCACAAGCTAGATCTTACTATAAATTAAGCAGCAACAAGGGTAAAAAACTATTCCATTTGCCACAATAGAAAAACAGCAAAGAAAAAAAAATAAAAGGAATTCAATATCATGCAGGAATAATTTTTTCGCAAAAAAAAACAAACAAGCTCTTACCTCAACTTGACCATTAAGTATGCAAACATTTATCCATTGAATTGTTGAGAAAAAAGGTGCAGATTGTTTTGAAATCTTAAACGTTAAAAATGTTGCAAATAATAAAAAAAAATAAATTATTTCGGGCACGTTCGCCTGAGGTGGCGACGCAATAGACAACGAATATTCACAGACCAAAACACACAAAAAAAAAAACCCAGCCGCACAGTGGCACAAAAACGTGCAAGAATGTGCAAAGTAGCAGAGAGTAATGAGTACAGAGTACGGAGTACAGAGCAGAGAAGAAATACCATCGCGTACTCCTACAATATTCGCGAATTAATAGATCAATGCATTTCTGTGACAAAATACCGTAGAAAGGAAAACGGTTTAATTGGAACGTGATACACCGAATCTAGTAACAGTTAAGTTGTGTATGTTATATACGCACATACATACATATGTATATTGATTGGTCATTGCTGTAAGACATAATTATTTTATCAATGAAGAAATCGTTCATCTTAAACTGAAATCATTAGGAACTGTTACTTTCTCCTTTTTCATTTTATCCGTCATATTCTCATTTGAATTTACCAGAATTTCGTTTAGAGTTTCTTTTAGAAATTAAATTAAAGTCATACAAAAATACAGAGTAAGTAAAATTATACGTCAGAACGTTAAAAGTTTCTTGTATCGAACAAAAGAAGTTACCTTGAAGTAATATTATTTTTCTTTCCTTTCTAAACTCAACATTTTTATTTCAATTTTTTTTTTACGAGTTCTGGATTCTTTCGCAGAATTAATAATACTGAAAATGCATTCAGTCTCTTCGAATTTCTTCACTACCTTTGAAATTGCACGCTCAGTAGGACGATTATGATGACCATAATCTTGTCGTCAAGCTCGAAATGCGGCCACAACAAAATTCACCATTGGTGTAATGCTTTAACAAAGTTAGCGCGTTGTTCGATGGTAAAACGATGTTCGATGTAAAATGACAAACATTGAACTAAACAAATGCTAGTTCGGATGACACTCACATTTGACAGCTGCCAAACGGCAGGAATTTATTTCCGTAACTCGAAATGGATAACCCTTTATTAGTATAATAAAAAGGCAAATCTTCTCTGAATTTGTTTGGTGTATTTGATTTTGTAGGATTTCGTATAGTGTGAAAATTCTGAAATGTAAGTCGCTCTCTTCGCTTTTTAAACTGCTTAGAAAAAGATTTTAAAAAAATTATATTCTACGGCTTCTTGAGTATACCATGAGCATAGTAAAATGCCCAATATTTTCGTAGCTTTTTTACTTTTATTGATTGTAACTTTTATATCATATATGTATTATTAGAGTGTTTGGTTTCTGCTATATGGCCACAGTGGCTCTGTCTTTAAGGACGAATAGTCAGTGAAATTTTACAACAATTTTGAAGGCGCCAGCGTCATTTTAATAAAGTACCTACAAAGATGCATTCGGGGTGTAATGGAGATCTCGAGAGTTTCGTGTGAGTTTGATTCCACACAGAATGCAGCAATTTTATTTGGCTTTCATGCCCACTGAGCCAAATAGAGGACCTTCACCGCTAAAAATAACAAAAACTATTAGTGAATTTTTTCGCATATTTCGGACGTCAGAGTTTTCAAGACGTTTTCATAATTTTCTAGCATTATACTGCTATAAGTTTTTGCGTGATCATTTGTTATCGTTTAGTGAACATAAGTGTCAAAGACACTGGCCTCGTATGACAGTAATTCCTATTAAAAGCGGCATAGCTGAGAAAAAACAACCTTTTTCTAATTTGGGCAAATTTATAGCTAATACATACCTCAAAATTTAAACCTAAAGATAATAATGTTACCTAAAAACATGTAAGAATGTATTAGGCATTACGTCAAACTTTCACTAATCAGCACTTAACATAATAAAAGCCAAAATATGTAGTGTTACAATATATCGTATTGTGCTCGTAGCATTGAAAATGGTGAAAACAATCAGGCACTTGCCGCGCGCCGCTACTGTTTCTTTAGATTTCGTTTTCTAAAGCGTTGGAAGATGCATTCATATTTCTCTTTATTCGAAGGTGTTTTTTATTCACGTCTCTCTTGTTACAATCGCCCGCATGCGATTGAGTTGCACGTGAGATTTTTCCACGCACGTCCAATGTCTTGATTTCGAATTTAACCAGCTGCAAATGAAAAAGTAAACACACTAAAAGCAATTACAACAAAATATACGATTATCAAGACGGGTGCGCTGCGGTGCGATGCGGCGGACTGGTATGCAAGTGAAAATATGGTGTTTTATCGAAATAGTGAAAATTTGGGAGAAGTAAAATTAAAATGCATAAATTATCGATTAATTAAAAGGCCAAAAAAAGACTGTAAAAGCTAATAATCGAAAAAGGGAGTTAAACATAACCAACAACAACACAAAGCTGGAAATATTGACGGACGCGTGGTCAAATTGCCCAACGAATAATCAATTAAGTAGTTTGATAAATGCCGGTGGAGGCGCAACGCCAAGACCACAACAAAACGTCAATCATATTAATCGAGGTGTGGCGCAACAAGTCAAACGACATTACAAACGCCGTGACGACGGCATAAGTAACAAAAAAAATAAAGGAATTATTGTGATTTTTAATCAACATTGTAAAAGTACAATCACTTCGTTCGCTGTCTTTTTCTCTTGTTGCTCTTGCAAGTCGAGTGCAAAAACAATCTGCGCAATAACTAAATAAGTCTGTACATGCATTTATTTATTATAGTACGCGTTTGTGAATGAAAATCAAAAACAGCTCTACCGTCGTTGCACCAAATCAGCAACGTCTCAGTGTAATTGAGTTGATTGGGCGGCGGCAAACGGTGGCAACGTGCTTAACCCACGGAAGGCGACGGCGAATTTGCATTCAACGCACATGCGGCCGGCCGCCGATTGAGGCTTTAATGGACCATGTTGGTCAATAAAATGTTCCAACCAAAACACCATAAGGATGATGATGATGTTGCTCGTAAACGAAATTCTACAACAAGTGTCGTAACAGCAAATCATAGATTTTAAGATAATCATAATCGAACGGAGAGTGTTAATTTTACAGTGTGCAATTAATTTCAGCTTAATGACGGAGCGTGTGTGTTTGTGTGATATAATCACACAAGTTTGCCATTTGCAATGACAGCGGAAATTAATTTCGGAATTAATTCAATAAAATCGACTCAAAATTAAAAAAAAGGGAAAGTTTTCGTTATAACTTTTTTGAAAATTTTGCTGTAAAAATGTTATAGAAAACTGTAGCATTTGAAAATGATGAATGATATTGAAATTAGCGATGAGAAGACGCAAAAATTTTACAACTATTCCGATACGAATCCCGATGTTGCCTTGAAAATTCCGATTCCTCAAACCAGTTAAATTTGAATTTTTCACAATTTTTAGTTAGTATGTGAAACACAATTCTATTTTATTAACACAATAGTATTATTGAAATAGATTTATTCAATAGATTTATTAAAATAGCAGATTTATAAAATTAAATATAATTCACATTCACATTAACTTTACCTTGAAGATTGTGTGATCTTTACATTGAATTGTGGCATCGTCCCATCACTAATAGATGTTCATAATTTTTGTAATTTATAATCAGAAAAAAGCAATTTAAATTTCTTTATATAACTACAAAAAAGTAATTGAAATTCAATTCTTTAATTATAAATTACATTCAATTGTAATTTTATGTAAAGATGCTGCAAAAAATGTAATGTAATTAATTTTGAATGTACAAACATATTTACAAAATTACAACAAATTCTTTAAATCTAAGAAGTTATGAGAAAAATAACAGACATCTCTATATGT
Organism: Conops quadrifasciatus; assembly: GCA_949752815.1. NCBI lineage: Eukaryota > Metazoa > Arthropoda > Insecta > Diptera > Conopidae > Conops > Conops quadrifasciatus. The sequence goes on from OX457079.1 coordinate 19,817,563, forward strand.
AGATTTCGTTAAAATTCAATACTTATATCATATACTACATCTATGTTTAGAATGAATGTTATTTGCTCTAAAACTAATGTATCTTATTTAAAGCTAATGTATTTTACGATTCGATAGATATTAAAAAAATTTTTTATTTTATTTTCTTCCGTAAGACACCATTTAAATATAATAATATATTTAATTTATGTAATAATATATTACTTTAATCTAAAAAGACTGAAAAATTTGAAGACTAATTTTCAAATTATTTTCCAACAGGATCAATACGATAACCTTTCGACGCATACAAACAAAGGTATAGAATTCTTAGATCGATATGGAAATTTTATACGTGATCGATTGGCGATAGAGAGCGAGTATGCATCGAAGCTGAGGTACGTATGTAACATATACATATCTTTATAGTACACAGTACACACCATATTGTAATATTTAAAGATTCTTTTATCCTAATTCTAAATTTTTGCACGGAAAAAAGTAGAGCCAATTAATAAGCCCAATTGTCTGTTTAAGTAAAAAACTCTTAACTCTTAAAAATCCATATACGTAATATTGATTCAAATGCCCGAACGTTCGATATATTCCTCGCCAGAGTGCATAAAGTTATATATTAACGGCGAATATAACAGTCTTAACTTTTTAATTTAATGTAGATTTTAAGGTACAGTTCGTAGTGCAGGGTGTGTGTTGTTAAAATCGAGAGTCAATATCTTAAAACGAATTTTGGGCATGATCTTAACGTCCAATGAGAGTAAATGCTAGAAGTCTTTGATAGGGCTACCCTTGCGACGCAATATATTGGGCAAATAAAATACAGCTTTCAATAAACACCAACAATAGAAAGACTAGTTTCCTTTACGAAATAAATACATACATATACAACATCTTCTTATCTTATCTCTCAAATGAAAGGATTTCTATGTCACTTATATCTCATTTACTATATTTTTATTAATTTTATTGTGGTATTAATGAAGTTTATAACATCTAATGGATGGATGGTGTTGATATATGTATATACGAGTATTTGACTTTCCTTGACTACAAAACTATTTATATCCAAAGTGACTTTTTTAACCACCTTTTTATACTTAACTTATAAATGACCTCTATATGACAATATGTTCCCATAACTTGTATGACCTTTGAGGTTTTGCAGATTTTAAGTTTATTGAAAGCTATTAAAATTTTAAAATCATCAAAAGCTTTGATAAAGTCGTAAACTATATTCAACTTTAACTTCCTTCAGTTCAGCTTAAGTCATTTGCAAGTGGGCGCATCGGAATCGATTTTAAAAATCGTACCATTCTTTGTATTGTATATCAATGTCATTATTATCATTATTTTTTAATATCTTTTGTATATGCTTAACATAAATAAATAAATAATTGATACAAATTAAATATTTATATTGTGCGAATATATCGGTTGACATATGGAAGGACAGAGAAGTACGAGTATGTACATATGTATATATGTATGTATGCAGAAAATGGTCAATGAATTCAGTGGAAAGAAAAGAGCGATTTGACCTTGGGCTCGATTCTTTTGGTGTCGCTCTCAAAATGGAGCGGAAAAAACAATACAAGAAAATTATTTTTACAGTATAAAATGCGCAAAAATGTTAATGCTCAATAAAAAGAACTTAATAACAAAATGTTCAATTAATAATAATAAAAAAAAAGAGAGATGTAGAGCAGCTGCGTTTATATCCTTTTATTTCTTTTTTTTTTTTTTTTCTTGGCAAAAACGTAGGAAGCTCAGTTTTTCTTATCTAGAGGAATTTTTTCCTTCATCGTATTTAGGCCTGGATGCCTCCGTCTAAGAAAAAACCGAATTCAGGAAAACAATTTTTTGTGAATTTTCCTATTTCGTCAGGTCATGAGGTTGAGTTGAGATACGAATAGTACCGAAGAATTTTGCATACTGAGAATGACAACTTCCAGACACAACATGGTCTAGAATTTTCGCTTTCAAAACGTTCTCTTTTAGAACTTTTGCTTTTAATAAAATTCTAGAATTTTAAATAAACCGATCTGTATAATCGATTTATCCATGAGAGATCGTTCCGGCTGCATTGGCTCGGTCCTACCATAGTAATAGTCTCAAAAGCAATCTAAGCCATTTGCAAGGTTTAATGACTCATTAAAAAACTAAACTGAGAATAACCATCGTTAAACACATCCATTGGTGCTAAAAATCTTTAACAACCAGGCAACAAAAAAATCCAATGAATTCATTAAAAAAAAAACAAGAAGAAAAACGAAAGTTTATTGACTTGAGTTTTGTTTGTGGATGCTTGAAGTTTGATTTGAAGGTCTTGGAATGAATGAATGGAAACTGAATGGACACAGTAATTAAAACGTCTCTATCATAGTGTAGTATCTATCGTATACGCGATAGTTTGTGCATTTGTCGATTTATTCTACAATAATTCAAATGAAAAAAAAAACACTTCTACTGAAGTAAATTAGAACGTTTCACTTGCGATATTTATAAACTCTTATAAAAACTATTGAAAATCAGCGTATTTTAGTAGTCATTCTTAAGTCATTCTTTTTCATACAATAAAAATAGTTTCTGATCTTTAAAAATTAACAATAACTAAACCAAGTATTCTTAGTATACTTTTATTTAATTGCAAATAACTCAAATTGTTGATTATTTGGATTAAAATTATAAAACTGTTTTATCCTCTGACCGACCAAACCTTTTTATTCACGCCGCCTCCTCCTCCCACTGTTGCCTACTCTTGGTTTGTACTTTGCACCCTAATTGTGCACCAAATTAGGTTGCTTGGTTCGTTTTTTGTTGTTATTGCTTTATGTTACAGTACTTACACGATCCACTCCACCGCTCTATTGAGTCGTGTTAAATTAACTGACGCCAATTGAAATAAATTTGAAACTTGGGGAGCCTTTTTAAAGCCAAAGCTAGCTTCTCTTTTGTGTCTGTCACCGTCCAGCCCAACGTCCAAAGCAACGTTTTGAATAACACCCACCACTGCGAATAAGTGCAATAACCCTTCGGATGGTATACATTACAGACGTGTTCCTGACGGACTTTTTCTGTCTATGAATCCGTGTGGTGTCTCCCCTTTTTTTATGAAGTTTGTAACATGATTAGTTCACCGGCGTGAATAATTTCAATAGCGCCGGCGCCAGCGCCACCAGTGTCGATTGCGGTCAACTTAATTGCTTTCGAATCATGGGTGAAGTAATCCCAAGATGATTACACCGAGCTTTCATAGGAGTTAAAGGGATAAAGAGTATGAGTTTTAAATCATTAAGCTTTTGATGGAGGATATACATACAGATGTATATACAATTTATATATTTTTCAGATAATAATATCTCAGACTTTTAATTATTTTTATGAACAGAACTCTAATTCTAAAATAATAAAAAATAACCCTCCTAAATGTCATATTTTTTAATTAATTTTTATCTATAAAAGACACATTGAAACGAATATATTCGTATACACACAAATTAAAATAAATGCTATAAAAATTGTTAGTAAAATTAAACGATTTTACAACTTTGGGATGACCCACTATTTCACAACTTGGGATGCTCTCACTTCGAACGCACCCAAAATTCATTTAATGGGAAATATTACCCATCGATAGCAGCAATAAAATTTGTTTTGTTTAAAGTGGGATGCGTGCCCGAGACGTTTTGAGCACCACCTCATTAAAAAATATCTCATTAAAAAATTCTAAAAATACTTATACTAAAAATAATTATCAGGCAAAAATTCAAGTAAAAACTTTTATTTTTTTTTTAAAATAAATGCTTGAAGACTTTTACTGAAGAATACATATTATTACTCTATAGGTTTTTTTCCAGTGATCCATTCAATTTTTGTATTTTAAAAGGTATTTTTTCTCTTGATTCTAGAAACGCGTTCTCTTTTTCTAGACATTTTTGTAGACAGCCTAAGTTTATTATAATCATAATAAAGGAATAGAAAAATATTTGCTTCTGCTCTAGTCTTCAGTCTAAATAATAAGCCAGAAACCGTTTGTAAGTACATATGTACTGACTGTAGTACTCACTTCAAATTATGTTAGTAAGTCTTTCTATAGATTATCCGTCAAACAATGTCAAACTTGTACATCATGTGTCAAACCAAAATACGAAATGAGATTTTTGCAGATGATGAATTAAAATTATGTAAGGATTTATCGTTCAGAGCGCTATAAAAACTCAAACCGGGTACTCACTCTATGTTAATAGATTTGACTGGATTTAATTTTCCCATAAACGTGGTTTTTCACAACACACTGCCACAGAATACTACCATAAAACAACGATTTCACATCATAACTTCTGAAGAACTCTCAAATCATTGTTTTAGCTTTGACTTCTTTGCCACATTCATACCTTCGAGAGTTTAAGACCGCCAGCAAGATTCCAACAATTGCTGTTCTCATCACATTTTATCTTGCCGCAAAGGGCTTCCCAAAACCTAAACCACATTTACGGATTATATTTTCTCATCGTTGTTCAAATAAGATGATGAAGATGAGAATAATGATCGCGATGGTAAAGAAGATAAGTCTGATAATAGTAAAGACTTAATGATAAAAGTAAGACGTTTCGGTAATCATGACGATGATGATGACAACTGACAATAGTTGAGATAGTAAAAATAGTAAAACAATAGTAAAGATAGTAACTTTGTATGTATATTGAAATTACTACATTGACAATGATTGCATGATAATGACTTCAATAATAATAACAACAATGACTAACTTTTTATTGAGGGTGACCCTTATTCGTTTCGAGTTCGATTCGAATACTCGCTGTAGGGCAAAAACTTTTTTCGTAGTACATATTTGAATCAAAAAGGAAATTTTAAATAATTGAAAATACATACATACATACATACTGAAGTGCATGAACAACTTACATCTTACTATTCATTCTAGAGTATAAGTATTGTGCTCCTTTAAGACGCCTCCTTTACAGTGTGTGGCATGACTTCTCCAACCTCTAAAAAATGGGAAAGATTTCCCATCCCATTCCCATTTAAAATAGGAAGAGTATTTCAAGCCTTAAGCTTATTCTTACCAGACCAGAGCGCTTACCTTTGTATAGTGACGCGTAGTACAATCGAGAAAGTTTATTTTCTGAGATTTATATTATATTTTCGATTTCCGAGATTTTCCTATTTTTTCATACTCCTTTTTTGAGGTCATATTCCTTATTGGAACTACACGTGAAAGGGAACTTGATTGACCTGTAGGAATATTTAAAAACCTATCCGATGCAGACAGAAGTTTCAAAACTCTAAATCGAATTCTGCGAATTAAACACTTTACGATTGCAGAAAAAGATTTCACCTTGCAAATTTTGCTCTAAATTGGTTTTTTGTAATAAATCTTTGCTTTGTTTTCATGGTTTTCTTTGTCCTCTAATTGTTTTCCATCCCATCGTCGACTCTACGAAAACAAATTTAACGAATAAATATAGCCAAAATTATATGATGTGTAAAACCGCTTGTTGGTTGGTCTTATTCTTCGTCGGTGAAACCTTGTGCCTTCTGTGGGCTCGCATGTTTTGCTTTTCATTCTCTGCATTAAAGAAAATCGCAATGAAAATGGTTTCGCATTACAACGAATTTCGTGTCACGTCATCGCAGTTACTCAGCCGCGATATTTTGCCATACTCACGGTTGGTTGAGTTAAAGAGTATCGTCTCGAAAAACGGAATCAGACAGCATTGAGCTCTTTTTTCCAAATAAATTTACATACTCCTAAATGATGTTACCATGATGCTTGTTCGAACGATGGATTGTCTATCATAAAAAAATACACTATATTCTTTTCACTTTCATTTCTTGTTTTACTTGGAATTAATTCATTTATTATACATATATTATTCACTATATATATACTATTTCTTCAATAGTAAAATTATTTTTACAATGTTTTTTTTTTTTACAGACGATTAGTGAAAAACTATCAGCCCAAGAAGAAGGAGGAGGAGGATAGCGAGTAAGTATCAAAAATAAAAAAGTACTTTTTTATATTTTCGCGGTTAGTACTAATCATTCGAATAGCATAAATTTTTGATTTTTTTTGTTTATTAGTAAAGAAAATCGAATCTTATGTTCTCACTGCATTTTGATCTACGGTCTCTCACGATTCTTTACTTTAAAGCCTTATTACATTATCTTGGAACTTCCCCGGCCAGTGTTTGTCAAACCCATTCTCTCCATATAACATTTTTAAGAGATTTCTTTAGATATCAAAACAAATAGACAGACCGAAAAAATCTTAAACCAGAAAACGAACTATATATATTTTGCCGAAAGTTTTTGACGAGCTAAAATCGAATCTGACTTCATCATTTTTGCATCACGACCGGTTTTCGAATTATCCTACCTATAATATATAAATATTTAATAATTGTGATGATATTTAATAAATTTCTCCTTAAAATTTAAAAAATTTATCGAATATGAGGAGAATATGAGCTAATTTTATAACCCTTAAAACCTATACATCGAATTTTTGGGCACATAAATCTCGTATTCTCATATTTTTTGTATTAAAATTTTTGACTGTACCTTAAATTAGTAGCTCTATGTTGAGTAAAAACTCAATATTAAGGAAGCAAGCGCTCCACTTAAAACAGAACAGAAAATGGGCACGAGGTCTACGAACCAACAAGTTTCGAGCCGATGTTTTAAGGCATCACTTTTCCCCACAGTTTTTCCTTGCCTTTTTTTTTTTCTATACTCCTTTTTAGAGACGCTTTTAGCGTACGCTCCTTCTTTTTTGACTTTTTTCTCAATTTCAAGAATGAAATGATTTCAAGCTGCGTCTGTCCAGAGTATGCTCCATAAAATGTTTATGATTGTTTGCCAAATTTTGTTAGAAGCTTTCGCAGAATTTTCAAGCACATACTTCGAAACAAAGTACTTTTACAATAGAAAAAAAACAAAACGAAACCAAACTCGTTTTAATTTATTACAGATTCCCGCAGCTTGGGTTCTCTCTCTCTCTTTCTCTCTTAATTTCACTAGTGTTAAAAAAGTTCACTGACCACACAAGATGTTTTCTAATTAAAAAGGAAATTAAAAGAGTTGTTCATTGAAGTAAAAAGTTTCAGTGTATATTAAACATTTTTTATATTCACTGTGTACATAAATTATATATACATATATACGGAAACGGATATATTATATATACGGAAACATTGTTAACAATAGCAAATCAAAATATTAATGTTTGAATCGTGTGTTACCTCCTTTAAGCTTTTCCTTTCGTTTTGTTCTCCAACAATCCAACAAGTAGGAAACATTTGCTTTTAAAAGTGTCAATGCTGACTACTTGATTAGCGAGGAGCGGAGTTAGCCTTAACTACAACTCGATCGTTTAATTTGCCAGTGTAAGTGATTACTCCAAATTTCCACGTTTTAATGGATACTCTTACATATAAAAACTTTCCAACTAAGCTGAACATACGAATTTTGAAAATATTTTAATTTGAATTTTTTAATATTTTGACAGATTCTATAAGAGTCGCCAACTTTCCAATTGTTGTCATTTCCAATGATTTGTCATATTTTATTTTTGAATTTTTTAGATTTTTTTTTTTTAAATTTTGTGTCACTTTTGTTCACTTTAATTTAACGTAGAAAGTAGCCTAGTAAAAAAGAAAATTAGAATTTGATACTTATATTTTTTGTCATCTTTTTCTCACGCTATTTTCCAATTGGATTCAAATGAAACTAGTTTAGATAATACATATATCTATACCGATGTACTCTCGTGCTTTTCTTTTTTAATAAAATCTTATCCTTTCCAACGTTGTTGGATTTTTGCCGGTTGTTGCCATTCATTGTCTGCGGAGGAGTTTTCAGGTTTTTATTGTCTGTACTCATATTTGCTTTTGCGCCTCTTTTGTGTCACCATCGTCATCTTTATGGTCTTTGTCTTCATGACAGACAAGTATTATTCTGAATTATATGTTAGTTTTGTTGCCTTTTCTTCAGTTAATCTACGAGTAACTTAGCGAACTATGGAGCATTTAAATTAATTGCGACCCATTTTTTCTTAATTCGATTTTTTCTTTGCCTGAAAGTCTTGCGAAAACTATTTGCGAACATGTTTTTAAAAATTCATAAAATTGTTAAATTAATTCGGAAATAAAAAAATTTGCCGATTAATTGAACTAGGACGAGGTTGTAAAATTAAGTAATATTTTTGTCATCCAAAAATGAAAACTAAAATTCAAAATAATGTTTTTAAAATTTTATTAATCAGAACATTTTCTACAACATTCTTTAGTAATGAGTTCATTACTCTAATGAAAAGAGTATCTTCTGGTGTACCAACATCTCAAATAAAGAAAAAATGCTGTTTTCACGGAATGAGATCTTAAAAACCTAAAGTGGTGGACCAAATTTGAGATTAAATTCGCTTTAAGCTCGTCAAAATCTTTCGGCAAAGAACAAGTATGATCTGATTACCGGTGCAAAATATTTTCCATCGGTGTAATAAATCTTAAAGAAATCTTAAGATATTATTATTATTATTTAAAATTTAAAATTTTTTTTTTTTAAATTTTCCCTTTTTATATAAACTTGCCTTTTTATATTATTGATTACCTAACAAACAATTTTTTTATGTTGAATTTTCTTTCTCTCAAATTTTTTCTCTTCTGCTTTTTTTGACATACATCATTTGTTACAATTAATTTAGATGGTTGTTTTGTCTTGTCATTTCTTCAAGTATTCTCAACTATCTCGAGCTGTGACATCACACTTTTTCTCAATTAAGCAAGACATTGTGATAGTGCACAATGTAAAAATTGAACTTCATTCATTTTAACTTGCACGAAAGATTATGTGGTGTAAATTGGTTTCTTTTGTTGGCTCTGGTTACAAGAGCGAATTAGGAACGGCTGCAATATTGTTACAACTTATTTGATATAAGATGACCTTTGATGCGGTTTTCTGAAAAACCACAATTACTTTAATCATTATAGTTTTGTAAAGAGTCAAGAGTATTGATTTAATTCTAATAATTCTAATAATGTATGTACGTTTAAAAGCGGAGGCCACTTTTCAAAAGAATCGAATATGTATATTTCAAATATTTTCGAATACTTTTTGGAAACGACACATTTTTAGAGTTAAAATACTCTAAGAATTCAACGTATTTAATTCTATCAGCGCGGTTTTGCTGATTTAGAAAAATCATAAAATACAATAACTTCAATATTTTTACACTTTCAGATTTTCATCGTGGCAGGCCTTTCGAAACGTTCTCAAAGAAATTGGTGATTTGGCTGGACAGCGCGAAGTGGTGGCGGAATCGCTGCAACAACAAATCGTACAAGGTATAACGCTGCTCTCAAAAACGCTCAGAGAGGACAGAAAAGTGAGTTGAAGACTTCCGCGCTCTGCGTTTGTCAACTGTTTATGCTTCGCTGTTTATGCTTCGCTGTTTATGCTTCGCTTATGTTTTTCAGAAATGCCTCACCGACGGTACCACCCTGCAACAGAACCTCACCACACAATTGGGCTCCCTGGAGCGAGCCAAGCGCAACTACGAGAAGGCTTATCGCGATTCCGAGAAAGCTGTGGAGAACTACAAGAAAGCGGACATGGATTTAAATCTGAGTCGAGCCGAGGTCGAGCGCTATAAAAATATAATGACTACGAAAATACAACAATCAGATGATGCGAAAAACGAATACGCCAATCAGCTGCAGAAGACCAACAATCTGCAGCAACAACACTACAGTGTGCTATTGCCGAATGTAAGTTCTAGGCGGGCGGGCCACTTATTGACATCCAAACCAATGATATTTTTCACCCTTCGAACCTTGACTACTATTTTCGAACCTCCGCCGTCTATTTTATAGGTTTTTAATCGCTTACAAGAATTGGACGAAAAGCGGACGCGCGGCATACGTGAGTTCATTATTGGCGCCGCCGATGTGGAATCGTCTGTGGCGCCGATAATAGCTCGTTGCATGGAGGGCGTGGTCAAGGCTGGTGAGTCCATCAATGAGAAGGAGGATTCTTTAAAAGTCATAGAAAGGTATAAGAAGTCGTCATATCGCTTTTATTATTAGTTAATAATTTTTTCTTCTTCCCATTTTTGTGTAGGTATCAATCGGGCTTTACACCTCCAACGGATATACCCTTCGAAGATCTATCCAAACAAGATCCCGATTCGTCGCAGGACTCACATTACACGAATGTCCAAACAAATCACCATCTAACGGTCAAGGGAACAATTAGTGCGAACAAGTTGAAGAAACGTGTGGGTATATTCAATATCTTCGGCAGCAATAAGGTGAGTTCAGTGCCGCTGTTGAGATGAGAACAGTCACTAGGGCAATTATTATATTGTTAGTATCTTATGTTATATTTTTATGTATGTGTATTATCCATCAAATTATCTCAGGACTTAGGGCCGCGGTATTGATCGCTTTGGGAGAAGGTTTTGCTTTGTTTATTGATGTAGTTAAAGGATTAAAAAAATACCTTCCGTGAAATCAATATTTCACAAATCATTTTATTCAAAAGGCAGGTTTCTACGTTATAAGAACAGTTTCTTTACTACTTACAGAACATTTTTCTAACTCAAAAAAAGAATTACACAAGCCCACAAAATTTTAAACAAAAAATTAGATTATACGTGTACCTTTTGAGAGTTTCTTCATTACGCTAAGTGTTCGAGAAAGTCTCCTATGCCTATGAATGCGCGGCGAATACTGTTTCATTACTCATGACACCCAAAAGTATTCTTAATCTATTTCAAAACTAAAATGGAATCCTTAATGTGATATAACGTTAATCACATACACCGAATACCGTGCAAAAACCTTCGAAAAAGTGAGGTCTTATTACTTAAGTTTAGAAGATCATCAGAATTTGGTTGGTCTCTGTTATTCGAAGACTTTCATTTAATGAATTTTTCCATATAATTTTAATATTTTCAACTTTAACACATACATACATATATACATGCCGCTGTTGTCTATCTTTGCCTTTATTTTTTAATACATATTACATTTTTCGCCTGATTTATCTAAGATGAATTTTTTGGATTTTCAAAACTCAGAACTCATATTGATTTTCTTTTCTCATCCGATGTTTTTGTCTTCTTTCTACAAACAAATGCGCGTTGTGTTATCTTGGTTTCTTTCCGCATATAATTTTTACAACCATAATTTATTAAATGTAAGTACTGTGTCTTAAGTGCCATCGAGTGCTCTACTCTACTCCACCGTCTGTGCACTTCACTGCATAATTTTGTGTTTGTTGCTGTAACTAAATCGCATCCGCTGACGAACCTTTCCCTTTCCATCGAATTTGATAATCCGAAGAGCCTATTTTGCGTATTCATTTTGCATTCAATGATAAGAGTTTTGCTTTACTTTCATTTAACTCTTTTCTAATAGTAAACCTGGTTCTTGCCGTTCTAAAATTTCAGTAATGTTTTTAAAATGTTTCTGTAATCGCTTTTTTACATTATCTTTTTAATTGAGGACATAATAATTTAATCAATTTATTATATACATATAATAATAACATTTTAACAATGACTAAATTGTTAGCATCAAACTAACTACATATTTTTCCTTTACCATTCAAATTTTATAGTAGAGATGATATTATATAGATTATAAGTTATGAACATTTATCCATTTATAAAATTCCATTATTTTTAGACACTTTATAAAATATTGTCCTTAAAAGCTCCTAAAAGCTATAAAGAGGCTTTTAACTCTTTATTATTATAAGTTTAAAAAATTCGTATAAAAAGTGCGTATCGAAGACATTTGTATTTATAATGAGAGGAAGATTTAGTATTTCGATCGTATTCGAGTTGAAGAATTTAAGAATGTTTAATGTTAGTCAAAGAAATCAAGGCGAATTTACAAATAATTTAACTTTTGTTGCTTTTATTATTTTTCGCCCCATTCATTTTGCATAAAACCTTTTTACCTACGTAGCCTTTTTTACACTTCAAAATATGTATTTATTAAACATTTGCTATTTACTCCCTTTGAAAAAAGTGAACTCCCTATTTTATCTGCACTGGTGCTTATTTGAGTATTGAAAAGGCAATAAAGTAAAACCTCGATATAACGGCCTAATGTGGGGAAGAGATTATTTGTTTGTTTCTTAAAGCAAGAAGAAAGCGAAGTCATTTTTTGCAGTGGAAACAAGGGATTAGATTGTCTCTGTTTTTAGCAGGACATATCTTGCAGCTTTCTTTGTGTGCCATGGAACTTGTGCTTGGTTTGTTGTTTCTGTCTCATTACTTATATGTTCAAGTAGTCTCTTATATTTCTTTTGAGATTCCTTGGGAGGTTGACAATTATATTTTCGAAGCCTACCAGTACACCAGTACAAAAACTATTTTTTCAACACATAAGATAACGATAACGATAAAATTTACATTTTTTGGTAAATATCTTTAATATTCCGTTTCGCAAAATACTTAAATAAATTTTGAAAATTGTAATTTTTGATCGGAAAAAATTCTTCATCCTATTTTTCATACTAATGAAGGGGCAGTGGCCACTACCCTTTGACTTATGCCATCATAGGACCTAGTTTGTTGGAAAGTACATAGTCAGAGCTCTCCAATGAGACTACGTGCTTTTGAATCCTTTATCTGGAAATTCTGTAAATGAATTTTGAAAAGTGTCGTTTTTTCTATCTTCGTACTATTTTTGATACTAATCAAGGGGCAGTGGCCACTACCCTTGGACTTGTGCCATGATAGGACCAGGTTTGTTGGAAAGTACATAGTCAGAGCTCTCTAACGAGACTACGTGCTTTTGAATCCTATATCTAGAAATTCTGTAAATGAATTTTGAAAAGTGTCGCTTTTTCTATTTTCATCCTATTTTTCATACTTGAAGGGGCAGTGGCCAACTACCCTTGGACTTTTGCCAGGATAGGACCTAGTTTGTTGGAAAGTACATAGTCAGAGCTCTGCAACGATACCTCGTGCTTTTGAATCCTATATCCAGAAATTCTGTAAATGAATTTTGAAAAGTGTCGCTTTTTCTATTTTCTTCCTATTTTTCATACTTAAAGGGGCAGTGGCCACTACCCTTGGACATGTGTCATGATAGGACCTAGTTTGTTGGAAAGAACATAGTCAGGACTCTTCAACGACACCTCGTGCTCTTGAATCCTATATCTGAAAATTCTGTAAATGAATTTTGATTAGTGTCGCTTTCTCTATTTTCATCCTATTTTTTATACTTGAAGGGGCAGTGGCCACTACCCTTTGACTTGTGCAATGATAGGACCTAGTTTGTTGGAAAGTACATAGTCAAAACTCTTCAACGACACCTCGTGCTCTTGAATCCTATATCTGAAAATTCTGTAAATGAATTTTGATTAGTGTCGCTTTCTCTATTTTCATCCTATTTTTTATACTTCAAAGGGCAGTGGCCACTACCCTTTGACTTGTGCCATGATAGGACCTAGTTTGTTGGAAAGTACATAGTCAGGGCTCTTCAACGAGACTACTTGCTTTTGAATCCTATATCTGGAAATTCTGTAAATGAATTTTGAGAAGTGTCGCTTTTTCTATTTTCATCCTATTTTTCATACTTGAAGGGGCAGTGGCCACTACCCTTGGACTTGTGCCATGATAGGACATAGTTTCCATAGTTTGTTGGAAAGTACATAGTCAGAGCTCTCCAACGAGGTTACGTGCTTTTGAATCCTATATCTGGAAATTCTGTAAATGAATTTTGAAAAGGGTCATTTTTTCTATCTTCATTCGATTTTTCATATTTGAAGGGCCAGTGGTCACTACCCTTGGACATGTGCCATGATAGGACCTGGTTTGTTGGAAAGTACATAGTCAGAGCTCTCCAACGAGACTACGTGCTTTTGAAACCTCTATCTGGAAATTCTGTAAATGAATTTTGAAAAGTGTCGCTTTTTCTGTTTTCATCCTATTTTTCATACTTGAAGGGGCAGTGGCCACTACCCTTGGACTTGTGCCATGATAGGACCTAGTTTGTTGGAAAGTATATAGTCAGAGTTTTGAAACGATGCCTCGTGCTTTTGAATCCTATATCTGGAAATTCTGTAAATGAATTTTGAAAAGTGTCGCTTTTTCTATTTTCATCCTATTTTTCATACTTGAAGGGGCAGTGGCCACTACCCTTGGAATTGTGCCATGATAGGACCTAGTTTGTTGGAAAGTACATAGTCAGAGCTCTCCAACGAGGTTACGTGCTTTTGAATCCTATATCTGGAAATTCTGTAAATGAATTTTGAAAAGGGTCATTTTTTCTATCTTCATTCTATTTTTCATATTTGAAGGGCCAGTGGCCACTACCCTTGGACATGTGCCATGATAGGACCTGGTTTGTTGGAAAGTACATAGTCAGAGCTCTGAAACAATACCTCGTGCTTTTGAATCCTATATCTGGAAATTCTGTAAATGAATTTTGAAGTGTCGCTTTTTCTGTTTTCATCCTATTTTTCATACTTGAAGGGGCAGTGGCCACTACCCTTGGACTTGTGCCATGATAGGACCTAGTTTGTTGGAAAGTATATAGTCAGAGCTCTGAAACGATGCCTCGTGCTTTTGAATCCTATATCTGGAAATTCTGTAAATGAATTTTCAAAAGTGTCGCTTTTTCTATTTTCATCCTATTTTTCATACATGAAGGGACAGTGGCCACTACCCTTGGACTTGTGCCATGATAGGACCTAGTTTGTTGGAAAGTACATAGTCAGAGCTCTCCAACGAGGTTACGTGCTTTTGAATCCTATATCTGGAAATTCTGTAAATGAATTTTGAAAAGTGTCGCTCTTTCTATTTTCATCCTATTTTTCATACTTGAAGGGGCAGTGGCCACTACCCTTGGACTTGTGCCATGATAGGACCTAGTTTGTTGGAAAGTACATAGTCAGAGCTCTCCAACGAGGTTACATGCTTTTGAATCCTATATCTGGAAATTCTGTAAATGAATTTTGAAAAGTGTCGCTTTTTCTATTTTCATCCTATTTTTCATACATGAAGGGGCAGTGGCCACTACCCTTGGACTTGTGCCATGATAGGACCTAGTTTGTTGGAAAGTACATAGTCAGAGCTCTGAAACGATACCTCGTGCTTTTGAATCCAATATCTGGAAATTCTGTAAATGAATTTTGAAAAGTGTCGCTTTTTCTATTTTCATCCTATTTTTCATACATGAAGGGGCAGTGGCCACTACCCTTGGACTTGTGCCATGATAGGACCTAGTTTGTTGGAAAGTACATAGTCAGAGCTCTCCAACGAGGTTACATGCTTTTGAATCCTATATCTGGAAATTCTGTAAATGAATTTTGAAAAGGGTCATTTTTTCTATCTTCATCCTATTTTTCATACTTGAAGGGGCAGTGGCCACTACCCTTGGACTTGTGCCATGATAGGACCTAGTTTGTTGGAAAGTACATAGTCAGAGCTCTCCAACGATACCTCGTGCTTTTGAATCCTATATCTGGAAATTCTGTAAATGAATTTTGAAAAGTGTCGCTTTTTCTATTTTCATCCTATTCTTCATTCTTGAAGGGGCAGTGGCCACTACCCTTGGACTTGCGCCATTATTGGACCTAGTTTGTTGGAAAGTACATAGTCAGAGCTCTCCAACGATACCTCGTGCTTTTGAATCCTATATCTGGAAATTCTGTAAATGAATTTTGAAAAGTGTCGCTTTTTCTATTTTCATCCTATTTTTCATTCTTGAAGGGGCAGTGGCCACTACCCTTGGACATGTGCCATGATAGGACCTGGTTTGTTGGAAAGTACATAGTCAGAGCTCTTCAACGAAAGCCTCTTCAACGAGACTACGTGCTTTTGAATCCTACATCTGGAAATTCTGTAAATGAATTTTGAAAGGTGTCGTTTTTTCTATCTTCGTACTATCATCGTACTATAGAAAAAACGACACTTCTCAAAATTCATTTACAGAATTTCCAGATATAGGATTCAAAAGCACGAGGTATCGTTGGAGAGCTCTGACTATGTACTTTCCAACAAACTAGGTCCTATCATGGCACAAGTCCAAGGGTAGTGGCCACTGCCCCTTCAAGAATGAAGAATAGGATGAAAATAGAAAAAATGACCCTTTTCAAAATTCATTTACAGAATTTCCAGATATAGGATTCAAAAGCACGTAGTCTCGTTGGAGAGCTCTGACTATGTACTTTCCAACAAACTAGGTCCTATCATGGCACATGTCCAAGGGTAGTGGCCACTGGCCCTTCAAATATGAAAAATAGAATGAAGATAGAAAAAATTACCCTTTTCAAAATTCATTTACAGAATTTCCAGATATAGGATTCAAAAGCACGAGGTATCGTTGGAGAGCTCTGACTATGTACTTTCCAACAAACTAGGTCCTATCATGGCAAAAGTCCAAGGGTAGTGGCCACTGCCCCTTCAAGTATGAAAATAGAAAAAGCCACACTTTTCAAAATTCATTTACAGAATTTCCAGATATAGGATTCAAAAGCACGAGGTATCGTTTCAGAGCACTGACTATGTACTTTCCAACAAACCAGGTCCTATCATGGCACATGTCCAACGGTAGTGGCCACTGCCCCTTCAAGAATGAAAAATAGGATGAAAATAGAAAAAGCGACACTTTTCAAAATTCATTTACAGAATTTCCAGATATAGGATTCAAAAGCACGAGGTATCGTTGGAGATCTCTGACTATGTACTTTCCAACAAACTAGGTCCTATAATGGCACAAGTCCAAGGGTAGTGGCCACTGCGCCTTCAAGAATGAAGAATAGGATAAAAATAGAAAAAGCGACACTTTTCAAAATTCATTTACAGAATTTTCAGATATAGGATTCAAAAGCACGAGGTATCGTTGGAGAGCTCTGACTATGTACTTTCCAACAAACCAGGTCCTATCATGGCACATGTCCAAGGATAGTGGCCACTGGCCCTTCAAATATGAAAAATAGAATGAAGATAGAAAAAATTACCCTTTTCAAAATTCATTTACAGAATTTCCAGATATAGGATCCAAAAGCACGTAACCTCGTTGGAGAGCTCTGACTATGTACTTTCCAACAAACTAGGTCTTATCATGGCACAAGTCCAAGGGTAGTGGCCACTGCCCCTTCAAGTATGAAAAATAGGATTAAGATAGAAAAAATGACCCTTTTCAAAATTCATTTACAGAATTTCCAGATATAGGATTCAAAAGCACGTAGTCTCGTTGGAGAGCTCTGACTATGTACTTTCCAACAAACCAGGTCCTATCATGGCACATTTCCAAGGGTAGTGGCCACTGGCCCTTCAAATATGAAAAATCCTATCCTATTTTTCATTCTTGAAGGGGCAGTGGCCACTACACTTGGACTTGTGCCATGATAGGACCTAGTTTGTTGGAAAGTACATAGTCAGAGCTCTCCAACGAGGTTACGTGCTTTTGAATCCTATATCTGGAAATTCTGTAAATGAATTTTGAAAAGGGTCATTTTTTCTATCTTCATTCTATTTTTCATATTTGAAGGGCCAGTGGCCACTACCCTTGGACATGTGCCATGATAGGACCTGGTTTGTTGGAAAGTACATAGTCAGAGCTCTGAAACGATACCTCGTGCTTTTGAATCCTATATCTGGAAATTCTGTAAATGAATTTTGAAGTGTCGCTTTTTCTGTTTTCATCCTATTTTTCATACTTGAAGGGGCAGTGGCCACTACCCTTGGACCTGTGCCATGGTAGGACCTAGTTTGTTGGAAAGTACATAGTCAGAGCTCTCCAACGAGGTTACGTGCTTTTGAATCCTATATCTGGAAATTCTGTAAATGAATTTTGAAAAGGGTCATTTTTTCTATCTTCATTCTATTTTTCATATTTGAAGGGCCAGTGGCCACTACCCTTGGACATGTGCCATGATAGGACCTGGTTTGTTGGAAAGTACATAGTCAGAGCTCTGAAACGATACCTCGTGCTTTTGAATCCTATATCTGGAAATTCTGTAAATGAATTTTGAAAAGTGTCGCTTTTTCTATTTTCATCCTATTTTTCATACTTGAAGGGGCAGTGGCCACTACCCTTGGACTTGTGCCATGATAGGACCTAGTTTGTTGGAAAGTATATAGTCAGAGCTCTGAAACGATACCTCGTGCTTTTGAATCCAATATCTGGAAATTCTGTAAATGAATTTTGAAAAGTGTCGCTTTTTCTATTTTCATCCTATTTTTCATACATGAAGGGGCAGTGGCCACTACCCTTGGACTTGTGCCATGATAGGACCTAGTTTGTTGGAAAGTACATAGTCAGAGCTCTCCAACGAGGTTACGTGCTTTTGAATCCTATATCTGGAAATTCTGTAAATGAATTTTGAAAAGTGTCGCTTTTTCTATTTTCATCCTATTTTTCATACTTGAAGGGACAGTGGCCAGTACCCTTGGACTTGTGCCATGATAGGACCTAGTTTGTTGGAAAGTATATAGTCAGAGCTCTGAAACGATACCTCGTGCTTTTGAATCCAATATCTGGAAATTCTGTAAATGAATTTTGAAAAGTGTCGCTTTTTCTATTTTCATCCTATTTTTCATACATGAAGGGGCAGTGGCCACTACCCTTGGACTTGTGCCATGATAGGACCTAGTTTGTTGGAAAGTACATAGTCAGAGCTCTCCAACGAGGTTACGTGCTTTTGAATCCTATATCTGGAAATTCTGTAAATGAATTTTGAAAAGGGTCATTTTTTCTATCTTCATTCTATTTTTCATATTTGAAGGGCCAGTGGCCACTACCCTTGGACATGTGCCATGATAGGACCTGGTTTGTTGGAAAGTACATAGTCAGAGCTCTGAAACGATACCTCGTGCTTTTGAATCCTATATCTGGAAATTCTGTAAATGAATTTTGAAAAGTGTCGCTTTTTCTGTTTTCATCCTATTTTTCATACTTGAAGGGGCAGTGGCCACTACCCTTGGACTTGTGCCATGATAGGACCTAGTTTGTTGGAAAGTACATAGTCAGAGCTCTCCAACGAGGTTACGTGCTTTTGAATCCTATATCTGGAAATTCTGTAAATGAATTTTGAAAAGTGTCGCTTTTTCTATTTTCATCCTATTTTTCATACTTGAAGGGACAGTGGCCACTACCCTTGGACTTGTGCCATGATAGGACCTAGTTTGTTGGAAAGTATATAGTCAGAGCTCTGAAACGATACCTCGTGCTTTTGAATCCAATATCTGGAAATTCTGTAAATGAATTTTGAAAAGTGTCGCTTTTTCTATTTTCATCCTATTTTTCATACATGAAGGGGCAGTGGCCACTACCCTTGGACTTGTGCCATGATAGGACCTAGTTTGTTGGAAAGTACATAGTCAGAGCTCTCCAACGAGGTTACGTGCTTTTGAATCCTATATCTGGAAATTCTGTAAATGAATTTTGAAAAGGGTCATTTTTTCTATCTTCATTCTATTTTTCATATTTGAAGGGCCAGTGGCCACTACCCTTGGACATGTGCCATGATAGGACCTGGTTTGTTGGAAAGTACATAGTCAGAGCTCTGAAACGATACCTCGTGCTTTTGAATCCTATATCTGGAAATTCTGTAAATGAATTTTGAAAAGTGTCGCTTTTTCTGTTTTCATCCTATTTTTCATACTTGAAGGGGCAGTGGCCACTACCCTTGGACTTGTGCCATGATGGGACCTAGTTTGTTGGAAAGTATATAGTCAGAGCTCTGAAACGATACCTCGTGCTTTTGAATCCAATATCTGGAAATTCTGTAAATGAATTTTGAAAAGTGTCGCTTTTTCTATTTTCATCCTATTTTTCATACATGAAGGGGCAGTGGCCACTACCCTTGGACTTGTGCCATGATAGGACCTAGTTTGTTGGAAAGTACATAGTCAGAGCTCTCCAACGAGACTACGTGCTTTTGAATCCTATATCTGGAAATTCTGTAAATGAATTTTGAAAAGTGTCGCTTTTTCTATTTTCATCCTATTTTTCATTCTTGAAGGGGCAGTGGCCACTACCCTTGGACTTGTGCCATGATAGGACCTAGTTTGTTGGAAAGTACATAGTCAGAGCTCTCCAACGAGGTTACATGCTTTTGAATCCTATATCTGGAAATTCTGTAAATGAATTTTGAAAAGGGTCATTTTTTCTATCTTCATCCTATTTTTCATACTTGAAGGGGCAGTGGCCACTACCCTTGGACTTGTGCCATGATAGGACCTAGTTTGTTGGAAAGTACATAGTCAGAGCTCTCCAACGATACCTCGTGCTTTTGAATCCTATATCTGGAAATTCTGTAAATGAATTTTGAAAAGTGTCGCTTTTTCTATTTTCATCCTATTCTTCATTCTTGAAGGGGCAGTGGCCACTACCCTTGGACTTGCGCCATTATTGGACCTAGTTTGTTGGAAAGTACATAGTCAGAGCTCTCCAACGATACCTCGTGCTTTTGAATCCTATATCTGGAAATTCTGTAAATGAATTTTGAAAAGTGTCGCTTTTTCTATTTTCATCCTATTTTTCATTCTTGAAGGGGCAGTGGCCACTACCCTTGGACATGTGCCATGATAGGACCTGGTTTGTTGGAAAGTACATAGTCAGAGCTCTTCAACGAAAGCCTCTTCAACGAGACTACGTGCTTTTGAATCCTACATCTGGAAATTCTGTAAATGAATTTTGAAAGGTGTCGTTTTTTCTATCTTCGTACTATCATCGTACTATAGAAAAAACGACACTTCTCAAAATTCATTTACAGAATTTCCAGATATAGGATTCAAAAGCACGAGGTATCGTTGGAGAGCTCTGACTATGTACTTTCCAACAAACTAGGTCCTATCATGGCACAAGTCCAAGGGTAGTGGCCACTGCCCCTTCAAGAATGAAGAATAGGATGAAAATAGAAAAAATGACCCTTTTCAAAATTCATTTACAGAATTTCCAGATATAGGATTCAAAAGCACGTAGTCTCGTTGGAGAGCTCTGACTATGTACTTTCCAACAAACTAGGTCCTATCATGGCACATGTCCAAGGGTAGTGGCCACTGGCCCTTCAAATATGAAAAATAGAATGAAGATAGAAAAAATTACCCTTTTCAAAATTCATTTACAGAATTTCCAGATATAGGATTCAAAAGCACGAGGTATCGTTGGAGAGCTCTGACTATGTACTTTCCAACAAACTAGGTCCTATCATGGCAAAAGTCCAAGGGTAGTGGCCACTGCCCCTTCAAGTATGAAAATAGAAAAAGCCACACTTTTCAAAATTCATTTACAGAATTTCCAGATATAGGATTCAAAAGCACGAGGTATCGTTTCAGAGCACTGACTATGTACTTTCCAACAAACCAGGTCCTATCATGGCACATGTCCAACGGTAGTGGCCACTGCCCCTTCAAGAATGAAAAATAGGATGAAAATAGAAAAAGCGACACTTTTCAAAATTCATTTACAGAATTTCCAGATATAGGATTCAAAAGCACGAGGTATCGTTGGAGATCTCTGACTATGTACTTTCCAACAAACTAGGTCCTATAATGGCACAAGTCCAAGGGTAGTGGCCACTGCGCCTTCAAGAATGAAGAATAGGATAAAAATAGAAAAAGCGACACTTTTCAAAATTCATTTACAGAATTTTCAGATATAGGATTCAAAAGCACGAGGTATCGTTGGAGAGCTCTGACTATGTACTTTCCAACAAACCAGGTCCTATCATGGCACATGTCCAAGGATAGTGGCCACTGGCCCTTCAAATATGAAAAATAGAATGAAGATAGAAAAAATTACCCTTTTCAAAATTCATTTACAGAATTTCCAGATATAGGATCCAAAAGCACGTAACCTCGTTGGAGAGCTCTGACTATGTACTTTCCAACAAACTAGGTCTTATCATGGCACAAGTCCAAGGGTAGTGGCCACTGCCCCTTCAAGTATGAAAAATAGGATTAAGATAGAAAAAATGACCCTTTTCAAAATTCATTTACAGAATTTCCAGATATAGGATTCAAAAGCACGTAGTCTCGTTGGAGAGCTCTGACTATGTACTTTCCAACAAACCAGGTCCTATCATGGCACATTTCCAAGGGTAGTGGCCACTGGCCCTTCAAATATGAAAAATCCTATCCTATTTTTCATTCTTGAAGGGGCAGTGGCCACTACACTTGGACTTGTGCCATGATAGGACCTAGTTTGTTGGAAAGTACATAGTCAGAGCTCTCCAACGAGGTTACGTGCTTTTGAATCCTATATCTGGAAATTCTGTAAATGAATTTTGAAAAGGGTCATTTTTTCTATCTTCATTCTATTTTTCATATTTGAAGGGCCAGTGGCCACTACCCTTGGACATGTGCCATGATAGGACCTGGTTTGTTGGAAAGTACATAGTCAGAGCTCTGAAACGATACCTCGTGCTTTTGAATCCTATATCTGGAAATTCTGTAAATGAATTTTGAAGTGTCGCTTTTTCTGTTTTCATCCTATTTTTCATACTTGAAGGGGCAGTGGCCACTACCCTTGGACCTGTGCCATGGTAGGACCTAGTTTGTTGGAAAGTACATAGTCAGAGCTCTCCAACGAGGTTACGTGCTTTTGAATCCTATATCTGGAAATTCTGTAAATGAATTTTGAAAAGGGTCATTTTTTCTATCTTCATTCTATTTTTCATATTTGAAGGGCCAGTGGCCACTACCCTTGGACATGTGCCATGATAGGACCTGGTTTGTTGGAAAGTACATAGTCAGAGCTCTGAAACGATACCTCGTGCTTTTGAATCCTATATCTGGAAATTCTGTAAATGAATTTTGAAAAGTGTCGCTTTTTCTATTTTCATCCTATTTTTCATACTTGAAGGGGCAGTGGCCACTACCCTTGGACTTGTGCCATGATAGGACCTAGTTTGTTGGAAAGTATATAGTCAGAGCTCTGAAACGATACCTCGTGCTTTTGAATCCAATATCTGGAAATTCTGTAAATGAATTTTGAAAAGTGTCGCTTTTTCTATTTTCATCCTATTTTTCATACATGAAGGGGCAGTGGCCACTACCCTTGGACTTGTGCCATGATAGGACCTAGTTTGTTGGAAAGTACATAGTCAGAGCTCTCCAACGAGGTTACGTGCTTTTGAATCCTATATCTGGAAATTCTGTAAATGAATTTTGAAAAGTGTCGCTTTTTCTATTTTCATCCTATTTTTCATACTTGAAGGGACAGTGGCCAGTACCCTTGGACTTGTGCCATGATAGGACCTAGTTTGTTGGAAAGTATATAGTCAGAGCTCTGAAACGATACCTCGTGCTTTTGAATCCAATATCTGGAAATTCTGTAAATGAATTTTGAAAAGTGTCGCTTTTTCTATTTTCATCCTATTTTTCATACATGAAGGGGCAGTGGCCACTACCCTTGGACTTGTGCCATGATAGGACCTAGTTTGTTGGAAAGTACATAGTCAGAGCTCTCCAACGAGGTTACGTGCTTTTGAATCCTATATCTGGAAATTCTGTAAATGAATTTTGAAAAGGGTCATTTTTTCTATCTTCATTCTATTTTTCATATTTGAAGGGCCAGTGGCCACTACCCTTGGACATGTGCCATGATAGGACCTGGTTTGTTGGAAAGTACATAGTCAGAGCTCTGAAACGATACCTCGTGCTTTTGAATCCTATATCTGGAAATTCTGTAAATGAATTTTGAAAAGTGTCGCTTTTTCTGTTTTCATCCTATTTTTCATACTTGAAGGGGCAGTGGCCACTACCCTTGGACTTGTGCCATGATAGGACCTAGTTTGTTGGAAAGTACATAGTCAGAGCTCTCCAACGAGGTTACGTGCTTTTGAATCCTATATCTGGAAATTCTGTAAATGAATTTTGAAAAGTGTCGCTTTTTCTATTTTCATCCTATTTTTCATACTTGAAGGGACAGTGGCCACTACCCTTGGACTTGTGCCATGATAGGACCTAGTTTGTTGGAAAGTATATAGTCAGAGCTCTGAAACGATACCTCGTGCTTTTGAATCCAATATCTGGAAATTCTGTAAATGAATTTTGAAAAGTGTCGCTTTTTCTATTTTCATCCTATTTTTCATACATGAAGGGGCAGTGGCCACTACCCTTGGACTTGTGCCATGATAGGACCTAGTTTGTTGGAAAGTACATAGTCAGAGCTCTCCAACGAGGTTACGTGCTTTTGAATCCTATATCTGGAAATTCTGTAAATGAATTTTGAAAAGGGTCATTTTTTCTATCTTCATTCTATTTTTCATATTTGAAGGGCCAGTGGCCACTACCCTTGGACATGTGCCATGATAGGACCTGGTTTGTTGGAAAGTACATAGTCAGAGCTCTGAAACGATACCTCGTGCTTTTGAATCCTATATCTGGAAATTCTGTAAATGAATTTTGAAAAGTGTCGCTTTTTCTGTTTTCATCCTATTTTTCATACTTGAAGGGGCAGTGGCCACTACCCTTGGACTTGTGCCATGATGGGACCTAGTTTGTTGGAAAGTATATAGTCAGAGCTCTGAAACGATACCTCGTGCTTTTGAATCCAATATCTGGAAATTCTGTAAATGAATTTTGAAAAGTGTCGCTTTTTCTATTTTCATCCTATTTTTCATTCTTGAAGGGGCAGTGGCACTACCCTTGGACATGTGCCATGATAGGACCTGGTTTGTTGGAAAGTACATAGTCAGAGCTCTGAAACGATACCTCGTGCTTTTAAATCCTATATCTGGAAATTCTGTAAATGAATTTTGAAAAGTGTCGCTTTTTCTATTTTCATCCTATTCTTCATTCTTGAAGGGGCAGTGGCCACTACCCTTGGACTTGTGCCATTATTGGACCTAGTTTGTTGGAAAGTACATAGTCAAAGCTCTCCAACGATACCTCGTGCTTTTGAATCCTATATCTGGAAATTCTGTAAATGAATTTTGAAAAGTGTCGCTTTTTCTATTTTCATCCTATTTTTCATTCTTGAAGGGGCAGTGGCACTACCCTTGGACATGTGCCATGATAGGACCTGGTTTGTTGGAAAGTACATAGTCAGAGCTCTGAAACGATACCTCGTGCTTTTAAATCCTATATCTGGAAATTCTGTAAATGAATTTTGAAAAGTGTCGCTTTTTCTATTTTCATCCTATTCTTCATTCTTGAAGGGGCAGTGGCCACTACCCTTGGACATGTGCCATGATAGGACCTAGTTTGTTGGAAAGTACATAGTCAGAGCTCTCCAACGAGACTACGTGCTTTTGAATCCTATATCTGGAAATTCTGTAAATGAATTTTGAAAAGTGTCGCTTTTTCTATTTTTATCCTATTTTTCATTCTTGAAGGGGCAGTGGCCACTACCCTTGGACTTGTGCCATGATAGGACCTAGTTTGTTGGAAAGTACATAGTCAGAGCTCTTTAACGAAGGCCTCTTCAACGAGACTACGTGCTTTTGAATCCTACATCTGGAAATTCTGTAAATGAATTTTGAAAGGTGTCGTTTTTTCTATCTTCGTACTATCATCGTACTATAGAAAAAACGACACTTCTCAAAATTCATTTACAGAATTTCCAGATATAGGATTCAAAAGCACGAGGTATCGTTGGAGAGCTCTGACTATGTACTTTCCAACAAACTAGGTCCTATCATGGCACAAGTCCAAGGGTAGTGGCCACTGCCCCTTCAAGAATGAAGAATAGGATGAAAATAGAAAAAATGACCCTTTTCAAAATTCATTTACAGAATTTCCAGATATAGGATTCAAAAGCACGTAGTCTCGATGGAGAGCTCTGACTATGTACTTTCCAACAAACTAGGTCCTATCATGGCACATGTCCAAGGGTAGTGGCCACTGCCCCTTCAAGTATGAAAAATAGGATGAAAACAGAAAAAGCGACACTTTTCAAAATTCATTTACAGGATTTCCAGATATAGGATTCAAAAGCACGAGGTATCGTTGGAGAGCTCTGACTATGTACTTTCCAACAAACCAGGTCCTATCATGGCACATTTCCAAGGGTAGTGGCCACTGGCCCTTCAAATATGAAAAATAGAATGACGATAGAAAAAGCGACACTTTTCAAAATTCATTTACAGAATTTACAGATATAGGATTCAAAAGCACGAGGTATCGTTGGAGAGCTCTGACTATGTACTTTCCAACAAACTAGGTCCTATAATGGCACAAGTCCAAGGGTAGTGGCCACTGCCCCTTCAAGAATGAAAAATAGGATGAAAATAGAAAAAGCGACACTTTTCAAAATTCATTTACAGAATTTCCAGATATAGGATTCAAAAGCACGAGGTATCGTTGGAGAGCTCTGACTATGTTCTTTCCAACAAACCAGGTCCTATCATGGCACATGTCCAAGGGTAGGGGCCACTGGCCCTTCAAATATGAAAAATAGAATGAAGATAGAAAAAATGACCCTTTTCAAAATTCATTTATAGAATTTCCAGATATAGGATTCAAAAGCACGTAGTCTCGTTGGAGAGCTCTGACTATGTTCTTTCCAACAAACCAGGTCCTATCATGGCACATGTCCAAGGGTAGTGGCCACTGGCCCTTCAAATATGAAAAATAGAATGAAGATAGAAAAAATTACCCTTTTCAAAATTCATTTACAGAATTTCCAGATATAGGATTCAAAAGCACGAGGTATCGTTGGAGAGCTCTGACTATGTACTTTCCAACAAACTAGGTCCTATCATGGCAAAAGTCCAAGGGTAGTGGCCACTGCCCCTTCAAGTATGAAAAATAGGATGAAAATAGAAAAAGCCACACTTTTCAAAATTCATTTACAGAATTTCCAGATATAGGATTCAAAAGCACGAGGTATCGTTTCAGAGCACTGACTATGTACTTTCCAACAAACCAGGTCCTATCATGGCACATGTCCAACGGTAGTGGCCACTGCCCCTTCAAGAATGAAAAATAGGATGAAAATAGAAAAAGCGACACTTTTCAAAATTCATTTACAGAATTTCCAGATATAGGATTCAAAAGCACGAGGTATCGTTGGAGAGCTCTGACTATGTACTTTCCAACAAACTAGGTCCTATAATGGCACAAGTCCAAGGGTAGTGGCCACTGCCCCTTCAAGAATGAAGAATAGGATGAAAATAGAAAAAGCGCCACTTTTCAAAATTCATTTACAGAATTTCCAGATATAGGATTCAAAAGCACGAGGTATCGTTGGAGAGCTCTGACTATGTACTTTCCAACAAACTAGGTCCTATAATGGCACAAGTCCAAGGGTAGTGGCCACTACCCCTTCAAGAATGAAGAATAGGATAAAAATAGAAAAAGCGACACTTTTCAAAATTCATTTACAGAATTTTCAGATATAGGATTCAAAAGCACGAGGTATCGTTGGAGAGCTCTGACTATGTACTTTCCAACAAACCAGGTCCTATCATGGCACATGTCCAAGGGTAGTGGCCACTGGCCCTTCAAATATGAAAAATAGAATGAAGATAGAAAAAATTACCCTTTTCAAAATTCATTTACAGAATTTCCAGATATAGGATCCAAAAGCACGTAACCTCGTTGGAGAGCTTTGACTATGTTCTTTCCAACAAACTAGGTCTTATCATGGCACAAGTCCAAGGGTAGTGGCCACTGCCCCTTCAAGTATGAAAAATAGGATTAAGATAGAAAAAATGACCCTTTTCAAAATTCATTTACAGAATTTCCAGATATAGGATTCAAAAGCACGTAGTCTCGTTGGAGAGCTCTGACTATGTACTTTCCAACAAACCAGGTCCTATCATGGCACATTTCCAAGGGTAGTGGCCACTGGCCCCTCAAATATGAAAAATAGAATGAAGATAGAAAAAATGACCCTTTTCAAAATTCATTTACAGAATTTCCAGATATAGGATTCAAAAGCACGTAGTCTCGTTGGAGAGCTCTAACTATGTACTTTCCAACAAACTAGGTCCTATCATGGCACAAGTCCAAGTGTAGGGGCCACTGCCCCTTCAAGAATGAAAAATAGGATGAAATAGAAAAAGCGACACTTTTCAAAATTCATTTACAGAATTTCCAGACATAGGATTCAAAAGCACGAGGTATCGTTGAAGAGCTCTGACTATGTACTTTCCAACAAACCAGGTCCTATCATGGCACATTTCCAAGGGTAGTGGCCACTGCCCCTTCAAGTATGAAAAATAGGATGAAAACAGAAAAAGCGACACTTTTCAAAATTCATTTACAGAATTTCCGGATATAGGTTTCAAAAGCACGTAGTCTCGTTGGAGAGCTCTGACTATGTACTTTCCAACAAACCAGGTCCTATCATGGCACAAGTCCAAGTGTAGTGGCCACTGCCCCTTCAAGAATGAAAAATAGGATGAAAGTAGAAAAAGCGACACTTTTCAAAATTCATTTACAGAATTTCCAGATATAGGATTCAAAAGCATGAGGTATCGTTGGAGTCTCGTTGGAGAGCTCTGACTATGTACTTTCCAACAAATGAAAAGGGTCATTTTTTCTATCTTCATTCTATTTTTCATATTTGAAGGGCCAGTGGCCACTACCCTTGGAAATGTGCCATGATAGTATCGTTGGAGAGCTCTGACTATGTACTTTCTAACAAACTAGGTCCTATCATTGCACAAGTCCAAGGGTAGTGGCCACTGCCCCTTCAAGTATGAAAAATAGGATGAAAACAGAAAAAGCGACACTTTTCAAAATTCATTTAAAAAATTTCCGGATATAGGTTTCAAAAGCACGTAGTCTCGTTGGAGAGCTCTGACTATGTATTTTTCAACAAACCAGGTCCTATCATGGCACATTTCCAAGGGTAGTGGCCACTGCCCCTTCAAGAATGAAAAATAGGATGAAAATAGAAAAAATTACCCTTTTCAAAATTCATTTACAGAATTTCCAGATATAGGATTCAAAAGCACGAGGTATCGTTGGAGAGCTCTGACTATGTACTTTCCAACAAACTAGGTCCTATAATGGCACAAGTCCAAGGGTAGTGGCCACTGCCCCTTCAAGAATGAAGAATAGGATGAAAATAGAAAAAGCGCCACTTTTCAAAATTCATTTACAGAATTTCCAGATATAGGATTCAAAAGCACGAGGTATCGTTGGAGAGCTCTGACTATGTACTTTCCAACAAACTAGGTCCTATAATGGCACAAGTCCAAGGGTAGTGGCCACTACCCCTTCAAGAATGAAGAATAGGATAAAAATAGAAAAAGCGACACTTTTCAAAATTCATTTACAGAATTTTCAGATATAGGATTCAAAAGCACGAGGTATCGTTGGAGAGCTCTGACTATGTACTTTCCAACAAACCAGGTCCTATCATGGCACATGTCCAAGGGTAGTGGCCACTGGCCCTTCAAATATGAAAAATAGAATGAAGATAGAAAAAATTACCCTTTTCAAAATTCATTTACAGAATTTCCAGATATAGGATCCAAAAGCACGTAACCTCGTTGGAGAGCTTTGACTATGTTCTTTCCAACAAACTAGGTCTTATCATGGCACAAGTCCAAGGGTAGTGGCCACTGCCCCTTCAAGTATGAAAAATAGGATTAAGATAGAAAAAATGACCCTTTTCAAAATTCATTTACAGAATTTCCAGATATAGGATTCAAAAGCACGTAGTCTCGTTGGAGAGCTCTGACTATGTACTTTCCAACAAACCAGGTCCTATCATGGCACATTTCCAAGGGTAGTGGCCACTGGCCCCTCAAATATGAAAAATAGAATGAAGATAGAAAAAATGACCCTTTTCAAAATTCATTTACAGAATTTCCAGATATAGGATTCAAAAGCACGTAGTCTCGTTGGAGAGCTCTAACTATGTACTTTCCAACAAACTAGGTCCTATCATGGCACAAGTCCAAGTGTAGGGGCCACTGCCCCTTCAAGAATGAAAAATAGGATGAAATAGAAAAAGCGACACTTTTCAAAATTCATTTACAGAATTTCCAGACATAGGATTCAAAAGCACGAGGTATCGTTGAAGAGCTCTGACTATGTACTTTCCAACAAACCAGGTCCTATCATGGCACATTTCCAAGGGTAGTGGCCACTGCCCCTTCAAGTATGAAAAATAGGATGAAAACAGAAAAAGCGACACTTTTCAAAATTCATTTACAGAATTTCCGGATATAGGTTTCAAAAGCACGTAGTCTCGTTGGAGAGCTCTGACTATGTACTTTCCAACAAACCAGGTCCTATCATGGCACAAGTCCAAGTGTAGTGGCCACTGCCCCTTCAAGAATGAAAAATAGGATGAAAGTAGAAAAAGCGACACTTTTCAAAATTCATTTACAGAATTTCCAGATATAGGATTCAAAAGCATGAGGTATCGTTGGAGTCTCGTTGGAGAGCTCTGACTATGTACTTTCCAACAAATGAAAAGGGTCATTTTTTCTATCTTCATTCTATTTTTCATATTTGAAGGGCCAGTGGCCACTACCCTTGGAAATGTGCCATGATAGTATCGTTGGAGAGCTCTGACTATGTACTTTCTAACAAACTAGGTCCTATCATTGCACAAGTCCAAGGGTAGTGGCCACTGCCCCTTCAAGTATGAAAAATAGGATGAAAACAGAAAAAGCGACACTTTTCAAAATTCATTTAAAAAATTTCCGGATATAGGTTTCAAAAGCACGTAGTCTCGTTGGAGAGCTCTGACTATGTATTTTTCAACAAACCAGGTCCTATCATGGCACATTTCCAAGGGTAGTGGCCACTGCCCCTTCAAGAATGAAAAATAGGATGAAAATAGAAAAAATTACCCTTTTCAAAATTCATTTACACGTAACCACGTTGGAGAGCTCTGACTATGTACTTTCCAACAAACTAGGTCCTATCATGGCAAAAGTCCAAGGGTAGTGGCCACTGCCCCTTCAAGTATGAAAAATAGGATGAAAATAGAAAAAGCGACACTTTTCAATATTCATTTACAGAATTTCCAGATATAGGATTCAAAAGCACGAGGTATCGTTTCAGAGCTCTGACTATGTACTTTCCAACAAATCAGGTCCTATCATGGCACATGTCCAAGGGTAGTGTCCACTGCCCCTTCAAGAATGAAAAATAGGATGAAAATAGAAAAAGCGACACTTTTCAAAATTCATTTACAGAATTTCCAGATATAGGATTCAAAAGCACGAGGTATCGTTGGAGAGCTCTGACTATGTACTTTCCAACAAACTAGGTCCTATCATGGCACAAGTCCAAGGGTAGTGGCCACTGCCCCTTCAAGTATGAAAAATAGGATGAAAACAGAAAAAGCGACACTTTTCAAAATTCATTTACAGAATTTCCAGATATAGGATTCAAAAGCACGAGGTATCGTTGGAGAGCTCTGACTATGTACTTTCCAACAAACCAGGTCCTATCATGGCACATGTCCAAGGGTAGTGGCCACTGGCCCTTCAAATATGAAAAATAGAATGAAGATAGAAAAAATGACCCTTTTCAAAATTCATTTACAGAATTTTCAGATATAGGATTCAAAAGCACGTAACCTCGTTGGAGAGCTCTGACTATGTACTTTCTAACAAACTAGGTCCTATCATTGCACAAGTCCAAGGGTAGTGGCCACTGCCCCTTCAAGTATGAAAAATAGGATGAAAACAGAAAAAGCGACACTTTTCAAAATTCATTTAAAAAATTTCCGGATATAGGTTTCAAAAGCACGTAGTCTCGTTGGAGAGCTCTGACTATGTATTTTTCAACAAACCAGGTCCTATCATGGCACATTTCCAAGGGTAGTGGCCACTGCCCCTTCAAGAATGAAAAATAGGATGAAAATAGAAAAAGCGACACTTTTCAAAATTCATTTACAGAATTTCCAGATATTGGATTCAAAAGCACGAGGTATCGTTTCAGAGCTCTGACTATATACTTTCCAACAAACTAGGTCATATCATGGCACAAGTCCAAGGGTAGTGGCCACTGCCCCTTCAAGTATGAAAAATAGAAAAAGCGACACTTTTCAAAATTCATTTACAGAATTTCCAGATATAGGATTCAAAAGCACGAGGTATCGTTTCAGAGCTCTGACTATGTACTTTCCAACAAACCAGGTCCTATCATGGCACATGTCCAAGGGTAGTGGCCACTGGCCCTTCAAATATGAAAAATAGAATGAAGATAGAAAAAATGACCCTTTTCAAAATTCATTTACAGAATTTCCAGATATAGGATTCAAAAGCACGTAACCTCGTTGGAGAGCTCTGACTATGTACTTTCCAACAAACTAGGTCCTATCATGGCACAAGTCCAAGGGTAGTGGCCACTGCACCTTCAAGTATGAAAAATAGGATGAAAATAGAAAAAGCGACACTTTTCAAAATTCATTTACAGAATTTCCAGATATAGGATTCAAAAGCACGAGGTATCGTTTCAGAGCTCTGACTATGTACTTTCCAACAAACCAGGTCCTATCATGGCACATGTCCAAGGGTAGTGGCCACTGGCCCTTCAAATATGAAAAATAGAATGAAGATAGAAAAAATGACCCTTTTCAAAATTCATTTACACGTAACCTCGTTGGAGAGCTCTGACTATGTACTTTTCAACAAACTAGGTCCTATCATGGCACAAGACATAGTTGTTTTTCGTCGTAGTGAAGTTAGAAGATTCTATTTAAGATTAAAAATACTTGTTAAGAAAATAATCGAAATTAATCGTATAAACAAAAATGCTTAAGTGCGGTCGATTCGACGCCCCGCGACTGCTTAAAGGTTAAATTAAATTCCTTAAATTACGAAAATCTTTTGTAGGTTACAGCAGGAATGCCTTGCAACGAGGTGCGTTATATCGAGATCTTACTGCATTTAACTATATCAAGACCACAAAACAAAAATTAAAAACATCTTTTTATTAAAACCGTTTTTCTCGATCATACTAAATCATAAATATTTTTCTCTTCACCACTACTAACGTCAAATTACTACTACTACCACTACTATCCACACACACATACACACACACACACCAACACGTGTGCGCTCATACACCGAATTCTACGTATGTGTTCTTACATCTATTCATTTGCACACGCATCTATACATACATACGCGCATTACTTACAACGACTATTACAAACAACGCTGTTTTCGTTGAACAAAAACAACAACAACGTGTGATACAAACACAAATTCAATTGAATTCTGTCTAAAGCAACAGAAGATTATTGAAGCCTGTATCACGATGAAGGTATGATTGTTTTGATGTTTTAACACTTTCTTTCTTCCTTCTTCACTGTACTAATATTCTTGCTAACTATTATCACTCTCATGATTTGCTCACTCACTCTGTTTTGTTACTTTCAAACAAATACCGTTAAGTTGATTTGTTTCCTAAACATTTTCAAGTTTTCTCGAATAACACCAGATCGTCGCTTCCTTTCCTTCATTCGACAAAAGATTAACAGAAATGGCTATGGTTCTACTAACTTCACAAGTTGCATAGTTTTAGGCGCTTCTTTCTTCCTCACTAGATATTAGCTGCGTTCCTTTTACCTAATCTAATCCGGATTTAAAAAAGGAACGGCAAGATAAAACACATGCAGGTGTCAGCACTAACCCCACCAAAACAAAAGGATCAGCTGTTTGACATCGAATATTTGTTGTAAAAATTGTGTGAAAATGGTCAAATTGAGTCACGTACACCAAAATTTGGAAGACGAAATTACTAAACTGTAAGAAATTTAATCACGTACACCAAATTTTGGAAGATGAAATGGATAAAATGTAGGAATTCGCCTTTCAGTGCCTTCTAAAATTTTTGCATCAGCGCCATCTAAGCGTCAAATCTAGACAAGCACCTTTGGATTAGAATTTCTAATCGTTTCTAATCGTAATCGGGAGTAGGATTAGAAATTTGTATGCAAATCCGTATTAGATTAGGTAAAAGGAACGCAGCTTTTGTATTGTATATAGTTTTTATTATTATGTTGGCTGAAGTGAATTTTTCGTTTTTTTCTTAAACGTTATATTTTAATTGCAACGTTATTGTTTCGTATTAAAATTACTTAGTAAGTTTGAACTTGCCCCCTTTTTTTTTTCTTAGTACTATAAATTTTTATTGAATTTTTTAAGCATGATATAAATCAAAAGCGCCTTTATTCTTTTAATTCTCTCACGAAAATCCATACTTTTATTATAGTTATTTTTAATATTTAAATATGTAGATACGCAGAGTTATTGTTGAATGAAATAAAATAATAATACAATGCTACACGAAAACGATTCAAGAGCTATATAATCCGAAAGCTGGTAACCAGCAAACAGCAACTATTCCCGCCTATCAAATATTCCCTTTAGATCACTTCGAATTTTTTTTTTTAAACCAATTTTTTTTATACCATGCTATATAATGATGTGTTTGTTGAGAAAAGCGTTGTTGTAAATAAGTTAATAGATCAAAATTTACTATTTGTAAGTGACATGGTAGTGACCGTCAGCCGCCCACTTTTTATCCTCACTTCGACAGATGCGGGTGTAGGGTATATAAGCTTCGGCCAGGCCAAAGTTAACGCTCTCATTTGTTAAATTTAGTCAACTTGTCAAATATTTATTGAGAAATTTAATCCATAAAGAAATTGAATGAATAAAATAAAAATAAATAAAATAAAGACGCGAACAAGTAAATTTTTTTTTAAAGGAAAATTTCTCTATTAATTCTAGATAAGAGTAAAACGCTGAAAACCGCAAAGTCCTACGTCTTAAGGCTTAGAGAAAAGGCTTAAGGCTTCAGAAATATGCAGATTACAAAACATTGCCTGAAGCAAAGCTTCGTATGAAGCTTTGGGATTCTGGTTTTGTTAAAAGTTTATTAAAATAATGTTTTCTAACCATATTTGAAGCCGTAAAATTTGGCTATTAACTAATTTTAATGTTTATAGTTTAAAAAAGATTATATATTGAAGCTGAAATGAATGAGCAGAAACGGTTATAAAAATACTTTTAAAAGAAGTAAAGCTGAGATCGTTTTAAAGTGACGAAAGTTAGGAAGTATTTAAGTGCATTCTTTGGCTCTATGAATTAACTCCCAAATCAAAAAATAAAATAACTCCCAATGAATTAATTCCCAAAAAATGTGTACTAACTCCCAACCCAAAATATGAATCAAAATATGACAACTCCCAACTTTTTTCGAAAATGAAATAACTCCAAAAAATATGAAATAACTTCCAAAAAAATGAATTAACTCCCAAAAATAATGAAGTAACTCCCAAAAAAAACGAATTAACTCCCAAAACAAAATGCCTAATCTAATTTTTTTAATGCTTATCCTCATTCTATGAGTTAATATATACCCTCAAAAATAATGAATTTACTCCCAACTTTGGTATAAGTAGAAAATAGGTTATGATCAATGCTGCCAATACGTGGGAAG
Source organism: Conops quadrifasciatus (assembly GCA_949752815.1). Taxonomy (NCBI): domain Eukaryota; kingdom Metazoa; phylum Arthropoda; class Insecta; order Diptera; family Conopidae; genus Conops; species Conops quadrifasciatus. The sequence goes on from OX457079.1 coordinate 19,852,934, forward strand.
GCCGCTAAGCGGAGAAACCGGTATACAAAAAACCTCACATGACCGTGAGGATTCTGCCGATTGAGGGTTATGATCCCTGCTGCGGCCAAAGGCCGCCAATACACGGGAAGGCCGGATTAGTCTGTATGCAAAAACCTCACATGACCTTCAGGATTCTGCCGATTGAAGGTTATGATACCTGCCGGCGCCGAAGGCCATTACGCCGTAAAGCCTGTATGTAAAAAACCTCACATAACCGTGAGGATTCTGCCGATTGAGGGTTATGATCCCTGCCGCGGCCGGAGGCCTCCAATACGCGGGAAGGCCGCTAATCGTAAAAGCTTGTATGCAAAAAACCTCACATGACCTTCAGGATTCTGCCGATTGAGGGCTATGATCACTGCCGCGACCGAAGGCCGCCAATACTGGGAAAGCCTCCAAGCGAAAAATCAAGGCAAAAAACCCGATTTCTGCTTAGCGGCCTTCAGTCGCGGCACGGATCGTAACCGTCAATCAACAGAATCCTCACGGTCACGTGAGGTTTTTTGCATACAGACTTTTCCGCTTAGCAGCCTTCCCGCGTATTGGCGGCCTTTGGCGGCGGCAGGGATCATAACCCTCAATCAGTAGAATGCTCACAGTTATGTGAGGTTTTTGCATACCGGCTATGTGAATTAATTCGCAAAATATAAGAAGAAACTCCTAATTATAAATTAACTACCAAAAAATGAATTAACTCGCAGAAATAATGAATTAACTTAAAAAAAAATGAATTAACACCCAAAAAATTAATTAACTCCCAAACCAAAATATGAAATAACTCCGAACTTTTTCAAAAAATAAAATAACTAAAAAAAAAAAAAAAAAATTTACCCCCAACTTTTCCGAATATGAATTAACTCAAAAAAAAAATTGTTGGAGGAATTTGGGAGTTATTTCATTTTTTGATTTGGGAGTTAAATTATTGGGAGCAAATTCATAGAGCCGCATTATTTAATAGGCGCTATGCAAATAGAAATGGTCTAAATATGTATATGTATGATAAACGGTAGTGGTTGTTGATCAATATCTACCAAAAATGCTATCCATATTCCTTTCCGCAAGGTTCTCCTTAATTAGACATATTTTCATAAACATTTTGTCTTAATTTTTGTAATAAAAAAAATAAATAGCTTCTGGAATAACTCTGTTATAATATTATTACTCTTATTATTTTCTTATGCACTAATTATTATTATGATTACAATATAATATCACTCATAGAACGCGATTTAGGTAAAACATTTTTTGAATTGTGTCCTCTAGAATTCATTAACTGCGGATGGCCAAAAGGAAGACTTCAGCGATCTGCCACCGAATCAGAGGCGTAAGAAACTGCAGGCCAAAATCGCCGAGCTCCAACAGAAAATCGTTCAAGAAACTGCTGCACGCGATGGCCTCATGAAAATGAAAGTTGTCTACGAAGCGAACTCGTCGCTGGGCAATCCGATGACCGTTGAAGGTCAACTCAACGAATCGGAACACAAATTGGAAAAGTTAAAAATCGATTTGAAAAAGTATCAGGGTTTCCTGGAGAAGGCGAATCAGGTGCCAATGGCCAGCAATAGTCCACAAACGAATCGCAATGCTTTCCAAAATGGACATCGAACATCGAGGTGGGTGAGATGATGACTGTGGCATAGAACTATTGTCTTTTCGGTAGTTACTGTCGCGTCATGACGTATTTATCTAACTGTAATAATACATTTAGTATTTGCATTTATTTCCTAAAAGCTTCTCATCTTCCTCACTACACGCTAGACATTCCAACGGCAGCGCTGAGGACAACAACGACGAGGGCGAAGATCAGCACGATGATGCCGGCAGCTTAAGCAGGTCAGATTCTGAGGATAATGTGGCGCAAATACAAAATGGGCATAACAATAATAATAACGGGTACACTTATATGTCTTGTTGTTGTTGTTCTATCAATTATAATTCCGCTCATTGTTATTTATATAGGTTGAGTTTTACTGACTGATGTTATAATTTTAGCTTTTGTTATAATGTTTTTAAATAGTAATTTTTTTTAAATGTTAAAAAAAGTTCGCGTAACGCGAAATGAGAATGATTAGTTAGATATTGCGTCCTATACAAACAAAAACAAACCTTCCTTCTTTCCTTCCGACTTCATTTAGATTTAATAATTTTTATACTGTAACAATTTTGCGTATTATTCTAAATTTTGAAATTCTTTAAAATTCCTTTAAAAAATCTTTAAAGTAAGTTTTTTTTAAAGGTTAAATTGAATTCAGTTGGATTAGGTTCGGTTTTATTAAGTAAGGTCTAATCAGAGATCTCTAAATTAATTATATGAGAACAGCAGACATTTTATAGTTACAAATTCAATATCAATTTATTCTTCTTACTCTGAATTCTTATGATTTGCTTTTTTCAAACAATTTATAATCGCCCATCATTCCCTCACAGAAGCAAATTCCCTTCAAAAATCTCTTTCTGTTTTTTTTTCATATTGACGCTGTTCAAATTTAGCAGTTCTGCCAGTCCTGAAAGTGGTCTGGGGACTTCGCACACGTCGTTGCCGGGCTCGGGGCAGGGCAGTGCGAACGAGAATGCACTCGCCAGTGAAGATGCTTACTACGAGGCAGAAATGGAAGCACTGCAGCCGTTGGGCACATGCCGCGCCCTATACCCTTTCGAAGGTTTGCTATTGTTGTACTATTGTTGTGATTTGAGAATATTCTCATTAGAACTATTTTTTAACGTTTTAACGCTCTTCTCGTTTCAAAAGCCACCAGCGAAGGCAGCATTCCGATGAGCGAGGGAGAGGAATTACAAGTGATTGAAATTGATCAGGGTGACGGCTGGACGCGCGTGCGTCGTCTGAACGGCTCCAATGGTTGGGATGAAGGATTCGTGCCCACTAGTTATATTGAATGCACATTGTATGCTTAAGTTATTGTTTTAAAGTATTAACCTAACAAATATCGTAGTTTGTATTGTTGTTTTTTTGTTGTGTTCTACAGAATTGTTTTTCTTAAGTTCTCGTTATCGTTTTTCTAAGAGTTGGTCTATTTTCATTTCCGATTTTCATTTAAGAGAAATTCTTTATTTAGCCCACCACGGAAGACTGTAAGAAATCTGGCCTTCATTTTGATTAAATGCCAAACGATGACTTATTCAGAGATTCCACAGTTTGAAGATCCATTTGAAATTTACAATACTTTATATCCTGAAATTTAAAATCTAATTTTGTAACGCTAAAGAATATCAGAAGGTTAAATTTTCAAACGGTATTAAACAAAAAAATTTCAAGTCAACATTTACAATAATTAAAAAAGTCTTTTTTGTTTTTGCTGTCGAGACGGGAAAGCTTTCTTCTCATGCATAATTTTTTTACTTTCAATGTTTCGCCACAACTCTCTTTATATTCTTTCTGTATAAATCGTATGCTTTCATTCGATTCGAATAAGAAGTACTTTCCTTAGCAGCGCAGAGATCGTTTATTGCAACGACTTGGTAACAATTTGCTACATGTTATACAATGATTTAATAAAGCGCATAAAATTACGTATCGCCCAAGAAAAATCTACACATCTACACAAAAAAAAAAAACAACATTAACCGAAATAAAAGACTCAAAAAGGAAAAATCATTATTAAAACACATTCATCAATATTTTTTGATATCGAACAGTCTCATCATCACCTTCATTAAAGTGAAAAAGTAAAATTATTACAAGATCTGCAGCAGTCATCAATTAATCTTAAGTCCTTTACAGTATAAACGATATATAGAATAGAACATAATAATATGTATTTACTACAAACACAAAGTTAAAATAACAATCATTATCGGGAAATTGGATACCGAAAAAAAAATTAGTGACTCTCAGAGTGAGAATCGATTCACTCACAAACGCCAGCTTATTGCAGTACGGGTGACTTTTTTCACAGAAGAGAAAACATGCAGCAGCTCGAGCTGATACCGCATTTTCAGCTTATTCTGCATAGAAGCAAAAACACGATAGAAAACTCGAAGTGAATGTTATGAAATAATCGGCACCTCATTGAAAATACATACATATATACATATATGCCTCCTGCACTGGTAAATATGCTAATATAAATATACATACATATATACATGGACTAGTATACACCTTATATGAAAAATATATATAAAATATATTACGATATTTCTATAAATTGCGTAATTATTAAACTATTGTATTTTCTGAGAAGCTTCATAGTAAAGCATTCATTGTATAAAAACAAATCTCTTAAGCTTAGCAAAATGAAAAATGCATAATATTGTATTCTTAGCTTAATTTTCTTCTGCAAGCAGAATTGTATATTTTCTATTTTACGGTACTAATAATTTTTGTAATGTTATTATTAGAGTACGAGTATGTATAAGTTTTTTTTTAATTTTTTGAGACGTTTTAAAAATTTCACTCTCATTCATTAACGGCAAAAGATAAGTGAAAAAGCGACGTGAAAGTCGCCATTCCTTATTGTAGAATTTATTGTAAATTATACAAATGCTGCATATTCTTTTGATTCGCTTAAAGACATGGACGACAATATTTATTTTATTCTCTCGATATAAATCAGTTTAAATCGTTGCACAAGTCGAGAGCTTGATTGATGCAACATTGAAAAAGAAATTTTGTTTTTTGTTAATTACGCGCTTTGCATTGCCAATAATTTGTGTAATATTTACAACTTATCAGTATATCCTACAAAACCGCTAATATAAAAAAAAAGAATTATCGTAATTTTTTTCATCAATTGCAATCAATACGAATGATTTTTATTTTTTTTATCATTTTTTCATTAGTTGTAAGTTAGACTAAACCAGATTAATTTTAACACTCAGTTGCAATTGAAAAAAAAATATTATCGATAAGATTTAGTTGTAAAATGTATTTAAAAAACCAATACAACAAACATATTCCAAAATTTTCAAAAAATTTTCCAAAATTTACGATACTTAAAAAATAATCACTACCTATCGTATATACGCTACAATTACAATATAATATTAATTATAGTAATAACTATAAATAAGAATAATTTGAAATTGACACGATTACGAAACGAGCCGAAAATAATTATGATAATAAAAAATTCTAAAGAAATATTGAAATTGAACTATAGGAAAGTTTTTAAGCTACTTGTTTTCGAAATTAATTCATGTTTCGACAGACATTTCGACAATCTTTGCGAATTATACTATTACAAATTTAATAGTTTAACAATTGCAGGAAAAGTTTTTATCTGAATTGTCTGCATGACAATTTATTATATAAAATGATGATCCACTGATTCCGACCCATCAGAATCAGTTTTATCCGATTATTTATCCGATTGAAATAATTTTTAAATTATTAACGTTAACGAGCACGGCGAGAGGTATGATTTTTTTGCAGATTATTCAGACGGAACTAGTTGCAATGGGTACACTGACTACAAATGGTTCCTTGTCAGGACAACGTATTCAGATTTGAACAAAAAGAGAAATAAAAATAAATAAGCATTAATATTTGTCCATTTTTTTCTTAAAATGGTGTACTATAGGAGGAAGTATTTGTGAAGGCAACAAATAAATATGAAAAGAAAATTTTTAATCTCATTTTCAGCAATATATTATTATTTATATCAATAGTTTTTGCAAAAATCCTTCGAAGTAGCAACTTTGAAGCATGTGAGAATGCATCCGAGGGTTGAGTTGGAGACAAATCGGCTTCGACATTACTTCAGTGGTTCTTTTATTCTAAGCCCTAGTAATCTTTGATTTCCGCAATGGTCTTAAAAGACAAGTGTTCACCAATTTGTATAAACATTTAATAAACTCATATCTCGCTTTATATAATTCAACGACTGTGGATTTTCAGTTTTCGCACTGATGCTCTGAGAATTCGCTTGTCTGTATGCGCATATCGAAAGCCGTGCGCGCAAGATGTCGAAAGAATTGTCACATCTGGAGAAATAGTTAAGAAATAAAGCAAAACTATCTACCTCAAAATCAAAATGAAAATCATAGAAGATTACGAAGCTGGCAAAACAATTAAAGAGATATCATGTAACCTGAAATTATGAAATTCGACAGTTTTAAAGCACAAAATAAAAGAACTAAAGAAGCAGCGAAATCATAGGCAAGGTTTCAAGCCATTATAACTAGGCGGCGAAAAAGTCTTATGCATCAAATGGAAAACACGCATCTTCCAAAATTTGAGAGTACGTGATAGCATCGTTCTTTTCGATACACATCTGCTCCAGATAAACAAATAGTAAAGAGTGTTTCAGCAAGAGGTGTCATTTTAAATTTCGCGTCATTTTTCAACTCTCAGCTTTCAACTATCATTGGTTGCATTCAGAGCGGTCAAGCCTTGTTGGCTTTTTCTTGCCAGAATAAATCATGTGCTCTGAATACGTTTGCTGAAAAACAACAACATTTAAACAACAACAACACTTTATGCCAAATTCCACGTGGCCGCCACACGAGAAGGAAATAAAACACTGAAAATGAGTGATAGAGAAGAAAGTTCTGAACAGATGCAGCATACAAATTTTTGGCTAGAAAAAATGGCGAATGCTTTGTCAGCCCTTCTGACCTTTCTACCCCCTCAGACAAAAAATAAAGAAAAAGCCAACATGGCTTGACCGTTCTGAATGCAACCATTGTGAGGTCATTTGAAAAACAAAAATCAGGCGGTCCTTAGATATCGATCGCTACACATTTGCGCAATAGTAAAAAATCATAAAGTTAAAATGACACTTCTTGTTAAGAGACCCTTTCTTGCTTCTATATACTACATAAATGATGATAAATAAGTAATAAACTTTCAATTCAATAAAATAGTATAAAAAGAAGTTGAAATTGAATTAAGCTTACAAATAAAATAAAATGTTCATAGTGTTATAAATTAAAACAAAATTATTTTTAAATAGATACAAATTCCAAAATTAATAAATATTTATTGTTTCAAAATTTCAAAACATATTCATGAAATATCACGTTTATCCTAAAAAAATTTCTTCATTATTTTATTCCGATTTCTCATCACACGCAACATAAAGAAATCTGGTTTTAATTGGTTTTCAAATTCCAATTGCAAAAATTCTAGCTGCAAAAGCAAGCGCATAGTTGCCGAATGCAACCACACAACAAAAGCATACATAGGCGTACAGACAAAATCGAACACAAGTAGTGAGCCCACGAAAGGAGCGTCATAAGAGAAGAAACAATCCATACGAGTAATAAATGCACTCCTTAATTCCTCATTTAAAAAATTTATGTCAGGGCGTTTTTAAAAATGTTTTCTTCTACTCTTCTTCCGAATCGCAATACTTTTTCGTAGTTTTGTAACTTGCAAATGGCTTCCAAATAGCGTGGCTACAATGCTAAAATTAAATACATATTCGTGTTTTATACTCTTGATTATAAAACTTATTGTCTTACTTAGATTCTGTGCCACAATGTGAAAATCCCTTCTTGAGAAAATCTTAAGAGCATCTTTAAAAATCTTAAGTACAAAACTGGTTTGGTACAGCAGTCGATAAGAGCCGTGTTCGATATAAGAATAATCAGAAGCTTCTTGTAAAATGGTTTCCATGTAGGGTGCTAAAATAATTCGAACTCTTGCTCCAGAGCTTTGGCCTTCGTTCGTTCTTCGGAGCGCTAAAACTTTAATACTTTGATTTTTAAAGTATTAAGACAAATAGAATATGCGATATGGCTCATTTTGAATTAAACTTAATCAGCGGAAAAAATATATTACTGGGTATATTATTTGTGATTTAATCGATTTACAAATTTCCGCCAGAGGTAGAGACGGGAAACTTCGGCTAATCAGCTGATAAGTAGTTTTTTAAACTGAACTCGTGCGTCATTTATTATAAAGATATTCACCTAAGTTACCACAAATATATTTGTGGTGAACTTTTATTGTATTGTACAATATTTACCCAGTAGTTCATGTCTCGAAGACATCTTCGAAGACGCGTGCAAGACATATGGCCGTCGTCGAGGACACCTGGAAGACAAGCCTATGTTTGTCTTAGAGGACATTTTCATACGAATGTCTCGATTGTCTTCGACGACAACAAGAGCGACAGTGTCCGACGATATATGCTCTTTGCAATAATATCTCTATTATTGCTCCTTATTATATCTCCTATTATTGCTCCTTGCTTTGGATAAGTTTTAGTAGCAAACTTTGAAGTTCTTCAGCTTTTTGCATTTTTTCCTTGTGTCGCCTCTCTTTTGCTTCTTCCTTTTGCTTTAAAAAATCAAGCATCTTTTCCGTGTGCGTTTTTCTTTGTTTTGGTGAAGAATCGTACTTGGTATTTTCCTTGCTGAGGACACTTTGGCTGCTTAGTTGGAAAGCAGGTTCTATGGAGTCGTCGAGTTGATTAATATTTTCTATTTCATTCTCGAAATCCACTGGTTGTCTCACGGCGCCGCTCGTTCTATTGTTATTAACTTGGTTTTTTTTTTCGTCTCATATCAGTTTTGTACCGTTGCTCTACTTGCCTTCAGCCTTTTCCAACGTCTGCACCAATCTTCAACCACATTTCTTTTTTGTTTCTGAACTGCTTCATCGGACCAATTCTGGGCAAATAAATTGCGTATTTGTCCAGCAGCAGACGCGTTTCTCCATCGGTCCACACTGCAAGTAGAATTAATTGAACCGTATTTAAAAATAAAATTATATCAAATATGGTCGTACACTGTATTGTTTTAAGCACAGTTTTGTCATTAGATGTGCTGGGGTAGTTTTCAGAACTCGAATTGGAGTCTTTTTCTGTCTTAGGGGAAGAAAGCTCGTCCAAGATGAATTCACACGAGTAATCTAGATATTATAAAATTATTAACGCTAATATAATAATTTATAGAGCATTTACATACCTTCACACAAATCTTCGTCCATCATGATGCTTTTTTTGACAGGTCAGCAGGTCAGCCAACTTAACGCTCTTAAGAGTTGCACTTTTTCTGTTCGATTCTCGACTGTTAACAGGCCAACACTTTTTCAGTGCAGGTCAGAATATAAACAGTTTTGAACTGTGTGAGTGCAAAATTTTGTGCCGAGAAAAGAAAACGACATAAGCCGTCATAAATTTGTAAGAGCAAGTTATTATCCACAGCATCCACAATTGAAACAGAAGGGAGTCTGTGTAATGGCCTAATAACAAAAACTTAGCTTCCCATAACGTAAATTAGCAACTGTCAAAATGTTGTACATTTTTACCTCTCAGTGAATTCTAAAAACTTAACTTTCCAAAACTTGGGAAAGAAAAATAAGTAAGAGCCTTAACTTTGGCCTGGCCAAAGCTTATATACCCTACAACCGGCATCTGTCGAAGTAAGGATAAAAAGTGGGCCGCTGACGCCCACTTTCATATCACTTACAAATAGTGAATTTTATTCTATTAACTCATTTACAACACCGCTTTTCTCCACAAACACTTCATTATATAGCATGGTATACCAGTGGGCGTGTTACGCTCATTTTTAGTGCGATGACTCTCACTAACACGGTAAACGCGGCACTGAAATTTAAGCCTCAGATCCGGACTACAAGCTGAGAAATTCAGCTCTAAAATTGAATGCATTAATATTTACATTCTAAGTAGGCGTGGCAGTATTCCGTTTTTTAATTTTCTGCATTTTTAATACCAACCTAGGATAACAAAGAATACACGTACCAAATTTCATACCTCTATTCGTTCTCCCGTAATCGTGATTTCCACGGGCAGACCAGAATATATGTATATACTTTTCTATACCTGCCACGCCTCATTTAATGCGTTACAAACGGAAGCACAAAGTGAATCAGACCAGTGCCACGCCTATTTTTTATAGCAAATATGCACCCATCCGTGCTTATACCTTAATTTCTCAGCTTGTCGAGGGAATTTAAAGCTAAAACTTTACTTCCGAGTCCACCGTCTTAGACTAAAGCATACTCCCAAAAATACTCTTACTTGTTAAAATTCACGCGGTTGTCTGCTTTCAATGGCTGTCAAACACAAACTAAATGGCGCAGCTTGCTCAAAATTTACAGCAGTCTATTAATAGGTGGCAGTTGACGGGAACAGTGTCGCATTTAAAGTAACTGCGCGGCGAATTCAAAATGTCACTGACTTGTCAAACTGACCTCGTACAATATTAATATAAGAATTGCTGTTAACTAAATTTGGAAAGTAAACAATTGTTTTTTGAAAAAATTTAAAAACCTTCTTATTGTATTATCTGTGTAAAATCTTTTAATTATCAAAAAATGTAAGGTAAAAAATTGTTTAGGGAAAAACTGCAAGCTTGTTTCGAAACTGCGTAAAAATAATTACGATAATAGGAAATTTTTGTTGAATATCAAAGTTTAGAGCATAAAATACTTTATCATACGTGGAAGTTACCTATGTATATGTTATTGGTATCGATGGAAAGCTAATTACATTACCTTTCATTTATATAAAAATAAAATTTTATATACTTTAGTTGTATACTCGCGAGCAACTAAATCGAATCAACCCCCAAGTGCACATATAAATTAGTTTTTTTCAAAAATGGCTAAGCCGATGTATATAAAATATACCACTAGCGGTAGCATAGAAGAGCATGTTTACAAGTCATTTAAAGTCTGTCATTTAAATTACATAATTAGAAAAAGTACTGGACCAATTTTAATGATGTTAGTATTTGTAGGGGCTACCCCTGCTGCTTAGGAAAAAGATATACTCATAAAAGAACTATTTACAAACTAGTCTAGTAGCATAGAAGAGCATGTTTACAAGTTCTGTCATTTAAATTACATAATTAGAAAAAGTACTGGACCAATTTTAATGATGTTAGTATTTGTAGGGGCTACCCCTGCTGCTTAGAAAAGAAAAAAAGCTATGGCACTTTAATTTTTTGCTGCCCAAGATCACATTATTGGGCACTATAACCACGAATTTGGGAATTAACAGTTGAATTTTTTTAAAAGTATCGCTATATGTTGGGCGTTACCCATGCGCAGTACAATTTACAATTAGCTGTTTCTAGATTTTTTCCAAAAACGTTTGAAGAAAAAGTTTGGTTTTCTGTTTTATAAATGGCTAAATTTGAGAGCAACTGCTTTAAAAATATGCCTACTTTATGCAGTTTCCAAAATAGGGATAATATCTCATACTTTTATTAAAAAATTTTAAGATATTACTAGTTATACAAAGAGGGCCCTTCAAAGGGCTATAACTCTGAAACCATATGAGAGCGACCAAAACTCTCTTTGTTGTTGGAATCCCTGTAGAAAACAATAACAAAATCAAAGCAGGTACCTTCCTGTCCTAGGATTAAGTCGGGTATTCGAATGGCGTAACTCGAAAGTGAATTATGTAAATCACGTGAATTTACTTCGACTTAAACCTTGTATTAATATAAATTTTTGTATAAAAAATTATTTACGTATTTACCCCTCGATTTTGTGGTGTGGCCAGGTCAGCTATTTCGTCAGCTATTTTCGCTTTAAGTTGAACACACAGTCATTATTTCTGAGGTACCCTCACGGAATAGTACGTTTACACCGACCCCAAATGCGATTCTGCAATCACGCATTTGAAAACCGTTTACATCGTTTTCAGTTATAAGGTTATATAGGAAGTCGTCGACGACTTTGCTCGTTGAGAAATGTTAAAATAACATTGAGTCTTATGGGAAACGAGGAAAAATGAAGAAGTCGGTGCTGCGACGTGTACGACTGCGAAAAAAAAAAATACTTTAGTTTTTTATCGTTATCGTTGCTCTTGTTATTTTTTTCGATTGCTTACATTCGATTTGACGATTAAATTCCATTATTTAAAATATAAAATAGGAATTGAAGTTTCTTGTGGGAGTATTTACCTACTAATTTTAATGATATGATGTTAATTTATTAGATTTCATTTTCTCAGAATTTTATAATTTTTATTTTATTATTAGAATATTTTTTTGATGGATATCAAAAAATGGATGGAGGAGAGTTATTGAAGAGGTGAGGCAATACAAATGCAGACTTTTGACATTTCTCAACGATGGAAGTCGACGAACGACTTTCTATGTGTTTATAACTTTACTCGCATTATGTTTGACCAAACAAGAACATTATATTATAATGTATTGTATATAGATATGTATATTATTGTATTGTGTTATATATTATAGTACATTTATATTGTATGTTTAAACGATCTGCTGTTAATTAAGTGGAATAACATTTTTAACACCTCGTGACATTTTTTTAGAGGTGAATTGTGAAAAACCTGTGTTAATAAAAAAAGCAGTGTAAATTATTCGCATTTGCTTCGCTGTTGGCCGAAATGTGAATGGTTTTCAAATGCGCGATTTGTCAGTTTGTATGGTAATGTTTTATTTTCATTCGCATTTTCCTTCTCATTTGGGACTTGATGCCTAAATGCGTAATTTGAGGTCGGTGTAAACGTACGTAACATAAGTGAATCTGAACCTACCTGATGCTCATGTTGATAATATTTTATGGGTCAATTCTTCTTCTGTAAATTTATCCTTTTAATACATTAATTGTGGAGGCGTTTCAGAAGAAATAATTGATATGATTACAAAATGTGTATGACTAAAAAGATAATTTTAATTCATATTTATAATAGAAAGCTTTAAACTTTTTGTCTAATTTTTTAATCTTTTTTTTTTTAAATTTTTTTACCCGTTTGGAAAACTATAAAGGCCGGTTACACGCTCATGCAATTTGCTTCAACTGATTTGTACATGGAATTGGGGCAAATAAACTGAAAGCAATGTTGGTGTTCAAACCTTCAGCTCTCCTTGAACATTTTTTGGACAATATCTGACAATTTTTTTTTTAAATTATTAAAATTTTCTAGCAAAACAGATTTTACTCAAGCCCAATTTTTTTTACTTGTGCTAACCTCAAGCATTCGTTTACATGTAATGATTTACATGATTTACTTGCACCAACTGACTAGGCAATGTCAATTGGCGCAAATTGCATGAGTGTGTAAACCGGCTTTAAAACAATGAATGTGCTTAGATAATAAATGTGTCTTGAATAATGAATAAATAATTAAATAAGAGAACCTTTTAATCCTCGCACATTTATATGTTTTTATTTTAAGAATTTGTTTTTGTCAATTTTACAATTTTTTCTTTAAAAATACACACTAGCATTTTAAATAATACAAAAATAATACGTACAATACATAAATCATACTGCTTAATGGCATGACATTACATATGTAGTTCTAATTTTTGTCATTAAAACTATACGCCTTTTTATTGAAAATTATTACTACACCTTTTTCATTTGTAGTTCAGAAAACTGTGTAGAGGGTGAAAAAACCTGTATAGATTCGAAACTGTTCAATATTTTTCAAGGTTTTTGACGATTATAGTATACTGGCAGTGCTCTATGTAGAGGACAGGTGATTATTTGCAATAACGCAAATTTATTAGAATCTGCAGTATTAACATTTTTCATTCAATCGAGATTCAATTGAGATAATAAATATGTCATTATGAAAGTTTTGAACGTAATGAATTAATTACACGTTTTGTTTGTTCGTTTACTCATGGTTGGGTTATATTGTTTTTTATATAATTTTTATGAGAGAAGTATTCATGGCTGCGTAGTGAATGAAAATCGGGGAGATATTTTTCTATGGCGGGGTTAGTTAATAGATACATATGTACGTGTGTATAATGTGTGCTTCTTTTCAAAAGGAGAGGACCAAGAAGAGGGCTTACTACCACCGAGTAATACAACACTGGATAAACACACTCCGCAAGGACACTTTTTGCGTCAAAAGTGCAGTCAATTTTGCGTCAATTGTAATTAGCTGTACGCAAAAAGTGTACTTCGGGATAAAAGTATGTATATTTCCTAAAAATTAATTTTTTCAAAAACTACAAGACGTAGACATAGAGAACTACAAGACAAGTTACAAGCTACTCCTTCCGGTTTAAAGCATTTTATAAAAAATTATTAGAGAACTTTGGTATTAGAAAAAATATATATACGTACATATTTACGTAATTTTAAAAAGAAATTTTGACCAAAAATGTTTTTTAAAATTTTTTAAATTTTTCTACTTTGCCATTAATTTTCTTAAAAACTGTTTACCCAGATTTTCCTCCCGATTTTAGGTGTTTTTAGAAAATTTCCTTTAGCTTCTAAACGGGGTGAAATAACTAACCTATACGCCCCAACCTTTTGATGCATTTTATGCGCAACACCCTGTATAATTTTGTGTAATATACAGAAATGGCGCGAGAGCTATACAGCACTGCTTTATACATAACTTAAAGGTGTTTTGCTTGGAAGATCTGACGTTGGGGACTTAGCAGTTTTTTAATATGAAAAATAATTATTTGTAAATTCTTAATTTAATGTTAATATTAAAATAAAGACTACCAATGAATAAACGCTTATTTGTTCTTTGCAATAAAGGGAAAAACTAGAAAAATATTGAACATATTTTAAAAAGCAACTAAGCAACGTCCATCCATAAGAATCCAATTGATAATTTTTAAATTTTTAAACTGAAAAGTACTGAAATACAATTGAAAAAGTTGTAGTACTCGTAGCACTATAACTCGAAGTATATGGGTACATTATATTTATGACTTTGCAATATATGTATTGTACAATATTTAGATATTGTTTTTACTTATCTAAGGTTATTTAGATAATTATTTAGTTATATAGATTTAGAAATTATTTATAATTATAAATTAAAAAAACAATTTTATTTGGTTTTTCTTGTTTCCAATGCAACGGAAAAGTTAATCATAGACTAGATTAACTTCTTTACCTTAGATTTTAGTTATAGATTAGATTAAAAGTTAATCATAGATTAGATTAGAGAACTAGAATTATCAAAAGCTTAAATACGAAAGTGGTTTTAAAACCAGTTTTGTGTACTGAATAAATTTCTATTGATGAGTAAATTTTCAAAATACGACGATTTATTTTGTGGAAATAAAATACATTCAGATATTTAGTAAAGTTTACTTTGGAAAATATTAAAACGATTCAAACTTGAAGGATGAAATAAATTAGTTGTGTTTCTTAAATGCTTTGGTTTTGTTCTTACACTTCTTGTGTTCAGGCCAAAATCAAGATGTTAAATTGATATTGAAAATTGTGAAATTGGCAGTAAGAAAAATAACAAAATAATTTCTATTTATTTCAATAAAAGTTATAAAAATATAATGTTTAATGCTTGTTTTAACAAAAAGCTATTTAATTAGAGAATATTGTATATTGCAGGGTGTTTTGGCTTTACAAAACTTAGGATTGCTGTAGGATGACACTAAAGAAACTCAAGCGGAAAGTGTTGGTTTAAAAGCTCAGTTTTGGAATAAAACCTTTCCAGTGAAAAGAAAATTTGTTAATTTTTTTCAACATTACGAGAAAAGCTAAAATGTTTTCCTTTACAGTTCAGAGTATATGACATTATGTTCATGGAATTGCAAGTACGTTCATAGTTTAAATCTACTTCTACAACTTTAAGCGTAAATGAGGCAACATCAGTCAGTTCATCGGAAAGAAAGTACAGGGCAATTACACGTTTAAAAATATTGTTTTTAAACAGCACATATAGCTATTTCTCTTTATAATTTGGCCAAAATGGTCGCCAGTGTTCATTAAAAATAAAGAATTTCGAGCAAGAATTTGTGTTATTGAATATATAGGCTGTTGAAAGAAATCAAAAATTTATAATAGTGAAGCAAGCCAAATTAGGTAATCAGTTACTAGAATTACAGAGTAAATACTTTACAAAGTAAATTTTTTTTTTTAAATAAAAAATTTTTGTAAATATGTATTTTAATACCATCTTAAATTACCATCTTTTAATTAAGATACGACTATAGAATATTATTTTGCACTTTCATTGGTAAAGTGTTGTTTGTTTGTTTTTTTATTTCAGGAGACAACACGTCTCAATAAGCAAAGATTTTGGCAATTTTTAACCAATTAGTTAAACCGATTAGTTCAGAAACCGATAGTCACTGAAAACTTCGAAATATTTCCAATAAACTCAAAGGAGGCATTGGAGGCTTTAAATAAGGAAATGCTTTCCTACCCCGATAAATATGTAAGTATAATCAGCAGAAACTATGAGAATATTTTAATGAAAACGTTCATAATCCTATCTTCAGGTTAGAATTATTAAAACCCTAATGGTCCCGGCGGACTTTTCAATAACTTCGACCGCATAATACAAATGAATGTTATCCTAGAACACAATTATGATGGTGTTAATCAGAAGGAAGCATTCAAAAATTATGAAGAGGTGCTTAATTCGATTTTTGGTAACAAAATTGCAATATCTCTCGTTTTTATTTATCCGTATTTTATTTTCTTTTCGCAGAAGCTGTCAAAAAGATGGATACAATCAAAACGATTTTGTTCGCCTATCGAAGTTTTAAAAACAAATATTTTAAGAAATCCTGTCAGGAGCGTAAGAAAAAACTGACCGAAGAACAATTAATCAAAAAAATAATCTGATCTAATCTGATTACTTTATCGCTCGTTTCTTTTTTTTGCTGGTCAATTGTTTCCTTATGTTATTCGAAACGGTTCAAAAATATTTCATTCAAAACGTGAGATTCCAACTTTTTTTACTTAACTTTACTTAATTAATTAATTCGAATAAAATAATTAATCTATTAAAATAAAGAATTTCGAATTAATTTGGAAATATGGCACAACGCGTCAATTGTAGAAAATATATTGGAGCGCACTTGGAGTCGGTTTTTGTAAATCCTGATACAAAAACGAAGATTAGAGATGTTATATATGAATTCGTATCCTTCATATTCGGTGTATGAAGTGTTTAATGTTGAGATTAGGAATTAAATTGTCAACAGGACTGTGAATAAGACGTGTTCCCAAAAATCCAGAGAAGAAACGTTCAGATGCTCTTGTTGTGTGGATGACAAAAAACGTTAACTCTACCATCAACCTAAGGATTAGAAAACCAACTGGAACTCCAGCCCCGTCTTCATTCTTATACAAAATAATTGTACACTATTTTTCTGCATTTTTTGCATTTGCACATCCCGTGCAAACATATATGTATAATTCACAATCGAATACATGGTATGTTCCGCCGGAGAATGGAAACACAGTGATGCAAGCAATCAGAATGGAGGCACAAAATTTTGCGAATCCATTTGCTTATGTGCTCGATATGGTTGCATTGCTTCTAGAGCAGTGGTCAGGGAACCGGGGTAAATTACCCCAAATGGGGTAAAAATGAAATTTTTGGGGGTAAAAATTAAACCAAAGAATATACAATGTATAGAAGGCGCATCTCATACAAATTTTCGGCCAAAAATTTTTGCTCATTTTTGCTTACTTTTGGTCTCAACCTCTCAACGAAATTGCAACTTTTTGTTTTGTGTTCTCTTCTTGCGTTTCCATGCCAGGTGTTCTTTTTTTGGCTGACGATGTGTAGAAGAATTTTAAATGCATGTGTTTGTGCCATTTAGCGTCTGTGGATTTCGTATGTAGGATAAGCTTTGTCTGGCTATTCTTGATGGCCGGCGCGTTTTCAGAGTTGACGACGCTAGACGTAGACAATAGATGAAAACGACAGAGGAGAATGCCTTTTTAGCAATAAGAAGAACGTAGCGCGACTGCGTTTTTTCTTATTAAAAATGAAGGAAAAATATCGGTATATTCGTTGCTTTTTATCCGGTACAATAAATTGAAATATTTTTTGATAAAAGTACCCCAATTTAATCCTCTTTGTTAATTTTTTTTTTAAATTAAAACCAAATTTAATAAATAAAGTTTAATAAAATTAAAAATTTGAACATTTGGCATAACAATGAACTCTAATTCAACAAAAAGGGATATATAAAATGTTTAAACATAACAAATGATATAGGGTTATATAAATATATAATATTATAAATTAATTAAAAATTATTTTGAAATGAATTAAAAATTAATTAATATTATTGTAATTATATTAATTAAACTTATTAATATTACTTAAAAACTTTCATATATTTTCATAAAATATTATTTCATTTATCTTAAAAAAATCATAAAATTATTTTGAAGAAATCAAAGAATATCACAAAGAAATCTTGAAATGGCTTTTCAATTTTTAATTGTAAAAATTTGTAGCTGCGGCTGCAAACGCCGCCAACCTTGCCACCACACGGCCAAAGCATACACAGATGTATAAAATTACCCAACACACGCAGCAAACAACGGAATATGTCGTAAGCGACGAAGCGAAAGGGTAAGAAATACACATGAAATGCATTTGGCTCGGGCCATGAACGAAGAAAGAATTCGTTCAAATCGTTTGATAATAAGCAATGAAACGGTGAGGAAAATGAAGAGAGAGGAGAAGCAATTCACATGAATGGCAAAAGCTCGGGCCATGATGCCAATGCTAAGCAGGAAAAGCGGAGAAAACCAGAGATAACCAAAGCAAAGGCAAAATAAACTTTCAAAGCAGTGACGCTCTTTTCACTCATTTTGCTTGCACCCGCTTTCTGCCGACCGACCGCATCTGATTCTAAAAATTGAAAATTTTGAGTGATGCGGCTTCTATATATTGTATATTCTTTGATGAAACTTTTGTGAGTAAAAAGTATATACATATTTTTAATTTGCTATTTTATGAACCTGTTAGTATTTTTTTCAACTTAAACAATTTAGCGACATATGCAGGCCACGCCATCTCACTCCCCACCACTAGAGTGTTCTCGAGTTATAACTTTGCGCAGTAAAGCACAGCCCCGGCTACCTGCTCAGTCCGTGCCATGCATCAAGATACAAATACATTGACGAGTCAGAGAGCGAGTTTTTACTAGTTAGTTGCTGACAAGACCACCATTTTATCATTAATCATCGATATATCGATCAAGGTAAGCCGCAATTTGAAAATATAATTCAAGTATTTTACAACTATTATTTTCTGTCTCCCTTGAGATGGCAGCAAATAGAAAAAGAACATACCAAGGCGAATTCCCTAATTACGGTTTTACACAAATAGAAGACAATGGTACAATGAAACCACAGGGTGTTGTATGTATGAAGGTACTGACTTCAGAATCTTTCAAAAAAAGTCAATTGAAGAAACATTTAGATAATTTGCATTCACACCTGTCTCCCAAACCGCGAGAATACTTTGCAAATTTAGAAATATCTGTTAAAAAACAAAGATTGAATAGCAACTTGTTTGGTACATTTGATCAGCGTTCAGCATCAAGGGCTAGCTTTGAAGTAGCCTATTACACTATTGGTGAAGATTTGGTTAAACCAGATGCTGTAAAAATGGCAGAGATTATGTGTGGTCAAAAAGAAGCGAAGAAACTGAATTCAGTGCCCTTGTCTGCGAGAATTGTGAAAGAACAAATTTCTATATTAGCAGAAAATGTGAAGGAACAGGTTATTTTCGCATTAAAACAGGCTAAATATTTTGCTATTCAGCTTGATGAGACAACTGATTTTAGTAGCAATTTACGGCTCCGGGAAATAACGCCCAAATGAAATAAGGCCCACTTTTTTTTTTATATGAAGATTTGAAATCGTAAAATTTGGGCGTTATTTCATTTTTTTGGGCTTTTTTTCATTTTTAATAAAAATTAAAATGAAAAATTAAAAATTGAAAATGAAATAAGGCCCACTGTGGGCTTTGCAGAAGGCCGGCATGCAGAAGCACACTTTGTCTGCGCAGAAGGACCCTGGATAGAGGAAGACTTTTCAACAAGGAGATGGTTTTCTTGGCTGAGGGTTTTAATCCCTGCCCCGGCCGAAGGCCGGCATGCAGAAGGACTCTTTGCCTGCGCAGAAGGACCCTGGATAGAGGAAGACTTTTCAACAAGGAGATGGTTTTCTTGGCTGAGGGTTTTAATCCCTGCCCCGGCCGAAGGCCGGCATGCAGAAGGACTCTTTGCCTGCGCAGAAGGACCCTGGATAGAGGAAGACTTTTCAACAAGGAGATGGCTTTGTTGGCTGAGAGTTTTAATCCCCGACCCGGCCGAAGGCCGGCACGCAGAAGGACTCTGGATAGAGGAAGACTTTTCAGCAAAGAAGATGGTTTTGTTGGCTGAGGGTTTTAATCCCCGACCCGGCCGAAGGCCGGCACGCAGAAGGACTCTGGATAGAGGAAGACTTTTCAGCAAAGAAGATGGTTTTGTTGGCTGAGGGTTTAATCCCTGCCACGGCCGAAGGCCGGCACGCAGAAGGACACTTTGCCTGCGCAGAAGAACCCTGGATAGAGGAAGACTTTTCAACAAGGAGATGGTTTTGTTGGCCGACGGTTTGAGTTCCTGCCTTCCTTCCTTGCTTCCTTCCTTCTGCATGCCGGCCTTCGGCCGTGGCAGGGATTAAAACCCTCAGCCAACAAAACCATCTTCTTTGCTGAAAAGTCTTCCTCTATCCAGGGTCCTTCTCCGCAGGCAAAGTGTCCTTCTGCATGCCGGCCTTCGGCCGTGGCAGGTATTAAAACCCTCAGCCAACAAAACCATCTCCTCGTTAAAAAATGTCTTCCTCTATCCAGGGTCCTTCTGCGCAGGCAAAGTGTCCTTCTGCATGCCGGCCTTCGGCCGTGGCAAGGATTAAAACCCTCAGCCAGAAAAACCATCCCCTTGCTGAATAGTATTTGTATATTAACCCATCCAATAAGTCCAACAGCTGCTTCGTAGCTAACGCATTTCAGCATTTATCGCAAAATTGGGCGTTATTTAATTTTTTTGGGCTTAATTTCATTTTTCGGAAAATTTTTTAAATTTCTTAGGCCCCAAAGTGGGCCTTATTTAATTTTTTTATGAAATAACGCCCAATTTGGCACATTTGGGCGTTATTTCCCGGAGCCGCAATTCACAGCTAATGGTATATGGTTGCTACAAAGGTGCAGATAATTTTGAAGAGGAATTGCTGTTTTGTTCTCCTCTCGAGTTCAATCTCGTGGAATTGATGTCTACAATAAAGTAAATGAATACTTAAATGCGCAAAGTTTAAAATGGAAAAACTGTATTTCTGTATCTTTGGATGGAGCTCCAGTTATGCTGGGTCATATTAAGGGTTTTTTGGATTTCGTAAAAAAGAATAACCCAAATATTGAAGTTACTCACTGTATGATCCATCGCCAGGCCCTTATGGTCAAATATTTAGAATCTACACTGGAAGCCGTCATGCATGATGTCATCAAGATTGTAAATTTTATCAAGGGACATGCACTAAACACGCGGCTATTTCGTGAATTATGTCAGGACGGTGAAGCTAAATATACGGACCTACTTTATTATACAGAAGTAAGGTGGACTCTCAGAACTGAAGTCGAAATTTTTATGGTTGATCAAAAAAATATTCTCGCAGATAAGTTTAAAAACTCTTTCTGGATTGCATATATCGCATATTTAGCAGACATTTTTGAGAGTATAAATATAGTAAACAAAGAATTGCAAGGAAAGAATATTAATATCATTTCAGCGAGAGAAATAGTGTCAGCGTTTGGATTAAAGCTGCAATATTGGAGACAGAAAGTAGAACAGAACAAGATAGCTTCTTTTTCAAGGTTAGCTTTGTTTTTGGAAGATTGCGAAAATATTACTTTTGCTGATGTTGTAGGTCGGAGTCGCCCTGTTATAGCATTGTCTTTGGTTTCATGTCATCGGCTACTATCGGTACCAATGTACCGACGCGGGAAAATGCTTGCATGCTTTCAGGCTTCACCATTATCAGGTATCATGGTGAAGCCTGGAAGTATTCAAGACAGTCACCTTATACGGGTGCCGCGTTAGCCGAGACATGCGACAAAAACAAATTTTTAAGCCAAAGACATAAGCAAAAGTAAAAGAAATGAGGTTGAAATGTTTTCTGTGACCATTGCGTAATGGTTACAGAAAATATTAAAAAACACTTTAAAAAATTATTGAGATAGTTTGCAATTTCTCAAGAATTATTATCAAAAATAATTCTTGAGATAGTTGCAAAAATAATTGTAAAAATTAGGGCGACCAGACCAAAGTCCACTCCAACAATTGCTTTATAAACGGGTCCTTCTGGCTCAGAATAAACAGTTGAAGTAAGCGGTCGAAGTGAGCAGTTAAAGTAAACAGTTGAAGTAAGCAGAGTAAAGTAAACAGTTAAAGTAAACAGTAAAAGTAAGCAGTCAGTCTAAGAAAGTGAAAGTGAACAGTGAAAAGTGTATCAACTCCGAAAGTAGTGTCTTAATAAAGGAAAAAGGTACAGGGCAAAAAGGGCGTCTCATTTCGGAGGAGACCTAAGGACTTAACATTTTGGCGCAGCCGGTATTCGTGTTCTAAATACCTGGGAATATTCTGGGACAACGAAACCACACCACTCGACGTTTCTGAATTTTTGATTTCCACCTTGGGTAAGTGATTGTTGACTCTCATAATCACCTTTGGTGTGTTTGTCGTTGTTTTTGTTAATTAGATGGGTTTTTGAAAGTTAAATAGAAGCATTTTATTTTTCGTTTAAATTAATCTAAAGTAATGCGGGTGTCTTTTCTTTCTCAAGTCAGCGTTATCGTGCAAAGAAGCGCTAAGAAACTCTGAGATATTCTGCTCGTTCAGCTTTATGAAGTTTATAAAGTTATAATGGAAAATTTTGGGAACCGTTTGAAATTGATGAAGTGGGTAGTTGAATTAATTATGTAATTATGTAATAAGCATAGGAAAGCGAAAAAGCAAATACTTTATCCAAAGATTCTTTTGATTTAATTCGCGACGACTAAGCTAAAAAGTTTTAGTGTTACTCTAAGAAGTCGAGAAAATGGCAGGGAATGGCCGTTGAAGGCTTGGTAATGGAAAATGTAGAAATAGAGGGTAAAAGGAGGTTAAAAAAGAACTAAGATTTTATTTGAAAGGTAAATTTCACAAATAAACCAAAACAACCGGGGAAAAAAAATCGATAAATCAATAAGAAATTGTGATTGGTATTCTTATAGCACGAAAAAGTATTCACTTCTCGCATGAATATGGTGTATGATAACACAGAATTATATTCTATTAGAATTGTGGTGATCATTGGTGCGGCATGGCAATTCAATTAATATTTAGGCAATTTATCGGTAATATAAACGATTCAAGTTTTATCCGGTGAACGGATTACAAATAATTTCTTCCGCCGTGTATAGATAAGATTACGCTTTATGTTAAGGCGGTGGTTAAGGTTTTAACATTTAAGCTTCCCCGATGCCTATTTTTAAATTATAAAAATATTTAAAATATTTTATATTTTCTTGTTTGGAACGTTGCATTTTGGAAAATGCTAAAAAATATATTTATAACATTTGAGCTGTCCCAATACAAAAAGCGTTTGGGTAAACAGCAGTCATATATGCCGTCAACAGTGGATCCATAGTTATTCTCATGTTACTCTCATAAAATTCTCATATTATTACTATTGGGGGGAAAAAAGACAAAGGAAAAAGACATTTAACCTACAGACGTCTTCTTTTTATTTTATGAGTATTGTGTGTTATTGTTGATGCAGATCAAGCGTTTGTGTAAGGCTTGAAAAGTTGGCGGAAAGAGTTTTACAGGTTACACGTTGTATTGAGTCTAACGATTTGCGGATTTGTTGACGTTTTTATAGATATTAAACAGTGGAAGTTTTTTTTAATGTAGGTTGAATTAAAACCTAATGTTTAATCGCGCTACCGGGCCCAGTTGCGTCTGTGGGCATACGTGTGAGGAGCACACGTATTGCTTTGTCTGCGGCCAGCGGATGAGGGCAGAAGTAGTGGAGGAGCATCTGGATAGACATATGTAAGTGGATATTTAAGAAGGCGGAGAGGGTCAGTTAGTTAAGGAGAGTTTAGTTAAGGAATAGCAGTGTTTGTAAAATATAAAATAAATAAAGTTGTTTTTTCAATTGTCAATTATTTGAGAATCTTTTCTTCAATTCAGTGGAGCTTTTTTTTTTTTGTTGTTGTTTGGATGTTGTTGAAAGCTCGCTAGTTGGAAAAGTAAACGCAAGCTTGTCGGGTCGAATTGCGTGGTCAGCGTTTTCCGCGACGTCAACGTTGTTCAGCGTTGTTCAGCGGTTGGGCTTTGCTTTGGTCGTTCTGTTTTTGTTTTTTGCTTCGCGTTTTGGCGTGCGCCGGGTAGCGGTAACGCGATACGGCATATATGCTGGAAGAGGAGATTGTTTTCGCACGCCTGCTACAATAAACGGAAAGAATAGGTTTGGAATAATCATGGCCTTGAACTTGACGGGCGTTTTAACCCTTTCTTTCCCGGTGGTGCGTATTTGTTGTTCGACTCTTAGGTGGAGGATTTTGAAACTGTTGGGTATCGTTATTGGGGGAAGATTTATGGTAGTGTTGCATAAATACGTCATTATAATGTACATGATGACATATATCTTAATAAAGGAAAAAGGTACAAGGCAAAAAGGGCGTTTCATTTCGGAGGAGACCTAAGGACTTAGCACTGACATCAAGGATACAATTGTAAGACATCTTATCAAACTCACAAAGCGGTTTTCAGATTACTTTCCAGATCTTGATACACGTACTGTCAGTTGGATTGTAGATCCTTTTAAATGTGAAATTGCTATGATACCAGAAGAACCTTCAGGTTTAGCAGAAGCAATTCTTGAACTTCGATCTAATACTGAAGCACGTATTCAATTTGAGAGTAAACCAAATCTGTCGTCTTTTTGAATGTCAAAAGCTGCAAAGGCTTTCAAAATTGCACATGAAGAGGCAGTTAAAAAATTGTTGCCATTTGGAACAACATATTTGTGCGAACAAGGCTTTTACACTCTAATGAACATAAAAACGAAGAACAGAAATCGATTAAACGCCGAAGACTGTATTATAATCGCTCTTACATCAAAAAGTCCCAATTTTGAAGCAATTGTATCGAACATGAAACAACATCATTTCTCCAAAACGTGAAGGAATATAAGTAAATGATAAAAAATATCAGGGATATCACTTTCATCAGAGAAGCGAATTTTTTTTTCCCGAAAAAAATCATTTAAATTAAAAAATTTTTTTATGGGGGTATATATAACATTTAAACTAGTTTTTTCGTCTAATAATACAAGAAAAATATCGTATGAATTACAAAATAACAAAAAGTTATCATCTACTTATATTTTCTGTGGGGCGATTTTTTTTTTCCCTCAAGTGTATATTACTTACATATATTTTTTTCCCTCAAGTGTATATTACTTACATATATTACTATTATTACCGTTATGTATTACTAGGTATTACATTGATAAATTGTATAAATGATTTTTAAATTAAATTTTTAGTTATTGTTTTCTTTTCAAAATTATCATGGGGGCTATAATATGAAAGATGCTAAAAAGAGGCGATTTCGTTTTTTTTTTCTCTTCGCCATGGGGTAATATCAACTTACACAAAAATATTTTGGGGTAATGATTAAAAAAGTTCCTCGACCGCTGTTCTAGAGTTTAATGGCACCGGCCCATAGAGTCCGTCAGACTTCGACTTTGAAGTTCTGAACTGTCAAATCTAGTTCAATGTATGCTTTCTTACGAACATCGGCCCATAAGCAACGCATCCGTCAAAGTTCAAGTCAACAGTTTCTGAACTCTTAACTTTTCGACTTTGACAGTTTGTTTACATTTTAGTTCAGTAAATTAAAGCGGGAAATTCACGTGAACATTCTACATCCAACTCATTCTACATTCAACATCAAAACGAATAAATTAAAATAAATTGGTAAGTTTACCCGTATTAAACGTATAAGAAGTTTTAGTAAATTAGATCTATTTAAAGATGGAGGATATGGAGGATGGAGGACAAAAAAAGCCTAGCGTACAAAAATAAAAGAGCCAAAGAAATAGCATGGCTTGCTGTAAAGGCTGCAGCTGGTATAAAATGTTAGTAAATCATTTTCAATTAATATTTTTTGTAAGAATTTTAAGAATTAATGAAAATTTATTGCAGTGGAACAATGCCAGTCTAGATGGAGGTCCCTCCGCGACCGGTTTGTTATTGAGGCGGCCAAAAATAAAAAGTCTGGGATTGCTGCTTCCCCAAGAAGTACATGGAAGTATTTGAAACTGCTTTCGTTCTTAAGAGAGCATACCGATCCAAGACAGTAAGAGTGTTTGCAATAATTAAAAATATTAAAAATTATATAAATTATGTTTTTTCATAACATCGTCCAACTTTGATGTGTTAGACGAAACAAGCACGCCACAAGTTTCGGAGGAAGAATCCCCCTCTTCCTCAAACAAATCAGGGGCAAGGAGGGGAGACTCGATAGCAGTGTGCACCGACGATTTCAACGGATTGTTGGACGTCGTAGAGAAGCTCATCGCAAAAAATGTTCCGGACGTTTCTGAAGGAATTTCAGAAGGAAATATAGACTATTTAAAGATTTTAGATAAGTATTTAAATCAAATTGAAATAACCAATGAGAGCAAATAAAAATGCAAATTCTGAACTTTGCTTTCGAAAAAATAAATAAATAAAACCATTAAGTTTTTAATTTAACTTTTAAGATTTTAAAAATAGGTTTTGCATAAGTACGAGTATAACATAAAAGAATTCAGAATAAATTTTGAACAATTCGATAGTGGATAGGATTGGATTCTCGACAAGATCGACATTCAGACTGTCATTCGACACTCGCGCAGTAATTAATTTACGGCGCCCACATTTCGGGCTCCCAATTTATTCTGTGTTACAGTACACCTAAGCGAAGCTTTGTGCTATCGCTGTCCGGTGCATGCTAGCGCTGGCATGATACCGGACCTTATAAATTCTCGGAAAAAATAGTAAAACGACATTGTGACAATGTCAGCAACAGTCTACGCTACCGTGGCGGTCCATATCGTGGGAGCGCTTTATTTTGCGTTAAAGTATTTGCTGCGCTGGCTATTTTGGCATTCCCTTTGTAGCTAGCAAAAATTTCGGAATGAAACTTCGCTATCGCGGCATCAGTCAATCAAGAGTAGTCGCTCTAAGTATCTCGCCTCTATGGGTTAAAATTAACTCTCGACGTCTTAACCTTTGTAATTACTCGTACATTAAATTATTATTCTGTCAAAACGAGTCACCTCAGGAGTATTACGAGTATTATAAAATGCTGGCAATTGAAAAAAAGGTATACTTACGGAAATAGCGATTGTTCGACACATAATCAACAACATAATCAATCATTGTCGTTGGTGCCGACAATGAACTAAAAAAAAATTCGTTTCATTTAACGAATTAATGCAAGAGACATCGTTGCATATTACGTGCATGATGTAAAATGATGTAAAATGATGTAAAAAAAACGAAAATATTCACGATTCCGTCCAATAAAATGAGACAAGTGCTAATAGAAAATCCGATGATAGAAAAGTCAATCGCTTATTTTTTGCCGAGAAACTCAGAGAGCTAGGAAAATGCTGGGTTTCAAAGATGGAAATCACACTTGCGTCAAATGATGTGATCAACGTGAAACCGTATAGATTACCGTTTTCAAAACGACCAATAGTCGAAAAGCTTGAGAAATACCTCTTGGAAAATAAAATTATTCGCGCATCGGAATCACCATTCGCCTCACCAGCCGTGTTTCAATGGATCATGAATACAGTAATATCAAAAAATGGACCAGGGCAAGCACTTGCTATTCTCTATGACGTTATAATTTCGATAACCTGCCTTTAAAACAATAAGTAAACACATGCGTTGCGAAAGTAAAAAATACTGTAATAGAACAGAAGTTTAATCTAACCCGTCTTTACAAAGTAGCAACGATTTAATATTATCTACTCGTAATATTCTGTATACAGCAAATCAAAACCATTATAGTAAAAACTGAGTTCAATATAATAATAATAATTTTGATTGTTGTGCAGATAATAAACAATTAACAAGCCAGCGTTCAGTGGTCTCTAAAACAATATACAAATAAATCTATTGCAAGAAGAGGAACTTTGGTATTACAAAAAGTATATAACAAAACTTATTACATATCCTATTCGAAATGAAATTATTATGAAACAATAAAATTAATAAAATCAAAGATCTAAGAATTAAGTAGTTGGAGTTTGAACTCCAACTCTACAGATATTAAAAACAGACTACAAGATCTGATAACCGTTTGTAAAAATCTATTGGTATAGAGTCTGAGTACAGATTTATAAAACGAGTAAAAGAACTTGGTTTATACGAAAATCCTCAAATAATTAAAATAATAATTCGGTCCAAAATTTGCTTTTAAAGCATGTTAATACTCTTGATGCAACTATAACAAAAGGTGTTTTGCTTAACCCTTTGAAGACAATTATTGCTTATAAGAAACTTTTAAATCTACGGCTCTAAAACTATGAATTAGGGGGTTCCTGATTTACAACGGTAAATTGCATACAAGAGATTGATCTTTTCTTAGTAAAATGAGGCAAGAGTAAATGTTCTAGTTCAGTTGGTTCTTGCCTTTTGTTAAGTTATTCAATGCAAGCTCAAGTAAGAAACAAAACGTAGGAAACAGGTGCCGCGGAAAATATTTTTAAAAAATATATTGACAATAGCTATAAAACTAAAATTGACACTATGTCTCAATATAAAGGTAGGTTATTTTATTTATGAATTTATTTGGAGCCAAGGTGTTGACTTCAGTGAGATATAATTTTTTTAAATCCAAAGTTGCTTATAAGCAACTTCGGTCCATGGTGGACATAAAAAATTTAAATGTAAAACCGATTTCCAGGAAAGTTCCCACGTCGGAAAGGTTTAACAGATAATGAAATTGAAGACATCGCGAACTTTGATTGGGACCTGTCATCTGATAAAGATGAGGATGTTGAGGATGAAGGCAATCGGGACTTATTAGAAGAAGCTATTGAAGACTGATCTGCTCGTGGTAAACACCTCGTTTTGCAACGAGTAGACAACAACGCAATCTACCATCTCTAATGCTCGTCTTCTTGAGTTTTTTCAGTTTTTTTAACTACACCGACGCGCCAACACGTTTTGCTAACTACCTCGCGAAAGCAACAATTCTCGCTCGGTGTTTTTTCGTATTCTCTATCAAAGAAGGAACTCAATCCAAGTCAATCCGGCCAACATTCATCGAGCTTCATCAGTCATCCATCGCAAATTTCACATCCACGCAAATATTTACTGAAATTGGTAAGTTAACGAAAACAAAAATCACTACATTTGCATTTGCACATTACGTATAAACATTTGGTCCGGTTCGAGCCGGAAATTTGCCGGTTTAAAATAGTGATTTTTGGTTTTGTTCCAATTTTTATGAATTGAATTGTGCCAGTGAAATTGCAAATATTAATCATTAACATTATTAACATTGCACTTGTGCTAAAATCACTTGTCGTTCGGTTCGGTCGCGTCGCCCCGCTATTTTCCCCGGCAACTCTCTCTCTCGCTCACTCTCGCGTGTGTTATTTATTCTACATAAGCCCCGCTAGCAGACCGTTGAAATTTTCGACAAATTTCAAGGTCTTGTTGTTCGCTTCGTAACTCAAAGCAAAGCAAACAACTTCTTTTATTTGCATTTGCACACCCCGCTGCATCTCGCAAGTATATACCCCCTCTCTCTATGTCTCTAACTCTAGCTATTTCGCAACAAGCAATTGCACTTCCTTATATATGAAAATATATAAGCGCGACTAGTGTTCGTTTTTTACAGTGGGTGCTAGTCGATGAATAATCAGATAAATTTATTTGATTATTTTTCAACTGGTCCTTTTATGAAGTGAAATTAAAAAAATAATATTAGTTTAAAGTGAAAATGAAATTTAATTACCTTTAATTTGAATTTATTTCTAAATTGGAAAAATTGTACTTTAGCAATAAAATAAATATTTTGTAATATTATATTTATTGGTTTTCAATAAAATAAATTAAAAATAAAGTTTCAAGTATTTTGAATTCCTTCCTTTATTTTTCAGGTTATTATATTTTCGATTTTTAATATTTTTTAATATTGAATATTTGAATATTGTGAAATTTGAAAATATAATCTTTTGATAAAACATGTCTTACCTGTCATTACATAATGATATGGCTAAAAAAATGTTAGAGGAATTTGTTAACTTAATTGGCGAAATATATGGAGATCATTTAATAAGCTTCAATGTTCATGGATTGCTTCATTTGTCTGATTGCGTTAGTCAGTTTGGGTCATTAGAGAATTTTTCAGCATATAGATTTGAAAATCATATGCAGTTTATGAAAAGACTGGTACACAAACCAAACAAAATTTTACAACAAATTTGTTTGAGAATTCGTGAAAGGCAAAGCATTGATCCAATTCGTTCCACTAAAATAGGTGCTTTTCATATAAACCCTAAGAAAGATAAAGATTCCTATTGCTATAGTATTACGGAGGGTCCAATCAAAGTCGCCAGCTTGTCAAATATAGGAGGAGAGCAGGTTTTTGTTGCGTACAGATTTAAAGACACGGAAAATTATTTCGAGGAACCTCTTAGTTCACATCGGAGTTTAGGCATTGTTTTGGCGAGCAATATAGAAAATGAAAGAGAAATATTTTTAAAAACGACATTCAACATAAATACTTTTGTATTCCAAAAGAAAATAAATTCATTTTAATCCCAATTCTCCATCATCCTTTCCACGATTTTTTTAATATTTTCTATTTGCTAAAAAATTATGCTCTTATGGTGTTTCAGCACAAAATTGTGATTCAACACAAATTTCACAAATCTCAAGTTTGATTTATACTGCTAATTATTATTACTGTTTTCATTCTAGATTTTGTTAAATATGTCGGAATACAACTCTTGCCCAACGAATTCGAAATATGCCAAAAAAAAGTTCGATAGCAACCCAAGCGATTCCAACATTTAGAAAATGAATGTACCAATATGGAATTATCAAGAGGTATTTACTGTTTGCGATAAAAGTATTTTTTAGTTTTGATTTTTTAATTCCATAGAGGCTGTTTCCATACTAAGAGACGTCCAGAATAGAGTGTCTTCTATTGAAACCCGTCTGAAACTTTTGGAAAAAAAAGTAAATTATTTTCATTCAAAATTAATACAGGAAAATCTTCAAAAATTGTATTTCGCAGACATTCGAGAAGCACGAGCATATGGCGGCACACAAATCACTTAGAGAGTGTAAGGTTCTCGTTAAAAAAATTTCGAATTCAGTTGCCCACATGACCGGTGAACAAGTCGACGAGTTGCAGCTGGAAGTAAGAGCCCTACTGCCCTTAACAACTATGGACGCCGCCCACGATATAGAAGAAAAACTTGAAAATGAAGAGTTTGCTTCCGCTATGGTATTTGTTTATATTTAGATTATATTAAAAGGCATTTGTAATTAATTTTACTGGTTCCTTTAGAAAAAATTTATTTACAAGACCAAAGGATCATCGGGGTCGCTAGAATATATTATTATACACCACGTTCGTATACACCACGAATATATTAACTCGTGGTGACTTTTTTTCGCATTTACAAGTGTCGCTTCTGTTAATTTCAATTAGTGTTGCGTGAAAAGTGAAGTGGAACCTGAGTAATTACGCCTTGAAAGTGACAAATTTGAAAAATAATTTAAAAATCCGATGTCGACTTCAAAGTAAGTTTATATTTTATAAATTTGACATAAATTCTTTCTTTAGCATATATTTTTCCAAAATATAAGAACTAAATAATATATATAAGCAATAAAAATTTGATTTGTGAAAATAAAAAAGTAAATATGCTTTGATGAATTTCGATGTCATCATATGATGCCGCTAGGAGAATGTGAGTACATTTATATTTTTTTAGGCATCTGTCTTTGGCTGAAATTTTGGATATTCTGGAAGATGGAGACGACGATAATGTTCGAGATATCTTTATTGAACCACCGGAGGTGAATATTCTCACAGATGAGGATTCGGATGATGAAAATGGAGATATCAATACGTTGTCCAGAAACCAGTTGATGGCCTCGGCCGAACTAAGAAACAGGAGAAAGTGTACACCAGATTTACCTGCTTCTAATATGAATGGCGGCCCACCACCGTCAAAAAAACTAAAAAAAGCTCACATCGATTGGAGCAGTGGTGGTGAAAGTGAGCCTTCGACTTTATTTCCGCAGGTAGAAACGGATAATATTGCGGATAATACAATGATCCATTACTTTGAGCTCTTTTTTGACGATGAAATACTCGACCACATTGTTGCCGCTAGCTCGGAGTACTCGCAAGCCAAGAATTTTTCAGATATTGACCTAAGTAGAGAAGAGCTCAAAGTATTCATCGCTATTTTATTGGTATCAGGATACAATAGGTTACCAGGAAAACATATGTACTGGAATGCCAGCGATGATTTACGTAATATTGCAGTTTACGAAGCTATGAGACGAGATCGGTTTGATAAGATAATGAGATCACTTCATTTTCAATCAAATGCACATCTGGACACAAAAGATAAATTTTCGAAGCTGCGCCCACTGATTTCATACATTCAGAAGAAATATATGGCGAACTATACACCATCTTCAGCAATATCGCATGATGAAGCAATGGTTGAATATTTTGGAAAGCACGGATGCAAACAAGCAATTAGAAGTAAGCCTATTCGTTTTGGATATAAAATCTGGTGCCAGAATTCACCGTCCGGATATCTGATTGCGTTTGATCCTTACCAAGGCAAACAATTTGAGATAAACGAAGATATGGAAGCACAGTTTGGAAAATGTGCATCGACGGTTCTTCGATTGTTAGACAAATATCCTCTTACTAAGTCACGGTTTCCATATCACATATATTGTGATAATTTATTTACCACATTTCCTCTACTAAATGAATTAAAAAAGCGAGGATACAACTGTACTGGCACCGTAAGAGCACATCGCTTAGGCGATAATAATTGTCTTTTGAACTCAAAAGAATTTGGGAAAAAGATAAGAGGTTCTATTGAATGCGCGACTGCAAAATTTTGTAAGAGAAACTTTTTGGTAACTCGCTGGAGGGATAATGCTGTGGTAACGGTCATGTCCACATGTTTGGCTGCTGATCCCGAAGGCAGTGTGAAACGATGGAGTAAAAGTGAACTGAGATATGTATATGTCAGTATCCCTTACTCCATCCAAATGTATAACAAAAATATGGGTGGCACTGATAGAATGGATCAGAATATAAATGCCTATCGCATATCCATTCGAGGGAAAAAATGGTGGTGGCCATTGTTTACATGGCTCTTGGACCTGTGTGTGCAAAATGCGTGGCTGCTCGCACGATCAAAAACTTCATTGTCCCAATTGGAATTTCGACGTGAATTGGCAATGTCATATTTATTGAAATACAAAAATTTACCAAAAGGCGCTGGGAAAAGGTCAAAAATTCCTACTGGAGCTGATATGGCGCGTTTCGATAAAATTGCCCATTTTGTTCAAAAGCCACAAGGGAACAAACAAACAAACAAGACGCTGTGCTGGATCTAATTGCAAGTCGAGAGTTAGAACTGAGTGCTCCAAATGTAATGTAGGCCTTTGTGTCGAGTGTTTTTTACCATACCATACAGAATAAAAAGCTCTAAATGAATAAAAAAATTATGGAAATAATGGATGTACATTTATATGAAAATAAAGGGTGAAATGTGCATACAAATAGAAAGAAATAATGAATTCTTTTACAATTCAGAATTTTTTCATTTTTGGTAAGAGATTCGCCTAGCGGCATCATATGATGCCAGCTCATAAATCAGAGTCTGCACAATCTATTTTTACAAAATGTTATTTTTCATATGTAATAGTTCAGTATAGATTAAACTTCCAAGTTTTAAAACATTCAGATGGATATTTCTTAATTCCGGAGAATACGGGTTAATTGCAGATATATTTAGTGCTGACGGGCGAATAAATTTTGAAATACGTAAAAAAAAATGTATTGAGAAGGCCCACAACAGAGTGAAGCAACAAAGATAAAAAAAAAAAGAAAATTAGAGTTGCACGATAAAGAAAATTTCTTGGACTTTTAGGTAATTTTTTTTTACATTTCAGTATTCACGCGCTCAAAGTGATGATACTTTATTTAAATTTGTTTCTTTTATTTTATTTCATTTTACATACTTTGAAGAAGTTCTTTTTTGTTTAACTTAAAATGTAAGACTTGATAATGTAAAACTTGTTTTTAATGCAATATGCCTATGAATGCGATAATTTATTTAATTTATAGATGGTAAGAAAAATATTTTATGAAATATATTTTAATATTATAATTTTATGACAAATATTTTATGAACAAAGTTTTACTGTATCACTTCGTATAATTCTAGCAGCTTTTCCTCGTAATCAGGCTCCTTCTGAGATCGCTTTGCGTAATTTAATTGCTAAATTCGAGGTTCTCGGTATTGTTGCTGACAATAGACCAAAACAATACGCTCGTAGTGGCCGTAGTGGTCAGGCGGCATCATCGGCCCGTGTTTTTTCGAAAATGAGCAAGGAAACGCCGTCACCGTAAATTTTCAGCGCTACCAAACCATGATAACCGATTTTTTGTGGCCACAATTGGATAATGTTGACATCAGTGACCTTTGGTTTCAGCAAGACGGCGCCACGAGCCACACATCCGGCCGAACAATTCAGTTATTGCATGATAAATTTCTCGGTCTCGTAATTTCTCGATTTGGCGATGTTTATTGGCCGTTCTTGTGATTTAACGCCGCTGGATTATTTTCTCTGGGGCCATTTGAAAGACCGGGTTTACGTGAACAAACCACAAACAACTGACGCTTTAAAAGATGAAATTCGGCGCTGCATTGACGAGATAAACGAAGCTTTGTTGCAAAATGTGGTTCAAAATTTTGGGAAAAGAGCGGACGTCTGCCGACGTGCTAGAGGTGGACATTTGCCCGACATCATATTCCATTATTAATTCCCATACTTATTTTTTCCCCTACTTTTATAAAAAAGTGTGTTTTTAAGCCAATTTACTCCCTAACCTCAAATTTTCCCACCCGATATATAAAAAACCACGTGAAGTGAAAAATGCTCACGCGACTCCAAGATTACGAGAGCAGTGCGGCCGAGTTCCGGAGTATCAACGACGAGCACGGGTGGTCTTTCGAACCACCACAAGTGTCATCGCCGATATCAAAATCCATTACAGTGCGGAAAAACGCCACCTGTCACATCGCAACAACGGTTGGTTGCACAAACAACGCTCGGTCCGGTTACCCTTCTCGTATAATCAAAATCGCGGACGAGAAACAACGAAGTTCCGATGTACATCTGAAATATGCGAACAATCCCCACGTTACCAGTGCTCAACTACAGTCTCATCAAAATTACTCTTTGAATAATGATAAGAGTCGCATCAAAATGACTCTTTGAATAATGATAGGTTTGTATCGCAGCAGCATGACACTTATCTTCTTTATGTTGCAGAGTTACCTCAAAATGTTCCCAACACATGTCAAGTGTTCGTGACTCAGCCACCGAATACGATTTCGTCACAGTATGTTGCTGCGTTTCCGCAACAACAACATGATCCACAAACACATTATCCCCCCATTGCCATCGATGTCAACTCGAGCTGTAACATTCGTGCATCACGATGCAAATGTAGCCCGTATGTCTACTACACAATTAAAACACGTTTACCTAACAGTTTTTGTGTCCACTGTAATCCATCATTACCCAACGATGAACCACGCGGTATCACTTCCGATGCCAACGTAAAATCGGAGCGGCGCGCAACAACTCCCGATCATAAACGATTATCGCATGGCCACAAATGATCAACCTTCTATGGCAAATGGATCGCAGCCTTCAACGCAAAATATGAACAACTTAAACGCAGGCAATCCGACAACTTTGCCATCGAATACGTGGAATGTTCCACCGACACACGAGCAAACACCAATGCTACAGTACACGGCAGGACGAAATGTTGCGAATGCATTCTCAAATGTACGAGACATCAGTGCGTTGTTACCTGTTTTTAACCCTATGTCGAATACGTCGCTTAGCTCGCTACAGTACATTAAACGTGATGAGACTCTTAATTATTTAAATAATATTTTTTGGTTTTAATAGTGGAATCACTAGTGGAATTAAAAGTGATTTTTACTATTGCAATTTATTGTTAAAACTTCAAAGTTTTATAAATTTACACTTTTCTAAAGGGAATCAATTTACAAAATTTAGAAGTGAATTAATTAATTTTATAATAGATTTTATAAAATTATGACAATTTGTATCTTTAAATTGGATATAAAAAAAACATATATATACTATTGGATAAAAAAAAAACATATATATATACTATACTTCAAAATAATAGAGGACGAATAAAAGATTTTGTCTTCGAGGAATTCCAGTTCCCTAAAATTATAAAAGACACATCATTAAATGACCCGTCATTTAATGTGTCCAATTTATCAATTGTTGGTTTAAAAAATATATATTTTTCCCTTGTAATTACGAACGATGCTTGGAAAAGCATGAAACCCACTGAACGGACATACGCTAATCGCAAGTACTATTTACTTACACCGGGCAAATGGACGGACTAGCACTAAAAATTTGGGAGCAAAAAAAAACTGCCATGTGCCTTTACTTTTAAAAATGCAAAAATATTCAAAAGCAACGATTCCAAATATTATGCCAAATTTTTTGGAAAGTGTTCGGAATGCAAGGCAAAATTATACGGATATTTGTGTAAAAAGCCAGTAAAAAATTAAGACATAATCTTTCAATTTGTTCTAAAAAATTTTGTCGATAGTTTCTTCCATAAAAAGAAACGACAGTTAAAAGGGAATTTAAGATTGAAAGTCGCTTCCCAATTGTCCCAAAGGCAAGATGCTGGCGTTTGGAGGGCAGTTGAGGCGAAAGGTTTAATGAATGCTGGTGACCCTTCCCCGCCAAAGTAATATAACGCGAGCGTGCTTAGGACAGCTAAGAAGGAGGAGTTGGACCGTCGTCTTGAACTAAAGCACAGCAATCAAATTTTTAATTTAAATATCGCTAAATACGAAGCGTTAGCGGGAATTATACGAAGCATCGGCCTGGATCCTTTTTTTGTACTTACTGGACCCAGGAGCAGAAAGCTATATACAAAAATAGTATTAAAAAGGACGTAAATAGTTTTTTAGCTATCGATGCAACAGGAAGCTTTGCCAAGAAGCTGAAGTTAATAAACAATCACAAGAGCCCACATACCTTTTTGTACCAACGTGTCCTTTCGACTGCATTAAATAGCTGCCTGGCGTTCCAGATGGTGTCTACCAGACAAGATGCAGCCACAATTACGTATTTTTTTCTACAAATTTTAGAGCTATTCTGAGCTCTAAAAAATTTCCTTTTTTTTTAATTTTTTCTTTAAATAATTTTTTTTTCTCAAAATTTTGAACATTTTTTTAGAGTTCTGAGCTAATGAACTCTAACTCTTTTTTTTTTCTAACTCTTTAGCTGAAAAATTTCTCAATTTTTGAACTCTTTCTAATAGTTCTGAAGATTTCGTTTAGTAACCTGATATCCTAAAACCAATATTTTCATAGTTCTCTCCGTTTTTGTGAAATTTTTTTTTAAAAGTCATGATTTTCACCGTTAGTTCGCCAGAACTCTTTTTCAAGTTTATGTGTATCTGATTATATACGGCAAAGCTATTCAGAACTCTAAAAAAAATCATTTTTTTTTTTTGCTCAAAATTTCGAAAATTTTTTTAAAGTTCTGAGAAGCTTTCCAATAGTTCTGAAGAATTCGTTTAGTAACTTCACATCCGAAAACCAATTTTAAAGTTACAATTTTAAAATTTTAAAGGTTTTGTGAAATTTTTTGTTTAGAAACTCGATTTTAGCCGTTAGTTTGGCGGAACTGATTTTTAAGTTGATGTGTATCTAAATATATTCAGAAAAGCTATTCAGATTTATGAATTAAAAAAAATTTTTAGAGTTCCGGATAACCCCCCAATAGTTCTAAAAAAAAATGCACTACAGTATGTATCTATTCCATACTGGTTACATTTTATGCCGGATTTTCTAATTTTTATATCGTGAAGTTAGCACCCCAAAATGTGAAAGCAATTTTTTTGGTAAATTTGGAAGAACTATTTCCAAAACTATTCAAGATCGCCAGAACTATTTGGGGTGCATCCAGAACTCTAAAAAATTTATTTTTTTTTTAAAAGTACTTTTAAAAATTTTTTTTTTAAATTTCGAAAAGGTTTTTTAGAGTTCTGAATAGCCCCTCAATAGTTCTACAAAAAATTGTACTACACTATACCTCTATCTCGTAAAACTTTAAATTTATGACCGATTTTCTGATTTCAAATCGTGAAGTTAGCACCTCAAACTTTGGAAGCCATTTTTTGGGTGGATTTGGCAGAACTATTTCCAAAACTGGTAGAGAACTCCGGAACTATTCCGGCTACATCCAGAACTCTCAAAAAAAAATGCACTTTTTGAAAAATGTGGTGCCAACTTCACACACACGAATGTGAGATTACTGACGACAGCACGCTATGCTTATCGAGGGACAATAAAGTTTATGTTCGCCCCACGCTTCTTACAACAACTTTAACTGAATGTGTTGATATTAATAATTTGGACGTGGGCTACAACTCATTTAACTTTTTCAAATTTGAAAAAAAACTTCAATTGCAATGGTTGAAGAGATTTCTCTGGCTAGTTTTCACTCAGGTTCAAGGACAAGGAGTCTTGTGCAAATATTGCGCCCTTTTTTGCGCTGGAAAGGCATCTCGTAAAAATTTATTTTCTCTTGTGACACAGCCTTTCAACAGTTGGAAGGACGCAATTGAGGTATTCAATCATCATTTAAAATGTAAATATCATGAATCTAACGTGATTTATGGAGAAAATTTGACAGAAGTCTGGTCAGGATCTATGCCGGAAAAAAAAACATGTTTACAGAGTCCAAAAACGGTTCTTGCTTATGCCCAATGTTCTTAAATATAATGTCTTATTGAGCAGACATGTTAAATATTTTAGCTAGTCCTCCACCATTGTTTCGTGGTCACTTAGATGATGACCATCGTTCACTCATTTTATTATACATAATAATCTAATCTACAAATTCACTTATGTAGCTTGACAAAGTCAAAGTCAGCAAAACATATATTTAATAGAATGTAAGATTTACCACATGTATTTGAAGCTCTCAATAAAGTTTACTTACTTACTCACAGAGCGGCGATAGTGTGTGGTACGTCGACTCAGGCCGGGGATGCCAAGTCTTGGGGAATTCCCCGATTTGTGTGGAATTTTTGTATCGGTTATGAATCGGGGAAGGGACTGTTTTTATTGGTAAATTTATTATGGAATTTATTATGGGAAATTAAAAAATATAAAAATGCTCAATGAAAATCTATTACATGACCATTTAAATAATACAACCCTGTTTATAAAACATTCGTGACATTTTTTGCAACCCTGAAGGCGATTATCGATCACAACGAATTGTGAAAGTGCATATCTAATCGCTGCTTTTCATTGTTCCGGCACTTGTCAGTCCTTGGAATTTTTGTATGTATTCCCAAATTGTCAAGTCATGATAAATATAATAAAATTCAAATAAAATTTATAATTTTAGGAAATGCCATGTTATTAAACAATTTGGGAGAAGGACGTCAGCTTTAAAAATTGGCTGAGACCAAGTAAGCGAAGCAAGGAATATTATTATTGTGTAAGGACTAGTACGGCACTAGTCCATACAAAACGTGCAACTTACACCTTATAAACACAATCTCTGGGTGTAACCCTGGGTTCAATCGAAGAACAAAATTAGTGCAACCCAAAAGAAAACACCGCCATTTGTAGCACAAGGAAGAAGAAGAAACGATGATTGTCGTTCTTTTGGATTTGAACCATCGTCGAAGGCAGACGTGTAGCGCAGTGAGTTTGTATAACCTAACGTGGTAATTTTCCTTCCTTTTTTTTGCAAGTACAACTATAAAGCAACGAGGCGGTGTCTCGAGGAAAAAACCTCGTTCCCGTGGCAAGTTTTGCAAATGCAGGAATATAAACTAGAACAAGTAAGATTGATTATAATTTGGACATTTATATGAATCTGATAAATATAATCTTTGTTAAACTAAGTTAAATGCAGCGCAAATAAAGCTACTTTTGCTAAATATATTTTGTTGGATTGCGTTTTAACAGTAAATTAGGGAAGTTCCGTTGGTCTAGGACCATAGTGCGCGTGATCCTTGAACGAATTTTTTCCCCTTTTCCTTTTCTCTCCATAAAAGTCAAATACACCAGGTCCGAGTGCTTTTTCAGGCTGACGACTACGTCTACGCGTCGCGGTTAATTCCTGCTAGAAACCTGGTTACTCGTAATTTTCAGGCTGACGGACCTTTTCAGGTCTTCGGACCTTGGACACTGACGGCTTACCCAGGCCAAGAAGGCTCGTCACAATTGTTTTATCTGTAATATGTATGGAAAGGCGCACCTTTCTAACTTGAGAAGGCATGCTGAATCTCAGACTCACAAACGAAATTCTAAGGCATTAGCTCAACAAAGCCATATATCATTTGTAAACTCATCCCATCACGAAAACGTAAAAGAAGTTGAGCTACATATAGCAGCTTTCATAGCACAATTTAATCTGCCATTTCAATTGGCGGAAGATTTGTGTGAGCTAATTACAAAACTAAACAAAGATTCCAGTTCGACTGTGGATGCAATTACATTAGGCCGAACAAAGGCATCAATGCTGATAAAAAATTTTCTTGGGGCACAAATAAAAGAAACAGTGATAGAAAAAATGATGTAAAAGATGATGAAAAAAGATGTAAATTCTCAATCCTTCTAAACGAAAGCACAGACAAATTTAATAAAAACAGCCTAGCCGGAGTTGTACGCTTTGCAAATGAGAGGTTAAGAATAGCTCATGCGACTAATGCATAATTATTTTTCTCATAGCCCAAAGCGCGCAATTGAATTAGAAGCATTTCAAGAACTCTGGGGCGTTAACCAACTCAAGTTAATACATACATACATCCATCACTAACGCGTTGGCTGGCATTAAAAGAATGTGCTGAAAGAATTAATAGTCGGTGAAAGGCTTTGCGAAGTTATTTCAGAACAGAAGCAGAGTTCTCACCAAATTTAACGAACAAAACCATTAATCAGTACCTCCAAGATCCACGAACTCAATTATATCTCCAATTTTTAGAATACGTCTTACCTTTTTTCACAAATCTGAAAATATCTACAAATGATTTACAAAAAAAGTACAAAATACA
The DNA here is from genome assembly GCA_949752815.1 of Conops quadrifasciatus. Classification (NCBI taxonomy): domain Eukaryota; kingdom Metazoa; phylum Arthropoda; class Insecta; order Diptera; family Conopidae; genus Conops; species Conops quadrifasciatus. Next base: position 19,894,100 of record OX457079.1, read on the forward strand.
AGCAAATGATCAGCTGTTGCTTTCGAAAGGGAGAGTGACAGAGCATAACGAACGAGCGGATGTCGAGAGCGTAGGCGTCATATAGTGATTCCATAACGCGGTTTTGGTTTAGGTTTTGAACACTGATCTCGACTGTCTCCCAACTGTCAAGTTTTTTCATACATAAAATGTTTTTATATTGACAAACATCTACAGATCTGTATTGCCATCAATAAAAATAAATAGATAAATTTCACACATGCTGCTGAAAATTACTGATTTTGTTGAATTAACACACAGTGGCTACTACACACAAGTCTACTGAAGTAGATTTAACAGTGGTTTTAATGCGAAAATTATTTTTGCCTTAAAAGCAAAACCGTTTTATGGAAACACCATACTGGAATGGTGTTTTTCCGTTTATACTGAATGTGAACAAACGGAAAATTGCAAATGTTCGAAATGTCGAATATGTACCGAGCATCTGTGGAAACCTTTTATCAGTGCGGCAAGTAACACAGTAAAATAAAAAAGTTGTGTTCGAAGGTAATGTGTGTAAGATTTTTAACCCGAATGCAGAAAATGATTTGTATAATATAGACTGCGAAAAGATTCCAATTGGAAGAGCAATGTCAGCGATTGACAGCTTTCAGCTTTGGCATTATAGGTTGGCACAAATTTGCTAAGAAAGGAGGAAACTACCAAAGTCAAGAAGAAATGTGGACTAGTGTAAAACCAATTTAAAGCATTTATGAATGGTACACATCAATGCAATGGTACACATATCGAACAAAATCGTTTGAAGCTTAATGCTAAATCAGATGAGTGTTTTTTGTAGGGTATGTATCACTGTACAAAAGCATATCGGCTTTACCGAAAATCTGTTTACACGTTTATTGTCAGTCGTGATGTTGCTTTTTTAGAAAATACAAGCGATTTGACCAAGCCTTCAGAAGGTTTGATTGTTGATATTAGCGAAGAAAATGAGGCTTGTAACATTGACAATTCAGGCCATAAATTCGAAATGGGTATTTAAAATTAAGTGCGATGTTTATGGTGGGCCTGTATGGTATAAAGCAAAAATTAATAATCTTAAGGGTTATTCGCAGAAATGGGGCATTGATTATTCGGAAACTGTTTCACCGGTGGTCAGATATAACTCACTACATTTCTTGTTTGCCATGGGGCCAAAATATGATTTTTCGGCGCTATTCTGGTTAAGTTCTGGTAACACGTGTCAGTCGTAACAAATATGTTATAATTATTCTCATTCGAATTTGTTATATATTCCGGTTAAACTATGAAAACTAGAAAGCTCTTTATATTCCAGCGGCGGTGAATAAGAATTTCTATATAAAAACATACTTGTCGAAGTACAAGCAAACAGGTGTCAAAATTAAGAATATAAAAAACGAAATAAATAACGGAAGTTGGCAACACAATATTTGAACTAGTCGATTTGGTCAACTCTAAGGCCGTACTTACACAGGGGACATATGTATGTCCCTAGTAACGTCAGATTTGTTGTTGTTTCCCCAGCAAAATGACGAAATGAACTGTGGACTTTGCAAAAATGAATCTGTCCCTTGTGAAACATTTGTGTCCCTTGTTATTTACTCGGGACACCAGAAAGTGGGTTGTCGTATCGATAAAAAAAATATTATGGTTGAAATCAGGAATGCATTCGTATTATATTTACAGAAGAGTATTAAAAATTTTACGAAAGGTTTGTTCGATAACATGTTTTCGATTTTTTTTGCTACAAGTTTTCTGACAAAACTTTTATTATACATACATATACATATTACAATCACACATTCTTCTATTTTGTAAAAAAAATTTTCGATGGCTTGTGAACTCAAATTCTGTGTTTAAAAATTTTTATGATTTCACTGCGTTCTATTAGAAAAGTAAACGAACAGACCAAATAATGGGTTGGTAACGAAATCCCGAAAGACAAAATCCCGAACGACAAAATCCCGAACGACAAAATCCCGAACGACAAAATCCCGAAATGACAAAATCCCGAAACGACAAAATCCCGAAATAACAAAATCCCGAAATTACAAAACTAGTTTTTCGGTATTCTCCATCTTCTTGAACATTTTAAAACCACTAGCAAACAATTCCAAGAAAGTAATAAAAAATTACTCTTATTTTACTTCTTTAAAATTATTATTAAAAAATAAAAAAAAACATTATTAAAAAAATTTTAGCAGAGCCCTCTCGGAGGCTCTGAGGTGAGGTGATGTGAGGTTTTTTGCAGACAGGTTTTTCCGCGTATTTGCAGCCTTCGGCTGCGGCAGGGATCATAACCCTCAATCAGCAGAATCCTCACGGTCATGTGAAGTTTTTTGCATACAAGTTTTTTCGCGTATTGGCGGCCTTCGGCCGCGGCAGGGATCATAACCGTCAATCAGCAGAATCCTCACGGTCATGTGAAGTTTTTTGCATTCAGGTTTTTTCGCGTATTAGCGGCCTTCGGCCGCGGCAGGGATCATAACCCTCAATCAGCAGAATCCTCACGGTCATGTGAAGTTTTTGCATACAGGTTTTTCCGCGTATTGGCGGCCTTCGGCCGCGGCAGAGATCATAACCCTCAATCAGTAGAATCCTCACGGTCATGTGAAGTTTTTTGCATATTGTAGATTATAACCTTCAGACAACAAAATTCTCTCGATATTACAACTTTGCTTTTCTGCCATTGTAAAGAAAGGCAAGTAGGCGCGTACTTCGCTTCGGAAAAAATTTTGACTTAAATGTCATTTCTTCATTAATTTAAATTTTATTTCGTGATTTTCGGGATTTCTCATTTCGGTATTAAAAATTTTTCGGGATTTTGTCGTTTCGGGATTTTGTCGCATCGGGATTTTGTCGTTTCGGGATTTTAAAATTTTTCGGGATTTTGTCGTTTCGGGATTTTGTAATTCGGGATTTTGACTGTCTCCCCAAATAATAATAGTAAAGTAATTTTTAGAAAAGACTTTTCAATGAACAAAAGACCAAACGGAAATATTGATAAACGCCCTACAAAACGAAAGATCTCTCTGGGACACAAGATATCCCAAGTACCACGCCAGCTGCGCCAAAGAAGCTGCCCTACATAAAATTGTAAAAAAATGAAAAATAGATGCCTCTGAAGGCAGTGTGAGGGAAATAAGGACCAAAATACATTCGTATTGCCAATTTGTGTACATATATGCCGAATTAGTAAATGTAATGAAACCTTGATAGGGTTTGGCGGAGAAAAATAGCAATGTCGCGAAGTCATGTCCGGTTACGGCAACAATTGATGGCAAGGAGTATGAGTGTTTAGAACCAAGATATTTACGGTGGCATTGCTGTCAAAATGTTTCTACAGGGACATTTTTATGTTTACAAGTCACTCACCTGCAGTGTCATTCACCTGCTATTTCGGCCGTGGCTATTCATCTCCAATTACAAGCGTGCACTCAACTGCCGCGGCTCTGACTTGTAAACATAAGCCAATCCATGGCTTCCATTCCATTTCATTAATTTCATTTCCACTTCATGTTGTTTGAATTATTATTTCCTTCTGTTGTTATAAATATGCGTAAGAATCAATAAACAATGTCATTTCAGAACCAGAAATAAAACCGTGTATTCTTTCATATTCACAGATAGTTTAGTAACTAATCAGTATTCTCCATTGTCCAAAATTATAAAAAGGACTCTGCAAGTAGACAACGGAGCACGAATTACATCGAAGAGCGTATAAAACGCTTTAAGGAATTTGTGGGCCATTTTAAAGCAACGGATGCCAAAACCAAATCGTTGCCCTAGTCGCCATATGACCACAACTACTTTCCCAAAAGTTTTTATACAGAAGTCATGGCTGTGGCAACACAATATAAAGCTGAATTCGAAGCTGCACTTCTACCTCTACACCAAGAGGCATCAGAAGAAACATTAGGTTACCCATCAATCGTTTCGACGGGAGATTGGAAAAAACAAGAAATCTGCAAACAAACAAGAAATGCAGAAAAAAAGATCATTGACAAAATCTTTGGTTTGTTAACAAGACAATCCGCATCATTAGTAGCTCTGCTCAAAATGTGCGAGAGATTAAAGGTCGACACAGTGGAACATCCACGACAGTACTACCAGGTGAACATGGACACCTTAAAACAATTAGGGCAAAACAGGCATCAAGCAAATACTCTTAATCGTAATAGTTTTGAAGCCTGCGGAGATCCAGTTTTTGAGGGCTACGATGATTTAGAATTTAATGACATAGATGACCAAGTTCATCAAATATTGGTGCATTTATCAGTAAAGGCGGATAAAGATCCAATACCGACAACATCTGAAGCCAAATTCTATAAAAAGCTGCCTTCACTTGGGTACACGCAGGCAGGTCAGAGTCTTTACAAAGAGGTGGATATAAAGAAAAAAACTTAGCAAAACAAGAAATAAGCGAAATAATACGATGGATTGAAGAGAACCCCAAATTGACTCTAAATATTCTTAAAGAAAAATTACAACAAAACTTCCATAAGCAAGCAAGCATTTCGACGGTAGCAAATTATTTGGACGGTAGAACTTTGAAAATAAAAAACGTCCATAGCCAGCCATGCACTATGAATGCAACGGAAAATAAGCAGAAAAGGGCAGATTTTGTAAGATCGTTGAATGCCTTTATTCAACAAGGCAAGCAAATCATATATATAGATGAAACAAATTTCAATCTTTTTTGTCGTCGAATCCGGGGTCACTCACGAGCGGGTACAAGAGCAATTCAAATTCTTCCCGCTGCTAGGGAACCCAATATTCATCTGATTGGAGCGATATATGCCTATGGGGTGCTGTGTATGCAGCACAAGTACTCACGTACGAGTCGAAAGTAAATTTAGACTCATTCACGAACCAAAGATAAGCCTTCAGGCGGATACTGATTTTTATTTCGATAGAAACTTTGCATGCAATTGCAACATTCGGAGGTTACACTCTCGTAAGTTTATCCATTCATCATTATTTTCAGTGTAGTTCTTTAAAAGTGACGGTTTGCAAAAATCCAGAAGATATCTAAATAAAGGTTTACACATCGAGCGAGCAGGTAGCGTTGTTCTGATTAGTTCGTATCTCTTCCGTCAATGGAAAGCAGGTAGCAGAATTTGATTTCCCTAATTACTAAAACTGTGGTTTCAAAATAACGTTTCCACTTTGTATATTTATTTATTCATTTTCTTATTTTTGCTTCTTTTCTTAATAGAGTTAAGGGCTGATTATGCTCGCTTACGCTGAGCTTTCAGAAGTGTCAAACCCATTTGAATACATGGGTGCGTGTGTGTATGCGCGATAGCTTAGGATAGCTTAGTCCGACTCTCCGACTTTCTCAAAAATATCAAAATTATTTTGATATTTTTCCTAAGCCATAGAGAATGACAACTGAAATTGACAATTTATTGCGCTTATAAGATAGCCAAATCTTAAAAAGTTTTAACTTTGTTTGTTAAGAAGAGCATAGGATTCAATTAAAATTAGTGGGTTAATTGAAATCAACATGCTAGCGATTTCTTTGAATCATTTAAGCATTTGAAGAAATGCTAGCGCTGGCATGATATCGGACCTTATAAGTTCGTAGAAAAGATCGTAAAACGACATTGTAACAATGTCAACAACAGTATACGCTACTGTGGCGGTCCTTATCGGGGGAGCGCTAAAGTATTTGCTACGCTGGCTATTTTGGCATTCCCTTTGGGATATGCTTTCGTAGCCAGCCGAGACTAGAAAAGAAAAGCCTTCGCTATCGCGGCATCGGGCGTCCAAAGTTAGTTGATACAAGTTAGTCGCCACACTCGGATCAATCTCGCCAATATCGGTTAAAATCATCGCTAACTCCAATTTGTAACTTTTCAATTGTAAATATATACTTGTACATTTAAGTTCTTAAAACTACAATAAAACCATCACACTCAACAAAAGTAGAAGCTTACTTTATTCGTACGGTGTGATAGAAAGTGCGGCTCAATAGACATCCACAACATCCGCACAACACGAAACGAGCGCGCAACAACAACAACAGTAGCCACCGACAAACTAATAAGTTTCATTTTCAATTATTAAACAAATTATAATCACTCCTTAAGTAGCAGTCAATAAACACCGGTAATCGGTGTAAAATCTTTTAAAAAATAAAATAATATTTTATTAATTTGTATAATACGTACATAATCTAGCCAGAATATGGCTGTAGCTTTTGATATATTTACGAGGACAATAATATATTTCGACACATTGATTTTAATTTTATTGACTTTTGTAGCCCTGGAATACCAAAACCGATGGAAACTTTTGCGGGAGCGCTTCTGCAAGAAAGTCAGAAAGCAAAACGAGCCATCAGGAAGTAGCGAGTGCTGGAGGGAGACGTGGCAATATTTCGATAGCATGACGTTTATTAAAGACAGCATTATCTTCCGACGATAAGATTTATTTAAATTTGGAAATTTTGCAGCAACGGCTGGAAAGCAGCTTATGCAGAATGGATCATGGATTATGCGGAATGGAAGAGGAAGGCAATGGATCATCTTTTAAATGACGTTCTGGAGGACTTAAAATACGCATTTCTCCTCGAAACACTACAACGGCTTACGGCAATGAAAGCGGAAGCCAGACTCTGAATTATTTTTAATCATTGATTTGATTTTAGTTAAAGCATTGAAGTCTATTTATTTGGGAACCTATAGGAAATATGCGATTGCACTTTTATGTGCCAATTTTAGATATAGTTAACTCACTGATTTGATTTTAGTTAAAGCATTGAAGTCTATTTATTTTGTGAACTAAATCACATATTTATTGCATTTTTATGTGCCAATTTTAGGTTTAGTTAAAGCATTGAAGTCTACTGATTTTGTGATGTATAGGAAATATGTGATTGATTTTTTAAACCATAATTTATAATAAAATGCGATCGAACTTTTTTGCCAAAAATTATTTCGGGTTTTATTTTAATATCTAGAATAAAAGCACGAAAAAACAGCTACAGAATTTATTGACTGCACAGGAATCTTGCCAACTTCTCCCTTATTTCAAAGGACATATTGACCACAGTGGTTTCTATTTTCCGAGGAGCGTAACGTCGGCAACACGTCTTCTATTTCGCTTCGCCACAATCCATCGTGTAGTACACATTCACTATTTTCCCAATCAACGTACATAATTCGCTTGGCAGTAAACTGCCATTAATTCATTGTGTAGCATAATGTAATTATGCAACCAGGTCCGTACCCACAAATAGTTTTGGTGGGTCCAAATATATTACATAAATTTTTCTATTACGAAAATTTTTGTTATTTTATGATAACATTTATTTTATAATGAAATTATAACATTTATTTTATAATGAAATTATATCATTTATTTTATAATGAAATTGTTATAATAAAAAATTTAGACTTCTCAAGCGAAGTTGTTTTGTACTTCCTTCGTATCAATTTTAACATTTCGATGAACAGTCATTAGTGCCAATCCCGTAAGCCGCTTTTGGCGAAACAAGAGTTTCTCTGGAATGTTTTCAGCCTTTAAAGTGTTGAAAATAGCCGCTTCAAATAATTACAAGGGTTAGGTCGACCTGACTAAAGTCCTGAATAAAGTAAGGTTTAACTTAAAGATTGTCAAGATAAAGATAAAGATAAAAATAAAGATTTTTGAAAAAATAAAGAAGACTGCTTTTAACCTGCAGCAGTAACCTCAAAAGAAATAGTCGTGTCGCGATGATTGCGTTGCGTTTCAAATTTTTGTGAGGCAATAAGCCTATGTAATATTTTCTTGAAAATTAAGTGGAAAGACCAGTAAAACTGGTGAAGCGAGTAAGGAGTCTGGGAACGAAATATAGAGGAAATATAGACGAGGTTCCGTAGAAAATAAAAAAAGGAGGCCGTAAAAATGTGTGGATTGTTTTGGAGACGGTTGTGGCTCGTCATCCTCGTTATTGAGTCGCTTTTGTTGGACGCTGTTCCTGTGTGGCGCTCAACGGTGAGGTCAAGTAATTGGTGACTCGGCCGCTGAATATATAACGCCTCTGGCAGTAACCACGGGCGGCACGACAAGTTGGGGAGCGGAGAACAATTGCGTTAGAAGTTATATTTTCTCCACACAAGTTGTTCACCTTATGTTTCCAGGTTTTCTGGCATGCGATCGTAAGAAATAGCACGCGAGTCGTGAGCAGAAGGAGCAACGCGCTGCTGAGGCGCCGACGGATCTGTATTAGTATTTAGGCGGAGAAGTATGTTTTTTTGTCGATTTAAATCAATTTAAATAGTAGTTGTTAGTTTTTTTGGCATGCTTAGGAATTATGGTATTTTTTATGTCCCTTAGAGAGCACTGTCAGGCAGTTTTACTGGAAGAATGATTTTTCATAAGCTTTCAATAAACTTATAAAAATACAAATTTCCAAACTTGTTACAAAAATTAATATTTTGAAAGTTATAATTAAATATATGAATGTTTATTTGCTGGTAAATTTTTTTAAAAATAATTTCCTTCGATTGTCAAATTTCATTCAGTTTAATTTATTGTTTCAATAAAAATGTGAAAGAGGTAAAAATTAAGGAATATAAAACAATTTTAAATAAAAATGAAAATTATAAAACGAAATTGAGGTCAGTATAATACAAGTTTTTATTGTAAAAAGAAAATTACTGTAGCACCATAGGTTAGGTTGGGTTAGGTTTAGTGTTGGGTTACTACGGCAGCTGGCAATAACCGGCCGCTGCCGTAGTGCCATGGTGTAGTACCAAATACCGTTTCAGCTTTAGTAATGAGCAAAAGAATCAAAGTCTCGAAATCCATAAGAACAGGAAGCAATGAAATTGTGGAGCTGTTATTAAAAGAATCGAAATCTAGCATTGATTACGATGGAAATTCTTCCAGAAGAAGCATAGGTGTAGATATACTATGTAATGAGGGCATGGCATTGATTTAGAGTTTGATCAAACTCTAAAGAAAGACTAATTTTCGTCGTCTGAAAGCAGCAGTAGGGAATGTCATCGTAGCTTTAACGCTGACATAAATGTTAACACAAGACAGATGTTGGAGAGGTAAAGCATTAAGCACAACGTATCTAATGCACCAGTTAATGATCTCCTTGGAATTTTAAGTAAAAGTATCCCAGGACTACCACTAGATGCTCGGACACTTAAAGAAACTCCAAATGATGGACAAATTTTTGCAAATAAATGGTGGGGATTACATTTACTATGGATTAAAGGACTGTCTAACTGATTTTTTCGTTTATTGTAGGTATTTTTGGTGGATTAAAATCTAAATTGCTTTAGAGCTGTTACAGGTATAGGTAGGTTTTGCAGGTTTAGTTAGGTGTAGGTGCAAGTGCAAGTGTAGGTGTGATAAAAACTTCATTAAACTCTGGGATAAAAATAAGAAAAAATAATTTATCTTTAGATTCAAATAAAATTGAGGCTTTAAATTCACATTTAGTAAAACTAAAAAGTTAAATTCCCCGTAAATTTTGCAGAAAGCCTAGAAATCTTCGCAAACTTTAAGGTTAAGGCAACAAAATTAAGGCAATTTTTACTATATAAAGGTCCAGTTGTTTTAAAAGATATACATGATCAAGATCGATACATACACTTTTTGCAACTTTCTAAGCTATACGTATTTTGTTACATGTGGAAGGTTTTAAAAAAAATAATACCTGTGCTAAGAAGCTTCTCCAAAATTTTGTGCGGAAAATGCCTCTATTGTATAATGAATCTATGCTTTTATGTAACTTTCACTGTTTGTGAATACACATTATTCACAATTGTTATTCACATTAGTCACAATGATATACACATATCAACCACAGCTTGAGAGTTTAGATCACTAGAGACCTGCAACGCATTTAAATTTGAGAATTGCTTGAGCCACCTAAAATTCAATTATACAATAGAAATTGAATTTATCAATACAAATTGTAGAAAAAAGTATACACTCAGAAAATGTTATGGAGATTGTTAATCAACTTGCATTGTGCATCTACCTTTCTATCCAATTGTATTTATTATAAACTGCCGCCAACTTCAAGGTTATTAGACATATTGGATTCTTCTTTGTACTTCACTTCCTGAATAAAGATCAATGAAATAAGTCGCACGCGTTCTTCTTATTCCTAACAAGGGTTATGGGCCCAGGCAGTTCTGAAGTCAAAAATTTTTCGCGTACGTTCGCATATTTCTAAATAAACCAGTTTGTTTTTCTATTTTTGATGATGGCTGGTTCAATAGCACAAATTGATAAGCTTAGTGCAGAAAACTATGACATTTGGTCGGTCCAAATGAAAAGTTTTCTAGTGATGCAAGATTTATGGTGTGCAATAGACTTAGTTCCATTGGATTCAGCTGAAGAAGCTGAGAAAAATGCTTGGAAAAGTGCTGATACTAAGTCGTTAGCTAGTATTCTTTTATGCATCAAGCCCTCTGAAATCTTGCATGTGAGAAACTGTGTAACTGCCAAAGAGGCTTGGAAAAAGTTAAAGAACATTTATCAAACGAAAGGGCCTGCCCGTAAAGTAAATTTATTTAAACAGTTGGTTAGATTTCGTTGTGAGAGTGGACGAAAGCTCGGTCCACAAATTAATAATTTTTTGTCGACCGTTGAAAGCTTAAAAGACATTGGTGTGGAAGTGCAAGAAGACATCCTATGCATAATGATCTTATGTGGATTACCGAAGGAAATGGAGAGCTTTGTAGTGGCCATCGAGAGTCGCGACGAATCGATAGTGGTGCATCATGTCATATATGTCGCGACAAAACAGCATTTGTTTTCTTAAAAGAGTATAATCAAGACATTGTTCTAGCGAGTGAAGAAAGACTCTCTGCAGAAGGCATAGGTAACATTGTTGTGAAGTTTTATAAAAAGAACATTGAATTAAAAGATGTGTTATATGTGCCAAAACTACATTCCAATTTGATATCGGTGACAAAAGCTATGTATGCCAAGTGTACAGTAATTTTTTCGAAAACTGAGGCCGTAGTGAAAAATAGTGAAAACAAAATTTTATTAAAAGCAAGGCTGCATGAAGGCATTTATATCGCGGAGTTGGATAAAAAGAATGAGCATGTTCTGCTCAGTTCTAATATTGGAAACGACATCAATAATAACTTTGAAGTATGGCATAAACGGTATGGTCATCTGAATGTACGTGATTTACAAAAATTATGTGATAAAAACATGGTGCGTGGTATAAATCTTCCGAAACTAAAAGAGTTTTCTTGTATAACTTGCGAACTTTGTAAAATTAATTCGAAGCCGTTTAAAACCTTTAACAATATTTTTAGTGAATCGGTATTAGATCTTATACACACTGATATTTGTGGACCAATGGCTACACCCGCAAAAGGAGGTGCCATTTATTTTATGACAATAATTGATGATTACTGACCATACATAAGCGTATATTTTTTAAAACGAAAATCGGAGGCATTAGACGCCATAAAAGATTTTATAGTAAAAGCTGAAAATATGACTGGAAAGAGATTAAAAGTAATTCGTAGTGATAACGGTCGCGAATATATTAACAAATAGTTTGAAAATTTTACAAATGAAAAAGGTATAAAACACCAAACGACGGTCGCGTATACACCTCAGCAAAACGGAGTTGCCGAACGAGCAAATCGAACTCTAGTAGAGATGTCACGTTGTATGCTTGTTACATCATCTCTTCATCAAAGTTCTTGGGCAGAAGCGGTAAATACAGCCGTGTATCTGAGTAATCGTGCACCGACTAATAAACTACAAGGCAAGACTCTTTATGAGCGCTGGTGTGGATACAAACCTTGCGTCTCTCACTTAAAAGTGTTTGGTTCTGATGCTGTTGTGCTAAATAAACGTCCTGGAAAATCAAAATTCGAACCGTGTGTCGCCAGTCAGTTATGATCGCTAGGGATGTCATATTTTACGAAAATTCCTATTCAGACCGTGTTAAAACATCAGATCCTGTTACTAATGATTCTGATAATTTTTATTTTAAAATGATTCCTTCAGCAAAATGCCATGAAAAACATAATGGAGACGCGGAATCAGTCATATTGATATTGTTTACGCCAGATGTGTTCACACGACACATCTGGTGATCCCTGTCTGCTCGTGGCAAACACCTCGTTTTGCAACGAGTAGACAACAACTAATTTCACCATCTCTAACACGCTCCTTGAGATTTGTTTCAGTTCTTAACTACACGTGTGAGCTAACCATCGGCGTGATATTTTTCCTTGCGAAACAGCAACAAAAATTATAATCTCCTACAGCAACACCAACAGCATCCACATCCCCATTCGCCATCCCAATCACAAAAGGACAACCACAACCGCAACATCAGCAGCATTAGCGTCGACACTCACTTCCTCAACAGGTGAGTTCCTAGATTTTCATCCCGTCCCTAACAAAATTCATTTTTTACTTTCATAAAACATTCGCAATTCGCAACTTGCGAATTGTGAACTTTAATTTACCACCACAGATAAACATTTGGTCCTAGTCGAGCCGGATATTATTCCGGTTCTAAAAGTGAATTTTGTTTCCCTATATTTTTTATTATTAATAATAATAATTAATAAAAGAACACTAACATTCTTTAAGTGTTGTTGAAGAGTTGTTCGTTCGTTCGGTTCGGCACGTTCGCGCCATTTTCACGCTCGTTTCTCTCTCTCTCTCTCTCTCTCTCTCTCTCTCTCTCTCTCTCACTCTCACACGGTTTTGCCGTTTATGTGCAAGTGTTTTTGGGCAAAACACTTGTACATAGAAACCGTAGAACCTTGAAATTTATTGCAAATTTCAAAAATTAAAAATTAATAATTAATTGATTGAATTATTAATTAAAAATTGAAAATTAATTTAATTAATTAAATAAAAAAATCATGCAGTGGAAATTTAAAAAATAATAATACGTGAAATAAAATAAAATTTTTTCTTTTTCTTAAAAATGTTGTAATAAATAAAACAAATTAAATACAAATAAAAACAACTGAAATTATTTAAAGGTTTTTTGAATTTATCTGAATTTCATTTCTTTTTCAGATTTTATTTAAGCTAATAATTTGTTAAATAAAATCTAATTTGTTAAGGATAAATATTGTTTTATTTTCACATCTCACTCCCTCTCTTTTTCCACTGGACCCCTCTCTCTCTCTCTTCACTTTTTTAATTCATTCTCAAGCGTTCCGGAAAATTCTCAACGATGGATCCACTCATGAGATTCACCGAAGCCACGGACACATTGGAGGAATTCGATGTAGAATATCGCGCAATCCTGGACAATGACCATACAACTTATACTCTGGACACTCATCTGGAGGAACTCAAGGTTGTTTGGGCCGATCTCAAGAAGGCATATACCTTGTGCCTGGAATATCTCATCACCTCTGTGGACCCCGACAATGAAGACACGGATCATACAGCAGATATTGTTGTGGTGAAAACGAAATATCGCCGCTGTTATAAGCTGTTTGTCAACTTCTCCGCAGACATCAACGAGCGTCAACATCTGCTGGCAGGCGACCACTCTCAACTCTCGGCCTCAGTTCCTGCCGCTCCAGTCGAGCCTCTCCTTGGTCACAATCTCAGTCTTCCACCGTGCGATACTGAGGTTTTCAATGGAGATTATAAGTCTTGGCCAACGTTTCGCGATATGTTTTCAGCGTTGTACATAAGGAACAATCGGCTCTCTTCGCTGACATAAATGTTAACACAAGACAGATGTTGGAGAGGTAAAGCATTAAGCACAACGTATCTAATGCACCAGTTAATGATCTCCTTGGAATTTTAAGTAAAAGTATCCCAGGACTACCACTAGATGCTCGGACACTTAAAAAAACTCCAAATGATGGACAAATTTTTGCAAATGAATGGTGGTGATTACATTTACTATGGACTAAAGGACTGCCTAACTGATTTTTTCGTTTATTGTAAGTATTTTTGGTGGATTAAAATCTAAATTGCTTTAGAGCTATTAAAGGTATAGGTAGGTGTTCACACCAAACGCCTTGTGGCACTGACTTCACTGTTCGCGATACGTGTGCTGCCGTCTTTATTTTTCACAACAGCTGACAACGACGTTTTGTTGGACTTCTTGTCTAGCTGACTAACTTCCGTCTTCTTGTCTTCTTGCTTTTGAGCTTTCAAAAACCACCTCGTGTTTTCTTAGTATTTTTTTTCGGCATTTGTATTTTGTTTTGACCACACGACTACCGAATAGTGAAGCCGTAGTTTAACTCAACAACTAATAATAATTGAATAATTGAAAACGTGAAACAGATATTGTTTGGAATCACCACAACCCCAGTTACAACCTAAACATTTTGGTCCTACGGAGCCGGATTAAGGCGATAAAAGTGAGTACGTTCCAGTCCAATAATTTTCAATTTCGCGTTTTTAATACTCGGCGTGTTCGCGTTATATATATACGCGTCACATACGTATATGTATACATATATGCCGGCATCTTTACGAAAATAAAATTTCGTGTTTCGCTTCATATTCGCGATTTTTCCAGTGCCGCGTTTTACTTTTCGGTTCGTTTAAATGCAGTTCAATTGAAATTCTGCATTTTGTCGCGTGTGACAGACGTTCGAAAAAGTTGTTCATTTCCATTGAATTTGCGAACCGCGTGGTCGCAACTTACTTTGCATATACTTTACAATTTATATACTCCAGTATATAAGAATTCGTTCGTCGCGCCTCGTAACGTACATACACACGAACTCATTTTTGTTCAAAGCGAACCGCGTGGTCGCCACTTGCATTGCATATACTGTGCAATTTATATACTTCAGTATATAAGAGTACTCGTGCTTCGCGCTTCGCGCCTTGTGTATACACACGATTACTCTGTTTTAGTTAAGCGAACTGCGTGTGTTTTGTTTTTGCCTTAACTCAAAGCTCGAGTATTTTCCCGCGCGTTTATTAATTCTTCTTCGAGAATAATAACGCATTTACGCTTTTTGCAAATTCGTGTTTCTCACAATTATAATTACCCAATTCTCGAGTTTCTTCTCGTGCGCTGAGTTAAGTTCTTTTTCGAGAATTTTAACTTGTTTTGCACAGAAACTGGAGAATTTCTCTCATGGGTGTTTGTAATTCTACTCAAATCTCGAGTACTCTCCCGGACGTCTAGTGGAAATTTCTTTTTCAAGAATTTCAACGAGTATACACAGAATTTGCAAGCTGCAAATTCTTTTTTTTGCAATTGTTTTTGGCAAAACAAAATTTACCCAAATCTCGAGTGTTCGCCCCAGTGGTTGTGTGTTTAAATATTTTTCGATATTTTCAACGCTCCACCCTATTTACCCTCAACTCGCTCAACCTCGTGTTAGTAGTGCAAAGCACAATCTACGTTTCTTATGCCCAAGAAGTCGCCAGCAAAACAGTCTCCCGCGAAAAATTCGCCGCCTAAGGCCCAACAAAGTGTCAGGATGTCTAAATTACAGACATTTATTCGCCTTGCCGACGGCTTAATTGAATTCGAAGCCAACTTCAATAGCATCCCGCGTAAAGAGCATTCAACTTTCTCCTTGAAAGTCCATAAAGGTGAATTGGAATACCAATGGACGCTCATCAAGGGCGCATTTGAGACTTTTTCGGCTGAAGAGCAGCCTGCAGAAGCAGGTGGAAATTTAGAAGCCATTAAAGCAAAACATCGTCAGTGCTATGCGACATTCGTCCGATGCGCAGCCAAAATCGACGAATTAAGGCACGTTCTCACCCAACCCGTTAGCACCCCTGGATCACGAGACGCTCAAATGGAGCAAACAGCTGTTGGCTACAGTATCACCTTACCCCCTTGCGACACCGAAGCTTTTCACGGTGATTATCTACTGTGGCCATCTTTTCGGGATATGTTCACTGCAATTTATATCCGAAACCCACGCATTTCCCCAGTTGAAAAACTTTTTCATCTAAACAAAAAGACAAAGGGCGAAGCGAAAGAAATCGTCCAGAAATCACCACTCACGAATGAGGGCTTTGCTCAAGCGTGGAAAAATCTTTGCGATCGTTACGAAAATAAGCGCGTGCTTGTAAACTCGCAACTCAAGATTTTATTCAACTTACCCGCTATCACGAAAGAGTCGGGAAGTGAGATTAAAACTCTGCAACGCGAAATTAACAACGCGTTGTCTGCACTTACCCTGCAAGGAATTGATACTTCAAGCTGGGATGCAATAATTGTGTTCCTATGTTCCACAAAACTCCCAGATACAACACTTTCCTTGTGGGAACACTCGATAAAAGAAAAATTTGCGCTGTCCAAGTGGGCAGAATTAGACTCTTTTCTCACGAGTCGTTTCCAAACCCTGGAAACCGTGCAAGATCTCAAAGCCACGCCCCCCCCTCACCCTAAAAAAGCGCCGAATTCATCCCAAACTCAAAGCACGTCTTCGAAACGCGTTAACACGTTCCAGCTTAACGTGTCCCACTTAAATTGCATTTTATGCCCTCAACAACAGCATAGTTTACGACTTTGCCAACGTTTCCAAAAATTGCCAATCAATAAAAGGATTGAATTGGTTCAAAAAAATGGCATTTGTTTCAACTGCCTGGCAACATCACACACCGCCAAAAACTGTACAAGTAAGTACAATTGTTCGACATGCAAAAGCAGACACCATACTCTTTTGCATCGCGAGAAGCCTTCGGCTCCCTCCTCGAGTTCTATCTCGAATCCTAGAATCTCGCGCCCAGAGCAACCTAGCACGTCTGCTCAAACTCTTTCTAACCCAATACAGTCCACTAGTTCCGCTCAAACTGAGCATCAAGTGTGTTTTGCTACCAGCCCAAAACGGATGCTATTAGGGACAGCCATGGTAAAGATTTGCCATCACGATATGGAATATATCGCCCGCGCTCTAATCGACCCAGGATCAGAGATATCCTTTATCTCTGAGCGCATTCAAAATCGTCTCAAGTTACCTTTGCAACTTGTGAGTGCACAAGTTTCCGGTCTTAACAAGACAGTTGCCGCAAAAGTAACTAAATCATGCGAATTCATGCTTAGTTCACCGCATGACCCTAACTTTCGAGTGCATGCTACAGCATTGGTGCTGTCCCACCTTACAGGTAATCTCCCCAACTTCACACTCGACAAGTTTAACCTTCATGATCTGCCCAATATTCAACTAGCCGACGTCAATTTCTATAAAAGCGATCAAATCGACGTCCTCATCGGTGCAGATTTATACCCATCCATCATGCTTGGAAACACATACCCAAATGTACTCAATACATTAATCGCTCAACAAACTGTATTTGGATGGATACTCACAGGTCCAATTCCAGTCTCAACCCCTTCAGTGTCAACCGTGCGAGTTTCTTTTTTCAATGAAATCTCAATCGAACGACAGTTCGAACGTTTTTGGGAGGTGGAGGAGCTTCCCAAGAAGCAGTTTGTATCCCCCTCAGAAAAATTTTGTGAAGAATTTTTCGAAAAAACTACTAGCAGAGACGAAAGTGGTCGTTATACTGTTAGCTTTCCCTTTAAAAGCAGTTTCCCTGACGACACCCCGTTAGGATTTTCACGTCAGATTGCAATGAAGCAATTTCTAAAATTGGAAGAAAGACTATCCAAAACTCCTCAACTCAAACAGCAATATGACTCCGTCATTAATGAGTATCTTGAGTTAGGCCACATGGAAAAGTCCACCCAACCCCAGCATGAATATCGTCCGAGCCATTATTACCTGCCTCATCATGCGGTAATAAAACCCGAGAGCACTACTACGAAAGTGCGCGTCGTGTTCAATGCATCAAGTCCAACATCTACTGGACTTAGCTTGAATGACGTTTTACACCCAGGCCCAATCTTGCAAAACGATTTAACATTGTTGATTTTACGATGGCGTTTCTTTAAATATGTTTTCAACGGTGACATCCAGAAGATGTATCGGCAAATTCTTGTCACGCAGGAACATACGCGATATCAGCGTATTCTCTTTCGAGATCCGAAAAGTAATGCAGTTTGTGACTATGAATTGAAAACAGTCACATTTGGTGTCAATTGTGCCCCGTTCCTAGCTATTCGAACACTTCTACAACTAGCACGTGATGTAAAAGTTCGATATCCTCGAGCATCACACATTTTGCAACATTCAATGTATGTTGACGATGCTCTTGTAGGAGCTCATGATGTTTCTTCAGCTATCGCATGTCGTGATGAACTTATCGCTGCCCTTGAATCCGCCGGATTTAGCTTGCGAAAGTGGACAGCCAATCACAAACCCATTTTGGCTGACTTACCAAAGCATCATTTGTTGTGCGAAGACTTTCTAAAGCTTGAAGACTCTAGCGCAGCTAAAATGTTAGGAATTCGCTGGAATGCAAAAAGTGACACTTTCTATTTTCACGTCGAACCCGTTGAAACCAAACCCATCTACTCGAAGCGAGAAATTCTCTCCACTATCGCTAAGCTCTTCGACCCAGCAGGTTGGTTAGCGCCCATCGTAGTAACAGCGAAAATGTTAATGCAAGATATATGGTTAGAGAAAATAGATTGGGATGAATCTCCATCCCCACAAATACTCAAACGCTGGATCTATTTTCTCGAAAACTATTCGTATATAGCAAAGATCCGAATACCCCGTTGGATCAATTACTCTCCTGGGTGCAATATTCAATTTCATGCATTTTGTGATGCTTCACAAAAAGCATATGCAGGAACAATATATGTAAGGGTGGAATTCGATGGTCATGTGGAGGTCTTTTTATTGTACTCAAAGACCCGAGTCGCTCCCATCAAGACAATCTCCTTGCCTCGTCTTGAACTCTGCGGAGCCACACTTTTGGCAGATATGGTTGAGTCTCTTGTGCCAAATCTTCATATTGAAAATTACGATTTGTTTTGCTGGACGGATTCTACCATAGTCTTGGCTTGGCTAAAGAAGCCCCCATGCAACTGGGCAACATTTGTTGCTAATCGAGTTGCAAAAATAACAGAGAAAGTGAGCAGCACCCAATGGTTTCATGTCAATTCCGTTGACAATCCTGCAGACATTGCCAGCAGAGGAGCTCATCCTCAAGAACTTGTTGACAATTCGTTGTGGTGGTCAGGTCCTCAGTGGCTGAGATACCCGAGAAACCAATGGCCAAGATATGAAGCTTTAGACTGTATAGAGACAACTCTAGAACAAAAATCCGTCAAAACCTTCTTCTCGTATTTTTCACAATATGAGGATCCTCTCGAGAGATTTTCGTCTCTTTCACGAGCGCTAAGAGTCTTGTCTTATGTATTGCGGTTTTTCTACAATACTCACCCAAGGCATAAGACCACATTTCGACAACAGTCTGCGCAAATCACCTCCAAAGAGATTGCTGCCCTACGAACTCGCCTGGAAATTCTCGCTCAGAAAAATCATTTCTCAAATGATTACCGTGGTCTTGAACTCAAGAAAGGAATTGAAGCAAAAAGCTCGCTTCTCTCATTAAACCCCTTCATACATTCAGATGGCACGTTGCGTGTTGGCGGGCGGTTATCTTCTTGCCCAGATTTGCCATTTAACGAAAGACATCCGATTATCTTACCGTATCACGGTCACTACACCAAACTTCTTGTTCGTTTCACTCATGAGGTCTCCATACACGGAGGTAACCAGCTAGTGCTTCGCCTCTTACGCACTAAATATTGGATTCCTCGCGTCAAGAATCTTATAAAGGCAACAATCCATCAATGTAAACCTTGCATTGTAAACCGGAAAAAACATCAAACTCAGCTGATGGCGTCTTTACCTGCAGAACGGACAACCCTAACTCGACCCTTTGCAACAACAGGTGTCGACTTCTGCGGCCCCTTTGATCTCAAAAGCTTTTCAGGTCGTGCTTGCCGAATATCGAAAGGATACGTATGCCTATTTGTTTGCTTCGCGACAAAGGCTATACATTTGGAACCCACAACTGACCTGTCAACCTCCACATTCTTGGCTGCATTTTCACGACTTGTGGCGAGACGAGGTTGCCCTTCTGATATCTACTCGGACAATGGTACAAATTTTGTGGGAGCTTCTCGAGAGCTTAAACAGGAGTATAACAGGTTCTTGGTATCCTCCAGTCAATCTATTACTAATAAGTTTTCTCATCAAACAGTCTCTTGGCATTTCATTCCAGCAGGTGCGCCGCACATGGGAGGACTATGGGAAGCTGGAGTGAAGAGCTTCAAAACTCATTTTCGGAAAATAGCTGGAGATTTCAAATATACGTTTGAAGAATTCACAACGCTACTGTGTAAAATTGAGGCATGCCTCAACTCGAGGCCACTCAGCCCAATTTCCGACAACCCATCGGATCTCCAAGCCCTAACGCCTGGGCACTTCCTGATCGGTGGACCGTTACTCACTCCAGCCGAACCAGAAAGCAGTGGTAGTCCAATGTCAATGATCAACAGGTGGCTACGCGTAAAATCTCGGAATCAACATTTCTGTCAACGATGGAAAACAGAGTACTTAAAGGAGCTCTACAAACGCAACAAATGGAAAACTCCACAACTAGATCTCAAGGTCAATGATCTAGTCATTGTTCGAGAAGATAATTCGCCTCCAAACACGTGGCGTCTAGGTCGCATCTCCCGTGTTTACCCAGGCAACGACAATAAAGTTCGGGTAGCCGATCTCAGAACTGAGCGCGGCTACATTACCCGCCCGATTACAAAACTCGTGCTTTTACCCTCCTGACTATGCGTGTTTAACTTCATCTTCCTTCTTTGCAGAATGTCTTCCAGAAACAATAGTTCGGACGATGAGGAAGAGCTACGGCGTCAGTTGATAGACCGCACATATGGCAAACATCGTACGCCTCCCAAACGGCCGACTGCTGATCCAACAATCAAGCCTCCCAGACGTGAGTTCAAACGCTACACTTCGCTCCGTCAAATTAGGGAGGAGCTATTAGCGACTGTCACCAGCTCATCTCCCAGGCGCGAGTTGCTCGCCTTGCTGGAAAGACGCACTAATAGCGAGTCGCCTCAGCGCTCACGGCGGTCATTTTCAGCGAGTCCTCGACGTTCACCCAGCCGCCCCGAGCGCACTTTGCCTGAAGAATTACGACGACGTCCCGGTCGCTCGGGGCGCTCGCCACCTGAAGATTTCGGACACCGACCCAGTCGCCTAGGGCGCTCTTCCCCTGAGAAACGACGCCATCTACCCAGTCGCTTACGGCGCACGCCCCCACGCGATTTGCGGCGACAGCTCAGCGGCAATCTGCGCACCTCGACGGCAAGCTCCAGAAATCCCCGAACTGGAAGATCGAACTCCAATTTGCAACGACCGTGTCCATGTTGTGGAAGCGACCATGGTCTCCGAAAATGCGTCCGTTTTCGGCGATTGTCGACAGATGACCGGCGCAACCTCGTCCAACGCCACGGATTCTGCCTCAATTGTTTAGCGAGGTCCCATTCGGAGAAAGACGGCATTTGCTCGGGATGCTGCCACATCTGTAAAGAACGGCACAATACTTTGCTACATCCTCGTATGGAAATCCCGGACCCTCGTTCGACGCGTGCTGCTGTACCACGAACGCAAGCTGAGGTTCGACCGATGAGCACTGAAGGTGTCCGCAATGAGGCCCCACTTATGATCGCAGAGTCAGAAGAGTTCTCCGTAAAGCGAAGTATCGCCATCCTACCCACGATTTGGGGCTGCTTCCTGGTGCAGGATCGAACTCGGCATGCACGTATCCTGGTCAACGCGTGCGCTCCAATGTCAGTCATTTCCCCAGCCTACGCTCATAAGTGGAACCTCAACAAGTCTCGGGTCCATGGAGGAGAGGTGGTTTCCCTAAAACTAAAAATTAGCAAACATTCTGACGAGCTAATCGAATTCAGCGCCAAGGTCGCCCCGATCACGCCACCGGTCACCCCCAGTGAAGATTTGGACAGCAAGATACTGGAACTATTTCCAAATCTTCGCCTAGCGGATCCTGAGTTCCACATAAGCTCTGCTGTCGAGGTGGTGCTTGGAGCAGATGTATACCCGCAAATCCTTCGCACGGGCATATTCCCCAGCCAGCCTGGTTGTCCAGTGGCCATCAACACTCTGTTCGGGTGGTTGATATCTGGCAGCCAACAAAAATAATTTCCTTTTCTTCTTCAAAACTCGACATTGTAAAATTTTTCTATTATTGCAGTGCTGCAAGGCGGGCGGCATGTTCACACCAAACGCCTTGTGGCACTGACTTCACTGTTCGCGATACGTGTGCTGCCGTCTTTATTTTTCACAACAGCTGACAACGACGTTTTGTTGGACTTCTTGTCTAGCTGACTAACTTCCGTCTTCTTGTCTTCTTGCTTTTGAGCTTTCAAAAACCACCTCGTGTTTTCTTAGTATTTTTTTTCGGCATTTGTATTTTGTTTTGACCACACGACTACCGAATAGTGAAGCCGTAGTTTAACTCAACAACTAATAATAATTGAATAATTGAAAACGTGAAACAGATATTGTTTGGAATCACCACAACCCCAGTTACAACCTAAACAGTAGGTTTTGCATGTATAGTTAGGTGTAGGTGCAAGTGCAAGTGTAGGTGTGATAAAAACTTCATTAAAGTTCTGCTTAGCGTATCAGCGAAGTAAGTTCTTGCTAATATGTCGGCATTTATTTCTTGTGAAAACTGCAATAAACTCTTCGACAATAAAAGTGCGGGTATTGGTTGTGATGATTCCGCATTTAATATCTTAATAAACTCTGCAAATATAAAGTATTTGTGTTCTACTTGCCTCAGTGAAAAAAATATTCAGCCTGGTTCTGCATTCCGATTCATACGGAATCGGATTTGATTTACATAACTTTTTTCTCGAAGTTGTTCTGTATTCCGATTCCGATATTCGAATCCGATGTTTGCGTATTTGTCGGAATTGAGGTGTTCTGCATTTCGATTTATCGGAATTTTCTGTCGGAAGCAATCCGACCAACTTTTTGTTGGTGAATTTTAATAAGATTGTAAAAAATTTGAAATTTTTTAACACGTGCGGTTTTTGTGGGAAGGAACTCAATATTTTTGGTCCACCAATGAAAAAAGTGCCGAGTGGAAAAAGGTAGCCCTGTTATAATTTAATTTTTACCACGAATGATAACTAATCATAGACATGCTGGGAAATGCAAAATCAGAAAAAAGTAATTCTGGAGAATACAAAGCGCTCCAGGGAATACTAGGTGCAACAATAATTAGCTACCAATCTAAAAAAGGTTAAAAAAATATTTAAATGTCTATTTATAAGACCACGCGTGCGTTGGCAGGATTCGAACCCACACCCTCAACATGCTAGGCGAGTACTTGCTCTACTACGCTATTGAGAGCCACAATTCTTATTTTCAAATTTCAATTTATTAAACGCCAAAGTGACAGGTAAAAAATAGTTCGATGAGTTCGAATCGAAATTGTTTTCGTTTCGAACATGTGAAATTCGATCGGATTGCAGAACACCTTTAAAAATACAAATCGGAATTCAATTTCGATTCATAATCAATTTTGGACCGGAATACAGACAAGGCTGATTAACTTGAAGAATTTAGTAGACAACTTGTCGTGTGAACTAAATATAATTAAAGTAAAGCTTGATGAGCTCTCCACTTTTGTTGTGGGGAACAACAACTGTAATGATCGGATGAAGAAGGAAAAGCTAAAACAAAAACCAGTTTCTGAAAATAAGAAACCTGTTGCTAGTGCTAATGCGAGGTGTACCCGTTCGCAGTCGCGTAATCTTGCTTCTCCTTCTGTTGTTGTTGCTGATGTTGACATTTCTTCGCCTCTTACTCTCTCTTCACCCAATCAAGGGAATGAATTGGATATTGTCAGTGATTCTCAACCAACCACATACGCTTCTGCTGTTGGAGGTGCTATTAATGTTTCAACTTCAAATACTCCAAATGCTGTGCAAATAAATAATCCAATTGCTGCTCCGACTGCCCTCGATATAAATTCTGAGTGGACAACTATTGGGCGAAGGAAACCAAAGAGGAATAATATTTTAATTGGGAAAAATTATGCCATTGATTTGGAAGTAATCGTTCGAAAGAAATGGTTTCATTTATCGTATTTTAAACCAAATGTTACTGAATCGGATATTTTAGCTTATATATCCAAAAATTTTGGAATCGATAAGAAGCACATCGTATGTTATAAGCTTATTAAAAAGGATGCTGACGTAAATAAATTGACAAAGATAAGTTTCAAGATTGGGGTGGACGAGTGTTTTACGTCCACCCAACGCCTTCTCGCCTTCAACGCCTTCTCCTCTGACATTCTTTATCAAAATGTCAGGGGAATTAATACTAAATTGTCTGATATTTTATTAAAAAGTGTGGATTATGAGTACAACTTTATCGTGTTCACCGAAACCTGGCTGAGGCCTGATGTTTTAAATTCCGAAATTTTTACGAATAACTATGTGGTGTACCGAAAGAATCGGAACCGATTGTTGACTAATTTGACAAGAGATGGAGGCGTATTAATTGCTGTTACTTCTAAATACTATTCACGCGAAATTTTTCTGGAGGAGGCCTTGGAAATTGAGTTCTGCTGTGTTTATGTCAAACTTGTCGGCCTCTGTATTTATATATGTTGCTCCTATGTTCCACCTAATTCTGGAGAGAACATCTATGCCTCACATGCCAGATGCATTGCACGTGTGATGGAGACTATGCTACCGAGTGACAAATTGTTTGTTCTAAGTGACTTCAATTTGCCTTATGTAAACTGGGAATTCTGCGCTGATGATCCTGATACTCTTTTGCCGTCATCTGAGCGTGAGAATAACATTATCTTCCTTGATGATGTGTTTTCCAGAGGTCTTTTCCAAATAAACTATGTACGTAATCAATATGGTCGCCTTCTAGATCTTATCTTCACTGATGATAAGAATATTTTTGATCTGACTCGATGTGCGCCTCTTGTACTACCTGAGGATAAGCACCATCCCACCTTGAACATTGATTTAGTTCAATCTTGTAAATTGTCCCAGCCGGTGATGCGGGCGCGAATGCCTAGGAAATTTTGCTTCAAACATACAAATTATTTAACTTTGAAAAATAATTTTTGTTCCATTGATTGGAACTCAATTTTTCGTTTGGATAATTCTTTGTCTGGAAGTTTGGATCTGGCTTTGCATTATTTCAACAATGTTTTACTGGAGGCTTTTAAAGCATCTGTTCCGTTACGTAAGGTGCGTTCGTGTACGAGCCCTACATGGTTTACTAATGAGTTGCGTGCTTTAAGGAACTTGAAAACCAAATACTATAAGCTGTTCTGTAATACGACTTCAACTATAAATCTATCAAATTATCTATCTATCAGAAGCAGATATCGTTGGTTATGTAAGCAGGCGTATAGAGACTATATCTTCAAAGTTAAATCCAACATACGTGGCGATCCGAAAACATTCTGGAACTTTGTAAATACCAAAAGGAGGAGTGTGGTTTTCCCAACTTTTATGAAACTTGATGATATGGAGTCTAACAATGCAGAGATTATTTGTGATCTTTTCGCCGACTATTTTAAATCAAAGTATTCTTCGTCGAGTTATTGCTCGGATACATACCCTTACAACATTTCTTCGAGCACTATAGTCCGGCCTATCATCGACGAATTTATTGTTTTTAATGCCCTAAAAGATATGAAATGCTCTTATAATCCTGGACCTGACAACATTCCATCGTGTATCCTTAAACACTGTGCCGCTGAGTTAACATTGCTCGTTACAGCATTATTCGACTTTTCACTACGTACCGGTTATTTCCCTTGTGCTTGGAAGTCATTGTATATTATTCCTTTGCATAAATCTGGTAATAGACATCTAATAAATAATTATCGTGGTATCGCAAAGCTCAGTGCTCTTCCGAAGCTGTTTGAGAAGATAATTACAGATAAGATTTCTCGCTCTGTATGTTCTTCAATTTCGCCTGTCCAGCATGGCTTTCGAGTAGGAAAATCAACTACTACAAACCTGTTGGAATTTGTATCAGAAACAATCAATCATTTTAAGCATTCTAAGCAGACGGATGTTATTTATACTGATTTCAGTAAAGCTTTCGATGTAGTAAATCATAAGCTTCTTATTTTGAAACTGAAGCTTTTCGGTTTTCCTCGAGCTCTTGTATGTTGGATCCAGTCGTATCTCAGAAATCGCACTCAAATGGTTGTATTTAATAATACAATATCTAAGGAGTTTGCTGTACCTTCGGGAGTTCCTCAAGGTAGTCATTTGGGACCACTGCTATTCTTCGTTTTTATAAATGATCTGTCAACCGTCATTGTATGGGCGAAGTTGCTTATGTTTGCTGATGATGTGAAGCTATTCTTATCCTATGTTTTGGAGAATGATGCCTTGTTACTTCAATGTGATTTGGATTCACTGATTGAATGGTGCAACACTAACTGTATGAATCTAAATTTAAAAAAGTGCAAACAAATCACATTTGCCCGCTGTTTAAAGCCTTTCTTCCGTAATTACACTATTGGTCGTTGGAATCTGGATGTAGTGGAGAATATAAATGATCTGGGAGTTGTTCTAGATCAGAAATTACGCTTCCATAGTAATATCAGCGGTGTCACTAGCAGAGCGAATAGTACATTGGGATTTATAAAGCGATGGGCGAAGGAATTTAATGACCCCTATATTACTAAGTTACTGTACACCTCTCTAGTGAGACCGATTCTGGAGTATGCCTCACCTGTTTGGAGCCCAAACTATAGCTGCTATATCTCGCTGATTGAATCGGTTCAAAAGAAATTCTTGCTCTTTTGCCTTCGGAATCTCCATTGGGATGAATCCGTGAACTTACCGTCTTATGAATCCCGACTAAAACTTATAAACTTGCCAACACTTTTAAATTGTCGTATAATGCTATTTTCATCGTAAGCTGTCTATCCGGTGTTACGGACTCCACATATTTGCTAGGCAACATCCAACTTAATGTGCCCCGTCGTACGTCGAGACTATATGAGTCTCTTCATTTAAGCTTTTGCAGATCGTCATACCTACAGCATGAACCTTTTCGGAATGCCTGTTCGAATTTTAATAATGTTTATTCTGTAATTAATTTTTCTGATTCTATTTGTTTATTTAAACGGAAAATTTTAAACTTTTTGTGTAATTTCTAAATTTTTTATATTTTCTTGTTATGAATTTTTTACCTGTTTGTAAACTATAAGGCAATGAATGCTTAGTTTGAATCTTAATAAATTAAATTAAACTCTGGGATAAAAACAAGGAAAAAATAATTTTTCTTAGATTCAAATAAAATTGAGGCTTTAAATTCACATTTAGTAAAACTAAAAAGTTAAATTCCCCGTAAATTTTGCAGAAAGCCTAGAAATCTTCGCAAACTTTAGGGTTAGGGCAACAAAATTAAGGCAATTTTTACTATATAAAGGTCCAATTGTTTTAAAAGATATACATGATCAAGATCGATACATACACTTTTTGCAACTTTCTAAGCTATACGTATTTTGTTACATGTGGAAGGTTTTAAAAAAAATAATACCTGTGCTAAGAAGCTTCTCCAAAATTTTGTGCGGAAAATGCCTCTATTGTATAATGAATCTATGCTTTTATGTAACTTTCACTGTTTGTGAATACACATTATTCACAATTGTTATTCACATTAGTCACAATGATATACACATATCAACCACAGCTTGAGAGTTTGGATCACTAGAGACCTGCAACGCATTTAAATTTGAGAATTGCTTGAGCTACCTAAAATTCAATTATACAATAGAATTTTAGAAAAAAGTATACACTCAGAAAAAATTTTGGCGAAATCATCACAGCACGGAAGGTTAAAGGATTCTCGCTACAAATACATTCGTATAAAAAATTTTTACTTATCTTCTAATATTCCTGATAACTATCTGGCATTAATAATTGTGTTTATGCAGTAAATTGAATAAATTTAATTGATTAAAAAAAATGTATTAACAGGAAAACTTGCTTTAAATTTAAAACTTTTTTAAAATATCCATTAGAGTCCTATTTTTTTAACATTTTTCAAGCTAAAGAATTCATTTTGTCCACTGAGGTCTACGAACAGTCGCCGAATGATGTACACTTCAAAATTGTTGCTCTTTATAATTTTTCTTTTAGTCGCATTGTTTTCTGCCCATTAATTCTTAATGAATAACCCAAATTTTTACAAATATTTCCAATTACCAACAACCACTTAACGGATATGTTAAGCCAACACCATCATCGCAAATGTCCACGCTGTATGGTAAATATACTTTCAATGGTAATAATTATCTGTTTTTACTATGTGATGGAAATTATTTTAAATAGAAACAATAACTTCAGCATTAGAAGAGGCTGTTGATTCAGGAACAGCAGAAATTAATCTTTTTTATTCGCCTACGAACCAGTTCGCTAGGGAGTTTTGTGGTCTTGTGGCATTTTTTTTTTTTTGCAACGAACCTGTGGTCTTGTGTGGTCTTGTTCGCTGTGGAGTTGTGTGGTCTTGTGACCTATTCTCGTTTTTGGCTACGAATCAGTTCGCTGGGGAGTTTTGTGGTCTTGTGATATATTCTCTTTTTGATTGTAAGCGACCGTCTGTCATTAGGCACTCTGCCTATGTTTAATAACATAGTATGTAAAAAACCATGAGTTAGTAGCTTTCTCCAGATTTGTAAGCGACCTTCAGTCGCCGGGCATTCTGCCTGTCCTGAATGCCTGTAAAAGCAACCTGTTTATAAGCTATTTCACCTGAATTTGTAAACGACATTCTCTTTAAATATAATCAGAATAAGTGAAGTGACCCCATACCCCGTCCGAGATATGCTATCGAGTAGCTAGTGAAATAATTGACGAGATAGTCAATCGCGGGGAATTCAAAAACTTACCGGAGGGTTACGATAACATGATGGACACTGGGGCCTCTGAGTTTACCCCGACTGAAAGAAAAACTCATTACAAAGTGATCAAACTAAGTTTTGTTTAATTTTTCTCCTTCTCTCATAATGAGAGTCTCGTCTGAACCAGACAGTCTGTTTTTTTCGTGTGCACTTTATATGAAAGGTTTTCTTCCTTTTTGAAACTTTCACTTTCAGACTTTTCAAAAACTATTGATGTTAAATCAATGTTACAGCATTAATATGACTAAAAGTATGTATTCAGTATATACGAGTATATGAATTTCAAAACATTTATTTTGCAAAATTTAAAAGCTTATAGGGAATTCTTTCCCTAATTATAGGGAAATTAATAATTTCCCTAATTATTTTATAGTAATATGTAAAATTATTCAATGTTGAATGCAACTGACACTAAGAATTTGTATTACCTTTAACTATTCTAATTAGCCTTCCCGAAAAATAGCACACAAATACCAATAATTAAAATTTTCGCAATCAACAATCAAAACACTCGCAAGCTGTGTTTTAATAAATTTTGCTAAATTTTCTATAAAAATTCTCTTTTTTTACAGAAAATTCAAAAGAATCACAACAGAACAAGTTGCCATTTACGTGAAATTTTGTAAAAGCCACCCAGAATTGCAAGCGGGCAAGAATTATCCTGGGAGCCGACGTTTAATTTTAGTATGCACTATGGTAGCAGTTGGCTTGCGAGCTAAATGCTAGGAGAGGCCTATCAAGAACTTGAAAGAAATGGAAAGAAATACGTTCAATTCCTTATACTCGTAGCATGTTCGGAGTAACACTAAATCACGTAATTAAGGGCTTTTTCCTAATTTAAAGTTAAATCATGCGTCAATTATTTTGTATAGCCATATAATAGTTTTCAAAATAAATCACTATTGTTGAAAATTATTGGAAATATAAATTGGATTGCAAAAGCTTACAATAATTTTAAAGTTTTGTATTTTGTTTTTTTAAATTTTGTGTCGATTCTACGTTGACCAACCAAAATAAAATTGATTTTCACGAAATACTCGTACATCTCAACTAGCAGCAGCTTTTTTAATATTTTAAAATCAGTCTAGTTTTGATCGTTAAACTGTTCGGTTGTGTTCTAAGCTGCGATTCCAAGTTTAGCGAATAAACGATCGAAAAGTAACGAAGACACAATAAACGAAACAAAAAACACTGAGGATAGTTTAAATTCAAATTTAACGGTAAATTTAATAAATAGAAATAAATTTTCGAACTCATCTGTGAATAACTAATTAATAGCAAGTATTTAAAATTCATCCAATTGATTAACTAACAGAATAATGATTCCTCCCGACCGTGTAAAAACGGCTCCAATGCCTCAAATGCAATTCTCCACAGACGACCCTATTACTTCAAAAAATATGACCCTTAGAGAATAACGAAACTCTCGCAAACGTATCTCCATTTGCATTAAAAAAGTTATAGACAATGTGGTGGCGAAGTCGATAGCTACAAAAAACTCAGCAGCGGTAATATTCTAATCAAAACTAAAACCAATACCAAAGCCATGAAACTAATCAAACTAATTTCACTTACCCCAACAATAAGTACTGTAACTATATTCTATCACAGAACATGGATCTCTTAATTGCTGTAAGGAAGTAATTTACTCAAATGACCTAAGAGACATTCCTGAAGATGAAATTCTTAGCGAGCTCTCTCACCACAACGTAACTGAAGTAAAAAAAATTATGAAGAACATCGACGGAAATTTAAAAGTGACTCATTTGATCATCATTATGTTTGCTGTTTCATCGCTACCAAACTAAATATTGGCTATGAAAAAGTTACGGTCAGACCCTATATTCGACGTTGTCGAATTTGCTCTAGATTTAGTCACTCCACCAACTTCTGCAAAAGTGAAAATTCTGCAATAATGATTTGATCATCATTATGTTTGCTGTTTCATCGCTACCAGACAAACAACCCTATATTTCTAGACCCTATATTCGACGTTGTCGAATTTGCTCTAGATTTAGTCACTCCACCAACTTCTGCAAAAATGAAAAATTATGTATTAAATGCGCCAATAAAGAGCATGCAGCTACTACTGATGAGTGCTCTGAACCTAGTATGTGCATCAATTGCAAAGAGAATAACTACTCTGAAGTTATGCATTTTGTATATTCAAAAACATGCCCGTCTTACATAAAGAGTAAAGAGATCCAAACTATAGTGACTCTAGAAAAAAAATTACTCAGACATAAAAACTGCAAAAAAAATTCATGACGACCGAAATTCCTCAACATATTTATCAACCGTAAAATCACCAGACAACAACATTATCATTCCCTGTCAAAATTCTACTACATTCATCAAGCAAATACTTTCATCCTCTAACGCCGTTCAAAGCAAAAAAGTAGACCGCCCAGTGATTTTGGACATCGACTTTAGCGACGAAGGAAACTGCTCATCTACCCCAGGAAAACCTAACTTAAGACCACATATCAGTACACCCAAGAGACTAAAACCTAACTCAAAGCTTCTACAATAAATCTCTTATTAAAAAAACAAAGAATCAGTCTGACAATCAACATAAATAAACTCCAAAAAATATTATTGCTCTAGAAGATTTGTAAATTCCCATTAGCGAATTACAAACTAATTATTATAATTACAATTTTTATATATAATAGTTTTATGACATTATTCAATGGAACCTGAATGGTTAATTGAACAATTACAACGAACTATTAATCCTTATCAAAAGCTTAAACCCGAACATTATTTTAATCCAAGAATCCCATCTACACTCAATTTCCAATATCCCTATCCCCATCAACTTCAGCCTTTACTCTTTAAACACCTGTAGTGTACCCTCATACCCACAATTCGCTCATATACACATTTTACAAAGCAACTCAAAAATACTCCGGTTACTTAAGCTGCACTTGCACTTTCAAGTACGCTCACCCCATGACCGATATTTTCTGCCACTACGCTGCGACAGAATACTTTGTTTTGATTGCGGACCGCCCAATTTTTGGACCTTGTAATTGGATAAGCGGTCAATAAATACTTAATAATGTAAACTTTTAAAAATTATTAAAGAAAACTTTGAGTGAAAGAGAAATGTGAAAAGAACGAAGGAATTTCACTATAAGTTAGAATAACACAAATATAGATATGTAAATTTACTATTACAGTGCACGCGCAGTAGTGTGAACACCGTAAAATATGAACACCCCAAAATATGAACACTTTTTATTTTGCATTGACTACTCTAAAGAGTGAACAAGACTTGAAAGCTCTAAAAGATGAACAATATGAAACATATTTATATGAATGCTTACATATTGAAAATACATAAATAATTAGAATTTTTTAATTCGGGGAATTCCGTATTGTTGCAAAATGTGCGTGTTTGGCTTAAAAAATACAAGTTCACGCGTGTTCAGGTCATACGAGTTAATTCTTAATTCTTGTGAAATGAATACTGAAACATTTTTTATTAAATATATTTCTGTAGTTGGTTCTTTTTTGAATAAAATTAAATTTGGTTTCATAAATGTAAATTTCCATTTTAAAATGCATAATTAGGATAGAATGGGGATATGTTTTGCCTTAAATTTTGACATTCGCAAAAGTGAACAAATTCGAAATTGTGAACCCGCTTGGTTTTAATTAGTTCACACTACTGCGCGTGCACTATACTCTTACCCTAAGTCTTGGAAGTCATGGAAATCCTGAGGATATAAAAACCCGGGATTTTTAATAATAAAATCAGAAATTTTTTAAACGCCAAAATAGAATGGGCCATATTAAAATCCTTGTAACGACCAAAGAGTATGGACTCCTTTGGACCACTACTTTTAGCTTCTTCGGCTGCTTCCCGCTAACTTCCCCAGCACTCCTTCAGGGAACTCACAAAACTTTTCAAAAAAATGTTTTCTTTTTTTTTTCTTTTTATAGACAACCAAAAACGATTGGATTTAAAACCACGACCAAAAATTTAATTTTTAATGAGCGTGACGGCCACACATCTCAATTGCTCGACTGCCTTTTTTCTTCTTCCTGGGCGCAAGTCGTAAATACCTCGGCTCGCCGCTGGTACATAATATAGCTAAAGCACATAAAATTTGTTTAGGTAATAATACTTTATATTCTTTTTTTTGTTTTAAACATTAACATCTACTGCACCAGGCGTTCATAATCCTCAGCCAGTCTTTCAATCATCAACACTTTCTTATTACCTCGCCTTCACTTTCTTATTCCAAACTCATTCATAAAATTCACGTTCAATTCATAATTTCGGCAAGTGTTGTCTGGCACTACCGTTACCATCAATTTCCCCTCAAAACCAAAACCCATGAGTAAAGAATACTACACCAAAACAGAACAAGAAAACGTGATGGCCGACTAAAAGTGAAGGCAAGAATTCACAATAGACCAATACCGATAGAAGACAATAGAAAAACAACGAATAATTTTTTTTTTAAATTATTTCCTATTTCTTTCAGATTTGGATTACAACAACTTAACCACCTATTGAAGGGCAGAAAAATCCGGGGCCACATAATGACAGGTGAAGGAGCAGCCGCAACAGAGGCCACTGCGGATCTCTATAATACCCATGAAGGGCTATGAGTCGCACAGTTCACAAGGTTTTAATGTATGGAGAGCAGATTATCAACCACCACATACTTCCGGTCGGACAGCTATCAAAAGAGGCTCAGGAAAAGCGAAATAAGGACTATAGGTACTACAGGGAGCATGACACGAGGAAGTACTCACGGAAATGTACCAACGAGGATTTACTTAAAATTCTGCTTATCACATATGTATACGATATTTCATCATTAAGAAAAAAATATATTAAAACCTCTACTTTTAACCTGTACTCTAAAACCTGTGGCACTTTCCACTAGTAGACCGGGTCGCCGTGGTGCGTTAGAGATATCAGTGTCTTCTCCCACCTGTGGTTTAGGAGAGGGGATTCCGTTAAATTCGCGTGAGGGAACCTTGTAGAAGGTTTTTTTATATGAACTACTCGTCACGCGGTTTAGCGGGATTTGCTTAGAGTGCAGACCATAGTGGGAGGAGGCGAGACAGCGATAAGTGCGACGCACCACGTCGAAGTTGCACATTAACCTTAACAAGTGCTAATTCTGTGAAAATATCTTTTATTGAAAATTATCTGCTTAGACTGGAAAGCAAAATGAAACTCGGATTGTTCTAGCACTTTACTACAAAAAACACGTGTATTTGCCTGCCTGATGTCTCGGCTTGGCAGCCCACAGGATGTGTCGTTCTGGCGAAAATTTTGACAACCACCATCGACTTTAGAAAAAAAGGACAAACATTTTTATTCAAATTTAATTTTATTTAATTACAACAATAAAACAATTACCTACACCAGTTAGAGCCAACAACAACAGCAAGAAGACATTTAATAATTTTTTTTCTGAACGAAATGAATGAAAATGAACAATGAATACTCGGAAAATATGCTCGGGAGGCATTACCTTTGCATTTATATAAGGATATATTGTCGTATAATTCTATACTTACAATTATGAACATAATTTATTACCAAATAAAAAGGAACAATTACGAAAACAAATAAGTATAAAAACAACAACAACAACAGTGACTGCAGCGGCAGCAGTGGATACAACAGAAACAACAGCGGATTTTTATTGAAAAACGTCGCAATCACGTCATCAGAAGCAGCAGTTATCTTTAAAGAAGTCATAAGGCAACGAATACAAATTCATACTACATCAGAATTGGTTCAACTGATGCTATCTTCGTTAGTGTCCATCCATACAAATGAGACGTCTCATCAAACATTGTCAAATTACAAATTAGTTATTATAATAACAACAGAAAAGACAAAAAAAAAAATTTTTTTTTTTAAAATTTAAAAATTGTTTAAAAATTGCACAGGTTTTTTGTAAATTTGATAGGACATTTTCAAATGGACGCGTAAATCTATACTCCGCGTAGGTAAACAACGTTTTTTCTCTGTCTGATGTCCACTTTAGCAGTGGGTAACTCTTTGGTCGTCAAACGTGATTTTTGGATTTATTATTTTTATTGATTTCTGCCTGAACTAGTTCCAAACTAGTTAGCGCAATCCCTGTTTGTGCGGAATTTATTCTCGATGTGATTTTTGCCTAAACTAGTTCCATACTAGTCAGCGCGTACACTTTTCGTGCGAAATTTATTAATTTCTGCCTGAACTAGTTCCAAACTAGTTAGCGCAGACCCCTCTTCGTGCGAAATTGTGTCTTCAAGCTCAATAGCTCCACAACAAAGTTGAGGGTGGTCTTTGATGCTTCATGTCCTACATCATCCCAAACATCTCTTAATTGCATTGGAAATTCCTCATTTTTGTCTCGCAGCTGAACCACATTCGGTTCAACTTCATGGCTTTTGTGATGCGTCAATTCGCGCATACGGTTGCTGTTTTTATTTAAGAACTAAAACCTCTACTGGAAAGTTCTTTACTCAGCTTTAAACCGCTAATTCGTGCGAAATTTATTCTCGTTTTTTTTTTTTTATTTCTACCTGAACTAGTTCCAAACTACTTATTGCAGACCCTATACGTGCGAAATTTATTGATTTCTGCCTGAACTAGTTCCAAACTAGTTAGCGCAGACCCCTCTTCGTGCGAAATTGTGTCTTCAAGCTCAATAGCTCCACAACAAAGTTGAGGGTGGTCTTTGATGCTTCATGTCCTACATCATCCCAAAAATCTCTTAATTGCATTGGAAATTCCTCGTTTTTGTCTCGCAGCTGAACCACATTCGGTTCAACTTCATGGCTTTTGTGATGCGTCAATTCGCCCATACGGTTGCTGTTTTTATTTAAGAACTAAAACCTCTACTGGAAAGTTCTTTACTCAGCTTTAAACCGCTAAGTCTAAAGTCGCCCCTACAAAAAGGAAATCTACCTAAACTTGAGTTATGCGGAGCACAACTGTTAGCAAACCTATATAGCAAACCAATATTCATTCGTCACGATTTTGGATTATTAATTCCCGAAGCCTCTGTCGTCGTATCGTCAATTCGTGCGTTCAGTGCATTCGCTATCGACCTAAATTACTTCAACAAATGATGGGAAATTTGCCGGTGGAACGACTAAATCCTGCAAGGCCATTCGCTAAGTGTGCCGTTGATTTTTGTGGTCCGTTGAACACTTACCTACGACTCAAAGGAAAAATTCCCTATAAAATGTATGTCCCCGTATTTATCTGTTTAGCAACAAAGGCCGTCCATATTGAAGTCGTCTCGGACTTATCAACTGATGCCTTCATTGCTGCTCTCAAGAGGATGATTGGTCGCAGAGGTCTACCGACAGATATATTCTGTGATAACGCTTCTAATTTCGTTGGTGCAAATTCTAAGTCGGCTCAATTAAAGTCGTTTCTTTTTGAGCCCAAAAACTCAAATGCTATTACAAATTATTGCTCATGTTGTGTATATTTTTGAAAAGGACACTATTTGGTGACCCCAGAAACGTACACAATTTGGTTTGACAATAACAGTCGTACTACGTACTGGAAACGGTAGTAATACTGCTACGTATTGTAAACGATAACAATACTGCCACGTATTTAACAACGGTAGCAATACTGCTATGTAGAATGTATAGTGTCGTATTGTTGTGAGACCACGTATACTGAATCCTTACTATATACATATATAAAACTCAAGCGCCTTCCCAGGAGATAAAAAGGTCGCCCTAACTTTTGTTTCCGGCGTGGAACGCCGTTGGACAGACAAGGTACCTTGCTTAGAGCTGGCACTCTTTAAAGGGAATTTTGCCGTTACTAGGCAAAAGAATTAGACGAGCCGATTAGTTTGGCTGCTGATAAAATTCTGTCTTTATTCTGGATCGCTCGGGTTTTTATATCCGAGCTGATCCCGTTATTTTCCTTAGAGTAAATATAATGACAATATTTATCTTATATAGTTGTAGTGCTCTTACATATTCTTAACATAGTGCTTGTTCTTATTATTCTACTTCCACTCAATAATTTTATGTTTACTCATTACATGTTATGTCTTTATTGAGTTTTTATTGAACCTTTCCCCAATCGTCTTTTATCGCTTATCGATTTGGGCGGTTCAGCTTTGTAATTATATTCGTACTGTTTCCTCGTGCTACCGAACATATCGGTCACAGGGTAAACGTACTAAAAGTGCATACTCAGCTTTAAATATTATAAACGTTTTAGAGTGTCCAGGGGCGGACAGCGGGTGCTGTGTATTGTGTAGTGTTTGTGTTTGTGATTTTAATAACTATATTTATGATTTCAGTTATCTGACTCACAACATCCCTTCATCCTTAATGTAAGAAAAAATTAAGATCGTGAAGCGATATTAATTTTTTCTTTTTTGTAGCTTCTAATGGATTAATTTGAATTCAAGGATTAATCTGAATTATGTAGCTCTTATGGATAGTCTTAGGATATACTAATTTTAGTCTGCGGTTGTTTTGATGGTCGTGGAATTGGTTTTGATGAGTTGTTGCTTTCTTTCGTTTTTGTTTGAGAGTTCCGCTCTTGGGTCCGTGGAGTATGTAGAGCAGTTGTTTGTTTTGTCCATCTTTTATTTTCGGGTGCTAGGCTTTTTATGTTCGATGAAGATTTGTTTAATTTCGAGACATTGCATGCAGCTGGGTACAAATGACTTGGGTTATTTTGCAACCATTTTTACTGGATTTCGTTAATTTCCAAATTCAGGCGTAAATTAACTACCAGACGCTTCCTAATGTTGTTATTAGGTGCCGGTGTAGTTGTGCCATTCCATTGTCCAGAATAATGAAAATGTTGCTTTAGTATATATGAGTTAGTCTTTACCTGAAATCACAGCTGATGACTTACATCGTCGTCTTGGTCTTTTGATACCGTGTTGTTGTGCATTTGTTGTTTTGGTATTATGTTGCACTTGTTGTTCTTTTTTTTTTTTTTTTTTTTTTTAAATTGTCGGTGTTTTCTCGACCGTTGTCTTGACCCTGACGTTAAACTGATTTTTATTTTGTGTCTTACCCCATTTCTTCTAAGCGAAGTTATATTGTGGATTCTTTGTTTTTTTTTTTTTTATAACCCGAGGTTGTCTCATAAGCTTTTCAGTGTCGTTTTTGACTCGTTCGCTGGTAGTTGTTATGATGTTCCATTATTTATGGTGTTACATTATTTTCCGACTAAATTCTGTATTTAATTTTTTTAAAATTAGGGAAAATTAAGATCCTAAACTATTACTTAGAGTTAGATGCTATTGTTGATACTGTCACGGGAGGCGGCTTGGTGAACACCACCAAGCAGACGCTAACTAACATTCGCTTACATTCAGTTCTGACATTCGATAGAAGTAACGAAGCGGAGTAACAGCGAAAACGTGCGAGATAATATTTTAATGAACTATCTTTCTTTTTTTTTGTACTTAATAAAACTTAATTTAAAATAAATATAACTGTGTGACAATACATTCTATAGCTTAGATGGAAATTATCTTGATTGTTTACCATTTACTATTATTTATTTATTTTCTATGATGGGGCTTACTGTCTAGTATTGTTCTTGTATTTTATGCTTATGTTTATATTATGCTAATGATTTAGTGTTTTATCTTGTGTTTTGGTTATATATTACTTCTATATGTATTATTCTATTGAACATGCATATGTATGTATAAGGTATATAGTATATATAATGTAAGTAGGTGTGTGTACATATTTTTTGTTTAACCATTGTGATCTCATTGAATAGTTGTTACTGTTGCTAATTTTTGCCTTTAATGTAATATTTTTTTTTTTTTTTTTTTGTGTGACCCGAAATGTGGTATCGTGTTATTTAAAAACTTTTAAGAATATAGAACGGTTTTTGAGTTGTTCTCTTGCTTGCGAACGGTCGCATCATATTGCATACCTTTTCCGCGTAATGCTGTGCTTATGCGCTCACTTTACCTTTTTATGTTCGAACAGTGTCGTCGCGTCCTATTGCATACATTTTCCGCGTATTGTTTTTTAAGTATTGCTGTGCATCCTATGTCCCAAAAAAAAAAATACTCTTTTAAATTCATACTCTTTTAAAATAAGAAAAAAATATAAAATGTGAGTCTTTTGTGACTTCTTCTGATTTTGACTTTAAATTTGAATTTAATTGCAGTGAGGTTATCCATAGAGCAATATGTCGGTAAGTACTATTTTGTTCTAAAAATTATTATTGAACTTATTACTATTGAGTTATTATTAATTATTAATGTAATAATTATTATTAGTTTTATTAAAAATGATTTTTCTCTTTTTCTTTAATTTTTAGTTCTTTCCACCGATCAACGCTTTTTCTCAATCTGTGTACATGGACGGTAATCGGGAAGTTGGACCGACAATCGAAGTACTTAAAGACTTGGCCACGTCGATGGACAACGAGCCTACCTTCTGGAAGCTTATTTTGATGGCCAATCTTCTAAGGGCAATTGATACTACGTTGGTAAGGCTCAATCGTTCGAGCCCATCATTATCGCCATGGTTGTCGGAGCTTCTTCGGACTATCCAGGATAATTTTTAACACTGGATTTAGCGACGAATTGATATAGATTGGAAAATTAAATAGACTTTATTTAATGTGTACATGATGTATGAATCGGTAACTAATGAAGTGTTTCAATAATAGTGAACATGGTTATTTTCTATACATGTTTTATTTGTGTATTATTTATATTCTGATTTGTGCTCCGCTTTCTATTCTTGGGAGTGGTTGGGGTGCATGTGTTATTTGTTGTGGTTTCACTTTGTGGAAATAATGTTTCGTAGATTTAATCAATTTATTAATTTCCGTTTTATTCCCCCCAGAGCGCCACACTTTTAATTCTGAGAAAAACTGGCTAAAGCACAATATCGAACCGTTTGACGAAGTTGAAAGAAAATGGGAATTAACGTTTAATGAAAGACAAACAACTTTAAAAGAAGCAAATGACTTTCGGTCACATGTTGGTAAATTTAACAACATTTTTTTTTTTTAATTTAATTAATTTATTAATTTAGTTTCGATAATTTGTGTAATAGTTGTGTATATTACAGATTGAGTACGACTTCAAACGACTATATTCAGAAAACAATCTACTCTTTATGAAATGGGAATGTTTTAGCAATGCTGTATTGGAATTAATAAAGGAAAGAACGATCGATTCAAATAGTTTGGAAATTTTGCAAAAGTTTAATGAGATCCCGTTTTGCTCTAGTAAGATAAATAAATCATTTACATTCTTATGTGGTATACATATTTTCTTTTCAGAAAATAGACAT
Source organism: Conops quadrifasciatus (assembly GCA_949752815.1). Taxonomy (NCBI): domain Eukaryota; kingdom Metazoa; phylum Arthropoda; class Insecta; order Diptera; family Conopidae; genus Conops; species Conops quadrifasciatus. Next base: position 19,934,213 of record OX457079.1, read on the forward strand.
CATAATATCAGTACTGATTCACTCTATCTTGGTACCCACGGCCAGAAAACATGTTTCAGATAATTTAACTGGAAAAACCAAAGTAGTGCGACGGATCAATAAATCCATCGCAACATTCTTTTTTCCCCCTTATAATTTTCTCTTCAATGAAATTAAATGAAGTTTGCCTTATATTTTCTTTCGTATACAATATATATATGTTAGAGTGTAAATACGCCATACCGAATACTTGAACCAGTTCATACCATATTAGTAACCAGTCTCACCAACCATAGTAAATACTACTGTGAATACCATTATGTTATAGTGAATGTTATTGTTAACATACGAAAGTGGAGGTAAAGCAATGCAACTAAAAAGACGATCTGTGTGCGAGAAGGACAGGAGTTGCCTACGATTCGACACAGAACGTGGTAATTTGAATTTGACTTTATCATCAGAAGTGGGATCGTTCCTCGTTTTTTATATTTTCTTTTTAATTTGAACCAAACAAAAATATAAGTAAATTAATAGTTCATTAATTGGTTAATTGGTTAGCTCCGCAGTTTTTTTTTTCTCTACTTTTCGTGAATTTGTTATTGATTTGATAAGTGCGGAACTCGGACACATTACAATTTTGATGCTCACAACTTTCCACAAGATGGCGGAAAATTCTTCAAATAGCACTACGGCTCTTGATGACTCTGGTGGAAATAAATCTCAACAAAAGGATGCAATCGAAGCAGCAGCGGCGGGTAGTGGTTTTTCTGTCACAGTGGACGTCCTAAACACAATTCTGCAGTCAGTTAAGCAAAAATGTGACAGCAAAGAGAATGTGGGATTTCCCTGTTTCAACCCGGACCATTCCCGCATAGACGTCCATAAATGGTGTGCTGATGTGGACGAACGGACAAAACGTGATGGCTTACAGAACTATGATATAATCCCCAGAGTTCAGGCCTCTTTATTAGGTCGAGCCAAATCATGGTATGACAAATACGGCTACCAATATTATGATTGGGCCGATTTGCGGGCGTCCTTAATTTATACGTTTTCAAACAGTACCGACATAGTAACTAACTTGCGAAATGTCGCCAACATTGAAAGTGAAAATTTTAATAATTACACTGATTTCGTAATGGAAAAGGTTTCGTAAATTAATCGATTGTCCTTCGAAATCCCAGAAGACAAGATAGTAAGAATTATCGTCGGATGCATATCTGACATAACTTTACGAAACTCCCTGACCTTCGTCATGCCAACGTCAGTGCAAGCACTAATCGACTCCTTATCGTCTGTAAGAGAGCATCCTAGAAAAAAACTTGAGACTCGACACTACAATAAAGATGTTTCTGCTTCAATAGTGCATGTTAATAAGCGTAATTCAAACGATACACCGATGACATTCAAGCGTATTAGAAGTGATTCAGAAAAAAGGTGCTTCAGTTGTGGAAAAACAGGGCATATCCGATCTCAATGTACTCAGGCTAATATAACTAGAAATGACACGCCCAAAACCTCAAATTCTAATAGTAAAAACGATAAAGTAATTGTATGTGATTTCTGTAAAAATACTGGTCATGGTGAAAACAAGTGTTTGGCAAAACAAAGAGCCGAACGCAAACATGTAAATATTTGCACGACAGTCTCCTTAAGCGCACGAGAAACTCCTATAATTATTAACGGAAAATTATACCACTGTCTATTAGACACGGGATCAGACTGTTCGTTGATGAGGTCTGATATAGCGGAACAATTAGCAAATCCAAAGCGTCCATATTTTTTGTCGTTACAAGGAATTGGTGAAAAATCCATTCTACTCACCGAACAGTGTGATGTTATGGTAGAGTTCAAAGAAGTGGCTATAGAGGTTACATTTCACATCATCGAAAAACAGCATTTGAAAATTGGAATAATTATTGGTTGTGATATTTTAAAAGATTTCTCCTTGGAAATTATTACAGACGCAAATGGTTCTACTCTTCGCCATCGTCTTGGTTATGAATACTCTAAAAGTTATACTATAAAAGAAGTGCCTATGCAACCGAATAAACTTGAGCATATTTTAAATAAATATTCAGAACAAATTATTTCGGGTTTGCCCATTACTACAAGAATTTGAAATTGAACCAGAATATGATAACATTGAAGCCTTGCGTGTATTAGCCGAAGGCAGACTAAAAGAAAATGCAGGAAAAATGAAACTTCGCTTTGACATAAATAAAAAACGACCTGAAAAACTAAGCATTGGACAAAAGGTTGTATATCATAGCAATCAGATCCGAAAAAGTAAACTGCAACCACATTACGTTGGACCATATGAAGTTATTGGCATTTTGCCAAACGACAGATATAAGCTAAAGAAAATGCACACAAAAAATCATCTTGTTGCTGCTAGAGATGTACTAAAGCCCATCACAAATGACAACAATGTAAGTTAATCGACGCATTTTGCCCTAAAAAAAAAAAATTTAATAACGTAACGTTTAAAGAAAATAACAATTTATTGCCACAGTAATAATTACTATAATACCTTTATTTTTTCAACAATAATAAATAAAATTTATGAATTATATTTTTAATTTTATGAGCCAGAAATGATTGATATGGTCAAGCTTAAGACTGCCTCTGAACCATGAAATTTATTTTTTTTAGTTAGTTGGAACAAGCTTAATATTGCCTCTGAGTCCAGAAATTATTGATATGGTCAAGCGTAAGACTGCCTCTGAACCATGAAATTTTTTTTAGTTAGTTGGAACAAGCTTAATATTGCCTCTGAGTCCAGAAATTATTGATATGGTCAAGCGTAAGACTGCCTCTGAACCATGAAATTTTTTTTAGTTAGTTGGAACAAGCTTAATATTGCCTCCGATATAGTTGTTATATACCACTTTAAGGTTGTCTGTGAACCATAACGGTTATTGATTGTACATTACACAGCATCATCATGAATAATCTCTTCCTGTTACCATAATGACTGCTTGTACTATAATATCACGATTAAGTTAGAATGAGGTGGTAGTATTTGATTGTTAAAAGTCATTGTGGAACCTTGAATTGACTGGGAAAATTAATAGTTTACTGACAAATCACGTTCAATATTTTATTAGAAACTAAACTTGATTGATAACAGGGTTTAAGTAATATACTGTATTACGATGACTCATCGAGGACGATGAGATTTGCAGGATGGCCGTGTTAGAGTGTAAATACGCCATACCGAATACTTGAACCAGTTCATACCATATTAGTAACCAGTCTCACCAACCATAGTAAATACTACTGTGAATACCATTATGTTATAGTGAATGTTATTGTTAACATACGAAAGTGGAGGTAAAGCAATGCAACTAAAAAGACGATCTGTGTGCGAGAAGGACAGGAGTTGCCTACGATTCGACACAGAACGTGGTAATTTAAATTTGACTTTATCATATATTCCTTTACTTATAGTTTAGTACTTTTGTTTAAGAAATAAATTAGTTTATAAATTAATTTCTTATATATGTAAATTTATTATATTTAATACCTTTTCTGTGAAGAAACATGAAAATAGATATTAAGAAGAAAATGTTGAAAAAAACATTGTAAGTATAGGCAGCTCTCTTTACAACCGCGTACAAGTTCAAGACGTCATGGTGTCGCATGCTCAAACGCTCAAACAGAGTTCGAAAAGGTTCGATCGCGAACAAGAACAAGACAATCATTCAAATAGACAAGCACACGCGATAGACTCCTCGCGGAGTCGCTCCGAAGTCACACGCAAGAAAGGCCACACGACGGATCACAAAGATGTTTTGGTGAGTTTGTGTTTTGTAGCTCCTATCTTTCCTCTCCCGTGCTTGCTTTGTTGGGATTGCTCACGTTCACTCACGCTCACTGCTCACGGCCTGACTCACGCTCACGGTGCAACTCACGGCCACTTCACGCTCACGGCCTAACTCACGTTCACTCACGCTCACTACTCACGGCCTGGCTCACGCTCACCGCTCACGGCCTGACTCACGTTCGTCAAGCTCACGCTCACAGCCCAACTCACGGCCTGGCTCACGCTCACCGCTCACGGCCTGACTCACGTTCGTCACGCTCACGCTTACAGCCCAACTCACGGCCTAGCTCACGCTCACCGCTCACGGCCTGACTCACGTTCGTCACGCTCACGCTCACAGCCCAACTCATGGCTCACGTTCACTCACGCTCACTGCTCACGGCCCAGCTCACGGCCTGGCTCACGCTCACCGCTCACGGCCTGACTCACGTTCATCACGCTCACCGCTCACGATCTAATTCACGCTCAACCAAATCACGGTTCAATCCACGCTTGAACATCCAAGCTCACGGTGTAATTCACGTTCATTTTTGCTCACAGTTCGAATCACGCTCGAACGATCACTAGCATATATTTCGACAATTTGAACGACAATAAAAGCGTAAAAGAGAGCTGCCAATATCCGAGAGTTAAGAAATCAAATGAATTCCAAATTAAATAAGTTAAGTTAAAATTAAGAATTTCATCAAATAAAAAATCATTTATTGTTCCACTAAATAAATAAAATATTTCTGTGGACTGGACTCAGGTAACTCACTGAGTGATACCTCGGCCCGAAAAAGCAACGTTACAGTAGTTAAGTCATCAATTTCCGATTCTAGAAACTCATTACTTTAGCTGGCATGTACACATTCGGAGCTAAGATCAAAACTGAAATTGCTAACTGACAGCTGCTTCAGTCAAAAGCAAACCCTTCAACCAGTTATATGTTTAGTCGGGACCGATGTTTATAATATATCGGAATACTTTGTCTTTTTTGCGGATATATACTTTAAATTCGACAATATTATCAAGTGCATAGACATATGTTTTAACACTAGATCTACCAACGCCGGTCAATTGACCTTTTTGAAGTTTTGAATAACTGCTACTCTTAAAGTTTCATAGATGTGATTTCGAAATTTCTTGACTTTTATTATTTTTATGTGGTCTATCAAGTTTTATTTCTTTTTTATTTTAAAAATATATCCTTTTTCCTGTATCAAGTTTTACACTACTGTCACCGTGAGCGGTCAATTGACCGCTCATGTATTTGTCTTCAATAGTTGCACCATTTGGTGGTTGCACACCAGTTTTTTTGGTAAGAAGGTTCTGATGAATCCAGCAACTGAAATACACGATATTATTATAGCAAGCACAAAGCGTAAAAGATTACCTCTTCAGTAAAATTTTGCATTGAAAAGCAAAAGTTGTAATTCTTCGTATATGCGTGAACAGTGCACGTGGAAAGCAAAAGAGTTGCGATATTGAAAATATGCGAGTATGAAACACGAAAGATTCCCGGAAATGGCTTCATAAAATGCAATATTTGCATTAGAAATTGGAAGATCAAATATTACAGAGATATTAGTCGTGCGCGATTGTTTGTATGACTACATAAATTTATTTATAACAATGTTGCGAAGAAAAATGCTATCCACACAAGAAATTAGTCGGTATATCAAGATTGTCAAGATTTTAGATGAACAGTTATATCCATCAAGATGTAGATGTCCGTTCACTCAATTTCATTCACTTTTCCTTACTTGGGGAAAAGATAAAGCAAGACCTTCAAACCAAAATTTAGGAGAGTGTGGTTTTGCGACTAATGCAACCATATTTGGACAACGGCAGAAATGTAGGTACAGACAATTTTTTCACTTTACTATCCCTGGAAAGGATTTTAAGAAAAAGAAAAACTGCAATCGTTGGTACAATAAACCAAAGCAGAAAAGAAATTCCTCAATCTTTCAAAAAACAAAAGATGCTCTATGGCTCCATTATTTATAAAGCCGATGATATAACGTTGACATCAGAAACCTCATAAAAACGTCATAATTCTAAGCAGCTTGCACAATGGACCTCGTCATCGGTCACACAGTAAAAAAAAACCCGAACCAATTATATTTTGTTACAGTATAAGGTATGGTGTGGATAGCGCTGACCAAATAGGGCGGAGGTATAGTGTTCGGTCAATGACTCGGCGCTGCCCAATGCATGTGTCTTTTAACATGCTAGATTTGGCAATGATAAATGCTCATACACTATACAAACTAATATACAACACCAATATATCTCGGAGAACAATTATACTTAAGGTTTCTAAAGGTATTGTCAACTGCATATATTTTAAATGAAGCTGGACCTAGTAAAGGTATCCGTGATAGTTTATTTTTATTTTTTTTATTTTATTTTTAATATTGCTCCAACTGAAAATCAATTAAAGAGGAAGCAGTGTCAAATAAGATTTTGAGTCAACAAATTCTCGTCTTGTTGTCTGCAATACAAGAATCTTTTGCAGAAAATGCAAAAAATTAATATGCGAAAAATGCGAAAGAAACTTTAAAATTTTTTAAAAATGGGAATAATAAATAAAATAACAGTTCCTAACAAATCCTTTTATTAATTTCTTCAATATCTTTTGCTTCAGATATGTTTCTAAGTGAATATGGTGAGTTATATCCTCTGCGGTCAATTGACCGCTCACGGTCACTGTAGGTAAATTAATTTTCCGGTACCCCTAGTGTTAAAACTTTTCACGTGCTTAACCTACAGTATCCATTAGATTGTAAATTAATATGGTTATTCATCCAAGAATATTTATATGGCTTACCGCTTAAGAGCAGTGAAAATGCAGTTCTCTATGCGCTTTTATCAATGATTTAAAACACTATACTTCTTAAAGGTATTATTTTGTTTAGAAATGCACATTTGTTGTGCTGCTTGCAAGGAGGAGTTTATGGATTGCAATAAATTTTTTTCTCATTTAAAATATTATCATAATCTTCCACCAAGTTTTTCATATAAATGCGGTTTTCGCGCTTTCATCAGACATTTACTGCCTTTAGAGTATTAAGTAAACATATGCGTTGCGAAAGTAAAAAATACTGTAATTCAGAAGTTCAAACTAACCCGTTTTTACAAAATAGCAACGATTTAATAGTATTATCTACCCGTAATATTCTGTATACAGCAAATCAAACCCATTTAAATGAAGCTGTTTTCAATATAATTATAATAATTTTGATTGTTGTGCAGATAATAAAAGATAAACACAAGCCAGCGTTCAATGGTCTCTAAAACAATATGCAAATAAATCTATTGCAAGAAGAGAAACTTTGGTATTACAAAAAGATATAACAAAGTTTATTACATATCCTATTCGAAATGAAATTGTTAAGATCTTAGAATTGAGTAGTTAGAGTTTGATCTCCAACTCTACAGATATTCAAAACAGACTAAGATCTAGTAAACTTTTGTGAAAATCCATTTAATGGTATAGAGTCTGAGTACAGATTCAACGAGTAAAAGAACTTGGTTTATACGAAAATCCTCAAATAATTAAAACTAATAATTCGGTCCAAAGTTTGCTTTTAAAGCATGTTAATACTCTTGATGCAACTATAACAAAAGGTGTTTTGTTTAAAATAAAATTTCAAATTAAAAAGTATTTTGAGATAAGTGGGGTGTTTGAAAGCTATACATACGAAAACATGATAAAATTATCAGAAGGTAATACAATCAAAAATTATATTAATGGGGACAATTGGAAAGCAAAGAAAGTCTTATAACAACAAATTTGTGTTGCCATACTTTTTATACTTCGATGACTTCGAAATAAACAACCCATTGGGATCACATAGTTCATCTCTGTTAGGTATTTACTATTCATTTCCAACAGCTCCAACAGCTTTAAAATATAAACAGAAAAATATATTGTGACGAATTTGCAATCGAAGGTTCACGATAACACTAGAAAACACATGGTGAGTAATCGTGAATAATAAAAGCATGCAGTATGACGTAAGCATGAGTAAAAGCATGCAAGCAATAAACGCGCCATCTATTGCGAGATAGAAAGAAATATATAGTTCGAGAATCTTCGACAGCATGCATGCAATGAACACGACATCTATCGCGAGATAGAAAGTAGAGAGAGATCGACAATTTACTAGATAATTCCAGAACCTTCCACACTAGTGTCAGCTCGCATATAAATAGACCGCAGATGGCACAGCCAGACAGTTCGAATTTCATCGTTGAACAAGAAACATCGTGCCATCTACGAGCAAACTGACCAGTGTTGAATAATACGTGTAGAAAGTAATAAGTGTATTGAATAATAAGTGGAAATAATAAGTGTAATAATAAATCTGTAAAATTAGAAACAAGTAAACTTTTGTGTTTTCTTGGATTATTTGCAATCCAGAGATCGAACCGAGAGAATCGAAAACGTCAAATATAAAATTCACGTAACAATTGGTGTCAGAAGTGGGATTGTAGAATAATCCTAAATAATAGTTAAGTTTATTGACTTGAAAATACCCCAGCTAAGAGAAGAGTTGGAGTCTCAAGGATTGCCTGTGACAGAGTATAAGGCAGATCTTCAAGCACGGTTGCGTAAAGCAATGGAGAGTGAGGGCATCGATGTCGAAGAACATGAGTTTTGTGATAATGCTTCAGGAGCTTTATCGAAAGTCGAGGAGCAGTTGGTAGAGCCGCAGCCAGCCAGCCGCTCCAGCATTTGACATAAATGTGCTTTCAGCGACAATAACGCAGCGCATGGAGGATCAGCTGGCGCAGCAGTCCTCATGTATAAAGGCCCAGATGGCGAAGCAGTCCTCACGTATGAAGGATCAGATGGCAGAGCAGTCCTCACGCATGGAGAAGCAACTGGCACAACGTGTGGAAAAGCAGCTAGTACACCACACTTCACAACTGCAGGACCAACTATCGCGCATCGAAGGCAAATCTGCCAGATTGCAGGCGAGGCGAGATCAAATGGAGGGTGAATTACACCAAGTTACCCAACATTGCACAAAATTAGAATCGAAAATATTGCAGTTGCATAGTCATGTGCGAGAGATACAGTCCAGTGGACCAGTTACAGCTGTTAGTGCAACGAAGTTGAAAGCACCAACGTTTGACGGAACTGTACCGTTTAAAATTTTTAAACTACAGTTCGAGACCACAGCACAGACTAATCACTGGAGTACGGCAGACAAAGTGGCAGCTTTGGTGGTGTCATTGAAACCTCCGCCGCTGAGGTTTTGCTTACAGTTCCTGAAATCGAACGTGGTAACTATGACGCGTTAATGGCAGCGATTGAACGGCGATATGGTAGCGACCATAAGAAACAAATATTCCAGATGGAGCTGATGAATCGTTACCAAAAAGTGAACGAGTCGTTGCAAGAATATGCAACGGAGATAGAGCGGCTTGCACATTTGGCCTACGCAGACGCACCAGCGGAAGTAATAGAATTAATGAAAATGCAGGTGTTCATAAATGGAATACGAGAGGCGGATATCAAACGCGCAGTCTATTCCATGCCAAAGAAGACGTTTGCCGAAACATTGTCATTTGCTTTGACGCAGGAAACAGCAAGCCTTCTAAGCAAAGAAGCACTCAGATGGTTACTCCAGTTTAAAAATCCGGAAGGGCAGATTGCGCGATGGATAGAAAGGTTGCAGGCAAGACTAACAAATCTGCAACCTGATGATGAATGGGAATCAAGCGCTGTAAGGAAAAGAAATGGCACCGGAAAGTCCATTGGCCAAGGCGTACTGGGTGCAATGGAACAGCTTAAAATTGATAAATGGAGTACTGCATCGTTCATGGGAAAGTGAGGATGGTAGACACACTCACGACTTGATTGTTCTACCAAAGTCTAGAATAACAGTCGTATTAGAAAAGTTTCACAATGGACCAAGTGGAGGGAATCTCGGCGTTACGAAAACTCTGGAAAAGATTAAACAACGGTTTTACTGGGTGAATTGCCAAGAATCAGTTGCTAAATGGATTAAAAACTGCGCACAATGCATGACAGCTAAGGGTCCGAAAGTTAGAACCAGAGGAAGGTTGCAGCAGTACAATGCAGGAGCACCATTTGAACGCGTTGCAACGGATGTAGCTGGCCCATTTCCTACAAGTGACTCTGGAAACAAATACGTATTGGTAATTATGGACTATTTTAGTAAGTGGCCGGAGGTATATGGTATACCAAATCAGGAGGTTAAAACTGTGGCCGAAGCTTTTGTTCAGAATTGGGTCACGCGGTTTGGAATACCAATTGAGTTGCATTTAGATCAAGGGAGGAACTTTGACTCTTCTATATTTCAAGAAATGTGCTCACTGTTGGGTATCAAGAAGACTCGTACGACAGCTCTACATCCACAGTCGGATGGCATGGTAGAAAGGTTTAACCGCACATTAGAAGAACATTTGCGGAAAGTAGTGGACAAATGTCAGCGCAATTGGGACATGCACATTACACGATGGCCCAAATTCAACGAACACTAGTGCTGATAAAATGAAGCTGTGGAAGAAGACTTAATCGCCGAGGATGATGACAACTACTCTTACCATGATGTTTATGATGCTAATGACGTTAATCTTAACGACCACTCATCTGGGGCAGACGATTAAGATGGATGACCGATTGTGGTAGTGGGAATTAACTCTCTCGCTCAGTAATTAGTCAGTTGTTACGTGGACGCCGATCGAACAACAACGTGGACGGTGAAAGCTTAAAATATTTTTATATTCTTAATCCAATACTTTTTATTATTCCTAATACTTTTTATTATTCATATTACAATCCGTTTAAATAAAACTAAAATTGAATTTAAAAAAACTTAAATGAAGAACCCACATGTATACATATTTTTATTGTCGTGGAAAGAAAGAAGCGATTCATTGGAATTTCAACCGCGCTCAGTGTAACACGATAAGCATTGTCTAGTTTTAAGAAGGGTTTTCGACTGGCTGCCGGTAAGGAAAACGCTCCTTACTGAGCACTTCTAATACTTGAAGTAATCATTGAGGTGACGTTGGTTCATAGCCTACCACAAAATTACATCTTAAGATTTAATCAGGTCCGATTTGTCAGGTCCGATTATTCTTAAATTTTTGGTACGACCATACCAGCTTGACTGGGAGGTTTTCGATTTTTTTTCGTACGACCAACCAGCTTGACTGGAGGGTTTTCTCATTCTTATTTTTTTCGTACGACCAACCAGCTTGACTAGAAGGTTTTCAATTTCCTATTTTTTTTCGTACGACCAACCAGCTTGACTGGAGGGTTTTCTTTGAAGAAAATAAAAATATTAAAAACCCTTCTGGAAAACCAGAAACCATTGTGAGCGACCCTCTGTCGCTAGGGACTCTGCCTATTTTTTATGAAAACAAATATTGTTAGATTAAGATTTATAAGCGACATTTAGTCACTAGGCATTCGGCCTGTCCAGTAAATATTAGCTGAAGTGGGAAGACATATCCTTCGACGTCGACTGAAAGAAGAGAAGGAAGATGACGATGTATGTTCTCTTAGAAAAAGAGCTAAACAACTTCGGGACCAGTCTAATCCCTTAGAAATGCAGCAGCAGGAGTAATTATATATGGATATATGTATATGTTATGTTCCAAGTGAATAATGTGTTTTTTCAAGTTTCAAACAAGTTTCATATTTCCACCATACGCAGTTGTGAAATTGTTGCTTAAATTTGTGAGAATCTTGCGCAGTATAATCTTTATTTTTTATTTATTACGACCACCTAGTGGCTCATCGCGCTCGCGCATTATAATCCGTGTTTTTAGTATCATTGGGACCACCGAGTGGCTCATTGTAATCTCTTGTTTTAATAAACACAAGCCTTGCATAAACATTTTGTAAGCAGCCCTCTGTCGCCTGACATTCGACCTGTATTGAAGTTTGTATTTTTAATTGTGAGCAATCTTCTGTTGTGGGCGCTTGCCCTGTATACAAATTGTATTAGGATAAATAAAATCAGCAATATACCGTCCGAGCTGAACTACCGAAAGGTAGTCAGTAAATTGATCGACGAAATCGTCGATCGCGCGCAATTAAAAAACGGTAATATAACAAAACAGAGGGTTACGAGACCCCTCTGAAATGGACGCTGCAGCCGCTCAGCTCCATTATTGTTATATTTAACAGTAATCCCAGTTTAGAGCTTTTGGCCTGCTTTGTGGTTAACATCTTTGTTGTTGTTATTCTTTTTTGTGATTGTTATTATTTTTTGTTTTTGCCCTGTTTAGAGCTATTTTAGGCTTGTTTAGTGGTTTACGTGTGGTTTATACTCTTGTTGTTGTTATGGGTAGTCCCTACTTAGAACTTTTTGTGATCTATTTTGTGGTTTATATAATATACTTATGTATAGTATCTGCTTAACCCTTCAGTTAAAAGTTTCTGTTTAGTAGTTTACTTAAGTGTATTTTAATGTACTTTTTTATATATTCCTTGTTTAAGGCTTATATAGGTTTGTGACCTATAAAGTCACAACCGTTTTTGTAGAGGAAGATTATGAATTATAGTCTGGGCATGATGGAAAATAGAAAATAGAAGATTATGAATTATGAATTATATGAAATTTAGTCTTGGCTTGATAAAAGGGCGGCAAGTGAGAATGGTGGAAGGGTTTATTACAAGCTGGTTTCATTCAAAACTGGTTTCCTTTTTTTGATCTGTATAACGACCAATCATTAATTGGAAAGTAGTGTAGGGTTTCTCAAGGAAGTATTATGCTCATTTGTGAAACGTTCATTTGTGATACGTTGTGGCTAACCAATTATGGAAGGGAATGTAAAATGCTTAGACTTTCAGCCTTTGTGTTAGAGTGCCACAAAACGGCGACAAGAGGTAGTTTTGCTCTTGTTTGGGGTTACAATGGTCGTTATTTGATTGGTTGTGTTGAGGCCGTACAGGAAATCAGAGAAAAATGCTGGTACTGTGTGTGACTTAAGGTGCGGGTAATCCTGGGAAAGGATTGACCACATGGAACCAAGTCTGAATACGTGACTTATGGTAGAACAACAGCACGGCATCGAGCTGTAGATAAACATTAATGCGAAAGGAACCAGTATTCTCAACTGCATCGGTAAATCAGAAACGTATTAAGCTTGGTTACTGAGTTTATTGTTCAGTTTTATTGTATATTGTTTTGGCTATTGGTTTATAGTATACGCAGAAATTGAGTTGGCAAATTGTTTATTGTACATGCAACAATCCAGAAATTGTGTTGTTCGCAAAAATCTTAGTTAACATCTCAGTTAATATAGTTGTTGAAACGTTGTGCCGTCGCTAGTATGTGTGTTATAAATGTTGGGCGAGGAATGGACCATTCGTGCGAAAAAACCATGGTCAATGTTTTGGTTAATGTTTTGGTTTCCAATGATTAACTTTTTGTAGTCAATAATCTGGCTTTTTGTAACTAGTAGTCTGGTACAAATTTCCTGGTATAAATTTTATCAATCTTTATGAAAATGTTTTCAACGAGGCCGCTGAGGAATGACTCCAGCAGGAATATGATTTGTTTTTGGGCCAATTGTTTAGGTGATGTACTTTGTAGGGTTACAAATGTGAAATGGGACTTTTCTTGTTTAGATGTGGGAATGTATTCTTCTTTAAAGGCGTTAAGGAGAGTTTTTTAACTGTAAACAGGTATTTTTGTTTTTCTATGTTGATATTGTTACTTTGGTGGCTGAGAGGCAAAGTCTGATTGGAAAAAAATGTCTGATTGGAAAAAATGTTAATTCTGCGTTGCCAATTATGTGAAAAGATTGGCTAACAGAAAATTTTGTTTAGCGACACGCGTCACGGCGTCACCCATTTATATTCTATATTTGCGTTAAGCGTCAAGACGTATGCGTTGGTTGAGAAAAGTGTGCTTGTAATGAGTGCGGAAAATGTTTAGCTAATGAAAAAATATATAGTTGGGTGCTGTCTTTTGATATTTTGAGTTTTGAATATTATTAATATTTTGTGATTACATTTGGGTTTTTTTATGAATGTTTTGTGGTTACATTTAGGTTTTTTATATGTTTTGTGATTACTTTGGGTTTTTTTATGAGTGTTTTGTGATTACATTTGGGTTTTTATAAATGTTTTGTGATTACGTTTGGGTTTTTTTGGTTTTGTTTTATTTTTTTGATGAATTGTGTGGGGTTATTTTGACTAGGTGTTTTCTGTCTAGGTGTTTTCTGTCTGGTATGTTCTTTCCCGTGTAGGTACTGTTTTTTTAGAATGGCTACCCAATAAACGTTTTTCGTCCGATGCCAAGCGGAACTCATCAGTTGGGCTTTTTCGGTCAAAAAAGGTAGGAGGATGAACTGATAGAAGAAAGTTTTCATCGTTAAGGTTTCTGTTATGTTAATTGATTTACTAAGTTAGTTAGTTTTCATCGTTAAGGTTTTTTTATGTTTATTGATTTTCTAATTTACTTGGTTAAAGGAAGTAGTGGTTTTTGTTATGTTTTCTTAGTTAAGGAAGTTGTGTTTTAATGTTGATTTTACACGTTACTTAATGTGGTTTTGTAGTTTGCTTAGGTTATTGATGTTGTGTGGGAGAAAAATATATATCTTTTGTTTGTTGGATCATCCTGTGTGGTGGTAAAGTGCATATGATTTATAGGGGAAGAAGAGAGGGTAAGAAGGAAACCAGAAAACTTTCAAAGTTTGGTGATAAAGAAGGAAAATCATTACATTGTTAGTATATAAGAAGTGCTTGTGAAAATTGGCAAGCAACGAGTGCTGGACAAGGGAGTTGCACTAGTGTCTTCTATAAGTGGAGATTATATTAAAAGCTGCGTAAATTTTAAAGGTTTTTTTACTGTGTAAGTATAAAAAGTAGCACGTATCGGTTTTTTGTTTATTAACCAGGAGAATGGCATGTTTCGGGTTTTATGAGTGATCAGAGGTGGTGTATCATATAACTTGGTTATATATGGAAAGATTTTTGTTTTTAAATTCCAGGAAAGAATAATATGTTTCTGGTTTGTGAGTGAGCAGAGATGGTGTTCTTTTAAAACTTGGTTGTATATGGAAAGATTTTAAGAATATGTTTTTTAAGAATGTGTTAATGGATCCATTGGGTAGGATTCTTCTGTTAGTGAACAGACCGAGTAGGAATTGTTTATGGGTTATATATTGTACCCTTGATAATATGTTCAATAAATTAATTTTAATATATTTACAGGATAAATCGTGTGTCAACCGTGCATTTTTTATTCAAGGGGTCAGTATGGAAGAAATTGTGAGTATCCATTGGTGGAAGACCGATTTTTTAGTAATATTCTTTATGTAATATTATTTAGTATTCTTTATGTATACTTGGTAGCAATGGTTTATAATATTGTTATGTAATATAATTTAGTATTCTTTATGTATACTTGGTGGCAATGGTTTATAATCTTGTTAATATAACGAGTGATATTCAGGACACCAAATTTTTGCAGGGATTATATTATAGAAGGACCAATGGTAGCATTCATTGTATACTTGATGTATATTAGGTAGCAATGGTTTATAATATTGTTAATATAATAAGTGATATTAAGGACAATATAAATTTTTGTAGGGGTTATGTGATAGAGGGACCAATGGTAGCATTCATTATATATATTGTATGTAACGGAGTTTTTACTATGTCTTTATTCATTGTATCTAACAAATTCCTGTAACTCTGTTTTTGTTGCAGAAGGACTATATCTGCTTCCATGTCACTAATGAAAGGATACACATGCTCGGAGATTCTGTGGTTTTGTATGGCTGCAGTGCCTCCCGGGGTGCGGAGGCGGTATGTGTGCTCGGGCCTGACACGTGCTGGGTGCGGGGAATACATCCCTTGCACGAGTCGCCTTTTCAAATATTGCAGCGGCACTGTAGGACGGAGTTGCCCCACAGCCGGTATGAGCATGTTTTATCACGGATCGGTCACATCTGCCCCTCGGCAGATATACCGTCCGAGCTGAACTACCGAAAGGTAGTCAGTGAATTGATCGCGCGCAATTAAAAAACGGTAATATAACAAAACAGAGGGTTAAGAGACCCCTCTGAAATGGACGCTGCAGCCGCTTAGCTCACCCCAGCTGGGAAAAAAAACTCGTTATACACTATTGAAAGTTTTGATATGGCAACTCCAAAGGCTAATATTTATTATCAGGTTAAAACAGTATCATGGTCTAATAAAGAACTGAAGCGAGTGCAGGCGCGTTTTTATTGCTCCTCAGATAATAGAAATAATAAATATTAAATGCGACATAAATCACTATGAGATTGCGACATAAATCACTATGGCAGCTCTCTTGCACAATTCATATCGCTACCCATGCTTAAAATTTATATAACGAAACTCTCGCATATAGCGACTCTCTCTCACTATTCTCCTCTATGTTTATCAGTAAATACGAGGAAAGACACTTCAAATTCGCCATTTTCAAAATTCGGTTTGACATTTTTTTATGTAATGTTGAACGTAAGATGAACCATATTGTGTTCTTGTTTGCTGTTACTGCGTGTGAAAAACAAGTTTCATATTTTCACCATACGCAGTTGTGAAATTGTTGCTTCAATTTGTGTGAATCTAAAAAGTTAAATAAAAGTGTTATTTATTCGCTAAAATTTGTGTTTTTCCTATTTTCATAATCATGGACAATATTAAATCAGTTCCAAGATAATTTTCTTTCCCTGATAAGACCTTTTGTCCTTAATGTATCTCTGCTTACAAGAGACCTGCGTAGTGTCTTGCGTCTACATTTATTCCCTAGAAAAAAATCAGTAAAACTCGAATTCTTTGCTAATGTTTTTTGTTAACTACCACTTGTAGAATAAAAAGGGAATAAAAGTAACTACTATAACTTCCCACTGGTAAAAACTCGTAAGTACTTTGCAAAATCATCGATGATGAAATGATGATTCTATGAATATGTGCAAAGTACTTTGAAGGTAAAGAGTTAAAAATGCGAAAATGAAAGTATTTACAAACTTCTCTTACAACGTAATGAGATGCGAATGTGAAGCAAATTTGCAATCGTGGCACTTCGATTTTTTACTTTGCTAATTTTCGCGATCATAACTGTAAATATTTATTCTCATTTAATTTCACAAAAGTGCACACGTCTGATCGACTTCTGCATTTTATTATAGTAAGTATATTAAAAGTGTATGAAAAAAAAATAAAATATAACAGATTAAATAAAATATAATTAATGAAATGGACGGCTTTTTGCAAAGAAATTTGCGAAGACTAGCTGCTTTATTAAAAAATAAATCGCGAATCATTTCGTCTGTTTGTCCGCCTGATCAGCTCGAGTTTATAAGTGAACCTAGTAGTTCACGCCTAAATTTAGGTTCATCCATAGCCTATGAAAATTCGTTGCGGGTAAAACTTTTCAATTGGTACAAAAATACAATCCCGGTCGAAGATGCTGTGATGAAGTTTTACAGATTCTTTCATCAGAAAAAATAGATGTTCCTAACAATACCAATCCTTTAATCCAGTCCAACAAAAGTGTAATAGTGAATATTCGAACCGTGGCCCCTGGACAATATTAATGAGCTGTGCTTAGATGTAGGTAAGGTCTTGATGGTCTTCCTTTATTCAAGAGGTCTAAGAAGCCACAGGGCCTATTTTCGATCACTTTGTACACATAAAAAGTTCTGAAGTTTTTTAAAAGGCTCTTACTTAGGCAATCAAAAGCCACGTGATATAGAATACCTTAGAGGATATTCCTATTAAGATTACTATATGTGCTTTTATATGCGATGCACTTGCACGGTGGTTTGTTTGCGGTATTCTTGGCCACAATTCATTGAATAGGTGCCCCAGATGTAATCAAGTAGGATAGCGCATTGACAACGTTAATTACTACACTAATTACTTATAGTGCACACGTAGGTGAATTACTAACGGACGGGGATTTCTCGAATAGAAAATATCCATTTCATCATAAGGACTATTTTAAAGAAAATAAGTCAGCTTTTGAAAAGTTAGGTATAAAAATGATAACTCAGTTTCCATCAGATCCCATGCACTTGATAGATCTTGGTGTTTGCAAGAAAATTTTACAGTGCTTAGTTAGTGGAGATACCTACTTTGTAGTGTCGTCTGACACGTGAGGAAATTCAAAGAATTTCGGAAAACTTAAAATCCTTGTCACCATCCATGCCATCTGAATTTAGAAGAAAGCCACGTGGTCTTGATGAGTTGTCTAGATAGAAAGCTGTGGAGTTTAGGCACACCTAAGCTTACAACGCTGAATATATTTTTTCACTTCTTTCCTTTTTCTTACTTCGATTGTATCCGGTCAAACCTCATAATAAATGTTTCTTCTTACAAAGCTTAATTATTAAAACAACACGCGTTTTGATTAAAAGGATATTAGGAAACATTCCAACATCAATAGTAGTTTTGAAAAATATTTTAAGTGAAGATTAAAATTATATTGAATTATACTGACATAGCAGATGATATGCTGAAATCCTTTGTAGAAAATTTTTCGTTAATATCTCCTTCTACCAAATGAGCATATAATGTCCATAACTTGCTGCATATCGGACAAAGTGTTTGAGAAGTAGGTTACATACAAAGTTCCACTACGTATAAATTTGAAAATTTTAAATTTTCAAATTAAATTTGAAAATTTTAAAAAGAACGTTAAAAGTCTCAGTAACATTATGCAGCAATTACTCAATCAGCTCTCTGTTCATAAAATCCACACAAAAAAGAGTAACGGCTTGATAAGAAACAAAAACGGTGTTATAAAATATTATATTGCAGACGATTTTAAATTGTCCAAAAAGTTTCCAGACGATATCTTTTTGTTGTCTTTAGGTATTCCATCTATAATTAATGATTTCGTTGAGGAAAACGGAAAGTGTTTTATTTTAGGAAAAAAATTTACAAAGCGGCGGAAGCGAATTTGTCCCAAATTCTCAAGTTTTTGACATTAATCATATACATACATGTGTACATATATGAAAAACTGTTGGTTATAGAGGAAAATCAACAATCAATTATGACAACACAAAAGAGAATCGAGGAAAATATTAAGGAAATTAAAACTAAGGATATGTTAACATAAAACACAAACTTCATATTTATATTCTTTATCCATATAGACGAAAATTCCGAGGCACACTGCAAAATGCAGGCAACATTAAACCAAATCGTTAGAAAAATTTTGCTGTTGGGAAAAGTCCAGACTTTCCAGCATCCGTGGAAAATTTAGACGCTCTGGATCGCCAAATAAGCAAAAATATGGAAAAAGTTAGTATGTATTATATATGTACTTTATAGACATTTTACCTTACATTATTCCTAATTGTTTTATTTACAATATCATTTCAGATTTCAGTAGTAGTAGTAGTACATGTGGCTGCCCAGGTTGCCTCCTGGACACCAATATCACTTTTGTGCCGTTTTGATACCACTACCCCATGAACTGCGAAACTTACTGCTAGTGATCTACACTACAGCCAGTTCGTAAATTTTATAATACGTAGTAGTGATATTACAGAAGCTTGTGTATACCACTTTAAGTTTTCTGGAAACATTTTCCCTGTTTCTAAGAATCTAGTCCGTGCTAGGGCTGGGCACTGACATAGCAAATGTTCTACCGACTCTATAACGCTGGAGTCTTGGCAGCTGCGGCATTCCACGTTATGTGGGATTCCAAGTCTACTGGCATGTCTCCCAATGGGCCAGTGTCCAGTACTGACGAAGAACACCCGTGAGATCCTCAACAAGTCCATTGTCCTACTGAGATTGTATCGTGGCCATATTTCCCTGGATATGTTGCACTCTTGCAACGAACCCCATTTTTTATTGGCCAATCTTAAAAAGTGATCATTAAGATCTTTCTTAACACTCCCAATTGAGATTTTCACATCCACTGCAAAAACCTGATCTGATTGTGAGCCCTTCCTTGCCAGTTGATCAGCCGTCTCATTACCAGTTATGCACGAGTGCCCCGGTACCCAAACTAGGGAGACGGTTGAGCTGCTGCCAAGGTGATTAAGTTCTTCTCTACATCTGCAAACAAGGGTTAACGCAGCCAGCATAGCGCTAACAGCCTTGATAGCGGCCTGGCTATCTGAGAAAATTCTCACATCCCTTGGTTCAAGTTCGCTGTTTCTTACTAGCGTACAGGCTTGCAGTATCGCGAACGTTTCCGCTTGAAATACGGACGCGTAATTTGTACCACCGTAGTACAATATCTGGTTTTAGCCCCCACCTCTTGCCGAACGTTCTACTGCAGGTATAGAGGGCAATGCTTGCCTTTCTCACTCTGGATTCTATATTTTCCTTCCAGCTAAGTTTTGAGTCGATTACTAGTCCCAAGTACTTAGCCTTAAGTGAAAGTTGAAGTGGTTGTCCATTTAGCTTTTAATGGAGGAATTAAAAAAGGAGGAATTGTCTTCGTGGTAAAGAGCACTAGTTCTGTTTTTCTTGGATTGACTGACAATCCGCAGTTTTGTGCCCATGTACTTAATATTCTTAGCGCTCTCTCCATCATCTCACTGATAGTGCCGAGGAAAAGGCCTGATATAAGTATTACCACGTCATCAGCGTACGCGATAGCTTTGATCCTCTCTTGACCAAGAGCTGTGAGAAGGACATTTAGCGCTATTATCCAGAGTAGGGGAGACAGCACACCACCTTGTGGCGTTCCCCTACATACTGATCGCCGAACATAAGATGTACCCAGACTGGATATGATGCTCCTTGTACATAGCATGGTTTTAATCCATGCAACGAGTTCTTTTTCAACGCCCAGACGTTGCAAGGAGTTTATGATAGCATCTGAGTGAATATTGTTAAAAGCCCCTTCAATGTCAAGAAAGGCTCCTAGCGTGAACTGTTTATGATGTATGTGCAACAACCTCATGCAGTGCTGTTTCCACTGATTTTCCTTTGAGGTAAGCGTGTTGCGAACTAGATAACCTCCCGCCGACTATTCTTTGCCGAATGTGAAGATCGATAATTCTTTCTAATGTCTTCAACACAAAGGAGGACAGGCTGATAGGACGAAAGTCTTTGGCAGATGCATGTCCTCTTCTACCAAACTTCGGAATGAAAATTACTTGTCTCCAATTTTTGGGTACATCATAGTTGAGAGCTATGCTGTTTTTATATAGGGTAATTAACCAGGGAATGATAGTCTCTCTAGTATTCCATAGTATTCAGATTGCAAGTTTTAAAACAATTTTCCCCGGTGAAGGCCTTTACAAAAATTTCGGAAGAATATTTGCAAATGACGTCTGCAATTTTCTCCGGTGAAGGCCTTTACAAAAATTTCGGAAGAATATTTGCAAATGACGTATTGCAATACAATTATGACGGGATTAGTGACAAAAAAAGCTTTAAGAGGTTGGGGTCTTTAAATCCTGCAATTTTTGGTACTTTACTTTACTTATAGAGGCTGCAAGAAGTGAAGGATTCTCGCATAAGAATTACGTTGCAGAATTGCGGAAATGCTTCAAGAACTATAAGGGAAGGCATTTCCGCAAGGATTGTTTAAGAGAAAAAACAGACAATAAATGCTTTATATATTAAAATAATACTATATTATATTTTAGTATAGTATATGCATATACATAAATATAGTAAGTATAGTGCATAAGTATAGTGCATATACATAAATATAGTAAATATAATAACATAACAATTATTATAATAATAATTAAGAAAAAAAAAATAAAATAAATTAAAAAAAGTTTTCAAATTTGCTTGCATAATTTGTACCGAAACGACAAATAGTTACCCTATAAAAACGCCCTCTCTTATGGTCACGCCTCCTTGAAACATACTAAACAAATTTGTTAATAACGACTATTCACCTCATTCTATACGAGCCGTTTTTTAAAATGGACCGGACCGATTGGTGAAGTAACTTCGCAAAAGCCGACAAGGTTATTAAATTCGAAATTCCTAAACGGTCGTTCAGTCTAAACGCCTGATTAGTCGCACTTTTTACGTATTTCGAACTACTTTAGCAACTGTCAAAAGCCTATCTACTTATGGGTTCGTGTGTGTGTGTGTGATTAATCGAAAGGGGGAATCAAATCCATTTTGGTATTTGTTAAAGTTCGAAGAAGGTTACGTAAATTCAAACAAACTGACAGATTAAACGCATTGCCAGATTGATTTTGGCGTAATCTAAATTACGCCAAGGCACATTTATTTATAACATTAAAATCGTGTGCGATTTATAACATTAAAACACTATAAAAAGCATTAAGTTATACAAAAATTAATGTTGAAAATAGTTTATTTAATTTTATGTCAGATTTTCTCTCCCTTGAATGAAAAATAAAATATTAACAAAATATAGGCCCTTTAACAATTGGCTACTTTTTCGAACTGGTGTATCTGTATTCTATACCTATTGTTTGTTGTTGTTATTTGTTTTTAAAAACTATTTGACAGTGGAGGATGAGAGCCTAATTTATTTTGTGCAGGGAAATAAGAAGCTGTACGAAAAATTTCAGCCGTCGTATAGGCTCCCAGAAGTTAAATAGAAAGCCTGGAAGGAAATTAGGGAAGCCGTGGGTGTTTCAGGTATGTCACATTTCGTTTCACATAATATGTAAGTTAATATTTTTCTTTATTCACAGACGAAAAATGCAGCAGAAGGTGGACGGCGCTGAGAAAGCGGGTTAATCGGGAAAAGAAAAAAGTAGAAGCCCCGTCGGGTAGCGGCGACCGCAAGAGAAGTTCATAACACATACTATAGTTTCTAATAAATCATTGTTAAAATTACCTTCGAAGCTTACAGTTGTTTGTTTTTTAATTTTTTTATTTTTTTACCTTCGAAGTTTTTGACTTCAGCAAAAACTATTGCTATAAGCTAAACTATAAGCGACTAAAGTCGCTTCGGAAAGAAATTGCTCACCCAGGAGATTCGCAGCTCCTTCTCCTCCAAAAAAGTTGCCCAATAAGGAAATTTAAATTCCTTTTTTTTTTCAATGACGCCGCTTTTCCCCTGGGACCAAACTTAATACGTCATTATCCACGATATGCATTGTCCAGAGAAAAGGATCAATTTAATCAGAGCCTGAAGAATCTCCCAAAATTAAATTGTTTTTGAATTTTTTCAGCTGCTTCCAAACGCAAAGTGCGGATTGTTTCGCTACTTGCTTAAGCAGGAAAAATTTAACGAAACTGCTTTCAGCAGAATATATGTATGTATGTAGTTGCGACATACGATTTCTGTGTTATCGTTCGCTTGCTAAAGTTGGCAGAAGGTCTTAAGGTTAGGTCTTAAGACGACCAACTGATCTTTACATACATTTACATGTGTCTAAGAAGATAACAGAAAATAATGAAACAAAATCAGGAATAGGCTAAAAACTGTTGAATGCACAAGAATTGCAGTTTAAAATAAATAAATACGCCATAACATATTCTGATAAAAGTCTTGTGACACGAAGCAAAAATACATTGTTGGAAAATATAATGTTCCGCTAGGTCGCTGAGTTTTTCAGGTGAACAGTTAAATAAAGACAATTGGAGGAGATGTGAAGTGGCTCGCTAGTGTTTTATTTCTAAATCTAATAGGTTATGGGCCCAGATCTGCTCCACTGATTCCAATTAATAAACCATATTATTAAACTTTTGTGAACTATAAAATATTTAAAAAAATACTTATAAAAAATATAAATAAAATAATTGAAACATGGAAACAGTGAAAAGAAACATTAAGTCTTTTGATGGCGAAAAGTGTTCAATTTGAAAGTTTAGGGTTTAGGGTAAGAGCACTCTTAGCTGAAATCGATGCTGTAAAAGTTGTTGATAGTGAAGTTCCAGAAGAAATTACTGAAGAATGGAACAAAAATAAAAGAAATGCCAAAAGTATAATTATAGAATATTTGAGTGAAAACTTTGTTTTTCAAGCAGTGAAAGCACTGCAAAACAAATTTTCAAAAACTTACAATACGAGTATATGAGCGCAAGAGTTTAGCATCACAGTTGGCTGTTAAAAAAAAGTTGCTTTCATTATTGAGCCACTTTATTATATTTGATGATTTTATAACTGAGTTATTAGCTTTGGCAGCTAAAATTGAAGAGATGGACAAAGTGTCTCACTTGTTGTTGACATTACCATCGTCTTATGACGTAGTGATAACAGCTATTGAAACATTATCAGAAGATAATTTAACATTGGCTTTTGTAAAAACTCGATTGTTTGATTGCTTAAGATGATATTAAAAAGTGACAGCAAAGACACCACTTCAAAAATATTGCAAGCCGTGTGTAATAATCAAAACAATAATAAAACTCTCACACATAACTTTAGAAATAAAAACAATTCCAAATATTTTAAAAATTATTTTAAAGCAATCATGAAATGCCATCACTGTGGTAAAAAAGGTCACATTAAAAAAGATTGCTATGCATATAAAAGACTTGTAAATAACAAAAATAGTGAACATGCCAAAACTGCAAAGATTTTTGCAGTTGAACAGCTCAACTACAAAATGGTTTTGCATTTATGATGAGACGAAAGGTCACAATTACTAATAATAGAAACGTGTCATTTCTTTTGGATTCGGGAGCTTCCGATCGTTTAATAAATTCCGAAAATCTGTTTGCTGATTATATCAACTTGAAGTCGCCAGTCAAAATAGCAGTTGCAAAGTGCGGAGAATGTATTTATGCCACGAAAAAGGCATAGTGAGGCTCTGCAGTAAATTTTTAAAGTCACCCTGGAAGATGTTTTATTTGTCCAGACGTTTTACAAGCTAACATTAGCTTTCTGTTAAAAGGATGCAAGATGCTGAAATGGCCATTGAATTTGATACAGAAGATGTTAAAGTCAATAAGGATGGACATGTAATTATAGGGTAAATGCATAAATAATGTACCAATTATTGACCTTGTTTTGAGCAAAAATGTATATGTATCAAATGCAGTTAAAAATAATGATTATCAATTGTGGCAGGACCTTATAAATTCTCGCAAAAATCGTAAAACGACATTGTAACAATGTCAACAACAGCACATCGCCTCTATCGGTTAAACTCGACGTCTTCTCCTTGTAATTACTTTTAACTTGTAACTTTCAACCTAAGTAAAGAGAATCACATAAAACAAAAGTGGAAACGTCTTTCATTTAGTACCACACTTATTCAAAATGTTCGAATCATGTCTTATTTATTGGAATACAAAGAAACAAAACTCTGTTGCAGCTTCATCTAAGCAAAGTATATGGCACTGTTTTAAGCAGCAGAAGTCTTGTGGCTGAATTATATGAATAGTATAAATATTAAATTGAAAGAACGAATTGAAATGTATGAGGACAGTCAATGTTGTATAAGTATAGCAAGTAACCTTTCATGTCACAAAGGAAGGGATTATGGAAGGGATTATGATATATAGTTTCTTGAGTCGTAATCAACTAGATACATATGAATGATTTTTTTTTTTTTTTGTAATATTCTGTAATTCTATGCATATTTGATGTTAAAGAGTTAGAAGTAAAGAAACCGGAAAAAGTAGTAAGATTTTCTTTTTATTAATAAAGCAGCGTTTATTGTTCAGATGAAAGGCTAAGTGTTCTTTCTGTTGGGGATTTGCCAAATCGGGATGTGTCGTAGGTAGGAGAATGATGGAGGCCGTAGCATTGTGAACTGCGGACGGTTAGTATTAGTTATTGTTGGGCCCTCACCTTGGCGATGGCGGGTCGGAACTCCTTCCCGGGTTTCTACCGACGTGAGCAGCCGAGGTAGCCGCGCCAAGGTCGATGACCAGGGTCTTACCAATAATCTAATAATAAATAATCTAATAATAAATAATCTAATAATAAATGTCTTAACAAAACACATTGATATTAAATATCATTTTTCAATAGAGCAGGTTGAAAATAAACTAATCAAGATTGAGCAGTTACGTTTCCTCTAAGGTGCGCAGGTGTTATCTGCACAACCTACCAATTTCATTTACAAAATGGAAAAAACATACCTCTAATCTTCCAACCAAAAACAAAGAAAAAAAATTAAAAACCAAAAACACGAAAAAATTAAACAAAAAAAAACTTGAAAAAACGAAAATGGGATCAAAGTCTATCACGTAGCCATTTTAATTGCATATCACCTAAGGCGCACAACCTACTACATCACATCACTGAGATTGGGTATATTTCTACAGATAAGCAGCTAGCCGACATTTTACCCAAGCCGTTACCTGAAATAAAATTTTTGTTTTTGAGAAGTCAAATTGAATTAAATGATTGAAAGCAGATGAAATATTAAATGTTAATAACAACGTGATGTAAATATATGTATAAGCGCAAGCGTGAATTTCTACGTAGAGATTACGTAAAATCTCTACGTGCATTGCGTCCCATTCATTTTTCCTTCTTTTATCCCGTTTTAACCAAGATGCCCTCGAAAATATATTTTATCTAATAAGATCTAGAGGCGTTGCTAATAATAATCCAATGCTTTTTGAATTTTATTTAATAATGGCTAAAATGTTATCGATGAAAGTTGTTACACTAAAATCGTGTGGAAATTACAAACCTGATAATGACATTCTTTTAAATGTGCAAACGAAAATGAAATATTAGTTACTAATGACGTAATTAGCCAACAGGCAGGCAATATCGAAGATGCTGCAGATATATCTGATAATTCTTTTAATAAGTCAAATGAAATAGAGTTAGATGAGGTCATATCTGTCACTCTTTCAACCAATACTTCTGTTGATAATTCACTTCGCTATTTCGGTGGTTTTGTAACGTTTAAGTTTATAAAACAGTTTGAATGGAATAATTGCAAAAATCTTACGAATGATGAGCTCACAAATCTGAAGGATTCTGTTGTCCTGTTGTATAATAAAAACTTTAATTATTTTAATAGTAAATTCAAATTAAGAGCTCCATCTATTGAATTTTATAGAATAATAAAAGTTCATTATGAAATATTTTTGCTTTTTTTAATAAAAGTTCCCACTCTCTAAGCATAAAAAAAACTATTTTTAATTTGTGTATTGAGAAAACCAATAATTCCGAATATTTTCATAATTTGTTTTCTGAAACAAACAGTTGCTATGAGCACAGAAAATACATTTTAAACTATTTTCTGTTTGTTTTAACTAGGAAAAACACTTCGTGGTTATCTGAGAAATTGTGCTCACTGAAAACTGGAAACAAAAAAAAAACATAAGAAAAATAAAAATTCATACTTCTTAAATTAATTTTTTATAAAACGTTTTGAAATCTGTAGGCGGTCAATTTGAGTCCAGATCATTTATCCTTTTGCCAATTCTATAAGTTAATTTTATAGACCTTTTAGAATCAAAAATTTATAACTAAATCTCGCTTTGAAAACCTTAAAAATGTCAAAATAATAAGTTGGCAGCCAGCTAAAAAATGCTTAAAGTTTAAAGAATGCAGAAGCATAAAGACTTATTCCTTGACCCATCCGCAGAAAAGAAACAAAACACCCTTCGAGGAGGACCATCACAACCTGTTATAGATTTCCCAAAATCTAAATTTGGAGCAAACTTAAGATCGTTTTCGTCCAGATATTATGAAATGCACAACAGCTGTATGTTATGCTGTTAAATGTACATAGTATGTTAAATGCTAAATGTATAACTGGCTGAAATAGAGCAAGGAAGAAGACAAAGTTTACTGTTTTGTATGCAGAAAATTCAGGGCAATATACCAGACCAAAATGAGAAATTTGTGAAAAGTGGTTTTAACTAGTGTAAAAAATTATCAGAAGCGTTAAAGAAACACTCAGAATCATCGCCACACGCTGAATGCAGCCAAATGTACATATGTACTGATCGATACGAAAACGAACTCCCATAATACAACATAATACTTTATTATAAAATTACTTGTCTAGATTTAATTATTACATTTGATTCATTGATCAGAAACTCTCAAATTGTGAAAAAGTTGTTTTCAGAAATATTATTTTTTATTCGTTGTAAAACATTTTATGTGAAACATTGTCGATAAAAAATATAAAATTATATTTTGTCTTTCATATAAACGGACATCAATCCTACATGTATGTGTCTTATCGTCAATCTCTTATAGTTGGAGACTTTGAGAAACATTACAAATACTGAGCCCAGATATTCAGAGTGAAATAAGTGATATTGAACTCACTCTGGAAAAAATTGTGAAAGAAACTAAAGCATGTGGCTTTTTTTCTTTAAGTGTGGACGAGAAAATGCCATTGTTAAGGAAAAAGTGTTCTTTCTTTACAGCCTTAGTGAACATACTGAAAGTCTAAACCTAGACTAAAGGCGGTCTACTATGTATATTAAATAATAGTAAGAAAAAATAATGTATTGGTTAATTTTTGTTTTTTGAACAATAATTTGAGATAATAAAATTTTTTGTCAGGCCCTCCCCACAACAAAACTCTCGCTACACCAATGACGACACGTCAGTTAACAGATACGTGGTTAATGGACTCAATAATTTGCATTTGAAGAGAACAATGAAGGCCTTAAATCATAAGACGTACAATGATCTCTTGAGCTCTTTAGACATTAACGGATACCACCTACCGAAATTACATCTTACATCTTATTCAAATGGAGCCAACGAGCCGCGAACAAAAGGAACGTTTGACGCAATTTTTTTTATAAAGCATTTGTCGATACCGGCAGTTACTATTCTTTGATTAAAAATGTGTTTTCTATAAAAACATTATTATATTTCAATTTTCATATGTACAATGTATTATTTATACCTACTTGTAAGATACATAATCTTGTGGTATAATTGTAACGTATAAATAAATAAAAATGCTGCAGTTCCGAAAAATTCGGCACGAATATCGTCAAATCACGCAATAAAGGGATTCGGAGGTCCAGCGGATTATATGAATGAAAAATTGAATTGAAACGAAATGTGTTAAATGTGCAGCAGAGAAATGAATTAAGGCCATTCCTAGTACCTCATAACGTTACAGAAGTTGATAAAAGTGGAAGAAAATTAAGGTAAACAAAACACTTTTACAGTTACAGATTACATGAAACCGTGGAACTAAACATTCGAGACGAATGAAACGTCAGGAAGACCATAATAAATTACACGACTTAATCGTACTCCTACGTTGGTGTAGAAAACTACATTTCTGTTTTTGTTTTTTCAAATACAGTAGAATCGCGTTACTGTCAATTCTCGTATATAAAAACTACGCACTAACGTGAACAGAAAAATTTATACTCTTTATACTTTATACTTTATTTATACTCATATACTTTAGTATATGTATTTATACTTTATTACTCTGAAGTATGAACTTGTTACCCTACAGATTGTTGTTACACACACAGATTGAGATGAGTTGGGAAAATTACCGTTATAAAAACGTTATATGAGTTAAAAAAATTCTTGTGGGATTACGTGCTTTTTGTTTACGAAAAGAATAATCAGTTGCTTTTGGTCAGTGTTACTGAAATGTAAGATGAAGAAAACTAAGAAGTGTATACGGTTAACGAAAGTTTAAAACCGAAAAAATTTACCAAATGCACCTTAAGAAATGCTGAATACCCAATTATGGAACGTGCTGTGCATAAGTGGTTAATAAAGCAACCTGAAAAAAATTTGGCAATTACGGGAGGTTTGCTAAAATAAAAGGCATTAGAAAAGGAATAAAACTCACGAGCTTGGAGGCACATTTAGTGCAAGCGATGGATGGCTGCAAAGGTTTAAAAACCGTTTTGGATAAAAATTTGCGATGAAAAATTTTTCTCGCGGGAAGAATTTGTCAATCCTTTTCGAAGTGAATTAAAGCGAATAATTAAGGAATACAATTGAAGTGATGGTTTAAAAATGGCAAAACAACGGATAACATTTTTGGGATGTGCCAATGCAGCAGGATCACATAAATTGACTCATTTAATAATAGGAAAAGCTAAATCGCCTAGAGCGCTTAAAAATTTTAATAGTCCGCTCTTATATAGGAACTCTAAAAATGCTTTGGTGACAAGAGACATTTTTAAAAATTGATTTTTCCATCAATTTGTTGCTGAGATTAGTAAATCAACTTTTTACATGAATCTGTGTATGTTGCTTAGTAGAGCATTAAAATTATAGGTTAGAAAATTTTTTAAAATCAAGAATCTTCCTCAAAAGGCCATACTGCTATTTGATAATGCATCTTCACATCCGCCGACAGATTCGTTGAAAAGCGATGATGGTGTTATTTTTGCTGTGTTCATGCCACCCAATGTAACACCACTGATACAGCCAATGGACCAAAATGCTTTAAGACTTACTAAAATTTACTATAGGAGTCTGCTTAGTTCTATGATATCTAAGGGTAACGGAATAGTGGATGCTATTAAAACACTTTCATTAAAAGATGCTTTTATCCACTTATATGCTGCATGAAATCAATTGAAGCCTTCGGTTATAAATAAATGTTGGAAAGAAATTTTAGAAAAAACAAGAGCGTTAACACTCTACAAGCTGAGAAATTGAGCTATAAGCAAAGATGAATCCATATTCGCTCTTAAAAGTAGGCATGGCACTGATCCGATTTTTCTCATTTTCCCAATACCAAACAGCGTAGGATAACAAAGAATATTCGTACCAAATTTAATGACGATACCACTATTCGTTCTCCTGTAATCGTGATTTCCACAGACGGACGGACAGACAGACAGACGGACGGACATGGCTAAATCGAATCAGGAGGTGATTCTGTGCCAGAATATATATACTTTTCTATATCTGCCACGCCTCGAAAACAAAAATTACATAAAGTGAAGTTCTTCAAGCAATAAGGATACTGCAACAGTGGTCAGAGCAGAATGATACTTATAAATGACATTGTACAAGTATGTCTGAAGAACAAAATTTCTTCACAACAAATACAAAAGAAAATAACTTAGTTTTTCTATAAAATCGATTAAGAACACTAATTGATTTTTTTTCATTATACTTATGTATGTTCACTATACATATGTATTTTTAGTTCTACAGATATGTGGAATTTACATACATATATTTAAATTATAATAAAGTTCTAAAACTGTACTGTACTGTATAAGTGTATTATTTTCATTTCTGCATGTACAACGTTAAGGTTTCATTGTTTTTTTCGAGTTCATATTTACGCGATTCTACTGTATATCCTAAACGGTCTAAGTTAGAGTTTCCAGATTTGGTGACTTTTATTTTATAATGGAATACAACTCAAATCGAGTAGTTTTGACATCGCAGTTAAAATAGTAGGCCAAATACTAAAAAAATTCAATTTGACAGGCATGAGTGTAGATTTCTATATCCGTGTGTTTTTCAAATTAGAATTTTCCGTTTTTCGTGTCGTTTCTTTTTGCGTGCTACTTGTGTTAGTATCTCGAACGTTTCTTTATAATATAATTATTCTACATCCATTTGAGAGATAAGTTTTGTTAAAAATAATGGCGACACCTAAATATTTGGCCGATGAAGCGATCGAGGCAGTCGTAACTTAAGAAATTGAAGATGAAGATTTTTCATCTGGAAGTGAAAACTAATACCAGCCGTCTGGTAGCGAGCAGAACAGTTTGGCAGATGATGAAGATTCTGATGAAATTGAAGAGGAAGATGAAATTTTATCGATGACGATTTCACATTCGTGCGAAAGGTGGTACTGTTTGGAGCCCGACTCCACTTCAGCAAACAATGGGACATAATAGAATTGCTAATGTGTTGAGATTGAGTCCCGGAAACAGTAATATGACATCATCTCGTGTACAGAAATAGCAAAAAGGATTCTTTTTTGTTTTTTCCCCACCGCACATAGAAAAAATGAACCGGAACATAAAAATGCATTTGGACGTCTAAAAATTATAAGCATAAAGATGCAGATGAAGATTTACTTCATGCATATTTTGCAGTTTTGATTTTGGCTGGAGGTGTAGAAATCGACACCTCAACGTAGAATTACACATTTTTTATCAACGTAGGAGTACGGTTAAGAAAAGCATAAATAAACTTTCTTCAAATGCTATAGTAACAGAAAAATTCTAGCTTTAGAGAAATTTTTTTTGAATTGAATTTCAGTCGAAAAATTCCATTAAGAGATCGAAACATTTCGCGGCCGCAAAATATAGTTGTGTGCGCCTTGGGCAGCAATGATTTAAACCAACAAAATGTTTTGGAATCTGACAAATGTATGGAATCTGAAAAAAAATTTTTTTATAAAACGTCGTGGATTTATAGAACTTTACACCCAGTAACAGCCCTTCTATCTGAAGCTCGCGAATTTTTGCCTAATTACCGCTCACTTAAGTAGCAGTACGATAAAACTTAGCTTTTTAGCGGGTCTTACACCAAGATGCTGAGTTTCTTATCCGCAAATGTTAGACTTCTGCAAACGGGCAGACTTGTAATACAAGGAACATGCTTTAAATGACATATTTACAAAAACCAAGCATTGCAGTCTCATAAGTTTTTGGGGGGGACTCACAAACAATCTTAATGAAAATATACTTTTATCCTGGTATCATGGAAACCTATTAAACTTTAGCCGGTAGTGTAGTTGTGAAATCAATTAATGTGGGATTTGGCCGAAAGGCCCGAAGTGGACAACATTGTCGTCGTAAAAGTTTTCTCACACGTGGTTATTGTGTTAATAATTCCTGGCGCCATGGGCAGGGAAGAGAAAAGGAAGAAGGAGGTCATGGTTATCATAGACCAAATAAAGAAAGATTCCGCTATTTATGGCAACAAAATTTCTCAACTCTTTACAAAAGAAAATGTCCTCCATCGACGAAATCTACGACTTGGCGTCTGAAGCTGACGACTCGTCATGCAGCGTATCGGCTTCTGACTCAGAAGAGAATGAAGAAGATATGAGTTTAGATGATAACAATTCAATCCATGAAATTAACGGTGAAGTTGAGACTCCCATCCGTAAAGTGCTTCCCATTCCAGTAAAAAAACGGAAACTGCAGGAAACCACTTCTCCGTCTCCTACACCAGCCAAAAAGGCTCCCACTGCTTACTCACCAATTTCTGCTTCGCAGTCTAATCTTCAAAAGAAGTTTTTGCCGCCAATAATTACTTACGGTTTAAATGTTGCTGAACTTAATAAATTTGCCACAGCTAACAACATCCCTTGCAAAATCCACAACATCAGCTCCATCAAATCCGTCATCTCTACTGGATCGAAGGAGCACTTCGAAAAATTTAAATCAATGCTCAAAAAACAAAACACTGAATTCAACACCTACACGGCAAGGGAAGATCGTAAGGTCCTCCTTATTCTGAAAGGCGTTCACCATTCTTTTGATACCAAAGATATCGAAGAAGAATTGAAGAATGAAGGAGTGAACATTATTGCTGTGTCTGCTTTTAAATCCACGGGCAATAACAAAATCTTCAACAACTTTGTTTTTGAAGTTTCCAAAGACAGTGATCTGCCCAGTATCTACAAGAAAAACATGCTCCTCAACCAGAAAATTGTTTGGGAGAAATTCAAACCGAAAGGGATTTCCCAGTGCAAAAACTGCCAGAACTTCGGCCACATTGCCGCTAACTGCGGAATGATTTTCAGATGCGTCAAATGCAAAGATCCCCATGGGTCGGGAAATTGTCCTCGGTCCTCCAACAATGTTAAGGACGACCAAGTTTTTTGCGTCAATTGCATGAAGATAGGGCATCCTGCTAATTACCGCGGGTGCCCTAGGTACAAAGACAAATTAGTGTTTCGTTGAAAGCTTGCTGATCAAGAAAAGGAAAGACGCAACTTCGCTATGCAGTCAGCAATGAACGGTATCTAACAGGTCCTTAGCTTCGCTCAGACAGTATCCAAAAACATCGCTAAAAAAGCAACGTCAGGCATCCCTAAACCAACGAAGCCGCTTAAAAATATTGTCGTCAAGCAATCAATTTCGCTGAAACCGCTGTCCAACTCTTCACATAATCTTTTTGGAGATTCTAAACAACTGTTTGGAACTGATATTTTAACGCTTATTCAAATGGCTAAAAGCATTGTTCCCAAAAACTATGGTTCACTTAATGATAAAGCCAAGACTCTAATTCTGGGTCGTCTTATTTGTGAATTATGTTTGCACTAAATAAACTCGACATTATCACTTACAATGTGAATTCTCTTCGTTCTTTGGATAGACGTGTATCTCTCAACCTCTATGTAAGGAATACTAATCCGGACATTCTTCTTTTGCAAAAAACCAATTTGAAAAGAACGACAAACCTTAACTTGGAGGGCTATCGCACCTTCCACAATCCTCAAACTAGAGAAAGTTTAGGAACTGCCATTGTTTTAAAGAACAAATTTGTGGCTACTCCAGTTGCAGTTCAGTCCCTGCTATCGTCCGAAGCTACTGCAATATCTATCGCTCTTAATAATAGTGAAAAGTTATTAATTGCCTCTTTATACATCAGTTGCCATAGCTCAAGGGCTAACTTAAGGCACGATTTAACAACTATTGGAAATATTTGCAGTCAACACTCTTACTGCCTGATTGGTGGGCAATTCACTACAAGAAGACTGACGACCAACGAAATAAGCAAAGAAAAAAAAATAGACCGGGCAGACTCTGAATAGTCAGAAAAGACTAAAACTAAACGATTAATAAAATGTTAAATATTAAAAATTGTAATTGTAATTAAAAAGTGTAATGGACCGAGACCAAATATTGCGTCGCCAATAGTTTTAAAGTAGATATTTCCAATGACTTTAAATAATAAACACTTGTCATTTAATAGCGGATATTTTGCAATTATGTGGCTTAATATATGTATAATGTGATTTTATAGTTTTTATGTCCAGCCTATCAAAGAATACATTTTCACACGATAAACTACTTTCTTTTTTGCAGATTCATACTCATATATGGAATTATTTTCATTATTTCACACCATATTTTTAAACATGATTTTCAATAAAAAATTCTAATAAAAAATGTTATTCCTATCAGATTCAAATTGATTTTTAGGTCTAATTATTTATTTACTGTTGTAAATAATAGATTGAGCTGATACTAAATGTAACTTTGAGATTTCTCTGGCATTGATATTGCGCTTCACGATTTAAGATTTAATAATCCAGTCGCCATAACTATTATTTAATTATTTCATATATTCATTATTTATTGATTAAGAACACAACGCGAAGATACTTTGATCTATAATAGCCACGTAATCGCGATATTGGATAATTCTTATTTAAATCCACAAAATAAATCCGTAAAATGAGGGTGTTGTGGGTAGTTAAAGACAACCAACCTAACCTAAAATGTTAAATGCCATTTGGGCACTACTACTATACACTATATACATATATATATTGCAATTAATAAAATCCCACGCACCTTCCTCAATACGTCGATTTTTCCGCTTTGCACACTTATCCATAACAGGTATAAAAACTTTTCTATAGAGATGTCTGGACGCTTCTGAACCAGTAGAATGTATAGTAAAACTTGCAATCTGTCTAGTATCATGGTATGTAACTATTAAAATAACAGAATTGAAAACATTCTTTCATTTATATCAATTATTACTTTAGCATAATACCAATTCATTACTTTGTTTTGTCTTCGCGTACAATATTTTGTCGGGCTATTAACAGGTTCTCCTCTTGTTCGAGAGCACCACCTTCTCGACAGCTTCTTTATCCGTCCTAGGATATGAAATATATTTATATATTTTTTAAAATACATTGTTAATAAACATACCTTTTCTTACTCGATTTGTGTTCTACAGCGCAAGAAGCGCTCTTATTAGACGCGTAGGGAGAGCTGTAGAAGGCACTATAAAAACCCTTACATCAGTCGATAGCAGTCCTGCTGTATTTTTCACCGAATTTACGAGTACATATTTAGTGGTTTTTTACGAACTTTTAATTGTTCAAAAGTTTCCACGTTTTGTAATTTATTGAAAGACACTTCGGTCACAGTGTCAACCCAGAAATTCGAACATATTGGAAGGAATTTGTTTGTTTTGGTCGTTGACGGCTTTAGGTACTTTAAAACATCCAAATTAATGGTACCATTGTCCCAAAACTTTTCCCTTCGTTCGTGTCCTATCCTGCAACAAAGTTTAACACGTTGGTTTTAGTACTTGTGGCAATACACCATGTAGAACGCACGATTGGTTACGTTTCCACGTTTCGCATTAACACTTTGAAATTAATTCAAACAATACGAAAGACAAATTATTCAAACAATCTTTAATTTACAAAGGCTCCGTAACTCTACGACACATCCGCATCAAAATTTGGTTATTGTCAGCCGGTGAATATTCTTGGAAAACCAAGTTTTCGCGGGCTTGTTTTCGCAACCGGGTTGCCAAGCGAAAGCAACGAGCAATATGATATAGCCAGAACCAATGCGGCGATTGACGAGATGCAATCAACGCTCCTATTTACTTGTCGACTGTACGAAATCAGAGCTGCAATGGTCGCTAACAAACATTTATGTCCACATACATATTCTATTGGTTTTTCTTTAATATTTTCCCTATTGTTAATATTTACGCAATGCAATTCTTTTCTCCTTGAAACTTTGTTTCGTTAACTAGAAAATATAAACAAACCACTTGTAAGTAGAAAAAGACCAGCGACGAAAGCCGTCAATATCGAAAGCCAGACCGTAGCTGGCATCAGCGTTTTGTACCGCTGGCGACTTCTACCGCTGAGAACTTATTTTTTTTTTGTTTCGCATAAGCACAATGTAAGTTTTGACATTTGTAAGAGGTAGAATCCTTACGCCGCTTTGGTTCTTTTTACAGCATAAATATTTCGTAAAGGGGACCCTAAACCCCCCAAAATTTGGCGAAAAATTTCTGCGAATTGATCAAAAATTCTAGTCAGAATTGAAAGATTTATACAAAAATTTAAAGCTAAAAGCTAATAATATTTAAATAGAGTATATAAATATAGGGATTCCAAAATTTCAGTGCTAAACTTAAAAAAGCATTTTCAGATACCTATCGAGGAGTCAACCAGTACTCATCCCGCTCACTCAACCAACTGAAAGAATTTTCATGATTGCGCAACATTTTGTGTATGGCCAATAGACGGACAGCAATTCGAAGAAATTTTGCGCAATGTTTTGTGTCGTCTAGGGTCCCCTTCACTATCTTTGTTATTACCAAATCTCAGAAAAAAAATTGCCCTCTTTTACCGAAAAACATGATAATTTGTTGTATCGTTGCTTACGTAAACAAAAAGCATATGTTTTAGACATTTGAAAATATATTCAAATTTACAAGTAAAAGAAGTTTTCCCAGCAAATTATTAAATTGCAAATAATATATGAATGCCGAATATAAAATGCTTAGCGCCACGACCTGCTATACAATCTGTTCTCTCTAGGGTATGAAAATATCTTGAAGGCATACTGTTTGAGATATCGAGTAGTTATGGAGATCATCAATTTTAGAGGAATAATAGCGAATTATTTAAACTTTTATTTTTTTTAACTATTGAGATATTAAATAGTTAGTAAACCTGAAACCTGGCTGTTTTACACATAGTATCATTAGCATCAGTCGATTTAATATTTTAATCTGCTGTGCCTCTGATACAATAACTAAAAGAAAAGAAAAATGTCTTTTTAATATTATTTTCATGATTTATGTTTATCAATTTCTTTGAAATTGAATTTTATCGACAAATTAGCTCAGCTAAAAACAAAATTTTTACTCACCAGAGAAATTTTTTCACATCCACAAACCACGGGTAAAAAGTTATCAATTGGCAAACGGCCTAAGTAAGAAAAACAGTATTCGTAGTCAACCTGTGCGAGAAGTCCAGCAGAATTCCTTGTTCGAAATAAAAATTCTTCCACCGAAAAAGGTTCTTGGCTAAATTATTTATTAGAACAAATAGCGAATGTTGATGTCACCACCATTTGCGGATTCATATTCACCACACGCTTCTTGGAACAATTTGCAGGTCATTAACGTTACAACTTCGTATGCGACCGTTGTACCGATAAATTGAAATTCCTAATTCTTTGGAATTGAAGATTTCAATTACTTTTAAAGAATTTAGGTTGGAGGAATTCAATTCCTTTGCTGGCGATTGGGACCTTGCTGTGTGAATGATGAGTGTAAGTACAAGTATAAGAAGACATGAAGGTAAGTAGATTTTGGCAAAAAAAAATTTATTGTTGAGATAGATAGAGGGGATATATATAGTATGTATGTATGTGATATTAATACTAAATTTAACTTGGACATGGTGAGCGTTGGGTGGTTTAACACCTTTAGGGGACCCGACCCCTTCGTAAATATGTTTCGTGACATTTCCTATGGATTTCTATAAAATTTTTGCTGAAAAACTCCCTTGGAGGGGTCGCCTTTTACCACCAACCATTTCCAAAATCTGTTTCACGATATTTCCTATAGATTTGCGCAATAAAAATTTGTTGGTAAAAAATCCCCGAGTGACCACTTTGGCGGATGGTCAATTGAGGCTCGCTCAATTTAATTTCTTTTGCTTGAAAAGTACTTAACTCCAAAGACCTAATTCTTGAGAAATGTACTTGGAATTGATTTTCCCCAGCTCTGATATCAAGAATGATAGCAAAGAATATTACCTGTGCTTCCTCTTCTCAAAGCGACACTGCGCTTTACCGATATAAAAGCGTTGCGCTCACATGTGAGTACAAACACACGTTTTTATTTATTCGCTGGTAAAACTATACAACTCGGAAAGGAAATCTATAACTTGTTACATTAGTATTTACCAATAGTTGGAGCGTTTTTAAGTTCGCGGAAAGGGTTTTTAAAACTCGCGAAAAAGCGTTCAGTGACTCATTATTAGTACATATACAAATCAGGGTTGTTCAGATACCGTCGTTCGTCTGAACTATTATCGAGAATCTAGATAAAATGGAAAATGTAGCATGGCGCCGTTATCAAGTTTCGCACAAAGCAAGCAAAGTCTGTTCAAACCATGTTAGAAAAGATGTGATTGTTTCACGAGGATTCTTGCCCGGGCAAAACAATTCATAGTTCACAACACTTCTCTCGTCCACAAGAATCGTGTTGCCCTTGGCTGCTTTATATAACTTGAGCTTCGATATTTTCAATCCATGTCCATGTCCATGACCGCCTCCTATTCATGTTCCTGTCCTGTTCATGTTGTTTTTACCTGTTGCCAGAAATGAAATGTTTTATAATTATTCTGAGGTTTTCCCAAAAATGCAAGCTTATTAAAATTCAGGGAATCTGTGTCAACTGTCATGGTATGTAAATTCATACTCACCTTGCCTATTGCTCTTTACAATACTTAATGATTTTGATTCCAACTATTGTAGATTTTTGCTTTGAATATTTATTACTTATTCTTTTTACAGACAATATACTCCATATGACAATATACTCCAAAACTTATTTTATATTAATTTTTATATTCATATTTTATATAAAAATATTTTTATAATCATATCATGTATATTTGTATATTATATTTATATGCTCGTAAACTAAAAAAAATTCTTTCTGTTTTACGAATTAATATAATTTTAATTTATTACAGGTATTTATTACAATTTTTTTTTAAATAAAACGAAATATTTTTAAATAAGAATATATTACAGCGATTCATGATAACGCGTAAAAGCCGTAAAAACGGTATAAACATAATGCATAATTTTACCTCCGCATAAGCTGTCAAATTATGTATTTAAAATTTTTTACAATAAGCGTAAACATTTACGCTACGATTTTAATGTGTGCATAATTAGTAAATAGTGCGCATAATTTTATGCGAGCAAATCAACTGTCAACTGTTTTGTGACACGTCCGCAATTTAATAATTTCTGTTTTCTCACTAATTTTCGGCATCTTTGTTGCTTTTACGTTAAAACAGGTGATCAATATACAGCTTATACACAAACTACTTACAGGTGCGTTAACGATGCGCGGCAAATAAACTTATTCAGTTATGCAATGTGTAAATGAAATACCATACTTTCATGAATCACCCCATTGTTTCCACTATAGTCTGATAGTATGACGTTATTGACTTTAAAATATATATACATACATATGTATATTATCATAAATCGCTATATCATCAAAGTACAATTCTTCCAGCAGCATTAGTTTTTAACATATTAGAGAAATTTCTACATTTTTATTATATTTCGCTTAGATTTGGAATTTTAGCGATAATAGTAACCTTCTTCATAAACATTGTAAACATAAACATTGTAGGAAGACAAGCCTATGTTTGCCTTAGAGGACATTTTCATACGAATGTCTCGATTGTCTTCGACGACAACAAGAGCGACAGTGTCCTCAATATTCTCTTCGACGACAACAAGAGCGACAGTGTCCTCAATGTTGTCTTCGATGGCAATTAACGAAAATGTCGCCGCAGAAAATAAAAAAAAATAGCCTAGAAACTACCATAGCACCACCAGAATCGTCCCTAGGACTTTATTTTGTAATATTTTTCAGAGAAATATTAATTTAAATTTTATTTATAAATTTTTGTTAATGACCGTTGCGGGATTCGAACCCTC
The DNA here is from genome assembly GCA_949752815.1 of Conops quadrifasciatus. Classification (NCBI taxonomy): domain Eukaryota; kingdom Metazoa; phylum Arthropoda; class Insecta; order Diptera; family Conopidae; genus Conops; species Conops quadrifasciatus. Next base: position 19,974,490 of record OX457079.1, read on the forward strand.
ACTCTCAATATTACTAGGCGAGCACTTACTCCACTAGGCTATTGAGAGCCGCTTGGTTTGTTATATTTTTTTTTTATATCAGTCACAATTGAAAATCAACGAACGACTGAAAATTGGAAAAAAATTGAAGTAGATTTGAAAAGTCATAATAACAAATGCTCGTTGCTATGCTTAATTTTGAATTTTTGGTTGCTAGCAGGACAACCTGCAGGACGTGTCCCTCACAATGTTCGATTGGGGACAGCTTGCATTCCGTGTCCCTAAACATGTCGCCAATGAAAAATTTTGCCGACAAATAGGAATTTGTCTTGCAAGATGTCTTCGAAGACAATGTCTTCGATGAAACTTTGAACTTAACAAGATTCAAACTTGTTTTTTTTTTTCTCATAAAATTTGTTCCTAAAATAAGATCAATTTTGTTTGCCATATTCCAAAAAATGAAAATTCAATTGAAGAAAAATATATGATATAAAATAGACGTACTTAAAATATTAAAGAATAAAATATTAATTTATAATAAACGAGAATCTGGACTTTGGATTGTATACAATTACAACTGGCGAACCTGCCAGGAGGATTAAAACTACGATAATTAAATTTGGAATTAATTCGAACCTAACATCATCAAGAAACACGAAACTATAATTCAAATTTAGAATTAATTTGAATCTGATACCACTAGAAGACTCCAAATCTAGTATTATCAAGAGAATCAGAAAAAAAAAGTTTGTGAAAGAAAACTAAATCCATACATCTAAAGGAAAAGTCTAGAATTCTACGTCTACGCATCTGAAAGATAAGATCCACAATCTTATGGCACTATTTCCAATTCAGGACAATCTAGGATTTTTAACGTTAATGAAACAGTGACGACTTCATCAATACCTACATTCGGAAAAAAGTTATTAAATATAAATTTAAGACTGCGACGCGAATTCCCATTTATATTTCTAATTGCAGATGTCGCGAAACCTATAATAGGTGCAGATTTTCTTGGAAGATACGGTCTCCTAGTCGATATAAAACAAAAACGACTAGTAGACTCTCTAACAAAACTTTCAGTTAACGCCATATCACAATTTTGTAACACATCACTTCCAAATTTATTCGCTGTAGAAAATAAATATACACAATTATTAAAAGAATTCCCCTAGTCCCAAAAAAGATCCTAAAGACTGGCCCCCATGTGGCGATTTTCGAACACTAAATACAGTAACGATACCGGACCGTTACCTCATATCCATGACTTCAATAGGAATTTATGAGATAAAAGAGTATTCTCAAAGCTAGATTTAATTCGAGCATATCACCAAATTTCTATGTCAGAGGAGGATATTTATAAAATTGCGATCACAACACCATTCGAATTTACGCGAATGCCTTTCGGTTTAAGAAACGCCGCGCAGATATTCAAGAGATTTATTAATGAAGTTGTGAACGGCTTAGATTTCGTTTTTACATATATCGACGACATACTCGTCGCAAGCTCCGAAGAAAAACAACATATGAAAGATCTTCATATATGTTAGAGTGTAAATACGCCATACCGAATACTTGAACCAGTTCATACCATATTAGTAACCAGTCTCACCAACCATAGTAAATACTACTGTGAATACCATTATGTTATAGTGAATGTTATTGTTAACATACGAAAGTGGAGGTAAAGCAATGCAACTAGAAAGACGATCTGTGTGCGAGAAGGACAGTAGTTGCCTACGATTCGACACAGAACGTCGTAATTTGAATTTGACTTTATCATATATTGTTCAAACGACTCGCAGACTACGGTTTAAACATCAAACCAAATGCATCTTCAACGTCCCAAATATTAACTTTTTAGGACACAATATTTCAAGTTCAGGTATTCAACCAACTGAAAACAAAATAACAGCTATTAGATTTTGAAAGACCTGAATCAATTAAACAAGCGCAAAAATTCATTTTAGAGATTTTGAAAGACCTAAATCAATTAAACAAGCGCAAAAATTCATCGGTATGATAAATTATTACCATAGATACATACCGAAACTAGCGGAATTAACAATCAGAATTTACGACATAATAATGATATAATAATACATAAAATATGCGACATAATAATGAGCCTTAAGAATGTGTTCGTGTGTATTAGGTTGAAAGTAGTGTGGTGGAGTTTCTAAGATTGATTCCTGAAAGTAGCTGGTGTGTTTCACACCTGTTTTTTTTTTGACATCAGATGTGTTTTTGGTTGGAAATGAAGATATGAAAATTGAATGGCGGGGTCTTTACGGTTTCGTCAGGCGAGAAAAGAAGGTGGTCAGAGCAAGGAAATCGCATATTGTGATTTCGCAAAATTTAGTGGGAAAATAAAGAGGAAAATAAAAGAAAGAACAAGGTTGCAATATCGGCAGGAAGCACAACGAATAGCAAATGGTTGTATGTTTCGGAAAGACGGCGGCGGAGATTATATGTGATCGCCTGGGAAATTTAATCGTCAGGACCAAGAGCTCCGGAATATTGCGCAAAACAGTGTAAAAATTGCGTTTTTTAAATTAGCGTACTGAACATACGGTCAGTCAAGCGTGTCACTCTGAATTTCTCAGCTTGTCGTGAATTTGTAGAATGGTTAATCAAGATTTGTATTGCGGATCGAAAAATTGAGAAGGCTTTGATATAAGGACGATCAGTTGGAGCAGCGTACACAGGCGGATTCTGCTAGGCCTTCTGCCAAAGTTTCGTCCTCGCCTTCTTCAAAGAAGGATTACTTCAAAGGAATTTCTAACATTGCGTAATATTTATCTTCATTATAATTGCCTGTAAATGACTAATCGTGATTGCGATTAAGTATCCTTGTAAAAATTATTATGGCAACGGCGAGTGAGTCGTAACACGGTGAAAATTTATGATTTGTCATTAGCTTTGGTTTAGTTTTATATTGTATGCGATTTGATTTAAGTAAGATGTAATCACCCAAAACGACCCAGGTTGTGACCAAAAGAGCTCTTTTGGGGGATATGGTTTTAAATTTAATTGGCGTTGTAGCTTATGACTGTGTCTGTGGTCTTTAAATATTTTTTTTATGTAATAGCGCGTCCAGTGGCGAAAATTTTGATTTAGCAACTGAACTGAAAACATTATTAAGATTTGTCGAATATACCAAGTTGAAATGTACAGATAAGTTTTTTTTTTTGGTATGGGGATCCGTGAGGAAGTGGTGTGTCGAAAGGAGGGGAAAGATGGTGGCCGAAGCGTTATGAACTGTGCGAGGTAGTGATTTTTTTTTTTTTATTGTAGGTCCTCGCCTTGGCGACGGCGGGTCGGAATCACGACCCGCGGTATTACCGGTTTGAGCAGCAGTGGTAGCCGCGCCTAGGTCGATGACAAAGGACCAGCAACAAAAGCAACAAAAAGAAAAGATAAGACTTTAATTTGGGACGAAACATCGGATGAGGCTTTTAAACGCATCAAAGAAAAATTTGCTTTAAAAATATTGTTGAACCACTTCAATACTCGTAATAAAGCCAAACTATCTTTAACGGTAGATGCGTCAAACACAGCAATCGTGGTGTTATACACCAACACTTTAACAACAAAATCGAACCTTTGACAGCAGTTAACGGATCCACTATACCTACATTCGGAAAAAAGTTATTAAATATGAATTTAAGACTGCGACGCGAATTCCCATTTATATTTCTAATTGCAGATGTCGCGAAACCTATAATAGGTACAGATTTTCTTGGAAGATACGGTCTCCTAGTCGATATAAAACAAAAACGACTAGTAGACCCTCTAACAAAAGTTTCAGTTTACACCTTTCTTCTCGAAGAAACTAACCTCTTCGGAAACCAAATACAGTGCATTCGACCGAGAACTACTCGCTATTTACCTCAACATCAAAAATTTTCGATATCTTCTAGAAGGAAGAGAATTACAGTATACACGGACCACAAACCACTAACATTCGTATTAAATTCTAAAACAGAGAGGAGCCCAAGACAAACTTGACATTTGGAATACATTTCACAATTTACCAACGGCATTCAATACATTAAAGGAGAATCTAACATTGTAGCCGATACAATATCAAGCATACAATATAAGCATATCAAGCAATATCGAGCATTCAAAATATAAACATTAAAAAACACAGAAATCAACTTTAAAACCTTACAAAAAGAACAAGAACAAGATGACGAGCTAAATAAATTGACTAATGGATTACTTACCACACACAACCTTAAATTAATGAAAATACCTTTTCTAAATTTTAAAATATGGTACGAAACATCAGGCACAACTCCAAGACCATTTGTACCGAATAAATTACGTAAATTAGTATTCGAAACGTTGCATAACATTGCACACACAGGTACCAAAGCCACACGAAGACTCATCATAAAAAGATATTATTGGCCTAAAATGAACAAAGAGATAAATAACTGGTCGAAAAAATGTATTAATTGCCAAAAATCTGTCGCCACAAAAAATTACCCATACAAAAATTAAAAATTCCTAAAATCATATTGGAACATATGCATATGGATATTGTAGGACCTTTGCCCCCTTCCCAACAACACCGCTATATACTAACAATAATCGACAGATTCACACGTTGGCCAGAAGTCTATGCACTAAAAGACATATCCACATCCACTATAGCGAGAAAATTCTTAGAAAATTATATACCACGTTTCGGTGTACCATTAAAAATAACAACGGATCAAGGAAAACAATTTACATCGAAATTATTCTTAGAACTAACAAAATTAATTGGTAGCCACAAGATCACAACATCTACCTACCACCCACAAGCAAACGGAATGGTAGAAAGACTGCACAGACAATTGAAAGCCACATTGATGGCCAGAAACGCAAGCGTCAAATGGTATGACGAACTTCCGATGACTCTCCTTGGTTTGCGATCGACATTCAAACAAGACATCTCAGCTACTCCAGCAGAAATGGTCTACGGACAAAACTTAAAATTACCTGGAGAATTAGTGGCCCCGTCAAATGAAATGACAACGCCTGATGATATTTTAAACAGTTTACGTGAACGTTTCAAAAACATACGTTCAAATCTGAGTCATCATAATAACAGCAATACAGGCATATACGTCCCTAAAGATTTAAAAACTTGTAAATTCGCTTTAGTTAAAAGAATCAACAAACACTCGCTACAACAACCGTACGAAGGACCATACGAGATTCTAGAAAAAGACAAGCAATTTTTTAAACTTAAAATTAATAACGAAACAAAAAATATTTCGATCGACAGGATAAAACCGGCAACTATAGAAACAACACAAGATACAAACGATTACACAATAGAATACAAAAAGGAAACAAGTTACATTTAATCTATTCAACATACAAACTCGTGGAGGGGGAGTATTGTAGGGTTTTCATACGTTGTACCTTAATAAGTTTAAACTTGTTTTTTTTTTTCATAAAATTTGTTCCTAAAATAAAATCAATGGCGCATATTGATAGTCAAATTAAAGGTGTACTTTTGTATAAAAAAGTATACTTTAAAAAAGAGTATACTTTTTATTATTTATGCTAATTTTTATACTAATTATAATAATTAATTTATACTAATTTTTATTATTTAGTCGACTTAAAGTCAACTTTATAGGAAAAAGTACACTTTAATTTTAAAATGAGATCAAATTTTTTGAAGTTGACTTTTTATTATACTTTTTGTATATAGTAAGAGATAATTCGTTCTATTGGTGTAAAAATGGAAAGATACGAAATAATTTTATATAATTTTGTTTTTATACGAATAAAAACAAAAGTATATAAGCAAAGAATTGATCCATATGAATGGGATAATGCAAGTTTTTATGGACGATACTGCTTCGATAAAAATACTGTTAAATTTCTTATTGAAATTTTGAAGATGGAGCAGCCCAGAAACAAAAGGGGTCTGTCCATTTCCACGAAACTAAAAGTTTTAATCACTTTACAATTCCTTGGTAGAAATGTACACCAAGTTGACACAGGTGAGTTTAACAGAGAAATCATAAGGATTTTGTGAATAGTATATCTTGCATTTTTATTTCATTCGGTATCCCGTGGGCAGGCAGCTGCAAAAAGCAAAATCAAAATTTTTTAGTATTGCTCACTTCCCGCCAATCATTGGGACCATTGACTGTACCCATGTGAAAATAAAATGCGTCATACAAGTATAAACGCGGGATATCCGTTTATTTATTTCCCTAAGGCGAGACAGAAATTGGAAATGCATCTTGTAGAATATCAAAGCAAAATTTAGAAAATTGCAAACTAAAAATGACTGTTTCGGAAACTTTCTGTTTTGTATCGTTTTTACCATTAATAATAGGTGACATTATACCTCGTAACAATAAAAACTGGAAATTATAATTACTTCTTTCAGAAATTACAGACACTCTTCCTAAATCTAAGTTTTCAGAAAGTGATATTTCATATTTCACAAACTTGATCAAAAGTCACCACGAATTGTACGTTGAACTTTTTGGAAATCTTAAACCAAAACATCACTTTATGATTCACTACCCAAGCGCAATTAAGAAGTGCGGCCCTATTAAATATACTATGTGGGCTATGCGATTCGAGGCCAAACACAAGGATTCAAAAAAAATTTACTTCAACAGTATAACTTGAAGGCTGAACCCTTCTAAAACAATTGCTAACCACTAATTCAATCATTTATAAAAATACTAAATACAAATCAAATCATAATATCGGAGTATTAACAGAAGATTTTAAATTATATAAAATTATATTATTTATCTTATATGGCAAAGATGTTTTAGTACTCTCAAAGGAGATACAAATTAGCCATTTTGATAAACATTTTTTTTTCATATGAAACTGGAAAATGCAAGAAGCAATTACAATTATTACCAATTAACTTATTCACAACATACCCTTTTCATCTATATGCTAACAATAACGGAAAGTCTTACTTTGTATGCAAAAGATTGTAATTTGGGTTTATTTATAATTCATGTTATTTATTTATTGAAGAACACAAAATAGATTTGATTTTATGTAAGAATGAATACAAAATAAAATATAAGAAAAAAATATATATATATGTACATATGTGCTTCATTTTACTTGACTAGTATTTAAAAGAGATTTTAAAATTTAGTCTTTAAATATAAAATATGGTTTTCGAAATATCTTTTAACACTTTTTTTTAAATTAAATACCTCGTATTTAAATTCTTCATAAAAACATGTTTTTGATAATAAAACTACTGTACTAAAATATCTAACGCATTCGTATTTAAAAGCCGAACATGGTTTTGATTTAAAATGTCAATACGCAGTATTTGAAATTAGTGGACCCGTACATAGCTCTAAATCATAAGCTCTAAATCGACAGACCCACAAAAACCACACTGGATTAACGCTTCATCATTATGTTAACTTTAATTACAGACTTGGTATATATGTAACAAGTATAATAATAAACACAAAAATCAAATTAAAAATGAGTAGCCTTTCCTTTACCCACTGCTCTTACCCTCGCGGAATCTAACAACCACAAAATTTTAAAATAAATAGGGCAGTCTGACGAGCTCTCCAGATCCCGGCCTATGTGTAATTTATTCTCATGCCGCGTTTTACAACTGGGTATGATCAGCGGCTTACAATAATCCTACTAGTAGTTAATACTAATACAGATAATAAAACAAACAAACAAAGTTATTACACAGCTAATGTAGCTAACACTTAAAAACAAAAATAATCGTTGAGATCCACTGCATCACAATCATCAACAGCAACCAGCTAAACAACGAACATCCAGCGAGTGCTCTGCATCGCTGTTAGCTTATCCTGTTGCACAACGCTGTTAAAATTTATACTTGTATGACGCTGTTACAATTGTGCTTGTGTGGCGCTGTTAAAAAACTATGTATGCGCGGCGCTGTTAAAAATTGTGCTTGCGCGGCGCTGTTAAAAATTCTGCTTGCGCGGCGCTGTTAACAATTAGGTTTGTGCGGCGCTGTAAAAAGTTAGGCTTGCGCGGCGCTGTTAAAAATTATCTTGGCGCAATGTACATCGCCATTAAAAATTTACATGCCGTGTCGCCGGGGTGAGTTCACTTGTAGATCCTGATAAAAATGGTTTCCCATCAGCCCATCAGAAAAAATTACTATCACAAAGTTTCCTACCTTAAAGTGTTTCAATCCACACTCCCTTCTTCAGTGGCATGCACGACACAGCTCACTGTTGGTTAATTGTAGATTCGCTAATTACAACGTCAATATAAAATTTGACTGACACAAGTTTAGAATTACGAATCCATTTAAACTTTAAATCAAATTAAACTGGATTCATTTCTTGTCCACGTCCACTATCAAAAATGGTTCACCACCTTTTCGATTACTTTGGAAAAATTTCCGCGCGACACGACAGTTTCAGTTGATGTCCCAAAAACCTTTGTTCGCCGCCTCGCAACTCAATCACGTTGCTCAACGGGAAGAATGACCGCTTTAATGACCTTGAACCTATTTGCTAGACTTTTGCCGCCAATTCTTCTCTTTCCCCACAATCATCTATTCCCACTATGGTTTGTTACCATAAATGGGAACTCTCTGCTGGCAACTCTTCCATTTTTATCTAAATTGTGACATAAAATACTATGAGAATTCACTATGGCGAAACTAACAAGGTGTGTTCGAGGTAAGTGTTTATTCAGTTCGTAAATCAATATTCTAATCAACTATTTTTCTCTTCAGACTACATGTGGCCTCAATCCGTGGCAACTCGGACCAATGGATTCAGGTAACATATTTCCTATAGACATTTACTAATATGTGTTTATTTACAGAATCCGACCCACATGCAACAACTCTCTGCATTTGGCGAAGAAGTTACTTCTGTAGACAAAGGCAGTGTGCAGGTGGCTTGGATTTGCTGATAAGCTTTCGCTTCGCTCTTAGAAGGCGCCCAGCGTAGGCATCCACCCACGCCCTGACTCGATCGCTTCTAGCTAGCCGGGCCATATCTTCCGTCCTAACTACTATCTTGTTTGATAAAACTCATGCCAATGACGGGAAGTATATGAATATGTTTTGTAAAGTCTCTTTTCTTTGTGTCCACTGATGTTTCTTTGCAGGTACCTAGTGACAAATCGAAGTATAATCACACACAAAATTGTAAAATCAACAACTGAACGCAAAACGAACACGTACAACCTGAGAAACCTTCACACCAAGAACAAAGAGAGCACAGTGCACGTGACAACAAATACTTAAGCTAGATGCACACACATTGCACTTAAATATTGGACAAGTCTATACTTTACTTGGACTCAGAAATCAAGAAACGAGAATCGAGAATCGGCAGCAAAAATCATGTTGTGTGTCGTCGGTCAGCATGTTGCCGAACATCTGCCGTCGAGTTTCGGTCGCTAATTCAATTTAATTCATAGGCATACTTTTAGGCCGAATTGATTGCGGTGGCTGAGCTAAGCACTCAGCCACTGGCTAGCGATCGCGACTCGAAAGCGGAATGTGTAAGGCCAGCTTCCGCGGCCAGCACAATACAATGGTGGAAAGCTGGTCAAGGTTCTCCTTCCGCGTCAGACGCAATTCTTGCGTTGCGCTGACCCAGCGGAAGATAGAGAACACGGAAGAATCTTGGCGGCCGTGCTGGTGACGACCGTGGCTCTGCCACTTTATAAACCCGTACTCCAGGAGTACGAGAGTTAGTTAGTTAGCTTTCTGATAACAAGTTAGCTCCGTGCGCAGCGAGCCCGGTTAAAGTTAGTTCCCATAACTTGTCCCGTGTACCGAGATAAACTCGTCGTCAGTTTAGCGTTTTGTAAAATAATCGATTGTGCAAAATCAAGAGTAAGAATAAACAGTAAACTATTGGAAACTGCGTGTTCAATTACTGGGTGAACGGGAGCGGGGGACATCCGACTAACCAAGAGTCCAAGTGATTGACAAGCCCGACGACCACCGACTAAGTGCAGCTATTGGACACCACAGCTTCAGGGAAGCACAGCATTCTGGTTCCCGTACCGGGAAAGCACAGCCTCAGGGAAGCACAACATTTGGCGCAGCCGGTTTTTCGTACCGAAAATCGCAAGGTAAGTGGTACCTTATGTGTTAATAGATTAAGATATTATGGTTTAATTGTATTTTGTGTGTAGTATTGTATAGGGAATTATTCGGGTAGATTTATATGCTACTGTAGGAGGAGTACCATTTACCATGTTTTTGAAAGTTCTTAGCACGGAAATACGTATGGTGATAGATAAGCAGGCGCGCTTCGTTAGTCGCTGTTTAAACTATCGGGTTAAGGAGTTCGTGCTTTAGTAGTCGAATCTTAACCAGTGTACTGTGTTCCGTGGTGAAAATGATGAAACGTGAAAATGATGAAACGTGAAAATGATGAAACAGAAAGTTAGCTTAGGGTAGTCAGAACGTTTGACAATAATTTAGTGGACTTGGGGTTAGTTAAGCTCGCGTATGGGCTTAAGGGTGAAATTTTAGTTTATGGTTTAATTTTGTGATTGTGTGGCGTTTAGTTTAAATGCGGTTTTATATATTTATGTGATGTATATGGTAGGTTTCATAGTAAGAACAAAGAGGGAAAATTGAGAATATGTGTCACCACAGCATATGACAATTAGTTTCTTAAAATAATAAAAACAATAAATCCATCAGTGATAGTAAAAGTTGTGAAATGAATACGTTGTTTTTTTCTGGTCTGTTTTTCGGGTCTGTTTTGTGTTATATGAATTATTCACGCTGGTGGGAATTCATGTTTGTAAATTTATAGTTAGTAAACTGAGTAAGCAGTTTTGCGCGTTTTTCTTTGCGCAAAAAACGAATAAGCGGTAACATACGTACATACATACGTATCACGCTGAACTTGAACTTGTCGATTGCTCGAAACTGCTCGCTCGGCGGTAAGAGCTTAAGTTTCAAGCAGCGAAACAAACACAAGCGTTGTTTTACAATGTCAATAGCGCCGATGGTACGCTGAAACTGGAAAAAGAAAAACAACGGTCCGCGTACACGGAAATTTGAATAAGCAAAAAAGAGTAGAGTTAATAATTATAAAAAACGGTTGAGTGGGAACCCAGCAGTGAAGGCGAATTTGGCTAGGTGGTTAATGGCTGATAATAGTGAATGGGAGGTTCACTACAAGGAGTTGGAGTCGAGATATCTTTATTTGACGGGTGAGATAGACAGGTTTGTCGATAAGGCCTGGGCGAACTTAAGTCTCACGGTTAACAATAAAGAGAACATCGAGTTAATTAGAGGGAAGATAGGCGGTTGCAAAGGCTTATCGAAAATAGAACAGGCCGATCTGGTCGTTGAGGAACTTTTGAGTTTTCTTGACCAAAGGAACGGGTCGACCACGAAAGAGCTGCAAGAGTGGAGGAGGGAATTCGAGTCCCTTAAAAATCATTACGATAAGTTAGTGGCGACAAGGCAGCGTCAAGAGGATTGCCTGAGGGAATTAGAGATTGAGAATCATCAGTTGAGGGACTTGTTGAAGGACGCTGGTGTAGACGATCCTACTCTGCCGGGTTCGTCTAGTCAAAGAATAAGGGAGGATTTCTCGAGCTTGGAAGACGCTAAGGAACGTATTCGGCGGCTAACGGTTGAGAATAGACTACTCCGGCAGGAGGTCTTGTTAGCGCACGAGACGTCCTTGTTTCATAAGGAACCGAAGGGTCCTATTGCAGGGCCACTCGAGACCTCCCAGGGTACCCGCGGAAGTCTTGCAAAAATGGGTATTGCCGAGATTGCGAAGGCGGTGAACACGTTGGTACCGTTATTTTCAGGTGCGCCCTCAGTGGACCTCCGTAGCGAGGTCTATAAATTTGTAGAGGGGTGCGACCTAGCGGGAAGGGGTGTGGGCGCTTCGGAAGTGCAGGATTTCATAGCTTGTGTGAAGCAAAGGCTGCACGGTAACGCCTACAACCTTCTTCGCTCGAAAAAGTTCAATAGTATTGAGGAGTTATGCTCGACTATTAAAAAGAGCTACCTTCAATACAAGTCGTTGGACACGGTGCTGGCAGAAATACAGGGGGTACGTCAGATACCGGGGGAGGATATACGCCAGTTCGCAGAGAGGCTCATGTATTTGAAGTCTCAGGCTGAGGACTTGATGACGACCATCTGCAACGGGCAGTCAGATGGGCCTTTACGGTCCGTGGTCGAGAACACGATAACGAAGGCTTTCAAACTCGGGTTAACGGACAACTCATTGAGGCTGTACCTGTTTGGGTCGAAAAAGGGAACGTTGGAGGAATTAGTGGAGGAAGCGGTAGAAATGGCGGACAACGTCTATCAAGCCGGGGGCAGGCAGTCCGGCCAGCTCGTCGGGATGGTAGAAAGCTCACCGACTGCGCGGTACACATCGCCGAACAAGGCCGGAGCTCTCCCCTCGAATTGGCCTCGCAATTCGCCCGAAGGCGGGCGCTATAGGGCTCCAGTCAACAAACAGACTGCCAGGGTAGACGAAGGTAATTCCGGGCAATCTGCAGCGAGCATAGTCTGCAGTTTTTGCAGCAAGAAAGGTCATACTAGGGAAGACTGCCTAACGAGGAAGAACACCCCGTTTTGCCAGAGGTGTTTTGTCTATGGACATGAAGCCAACTGGGAGTGCGGTAAACAAATACCGAAACCTCAGGAGACAGTCCAGAGAAGGGAGTCATATCCCACAAAGCAGGGTAACCAGCGGTGGTCGGGCAACAGGGTTGCTGCGAATGGCAGGAGACCGCAGCCGCCAGGGGTCTCAGGGAATTCCAGACCAATCGGTAACGTGGCTCAAAGTAGGACCACGATAGTTTGTCATTGGTGCAACAGGCCAGGGCACGTGGTTGTAAACTGCGAAGCCAAGAGAAATTGGGAATCGCGGCAGGGAAACTACCAGGGGCCCAGGCAAGGCCAGTAACCTGGGAACCCAAAACCAATAGTAATAGAAGGCCACAACGACTCAGTGGGTTAAATTATACGTCCGAGAGGGCAGTGAATTCAACCGCGGGCCAAAACAAGGTTCCGCAGAGGTCGTATGTATCAAGTACAGAGGGGGTTACACGTAAAACGATGAGTGTAGGGGTTGTTAGAGACGAAATTCTCTCGTCGGATAATAGGGAGAATAGTACCAATGGAACAATAGAGACAAATGCTGGGAACCAGCAATCTGCTACAAAGGAAATTTTTAAAGGAAGTGAGGGATCGGTTAACGAGCGCGTAACTGTGAATGGTTTTCCCACTGTGGAAATAGATAACATGGAAGGGGGGAGACAGGCATGTGAACGGGAAACGCATGCCGAGGATTCTGGGGTGAAGATTGACATCGGCGAAGTCCGTTACAGTAGGAAACCGGAAGATGATGTGTTCATTGAGTTTCCTTGCGTGGAGGCAACTAATGAAAAACTTGTCTTGCTGGTGGACACAGGTGCGGACACTAGCCTAGTGAAAGAGAAATCTTTGAAGGTGGACACATCAATTGACCGCAGTGAAGACCGGGCTCTAAGTGGAGCTTTCGGGGGCTGTGCTTCCACGAAAGGAACGGTCAATGTTACCCACGCGAACTGTGCAAACCTTGGTTTAACGCTACACACGGTGTCACTTGAACAAGGGTTGCCAGGGGACGGTATACTTGGCCGGGACAACCTGTGGAACGAGTCCGTCATAAACTCGGTAAAGAAGAGTTTGACATTGTTCGACACAGAGGGCAAACATGTTGCCAAATTGCCACTTGTGAGGATAGGTGGAGTGAACGGGGAAACACGTGCGACGCGTAGCGTGGTGAAAGCTCGGTCGACGTGTATCGTATCCCTTAAGTTGAAAACAAAGATTCCGGTTGTGGTAGTCCACAAGAGGCAGATTTCTCCAGGGGTTTATCTGGGGGAAACTCTAGTGAATGTGGTGGGCAATAGGGTCAATGTCCCAATCCTGAATTCCACGGAAGAAGATTTAGTTCTCAACGACAACTTCGTTCCAGAATTCAGTGATTTCAGAAAGTATAAACAACCGGCCCAAACAAGCTCAATTAATAGTATCGTGAGTTCAAACATTAAGGAGAGGCTTAACATGCTAATGAGTGAATTGAGGTTGGATGCTAATCTGAATAGTGAAGAGAGGGAGTCAATTAAAAGGGTTTGTGCATCCTACAACGATGTGTTCCTTTTGGAAGGGGATAAATTGTCTTACACACCTGTCTTGGCGCACAGGATTTCCACTGTAGCGGGTCAAGCGCCCATAAACCAGAAGCAATACCGACTTCCTCATGCGCATAGGGAGGAGGTGAACCGACAGGTGGATAAGCTTTTAGAGGATGGTATGATACGTCCAAGCACCTCACCGTGGAACTCACCACTGCTTCTAGTTCCAAAGAAGAGTGGGAGGGACGGGGAGAAGAAATGGAGGTTGGTGATCGACTACAGGAAGCTCAACGACGCGACCATTAAGCAAGTGTTTCCCATACCCAGGATAGATGAAATACTGGATCAGTTGGGAAACAGCAGATACTTCTCGACTTTAGATTTAGCCAGCGGCTATCATCAGGTTCTAATGGACGACGGTGACAGGGAAAAGACGGCTTTCAGCTCAGCGTTAGGGCATTTCGAGTTTAACAGAATGCCATTCGGTCTAACGGGGGCACCTGCCACTTTTCAGAGGATTATGAACCATATTCTCACGGGTTTACAAGGCATAGATTGTTTCGTCTATTTAGACGATATAGTGGTGTATGGTAGCAATTTAGAACAGCATGAATGGAGGTTGACAAGGGTTTTTGAGGCTTTAAGGGAGAATAATTTAAAGCTGAACGTCAGCAAGTGTCAGTTCTTACGTCGCGAGGTCAATTACCTAGGGCATAAATGTTCAGAGCAGGGTGCCCTTCCCGACCCGCAGAAAGTGGAGTGCGTCAAAGGCATTCCGCCTCCAAAGAATAAAAAGGAGGTGCAAGCGTTTTTGGGTCTAGTGAATTACTACCGGAAATTCATACCCGGCACAGCGAGTATAGCGCTGCCCATTAACAAGTTGTTGAGGAAGGATGCTGTTTTCAACTGGACGAGAAGCTGCCAGGAGGCTTTCGACAGGTTGAAGGAGGCTATTGTAACTCCTCCAGTCCTAGCGTATCCAGACTTTTCTAAAGAATTCATTCTCACGACAGATGCGAGCGGCGAGGCATTGGGGGCCGTCCTCTCACAGGGGAGGATAGGGGTAGACCGACCAATTGCCTTCGCAAGCAGGGCATTGAATGACGCGGAGAAGCGTTATTCTACAATCGAGAGGGAATTTCTAGCTATTGTTTGGGCTACGAAGAACTTCAGGGCCTATCTATTGGGCCGGCCGTTCAAGATAGTAACCGATCACCAACCGCTGAAGGGTATAGCAAACCTAAAGGACCAAACGTCCAGGTTGGCTCGGTTCAGGCATAAGCTCTCCGAGTACCAATTCGAGATTGTGTACAAACCGGGAAAGAAAAACTTGAACGCGGACGCTTTAAGCAGGTTTCCACAACGGGAGATCGTAGCAGCCGTTGAGACTAGGTCTAAGGCTAAGGAGCGGAAACAACGAGAAACTCAAGTAGAACCTGAGGGTAGTGAGGAGGAGGATCAAACTCGTAGTCTGAGGAATGATTCGGCAATTTTACTGAAAGACCCCAGGGAGATTGAGACTGTGATGAACGATTTTCACAACACTCCCCTAGGAGGTCACCAAGGAGCGGTGAGAACTTACTTAAGGATTCGCAAACAGTTCAGATGGCCTGGAATGCAACGACAAGTGAAGGAATTCGTCAGAAACTGTCCAAAGTGTCAGGCAAACAAAGGTAGTAGGCTGACGAAGATGCCTCTGGTACTGACCGACACTCCACTTAGGCCATTCGAAAAGGTCTATATGGATATAGTCGGCGTCCTACCTGAGACGACGTCGGGAAATAAGTACATTCTGACCTTTCAGGATGACTTCTCGAAATACATGGCTTGCGTAGCCATACCTGATGCAGAGGCCAGCACGGTGGCCAAGGCGTTTTTTGACGAAGTCATAACCCGACATAGCATACCCAAAGTTCTAGTTACCGACAACGGTACGAATTTTGTTTCTAAGGTTTTTTCCGATGTGTGCAAGATGTTAGGGATAAAGAAATTGCACATTACGCCTTACCACCCTCAAGCGAACGGCTCGCTGGAACGCAGCCATAGGCCATTGGCCGAGTATCTGCGCAGCTTCGCCAAAGAGGACGGTTCCAACTGGGACCAGTGGCTTTCGGCGGCTATGCATGTGCATAACAATACGTCGCACACATCCACGAAACAAACACCTTTTCGTACCTTGTACGGTTTTGACTCAGAGTTTCCCACGAATTTAAAACGCAAATGTAGTCCGGTTTACAACGTGGACGATCCTTCTAAGATTTTGAAATATCAGATACAGAGAGCGCACGAGTTGGTTCGGCAGAACCAGGAGGTCGCAAAAAGAAAGTCGAAAGAACTTTACGACAAAAACTCAAAACCTGTCGAGTTCAGGGTTGGGGATAAAGTATTACTCAAAAACCAGACTAGGAAGAACAAGTTTTCGCCGATTTGGATCGGGCCTTACGTGGTGACAGCGGTGAAGTCACCGGTTACGACAGTGTTATCTGTAAAAGGGAGAGAGAAGTCCTTCCATAATAATCTGCTGAAGCTGTACAATAGCGGGTGAAACCAAAGTTGCATGAACTGGTACACCCTTAGTTTTAAGCAGTGTTAGTGGGGGGGTCAGTTCTAGTTAATATTAGTTTTAGTTAGTCACTTCATTGAGTTAGGATAGTTCTCAGGTTAGTTTTTATTCATTATGGGTTTTTAGTATTGTTGTTAGTAGTTATTTAGTATTGTTAGTATTAATTTCCAGGAATTTCTAAGTTAGGTACAAGGGGTTTGTTTCGTTTGACGTTATTAATCCATCTGTTTGCAGGTTGACACGAAGATGAAGCCTTCAGCAAGGGGAAATAAACATGGACAGAATATGTTTAACCTAAACATGAATAAAACAACAATTTAAACATGAATAGGATACACAGAAAGACCAGCATTGGCCCAGCTATAGTTAGCTCAGGAGCAGTGTTTGTCTTTCTTCGCGCAATAATGTGCAAGTCCCACGTAAATGTATATGCACGCGTATATGTATATGTATACGCATGCGTATATGCATACGTCACAACGTTTACAACGTTTAGCGTAGATGCACACGTTTCAACATAGACAACGTAGTATGTAAACGTATGTGTGATTTTTTGTTGAATATTAGACCGCTTGGGTTTCAGTATATTAACGATAACAATATATTAACAGTAATAACAACTTTTAAGAGATTCAACACAGATTTCAAAGAATAAAATACATTTTAACTATTGGATCACTTAACTATTAACTATTAATTAATTAACACTTAACTATTATTAATTGGATCACTTTAACTATCATACTTGCAATGATGATTACAAATAAAACGTGAACCAAAAACAAAAATAAACCAATTACATATAGAAAATCAATAAAATGTTAATTAATCACGATAAACAAAAACAAAATCGCACAGTCGCAACGGTATGCGATTATTATTTGCAATGTAAAAATTATAAAATATATGATCAAAGTAAAAATTATTTAAAAATCTACCAAAAATATGCATGTACTATATATACATATATGTATATATGATATCTAAAACGATTAAACACAATACCAATACTATAATATGTTTTACTTTTTTTTCAGAAAAATTGCTGATGCTGTTGTGGGTCCGCGAAATGTGGTTCCTGTGAGCATGCACTTAAACTGTCTCTGTATTAAGTTTCAAACCATTATGTATTTAATCCCTATCACGAATAATAAACTTTTTTCCCACCTTTCAGGTCCTTTTCACAACCCTTTCCACAGGTTTTATCATCTATTCCCACTTTGGTTTGTTACCATGAATGGGAACTCTCTGCTGGCAACTCTTCCATTTTTATCTAAATTGTGACATAAAAAACTATGAGAATTCACTATGGCTATTCACTATTTATTCAGTTCGTAAATCAATATTCTAATCAATTATTTTTCTTTTCAGACTACATGTGGCCTCAATCTGTGGCAACTCGGACCAATGGATTCATGTAACATATTTCCTATAGACATTTACTAATATGTGTTTATTTACAGAATCCGACCCACATGCAACAGGTGGCCGGCAGGATGTTTTAACAACATACACAATTTATGTTGACCGGTGGCCGGAACTATAAGTTACAGCAGGTGGCAACTCACTTTGCGAGTTATTTAACTATTGTGAATTCGATTGTTTTTTTGACGTTTTGCACGTCATTTTTACTTCCTTTTTTTCTCTTCTATAATTGGGAGTCTTGTGAGTTGCACATTAAATTTCTAATGCAAATTTTAGCTGCGTTTTTATTTCAACAAAAGCAGATGCTTTTAAGGTGGCCGAGATGTTCGCGCAAATAACTCTATTGTTTAGTACCTAAAACCTACTTTCTATTTTGGGCAATTGTTATCCACTATTCATAATTACTATGTACAGCCCTGAAAATACAGATAACTTGACAATAAAAATTGCATGATAGATTCAGTAATTTTTTAAGAGAGGAAGTGAACTGGCGAAATAACTTTTCTTTTGTAATTTATTCAAACAGTAAGCGTTTTAACGTTAACATAAAGTTAACTATTTCTCTCCAAATTTCCTTTTATTAAACATTTATTTTATTTTTATTTTATTATATTTACTATTTATGGATGGATGCCAAAGGCGTTCGAAATATCGTAAAAGTAAATTAATTAAAATCTAATTATAAAATTAATTGTGTGTATGTTTTAAAAAAAAATATATATGCAAATTTGACCTCGCAGCCCGAAAAATCACTACACTGCAGTAATTTATTATTTATTTTATTTTTTACATTTAGGCAATTCACTTATGAGGGTAAAGTCATAAAGTCTTATAACTTATAATTTTCTATGAGAGTGAATTTTGTTGTTGTACAAACACGTATTCCGTTGTTTGTACACATATAATAGTACACAGATATGTATTCGAAAAATTATAATCTTAGTCAGATAAAAAATTAAAATTCAAAGTTTAAAAAAAATTAAAGATAAAAATTGAATGAGTTTGGAAAGCGACCAGGTTGATTATAATGGTAAAAATTATTTTAAAAAATATTCAATCACAGAATAACAAATTAACACAGAAAAATAAATAAATATTATAAGTTAACACAGAATAAATTAACATCGTTGCATTTCAGAACGATCAAAAACGAAAGCGCTCACGGATATTTTTGGGGTTTATGACTTTGATTTTAATCTACAACTTTTTGTATTAAATATAATTGCCAAACAGCTGTTCATACTCAAACATCTGGCAAATCTTTAAAAATACGAAAAACAAATTACAAAAGATTCACAGCTAAAAGTCATGACTTAGGTCCTCATACCTTATGCGGGAAACTGTGAATTGCCTAATTGTTAAATACTCATATAAATATATATATCGTATTATTTCTATCGTATATAAATACTCGTATATATATTTTCTGAATATTTCCAATACGGCACATAGATTGGAATCCTATATTTTATTTAATAATCCCTGTCATCTTTCTGATAAAAAAAATCTCTTTTAAAATCTAGAGTAGAGTTGGATTTTAGACCATTTCGTCTTAGTCAATTAGTCAATCTAAGACGAAGAGTTTCACGATTAATAAAATCTTCAACACATTTGCAAGCGATCAACTGTAGAGATTTTGTTGAAATGTCCCTTGTGTATCAAAAGCAGCAATTGTTTTTTCTACTGTTTTAACAACATTCTTCTCATCTTCCTTTCTTTCTACCCTTTCTGAGTAAAACCTTTGGACAAGAAGCGTTTTTTTCTCTTCGGTAAACAAATTACATCGCATCCGGATTATATAGGGCAATAATGGCGAACCTCTGACCCGCGGGTTACAGACTGACCGACCCCACGTTATAAAAGCCCATGCTTTTTAACAATTTTATCTAATTTTAACCATTTCCCAAAAATTTATTTCATTTTCTGGATAGGTTTAATCAGTTTAAACATATCGAAAATCTAACGCAATTTATTTTGCATAAAATCGAATTGATTAAAATTTATCAAAAGAAAATTTCAAAACCAAGACGAGTCTAATTACGACTCGTGGCATATACAAGTGAAAAGTATTTTGGTTCACCAATATCTTTGGCCAATAGTGGCAGGTACTACTCCGAAACCTGTGAAGGGCGCAGGTGCCTAGTTAGCAAAAGACGTGCGAGCGATCAATGCAGAACTGGCAAAACGGAAAAACGAGAAGTGCAAACGGAATATTTTTCGGCATTTTCTGCACGAACTACCGAAAAGGAAACTACTTAGTACTTTCATAACCACCCCACATTACATTTGTAAAGTGTTTTGGTGTCGGTCATTTGTATCTAATTATGGAATGGGGCTCAATTGAAAGCCGTATTGTCGTAGTTGGCTTAAAAAAATGTGGCATGGAAACAGGCGATATTTTTCGGACATTGCGACAGCTCGGTGTTACTCGCAACTTTGTGTACCGTGCTGTCAAAATTGTTTGAGGATACTGGTGGAGTGACAGACCGTCCAAGATCTGGTCGCCCGCGCGATGTGAGGACTCCCAAAGCAATCAAGGCCGTGCAGAATCGAATTCGTCGAAATCCGCTCCGCAAGCAGAAGATTTTATAACGGGAGATGAATATTTCATCGGTAACCATCTCCCGTATTATTAAACACGACTTGGGGCTCCGAGCATACAAGAGACACACCGGACAATTTGCTTACAGAGGCGTTAAAGCTAAAGCTGAAATCCAAAGCGCTACTTCGCCAGTACGGGAAGAATGGTCATAGGCGAATTCTGTTTTCTGACGAGAAAATGTTAACATTGAAGAATCGTTCAACAAACAGAATGATAGGGTGTATGCTCCGTCAT
Organism: Conops quadrifasciatus; assembly: GCA_949752815.1. Lineage (NCBI taxonomy): Eukaryota > Metazoa > Arthropoda > Insecta > Diptera > Conopidae > Conops > Conops quadrifasciatus. The sequence continues at coordinate 19,995,438 of OX457079.1, forward strand.
CACAACAAGCGTCTGAACTCATTCCGAGAGTCCAAAGAGGACACCATCCGGCTTCTGTGATGGTATGGTGGGGAGTCGCGTATGATGGTGTCACCAAGCTCCATTTTTGCGAAAAAGGAGTAAAAACTTCGGCGAAGGTGTATCAATCTGACGTGTTGGAGAAATTTGTAAAGCCTCTTAATGAAACATTATTTACAAATAAGCCCTGGACTTTTCAACAAGATTCAGCTCTAGCTCACAAGGCAAAAACCACTCAAGAGTGGTTGAAAAACCATTTACCAAATTTTATTTCGACGGATGATTGGCCAGCTGATAGCCCAGATTTGAATCCCTTGGACTACAAGTTGTGGTCCGTTTTAAAAGGCATGGTTTGCACTACTCGTCACCCAAATTTGGAATCTTTAAAGCGCGCGCTCATCCGTGCAGTGGACAATTTACTCATACACGTAGTGCGTACTGCGATCGATGAATGGCCGGAGAGACTTCGGTCCTGCTGGAAGGCAAACGGTGGCCATTTCGAATAATATTTTTATATAATATTCGCAGAAAATCAATAAAAACGTGTACAAAAAACTATTAAAATAACTTTTGTCGTTTTCATTTTATGATAAAAATACCGTGTACCAGAACTTATGAAAGTACTAAGTATGTATGTTTCATAGGAAGGCTTGGTGTATAGACAGACGCCTTGGTGTTGTTTTCTCCTTAATAAAAAACCGACAAACATTTATTACGCTTCACAGCCAGTGGCTAGAGCAGCAGCCTCTCTAGCCAACGGACCGAGGTTCAATTCTGCGTACGAATAATTCAATTTCCAATGTTCTTTTTAATTTTTTTTTTTTTTTTAAATGTTAAAATTTAATTTATTTCGCCGCAAATACGAAAATTAAAAGCAAGTAACAACAACACTGCTTGTTACTGCTCACACTTAAAATCGAAATAAACATAGAATTACATACGTACGAACACAAACATACATACACAACTAGGCAGACTATTCACAGACGAATGGACTCTCTATTTTTAATTTCATTATTGCTTGCGCAATATAATTCCGAATAGGTACATATAAGTAAAGAACTGGTCTTAATGAACGTGTTTGCACTTAAAAAATAACGTCCGCTCCGCTTTGGTTCTCTTCGCATTACCCAGACCCACGCCAGCTTTCGACAGGACTTTCGACAGATTTGTCTAAAAGAATCACGTCAGCTTTCGACAGATTCTAATACATACTTTAAGAAAGAATCACTTTAGCTTTCGACAGATTCTAATACATACTTTAAGAAAGAATCACGTCAGCTTTCGACATATTCTAATACATATTCTAAGAGAGGATCACGTCAGCTTTCGACAAATTATAATACATACTTTAAGAGAGGATCACGTTAGCTTTCGACAGATCCTAGTACATATTTTGAGAGAATCACGTCAGCTTTCGACAAATGAAAGAGGATCACGTCAGCTTTCGACAAATTCTAATACATATTCTAAGAGAGGATCACGTCAACTTTCGATAGATCCTAGTATATATTTTAAGAATCACGCCAGCTTCGACAGATTCTAAATAAAATTCTAAATAAAATTTCGTTAAGCGAACCACGTCAGCTTTCGAAAGGTTTTTAAGCAAATATATTTCCTCTATTTTCCTTTTGACAATAGCCTTTCCAGACACACCCAACTTTTTAAGCGACCTATTGTTGCCAAGCGCTCTACTTGTCTCGCCCTGCTAAAAATATTGTGTAAATATATACTCCGTAACGAAAACTTTGTAAGCAATCATCTGCTGCCAGGCATTCGGTCTGTGTTGAATTCTGTATTTCCATTGTGAGCTGCCTTTTGTCGCGGGCACTTGCCCTAAATAAAAATTGTATTTAGAATAAGAAAAATCATCAACATATCACAATAAACGGAGGGTTACGAGATCCCTGGACCATGCGAGCCTACCTCAGCCAAAGACAAAAACTCGTTGCAGTGTATATTTGTTGCTAACGAAACATGTTCCACAAGCTTAAAAAGAACAGTGAACGGATCACAATAGCTGGTGGTGGCTTTATCACGGCCAGAGGAAAAGGAGGAATCCGAATCATGATGAAGAGATTCCGCATTATTTTACATGACGTATGTATAATACATACCAGAAATACAATATAATTTTATTTCAGTCAACAAAGCGGTAAGACAAAATTGGCTAGTCACCTTTAACAGAACGTGCACAGCTGTAGAAACCATCCAAGTAACATTTTTTGCTGTATATACAAGGTGTCCTGTTAAACAGACAATTCCATTTAAAAATGGTTGCAATCACTAGGCAACGCAAACCATAGCTTGCTTTTCATTCTAGTAATTCTAGAATTTTCTAGAATTCTAGTAATTTTCCATAAAATCAAATATCAATATTTGACACCTTCACATTTCTCATAGCATTCAAATATCTAAAATCTTCCCATAGAACTCAAATCCCTGTTTACGATCAAAGTCTGCTTTAACATTTTCAAATTTAAATCTAAAGTCCAGAAAAATATTGTAAATAAAGAGGTTTCATTTTGAGTAAGCTACGGCGAATCAGGCAGTTCCAGATTACGACTCCTGAAGAATATTTGTAATAAAATTAAGTGTTAGTAACAAATAAATTTTTTTTAAAAACACAAATTCGTTAAAAGAAAATTTAATTTACATATGTTCTTACTGCGCTTCCAAAACTGTCCTATATAGTTAAAGGCTTTAACAGAAGCTCTAGAATTCCTTCTACATACAATGATAATTTCTGATACAATGCTAATTTCTTCATTTCTTCATTTTTGGTTTTTGCTGCATATGAGAGTTTTCAGTAGCTCAAATCTTTAAGATAATACGTTTTGCTATTTCCATTGGAACGTTTGAGTTTTGCGTATGTGGTAAAAAATTAATAAGCTTAGTAAACATTGCATTTGTAGTTATAAAAACTTGGCATGCAAGATAATTTTAAAATAAATATATTACAACTCTATAATGACAAATAATAACTGCATAGTTCGATCACCTGTATGCCATTATTAGTGCGCTTTTAATTTTACCGGTAATGTTTATGTGCTAACTCGAAAAACACCAACGCGCTTTTTAAATTATGAAAATTTAGAAGGAACATAATTTAAACTAAATTTTTCATGTACCATTTTCAATTTCTTAAATTCAATTTTCCTATCCAAAAAAAAAGTTTAGACTTTTAAAAAAAAACAAAGTGTTTAATCTTATATTTTTGTTTAAAATGTAAGTGTTTATAAGGGCATATTTTATTTGTTAAATAAACACGGGGGGCGTTTTTTGCGATCTCCATTTTTTTGCAATTCTGTCATCTGTTCCTACTCACCAAATGTATTTTTAGCTGGCAGGGATCCACAGGTATTTATAATTGTTTTTAATATATTATGGTAATACTATATGTACTATATCACTATTGCGACAGAACTGCTCATAAAATTTTCAATGAGAAGAGACTCCTAACTAAACTCTTCGCATAGATCCGCAAATGTGAAACTTTTTCAACAGGTCTGGAACTATTGTTCTCAAAATGTGTCGGAAACTATTAAGCTAACAATTTGTAGATTTACGCATACGTGTTAATGAGGGTTCCGCGAACCACATAAGTTCGCATCAATCAGCGTAATAAATGTGGTTGGGATGCAGATGAACGATGTTTGTCCACAGTTTCGTTAAATAAAAAGACGTTATTTAACAACCAATACAACATGTATTTAACACAAATACATCAAAATTAGAGATTTCAATACATTAACTCTGGCAAAAGTCTTTACGGCAGTAGAAGCTCTTGTCCACATTCAGGATTCCAATACCATTCTGAAATCAACAGACAGGCAATGATTTTAAAAAAACTACGGAAATAGAGGCTGTGGTCCGCATTCAGGATTCCAATACCAATCTGAAGTTATCAGATAAGGCAAAATTGTTTATAGAAAACCTTCATAAAATCGCATCAGAAGATGAAGCTAATAATTTGGAGACATTGCTCTTGGTTTTTGAATTTAAGTCCGCTATGGTAAATTAATAAAAATAAAATACATATGTACATATGTATATGTATGTATGTGTGATGCATTGCTAGTTTTTCTTTAGCTCGACAAAATGTCATATATATGTAGTTGAAAAAGGCGGCAAGAGAGTAGGTAAAGGGTGGACCTGTTGCTATGAATTAGTTGACTCAATATTTCAATGATCATGCTTAGCAAATTATGTTCAAACTATGCAAAAGCAAACTATGTAAAGCATGTTAATAGACGGGCGCATCTACCAGTAGAAAAGACGAAGAAACAATTGCATTTAATAAGTTTAAAAAAATAATAATAAGTTTTGGAACGAATTGCTGTCATTCCTTGTCAATTTTGGTTTGGAGAAAAACCGGACCAATAACGAATGAACAACCAAGCACTCCTTCGGACGAAATATTCTGAAAACTAAACTAATCTACAAATGCGATCGACCTAGAGGGAGCAGAGAAGGTGAACTTCCGTTTTGGGGGTTCTTTTTTTTTTTTTGTTGTCTTTGGAGAAGATCGAGCGAAGAGCGAGCTGCCGAATTCTTGGGACGTGTATCAAACCACCTCATGGAAATCAACCACTAATTAAGGATCAGTTATAACAAACTTAAATCGAAACTTCAAGTTCTTTGTTATTCTGGAAATATTGCAAAGGGATTTGCTGTCTGGAAGAACCTGGGTAGACTCTTTGTGCTCTGGGACTGATACGGTCGGATCCCCTATTGAAAATCGTACCTTCACATATATTGGCGTTCAATGGACACGTAGCGGGAACCGTGTTATACGTAAGGGATATGGGAAAGATATGTTTTTTCTTCATTCGCTCGGAAAAGAAGTAAAAATATCAGAATCATTTAAAAATATTAATTTCTTTAGGTTCATAGGTTAAGTAATTTGTTAAATACAAAGAAAAAGGAAGAAAGGAGTTAATTATCAGCTTTACATTGAAACTATCCAACTAAAAGGGTTGGCAACGTTGGCGCTAACGTCGTGGGACAACAAGTATAAGGAAAATACAAAGTAAAGTGTAATGTAAAGCAAAGTAAGTCTGTATTTCTTCTCCTTTCTTTTTTTTATTAATTTGTACTGAGATTAAAGTTAAAGTAATGTTAACAAGTTAAAATAACTGGAACCTGATGAGTTTACAGTTTAAAGTTTATAAACGATGTTAAAATATAGAATATATGTACATAGGGAATTATATGTAGAGTAATATTTGTGTTATTTTATATCATTTCGCCAAGACTATAGCAAAAAAAAAATTACCATTCCTTTTTTTTGTTAGAAATTTTTACAGAAACACTGTAGGAAGTTGTAAACAATGGAAATTTCCACTTGTATTGCAAAGTTCAAGTGAAAACATTCCGTGTATTTATATTGTTGAATATTTCGATTGGCCAGTTAACACCAACGGTGTTAATATTACACATATTGCAAGATCAGCGTCTACAAAAATGCAGCGACCTTGTTTGTTTTCCTTGTTTCTTGAGCGCGTGTCAAATACTCAAGAAACAAGGAAAACACCTAGAATTGGATCACGCCATCGGAGGAGAGTTCAATGCTTCGCCACCTTTCGAAGGTTATTTTAGGTAGAATTAAGTAATAAACTGTAACATTGATTTTAGTCGATTTTCAATAAAGCTCAGAAGCGGACACGAAAGTGTTCGCATTAAAAATATATTTTTTTAACTCTTTTATTTTAAGAAGAGTTAACTGGCCTGTCACTTGTATGTGTTAGTGGAAAATTCAGAACCCTCGCTAATTAAAATTGTGCATGTGTTAGTTTTGTACATGCAGGTCCGAAAGTGAAGAATTTTAATGCACGAATTACAATGCTCTTCATCTCCCTCGCCGTGAAGCGACAGTATAATGCATGCAGAATTGTTCTCGATTGTGAAGCTTCTTTGAAAATCATGGATTCTTTAGTGCAATTTTTTGCTGCCGGCTCTGGTAAGGAATTCATCCGCGTTCGGAATCAAAATTAGCATTAGTATTATTTATAACATTTATTTATTTATTATTTAATATCTATGTTATAAATAAAAATAGAAGATTGATTGAAATAGAAGACGATTTCAATCGTTTAAAATACATTTTTTCAAAAGGCGGATCAAATCAAATAACAAAACCAAATTGAAATGATCTTGATACAGAATTGTTCTCGTGTGTAAAGCTTCATTGAAAATCATGGATTCTTTAGTGTAATTTTTTGCTGACGACTCTGGTGAGGAATTCATCCGCGTTCGGAATCAAAATTAGCTTTAATATTATTTATAACATTTATTTATTTATTATTTAATATCTATTTTATAAATAAAAATAGAAGATTGATTGATATAGAAGACGATTTCAATCGTTTAAAATAAATTTTTTCAAAAAGTTTTCAAAAGGCGGATCAAATCAAATAACAAAACCAAATTGAAATGATCTTGATGCAGAATTGTTCTCGTGTGTAAAGCTTCATTGAAAATCATGGATTCTTTAGTGTAATTTTTTGCTGACGACTCTGGTGAGGAATTCATCCGCGTTCGGAATCAAAGTTAGCATTAGTATTATTTTTAACATTTATTTATTTATTATTTTTTATTATCGACGAAAATATTGATAAAGCAGATTCAGATATTGTGTGATATTAGCAAGTCTGCACGAAATTGAAGCTGGAGTGGGTCCAGTGTTCGTGGATTGGTATTAATTTTGAGTGGCTACATAAGTATTACATTCGACAGAAGCAAGTCATTATCAAACGAGCCTGGTGGACCATTGAGTATCAACGCCGTCTGGACCGTTGTATATCGCCATCTGGACCGAAATTTGATTCTTTTTTTTTGTATTTCTTATAGTATACAATATTTTGGGTATACAATTAAATAAGGGATTGAGCTCTTCTGCTTGCTTCTTTATCAATGAGAGTCTTGCAATGCGAGATCAGCAACTCTTTCAATATGCTCTTAAATTGAAGCGCAGCAAGCAGCTGCACTGGGTTTTCATCAGAAGAGGATTCTTAATCGTTACTAAGTCAGAGCGTGGTGAGAGTTATCAGGTAAAAGGATTCGATGAACTAAATGGTATCACGAGTGAGGCTGAGGATGGCGTTAACGATGTTTAAATATTTCATCATTATTAATCCAAATAATTTTATTAATGTAGAATTAGCTTTATTAACTATGCTAGATTATTATTATAATTAAAATTTTGATACCTTCCTTCTAAACGTATATCTTCACATTTACCCTCTTCTTTTATTTCCTATTTTCTCTGCTCTCTTTTTCTACTCCACTCTTCATTTTTGCTTATTCACTGTGACTCTTATGGCTAAAACTAATCTTTTTAGTTTATCTATATTTGCGTCTCAGATCTCTTATACTTTGAAGTGTCTCTCTTGCTACCTGATACTGCTCTCTGTTGTTTATGCCAAATACAAATAAAATACTCGTTGATATTCTTTGTAAAAGACATGACGTTTTCTATTTTTTTTTTGTTTTAATTAGAACAAACATTTCCTGGTTATCTGAGAAATTGTGCACTAAAACTGAAAACAAAAAAAAAAAAAAGAAAAATAAAAATTCTTAAATCTTAAATTCATATTTAATGGAGTCTATAGAAAGAAATCCATAATTGATTAATTTGAACTTCAGATAATTTATCCTTTTGTTACTTTATGCTTTCAACGTTTTATATAAGTTAATTTTAAATATCTCCTTATGAAAATCTTAAAAATTTCAGAATAATAATTTAGCAGCCTACTAAAAAAATGCATAAAATTTGAAGAATGCAGAAGGAGAAAGACTTTTCTTTTCTTTTTTCTTGCAGAAAAGATTTGCAGAAAAGAAACAAACACCATCATAAGAATAAAGAAAAGGAATACGCTATTCTGTATGTAAAATTTAACGAAAATAGTGGAAATACTGACAAATATATAAGCGAAAAAAATTGTCGATATCTCAGCGACAACATTGAAGGCCTCGATAAGATTCCGAATTTTAAGACGATACTTTAATTTGAAACAAGAGCGTTAACCTGGCCGAAACTCATACCCTCATACCCATGCGCTAATACTCTTTGGTGTACGTGATTAAATTTCCTACATTTCAGTCATTTTGTCTTCTAAATTTTGGTGTACGTGACTCAATTTGACCATTTTCACACAATTTTCACTACAAATATTCGATGTGAAACAGCTGAACCTTTTTTGGTGGTGTTAGTTGTAACGAACTTAAGGTACTAAATGACCTCGTTTATGAATATCGTGAGAGGATCCTCTGCTGTGGCTGCCGACTGAGCTCAGGGAAAATGGGGGTGGGTTGTCTCTCGGACATTCAAAGTTCGTTTATAAAATACTACATTATAGCAGAGGCTTTAGGAGGGAAGGGGGGTGGGGAGGGAGGAACCACCACCCCTTGGTAGTCATAAGAGACAATCTAAATAAATAAATTAAGCAACGAGCACACTTCCAAGGTGATGCGCCAACTGGCCTCGCCCACCTTTAAGCACCAAAATTATCAAATCTCACCACATATTTTTATGACTTTTTATGATTAAATCAATTTTTATTTATAAAACTTATGTACATTGAGCATAGGAATTTTTTAATTTAAATTAAACCAAGTATATGTATAACGTTCTTTTTTTATTTACGCTAAGAATATAGAGTGAGGTACAGTGAAGAGTTAAATAAATGATAAGATTACAGATATTACATTATTTCATTTCTTTACACCTGTAGGTAAACATATTTTTATTTATTTGCGTGTTTTAAGAATATTTAAAAGAATATTTTAAAAAAATAAAATAATTTGAAAGAGAATTTTATTTAATTATTATTTTATATTTGTTGGAAAATTCAATTAATACTCGTGAAGATAGTCAAAACACGTCAAGAAAACATTAGAAGTATTTTCTCTAGAGAAAGAAGCGTTATGCAAAAAAAAAATTATCTTTTACTTATTGAAAAAAAAACTTGTAAGAATATTAGATTGAGAATAATAGTTGCTTATTAAGAGTGCGCATTGCCTTTTCAAAAGAGAGAAAACCAGTTTTCCCTAACGCTTATTTTTTTTTACATTATATAAACTTTTCAAAGCGAAACAAAATGCAATTTATACTTACAATTCTATATTTTCCGAGTGTTAAGAATAAAAATTTTTGCGTGTGGTTTGTTTTTTTTTAACAAACTGTAATAATAATTTATTTTCCCATCTTCATATTGAACAGCTCCTGTGCGTTTGCTTGTCGATGTTATGGCGGTTGTAGAAACATGCCAAATAATATAGTCGTGCCGCTTGGTGTAATTGTCGCTGCTGGTTTGTCACTTTTGAATGTTCTTTATAAGCATTTAAATTTTGGCTATTGCTTGTATTTGATTGCTGATTTAAATGTTTATTTATGTGTGTGTGTTTCTCTTTTTTATTTAGATTCACAGTTATCACGAAATTCTTCTTCTTGTTGTTGTTGTTGTTAACGATCAGTCTTTTCTTTATTTAATCTGTATAATATGTTTGGTTATCACGAAATTCCTTGTTGTTGTTGTTGCTGCTGCTGTGGTTGCAGTTGCTTTTGTTTTATGTTTTTTTTTGTATATCGTATTTGTTATGCTTGATTTGGCTCCGGGAAATAACGCCCAAATGAAATAAGGCCCAATTTTTTTTTTATATGAAGATTTGAAATCGTAAAATTTGGGTCTTATTTCATTTTTTTTGGGCTTTATTTCATTTTCAACAAAAACTGAAAATGAAATAAGGCCCACGTTGGGCTTTATTTCATTTTGTTGTGGGCTTTATTTCATTTTTTTGTAAAAATTTCAAAATTCTTGAAAATGAAATAACGCCCAAAATTACGGCGTCGACTGAACTTTAATGCAGAAATGCAGAACTTTAATGCATGCAGAAAGACCCTGGATAGAGGAAGGCTTTTTAGCAAAGAAGATGGTTTTGTTGGCTGAGGGTTTTAATCCCTGCCACGGCCGAAGGCCGGCATGCAGAAGGACACTTTGCCTGCGCAGAAGGACCCTGGATGGAGGAAGACTTTTCAACAAGGAGATGGTTTTGTTGGCTGAGGGTTTTAATCCCTGCCACGGCCGAAGGCCGGCATGCAGAAGAACACTTTGCCTGCGCAGAAGAACCCTGGATAGAGGTAGGCTTTTCAACAAGGAGATGGTTTTGTTGGCTGAGGGTTATAATCCCTGCCCCGGCCGAAGGCCGGCACGCAGAAGGACCCTGGATAGAGAAAAACTTTTCAGCAAGTAGATTGTTATATCCTCAGCCAACAAAACTATCTCCTTGCCGAAAAGTTTTCTTCTATCCTGGGTCCTTCTGCATGCCGGCCTTCGGCCGTGGCAGGGATTAAAACCCTCAGCCAACAAAACCATCTTTGCTGAAAAGTTTTCCTCTATCCAGGGTCTTTCTGCGTGACGGCCTTCGGCCGTGGCAGGGATTAAAACCCTCAGCCAGAAAAACCGTCCCCTTGCTGAATAGTATTTGTATATTAACCAGTCCAGTAAGTCCAACAGCTGCTTCGTAGCTAACCCATTTCAGCATTTATCGCAAAATTGGGCCTTATTTCATTTTTTTTGGGCTTTATTTCATTTTTTGGTAAAAATTTCAAAATTTCTTAAAATGAAATAAGGCCCACGTTGGGCCTTATTTCATTTTTTTATGAAATAACGCCCAATTTGGCAAAATGAAATAAGGCCCGCATTGGGCCTTATTTCATTTGGGCGTTATTTCCCGGAGCCGCTTGATTTTACTCATCAATTGTTCAATTGTAGAATTTAGCTTTAGATATTTTTGTTTTTTTCATAACTATTATTTGCTAAACTGTTTTTGTTTTCTGTTGTTGTTGTTGTTGTTAACGATCAGTCTTTTCTTTATTTAATCTGTATATGTTTATAAATTTAACTTTTAGAAATTATTTTTCTTTTCTTATATTAATTTAATTTTGACTTTTTCCGTTCCTTTTCTTGTTTCATATATTCTTTTTACAGATTTATTCTTTGCATTTTTGGCCAAAATTCCATTTTTGTTCCGTGAAATATAGGGTGATTTAAATTCTATGAATAATATAGGGTGATCTAAATTTAAAATTCTAACCGAATTAGGGTGATTTAAATTTATCACATAGTGCTTACACTTGCATGTGATTTATCTTGCCGTTCCTTTTTAAATTCGGATTAGATTAGTAAAAAGGAACGCAGCTAATATATCTATTTGTGTTTGTGTCCTACAAGGAAATTTTTAATTCAGCGCGACACTCATTTGAAAGAGCATTAAGAGCCATTGACTGCACTCATGTTGCCATTTTCGCACCACGGGTGCATGAGGAGTCGTATGTGAATCATCATGGATATCACTCAATTAATGTCCAAATGGTATATTATTCCACACAATATTGTTATTATTTTAAACAAATTTGTCTGCATACCAATTTGGATATGTGATCCAAATTTAAAAATTCGAAGTGTAAACGCTCTATACCCAGGGGTTCGCCCTGATTCCTACATTTGGAATTCATGCGCAGCACGGCAGGCTATGATGCGCAGTTTTAATGGGGAAGTGGGGAAAGAAGAACATTTATCATTGGTAATATTATTAATATTATTAATATTATTATAATTAATATTATAATAAAATTTAGTTTACTTGTTTTATATGCTAAATTTGCAATCTGTAATACGTACATATGTACGTAAAAAAAATAGATAAAAAATAATTCGTATTGTACAGGTCTAAGTCACAGGTCTGAGTTATCCCTTAGAACCTTGGCTGATGACACCATTGCAACATCAGCAGGAAGGAAGTCCACAATATACATAGGTAGAACTTTGCAGTGCTAGAAACTGCGTAGAGCGTCGGTGTACTTAAAAGCACTTGGAGATGCGACACCGTTCATTGCAGTACAAACCGGGATTTTCTGGGAGACTTGTGACTTATGTGTACTTATTACATAAATGTGTTTTTCAGTTAGATATTTACCATTTTCGCATCGGTTTGTATTTTATAAGATATAAAAATGCTTTTTCATTTGAATCTGCGTCGGTTCTTTTGCGTTTTTTTGTCGTCACCGTAATACTTTTGCTGATTGATTAGCAAAACTTTCTTCAGTGCAATTGTTTGCCATAGGAAGGACAGGTTCTTTTCAGAAAATAATTAAACATCAATGTAAATTTTAATATTATTAAGTTTGTTCACGGAAAAGTTCCGCTCGCCACGACTGCGAGTTTTTCTCTCTTTCCGAGTCCGTGGTTTATTTAGTATTTAATTTTTTTAAATACTAAATAATTAAGGGTACATTAAAGGTACATTAGGATTCAGAAATATTTGTAAATGTTAAGGTCACAATAGCTTTGATAAAATAGAAATCCTTCCAGAAGGATTTTAGAATTATAAGTGTGGGATTGGGACAAAAGGACGGACGAACGACGCGTAGACGCGAACATCGCCCGAAAAATACAGAACAAAGAAAGAAATAAGTAAGATGCAAGTGAGGGAATCAGTCTGATTAAAAGAGCCACCAAGCTAGCATGCAAAAATTGCAAATGTTTAATTAATAAAGTTGAAATAAACTAATATTAAACAAAAACTTGAATAAACTGCGTTTGGTTAAATCGGCGATCCTACATTGAGAATTGCAAATGTTTAATTAATAAAGTTGAAATAAACCAATATTAAACCAAAACTTGAATAAACTACATTTGATTAAACCGGCGATCCTGCATAAGACAACATTTTTATTTAGACGAAAAACTACTTTGAATGAGTTGTAAGATATCATAGAAGGAGCGGACGATAGCGAAATACCTGAGAATGGTTAAGATGTAGTGGTCTTAACACCCACGAATTGCAATCACGATGTAACCGATGATGAGGAACACGCTAATCCGCAACTTACAACATAGCCAACTTTGTGCTGAAGGAGCTACCCAAACTCCTGACCTGGAATTATCCACTTTGAATGAAAGAGTGGATAAAACTTCGTCGCCAAAACTAAGTTCAGAGGCAAAGCGACGGAAAACTTCATCATCTTTAAAATGGGCTAAGAGTGAGCTAGCTGAAAACGAAAATGAAGAATGGAAAATGGCAATATGTGCGCAAGAAGGCAAGACGCCTTTAGAATACTTTTCTAATTTTTTTGATGATCAAGTTTTAAAACTAATTTTGCAAAATACGAATTTATATGCTACAAAGCACAATCGTTTGGGCAATTTAGCTCAAAATGGTTTAATGACTTTTATTCGAGTAATATTGCTAAGCGGTTATATAAAAGTCCCGCGTAAAATTATGTACTGGCAATTAAATGCGGATTAGTTGCAGATGCAATATCAAAAGACCGCTTCCAGTTTATCATGTCAAATATTCACGTATGTGACAATGATATACTGGACAAGTCTTATAAATTCGCCAAAATACGTCCTCTTCTAAAATTACTGAATGAAAAATACATGAATTTCTATCCATATGAACAAAATCATTCCGTAGATACATCTATGGTACAGTTTTTGCTGGAATTGTTCCGAATTTTACCGGAATTCGCATAAAAACGTATAAAGCATTAAACACAATCACAGCAGCGAGATGCAACTTCATTTCTCAACTGTCAAAATTACATGGGCTCTTTTGGAGATCGAGAAAAAGTTTGATTTCCATTTTGCTGCCCTTACTTGCTGCTGAATCTTCAATTTGCTGTCGAGCTGTTTATAAACAAATTTTTACATTCGATTTTCTCAAAAATTAAGTAAGTATCTTTCCATTGTCTTTTTTAATAAAATTTATGGATTTAAGTATTTTAAATAAATTTTAATATATATTTACAGCATGGACATTGACGAAGGCATTATCAACGCGGTAAAATTACAAAGCTGCTTATACGACTTGGCGTCGCCGTTATATAAAAATGTAGTTCTAAAAGACGCAGTGTGGAGCGAGATTAGGGGGCAGTTGGATGGTAAATAAGAGTGAGCGTTTATTTTTCTATTTCAATTTCCATTTCAGGGGATAGTTGCCGGAAAAAGTGGAAGGTGCTCCGCGACACCTACCGGCGTGCCAAGCGCACAGATATGCTGGCATCGGGCAGCGCTGCGCCGTCGCGACGGCGAAAGAAGTGGCGCCATTTTGAGGCCATGAGGTTCCTGGACGGGACTCAGGCGAACAGTTGGTAACTGACAATGAAGTAACTGCAATTCGTAAATTAATTTTTTGGTTAATCTCTTTTTAGTACCACAGGAAACCTGGAGAAACACCTGGAGCCTGGCACGGTATTGATACTGCCGACGACGCAAGCGTTTACACCGACACAAACGTCCACACCGACACAAGCGTCAACACCGACACAAGGGTCAACACCGACACCGTCGGCACGGGTAACGCCGGCGCCATCCTCCACCGCCACGGCAAGATATGCAAGTATATTTAACAATGTGTATTTGTATGTAAATATTTACATATACATATGTCTTTTATTTAGCGCCAAATCCAGGACGATTTCGGAGCGGTCGCGACCCAGATTACAGCCTCGGCTAAGGAGATCGCTGAGCGTTTCGCGTCGCGCAGGGAAGAGACGAGGTTCGACATGGCATTCTCCAGCCTGGCAAGGATCCTTAATGGGTCAGGCATGCCGGATAGCATGGAGCTCTCAATCATAGATAATGTCCAAGCGTTGGTGTTTGGCGCTGTGCGTGATTGAAACGCGCGCAATATCCGCAATACCCAATAAAAAATAAAATTATAAATATTTGTTTTTATTTGTCTATCTGGAGTTAAACTAGGAGTTTAATGGAGTTAAATGTATCTGTTTTCATGTAAATATTCTTTTAATCTGTCTCGCATGTTGACGGCATGCGATGTCGAGCGGTTTGCCGCTGCCACACGAACTTGACGCAGTGAAGTTCGTCTCCAAACCTTTCCGGATCTTTGCCATTAAAGTATATTGTGGTCTTCTTTAACATCAAAAAATTGTGCAGCACTATTGTGGCCAACACAATTTTATTGACATTTTCAGGCTTGGCATGTATGGGCGAGCGTAAAACTTGCCAGCGGCTTTAAAGAATGCCGAACGCATTTTCTATATGCACACGTGCACGGGACAATATTTTGTTGAAATTTTGCTTGTCCGCCGCCAAATGAGATCCATATTGCATTACATTATATTTTATAAATTGTATTCTTAGTAATATTTTTCATTTTAGCATAATATGACTGGAAAGACAGCGATGGACTGGGCGTCTTTCCACAGGGAGGTGGTCATATATGCCACGGAAAACCAAGAGCAGCTTGGCGGGCCCGACGTTATTGTCGAAATATACGAATCAAAATTTGGGAAACGAAAGTGCCATAAAGGGCGCCCATTAGAAGGCCAGTGGGTTTTCGGTGGGATTGAAAGAGAAACAAATCGATGTTTCTTGGTCCCTGAAGAAGAAAGGTCAAAGGAGGTCCTCCTTAAATACATTAAAAAATTTATAAAGCCCAATACGACAATTATTTCGAATTGTTGGAAGGTATGTATAGATATATTTTATTTGTTGGTGTAAAATAATATGTGGTTTTCTTTCATTTTCAGTCTTATGATTGTCTAAGCGACAAAGGGTTTAGGCACTTAAAGGTGAATCACTCGGTTCACTTTAAAGATCCTGAAACGGGAGCACACACGAACAAAATTAAAAACTTATGGCGACATGTGAAGGCCTCCTTGCCCGAATACATCCGTAAAAAAAGTTTTTTCACCGGATATTCGGCGAAATTTATTTTCATTAAACAGTGTCGGGCCAAAAATCTAGATGTTTTATCCAAATTATTTCAATATGTCGGCGAATTATATAATCCGTCGGATAAAAGAATGGGTAGATTATGACGTAATTGATGAAGACGTACTATGAGCGAAAATGGGTAGATTATGACGTAATTGATGAAGACGTACTATAAATTTGAATAATTTTCAGTAAAATTTGCTCTTCTCAGAGCAATCAAAAACGTTTCTAAAGAAATAAAATATTTATTAATACAAGTTTTGAATATTTTATAATTGATATTTAATAAAAATTAGATTAACTTGAAAAGTTGTAGAAGTAGCGCTGCAGGGAATTTTTAGTTCGTTTTATTTAATTATTATTTAATTCCTTCTGAATATTTTGGGCCATTTGAAAATCTTTAGCGCCACAGCCTCATCAATTAAAATCTATTATCTATCCACAGCTAACAAACTAACAAGAAGCTAACAACACCACTACCATTACGACAGCACGCCTTGTGTTGTACCAGAGTTGCATTATTGAAAAAAGGTATAATAAAATAATTGGGGAAAGTAGTTTGCTGTCAGTTTAAATATTCGAATTCTGCTAAAATCCTCCACCGATTTTGATGGAATAAATTTTTAAAGAAAGGTTTTTACATCTGCTTTCTCATATTTTAGGTAAATATGTGGGTTAATTACACATTTTCCTTTTAAAAAAATTTTTTTATGTAAAAAAAAATAACTTTTTATCTAAATGTATACAGTTTTGGAATAAAATGCAATTTAAAGTTTTTAGTAAATGTAAACAAAATAAATGCTGTGTAAATGTATACAGTTTTGGAATAAAATGCAATTTAAAGTTTTTAGTTAAATTGCATTTTATTCCAAAACTGTATACATTTAGATAAAGTTATTTTACATAAATTAATGATATTTTTATTATTTTTATTAGAAAAACATACGAGAGCGAAAGTTAATTCCGCAGTAATAAATAACATTTCGATTTGATAAATTTCACAAAATCCGTAGTAACGCTGGTCCAGGAAGAAGTCAAGGCTACCTTCATCAAACTGGACGAAACTGGACGCAGACCGCTGACACGACAGATAAGTGTTCATCAAGTATCTTTATTATTTTAAAGAAATTCGCGCTGGTTGGAGCGTTGGCAGTCGAGAAACCGCTGCTATTCGCCAACTCGCCATATTTGGCCTTGGTAATTTTTGGAGATCACGCTGGTTTGAGCGTTGGCAGTCGAGAAACCGCTGCTAATCGCCAACTCGCCATATTTGGCCTTGGTAATTTTTGGAGATCGCGCTGGTTGGAACGTTGGCAGTCGAGAAACCGCTGCTAATCGCCAACTCGCCATATTTGGCCTTAGTGAATTTTGAAGATTAAGCTAGTTTGAGCGCTAGAAAACAGAAAACTGCTGCTGATCGCCGGTTTTTTTTGTTAACATTCTGCCTTGATTGCATTCGGCCTTGATTACATACAGCCTTGGGGAATTCAGAGCCGGTTGGAGCGCTGACAGGCGAGGATCGCCTGCTTGTAGGTGGCATATTTTAGTCGGCCGTGTGTGGCGTGTGGCCGCCATACCTAGACCTGGTTACCGAATAAGTATTTTGCATATGTTTAACTTGTTTTTTTTTGTGTGCATTTGTAATAGTTTGGATAAGGTACGTTTAGGCGTACTGCGTGACGTCATTAATTTTAACTTACCCGCATAGTAATTGTGAAGTAAATTACTTCTATTTTTTTTTGTGAAGTGTCACGATTTTTCTTTGATTCTGTGAAGGGTCGGATCAGGGCGGGGATTATTATTATTATTATTTTTTTTGGAATAGATTTAACCACGAGACATCCTAGCCTCAAAGAGCTCTTCGGGGAAGGTGGTGTGAGAAGGTTGGTTGTAGTTGTGGTATTTTAAATTTAAAGATTGGATTCGTTATAATCCCTGCCGTCAGAGTCCACTCGCGTAAATTTATAATAGTTTGAATAAATCAGATTAATTGGTATTTGCATAAGCTATGTGGACAGCGAAACGCTCATTATAATAAAGTGTATGATGCTATGTAAAATGATGGATTAGTTTATTTTTGTGTTACGGGTTCGCTGGGGAGGGTAGCCTGAAGGGGCTGTGGTGGTGAGTTTTCGATTTTTTTTAGTTCTTGCGAAAGGTTTATTGTCTGGTCCCAGGCCGTCGACATGAAGGTTTGAGGACGAACGACCAGTGGCCGCGTGAGCTAGCTGTGGCTTACCATGTCGAGGGCTGGTCACTGAGGGACTTATAACAATAATGGCAAAAAAATTGAATTTTTGTTTTGTTGTTGTTAGGTTCAGCGACAGCGTGAGACCAACAAGTGACCGTATATGGAACAACTGGAGTTTTTAAGAACAAATGTCTAGCCTCGAAGGTATGTAACGTGGAAACTATTATGTAATAAGTATACATATGTTTATCACAAAATTACTCTGTTCAGAACAACCAGCAGCATTTTGGAGGGTTTATGCGGAAATCGATGACTTGGATCGACCATCAACTTCAACGCCATTTTCTTCTCAAGAGACATTTAGGCGGCAAAAAAAAAATGAATCCTTTTGAAGAAAACTTAATTAAATTTATGAAGGAAATGACCGAACTGCAAGCTTCGCGATGTGCGACCAATACGGATAACCGAATCAAAGTCTGATTACGAAGATGCCGAAAGTATTCCAGATTTTAAGGAAACATATAGTTCAACTGATGATAAAGCAGAGTTGAGAGACAACGAAGGGCAACGTATTGTAACTGGTAGGTCAATAAAATCCTTTTTTTTATATAAATCCCACTAGAGTGAAATTAATTAGCGCAACATGGGGCCGGTTTAAGCAGCGAAATTAATTATTAATTGAAGTTCAGCAACAGCACAAAGTGCCAACATAACTTAAATAAAGTTTGTGCCGCACAACCCACTACTTCAACAAGTTTCAGTATCAACGCAATGTGCCAACAATAACCGGAATAAGGTTTGTGCCGCAAAACCTATAATTCGGGAAATTACGCTGACTTCCGCTGCATCCAAATAAACAGGCCTAAGAAACCCGTGTTCGGGAGAGGACTCCGAGTCACCAGCGAATAAAGGACGTAATCAATCCGTCGTTGGACAAAAGGGGAAATGTCCGCCCGAGCCGATCATTCATCGTGGGATCTTAAACTACTGTAAGATTAGTGCTAAGAAAGAATTTATTGAAAGTGTTAAATGAAATTATTATCTTTACATTCACTTTAAAGTGCGAAAAGCAAGCAATTATTGAAAGGTTTATGTAAAAGTTTAAAACAAATTATTAAAATTTTTACATTTATCTAATGGTGTGCAAAACGAGTAGTTATTATAAGAAAAAAAAAATCGGCTAAAGCTTATTTTAAGTAACTTTGTAACTTTAGTTTTAAACTTACTCTCATCAAGTTCAGTTGAAATAAAGTTTGGCTTCTGCCATGTAATAAAATTTAAATAAAATTCTTTTTTTTAATATAAATCCCACTAGAGTGAAATTAATTTACATACAACCGAACACGGCAACGCCAGTTTCGCCTCGTCAAAATAATATTTTATCTTTCGTATAATTTGTTAAAGTTAATTGTTCCCGGTTTTCTTGCTCCAAGGTTACAAACCCTGTTTAAATATTGGACCGCAAGAGAAGGTCAGAAGACACACGCTAGTATCCAATAAATTGTTGTTCAAGTTACCCTCGAAGAGCTTACAGTCGTTTTATTTTTTACCTTTGAAGAGCTTATGGTCGTTTTAGTTTTGACCTCAGCAAAAATTATTGTTGGGGACTTTTCATTAATTTTCAATAACGATTGTGTTATATTCCATCTTACTACATTAAATAAATGTTAATATAACTAAAATGTTGGTCTATTTGCAGTTTTACCAACATAAAAACATATTATGACATATTATGTAAAAACAAACAAGCGCAAAATTTAACATATGGATAGAATGTGTTAATGTAGAAACTCCCCTGTTTCTTTTCTGATCTGGCAACCCCCTGCCAGATGAAAGCTCCAACCACTCCTCCATGTTTTGTTCCCCCGCCATCTTAAAAAAATTGCTCTCTTCCTTCTTGCTTCTTGGACTTCTGACAAGTGACAATCGTGCGAGCGAAGACCAAAAAGTAAAAATCGACGAAATCCATCTCTATCATCATCATCATCCCCACAAACATCAACATAAACATCGAGATCTACATCGTCGTCACCACATAAATATAAACATCGAGATCATCACCGTCAACCCACCAACATCATCCTCATCATCACCGACGACAGCAACGTCGACATACACCGACTACATCGAGCCCATCAACGGACGCATCACACAACACAACCCATTCGGTGAGTTATTTATTGTTACCAGAAAAATTGTAAATATTAAAAAACATTCTGCCTTTGCACATCTCGGTGCAAAAGCCGCCCCAGATAAACAGAATGGATAAAAACAGGTAAAAATACAGCTTTCTGCGTTTTATTTATTTAAATAATGATTATATGATTATATGATTACACTCAGAAAATTGTATGAACTTAAATGTATGAAAACTTTTCTTTAAATATATTTAACTTGTTTTTGGTAAAATTTCCCTGTTTAAAGTAATTTTAACCGAATTGAAGTATATACGCGGAATTATAAATAGTAAATAATTTTCCTTAAAAAAATCCTGAAAATTTAAATTAATATCCTTAAATGTAGTAAGATTTTTCTTGTAAGTCGTATAATAAGTCCTTTTTAAAAACTTAGTTAGCTTCACCTCTTAATAAGAAATAATTGCATATTCGTTTGTAAGAAATTGTACCCTGATGAGTTCTATATTTTCTTTTAATTTATGTAACTAATGCACCTAAAAAAAGTAAAATAAAACGAATGAATTTCAATATATGTATGTTAATCAGTGCATAAATGTGCATACTGCTGTTTTTCGACGGCAACCGCGAAGTTCTAGAAATAATTTTGATTTTTTTCGTTGCCGCTCTCGTTCAAAGCCTTACAGACAACCTCCTCTGATTTCGTGAGCGAGCTCAAAAAAATGTCCGTCCTCGTGTTCACATACAGTGTATCTGAGTTTCATGGTGTAATTTTAATTTACTAACCCATTCAAAGCGAAAAGAGTTTACAGTCTTTGGTCTTCAGTCTTGCTTAGGCGTGATTGAAGACAAGTTGTGTCAGACAAGTTGTGAAGAAAATTTGGTAAGTACTAATTTATTAACTTATTATACGATTTTAGTTATAGTTATATAGTTATATAATATATTTATTATATATTGCCATTTTAATAATGCAATGTCTAGTTCGTATTGAATTAGCAAGCGTGATAATTTAGATGTCGGTTGCAAAACACAATACGCAATTATACGTACATATATGTAATATAATATTATATATATATTTTATATATATACGAGAAATTGCGTTGTTGAAATGGCTTGTCTTCTTGAATGACGAGAAAGCCATCATTATTTTAAAAGGTGTCAGATCTAAACACTCTGCAAAATGGACAACGAAGATGTTTTACTCGAACTTTTAAAAAAACTACAGGGCGAAATTTTTCTGAACATTTTAAAAGGTATCTGAATTTTATACCGTATTCATACTCAGTACTGCGTGTAAGATTATTCTGTATGTTTTATTTTCAGAACATAGTTTTGATACAGAGAGCCTTAAATACCTTAAGTCAAGCCATCTCGACAGGATAGTACCCAAGAACTTATTTGGGCCACGAGTAATTTTTGAACATAATTTAAGAGTTTGGCAAAAGGAACAGGTCATATTTTGGGTAAATTTTTGATTAAAAATTTTACAAAATTATCTATTTAATATAGGGACTGGATTTTAACTTCGGAAGCTCAGCTGATTCGCAAAGCACAAAATCGGCTAATACAAGTTTTAGCGAATTTGTAGAAAATTTCGATGAGGTAGAGCTTTGCTTGTTTACCAACAAATATTTTTTATTTGTTATTTTATTTTAATTTTTATTATTTATCATAAAATCGGTAGTTTTTAAATACAGAACTTCTAGACAACTCTTCAGCAGGAAGACAACTTTTAGTTTTTTATAAGAAAAATAATCAATTACTTCCTAAACATAGAAGATTGCTTGCCTGCATTATTACCGACTTTTTACTAGAAAGCCGAAGTGTCTCATAAGCCGAATATTTTCGAAAAAATTTCACGCAACGTTGTAAGGTGTTTTAAAACAGAGACCCAGGTAATCTTAAAACTATAAGAATCCCTAATATGTGCAGTATAATATAAAAAATCTACATTAGGATACTTACTACATACATAAAAAGGGTAGGAAACCTGGAGGATGCCTTTATTCTAAATACCACAACGTGATATATAATTTAAAAAAAAGTGGTTTATTCAACCTCGATCAATCCAATTTCCTCAATCAAGAAAATCAACGAAATGATGATAAGGAAAATGCAACAAACAATATTTTAACAGGTATTTTTCATGTCAATTCATATTGTCTTTCCAAACAGTGTATTTTTAGAGTTCCTATCCTTAGTTCTAACAAGGATTTCGTTTTGATAATAGATTTTTGATAATTTGCAAAGGGTGTTTTCTGAGTAATAAATAACATGTTCTTAATGGCGTAAGTTTGCTGTAAGGTTCGGTAATTTACATTCAGCCATTGACTCGAGGCGTAATGAACCAGTGCGCTCGGCATAGCTCCAACATGCCACTTATATACGGTAGCGTTTAACTTACCCCAAAAAGAACATTTAAAAACTTATTCAGAAACTAAACTTATCTGGGATTTATATGTATTTATATGTAAAAGTATACTTAACTTTTATGATTTCTTATTAATTTTTTAGAAAATGAAATTAGCGATAAAAACTGGCTAAGATACAATGTTGAACCTTTCAACGAGATCCTAGTAAAATGCAACAATACTTTCGAAATGAGGAAACAATATTTACATGAAGACAACGATTTACTAGATGTTTTAGTCACATGGCCTCTATATAAACAATCTTTTGGTCATCTTTTGGTAAAGTATACAAATAATTCCGAATATAATATATTTAATAATAAGTAGATGTATAACAACTTTTAAATAATTTCAACTTTTAAAATTACTTGCAGATAGCAACAGATTTCATTAAACTCTTCCCAGGAAAAGAAAACCTACTTTTCAACAAATGGTATACATTTTGTAAGCCCATTTTGCGGCTCATTGAACAACGGTCCAAAGAAGCACAAACCTTAGATAATTTAAAAGATTTAAAGCAACGGGAGACTAGTACTGGTAAATTAATAAGAATTAGACACAAAATCATGTAAAAGTTTTCAAATTTATGTAAATGTTTTAAAATATTTTCAGATATGAAAGACTTCGTAATACTGCATGGTCTACATTCACTCTCACAATGTTTTATACAAAAAACATTGCTTCAAGAAAAAATTTACCATTATCATTAGCAATTAAATTTTCAATTTTATTTTCCGAAAATATAATTAACTTAAAAAACGAACTATACATTCTTGGAAGAAAAAAATATAGCGCACAATTATCGCAATTTTACAATGAACTAAAAAACCATTTGAATGAAGATGAAATTAAACAATGTACATGTTTATCAAGTTTTGAGCGTTGTGGAACAATATACAAGCGTAATTTTATTATATACTTTTATAATCCTCATTTTACACCATACAAAATTCAGGAAATATTTTTATTGAATGAAAAAATTTATTTACTTTGTCAAATGTATAACACTGTAACATATGAACAACATTACTTATCTTATGTAAGCGACAGAAAACTTTTGAATTTTTCTATATTTAACGCTGTCGATATTCAATCCGCCCCAATCCATATGTATTTATTAAAAAATAAATGTTTTCTCAAACCTAAGGCAATGTATTGAATAAACTTAATAAATAAAAAAATTAAGTAAAAACTCCCAGCTGTTTTAATGAAAATTTACCTATTTTAGGAAGTTTTATCTATTTGTAATATATATTATGTACTTGATTATGTACTTGTTTTACTCAATATAAGTAAAATATTTACTAAAGGTATAAAAAATTTATTTAGGTTATGTAATTATTTTACACAATGTAAGTAAAAAATTTACTAAAGGTGTAAAAAATTTTCTTAAATTAAAAAAAAAATGTACGTAGATTGTGTGCTTATTTTACACAATATATGTAAAATATTTACTAAAGGTATAAACAATTTGTTTAGGTTTTCAGAAAAATTTACTTCGTTTATTTAATTATTTTACTCAATATAAGTAATTTTTTACTCAAAATATGGAAAAATATATTACTACTTTTTAAGAACTTTTTCTGCTTAATTACTGTAAAAGCTTCTTTGGAGCCAAATCATGTTCAATGCTCCTTAAAAATGGCTTGAAAAAAGTTAATCTTTCCTTATCTATAGTAAACTTTTTTCTGAGTGTAGGCAAATTGGACGAAAGCCAAAGCTTAAGCACAAGGAAACTAGAATTTAAAGATATTGGACGTCAAAATCTGTAATGCAAGAATGTATTAAAAGACCAGCAAAATCAAGGAATTTTGGTAGTTTGTAATTTTTCCTTACACCTTTCATTTATGCATGTTTCGTATTATATTTAGAACCACGGACTGTGAATGTGCACAAAAATAAAATGAAAAATCTATTGCAAGCATGGAAAGCGGAAAAAGACAACAACAAGCAAACATGTTCCGCTCCGTGCTTCGATCCTTTCGACGAATTGTTGGAGGTAATATTTGGCTCCAGGCCAATTATTTCAAACAGTCATACTGTGCATTTAAGCGGGCAGCAAGTCAAACCACTTGGGGCCTCACCGCCTCATCTTAAGGCTAGCTGTCCGCTCCTTTAATATCTCGTACGGAATCTGAGCCGTCTACATCAGCAAGATCTCGTGTCCTAAAATTAAAGACTTCTCCAAAATCCTTTTTCTATTTGAAAAAGTTAATAAAATTATATTGATTTGCTGTTTTTTTAAATGTTGCTATTTTATTTGTAAAGCATGGTGAGTGTTACACAAGTTCATTCCTCAAGCTCATTCACGTCCTTATTGGCTTGAGGACGTGGTTAAAAGACAAATTTAACCAAAAGGATATTGCAACAAAAATGGTGTCATTGGTAAAAAGATATGTTACAGATAAAAAAATTAAATGTTGGTTGTCTGCAAATGTGGAAACAGACAAAAAATGGACGGAGTTATTCCTTCATTTTAAACAGAATAATATTCCTTATCAAAATATTTTAAAAATTGCAGAATTCGCGCCCTCTCTTACAGGAACAAATGCAGCAACAGAACGTGTTTTTTCTAGTATCAATAAATTATGGACAATTGAAAAAACGCAGTTGATTACAACTTTTAAATCTATATGAAGTGTAAAATATAATTTGACCAATTCATGTGAAATATTTCACGACATTTCAATAAATGATCCGAATGTTATTCCGGTTCTGAAAGTGAATTTTGCCTCCCCTACATTTTTATTACACCAAACTCTCGGTTATATATACCCCCGTTTATATCAATTACCCAAATATATGAACTCCCACAAGTTTCTGTTAGTTACTGTTATATATGAACTAATATTCTAATATATCAACTCCAGTTCATAACTTGAATTTTAATACGAAAACTTCGTTAAAATATGTATGCTTTCTTTGTTTCTATGTGTTTTTTCTACACGGTTAGATAACTGTAAAACTTATTTCATTTTTGGCGTTTTCCTTATGTTTTGCATAAATTTGGCAATCTGTTGTGGATCTGTTGGTAGTCATTAAGCTGAGAGCCACTTGAGTTTGAAATTAAAAATTGTAACATGCCTGTGAAGTATAATCACTCCAAGTCAGCATGGATGAACGCTGCAATTTTCAAAAATTGATTTCACCATTCAGTACCATTTGAATTTGCTAAATTAACCCTAAACTTTCTTGTTTCAAGGTTCAAAAACATTTAAAGGAAAGCGGATATGTCCCTAAAGCCTTGCTGCTTTTAGACAACGCTCCAAGTCATCCACAGGAAGAAGAACTTATAAGTAGCGACGGTAATATCACATTCATGTTCCTTCCTCCTAATGGAACAGCGCTTATTCAACCCATGGACCAGAACATAATAATGCTGACAAAATTTCACTATTGTAACCACTTACTGAAAAATATCATCGGTCAGAGCGATTAAAGCATTTATCGCTTAAGCTTAAGACAATATATCTGCGGTTAGCAGTTCGTATTCTTGTTGATTTCTGGGAAAAGATTAAAGAAGACACTATAGTAAAGTGCTGACGCCCTATATTTCAAAGACCTACACATGGATTCACTGAAGATGATGACCTGCCACTGACACGTTATCTAGAGGTAGAAAATGCGGAGCTAATAGCTGCTTCTCGAATGGCAGTCACTATGATGCGAGTTGCTATCCATTATGTAAGTTACTAAAACCTCGTTATTTAATTTATAAATTATAATTAATTTTTTTCTTATTTTATGTTAGACCAATATTGCAGCTCAGGCAGGAGCTATAGAGGATGTAATTGAAATCAATGAAGAAACAGATGACGACTATTCGGATAAGGAACAGATAGATCGCGAGGAGAAAGTGCCATTGCAAGAGGATGTCACTAAATAAATTGCTGACATGGGCTGTCGAAAATAAATGTCCATACGAAGAAATAATGGCGTTGAGAAAAATGCGGGAAAGGGCAATCATCTAATCATTAAAAAACACGCAGCAACGAAAAATTATCGACTATTTTTCGAAGTAATGGCATCCAAGCACGTAAGTGTGTACGTACATATGTATGTAATATACAACAATATGAAATTTGCAACAAATGCGTATATAATTTAACTTTTTTAAAAACTCGTTTGCTCAATAAAAAGTTACCTTTATTAGTATTAAAAAACTAATAATTTGTTTTCTATTTTACATGGTTTCGTTTATATAAATTTTTCGGGGGAGACAGTCAAAATCCCGAATTACAAAATCCCGAAACGACAAAATCCCGACAAATTTTAAAATCCCGAAACGACTAAATCCTGATGCGACAAAATCCCGAAACGACAAAATCCCGAAAAATTTTTAATACCGAAATGAGAAATCCCGAAAATCACGAAATAAAATTTTTAATTAATAAAGAAATGACATTTAAGTCACAATTTTTTCCAATTCGTAGTACGCGCCTACTTGCCTTTTTTTTACAATGGCAGAAAAGCAAAGTTGTAATATCGAGAAAATTTTGTTGTGTGAAGGTTATAATCTACAATATGCAAAAAACTTCACATGACCGTGAGGATTCTGCTGATTGAGTGTTATGATCCCTGCCGCGGCCGAAGGCCGTCAATACGCGGAAAAACCTGTATGCAAAAAACTTCACATGACCGTGAGGATTCTGCTGATTGAGGGTATTGATCCCTGCCGCAGCGGAAAAACCTGTATGCGAAAAACCTCATATTACCGAGAGGGCTCTGCTAAAATTTTTTTAATGTTTTTTTAAAAGAAATTTAGTGGCTAAATTGAAGTTTGCTAGTGGTTTTAAATTGTTCAAGAAGATGGAGAATACCCAAAAACTAGTTTTGTAATTTCGGGATTTTGTTATTTCGGGATTTTGTCGTTTCGGGATTTTGGATGCATTAATTAGGTTAATATAACCGAGAGTTTGGTGTATTAATAATAGAATTAATAAAAAGAATAAATCAACTAAAATGTGTTGTTTAAAAATTTTTAACATTCGTTCGGTTCGGCACGTTTGCGCGATTTCTCTCTCTCTCACTCTGCCGCGGTTTTGCCGTTTATATAAGTTGAGGATCATATTGCAAATACCCAGAACAGCACACTCAGCGAATAACTGACGACAAGCGTCGTTCTTCTCCTGCCTCATTCTCCAACATTCGTCACGTACACCATTTCCGCCGGCTTGCTTGCGCAGCGCTTTCAGGATCGTCGTTAGTGGTTAAAGCGTATTTTAAGTAACTATTATACTTTAGTTTTAAACTCACCCTCTTCAAGATCAGTTATAATAAAGTTTGGGTTCTGCCATATAATAAAATTTAAAATAAAATTGTTTTTTTTAATTAATCCCACCAGAGTGAAATTAATTGGCGCCCAACGTGGGGCCGGTTAAAGCAACAGCGCGAAGTACCAACATAACCTAAATGAAGTTTGTGCCGCGCAACTCACTACTGCAGAATTTAATTAATTGGAGTTCAGCAACAGCGCAAAGTGCCAACATAACCTAAATAAAGTTTGTGCCGCACACTCACTACTGCAGAAATTATTTAATTGGAATTCAGCAACAGCGCAAAGTGCCAACATAACTCAAATAAAGTTTGTGCCGCGCAACTCACTACTGCAACAAGAGGACCCCGAGTCACCAGCGAATAAAGGACGTAATCAATCCGTCGTTGGACGAAAATGGGAAATGTGCGCCCGAGCCGATCATTCATCGTTTGATCTTAAACTACTGTAAGATTAGTGCTAAGAAAAAATTCAAATCAAATTCAAATATCAAATTTTTATCTTCACTTTAACTTTAAAGTGCAAAAAGCCAATTACTAAAATGTTTATATTTACCTGAAAGTTCAAAAGAAATTATTAAAAGGGTTTACCTTTATTTAAAGGTGTGCAAAATGAGTAATTATTAAAAGAGAAAAATCTATACTTTGAAAGCTCGAAACGAATTTAAAAACATTAAAAATTTTAAATTTTTAATTTTATATAAATTTTAATGTTATAACTTTTTTAATAAAAGCTTAAAAAAAAGAAGGGTATTAATTACTAGAAAATATAAGAACAAAATCTTACTTCCAAAATTGCAAATCTTTATTATATTAAAGGAAAAAGTGAGTGTAAAACGAGTTAAAACGAGGCTATTTCCAAACAAATCATTATTAAAAATATCGCATGTATTTATTAAAAATTTTTTTTAAACGAAGTTAATTTTTTATTTTCGTTTTTCATTTATTTCTTTAGAACTTAAATTGAACTCGAGAGGAAAAAATTAAATATCCTATATTTAATACAAGCTAAATTTACTCCTCCAATATAAGCAATTGATTTTATAACTATTTTTTATTATTTTGTCTAAAAATAAAACAAAAAAATTCAACAGCGATTCCTACGGGACCCTATAGTTATAAATTGATTATCTTTTTATAACTATTTTTTATTATTTCGTCTAAAAATAAAACAAAAAATTCAACTGCGATTCCTACGGGACCCTCCAGTCATAAAGAAACGTATATTCTTGTTTGACAAATATTCCGTTTTAATTAAAATAAAATAAATAACTCAAGTGCGATTCCTACGGGACCCTTCAGTTATAACGAAACTTATATTCTGGCTTGAAAAATATTTCGTTTCATTTGAAATAAAATAAATAACTCAACTGCGATTCCTACGGGACCCTCCAGTTATAACGAAACTTATATTCCTACTTGATAAATATTCCCTTTACCTAAAATAAAATAAATAAATTAACTGCGATTGCTACGGGACCCTCCAGTTATAAACTTTTTTATTTTTCACTGAGAAACAATTGAGATTCCTACGGGACAATCCAGTTACTCTAAAACCCATCTAATAATTATATTTTATATTTATCTCTCTAAAACAGAAAAATTCTTCCATTACTATGTCGAATCCGTCTAATCTCGTACGTCCCCCTGTTCTTAATCATGGGGCCTCCTCTTCTGCAGCTACTACTCCCGCTGAAACAAATCCATTTATCCTCGATCAGTTAGGGACACTTATTACGAATATAGTAAAAGAACTACTGCAGACAGATGGGAAAACCCTACTAGACCCTATTTCAAACCCTCAGGCTAATTTTTCCAATTTAACTGATGCGACCATAGACTCGGCGCACGCAAATAACTTCACAGATTTAGGTAAGATACCGGACGTAATCTGCTGCCTTCGTGAATTCTCTGGACAACCAAGAGAATTTAGCTCTTGGAAGAAGAATGTTGATCGTATAATGAAAATATACAAGAGTGAGCATGGTAGTGCAAAATATTACGGAATAATTAATGTAATAAGAAATAAAATTGTAGGCGAAGCAGATATTATGCAGATATTACTATTATCTGCATAATGCAGATATTAAGCAGATATTACTACGCCCGACTATTAGGAATAAAGGAACCAGCCGACCTTCCACAAGCTTTCCATTTATGTCTTAAATTACAGAACCAATCTTACTGGTCTAATTACGCTCTAAGTAATCAAAGTTTTAATAGGAAAATACATAATTCACCCTCATTACCACCTAAAAAACAGTAACCAATAAGACACTCCTATCTCGAACAGGCGCGTCTACCGCAATCACGTCCGAACAATTTTAATGCGAATAAAGAAATCCGAAGAGATTCCGCATAACCCATATAAACAGCAAAGAAATTTCTATATAAGTACAGAAAAAGAAATAAAAGACAATGAATATGAAAAAAGCATGACTACTCAGGACAAAAACGACGGTGCAGTTATTTCAAATATTTTATTTAGAATCACAGTCACGCAGAACCAGATAACTATGACACTGAAGGTACTTACAACACCAGTGATTTACATTTTTTAGGCTAACGCACTCTTCACTGCCTTATTCCAAATGCAGACTGAAGAGTGGGAAAATATTGAAATTCTTAATTGATACTGGATCTACGAAAAACTATATTTAACCTTCCCTTGTAGAAAAACCCATTCCAAATGAAATCCATTTCTAAGCTAAATCCATAGCAGGCAATGTTAAAATTACTCATCATACGTTTCTGAACCTCTTCGGTATTAAAGATACTAATCTTAAATTTCATCTTCTCCCTACTTAAAAATCTTTTAAATGGAATACTAGGAAATAACAGTCTCAAAGAACTAGACGCGGTTATCCACAAAAAATTATATTGAAGTAAAAGGAAAAATCATAGTATGAATAAAACAATTATTATCAAAAATCTCACATGCCATTGACGTAACAGAAGGCCACATGACCGCTAACCAAAAATCAAACATACAATCCCTATTAAAGAGATTTCCGTCATTATTTGCAGAGCCCGATGAAAAATTAACGAGATTATTTTATAGTGGACAATTTGTGAGAGTGAAAAAACCAGTTCATTAATTGTTAATTCAGCTGATTACAGTATCCGGTCGTCTCTATCAGACTCGTTACGCAATCGAACTGCGTTATCGACATACGCTTGAAGCTTTAATTAGTTACTGATCTGAACCGAGCTTTTGTCTTCTCTAATATAAAGCAAGGTTGTTTCCCGTGCTATGTGATGTATTCCACAAGTGGGAAAACTGCATCGTCAGGCGTGGAGAAGAGAAGTGCACATACAGATAATAAAAATAAGAGCAGCAGTACTTTTCCGGACAAATCGCAGAGCGATATTTTTTAAATAATTCTAGTTTTTAAAAGAAGCTCCCGAATTGGTCGTTCGCCGGTCAGAACAACACTGAACACCAGCCCATGAGAGATTTGGTAG
Organism: Conops quadrifasciatus; assembly: GCA_949752815.1. Classification (NCBI taxonomy): domain Eukaryota; kingdom Metazoa; phylum Arthropoda; class Insecta; order Diptera; family Conopidae; genus Conops; species Conops quadrifasciatus. Next base: position 20,026,684 of record OX457079.1, read on the forward strand.
ATCACATTGCGAATCTTTATGAGAAAGTTTCTCAGCCGCGGGAATTTGTTTTGGAAAGGGCGTTCAACTCTTGAAGCTCTAAAAGAAGTTGTTGCAACAGCAGAGAACGCTATAAAAGGTGCTAGATGGTTGCATGGGACCAAGAAGTACTGCCTCGTTGTAACGCTAGACATTAAGAACGCCTTTAACTCAGCCAGCTGGAAGAGTATTTTTGAAGTTTTTAATGGATTAGACACACCAGAATATCTTTCAAAAATTATTAAAAACTTTCTTTTAAACAGAATTCTGCTTTACGAGACTGATTCTGGCTTAAAACAGTATAAAGTTAAAACCGGGGTTCCTCAGGGTTCAGTCTTGGGTCCATTACTTTGGAATCTGATGTACGACGCCATTTTACGATTACCAGTACGTGATGGTGTTAAAATTATTGGTTATGCTGATGATGTAGCAGTGATCATCAGTGGCTAAAGAGCTGCATCAGCTACAAGAAGTACTCACCAGCGTTGTGGAAGACATAAAGAATTGGCTTAGCGTAAACTGCCTGAAACTTTCTGTACAGAAGACCAAAGCAGTACTAATAACGAGTAGAAAAAAGCTAGAGTTTTTGTCGCAATAGATGACAAAAACGCAAAGCCGTCTACCAGCAATTCTGCAATCGGTGAAAAGCAGAATATCTCAAAGAGCTCCACAAGCGCCATAAGTGGAAACACCCCCCAACCCGATGTCTAAGTCAATAATTTGGTAGTAATTTGCGACGACAATCTCCCTGCCAATACTTGGCGTTTCGGTCGCATCTCTCGCGTTTTTACGGGTGCAGATAATCGTGTACGCGTTGCCGACTCCCGAACCGAACGAGGAAGCATCACCCGGCCAATCCCCAAATTGGTCATGCTTCCTTCGTCTATGTAATTTTCTACTAACAATCTCGTTTCATACATGTCCAATTCATCGCTGAGCAATTCCCCCATCACCGACATTGAGTCTTTCTGCAGCTACCGAACGCAGCTGCTAAGACACCCGGACCGGACGGACTGGCGTCTAAAGGAGATGGTAATGGACGTCTCGATCCCAATTCCCACCATTGAAACGGCCCCCGTGATCACCTACCTACGTCCGGAATTCCAACCGGACGAAATAATGCTGACACCCCGCTCAGCAACCCCATTAATCCTCGAGTCCGATCCCACACCATCCACCACCCGTCCCGCACCCAACCAGAAGAATGCGGTGGAAATACCCTCCACGTCATCAGGCACTAAGTTCATCGTCACGATGCATGGTGCCGCATCACCTCGTCAGCCCGCTTCTCTGGGCTGCGAGGAGGTACAGATCCCGGAGATAGTTCCCCCTACTTCTCCGCCGCGATCGGAACTCAGTGCAATGACTATATCACTGCACCCCAGCCCAACTGCCTCTCGCTCTCCAACCCCTCGGAGAGAAGTCAGTGCGGCTGGTCGGGCCCCTCTGGCTTGGGAGTAATTTCCTACCGAGGTTTGTCACCCAGGTTGGCTAAACCCATCCCGAGTGTCGGGAGCGCAACCAGGGCACCTTGGCGAGGCACCCCCTGCCAAACGCCACACACTGCAACCCACAAGCTCGCGCGACCAAAGGCTCCAATGCCGGCTCTGCTCGGGAGCTTACGCTCTACCAGCCTGCCCCACGTTCCTGGGGCAGAGCCATGCGCAGCGTTGGCATACAGTTGAGAGGCTACACTTCTGTAGCAACTGCCTCGCCTACTCTCACTCAAACTCGCCTCTTGTGCAAAATGTGTCACAAGAAGCACCACACTTTGCTTCATAAATCATGTGCGGCTCCTAACAGCCGACGACGCCTTGGTTCAGTAGCTGAAATTACGCCCGTGAAAACGGCTCAACCACCCCCGCTTCAGCACCCCCCCAACACATTCGATCCCTTCTGCACCACGGTCAATGAACCCTTCGGGATGCGACGCCATGGCGGTCCACCTCCGGCGATCGGTGAGGCTCCGTCCAACAGCTACGTTTCGTTTACGTACGAACGACGGTTTTGTCTAAGAACGTGCCGTGTTCGACTCTGGCTGCGAGGTCTCGCAAATTTCCGAAACTCTCATGCGGAAATTGCGGATCCTCCCCACCCGTCTCAGGACTGACGCGGTTAACCATGAACCTCCTGACGCTCCTCACCATCAGGACGCGTGCAGAGACTCCTGAAACGTTCGAATTTTACGCGAAGATCTGCAGAGTCAACATCACGACTCCCGCTTCCTCCATCGACGCCAAGATCAAATTGTTGTATGACAACATTGTCTTGGCCGATCCCGAGTTCTATCGAACTCACGAGTTGCAGTTGCGTCTAGGGATATACATTATCACCCGCCTCTATTGACCAGGCACGCTCCCGTCTACCCATGGCCAGCCATTCGCCCAAAATTCGGTGTATGTTTGGATCCTCTCGGGTACGGTGAGTCCGTAAGGGAATTCCTCTCCCTCTCCGGCCCTATCCCCTCTCCACACTAACTCAAACAACATGATCTCCTTTCCAGCCGGAGGTCATGCCCCCCTACTCCCGGGTCAATTCCCCCCCCCGTGGAAGCTACCTTGGCCCAACAACACCCGACCGTCTTTAGAGTCTCGGTCGCAGTACTGTAAGGCGGGCGGGATGTTTACGCCAGATGTGTTTAAACGACTTCAGCAATTACAGCAGCATTAGCAGCAATAACGACATTCTCAAGCATCTTCAGACGAAACGATCGCAGGAAATCAACAGGTAAGTCTTTGCATTTTATCCCTTCCCCGAAAATTTTTACTATCCACATATTCACAATTCGCAAATTGCTTTGTAGGCAAACAAATAGAAAAGGTTTAAAAGAAGTAACAACTTATAAAAGGAATACTTATTTATGTATCAGATTTTAATTTTAATTATTTTTAAAGTTTTTGATATTATAAAATTCTGCATCCAATATATTCTCTTGAACTGAATATTGTTCAACAAATAGTATGGTAAGAGATGTGCTTACCAAAAATTTGTAGAAAACAAATCATTCTAAATTCACTGAATTATTGGGATTGAATATTAATTGATTTTTATTTCTTTTAGAACGAAAGAAAAATAAAAATAAGTTTATTTTTTTAGTGAATGAAAATATTGTTAAACTTATCGTTCTTCCTCGAATGTGTATATTGTATAACCTGTCATTAAGTAACACTGATATACCTAAAATGTCATTACTAGTTTGTAAAAGATTATGAACTCTCTCTCTCTCTCTCTAGAGTTAGTTGGTAATAAACCTTTGAACACAAAAGAAGGCTGTCATTCTTATTTGCTTCGTGACCGCCAACATAAATGACCTCGCAGATTTATCTACAAATACCACGTAAAGACGCCAAGGCCGATCTCCATTGATTTTCTTTGGCTAGATTGGAAACAGGACGCAAAACGGATTTAATAATTTATACAAAATAAAAGTTATATAAAAAGAATCCACGGATTTAATAATTTATATACGTACATATATGTATGTATAAAAATTTGAAAAGTTTAAGCTTTGTAAATAATTTTAGAAAACTTGAAAACCTATTAGAAAATTGAATACCTAATAAAGTTTACTAAGAAAACATTTTATAGGTTTTTACAATTTTATAGCTGGAAATAAAGTTAAGAAACTAAAGGTTAAGACAGTTAAGAAAACTGAAAATAAAGTTAAGAGAAACTCCCATCTTTAGCGATTGTAACATCTTTTTAAATAACTTATATTCACTCACAAACCCTTGACTAAAAACAGTGTGTAAGAGTAACATTTTGGGTGTGAAATTTTAAGTACATAGTAAGCATGGATGGATTTAGATTGGGGTTTATAAATTTTTTTTTATTTATTTCTTATTCAATGATTTCCCCATGGGTCTCTAGTTCAATATTTCTTGATAAAAAGTTTATGTACTTCTAATATTTTGCTTCAAAGTTGTTCCCGATTTTTGTTTTTTCTTAAAACTTATTGGAATATGAATATGAAATCTAAAAAAATCAAATTTTCTAAAAAAATATTACCCAGATAGACACATTTGCATCATGATGATATCATATTGATTCAGAAAATCATCTCATCGGTGCGTTGCTTATGAGCAGCATAATTGTAACACGTATGCTACGTATTGTGATGACATTAAATGTAGGCAATATGTGTACATGTATGATCTACATGAAATGTTCTAATTTTTTTCCGAAAATTTATTTTGAACCTGTCAAAATGCCGAACGTATATGTGAGTAAAATTTCATAAACCAAATATATATAGGGCATAAGCCGGAGTATAGAGTGCTGGCTTGCGGGCCTAACAATCGCATGTTCAATTCCCGGTTTGGGAAAAAAATAAAAAATTTATTTTTTTTTATTTCATTTATTTGTTTTTATTATTAATATTGATCATCATTACTGCTCCGCATTATAATTTAAACTTAATTATCTGATTTTTAATTTAGTTCGTATTTCAAAATTTTACCTATAATTTTTTCATGGCGTCGCACAGTGGTTCGTCTAGAAGAAGCTAGCTGGACAAAAGTCATTTTCTGATTTCAAAAAATTATTGATGAGATATGATAAAAAATACCTTCAAACCTCCAAAATCAATAATTGTTTATGTCTACCGTTCCAAAGTGATAAGTGAGAGGGTCCAGAAGTCAGCTAATGAGATAATTCTAATTACACGATTTAATCCGTGGAATTTTAGTACCACATTCAAAAGGCTCTATTATTTATATACGTTATTTTGTGGAAAATTCTGTTAATTGGTTTTGAAGGTCAGAGTCTTATATTACTATTAATAAAGGCAGTTCTTAAAAAAATTATTTCACCTTTGCCTGGGGAGGTTTTAAAAACAGGTCAAAATACGTGATCTTTTTTTTTTAATTTTTCAACTTTCTTGGACTAGAAGTTCTTGACACAACTTGACACCACTCTAGGTTTCATATATTATTTTCCTGGAACAATTACCTGTTTATTGATATATAATTTATCGCCCGAGACTGTGCGAAACATTTTTATTCCGTTTTTTATCAGGATACCTCGACCCTTACAAAATAATTAGTCACAATTTATGCAACACTTTCGTGGGCTGCAACTACCTGACAACGCTTGACACCACTCTAAATTTTATATATTATTTTCATGGAACCATTACCTGCTTATTGATATATAATTTATCGCCCGAGGCTGTGCGAAACATTTTTTATTCCGTTTTTTATCAGGATACCTCGACCCTTACAAAATAATTAGTCACAATTTATGCAACACTTTCGTGGGCTGCAAATACCTGATAATGATTGACACCACTCTAGAGTTTATATATTACTTTTTTGGAACAATTACCTGTTTATTAATATATATTTTATAGTGCGCACTTGTGCGGAACGTTGTTTTTTGGGTTTTTTAACTTAGAATCTACCACACAAACACCTAATTACGGAATAATTAGTTACAATTAATCCGACACAATTGCCCGAAAAATAAAAAAATGACAGCGGCACTAATAAGCACAGATACCTATAATGACCGCCCCTTTTGGATGAGCGTTACAAAGACAGGTACAACAAAATAAGAATAAATTCGCATGACTGACAAAGGATTAAATCAAACGAGAAGTAACGCGAAGGAGTGAAGATGGCGCATCCAGAAAATCAAGTGGACTCGACAGAAGTCATTGACGAAAATTCATTGTGTAACTCATCAGAATACTCCATTTCAAGGAAGGAGCTTTTTGAAGAATGGATAAAAGAGGAGCAAAACGAAAGGAGTATCCATCTTTATAAATACGTTTCCTCAAAATTTGAACTAAACGACATTACCTCGTATTCTGAGAGAAGGCTGAAGAATACTTTGACTTCTTTTTCTTCAAAATTAAATACGAGATGGAGGACTGCGAAACTGCAAAAGGAGAGATTTATAATTAAGAACAAGAGCTGATTGGATGGAAAGGATATACAACTTCCAGTGTGTAGGACGAAATCGCCACAATCAACGTCATCTAAAAACCAAATAAGCAAACAGGCGGATCCTGCAGGAAGACCTAGAAAAAGCTTTGAAGACTTATCATATAAAACTAAGAAGCGCCGAGTTGATGACGTCGTACAGTCGCGTAGCGCTGGTGAATTAATAACAGCTGCAGAAGTTGCAGTTCGTGCAACAGGAAATCGAAACATTGCTAAAATTATAAAAAAACATCAGTGAAGGTCCTAGCAGTTCGAATGTTAGGACTGAGAATTAGTAGTTAGTAATTAATAGTTAGCATTCTGAGAATGCCACCAATTCTCAGAACAATAGTTCTTCCATCAGTTATAGGCAGTTAAGTGGTGACGAGGCACTAGCCTATTACATCGATTCGAAATCGACATCACATACATACAAGCAGACTAGGAAATGGTCTATAAAGGCAGGACATCACGAGTATCCGTCTTATCATTGTTTGCGTTAGTCAAAAAAGGCGTGTTATCCTCCCGATGAACACATCGTAATAACGGAGACGCAGGCAGAAATTAATTTACAGTCTCTTTTAGACAAAACTGTTGAGCGATTCGTACAAGCCCAGCGAGAAGTTTTTAATAGTTTGCTTCCTCATTCATCATAAAGACTTATAAGCAAATGGGGTTGTGACGACAGTTCTGGCCACAGTGCCTACAAACAAAATTTTGAGAACAGTACGGATACTGACGAATTTCTGTTCGTATTTTCATTTGTCCTCTGAGATCAACCGATGGTAATAATATCGTTTGGCAAAATCCACGACCATCATCTACAATGTTTTGTCGTCCGATTAAATTAATTTTTGCAAAGGAAACCACTGAACTGACGACAACAGAGACTAACAAAATCTTGGAACAAATAACAAATTTGTTGCTATCAATTTGTAAACTTGGTGATTCTACAATTTCTGTTAAACATAAACTTCTACTGACAATGACTGACGGAAAAGTGTGCAATGCGTTGACTCACACTTCAGCGCAGAACTGCTTCATTTGTGGTGCGACACCTGTACAGATGAATGAGGAATCAAAGGATTTTGACATCGACCATGAAAATTTTGGCTTTGGTTTGTCCACACTTAATGCTTGGATACGTTGTTTCGAATGTCTTTTACACATTAGTTATAAACTGGATATAAAAAATGGCAGGCTAGAACCAGTAAGGATAAAGAGTGTGTAAAAAACCGTTCAGAGAATATTCGACTCAAATTCAAGCAAAAAATGGGTCTAATTGTGGACAAACCAAAGCCAGGATTTGGTTCAACTAATGACGGTAACACTGCTCGCCGTTTCTTCGGGAACCCTGAATTGAGTGCTCAGATCACAGGATTGGATGTGACACTAATTAAGCAATTTGATGTTTTATTAAGAACACTGTCATCTGGTTTTAAGATAAATTTATTTGAATTCAAAAAACTTTGTCTTGACACCAGACAGTTATATATAAATCTCTATTCGTGGTATTACATGCCTGCTACTGTACACAAAATATTGGTCCACAGTACAGAGGTTATCAAAACTGCTCTTGTTCCAATTGGACAGCTATCGGAAGAGGCACAGGAAGCTAGAAATAAAGATTGCCGTAGATTCCGAAAACATAACACCAGAAAGTGCTCACGTATTGCCACGAATAGAGACTTATTGTCCATGTTGCTTGTCACATCTGATCCTCTAATCAATAGCCTCCGAGAGGTCCCTAAAAGAAAATGGATAAATTACCTGCAGAGGTGTCAAAACTATTAGTGCCTCCTTCTATAGAGTGTCGACAATTTATACAGAGGATAAATTTACTAAATGAAGACTATTATTTGCCTTATACAACGGACGACTCAAAATCATCCATCAGTCTTCTTTACGTTCTTAAATTCAAATCTATCAAAGTCCAGAAAACTATTGTAAATAAAGAGTTTCAATTTTAGTAAACGACAGCGAACCAGGCTGTTCCTGATTACGAATCTTAAAGAATAGTTTATCAATACTTGTAATAATTGTAAGGAAGTAAGAAATAAGGTTTTTTCAAAATACAACTCCTTTAGCAGAAAATTTAATTTACATCCCCATTTTTTGCACGTAAAAAGTTATGCAAATAGCAGAAAGCTAAAACTATAGTGGTTACCCGTTTCGGTAAGTTAATCGTTTTCAGTAGTATTCGGAACCAGGATGCCAAGATCACAAATGCGTTTTCAACATTTCGTAACCAACTATAGTGGTTACCCGTTTCGGTAAGTTAATCGTTTTCAGTAGAATTCGGAACCAGGATGCCAAGATCACAAATGCGTTTTCAACCATTAGTAATATAAAATAAATATTAGTACCTGAATATGCTCTTTCAGCGCTTTAATTATTGCCTTGCAGGTCTCCATTACAATTTCTAGAATTGTCTGCGGAGCAATAGCTGTCAGGAACTTCTGATCTTTAAAACTGTTGTCGCTCGCTAGAAAACGTAGTGTCTGGGACAAACCATGGTTTGCACCAATTTGCGCTTATTCTTTTGTTTCTTTTTTTTAAAGCAATCGCTAGGATTAAAAAAGCAGCACAGTCGTACTTCGATATGATATTAACTTTTCTCGTTTTATCGAAAATGAAGTTTGCCTAAACTGCTTGTGTGGTGTGAGACCACCACGTTGTGTCGTTTAGGAGCCTCATTAGCTCAGTGACAAAACGTCAGATATAAAAATAATTCAGTTACGAAAAATACATAGTTCAAAAATTTTAAAATTATAAATGGAATCCGTAGAGTTTATAATAGATGAAAAATAAGTTTATATTGCACTTAATACATATGTACATACATATGTCCCTCGCTGATCCCTAAAACAATAACATTTTTGCCGCTCTTGTCTGCAGTGTTGTTACTGTGCTCAATTTAAGCTATACATTTTTTAATATACATACATATATTTTACTTCACTCAATTTAAATAGGTAGCGAACATGAAGCAGCGAGTAAAATTCAAGGCCGAGTTAAAGCAAACCGGCAACGTGCCAATTAAGCTTACCAATGTGGAAAAATTGCTTTTGGATATCCTTCATTGTATAAGGATAATCCCACCATTTCTCCACCAAAATGTTTGTGTTTCTAAGTAATTTTTAATTAAAGTAATGCTGAAGAGGCAGGAAGAACGCCAACTAAACCTATACAAAGAGGAATTGAATGTTTTGGAATTAAACCAAGAAATTTGTTATCAGCTCAAATTAGGAACTTTTTGATAAAAAATATGATCTCGAGATCTGAAAGAAAAAAAAGAAATATTGAGTAAAATTAATGTTTTTCAGCCAAAAATAAATGCCTTGCGTGTGAAGTCCGCGAACTGTCAGGTAAAAGTGTTTGGGTTTTTCTATGGTGGAGAGTGATCACGAAAGTAAAAAAAGAGAGCGTCGGTAGTTTCTTATGCTTAGGTAGCTTTTGCAAGTATCCTATAAAGGGAATCAAATTCACCATAGTAATTCAGCCAAGGCAAGTAGAGCGGTTGTATTATACGTATAGGGAAAATTGCCAGCCACGAATTCCCATTCATGAAAAGGGTAGAATACAGGGCGAGAATGTGAAAGCAGAATAAAGGGAGAAAAATAAGGGCGAGAAGAATTAGCTGCGACCTTTGTTTTTTTTATATGGCAAACTAAGGGGAGAAGAGATTGTTAAGGGTTTGTGTAAAAATTAAGATTTTGCGCCAAAATGTTTTCGGTAGATGCGCGAAATTATAGATAAATAGAGTTTCGCACATATAATGGTAAATAAATCTTCAAGGCCAACAAACGGGTTGGAGTTTGCAAAAAAACGTCGAGCCCAAACTTTGATTATAATTTTGTGTGTCGAAGGGGTTGGTCGTGCCGCAGTGGTTTTTTCTAATTCTAAAAATTTTAATAATAAAGGTGATAAAAGGCAGAGTTCTGAAGAAAAGAAAAAGAAAATGTTTGTAAATGGTCTAATATTCCGAGAAAATTAAAGTGTTGATATCCATTGAAAAAAATAACTATAGAAAAAGAAAAGGGAACACGAAAGGCATAAGAATCCCCGGATATACTGGCCGAAGGAATTTGTAATCGAAAACTCCAGACAAGGATGAGGTAGGAGGAAAAGGAGATTAAAGGTAGGAAATTTTAATTAATAATTGTCAGCAACCCTGTAATGAAACCTTGGGCAACACATGATGGCGGACGAGAAGTAGAGAGTAGGTAGGAGAAACGTGTCGACGTGAAGACAAAACGGTTTGCTGAAATATTCTTTTTTTTGTATTTGAAATAACTTGAATTACTATTTTAATTGAATATTGATATTTTAATAAATATCTACTGTGTGAAACAAAACGAATCCTGACAATTAATCAGAAGTGGGATAAAGTTCTCGATGCCACGGAAAATGCTGCGATTCTCCTCGCTTAAGAACGAAGAGTTGAAAGAAAAACTGCGCGAACTTGGTTCGTCGTGTACGGGCAATAAAGCAGTACTCGTGGAAAGATTAAACGAATATTATAATAGCGAACAATATACAAGAGCGTTAAACGATTCATTGCAGGTACGCGTCGGACAATTAGAAAAAACAATTGACAAATTGCAGTCAACGTACGGCCAGGAAATCGAAATGGATGTGCCGCCATCGTGCCAGTCATCACCATGTCAGCGCGATCCATTTGTACGCGAAGCGACGTCAACTGGAATCGTCTTAGGGACGACGTGTGTTCCCACTACGCTTACGACAATGGCTCACGCATCGCTGACCACAGTAATTACGCCAATACCGACAACTGTACCTATTTCTGCGCATACGCCGGCAACTCACTACTTGCCGACGACGATATTTACGCCAGACGCGTCAAACGCGTTCGGCAATTTGCACGACATAATTTCAATTTTACCAACATTTGACCCAGCAAACAAAGCAATCAGTGCGACGCAATTCATTACACGTATTGACCAGCTACGCTGCGCATATGGTTGGGACGACCGAATTTTATTATTCGCAGTGCAAAATAAATTACAGGGCTCTGCAAAAATGTGGATTGACTCGTGTCAACAAATATTTTTAGATTGGCCTCAGTTCGTTACGGAATTCTTAAAAGAGTTCCCAACATCATTGAATGCAGCGAAAATTCACAATTGAACTAATGAACCTAAAACGCAGTACAAACGAAACACCCGAAGAATTTTATTATAAACTCGTTTCCGTTGGTCGCCGTGGTGCGCTGGATGATCAATCGATAATAAAATACATTATAAATGGAATTAATGATAATGATCTTAAAAAGAGCGTATTAGTGTGTAGTTTCAAAAATTGTACCAAACTGTTACAAGCAATGGTAAATTACTGTGGGTACAATATAACAGGAAAAGGTTCACAGAAACAATGGGTAAAAAAATTAAGCATAAATAACGCCTCTAGTATCGATGATAAAAGGAAAAATTACTCCAACACTATTTGTTATAACTGCCGCAAGCCTGGTCACCTATCGCGAAGTTGCCCAAATAGTGTAAATGAACCTTTTACGTTGAAGAATATTAAAATCAATGATATTAAAAGCAGAGCTTTTATCGACTCCGGTAGTGCGCGCACATTAATAAGAAAAACATTTGCCAGTCAACTTGGACAGAAAGAAAAATGCAATACACAGTTTTGGAGATGGCTCAGTAAATTGCGAATTTAAACTAAAGTATCGAGTGTTAGTTGACGCTCTGGAATTTGACATAGAAGCTTTGATTGTGGACGATGAACAAATGGCTTATTATGTTCTACTCGGAAGAGATGTTTTATGTTCAAGAAGTAGTCGTTTAGTAATAGGCGGGCAACAGTGCTGGCTACTAAAGAAAACTGACAATGTTATGTCAGAGAAATTAACCGAGACCGAGATTTCAGAGGTGAATAATATATTGAAACAGTATAACGGCTGTTTCGCATCCTTTATCAGAAAATTGGTAAATCCAATTGCGCGAAAATGAACATAAAATTGTGCACCGACATTCCAGTAAACATGAAACCATATAGGTTACCGTTCGCTAGGCGTCCGATAGTAGAGAATATTATCAGCGATCTATTGGAAAGCGAAATAATACGACCGTCCACTTCACCATATGCGTCGCCGATTTTATTGGAAAAAAAGAAAAATAAAGAATTTAGAATGTGCGTGGATTATAGGCGACTAAACAAAATAACCGTACAGCAACCGTTTCCCATGCCAATTATTGACGAGCTTTTTGCGCAATTATCGGGGAATAAATACTTTAGTACTCTAGATTTTAGTATGGGATATCACCAGATAAAACTGGAACTGATGTCCGTTCACAGCATCACAACATCGAAGCCGTTCACAGCCTTTGTAATTAGCGCGGGACATTACGAATATAATAGTATGCCATTCGGATTGGTTAATGCACCAGCTGTATTTCAAGAAATGATGAATAAGGTGGTTCTAATGGCAAAACCGTATAATATCATCGCGTATTTAGATGACGTAATTATTCCGAGCCATAATGTGCAGGAAGGATTGACGAAACTGCAACAATTCCTCTCAGTAGTCGAAAGAACTGGCTTAACATTAAGGTATGACAAATGCAGTTTCTTAAATACTGAAATATATTTCCTCGGACATCGAATCAACGACCGCGGAATATTCCCAGGCGAGCGTAAAGTTTTGGCTATAAAACACTATAAAACACCAACAACCGGTACTGAAGTTAGACGTTTTTTGGCCTAACCGGATTCTTTCGGAAATTCGTTAAGACTTACGCCATAATAGCCCGGCCTCTAACTCAACTGACGACGAAATCAGCCATGCAGAACTTTAAATGGGGCGACGAACAACAAAACTCGTTCGAAACCTTAATTACAATACTAACAAATGAGCCGGTATTGACATTATATAATTTTAACCAATTGCATGAAGTCCATACGGATGCAAGTAGCGTCGGAATTGCCGCAGTACTATTGTACCAATACCAATTCCGTTTCAGTTACTGCACTTGGACCATATAGGCCCGTTGGTTAAAAGTAAGCGTGGTAATACGCATGTTATAGCTATCAGTGATGCTTTCACTAAATATCTGATAGTCAAGCCTCTACGGAGTACAAAGTCTCAGGCAGTAATCCAAGTGCTCAATGAAATCACTACTTACTTTGGCCTACCCCAACGAATCGTAACGGATCGTGGTACGGCATACACTTCGAAGTTTAGCTTATATTGCGAACAAAACGATATAGACCATATCAAAACAGCGGTAAGGACACCCCGTGCGAATGGCCAAGTCGAACGAGCCAATCAAATAATCCTGAATTACTTAAGAACGGCTGACACCCACCCAAGGGATTGGGATGAACAACTGCGGAGTCTACAATGGAGTGTAAACTCGCAAAAAAACGTCAGCACTTGAATTCTTCTTGAATTGGTGTTCGATTTCAAGCTTCGTGACGTAGTACGGAATCAAATGGTAGCAGCGATGTCTGAAGATAAAGACCAAAGGAATATGACCGACAAGAGCCAGATAGCCCTCGAAAATATGTAGAAGATGCGGAACCTGTGGAAAGAACGTTTTGACAAACATCACAAGAGGCCGATTGTTTACAAAGTGGACGATATGGTTGTCGTCCGAAACGAATTACAATCAACAGGCGAGTCTAGAAAATTAGAGCCCAGATACCGCGGACCGTACGTTGTCGCCAAGGTTTTGGGTAAGGATCGATATCTGCTGGAAGACCTGAAAGGGATGCAGGTTAGCCAAAAGAAGTTCAGTTCAGTCTACTGCGCAGACAAGATGAAACTCTGGTGCGCACTTTCGCCTGATCTAGATGACGATGATAGCGACGAAGATGGTTGCGACCGCATGGGAGCGATGCTAAGTCAGCAACCCTTTAATGAAACCCTGGGCAACCCTTTAATAAAACCCTGGGCAACACAGTTTAACACGAAAGAGATACGGATAGTCTCCCATTTTATTTTTGACAGAAGATACCGTTACATGATGGCGGACGAGGAGTAGAGAGTAGGTAGAAGAAACGTGTCGACGAGAAGACAAAACGGTTGCTGAAATATTCTGTTTTTTGTATTTGACATAACTTGAATTACTATTTTAATTAAATATTGATATTTTAATAAATATCTACTGTGTGAAACAAAACGAATCCTGACATAATTTTTTTTGGAAGATTGAGAACTCGTGCGCTCATAAGATTCCCTGCGTAATTAGACCACGGGCGGCACGATATTTTGGGGTGAACAGCGAGCGACTCCTAGAAAAAGCTCGTGTTCACCACACGACGACACACTGTTAAAGCGAAAACAACAGAATTGCCGGCAGAGCAACCGTAACAGAATTGCTGGCCAAGCAAGTTCAGCAGAAGTGCTGGTCGAACAAACACAGCAGAATTGCCGGCAGAGGATTTTGTTCGTTACGATATACCCTATTTATTTTATTCTGATTATAATTATATTTTATCTTTTTTATATTTTATTTATCTTGTATATGTATGTACGTTTAGTGTCAGTGTTTATGTTAGATGTAGTTTTGTATAAATTTATTAAGTATATTAATTTTTTTTTCAATGTTATTTTATGCATTTTTATTTAAAAAAAACGATTGGGTACTCAATGTGATCCATTGGTCGGTTTGGGTATTTTCGCGAATTTAATTTTTTTGTTGTACTGAAGGATCGAGATACATTTGGAGAGCTCTCTCGGGGAAAATCTAAGTACCCAAAAGTCGGTAAACTCGTTACTTGCTGGGATACTCCTGACCTTTGGGGTAGGTCGTCTGGAAAGTTTTGTCATAGTTGATTAAACAATCCAAATAAAGTTATGAAGGACCAAATTCATTGTGTTGTAGGGTTCGTTCATAAGTGTAATTGTTTTTGATGATGAGTTTTTTTTTTCTGTTATTAATAAAAACTTTTTATTTTTTTGTTCCTCATATTCCGCGTCCGTGACCTGTATGGTGATTTGGAAGCCACTTCCCTGAGTAAGCTGAGCTGGCAGGGACCATAAGGGCCTGAATCCACCTTAGGACGAGTTGGAGACAGTCGAGTAAAAGGCAATATCGTGTAACAATATAAACTTAATTTTTAACAAATGAGCCGTCATTTTTAGTCGAAATTTTTAGTTGTGAAGTATGAGAAAATCAAAGAAAATTTTCAAAAAGAATCTTTCACTCATAGAGGTCACCACAGTCGAACACACCACACTTCATATTTCACAAACTGTAACACATATTGTTTCACAACTTCATATTGTTTCACAAAACTATCACCGAATATACACGTCAACGTAATTGAGAGATACAAAAAAAACAACGAGCTGCGCAAAATACTTTTTTTTTTAAAATGACATTGTTCAACTTATTTTAATATTACTAAAATAAAGATATTGTATTACTAAAGTTGAAATAATTTTTATTCGAAAATTAGTTCGTACTTTTAATCTTACAACTTAATAATAGAATAACTTAGATTAATGAATTTAATTTCTTATTACAAATGTTAAAATTCTTATGTAACCTTGCTCTAAGTTTAGTTTAGCTTATATCTCTATTGGAAACAGCTTAAGAATACAGTACAAAACACATATGTGCATATGTGAACAGCCAACAAACCCGTGAAGAAGCATCAAAAGCGGCTGGCAACAGGAAAAGCGAGTTTTTAGAAGAGTTGCTGAGTAGACACGGACGAAAACGGACATCAACAGAGCGAGTAGCTGAGCAAAATACGAACGTCGGCAAGCCACCACGGGTGAACCCATTCCCAGACGTTAAAAGTATAATAACTGATTTAAAAACATCTGGGAAACGTTCGTCTATATTTATGCGAAAGTCTTTTATTGTATAACTACCTCAATATGTTCAATAGCACTAGACAGATCGAGAGTAGGTGATTGAAGTTTTTGACATAGAGGCAATGTAAATGAACACATATTAGACGGACGTCGCGACGTCCAAGTCACCGTTCGAGCCACATTGTCAACGACTTATTTCCACAGCAAAACCACGAGTCCTCCGAACCGAACACTGTTCCGGTGTAGCACGGTTCACAACACGTAACACGACGCCATACTACGCGTCGGATCAATCGCTAGGACGCCTGAAAGTCGAGCTTCTTCTTGGTTTGGCATTGTTGAAATTAGCAATTAGACGGTAATGAGGTTGTAAGGTATTATATTATTATTATAATAATGTGTATTTAGTAACACTAAGAAATAAATTTCTGTTTTGAGCCTTGGCGATCCGGCGAGCTTTAACTCGGGTCTGAAACCGAAAGACCGGAGCTTCGTCACAGTACTAAACAACAAAGACATATCGTTCAGCAGATTTTAGAATTCTATAAAATTAAGAACCTCTGAATTAAGCTCGATTGCATCAGATATTGCAAATACGTTTCCAACAGAAGGTAAGTTGAGTAACTTCCTTATTTCAGCATTAATAACATTAATTGCTTTCCCTCATTACTATTCATTCTTCTTTCTTTACAATTAATTTTTAAAAATTTGAGTCTACATACTTTGTTCCTCCTGGAGGAAAGTGTGCTCATACAAAAGGTATAGTCTACAATGCCTACTTTCACTTTAATCGTGGAAAATCAAAAAATTATTCAACCCAAAATACTGTACTAGACATGCCACATGAAAATTTTTCTATTATATACATATACATACATATGTGGGAACGGACCGACTGACAACCAGAAGCAGACGAGCATATTAAATACCGGACATACGGCAACACTGACGGAGAATCGGACGAGAACGAAACAAGTGCAACAAAACGAACGGACAAAGAAAAGAAGACAGAAGTAAGAGAGAAAAGAAGAGAAGCAACCGCCAAGTTGTAGACTAAGCACATCCTTATATTAATAAAGCATTTTCTTATAAATAAAGTGTTTAATTTCCCGAACGAACCCCACATATATACCCCAAAATTTGTCTTTAGAAATAATGTTAAGAGCTTAAAGATTTTATTAAGTTCAATGATCGTTCGTGGGCAGCCATAGAAAATAAATGGACGATATATCCGCCTAGAAGATTATCAAATATTAAGAAGATTATCAAAACGACAAAATGAACTGTGGACTATGAACGAATGAATCTGTTCCTCGTGCCCCTGGATTTTACTGGGGCACGAGAAAGCAGAGTTGTCGTACTAGTGAAAGAAAATATTATGCCTGAAATCAGGTATGCATTTTCAACATATTTGGAAGAAAGTGTATAAAAATTTACATAATTTAAACCACAGCAGCAATACCAATATCCGATAGTTTTCAGAGAAAAAATCTCTATTACTTTCTCCGAATCAATGTGTTTTCACGTGTTTTATATCTATTTTGCTGAATTGTTTTACGTTAAATAATTAAATTAACATTAAATAGTGCAACGGTAGGTTGTTTCTTTTAGTTCTAGGATATGCATCCACCTTGGAACTTGAATACGTAACCAGTTATGGATTTTCTGGTGTCCGTATCGCTGGCCCAGTCTACATATGAATAATAGAATTATGCATTTTATTGTCTTGGTAATGGACAAAATGCAGTACTGAGGCGCTAATAAATTTATTAGAAAACTAAAGGTCTTCCTGGGATATAAAGGACCCAAAATATCAAGATAGGTGCGCGAAGGCAGCCGCCATTAACCGGATTCTAATCAAAACACTAACACATGCTCCTGAAGCGACTATGAAAAACATAAAATTAAAAATACACTCGCTCAGATCGCAGTGTTCTTGTGTGTCGTATGTGTTATGGTTTATAACTCACACAGATCGAAGTTATGTGTAATAAAAAAGTTTGAAAAGTTTGTAATCAAAAAGTATTAAAAAGTCTTAAATGGTACCATAAAAGTATTAAATAGTAGCAAAAAGTATTAAAAAATCATGCGAGAAAATCATCCATGTCAGTACGACCCGCAATCCAATCAGTCCCCTGACTGGGCGATTTGGGCGAGGAAGACGACGACCATGCTTTACGGCGAGCACTACCACTCCAACATTGACGTGGACATTCTCACAGGCCCGGGGTATACACAAAGGGTATTCACCGTCACCCATACGTCATTAGACCTGGATATCTGGACAGATGACATCCTACGAGAGGGCGCCTGGCCAAGACTGCCACCACCGATCGCTCCAGAGGCTGAGGAAGAAATGGACGTCGCCCCGGCATCTGGCCTGGCCCGCCTCACCTGCCCCTTTCCATCGAGAGTCGCACCAGCAAGCCCAATTCCACCCGGCGAAAGCAAAACTTTCAACACACTTGGCGAAATAGCGGTCGAAAACGAAGCCGAAACAACCATGGCAACCGCAGCTACTACCAATGTCCAAGTGACAGGCGATGCCGAAGGTTCGCCGAAACACGCCAACACCGACCCCTCACCCGACCTAGAGGCTCTTCACGACTTTCTCGGCGACCTGGCTCAGGCGGACCTGGACGACGTATTATCGATGGACATGGATTGGTGGGCCGAGCTTGACAACTCTACCAGCCTTTACCACTAGCGGCAAACATAGCTGAGGAAGCTATATCCGAGGAACCTGCAGTGATTCCGACCGAAGTAACCAGTGTAGAACAAATGGCCGAGCAGATTAGATCCCGATGGCAGCCGCGGCAGAGAATCTCCACACGCAGGCAGGTGGGTGGCATCTGGTACAGATTTCACATCTCCCAGACCGGACAAACTTCGTGGCATCTCGAATCCACCCGGAAGTAGGAGGGAGATAGACGGCGTATTGAAAAATAGGGAATATAAAAAACAACCCATGGTAATATGGATTTTTATCTGAGTCAGCTTTTTAGTGGACATGGCTATTTTTAGTCGTATTTTCACCGACTCGGGTATGAAAGAGACCCCTTTTGCGAATGCTGTGGGTCACCGGCGCACAGTGGTCCAGAATAGAAATTCATCGGCCAAAAATCTGTAACTTTTGAACGGATAGGAATTTTTGAATGCGGTTTTTTGCAATCGACAGGGAAATGTTGAAATATCTTTGCACTGGCACCGAGATCTATGTAGATGACTCAGGATCAGAGCCGTAGGGCTCCAAAGTCAAAAAATATTTTAATTTTTTTAAATTTTGGCAAAAAAAGGTATTCAAAAGTAAATTCTTGAAACTTTTTTGTACTTATCTATAAATTGAGGATATATTCGTAATGGCTGTGAAGTTTCAAGTGCATCCGTTGAGTTTTTTATAACTTTTTGGCCCCCTGAAAAGGGGTCTATTTTTTGATGCTTTGAAACTAAATATCTCCGCCATTTTTAAAAATTTCGATTTCCGGTTTTTTTTATTATATTATATGGGACAAGAGTTTAAAAAAAGAGTTAAAAAAAATGGGGAAAAAAATTTATATATATTTTGAAAAAATTTTTTTTTTAAAAAAAACCACGGAAAATTAAAAAAATTATAGCCCAACAGTCGACAACAAAAAAAAGTTACATTTTTCTGATAGCCTTTGAGATAACCTTTAATCGTATACCCGGTTTTGTACCCGGCAGACCACGGCCCTAGGCGCTGGAGCCCTCTAAATGGTCTACATTTTTTCTTTTAAAAAAACAACGAAAAATTAAAAAAATTATGGTCGACAACAAAAAAAATTAGATTTTTCTAATAGCCTTTGAGATAACCTTTCATTCTATACCCAGTTTTGTACCTAGCAAACCACGGCCTTAGGCGCTGGAGCCCTCCAAATGTAGAATTTTCCAAAAAAGGGTACTTCAGACACTAAATGCATAAGTATTGGGTTGGCGGTAAAATTCTACCTGCAGGTAATTTTACCTGTCAGGTCAAAACACGCGGGTAGAATGCGTCGTGTGGGGTCTCATTTTTTAGCGTACATCTTCTAGGATATAAGAGGGCTTATTTGAATATCCTTTATCAGTTAATTGCAAAGTAAGAAGTGAATAAGATGGCAGTGGATAAAGTGCATTTAAGGCATTGCATTTTGTATGATTTCCAGAAAGGAAGCAACGCATCGGTTGCTAGTAAAAACTTATGTGACACGTTGGGAAGTGAAGTTGTTAATGTTCGGACCTGCCAAAGATGATTTGCTAAATTTCGTTCCGGAGATTTCCAGCTTAAAGAAGATCATCGACCTGGGCGGCCATCCAAGGTCGATAATGACATTTTGCAGTCCATGTTGGAGATTAATCCACATCTAACCACTAGAGCAATTGCCAAGGAATTCGGCATCCATCATTCGACTGCTGAGAAACATATCAAACATCTTGGATTTGTCTTGAAGCAGAGTATTTGGGTTCCGCACAATTTGTCTGAGAGAAATTTATCGGATCGTGTGAGAATTTGTTCATCTCTCCTGATTAGACACAATGTGGAGCCGTTTTTGGACAAGCTGATTACGGGAGACGAAAAGTGGATCCTTTACGAGAATATTAAGAGAAAAAAAGTTTACTGTAAACCTGGAACATCCGCTACAATTATTGGAAAACCAGATCTTCATCAACGGAAGGTGATGCTCTGTTTGTGGTGGGACAGAAGAGGTCCAGTGTACTACGAGCTACTTAAACAGGGGCAAACCATCAATGCGAACACTTATTGTAACCAGCTTGATAAATTGAATGCAGCTATCAAGGAAAAGCGGCCAGTATTAGCGAACAGAAAAGGAATTGTGTTCCATAAGGATAATGCAAGACCACATACTGCAATGGTGACGCAACAAAAATTGAATGAGTTTGGATGGGAAGTTCTTAGTCACCCACCATATTCCCCTGACATTGCTCCATCGGATTACTATCTTTTCCGATCGCTTCAGAATTATCTGACGGGAAAAAAATGTACTTCTTTCGAAGCTGTCTCCAAGGCAGTTGCCGAGTATTTTGGGTCCAAGGATGAGAACTTCTACGCTAGGGGGATCGACAAGTTGCCTGAAAGATGGCAACGAGTGGTGGCAAATAATGGACATTATATTATTGATTAAAATGTAAATAAAAATTATTAAAACTAATTCAAATGTTTTCTTTTAAATACGACAGAATTTTACCGCCAACCCAATATTTCTTTTTTTAACCCTAATTTTTTTTCTTTATATACTCCTGAATATTACCTGTTAAAAAGTACCTGCTTCAAGGCCAAAAACGAAAATAATAAAATACCTGCGAGGTCAAAGTTGCGGTTTCTACGCCTGAATATTAACTGTTAAAAAGTTCCTGCTTCAAGGCGAGAGACGAAAAGAATAAAATACCTGAAAGGTCAAAGTTGCGGTTAATTACAATTTTCTTCAAAAATTCCAATTCTTTATATGTATTTTTTGATATAAATATTAAACATTTGAAAGATTTTTGGCATTATCAAACCAAGCGTCTTTCAGCCATGGAGTCATACAGCTACAAAGAGTTATCAGATGTATATTTTAAAAACAGAAGCGCACAAGATGTAGTTGAATATATTAAAATTAAAGTACCATTTGATTCATGTAGCAAAAAAATTCAGGAACAAATTTTATCACAAATAAACTCGTTTGTGTCCATTTTGTCTAGACACTACAAGTCTTCCTATTTCAACAAAAATAAAGTGTATGCTACTTTAAAGGAGTGGATGGAAGGCGAACTCTGCATCATTTATCAGGCAGATAGCAACGAGGGACGTGGAAGGCCAACTAAAAAGTTTGAAGAGAGCAGTAAAAGATCCCAGAGACGGAAACTAAAAGATCTTAATGAAAGTTTGGAATATGAAGACGCTAAACGCAGTTTAGTACACACGTTGCATTCAGAGCGGAAATATCGGAAAGCCGAAATCATCGAAAAAGTTCTTAATGCGAGCCCTTTAAGGACAAAAAGAATTCTTAAAAGCATACCTACACCAGACCAAGAAAGGACGTTTACACCTGAAGAGGCGTTAGCATTATGCCTGGATTTAAAATTAACAAAGCATCAGTATGTTTTACTCCGACAACGCGCAATGGAAAAGATGTCAAATTTGTACCCCAATTACAATGAAGTACTAATGGCAAAAAAAGAATGCTATCCCGAAAACATAACTATAGAATCGACATCTGCCCAAGTCCAACTCCAAAGCCTTCTGGATCACACAACGGAGAGAATAATTAAAACACTTCAAGAACCGAAATTAAAAGAAATTGGAGATTGTGAATTAACACTTTTTAGTAAATGGGGTTGCGACGGATCTTCAGGCCAGAAACGATATAAACAGCCGCTAGATGGGAATTCTTCAGACGCAGACTTGTTTATGTCATCAATAGTACCTTTGCGATTAAGCAAGCTAGATTCAGAACCATCGACCAGCACAGCAAAAACTAATGATGCTTGGATAAACCCTACTCCAAATTCAACAAAATTTTGCAGACCCATTAAATTCGAATTTAAGAAAGAAACCAAAGAGCTCATCGTTGAGGAAGCCAATGCAATAAAGGCTAAAATCGAAACTCTTCAGCCAATACAATTTAATATTGGCCAGCAAATAATTCGAGTGCATTATAAATTGCTGCTTACAACGATCGATGGTAAAGTTGGTCAGGCATTGACGGACACAAAGGCTTCATCCAGTTGCATAATATGCAAGCAAACTTCAAGCAGATTGAGTCAGCTACCATCAACATCATCGTCGTCATTATTATCATCCCTTGGAGACATTGAGGCATATGAATTTGGACTATCCCCGTTACATGCAAGGATAAGATTCATGGAACACATACTCAAGATAAGCTACGACTTGGATTTTGGAGCTTCAGGAACTGTACGGAATGACAAGTTAAACCAAGAGAAAAGGAGCTTAAAGCAAAAATACGTTCAAGATGAATTCAAAAAAATTGGTTTAATTATAGACCAACCAACTCAAGGTGCAGGCAATACAAATGATGGAAACACAGCCAGAAGGTTTTTCTCGGACCCACAACAAACTGCAACAATCACAGGAGTGGACTACAATTTAATTTACAGATTTAAAATTATTCTTGAAGTAATTGCTTGTAATCAAAAAATAGATGCTGCAAAATTCGGGGAATATGCAAAGGAAACTGTAAAATTATATAATGAATTGTACCCATGGCGAAATATGTCACCAACAGTCCACAAAATTCTGTTTCATGGAGAAAGCATTATTCAACACCATTTATTGCCAATAGGAGATTTATCGGAAGAAGCTCAAGAAAAAAGAAATAAAGATTATAGATTCTTTAGGGAACATAACACTAGAAAATGTAGTAGAGAAGCAACAAATGAAGACCTTTTTGGAATTTTATTAGCCACATCGGATCCATATATTTCCAGCATCCGGTATGTGTGGGCTACAAAAAACCCAGATATAAGTCCAGAAGCTAAATGGTTACTATTAAATATTAATGAAAATTCGGAAAGAGAAAAATATTTACAATCTGTTTTCACAAAAATTGTATAATACTCGTTTATAAAGAAATATATAAAAATTGTAATTAACCGCAACTTTGACCTCGCAGGTATTTTATTATTTTCGTTTTTGGCCTTGAAGCAGGTACTTTTTAACAGGTAATATTCAGGAGTATATAAAGAAAAAAAATTAGGGTTAAAAAAAGAAATACTTATGCATTTAGTGTCTGAAGTACCCTTTTTTGGAAAATTCTACATTTGGAGGGCTCCAGCGCCTAAGGCCGTGGTTTGCTAGGTACAAAACTGGGTATAGAATGAAAGGTTATCTCAAAGGCTATTAGAAAAATCTAATTTTTTTTGTTGTCGACCATAATTTTTTTAATTTTTCGTTGTTTTTTTAAAAGAAAAAAAGGAGACCATTTAGAGGGCTCCAGCACCTAGGGCCGTGGTCTGCCGGGTACAAAACCGGGTATACGATTAAAGGTTATCTCAAAGGCTATCAGAAAAATGTAACTTTTTTTTGTTGTCGACTGTTGGGCTATAATTTTTTTAATTTTCCGTGGTTTTTTTTAAAAAAAAAATTTTTTTTCAAAATATATATAAATTTTTTTCCCCATTTTTTTTAAACTCTTGTCCCATATAATATAATAAAAAAAACCGGAAATCGAAATTTTTAAAAATGGCGGAGATATTTAGTTTCAAAGCATCAAAAAATAGACCCCTTTTCAGGGGGCCAAAAAGTTATAAAAAACTCAACGGATGCACTTGAAACTTCACAGCCATTACGAATATATCCTCAATTTATAGATAAGTACAAAAAAGTTTCAAGAATTTACTTTTGAATACCTTTTTTTGCCAAAATTTAAAAAAATTAAAATATTTTTTCATTCAAAAATTCCTATCCGTTCAAAAGTTACAGATTTTTGGCCGATGAATTTCTATTCTGGACCACTGTGCGGCGGTAGAGGATGCGGAGCATGTCTTTTTCATAAGTCCTCGCTATAGTGATATAAGAAACGAGTTACAAAGAAGATATGCGCACCGATTACGCTGGAGACTATAGTCGATCTAATGTTGAAAGATCATGGTAATTGGAATTCCGTTAGTCAGTATGTGGTACCAGTCATGATGGAGTAGAGGAGGATAGAAAGAGTGCGAAGGCACAAGAAGGACTTGGTATATAAAGCCCGCTCCCCTCACGATGTAATGCTTAACTGCGGTTCCCTGAGATGGATGAACAAGAGAAGAGGTGGTTTTAGTGAGTAGAAGTCTCACACTACTGGCGCTCAGAGTAACTAGCCCATACCCATGATGGGTTTCTACCCGAAAAAAACCATTAGGAAACTGTCACCGACCAGAAGAAAGTTTTTACAATGAATCATATAACTTTCCTTTAGAAGGTCAAAAAATTATCATTAAAGGCAGTGTCTGTTTAAAACTCAAAAGAAATGCGTCTTTTAATCATTCGGTGTTTTAACATAACATTCATTCGGTACATAAAAATCACATAGGGTTTTTTTATACATATATTCAACGCTATTACGGTTTAAGGGCCGTCGATAGCAACCACACCTGTTAGTAGTCAGTTAAAGTGCCGATTGCTAACCCATCACATACACCCGTTAGTAGTTAGTTAGATTGTTTTTTCAGTTTTTTGCATGTAATTCCTACTTAAAGCTCTTCTTAATTTAACTTACACTACTTGGGCTGTTTGTTCATTTTTATGTGTTAGTTAGTTAGTTAGTTTATTTTTCAGTTTTTGTATATAATCTGGAGGAGCAACTCAAGGCTCCTCCCAATCTGACTTATACTACTTAGGTTGTTAGTTTATTTTTGTATGTTAATTTGTTATTTTCCAGTTTTCTGCATATAGTACCCACTTTGGGCCTTCTTTAATCTACCTTACATTACTTAGGCTGTTAGTTTATTTTTGTATGTAGTTTCTATTTAGGCTTCCCTTTAATTTTGTTGGTTTATTTTTCAGTCCCTGTATATAAGTCCTATATTAAAACTTTCTTTAAATGTAACTTACACTACCTAGGCTGTTAGTTTATATTTGTGTGTAGTTTTTATTTGAGGTTTCCTTTCTAACCTAGTTTGCTTATTGGTTCTTCGATCCTTGTGCTTAATTACTGCTTAAGGCTTGTTTGTTAGTTTATTTTTCGGTTTTTGTCTGTAGTTTCTACTTAAAGCTTTTGTACCTGAAAATTTTTTTAAAATCTGGTCTATTCTACTTGAAATGTTAGTTTGTTTTAGTATGTGGTTCCAACTTAGATTGTTTCTTAATGAAGATTTCTACATTTGTTTTTGAAGTAATAATCTAAAATGTTATGTTTTGATTTATTCCGGTATAACAATCTCAATTTATGTCTTAGAAATGTGTGGTTTTTGGTTAGGGATTTTTTAAGGCCTGTTTGGTAGTCTTTTGTTTTTAAAATATTTCTATGTGTGTCGAAAATTTTTCATGTGTCGAAAAGATTTTTATAGTGTGAATCTTATCTCATTGATTACTTTGTTTGCTAAAAACAGTTCTTGGTTAGCTGATTCTTCTGTTTGCAGTTCCGTGTCGAAAAATTTTTCGGATAAGGTCTTGTGTATCGAAGGAATTTTTAGGTTGTAATGGGAGTCTTATCTCATTAATTGTTTTGTTTCCCACAACTATTCTTGGTTAACTGATTCTTCAATATGTAGTTTCGAATAAGATACCTATGTGTATCGAAAAAATTTTTGTGTGTGAATCTCATTTCATTGATTGTATTGTTTCAAAAACCCTTCTTCAGTTAGCAGTTAAATGACTCTTTAGTTTGCAGTTAGAAATAATTCTTTTTAAATTTACTTCGTCAGTTAGCAGTTAACAGTTAAAAACCTTTCTTCAGTTAGCAGTTAAATGACTCTTTAGTTTGCAGTTAGAAATAATTCTTTCTACATTTATTTCTTCAGTTAGCAGTTAACAGTTAAAATGACTCTTCAGTTTGCAGTTAGAAATAGTTTTTTTATTTATTTTGTAAATTAATGAGGCTGTTTTATGGTTGAATGGGCATCTAGTTTCAGAACGTCAAGAGGTCATGAGTTTGTATGCGAGTTTATGTCAAGGTTAGACATCATTCTCCAGAAAGGTCTAGGACAAGCAGTATAGACCATGAGATAGAAAAACGAAGGTCAAGCGGTCATGATTAAAATGAATAAATAAAATAAATAATGCGTCTTGGTTCAAGGCAGAATGGTTTTTCGTTCCAAGTTAAAGCGTTTTTAATAGGTCTTGTTTCCAGGAAGAATGGTTTTTGTTCCAAATAACCTGGTTTTTAGAAGTCATGCTAGTATCTAGAGACGGATACAATGGCGAAGATAGGGCCATAAACCGATTTTTAGTAATCTGTATTGTTCGTGGGTTACTGTGACTTTAAGAAGTCATACCAGAATCCAGGAACAGATACAGTAGCCGACATGGAAACGCAAACCAATTACCAATAGTCTGTATTATTCGCACAATTACTATGGTTGTGGCCTAACAAAAAAGAACAGCTGCTTAGAGCTTTGTTGTTGTTATTCTTATTGTATAGTCCCTGCTTAGAGCTTTAGACCTGCTTATTAGTTTACATATGGTTATTGTTATTCTTAACGGTAATCCCTTTGTTGTTGTTACTTTTATTGTATAGTCATTGTTGTTGTTATTATTATTGTATAGTCCTTGTTTAGTTGTTGTTATTCTTATTGAATAGTCCCTGCTTAGAGCTTTAGACCTGCTTATTAGTTTACATATGGTTATTGTTATTCTTAACGGTAATCCCTTTGTTGTTGTTACTTTTATTGTATAGTCCCTGCTTAGAGCTCTTTGGCTTGCTTAGTGGTTTATATATGGTTATTGTTATTCTTAACAGTAATCCCAGTTTAGAGCTTTTTGACCTACTTTGTGGTTAACATCTTTGTTGTTGTTATTCTTTTTGTTTTGTCCCTGCTTAGAGCTATTTAGGCTTGTTTAGTGGTTTACGTGTGGTTTATACTTAAGACTTTTGTTGTTGTTATGGGTAGTCCCTGCTTAGAACTTTTTCAAAATCTCTTTATTGTTATTTTCATTGTGTATTCTTATTGTGTAGTCCCTGTTTTGAGCTTTGAGTTGTTGGTATTTTTCTGTCTGGTACTTGTTTAGAGTTTCGTGATCTATTTTGTGGTTTATATAATATACTTATGTATAGTATCTGCTTAAACCTTCAGTTAAAAGTTTCTGTTTAGAAGTTTACTTAAGTGTATTTTAATGTACTTTAGTATATTCCTTGTTTAAGGCTTATATAGGTTTGTGACCTATAAAGTCACAACCGTTTTTGTAGAGGAAGATTATGAATTATATGAAATTTAGTCTGGGCATGATAAAAAATAGAAGATTATGAATTATGAATTACTTATGTTAGTATTATGTGACTTATGTTAGAACAACGGCACGGCATCGAGCTGTAGATAAACATTAATGCGAAAGGAACCAGTATTCTCAACTGCTATCGGTAAATCAGAAACGTATTAAGCTGGGTTACTGAGTTTTTTGTTCAGTTTTATTGTATATTGTTTTGGCTATTGGTTTATAGTACACGCAGAAATTGTGTTGGCAAATTGTTTATCGTACATGCAACAATCCAAAAATTGTGTTGTTCGAAAAAAATCTCAGTTAACATCTCAGTTAATATAGTTGTTGAAACGTTGAGCCGTCGCTAGTATGTGTGTTATCAATGTTGGGGGAGGAATGGACCATTCGTGCGAAAAAACCCATGGTCGATGTTGTAGTTTCCAATGACTAACTTTTTGTAGCCAATAATCTGGCTTTTTGTAATTAATGATCTGGTACAAATTCTATCAATCTTTATGAAAATGTTTTCATCGAGGCCGCTGAGGAATGACTCCAACAGGAATATGAATTGTTTTTGGGCCAATTGTTTTGTCTGCAATTGTTTAGGTGATGTAATTTGTAGGGTTACAAATGTGAAAATGGGACTTTCCTTGTTTAGATGTGGGAGTGTATTCAAGTATTTTTTTTTATAACAAGTATTTTTGTTTTTCTATGCTGATATTGTTACTTTGGTGGTTGAAAGACAAAGTCTGATTGGAAAAAATGTTTATTCTGCGTTGTCAACTGTGTGAAAAGATTGGCTAACAAAAATTTTTTGTTTAGTGACACGCGTCAAGGCGTCAACTATATTTGCGTTAAGCGTCAGGACGTATGCGATGGTTGAAAAAAATGTGCGTTAAGACGAAGGGTGTTGTGTTTTTTATGAGCGCGGAAAATGTTTTAGCTAATGAAAAATATAGTTGGGTGCTGTATTTTGATATTTTGAATTTTTATTAATATTTTGTGATTACATTTTGTCAGAGAACGTTGGCAACCCGGGAAGACGCAAATGAGCAGTAGGCAACGAAGCGGCGTGTAGTGCGGACCATTTGGACATTATAAAACTGTTGTAAATTGTTTAGCTTGAAAAGTAATGATAATAATAAAATAAAGTGATGGACTATCTTGACAACGTCAGAAGTGGGATTATTATACCAAAATTTGCTTTATAATGTTGTGAGACATTAACGTCGACCTACTCAACGAAAACTCTATTCAGTGTCGTGCATAGCAACAACGTACAGTTCACGCATAAAAGTTCTAACGGCAAGTCGAAGTGGATTCCGAGCACTTCCAACGAACCAGGAAGACGCGACGGGAAAAAACGAGAATCGACTGCAACGGAAAACTTTAAGAACAACGAAACAAACGAAAAACGAAACGGAAAAAAACGAAACAGGAAAAAACCCGAAACCGGGAAAAAAAGTCAGTAATTGGATTCGATAGAAAGGGCACGTGGGTTTGTGAGTTAAATTCGGTAGAAACGCAAATTATTTTTTTAAACGGCAAAATGCAAATTAAAATTGACTCTCTAAAAATTCAGCAAATTAATGAATTACTTCGTAACAGAGGTCTACCAATCACGGGAAGTAAAGCACATAAGATTGCAACGCTTTTAGAAATTCTTGATTCCGACGAGGTGGAAGCAGAAGAATTGGCCAGTACAAACCCGTGGGAAACCCAGTTCAACGGCTTAAAAGAAGTAGTTGATTCACTTGCGCGCACAGTCGAAGAGATTAGGGTGAGCATGATGGTTCGCCCAAATGAAGTTATTGTATCAAGTGGAGGCTCAGATACTGACCATCAGCAACAGGTGAGTCCACCACAAACCATCGAACGTCAAAATACGATGGATCCAGGACGAAATTGGACACGCGGACCTGTAGTGAGCTCTCAAGAAATAATTGGAATCTTACCGGAATTTGATCCATTAAAAAAAACGCTGACATCACATCAATTTGTGTCTAAAGTCGAGCAGCTAAAACGGGCATATGGATGGAACGATGAAATAGTTTTGATATCAACTCAACATAAATTGAAAGGCTACGCCAAGCAGTGGCTGGATGCACAAGCGGTGTTCCAAACCTGGACCGCTTTTGTGAGTATGTTTCTACGCGACTTTCTAAGTACAGTTAATTCGGCTGATATTCACAGGGAAATGTCAAACCGCAAGCGCAAACAACACGAATCGTTGGTCGAGTATTATTACGCGATGTTAGCCATCGGACGAAGAGGCAATGTAGATGACGCTTCAATTAATACCTACGTGGCTAACGGAATCAACGATTTACATTTGTCAAGAACGTTAAAGGCTTTAAATTATAAGACGTGTAATGAGCTCCTAAGCTCTTTACAGACATTGACGGGTACCACCGCAGAGCTACCAAAATTCTTAACATCGTATTCGGATCGAGTCAACGAGCCGCGAACCAAAGAAACGGGTGACGCAATGGGCAAACAAACAAAATGCTTTAACTGTAACGAGTTGGGCCACATCTCGGTAAAATGTCCCCATCCGCAACGCAGACAAAGATGCGGCAAGTGCTCCAAGCTAGGCCATGAGGAAAAAAACTGTTGGAGTACTCCAAAGGGAACAGTGGCTAAAATAGCTAACAACGATGCAGAAAGCGGTGAACAAGCATCTCCACCAATCGTGAAAACCGTTCACTTGGCTGGACAGTGTTATGAAGCATTCGTCGATACCGGCAGTGATTATTCGTTAATTAAAAATTCTGCAGTCCCGGAAAATGCGACACGAATACCGACAAGTCATTCAATGAAGGGATTTGGAGGGGCTGTGGTGAGGTCCAGCAAAGAAGTAAACTTAGATATTTGTATCGATGACCAGAATATGAAAGCAGTGTTCCATATTGTGGCAGACGGAGTCTTACCATACTCATTGTTACTAGGCCGAGATGTGCTCTGCCGAGATAATAGCCGTTTAATAATAGAATCAGGCGTACTACACATTCAAAAGCAAGAAATTAATTGCTTCAACGTTAATAAAGACCTGGACAACAGTACGAAACAAAGCGTTTTGGCACTTATCGACGAATTTCACGATTGCTATGCTGAAGAAGTTTCAGACATAGGACGGTGTAATACTAAAGTTATGGAAATCGAAGTCAAAACAGACAAACCAATATTGGGAAAACGTTATCAAGTACCATTCGCTCAAAGAGAGACCTTATCAAATATAATAAGGAATTTATTGGAAAACAAGATCATCTGACCGAGCGTATCGCCTCATGCGGCTTCCGTGGTCCTAGTTAAAAAAAACAATGGAGAAAGCCGTATGTGTGTGGATTATCGCACACTGAATAGCGTCACGGTAAAGAAACAGTTTCCAATGCCAGTTGTCGAAGAGCAGCTATCCCAACTTTCTGGTAACAATTACTTCACTACGTTGGATATGACGGCCGGATACTACCAGATACCATTGAAGGAGGAATGTAAGCAATACACAGCATTTCTTTCTCCAGACGGACTTTTTGAACATAATGTGATGCCGTTTGGGCTGGTAAACGCTCCTATGGTATTTCAGGAGATGATCACTGAACTCATACGAGGCCTCAAGCATCGGTTAAAGATTATCAGCTACGTGGACGAGGTCATCATAGGCACGAAAACGGTTTCTGAGGGTATAAAAGTACTGACAGAGTTAATGCAGGCCATACGAAATGCGGGATTAACCCTTCGCCCGTCAAAATGTGTTTTCATGGCAACCACAGTAAACTTCCTAGGCCATATTATTAGTAGCCACGGAGTGCGTCCAGGCAGTGAGAAAACGAGGTGCATCAGCGAATTTCCAATTCCGTCAAATGTGACTGAAGTTAGGCAGTTCCTGGGAGTTACAGGGTTTTTCAGGAAATTCGTGAAAGACTATTGTCGAATTGCGAAACCCTTGACTATGCTGCTAAAGAAGGAGTCAAAATTTGTGTGGACGGACGATCAAATGGATTCATTCCAGAAATTGAAATCTGCTCTGATCAGTGAGCCTATACTGGCATTATATAACAGCAATAAAATCCATGAAGTGCACACAGATGCAAGTACAATTGGACTGTCCGGAATTCTTTTCCAACTAGAAACGCAAGACGACATACGCCCAGTATTTTATTTCAGTAGACAATGCAGTGAAGCTGAAAGCCGGTACGCAAGTCATGAGTTGGAAGTACTAGCAATTGTCGAATCATTGGAGCGTTTCGGATTATATTTGCTGGGCACCACATTTCGAGTCATAACCGATTGCAATGCGATTGCAACTACGAAGGCAACGACACCCTTGCCACCCCGCATAGCGAGATGGTGGCTCAAGCTACAAGAATTTGATTTTGTTTGTGTGCACAGAGCAGGCGCCAACATTACCCATGTAGACGGCATGAGTCGATGTCCGACGGAACCGTCTTCTGAGACGTCAACAGTTGCTGACAAAGTTTTAAGTATTTTCCCATACAACGATGATTGGGTTTTCACCATTCAGCTCCAAGATGAAAAGGTACGTCGAATAATAAATATTCTTAAGGGTACGGAAACGGTGGATACACCGACGAAGAAACAAGCAGAGGCAGATTATATCCTAAAAGCAGGACGATTGTATCGGAAGGTGAATGACGATCACAAACTGGTTGTACCGCAGTGCATTCGATGGCGCATAACGAAATCTTGTCACGATGATTTAGGCCATTTTGGAGTGGACAAAACGGTTGGTCGTATTAGTAATTTGGTTTGGTTTCCACGGATTCGAAGGTATGTTAAATCATATATTGCTGCTTGTCCGGAATGTTGCCTTAATAAAGCAAGAAGTGGTAAGGCAGAAGGGCAGTTGCATATAAACGAAGTGTTACCTATCCCTTTTAGAAATATGAATATAGACCATCTGGGTCCATTCCCAAAGAGTAAAAGATGTAATAATTACATTATCGTATTAGTGTGCCATTTTAGTAAGTTCACGCTCTTACGTGCAGTGCGTAACACAAAAACGGCACCCGTAATAACAATGTTACGCGAAGCTATGTCCGTGTTCGGTCAACCCGTACGTCTTACCTCGGACCGAGAAACGGCTTACACTTCAAGAGAATTTGAAGAATTTCTACAGCGGCAAGGGATTCAGCATGTAAAAACGGCTGTAAGGACACCCCGCGCGAATGGACAAGCGGAAAGGGTGAATAAAACGATTTTAAACTCACTGAAATGTTCTGCCAAGCATAACGAGTGGGACGACGTACTACCGATACTGCAGTGGAGTATAAATCCCAGTCTAACGCAACCACGAAAATGTCACCCAATGAGATTGTTTTTAGTTTCAATCCAAGGGAAGTAACTCAAAACAGAATAATACAGGCTCTACATGATGAAGCAATTCCGGAGGGAACTCCAGAAAAATTACAGGAGGCGGCAATTAACATTGCAACAGCGCAACGGGTTTGGAAGGCGAGATTTGACCAAAAACATCGTCCGCCTCACCAGTTCAATGAAGGCGATTTGGTGGTCATAGACTACGTTCCGCAAGCGACTGGCACATCGCACAAACTCGACCCACGGTACAAGGGACCATATATCGTTAGCAAAGTTCTGAACCATGATCGATACATAGTCGAGGACTTACCAGATAAACCGAGAACTCAAAAGAAATACAGCAATGTCCTCTCGAGCGATCACATGAAGCCTTGGTGCCACGTCGAACCTAACCTGGAATGGGAAACGGAGATGACCGAGTCCTCAGGAGAAGACGAAGAGTCAGGAAAGGCCGAGCTGTCAGAGAACGTTGGCAACCCGGGAAGACGCAAATGAGCAGTAGGCAACGAAGCGGCGTGTAGTGCGGACCATTTGGACATTATAAAACTGTTGTAAATTGTTTAGCTTGAAAAGTAATGATAATAATAAAATAAAGTGATGGACTATCTTGACAATTTGGGTTTTTTATGAATGTTTTGTGATTACATTTGGGTTTTTTATAAATGTTTTGTGATTACGTTTGGGTTTTTTTGGGTTAGTTTTGTTTATTTTTTATTTTGATGAATTGTGTGGGGTTATTTTGACTAGGTGTTTTCTGTCTAGGTGTTTTCTGTCTGGTATGGTCTTTCCCGTGTAGGTACTGTTTTTTTAGAATGGCTACCCAATAAACGTTTTTCGTCCGATGCCAAGCGGAACTCATCAGTTGGGCTTTTTAGGTCATAAAGTAGGAGGGTGAACTGATAGAAGAAAGTTTTCGTTAAGGTTTTTGTTATGTTTATTGATTTACTAAATTACTTAGTTTTCCATCGTTAAGGTTTTTTTATGTTTATTGATTTACTAATTTACTTAGTTAAAAGAAGTAGTGGTTTTTGTTATGTTTATTAATTTTCTTAGTTAAGGAAGTTGTGTTTTAATGTTGATTTTACACGTTACTTAATGTGGTTTTATAGTTTGCTTAGGTTATTGATGTTGTGTGGGAGAAAAATATATATCTTTTGTTTGTTGGATCATCCTGTGTGGTGGTAAAGTGCATATGATGTATAGGGGAAGAAGAGAGGGTAAAAAGGAAACCAGAAAACTTTCAATAAGTTTGGTGATAAAGAAGGAAATCGTTACGTTGTTAGTATATAAGAAGTGCTTGTGACAATTGGTAAGCAACGAGTGTTGGACAGGGGAGTTGTACTAGCGGCTTCTATAAGTGGAGATTTATTAAAAGCTGCGTAAATTTCAAAGTTTTCTACTGTGTAAGTATAAAAAGTAGCACGTATCGGTTTTTTGTTTATTAACCAGGAAAAATGGCATGTTTCGGATTTTATGAGTGAACAGAGGTGGTGTATCATATAACTTGGTTATATATGGAAAGATTTTTGTTTTTAAATTCCAGGAAAAAATAATAATAGTATGTATCTGGTTTGTGAGTGAACAGAGGTGGTGTTTTTATAAAACTTGGTTGTATATGGAAAGATTTTAAGAATATGTTTTTAAGAATATGTTAATGAATCAATTGGGTAGGATTCTTTTGTTAGTAAACAGACCGAGTAGGAATTGTTTATGGGTTATGTTTTGTACCCTTGATAATATGTTCAATAAATTAATTTTAATATGTTTACAGGATAAATCGTGTGTCAACCGTGCATATTTTACTCAAGGGGTCAGTATGGAAGAAATTGTGAGTATCCATTGGTGGAAGACCGATTTTTTAGTAGTATTCTTTATGTAATATTATTTAGTATTCTTTATGTATATTTGGTAGCAATGGTTTATAATATTGTTAATATAACGAGTGATATTCAGGACAATAAAAATTTTTTTGCAGGGATTATGTTATAGAAGGACCAATGGTAGCATTCATTGTATACTTTATGTATATTTGGTAGCAATGGTTTATAATATTGTTAATATAACAAGTGATATTCAGGACAATAAAAATTTTTGTAGGGATTATGTTATAGAGGGACCAATGGTAGCATTCATTGTATATATTGTATGTAGCGGAGTTTTTACTATGCCTTTATTCATTGTATCTAACGAATTCCTGTAACTCTGTTTTTGTTTCAGAAGGACTATATCTGCTTCCATGTCACCAATGAGAGAATACACCTGCTCGGAGATTCTGTGGTCTTGTATGGCTGCAGTGCCTCCCGGGGTGCGGAGGCGGTATGCGTGCTCGGGGCTGACACGTGCTGGGTGCGGGGGATACATCCCCTGCACGAGTCGCCTCTTCTGATATTGCAGCGGCACTGCAGGACGGAGTTGCCCAACAGCCGGTACGAGCACGTTTTATCTCGGATCGGCCACATCTGCCCCTCGGCGCCCGGTGCGGAGTTAGGGCCATCTTATTATCACGGTGAGCCACACGATGATCCCGCCGGCACTGGTGAGTCGTTATCACGCTATCTGATAAGCCACCTGGCTGCCGTAGAGGACAGTTCACCAGACTCTGGACATGGCGATCCGGATGAGGGAGCCAGCAATGGCGAATAGAGCCGAATGGGACTGACCATTGGCACAGGTAATTTCGTCGATTGGGTTGAAAGTGTGTTCTAATAAAAATGGTACTGACCTGTTTTTTATTTTCAGGGCAAAAGTGGTGCGGATGGCAATCAAGGGTTTTGTATCATCAAATGATTGATGGAGTCGGAGGAAAAACTTTTTTGGAAGAAACATTTTTGCCTTATAAGAAGTAGAATTTTACTTTTTAATGTAGGATAGTGAATGTTTTTTTAGTGGAGTAATTTAAAGATGTAATTATTATGGAGTAATTTTAAGTTTTATGAAATGGAGTAATTTTTCAAAAATGTAATTATCAGGAATGTAATCCTAGTTTTGAAAATATGGATTTAATTGTTTCTTTTATTTTATTTTATTTTATTTTGGTTTTTTTATTGGATAACCAGAAAAATTGAAAACCATTTTTGTTGTTACATTATGGAGAATAAATTTGATTTTATGAGTCTATCGATTTTTTCAAGAATTTTTTTACTTTTTGGTGACTTGTATTTGAGGTTTTTTTGGAGGGTGAGTATTATTCAAGAAGGAGGATTTTTCCAATAAGGAAAAAAGGAAAAACCGTGACCGGGAGTGATTAAGTAAGTATGAACCGTCTCGGGCAGAGCGTTAATTCGAACTGATGGCCAAAAAGTTTGTGCAGTGTTTGGGAGGCTAGCATGCAGCACTTCTGGTGAAGGCAGCCTGATGTGTGAGTGTTTTAGTTGGTGAGAGTATTTTGTTTGGTGTAGGTATTTTGAGTAGTGTGTTTTTAGTTAGTGTGAGTAATTTTGAGTAATGTGTTAGAGCGTGTGTGGGATGCGGTTTTAGTGTGATGGAGGAACCAACTAGCTGTTTATTATCTTAAAAAGAGTGGTGTTAAGGAGGCTATAGCCGTTTTTTGCATATGGTCTTTTTTGAACCTAAGTTATATTAGCAGCCCTACTAATTTATACTATAATGGATACTTTTAAGATAATGAGTGGTTTTTTTAGTCCGATCGACGCTGAGGTCAGTCAGCCCTTACACCTTGGGCACTTCATTATATTGTCTTTTCATATAACTTAGCGCTCAGAGATGAATTCGGCAATAACTTGTCCTGTGCGTCGGTTAAGTCGCATTGAGCCATGACAGTATAGTACCGTTAAAGACACACGTGTTTTAAGAAGACAAAATACTTTTGCAATTATTTTAAACTGTTGGGAAACAAGAATCCCACATTGGTGACCCCGACGTGATAAACTGTTTCACAGTTTACATTTATCCGTCATATTTTCACGCATCAAACAAATAAAATCGATTTCCATTTTTGTAACAACTAATGTTGAGAACACCACCCAAATCTTCAACAGACATGGGATTGACGACTCCGGAGAAAATCAGTAACGCAGGGGATCAAACTCAGTCAGAAAACGCATCAAATTTATATCAGAAAACGCATCTGGATCCAATAAATTCGGGTCGACAATAGCACCACAAGAAAATCTTGCACAGGACATCGTATACGCAGTAAACCTGCAACTTCCACAATTCAACGCAGACTCGCCTGATCTTTGGTTCGCAATTGCAGAAGCGGATTTTGCCGCAAATCGCATAACAAGTGATGCACATAAATACGTGCAACTTCTAAAGGCTTTACCGTTCCACGTTGCAATACAACTCCAGGATGTAGTAAATTCACCACCTGAAAAAGATAAGTATTCATCACTAAAAGACACCATTTTCAAACGATTCTGCATGTCGCGAAAAAAACAATTACAGGCATTGCTGAATGAAAGAGTCGTGGGCGACAAAAAGCCATCGCAACTCTTACGAGAAATGCGAACGCTTGCAAAAGGGTCGGTAACAGAGGAGGTTCTACACCAACTTTGGTCTGAACGCTTGCCTCACAAGATTCGTCCGCTGCTGATAATTTCAGAAGGTCTTAGTCTCAATGCTCTTGCGGTTTTTTGTTTTTTGTTTATTAACCAGGAAAAATGGCATGTTTCGGATTTTATGAGTGAACAGAGGTGGTGTATCATATAACTTGGTTATATATGGAAAGATTTTTGTTTTTAAATTCCAGGAAAAAAATAATAATAGTATGTTTCTGGTTTGTGAGTGAACAGAGGTGGTGTTTTTATAAAACTTGGTTGTATATGGAAAGATTTTAAGAATATGTTTTTAAGAATATGTTAATGAATCAATTGGGTAGGATTCTTTTGTTAGTAAACAGACCGAGTAGGAATTGTTTATGGGTTATGTTTTGTACCCTTGATAATATGTTCAATAAATTAATTTTAATATGTTTACAGGATAAATCGTGTGTCAACCGTGCATATTTTACTCAAGGGGTCAGTATGGAAGAAATTGTGAGTATCCATTGGTGGAAGACCGATTTTTTAGTAGTATTCTTTATGTAATATTATTTAGTATTCTTTATGTATATTTGGTAGCAATGGTTTATAATATTGTTAATATAACGAGTGATATTCAGGACAATAAAAATTTTTTTGCAGGGATTATGTTATAGAAGGACCAATGGTAGCATTCATTGTATACTTTATGTATACTTGGTAGCAATGGTTTATAATATTGTTAATATAACAAGTGATATTCAGGACAATAAAAATTTTTGTAGGGATTATGTTATAGAGGGACCAATGGTAGCATTCATTGTATATATTGTATGTAGCGGAGTTTTTACTATGCCTTTATTCATTGTATCTAACGAATTCCTGTAACTCTGTTTTTGTTTCAGAAGGACTATATCTGCTTCCATGTCACCAATGAGAGAATACACCTGCTCGGAGATTCTGTGGTCTTGTATGGCTGCAGTGCCTCCCGGGGTGCGGAGGCGGTATGCGTGCTCGGGGCTGACACGTGCTGGGTGCGGGGGATACATCCCCTGCACGAGTCGCCTCTTCTGATATTGCAGCGGCACTGCAGGACGGAGTTGCCCAACAGCCGGTACGAGCACGTTTTATCTCGGATCGGCCACATCTGCCCCTCGGCGCCCGGTGCGGAGTTAGGGCCATCTTATTATCACGGTGAGCCACACGATGATCCCGCCGGCACTGGTGAGTCGTTATCACGCTATCTGATAAGCCACCTGGCTGCCGTAGAGGACAGTTCACCAGACTCTGGACATGGCGATCCGGATGAGGGAGCCAGCAATGGCGAATAGAGCCGAATGGGACTGACCATTGGCACAGGTAATTTCGTCGATTGGGTTGAAAGTGTGTTCTAATAAAAATGGTACTGACCTGTTTTTTATTTTCAGGGCAAAAGTGGTGCGGATGGCAATCAAGGGTTTTGTATCATCAAATGATTGATGGAGTCGGAGGAAAAACTTTTTTGGAAGAAACATTTTTGCCTTATAAGAAGTAGAATTTTACTTTTTAATGTAGGATAGTGAATGTTTTTTTAGTGGAGTAATTTAAAGATGTAATTATTATGGAGTAATTTTAAGTTTTATGAAATGGAGTAATTTTTCAAAAATGTAATTATCAGGAATGTAATCCTAGTTTTGAAAATATGGATTTAATTGTTTCTTTTATTTTATTTTATTTTATTTTGGTTTTTTATTGGATAACCAGAAAAATTGAAAACCATTTTTGTTGTTACATTATGGAGAATAAATTTGATTTTATGAGTCTATCGATTTTTTCAAGAATTTTTTTACTTTTTGGTGACTTGTATTTGAGGTTTTTTTGGAGGGTGAGTATTATTCAAGAAGGAGGATTTTTCCAATAAGGAAAAAAGGAAAAACCGTGACCGGGAGTGATTAAGTAAGTATGAACCGTCTCGGGCAGAGCGTTAATTCGAACTGATGGCCAAAAAGTTTGTGCAGTGTTTGGGAGGCTAGCATGCAGCACTTCTGGTGAAGGCAGCCTGATGTGTGAGTGTTTTAGTTGGTGAGAGTATTTTGTTTGGTGTAGGTATTTTGAGTAGTGTGTTTTTAGTTAGTGTGAGTAATTTTGAGTAATGTGTTAGAGCGTGTGTGGGATGCGGTTTTAGTGTGATGGAGGAACCAACTAGCTGTTTATTATCTTAAAAAGAGTGGTGTTAAGGAGGCTATAGCCGTTTTTTGCATATGGTATTTTTTGAACCTAAGTTATATTAGCAGCCCTACTAATTTATACTATAATGGATACTTTTAAGATAATGAGTGGTTTTTTTAGTCCGATCGACGCTGAGGTCAGTCAGCCCTTACACCTTGGGCACTTCATTATATTGTCTTTTCATATAACTTAGCGCTCAGAGATGAATTCGGCAATAACTTGTCCTGTGCGTCGGTTAAGTGGCATTGAGCCATGACAGTATAGTACCGTTAAAGACACACGTGTTTTAAGAAGACAAAATACTTTTGCAATTATTTTAAACTGTTGGGAAACAAGAATCCCACATTGGTGACCCCGACGTGATAAACTGTTTCACAGTTTACATTTATCCGTCATATTTTCACGCATCAAACAAATAAAATCGATTTCCATTTTTGTAACAACTAATGTTGAGAACACCACCCAAATCTTCAACAGACATGGGATTGACGACTCCGGAGAAAATCAGTAACGCAGGGGATCAAACTCAGTCAGATTCTTTCAAATTTATATCAGAAAACGCATCTGGATCCAATAAATTCGGGTCGACAATAGCACCACAAGAAAATCTTGCACAGGACATCGTATACGCAGTAAACCTGCAACTTCCACAATTCAACGCAGACTCGCCTGATCTTTGGTTCGCAATTGCAGAAGCGGATTTTGCCGCAAATCGCATAACAAGTGATGCACATAAATACGTGCAACTTCTAAAGGCTTTACCGTTCCACGTTGCAATACAACTCCAGGATGTAGTAAATTCACCACCTGAAAAAGATAAGTATTCATCACTAAAAGACACCATTTTCAAACGATTCTCCATGTCGCGAAAAAAACAATTACAGGCATTGCTGAATGAAAGAGTCGTGGGCGACAAAAAGCCATCGCAACTCTTACGAGAAATGCGAACGCTTGCAAAAGGGTCGGTAACAGAGGAGGTTCTACACCAACTTTGGTCTGAACGCTTGCCTCACAAGATTCGTCCGCTGCTGATAATTTCAGAAGGTCTTAGTCTCAACGCTCTTGCGGTTTTTTGTTTTTTGTTTATTAACCAGGAAAAATGGCATGTTTCGGATTTTATGAGTGAACAGAGGTGGTGTATCATATAACTTGGTTATATATGGAAAGATTTTTGTTTTTAAATTCCAGGAAAAAAATAATAATAGTATGTTTCTGGTTTGTGAGTGAACAGAGGTGGTGTTTTTATAAAACTTGGTTGTATATGGAAAGATTTTAAGAATATGTTTTTAAGAATATGTTAATGAATCAATTGGGTAGGATTCTTTTGTTAGTAAACAGACCGAGTAGGAATTGTTCATGGGTTATGTTTTGTACCCTTGATAATATGTTCAATAAATTAATTTTAATATGTTTACAGGATAAATCGTGTGTCAACCGTGCATATTTTACTCAAGGGGTCAGTATGGAAGAAATTGTGAGTATCCATTGGTGGAAGACCGATTTTTTAGTAGTATTCTTTATGTAATATTATTTAGTATTCTTTATGTATATTTGGTAGCAATGGTTTATAATATTGTTAATATAACGAGTGATATTCAGGACAATAAAAATTTTTTTGCAGGGATTATGTTATAGAAGGACCAATGGTAGCATTCATTGTATACTTTATGAATACTTGGTAGCAATGGTTTATAATATTGTTAATATAACAAGTGATATTCAGAACAATAAAAATTTTTGTAGGGATTATGTTATAGAGGGACCAATGGTAGCATTCATTGTATATATTGTATGTAGCGGAGTTTTTACTATGCCTTTATTCATTGTATCTAACGAATTCCTGTAACTCTGTTTTTGTTTCAGAAGGACTATATCTGCTTCCATGTCACCAATGAGAGAATACACCTGCTCGGAGATTCTGTGGTCTTGTATGGCTGCAGTGCCTCCCAGGGTGCGGAGGCGGTATGCGTGCTCGGGGCTGACACGTGCTGGGTGCGGGGGATACATCCCCTGCACGAGTCGCCTCTTCTGATATTGCAGCGGCACTGCAGGACGGAGTTGCCCAACAGCCGGTACGAGCACGTTTTATCTCGGATCGGCCACATCTGCCCCTCGGCGCCCGGTGCGGAGTTAGGGCCATCTTATTATCACGGTGAGCCACACGATGATCCCGCCGGCACTGGTGAGTCGTTATCACGCTATCTGATAAGCCACCTGGCTGCCGTAGAGGACAGTTCACCAGACTCTGGACATGGCGATCCGGATGAGGGAGCCAGCAATGGCGAATAGAGCCGAATGGGACTGACCATTGGCACAGGTAATTTCGTCGATTGGGTTGAAAGTGTGTTCTAATAAAAATGGTACTGACCTGTTTTTTATTTTCAGGGCAAAAGTGGTGCGGATGGCAATCAAGGGTTTTGTATCATCAAATGATTGATGGAGTCGGAGGAAAAACTTTTTTGGAAGAAACATTTTTGCCTTATAAGAAGTAGAATTTTACTTTTTAATGTAGGATAGTGAATGTTTTTTTAGTGGAGTAATTTAAAGATGTAATTATTATGGAGTAATTTTAAGTTTTATGAAATGGAGTAATTTTTCAAAATTGTAATTATCAGGAATGTAATCCTAGTTTTGAAAATATGGATTTAATTGTTTCTTTTATTTTATTTTATTTTATTTTGGTTTTTTATTGGATAACCAGAAAAATTGAAAACCATTTTTGTTGTTACATTATGGAGAATAAATTTGATTTTATGAGTCTATCGATTTTTTCAAGAATTTTTTTACTTTTTGGTGACTTGTATTTGAGGTTTTTTTGGAGGGTGAGTATTATTCAAGAAGGAGGATTTTTCCAATAAGGAAAAAAGGAAAAACCGTGACCGGGAGTGATTAAGTAAGTATGAACCGTCTCGGGCAGAGCGTTAATTCGAACTGATGGCCAAAAAGTTTGTGCAGTGTTTGGGAGGCTAGCATGCAGCACTTCTGGTGAAGGCAGCCTGATGTGTGAGTGTTTTAGTTGGTGAGAGTATTTTGTTTGGTGTAGGTATTTTGAGTAGTGTGTTTTTAGTTAGTGTGAGTAATTTTGAGTAATGTGTTAGAGCGTGTGTGGGATGCGGTTTTAGTGTGATGGAGGAACCAACTAGCTGTTTATTATCTTAAAAAGAGTGGTGTTAAGGAGGCTATAGCCGTTTTTTGCATATGGTCTTTTTTGAACCTAAGTTATATTAGCAGCCCTACTAATTTATACTATAATGGATACTTTTAAGATAATGAGTGGTTTTTTTAGTCCGATCGACGCTGAGGTCAGTCAGCCCTTACACCTTGGGCACTTCATTATATTGTCTTTTCATATAACTTAGCGCTCAGAGATGAATTCGGCAATAACTTGTCCTGTGCGTCGGTTAAGTCGCATTGAGCCATGACAGTATAGTACCGTTAAAGACACACGTGTTTTAAGAAGACAAAATACTTTTGCAATTATTTTAAACTGTTGGGAAACAAGAATCCCACATTGGTGACCCCGACGTGATAAACTGTTTCACAGTTTACATTTATCCGTCATATTTTCACGCATCAAACAAATAAAATCGATTTCCATTTTTGTAACAACTAATGTTGAGAACACCACCCAAATCTTCAACAGACATGGGATTGACGACTCCGGAGAAAATCAGTAACGCAGGGGATCAAACTCAGTCAGAAAACGCATCAAATTTATATCAGAAAACGCATCTGGATCCAATAAATTCGGGTCGACAATAGCACCACAAGAAAATCTTGCACAGGACATCGTATACGCAGTAAACCTGCAACTTCCACAATTCAACGCAGACTCGCCTGATCTTTGGTTCGCAATTGCAGAAGCGGATTTTGCCGCAAATCGCATAACAAGTGATGCACATAAATACGTGCAACTTCTAAAGGCTTTACCGTTCCACGTTGCAATACAACTCCAGGATGGTGTAAATTCACCACCTGAAAAAGATAAGTATTCATCACTAAAAGACACCATTTTCAAACGATTCTCCATGTCGCGAAAAAAACAATTACAGGCATTGCTGAATGAAAGAGTCGTGGGCGACAAAAAGCCATCGCAACTCTTACGAGAAATGCGAACGCTTGCAAAAGGGTCGGTAACAGAGGAGGTTCTACACCAACTTTGGTCTGAACGCTTGCCTCACAAGATTCGTCCGCTGCTGATAATTTCAGAAGGTCTTAGTCTCAACGCTCTTGCAGAAATGGCAGATCGGATCATCGATTCCATGGACTTACTCCCTGTCATGTCCATCCAAAATAAGGAAGCATACAATAACAACATCAAACAAACAAGCAGTCCAAAGAAAAATTCATCAATAGAACGTCAACTCTCAGAAATTAACCTCACTTTAACAAGCCACCAAAACAACTTTCTTAACCTCCAGGCAAATCAACAGGTAACAACCAAACAACTATATGAGATACAGACACAGCTACAGCAACAACAAAAGCTCATTAATCATCTACAACAAAAAACTCAAGAGTCGAATACTAATCGATCAAGACCAAGATCAATTACGCCAAATCGTAAAGGTATCTGTTTCTATCTCGGCACTGCACACAGCCGTGCAACTTTAAACCAAATCAGGGAAACTAAATTTGCTGTCAAGAATTGGGGCAGCTGCTGACAGCAATAATTACTCATCATTGCCCAAAGAACTACGTCTTCACATACATGATAAAAACACAAATTTAAAATTCTTAGTAGATTCCGGTTCAGTAGTTTCCATCATTCCATATTCATTTCTCAAGAACAAAGGGGAAAAAGATTCTCTCACTCTCTATGCAGCAAACTTCTCAAAAATATAAACATTTGGTACTAAAACGATAGAACTGGATTTGAACCTGCGCAGAACTTTTTCCTGGCCTTTTATCGTAGCTGACATTTAAACAGCAATAATCGGTGCCGACTTTTTGATTCATTTTAATCTTCTGGTGGATTTAAAAAACCAAAGGCTCATTGACCCGCTAA
This sequence comes from Conops quadrifasciatus, assembly GCA_949752815.1. Taxonomy (NCBI): domain Eukaryota; kingdom Metazoa; phylum Arthropoda; class Insecta; order Diptera; family Conopidae; genus Conops; species Conops quadrifasciatus. The sequence continues at coordinate 20,071,322 of OX457079.1, forward strand.
CAAATTTATCAACAAAAGGACGAACATGCGGCACGCATACATTTAATATCTCAACACTCAGCGATAACCTTCCAGCACAATACAAGGGACTTCTAAACCAATACATCGAAGTCACTAAACCTTTTCTGAAACCAAACCTTACAAATATCTTATATGCACATCACATCATAACAAAAGGCCCTCCTGTCACCGCCCGAGCTCGGAAGCTTGCTGGTGAAAAGGCGATCGCAGCAAAATCCCAAATTTCAGAGATGCTAAACAATGGAACCATCAGACCTTCCAGCAGTCCGTATGCCAGTCCTATACATATGACAAGAAAAAAGAATAATGGCTGGAGATTATGCGGCGATTATCGCCAATTAAACGCGATAACCGAACCTGACATGTATGCACCACCACTAGTGCAAGATCTCTTTCCTCGTTTAACAGGCACATGTATTTACACTAAACTGGATCTAGTCAAAGCCTACAATCAAATACCCATGTCTCCTGACGATATTAAGAAAACTGCAATAATAACCCCATGGGGACTTTTCGAATACCTAGTCATGCCTTTTGGACTCAAAAATGCCACTCAAACATTTCAAAGATTTATGAACACAATTTTTCAAGACTTGGATTTCATTTTTGTGTTCATAGATGATATTCTCATCTCATCTCCAGATGAAGAAACACACATTAAACACATCAACATAGTACTAAAGAGATTGCAGGAACATTCCCTCAGTGTTAACATAGATAAATGCGAATTTGGCAAATCTAAGATTGATTTTTTGGGTTTCCACATAAACTCAACCGGATACACTCCAACCAACGATCGCGTGAATGCAATCCTAGAATACAAAAAACCTGACACCATCGTAGAACTCAGACGTTTCATTGGCATCACCAACTACTACCGCAGAAGTATTCCTCAGATCGCACACTCTCAATTACCTTTGAACAGTTATCTAAAACACTCAAAGAAAAACGACAAAACAAAGATACTTTGGACTCAGGAATCAAACAAGGCATTCAGCGAATGCAAACAAAAAATAGCAAACGTTACTCTATTAGCTTTTCCATCTTCATAGGCTAAAATGGCTCTCACAACTGATGCTTCTTCATCAGCTATTGGTGCAAAACTAGAACAATACATTGATAATATTTGGCAACTGTTAGGATTTTTCTCACGAAAACTTAGCCCGACTGAACAATGCTACAGCACTTACGATCGAGAGCTACTCGCTATATTTTCTGCTATTAAATTCTTTGAATATCTCTTAGACTGCCGCCATTTCTCAATCAGAACAGACCATAAACCCTTAATTTATGCGTTCAAACAAAAACTGGATAAAGCATCAGAACGCCAGATAAGGCAATTGGACTATATTTCTCAATACTCAACAAACATCGTATATGTAAAAGGCGAAGACAACACTGTCGCGGATGCACTTTCGCGCATTAACATGATCAACATGCCTACTTCACTCGACTCCAAAACAATTCACGACGCACAGCTGATCGACGAAGAGCTACAGGAATTAACCCAAAACTCCACGTCTCTAAAATTACACAAATTGGAGATTGAACCGAATGTAAAAATTTTCTGTGATATCCACGAAGGAAAAATTAGGCCTTACATACTAGAGCTGTGCACAAGCCGTTTGAAAACCACTTTCAAAACACACAACGTTTTATCAGTAAAAATTGATAAAACATTTCAGATTTTCACTCATAGCTTGTTGCTTGTGCTCTGCTGGAAACAAAAACAAAATTGTCAGACGAAAATGACACAACAGTTTTAATGCCAACAATTGCTAAATAGATATAAGAGAGGATACACACACGGAATGCACATACATATTAAATACATACATACGTTCAGCCGTCTCATAGGCTTTTAGTTAGAAAAAAAGCATTGCGTGCCTCTCCCTTTTTTTCGTTTCTTTTTTTTTTCGTTTTTCTCGAAAATGTGGCAGAACATTTTTTCATTGTTTTCAATCGTTGTTCGGGGCCACAATTTGTGGACCATTTACAACAAAAACGAAGTAAGAAAAAGACGATAATTACATGGAAAAATAGATAAGAATGGTTTTTGAGTTTGGGCGGAGGGAAAGAGGGGATGTTTTTTCTTCGTAATTTCTTAATTAGTTTTCAGACGCTTCTGGTGATAACAAAGCACCATCGACGGAGTGGCGAGCGGCGCAAATGCTTGCCTTTCGTTCCTTTCGAGTTCGAGCGGAGGGAAAGAGGGTGAGTTGTTTGCGTTTCTTTCGTTCCTTTGGAGATTAAGCGGAAGGAACGAGAGAGAAATGCATCAACATTAAAACAGCAACTGAAAATTTTCGAACAAGCTGTAAAAATGAATGTCGGTCGGGTAAAGGCACCACAGCAGTTGCTGTTTATTGCGATTTTCATACGGCAGTCACAAAACAGCAGTCGTGCCGATTTGTGCCTAGCTGCCTTCAAAACGGCTCGCGCACAGCTCTATTACATACCAACATCACTACGGCACACAGCTTTCAACATCATTCACAACAGAGCGCACCCCAGTGGTAGAAGCACGTCAAAACAACTTAAAGACAAATTTATTTGGCCTGGAATACGTAAAGACGCTTTACGGTGGTCACGCGAGTGCATCGCTTGTCAAAGAGCAAAAATTCAACGACACAATAAAATTGAACCAAATCACATTAACGTTCCAAGCACGAGATTTGCTCATCTTCATATTGACATAATTTTCTTACCAAATGTTCGTGGTTATCAGTACTGTTTAACCATGGTAGATCGCTTCACCAGATGGCCAGCAGCTGTTGCCATCAAAGACATGACCGCTGACACCGTGGCAACAACTCTTTTTAACAACTGGATTTGTCACTATGGCACACCAATCACAATCACCAGCGACCAAGGTATGCAATTTGAGTCAGCTCTATTTAAAGCTCTAGTTAAGCTTGTAGGCGCCACAAAAACCAGAACAACTCCATACCATCCGCAATCAAACGGTATGGTGTAGCGTATGCACAGAACACTAAAAGCTGCTCTAATGTGCTCGCCGAAGCCGTGACTGGACATTTTACCAACAATTCTCCTCGGACTCAGAACCTCTTTTAAAGAAGATCTACAAGCAACACCTGCTGAAATGTTATATGGAACTTGCCTCAGAATTCCCGGAGAATTTTTTATTTCAACTAATTTTACACCGGATCCACAAATTTTTATAGAAAAACACGGAGAGTACATGAAAGGAATTCGTCCAACTCCAACAGCTCACCATTCAAAGGGAAAAATTTTTATTCTAAAAGACATTCATACGTGCTCACATGTTTGGCTTCGCTGCGACCATGTCAGGGCACCACTGGAACCTCCCTATCAAGGTCCGTACAAAATTATCGACCGATTATCGGACAGGTTATACAAAGTAAACGTGGACGGTGAGGAAAAAACCATGTCGATAGAAAGATTAAAACCTTGCTACATCAGCAAGAATGACAAAGATTTTCCGGAGCAACCTACATCAGAAATTAAACCAGAGCAACCACATCATTGGGAATCTGCTGTACAAAAACCGAAGAGAACGTACTCTAAAAACGTAACATTCAGCACTCCGGCTGAAAGTCACTCAGGGGGGAGTACTGTGGCGGACCCGCACAGGTGGCAACATTAGTAAAATATTTCCATTCCACAAATTAGCGACAGTGGCGACATCTCATTGTTAAATTCATGCATGCTTCATTTCTAGATTACTACTTGTTATCTCTTACTTGTTGACAGAAAGCGAATAAAGACACACGTGTTTTAAGAAGACAAAATACTTTTGCAATTATTTTAAACTGTTGGGAAACAAGAATCCCACATTTGTGGCGGACCCGCACAGGTGGCAACATTAGTAAAATATTTCCATTCCACAAATTAGCGACAGTGGCGACATCTCATTGTCAAATTCATGCATGCTTCATTTATCGTCTCGTTGCCCTTCAAAGAAGGTTTCCCCTCGCAAATCCAATTAGGAAACTCGCGAGAAATTGCACTAAAACAATTTCTTTGAAATGAAACAAGGCTTTTGAAAACCCCGACCTTTAAAGACATGTATGACTCCGTGATCCGAGAATATTCAAAATTAAACCATATGACCTCGGTCATGCAATCTGATTTATTGTCCGGATCAAACACCTACTATTTACCTCATCATGCTGTTCTCAAGCCAGAGAGTAGCTCTACCAAGGTGCGAGTTGTTTTTAATGCCTCTTGCCCAACTTCCAACGGCTCCAGAGTCAATGACATCCTCTACCCCGGTCCTGCGCTTCAAGCGGACTTAACATTTCTCTTCCTCAAATGGCGTCTGTACAAATACGTTTTCAATGGAGATACTGAGAAAATGTACCGCTAGATTATGGTAGATCCAAAGCATTCATGCTATCAGCGAATTCTTTTTCGATCTTCTCCAGGAGGAGAAGTGCAAGATTTCGAACTTAACACTGTCACGTTCGGAGTGAATTGTGCCCCATATCTCGCAATACGCACACTTCATCGACTGGCTAACGATGTTGAAAAGGAATTTCCTCTCGCTGCATCCGTTCTTAGGAATTCGATGTATGTCGACGATGCTTTGTGTGGCTCACATGACATCGATACGGCACTTCGTACTCGACACGAGTTGACCTCCGCTCTCAATTCAGCAGGTTTTATTCTGCGAAAATGGACAGCCAACCATCCGAAACTTCTAGTTGGTATCCTCCCGAAAGATCTCCTAAACAAAGATTTTCTCGAACTCGAAGATGCCAGCACCGCTAAAACTCTTGGCATCCGATGGAATGCAAAAACTGATTATTTCAACATCGAATCAAAGCCGTTTGAAATTTTGCCCTCTTACACCAAACGAGAAATGTTATCCCTTATTGCAAGACTATTTGATCCTGCTGGATGGCTTGCTCCAGTCATTATCATTGCGAAATCTCTCATGCAAAAGGTTGGGCTGGACGGCATCGGCTGGGACGACCCCTTAACCCCTCAAACCCTCCAGCACTGGTTGAATTTCGTTCAATGTTACCCGCAAATTAACTCATTGAAAATCCCACGATGGATTAATTTCACTCCCTCTAATAGAGTAGAGATTCATGCGTTTTGCGATGCTTCGGAAAAGGCATACGCTAGTGTTGTCTATGTACGCATTCACAATATTGATCAAATTCTAACCTCTCTACTCTATGCGAAAACTAGAGTTGCCCCCATTAAAACACTTTCGATACCTCGACTTGAACTATGTGGTGCTGACCTCTTAGCCGACATGCTCCAAGCTGTCCTCCCTTATCTCGATTTTCCACAATACGATCTCTATTATTGGACTGATTCGACAATCGTACTTGCCTGGCTAAAAAGACCTCCGTGTACATGGACTACCTTCGTAGCCAATCGTGTCGACAAGATCGTTGAAATCGCGCACTTCACCCACTGGTTTCATGTCGAGTCTCACCACAACCCAGCGGACTTAGGCAGTCGAGGCATGTACCCACTTGAGTTATCTCACACCCCACTACGGTGGCAAGGTCCCGAATGGTTGCTTCAAGAAAAGAAGCATTGGCCCCACTCTTAAACCCCAAACTCCTTCGAAACAGAACTGGAAGCGAAACCAGTTAAATCGAACTTTGCTTATTTCCATCAGCACGAAGACATACTAGAAAGATTTTCTTCTTTCTCTCGAGCGCTTCGCGTATTATCATATGTCTATCGTTTTCTCCATCACACTCACCCCAAATACCGCTGTTCCTTTCAACGAACTGACAAAATGAAAGTTCTGCTCGGAAGTTTGAGCAGAAAAAAAAATCCCTGGAATTATAGAGGCCATAGACTGCACCCACATTTCTATCAACGCGCCGAAAGTGAATAAAGAATGTTATTTTGATAGAAAAGAAAATTACAGCGTGGTGTTACAAGCTGTTGTTGATGCTGATAAAAAATTTCTCGACATCAATTGCGGACAGCCAGGGTCTCTTCATGACAGCAGAGTTTTAAGAAGATCTGAGTTATTCAGGAAAGCAAAAGCAAACTAGGCAGAACTGTTTCCGAATTCAACTTTTATTATCGGAGACTCTGCATATTTTCCGACGAACTGGTTAGTGCCACCCTTTAAGGACTATGGGAATCTGACAGGTTCTCAACGAAGGTTTAATTATATTCATTCATACATACATATGTATATATTCATTCATACATGCTGCTACAAATCGCCGTGAAGTTTTGTTTAATTTCTTAATAGAAAACAACTTATTATAAATTTGTTTACATTAGAGTTTAAAAAAGCACTTGGTTTTCATTAATTAAATTCATTTATTTATTGTCTTTTGCTTGTACTGTTACTTAATAAATAAATATAGTTTACACTCATAAATATCGTGTAGCAAAGGAAGTGTTTGCCAAGGAAGTGAGAGTTAACTAATGGAACTGCTGCGCCTATGCCCATGTTGATTGTGGGCACATGCGAAATAATTGGCTGCTTTCCAAATATTTCGTCCATCTGCGCCAGGTACGAAGCTATGCAAGGAGCAGCTCCTGTTTTACGGGTGTTGTCCTTTGCCGTCTTGTAGGCGTGCAGAAGCGTCCTCATTTTCCCCTCTAATGTAGTTTCAGTAATTCCAGTGGCCTGTGTTAACTCAAAATTAAAATTGATATAAAGTCGCACTTGTTAAAACTTACATCAAATCCTGGCTTACCATGTCCTCCAAGACGTTGGAATATGCATATTTTTTTTCTGGTGTGCTTGAACTCGTGAGCCCTGGCTGCGTAGCAATTTAAGAATAGGAGCGTTTGGCTCCGTGACCAAATTATATATATAATTATTATATATAATTTTATTAAATTTAAAATAGATAAAAGAAATAATGACATACATACCTTTTCTCCATTTTTCCGTTTTGACGTTTAGAGATGTGTTTTTTTCCGATAGCTTTTCGAATAAAATAAATGCGTAGACTTGGTCGCACTTTGTCCTATCTCCGCTTAGGTATATAGCGGCAATAAATTTGTCCGCTTAGCCATTATTCTTTTTCCATACAAAATATTCAATAAGCGTATACCCGCGACAAAAGAAACACGGCTTATATTATTTTACACTGACATGCAGATCAGCTATAATTTAATTTAGAGTTAATATTATTTTAGCATATTATATTAACAAAATAATGTGTTTTTAAAACATTTTTCAAAATAGCCCTTTTTCAAAAATCAATAAATCAATATCAGTGGTGGAAATTGCTCGATATAAAAAAAATTATCTGGTCGCTTCAACTCCGTTTGTCTGGCCGTTTATTAACGTACTCGTTTAATAGCAAAGGACGTGTTGCGAGTGAAGCCTGCAAAAGAAAGGAGTATAGTTTTTTTTACTGAATTACTTACCGAGGGTCCGTGCCCCTGGAAAAAGGGAAGAAGAGATAAACTGCTCCTTTATATAAATTTATTTTATGTTTACGTTTAATTTATTTTCGTGTTTATGAATCGCTGTCAGTCAAAGCTGTCAGATTTCACGCGGCTGTCAGAATCTGTGGAAAGGCGAACTCTTTCCAGCTTCCTTGTGGTTTTTGTTTTTACCTCGGACTTCTGTTAGAACAGAAAGTTGTGTGGGTTGGATGGAACCGAGGTGGAACATGAATGATCCAAGTAGGTTGTAACATGGGATATAGAATGTGTGGTTAGGAAGTTTTAGGTTCCATAATAAAAGGTTTTTTATGCATGATTTGCAAACTAGCGCAGTAAGTAAAGAATGTAGAAAAGTGAAAAAAATAAAATTACCGGATGGCAACGGAGGCCTTGAAAAAAATATTGAACCAAGAGTGAGGTTTGGCTCGAGAATTAAGCGGGGAGAAGATTTTTGAACGTAAACGAATTAAGACCGAAGGTCGGTTGATCGCGTTAAAGAGGCGGCAATGGAAAATTTTAAGTTTTTAATGTAAAGTCCTGTAATTGTGTGCTTGATATTTAGAATCCCAACGAGAGTCGGTGTGAATTGGCGTGACCAGGAGCGGAGTGGACTGAATCTCCAACTGGAACAAGATTCACCAAAAAGCACAGCGCCGTAGGTTACCGCGTAGACCCCCTTGCGACTGGGTTGAGAACCAGTGATCCGAGTTACGGGCTGGAACTGACCACAGTGGACTGCATGTTGCTTCGAGGTCGGAAGCCCCAGTGATGAGTTTAGATTTAAAATAAAGGGAAGAGCGGTAAGTGCGGAAATTTTTTCTGTGCGTGGGAGAGTTTTGAGTACAAGGAAGGCTCTGAGCTAAGCTCGGGTTATTCACGGTCGCCCGGCTCGTTGTCGATATTAACATTTTACCTCTGCGATACAATTACGACGATTACGAGATCCTGTGGGATCAGTGTAAACTGCTCACCTTGGAGTTTGGTGGGTAAACGGAGTTCCGGATTCACCTCCTGTGGACGTGTAGGAAAGTTGCAGTTTTTTTTGCATAGTAGAAATTTGGAGCGCATTCTTGTGTTCAGATTCTTTGAATGTGTTAAATTTAAAGTTTTTCAAATCAAGTTCAAATCAAGAACCGAGTAGGGAGACTGTAAGGGAACCAGGTGAAAACCGGCAAAGTCTAAATTTCGCTGTGACGTAATTTTACTCCCCTTCAGAGAGCTCTCTTAGGTGGGCGGTTGCGTGTGTTTGTGGTCTAGGCGATGATTTTTATCTCATAAAAAATTGCCCTTTTCTCAATGCCTTACTTCGGGATTTTGTATTGATATTTGTTTATTTTGATTTATATATGTAAATTTATATTATTTTGATATGTATATTTAAATTTCAAATACCAGTTTTAAATCCAAATCTCAAATTTATGTGCATAGAGCATTGGTACCTTTTTGAATTGATGAATTTTGAATTTCAAAATCTTTGTCAATAAAAGTGTATGTTTGTCTTAAGTGTAATGAACAATTAAATTCTTTTGTTTTGGGGCGACGGCAGAGGTTACCAAAGAAGGAGGACGGTAAGAGGTTGGCAGTTTTGTGCTCGTGGTGGTTTTAGTTTTTTTTTTATGTAATTTTATTTCGTTTTATTTTTATTTAGAAATTTTATTGTTGCTCCCTTTTGCCCGGCATGACGGGTTAGACCTATCCTGAGATGTCGAGCTAGACGGATGGCGGCCATGCCGGGACGAGTTAACAGGGTCATAATATAGCGTCGAGTAATCGGATAAACTAAGGAAACCATCTGAGATATCAGCTGTGTTTTTTAATGAAATAAAAAGGTTTTTCCATAGAAAATCGAAAACCCAGGTTTTATCCAGATTTCTATTGAGGTTATGAAAACATTTAAAGAATTTCCCACTTTTCGAAAAAAATCAGCCGAGGAAATGTCATATGAGCTTGCTGAAATCGAACTAAAAAAGTGCGAAAAATGCAAATAAAAAGCTGAAGCTGTTTTTAGTTCTTGTAATTTGATGTCAAATAGTTTTTGACGTTTTAAAAATTACCCACCGTTTTTTTAATGAACTGAGAACCGAGTTCATTAAAAAACACAGCTAATGAGATGCGACACTCGTTACTACCGCATTGGTACCTTCTTCCAGGAAGACTGTACCAGCGTTCTTTGCATAAAATTTGTTTAATAACGAATAAATTGTAATTCAAGAAAACATTACCTTAAAATTATCGTATCGTTTGCATCTATTCGGCTGCATTATAAAGAGGGACTTAAACCTCCTTTACACTTACTACTACTTACTACTATCTTGTAGCCAACAAAAATTGACAGAAATAAAAGAACGACAGCTAGTAGCAAACAAAATTGAACAAATTGAAACTGAACAGAAAACAAAAACAACAATAATTATGCTCTTAGTTTGGTTCTATTTGTTTTTTAGGTACAGACCCAAAAAGTTAATTAACTAAACGATTATGACTAATCAGAGCTGAGGAAAATCAATTCCATACCAATTCCAAGTGAATTTTTCAGGAATTAGAACTTTGGAATAAAGTCCAACTTAAGCAAAAGGGAAAAACCCCCGTGTGACCACTTTAAAGGGCCGCCGCCCACCCCTCACCGTTTTAAATATCCGTTTCGCGACACTTCCTATCGATTGGTTCAAAAGAAAAATTGTGGCTAAAAAAACACCCTGAAGATTGCAAATAAAAAAAGTAATTTTTTGTTAAAAGCTGCCAGCATGTCTTTTACTTCGGACGGAAAGAAAAATCGGGTTGGGTTACTTGCTTTCTCACATCCATAAAACAACGAGTAAATAAAAATCGTATACTCGTTGATAAACGACAGTGACTTTTTGCCGCAAATTAATAAGAACAGAGAGTTAAGAGAGCTCTGTTAGTTGAATTCGCAGGATGCTGAGTTTCTAAATTCGCAGGTTGCTGAGTTTCTAAATTCGCAGGTTGCTAACTTCACACCGGTAATATAATATAAGAAAGAAAAAAAAAATATATATATATATATGTTTCATTTTACTTAACTAGTATTTAAAAGAGATTTTAAAATTTGGTCTTTAAATATAAAATAATATCTTCTTCGTTAAATATAAAATAATATCTTCTTCGTTAAAACAACATCTTCCTATAAAAACCAATAACCAACCGATAAAAACCAATAATAACCAATAAAAAGGGGAATAAAAATGAGAAAGTGTTTTTTGCAAAAATATTTTGCATTTTCCCTTCGCTGCTAAAATTATATATAAAAATATGACAGCGCTGTGACTCTAGTACTGGGTACGTATACGATTTCAACATTTATGCTGGAAAAGAGCCTGGCGTGGAAGAGGGAACTTTGGAAGATAAGGTTGTTCTAAAATTAGTTGATGGTATCAGAACACCAGACGTTATGCTAGCATTTGATAGCTTCTTCACGTCTCTAAAATTAATGCAAAATGTCGGATATGCTTCTGTTGCTACGGTTAACAAAAATCGCAAAAATATGCCAATATTTAGCGAAAAGTTTAAGCGTAGCGAATCTGAGTTCAAGATAAACTGCTCAGGTGTAATGCTCAGCCAAGTGTGTGGACTCAAAGGAAGTTCTTATCTTGAGTAACTGTAATTTGCCAAACATCTCTTCTGTAGGCCGTAAGCAGAAACACGGTTCAAAACTTGAAGTTAGTTGCCCAGAGACTATTAAATGTTACAACAGCATCATGGGAGGTGTTGATTTCCATGATCCCATGAGCAAACGACATTCCCATGAGAAAATGTACAGTTTTTTGGAACACTCTAATTTCGAAAACAGCCTTTTTGGGAAAAGTCTATTTCCGGAAAAAACGTTGCAAAGGCCGAGAGATGCATTAGTTAAGAAGAAATGTACTGATCTCGGAAAAGTGGGAACATATGATTTTAACAGAAAATCTAGCAAATGGTGGATTAAAGTTTTTTTTTAAGCTTCTAATGACCGCAGCAGTTAATGCGCATATAATACAACAAGATCTACATGGAAACAAAATGCCGTCCTAAAATTTTTGGTACTTTTAGCAGAGCAAATTATAGCAATGGGACGATAAAAAACGAAAGTTGCTCGAAAAACTACAGGTTCTGTAAGGATTTCAAAGAGGGCAAAACGGATGCTCAATATAGGCGACCATCTTCCGATGCAGATTACTGCAAGGAGACGATGTGTACGATGCACAGAGCAAAAAAAAAAGAAAAAAGGACATTTTTTGTATGCACTTCCTGTAAAATTCCTTTGTGTACACCATGTTTTAAACCATACCATTCCTGAGTATGCTTAATTTTAATACCGTTTTGATCAATTATTCCAATGGTATTGAAAGGGTTAACTGGATCCAATTTAAGCGATACAGCTGAGTTATTATGCCTTGTAGATAGGATATGGGAAGCTTTAAGTTGCAATGAAGTTGCGTCCATTTCAAAACCCCACATTTCTGACCAACTTATTCAAAATTTAATCGAACTGACTACTAAGCTGACTGTTAAATTTTCCGATATGTGCCATCCCGGAGCCAGCCATCTGTCAAAGTCACGTTGCTCTGACATTAAAAACAAGAAAAAATATGGATTTATGGTTTTTTTCAACTATACAGACATTTTTGGTTGCTTTTTTCCGCTCTGGCCTTTTTCCTTTTAATGGAAAGACCTCATCTTGAAAAAATTGAATTTATAATAATCAAAGTGTTATTATTATCAAATTTTTATAATTATTATCAAATAATAATTTATCAAATTTATTATTATCAAATTTTGATAATAATCAAATTTCATCAACAAATTTACTGGACTAGAAAAATGAAAAATTACAAACACTGATTAAAAACTTTAACAAATTAACTGTTGAAATGGCCGAGATTAAGCAGCAAGTACACAGACATCGGTTATTTTCACGAGGAAGAACTTCCTCACGACATATGTAGGTAAAATTCAAGTAGAAATCCGAACTGGTTTTGCAGATACCACTACCGCTTCGAAAGCAAAGCCAGAAAATGCGAACAACCGTGTTCCAGACCGATATCCCTTACCACATATATACGACTTTAGCATGAACATTAGACGCAAACACATATTTTCCAAATTAGACTTAGTACGTGTATATCACAAAATTCCCATGGCGGAAGAAGACCTTTTCAAAACAGCAATAACAACTCATTTTGGTATATTCGAGTTTACTCGAATGCCATTTGGGTTAAGAAACGCTGCACAAACTTTCCAAAGATTAATAAATAAAGTAGTCAGAGAACTAGACTTTGTTTTTGTTTATATAGATGACGTACTAATCGCTAGTGAAACCGAGGAACAACACATGGAGCATCTACAATTACTTTTCGAGCGCCTAACAGAGTACGGTTTGAACATCAAACCAAGTAATTTAACTGTCGACTTCCTAGGACACAGAATTTCTAGTAAAGGAATACAATCCTCAGAAGAAAAGATCTTAGCCATTCGAAACTACGAACTACCGAAGACAATTAAACAAAGACAAAAATTCATAGGAATGACGAACTATTACCACAAGTATATACCTAGACTCGCAGAGAAAACGAACATAATATACAACATCATTAACCATACCGCAAAGAAAAAAGACAAAACACTAATTTAGAATAAAGAAACAATTACAGCCTTTGAAGACATTAAGAACAGTTTCATATCAACGGAAATTTTGAATCATTTCAACAAAGATGTTAAACTGAATAGATGCTAATTGTTGGCTATTGTAGAATCTGTAAGTACTTAAATAAAAAACTATATGTTTCAGATATAAGAAAAATAAGATTTCATCATATACTCTTAGAATTTAGATAATAAAATATATTTGAAAAACTAAGGAGGACAAAAATTTTTTTGCCGAATAGAAATTGAATTTTAATTTGAATTTTCACTGGAGAAAATTAAGGAGGAATTAAGCCGACGTCAGACAGAACGCGATAAACGCTGCGCGATACGGGGCGTAATTAACGCGCTGCGTTTTGGTGGTCAAATAGAGCGCGAATCGTTACTAAATTAAACAAATCGTGTATATATAGATAGCAAGATGCCATATTTGTAGAAAATGATAATTTGTTATGAAATTTCTAACATTTCTGGGGAATTTCTCCCAGGGGAATGGTTGAGCAATTTTTCCCAAAACCTTTGTTTTCAGACATTCTTTTTTTGAGAAGTTTAGGTTGGCAATTAACAATTGAAAAAATCTGCAATTCTGTTATTCTGTGCGTCGATATTTCATAAAATATTGAAATTTATGGTTCAGCAGCGGATTCTGAAATTAATTATATTACATATTTACTTTTGGATATTTATTGAAAGGTAATTATTTCCAAAACCTAATCTGTTGAAGTGTTTATTTTAAATAAAATTTAACAAATTTTTCATTAGAAAAAATGGCTTTTGATGAGGAAATTCTTTTACTATACACTGCCAGAAGAGTCGCAAATCGCAAACGTACCTGTATAAGAAACATTAATAAACAAAGGGAACAGTTTGGTGAATTCCACCATTTGTGCAGGGAACTGGAAAGTGAGGAAGACCAGTTTTTTAAATACTTCCGAATGTCACGAAGCGCATTTGAAGACCTCCATAACCTGCTAAAACCCAAACTTTGCAAAAAGTTCACTTATTGGCGAAAGCCTATCAGTTAAAGAGAAAGCCTGGCAGTGTGTTTAAGGTAAATATATATTGTTGGAAAAAGTTAATCACCGCCCAATTATTACCTTTAATTGATCTTTCCGTCAAGGTTATTGGCTACGGGTGATTCATACCAAACTATTGTCTTCTCCTATAGGATGGGACGTTTGTCTGTTGCTTACATTGTAAGTGAAGTGTGTCAGGAAATTTGGAAAACACTTCAGCCAACGCACATGCCAACACCTAAAAATTAAACATGGGTATTGTCCGAAAAGGGGTTCCGAGAAATTTGGGGATTTCCAAATTGCGTTGGAGCCATCGACGGAAAACACGCCGCCATTAAGTGCCCTCCTAATAGTGGATCTAGCTTCTTTTGCTATAAACAATTTTTCTCAATTGTTTCATTGGCCATAGTGGATCCATATTATAAATTTACAATGGTTGACATAGGAAGCTACGAGCGACATGGGGACAACGAAATTTTGGAGAGCTCTGTATTTTTCAAACGCTATCTCAAGGATGGTGCAATTCTGCCGCCAAAACCTCTTCCTGGAACAAATTAAGCTGTAGAAAACGCTTTCGTAATATTAGCCCAAAAGTGGAGGATTTTTCGTCGGCCAATTGAGTCAGACATTAAAACAAAAGTACACATTGTACAGGCGGCATGTGTCCTTCACAACTACAGAAAACAAATACTATTGCCCATGATGCTGATGTAGATGCGTCGTTGATAGCTGCATTAACGCCTTCACAGCCTTCCAACAGAACGCACACAAACGCAGCTTTTTCAGTTCGAGAGAAATTCGCAAATTACTTTTATAGCGTTTAAGTGTTTGATTATTTTTTGTTTCTTTTTCTTCATATATTTAAAAAAATATACTTCATTATATACTATACTTACTATAATACACTTCATACTTCAGAACTAAAATAAAAATTACTTTAAGGAAAACTTAAATCACATTCAGTTTGTGCTTATAATACGAGTATTTAAGAAATTTAAAAAATTAAAATCACATTCAGTTTATGCTTACAGTATAAGAAACAATGGCTTCAATAAAAACCTAAATCACATTCAGTGATTTAACTTTAAGTGAGCTTTACTTTGATTTTTTTTTTGTAGAAAATTTTCTAAATGTCTCGGCGTAGCTCTGAAATACAGAATCAATACTGTCTTCCTCTGCATTGGCCCTTTTCTTCTTCTCTAAATATGAGACCACTGCTTCATCTACTTCGTTTTGCCCTTTTTTTTTCTTTTTTCATTTACCTGAAAATGAATTGCATGGTGTGCAGTCATTTGTAATAATTTATTGATTTAACCGAATGATTTAATGATTTGAATTTTTCAGAGACATGAAGTCATTGGCAGGTCACAAATCAAACATTAGTCACGAATTACTGTATAAATTGTGGCAACGAAAATTGCCACAACAACTACAGGTACATCTGACCACTTGTAGTGATAAAACTGTGGAAGAAAAACTTCTTCTCGCCGACAAAATTCATGAAGTAACAATGCATCCAAAATTTAACGCAGGTAATATCAAACCTGTGTCAAAGCTTGAACAAACAATGGACGTCAACGAATTGAAAACCAGATCAAGATCAGGATAGAAGCAGATCCAGATCAAGATTTTCAAATCGAAGATACCCAAACAATCAAGACGATATAAATATATGTTGGTATCATAAGAAATTTAATGTTAATGCACGTAAATGTATACAAGCTTGTATGTTAACTTTATAAATAAAAACCATAACAATGATAATAGTAATTCTCAAAATTTAAATTAAAACATTCCATCATGACGGTGATGGATGATGGAACCAAAATTAAACCAGCTCCATAATAAATCAACTAGATTTTTTAATAGACTTACAATAGACTTATAAAACTTACAAACGAAATTCAGACACTATTTTAACGGCAGCTAACGCATCCAATATTCAAACATTCGGATAAAAACTTCTCAAAATCTACCTACATCTACGTCGCGATTTCGAGTTTCCATTCCTTTTAGCTAATATTTCAACACCGATAATTGGTGCCAATTTTCTAGAAAAATTCTGACTTTTAGTAGACATCAAAAACAAACAAGTCACCGACGATTCCACTAAATTAAAAACTCACAAACTTCTGGTTTTTGCGACATTTTCGCTTAAAATTTCAGTTCCAGAAAATAAATTCACCAAACTTTCGAATGAATTTCCTTTTTTAATTACCGAACCAGACTACACAAAACCTGTGAAACACAACACGGTTCATAGAATAGAAATCAAAGGTCCATTTACTAGACCACGTAGACTTGATCCAATTCAATTAAAAATTGCAAAAACAGATTTTGAATATCTCGTTAAAGTTGAGATATGCAGACCTTCAAACCCTTCTTTCGCATCCGCCTTACATTTAGTCCCCAAAAGGGAACCAAATGATTGGCGACCATGCCATGCCGTGATTATAGAAGACTCAACTGCATTACCATACCCGATCGCTATCCACTTCCCCACATCCACGATTTGAGCATTAAACTGAAAAACAAAACCATATACATATCTAAATATTAAGCATTTTAGAAACCTTTTGGAAGGAAGACAATTTACAATATTTACGGACTATAAACCATTGACTTTCGCAATAAATTCCAAGACAGAACGAAGTCCACGACAAACTAGACATTTCGAATACATAGCAGAATTTGCAAACGACATTCAAAATATACGCGGAGAAACAAACATTGTAGCCGACACTTTATCACGCACATTTGAAGTAAATGTGTTACAAAACTTAGAATTCAACATTAAAACTTAAACTAAAAAAGACCGACAATAGTCTTTTGTGGATATATGTATAAAGTGTGTGGATATAAATAGAGAAGAACACCACGGCGACTCAAACGTCCAGAGTTGTAAGCGAAGACATTAAGGGCTAACTCTAAGGTCATTAACTCTAACATCATTAAAGGGCTAACTCTAAGGTAGCGGTCGGGGAACCGGGGTAAATTACCCCAAATGGGGTAAAAATGACATTTTTGGGGGTAAAAATGAAACTTTTGTGAGTAAAAAGTATATATTTTTAATTTGCTATTTTATAAACCTGTTAGTATTTTTTTCAACTTAAACAATTTAGCGACATATGCAGGCCACGCCATCTCACTCCCCACCACTAGAGTGTTCTCGAGTTATATCATTGCGCAGTAAAGCACAGCCTGTAGCCCGTGCAGGCAAGGCTACCTGCTCAGTCCGTGCCATGCCGTCAATATACATTGACGAGTCAGAGAGCGAGTTTTTACTAGTTAGTTGCTGACAAGACCGCCATTTTATCATTAATCATCGATATATCGATCAAGGTAAGCCGCAATTTGAAAATTTAATTCAAGTATTTTACAACTATTATTTTCCTTAATTCCTTAATTATTCCTTAATTACGGTTTTACACAAATAGAAGGCATTGGTACACTGAAACCACAGTGTGTTGTATGTAAGTTAACACATGCTTTTTGCCCCCACTGCGCCTTGGAGGTAAAGTTGGCTACTCTTAACTCTTGCGCTTTCTCACCACCTCTTTTTGGTGAAGTTGGCCTCTCGGATTATTTCGCTCTCCTTCTATTCTGCCTTTTCTGGAAGCTTACGTCAGACTATTCAGATGGCTGCCTTATAGACGAATTTGTAAAACTTAATATTAGAAGTAATAAAATAAATATTACACTGGTTAATTTGTATGAAGGTACTGACTTCAGAATCTTTCAAAAAAAGTCAATTGAAGAAACATTTAGATAATTTGCATTCACACCTGTCTTCCAAACCGCGAGAATACTTTGCAAATTTAGAAATATCTGTTAAAAGACAAAGATTAAATACCAACTTGTTTGGTACATTTGATCAACGTTCAGCATCAAGGGCTGAGGGCTAGCTCGAAATAAGAAACCATACACTATTGGTGAAGATTTGGTTAAACCAGCTGCTGTAAAAATGGCAGAGATTATGTGTGGTCAAAAAGAAGCGAAGAAACTGAATTTAGTGCCTTTGTCTGCGAGAATTGTGAAAGAACGAATTTCTATATTAGCAGAAAATGTGAAGGAACAGGTTATTTTCGCATTAAAACAGGCTAAATATTTTGCTATTCAGCTTGATAAGACAACTGATTTTAGTAGCAATTCACAGCTAATGCTATATGTTCGCTACAAAGGTGCAGATAATTTTGAAGAGGAATTGCTGTTTTGTTCTCCTCTCGAGTTGAGATCTCGTGGAATTAATTGATGTCTACAATAAGGTAATTGAATACTTAAATGCGCAAAGTTTAAAATGGAAAAACTGTATTTCGGTATCTTTGGATGGAGCTCCAGCTATGCTGGGTCATATTAATGGTTTTTCGGATTTCGTAAAAAAGAATAACCCAAATATTGAAGTTACGCCAGGCCCTTATGGTCAAATATTTAGAACCTACACTGGAAGCCGTCATGCATGATGTCATCAATATTGTAAATTCTATCAAGGACGTGCACTAAACACGCGGCTCTTTCGTGAATTATGTCAGGACGGTGAAGCTGAATATACGGACCTACTTTATTAAACAGAAGTAAGGTGGCTCTCTCGCGGAAATGTACTAAATCGAGTATGGACTCTCAAAACTAAAGTCGAAATTTTTATGGTTGATCAAAAAAATATTCTCGCAGATAAGTTTAAAAACTCTTCCTAGGTTGCATATCTCGCATATTTAGCGGACATTTTTGAGAGTATAAATATATTAAACAAAGAATTGCAAGAAAAGAATATTAATATCATTTCAGCGAGAGAAATAGTGTCAGCGTTTGAATTAAAGCTGCAATATTGGAGACAGAAAGTAGAACAGAACAAGATAGCTTCTTTTTCAAGGTTAGCTTTGTTTTCAAGATTGCGAAAATATTACTTTTGCTGACATCAAGGATACAATTGTAAGACATCTTATCAAACTCAGAAAGCGGTTTTCAGATTACTTTCCAGATCTTGATACACGTACTGTCAGTTGGATTGTAGATCCTTTTAAATGTGAAATTGCTATGATACCAGAAGAACGTGTTCAGGTTTGGCAGAAGCAATTCTTAAACTTCGATCTAATACTGAAGCACGTATTCAATTTGAGAGTAAACCAAATCTGTCGTCTTTTTGGATGTCAAAAGCTGCAAAGGCTTTCAAAATTGCACATGAAGAGGCGGTTAAAAAATTATTGCCATTTGGAACAACATATTTGTGCGAACAAGGCTTTTCCACTCTAATAAACATAAAAACGAAGAACAAAAATCGATTAAACGCCGTAGACTGTATTCAAATCGCTCTTACATCAAAAAGTCCCAATTTTGAAGCAATTGTATCGAACATGAAACAACATCATTTCTTCAAAACGTGAGGGAATATACATAAGTAAATTATAAAAAATATCAGGGCTATCATTTTCGTCAGAGAAGCGAATTTTTTTTCCCCGAAAAAAATCATTTAAATTAAAAAATATTTTTTATGGGGGCTATATATAAAATTTAAGCTAGTTTTTTCGTCTTATAATACAAGAAAAATATCATATGAATTACAAAATAACAAGAAATTATCATTTACTTATATTTTCTGTGGGGGCGAATTTTTTTTTCCTCAACTGTATATTACTTATATTACTATTATTACCGTTATGTATTACTAGGTATTACATTGATAAATTGAATAAATAATGTTTAAATTAAATTTTTAGTTATTGTTTTCTTTTCAAAATTATAATGGGGGCTATAATATAAAAGATGCTAAAAAGAGGCGATATCGTTTTTTTTTGCTCTTCGCCATGGGGTAATATCAACTTACAAAAAATTATTTTGGGGTAATGATTAAAAATGTTTTCCAACCGCTGCTCTAAGGGATCTCCTGGGATTAGATTTAATCCATGTACGAAGTCAACTGGTCACCTTCAGCGCAATTACACCAGCAGCGCTCCAAGATAAGTACACCTTGTTTTCGATTTGTGTGAGATGGGGTGAATTCTGTGAGAGTGGGGGCAGTGATTGCTCATAAGACCGTGAGAGCGACGATCTCGGATTGGCAGTTGACAAATTTTATTTAATGCCTGGTTGGTCAGCGGCGAGCAACATTCTAGCCGAGTGTACAGACGAGTATATATGTACATCTTCTCTCCCGCTACAGAATGGAGAAGTGCCATCCTGGCTAGGCAGAATTGCGGGACAGAATCTATCGGCGTATCATGAAATTTACTTTTGGCTTGTAACGTATCTTTTTAAAGTGTACTCCTTTTTTGTATTTGTAGTATTTTACCGTAAGCAATATAATAAGCTGGCGCAAATTCGTGGAAAGTGTTTGCAAAGCAATTAAAGCAATTTTTCATTGCGAATGAAATTGAGGATGAAGTAAAGAAAAAAGCCATTTTACTCACATCTTTATCTGAGGGAGCATATAAACTATTGGAAAATTTAATATAATAAGCGGTACCGCGCATACTTATATAAAAATTACGATTCTCTCTCACAGCCTCCGAAACAAAATTCATATGACGACACAAGCTTTGCCATTTCAATGGCGACTCTCTCACACAATTCAGATAACTACGCGTGTTTACACTTTTTATCGCGGTCATTCACACAATGGTCACCTGCTTTTTTGTCTCGCTTTACACATACGCATATGCATTTTCTTGATAAAATCGCAAAATCTAAAAACTTAAACGGCGATTTTTGCATAGACACCTTAAGTATTTATTTTTAGAGGGAACAATCTGTTTGATATCTTCGAATTAATAATCTTAATTAATAATAATAATAATTCTTAATTAATAATAAAAATTAATAATCTCCGATTAATATACTTGTATTTAATATAATGTACTTAAGTACACCTTACGGTATAGTAAGTTTCAAAGTAATCCAGGAATTGTGGGAACGTGAAATGAATTCGAAAACTAAAATGTGCACAAAATTAACGAGACAACACATTTTTCCGAATTCTTTTGAAAAGATGAGAGTAAAATTCGCCACGCAAGTATTTAGTCGAACTGTTGAAGCTGCAATAAAAACTGTGGCCGACACTGTAGGTTTCAAGAGTAATTCAAAGAAACTAGCTTTATCCACGGCAAATTTCATTGGAAAGGTGGATACAATATTTGATTGTTTAAATAGTGGATCTCTATATTCGGAAAATCCCTATACATCCGCAATTCAGCTAAACAATCACCCACATCATATTGTAAAAATTTTTTTATTATGTTTAGAATATATGTATATCATTTATAGACAAGAAGAAGAAAGTATATTTCTTAGATGGCATGAAGATGAGTTTAAATTCTTTGTTGCTCTTAGTTGAAGATGTTCTAACTAAAAATAAAAACATGTCATTTATCATGACAAAAACCTTAAATCAGGATAAATTAGAAAACACATTTTCACGATTGCGACAAAAGGGTGAAAACAACGATAATCCCTCCGTAGCTGAATTAAATAATATTATAGCAAAACTAATGACCACAAAAATTTTTCAATCTAGCTCAACAACCAACTGCAAATTAATTGATTGCTCTTTTATTATAGATTCAAATATACTATCAGAAGGGACTGTATTTAATGAAATACACTGGATGAAACCGAAAATAATTTAGGAGACGTTAGTTTTGACCATCTAACCTTCAAACCAACATTTATCAATGTTGACTGTTTTTTAGAAGATGCGTTTGAAAAGAGTAAAGGAAATAATCTAGAACTTATGTCAGTTAGATATTTTATTGGATATGTAGGCTTTAAAACTATTTCAAAAATAAATTGCGATAAATGTTCCCATGAAATACAAAAGGAAGACGAAGTTTTATCTGTTCTTAGTGAACTATTTATTTTCCATAAAAATTACGAATCATTAACAGATTTCGGTAATTTGGTAGCACCATCAAATACTTTTTTGAAATCAGTAAAAAACATAATTTGGTATTTCACAATATTTTTGAAAAAAACCCTCAGGCGGTGGGCATAAAGTCTATAATTTTAGAATCATGCAAAAAAGCTACATCGGATTGGTTTAAAGATTCGTGTGGGGGTCACAAATTGATAATATTGGATTTACTTTTATTAGTTTTAATTAGAAAACATTGTTCCTGGGCCATCGACAAAAATTCTAATTCTTCCAAACAGCGAAAGTTAAAAATACTTTCGCACTGAAAATGTTCAGCAAATGTTTTATCAAAACTTAATTTCGTTTATTTACCCTCTCTAAAAAAGAAAGAATAGCAAAACAATTTACTGTCGGGCAGACTCAATACATTTATACATATGTATGTAGATGTGTGCTTCTAGCATTAAGATCTCTTTCTCTCTCCTGTGTAGTGCGTGCCACACACACGCTTACCCTCATTCTTCACACTTACTCTTGTCATCTTTTTTATTACCATTTCAAGGTAACCACTTAGGTATTTTCAAAAACAAAACAACTTATCTTTTTTTATTCTTTGGCTAGCGGTCGCTCACTCGAAAATGTAATACGAGCATTTTCCAGCGTGATGATCGTCCGCTGTGTGTTTGTTGTATCGCTACAACAAATCTGCATACGATGCACTTTGTGTTCGTTGACTCTGTTAGAGTCAAAGACCAAGTGCAAGGCCGAGAAATAAGGAAAGAAACAAAAAACAAGTAAATAAAAAACTAGTAAATAAGTGTTATTGATTTTGTATTTTTGGCAATAACCAATCAGGAAACAACCAATCAGCGTTGTCGAAGCCATGAAGATTTTTCGAACTTAGACTAAGAATTTTATATATAAGCAAGTAGATTTACAGAATAAATTCAGATTCAAAACTTCTATCATTGAGTTTGACTCTTGGAAAATAAATCGGCAACTAACTTGCCTTTTTCTAAAACAATACTTAATTCGGCGACCTCAGCTCGCCTCACCTATCGGCGGAGCCTAACCGCCTTTCAATAAAAAGGTAATGTACTCTGCCTTGTCAAAATCAGATTTTGACCAGGATGATGCATTAATAGGGTATTAAAATCTTAAAATTGTAGATGAGCCAAAACACATACAGCAAAGTTACCACACCTGTTCTTTGTTTCCTCTTGTGCATGCTTTCCTCCCGCATCGTGAAGCTCTCGCGCAAAGTGAAATTTAGCTTGTATGAGATGCGCATTCTTTACACTGTATATTCTTTGATTATACTTATCCCTAACTTTGGGCTTGCGTAGGTTTGTGATCATAAAATGCGTATTAGATACGTCGACGCCAATAACCCAGGAGCTTCGCACGATGCATTTGTTTGGAATTTAAGCAGATTTAATCGACTGCTTTCAGGTGTTAACGAAGAAGGTAACTGTTTGCTTATAGGTAAAAATAACGAATGTTTGTTAAAGTTTTTATTTATTAATATATGTAATTAAAGGTGGCTCAGGCTATCCTCTCAAGCCTTATTTAATAACTCCCTTTAGAGGTTATCGTGGGCAAAACACACATGAGACTAAATTCAATGAATTACACTCAAAGGTTCGGAATGTTACAGAAAGGACGAATGGTGTAATAAAGAATACATTTCGCTGTTTATTGGGCGCACGACAGCTTCAATACACGCCTGAAAAAGCAGCAAAAATAATAAACATCTGTTGTGCTCTGCATAACTTGAGAATAACCTACGGAGTGCAAAATGAAGCTGTGGATACAAGTAACATATTGCAAAGCGATATGTCAGAGATTATGATTATGGTCGTGTAGTTAGACCATGAATCATGAATTCCCTTTTTAATTAATAAAAGATATGTCTTCGATATAAAATTTGTCGATTTTTATTCACGTTAATTTAACGTGCTTTACGTTTAGTAATTAATAAAATAAAATTCAGGTTTGTTTGTTCTTAAGACTAATAAAAATATAAAGGTACTTCAGTTCTTAACGATCTTAATGTTAACAAAATTAAAAGGAACGTATGCTTGTTCTTAAAACTAACAAAGTAGTAATGTGGGCTTCAATTTGATATTTTAAGCTGTAAACTTTTTTTTAAGATTATTAATTTTAATCTTCAAATCTAATAACTCCTCCTTTTTATTTTGCACTCTTTTGTAAATTTTCACTTTCTCATGTAGATCAGTGCTTATATGTATTTCTTAAAAATTTATCGTGTTTTCCAGCAATTGAGGATGTTGAAGCCGTAAACGTCATTTTTGGTTTTGCAACAAAATAACTCGATAGAAGAAAATCGTGCGTTTTCTTTTTGTTCGCGAAGGAGTAATTACCGCGTTAAACGCCTTTTATTTGAACCATCTGCAACAAAAGTCATCATATTTTTGCTCATTCGATCCAGATCCGCGAAAATTAAACGTATCGAGACATTATTTCGTCAAATTAAAACAAAACGTAAATCCGGATAATCGATAACGCGTGTGCTCGTGCATAACCTCAAACCTCGAATATTCTAAAATTCCGCGAAATTAATGTGACAGAAAAAGTAGCATATCGAATCTAAAAACGCGGGACTCTGCAAAAAATGCAATTAAACGATATATGCAACAATTAAAACAATCTTGGATACAGTTGTTCAACATACAAGAGCGTTAGCAGCACTTGGGCGACCTGTCCAGTTCTGGGATGACTGGCTAATACATCTAGTGGTGTTAAAACTATCTGTTGAAACGAGAAAACAGTAGGAGCTATCGCTTACAACTAGGGATCCACCCTGCTTTGACGAGCTTCAAAAGTTTTTAGAAACGAGATGTCGATCGCTTGCAATGGTTACCGTCACCGCACCATTAAGTTCAAGTCAACCCAAATATACACAGAAAAAACCAATATAAAAACTCACCGCAAGTATTATGTATACGCTGTAAAGGAGTCAATATTCGACAACGATAATACGAGCAACCGTTCTTGCTTGTATTGCAATATCGACAACCTTATCTACACTTGCCCTGAATTCGGAAACTTGACTCCAAATTCACGCCTAGAATTCGATGAGCGTGAAGGAGCTTGTCTGAACTGCCTCAGTGATCGCCATCACGCAAGGTGAGGTAGCAGCGCTGTGTTATCTTCGTAAAGGCTGGAAGAGCTTGCAAGGGACCAACCATACCACTGAAAGCTGTGTTATTTTCGCAAAAATCGGAACCATCGTAATAGACTAAAGTTGTGTCATCTTCGTAAAGGCCGGTAGGGCTTGCAAGGGACCAACCATACCACTGAGAGCTGTGTTATTTTCGTAAGAGTCGGTAGAGTTTGCAAGAGCCCAACCAGTACCAACATCAGTACGGAACAACAACTGTATTCACCTGTCTGGCGGACGCATTAACCGTGATTAGAGGTATGTAGCGATTTTACCAGTAGTTTTGGAATGGCTATTTTTTGGCTATTAGCACCATACTAATTTGTGGTCATTTGTTAATAGAAAAAATTTAGACAAGTGAATGTGCTGTGGGGATGCTCAGGCGTTTGTAAGAAACAACAGCTGTATTGAACGACAACTGTGTTGAATGGTCCGGCGGACGACTATCCGTGACTAGAGGTTAGTGGTACGTAGTGAAAAAAAATTGGTATTGAGATTGTGAAGCAGAATGTAGGGGGGTAAAATTTAGGGGGTTAGTGAAAAACTAAAAATACACCTCAAATAGGACGAAAAAGGAAAAGTAAACATGATGAAAAAAAAATGAGATGAAATGAAGAAAGCGTTTAAAGATGACGAAAAATGAAATGAATGAAGAAAGATGAGATGGATATAGCCAAATTAGAAATTGGAAGAAGTTGTAAACCATGAACTGAAAATGAAACAATTAAAGCACTAGAAGGAGTTGTGAATATGAACACATGAAAAAATGTTTGTCAGTATGAACACATGAGGAATTTTTTGTCAGTGTGAACACAAGAAGAAATTTTTGTAATTTTGTCAGTAGTTAGATGTGTGTAGTGTGTAAGAAAATTGTATCGATTTTGATAAATAATTTTGTCGATTTTTATGTATTCGATATAGTGTATGAGAGAATTATGTGTGTGTTATTAATTGACACATGTATGTGTAGTTTTCAGAAAGCGTATGGGGCAGTTGGGAGCAAGAATGGAGGGCAGCGTGAAGGCTGCAACCGTGGAAACTGGGAACAAAATGGATGTGGGGGAGGGGACCAATGTGGATGTAGCACGAGAGCATAAGGAAGTTGCGCCGACGGGTCTGGAGGATGCACGGATTAAAGATACACGAATGGAGGGTGGAGTGGTGGCAGGTGGTGGTGCAATGGCAGCACAGGAAGGTGGGGTAATGTTGGGCGAGTCTCAAATCTTTGCTATAGGCATGGGTCTTCTGAGTGAAGAATATGTGCGGGAAGTTCTTGGGAGTGGTTCAAATGGGGACGGTTTGATTTGATTTGATGATACTGTTGATGGTGGAATTGTTGGGCGTGCTGTTGATGGTGGAAGTGGTGTTGTTGTAGGGTGGGATGAGACCCCATCTGTGGTGAGGAGGAGAGATTCTGGTGGACTGTTGTGTAGTCGAAACGCGGTCGTAAATCGGGAGGTGGTTATTCCTAAAGAGGTGGTAGGGGGGTTTGTCATTGTGACGGGTATAGAGGTGCCGCATTGTGTGCGAGTATTGTTGAGTTTCGGGACACGTTTGGTGCCGCCTTATGGATAGTGTGCAACTTATGGATAGTGTGGAGTGAGGGGTAGTGTTGTATGGCGCGATGAACAAGGTAGGGTTAGATCCTAAGCGGTATTTGTGTGAGCGTATTAAGTACATGTGTGATATGTTTTTGAAGGGTGTACAGGAACGTTTGGTGAATTCTATGCAAGTGAGGATATTTGAGATGTTGCTCAGGGAAACAAGAATGTTTTTGCGAGAGCATAATGAGATGGTTATCGTACAGTGAGATAAGGGGAGAAGTACGGTGTTAATGAATGAATCGGAGTATGTGAAGAGGATGGATGTTTGGGTAGCAAAATGGTTTGGCAAATGGTCCCTCTGCAATGGACCATAACCATATTGCCGACACTACAGACACGAGTTGCCGACACTACTAGTCCAGGGCCGAATTAGACACGCTCGACCCCTGGTAAACGCTTGCTCAGAAAACTCTCTGATTTCTCCACAACCCGTCCGTACTAGGACGTAATCAAATTGTGATGCTGGCTCTTCGAGCGCGCCACGAGTTCAACGATTCAATTGAATTCTCCGCGATGGTATCCGCGATCTTCCCGGCTTTGACCCACGCTAAGACATTGGATGCACGCCTTTGTAATGCCTACACCAATATACGGCTCGCTGACCCAGAGTTATACCGGAGCGCAGAAGCCCCGCTGTTATTTGGCGCAGATGTGTACGGGCGCATCATCCGGCCTGGTTCACTTCCAACTCTTCCCGGTCAACCGCTTGCGTTGAATACGGTGTTCGGGTGGATGCTCTCGGGCAACCAACTATTGTAGTAACATGTAACAATTCAAATAACAATTTTATTTTTTTCATATTATTATTACAAACCTTGCAAGGCTTTTCATGCCAAACGCCGCCTGTGTTGCACCCTTTAGTGGGAACAGCTGTTTAAATGTTCTTTTATTCTACAGACTGCAACCCATCGGCGACCATGATCTTTTGCTTTTACCTTCTCCGACATCTTTAGCAACCAAGCTGCTTTCGACATCTATCATCTTTCATTGATATATTGAAAAGACAATAGACAATTAATTTTCTATATTCGAAAATCTTTTATCATCAAGCTTAGCGATCCGACGCGTATAGAGAGAGACAAGGGCAATATTAAGTGCCAAAGGAAAAACATTTTTGTGCTAAGCCCACACCACTCAACTCTAACGATTGAAAAACGATACCACTGATGTCAAAGTGGATTCAACCTTGGACAGCAAACAAGTATTCGTCTGAAGGAGAAAGGTAACAACCCGATTCAGTCCACCGTATCACCACAACTAATAAAACAACACAGTGAGTTAATTGGAAATCAACTCAAAGAACAACGTAAGCCGAATCTTAATTTTTGTTAACTTCATGTTATTATAAAAATAAAGAATTAAAACCTTAATTTTTGTTTACTTCATATATTGTGAAATACACGTATTAAAAATTTAAATAGTAAAAAGCAAGAATATAATTATTCCAAAACGACTCTTGCTTGTCAAAAGTTTTGAATAATGAAAATGCGCAATGCCAAAAAATTGATTTTTTTAATGCCAAAAAATTAATAAGGGTACACATTTAGTAACATTTGAAAATGAGCCTAGAATTGACAATATATCTTTTACCAATCCTACCAAAACCATATGGAATTATGTAAAAAATAAGGAAATAGATTTATTCGAGATTACAGAATATCTTTAACAAAAAAATAAGAACCTCAAAATTGATTTTGAAAATATAAATATGATAACATTAGCATTTGGAATTTTTCAGCTTTACTTTTAATTGTAATAATGATTTTTCTAACTTCAAAATTTTTAATGGAAAACGTAAGAGAACGTAAAAGAAAGAAAACAAACGAAAAAATGGATAACATAACTTTCGGTGTCATTAATAACAGAATTAATTTTTTATTAAAATACCCTTAAAGAACCGGTGCCATGTTAAACAGACAGTTCCATTTAAAATTGGTTGCAATCACTAGGCAACGTAGTGCCATAGCTTGCTTTTCATTCTAGTAATTTTCCATAAAATCAAAATCATCCATCAAAGTCTTTACGTTCTTAAATTCAAATCTATCAAAGTCCAGAAAACTATTGTAAATAAAGAGTTTCAATTTTAGTAAACGACAGCGAACCAGGCTGTTCCTGATTACGAATCTTAAAGAATAGTTTATCAATACTTGTAATAATTGTAAGGAAGTAAGAAATAAAGTTTTTTCAAAATACAACTCCTTTAGCAGAAAATTTAATTTACATCCCCATATTTTGCACGTAAAAAGTTATGCAAATAACAGAAAGCTAAAACTATAGTGGTTACCCGTTTCGGTAAGTTAATCGTTTTCAGTAGAATTCGGAACCAGGATGCCAAGATCACAAATGCGTTTTCAACCACTCCTCGGTTGAACCATTAGTAATATAAAATAAATATTAGTACCTGAATATGCTCTTTCAGCGCTTTAATTATTGCCCTTTATTGCGCTTTAATTATTGCAGGTCTCCATTACAATTTCTAGAATTGTCTGCGGAGCAATAGCTGTCAGGAACTTCTGATCTTTAAAACTGTTGCCGCTCGCTAGAAAACGTAGTGTCTGGGACAAACCATGGTTTGCACCAATTTGCGCTTATTCTTTTGTTTCTTTTTTTTAAAGCAATCGCTAGGATTAAAAATGCAGCACAGTCGTACTCCGATATGATATTAACTTTTCTCGTTTTATCGAAAATGAAGTTTGCCTAAACTGCTTGTGTGGTGTGAGACCACCACGTTGTGTCGTTTAGGAGCCTCATTACCTCAGTGACAAAACGTCAGATATAAAAATAATTCAGTTACGAAAAATACATAGTTCAACAATTTTAAAATTATAAATGGAATCCGTAGAGTTTATAATAGATGAAACGTAAGTTTATATTTCACTTAATACATACATATGTACATACATATGTCCCTCGCTGATCCCTAAAACAATAACATTTTTCGCCGCTCTTGTCTGCAGTGTTGTTATTGTGCTCAATTTAAGCTATACATTTTTTAATATACATACATATATTTTACTTCACTCAATTTAAATAGGTAGCGAACATGAAGCAGCGAGTAAAATTCAAGGCCGACTTAAAGCAAACCGGCAACGTGCCAATTAAGCTTACCAATGTGGAAAAATTGCTTTTGGATATCCTTCATTGTATAAGGATAATCCCACCATTTCTCCACCAAAATGTTTGTGTTTCTAAGTAATTTTTAATTAAAGTAATGCTGAAGAGGCAGGAAGAACGCCAACTAAACCTATACAAAGAGGAATTGAATGTTTTGGAATTAAACCAAGAAATTTGTTATCAGCTCAAATTGAGGAACTTTTTGATAAAAAATATGATCTCGAGATCTGAAAGAAAAAAAGAAATATTGAGTAAAATTAATGTTTTTCAGCCAAAAATAAATGCCTTGCGTGTGAAGTCCGCGAACTGTCAGGTAAAAGTGTTTGGGTTTTTCTATGGTGGAGAGTGATCACGAAAGTAAAAAAAGAGAGCGTCGGTAGTTTCTTATGCTTAGGTAGCTTTTGCAAGTATCCTATAAAGGGAATCAAATTCACCATAGTAATTCAGCCAAGGCAAGTAGAGCGGTTGTATTATACGTATAGGGAAAATTGCCAGCCACGAATTCCCATTCATGAAAAGGGTAGAATACAGGGCGAGAATGTGAAAGCAGAATAAAGGGAGAAAAATCAGGGCGAGAAGAATTAGCTGCGACCTTTGTTTTTTTTATATGGCAAACTAAGGGGAGAAGAGATTGTTAAGGGTTTGTGTAAAAAGGAAGATTTTGCGCCAAAATGTTTTCGGTAGATGCGCGAAATTATAGATAAATAGAGTTTCGCACATATAATGGTAAATAAATCTTCAAGGCCAACAAACGGGTTGGAGTTTGCAAAAAAACGTCGAGCCCAAACTTTAAATATAATTTTGTGAGTCGAAGAGGTTGGTCGTGCCGCAGTGGTTTTTTCTAATTCTAAAAATTTTAATAATAAAGGTGATAAAAGGCAGAGTTCTGAAGAAAAGAAAAAGGAAATGTTTGTAAATGGTCTAATATTCCGAGAAAATTAAAGTGTTGATATCCATTGAAAAAAATAACTATATAAAAAGAAAAGGGAACACGAAAGGCATAAGAATCCCCGGATATACTGGCCGAAGGAATTTGTAATCGAAAACTCCAGACAAGGATGAGGTAGGAGGAAAAGGAGATTAAAGGTAGGAAATTTTAATTAATAATTGTCAGCAACCCTGTAATGAAACCCTGGGCAACACATGATGGCGGACGAGAAGTAGAGAGTAGGTAGGAGAAACGTGTCGACGAGAAGACAAAACGGTTTGCTGAAATATTCTTTTTTTTGTATTTGAAATAACTTGAATTACTATTTTAATTGAATATTGATATTTTAATAAATATCTACTGTGTGAAACAAAACGAATCCTGACAATTAATCAGAAGTGGGATAAAGTTCTCGATGCCACGGAAAATGCTGCGATTCTCCTCGCTTAAGAACGAAGAGTTGAAAGAAAAACTGCGCGAACTTGGTTTGTCGTGTACGGGCAATAAAGCAGTACTCGTGGAAAGATTAAACGAATATTATAATAGCGAACAGTATACAAGAGCGTTAAACGATTCATTGCAGGTACGCGTCGGACAATTAGAAAAAACAATTGACAAATTGCAGTCAACGTACGGCCAGGAAATCGAAATGGATGTGCCGCCATCGTGCCAGTCATCACCATGTCAGCGCGATCCATTTGTACGCGAAGCGACGTCAACGGGAATCGTCTTAGGGACGACGTGTGCTCCCACTACGCTTACGACAATGGCTCACGCATCGCTGACCACAGTAATTACGCCAATACCGACAACTGTACCTATTTCTGCGCATACGCCGGCAACTCACTACTTGCCGACGACGATATTTACGCCAGACGCGTCAAACGCGTTCGGCAATTTGCACGACATAATTTCAATTTTACCAACATTTGACCCAGCAAACAAAGCAATCAGTGCGACGCAATTCATTACACCTATTGACCAGCTACCAGCTGCGCATATGGTTGGGACGACCGAATTTTATTATTCGCAGTGCAAAATAAATTACAGGGCTCTGCAAAAATGTGGATTGACTCGTGTCAACAAATATTTTTAGATTGGCCTCAGTTCGTTACGGAATTCTTAAAAGAGTTCCCAACATCATTGAATGCAGCGAAAATTCACAATTGAACTAATGAACCTACATAAAACGCAGTACAAACGAAACACCCGAAGAATTTTATTATAAAGTCGTTTCCGTTGGTCGCCGTGGTGCGCTGGATGATCAATCGATAATAAAATACATTATAAATGGAATTAATGATAATGATCTTAAAAAGAGCGTATTAGTGTGTAGTTTCAAAAATTGTACCGAACTGTTACAAGCAATGGTAAATTACTGTGGGTACAATATAATAGGAAAAAGTTCACAGAAACAATGGGTAAAAAATTTAAGCATAAATAACGCCTCTAGTATCGATGATAAAAGGAAAAATTACTCCAACACTATTTGTTATAACTGCCGCAAGCCTGGTCACCTATCGCGAAGTTGCCCACTACCGCAGAAACGCGATCGACGTGGAAAATGCAACGCCACAGGACCTAAACCAATCGATTGCAACCGGGACCTAAACCCAAAGTGTAATACAATAAATAGTGTAAATGAACCTTTTACGTTGAAGAATATTAAAATCAATGATATTAAAACCAGAGCTTTTATCGACTCCGGTAGTGCGCGCACATTAATAAGAAAAACATTTGCCAGTCAACTTGGACAGAAAGAAAAATGCAATACACAGTTTTGGAGGTGGCTCAGTAAATTGCGAATTTAAACTAAAGTATCGAGTGTTAGTTGACGCTCTGGAATTTGACATAGAAGCTTTGATTGTGGACGATGAACAAATGGCTTATTATGTTCTACTCGGAAGAGATGTTTTATGTTCAAGAAGTAGTCGTTTAGTAATAGACGGGCAACAGTGCTGGCTACTAAAGAAAACTGACAATGTTATGTCAGAGAAATTAACCGAGACCGAGATTTCAGAGGTGAATAATATATTGAAACAGTATAACGGCTGTTCCGCATCCGATATCAGAAAATTGGTAAATCCAATTGCGCGAAAATGAACATAAAATTGTGCATGTTTATTCCAGTAAACATGAAACCATATAGGTTACCGTTCGCTAGGCGTCCGATAGTAGAGAATATTATCAGCGATCTATTGGAAAGCGAAATAATACGACCGTCCACTTCACCATATGCGTCGCCGATTTTATTGGAAAAAAAGAAAAATAAAGAATTTAGAATGTGCGTGGATTATAGGCGACTAAACAAAATAACCGTAAAGCAACCGTTTCCCATGCCAATTATTGACGAGCTTTTTGCGCAATTATCGGGGAATAAATACTTTAGTACTCTAGATTTTAGTATGGGATATCACCAGATAGAACTGGAAGCCGTTCACAGCATCACAACATCGAAGCCGTTCACAGCCTTTGTAATTAGCGCGGGACATTACGAATATAATAGTATGCCATTCGGATTGGTTAATGCACCAGCTGTATTTCAAGAAATGATGAATAAGGTGGTTCTAATGGCAAAACCGTATAATATCATCGCGTATTTAGATGACGTAATTATTCCGAGCCATAATGTGCAGGAGCCATAACTGCAACAATTCCTCTCAGTAGTCGAAAGAACTGGCTTAACATTAGGGTATGACAAATGCAGTTTTTTAAATACTGAAATATATTTCCTCGGACATCGAATCAACGACCGCGGAATATTCCCAGGCGAGCGTAAAGTTTTGGCTATAAAACACCAACAACCGGTACTGAAGTTAGACGTTTTTTGGCCTAACCGGATTCTTTCGGAAATTCGTTAAGAATTACGCCATAATAGCCCGGCCTCTAACTCAACTGACGACGAAATCAGCCATGCAGAACTTTAAATGGGGCGACGAACAACAAAACTCGTTCGAAACCTTAATTACAATACTAACAAATGAGCCGGTATTGACATTATATAATTTTAACCAATTGCATGAAGTCCATACGGATGCAAGTAGCGTCGGAATTGCCGCAGTACTATTGTACCAATACCAATTCCGTTTCAGTTACTGCACTTGGACCATTTAGGCCCGTTCGTTAAAAGTAAGCGTGGTAATACGCATGTTATCGCTATCAGTGATGCTTTCACTAAATATCTGATAGTCAAGCCGCTACGGAGTACTATGTCTCAGGCAGTAATCCAAGTGCTCAATGAAATCACTACTTACTTTGGCCTACCCCAACGAATCATAATGGATCGTGGTACGGCATACACTTCGAAGTTTAGCTTATATTGCGAACAAAACGATATAGACCATATCAAAACAGCGGTAAGGACACCCCGTGCGAATGGCCAAGTCGAACGAGCCAATCAAATAATCCTGAATTACTTAAGAACGGCTGACACCCACCCAAGGGATTGGGATGAACAACTGCGGAGTCTACAATGGAGTGTAAACTCGCAAAAAAACGTCAGCACTTGAATTCTTCTTGAATTGGTGTTCGATTTCAAGCTTCGTGACGTAGTACGGAATCAAATGGTAGCAGCGATGTCTGAAGATAAAGACCAAAGGAATATGACCGACAAGCGCCAGATAGCCCTCGAAAATATGCAGAAGATGCGGAACCTGTGGAAAGAACGTTTTGACAAACATCACAAGAGGCCGATTGTTTACAAAGTGGACGATATGGTTGTCGTCCGAAACGAATTACAATCAACAGGCGAGTCTAGAAAATTAGAGCACAGATACCGCGGACCGTACGTTGTCGCCAAGGTTTTGGGTAAGGATCGATATCTGCTGGAAGACCTGAAAGGGATGCAGGTTAGCCAAAAGAAGTTCAGTTCAGTTTACTGCGCAGACAAGATGAAACTCTGGTGCGCACTTTCGCCTGATCTAGATGACGATGATAGCGACGAAGATGGTTGCGACCGCATGGGAGCGATGATAAGTCAGGAGAAGCCGAGTGGTCAGCAACCCTTTAATGAAACCCTGGGCAACCCTTTAATAAAACCCTGGGAAACACAGTTTAACACGAAAGAGATACGGATAGTCTCCCATTTTATTTTTGACAGAAGATACCGTTACATGATGGCGGACGAAGAGTAGAGAGTAGGTAGAAGAAACGTGTCGACGAGAAGACAAAACGGTTGCTGAAATATTCTGTTTTTTGTATTTGACATAACTTGAATTACTATTTTAATTGAATATTGATATTTTAATAAATATCTACTGTGTGAAACAAAACGAATCCTGACATAATTTTTTTTGGAAGATTGAGAACTCGTGCGCTCATAAGATTCCCTGCGTAATTAGACCACGGGCGGCACAATATTTTGGGGTGAACAGCGAGCGACTCCTAGGAAAAGCTCGTGTTCACCACACGACGACACACTGTTAAAGCGAAAACAACAGAATTGCCAACAAAGCAGCCGAATAGAATTGCCGGCAGAGCAACCGTAACAGAATTGCTGGCCAAGCAAGTTCAGCAGAAGTGCTGGCCGAACAAACACAGCAGAATTGCCGGCAGAGGATTTTGTTCGTTACGATATACCCGATTTATTTTATTCTGATTATAATTATATTTTATCTTTTTTATATTTTATTTATCTTGTTTACGCCAAAGCTCCGCTCGCCCGACTGCAAGCTTTCGCTTTCGTTCGGGTCCGTGGCGGCGCGACCCGATTCACACAGTCAGTCTGGTTACGACTGTTGTACAGCGAGTTTGCATAAATATTTCCAGTGTCAATCTTATTAGATTTTATTTCCTTCATCACTTCGTTTAATGTAAAAAAAAAAAAAAACCCATTGTTTAAAAGTTAAGGATATTTCGACAAAATTGAAACTTCAGTGAATAAAAACAAACACGCCTTTTGCCGCAAAATTAAGAACACGTTTCAATAAAAAACATTGGTCCTTCGAGCCGGATTGCGCTCTGTAAAAAGGTATATACATATATACATATATACTTTATTACATACATATATACTGTTCTTCTTGGTACAGTCGCGAGTATAACGTGTTTTCTTTTGCATATCACGACAAGTGCCCTGAGAAAGTGTGTGTGTTCGTAGTTTCGCGGTAAACAACAACCGGTTTTTATAATACGACTCGCGTTCTCGCTCTTTAACAAGCGAGCCCAAAATTAAGACGAGCCCCATTGAGCTTTATTGTCAATCATTGTCAATCAATCATCAATCAATCAATCATTGGAAATCTGTTTCTGACTTTGTCACCACGCTAGAAGAGAAAGCAGTCAAAGTTCACCATATATACTTTAACCAAGACGAAGACCTAACTGAAAGGTTTTCCTCTCTACCAAGAGCCCTACGCGTACACTCATATGTGTACCGTTTTATCTTCAACACTCGTCATCGACGAAATTCGCCTTATGCCACTCTACGCCTCTCGACCAAAGAGATTGAAGACACCAAATGTCGTCTTACAATAATCTGCCAGAAGACACATTTCGCTGATGAATATCACGCGCTCGAAAACAACAAAAGAATAAGCTCAAAGAGCTGTTTGTTGTCTTTAAATCCATCCATACATGGAGATAAAACAATGCGTCTAGGCGGGCGGCTGTCTTCATGCCCTAATTTGCCGTTCAATGAGCGCCATCCAATCCTCTTGCCTTACAGCTGCCACTTGTCCAAATTGCTCGTTCATTTTATTCACGAGATATCGCTGCACGGTGGCCATCAGTTGACACTCCGCTTAATCCGGACACAATACTAGATTCCGAGAGTGAAAAACCTCATTAAAACAACAATCCACCGCTGTAAGCCATGCGTCTTGAATAAGAAGAAGCAGAGCACACAATTGATGGCTGCATTGCCGAAAGAGCGCACCACATTTTCCCGCCCCTTTACGAATACTGGTGTTGATTTTGCGGGCCCTTTCGACATCAAAAATTACACCGGCCGTGCTTGTTTAATTACAAAAGGGTATGCGTGTATTTTTGTATGTTTTGCGACCAAAGCCATCCATCTTGAGGCAAGTAGTGATTTGTCGACAGCAGCATTTTTAGCAGCCTTCACCCGTTTCGCAGCGCGCCGAGGATGTCCAGCCCACATGTACTCCGACAACGGCACCAATTTCGTCGGCGCTTCAAAGGAACTCAAACTGGAGTTTCAACATTTCTTGACTCGCACTCGTGACATCATCGAGACGAAATACTCTCATCAGAATGTCGAGTGGCACTTCATTCCTCCAGGGGCTCCACATATGGGAGGACTCTGGGAGGCAGGCGTTAAAAGTCTCAAAACCCACCTAAGAAAGGTGGCCCCATCTATTAAATTCACCTTTGAAGAATTTTCAACACTTTTGAGCAAAATAGAACCGTGCCTCAATTCACGCCCCCTTCATGCACAGTCCGAGAACCCTGACATCATGGAAGCCATTACACCAGGCCACTTTCTAGTAGGTGGCCCTCTCCTAGCCTCACCTGAGCCTGAAAATCTTGATAACCCTCTTTCGATCCTCAATCGATGGAGACGAGTTCAGGCCCTAGCTCAACATCTCTGTCATCGGTGGAAATCCGAATATCTGCGAGAATTAGCTCGTCGCACAAAGTGGAAAGTACCACAGATTGACTTCCAGATCAATGACCTGGTGGTCATTCGTGACGAAAATCTCCCCTCTACTTCTTGGCGTCTGGGCCGTATTACCAAGGTCTACAAGGGCAATGACCAGCGCGTTCGAGTCGCCGACATACGCACTGAAAAGGGCACTATTACTCGTCCAATTCATAAACTCGTATCTTTAAATCATTTATGAC
The DNA here is from genome assembly GCA_949752815.1 of Conops quadrifasciatus. Taxonomy (NCBI): domain Eukaryota; kingdom Metazoa; phylum Arthropoda; class Insecta; order Diptera; family Conopidae; genus Conops; species Conops quadrifasciatus. Next base: position 20,108,847 of record OX457079.1, read on the forward strand.
AGAGTCAATCTAACGCTTTCTTTCTCCGCAGACATAACACAATGAAGCTCATTCGCCGCCAAGGCGCCCGATACCGCCAAGGACGCATGCTAGCTCCCCCTGACGCAGTCGAGACCGCCGCCTCCCTACAGTGCCACGCTCCGGCACTGCCGGCCCTAGAAGTCCAAGAAGATATTCTGGAACTTGACGACTCTGATGAATTCATCCCTAGCCGCGAGAGTGTAACAGAGATTCTGCACGAGATACGACACAGCCACTTAGCTCGCTGGCCAACCAGAACGGTGTCGTCTCGATCGGAGCCACTACTATCTTGACCTCGTTCACCATGCGATGAGCACAAATCCCGTCCGCTCCAGACCTCTGTGGCAAAATTGTGTACCGCACCTCAACGGGGTGTCCCGTTTTTGAACCGGCGTGGCCGTGGCATCCGTCCATCACCCGAGGTGGCCCCACGCCGAGGTACAGCCATTGTACTCGCGCGCACGCGCTCACCTACGCCAACACGACTCCGTTACGCTCGCCTGTCCCCACCGGTAGTCATGCCATCTCTGCGAGGCAGGGGATCAGGCCAAGCTTCTACGCACCGTGAAGCATCACTTACGCGAACGATCTGTCACCACACCGGCCAGCCGCCCGAAATCGTGGCCCCAAAAAGAAGCGACTTGCCTTGTGCCGAACCAATACGTCAAGCCGAGTCCGCTCGCTGCCGCTTCTCGTCGACGATCGCTCGCCAGCCGCATCCAAGGGCGGCCCTCTCTTCTAACGCTGCGCCCAGAGCCGAGTCAGCTCACCATGCCATGTCGACTGTGGCTAAGTGTCGAAGCGCTGCGATCCGATTGACACTCGAGCGGCAAGGCCGATCAAGGCCGCAGGAGAGGCGGAATGCCCGCCCGCCAATTAGGGCGGCCCCAACAAGAGGCGCTGTACTCGGTGCCGCACCTGCCCGGCGCCGCTCATTAACGCGACGCCCGCCCAATATAAATGATTCGTGGGAATCCCACCGACGTTCAACCTTGTCGCCACCGCAAAGGATGCCCCCCAGCACAGGCTGCTGCCCGCTGTGCCGAGGTCAACATGCGCTACGGCATTGCGTGCATTTTCGGCGTCTGCACCATGAGGAGCGTTGGGAGGTGGTAACGGGACTCCATATATGCAGCAACTGCTTAGCATGCTCCCACCTCCTCCACCGGTGCAACAACATCCGTCGCTGTTGTTGGTGCGGCGCAGCTCATCATACAATGCTGCATCGGCCTTAAGCGCCGCCAATCTACCTGCTAAGGGCCCGGCCGAAGGAGACAAGATTGCAGTCCTGCAAGGCGGGCGGAATGTTTACGCCAAAGCTCCGCTCGCCCGACTGCAAGCTTTCGCTTTCGTTCGGGTCCGTGGCGGCGCGACCCGATTCACACAGTCAGTCTGGTTACGACTGTTGTACAGCGAGTTTGCATAAATATTTCCAGTGTCAATCTTATTAGATTTTATTTCCTTCATCACTTCGTTTAATGTAAAAAAAAAAAAAACCCATTGTTTAAAAGTTAAGGATATTTCGACAAAATTGAAACTTCAGTGAATAAAAACAAACACGCCTTTTGCCGCAAAATTAAGAACACGTTTCAATAAAAAACATATCTTGTATATTTACGTTTAGTGTCAGTGTTTATGTTAGATGTAGTTTTGTATAAATTTATGTTCTTTTATGCATTTTTATTTAAAAAAAACGATTGGGTACTCGATGTGATCCATTGGTCGGTTTGGGTATTTTCGCGAATTTAATTTTTTTGTTGTACTGAAGGATCGAGATACATTTGGAGAGCTCTCTCGGGGAAAATCTAAGTACCCAAAAGTCGGTAAACTCGTTACTTGCTGGGATACTCCTGACCTTTGGGTTAGGTCGTCTGGAAAGTTTTGTCATAGTTGATTAAACAATCCAAATAAAGTTATGAAGGACCAAATTCATTGTGTTGTAGGGTTCGTTCATAAGGATGGCGAGGGTTAGCCGAAACCGGAAGCAGATGAGTGTAATTGTTTTTGATGATGAGTTTTTTTTTTTCTGTTATTAATAAAAACTTTTTATTTTTTTGTTCCTCATATTGCGCGTCCGTGACCTGTATGGTGGTTTGGAAGCCACTTCCCTGAGTAAGCTGAGCTGGCAGGGACCATAATAGCCTTAATCCACCTTAGGACGAGTTGGAGACAGTCGAGTAAAAGGCAATATCGTGTAACAATATAAACTTAATTTTTAACAAATGAGCCGTCATTTTTAGTCGAAATTTTTAGTTGTGAAGTATGAGAAAATCAAAGAAAATTTTCAAAGAGAATCTTTCACTCATAGAGGTCACCACAGTCGAACACACCACACTTCATATTTCACAAACTGTAACACATATTGTTTCACAACTTCATATTGTTTCACAAAACTATCACCGAATATACACGTCAACGTAATTGAGAGATACAAAAAAATCAACGAGCTGCGCAAAATACTTTTTTTTTTAAATGACATTGTTAAACTTATTTTAATATTACTAAAATAAAGATATTGTATTACTAAAGTTGAAATAATTTTTATTCGAAAATTAGTTCGTACTTTTAATCTTACAACTTAATAATAGAATAACTTAGATTAATGAATTTAATTTCTTATCACAAATGTTAAAATTCTTATGTAACCTTGCTCTAAGTTTAGCTTAGCTTATATCTCTATTGGAAACAGCTTAAGAATACAGTACTAAACACATATGTGCATATGTGAACAGCCAACAAATCCGTGAAGAAGCATCAAAAGCGGCTGGCAACAGGAAAAGCGAGTTTTTAGAAGAGTTGCTGAGTAGACACGGACGAAAACGGACATCAACCGAGCGAGTAGCTGAGCAAAATACGAACGTCGGCAAGCCACCACGGGTGAAGCCATTCCCAGACGTTAAAAGTATAATAACTGATTTAAAAACATCTGGGAAACGTTCGTCTATATTTATGCGAAAGTCTTTAATTGTATAACTACCTCAATATGTTCAATAGCACTAGACAGATCGAGAGTAGGTGATTGAAGTTTTTGACATAGAGGCAATGTAAATGAACACATATTAGACGGACGTCGCGACGTCCAAGTCACCGTTCGAGCCACATTGTCAACGACTTATTTCCACAGCAAAACCACGAGTCCTCCGAACCGAACACTGTTCCGGTGTAACACGGTTCACAACACGTAACACGACGCCATACTACGCGTCGGATCAATCGCTAGGACGCCTGAAAGTCGAGCTTCTTCTGGGTTTGGCATTGTTGAAATTAGCAATTAGACGGTAATGAGGTTGTAAGGTATTATATTATTATTATAATAATGTGTATTTAGTAACACTAAGAAATAAATTTCTGTTTTGAGCCTTGGCGATCCGGCGAGCTTTAACTCGGGTCTGAAACCGAAAGACCGGAGCTTCGTCACAGTACTAAACAACAAAGACATATCGTTCAGCAGATTTTAGAATTCTATAAAATTAAGAACCTCTGAATTAAGCTCGATTGCATCAGATATTGCAAATACGTTTCCAACAGAAGGTAAGTTGAATAACTTCCTTATTTCAACATTAATAACATTAATTGCTTTCCCTCATTACTATTCATTCTTCTTTCTTTACAATTAATTTTTAAAAATTTGAGTCTACATACTTTGTTCCTCCTGGAGGAAAGTGTGCTCATACAAAAGGTATAGTCTACAATGCCTACTTTCACTTTAATCGTGGAAAATCAAAAAAATTGTTCAACCCAAAATACTTTACTAGACATGCCACATGAAAATTTTTCTATTATATACATATACATATGTGGGAACGGACCGACTGACAACCAGAAGCGGACGAACATATTAAATACCGGACATACGGCAACACTGACGGAGAATCGGACGAGAACGAAACAAGTGCAACAAAACGAACGGACAAAGAAAAGAAGACAGAAGTAAGAGAGAAAAGAAGAGAAGCAACCGCCAAGTTGTAGACTAAGCACATCCTTATATTAATAAAACATTTTTTTATAAATAAAGTGTTTAATTTCCCGAACGAACCCCACATATATACCCCAAAATTTGTCTTTAGAAAAAATGTTAAGAGCTTAAAGATTTTATTAAGCTCAATGATCGTTCGTGGGCAGCCATAGAAAATAAATGGACGATATATCCGCCTAGAAGATTATCAAATATTAAGAAGATTATCAAAACGACAAAATGAACTGTGGACTATGAACGAATGAATCTGTTCCTCGTGTCCCTGGATTTTACTGGGGCACGAGAAAGCAGAGTTGTCGTACTAGTGAAAGAAAATATTATGCCTGAAATCAGGTATGCATTTTCAATATATTTGGAAGAAAGTGTATAAAAATTTACATAATTTAAACCACAGCAGCAATACCAAAATTCGATAGTTTTCAGAGAAAAAATCTCTATTACTTTCTCCGAATCAATGTGTTTTCACGTGTTTTATATCTATTTTGCTGAATTGTTTTACGTTAAATAATTAAACTAACATTAAATAGTGCAACGGTAGGTTGTTTCTTTTAGTTCTAGAATATGCATCCACCTTGGAACTTGAATTCAAAACACTAACACATGCTCCTGAAGCGACTATGAAAAACATAAAATTAAAAATACATTCGCTCAGATCGCAGTGTTGTTGTGTGTCGTATGTGTTATGGTTTATAACTCACACAGATCGAAGTTATGTGTAATAAAAAAGTTTGAAAAGTTTGTAATCAAAAAGTATTAAAAAGTCTTAAATGGTACCATAAAAGTATTAAATAGTAGCAAAAAGTATTAAAAAATCATGCGAGAAAATCATTCATGTCAGTACGACCAGCAATCCAATCAGTCCCCTGACTGGGCGACTCGGGCGAGGAAGACGACGACCATGCTTTACGGCGAGCACTACCACTCCAACACTGACGTGGACATTCTCACAGGCCCGGGGTATACACAAAGGGTATTCACCGTCACCCATACGTCATTAGACGTGGATATCTGGACAGATGACATCCTACGAGAGGGCGCCTGGCCAAGACTGCCACCACCGATCGCTCCAGAGGCTGAGGAAGAAGTAGACGTCGCCCCGGCATCTGGCCTGGCCCGCCTCACCTGCCCCTTTCCATCGAGAGTCGCACCAGCAAGCCCAATTCCACCCGGCGAAAGCAAAACTTTCAACACACTTGGCGAAATAGCGGTCGAAAACGAAGCCGAAACAACCATGGCAACCGCAGCTACCACCGATGTCCAAGTGACAGGCGATGCCGAAGGTTCGCCGAAACACGCCAACACCGACCCCTCACCCGACCTAGAGGCTCTCCACGACTTTCTCGGCGACCTGGCTCAGGCGGACCTGGACGACGTATTATCGATGGACATGGATTGGTGGGCCGAGCTTGACAACTCTACCAGCCTTTACCACTAGCGGCAAACATAGCTGAGGAAGCTATATCCGAGGAACCTGCAGTGATTCCGACCGAAGTAACCAGTGTAGAACAAATGGCCGAGCAGATTAGATCCCGATGGCAGCCGCGGCAGAGAATCTCCACACGCAGGCAGGTGGGCATCTGGTACAGATTTCACATCTCCCAGACCGGACAAACTTCGTGGCATCCCGAATCCACCCGAAAGTAGGAGGGAAATAGACGGCGTATTGAAAAATAGGGAATATAAAAAACAACCCATGGTAATATGGATTTTTATCTGAGTCAGCTTTTTAGTGGACATGGCTATTTTTAGTCGTATTTTCACCGACTCGGGTATGAAAGAGACCCCTTTTGCGAATGCTGTGGGTCACCGGCGGTAGAGGATGCGGAGCATGTCTTTTTCATATGTCCCCGCTATAGTGATATAAGAAACGAGTTACAAAGAAAAAGAGAATTTTTATGCGCACCGATTACGCTGGAGACTATAGTCGATCTAATGTTGAAAGATCGTGGTAATTGGAATTCCGTTAGTCAGTATGTGGTACCAGTCATGATGGAGTAGAGGAGGATAGAAAGAGTGCGAAGGCACAAGAAGGACTTGGTATATAAAGCCCGCTCCCCTCACGATGTAATGCTTAACTGCGGTTCCCTGAGATGGATGAACAAGAGAAGAGGTGGTTTTAGTGAGTAGAAGTCTCACACTACTGGCGCTCAGAGTAACTAGCCCATACCCATGATGGGTTTCTACCCGAAAAAAACCATTAGGAAACTGTCACCGACCAGAAAAAAGTTTTTACAATGAATCATATAACTTTCCTTTAGAAGGTCAAAAAATTATCATTAAAGGCTGTGTCTGTTTAAAACTCAAAAGAAATGCGTCTTTTAATCATTCGGTGTTTTAACATAACATTCATTCGGTACATAAAAATCACATAGGGTTTTTTTATACATATACTCAACGCTATTACGGTTTAAGGGGCGTCGATAGCAACCACACCTGTTAGTAGTCGGTTAAAGTGCCGATTGCTAACCCATCACCTACACCCGTTAGTAGTTGGTTAAAGTGCCAACTGCTAAACTATCAATAAATAAAAGTCTGCTAAAGTCTGCTGAAGGAAGGAGCTGGTTTAAGAGCCAGATATTTCTTGCAATCACCATCGAACTACAGAGACCCAACTAACATCTTGCGTCTATAAACAAAACAGTTCCCAGTAACAGTTAAAATTATAAATAAATCAGTGTGTTATTGTAGCCACAGCCGTGCTGCATAATATTTGCTGTTTGAATAAAGAAAGAGAGAGAGAGACCCTCCTTCGCTTGATGATATTATAGATGAGCAAATTATTTTATGTAAATAGTGTCAGTGAAGTATTGTGTACCTCGGATGTCAATACGCCAATACGAACTACTTTTTTTGAAAATTATTTTAGGAATTTGTAGTTAAATTTAAAAAATTTAATTTAAATTTGTTAGTTAATTAACATTAATCCTGGTCAAAAATTGTAATTAAATCCTGAACATTTTCTTAAAACTTAATTAGCTACCCTCGTATTACTAAATTTATTTATGCGCTCTTCTTTTATCAACATCATTTTTAAATTGTGCTCTTCTTTCATGTATCTGTAATAATAACTGCGTCAAAAGACAGATCTCATTTAAATTGTAAAAACATTTTTTGAAACCAAAAAAATATTATTACATAATGAATTTTGAATTTTTGTTTTATTATATTACCGAATAATTAATTGTGAATGTTTGTTTTCTTATATTTTTCCTTAAGCATTAAAATTAAGCATAAAAACTTAAGAAAACCACACTATGTAAGCCACCCCAAACAGCTGACAAGAACAAAACCAGACCTCAACAGCTAACCAGACAAAACGAGACCCCAAACGCAAAAAAACCGATAAGAACAAGCACACTCTACAGCCTCCCTATCGTTCCGACGGTGAGTTGCAAGCTGATTCTTGGGGTAAAGGGAATATTATAATTAAAAGAAACTGCTTATTCCTCTTTCCTTTAAATATATCGGTCTCACAATAAATAAATTATTTGTGACGAAAGAATCCTGGATATCCGGCGAGCGTCACCTCGGCCGTAGAAACACTTCGTTACAAAATGCAGAGTTGAAAGCACCTTAAACCCCATGGTTCCTCTGTGCATTTATACTATTGGCGGGTTGAAATTTATTTGAAAAATTGAAATTAATACTTCATTTCAACTAAACCCCGCTTCGATACGCATGTACACGTAGCATGTGTGGCAACATATTTTTTAACATTGTAATTCTTACCTATCACACCTGTCGTTCCGTTATCGTAATGAGCTGGTAATCCTTCAATTTGCTCCTGAAGGATTTCGTGTATGGTGGTATCAACCGTAGTAATATTTACTTTTTCGGCTGAACCACCTCCGGTTGCATACGTAGAACGCTTCTCCTCCGAAAATCTTTTTTTAGAGTTCTTCTTCAAATTGTCGAACTGTCAATTCGAATTGTCAATTTTTTTCAACACAGATGAACTACGGAAAGTGAGCCCGTGTTTTGCGTTAAATTAGGCAGCAATTTTCTTATATTTTTTTTACCAAAAAATTAAGTAATACCTCGACTTCCACTGCACTAAAGTTTGCACTTTAGCGTTTATCCATTTTTAAACAAATTTTAAAATTTAAATTAAAAAATTTTACAAAACGACGCTTTTATATAAAAATATGCCCCAAAACTAATATAAACCTGGAACTACTAATGTACAAGTTGGCGATGCTTTTTCTAAAGTGCTAAATAATATGACAGCTCTTTTGATACCCAACACTCAGCAGAAAGCAATGATAACACTCAAATAAAGGAAACAACGAATCCTCAGAGTTTAAAAAGTGTAAATCCATTGATTTTGCCATTTAAGCGCGTGTCCGATTAAAAATCAGTTCACTGTTACGAGCGGAAAAGATAAGCGGAACGCAGCCATTAATAGAAATTTGATATCTCTTGAACCTAGAGATAATTCGAGAAATCATTTCAAAATATTCTAAAATGTATGCTATGAAATGCTTTATGCTATTTTTAACAAAATTTAATTGCTAAGTGTTTACTTTTGTGGGAATATAATAATTTGGTTTAAAACCAACAATTTTTTTCTATTAAATGAATGCATTAATATGTACAATAATTTGGTCATAACTTGTATGCAAAAATACTTTACATTAAGGAGAGTGTTTTGCTGCTTTAAGAAATTCAGTTTGAGATGCACAGTAACATTGAAGCAAACTGAAGCATTCAATATTTTGTGAACCGAATTTTTAAGGCTCAGTTTCATAGACTGAGGATAAAAAAGAGAGGAAACAGTTCTTCACTAAAGGCTCAGTTTCATAGACTCCGTTTGCGTGCGTATCCGTCAGAAATCTCACGCAAGAAAAGTTGAAATATATTTAAACATATGGGATAAGTTTCATAGAGTCCGTGCGTTTACAACAACAATTGTTATAGTTATAATAGATTTCTAACGGATACGCACGCAAACGGAGTCTAAGAAACTGAGCCATTAGTGAAGATCCGTTTCCTCTTTTTTTTTGGTTCCTTCGGCTTGGATTTCTTGATGCAGACAGGTGTGTCCATACAGACATTTTCTAAAATAAAAGTGAATTTTCAAACTTAAAATCCTGTTTTTTACTTTCATTCTCATTGGTTACTTTGACGAACCGGCATCCTGCGTCACCAGTATATAAATAAAAATGATATTTAAAAAATAAGTTATTCTTTCTATGTTCTGTTTTTGTATTATCTCGTACTTAAACGATAAGGTCTATAGTATATCTGTAGTTTGAAATCCATTGGTTAATTAATGATTAAGTAATTATTAATGATTATCAATATAAATTATCAATTATAAATATTCGCCCTATCAAAATTTACTACTGGGTATGTTTATATACCGCATATACATATGTATGTTAAATAGAAATAATACTCAATACTCTCTATGTGTTGTTTTTGTATTATCTTTTACTAAGTTTTTAAACCGTTTTTTAAACCGTTACAAGTTTCATGCTTTATTAATTCATTGCTGAAAATTTTTGGAATTGTTAATACTTAGTGGTTTTTGTGTTGATAAAGAATGAATTTAATAGCGATCTAAAATTTATTCCATAACGGAATAGTGGATAACGAAAATTCTCTAAACGCATTAATTTATTGGAAATTAATTCCTGAGGAAAATTCCTACCAGTGTTCAAATGGACACGTTTTAAAACTAATAAAAGATGGCTCCAGAATTGATGGATACATTTGGTTGTAAGTAATTATATTTTAAAAATTTCTCCGAGAAAAATGAAAAGCGAAACAATTAAATATTTCATATTTGATTATAATAATTGTCATATTTAAAAGTTCGTGTTTAAATCGAAGATAAAACAGATTCATTTTAAGATCCAAAGTATTAATCTTAGGAACTGACTGGAAATATTTTCAATAAAACCGAAAAGTTATAAATATCTTAATTTATGGAACATATTTTGACCACAATGTTTATTATTTTAATTACTATATTGATTAAAAAAAATTATTCTACATTCAATTTAAATATTTATTATATTAAATCAAAAAATATATAAAAGAAGAACAAGGCTAATAAAAAGCACTTAGCTGGTTTCGGGTAATTCGGAAAGAAATAATATAAAATGCGAGGTAAAAAAGTGAGATAAGTTCATGAGAAATTTACGAATCAGATTTCTTTCGGTGAACGCACTCCGGAAGGTGAGAAGAGCAAAAGACACAACCAGGGTACGCGTACTTAGGTGCTAGTACGCGTTCGGTGTGCAGGACGAGGTGGATAGAATGTGGTGACATACCCCGCATCCCAGCTAAGTTCTAATGAAGCTGAAACAAAAAAATAAGTTTTCGTGTATCTGGATTGTGTCCTCTGTGATGTGGCAGACAGCCTCGCTCGTAGTAACAGTTTCTTATTGAAGGCTTATCATAATTTTTTTTAAGTAAACTACCTAGAATCCAAGACAATTATTGCGTGAGGCTTAAAAGAAAAAAAAACTTGTTTTTCTTTTTATTTCGAATCCATGAGATATATACATATATGTCCATACACCGTTTGGAAATAGTAGTTTTGTATAAATGTAAATTATCTGTTAGGAATCCATCATCTTTTGTACGGCTTTGGCTTTTCAATGTTTACGTTCAATTTTGGGGCCCTATTTTAGATCTAGAGAGCTCTCTCGATCCCATACAAACCCCAGTCGAAACTTTAGTCCGTATATGGGAATGACAGGTAATAAAACTCAGTTATATATGTATATAAACATATATGTGTTTGCGCATCGTTTAGCGGATATTCGCAAATAAATACATAACGTTAATGATCATGATGTGCTGATTGCGTTATACTGAATGGGGAACCGAAACCGGAAATCGCCGGAAGAGAAAGCAGATAGTGCGGGGTGAAGATAGGAACATAGTAAGTATTTTTATTTATTGTGACATTTTGGCCCATCATGGCGGGTTAGATCCACACCCTTAAATGAACCCATTGAGCTACCAGGTGTGCCATGCTGGGCGTACCTTAAGGGATGAGTAACAAATTATTTAATAATAAATCGCCCTATATTATCATAGTTTTATTTTACAACGTTTTATATAGGTGCAAAACACAAATTGAGTCGAGACATAGGAAAAAAATTACATGCGGTTATAAAGTATCCATTCGAAAGGATACTGTTTACACCAGATGCGCGCCCAGTGCAAATGGCAACCCCAGCCGACTCGCTGAAAACTCCTCTCGTTCAGCGAGTCAACGAATGCTTTTACATCTCTAACGATTTTCTATTTTCCAGTTCTTTAACTTTCTTAGTGCGAGCAACTGTACTCCATCAACGTGTCCGAAATCGGCGTGCATCAACTTGTTTTTTAACTACTTCGCGCAGGTGAACCAACAGACTCCATCTTAACTCCCCAATTTTACCACAAATACTCCATCGAAGACAAAACGAGCAGCATCAACAGCATAAACAGCATCAACAGAATTAACCACAATGGATCAATTCTCTCATCTCAATTTTCATCTTTTAATCGAAAATAATTGGTAAGTTTTTCAAAGACAAAAACCACCATTTGCATAGTTTTTGCATTTGCACTTTCCGTGCAGACAGATACCTTTCTAGAAAATTCATAATTAAGTGTATACAAAATAGTGGCTTTCTGCTATTTATAGTTGCAAAATGTTTCCTTGGAGTTTATAATGGGCGAAATCGAAATTTTGGGGCCAACCGCAGTAGATTGGTCAAGCTTTTGTCGAGAGGTGGGGTTCGACACGATGATTACCCGGAAAGAGCGTATTGGAGGTGTCGACCAAATCGTCGAAATCGACGAAAGCAAGCTCGGACGCAGGAAAAACTACCGTGGACATGCTTAAAGGCCAGTGAGTATTTGGGGGAGTCGAGCGGGATTTTTTTTGCTTCCTTGTCCCAGTTGAAAAACAGGATAAGAGCACGCTCCTTCCCATCATTAAAGAGTGGATTTTGCCCGGAACAACTATTATTTCCGATTTTTGGAAGGTACAAAAAAGATTTCTTAAGTTTTCAATAAAGCATATCAATATACGATAAATATATAGATATAATAGATAATATCTAGGCGTACGATTGTCTTAATGCCGAGGGCTATAGCCATTTAAAAATTAATACCATAGCATACATTTTAAAGACCCAGAGACAAATGCCCATACCAACACTCAAGAAAGTCTCTGGAGGCACGTTAAACAATCAATGCCGCAATATTATCGGAAAAAATCACATTTTTATGGATATTTAGCAAAATTTATGCTCATTCGAAAATTCAAATCTAAAAATGCAGATATGCTTGACGTGTTCCTCAAAATAGCTGGGCGTCTATATATTCCACTTTCTCCCAAGACATAGGTTGAAATGGAATCCGATGAGTTAAATTACGAAGTTTTTAACGAATAGTTTGCGTTCTGGGTAAGAATTAATACAATTTAGTAAATAATGCAGTTTAAGGAAATTATTTCAGAACAGCAGAATACCCGCCGTTGTCTCTAGCATTTATGAATGTATAATTTGTGGTTTATCCTAGAGGTCGGAAACTATCGATGGCACTATCGATACTATCGATGGTACATGACTATCGCGAAGCCATCGATAGTTTTTGAAAACTATCGATGGTTTTCGATAGTTTTGAATTCTTCATTTAGTCTGTTCATGTAATTCAGCACGTAAGAGAATTTGATAAACAAAAATTTGAGCTAAGATTTTAGCGAACAGACCCATTAGCTTTTTCATTTAATTCATGAATAAATGCAACCCTTCCAAATATATTTGTTTGTCCCAGTTGAGTGGTAGCAATGGAGAAATATCTTGCCAAAAAGAAAAAAGGTAAGCACGATTGAAAAAATTTTATAGAAGTGTTAATTTTTTGTTTAATTCATTTAGAAACAGAAAACAATAGCGAAACGGAATCCGATGGATGCGTCACACTAGAGAAAAAAGAGGACGGTGGCGTCAAGCGGAAAAAAGGGTTTTCGAAGGTTTGAATATAAAATTCTATATTATTTATATCAGTATAACTAAGGAATAAGTGTATTCTGTAATATTTGCGATATCCCTAGCCTCCCTAAATCTTGTCAGAGCATAAATTAGGCACGCACCCGGTCAGTTTAGGCTTTCCTCTAAATTTAAGGTTAGGTTAGCAGTGTCTTCCATAGACTTTTTTCAAGCCGGGCGGAATAAGAAAGTAGGTGGAAAGTCCTTGGTTATTTATTGAATTTGATAATGATTGACCTAGCATTTAGTAAAAAGAGCCGGGCAATCATTAAAACCAGCCGGACGGTACGCCCGGTAAAAAGCCTCAGGGGAGAACACTGGGTTAGGTTAGAAAGCGCGAAATTTTATCCCCTTATCACAAGCTCAAATATCTTGTTTGAAACAAGTAAAGAGATATGGTCCATGCTCCGAATTTTTTAGGTGATATGGCCTTTAAAATTTTGAACTTTGAAGGCCTATAACTCAAAAACTAGATGAGTCCACCCCAAATTTTTTACATATTTTAGAAAAGGGGGATGGGATTCCAGGAAAAAATTTGAGCATAAGGTCCATTCTTTACTTAAGCCTCTTGTTTTGACATCTACATACTATTATGCGCGAAAAAAATTGCTACTAACTTGATTTAAACAAAAAAATAATTCTAAACAAATTTTAACAATTTTTGTATTCAGGTATGGAACTATTTCGTAAGATCGCAAGACAGAAAATTGGCAAAATGCGTAAAATGTGGTGGGGAATATAAAACTAGTGGAAACACTAGTAACCTTCACGACCATTTGACAAGGTGTCACCCTAATTGCGATGACGAGGACTTTTCCCAAACCGACCTCTCTGCTACCTCTGACAGTCGCCATTCAAGCACCAGATCTGTTGCGTCTTATTTCAGGCGGGCAGTTGAATACGATAAGGACTCAAAAAGAAAAACAGATATCGATCACGCCTTAATGCGTTTGGTGACCGAGGGTTTTCATCCCATTAACATAGTGCACGATGAAGAATTTAAAAATTTTGTTCGCGTTTTAGATCCACGCTATGTGCTGCCATCCTCAAAAACAATGCGGGATGTATTACTAAAAAATCAATACGATAATTCAAAGTTAAAACTGAAAACCATTTTGTCTGAACTGGACCACGTTAGCATCACATGTGATGCCTGGACGTCTGCTGCAAATGAAGGCTACTTGACTGTCACATGTCATTTTATTCAAGATCTGAATCTGAAATCATGTGTTTTATCAACAAAAAAACTAGAAGATCCAACAAACTATAAAGCTACAAATATTGCGAACTCGATACAATGTGTTTTGGATGACTGGCAAATTTTTGACAAGGTGCGTTGCATAGTAACCGACAACGCCAATTCAATGGTTAATGCTTGTACTCTCCTGAAAAAAACTCATCTTGGTTGCTTTGCACACACCCTTAATTTAGTAGTGCAAGATGGGCTATCAAATAGCAATGATATTTTAAATTTGCGGAAAAAATGTAAAGGCATTGTATCATTTTTTAAATGTAGTACAACCGCGTATGAGAAATTCAAGAAAGAACAGCAAAATGAAAGTCCTTACAGTTTACTACAAGAGGTGCCAACAAGGTGGAATTCCACCTACTTTATGTTTGAACGCATAATAAAAACCAACGACGCTATATCAAAAGTTTTATTGTCAACGGTGAAGGCACCGCTACCTCTTACCGCCTTCGAAATTCATGTTTTACGTGAGGTTGTTGATGTGTTGAAATTATTTCAAGATGCAACTGCACAGGCATATTTACTATTCTTCTCATTACTAAATTCATAAATCTACAAACAATATTTTTTTACACAATAGATTTCTGGGAATAACTATGTTACGATTTCTCTTATAATCCCGATATCCTTTGGGCTCTACGAAAAACTAAACACGATAAAATCGGTATTAACAACACAGGAGGCTGATTCGCTATGTACCTTTTTATTAGCATCTGTTCGAAAAAGGTTAGCACCATACGAATTACGTACCGTTACCAGAATGGGCACACTATTAGACCCTCGTTTCAAAAAAGACGGATTTCAATCTAATAATAATGCGGATGAAGCTGCCAAGTGCCTTGAACAAGAAATTGCATCAATCATTGCGAAGGAGAAGAGAAGCCTTGAAAATAATGAGTCACCGCGAGCTAAATATGCTAGATCCTCACTTTTTGACTTTGTTGAAAAAAGAGTTGAAGAAAGGAGAACGTCATCCCGAGTCGATGGAATTATTTTACTCCGACAGTATTTGGAGCGGCAGCATTCAGCAAGAGATGCGGACCCACTCCTTATTTGGAAGGTATGTATTTCCGATATTGAAATTTAAGTTGAAACTTAAATAACTAATTACCGCAGGTTTTAGCTCCTGATTTTAAAGCATTCATAGTCATAGTTCAGAAATATTTTTGTACTCCAGCGACTTCAGTTGAATCTGAACGAACTTTTAGTAAGGCTGGCCTTATTATAAGTGACCGGAGGTCCAGGTTAAAGCCGAAGCATGCAGATATGTTGATTTTCTTAAACAAGAATAATTGGCTCCTTGTATAGAAATCCATCCGGATGCTCTAAGATACAGGAGTGTACGTGAAATAAAAGATTCGTGTCCTGTTCGATACACGGGTAAACTGTTTTTATTTGTTTATTTTAAGTAAAAATTACGGCGACTCAGCTTGTATTTTAGCGTTAGGTATACAGACAAAGACTATCGGAAACTATCGATATTCTATCGATAGTCTGTCAAAAACTATCGGCCACTATCGATGGTGTCCACTATCGATAGTTTCCGACCTCTAGTTTATCCCATAAAAACTAGCGCAGTGCCCTCTAGCGAAACATTTTTAAAACTTCATATAGCCTATGGCACTATATGGCACGGAAAAACCTGTATGCAAAACACTTCACATTACCGAGACGATTCTGTTGATTGAATCCCTGCCGCGGCCGAAGGTTACCAATGCGCGAAAAAACATGTATACAAAAACTTTACATTATAGAGAAGAAAGCTTCACATTATCTTTAAATAAGCTTAAGATACATGAACTAAAGTAGTAAGTGTATCATATTATATATCGTTTTAAAGGTAAAAGAACAGGCTTTTTAGCAATATATTTTTGGCACCTAAACGTATTCGTTTTGCAGAAAAAAATTTTTGTTTCCAGGAAAAATAGACAGATTTCTATATAAAGTGATATAACTCCTTAACCGTTATGATATATGAAAAAAGTACGTACATTTTACGTAAATGGTAAGCAGTAAAAGTACCTTTCAAGCGGTATATCACTCATCCCGATAACTCACTTAGTTAGCGAGATATTAAGCTTTTTCTAAGCGCATTTATTTGACATTTAAATGTAAAAAATGTAAATAATTATAAATTTAAAGGTAAAAAAATGAATAAAATCGGAGTCAAACCATCAAAAACGTTGTTCCTTTTTTTACTTGTACAGCTTAAATAAAGAAAGTTATAAAAGACATGGAAATTGATGCAACTAAGATCGAAAAATTGCAATGTGCGGAATAGTGGAATATGTGGAAATTCCAGGTTAAAGTGCTTCTTAACGCAAGCGATTTATTTGAAGTCGTGACTAGAGAGGTACCGTTACCGGTGATTATGGAAGATGAAAATGCTGCTGCTGGTGCATAGCGTGTTAACGTGTTAAGGCATAGCAAACTAGAAATCGAAGGGCTCAAAAAGTGATTGGTACTACAATAAACTTTAAATAAACTTTGTTGAATTTATGAACAGAAGGCAAGCGCAAGTATAAATTTATTTCAACAACGTTTCTACAGCTTCAAAAAGAATCCTGATGAGGACATAGCAGCACACATGAGCAAAGTAGAGAGTCTGATGCATCAACTAAAAGACGTTGGAGAAGTTGACTCTTCATTAATTACTAAAATTTTGATGACTTTACCCAATCGTTTCTCCCATTTAGTGCGTGGGATCCACCGACATAAAGAATAAAACGGTGGAGAACTTTAGGTCACGGTTAATAATGGAAGAGACAAGACTAAATGCTCTTGAAACAACAACGACAGCAACAACAGTTTCAGCGCCACCTAGCAGCGGTGAACCTTGTGCGCTAATTGCAAGAAAGGATTACACAAAACTTAACAAAACCAACCAAAGTAAAAAAGTGAGACACCCAGTAAAGCAATTGCATTATGCCACTGCGAGCAATATTAACAATGAAGAGGCATTGGTTTGTGTTAGCGATAATGTTAATGAAGCAGTAAGTGGTGATGACTGGGTGCTAGATTTTGGTGCCAGTGAGCACATGACCTGCCACAAAGAGTGGTTCACTGATTTCACGCAATTCTATAACCCAGTACCAATAAGAATTGGTAATGGTAGTAGTATTTGTGCATATGGTAAAGGTACCATAAATATTTTAGCATTCAATGAAAAAGATAACGTCAAGGCTGACGTCAAGGTAAACATATTTTCGACTGGAAGCGCCCTCGATAAAAACTATCATTTGAAACCCAACTTCAGAAAAATGCAAAATTGTCAAAGCTAATGGAGAAATAGCAGCTCTTGGTATTCGCTGTCAGCGTTTGTATAAAATGTTGTTTAAGATTTGCAAACAAAATGAGTTTGCGTATTACTCTTTAAATGCAGATCCATTAAGAACTTGGCATGAACGTCTTGGACACATTTGTGTCAGTCAAGTAAAAAAAATCTTTTAAATTAAACAATATTCAGTTTACTGATAATCATACATAATTTCTTTTGCGATGCATGTGCTGTCGGCAAAATGTATAGCCTTCCATTTGCGACCAGTAATTCCAGAGCAAAGTCTCCAGGTGAATTAGTACATACCGTATCTGCGGTATGCGGTATACATGCGCTATACATATCTGCGGGCCGATGCAAGTACCTTCGATTTGTGGCTCAAGATATTTCATTCTCTTTAAAGACGACTTTACTAACTATAGAGTTGTTTATTTCATAAAGCAGAGATCTGAGGCTTGTGAGATGATTGACAAATATCTAACTTTTGTTAAGTACGCAGACAACAGCTCACAAGAGCATTATATGAAAAATCATGCAAAGTTTTGCCAAGCTCTTGCCGGCTTTTGTCTTGCATTGTATGCTTATATTGACATGATTTGGATATTAATATGGAGTTAAATTTCATTTATTATAACCGCCAGGTTTTAGTTTTTAAAGTGATATGCCGTTTAACTTATTGAATTTAATTTCATTTTTAATTTAAAAATTAATCTCTAATTTTTAATTGATGACTTTTTGTATATTTATTTTAATTTATGTTCCCTTTAAATTAGAAAATGTGTAATTTCTGAATGCATTTAATATTTTATAAATACAATAAATATAATAATTAAATAAAAGAAAGTTTAAATATTAATTAATGTCGTTTTTTCTCGAAAATGTAGCAGAACATTTTTTATTGTTTTCAATCGTTATGGCCTCGATGTGGACAATTTACAATAAAAACAAAGTAAGAAAAAGACGATAATTAAACGGAATAATGAGTAAGAATGCCTTAGAAGTTTAATTTCATTTTTAATTTAAAAATTAATCTCTAATTTTTAATTGATGACTTTTTGTATATTTATTTTAATTTATGTTCCCTTTAAATTAGAAAATGTGTAATTTCTGAATGCATTTAATATTTTATAAATACAATAAATATAATAATTAAATAAAAGAAAATTTAAACTTAAAAGAAAATTTTCTCTTTGTTCAAAGATTTAAGGGAAATGCAGTAATATGTAGTAAAAAACGATATATTCAATTATGTTGCACTATGAAGGGTGCAGCTACTGCCACACTACTTGAAAAACTGCCAAAACTTTTTTTTGCCAAATTTGCAGTAAGAGCTTTTATTGCTACTGCTCTGTTGGAAACAAAAACAAAATTGACAGTCGAAAGAGTCTCAGCAGTTTTAATGTCAATTATTGCTAAATAACTATAAGGGAAGGCTACACAAACGAAGTGCAAATATATATTAGATACATACATACGTTCAGCCGTCTTTCCTAGGCTTTTAGTTAGAAAATTAACATTACGTAGTTTCCTTTCTGTTAACAAAAGAGGAAGAGTTTATTTCGTTTTTTTTTCCTGTCGTTTTTTCTCGAAAATGTAGCAGAACATTTTTTATTGTTTTCAATCGTTATGGCCTCGATGTGGACAATTTACAATAAAAACAAAGTAAGAAAAAGACGATAATTAAACGGAATAATGAGTAAGAATGCCTTAGAAGTTTAAGCGGACGGAAGGAGGGGAGTTTTTTTCGTTTCTTTCGCTCCTCTGGAGTTTGAGCAGAGGAAAAGGGATAGAAATGCCTCAACAATAAAACTGCCACTGCAAATTTTTGAACAAGCAGTAAAAATTACTGTCATTTGGGTAACTGCATAACAGTTTCGTTATTTACTGCAATTTCCATCGGCAGTCACAAAACAGCAGTCCTTTCGTTTTGTGCCAAGCTGTCTTCAAAACGGCTAGTGCACAGCTCTAATAGATATTATCTATGTGGTTGTGACATTAATTTGAAACCTTCGGACGCATTTGCCTTAACAAGATATGGGGAGAATTGAAAGACGATACCAAGGATTTCGCAATGATGGCATTATGAGCGATTACTGTTGCAGTTTAATGCGTGAAATGGATCCCAAACAATGTGTTACGCTAGGTGGCAAGGCCTAGCCAGCACCATCTAGTTGCGAACAATATTAATCAATCAGCTGTTCAGGGGGGCTGAAATAGAAAACAGGAAAAACATGATGGCAGAAAAACGATGGATCCAGGGCGGGGCCCTGGATCCGGCTGCGAAGAAAGGAGGAGGGAAGAACGACTTGGGGGAAAACGACAGAGCAAGCAGCGGCGCTGGGAAAATCTGAAAACTGAACAAGAATCCCACAGAAAAGGAAAAGAAGATTGTAGCAGTTTAGTCGACGTAGAAGTCGAATATCTTTCTTTTATATAATTTACCTATATACTACATAATTACTATGTCAAAAGTAATGTATGTTTTATTTCTTCATGTATATTAGACCTGAGGCAGGAGGAGCGCTCCACCACCTAATAAGAAGAAGTCTGCACAATAAATTGAATTGAATTTTGAGACCAATCCCGATGGGGATTAGAAAAAAGTAAGTGTTTCAATAATTAATGTTTCGCAAAATTAAACCTATGGAGGTGTGAACGCTGAGCGGTGGGTGACTCAGGGGTCGCGGCGTACCCGGCACATAACCAGCATTATCCGACAATTCAAGAAGACAAACTTTAGTTGCCGTCCCACCGTGTTTGGAAGTGGAAGGTAACAATTTAACAAAGGCCGGGCATGCCTAATAGCCACACAACACCTTGGCAACCTTAAGATAGTAAAATCCATCCCCGGTCGGACGGTAACAAATGTAAACGGCTTAGTTTAATCGCCCTTTATTTCTAATTAATCGCTTTTAATCAAATAAAATGGCACTTGATTGGCAGAACATGTAAAAAATCAATTTTTTTTAATATCTCGAAAACTAGAACCAATTTAAAAAAACGGATTGAAGATTCGTATTTAGCGCTCCAAATTGTCCAAAACCGTGTATACGTGTGTTATTAAATCAAATCATGTTCTCTGTAGCCAGGAAAAAGTAAGAGGAGCGTACAATTGAAAACTTTGGAGAGGTCTCAGCATAGATCGCCAACATCAAAGATCTGCAAAAACGAAATCGTTCCTAAAAGCCGACAGGCAGGTTTATGTATGTAACTACTGGCCAAACTACGCAGTTTTTATCGACTACATGTATTTTGATATTATTCGAAGCTTACAGAAGTAGACTATAGAAACAAAGATTGGCTTTTGTATGATTCAGAATGGCTGAAAACATGCTAAGGAGCTCACTGACCAAATCCTTAATATTTGCTAACCAAACTGCGATAATAATAAAGATTATTAATAAAGATTAGAAAGAGAATAAATCTAGCCAATTCTTCTATAGTAGATATTTCTGATATGCATATTTCCAATGTCTTTAAATAACGAGCACTTGTGACTTAATAGCGAAAATTTTGCAATTATGAAGTTTAATATACATATAATGGGATTATATAGTTTTTACCGTTTAAAGATTATATATATGAATTATTTTCACACATTTTTAAATATGATTTTGATGATAACTTTTAAATTTGTATTTATCTAGTTCCATAAGCATCTTTCAGCAAGAGGTTTCATTTTAAATTTCGCGTCATTTTTCAACTCTCAACTTTCAACTGTTATTGTTTTGAGAAGTAAAAATCAGGAGGTCTTTAGATATCTATCGCTACACATTCGCGCAATGAATTGAAATAGTAAAAAAATCATAACAAATTTAAAATGACACTTGTTGAAAGACCCTTTAATAACAATAACAAAAAATATTATTCCTCTTAGCTTCAAATTTATGTGGGTATTGTTTGATGATAGCAAAATATGATTTTTATGTTCAAATTTTTTTAAAATTTGCGCTTCGCGATATAGATTAATTAATCCAGTCGCCATAATTATTATTTGATTATTTCATATATTAATTATTTATCGATTAAGAACACAACCTCAAGAAATGTACTTTGATGTATACATAATCGACACATGCCACATAATCGACATTAGATAATTCTTATTTATATCCATGAAATAAACCTGTAATTTCGGGTGCTTCTAAGGAGCCTTTAACCTAAAGTATTAAATGCCATTTGGGCACTACTACTATACACTACATACATATATATAATGCAATTAATATAATCCCACGCACCTTCCTCGAAACGTCGATTTTCCGCTTTGCACACGTATCCATAACAGGTATAAAAATTGTCTCTATAGGTGTGTTTTCTATAGAGATGTCTGGACGCTTCCGAACCAGTAGAATGTATAGTAAAACTTTCCATATCTGTCTAGCATCATGGTATGTAACTATTACAGTAACAGAATTGAAAATAGTTATTTTATTTATGTATATCAATTATTACTTTAGCATAATACCCATTCATTATATTGCTTTGTCATTGCGTACACTATTTTGTCGGGCTGTTTAACAGGTTCTCCTCTTGTTCGAGATCACCACCTTCTCGACAACTTCTTTACCAATCCTAGGACATGGAATATAAATACATATATTTTTTTCAAATACATTGCTATTAAACATACCTTTTCTTACTCGGTTTGTGTTCTACAGCGCACTCTTACTAGACGCGTAGGGAGAGTTGTAGAAGGCACTATAAAAACAATTACATCAGTCGATAACAGTCCTTCTGTATTATGCACCGAATTCATATTTATATTCATATATACATTAATGTACATATTAATACTGTTTTTTAATTGTTCAAAACACTATTGAACAATTGCAACAATTGTTCAAAAGTTTCCAAGTTTTAAAATTTATTGAAAGACACTTCGGTCACAGTGTCAACCCAGAAATTCGAACATATTGAAAGTGATTTACATGATTTTACTATTTTTTTGCACGCAAATTGTTTTGATCGTTGACGGCTTTTAGGTACTTTCGATAAACCATCAAAATAGATGCCACCATTGTTCCAAAACTTTCCTTTTCGTTGGTGTCCATCCATGCATCAAAGTTTAATTTTTGGTTTTAGTACTTGTGGTCAATTCACCATGTGGAACGCACGATTGGTTACGTTTCCACGTTTTGCATTAATATTTTGAAATTAATTCAAAGACCACGAAAGACAAATTATTCAAACAGACTTTAATTTACAAAAGCTCCGTAAATCTACGATACTGCTCGTCACAAATTGGTTATTATCAGCCGGTGAATATATTCGCAGGCTTGTTTTCGCAACCGGGCCAGAGAAGTTTTCACTTGCCGGGACTGCCAAGTAAAAGAAACGAGCAATATGCTATAACCAGAACCAAGGCAGCAATTGACGCGATGCAATCATCGCTGCCATTTGCTTGTCGGCTGCACGAAATCACAGATGCGATTTAAGTCCACGCACTTATTCTATTAGTTTTTCTTTAATATTTTTCCTAGTGTTAATATTTGCGCAATGCAATTCTTTTCTCCATGAAATTTCGTTTCGTTAGCTAGAAATGGTAAACAAACCACTTGTAAGTAGAACAAGACCAGCGACGAAGCCGCCAATATCGAAACAGACCGTAGACCCCTGATGACTTCTAAGGCTAAGAAGTTATTTTTTTTCTTCTTTCCCATAAGCACAATGTAATTTTTGACATTTGTTAGCGGTAGAAACCCTACGCCGCTTTGGTTCTTTTTACAGCATATATCGTAAAGGGGACACTAGACACCACAAAACATTGCGCAAAATTTCTGCGAATTGATCAAAAATTCTAGTCAGAATTTAAAGTTAAAAATTTAAAGTTAAAAGCAAATAATATTTAAATAGAGTGTATAAATACAGGGATTCCGCAATATCAGTGGTAAAATTAAAAGCATTTTCGGATACCTATTAAAGGACTGCATGAGACTGCATGAGTCCTTTATTATTAATATTTATATTAATATATATAATGTATGTATGCATATATTTAATTTTATATATTATAATCTGCTGAAAATGTCTTTTTAATAATATTTTCATGACTTATGTTTATCAATTACTTTGAAATTGAATTTTATCGATGAATTAGCACAGCTAAAAACTCACCAGAATGAAATTTTTTCAACCTTACCACGGATAAAAAGGTATCAATTGACACACGGCCTAAGTAAGAAAAACGGTATTCGTAGTCAGCCTGTGCTGTCCACCAAAATTCCTTGTTCGAAATAAAAATTATTCCACCGAAAAAGGTTCTTGGCTAAAATATTTGTTAGAACAAATAGCGAATGTGGATGTCACCACCATTCGCGGATATTCACCACTACGCTTCTTTGAACATTATGTAGGCCATTAACGTTATAACTTCGTGTGCGAGCGTTGTACCGACAAATTGTATTGACCAGAGGTATTGACAGCAGTTTGTTTATATTTTAATACCGTAAATGAATGAAAGTTGATGATACGCACATCTACAGGTGTGAAATTGTGGACAAAGCTCTGTAATTTCACCAAAGCTTTCTTCTAAGATGTGAATTATTAATTTAGTATTTCAGAAATTTACACTCTTAATCACAAGCTCACCGAGGCACCCGTCGTCGTCGTCTCTGAAAACTTACTTTTTAAAAGAATTTGTATTCACAAGCTTACTTGTTCTAAAAGTGACTTTTTATTTTACGCTCACATCAGTTCCAATGTGCTAAGAGGCTTGTGTACTAGATAAAATTTTCAGTGCTAGCATACACAAATCGCAGTTGGTGACTTTAAGGGGACTTTAAGGGGACAAAGCTATTCACAACTACGACAGCAAACATCAAAACGTCCCTTTCAAGACGACAGCAAATTTGGTGTCGTCTCTTGCTAAAAAGACGACGTCACGCTTGTGAATAGCAAAAGACGAAAAACGGCTGTTTTTGACGACGACGACGGGTACAAGTAGGAGTTTGTGCATCCTAATACTCGTACAATTCATTTTTTCATATGTCGATTAAGTGTGATGATGTCATATAAGCGACAAAAGCGCTAATACATAATTAGTACAAAATTCAGAGTTTCAATCACTCTTCGATGTAATTTATGGGGTAATTTTAATTAATTAGTTATTGTTGTTAGAATACAGGGTGATGTAAAAAGCGTGCAGATTAGAATTGTTTTCAAGATAGCCACCAGGAATTTTAAGGTTGCCCTTAATTCCATCTGTCACACTGATTATGAAGGAAAAAATTACGTGTACTATAAGCGACTAATGTCAACGTCACCTGTCATGGTGTGTAAATGCACAATACCCTGCCTCTTGCTCTTCATAATATTTAATGATTTTGCATCAAACTAGATTTTTGCTTTGAATATTTATTACTTATTCTTTTTACAGACAATATACTCCATACGATTATTATATATGATTACAAGTGTTGTTTTATATTCACATTATTATTATATGCATATTTTTATGCTCGTAAACTAACATGAATTTTTTGTTTTTATAATATGGTGTTTTTTACAATTTTTCCTTCCGGATAACAAAATATTTTTAAATAACAATAACAAGCATTTGAGGTATAGTGCAGGTGAAATTTGTATTGAAATTTGTACAATAATTTTAAGCACACATTGCGTTTTTGTGTTGACAGATTTTCTTTTAGAAACTCAGTTAAGTTTCTGCTTTATGAATGCATTGTTTTTTTAGTTTTTTGTGTAGAGCTTAAATTACAAAATATTTTCATTAAAATTGCACAAAAACATTGTTGTGTCTTTATCTAGCCGTTTTATATTTACTCATATTCCTTAACGCTTTAATATTTGCTCTTCTTTCATAAATTTCAAATAATTTTTCAATTATGTTCGAGTATGTCACATAATAGAAGTTGTATCCATTTGAAATTAACAGCAGTGTTGCCAGTTTAGCCTTTTTGAGACTAAACTTAGCCTCTTGTCATACTCTTAACCTCTAAAATTTGTCTTTAGCCTCTAGCTTTTTTAGAGTAAGTAATAGAGTAAGTGTACTTTATTTATGTAACAAATAATAACGGGGATATTCGGACAGTCAAGTTGACAACTATCAAGAATGGTCTCCCACTTTGTCAACGGTTTTAAATTTGGTATTCTCGTAGTCAAGCTGAAATGCACAGCTAGTAAAAAGATCATTTACTAGCAATAATTTACAAAGTGGCATATTGTGAACACACAACTGTTCAGGGTAACCAGTTCTCCGTATTTGTTTTCGTAAATTAAATAATTTAAAGTTTTTGGTACAATCTGTGTATCGTTCTTAAAATTTTTTCAAATTATTCATAACAGAATTAACAAACCAAAAAAGGCGGCTAATTAACAAATTATTGAAAAAATTTATTAGCAAACGCTTTTTTGAAGCGCAACAAAATTTGTAGGAAACAATAAAATTGTTTATTAAAAAAATATAAAAATAAAGAAAGGCACTTGACTATGAGAATATGAAACTTGATAATTTCTGAAGTTGTCAGTTAACTTGACGGCCAGAATAGCGCTGTAAGTACCCTTAAAAAATTATTTCAATAGTTATATTGGACTATGGAAATTTTTTCAACCTATTATCACAAGTAGGCATTAGAATCGTCGTGTGAAATGTGACTTGGTTTTAAAGAATCAAATGATAAAAAATTGTGATTCCTAAACCTCCACATACCATAATAAACTAACCTGTAGTATATGGTAATCATAATATTTTATCTTTAAAATTTGTCAACTATTGTTACAGAAAATTTTGTTTAGTTTGGTGTAATTTTTAACTATAGACTCAATGCAAGATGTTTCATTTACCTTTGTATTATTTTTTTTATATGTTTCTTTTCGTTATTCTTAAATAGATTAACATTAATTTATTATTATATATTATTAAGACTCGTAATCCGAACAATACAGCCCTTTCCAGCGACACAAAGTGGTAAGCGTGAGAAGAGTTTGTTTTGGAATGAGTCTACTGTGGTCTACTGTGAAAGATCATCTATATTTTCTTATTTTGATTTCTTTGATTACCATCTTCAATGGTAATACCTTCTAATATTCTGTTGTTAAAGTACCCTCTAAAGAGTGAGAAGGAACTTTTCTAACTTGTTCACGTAATACATCAAATATGTTATTATATTCATTTTTGATGAGTTTTTTTAAATGTTTTGTTTTTTTTCCTTCCTTATCAAAACAAAGATTATGTAATTTTTCAAAAATAGAGCAAACACTAATTCCTACTCCGGATAATATACTAGCTAGATTTTTCGGCGTAAAAAGTTTTTCCTCTGCTAAGAAGTGATTTAGATAATTTTGTTTATTAAAACAAACTTTATGAAAGTTTCTTAAAATAGAATTGGCATTGTTTCCTGCCATAGATAATATATTAGCTAAATCACTTGGCGCAAAACCCTCATTATGGAAATCACCTAAAAGCTGTGTTTTGTTCCCTTTCTCATCAAAACAAATATCATGAAAGTCTTTGAAAGCAGAACAAATATTATCTCCGGCGCCATGTAACATTTTAGATAAACTACTCAACTTAAAACCTTCCTCCTCATTTAAGAAATGATTTAAATAAATTTTTGTTTCTCCTATAAAACAAAAATAGTGAAGCTTTTCTAGATTACCAGGTGCTCCACTCAACATACTGCATAGATTACCTGGCCTAAAACCTACCTTGTAGAAATCATCTAAAAGTTTTGTTATTTCTCGTTTCTCATTAAAACAAATACAATGTAATCTTTTTAAGACGGTAGAGGAATAAACTCCTGTTCCACATAATGCGGAGGATAAGTTACTTGGCGTAAATCCTACTTTATAAAAATCATCTAAAAGTTCTGTTATTTCTCCTTTGTCATTAAAACAAATATTGTGCAGTTCTTTAAAAGCATCTTTAGCTTTAGCTCCAGATTTACTTAAAATACTAGACAAATTATACAGCGTAAAATTTCTTTTCACACCTTTGTTCTCAATAAAATGCTTTAAATCCTCTTTTTTATATCCTTTTTCATCAAACCAAAAATTATATAAATCTTTAAAAGCTTTAGGAACATTGGCTCCTGACCCATGCAAAATACTGGATATCCTAGCTAGATTAATTCCTTCTTTTTCTAGAGTTTCTAAATATTGTGTCTTATTTCCTCTTACATCAAACCAAAGATTATACAAGTCTTCAAAAGCTTTTGTAGCATTAACTCCTACTCCACTTAAAATACCGGATACATGAGCTATATTCATTCCGTTTTCTTCCAGAGTTCTTAAATATTGGGTCTTATTTCCTCTTATATCAAACCAAAGATTATATAAGTCTTTGAAAGCTTTTGTAGCATTAGCTCCTGCTCTACTTAAAATACTGGATACATTAGATAGATTTACTCCGTTTTCTTCTAAAGTTTTTAGATATTGCGTTTTATTTCCTATGGAATCAAACCACAGGTCATAAAGGTTTTTGAAAGCTTTTGCAGCCTGAGCTCCTGCTCCATTTAAAATACTGGATGCGTTAGCTAGATTTATTCCTTCTTTTTCTAGATTTGTTAAATATTGTGTCTTATTTCCTTGTGCATCAAACCAAAGATTATACAAGTCTTTAAAAGCTTTTGTAACATTAGCTCCTACTCCATGTAAAATACTGGATATCCTAGCTAGACTTATTCCTTCTGTTTTTAGGGTTGTTAAATATTGTGTCTTATTTCCTCTTCCATCAAACCACATGTTATATAAATCTGTAAAAGCTTTTGTAGCATTAGCTCCTGCCCTACTCAAAATACTAGATATATTAGCCAGGTTTATTCCTTCTTTATTTAGAGTTGTTAAATATTGTGTCTTATTTCCTGTTACATCGAACCACATGTCATACAAGCTTTTAAAAGCTTTTGAAGCATTAGCTCCTGCTCCACTTAAGATACTGGATATAATAGATAGATTTACTCCTTCTTCTTTTAGAGTTGTTAAATATTGTGTCTTATTTCCTCTTGCATCAAGCCACATGTCATATAAGCCTTTAAAAGCTTTTGTAGCATTAGCTCCTGCTCCACTTAAAATACTGGATATATTAGATAGAATAATTCCTTCTTCTTTTAGAGTTGTTAAATATTGTGTCGTATTTCCACTTGCATCAAACCACATGTCATACAAGTCTTTGAAAGCTTTTGTAGCTTTAGATCCTGCTCCACTTAAAATACTGGATATATTACATAGATTTACTCCGTTTTCTTCTAGAGTTTTTAAATACTGTGTTTTATTTCCTTTCGCATCAAACCACATGTCATATAGGTTTTTAAAAGCTTTTGCAGCATCAGCTCCTGCTCCATTCAAAATACTGGATATATTAGACAGATTCATCTCGTTTTCTTCTAGAGTTTTTAAATATTGCCTTTTATTTCCTTTTGTATCAAACCAAAGATCATACAAATCTCTAAATGATTCAGAAGCATTAGCTCCTGCCTTACCTAAAATACTAGACATGTTAGATAGATTTACTCGATTTTTTTGTAGAGTTTTCAAATACTCTGTTTTATTTCCCTGTTTATCAAACCAAAGATCATATAAGGCTTTAAATGCTTCAGAGGCATTAGCTCCTGCTTTACCTAAAATACTAGACATATTAGTTAAATTTACTCCTTCCCTTTTCAGAATTTCTAGACATTTTTTGCCTTTTCCTTTAATTAAAAAATCTAAGAACTTATTAAACCTAGGTGTACCTTCTCTACCGGCAACACTTTTAGCAAATCTCAATTCCTCATTGTTAACAGTACTTACATCCATACGCGGCCTCTTTGAGGCTAGATTATCTTCGTCTATAATAGAAAGTCTCTGTTTGCTAGAGATAGGAACAGCTTCAGGACTTTCCATAGCTGAACTCCTTGAACGACTACTTTGTTTAGATGTGGTAGTTCTAGTATTCTGTAATTTCCTCGAAAACTCTTTACCTAAAATGCAATAAAAAAAACAAAAATAAATTTTTATAGTCGAATTGTTTTTAATATTATTTTTCGCTTAAATTTAATTAATATTACACTGAAATTATTTGTAATTTATATTTAGGTGAAATACTATTAACTTATTCCGTTGTTTCTAACTTTAATTATTTAATATGGCTATCTGTAGAAAAAATGTTTAAATCATTATATTTTCTGAGCCGTTCAATAATTAATTTAATGAAATAATGTTATTAAAATTAAGATTTCTTGGTCGTTTTAATTGTTCAATAAAACTTTTTTTAGAACACAAAGTTTTATTTTGACTTAGAAATTTATTTTTATTTTGATTCATATGATCATTCTATACTAATATAATAGGAGCAACATTTTCCCACAACACTGAACTAAACTTTTTTGTACATTCCATAACTTCACTGGACTCTTTTGTTTGCGTACGTAATGATTTCCCTTTTTATGCATTTTCTGCTTGTAATGTTGTAACAAACCTTAGCAGTTAAGCTCGCCAGTTCCAAGCTTCTTAGAGTACTAAGAGTGCTTCTTGTAGTAAAGACTTACAGCAAAGAATATACATACTTCGTTTTTCATAATGTTATCAGTTTTTATATAATGTTCATTTCTCTTGTAATTTATTTACTGTTATTTTAATATAATATAATATAATAATTAATATAATATATTAAAATAAATTAATAACTAAGTAATAGCCGCATAATTGCGATATTAGATTCTAGAATTATATCCTTTTTTAAATCCACAAAATAAATGCGTAAAATGTGAATGCTTCTCAGGCGCCCTTAACCTAACGTATTGGATGCCATTTAGGCACTACTACTATATACTATATATATGTATATTGTAATTAATGAAATCCCACGAACCTTCCTCCAAACGTCGCTTTTTCCGCTTTGCACACGTATCCATGACAGGTATAAAAAGAGATAATTTCTATAGATGTCTGGACGCTTCTGAATCAGTAGAATGTATAGTAAAACTTGCAATATCTGTCTAGCATCATGGTATGTAACTATTTAAGTAAACGATTAAAAAAGGTTATATAATTTATATCAACAATACTTTAGCATAATACTAATTCATTATTTTGCTTTAACCTTGCGTACAATATTTCGTCGCGCTAACAGGTTCTCCTTTTGTTCGGGAACACCACCATATGCTTAAAAATGGACTTTACTTGTTCCAAATTCGACTGTCTAAATTACATGTAATTTAAAGCATCTAAATTATGCAGCAATTATTCAAATTTGTTAAAAGTTTACACTTTTAGATCACAGTGTCAACCCAGAAATTCAAACACATTAGAATTGATGCTTTTGGTGCACAATTGATGAAATTGCACTTTTGTGTTTTGGTTGTTAATGGCTTCGAAGTACTTTCAATAAAGCATCTAAAATAATGCTGTAATTGTCCCAAAGCTGTTCTCTTTGTTCGTTTCTTGATTTAAAGTTTAACCTTTTGGTTTTAGAACTTTGTCGCAAGTAAAGAACACACGATTGGTTTAATTTCCACGTTTCACTCTTACATATTGTAATTAAAAAACGCGTAAGACACATTATTCAAGCACACTTTAATTTACAAATTCCCGTAATTCTACGATACATCCTTACCACAAATTGGCTGCGTTCAGAACGGAAAATCGGTGTTCGCTTCTTCTCGTCAGCATAAATCAAGTGCAAAAAAAACATCTAAACAACAACAACACCTTATTGCCAAATTGCACGTGTTGATTACTGTCAACCGGTGAATATTCTTGAAAAACAAAATTTTGGCGGTTTGATGGCAACCGGGTTGCCAAGTAACAGCATTCGAAGTTTTGATACGTTTTATAAGCTGACAATAGACGAGTAGCGCAATAACAAATTTGATTGATTACGTCCGTAAAGGGGGCCCTAGATGACACAAAACATTGCGCAAAATTTCTGCGAATTGTTGTTGTGTAATCTTCTTTGTCGTGTAGGTAGTGTTTGCGTGATTGGCGCAATGATTGTCATAATATTAAAATCATTTTGATATTTTTCGTTTTGCGCAATCATTTTGCATCGTCTAGGACACTGTTTCTCAACCGCTCGTCCGCGGACCGCTGCCGGTCCACAACTCTAATCGGGCCGGTCCGGAACCCCTTAAGAATAAATTGTGTACAGCCCCCATAAAGTTGCATTCAGACACAACGCCTTTTTCGCTTCGCGCTGCGGGGCGATTTCTTCAGCCGGTTGTAATACACGGAAGTCTCATAAGCTGTTCAGACAGAGCTGTTCAAAAGCATTGGCTCCGTTCAGAACGGTCAACCCATTTAACGCTGATTGCTTCTTCTTTGTCTGAGGGGGTAGAAAGGTCAAAAGGGCTGACAAAGCGGTCGCAATTTTTTCTATCAACAAATTTGTACGCTGGATCTGCTCAGCTCTTTCTTCTTTGTCGTTAATTTTCAGTGTTTGTTTACTACTCGTGTGGTGGCAACGTGGAATTTCGCAAAGAAGTGTTGTTGTTGTTTGAATGTCGTATTTTTTCTGTATACTATTAGCAACGACTCAGCAACGCGGTCAGAGCACGTGATTTACGCTGACAAGAATCAGCAAACACCGATTGACCGTTCTAAACGTAGCCATTGTTTTCTTTCACGGCGTATAGTTTTCGCGTCGCGGTGCGTTGTGAAAAGTTGCAAAATGTCTACTGGTGTTAGGGTTTTATGAGTGTGTGAGTTCAGTTTTACAATTTTTTGGGTTGCCAGAGTTCAGATTATCAGTTATCGTCAGACAGTTGAAAGTTTAAAGGAAAAATTTGCCAAAAAATTACCATTTTCTGCACGTATGACATCTTCCTATCTATATATACACCCAATTGATTGCTTACTTTCGTATAGATTCGCGATTGATTCGCGTTTTTTTGTTTTGTCTGAACACCAAAATGAAATCTCCACAGCGCGAAGCGAAAAACGCGTTCTGCCTGAGTGCAGCTTAAATGAGTATACGGCCCCTATTGCAAGTGTAAATTTACGTTTAATTCTTTAATTCTCATAGTATGTTTTCTCATTTATTATACCCTACACCCGAAGGGATGAGGGTATTATTCACTTTGTTTTTCCGTTTGAAACGCATTAAAGGAGGCGTGGCAGGTATAGAAAAGTATATATATTCTGGCTCAGAATCACCTCCTGATTCGATTTAGCCATGTCTGTCCGTCTGTCTGTCTGTCTGTCCGTCCGTCCGTCTGTGGAAATCACGATTACAGGAGAACAAATAGAGGTATCGTCATGAAATTTGGCACGAATATTCTTTGTTATCCTACGCTGTTTGGTATTGAAAATGAGTAAAATCGGATCAGTGCCACGCCCACTTTTTAAAGAAAATATGCACTCATCCGTGCTTTTAGCTCAATTTCTTGACTTGTAGACCGAATTTTTAGCTAAAATTTTATTTCCGAGTCCACCATGTTAGACTAAAATATATTCTCAAAAATGGGCGTGACACGCCCACTTATATACTATACCATATAATGAGGTGTTTGGTAGGAAAAGCGGTATTGTAGAAGAGTTAATAGATCAAAATTTGCGCCCTGTAAATTTAAAAAAAGTAGGTGTCACCCGCCCACTTTTTATCACTTCGACCGATGCGTGTGTAGGGTATATGAGCTTCGGCCAGGCCGAAGATAACGCTCTCACTTGTTTAATTTTAAAAGTGGTCTAAGTCATTTGTAGCCTTAAAAAACCACATTTCCTTACAAGCTACACAAAAAAATTCACGATCACCAAAAAAGCTAATATCTCAGAAGTAAATATTTCAGACATTTTGAGGTATAGTATGAAATATTTTTTGAAGCTCCTATACTAATGGGTAAAACATAACAAAAAATGCTTACTAAAATCTAGACTAATATATAAATGCGAAAGTAAGCCTGTCTGGTTGTTACCTTTTCACGGCTAAACCGCTGCACCGATTTTGGTAAAGGTATACATTTTATAAAAAGTCTACCTCTAAATAGGAGATGAAGGATTGTAGGGGAATTCAATCTCAATTTTAAATTAAGTAAACATTACGCTGGACAGAATAGATGTCAATAATAAATGAATTTATATCGTGATAAGACACAAACAAGCAAGAAGTATCTCTTGGGCCCTCGAGTTGTCAAGCCAACCCTATAACGGGCCTCCCCTATCCCAATTAAAGTGTCGTGTATATCATATGTACGAGTATCTATGCAAGCGAACGACTGTGATGTGTACATATGTATGTATATCATTCAATCAAAGTTAGAGCAAGCACTATTCCACGCGAACGAAGTTGCGGGCAACAGCTAGTAATTTATAAAACTGAAAACTAACTGCAACAATGTAAGCTTTTTAATGATTAATTAATCGCTATTAATTATTGCTAATTATCGCTATTAAATATCGCTCAGTTTTTTACAATTAAAAAATTCTGAACTATAATTGAAAAAGGTGTAGAGGGCTGCATGAGACGTCTCGAATGGTTCGAAACTAACATAGCAACATTTTTGCCTTGATGCAGGCTCCATTTCATTTCAAATCAAGCCGTGACTATCGGAACCATATGTGGCAATCTTTTTATCCGCGCTTCAACAATCCCCGCTTGATTTAAAGCTTTAAAGATTTCAGACAACCCCTGAAATTTTCAAGACTGCTAAGCAAGCCTTTGAGGCGTCTCATGCAGCCCTCTAGTCCATACCTGTCTCCTGTTCCTGTTATTATTACCTGTTGACCAAAATGAAGCAAGGTGGGAGTTACGGGGTTATTTTCGTAGTAAAGTTTTAGTTGAGAACGCTGTTTTTTAGCAAATTTTCACTTTTGCTATTTTGACAGTCAAATAAAGGCTCTTTTCGTTTCAATTTTTTTCAAGTACCGAACTGGTCCTGACTGCGAACTTTTTTTTGATGTACAGAAAAAACCTCTTTGTTCACCGTTTCCCTCTTCCTCTTTTTACAACTGTAACGTGTTGATTTATTAATATTAACAATTTTAACTGCTACTTTGTAAGCTATTGTAAATGTTAAGAGCTTTTGGCATGTTAGCATGACTACGAGAGTACGAAATTTAAAAGCGTTGACAAGGACCAGACAATTCTTCCTGACAGCTGTCTGTCCGTTAAGAATTAAGGATAGCTCCGTTAACGTCATAATTGTAATGGACAGTTTTATTGTTTTTTATTCTGAGGTTTTCAAAAAAAAAAAAAAATGCTTTATGGGATGCAGGAAACCTGCCTTAACTGTCATGGTATGTAAATCCAAACTCACCTTGCCTCTTGCTCTTCATAATAGTTAATGATTTTGATTCAAACAAGATTTTTGCTTTAAATATTTATTACTTATTGTTTTTGCAGACAATATACTTTATACGATTACATGTTATATACGATTAGAAGTATTATTTTATATTCTAATTATAAATATATATTTGTATGCTCGTAAACTAACAAATATTTCTTTGTCTTTTCCGAAATAGAATCTTTTTGTTTTTATAATGTGTCTTTAAAAATTTTTCCTTTGATAATATAAAAATTTTTAAATAACAATATATTAGGGTGATTCATGATAACGCGTAAAAGCCATAAAAGTGGTATAAACTGCATAATTTTATCTGCGCATAAACGAACTGTCAAATTTTGGACTTACAATTTTTTGCAATAAGCGTGAAAATTTACGCTACTATTCTGGTGTGTAAATAGTTCGCATAACATTATGCGAACAAATTAGCTGTTTTACAAAACGTCCGCGATTTAATAATTTTTGTTTTGTCTCTAATTTTCCCAATTCTTTTGCTTTTACGTCAAAAGAACTAATCAATTATTAAAATTCTTAAAATTAATTTTAATCAATTATTAAAATTATATTAGCTTTTACAAAAACTATTTACAGGTGCGTTACCGATACATGACAAATGAACTTATGCAGTTATATAATGCATAAATTAATGGCATTTCATGAATCTCCTTATTTTTTCTTTATAGTCTGATAGTATGGCGTCATTGACCGTAAAAATGCACATATGTACATATATGTATGTACAATAATATATGTATTTCTTTATCATCATAGTACGAGTACGAGCTTATTAAACAAATTTCTAGATATTATTACATTTCGATTTTGATTCGGATCTAATTATAGCGATAATATCCGCAGTAAACTTCTACACTGTCTATATATAAGAGTTTGTTAGAGAGATATTATAGATATATAGAAATTATGTCTTATAGCAATTGTCCATAATCCATTGTCCAAAAAAAATTTTTTTTTAAATTTCCACAATAATTTTTAGCACATTACGTTTTTCTGTTGTTAGATTTTCTTTCATAAATTGAGTTAAGTTAAAAATATATATAATAAAATATATATTTAAAAATATTTATTTAAATTATAATTATTTAAATATATATAAATAATATATACTTACATATAAAAGAAGCCCAAGAAATATAAAATAAAAGAGCCCAAGAAAAAATGTGTGGCTTTATCTAACGGTTTTATATTTACTTATATTCTTTAACGCTTTAATGTTAGCTCTTTCATAAATTTCATATAATAATCTTTCAATTTTTGGGAAGAAATGGATGCCCTTCTCACTACCCGTTTACAAACCCTCGAAACGGGTTCTGACATTTAAAAACTTCCCAGCTCGCGAAAGAAACCGATACCTTACTCTGGGAGTCGTTCTCCGCCTCCAAAACCTGTTCCAAACTAATATGGTTATCGTAAATTGTAAATTATGTCCAACTCAACAACACCCCTTAAGAAGTGTCCTCGCTTCTCCACCATGAATACTTTACGATTGCCTACAGTTCAAAAGTATAAGTATTGTTTGAATTGTTCAACATACTCTCATTTAGTAAAGGAATGTAAGAGCACGTACAACTGTAGTGCTTGCAATAAGCGTCACCATTAGTTGTTGCATCGCAGGGTGGCTTTGGCCCCAAATCGAATTTTCGTTCCACTTCTCCCCCTAATAACTCGCGCCTACAATCATCCTTCGAAGCCAAACGGAGGGAGCGGAGGCAACAAGTGTAAATAGGCGTATGCAGCAACTGACCCACCGACGTACTCCAGGAATCAACCAGAACAACCGCGATTAGTACACGACGTGAGCAGCATCAGCGGATGTTTACCGGAATTCGACCCTCTTAAATGAGCACCAACATCTCCTCAATTCATCTTTAAGGTTGAACAACTAAAACAATTGTACGCATGGAGCGATGAGGCAGTGCTATGCGCAATACAGCACAAGATGCGAGGAGCGGCTAAAGAATGGTTGGCCTCGCAGGCAGTTTTTCTATCCTGAAATTCACCCTAAAGCTCAATCGAGATTTTCCCAGTATAACAAATGCAGCGAGCATTAACCGTGAGATAATAGGCCGCAAGCGCAACGACTACGAAACATATAAGGAGTTTTATTCCGAAATTCTGGCAATTGGACGACGAGGTGAGTTAGATGAAATATCGATTAAATCATACATAATTAATGCGAATTGCTGAGATCGGTTGAGAAAATTCCAACGTTACCTAATTTATCGATACGCAGCGATAAATTGCCCACGACCACAACGTAAACAGAGATGTAATATATGCTCCAAAATAGGACACGATGCAAGAGACTGCAAATCAGCGAGAGGAGCAACTGATTGAGAAGTGCAACGTCGACGGGACCCTTCCGCTTACCAAAGAAATCTTTGTAGATGGAAAAACACTAAAAGCATTTGTAGACATTTGAAGAACCAATTATTCCATCTCCATCAGGATCCACCTTATCACCCAATTCCAGTTTCGAACATTCCGTCGAAAATATAGAACAGGTAATATTTTACCTTTCAGCACATTGCAATCTATGTACATAGAGAATTTATATATATCTAGTGAAGGACTTCTAAGAGCAAGTGTTAGCGGAAAGTAAATTATAGAAGTCTACAGAGAACAAAAAATGGATTATATACAACTTGCTTCAGACAACTTCAATTAAGGGACCACGATGACTTTTTTAAAGCCATCAGAATGAATGTAAATAAATTCGATTTGCTTCTTACATTATTAAAGGGAAAGTTAAGTCGAGACATACTATCTTACAAGAAATGCGGCAGTCACTCTTATGTAAGCTTCCCTCAGTTCATATGTCAACTCATATAGCTATTTACAGGTATCTGGCACATGGCTGCAATTTCCAAATATTAGCATGGTCTTTCTGGTCTTTCTGATTCTAATAGGTGAACGCAAAGGTTGGGAGACCGGAAAAGCGCTGCGATAATTGAAGAAACCGAAATCAGAATTAGCTCTAATACCAACAGAGGTTGGAATAATTAAGGTAAAACAATTGAATTTTGGAAAATAGGAAAAATAAGAACGATAACTGATAAGGGATTGGTCAGAGAGATTGGTCACGATAAGGCGTTGTGCTGGGCGGAAGATTTTTCTGCAAACACTTTTGGTGGATGGTGACAGGGAGCCACCGTGCGAGCCAGAGAACAAGTGCACTTGCCCGGTATTCATTCGTGCCGCGGCGTTTCTTTGGTGGCTTGGGCAGTGAAACAAGTGCGTGGCAAAAGCACAGGGTTGGCAACGGCGGTGTCTCACCACGCCGTGAAGATAAGTGTTGTTCCATAAACTATTTTGAGTGGTAAAGTTGCGTGACGCCAAAATTCAGCATCGGGAAGGTAGCAGGAGGATAGCGCACGCTGAGCAATTGAAAAGCGTCTGTTTTTTTTGTTGGCGAAATTATAATGAAACCGAGCTTGTGTGCTTGCTAATGCTTGTATATTAATAATTACGTTTTTTTTAATTAATTTTTAAATTAATTTTTACGTTTTTTTTTGTCTTTAATTGCCATTGTGTGAAGGTGACGGTAGCGGGAACCGGTGAAGTTCGGTTATATTTACTTCATGACAGCGGTATTAGCTGACCCAAAGAAAAAAGGGTTGTTTTTGGAGAGCTCTCCCAAAAAGTAATTTGATTTTTTTGTTGTTATTATCGAGTTCGACGCCTATTTATAGTTATTTCATTCCAATTCCGCCTACTGAAATCTAGTTTTTTTTTGTGTTAATCATGTTATATTCTGATTTGGTGTAAAACAAAATATAGAATTTTAAAATGAAATATTGAACTTATTCGGATTCGATTGGAAATTGGACGTTGGGGGTGAAAGGAGGGAGGTAGGAGAATGAGACCGATGGTGGTTTTGTAGGCCGTGAGTTTTTTTTTATTTTTTATTGTTTGGCCCTCAACTTGGCGTTGGCGGGTTGGCATCCCCGACCCGATTAAGATACCGGCATGAGCTAGCCGAGAAGGCCACGCCAAGTGTGTTGACTTAGGGCCGTCATAACAATAATAACTCGGAATGTCCACTGTCAGAACAATAATATACGACACATGAGACGCTATATGGAACGAACGACACAATTTATTTGGCGCCACCAACCATCATCGATATGGAGCAATCAGCAAACAAGTTCCTCCAAGAAACAGGATGACCTCATTGTCTAGGTGTAATTTACGGGAAACTTATTAATGTAGTTTGCCTCCACGAAGTGGATCCCTTTTCTTTAGTTACAAAAAAAATGTTTCCATCATTTTAATGGCCGCTTGTGATGCTGATTTCACGTTTACTTTAGTGGATGTGGGCGCTCTAGGCAGCCAAAGTGACGGCGGTGTATTTTTAAGGAGCGAATTTGGCAAAAGGATTTTAAATAACACTCTTCCGGTTCCAGCGACGAGAAACTTACCTAGGACTAACATACCTTTTCCATTTTTTTTTTGTCGCTGATAATGCGTTCCCACTCCGCACAAAGATATTTCTGAGGTTATACGTACTCAGAACATTTTGCCATACGAGCGCTATTTGTGTTGTTTACCGTAAATTAAAAGATTCATCTCGGCCCGCTTCTTCAGGTGTCGAAAAACGTTGACCTCGCAGTTTGTTTTTTACGTACGGGAATAAAAAGAAGTCATTCGGTGCCAAGTCAGGACGATACGGCGGATGACTCATCAAATCGATGTTTTGGGTGCTCAAAAATGCAGTTGTTTGAGCCGATGCGTGAGAGCTCGTATTGTCGTGGTGAAGAGTGATCCGTCTTCGGCGGTTGGTTTTCCTGATTTCTTGGAAGACAACTGGCCAACAAATGGTTGTGTACCACTCAGAATTGACTGTTCTGCGTTGTTCTAGTGGTACGGTTGCGACATGTCTAGTTTTTCCGAAAAAACAGGCGACCATTTGCTTGGAAGTGCTTCGTGCGCGAACAACTTTTTTTGGATTTGGCTCATCTTGAAACACCCATACAGTCGACTGCTGTTTACTTTCGGGCTCATACGCGTAAATCCACGATTCATCACCTGTCACGATGTCATAGACGTGTTTCAAAGATCGTATTTTTTTAGCATTTCTTTCGACCAATCGACACGAGCCTTTTTTTGAGCGATTGACAAATTGTGTGGGATCCCACGCGAACAAGATTTTTTGATAGTCAAATGTTTATGCAATATTGAATGTATGCTGGTCCCACTAATGCCTAAGGTTGTCTCAATCTCACGATAGGTCACATGACGATCTTGCAATATCAGTTCGCGCACAGCATCAATGGTTTTCGGAACAACAACTGATTTTGGACGAACTTCACGAAATTCGTCTTGGAGTGAACTACGACCACGATTGAATTCACCATACCATCGATAAACACTGGTCCTTGATGGAGCTTCATCGCCAAAAATTGAATTAAGTTCATCCATGCACTGTTGCTGAGGTAATCCACGTCGAAAGTTGTAAAAAATAATCGCACGAAAATGTTCACGATTTAATTCCATTTTTGGGCCGAGATGAATCTTTTAAGTTACGGTAAAGGTAAAGTAAAGTTACGGTAAAGTTACATAAAAGGCAGCCCTCGTATAGAAGTTGAAGGTTCATATGAAAGTGCTTTGCAATCCTCAAGAAGACATTTCGCCAACAGGTCTTCGCAAGGGTCTTTCGAGTTTCGAAACATTTAAA
Organism: Conops quadrifasciatus; assembly: GCA_949752815.1. NCBI lineage: Eukaryota > Metazoa > Arthropoda > Insecta > Diptera > Conopidae > Conops > Conops quadrifasciatus. The sequence continues at coordinate 20,149,280 of OX457079.1, forward strand.
AAAACTTCCTTTATAGACCGGAATTGTAACAAGTAAAAAACGCTGAGCAGATTGACAGACGGACAATGAATGTATTTCGAGTATAAAAATATGAATAAATACACATTTTATAATTGCCGAGTTTTAATTTAAACGTCTCATTTTTATTTGCCTTATTTTGTCGTACACGCAATCACAAACACATTTCTCTACCTCTTCGATTTCCTGATTTCCTCCTCCGTTAAGCCTGACCTCTGAATACGAGTCGTCAGAGTTGACATGAGCTGCATGGTGCTGTTCGACACATTTTCTTTTTTTTGGTCTATGGCGGACCGCAGTTTAGCGATTGATTCACCAGCAGCGCCCAAAAGATCTTGAAACTCCTGCGGCAATGACAGATTCGCCCTCTTTCTTCTCAGTGGCGACGGCGTAGCAAAGCGTGTGCTTGGTGGTGTGCTGCTATCCCTATTTTCGGTGTCTGCCGCGACTCCCATATTTCCTGTTGCGCTGCACAAGATACGACAAATTTTCAGTATAAGTATTAAAGTAATCCAATCGATTTCTAATTTTTACTCACGGTCTGCTTGAAACCGCACAATCCAAAAATGACAGTTCTTGGAAATATTTCCACTGCTGCGGATTCTGCTTTACTGCGCCACTACCTAAGGGCAAACTTAAACGCTGTTTGTTTCGTTTGTATGTTCAAGCGCTGCGATATATCCGCCCAGATTTTATCATATAGACATTCTTATAATTAGGGTTTTCTAAATCGTATAACAATCCGTTATCACGGATTTCCTCAATTAATTTGCCTTCAAAAGTCAGTCAGATTGGTTCTGCATTCCGATTCACACGGAATCGGATTTGATTTCGATCACTTTTTTCTCGAAGGTGTTCTGTATTCCGATTTCGATATTCGAATCCGATGTTTGCGTATTTGTCGGAATTGAGGTGTTCTGCATTTCGATTTATCGGAATTTTCTGTCGGAAGTAATCCGACCAACTTATTGTTGGTGAATTTGAATTTGATTGTAAGAAATTTGAAATTTTTTAACAGATTTTTATGGGAAGAGTTAGCGGAGAAACTCAATATTTTTGGTTTACCAATGAAAAAAGTGCCGAGTGGAAAAAGGTAGCCCCGTTATTATTTAATTTTTACCACGAATGATAATTAATCATAAACATGGTGGGAAATGCAAAATCAGAAAAAAAGTATTTCTCGAGAATACAAAGCGCTCCAGGGAATACTAGGTGCAACAATAATTTAAAAAAAGGTTAAAAAAATATTCAAATTTCCATTTGTATGACGGCCATGTGTGCGTTATTGTATACGCTATTGAGAGTCACAATCCTTATTTTCAATTTTCAAATTTAAAGTTTCAGTTTATTAAACTCAAAAGTGACAGGTAAAAAATAGCTGGATGAGTTCGAATCCGAATTGTTTTCGTTTCGAACATGTGAAATTCGATCGGATTGCAGAACACCTCTAAAAATACAAATCGGATTTCAATTCCGTTCAGAATCAATTCCGGATCGGAATACAGAACAAGGCTTATTATTAAAACACCGCTAAAGAAATTAATAATATTGGGTAAATAATACAAAAATAGAAATTTATTCTTTTATGTCAAGAAACATATAATTGTTGTTTACTTTTTGCAGACCTTTTACCTTTTGCAGAAAAGTGGCAACCTATTGAAAGAAAATTACTCTAATTTTTCAAGTCTGCAAAGCTGTCCCGATAGAATCTATTTTTCAGGGCAGCAGCAGCTCCCATAAGCTTGTGTATAATTTCTGTAAGCTGCCGCTGCACAGTGGTCCAGAATAGAAATTCATCGGCCAAAAATCTGTAACTTTTGAACGGATAGGAATTTTTGAATGCGGTTTTTTGCAATCGACAGGGAAATGTTGAAATATCTTTGCACTGGCGAGATCTATGTAGATGACTCAGGATCAGAGCCGTAGGGCTCCAAAGTCAAAAAATATTTTAATTTTTTTAAATTTTGGCAAAAAAAGGTATTCAAAAGTAAATTCTTGAAACTTTTTTGTACTTATCTATAAATTGAGGATATATTCGTAATGGCTGTGAAGTTTCAAGTGCATCCGTTGAGTTTTTTATAACTTTTTGGCCCCCTGAAAAGGGGTCTATTTTTTGATGCTTTGAAACTAAATATCTCCGCCATTTTTAAAAATTTCGATTTCCGGTTTTTTTTATTATATTATATGGGACAAGAGTTTAAAAAAAATGGGGAAAAAAATTTATATATATTTTGAAAAAAAATTTTTTTTTAAAAAAAAACCACGGAAAATTAAAAAAATTATAGCCCAACAGTCGACAACAAAAAAAAGTTACATTTTTCTGATAGTCTTTGAGATAACCTTTAATCGTATACCCGGTTTTGTACCCGGCAGACCACGGCCCAAGGCGCTGGAGCCCTCTAAATGGTCTACATTTTTTCTTTTAAAAAAACAACGAAAAATTAAAAAAATTATGGTCGACAACAAAAAAAATTAGATTTTTCTAATAGCCTTTGAGATAACCTTTCATTCTATACCCAGTTTTGTAACTAGCAAACCACGGCCTTAGGCGCTGGAGCCCTCCAAATGTAGAATTTTCCAAAAAAGGGTACTTCAGACACTAAATGCATAAGTATTTCTTTTTTTAACCCTAATTTTTTTTCTTTATATACTCCTGAATATTACCTGTTAAAAAGTACCTGCTTCAAGGCCAAAAACGAAAATAATAAAATACCTGCGAGGTCAAAGTTGCGGTTTCTACGCCTGAATATTAACTGTTAAAAAGTTCCTGCTTCAAGGCGAGAGACGAAAAGAATAAAATACCTGAAAGGTCAAAGTTGCGGTTAATTACAATTTTCTTCAAAAATTCCAATTCTTTATATGTATTTTTTGATATAAATATTAAACATTTGAAAGATTTTTGGCATTATCAAACCAAGCGTCTTTCAGCCATGGAGTCATACAGCTACAAAGAGTTATCAGATGTATATTTTAAAAACAGAAGCGCACAAGATGTAGTTGAATATATTAAAATTTAAGTACCATTTGATTCATGTAGCAAAAAAATTCAGGAACAAATTTTATCACAAATAAACTCGTTTGTGTCCATTTTGTCTAGACACTACAAGTCTTCCTATTTCAACAAAAATAAAGTGTATGCTACTTTAAAGGAGTGGATGGAAGGCGAACTCTGCATCATTTATCAGGCAGATAGCAACGAGGGACGTGGAAGGCCAACTAAAAAGTTTGAAGAGAGCAGTAAAAGATCCCAGAGACGGAAACTAAAAGATCTTAATGAAAGTTTGGAATATGAAGACGCTAAACGCAGTTTAGTACACACGTTGCATTCAGAGCGGAAATATCGGAAAGCCGAAATCATCGAAAAAGTTCTTAATGCGAGCCCTTTAAGGACAAAAAGAATTCTTAAAAGCATACCTACACCAGACCAAGAAAGGACGTTTACACCTGAAGAGGCGTTAGCATTATGCCTGGATTTAAAATTAACAAAGCATCAGTATGTTTTACTCCGACAACGCGCAATGGAAAAGATGTCAAATTTGTACCCATTTGTAATTACAATGAAGTACTAATGGCAAAAAAAGAATGCTATCCCGAAAACATAACTATAGAATCGACATCTGCCCAAGTCCAACTCCAAAGCCTTCTGGATCACACAACGGAGAGAATAATTAAAACACTTCAAGAACCGAAATTAAAAGAAATTGGAGATTGTGAATTAACACTTTTTTGTAAATGGGGTTGCGACGGATCTTCAGGCCAGAAACGATATAAACAGCCGCTAGATGGGAATTCTTCAGACGCAGACTTGTTTATGTCATCAATAGTACCTTTGCGATTAAGCAAGCTAGATTCAGAACCATCGACCAGCACAGCAAAAACTAATGATGCTTGGATAAACCCTACTCCAAATTCAACAAAATTTTGCAGACCCATTAAATTCGAATTTAAGAAAGAAACCAAAGAGCTCATCGTTGAGGAAGCCAATGCAATAAAGGCTAAAATCGAAACTCTTCAGCCAATACAATTTAATATTGGCCAGCAAATAATTCGAGTGCATTATAAATTGCTGCTTACAATGATCGATGGTAAAGTTGGTCAGGCATTGACGGACACAAAGGCTTCATCCAGTTGCATAATATGCAAGCAAACTTCAAGCAGATTGAGTCAGCTACCATCAACATCATCGTCGTCATTATTATCATCCCTTGGAGACATTGAGGCATATGAATTTGGACTATCCCCGTTACATGCAAGGATAAGATTCATGGAACACATACTCAAGATAAGCTACGACTTGGATTTTGGAGCTTCAGGAACTGTACGGAATGACAAGTTAAACCAAGAGAAAAGGAGCTTAAAGCAAAAATACGTTCAAGATGAATTCAAAAAAATTGGTTTAATTATAGACCAACCAACTCAAGGTGCAGGCAATACAAATGATGGAAACACAGCCAGAAGGTTTTTCTCGGACCCACAACAAACTGCAACAATCACAGGAGTGGACTACAATTTAATTTACAGATTTAAAATTATTCTTGAAGTAATTGCTTGTAATCAAAAAATAGATGCTGCAAAATTCGGGGAATATGCAAAGGAAACTGTAAAATTATATAATGAATTGTACCCATGGCGAAATATGTCACCAACAGTCCACAAAATTCTGTTTCATGGAGAAAGCATTATTCAACACCATTTATTGCCAATAGGAGATTTATCGAAAGAAGCTCAAGAAAAAAGAAATAAAGATTATAGATTCTTTAGGGAACATAACACTAGAAAATGTAGTAGAGAAGCAACAAATGAAGACCTTTTTGGAATTTTATTAGCCACATCGGATCCATATATTTCCAGCATCCGGTATGTGTGGGCTACAAAAAACCCAGATATAAGTCCAGAAGCTAAATGGTTACTATTAAATATTAATGAAAATTCGGAAAGAGAAAAATATTTACAATCTGTTTTCACAAAAATTGTATAATACTCGTTTATAAAGAAATATATAAAAATTGTAATTAACCGCAACTTTGACCTCGCAGGTATTTTATTATTTTCGTTTTTGGCCTTGAAGCAGGTACTTTTTAACAGGTAATATTCAGGAGTATATAAAGAAAAAAAATTAGGGTTAAAAAAAGAAATACTTATGCATTTAGTGTCTGAAGTACCCTTTTTTGGAAAATTCTACATTTGGAGGGCTCCAGCGCCTAAGGCCGTGGTTTGCTAGGTACAAAACTGGGTATAGAATGAAAGGTTATCTCAAAGGCTATTAGAAAAATCTAATTTTTTTTGTTGTCGACCATAATTTTTTTAATTTTTCGTTGTTTTTTTAAAAGAAAAAATGTAGACCATTTAGAGGGCTCCAGCGCCTAGGGCCGTGGTCTGCCGGGTACAAAACCGGGTATACGATTAAAGGTTATCTCAAAGGCTATCAGAAAAATGTAACTTTTTTTTGTTGTCGACTGTTGGGCTATAATTTTTTTAATTTTCCGTGGTTTTTTTTAAAAAAAAAATTTTTTTTCAAAATATATATAAATTTTTTTCCCCATTTTTTTTAAACTCTTGTCCCATATAATATAATAAAAAAAACCGGAAATCGAAATTTTTAAAAATGGCGGAGATATTTAGTTTCAAAGCATCAAAAAATAGACCCCTTTTCAGGGGGCCAAAAAGTTATAAAAAACTCAACGGATGCACTTGAAACTTCACAGCCATTACGAATATATCCTCAATTTATAGATAAGTACAAAAAAGTTTCAAGAATTTACTTTTGAATACCTTTTTTTGCCAAAATTTAAAAAAATTAAAATATTTTTTGACTTTGGAGCCCTACGGCTCTGATCCTGAGTCATCTACATAGATCTCGACATTTCCCTGTCGATTGCAAAAAACCGCATTCAAAAATTCCTATCCGTTCAAAAGTTACAGATTTTTGGCCGATGAATTTCTATTCTGGACCACTGTGCGCTGCCCTAATATGCTTTAACAGTCAGTCACGATTCGACAATAGCAGCGCGCAGTCCTTGAGTTTCCGATCGCAAGCAGTCTCCATCGCAAATTAGGTTTTATAAATAATCTACGTATATACAAACCATTAAACCATCGTTTATAAAACCCAATCGACACTTGTGTGCGAAAAATGCTTTATGCTTTTATGCTTTTAGTGAATATTTTAATATGCTAAATAATTAGTTTGTAAAATTTCAATTTATTCACATTTCATTCGTTGCTTAACTTGACTTGTGATTTAATAAATTAAATAAAAGCTTAACGAACACACATTCCCGAAATACTCATTTGGTCCTTCGAGCCGGATAGAGCTCCAGCGTAAAAGGTATATATGTATGTATTAAATGTATTACATACATTATATACATAGTGAATAAAATCCTTGAGACTGTACTTTACAAAATACGGTTTACTGTTCATCCCAGTAATACGAAATGCTTTTACCTACGATTGTTGCTTTTATATGTGAAAGGACCAACATCATTCCAGGGTTTAAAAGTCGTCGAGAACAACGTTTACTACACATACAGAGGCATGTTTTAAAAAAGGGCTTCTTGAAGACGATGCACAATGGGAGGTTATTATGAGAGAAGCATCTCTGCTACGATCGCGTACAAGCTTGAGAAATTTATTGGCAAGTCTGCTACATGGCGTTGTGGATGAATCACAGAGAAGTCCTATCCGAAGACTTTCTATATAAGGCTCAGCTTGAAAACTTAAATTTGGTCAACAATGATAAAATTTTTAATTTAGCTCTTAGCCATTGAGGACAAGGTAATACTTTTAGGGGGAAGTGACCTTGCATTTAGAAGTCCAAATGCTTCCAAAAGTACAACGGAATAAGCACCACTCTATCAGCCATGAATTAGTTCGCGCAACATCGTACAACATTGACGACATCTTCATCACGAAGTTCTCTCTAATGAAGCAAAGTTACTGACTGATCAAAAACTTTGATTATTCAGTGAATATTTTCTAAATATATTAATTTTTTCGACAAGTAGTTTTTGTTTTTTTGTTCTCGCGACGAAAACTAACATTTGGTTTTGCATAAAACAACACAATTTTGACTAATTGACATTTTAGTGAAATTATTTCATTGTGTTAACCGAAATGGCTAAAAGAATACGTGAATTTCAGTGCGTAAACGGTAAGAATTATTTTTGTTACGTGTGTGCTAATTTTGTCCCTAAGAAAAGTAGGCGTAATTTCACAGCGTAATTTCAATGCAACACAACTATCTCCAATATTTTCGAATAGCACCTGCAACCTTGCATGAGCGGTGGACACCAAATAAAGTGTGTTCATCGTGGCACATAACTCTTACCGCGTGGGGTTCTGGTTCAACAAAGTAAGTTTAAATGTAAGTTGATGGTTTCATACGTTCATGTCATAGATAACGGGAATTTTTTACCAAAATTAGACGGTATATGAAATTCGGAGTACCGACGATATGGAGAAAGCCTCTCTGTCATACGGTCAGAGTTTATGCTTCAGTAGCGTAAGTTTCACTTCCAATTCCACATTCAAATGAATTTCCTCACCCTAAGTGCCCCGATTGTGCTGCAGACGCAAGCAGTGAAAATGAACCGTTTTCCTGTGAGTTGCTTGTGAGAGAAACAAATTCCGAAACCAACTGAAGACAAAGCAAGAACCGTAGTTGTTTCTAAAATATATAAATGTTAGTTTTCACTGTAGCAGTAGCATCGTCGTGAGAACAAAAAACAAAAGCTACTTGTCGAAAAAATTAATATATTCAGAAAATGAATTAATTGAATTGAATTAATTTATTCAATCGTTAATAACTTTATCATTTTTTGGTATGATTAATACCAAATACATTAAAATTATTTTTTTTTAATCTGGACTTCTTTCATTGATATCTTTTGAACCGTTTAACTGATTAAAGATATCATTACATATATTTGTTCGTCTTTCATTTCCTTTCATTTGGTACGAAAAATTACCAAATCGGATACATTGAGATCCAGATATAGTTTTTAAAGTGAAAAGAGGTAAAAAAATGAAAAAAATACAATATCTTAAAAACTGTTCCGTAGAAAAAATATTAACCTTGATTTTCGAATTCAGCGGGGGGAATCAATAAGAAAAGTCACCTCTCATCAAGCGCACATGAAAAAAATACCATTTTGTAAACTAGTGTTATTGACAGCGCTTTTCATCATAAAGGGGGAATTTTCTTTTTGGATGCACCAGGAGGAACCGGAATGCTTTCAAAAATTCGTCGTAAAAGTCATTTTGCAGTTGCAGTAAAAGTTGTATTTGCTTCTTCAGGCATTGTTCCAACCCTACTACGTAAAGGAAGAACTATACATTTCGCATTCAAGCTACCTTTGCACGGAGATAAAATACAACATGCAACATAACTCCATCATGGCTGGAGTTATTTTGCTTTTGTCTGGAGATTTCAGGCAAACATTACCAGTATGACCAAAGGGATCAAAAGCTGATGAAATTAAATCGTGCCTAAAATTATCTTATCTTTGGAGAATGTGGAAATATTAATGCTGTCTACAAATATGAAATTCTGCCTAGATGGAAACCAAGCTTCTTCTGCTTTCGCCAACAAGATTTTGATGCTCGGCAATGGTGAAGTTGCTTTAAATTCACAAGGCGACGTTGACATAAAACACATTAGTGTAACAATAAAGGAAATCAAATTAAAAAAAGCCCTGAAGAAGTGAGAAACAACTCACGAAACGTTGGGGAAAAACGTAAAACCTTTTTTTTTTTTAAAAATACCTACTGACCTCCAACCTAAGTTGAAGATTCTACAAAACCAAAAATCTATTAAACACATTAGTTTACCAGTGGTATCAATTTAAGTGACATCAATGGAATTAACGGAAAACGTATACGTGGAACACTACTATATACCTCACTACTATACTACTGTTTACGCCAGATGTGTTTACTCGACACATCTGGTGATCCCTGTCTGCTCGTGGCAAACACCTCGTTTTGCAACGAGTAGACAACCACAAAAATGTACCATCTCTAATGCTCGTTTTTCTTGAGTTTCAGTTTTTTCAGTTTTTTACTAATTAACGACGAGCCAACACGTTTTTTTTCCTCAAAACATCCGATTACTGAAGTGCAGCGACCAGCGTTTTATAACATTCTCAACATTTTCAACAAGAGCAATTAAAGCAGAAAGCCGCCAACTTCTCATTTTCGAACCAAACCGGACAACCACCACAGCCATCACTCGCAGCCATTACTTCGGATTGCGATACCAAAGAAATTTAATTTAAGAAGTCAACAGGTGAATTATTTCACTTTCATCCCTTCCCCGACAAATCTCACTTTTTTTTATTTCTTAACAATTTCACAATTCGCAACTGGCGGATTGTGAAATTTACTTTATCTTCACAGATAAACAACTACTACTACTACTATACCTCTTAGAACACTACCTGGATCACACGTGGCTATGTAAAAGAGCAATATTAGCCCCAAGGAATGTCGCCGTGGAAAATATTAATGCGCAGCTTTTGCAGAAAATTCCAGGCACCTTTGTCTGCTATAAGTCAATTGATATAATCCCAGCCCAGAAACCGAAATCGTCAATTATTTTGCAGAGTTTCTAAATTCACTACAGCCTCCAGGTACTACACCGCATTGTCTCTTTTTTAAAGGTTGGCGCACCGGTTATGCTGCTCAGGAATTCTGATCCTTCAAGTTTGTTCAACGCAACAAGGTTAGATTAAAAGCTAATGGCCTGCGTCATTGAAGCAACTAATCTCTCTAGAAGTAGCAAAGAGGAGGGAGGATGATTTAATTCCAAGAATTCCCATAACCCAATTGATATGCCGTTCCAATTTAAGAGGCTCTAATTTCCCATATTTGAGCTTTGCCATGACAATTAACCCTTTTTTTCTGACAATTTTGACACCCTTTGTTTACTAAAAAGGTACCCGTCGTTTAATCATATTGTTTTTATAATTTCATATATGACCTGCTATAGGAACTGCACATTATTTGTACTTTACATATAATTCAAAAATGAGAATTAAAAAATAATTGTTTTTCAACAAAGCAACTAGATTTAGATTTAGTTAAACTTTAAGGGTTGCGGAAGAAATGTAACCACAGACAATTTTTTTAGTAGTATGTATGTAATTAGCAAACTTTTTACTGTCATGGGAACTAACAACAGTTGGAACAGTCCGATTCTCTACTAATTTCGCATTTACGACAGAGGTTCTACTCTGTTCCTATATGCCCAGGAGAAATAAAGCAGTTATATTATTCCTCACCTCGAACTCTACTCCCAATCTTTGTTTATGCTCCAAGTGGAAAAACGAAAAACATTGTATATTCCGACGTTTTTAGATAATAAGTAATTATACACACATGGCCAAGAAACGTAGTCAACGACGGGTACCCTGCTAGTTTATCAATAAAATATTTCATCAATAAAGTTTTTCACCTTCGCTAACAGCTCGCCTGAAGAGAAGAAATACTAAATAGCAAATAATAAATAACAGCAACTATCTGTGGCCGCGCTGCTCCAACCCGAAGAAATAAAACTGAAGCAACCAGCCAGACGTCGCCGCCTGCCAACGAAAACTGCGAAGGCAACGCAAAAATCGAAGCCAGATAAACTCAATTTTTCAGCGCAGCAGTCGCGATCGTCCCAGCAGTTACCTGCGGCGGTGCCGCTCCAACCTGAGGCAAGAAAAACAGCAGGTAAGTCGCCATCACACACTCTGCCATCACCGCTACCAACGGCATCAGCTACCAGAAAATTCTCTGCAAAAAGACGTTTTTTGCCGATTAAAAAATGGAAGGAAGCTGGACAAACGCCACAAACGATTGAAGGGCCGCCAACATGCACTGGGCCGCCGCCAAGCTCGTCTCTAGAACCTTAAGAGCCTTCAACAACGACTCGTGACGCAAAGTCAACCATAATCACTGAAGAGGACAGAGGACAGAGGACAGTCTCAACCGCATTCAAATAATTGAAGTCAACAGCGATGACGACGACACAGCCGACGTTCCGGTACATATTTACCCAATGAGCACAGGCGGCATACCCATTTATCGGGAGGACTTCGAGAGAATTGCCCACAACCGTCTTATCAAAGACACTATCGTCGACGTCTATTTGCTGAGCAGTCAACCTGAAGCAGTAAAAGCACGAGTTTTTATATATAGCACTCAATTTTTCACGCTACTGTCGCGGGCACACATCGCAGAAGACTTTTCGCGGCTACAAAAGTGGACACAGGGCGTAAATTTGGCAAAGAAAAATATAATTTTATTGCCAATCAACCAACACTGGTTCCTCGCAGTGATCCGGTTGATGCGACATAACAGCCGAGAAGGAGATATCTTGACCTTCGACTCGTACTTCTTCGACGAAAAGCCCGATGTGGCAATATTAATACGAGCGTTCCTTAATAGTCAGCGCAAGGGGGAAAAGGTCTATACGGCTGAGACACTGCCTGTTTCCAGTGTTGCCGTGCCGAAGCAACGGAACATGATAGACTGCGGAGGAGGGCAACGAACAACAAGGTTTACCTTCACCACAATCAACACAACAACACAGTGTCTGCACCAGAGTTCCTGCAGTTTTGTGAGTTAATCGATTTCTCATTAACATTTATTTTCAGCACCAACGTCAGCAGAGCATCCACGTCTGCGTCAACATCAGCGTTTGGGGAGCATCCGCGTCATTAACATTAAGACTAGCTACTAAGGAAACTTGATTGTATTGTATATCTTTTGTAATTGAACATAAAAATAAATATAAAATAAATATTAAAAAAACATTTTGGAGCCCAACGTGGGGCACGATACTTTATGAATTATTCTTTGATTGAATACATTCGGGAGTTTCGAAGTGCTATTTGCAAAACACCTGCCCTTGATCGCTATCGGTACGGTGTTAGACTCTTTCGTCGGTTTTTTGAGTATCCATTTGGGGACAGATAAGCATATCCACTTTTGATTACATTACCTGTTAAGTAAATCTGCTGATTTGTCTATTGTTGAGTGAAAGCTTTTTATCGCCACCATGTAGTCATTAGAGGAATACTAAACTCGTGAAAAACTATTATGAAGAATATGACTCGTATTAAAGAGGCAGTTGAACCAAGGATCGAGCGGTCGCTGCCATCAGCGCAACTGAAGTGTCGTCTAGACATCCTAGAAGTTTATTTCAAAGAAACACTGCAATGCCAGTCGCATATTGAAGCGCTAAACATGCAAGATACTGATCGTGCCGCAGTTGAAGACCTCTATGTATGTGCGAAGTCAAGCATTCAACAACAATTGGAGGCTGAAGCACATCATTCCACCCTCGCGGAGCAATCTCAGCTGGTGCCAATCCCCAGCATGAGGCTACCAACTTTAAAACTGCCAATATTTACAGGCAAGTATTCTGACTTTAAGAATTTCTATTCCTGCAGAATTTCTGTCCTGCAAGGACAAGCGCTGGACACAGTAAAGGCCTTTCAGGTAACATCCGAAAACTATCCGAAAGCGCTTGCAAGGCTTAAGGCGGTATATGACAATAGTACGTAAATTTTTATGGAAAATATTGCGTCTCTGTTCGAGCTGCCAGTTGTACCAAAGCCAAACTCGTCGCACTTGACAAGCCTGCCCGATAATGTGTCAGCGCTGTACAGTTCGTCAGTCATTGTCATTGCAGTCATTAGGCAATGACAAGGAGATCTCTACCGTAATGATAATCTTTATCGTCATGGGAAAGGTTGATTCCGACACCCAACGAAAGTGGAAGGAATCGCTTGAGTTAAACAAAGTTCCCCTTTGGAATGATTGCGAAAAAATTGTGGACAGACATTGTCAATTTTTGGAATCAGTTGACACAGAACACACTCATTCGCTAGCACCAACAAATTCGCCAAGAAGTCTCCAGGAACCTTAACTAAAGACAAGGCCACGTCACCGTTCTGCAATTATGATTTCCGGACGTGCATGCGCTTTTTGCACAAACCCAGAGTATCCAATTCGAGGCTGTGCTAGTTTCCAAGACACGGACATTGATAAGCCGTTTGAAGTATATAGTACTGCACTCAGACGCTTTTTGGTTCAAGAGCAGCGTTTTCGCCGTAACAGCGAACTGAGAACGAAATATAGTGCATTCATGGATGAATATGAAAAGCTTAGTCACATGGCTGTTATTGCTGAACCGAACCTTGACAGGCCTCATTACTATATTCCACACCATAGCGTTTGTAAAATTTGCCAGGAGCGCCCGGTAAATTTCGAGTCGTATTCGATGCCTCCTGCCGCACTACCTCCCAAAGGTCACTCAATTAATTTCTCTTAATTGGCCCTACTATTCAGCCAGTATTGATCCTCTTGTTACTTCGTTTTTGTTTGTATCACTTCGCAATCACAGCTGATATCATTAAAATGTCAAAGTATCTCTCTAGGTATCGCATGGAGCCAGCATCTTGACACACTTGCATTTTCATTTCGGCCTAAAGAGCAAAATACTACCCGAATTACCAAAAGGAGCATTCTATCGATAGCGTCATCTTTATATGATCTGTTGTAGGTCAGAGTCGCCCTGACTGTAATAACGCCTCACGTTGTTATGGTGTGGTTTTTGTTTTGGTGTCGTTGGCTACTATCAGTAACAATGTCCGAGCGCGGAATAAAGCTTGCATACTTTCAGGCTCCACCATTATCAACTAACATGGTGAAGCCTGGAAGTATTCAAGACACTCACCTTATACGAGTGCCGCGTTAGCCAAGACATAAAGCAAAAACAAACAGCAAGCCAAAAGCCACAAGAAAGAAAAGTAAAATGAGTTGAAATATTTTCTGTGACCATTGCGTAATGGTTACAGAAACGATTAAGGAAATAATTCCTGAGATCGTTTGCACTTTCTCAAGAATTATTATTAAAAAATAATTCTTCAGATAGTTGCAAAAATAATTGTAAAAATTAGGGCGACCAGACTCCAAAAAGTCCACTCCAAAAATTACTTTATAAACGGGCCCTTCTGGCCAAAAAAAGTCAGTTCTTAGTGAGTTAACAGTGAAAGTTAACAGTTGAATTAAATCGAATTGAGAAAAGTTTGGAAAGTGTATTAATTCCTAACATAGTGGGATAATAAAAGTAAAAAACTAAACTAAAAAAGGTGTTTTAGTTTGGAAGGGAATCCTTTTTTGTGTGCAGTTGCAGTTGGATTTGGAGAAAGTTTGGAGACGAGGGACACAACAGATCCTTTAAGGTTGGGACACAAAAGATCCTTTAAGGTTATTGGCGCCCCTCATTATAACGTCAAAAATTATTTATTGCAAGAAATTTGGCTTCTAAAATTATACTGGAACGAATCAGTTCCCCAGGCTCTACATACCGCTTGGGAAGTATTTTTAATATGTCCTCGATACCCTCAATAAATCGTTTTTTAAAGCACGTTAGATTTTCGTCACCGCTAAGAAAAACTCTTTTCTTTAAAGCTTTTCGCAGATATTCTACAATGTCAGGAAACAATCTATTAAGAAAAATCAACGTGATGAAGGCCGTATGGAGTCTTTTAGACACAAGCAAAGTGAGAGAACTACTCAAGAGAACAGAGAAGCTCTTTTTGATAAGCTATCCTTTGGATACCGAAATGTTACCGAAGCACTAAGAAATATACAACCTCAGCAAGTTCAGACAACGCTAATTTTGCCAATAAGCACACGATCTGCTGGTTTTGTAATCCGTAATATGATGTCAAAGTTCATACAGTTGAACGTAATTTCAATTGATGATGCAAGAGTTTTGGCTGGAGCATTGTACCGCGTTACACTTTTGCAAATTGATCTTAAACTAGAAGAAGCTATGATCAAAGAATATACAATGTATAGAAGGCGCATCTCATACAAATTTTCGGCCGAAAATTTTTGCTCTGGTGTACGTACTGGTACGTACACTTGTGAGTGTTTTTTGGAGTTTCTCCTCATTCTCTCATTTGTTTAATAACTTTGTCTCTTTTGGTGTCAACCTCTCTCTCAACCAAATTGCAACTTTTTGTTTTCATGTTCTCTTCTCGCGTCTTATCCACAACTCTATGCCCGGTGTTCTTTTTTGGCTAACGATGTGTAGAGGAATTTTTAATGCATGTGTTTGTGTCATTTAGCGTCTGTGTGTCATCGTACTTCCAATGATTTTTGTGTGGCTATTCTTGAGTTCTCTGAGTTGACGACGTCGACAATAGATGAAAACGACAGAGGAGAAAGCCTTTTTAGCAATAAAAAGAACGTAGCGCAACTGCGTTTTTTCTTATTGAAAAATTGAGGAAAAATGTCGGTATGTTCGATGCATTTTATCCGGTACAATAAATTGAAATAATTTTTGATGAAACTACCCGAATCTAATCCTCGTTTTTCACTTTTTTATTAAATTAAAAAACTTTTCAACATTTGGGATAACAATAAACTTCTAGTTCTATAAAAAAGGGATATATGAAATGTTAAAAAACAAAACATATAATATAGTGTTATATAAATATATAGTGTTATAAATTATTTTGAAATATAAAATTCCAAAAATTAATTAATATTATTGTAATTATAAGCATAATTAATTAATATTATTGTCATTATATTAATTAAAATTAATTAATATTATTATAATTATATTAATTGAAATTTTTAATATTGCTTGTAACTTTCAAATATTTTCATAAAATATTATTTCGTTTATCTTAAAAAAAACGACAGAGGAGAAAGCCATTTTTGCAATAAAAAGAACGTAGCGCAACTGCGTTTTTTCTTATTGAAAAATTGAGGAAAAATGTCGGTATGTTCGATGCATTTTATCCGGTACAATAAATTGAAATAATTTTTGATGAAACTACCCGAATCTAATCCTCGTTTTTCACTTTTTTATTAAATTAAAAAACTTTTCAACATTTGGGATAACAATAAACTTCTAGTTCTATAAAAAAGGGATATATGAAATGTCAAAAAACAAAACATAAAATATAGTGTTATATAAATATATAGTGTTATAAATTATTTTGAAATATAAAATTCCAAAAATTAATTAATATTATTGTAATTATAAGCATAATTAGTTAATATTATTGTCATTATATTAATTAAAATTAATTAATATTATTATAATTATATTAATTGAGATTTTTAATATTGCTTGTAACTTTCAAATATTTTCATAAAATATTATTTCGTTTATCTTAAAAAAATCTTAAAACTATTTTAAAGAAACCAAAGAATATCATAAAGAATTCTTAAAATGGCTTTTCAATTTTTAATTGTAAAAATTTGTAGCTGCGGCCGCAAGCGCCGACAACGCACGTTGAACGGATTGGTCGGAAGTACCCAAAGTACGTCAGTACTGGGGGCATTGACTGGAAAGGATTAGGTCAAATTTCATTGCTAGTTTCTAATGAAACAGCAACAATTGGATGTCCTTCATGGCCCGCTTAAATTGGTACAGTCAGCCCAATAAATGGGGAATATAATGACTTTTAAATACCAGAGCTCATCTCCGATCCTGAAGCGTATATGGGAATTGTTTATATGTTTGGTGAAGTGAAGATTCAGGATTTAACAGCAAATGCTTACGCCGTAATAAAAAAAAAAATATTCCTAGGAAATGAATGAATAAAGATGCTCAGTTGATCCAGGTGCATGGATTTTGTGATGCATCAATACGCGCTTAGTGTTGTCTATATATCCGTAGTGAAGATCCCCTTGGCAAAATGTCAGTAAAACTTCTTACTGCGAAGTCGAGAGTGGCTCCCATCAAGAAGAGACCATTGCTCCAACTTGAACTTTGTGGCGCTCGGCTACTATCACGGGTTTTGCATAAAATAAAACTGCCACTTGGTGGACGCACGTCCTTGGTGGAATCGTCCTACATTGTTTAACACAACATTCAGCAACGCTCTCAACATTCGTGAGCAATAGGATTGCTGAGATCCAAGAGCTTACCGCCGAATGTCATTGGAGACATGTATCTACACGAAAAACCCAGCTGACGTGGTGTCTAGAGGATGCAGTGCAAGTGAACTTGTCGAATCATCTTGGTTCACCGGACCAACATTTTTGTCGCTACACCAGAAAAAGTGGCCACCAAACGTTTTCGACAACTTCGACGCTGATGCAGTCAACAAAGAGAAACGAAAATCCGCTTTCCTCGTTTCAGCGCCAGTACACCGATTTTGGCAATTTGTCGATAAATTCGGCTCGTACCTCAAGACAGTGCGTATTGCTTGGATACTACGCTTTCGTGGCAAACTTCTTACAAGTTCAGAGATTAATCAAACTTCAAGCTTACTCAATACAAAGGAATTGGATAGAGTGTTGTGGTGCATCACATTAGCAATTCAGGAAAGAGATGAAACGTTTGCGAAAGAACATCACTATTCGCGGGCCATTGAAATACCTCAACCCATTCTTGAAAGACACTGCTAGGTACGAGCTGCTAAAGGTTGGGGATCGTTTGGAGTTGGCCAAGATTTCCAGCACGCAGAAGCACCCAGCATTGTTACCAGCAGATTGCAGATTTGTGAAGACATATATCGTATATCGTCATATAGACGTATATCGTCATCTGCATTATAAGAATTATTATGCTGGCCCCAAAACACTGATTGCTTTAGTACGACAGAAATTCTGGATCATAAATCTGGGAACTTTGGCTCGTAAGGTATTCAATTCATGCATTCACTGCATTCGTTATTAACCACAGCTGCTGAACCAAATTATGGGAAATCTTCCAATCGAGCGGATCATTCTCTGCAGGGCATTCCAACGATGCGCAGTAGACTTCTGCGGTCCAATACGTACCTATCTAAGAATCCGAGGCAAAGTTCCCTACAAGACCTACATTGCAATCTACTTCTGTTTAGCCTCAAAAGCAGTTCACATCGAAGCTGTATCAGATTTATCAACGGACGCCTTTATCGGATCATTAAAACGAATAATTGGTAGACGAGGTGCTCCCAACAATATATTTTGTGACAACGCCACAAACTTTGTTAGTGCCTCACGCAAATTAGAACTACGATCATTCTTTTTCAAAAAAATCAAAACATTCTTATTAACTTTTGCACAAATGAGTTTATAAGTTTTCATTTCATCCCACCCAAAGCAATTCAATTTAAATTCAAATTTAATCTGCAATGAATAGCAATTTAATGGCAGTATCAGTGTGGGATACAGCAATTCTACAATGAAATGAAATCGACTCATCAAATCATAGCTACATCAAGCATAATACCACCTAATTCCGAAATGGGCAACACGGCCACAAAAAACACTCAGGAGAACGTCATAAGCAAGAATATTTTAACAAGTTCAGGGAATTTTATTTTTTCTTTCACATACATATGTATGTAGTATAAAGGACGAAGAGACGCATAACCATTCCACGGAAAAATAAGTTTAATTGGCTCAGCACCGAAGGGGGGAAATCTTGCTGTAAGCTGTGTTCGAAGACTTTAACGAATAACATTTCTCACTTGCAAAGACATGCAGATTCTGAAATGCATAATACTTATTTAATGCATTGCAGAAGATTCAAATCTTTTAAGGGAAATTAAATGTGGGCAAATTAAGGCCACTGAGACAGTTAGTAATTTATTGACATACAATTTTTCAAATATTCTATGTGAACAACTAAGAAAACATAATTTTTCTTTAATTGTTGATGAGGCAACTGACATAAGTACTTCTAAGAGTCTAGCTTTCGTTGCAAGATATTTTGATCCTCAAATGGGAAAAATAAGGGACCGATTTTTAATTATCATTGAATTAAAGGAAAGCGATGCACGGTCAAAATTCACTTCAATTATAACTTTTTTTGAAAGAAATAAAATCCCTCTGAAAAATTTATTAGAATTTTAACATTTTAGGATTTAAATTTGGAGTCTTTGAACAGAATGTGGACAGTGTAGGCATGTGTTAATTTGGTGGTGACAATTTGCGTTTTTTTTCTGCCTACAATCTATTATTTTTGCTGTTTATACCAATTGATTTGATGTCCCGCTAAGTTTTTACAAGTGGATTTATTTTAGACTTATCAAACGCTTTTGTATTCGGTCAATCATGAACTTCTCTGTTGTAAACTAAAGTACATGTTTGGCTTCGATGATAGTGCGATCTGTTTTCTAAAAAGCTATCTGACCAAGAGGACGCAAAAGGTTAAGAGTAAAAACTGTTGGTCAGATTGTGGTTTGGTCAGTAGCGGAGTTCCGCAAGGATCAGTTTTAGGGCTATTAGGGCTTTTTTCTTCGTTTATAAATGATATTTTCAAGGTTTGTAAACATGCCTCCATGCACGGTTATGCAGATGATATCCAGGTGTATTTATCTGGTGAAAATAATCTGAAATAGCATTTAGTGTTTCGTTTGAATGAAGATTTAGCTAGTCTTAAACTATGGACAGACGATAATGGCCTTAAAATAAACGTTTTAAAAACACAGATACTACCGGTTTTCAAAAGTAAGTTTACTTTTTCTGACATTCCTGATGTGATCATTGGGGATCAAAAGTTAAAAATGATAACAACTGCTAGTACCCTAGGTTATTGCATTAACAATTTGCTTAGCTGTGCTGAACATATTAATGTTGTGGTTCGAAAAATGTACTATACTTTACGCAGATTGAGGTACTTTGCTAAGTTTACACCGGTTGATATCAGACGTTACTGGTTATTCAATTGATACTACCATCTACAACATATTTTGCGGTAGTTTTTTAGCAACTTAGATTCTCGTTCCTCATTAAAATTATCTGTTACGTTTAACCATGCCACGAGATATGTAATTGGCCTCCGAACTTATGACCACTTAGCCCAGTGTAGAAATGGAATATTAGGCTATGATATTTTCTGTTATTTAAAGATGAGAAATTGTATATTTTTACATAAGTTAATAAACTCTAGGACACCCTCGTACCTCTATGAAAAATTGCATTTTAGTCAAACTCGAAGAGGCTTATGGCTTATTACACCAATTTGTAAGTCACAAAACTCAAGCAGGTTATTTTTTGTCAATGCCGTCAGAATGTGTAACTCACTACCCAGTAATATTGCCCTTATTTCTTGAAAATTAAAATTTAAGCAGGCTTTTACCTTGTACCTTGCCTAGGAATGCTACGGTCAGCTCTCTTTAATCTATTAACTTCTGTTCTTTATGCTTTCCCTTAATTTTCCTACTTTTTTTTTATATTCTGAATTCCGTGAATACAACACACGGAATTCTAAAGAGATTTTGTAACAAGTCAAGAATAGCTGCACTACGTCTGCATTCACGCGCCTTTTCGCGTGAAATTTAAGAAAAATCGCGCAATTTCGGTTCATGTTAAAGCCTGTAGAAATGTGAACCAAAATAGTAAGTACATAAGAGCTACATAAAAATTAAAAATACCTTTCTAACGGTACCTATCTCACAGAAATATCTTCACGGGTTTCGTAGATATACCTTTTATTTTTTTACTTTTCGGCCTATAACTCCAAAATTAAAAAATACCGCCCGAAATTTTTATTTTCCTTGGGTCATGGGAGGCAAGGACTATCGTCTTGGCGAATTTGATCAAAATTGTAGAGGTGCAGTTATACTTGAGTTATGCCGAAATTTTTGTTTTTGCTTGTTGTTTTCAGAATAATTTTATTATTGAGGAAACAGTATTTTGTATCGATAATGAAGATGATGTTTATCTATTCAACCTTTTAAAATCATGGAATTTAGAATCAATTTTTCTTCTTTTAAAAGGTTTGATCAATTTTATAAGATGTTTTTATTTAAAAATCGGAAGCTGACATACAACTTTTTCCCAATTTTGACCAAATCGGCACAAAGGCTCTTTTCAGAGCAAAAGATAACGTTTGGAGGAAGGATATGATTGATATCCATATCCAGATCTATACTGAACAAAAGGCCATGTGGAAAACTTCACGACAGATATTTTAATCTAAGAAATAAGTTACGAAAACTCAGTGGTGGGAAGCAAGACAAGATCATTACCGTCACATCCTCTGCTGATGAAAGCGATGTAGAAGCGATCACATTCATGATCTAGTCCTTATGAGCACTATTCAATCATGGTTAAAATATAAATGGCGGTCCAATCGAAGACATCACGTTCAAATGGAAACAAAGTACGAAGTATAGACGACGGGGTATTTCATTTGGAAATAAATCCGTCGAATTCGTGTGATTCCAGAGTGGCCCTTATATAAACATGGTGTTCTTGGACCAAAGCTTGTAAATCAATTTATACATTACTTCATATATGTAAGTAGTAAGACATGATAATAACACACTTTACTTTACACATTAATGCTTTGTAGATTGATTAAGATTTTGAAGATATATGTATGTACATCCTGGATGTAAAATTCTCTATTTTTAAATTGGAACCAATTTTTCCAAAAAATTAAATTGAAAAAAATTTTTCCAAAAAATGTCAAATAGATTGACATAGATTTTGAAGATATGTATGTATGTACATTAGGCTGGTCCTTATTTTTCAACTTCCGATTTTTTTTGGTCTTACCCTTTTAAATTATAACACTTATTGAAAAAATGATAAGTACCAATTTTTAGCGAAATCGGATAATGGGAACCCGTGCCGCATCAACGTTGAAATTTAGAAATTTTAGCTATTTCTTATCAATTTTGCACATGATAAGAAATAGCTATCGTCGATTTTGTCGTCGGCTATTTTAGAAGTGTTAGGAAATATTATTAAATAAAAGTGCATTTTTTAATGTATGATAAAAACATTTGCATGTTACTTCCCAAACATTCTCCTGTAAAGACGGTTCCATTATAATAAAGAAAACCGTTAACTGGGTCGTTATAATAAAGAAAGCGGGAGCAACAGCATTTGGCCGTTTTTCATTCCTAGTTCAGAGTCTGAAGTATACGCATCGCAGTGAAATTCAAAGTGAAAGAAAATTTCTAAAAATGGAAACTAGAAGCGTTGACCGAATATATTTGTTAGCGCATGAAAGTCAAATTATTGGCTCAAAACTTCCTAGTAATGGACAAGTTTTGCGGGTGTTGTTTTACAATATACGAAGAGTAAAATTGGATCTTCGGAAAAGTGCCTCTATAGTGATTAAGGAAGTGGAAGTTTTTTGGCAGAAAGCACGCATCCCGTCAACAAAAACTTACAATAGTATATCGAAGTTATTATCGTTGTATGAAAATTGGCGACAGTTGCAACGGTCTAAAAACCGTCGAAGTGAATTACAAGAAAGAAGAGAAAATGAATTTGTTAATTCATTAGACGACCTTTTCGATATCGCTCATAACGATGCGTTAAGTATGGTGAAGATTGAAGAAGACAAACTTTTTCTCTTAAATCAAAGGAAAAAGGGAAGACCAGGGACAATGATTGGAACAGATCGTCTTCTAACAGAAAAAGAAAAACGAAAAGCAATTCGACAAGAACAAGAAGAGGTACGAAGACAACGATCTGCTGGGATTCCGGAGGTGGAACACGGTATATATTTCGAATTCTGAGTGTGTATTACCGTATTTGTGTATTTGATGAAAATGTCTCTCTTGTGTTACAGAATTAGTACCACCACAGGTAACTTCGTTTAGCGATGAACCAAAAAAAGGATACGACAAAGGTTCTATTACAGTCGAGCCTGACGTACCAGAACCAAGAGCTCTCTACGTACCAGGTCCAAGCGATCCAAAAGAATCAAGGGGGACACAGCAAGTTATTAACATGAAACTTGTCGCAACATTGGACAAATGTAAAGTGAGTGATCGGGACGCGGTGCGTATCATAATTGCTAGTGCTGAAGCCTTAGGCCATAAATTGGAAAATTTGATAATTAACCGCTCTTCTATTCGGCGTTATCGCCGCCGTTTTCGTACAGAACGTTCTATAAAATTGCGTGAAGTATTTCAAAAAAATCCCCCGGAAATTGTAACCGTCCATTGGGATGGAAAAATGCTACCAAGCTTAACTAATAAAGAACAGGTCGAGAGATTGCCTGTCATTATTACGTATGCGCAAAAAGAAAAACTTCTGGGAGTCCCTGCAATCGAAAAATGTAGTGGTATGGAACAAGCTAATGCAATATTTCTTCAATTAGAAGATTAGGAACTAACTAATAAAGTCCAAGCGATTTGTTGCGACACAACGTCAACAAATATGGGACGATTCCAAGGTGCCTGCGTTATTTTGGAGCAACTGATTGGCCGAGAGTTATTGTACCTTCCGTGCCGTCACCACATCTATGAATTAGTTTTAAAATCAGTTTTCGAGGAAAAAATTTCGAAATCAACAGCTCCTGAAATACCGTTATTTAAGAAATTTCAAAAAGGTTGGTCGAAAATTAATCAATCAAATTTTCGGTCAGGTTTAGAGGATCACTATGTTCGTGGAAAGCTCATGGATATAGAATTAAAACTGGCTTTCTGCTTAAATGTCATCAAACAAAAGCAACCAAGAGGTGACTATGTAGAATTCTTGGAGTTAGTTATAATTTTTCTTGGCGGCACTTGCCCTAAGGGTAATAGTTTTCATATTCCAGGAGCTTTCCACCACGCTAGATGGATGGCCAAAGCCATAGATGTGTTAAAAATATATTTATTTCGCGAAGAATTTTCTTTAACTAGCGAGCAATTGGGGAGAATTAAAGATATCTGTATATTTTTAGCAAATATATATATCGAAGCATGGTTTAATGCTCCAATCCCTGCAATTGCTCCACGACAGGATTTACAGTTTTTAAAAGATCTTGAAGAATATAAAAAAGTTGACGAAGCATTAAGCCGCACAGCGATTAACAAATTTTGTGGGCATTTATGGTACCTGTCGCCAGAATGTGCTGCTTTATCATTTTTTGATGAAGGTTTATCTGGCGAGATGAAAACACGCATGATTAAAAATTTGGAAAAAAAAGAAATAGATTTTTCGTCTAAAAAATTCTCAATAAAAGATATAGACATCAATAATATTAATATATATGATTTAATTTCGGCTGAAAGTAAGGCATTTTTTAGAAGATTTAAAATAGATGTAAATTTCTTACAAAAAAACCCATCGGCTTGGGAATGCGACGATTCGTATAAATTAGGAAAAGAAATTGTCAAAAATATAAAAATCGTCAATGACACGGCAGAGCGAGGCGTAAAACTAATTTCGGAATATATAAGCTTATTAACAAAAACAGAGGAAAACAAGCAGGATCTTTTACAAATTTTAGAGGAATATAAAACTTGTTACCCCGATACCTCTAAGTCAACTTTAATAAAAGACAAATAGTAAGGAATATGCATTACATAAATTTATTTATTTATTTATTTATAAGTGGCTTTCACGTTTCCTTTGTGTACAGTGGTTTAAACGCAGTATTACCTGCTAATTTTAGAGATCTTAAAGTTAAGAATTTTTGCATAAATTTCTGAATATTCACTAGTGATTCTAAGGTAGCCTCAAATTTAGAAACTTTAGCCTCGATGCGGCACGGGTTACCTTTGTCCAATCACCTCGAATTTTTGCACATATCATTTTCTCACCAAAGGTCACAATTTAAGATGGTAAGACAAAAAAACAAAACAAAAAAATTTCGTCCATATAGCTAAGGACCACCCTAATGTACATCCTGGATGTAAAAATTCTCTATTTTTAAATTGGAACCAATTTTTACAAATTAAGCAGCGTTGAAGAAGCCGTAAATGAAGGTAAGAATTTTATATGCATATTATTTGGGTTTAACAAGCACCATTATTTATTTATTATATACTTACAGATGCAAGAGACTGAATAATAACACTTCAGCTTAATATGGTGATAAAACCTTATAATAGAAATTCGAACACCAACCAGAGGAAGCAAATCAAAGGAACAATTAGAGACACGAAGGACTCGTTGGTGCTACACGTAAATGAACGCTGTAAAAGGAACGCCTTTACATTCAATATAAAAGTGAAATCGTTTAATAATATAAACATCGCAAATATTTCACTCAAAAGTAGAAACTTTTATAACTGAGGTAAATATTGTTTGCCTAAGCGAGATTTTGGTTTGAAAATTCAATGCGTTTGGAATTAAACGTTTGTACTTTTGAAGCATTTTCAAACGCGAAAACATTTATCTTAAACCACTTGGCAAAATGGTAATTGGCAAAATTTAGAGTAAACAAGTTCCCGTTAAATTCGCAAAACAGGAGATTATAAATTGCAAAGCAGAGCACAAGAAAGAGTCAATGGTGCCACAACCGGCAAAGCTACTGAAGTGAACTAAAGCGAAAAAAGCGTAAGCAATAGCACAATATATCCTATCAGGATAATACGTGACCAGGTAAGTCTAAAAACAAATAAGACCCAGTGTCAAACACATAGCCTTTCAGTGTATAATGAAGTGAAACAAAGTTGAACTAATCAGCAGTCTTGGAGCCGATTTCGACGATTGACTGCCAGTTGTGTTAGTAGTTATTAAAATACTAATAAAACAGTATTCCATCGATAATCTCAACTAAGTTCAACTAATCATCAGTCTTGGAGCCGATTTTGACGCTTAACTGTCAGTAGTGTAGTAGTCAATACCAATGAAACAGAATTCCATCGTTAACCTCAACTAAGTTCAATTAATCATCAGTCTTGGAGCCGATTTCGCCGCTTGACTGCCAGTAGGGTAGTGGTTATTTAAATACTAACGAAACAGTATTCACTTGATTATTTCAACTAAGTACATATATATATATGTACATATACCTCTTCAATATACAATCAGATGTACATACTTTTTGCCATGAGAAAAACAAAGAAATTATAGTCTCCGACAGCCACTGGACTCCACTTGAATCTGACCTCTGATCTGCAATCGTCCTGCATATATGTATCCGCCTTTTTAAACTTACCTGTATACTTACCTCAGAAAAACTTTTAAAGAAAACTGAAGCAACATCAAGTTAATATTAAATATTTGGTGTTACATATTAAACTTACCTGCATACTTACCTTTATTACAAATTTGAAAAAGAAAAACTTTTAAAGAAAACTGAAGCAACATCAAATTAATTTTAAATATTTGATTACATATTAAATTTACCTGCATACTTACCTTCATTACAAATTTGAAAAAGAAAAACTTTTAAAGAAAACTGAAGCAACATAAAATTAATATTAAATATTTGATTACATATTAAACTTACCTGTATACTTACCGCAGAAAAACTTTTAAAGAAAACTGAAGCAGCATGAAATCAATATTAAATATTTGATTACATATTAAACTTACCTGCATACTTACCTTCATTACAAATTTGAAAAAGAAAAACTTTTAAAGAAAACTGAAGGGCTGAGAATCTATTGTATCAAATTGTAACATACTTAAACAACCTTTTTAAAGAGTTCACAATATGATGTTACATATACATAAACAATACACAATTATGTTATGGTGGCGCCATCACAAAAAACTAAGTTTTTTTCAAAGAAGGAATATACTGAATTTACAATATTAATACTTACCTTTAGATCTATTAATAGAATGTTTAGTTGCTTACCTACCTTCAGGTAAAAATCGTCAATTAAAAATTTCATGACATAAATATAGAGAAAGAAAAAAAATGTTTGACCATATATGTTTTCTAATATAATGGATTGGTGAATTGCTGATTTTTAGGCTGATGTGCTGGCAAACCTACCGGTGGGGTGCCTGGGTCAATGGGTGTGACAAGTTGACAGATTTAAGTGACTGCTACTGTGTTTCCGTCTGTTCCCTATATATACATATTTTTTTTGGTTTTTTCCGCCTTTGACCCACTTTCTGACCTTTGACTTATTCCTTCCCGTAAAAATAGAGAAATTTGGCACGAATTTTTTTTTTTTGTAATGAGTGCGGGTGGCAAGAACCACCTTATACAGCCGTCGAGCTAGCTGCAACCAGCGGGCATAAGCCACCCATCCTGGACTCTTAACATATTATACGAGTATATGTAATTATATAGATATTGTATTGTGAATATTTGGGAAGGGCCAACGTTAATGGCAATATAGCTTTAAGGCTACATTGGTCAACGTAGGCCCTCACTTTAGGCTGTCGTTAGCATAACTTATATTTGATTTTAAAAATGTAAGTTAGCCGTTTCAAATACGGCAAAGGTTTAAGTCTGCGCGGACTATTAACATGGGTAATGGCTGCGCGGACTGCACTATCAGCAGTATTACACTGACCTACATTCTGATTTATTCTTTTCCCTTTTTCGTTTTGCTTTAGCAGTTTGCGCGAAGCATTAATTAAGGCATATTTTATGCAGCCAAGTGTGGCTATTGCGGTAGTATTATGAAATGTTTTTCTGCCTTGACTGCAGAAAATTTTTTGTTTAAAATACTTTATTGGAGAAAATTGCCAAATAAAGTTCAATTTGATGGGTATAAATAGTTGTCCCGCGGGTAACTCGAATTGATAGTTCTGAGTCTAGTTTTGAGTACTGTTGCGAGTTAAGCCGCTAAAAATTCCAAGGATGTTAGAAGACCGCTTACGGAAACGAATGGTGTTTCACCCGGAAAAGGCTCACTGCTACCGCCTGTTATTGCACCAGGCCCAAGCGCTGCGTCAGAGGTACCGTCTCCGACCGAGGCGGCTGGCAGAGCGCCTGAAACAGTTATATCGCATTGCGGAGCGCATCCTTCGAACGAAACAGTGATGAGCTGCCGTTTGCTGTTGCAATTTCTGAAAATTTCTATTTTTGCGAACTTATAAACGCATCCAGGTTAGCTAGGGTTTTCGAAGCCATAACAACAACTTAAAATTGAACGTTAGCAAGAGCCAGTTTCTCCGCCGCGAAGTCGTTTTTTTGGGGCACAAGTTCTCAGAGCTCTGCTGGTAAGGCGCCGGTAGGGAGCTCTACCACATCCACAGAAGGCGGAATGCGTGAAAAGCATTTTGCCTCCAAGAAATAAGAAGGAGGTACAAGCCTTCCTAGGGTTAGTGAATTACTACCCGAAATTCGTACCGAACACCGCTAGATTGGTCCTTCCGATAAACAAACTAGGCACTGGTGGTCTCAAAGATTGACTATGGTTCTCCCATATACGGGAATTGTTCAAAAAGCATCTTACAACTCATCGAACCCAGCTTGCTTTACCTTGCTTTTCGCAGAAGTATTCGAGCCTTCCCAACTTCACCAATCAAGTTCGTCCTTGCTGAAGCTGGTATGCCTACGCTGAAAAACAGAATTCTGCAAAACACTCTGCATCTTATCCCTAAACTTTTCCTCTGTCGCAACAAAGTTTTATACGCAACCCTCAAAAAAACGATTGTTTGCAAACGAATGCCAAAACGTGAATCTGCTATCGGTATTTGCATTAGACTTGCTAAAGATATCGGGTACAACTTCCCACCCAGATTTTTATCAACCTCTCTTTGTCCTCCATGGAATATAAGTATTGAGGCTTCTTGTATACTCAATTTAAATGAACAAAAAAAGAGTAACACTTGTCCAGACATCTACAGATCGCTTTTCCTAGAGACTATAACACCATACAAATCGAAGGGATGGAATTGTATATATACCGATGGATCAAAAACCTTAGACTATACAAGTTTTTCTGTGATTCGCGATAACGGGACCACCATTTACGCGGGGCTTCTAGAAAATTTTTGCTCTGTGTACACAGCGGAAACAGTTGCCATTTTTTTGGCATGCGATTTCGCTTCAAAAAACAAAGGAAAATTCATCATCTGTTCGGATTGTAATTCTATCTTTACAGCCATACTCAACCCAAGTAGAAATGATTACTTAATTTCTGAAATACGGAGCAAATTAATTCAGTTCAATAAAAAATTAAAAGTTTTTTGGATTCCTGGACATGTCGGAATCGTTGGCAATGAAGCTGCGGATGCGAGAGCTAAATTGGTTTCAACCGAACCACTATTTTTACTCCCATATGCTTTCACAAGTGATTTACGCCGGCTAATATCTACGTACTTGAGCAATTTAAAACGGATAGAATAGAGTAATTGTCAACATCGATACACTAACATCAACCCCACTGGAATTAAGCCCAATTATCCTTCAACGCTTCTAAGAGAACTCTTCGTCTTTGTTAGACTACGCCTCGGTCACACGAAACTGACTCATTCATATTTATTAACAGGCGCCAACAGACCAGAATGCCCCTACTGCCACTGCCTTCATCTTTCGATCGAACATATGTTAAATTTTTGCTCCTATTTTAATTATTTTAGGCAACAAATTTTTAACGACACACAATTAACTGATCTCCTAAAATATACAAATATCACTAATATTAGGTCTATTTTTTCCTTTCTTTGTAAATGTAAGTTAAGTAACCTCGTATAATTAATATACTCCCTAATTTTGAATTATGTACTTTGCAATGTAATATAAAGTTTTGTTAATTTTTTTTTTCTCTTTTTATAATCTCAGAGCCGAAAGCCCTGGCTAGTGCTCGCTAAACTAAAAATTGTAGTATACTAATTTTAATATTGTATTTCCCTGATTAAATAAATAATAACGTCACGAGACGGACGATTGGAGCACAGAATCGTACTACTGGGTCTTCGCTCCGCGCTTAAGGACGACTTAGAAGCGTCGCACTATGGGGCCTCTGCGAGAAAAACGTTGCAAAAATCAAAAATTTCACGAAAACGTTCGATAAAATTAATACACGTATATTATTTAGAATTTTCCAGAGATTACGAAAATATAACTTGTATTAAATTCAGATTAGTAGTTTGGGAGGTATAACCGATCAAAGTTGACAATTTATCCACATCGAGAAAAATGTGTATTTTTTGTTTATTTTTGTCACCTTTACGATTGATTTGTATGTAAATAAAACGACCAATCGGTAATTTGTTGGTTTTTTCTAAAAGGTACGTTAGTTTCAAGTGTAATAAAAAAAAATGTTTTTTGTCTTAAAAGTTGTTAGTTCTATCTACCTGTTTTTCGAAAAGTCTATATTTCGACCTTTTTCCAACTTTGGTGGAGTATAAAAAAAAAGACTCAAAATTACCTCTGCGAAATTTAGGGTGATTATTTATTATTTAATTATTTACTTAACTTCCAAAAATTGGCTGCCCCTAGGTGCTCCTTTACCTTCTATAGCAATACACAACCTCGGTTCAAAAAACACTGACGCAGGTATAAAAACAATCACACACATTCGTTGCGGCCGAAAACGCGTTTTTTGTTGTTGGCATTTGTATATAAAATAATATTTTTTGGTTACGAAAGGCATAATACACTTGCTTTTTATATTTTGCTATTTTTTATTTACAAAAGTATGAAATAACAAGCAGGCAATCGTTTTGAAGGGACTGCAAATAACGGATTGGTGATTAGTAATTATTTGCATATATAAACCTATATTTCGGTGTTTTGCCACAGTAGTTTTTTTCTACTTTAAAGATTATCATAAGTATTCTGTGCAACTTCAATTAGCAGTGAATAGTATTTTTAAATAGAATTCACAGTATACTTTTTATTGAGTCATACGAGTCTAGAAGTGTAATAATGTCTCTAGAAAATTCTAAATTATATGAGGTGTTTAGACCTTAAAAAAATGAAAAAGACTTCGTTGCGGCTATTAAGAAGGAATTAAGTAGTAAAATACACAACATAGAAGAATACGGGGATATGGCAAGCAAACTTCATTTTTTTACACCAAAATTAAAACCAAATGGCAAGCCGTCACTCGTTGTGCGGATAAGTTCGTAAAAAAGCATGACAAGTGGCTGACTGATGTTAGTATATTTGACGAAAAAAAGCCCCATACGTCCACCGACCGAACTAGAGGGAGACCAACAAAAACTATAGACGAGTGTTCGACCTTTACAAGGAAAAGGAAGCAGGTCCTCTTAGTCCCAAAATTACCGAAGTATCAGCCGAAGTGAACCTCCAAGACCTGATGGATCATACGTCTAGACGACTTTTGGAGACTTTCTCTGAAGACAAGTTGAAATCTGTTCCAGAGAGCATAACATTGGTTAGCAAGTGGGGCTGTGATGGATCATCAGGACAGAGCGCCTATAAACAAACAATAAATACGGACGATAAAACTGTTACAGATGCTAATATGTTTATGGCTTCTGTTGTTTCCCTACGACTAAAAGGTGAAGCTTCAGAATATTCGAAAAACCCACGACCTTCATCAGTTAAATTGTGCCGTCCGATATTGTTTAAATATGCAAAGGAGACTTCGGAACTTATAAAAGCCACAGTGAGTGATATAAAAAATCAAATTACCGAACTAAAACCAACACTATTTGATATCGGTGAAGGGAAACCCATTACTATCAAGTATGATTTTCTCCTGACTATGATTGACGGGAAATTTTTAAATTAATTAACTAATACTTCGTCTACAATGACATGTGCCATTTGTAAAAAGAATCAAAAATACTTCAAAAATGTTGATGAATCAACAAGTGGCCAACATTATTATGGGTATGGAATATCGCCTTTGCATGCACGGATAAGATGTATGGAATTTGTCTTGAAGTTGGCATATACGCTACCACGACATGGGAAAGTTTTCGACGATAACGCAACATCCAAAGAAAAGCAAAATATCAGAAAAAAAATAATTCAAGATGAATTCTTCAAAGAGCTTGGCCTGAAAGTAGACTGTCCAAAATATGGGTATGGAAATACAAGTGATGGCTACTCGTCACGCAGTTTTTTTGAAAACGATGAAGTGACTGCTCGAATAACTGGAGTTGATAAAGATATTGTGCGAAGATTGGGAGTCATTTTGAATGTTTTGAATTGCAAAGAAATGATAAATGGACCCAAATTTGTTAGATAACTATAACTATTTTGAGAAAATCTAACTTACTAAAAAATTTTACTTACAAAAAAATTATGTATAAATCAACAAATTATATTAATTAATAAAAAAAACAATAAATAAAGAACGTATTTTTTAATGCAAACAAAAAAGTCATTTCATTTTGGTATGAAGTTTTGTAAAACATCAAATCTCAGCTTTGACAACGAATTCCAAAGCACCCTGTCATTGTGTCACCCTGTTTTAATGCTCATTTTTAACTAGCAGCAACAACTGCTGCAATAGCAACTGCAGGAACTAACACAATTGTTAGAGCAACGGCAACAGCAAGCCCAGCAGCAACAGCAAGAGCAGCAACAATCGCCGTCGCCGCTTGCGTATGATTCCTAGGCATCAACATTTAAGACTATATTTTCATAACTATTTTACCTTTATGCGTCTATTAGAACACTTCGCAAAAGAAGGTATACTCAGTCTTGGTACTGTGAGAAGAAACAGAATTGCAAAATGTCATCAGCGGAGGTAATCATGAAGAAATAACGAGGATATTCAGAAGAATACGTAGCCAATGTCAATATTGTCGATTGTCACCCTGGCTTCCACATTTTCTGGCAAAAATCTTATAAATGAAGTCCAGAGATATGAGAAAAAGAAAACGCAAAATATATACACATCAAACGACCAAATGTCGTTGGGAATAAACCGTCATATGGGCACAAAACTTCCTAAAAAACCATAGCTTCTGCAGATTTCCGTCTAGAAGTTGCCGAGACTCTTTGCAATGGGAACTAAATCACGCCCTTCGGACCGGCGATCTATGGAGGGTAAGATCCTAGCGAAAAAACATAAAGTACCTGCCAAACATGTACCGCCATAGACGGTTCGCCAAGACCAGATCGGACACTGGCCGCAATGGAGAAACAAATCTATTGTAAGTTTCCAAGATGCACTGGATTCGGATTCACCCATAATGTTTGTGAAAAATGTGGCGTCGCTTTATGCTACACAAAAAATTAAAATCGCTGCATTAAATCGCTGCACTAAAATTAAAATTCTTTTATAATTTTTTTTTTATCATTTCTAAAATTAATTGGTAATTTTAGTCAATTTATTTGTCATTACTACTTACAGTTGCCTGTAAGCTACGCTCCCTATTTTGTATTTTTTCCACAACTGCTAAGTAGAATTTAAAATTATACAAATACATATGTGTTTTTTATTTAACCAATCTCTATACGAATAACATACGTATAAAATATTCAAAATTAACTTATTGAGTTGTGGAGGGTTAAATTAGTTATTTACCATTAATTTAACATATGGAAAAATACAGCCTATGGAAAAATAATTATTATATATTGAGACATGTTTGGACCTGATGTGTTGATTATGTCCGCGCCTGGTGTTTAGTAGGTTCGCATATTAAGTCCAGTGACGAGTGCGTTATATGCCCAGATACTTCGCTGAGCGGGAGGAGGTGAAATTCGATGAAAAAATTGGATTTTTAGCCAAAGTTAATTGCATTTAATTTGCCGTGCAGTATTTTTAAACTGCTCCAGTCAAAAGTCATCTCTTAATAGACTGCTATAAAGTTTTGACCAAACTGCGCTATTTAGTTTGTGTTTGACAGCCATTGAAAGCAGATAACCTCATGAATTTTAAAGAAACCGTAATAAAGTGAAATTCGTGCGCTGTTTAGGCATTATTTTTTGTGTAAAAAACCATCACCGAAACCAAGGAAAGACTTAATTAATACTATGGGGACTCTGCACCATCAATTTCAATGGCTTACTGAATTCCGTTGTGGTCGTACCCGTACAAGAACGCCGAACTTTCAGATCACCCAAAAGAGGTCGTCACGCCAGAAATCGTCGATTAAAAGAAAAAACGATTGGACGATCGGAGAATGAAAGTGCGTGAGCTGAGGCTATGGGCATCTCAACTGAGCGCGTACATCAAATCTTACATGAATATTTGGACATGAAAAAGCTATCCACGCGATGGCTGCCGCGATTGCTCTCACATTTCAACTCTGATTACTTTTGACTTTTTTGTTATATTCTGCAACTATTAATGAATTTCGCTGTTTGCTAGGCATCATTATCAAAATATCCTTTCGTAGAAACAAAAAACGCTGGGTCGGAAAATTATAGAAAGAAAAAATTAAACAAAATTAAAATCAAAACCAAAAATTACAGTCCACTTAATTGACGAGAAAAAGCGAAGATTCACTCAGACAGGAACAGATGATATAGTAAATCGTAAAAACCTGTGTAATTTAAATAAAAAACTATGGTCTATGGTCTAAGCTCAATGGTCTAAATAATTGACTAAATTTGATTACATATTTTAATTTCGGCGTTATTTTTTGCATATTCTGCTTCCGACAGTCCACTTTCGATTTGTTAAAGTGTCTTTTGGTTTTGCCGAAATCAAAGCTGTTGAGATAATTTAAATATTTGATCATTACTTGTTGCTTTTTATAAATAATCCATATCTACTTCGATAAATCCAAATCGATAATTCATTTTATCGATAAATCCAAATCTTTAAAGTTATGATTTCTTTCCTTAAAGAAATTAAAAGATTACGATTTTAATTCTGAATTTTTAAAATTTGAAAGCTGGTGCAAGCAACGTAATGAATGTTTTTCATAAAACGAACTACCTATTTTCTGTAGAAAATTATCTCTGGAAAACCGAAAATGCAATCCAGTATACATGATTTGAAATCAAATAATCTACAAATAGATTTATTGGACAAATACTAGTTTAAAGCAAAATAGATACTAAAAATTTAACTAGTAAGTTTTTTGTACTATTAATTTTTTGTTGTGTTTGTTTTATTATTTTTTTGTTCCACAAAATATAGTAATAGTAGCGACCAAATAAAGGAAGCAAAACGCGAACAGCTAATATTTTGAATTACAGACTTCAACAGGAAATGCCCCCCTTAGTTCTAAGAAATATATAGAAATTATATATTGTAGAAATCAGCAGCGACGAAATAAAGGAATCCCGAAACAGCTAATATTATGAATCTACAGACTTACTTACCAATTGGCTCATTTCTTTATTTACGTAATGAAGACATTAGCCGCGTTCCTTTTACCTAATCTAATCCGGATTAGCATACAAATTTCTAATCCTGCTCCCGATTACGATTAGAAACTCTAATCCAAAAGTGCTTGTCTGCATTTGACGCTTAGATGGCGCTGATGAACACATCTTAATTTCGAGGGTTGGTAGATTTATGACATTTCATCATTCAAAGTTTGGCATCCGTGACTCAATTTGACAGCCGATTTTCACGATTTTTTCAAAGCAAATTGATATAGTAAATTCGTCAAAGCTAAATTATCTAAATAATTTCAATTTTCGATGGAAAAGTAAGTTCACCTATTTCTCGGTCGGATACTTTCTTAATTTTTTTAATTTTTCAGTAAAAGAGAAAGGACAATTTGGACCAGAGAGGAAACCCGGGCCTTTTTATTGGCTTACAATGTCAAAAAAGCCGAATTCGAACACGTTAAACGGCGTAAAGTTGCAATGCAGAACGTCATCGAAGACCTGCAAAGCCAGGGAATCTTAGTGAGTTATATTTTCCGTAAACCGTACTTAAAACCGTGTAAATACCATGAGTGCATCGTTATCGTTGTCCATTTTTAATATACAAATTTTCACAACTTTTGCAATCTTGCAATTATAAATAAGAATTGAACTGTCAAACAGGTGATCCTTTTTTCGTGTAGTGTTAGTGCTGACACCTGCATGTGATTTACTTTGCCGTTCCTTTTTAAATCCGGATTAGATTAGGTAAAAGGAACGCGGCTATTATGACCTTCAGTGTGGAAAATATTAATGAAGCTTGTAGCAGCGCCATCTAGAAGAGAAGCCTCTGACAGCAGTGACACCTAGCGATGAAGCCTGTGGGCACCTGAAAGCAACAACAGTGCCATCTGCTTTTCATTTTTCACGATCTACGCAGCAAGGTCAATTTCATACGAAAGCCAAAAATGTTCTGTCAAACAATTCATTCTCACTCATTCTTCTTGCCCTTTTTTGTTGAACAGCTCATAATACCACAATTTGTTCTGGTAAATTAAGGTAAAATAAAGTAATCCTAAAGTAAAATCTAATCTTAAAATAACAAAAGCAGATCAAGCGTTTATTTTTGGCAATAATATATTCTGGCGACCAACATTAAAAGAATTTCTCATAGTAGCAGGTAAGTTAACAACGAACCCTACAACTGGTGGCCCCTAGCGTAAGTTTCGTCTAGCACAGTATATGCCTGTAGAACACTCGCCACAAAAGGACAATTTGAAAATGGATGAGGTTGAAGCTGAGGAGTCGGCCAGCCCTAGTGACCGGCTATTAACCAACCGAACAAAAGAAATGCACGTAGTCACGGCCATAAAACTCCCTTCCCCGTTTTGGCGCGATAACCCGAGTCGGTATTTCACGTCGTCACACATCTAGAGGGTGATTCTTAGATATCGTAGGAAATATTATCAACAACCATCCAGCCACTGGAAAATATGCCAATAAGCGATCTGCAATGCCTAACAAAATTAGCAGACCAAGTTGTCGATTCTTCATTGACAGCAGGTTTATCTGCTGACGCCGCGTTTACTTCTATGGGCATATTCTGTAAACTGCAAATTTGTGGTCGAATTGCATCGACAACACGGTCTACAGCTTATTTTATTGATAAACGCTCTACTTATTCAAACATTTTAGAAAAATTTCCTTTAATTTTGAAAAATGCAAACCGTAATATCTCGCAACATTCAGTCAAATACCATATTGTCACAAAAGGTCATCCAGTCGTCGAGCGAGCACGTAAATTAGCCGGTGAAAAACTACCAGCCGCGCAGGAAGAATTTCGAATTATGATGCAGCAGGGCATTTGCCAACCATCAGATAGCGAATGGGCTTCACATGGTGCTGCCCATTCGCTATCTGATCACATATCCACCTGTCCACACGGTGAGAAAAAGTTCCCGTGGATGGAGACCATGCGGTGATTTCCGTCGGCTCAACTCGATCACAGTATCGGATAGATATCTCATCCCGCATTTACATGATATTGTTCATCAGTTCGCAGATTTTGCACAATTTTTTCAACTCTTGATCTCCAAAGGACATACTCTTGATCTCCACAAGACCGCCTGAAAACGGCACTTATCACCCCGTTTGGATTATTCGAGTTCAATGTAATGAGTTTTGGTTTATGTAACGCCGCGCAGTCCATGCAACGATTCATGGATAAAGTCTTAGTTGGTTTAAAATTATGCCACTTTTATATAGACGACATTCTAATTGCTTCGCGAAACGAGGAAGTGCATCGGAAACATTTATCTGAAGTCCTCAAAAGAGTGGAGAAGTTCGGGCTCGTGCTGAATGTGTCAAAGTGCCATTTCGGAGAAAATGAGATTAAGTACTTGGGCTACAGGGTTGATAAAAACGGCATTCGCGCTCCTGAGGATCGTATCCAGGCCTTTAAAAATTTTCTATGAAAATAACAGCCAATATACCGATTACGAAAATTCTTGGGCGCCTGGAACTTTTACCGCAACTTCATACCGAATGCAGGAAGAATCCTTTAAACGACCTTATCGTAGGTGCTAAAAAACGCGATAAAAGGCCGGTGCGTTGGAATGAAGAATCCAAAAAAGCGTTCAACCATTGTAAAACTGCGTTGGTAGAATGGGCCCAGCTTGCACATCCCAGGGCAGAGCTACCTTTAACATTGAGATGTGACGCTTTAGATATAGCGATAGACACGGCACTCGACCAAAACACGAAGGCTAGACCGCAACCAAGAGGTTTTTTCCAAAAAACTTAGCGATCGAGAAGCGAGATATACGTTTTACGACAGAGAACTTTTGGCTTTTTATAGAGCCATCCGTCACTTTAAACACATTATCGACGGTCGAGAGTTGACAATCATTACTGACCATAAGCCATTGGTTTACGCATTTGCGCAAAAATCCAGCCATGCTGTGATTGAGTTGCACGTCAGCTAGAAGAAATCGGCCAGTACTCAACTAACATAGTACACGTTTCGGGCCTCGAGTGCCTGACGCCCTTTCTAGGATTGAAGAAATCACTGTTTGTGTGGCCAAGCATAAATCGTGACGTAACAAATTGGGCCCGATCATGCCTGCATTGCCAATGCGGCAAAATTTACCGCCACGTGAAGAATGCACCATAACATATTCCGATGCCCAACGAGCGTTTTCGACATGTGAATATTAATATTGTAATCATACAGCCTTGTAACGGATACAGGTATGTCTTAGCTTTGATTGACAGGTTACGTGATATTACAACAAATGCGGTGATAGATACATTTTATTCTGGATGGGTCGCACGATTTGGAGCTCCTGCCACAGTAACATCGGACAGAGGATCCCAATTCGAATCGCAACTCTTCGATGCACTTGTTAAACTTATCGGGATATAAAATCCGGGCGACAGCGTACCACCCAGTGTCGGTACGAAAGTCGGAATGAAAGTCGGAAGACCTACGACGCCAAAAGAAAAGGTGGCACTGAATCGCAAACACATTTGCGTTTATCGGAGGGGAGTACTGTGGGCACTCATTCGTCTTGCCTTTTGTCGACCAGCTAATAATAATACGACAATTTGTTTTGGTAAATTAAAGTAAAATAAAGAAATCTTCTTAAAGTTAATAACAAAAGATTACGCGTTTATTTTTGGCAATAATATATTCTGGCACGGGCGACTAACATTGGAATTTCTCATAGTAGGAGGTAAGTTAACAACGAACCCTACAAACCTTTGGCAGCAGCGATATCTAAAGGCCACCTATGTATTCTGTGATATGTATAGGCGTCTCACTCTTGCTTTAGGGAGCCTTTGTCGGCGTAGATTATAAAGTGACGTGATGCTACACGAAAATCGTCACTTTGGATTCTGCGCAGACAAGGTAAGAACAGGTAAGAACAACTGCGCTTGGACAGTGAAGAGCTGGAAGTAAAACGGTATCAGACAAAGACAAACATCGGCTCATAGACAAAACTAGTTCTATGGCAAATAATTAAACAGTAGATTAATTTAGATAGATTTACAGTTTGTGCGTGTTTTTTAGTGTAAAAATAAAGAATAAATCACCGAAAATAAACCCGTGAAGAAGTGAGGAAGAGATCATGAAACGATTTGTAATAATAACGTATACCTGTATTTTTATTATTAAAAAAATAACTACCGACCTCCAGCCCACGTTGAATATTTCAACAAAATCTATCATCACAAAAAAAAGAAGGTCACCATAACTAAATCAGAAAAAAAAGTCTTTTCTGACACAGTTTTCTGTTCTCACGACATAATTTATATTATCGAATTAATCATACTAATGTTACCTTTTACTTCATGCTTATGCTACCTTTAAGTGTGTTATATAAATCAATATCATTGTCAATAAAGTTTAGTTCGTGATAGTTCGCTTCTCATACCGTGTTAAGGTTAAAATTCGTAATGTAAGTGAACATCAGGATCAGTAGGTTGTAGTTGAAGTTCTGCAATCCTATCAACCAACGCTTGAGTCCAGTTGTAGTTAAAGTACTGCAACTGAACTAAGGGCATCCTAAAAGGTTTGTGGAATACAGGGAAAACGCTCCTTGTACATTTTGGTGACCCCGACTTGATCCGATTCAAGTGTTGGATTACGTTAAGCAGCTTTCAACAATCAAAAGCGAACCACTAAATCCAGCTGCAGTATAACATCCAGGAGATTTTCCAACGCCAACGGAAAATCGCCGAAGAAGTTCAGAGGATCATTCTCGACTATAAGAAGGATCCATCAACAAGGAAGACGTCTACGACTTACTATCGAGACAGGCTTAATAAGTTAAAGAGCCTTGTTTCAGTTTTTGATGAGGAGGGTTTAGTGTTAAGAACCGATTGCAAGGATTCAATGGAGCATCAGTACTTTTCTGAAGACTACTACGGCCAATTAGCTGAGCTGGCCAAGAAATATATGAGGAAGTTCGAAGAAAAACTCAATGTTTTAGAAGCGTCAAAGACGACAGGGACGCTTCAGGAGACTCAAGCGTTCAAACAGGTCCCGATAAAAGAAGCACCAAAGGCGAGATAGATAATTCAGGAGTCTCAAGTGTTTAAGCAATAACAATAATCCTGATAAAAGAAATACCTGAAGATATTTCGTCCTGATAAGAAAACGCTCCTTGTACATTTTGGTGACCCCGACTTGATCCGATTCAAGTGTTGGATCACGTTAAGCAGCTTTCAACCATCAAAAGCGAACCACTAAATCCAGCTGCAGTATAACGTCCAGGAGATTTTCCAACGCCAACGGAAAATCGGCGAAGAAGTTCAGAGGATCATACTCGACTATAAGAAGGATCCATCAACAAGGAAGACGTCTACGACTTACTATCGAGACAGGCTTAATAAGTTAAAGAGCCTTGTTTCAGTTTTTGATGAGGAGGGTTTAGTGTTAAGAACCGATTGCAAGGACCCAATGAAGCATCAGTACTTTTCTGAAGACTACTACGGCCAATTAGCTGAGCTGGCCAAGAAATATATGAGGAAGTTCAAAGAAAAACTCAATGTTTTAGAAGCCTCAAAGACGACAGGGACGCTTCAGAAGACTCAAGCGTTCAAACAGGTCCCGATAAAAGAAGCACCAAGGCGAGATAGATAATTCAGGAGTCTCAGTCGCCGGCTAACCGTGGACGTGGATGGCAGGAACTTAGTGGATTGATAATTCATTTGTTATTAATCAACTAATAATGTTGCGGAGTGTAGCATTCGTGCAACACTGCCTGCAGTTTGTCGTTCCTTCTTCTTCTAGTTCGAAACCCGTTTTTGTTGTTCGAAACGTCTTTGAATCGTTGGATACATACACGATTTAGTAGAATTTCGCCAACGAATTGAGAAGGACGACAAACTGCAGGTAGTGTTTCTATGAGTTTTTTTTATATATATTTGCTTGGAAATGTGTTAATTTTTCTATGTCTAATGTTTGCTTTTAGAAATAAACGTTCTTTACGTTCTTGTTAAGTGAATGTTAATAATTTCTTTGTTCCGCCGATTGTGGGATTTCTCACAAATAAATTAATTAGTTTAAAATTAAATTAATAAACTAATAAACTTCACACTTATTTCTACCATATAGATGCAAATTGCACTCAGTTACAGTATTGGGAAGTTAAGCGGCAAAATGTAACCCGGTATTGGGATCAAATTGAATAATTTCACCTTCGGATAGAGCATCAAACAGCTTCGTGACGTCACGAAGGAATAGAATACTAGCATTCGAAAATGTCAGCATAGACACAACACATAGACACAACGTCGTTATTAGTTCACATTCTTCTGAAGAAACTGTATAGACAGAGTTTATTATTATTCGAAACTGACAACACTTCATTAATCTACAGTTAATCATTCCAATTCGTTCGGAAAGTACCTACTGATGCTTCTCCAGCTACTGCAGAAGAAGAAGAGTGTCTTGAATTCTACGAAGAAATCGTTAAAATCAGTAACGTCGGTAGAATTAAAGATTCTCATTAAAAAAAAATAAGGAGTTGGGCGAATCTAAAAAGCAAGCTATAGCCCGATTTCTATCTTTAGAAAGGACGTTCGACAAGAATCCATCTCTAAAAAATGAATATATTCAGTTTATGAGAGAATATATCGAACTAAACCATATGAAAATCGTAGACGGGTCAAAACGGGGAAATTATTACATGCCTCATCAAGCCGTCATCCGCGAAGGAAGTTCAACAACAAGATTAAGAGTCGAGTTTAATGCATCAGCCAAGACTACTAATGGCCGCAGTCTCAATGAGATAATGCGAGTAGGTCCGAAACTGCAAGAGAGATATATTTGATATCATCCTCAAGTGGCGATTGTGGCGAAACGTCATATCAGCTGATATAGAAAAATGTATCGGCAGATAGAAGTATCTAAAGAAGAAAAAGCTTATCAACATACATATATTATGTTTATAGCATTTTATTCCCCCGGAAGCCTCCCATATGGGAGGGATTTGGGAAGCCGGCGTAAAATCGGTGAAGTACTATATAAAACGTGTAATTGGAGATTCTAAGCTGATCTTTGAAGAAATGACTCTTCTAGCGCAAATAGAAGCAGTGTTAAATTCCCGACCGCTATACGCATTAACAGCAGTCAATACCGAGGATATAGATGTGCTGACACCAGGTCATTTTTTTATTGGGCAACCATTGCTTGATTATCCAGAAGACATTAACGATTGCAGTATTACATCATTGGATAGATGGAAATTAATCCAAAGAATGAAAAAAGATTACTGGAATCGCTGGAAAGAAGAATATTTGACAACTCTGCAACAACGAAACAAATGGAAAACCCCCCAGAAATCTATAAATATAGGGGAAGTAGTGCTGGTAAAAGAGGAGAACACTCCTCTATCAAGATGGCCTCTCGGCAGAATAACAGGAACACACCCTGGCAGCGATGGCAGAACACTAGTAGTAACTATAAAACTACAAAATACAACAATCAAGCGACCAATTACCAAAATCCTTCTTCCAGAGGATCGTAGAATATATCCGCCGTTTCATGTCATGCTAGAGGTAGCAAAAGTGTTGAAGAACCTGATATCTTGTTAACACCGAAAGAAATTGATGGTGCTCTTGTTACGACCATTGAAGTAATACAAAGAGCTGATTTCAACGATGAGATTGTGCAGCTGAGAAAACGCAAAATTCTAAGCAATAGTTCGCTTTCTCCCTTGTCACCCTTTCTAGACAACCAAAACATTTTGAGAGTTGAGGGAAGATTGAATGCTTCACAAATGTCGTTCGATGCGAAACACCAAATGTTGCTTCTTTACAACGATCTTTTAGTGAAGCCCTTTTTTGAAAAAGTCCATAGAGAAAATAAGCAATGCGAACATCAAAGAAATTTCCAGTTACTCGAGTGACTCCAGCGCGACCATTTGTCAACACTGGTTTGGATTATTGTGGTCCGTTCTGGGTCCATTATAAAATACGAAAGAAGAGGCCACATAAGGCTTATAAAGCTGTTTTCAGCTGTTTTGCCACGAAGGCTGTTCATTTCGAACTGGTCACAAACTTAATAACAACAGAGGCGTTTCTTGGAGCTCTAAGACGTTTCATCCGTCGGAGAGGCTATTGTTAAAACGTCTATTGTGAAAACGCCACGAACTTGCATTCGCAATCTATTCGAGATCTAGATCCCCGTACAATTTCCCAGTAGTAATAGAAGTAATAGCCTAATGTAGTCACAACTGCAGATAGATACCCTATTCCCGAGATAGCAGAAGTTAATACCAATTGGGTATTTACTGGTAATTGGGTAAAGTTTATACGTTTACAGTTTGGTCTCAAAAATGCGCCATCTATCTTCCAGTGCGGTCTAGATGGTATATTACGCGAATATATTGGGAAGAACTGCTACGTCTGCATAGACGATATCATTATTTTCAGTAGAACCGAAGAATAACATTTAAATCATATACAAAGAATTTTTGAAACCTTAGAAAAAGCCAACAAAGGTACAATTGGATAAATGTACTAACGTCCTT
Organism: Conops quadrifasciatus; assembly: GCA_949752815.1. NCBI lineage: Eukaryota > Metazoa > Arthropoda > Insecta > Diptera > Conopidae > Conops > Conops quadrifasciatus. The sequence continues at coordinate 20,192,639 of OX457079.1, forward strand.
TAAAAAAAAACGAAAAAACACGTTTTTAAACGAACATCAAGAAAGAAATAATTAACGCCAGTCTGGCACATCACCTTAGCACGATCCGACTTTTCTCTGTATACAAGCGACGCTTTCTCAAAATACACAATACAAAAGCCAATATTTGGTTTAACAAACAGTGTCTCATTGAATGTTACACAAAAATTTGCGCATAAAGACTGAAATCCAACACAGAGGCAGGCAAAAAGACAATAAAGAAAGTAGAAAAGGACTATATCAAACAGGAACTACGCAACTTACACGCCAAAACAGAGATCACGAATTTGGAGATATTATTGCTTGTTGCGGGAGTTAGGAAAGGACGAAATAAATTACGTTGGTTGGCTAACAGATGTTTTTCGCGAGAACTAGCCCTCCAGGTGGGGTTAGCGACCATTTGGTGTCGGTTAGCGAGTAGTAACATTTCGCCAAAATAAAATCCAATAGAGGGAGCTGTGGGAGGCCGGTGGTAGCAAAAGCTGTCAGCTGGCGTGTTCACAGTAGAGTCAATGGAGGTGAAGAGTAAATAGAATGCGGTGGTAGTAAGTAGTAGACCGTTTTTACGGGATGGAATGCTGAAAGTCGCGAAATACAAAGAATATTGTTGTATCAGCGCGTTAAGGGGGGCTTCCCGCAGTCGATGCGATTGAGTAATTTCGGTTATGCTGTCTTAGTTCGAGTATAATACTGATAATTATTCGTGTTCATGTTTTTGAGAAAGATCTGCCAGATCTTGGATTCTCGCTCGCTGGGTTGTACAGGTAGATAGTCTTTGGCACGTGCTTGTATATACGCTTGTGTAAATAAGCATTTGCTTAGACATATCTACATGTATATAAATATGTGCATTAGCATTTATATAGGTTCTACTTGTGACCTTGAACGGGATTCTGTTTTGATCAAAAAGTGCCAAAAAAGGGGAAACAATATTTTTTTTTTCAAAAAATTTTTTTTTTTTCAGCCTGAGAAAGAACTAACACAAGCAGAAAATATGCTGATGTCCATTTTGCCATCAACACTGGAAGTAATGAAACCTATATTCGACAGCGACAAGCTGACATGTAAGTAAATAAATTTGTGTGCGATTTTAGCCGTATTTATTAAAAATAATAAAATGCAATTGTTAAATTTCTAGTTTCAGACAAAGAAAATATTGCGACAAAGAAAATATTGTATGTAGAAGCAGAATACATATTGAATGAAACCTATGACGGAGCTCATCTATGGGAAACCGAAGTTTTATACGAACAGAACAGGTAATTAGCGTAATATGAAGTAACATATGTCAGCAACCCTTTAATGAAACCCTGGGCAACACAGCTTAACGCGAAAGAGACACGGATAGTCTCCCATTTTATTTTTGACATAAGATACCGTTACATGATGGCGGATGAGGAGTAGAGAGTAGGTAGAAGAAACGTGTCGACGAGAAGACAAAACGTTTGCTGAAATATTCTTTTTTTTGGTATTTGAAATAACTTGAATTACTATTTTAATTGAATATTGATATTTTAATAAATATCTACTGTGTGAAAGAAAACGAATCCTGACACATAATATCACATACTGATTCGTGTCATAATGTATGATACGAAATATGAAGATGCAGGACAAAACACTTCAAAGGAAGTTCAGAAGAGCAGTTCCGTTCCAAAAGTCTCAAAAGAGGGGAAAGATACTTTCAACCATGAAAGAGTTTTGCAGTCCCGAAAAGGCCAATTAAGTGGCAACTGCCTTAAATAAGTAAATAAAAAACTAGTAAATAAGTGTTATTGATTTTGTATTTTTGGCAATAACCAATCCGGAAACAAAAAATAAGCGTTGTCGAAGCTATGAAGATTTTTCGAACTTAGACTAAGAATTTTATATATAAGCAAGTAGATTTACAGAATAAATTCAGATTCAAAACTTCTATCATTAAGTTTGACGTGTCCCTCACAATGTCCGATTGCGGACAGTTTGCATTCCATGTCTCTAAACATGTCGCCAATAAAAAATTTTGCCGACAAATAGGAATTTTTCTTGCAAGATGTCTTCGAGGACAATGAATTCGACGAAGCTTTGATATTAATAAATCAAATCTTTCTTATTAATAAATAAGGCGCTACTACTAGTAACAACTCGACACCGTATTCCTTTTCCAGAAGAAGCGACAAACGGAAGAAAAAAAACAGGGCAAACTGATGTAGACGAAGCATTAGTGTCTTATTTGGCTGACAAAAAATCCAAAAAGTGGAAAAGGACAGCGTCAATTCTCTCTTCGAGAGTTATGCCGAAACTTTTAAAAAATTTTCGCCAAGGAATCAAGTCAAAGTAAAGCTCAAATTGGCAAAATTTTTTTACGATGTCGAAATTGAGGAGCTAGAGAAGCAAAACAATTCCTACCTAGGGAATATTTGTGATAGTACACAAATCGCAGCAGAGCAGTTAGTGTACCTTCAGAACCTACAGAGATAGGTATATATGTATATAGTATATGTCGATATAGTTTTACTGAAGTAACTTTTTTTAACTTAATGTCATTTTACTTTTAAGGTAGTAAATGTTTTCCACTGAATGTGATTTTAGTTTTAATTAACTTACCTTTTTTTATTTTTATTGAATGATATTTTGCTTTACATAAAAAAACCTTTTTTTACTGAATGATATTTTCCTTTTAATGAAGTGACCTTATTTTTCCGATTTTAAACATAATAAGAAGACAATTGAATGTGATTTTCTGCAACAAATTGTGCAGAAAGAATTTAAAAATGCTCCTTGTTTTAGTTTGTTCTTTTGTTCTGTTTACTTTATAAAATTGGATAGCCAAATGAGTTATGAAAGACTCTATCCCGAAAATAAAACCTCGGACAAGCCATAAACGGTTAGAAACGCCATCGGAACGAGTTATCACAGAATTCCTAATTATCCTAACTGTAAAAATTGCAGTCCTATGCAATTTTTTTCAACTTGTGAAAATTGAATTTCCTAAATATTACCCTGGCTATAAAAAACTTTAGCCTTCAACAGGTGTAAAAAATGTATACACGCGCATTTCTGGGATTTCCCCATGACTCTAATTACCAAACAACAGGTTAGGATCACAAGGATCCGAAAAATACTTCAGCAGACTTGTTGCTAGAATTGCAACTTAAGTATACAATTATAATTTACTTCGATTTTATTAAAAATGCTCATATATCACATTTCTCTAACCGGGTAGTTACTGTGCACCAGAGGAGTGAAAATTTGCTGTTAATGTGTAATTGTAAGCGGGATGGGAAGCTGTGTCAGAGATTTTTACAAAATTATCCTTTTTTTCGTCGTTGTGTTACCTGTCTATGAAGAGCTCTTCAGAGGGGAGGAACTGAAAGAAAAGTTGCTATTATACTCGCATTTTGTGAATTTTAATTTGTTTGAGAATTCGAAGATTTTAGTTATTCTCTGCTCGCGAGTTCTGTTCTCGAATTTATTTTTCTTTTTTCATAAATTCGGACATATACGACAAAAATAAGATAAAAATTGCTAATAAAAGTTTGAACACTCTAAACGAATTATACACAAATACTAAAACAAAAATAGACAAATTAGACAAATCAAACGTTATATATGAAATTCCATGCAATGGAGTCGGAGAAAACATGTGCAACAAAGTATATATAGGAACCACAAAGTCAAAACTAAGTCATGACCAGTGACCTTTCCCTGTTAAAATTTGGGACTGAGCTCGCTTAGGAGGCCGAAAGAAAATATGGTCACATAACAATATGGCCGCGTAAAAGTAAGGTAAATAGGTAAATTGGTATCACAAGGATTAAAATTTTGTTTTACCACAGATTGTTGGACCTCAAGGTGTAATACAAGTTTTTTAGCAGTAACCGCATATTTTTGTGCAGTGATTTTATCTTACAGACCGTTTTATTAGAATGTTGTCCAGCAAACCATAGGTATAACTACTTGGAAAATTAAGTAAACTGTGTAGTTAATGACTGGGGTATTACGGAAAAAACTCTGCTAGCTGTGTCCGATAACGCAGCAAATATAAAGAACTCACTAAGTAATAATTTAAAGTGTTAAAGGTAATTTGTGTTGAGGTGTTGTAATTGAAAGCATGCCTAGCCTTAAACCGAAAACTACGGAGAAAACTATTTCCCACCAGATAGAATAGTAGGAAACAATAGAATATTGCCTTATGTGATTGTGGGCATCAGTGCGTTTGCTATGCAAAAACATCTTACAAAGGCATATTCCCACCAAACCAATAATCTAGAGCGGATAATTTACAACCAGCGCCTCTCAAGAGAAAGGCAAGTAGTGGGACGAGCCTTTGGACAGATGACAGCGAGATTTAGAATCAAATAGTTGTAAGGAACAAAATTTTTGTAAAACAAATTTTGCCTTACATAAAAATATTTATATTATCATGAATTATTATAACTTGTGCCTTATAATAATAATAATTACGAAATTTATGACGTAACAATAGAATATAAGACAACATATCAATATTTTTTTTTTTAAAATACTTTAAAATTATAAACCACATCGTGTAAACCACCCTAAGCAGCTGATTCCTAGACCCCATGACAATCAGTCATAACAATTAAAATTTAATAACTCAGCAAGCAACCATGGGTGGTCGGCACACTATAAATAGAGCGACATCGCCATAGAAAAGTGAGTCTTCGGAGGCCGACCACCCAGGTAAGTCGCACTAATAAAAAACCTTTTTCTTTCAGCTAAAGAGCCCAGAATGGGTGAGTGACTCCGCCGTTGCGGTAGAGCATTCATACCATGTTCGTGCTCCCTAAAGACCAGTCTTCCCGCCGTTGCGGTAGGAAATCACTGCTTCCTTAGGGGCATCAGGGGCAGTAGGATGTATGCACTCCGCCGTTGCGGTAGAGGCATACACACCTCTCGTATTTATAAAATTTTATTTTTCTCTGTTAAAACATACTTTCTTATACTTTCGTCCAAATACTATAGGATCGACCAGAACCCCCAGCAAGAGCCCAGAGCGGGTGAGTGACTCCGCCGTTGCGGTAGAGCATTCATACCGTGTTCATGCTCTTTAAGTATCAGCCTCTCCGCCGTTGCGGTAGAGAGTCACTGCTTCTTAAAGGCATCAGAGGTTGCAGGTTGTATACACTCCACCGTTGCGGTAGAGGTATACATGCCTTTCTTGTCTTCTCTCCTTCATATAGACAAAACTCAGGTAGATTTCCCTCTTCATTTTTTATTAAATAGCAACGACCAAAACACCCAGCAAGAGCCCAGAGCGGGTGAGTGACTCCGCCGTTGCGGTAGAGCATTCATACCGTGTTCATGCTCTTTAAGTATCAGCCTCTCCGCCGTTGCGGTAGAGAGTCACTGCTTCTTAAAGGCATCAGAGGTTGCAGGATGTATACACTCCGCCGTTGCGGTAGAGGTATACACGCCTTTCTTGTCACTTATTTTGCTCAATATACAAAATTAAGCAGAGTTGTCTTTTTCATTACTTCTTATCCCTGTTATGCCAACTTGGCAAAAACCACTTCTGTTCACCCCTTCACACACTCAAGTATATTTTCTCTAGTAGTCTAGCCGCAGTCAAATTTCATTAACTACAAACGATGTCACTAGTAATCATCTTGACTCTCATGAGAAACCAGGAATAAAATTTCGACGACGAAAACAACGTCGGTAGTCGCTCGATTCCTAGATTCCTTAGTCACATAGTACGCGTTTGGTACATAGTACATAGTACATAATACGCCTTGTTCCTTTTTGTTCGGCTTAAAGCAATTATTATCGCGCATCGCTTATGGTCAAACGAAACCACCGTGCTCAGGCGATAAACGAATCGAAAACTGTTTTAAAAACACCAGTGACCTCCGAAAATAAGCTGTTCCCTCACGATTTCTGTTTCCCTGGATGTACCTCGGGGCTTAAGATTTTCTGAGCGGGAGAACCATTACCGGTAGACCCATCATCTTTAAACCCTTGCCGGGAGGATCCAGCGAAGCAACAATCACTAGTAGGGACACCATTAGGAGAAAATTTATATTTCGAAGAAAACCAAACACAACAAAAGCTCAGCCATAAATATATAGAAAAATAAGAACAAATGTAATAGATTAAGATAGAGTGCCTTGAAAAGATAAAATAAAGAATAAAATAGAAGAAAACTCAGAAACAAATAGATTTTATTTATCGGTCTCACACAAATAAATGTTTGTGACGAGAAAGACTCTGGACATCCGGCGAGCTTCACCTCGGCCGGGAGAGCACTTCGTTACAATGGCGCCCGAGCAGGGACCAATAAAATCTTTTTTTTTAAAATACACGAGCATTTTTACCTCAAGTCCCCCCTCCCCCATCTTTTTGTCTGCCATTCATCGGTCTCCGAAGACCAACAAACACGGGTAGCACTGTGTCGACAATAATGCACGTGCATTAAACAAATTTGTATAGAATTTTTATTAACAGTTCTATTTTCACCCAGAGTTTATAACCACCCAGTAAGCATCAACAAAAGACAGTTCGGTAGAAACCATCGACGAGTGAACACGGAGTCAACAAAAACGCAAAAACACCGCACAGAAGAAAAATATAAAAACAAGTCGACAAGTGGGCAAGCAGTCAGTAATCGACAGGCCATCGGCAAACAAACATCAAGGACCTAAGCTTACACTCAGAAGACTCATCGCAAAGAGACTTTTTCCAGCCAGTCACGAAAATCGGAATCATGCCAAGCACTTCCTGGATCTACTTACTAAAGAAAGACGAGCTCGTGAAATATGCAAGCGAGTTCGAGTTGAGCACAGAAGGAACGGTCGAGGAATTACGAAAACAATTCGCAGTATTCGTAAACAGCAAAGACTACACCGAAGAACAAGAGGCAAAACTGAACGAATTGGAAAATAAGCACCGCAGAGCAGTCTCACCAGTAACAATAGGACCACAGCAGTCACTAGACCTGAACTCCGCAATCAAAATGCCTCCACTAAACAGTGGAAAAGGAGCAATTAATAAAATGCAGAGTTTCTCAAGGCAGCTACGGGAAAACTCCCCGCCGGCAAACAGCTCTCCACATACTGCAGTAATCGAGACTGTCCGAAAGTGGTCCATTAAATATAATGGAACAAAAGACCCACTGTCATTCATCGAAAGAGTCACGGAATTATCAGACGCCTATAACATCGACAAAAATTTATTGCACCACACTATGCCGGAATTGCTGCAGGAAAACGCACTCGTCTGGTACCGGAATAACAATAAGCATTGGCAATCATGGGAAACCTTTAAAAAAGATTTTCTAAATTTCTTCCTGCCCGCCAAATACTGGAAAAATCTAGAAGACGAAATCAGGAATAGGGACCAACGAGACCATGAACCTTTCAAAAACTACGTCCTGGCACTTCAAAATTTGATGCGGCACACTACTTTCTCAGAATCCCAAAAATTAGAGAGAATTTTCGCCAATTCTGGCAGAGAATATCAACTACATATTCGACGCAAAGACTTCTCAACGCTCGAGGAACTCATCGAAATGGCAGAAGACTTCGAAACCATCAAACCTAAGGTAGCCACTCCAACAACACCGCCTAACCATAGTGGATCACAAAACAGAATGTTTCGAAGCAACGCTAACCCAGCACCTACAAACAACAACACTATCACCAACAACGATATCATTAACCCACAAACAGCTTGCCGAAGATGCGGAATGGATGGACACTACGCTACACCATGTAGAAGACCAAAAATACTCTTTTGCTGGGATTGTGGACGTCGAAATGTACGAACCATTCAGTGCTGCAGGGTAAGATCGGGAAACGACGTAGGAGATCGTCCAGAGCGAGGATAAACGATTTCCCCACTATATCATCCCCGCAAAACTCCAGGTTCCAGAAATACAGTGTTCCCCAACTAATAGCGAAAACCATCATCGGGGGAATAAACAAAACAGCTACCATCGACACCGGCGCTTCCGCCAGCTTTATTAATGAGCAATTTTCCCAACAACTAAAGGACCAAAAACAACTACTGGAATCACCGATGAGAATAACCTTAGCCAACGGCTCCACGATCTCTCTACAATACCAAGTCGTCACCACCATACAAATAGGCAACTTTCGCAAAATCCACTCATTCCTAGTACTAGAAACAACCCCGGACGACGTAATCATAGGTTTAGACCTGCTGATAGAAGCCAAAGCCTCTTTTAAATGCAGCGGAGTCCCCTTTGAAATAAAGATGGATAAATTCAGTACGTCCGTGAATAATTTCTTTAAAACTACCGCCGAGTTGGAAGGGAAGTTGCCCCGCATCAAAATCTTGCCGCACGACCTGAAGGAGGTTCCCTCCGGTAAAGGCCGACTCAGGATCATGCCAAAAGTCAGCCCAGGGCACTAACGAACTCACCCCGGTGGTCAAGGTGTGGCGCCCAGACCAGCACCGGCAGGGTCAAAGCCCCACAAAGGAAGGATTCCGAAACAAAATACCAACATATATAAGCAACCACTCACGGCCCTAGAAGAAGAGGAGGAAAGATTTTCGGTTCCACGAAAGGTGTCATTTACCGAACCGGCGGCACGGAGAGAGAAGCGAATCTCCAGGGTAGCACCACCAGCACCCGAACCAGACGTATTGCCCAAAAGCCCCGACATCAAAGCCGATGAAAACGGACACGGTATCGAAAGAAACCCGAAGAGAAGGCGATACAATGTAAGCAGCGACGACAGCAGCAGCAGCGACAGCAGCAGCAGCGACAGCAGCAGCAGCGACAGCAGCAGCAGCGACAGCAGCAGCAGCGACAGCAGCTGCAGCGACAGCAGTAGCAGCAACGACAGCAGCAGCAACCGTAGTAACCTCAGCCGCCGTAACAATGAGAGCAACAACGATAACAGCGAATACAACGGCAACAACCACGAGAACAATGATAAACACGAGAACAACGATAAACACGAGAACAACGGCAACAACCACGAGAACAATGATAAACACGAGAACAACGATAAACACGAGAACAACGATAAACACGAGAACAACGATAACTACAAGAAAAACAACAAAATAGAACTCAAAACAAACACATCAATAAACCCCGAGCTGTACGCCTGGATAAACGACGTCATCGACAAAACTAATCCGGCCGACACAAAAAAAAAGACATGTCGATTTATCAAAGAGAAGGAAGGCCGACGTTTTCAGTTCCTGAAACGGCAATCAGGACTATGCCGAGTTACGGAGTTACAGACATAAGCTAAAAGTGAAAGACATAAACTTTTCACTTTTATTTTTTATTTTTATCATTTACCAAGAAGGTTAATTAAAATATTTTTTATTTGGTATTATTTTTATTTACAATGGATTAATATAAAAAAAAGGAGAAGAAAATTTTTTATACTTACCTTACATTTACTTACCTGCTTAACCGTATTACTTATTTTTTTTATTTTTCACACAAACACTTATAAAAAGTTATGTTTAAAAAAAAAAAAAACCTTACCTACCTAAGAAGATCTCGAACGTATTACTTACCTTAGATACTTACCTCGTCGGGAAAATAATTTTACACCCCGCCGAAGAAAAGGGGACATGTAAGGAACAAAATTTTTGTAAAACAAATTTTGCCTTACATAAAAATATTTATATTATCATGAATTATTATAACTTGTGCCTTATAATAATAATAATTACGAAATTTATGACGTAACAATAGAATATAAGACAACATATCAATATTTTTTTTTTTAAAATACTTTAAAATTATAAACCACATCGTGTAAACCACCCTAAGCAGCTGATTCCTAGACCCCATGACAATCAGTCATAACAATTAAAATTTAATAACTCAGCAAGCAACCATGGGTGGTCGGCACACTATAAATAGAGCGACATCGCCATAGAAAAGTGAGTCTTCGGAGGCCGACCACCCAGGTAAGTCGCACTAATAAAAAACCTTTTTCTTTCAGCTAAAGAGCCCAGAATGGGTGAGTGACTCCGCCGTTGCGGTAGAGCATTCATACCATGTTCGTGCTCCCTAAAGACCAGTCTTCCCGCCGTTGCGGTAGGAAATCACTGCTTCCTTAGGGGCATCAGGGGCAGTAGGATGTATGCACTCCGCCGTTGCGGTAGAGGCATACACACCTCTCGTATTTATAAAATTTTATTTTTCTCTGTTAAAACATACTTTCTTATACTTTCGTCCAAATACTATAGGATCGACCAGAACCCCCAGCAAGAGCCCAGAGCGGGTGAGTGACTCCGCCGTTGCGGTAGAGCATTCATACCGTGTTCATGCTCTTTAAGTATCAGCCTCTCCGCCGTTGCGGTAGAGAGTCACTGCTTCTTAAAGGCATCAGAGGTTGCAGGTTGTATACACTCCACCGTTGCGGTAGAGGTATACATGCCTTTCTTGTCTTCTCTCCTTCATATAGACAAAACTCAGGTAGATTTCCCTCTTCATTTTTTATTAAATAGCAACGACCAAAACACCCAGCAAGAGCCCAGAGCGGGTGAGTGACTCCGCCGTTGCGGTAGAGCATTCATACCGTGTTCATGCTCTTTAAGTATCAGCCTCTCCGCCGTTGCGGTAGAGAGTCACTGCTTCTTAAAGGCATCAGAGGTTGCAGGATGTATACACTCCGCCGTTGCGGTAGAGGTATACACGCCTTTCTTGTCACTTATTTTGCTCAATATACAAAATTAAGCAGAGTTGTCTTTTTCATTACTTCTTATCCCTGTTATGCCAACTTGGCAAAAACCACTTCTGTTCACCCCTTCACACACTCAAGTATATTTTCTCTAGTAGTCTAGCCGCAGTCAAATTTCATTAACTACAAACGATGTCACTAGTAATCATCTTGACTCTCATGAGAAACCAGGAATAAAATTTCGACGACGAAAACAACGTCGGTAGTCGCTCGATTCCTAGATTCCTTAGTCACATAGTACGCGTTTGGTACATAGTACATAGTACATAATACGCCTTGTTCCTTTTTGTTCGGCTTAAAGCAATTATTATCGCGCATCGCTTATGGTCAAACGAAACCACCGTGCTCAGGCGATAAACGAATCGAAAACTGTTTTAAAAACACCAGTGACCTCCGAAAATAAGCTGTTCCCTCACGATTTCTGTTTCCCTGGATGTACCTCGGGGCTTAAGATTTTCTGAGCGGGAGAACCATTACCGGTAGACCCATCATCTTTAAACCCTTGCCGGGAGGATCCAGCGAAGCAACAATCACTAGTAGGGACACCATTAGGAGAAAATTTATATTTCGAAGAAAACCAAACACAACAAAAGCTCAGCCATAAATATATAGAAAAATAAGAACAAATGTAATAGATTAAGATAGAGTGCCTTGAAAAGATAAAATAAAGAATAAAATAGAAGAAAACTCAGAAACAAATAGATTTTATTTATCGGTCTCACACAAATAAATGTTTGTGACGAGAAAGACTCTGGACATCCGGCGAGCTTCACCTCGGCCGGGAGAGCACTTCGTTACATAGTCGATTGAGCTGCAAAAAGTGACTACAGTTGAGGATGTTGTTAAGGCGTGCTCTGTTGTACATAATTTTTTAATTGAGGAAGACGAAGACGTCCCAACTTTACCACAAACAGAATCTGCTGGACAATTTGCAAGTAGCGATGACTCACCAGAAGACATACGTAGATTTTTTTTAGAATACTTTACGCAGGCTTGATTACATACATATGTACATACATCGCTTTCAAAAGGACGAGTAGCCATCACCTTGTTGACGATTTCCACTTACATTTACACCTTCACTCTAAAATTTATAAATTTATATCATACCATAAAATAACATTAACCCCTTTAATTCACATCCTCTCAAATTCTCTTATTTTCATCCTCAGTTGGATCCTAGTATTAATACGGCTTCCAAACTAGAGCTTGATGAAATTTTCAAACACAGAATTTGAGTTCACAAGGCATCGAAAATTTGTTTACAAAATAGAAGAATGCGTGATTGTAATACATAACAAAAGTTTTGTCAAAAAACTTGTAGCAAAAAATAATAGAAGTTCGTGTTTTGTAGTCCTAGCAACATGTTACCGAACAAACTCTTCATACAATTGTTAATACTCTTCTGTAAATATAATACGAATGCAGGCCTGATTCAACCATATTTTTTTATCGATACGAAAACCCGCTTTCTGGTGTCCCGAGTAAATAACAAGGGACACAAATGTTTTACAATGGACAGATTCATTTTTGCAAAGTCCACAGTTTATTTCGTCGTTTTGCTGGGGAAACAACAAATCTTACCTGACTCGGGACATACATATGTTCCCTATGTGAGTACGGCCTTTTTGTCCTTATTTTCTTATTAAATTTGATCAAGTAAAGTTATACATATTTTATATTATAAAACACTTTTGATAATTTGAATTAATAAACTGCAAATAAATAATTAAACAGAGTAAATAGAGTTCACATTTAAACCTGTTGGAACCAAGAACTCTAGGGAGATTTTGGAAATGCAAAGATACATATTTAGAAGATGAAACCATTTCAAGAACATCCACTAGAATGGTGGCGGAATAATAAATATAAGTTTCCGACACTATCAATTGTGCCACAAAAAAGGTTTGTACTTTGCCGTCGTCAGTCCCATGCAAAAGATTATTCTCCAGAGTTGGGCAGACACTGACAGATCGTCGAAGCAGTCTTAGCGAAACTAAATTACAATACGAGTATGTAATTTTTGTATTTGTTGTATTTTTAAATTAAAAGCTTGTATTTTTAAAATAAAATTCAAAACAAATAAATACAGCTAAAAAATTTATAACAAATGTAATAAACATTTACGCATGTTTGGTTTGCTGAATATTTCGGTTCTCTTCATTGGTTGTTTTATTTGTATCTGTCATATTAAAGTTCGTTTTCCCTGTTACATGCTTGTAGGTAGGTACAGAACTCGTTTTTGTGTTATAGAGCGAGTGACTTTTCACGAGTTACAGGTTGGAGCTGCTCCGGAAAAATCACTGGATTACTCAGCTCTAACAAACACAGCGTATATCAAATTACCCTAGCCATCTGTACCCGCGTGGTTACATTTTTATTATTGTGAAATCAAGTAGGTGAGCAAATTCATAATATAAGCTACTTGTTTTTATTTTAACTGGCAATACTTATAAACTCGATTTTTGAAGTAGGAATTGGAGTAATTAATTAATTTTTTTTTTTTTCAAAAATTTTAATTCCAATCCATAAATTAAATTAGTATTTTTTTAATCTGATATCACGGTTTTTCAGGGCAGAACAACACCCAGATTATTTTAATGCTGTTTCACAGAATCTAAGAGGTTGCAAATGTTAATTGTCATCAAACTTATTTAAAGAATCAAAGAATTGCAAAGAATTACTTTTATTTGTCTAGCGACTAGTGACTTTTTCTTATAATTTATTGGTAATTAATAATTTTAATTTTAATTCAAATGTGAACGGTTGATTCTTGGATTTGATGTATTCGATTGTTTTCCCCTGTTGGAAAGGGAAATAATTTAATGCTATGGGTTAACCCATTCGACCCCAATGTTGCCTGAGAGCAACTTCGCATGTTTGTAGGCTTACCATAAGCATTCTTTTTGTGTTTGTTTGATCAACCGTTATGATAACGGTAGTCATATGTGTCTGCATGAAGTGTGCTCAAATAAGAACTCATTTGTGAATCATTGAGCAAAGATATTTGCAAAAGAGTGCAGCAGCGTCGTCGTTTTTTTTTTCAAAACTCAGGAAGACGTTTTTAAATATACGATTTTTTTCATAAATATATCAAAATTAATAAATGTGTAAATAAAATAGTTTTCGGCAAACTTTTAACTAAACACTTTTTTTGTGGGCGCCTCGAAGACGCTCAAAAACGATATGAAATCGTTCCTCAGGCAAAGTCGAGAACTTATCATCTCGCACTTTGATCGTCAACAACTCAAATGGCATTTTATTCCCGCCGGTGCTCCTCATATGGGCGGCCTGTGGGAAGCTGGTGTCAAAAGCTTTAAAAGCCATCTCGACCATTCCAATAGATGGCAAAAACTCAAAGTCGTCCACCAGCAATTCTGCAAACGGTGGAAAGCAGAATATCTCAAAGAGCTCCACAAGCACCATAAGTGGAAACACCCCCAACCCGATGTCCAAGTCGATGATTTGGTAGTCATTGAGGCGACAACCTCCCTGCCAATACTTGGTGTCTCGGTCGCATTTCTCGCGTTTATACGGGCGCTGATAATCGTGTCCGCGTTGCCGATGTCCGAACCGAACGAGGAAGCATCACCCGGCCAATCCCCAAATTGGTCATGCTTCCTTCCTCTATGTAATTTGCTACTAACCCTCTCGTTTCAGATATGTCATCGCGGAGCAACTCCCCCATCAGCGATCACGAGTCTTTCTGCAGCTACAGGACGCAGCTGCTAAGATCCTCGGACCGCCCGGACTGGCGACTAAGGCAGATGGTGATGGACGTCTCCATCCCCCCCCCACACCGTCGAATCGGTACCCATAGTCACCTCCCCGCGTCCGGAATCCCAACCGGACGAAATAGTGCTGACACCTCGTTCAGCAACCCCTCTAATCCTAGAGTGTTCTCCCACTCCTTCCAATTCTGCTCCCTCTCCGGCCCTATCCCCTCTCAACACTCAAACAGCATGATCTCCTTCCCACTCGGAGGTCATGCCCCCCAACTCTCGGGTCAACTTGGTTTACCACCCCGTGGAAACTACTTTGGCCCAACAACACCCGACCGTCTTTAGAGTCTCGGTTGCAGTACTGCAAGGCGGGCGGGATGTTCACGCCAGATGTGTTTACACGTCACATCTGGTGATCCCTGTCCGCTCGTCGCAAAACACCTCGTTTCGCAACGAGTGGACAACGAACTTTTTACCATCTCTAACACGCTTCTTGAGTTACTTTTCAGTTCTTAACTACACGTGCGAGCTAACCGGCGTTTTTTTTCCTTGCGAAACCCCAAACACGAAGTTATTCGAAGCAAATCTTTCTCAACTCGAAACGAATCTTAAAATCACAAAAGGACAACCACAACCGCAACATTAGCAGCATTAGCAGCAACAATCACTTCCTCAACAGAATCGACTGTTTTTGGATTATTCCAGGACAAGATCACCCGACAACTTCTACCTGCCGACGCCAAGGAACAGGAGTGGTAAATTCACCAAAGTTATTCTTTCCAATTGCCACATACAAGAAAGCGAATTCCGGAAGTCAACAGGTGAGTTCCTTGATTTTCATCCCGTCCCCGACAAAATTCATTTTTTACATCCTTTAAGACATTCACAGGCAAACGATCCTATTTATCTCACAGGCAAACGAAGTTAGTAAGTTATAGGTCGATCAACGTACAAACAATAGAACCCAACTAAACCTCACAAATAGGGGGCAGTGGCGTATCTAGAGTGGGGCGGTGGGGGCGGTCCGCCCCGGGCGGCACGATTTCGGGGGCGGCAAATTTTAAAAATTAAATACCTCTAAGAAAGTTTTCATATTGACACTTTATTTTTGAATAATTAATTTATTATTTTATTAATTTCGTATCATAAAAACATGTGTATTTATATATACGATACCTTAGGGCGATACCTTAGTTAGCTCAGCGCTCCACGAGGGGCGGTGTTTACGCCAAAGCTCCGCTCGCCCGACTGCAAGCTTTCGCTCTCGTTCGGGTCCGTGGCGGCGCGACCCAGCTCACGGAGTCAGTCTTCGTTTGACCATTGAGATGAGCAGCCACCGTACGCGCATTATTTAGTGACCTCCGCAGCCAATCGTGAAAAGCACAAGCCATTTCTAAACGATTTACCACAATACATACTTTTTATAAAAACATTTTACGTACATCGTATATATAAGAGACACAAAAAAAACCGATAAAGTGAATTTGCAAGAAGAAAAAGAAAAAAACCTGCCTTTTACAACAAAATATTCATTGGTCCTAACGAGCCGGATAGCGCTCTGTAAAAAGGTATATACATATATACTTTATCACATAGATACTGTTATTATTGGTACAGTCCCGAGTATAACGTGTTTTCTTTTGCATATCACGACAAGTGCCCGGAGAAAGTGTGTGTGTTCAGTGCTCGCGGTAAACAGCAACCGGTTTTTTAGAACTCAACTCGCGCTCTCGCTCTCGCCCAAGCGAGCCCAAACAAGAAGTGCCCACAATATTTGTCGTCGGACAAATATTAATATTTTTCGCTTATTAATATTTTTCGAAAATTTGCTGCTCGCATATACACACGTGCTCACTTATTAGTGCCCACAATATTTGTCGTCGGACAAATATTATTAATATTTTTCGCTGCGAAATTTTTGCTGCTCGCGCGTACGCACACGTGCTTGCTCACTTATTAGTGCCCACAATATTTGTCGTCGGACAAATATTATTAACATTTTTCGTTGCGAAATTTTTGCTGCTCGCGCGTACGCACACGTGCTTGCTCACTTATTAGTGCCCACAATATTTGTCGTCGGACAAATATTATTAACATTTTTCGTTGCGAAATTTTTGCTGCTCGCGCGTACGCACACGTGCTTGCTCACTTATTAGTGCCCACAATATTTGTCGTCGGACAAATATTATTAACATTTTTCGTTGCGAAATTTTTGCGGCTCGCGCGGACGCACACGTGCTTGCTCACTTATTAGTGCCCACAATATTTGTCGTCGGATAAGTATTATTAACATTTTTCGCTGCGAAATTTTGGCTGCTCGCGCGTACGCAAACGTGCTTGCTCACTTATTAGTGCCCATAATATTTGTCGTCGGACAAATATTATTAATATTTTACCACTGCGAAATCTTGCTGCTCGCGCACATTCAAACGCCTGCCCACAACCTAGTGCCCTTATCAATTTTTGTGCCCCGAATTCACCATTGTAATGGCGTTACTCGATTCGTTTATTCGACTGGCTGACGGCTTAGCCGAATTTAGCGCGGATTTCACGGAAATTCCAGTCGATACACACAGCATACATACCCTGGCAGTCCACAGGGATGAGCTCCAATCTCAGTGGCATTTACTGAAAGCCACGTACGATAAGTTCGTAGAAAAAAGCCGAACTAGGAGTGAGCTGGCATCCAGTTTGGATGTAGTAAAAGCAAAGCGTGGTCATTCCTACCGTGTTTACACCCGTTGTCTTGGGCTCATTAATCAATTGACCCACTCTTTGACTCCAGTTGCCGCACCAGGCCCCACAATTTCGCAATCGCGTTCTAATGACGCCGAGTCATCGCCGAGCGGGTACAATATTAGTTTGCCTCCATGCGACACGGAAGTGTTTAAAGGCGACTATCTTTCATGGCCCTCGTTCCGTGACATGTTCACGGCCCTTTACATTAAAAATTCGCGAGTTTCGCCGGTTGAGAAGTTATTTCACCTCAACCAAAAAACATTAGGTGAGGCTAAAGAAATAGTGCAAAAGTCACCCCTTACCAATGAAGGTTTTGATCAAGCATGGCAAAACCTCTCGGATCGGTACGAAAACAAGCGCGTTCTGGTTAATACCTTATTAAAAAGCCTTTTCGGTCTGGCCCCAATCCAAAAAGAAACTGGACACGAAATTAAAAATTTGCAGCGCGAAATTAATAATATCCTCGCCGCGCTGGCACTCCAAGGTATCGACACCTCCACGTGGGACGCGATCATCGTTTTTCTTTGTTCTAGTCGGCTTCCGGAAGCTACTTTGGCACTATGGGAACAGTCACTCGAAAATAAATCTGATATTCCTAAATGGGCAGCTCTCGACGCGTTTTTAACCCACCGCTTTCAAACGCTTGAAACGGTGCACGACATAAAAAGTGCGGGCGTTGCCAAAGGTAAACAGGCACACAATTCGGTGCAACCATCTACAACTGCCAAGCGCGTCAATACTTTTCAATTGAACGTCGCGCGGCCCATCTGTCCTTTGTGCTCACTGCAACACGGTATACGTTCTTGCCCACAATTTTTGAAATTGCCCTCAGAAAGGCGGTTAGCAGAAGTGCGAAAACACCATTTGTGCTTAAATTGCTTAGCACACTCGCATGCTGCTAAAGACTGCCCCAGTAATTTCAATTGCGCAAAGTGCAATGCAAGGCATCACACGCTTCTGCACCGTGACCAGGCTCAAAATAACTTTCAACCGCCTCATGAATCGTATACGCAACAACAATTTTCCGGTCACCAGAAAGGGCACAAGAAAATCCATCGCGCTCAAACCACTGCCTCACCTAACCAACAATTTTCTTCTTATAAGAAGCCCGCTCCAATTCCGTTTCCGAGCCAATTGCGACAAGCTGACAGCGATTTTACCTCTCCGAGGCCCTCGACGTCGGCGCAGGCACAGGCGACTCAACAACAACACTATATGCAGGCCACTACTCCAAAATCAAATATACAGTCCACTCAAAAAACACAGCAGTGTCAACCAGAAACTCACCAGGTATGCTTCGCAACCGCGCCCAAACAAGTCTTATTAGGCACAGCTTTGGTAACTATATATCACGACGGTACATGCTATACCGCTCGTGCCCTCATCGATCCAGGCTCAGAGATATCGTTTATCTCTGAACGTGTTCAAAAACTATTAAATATTCCATTGCAGGCGGTGCGAGCAACGGTTTGTGGTTTAAATGAAACCACATCAGCAAAAGTTTCGAAGTCATGTAATTTCTTACTAAAATCGCCTCTAGATCCTTATTTTCAGATTCACGCAACTGCATTGGTACTCGCACAAATTACAGGAAAATTACCTGCCCATTCATTAGACAGCGCGCTGCTTCGCAACCTCCCGCGAGACCTCAAATTAGCCGACGTACACTTCGCTAAAAGTCAGCAAGTGGACGTCCTCATTGGCGCGGACCTTTACCCTGCAATCTTGCTTGCCGGAATCCGCCGCAACGTACTAGATTCTCTTCTAGCCCAGCAAACTGTTTTTGGCTGGATCGTCACCGGCCCAGCCCCCATATCATATGCTGATAGCCCCAATATAAAAGTGGCCTTCTTCAATGAAGTCACTATCGAACAACAGTTCGAACGTTTTTGGGAGGTGGAGGAACTTCCCAAAACTCGATTGCTATCCCCCTCAGAGAAGTTTTGCGAAGAAAATTTCGTAAAAACTACTCGTAGAAACGCTGACGGCCGTTACATCGTCACATTGCCATTCAAAATTGGTTTTCCAGACGCATATCGTCTGGGAACTTCACGTCAAATTGCCATGCAACAATATTTGCGGTCTGAGACACGCTTAAATAAAAATGAAAACTTGAAGCGGCAATATGACGACGTAGTTCAAGAATACCTTGATTTAGGCCACATGAAAGCGGTGCTGCCACAACGTAATCCCCCAGGCCCTAATCACTACTACTTGCCACATCACGCTGTCATCAAGCCTGACAGTATTTCAACAAAAGTGAGAGTGGTCTTCAACGCATCAAGCCCCACAACCAGCGGGCTGAGCTTAAACGATGTGTTATATCCTGGCCCTGTGTTACAGGCAGACTTGACCTTTCTGATACTTAGATGGCGTTTTTTCCGGTATGTGTTCAGCGGCGACATTCAAAAAATGTACCGCCAAATTCTAGTTGATTCGAAACATACCCCCTATCAAAGAATTCTCTTTCGAGACCCAACAGACGCTACACTGAAAGATTACGAATTGCAAACAGTCACGTTTGGCGTCAATTGCGCCCCCTTTTTAGCGATTCGCACGTTACTGCAACTGGCAGAAGACGTACAGCACGACCTTCCGCTTGCGGCCCATATTCTGCAACATTCGATGTACGTCGATGACGTATTGGCAGGATCACATGACCTCTCCAGCGCAAATGACATGCGCAATGAATTAATCAAAGCCCTTGAATCAGCCGGGTTCTCACTACGCAAATGGGCAGCCAATCACAAAGAGATTTTACGCGAGTTACCTGAATCCCATTTACTTAATAGCGATTTTCTAAAACTTGAGGATAGCAGCACAGCCAAAATGCTCGGCATTCGTTGGAACGCCACGAATGATGCTTTCTACTTTAATACGCAAACAATAGAAATAATGGCGCAATATACAAAAAGAGAAGTCTTGTCTCTAATCGCCAAATTGTTTGACCCAGCAGGCTGGCTGGCCCCTATTATTGTAGTGGCAAAAATGCTTATCCAGCAAGTGTGGCTCGATAAAATCGATTGGGATGACCAATTGCCCCCGTCAACGCAGCAATCATGGTTGAATTTTCTCGAAAATTATCACCATATTGCCTCGATTCGCATACCACGTTGGATTGGTTACTCACCAGAATGCGAAATCGAATTTCATGCGTTTTGCGATGCATCTCAGAAGGCATACGCAGGTGTTATTTACGGCCGTGTGAAAATAGGGAAAAAGGTTCACGTGTCGTTGCTGTACGCAAAAACGCGAGTAGCGCCCATTAAAACGCTATCACTGCCCCGATTAGAATTGTGTGGTGCCGCTCTTGCTGCCGATATGCTTGAGGCTTTCTTGCCCAGCATGCATATCAATTCGTATAATCTCACTTGCTGGACAGATTCCACAATAGTATTAGCATGGCTTAAAAAGCCCCCTTGCGTCTGGGCTACCTTTGTAGCCAACCGCGTCTCAAAGATTATAGAAAAAGTCTCTCACACTCAGTGGTTCCATGTCGAATCACAAGATAATCCTGCCGATTTGGCCAGCCGAGGAGTTTCGCCCCAAGAATTAGCTCAAAGCCATTTTTGGTGGAACGGACCACCATGGCTTATCCACGACCGAGATCGTTGGCCCGAAACGAAAACTGTTTCTGACTTTGTCACCACGCTTG
Source organism: Conops quadrifasciatus (assembly GCA_949752815.1). Classification (NCBI taxonomy): domain Eukaryota; kingdom Metazoa; phylum Arthropoda; class Insecta; order Diptera; family Conopidae; genus Conops; species Conops quadrifasciatus. Next base: position 20,213,455 of record OX457079.1, read on the forward strand.
AAGAAAAAGCAGTTAAAGTTCATCACACATACTCTAACCAAGACGAAGACCTAACTGAAAGGTTTTCCTCTCTACCGAGAGCCCTACGCGTACACTCATACGTGTATCGTTTTATTTACAACACTCGTCTTCGACGAAATTCGCCCTATGCTACTTTACGCCTCTCAACTAAAGAAATTGAAGACACCAAATGTCGTCTTACAATAATTTGCCAGAAGACACATTTTGCCGACGAATATTACGCGCTCGAAAACAACAAAAGAATCAGCCCAAAGAGCTGTTTGTTGTCTCTAAATCCATTCATACATGGAGACAAAACAATGCGTCTAGGCGGGCGGCTGTCTTCATGCCCTAATTTGCCGTTCAATGAGCGCCATCCAATCCTCTTGCCTTACAGCTGCCACTTGTCCAAATTGCTCGTTCTTTTTATTCACGAGATATCGCTGCACGGTGGCCACCAGTTGACACTCCGCTTAATCCGGACACAATACTGGATTCCGAGAGTGAAAAACTTAATTAAAACTACAATTCACCGCTGCAAGCCATGCGTTTTGAATAGGAAGAAGCAGAGCACGCAATTGATGGCTGCATTGCCGAAAGAGCGCACCACATTTTCCCGCCCCTTTACTAACACGGGTGTCGATTTTGCGGGCCCTTTCGATATTAAAAATTACACCGGCCGTGCCTGTCTCATTACAAAAGGGTATGCGTGTATTTTTGTATGTTTTGCGACCAAAGCCATCCACCTTGAAGCAAGCAGTGATTTGTCGACAGCAGCGTTTTTAGCAGCCTTCACCCGTTTCGCAGCGCGCCGAGGATGCCCAGCCCACATGTACTCCGACAACGGCACCAATTTCGTCGGCGCTTCAAAGGAACTCAAACTAGAGTTTCAACACTTCTTCACTCGCACTCGCGACATCATCGAGACAAAATATTCTCATCAAAATGTCGAGTGGCACTTCATTCCTCCAGGGGCTCCCCATATGGGAGGACTCTGGGAGGCAGGCGTTAAAAGTCTCAAAACCCACCTAAGAAAGGTGGCCCCATCTACTAAATTCACTTTTGAAGAATTTTCAACACTTTTGAGCAAAATAGAAGCGTGCCTCAATTCACGCCCCCTTCATGCACAGTCCGAGAACCCTGACGTCATGGAAGCCATTACCCCAGGCCACTTTCTAGTAGGTGGCCCCCTTTTAGCATCACCTGAGCCCGAAAATCTTGCTAACCCTCTTTCGATCCTCAATCGATGGAGACGAGTTCAGGCTCTAGCTCAACATTTCTGTCATCGATGGAAATCGGAATATCTGCGAGAATTAGCTCGTCGCACAAAGTGGAAAGCACCACAGATCGACTTCCAGATCAATGACCTGGTGGTCATTCGAGACGAGAATCTTCCCTCTACTTCATGGCGTCTGGGCCGTATTACCAAGGTCTACAAGGGCAATGACCAGCGCGTGCGAGTCGCAGACATACGCACTGAAAAGGGCACTATTACTCGTCCAATTCATAAACTCGTATCTTTAAACCATTTATGACAGAGTCGATCTAACCTTTTCTTTCTCCGCAGATATAACACCATGAAGTTGATTCGCCGCCAAGGCGCCCGTTTCCGACAAGGACGCATGCTGGCCCCCCCCGGCGCAGTCGAGACCGCCACCCCCCTACAGTGTCACGCTCCGGCACTGCCGGCCCTAGAGGAAGTCCAGGAGGACGTTCTGGAGATCGGCGTTGAGGAGGACCTTCGCTCGAGCCGCGAAAGCCTCCAAGAGATCCTACATGAGATCCGCCATGTCCACCTGGCACGTTGGCCAGCCAGAATTTCGTTAACTTTGACGCCCCCTCCAACGCCGCAGTCGAAACACGACGCCCTAGACGCGCTGGCTATGGAAGCTCCGGCACCGCCCGAAGTGCCACAGGTGGAAACGGTCCAGAGAGGCGCCCTCTCCTCGCTGCAACGCGGCCGAGGCATCCGCCTGTCGCCGCCGGCAGTTGCGCCACCACGGCGAAACGTGGAATTGAGCCGGGCTTCTGCGACCCGTGACGCGACTCCTTCGCGCGTGACCGGTCGTCGCATCGGCCAGCCGCCCGAGTGCGTGGTCCCAGCGCAAGACAGCGTGCCCCGTGCCGCCCCATCACGCCAAGCCGAATCCGCTCGCCGCCGCTCCCCGGCATCAAATAATTTCCGCGACGCTCGCCAGCTGCAACCAAGGGCGGCTCCTTTTCCAAACACCGCGCCCAGAGCCGAATCGGCTCCCAATCCAACAACGGTGGCCCAAGCACGAGGTGCAGCCATATTGGCGGCACTAGCGCGCCCAGGCTCAATAATGCCACAAAGCCGCGGTATCCGCCGATCGCCACCAGGGATGGCCCCGACCAGAGGAGGCACCGCTCCGACTCACCGCCGTCGACGTAGGCCCAGCCCGCTCGATCTGCACGACTCGTGGGAGTCGCACCGCCGACCTGCGCCAAGGCAACAACCAAGACAGCCCCCCAGCATCGGTTGCTGCCCTATGTGTAGGGGTCAGCATGCGCTGCGGCACTGCGCGCGCTTTCGGCAGCGGCGCATCGAAGAGCGATGGGAGGTGGTGGAGCGGATCCATGTGTGCAGCAACTGTCTGGCATGCTCCCACCTCCTGTCCCGGTGCAACAGCACCCGTCGCTGCAGTTGGTGCGGCGCACCGCACCACACGATGCTGCATCGGCCTTGAGCGCCACCTCACTATTCGCGCCGCCAATTTGCCTGATCAGGGCCCGGCCGAGGGAGACAAGGTTGCAGTCCTGCAAGGCGGGCGGAATGTTTACGCCAAAGCTCCGCTCGCCCGACTGCAAGCTTTCGCTCTCGTTCGGGTCCGTGGCGGCGCGACCCAGCTCACGGAGTCAGTCTTCGTTTGACCATTGAGATGAGCAGCCACCGTACGCGCATTATTTAGTGACCTCCGCAGCCAATCGTGAAAAGCACAAGCCATTTCTAAACGATTTACCACAATACATACTTTTTATAAAAACATTTTACGTACATCGTATATATAAGAGACACAAAAAAAACCGATAAAGTGAATTTGCAAGAAGAAAAAGAAAAAAACCTGCCTTTTACAACAAAATATTCAGGCGGCATATTTGTTTTATACCGATGCATACTTTTAAGGGCTGTGTTTTTTTTACTCAAAGCTTACTGGGTCAACCTATTTTATTTGAATTAATTGCTGAAGCATTATGAAAAAATTGTCACAGAAAGCTTAATTTCGCTGCCATTTTAAGGGTGGGCAAATTTGAGGTTAGGAAGTAAATTAGCTTAAAAACACACATTTTTCAGTTTTCAATTCAGTTTTCAAATTCAGTTTTAATGATACCAGTATAAAATAGAAGTATGGGAATTAATAATGGAATATGATGTCGGGCAAATGTCCACCTCTAGCGCGTCGGTAGACGTCCGCTCTTTTCACAAAATTTTGAACCACATTTTGCAACAAAGCTTCGCTTATCTTGTCAATGCAGCGCCGAATTTCATCTTTCAAAGCGTTAGTTGTTTGTGGTTTGTTCACGTAGGCCCGGTCTTTGAAATGGCCCCAGAGAAAATAATCCAGCGGCGTTAAATCAGAAGAACGAGGCGGCCAATTGACATCGCCAAATCGAGAAATTACGAGACCGGGAAATTTCTCATGCAATAACTGAATTGTTCGGCCGGCTGTGTGGCTCGTGGCGCCGTTTTGCTAAAACCAAAGGTCACTGATGTCAATTGTGGCCTCAAAAAATCGGTTATCATGGTTTGGTAGCGCTGAGAATTTACGGTGACGGCGTTTCTTTGCTCATTTTCGAAAAAATACGGGCCGATGATGCCGCCTGATCACAAACCGCACCATACGGTCACTCTCTTTGGATGTAATGGTTTTTCGAGGACTCATTGTGGATTTTGTGAGCCCCATATGCGACAATTTGGTTTGTTTACATAACCGCCTAATTGAAAATGGGCCTCATCACTAAAGATGATTTTGTTGAAAAATTCGTTGTTTTCGTTCAGTTTTTCAAACAGCGAATTTTTATAATTAAAATTCGTTGTTCAAGAATGTAGCATGTCCCATGTCCCAATTTCCCAAGCTTTACTAAATAAATATCAAAGGATGACAGCTTGACATTACATCATTTGACAGCCAATTTACTTCCTAACCTCAAATTTGCCCACCCTTTACAAGCATTGCAATTAGATTGTTGAATAGTAACTGTTAATAATTAGAAAAAATATAAGTTCACGTTGCACCCTGCTGCGACATTCTAAAATTTTGCTTGTCAGTATTACGTTTAATATTCCACATTTTAACATTCCACACCTTTGGTGAGAACCAGTAAATCACATTATCACATTATTAAAGTTTATCACATTACTTTATAATTTCTCACGCGTCGCAGAGTGCAATATGAATCCTTGCAATTTTGTACCTGGCAGCGATAGCATGGAAGCACGAAAATATTTATGCTGTCGCTGCACTTCTCACGGTATGGTACGTAAACAACTTGTATTGTATAATAATATTTGTTATAAAACTAGAATGAGTTTAGTAATAAAGTTTAGTTCAACATTAACATTCGACGTTGTCTCATCATTTTTCATATTAAAAATTCAAACCTTGTTAGTTGTAGTTCAAGTTCTACAACTAACCCAGCAATCAGTTCAGGTGAAATTTACCTGAAGTTATCAACTGCGATATTCTGGTTCAAGTGCCAGTAATATCATTAAAAATCAATAATTGTATTTTGTGGTTCAAGTGCCATCAAAATACAAACTCAAGAAAAACGCTTCTTGTTTTAAACAGTAACGAAATAATAACACAAAAAAAAGTTTGCCTTCAAAATTTAAGCACTTAATTGGGGCGGCAATTTGATTAATCGCCCCGGGCGGCATGAACCCTAGCTACGCCACTGATAGGGGGTTGAAAATGTTTACGCGTACAGGAACGTCTGGGCTCGTATACGATTTCACGCTATATGTTGGTGAAGGCACCAGCCCGTCATATGGATTGGGATTATCTTCGGATATAGTTCTTCATTTGGTGAAAAATCTTTCCAAACACAAGAACTTTAAACTTTATTTTGACAATTGGTTTACATCAGTAAGCCTTGTCATTGCCTTAAAGGGAATGGGCATACTTGGAACAGGTACTATACGTACAAGTCGAGTAAGCAATTGCCAGTTACTCTCAGGGACTGAATTTAAAAAACGGGGAGGAGGATCATATGACATAAAATGTGAAACCAGTCATAATATAGTGTGTGTTAGGTGGTTTGACAATAAATAAACCAGTGCAACTAATATCTACGTGTATAGGTCATCAACCTGTCGGTCTTTGCAAGCGTTGGAGTCCAAAAGAAAAAAAATTCATAGACGTTCAAAGGCCTGCAATTGTCGTTTCCTACAACAAAGGAATGGGAGGAGTTGACCTAGCAGATATTCTAATGGAACTATACAAGGTCAACCACCGCTCAAGGAAGTGGCATATAAGAGTTTTCTATTGGTGCCTGGGAACATTAGTGACAAATGCGTGGCTGCTTTATAGAAAACAATTAAATTTAATACATCCGAAACAGAAGCATATTCCTTTAATAAAATTTCAGCTAGAAATTGCTCATGCACTTTTGCAGTCTACATCTTCAGCAGTTGCTATGCTGAGGAAAAGGGGCCGCCCGTCCAACCCAGACAAGGATTATCCGCTATCTTCGGTTGATAGCTCTCCATCGGGCAGTGTATCGAATACAAAAAAATACAGGTTTCAGTCGAACCCTCCAGAAACAAAGCGGTATGATAAAATGAAACATTGGGTAGTATTTGGTGAAAAAGAGCGTTACAGGTTGTGGAAAACAGGAACCCCAATGTCCAAATGTCTAAAGTCCATCTTTGCTGTAATAACAATTCAAACTGTTTTCTGTCTTTTCATACTTAATTTTTTTAAAATAAACAAAAACAAAGTTACAAACTGTCTTCGACAAAAAAAATTATTGTTTCGAACAAATTTTTTACCACCATTGCCCAACGTTGCTCACAGGCAACTTTCTATAGCGCCCAAACGGAAGGGCGTGGCGAGTTGAAATTTTGTCTAAATACTTTTTGAATGAAGATTATGCGATTAGAAGTAAAACAAAAATAGTTAAATCACAGAAAAAAGTTCGGGGTCGAAAGGGTTAACCTAATTATTATCCATCCAATATAGTCGTAATTTCAAATATTCAGATTTATTTTTATCTTGTTCGAAGATTTGGAAATTGATAGGATTTTTATACTATCTTACTTTGACACTATTTTACTTTGACACGACACCGCGCGTTACCAAGCCGAGTGAATTCAGAGAAATTCCTACGTGTATTTCGCTGTAAAACGAATGTTAATGCAAAAAAACCTATTACGTCGCAATAAAGACAATTATACCAAGTTGGTCAACTCGTGTTCAATCCAAACTTTTCCGAATAGGTTCTCACGCAAAACAAAGTCCTAAGTAACAGTCGGTGTTTAGAAACATTCTAAACATAGTAATGCGTTACGAAGCGACGAGTGAAAAGGATCGTAGGCAGCAACTCGAACTACGTGATAAGCAGAAGAGAACCAGATATTAAGTACCTGCGCTCAAATAGTCTGCGTTTGAACATAATATTACACCTTTCTTATCAACGCCAGTCTTCACATCTTCGCATAGTAACCTTTTTTATCTATCTAATGTATTAAAATAAAAAAATTGTTTAAGATGTATCCTTTTAATTTTTAGAAGTTATTCCTTTTATCTTGTTCAATGTAAAATATGAGATAAGAATTCACTATATAAGCCACACCAAAACAATTAATAAACTAGTAACCTACATCAGCTTAAGACCTCTGTAGTCAAAGCTCCCATGCGGTTAGCCCTAATTTTAATTTTTGTTAACCCGTTAATAATAATAATAATAGTATCCTACAAATACTTAACGCGTTTTTATTTCGACAAAGGGTCGTATTAACATTTGGTCCTTCGAGCTACTCTTAGAGTTTAGAACTAGACCAGCAGTAACAAATTCAAAGCAAGACAAAGACATTAATAATCAATCAATAATTAGAAAGATTAATAAAAATAAACATTGCTTTGAAGAACTGATGAATGCTGCTCTATAAAAAATAGAAGGTGGTCGAAAAACGGAACTGATAGTTACAAAGTTTGCATTGGAAGAACAAGTGCAGAAATTTATAGAAAGTTACGAAACGTTCTTAAAGGACAGTAAAAATGAAACTCTAAATGAAGAAATTGAGGACGCAATTTTAGAGATAAATAAAGAATACCGAGCCATAAAAAAGAAGATAATGGTGATTTTCTCAGGATCTGAAACAAAATGTAAGAATCAAATAAAATTAGAAGACATAAAAATTCCAGTTTTCTTCGGAAACATCAGTGAATGGCTATCCTTTCATGATCTTTTCAAAAATTTGGTGCATAATTGTGAGTCCTTATTAAATGCAGAAAAATGTACCGTTTAAAAAATTACGTAAAAGGAGAAAATGGTAGACTTATTCAGCATCTAAAGGTAACTGACGCTAATTATGAAGCAGCTTGGGAAATTCTGAAATTGCGATACTAGAATAATAGGCTTCTATTTACAACTCAAGTAGATCGAATTTTAGATCACCCTTTGATCAATAGTGAATCAGCTGCAAGTGTTAAGCAATTGTTAGACACAACAAATGAATGTGTACAAGCACTTAAAGGCCTTAATATTAAGCTTAATGATGCTGAACCATTTATAGTCCGAATAATTGTACGCAAGCTGGATCGCGATGGACTTCGCTTATACGAACAAAGTGTAAAGAAAACAAAAGAAATTGAAACACTTAAAGATGTTTTCAGTTTTCTTGAACAGCAAGCATTGGAAAGCTGTAAGTAATAAGCAAGTTAACAGTGGCAATTATAAGGCGCACAATAAGTAGTAAGGATCCCAATTTTTACATAAATTGGGCCTTACTTTCCTGGATGTAGAACCTGGCCTGCATCCCAACTGAGCATAATCCCCAGGACACGCCCTAGGGATTAATGTTACCTTCCGTTGTGCGGACCCACGGTAAGGTGGAGTAACTCGGCAATCGCCAAAAGAATCTAATTTTGATCGTGACATAATTAGACGTAAACAAGTCACCGTAAACAACAACAACACTACATAAACAAGTTTGGGGAAAACAAGTTCTCGCTGCATGAAACCACAACAAGTGCAGCAATGGCAAAATTTGGAGTAAACAAGTTCCCGTTAATTTCTCATAATCAGGAGATTATAAATTGCGAAGCAAAGCACAAGAGAGTCAGTGGCGCCACAACCGTCGAAACTACCGAAGTGAATAAAAGTGAAGTAAAGTGAACAAAGTAAAAGCGCAAGCGTAAGCGAGTAATACATCCCGATAATACGTGACCAGGTGAGTGAAAACAAGTAAGACCCAGTGTCAAACGCATAGACTTTTAATGTATAGTGAAGTGAAATAAAGTTGAATCCATCAGTCTTGGAGCCGATTCCGACGCTTGACTGTCAGTAGTGTAGTAGCTATTAAAAAACTAATGAAAGAGCATTCACTTGATTAATACAACTAAGTTCATTTTAAGCGCAGAATGTACATTTTAGCATAGGCAAGACATTGTAAACATCAGAATAAAGTGGTTTATCATATCTTGAGTTAACAGAAATCAATGTAAACACCTGAATAAACGAATGTATATTTTAGTATAAGCTTTGTACTTGGTATTCTTGAGGTGTGTGCACTGTGAGTGTCACAAGTGTAACAATTTTAATTGATCAATTAAACACTTTCTATTGCCGGAATTTGTCAACCAAAGTATAGCTACTGAGGGGTGCCAAGGTTATTTTGTCTAGCTTCCCGTTGGAATTTTTGCATCTGGTTGAGAATTTCAGGGGCTTTGAGTAACACAAGTGACCATCCATATATTTTCGGGCATCATACTCTATGTGAGGAGATATTGGTTTTTTATGATCCTGTAATTGTGTAAATATACATTAGCTGACTTGTGCTACTTGAAAAATTCTTTTTTGCTGTTGCCTGCATTGTGCAGTGTACATTCATGGTTGGATTTCTTATGGTCTCATTATTGGTATAAAATTAAAATTAACTTGGGTTTTGGATTGTTTATTGTGCGCTGATTTTGTCTTTTCCATAAGGCACATAAGGTATAGGTGTCGCACCACATATGATTTACCGTGAGTGCATAAACTGGAGGTTATGTGCCTTGGACTGGTGTGCCATACTAGCCGTTTGCTGTGATTTTCATTTTGTATTTGGGTTGCGTACAGATTTTTTGTTTTCGCCTGTTTTACAAAGCCTGTAAAAATTATTAGATTTTGGTTATTAGGGTCTGAATTGTCCGGCACGAAACGTAGAAGATTATTTTATGATAAGCCTAAAGACCTGGAGTGACGTGCTGTCGTGAATGATTTTCCTCCTCCTAATGACCATGGCTAGGGGTATCAGAATTTTTATAAGGATAGGAAATAGTGTCTTATTGATACATGTGTGCCGCGAAAATTGCGTGTTACTGAGAGTGCACATGAAGATTTTTAATTGTGATACATGCAACAGAATTCATGTAAAAGCGCATGTGTACACAAAAAGTAGTTTGAGAGCGCGCATTAGGGTTCACCAATGCAGCATGTGTAATATTATTCATGTGCTAATATGTGTGTACACTGGAAGTTACATATTACTGAGAGCGTATATTAAGGTTTTTAAATGTAATGCATGCAGCAAGATCCATGCAACAATGCACATGTTTTAAGATAAGACACACATGTGTGTATATATATCCCCGAAAAAAACCATATATGATCTGTATGAAGGCTGTATATATTATGATATATAATGAAAATGTGTTTTATGTGCATTATATTATGATTTATGTGCATTATATTATGATTACCCGGTTTTTTGGTTTATATAACTATCCGTTTTGGATTATAACTTTATTATGCCATGTCAAAGAATGAAATTTTGTTGTGTATGACTTTTACTTTATATTGCTCTGTTATAACGGGTGGATAATGTCTTAAGAGGCTTTTATAGATAATTATGGGTTTTATTATGTTGTGCCAAGAAAGAAATTTGGTTGTATATTGTTTTGTTATAACGGGTGAATAATGTCTTAAGAGGTTTTTTGATAAATAATTATGGATTTTTATGTTGTGTCAAGAAAGAATTTTAGTTTATAAAGCTTTTAACTTTTATATTGTCCTGTTTTGTTATAACGGATGAGTAATGTCATAAGTGACTTTAATAAATAATTATGGATTTCAAAAAAAAAGCCTAGGTCTTGTAAGAACCCTGGGACCTGGCATCTTAACTCCTGGCAAAAGTAGTATTTAAGTATTTCCAAATTGCGTGGGAACCATCGTTGGAACCAAAACACGTCGCCGTTACCGCCGAAACCTCTACCGGGAACAAATGAAAATGTCCCCCTTGTTTTGTTAGATGATCATATTAAGGAACATAAATGTATCTATCTTAATAAAAAAATTAAAATCGATTAACCCAATAATCAACTTCAAAATTTTCAATAAGGGAAAATTTAAAACTAAACTTTATATTGAGGACCCCATAGCGCACCAAGAACTCATGGCACACCTGAGAACCCAAAACATTGACTCCTTCTCATTTACTCCTCAGTCACTCAAACAAGTAAACCTCATTATTAGAGGGTTTTATCATCAATGCGACATGTCCGAGATCAAAGACGCTCTTAATTTATTATCTCCTGGAGTCGTGGACAAAGTCTCCAAATTTTCGACCCCCTTTTCCACTTCAAACAATCATGATACCGGCCTTTTTTTGGTCACCTTGAACCCGGGAAAAAAAGCGGAAGAAATATCGTTCATTCGATCAATTTTGCATCAAACAGTTACCTGGGAGGCGCCCAAGATCAACTCAAAAATAATTTAAATGCAAAAGATGCCAGAGTTGGGGACACTCAGCCCGTAATTGTAACAGACCATATAAATGCGTGAAATGTGACAAATCTCACCTCCCAGGTGACTGTTTGATCCAAAAAAACGATATTTCATCTCCCTTTTGTATTAATTGTAATAAAGTGGGCCACCCTGCTAATTACAGGGGTTGCCCCACATACAAAGATCATATTTCAAAACTTAAAAAACAACGTGCCCTGCTAAAAGAAAAAAACGTATCTGTATCTAACTCGGTTAAAACAGTTAGCAATCAACTAGTCATATATCTCCGACGAAATCCTATGCCAGTTTATTTCATTCTTCTAAACCCAGCTTTTCCGCTTCCCCCCTTCCTCCAGCAAAATCTGACATAATTTCTGAATTTCTTAACTTAGCGAAATACTTTGAGGAACAACCCTCTCTAGAAAATAGAATATACTCCTTTTTATCGAGTTTCAGATCAATGCCGAAGGATTCAGCTAAAGAGAGATTCTTCTCACTTTATAATGAAATTAAAGCTTCCTATGGTCCATAATGAAATCTCCTTTCTGACTTTTAATGTAAGATCTCTTATTGAGCTTAGCAGGAGATTGGAACTTAATCAAATTCTTTCAATTAACAAAATTCATATCGCATTCATCCAAGAAACACATCTTAATGCTTCCTCTAACTACACTCTTGAAGGCTTCCATTTCATAAAAGATGATTCGGCGTTAGGCACGGGCATCGCAATTAAAAAGGAAATCTCTTTTGATCATATGACACTCCCCAACATCCAATTCCCACAAATTTTTAGTGTGGTAAAATTTTCATACCGTAACTCTTTGAAGAGATTTTTAGTAGGGAGTATCTATTTTCCCACCAACTCTTCAGGCACCGCCATCAGCGAGGGTCTTTCCTCGATTCAACTCGTAGCTAAAGATTTCGATGGCGTGATCATTGGAGGCGATCTAAACGCAAAACACCCTTCCTGGGGCGACTCTGCAATGAACTGTAATGGCAAACAGCTCCATAATTGGTTACAATTCAACACCTTTTTCAGCAGGGTCTGCGACGTGAACCCTTCCTTTCCGAATGGTTCTTCCTTCCTCGACCATTTCATTATTTCTTCAAATATTATTGATCCTGTAAATACTAACTTTTCAATTTCCAGTCTCAGCTCCTTTTCCGATCATTTTCCTCTAAAAATAGCCATTCAATTGGATGATTTTTCGCTACTTGTAACGACCCCTCGTAATTTTCCTTTCTTCACCAATACTAATTGGTCAAATTTCCAATCCGATATAGAACTGTCATTAGAGAATATCATGCCCTCAGCTTTTCACAACCTGAGCAATCAAGACATTGAGATTCACATCCATAATTTTAATACCTTAATCCAGGAAGCCATTTTAGCTCACTCAGATGCTCCTTCACACAATAAAAAATTCATCATTCCTACTGATATTAAAAAAACTGTTCAAGATTAAATACTCATAGCAGAAGAGACTTAAGCAACTGTTTCACCGAAATTTTAATAGATGTTCATCCGAATACAAACTATTATCAAAACAAATTCAGCTCTTGAAAACTATCATCAAAGAAAAAATTGAGATGCATCAGTCAACAATCTTTCACCAAAAGCTCAGATCCATAGTCCCTGGTCCTTTAGCCTACAAAGAAGTTTACAAATTTGTTCGGAAAAAATCCAATGTAGGATGTAACAAGATCACGGTTGGTGATAAAACACTTTTAAGTTTAACGATATAGCAAATGCTTTTCTTCAACACCTTACACAGGTTTACAGCGAGAAGCCTCTCGAACCGGTTCTCCAGACACACATTAACCAAGATCTAAAGAACACCTTCGAAGGTCTTCCAAATCACATTTACAACTTCTCCACGAATTTCTCCTCCCTAGATAACACGGACAACTCTCACTTTATTGTTCCAAATAAATTAATTTCTATAGTTAAAAAAATAAATTCCAAAAAATCTTCGGGCAATGACCAAATCTCTAATCTTATTATCAAAAAACTCCCACGTAAAGCGTTCCTCTTTTTAACTATAATATTCAACAATTGTCTCAATAATGGTTATTTTCCCACCAATTGGAAAATAGCCAAAATTTTTCCAATTAAAAAAAAGGCTAATCAAAACGACATTAACAACTTCAGACCCATCTCAATGGTTTCCAATTTAGGCAAACTGCTGGAAAGGATCATCACCTACATCAGCTTAAGACCTCTGTAGTCAAAGCTCCCATGCGGTTAGCCCTAATTTTAATTTTTGTTAACCCGTTAATAATAATAATAATAGTATCCTACAAATACTTAACGCGTTTTTATTTCGACAAAGGGTCGTATTAACATTTGGTCCTTCGAGGTACTCTTAGAGTTTAGAACTAGACCAGCAGTAACAAATTCAAAGCAAGACAAAGACATTAATAATCAATCAATAATTAGAAAGATTAATAAAAATAAACATTGCTTTGAAGACCTGATGAATGCTGCTCTATAAAAAATAGAAGGTGGTCGAAAAACGGAACTGATAGTTACAAAGTTTGCATTGGAAGAACAAGTGCAGAAATTTATAGAAAGTTACGAAACGTTCTTAAAGGACAGTAAAAATGAAACTCTAAATGAAGAAATTGAGGACGCAATTTTAGAGATAAATAAAGAATACCGAGCCATAAAAAAGAATATAATGGTGATTTTCTCAGGATCTGAAACAAAATGTAAGAATCAAATAAAATTAGAAGACATAAAAATTCCAGTTTTCTTCGGAAACATCAGTGAATGGCTATCCTTTCATGATCTTTTCAAAAATTTGGTGCATAATTGTGAGTCCTTATTAAATGCAGAAAAATGTACCGTTTAAAAAATTACGTAAAAGGAGAAAATGGTAGATTTATTCAGCATCTAGAGGTAACTGACGCTAATTATGAAGCAGCTTGGGAAATTCTGAAATTGCGATACTAGAATAATAGGCTTCTATTTACAACTCAAGTAGATCGAATTTTAGATCACCCTTTGATCAATAGTGAATCAGCTGCAAGTGTTAAGCAATTGTTAGACACAACAAATGAATGTGTACAAGCACTTAAAGGCCTTAATATTAAGCTTAATGATGCTGAACCATTTATAGTCCGAATAATTGTACGCAAGCTGGATCGCGATGGACTTCGCTTATACGAACAAAGTGTAAAGAAAACAAAAGAAAGTCAAACGCTTAAAGATGTTTTCAGTTTTCTTGAACAGCAAGCATTGGAAAGCTGTGAGTAATAAGCAAGTTAACAGTGGCAATTATAAGGCGCACAATAAGTTGTAAGGATCCCAATTCTTGCATAAATTGGGCCTTACTTTCCTGGATGTAGAACCTGGCCTGCATCCCAACTGAGCATAATCCCCAGGACACGCCCTAGGGATTAATGTTACCTTCCGTTGTGCGGACCCACGGTAAGGTGGAGTAACTCGGCAATCGCCAAAAGAATCTAATTTTCATCGTGACAAAATTAGACGTAAACAAGTCACCGTAAACAACAACAACACTACATAAACAATTTTGGGGAAAACAAGTTCTCGCTGCATGAAACCACAACAAGTGCAGCACTGGCAAAATTTGGAGTAAACAAGTTCCCGTTAATTTCTCATAATCAGGAGATTATAAATTGCGAAGCAGAGCACAAGAGAGTCAGTGGCGCCACAACCGTCGAAACTACCGAAGTGAATAAAAGTGAAGTAAAGTGAACAAAGTATAAGCGCAAGCGTAAGCGAGTAATACATCCCGATAATACGTGACCAGGTGAGTGAAAACAAGTAAGACCCAGTGTCAAACGCATAGACTTTTAATGTATAGTGAAGTGAAATAAAGTTGAACTAATCATCAGTCTTGGAGCCGATTCCGACGCTTGACTGTCAGTAGTGTAGTAGCTATTAAAAAACTAATGAAACAGCATTCACTTGATTAATACAACTAAGTTTATTTTAAGCGCAGAATGTACATTTTAGCATAGGCAAGACATTGTAAACATCAGAATAAAGTGGTTTATCATATCTTGAGTTAACAGAAATCAATGTAAACACCTGAATAAACGAATGTATATTTTAGTATAAGCTAATCCTTATAAATTAAGAAAAACTATTGTAACGTCAATAACTGAATTAAATAACGTTTCAAATACAGAACTGCAAATTTAACACGTTTTCTATTAATTCTTGCAACAAAAGCCTAGGTCTTGTAAGAACCCTGGAACCGGCGAGCTTAACTCCTGGCAAAGGTTCGTTACAAAGTCAGGAAATTCATTTCATACCACACTAGGAAAGTATGCGACTTTTGCACACTAAGTGGTCACGCCATTCAATCTTGTAGAAAATTCCAAAGCACAACAGTATTGGAACGCAGGCAGTTTGTGAATAAAAATAAGTTGTGCTACGTATGCATGGGTCACACTTTAATGACAAAAGTTCCAAAATATCAAATAAATGCAGGAAATGTAACAAAAATCACAACACATTACTACACGTTGATGATTTTAACAAAGATACGAAGGTAGCAGAAAAGACGTCAGCAATGTTAACTGAAGAAGATAACAGTTCATCAGTTTTGCTAGCAACAGCCCAGGTTCGAGTACGAGCAGGAGATGCCAGTTTACTAACACTAAGAGCATTAATTGATCAAGGATCTAAAAAAATAGCAGTATCAGAGGAAGCAACGAAATTGTTACAATTGAAAAGAAAAAATATAAAAACAGAACAACGTGGCCTTTAAGAATCAGTGGTTGGACTATCAAAATACAGTAAAGATAAAATTTTTACATACTAATTTTATATTGTGCATTCTAAATAATTACTAATATACATATATTACTATTAAACTACTTGTCTAAAATTTCGACCTTAAAATATTAGAGTTTAGAAAACGTTCCTAAAAGATAGCACAATATATTTGAAAGGTTTGCCAACTGACTTGGACAAAAAATCAAAGACTAGAGGAAAATTATTATAAGACATATCATTCAACAGTTAAGATATTAGTGTGTAAATAAATCTCCAAAGAATCCACAATAAAGGAAATAATAAAACAAATAAATCAAGGGTCTTCTATATATAAATTATCTTTTAACGAATCCTCGGATAAACCAGAAAGTCGTTACAATATAAAGTAAGTCTTGAGTCCAAACGTCAGTTATCAATATTCTTATAGATATTAATCACGGTCATATCGATTCAAATTTCCTCACACCAGCGCAATTAAAGGGTGAAATAGAGTATATTAAACAGCATATTCCGAAGAAACTAACGCTGCCTGGACGTGAATCGACAGTGAAGTTAAGTAGCATTTATTCCTTCATGAAGGCATAGAGAACCATATTAAATGAACGCTTAATAATATATGCTGAAATTCCATTAATTTACAAAGGATCAAGCGAAAGATCCCACTGCCTATCGACAATCGAACAGTGATGTCAAGGATTAAGAGGGAATATATTGCATACAATTTGGATGAGGCCATCGATACTTTACTTAGGCAATCTGAACTTAATGAATGCACAAAAATTAAGGAGAACCAAATTATGTGCAAGGAAAACTGGACCCTTCATTTAAATTTTTTTTTTTTTTAATATTAGGCTTGTTATTTCTTACTCTATGGTTCAAGAAATATGGCTGATTAATAAAATAACCGTAAAGAAGTGGGCTAAAAAAAAATATATACATATGTATTATATAGAAACCGTATTAATTAAATAAAACTGAACTCTGAATTTATAAAGAGAATCTAAAAACCAAATAAAAACTATAAACTTTCAATACATTAATGAAGAATTCTAATTAAATATATATCAACCGATATATGTATTAATTTGTCAAATCAAACTTGATGTTTCGTTGTAGTGGTTTTACAACAGATAATTCTGATATGTGACATACGCATATTTTCAATGACTTTAAATAACGAACACAATAGAGGATAGTTTGCAACTATGTAGGTTAATATATCTATTGCATAATAGAATATATAGTTATAGTATGTTTTATATATATGGATCTTAGTTATATATACTATTATTATATTTGCTACTAATATATAATAGGATATTTTTATATTTCTGTGTATATAGCTCCATAACTTCAAGTAACTGATTTTTTCTGAAGTCTGGTATTTTAGAAGTTCTTTTAAATAATTAAAATAATAAAAAAATATTATTTCTGTCAGCTGCAATTTTATGTTTCGAAATTTGTTTGACGATGGCAAAAATTTACTTTTATGTGTTAAATTTATTAATAATAAAATGAAATGATACTAATTGTGGCTTTGTGATTTTTCTGACATTTATATTGCGCTTCATATTTTAGGATTTAATGATGCAGTCGAAATTCTTCATTATTTTAAGATTAAGACCACAACATGAAAATTCTATGATTTATAATGGCAACATCATCGCAATATTAGATAATTCGCTTTTAAATCCACAAAATAAATCTGTAAAATGTGTGTGCTTTAAAGGCGCCTTTAATTAAACATACCTAACATTCCTATAGGCCACTATAACCAACTTCGTCATCTGTATTATAAATGTCCTAGTACGTATCCGGGCAGTATGCAGCATCGTTAAGCTTAATGAAATTATGCAATACGCAACAAGCTTTTACTAGGGCATTTTGAAGGATCCGCCATGCAGAAAGCATTTTCAATTGTTCGGCGTGCGCGAGATAGGCGCTTGTTGAAGTAATATATTTATTCTGACAAAATCCTTCCTGGATATGGCCTCATTACGCAAGGTTTAAGTGGGAATGCTGCGTCACCATTTCAATAGTGATTGAAACTAATGTCAGTGTTCGGAAGAAATTTCGGCTGCGAAAGATTTAGCGTCCCATGTAATACCTTCCTGCAAGGAGGACTATTAAGTGATGGCTTTTGTAGTTGAAATATCCAGAGCCTGCTCTTGGAGGGCGCCGATATTAATATGTTTTCCATCAATTGTTGAAACGCAATTTGGCAAATTCCAAGTATTGTTATAATCCTCTACGATTTGTCTCCAATTTTGTTTAGGGAGTGACAAATATAGAGGCATTAATATTTGCCATAGCATGTCGCAAGTTTCGTATATTATTTCATTGACCGTTGTGTATCCCATTCGAAATATCCATGCCAGGAGTTGCTTCGGAACACAATGCTAGAATGCAACCGAGCGAGTCGACGTCTTTGGCTTTGAGGCTTTCTAGCCAATTGAGAAAATGGCTGATCTTGATAAATGCATGATCTTGAAAAAATTTTGGTAAAAAAATTAAGTTAGTTGAAAGTTGATTAAGGAAAGTACAGTACAGCGGTAAAAATAAGGTGGATTCGTTGACTTTTATTGTAGGCTTCAGACAGAGACTACAATCTCCTCTCCTCTCCTCTCGATCCCAAGTTTACGATCATCACCACTTCAATTAATTTGGCTACCTCAGACTTTCCACTTGTGGGTTATTTGGTTTCAATGCAAGTTCGTGGGTAAAAAAAATTGAAAAAAATGTTTATTTTATTTTAATTGAAAAAAAAAATTTTTTTTTAAATTAAATTTTGTTGAAAATTTAATTATACATTTTACGAAGAAAAAAATTAATGAATGAAAAAAAAAAATTGCAATTAAAATATGCAATACCAAGTTTTTTTCAAAAGTGCACGATTTTCTATAAAATGTTATTTTATATAAAATAAAATTTATTTTTAATACGTTTACAGCGGTGCCTATATTATCCGGATATCTTGTACAGTTTAGGAGATATAGACGGTAAATTTTCAAACTTTAAAAGGCTATAACTCCTAAACAATAAGCAGCGACAAAAAATTTTGTCGTTGTTGGGACCAACGCCAAAAACAACAACAACAAAAATAACAAAAAAATTGGAGTAGTTGTGTAGTTTAAGAGTTATAGGCCTGGTTTTCGGTTATATCTTCAAACCCAGTTGAGATATCGGCGTACCGTTGATGCCGTTTAAAAGTTTATTTCAAGGCCTCTCTTTTATCTTAACACCATTTTGGTTAACACCATTACTGCCATAATTACGGAGGTAATTAAACTTTTTAAAAAAATTACTTACTTCGTTTCACAAAAGAATTTTTTTCTTTCTTAAATGACAACTAAGGTATAAAATAGAATCAGTTTTTTTATAGCCCATAATATTAACTTTCAAACGGTACATACATATAGAAAGATAATGTTTGGGTATCTTTCGTGTTTTTGAGCAAATTATTGAAAATACATATATACAAATTCTGTGAATGCCTGCAATACTGCGTAGTTGGTATTTACACATATTCAGGGTATAATAAGAGCTTAACGTTAAAATAAGGCCGCCAAGCATAAAAAACTTTATGCAAAAAACCTTACATGACCGAGAGGATTCTGCTGATTGAGTGTTATGACCCTTGCCGAGGCCGAAGCAGAGAATACGCGAAATAACATGATCGCAAAAAAGTTCGCATTATGGATAGAATTCTGCTAACATTTTTCAAAAAAGCTAAAGCTATATGAACTGAAGTAGTTAGCTTGGAGCCTAATTGGAGCTACTTACCTATTCTTAACTTTTTCCGCACTTCGATTTGTGATCTGGTTGACTGTGGTCAACCCAGAAATTCATTTGGAAGTACATAGTTTAGTTTTTACATTTCTATGCACACAAATAATTGTTTCCGCGGTTAACAGTCTTTGGAGATGAAGTATCCGAAATAATGGCACAGTTGGTCTCAAATCATCCTTATCCTCGTGTCCTTTCGTGCTTTAAAGTTTGAGCATTTTTTTAGCAAAACTGCACCACGTAAAAAGCACTATTGGTTAGGTTTCCACGTTTTACGTTTTGATGTTAAAATTTGTTTAAAGAACACGCAAAACAAATTATTCAAACGTTCTTTAATTTACAAAAGCTGCTTAATTCCAAAATACTCGTACATCTTCAGCAAAAATACATTATTTTCAACCGGTAAATATTTTCTTATAAACAAAATTTCGCCGGTTTGATTGCAACTGGGTTGCCAAGTGAAGCATTTGGGAGCAAAAATAATTATCTCTGCTCGAGAGCTTCGTACCTCGTTGGTGCTTCACACTCGAGAACAATTGTGCATGCATTAAACTGACGCTTGTGTGCGAGGGAGATATAGATATTTTACACGGTTACAGCCAAAACACATTGCGGCAGCGGCAGCAACAGCAACTCTCTCTCGCTGCTCAGCAAACTACATTAGAGCAGCGACAGCAAGTCGGCTATCTGTTTTTGTATTCTGTATCCCATTCTCTCGTCTTGAAAGAGAGCTTACTCTCCGTATATTTTTCAATACAATTTGTCGGATTTTCAGTGAAAATTGGCAACACGGAGTGAAAAAGAGAGTGGAAAAAAGAGAGTTTTGCTTGCTGCCGTAATAGAATCTACAGCCAAAGCACATTGCGGCAGCAACAGCGGCAGCAACTCTCTCTCGCTGCTCAGCAAACTACATTAGAGCAGCGACAGCAAGTCGGCTATTTGTTTTTGTATTCTGTATCCCATTCTCTCGTCTTGAAAGAGAGCTTACTCTCCGTATATTTTTCAATACAATTTGTCGGATTTTCAGTGAAAATTGGCAACACTGAGTGAAAAAGAGAGTGGAAAAAAGAGAGTTTTGCTTGCTGCCGTAATAGAATCTATTTTTCAGGGCAGCGGCAACACCCATAATAGCCTGAACACAGTCAAATTTCGTTGACTACAAATGACGTCGCTAGCGTCAAAATTACATTGGCTCTTATGGGAAACGAGAAAAAAATAAAATTTCGTTGCATTCGTCGACGAAAGCAACGTCGGTAGTCGCTCGTGTTCTAATTCCTTAGCCACATAGTACGTCTTGTTCTTCTTTTCTTGTTTGTTTGACAACTATCATCGCTCATCGCTCATCGTCGACGAAATGACTGTGTTCAGGCTATAAGCCTCTATATAATTTCTGTTTGCTGTTGCTGCCGCTGCCGCAATGTGTTTTGGCTGTTACTCTTTAACCTGGGTGACATGTATTTTGTTGTTGGCAGAGAGAATCAGACAGAACTTCGTCGTCAGGGATACCAAGTCTTGGGGAATTCTTCGATTTGTGGGGAATTTTCGTATCGCTGGGTAATCGGGGAATAGTTTTTATTGGGGAATATGAAATTCAGAAATATACAAAATGAAATTCAATAAGTTTCATTATATATACAGGTTCTTATTTTAGTTTAGCGCAGTGTTGCTTTGAGAAGAGGAAGCACAACGCAACGCACAACGGGCTTATTTCGGTACCACAGTAAGTTACCTATTACGTAAAATGGTCATGCGTGCATTAAAAATTCTTCACTCTCGGACCTGCATTAACTGTTCACAAAACTAATCCATACGCGATTGTACTTAACAAGGGTTTAGATTCTTTCACTAATGCCGCAATTATGTCACCAAACTTGTTTGCTGGACTTTTTCTCTAATTTTTGTGTTGGTTGGCCGTGTTTGGTGGGTGGTTGTGTTTGTACCAAACACAGAGTTGCATATTAAAAAAGTGTTAAAAATATGAAACTTTTCGTACTTTTCCCCCCTTACAATTACACCTTTATTTTAAAGTGCGGGATTAAGCTTAACAAAATTTATTACTTATAGATTTTGATATATATAGTTCAGTATTATATATTATTGTACATATTAAAGGTATTAATGAAACGATATAATATAATTTTTATTTTGTATAGTTGTATAATTTTATCTGACTTGTTTCATGAACACACCCTTATGTGCATAAGTGATGTTTTCTTAACAGCGGTTTGAACGCGGAAGCAACAACCCAGCAAACCAAAGTAGACACTTAGTGTAAGCACAATTGGTAATATTATTGTAATTGTAATTTTAATATTCACAATGAATTTCCAAGTGTACTTGGGAAAAGTTTCCTAAACGCCCGGGACTTTAACTCCCATGAACAACAATGGAAAATAACAAAGCAAAATCGTGAAGAATTCATGGGAGTTAAACTCTCGGGCGTTCAGGAATAACCCTAAAACGCTTCGCGAAATTTACGAAAGGTTGTATTACACAGAAATCCCATAAGTACATCACAGGCGGCGCGTTAATCGCGTTCTGTGTGGTGTCCGCTTTATAGTTTATGTTACATTGTCATCCAGTTCTAATCTATGGTTTAAATTTCAAGTCTCTAGCTCATCGGGAAATTAGTTTAAAATCAGGAAAAATGATTTGTTATGTTCGAATTTTTTGCATTACATATTTCATACGTGTTCTCGACGCTCATAAAAACTCTCGTCGAAGCGAACCTCCAGAATTTAAATACTCGTATGTGTTTTAAATGCGATTTTTTGCTTTTTAGTTTTTAATGGACTCATCATTACTTTTTATGTACCAGTAGAAAGTAAGGAAGTTAAATAACGGTGAAGAAGAATAAGAAAAAATTCTAAAAGAAACCTAAAATAAAATCTGACAATTTTATCAGCACAATCTAGGAAAATAAACGAATTTTCTCCCAATCGGATATTTGCATGTGTTTATTGAAAAAAATGGCGAACCCGTTTGTGTTTTTGAAATTTGAGATTTTTCTCATCAACATTGGATGCCCAGGAACGTCTGTGAAAAATTTCAGGTAAGTGCTGTGGAAGTATAAAAAAACGCCTGGACATACACGGCCAACAGACAGATGATACACGGCTCAGGAATTTTATTTATATAATATTTTAATACTAACCTATAACCTGAATGTGATTTTAGATTTTAATTAAGTTATTTATATTAAGATGTGGTATAAAGGAAAGGAGTATTTATTTTAAAAAAACAATCAACCATCAAACATTTAGTAAACCTTTAACGCTATAAAAGTAATTTGCGATTTTTTCTTATCTTAAAAAATGCCCATTTGTGTGTTTTCTATTAAAAGCCTGTGAAGGCGTTTAAGCAGCTATACATGACACATTTACATCAGTATCATAGACAACAGAACTGGTTTCAATATAGTTGTGAAGGATACATGCCGCCTTTACAATGTGTACTGTTGTTTTAACATCTCAATTTGCCGACGAAAAATCCTCCACTTTTGGCCTAAGATTCAAAAACGATTTTAAAATGTTTTTTCCTCTAATACCGGATAGACGCTCGTGGTTCGTAGAGCAAACATTCATCACCTAACACAACAAGGGGGACATTTTCATTTGTTCCCGGTAGAGGTTTCGGCGGTAACGGCGACGTGCTTTTCAACGATGGTTCCCACGCAATTTGGAAATACTTAAATTTCTTTGAATCCCTTTTCAAAATGTACCTATTGTTAATAATTTGTTGGTGTTGGCATGTGCGTTGGCTGAAGTGTGAGCGAAATTGCCTGACACACTTCACTAATAATGATACCAAATGACGAACGTCCGTCCCATTCTATAGCAGAATGCAATTGTTTGGTATGAATCAGATATTCAGATATTTCCAATATAGTGTTAAAAGATGATACATTGACAAAAAATATTAAGTCAATTGAAAAGTACTCATTTAAATAATACATAATTAACAGGCTTGTAAGCATACTTAAAATATAAAATGTTACAAATGTCTTAATTATGTACATATATATATGTATATATGTATCATACACCTATAATAATACACGAATTAATAGTTTAATCACTGCTGCAATGAATAGAATGTTGCTAGCAATTTATTTGTCCTCCTTTTGATTGTAAAAAAATTGGTCACCTTAATTATGGAAATTAATAGAATACAGGAAACCTTCAGCAACTGTTATAACCTTCAGCAACAGCGCACATACCTCATGCTCTTCATAATGATTAATGGTTTTGATTCAAACTAGATTTTTCCTTTGAATATTTATTATTTCTTTTTTTATACATTTATTTTGGTAACGTTTTACTGATAATATATGTACTCCATACGATTATTATATATGAATACAAGTGTTATTTGTTTTAATTTATATTAAAAATTATTTGTATGCTGGTAAACTAACGTATATGTATACTACTTTGTGTGTTTCGAATTCAAATTTTTTGTTTATATGATATGGTGTTTTTTACAGCTTTTCCTTTAAGAGAATAACAAAATCTTTTTAAATATCGTAATAATACGTATGACGTCATTGACTTTAAAATATACATAATACATATACATAGTTACATATATACTATTTTCTGTGTATCATCAAAGCATAATGCTTCCAGCAACAATAACGTCTAACATAAAGCTTATTGCACAAATTTCTACATTGTATTACACTCGTATTACGATTTAGATTTCTAGTTTTAACGATAGTACTCGTAGTAAAGTTCTACAATGTGTATATAGTAAAGAGTTAGAGCCTAGATTAGATATTAAGTAGATGCCTTTGACGTGTATATGTAAGTGCGGGTGTATTTTTAGTGATTTTGGTTTAAAAATTCATTTGACATATTTTATGGTAATATAGTAATTGTCACAATAATTTTGAGCACAACCATATTGCGTTTTTCTGTTGATGGATTTTCCTTCATAAATTCAGTTCAGTTACTGCTTTATGCATATATAGTTTGTATAGTTTTTCATGTAAATTAAAATTAAGTTTAATTGCAAAATATTTCATTTAAAATAGTCCCTTACCTAATAATCCGCGGTTCTATTCAATATTTACTGATATCCCTTTCATAAATTTGTGTAAAATGAATAGCACATACCTATGTACTCGTATTTAAAATAAAAATCTAAAACAATTATAATTATTGTAATTGTGTTCTTCTATTCGTCGGTTCTTCTCATGCTTAATAAAGACATTAGATTTTCTTCAATTAGGTACAGATCTAAAGCTCTACATAACAAAGATTATATACTCACATCCATATACTCCTACATTTATGTAGTATGGGTACATGCATATGGATATTTAGGTACACTTTCTCGTTAAAGATATGCCATCTATGTAAATGCCATTGGCTATGTAAATGCCAACAATAAGAATCGAATGAAAAATTACTCTTTTGAAGGTTTTATAGATAAGTCTCACCAGAATCTCCTTTGAATTCAATCATCTTTTATAATTCAGGATTATTAATTTAACATAAATTTATTTGCCTTTATTAATTAATTGCAAGCTACTACATTTTGTTTTGTTGTTGTTCTTCAGTTTCGTATTTATAAGAAGTTATAGAAGTTATAACACATTTTGAGGTTAAACATGTCTTTGAGAAGTGCCAGGATTCATTAAAAGGCAAAGCACTAACTTCGTTTTATTTATTTGCAGTTTAAATAAAGTTAGCAAAAGCTTAAGTACGAAATTGTTTATAAGTTTTCTTGTACTTTATAAATATAAGTACATGAGTAAAGTTATAAGATATGGCGATATGCTTTGTAGAAATACATTTAATATTGTAAGATTAGAGTAAAGCTTTTGTTCTATAGAATCATAAAACGGTTCATTTTTTAAATTTAAAAATGTTTAAGTATGAAACACAGTAGTTCGGTTTTCTACTATTCGGTTTGTTTTTACGCTCTAAACGAATACGTTCTAAAATACATACTTTTCATATCATATTTTTTACGTCATATACGATTATCATACGTATGCATATTCGATACGCAGATCCATCTGTAAAGAGTACATAAATACATTTTAACCACAAGTATACTATATATTTAGAGTATGTTTTTACTACTTTGTTATTTTTAAGGAAGATTGTCAGGATAATTTTGTCCTTTGTTAAGTGAAAAGAAGAATTTAGCATTTAGGGTTAATTCTTGAAAATTAGCAACTAACCTCGACAATTTTGAAGATAAAACTATCTTAATTCAATACGTATCTTAATTCGTACGGTTGTACTAATAATTCGCACAGAAAATTACTATTCTTAGCATTTTATAACGTTATACAGCCTTGATAGCTATTGATTTCTGTATAAAGAAGCTGTACTTTACATTCTTCGTATTGAAACTTGACCGCGTTTTTGTTTGTTTTGAAACCATTTCACAGTAACTTCTTCAGCAGCTTCCTCTTCAGTTTTCCTGCAATATTTATGAGTTATGGAGTGAGAATATAGGGACTAAGATGGCGTCAATGGCGCAGAGTTGGCGAGTGTTAGTACCCAAAAAAGGTACTCTTTACCACTGACAATCGTTAGTCGAGAACGAAAAAAGTCGAAAAAGCCTGGCTGGCCTCGAAAGCAAATTCGACAAGGGATGACGGAAATTTGTTCCAAAACACATCATCATCCAACCCTTTCGGAAACTGTACTGAACTGTAAGTCCCATTCGTAAGATTTGTTGGCGATTGGCCCAATAAAAGTTGTTTTTTTGACAATAACTTATTTTAACTTGTACGAAGAGCAGAATTACTAACATACTAGTTACTTTGGACTAACGAGAAATTTGTTAAAAGTAATAATGATTAAAAATTTCTCGCGTAAAATTATGTCTAATTTCTCCAATTCTTCATTTTAAATAACAAATGGCACAATAGCAAATAACACAGCTGCTGATATCTAATCCACCACGTAATGGACAAACCAGTAATGAACACCACCGGGTGTACTCGTATGGGTGATATCCGGGCAGAAGTAGTGGTGGCACCTCTTGAAAGGCCAAACAAATTTTTTTTGCGTTGTTTATATGCTAAGTTTACTTGCGTGTAACCTGGGGAGACCTGATCCCTCCTGCCCCACTAGCTTCGTTCCTGGGACACACGTTATATTTATAATGGTGCGGAATTGTAATATTCTTAATATACGGCAAAGAGGATCGAAGAAGATTGACAGGTGATTATTTCTAGAAATAGTATATAGTTTTAGTACTTATAAGAGATTATTTTATTAATTATTTTTTTTGATATGTTGCACTTTCTGTTAAAATAAGCGTCATTTACGCCTTATTGTAATATTTCTCATATTATTTCCGTCTTGCTCAATTACATGTGAATAATTTTTTTAAATTACCGGTACTCCTCACTTTGCGACCACTCGCGCACTACCGACAGCTTGACTGTCGGTCAGTGGCGAAAGGTTATATATATGTATGTGCACTGAGCGTACTACATATATAGTCAGTTGATTTTATGAATAAATTTTAAGCTTGTTGCATAATATTAATAATTTTACAACCGGTCTTTATATTTACGGTGCAAATCCTCGCGTATCAAACAATTCGCTTAACGACATAGTCGCCAGAACGCAACTTGTTCGTAAAGTGAGAAGTTTCTGTACATGAGCCGGGATTATTAAAAGAATTTTTGTTTTTGAACAGGATTGTCTATTTTATAACGTATCGTAGCTCAAATTCTTTTTTCAAATTCTTATCATTTACAACCGTTACTCGAGACTGTTATTTTAAGGTAGGAAACGAAACATTTTGGAAAGTAAAAGACGTGTAGTCAAAAGGTAAACAAGAAAGGAATATAAAATAAAATATATTTAAAGTAATCAACAGAGAGCAATAAGAGTTTTGTCGGTGAGTGCGGGGATAGCCGGCTAACAAGACAGAGAGATCTCTTTAATTTACAAGGCGACTTCTACGTCCAAGTCGGTGTTTCCTGGAAATCGGGCTCTCTGAGTTCACAACAGAGATTTTTTTAGGCCGACAGAAGCGACGATTTCGTTTTTCTGTATTCGTGTAGAGGTTTCGGCATTAGTGGAACTGGTTCAAGGTTTAATTTTTGCAGGAAGTAGAAGAGTTACCGAAAGGCCAGCCAATCGATTTCCGCAAAGCTGAAGAGTTGATAAATTATCGATTGAAGCTTATATTCGTATCAACAGAAAAATGTAACGATTCATAGGTTCTTATAAATGTGGATGGATATACGTATGCATGTATACTGAATAATAAATATACATATACATATAATTATAAACGTATAATTGTAATTTATTTCCTTGTGTAAGTTTTTATAAAGCTCCGAGTGCTGCTTTTACAATATTATTTTATTCTGTAACTATTGTTGGTTTAGGTTTTGAAAATCTCAATTTGTTTTCTGTTGCATTTTGAGATTTTATTATTTCATAAATTGAAAGTGCCTTTTAATTCACTGGATTAGTTTTAGCAATAATAAACATTTTTTTATTCATGCTAATCGAGTTTTCGTTAGATTTCTTTCATTGTTCTGTTTCATTGTTTAAGAGTAGGTAATACGATAGTAGTACATTTTCCATTTTTGGTTGACAACAAAATAGTTATTTATCAGTGCTTTCGATTAAATAGAGTAATTTTTCCCATCACAATACAATTATTCTAAATTATTTCAAATTTCTTATCTGTTATATTACTAAAATGCGTGATTACTATCATCACCATTAATGACAATTGTTATCATCAGAATTTACATTGGGGTCTTCTTCAACCAGTTACACAAGATACAACTTCTCTCTGCATCATCTTCATGTGTAAACGAAATCCGTGCGACATTAATTTGAAAAAAATTCTGCCATCATCATCATATGTACCGAAAAGTCGTTTGAAGGTTTCTCAAAAAATTTTTAATAAATCCAAATACGCTTCGTTGTTCTTATTTAGTTCGTGGATCGCGTTGTGTATTTGAGGTTCCATAATTTCACAACAGTCGCTTGAATTTCGGTTTAATAGAATACGAAGATTCGTTCTATTCAATAGTTTTTTACTTGTTGTTTTTGTTATTGTGTTGAGCGTGCTCGGTCAAGGAGAATTCTCCGAATCGGAGCCGCCAAAGGAATGCATCGGAAAGAGCGGATACCAGCCGCCAATATGTTGAGCCAGATTAATTTTATCCAAATTGACTTCGGTGCCGCCTAGTCCCTGATTGTGTTCGAAACCAACACAGCGCTGCCATACCATAATAATTATATTGCGCCCAAAAACATCAGCACTCTGAAAACAGACATAAAAATTCAAATTACAATAAAAAAGAAAAAGTTAAAAGACACCATCTAATGAAGGCATGCATACAGACATGCTCGAGGATTTGTACTTTAATTACCAAGATCTTTAGGGAATCAGGATATACGGAATTTTTCTTTTTCTTTTTATAAAATCGAAGACGAGCCAAAACACGTTTAAACAAAATAGCTGTCAAAAATTAATTGAACATGAGTACCAACATAACGCCACAAAAAATTCAAAATCAAATATATATGTACCCCACGAAAATTCAAAACTTACAAAACAATACTTTTTGAACAGACCTCGTATACATATCGTATATGTCATTTTAGTAGCCGAACCACCCTGAAGAATATCCTAAGAATCTTATTTTAGAAAGAACTGACAGATTTCAAAGTCTTGACAACTTCGTTTGGCTTGAATGCCGTGTTGGAGTATGAAAAGTGGTCACTCTTTAATCCTGTTATAAAAAAGACAGGCCTTATACTCTTTTTACGGTATAAAAATTAATTTCGAGCATGCCGAGGGAATAAAGCCTTATATAGTAGATTTTTAATCTTTTGTTTGTAGCGTGTCATGAAAGGAGGCATTTATAAGATTAAGAAGATAGATATTTTGTATTTTAGAGAAAAACCGTATTTTGCGAAAATTGCTTGGCTGTCATATAATATAGAGAGGAGGGTTTTTTTATGTGTCAAAGTCTACCGCCTCTTTGTGACCTTACAGGTGGACACCACAAACACATTGTACGAAAGTCTGAAATTACCTGTATATACGATATTTTTAATATTGTAAAAGAAAATGCAATAAAAAACACATCATCCAGAATACATTCCTACACGCACGCACACACACACACACACACACGAATTGTATGAAAAGAGCAGCTAAAATTTATGTATTCTCTCTCACCTGGTATTTAATGGTTTGTTTGTAGATTGGTTCTGCCGCATGGCGTACGACGCGTGTTTTTTTCTTGTGACGCAGACGGTCGCCATCTTTGATGTAGCATTTTACGTAAGTGTCCGGTGGCGTCTCACAGTCCACGGGCACAATGTTGCGGGCGCAAATTAACTGGTCGGTTGATGTTCGTAGCCATACACAGTCGAAATGGCCATAAAAACAAAACGAAAAAAAAAAAAAATAAAGAAATGTACATAAAGAATGCATGGAGGAAGATAAGTGCAGAAGACAAAAAACTAATTTCAGAAACATGATCCGGTAAACGACGAACAGTGGATTAGCTCGACCGGGCTTGGGTACAATGGTACCCATATTTAAGTACTTAACACAAATTTAATTAAAACGAAATTCTAATTGCGTTTGCTTCCATTCTTATAAAATAGACTATTTTAGAATCTATCAATTTATCACACTCACCTCCACTTCTACAGTACCCTTGATCTTCAGGAAACCCATTTTTAACTCCCCGTATCGAACCGTGGTCAGGCGATAGCCTTTCGGGTGTATTTGACCAGGGCCCAATTTGTAACCGCTTTCTGCTACTGCTGCTGTACCGCCAGCAGAAGAGGTCAACGAGAGCATAGACTTGGCGTTGTCACTGCCGCAGTTACCGAGTACAGAAGAGGCATGGCTGGAAGTGTTATTCTTACGCGTTGGCGAAGCACTGCAGCTACCGGCGAATATACTAGCTTTGCGTCGTAGACCTGCCGTTGCGGTGGTTATAGACGCCTCATTGGTGCTTAAATTAAGCATGCTTTTACGTGAAGTTGCTATCATACCCTCGGATACACCGCTAACCTTCAGATTGGTTGTGCTGCCCTTACGTTGCTGCTGTTGCTGATTTGAAGTATTCTCGATATGGACCGCCCTGGGATCGAACAAGGCTGGAGCAAGATTCGATGCAGATGCGGCCTGTTTCAAAGCGGCGAGTGCCTGTTTAGCTGTTTGCGGAGGTACGATGCCGCTTGAGCCCTTCCATCGCGGTCCGAAACGCTTACTTTCGTCATCAGATGGCGGGCTGGTCGCACTGTTGCCTACACCGGCAGGCAGATGTTGTGGCGTCAAGTCAAGAATGGAGCTCTTGCGACTACTCGAACCGCTCGGTGGACCAACGCGACTAGCGCCTACATGTGTGGAGCAGCGGATGGAAAAGAGAGAGATGAAAACGACGCTCTTTTATAATAAAAATACTTGTCATTCATTAAATTCAATAACGGAAACATCAATTCACGCAAAATACAATAATCGAAAGAGGAAATTTGTGTTTTCTACGTGCCAAAAGACATCCATTCCGAGAATAGTATCTAATAAAAATGAATAAATAATAGAAATGTGTGAGAACTCTCGCACGGTATTAATACTGAAATAAGAAATAAACCAAAACAATAAGGAGAAAAAACCCAAATTAATGGTAATTTTCTGTAGTTTCTAAAGGAAAGTGATGCCCTACATCGGAGAAAGAAAGCAGTTATTCGTCAAATTGTTAGCTCGTTTATGAACTTCTTAGTTACAAGATTAAAACTTACTGGAAAATACCCAAAATGAACATATTTGAACTACAATTAGACTTACCATCTTTCTATCTTTTCAACAATCAAAACACTAACACAACAATCAAAGAAAAGGAGGAAAAGCATTAAATTAATCCAATAATATTTAATTTATCCCATTGAAGGGAAATAAGGCAACGTCAAGCTTCGAAAAGTGTGGTTGAAGAATTGAGTATGCTCCCATTAATTTCGAGAACTGCCAAAGAATTAAGCAGACACTAAAAGCTGACGCTGAAGAAAGAGCTTTGTTGAGAACGGTGCTAGGGAGAGAGGCAGATATATCAAATAAGAAGCCTTTGTTCGAAGCTTTTAAACGATATGAGGAAAATCGGTTTCAGTTTTCATCTGAAACTTTATTACCTCTTAAGATTTGTCTTTAAATGCGTCAACATAGTTTAACCGAACAAACTTATTTGTGTTAAAATTTATAAAAATCAGTCATCAGTTAATCAGTTTCATCAGTTTTGTAAATCAATAATATGTCAATCTTAATACTTCAACATCATTGATGTTTCACCGACCTTCAAGTGGCAGAATATAATCGTATCGCATGAAACGTAAGCTTCTCCCAAATCTTTCTTCGCACAAATCGATATTCTTCGTCAAATTATAAAATCAAAGACAAGGGAGATTTTATTAATTGACGTTTTTAAACTAAATTTATTAATTTCATTTCTCAAGCTGTCAGTTATTTCGATTCTTCTGTAGTTAGTGGCTAAGTTTTCGCGGTTAGTGTGGTTTGTCATATCATAAGGCTGAACAAAATATTAACGAAAAGAGAAGGTATGTCATCATACTTAGTATGCCATAATACTTAGTATGTCATCATACTTAGTATGTCATTTATGTTCCCAAGAAAGGTTCCGTAAGAACTGACTTCTCTCGAATTCTGACTAAAAAAGACGTAATGCGCGAAACGCTCGAGTACTACTTTATAGGTATGATTTCTTTTCAAGTGTCATTATTAACCCAAAATGTCCTTACGGACTGGTCGAAAATGAATGAAATTAAAGGTTCCATAAAGACCGAATTTCCAGCAACATGTTACCAGAAATGAGATGGTAAGACCACCCGTTTTCCACCTCCTTCACCCTTTTTTCAGCAATTTTCTGAAAAGTCTTTTGGTTGGGTCGAGGCAAGAAAATTGTATGGGAGGGGACCCACTCTCCTCTTCCTCCCCCGTTTAGTCGTAAGGGAGAGATTATCGAAAAAAATTACATAAAATGGTAAAAACACTTCTCACATGCTTTTGAATTTTAGTCAATAGGTCGAATAGTTATTGAGAAAATGATTTTTTTTTTTTTTTTACTGTGACCACTGCTGAGAGTGGAATTTTATTGGCCAGTTGAAGAAACTATAAGGCCAGAAAATAAATTTTAAAGATGAAATTTTGATGAAAAAATGTCATAAAAACTGTTGACTGGAATTTTTGCACAAAATTACGTAAATAAGTACAATTTTTTTTAAAAGTAAACTATATACATATATAGCGAAACTATATTCTTATGCAAGCATTTTAGAAACGTATCAAACAGAACCAAACGGGAAGCAACTTTTCGCAACTTAAAAGAACTCAACAATCTTACCATATCGTTCAGTAATAATACATTCTTTGGTTTTCAATCTTTTACATTCGTGAGTGTGAGCTATTTAGTGTTTTAGTTTGGGCTATTTACAAGATGTTTTTAATGAATGTTTTCCATTAACTTTTTTGACATATTTTAATTTTTTTTTTTTTTTTATGTAACTGTAAGTATGTATGTATTAGGCTTTTTATTGAAGTATAGGCCATGCAGTTGCTGTTGTACAATATTTTGAAAAATAATGACATCTGTTAAAAAGTCAACAATTTCTAAAATTTAAAATTTTAGTTTAATATTAAGTAAATGTTATTGTTTAAAAATTTCTTTTTTAATATTTTTTTAATTTGATTTGTCAGTATTTACTAAGAAAAAGTCTTATTTATCGTCTTTATTATTTTAATTTCTTTAATTTTTCTATTTAATTTTTTTTTAAATTTTTTTAAATTTTTTTTAATTTTCTATTTTTTTTATATTTTTATTTTTTTTATTTTAATTTTTTTTTTATTTATTTTTTTTTTTTTCAATTTATTGGTTGCTTTAGTGCTTTTCTTTTTTGTTTAATATCATTTGGTTGTTGTCCAAGAGTAGGAATTGTCGAAGCTTTGATTTTGCGATATTGACACTGAAGCTATAGATAAAGAAGTCGAAAAAAATAGGTATAGAATATAGAGTGTGTGAAGGAAATCTTGTAATGAAGTGTGCGGTAGTTGTGTGAGCAGAGAAGAAGATGCGAAAGTTAAAAAAAAGAAAGAGAGAGAGAGAATGAGTGAAAGCAATTGAAACGTGTTTAAAATTGAAAAAATTGACAAAAAGTGGAAAAGGCTTTTAGTTTTTTCCCTAACCCAATATTTTAGTGCTTTCAAGTTACTTGGAGAGCTTTTTGTAAGATGGTTGAAGTATTTAAGTGAGATCCTAATCTGACGCTAAAAACCCATTATTTGTTTAGATCTACTTTAAGAAGAGATAATGAAAGACTATGAAATGAAGATATTTTTATAAAATATCGGTTCCGCTTTCGAAGAGCTTTATATCATAGATACATTGCGAGCTTTATAGTTTCGACATGATCCTAAAAAGGCCCACCGAATCGTTTACATTCGAACCATTAAACAGACTTCGCCGCAATATGACAACCTCACTCTCCAAGACTTAAAGGCTCTCTCTTTCTTCCGCCACCGCAGCCCAGAACGTTACTCCAACTTACGTCTTGAACCTGCGCGACTTTTGTACTGGTCCGTACCCAGACTCATGGCGCGTCCCAGTTCGCCGCGTACTGCTTTCAATGATTTTAAAATCTCATCAGGATCTCGTCGAGCTACAGAAGATCGACGTCTTCCTACGAAATAGGTTGATGGTGGCGGCATCATATCATCTTCACGATTCTTATCTGCATCCTGAAAGGATGACCGTCTGGAGCCCGGCAGCGAACGTGAAAAATCCTTGCCCAGCTGATAGACTTCCACCTCTATTGTTTCGGATTGTGACGAACCGCGTCGGGATCCCGCTATCCAGGCATGATCGGGATGCAGCAGTGAAGTGCCATCCCCTATCGAGTCCACGTCGTCGGATATTGAGCGTTGCATGTTGTAGTCCCGACGTAGGAGGCGTGTAACATCACCTACAGGTGCGCCAGTCGCAAGCGAACCACGAGGCGACACGCTCGGCGACTTCGAGATGCTTATACCACGTTGGCCTTTCGGATCCTCCAGGCGACACCAGATGGCACGGTCGTCGAGAAAGACCTGTTGCAGCTCGATGTTGCACTCGCCAAGGAAAATCGATTCGGTGTGCGGCACCAAGTCCCACAATTGAACATCAATATAACGTTCCATAAGATTGTCGGCCTTGACGTGCGAGAATGTCAAGGTGGCATTCCAGATAGGGTTCTGTGTTGGTCGGCTGACCTCGGTCTGTTGCACGGAGCCATCACCGCTGAAATGAAAAATGAGATAAGAAATCAGTTAGTCTAATTCGTGGAGAGTCAGTTCAGTTGGCTACTGCTGGGAATAAGACATTGACTAATGGCTACGGCTGTACCTACTAACCATTTTGGTAGAATGCGGACTTTGGCATAGGCCTCCGGAAGGCAACCGTGGCCGTAGGCCTCATCTCGTAGCGCTAAGTCGTCGGCGGCCATAAGAGAAACCACCAGTTCCTGGCGTTCGGCATGGTACCACACCTGGATTTGGACTCTGCCACTAACCAGTTTTTCGCGAGCGATTTGCTCCTGCGTGAAAAAATGGGTGTTGGGGTTTAAATTTTAACCGGCACAAAGAGAAAGAGACAGAGTTAGTAACAAGAATAATAATTTTTTAAACAAGTTCGTATTCGATATTACTTCGTCTCAGTTTTGCATACAAAATGACTATCTGTTTACGTGGTATGTATGTATGTATATATTGTAGGTATGTATGACCTCGATAATTGTGTGATTCTTTGTATTATGCTTTTGAAATCAGTGAAAATAAAAGAAAATTTGCAACAAAAATTTAAATTAATTATATTGTAGAATAGTACTAAAAACAATACTGTACAATTACGTATACGACAATACGAATTCAAAATATTACAATAAAATTGCCTTCTCGTTTCGAAAGGAAAACGTAAAAGAGACAAATAATATGGCATTCAAGGGGAAAAAAGTTATTGAATTGAGGAGAAGAAGGAGAGTATTTAAGTACGTAACACTGGTTGCAGCAGGATGGTATCGTAGCATATGCCACCTTTCACCATTGACAATCCATCGCCTGCTTAGAAAACCTTCTTAAGGTTGCTGCTGGTGGTTGGTTCAATCTATATATAGTACACCTACGAGCCATGCATAGTAACAGCTTCTCGGTCCTCCCCAATCAACCAACGAAGCCGGTCGAACGCCTGACTTTACAAACAACCCGGCATGAGAACCGTTGCCAACACACACTCTTTCTCGGCGGCAGGCAGTATAATTCATCGTCTTTACCCTTCGGTGGTTCAAAGTTTGCCTTGATGTTATGTATAAACACTCGCTGAGAATATCAATGAATGGCAACAGTTGTGCCATGAAACGTGTTATTTTTAGCACAGATAAAGGATACTATTGTGGGATTGCTGTCATGCTCCGTTCATAGATAGACAAGTTGGCAGTTGGAAGGAAGGACGGAAGGAAGGAGGATACCTGAAAGGAATAACCTGCCAAAGCTGATTGCCGAGTCGTGGAATAGTTTTCAAGAGTTATTTGTACTTGTTATTGGTTCCAAAGACATCTTACTCCATCAACGGGTAAGCCTTATGCCTGGGCCACGAAACTCAAAGCTCATAGCAAACTCGCTCTGTGCTGCAAGAGTCAGCTGTCGAGCGACTGAAACAAATGTATGTACATATGTGCTGAACCTTTTTACGCTTATAAAAGACGCTGGTAGCGTCTGGCTCTGCATCACCTCCTTCTATTGAGCCCTGTCCGTTCCTCTGTCGGCTGTCTTTGAAAATCATGAGTACGGATAAAACGAATAGAGATATCGGCATGAAATTGGCCACGAAAATGGGAAAAATCGGACCAGTACCACGCCTACTTTTGGTAGTAAAATAAAGAAATCATCCGTTTTTAGAGCTACATAAATGTCTAAGTTAGCAGGAAAGATCGAAATCGGAAATATTATTCCTGTAATTACCGTCGCAAACAAAGTTACCTACCTCTAAAAATATAGACTGTGGTCAACCCATTAGGAAAGGAAATCACAAATTACAGCAGAACGAATTCAAAAAGGAATTGAAAAATTGCATTCCACATTCCACAACGATTTATAGTTTATAGAAAATGCATTCCACGAACAAAATTTATATTCATTGCACTTTATCAAAATATACAGACAATTTCGATTAATAATATAAGGAAATAAAATAAAATTTTTGAAAGTGGTTATCATTTCGAAGAAGTGGAAAGAGAAGTTATCTGCCTATAGATAAAAAGTGTTGTTTCAAGCTGAATTTCTAGTATATTTAATCGAATATTTTTATTAAGCTTAACGTTCACAGATTTTTCCTCTAATTCGCAAAATTTTATTTGGTTTTGAAAAGGATCATTGAAAGTACACACCATCCACTGATAGGAACTGTGAAAAGATCATTGGCCTGTATTGGGGCATTTTCTTTGGTGGCGTTTACACGAGTATGATAGATATTATGGGATTGTCTGGCAACAATGTGAAAGCTGATGTGAGCTTCTTAAGATCCCTGAAAGTCGAAGTGCCTTTCTAGTCTGGTCTATCGGGACTTCCACTAGAATCTATCCTAACCTAGCAATCTTTTGTACTCTAAATTATCGAATATTATGCACAGGCCATTAAGGTTACAACTTCGTGTGGGACCGTTGTACCGTACCTACCAATTTGTATGTTCGACACTAACACCAGAGATAACGAGATAGGAAACTGCTTAGAGACCCATCGTATATGTCAAAAAAAAACGAAATTTGGTAGTTAGGTGAAACACGTATAGTGTATGTGTCGTGTATATGTAGTTCACCACAAGACGTCACGTTTATATGACATTTCTTTTGTTTATTATTTTAACAGATGAAAAATGTTTAGCTTGTGAAAATTGTTTAGCTATTTCGCAAAGAAATTAGTGTTTTTAGTAAATTTTAATGAAGTTAAATCATGCACTGGACCTCGGAAGTAGCACTTGCCGGGGCTGTATACGAACGGCTTGCCATTTTGGAGCAGGATGATTGGCCTGCAACGGCAGGCATGGACATTTCAGTGCAGGGAATTTTGTTGCGAGCTCTGGTATTTTTCTCCGGCCAATCGGAGTTGATGGGTCATGTTTTGAGTGGTACCGCATCGGATCCGATATCAGCATATCAAGGCACCACCTTGTCGCACAATCATGAACACTATGTGATACTATCGTCGGGAGCCACGTTCTTAATGCAATTGCTCGGGGCTCAGTCAATCGATTTGAATGGAAGTGGAATGGAAATGGAAATGAACTTAGCATTTGGAATCGCAACGCAAATGCAGAAATTAAGAAAAGGTACTTTAATTAATGATTAAATTATTATTTAAGTGTTTTATGTGATGTTTTTGTATTTTTTTCTAGTACGGGCGTTGCTGTACTTGGCCACACGGTTGCTCGATTTACTCACGCACAAATCCGCCG
This sequence comes from Conops quadrifasciatus, assembly GCA_949752815.1. Lineage (NCBI taxonomy): Eukaryota > Metazoa > Arthropoda > Insecta > Diptera > Conopidae > Conops > Conops quadrifasciatus. Next base: position 20,251,449 of record OX457079.1, read on the forward strand.
GATTTACTTTAGCTTTAAATCAAAAGAACAATGAAATGTATTATATATATGTATTATATAATGTATATAATAATATGTAACATATTATTTTTATAATTCAGACTGTATATTTAAATGTTACTACATAATATTGTAGGAAAAATTATTCATCTAATAACTTAAATGTTATGTATCGGATAAACACTTAATGTGGTTGTATGCATAAATAAATAAATACATGAAAGAACTTAAATTCTTATTATTTAAAAGCAATTCTTTTTTACCCTACACCCGAAAGGATGAGGGATAGATTCACTTTGTGCTTCCGTTTGTATCGCATTAAAGGAGGCGTCTGCCTGTAAGTCTGTCAGTCCGTCCGTCTGTAGAAATCACGATTAAGGGAGAACTAATAGAGCTGTGAAATTTGGGACGAATATACTTGGTCATAATAGGCTGTTTGGTATTAAATACAATACCAACATGGTTGTTTGGAACACATATGCAATCTTGCGTCCAGAAGATTTATAACTTCAAAACCATGTTCGTTATTGAACTTTTGAAATTTCGCTAGAATGTTTAGCTATTGCAGCAAAGATAAAAGGAAAGAAAGTTACTCATAACTACTGAAAATAAAGAATACACCTAAACAAACAAATGGCAAAATTCTGTACATTTAGTTAACATTATTTGTATCGTTAAATACGATATCCATGAATAAAATAGAAGATTTCATCTAAAATTTATTCATTTCGTCAATTGTGGTGAAAAAATCAATGATATTATAAAGCAGCGTTACATTTTACGTTAACAAAAGAAAATTCAGAAAGTACAAAAAAGGTAAAAGTACTTTTTGTAGTACTCGGTGTAAAGAACACAATAATTTTCTGTTCTAGGAAGTAATTTGTACTCCGCGAAGCAAGAATAAACGTTTTGTTAACAGTTCAAGCACATTTATGCACTAATGTATTTGCTTATTAAGAAAAAAATCAAATTTATTTGATATTGTAGCATACCGACAACACTGCTTTGGTACCAGAATTCATAAGAGGCGCAAAAATAGATGCGTTCTATACAAACGGGCAACACTAGTATCGGCAAATTCAATGGCGAGGTGAACTAAAATATGAGGGTATACCAACGCCATTTCATGTCTGCTCTTTTATTTTAATTGGATAATCAATTTAATTTTACAATGGTTTATTTTGCTTGAATTGTTCATAGAATAGGTCATACAGTTTCTGGTATAAAATAGTGGCGGATTTGATCGTATGAAATAATTTACATTAGATTTTTTGTTGTTAATCTGCACTTGCAATGATTTTTAAACTTAAAATACTTTTCCCAAATAGGTTATAATTAAGAAATAAACTATTAAAAACTAAAATGGATATTAAATAGACTAAATATTGGCATAAATAAATAATTACAAATTGATGTCTTCGAATTCATTACTTATATGAAAAATTAACTAAGTTGCTATCTCAATACAAACGATTTGACTTAAAAATCTGAATTGTCATTGGGGTCTCAAAGCAGAACCCTCTCCGTCCCGATCACTCTTCATCGGGGGTCTGATGTTACCCCTCTCAATCCCGAACACACTTCATCGGGGGTCTGATGTTAACCCCTCTCCCGTGAACGTGCCATCGACAACAGGGGTGGTGACTATGATTTTCCTATACGAAAAACCCCGTTCCCTTTCCTTGACACTCTTCATCGGGGGTCTGATGTTTGATTTTCTAAGAAGCATTTTTAGGTTTTTCACAAACACTACTTTATGCCAGAGTTGCATTTCTTAGCATTTTTCAGCAGTTTCCTATCTCGTTATCTCTGACTAACACTACAATTTTTCAAGCGAAAATCTTGTAAAAATTGAACGAGAATGAAAACATTTTGAACTTCATGCGATTGTTGATACAACTTACCACTACCCACCACTGACAAAAAACAATTTCGCGGGTGAGTCATTTAAGTTGTACAACAAATTGCAACGTTATTGGCCTGCATTATGGCTCCGGCCCATAGAGTTCGTCAGACTTCGACTTAAGACTTCAACTTCAACGTCAACGTATTGCTATGGCTAAATGAAAACTTCGACTTCATTCAATTAACTGTACTAAAATGTAAACAAACAGCTGTCAAATGGGCTGACGCAGTCAAAAAGTTAAAAGTTCAGCAACTTTCGACTTCGACTTTGACGGCTGCGTTGCTGCGTTGCATTGAACTCGATTTGACAGTTCAGTATGTTTAGTTTGACAGTTTAGAATGTCGAGCTTTGACGGACGACCTTAAAAATATTCACCATACTTGAGATGAAATTCAACTTGAATAAAAGAACATTTTGGTATATTTTATATGAAGTATGTAACATATTTTCATACATATACGAATATCATATCTGTACATACAAGTTGAGTATGTGTACATACACTAATGCTTACTGTATGCTGTATTTTATACACGTGAATGATTGAATGAATGAATGGGTTAATGCAATGCAATTGTAAACTTATTATTAACTAATTTTTAGCAGTTTTTTGTAGTTGTTGAATTTAATCGATATAATTTTGAATTATCAACTAATTAATTCTGTTTTGTAATTACAATAATGGAGCGTTTTTTTTACAACAAAACTTAGTATTTATTTATGCAGTGACAGTGTTAAAGAGCAAATTCATAGGAATGTGAGAGTAGGGCAGGCTGATTTGATAAACTTAATTGCAATCATAAAATTTTTTACAACAACAACAACAACATCGACAACAACTATTTCATTACATTAGACTATATCATGGTATGATATAATACAGTGCCATACAAAATGCAATTAGTCTTGAAATCAATAAATATATTCGTACGCAATCATGTCTTTCATAGCAAAGCTCGTGCCAGCTGGGTTTTTTTTTAATTCTTTATTTTTTCAATTCAATTATTATGATAATTACATATATGTATAATTAAATAACTATATTTTCAAGAAACCATTAGTAAAACAGAAATAAATTAAGTATGTAAGTAAGTTTTGTAAAATTGCAAAAAAGTCTAATATAGTCTAAAAACTGTTGCAAAAAATACTACTCGTAAAGGAAGGAGAAACACTAAAGTAAAGAGAAACAGAATCATTTTAATAGAGACGCAAAGCTATTGGAGAAAACTTTGACGAGAACTAACTAAGGCCTCACGCAGACTAAAGAGCTTAGCGCTGCTTAGCACAGCGAAGCACACATTATCCTATGAAAAATTCTACGCTACGCTATGTTAGCAGTATACGCAGTATCAAACAAACAATAAAATTGGAAAAGTATTACGCTGCGCTACGCTCTTAGTCTGCGCTAGGCCTAGGGCTAAGATTAAGTACTCACTGAATGCATTTTAGCTATAACGCTAACTGTAAGCATATTCTTAATTGACGGAGAAATTTTTTTTGGGTGGCAATCTGTTTATTTTTAACTACTAATCTAAAGATTACAGTTTTTTTCTACCAGAACGAAAGAAATAAAAGAGAACATATTTTCCAGAAGTTAATTTTGAATGAGAAATTCATCAAAAAAGGCATAGTTAATGATTATGTATTTCAGTTTCTGATAATACTAAGAATAAAAACTTAATAAAAAAACCATAAAAACGAAATTATTAACGTTAAGGTGAACGTTTTTTTTAAACAAAAGAGCATCAATTTAATCAAACTTTTTAAATTATTCCAATTAATTTCGATGTAATTATCACTTTTCACAATTCAACCAGAAGATGAACGTAATTATAAGGTACAATAATTAAATTAAAAGCAATTTTCATAAGCGACCTTCCGTATTAATTAATGAAATAAATTAAATTTTCCACAAATATATTTATGCATACTCGTAGAAATGAAATATTTATGTGTCTCTTTGAATATATGCACACCAGTTTATGTTTTTATTAATTTCAGAACCATATTAAGAAGAGTAGATTTGGTTTTCAAAAACAGAAACAGAAATTAAGTGTTTTCTTTATTTTTTAATTTTTTTTTAAAGTCGGTCTTAAGTCGTTTTTTTGATTCCTTCTAGCGCCTAAACGGGTGAAAAGTGACTCCTCACCCATACTTCTTTTCTTGTCGCGACTCAACCTACACGCCCTATCTTTTGATGCATCTTATGCGGTATCAAATCTTATATCGGCATCTTATATCGGTAAAGTACGAATATAGCGAAAATAGCATTCTAACAATAACTGAATTTATCATACACAAAGGGAATCGATAAGGGTTTGGCCCTATCGGGGCCAGGGTTCACTGACCCTATTTGGTGCTCTGGTGAAGGTGAATGCAATTATAATAATAAATGGTCGCAGGAAATACCAGTATTTCATTGACGTATCTGAGTAAAAGGTAAAGGATTAACGTGATTTAATTAGCGTCTGCTTGATCTGCACAATGGAAAAATAATTCAATAAAATTATAAAGAAAGAAATTTTCACAGCCCAAAAATTGGTAGCATTGTTGCTATAGCTCAAAATGTGATCGAAGATCCAGGATTACCGTGAAGTTCGAAAAAAATATATACATATACAAGTCTTTATTTTACCTTAATACTGACAATTAAAAAAGTCAGTACTTGCTGGATAATTATATAGGACATAATGACAGTAAACGTATGACAGTTGAAGCGTTCAAATAAAGTAATCACAAGAAGATAATCTTTTAGCAATTTTTAATATACTATATACGATTTTAATTATTTACATCGCATTTATTATGAATCGCACATATTATTTATCTAGATATATATACATATACGTATAATATCAATATGTTCTGCTTTTAGGTATTTTTGTGTATTTTACAAGATAAACGAAACAACTTAAGCTCGAAAAGTATAGACAGAATCGATATCATATACGAAATTATATACGAGAAAGACAGCTTAAAGCATTTAAAGAAATAAAAAATTAAACAAATTTAAACATAAATCATATCATATATAGAATAACAAAAACAAAAAAAAAAATATCGACCCTGCTGAAATAAAATTTAATAAAGCGTAATATTCTTTAAAAAATACCTTTTTTTTCAAAAATACATACATATCTATATAGAATATAGTGGAGGTAGAAATAGTAGATTTACGTCATACAACGACGTATCGAGGTGACATCATAATTTGCTGACAATGTTCATGGAACAAGTCGTTTTGAATCTAAAGAGAGTCCAATACATTATGTCGTTTTGTTATGTAGTGTACAATATTGTTGAAGTGTAAAGTTTAGTTTTACCATGTGTTTTATTTGAGGCGTTTACACTCTTTCCAGCATTGCCAATAATTAATTGAGAAGCTTCTCGTCGGGCGCCTGGTAAGTTTTCGGAGAGATTTTGTATACGCATATCAATTCGCTCAATTCGCTCGAAAAATAGACAATTAATAGGGAAATAAGAGAAAAATATTTTTTTAAATAAATTGTGTTTTTGCTTGCCTTTTTTTTGTGCATTAAAATGTACATTTTATTTAAAACCTTTTTCTTTTATTTCATATAAATATTTCATTATATGTATGTATATTATATATAGACAATACATATTTATATATATATATAAACAATTATGTAGGTACAGTATACTCGTAGTATAATTCAATATGAGTTTAAGTGAATATATGTATGTACATTATACACTATACAGCTTGTACTTCAGGTTTTTTTGAAGAGGATAATTTACTTTATAATTCGGTTTAAGCTATTTCACATGAGTTTTTCTAACATTTTTGCAAGGAATTTCATTATACAATTTTTTAATATAATCTTCTACGATTTAATTGTTTAATTTCTTTACAAAGAATACTACTTTTCTATCAGTTAATTTATTCGTGATACAAACAAAAAATTACTATATACAATACATATTTTTAATAATATATTATTTTTATTCTATATATGTATTACTTTAGGACTTTCATATTTTGGGATTTGAATCTGACTGAATGAATAATAAAATTAATATTCATACGTATTATAGGTAGAAAAAAAAAAATTAAAATCTAACATGAAAATTTAAATTAGTTTAAAAGTAAACAGTTTTCTTTTTTGCCCAACTGACATGAGTTGCTATTCTTGTATAATTTTTTGTTATTATTTAAGGTTGTAATTATTTCAAGGTGCTATTTTGAGGATTTTTTTTTACCCAGCTTAAATTGACTAAATAATTAAATAAGTTGTTAATATCATATTAACAGTAGTAAATACTCGTTTTAGTGATAACAAACTGTTGACTAATGCATAGCAATAACATTGGCGTATGCTCATATTCCATCAACACCTACTTTTTCAGTATATTTTTTAAAAATCATAGTGTAACTCCTCTTTTAATTATGAATTCCTAACTTTTTTATATAGCTACAATATTCCAAGATCCAAGTAATCATAATTAGTTTGGCATGCATTTTTTTAACACTGATACGATATATAATTTATATATATACGTATGTCAATGTCTATACTAGATTATTAAACTGTACCTTTATTAATCTACCCTTTAGGCAAATATAATAGAGTACTATACTCTATATATATAGTGTATATACTCTATATAATAGTGTTTATACTCTATATACAATGTATTTACTTGTTATACAATGCATATTTTATTTATCTTAAAAAAAAAATAAAATAATAAAAATATTAAAATATAAAAAATATAAAAAAAATATAAAAAAAATAAAAAAAAAAAAAATAAATAAAAAATATAAAAATATAAATAAAAATATTATTTTTTAAAAATTTATTTTTATTTTTTTTTATTTATTTGGTAAATAAAAATTTGACATTTAACACAATGTATTCAGATCCAGACAAAGAGATTTATCTTTACGTGTGTATGTATATGTAGAAGGACAGACAGACAGACAACAGAATAAATGGATGGTTGTTTTTATTAAATTTGCACAAAGGAGTTAGTATTTTTACTCCTTTTTCTTACTTTGGTGCTTTTTCTTACTGTGAGAGTATCATCGTTACGCTAAAAAATATATATAGATTTAGTAATAAACCTTACTTACACTGGGATGGTTCTGGATAGCTCGCGAAATCGCTTAACTTTAGATGTTGAATTTTTGTAAATTTAAACAAGTTGGTCTATTATTAGTAGGATCCATTTGCGTCAGTTTTTATTCACTTCAGTTTTAATTTTGTGGATTTAAACGATTTGTCATCAGAGAACCACCAGTTTAATTAAACAAAAGTTATAACGATATATATTTTAAAAAAGAATAAAGCTCAGGTTGAAACTTTAAAATATGTAGTAAAGTTCATTAACTAAATATTTGTCAATGAAAATAGAAAGGAAACAAACAGATTGTCACAATGTTAATACTTCTGGTGGGCTGGATTAGTTGTAGGTTTTGATATGTTTTCAAATTAATGGTTTTAAGCTTCTAAGAACGTAATAATCGGGCTTTCTTTGGAAATTCTATTCATAAAGCATTAATAAAAAAAAATAAATAACGCTTATGAGAGTGAAAAAAAGTTATTGATAGATATTTTAATTACTCATTTAATTTAATATGAGAGAGAGTAATCGATAGAAAGAATACAAAATTTCGGGTTTAGCCGAAGGCAATCAAGCCCACATTCTGGAAAAATCTTTGTACCAACTACCAACTGCTATCCTCGCATTTTACCGAAAAAATAACTATCAGTGAAAATATACAGGGTTATCCATTTACTCTTTCGAAAAGTGAAGTAAAAAAACACACACTGAATATTCAGATATCGATTGAATTTTTATTTCAATATAATGATTAAACTTTGCTATTATATGTAAAAAACAATATCGTTCAAATGTCCTCCAAGGGATCTTTTGCAGGCCTCAATCCCTTTGTGGTAATTTTCGATGACTTTTTGACACAAGTCGGGCAATAATTCGGCCATAACGTCAATTAATGTCATTCTTTAAACGTTCCAAAGTTGAGGGATTGTTCGCATAAATACGGTCTTTCGCGTAGCCCCACAAGAAATGAAATTCAAAGCCACGCAGGCCGCACGATCTTGGCGGCCAATTAACATCGCGAAATAACGCGTCCTGAAAATTTCTCCCGCAGTAAAGCCAAAACCGGCCGTGTGGTGTGTCCTTTATCATTGCGCTATAGCGCTTGGAATTGACGCACGCCGTGGAATCGATAAATTTGGGTCGTCTTCAATGCTTTCGATCGAGCGTGCGAAGCGATAATGCATAGGCCTTACAATGTCTGTAACCGATCCAAATTTCTTCGAATCGGATCGAAAATCTTCAGAATATTGATAAATTCTTTTTTATAAAAAACAAATTGTTTTGTTAAAAATATTATTAATAGTTTATGCATTAATTCTGCAATTCTTCCGTGCTTTTTGTTATGTTTATTGTAAAGAAGTTTTAGTGGCTCGAATATTACGTCCGAAGAAGTATTTGCTTGTTTACTTATTATTCGCCCGTTAAATGTTTTTGGTTTGTATATTTGTACGTTTTCTCGCACGTTCAGACGTCGCAACGTAACGTAACCGTCTTTCTAATGGGAGTTGTTATGTTTATCTAAATACATAAGCATATAGTTTGTGTGATATAAAATACTGGTACACACATACTGGACGACTAAGTAAGCCTGAATACTCGTATTTTGTATTTTTGGGTATGATATTCTATAGATGATATTTACCCATTAACTAGTTTAATTTAACCATATTTATTATATATGGGTATATAATGCTAAATATGTACTACGATACATCGATAATATTTAACTTCTGCAACAATGAATAATCACGAATACCAAACACACAAAATGAAGAAACATTTTTTAACATACGAATATTCATTGTATGCGAGTGTATGTATAGTATGTACGAATACATATACAAGTATTAATTAAAAAATGCTTTGCGTATGTGTACGTATATTTTAGGTTTGCATTTAACAACTAGAACAACAACAGCGGCAGCAGCAGCAGCAGCAGCAATGAAATACACACAGAACTTATTAGAATGAAAGTGAAGTGATCAACTACGTGATTGCTCGCTCTTTAGGAATAAGAGCAAAACAGCAACGATAACAACAATAACACTAACAACAATATCACTTCACTTTCATTGGAACTTTTGTCTAAAAGATGAAAAAGAGGGACAGAGAGAGAGTGAGAGAGGAGAGGGAGTATTCAAGGGAGATACAGGAACAGTCGTAATTCTCTGCTAAGAAGTCAGTCATTATCAGGAAAAGCCTTGATTTATGATTATCAATCAATTGTACGATATTATTGTTTCTGATTTTGCCGTTTGTTTTTAAACAAATAATTCTCGATTTGCAGTGCTTACAAATGTCAAAATTACTAACATCATAGTTCTTTCACTAACACTACGTGAAGGTTAAGAATTTAAAAATTCCATTCAATAATTAATTTTATTGTGTTAGAAATTACGTTTATAAACGTAAGTATAACGATAGTATAACGATATACGACACTTTCTGCTACTAGTATGTTTACTAAAACGTAAAGTGTTTCACATAAAAACGATAAATTTTTTTTAACAACTTGTTTTAAACTTAAATAAGCAAATAGTACAAAATGAGATGAAGATAAAAATAATGAAAATTGAAGCATAGAGAATTTAAAATTAAAAATGGCAGCAAGATAACTATAGCAACTTAATATAATCTGGCATTTATTCTATAATCTTATATTGCCATGGTTTCTGCCATGGTCGTATTTCCTCTCGTTACTTTAGATTTCTCTTAATTAGTATGTGTTTACTCGTTTTAATGTTTATTTATTTATTAAAAATATTGTAGAGTATTTCATATCAATAAATGTATCTATGTATGTGCATGTACTAAATGCACACATATATATAAAATTAGTTAGTGTATATTTATATATATATTGTACTATAAAATAAAAATATAAAATATAATTTCAAATATTTATACCGGAGTTTTTGGTAGCTTTCGTCTAGTGGGCGAAGCCGGAGACTTTTCAGTTGCACTTTCCGGATCTTTTGCGTATTTTGTATATAATTATTACGTACATAATCCATGCGTAGACATATAAGAATTAGATAAAGATAAGATCACGTTAAGATAAGAAAAGAAAAAAAATTGCAGAAGAGAAAATGAAAATCTTATAGCAGCAAAATTGCTTTGCATTTCATTTTATCCTAAAATCAAAAGCATTCAGTATGAAAATATTATATGTATGTACGCACTCGTACAATACAATACTCATAAACTCGTATAAGTACAAATAGTTGGTTGGTCACTTACCGGGTATTAGACCAAGTCCCACGGGCCCATCGCCAGAACGACGTGGACCACTGCTTTGACTGCCGCCACTACTGCCGGGCGGCAGATTCTCGTCAAACAGGTCACACATACGAAAGTCGGTCGCATGTTCCACCAACAGCTCCACAACGTCACCTGTGCGGTCCATAATCGAACAAACCTCTTCGAAGCTGCGGTCGATGAGAGACATTGAATTCCATTCGAGAATCTGAAAAAAAAATGATTAGAGCGAAAAGTGAGAAGAATATCGTCAGAGATGCTAAGAGGTAGTGAGTGACGTTTTATTGTTGCTTTATCGAACCAACAAAGGATTGGGTGGGTGCTGTGGCAGGCTGCCAAATCTGCGACTGTGTGTGTGTGTGTTTGTGGGCATTTTCTCTTTGTTTATTTTCACATTTCAGCAATTACGATCCACAAAGAGGCAACCGACTTTGACAGTCGTTCCGGTAAAGTCGTTTTAAGACAAAAGGAGAAAGTTAATAAGATTCTTTTTATATCAAAAAAGCCAAAAGTAGCATTCCTTTTTTAGGCTCTATGAAATAGCGTCTGAGAATAGAAATAAGGACCAACATTTTTCGTATATAAAATTGGTTATTAGAGTTAATTTTTCATTTATTATTTTATTTTTATTTATTATTTATTTTTATTTATTTATTATTTCATTTATTATTATTATTATTTGATTTATTATTTCATTTTTTGGGCTGTATTTAAAGTTTGTAAAATTTTTTTGGAGAAAATTTATGAAATAACGCACAATTTTTAGGAAAAAACATTCACACTATAACGTTCATACGAGACCCTGTTTTCATAGCTCTTGGCCTGAAACGGACAATTTTTGCAACAGTAGCAGAAGAAGTGTAGCCCAAAAGTTTTATATTAAGTTGGGGAAAAAGTATTCGGCGTTTTTCTCATCGCTTCACTATAAAGTGTCATAACTTTGAAATGATTAGTTGCATCTGGCAACTTTTTTCTTTTGCTTAACATTTGACAAATCAGCGAAAAATGGCAGTTGAAAAGAATGGGCAATATTTGGATTAATAAATTGTTTGGTTACATACAAAAAAAATGTTGTATCTTTTTACTAAAAGAACGCTGAATACTTTTTCCCCAACCCCAATATAATCCCCAATATAAAAAATTGAGTAATTTGAAGATAGTTTTGGGTTTTGTTTTATTTGTCGTCAAAAGAGGAAAATACGAGTACCTAAAATGTTAAGTCGGCCTTATTTAATTTGTTGTGATCCTTATTTCACTTTTAAAACATTTTTTTAGACAAATTTCATAAATAACGCTCAACTTTTGGAAAATATTTCACAATTTTCCAAAAAATTCACAATTTTTCAATTTCACAATTTACCTTTCATAGAGCCTTTTTTTTATCACTCTTGGCTCGAAGCGAACAATGCAACGGACCAGTAATTGATCATTGAAAATTGGTCTAATTTCCGATTTTATAAAAATAAACACTTAAAAAGTTGTTAAAATGATCATTTTAATTAATAATAAATTGTTTTTTAATATACGTAACATGTTTATCAATATAATTTTGAAATTTTCCACCTGAATCATTCAGTTTGGTTTTCATAATTAAATCTTGAAATAAAAGCGTCCGAATTTCATAAATGCATTCATTCATTCACTGTAATAAATACTAAATATTTTGTTATTTTTTCTCTATTTATTCGTAAGGATAAATTGTTAAGCAAACAATTGTTTGCTTGTTATCAGAAAATTGTTCAACAAACTGTGGCATGTCGGAAGGACGACAAAAGGAAAACCAAAAGATTTTGCAGAAGAATTTTATTAATTGGGAAATTCACTGTTGCTCCTAATGCCTCAGTGTGCACTGGCGCTTACACACACACACACACACACACACACACTTTCTCAACATACATACATACACATCGTCAGTACCTTGTGCCTGAAAGACGCTTATGACCCCTAAACTTTGCGCCCTTAAGAAACTCAAGGTTTCTATGACAGTGGAAAATAAATGTGAAAACTCAATTGACTTTAACTGATTGAATTGACAATAAAGGCATCAAAGGACTTTATTGTCTATCGTTTATGCCTTTGAAACTTAACAAAAGCACCTTTCACGGAACGATTTCTATTCGACGAGGAACTTGTTGTAAGTGTGTGCAGTGAGTGTTGCGGGAGGGGCAAAGGAAGGAGCTGTAGTAAATTAATTATTTTATAATTCCTTGAAGATAATTTACCTTATCGCCTTGCTGTAGACCGCTTTTTTCAGCCGGCCCGCCGGGGACCGTCCAAACGATGTAAGCAAAAAGGCGACCATCGGCACCGGTCTTACCGCCAACGACACGCATACCAAAGCCGCGTGCTGAGTTATTGTGGGTTTTTATTGTTATCGTTGTTGTCGTTGTTGTTGTTGTTTTTGTTGTAATGCCATTAAAAGGGTGTCACGTTGTAGGTTGTCAGAATATGAAAACAGCAATAAAACAAGAAAGAATGAATACTCGTACATAAAATATTAACAATTTATATGATAATGTAGTATAGTATATGAGAAAAATGTTTAATTAATTCTTAGTAATAATGAAGACAATCAAAATACCATTGCGGGAAAGTACGATTATCGATTGTGAGGGTCAAACAAGAAAAAGTACCTTTTTACCGATGACTCGGAATTTATTTTATTAAAATTGTATTTTTGCTCTCTTCTTTTCGATGCCTTCTAATATAAGATACTACATACATTTTCCTATATGTATATACTCATATGTATAACATATTATTAAATATATAATAATATTTTCATGTCGATCACGTTGAGTATTTTATTCATCGATACAACTTTTCATGAGATTTGACAATATTTAATGAAATAAAGTCTTGCTCGAATCTTGACGTGAATATGTCAAGAATGCTTAAGATTATGTAATTATAATTTTCGATGTATGTATGCAGGAATTCGAGGACTTTATTAGCCTTGAGCACTTAAAGAGAGTCATCAGTTGACGTCAATGATGACAAGTTGTCCACAAAGCAAAATGTGGTCGACATACGATGTCTATGTGATTTTTCAATGTTACCAAAGTTACGACACAACTGTCTCGAGTGACGCCGACAGCCTCGAGAAGAGTTTCTACCTCCATTCCAACCCCAAGCAACCCCAATTCAAGCAACCCCAAATTTGTTAATCAACAAGTACCAAAGAAGCAGCTATCTTCACGTGTACCGTAAAGACTTTCCTTTGTTGTCATCAGACAACTTAAAACAGTTTTTATTTTTCTAATTTATTGGTAATATTATCGTACTTATGTCATGGATTTGTAGAAGATATTCTTTCCTTTATTTGTGGTACTTGATGACTGATTGATTGCAATAGTCCAAATAATAGTTTTCAGCTGCAGTTTTCTTTACCTAAATAATAGCAGTTACATCTTCTAACATCATAATACATAAAATTATGATAAATTTTTATTTCATCCTGTTAATAAAAGCCCAATATATCTTTTAGATTGAGACAGCGACAACAGTACCAGGGTTGATTTTTATGTATCCGGAAATTTTTTAAAATTTGTTAAATATTTGGCTCTGGTCCGATTTTACCCGTTTTCAATCCCAAGCAGCCTATGATGACAGAGAATATACGTGCCGAATTTCATGACAATACCTCTATTAGTTCTCCTGTAACCGTAATTTAAACAGACAGACAGGCGGACAGGGCTAAATACAAATTATTCATATTGCGGATGATCAATCATCCATTATTATCAACTAAACATTCAGGAAGAATCTAGATATACTCGTAGCTTCAGAAATTTTATTAAGAAACCTCAAATAAAAATAACAGCTATTAAAATCTCAGGCATTAACATTCGTAAAGCATGTAAAGTATTCGTAAAGTATGTATCATGACGATCTTTCGTATTTATTGGATTGGGGAAAAAGTATTCGGCGTTTTTCTCAGCGCTTTATTATAAAGTGTCATAACTTTGAAACGGTTAGTGGCATCGGGCAACTTTTTTTTTTTTGCTTAACTGGTTACAAATCGGCTGATAATAAGTCGAGCACGAGTCACGACATCGCGAAGGAACTGAAGATCGACCACAAAACAGTTTTAAACTATTTGCATAAAGTTGGTTTCCCAAAGAAGCTCGATGTTTGCGTGCAAAAGAATGAGTTCAAAGAAAGGCCACATACAGTTTTGTTGACCCGGCAAAAACCAAAAGACTTCGGCTGGGAAGTCTCGATGCATCCACCGTATAGTCCTGACCTTGCACCGTCCGATTATCATTTGTTTCAAGCTGTACAAGCTGTTCGAAACTTATAATGTCAATTTGTTTTTAATTCCGAAATGACCTAATTTTAGGCAATTGCCGTCATTTAATGGTTGACGGGTAAAAAAAAGGAAAAAACTACGTATTTACGACCTGGAATTTTTCAGGGTACGGGTACATTACTTCGGTACCTTATTTTCACTATTCCAATGCTTGATAAAGCGCTTCCCTTTCCACTCGAGTTGATGGGTTTTTTATTACAAAAGAGATGATACCTTCTTTCAATGAAAATATTTTATGAAATAAACTAGTACGAGTATTTTCTGTAATATATTACATTTACATAGTTCTCTCACAGCTAAACCCTTAAGAATGACAAACATGAAGAATGGTGAAAACTGTTTAGAGAAAATCGCAAAAGAAAAACAATAAAAAAAAACGAAAAAAGGCCAAAATAAGGGTTCAGGAATAAGGAAAACTTAATTTCCGCAATCCTTTGGAAAGAGTGTGCTGCTTTTGAGCTTCAATGACCTGACACCGTATCCCTTCAGGATTTAAAGGGATTTATTTCATTTTAATGGACTGTCAGCATCCATCCACGGCTTTCGTTAAAAGAGATGGATACGTACATATCTCGTTAGCTTATTCGTCCTTTCTTTTTGCTTTCTTTTTCCTTTTCAGCTACTAAATAAAATAAAAGATTCTGGCAATCAAATATTTTGAAGGCGTATTTGGTTTTTGGACTTTGGACCAAGACGACGGTTCACATTGTTGTTTTTGTAGAAAAATATAAGTTCGTAAACTTAATAACTACGTACGTAACTACGCTATAGTTACCGCCTTTCAACAAACATTTTATTGATTGATGTATTCACAGAGACCAAGGAAGGTACCTTGGAAAACGTAGAAAAGCCAAAGTTGAACCAAGTTTTCACAAGGTACTCGTAACTTAAGAGATCTGGGCACAACTTTTGTCACGTTATTGAAAAGACGAACTGAGACTGCTCAATGTTTCTCAACTATTTTCTACTACGACTTGTTGTGTTTCGTTTTGTTTAGTTTTGATTTTTACAGCGCTTCCCATCGGCAAAATGTTGTCGTCGCTGTTCGAGAAAAGGGTAGAAATGTTCCCCGATTGCTTCTACACAATTCACAATTTCTTTGACATGCTTTTGTTGTGCGGAAGGAAACTATTTAGTAAAACTTGCATAACCTTGGAAACTGGTACAGACACCGAGAAAATATTGTAGTTGTTATAGAACTTGAGGTGTGTACTACTCGGTGCATCATTAAATATAATTAGCCAAGAATGAACAGACAAGGAACGATTTCTTTTAAGATTATTATTCAAGAAGAGTAATAAAAATATGGAATAATAATATTAAATTCTTATTATACCTAATATTAGTTGAATTATTATTAAAGAGTAAGGAAAATATGTAGGTTGGGGGAAAAAGTATTCGGCGTTTTTTTTATACAACCTTTTTTTTTGTAAGTAACAAACATTTTATTTGTCCCAATATGGCCTATTCCTTTCAACTACCTTCTGCCATTTTTCGGGTACAACTATTATTCCTTTCTTGTATACAACTCCTGGGTTTTATCTTGGAAAAACTGACACAGTCTGCTTTTGAGCAGTCCTCTTTTGAGGCCAATTTCTTTCCAGCAAGAGTGTGTTGGAGAGCTCGGAACTCGGAATGATAATCTGACGGTGCAAGTTCAGGACTATACGGTGGATGCCTTAAAACTTCCCAGCCGAAATCTCATATTTTTTGCCAGGTCAACAGAGCTGCTGTATGTGGCCTTTCTTGGGACTCATTCTGTTGCACTCAGTTCATGAGGCACCCAAACAGCGAGCTTCTTTGTGAAAATAACTTTATGCAAATGGTTTAAAATTGTTTTGTGGTCGATCTTCAGTTCCTTTGCGATGTCGTGACTCGTGCTCGACTGACGGCCTTAGCCATAATTTCATCGACTTTTTCGGTGATATGTCGACCAGAGCGAGGAGCATCTTTTACTTTAAAATTCCCAACACGAATTTGTGAGTGTGAGCGAACCATTTCCTGGCAGTTGATTGGGATATGAGGATATGATATAAGAGGATGAAGTTCTCGGCGCTCCATCGATCCATATCATTTAAAAACCGACGGCCTTTTATTTGTCAAATGATATCACAGCGTGACGACAGTTGGATGTTGACAGTTAAAAAATGACGCAAAAGTTCCATTATAATATGAATAATGCGCTTGGAAATGGTTTTTTTTGTTTTTTTTATTACCTGCTCGTCATAAACGCCGGGACGGCATAGAGTGTAGGCCATACTCTTAGTATGTACAAACAACTCCAATTATCTCCACGGTGCACGTCATCACGTCATCACCGCCTACGTAGTACGCAGACATTACGAGTATATATGTACCTTCATACGAGTATGCACTACACAAATACGCATGTGGGTAGCCTAACGGTATACGACTCTATTGCTGTGATGTTCAGCATGTTAACCTTGCAAGCGAGTAATTCCTTTCAACGCAGACACATAATGACGATGCATACATACTCGCCCATAATGGCGAAGATAATGTTTTATGTAAGTGTTGGTAATTTTGTTCTCTTTCACATTTTTTCTCCGCATCAAATCCAATTACCTCTGACTCTACTTGTTGATCTGTACCATTGCGGTGCCTATGCGTGCGTGTGTGGGTTTGTGTCTGATAAGTGTTCACGTGTGCATTATTATATTACATTATGATGGTTAGTGTACAATTTCCTTTCTAAACTGTGCACTCATTTTTATTAAATAAGCAAACATTAACACACACACACGTACAAAAAGCATTTAAGCAAATATTTCCGTCTTTGTCCATAATCGAACTAACACGCGCTCTCCACACATAGAAATTCAACAGGTTCCCGATGACAACGAAATCGGTTTGTTTGTTCTTCTTTTTTCTTCTTCTCCCAGCCTGGACTTTCTCTATATCGTATTCCGAAAGGAAAACACAGAAACTTGTCGCTCATCCCTGGTTTCATCCCACAATATCTTCCTTCTTTTTACATGCAACATTTCCGCCTGCCAAATCATTTTGCTTCATTTTAACGCAACTCTCTAAAGTGCTGTAATAAAAATTTTATTACTCTCACACCACTTGCCCTCACTCACTCTCTCTCTCTCTCTCTCTCCCAGGCAGCTTAAAAATATGGAGAGTCAGAGTTTAGGATTCGCTGTGGGGACAGTCTGGTGAGAATCAAGCCGGCTGAGTGTGGCCAAGAGAGCGGCACTGGTGATTTTTTTTTTTGTTTTTCTCCAAAATTAATACTCACTAAAGTGTTATTTCACTCACTCCCTCTGTTATTGAAGGCAATAATAATTTGAAAAATTGTTGTTGCTTAAAAAGTCTTTAGTTCCTAAGCAAAAGAATGGTTTAGGCCTTGGCGAGAAGAGTGGACGGTATGACACAGATTATAAGACGCTCGCGCTTATAAGACGCTCGTCAAACGGAGGTAGCACTCACGTATTTATTTTTTTGTTATCACGTGGTTAAGGATAATTAAGTTGAGATAATTTGGGATGTTTTATAATGAAGAGAAATAATTGCATATAAAGTGAGCATATGAATATATACGATACAGGAGAGGATGACGGCGTTAGAAAGTGTGCCAAAAAATAATGGTTGCATTTTTGGTATTTAAATTTAATTTCGATAAATTTTAGTAAATTCTATTTGAATTAAAAATCGCAAAATTGTTTGAATTAAAAATTTCTTTTTCTGAAAAAATAAATAATAGGAATATTCTCATTTTTATCTATCTTTAGTGCTTTTATATTGAAACCGTTTAAGAAAAATAAATCCTCTGTCATTCAGCCGTTTTTTCTTATTATTATTTTATTGAAAGATCCATGGGAGAAGCTCAGTGCACAAGCTCTTAAAAGTATCCTTGAAAACTATTTGCTTTGTTAAAACATGGCGGGAATATAGAAAACAGCACGTACAGACGTACTACGTACTTCAACGAATCGATTGAATTAAACGGTTCACTTAAAACTCACAAACGTTTCGATTGCATTTCCTTTTTTTCAATAGAATTCGATGATTTCGACTTATCGCAGAGCAATTTATTGGAGATGATTAGATTAAGAAAGAAGATGTTTTCGTACGAGATGGAAAAATATAATTTTTTTGTTGTTTTATTTAGCTAAAGAAAATACGTTTTTAATTTCGTGTTTCTTCACTATATATTCTTTCAACATGACTTCAGTGAAGACGTACAATTAAAATTTTGCCTAAACATCAATGAAAATTTGTCATAATATTATTTTAACACGAAGCCCCGAAGCGCAATATCTTGCAATTAGCCGCCTAAACCTTCACAATCAGAGGCCATCCAAACCTCTAGTGGAGGACAGACTCCGAAGAACTTGCCTTTAGTCGGAATCTCTTGCAGTTTAAATTAATCCGGCCTAACGTTTCAAATGCTCTAAGAACTTGATCTTCTTATCGTCATTTATTTGCTTTAATTAAAATTTAAGGTTGGAGCTGGTTTAAGCCGGTCACCGTCGTTACCGTTAACCTTACCGTTACCAGGGTAGCATACCACTTTTTTTTCGGAAAACTGTGCAATTATGTATATAGTACGAATTTGTTATTAATTTAATAAATTCCGAAAAGCTAGTCGCACGGCTCCGAGTGAAGGCGTCGTCTTCATCGTCGTCGTCGTCGTCACATCAGTTCCATACAAAATTTGCCACTGCCAGCAATCTGCCATCTCTCCTCGTCAAACAGTCGAACTTTTCGCCCCCGCCGTTTCTTTTGTTTTCCTGCTTTGCCATGCCCTTCGGTTGTGGCAATTGGAGAGAAACCTTATTGGATTCATTAACGGAAGAACAAAGTCGGAATATTATTGTACAACGTGGGCAAAATCGTAATCCATACTAAAGCCGTGGGAGTACTTGAGTTTCCCGGAAAGGGAGTGTTCAGTGGAACGGCACGGCATCCCTGTTCGTGGAACACAATGGAAGTGATGGCTAATTGTGTAGGTCGGCGGTCGTTTTCTTTAGGGAGTATGTATTATGTATACCATATCAATAACAGTAACATTAACAAAGCCGGTAATAATACTTTACGACGGTAATAATGTTCTATAATGATAATCATAAAAATAATGAGTTCCTTCAAATAATGTCGAATGTAGTGGAAGGTTTCACTCTCAGACTGACGGAAGCGCTGTGCACGAGCCTAAAGCAGTAGTACCTAGTTTGGAAAAGAAAAAAAAAGGAGTCTAGAGGAGTCGATTCCGCCCTGTTCCTCTTGGCATTGGATGCCTCGTGGCATCCTTTCTGTGGAGGAATATGGTTTTGTCTTGTCTGTTGGCTTTAAAAGTTTTTCTCTGTTGAAGTGTATGCCGTTAAAGGGTTTGTTTACTTTTTCCTAATAGTTTTCAGAAGCAAGAAAAAGACAAGACGATTTCAGTCAAAGGAAATGAAGATAAACTCTAAAAACTCTCTAATACTCGCAAAACTTAATTCAAGTATACTCCGTTGGCAAAAAGGCAATATTAAAGTGAATCTTAGAAAGTAGGATTTTTTTAAAGGTATTAATTTATTTTTTGAAGGAAATTCCTTTTTTGATCTTGTCTCATTCTGGAAATCTCAGAGCCTGTCTCCTTCTGGCGATGTAGTTTTTACAGGAAAAGCCTGTCTTTCTAATTTCGATTTCGTGTCGATTTGAGAGATGCCTGCCTGCCTCATTCTCGCGATCTCGCCTTGAATGAAAAAGTTCGTCTCGTGATAGCTGCTTTTAATATCGTTTAATCATTTAGCAGTTGAAGTAAATTCCTTTCTTGATCTTGTCTCGTTTTCGAAATCTTACAGTCTGTCTCCTTCTGGCGATGTAGTTTTTACAGGAAAAGCCTGTCTTTCTTCTCTCGCTTTCGTGTCGATTCGAGAGATGTCTGCCTCATTCTAGCGATCTCGTCTCGAATGAAAAAGTTCGTCTCGTGATAGCTGCTTTTAATCATTTAGGAATTGAAATTCCTTTCTCTAGACAATAAATAGTCTCGAGTGAAAAACAATGTCTCTCGTTTTTGGGATCTCGTTTCGACTGGAATTGTCTCTCATTCTCGCCCGATCTCATCCGGATTGAAAAAGCCTGGCTTCTTTTTGCGATTTCGTGTCAACTGAAGAGACATGCCTTATTCTTGTCGGGTCGGACCTCGACTGAAAGAGTCTACTTCGAAATTAGTTTTTGCATTTTTTAAGGCGACATCAATAAATGGACTTAGCCAAATACATACACACATATATCCGAAATGGATATATACTCCTGAATTAGTTGGCAGACATTAATGTTTTTTTCATCGAAAAAGAACTTTCGATAATTATAGATTATTGTTTTCAGGTATTGATGCAAAAAATTACAGTTAATCTATGTACGAGTATGTATGTCTCTCCGTTCGTTTTGTGCCGTCGTCAATTTCATTGAACACTGACACTAGTGCCATTAGTCGATGGTATAGCATTGTGCAATAATTAAATTGCAACGATTCGATTGATTTTAATTGCAGTACCGAGTTTCGAGTGAGGAGGACCAGGACCAGCAATCACAATTATTCACTCACAGAGAGTGTGAGATCTTCGCAACTTAATTGAAATTCCATTCTGTGGCACCGAAGCATGACCTCGCTTACATATAAATACGATATATTCCGAGAACTGAACTGACCATGTACCATTTGCGTTCGAACATTTTCATTAAAATGCTTTGTTTTTTCACAATTCTTGTGAATTCAGCTGATGACATTGTGTTGACTCACTCGAGTGAATCGATTTGAAACTTCAAAACCGATATGATATTCACTGCATTCATTTGTCGGCACCATGATGTTCTGCGCTGGCCCTTTCTACCCTCGGTTAGTCCTTCGCTCCATTGGTTCTTTCTTTCTACACTGGCAATGTCTAGTTGCAATAACACTAGAGTTTGTGAAGGAGCTCGAGAATGGTCAAGGAGGTCAGAGAGGGCCATGAAATTGTTGCAGAAAATTAAATAGCTGAAGTTGTTTTATTATGCTTAACTATTGATTGCACAAAGTTTTTATGAAAGCAACTTCTGGCTAAAATTGTTTTCTTCTCTTCTAAAAGCCTCGTTTTTATTATTTTTTCTTCATATTTTGTCCATTCGAGTGGACAAGTTTATTGCATTCATTCCATTTTTCTCACGATGTCGCCAGTTCGCTTCGCAAATCCGATCGATTGGTCGGTTGGTCGATTTGTCGGTTTGTCGGTTGGTCAGTTGATCGTTTGGTTGTCTATTGACTTCTGATGTTGCTTCTGCATTATTTATTTAATATTTTATTGTTTCTTAACATGCTTTCACTGAACTGTTTGGAAGCGGTGGAAAGGGGGGAAGTGAAAAGAGGTTGCCGTAGGCTCTCATGACCTCGCTTACATGAAAATACGATATATTCCGAGAGCTGCAGTGACCATGTACCATTTGAGCGCGAACATTTTCATTTAAATGCTTTGTTTTTTCACAACTCTTGAAATTTTAGTTCAAAAGTGACTTTAACTGAGAAATTCTAGGTTATGTTTTATTTAATGCAAACAAAAAAAAAAAAAAAAAAAAAATTGAAAATTTAAAAATATGTATTTAAAAAAAAAATATTATTTTTAAACATTGATTTTTTCTCTTTTTAATTTTCACTGCATCCCCTTCTTAAATACACGCCACTGTTGAGAAGAAGAGCCGCCGGAATTATTGCTATTCTTTTCTTTTTTTTTATTCTAAATAGTAACGGCGACAGCAGCAACAAAGACGCCATCTTGTGTGAATAAATCTGTGTCTTGAGGAGTATTTTTTTAAATAAATAATAATTCCAATTGGATCGCAAACAAAGAGGCTGATTTAAAAAACAAATATTCTAATTTTCATATTTATAAATTTTTTGTATAAACGTCTTTCGCCGCAAGAATAATAATGTATAAATTTAATTTATTCCGTTACAACATGGAAGACCTTCTCCATTTATAATATTCAGAGAGATAATGATGATGACGAAATTAAATATAATCCGCATCATAATTCTTTTAAATTATATCAAATGGTTTCGTAAATAGTGCATAAATGAGTTGAATTGAGTTCTTAAAAAAGTAATTTTCAGAAAGTAAATAAAAGTAATTAAGTTAAGTAAGCAGTTCCGTAGCAGTCAAATCGATGATGAGAATATTTTTAAAATCATATTAAAAAATTATTCCCAATTTCCAAACCATTTCCAACCATCTTTTTTTACTTTGCAAATTTTTTTAACTTATGAGTAATTAAATTAAATCAATTCATTGCCGCCACTTTCCATTCGAACATCGCTA
Organism: Conops quadrifasciatus; assembly: GCA_949752815.1. NCBI lineage: Eukaryota > Metazoa > Arthropoda > Insecta > Diptera > Conopidae > Conops > Conops quadrifasciatus. The sequence continues at coordinate 20,274,316 of OX457079.1, forward strand.
CCACTTCAACGTTCGTTTGTTCATTCATCTCCGAGCCGAGAGAAAATCATCAGCTCTTTTTATCCTGTCAATCTTGCTTGCCATCAGTGGCATCACTCGCACTGACGACGATTGTCTGGCGTCAATGGCGGAAATGAATAACTGTGTAAGCGGCGAGCTCATCAATAATACGATAACGAAATCGATTCGATTTCTCTAGGTTTTTGTGAAAGTGAATTTGGCCAATGCTGGCCAATGCTGTCGCGCAACTAAAATTTGTGAAAATGAACTTCGTCTTCCGGCTTTCTTTGAAATGGAATTAATTGTTAATTAACACTTCAACTACTTTCAGAGATTCAATGCATTTATAGACTTGGAAAGTCAATGATTGGTATCTATTGAATTTCGCCGAAAATAATGCACTTTCATGAACACTTTACCGGAATATTTTTAATCGAATCGTAGAGAATTCGATTATCATGAATTTATTATAAAACTATGGTCGTCTAAAATTTACTAAAGCTTTTCAAACGTTTTAAAGTTTCAAAACTTATGCTAAAAAGTGTTAAAAAGTGCTAAAAAGTGTCGAGCTGTACTCACTTCGATGGGCCTTGTCCGCGGGATCTCGCCGCAAAACAATCCTGCGCTTCGATGAACAAATTGGACCCGAGTCAACATCGTGTATAACGATTTTTATGGCTTCACCGTCCATCGAGGTCTGACGACGCGGTGCTTCGAGGTCTTCCAGATTCGGACCAGTAAAAGCGGCTAAAGGCGGCGGTATGGTCGCCGCTATAGTGGGCGGTAAGGCACCGCGATCACGCAAAGCAGCCAAGTCCGGTCTAGAAGAATCGTTGGAAAAGCATTCGAATTGGAAAAAAAAAACGAAATAGCAGTAATAAATTAGCACAAATCGCCTTTCGCCGAGTTCGCCGCTGAAAAACTTACAGCTGTGATCCTCTGCGACGCATGCGACGATCCTCATCCACAGTCAGCACGGGGCTGCCATGATCGGGGCTGGGAGAGTCATCGTTCTGCGGCAGATCTTCGGAAGGGTGTGGCACGCGAAAGGAGGGGCGCCGCGATCCGGGCGGCGGTATGTGTGGTGGGATCATTCCGTCGCCCGCGGAGGGCGGTGGTTGTTTTGGAGATGATTGTGCGGCGGCATGAAGGACACCTGGCGCAAAGACGTCGTAAGCAGATTTCCTGCAAGGATTTACAAGTTATCAACGCCACACAGCGAAACATATTTGCAGAGAAGTTTGCGGCCCATTACCTTCGAGGCATTGCCGGAATGCCCAAACCGAGATCGCCGCCACCATTGCCAGAAATACCACCACCAGGACCAACGCCAGTGCCAGCCGCTAATTCATTCTTTACGTCATCATCGTAACTGTGCTGTCGTGTGACGCGCGAGCCACGTCGCGACGCTATGCGCGAAAGAGCAGGACCAAATGCGGCCGCATCCAAGTCACCCTGGCGCGGGGGACTAGAAGAACGGCTGGGTGCCATGCTGCGGCCGCCCTTGCGCCAGTCCAGCTCACCACCGGGTGTATTGCCACCTTTCAACTGTTGTTAAGGAGAAGAGAAAGAGCATCCGGCATCTGAAAAACTGTGACCACTTCACTTTACGCTGTACCGGGAACCTACCTTTTCTAGCTCCTTCAGTGAAGCGGGTGATACATCGGAATGCCTTCGCAGCTCCGGACTGCGTGGTAGTGCCAATGCTGCTCCGTTGCTGGGAGCCAGATTCTGCGTGCTCGCGCCAAGCTTGGCATCAGAGTGTCGTCGCTGCAGCGCCTCCAGCACGGGCACGTCCAACATCGAGTCGGTGGAGGTCTGCGGTATACAGACACGTGAAGCCATTTTGCGCCTACACACGCTGCAGCGCCACATAGTCTGCAACGGCACCAAAGGTCAACGGCAACAATCGCAGCGAGAAGTGGAAGGAAAGTTAGTGTGTTAAAAAGAAAGTATGATAAATGATGAAGCGGAATGCTAAAGTGTTGGTAACTCGTGGTGAAATCAGGCCGGTGAAATACAAGCCCTATTAGCGATGCTCACAACCGCGCTGATTATGTTCAAGACTGAATTCTGAAGTTAGCTACAGTTTTTTGCAAGCTCCTGTTTCGAACGGGTTTTTTTTTTGTCATTTACGAGTATAGAACAGTTTCTGCGTTCTTAAAATCAACAACCGTGAAAATCAACAACTAATCTCTTTTTTTAACATTGTTAGTAACTAAATACGTAAAGTAGAACAATATACGAGTACAACGTATTCACAAGCGACTCTCTTAAAATTTGTGTAGAAAGATTATTGCTTTTTGTGCGTGCGTGTCGTAGTGGAAAAGTCCTTGGACTTTGGGATAGCATAAAGGAAACGAGTTGGCATACTCGTAATTAAAGGCAAGCTTCTTTCTTCTGCCCCGTTTACCAAATTACAGTGAATGCCGCCAACCCGGCCGACCTGGTGGCAATCTCTTCAATCTCTCCACGGTCGAACAAAAACCTGCTTCTTATGGCCATCCCCGAACACCCGAAGAATAATATACATAAGTTGTCTTTGAAAAGGCTCTGCAAAAGAGGCGGTATACTATAGTAGTAGCAAGTAGATTTCGTTGTTAATAACTTGACATGTGCCCATAATTATGAAAGTGTCCTAAGTCATGAAACCAACAAAATTAGTTAATATGTGCTATTTCGCATTATATTCTCTTCAATTAACATAATCTAAAATTGAACCGTTAAAGTGACATTGTTTTACGTATAAACGGAGACATATTTTTTAAAAGTAATAAAAATGTAAATGAGTTATTTCATTAAAATTTTTGTTCTAATAAAACTAATGGCGCATATTTATGCCAAAATAAAAAAACACTTTAGTTAGAATACGCTCTAATTTTAAAGTATACTTTAAATGGCTTGCTATTTATAGTAATAAATAAAGTATGCTCTAAATAGAGTGCACTTTAAACGGAAATATATGATTATAGTTCACCCTGTGAAGGAATTTTTCCTCATTTTCTGTCATCTGAATTCAAATTAAATTGTGTGCATGCTAAAAATTATGAACTTCAAAAGTAATTTTTAACAACACATACATACATAGCTTATACGAACACCCAACTGCTAAAAATTTTAAAATCAGCTTTCACCTATTTTAAAGTTAAAGTCTACTTCAACAGAAAAAGTAAATAAAGTTGACTTTAAAACGACTATAAATAAGATAAAGTCGACTTTTTATTAAAGTACACTTTTTCTACACTAAAGTGCACTTTAATATGCGCCAATATTTTTATTTCAAATAATTTTTTATTCAAAATTAATTCTTTATTCCCATTCTTTTAATTTTTAAACTCGTCTAAGTCATTTGTAGCCTTAAAAAAACAAATTTTCTTACAAGTTACACAAAAAATTTCACAAACATAAAAAACCAAATATCTCAAGAGTAAATAACGCCAAAACGCAAAAAGTGTCACACTGACCACTTTCATAATTATGGGGCGGGCACATATGTATGTCATACGCAAGAACTGGAGCTTATTTTTTTTAATTAAAGGGCACGTGTTCAAGCCGCAAAGAGTGAAGAAAGTATGAGTGATAAGCCTTTGGAATTAGAGCCGAATTGAAAGTAATTATGACAAAACCACTTAAGATTTGGATTTGGCTTTTAGCCTATAATGCTAAAATTACTAATAGCAAATTCATATTAGCGTTCATGGAAATTCGGGAACGGGCAACTCTTCTTCCACAATACTTATTTCATTTTATTTTTTGAAGAGCTAATTTTTTTCTAACTTACAAAACCGTGATGAAAAATCATATGATTTACAATAGTAAAATACATAATGGCATGAAGTTGTTTCGTTGTTAATTTCTTACTTGACTGGAAATACTCTATAGTAAACGAAACCACAAGATTTAACAAGAGTCAACCACGAAAAGGGATAAAACCGATGAAAAGCACCAGCTGAAGCAGCCGCAGCCGCAACCAAGACTGAATTTCAATTTAAAGAAAATGTGCAGCATCGTCTTAGTATTGTACAATATAATATTTGTCTAATGTTGTTTAATGTTAGTTGCCAGAATCAATAAATGCAACAACAAAAGCAAAACCAGCAACATAAAGCTTTACTATGAAGGCGAGGAATAGGAATATTTTGTTGTGCGACAACAGTGTAAACATTTACAAAAACAAAAGTAAAGTAAATAGCTACAGCCGCAGAGTTACAAGAACGGAGAACGATCATGACTGTATATATTATTGGATTATTATTGGATATTATTACGTACTCGTATATTGATTTTTCCTTTGGTTGAGTATTGCACAAAGAGCAGATCAATGAGCAAGGACTATCGTCCAAGGACGATAAGATAATGTTACTAACCGTGACATTTAATTTAGTCTTACTTTCATCTATAATTTTTTCCTCTTTTATCAACGAGCAATACTTCTAGCTATCTCTATATCTTGTTTATAATTAAATCAATTATAAAGAATAATAACTATTTCTTAATCCTTTCCCCTCTACACAGTGGTCAAGCAGCATCATTCTTAACCTACGTCCTGCATCCTCAAAACAACAATTTTTCTTATTGCCGTGATGGATTTTTTCCAACCTGCTCATATCATAATTCATATTCATTTGTTTGTGCGTCCCACTTTCAAATCGAATGGCCAATCGCGATGGCCAACGCGAACTTACCGCATCTTCGTTCTCGTCCAACTTGCTGTAGCTGGCGCAATCCTCACACACTCGCTGCTGGCATTCGTAACAAGTTTTGCTGTAATCATCCGGCTTGAATGATTTTAGGCAGACGCGACATGCTCCGGCTCGACTCGGCGGCTTTCCTGGTTCGGCTTTCGAGCTACCAACGCTACTTGTCAATGTATTATTATTAATGTTGTTATTGTTGTTCTTGGTTTGATTTGTTGTCGAATCAGCTGTGTGCTGATTTTGCTGATAAGCGGTATAGCTGTCAGTATCGGTTGGCGCCAGAGAAGGACGCGGTGACATTTTATGGACTGAGAGAAAAACGAGAACGTTAGAAGAAGTTATTAAAACCAAGAGATGCAAAGAAATTGAGGTATACTCGTATTGTTTATAACTCATGCCATATTCTATGCATCTTCATATTTGCTGAATTAATTTTTCAAGTGGTTTTGTTATTGTTTTTTTTTTTGCAATTTTCACAGCGTGTGAAGCATCCGCTACTCTCCACAAAAGTAATCAACAAAAAAAACCTACTTTTTCAGAAAGAAAATATTCACTGAATTTGTATTCGTAGGAAAGCGCTTGAGTCGCAGCCAAACTCACACTCTCGCAAGCAGCCACGCACATACCCCGCAGGAAAAAGACGTGTGTGGTAAGCGCGACGATGCCCAGTCGTTTAGAGGCGATAGTATTTAACATTGCGATGCCCTACGAAATTCGCGAAAGGAAAGATGGAAAGGGTCCATTTATTAGCTCTACTTGCATCGAGAAGCAATCATATTGCTTCGTCCCGAAAAGCAATATCAATTGGGTTTAACATTTCTATTTAAAAACCCGATTTCAGTTAAAAAATTTCACTGAAAACGTTAAAAATTCTCTGTAAATGAAATGATTTAAACAAATGTGGTTTAACTTGGCGAGTTTTATGCTTTTTTTGCAGTTTGTTTTTTAAGTAAGTGCAAGAGATCAATCAAAACGATAACTTTGGCCTTATTTTTATATGTCAAAACTTTCAACTATTTGTGGTTAGTATTAATTAGAATTTAACTTTTGGACTAAAAATTTAACGCAGAGATAAAGTTTTCAACTCTGTAAAAAAAAAAATTAAAATTTGAAGCTTTTGATTATTATTATTATTTTCTCTGCCAAATGTGTTCGCCAAATGTGTTCAAACAAGTGTTCACCTTCTACTTAGAGAACCGGGGCTCAGTGTCCTTCTCAGGCAGCTCCTAAATTGAATAGTAAAGGAAGACGTTTAAAATATGCATTTCGTACATCTATACTTTCTTGACGATTTTTCAACGAAAAAAGACATGCATGCCTCTTCCATATTTTCCTACGGGGATGGCCCCGTCCAACTCTCATGCACACGAACGTAGAGTATGAGATGATGGCATTGAAAAGGAACGCTTTAGTCATAGTCAAGGTGACTTGAGTGGAACGAAGCAGCGAACCAGTACGACGCTGAACTTGGAGGCAGCGGCAGAGACGAGGAAAATACTTCCATTTCCGGCAGAACCACACACAGCTACACAGTTATGCAAATGAGCATACACACACACTCACACACACATACACCCATACTCACTGAATTATTTCTCGTGTATTGTATTTTATTTAAAATTATTTTGTTGACTTTTCATTTCTTTGGATCTTGAAAATTTCGCACTTATGTGTATGGACTATGTCTGTGTGTGTGTGCGTGTGTATGAAGGTATGTATGTGTGTGTGGTAAAAGATGAATTTTTAGGTGAAAAGTCATAGCAACTTGTTAGATTTGTGAATATTTTGTTAAAAAAACACAATGCGGCTACAAAAATTTGGGAAAAATTATTTAAAAAAAATTATTTCAAAATTGTATGTTAAAATAAATTAAATTGCTTGTAATCTATTAAGAGGCGAGTGTTGAAAGGATTTTTAGATTTTTTAAAATTTTTACGAATCATTCGAGCTAGCTGCAATGCAATGCCTGTCTCGTTCACGGTTCTCGACTGCTTTAAAAAACCATGTCAAGTTCTTGAAACTAATTTGAGACAACATCTCGACATTCGAGACGATATCGAAAGGACAAATGTTCTCTCACATCAGTTCTGTGAATATTATTGTACTATATACATATTTTGCTGAAGAAAAAACTAACTTTAAAAATTCGTTTTCTTTAGAAATGAAATCCAACGATGGTAAATATCGATACAATCCGCAACAACAGAAAATCATTGATTTTATCCTAGACGGTTCTTTCAAATTAAGCTGCCTAAAATCGTTAGAAAATATCTAACGAAAACTTACTTCACACAATTCTTGGCGAATACTTCAGTAACTCGCAAAAACGATAAGAATTCGTCCAAGCATAATTTCCATTCATTATTTTCTTATAACATAAGAGTTGCCGTAGTTGGCGGTAATGCCCCTGGCCGAAATCGATTTTAAGCAAATTTATTATTTTAGAAGCTAAAGCAGCTGCCGTTTGGATGTTTATCTACCTTTATTCTGTTCGAAAGAGGAAGAAAAAAATAGAAGAAACAAGTACAAAAGCGTTGACTTCGGCCTGGCCGAAGCTCATATACCCTACACCCGCACACACCTGACCGATCGATAAACCATAAAAAAGTGGGTGGGTAACGTCCATTTTTATTTCACTTACAGATATAAAATTGTGATCTATGACTAATAACATATTTATAGCACCGCCTTCCATATATGGTATAGGCGTATTGGTATATATCCAATTTTCGTGACATGACTTTCACCGTGATTTTTAAAGACAGACGGACGAACGGACGGACAGACAGACAGGGCTAAATCAACTTCTGAGCTAGAATATACCTACGTACATATGTATGTACTCGTATACATATATGTATACTTTTCTATACCTGCCTCGCTGCGAATTAAGGGTATAATTCCCTTCGGTCGTAGCGTGTAGAAGACATTACAAAGTCTAATAAAATATGTATTTTCTTTTACGACTACGTCTTTCGGTATTACTAAAGGCGCGGTAGAATTTCTTTGGGCCGAAGGAAGGTAGGAAGGAACAAAGAAAGTAAGAAAGGAACAACGGAGGAGTTTGTTCAGTTGGGAATGTGTTTGTGTGATTGTGGGCAACCACACCCGGTTTTGGCACGTGAATTATTAAATACGAAGGTACTAGCAACCATTCACAAGAAGGTAAAGTAGAATAATTTTTTTACTCCTTGCCTTTTATCTTTCTATTAAAAAAACGCCCAGGTCCGAAAGCGATTTTTGGATTTCATGTGGATCAACAAACCAGCAGCTGTTGACAGCCAGTGTTGCCATTTATGGAATTTTTTCAAAACAAAATTTGCTTAAAGTTTCTACGCTTTTAAGGATTTTTTTACAGAATTAATAAGTAGAGAGTGTACTTATAGTACTCAGCGATTTATTAGATCACAGCATAGTCATATCATTTGTGTGAAAAGCATTATTACCATACGTCGGAGAAAAAAGAATTATTTCCTCAGACTATAAATAAAGCGAAACATAAAGTAAAGATGTCACTTTTTTAACGTAATTTTTGAATTGACATTCAATGTCATTGTGATGATAGGTCGATCAGAAATTCGCCCAACGACTTGAAATAGCGAAAATTCATGGTGAAAATATGGCGCACTCAGTTCCCAAAGTTCGTACGACTTCTGGTCATCGTGACGGGCTTTCGCACACGACTGCAGTGAGTTTAAGCAATAAATTCAAGCGTCTGGGACAAATTAGTGGGGTAAACATCAACAGAAAGAGACAATCATATATAACGAAAGCGAAATTCTCCCTTCCTCAGCACTTGTTGCTAGACGCAGGTACATCGTTGCGGCCCGGGGACACGTTTCGTGAGCGCTGGTGGGGGACACATTTCGTGAGCGATGGTACGGCACATGCAACACATGGCGAACTGTTTGTTTTTTCACAAGCATGTAGAGAATACATATGTAATATGTTTACTTTGTAGCTACTCGATTTGTTATTGTTTTTTGTTCCTTTTATTACGGCATCTCTATCAATAATATTGTGTAATTTCATTGAACTCGCTCACTCAATAGACCTCAGCTCCCTTCGTTTGGCAGTCTCCTTCCTTTTTTCCTGCTTTTTGCATCAAATTGAGTTTTTCTTAATCCCTTCATATTAAAAAAGATTAAAGCGAACAGAACTGGAACTGTTTGCACAATATGCACAATTTTCACATATAAATAGCCCTGTTTTGACAGTTGTTAATTGAATTGAGCGAACGTTGTTGTAGCGCTGTCAATAATGCTGGAATAAACGCCGTCATCAGAATGTTATTTTTACCCGATTACGATTTGATTTGATTGAATTTGGTGTTATTCGTTTGAAAAAAAGGGCAAAACGGAGAAAAGTAGGGGAAGTCAAAAGGGTCGAAAAGGTGATGAAAGTAACCAAAAACAAAAAAAAATTGAATGACTCTATGTTCTTGCGTTGTTGTTGTTATTGGATAAGAATTCCTTGGAACTATAACGTTACTACCGTCACACACAACATTGCACCCTCCTCCCCACAACACGCACGCACACATACACATTCAATGAACGAACATTGCGCACAAAGTAATTCCTCGATTTGTTACCTCGATCCTGTGCTGTCAGCAATGACGAGGATAATGTCTGCTTCAATTTGCCAAATGTACCGCCAGTATCCGGTGGATGCTGTGTAGATGGTGCTTCGTCGGTTGCAACCATCTGAAGGATAGATATGTAGAAAAGAGAAAAAAAAATGAGTTCAGGTTGAGCTGCGTTGAGGAAATTATTTACAGATTTAAAACATTTATTCTTAAAAAAAGGAGAAAGATTATACCTGGAAAAAATTGTGTATTCTTTTACGTTGAATTTAAAGTGTTGCATTTTTAAATTTTTAAATAATAATAATAGTTATAAATAATAAAACATAAAAGTTTTACAATGTTTTATAATTCCACTTCTAGATGAAAAAATCAGGTAAAGTAATCAAAAAGGTATCCATTTTCCAGGAAATATTTTGCTCACGTTTTACTGTAGAAAAATTTTTCTTGAATAATCAGCGGCTTATTTTGTCCATTTAGATTTTGAAAGAATTGCTAGCTAGCTTTAAATTTTTCCAAAAAGCTTTCTAAAGAGCTGTTGTTAAGAGATTGGCCATCCGTTCTAATTATGAAAATTTTTTTATACTCGTATAAGCCTATAAATATAAGCCTATATACGCTTTATGAATCTGTTTTAGGCCTCGGAAGGTTTTTTGCTTGTTTTCTCATATTAAATGTATAAATACTGCATTCAAAATTTGAGGAATGTCCAAACACTATTTTGGGCAGCCCTTACCCCTTATTCCTTAACCATGTTATTTTTCTTAATCTGCTTTATCTTCATTTCTAAATAATTCACGTTTCGTCCTTTTTTCATTAAAAAAAAAATTAAGCCTTAATTCCTAGAATGTACAATTTAGATGAATTAATGGCAACTCTAAGAACAACAACAAATTTCTAAAGTGTAATAACAATTCAGATGAACAGAAGACATGGTTTTTCATGAAAGTGTTCGTTTCTCTGAAGGAGAGAAAGAGGCAAAGCATCTTTTAACTAAAGGTTAAAAACGTAAAGCAAGTTTAATTTTTCCTGCATAAAAAACAAAACAAAAAAACCATAAAAAATGGAATGTGGGTCAAAGGGCTGAAAGAGAGATGAGAAGAGAGAGTTTTTAAATGCTTATATAACCTTACTTTTAAGTGCTTTAGAGTCACCCTTTTAAGAGAACTATACGCGGACTAATTTAATTGTTTTTTATTATTGATTGTTGTCAAAGAAACAAAAAAAAAATATTTTTAAAATGTGCATCATGTGAAAATACAGAATTTTAGTGACCGAAGAGGCCGCCGGGCGTATAGTTTAGGAGAGTCATCTTCTGCAGTCATAGGCCTCATTCATTTCGACTAAAATATTGTGCTGACTAAAATTTGTGTTTCAAATATTTATTCATTTATTAAAATGTAATATAAAAGCGGCAAAAAAATAACTAAATAATTAAAAAATTTATAAGAAATAATAAATAAAAAATAAAAACTTAAAACAAAAAAGCCGCTACTTCTAACCTCAACCACTATTTAATCATCACCAATAGTGGAATAATGGTTACGCCTATGATTAACACGTTAATCAGCGGATTACAGCAATCAAATTATTTCATTTGTCGTTTGAACTGTCGTTCTGCTGGAATCGCGATTTACAAGATGTACTAATAAGGATTAAAGTAAGCTTTTGGTGAGTTGCATTATATCAGCGCAGTGGGCCCGTCTACACGTGAGGCGCTCAGAAATAGTAAGGCGGTTAAATAAATTTTGTTCACATATTTTCTGGTTTTTGTCAGTTTTTATTAAATAAATTATTTCTTTTTAAGCCCTTTTTTTAAGCCCTTCTTTTCATAGCTTCTGAATATATGTATTTCACACTATAAAATTCTATTAAAAAACATTAGATTTGTCAGTGAAAATAAGAGCGGACTTAACCGCATTGGCTTTTGAGCGAGTCATATATAGTCCTGCTAAGAATAAATATACTGAATTTGGCATAGTTTTCATTAACATTTGACATTTAAAACTTACCTTTTTCATAAAAGTCATGACATTCGTCGGCAACATGTTGCTAAATTTTTAATAGAGCCGGATTTAATTGTACTTGTTGTTGTTGTTTTAGTTTTTCTGGCGATGTATGCAAGATTTGTTGCCAAATACTCCTACTTCTTGTTATCAATTAATGTTTTTTTTTAATTTTCAATATTTTGTTATTGTCAACAGATTTTTAATTATATTATTTTTTTTGCTTACTTAAAGTCACCACAAAGCCAACCGCCAAACAAATCTGAACAGGAATGTTAATAATAATAATAATAATAATAATAATATTGTTTATTGTTGTGGTTGTTACCTTTTGTCGCCTTGGTTTGTTTGTTAACCGATAACTAGGTCGATAACATAACTTCATGCAACGCAACGTATCATAGCATACGTACGTCAACGTGGAGAACGTGCACCGCACGCGTCCACAGTTATAATGACTGAAAGAAATGACACACAACTGTCAGCCGTCAGCAACTACAATACCAACAACAAAACCAGCAACCAGTCTCAACGCCTCAACACGGCTGCGGTAGAGTGAGAATAAATAGAACCAAGAACCTGAACTCTACGAATATGCTGTTGATATTTACGCTTGAGTGCGCTCCGCTTATGGATGCTTGTGTGTGTGTGTGTGTGTGCGCGCGTGTGTGTATGCGTGTGGGAATGTGGGTAACACTGCTACGTGTATGTGTATTTACAATATGGCGACCGTAAACAATGAAGTTGTGTCTTGCTTTTGCTGCAACTGCCTTCTGATCGACGCGTTGATCAGTATCAGTGTTTTTCTTGTCGTTGCTGTCCTTTCTGTTGTTTATAACCAGCACGTAGTGTTTTTCAGACGCTGATGCTCTTTTCCTTTTGCGTGTTCAAACGACTGCAAATTTTACTTAACTGATGATGGACACGAACGTGATTGGTTTGTTTTCTTTTTTGTGTTCTCTCGCTTTCTGTTGCGTTTCATTGTTGCGGTTCGAGCTCTTTATTGAGTGCTCATATGAAACCACTCCCGGCCTTAGTTTCATTGCCGGTCCCATGCGTTTTTTGCTGTTGAATTTTGCATTTCCTTTTCCGCGTCCGTGTCCGTTGCTGCCGCTGCTACTGCTGCTCGTTCAAACGCTTCCGCTCGGCTTACGCCAGTTTTTCCTTTCCTTCACTTGAGTTTTTTAGTTCAGCTGATTGCTCAGCTGATTTTTGTTTTTGTCTTTGCATTTTCTCTTGGCACTTGAGAGACGAGTATACTATGTTAAACTGGAACCTCAACCTTTGATTAAACGATGAATTTTCTTTATTCAATTTGCAGTCAGTCCTAGAGAAGTTTAGCAAATGTGCTTTTATTTTGTGGTAGTTCTTGTTTCTTCCTTTTTGCTGTAGCTGCAAAGTAGCTGCATGAAGAGTGTTGGGAAACTGTAAAGAAAGAAGCTATTAAAGGAAGTTGTTATCACAAATTCATTGCGTCCTAAAATAGGACTTATTTTTAATTAATGTAATTTCCACAAATCTTAAAACTTCCTTGCAAGTTCCTTTTTTCATTGCAACAGTGGAATCGTAACATTTTCTGTTAAATGGGAAAATTGTGGGGAGCAATTTTTGGAGGAAAACTTACTTTAATCAAAATCAAATAAAATTAAAACTAATAAAACCGGTTTATAAAACCGGCTCTTAAGAGAATCTGGACCTGGTTTTCTTTCAAAAATTCCTCCACAATTCCGTGTTAACCAATTGGTTAACAAACCAATTACTTTGAGTTAAGCCTTATTTAACTTTGTCTGACTTTTGCGGTGCCTCTGTTAGCTAATACGACAACCCCATACTAACAATATACACATTTTTGTTTTTCGTTCGCTAACAAACGCACAAGTCAACAACTGACAGCTAGACAGAACACAGCTGTTAGCTGATCAAGGATTAACCACGTGATTAAACTTTAGTTAAAACTTTAACTGTCAAAATAAATGTTTGAATTTAACTCGGTTAAATAGTTAACTCGACACTGTAAAACTGGCCCTTAACACATGAAATTTTGCAATGAATTCGTTTTTTAGAGTTGTACACAGTAACAAATTAAAGGAATTATTTATATTGGGTTGGGGAAAAAGTATTCGGCGTTTTTCTCATCGCTTCACTGTGAAGTAAAGCCATAACTTTGAAACGGTTAGTTGCATCTGGTAACTTTTTTTTCGCTTAACAGGTGACAAACCGGCTCATAATTTGCGAAATTTATTGAGATTGGTGCGTCGTGTGAAAAGTTATTCCGAAGCAAAGATGAGTGAAATTTCTGGAAAAGTACGCTATATTTTACAGATTTTACTACGAGAAAAGGAAGAATGCTGCACAGGCAGGCATGTGAAAAGATTTGTGGTGTTTATGGCGAAGGTACTGTATCCCAATCAACTGCCAGAAAATGGTTCGTTCGCTTTCGTTCTGGCAATTTTGAAGTGGAAGATGCTCCTTGCTCTGTTCGACCTATCACCGAAAAAGTCGATGAAATTATGGCTAAGGCCGTCAGTCGAGCAGTCGCAATCTTCAGAAGGAACTGAAGATGGAACGCAAAAAAGTTTTAAACCATTTGCATAAAGTTGGTTTCACAAAAAAGCTCGATGTTTGGGTGGCTCATAAACTGGCGTATGTGGCCTTTCTTTGGATTCATTTTGAGGCAACCAAACATCGTTTTTGCCGCTATTTTTTTTTATTTTACAGCTATTTTACCGCTATTTTACCCGGCAAAAACTAAGAGACTTCGGCTGGGATGTATTGATGCATCCACCATATAGTCCTGATCTTGTACCTTCAGATTTTGCAATATGCAAACTTTTAAATCATGATATAGTATTATATTGTATTATTGTATTGGATTCCGTACAGAATTATCAGTTGGAATCAAATCAAATCCTGTAGACCTGTTGTCGGTCTGCAGCTAAAGAGTAGCTGCATAACCGTAAATATCATTATTACACTCTCCCCACTGACTCAAACTCTTGTTCTTCATCTCGTCCCCCTCCCCCAAATTATGGAAATTTGGTTGGTTTGCAAAATCCAGTTATCGCGAGCAAATGAAGTTGGAGAAATTTAGTGATATCTTGGCTTGAAATGGCGCCCGCAGCAGGCATTAAAGATATCAGAATTTATTTAATTATGAAATATTATCTTTTAACTAAAATATTATCCTTTAATGGACACTTTTCCCCACCTTTTTCATGGTTTGTTGGCTGTTCAATATAAATGGATGGTTATTATTCTTAGAAAAAATTATTAAAACTTTTAAAAACAGAAACTTTTTGTTGTATTGAGAAGAAAAAGAAGAAGAAGAAAAAGAAAATTGACGAGGTTATAATGGAAACAATAACAACAGCAACAACAACTCACTCAATATAATTCTCAATTGAACTTTACGATTATTTGGGTCAAATTAAACATTTCTTATTTCTCTGGTGAATGTAGCTGCTGTCGTTGTTGTTGCTGTTACGGTTGCTGTTGTTTTTCTCTCCTGTGGGTTGGTTTTTGTAGCAAATAAATTACTCTCTGCCATTTTAAACGCTCATTTAGAAAATTATATAAGTTCCAGAAACAATAAATCATTACAGAAAGTATTCTCAGTTTATAAATTATTTAGCAACCTACTAACGATTTCTTACAACAAGAAGAACTACACTCATTCGTTATTGATTGATTAATAATAAATTCGATTACTTGCGTTTCTAGTTTCTAGTTGGAAATTGATATTAAATTATTTTATATAGACATTTATAGAATTTTTCAATTTTTACATAAGTAAAAGAAAGAACCAACTTTGACTATTTTTTACTAATGCAATACGACAAGAACAGCCGCGGTGGCCATATGCCTGAAATCATTTTCAAATGCTAATGCCATGTCTTGATCTTTCGAGTAAATAAAACAATTTTATTAAAATTAAATTTTTTGTGTTATTTTGTACCATTTGAAGTTCTGTCGGGCTTAATAAAACACCCTTTAGAACTCGTTCGACAACAGACAGAACTTACGCAAATGTAAGAACGAAAATCATTTATCCTTCGGACGAAATTTTACCAGTAAAATATAGAATTTACGATATTTCAATTTGTAAGAGTGAAAAAAATAAATTTTTTGCTTACCTTCAAATGTAAATTTTGACATTATTCTATTGTTTACTAGAAACTTTTTCGATAACTTTTGCAGTATTTTATTCTCTCTGTTTACAAAATTTGAAGTTTTTAGTAATTTTTACTAGAAAAGTAAACGAGCAGACCGAGCATAGACAAATACTCGTATGCGTTATAATAAATTAGGATTGCTGAAATTTTATCGTCTCATCATTTATGGAAGGATGTTAGTTCGTAATTCGCAGCAGAAAAGATAAAGGAAACCGTTGTGGGCTCTAACAAGCCACAATCCTGACATAGGCGTAGCCAGGATTTTAATCAAGTGTTGATCAATACAGCGGGCTCGCGCTAATATGAAATATTGGACAGCTACAAAATGGAATTTTGTTTGCTGTTAAGACCTACTCGTTGATTGACAAAATAGTTAAGAAATCAGCTTTCAATTTTTCGCCAGAATCGCAAAATCCTGACAGCTGTTCTTATTCTTAACTACTTTTCTTTGTGCTTGCTAATATGGTGAGCTTACGTAATAAGCCAGAATATACATATATCGGCATAAATATGCGAAAATTCTGTCTTAACGCTTCACACAACTAATTTTGTTTGTCGTGTATTTTTAGGCCCTAATTTTTGACATTCTGAGAATAAGTAAATAAGAAATAAATTCCTCCAAAAAATCTGAAATTTGATATTAATTTGAGATGCGGGCGGCACTTATCCTCTGTGACCTACACTGGCTACGCTCAAGCACAAGGATACGTACTTTTATGCTTGCGTCAGTATAAAATCGGCAGAAGTAAATTAAGTCATAAATAAATTTAAAAGGCAAATTGTAAAATAACAAAAGGAAGGAGTGAGAAATAAAATAAAAACTGACAAATGTCATTGTCACACTCTACCACAATCGGATTGAATTCATTGCTAACGGCGACATCTGCTGTTCTTCTCTTCCTTTCTTACAAGCCGCAATTGCGGTCGATTTAAGTGTTATTTGTTGGTGACAAATTAATCGCTTTTGAAAAGACGCCAACAGGATTGCATTTCTTTCTTTCCATTTCGTTGTTTTCTAACACAAATAAAATTTTTAAATTATAAAAAACCAAATCAGAAAATAAATTATAGAAGTACTAAATTATAGGAGTAATAAATTATAGAAGTAATAAATTCATTTGACAATACAATGTCCATAAATTTGAAAATACTCGAAAAGGTTTTGTTTTTTTCATCCAATCTGAAGTGTCCAATCGATGCAAATGTCAATCACCGAAACACTTGACGACACCAATGACGAATAATTTTCACACAACACAATTTATGCATGCTGACCCGCCCCCTCAGACACCGCCGCCTTCGTTTTTCTTTTTCTCTTCAAATCGAATTTATTTCGTTTGATTCTGTTTTCATTCCAGTCGATGTTTGTTACCAAACCACGCACGCATTGGGTCAATGGGCGATAAGAAAAAAGAAAGGGACAACAATTGTCACCGAAGGCAGAAACTTGTTGCTTATTCATATGCAAATTAAATTTAAATCGGCACCCAAATAAGATAATTTATTCAGTTTTTATTAATTTTATAGTCCTTTTCATGTACATATTTTTATTTATCATCATCATCATCATCATCATCATCGTCATCTATCATCATCAATTTACTGAAAAAAATTATTGTTGATATTTCGAAAACCGCATGAATGAGAAAATTTGTTCATTTTAAATTTGGACTCACGCCATTTTTGAAACCTAAATTTTTTGAGAAAACAAATTTGGAGACAATTGAGAAATTTTATTTTGAAAGAAAATAATTTTTTACTGCTTTTGCCTAATGGTATCTGGTCCTTGATTCTTCATAAATAATGTCCTTTTTCTGCTGCAGACTTCAACTTCCGTCAAGTTAGTTTTTATTGAGCAACATTTTTTGGAAAAATCTCTTTCTGCAAAACTTTTTTTTTGGTTTGGAGATTGGAGAGAAATGTGGTAAATATCTCTGATATTCATTTTAAAAATACTAAACAATTTTTATATAATTTTAAACATAATTTATGTTTATAAATAGTAATCTTTAAACCATTTAATTTCAAATAAAATTCAAATTTGGAGAGAATTCTAAAATTCTTACAAATAAAATACTTCTTTCTAACAAACTTATTAATATCCATTTTGGGTAAATGGATCGTATTTAACAAATCATGTTCACTGTACGTTGGCGCATTCAGACGTACACAAAAGAGCAATCCAGAAGAAAAAGTTCCGAATTTAATACTTCTAAATTCAATTTTATATTTATACTCAGCTAATTGGTTAGCGAGAAAATAGGGTTTGAGCAAGATACTAAAATTACTAAAGAAATAAAAAATAGTTTTAAACGATATTGTTTTTCAGCATAATGGCAAAGTCCGAGCATCACATTGAAATAAAAATTCAATCGATATCTGAATATTTAGTGTGCATTTTTTTACTTAACTTTCCGAAAAAGAAAATGGCTAACCTTGTACAAATGTACACAAGAGGCAGACCTAAAAATGTAAACAAACGTTGACTGACATCACTGAAAATGTGACACCAAGAGTTAGAGAGAGACATCCAGTCGCCGTCGCCGCATAGTCGCTTTCTGTTCCTAATCAATTTATATTAAATTATAACCATCTAAAGTTGAGAACTGAAAGTAATAATTTCTTTCAGAAGGTTATAATTTGAAAAGCATAATTTTTTGTAATCATATTCATTCCATCTTTCATTTCATATAAAATTTCATTTACTACAATTTTACTATCTTTCATAATTCTTTCTTATCGATTTCTCCTTTCAATTTGGTTAATTAATTGATACACTTTTTCTGTTCTGCGCAATAAACAGAAACTCATCGCAAATAATGTATCAAAACATCCAACAACAACAAGAAAATTGGCTTAAAATCATTAGCGAACGAACGAAGCAGTGTCGTAGTCAAAAACTATCGTAAAACAGCTCACATAATTAAAAGGTTATTAACAGTTATTACCCACGCAAAAGGCAGTTAACCTTTTTCAGCATTTTTCTTTTCATTTGTAAAGATATTTATTTATCTATTCACAAGCAAGTTTGCTGCTCGGAAGGTCACTTTCTTGCTACGACTCTGGCTGTAAGAAAATAATGTAATTGAGAAATAAGGGGCGGGAAGGTGGTACACCCTTTTCAGGTGTGATGACAACATTGTGCCACAGAAGAGACGCGATGAGTAACAAAATCAAAGCGGAAATTAAAATGTTACGAAAATAAATTTTATTTAGTGTAATTTGTTTAAGAGACTCGAATCTTAAAATTTGTAAGCCTTACTTGGTGAAATTTTATGAAAAATGTATAACGTGATAAAGTAAAATAAGATTTTTACATAAATTATTTAATTTAATAAACATTTTATAACGGAAATTGCAAAATATTTAAAACAAACGGTGTGTGTGCATCAAATAATATTTGACAGACGACAGACGACGGATGATAGACAATAATCTGCAGACGATGGATAACAAGCGATAGATGACAGACGATAGAATACAGACGATAGATGACAGACGATAGATGACAAACGATAGTTGAAAGACGATAGTTGACAAACTATAGATGAGAGACGATAGATGACAGACGATAGAGGACAGACGAGAGAGGACAGACGATAGATGAAAGACGATAGTTGACAAACTATAGATGAGAGACGATAGATGACAGACGATAGACGATAGATGACAGACGATAGATGACAGACGATAGATGACAGACGATAGATGACGATAGACGATAGATGACAGATGACAGACGATAGATGACAAACGATAGATGACAGACGGTAGATGACAAACGCTAGATGACAAACGATAGATGACAAACGATAGATAACAGACGATAGATGACAAACGATAGATGACAGACGATAGATGACAAACTATAGATGACAGACGGTAGATGACAGATGATAGATGACACACGATAGATGACAAACGATAAATGACAGACGATAGATAACAGACGATGGATGATAGACAATATATGACAAACGATAGATGACAGACAATAGATAACAGACGATAGATGATAGACAATATATGACAAACGATAGATGACAGATGACAAACGATAGATTACAGAGGATGGAATAAAGACGATAGATGAAAGCCGATAGATGACAGACGAAAGATGACAGACGATAGAATACAGACGATGGACGACAGACCACAGCTGACAGACAGACCACAGCTGATCAGAACCAGAAGTTTTCTCAAAAAGCTAATGGAAAACAACAAACTTTACAATTTCTACATATTCATATATCAAAAAAAAATGTGTTGTTTTTCTCCGGCAAAAAACAAATAATGAACAATTCTCTGAGAGAATGGCGGATTATTATTCTTTTTAAGAAACTCACCACCGCGTAGACTCCCTCTGCCCATCCACCTTTCCAGTTAAAATTTTTAAATATAAATACTTGGACGTGAGGAAAAGAGAAAGAACGTTTGACGCAGTGAAACTTGACGCGGATTTAAAAAACGGTTAAGACAAAGACAACATTTTTAATGGCCACAAAGTTAACGACTCTCTCTTAATTAAGTCGTCAACAATAATGTCAAAAGGAATTAAAACTTTTAATCCCTGCAGGCCAAAGTTAATGTCGAGTTTACCGGTGCGTAGGCGGCACACATTATCATATGAATACGTGGGCGAATAAAGGCGAGGAAACGACCATAGTAGTTGAGCCATCTCTACTATTCTGACTTTATATGACTAAAGTTGAAAGTAGGACCTACGTTCGTGCGAATATTCCATTTATGTACCTACCATGTTGTCGTTAAGGCTATGCAAAGTTGAAATATCTTTATATAATGCTACAAGACTGTATTTAACAACAAAAACTCAAATCGCCAAAAGTAATTTGTAGACTGCTAAGAGACTGTAGACTGCTAAGTAGACTGCTAAATGATCTAACCCTCAAACAAAATGAAAACATAAAAAGTATTTCTGTTAGATGAAAGTTAGAATGAACCTCATAAAAAATTAAACTGCTTCAATCAACTTGTAGAAGGAAGAAAATGTATTGGTATATGATTACAATCTCTTGACAGAATCCAGGTATTTGGCTTGTACACAAAACGATGCCCTTTGCAGACATATTTTGTTACTCTTATAGACCTTTTTATAACAGTTAAAGGAACGTACGTAGATGCATACATACATACATACGTATCTTCTTGTTCTCTGTTCTGTAGCTTGGAAAATGCAACCAATTTATTTTAATTGAAAAATATTGCTGTTGCTAATGCCTTTTTCCATCCACAAATAAGCAAATTTTTTCTCAAAGTTTACCAGCGTTCAGTTTCAAAGTATGGAGGAACGAAAGGGGGGAACGAAAAAACATACGACATTCTCTCATTAACTCGCTTTCGTTGTTAACCTTGAATAATAGCATTTTGTTACTTTTCTTTGTCATGCCGATAACTTTTCTCAACTTCAGATCTTCTAATTTTGTAAGAAGCTTCTACAGCCATCCTTCTTCACGCATCCTTCTTCACCCACCCGCAATCTTGATTGAAGTATGTCTGGCTAAGACCAAGAAGCTGTTAAGGCAGGGTAAGGGTGAATTTTATAAGAAATTAGTGAAGAGTCGTGTATATCGTTATGGTTATGAAACATACAAAAGTTAAAAGGAAAAGATATCACATTTTTTTCACTTTTGCTTTTATTTTGATTCGTGGATGCATTTACATACCCTTTTTCACTTTGTTTAGATGAAAAAAATTAAATAAAAATTATGGTGTTTACCAGTGTGATTCCATCTCATTAAACAGAATTATTTCATTAACTCCTTACTTACTCTTGTTAAGAATTATTTCTATATTATTAATTAAAAATTATCTGCTGTGAAAATCAATTTTAAAAAAAGCAAATTGCTTTTTATTTCTTGTGTCGAGAAAGAAATTCATATTCGCCTCAGTGGTAAAATTATAGTATTGAAGAAAAAGTCCTGCATATTATTCGTATTATTCGTATACTAATATAATATTATTAGTATTTTTTTCTAACATGACGCGTCGTTTATATCTATGTTAATAAAGACATAAGTATGAGCTATACTCGTACGTGAAGCTATATATAAAGCTATAGTCTATGTCATAACTTCATCCTTTTCCTTCTCTTTTCTTCTGTTGCATGGAAGAGAGCACTAGAGTTATAAGAGCATGTACTTGTGGCTTTTTTACTATTGTTTGTGTGGGCAACAAGCATCCAATTTATTCTTCGAGTAGATTCTTGCCGTCCATGTTTATTTAAAGTAATCTCCCGTACATTCTCCCGCAACTACACGCTGTAGTTTAAGACTCTCTTTAAGAAAACATAAACGAATCTTGCATGATACTCGTATTTCACAATCGTCCAAAAACGTTTTTAGACGATTTTAAAACAAGTTAAACTTGTCGTTAACTTCGGCCAGACCAAAGGTCATACAACCTACTCCCCCCCCCCATTCCCCCTCCCACGGATTAACTTTTACATAATCAATTTAGATCTATTAGCTCATCTATAACTTCGCTCTTCTCCAAAAAGCCTCCATAACTTGTATTATATATATAGTATCGTATAACAGTGGGCGGATTTCGCCCAATTTTCATGAGATGACCCTCCCTAATACGATGATCTTGTGAAATTATGGCATAAACTGATGCTTCTTCTGGCTTACAAGGGCGCAATTTTGCCTTTCGTACACCACGGCGTATGGATTTTACTCGAACTAATTGTTTCAATTTCAAAAATTTGAAAACATTTTGGATTAAATATTTAATTAAACACTGTTTTCGAATCCAGTTTTTTCTTCAAACATTTTCAGTGTATGGCGAGAGGCATATTGGTCGGCAGTTCGTTGATCTTACAAGAAGTACTATAATGTTTTCTTGCTTTCTTTCTTTGTTAAGAAAAACGCGAGCAAAAAATCGCCCACAAAATTAAAAGTTAAAAAGCTGATATTTACAAAAGTAAAAGAGAAAGGGGGTTAGGGGGAATAGGACTTGTCTGATCCAAAGACAGACAAATGAAGGACACCTCGGTAATCGGTAATGGTGGAAAGAGGGGCCGAAAAGGAAATCATCATCGAGGAATAAAGACTGGCCGCTGCGGAAATTGTCATTGTAACCAATCCATTAAACCATCATGTTACCATCTAAAAAGCGAGTTTATATGAAAGTTATTATTTTTTAATAGCGTTTCTAAATAGGAAAACGCCTTAAAGAAACCAGCAACCAAGAGAATAAGAAAAAAAAATTAGGTAAAATAATCATAGTGTTTCGAAAGCCATATGCATAAGTTCTCGTCACTCAACCGAGTCAGTCATGCACGATTTGTCCTGAATGAAAATTAAGTTTGCCGAGCATATACAAAGGCTATCACACAAACGTGAAGGAGCGTTTCGTTAAGACCGTCCAAGTATCGTACACTTGTCGATTCAGCGGAAAACCTTTGATGAACCACTTCATACTCGCAAACGTAAACTTAAGGCAATTTATTCTGACGATTTTCCTGAAATATTTAATGATTTGCTTGCAATGACACACCTACACGTTATGTTTTCTGTGTGTGCCAGTGTGTGTGTGTGTGTGTGTTTGTGCATGCGTGGAATAGAAAAAGAAAATTCGTAAAGCATGCTTGAAGTTATATGAACTGGAAGAATGAGATAATGATAATACAATAATTTAAATTTATTTGTGAGACCGCTATTAAAACATGGTTAAAAATGTATGTTCCTCTTTTGATGGTTAAAAAGAATATACATACATATAAAATAACGTATGTATGCACATTTGCACAGAATTTTAAAACTTTCTCTTTTTTACTTTAACTATTATTAGCTTGTAGACTAATTGCGGAGAAATAATGAATGGTAGCAACGAAAAACGGTCACTTAAAGTAGAACGTAACTTCGACGGCGACTGTTTTCTGCACAATCTTAAATAGACTGAATATTTTATATCGAGAATACGAAAAAAAAAATTTTACATATTGACGTGATTTTTGCAGAGAATCTGGCGAAACAACCACCATTCTTTTCTAGAAATTTCAAGTTTAGCATTAATTTTCTCAATAGCTTTTTGATCTAGCGACTTAATTTAAAAAGGACACCATGCGTTTGGGCTTTAGTATTCCAAAAGCGTTACTTAATTTAATGTGTTGTAGGCGTAGCAGTGATTTTTTTATACCTCGATTGTAGATCTTGAATTTTGTTAAAAATGCTTAACAAAAATTTTTAAATATTACTATTTTAAATGTTATTTGAACTGCCCTTCAAAGTATTTTTTGGTCTATTTTGGTTATTAGGCTTAAACTTCCATTTACAGAAATATGTATTCTCTCTGTTAAATACAACTCTCTGTTAAATACAACTCTCTGTTAAAATGTTTAAATATAGTTTGCCTAAATCAAACGCAAACTATGGGGGTTATTCCTGAACGCCCGGGCCTTTAACTCCCATGAATTCTTCTCGATTTTGCTTTGTTACTTTCCATTGTTGTTGTTGTTTACCAGCAAACACCCGAAAATGGACAAAGCATAATTGAGAAGAATTCATGGGAGTTAAAGGCCCGGGCGTTCAGAAATAACCCCCTATATTTAAATATTTTAACAGAGAGTTGAATTTAACAGAGAGTTGTATTTAACAGAGAGATATATTATTTTAGTTAAGCGATTACTTGAGAATTTGTATATAAAAAGGCCTTTTAAATAAAAATTTGTATATTCTTAATTATTGGAATTCAAAAAGAAAACCACATAAGTTTAACACATAGCTCAAAGACAACAGCATGACGGCAAGTACCAGATGATATAAAGTTGTCCTGAAAGCTTATCAGCAAATTGATGAAGGAAATAGATTCTAACTGAAGCTTTACATAATGGCTACTCTCTGCATTTCTTGTTTGCATTTTCCGCCAACAACAAACCATTTCTACAGAACTAATGTTCATCAAGCATTTTACTTAATGGGCCCGCATTAAGTATTCATGCCTTCAGTAATGGCTGCCATGATTCCATTGTTTGTAAACGTAATCCAAAGGGAAGCTTATAAACATCTCAAACGCAGCGTTGAAAAGCTTTAGAGCAAATCGTCAGAAAAAATGCTTTTACGCAAGTATGAATGAAATTTTGAAAGGGCTAAAAAATATAAGCGCACAATGGAATGAAGCACAAACGAACAACGCTTGTGCATTCAACAAACTCAACCAGATGAAAACTGAAATGCTAAAAAAATGTTGGCAATCAAAGCACAAGGTCTATAGTAATTAGCTAAAGGCATACATGGTGGAAAACGGAAGTGCAAAATCGAACAGAACGGAAGAAAGGAAACTGGGATTATGGAGTAAAATCGTAGGAACCACAATTCCTTATAATCTAGCCCCTAAAAATGTTGCTTAATTATACTCGTTTTTGCACAATTTTGGGAGGGACTAAATCACGTCAAATTAGTGTAAATTTTATAGAGAGAGGTAAGAAGTAAGCAATCCTTACACAATTCTTCCTGCAGGAAATGGGGAGCAGAGCAGAGCAGAGCAGAGAACAAGCTAATTAGGCCATATTGAAAATAGTCTAGAACTAAAGCGTATGTGTGATCGTCATTCTATTCAAATTTCCTGCTCCTTCTTTGCTCCTTCCCTCCACTCACAACAGCCTCATTACCCGAAAATAAACTCTGCTGTGTAACCAGAGTAACCGGAAATTAGTTCGGTTTGAAGCCACCATAAAATGATGGAGCACAAAACGTGTATTCGTGGAGACACACGATGTTGAATGGAATTAAAATGAAAACCTAAAAGGAATAAAGTAATTAAAATAAAATTAAGCGAAATAAAACGAAGCAAGGTAGGCACAAATTTTTGTTTTATCATTCTTCAAAACATAAAAAATAAATATTCTAAAAACATCTGATTTTTTGCAAACAAGTCTGGTCAGGTAAAGCTCATATTCTAGGAGAAAGAGTTGGTGATTCGTGAATACGAAAAGAGGCTAAAAGTGCCTTATTCTTAAAGTTTACAACAATATTAAGTACAAGGTAGAAATCAATAACTGATTAATAATTAAAATACATTGAAGAAAAAGTGAAGAAAAGTACCCTACTTTCGTATGTATAATAATGTACTCGTACACAATATAAACTAATATCTACGTAAAGGCGTAACCCAATTTCTTCATTTAGTCGTTAATCATTGTTAACAGATAATTTGTTTAGGTTATAAATTAGCTAAGACTTAACCCAATTCTATACTTTAGTGGTTAATCAATCTGAACAGAAATTTTGAAAGGTTATAAATGACGTTAGTTGAAAGCATTTGAAGTGATTTGACACATTGGCCTGTCCCAAAACTTGTTCATAACTTTTTGAATAACTTTCCTTTAATCGATAAAATCGATTTGCAGCCAAACTTCAGGTTCGATTTTGCTGTGGAAAATCGTACGAGTTTGAAGACTCGAACTGCATTATTGTCGAAACTTGAATGGTGACCACTCCAAGGGCAATAATGGTCAGGGCAAATATGCCTATGACTTGGGATACCTTTACCGAACGACCTGGTGCTCTCCAACCTAAAAAACATTTTACATGATTTCTAAATAATGTTAGCTAAAACGCGGCGGCGCTTTTTTTACAGTTCAGGAAACATTTTTAGGCTGCCCGAAAATCAAGAGCTGCCAACTGACGAGCGCTGCCAACAACTATAAAAGCTCTCAACTGACTTTATCACATAAAATAGCCGCCAAAAATTAATAAGAAATATAAATTGCCTGACTTTAAAACCGCATAAAAACGAATTGAGCATAATTGCCGATTTGATGTGATTTTTTTATCATAATTTTTAACATTTATCACGAACAAATAAATCTATCTTAAAAATGTATTTATTAAATTGTTTATCGGTTTATTTAAAAGTTTGTCAAGTTTGTGGTAATTTTGAAGCTTGTCTGCGCAGCGCTTCTCTCGACGAAAAAGTGCTAGTCCTTCTTGAGCTCATATATGTATCTAACAATATTTTATATAGCTGAATCTTCAAAACAACGGCCACTAGTATTGACGTTTGATTATGATCATAATAATAATAATAATTATTATTTTGACATATTCTTTTGAACATAACATTTCATATTATTTTCTTAAGTTTTTTTTTTTGGCAAAAATAATCGAGTTGCGGTGACTTGACATGACATGACATGACGTGACGTGACACAACATCAGTTAAGAAACGAAAGTTCGTTCAGGTATTACTACGTGTAAATAGATTTTCGTATTGAATTCCGGTGACGTGCAATCATAAAAGAAGACAACAGCAAAATATACTCAGTCTGGTAGTGGGTAGATATATGTCCACACACACACACACACACACACCCACACACCCAAACCCATCCACAATAAACGCATTTTGCGATCCTACAGTTATCAAAATAGTAGAAAAAAAAAGATATCCGAATGAAAAGAAAAATTTATTCTACGAAGTCTTTATAACATTTGCAAAAATTTCATTCTAACCACATTCTCCACAATGTTCATGGTATCATTTGTGGGCGGAGCGAGCGTATTAGAGTTCTTTAAATAATATCGATTATGTCTAGTATCGTCAGTATCGGCGCTGAACAACGAGACAGTGAAAAGGAACAAGACAGTAAGTGAAAAGGAATGGAATGAAGGATAGGAAAATTCCGAATTTACTCGAAAATTATTCGTTTTCTTCCATTAGTATTTTTCATTAAAAAAAAATTCTATGAATTTTAGAATTCTATACAATAATGGCAGAAAAGTATGGAAATTTATGAAGGATAAATATATGTGTACAGATGTATGTTTCCATGTGGTGTAACATACACATCACCAAAAAAAAAAAAAAAAAAATTTAAAGACTAATTAAAATATATAGAAAAAATAACAAATATGTACTGTACATACCTGAATGAAGTTGTAAGGAACAAAATTTTTGTAAAACAAATTTTGCCTTACATAAAAATATTTATATTATCATGAATTATTATAACTTGTGCCTTATAATAATAATAATTACGAAATTTATGACGTAACAATAGAATATAAGACAACATATCAATATTTTTTTTTTTTTAAAAAAAAACTTTAAAATTATAAACCACATCGTGTAAACCACCCTAAGCAGCTGATTCCTAGACCCCATGACAATCAGTCATAACAATTAAAATTTAATAACTCAGCAAGCAACCATGGGTGGTCGGCACACTATAAATAGAGCGACATTGCCATAGAAAAGTGAGTCTTCGGAGGCCGACCACCCAGGTAAGTCGCACTAATAAAAAACCTTTTTCTTTCAGCTAAAGAGCCCAGAATGGGTGAGTGACTCCGCCGTTGCGGTAGAGCATTCATACCATGTTCGTGCTCCCTAAAGACCAGTCTTCCCGCCGTTGCGGTAGGAAATCACTGCTTCCTTAGGGGCATCAGGGGCAGTAGGATGTATGCACTCCGCCGTTGCGGTAGAGGCATGCACACCTCTCGTATTTATTAAATTCTATTTTTCTCTGTTAAAACATACTTTCTCATACTTTCGTCCAAATACTTTAGGATCGACCAAAACACCCAGCAAGAGCCCAGAGCGGGTGAGTGACTCCGCCGTTGCGGTAGAGCATTCATACCGTGTTCATGCTCTTTAAGTATCAGCCTCTCCGCCGTTGCGGTAGAGAGTCACTGCTTCTTAAAGGCATCAGAGGTTGCAGGTTGTATACACTCCGCCGTTGCGGTAGAGGTATACATGCCTTTCTTGTCTTCTCTCCTTCATATAGACAAAACTCAGGTAGATTTCCCTCTTCATTTTTTATTAAATAGCAACGACCAAAACACCCAGCAAGAGCCCAGAGCGGGTGAGTGACTCCGCCGTTGCGGTAGAGCATTCATACCGTGTTCATGCTCTTTAAGTATCAGCCTCTCCGCCGTTGCGGTAGAGAGTCACTGCTTCTTAAAGGCATCAGAGGTTGCAGGTTGTATACACTCCACCGTTGCGGTAGAGGTATACATGCCTTTCTTGTCTTCTCTCCTTCATATAGACAAAACTCAGGTAGATTTCCCTCTTCATTTTTTATTAAATAGCAACGACCAAAACACCCAGCAAGAGCCCAGAGCGGGTGAGTGACTCCGCCGTTGCGGTAGAGCATTCATACCGTGTTCATGCTCTTTAAGTATCAGCCTCTCCGCCGTTGCGGTAGAGAGTCACTGCTTCTTAAAGGCATCAGAGGTTGCAGGATGTATACACTCCGCCGTTGCGGTAGAGGTATACACGCCTTTCTTGTCACTTATTTTGCTCAATATACAAAATTAAGCAGAGTTGTCTTTTTCATTACTTCTTATCCCTGTTATGCCAACTTGGCAAAAACCACTTCTGTTCACCCCTTCACACACTCAAGTATATTTTCTCTAGTAGTCTAGCCGCAGTCAAATTTCATTAACTACAAACGATGTCACTAGTAATCATCTTGACTCTCATGAGAAACCAGGAATAAAATTTCGACGACGAAAACAACGTCGGTAGTCGCTCGATTCCTAGATTCCTTAGTCACATAGTACGCGTTTGGTACATAGTACATAGTACATAATACGCCTTGTTCCTTTTTGTTCGGCTTAAAGCAATTATTATCGCGCATCGCTTATGGTCAAACGAAACCACCGTGCTCAGGCGATAAACGAATCGAAAACTGTTTTAAAAACACCAGTGACCTCCGAAAAATAAGCTGTTCCCTCACGATTTCTGTTTCCCTGGATGTACCTCGGGGCTTAAGATTTTCTGAGCGGGAGAACCATTACCGGTAGACCCATCATCTTTAAACCCTTGCCGGGAGGATCCAGCGAAGCAACAATCACTAGTAGGGACACCATTAGGAGAAAATTTATATTTCGAAGAAAACCAAACACAACAAAAGCTCAGCCATAAATATATAGAAAAATAAGAACAAATGTAATAGATTAAGATAGAGTGCCTTGAAAAGATAAAATAAAGAATAAAATAGAAGAAAACTCAGAAACAAATAGATTTTATTTATCGGTCTCACACAAATAAATGTTTGTGACGAGAAAGACTCTGGACATCCGGCGAGCTTCACCTCGGCCGGGAGAGCACTTCGTTACAATGGCGCCCGAGCAGGGACCGATAAAATTTTTTTTTTTTTAAAATACACGAGCATTTTTACCTCAAGTCCCCCCTCCCCCATCTTTTTGTCTGCCATTCATCGGTCTCCGAAGACCAACAAACACGGGTAGCACTGTGTCGACAATAATGCACGTGCATTAAACAAATTTGTATAGAATTTTTATTAACAGTTCTATTTTCACCCAGAGTTTATAACCACCCAGTAAGCATCAACAAAAGACAGTTCGGTAGAAACCATCGACGAGTGAACACGGAGTCAACAAAAACGCAAAAACACCGCACAGAAGAAAAATATAAAAACAAGTCGACAAGTGGGCAAGCAGTCAGTAATCGACAGGCCATCGGCAAACAAACATCAAGGACCTAAGCTTACACTCAGAAGACTCATCGCAAAGAGACTTTTTCCAGCCAGTCACGAAAGTCGGAATCATGCCAAGCACTTCCTGGATCTACTTACTAAAGAAAGACGAGCTCGTGAAATATGCAAGCGAGTTCGAGTTGAGCACAGAAGGAACGGTCGAGGAATTACGAAAACAATTCGCAGTATTCGTAAACAGCAAAGACTACACCGAAGAACAAGAGGCAAGACTGAACGAATTGGAAAATAAGCACCGCAGAGCAGTCTCACCAGTAACAATAGGACCACAGCAGTCACTAGACCTGAACTCCGCAATCAAAATGCCTCCACTAAACAGTGGAAAAGGAGCAATTAATAAAATGCAGAGTTTCTCAAGGCAGCTACGGGAAAACTCCCCGCCGACAAACAGCTCTCCACATACTGCAGTAATCGAGACTGTCCGAAAGTGGTCCATTAAATATAATGGAACAAAAGACCCACTGTCATTCATCGAAAGAGTCACGGAATTATCAGACGCCTATAACATCGACAAAAATTTATTGCACCACACTATGCCGGAATTGCTGCAGGAAAACGCACTCGTCTGGTACCGGAATAACAATAAGCATTGGCAATCATGGGAAACCTTTAAAAAAGATTTTCTAAATTTCTTCCTGCCCGCCAAATACTGGAAAAATCTAGAAGACGAAATCAGGAATAGGGACCAACGAGACCATGAACCTTTCAAAAACTACGTCCTGGCACTTCAAAATTTGATGCGGCACACTACTTTCTCAGAATCCCAAAAATTAGAGAGAATTTTCGCCAATTCTGGCAGAGAATATCAACTACATATTCGACGCAAAGACTTCTCAACGCTCGAGGAACTCATCGAAATGGCAGAAGACTTCGAAACCATCAAACCTAAGGTAGCCACTCCAACAACACCGCCTAACCATAGTGGATCACAAAACAGAATGTTTCGAAGCAACGCTAACCCAGCACCTACAAACAACAACACTATCACCAACAACGATATCATTAACCCACAAACAGCTTGCCGAAGATGCGGAATGGATGGACACTACGCTACATCATGTAGAAGACCAAAAATACTCTTTTGCTGGGATTGTGGACGTCGAAATGTACGAACCATTCAGTGCTGCAGGGTAAGATCGGGAAACGACGTAGGAGATCGTCCAGAGCGAGGATAAACGATTTCCCCACTATATCATCCCCGCAAAACTCCAGGTTCCAGAAATACAGTGTTCCCCAACTAATAGCGAAAACCATCATCGGGGGAATAAACAAAACAGCTACCATCGACACCGGCGCTTCCGCCAGCTTTATTAATGAGCAATTTTCCCAACAACTAAAGGACCAAAAACAACTACTGGAATCACCGATGAGAATAACCTTAGCCAACGGCTCCACGATCTCTCTACAATACCAAGTCGTCACCACCATACAAATAGGCAACTTTCGCAAAATCCACTCATTCCTAGTACTAGAAACAACCCCGGACGACGTAATCATAGGTTTAGACCTGCTGATAGAAGCCAAAGCCTCTTTTAAATGCAGCGGAGTCCCCTTTGAAATAAGTAAGTACACATCTAGAAGCACAAAGCAATATCATAAAACAATAATACCCTGCACAACGCCTAAAGAAATTTACATTAATAACTTCCTAAATAATGAACTTCAACAATTTAGCAAAGGTATAGGTACAACGAATATTACTGAGCACAAGATTGTCATGGCCGATGAACGACCAATCAAACAAAGGTATATTCCACGAAATCCAGCAATGCAGGCAGCCATAAATGAAGAAATAGATAAACTACTCGACAAAGGTTACATAGAACCATCGCACAGCCCTTTCAGCGCCCCCATCGTCCTAGTAAAGAAAAAGAGCGGAGCATGGCGACTCTGCATTGACTATCGACAACTCAACAAAAATTCGATACCAGACGCTTATCCTTTACCACGCATAACACACATCTTGGACAAATTAAGAAATGCAAAATACATAAGTACTTTGGACTTAAAAGACGGTTACTGGCAAATTCCCATGGCCACCGATAGTAAAAAGTACACGGCCTTTACCGTCCCCGGCAGAGGCTTATTTCAATGGCGAGTAATGCCTTTTGGCTTACACTCAGCGCCAGCCACATTCCAACGGGCCTTAGACCAAGTCATCACACCAGAGCTAGACCCATTCGCCCTAGCATACCTTGATGATATCATAGTAACAGGCACCTCCCTAGAAGACCACATGAAAAATCTTCAAGAAGTTTTTCGACGCCTACGAGCGGCCAACTTAAAAATTAATCCCGAAAAATGTGCTTTCTTTCAAAATAAAATTAAATACCTCGGTCACGTAGTTAGTGAAGCAGGTATACATACAGACCCC
Source organism: Conops quadrifasciatus (assembly GCA_949752815.1). Classification (NCBI taxonomy): domain Eukaryota; kingdom Metazoa; phylum Arthropoda; class Insecta; order Diptera; family Conopidae; genus Conops; species Conops quadrifasciatus. The sequence continues at coordinate 20,306,629 of OX457079.1, forward strand.
GATAAAGTAGCGGCAGTACAAGAACTGAAACCTCCCAGAACGGTACGAGAAGTACGGCGATTCTTAGGTATTGTTTCTTGGTACCGACGCTTTGTACCCGACTTCGCAACAATCTCCCAACCTCTCACCTCACTCTTGAAAAAGGGAAAACACTTCAAATGGACTGACTCCCAACAACAAGCCTTTGAACAGCTCAAAACCAAACTCACTGAAGCACCCGTTCTGACATGTCCTGACTTCGAGAAAACATTCATATTACAGACAGACGCCAGCGAATACGGACTAGGAGCTGTACTTACACAGAACTTTGAAGACACCGAAAAAGTAATTGCCTACGCAAGTCGTCATCTCAATGGAGCAGAAAAAAACTACTCTCCCACAGAAAAGGAATGTCTCGCGATCATTTGGGGAGTGAGGAAAATGAGGCCATACCTGGAAGGATACAAGTTCATCGTCATTACCGACCATTTATCATTAAAATGGTTAAACTCAATTGAAAGCCCAACGGGGAGAATCGCCAGATGGGCCCTAGAGCTCCAACAATACCAATTCACTATCCAATATCGGAAAGGAAAACATAACGTAGTCGCAGATGCCCTGTCAAGACAACCAATGGAAATTCTACAACAAATTCAGGTTACAGAAGAAGTACCAGCTTGCAAATGGCTAGAACTGAAAAAGAGAGAAATACAACAAAACCCGACCAAATTTCCGGATTACGCCATAGTCGAGAACCAACTATATCGACATATCCCACATAACTACCACGATGACGAGGTAACACCATGGAAACTCTGTGTGGCAACACCCTTAAGAAAACGGGTACTGGAAGAAAACCATGACAAACCCACTGCAGGACATCTAGGCATACGGAAAACCACGCAGCGAATCATTTCGCGATACTATTGGCCAGGAATGTTTCGCGACATAAGCCAGTATATACGCGCATGTGACTCATGTCAAAGGTATAAGGTAAGTCACCAACAACCAGCTGGGGAAATGCTAACCAGGATCCCCGAGGAACCGTGGGCCACTGTATGCGCCGACTTCATCGGACCACTTCCACGATCCAAACACGGCAACACAATGTTACTAGTTTTTTTTGATCAATTTTCCAAATGGACCGAGCTCGTTCCTCTGCGAAAAGCCACCTCACAAACCACCATCAAAGCTTTTCGAGAAAGAATTCTAGCCAGGTACGGAACACCCAAAACCTTTCTATCAGACAACGGTACTCAGTTCACAAGTAGAACCTTCCGCAAATATCTTAGTGAGACCGGAATCAGACAACAATTTACAGCCCCTTACTCACCACAAGAAAATCCTACGGAACGAGCCAATCGTACAATAAAAACTATCTTGGCACAAATAGCTCAGAATAATCAAAAAACATGGGATGAACCACTTCCGGAAGTAATGCTCGCCATCAACACCAGTGTATCAGCGACCACAGGCTATAGTGCAGCATTCCTCACCCAAGGCAGAGAACCGCGACTACCAAACGCACTCTTCGACGAAATCTCATTAGGTACGGGAAACGTCGCTCAGGGACCAGACGTCCGACAAAAGGCCCTCAGAGACATCTTCGAGATTGTTAAAACCAACCAAGCTCGAGCAGCCACAGACCAAGCACGACACTATAACTTACGACGACGACAGTGGACACCGAAGGTAGGTCAGAAAGTACTAATTAAAAATCATCAACTATCCAAAGCTATCGACAACTTTAATGCTAAACTTGCACCAAAATATATTGGCCCGTACATAGTCACAAATTTCAAATCACCCGTCATCGCTTTTATAAAAAAACCTGGCGAATCACGCATGCACACTGTCCACATAAGCGAAATCAAACCATACATTCAGCACATTCCATAAATATAAATCTTTCCCTTCACCTATGATAAACACTGCTTGCTTCTTTACACTCAGCTCTAGCCTCACAGTTTCTTTTGGCACCACAAACTAACAACTTTTCTTTTTCTCCCATAGAGATGGATAAATTCAGTACGTCCGTGAATAATTTCTTTAAAACTACCGCCGAGTTGGAAGGGAAGCTGCCCCGCATCAAAATCTTGCCGCACGACCTGAAGGAGGTTCCCTCCGGTAAAGGCCGACTCAGGATCATGCCAAAAGTCAGCCCAGGGCACCCACGAACTCACCCCGGTGGTCAAGGTGTGGCGCCCAGACCAGCACCGGCAGGGTCAAAGCCCCACAAAGGAAGGATTCCGAAACAAAATACCAACATATATAAGCAACCACTCACGGCCCTAGAAGAAGAGGAGGAAAGATTTTCGGTTCCACGAAAGGTGTCATTTACCGAACCGGCGGCACGGAGAGAGAAGCGAATCTCCAGGGTAGCACCACCAGCACCCGAACCAGACGTATTGCCCAAAAGCCCCGACATCAAAGCCGATGAAAACGGACACGGTATCGAAAGAAACCCGAAGAGAAGGCGATACAATGTAAGCAGCGACGACAGCAGCAGCAGCGACAGCAGCAGCAGCGACAGCAGCAGCAGCGACAGCAGTAGCAGCAACGACAGCAGCAGCAACCGTAGTAACCTCAGCCGCCGTAACAATGAGAGCAACAACGATAACAGCGAATACAACGGCAACAACCACGAGAACAATGATAAACACGAGAACAACGATAAACACGAGAACAACGGCAACAACCACGAGAACAATGATAAACACGAGAACAACGATAAACACGAGAACAACGATAAACACGAGAACAACGATAACTACAAGAGAAACAACAAAATAGAACTCAAAACAAACACATCAATAAACCCCGAGCTGTACGCCTGGATAAACGACGTCATCGACAAAACTAATCCGGCCGACACAAAAAAAAGACATGTCGATTTATCAAAGAGAAGGAAGGCCGACGTTTTCAGTTCCTGAAACGGCAATCAGGACTATGCCGAGTTACGGAGTTACAGACATAAGCTAAAAGTGAAAGACATAAACTTTTCACTTTTATTTTTTATTTTTATCATTTACCAAGAAGGTTAATTAAAATATTTTTTATTTGGTATTATTTTTATTTACAATGGATTAATATAAAAAAAAGAGAAGAAAATTTTTTATACTTACCTTACATTTACTTACCTGCTTAACCGTATTACTTATTTTTTTTATTTTTCACACAAACACTTATAAAAGGTTATGTTTAAAAAAAAAAAAAACCTTACCTACCTAAGAAGATCTCGAACGTATTACTTACCTTAGATACTTACCTCGTCGGGAAAATAATTTTACACCCCGCCGAAGAAAAGGGGACATGTAAGGAACAAAATTTTTGTAAAACAAATTTTGCCTTACATAAAAATATTTATATTATCATGAATTATTATAACTTGTGCCTTATAATAATAATAATTACGAAATTTATGACGTAACAATAGAATATAAGACAACATATCAATATTTTTTTTTTTTTAAAAAAAAACTTTAAAATTATAAACCACATCGTGTAAACCACCCTAAGCAGCTGATTCCTAGACCCCATGACAATCAGTCATAACAATTAAAATTTAATAACTCAGCAAGCAACCATGGGTGGTCGGCACACTATAAATAGAGCGACATTGCCATAGAAAAGTGAGTCTTCGGAGGCCGACCACCCAGGTAAGTCGCACTAATAAAAAACCTTTTTCTTTCAGCTAAAGAGCCCAGAATGGGTGAGTGACTCCGCCGTTGCGGTAGAGCATTCATACCATGTTCGTGCTCCCTAAAGACCAGTCTTCCCGCCGTTGCGGTAGAAAATCACTGCTTCCTTAGGGGCATCAGGGGCAGTAGGATGTATGCACTCCGCCGTTGCGGTAGAGGCATGCACACCTCTCGTATTTATTAAATTCTATTTTTCTCTGTTAAAACATACTTTCTCATACTTTCGTCCAAATACTTTAGGATCGACCAAAACACCCAGCAAGAGCCCAGAGCGGGTGAGTGACTCCGCCGTTGCGGTAGAGCATTCATACCGTGTTCATGCTCTTTAAGTATCAGCCTCTCCGCCGTTGCGGTAGAGAGTCACTGCTTCTTAAAGGCATCAGAGGTTGCAGGTTGTATACACTCCGCCGTTGCGGTAGAGGTATACATGCCTTTCTTGTCTTCTCTCCTTCATATAGACAAAACTCAGGTAGATTTCCCTCTTCATTTTTTATTAAATAGCAACGACCAAAACACCCAGCAAGAGCCCAGAGCGGGTGAGTGACTCCGCCGTTGCGGTAGAGCATTCATACCGTGTTCATGCTCTTTAAGTATCAGCCTCTCCGCCGTTGCGGTAGAGAGTCACTGCTTCTTAAAGGCATCAGAGGTTGCAGGTTGTATACACTCCACCGTTGCGGTAGAGGTATACATGCCTTTCTTGTCTTCTCTCCTTCATATAGACAAAACTCAGGTAGATTTCCCTCTTCATTTTTTATTAAATAGCAACGACCAAAACACCCAGCAAGAGCCCAGAGCGGGTGAGTGACTCCGCCGTTGCGGTAGAGCATTCATACCGTGTTCATGCTCTTTAAGTATCAGCCTCTCCGCCGTTGCGGTAGAGAGTCACTGCTTCTTAAAGGCATCAGAGGTTGCAGGATGTATACACTCCGCCGTTGCGGTAGAGGTATACACGCCTTTCTTGTCACTTATTTTGCTCAATATACAAAATTAAGCAGAGTTGTCTTTTTCATTACTTCTTATCCCTGTTATGCCAACTTGGCAAAAACCACTTCTGTTCACCCCTTCACACACTCAAGTATATTTTCTCTAGTAGTCTAGCCGCAGTCAAATTTCATTAACTACAAACGATGTCACTAGTAATCATCTTGACTCTCATGAGAAACCAGGAATAAAATTTCGACGACGAAAACAACGTCGGTAGTCGCTCGATTCCTAGATTCCTTAGTCACATAGTACGCGTTTGGTACATAGTACATAGTACATAATACGCCTTGTTCCTTTTTGTTCGGCTTAAAGCAATTATTATCGCGCATCGCTTATGGTCAAACGAAACCACCGTGCTCAGGCGATAAACGAATCGAAAACTGTTTTAAAAACACCAGTGACCTCCGAAAAATAAGCTGTTCCCTCACGATTTCTGTTTCCCTGGATGTACCTCGGGGCTTAAGATTTTCTGAGCGGGAGAACCATTACCGGTAGACCCATCATCTTTAAACCCTTGCCGGGAGGATCCAGCGAAGCAACAATCACTAGTAGGGACACCATTAGGAGAAAATTTATATTTCGAAGAAAACCAAACACAACAAAAGCTCAGCCATAAATATATAGAAAAATAAGAACAAATGTAATAGATTAAGATAGAGTGCCTTGAAAAGATAAAATAAAGAATAAAATAGAAGAAAACTCAGAAACAAATAGATTTTATTTATCGGTCTCACACAAATAAATGTTTGTGACGAGAAAGACTCTGGACATCCGGCGAGCTTCACCTCGGCCGGGAGAGCACTTCGTTACAAAGTCAATGAATTAAATATTATGACCACACAAAAATTAAAAAAAATTAAAAATTCAAGATATCAAAAATTAAATACTAAAATTTTGTTAGTACTTTCGCATACAAGAATGTATACTTTTTTCTCTCCTTCTATACTTCTACTTCCTCTAATATGTACGTCACCAAAGGAAGAACAAAGAAAGGAAAGGAAAGGAAAGAACAAAGGGAGCCCTTATCCCTTCGGGTGTATGTATGTATGTATGTACCTACATTATAATAAAATAAAATATGCACAAGCATGTACATAAAAGTTAATACGCAGAAAATGAAAGATCTGCCACTCCTCTTACTTGTTTGTATATATACATACGAGTAAGTGCGTAGGACGTGTATGTATGTATGTATGTATGAAAAGGTAGAAAAATATTTTGCAAAATCATTTGATTTGATTGTAACTAAGTGTCGCCTGTTGCCCGTATGACGACGGTTAGAGCAAGGCGCACATATAATATATGATATTTCGTGCTTTACAAAATGCACCCTTCCCCCCCGCCATACGTCTAATAACAACCCACCCACGCACACTCTCTCTCTTCACTCTCTTCTCACAAAGGATTTTCCGATGCCGGTGGCCTTCACAACACAAAAATCTGTATGCTTGTCCCGTCTGCTTTACGAGAAGAGAAAGCTCGAAAAAGAACATTTATTATTTCAATATAACGAAATACGCCTTGCGTGTTATTATAGCCACAATCGAAATGAGGTTAGTTTTATAACAATCTTGACCAAACGAGTTCGGACACGCAACATATGTACTTTGTACATATCTATATTTATAGGGTGTGTCGCTCAACCACACCCACAACGCCCACAACCGACAATTCAGTCGTCAGATGAAGACATGAGGACGTTGCTTTTTCATTCAAAATTCATTCAAATATTGTATATGGTTACTTTTCTAAGAATAGATTTTGAAAACAGAATAAATTCAGGAGAAGACTCGTATATATGTATTTATTTACAAAATCTCTAAAACGAGTGAAATTTTAGGCTTATAATAAATTAGTATCTCTTTTCTTTCCATTTTACCTTTACCTTCTTTCTAGTACATCATTTGGTTTGCAATGTGTTGAATTTCAGCACGCACTTTCTGTATTGGCGTGGCCTCGGGTTGGTTTTGTTATTGGCAGTGACGCGTCGGTTGCTCACCCTACTGGTGAAAAAGTGCAGTACTCGTATGTTCTTGCTTTATGGTATCTTATACAGCATAGAAATGTGTCTTATAACAATGTCCGACAGCAATGTTTGCCTAAGTCTACCTTAATTTGTCATCTTCGCTTCAACTTTTTAATGCAACATGAATAGTTTCTTTAGCTTAATGGAGTATACAGTATTTATAAAACACCCGAGTTTAAGAGTTTAATTCAAACATAAAATATAAATACTTAGGGCCGTTTTCTCAATGTTCGGTTAAGTGCTAACCGAGACAAAATGGAACTTTCAAACGTCAAAATCTCCTCTAAATTGACGTTTGAAAGTCCCGTTTTGTTTCGGTTAGAAAACGGACCTTATACAAATAAATTTCCAACTTAACTTCAAATTAAATACGAAATTATGGTGTCTACTGTACGAATCAAAACAAGCAAGCGAAGAAAAATGTCATTTGACGGGAGATTTTGACAGATTGGTTGTCAGAAAAGTTAACAATTTGATGATTTGCAAAGTTGAATAATTTCCATGAAAGTTTGAAAACTTTCCAAACATTGTAGAGCGCAAGAGAACTTCTATTTGGCCTGACCTGACCTTGTCAAACTATTTTCACCTGCTTTGGTGATAATGCCCCCAACAACCATCGCCCCTTTTTTATCGCTTTTTATGACATCGCTTGAATTGGTTTTTTGATTAATGACCTCATTGCAAAACGACCTTTGACAAACGATACGCGAACAAAGTTTTGTCTACACTCTAATTGACACGACCTCTTACTAAAGAGTTCGGTTTATGCCTTAATTTGAAATAAGAATTTAATATTATTTGAGACTTTAAATGTGTTGAGACACATTAGAATGATACACGGTCAGCTTTGGATTTCTTCTATCAGGGCGAAATTATTTGTGCAAAGAGGAAAGGAGAGCGGAGAAAGTATACCATGAGTATACTTGCGAAAACCGAAGCAACAAGGGCTTATTAAGACTTAGATAAACACTTGATAAGATTAAGATTTGAGCCGGTACTCAATGATTGAGAGAAAAATTGAAAGCGTGTTGGCTTTCAACAGAACAAGTAAGAACATATTGATTTAAGAAGCAACCTGAAGACGGAATTAAGGTTGAGAGAGAAGGAGAGAAGAACTCAACAAAAAAGATAACAACTTCTCAACTTCTGCGAATAAGTGTAAAAGAAGAGTCTAACAAACGAAGACTGAAAGAAACTTCTTTAAAGTAACTTTTTTTGGGGTAAGAATGGTTCATTATTAAAACTAAAGCTCATTGTGAGAATCTTTGTAGCATTAACTTATCTAATCCTCAGGCTTTTTGGTGTGCGCTCGTTCATTCTTATAAAAATATATAAAGTTCTAAGCTTTCCATACACTTTGATTGAAACCGTTAGGAATATTTTAAGCCTGGAGATGAAACGCACAACAACCAAATAATCTTTTGGCTGAGCCCTTCGTTCAGGGCCCTTCGTTCTCACTTTATCGCTTTCTTTCCCTTTTACGCCCTTTTCGCACCAAATCTTTTCGTGGCATGTTCTTCAAAGATGGTTACAGCGATAAGAAAGAGTTATTTTTAAGGGCTTTGTGCACTTAGAACAATTTTTGACTACGCGTGCAAAAACCGCGTTTGTCTGTAAAAAGAAAAAAATATAATTTCTGCTTGGTATTGGTCTCTACTACTCGAGTTTTGTAATATTGACGCATAACAGACTTTTATGCAAGTATTTTTATTAAGACTTTGAGAAAATTAAGTCAGTTTTTACTGAAACATTTGAGAACAGCATTTAAAGCTCAATAACTTTGCCTGTTTTTTAATGTTTTTTTGTAATGTAATACTTTTATCATTTTAAGATATTTTCGTAGAAGCTAAACTGTCTCTTTCTCTCTCAAACACACACTTTGAACTTTTAAAATAATTATAATCTTGAAAATTTGTTTCTTTTCTTGCGTTTAACAAACCCTCAATGAATCACCGCCAGTAACTAAGAAAGCTTGGACATACTTGTCTCTATGTCTGCCTGTCACTTTTTGACCACAACAAGGTAAGTGAAGACAGCAGGTGGAGAGACCGCCTATTGTGTCCAAGCTTCTCATTGTATTGATGGCACGTAATACGAGTGCAATAGTTCTTTCTAGTATGCTGTTTTAATTGAATACTGTCATTACTGAGGAGAAAGGTAGACTAAAACTTCGTCGAAAAGTTACGTACAAATAAAAAATATGCACAAACTTATCATTTTATATAAAACTTGCTATTTTATCTTAGCAGCTAAAAATGAAGTGAAGTGAAAAAGGGAAAAAAATGCAGTGTATCATTATGTATCATACACAGAACCAAAAAGTACATCGTCGTATTGAAAACAGGGTCGTCAAGGTGAAAATTTTCTTGTCAAATTTGAACCAACAACCGACGTTTTCAATATGACGAATATATAGTTTTCAATTTGTTTCATATTAATCAACAACAAAACGATCGGTGATCGTTGTCATATTGACAACCATCGTATATATGACAATTTCATTATTTCACCTGAAAAAACAAAAACTGTTTACTATTCGGTATTTTGGGTAGATTTTCAAAATGATGAACGTGGTTATTAATATGAAAAACGCGATCATCAATTTGGAACAGTTTGAATACAGAAAATTTAATTTTTTTTTTAATTTTAAATAAAACTTCATTGCATCGATTTCCAACCGACAACGAACGATTCTCAATATGACAATATGACGAAAATGTACCCCTTTTGATAAAAATAAAACAAACTTCTTACACATTTTAATGTTATTGAACTGCTGGAGGTCGTTGATTTGACAGCTGCACAGCTGACTAAGAAACAAATAGAGCTTAATGCTCCATAAAATTATGTTATTTCCACGAAAATAATAAACATCATTAAAAATAGTTATATTACGACACAACATTGTTGTTTAGAGATAAAAAACTGTTTATTTCGGTGTTTTTTTTTAATTGAAAGTTGTATTAAATAAAAGAGATATTAATAATAAGAACTAATCTTATTAATTCAGAGCTAAAATAAATCTTTTGGTCGACTGGAAGAATGCTATATCGATACTATTGTTCTTTGCTGCGGGAATAATATTTCAGTCCGTCATTTATATTGTACGTACATATTTCATTGTCAGTCGTCTCAGTTTTTTCCGACAGTGTCATTTACTAATGAATTGAGGATTGATATTTGTATCCAATCTTCTTGAACTTGAAACCAATCCATAAAGTTATGAAATTTTTTTAGCAATTCACGTGGACGTCACTGAAGAAAAACAACGAAAAAGGGTTAGAGGATTTTTTCGCAAAATTTAAAAAAATTTATGTTTATACTTACTTTTATTTTTATATTTATTTATATTTTTTTTTCTTTGTTTATTTATAAATAAAAATTTTATTTATCATAGTTAATATATAACTATAACTAACTATAACATATAACTATATCATATAAAATATATCAGCGTATGAGTCTGATATCATAATTAGATTGCATGAAAAGTCATCCACGAGTATGACAATGTTATGCCAACAGTGAACAGTTCGTAGTTCGTAGTGGCCAAAAAGTTGTTAATTTGGCCAAGCCGGAGAATTTTTTTTATTTTCGAAAAAGCCATAAAAAGAAATGTATTTCTCTTTCACTATGCGCTTATGAGACCAAAAATAGATTTCAAAAAAACGCAATAAAATCCTTCAGTTTTGCATACGTAATAAAGCTTCAGTTTTATGATGATTCTTATGACTTTTGTGTTTATTATTGTTTTGCTCGTAGCTCGACATAGCTACCTACTTCATAACACAAAACCAAAAAACAAGAATGAATATAAAACCAAAAGTTGTTGAAAAGTTAAAAACGGAATGAGGTGTTTGTGTGCCCCCGTTTATGCGCCCTTTCATTGCCAAAAAGGGTTTTGTTTTTTGTTTTTAAGAAATTCTTTTTATATCGCAAACAACATAAACTCAGTAACTGTTTATTGTCGCCTGCAGAAAAATGGACGGAATGGGTTGGCATGCACTTGTATGGAGCCGTACATACGTACATACATACATACAATCGTATTATCGTAGATAAACAACCATTTGAAGTCATCAAATCAACATACCGTCAGTTCATTATTTTTTTTTTTTTTTTTGTCACTTAATCCAGCTTTACGACCGTCTACCAACTGGATTGTAGCAGAGTATAAACCTTAATGAACCGTTTTGATATTTTAGTATCAGTTTCGGGTTAATTAAAGCTGAACTATTTTTTGTCAGTATTTTTTTTTTTACAATATTGTATAAATTTATTATTTCTTCTTTCTTATTTCAGTATTTCTTTTATTTTCTGTATATTCAGCAGATACAAATTTGTTTAGGGTTAATTCTCAAAAGAAATCTTATTATTTAATTTTTTTTTTTTTTTTTTTTTTTTTTTTTTTTTTTGTAAGGATTGTGTAAATTTATCTCTCATTGAGAATAATTTTGTGAATTTTTCCCCTTTAATTGTTAATTTGTAGCAAATGGTTAAAAGTTCGAAAAGTAAAATAAAATAAAAATTATTTGCAATACTTGAACTTCACGAGATTATATTCTCGTGATATTTTTGTCGCTATTATTTGTTGTACGATATTGTATATTCGTTGGTAGAACTCTTTGACCTCGCAAATCATTAACATGATTTCATGTATAGAAGAAAATAGTATAGAAAACTGATTTGAAAGGCGGGCCAATAGTTTGAGCATTGATTGAGCATTTTTAATTATTTGAAATGTAATTCTGTTTATTTTGAATCAAGTGAAAACTTTTTTGCTGCGGTTTTATCAACGTTCTAAAATATTTTTGTTTTATTTTAAAGTTCCACAATTTTAAGTGGTTTTAAACTTTTATTTTTAGTTTTTATTTGATTTGAAATGAGATTTCTTTAAATTTTTTTACATTTTTAAGTCCAGGATTCAATTTAATAAAATGCGCTTTAAAAAAAATATAATAATCTAATGTGTCTTCTTTCTAACACGTCTTTTTCTTCTTGTTCTTCTTTTTTTTAATAGTATCAAAAATAAAATAGTCTTTCTTATAATGACTTCAGTAAAGTAAAGCCTTGAGTTTTAAGTTTCATCATAAATTTCTTTTGATTTGCGAAAAAAAAAATATTTCATAAAATAATACACTTTTAGAATAATGTAATTTTTCTCTTGATTGATTTGATGAATGTTGACAAACTTTTTTACTGCAAAACACAAAATGACAAACAAAAAAATTTAGAGGAACATAAATTGCGTAAAAAATTTGATAATTTTTAAATTTATATAAATAACTTATCATGAACTTGCTGATGATCACTTGAAGATTAAGGATATAGAAAAAAAATAATCGATAAAACCAACAACAGTCCATCGAAAGGGATTTCATCCGCACTTTTTTCTTCATCAGTCGCGGAGTTCGTCGTCGGTTTTATGATTGTCTTTAGATTCGAGAAAATTCAGCCAGAGAAAACAATTAATATAAAATTGTCATATCTATATTATAATGTAATAATTAGAAGGAAGCCACGTTAAATTAACGTGAACAAGTCACAAAAAATTAATTTAATTTTAATTTTAAAAAATTAAAAAATAAAATATGACAAATCAATGCAATCTAAAAAAGACAAAACAAACCTTCACCCAATTTTTGGAAAAAATGGCAAAGCCGTTTGGATTTTTGAAATATTTCTCATCAACATTAGATGCTCAGGAATGTCTTTGGCAGATTTCAGGTCCCGGACATACATATTTTGCTAACAGACATATACACGACTCTTGGATTTTATTTATATATAGTACATATAGATAATGCAAACTTTTTGTGTTATAAAATTTAAATATTGTATTTAAGTATATTTGTTTGTGCAAATATTTCCTAGCAGTTTTATAAACTCGCACAGAAAAAACTCATATATAAAAAAAACTCATATATAACTGCTATATTTTTCAATTTTTAAATTCCATATTAATATAAATAGGTAAGTATGAGGTAAAAAATACTACAATACATTCAATTTAATCACCTGTCGTTTAAAAAATAAAATCTTTCATTTGATTGTCACAGTAACGCCAATCGATAGAGACTTCACGTTTTTGTCGGCGATTTATTAAAGTATCCCTTTTTCCAAATTTTTTTTTTTCTCGTTTATACCCAAAAACGTTTATACAAATTCTTTCTACGTGTTCAGGTGAGTGCTACGTATTATCCACACATCTTCTGTGAATTCCACCAACACATTTACACACCGAAAAACTTCATTTAATTTTAAGCGAGAAAAGTGGATTTTTTCTTATACAATACTAAAAAATTTAAAAACCGTTAATAGAGTCACGAAAAATTATATTTTTATATATATGTGCGTACATATATGTATATTTATATATAACTATATATACATATGTATATGTATATAATATACTATATATACAATATACACTGTAAAAACCGCTGAGCGCTACCGAACGTTTTTGCACACTCTGCCAAGCAATTTCCGTATTTTAGCTTCTTATCCTGCGAAAGGCTCGACTCGGACTGGAACTTCAACAGGCGATTGAAGTCAGTTAGCCGTCGATGGCTTGTTCGCTACGCGCGCTGATAGTGCTGTCGCTGTCGCTGTCGCCGCCACCGCCACTGCCACTGCCGCCGTTAGCTGCATGAATTGAGTAAGCGAATGTTTTTTCCAGCAGCGATCCTTTGGTACAACGCGCAATGGTACGAGTATCAACAACAAAACCAGTTCGCTCCATCATCACAACCTGGCCAACGGAAGTGCCACAAGCCAAGCCAAGAAATCAAAGAACCATTGACATCCCTCGTAGGGCGTGGGTTGTTGGTGTGAAGTAAAGTATGAGTAGGAGTAGGAGGAGGAGAGGCAGTTATGGTGATACATTCTCTTTCTGTTAAAACTTCTCTTTGCTACTGTACAAAGTACTCGTACTTTTGCTCTCTTTAACTTCTCCTCTCTCACAACATTAATGTTTCCTACTTCCTCTCTGTCTATAAAATTGTCCTTTCTGTTACGTTCTCTTCTGTTCAATATTCTACTATATTTCAAACACAAGCTATCTCACGAAAAACTTATCCAGTAAGAAATTTTCTGTCTGTACACATCAGTAAAGGCTATAAAGTGAGGAACCTTCAATTGGTCTATCTCCCGAAAATTAATTTTTCGCTTTTGTATTTTTAGTGTTTATAATGATTACAGTACACTGAATTCTTTTTTATACGTAAATACATTCGAGAGAATAACGAAAATGAAATCGCATAAAAAAGACATGACTTACGTATAATAATACGTTCCATAATTATTAAAAAAATTCTAATTCTAATAATAAACAGTCAAACATCGTCATATATTATTTACTTTATATACAATAAACTTCACGATTATAAAATTTATATAAAGAAAAAAAGAAAGAGAGAATTTCTCCATACCAACTCTTTATTTTTTAAATAATTTTTTACCGATTTGGAAAACAATTAGGCCATGAATGTGCTTAGTTTAAGTCTTAAATAAATCAATAAACCCATATCTTCTAAGGGCCGTTTTCTCAATGTTCGTTTAAGTGCTAACCGAAACCAAACGGGACTTTTTAATGCCAAAATCTCTTACAAATTGACGTTTGTAAGTCCGTTATAAACGTCAAAATCTCATACAAATTGACGTTTGTAAGTACAATTTTGTTTCAGTTAGCACTTAACCGGTCATTGAGAAAAAGGCCCTAAATCATATAAAAAAATTCTCATAAAAATTATATGAAAAAAGAGTTCGTCCTATCGGTCCTATCAAAAATCTACTGGGATTAAACAGAAATTCGTTTCAAAGAATGGAAATTTAAGAAAAAAAGTACGGACTTTCGAAAAGTTTACATATTGGAAAATTTTCGTTTTTCCGATGGCAATAACTTCATTACATGTTGTTCAGGCTGAAGTAGGATGGATGGAATTGCAAAGATCGGTTTCTGATACAATCGACAAAGGCTTTCCTTTTTACTTGTCCCCTTTTTCCATTAAATACGCAAAAAAACATATTTAGTGGCCTAGGGTGGCCGTTTGACCCATTAAGATTACACAGAGTCTTACCGGAGTACGTCACTTTAACCCAACTTATCCTTAATAAGCGTTGCGTGATATGGCACGCAATGACTGTATTCGACTGCAGAAGGTTAAGACCGTGTGTGTGAAGGTCGATGGAAGGAGAGAATAAAAATGCAAATAAAAAGCAAGGGAGATTTTTCGACATGCAGGACAGAACTCTCTTTCTACTTTCGAACTCTTTTACAAGTTCTTCGCAAAGAGCAACAAATCGAGAGCATAAAAAGCGCAACAGGGACTTTCGAAAATTCTATAAAACATGACTTTGGCAACAACAAATGCCACAAAGTATTGGAAAATATAAGAGATGGAAAAAGAGAGAAGCAGCAAGTTAAAAAGAAACCAAAGGTTTTCTATTGTATATTCAACTGGTGTTGTTTTCGATGGGAGTTCAAATGGGTGGCAGCGAGAGCGTCGCTGGTGTCGTCTTCTTCATCTTCTCCGTCGGTCGATTTCGTTGTGTCAGGATGCCACACTCAATGGCAATGACAGCGCGACAACCGAGTCACTACAGAAGGCCAGAAGCCGAAGGCTGGAGTGTAGTACGAGGCCTGGACGGATGTTTGACGGATTCGGCCTCGGCGTCGCAGTGGAAAGCGAAAGCAACAGGAGAATCTGGAAATTTGGAAAGCAAAATACGAAAGAAAAACGTCAAACCAAGGTGAAATGAGTTCAGCAGCGCAGCAACAATTAATGCATATCAAATTTGTTTCAAAAAGCATTCAAGAGGGTCGCTAGCAAGACAGTTAGTCTGCGGGGAAATACGAGAGGGATTTTTTGGGTGGAGGCAGAGCCTTGGTTGATTTGGAGAAAAATAAACAGACATTAGATTTTGATTGTACATTAAATGGACGAGCAGCTTTCAATCATGAGCGGCAGAGGCAGAAGAAGTGTCTTAACGCAGTGGGTGGATTTATTGATGGGGCGTTGGTTGATGAATTAGAAGTAACAGAGGGGAGGGCTATGAAATTGACGGCGGGCTAACGTGTACAAGTGCAAGTAGCACCCAAGGACTCTCGACTAAATGCTACACAAACTGTGAAAAGAAAGCATTTTGGGAGGAAAGAGAGAATGTAGCGGCTGTCGAAACGAGAAACCTTGCTGTGGAATGGTAGGTGAAGGACGAAATTTAGCATGAAATCTTTATGTCGCTCTCAGGTGATTAGATAATTTTAAAATTAAGATTTGATCTACGTCCGCGGTAGGAATGAACGCGAAATTAAATTTGGTATGTGTATGTACACGCATATATATATATGTATGTATATCTTGTATATCTTACGCATATACATATCTATATACCTATCGTGTATTAATTTCGTACTAGAGAGGTCGTACAAGACGTCTTAAAGGCACTATTTAAATACAGAAAAAAATTTTGAGACTTGACTGCTGTATTCGTCTTTTTTCGAATGATGCCGTGACACTAAAAAAACGCGACTGAAAACACGGCACAACACGGCCGTATAATAAAAATGATTGGTTGCTATTTTTAGTGTAAAGGCAACGAATCACAATGAATGACAACGAATGAGCACAAAGGCAATGAATGCACGAAGCACACAAAATTAATGAAATAAATGCCACTAACACACACAGACTTTATGCACACAAAATATGTATGTAGGATACAAGATGAAAATTTTATTAGTGGAAGCCTGTTGGCTTTAATTCTACTAATTAATTGTTTAATTTGTTAAAATGCTATAGTATTTTACCAAAGTTCTGAAGCTTTTATTTTGCATGAAGAATGAGAGATGAAAAGGACTCTCAACAATGTGGATACTGTTCACTTATAAATTATCCGTCCGTGCACTTTCAGCAAAGTAAAAGTCATGCAATTATTTCACCCGGCGACGACTTTCTTTTGCCTTCTTCTCATTCTCATGCAAAAGTTGGTTCTCCCGGAAATACAACAAAAACATAATCAACAGCTTGAATAACTTTTCGCTTCCAATTCGAAATATTAACTTTAGGCCTCTTCCGGGGGACAAAATTACTCAGAAAAGTTTCAGTCATATTCCGCAACGAATGAATGCTGACAAAGCAGAATATAAAGAATGCAAAAAGGCATTCATTATTCACACACAGAAGACGAATAATTAAAAGATTTTAACAAAACATAAAAATATTAATTTATGGAAATTAATATACCACCAATACGCTGAAAAAACCTGTATGCAAAAAGCATACATTCATTCACTTTCTAATTTTTCAAAAAAACTAGTAGCAACCTCATAAAATTCGTTCTTGTTTTTGCGTTTGGGTCTCTCAGTTCACTTCGTTACTTTATAGGTTTATGTAAGGGTATACCTTTATAGGTTTTGGTAAGATTTTCCGATGTCCCGAAGTGGCTGATTTATTCAGATCATCACCTCGTCGGAAAGGCTTAACGTATAACTAAAATCGCTACTTCTTACGTTCTTTGTTCCTCCGTTAACATTTAACGAGAACTAATAACAGTAACTATGTACCTTGAGTTAGGGTGAAATACATAACTAGATATATTTAAATGACTAAAAAATTGTTACCAGCGTATCAGCATGACTTACTTGCGAGCCTCTTATACCCGCCAAAAAAATTAAAAATATACCTGTTTATAACTGCCTTGACTGTGTCCATATAAAAAAATTTTCAAAAATTCAGGCAATTTACCAAATTTATTTTTGATGAGTTATTTTATTTTGCTTCTCTCACATGGATTTGTACAATATTTCAGAAACTGTATAAACTACCATAGCCAAAAGCAAGAAAGCCAATAAAAGTTTAAAAGCTATAATAAGTCAAGACCTCGGTAGATCAGTTAGTGGAACGTACATCACTCCCATTAATTTGGTGTTTTTTACGTTGCCATGTTCGTCTTTGTCATACTGAAAATAAACATATAATAGCCAATATTAACAAATCATTAAGCGGATTGTTATGCCTGTTGCATGTATTGATCGCCACCTTCAGGGCCGACCGGAACAATTAGGCGTCCACCTTGGGCGAGTTGATCAATGAGGGCAGTTGGCGTTTGCGGAGAGGCAGCGCCGACATGAATAGCATCGTACGGCGCGTGCTCTGCACAACCTTTTCGACCATCTCCTTCTAGATAATACATATTGGTTCCTCATTAGTTAGTAACTCATTCAAGCTTTCCACAATTTATAAATAGTGTGCAACAATGAACAACGTACCCAGGACTATTAATTTACCAGATGCTAAAAGATTTGGATCATCTGCATTCAGATTCAGTTTACTTTGGCGCACCAAATCCGGCTGATGCTCGATTCCGACAACACGAGTGTCTGCATTATCATCACCTTGATTTCTGATGTAGCGCATGAAGCATGCAGTCAAATAACCAGATCCCGAACCGACATCGAGTACATGAGCACCAGGCCTGAGTTGATCCCGTAAATATTCCAATGCAAAGGCATGCTTCAACATATGCCAATTGCAAATCAACAACTCTTCATATTTTGCCCTACATATTTACCATATGCGGAGCGCTAATGGTTACTCCATAGCCGATACTCTGAGGTGCGTCCATGTAGGGATTTCGCGGTGAATAAAATTTTCGATCAGTGTCCATCATGGCTCTTGCAACTTCATCTGAAGCAATTACTTTATAATCTATTCCAATGTGAAAGGTATTCATTAATAGTTGAGAAAAAATGCTACGAATTACTCAGACTTACTTCTTAGCTGACTAATCAAATCCGCATTATTTGCTCCCACCGAGCGCCAGGCCATTTTACGATCTTGGGAAAAGTTTGTTTGTGTTTTCACAGCTCCTCGAAGTCTTGTAACGAAATCCCAAGATCTATAATTTGTTTGTTATAAGAAAATTCAATTGATTTCCATAATAAAACTGCAATTTTTAAAAAAACACTAATCCGTACGTCAAATGTAATTTATAGTAGTGTAGGCCGCAAAACAGAGATAAGGAGATAGGAAACTTCGTTCCCGCCAAAAAATATGTCGAACAAAGACTGAATTTCTTTGTTTAATTTTACGTGGGGACACACGTATAGTATATGTGTGCTGTATGTGAAGTTCACCGCATGTCGTCACGTTTATTTGACATTTCCTTTGTTTATCATTTTATGAGAACAAAAATTTATTAGATTGCGAAAATTGTTTTGCTATTTCGCAAAGAAATGAGGGTTTTTAATGAAGTTAAATCATGCACTGGACTGTGCAAGTGGCACGGCAAGTATTAGGAATTATTAATTCCGAACAGCAATGATGTCATTCGTCAAAAGCAACTGCGCGAGCTAATGGACAATACCAGCATAACCGATCATGATTGCTAAGTTGCGTGATTATGTGGAGTTGCAACTACTGGAAGTGGTGATGGTGGCGGCGACGGCGCATCACAAATTGGTAAAAGCTTACCACCACATCATGGCTACAGGTAGGGTGAATGGCATGCTTGCGGAATTTTGAATTTCATAATTTTTTGTGGATTTTTAGGACTTTGGCTTAGCCCTTTTGCCAAAAACTCCAAAAACTTATTTTCGCCAAAACAGAAAGTTATGTCCATACTAGAGAAGGCCAGAAGTGCTATGGACGAAACGTACGGGTATGTTTTATGATCAAAATATATGTATATTCTGTCTTCTTTGGCTAATAAAAAATGTCAAGTCGACTGAATTTAGAGACCGAAAGATGTGAATTTTTATTGTGAAAGTAAATTTTCCTTCCTTTCATTGCAGACGAGGTTACGACGAACACGTTGCTTACAAGCAACAAGCTTATGATAGCTATAGCTACGGACATGCTCCAACAAATGCGGCTCCTCTGCACGGACCGCAGAACAGTAGTATTAGCGTATCTGGCATAGGTGCACGCGGCCCTTATGGCACACCCGAATACGAACCGGAATATAATTGCAGATTATTATAAGCAAAATTATTTATCTAATAAATTAAATGTTATGTATCGTATAAAAACTTAAATGGTTGCATGCATAAATAAATAAATACGTCGAAGGACTTAAATTTTTAAGGCATTAAATTCTTATTATTTAAAAGGAATGCTTCTTATACCCGAAGGGATGAGGTTATATTCAAATTGTACTTTCGTTTGCAACGCATTAAAGGAGGCGTGGTATATATATTCTGGTAAAAGTATATACATTCTGGCTCAGAATCACCTCCTAAGTCGATTTGGCCATGTCCGTCCGTCCGTCTGTAGAAATCACGATTAAGGGAGAACGAATAGAGCTATGAAATTTGGGACGAATATACTTTGTCATAATAGGCTGCTTGGTATTAAATACAATACCAACATGGTTGTTTGGAACACATATGCAATCTTGCGTCCAGAAGATTTATAACTTCGCAACCATGTTCGTTATCGAATTTTTGAAATTTTGCGAGGATGTTTAGCTATTTCAGCAAAGATAAAAGGAAATAAAGTTACTCATAACTACTGAAAATAAAGAATACTTCTAAACAAACAAATGGCGGAATTCTGTACATGTAATTAACATTATTTGTATCGTTAAATACAATATCCATAAATAAAATAGAAGATTTAATCTAAAATTTATTCATTTCTTCAATTGTGGTGAAAAAATCAATCATATTATAAAGCAGCGTTACATTTTACGTTAACAAAACGAAATTCAGAAAGTACGAAAAAGGTAAAAGTACTTTTTGTAGCACTCGGTGTAAAGAACACTATAATTTTCTATTCTAGGAAGTAATTTGTACTCCGTGAAGCAAGAATGAACGTTTTGTTAACAGTTCAAGCACATTTATGCACTTATATATTTGGTAATAAAGAAAAACATTCAATTTATTTCATATTGTAGCATACCGGCAACACTGCTTTGGTACCAGAATTCATAAGAGGAGCAAAAATAAAAATACTATTTCCAAATAGGTTCTAATTAAGTAAAAAACTATTTAAAAGTAAAATGGATATTAAATAAACTAAATATTGGCATAAATAAATAAATAAAAATTGATGTCTTTGAATTCATTACTTATATGAATAATTAATGAAGTTGCTATCTCAATACAAACGATTTGACTTAAAAATCTGAATTGTCATTGGGGTCTGAAATCTGAACCCTCTTCGTCCCGATCACTCTTCATCAGGGGTCTGATAGTTGAGTTTCTATTTTCAATTAACCCCTCCCCCGCGAACGCGGCCCCAAACACAACGGAAGAACAATGACTTTCCTATACGAAAAACCCCGTTCCCTTTCCTTGACACTCTTCATCCGGGGTCTGATAGTTGAGTTTCTGAGAAGCATTTTTCAGGTTTTTCACAAACACTACTTTACGTCAGAGTTGCATATTTTAGCATATTTCAGCAGTTTCCTATCTCCTTATCTCTGCCGCAAAACAACAGAAGCATTGTTTTGACAGTTCGAAAATCCTCAAAATTTCCTAAGAAAATTTCCGTAGGTTTCCTAGGGTTTTCACGATGGGGAATTCTTAAACGTCAAAAACTATTTGACATGAATTCACAACAACAAACTAAAAACAGCTTCCACTTTTTATTTTAATTTTTTGCGCTCTTTTTTGTTTGATTTCAGCAAGGACATATGACGTTCCTTCGGCTGCATTTCTTTTAAAAAGTGGAAAATTCCTTAAATATACCCCATACCCTCAATAGAAACCTCAATAAAACCTGGTTTTACGACTTTTCTTCTATGAAGAAAACCTTTACAGTTAATGAAAAAAAACCGGCTATAGTATTTTGACAGGGTCTTTTTAGATTAATTGCTTTCTCTTATTATCTTAAAAAAACTCTACAACCAATTAAATGGAGGGAATATATTTCTTGCAAATTATTTATTTATATAGCTAAATTTTCTATAGACAAACTAAAGCTTTTGCTAACTTAAATTTATGATAAACACTACAAAGTAATTAATTTAATTTAGGTTTTTTAGATAGCATCCAACCATCCATACATTTTAAAATCGAAATTGATTTAAGCAAATAAAAGGGCCCAACATACACCATAATTGTTAATTACCCAAACTTACCTTTTGTTTGTAAACGACCAGCTTGCACGGAAAACGATTTGTTTCGAATCAATGGTGTGAACGGGAATAAAGGAATATTTTATTTCCTCTTTTTAATGCATATTTCTTATCTACGGAGATGCCTACCTACTTGACTTTGTTACTAAAGAGTACAGGTACATTTCGATTCAGACAGCTCCGAGGTTTAGTCAGCATTTTAAATATACCATACATACAGTGAACCTCGATTATCCGGACCTGTTTTTTAAATGAAACAAGTATACTTAAGTTGTGCAGCAAATAGTATATGTATACCGTTAAACAAATTTTTTTCAATAACTAAATTGAAATATAAACATTTTTTTTACCTACCGGAGAGTCTGGAACACCCTGTGTAAAATGTGTCCGATAATTTGGTTAATATTAAACAGAGCAAAATTTTACAGTTTAATTTCAAATGTGTAAAAATGCTGACGCGAAAATGAAAACTTCTCGTTAACCAAGTGCAATGGAGAAATAAGTACTCGAAAGAATTAAAACTCTTGTAATTATTTTGTTTATCAACCGATACTTTGAAAAATTAAAATCAAACCAAGTTGAAGACTAATTTGTCATCCTATAATTCTTCTGGAGTCATGGTGGAAGATGCCGATAAAGATTTGCACTACAAGCGCAAATGCAAGGTATTTAAAAAAATCGGAGTTATGTACGAGTATATGGTAAAATCCAAATCTCTTAACAAACGGTTGTTATGTATACAATATAATAGATATGTAGTTTCATTGTTCTATCAAGGCTGTATTCACTAATTTTGGTTTTAAGTTTTTTCTTTTCTATTGCAAAGATGCTTACTCATGTTTACTCATGTTTTGTTCGATCTTTCTTCATAATTCGACCATTTTTAAAATTTTTAAAACTACTTCAGAAAATTAAGTTTAATATTTACTTAAGACTACATGTACCCGTCCCCGTGTTGCTGTGGATTGCTCATTTTGGTTAAATGGTTAGGAAGCGTGTGTTGCTATTAAGACCAAGTTTCAAGCAAATCTGACCACAAATAAAATATTCCTCATACAAACTTTGCAATCCCTTTTCACCACCTTAGGGGTCGAATTTCGAATTTAGTGCTTGTATACATCATAAAGGAAACGTCTTTGCAAAATTTCAGCTTTCTAGGTCCAAGCGTTTAGCCTGGGCGTTGATGAGTCAGTCAGGACTTTAATTTTTAGGCTTATATTTACATCTTCTTACCAGCTCCAATTTTTTTGTCGTTTTTTTCTTGTATTTGTGCTTCGTTCCTGACCCCAACAAGCATAAAAAAAATTGTCGCTCTCTCTTGGGGGCGGGGCTGGAGCCCTTTGAAATTTAAAATATAAACAGCGATATCTCCGAAACTACAAAAGATATTCAGATTATATTAGTACCGTTAGAAAGCTAATATAAATATCATTAATTCATGTAAAAAGACATTTCATCGAAATGTTAACAGTTTTTGAAATAAGCGCAATTAAACATTTTTAGTACAATTTTTTTCCATTAAAAAATTTTTTCTGAAATAAAATGTGTAATTAATGCATGTAATTATACTTATAATAAGAAAGTATATAATTTAAGCTTTCTTATAAAATTTATTTCATTACGATCGGTGCTTTATTTACGGAGAAAAGCGATTTTTAAAGTGGCAACGAACTACTTTCTGCAATTAATTCTTTATACACTTTTTCAAGAATGCGACTCTGGTACTATGCACTGTAGCTTAATGGTGTTGGTGTTGTTTTGAAGTGATAGAGCGTAACCTGCGGCGTTTTACTGACACAAAAATTTTTAAGGAAAATCGCGCGATTTTTCTTAAAAATTTTTCGTCTGCGGCGCTATATTAAAAAAAAAAAAAAAATTAAAAAAAAAAATATAAAAAAAAAAACAACAATAGAACAACAACAATGGCGGTAACTCCCGCCATAGTTTAAACTTTCTAAGACCCAACGTTGCATACGTTGTAAAGTCGTACTATTAAAAGACTGCATAGTAGCAAAATTCAAAAAGGGTAGTTTATACTTACTCTAAAAAATGCGTTTTCTCCGTAAAAACAGCACCAATTTGAATGAAAAAAATTCTCTAAGAAAGCTTAAATAATCTACTTTCTTACATTAAGTGTAATTGCATGCATTAATTACACATTTTATTTAGAAAAAAATTTTTTTACGGAAAAAAAAAGTATTAAAAATTTTAAATTGCGTTTATTTCAAAAACTGTTAACATTTCGATGAAATGTCTCGTCACATGAATTAATGATATTTATATTAGCTTTCTAACGGTACCAATATAATCTGAATATCTCTTATAGTTCCGGAGATATCGCTGGTTTTATTTCAAATTTCAAAGGGCTCCAGCCCCGCCCCCAAGAGAGAGCGACAATTTTTTTTATGCTTGTTGGGGTCAGGAGCAAAGCAAAAAAAACACCATAAAATCGACAAAAAAATTGGGGCTGGTAAGGAGATGTAAATTTGTTCCAATTTTTAATATAGAGATTATCATAAGTATTCTGAGAGTCACTAACTATTACAGAGGTATTCTGAGAGTCACTAACTATTGAAATCGTCTCTATTTGTATTGCAAACAACAACAAAAATCGTCTCTTGTTGTTTGCAATACAAAAACACGATTTCAATAGTTAGTGACTCTCAGAATACCTCTGTAAAAGTAAAAAATGCAGTGCAATTGTTTCCCAAATAAAACGCTGCAGCTTAATTGCTTGTTCGCGAGAGATAAACAACAAAAAGAACGTCTTAAAATGAAACGAGTTGCTGAGTTGCAGGAACGAAAATGAAATTGCTATAAAATATTTAGTGAGCAGTGTTCCAACAGTGACATCCGCGCTAAGCGCACTATAGAAAACATGTAATGAAGAAAGGAGAAATGGGATATATCAATGAATTTACACACAGGTTCTTTATGGTAAAGGTTTGCTATCCGCTCGTTTTTATATCGATTTAGCACGCAATGTTATAGTGGCCGTAGGTGAGACTTCGGAGATTTCTGACTACATCAAAACTAAGTTTTTCTTTTATTTTAGAAAAATCTTTTATTAATTATTTATTGTTTTCAATATCACTTTGTTGTTTAATAATTACATTTGATGTATGCATACATGTACATATGTATATACGTATAAGTGTAATAAATTTAAGGATATATAATGTATTCATTTTTATAAAAATAACATATTAATTATCATATCATAATGCTTAACTTAAAAACGTATTTTAGAAAATACATATTATATAATGGATATTTTTTTTATTTTGTCTTAATAATTGTTATGGGTTTTTGTGGTGCTGTTTGTCAGCTTTGATCAGAATCATAATGATTCATAATGTTTGCCGAAAATGAGTTGAAATTTCATTTTAGCGCATTATTTATGCGATTTGTTGAAGAGCAAATATTTAAAATTAATAATAATAAAGTGGGTATGTATGGACAAACTACTCGTATGTAAATAAGTATTTATGAATGCATGTACTCGTATATTTGTTAGTGTGTATTTATGTTTATTAAAAATGGTATATATGTATGATTGCGTTTATATAATATTGAATGCGACGACATATACTGAACAAGTGCTGAAAAAGTGTACAACTAATGAATACATTTTTTTTTTATGGATTGAAAAAAAAATGTAAATCAATGAAAATCGTTGTGTTAATCTTTTCGCTTAATTTAATTACATCTCCAAGAAATGAATGAATGGCTGAATGCTTAGAAAACATTTAGAAAAAAAGAAAAAATGAACGTTTACAATAATTTTCAATTTTCAATATTTAGAAAAAAAATTCAATATTTACGTTTGTGTTTTATTTGACGATATTTTAAAAATAATGCTGATGAAATGTGTTGACATTTAAAACAATTCTTATAACAACAAATTAATAATTAATGTTTCTTAGCTCTAACAAATTCATTACTAACTACGACGTACATATGTATGTATATGATCATTTTAAGTACAAACCAAAAAAACTAATTTACGATAATTAAAAAGTATTTGTTAATTCGTTAAAATTATGTTAAGTCGCTAATTGTATACGTGATATTTATTAGGTATATACATAGATAAATATTTTTTTTTTTTTGTAATTTGACAAATTTAATTAATTTATTTTAAACGGAATTGAATTCAAAATTTCTGGTATTTGCGATTATTATTAGTTTTCATTTTTTATGCTTTTCTTTTATCATACGCACATATAAATTGTATTGTATAATAGTATGGATTTATTATTTTTTTTTTTTTTTTGCTTCAAAGAATGAATTTTTATTTTATTGAAAAAAATTATTAGATGTAATATTTCATTATATAGATTTTACGGGCTGATTTATTTACCAGAACGAGTATATCGACACAATGAAGTGTATAAATCGATCACGGAAGTCATACTTCAATCAATTTAGAGTAAATACTCGTAGGTTTTTTAAAACCGTAGGTTTTATTTTAGAATTTCATTAAGTAATATATGCATTTATAAAATATCGGCCAATTTTTTTAATTTAGAAAAACCAGTAACTAAGGTCGTAACATTATTTTGCAATATTTAACCTAACTTTTCTTACTTTTTATATAATAATTATATAAGTTTAATTTCGGTTTTTTAAATCTTAGTACGTACATACTACATACATACATATCTGTTTATGTATGTATTTTGTGTAAATTTAAAAAACCTAATGTTTTTCAATGGGACATGTTGCTTTTTTCTTTTACTTTTATTTCTTTATTTTCTTAATGCTACAATGTATTTTTCTTCTTTTGTTGTTGCTTTCTTCTGTTTGTGTGTGACAGTGTACGAGTATACGTATGGTTTTAGTGTACCTATGAATATATAAAAGTGTATTGACGTGCATCTTTATGTGTATGTATGTGTGTGTGTGTGTGACCTAACTCTGGAATGATCAATCATCTTTTGTTCTCGATCTTACGTTTTGTTTTGCTGGTTTTTTTTTTATTTTTTTTTCAATAAAACGAAATTCTAATACATACATACATATTTTAAAATTGGATTTTCAGGAAAAGGATTGTTTCTGCTTATGCTTTCATAACATTTTAAATGCAAATTTTGTTGTATGTCAATTTTTGGAGCGCATTAAAAGCCAATTTCTTCTGCGAGAATCTATTTGAACCTGGTACCATCATCAGTTACCTCTTTCACACCTTCTTCAAGCATTCAAAACATTCAGAATCAATTTTCTTTTTATTGGTACCATAGTCACTGTAATCCAATGACATATGGCGGCATGTTTAGTAGAGGGCTGCATGAGACGTCTCAAAAGCACTTTCGAGATACAGAAAAAGGTTTAAGCATTGACTGCAGAAATCTCTTTATTTTTCGAATCGAATGAGACTAAACGAATACACTGCTGAAAATTCGACACTAGACGACTTTAAAGCAACCGATTATTCGTGGGGTTTATGAATTGAAGGACAACGAATAAAGAAATGCTCATATCTCGTTGATTCATTTTTGTTGGTGGATTCCATGGAAATACGTTTTTTTTACTTTACTGGTTAGGAAAAAAGGGAAAGTGTTTTGTTTCTTCTCTATTTTCTGAAGTTTTTGTTAGTGGAATAAAAAGAGGTAGTCGCCGGCCTTTGGAGTTTGACCAGTTAGAATAAGGGAGAATTTTTTTTTTAATTTCTTTATTTGCCGATAATTTTCAGACGCTTATACGGCGGTCTGCTCCCTGCGTTGCTACGACGTTGTTTTTCTCAACTCTTTTTCCCTTCATGGCGACGTTGTCTGAGAATTACGTACTTTTCTTTCTGTCATGGCATTTGTTAGTGGAATTTTCATTGTTTTCAAAGCCTGTTGCCGTCCGCAATGAAGAAGGATATACATATGTACATACACGTCTCATTCGAAATTTGATTGAATCATCTTTTCTTTTTTAGATTCAACGCTAATTTCATTCATACAAAACGATTGGAGATATTGCCTCATTCGACTCTAGTAGGCCTCCTAAATTTTTGAGTTAAGGAGTTAAATTTTCATTCGAAATACCACAGTACACAGTACTGTACTCTAGAGTTGAGTTCTACTCGTGAGTTCGAGACATCCCATGCAGTCCTCTAATGTTTAGAGCGTACGACCCATTTAAATGATCTCACTAAAAGCTAATTAATAATAACTAGCAGGATAATTTTCCTGTCTATGAATCGTTCAATTCCTCTAAATGAATCAAAGAAATAATTACCATCCATCGATGTTCCTTTCGGTAACGTTCCTACCGACTTACCATCGTGTCGAGGAGAGGACTGAGATGCTCCCGGAGCGTCTGACATTGACGTTGGGCTGGTTCGGAAACTCAAAAGCTGCATGCCTGCAATAACCACAACAAATAGTCTTCACTCCAGCTTGATTTTATTCCTCAATTATACCCGAGCTTCGTTTTCGCACTCGCGCGCTCTTTCGCTCTCTCTCACCACGTTTAGACAGCAAAATCACCCTCGCCCCAGGACATCTTATAATCGTCTATGTTGAATAAATCCAAAATATTGTCTGTACCCAAGTGGCCAACAACGTTAAAGCCATCAACGCCACTGCCGCTGGCCGTAATGAGTCCACTCGAAGCACCACCACCGCCACTAATTGACAGCGACTGCTCTGACAGCGACGGATAAGTGTTGTTATTGTTGTTGTAGCGGTGGTGCTGATGTAGTTGCGGGCTACTTGCAGCCTGTGCCGCTATCATGCCGCATGTCGAAGGAGCACCACTGGCTGTGCCGCCCATGCCGAGAAAATGGCTTGAGCCGAAAGAATGCGGGGGAGTGTTAATGTTGGAATCGGGCGATAAAGCAGAGAAACTAAAGGTTCCCAAGGCGTTGTCAAAGTCCTCGCAGACATCCATCGGTGTTGAAGCGAAGTGATTGACGACATCGTCCACATCGTCATTGCAATCAGCAACACTTCCGCCGACCGTATTGCTGTCGGGACTTTGCTGGGGTAGCCGACGCCGCTGTTGCTCTGAATGGTGAAGATGGTGCTGCTGCTGCTGGTGTTGCTCTTGTTGCCGTTGCTCTTCACTGAGTTGATCCATAAAATTAAAACCTGCGGCCATATTGGTGACGGCTGTTGCTACCGTACCAGCGACTCCCTCTGGGTGCTCACTGGCAACCAAGCTACTATTCTGATGCGTGGGCGAACAGGTGTTTGCGTGTTGGCGCATTTGCTGTTGAATTAATTCATTTATGGAGGGTTGTAGACTTGGATTCATATCACGGCACCGGCCATTAACAGCTGCCGATTGGCACGATTTGTCGGAATGCAATTGTTGTTGTTGGTGGTGTAGGAAAGCCAGTTGCTGGTGAGGGAGTCCTTGTTGGTCTACCTGCTGATGCTGTTGAGCGGCAGAAGTGTCCTCATTGAGAGCAAAGTTGCTACCGTCATCGCCGATATCCATCTCCAACTGCTGCGACATCAGCTCGAGTAGCTCGAACTCATCAAAATGATTTAGCTTTTCATTGTTGGGATTATTGGAGTGTATGCTCAACGTATGCTCCGGCGAAGACGCAGAGCAATCGTTTTTGGCCAGCATATCGTGATGCTGCAGCGGTTTTGGCTTTGGCTGTTGCACTACCGCGGCGCACTCTGCGGAGGAAGAAGGCGTCGGATGGTGCTGTTCCAAGAAAATGTCCAGAGTTTTGGCAACACTTTCGGCATCAATGTGGCAATCACTTTGAGGCGGCGAAGCCATATCGACGCTCTCAATGAAGCTCACTTCTGGCGTCGCGTCCAATGCTGGCTTAATTTCATGAGTTGCCGCAGAAGGAGACGTTGGATTATGCGGGCCAGTGAAGAGCTGGTAAACCTCATCCGCTGTATCCTCCTGCTGGTGGCTATTGCCGGTCTCGGTTTCCATTGGAAGCACACGGCTAGAACAATCGACGACGCTGCCACGCGGTGATTGGTGCTTCGGCAGCAGTTTGCCAGTAACACCATCAGCGTCAGGAGTGAAAATCAAATTGCAACTCATATCGGTCATTAAAGTGTTGTCGCCACCGGGCGTGAGCGGCGTAACGGAGTCCGCAGAGACGTTTTCGGGAAGTTCATCCTCCTTGATTAGAACATCAAGGACCTCGCTGTTGGGCTTCTCTGACTTTATGGTCGACTTCTTAAGTTTGTTCGCAGCTGGACGAGATCCACGTGACGGCTGTTGGATTTTCACGCAATCTGGCTCCTCCTTAATCCTATTAGCTGCTGCCTTGTTTAATTTAGTCGTCATCAATTGTTTCGTGGCCTCTTCATAGTGGGGCGGCGGCGGTGTAAAATTCTGAGGCTTGAAGTCCAGCTGAATAATTTGGGTTGGTTGTTGTTGCTGATGTTGCAAACGAATTTGTTGTGGTCGCTGCTGCTGATGCTGCTGCAATTGCAACAGCTGGTGCTGTGATATGATCGGCTTCGCCTCGATCAATGGCTGTTCATAAGTTGGCGTCGCTGAAATCGGAAACATAATGCTTGGTAAAGACGCGGTACGCTGGTGGCCATTTATAAGTTTTTTCGTTGCTGGATTGGCGCCTGCAAGGCTGATGTTACCAATCGTGTGCGCGGTCATCTGTTGGTCATTGAGCCCTACCAGGAAAATGGTCTGGTTTCCTTCATTCCAGACCAAACCCAGGTTGTTGGTGGCCTTTGTTAGCGGAAGTTGATTGGCGAGAATAGTAGTCGTTGTTGTGGTTGGGTTGATGGAATTCTTTTGACGTGTCGACAATTGGGTGGCGGCTTTGTTAGGTATCCCGGTGGCGGCGGTTGTTGGAATGAGTACAGTCTGTGTCTTTTGTGTGAGCAAGCGGAATTGCGTCTGCATTTGCGCCTGGGCCAAAGTTGATGCTTGTGCTTGAACTTGGACTTGAGCCTGCGCCTGCGCCTGAGCGGCGGCCGCGGCAGCGGCTTGCTTTTGTTTCTGTATTTTCGCCTCCAAATGCTGCTTCACAACCATCTTCTGGGTCATGGGTGGGCCGTTGGCTGCTGAGCCGGGCGACGTACTCATTGCTGAAGTAGAGGCATGTTTTGTTTTTCCGTTGCTACACTGCTTAGGAGTTGCGCAGGCATTCTTTGGGGCTTGAGGCACCAGAGTCATCGTCGGACTAGATGGTGTAGGTTTCGTAATAAGCGTTATCTGTTGCGTCGGCATGTTGTTGACGACTTGAGTGGAAGCCATCTGGTTGGCTTGGTGCTGTTGGAATTGCTGGCTCTGTCGTCGTTGCTGCTGCTGTTGTTGTTGCTGTTGTTGCTGGTGCTGCTGTTGCTGTCGTTGGCGGATTTGTTGTAATTCCTGTTGCGATCTCTGCAGCTGTCGTTGTAATTCGTCGATTTTCCGCTGCTGCTCACGTAAGAGATCTTCATTGGAGACAATAATTGTCGCCGCCTGCGGTGGCGACTGTACCATTATTTGCATTGGAGTTGGATGCGATGAATCGACCTGTTGTACCACGTCCATGTGTTCTGGCTCTGCGGAATGTGATGCTTTTGGGGAGTTAACTATCATACTTCCGGGAGTGTCCAAAACCGCTAAGTGCTCAACAACTGTTGTCGGTGCAGGCGAAGCTGCAACTAATTCTGCAGCAGAGCCGGAAGCGGGAGGAGAACTATTGCTGCTGCCCGTTGAATCTACAGGCTCTAGAGGCAGATAAGGTCTCAGCCGCTCAATCAGTTGCGGCTTTGGGCCCGATACCGGCAGATTGCGTCGTTTGAGGTGCATTTTCAAGTCAGAGACCTTCATTTTTTCCAGCCGTGTGACATCCGACACTGAGACGGAAGAAGTGGAGTCAGCGCAGCTGGTTGCTGGACTCGCCGGTATTGAGGAGGTGACAGAGAGTGCGGGAGAGGGCATGGGGGGCGGATGCGGAGCGGACGCGACCGAAAAAGTGGAACTGATGGGCGATGCAGTGTTACTGGCTCCATCGTTAGCGGCCAGAATCGAGGCCGGGGAGGGCATCGGCTGATTCGGAGAACAAGTCGAGGCTTTTGTGGTTACCGCTGTGGAGCTGGCTGTAAAAGCGGAAATGCTGGTAGTTACAGGAGCCGGAATTATTGACTGGTTCGTGTTTAGGGTCTCGAGAAACTTGAGCAAGCAATTCTGCTGTTCCAGCATCAGTTGGTAGGATGTTTCCTCAACGTTGTTTTCTGCCGCAATTTTCGATGAAGCAGCACTAGGCGGCCCTTTGTATTCGTGAAATTTGATGGTCCGGGCCTTCGAGATGGGTTTTGATTTCGATTTCTTGCGGTTCTTGTCTTTTCCGGGTGCATCCGATTTGGAATGAGTTGCCACATGTAGGGCGGGCGATTGCGTTGTTGCGTGGCGGGGTGTTAGCGCGAGCGGTGGTGAGGCGAGGGACGACAGAGGACTTAATGTAGAGGCTGTGGAGCCCAGCGATGGTGGCGAAGCAATCATAGGCAAGAAGTTGTGACCAACGGGACTTGGAGAGGGACCAGTTACACTTTGGCAAAGCTCCTCAAACAAATTGGCTGTGTCCTGTTTCACCTGCACGAATTGGGAGACAACATTTTGCGCTAGAGGAGGTGGCGGCGGTGGTGGTGGTGGCGGCGGTGGCACATACGGCAAAGGAGGCACAATATTAGAATTTGGCGAGCAGTTCGGCAATTTGGTGCTTAAAATCTGTGGTGCCGTAACTACGACCTTTCCACCGCTGGTCGGGATCGTTAGGGCAACAGTAACGATGCCTGCGGACGCAGCGGCAGCTTGCAGCATGTCAGAGGCAGCCACCGACAACGTACTCGTCTCCGTGGAACCGTCTTCCAGGGCCCGCGGCGGTGTTTGGCGTGTATCCGATTCGGAACTTTGTGAATCATCTTCGAATGTAATGTATTTGTGAGGATGTTGTGGACGCGTGAGCAAGCCCTCGCAGGTCGCCTTAAACGAGACCAGTCCCTCTTTGACGATCTTCTCAATGGGCTTCTCGGTATGCAATATGTTCTTTTTAATCAGTTCCAGGGGCCCGGGACGATGTTGTATTTGTGAATTGAGTTGATCAGCCAGGCGGGCTTTTTTCAGCATGCGCTGCTTCTCCGCCAGGCTGGGATCGATGTGACACTCATCCTCTTCAAGTATGTGGCGGCGCTCCAGGTCCTCTCGATTTGGGCGCTGTTGGATCTTGGCTTTTAGCAAGTCGCTGGTCTTGGCACGTTCGAGTTGCTTGCATTGTTCATGTATGGCTGGTGAAGTTTTCAATGCTAGAAATAGTAAAAACAACAAAGAGACTTTTAAAATATTGCTTTAGAGTAATTTGTTAAGAGTAATTGCGTGCAAAAAGTAAGTTTATTTGGAAGGTTGAGGTTATGAACGCTTTTTGGCAGGGGGAGGGGGAAATGGGGCCCAGTGTGATGCGCTAGAATGAAACTTTATTGGGGCAAAAGCCAATGATACCGTACATTATCAAATAAAATGCAAATTCAATTATTTTTCATACTGTCATGATTTTATAAATTCTGTTTTTTTTTCTTCATTGCGTACAATTTTCTATATTTTTCTCTCACTCTATCCGTCTTCCTTTCTCACAGTCTATTTGTATTTTTTTTCTTTGTTATGTACATTGTATATTTTGCAATATTTAGAGATTAGAGGGTGGTTGACGTCATCGGCTGAATAGCGCAACGCATTTTTAGCATAAAAATGTCTTTTTTAAAAAAGCATATTTCATAGCAGTATGGTAAGAGGGCGACAGTCGAAGAGGGCCAGAAGAGAGCGAGGCAGATTAAAACAAATGGTACTAACAATTATTTAAAGCAGAAAAAACATGTCTAAACAAGTCTCTTCAGATTGAACGTTTTATGAAGAGCGCGGTCGTGGGTGGAATTTCGGTGGATGGATGAACGAAGGGTGGATTGGGTGATTGGTGAGGAGGAGGCGGTGATAGTTATAAAATATTTGGCCCGCCAAAGCCAAAGCGTCATCTGTTTTTTGGGGTTTGCTTGTGTTTTTTCTTTATTCCACAATATACGTTTTATTCTTTGCAATAATTTTTAGAATTTTCAAAATTGCATAATTAATTCGCAACGTAATTATATTCTTACGTTGTAGAATCGCTTATATTCGTGGAGTTCCAAAAAAGGACGAAAAATAATAATTTGCGATTTAGTTAAAGTATTTTTCATAATTTTGCAATCTCAAACCACAAGAAAACCATTTTATTTTAATGCATGGATTACTGAAATGAGTTTGGGAGGTGTTTTACTTACGTGGTATGATTCCTTGTTCCACAAGTTGTGAATGCGGTCGCCGCACCATTAATTTCACTTTAAGCGCTGTCGAATACATGATGAATGTAAACCAATGTCAATTTCATTGAAATGAATGCAGAACAGTTTCGGTCGAAGTAATGAAGAATGAGGACACATACAAATAGAGAATGGAAATATTTTTTTTTTATTTAAAGGTTGAAAACATGTCTGTCTATATACTGATAAAATTAAAGAAATTTAAAAAATATAGGATTTAAGAAATGTCTCACGCTGACAGCGATTATTATTGTCCCGCTTTTAAAAGTGATAATATATGTATGTATATATAATAAATTCTGAAGGCTTTATGAAATCTGGTTTTATATGGTTTTTACATAACACGGATTTAGATAAATCCCAGATTTCGCTTGGATTTAAATTAACGCAAACAAAATCTTGGATTTATCCATATATGGATATACTATATATTGGTATTGGTTGGGGAAAAGGTCAAAAGGTTTCATAACTTTGAAACGGTTAGCATCTGGCAACTTTCTTTTTTTTTTTTTTGCTTAACAGCTGACAAATTGGCTGATAATTTGTGAAATTTATTGAGATTGGTCGTCGTGTTAAAAGATATTCCGAAGCAAAGATGAGTGAAATTTTTAAAAAAATACGCTATATTTTACAATTATACTACGACAAAAGGAAGAATGCTGCACAGGCAGGCATGTGCAAAGATTTGTGGTGTTTATGGCGAAGGTACTGTATCCCATTCAACGGCCAGGAAATGGCAGTTCGCTCGCTTTCGTTCTGGGAATTTTGAAGTGAACGATGCTTCTCGCTCTGGTCGACCTATTACCGAAAAAGTCCATGAAATGATGGCTAAGGCCGTCAGTCGAGCAGTCACATCACGAAGGATCTGAAGATCGACCACAAAACAGTTTTAAAACATTTGCATAAAGTTGGTTTCACAAACAAGCTCGATGTTTGGGTGCCTCATGAACTGAGTGCAAAAGAATGAGTCCAAAGAAAGACTACATACAGCTCTGTTGACCCGGCAGAAACTAAGAGACTTCGGCTGGGAAGTTTTGATGCATCCACCGTATAGTCCTCACCTTGCACCGTCAGCAGATTATCATTTGTTCCGAGCTCTCCAGCACACTCTCCAGCACACTTGCTGGGAAGAAATTGGCCTCAAAAGAGGACTGCAAAAAGCAGACTGTGTCAGTTTTTCCCATGATAAAACCCCGGAATTGTATACAAAAAAGGAATAATGATTATACCCGAAAAATGGCAGAAGTTAGTTGAAAAGGATGGGCAATATTTGGATTAACAAAATTTTTGGTACATACAACAAAATGTTTTATCTTTTTACTAAAAAACGTCTAATACTTTTACCCCAACTCATTAAAGATATATACGCGTTTCAATTCATTCTGCTGAAAGTCGCGATTTCGTAAGTAATTCACAAATAAGTCATATTTAAAAAAAAGTAAGCAAGTGAGAGTGTTAAGCTTCGGCCTAGCAGAAGCTTATACAGCCTACTTCTGAACTGTGAAATGTATGATGAAAGCAGTGGGCGGGTGGATAGTAAACTTACACTTACAGATAGTAAATTCCGATCTTTCAACATCGATAATGATGAAAATAACTCAAGTGTAAATGAGAATACGCCAATTAAAAATGAGATTTTCTATATGAAAATGAGATTGACCTATGCTCATTGATTCTATATTGAAAATGAGAATAGAATCAATGTAAATGAGATGTTCCATATGAAAATGAGAATAGAACAAATGTAGGTAAGTGAGAAAAGATTAAGTGGACATGAGAATAGAACAAATGCAAACGAGATTTTCCCACATGAAAAGAAAACGAAAAAGGATTGGAAGTTGATGAAGTCGATTTTTCAATTCCAAAAATTTCCTTCGTTTTTAAAGCTACTTTATAAGCTGAGCAAATTTCTAACGATGAAAATTAATCCATGGATGCGTAAAAACTTTATAGGATTTAGAGATCTCCTTCCAACGATATAATTGTGATAATGGCACAATTTCTAAATCCGTCTGTTTTAAATGTTGCAGTGATTTTTTTCGTGTTTTTGGTTTTCCTTGAAATTTCTCACACACCGTTTTTTTACAAAAATTTTCATCCCTATCGCTACATTCGAAATTCTGCCAACACCTCTTGCAGTTTTCCGCTTCGTATTCATCATGCGAATCGTAAATGAGCATTCGCTAATATTTTCTTTATTATTCTTCCTATGTTTCTCTTGCTAATGGCTCCGGCCCATAGAGACCGTCAGACTTCGACTTTTAAGCTCTGAACTGTCAAATCGATTTAAATGTATACTTCTTTACGAACATCGGCCCATAAGCAACGCATCCGTCAAAGTCGAAAGTTGCTGAACTTTTAACTTTTCGACTGCGTCAGCCCATTTGACAGCAGTTTGTTTGTACATTTTAGTACTGTAAATTGAATGAAGTCAAAGTTTTCATTGGTCCATAGCAGTACGTTGACGTTGAAGCCGAAGTCAAAGTCGAAGTCTGACGGACTCTATGGGCCGGAGCCATAAGCCCGCTTTCTAAATAAATACTTATATTAGCCGTGTTTTTTTAATGAACTGTATAGGTTTTCTCCATACAAATTTGAAAACCCAGGTTTTATTCAGGTTTCTATTGAGGTTATGGGGAAATTTAAAGAATTTCCCACTTTTCGAGAAAGCCGACGCGCCGAGGAAACGTCATATGTGCTTCCTGAAATCGAACAAAAAAGAGCGCGAAAAATGCAAAAAAAAAGCTGAAGCTGTTTGTAGTTGTTGTAATTTGATGTCAAGTAGTTTTTGAAGTTTAAAAATTCCAGTTGTTCATTAAAAAAACGCAGCTATTATTACAATCGTTTTATTGCACTCTAATTATTACACATTTAAAGTTCAAATAAAAATTAATCAATATTTTTAATTCGATAATATTTGGTTATTTTATTTTGCTACTGACTTCTTTATTATTGTAAAGTTATTCACTTTTAATTATATAATAATTTCTTTATTATTTTTATTTCTGCTAAACACCAAAATTGTAATTTTTACCAAATTTATTTTAATAAAATTTATTCATAATTTAAATTCATTCAATTTATTCATAATTTAAGTTTATGAAGTCTCTTTTCTACCCTTGATTTTTGAAAATATTTGTGCCCTTATCCCTTCGTGCGAGTATAAAGGTGATAGAAGGTCATTAATAAGGACAGAATGAAATAAATCAGGATGATCTCGACCACTAACATTTTTATTTTGTCTACATGTTGAGCTAAAATTTCAGTTAAATTCAAAACATTTCCTTTTGAAAACTGTTTGTTTTTCCTACTCGTACCTTGCCGTACTCATACCACCCTGGCTATGTACATATATTTTGCTCACGAATAAAAGAATAAATCACACGGAATCGGTATAAAGGAAGAAGTAAAATAAAAACACCAACAGTATTATCGTACTTTAATACGCCTAATATTTAAAATATTTACGCCCAAGCTGTGGCTACTCAACAAATGCTAAACAGTTCATCTTCTTTGCCTCTCTGTCTCTGTGTTATGATGCCGCCACACCACACACCATAAATACGACAAATAAAAATAACACACTTCGTCTAAGTCATTAGCCATTAGCAAATTATTGAATTCATTGCAAGCACATTCGGTTGTGTCGCCATAGCGTCCCGTCGAAACGCATCACCGCGTCCGCCGACTTCAAGGACGACACATCACTTGTTGCGCCACCAGCCACCCACTCAACCGACCAACCCCACCCACCAACCCCAACCAATTTACCATCAGCAATGGTCGAAATGAATCACAACAACAGCATCGTCACTGCATCTATTCGTCTGTGTATCTGTCGCTCTATTAGTTGGTTTCTCAATTAAAATGTGTTAACGTGTGTGGACTTCATAGACCGAATAGAATAAGTCAGAGTCTTGCTTTGCTTCGTCTCGGCCACTATCGTCCGGGTCCGGTCTTGATTTTTCAGGCCCCGGCGAAGAGTATTATATTTTCATTATAATTCTGAAAAGCCATCAAATTTTTTATTGTAATTTGTTATTGCTTATAATTGTCTTTGGCACTTGTACGTACCGAAAATAGTAAATTAATAAACCGAATAAATAAATTAATTTTATGCATTATTGTTATCTTATGTATGTATTTATCTTTGCTGATTAGGTTAGAATTATTTCAATTTTTTTAATACATTAACTCAAAATACAGAGTTTGAGAGGGCCTTCTAGAGCTTCTTTAATTATATTTATACTGAAAACTGGATAGAACGAGGGCCGAAAGTCAGTAACGTTGCCCGTTTACCAAATATTAAAAGAAATTAAAATTATTTTTTAGGATTGCGCTTAACGTGTTCGTTCCTAAAAGAAGCAAAATTATCATCGTGAAAATTAGGAAGGGACGAAAACAAAATAGGTTTGTTTTTTTCTTTTCAAACTCAAATTTCGAACTGGGAGAGTAGTTTGAAGTTTATGTCAAAATTGTGTAAAAGATAATAACTTGACTTCTTGACTAATAGTAATACACTGCAGCTAGAGAGACATGAGGATCCTAGGCAGAACTCTTAGTTAACCGCCCGATAAGAAATCCATTACAGATTAATAACCCTTCATTTTCACCGACATTCGTATAACAAACCTCTGATCATGGGCAGTTTGTAGTAGATTTTGACGTTTGTTCTGTCACATTTCTCATAATTAACAAACAGCTGTTTTTAACTATTAACCATATACAAAATGTTATACCAAATACACACATACATATTACGAAGGGACTTCAAACTGCGGTAAGAAAAGACGTAACATGTGTCTTACATTTTATATATTGTTAATAGTTAAAAACAGCTGCTTGTTAATTATCAGAAATGAAAGAGAACAAACGTCAAAATCGAATACAAATTGTCCATGATCAGAGGTTTTTTATTCGAACGTCCGTGAAAAGGAAGGATTCTTAATCTGTAGTTAATTTCTTATGGGGCGTAGGCGGTTCTTTCTACCTACGATCCTTATGTCTCTTCAGCCAAACTGTATTACTTTCCATACTTCTTTTTTTTATAGTAGGACTTATCGTAGGTAAAAAAGTTAAGAGGAAAAGAATACAGTAGATTTTTTTAAGAGCATCATCGTTCAGCATTTTTGCTTATATCAACTTTACACATAAATAATTCGCACAGTTAATTTATCGAATTAACATTCATTTATACTCTATCGATCATTTATGTCGGGCTGCATGAACATTATACATACATATAAGGCATAAAACTCTCTTCCACAAAGAGATACCAATATTTCCAATTAAAGCAAAATATATGTAAGTCCTTAATTTTGTATGATTTATATTGAACAAACTTACATTCTTTATTTTTATCCATGGCCGGCTGTAATGGACTGGAATCAACAATTGCCTTTGGCGGTGACTGTCTTGGATCGTAGAAATCGGAATTTGTACCATCATCACTGCTAGTCGGAAGTGAAACATTCAGACGTTGTTCACCTGCAACAGATTAGAATAATATGAAATATTATCTACTATTAGTCGTAGCATTATTATTGTTCGTGATTATTTTAAAGTTAAGAGCTGAAGGGTGAATTTTGTGGGATGGATTTTCCAATTCGCTGCTAACAAATAAAGGAACTCACCTTCCGACATCTCGTCGTATGTCTCGTGCAATAGAATCACGTCCTGGAAGGTGTGCACAAAGTGTTTACCACTCAAGTGCGTTGTGGTTGTCAGCAAACCGTTGTACGAAGAATCCGAAACAAGTTCAAGTGTAGCCGCCGAGCTCGGTGATGAGATGGTGGCTAGTAACGAAGACGAACCACCACCAATACTATGATGACCCGAAGAAGTTGAGGACGATGAGGAGGAAGAAGAGGAACAAGATTTTGTCGTGATTGTGGTTATTTTAGATTTCGTCGATTTTGATGAAGTCTTTGTGGTT
Source organism: Conops quadrifasciatus (assembly GCA_949752815.1). Lineage (NCBI taxonomy): Eukaryota > Metazoa > Arthropoda > Insecta > Diptera > Conopidae > Conops > Conops quadrifasciatus. The sequence continues at coordinate 20,346,604 of OX457079.1, forward strand.
TTGTTACCGTTTGGAATCGATGCCAAAGATGATGAGGAGGAGGAGGTTGAAGAAGAACAGGAAGAGGAAGAGGATGAGGAGGATAAAGGCGATGCTGAGGATAAAGGCGAGATTGATTTAGATGATGTTAGAGATGATGTCAACGAGGATTTAGAAGAAATTATTGAAGCTATCGAAGAAGCTACTTGTGATGCTCTTGACTTTCCGTTTAAAAAATGCAACGTATTTTTATTATTATTGTTGTTGTTGTTGTTGTTGTTGTTGTTCTTATTTTTATTGGTACCACTCTTGAGCTGCTGGTAATGATGATGGTGGCTGGTATCGATTGTTATTTGTGTGATATTGCTAGTGGAAATAGTGGTTGCTGCTGTAGCAAGCGTGTTGGAAGCAGCCGATTGAAACCAGCTCGGAAAGCTTCCCTTTAGCGTGTCGATAAGATCCTGATCGAGCGTTAAACGCCACGATACAGGGCCGTCCACGCCGTGCGTAGACTCTGCAAAGAAAAAAGAAAAATTTATTTATATAGTTTGTAACTATCACGAAGTTGGAAAAATCATACTTATGCCTTTGTTATAAAATTCTTTAATCTGTGATATAAAAAATATCATGTCAACAACAAGAGATCTCTCAAAAGGTTCGTCTGCTTTAAAAACTTAAATTATAAGCAATTGATAATTTACATATTTTAAAAAAAAAATAATGCAATTAAAATAAATACTAACTTTGTCAACCTTATGAATATATAAAACAGAGATTAAAATTAATTAAACTATAATATCTTTTATTTATCACTCAAAATGTGAATGCGAAACGCATTAAAAATGCGATGTCTTTTTTAAAAACAAAATTTTTTAATAACGCGTAAACGTTAATATAAAAAAATATTTTTATTTGTTAATAACCAACAATAAAATACTCGTATGTATATACATATAAATAAAATTTTAGAATTGCAAAAAAAATTAATACAAAAATACGATTCTGCATAATGGCAAATACTTTGGCACATTGTGGCAAAAACTCAAACAAGTGGCAAAAATTGCCAGCAAAAACAAGAACCAATAAAGAAAATAAACAATTAAGGAATGAAAACAAACAAGAAGCTAACAGCAAAAAAAAACATAGATATATTAAGTAATTCAAATAAAATTACAATCAACGAATCTTTTTCGAATGCTTTAAAAATCATTCAAATTCGAAAAATGGGAGGAGAAATCCAGGCTGCTTTAAAAAACATACAATAAGATATTAAAAATGGAAAAATATGTATGGATATATATTTATATACTTTTTTTTATAAATTATATAGTTATTTAATATATATACAAAATGTAAGAATAATTTTAACATTGAATATCTCTTAAGTTTAGCGATTATAATGTAACTAAGAAATGGTGGTGTCAACAAAGATCGAGAGGTTAACAGAGAGGACAAACGGATTACAGACGACGGCACAAAAGGTTAACAGATTAAGCAAAATGTTAACACGTGCAAAAAAGCTTATACACGGAATAAAAGCTAAACAAATGAAACATAATTTTGAAACAAACGAGCAAAAATTTAGGCGCCATAAAACGTTAAGAGACAGAACAACAGATTAACAGATGCGACAAATGAGTGCCAGGGAAGAAAATATGATAACAGATAGTTGACAGACGGGACAAAGGGAAAACGAGACAGAAGATAAATTTAACAATATTTGATGCAATGTCGATAACCGTATTTTAAAATGAATAGAATTTGATAAAAAATATGTTGAGGATTATTTTTACAATTGATTTCTTTTAAAAGACCCACATGACAAAAGTTTACAAAACTCAAAAAAGTAAGAAGCTTCTATTTTTAAAAAACCGCGGTTATTCTTAAAAAATAAAAAAAAAATTAAATACAAAAATAAGCAATAAAAATAGTAGATAGGTACTCATTAGCAGCGGTCACTGAAGGGACGAATTCGATTATTTTTAGCGATCAACGCACACGCTTTGATTTTATTAAAAAGAAAAACTAGTAAACAAACTGTCTGACTGACTGACTGAGAGACTGAGCGACCGATGACAAGAGCAGCAGATTTCTCAGCAACATTAACACGTCGCCAATCGAAGCGCTACCTACCACCACCTATATTTTCGCTGCTCGCCAAAGCCGTCTTTCCCACGCCAAACACTTTTTCGGTCACCGAAACAAGTTGTTGCTTTTTGGCAAAAAAGAATTTGGCAGCACTCTGTTGCTATGTGCAGCGTTGCGGCGATAGCCTCAGGCACCCGCACATTTTATGAAATTTAGAGCAGAGTGTATTGCTTTTGGATGGTTTCTTTCAGGTTTTTCAGCGATCTTTTTTTCTGAAAAATAATTGACTCTTCGGAGAGAAACCGTTAAATGCAGTCTTCTATGCATTTTTTCTGTTCTTGGTTGGTTGTTTTTAATGGCATAATAAACCGTTTGAGTTGCTTTCTATTAAGATGTTTCTAAAAATACCACAAGAATGTCTCAAATAAATTGCATTCTACTTATTTTAAAATTTGGAACACTTTGCTATGCGAAGCCGTCACGACGAAGACCAAACTCGACCAACCTCGATGCTGCTGCTACTGCTGGCGGCATGACATTTTCGAACAATTAAAAAAAGATTAAATTAGATAAAAGAATTAAAATAAATTCAAATACGTACATATACCAAGAATATAGAGAATTTTTTATGCTATGGAATATATGTATGTACATACTTATATAATAATATTGTTTATAAAATGGAACCTATTTAAAAAGAAAACAGCGCACCACACATCGCTATATAGTTGTATTAAGTTATATAACTATAACTTAATTATACTAAAGGGTTATCCATTTCGAGTTACGGAAAGCCCTGCCATTTAGCAGCTGTCAAATGTCAGTGTCATCCGAACTAGCATTTGTTTAGTTGAAGGTTTGCCATTTTATAATATGGATCGTTTTATCCATTTTAATGTCACAAGAAATTTCGCCTCATTGTTAAGCTGTCAACACCTAATTTTCATAGACATGTCATTTGACAAGTAAAAACCAGGAGGTTTGGCTATGGATCAATACGCCGCAATTATGCGAAAAAGTGATGAAAAATATCATCGAAAGAATGACCAACTGGTAAGAGCAGCCGAGGCGGCCAAATATTTCACAGAAATATTGGATTTTTCAGTTGTTTTGGAATGACATCTCTTGTTGAAAGATTATAAACAATATTGTCACTCATGTGACCTATATTCATGTGTGTCTTTACTGCAATATTTTGTTCGACTTTTTTCTATGTTTCGTATCTGATTCATTTATTTTGCTGCTGTTCTAATCATTTATTCATTATTTGGACATTTCACTTATTTACGTATTCGTTATACGAGTACTGCAGTCATTACTATTCTCGCTCTAGTCGTTTTATTACTATGAGTTCGAACTCTAGCAGGCGTGTGAGCAGAGTACTCGTTGCTTTCACAATAAAATGTTATTATAAAATGTTATGTATGTTGCTCTTGTTTCGTTGCTTAAATCGTTGCATGCACTCGTTTATCATTCGTTACTATTGTTATGCTTAAGCATTTAAATTTGCACGAGTATGAGTATTTATTTTTGTTGCTTAAATTCGAAAAACGCATTTCTGATTCTTCACTTTTACATAAATATTTTCAACATTGATCAATATATCTTTTTTATGGTATGTTCTTTTCGATATCTCTTTTTCTTTAAAAATTAAGCGATATCATCGTCGGGAAAATAACAACGTTAATTGACATATGAATGTCAGATTTAACCGAGGTCAATCAACACAATTTTTCTTTCAATTTTCGGATTTGAGGTTTTTCATTTTAATGTAATCTATTTAGTTTTTATGCTGTTGATTTTTGTGCTTTTTGTTGTTTGTAAACAATATAAATATTAGATAGACTATTTTTAAAGAACAATTCTAGAAAAAACTGTTTTAATACTTAGTTGTCATTTATTGGAAATACACTTTTTTCTACTGAACTCTATCTATTCATTGTTTTGAGCTTTGATTTCAATATGTATTACATTTAATTTTGTTTCGTATACTTTTAATATTTATGATTATTTTGGACAATGCAAACTTCGACGATTGATTGCTTTTGGAAAAATAATCGTGTTGAAATTGCATTATTATAAAGTTCAATGTGAAATTATTAGCACTGCGGCGTACATGGTACATGGTTTTTTATGACAACAATGACTAGTTGTGGCCTAAAACAATTAAAAAAATGTTGCTGCAGTAGAAAAGCAATAAAAGAAAAAAAATATTGATTTAATTGATTTTAGTATTTGACGAATAGAAAAACACGTTTTTCTGGAGCTGGAAAAAAAAATAATACAGTATGTATTTTTGAAAAATTACAACTAAAATATTGTTTTACTTTTAGGTTAGAATTAATATAGTTATTCGAAAACTAAAAAAGACTTCAAACGACTCTATAATATCCGACATCGAAACGTCCAGACGACCTCGTTAATCGAATAAATAAACTGGCTGAAAAATTGCGAAAAGTTACTGTTTAGAAGAGGCGCTATAAATTAACTCCCAATGAATTAAAACCCAAATCAAAAATGAATTAAGTCCCGAAATTCTTCCATACAAATTTCATACGAATTAACTCGCAAAATTTGGGAATTGGTGATTTTTTTTTTAAGCTAATTCATTTTTATTGGGAGTTAATTCATACTTGAAAAAAGTTGGGAGTTCATTCATATTTTCATTGGGAGTTAACTCATTTATTTTGGGAGTTAATTCATTTTTTTGGGAGTTAATTCATAGCGCCGTAATTTGTGATGCCTTGACGAATTTTGTGGAGAAACGATATTTTCTCGTAACGTAACATAACCTGAAACATACAATGAAACATGCAATAAATCTAAATTAAAAAGATTGAGCTTTTCTTTACAGTGAACTTTAAAGTCAGATTTTGTTTTTGCATAATGTCCTTCTAGTTTCTGCAATTTCTTTGTCGAAGTGGTTTTTGCCGTAAATTAAGGAGCTTTGAAGGTGAAGAAGTTTTGGCATCAACGTCTAATGTTCCTTCTTCACTACAGTGGCTCGCTTTTCGTTACATTTCTGTAGAAATTAATTAGTAGAATTTCGATTAACCACATTTTTCTTTAGCTAAATAATGCTCTTCAAATGTCTTTGGGGTCACCATGTCGTGATAACTCATAGACGCCGGTTTTGGATACTTCAGTTCTCTCGTGTAATATTATTTTGAACAAAGGATCAACACTTTTTCGACAACCCGTTATTACGATAATTTCTGTGAAACGACTGCATTCAATTCCTATATTCTTTTTGAAATTTTTAACGCTTTCATAATATTTTGAATTTTTTTTTGTTTTATAAAGATTATCATCAAATTTTTTTGTTGTAGAGAAATTATTTAATTTGATTTGATTCGATTCTCGAAAATGTTTATTCTTGTTGCAAAGAAATGGCTTTGTATAACATTGATTAGTTTTTGCTGCTCCTTGTTTTTTGTTATTATTTAAAAAAATAATTAGCAAAATTTTGTTTATAAAATTGGAGAAAAAATTGAACACATTTGGCACGTTTTGGTAGTACTCTCGCAGATGGCGCTATAGCGATAATGCACATGCGTTTGCATAACATTCCAAGCCGCTTCTGGTGTTTTTTATTGTTGTTATTGTTCATTGCTGTTAAAATGTTGATTGCAACGGTTTTATGATCAATGGTATTTTTTTCGCTATAGTCGTATGCACGTCGTTGTTGTTGAGTGATTTGTTTAGTTTTTCTTTTTTTTTTTGTTTATTTTCTTTATTAATTTCTTTCTGTTTATTGTTTTTATAGGCGAAAATGTTTTTGAAATTACTGGGATTTAAAATGTTTTCTTATCGTACGAGAGTATTATTAAAATTCTGGAATTGAAATGTGAACTGATTTCTAATGAATTGCTGTTGCTGTTGTTGTTTTAGTTATATTGAAATAAAATACTTTTACACAATTAAAAAAAAAATTTCTAGTTTTAGAGTAACTGATATTGTTAGGTTTGAAATCGACACTCAGCCAACAACAACAACAACTGACATTGTAGATTCTTAAAAGCCGAGGATATTTTTTCATTTAAGACAAAGTCGGTAACAAGCCGCAGCAGCGAACGCTCTTTGTTTTAGTTTAACACTACACTTCAACGCAGAGCTGTACAGACTTCGAGCTATCAAATGAAATATTTCTTAGTGCATTTCTTAGTTAAGTGCAGTTCTTTTTAGTGAATTTTTAAAAAAGTGCATTTTGTTTAAAAAAGTTATTTATTTTAAACGTTTTATTAACATATGTAGATCATATTTCATTGCATTGATCAAGAGTATAATGATTTATTTTCGGTAATCATAAGTGTCAGGGATTCATACTCAAAGCCTGAAAACACTAAAAAAGAAGGGTTACATTTGAAAATTAGCACTTCCTCTAGACTCTAAAAGAAGAGTCTAGAGGAAGGAGGAAGGAGCGTTTATGTACATTTCTGCCGTCCCGAAAGTACGTACTAAATTTATGTATTTTTCTTTCAGACGGTTAAAGAAGTTTAGATAATATCACTTGCCACTAGTATAATGCTTTATTGATCAAAATGTCATTTAAAAATTACATAATTTTAAAAAAAAATCAGTTTCATTCGAATCATTGCAAACATTCTTATGAAAGCTAAAACAAAACAAGACTGCTATTGTTAAAGCATGTGTATTTATTTATGCATATATGTATCTACAATAATAATAGACGTATATGTACATATTTATGTAATTAGCAAAATCATTTATGTATGTTTCTGTGTGTATTTACATACTGCTGGCTCGAAGCTAACCCAAGCCTGCGCGAAATTGACCTAAATTGACCAGTCAATCACAAAACCATCATCGTATTAACTAAATTTTCAATTCGTGACCGGAAGTCATTTAATAAATATCGTACATACAAATGTACATACATATAATGAAGTTCTCTCCTTGATTAGGTTCGAAACCAAATCAGGATCAAAGGAAAGAAAAGGAAACGAATTAATACGTCGCACTATATCGAAGAAAAGAAACACAAGACCATTTTAATCATCCTATAATTAACTCCAGGATGCATAACCGAGACTCCGAAGCCAGTTTAATTTACTATAAAATCAAACTTATAAGTTTAATTTACCATAAAATCGTACTTATATAACTTATATGTAGAGTATAACATTTATATTTTAAGAATTCCTCTAAAACTCGTAGAGTGAATTAGTGATAGGGTTGTCGTGTCAAATACTTTGTCGAGTTTTCGACATGTCGAATACTTTGTCGAGTTTTCAACATTTTCGACATGTCGATTACCTACGGTAGACTACCACACCAAATTGTAGAGTAGATTACACAAAATGTCCAAAACTCTGAAAAATTTACCTTTATCAATTACAATAAGAAGAAACGAACGATACATAAATTTTTCGATACAAAATACATTAATTTCAATTATATTTTTGAGTCCAGTCATTTTTTTGTGAAAAAACAGTTTTGGAACATTTATGGGATGACAATGAATTTTATTTATTCAAAGTGCTGAGTCTTAATCGTCACTTATTTCGATGTCATCAAACTCTTCCTCTATTATTTTTTTATTATTAAAAGTAAATAAGTAAAAATGTATTAGAAGAAACAAGAAAAAGAGAGGCGATGTATATATATGTGCATCTTATCTCTTGTTTCTTTTATTATTTACACTTTGGCTCGCGCATTTTGGGTATAAACAAGCTGGAAAATGTGCATGTCGAAAGATTCTATACTTTTTCTTCTATAATTCTTGCCGTTTATGACTAAAATCAGAAGTACGAGTAAAAAACTCGCGATATTTGAATGAGTCATTCTTAAAGTTCTTAAATGTTTAAGAGTTTTCGACAAGGTTGAGGTTTTTGTCATGTAGAAAAGTACTCTACAGTTTTCGTAGACGTAGACTACATACAAGGTCCAAAAATTATTGTCGAATGCCTAACCTGGTGATAGCCCGTTATAATGCAAGAGGCCCTTTAAACAAGAGGTGTCTTTTTAAATATAGCATTTAGCTGTCATTGTGAAGTCATTTGACAAGTATTGTAAAAACGGATTAAATTAGTGAAATTCACTACGAAAATGGTGAAAAAAACAACACACAGCGAGTTGCCGCTCTCAAAGTAGAAAAATATCTAATCGGATGGCAGCTGAAGTATGGAAAATAGCAGCTGGAACATTCGCCTAGATCTCATCGACATCTATGAAAGGATGTTTTTATTCTTGCTTTCCAAAAATTTCACCTATTTGGTAATTAAATGTTTGCAATAGAAGATATAAGAATGGTGAAGAAGAAGTCGATTTAAGATCAAATAGAACAGTTGAGTTTATTGCTATTCGCGTTATTTTTCCATTCGTAAACATAATGATTAAAGTGGTCATAAGAACATCTTGTCTAGATCAAATTTGAGTGACGATTTGGAGAAAATAAAACTTTCGTTCATGGAAAATAAGTGGATAGATAATCCAACCAAAGCAATGAGAGACACTGGAATATTTAGAACGAAGCTAGCTGGACTGCTAAGAAGTTTCAATCGACAAATGATGGATGGATAGATTCAAGCGGGTGATGCCAGAGGGTACGCTGAGTCAAGAGTATCATTACAGACATACCATGAATGGATGAATGACTGGCCGGTTGTCAACAAGTTGGTTGTGGGTGCTGCCCCGGATGTTCGGACTGCTGCGATGACGGGAGTAGGAAGGGAAAGAAGGAAGAAAGGAAGAAAAGAAACCCAGTTTTTGCAAAATGAGTTACCGCTAAAGGTGATTTATTACATGTAATGATGATAGTCTGCTTTTAGTACTGGCTCATGATAATAGGTCCAGTTAAAATAATTACATTGCAATCTAAAGATGATACGATTTACTAATAGTTATGATAAACCAATGTGAAAATGTTTATAGCAATAATGTTCATATAATGATGATAACACAGGCCTCAAAAACAGACTATACTTTTAAAAACTACAATAAATCCATTTTAAATGAAAAGTGAAATATGAAACATTCAAAATGGATTTTAAAGGAGAAGGATTGTAGGTAAATACTTTTAAAAAAAAACTAGCCGTTTTTGAGTTATATACAAAATTCAGAAATCCCTACAAGAAAAGTGCCCCTTCGACACAACCGTTTATAACCAAAATCTGAAGTACACACTTAGAGGTTATAAGAGTCCAAAATACAAAATATCAACTTTATACGGCTAGCCGTTTTTGAGTTATATACAAAATTCAACCCCTACAAGAAAAGTGCTCCTTCGGCTCAACCGATTGTAACAAAAAGAGCGGCGCACAACTAGATGTTAAATAATCCTAAAAACAAAATTTCAAGAATAGAATAATACATGGATATTTTAATTAACAGTTCTCTCTTCGAATGTTTTTATCACGAATGAGTAAATTTCATTATTATGTAAAATTTTTTTCAAAAGCAAGATAAATACTTTTTACGAGAAATTTAAATTTTGTCGGCCACAATAATATTAAGTACTGCCTTAATTAAATGCTATGACAATTAAGCTGGTGTAAGAAATAACTTAACTGCGAAAATAACCTAAAGAGACAGAAAATTATTTTTGACATTTTGATGTAATGAACAAAATTTTAATGACGAAAATATAATTTTAATTTGTGATTTTGTTTCGCAGCCCTTCGCTACTGTTACCTACTTTTCTTTTTTGCTGTTGTTTGGCTTTTGTCAAGATTATTTCACACCATAAAATAACACTAAATCTTTTATCGCCTTTTTATAATCTGTTCAAGGAATCGATAAATTTTATGAGGCCGACCGACGTCGGACAACGTAATTTTAAAATAATTCTAATTTTGTTATGATATTAAAGCTTAAAATTCATTATGTCCGAGTGTTTTTTACTGCATTCTTATTTATATTTTGTTAATTTTTTGTTATAGTGACGTTGCCGGCCGGGGCGAATTGGTTTACATTATCGATTTTAATCTTAACAGAGTTAAACGAAATTTAATAAAACACTAACAGCTTTAAACCCTCACACTCATACGTACGTCAGTTTGACGTATAAACGACCCAAAAGTCTGAACTACTAAGAGATTGGCCGAGTGGCCGATTGCCCGACTGAATGATTGACAGACAATACGAACCGGTGGAGTAACCTACACGTTCTACCGGTGACTGATACCGGAGACAGTTAATAATTTTGTTCCCTTTGATTTACTTTCGCTTTTATTCTTGCGATTGTTTTTTAAATAGAATCGATAAAATCTGAAGATAAGGAAAAACTTTGACTGTAATCAGAGTCGAAACGTTGACGAGAAAGACGTCAAAAAAAATCTATTTTTAAAGCAACACGTAAAAGTTAATAAATCTGGTAAAATTTTAAAGATAGAGGGTTAAGGTCTTAGCTATTTAGAGAGACTATTATTGAAACTAAATGCGCAAATTATAAAAACTTCAGGAAAAAATTAGAAATTATATTAACATGCATAATAAGAATAATTGTTTTTTTTAAACTTTCATATTTTTTATTGTATTAGGTTTAAAAGTTTATTTCTTCCATTTTGTAGCCAAAAGCAGTGCTCGCTGGTCTTATTGCTTGCGCCAACAAAATCGATAACTGAAATCGATAACCATCGATTGTAGGTACTCTAGAAACTAACTCTTACAAAAAGAAACCATTTAATTTCAAAAACGAAACGCAAATAGTTAAAAGCGATACACGAAAACAATTTCATTCAAACTTGACGCAGTCTACTCTATGAAGGTCACCGAGGGCCCAAATGAAACCACACGGTATCTCACTTTTTGTTATTTTATTGTGATACCATTTCAATGAAAAACATGAAAAGAAGGCGAGTAAACAACATAACAGATAGATCAATTGATGATATTCGCTTTTTCGTCAGACAATTTATGTTTTCATAAAAAAAGAACTAACAGAAAATGGTATCATTTGCTATTTTAACAACTAATCAAAATACAAGAAGAATAAGAAGAGACGAAAAGATAAGAGAAGACATAAATGGTTAATTTAGTAGCCAAATTGATGTAACTAACTCCAAAAAATTGTTCAAACAACAAATATTGTCGTTTAGTGGAATAATTTCTTATTAAAAGAAATTTGTGTAAAATGTAAATAGTCAGAAGTCTTAAGTGAAGATAATCGATTTAGTAAGTGTTTATTATTTAATAAGCGGATAATTAATAATCGAAGAATAATTAGTAAAAAACTAAATTTTTTTAAAAATGTTCTCATCTTTCATAGATTGATAATAAATAAACCATTTTACTATATAAATTAGCAGAGACACAAACCATAATGTATTTACGATATTGTAAAAACGTTCACATTTTAGTTATTTCATATGTACGATATATACACTGAACCAAAAAACGAGCTCTTTCCTAGTTAATTTAAGCATAAACACACTTGATTTGGAATCAATATAATAAATGCTTGTTTTGAACATTATATGTTTAATATCATTAGAATGAATTTGGTGAAATTAACAGAGACTGTCTACAATCTACAAAAGAGACTGTTGTATGAACATTTTCCGCTTATATTAAGCAACCTTTTGATGAATGTAGACACACATTCGTTGAAACTAATGTTTTCTCCATAAAAAAGTCATTAGGAATGCATGGAAAACATGGATTCAAAAAATAACAATTATCATGTTTTATCCATTCGAAGTGCATTTGGCTCTGTGTACTCGTACAAGCCTCTCACGGGAGGCGGAATTATAAAGTTTAAGTAGCTTAAGTAATGCGTCTTTCAACAAGAGGTGTCATTTAAACTTTTGAATGATTTGACTGACTGTCAACAATTGAGCCAAATTTCTTTGAAAATTGTGTAAGTCAATTTCATGAGAAAAATTAAGTTAATATTAAGAAAACTTTTATTCTGGTATGATCTTTATATTTTCATTCAAACGACAAACGACAAATGTCAAACGACATCACAATGACAGTTAATTAAACCGTTTTGTTTGAAAGTGTGCCTTGACACAAGACTTGAAGCCATAAGGCAACGTACATATAACGGCGCACCGTACATTCCTTGTTGACACCTTTAGGTAAAAAACCCCATCTTACGATCAGGCGACTTATAGAACTTATTTCGTAGAAAATTAGTAGTTTAAAAATTAATCTTCTTACTTTCTATAGAGACACAAACCGTCTCTGGCAATAATCCATCATCTTGAAAATTTTTCCCAAAAGGAATATTGTTCTAAAAAAAAATTATCCAAGTATGTCGCCTGATAAACATAAAAAATAAAAATATTAATTTATTTAGAGCAAATTAAAATTATTTTCAGTCGTAAAACTTATACTAAACTTATAATAAATTTAAAATTTATACATCTAAGTCGTAACTTATAGATGTCAAAAAAAATTACATCTTTTAGGTTTATGTCTTAACTAAATTTACTTAAATTAAACAACATTTCAAAGAGGAAGAATATGTACGTCGGCAAGCATTTGGCAAGCTTTTGAGATTTTCAATGTGGGCTGTAAATTTACTGATTGTGGGATCGGTTTGTGGGCCTTGTGGTTTTTTGGAAGATGCTTGAAATGCTTGAAACAAAAGAAGAACAAGAGCATAAGAAGAAATAAAAGGTGTTCACGCAATTTTTGTTCAAATTTTTAAGGGCTTTCATGTCACGTTTTAGTAATTCATGTCCTCAATTCTCAAGTGAAAAAAATGATGTTCAGGAAATGCGATAAACGTAAACGTGGGTACACTGAACGTAATGATAAGAGTATGCAGTATCCACCATCTTTAGCAATTTGCTACTAAAAAAGGATGAAAGTTTGTATCGTAAGCAGACTTACTGATTTATTCGGTAGCTTATTTGGTTTTTACAATAATAAACGCGGAACATTGCATGAATGAACAGCTTTAGTTTAGGAGATTCACGTTTCAAAAAACGACTCACGTTTCAGTGCAAATATTTTTGGTTTCAAGACTAAACACATTCTAAACAGACACCGACACATTTCAATTTCAAATTTAAACCAATCCAATAAATTTCGAGAAGAATTTATTCAATTCTAAAAAACGCTACTTCTGAGCAATAGTAAATTGAAGGTGGTTCAGATAGATACTGGAGATGATAGATGATTTCATCTGATTTAATTTGATTGGATTTGACAAGTTAAAGCGATGCACAGAAAAGATGTAGCCAAGTATTGTTGTTGTTAGTACACAGAAAAAAATGTCGGTTGTCGGTTGCCAAATAATAATAACTCTAAATAATAAAATAAAAACCTAAAATAACACTCTTTGCAAACACATCCGTTGAGAAGTATCGACTGAGACAAAAAAAACAACTGCAATCAAGCAAACTGGTTTAAATGCGGAGCTTATAAAGAATTGTGAAAAAACACGAAACAGCCATTTTACTTCTCAATCGAATTCAAGCTTGAAATGAATTCTTCTTCTTCTTCTTCACCAAGAAACATCACAAGCTACGAATACGTGCCCTGCATTCGACTTTAAAATGAAAAACTACGTGTATGACATTTAAATCGATAGATGGCAACAAGAGAAGAAGAAAATATCGTGAATTGAAATTTTTATTAGTGTTCAATGAAATGTTACATCCTTTGCAGACGAATAAAAATATGCAACATATTTTTGTGAGGACAAAAACTAATCTTGCATTGAACTTAAAAAAAAAATCTAAATGTAAAAATCTTGTAGAAATTAAGAAACAGGAAAGGAAACAAAAATATTAATCGTTTCAAATAATTATTAAATATCTCGTAGTAAATATTGGGTTGGGGAAAAAGTATTCGGCGTTTTTCTCTTCGCTTCACTGTAAAGTGTCATAACTTTGAAACGGTTAGTTGCATCTGGTAACTTTCTTCTTTTTTTTTTTGCTTAATAGCTGACAAATCGGCTTATAATTTGCGATAAATTTATTGAGATTGGTGCGTCGTGTTAAAAGTTATTCCGAAGCAAAAATGAGTGAAATTTCTGAAAAAATACGCTATATTTTACAATTTTACTACGACAAAAGGAAGAATGCTGCACAGGCAGGCATGTGTCAAGATTTGTGTTGTTAATGGCGAAGGTACTGTATCCCATTTAACTGCCAGAAAATGGCAGTTCCTCGCTCTGATCGACTGGATCACCGAAGAAGTCGATGAAATTATGGCTAAGGCCGTCAGTCGAGCAGTCACGCCATCGCGAAGGAACTAAAGATCGACCACAACACAGTTTTAAATTATTTCCATAAAGTTGGTTTCACAAAGAAGCTCGATGTTTGGGTGCCTCATGAACTGAGTGCAACAGAATGAGTCCAACAAAAGGCCACATACAGCTTTGTTGACCCGGCTAAAACTAAGAAACTTCGGCTGGGAAGTTTTGATGCATCCACCGTATAGTCCTGACCTTGATAATTTAACGGTGTATCATTTGTTCCGAGCTCTCCAACACACTCTTGCTGGGAAAAAATTGTCCTCAAACGAGGACTGCGAAAACACCTGAAGGTAGTTGAAAATAATGGGCAATATTTGGATTAATAAAATGGTTGTTACACACACAAAAATGTTGTATCTTTTTACTAAAAAAACGCCTAATACTTTTTCCCCAACCTGATACATACACGTATCCTGATACATATACGTTGGTTGTCAACAAAACTATATACAATAAAATTATAGTGAAAGAGATAAAAAAATAATGTGTTTTGATCATACATACACACATACATAAATGCGCACGCTGTATTTTATTAAATAAAAGAGTAATTAAAATGAAACTAAAACTAAAGTTGAAGGCACAAAAGTGTGCATAACAAAAACATAAAAAGAACAAAAATGGAACCGAGTGGAAAGTGGAGCGTGGAAGGGGGTGCGCAGAGGGGGTATTTTAAATAAAAATAAAAAGCGTTATAAAAACAATTAAAAAAAGAGGCAATAAGTAAAGACAGCCTTCCTCTCCGGAAAAATTTTCAAATGTTTTGAACCTGTTTTATTATTTAGTAATTGATTCCCGGAATTATTATTCAGTAAACAAAAACTGCGAGTATTACGGCATGACATGTTGTGGCCTTGGAATGTAAATATTTAAATATTTTCAGTGTATGTACACAAGTACGTATTAAACAATATTTTCGTTTTAACTCGATTTTACGATATGATAAACACTAGAGATTAGTGCCGTATTTTTCCTTACAATACATATAAGAAAACCTTAGCTCTGTTTGACTTTTCAATTACTATTTCCTACCGGGTTATCAAAATCATCGACAACAACATCAACATCATTTAGACCGACAGTAAAATAGAACGCACGAATAGAATTAAATCAGAATTTAAATTCAAATTAACTAAAGTAAAAGAATAATGAGCGAAAAAAGCCGAATTTTTGGCAAAGTTTTCAGGGCTAAATGTTTTTCGTAGTTTATCATTTCGAACAAACAAAAACGAAACGAGAAGATAGAATAGTTAAAGAATAGGAAAATCCGCGAAGAACTTGAATATTCACCTGATTCCGGCGCGTATTCAATAAATACGTGCATAAACACACACGCCCCTACAAACGTACGGTACATAGATATGTATGTATGTTGACAGATCAGTGGCGCACCAACAAGTAGTACCACAGAGAAAGAGAGACAGAGAGAGAGAGAGATAAAGAAAGGTAAACGCATTTTGGCTCTTACTTAATTAAAAAATTTAATGCTTTCATTAATAAATTAAGCGCATCATCATTCATCATTTAAATATATTTTTATATTTTTGCAAACATTAAAATATTTGTATGCAAATATTTAACAATTCTTCTATTTTCTTTCTTACTTCTTTGCCCCGGTCGCTGAATACGGAAATACTCTGTACCAACAACAAATCAGTTGGCAGTATACTGCTAGAACGACATCTTCGACACCTATGTATATACGACTGACCACTTTCTTGTCATTAACAGACAATAAACAACATGTCGCAGGTACTGATTGTATTTGTTATTTATCGTATTTAACAATTTCGTGTTTTTAAAGAAAACAAAAGATCTAAAAACAAAAGAATTAACTAGAATTAACAAAAGAACTAAAGTTAACACTTAGTTAACACAAGTTTAACATTTAGTTAACACAAGTAACACTTAGTTAACAAAAGTTAACACATAGCTAACACAAGTTAACACTTAGAAAAGTAAACACTTAGCTAACACAAGTTAACACTTAGTTATAACAAGTTAACACTTAGTTAACACTTAGTTAACATAAGTTAACACTTAGTTAACACAAGTTAACACTTAGTTTACACAAGTTAACACAAGTTAACCCTTATTTAACATAAGTTGATACTTAGTTAACATTTAGTTAACACAAGTTAACATTTAGTTAGCTAATATGCACAGTCGAAAATTTCAATTTCGATTTTTAACCCAAGAAAGGTTGAAGGAATGCTGAAATTCTTTGCGGTTAAAAAGTCTGGACTGAAAAGCTAGAAAAATACTTGGCCGACCGTGAAGTTTCAAACTCTAGATAACTGAAAAAGTATAGCTTTTATGTAATTGCAAAATGTTTAACCAAATGTGGTTAAAATTTCCAACTTTAAAGCTTTAAAATTATATTTAAAATGATACGCAGTTTGTTTTCAACTAGAAATTTAAAGGTTTCAACCAAAACGGTTAAGCGGCTTCTATATTTAAAAAAATTATTCTATATCTTCTTAAAGAGTGTGAGGCGGCTGACGTTAATTTTCCATAGGGCTAAGGAGCTTTTTATTAAGCTCTATCTCTATCGGCTACTGTTAATGGAAGTGGATAATAGAGGCGCAAGAGGGAGGGAGGGAGGGAGGTCAGAGCTAGTGATCAGTGACGGTTTGGGAGCTATCATTGCATCACTACCGTCGCTTTGCAATCGAAACAGATTTATTTAATTGAAAACCGATGTCGCTGCGGAAATAAGCGACATTGATTGTAATATATTTATGAAATCTATATGATTGCTACAAAAGTCTATGCCATCAACTGATCTTTCAAATGTACCACAAAACATTATTATTAAAGCGTAATTTATATTGATATTTTTTATCATAAGCTCTATCGGTCTTAAGTAAACTCCTCTTCACTTTGTTAAAAGATTACCACCGTGTTTCAGTAAATGATGGAATTTTTAAAAAAATTAATAAAATATGACATAATTGGACTAGTTACTTTCTGTGAATTAATCTTATGGCATTTTTTTATGAGAGTCTATTAAAAATTTTATAAAAATTTATTTCACACCGCATAAAATCCACGCACTAAATATATTAAGTTGTTGACTGTTTTTGTTGTTGTTTTTAATTTTCTTTTTTGTTTTTCTAATTTTATTATTTGCATTTTGTCTTTGTTGTAAAATTGTTTTTGACAAAATAATATTTTGCCACGTATGACAAAATAAATGAACAAACAACAAAACGGACAGTTCAACGTACGCTCAAGGACTTTGTTGTGTGCTTGCCGCAGTGCACACAACTGCATGCATAATAGAGATATGGAATCGAAACAACGCTTCGATAATCTACGATTACTAAATACTCTTAGTGTTAATTAATTATTCATAATGGAATTAATTAAAAAGATCAAGCCATCAAATCGTTTACGAAAACTTATGGCAAAAACAGAAACTCTCGCATTTCGTTGCTCTGCATAACGATTAATAACGTAATTATGATTAAGTTTTCATTCATGAAAATGCTTCATCATCCAAGAGAAAATAGAAATAGAAAAAAAACAACAAGCAACAGGCAGCAGCAGCAGCAGCAGCAGCTAGTCAGCTTGAAAGATACATGAAGGTAATGCCAATAGCAGCTGTTTTTCAGCATTCATCATTGAAAAATCACTTTACAACAAAATACACAAATGCACGAGATCAGCAACAAAAAAGCCATGAAAATGAAAGCATTTTCAATATACATATTTCTATTCAATACACAAAAGTCATTCAGCCTCCAGTGGCGTCAAAATTTACAAAAATAATTGAAAATGTATAAAGTAAATTTGGAGATGTCAATTATTTCATGGCAGCTCGTCCTTTTTTTATTCTAAAATCGCTTAAAGAATATTTTATCCTTTTATTCTTAAATAAGTCTGATATTGTGAGATGTTAAATCGTACATTATAAAGCTTCTTAGAAAAGTTATCCAATTAAAACTGATATATGTATTTTACACACAAAACTGGTTTTTCAAATATCGAAATTACAGCTACTGAATTTGCACTTGCAAAAATTAATTTTTGCACGCATTAATCAAAGTAAAGTCGACGAAAAATCATGCATGAATTCATGACGAAGATTCACGCTTTTGGAATTCGTGCATCTATATTTCTACGACATTGTTAAGAGTAGCCTGAGAATATTACCTTCAATACGGTCTTATCTTTTCATGTAAAATAATCAACTAGAGTCAGTTTGACAAGAGCGTGCACGGCTAAATTTTTTCCTGGAAACCACTAGAGGATCGATTCAAACGCGAACGCCCAGAAGTGGTATACAACAAAAACAAAAAATTGGATACTACAAGAGGAGAATGACTGACACTGCACTGCATGGAAAAGAGAAAATTATATTGTCCGGCCCTCACAGTCAACGGATGCCCAGTTCCAAAGAAAATGTTTGGGGAATCATAAAGTTGAATAGCGAAGGCGCCCAGGCGCCCACATATTAATAATAAGGCAACACGGTTTATACCATGTGGTATTTGCGTATACCTTTTTTTAATACTTTCTCTCAAATAATTATAAAGTTAGAATTTCCAACTTTTGTTGCAACTCTAAAGGTAAAACCTTAAAGAAGGAAAAGGAGGAAGAGAAATAAGAAGTTTTTTATATTTTTAATGTTATTTTTAATATTAATTTTTCACTAACAATAAATGTCTATCTACTTTTTGGCCTTAGTTTTACTCTTAAAAGGACGTAGCATTCGTAGCATTGATCTGAAAAATTAGGGCTAGATTACTTTGCATTGTATATTGGAACAAAAAAACAGAACCAGTCACGAATTGTCAGTACGATTGCGAGTAGACAAATCAGCAAAAGATTCGTGCATGCTGGTGACATTTCATGCTCGATTCGTTTGTGATTTTGTAACAACATGGAATAAATGAATGAATAAATGGTTACAATTTTTATTAATATCGAAATGGTTGATACAATACATCTAACCTAAGGAGCAAAAACAAAAATGTAAAAAAAGGGGAAGAAAGAGGGTTGGTAAAGGAACCTTTGCTCTTGGAAATCCTTCCTACTACCTCTTAACCTGCACATATTTTATTAAAAAAAAAGCCGCTGCGTTATGAAAATAATTGAAATTCTTGTAAAGTTCAAAGTTGTTGCAAAGCCGCCCATAAAGCAACAACACATCAACGAATTGAAAGGAATTCAATAAATTTCATATAAACATAAAGCATACAAAAAAGTACATTTTCGTGTACGTTCAATTAAAAATAATTACAGAAATATTTCGAATTCTTAATGCCATACTCTGACAATGAATAATTGAAATTATTTCAGAATTTTGCTTTTACTCTCTTTCTCTATTTCTACCAGCCCTCGCCCTCTCTCTTTCTCTCTGCTCTTTACTGCTGCAAATACAGGCGTCTCTGCCTGCTTGTGTTTTAGAAGTTTCACAATTTAGCTTTTTGACGCGGTCGACCAACCAGTCAAGGGCATGTTTTTTCTCTCTATTTTTGATGATCCCGGCCGGCGACTGTTAGTGAATACATAATTGCAATTCATTCTCAAAGAGTTACTGTCGTCCTTTGGTCAATGGTTGCGGTTGAAATAAGTATAGCAATTATTATTGCGGTTTGATAAAAAACTCTACATACAAACAGACATCACAGCATGCATACGTACTAATACAAATGTATACATATTTAGCTTAAGGGCAAATAACTGCGCAGCGCATATAGTATGCATACACTTTTTCTAGGTTAATTCAATTTAATGCTGAGGTTAACGTATGAGGTCATTACTAACCTTTGTGTCAGATGCAGTACCTAATCATAGTTGTTTCAAAATATTAAATTAAATTTAAGCCTGAACAACTTCCGGTGAGTCTGACTAGCTGCCAACGTTGAAGTATATGCTTGAAGTGTCAATTAATTGCGTGCATGCTCTCTCGCCAGTTAGTGGCGCCCCTTAGTAACGGATCAGTTGAAGTCTATGTTTGTTGGACAGGCTCGAACTTGGACAACTGCCAACTTTTCCATTCCGCTAGTTTCTTTGACAATTGTCACTTGTGTTGCTTACAAATTGACAACTTTAGCAGGCTTTGAATGTGTTCATCGAGCTTTAGCAATTCATAGCAGCAGCAGCATCCTTAGCAGCATTTTTCTGGAAGATGTCGATGACAAACCTAATCTTATACTATAATGCTTAAGAAACGAAAAAATAAAGCGAACATAGCTTCCTTTTTTTCACAAAGTGGAACATTTTGGTAAAATAATCGCTCGTTTCTTCATTCCTTTGACATTTATATAAGCAAATATATTTATAAACTGCTGCCGAATTATATTTAAAATTCAGCAATTAATTCAAAACAGTTCTCTTTACATTACGCACGAACACTTTTCCATTGTATCCAGTGCTTCCTAATCTGTCTCTCTCCAGCTTCGATTCGTCTGAATTAATAATTTGATTCAACTGTATTCTTATAGTATTGCCAACTTATTTCAAAATCAAGCCATTTAAAGTGCAATTGTCGTTGTTGTTGAAAAAATTGCAGTTTGCAAACTCCGCCGCGAATAAATTAATATCAAAGTGAGTACATATTTGCGTGAAATGACAGCAGCATCAACGAAGTGTCAAAAATATAACTAAAGCTTGGAATGGCATAGAGAAGAAAATTATAAAAAAGGAGTGGGGAAGAGCGAGAGAGGGCGAGGGAGCGAGAAAGGAGGAGTGAAAAACATAGAGACAAAAGTAAATCCAGACAGTTTGTGACAGACCGACAGGCATACACTCTCTACGAAGAGATAAAAAAAGTGACAGCCACTTATGTGGAAAGTAATCAACAAAGCAATACAACAACAAGAAGTCTTGCAGCGAAATCGGTTTAAAATAAAAATGTTGCTATTTTAAAAAGTTTTTTGAAATGCTTTTCTTTCCTTTTTTCGTTTTTTTTTATAATCATTTCTGATAGTTGATTATATGAAAATGTTAATGCTTGCGTTGGATAGAATTGGTTGCTGTTGTTGTTGTTGTTTCGTTGGTGTTCAACCAATTCGAATCTCGGCGTGGAGGCGGCGCTGAGGAAGATGTGATGGCTTTTCTTGTCATTTTCATGATGATGAGTTGAGTTCAGAGAGTATCCTCGTTCCATTTTTTTAACAAATTGGATTTGAAATTTCAAAGAGAAAAGACAACAACAACAATAGACTCGTATACAAAAATTTAAATTTTCCATAAATATTATAACAATTGCAAATAATTGTTATTTTAACAATTAGTTTTAACAATTCGAGAAGAAAAAAAACCCTCTCGAAAATTTAAGAACATCCATCGGCATGGTTTTGTGTCGTATTCTAGCAAAAATAATCAAATTTTGAAAAATACCGCTAGTGTTTTGCAATTGTTGTTGCCGTTGTTCGAAGGGACGGCTTCGAAGTTTAGCGAGCCAGCCAATTTTCGACAGGGGTCAGAGAGGAGAGAAGAAATGAGATTAGGGTCAAGTGTTTGAAGCAGCAGACAGAGTCGTGTTTACGCTCAGAGAGCTGCTCTTCAGATATATGTATATCAAATCATATCAACCTATATTTCGTTTGATACATAGCTGAAGAGCAGCTCTCTGAGCGTAAACGTGACTCTATCTGAACTAATAACTCTATTGAACCAATGAAATCAACGTAGGAAGAATTAACACACGCTCATATTGGCTTTCCTCTCTCGTACGCTCTTTTTCTATTGTCTCACTTTACCATCAGCTCACGAAACCCACGATAATCCCAATCAGGAAACCTCGCACCTAAACACAATCACGCAACGACAGCCGGCAGCCAAGGGAAGCTTATGAGATGCCGGGTTTCGTTGATGCAGGGCTGTCGAATTTCGAATGAGCACGACAACAAGGCTACCGCTCTTTTTCTCTGGAAAAAGTTGCCACTTTTTAAGGAAAATCCGAAAAATTTTATGAATACGAATATACGGAGGGAAGCTCTCTTGAAAAACGAGAGAATGGAATATAGAATACACAAACAAACAAACATATAAACGTGAGAGAGCACGTGCTGCCAGTTGTCATTGCGAGGTTGTATTTCTACTGGGTTTTTTTCTGGATCTATCCGAATGACGAGTACCTACTTTCCGTGATTACAACGTAATCGAAATGTAAGGGATTACTGGAAGGGAGGGCAAAACTATGGTGATGAGAGCGGATTTTAGTTTTTTGGTTTAGTAAACGACGAAGCCATCATAATTAACCATTCTTGTGTTCCTGCATTTGGTTTAATTTTAGTTGAATAATTTAATTTATGCTGTAATGTTTGTAATTGTTACAAACTACTATTCATAAACATTCTATTCATCACGATGAGAAATGAATCATTAATTTATTTTCGCTTGTACATAAAAAAATGCATTTAAGAATATACATATTCGTCATTTAATATGATGAGCTACAGTATGATGAATCACAGTAAGTAATAATCAAGTAAGTACCAAGTATTTCCATTGCTCACATTATTGTTTCACATTATTTACTAAATTTTTTTGTATTTTATTTACTCGTAATTTGAGCATTTTCGCTGTAAACATCGAAAAATAAAATTGCTAAAGTTGCACTGAACACATTTTCCTCTCTCTCTCTCTCTGTAAAGTCCTTAATATAATTTTTAATTACTTCCAAAAAATTTCCTATACATCACTAGACATTACAAACACAAATTACGAGCAGAAGAAAGAGGCTCAGGTTGCGCCAACCGAACGTGGTAAGAATATCGTGTAAAAATAGCTAGGATCGTCTGCTCGACCATTTTGTGCCCCAGTTCATTTCAGTCAACCGTTCATTTGCTCACTCACTCACATCCACCTCCACACCTCCCGCCCTGCATCAATCTCCCTCGTCCCTCTCTCTTTGCAACTTCGCACAGTGGAACGTATATACGAGTATATTGATTATAATACGAGTACCATTACGTCATAATATAAAAATTTAATATAAAAAAAATTATATGCCATACGAGAAAATTCTATCGTAGTTATCGCGCGCGGCATCTGGTTTCAGCAAGACCACATGCCAAGTAGCCAGACATCACCAATTAATTGATTAAAATGAAAAAAATGTGGTGAGCCGATCATTTTGCGAAATGGAACCATTAAATGGCCATCAAGATCGTGTGATTCGATGTGTCTTGACGTGTTTTTTTTCAGCTAAGTAATTGGTTTTACATTTACGAGTAAATGAAGAAAGGCCAAAAAATTAAAATGGATCGAATGAAAGCTGTAAAACGAAGGCTTCCATACTTATTACAATAGCAGCGTTTATGGTCATAAACGCATTACATTGTGTTGTAAAATAATTTCATGCAGAGCAAAAAACATATGCTTTTAACCCATTTAGTTATATTTTAAACTACTATATTTTAAAAAACCTTTCGAAAGGTTGCGAAACTTATTCGGTTACAATGCATCACCCCTTCGCCCCCTTTCAACGCATTTTGAGAAGTTTAGCGTTGAATACACTTTGATCTGCTTTCGAAGATCACCAAAGTCATCGAAATTTTATGTTGAAAAACAAGGATACATAAGTTGCATACATTTTACTTATTTTCCATTGTCTCTTCTCAGTCTTTTTAAATAAATTTTTTCTTGCGTTAAAAAATTCATTTTTTCACGTCACTTTTCTTCTGTCACTTCATTGACATGATCGTTATGATATTTTCGGCTGAACTCGGGATCAGTACAACACCATTTAGGTCAGTCAGTATAAAAACAGATTCTTATACTTTTGAGTATAAAAAAAAAACTTTTTTAATTTGAATTTTTAAATTTTTTCTTATATTTTTTTTTTAATTTGAACAGTATGTTCATCAGAATAGAAATCTAACAACGAGAAATTTCCGTCGTGTTCATGATGGTGCAAAAAAGCATTAAAAAAGAAAAGTTGTCAGAATGATATTCGTAGCATGAAGCGATAAAAACTTAATTCGTCCATTTTGCAACGAATTTCGGTCATCTATCCTAGACAAGTTTAGTTTGGAGGCACTTGATTTTTAATGAAGAAATCGAATTTATGTTAGCTGTTTGTTACACCCACGTGGACCATACTTAGAACATTGTGACTGTCTTCGCTTTCATAAAATAGTAAAATAAAAAACCGCAAATGATGTACCGTCCCCTTGTCCTCATGAGCATCTACAGTAATCTACATCTACACTGGCACCTATTCCTCACTTTTCCAGCATGCCCCAATGAAAACTCAAGATCCGCGGAAGTACCAAATAGTCTTTCTGACTGTTCGTACACGCCATACCGTCAGATTTGGCGTTATTCATGAAAAAAGCCTTCATCGCTCTCTTTATTCTCTCGACTTGTTGGTTTTCTTTCCAAGATCATGCTTTATCTTTATCAAAATGCAATATTTTATTTTAGTAACTCTTGTTCTTCTCACATTATAAATTAGAATACATTTGAACTAATTGATTTATGAACTCGATGCGCGACTGAAGGCAAACAAACAATCGAATAATCGAATAGATTCATCATCGTTGCGATGATGACAACCCGCGTTATTATGACCCGCTGTTGTCAAGCGAAAGGGCGTTTTTGGGTGTGCTGCAGCCAACGTTTTGTCAAAGTTCTGACAAGCTCTGAAGAGACGAATTAATGAATTGTTGGTTAAACGTTCAAATTATTTAAAATTAAACCATTTCTCATGGTGTCTTTATTTTTTTTTAATTTAATTGAGTTATTAATTTAAATAAGGCTTGCCAAGTAAGTTTTTTGTTTGCGTCAAGAATTTTTCAATTTTTTTTTTAAATATGTGAAGAGACTTTTTTTGTGATTACGAAACTTTTCGTTCTTGAAATATGATAGATGATAAAAAATAAAAATTTTTTATTTTTTTTTCGTTTACTTGCAAGTGTGTAAAAGTGCCGTAATAAATAAGTAATAACTAAAAAATTGAGAGAGATTTTTATATTTTATGAAGTTAAAGCATTTTTTAAATTATAATACTTTTTTAATATTTTTTTTAATGATTTTTAATATTTTTGTTTATTAATTTGAATAAAGCTTGTCAAGTAAATTTTGTTTGCGTAAAGAATTTTTCGATTTTTTTTTTTAATATTTGAAGAGACTTTTTTCTGTATAATAATTACGAAACTATTTTATGAAGTTAAAATAATTTTTCAAATTATAATATTTTTCTTTTCTACTAAATAAATTGAAATTTACAAATTTTTTAGTCTAAAATGAAACTTTAATTGAAATTATAGTAAAATATATCATATAAAATTATTATATAAATGATGTCTTTGTAAATATAAAATTATATTTGAATATTTTTGATATCACAAAATTTTATAATTTATAATGTCACATTTTTCTTTTTGCTTTTATTTTTGTAATTTATTGTTAATGTTAATCGTTTTATTGTATGTAGATCATTATTAGGTTTTTTATAAGTATTTAGTAGCTATTTTTATAAAATTACATTTGAAAATCTTTCTGAAATGTAAGAAAAGAGAAGAAATCTTATTTCTATCTGTCTTGTTGAATATCGAAAAATGCTCTTCTCTTTTTTAGCTTTTAATTTAATTAATTTCTTCAATTTAAAATAATTTTTAAATAATATTTATTACTTGCTTTTAAGTGCTTTCCGAATGCATAATGTTTTATATAAATTTTAGAGTTTGTTTTTAATATAAATTATGCATTAAACTCAAATGAAATGCAATGAAAATGATATAATGCTTACATTAATTTAAATTAATAAAGGCTTTCATTATTCTTTTCAAGTACACACAATGGTTTCTTGCGACATACATACGTCACCATTAACCACAACGCAATATATGTACGATATATTCGTACCAAAATGCGATCTTTTTTTTTCGGGGGTTCGCCTGTTTGTTTGTTTCTCGTTGTTGTTGCTGTTGTTGATGTTTTGTGTCTTGTCAGTCATTTTTTTCATTGTCACATTTTAGTACATCGTAAAGATGTTTACTGCCGCGCAGCCAATACCTACGTGAAATTCTTGCATGAAATGTTTGTATGCTATTTATTTTTAATAATAATTTTTTCGCTCTTGCGAAATCTGTTGACCATTGCTTGGTCGAAGGGGCATCATTTTGGCAGCCAGTATTTTGGCTGGGTTTCGTTCGCTTTCGCATCGGTCTTTTCTCTTACTATCTATAATAATTTTTATTGTTTTTTTAATTATTTTTAATTTTTATAGTCTCTTTTTATTTATATTAAGGAAGCATGTAGAGCACGCGATGATAATCACTGCATAGTTGAATCACAAACGCAGACACGACACGGTCTATAATGTAGACGCAGGAATAGACAATCTTTTTGTATCTAAGTGTAGGAGCCCTTAAGTCCGACATCATTAACTTTTTTAAGGTTAATTTATTGTTAAAGGGTGCCTTAACATTTAAGGCTTTTATAATAGAATATTTTTAAAAAATATTCTATCATTTTAAGTATGATAATTATGTCACAAGCAAGGTCAAATCAATGTTAAATGACATTGGCCATTGCTGCATAATTACGAGAGTATAATAATGTCCCTGGATCATAAACAATAAACTGATATTTCTTAGTACACGGCCGAAAATATCTTAAAAATTACAACAAAAATGTGAGCAAAAATTTCAATTTTCTAACTTATATTGTACATATGTAAAAAAAGTTATGTACCTTCTTTTTGAGTTAGAAAAGTTCCCATTTACGTTTCATTTTAGTCTAAAAGTTGGAAATTCTAACCAAATATAGCCGAAAATTTTGAAGAAAAATATAAAAAAGCAACTAAGTTGAAAAAAGTTGAACAAAGCAACTAAGCCTTCAATTTCAAATCGAATTTTAAAACCTAAAAGTTGAAAATTTCAACCACATTTGGTTAAACATATTGCATTTACATAAAAAAGTTAAACTTTTTCAGTTTTCAATTTGGAATTTGGAACTTCACGTTGAAAAAACCATATATTTTCAGGTTTTAGAAGAGATTTTTGGTTGAAAATTTAAGATTTCAGAATTCTAACCTAAAAAAGGTGAAAGTGAGGTTACACTCACTTCGATCGTGTACGTTTTTGCACTTACTTTTTGAGTTTTCAATTAAGAATTTGCAACTTCACGGTGAAAAAACCAAATATTTTCCGGTTTTAGAAGAGATTTTTAGTTGAAAATCTAAGATTTCAGAATTCCAACCCAAAAAAGGTAAAAGTGAGGTTACACTCGCTTCGATCTTGTCGAAGTCGTGATCTACGCTGTGATTTTCTGATTTTACTAAAAACAATAATTCACTCAAGAATGTGAAAACGTATAAAGAAAAACCATGCTTAGACCTTAGATTAAGCTTTTTTTTCGAGGGCGGAAATTTGTTTCCGAAAGATTGAAAAACTAGAAATCCAATTTTTACTTGCCATGTATAATAAAATTGAAAACGATGTTGAGGCCGAACTTTTAAAGCAACTGAAGGATAACAAATGACGTTAAAGTCCATTTTATTGGAAATTGAAATAGTTTTATCATTAACGCATAGCGACAGACACGAGCATTAAGTTGGGAAACACTGGTGTATTTGCGAATTAAGTATGTGTGTGTGTGTGTGTGTGTGTGTGTGTGTGTGTGTGTGTACGAGTCCATGTACGAGTATTTCTGTTCAATAATACAAATGCATACCGGAAGTGAGTGAAGAAATTTACATTTGACAGGAATGGTTTTTATTTTTCTCGAATGACGGCGAATGAGTGAGAAGACATGTTATGCTTTTTCCGTATAATCCGTTCATGCACTTGAAGAAATTCATTCTTAATTCGAATGAATGCATTTCGAATGATTTGTTAATATAGTTTTTGAATTTGAAAATATTTTACAATATATACGATATATTTACGATTACACAAACCTTGACAGCAAATTTAGAGACTAACAATGCCCAAACTGTTCATTTGCAGACAATGGTTGGTGTATTTGTCAACTGGCCATAATAAACAACGACCTCTAAGCCGCCAACTTACCTGAAACGAAGAATATATTTAATATTTTTAATGATTTTGAAGGAATTAAAACACTGTGAAAGAGCTTAAAATGTTAAATAATAATAAAAAAAAAAATAATAATAGTAAAATAAAATTTTTTTAAGAATTTGTTAATTAATAATTATTTATTTAATTTCATTTAATGAATTACAGTATTAGTCTTAAGTTTAGAATTGATAAATACTTAATGAATCGTCAGCAACTTAATCGAATACTTAGATGTCTTATACATAGATATTAGACACTCTATAGTGAATTTTTATGTACTCTATAGTAATTTTGGTTTCTTTTTTATCCTTTTTGTCTGAATATTTCTCGGTGTGATTTTTTTGGGTTGCTTAAATGTTTAAATAGATTAATTTCTAATGATGCTCTTCGCTAAATGAGGCGTGTCTCCAACAATTTTACACAACACTCTTCCAATCGATTGTAAATTTGTGGATAAGAGACAGGGTTTTTTTTTGAAAACCTCTTCCATTCCCAAATTTCAGACGTTCGTCCAAAAATCTTGTTGTTCGCTTGGATGCGATGCGACGTTACGTGACGACCTAAAAATGGCGAAAAATTTTCGAAAAAAAAAATTGTTTTTTTCCGACTATGGCTTTTACTACTACTACTACTACTACTAATACATCTTCGTCCTCTTTCTTCTCTCGCCTCGGCATTGCTAGCTACTGCATGCGTTATCGCTATTTTCTACTATATAAATTTCTAATTTAATTTCTCTCTGTGATGTTGAAGCCAAGAAAGCAACTAAAAAAATGCTCGATTTTTTCGTTTTCCTTCCCTTTTTTGTGTCTTTTGTTAATGATGCTAAGAGTACGACGATAAATAAATACTACTTTTTTAGTCTCTTCAGCTTAGTCCTAAATTTTCGAAATTTTTCAGACTCTACTTTGTGGACGTTTTAATAGTGTTTTTTACTCTTTTATTTTAAAAAAAAAAAAAAAAACTGCACTTCATTTGGAAAATTAGAAGTGAAATTGTTGTTGTTCTCGTTTTTTTCTCCCAACTTATGCATGTCGGCAGCCGGCAGTCAGCCATCTCATTTTTTATGCATCGTCGATTTATTTTTTTTTTTTTTTTTTGTGTACCAAGACGACAAAAATTTGATAAAAATAGAAGAAAAATATATGCCCAAGTACTGCGCAATGCCGCCGAGTTGAGGCTTTATCATCGGATGTGACAGAAAATGGAGTAAAGAAAAAGTTGTTGATGCGGCCAACTGGTTCGACGGGACTTGTACCGTGCACCGTATCACAATCATAAATCCTTAGTTTACCAGCTGCTGAATCAAGCACAAAAAAAAAAACCGAAGACTTCATAAAACTAATAAAAGATTTTAGACGCAACAGACGCTAAAAGAAAAGAGAACATTTAAAGGATTTTATAGCGATGAAATTTGTAGCAGAAATTAATGAATAGAGAGAGAGTATTCAAAACGGAATAACACTCAAAAAGAATATTTTTAACGAATTTTCAAACACTTTTGCAATATTATTTTTTGGTTTTTTTTCTACGAAATTTTAACAAAGAATTCCGAAAAAGAAGAAAATTTAATTCTTAATTTATTTTTTTTATATTAAAATGCTTTCGAGCTTTCACTTTACGATGAATTAAAACAACAACAGCAAAGAACTGCTGCGTAGGTTCAGCAGCAAATTGCTTGTCAAATAAATTGTCACCGAAAAATGTCAAAAATGTCGCATGGACAAAGTGTATCAAGCAAAAGAGAAAAAAAAGTTAAGACTTTTTTAAAATCATTTAAAATTATGTATACTCAGTGTTAATTAAGCACACTGTTAATTATTACAAAAAAGTAGAACTTGCGTAAATTTAAAACATTAAAATGCCATAAAATACAATAAAATGAGAAAAATTTATTAGTTTTCATTATCATTTCAACTTTTTCTTCAACCAAAAGGAACAAATTTATAAAAATAAAGATTAAAAAAAACAGCCGGACCGAAATGAAGGAAAGGATAAATGCAAAAAGAAAATGTTTTTATATTATATAATAAAAAATGTATAGAAATATGTATGTATATATTTTCTCTTTCGCAAAGTGAAGTAAAAAAAGCACACTAAATATTTAGATATCAATTGAATTTTTATTTCAACATGATGCTTGGACGATTTACGATTATACGTGAAAAACAATATCGTTCAAATTTCTTCCAAGGGACCTTTTGCAGGCCTCAATCCTTTTGAGGTAATTTTCGATGACTTTCGACACAAGTCGTTGAAATAATTCGGTTATAACTAGACGTATGTCATTCTTTAAATGTTCCAAAGTCGAGGGATTCTTTGCATAAATACGGTCTTTCGCGTAGCCCCACAAGAAGAAATCCAAAGTGGTCAGATCGCACGATCTTGGTGACCAATTAACATCATCAAATCGCGAAAAAACGCGTCCTGGAAATTTCTCCCGCAGTAAAGCCAAAACTTGCGGCCGTGTTGTGTGGCTTGAGGCGTCATCCTGCTGGAACCACATATCGTCCAGATCCATACCTTCAAGTGCAGGCCACAAGAAGTGGCCTTTATCATTGCCCAAATGCCGAGCGCGCCGTGGAATCGATAAATTTGTGGGTTGTCCTCACCACTACGGCTCACAGCGGCAATGTTTTCGATCGAGCGTGTAAAGCGTTGCTGCACAGGCCTTACAATGAAATGTCTATAACCGATCCTAATTTCTTCAAATTTCTTCACTACGTTCGAAATTGTACGCTCAGTAGGACGATTACGACGACCATAATCTTGTCGTAAAGCTCGAAATGCGGCCACAGCAGAATCAACATTTGTGCAAAATGCTTTAACAAAATTAACGCGTTGTTCGATGGTAAAACGATGCATATTGTAAAATGACAAACCTTCAACTAAACAAATGCTACTTCGGATGATACTGACATTTGACAGCTGCCAAACGGCAGGGCATTTCTTTCCGTAACTCGAAATGTATAACCCTTTATAAGTAAAATTAGAATCTTTCATTAAATTTATTGAAGGATTTTACACATATTCATATGAACGCGGGTTAATATAAGCGAGATTTAGGCATATTTTAAAAAAAACCTTTAAACAAATGTTTTTACGTTCTTTCTCCAAATTTTAACTTTAGAATTAACTTTCTCAAAAAACGTTAACGTCGTCAGGAGTTTTTTATGTTTTTCTTGAAAAATCGAGTCCAAATTTTCTAGTGGGTCAGAGTGATCAATAAGCCAGAGCGTAAAGCAAAAATTCGAAATGTGAAAAAATTTCTTTGCCAACACAAAACCACATTGAACAACCAACCGTCGGAGGAGCATCGGCCGCGAATGAGGTCCAGGTGCAGCAAAGAAGAACTTTGGCAAAAAGCATAATCAAAGCACTTCATAGTCACCATAAAACAGAAACCAAAAAGGAAACAAACAATGACACACAAGAAAAGATTAGAAAGTAACGAACAACAAAAACAACTGCAGGCTGGTATTCATTGGAGAATGTACCTACAAGAATTATTTCAATACACAGTACGAGTAATGATTACACGGCATTACAAAACGAGGGGGCATATTTGGTTGTTGTTGTTGTTTTTAATTTGTCCCCAAAGGCAAAATAACGAGAGCAACATTCCGGCAACAGTCGGCCTTTGTTTCAGGCACAAAAAATTTCGCTTGCAAATGAACATTGGGCAAAAGAGCAGTTTTTGTTATTGTTGTTGTTGTTGTAGTTTTACTATTGTTGTTGGCGCTACGATTAAGGCTACTCCATTTGGCTCTATTCCTTCATTTCAAGAAGCTTTCTAAACATCTTGAATATTGCTTTGTTCAAAACATTGCTATTTCCTTTTGGCTTTTTATGGTAATTGTTGTTGTTGTTTTTTTTACAATATTTCTGTGTGTGCGTGTATGTACGAGTATGTTTGAGTCTTTTATTAAGACTCTCTGCCTGTACTCGTTTCTGTAGTACAAATTTTCTTTAATTTCTCATTTTTTTTCTCAATGTTGCCGAGCGTGTGCCACAAGTCAAACACAAAAGCAACGTAATACAACGCAACATAACGCAATGCAACGCATTTCAATCGTGCATCCGTTCGACCATTCGAGCATTCGCGCTTTTGTAACTAATTTGGTTAAAGAATTTCGTGATCTCAATAAATTTGCGTTTATTGGTTCGTGGTTATTCGCGGCAGTTTGTTGGCAACTCAAGGCACTTGGCAGCAGCAACGCTTTATTGAAGATGGGCCAGCGGCCGTAGTACAGACGTACACTCGTACGTACATACGTAGGTACTGCTCAGTCCTCAATCGAGTGAATGACGATGCGGCGACACGGCGCGACACGGCATGAGACATCGGTGCAACGCGTACGTACGTATGTCAGTTGTTCTGTACTGAAAAATAGCTTCAAAAGCCTTGCGAAATTCTGCAGCCAAAGGTGCGTGCGTGCGTGCACACATGATGATGACAATGACGACGGAACGAGCCGTCTCCTCTTTTCCCTTCGCATCATGTCAATAATTATTTGAAGTTAAAAATAAATGAATACATAAACAAACATCAATAAACCGACAATAGAATTGATGCCGGTTTATTATTAATAAGAAAGAGAATATGTTTATATACCGTATATGATTCTTATAAATTATTAACACAACGCTTGGCATCAAGCTTATGCTAAGCATGGTCAGCTATTTCAGGGTCACTTAAGTCTTTAGGTTTTGATTCGTTTTTTGATACCAAGTCCTCGAACCTTCTCGCGCGAATGGCACGACTTAAGCAAAGATTAATAAACTGATGAAACAAAACAGTTTCGTATCCAAATAAGAAAAAAAAACAAAAAAAAAATTCGCGAGACTACTAAAGTTCTTGAAGGAACAAAAAAATCCACGTAAAGACTCTTCACGCGCAAATTACAAAATTGCTAAAGTCTTTAGAGCGATTTTTTCCTTCAATGTTGATTGAAAAAACAGAAATTGGCCCAAAAATATTGGTATAAGCTTGCGACGGTGTTTTCTGACATAAATCCATGAAACGTGCCGGGGAAAAAAAATGTTTTTTGTTCACACTGTTCATGAGAACAACAAGAACAAGAAGAGCGTGGGGTGAACACAACAGCAGGATATCATTTCTACAGTTCATTGACTCTGACAAAAGGACAGCAGAGTAGAAGAAAAACTCAACAGTTGTTAAAAGTCAACAGTTTCATTAATTTTGAAGGCACTATGAATAACCATTATTCTGATGGTCTGGTTTGTCTTTGTTGTTTTTGTTTTTAAAATATGCTGCTGCTGCTATTGCTGAAGCTCGTTTTTTGCAAAGAGATATTGTACATATCATCATCATTTCACATGATACGAATATTTCTATCATATTCCGAATATCTTTAATTAATTTAGGATACGACTTTTATCTGTCTCTCAAACGACACCGATAGGTTTGATTTCAGGAATGGCTTAGTGGAAATTATACCAAGTTTTTCCAAAATATACATTATTTTGTGAAGCCCTAAATGCGGAAAAAACCGACGCGACAAAACTTAGCCAACACTTTATAATTCGGATTTAGAGTCATTGGTCTGTCTCTTTTCACCTTCTTTAAAAAAATCAATTAATAAAAATAAACCTTCTATTTTTTCCTCACAGACTCTTAATTTTATTTAATTTATAGACCGAAAAATATGCTTACCATTTATTAGAACTGTAAAATTTATCGCCTCTAAATATTTCAAAATAAAAAAAGAATGGACTTATACCACTTTCAAAAACAATGGTTCATATACCAAGAAATCTCCTCCATACAAATGCTTCTGATCACTCAGGGTTAATTTTTTTTACTTTTATTCAGATGAGTGAGAATTTTAGAAGACTTCTCAATTTTCGAGGAAAACGATCTGAAGAAACGTCACTCATCGTTAACAATTTACCAAGATCGCTTTGATCTTTTATTTATTTTACTATACATACTATATGTATGTACTATATACTCGTATATGTACGTATGTATGTAAAAAAAATATCATTTCTAACATTTAAATCTCGAAATTTGCATAGTTTTTGTTGTTTTTTGTTGTCATCTAATAACTTGTATTTAATTTTAAAAGTGACGTCAAATTCATATCATGGAAAAATCGAAGTAATATTAAGAAAACTTTTACCCTGTTATGTTGTCGTATACTTTTTCCCCAAACCGTATGTAAAAATACAAAAGAGTGACCATCCACTTTTTAACCACCACTTTTATAACAAACAGACCAAATAATGCAATAATTAAATTTTGAATTATAAATTTATGCATATTACATTAATATGTCAATTGTTATTTTACGTCAAACAATATACTGTACGTACGTCACCGATACTTCACGTGACGTATACGTAATAGAATATTAAATTTTCCAAAGTATTTATTTCGTAAAATGTAAAAAACCTAGAAAAGCAAAAGGACGAAAAACTAATTTCAAATGGCAGCTGATTATAAGTTTTGTTTATTATTCTTTAACATTTAGTCGTTTATAAGAAACTAAATTAGATATACTTTATGTAGGTTTTTTTCCTTCTCATTTCCATTAAATTTTCTTTGACCATGAAATTTTTTCCATCCAATTTATAACATATCGTTTTCATAGTTATTATATTATTCTTATTTTATACGTGGGTGTGTGTGTGGATTTGTGTATCATGTATTATATTTATCTTGTATTATATTTATCTTTAATTATGTCTATAACTTAGCCAAGTTTATCTAAACATTTTATATTGTTATTATATAAATATTTAGTGATGATTTAGTTCATGCATAATTTTAATAGTTTAAATGTGTACGTATTGGTATGTTTCTAGATAGCATGTATTATATAATTCTTTTTGTGGTCGTTTATTCATACATATATTTTCCAGTTTCAGTATATTGTATAAAAAAGCTGCAATGTTTTTTAGGTTTAAATTCAAGAAAAATTTGTCATTCATTCTAGCTATTATTGTTGTTGTTGTTTTTTATATTTTGGTAATTTTATACATTATGCGAATATGGTTTGACCGTGAAATCGACTATCGACAAATTGTGAACGATTTTGTTTAAATTTAGAACATAAATAGTTTATAATCGCTATAGTTTTAAAGATTTTATTAAGAAAATTTATCCTCTCCCCTCTTTTTTTTCATAATTATTTATTACAAGCGAATAGTAATGTTTATGGTTTTTTTTTTTGTTTTTTAATAATAATTTTCTCATTATTATTTTCTAAAAAATTAAAAAAATTTCAATAAGAACCAAATGAAATGAAACGCGCTTAATATGAAAAGCTTTATAAATTATTAAAATTGGGTTGGGTGAGATTATCTTCTCAGCCAACCAAATTAATTTAAGGCAAAATCCGCGATGATGCAAAGATTATAAAGAAAAAGAGATTACTTAATAGATCGAAACATTCTACGAAAAATAAGATGGTAAAATAGAATTTATGTAAATTACAATTAGTTAGAATTTATACAAATTATGGCACATTTAGAAGCTGGCACAAATATGACACAATTATATATCGTAATTATATAATTTTAACATAAAGTGTGTCAACTACGGAATAAGCAACCCTGGGAGGACGCCTTACGAATAGAAAGAGAGAAGAAAGGAAGAAGGAGATAAGGAACTGGATGGGGCTCTTCAAAAAAGGGAGACGAGAATTAAACCACATTTTGGTTCTGTGAAACAAAAATTAAAAGTAAAAATATAACCTGACAATGTATTTGAAAATAAATAATAAAATATAACTTTACATGTGATTTAAAAGAAAGAGAATTTCAATTTTTTTCTATTCTATTTTTAAAACTAAAGTAGTTTTTTTAAAACATAGTATCAATACTAGTACTATACTGTACTAGTTTATGCTATTGGCATTATTCTAATGGACATAACACCTCCCAGCCTACATCCTGTCAATATAGTATGTTAAGAGCTTCATTCAAATAGATTGAGCGGTTTTTTGATCGTTCGTTTCAAAAAAAAAACAAACAAGCAAAGTTCTCGTCGCTCGGTAAGATTTTAGATGTTACCGTTTTTCTCTAAGAATTTTTTTTTCGATTTTTAATCATTTTTTTTAAAATGTAGCTCCTAAACGGGGGAAGATAACCCCTTCCTAATACGATTGTTTCTTGTCTCGACCCAACCTACACGCCCTTACCCTTTGATGCATCTTGTGCGGAACACCCTGTATACTACACACTAATAGATGACGTCGTTATACGTAATACGTAAACTATTGAAAGTAGTAACTCATAAGATGTAATGCGTAAAATATGCAAAAGCAGAAAAAAGAAAAACTAGTTCAAGATGATGGATTATCATTTTTTCATAAATTTTATTTTTAGATGTTCGACAAAAACAAACAAAATTGCAGGATGAAAGATTTAGGTACAATAAAAAATGAGAAATGAGTCGAATTTTCAACAATCATTAATCAATTTCAGAATGTTATTCGGCGCTAGGCTGGCTCTAATCGAAGGCTCTATGTCAGGGCTGGCTAACAAGCGGCTCACTACGTTGAATTGTGCAGCCCGCCGGGTGATTTTATATTTATTATATGTAACATCGAGCAGAAATATATGCACGGTCGAAAATTTTTCATTTTTTTCAACTTTCTTTGGTTTGGAATATTCCTTAATTTTGTTGTCAACTATTAAGTTTAAATCGTGAACAGCAAGGCGTAAAACTTAAACTTCTAATGTCATATAATAGGATGTCATATACATCCTAACCTAAAAATTGATATCTTCTTTGCTAAGTTGGGAACCAATGGAAAAAGTAATAATAATTGGAAAGCAATAATAATAAATGAATAAGAAAGGTTAAACAAATATCTCACTAATTAGGATTTGGGAGTTAATTATCTTAAATCATAGTATAAAAATAATGTCTTATTCATTTTCCGTTATATATTATATTCTGTTGTTCATATTACATTTTTAGCATGTTTGTCTAAAGGGCGGCGGGCACGCTGTAGTGGCCCGTGAAACCTTTTGGATTGGTCAGGCCTTCTCTGTGTCGCTTTTGCTGACTCAGCAAACCAAAATCGTACAAAAAAATTGCAGAAAACCTCAAGAAATACACTTTTCAAGATTCGTATTAAATTATTTGCTGATTTTTTGAAACAATTTATTAATAAATAGAAAATCTTACCACCCATATTATCATCAATACTATCGCAATTAAAAGACGAATAGAACACAATCAATGTTCAGCAATTTTTGTTTTAGCCGTCAGCAAGTTTAATAAAACTACTTAACAGTATTTTAACACACTTTATACTCATGTGTAAAAAAAATTATGTACTTTTCAATTATTTATAAATCCTCTTTTACTCTCTCTCTCCGATAAACCACGCACCCCCTTGCTTTCTTCGATTCCAACACATTCACCTTCATCGGATAATTAATGACCTCATCATTGTGCTCAAGGCAAAGTTTATTGAATTTTTCACCAAAAACTGGGTTAAAACCAATAGCATTCATGCCGGTGGTTCCAAACGACTAACGGTCGTAAAAAAATAAAAAATTTTAATTAAAAAAAAAAATTTGAAATTAAAAATTAAAAAAAAAATTTTAATTTAAAAATGTTCTAAACTTTTTTAGCTTTTCGTTATGATGACGTTTAAATTTTTTTTTAAATAATTATGGTAGATACTATAATTAAGAGTTCATAATTGCCATTTTTTGTTTAGTCCGGAAATTTTTATTAAAATTATACTAAAATTTTGTTGGGCTTTGGGCTTAAAATGCTTTCATAATTTCTTTCTTTTAATTCCAAAAGTACTTAAAATAAATGTTACAAAAACACAAAAAAGTCGAACAAAAAATACAATATTTAGCATAATTTTGATGATACTCATAATTGGCAGCCAATACAGGCAAAACAAAAGGTAAACTTTGAGCCTTCATACCCAAACGTCGAGATAAACGTTGTACAATTATGTCGAAAACTAACACCCAAAACCACTTCGAAAAATATTCATTGGATCAAAAGTTGTCTGAGACCACTGTGAGCGTATCATGCGATACACGAACGATATCAACAACAACAACAACTCACCCACATTTACCTAATCTCATCTTGTTCAATTTCTACCCTTTCGGCCGCCTTCGAAGAGCAAACAATCGACATGGAAATTATTCTGCTCGATTTACGTGCAGGAATTTCATTGGTTTAATGAAGTTCAAGTTCTCACATTCGTGAAATATTTTACATCTTCCTCTTTTTCTTTCTCTTTCCCTCTTTTTCTCTCTCTCTCTCTCTCTCTCCCATTATTTTCTCCGTGAGTTTCCTAAATTTTGCGATTTACTCTTGGATCGCAAAATTTAGTAAACTTGATTGTGGTTTGAATTTATGCTGATTGTAGCATAGTTTTCGACGGTTTCGGATGCGGTTACAACATAGCCATTGAAAGGACAGAACAAAGGAACCGTGTAGGTATGTACGTACAATTTACAACAAAAGGATTGGAAGGGAGTAAAATGAATGGTTGTGGTCTGGGTTGTCATGTCGTATACTTTGTTGAGTTTTCTACATTTTCGACATGTCAAATATCTACGGTAGACTACCAAACTAAATTGGAGTAGATTACACAAAATTGTCGAAAACTCTGAAAAAATTACCTTCATCAATTACAATAAGAACAATAAGAACAAACGAACAGAGATTTTTCGATGAAAAATACATGAATTACAATTCTACTTTTGAGTCTAGTCATTTTTTGTAAACAAATGGAACATTTATGTGCTGAGTCTTGATTTCGTCACTTATTTCGATGTAATTAGACTCTTCCTCTAATATTCTTTTATTATAATATTTCTACTTTCATAAAACGCGAGTAAAAATGTATTAGAAGAAACAAGAGAAAGAGAGATGTTTGTATTCGTGCATCTTATCGCTTTTTCTTTTATTATTTACACTTTGGCTCGCGCATTTTGGGTATAAACAAGCTGAAGCTGGAGCTGGAGATTCTATACTTCACGCGAGTAAAAAAACGATATTTGAGTGTGTCATTCTTTAAGTTCTTCAATGTTTAAGAGTTTTCGACAAGGTTGAGGTTTTCGACATGTAGAAAATTACGCTACAGTTTTCATCGTAGACTACAAACAAGGTCCAAAAATTCTTGTCGAACGCTAAACCTGGTTGTGGTTGTACTATTTCTGAGAAGGCTTGTGGTAAAACAAATTATGTGTTTTTCGATGTGACCAACTATAAAAAGAAAGATTCAGAGACGTCTTCAGCTGAACGTCAAAAGCTATGAAGTCATAAAGTTATGAAGTTACTCATATTTATGATTGTCGAAAATCAAAAACTTTATTTTACAAGAATTCTGTGAATCTTTGTAAGAGTTCAATTTGGTTAGAAATTTATGACAATTCATGGACGAACACTGGGTTTAATTTTTCAAACTTTCCAACAATAAAAGTTGGTTCAAATGTGTTTTCCGAGTGATTTATCGTACATTGCAAAAATATCGTCTAACAGAAATTAACATCTATCCTGGCTGGCATGTACCGTTCAAGACCAACCAATTTGTAGAATTAAAGGATGCGAAGGGTGAATACATAATTAATTTTATTTCTCATTTTCATTTCGTACCTACATAAAATAATTTGTCGATCATTTGACAAAATTTTAAAATAAGTTTTTCAATACTGAAAGAAAAGAAAGAAGGGAAGGAAGCAAGGAAGGAATGGAAGAAGGAATTAGTGAATGGAGGAAGTAAAGAAGGAAGGGAAGGCACATCTCATTCGAGGCCAAATAACAAGCACTGAAGCCATAATCCGTGGCACGTTTGATGCATGTAAACAAACAGCAGGAAAAATTCCAGGAAGAAATTCATCTCTTCTGCGCAACCACAAGCCCTCCAGCCCCCTTCCTCCACCCCAAGACCCCTCCTCACGGATGCAGTTTAACAAAATAAATACTGCTGACCCATTTTCTGCAACAACAGCAGCAAAAAA
The DNA here is from genome assembly GCA_949752815.1 of Conops quadrifasciatus. Taxonomy (NCBI): domain Eukaryota; kingdom Metazoa; phylum Arthropoda; class Insecta; order Diptera; family Conopidae; genus Conops; species Conops quadrifasciatus. Next base: position 20,386,810 of record OX457079.1, read on the forward strand.
GTTCCACCGAGTTCAGATTCGGCAGACACAAGCAGTGCCGGTACGATTGCTGATACTGCTGACTGACATTTTCATTCGGGAAGTGTATGAACGCTTACGTACAAGAAGTGCAGCCAACTTCAGAGTCCATTGGTTTCAATTTTGCTTGGCATGCGTTCTCTGTCTTCTCCCCCGCGTCGCTCGCATTTCACCACGACGACGACGACGACGACGACGAAGTAGCGCTAATTGCGTTATTCCATACCTCATTTAATGTAACTCACCGCATGTCATGCACAAACCAAACAACGTCGTCTACTGACACTAGCGGCTTCTTACACCATTTTTCTTTCGCTCTCTCTCTCTCTCTCTCTTTTACCGGCAGTACCATCACCTTTTTTTTATAAATGAAGCAATAATTCATGCGTTAGTAGTGTTGCCATATTTTCACTGGATTTTTCTTTGATTGTTTTGTTATTGTATTTACGGTTGATGAAACTGCGCTGGAGTTTGGTAGCGCTTTTGCAGGAAATAAAAATAATAATAATAATAAAAAATAAATAACTGCTGCTGTTGTTGTTGTTGTTATTCTTAGCTCTCTGGAAGAGGTGACAAAATTTATGACATTCATACATACATACATACACAGAAGCATTCATACACGAGTATAGTACATTTGAACATTTCAAATGTAGTCGTTATGTAGAAAATCGTATGAGAGTGTGTGTGTGTGTGTGTCCAATAAAATTTACCAGAAATAGAATTTTTGTGACTGCAGAGTTTTTTTTCAGTTTTTTTTTTCAAAAGCAAGCGCAGCATTAGAAACGACTTCCTTAATTAAAAACATGCAGCAGTAGCGGCCGCTAGAACGCGTTTCATTTTTAACTTTTGGGCCGCAAAATTTATCATATCGAAATCTTATCGTTGTATGATTTATATTAAATGAAATTTTATATTTAATGGAATTTTATATTTAATGGGATTTTATATTTAATGGGACTTTTAAGCAAAAAAAACCATTTAAAAAGAAATTATCAAAATATGATAATAAAATTCTATACTCATTTTAAAAAAATATTTCACTTTTTTGATCTAGAAATTATCTTTAAACTTTTAGAATTTGTTCGAAAACGGGACTTTAACAGACTTTGCATCATGCAGTGAATGCCAAAGATACTGCCGACGAATTTGGTCACAGTTGAGATGGTCTCCAAAATAGCTAAAAAGGAAAGAAGCGTCCACATAAAACAAACAAAGATGGGAAAAAAACACGTCAAAACCACTTAAAGACAGAAGATTTTTTTTCTAAAAAAAAAAGAAAAAAATTAAAGCTGAAGCACTAAAAAGTTGAAATTATGCGCGTCTTGTGCCCGACTTTCTTTCCACTTCAATAAGTTATTTTCGCCACTTTTCCGTTAAGATTTTCCTCTTTTTTGGTATAGTTTTCAATTTGCACTTTTGAGTTCTGTTCTCGTCTCTTCTCTACGTTCCTCTTCTCTTCTCTTCTCTTCTCTTTTCTCCGCTTTTCTTCTCTTCTCCTCTCTTCTGTTTATGCATGAAAACACAGAAGTTTTCTGTTTTTCATCTTTTTTAGTTTGAGTTTCTTACGAAAAAAGGCAAAATTAGAAATTTATGCCAAATGAGGTGAATTTTTCACAACAGCTGTTTTTAATGATGTTCAACGAAAGAGAGATTTTAAAATTTTTTTCTTTTTTTCTACTGTCAGATTGTCTGGAAGACTTTTTATTTTCGAAAATTAATTTGGCTTTGTGTGAGAGTGAGTTATCTCACTATCTTTATTAACTCTTTGTTTATAATTTTATTTACAATAATTTTTCAATATTTTATTTAAACACAAAATGGTGATGTCTTTATTTCGTTGCAAAGAAAAAAAATTAAAATAATTTATTAAAGAAATACATATTTTTTAAACGCTTAGTTAAGAACGCAAATTTTGTAGAGCACGAATGCAAAATAAAATAGCCCCGCCCACAAACACAGTAAATTATGCGTTTTTGATCAGTTACACAGTGAGAGAATTGAAACAATGGTAAAGATTTACATAAAAATTTATATACTTGTATACAAATAATTGTAGTTGTCAGTCGTTTTAGCTTAAAACTCTTTAGCTACACGAAAAATTTCGGTTTAATTTTTGAACCATTTAAATTTTTATTAGGTTGAAAAAATACGAGTATAATGTTGTTGGTTTAGATTTCGGAATTGTTAAGTTGAAAACATAAGTTTTAAGCCGTAAAGTTTCTAACTGAAAAGAAGAAATTCATTCACTTTTTTTCAACCAAATTTGGCTCGAATTTCCAACTTTTAGTTAGTTTTTCAACTAAAAATTCAAAACTTTTACCAAAACTTTTTTACATGTAAACATTTTCAACTAAATTTAATAAGCATTTGTAAATTTTGGACTAAAATTGAGCCCAGAGATCAAGCTGTCAACTCTTAAATGGAAAACTTGACATTTAAACCTTTTGGCGAAATCAAACTGAAATTTTTAACAATAAATACAATTTTCTCTTAGTAAAAAAATTTTAACAAAAAAAAAAAAAAAATCTAAAAAAAACACCAAACTATAGTATTTGTTCGCCATTCCTGGCCCACTGTAACGCTAGTGGGTGAATGTAAACTTGCATTGACGATGATAAATTGTCTAAGAAACTTCCTCAAATAATGTTGGCAGCATGTCGACCATCGGTCGGTCCTACAATGCGACGCCAACGAACGAATACATGAAGTCAACTATTATACTACAAATTATAAAACATTTGAAATATAGAAATATTGTTGTCAGGGTTGTTGTTAGTATTGTTGTTTTACACTGTTGTCAACAAATAAATTAATATCAATGAAGCCAAAAGTTTGCTCTTCTTTTTTACAGATTGCGTAAATAGAGCTGAATTCGTCATTCGTCATTCATCATTATCACCTTGACATAATCATCATCAACATTGTCACCAAAACCATTGTCATCAATCTCAACACGATTATTATCAACGTCAGCAGACTATTATTATTATTTTTAATAACATCATCACAATGTCATAAGTGCACTTGCGGCGATCATTATTAAGATTGCAATGATTAATAAATATCATCATCATCTTCTTCATTGGCATCATCATCTTATGCTACTCTACAATCATCATAATTGCTCTCTCTTCGCTTCATTAACGTTATAAACATCATCATCATCATTAATATCACTTAATTTCCATTAATATCAACGCCATTATTATTGTGGTCACTCATTATTAGATCATCATGGGCGTTGCTACAGCACACCTGATGGAATCCGCACAAACGCACAGCATATTTTCATTTTCTCTGAAATGACGGAACGCTTTTGAAAACGCGCAATGGTTTTTACCATCCTCAAAAAAGCCACAAGACAAAAAAAAGAGGAAAAATAAACCAAATAATTATTAAAGATTTTTTCGCAATTACTATTGTAAATGATATAAATTTTTTCCCTTTTCTTTTTGTCTAAACTGTGTCATACACATCATTAGCAAAAACACTTCGTAGACGACGAAAGCGTGTACGCGCTTTCGGTTCAGAACAATTTTTGAATATTCTTATGTGGTTTTCTTAGAGGTTTTCTTCTTCTGGTTTTTCTGCTGACGGTTGACTCTTTAGATGCAATTTTTTATGCTTCATCGCTAGAGTTTGCAACAAAGTGTGAAAAATGTGACAGCAAGCATGACAAACCGACATGACCATGATGGTATGGCCGTTGAAGGCATGTCAACGTTTTTTATTTTCACATTTTTTTCATTCTTTTGTTTGAAGAAGAAAAAAATTATTTCTATTTTTTTTTCCATTGAAGCAAATGAAGTGAAAGTTATCAGAAATAAAAGCTATCAATGTTTGTTTTTTTTTTTGCAAAGTTTATGAAAATTATTAATGAAATTGATGAAAATGGATATAAACTAAAATTACTTGTCGAGAGTAAAAATTTATGCAAAGTTATGCAAAATTAAAACTCAACGAAAGGACTAAAAACAATTTAGAAACCAAAAAAAAAAATTTCCCATTTTTTGTGGGATTTATAATAAATAAAATGGGATTTATCTTGAAGACGTTTTTTCTCTGTACCATTCTTATTTTTTTCTCTGTACACGCTATTTCAGAGTTACGTCAATTGCGATATAGTTAATAAAAATTTTAAAAAATAAAAGAATAAAAAAATAAAAAAAAAAAAAATAAAAATAAAAAACAAAAAAAAAATGAAAACCAAAAAATTACGAACAAAAACAAAAGCTTACATGCAACGTTGACTATATCTTTTCTAAAGGTAATTTTTAAGCGAATTCTAACGTCTAATTATCGGCATATTTTTTAAGAATATACTGATCGCCTAAAAAGGGTTTTAGTTTTTCGTATTTTGGTTTCAGTTACGTCTTAAATTAACATAAATTTTTTATTTTAAAAATAGTATAAGAAAAAAACTACATACCTACATATTTCAATATTGAGCAAATTGACATAGACATAGTTTTTGGAAACGATTTTTCGAGTTTAAAATAAAATAAGTCTTAAAAATGACAAATGTTTCATTTTTAAAATGGTACTGGCGTAGGTGGCTGGTGGCTTCTTTGTAACAAAAAGAACGACAGTGTGCTATCTTCGGCGTGCCTCAGTCACACAGTCATCAATGAGTTACAACATAAATTGTTCCATCAGCGAAGCATAAAGTGACACAGACGTGATAAATTTCATGAATTATTATTTTAGTAATAACGAAAATATTTAAAAAAAAGGAGGCGAAATATTCCAAGGATGAATGAAAATGAGAAATAGCTCTTTCTATCATGAGCTTAAGTGTAAAATACCACGATAATTTTTTTTCTCATATCGTATCGTATGAAAAATGCGATAAAATATGAAAAGAAATACGAGTATGTTCAATCTTTGGAAAAAATGGAAATAATTTTCAACCTCTATCAAAACCATGCCGCTCTCTAAAGTTAGTAAAAATGTATACTCGCATTATCGATACCTTGGTTTGATGTGGTGAACGATAATTTATCGAACGAACGATAGAATGCATAGAACAATTATTTTAATGAATTTGTTAATCTTATAGACCACAACAATATAATTTGCTAGTTACACACACACCCACACGTATACTATATTGGGTTGGGGAAAAAGTAATCGGCGTTTTTTTTAGTAAAAAGATACACCATTTTTTTTATGTAACGAACATTTTATTAATCCAAATATTACCCATTCTTTTCAACTACCTTCAGACATTTTTCCATTATTCCTTTCTTTTAGAATTCCGGACTTTTATCTTGGAGAAACTGACATAGGTGCTTTTCGCAGTCCTCTTTTGAGGCCAATTTTTTTCCCAGCATGTTGGTGTGTTGGTGTGTTGGCGAGCTCGGAACAAATGATAATCTGCTGACGGTGCAAGGTCAGGACTATACGGTGGATGCATCAAAACTTCCCAGCCGAAGTCTCTTACTTTTTGCCGGGTCAACAAATCTGTATATGGCCTTTTTTTGGACTAATTTTTGCACTCAGTTCATGAGACACCCAAACATCGAGCTTCTTTGTGAAACCAATTTTATGCAAATGGTTTAAAACTGTTTTGTGGTCGATATTCAGTTCCTTCGCGATGTCGTGACTCGTGCTCGACTGACGGCCTTAGCCTTAATTTCATCGACTTTTTCGGTGATAAGTCAACCAGAGCGAGGAGCATCTTTCACTTCAAAATTCCCAAAACGAAAGCGAGCAAACCATTTCCTGGCAATTGATTCGGATAGAGTACCTTCGCCATAAACACCACAAATCTTTTCGCACGCCTGCCTGTGCAGCATTCTTTCTTTTGTCGCCCTTTTGTAAAATTGTAAAATATAGTGTTTTTTTGCATTAATTTCACTCATTTTTGCTTCGGAATAACTTTTAACACGACGCACTAATCTCAATAAATTTATCACAAATTATCAGCCGATATGTCACCTGTTAAGCAAACACACAAAAAAGTTGCCAGATGCAACTAACCGTTTCAAAGTTATGACACTTTACAGTGAAGCGATGAGAAAAACGCCGAATACTTTTTCCCCAACCCTATATCTACGTCCATCCATACATACATGCATACTACACCGTATATTCGTATAAACACATTGTTTTATCGACAATAAACACATGGACAATTGAAACCATTCCATCCCAGTAGGAAAAATGCAAATCTCTTCTTTACAGAATGTCTCTTTTCTTTCTCTCTTTCGGTAATGCAATTCCTTTGACTTACAATGCCCATAAATAAACGTATTCCGTACTCGTATATGCATCTACATTGAACAGATATAATATTTAATAAATTTTTGTTTATTCTATTTCATTTGATGAAAATGCAGATTTTTTATTATAAAATTTGGCACGATTATTCTCTGTCATTAAGCTCGATTTGGGATTGTACAAAGTACACTTTTTGCGTCAAAAGTGCTGAACAACTGTAATCAGTTATACGCCAAAAGTGTACTTTGGAAGAAAAGTATATTTTCTAAAATTCAATTTACTCAAAAACTACAAGACATAGCTCCTTCTGGTTTTCAAGTATTTTATTTAGAATTCAGGGGAGTTTTCTGCAATTTTGCGATCACAAAAAAATTGTGGTTATTTAGGCATTTTTTTTTTAATTTGGCCCAAACATTTTTTTTCAAATTTTTTAAGAAAGTTTCAACTTTGACAATAATTTTCTCAATAACTGATTTAGCTATGAACCTAACCCCAAAAACATATTAAAGAGTGGATATTTGGCTTTAAAAATCTGGTAGTAGAAATGCTCAGAATATTGCCAATTTTTTTTGGAATTTTTTTTTCTATTTGAAGTAAAATTTTACTTCCTACACGCAACCTAACTTTTTGATGCATCTTATACGGAACACCCTGTATAATGGTTAAGAGAAAATCTAGACACTTTATACAACTTTCTAAATATACCAAAATTATAAACCAAAACTATAAACCAAAATTAATAACAAATTTTTTTTAAAACTACATAACAATTTAAGGGACAGCTATTTCCAATGTATTTAAAAAAAATTTATGTATTTTAGGAAACAATTTTTAAATGTTAAATATTCAAAATTAATAGTAGAGTCGCGTTCTTTTCGATCTAAAGCATTACCTAGTTGCAATTTTTTCTATTGGGTTGGTCGTGACGGACTGTTAAACACCATCAAACACCCACACTCACACACACAAAAGGCACTGTTTACATTCACCAGCATCCACCACACAAAGTGAAGGAATTTTTTAAATTCGCTCGCTGAAAACATTTGAAAATACATATCATAATAATTAAAAAGGCGAAGAAGAAGAGGATCATGATGAAATAGCGTCAGCATCGATCGCCACATGTGGATACAATCTGGATATCGTAATAATTAGCAAAAAAATAAAAACAAATAAAGCAAAAACGCAAAGTAAAAAACAAAAACAAAAAAAAATGCTAAGAAATTAAAGCAAAAGCAAAACCCCAAGAAAAACAATATCGAAAAAAGCACTATAAAATGCGAATATACCAACAAAAACCATCAAATTTCGTTGTTGTTGTGTTTTGTTTTTTTTTTTTTTTTTTTTTTTTTGAAGTGAAAAAATTTGTAAACAAATTCTGCTACAAAACGCTGAATATTGTTTTTGTTATTGTTGCTGTTGTTGTAATTTCTTCTCAGTTTTGTTTTCTTTCCGCTTTTTATTTAATTTTTTCTTAATTTTCTTGTGTGCGTTTCTTCCCTTCGGAATAACAACCGACTGACCGAGTAAACTCTGAGTCAATTCGGCTCTTGCTTCTTCTTGCTCAGGCTGAAGTTTTCCGTTTTTCAATGTGCTGAAATCTCCATCACGAGGAAGAAAGAAAAACAGAAAACAGAACAGAATTCAACTTAAAATGGGCAAAAATTTAAAAAGCAAAAAAAAAAAAATATTAATCGTAATAATGGAAATAATAATAAAAATGTTTACAGATGAGTAAAGTCGAGGAAAATGCCACGCTGCTGGCGTGGCATGTGCATGTGGTACATACGAGTACATATGTACGAGTACGAGTACGCATACTCAAATAGTTTATTGCTTACAGAGACTCTATAGAGTGCGACTCCGCCGGTTGTTGTTGCCTGAAACCGCTTGAAACAAGTGAAAACTGAATAATTTAAACAATTTATATTTCTTTTGGGTTTTTCGGTTTCGGTGGGAGACTTTATTCATTGGTTTTTGTTTAATTGTTTGTCTGTCTGCCTTTCGAAATAAAGAGAGAAGGAAGTAAAAAGCTTCAAAACTATTATTGCTAAATTTGCTTTTCGAATATAATATTGGATTATGTATAGGGTTATCCATTTTCTCTTTCGGAAAGTGAAGTAAAAAAAAGCACACTAAACATTCAGATATCAGATATTCAGATATTTCAATATGATGCTTGAACGATTTGCCATTATGCGTGAAAAACAATATCGTTCAAAAGTCCTCTCCAAGGCACCTTTTGCAGGCCTGTTATTCAATCCTGCAAAATTGAATTGTAATTTTCGATGACTTCTTCACACAAGTCGGGCAATAATTCGGCCATAACTTGACGTATGTCATTCTTTAAATGTTCCAAAAGCGAGGGATTGTTCCCATAAATACGGTCTTTCGCGTAACCCCACAAGAAGCAATTCAAAGCCACGCAGGTCGCACGATCTTGGTGACCAATTAACATCGTCAAATCGCGAAATAACGCGTCCTGGAAGTTTCTCCCGCAGTAAAGCCAAAAAATCGTGTAGAATTCTTTAACAAAGTTAACGCGTTGTTCGAGCCATATTGTAAAAAGGCAAACCTTCAACTAAACAAATGCTAGTTCGAATGACACTGACATTTGACAGCTGCCAAACGGCAGGGCTTTATTATAAGCTACACTCATGTGACAACCTCTTTAATGGTTGGGAGAAGTTCTGACTTAAAGGTTCTGACCTTCTATTGTCAAATTATCATTCAATGGAACTTTCTTAATAATATCTTAAAGTGGACTAGAAAAAAGGCGTAAGAATATGACGATAACGATTTGCAACGAATTTCGTCGTCCCAAGGCATGCCGAAATTTCGGTTTGAAGACAAACCGGCTTCGGTGATTTTGGAATTTGCAATTTTTTGCGAATATCAATCGTTGTGTCTGTTTTTGGCCATAGAAACTGCACAAAAATGCGCTGATAATAAAATTCATATTCATAGTGGACAACGATTGACAAACGATTATGCATTAAAATCTTGACTATTTGGATTAAATTAAAATTTAAATTCCTTCAAAATATTCAAAAAATGTTAATGTGCCCGCCGCAATACAATCTACGTATTGCGTATTTAAATTTATGTGGAAAAAGTTTTTGACTTTTGCAATTGCAATCATTTTTGTATTGCTCAAGATTATTTGAAAAAAACACAAAAAATCAAATCGATTTTGAATTTATTCGATATCAATAGAGCTAAGCTACTGAGAAAAAGTACCCTTGATGCAACCTTTAGAAACTTTTAACGAAAACAAAAAGGAAGGAAAAAAAAAAAGACCAACTAAAATGTTTAATGATTATACAAAAAAAAAACACATAGATTCAAATTCGTAGGAATGATTTCTAAATTATAAATAATTAAAATCTCTTTGAATAAGGACAAGGAAATAATAATAAATAAATACTCAAAGTGCGTACGATGAACGACTTTTGAAAATCTTTTCTTAATTAAATAAAAATTTCAACATTTTCACACCTCAATAAAAATGAAAAGTACTCGTAAATAAACGAATGAATGTCGATGATGATGATGATGATGATGATGATGATTGTGGTTATTGTTGTTGTGGTTGTCCCAAAAGAAAAGAGATGATTCAATTAGCGACGATGATGGTAACAGAGACGATGATGATGATGTTGGTAGCGGTGGCGGTGATGTTGGTGGTTAGTGTTGTGGTTGTTGTTGTTGTTATTTTGTCAACGTTAAGCGGGGGAGAAATTATAAAAAGGTCTTTTAATTGGCAGCTGATCAATGACAATAAGTACTATAACAACAACAACAACAACAACAACAATAATAATAATATGAACAAATAAGAAAAAAGTATTTCTTTTTCTAGACGGTCAGACAATAAAATAAAATAAACTGAAGACACGCGTGAAATACTTTCGGCGTACGAATACTTTGAGAGCCAATGATTTTGAATTGTCATTGTTACAGAATGACAAGACTTACAACAACAACAACAACAACAATAATAATAATAAAAACAACAACAACTAAGATGGAAACTAATGACTTAGTAGCGACCGTATATACCGTCGGCAGCAAAATAAAAAAAAATATTTAGCTTTTACTGAACTATTATCGCCATCGTCGACACATTTTCGTCGGTGACACCATTAATTAATGGCTTAAACGCAGGCACCGGGCATTTCGTCGCATGCTCGTATAAGCATTATCAAGGTTTAGGCTCACCCACTGGGGAAAAAATCTAAAGCCTACAAGAAATTGGGGGATATGAGACTGAAAAAAAAAAAAAAAAAACTCTCCACGTGTATATCATAAAATTGTTTGTCGCGTTTTAGAAAAGATCTAGAATGCAGCGTAAAATTTATATATATAAATCACCAACAAACTGCATTCAAATCTTGGAGAATAAGGAAAGAAAAAAAAACGCAGACGACAGTTTTCGGATAACTATTTATAAAAATAGATTCTTGTCTTTTCGATTTTCAAACTCTCTGGAAGTTCGATAATAGCTGATGGTAGTCATTAGTATCGTCCTCTTAATGATATGCTTTTCAGCGGCACAATTTAAAAATAATAAAAATGTTTAGTTACGCCGCATTGATTTTTTTTTTTGTATTGGAAGTATTGTATATATACGATATATATACATACATATAATTTCTCTGAAATAATATTATAATCAAGTACCTACAATCGATATTTTAATAAATCTAGTATAGCAGTCTAGTGTAAATGACTATGATCGATAAATCAATCGAAACTTTTCAGAACTGTCTCAGTTTTAACCTATAAAAGTTTAATGGTTAAAAAGTTTTTCGATCACTGCCATTATTTTCCTAAATTTTTCCTTTATACTATGTTCTGCACCATTCCGCAAAATATACCTACCACCGAGAACTGATTATTTTAAATGTGAAATTTTGAACAGGAAACCCATCAACAACTTAGCGAGAGCATTAACATGAGTATCGAAAACACACATGCACACATACACACATTTAGCCTAAGAAACGTTCTACAAGTGGGCTGACCACAAAACAATGTATTCAATGTTTCCGAAGTAAATTAAATATATACTACAAGATACTTACATACATACATACATAGGTACATACATTAGAAAGGAAAAGAGAAAATGCTACAACAAAACTTTAAAAAAAAAAACACACAAAAAATTTATGTAAACGAATTTGTGGAAAGAAACTTATCGGGGTCAGAGAACCCGAATTGTATACTCCGTCAAATATCATATTATAGAGGGCATATCGATTCCCTCGATTATAAGGCCTAAAACATTCGGTTACGAGAAGAATAGGTTCCATTACGCTGGCAAATTTTAGTCCATAAATAATAGGTCGCAAATTATATGCTTTCATTATAAAAGGCATACTAAAAAAAAAGGGTATACAGGGTATACTCATTGAGTATACTAGAATATCTGAAAATCCTACGAGTATAATAATACAACTTGCATAGCCTGGAATCTGTCTGGGGAAAACCGATTGATCCTAGTGGACTAAAAAAGAATAAAATCAAACAGTAAAACATGCTTTGAAGAATTATGTACAAAAACCTTTCATCGTTCCATCTTTTAAGTGTCCGAAAATGTGATGTAGCCTGAACTGTTTGGGTCATTAAGTACCTTTGCCTTAATGTACAATTCGAGAGCGCCGAAACCGATTTATCTTCGGACCAAGTTTAACGAAAATTCATTCTAAAATTCATAGTAAACACATCTTTAAAACTCTCAGGATATATAAAATTCATTGGTTGGTGATTTATCCCAGTCGAGGTTTAGAAAAATTTCATGTCACAGACGTTGACTATAGCATACCGCGGACTAAGAATTTGAAGTATGTACCTTAAAAAGTATACTCTAGACTGCTAAGCAGCGGTTCTTAGTATTTGTTGGATTCTCTGTTTTTGACCTCGATAATATAACAGTTTTAGAACTAAAAGTGGATATATACGGGCTTTGACTTTTCTGAGAGATTTTCAAAAATAATGGAAATCTTATGGGAGTAAGGACTGAAAACATCAGTAAAAGATCATTTCTCCACCTCTTTGAAGGAATGATCTTTTATAGTCTTCTTTCGTCTATCAGAAAGTTTGATATAATCCACTGAAAGTACTTCGGACTCAAATCAAAATATTACTTTTAAAAAAATGCCCGATCAATGAACTCCATAAAATAAAAAATTAATGCAAAAGCGACACAGTAATTATGGAAAAGACAAACTAATATGAACCCATTTAGTTGTTTTAAGTTTATTACAAACAATTTGTAAGAAAATCTAAATTCTTTGACATCGATATTAAAAAAACTATTCAAGTGTGCCTTTATGCTCCAGATTTTATACTATATTATATAAAAGGTTATCCATTTCGAGTTACGGAAAGTAAAGCTTTGCCGTTTGGCAGCAGTCAAATGTCAGTGTCATCCCAACTAGCATTTGTTCGGTTGAAAGTTTGCCATTTTACAATATGCATCGTTTTACCATCGAACAACGCGTTAACTTTGTTAAAGCATTCTGATGACCCGCTTGGATTTCTTCTTGTGAGGCTACGCGAAATACCGTATTTATGCGAACAATCCCCCAACTTTGAAGCATTTACAAAATTACATACGTCAAGTTATGGCCGAATTATTTCCCGACTTGTGTCAAAAAGTCATCGAAAATTACTTCAAAAGGATTGAGGCCTGCAAAAGGTCCCTTGGAGAGGACATTTGAACGATATTGTTTTTCACGCATAATGACAAATTGTCTAAGCATCATATTGAAATTAAAATTCAATCGATATCTGAATATTTAGTGTGCTTTTTTTGCTTCACTTTCACGTTAGAAAACTCTTTTACGTACAATTTTATTCAACATATTTCATTTCAAGAAGCCTTCAAAATAGCTCTAATATTACTAAAATATCACGTAAAATAATTCCATGGTTTTAAAGTAAAACTTTCAGAACTACGTGAAGAAAGGAAAGGAATTTACAACTAATTAATAACTAATGGACATCGCTCGTAAAATATCGTATAAGTAAAATTAGTGGAAGGCCCTACCTTCACAATACTTGCAGCATTTTGTTGGTGGTTCATCAACATCAGCAATGACCGGCATGGTACCTTTGAAGGCCCACACAGCAAAAAGTTTAGAGTTGTTGAATCAGCGTCGAAACATAACCCGCAAACGGACGAAGCCAGTAACTAGTAGCCAGCCAGTATTACAGAGGCAAGGAGAGGGAGAGAGGGAGAGAGAGTTTCTTTTTGATTTTGGTATAATTTTGGCTTATACCAAACACATTTGTTTTTATAACGCCGTTTGATTAGCAGAGAACTCTTCTAATGCGTTTGTTTCATGCTGGCCATGACAAAGAACGAGAAAAGTAATTTTCGCGCTTAACTCATTCAATGGAATTTTGGAATGGACAATGGCAGATCTAGGATCTTTTATAATTTTGATATTTTCAATTTTTGAACGTATGGCTTCGCATGTTTTCTTCTAGCGTAAGCCTGATAACGTTTGTTTGTCTTTTAAACAAAACACTTTGACTCATTGTCGTCGTCACAAGTTTTCGATACAAAACTTAAGAAAAAGGAACGCCGTTATTTGAGCATGACGATACACCGAGCAAAAATCATTTTCAAAATGTTTGGAGATCTTTAAAGCTTTTGGATTTTACGCTGACGCACCGAAATAATATACTTTTTTTATTGAATATGCGTAGACTTTTAGAAAAAATTATTTTTTCCTTTTATTCTGGTGTTTTTTGTAGCAGCAATTTTTTCGTTTTTATTCGTTTCGTTGTTATTGTTGTTTTAATTAAATCAAACCGAAAAATTATTGAAACAAAAATGTTTACTTTCAAAGTTTAAGGAAAACTTTGTCGTTACTGTTTGTTATTCATCCTGAAAACGTTACGACGTTTCGAACATTTTTTTTCGGTTTTTCATTCCGCCACGATCAAAAGAAACGAAGATCTTGGAAAACATTTTCAAAAGGAAATTCTTCTTTCAAATTCGGAACACATTCGAAATAATAAAAATTTCAACACTTTGCGCGCTTACAGAAACGGACGTCCATAACGTGAAACCTCCGCGGAGACCACTGAAGAGATTTCTCGATTTCGAAACGGATTTTCATTCAAAACACACGCCATCGGAAAATTCATTGCCGAAAAAGCGTTTTCCCAAAAGTACAGAAAAACACAGAAAAACACAGAAAAAGAAAGCATTGAGCATCAACCGAGCACAGCCAGAGCGAAGAGTCTAAACAAATTCTGTGCAGGCTACAATGGCGTCCGAGAGTCATAGAAAAATTGGCCAAGAAGAACAAAGATTTCCAAACGGAAAACATTTCGAAATAGATCAGAGAGGCATTGAGCGGAAGGAGCCGAATGGAAAAATGCTTTTTGATTAGAAACAGAAACAGAAACACTTTTAGAAATAGATCGGGAACATGCAGAGAGCAAAAGGTAGAGAAAGCGAAAGCCAGAGAGGTGAGCGTAGGTAGACTGAGAGAAGGGGGTTACGTTAACCGACAAAGAGAAAAAGAGAGAGAGAGAGAGAGAAAGCAAGAGGTGCAAGTAACACGAACAAATGCATTTCATAAACGCATAAACAGTCGTCGAAAAGTTTTCAAATTTCGAATTTTGTCGTCGTTTTTTTCTCAAATCAAATCACTTTCTCCATCGACTCTCTCTCACTCTTTCTCTACACTCTCTTTCGGTCTTTTTCTCGGTCTCTTTGAATGCATTTTTTGTGCAATTAAAAAAGCACACTTATGCCGCCCACTTGAGGCTTGAAGAAACCTTTCAGAAACCAACATACTTCCTTGCTCCCTCTTCGATTAGAAAGGAAGATCAGATAATTTACACAAAAATAAGGTTTTTTCAGTTTTCAGAGCTTTTCTAAATTAATGGAATGGAAAATACCTACGATAATTATTCTAAATTTCGAAAATATGAAAATACAGAGTTAACCATTTTCTCTTTCGGAAAGGAAAGTAAAAAAAGCACACTAAATATTCATATATTTTAATATGATGCTTGGACTTTGCCATTATGCGTAAAGAACAAACAATATCGTTCAAATGTCCTCCAAGGGACCTTTTGCAGGCCTTTGAGGCCTTTTAAGGTAATTTTCGATGACTTCTTCACACAAGTCGGGCAATAATTCGGCCATAACTTGACGTATGTCACTCTTTAAATGCTCCAAAGTTGAGGGATTGTTCGCATAAATACGGCCTTTCGCGTAGTCCCACAAGAAGAGTTCCAAAACGGTCAGATCGCACGATCTTTCTGACCAATTAACATCGCCAAATCGCGAAATAACACGTCCTGGAAAGTTCTCCCGCAGTAAAACCAAAACCGGTCGTGTTGTGTGGCTTGTGGAACCATCCTTCGCCATCCTTCTGGAACATCCTTCGTCCAGATCCATACCTTTAAGTGCAGGCGGCTACAAGCAGTCCTTTATCATTGCCCAAATGCCGAGCGCGGTGTGGAATCGATAAATTTGTAGGTTGTCCTCAACACTAAGGCTTACAGCGGCAATGTTTTCGATCAAACGTGCGAAGCGATGATGCACAGGCCTTTCAATGTCTGTAACCGATCCAGTTTCTTCGAATTTTTTCACTACGTTTTAAATTGTACGCTCAGTTGGACGATTACGACGACTATCATCTTCATCATTAGAATGCTCACCTTGATAAAAATTACGCTCACGATCTAAGCTGAAGTTGACACGATTTGATAGTGTCCAGTCCAGCTGTCAATTTTGTCATTGCCATCACAAAAGCTACAATCAATGAATTTCTGCCACTTGCTAAATGAAGTAAGCGGAAAGGAATTATTATTTTCTTTTATATTTCAAAGAAATTGCAAACAAAGACGTTCTGTTCCGTTCAATTCTGTTCCGTGCCGTCAGCCGATCAACCACCTGTACCAAGGACTAATTATAAACGGGCTGACACATCTTGTCATCTTGCGCCACCGCCAAACGCTTAAATATAGCTCAAGCAGAGTTTAAAAATATCGTATATTGCAAAAGCGCTAGAATTTGCTCGCTCTCGAATTAACTAATTAATTAATTTAAAAATATATCAAAAATGTACTTTGCTTACAATGAAGCGGGTTAAATATAGACCAATTTTTTGGTTTGACTCATCATTATTAGTACAGTCTTCGAGACTTCGAGAATACAGAATGACAGCTTTTGCGAAAAACTAGCCGACATTTTTGCCAAAATGGGCAGAAAGTCAAATTCAAATGAGATCAAAGCGAAATGAGGAGCGGTAAGAACAAGCAGGAGAAAAGCGTAAGTGAGTGTGGGTGGCACTAAAAAAATATACATAGAGAGATACATAAATTAGTTTTCTGGACGTGGGCACTATGTCGTCATTATCGTCACTGTCAGCGCTGTCGTCACGGTGGACCGTAAAAGCTTTTTTGCGGTTTCTGCGGAGATCTGGGCTCGGCCGGGCACAAGATGAGTGTCGTTGGTACGGTAAACTTTAGGCTATTTTCGACATTAATCAGGAAAACACAAAACAAAGCAAATCGAATCGAATCGAAACAAAAAGCAACAGTAAAAGGAAAGCAAAGAGAGGGAAAAAATAATATCGCTTTTGCAATAAACAACACGACAGGCTGTAGCGTGACTCATCGCATTGAAAATGAAATCACAACACACTTTGTTTACATGCAGCTATAAAATAATTAACCCGCTGTGGGCTGATTATTTTTGTTGTTGACTATAAAAAGCTAAATGTAACAAAAACATGCACACACACACACGCGCACACAATTTTTCTATGCAAATTAGTTTATAAGAAATTTATTAGGCACATATTTCCAATATGGTTTGTGGTTGTACTGAAAAGTTTCTTGTATGGCATTAAAATGGATGGAAAAATATGTCCATCGAAATTTGAAATTCGAAAAATAATATATTTCAAATACAATATTAATTTTTTAGCTCTGAATTCATTACGGTTTTTTAGCACAATTTAACACAATTTAAATCGGGATCGAGTAGACTTTTTGGAGACTTTTAACAGCAAGTCATTCTTAGCATTGACAATTTTTGTGGCAAATTTTTGTCAACATTCAACTGTCATTGTTATGTTGTCCTTTGACAAGTAAAAACCGGAAGACCCATTTGGTTATGGCTCGATACACAGTCGCACAATAGATCAAAATATCTCTACAAAATACCGCGGACGTAAGTTCGCGGTCACAGTGAAGCGCCTTCTTGCACAGCTATGTATAATTAAATGAATTCAATCAATAAATTCTCCAATAAAGTCTCAGAAAAGTTAGTAATGTAAAGACTCTAACTCGTGTTCGTCCGCCCGGGTCAACTGAAAGCATCGCCGCCGCCTTAGCCCCGAGGGTGTGGCCGAGAACCCATTTGTCGTTTGTCGCTCCGATCACAGCAACTGGTTATATCACAAGCCAATTTAGAACGCATTTTGCATACAAATCTTGACATATCCACCTAATAAGGTGCTGTTAATACAAGAATTGAAGCCACAAGGACAAATGACACCACCTGTTGATGATTCTTACGATTCGAAAAAGAAATTTTAAAAAAAAAATATTAAAATTTAAAAAAAAAAATTAAAAAAGAAAAAATTAGTAAAAAAAATTTTTAAAAAAATAAAAAAAAAAATTAATAAAAAAAATTTAAAATTTAAAAAAAAATTTGAATTTTTAAAAAAAAAATTTCGATTGGAAAAAGAAATTAAAAAAAAAAATTAAAAAAAAAATTAATAAAAAAAAAAATTAAAAATTTAAAAAAAAATTTACTATAACTCGCGTTACATACTCTTCGCTCTGCGTTTTCGAATAGTTCTTCGATTGCGTTCTTTTCTACTGCCGGTGAGTAATTATATTGAAATAAACTAATTCTTCCAGCCATTCTCGCAATTAAAAACTTTATCAAATAAATGTAGATGTTAATTTTTTTTAACTTTACCTGAAAATAATACGCTTGAACTCTTAAACTCTTTAACTCAACCGAAAACTATCAATTTGTTAAAAGCTTGTTAGTTTAACATGATTTGTTTTGGCCTTATACAATACACACTTTTTAAAAAACAAAATAAAAACTTTCAGTCCGCTCTTGTTCTAATCAATGTCTATGCTTTTTTATATGTATGTACATTGTACATATGTAGATCCTCTAAGATGGTTTCTCGGCGAAGACCAACAACTGCATACGATACGAAAACCAAGAAGTGGGTGGTTTTAATGGATTGACGTATTCGGATTTTAATATGAAATGCCGCATAAAAATACTTTCACGACGACAGTGGCAACAACAAAACTTTGGGTAATAAACAAAACACAAAAAAAAAAAAAAAAAAAAACAAACAAAAAACACAAAAACAAACAAAAAAAAATAACGGCCAAACTTCTAAAAATTTCACAATATTTATTTCAAAATTAAAATTTCTTATACCAACAGATGTCTCAGCAAACAAGTCAACAAAATGACAAAGAATTTGCCATACTAAAAATTAATTTTTTTACGATTTAGTTGAAAAGGAAAATGAAAAGAAAAATTAAATATATTCGAGGAATGATTGATAAGTTCTCTTATTAAACCAGAAAAGAGATTTTCTGTGCAAGCTTTTTATTTGGTTTTTTATGGTTGTAGTCCATTTTTTAACTCGGTACATATATTCGGCCCAATTGGATACTTTACTCTCATTTTTTCAAGATCTGCCAAAGAACTTGAAATAAAGATAAGAAACACAATTATCGTATATTCATAATCACGCAATCATAATTACGTTTGCTATAACACATAAACAGTATAAACGCGACATAATCTACAATCATAATAAACACATTCGGCCTTTAATGTTGTCTTTTTCGATATTTTTTATTTTCATTAATGTCATTACTAAGTACATACATTCATACTAATACTAATTCTATTTGTTGCAATATACTCGTTAAATAATTAAAAGACAGACGTTTTGCATAAAATTTTGTTACACTTTGGCAGTAAAAATTCGGTGAGATTACACTAGAAAAGTGATAATAATGCGGGCAGTAAGAAAATAATGATAATGATTTTCAAAATCATTGCCAAGCATTAAAAAAAACAGACGACAGTTATACATACAAAATAATATTTAATGCACCAAGTTAAACAACGACAAAATTGCAACATAATCCTTTAAGAAAAATATATAAAAACTGGTCTCGAGGTTAATGTGAACACATTCGAGACCATAAAGTTTCATTTCGGGTGTCGGTGCGCGTTTCTCAGATTTATTTCCACAAACATTTTTAACATAATGTTTGTATTTCAATGAAAATGAGTACAGTCAAAAAGATATACCATAAAAACTAAGAGAATAATTATTATTTCAATTTAAAATTAACATCCTTTTGCTGGCCTTTGAAATGATACGAGTATGATAAGAAATAGGGCATATACGAATATTACCGAGAAGCATAAAGGATAGGAGACTACGAAGGAAATTCATCATGGAAATCCTGTTTTTACACGATACATACGTTCCAGAAAATATCGCTTCAAAAAATACACAGTATGTAATGGAAAAATTTTAGATATCTCGATTTTAACATGAAATAAACGCTTTCATCAAAGAAAAACAGAAAGGAAAAGTTAAATATAAAATATGTTAATTGAAATGAGAATTTTTTTTTTTGTCCGTGTAAGAAAAAACGTATAAAGATAGAACAGGTTTACTTTTGACGACCGTGTTATTTCAAGATCATGTAAAAACAGGATTAGGTGTAATTTCCACTAAAAAACCGTAGGTATGTACTTCCAAATATTTTTAATGAATCTTTTAATTGATCTTGACTGAATTCAAAATTCACTTGAATGAATTCTAAAATGAATGAATACAAAAGTGTCAAGAATAACGATGAAAATGCACAAATTAAGTTGCGATCATTAATCAAATTCAAGATTAAATTCTTATGGCGCAAAATGGCTGTGGAAAAGGTGTCCATAACGTTTAGAGTATCTTTAAGAAAAAGCCAAATCATACGCTTTTCATAAGCTCTATGTAGGTCGCCGAAGCTTTCAGCCGCCGAAGCTTCACGATGATCAAAAACCGTACGAACTTAACGAACTTTGTGCGCGAGTTTTAATTTTCACCTCGAGTGAATTTCAACTATCGATACATATCTAAAAAACGACTAGGGGTTTTTTTTTGTTAAAAGACAGACATCATTCATGACAGTTGAATATGTTGACAGTTCAAAAATGTTGGGAAATGACAGTTCTTGCTAAAGGACCAACGACATATAAAATAATCATAAGCGTTACAGCGAGACATAAATAACCAAGGGCGACGATATATTGTACTTTGATGTTTAGATTCACAAGAACACAAGAACATTGATTATTAGTCGCTTCTAACGCGTCTAATTTGTCCGCCCTACAAAAAGAAATGGGTTTGCTAAAAAACTAAATGTAGCGCAATAAAACCCTAGAATTAGAAAAAGCGACTGGTTATACGCTTTTTATTTATAACTTTTATTTATTTTAGCTTAAAATTGTTTACGACGCATTTTAATTTTTTGTCTGACCTAATGAAATGTTCAAAAATATTGTTCTTAATAATTTTTTAAATATTTTTAATTATTACCTAACCCCAAAAAGGCCGTCACTTGTGAATGCAAATAAATGAGCAGCTGGAGAAAATAATAATAATTATGCTAAATTAAAAAATGGAGACACAAATATGTCTGCATATACATATGTCTCTATATGTACGATACATAAATAAATACGCAAACATACGCATATCTCATATAATTATAAATATTCCTAAAATACAGTATAAACACTGGCCAGGCGTAGGTGTTGATTTTGTTGTTATTATTGGTGCTATTTAGCAGCACAATACGAACACGCACAAACACTTAACTTAAAGAGCAACAGTTGCGACGCAAAACATATGAAATAATATTAAAATTATACGAATTAAGTATAGTAACTATTGAAACAATGGAAAACATTTCCATGTTTCATGAGATTACTAGGTTTATGTAGAAAATTTTCAGGGTCATTTTGTGACCAAAGACGAAAACGTTTGTTTATTAGAAGTCAAAATTGAAACAAGTGTTTTTTTATAATGAGAGGTAAAGACGCGGAGACAAGAGATCTTACCTACGTAAGATCCGTTGGCTATACGGTATATTTGTTAAAATATTCCACGAAATCTCATTGAGTTTCTAGAAGTTTAGATGAGATGTAGACGACTCCATTCTCTATTGACCAATTACAGTTGATTTCTGTACGTTGCTAACAATGAAAATTTCCTCACCTTCTTTGACGTCATCGTCGCTTCGATCATGATCCTATTTCGGCAAACGGTATCCATCCGGTTCCAATTTTTATCTCAGTAGCGAACAGTTTTCGTTGTCTTTCTAAAGGCACACAAAAACTTATCGAAACTGTTCTATTTTATGGTATCCATTTATGTTAATGATTAAACATTAGGCCGTTGCGAAGTTAACAGAAATTAGATTATTAGATCATTTTAACCCAATTAAATTCTGAGTTCGTCACTGAACCGACAAGTAACAACTAATCTTCAGCTGCAAATAATAACAATCTAAAAGCGTTTCTTCCTAGTTTTTTAGAAGAGCACAACAATTTGCAATAGAAATTTAATTATTCTTAGAAATCAATAATAAAATTCTATGGTTTTTAGAGAAAAACTTCCTTAAACTAAATGTTAAAAGAAGCAGGGTTGAAAACTGCCGAAGGGTTTGGAATAAAGCGAATTTTTCAACCTTTCGAACATTTATCAGGTTGAAAATTTGATATTTTATATTTTCGATTGGAAATTTCAACTTAAAACTTGCGAAAATACAATACAATAGTTTTGAATTCTAAATAATATATATTATATGATATAAATTATAAAAATATAAATTATATCATACAAAATCAAAATATATCAAACGAAAACGTTTTTTCAATAGAACGATATCACTTTTACTTTTTTAATTATTTGCTTTTTTGACGATTTTGGCGCCCTCAATCTATTGAGATACTTTTGTAGATTAATTTTGAATTTTCGGACCGTTTTTGGCGCCTACAGAATTCACAAAACCTATCAGGATTTTTAGGTGTATAAACTGCGTTAATGAGGACTGTAAAAGTTTAGTGTTGTACAAAGGTTTATCCAAATTTCTCCTTTTTTCGGTCCAAAGTGTAAGATCGAAATCGTGTTGTTAGATGCTGTGCTATGGTGTCGTATTGACATATACAATACGATTATGTACATATATTTATAGCTAATGCTCTCCTGAAATTACGCTTTCGGCTGATAACAATTCTTTTATTTATGTATGCTCGTGATCATTTTACGATTCTGTGGCATTAACTGCGGAACCACCTGCTAAACTATTAGAAGCTATAATTTTTCATTTTTTTTCATAAACACAATAAAATTAAAGAATCTTAAACAAAGCAAAACAATTTCAAATCATTATCTTTTATTTTGTATCTTGATGAGTCATTTATACGGAAGGTTTATCGTTTATTAGACAAAAATATTTTTATAGAAAATTGTACTTTTGTCATACTTTCGTGTTATCATTCTTTAAATTCTTAATTTCGTCCTCCATCTAATGCAGGGATTCCCTAACATTTTAAAAATACGGTTTTAACCGACCACCTTCCATAGACGCTATTTTTTTAGACTTTTCAAAATAGAATTTCGTCTTTAACAATGAAAATTACCCTCTCTCCCCCCCCCTCCCCTACCCACCACCATATGGAGCGTATGACCCATGTTGGGAAACACGCTTGGAAATGGTGTAGATGGTTTAAGCTAGTTAACGATCAAATCTAATCTATTTCTATCGGTCTCTTCTTTGTCCTCTTAGTCCTTGTCCTACGGTCGATGCTGCACCCGTGCATGAACACGACATTGAAGCGAAATGGAAAAAACAGTTCGAATCAGAAATTGGGCGTTTCGCCGAGTCGGCATGGAATAGAGAAACATTTCATTTGTTTTGGCATCTGAAAATGTTCCGGAATATGGAAAATTAAGTACAATACATATCTGAATAGGAGGAAACTCTGTAGCTCATATACACCACGGCTGATGTACTCGTAGTTCCTCTAGACCACAAACGCAAAAGAATGTATGCATTTGAGAGAAACTCACACCAACTAATAATGGACCCATTGTTTTTGGAACCATTAAAAAGTCACAGTTCAAATCAAAAATGTTTAACTGTTTACTCTTATTACGTATGTAGCTAAAGATATGAGACCAGATGCGACTTGTTATCTGCGAAGATTTTTTGGCCTCTCCGCTGCTTATAATTTAATAGAAACTTTTGTTGCGGTCGTCGGTTTTATCATTGGACTTACCTCATTCAAAGGCAACGCCAGCTTGCAGGCAGGATAGTAACCATTGGCCATATCCATAATTATGATTGCTGTTCTTAAAATAGATTAGCAGGGGCAGAGGATCATCCAGAGGCTGGCATTCACTTACTTTTCAATTTTCGATTTCCTCTTATATCTAACAGTTTTTCACCTTATTGCGTTTGTCCTTAATATATTTCACTAATTAACCACTTTTATAAAGGTTGCATGAAATTCGTTTCTAAATCAGTTACGGGTTTTCGTCTAATTCTGTAATTTTAACCACAGACGTCGCGGAAACTTTATACATTTGGATTACACTTTTATAAATTTGCTCGTTTTTTGGCACTTTCGTTTGGTCTTTCTTCTTAACGTTAATTCCATTTTCTTTACATTTTATATTCGTTTGAAAAATGTAGAAAATTGCGGATAACTGTCACTTGATAACAATTTAACTTCCCAAAGCATTGCCAGCTCTAGAAATTCACCAAAAGTATGAATGCATATAGTTAAGTACTACAGTCATTGTCAAACTTAGCAGAGAAATTTTTTTTATATGTTTCTTTGTCGCCGACACTTATGAAAAATTTTGTATTGGAAATCACAATACAACATTTGTATTGAATTTGAATAAAAACTCTAATAGATTTGAATAAAAGATTCGTAAGTGGAGATGCTTGTTTTATTTGTCACGGCGATAATAAGCGTATATCCGCACACATTCTTTCACTTCTTTTGTCTTTTGACAATCATGTTACTTGTATGTAGATTTTGATTAATTTACTTTGTATTCTTACCCCTTTTTACATTTACAATTTACAAGCTCACTCTCTTCCGTCGTCGACGCCTTTTGCAATAGATTTACAACTGTTTCTTGTTGCTTCGTCAATATCTGTTGACAGAGAAACAATCAAAAGCAGTTGTAAATCTATTGGATTTCCCATGACGACGACGAATGGGAGGGAGCTGGCGAATTACACCATTATCGAAATACACCGATACGTTCCGTAACTAACAGACATAAACCCTTATTTCAAGAGACGATATCGTTTATGCAAAACAACAACAAAAATCGTCTTTTTACCGATTAAGGATGAAGTCGTCTGAAATAAGGGTGTCAGACTCAGAATCAGAATAGACTCAGCTGCATCTATTTAAATTTTTTCTTTTTATGCATCAGTGTCTCAAAAACGCCCAATTGTTTTTCAGAAATAAGTTTTTATATTAACTTATAACATGATTTACAATAAACGATCGACGTGATTCTTATCGATTCCACTTTGTTATTTGCGCCGTTTAGTATTTTCAATAAGTGATCAATCCACCACGATCATATTTCACAACAATTCCAAAGCAATCGATCGATACTTAATGATTAATTCAAAGCAGTCGTTTAGGTTCATACGATTCAATCGCTTTTAATTACATCTGCTGTGTTTTTTTAATGAACTGTATAGGTTTTCTCCATACAAAATCGGAAACCCAGGTTTTATCTAGGTTTCTATCAAGATTATGGAGAAATTTAAAGAATTTCCCATTTTTCAGCTCAATAAAACAACACAGCTATCGTTTATTAATAGAATGCTGAATTTTATAAACTCCCACAAGAATGTTGTCACAATTTGATTATTGTCCAAATTTCACCTCGAAATTTTGAAGCACCTTTTGTGACAAGTTATATACTATCGATTTACTATCGGTGCCAACTTTGCTCAAATAACAGAATTTGAGAAAAATTCCTGGATGGGAATAGATTCACAAGATTCGTTGGTTTCACATTCCATTTATTAGGTATTGATCTTGTTTAATGTAAAGCTGGAGTGTTATTGAAATCACTTAACGAAGGCATATAAGTATCTGCTGGCACAACATCGAGGAGAACACAAAGGAGGCATGTGGGATTCGTCAGTGTTTCTCAGCACACTAACGCCTAAATTTTATGTGGCACTTACCGGCACATCCAGCCTGATATCGGGTTTGATATTGATTTTCGAGTGGTGGTACTTCCGGAAATATGGAACCTCCTTCATTGGTTTGTTATCTGGTATCTGAAGTGATCGGGAAAATAATGAATATTATTTCATTTCAGAACAAGTGTCGATAAATCACATCAGCCCATGGATCAACGGCACCGATAGTCAAAATGAAGGTGTTGGAAATCCCAGTGTAAACGGTGTTGCCGTTGGGGGAGGGGCGGCTGGAACTGGTGGTATCGCTACGCCCAATGGCGGCCAACAAATGCCAGAATGCAAAGTGTGGCGAAATCCATTGAATCTTTTCAGAGGCGCAGAATATCAGCGCTTTTTTTGGTCCACGAGCAAGGAACCGTTAACATATTACGATATGAATCTCAGCGCTCAGGATCATCAAACCTTTTTTACCTGCGAAGGTTGGTTTTTCTGAGCAAACTTGGAGCTTATTAACCTTTCCTTGGTTTTAGGTGATGCCAGAAAAGAAGAGTATGAAATTATGCAAACGGCCTGGCGTGAACGTAATCCCGTTCAACGCATAAAAGCCGCCCGCAATGCTCTGGACGTGAATGGTGAATGTGCCCCGGCCTACATATTGCTGGCAGAGGAGGAAGCTACAACCATTGTGGAGGCCGAGAGAATTCTAAAAACGGCGTTAAAAGTCGCTGAAACAAATTATCGCAAGTCACAGTCAACACAGCATCAGGGCGTAATAGCCGAAGGCACACACCGACGCGACACGAATGTGCTAATCTACATAAAACGGCGCTTGGCCATGTGCGCACGCAAGCTGGGCAAATTGAAAGAGGCCGCTAAAATGTTTCGCGATCTCACAAAGGAGATACCTTCGATTATGAATGTGTTAAATATACACGAGAATTTAATTGAGACGTTACTAGAAATGCAAGCGTATGCAGATTGCCAAGCAGTACTTGCGAAATATGATGACATTTCATTGCCGAAATCAGCGGCTATATGTTATACGGCAGCTCTGCTCAAGGCGCGTGCTGTAGCCGACAAATTTTCACCAGACATTGCATCCAAACGTGGTCTTAGCCCGGCCGAGATGAGCGCCGTCGAAGCTATACACCGTGCTGTGGAATTCAATCCGCATGTACCAAAATATCTGCTGGAGACTAAACCACTAATCTTGCCACCGGAGCACATACTAAAGCGAGGTGACTCCGAAGCACTGGCCTATGCGTTCTTTCATCTGAAGCACTGGAAAAATGTAGAAGGTGCATTGAATTTATTGCACTGCACCTGGGAGGGCACATTCCGAATGCTGCCGTATCCGCTGGAACGCGGTCATCTCTTCTATCCATATCCCACTTGTACGGAGTGTGCTGATCGGGAGCTTTTACCAACGTTCCATGAGGTTTCTGTGTATCCCAAGAAAGAGTTGCCATTCTTCATACTATTCACTGCAGGCCTGTGTTCGTTTACGGCATTGCTAGCGCTGCTGACACACCAATATCCTGAACCGATGGGATTATTGGCGCAGACCGTACTTAATTGGATTTCGTACCCGTTTCAATTGATTAAGGAACGCATAGAGGCAATTTGGCCCTGTAATTTGTTGCAACAGCTGTCGAGGATTTAATGGAATGAACAATGATAAATACTACAAAACGGGCTAACACTTTACAACAAAAAAAGAAACACATGCATGCACTTACTTGTACAAACGCCACAAGAAACGTTTCAGAGTAAGAAGCCATTAAAATTTCCTTATAAAATAGATTGTGTCGTTTTTTTTTTAGTTTTCGAAAGATCGAAGTTCTTTATTTTTATGGTCTAAAATTATCGTAATTAATCTTCCAGTTTTTAACGGTTTTGTGTTACTTAAAAGAATAATTAGTGGACCTACATAGGTTTGCAGAAAACAACCAGTCCACTAATTTTTTTGCAATGTTGGTGGGTTGCTTTCTGCAAAACTGGGCCCAACACTTTCACTTTAATTTTAGTTTAGGAGATCTTATGCAATTGCAAAAACCTCAAGCAGAATAAATTCTTAATCGATTTTTGATTTTATAATTTCCCTAAATTTTTATTAATATGTATGTATAAGATTATAGCTTCTTAGGCGTTAACAACAGATGACATTTTCTTATAGTCATTTATTGGTCCATTATTTATTGGCGCAAAAAAAGAAATATATTCGTGCACACAGAATTTATTCCTTCAACTTAATAGCTATATACTCTAATAAAAATATGAACATAATCGAAGTAAGACAGATTTTTTACAAAGGGTTATTTGAGACAAAGATTTGAGATAAAGTTAGTGGAGGAAAATGCACAATTTTGGAAGTAAAATCCATTAGAAAGAAATAACTAACGATACTTTAAATTTTGAAGATAAGTTTTTGCATCTAAATATCATAACTTTAGTTTGTTGTCTTGGTTAAAATGAAATGGATCTGTCGGTATCAATCGATGTATGTATATTGATTCTGCTTCTTAGAAGCAAATACCAATCAATCCATCTCCTCACAAATCACAAACTACAAAATATCCTCTACAAGTTTCACATCTCTTCGGCGGATAACGATCATTACGGGGGTTACGTCTGAGAAAGTACTCTTTTAGAGCGGACCGAATTTGCAAAGACCTTTCATTTAAAGTTTCATAACTGAGCTCCTCATAACTCTCGCAGCAAGCAAGTATTCTCTGAAGAACATCTTCCGTATAAATGGGTATTCCCAGGGTCCTTTCAATATTTGGTAGTTCGGTTGTAGCAAATTCTTTTGCTATATTTATTAAAAGTTCAAAGATATCTTCCGGAAATGCTTTTGCCATACCATTAATGATATCATCGAAATTGTCCTTATTGGAGATTTTATTATAGAATGCATTGCGATCCTGATATTCGCTTGATCGAAAATAGTGCCTTAACTTTATTATCAACTCAACTGCTTTTGCTGATAAATATTCTTTGCAGCGGTTCTTATAGCTTTTGATAATATCGTGTAGTTTGCGCAAAACATCTTCTCGCGGGATTTTAATATTTAAGGATTCCTCAATTTCTTTTAGAAAATTCTCGATAAAATCTTGGGCAATTTTTATGGCGCAACGGAAGCTTTCTTCTACGAGATCGGAACTCATTTCTTTCACTATGCTTTCCAAACTCCCAACATTCACCACGTATTTGCATATGGATGGTCCCAATTCAGCAAAACACATGACGGCACCACCTGAGAGAGTAACGGTTTTTGCCATGAGTGTCCTCGTAGCGTTATCATTTGTCGCTTCGTTTGAAGGTCCACTCTCTCTACCGGCACAGCTATCTTTAGAGTTAGAGGTTTCGCCTAGAACCAATCGTTGTTGCATTTCCCTTAATACGTTGTTCCCTCTGCCATTAATGGCCTGTTCGCCGTGAGTGTAGGTTGCTGGTATCGGTTGATTTACCTGGCTAAGTACATCGGGGCCAATGTTGCGCTGCACACTATTGCGCAACACATTCGTGTCCACAGAAACTTCATTGTTTAGCAACACATGTCCGTCGGAACCACCCCCGAAGGAAGGACGAACGTTTTGCTTGTTCAGCTGCCGATTGATTTTGTGCAAGTCGTTGAGATACTGTTTGCTTGACATCTCGTTTACACCGCGAATAACATCGATTCGACCACGACCTGAGCCGCGAATGCGGACGGTTTCTTTGGTCATTTTGTCGAAGATTTTTCTGAAAAGGTTCAATATTTAACGGATGAAATAGTGCGTGGGCAGAGAGCTTTTTCTCACCTTTGTCGATTGCTTAAACCTTCACGATATGATTGAATTCGATTGTTTTGGGCTTCGTTAACTATACTGGACGCCAAGCGAAAGTTGCTAACCGAATGTGTAAATAGCACCAAAGAGGCCGCCAACTGCATAACGTCCATAACTCCGACCTGTTCATCATCCCGATATTTCTGTAACCAAATGAAATAAATCAAGATTTGGATCACAACAATCCAAATCAACGATTGCCCTGCCCGTTGATAAAAAAATATGATATTGCATATTTTACATACCAAGATTATGTCAAATACTCCGTGAGCAACTCCACCACCCGATAAAACGATTGACGAAATATTCATGCCATTGACTACGATTGTAGTAATCTTAGAAGAGATATAGAATTAGTAAAAAGAATTAGTATATCTTATATACTCGTAAGTATAAGTACATATATAAGTATATTCAAAGTTTATTCATAAGTATATTCAAAGTATGTTACTTACTGTTGACACCTGTCTACCAGCCGCTGCTGCCGACGTAACAGCTCGTGTCGCACTACAAGCTCCTAATCCAACAGCACCACCCAAAACGCCCAGCCAGCTGCCGCGAGCTTCAGAGTGGGCCAAAGAAATCGATTGCTCATGCGAACTGCGGTCTATTAAATTGGATCCAGACCGAACAGCCGAATAAGCAGCACTGACAATACCAACGCCCCCAGCGGCTGCCAAAAGAGGTGCTGCCACTGGAACAGCACAGAGAGAAGCAATGGAAACACCAGCAGCAAGCAAGCCGGAAACACCCGCGGATGTATCAGCTAATCCTAAGGCAGTTGAGGTAAAACCACTCGCAGGAG
Source organism: Conops quadrifasciatus (assembly GCA_949752815.1). Classification (NCBI taxonomy): domain Eukaryota; kingdom Metazoa; phylum Arthropoda; class Insecta; order Diptera; family Conopidae; genus Conops; species Conops quadrifasciatus. The sequence continues at coordinate 20,416,975 of OX457079.1, forward strand.
TAGGATGAAGTTCCAGATTTACCTAAAACGCATTAGCATTTTAGCATTAAACTGAAATTGACAAAGGTCGCCGCCTTCCAATCTTACAGCACCGCTTTCGTCGAAGGTGTACACCCCCCTTTGAGGTGCTACCATTGCACCTTTAGGAAGGACATTTTCCGTCAAATAAGCTGCCCAGTTCTTGTATACTCGTCCGGTTTCATCAATGTAGACCATGCAGCATTCAGAGCTATTATTGTTATCTTCCAATTAAAACAAAAAAAAATTAATTGGAGGCACTGTTAGTGCGTGCTAGCAAAGCATACATATGTATTTTATTCTGCACATGATTACATATTTTTTAGTTCAGCAAATATTGTCTTACCAACACATTTCCTCGTTCGAAAAACGGGATGACATGAAAACTCTGGCGATACGAGTGCGTTTGCTAAATCAGTTTCTTTTGAAACTAAGACATAAAAAATCGACGATAATAAATTACGGTTTGTGTACTTTCCTAAAAACTAGATCAATTAAAAAAAGAGCCTTGGTTTAAGAGTCTATACTGACTTTGTGCCCAAACACTTTCGAAGAGAGTCTCGCGTAACCTCCTCCGTTGAATCGGTTTTGGTGATCTGCTTTGGTCTGGTATAAGATTTTTGATTTTCTGTTTCAAAATGTGGCCCTGATCCTCTGAAAGTCTGCATAAAATCGAAATTCATTACAAGTTCGTCATATTGAATATATTCGTAAAATAGCTAAGGTTTTTTCAAGTGAAACCATAAAGTAAAAATAACAAGAGTCCGAATCAGCCCCAGTTACTTAATCGGCATTATTGATGCGGGCCGTACAGAATAGAGGGCTGCATGCGACGTCTTGAAGGCACTTAAAAACTAAATCACAGTATTGCAGTGTAGAGTATTGTGATATCAAAATTACTTCACAACCAGACGACATGACGGCTAACCGACAAAGTCGTGTCGTTCATTGTCCATCTACCAAGCACCGAAAAAGGGCTACTACGCAATGCACAGGCAATGTCCACATTGTGGCAACAAGCATTGAGAACAACAACAAATCATAACAACAACTAACACACTGATTGGGAAGACGTGGTGGAATCAAGAGAAGTATGGATTTTTGGATTTTTCGCGGAGGGAAAGAAGGAGTGTTTTTTCATCTTCTTTATTTGCGCTAATTTTTGTTACTAGAATCGAATATTTGGTTTTTCCGCGGAGCGAAAGTTTTTTCTTCTTTATTTACGTCTAAATTAGTCAATTAGTCAAAACGTATCGTGGCGAGACGTTGCGGTTTTTACGTGATGGCAATTAGTAAAAACGTTACAACAACCAGCAACAACTATATTTGAAATAGAACACAGTCGAGAAGGGCAGTGCCAGCGAGAGAACACAGCCAAAGAGAGCAGTGCTAGTGAGTAAAATTAAAAGAACTTAAGTTAAGTGAGCATTGTATTTATATAGAAAGCCTAAAGAGAGAAGAGCTATAAGCAATGCTGTCGTAGCTCGACGGTGAAAGACCAAATATCAATAGGTTCGAAAGGGCCGTCACGTTACGATACGATTTGAATACTCGCTTACATTGACCGCCGAAGGATTGGTTGCTCAATTTTTGAAACTACGTCACGTTACGTTTTGATTAATTGAACCTTAAACCCTTTTACGGCGGTCTGCTGCCTGCGTTGCTGCAACAGCGGAAGCGCTTCTGAAAACATTACTGCATATGCTTCCGACAGTCACGGAATGATTTTTACTACTTTATAACATTTTATGGTAAAATTAAAAGAAGCCTTTTCGGATGCCAATCGAGGAGCCAAGGAGCGCGATGAGTACGCGCTCACTTAACCGACTGAAATTATTTTTGGGTCTGTGCGTCTGTGGTGATCGGAAGGACAGCCGATTCGCATAGCCATCTATGTCGTATATGGGTTGCTTATGTAAGAAACTGATAAGAATGCACAAAATCAGCATACGCAACTAATCGAGTTTCAACGAAACATTCTGACGATACAGTACGCTTCCGTAAGAATCGAAAAACATATGCACCTACTTGACACCAGCTGTTTTGTAGTCATATTTCATTGGACAATGAACTCATTCGCTTACGTTAGTTTCCGACAATATTTCTCACAAAATTCGATTGTGATTCTATTGTTTTGTCTTCGCCATGGATTTGACAGGAGACGAGTATGCGGACGGTGTGTTTCTATAGCCATCAAGGACAATGTTATTTTATAGGTTCATGTTGTCTGCTGATATTTTGCATGCCTTTATGTATAGGGATGTATGTTTATTGCAAATAAGGAGCAGCCTGTTCGAAAAGACACTGTACAAAATGTCCGCAACAAATTTTGGGGCAATCTAAATCTATGCTTATAGGGTGGTGTTTAATGTGTTGAAAGCCTCTGGTAAGGAAATACGGGGCATTTACAGATTGCAAACATTTTCAATCGTTGACTATAAAAAAGCAACTCATCACAGCAATAATTTGCAACCGGCAACTATTGCTGTTTAATAGTTTTCTTATCGCCCGTTGTTTGTAGCTGTTGCCTTGTCAGCAATAAGACATGTCGCTGGCTTGTTGCCGAAAATTTGTATGGCGTAAGATGGCTTCAGCAGCTACATACACATATTCAAAATCACGCCCAAATTATTGCCGCGGCAATAACGAAACAAGTCCTCATATTTTTTCCGCAAATTATTGTCATGGCAATAAGAAACCGAGCTGCCGGAGCTCGCCATATAAAAATTCTCGCCCAAATATTGCTCAAATGCTTGCAGTCACAAATTGTATGCAATTATTAGGTATGAGTGTTCAAACATGACGTGTCATTAGCAAAGTCCATATAGTTAAAAAAGTATATAAATATGTACTTACAAATCCCAAATTACTTCTTTTTGATATCCAGACATTTTAGCAAAATCTTCTTGCACTTCCTTTAATGTTCTAGACATGACTTAAATTCCTTTTATGTAATATGATCTCAAAATAGAAATTTATGCAGTGTTAGAGAAAATCCAATGCGATCGTTTTATTTTGCGATCAACTGCAAACTAAGCAAGCAAATTTAAAACTTGCTACTGGTAGCTATGGATGTGTAATCTACAATACATGAATATATGTATGTTTGAATATATGTTTTGTGCATTGTGTATAGGAGCGCTGCACGTTCAAGACGTTTTGAAACTTTCAGTGGTGGTCTAAAATGCTTCCATTTGCTTTCAAATTAAGCGGTGCCTTTCGAAAACGCTGCTGAAAACATTACCGCATATGCTTCTGATAGTCACGGCTTCATTAGAAATCCAATGCAAACACTCACAATGCAAGCATCAACACAAAAATGTTGCTATGTCAGTTTCGAATCTTTCGAGACATCTCGTACAGCCCTCTATTTGTATGACCACAGTATGACATACGATGCGGGATGTCTAAGTATTTGTCTGTTAGCCCTAACTCTTACATGGCCCACACAGTCGACATGAGATGGGGATTTCCCCACGAGTCGTCAGCGATAGAGATCAAGAGGTGCGAAATTCTATTTTATCAGCTGTACAATAGAAGTGTTCTGGATTTTGTTTTGTGCTCTGCCAATTCACGTAAATAATACTTGTGAGATTGCACATTGTGATGGAGTTGCTTACTGCCAATATCAGAAGTCGAATGCCCCATTTCGAAAATTTACAGAAAAATATATGTAAACGTACTAAAGCTCTCACGACGACCGAAGTTTATTTTCCAAAACGAAACAGCGTTTCAAGCGTTTGTGCGTTTTATTCATAGTCGGCGATTGAAAATGTCTGCAGGGCTAGAATTAAGTTTTTTTTAAATATTCAGTAAAGTTTTTTTAGTAAAAAGGAATAAAACAATGTGCTTCTTTAGAAAAAGTTGGAAAATATGTCCATATTAAATAGATTTTTTTACTAACAAACACACAAGCCAACAACTGATAACTAAACCAAACACAATTTCTTGCTGACTATAACCAGAGATAACGAGATAGGAAACTGCGTCAAGACCCATCGTATATGTCAAAAAAAAACGAAATTCGGTATTTAGGTGAAACACGTATAGTGTATGTGTCGTGTATATGTAGTTCACCACAAGACGTCACGTTTATATGACATTTCTTTTGTTTATTATTTTAACAGATGAAAAATGTTTAGCTTGTGAAAATTGTTTAGCTATTTCGTAAAGAAATTAGTGTTTTTAGTGAGTTTTAATGAAGTTAAATCATGCACTGGACCTCGGAAGTAGCACTTGCCGGGGCTGTATACGAACGGCTTGCCATTTTGGAGCAGGATGATTGGCCTGCAACGGCAGGCATGGACATTTCAGTGCAGGAAATTTTTTTTCGAGCTCTGGTATTTTTCTCCGGCCAATCGGAGTTGATGGGTCATGTTTTGAGTGGTACCGCATCGGATCCGATATCAGCATATCAAGGCACCACCTTGTCGCACAATCATGAACACTATGTGATACTATCGTCGGGAGCCACGGTCTTAATGCAATTGCTCGGGGCTCAGTCAGTCGATTTGAATGGAAGTGGAATGGAAATGGAAATGAACTTAGCATTTGGAATCGCAACGCAAATGCAGAAATTAAGAAAAGGTACTTTAATTAATGATTAAATTATTATTTAAGTGTTTTATGTGATGTTTTTGTATTTTTTTCTAGTACGGGCGTTGCTGTACTTGGCCACACGGTTGCTCGATTTACTCACGCACAAATCCGCCGGATTTACTTTAGCTTTAAATCAAAAGAACAATGAAATGTATTATATATATGTATTATATAATGTGTATAATAATATGTAACATATTATTTTTATAATTCAGACTGTATATTTAAATGTTACTACATAATATTGTAGGAAAAATTATTCATCTAATAACTTAAATGTTATGTATCGGATAAACACTTAATGTGGTTGTATGCATAAATAAATAAATACATGAAAGAACTTAAATTCTTATTATTTAAAAGCAATTCTTTTTTACCCTACACCCGAAAGGATGAGGGATAGATTCACTTTGTGCTTCTGTTTGTATCGCATTAAAGGAGGAGTCTGCCTGTAAGTCTGTCAGTCCGTCCGTCTGTAGAAATCACGATTAAGGGAGAACTAATAGAGCTGTGAAATTTGGGACGAATATACTTGGTTGTTTGGTATTAAATACAATACCAACATGGTTGTTTGGAACACATATGCAATCTTGCGTCCAGAAGATTTATAACTTCAAAACCATGTTCGTTATTGAACTTTTGAAATTTCGCTAGAATGTTTAGCTATTGCAGCAAAGATAAAAGGAAAGAAAGTTACTCATACCTACTAAAAATAAAGAATACACCTAAACAAACAAATGGCAGAATTCTGTACATTTAGTTAACATTATTTGTATCGTTAAATACGATATCCATGAATAAAATAGAAGATTTCATCTAAAATTTATTCATTTCGTCAATTGTGGTGAAAAAATCAATGATATTATAAAGCAGCGTTACATTTTACGTTAACAAAAGAAAATTCAGAAAGTACGAAAAAGGTAAAAGTACTTTTTGTAGTACTCGGTGTAAAGAACACAATAATTTTCTGTTCTAGGAAGTAATTTGTACTCCGCGAAGCAAGAATAAACGTTTTGTTAACAGTTCAAGCACATTTATGCACTAATGTATTTGCTTATTAAGAAAAAAATCAAATTTATTTGATATTGTAGCATACCGACAACACTGCTTTGGTACCAGAATTCATAAGAGGCGCAAAAATAGATGCGTTCTATACAAACGGGCAACACTAGTATCGGCAAATTCAATGGCGAGGTGAACGAAAAATTTGAGGGTATACCAACGCCATTTTATGTCTGCTTTTTTATTTTAATTAGATAATCAATTTGATTTTACAATAATTTCTTTTGCTTGAATTCTTCATAGAATAGGTCATACAGTTTCTTGTATAAAATAGTGGCGGATTTGAGCGTATAAAACAATTTACATTCGATTTTTTGTTGTTAGTCTGCACTTGCAATGATTTCTAACCTTCAAATACTTATCCCAAATAGGTTCTAATTAAGTAATAAACTATTTAAAAGTAAAATGGATATTAAATAGACTAAATAATTGGCATAAATTAATAAATAAAAATTGATGTCTTCGAATTCATTATTTATGTGAATAATTAACTAAGTTGCTATCTCAAAACAAACGATTCGACTTAAAAATCTGAATTGTCATTGGGGTCTCAAAGCTGAACCCTCTCCGTCCCGATTACTCTTCATCTGTGTCTGTAATGTTGGGTTTCTCTTGTAGTAACCCCTCCGCCGCGAACGTCTCACCATCAACAGGGGCACGTAACTTTCAGTTTCCTATACAAAAAACCCCGTTCCCTTTCCTCGACACTCTTCATCAGGTCTGTAATGTTGAGTTTCTGAGCTCAATTTTCGGCTTTTTCACGAACACTACTTTACGATTAGACGTCAAATCGCAGATCAGAGTTGCAAGTTTTTCGAGCCTTGACGCAGTTTCCTATCTCGTTATCTCTGACTATAACCACTAACCATACAACATATAGACCGCTAAAAGTCACTTTTTTCTGGTCCGCAAATCTTTCTGTAGCCTGGGTCCCACAAAATTCTTTACTCTCATTTTCTCTTTAGGCGAGCATTTGTTTTTGCTTAACCTCAGCGACGGACGGTCAGTTTACTCGTTCTCTCACATGTTTCAAATTTTTCCCTACTCACTTGCACACCTACTGAGTTGTAGCCCGAGCTCGTTATTTGCGTTCGTCGTTTCATATTCGTAATTTGTGTATGTGTCCCTTATTTTGCTTGATTGTGAAGGACAAGGACGGTGTTTTGTTTCTTTTCTGCGCATGGGTCAAGGGATAATGCTTTATGCTTCTGCATTCGTGAAACTTTTAGCATTTTTTCGCGGGCTGCCAAATTATTATTTGGACTTTTTTAAAATTTTCAACAGGAGATTTACAGGGGTATTCTGAGAGTCACTAACTATGGAATCGTCTCGAAATGGCATTGCAAACAAAAACATCGTCTCTTTGTTGTTGTTTGCAATGCAATTTCTAGACGATTCAATAGTTAGTGACTCTCAGAATACCCCTGTTAGTTATAGATTTTTGATTCTAAAAGGTCTATGAAATTAACTTATTATACAATTGGCAATTTATATTAAAAAAAACAAAAAATTTTTCATAATGAAATTTTATTATTCTATAAAATTCATCAGATGAAGCTCTTAATTTGAATTCACTATTAAAATAATTAAAGTTTTTAATAAACAGGAAAACTTCAGAATCATTCAGATTTGTGAGCTCATCTTTCGTAAGATTTTTGCAATTGCAATTATTGCCAATTGTATAAGTTAATTTTATAGACCTTTTAGAATCAAAAATCTATAACTAACACCCTTATTCCAAGAGACGATATCGTCAAAAACAAAAATCGTCTTTTTGTTGTTGTTTTGCATATAAAAAGACAATTTTCAGAACGATATCGTCTCTTGGAATAAGGGTGTAAATCTCCTTTTGAAAATCTTAAAAATGTCCAAATAATAAATTGGCGGCCAGCGAAAAAATGCTAGAAGTTTCATGAATGCAGAAGCATAAAGCATTATCCCTTGACCCATGCGCAGAAAAGAAACAAAACACCACTATACCAATAAGCAAAAGAATTTAGGGTAACTTCTTACAAAAACAAAATACATTTGTTGTTCTTCGCAATCAAGCAAAATAAGGGACACATACATACACAAATTACGAATATGAAATGACGAACGCAAATAACGAGCTCGGGCTACAACTCGGTAGGTGTGCAAGTAAGTAGGGAAAAATTTGAAACATGTGAGAGAACGAGTAAACTGACTGTCTGTCGCTGAGGTTAAGCAAAAACAATTGCTCACCTAAAGAGAAAATTAGAGTAAAGAATTTTGTGGGACCCAGGCTACCTAAAGATTTGCGGACCAGAAAAAAGTGACTTTTAGCGGTCTATATGTTGTATGGTTAGTGCTATAACTACAGAAACTCGGCGTGGTTAAACTTTAGTTAAAAATTCGATTGTGAATATGAATGTTTGAGTTAAACTCGGATTAAAAGTTAACTTGGCACTGTGAAACTGGACCTTATTCAACAAAATTCTGTCTTTTCTGAAATCTACTTTTGCATACAGGGTCTAAAAACACACAAGTCAACAACTGACAACTAAACCAAACATAATTTCTTGCTGACTATAACTACAGAAACTCGGCGTGGTTAAACTTTAGTTAAAAATTCGATTGTGAATATGAATGTTTGAGTTAAACCCGCATTAAGTACCGATAATAAGGTAGTCGGGTAGTCGGATACCTTATTATCGCCATCAAGCAAATTTAAACAACAAATTGTTTTGATTGCATTCCAACGTTCGCCGTTATAAAAAATCTTTTCATTCGCCAGGGTTTTGATGGAACTAAACGCTCCAGGAATTCGTTCCAGATTTTATGTAAAAGTTTCAAGCGCATACGACTCGGCTTAAACGTTATTTAAAGAAATGGCCATACGTTCAAAAATTGATCTTAACCATAAGCCAAAAATTAGTTTCGTAATTAAATTCAAAATGTGATCTTATCGATCTACCAAAAATTGAATTACGCTGAGCAGGAAAAATATGGGTGGTTATAATTACTCATAACCACGCATATAATATTAGTAATTAAATATTAATATCATCGCAGGGATAATTTTAATTATAAAATTAATAAAAATAATGTAAATAAAATGCATAAAACGAGAAGGGATAATTTTTTATTATCCTTTTATCGTTATCTTTTATTAAATTATTGTCTCTTTTTGGCAATTTTTCTTGCTCTCTTTTCTATAAAGGACACATTTAAAGAATGTAAATGTGAATTTACAAATTACAAATGTAATAATAACCTTTACAGTCCTTACATTTCTGCAAATTGTCAGTTCGATTCGGATTCAGGGACCTAAAATATGTTTCAACATTATTTAAAATTTCTCCTGAATGATTTTCCATATAATGGTACGAAAAATCTTTATAGTTTGAAATACAAAACTTAAATATTCTAAATAGAACATTTTCAGTGGATATCGTTGAATTGATAGTTGACTCCAAAGGATCGACGTTTTCATCAATGATGATCCTTGTCAGATTCAACAAAAGCCCAAAGACACGCTCACAGAAATATTGAGCCATGGTATCAAGAACATCCAGAAAACTGACCGAGTTGACAATATGCGAGACAAACTTTGTTCCGAATTCGGCAGCCAAAGCAGAAAAATTTATTTGAAAACCGCCATTGGAGTTAATGTATGAAAGAACTTTTGGTATATACGTGGCCGCTGTGGCAGTCACGGTGGAGCTGGAGATTTGTGTGTGCATTTTATGTAAATTAATTAGCATGGCCTTTAATGGAATATCGTTCGGGATACGTATAATATCACCGTTTGTTGGTGTTTGGCGTCTAATTATTTTCAAGAAAGAATTTTTCAGTTCAGACTGCAGTCGGCTACGAACGGAAGATCCATCATTATAAGCGGCTATATTAGAAGCCAGGCGAATATTATTGATGGAGTGCGTGAAAACGATCAGCGATGAAGAGAGCTGAAGGATATCCAAAACCACTACCTTCTCGTTGTCCTTTATTTTCTAGAGTTAAATAGTGATAAAAGAGATAAATAAATACATTGCATTCATATCGTATTGATGTATTTTTAAAGGAAATGCCTGCACGTTTGAAGAAAACTTCAATATTTTTGCTGAAATAAATTATGATTTAAATTTGACACCTCAAACGTTTAAGTAATTGTTTATAATGCAAATATAATAATTTTAATAACCTTTTCAACTTTTCACGAGCTCAGTTTTACTTGTCATCTTTTGCAATAGCTTTACAACTGTTTCTTGCTGTTTCGTCAATACCTTTTGGCAGTGAAACAGCGAGAAACTGTTGTAAATCTATTGCAAAAGACGACGGTGACGGTGAGAGTGAGGTCATTAGACTATAAATTAAATTAATTCAATACGTTTAAAATACGTTTAAAACTTTTTTACTATTGCAGCCTTTTTAATTGAAAAAAACTCTTAATTTGAACTAGGTTTTTTCGATTTAATCGATGTTTCCCCGGTAGAGATCAACAGTTATAAGAGATTGTGAGAGAACTTTATACTTAGATGTTTCGACGATTAAGAAACAGTAGCCTGGGACCTCTCGAAAAACACTCTAAATGAAAATGAGACACAAGTATATTCGGACTTTCGTTTTCGAGCTCAAAAACCAGGCAAATATACTTTTATATATATTTTTTGCTCGTTTAATAAGATCAGATATAGAAAAATAGTTTAGAAGAAATTGAATAGATACATTAAATCTATATGCCTACCAACACCAAATCGTGTACGCCATTTACTACGCCAGTGCCAGACACCAGAATCGATGACACATTAACACCACTAACCGCCAGCTTGGCAGCCTATGAAATATTAGTAGCCATGTACATAATAAAAAAAGAGTCCAGAACAAACCATTGTCACTTGTGAAGTGCTTGTTAGAGCTTTTGTTGCTCCCACAGCTCCTACACCAACGACACCACTTGCGATTCCAATCCAATCTTTACGTGCCGCGCGATCGGTCAAGGCCACTGACTGACCGTGCTTACCGCGGTCAACCAACTGTATTGCTGATCGAACGACACTGTAAGCTGTCGTAGCTGCAGCTATTACAGAAGCGGTAGTCAGAACGGTTGCGCCTACGGGAAAAGCTAAGGCGCCAATAATTGGAACCATAGCTACAACGCTTCCAACAGTGGCCACATTATCACCTTTTTTAAGTAGTTGAGTAGAAGAATTTGCCGCCGGGGTGGATAAATATTCGAGTAGGACCTACGTATACAAACTTTTTAAATTAGAGGTTAACAATGCTAAATAATTGTTGGAAAAAACCTCGAATTAGTGGTTAGTGGTTTAAAAAGTAAAAGTTATATACATACATACATTTTCATCATTGGCATCGAAAGTGTATACACCATTTAAGGGAGCAACCATAATGCCCGCCGGTAGGACATTATTTTGCTGATAACTCTTCCAATTCTGGTATATTCGTCCGGTTTCGTCAATGAAGATCATGCAACAGCCGTCGCTGTTGCCGGCATTCGAATCTAAAAAAGGCAATACAATATTGGCTTCCTATCGATAATAGGAAGATTTTTTTAATCTTACTTATACATTTTCTTGTTCTCACGACGGGATGGCAGGAAAAAGATTTCGAATATTTGGCATAAGAAATATGTGGAATATTTTGGCGGACAACTAATACATAAATGATGGAAGACAACAATATTCCATTGGTATATTTCCCTGAAATTAAAAATATAATGGAAAGGTAATGGTGTTGTTGTACATGTAATACAATGTACAATGTGTAAAGTAATACAATAATTACTTTGTGACCATGTATTTTCAAATATATTCCGGCGCATTTTTTCAATTGCCCTCGGTCTCTTCCCATCATTAGGAATTAATGCTTCTATTTTTTGCTTTAAAATGTTTTGTTGATCCGGTGATAATCTGAAATTTAATAATACTCGTATAATAGTCTATTGTTAATAGATTAAAGATAACAGATATTAGAGATAGCAGAAGCAGCTACTTGCAGACCTACACTGCCCTCCTAAACGAAAGTGCCATATGTGCCAAAATGGCCAAAATGAAATTTGGGGATAGTTGTATTACTACGAGGATTCTGCGCTCTCTTTACTAAGAAAAACGCCGTATATGCCATAACTAGTGCAAATATTTGTTTATTTTACGCAATTGACCGTAAGGGCTCTTAAGCAAAGTTCAATTTAAAAAGTTAATTGTCTCAAAATGGCTGTTTTGCACATGCGGCACTTCCGTTTAGCAGGGCAGTATAGCGCGAGGATGTTGTTACGGAAGGTTCCAAACTAACGTATTTAATATTACAAACAAGGAATACATCAGTCGCTCAGAAGCGACTTTATTATTTATTTTTTTTAAATTTTAATGAAGTAAATAATATTCTTCTTAGTTATTAAATTATTTACTCATTTGTTTAAGTACGTACAAATCTGTTTTATTATAGAGTCCTGAGAGAACTTAGAGAAGAGTACTTAGAGAAAATATTATATACATATGTACTTTTCTGAGCAAAATAATAAACCAACAGCTTTTAAAAATATGAATTATTACAATTCTTGTGTTTTGGACTTAAACAATTTGGCTTCTGAACGTCTCGTATTACAATAATGTATACAATGACGATATACGAGTAAACATATGTATGTATATAATACAATATGATGTAATATAAAATAACAGGATTATATACATATGTATAATAGAATATAATAGCACTAATATACATATCTACAATTTATCAATATATCACAAGTTATATAGCTTTTGCAAAAATTAATGTTGATCATGAAATTTTTAAGAGAGTAAAAAAAATTTGTTGGCCGAAATTTCTGAAAAAAGTCACGTCGTCACGTACATAAGTACAGTTTTTTTTTTTTAAACAAAATAATATTAACAATACCTTTCGATAGAATATTGATGTTTTTATAAATGATTTTCCAATAGGGACGGGTCGATGTTGACAGTATGTGGCGTCCAGTTTTCGCGGCGTCTGTAAAATTTGTTATTTATAATTCAGCCAGTAATGCCAAACCGTGACCAATTACGCGATTTAGCACCGCCTCCAAATTATAAAGATGTTGACAAATATCAACATCGACCCATCCCTATTGGAAAACCTTTTATTTGTGAATGTACAAGGCCTCGTTAAGAATATCCTTCGCCTTTTATTTTTTTTTATAAAAATGTATTGCCCTGAAAAATGGCCAGTTTCGATTACGCTCGATATTTTTTGGACATACAGTGGAACCTCGCTTAACGAGCACCTTGCAAAACGAGTAATTCGCATAACGAGCCATATAAATTGTAAAAAAGTTACTCACTTAACGAGCGACGTTTCGCATAACGAGTGACGTGGATATGGGAGTCCCCGAATTGTGCGATGGAACTTTTTGTGCCATTGCTACATTAGTCTGTTTATGTATCTCTGGGGAAATAAGAGAATTTTTGAAAACATGGGTACGTGTTGCTTCGTACATTAAGAAGCATCACCCTAATAAGACAGAGGCTATGCGCCCTACAAATTTATTCAATGAAAATGCGGTGTCACATATTTACCAAATTTTAAACGTTGGCTAAAACTAATGTCTCTAGGACAGCTTTTTAGAAAAAAGAAATTAGGTATATTACTAAGAAAAGATGACGATGAATCACGCTTATTAACAATTTATATGTATTTTTCTTTAAATAAATGTTACACATAACGTTTTTTTACTACTTTTTTTAATATTTCAAATTTTGAGTATTTTTTTTTTCTGCTTAACGAGTGTTTCGCATTACGAGTAATGCCTGGTTTACACAGTGCGAGCTAGCGTACGAGTCAGCCTTCGGAATAGCTGCACTACAGTAACTCGCAACGTTTGGACGTAACTTACGAGTAACTCGTACGTGTGAGTTGGTTTTTTTGTTTTCACTCGCCTACTCGTCCGGCAGCTGTGCGTAAAACAAGTGTTTTTTTTTTTTTTTGTACTACGCCGAATCGTTCGAAATGGCTGCGGATTGATAATGGCTTCTGACAATAATATTTCATTCATGAAACTCTACAGAGACCAAGAAAACCTGTGGAATTGTTTCGATAAAAACTATCGAAATAGAGATATGAGAAAAGCATCTTTTTTTTTTTTGATATTGGCTACGGTTATAGATATTTTCCAATTCCTGACATAATATTGTTGTCATAGAGCGTTTTTTTTATTAAAACAAGTTCACTCGACATCGCGACTCGAATAGGACTGGGCAGTAGCTATGTAGGTGTCGTGTAGACAGCAAAGGCGAGCCGAGCTGCTGCCTAGGAATTTGACAAGCCTAGTAGCTGTCTACTGGCCAGGCAGCAGCTTGCATTGTGTAAACGAGCCATAAGACTCCGGAACGAATTATGCTTGTTAGGCGAGATTCCACTTTATAAAACATTGCCGGCGTGAGCGCTAAAGTCGATTACTGTCGGCGTGAGAGTTGAAGGAAGTTCATGAGACTATCGATAGCAAAGGTTATTATGCTTTACACATGCATATATTCGTATACATACATACATATACATATATCCAAATGATGTACTTACATATACTATATCTATATATTTTAACTTACACACACACATTTATTTTTATTTATCTTACATTCATTTTAGTAGCACATATATGTATACTAGTAGTATATACATATGTTAGTTGAGCATACTAACTATACATGTATTAGTTGAGCACAAATGCCTGAGTACATTCGTTTGTTCAGCTATATCCATGCAGACATATCTAAATTTCTATATGTGCATATAAACCTATTTCAATAGGTATTTTTAGTTTTATATTGCGTACGTAGGCTTTTTAGAAATATAATAAATACAATATAAGTTCTACTATTTTAAGGTGGTTAGTTAATGTTTCTATGCAGCTTACGCGTCCCATATTATTTCAGAACGTAATCCACAGCTCAATGCGAAATCCTTTTGCACATCGTATGCAGAACGCGACATCCTAAAAACTTTTCGTGGCGTTCGCGTCTCTACTAGTAGTGCATTTACTATGACACAATCTAGCAAGTCCTTCGAAAAGAGTAGTTAATATAAAACAATAAACATAACATCACCATGGCTACATTAATTCAGTTTATAAATATTTTTCAAAATTATTAATCTGTAAACTCCTTACAAGCAAATATTTTAATCCGACGTCTTTGCGTTGACTCTACTTTCAATAAACTGCTCTTTTAAACATCGATCAGTTTACTAAAAAGCAGAGAAAACGAGATACAAAACTTTCTCGCCATCATTGCTTTTGATATTATCAATTCTTTTTTGGCAACCCAGTGTGAAGTTTGCTTCCCGGTTATTTCGTAATCGATTACGGAAATAATTCGCAAATTGTTGCGATCTTAATAAAAGAGGTAAAAATAAAAGATGAAAGAACTGGAAAGGAAAGAAGCCTTACATTCATCAATTCCATTCTTCTTCCATTTCATCCTCTTAAGCCCTAATAAAAATCCGAGTACATCACACCGGCTTCTCGAATTTTTTTCGTATATAGTTTCGTCGCCGAACGCGATCTAATTTTTCTAAATGTAGCATTGATCTGGCAAAATTTTCACTTTCTTCTTCCATGGATATCAATTTTGTAAGCATTTCAAATGTTAATTTGAACTTGTTTTGTTGGCAATACCGTCGCATTATTAGGATTCGAAAATATGATCAGAATAATAAACGACGCTACGGCAAAACAGTTACAGCGCCTTACCTCCTGTATGTCGCAAGCGAACATGTATGTGCAAGCAAATAAGCAAGCGACTGGAGCGAGTTTAGTCGCTAGCGACTGAGGGGAAATTTTATTTTTTCTCGTTTCCCATAGAAAACAATGTACTTTTGACAGCGACTAGTCGCTAGCGACCTAATTGTGTTCGGGCTATTACTTTCTTTCTTTCTTCCCTCCTTCCTTCCTGACGCCCTTACTTCGTTTTATCCGCCTTATGCCAAACCCTCTTCTTTCCACACCCCTTCCTTTTAAAATGCAATCGACCTTCATCATCCATATAAATACCTTATACATATCGTATCGTAAGGAATATCTTTTGATGGATTTTTCTGGTATGCTTCTCGTGTTATGAAGTTTTGAGTCCCCGTTTTTTCAACAGCTTATTTATCATAAACTTTAATTTTTTATGTGTTAAAAATAAAATTTTACATTCCATCCCAGCGATAATAACAGTGGGCAAGCAAAAATTCTCTCAGCAACTCTGGAAATAATCGAAAATTTCTCTTCATCTCTAGAGAGATTTTCAGAACAAATGCTGTATCTGTGTTTTTCGGCCTTCAATTCTGTCGCATTAAAATTGCGTTAGTAGTGCAATTGCATTGGCAGTACAGAGAGAAACCAAAGCCGTCTAAAGAATCCCAGTGGTGAATATTGTGAAGAGCTTTGAAAATCATCGATGATCACTTACTGATTTTTCCGATGGATTGTTCTGTTCAAAAAACTGGCAGGAACCCTACACATTATGACCGCGTCGTTTTTTGACGAACTGAGCCACGCTCACAGAGACATTTCATTCTTCCATCACGTCTTTTCGATATTCGCACTAGAGGGCTTCATGGGATGGAAATTGAACCATCAACTAAAAAATTCAGGCTACGAATAATCCTTTTATTTAAGAGTCGTCCTGTGTGGAGTTTTTAGCAGCGCTTTCATTGAGTCTCATTCTATTCAAAAAATAAAGAGATCTCTGCAATCAACAAAACACGAAAGTGCGAACTAGAGGTCTGCATGGTTCATCTCAAAAGCACTTTCGATCAGAGATCTCTGCTTTCGATATACACAAAAAGGTTCGAGCATTGACTGCAGAGTATCTTTTGATTATTCGAATCGAATGAGACTGAACGAATACTGTGCTGAATACTGTGCTACACTAGACGACTCGGAAGAAAACGATTATTCGTTGTTTATGAATTGTAGGGGCACCGAATAAAGAAATATTTATATCTCGTTAATTCATTTTTGTTGGTGGAATCCATGGAAATAAGTTCTTTGTTTCTTATCTATTTGTTGAAATTTTTGTTAGTGGAATCGAAAGAGATAGTCGCCGGCCTTTGGAGTTTGAGCAGTGAGAAGAGGGAGAGCTTTTTTCATTTCTTCATTTGCCGATAATTTTCAGACGCTTCTACGGCGGTTTGCTGCCTGCTAGGACGGCAGCAAATATCTAGAGAAACATGAATTTTATATTTGCGGCGAGGAAAAGAGGAGGAGTTTTTTTGTTTTTTTATTTGCACATTTCCAGACCCTTGTCTGCTGCCTGCCTTGCTCCGACGTTATCTGTTGTCCAACGACTTTTTCCTCCATACAGACGCTCTAAAAATTACGTAGTTTTCTTTCTGTTATGTTATTTAGTATTGTATTTTTTTATTGTTTTCGAAGCCTGTGTACGTACGAAGCCTGTGTACGTACAACGTGTACGTACATACACGTTTCATTCGAAACTTGAATGAATCATCTTTTCTTCTTTAGGTTCTACCCTAATTTCATTCTTACAAAAACGTATGGAGATTCGGTTTCATTCGACTCTAGTAGGCGTTTAAATTTTTGAGTTAAGAAGTAAAATTTTTATTTGAAATGTACTGTACTGCAGTAATGTATTCAAGTGTATTCGTGTGTTCGAGACATCGCATGCAGACCTCCATTGTTTACCAGCAAACACTGAAAATTGAACCCAAAATTCATTGGAGTTATCATGGGAGAAAAATTCATGGGAATTCGCATGCCATACTGTGCGTTCAGGAATAATGGTATAAACGCAAAGAAAGTCGGCACCGACATTTGACGGTTCGAAATGTCAACATTCTGCTGCTGCTAAACTAAAATCGTATCATATAAATATATTAAAACTAGCTGCTGCCCGCAACTTCGTTCGCGTGGAATAGTGCTCGCTCTAACTTAGTTTGATTGAATGATATACATATTTACACATCACAGTCGTTCGCTTGCATACATACATACTCGTACATATGATATACACGACACTTTTTTATTTGGATAGGAGGGGCCCGTTATAGGGTTTCCTTGATAACTCGAGGGTCTAAGAGATACTTCTTGCTTGTTTGTGTCTTACCACGATATAAATTCATTTATTATTGACATCTATTCTGTCCAGCACAATGTTAACTTAATTTCAAATTGAGACTGAATTCGCCTACAATCCTTTATTCCCTATTTAGAGGTTGACTTTTCATAAAATAGGTACCCTATGTCCCTCGTCAGGGTTCCAGCTATCTCCACACCAAATTTCAACAAAATCGGTGCAGCGGTTTTGCCGTGAAAAGGTAACAGACAGACAGGCTTACTTTCGCATTTATAATATTAGTATAGATATCATCTATGTAGGATTTAACACCTTCATGTTGATTTCACTGTCAAATGGAAAGTAAAAAAACGAGAAAAATCGATGAATTTGAAAGTACTTCGCCACGAAGAGAGCTGTAAGCGAGAAAAAAATCATGAGGACAGCGATGATGTATTGGATATTTACCACTGGGTATTTACTCAGCCAGCAAATACAATTTACGATTCACCACAGTATGCTCGATCCTCAGCTGTTTAACTGCAGGTGAAACTAATCAGGTCCTAAGTTGTTTGGCTTTAAAAGCTCTTCTTGAATGTCAATTTGTAGTGATTTTATTACTTACTGGATTAGACTGCTCCAATATGTTAAGCATCAGGTGTATACAGAGTATCAGCAAACCACGATTTCTGAATATTTTTGTAAATGACTTACGTTGCATGTGCGTAAAAATAGTCGCGACAGAGTCCAATCTGGACACAAAAGAAGAACCTACAAACATCGAAGCGCAAGACCGGCTTAAGCTAGCTCTGGATTTAGATAATGAGCCACCTCGACGTCCTAAACTCGACCCGAAAAACACATCTATTGTATTATTTCCTGGACAGGGGGCACAATATGTTGGCATGGCGAAGAACTTGCTCAGATTTCCACGGGCGCGCTCTATTTTCAAACTGGCTAATGAAGTTTTAGGTTACAACCTGCTCAAAATCTGCCTAGAAGGACCAGAGGAGAAGCTAAAACGTACTGAGTATGCGCAGCCGGCTGTCCTAGTCTCATCATTAGCAGCGCTGGAGCAGCTACGCGAAGAACGTCCACAAGCTATCGATAAATGCGTGGCGACTGCTGGATTCAGTTTGGGTGAAATAACGGCGTTGGTCTTTGCCGGTTCCCTACCATTCGATAAAGCCCTTAAGTTGGTGCAAATACGTGCCAGCGCCATGCAGATAGCGTGTGATCAAGTACGTGGCGTTATGGCGGTGGCGTTATTTACTCCTGATGCGGAAATTGGTTTAGCCTGCGAAAAAGCCACACAATGGTGTCTGGATCGTGGAGTCGAATCACCGTATTGCGGGGTCGCCAATTACTTGTATCCTCACTGTAAGGTTCTGGCGGGGAATGTGGAAGCGTTTGAGTTTCTCGAAGCCAATGCAAAACTTTTCAAAATACGTCGATTAAAGCGTATGCCCGTAAGTGGCGCTTTCCATACGCCACTAATGACTACAGCAGTGGAACCATTCGCGAAGGCCTTGAAAAGAGTGCATATTCTAGAGCCGCTAATTCGAGTCTATTCTAATGTGGACGGTAAGCCATATAAGAGCCCTGCCCACATACTGCGACAATTACCCAAGCAGGTGAGTGTTTCCTGCCCGATAGCAGCTCATAGATGAATGCTAATTGGTTTTTTATAGATTGTTCGTCCTGTGAAATGGGAGCAGTGTATGCATTACATTTACGAACGCAAGCAGGGAAGTGATTTTCCGCGAACCTTCGAATGTGGCCCAGGCAAAGGACTCACGCAAATTTTGGATAAAGTGAATGCAAAAGCAGCAGCAAGCTCATTTAATGTACAGGCGTAGACTTGAGGCGAAAAAATCTGAGAATCACTGTCTTAAGGTATTAACACAGTTAAGACATTAATTTTAGGAAAAAGTTTTTTGTTTTGGTCGATTTGTCGTCTCTTTGACTTTGGTACTGAATTAAGTTCAGTTTTCTTAGTTATTTAAAATTAACTCTTTAAAGTAGATAAAAACTGCGAAATTGACAAAAAGTTTGTAAATTAAAATTACATACGAATTCAGTAATCTAAACGAATAATTTTGCTATTAAAACTACTTTTAAATTCGGAATTGTCATAACGAGAACATAATTTTGAAGACCTTCATTTAGCTATGAAAACTGTGCCGAAAAGAGCTGGTGCTGCGTTCTTCAAGAAAAGCAGGTAAAACGATGTAAATGTCAGCAAACTTGAATTCAAAGCAAGGTTTCACGAAAACGTTAGAGATCGACAAATTGATTACATACAACGCAGTCCAATTTGGCAAATCTGCTAAAATCTCTACGAGCGGTTTCAAGTGCTGTTGTTGAAGAAATGTGGATTTTCACAAGTTTACATGGAGGAAATCTTACCTCCTCAATGCGCAGTATGAGACGGTAAGTTGAATGGTTCTTAACAAGCATGTCCAGTGAGTGGCGTCATTCGATTAATGCTTAAATGACAAAAAATTCTAGCGCAGCTACGCAGACCAAAAGTAACGACTGCTTTTGTACTGATTCAATTGCAGAAATTTAGCATCTATAGTTTGGACTCCAGAAATTCTGACGAGGCATACACACCAAAATAAGGACAACTAGTGCAGTGTAGAAAAAATAGTAATAGCAAGGGCCAAAAGGACCTTGCCATTTTTAAAATAAAATACTTTTGCTATATTTTAATTATATTTTTGTTTTTAATTTGCATGATTATGTTAATTTAACTAAACAAGAATCTTAAACTTATCTAATGAGCGGTGTAGTGTAGTATAGTATAGTATCTTTTGCTTTTTATACTGCTTGTAGTAATCCAGATTTCTAACGCCACAGGCAGACGGAACAGAACTTTTATCCAAAGAACATAAAACAATAACTTTACATACCCTTCTTAGGCCTTTCTTTATTAGTCACATTTTTTTATCGAAATATATTTTTAACATATTAAGTTTTAATAGTTTCTAGTTTTTGTTTTTACAAAACTTAGCTCTTCTCATCTCTCGATCGCATGCGATGAACAAATGCAGCTCCTTTATTTTTCCGAAAATTTTCGAACGGATCGTTTATATTAACACCAACGCCCTAATAAAATTTTTAGGTATAAAACTTTTGAAATAAATTGTTAATTGTGATACGTCAATGAGCTTTGTATTTACCTTGTACAAATCTTTACGATCTCTGACCTCACCACCGGAGATTGGCTGATCAATTCCTTGGCCTTTATTTCCTAAACCAGTGCCGGAGCCAGCCCAACCCATCTTCATAAGCATTTGATGTCCTTTATTTGCTTCTTCTATGAACTCGTTCTGCTTTACGAAGTTGCCAGCGCTGATGGAATAGAAATGTTGAGAATTATTTTTTGTACCTTTTACAGACATTTATATGCAATGACTTACAAGAAACTAGGCGGCGTTATTGATCTTTCACGTTCTCGTCGTGGATTATTGCGCTCCGAACGAGTATCATTACGAGTGCTATTGGAATTATCGCGATCCCTTTCACGCTCCCGTTCTCGGTCTCTTTCGCGTTCGTTGCGTTCACGATCACTTCGATCGCGCAACGGTGAACGACGCGGGGAGCGATTGCGTTGATTGTAGCGATTGTTGCGCGACTTTTCTCTTGTGCGTGCAGGTGGTGAACGCGATCTTGATTTGTAGGGCGAACGAGACTTTGAGCGGCTGCGACTTTTCGATCTAAAAAGAAACATTGAGAGATTGTTGCCATTTGTTTGCGATTCGATTCGATGTTCGCTACCTGTAGCAACGTTTGTTAACTTTTTTGGGTTTTGGTTTCTCCAGGACAATAGGACTGGGTGAACGTGACTTTTCACGGATTCCGCTATTGATCTCATCCTCCTTTTGCTTCTTCGCAGCGTTCTTAACCTTGTAGTATTCGTAAAGCGCAAGTTTCTCCCAGCCCTCACTAAAAGATAACACAATATAAAGAAGATTATTAAAATTTGTGTGTTTAAAATTCAAAACGTACTTGTCTCGCGGACGATCATGACTTGGAAGAGCATAGAACGCTGTTAGCGCATTTGTCAAGCGTTCACTTTGTGGAGCTGGCGGAGGAAGACGAATATCGTCTGGGTCTAAAGGCTTGTATTTATAGTCCTCGAGTAGTATCAGTGGCACCATTAGACCAGCGGGTAAATCATAGTATGGTGCTGATGGTCTCTGTTCTTCTTCTGGAATAGCAACCGATACTTCTGTAGATAGTTCATCGTCATCAAGTGGTACTGGCAACTGCATTTGTTGTTGCGGGAGTGGTTGTTGCGGGTGCGGGTGCTGCTGTTGCTGCTCTAATTGGTGTTGGTGGTGTTGTAAGATCTGTATGGCAGCATTAGCCGCTAAGATATCGAAATTGGAAGAATCTGCTAAGTCGGTGGATTCATTTGCAGCTAAGGGTATGCTCATTTGGGAAAATTGTTGTTGCGATGATTGTTGCTGCTGCTGCTGTTGTGGTTGTTGCTGCTGATGTAGTGCACTTGGCGGTTGTGGTGCAACCACCAAAGCAGATGCAGACGCGATCGTAGCTGGAGGTGCAGCCAAGAAACCTGGCGGAGGTTTTGAAAGATCAGGAATAAAGAAATTGGGTGGTGCATTCTGAAAATCATTATTCAGTGATATGTGCGTCGGCTCAGTTTTAAATGGATTGTGTGTTTGTTGTGGAAAGGTCGACGGATTGCTGACAAAATTTTGTGGCGTTTGCTGACTGAACACATTAACAGACTGCAGCTGTTGTTGTTGCTCGTCTTCATCTACGGTCGGCATGGAAATATGTTGGGCCATCAAAGCGGGTAACTTCTTAGACGCCATCGGCGGTGGCTGCAGCTGCTGGGCCGATGGCGGCAGCTGCTGTGGCGTGCTCATTGGCGTCATATTGTTGGGTAGTACGGTAGCAAGTATTTGTTGTTCGAACTGCTGCTTCTGCTGTTCGAGATGGGCGATTTGTTGTGTGGCATGCTGTATAAAGACCTGGTGTTGTTTTTGGTAGCTAAAAGTAAAGAAAAATGTCCAAAACATAAGCTTAATTGAGAAAGCGAAAGAAATAATAAATGGGAGCAATTTTGCTGCATTCTTTTGTTTCTGTTTTTTTTGTTAACTAAGCAACTAGTGGGCTACTTTAATGGAATAAGCCATACTTATCGAGAGTGGCCTTGGTGGATTGCGTAAAACTGCTTGTGATTTCATGATGAACATTCTGTAGGTTTGTTTGATACTCTTGCATTGAGGAATCGGGCGATTGCAGTTTTGATATGACGCAGGCATCGAAGAACTTTGCTTTCGATTCCCAGAGAGCCAGCAGTTTGGTCAGCTTCGTGCGTTGGTCTTTGTTGGCAACTATGGCGAAAAAAATGCTGTTATGATGGTAACTATAATGTTATTTAGTCTACATACTAAGATCGGCACTGCAAAACATCGGTATAACCACATTCTCGAGACTGTTCTTCAGATCGTTGGCGTTCTTCCTCACACTGAAAATACGCATATATCGCAGACATTATTGGAAGCATTTATGACTGCATCAAACTGAAAAGTTTTTATGATTCTATTCTGAGGCCAACACAAATCGATAACTCAAAACGATTAATACAAAAATTAGATTAATTTTATATCAGTGTCTTTCAATCGTTAAAGTTTTCATATTATTTAAAATTGTACGCTTCTAATGAACATTTCAATAAATACTTTTAAAAAAATGTTCATAACAAAATGTGTGTAGTTTGTTTGACAGCTACCGGTTATTTTAACCGCTTAATCTTTTTAGTGTACAGAGCATAATGAATTCGCATTTAAATTAAAGATCGTTAGAAACTTTTTATTGATTTAAATTTTTTAATCAATATTTTTGCATTTTTATATATCTTGTTAACCTTGCCGATAAATTTTTCGCATAAAGGTTTATGAGAGTTATCGTACATTTCAAATGTTTTATTTTGATTACAATTTTAATGTATCGGCATTGACGGCTTTTTTACTTTTGGGACTATTTTCCTGTCCACAAAGCTCAGCAAGGGTAGAGGCGTATAGCTACACCGATTGCAATATATGCGTTTAAGAGGAATGCAAAAAAAATTTATCAATTCTGATTTTATTATTTCTTAAGAGCAGTCGTTCTGTTCTTTCAGCACGGCATTCGTATGATGCCAAAAAAAGGGGGAAAATGCGGCAGAGGCTAGCGATAAACAATCCTTTAAATAATTGCATTGTTAGAGGTTCAATTTTTGCACAAAAAAGTTTCAATTTTCATATACGATATGTATACCTAACTTCAACGAAAAGTGGTGGACAAATTAAAAACGATGTCTGTTCAAAAAGTATCGCGAATTTTTAATTCCTAAGGGTTATGTATATTTCATTTTATTTTTTTTTTTGGCGTTATGTTGGTACTCATGTCCCTCACTTATGCTGACTAGTTCAGGCAGTTTGAATGTTTAGTTAATTTTTGACAGCTATTTTGCTTGGACGTGTTTTAGCCAACATAACGCCACAAAAAAAATTTAAAATCGAATATACGTAAACCGGGGGAGTTCAAAATTCGCGATAGCTTTTGAACAGACCTTGCACATACTGAGATAGTAATTAAACATTCGTTATCATTTGAAATACCTAATTAAATATTTTTTAATCATTTCTTTTGAACCATTATTGACCTATTTATTGAGCTTCAAAGCCTTTAAAGAGCAAACAAATAAATAAAAATAAATTCTTTTAGTCCTAAACTAAATAAATAAATCGTAAATTTAGAAGAAGTAAAATTATAAACGCTACAGTGACGCAGGTTATGAAAGTTTTCTCGATTTCTGATAGCACATTGTTGTTACCACGTTTCACTTATTTTTTACAGCAAATCGGCCTGGATATTCTATCAAGGCAAATGGAGCATGTACATACAAACATACATATGTAGAGTTCTAGTGTAAAATACTTAATACAAGAATGTATAACAAAAATCAGTTTTACTTACCAATGATGCAGTATATCATTTACTAAATATATAAGATGTAACTTTTGTGTGAACGTTGATCCATTTATTAAGGCCCTAGAAATAAATTAACGAAAGATATTTTGTTTGTTCTCTTCATGCTCTTCAGCAGCTCGTCCTTTACTGAGACTGTTAGATCTTGAAAGTTAATTAATTTATCTTTTTTTACATCAACAAAATGTAAAACAACTAAGTGCATACTATATAATACAATATTTCGAGTCATGTTTAATTGATTAGTTTTGATCAATTTATCATATATTGGAAATATTGTATTTGTACTAGTATGTAGTATTGTTTTGGCAATACTTAAATAAGTTCGAAATGACGAAATAAAAAAATAGCAATGAAATGAGAAACAAGAGTTTGGAACTTTTCCGAACATTTTCCATGTAGAGTAGATGATACGAGACGAGACGAGAAAAATCATGTTCGCACAGTTAGATAATACAATATCAGTATTGTATAAGATAAAATTAAAAATATCACTTTTAAATACTATTGAAAAAACCATTATCGGACTGAGGCATACTTCTTTAAAAGATACTGTAAAACGACATTGTTTTTTGCGCTGTCGGATGAATGCTGTAAAATCCAGTTTTTGCCTAAAAGTGCAATTACAAAAGTTCACTTAATTTTTTAAATAACTATAAGAATGAAAAATTTAATAACAACTTTGATATGTAGAAATATGTATGTATAATAAATATAATATTACATGCGTATAAAACTTGGAACGCCATCTGGTGGAGGTAATAACACGTGTTAGTATTAGAGGTTAGTTTGATAAGTCAGTAAATTTTTGAATTTGCCGCGCCGTAACTTTAAAGCTGCGTTAAGACAGAGTGCGGTTATCGCTACGCGCTGCGCGGCGTTTTCGTCTTGGTGTTCAGAACGCTGATCGATACGAAAGTAAACAAATCAACTGGGAGTATATATAGATAGAAAGCTGCCCTATTTGCAGAAAATGGTAATTTTTTGGAAAATTTTTCCTTCAAACATTCAACTGCGAATTTTCGGCGAGTCCACAAACTTAGACTAAAATTGGTGAAAGGTTCAGCGCATACATTTGTTTTAGTCGCTGGACCGCTGACTTTTGCAGCGCAGAGCGAGTTTGCTATGAGCGTTGAGTTTCTTGGCCCTCGCGTTAAGTTTACAAAAATGTATTACCGCTGAAACGCCACAAAATGTTTTCATCACTTGAAAATTTATTCTATCATAAGATTATTAAACCATAATAAGCTAAAATATGAATATATCCTCATCCCTTCGGGTGCTGGGCATAAAAATTACACCAAAAGCAAAATTGGAAATTACATATGTATATCCTCACCAAAAGAATAATAATATTCATTCTGCCATTCTTTTCCTTTGAAAACCATAAAAACAATCACTGAAGCACCCGAAACGCTAAACCAGGTTTTCCTTGATTAAACAAGGTGAAAAAATAGAGACTAACGTTACCGTTGGCTTAATCCTGAGAGAACGGCATTCCATTGTCGTTATGTTGGAGTTCTGGCGGGGAGAAAAAGTGTTCATTGGTAGCTTTTTCGAACGAACACGAAAAAGAATTTTGATGCTGAGGGTAATTCGACGCAGATATATGGTCGCAAACAAAACAAGACAAAAAAGCATATTCAGAGAGCCTGAGTGGTGGGAAGGAGACAAGGTGATGATGAGAAATGAGACGGGGAATAACGTGGGATTGAAATTGAAAATGTCTATATTGTTAATAAAGTAATAAGTGTTTTCATAGTTGGAGATGGATTTAAAAGGCGTAGCAAAAAAGAAAGTACTATAGAAATTGTGTGTAAAATACCCAGAAAAAAAATGAAAAATGATGTCGTGAAATTGTTCAAAGTGTAACAATTAATATTAATAACATTAAAATATGAATTCATGTTAAGTTATTTATCATAACATAGAAAGCTCTCTCTCTCTCTCTCTCTCGCCCTGCAATATTAAGATATTTTAATTTACCTTATATATTGCAACATTAAAGCTTGAGTTTCATAGAATCCGTTTGTGTGCGTAAGCATTAAAAATCTCATGCAAGAAAAGTTAAAATATAAATATGCATGTACGCGATTAGTTTCATAGGCTTTGAGTTTACAATAGTCGTTATAGTTATAATAGATTTCTGACCAATACGCACACAAACGTACTCTATGAAACTCCAGCTTAAGCTTAAACCGCAATGGCGCGTTGGGCAGTGCGTGCGTTGACTGATAATATGAAAACATGCAATCTAATATGGTGTTCACACGGAGTGAATTTTCTATTGAAAAGTCGACTTTTGAAATTTTTCCCTCAATTGCAGTTCAGACGACAAAAATTTACCTAACGCGATATTTCGTTTTGGAAAAATCGAGAAAACTTTGATCGTAAATGTTCGGCAAAGACGATCAGGGGTATTCTGAGAGTCACTAATTGCAATGCAATTTCGAGACGATTCAATAGTTAGTGACTCTCAGAATACCCCTGATCGTCTTTGCCGAAAATTTACGATAGTGACTCTCAGAATACCCCTGGATCTAACGCCAGTCAACGCACGCACTGCCTAACGCGCCATTGCGGTTTTGGCTTTAAACAAATT
Source organism: Conops quadrifasciatus (assembly GCA_949752815.1). Taxonomy (NCBI): domain Eukaryota; kingdom Metazoa; phylum Arthropoda; class Insecta; order Diptera; family Conopidae; genus Conops; species Conops quadrifasciatus. Next base: position 20,444,284 of record OX457079.1, read on the forward strand.
ACGGCAACTCTGGTTTTGATTGACATTTAAAATTATTTAGCTTCTAATTTTTCGAATGTCGTACAACTGTGGAAAGTTTGATTTAAAATTCAAAAAATCATTGAAAAAATAAAAGTTGCAAGTAGCTTAAGTAAGAAAAAGTTTCAAGTAGTGTTTCTCAATAAAGTTATATAATTTTTATAGAAGTTAATAAGTGAAATTAAATAAAAATGTATGTGTAAAGTTTAGGCTTTTTGGCAACTATAAAATATATAGTATAGAAGAAGGCAAGGGAAAATGCAAGAAATAAGCAATTAGTGCAATGAAAATATAGCATTGGTGCGGTGTTTAATTTAAATAAAATCATAGAAAAGCAAAGTTTTTAGTAAAGCATTTATCTTGAAAAATAAAGCAAAAATCGGTAATAAGGAGAGTGAAGTACCGGAGAGTTAAGGTACCTACTCCATTTTCTATTTTGAAATGGCAGAGCATTTCTTCTCGAAGGCTTTCAAATTTTGAGCGGTTTTGTTAGTGTAATTTCGGAGAGATGGTGCGGTGCATCTTAACATTTTATATGTACAATAATGCGTATTAAATTACAAAATGGAACAAATTTCTTTGTGATCGTACGAGAAGGTACGATCTGGAAGCAAAAGTCTGGAAAAAGGTAAGTCATAAACATTATCATTAATGTATATAATTTTAACTGAATTCCAATTGAGACCAATTGGCTAGCATATCTTATTTACGCCTTATAGCATTAACTCCATAGACACGATTACGCGTTTTGCATGCTCTATCATATGTACTAAATGTATGCGGTTATATGCGTTACATAATTATTTTCAATTTTAAAATCTGCAGAAATGCTTTTGCAGGTTATTTCTTATGCCTGGCCCACGAAAAATTCGCTCCGCTTGAAGCGTTTAGCCGCTAACAGCCTCTTTTATAAGCTGCTAAAATATGCTCTCAAAAATGGGCGTGACATGCTCACTTATATACTATGCCATATAATGAATTATTTGTTAGGAAAAGCGGTGTTGTAGATGAGTTAATAGATTAAAATTTACTCCCTGTAACTAAAAAGAAAGTAGGTGTCACCCGCCCACTTTTTTATTACTTCGACAGATGCGGGTGTAGGATATATGAGCTTCGGCCAGGCCGAAGATAACGCCCTTATTTGTTTTATGCAAAAAATAATGCTTAATCAGCACACGAAATCTACTTTTTTCCGAATTGACGAGGTTGCCTGCTTTCAGTGGCTGTCAAACACAAACTAAATGGCGCAGCTTGCTCAAAGGCAGTATAACTTTTACAGCAGTCTATTAATAGATGGCAGTTGACGGAAGCAGTGTCGCATTCAAAGTTACTTCGCGGCAAATTCTTATTGACTTATCAAACTACCTCGTACCGTAAACGTTAGGGAATGATATTTTCGGGTTTAAGTATGTAAATAAAAGAACTCTTAAAAAACAAAAAATTGTGCAATATTTTTCCAATGTACCGTTCATGATACTACGTGTAGAAGTACATCATACATTGCTTTAGAGTACAGTATTCGGCTTCAAAAAGAACCCTAATTTTTACAAATCGGACTGGGAATATCAGGGATATGTTATGTATGTCCAATATATTCGTGAAAAATGTGTACTTCCACTTCCAAATGTGTACTTCCACTATGTGGACATTCCAGGTTTTTAAGCTTTTTATCTTTTTTGTTATATTTGTTATATTTTAAATATTTTATACGAGATATATACATGACACTATAAACAATAATGGATTTTCTTAATGTTGCAATTTATTCAGTTTTTACTACCGGGAATATATCAATCCTTCAATCCTTCCAAACGTAATCCACAATGTTATAAACTTTATATTAATTTTAAAAATATGAAAATCATAATGTACAAAAAACACGATTGTCTGCTACGTTTGCTATGTTTGAGGCTATACATTACGATATGTTACATTAACCTTGCTCCATTATACTCGTTATCAGGCAAAAATTTGATATAAGAACAAAACATTTTTAAAGGATTGAAGGCAGTTAATTCCTAAAAATATTAGTAAAACGCTTTTATGAAATTATCATGAGGCGCTTTCTTTGACAGTAGTGTAAGTCCACTTTGTGAAAAAATTGAGTTAATGATAAGAAAACTTTTATTCTGCTATGATTATCATTCAATTTAAAGACCAATCTTTTAAAAATCTATACAATTTTCATTAAACAAACAAATCATGCTTATCCACAAGAATTGCATTGCATTTAAAGTGCAAACCTGTAAATATCTCCAAATAAAAAAGAATGGACTTACGCCACTTTTAAAGAAAACGACTCATATATCGAAAATATATCTATGTATATAAACCATTGATTTTCAAAGTGTCCCAATGATATTCTCTTAATAACAAGACAATTTGTTTTTTGCCTCAAACAGTCTACATATAAAGATAATGCGATTATACTAGAAGATATGTATTTCATTAGCTCACTCTTTTCGAGAATCATGAAGACTTACTCTCAAACACAATGGCTTATATGCGAATATACGATACATATATGCGTGGGCTTTTTTTATGGATATAATTAATATATCTATTATCTTCCCATCTCTTTTGAATGATTGGTTCGGTTAGTTTCCGTCCATAAAACTCTTTGCTTTTCTAAGAAACCATTCTACTGAGTCCGAACCCGCAGTTACTTTCACTGAGTAGGGTTATGCGTTAGGAATATGAGAATTCAGCCTGCTGATAGACGAAGATTTTCATTAAGAAACTACTTCGTAGGAGAAGGCCAGTAGACTGTTCTGTTATAAAGGATAGTCTTAGCCGGTGACTAACTGCTCTGATAAATACAGAGCAAATTCAATTCAAATTCCAATAAGTGGTTGTGATAAATTCAGGTATCATCTAAATGAGATGAGTCCTATTGGTGTTCATGCTTGTATCCTTTGCCTGAAGGATGAAGAAATGGGGATATGTATAGTGAATCGCTGTTCGGCAGTAGCAAGAGTTCAATATTGAATATATGCATTAAGTGACCTCTCTTTTTTCGGAACATGTCTGCATTAACTCGGTTGTGACTGGGTTGTTTAAAAAAAGGGACGAATTTGGGTCGAAAAGGGTATACCCTCATATCGATCGCACTCTCTTCCGAATATCCCCGACAGAGAAATGGTTTCAACGGGTGGTGTAGGAGTTTAACCTCTTTTTGGAAGTTAGATATTTTTTCTATCGAGCTAGTCAAATAGTCGGTATTGTTGTGGTTTACGTCTAGCTAGTCGTCAAGAAAGGATTTAACCCGCTGATTTACACACAATGAATGAATTTCCCTGCACAACGTTGCACCACCGACGAATTGTGAGAGGTTTATAAAATTAATAACTCTTATTACTACGCACATATGTATATACATACATTAATCCTTATATACCAATAAAACCTATTTTGTGAATAATAGTTTATGACCTGAGAAAATTTATATCAATGAAGCTTTATTTCATGTGTTTTTAATTCAAACGAAATGTAAAAATCCTCGAAATTTCGACTTCAATCATGGAAACAGTTCAGTCAGTTAATCAATTAGTCAGTAAATTTTTCGATAGCTAGTGACCAAAGGTAACAAACAATACTTATAACAACTTATTTCATTTCTGGAATTAATTTTTCGGGAATCAAAGGAAATCTTATTCAGAGAAATTTTAGAACGCTACTTAAATAGCTCCGGAGATTTTCAATGAAGAAAAGGGTGCTTGTTTTGTTTGCAGTCCCCGCTATAAGACGCTATATAGTCGCTTGACACTACCAAAACTCCTTCTGAATTACTCCAGCAAAAGTGTTGACAATCACAGAATTAGAAGCAGTAAATTGCAACAACACCAACGAAATTGTTGTTGATTTTGACGCGAAATTTAAAATGACACTTCTTGTTGAAAGGGTAAAGAACTGTAATTTTAAATTTGTTATGATTTTTTACTATTCCAATTCAAATGTTGAAAAATTATGCGAAATTTAAAATGACACCTCTTGTTGAAACACCCTATATAATATGCGTACTTATAATTAACAGGATTGTAGGTAAGGTATGATCGATGGAAGCTTCTTTTATACGAAATTGTAGCATTGTGTAATTATTAGCTTCAGTGAAATAAATTTGCCCAGTTCTTCTTATAGTATTTAATCTAAAAAGACCTTATGTCCATAGCATAAACCAAGCATTTTATAATTACCTGACGAGATGCTGTCCTTGGTGCATGATTCGACTATGGGCTGCAAAACGTCATCGAACTCTTTCAACGAAATACCCTGCTCCTCCGCCTGCTTCTCCAGTGCTGTGTTTTGAGCCTGTTCAATGGCCTCTTCGATCTGTTTCTTTTGCTGAGCCATCATAGCCTAAAGTTTTGGTCGTTTTCACAATTGGAATTTGTGATTGAGTTTGTTATTTGGTTTTTTATTCGAGGCAAATGGTTTTGTTTCATAAGGGATTTAAGAGAATACACAAGTAAAGCAAAAATGTAAATGTAGAAACGCTTCAAAGCAGATGTAATAACATATTATTTAAAAAAATAGGCACAAGTAATTTTAAATAGGCAAGGAACATTATATGCTGCCTTTTATGACCCTTATGTCAATGATCCGCAAGAGGGAGAATTTCTGCAGAAAATTTCCTAAAAATTGAATACGCTTCCCTTTGCTGATTATTTTCGTCTTTAACAAAACAAATTCAGGTTGTGAAAACACATAGAAACAATTTAAAGTGGAGGGAGAAAAAGTCAAAGAAACATCTTTTACTTCCAGCAGAAGTCATTCTGGACTCCGACTAATTTAGAGGGAAAAACATGCGAAGTAAAAGGCTCAGTGGTGTTAAAATCAGGCCTGTTTTTGTAAAGAAGTCAGACTGTCATTGACAACATAAACTTTTTAGAAGTTTGTAATAGTATTCTTGCATTTGAAGCAATTAAAACACTGTTCTTATTCTTCCATTAAGATAAAGATTCTTTCTTTTTAAACAAAGTACTCAAGGAGATAGGCCACTCTTGGCCAAGTAAAAATAGCCATATTTCGGAGTTTTTTTTAACGTAATAAATAACGATAATAAAGGGATCAATCGAAATTCTGTATAATAGACTTTATGAAACTAATAAAGAACTACAAAAAATTATTTTTTCCAAAATTTATAATAACAAAATGGCGGCTGTACAGCATTTCTCCATCGATAACTTTTTTTAAGGGCTCCAGGACCGGAAACAAAACTCATAAATTGTTTGGCCTAGATAAAGAAACTAAAACGTTTTCAACCACATATAATGGCTGGAGAAAGACGTACGATTTTTTCCATATATTGATATTTGGCCAAATCGTACACTTTTATTATGAAATAAAAAATAAATGCAGAAAATCAGCAAAAAATCGTCAGGTAATTGTTTTTAAAAAAAAAAACCTATGCAATATATCAAAAACTCTAATAATTTAAGATCGATTGGTAAAGATTTCTGCGAGTTATGTTTCCGGCCACTTCAAAGAAAGGAGTTTCGAGATAAACGCGTTGAAAATTATACTGAGAAGGGCTATAACCTTTTTTGATATAACATTTTTAAGGCCTAAAGCACCTTTTCAGCAAAAAACAATTTTTTAATTTTTTTGAAAATCCTAGAGTAGTGGACTGTCCTTTAACAGTGGCTAATAGCATATAACATATTCAATTAATATGGCCGGCCGGTATCTCATGATTATATTTGCACAGTGTAACGTATACATTCTCAACGAAGTGTACAATTGTAGTGTACAAAGTGTACAAATTCTCAACGAAGCCTAAATCCTTTCAATTATTATGTTTCTTTTATAGACCTAGACCGCTGAATGTTAAGTGCAGCACGCCACTTATTTTAAACATTTTCCGACGAACTGTACGATTTTTGCGAGATGTATGTATGTATTGCTGTTCTTGACGCAACATTAAAAAGGTATAGCTGAAAACATTTATTTGCTAGAACTAAATGGAAGGATTCCTGTTCTTCCGACTCGCCCTAACAGATCGACAAAAACGCAGCATTCGCAGGGCTGAAAATTATACTGTGAAGGGCTATAACCTTTTTTGATATAACATTTTTAAGGCCTAAAGCACCTTTTCAGCAAAAAAACAATTTTTTAATTTTTTTGAAAATCCTAGAGTAGTGGACTGTCCTTTAACAGTGGCTAATAGCATATAACATATTCAATTAATATGGCCGGCCGGTATCTCATGATTATATTTGCACAGTGTAACGTATACATTCTCAACGAAGTGTACAATTGTAGTGTACAAAGTGTACAAATTCTCAACGAAGCCTAAATCCTTTCAATTATTATGTTTCTTTTATAGACCTAGACCGCTGAATGTTAAGTGCAGCACGCCACTTATTTTAAACATTTTCCGACGAACTGTACGATTTTTGCGAGATGTATGTATGTATTGCTGTTCTTGACGCAACATTAAAAAGGTATAGCTGAAAACATTTATTTGCTAGAACTAAATGGAAGGATTCCTGTTCTTCCGACTCGCCCTAACAGATCGACAAAAACGCAGCATTCGCAGGGATGACCTATTTGACCTATATTACAACGTAAGCGAATAACCAAGGTATGTGCAAGAATGTACATATACATTTGTTATTTAGTACAAGGATTAAATATCATCTAATTTCTAATTTACAACGAAAATATGATTAATCCAGATAAATGTTATTGCAGTTTTTAGCAATTGAAAGCAATGAAGTATTAATGAGCTCTCGTTCGGTTATCGCTTACGTTGTAATCGGCGGCCAAATTAGCGCCAATGGAAAATGGAAGAAGCTAAGACTTTGAGATTTCAGCGGAATAATATTAACTCTTTTGAGTGCTTTGACATTCGTATTAAATACAATTAAAAAAAAAAAACAATGTTAAACGATTTGTCCAGTTATATCAAAAGAAAATATCAGTTAACTAAGGATTTTTGGGATTGTTATTTGCCTTCTAAGATTTAAGAAAAAAATAAAATTGGATTTACAAATACAAAGATCTGACAAAATTGTTTTTGGAAGAAGCATACTGCTTCCTGTAGCTCGGGTGAGGAAATATCTAAAAAAGCTGCCGCATTTTACCCCGATGAATTCAGATCGATGAAAGTGATGAAATTTTAGGTTACAAGAAACAATCTCCCATCGTTGGCTGATGAGGAAAAAATATATGGTAATAAGATATAATTTTTAAAGGGAAATAAGACCAAATTAAAAAAAAGACTCGATCAAGAGAAGCCCCTCGAACACATTGCTTGGGCAAGTGTTTTCAGCCATACAACACCATTGATATGTGTATGAGGAAAAATACGTTTATACGTAATATGTTTCCACAACAACCGGGTATAAAGCGATTTACATTACATTTTTCTTGCTCTCATATGAGTTGTAAGGAATAAAAGTCCGTGCATGTATAAACAGACTTAATCTATAAGAAAAAAAAAAATCTGATATACGAGCAGAGTCGACAAGTGCACAACTTTGGTTAGTATGGAAAACATTTCTATTATATCAGATCAATAATGGAATAATAATAATAGAAGTACATAATAGAAGTACATTACAGAGGCTGAGAGTCTTGTAAACGATTTGTTTTTCCCATGTAAAATTAGATCGAGGACACCAAATAATGACATGCTGAGAATACGGCAAACGACTTGATTGTCTCAAGTAAAATAAAATCGAAGACACATATGAGTTATACCATATAGTGCTATATGGTATATTTACATATATTGCTACTCTAAAGACCCAAAGCTAAATTATAGTTTTACTATTATGGTAATCAAATGTTGAGTCTTAAGGAGAAATTTTTATATTAAAAAAAAACGGATAGAATTTAATTTACCGAGTGTTGTGCGGAAAGGTTAGCTTCCGACTGATGTATTTGTTCCCGCAAAGTATTTTGCTGCATATTTAGTGCCTCAATCTGTGCAGTTATATTTAATGCCAACGTATTATTCCCGGTTTGGGGTGGTGGCGCTTGGCTTGAGGTCCACATTTGAGATGTACCCATCGCTTGTTGATTTATGCCACCATACAAAGAACTTGCCGTATGATCTACCGCAGACATTTGCTGCTGTTGTGGCTGCATTTGTCCAACCGTCGTTTGCACTGTTTGATTGAAATGTTGATGGATTTGATGTTGCGTTTGCCCATTTGATGCTCCCGGTGACTGAGCCTGCGAGAGTGAGCCTTGTTGTTTCAAAACTGCAACGCACAGTAAACTTTTTAGATTTTAAACTAATTTATTCAGTTCAATCAACAAATTTTGCTGAATCCCTCAATAATATATAGTATATGAAAACAATTCTTACAGGCATGTTCGGCCGCCACTCTGTACTGATAATAATTGGCGTATTCGCCGCCATAAAGAAATTCGAATTTAGGATTCCCCTGCTGCTTTTGTTTTGTGATCATTTCAAATTCTGGTCCATTTCGGGCAACGAATTCTGCCAGCTTGTCAATGATATTGCGGAGACTGATGTCTGTAAAAGAACTTTAATTGATTAGTTACAATCCAACCGCGTTTAACAATTTGCAAATCTAGTATTAGAAATCTTGGATATTGCAAAAAATTTTGCGATGATTGAGTTCAGGATCTCACCTCGTGGCGGTGGCGGGCAATCCATTTATTTCCTATTTAAATATCCCCTTTTTCCACAGGCAATAATTTCCAAATAAACTAAAACGAAATGAAGCATATGCCGAATGTATACTGTATCTGTCAAATATTTTCACGGCGCCATATTTATTTTGAAAGCGCCCGATTTTGTTTGACAGGGTTGCTAACACTTAATGACCTAACACACACTTCGTTTTTATATTCATACAAATTTTTTGAGGTCCCTTTCGTTTTTGGTCTCAGAAATAGTTTTAAAGGGAAATGTGAATGGTTGCATTCAGAGCGGTCAAGCCTTGTTGGCTTTTTCTTGCCAGAATAAATCATGTGCTCTGAATACGTTTGCTGAAAAACAACAACATTTAAACAACAACAACACTTTATGCCAAATTCCACGTGGCCGCCACACGAGAAGGAAATAAAACACTGAAAATGAGTGACAGAGAAGAAAGTTCTGAACAGATGCAGCATACAAATTTTTGGCTAGAAAAAATGGCGAATGCTTTGTCAGCCCTTCTGACCTTTCTTCCCCCCTCAGACAAAAATTAAGAAAAAGCCAACATGGCTTGACCGTTCTGAATGCAACCAATGTGAATGTATGTAAATGTGAATAAATAAATTGAAAATGAGATCTTCCAAACAAAAATGGGTATAGATCAACTGAAAATTAGATTTCCCATATGGAAATTAAAATAGATCAATTGAAAATAAGATCTATTAAAATTGTTTTTATGGCAAAGAGGGTTATATAAACGCCCGGCCATTTTGAAAAATTCTGCAAGCATTTCTATTTCATATTTTAATTTTCTCATTAACATGAATTTCGCTACTAAATAGCCACTAAAATGCGTTTTCTTCCAATGATACTGAGGAATTGATTGTTTCACATGCCTACAAAGGCCTTCCTGTATATTCCTGTGGGTATTTGTCTCCGGATCTGTAAAGTTAAAACTGTGGTTCACTTTTAAGTGAACATCTTCCTCGTCATTTAGACAATCGTACGCCTAAGAAATACGAGTAGATATGATTTATTAAAAATTTTAAAATAATTATTAAATTTTTCACCCTCCAATAATCAGAGATCACAGATGTTTCCGGCATAATCTTATCTTTTATGATGGGGAGGAGCGTGTCCTTAACCCGGTTTTCAAATGGGGTAAGGAAGCACTTGTTTCAACCTCGCTTAACTCCCCCGAATACCCACTGGCCTTCTATTCTATGACCACGTTGGTATTTTCTGCGCCCGAATTTGCTCTCGTCGATTTTGACACATTTGTCAATACCCAAATTTTTTGTTTTCTCAATATCATGGCGTCCTTTACCCAGTGATAGTTAATCTGAAGTTCATCAGAATATATATAAAAATACTTTTTCAAATATTTTTACCTTTCTAAAAAAATAGAAAGCGTTTCTAATACATATATTTAATTCCACAGTGCATGTACATATGTATATATGTATATGATAAATTCCTTTTTTTTTTCAATCCTTAAATATTTTATTTTAAATTTGACTGATTTCAGAAAATTAAATTCAAAATATAATCGAACAATTTTATAAAATAATCAGAGATTTATGGCTAAGAACACACGAACATTTACATTTTTATACCCTACACCCGAAGGGATGAGGGTATATTCACTTTGTGCTTCCGTTTGTAACGCATTAAAGGAGGCGTGGCAGGTATAGAAAAGTATATATATTCTGGCTCAGAATCACCTCCTGAGTCGATTTAGCCCTGTCCGTCCAGTTGTCTGTGTGTCTGTCCGTCTGTCTGTGGAAATCACGATTACAGGAGAACGAATGGAGGTATCATCATGAAATTTGGTACGAATATTCTGTGTTATCCTACGCTGTTTGGTATTGAAAATGGGGAAAATCGGACCAGTGCTACGCCTACTTTTTATAGAAAATATGCACTCATCCGTGCTTATAGCTTAATTTCTAAGCTTGTAGACCGAGTTTTCAGCTAAAATTTTATTTCAGAGTCCACCATCTTAGACTAAAATATATACTAAAAAATGGGCGTGACACGCCCACTTATATGCTATACCATATAATGAAGTGTTTAGTACGAAAAACGGTGTCGTAGATGAGTTAATACATCAAAATTTACTCCCTGTAAATTTAAAAAAAAGTAGGTGTCACCCGCCCACTTTTTATCACTTCGACAGATGGGGGTGTAGGGTATATGAGCTTCGGCCAGACCGAAGATAACGCTCTTACTTGTTATTTGTATAGATTACATAAAAGATTTTTTTGCGTGACGGCAGGGATTATAACCCTCAATCAACAGAATCCTCTCCCTAATGTGAGGTTTTTTTGCATATACATAGGTTTTTCCGCGTGGCGGCTTTTGGCCCGCAATCAGCAGAATCGTCTCGGTAATGTGAAGTCTTATTATTTTATTTTAAAGCGGATTATTATATAATATTCTAGATACCCAAGACCTAAAAAAGATACCCAAACATATTATATACCGTTTGAAAGGTAATGTGCTATAAAAAAGTGGTTCTATTTTTCACGTTGTCATTTAAAGGAGAAAAAAATTTATTTTGTAAGACGAAGTAAAGAATTTTCTTAAAAAGTTCAATTATCTGCATAATTATGGCAGTAATAACAAAAGTGGTTATTAGATCAAAGAAAGGCCTGGAAAAAACCTTTTAAAAGGTACCAATTTAGTCGTCACCGTTGGACTAAAGGGCGTGAGGTCCTATCCCTTAAAATAATTTTTTTTAAATCGTAGCTAATCGTAGCAACTTTGAGGTACTTTAAAACTTATTTTTTAATAAATTAAATAATTTACACTCGTAATTTAAAATAATTTAGATCATTTCAACTTGATCTGTTCTCATTTGCTCTCATTTTGTTCTCATATATAAAATCATTTTATATATACTCATTTTCGATTGGTCTATTTGGTCCTCTGCAAAATCAATGTTGAGCGTTCGATCTGTTCAGTAATTATCTGCTCGCAGTTATTACTCAAAAAACGAAATCTCTTAAAACACAATGATAATTACAGGAAGAGTATTTTTAAACAAATGTCTTTATCGATATAATTATGAGATTCTGATAAACAAAGTACATATATACATATACATACATATTAATAGTACATACATATATATGTTAATACTAAATGTGCAGTAACTAAAAGATAACAATGAATTACAGAGCCACAAAGCAATAAATTTGTCTATAGATTATAAAGTGTAAATAATAAATGAGAATTCTTACTTATACGAATGTATTAGCTTTTCAGTTTTAAGGCAAAATAATTAAAGCAGTAAGTAAAAGTTAAATTGTCTTAAAAAATTAATAGCTTTTATGACTAGTAAGTATAAAAATTCAATCACTTTGGTTTCTGTTTCCGTAACTTCTTTTAATTCGATTTCATTTGTTTTCGTTTTCGTTTAAAAAACTAAAGGCTCAGTTTCATAGAGTCCGTTTGCGTGCGTATCCGTCAGAAATCTATTACAACTATAACAATTATTGTTGTAAACGCACGGACTCTATGAAATCCTTTATCCCATATGTTTGCATATATTTTTACTTTTCTTGCGTAAGATTTCTGACGAATACGCACGCAAGCGGAGTCTATGAAACTGAGCCTTTAATAAAGCTAATATTCGTACGAACAAATTTTTTTTAGAATATTTTATAAATATAAACATGGGTGCATATAATTTATAATTCAATATAATTAATATATACCACTCTATTCAATAAGTATGTACTAGCAAATAGGTACGGACAGAGTATAAGGTAAATTAGAGCAATGCAAGAAAAAGACCGCAAATAACTCTTGAAGACACTTGTTGAACGGCATTACTGAGCAGACTAAATGACACTTTAACGCTAACAATATACTCTCTCTCTCTCTCTACTGTATCGAACAAACTGCTGACGAGCCCGAGTACTGACTATTAAGACGACGCTTTATACCCTCCAGATATATTTCACGATTAAAAAGACCACCCGCCAGAGGTATTCTGCTAGAAGGAAGAATTAATATTATAGGATCGCATTTAAGAAATCTTAAAGAGCATACGCATCTGTGCCAGCCCGAATGAGGACTTTGAAGAGCGCCAGAACCGGCTTATGGTCGGATGTAATGATTGACGGCACAGAGTCATACAGCAAACACTGAACGTACGGCTGTAAATTTGTTGCTCCGCCCGCTGTGATACTCTGACGATGCATGCTAAAACCTTGCGACTGACGAAACTTATAGAGTATGCGGTCGGTGTAGGCGGGAGCGCGTTGTTTCGATGATGTGTCAAAATGTTGCGTGCCCGGATCATACTGTAAATATAAATAAATAATAAAGCACATTTTTTTTAAAGAAAACTCCTTGTAATTTTGTATAACCTTGTAAGTGGGTGGAAATGTAATGTTCGCCTCCATGAAGCCTCGAAAAGCTGCTCCATCTGCAAGAACCGATGACAGCTGATCTGTATGCATATAACCATGCGGCAGATGCGATGGCAACGGAAACTTTGTATGCTGTATCCATTCCAAAAGTTTCTCGCGCGGTTCACCCAAACGAAAATTCAGATCGCCACACCAGAACACGTCATCGAAATTCTGAGTAACGTCTTTACTTTTGTGGCGCAATTGAAGATTCTTTGGCAAATCCAGAGCATGAATAATACGCTTCACGTCGGAAACGCGTTCTTTGACCTTCTGTTGGTGTGCGGTCAAATGCGAGGTAACGAACAACATGGAAGTGCCGAACAGGCAGAACGAAATGGCGACTGCACCCTTCGTCCGAAAAGCGGAGCCGGTACGCACCGACATGGAAGCATCCTCGGGAGCTGAACAATACCAAATAAAATCTCGACGAATAAAGATTGCCAGATGCAGAGTACCCAAAGTGGCGGCATGGAAGAGGACATGAGAAGGACCGAGCGTTTCCTGTACACTTGCTTCCCACTCAAAGCGATCGGGACTAGATTCCTGTGTGCCAATGGCCACAATATCGGGCACATGTTCCACAGTCGTAGGCAACACAAAGTCGTTCAGTTGTCTACAAATAAGAAATATTTACAGTAATGGATTCTGCACCATGAGTATCGGAACTTACTTTGGCGGATTTTGACCGTTCATATTCCAAGTACCGACGAATATGGTCACCTCTTTGCTAGGTAACACGCGGTTCAATTCACTGGGACCCATTAGCGTTGATGAGCCTAAGCGTCCACTTAGAAAACTTCTAGAACGAGAAACGAGCTGCCGCTCTTCAATAACTGCACTATTTTTTAAAAAGTTCAGTAAACCAACCTCTCTCTCGCCTTCTCTGTCGGTATAAGACTCAAAACTTGCGCCGCCATCAACGCCTGCAATGCCAAGCCGCCGCCTTGTGTCTTTTGTTTCGACATTTGTATGTTCTCGTGCGAAAGGAAACGCATGTCCGCATTCGAGCACTCGGCATTGGCCTCTATCGGGTTTGTTGATATATTCGGAGACGACATGTGCTGCGGAGTCGTTGCCTTCCGAGTAGCTTCCGGCGGCTCAGATGGCGGCAACTGTTTGGGTATTTCTTTGCCCGGTGGCAGTAGCTTAAGACGCAAGCGCGAGCGACAGGCGCTCACGGCTATGGGACGAATCGGTCCCCTTGCGATCGTACCACTGGCCGTTTCACTTTGTGTGCTTTTCAACGACGAGTTAGAGGGCGAAGAATGTGAAGAGGAGTTGGGTAGAGAAAATGTGGTCTTAGTGGTGACTGGAGATTGAGGAGCACTCGAGGAGACTATAACGACAGCTGAACTTAATGGTGCTTGCAATGGTGGCGGCAGACAGCTTGTTGTGCCAGATGTCGCTGCCACAACGTCACTAGTGTTGAACAACAACTGCGGCGAATGCGTATAATCCAATGCGTTACATGTCGTTGAAGGCTCGTCGTCACGTCTAACAGCATTGTTACCACCGGCGGCTGAATTGTAACGCACTGTGACAGGAGGCGTCATGGGCTTGCGCTCAGCTTTGCAGCACAAGCTAAACTGATGGCTAAAACGATTGTGATTGGGAGAGCGATGTTTAGGAGATTTGCCGGCACGCAACACTACATCGCTGCCGCCGCCATCGCTCTGGGAGCCATCGGCGCTGCAGAGACCAACAGCAGCAGCAGCAAGGGTGCTGCACTTGGTAACTGGAGGTGATGAATTGATGCGGCGATGAAGACTGAGAAAACCACCACTACTACACGATTTTTCCATAACATTATTATTATTGAGGACATTTGCTAGTGGTAATGTATGATTTCTCGCGTTAGCACTGGCCGAGGGCTGAGATGAGGACGACGTCGTGTTGATGTTGTTGTTGAGGCGATTGGCTGCGACAATGAGAGATCTCTCATCCGGGGTTTGCCTACTGTCGGGAGGGAAGCACTTGGCAAACGATGTATTGTGCTCTTTCGAGGCACTAGTGGTGTATATTAACTGATCATCGTTCAATTGTGGCTCTACTTTGGTCGAACGTTTCGCAAATAGTCCGAAAAACGTACTGGCCGATTTGTGCGAGAGGCGGGGGCTTGTATTTGCGCTAGTAATGCGCTCTTCACTACTACCGCCCTGCATCACGTCGTTGATTATAGTACAAAAAACTCTCTAGAAACTCCCTCTGCTCTGTCAACAGCTTTTGATTTTAATTCTTGAATTCGGGAGCTAATGATATTTAACTCTTAAGACTTAACTACTTTACAATACATACACAAAACATGAACCATACATTAATTAGACTGAATTATATGCATAGAAAAATGTGCGTTTTCTATTTTTTAAGGAATTTTCTAATGCGTCTTTAGGAAATAGAAATATTCGTAATCTTATAATTTGAGGTTACAAAATATTATCTCCTTGCAATTACATACACTTTGAAATCATTATTCATTTGTTTCGTAGGATATACATAGGTACTCTAACCTTTATACATTTCATCTCATTTTTGTTACTTTATTCTAAATTTAACTATATTTTGTTACTATATACTAAAAATTCGTTTGCAAATTGTTAAAATATAATAGTCTTTAAGCACTTTTAATTATATATATTGACTAGAATTTTATAACATTTTAAATACAAAAATTAATTTCTGCAGTTTTCAGAAATTATATTCAGAAATATTATTCATGGTGTCAGAGTTACCATAATTCAATCGAACTTTTTAAGAGAATTCAATTTAAATTCTCTTTAATAAAAATTTATATTATATTAATCAAGAGGTTTAACTACTTTAGTTATTTGTTCTTTATAAGTGATGATTGTTTTTGTTAAAGTTTTTGGCCATTTGATGACCATTAAGCACTATTTTGTACGCAATATTAAAAAAATTTCTAGATATATTTTAATATTTAAGCCGTTTATCGATGTTAGAGTGGAATTAAATTTTTTTTATTTAACTTAATCGTGCTTACGTAATTTTTGTAAGTAATTTAACGAAGTTATTTGTCATAAATTATATACTCTAGATTTTTTTTTGTGCATTATTAATGTGCAGGAATTATAATAATCACTCTTTTCACCCTTTCATGGAGAGAGCAAATACTACTCTTAATAATTCTAAAAGTCTATCGCGAAAGTAGGAAGATATATCAGAAATTTTTCTATTATTTCGAAGATTATTTAATCGTTCTGCAAAGAAAAAAAAATACATCAATAAAAAAACTGCTAGCTGGGAATTTATAAGAATCTTAAAAGATAATAAGAAAAAAATAAAAAAATTATAAGAAAATAAAAGGAAAAATTATAAGAATCTTTAAAAGATGACATAAATACATACTTACATAGAGCATTAGAAACACGGTCGCAGCCAAAAGCAAAGGTTTAGAGCAGCTAAGCCACAATTTCCATTCTTGCCATATTCAACCCAAGTACAGTAATTGCATAAACATTAGGATGTCGCGATAGTCGCAAAAAGAGATGGTCCATCACTTTTAAGAGTATTTAAGGTTACCCAGCGACTTAGACGTCCTCTTTATTACTACACTAGCGTCTTCAATATCATTTCTATACCTCTCTCTCGATTTTAATAAGATTTTCATAAAATCTCTGTTCCTCGCACGTGTTCCTTTTCTCCTACTAGAAATATAAATATTACAAACTAAAGTTTTTTGTTACAGAATTTTCGAAAAGAATGTCGAAAACTTACCACTTTTGTAATAAATGTCCCTCCTTGTTAAAAGAATCCTTCAACACTTGACAAACTTGACTTTATTTAAAATGTCGCCATCAGTTGTCGTTGTTGTTGTAGTAACCGCATGGTGAACTATGAAAAGCAGTGAAAGGACAACAAAGAGTACGAATATTATCGTAAGAAAATCAATAAAGCATAGAGCATTGCTTGGCTAAAGGACCGTACGGCGGCTAACTAACCACCACCCTCAGTGGCAGTGGTCCCAGTGTGATGGCGCGCACAACAGGAAGTATCTACGGCAACGCGACCCTTCCATCTTCCACCATAGAATTGTGATTTTGAGGATATTTTACATCTTCTTACCGATTGTTTCAGCACAAATATCCTTTATGCTCTTTTTAAGGGAAGCGTTTCCACTATCGTCGCCCGACTCAAAAGGTACGTACATATGTATATATGAGTGGGCGTGCGCTGTAGGAGCATCGCTTAGAACACAGTTTCGCAAAGTCGTTTTTTCCGCTCTATCCGTCACCTTGACTCATTTCCACAAAAGGCACACAATCGCCTATTATTATATTAAAAAATTTGGCTGCTTCGGAACACTTTTATAGTTTTCGCCAGGAAACCATAACTAGCAAGGTCTTCAAATCATTCCACTTCCAAGTTCACGTTCACGTACGCATTCCTTTGATTTGCGAAAACAACAATTCTCTTCACTTCTTTTACTTGAAATTGCTCTAGATAATTACTTTTCGAATTTGTGCCTCTTACTTTGTTCCTTTATATAATTCTTAAAACATTCTGCTGCCTTCACTGAATGAGCACTCAGTGCGGTCCTCTCTTGAAACAAAATAAAATCAAATCCAATAGCTCTTCGCGATGCTCTGCGTTAATTTTATCACAGTCGCGTGCTACCTTTTTTTATTCTTTTTGTCATCTTTTCGTTTTAATTTTTTTTTCTTTCTGAGGCTACAAGAAAGTTTCCTTTTTCCCAATTAGTTGTGAGTTTACCTAGATTTCCAAACAATAGCTTTTTCTCAACACCAACTGCAGCAAGGAAAAATGTCAAAAATTTTTGTTTTTCTTCATCCGCTTTGCTATCCTCTTTCAGAGTGTGGTAAATTCTTACACTCGGAAGAGTGCTGCCATTGAAAAATAGTAGTCTTAATGCGTTCTCAATACGAAATAAATCTCGTGTGAGCTCGCTAGTAGAAGTAATTTCTAAAAGCATAATTTTTCACATTCGTCATCTAGTCGCCAAGCTTATAACACGTCCCTTATATTCTCATCAATCATTTTTCTGCGGCTCCTGTCTGTTTTTTCAATATTACTTGGCTCAACTTTTTTGTGTGGCCTTAATATTCCCTTTTCCAATCTTCCTTCCTAGTGATCTTGTTTTCTGACAGTCTTTGACTTTTTTCTTTTAAATTAAATAGCAGGAATTTGGTGAGTGTCTTTATATAAGTAGTTTTAATTTTTTTTTTACCGTAATCAGTTTAAATCAGGGTTCGGGAAAAGTTTTTTTTATATCGCTTAATTCATATCCCTCACCAAAGATAACAATTTTTCGATCCTCACTGATAAATATCTTTTTTCATCTACGTTCGAAAAAATAAATATCCCTCACGTTCAAAATAATTTTCATCTTCAATAATAAATATTACTCGGGATGAAAAAATTCTCATCTTCTCAACGTTTCGATCGAAGAAGATCAAAAAACTTCGTTTGTTGGCAAATAACGAACGCGAGGGATGAAAAAACTTCGGTTATTGGCCAATAGCGATCACAAGAGATGAAAAAAGACTTCGGTTCGCGTACAAAACGATTGCTGGTGATCGAAAAAACTTTGCGCAGGCAAAATTTTGATCTTTTAGCGGACAATTCGTACGCCGCGGCGCGACGGCGGTTTTTGTTCGTTTACATCGTTGCTGATGCCACTGAATAGCTGGAAAGGAGAGTTTTTCTGTGTGTTTTATATGAAGTTGTTTTTGCTGCGTTTTGTAAAGGATGAATAAGAGTATGTTAACTTGAAAAGCGTTGAAAGAAGTAATAACTTCTCTAGGGAATACTTATTTATTAGATTTTAATTTTCATTATCTTTAAAGTTTTTGATATTATAAAATTCTGCATCCAATATATTTTAATTATAAAATTTTACTAGCAATTATTGGAAGTTATTAGCTAAGCATTTATTGAAAGCATAAGTAGAACCTCAGAAAGATGAGCGAATAAAAAACTTGGCAAGTTCATATTTTCGAAATGTTCATCTTTTTGAGTAGTAAAATGTTGGGTTGGTAACGAAATCCCGAAAGACAAAATCCCGAGCGACAAAATCCCGAACGACAAAATCCCGAAATGACAAAATCCCGAAACGACAAAATCCCGAAATAACAAAATCCCGAAATTACAAAACTAGTTTTTCGGTATTCTCCATCTTCTTGAACATTTTAAAACCACTAGCAAACAATTCCAAGAAAATAATAAAAAATTACTCTTATTTTACTTCTCTAAAATTATTATTAAAAAATTAAAAAAAACATTATTAAAAAAATTTTAGCAGAGCCCCCTCGATAATGTGAGATTTTTTGCATACAGGTTTTTTCGCGCATTGGCAGCCTTCGGCTGCGGCAGGGATCATAATCCTCAATCAGCAGAATCCTCACGGTCATGTGAAGTTTTTTGCATACAGGTTTTTTCGCGTATTGGCGGCCTTCGGCCGCGGCAGGGATCATAACCCTCAATCAGCAAAATCCTCACGGTCATGTGAAGTTTTTTGCATTCAGGTTTTTTCGCGTATAGGCGGCCTTCGGCCGCGGCAGGGATCATAACCCTCAATCAGCAGAATCCTAACGGTCATGTGAAGTTTTTTGCATACAAGTTTTTCTGCGTATTGGAGGCCTTCGGCCGCGGCAGGGATCATAACCCTCAATCAGCAGAATCCTCACGGTCATGTGAAGTTTTTTTGCATATTGTAGATTATAACCTTCAGACAACAAAATTCTCTCGATATTACAACTTTGCTTTTCTGCCATTGTAAAAAAAGGCAAGTAGGCGCGTACTACGCTTCGGAAAAAATTGTGACTTAAATGTCATTTTTTCATTAATTTCAAATTTTATTTCGTGATTTTCGGGATTTCTCATTTCGGTATTAAAATTTTTCGGGATTTTGTCGCATCGGGATTTTGTCGTTTCGGGATTTTGACTGTCTCCCAAAATGTTACTTCAAGATTTTCATATATTGCACATATGTACAAACATATATACATATATACATATGTATGTATATATATATATATATGTATATATATAGTATGAAGAAAAAACAATTCAGGGAAACAAGATTTCAATTAATTAAAGAAATATAAATATGTATACATATACATAGTTTACATATGTAATATACACCAAATTTATTCAGTTTTTTTTTTTAAAGAAATTATGAGTGTCTGTTAAAACTTCACACTTTTGCTTCAAACTTAAAAATGTTACACGCCCATTGGTGGCATATTTCTATATAAAATCCACTTAAACTCGAACAATCAAATATAAACTGTTCCACTCTTGTTAAAACCCTGAATGAAACTCAAATTATTTTGTTGCAAACGAGTTTTCATTAACACACATACAATACACATTATGGTAAAAAGTATCGGTAAAGTACCGTTTTCAAATTGAATGTTTATGTATATTCAGAATATAGCGTTCATGTTTTTGAGTACCAAAAATTCTGCCCGTTCATGTTTTAGAGTACTGCACTGAGTAACCAAAATAGAGTACTGTCTCCAAACCAAAATTGACAAGGGATAACGGAAATTCGTTCCAACACTCATTATTATCCAACCCTGTCGGAAAGCTAAACGAATATCAAGAAGCCCTTTATACCGTTTGGCCAGTGCTTTAATTGTTTCAGGTTCAACCACCTAGCTGCCAATTGTAAGCAAAAAGGTGCTGTCTGCAGGACATGCTTTGCCATGCATGATGTCCAGGCAAGTTGTGAAATTCTTAGATGCTCAAATTGTAAAGGCCCCTATCCTCCTACGAATAGGACCTGCCCTGCAAGGGAGAAAGCGCTATTACTTAAAAAAGTAAAGACTTTGGAAAATTTGTCTTACAATGATGCAAAGGACCGTTATCGGGATGCACTGTCCAATAGATTTGAAATTCTTAATGATGCAGAATATGATGGTTCCTTTCCGGAGTTGACGAGTAAGTCTAGAAAGTCTTCATCTAAAAATGCTTTGGCACAGAATGGCTGGAACTCTTCAATACAGAACCTCCTTTCTCCCTCAGTCTCAGCAGAACATTTCAACAGAGTTTTCTACTTTTTCCTCAGCTCTTGATCAATCCCTTGGTGACCTTCAGGCGGAGAGTGTTTTAAACAATTTAAATTTCGCTATTACAAAAGCTTTAACGAGAAATTTACTTGCTAATCTTGAAAGTACTGAAATTAGATTGCTCCAAAATTTGCAAGGCAAATTAAACCGAGTCAACACTTATGCTGATTGTGAGTCTATAAATATGTAAGTCCAATCATGTTTGTGAATAATTTTTCACGATATATCCTTTCTCACCACCTCATTGCATGATTAAGCTATTACGGTACAACATCCAGGGCTTTAAGTCTAATAGGTCATATCTTGAATATATGCTTAATTCACACAATTTACACTTTGCAATTCTTTCTGAGATATTTAATGTGGAAAACCTACACTCAGAAAAAAAATACTATTAAATCAATAGTTTTTTTAATAGTATTTACTATTGTTTTTTGTGAATGTGCTTAGCAACATTGAAAGTATAGTTTTTGAACTATTGTATTGTATTGTATTGTATTGTACTGGTTTTGTACCATTAAGTTAATAGTATCTCATTTTAAAATAAAAGTA
Organism: Conops quadrifasciatus; assembly: GCA_949752815.1. Lineage (NCBI taxonomy): Eukaryota > Metazoa > Arthropoda > Insecta > Diptera > Conopidae > Conops > Conops quadrifasciatus. The sequence goes on from OX457079.1 coordinate 20,465,946, forward strand.
TGTCACATAATAGCTCTCAAAATGCCTAACGTATGTTATATGTAAGAAAAATTTCATACACAAAATGTAGAGGGCATCGGCAGGAGTAGGGTTGGCAATCCTGCGCTATATTTTCAATCCCGGGATTTCGGGATTGCATTTACCTAGTCCCGGGATCCCGGGACTAATACCGGGATTTTAAAATATTTGTTCTCGAAAGATATTAACATATTATTTTAACAGAATTAATAACATGACATGTTCAAAAATAGGTTTATAAATAGACTTATACATATGTATATAGGCTTATATATAGGCTACAACAACAAGGTGATGCACGTGTCACAACAGGGAAATAGTCCCCAAAAGTAAACACTTCATGAAGCTAAACAATTCCTATATCGAAATAGTTCTAACATAAGAGCTAAATAGTTCCTCGGAACGAAATAGTTCCTGGAGATGTTAGCTATTTGCATATCAGAGAAATGAATGTAAACATGTTAGAGTTACAAATTCTTGGAACTCTAACAATAAGTTAGCCTTTTTGCAACATCTACAAAATCAAATTATCACACCAGCAGCCTTTCCCAATCTTTCAGAGCGCTTTCAAGGACACAGCAACCCTTTTAAGATAGATGAGCTATTAAATGTTCTAAAAAAGAAAACCAAAGCGTCTGTGGGTGGCTTCGATTATATTACATATTAAATGCTGAATGGTTTATCTATAGATTCTTTAAAAACCCTTTTAAACATCTTTAATGATTGTTGGTCTCTAATTTCGATACCTAATGACTGGCGCATAATTAAAATTTCACCTATACCCAAACCTGGCAAAAATTTGATGGACTTCAAGAACTTTAGGCCCATTGCCGTAATTTCTGTCCTTATGAAAACCATCAATCTTATGGTTAAGGGCCGTCTATATAATTTTATAGAGCAAAACAAATTACTCTTGTCTGGAACCTTTGCTTATAGGAAATCCTACTTAGCGAGCATGTGTATCAATGAATTAACCCACCTGATTGCGAGGGCAAAGCAACTAAAGAAAAAGTCCATAATTGCTGTCTTAGATATCTCTCAAGCCTACGATTGTGTTGATCTGGGCGTTCTTGCTCATACTCTTTTCGATTTATCGATACCCTCTCAAATTGTGCATTAGATTATAAACTTTCTAAAACTGCGGTTTTTGGTTATAGAGAGAGATAACGTTCAGGTTACAAATGGTATTCCTCAAGGAAGCTGTCTAAGTCCACTACTCTTTAATATTTATACCAAAATGCTTCACAAACTTCAGGATGCTCTCACTGATATTTTTCAATTTGGTGATGATTTTGTTATTGTTTCTTCTGGCCCCTGTTTTATCACTGCCCTTAATAATCTAGAATCCAAACTCCGTCAATTTCTCATTTTATGCTTAAACCTGCTATTACTATTGAATCTTTTAGTCTACCGATGCTGAACTCAGTCAAATTTCTTGGCAGAGTTATCACTAACAGCTTGACGGTCAAAGAACATTTAAATAGAGCTATTAAGGATTCCACCTTCTCTGTAAATGCTCTAAAAATGGTTATGTCTTTTAAGGCGGGTCTTCATCCGAGTTTTGCCCTTTTAATTTTCAAAGCTTTAATTGCCTCCAAAATTAAAGACAACTATCAATCTTAAAATAAAAATCGTAGAAGACTACGAAGCGGGCAAAACTATTAAGGAGAGATCGTGTGACCTTAAGCTGGCAAATTCGACAATTATAACAATTTTCAATGTTAAAAGTAAAAATTAAATCCATCGGCGTGATGTACAGCGTTGTTTGTTTATTTGTGTTTTTTTGCTATGTCCCACTCCAAAGGCAGGACTGGTTGGCCGATCCAGAAGATCAAAACGCCATCCAAATAGCTGGTTAATCGTAATCCAAGTTCTCAGAAATATTCAGCAACGGCTAGTGAAATCCGCATTCCCATAAATCCGATTACCTTGACTAGGAAATTAAAAAATTTAAATGTTTCGGGAATTTTGGAAATTGCTAAGATTGGTCTGAACAGGTGTAAATTATCTTTCAAAAATGCTTTGCTCGCGAATAATTTTGTCATAGAGCCAAGATTATCAGCCATTTTGTTTCTAAAACGGGAATAATTTTTGATATAGCAGTTGACATTTCTACTGATGCTAATTTTCAATATTTCATCTGATACAAAAATCTTAAAAATTCAAAGAGTTGAAAGAAAAGACCGACAAGGGACTCACAATCCCTAATGAAGTAATTTTTATGAGTATATCAAACTTAAGGTTAAGCCCTTTATACCGATGAGTGTTGGAACGAATTTCCGTCATCCCTTGTCAATTTTGGTTTGGAGACAAACCGGTTCCGGCGATGTGCCATCTTCAGTGTCTTTTTTCGTTCTCTCAATTTTGGTTTGGAGACAAACCGGTTTGATTTGTCGGTTTGGTTTGCCTCCAAACCAATGTTGACAAAGCTTTAATTGCCTCCAAAATTCAAGAAAACTATCAATCTTAAAATAAAAATCGTAGAAGACTACGAAGCGGGCAAAACTATTAAGGAGAGATCGTGTGACCTTAAGCTGGCAAATTCGACAATTATAACAATTTTCAATGTTAAAAGTAAAAATTAAATCCATCGGCGTGATGTACAGCGTTGTTTGTTTATTTGTGTTTTTTTGCTATGTCCCACTCCAAAGGCAGGACTGGTTGGCCGATCCAGGAGATCAAAACGCCATCCAAATAGCTGGTTAATCGTAATCCAAGTTTTCAGAAATATTCAGCAACGGCTTGATTGAAGTTCCATGAACAGTATATTAGTAGCACGTATGTGGTTTTACATAGGAAGGAAGAAGGGATTGAAAGAAGGACACATGACAAAACTCAAGAACAAACACCAAGAACAACAATTATAAATCAATATTTGCAGCTTTGATAAATTCAGTGAGAGAATGATAAGTTTTGAGATCCTTTGAATTTAAAAGGTCAATCAAATTAGAAAAGATATTAAAGAAAGAAAATTGTGATCTAAAACAACTGAAAGCAGAACATTAAAAAATTAAATGATTTGCATTTTCAACAAGATTGCACAAAGGTCCGTCGACACAATTTCCATTTTGAAAAGACATTTTTTAGTGTAGTGACCAGAAAGTAGTCTATTAAATAATTTAATGTTATGGGAACTAAATTTATTGTTTTTCCACCAATTGTGCGTTGGCAGGGTGAAAAAAATGCGGACAGATAGCCTTTTGATTGGGAAAAAAGCCGAAAGCTTCCTGCCCATTCTAGCTTAATAGAATTAAGAATAGACCGATAATCTGGAGAAATGGTTCCAACAAATAGAATAAAGGTTAATTTCAAGGGACTCATAATCCCAAATGAAGTAATTGTTTACGATTATATCAAACTTAAGGTTAAGCCCTTTATACTGTTTGGCCAGTGTTTCAATTGTTTCAGGTTCAATCACCTAGCTGCCAATTGTAAGCAAAAAGCAGCCAATTGTCTGCAGGGCATGCTTTGCCATGCATGACCAGGCAAGTTGTGAAACTGTTAGATGCTCAAATTGTAAAGGCCCCCACCCTTTCACGGATAGGACCTGCCCTACAAGTGAGTAAGCGATACAATTGAAAAAAAGTAATGACTTGGAAAACCAAAGCGTCTGTGGGTGGCTTTGATTGTATTACCTATCAAATGCTGAATGGCTTATCTATAGATTCTCTAAATACCCTCTAAAACATCTTTAATGGTTGTTGGTATCAAATTTTGATACCTGATGATTGGCGCATAAATCTGCAAAAATAAATCGGCAAAAATCTGATGGACTTCAGGAACTTCAGGCCCATTGCCTCAAATTCCGTCCTTATGAAAACCATCAATCTTATTGTTAATGGCCGCCTATATAATTTTATTGAGCAAAACAGATTACTCCCTTCTAGAACCTTTGCTTACAGAAAATACTATTCAGCGAACATGTGTATCAATGAATTAACCCACCTACTATTTGCTAGGGCTAAGCAACTGAAGAAAAAGTCCATAATTGCTGTCTTAGATATCTCTCAAGCCTACGATTGAGTTTATCTGGGCATTCTTGCTAGTACTTTATTCGATTTATCGATACACTTTGAAATTGTGCACTGTATTATAAACTTTTTAAAACTGAGTTTTTTGGTCATAGGGAGAGATAAGGTTCAGATTACAAATGGTATTCTTTAAGAAAGCTGTCTAAGTTCAGTACTTTTTAATATTTACACCATAATTCTTCAGGACGCACTTATTGACATTTTTCAATTTGCTGATGATTTTGTCATTGTTTCGTCTGACCCCTGTTTTATAACTGCCCTTAAGAATCTAGAATCCAAACTCCGTCAATTTCTCAAATTATGCTCCTCCCTGAGACAATTATCTATGCTCTAGCTAATCTTCTTCCTCCTGAGGAAAGATCCCTATTTCTTGAGTATCCTTCTGACAAAATTTGTATTATTACTAGACTAAATAATATTATGAAAACCTCCTCTCATTTGGGGGTTAAACAGAGCTTCCTTTATATTCGAGAATCTTACTCTAAAAGAAATTTTAAAATCTGGACTACAGATGCTTCAATTACTCAGAATACTACTGCAGTTGCTGTGTGCAACATTTCTTTATAGAGTTGTGTAGTTCGTGAACGACCTAGTTTATTTTAAATAATCCCCACCGTGAGCTATGAGACCCAGTTCGTTCTTTCTAGTTCAGTATTTAATTTAGTTCACTAGTCTTTTTCGTTCTCACTTTCATATATTAATAGTTCGATAGTTCTTTACACTGACCGAATTTTCTATTGAAAAGTTTACTTTGAAAAATTCACCGAAAAGACGACATAAAGCAGCTTTTTGTCCATACAAATACTATCAAACGAAAATCAGCTTTTCGGCGTCTTTTCAACGAAAAGTTAACAAAAAAACGTTTCGTTTTCGTTAAAAGTTCAACGAAACGAAAACAATTTATATTCGGCGTTCATATTTTATATTAATTTAAAAAATTTGATGAAAAAATCCTTTTACTTGTAAATTGGAATAAATTTTCAAGCGTCTAAAACATATGCTTTTAGTTTACATTTTCTATACAAAAGCAACGAGTAAAAGCAGCCAAAAGCAGCTCTCGTTTTTCTGTAAAAGGTGGCCATTTTTTTTTGAGAGTGAGTAAAAACACTGTGAGACATTTAATTTTATTTCAATCTACTTTATATTGACCTTACTTTACTTCTTAATAAATTTAGTATATAAGAAATGTTGTTTTAAATCAAATATCAATTGTGTATAAAAATATTGTGAAGACAGTTTAATTGATGTAGTTAAACAATACGGAAACTGCCTTCTTAGAAATCAGTGAGTTAACTATATCGTCATATTTAATATGTGCATATGTATTAAATACACACATTATAAAAAATTTAAGAGTGTTCATCTCCAGTCCCTCGGCAATTTGCCCAACTGAAACATCCTCGAGAGGAAAATAATTTTATCACTGAAGAGGTAAGCGCTGCATTTTAGAAAACAATTAATATAAGCAACTTGATGCAATTAGGCAATGATATTATATCTGTAAATATATCCGTATGTAAAATTTATAGTTGCTAGAGGAACATTTACGTAACAACAAATGCAACTATATTCTTGGATAATACGCTGAAAAAAAAAACCTTAAGTGATGTTTCTCGTCGCAAAATGGTTAATCAAACTGCAGCGCTCTTGAGGTCACGTTGCTCCAACTATCCGTCCAGAGAAGATAAACTGTGTGCATCTCGAGCCATCGTAAAACTTTTTCCGGCATTTGGAACGGAAAATGGAGATCCAAACATTTTCTACGACGAACTTACAAACACTGGGTTTTTATCTGCTGGTCTTAAAAATTTAAATTATAAAACACGAAAAATTAATATTACTCTACGGGAAAACGCAACGAACAATGAAAGCGGCGAGATCCACGAAGTTTTAGGCGATGCAGATAAGGACTTCTTCAAAAATTGTGTTTTACCTCTACAACGAAGAGAGCTTGAAGAAAGACTGAAGTAAAACCGGTCAATATACAAGAACTCTTTCCCTTTTTCTTTGTTAATCCCCGATTGGTAAGCAATTAATTGGTAGTATACTCGTTTACTTTTTACAGATACCTTTTATGTATGGTATTTGAAACGTTTTCCCATTTATACATTGTTTGCGATAGATTGTTTATCTATTAGATAGATTGCTTGCGATTTCGAATTCCGTTTCCCCGGACAGGGCAATAATTTTTTCTTGGAATGGCCTAAGTTTGTTAACGCTGTAAGGGATACTTATGCAGACTGCGGGTGTTCTTCCGAACTCACAACGATAATTAAAGTTTGGAACAATGAAATTCAACCATTTTTATACCTGTTAAATTGATACCACCAACTTCGTCCGGACGATACAGTAAAAATGAAAAGAGACCCAACTTTAACAGTTGTATAAAGTATCTGTTAAAATTTGAAATTGTAGGTACAAATCTAAATACAAGATCTAATTTACGGCACCAAAAGAAGAGTTCGATCTGGAGAGCTCTGGGGACAGTCCGTTCATAATTGCCGCAGGTCCAAACAAACTCGCAATTAGTCAGTTTATGATTGTCATTGATAAGAAAGTTGTGCCACTACCATCAAAGTTTGGCATGAGTAAGGCTTTTGATGTATTTTTTAAGAGTTTCTATGTGTGGCACTTACTGGCTTTTTTGCAATTTTTTCAAAATATGTGTTTAAACTAGACAACGCAATAGTATCAGCTAGACCTAAAGAATTTTTTTTTGAAATTATCAGCTAAAATTAAAAATTAATGTTTCACTGTTTACTGTTAATGCTTCACTTGTATACTTGTCTGTTTCAAGGTATAGAATTAAACAAACATGTGATAAAAAGTGATAAACAAGTGATAAAAAATTATCACTTTTAAGAGAAACTCAAGACGTAGACGTAGAGTTAAAATGTGTAGCATTTTAGTGGTTTAAGGCATCATTCATTCAGTATTGTGTGCGACTACTAATCAAATGGAAAGTAATGATGTGTCTTCAATACATTATATAATTAAAATTCAGTTCATAATTCATTATATCCACAAATATCAAATAAATCAAATTCGACAAACCCCGAACGATTACAACTTGTGGAGGGAGACAGTCAAAATCCCGAATTACAAAATCCCGAAACGACAAAATCCCGAAAAATTTTAAAATCCCGAAACGACAAAATCCCGATGCGACAAAATCCCGAAACGACAAAATCCCGAAAAATTTTTAATACCGAAATGAGAAATCCCGAAAATCACGAAATAAAATTTTAATTAATGAAGAAATGACATTTAAGTCAAAATTTTTTCCGAAGCGAAGTACGCGCCTACTTGCCTTTCTTTACAATGGCAGAAAAGCAAAGTTGTAATATCGAGAGAATTTTGTTGTCTGAAGGTTATAATCTACAATATGCAAAAAACTTCACATGACCGTGAGGATTCTACTGATTGAGGGTTATGATCCCTGCCGCGGCCGAAGGCCGCCAATACGCGGAAAAACCTGTATGCAAAAACTTCACATGACCGTGAGGATTCTGCTGATTGAGGGTTATGATCCCTGCCGCGGCCGAAGGCCGCTAATACGCGAAAAAACCTGAATGCAAAAAACTTCACATGACCGTGAGGATTCTGCTGATTGACGGTTATGATCCCTGCCGCGGCCGAAGGCCGCCAATACGCGAAAAAACTTGTATGCAAAAAACTTCACATGACCGTGAGGATTCTGCTGATTGAGGGTTATGATCCCTGCCGCAGCCGAAGGCTGCAAATACGCGGAAAAACCTGTCTGCAAAAAACCTCACATCACCTCACCTCAGAGCCTCCGAGAGGGCTCTGCTAAAATTTTTTTAATAATGTTTTTTTTTATTTTTTAATAATAATTTTAAAGAAGTAAAATAAGAGTAATTTTTTATTACTTTCTTGGAATTGTTTGCTAGTGGTTTTAAAATGTTCAAGAAGATGGAGAATACCGAAAAACTAGTTTTGTAATTTCGGGATTTTGTTATTTCGGGATTTTGTCGTTTCGGGATTTTGTCATTTCGGGATTTTGTCGTTCGGGATTTTGTCGTTCGGGATTTTGTCGTTCGGGATTTTGTCTTTCGGGATTTCGTTACCAACCCCTTGTGGAAGCTGAAAAAAATTTTTTTTTGTGATTGAATAATGTGTCTAGGAATAGCGCAGAGTCACGCATATGTGGTATTTACATAAATCTGCAAGTAATCTCATTAGCGCTTTATTCTCAGACTTAAAAGCATACATTTGCAATACCGTAAAGGACCCAACAGATTCGATATTTGATGCCCAGGAAAATTATTTGGCATAATTTTTTGGCAATAATAACAAATAAATTTAATAACATAAGTTCTCCTTAAAAAGAAAAAAATATAACACCTAACTATTTTTACGTCGAGCCCATACCAAAGCGAATTACGGAAAGGTGGGAAAATAGGTATGACACCGACAAAAATCAGTCCATATGCGTTATTAAACAATGTAATTTTCAATACGTTCCTATTTTACAAACAATTAACTACCTACTTATTTCAAAATAATTCATTTAAACAAATTTATTTTCAGAAAGTTAATGTTTGCTCTGGTATAACTTAGCAAACATTAGATAAACTTAGTGACTATTGTTGTGGTGAAAATTTTAAAAAGACAGGTTTTTCAAAGGAAAATTTAGAATTAGATTTAAGCTTTTTTTGATGAATTCGAAGTTGTTAATCCTCTAGAAAATAAGACATCAATTCATAAAGTAGGCGCAATATACTTTACGATTAGAAACTTACCGCCAGAATAAAACTCTCACCTACAAATATACATTTAGTTTCATTGTTTTTTGTTTCGGACTCAGTTATGTCCCAAGGAAATGTTTCGAAAATTATTACTGAATGTTTTGGAAAATCAGCAATATTATTATTTATATATTAATTATTTATTAATATATAATATTCCAGTCCGTGCTTTAAAACTGTGGTGCCTTTACCCAACCGACAGTAGTTTTTACTGGTTTCTATTTTTTCTTTTCCATCAAACTCCAGAGGAATGAAAGAAACGAAAAAATTCTCCCTCTTTCTCTCCGCTCAAACTCCAAAGGAACGAAAGAAACGTTCCAAAAAGTGGGCCGATGTGGGCCTGTCTTTTAAACATGGACACAATTTGTAAATGCGTTAATCACAGACTTTCCAAGCTTTGGTAATGTGCGCGGTGAGATCACAAAACGTAAGCGCAAGGTAAACGAGTCACTGCGTGGGTATAATTACGCTATGCCTAACGTTGGACGCCGAGGTGAGTTGGACGAACTCTCAATTAGTTCATACATTATTCGTAGCCTTAACGATTCCAATCTTTCTCGAACGCTTCCTGCAATGAATATACGTACTTGCAACGACTTGATACGATCGTTGGAGAACTTAACAACTTTACCACGAAACATGCCTGGGGTAAGATCAACGTCTGAAGATCAACAACGAATGGGAGGCACTGAACGGAAGGGTATTAAATGCTTCAATTGCAATGAGTTTGGACACATATCTGCAAAATGTTTAAAGCCTCAACGCAAAATACGCTGTATCAAATATTCTAAGTTAGGCCATGACGCGAAAAATTGTCAGACGCCTGCTAAGTCGAATGTAACCAAGATTGAACAGGGACCGTCAGAGTGACAACACCTCTGATAGTAATGAAAGCAATAGTAATGAATAGTAATGAAAGCAATAAAATTAGGACAGCAGGTGGTGTCTGCATTTCCAGATACTGGCAGTGATCTATACCTTATTCAAGATTTTTTATTTTCTTGCCAGTGGAGGATCTTGGTTAAGGACATCAAGATAAGTGACCAAGTTTTTTTTTGACGACTGAAAAAACGCGTGAGTTAAGTTGAACGATAGATACAGAAAACGAACAAAATAGCGAAAACGCAAGCCTATCTTCGTTTCCCTTTTGTGCTTTTCGTAATTTCCCACTGCTTTAAAAGCTTATTTGACAAAAAAAGTGAAAAAATGAAAAGGGCTAGTGAATTTGAAATTATTGCATAAATATCAATTATTTATTAATTATTTATAAAATTCGTGAAATTGCTTCCTCAACTATTAGTTTAATAATTTGATTCGAATTCGACCACACAATATTGGAGGCATTGAAAGTAGGCCTCAGCAGGGATTCTGCTAATTGGAGCAGCATTTCCGACAGATGGGAGAGCTCCTTTATGCCCCCGCTTTTTAGCAATGAATATTGATAAACAGTTATCAATTACTCAAAAATACAAACTGTGCAACAATTGCTTCGCCAATTCTCACCAACTCAAAGAATGCAAAAGTCACTATAATTGTGCAACGTGTAACAAACGTCACAATTCGCTTTTGCATCGCGAGATGGCCTCGGCCCCCAATTCGACACCCCGTTCGAATTAAATCTCACAAACCTCGCGCCCTCTCACATCTCCAGTGCGTTGTGAAACGACTTCAAACGCCAATTCAACGCACGAACCGCCCACTACTTCTGCACGTGCAAAGTTAGAAAACTCAACAGCTCACTCTCACATCGCTAATATACATTCCACTCTCTCTCCTCCTTTGACAAAGATGGTGAATAACTCCACCACCTCCAAAAAGGAAGTGCTACTTGCTACAGCTATGATACATATCTTTCATGGTGGTGAGCCATACGTAGCTCGTGCACTTATCGATCCTGGTTCTGAAGCCACTCTTCTATGGAAAACTTCAGAAACGACTCAAACTCCCCTCTCGAGCTGCGCAAGCTACCGTGGCTGGTATCAATCAAATCGTTACAGCCATGGTAAGTAAAGTTTGCAAGTTTGCTATTGGTTCACCTCGCAACCCACGAGTAAACATAGAGGGCGAAGCTCTTGTGCTGCCTAAACTCACCGGCAATCTTCCAGTCTGCTCTATAGCTTGCTCCTCTCTCTTCCCAAACTCCCATACGCTGATGTCAATTTCCGCACGAGTCGACCAATTGATATCTTGATCAGAGCAGATCTCTATCCCTTAATTCTGCTGGATGGAATCCAAAAGAATATTGTTGGCTCGCTTCTAGCGCAAGAAACTATTTTCGGTTGGATTTTGACCGGTCCGCTGCTTAGCAGCCCCTCAACCACTAAACCCACAACGCGTCTGGCATTGTTTAATGAAATCGCTATTGATCGCCAAATTTCTCGTTTCTGGGAACTTGAAGAAGTTCCGAAGAAAAAACTTCTCAGTCCATCCGAAAAGTGTTGTGCGGAAATTTACTCTAAAACCACGAAACGAGAGGTAGATGGACGTTATATCGTGTCCCTTCTTTTCAAGGAAGATTTCCCTCAGTGCTCTACGATAGGATTCTCACGAGAAATAGCGATCAAGCAATTCCTTCGGAATGAAGCGAAATTGTTTACGTCGACGTTCGAAACAAGCGAAGACGGCCGGTTTTAAAGAGCAGTATGACTCTGTGATACGAGAATACTCTGAGCTCGGTCATATGACTGAAACCACTCCTCCTGTGTTCAGTCCAGCCTCGAGAGCTGATAACTATTATCTCCCTTATCACGCTGTGCTCAAACCGGAAAGTACCACAACCAAAGTCCGCGTTGTATTTAACGCTTCATGCCCCACAAGTAATGGAGTTAGTCTGAATGACGTTCTATACCCTGGTTCTGCACTGCAAGCTGATCTTAACTTGCTTCTCTTGAAATGGCGTTAGCAATTCGTACACTTCATCAATTAGCGGAAGATGTGCATGAAGAGTTCCCTCTCGCCTCGCACGTTCTGAAGAATCTGATGTACATATGTTGATGATGCGCTTGCTGGCGCTCACGACATCGAAACCACTCTCGAAACGCGATGTCAGTTGACGTCAGCCTTAAGATCAGCTGGTTTTTCGCTCCGAAAATGGACTGCTAACCACTCTAGCATCCTCAATGGAATACCGCCCGAAGATCTCTTGAATAAAGAGTTTCTTGAATTTGTGGACACTAGCACTGCCAAAACCCTTGGCATTCGATGGAACACCAAATCAGATTTCTTTTACATTAAAGCGAGACTCTTTGCTATCCAAGCCAGTTACACGAAAAGGGAAATTCTCTAAATAATAGCCAAGATCTTCGATACAGCTGGTTGGTTAGCTCCGGTGGTCATAATCGCGAAAGCCATTATGCAAACGCATCTGGTTGTACGCCACAGGTTGGGATGAACCGGTAAACGCTGACATTACTGACATGACTACACGCGTGGTTAGCATTCGTCAAGAGCTATCATCAAATCAATCAAATCCGAGTCCCTCGATGGGTCCATTTCACCCCGGTCCATTTCCACCGTCGAAATTCATGCGTTCTGCGACGCGTCCGAAAAGGCATACATACGTCTGTGCCGTGTATGCTCGAATTGTCACTCAAAGTGAAGTTCAGTTTCGCTCCTTTACGCGAAGACAAAGGTTAAAACCATCTCCATCCCGCGACTTGAGTTATGCGGTGCAGCTTTACTGGCTGATATGATTGGTGCATTGACGCCCCACTTAGATTTCCATCGGTTTGAACTCTTTTGCTGGACCGACTCTACGATCGTTCTGGCATGGTTGAAACGACCACCGTGTAAATGGACCGAAGCAGATCTTGAGGCCAAACCAGTAAGGTCTCACTTTTCATATTTCTCTCGATATGAAGATCTGTTAGAAAGGTTCTCTTCGCTACCGAGAGCTCGAGCTTCGAACTCGTTCTTAACATCGTTCTGCATTTAATAGAACTTCTCATAGTGTCGAAGCCGATGAGATACACTTTGTCAAAACTCGTCTCATGACACTGGCGCAAAAGGTTCATTTTCCAAATGAATATCACTGTCTTCAGCAGAAAGCGGCTCTGAGCTCAAAAAGCTCAATTCTCTCTCTGAATCCCCTTTTGTCTGAAGATGGAATTTTGCGTGTCGGTAGACGCCTAGCCTCGTGCCCGTCATTAACCTTTGACGAAAGACATCCCATCATTCCCCCGTATAACGCGCAGTTCACAAAACTGTTAGTTCGCTTTATCCATTAAATTTCTCTGCATGGCGGCAATCAATTGATGCTTCGATTGATTCGCATGCAATTCTGGAGCCCTAAAGAGAAAAATCTTATTAAAACTACCATTCATGTAAACCATGTGTCATTTACAAAAACAGGCAGAAAACTCAACTCATGGCAGCTCTGCCACCTGAGCGAACCACTATCTCTCGTCCGTTCGCAGCCACTGGCCTTGATTTCGCTGGGCCCTTCGACATAAAGAACTACACAGGGCGAGCATGTCTAATCACAAAAGGATATGTCTGTGTCTTTGTGTTTTTGCAACGAAGGCAATCCACCTCGAGGCTGTTAGCGATCTCACAACCGTCTTTCTCGCGGCATTCTCTCGCTTTAGGCCCGACGAGGTTGCCCAAGGGATTTGTATTCCGATAACGTTACGAATTTTGTGGGCGCCTCTAAGACGCTAAAAAAACGATATGAAATCGTTCGCAAAGTCGAGAACTTCTCATCTCGCATTTTGATCACCAACAAATCAAATGGCATTTTCTTCCCGCCGGCGCTCCTCATATGGGCGGCCTGAGGGAAGCTGGTGTCAAAAGCTTTAAAAGTCATCTCAGAAAACAAGTTGATCAAATGCGACTCACTTTTGAAGAATTCTCGACCATTCTCAACAAAATCGAGGCTTGTATCAACTCTCGACCCCTTCATAGGATGTCTGATGATCCTATGGATTTCATAAATGTCCAGGGGTGAGACATTTCCTAGTTGGTAGTCCACTCTTGGCTCCGGCTGAGCCCGAAATTCTCGATGTCAAAGTCGATGATTTGGTAGTCATTCGCGACGACAATCTCCCTGCCAATACTTGGCGTCTCGGTCGCATCTCTCGCGTTTATACGGGCGCTGATAATCGTGTACGCGTTGCCGACGTCCGAACCGAACGAGGAAGCATTACCCGGCCAATCTCCAAATTGGTCATGCTTCCTTCCTCTATGTAATTTTCTACTAACCCTCTCATTTCAGATATTTCCAATTCATCGCGGAGCAATTCCCCCATCAGCGACATTGAGTCCTTCTGCAGCTACTGAACGCAGCTGCTAAGATCCTCGGACCGCACGGACTGTCGTCTAAAGGAGATGGTAATGGACGTCTCGATCACAATTCCCACCATTGAAACGGCCCCCGTGATCACCTACCCCCGTCCGGAGTTCCAACCGGACGAAATAATGGTGACACCCCGCTCAGCAACCCCATTAATCCTTGAGTCCGATCCCACACCATCCACCTCCCGTCCCACACCCAACGAGAAAATGGCAGTGGAAATACCCTCCACGTCATCAGGCACTAAGGTCATCGTCACGATGCATGGTGCCACATCACCTCGTCAGCCCGCTTTTTTGGGCTGCGAGGATTACAGATCCCGGAGATAGTTCCCCCTACTTCTCCGCCGCGATCAGAACTCAGTGCAATGACTATATCATTGCACCCCAGCCCAACTTCCTCTCGCTCTCCAACCCCTCGGAGGGAAGACAGTACGGCTGGTCGGGCCCTCCTGGCTTGGGAGTCATTCCCTCCCGAAGCTTGTCACCCAGGTTGGCTAAACCCATCCCGAGTGTTGGCAGCGCAGACTGAGCACTCTGGCGAGGAACCCCCTGCCAAACGCCACGCACCTCAACCAACAAGCCCGAGTTCTATCGGTGACGCTCCGTCCGACCGCTATGGTTCGCTTACGCACAAAAGACGGTTTCGTCTACGAGCGTGCCGTGTTCGACTCTGGCTGCGAGGTCTCGCAAATTTCCGAAACTCTCATGCGAAAACTGCGGATCCTCCCTACGCGTCGCAGAATTGATGCGGTTGCGCTCCTAACTATCAGGACGCGTGCAGAGACTCCTGAAACGTTCGAGTTTCACTCGAAGATCTGCAGAGTCAACATCACGACTCCCGCTTTCTCCATCGACGCCAAAATTAAGTTTTTGTTTGACAACATTGTCTTGGCCGATCCCTTGGTTGGATCCTCTCGGATACGGTGAGTCCGTAAGGGAATCCCTCTTCCTCTTCGACTGCATCCACAACAACTCAAACAGCATGATCTCCTTCCCATCCGGAGGTCATGCCCCCCTACTCTCGGGTCAACTTGGTTTCCCACCCCGTGGAAGCCACTTTGGCACAACACCCGACCGTCTTTAGAGTCTCGGTTGCAGTACTGCAAGGCGGGCGGGATGTTTACGCCAGATGTGTTTACACGACACATCTGGTGATCCCTGTCCGCTCGTGGCAAAACACCTCGTTTCGCAACGAGTGGACAACAACCAAATTTACCATCTCTAATGCTCTTCTTGAGTTTTCTTTCAGTTTTTTCAACTAACACGTGCGCAACGAGTCGTTTTACGAAATCCCAGCTCTTAATTAATACCGATTTACAACGAACCATAAAAAAAACAACCACAACAGCAGCATTAACAGCAATTACAGCAGCATTAGCAGCAACAACCACTTCTTTGATTCCAGAATCGACTGTTTTTGGGTTCTACTAGCGCTTCATTTGGTCAATCAAACCCTGGACACCATACCCAATTTTCATCAAATTACTCTTGGATTACCAGTCAAACCACTATCAAGGTGAGTGCTTTTAATTTCATCCCTTCTCCGACAAATTTCACTTTTCCTTCTCCATAAATTCACAATTCGCAATTTGCGAACTCAATTAAAAATCGTTTTCAAAACAAAATAGCTACACTAGACGACGAAGTGACATTTATGCTACATGTACATCAAATATACAACGACATGACACTACTGCGAAATCATAGAGACGATATTGCACAGATAATCTTTTCAGGAAAATTAGGAATTGTACCAACTGAAATTCTAACAGAAAGAGGACTAGATTTGATTGACGATTTTGATAGCTATGTGAACATAAAAATAGCAATAACATTTCACGAAAATACCATAGTTATAATTTTTCTCATTCCATACTATGCGAAGAATATATTGTAAAAAAAAATTTTTGAACCAATACCAAATCTACAAAATAAAAGTTTAAATCTAAAATATCAGGAAGTTCTAGTAGATATGAACAACAATATTTACCAAAATAATGTTAAAGATAATATGCAGAAAAACTTTATACGAATTAAAGATAATTGTATCGAAAATATTATTAATTTTAAAGAAGCCTATTGTGAAATGAAAACATGTATCGAAGAAGAAATTAAAGAAATTCTTACGGGCATTTTGATATTTAAAAACTTCAAAAGTGAAATTATACAAGATTGTAACAATGTAAATTTAAAATTAAAAGGTACTTTTATTTTAAAATTTGAAAATTGTGAAATAAGTGCCCTAAACACAACTTATAAAAATCAAAAGATTAGAATAAATGAGCAGTTTATATTACCGAATATCATAACAAAAATTAAAGAAAATAGAACAATTGTTGATATCAAGTTAGAAGACCTTTATATAAAACAATTAAATCACGAAAATGATGCAAAAGAAATCATATTTAGAACAAAACATTTCAATGTATTAACTTTCAGTATTAATATAATTACTTTTATAATAACTTTGATTTTCATTGCAATTTTTATAAAATGTATTGAAAGGAAATTGGTGATTTCGTCGGAGCCTCAATCTAGCGGTGGAGAAGTTATGTTACACACTCCAATACAGGAACACCCAACAAAACATTTTTCCTGCTATTTCTACAGAACCGATCCAATATAAGATTGTTCTGGAAACCTAGCATCAATTTTTGTTTTTCGTTTTTCCAATAAATTATAAATTACCCAATTCGCTTTTTCTTCGTAAACACATTTCTTTTTATTTGTTAACATTTCGTCATAAAATAAATTTTTTGTCATATACTAAAATCCATTCCTTTGGCACCTTTCGTTTTGGCGTATATCAAATTACGAGGAAAAGCTATTCAAATTACAAAAAAATTTATAACATTAAACAAAACGTTTAAGCGGACTCTTCGATTCCACTTAGCGGACTCTTTTATTCTACGTCCCAATTCAAGTGAGTTGCTCTAAGTGCAACCACAGCAGTCTCGCGACCCATAGTAGCGACATCAGTAATAAAGCAACAGAACAGAAACCAATCGCGTCGCTATGTAATGACGCGTACCAATAAGAAAACAAGGGAAATTTTATTGATTCCTTTCTCACTCTCAATCCCTAAATTATACTTACCAGAAAGGGAAACAATTACATAAATAAATTTCCCGACGAAAACGAAATATCCAGAACCGAACTTTCTTCTTAAAAGAATTCAGTTCGAATAGTCTGTTGTAGACCAGAAACTAAAATCATAAGTTCATATTGTAATCTCAAAATATATCGCAACACTATTTTAAAGTTCGAACCAATGAAGGGAAAGTAAAAAAAGAAAAGAAATAATTTAATTTTATTTCTAATTAAAAAAGAAGAATCATTGGTTTATAAAGTGGAAGAAACTTAAAGATAAAGTTTATAAAGTGGAAATATTTTCTATTTCCCACATACCACTAACCAATAAACTATTTCTAGTAACCTCAACGTGTGGCCCAGGAAATGATTTGGCGTGAAATCGCATGAAGACGCCAAGAAAGTCGACTAACACTGAGTCTAAAGGTAATGACTTTTTAAACTACGAATGTCGAATCTTTCTAAACTAAACTAATCTGAAACTATATTATTACAAATCCAGCTTTTCTCGGAAAGTTCAGGGCAGAAATAATGGTTTCACAATTGTAAATATTGATAACACAAATTGTTCCTTCCTCCTCTCATTTCAGGTGATTACCAATTGCTCTTTAATAACGACACGGTCGATGCTGAAGGAAATTCTTTCTACAACGGAACACAAACACCGTCATTACAGGTATGCACTGTGGCCAACCACCAGCACTAAGACATCATAGCCACCAGCACCAAGACATCAAATAATCAATTTGAGAAATATGTTTTAAATTGTTGTTTGTAAATTGTTGTTTTTAATAATAACGTTTAAGATTTATTGAAACATATGCAATCTTGCATCTTGGAAGATTCATAACTTCACACCCATGTCCGTTATCGAACTTTGAGAAATTTTGCTAGGATGTTAAAGCTATTGCAACAAAGATAAAATGGAAGAAAGATACTAATAAGTACTGAAAATTAAGAATACTTCAACAACTAATGGCGGAATTCTGTACATTTAGTCAACATTATTCGTATCGTTAAATACGATATCCATAAATAAAATAGGATTTCATCTAAAATTTATTCATTTCTTAAAGTGTGGTGAAAAAATCGACAACATTATGAAGCAGTGTTACATTTTACGTTAACAAAAGGAAATTCCGAAAGTACGAAAAAGGTAAAGTAACTCCTTATAGCACTCGGTGTAAAGAACATTATAATTTTCTATTCTAGGAAGTAATTTGTACTCCGTGAAGCAAGAATAAACTTTTTGTTCACAGTTCAAGCATTTTTATGCACTAATATATGTATATACTAATTAAGAAAAACATTAAATTTATTTTATGTTGTAGCATACCAGCAACACTGCTTTGGTACCAGAATTCATAAAAGGTCCCCCAATAAAATCGCCAAATCCAATGGCGAGATGAATGAAAATATGAGGGCATTCCAACGCCATTTTATGTCTACCCTTTTATTTTAATTGGATAATCAATTTGTTTTTACAATGTTTTATTTTGCGTGAATTGTTCATAGAATAGGTTATAGAGTTTCTGGTATAAAATAGTGGCGGATTTGAGCATATAATTTAATTTACATTCAATTTTTTTTTATATTTTAGAGTTATAAAATATTTTTTAAAAAAAAAAAAAAACTTTTACAAAATAAAAGTTTCATGTGAACAAATTCGTTGTTTAATTATTAAACCAAAGACTTTGTGTTAGATTCGCTGGCTCAACGTATTTGGCGGCGGGTGAAGCACCTGCCGTAGCATACCAGCACAACTTCAAAACGAAAACCCCGCAAACTGTGGTATAATCGTTGAATTAAAGAAATAATTTAAATAAAAGTGAAAGTGCTACAGCAAATGATAACGAATCGGTTACCCGTAGAATAGGCAGATGGTATGTAGAAAATTAATTACTAGGAAGGCATGTGACGAAAGCCTGGATATATTCAATAAGGCAAGTGTCAATGTGCCCTTATCATCTAGAGTTTTATTAGGGACGGAAAACCAATCAATTAATATTATACAAGTCCACCTAGGACGTTATTTTCATTTCGATGTGCAAAAATCACTAAAAATATTAAATTGTTCTCTGCCTCAAGGAACTGACAATATATTAATCGATATTGGCATTGATGGGCTCCTCTGTTTAAGAGTTCAGGCCTATTCTTGAAGATTTGGCCTATTTGGAGCTAAGATTTGGAGCTATCTCTGGTTTTTACCAGAGTTTTCACATTTTTTCACACCTTTTATAGGTGCTAGATAGATAGATAAAATTAATGATTTCCTGAAACAATTTGTGGATGAAATTAAAATTTTATATAATGAGGGCTTAATAATAAATGAACGCAAAATTAAAATTAAAATTAACGCATTTATCTGTGATGCTCCAGCTAGAGCTTCTGTGGTGGGAGCGGTGGAGCCCATCAGCAGTTCAGGTTGATCGAAGTGCACTTAAAAGGCACAAATGCAGTATTTTCGTTTTATTAAGTTAAGTCTGATTAAGTCCGATTAAGTCTGATGAGCTAGAACATTAACAGCTGAACACGGTCACTTACGGCACGAGCTACACCGTATTTGGCAATCAAATGTTTTTTGACATTAGCAGTCAAATACAAAGTCATCTATCCAAGCGGTGCCAAAGCAATCCAGGAGAACTTTTATGTCGATGATTGTTTGAATGGCGCTGACACCCTCACGGTAGCACGGAAAACAAAGACGCTATTAATAGACAGTTTGCAAACTGCAGGTTGTAAGCTAGGGAAATGGTAGGGAAATGGGAAAATGGGAATGGGTAGGGCTAGGGATAAAGAGGATAAACCAAACTTGTTTTCCAGGATTATGTCGACAGTGCAGTAAAAACATTAAGACTGATATGGCTCCCAAAGGACGACAACTTCTGCATAAAGGTACATCTCAGTCAGCATCCTTGAACAACCAAGCGAACTTAATGTCCGATGTGGCACGAATTTTTGATTCATTGGATCTTCTGTCGGCAGCCTTTCTATCGTAGTAAATGCCATAAAATTGATTCGGGAGGTTTAAACTTTATTGGGACGAGGAATTACCTTCTTTATGCTTAGCAAGTGCAGAGCAATTAGACACAGCCTGTCCATGCTCAGCGACACTACAATCGACAGGCACGTATTCAACAACAACACCAGAACGTCCTTCCAACTTAATTGTTTTGCTGACCCGTCAGAGAAAGCATATGGCACAGCAATACATGCCTGATTAATTAATGCAGACAAAACTATTGTAGTATAACTGCTATGCTCCAAATCGCGAGTATCTCCGGGTAAACAACAAACCCTAACCAGGCTAGAACTGTGCGCGGCCGTCTTTTTTGCGCAATTAATGCATCGGATAGTAGGCGAGTTGAAGTTGGGAGACGTACCCATTTTCTTGTGGACGGACTCTTAAATCGTCTTATCATGGATCAAATCAGCGTCATGATAATTCCACAATTTCGTTGCAAAACGAGTCGCCACAGTTTAACAAATAACACTGACTGAACAATGGCGATACGTCAAATCAGAGGACAATTCGGCTGACTTAATATCGCGAGGGGTGCTACTGAGGCAGTTTAAATCATAAGAAAACTAACTCTATCATAAGAAAACAAACATAAAACCAACTCTATAATAGAAAAGTCCTCCATAAGAAAACAAACACTGGTTAACTGGTTAACACTAATAAACCAGCTCGGCTGGTTATCCGAGCAGCCCATCACCATACCGCTGGAGATAGACAACGAAATAAAACAAAAGGTTACTGGGTTGTATGGATGCCTATGAACATTCAATCTGACTGTTCATGATTGTGTCACTAATCATCCCGTGTGATACATGTGGCACGAGGCTATTGCACGCCGAGGAGGAAAACATTTCATTTTTTACAGCGATTGCTGCGCAGGGAAAAATAAAAATTCATTTGTTGCTTCTATGTTTTTGCTGTTTATGCAGAGCAAACATAATATTAACATTATTGACCATAAATTTAGAAGACATCGAGAAATTTTCATAACCACAGTGAACTTCTTCAAAGCGACCGCTAAAAATCGAAGTAAGTCAACCAAGAATGGGCAGGACCCAACAGTACCCATTATACAGGGAAAATAAGCAAATCCACGAAGGACAACAAAGCCGGTAACCACAACCACAGCAACGGTGCCCCAGAAAAAACAACCGCCACAGTAAAACTAAAAATGCAATCAAATTTTATCTTACATATTAAAATTCTAAAATACCAACAAACTAAAAATAATCCTGTAAAAAAACAAATTAATTTTAAACCCAGAATTTATAAATTTTGTGTTATACCTAAGGCATTGATACATGTTAACCTAGCTACACTATGTAAACCACCCCAACAGCTGACATAAACGAAACCAGACCCCAACAGCTGACATGAACAAAATCAGACCCCCGACAAACAAAATACAACAAAGAACAAGCATTTGTCAACAGCCGGCCGGCTATAAGAGACGGCAGCCGCAGAAGCAAGTCAGTCGCCAGCTAGGTAAGACCTCTCACCAAATAACTAAATTCTTTTCTTTTTCTCGTTTTAGCAAGAGCTCGGAACAAGTGAGTCTTTCGGTTGTCTCCGGCCATGAGACTCACAGTGTTCACACCTTGGGTGACCAGACCTCTCAGTTGTCGTGAGTTTAAAACTGATCCTCAATGGTAACGAGCATAAGGCATTAATACATGTTAACCTAGCTACACTATGTAAACCACCCCAACAGCTGACATAAACGAAACCAGACCCCAACAGCTAACATGAACAAAATCAGACCCCCGATAAACAAAATACAACAAAGGACAAGCATTTGCCAACAGCCGGCCGGCTATAAAAGAGACGGCAGCCGCAGAAGCAAGTCAGTCGTCAGGAGCCGGCCAGCTAGGTAAGACCTCTCACCAAATAACTAAATTATTTTCTTTTTCACGTTTTAGCAAGAGTTTGGAACAAGTGAGTCTTTCGGTTGTCTCCGACCATGAAAGAAACTGATCCTCAATGTTAACGAGCATAATCACCGTAATTACTTCCGTTGTTTCCGGCGATGGTAACTCCAGTAATTCCCCTCTTATTTTTTCCATTAGCCAGCAGAGTCCCAGCTACGCTCGGAACAAGTGAGTCTTTCAGTTGTCTCCGGCCATGAGACTCACAGTGTTCACACCTTGGGTAACCAGATCCTCAATGATAACGAGCATAATCATCGTAGTTACTTCCGTTGTTTCCGGCGATGGTAACTCTAGTGATTCCCCTCTCTTTCTTTCCATTAGCCAGTAGAGTCACGTCCCAGCTACGCTCGGAACAAGTGAGTCTTTCGGTTGTCTCCGGCCATGAGACTCACAGTGTTCACACCTTGGGTGACCAGATCTCTCAGTTGTCGGGAGTTTAAAACTGATCCCTAATGGTAATGAACATAATCACCGTAGTTACTTCCGTTGTTTCCGGCGATAGTAACTCCAGCGATTCTACTTCTTCTGTCCCCTTAACTAGATATAAGCGTTTCACCCACAAGAGCCTATAAAAAAACGCGTAAACTACGACTTCGCCCTTTTAACGACGCAAAGCAATGACAACGCAAATAACCGACCAAGACAGACTGATTGCTTACAAGTTCGAGTTACACGACTTTAGAGTGTACCCCAGAAAGGTGGGATTTCATAATCACCGTAGCTACTTCCATTGTTTCCGGCGGTGGTAACTCCAACGATTCTACTTCTTCTGTCCCCTTAGCTAGATACTCTGGATTACCAAAACACTTTTTGTACTAACCTTTTTTTATATCCGTCCCACCGAAAGAAAGGGGGGTGGAAATGTAAAGAATAAAATTTGATCATCCACTGATTGCTCATTTGATCATTTTGATTGCTCAAATTTTTTTTTTTAAATATCTTACAAATTTCTTTCCTACTGTTTTCTTAAATTAAAACCATTCTAAAGACCAACAAACTAAAATAATCCTGTAAAACAAATTAATTTTAACCAATAATTTATAATTATTACAAATTCTATATTAAGCGCTGATTATACTCGTTTGGCTTGGCTTCGCTTCGCGTAGCGGCTGTCAAACTCCAATCTATTATATGGGTTTGTGTGTGTATGCGACGGCGTAGCACGAATATCAAATTGATTTTGATATCTGGCCGAAGCCTGGTGAAGTGACAGCTACAATCGTATTGCCACCTCAATTCTTTTCACGTTACGATGTTTAGGCACCCAGATCTTTTGAAATTTTCACATTCTGAATTAAAGTACATGGGATTTAATAAAAGTTTAAAATCGAACTAAATTAATCAATCTGGCAAACTTCTTATAAATAAACAGAAAAATAAAAATGGCTGAGGAACTATCAGTAGAGCTCGTGAAAGAAAACCAAATCATATACAATAATTTTCTAAGTGCCTATCGTATACCACAAGAAAAATTAAGGCCTGGTTCATTTTTGTTTTGTTTGTTTTTAACATATAAAAAACCCAGCAAAATTTTTTTTTCAAAGCTGATGTTTGCATACGAAAGTGGACTTCGCTTCGCGAGAAATACGTAAAAACGAAGAGAAAATTGGATTTTCCCTCGGGCAGCGGCACATCAACCGTTGATATATGGCCATTATATCAAGCATTACAATTTTTGGACCCATATGTGGTACCCAGACCGTGAGTTTTATCAAATAAGCTTGTTTATTTTATACATGTAATAAATTTATGTGTATAGGACGCGATCTTCAGAAACATTGGTTGTGTCACCGGAAGAGTTTTCGCCGCGTTCCTCGCCCCAACACTCTTTACTGTTGCCGTCGCTTCCAACCCAATCCCCTAATAATTGTCCACTTTTAATATTTCCCTCATCGATTCCTTTGCCTTTATCCCCAACCCGTCTACATTTAACCCCGTCACCGGTATCGGCATCACCTTCACCTTTGCCATTAACACTTGTGTATCGCAGCTTTCTCCTACCACGTAGCTCTACCGGCAGAAATAAAAGATACAGAGAAAAAGAAGTGGCGGACGCCATATCAGATGCCGTAAGCAGTTTTAAGAATATGTGCGAGAAACAAAAAAAGATGCTTGTAATGCGCAAATCGACGCATTTGTAGATTTCATAGTAAATACTGTGATCAACCTCAAATGCCCAAAAAAACAAGCAAAAGCCATGAAAAAGTTAACAGTTGTTGCAATGGAATTTAGATGTGACGAGTAGAACGTTAACTTAACGGTTCGTTACCTTAACGGTTACCTTAACAAAATGAAGTTTTTTATTTCACTTTATTTTAATATTAGGTTAAGTTTAAAATGAAACAAAGTTAAGTTCACTTTTAAGTTAAACTTTATTTTGGTATTAGGTTAAGTTGAAAATGAAATAAAGACTTGTTACGCGAAAACATTCAATTAATGTTTGAAAAATTAAATTCAAAATGAAAAACAAAAGCGATTTATTTCTTATAAATATATGACTGAAATGTAAATATGAATGATATTAGCATATATTATGTTCTGTATTGAAAAGGAACAGCTCCTTAATTTAGAAAATATTCTGTCAATTTATTTCTGGTATGAAATGCTGCTACCGATGCATTGCGATAAGCAGTTGTAATAGAGTGAACCACCGACATCGGCTAGTTGGGAATTCCACTCTCCTCTCTGCAATTCGTGTTCTGAATTTTCATAATCGGTATAATTTTGTGGACAATATAACATAATAAAATTATGTAGCACTAGACTGCCAAGTACTATTTTTTCTTGAAGCATTTGCAAAGAACAAGCATTTGTCAACAGCCGTTAGTGACGGAAGCAAGACAGTTGAAGGAACTGTCGTCGCGGAAATCATGAACAATTATCAGAATTCAATATCGGCAATCTGATCGAGACCTGATTCAGGCAAAACGTAAGATCGGGATGGGGAGTTTTCTGTAAATAGGCTAAATAAGTACAAGAAGCCTTTCGATGGGAGATTTCGGTGGTTAGAAACCAGAGCTAAAATAGTTCCCAATTTTCAATTTTTTTTAGGAAGCAGTCGAGAAGTCGCGAATGAATCAATTTGAGATATTGGCTTTTATTTCGTGTCCGATAACTGCGAATACTCAAACAGGGTATAGACGGTTAGAGTGACATACAATGTAGATCGTGGTTGGCAAAAGTGGAGTTCGGTAGCAAACTCTTTATACTGTCGGCGGTATTATGTAGAACGCGTTTTCGTTAACGACCTCAAGCGGAATTAGAGCCTATGTTCTGGATTGAATCGTTCGAAGTCTAAAAGTTAAATTAGCGTAGAAGTTTTCGAGGAAGGCCATTGCTGTTTAGATTATTAAACACGAGGTCGCACGTTTCGCGTCCCTTTTTCCGGAAATTAAAGCATTTCTCCTTGAGAAGGGCGTTCACTATCCAGAACTAACAGACGATCAGTGGATCCAAAACTTTTATTTCATGGTAGACGTTACGTCTCATCTAAATCAGCTTAATCGTAAGCTACAAGGGAAAGGAAACTTAATTTTTTCGATGTTAGAAGAAGCAATAACATTCGAAAACAAATTATCCATTTTTGCTCAGGATTTTGAAAGGAAAACATTGTTTCACTTTCCGAGCCTGCTGAAGCATCGCCAAGAAAATAATTCCTCTATTGATAAACACCATTTTAAAACAATCATTTTAAATGTAAGAGAAGCATTTCTCAGCAGGTTTCAGGAATTTAAAAACAGCAGAGCAACTTTAGCATTTGTCAAAAATCCTCTTAATGCTACGATAACCAAGTTGAAATTTTCTGCTTTTGAAATTGACATTGTAGCTTTAAAATACAATTGCTGGATTTAAAAAACAAAGAGATATGGCGCTCTAAATTCGAACGTCTTTGTGTTGAATTGGAAATATTGGAGAAGAAAAAAATGTGATCCTAATTCACAACACAAGTGGTCTGCTTTGAATGTCCTGGAGAAGGAAGACATGATCATTTTCAACGCTTGGAATAGGAATACTAGGATTCTTATAGGACTCTTATGATCAGCTGAAAAAGCTTGCGTTTGCTGTTCTTTCCCTTTTCGGTTCTACATATATATGCGAACAATCTTTTTCAAGCATGAACATTATCAAGAGTAAACTGAGAAGTCGTCTTATTGATAAAAATTTGGAATAATGCCTAAAATTAAAAACAACAACATACAAACCTGTCCTACCATTGCATTGCATTGGTTTTTTCAGCAAAATCAGTGATCTGAAAATTTGTTTTTCACTTTAAGCGAAGACTTTTGTTGGCAACATTTTTCATCCCGCGCAACTTCTTTTGGAAACAACATTGGAATTTGAAACTGGAACATTGTTACTGTTAACTTTTGTGCGAACTCTTATTCCATTATTCTTTCTTGGTTTTAGGTGCATACGTTTAGGTACTTTTTAGCTCACGCAACCAGGAGCGGTGTCAAGCTTTGGCAAGGCCGCCTTGGGGCGTATCCTAATATGAATTTAGAGCTAAATGAATCGATAGACCCTTTCAAGCGAAGTACACGGGTTGAACGATCACCGAAGAGATTAGTGACAGTGGCGAATTTAGGTCGGTCAAACTCATCGCCCCCGCGTTTGGAGCACCAAGTAACATCAAAGGATATGGATGCAGATTCTTTTCAGTTACTTGGAAGAGAGATTGGTGCACTGGTTGAAATTTTGGGCGGTGGCCGACGCTCGATACATCAGCCGATGAGAGATCTGATAGAGAGGTTGGTGGTCTTATACGAGTTATCGGCAAAGAGAATAAAAGCGACAGACCCTGTTCAAGACGGAGCAATACTACAGCGAGGTGAGCAGTGCACACAGACTTCTCCTTTAATAAAGTTCAGTGAGAAAATTATGTCAAAGAGAGGCAGAGATGGAAACAAAACTTCCCAAAGAGCTAAGAGGAATAGAGTAACGCAACCTATGAGTGTATATGTCCAGGAAAAAGCAAAAGAGGGTAATGCTGGAAGTCAGGCTATGAAGCAAAGTGAGTGGAAAACGGTTGCACGAAAAAATCCGAAATTAAGCGATAAGGAACAACTCAAGCGAATGCGACCTGAATCCATAGTAATCGAGAAATTTGGAAATATGTCGTGCAGTGATATACTAAAGAAAGTGAAAGAAGAACAGATCTTATCACTATTAGGCCAGAATGTTACCAAGATTAAAAGAACGCAAAGAGGCGAGATGCTATTTCAATTGAAGAGAAATCTAAAGGAGTCTGTGCTGGCCTATAAAGTCAAAGTTGAGAAAATACTTGGCGAGGAGGCGAAAGTGAAGGTACTTAGGAATGAATGTCTGATCGAACTAAGAGATATAGACGAGATCACCACAGAGGAAGAAGTTATAACGGCAGTTCAAAGTAACCGTTTTAACCGAAGTTAAAACGCATGCTAAAAACGTCGTATCATGGCTTACTGCAGCATGTGATGCATCTATGTTGAGGAAAGTAAACAGAAACGTTCGCCATCCCGTAGAATCATTTCAAAACAAGAAGGCACCAGGGCCAGATGGCATACAGAATAAAGTGGTGAAGCTGGCGATTAAAACAAATCCAGAGCCATTCTTGAGGTTATACAGTGACTGCCTCAGGGAAGGTGTGTTTCTAAAAATTTGGAAAATTCAACGCTTAGTACTGCTGCCTAAGCCACATAAACTGATGGATATGCCCAATTCCTACAGGCCGCTCTGCATGATAGAACCAAAACATCTACACACTGATGTCCAACTTTTCCTACAGGGACACTGTTTTTCATAAGTCATTCACCTGCAGTGTTATTCACCTGCTGTCTTGGCCATGACTATCGATCTCCAATTACAAGCGTATGTTCAACTGCCGCGACTGCGACTTGTAATCGGTAAACATAAGCTTCTTCATAATTTCATGTTTATTGTATTTGTCCATTTATTGTATTAACTGTTCCATTCTATCATTTCATTTCAATTTCATGTCGTTTACATTGAACTAGAATATTTTTATAATGCTTTAAATATATCTACATTCAATAAACTAC
This sequence comes from Conops quadrifasciatus, assembly GCA_949752815.1. Taxonomy (NCBI): domain Eukaryota; kingdom Metazoa; phylum Arthropoda; class Insecta; order Diptera; family Conopidae; genus Conops; species Conops quadrifasciatus. The sequence continues at coordinate 20,494,134 of OX457079.1, forward strand.
AGTCAGAAGTCAGTTCATATCCAGACTCAAAGAATCAAATTAACGCATTTTTATTTTTGGTGTTCATCAGCGGTTTCGGTGCTAGTTGCTAATCAATTCGGTGCTAATCAATACATAGTGCATAACATAGTTAGTTGTAGTTCAAGTGCTGCAACTAACTCATCATTCTTGTTAGTTTTCATAATTTTCATCAATAGTTAGTTGCAGTTCAAGTGCTGCAATTAACTCATCATCTATGCTAATTTCCATCATTTTCATCAATAGTAAGTTGCAGTTCAAGTGCTGCAACTTATCGTTGACATGAACAATCCAAGGAAAACGCTCCTTAGCAACAGACACTATGGAAAAACTCTTAGAACGCATTGTGAGGGATCGATTGCAAACACATGTGAATGCAATTGAAGGACTGTCTGAAACCCAGTACGGATTCCGGAAAGGCCGCTCGACATTAGGAGCTCTAAAAGACGCTCTTTATTCTGCCAAAAAAGGTTTATAGGGCATTTGGTGGCGATATGGGACCAAGGAGTATTGCTTTGTTTTAACTTTGGATGTTAAAAATGCCTTTAATTCTGCGAATTGGGAGCGGATTATACAAGCGCTGCACACGCCGTGCTACCTAGTGAAAATTGTAAAAATTTCCTGTCACAAAGAATCATTCAGTACGAGACCGACGAGGGAGTCAAACAGTACGCGGCTACAGCTGGTGTGCCGCAAGGTTCGGTACTATGCCCTTTGCTGTAGAACATCTTGTATGACGGTATATTTCGTGTCCCAGTTCCTAAAGGGGTCAAGATAATTGGCTATGCCAATTATAGTCATCGTAGCAAAGAAACTGCACAAAATCCAGGAAATAGTTACGGTGGTTATAAAAAATATTAAAAGGTGGCTCATGGAAAATTTTCTAGAGTTTGCGAGTCAGAAAACGAAGCCAGTATTGATAACTAGCAGAAAAAACCGTGAACACTTGACGCTTAATATCGATGGACATATCGTTCACACAAAGCCGGCCATCATGTATTTGGGAGTCATGCTAGACGCTAGGTTGTCATTTACCGCACACTTGGAGATGGTGTGTGAAAAGGCGATGAGGATATATACGGCATTGGCATCATGGCGAATACGTATGGCCCAACGCAAAAGACGATACTCCTCTTATTGAAAGTCGTACAATCAGTAGTGATGTACGCAGCTCCAGTATGGTCTGAAGCTGTCGCAAAGAAAAAAAACTTACGACTCTTAAATCAAGGCTCTCGGTTGAGTCCATAAGGAGTATGCTGTGGTTTTTGTACTATATCTTTAGATGCAGTGTGTGTTCTCGCAGGTGTAATTCCTCCAGACTTGCTAGTTTCCGAAACACGAGAACGATATCGAAAAGTATCAGAAGTCAAAAGAAGTTTAAAGGAGGAAGAATGTCGGATAGAGCCAGATCCCCCCGCGATGAAATGCTTTTCGTGAGTAAGTCTCACACTACTGGTTACTCAGAAAAACTAGCACCAGTGCCCATGATGGGTCTCCACCTGACAAAAAAAAAAACTGAGTGTAAATGTTATTGTTTTTTTTTAAATTATTTGCAATAATTTTTTTTAAGGATTTTGTTAAATCTAGTTTGGCGCCATAACAATATGAGCCCAACGTTAAAAAGGCTAGGCGATGGATCCTCCACAACATCTTGTAGGTAGTGTGGACGAGGAATCGCGAAAACAAAAATAGATAGAACATTTCAGAAGAAGTAATGTTTCAGTTGTTAAGTGAATTGAGTAAAATCTAGATTTGGAGATGTTTTCCTTCGCAGGACCTGCTTGACTCGATGGCTTAGAGTGACACTACTTTGCAAACCTTAATTGCATCGAGGAAAAAAGTCACTGCGGATGAACAACCGCGGGAGAACCAATAAGGAATAGGCGATGTAAGTGTTTCGTTGAGGTCGCGAGTAGACTTGCGCAGTGTCCAATAGGCGCTTCGATTAAGAGTCAGTCAGTGATGTCAGCCATGGCGCAGTCTTAACCATGTAGCTTTATGTGGCTATGCAAGCCATCGTCAATAGGACCAGGTGAAGAAGGTTCCACGGAAAAACAACCGCAGGCCAGAGCTTATGGAAGGCTTTAGTTTTTAGGTGAGGTCGTTTAGTTTGATTAAAAGTTTTTCTTTTTCCTTACTCAACGTTATATAGTTATATTATAATCCGTAAACATTGAAAAGAAAGTGTTTGGAATTCCCACCACGCATGATCTGTAGTCCCCTTAAATGTATGGTGAGTTCTTTAAAGCGTATAATTGGCAACGCGATCGTACTAAAAGGCGGACACCATTTTAAGAATATTCAATGTCCTGCGATAATACCCGAGTATAACAAATATATGGGAGGGGTTGATTTCCTGAACTCTTCATTCGGCAGAAGCCGGATAAGAATTAAGTTGCGTAAGTGGACGACTCGTCTTATTTATCATATGCTAGACATGGCTATGGTAAACGAATGGATATTGTATAATCGTCACCACAATCTATGTGCCAGATCCGATAAAATTAAAACCCTTCACGAGTTCATTATGAAAGTGTCCAAAGTTTTAAAGAAGTCCGGATGTATACAAAGAAAGGGTCGGCCAAGCAGCGTCAGTTCGCAGGGTAGCGTTAGTAGCCCAACTCTTACGGAAGAGGTGGCACCAAAGCAATGTTGTATACTTGCGTGGACCGAACCGCCACTTGACGCCACTATTGTATTGTTATGTAATTTTCTTGTAAAAATAAAGAGTAAAAATAAAGAGAAGTAAATTTTTTCTATATAAAATGTATGATATTATTTCTCTAATGAGTTCCTGGTGAATCTTCAAGGAACATCCTTAAAAAACACCCCTAAAATAGCCAAAATTCAATTTTTGAAAAAAATCGTAGAACAAAAGTTGTTCAGAATACACAAATATGTACTGCGATATGTACATGATATATATTTTTTTCGGATATTGAAAACGAAGTCGTCAGGCATTTAAGGGATAAGACTTCAAATTTATAAGTCAGCCTGCAAATTGGTTTCAAACTAGAGAATATCCTTCGTGGAAAATAAACAAACTTTAAAGGGCAATAGGCTAGGCTTATGAATCAGCCATCGAAAGGCCAAGTCACCATTTGAGCCCGGAACTTGGCATGGAGTTATGCGGTAGGCCCTGAGTAGGTGCGTGTCGCCAGAGTGAAGTTAAACGGTTACGGAGTGAAATTATTATTGGTTACACTGCCAAATTCCGGCTCACTGGAGATATGTATATAAAAACACATATGTCTAATTCCGAAACCAGATAAGGATCTAAATGATTTTAGAAACTTTAGACCTATCGCTCTCATATCGGTCTTCTTTAAAACTATTAACCTTAAGGCCAAAGCCGGACTAAGCGAACTCGATGAATCCAACAATATAATTCACAATAGATCCTTTGCCTATAGAATTGCTCTCGACTAACATTTGCATAAATGAAATTGCTCATTAAATAGCATAGACTAAAAGCAAAAACCTCAAAACGATCGTTGCAGTTCTTGACATCTCAAAGGCATATGACTGTATTAGTATTGACAAATTTAATTCAATCTTAAAAAACATTAAATGCTCTAACTTTATTAGACTTTGGGTTCGCAACTTTCTACACCGTAGAATTTTGATGTTAAGTAATAAAAAAAATACTGTCCAGAATGGACTTCCACAAGGCAGTTGTCTGAGTCCCACCCTACACTCTATCCAAGACTGCAACACACAGATATTCCAGTACCTTGATGATTTCATTATCATTTCCACTCACAGGGACTTTGCTTTAGCAGAACTCAATGTTAATGTCAAAGGCAGCTTTTAATACTTACTGACTAACCTTAACCTTCAGCTCAACCTGGATAAAACAAAAATAATCTACATGGCTAAGCGGCCAAGAAAAATCCCTACTATCTCTATCAACAACCAACGCCTATCTAACTAGTATAGTCTTTAACAGCTTAACACTGAAGGGACATTTTGACAGGACAATTGCTGATAGTCAAAAGGACATAAATGCGATCAAGATGGTTACCACGGTAAAACGAGGTCTTAATATCCGACTTGCTTTAAACCTTTTAAAAGGATATGTTTTCTGGAAAATTGAATACTCCAGGCCAGAGTGCAGAATGGCTCACGAGCGTGAGCTAACAAAAAATTTGGACTAAAAATCCCAACAAAAAGACTAAAAATTATTTTCAAAGGTGTGCTGATACCTAACGATGTGTAAGTTTCTTTTCATATACAAAAGTTAAAGTAAAACATTATACAGGTATCCCTCATATAACACGGTAGATACGTTCCTACAAAGTTCCGTGCTGTGCGAAACCGTGTTATATGAAACTAGAAGCCAGTACAAAAAAGGGGGTTATGTTCCAAAAGCTATTAAAAAGATTTTTTAAAATTTCATATAAGTTCATATAACTTCATGTTTATTAGAAAACAAAACCAAAATATACATTTAATTTAATTTAATACAAACTTAATTTAATAATTTTGTTCGCCATCGCTGCTCAGTACAATTAAACGAGAACGTTTGTTTGGTTGAACAATATTACCTTCACTTTTTGAACTTTCGGCTAGATTTTGTGCACCTTCTGTCCGTTTCAAAAAATCTGTAAGTTGACTTTGCTTGCTTATCCTTACAAGCTCGTTGTGAATTGTATAATATGGTGACAAGAAATTTTGCAGGTCCCTTTTTGCTTCTTTCAGATGAATTTTAAGCTTCTTTCAGATGAAGGGTCTGCACTCAGGAAAAATAGTTCTAGTTTTTTTGCTAAGAATAGACCTTCTTGTAATTTTTTTTATTGTAAAATTATTAATTTTACAATCTTCACTTAAAGAATAAAAAATTTTGCTAATTGCTATCCACGAAGTAAACTCTTGCATCACAAAACATGTACTCAAGTTTAATAGGTAAAAAATACATCCAGGCATAGTTTATTCAGAAAAATTTCGGGTATTTCCCGGAAATAAACGCAGTAAAATTTTGGTTATTCCCATATATTGTGTGTTCATAGTGCATAATGTAATTTTCTAAATAATTTTCGTGTTACAGTTAAACCGTGTTGAAAAATACCGTGTTAAGGAGGGTTACTTGTATACCGTTCGGGCAATGTTACAATTGTTTCCGTTTCAATCATATGTCCTTACAATGCAAGCAGAAACTATCCACAGTACTCACTACGGTTTGTTGTATTTGTTTTGTTTATTACTTTTTCAAACCTTTTTAAAAAAAAAAATTAACATACAAAAATATAATTTTTATTTTTAATAAAATATTCTTTTTAGATCCATAAAATTATTCTAAGAAAACACGTCTACGCGATAACAATTAAATAATAAAATTCGTCTATTTTAAAAAAATAAATAATCAATATGTTAAAATGTTAACTAAGAGGCTACACCTATTAAATGTCCTAATTGCAAAAGGAATCATGTACCAACTTTTCGGAATTGTCCTGCTGGGGAAAAGGCTTATTCATTAAAAAAAATAATGATACTAGAAAATCTATCTTTTCAGGAAGCCAGAACAAGATATGAGGGCGTTTTTAATAACCAATTTGATACATTAACTGATATGGACAATCAGTATGAATTTCCGTCCCTCCCAAAAGTTGATCAAAACAACACCAAAAACAATACACAAACAGCGGCCAGACATTTACAATCCTTTTACTCGTATGCAAAAGTATGCAAGCAAAAACCAGTAAATAAAAACAGAGAAAATTAAGAAAGGAACAGCTTCCAAACAATGAGCCTCTGGGTCTCTGAAATTAAGGATAACAACAGACAAGAAAATGATTTCACTGTGAATAAACCAAAGAACAATTTTGATAATCATCCAAATCATCCAAAATGGAAATTGTTCTTCAGGATAAAAAAATAGAAATAGTAATACTATCTGAAACTTTTAACATTGATGAAACAGAGGAATACTCGAAAATAACAGATTACTAAATAATGCACATATAAAAACAGACAGGACAGGTATGGTGGAGTCGCGATTGCGATTCATAATAATATTAAATTTAAAAGAATGCCTTTCAATACAGATCTCGACATAATAATTATTCAGACAACTTCATTCCAAATTTAACCTTTGCTTCGGTATATGTTCCACATACAATCAGAAAAAACGTTTTCAGTGTTGAAATTGCAACATTCTTTGTTTTTAGAAATTTTCAAAAATACATATGCTGAACTAACAAAAACCATAAAGGCATCCAGAAAGAAATCTTTCATGGACAATATAGACAATCTCTCAAAAAATGGCAATTGCCAACATTTTTATCGATTCATGAAATACCTGAGACCAAATCAATTTGTTATCCACAATAACAAATAGAGTGTACCAACCAACGAATGCTATCCCTTATCAAACCTTCCCAAATCATTCATTCAGTCATGGTTAAACTGCAAGATTCCAGTTGCAGCAGTAGTTTAAAAGAAGGTTAATACAGTACTAAGTACTGTATTATTCAAAGTACGTGTTAATCGCGTTCTGTGTGGCGTCCGCAGTAGAGTTCGGCAGGGTATGTCGCAATTTCGACGACGTTAAGATTTGGAAGTCGACAGAGTTTAGGCAATTTTGGTTGTATTCTGGAATATACATTTTAAAAGATTGTATTGAATTGACGGACCAACATGCGACTTCATGAATAAAACTCATTTTTACCCGGGAATCCGTCTCCGTAGGACCAAAATGTGTTTGTTTGAAATGTGTTCCAGAGACTTGACTGCTGTCAACGTACTTCACCGTTTTTTTTTTACACGTAGTAAAAAATATGACCGTCTGTAATTCTAGGTATTAGGCAAACGATTAACTAACTAATTGTTCAGTTTTTTATTTGATTTGTTCGCGGCTAACGTCACTTACAAACACAGTTAATTCGTTCAGCTTAAAAATTATTCAATTAAGTTTTTTTTCGTATTCAGTCACTACTTCGCTCCAGAAATTCACCCGCCGTCTTGCTGATGTTCACTGATTTTACACAGAAGTTAAGAACGTAAAACCCGAGACTTGAATCAAGTTAACAGAGAACTTGCAGAAACAAAACCCTACGACCTCGACTGCGGTCCGCGTTTACACAAATATTAATTATTTGCAAAGCAAGCACTAATGCCTGGTTTACACAGTGCGAGCTAGCGTACGAGTCAGCCTTCCGAGTAGCTGCACTGCAGTAACTCGCAACGTTTGGACGTAACTTACGAGTAACACGTACGTGTGAGTTGGTTAGTAGCTCGCATCCGAGTTACTTCAACATTTTTTGTTTTCACTCGCCTGCTCGCCCGGCAGCAGCATCGTTTGGACGCGTTCGACAATGGTTGCATTCAGAACGGTCAAGCCATGTTGGCTTTTTGCTTAATTTTTGTCTGAGGGGGTAGAAAGGTCAGAAGGGCTGACAAAGCATTCGCCATTTTTTCTAGCCAAAAATTTGTATGCTGCATCTGTTCAGAACTTTCTTCTCTGTCACTCATTTTCAGTGTTTTATTTCCTTCTCGTGTGGCGGCCACGTGGAATTTGGCATAAAGTGTTGTTGTTGTTTAAATGTTGTTGTTTTTCAGCAAACGTATTCAGAGCACATGATTTATTCTGACAAGAAAAAGCCAACAAGGCTTGACCGCTCTGAATGCAACCAATAGCTCATCAGTGATAGCCGGACAGCTGTGCGTGAAACACGTGTTTTTTTGTGCACTACGCCGAATCGTTCGAAATAGCTGCGGATAGATGGTCTTCTGACAATAATATTTCATTTCACAGAGACCAAGAAAACCTGTAGAATTGTTTCGATAAAAACTATCGAAATAGAGATATGAGAAAAGCATCTTTTTTTTTTATATTGGCTATGGTTATAGATATTTTCCAATTCCTGACATAATATTGTTATCATAGAGCGTATCACCGTTTTTTTTATTAAAACAAGCTCACTCGACATCGCGACTCGACTAGGACTGGGCAGTAGCTAGGTGTCGTGTAGACAGCAAAGGCGAGCCGAGCTGCTGCCTAGGAATTTGACAAGCCTAGTAGCTGTCTACTGGCCAGGCAGAAGCTTGCACTGTGTAAACGAGCTATAAAGGCTTGTCACATCACACACACAACACACTTGTCCGAACACGTTGTACAAAGTTTTACAATATTGTTTGTTTTCACTTTGTACAACTTTGTTAACAACTGTTCCGCTAAACTTTGTGTTTAGTGTATGGGCAGCAAAGTATGTAGCTTTATAGCCCTAACACAATCAAATTCGCTGGCAAAAGTTAGGGCTCAGTTTCATAGTCAGTTTGCGTGCGTATTTGTCACAAATCTGACGCAAGTTGAAATATTTATATGTAACCATACGGGATGAGGTTTGTAATGCCTCCTTCACTAATGGACTCCTTCACTAATCTGTGTGTCTCCACTGAATAAAAAGATTATTGCTGTCATTAATTTAATGCGTTTTGTGTACCAAGATTAGCAAATAAGATTGTGTTGTCTAATTTTCCGTTCCGAATTCGCAGACTTTTTATCTGCGTGAAAATCAGCTTAAATACATTCCGGATAGTTCGTCGCTCAGACTTCACGTCACACGTGATAAACTGCGCTGATAAACTGAAGGTGTAATTCCCCCTATAAAAGTTTACAAACGACAGCACTGCTCCAGTCGATCATCGTCTTCGGTATGGAAATGTTGATTGTGTTCAGTCGACATCGAATGACAACTATCTTCGCTCATAGAGGCTCAGTTTCATAGACTCCATTTGCGTGCTAGTCCGTCAGAAATCTATTACAACTTACGAATAACGACGGAACAGAAATGTTTGCGATTATGTATACGCAGCTGTTGTACGGTGTGTATTTTTTACACCGATTGAGACAATAAGTAATGACCCCAATGATCCTAAATGTGAAAAATGTTTGGGATTAGAAATCTTAGTAATTTCACCCTAAAAGGCCAGTTTATGAGTTTTAAAGTCATTATAAATAAATTCAGTTTTCTCTTTTAGCAGATAACTATAAAGGATTTTAGCTTTAATTATGAAATAAAATTTATATAGAAGCATGCGAACGGTTGTATCCCTGTGTGTACTTAGCTCTTGAACGGATTTTGTGTAATAGCATAAAGGCTCAGTTTCATAGACTCCGTTTGCGTGCGTATCCGTCAGAAATCTCACGCAAGAAAAGTTGAAATATATGTAAACATATGGGATAAGTTTCATACAGTCCGTGCGTTTACAACAACAATTGTTATAGTTGTAATAGATTTCTGACGGATACGCACGCAAACGGAGTCTATGAAACTGTAAATTGTAATAATAGTAAACTAAATTGTAATAGATTTCTGATGGCTACGCAGGCAAACGGCCCACAACTAGATGTCAAACACAATTGCACCTACGTACGAAACACAATTTCTGCAACTTTTTTCTATTCCTGTGTTAAAAAATTAGACACACGAAAAAAGAAAATTAAGAACACTGTGTGTTGCAAATTATGTCTTAACCGGAATTTGAAGCACAGTTCTTGTGTTGACTAAGATTTTTTTCAGGCAATGCCCTTTTTTTCGAAGAAGCACATAAACCTCTGTGTAACCTTAGCATTAAGCAGAAAGAAATCAACAGTCGTGCTGTTTTCCAAGCGTCTCTGGTGTCAGTCAATTTCTGCATCTGTTTGGTAGTTATTCGGTGGTTTGTGTAGATCTTGTATTATTTGGTTTTCCTATTGATTATTGAGCATCCGAGACAAATAAATTTTCCAAAATTTTAGTTATAATCGAAAATAATGGCAGCTCAATCAATTCTATTTGATTTTACGGTGGACTCTGAAAAAACTTCGGACGGCAAACATCGTCAAGAAATCGCCAAAATCGTACGCCATGAATTGGAGAATATATTTCCTCAACTGGAATTGGCCTATCAGATGGCCATGGAGGATGGGTATTTCTGTGTGCTCTCAGAAAATAAAGAAACCATCATCACGTGCCGTATCTTCCATCAAGGATTGGTAACCATCAATGTCGAATACTATCTAGAGGAGGGCAGAGAATCGCTGATGTCTTTCGATGTAATTACAAAAAGTGCCATATTCCATTAGTTAATATTATTTCTTTCTTTATTTATTTACGGAATTAATTTAAGCATAACATATTTCATTGCATGTGCATCTAGCATACGCGAAAATATTTCAATACTCATAAGATTGGTTGAGGAAATCAACAAAAGTGCAAGTTAAAATGTGTACATATTTTCATTGCCACTTGCTAGGTAGAAATCATTGATTTTTCAAGCAAGTGTCAAGGCGTTTGGCTTTCATGGGCTTCGCCGGCGGCGCTGGCGCCGCTCTACCCCCTCAATCTAAGTTTTTGTTAAACCATCATACATACATACATTTCGTAAACCAGCGAAGGCTTTTTAAAGCTCCTTCTTGGGGTTGTCTGCACTCGGAATGGCACTCGGCTACTTTTTTGCTTTTATCATGAACTTGACCATGAACATTCAATTAACTTAACTATTCTATCTTTGATCGATGGTATAATAGATATATAATCCATATGTACATATGTATAAAATCACTTACAGCGATCAATTGTATTTGTTCACTAGAAAGAATCACGTTAAATTAACGTGAACAAACGTAAACAAAAATTCTAAAAAAAAACCTAAAATAAATTTTCACAAATCAACCAACCACAAATCATTAAAATTTAAGATTTTTCTCATCAACATTAGATGCTCAGAAACGTCTGTGGCAAATTTGAGGTTTCCAAGTGTTGTGGAAGTACAAAAAGTCCCGGACATATTTTGCTAACAGACAGATACACGACTCATAAAAAGTTTATGAATGTAAATACAATTACCAAGACCTCATTTACATTACCATTTACTTCATTATCGTAATGGTAGTATGTATTTACATTTTTTGGGAAGAAGTGTTTTTCGATATAACTACTGTTAAAACTGCTTTTTCTTCTTTATGTTTTTGTGTGTTTTTTACGCTATTGTCATTAATACATACAATCTATTTATCTCAACTTTTGTGTGACGAATGCGTGTAGGAAAAAATGTCATGAGTTGTCAATCTTCGTCAATGAAACGCTCCCAAAGCACGTGTTTTATTGTATCAGAACATTCTCATGTGTTTATAAGGAAATTTTAGTGACAGGCAAATAATTTCCTAAAACTCCATTATTATAAAAAAAACTCGTATACATAAAAACTTAATAGGCTTTAGGTGGACGTTTTATACAAATTTACGAGCACATGGTTAGATTTTAAATGGATTCAGAAGAACAGAAGTTAGTGAGGGAGAGAGGGAGTGTGTAGGACTTTTGAAGGTCTCATTTCTGCCAACGCTACAACGCTTCTACAGAAAGCTAGTAGAAATTCAAACCAAGTCCATCTAAAAAAACAGAAAAAGTCATGTTTCTCGGGCTTATTGTAATCGACCAATGTCTTATAATCGACATTGTATTGAAAAATAAACTGCCCACCAGCCGTATAAAAACTTCTATTAAAATCTATTAAAATCTTCATTAATTTGTTAATTAATTAATAAAAGTACACGTTTTCATCTCTTTAAGATAAGCTAATCATGAGTTCGTTCAAGTGGCCGAAAATATTGTATATGTATATACTCTTACATACACGTCATGCCATCTTTGTTTACACTTCTAATCTTTCTCTTGATGAAAAGATAAAATAATGTACGATTCTCCATGTTCAGAGCTCTTCAAGACTAAGTTATGAAATTTAGAGATCTCTAAAATTTAAGATTTGGAAAATTTAGTTCCTGTTTTTTAATATTTTTTAAGAGGCTTTTCTTTTAATTTTTTTTATCTTTTTTTTCTTATTTTCTTTATTTATTGAAATGATTGATTGTAAATATTTTATGAATACTTTTCTTTAAATATTTTTTTGATTATATTTATTCAAAACAAAAATACACAGCATTATAATATTTATTAAGAAATAAAAATTTGGAAATAGATTTTGTAATGGCTTAAAATCTTATGATATGCTCAACTAAGGCTGTATTATTAGTATAAAAAATCGAGTTCAACGTTTCCATATTTAAAGGAAGGCCAACCAATCCTTGGGAAAATTGTAACAATGAGAGGGCTTTTAACTTCCAAAATCCCTGTCATGTGCACGGTCATGGCTTAATTAATGAAGGCCCACGACTAAGACCTTGAAAGGTTCTTGTACATGGTATGTACATGTTCGGAACTAAGTAAAAAAGCATAATCTTGTCTATACTTTGCCAAATTAGCTCTAATGGATTCAGACACTTAGTCACTATAAAAAAACCTTGAGGAATGAAACATACTCGTATGTACTTTTTTCCCGACCCATAAAAGTTGTTCCTTTAACAAAATTTCATATGCCACGAAATTACCGGGTTATCTAAAGGTTACCATAAACGAAAATAGAACAAATATTACAGTATAGAACAAATTATTTACGTAGATAGTAAATAGTTAACGACGTATAATTAATGATAGTGGCACCAATTAATAATTATAAAAATTTTCTTAGCTAGCTTTAGCTTGTTTTTATTTTTATAAGAAAGAAATAAAAATTAAGATTAAAACTACATGAGACTGTTAGAAAAAAATAATTAAAAAATATAATTAGAAAAAAATTAAGAAATTCTTATTTGTATGTATATTAAATTAAAAAAAGAAATAGAAATTCTTCAGAAAATGAAATTATTTCACATAAATACAATTTAAATAAATTAATATATTGGTCATATTAACCATAATATAGCATGATATACTGCATTTTCGTAATATTTCTGCAATAATCTAATCGTTGGATAATTATAGGTAAAAGCACAATGATCAAGGGACGCAGAAAAGTTTTTCCGATGTTTATTTACCTAAAAATACAGAATTAACAGAAATACAGGTTACCCCCGTGTAATACGGTACTCGTAGAACATTTCATTCGCCCTAATACAGCACAGACGTTTTCAATTTAATACAGTTCGAATATTAGGTATGTTCTCATCCCAACATGGTTTAAGTATTAGATAAATTTTCCTATGTGAATATATTGTAAGCATGAGGATTTAAGAGGATTTATTGTCAAAAAGAATCTCGCGTCTAGTTTCAGTGTGTTTCTGAACTTTCCGCTTTTCCTTCTTTCCCAAAGAAACACGAGTTACCTGTAAGAAAATAACGACAACTTATTCAAAGCTAATTATGGCACATTTAAGATCATACTCATATTCTTCTTCTTTCTTCTGCTTACTTACACACTGAAGAGTTGCATGCGAGAAAGAGCGAGTAGATAAATCTAGTGGGATTAATGAACCATGCAAATTTATAGTGTACCTACAATATTTGATTAAAATCGCTATGATAACAAAGCAAAAAGGCATTTTTTACCCAGCACACTAACATTTAATTAATTAAAATATTTTTAATTAAAATCCAACAAACTAATTAAAATTGTTTGAAAATAGTTTCACTTCTTAGCATCACAGAGGTAAAGTGAAGTGTTACATACACCAGTTTAAAGGCACTTTTTGTTCAAATAATTTTTTTTTAAATTTTCAGCAAATTGAGCATATTTCATTAAATTCACCTTCGCCGTATTTTTTGTTTGTTTGTTTATGAAAAAATATATTTATTTAATTCAAGTTCATTTTTTTTAATTGCATTGATTTATAATACATTTTTTTACTATTTTTTCTTCTCGTTTTTGTCCATTTTGTATTTTAAAATATTTTTTTTGTATATTAATTGCAGAGCATGCGAGCAATGGAATTAATTTTACGTAACAAGTTAGCTTCCGAACGTTCCAAGTATTTACCGCCGATTAAACGTGGTGGATATATAGATATATACATGACTAGTTCAGGTCAGATGAAACCTTAAATGAAATAATTCCTTACACCAAATTATCCCCTAGAAGTAGTTAAATATTTATTTTCAGAAAAAGATGTATAATTCATCTTAGAGAATTGAGTCCTAATTCAAATCCATTAACGCATTTTTTTTATACTAACTCACAGTTATTTCGACTTCTACTAAAAATGCCTATATTTTTAGTAATTTTGTTTCTATACATTATGGAATTATGTGCTTTAAATCAAATGAAAATTTATGCTTATCATATTAATTAAAAAATTTGAAAAATCTTTTAAAAATCCATGTTTAGTTTTTCTGAACTTACTCGTATTTCAAGCATTCATAATTTTTGTAAATTTTTGAGTAAACATTTAAATTCGGTATGCTTTTTTCATTCCACATTAATAAATTGCAGTCAGAATGAGTATAGCGAGACATTTAAAAATTTTCAATACTTAAATAGATAAGCATTGCATGTTTTTTACTCAATTAGCAAGTTTGATTTTGAATATTACTATTTTGCTACCTTTTACGTTACGTTTATCCTTTTTCGAAACAATTAAAAAGCATAATTTAGAAATTTCATAATCCTCGTACATATCGTATATCAAAAATAAATAATTTCTGTTTGAATATTTCTGTGTAAATATGTATTTAATAATATAATATATATGTATATACATATTAGAGGGCTGCATGAGACGTCTCGAATGATTCGAAACTGACATAGAACCATTATTTGCGTTGATTCAGTGCTTCCATTTGATTTCGAATTAAGCCCAGACTAGTCAGCAGCGCTTCCAAAAGTCACCGCTTGATTTGAAAGGAAGCATTTCAGATAAAATTTTCAAGACGTATTGAACAAGCCTTCAAGACGTCTCATGCAGCCCTCTAATACATACATATACATATACAATTGTTTACATTGAAGCCCATTAAACAATTTAATCTTATAGAAAAACTGATAAAAGGAAAGAAAGTAGAAAATATTTTTTAAAATAATCGTCATCGATTATCGAAATATCCTCAAATGTCATGATTTTGTTATTGTTGTTTGCTATCAAAAGTTGAACATAGACCCTTTTTTATTCTACTTCTTCGTTCTGGAAAGCAATAAAAAATTTTGACACTCAAGGTTACTTTAACGTTAATGTAAACTCATTCTCAGAAATGTTAAGTCAAGAATAATGTATAGACGCTGCCGTATAATCCAAACGTTGGTGTTTGTTTTCACAAATTTTGCCATCTTCAGAGTCAGAGCGAAAAAAGTGTTACAAGTGAAGATGGCACATCGCCGAAACCGGTTTGTTTTGACCCATTGCAAAATCCATCATTATCCAACCCTGTCGGGGAAAGCTTAACGAACATTATTGAATTTTCTTATATCATAAAAAATATTCATTAAAATTCCTGAACAGTGAATGCTTGAGAATGCATTTAATGGCCGACTTAAGCATATAATGTCTGTTTGTAATTTCATCGACCTGTCTAGCACGAGTTCGCTGCACATGCAACTATTGAAGTATGTTTACACGGCTGGGCATTTGTTTGCAAAGAAAGAAACTGGGATTATTCGGAACAGATCGGGCGCCCTATTATACGTATCGTTGTTTTTAGAGAACCTGTTGTTTTATAAGCGTCAAATGTACTTTTATAAAAAAATACTTTTCTCCTTTATGATCTAAGGAGCACAGGACCAATAAGTAAATCTGTTAATTGAAATTTAATAAAGTTTGCGAGCACATAAATGATATCTGGGTCACATGCAACGAAATTTTTTTCATCTATTTTAAACAATTTAAAAAATATATCATTTACATAATTTTATCAATATTTATTATACAACTACATAATATGAACATATTGTATTTATAATTTTAATTTATATGTTAATTTAATTTGTATTTTTTGTTTGTTTCATATTTCGAAAAACCACCACCACAACCACTTCTAAACCAAAATCAAATTCTCACCAAACCAATTATTAGTCATCCAAACGTCTTGAAAATATCTTAGCCAAGAAACTAAAAGTTTACTCTGGACAAGTCCTACCTCCATTGAAACGAGGCGATGTCGCTAGGTATTTTCCTTCATCAGGTAACAATTACTTTATTCACATAATATACTCATATAAATCATAATTTATTAAACTTACATTACAATTATTATCGTATCTATATTCATGCATGTACATACATACATACATAAATAAAATCTTTATCGTACTATCCATTGTACATTATCACATCATATCACCTTAGAGCTTTGCACGAATATCTTGAAACGCGCTTTCAACATACAACCAGAATCTTCAAGCGTTGACTGCAGTGCTTGTTTTGTTTTCGACTCAAGCGATGACTGCAGAAAGCCTACTAAAGACACAACAACAAAATAAAAATGATTCGATTCGGTTTTTTTAACTAAAAGAAAACGAATGCTACTAAACTCAAGCGAATCACGCTGCGCTCACGATATGATGATGTTCGTTTAGATTTAAGGTGCACATTTTTGTTGGTGGAATCTAGAGAAGAAACTACGGGTTTGCTACCTGCGCTACTACGACGATGCAGGCTGATCCGTTGTCGTTAAATTTCTTGTTTCAATTAAAGGGTGGTTAAATTTTAAGGGCCTATGTTGATTTTGAATAAAACACCAATTATTTAGGAAATTATTGTCATTTCTTTTTATTATGATAAAATGCACACCTCCATCCGATTGTCCAAATTTTCGATGACGCTGAGGCATAATTGAGGTTCTATGCCGTTAATGTGCCGAATTATCTCATCCTTTAGCTCTTGAATTGTTGCTGGCTTATCGACGTACACCTTTTCTTTCAAATAACCCCAAAGAAAGAAGTCCACCTGTGTCAAATCACATGATCTTGGCGGCCAATTGACATCGCCACCACGTGAGATAACACGGCCATTGAATTTGTCGCGCAAAAGAGCTATTGTTTCGTTACCTGTGTGGCAAGTGGCACGCACTGTCCCGTTGAAACCACATATCGTCCACATCCATATCTTCCAATTCGGGTCATAAAAAGTTCGTTATCATCTCACGATAGCGAACGCCATTCACAGTAACTGCCTGACCGGGTCTTCAGCCACACTATCGCGAACAGCAGCAATATTTTCTGCAGTAGGAGCTGTACGAGCATGCACTGGTGTTTTCACATCTCCTACAGACCCGGTTTCCTCAAATTTTTGCACGATATTTCCGATTGTATGCACATTTGGACGATTAAATTGACCGAAAAAATCACGAAGTGCACGATATGCATTTTGATTTGAACGCCCATTTTCATAACAAGCCTGAATAACTTTAACGCGTTGCTCGATTGTGTATCTTTTCAAATTGAGACGACGGTTCAAATTGAGTTAGTCTGAAATTGAGAAATGTCAAATGAAATGCAGAAAAAAACTTGACGTTTAGGTGTGGTTCATATTCAACATCGGCCCTTAAAATTTAACCACCCTTTATTTCATCCTTCATTCTCAGTGTACTGTACTGTACTGTACATTGTGTACTGTACATTGTCTTTATGCCCTTGCCAATGTAGTAGTGTCTTTTCTGTTGACAAGTTAAAATATGTCGCAACATTCACGAAAAACGAATCCACATAAATCAAACTTGGAGCTGTTGAAGCTGGAGAAGAAGCTGCAGTCACGGCTTGATCGGGAAAAAAGTTTTGTACACTGCACTGCAGTGCTTTCTCTATGGCAATTCAAGATACGCTGTTCAGCTCTCGAAAGGCTAGCCCTGAAAAGACGTGCAGAGACGCAAGAAACTCATCAAACTCTTGCAGTCGTTTCGTCTATTTTGACATATGAGGCCCGAAATTAGGGCTTGACCAAACTCGCCATATGCAAGCCTATTCACGAGAGAGGGAATTCGCGAAAGATTGTACTCACTCCACATGCATGAATTTCGCCAACTAAGCTGAGCATAAGCGTTTTTGACAGATTCTATAAGAGTTTCATATTTTCCAGAGGAAAAAAAATTATTTTAAGTTTTAAACACAAAGTCATCGACGGCTTTGATCGTTGAGAAATGTCAAAAATCTGCTGCTGCTGAAATTATCCATTCTTAATATATTTAATCTTAAAAATTAACATCAGTATGATTTAAATTAGTAAAAACTCACACAACAAACATCAATTCCAACTTTATAATTCAAATGATTAAATTCAATCGTCAAAAGAAGAACAAGAGCAACGACAAAAAAAATAATATTTAATATTTTTGTCGCAGTCGTACGCGTCGGCAGCACAGACTTTTTATTTTTTCTTGTTTCTTATTAAGCGGCGGTCAAACAGAACGCGATTTTCGCCCGGTTGTATTACACAGAAATCCCATAGGCACGTCAGACAGAGAAAAAACGTTGTTTACTTTCGCGGCGTATAGATTTTTTCGTCGTGATGCGTTGTGAAAATTTACAAAATGTCCTACTTGTGTTAGTATTTTGTGAGTGTGTGAGTACAGTTCTACAATTATCGGAGCTGCCAGAGGGTTAAGATTATCAGTTATCGTAAGACAGTTGAAACTTTAAAGGAAATATTTGTAAAAAATTTGTATTTTCTACAAATATGGCATCTTGCTGTCTATATAGACACGAAGTTGATTTATTTTCGTAGTAGCTATTCGCGCTCTATTTGACCACCAATTCGCAACGCTAAAATTTCGCCCGCATCGCGCAGCGGTAATCGCGTTCTGTCTGGCGTCGGCTTAAGGGCGAATGATATTTTGATATTTATCACCGAGCAAAGTCGTCCACATTCTATGTGCTTATAACATTAGTCGTCTCATGATTTGTAAGTTTGAATAAATATTAAATTCAAACGTAACGAAACGAAACGAAAATCATAAATATTGAATAAGGATACTTATTTTTCAATTCTCTATAAATTGAATGGCAAAACTTGCATATTTTATAAAAAAAGCTCAAAATTTTCATTTAGAATTTCTTTATTTATTGTGCGCATATGCAAACGGAGAGAGTGGTATAAGTACTTATTACGGATATTACATATGTATGTAAGAAATTATAATTCATCGCCTACGTCTCGTGTGTGACACGAATGGATTTAATTTATCTATTTAACTTCTACAGCAAAACTACGTGGGCATGCTGAAGAGTTATTTGTACGAAAAAGTGATAAGTATCGATACATACATATGTATATATTTCCGTTTTTTCAATATCATTAAATTTCATAAAAATTTTCCGAGAAATTTCAATCTAATCTTCACAAAATTTACGCTTGCAATGAAAGTACGGTGCGATGTTTTTAAAAAAAATTGAACAAACCGAAAATGGAAGTCCAAAAGGTACTACAGGAAAGACGGTCTTCAAAAGGAATGTGCTAAAAGATCTCCAGGACAACGTGACACTGAACATCAGCAAAAAAACTGCCCAAAGGCATACAGATTTTAACCAATTTAAATATTTTGGCAATTTGGCATATTTGTTATTGTGGCAAAATAATGTATTTTTTGTATTCTTAGTGCATTTATTTTCATTTCGATACAAAAACTTTTCAGCCCGCTTACGTCGTCAAGTTTTTAATTAATCAATATTCTTAGAAAAAGATTAATTTATTCTCATCATAAAAAAATATATTAAGAAATACATTATACATTTTGCACTAATTAATCCATTATTGGTTGCTCTTATCGTACTTGCTCTTAACTGATCTTAAATTACTTGAGTTTTAACCAAAGAGAACTACTTTTTTAAAAAATTAGTATCGTTATCATTAAAAATGTAATCGTCTATTGAACGTTTTGAAATAAAGACAGAAGAACCTAAAAATGGTAATGAAAACCTTGTAAAAATTTGTATTTATATAACAAACTTGATTTTTCCAGATGAGCGTATAATTGAGTACGATATTGATGCTTTGGTGTACGAAGAGCGTTCACCATTCCAGAAGATCCAAATTCTTCACTCAAAAACATTGGGAAACATGTTGATTTTGGATGAGTTGCAAAGTGAGTTTTTACATTGCCGTAGAAAGGTTTCCTTATTATTGATTTTATGAGAAAAGTAATATTGATTTGCTCTAGATATTGCCGAGTCCGATCTCATTTACACAGAGACACTGATGGGTCGCGGCACTGAAAACTACGAGGGAAAGGAAATCTGTATATTGGGTGGCGGTGACGGTGCTTTGCTGTATGAGTTACTCAAGGAGAAGCCAAAGATGGTGATCATGCTAGAGATCGACGAGCTTGTCATGCAAGCATGTAACAAATACTTGAACACTATTTGCGGCGATGTATTGGAGAAGCGTAAAGCGGACAATTATGAAATTATCGTGGGCGATTGCGTGGAATATATGAAGAAGTTTATTGGTCAGGGACGCAAGTTCGATTATGTATTCGGCGATCTGACTGATATTCCCATATCGGGTGCACCAGTTGGCGAGTGCTGGGACTTTATACGCTCAATTTTAGAGCACTCATTCAAGATACTCAAACCGGATGGCAAATATTTAACACACGGCAATGGCACCAGTTGCCAGGAATCCTTAGAATTGTTCGAAGAGCAGCTGCGTTTACTAAAGCCGGCTGTGAAGTATACAACTTCAAAGGCGTTTGTACCGTCCTTTATGGAAGAATGGGTCTTTTATCAGGTCACCTTGGCTTGACCAGTTAAAACAACAGCTGCCACATTAGAAGTTTCTAATGAACCGTTCTTAGATACAGATACCACTACAGGAATTAAAGTTTATACACAGCGACAGCCTAAGCAAGCTTCAGCAAAGCAACTCGACTGGACTTATTTGTTCGACTACTGTGCCGTGGCTACAGACTTCAAAAGCAGCTTTTCCTCGTTTTCTTCTTCCATAAGCGTTTCATTGTCCCTTGCGAGTAAATCCCCTAAGTTTAAGTTAAATTCCTGGTCAAAGCTTAGTCGATATCTTTATCATACGGTGGTATCGTAGGCGTCGATACACCGTTCTACACTGTAAGTTCAACAATAAATTAAACCAGTTTTATCTTCTGTTGCTAATTGTTATCCATAGCCATTAGAACTAAACCAAATATTTAAAGCCAAGCGTTTAATTTTAAGTTAGCAATTGTTATGTTTACCACTTTGACAGGAAATTATACATAAATTAGGGTTAAGTATGTACTACATTAATAGTTTACGACTGATCGTCTTCATTTTTAGTCACTTACACTTATTACATACTTTTAAATTTTAAAATTAGTTCTTCTTTAACAGCTTATGATAATTTTGTAATATACTGAAGAAAAATTTAAATTTGTTTTAAAAGCAATTGTTATAGCATCTGAAAGATTTAATCTTATTAAAATAGCATCTAATTCTAACATAGATTTTAATTATGTGGTATCATCGTCGGTTGTTTAGTTTTGAAATAATTGTTAATTTCAAATTGATTTGATTTTGTAAGACGACGAACGCTTGTGAAGAGATTAATCAATGTTAAGAAACATTAAATAAAACAGTCGTACGCTGTAAAAACACTTGAAATATTTATGGCGGCTTATATTTACATCTTCTTACCAGCTCCAATTTTTTTGTCGTTTTTTTCTTGTGTTTGTCCTTCGTTCCAAAAAGCATAAAAAAAATTGTCGCTCTCTCTTGGGGGCGGGGCTGGAGCCCTTTGAAATTTAAAATATAAACAGCGATATCTCCGAAACTACAAAAGATATTCAGATTATATTAGTACCGTTAGAAAGCTAAGATATATATCATTAATTCATGTAAAAAGACATTTCATCGAAATGTTAACAGTTTTTGAAATAAGCGCAATTAAACATTTTTAGTACAATTTTTTTCCATTAAAAAATTTTTTCTCAAATAAAATGTGTAATTAATGCATGCAATTATACTTATAATAAGAAAGTATATAATTTAAGCTTTCTTATAAAATTTATTTCATTACGATCGGTGCTTTATTTACGGAGAAAAGCGATTTTTAAAGTGGCAACGAACTACTTTCTGCAATTAATTCTTTATACACTTTTTCAAGAATGCGACTCTGGTACTATGCACTGTAGCTTAATGGTGTTGGTGTTGTTTTGAAGTGATAGAGCGTAACCTGCGGCGCTTTACTAACACACAAAAATTTTTAAGAAAAATCGCGCGATTTTTCGAATCGAAATTTTTCGCCTGCGGCGCTATACTGAAATAAAAAAAATTTTAAGAAAAAACATTAAAAAAAAACAACAATAGAACAACAACAATGGCGGTAATTCCCGCCATAGCTTAAACTTTCTAAGACCCAACGTTGCATACATTGTAAAGTCGTACTATTAAAAGACTGCATAGTAGCAAAATTCAAAAAGGGTAGTTTATACTTACTCTAAAAAATGCGTTTTTTTCCGTAAAAACAGCACCAATTTGAATGAAAAAAATTCTCTAAGAAAGCTTAAATAATATACTTTCTTATATTAAGTGTAATTGCATGCATTAATTACACATTTGATTTAGGAAAAAATTTTTTTACGGAAAAAAAAGTATTAAAAATTTTAAATTGCGTTTATTTCAAAAACTGTTAACATTTCGATGAAATGTCTCTTCACATGAAATAATGATATTTATATTAGCTTTCTAACGGTGCCAATATAATCTGAATATCTCTTATAGTTTCGGAGATATCGCTGGTTATATTTCAAATTTCAAAGGGCTCCAGCCCCGCCCCCAAGAGAGAGCGACAATTTTTTTTATGCTTGTTGGGGTCAGGAGCAAAGCAAAAAAACACCATAAAATCGACAAAAAAATTGGGGCTGGTAAGAAGATGTAAATTTGTTCCTTTATGGCTTTTCTGCTGTCCGTTCTGCTTAATCCTATACTTTAGTCTCTAAATAGATTTTTTCAATTTTTACGCAAATTTTCTATTGAGAAAAAACTTATATTGCATTTTCAGTAAACGAACGAAGTGATCGAATGAGTGAGATGAGAGCGATTTTGAAGCATTTTTCCTTCGATGGAAAAGCGATATCGTTCGCTACTCAACGACAGGGTCGAAGCCATCGTTTCTAATCACTATCACAGTTTAGAAATCGCGTTTTAGGGCCAAGGTGATAAAAAACACTTAATCACTTGGTCTATTGAAAATCTCACAATATTTGTCGTATAGTTAGTGCTATGATGATAGAAATAGAACAGTCGCTGCGAATTTAGTCGGCAGCGATGAGGGGAAATTTAATTTTTTCCCTGTTTCCCATAAGAACCAATGTAATTTTGACAGCAACTAATCGCTAGTGCATTGATTGTGTTTTGCATAATTTCCCTTTACTGTCGCTATCGGGTTGTATTTAGGCCCTGCAAGTATTTCACCTCTAATGTAGACCCTCCAATAGTGTAGAAAAGCCTTTAAGCGTAAAAATTTGTTTGACGGAATTAAAGAATAGACTTGAATGTTTACTTTCACCCTTTGCTGATAAGCAATAAAATTATAAAACTTGAGGTTAGTCCCCGACACTGCAAACTCACCGTAATCGAATTTGCAATCTACCATATAAATGAGGTTGGCAACGCTTTGGTACGACTAAACTAATATTTGCAATTCACAATAAAAATCAGGGTAACCAACTATCTTTGCTGATTTAAATTTATTCTATTAAAATTTTTTAAATTTTAAACCTTTATGAAAACCAAGATGCCCTTAATATACTACATTTTATTCCGAAATTTAATTGAATTTTTGTGCACAAAATTCGATCTTTATGTTAGAGAAAACTTTGTATTTTTGCTTTTGCTAAACGATAATTTTGTGCTGTCACCTGGAAGTAACGAAACTTTTACTTTTAGCGTAAAATAAAAACAAAACACTTTCGTCTAATAGCTGCTCTTGCTTTTCTAAATAGTAATATCGAATTTGTCGCTTTTGAATTCTAAATATGGGCAATTGTAAAATTAGAAACAGAATTAGTGTATCGAATGTGTATCGAATATCGAATTTGTCGCTTTTGAATTCTAAATATGGGCAATTGTAAAATTAGAAACACAATTAGTGTCGTAAATTCGGATTAAAACTTAAGCCCGAATGTTTAAATTAATTTTTGCCTCTAGCACGAATAAAATTTTACGCAAATGCTCATAATAAAAACTCTAGAGTCAATATTCTTTTTCTTCTTTCATGAATAGAATTCTATGAAAATAAGAACTTATCAAACTGCAAATCCTTGGAAGACATTTTCATTAGTCTACGTTATTTTGCCTATGTAAAATTGAAAGATTTGTCCCGACTAAGGATATAAGTATAAGTTAAATATAAAATTATGAAAACATTAGAAACCGGGATTCCAATAAATAGGCCGCTCTATTATATCCATTCTATAAGCTAGTAAAGAAGTTTCGCTGGATTTTGCTTTGTGATATCCCAAAATTGCTGATATCTGCCATCTAAAACTAAAATGCACAAAGCTTATCAAATGACATTCTTTTGTCTATTGCTACTCGGTGTCAAACTCCATGTCTTTTTCGTGCTCAGAGAACCAAAACTGGTCTGTCTCCAAACCAAACTTGCTAACCGATTAAGGTAATTCGTTCCTTAGCAAATAATTATTCTTTTAACTTATTTATAAGAGTATGTATTATTCTTATTTCTAAAAAGGAATGACACTTTTAATATTTTCTCTATCCATGAAGTATATGTAATTTTCATAATTTTTTATTAAACTTGATTTTAGTTTTATATTGAACTTGACCTAGTTTCGATCTTTGTGAGTTGGCAACTCCAAAGAGAGCTCGTTGTTTTCCTAATGACACTCTCGCGTGTATCTACTTTTTTGTTGTTGTATCCGGCTTATCATAATTTTTTTGGGAAAGTTATAAAAACCAACTAAATTATTTTTAAAGAAGTATTCGTTCCGAAAGTTTTCCCTCGCTCGTAACGTTGCGCGGTATCTTGGGCCAATCATCATTCTCGTCAATTCAGAAACCACAGCGAGAGCAACAACAATACTATTAGAATTCATTCAGAGAAAAGTTACTTAATCAATACACTCAACACGTAACAATATTTTCAGTGCCCGTCGAATTAAACTTCACGAAAAATGGACAAAAAATTACACAGTGGTATCCATCACCCTACTCTTCGCCTTCTGCAGGAGTCTGGATGTGAGATAATGCCACACAACCTCATGTATCCTTTGTTCCTGATAAGTAACGATGAAGTAGCGGAGCCCATCGGTAGCATGCCAGGACAGGCGCGCATGGGCGTGAACCGGGTACGGGAACATCTCAAAAAGCTGGTTGCTAAAGGTCTTAGTGCAGTGCTACTATTCGGCATTGTGGATCCCAAGCTTAAGGACGAGAATGGAACGCATGCAGATTCGAAGGACAACCCTGTGATTCGAGCCCTTCCCAAGCTGCGGAAGTGGTTTCCAAAACTCTTGCTGGCTTGTGATGTCTGCCTGTGCCCGTATACTAATCACGGCCACTGTGGCCTTCTCGACTCCGATGGCCTATGCAACAAATCGAGTATAGCACGCATCGGCGAGGTGGCTGTGGCGTATGGAAAGGCGGGTGCACACATTGTGGCACCCTCCGATATGATGGACAATCGGATACGCGCCATCAAACAAGCTTTAATTGCGGCCAAATTGGAGAACCGTGTGACGTTACTGTCATATTCGGCAAAATTTGCCTCCAATTTTTACGGACCATTTCGGGAAGCTGCTCAATCGTCGCCAGCTTTCGGCGATCGACGATGCTACCAGTTACCCAGTGGTTCCAAAGGATTAGCCTTGCGTGCTGTACAGCGTGATGTGGAGGAGGGTGCTGACATGTTAATGGTCAAACCAGGCATGCCGTATCTAGACATACTACGGCAGACTAAGGATAATTTTCCAAATTATCCATTATACGTTTATCAGGTATCCGGCGAGTATGCGATGCTCTATTTCGCTTCGAGGAATGGTGCCTTCGATTTAAGATCGGTGCTGTTAGAGACCATGAAGGGATTTCGTCGTGCAGGCGCCGATTGTATTATTACTTACTTTACACCGCTACTGCTCGATATGCTGGAGGAACAGCAAAGTATCTGTTGCAATCTGGTCAATGGGCATGGTGGTGGCAACCACTTAAATGGCCAACATGAATGACAATAATATTCGCAATATAAGGTGTACTTACCAGATAAATGAATGAATATTTTATTTATTTAGCAAATAGTCTTTTTTAATTAAAACCATTATTAATTTTATTCTTACGTAGAAATAGTTCAATTTTTTGTAGAAAAAAATACATTTCGATTTTAGTTGTTTCTAAATGTAGATTTTATTGTAATTTTAAGTAAATGTTCTTAATGTTCTACAATTCTCTTATTGTATTTCAGTCATTTGATAATCGTTCGATGAAAAAAGTTCTATATACTACATACGTACTATGGTAAAGGTTAAAATTCCGCTTCGGTGTTTTCGCAGCCGAAGCTGATTGAAATTCTAATTCTTCAACTTTGCATTTTTGCATTATTGTTGCAAAAGAGCTACTGAAAAAGTTTTATCATGTGCACAAGAGGTGTTGATTTCGAAAGTGGTTTAGTCTGTTCATGAAAAAATACGAGTTAATAATTGAGAACCATTTCACTGAGTTTTTAATAAATTTTTGCTAATAGAATTTAGAGACCAATTTCGTTAAAATGCTTAGAATTTAATAGCATTTCAATTTGTAACTTGTAAATATCAAAATATGAAAATGTGGACCTTAACTAATATTAAAAATCAATGGTTTATATACATACAAGAGTAGAGTTAAAAAACGGCAACTTGAAGCTTCAAAGATAAAATAATTAACATCAAATACAATCACTAAAAAACTGCTGTTTAACTTAGCCGACTTTATATCGGTTGCTTTGTCGTTTTTTCCCTCTTGAATTTGTTCAAGAACAGGTTTAAGTTTTTTACACAAAACTCGTTAAGTTCTTTTTTCAGTAGTATTAATCACGATAAAATATGTACGTTCATTAAAATAACTAAAACATTTAAGGCTGTCTCATGATGCTTAATGATAACGATTATTTATTTGTTGTATTTGGGTAACTGTATTTTAACAACTGTTGAAATAAATTTTAAAATGGACTACAGTATCCTCTAGGTTATTGCAATTCTCGATTTTTGCAAGCGGACATTTAATTTAATAATTTTTTTATTTCATTATTTCTACAAGTATAATTTCCGAATATGATATTCTCGGTAAATGCAAATATGTACATACGTATGTTTTATGCAAACCTTACTGCTATGAAATTTATGCTGGATCTAGTGGTACATACATTTATAGATTCTTTAATATGTCTCCCTAAACGTGTCTTTTCGACATCCGCCAATAATATAAAGCACCTTACTCCGACTGACTATACTGTATTTCTTATATACGCATGAGTTACAGTGCACAAATATAGGAACAGCTGATACGTAAGGAAAGTGCAGTGAGTACGCACGGAAAACGTAACCGAAACGAATATGGTTGCGACATGTGTTATTGTTCGTTTCCAAAAGTTTTCCAAGGCCTAAATTATACTAATAGCGGTCAGTCCAACTCTGTTTATATCTTAGTTCGTTTGCGATAATCAAGGCGGTACTATAACTTTATTGCATGATGACGTTGCAACATATAATGATGATGCGTAAACCACAAGAGCTCTGTGTGGGTGTTTGCTTCAGTCCAGCGTAGTTTTTTCGCTTTTCGCAACTCATTTGATAAACATAGTGTGTGAATTATTTTGAAAAAAACTAAACAATGATGATTTTTATTATTAAATGCAAACAATGGAAGAAAGGTAATATATTGGCAATGAAAAATTAGATACATACTAATAAATTTTGATAAAGTAATATCAAAAGTAATATAAAGTAATATGATTTTATAAAGTTCGAAGGATTTTGAATAAAATGAAGGGATGACGGAAACTCCTTCAAAAACCCATCATCCAACCCTGTAGGAATATTGAACGAACGTAAAGAATGAAGACTCACAATGTTTTCGTTTTACAAATTTTATTTATATTCTTATTAAGGGACGAGATGGGTTAACATTTTTATAAATTTAAGTACAATGAACGTTCCATAAAAATTTATATAATCAATTAAATCTAATTCTGATTTAGAATTGTAACATTTTGAATTTTTTTAAGTGTGTGCGTAAACTTAGTTAAAAAAAAGGACATGCCTATAAAAATAAATTATTTAAGTATAATCAAATACTGAAATCTTTTGGATCGAATGCATAATGGTAACCTTAAAAATTTTAACATTGAAAATCAATGACACACGTGTGTGTGTGTGTGTGTTAAACAATCATCACATTGTAGAAGAGGAAATAACCTTTAGAACTTAAACAAGGTGTTACAAAAGCTTATGGAAAATGCAAAACGCAGAAGAAGCACAATCATACTCGCATTAATTGTACAATTAATTTTGCCCAATACTCGCTGGTACCACGTCTTTCTTATGAAGACGGCTATGCTCGAGTATATCGGTATTTTGCATTGGTTCCAAATCCGTTTCCGATATAATCTCTGCTAGCCACTGCTCGATTTGCACTGGATGCAATTTATCGACGGCCGACCCATTGGGATCAATGCCATGCGATTCAAGCACAACTTTCAAATTCTCGAAATTCTTTAGGACCAATCTTTTTTCTATTGACGGATTATGTTGGTGTACGCATTTATGAGCATTCGTATTCGAATTGCCATCTACGGTTATTACTTTCGGTATGTTATCATCAACAACCTTTACTAATTTTTGTTGTTTAAGCTGATTTTTAATTTCATTAAGAAGCCGATTATAGAATTCACACTGCACTGCATTATCGTCATGACTCTGCTCTGCATCAAGATTCCGGGTGCCTGTCGATTGTTGCCGATTGCCATCATCTGCTTTTGTCGCATTATTGCAATGCTTTAGCTTTTGAGATTGGGAACGGGAACTGGCGCTGCTTGAGTTGCTCGAGTTCGTGTCGTCTGTGCTTGTGTCTGTTGCTGGAGTAGCTGGGTTTGTGCCTGTGGAAGATGTGCACGAGTCGGTCTCCATCACTGATGACGTCTCCTCCGCGTTGGAGCAGTTAATGACTAAATTCTCCACATTTCTCAAATTTATAGTTCCATTGCAGCTATTGATAGTTATGTTTGGTTTGAACCGTTGTTTCTTCGATTTCTTGGCCCCTTCGGCGGAACCAGCTGCTGGTATCAGTTTTGTATTCAAAACTTTCTGTTTTTCTACATTAGAAAAACCTTTGGACGCGAAAGCATCATCATCATCATGATCATTGATTTCCTCGAGTTTCAACGAAGGTATGGAATTTACTGAACGCTTGTTTTTTGCCTTATGTATGAGTTCCTGAGCTTCTGCTACGGTCATGTTTACAATGGATTCATTGAGATTAGAAACATTATGCTCGATAAGTGTCTTATTTTTTGAAAAGTCAATGGTAATAGCTTCATCTAAGCGATCTTCCTCTCCGGCTTTTGAATCAACCGCCGCTCCTTTTGTAACCAATTGATTGGCCTGCAAACACTTGTACATTATCTCATGGTCATTGGAGGGAGTAATATAATCCTCGTTTCGCATGTACATATCTTGAAGCGCCAAATTTATACTGTCCAAATTGAATTTGCCAAAGGAGCGTATGGCACTTAAAAGCTCATCTTCATCATCTACAAGAAACCGGAGTTCTTGCGATGCTTCTGTGTCTGTTAGGTCGCCACCAACAGATTTCGTTGTTGGCGATGAACGTGTCATCTGTTGTGTAGATGTTGCAATAGCGTCGATTTGACGCAAGAGCAGCCTTTCGCGAACAGCGAGAGCTTCACGGATGTGCTCGAATTTTTGCTCCACATATTCCTTCAACTAAAAATAGCGTATTTATAAAAGTTCATGCGTTTCTACATACATTCTATCTTATGCACCTTCTCCATTTCCTTCTTATGTGATGCAGCCATTGCCTACTTCGATGCCGTTCCCAGAACTTTGTTAATTTTGTGATCCGAAAAACCAGAATCCCTAAGACTTTTTTATTTATATCCTCATCCCGGACTGGACCTACTTTCTATGGATTGCCTATTGTTATGAAGAACTCCATTTTTGTTTGGTCGATTTATTAGTTTTTTAGTTTCTCTTTGTGCTGACATGTGTATGTTACCTCATTACAGAGCTGCCAAGAAAATATCCAATCCAACAAAATAACTTATGATTGTGTATTCCATTTTAAAATTTTTTTTGTAAAATTTCAAAAATTAATAATAAAAAAAAATTAAATGAATTCAGGAACATTTAAAAAGGAAAATATTTTAGGTAGCCCTTAACCCTTAACCCTTAATTTTATGACAACCAAAGAAAATATTAATAAATTTTTAATTTTTTGGCTTTGACTATGCAACCGTTCTAAAGTTCAAAGCCATTTTTGTCCCGGTGTGGTAAATAATTTTTTTAAAAGCCAAATATAAATACATACCCATCGGTAATATTAAAAACCACGGTATAATAAAAATAGAATAAAATTTTTTTTATAAGATATAAAACGTTTCTCAACGAACTCAAAGGTTTCACGAAAATTATTCAAAATTTGAGAAAACACCGCAATTTTAAAAATTTTTTTTGACACATTGAAAATATTTTTTATGTCAAATATATATAATATTTTCAAAATATTTTTAAATGTCAAATGTATCTAATTTTTAAAGCTACTTGCCTCAAAGTAGGCGTGGGTGGTTAGTTTATGCTTAATATATTTTTGTACATATTGTACTACATATAACATGTAGTTTTATTTATGGTTTATGTTGTATTGCCTTTCAGTTCTAAGCTATGCTTTAAATTTCTAGTCCAAGATTTCGGGAACTATTCAAGAACCACCCTCTTTCAGCGATATTCGAAGCAGGCCTATAATAAAAACGAGTAAGTATGTACAAGTTTTTCTTTGTAATGACATGTCTCCAAACTAAACTTGGCAAGAGAAGACGGAAATTCCTTTCAAACATAACGATGAGTCGAAGAATTTAAGGAATATTAAGAACATCAACATACATATGTATTATTTTTTTTCATCATACCTAACACAAATGAAATTAAAAATTTTTTACTTATTTTTTTCTATTCGATAGCAAAGTGCAACTATAAATTTTTCATGAATTATTTGATTCTTATTAATAATGGCATTAATTCATTCTATCGAAATTTTACAATTTCTTATTAAAATTTAGATTTTTTCAGTAATTGCTTCAAAAAAATTTATCTTTCTATTTAAAAAGAATTTCTAATTCGGGAATTACTCAATTTTTAACTTGCATGCTTTGCGAAATTCTTTAGAATTCAGACGAACCAAAAAAACTGCATACAAGCTTTTTAACTTAACTGTACAACTGTACTGACACTGACGTTTTCAGACATATTCTAAAGCAATGCACTGAAAAAAAAATTGTAAGAAGTTTGATAGATAACCTCATTGGCACCACGAAACATTTCGTTTTCTGCCGCTGTTAGTATTGGACGTTAGTTCGGGATTGTGACGGTTGTGTTGTTCGTCGCGATGTATATACATTCACTTACAATAAGGACAAATATATATAATAAATAATTGTAACGAGATCAATTGATTATTGAAATAGTGAACCAAGAAATCAAAAAACCTAAAACAGAAGTTTTATCAAGTTTCAAGGCACGCTCCCAGAAAATCTCTGCCTGATGCAGCTCCACACTCCAGTAGTCGTCATCTTTAGCTGCTTCTGCTGAGGCAGTGATATGCTATTGTTGTATTGTACGCTACGGCTAGTGCATGCGTGTGTGGGAATGTGTTATTACGCTATGTAATCGAATTACGTATAAATACTTGCAGTGAGTATTTTATGAAAGTGTAATCAGTCGACATTCAGTAAAAACGGGGATTTGTAGATTTACAATTTTGGAAAAAAATTGAATCGGTAAAATGCAAATTTAAAAACAAGTTTCAATAAAAAAAAAATCCGAAAAAAGTTACAAAATTTTGTTAAAAGTGCTCAGTCGGCTTTGTCGTCTACTTCGCAGTTGATCTGCTGGCTTCTGTGTAGTGTTTTTGGCTTTGCTTGTTTGACAGTTCTTTTCGTAATTGTTGTTGTCTTTGTCATTGCTGCAGTGTCATTGTTTGAATGCTTAATAAATAATAATAATAAAAATAAAAATAAAGCAATAAATATAAATAATGATAAAGAAAGAAAAATAAAAAAACAACGCAGGTCTTAGTTAATTTGAATTTTAAAATCGACATTATAATCTATTCCACTTGACATACTGGACACCTTTGTCTAGCTTAACTTTAGGCAAGAATCAGTGAGCGAAATGATTCACAAACGTAAGTCGATTTGGACAAAACGCACATAACAATCTGGTTAATATTTCATCTATGTATGGGCATACATACATATATCGTAATGTTCCTCAAAATTAGCAAGCGAAGTATTTTTAGCGAAAAAGACAAGAAACCCAAAAAAACCCTAAAAAGAAAAGAATAAAAGCTTAAAATTGACTTTGTACACATAAAAGAATTTGATTTGGCTCCGTTGGAATTTATCAATATTTATTTGCGGTCGCAGTCATCACAATGCACGATGGCAAACGTTCAATTCAACTTAATTAACCTTAAGCCAAAGGTTATTGGAGGAGTCAAAGTGTATCGACCAAGTAGTAAGTGTTTATTGATCATTCTATATTGTACCATATTTGTGGTAAAATTTTCCTATATGGTATAGATTTCTTAATAGGCTTTTTTGCCTAGAAACAACAAAAACCAATGTTGCACGTGATCGAGCAGATGCAGAGAGCGACTAGCTCAATTTGAATTATACCCAAATCCTATAAAGTCACGTTAGTTTTTTCTTCATTTTATTCCATTTTTAGTTTATAATACATATTGTAAACTATCGTACTATGATTTTTTGTATTACATTGAATCTTTTCAAATTTCTTGTTCGCATTAATTAATAATTTCATAGGGCGGCGGGGGAGGATTAGTTATTCCCGCGGGGCATTCTAATTATCAGCCGTGGGAAAATGATGATTTTCCCCTACGAATTCGACACAAACTATCTGGCAACTATGAATTGTCTGGCGTTTATTTGATTGTTTATCTCACTCTAAGCGTAGTTCTCTTTGCTCTCTATCTCTCCCATGCGAAGATTTGATTTTGCTCGTCTAGTTTCATACTTCTCGTGCTACATTTCTAAGGTTAATTAATTATTTTAACCTAATTTATTTGTATTGTGTTGGGCGATTTTTTTTTTTCTTTACCTCCGCAAATTATTGTTAGGATTATCAAATAATATCATGAATAAAAGAAAATTTTGAATATTAAGTACTATTTATAAAAGGAATTTACATAAACTTATATTTTTACATAAACTTATTTGAATTTTCTGCTATTGATTGTCACTTTTAAAATATATTAAAATTGCATTGTATTTTTTATTTCGCATATAAATATACGAGTATGCATAAATAAAATAAATATAATATGTGATATATGTACATATGTATAACAAAAATAATAATCCAAAAAGGAGCATAAACAACAATATGAGTACAATATTTTTGACAATTCTTTAATAAATTCTAAATTAAATATTTAAATAAATAAATTTCAATTTACAGAGGCATTCTGAGAGTCACAAACTATTGAAATCGTCTCGAAAATCGTCTTTTTTTTTTGTTGTTTGGAATACAATGACGATGTCAATAGTTAGTGACTCTCAGAATACCTCGTCTCGAATACGTCAGGAATCGTCTTGAAAATGGTTAGTGCCTCTCAGAATACCTCTGCAAATTGAAATTTATTTATTTAAATATTTAATTTAGATTTTATTAAAGAATTGTCAAAAATGTTGTGCTTGTATTATATATGCTCATTTTTATATAATTTTTTTTTATATATATCCTATATTATATTTATTTTATTTATGCATACCTGTATATTTATATGCGAAAATAAAAATACAATGCAATTTTAATACCTCTGTTAATTTTATTAAGTCAATTAAAAAAAATATTTCAACCGGAAAATATGTGCGTAAGCTTATACATTTTTTCAACTTCGTTTTTCAGTTCGAATTTTAAGTTTGTTGCTTTGTATGAATATTAGTGGATTTTATATGTAGTTATATTGTGTATAGATATAGGCTATGGCGAAAAAACGTTCGCTGATTTTCGCGAGTATTATTATAAAATCTTTTTTACGAATTTATAAAAAATCATCTTTTGATTTATCGTACTTCTGCTTAAAATTTATCATCTGAAAATTATAACAATAAAGTACAAAAAACAAACAGCAAACAAAAAAAGGTAATATTCTCAACCCGTTGTAAAGAAACCGGCATTTTGTTATTATTTTATCATTTTTTTTGCTGTGTTTTCTAATTTATTCTACTTTAATAAAAACCAAACAATAGAAAAAAGAAAGTGTGGAAAATTCAGCACGGATTAAATTTAACTTTTCTGGCTTATAGAAAAGTTCAATGGTACTCGTAGTTAAAGATTTTATCTTTACGGAAAAAGTTAAGTAATTTAATATGCAGAAAATTTAAAATAAAGTTCAACCTATACAGACTATGAGATTAGTTTAAATGGAAAGATTGTCGACAATGGAAAGAAAGGAAAAAAGGAAGTAGGGAAGGTAGCATAGCAAGGTAGTATAGTATATTCTCTCAGATATTCGTACTGACTGAACCCCTTATTGTCTCTTTCTTCCCTATCTATCCTTTTTCCCTGTTACATTGTTAAAATTAATTATAATTATTCCAAGTGTTGGTTGAAGAGAAAAATAATCCATTATTTTTTCTCTAGATGGCTCTAGTGATATATGTACATATGTCTCGGTATGTATTGATAGCATGGGTTCGTACTTATACTCGTTGGAAAAGTGATATTCCGTACAAAAAAAGGCGAAAATGCAATGCATGCCACGAGGCTGAAGTTGTGTTTAGCAGGTTGTGTTAATGTCACAGTCAATCATGCCCAATTTTGGTCTCGTCGATGCCGTACCGGCAAATTTTGATGTTAAAGACAGAACTATGAGAGCTATTCTCATATGGCTCAACACTAAATTCGGAGGTATCATGACGTACCATGAAATTACCTTTAAAATGGTGACAAATTGTAGAACGAAACGCGGCATTCTTCATCGAAATCGAACAATCTAATCATATTAAACAAATCCTTGAAATTAATGAAATTACTATTATTATTATTTACTTATTTAACTTTTTGTTACTTATTCCTTACGTACAATATATACATATGTATGTACATACATACTTACGTATATACATATTGTATACCATAACAATCGATCAACCTTGCATATTTGATAGAATATTTGAATACCTTCGATATAATATTCTTTGTTACCTTCGATATAATATTCTTTCAAAGCTTTCTTTACTTTTGACTTGAATTTAAATTTTAAACATATTGAATCGTGTAATGTTTATCTTACATGTTTACCTTAAATTGTTTCCACTAATTCTCTCTCTCTTAGGCATCATGAAATAAAGGCCAAATAAAACAAAGCTCACTGTTAAAAATGAATTAAGGCCCAATCTATTTCATATAATAAATTGGGCCTTTTTTACATTCCATTTGAGTTAACTTTTATTTTCTGTTTTATTTCATTTTACGACAAAATGAAAAATATGAAAAATATAGTCGTAATTCCTTTTCGCAGTCACGTTGAAAAACTTTAGATTTAGAAGATCTTCTATGAAGAATATCATAAAGTTAATAGTGTCCTTAATATGGTGTTTCCATAAAGCGGTTTTGCTTCAGTTAAGCGCAAAACTGGTTTTCGCAGCGAAAACCATGATAAAACCAATAAATCTCCATTGAAATTGTTGTTGTAAGTTTGGCGCACAACCAAAAAGATTTCTGGTTTTAGCAGTTTTCAACCCTGTGTTAAAGTTCGAAAACTAGAGTAGAATTGAAATTGTTATTGTAAGTTTGGCAAACTTAAAAGATTTTTGGTTTTAGCAGTTTTCAACCCTGTTTCGAAGTTCGACAACTAGACGCCATAGTCTTGTCTCTGTCTATAGTTAATATGCTAGAATAAGATAAATATTGTACACAAAAACATTCTATCAAAATTAACAAACAAAACAAGCGCATTGGTTTTGCCCACAACAACAACAGCAGGGGGCGACCAAAACCAAAAATAAAATAAATAAAAGTTTTGTATGAAAACACATTTGACATTTGTCGATATTCGAAAGCCTAAACCAAAAAAAATTGGCCTGCTTTATTTCATTTAGACTTAAAAAGAAGAAAAACTCTTGTAGGAAGGCATGCGATGATTGTCTTTTTCAATACATATCGTGTATGAAATCATCAATGTGGAAAAATGGATCTATAAAAAGACCCAGGACCTATATTTTGATTCGATTTTTTAAAAACCGCATAACAATAAATGAAATACTATGAAACGGAGTACTGTAGGAAAATTGTACTAAGAAAAGGAGCAGAAAATTCAAAAAATTTAGTAGAAAGATGGTACTATGTATCAAATTATTAAAATAAAGAGCCATTTACTACCGTTGAGTAACCGACGCAACTCTCGCTCTCTCACTTTTTTTCTTATTATCTTATTGAGAAAACCACTACTTGCAAACTTCAAAGTTCTCCCGAATAGAACATTGTTTAATTGAGCAGCGACTTTGCTTTGAGGTGAGTAAGGCCCAAAATACATGTGCAGATAAAACGCATGCACCGCTGCATGATTTACTGCAGTCAAAATACTTGTGCAGATTTTGTTTGACATTTCTATGCATTTAAAATTGAAAGTTTGAAGATTTTAAAGTGTGAAGGTTAGAATTTGATATGGATTTGAATTAATTTTGCATTTTAAAAATAATGAATTTAACGAAATCAAAACACTTACTTACGAAATGTCAAAATTCTTACACACGTAAATTTCTGTGAAAAACATCCAAGAATTGTTGACATAACTCTGTAGCATTGTTCCTGCGCCGCAAATATTAAATTTCAGGCGTCAGGCAGAAACTGTCCTCACGCAAATTGTAGGAATCTCTTCCGTGTATTTCAAATTGAAACTTAATCGGAATATATGCACATGTATTTTGGGCATAAAGCCAAGCGTGCATTTGTCTTTCTCCATAAGGTTATGCAGATTGAAGAGAACACGCTTTGAAGCAAAGTAAGCAAGCATGCAACTTTAGCTTTACAGCTCGCCCTTTTTTCAGAACCAAAAACAAGCTGTTTCGTGGTTAATTCAAGCATAAACACACTTGATTTGGCATCAATATGATAAATGCTTGTTTTGAACATTATATGTTTAATATTAATAGAATGAATTTGGTGAAATTACCAGCAGTCTTTTTTGTATGAACATTTTCCGCTTATATTAAGCAACCTTTTGATGAATGTAAACACACATTCGTTGAAACGAATGTTTTCTCCATAAAAAAGTTATTAAAAGGACATGGAAAATATGGAAAAATAACAATTATCATGTTTGATCCATGCGCATTTGGCTCTGTGTTCGATATATTTTAGAATATATAAAAATCCAAATTTATGTTCCACAACGTGGCACAATGTATATGGAAAATACTTTGATATTGTTTTAGTTTTTTGTTGTTTTTTGAGAAATCTCTTTTTCCCAATTTTTTAGTGATAATTTGAAAGGTTTGTCAGGTTTTATATCTTTTGTCTTCCCCTTATTTTCACTTTTCCGTAGCGAAATTTAAGTTTACGTTTTATAGATTGCAATAAACATTTTTACTATGCTAGTAGTAATAGTATTTGTACTAGTAATAGTTGTTGTTGTTGTTGTTGTTGTTGTAGTTGCTGTCAATTCTTTGCTGCCATCATCATCGTTGTTTTTGTTGCTGTTTTCTTTTAGTTGTGGGTGGTGCTGTTGTTGTTGTCCCCGTTGTTGTTGTTGCTGCGACGAAATTTAAGCGTTATATATTCGTTTTTATGTGGATGATATTGTTTTTGTGGTCATTGCAGTTATTGCAACTGTTGAATTTAAGTGCTTTCATTTCCTCTTCAAATGGAATGCAATAATAAACCATTCGAATTCGACCTCAAGCAGTTTTCTAGAGCTCTTCCTGTCGGCAAGTATTCATCTCTTTGGATTGTATAGGAAAAAGTATAACTTTTTCAATGAAAACTTCTACGCTCAATACATTGAGATTGGTTGGAAAAGTCATGACACATTTATATGAATTTTTACTATTTTAGCTTGTTGTGCAAGTGTGTATGAAACCATATATAGAAACCTCCTAAATTTTACTACTCAGATGACAACGTAATGATGGTTGCCTCTCTTGACAATTCAAAAATAATACTGTTTTTAAAATGACATCTTTTGTTGCAAGGCCCATCATTACTTCCCAAAAATGAACCAACTTACAGTATAAACACAATCTCGCAGCGGCAGTAAAGGGACGCCGGCTTATGAGACTTCGTTGATGCGGGGCATCGAATTTGCTGTCGAATCCGGTAAAAATGTTCTCTGGAAAAATGTTGCCATTTGTTATCGAAAATCTAAAAAATGATATGAATAAACATATGGAGAGAAACCCTCTTTTGAAAAACCAGAGAGTGGAATATATTGTAGTATACACAAACAAACACTTAGACGTGAGAGAGCGTTGCTGCCGGCTGTCGCTACGTGGTTGTGTTTATAAGTCCCCGCTCAATGAAACAGGAGGGGAGCTCTGACGCTAGAAGTTAAAAGTTGCGAATGAGAGTCTCCGCACAACCATACTTCGCAACGTCTACAGTCAACTTTTCATCTGACGGAAGCTCTGACGCTAGAAGTTAGAAGTTACGAATGCTTCAATTCAATTTTCTCTCTGACGTCGAGCTTCCACTCGTTGTTTTTAAAAAATTATTGTTTGTTTTCAAAAAAGTGAAGCCTACTTTTTATGGAAAAACGTTACAATTTCACGAAGTGGTGAAAGTATTTGCTAATTTTTTTTGTGAGAAGGTTGGTAGAGGAGGATGGCAGATACAGAATGGTTAAAACATAAATGAAAATGTAAACAAACTTTGATAATGTCAGCGTTTTTTATTTAAGGGCGAGGTTAAGCGAGAGAGCGACATTTGACATTGCGAAGTTGGTTCTGCGGGGACTCTATAGTGTCATGCGTCATGTCTTTCCGACAACCCAATCCTAACAAAACTCAATACTTTTAATCGCTATTTTGAGGATCAAATGCAGCCACAATTTAAATTAAAATTTTGATCGTACGCACGATTATACCAAAGCTCCTAAAAATTACTATTTACGAGTAAATTGGAAGAGGTCAAAATTGTCAAAATTAATCACAAAATATCAATGATCGTACTACATTGATTTGTATGAAACAATGGAGACAGACCATTTCTGTCTCTCTATTTATATTTTTTTTTTTCTTTAAGGAAAACCATTATTGAAATCTTCTTCTTTTTAAGAAGTAACAAAAGGGCGATTTTTTGGCAAAATAGAAAAGAACTCTCTTGTGAATAACAAACATACTCGTAGTCGTATTGTCTGTTAGATGATAATTGAATGTTTTGAACCTTTGTATTTTGTTGTTGTTTTTAATTTTATAGTTCTGAATGCCAACAATATTGGCGCATTGATTGCGAATGCACTGAGCTCAATCTCCGAATCCGCCGAATTCGGACGTCGCCCTCTACTCAATCGTCGTCAATCTTTTCGATAACGTGCACCGCTCCATGACCGAGTTATAAACTCTGTAAAATACTCACACACAACCGTACAACATGTTGCGGCACGCTTCTGGGTTACCAATCAAATTTCCTTACATCAGGTCATCTTCCTACCATCCAGCCATCACATTTTCTCTTATCTTTTCTCATCCCTTGCCTGCTCTTCGTTTCCGCCTGTTACGCTACACGAGCCAACGTTTATAGAGAGAGAGAGAGAGGGAGAAAGAGAGGGAGAAAGAGAGAGAGAGAGAGAGAGAGAGTGCCCTTTGTGTACTATACGATTCATTTGTAATGATAGCTGCCGCTGCCGCTGCTGCTGCTGCTACTACTGTCATTCCACTTAATGCAACAACCATCATTCTATTCTTCCTCTTGCCTTTCCACCTTGCTGAGCCTGCGGCCCACTCTCGCTCTCTCGGTTTCTTTACAACTCTCGCTCTCTCACAATATGACGTTTTACCACTGACCAATTTATGCTCGTACTTGTGGATCTCAGCCGCAATGACTGCAGCGGCGGAGCGCGAGTAACTTGGCCAATTTTCTCGACCATCTCGTTTACATGGAAGCTGCATTTGTTGAACACAAAAAGCAATAGATAGATAGAGAGACGAAGAAAGGGAGCAGGAGAGCAAGAAAAAGACGGGCAAAAAATCACAAATCGATCGATTGCACAATTTTGAATGAATTTTTATTAGTGTAATGGTATTTCCATGTTGTTGTTGTTGTTGTGGTTGCTTTTGAATTGTTGAGCAATTTTTTGTTTTTCCTCTTCTTCTGTGCTTGTTGGCAAACCCTTCTGGTTATATATTTTTTTTTTTTTGGTAATAGATTTTTCCTTCAGTTTCATCTGCATCAGCCGCAATTGAATTATTTTTTTTTTGTAAATCACATAAAATCATTTTCGTGTTTCGATTTAATGTTGAAATTGGTAGAGATTTCATCATGAAAATATTATATGTATTTTTTAAAATTTCCTTCCACCTTTTTTCACAGTTGATTAACTTTCGGCCATTAAGTGTACCATCCTCCCTGCCTCCTTCCCTCTCTCCATATATAAATATTTATGGTCATGTGAATAGAGTTCATTAGGTCACCAGAGTGTATCTGATGAGTTTTAAGGCGTAGTTACCATAAAATTTTATCCCGATCATCTTCCTCGACTTTTGTGTACTTTATTCAAACCATTTCTAAATGAAGGTAACGCAGTGACAACGTAACGAACGGCCTCTGTTGGAAGATAATGGTTTCGTTTTTTGGGGCCGTTTTAGTTACGTGCTTTTGGCTTCTTCGTGTAACGTTGTTGAGCACGAATCTCGAGCTTGACCCAATTTAAAAAAAAAAAACTTTGTTAATGGAAATTGACTGCTTTGACGCTATTAAAAAAATTTTAATTATTTCAAAACGTACCAACATAAAACTTCGAAATTGGTAAAATTGTTTATTAACTTAATTGACTTCATTGGTTTCTCTCTGAAAATGATACATTTATAGATTTCAGATAATAATAATAATAAAATTGTTTTTAATTGAATTATATTTACTATTAATATAATTAATTATTATATTTACTATTAATATAATTAATACTCTCGTACATTCAGTCGTACTTACTTTAATTTTAGGAACCGCTTTTGAAATTTCAAATTCCTAAGCTGCTTTACTAAGAGTGCATTAAAGTTATCACAAAAACAGTATGAAACATTCATACTCGTTCTAGCATGCTTCAACTTGCATGCAACTTCTTTATAAAAAAGTATCCCAGAAGAAAAATTTAAAATAATCGTAAATGCTCTTCCAAGGAAGTGGATGGGTAAACTCTTATCGATTACCGTGTAAACGAAGTGGTAGAAACAAAAGCTGGCATTTTTTTTGTAACTATGAATTTTGTCGATTTCTTTTAAATATAAATTAGTATATGTCAAAATATTTATTGACAAATATTATACATACTCGTAATTGCTTTATAATGGGTCTTTCAACAATAGCTATCATTTTATAGTTCGCGTCATTTTTGAACTGTCAACATTCAACTGTCACTGTGATATCATATGACAAGTAAAAACGAGAAGGTTGAGATATACGCTACGGTAGATCGATACATACTCGCCTAACAAATTGAAATAGTGAAAATTCAGTAAGTACTAAAATGGTAAAAATATCTCGAAATCACTATTCGTGAATTCGCAAAGTTCGTACTAATTTCTGTGATTGTGAAGCTATCCAGAATTTAATCAATAAATTTATTCGAGCGCGTCTCGGCATAGTTTGTGATGTAAAGACTCCAAATCGTGTTCGTCCGGCCAGGTCATAAGAACAGTTCTAAGCTCGTCGGCCTGTCAGAAAGCCTTTTTTGACAAAAACGACGAAGAACTGTCCAAGGACGCTGCAGACCTTTAAAAAAGGTATTTTTAAACTCGTCGGCCTGTCAGGAAGCCGCCTTTAACAAAAACGACAAAGAACTGTCCCAGGACGCTGCAGACCTTTAAAGAAAGGTCTTCTTAAGGTCGTCGGCTTGTCAGGAAGCCGTTACGTAACAAAAACGACGAAGAAGGTTTTACCTGTAAACATGACATAAAACGGAATTGAATGGATACAATTCATTAGTACATTAGTATACTCAATTGTTACAATTATTGAAGAAAATAACTGAACTTCCTCAAATTTTAATTAATGGCCGGCCACACAGCCATGTACATGCATACATTAGATTTCATATTAAATCGCCGTGTAAAAATTAATCGATCCTAATTAAGCTGACGCTTAATTTTTTTCGTATTGTTCTTCAAGTGACGTAAGCTAGATAGCTTAAGAAAATCCTCCTTTTGTAAGAAAGGGATCAATAGAAAATCGCTGAAACATTTCATATATGTACATATGCTTGTAAATTGTATTGTTGTCCAAGTTGTTTAGAATCTGAATCAAAAGAAACGTCAAAAAACTGAACGTCAAAAACTGAAAACTGAAGAACGTCAAAATGTCTGAAAAATCCAATTTTTCTTTAATTTTTATATCGAATGTACATACACTATAGCTCATACTTCGCACTCATGCCTACGCTACCATTGACAGCGAAATTTTCAGTTTGACGAAAAAAAAAAACAATCCAGAAAAAATGAAGTGTCATACCAGCTTAAGGCGTAAGAATACACGAATTCGATTACTACCGTTTCGGCAAAGTTTCCGTCTGGGATGGTGGACCTCGTACGAGTAGGTCTGTGTGGGTTTGTGTGTGTGTGTATGTATGTATGTAACTTCTTTGGCATTCGTGCTTACGCCATGGTGCGTAATGAATTTTTTTTTTTTTATTAAATTGTGCCATTACTGTGACTACTGAGCTACTGTGACTACTATTGGTCTTGCCCTTGCTACCGCTAGTGCTCGGCTGCTGTTGCTTTCATTTTCTATGTAGATTTGCCTTCAACTGATTCTCCTCTCGCTTTAGAACTTTATAAAAGTTGAATTTACTTTGTACGAAATTTTTGTGGCATTTTTTTCATGGTTTTTGTGTATTAAAGTATTTTTACCTTCTTTCTCTCTCTCTCTCTCTCTTCGAGTGCTTCTTTCGAACTTGTGCTAACTACGATAGTAACTATTTTGCTATGAATGAACAGGATTCAAGAGAGGAAAGTAGAGAAAATTTTCTCCGCGATACTGGCCGACATTTCCGGCTTCTGGTTTGTTGGAAAACATTTCAAGGTTTACCTTTTGACTATTCAAGTATTCGTACGTAGTATAGTTACAATTCTCTCTCTCTCTCTAGTAGATTCCATTTCCTTTTACTTTATTTTAAACTTGCTTAATTTTAATGAAGCTGTCAATAACAGAAGTTTGTATTTTTTTGTTTACTTCTTTGAATCTACGTAAGTACTGACTGTTAAGGCTTTCATTCAAGTTGTCTTCTCCTGTCTCTCCCTCTCTTTCTAGCATATATGTATGTATGTGTACGTATTTATTTGTTTATTGAGCGATCGATCAAATCCAATAGATTTCATAGTAAATATTTACTTTCATGTTATTCCTTTTCGTACCTTTTTCCGCTGCATTGACCAAATTTAATCTTCTGCAAATACGAAAAAATTGAGATGAATTTAGATTTCTTCTATCTTCTTTCACTCTTTCTTTTCCTAGATCTCGTTGTTATTTTGCTTTCTTTGGTTTATTAATGCTTATTGTTTAGATAAGTTTTTCTTTTAGGTTTATTTTCTAAACTGATCTGATCTGAACGAATTTTCGTCATTTCTCGTCAAGTTTAGTTAGGAGACAAACCGGTTTTGTTCTCATCAAAAATAACAACGGAGACGGCATATCGCCGAAACCGGTTTGTCTCAAAATTAAACTTAACAAGGAATATCGAAAATTCGTTCGAATAAGTGACAATAGTTCGTTCAAATCTGACAATAGATTTTTAACAAAATTTACTTTCGTTTTGTTTTCGATAGACGGTTAAAATGAAAAAAACTTGAGAAAACATATGCAAAAAGTTGGTTAGACCTACCGTTCGTTACCTTTTGACCCTTTTTGTTTTACCTTGTATTCATTCTCAATATAATCCTTCTAACCTAAACTAAAGAGGCTGCTGCTAATTAGCAATATTGTAAAGAAGCTTCAAT
The DNA here is from genome assembly GCA_949752815.1 of Conops quadrifasciatus. Lineage (NCBI taxonomy): Eukaryota > Metazoa > Arthropoda > Insecta > Diptera > Conopidae > Conops > Conops quadrifasciatus. Next base: position 20,538,274 of record OX457079.1, read on the forward strand.
ATACATACAGATATTAGATATGTTCCTCAGGAAATGTTGCAGCCTGCTACGAGCGCCGGTTGACATCCTTTCTGGTGTTTCATCGGGAAAAAAACATCCCCACGACCCTCAATACGCCACTGTTTTTACATACTTAAATTATGTTTACATATATACGCCAACCAACGTTCGAGTTGCTTGAATAAGATTTTAATTAGTTATTCATGTGACGTAGCAGTTTTTGTTTTTTTATGTCATTAAGATTTTTTACTCTTCCGTTCAGGAAAAATCTGATGGCGTTAGAACTTAAATTGTAAAGATTCGGTTTTTTTTGTATACATATGTGCAAGGAACCGTTTGTATAACACGGTACACTTGTATAACACGGTACAGTTTTTGTATAACACACTTTCGCTCTAACACGGTTCGTGAATTGGGAAAAATTATCATGCAACATAGACGGACGGACGGATGGACGGAATATTTTGGCATATTCATAAAAGAAATTTACAAATTTAAAAATAAAAAAACTCATCGCTTGGCTAAAGAATTTCGTCACGGGATGCATTACCACTTCGTTTACGCGGTAATCGAAGATTTCGCCTCTGTCATTTTCTTTGAAGCAGCATTAAATGCATTCCACCACTATGACTACAGATACTATGACTGTATACATACATATCGTACATACATACATACTATAATACTATTTTGTTATTTCCTTTTGTTATTTAGTCCTATCTGAGTTGTGTCTTGCATTCTTATTTACTCACTTTGTTGCATTCATGAAGTCGTTTTCCACGCTGTTAACATTAAAGCACGAAGAATTTGACATTTGCACGAAGATTTTCCAGTTGCGTGATTTCCGGTGCCTGAGTGGTGCATTTCCCCTTCCGCCCGCAAGCTGCTGATAGTACATAAATGACCTGACCTAAGCGGAGGCAGGTCATTTAAACATTTATATTTTTTCGGTTTCTATAGAATAGTCTTGTTCTCGCTAAATTGTGTTGGCGCAAACACGTACAAACATACATACTCGTATGTGCATTCATACACGATTTTCTCCCTGCCAGTTTGTCTCCCTTTTTCTTTCTACTTTCTCTCTGCTGTCTCTGTACAACACTAAATATTCACCCACCGACGACTTCCGCTCACCTCCACGCAAGTGACCCTCACGACCGCGTGCTACTCTCGTTTAAGGTGAATAAGGTTTTTCCAATTTCTTTTCTTCGTTTTTTTTTGCTCTCAGTCGTTTTATGTTTGTGTTCCTGTTCTACAATATGTACATAATTATATGTATGTATGTACATATGTTGGTATAGTGTGCTGCAGGGCTGCCAAGTCGTGGGGAATTCCTCAAATTGTGGGCAATTCATTATACTCTGGGAAAAAGGGCGAATAAACGATAATTTTTGGGAAATTTAAAAGTACCTAAGTAAATTGTAAAAAGCGTAAATTCTAAATACACTCATACCTCGCTATACGGCCTAGATATGTTCCGGCAAAGCTGGTTGGTCGTAAAGCGAAAAGCGAAAAACCGTATAACGAATTAATTATTTATAAACAGAAGATCGGTAACAGCACAGTACAATTTTTTGGCCTTATAACAAAGCTTTATGGCAAAAAATTGCCATAATTAGAAGAGGCCGTTATAAAGAGCGAAATGCCGTATAAAGAGCGGCCGTATAGCGAGGTATGAGTGTATTTTAAATCATGCAATTATTGTATAACAAAACAAATACTTAATTTTAAATTTTTCCACACTATCAATGAATGAACCAGCAAAATGCATTCTATTAAAACAGTAGAATGCATTTTGAATGCAAAACATGTATTTAAAAACAAATAAAACTTACAATTACGAAATTGGAGAGTTGGCTGACTTAAAAAAGTTCTCTTATGACCACATAAAATCAGTTATTAAACTACTAAGATTTTCGTCCACATTTTACGAATTTTACATGGTGTGATCAAGGCGTTTACTAAGTTTGTCTAGTCAAAGCTAAAGAAATGAAAAATTTATTAATATTTTTCTTTGTTGTAATAAAATTAAGTTCTAAAAGTACTGAAATTAGTATTAAAAAAAGTATCCTTTTTCCTTTTAAAATGTTTCTGAATTTATTAAAATTTTTTTCTTTGATTATTTAATTTTGGAATTATCTAAATAGATTAAAAAAGAAATACAAACAATCATAAGTAATTTTGTTGAATTGTGAAATAAAATTGAAATGTGGGTAATTTTTTGAGCAAAATTGGGGGGAATCTGGAAAAAATATACTTGGCAGCCCTGGTGTGGTGTTCGTTCGGTCGTGCTCTCGTTTTCATTGTCGCATTTTTTTCTTTGTTTGTTGACGCCAGTTTATTCGCGTGAATTAATGCATAATAAAAACTCATTTAGTGGTTGAGTGACGCCGTGCGAGTAACTTGTTTGAGGTTATTGTTCAGAGTTGGTGTTCCCATTTTCCATTTTTCTCTTTCATAAAATGTCACCTCATAATGTTACCTATGTTTGTTCGCTTTCATATTATAAGATTTATTAATTTTTATACAATATTATTCTTTAATCAAGGTGAGCTTAGGCAAAAAAATAGTTACTGCTGTTTTTGATTTGTAGAGAAATTTCTTAACTCCGGGCAAGGTTCGAGATTCGGTTTTTTTTTTTTTTTAGTTTGTAAGGCCGAAACGAACCAAAATAAAACGGTTTTTCTCTGAAATTAATATAGTTTTATGGATAGAGGAATGGGAAAGGGTAAAAATTAAATACATCTGGACATTTTTGGCTAATCTTTACACCAGAGTTCTTTCTATACCTCACTATTCTATTACAAAAAAAAATTTTTACTTTCTTGCTATATGATTGTGTTGGTATTGTCTGATTTCATCAGAATAGAAAACGCCCAATCAAATGCCTTCGTTATTTCGGAAGAAAATTTCATTCGCAAATAAATTAAAATTAATATAGTTTCAATTTAAATTAAATACGAATTTAGAAAGCCAAAAGACAATGGCATTATTGTTTAAACTTAATGAGAACAACAGCAACAAACCTTATTATCCAAACGAATCTTCCTTCTAGAAAAGAAACGGAAATAAGAAGACATCAAGTTACGGTCAATTAGTGTTGTAGTTAGTACATCATCATCATAATCATCAATTAAGTTGATGCTGATTTTTAATTAAAAATTGTATCGTATTGTTTGCGAATCAACCTTTCAGCCATCTCGATTTAGCCAGCCCAAACTAATTGGTTTCTTGTTCAGATTTTTCGTTTACAAGAATTTTGTATTTTTTCCTTTCAAAACTTTGCTATTTCTTAGGAAAGTACCATAAAAAAACAGAAATTCAATGGTTACAACAATCAACAGTTTCTTTCAGTGATTTATAACAATGTTTAGCATTGATAGCGTTGTTAGTGGCCGGGGTAAGTACAAAATGCAGACGGAAATGTCTACAAAGCAACGATCACGAGTTACAAGAACAGAAAGAACAGAAAGAAGAACAAGCAAGTTATTCTTGCTTAACAAACGGTAACTAATATTGAGTCGGAACAAATCGTTGCAAATGTCGTCTTATAATTTGTAAGTTATGTATGTGCTTTGTTCTTTAACCTTCCCGTTCATAGATTTTTCTTGATATATTCATTTAAATAAATTTCTATGTTTTTGTGCAAGCTTTTGAAATCGCTTTTGTTGTTGGTACTCCTTGGTGCGTGCACTATGCACCAAAAATACTGAAGTTGAATACGAATACGAGTATATACTACGTTATAATAAATTTTCGAAGTTTTATCATGGTTACCGCCCTTTTTATTCTTCTTTTCTTTGTCCTTTAAAAGTTGTTAAGCAGAGGATTCCAGAAATTTTTAGAATTTGATTTGAAATGTGTAGACTTGAGAAAATGTGGGAGAGGGGGGGGGGGGGGGGTGTAAGGTGGTGGATAATCTTTCATTTGTGACATTTTGCTGTGAAATAAACAGCAACTCAGTTTGTTTAATTGATGTTTTCAGTTCTTACTTACTAATTTAAAAAAGAAATTTTAAAACGCATACGAATATTTTTCCAGTTTTGATTTCTGTTTAATTTAATTTAGTTTTTAATAAATTTCGGTTTTTTTTCGGTTTTAATTATTTTAAATTTTCTTATTTACTGACTGTTTGTAAGAAAAAAAAACAAACAAGGGTTATTTTGAAAAAATGTTATTATTTTGAAAATATTATAAGATTAAGGGCCAATTTCACAATGTCCGTTTAAGTGCTAATCGGGACTTTCAATCGTCAAAATCTCTTATAAATTGATGTAAAAAAAAATCAAAATCAAAATTAACAAAAAAACAAAATCTCTTACAAATTGATGTAAAAAAAATAAAAATCAAACTTAAAAAAAAAGCAAAATCTCTTACAAATTGACGTTATGTTAACGTCAATTAAAAGTCAATATTAAAAGCGTTCAATCTCAAAAGGCATTGAAGTTTCTATTCAAGAGTTTTTTTAAGTCGTTCTTGGACATTTAAATCAAAAAGTTCCTTATCAAAAATGATTATTTCAATTAAAAAAGTTTAGTTTAAAAGCTTAGTGCAAATAAAATATGTTTACTATGTGACTATTTTACTGTTTGATTATCTATCTGTTTGACAAGAACAAGAAATTGTTTGTCGCAACAACCAGCTTTTCCTTAAAACGTGAACATAATGCCTTTCAGTGGTATTAAAATAAAAATATTATACATATTGTAAAGCGTATATTTTATCCAGGTCACAACTTACTACTCACCACACCGTTCGACAACCCAAGTTCAGTTCCCAAGTACACTTCCTCCCCAACCATCCGCTTTGTGTAAACCTCCCGTTTTTCAATCTTTCACACTTCTCCAGCCTCCTCGATTATTGGCGGCGCCCTGCTCGGAACTTCATGCAATTTATGCACGACAATATTGCTGCAAATATGCTTTAGAAACGAGAGGGCATCATCCGTCGCATGCCGAGACTGCCAGAGTCAGCCGGTGGGTGGGAGGGTGGTGGGGTGGCGCTGGCTTGTAGATTTATTATTTCGAATTGATTGACTTTATTTTTCTCGCTGTTCATCAATTGCTATTGTCGTGCATTGTAGTGCTCTTGCGATTTATAATTTTTTCCTATTTCTTTTTCTTTTCTCTTTCTGGATCAGATTTTTGTTTTATCCTTTTACTCTATATTCGTTTGCTCAACAGCTTTCAAATTGCTTTGCATTATTCTGGTTCAATTAATGCTTTTTCTTGCTAGTTATGTCGTCCTTAAACTGATATGTTTTTGTTTTTTCTTTTTTCTATAATTCCTTTTCTTTTAATTTCACATAAAAACGATCTCATTTATCTATTATCTATAATGTATATCGTTCGAAATCTGGTAATCAATATTAATAATGATTTTATAATATTAGTATGCAATTGATTATATTGATTATATAATATTTATACATATATGTACGTCGGAATATGGCATCATATCATGATGTGTGGCTATTGTCCAGGCACGGTCCAACTATTCAGCACAATATAGTAATATGAAAGAACATACCGCATGGCAATTATCTCATATGCTGTAAATAAAATATAAAAACCATCAGCTAACTCATCATCTTTGGCGGTGTGGACATACATATGTATTTACATACTTACCCACTTCCAATATCATAATGATCGAAACTGCAACAAAGCCTATGTCATACTTCTTGTTTTCTTGAAGGCAGGATGGCGATCCCGCGATCCTGCAAAGAAATTCGCGCACCACTATAATCGTTGAGACTACCGAGCCCAAGATCCATACAGATATCAGATATTTATTTTGCTGAAAAAAAACAACAAAGAAAAAAACCAACAGTAAATTGTAATTGTTCCGTTTTCCTCTCAATCTCAGTCATAGTCCTAGACGCACGAATATTACTCCGCATATTAAACATAAACCAACGGCCATGAATGCTGCCGGCTCCTTTATGATTATATCGCCCTCGTGTCTCTCTGTGAAGACAAACATTCTACTGCTGTGATGATTTTGCCTTCCGATTTTACTTTTCTTGTTCTTACCTGAGTAACTTACACCTGTCAAAACTAGTTGCCATGTGAAAAATATTAACCCAAATATCATGGCGGTACTGCCCAAACTCAAGGAAAAACAGCCGGTTTTAACGATTAAAGGCATTTTGATAAACGATGACAGCAGTATAGTGCTGTAGTGCAGTATTGATTATGTCTATGATTATTCTACAAGTACATTGACAACAACAACAATTTGCAGCAACAATTTAAGAGAAATTGCGGCAGTTGAACCGAAATTTTACAGCTAACAGTATGTGAATAAGCGTCGTCTGTCAGTCGTCTGAAAAATCAGTTTTATCCTTTGCACATATTGTTTTCTTTATATATAATATTTGTAGTTTTATTTTTTTTTTTTTTTTTTTGTATTTTTTGGCAGGCACACTTTTTTCCATTTAAATTTTAGTTTTGACAAAAAACAAAATGAAATTTGAAACAAAAATCTTACAGAACTGTAGAATTTGCTAATATAGGGTGTTTCAACAAGAGGTGTCATTTTAAATTTGTCTCGTCATTTTTCAACTCTCACCTTTCAACTGTCATTGTGAGGACATTTGAGAAGTAAAAATCAGCAGGTCTTTAGATATCGATCGCTAAACATTCGCGCAATGAATTTAAAAAGATAATAATCATAATAAATTCGAAATGACTTTTGCTAAAACATTTTTGATTACTTAATTCTTAAAATTCACTACATTTTTTCTTTCCACTTTTAAACTTCTTCCATGTCACGCTTATAAGAGTACCGCGTTGTATAGGAGGGTTGACAGTATCTTATCTTATGTTCTCTTATGTAATAATGGGACGTAACATAACGCAAGATAACATCATATAATAATGTCCTTTAATATCATGGCAGTTGCAGAGGTTACGCTTCCACTTATTAAAACTTTCAATGGAGACCATTTTTAGCGACCTTGAAAAGCTAATAACCAACCAACTAATAACGAACGAAATAAAAAAGAAAATAGTAAAATACATAGTAAAAACTATCCAAGGAACAGCGTCGTAGTAGAGTCTCCTCGATTTTTACGCTAGAAGGTACGCTTTACGCTTCAAGGCGCGTAAATGTGTTTGCTGTGATTGTGCGAGTGCTGTTTGTTGTTAAAGTTACAAACATTTTCTCCCATTGTCGAGGTGACCCATTTTTGCTGTTGTTGTTGCTGTTATCGTTGATATTCTTAAAGTTTGTCTGCATGTAGTACAGTGTCATTCATTTAAGAGTTTATTTCGCATCACAAGCAGCAAGCAAGTCGGTTCTACCGAGCGGCATGGCATGACACTAAAAACTCATGTATCCACAACTTACTACATATTTTTTCCGTACATTTTTTTGATCCTCACGAGTCAGCGTCAGTTTTTTTTTCCCTCCATTGACAACGTAACTGTCACATTTTCACAAATTCTGTCTGTACTTTTCAAAATTCTATTCTCTCTCTCTTGACGAATAACAGATAGACCAAACCGAATGTCAAGAAAGCCTCTTTTCAACAATAACTTCATTCACAAAATTTGTCTTTAAAATATATTGTACCTATTTGTTCATTTCAAATGTCATTCCTCACAAAATGTTAACATTTCATGATGAATGACAGTCATCATTTGCAATTTGTTCGTTATTTTTATGGGAAGAGAAATGTTTCAAGTAAATCCAGAGAGGGAGCGAGAGAGAAAATATATTTATGCACATACTCGTACATATTCAGAGAACTGTGTTGAATGTATGGGAAAAAACTATGTCTTTGTATATAAGTTTTGACTTACGAACTATATAAAATTCTGCCCATTGGAAAGATTGTAGAAATGGCAGTTCGCCATTGATTGCCATTGACAGGTACCGCATGACAGTTATTATATCTTATACTAATTGTATCTAATTAATGAATAGAATAAGGCTGAAATCAAACTAAAATTATAGTCTTTTGAAAGAAAAAATGCATAAGTTTTCGTCACTGATTCATGAACGATTGGTCATGACAAATGAACAAGATTCGTTCTTTGAAAACCCATTAGGCTTAATATTACGTACTCGTATGTAAACGATTTAAGATGTCGACTGACTTTGTGCAGAACGATATCTGGACCAAGAAAAGCTAAACATAACGTTAAAATTTAGGAATTAGTATCATTAGTGTACCGATCCGATCGAACCCATAGAGAGTAGTTTTTACAGAATGAAATCTACAGAGAGGCCGATAACTGCAGTTACTATACTCAGAATTTTCCCTCAAAAAAGCTACTAGCTATTTTCGATGATTCGATGATTAATGGTTTAATCAAATTAGCAATTTTCGCTCATTTTCATAGTTCATCTTTATTTCTCTTTTCCTCCCCCTTTCTCTTCCCTCTCCCTTTCTCTCTATCTGCGTCTGTTCATCTTTACCTCTACCACCTATTTTTTGAGGCCTTTCGTTAAAGCCCTTTAACTGCTTTGGGAGGAGATCTGAGTTGTCATGTCGAATACTTTGTCGAGTTTTCGACATTTCGAATACCTACGGTAGACTACGAAACCAAATTGGAGTAGCTTACACAAAATTGTCGAAAACTTTGAGAAATTTACCTTCATCAATTGCAATAAGAACAAACGAACGCTACAAAGATTTTTCGATGAAAAATACATGAATTTCAATTTTACTTTTGAGTCCAGTCATTTCTTTGTGAAAAAATGTAGCATTTATGGGATGACAATAAATTTTATTCATTCAAAGTGCTGATTGTCTTGATGGTCATTTATTTCGATGTCATCAGACTCTTCCTCTATTATTCTTTTATTATTAAAAGTAAATAAGTAAAAATGTATTAGAAGAAACAAGAGAAAGAGAGGAGATGTATACAAATATTCGTGCATCTTCTCATTCTTTCTTAGTCATTCTTTAAGTTCTTGAATGTTTAAGAGTTTTCGACAAGGTTAAGGTTTTTGACATGTAGAAAAGTACTCTACAGTTTTCGACGTAGACTAAATATCTTACAAGGTCCAAAAATTCTTGTCGAATACCAACCCTGGAGGAGATAAAACAAATCCTACGGAGTTCTCAAAGAATTTTGTTAATATGAGTTGGCGACGTAGAGAATTGTTCAATAATTGTTTTATCTGGGGAAAAAATGGACAGTTTTGAAATATAGTGCACAATTTCTTAAGTGCACATTGTACAGTTTTGTTTACGTATGTTTCGACAGGTAAATATGAATATCCTGCAATAGTTGGTTGTTGTCCTGCAATGGGTTTTTCAATATATTTGACTTTTAATAAAGTAACATTCATAACATTCATTACTGACAGACCATTCAGCACTTACCTTAATTGAATTAAATCGTAGCTTCAATGCTATCCCACGTACTGTGCGCGTCCAATGCCATTGACATATGTACGAGCAATAACACAAAAACTGTATATCGTATATCGTACGAGTACTCGCCGCTCTTGTGAGTGCTTATTTCGGTACTAGCACGAGTGTACCTTTTAGCTTAATTAAATCACGAATAGAGATTTCAATTATCGTATTTACAATGAGTAGCAGTCAGCAACTCTTTTTCGGACGCATTTAGAATCAAATTTCATTATGACATTTTCTCAAAAAGCTCTCAGCAGCTGCAGCTGAGAGGTAAGTCTCATAATTCTCATACCTAAGAGTTTTGTGTGCTTTTTTGTGTGCTTTTTGGTGCTTGTTTCGTTATTTCTTTTGTAGTTTAATGAAATGTACCAATATTATACGTGATTGAAAAGAGGCTGAGGTGAAAAGGATTTGCACTTGTATAAAGGATGTAATGTTGGAGGAAGGTAATATATTGGCAAATGTAAACACTGAGGACATTTTCTTTTATTAAATATATCTGAAAGTTATTACATGAAAGAATATTAGACTATATAATTTTATGAGTTTATGGTTATAAAGCAGCGGAAGAAGTTCTTCTTTCTCTTCGTTATTTTATGACTTTAAGCTTTCTGATTTTTTATTAAGAATTTAACTTTTTGCATTCTGTTTGTTTCTTTAACAAATGTTGTTCAATTAAAAATTAAAGCTAAAAAATTATTAGTATAAATATGTATAAGTATATAATTTTAAATCAATTAAACTAAATATATAAGAATGTATTTTTCATTTAAAGTGACGAATGCTCTGTATTTTCAAACCATTTTAAAAAATAAGTCTATACATTAAATTTGAAACTCTGAGAGAAAAAATTGAAAAACTAACTCCGTTATAATTCACATTATATTTTATCGGTAATATATTTTATTTAGAGTTTATATTAGTGTCATGACTTAAATTATGTTGAATTCAACATAACTGCTCTTGACAGATTTTGATAACCTTTAATGGTTCTTGTTGGCAACCATCATCATGCCGTCATCGTGCATAATATATAATGTAATATATAATATTATACTTTGATTGAATGGCTGCAAATTTAATTAAACGTAATACACAGCATGGATTTTCAGAAGCAGAGCATAATGCTTCTTTTAATTAAATTTCTTTTTTTCTCTCTCTCTCTCTCTCTCTCTCTTTCTCTCTTTTCCTTTTTTGCTTCATCAGCAATTTGTTTTTACTTTTTTTTGTTTTCTGTTTGAATCATAATATTTTCGAGTTCAATGTTTTGAAAAAACTTCAATGAAGGAAACACTGTAGGTAAATGACAATCTTTTGCTGCCTCTTGCTCTTCTTCTTTTTCTTTTTCTTTTCTATATTCTTTTCCACTCACTTGTTCTTCTCACTTAGTTTTTTTTCACTCACTCTTTCAATTCATGATTTATTAAGATAAATTTCATCTTGCTATTTTTCTTTAATTCATTGAAAGTATTTCATCTTCTACGTCTTCTCAACTTTTTCTTGAAAAAAACATTTAATGAGAGCTTGCGTCTATTCCGCCCATTCCCTGCATTTTTGCTCCTTAGAAAAACATAAACGAATCAAGCATGAGATTTCACCATCATGCATGAATAATCGATGACAATTTCGAACTAGAGAACTGCATGAGACGTCTCGAAGGCTTGCTCAAGACGTCTTGAAAGTTTCAGGGGTTGTCTGAAATGCTTCCATTGCTTTGAAATCCAGCGACGACTTTTGGCAGCGCTGCTAAAAACATTACCGGACATATGCATCCGACAGTCACGGCTTGATTTGAAATTAAATGGCAGCATTGCATTAGCTTAAAAAATTTTGCTATATCAGTTTTGAATATTTCAAGACGTCTCATTCAGCTCTCTATTTCGAACCAGTGCACTATGGGTTCGGAGACCTGGAAAGGTGGCCAAAAGTCCGATATAAGAGAACTTTGATTTGAACGGCACAATTACGTACTTATATGAGGTTTTGAGGTCGCTGACTACAATTATGGCATTATTTATTTTTATTGGTTTAAGTACGTAAAAGTAAGTAAGTAAAATGAGAAGACATATTTTTTAAATTTTAAAAGTAGTCTAATTTTAAAAGTAGTAGTCATTTGTAGCCTTAAAAATCACATTTCCCTACAAGCTACACAAAAAATTTCCGAATCACCAAAAAAGCTAATATCTCAGAAGTAAATATTGCCTTTAGCCTTACCTTTAAACGCGAAAGTGTGACCTGGACCATTTTCATAATTATTGGCACATATCTGAAAATGGGCAAGTTTGGGCAGGTTAGGATTGTAGTCTATTCCATATACTTTAAATTGGCGTATAACAAATACTTTTTTGAAGTGGAGTTTTCTGAAGTAACCAAACGGTACCAACCAACATTACTAAAGTTTACGCAATCCACGAGTAAAGCACCTTATTTAGTAAGTTAGTGTGTGTTTTTTTTAACTTTTTTAGCTTCTGATGAAGCTCCTATACCAATGTGTAAAACTTAATAAAAAATGCTTACTAAAATAATTTATAACACTGAAAACTAACTGCAACAATGTAAGCTTTTTAATAAATAATTAATCGCTATTCTTGTATTCGGATAGATCCCAACGGAGCAATAATAAATGCCTATGCGTAAAAGTTATTTCATATGTTGATTAATATGTCTAGATTTCGTATGTGACTTTGGGCCACTTTTCCAGGTCTCCGGACCAATAGTGCAATGCAGAGATTATATTCCTTCCACGCCCCAAACATTCTAGGCCGTTCAGAGAATTATGGATGACAGAGATTTATTGGTTTTATAATGGTTTTTGAATGCGAAAACCAGTTTTGCGCTAAACCGAAGCAGAACCGCTTTATGGAAACATAATATAAAAGAATAAGAGTGGACGAGTCGAAAAATAAATAGATTAATAGAGAGTAAATATTGTGAATTGAGTATGGACTTTCGTCAGTGATTCATAAACGATATGTCATCAATGAATTGGTTATGTGTGTGTGTATGTGTTGGTTGTTGGTGTGTTTGGTTTGTCTCTTAGTTCGCTTCCATTCATTCGTTCATCAATTCGTTCGTTCGTTCGTGCGTCCATCCATGACATGTTCTCAAGGCTTCGTTCTTCTTTGGGTTGAGTGAAATGTGAAGTGTTTATGTCGTTATTTTTCTATGCAAATGACCCAATTGTTGATCCCGCCCACTTTTATCAACTGTCAATTAACCCAAATAATAAGAAAGCAGAGCTTCCTTATACATACGACACGATACTTGAGCATATATGCAGGGTAGGTAGGTATGTATGTTTGTGCGTATTGTATGTACATATGTGTGTATGCACGTACATACATATATGTAAATATATAGTAAAGTAGCCTAGCATTTAGCTCTTAACATACACGCTTTTGCCTACGATTTTACGTACGAGTGTTTTTTGTCCACTATATTTTGTAAGACCTACGAGTACACCTATTTACTTCCTTGCCTTAAAAACTCGCGCTTTCTTACGAACTCTCTCTCTCTCTCTCTTTCTCTGTCAATAGAGAGAGCACATCAATATAAAAAAGTGTAGCAAGTTTGCAAATTTGTGTCACTGCTATGAAAAATGTAATAAAAACATGCTTTCATTTACTTATACCAGCGCTCTACACCTTTCCCCCCCCTTCCCCAGCGCCCATCTACCCATCCCTCTGTTAAATTTTCTTCATTCGTATTGTAATAAAAAATTCCTAGAACATCAAGAAAAACTGTTCTGTGTCGTGGAAAGTGTTGGTAAGGAAAGGTTTAGGAAATAGCAAGAAGCGTTTAGGGGGAAGGGTAGGCGGAAGAGGGGCGTGGGGCGTAGTGGAAGAACAAAGTTTTTACATTGTATGCTGCAGAGAGTGAGTATTTGTTCCACGTCGCTTGTCAGAGTCAGCGTTTTGTTTCTTTTTAGCCCTTAGTTCATTTTGAGTATTCATTGCATGATGAACAATTATTCCAGATATGTACGTACGTACCTACTTATGTTTTTATATAGAAATGCTCAGACATGCGAATATGTTTTGCTCTTGAAAACCTTGAAATGTGGGGCCCTAATTTTCTTCTTTAATTTTGTCTGCCTTCAAGTTTTCTCTTTTCCATTTAAAGAAAAAACACATTTAATTTTGTGGTAGTGAATTTCAACGGATGAATGCTTTGAAGAAATTTAAATTTCACTCGTTTTCTTCTTAATTTTTTCTCGAAAATTTTCTGTGCGCTTTTCGTGGCCCTGAAACGAACGAGGAACGAACCAACGAAGAAAAGTTCCAAGGTGAAAATCTTGAAAATGGTATAACAACAAAACAGGAATTCCAGAGGGATCTATCCCCCTCTCTCAAGCCGTGACTGTCGATAGCATATGTGGCAATGTTTTTAGCAGCGCTTCCAAAATAGTACACCGCTTGATTTAAAAGAAAATTAAAGCCTTTCAGACAAGCTCTGAAACTTGTAAGACGCCTTGAACAAGTCTTCGAGCCTCTAGTACGATTATCATCTTTAATGGAATTTCCTTCAAATTGACATATTGACTCAGGTTTTTAATCAATAATGGAAAAGTAAAGTAAAGTGGGTGTGTTACGATGACTAATTTTAATTTAATTTTTAGGTAATAAATTTCGATCTCTTAACCTCGTATATATATCGTGTATACATATTTGATGGATCAGGCCTATTTTTATCGATAGCTGATCTTCTTCAATAGCTTTTGGCATAAAATTCAGCGCTAAAAGCGTATAAATTCATATTTACTACGAATACATTGACAGGTAGACGCGGTTATTAATCGATTGTAAACTCTTATGCCAGTTTAAACTAACTCGCCGAACAAAGATCCAAAATTGGTATAGTGGACTACACAGAGCAAAAACACCACTATTTTATGTGGTTTAAGCATGAAATTCTATGAATATTATGATTAATATTCTTGAAATCTTGATGAATAAAATGAAATAAAAAGACATTAATAATTATTTTAATTTTTATTGTATAAGACTATGGAAAACAATACGATTTTCTTATGGAATATGTATTTTAATAAGATCGTCTCTATGAAAAACAATAAGGTTTTCTTATTAAATATGAATTTTAATAAGATCGTCTCTATGGAAAACAATAAGGTTTTCTTACTGGATTTGTATTTTAATATGACTGGCTTTTTAAATTTTAATTAGATTTTATCTATGATTTGAATGAGGCTTCCTTCTTGGATGAAAAGCGTAGAGAAATCTTATTGTTTTTCTTCTATTTTATGTGGTCTTTTGGTTCTGTGTATATCTATCTTCACGAAAGCTCTTCTGAAACTTTTTCCACCTTTCAGTGCTCGAACACACTCCAGCTTATTTAAGTAGATTCATAACATGTAACCCGTTCGTGCCTTGGTCCCTTCATCACTTCACAAAGTCCTAAAGCTTTTAAACCTTTTGGCCATAATTGTTTATATGTAGGTACTTATTTCATCCGCCTTGTGGTAACTGTAGTAGTACGTGGTTAGCCGTAACCACCATTTGACTTTTTCTCTTCTGGTCCTTCTTCATCCACCTGCTTCTTGTCTGCTCTGTTTTGACCCTTTTCATCAGGTTATTATTTTATGATACCTCTTGGTACCGTTGTTTACCTGGTTTTAGATTTACCAAATGCCTGCCAGCAATTTTCATGCACTCTATTTTCCCCCACCCCTTTGTACCTATTCATTTTGAATGGTAAAAATATTGTCGATGTGGTTGGAGCTATTTACATACTTCATAGCGTCAGAACGCCTGCTTCAGTTATAGTTACAGTAGTACAGTGTGGCTGTACGATGTGGCGCCCGCCTCAACGCTCAAGCTTTCATTAAATGCAAATACTTAACAGATACTTGATGAAACTGAGGGCTGAGGGTGAAAGCGATAAGAAGAGACACAATCCTTTTCTCCCAAGTGCAGCATCAAATTCAGGTCCCCCAGAACTGGACTTTTCTGGGAGAAAGAAAAGACTCCTCAAGCAACGAGCACCAGCGAGTTTAAACAGCATCTTAAATTACTAATAATTTAATTGAGTTTAAGTGAGCGACTAGTTAAAGCTCTGCGCTCTTCCTGTCTCAGTGCCCCTAACTCATGGTCGCATGGTCTCACTATAACCAACTAATTGGATTCATTTCGCTCCGTTACTGAGGTTAAGGTTTGTTTTAATGGTTTGTTTGGCTTTATTGTTTCATGTTGTTTCATGTCACCGATTCTCTCTCAGAGATAAGGATGAGGCTGCCTGCATTTTGTTTATTTATTCTTTTTTGTGGACATTTTCGGTTGAATTTATTAGTTCAGGACAGTGCCGAAGGCCATTAAAGGTTGGATCGATTACGTAAATTCTTTAAACTTTACCTCATTAAAGTTTCTCCAGCTTTAAAGTTTCTTCGAAATTGAATTTATAAAACATTAATTCGCTGGATTATGATTTACTATTAAGACAATAAGACAAGAAGGGTTATTAAGGATCTTACTGTAGTTACGGAATTCTTTGATTAACATTAATAAACCTTCTTCGGCAAGAAAAGTTCTGCATCTTATGGATCATAAATCACTTAAAGGATTTCGTCAGAAAATAATTTAATAAGAACCTAAACTTTAAGTTGTTAGGAATTGTTGAGACTCGATGGTTAATATTTTTCCATAGTTTATATCGATTTCTGTTTCTTTTTCGAAATGTCTATAAAATGTTTTTTTCAGATTTATACTATGTAAATACAATATCTAAAATAAAAATTAAATATTTAATAATAAAAACATAAAAAAAAAAATTAAAAAATATAAAAAAAATAAAAAATTAAATAAAAATATAAAAAGAAAAAAACAAAAAATTAAAAATATAAAAATTTATGCGATTTTGAAACTTTTAAAGTTAAAATTTTTTTGTTTTAATTAAGGAGTACTAGAAGCAAGCAATAACATGCAGTCCTGATGATAATAGTTCAAAAAAATTAAAAATAAATAAAAAAAATAAAAATATAAAAATAAATAAAAAGCAAAAAATAAAAAAAAAAATTATTTTTATTTATATAAATATAAAAATTTATGCGATTTTGAAATTTTTAAAGTCGAAATTTTTTGTTTTAATTAAGGAATACTAAAGGCAGCAATCACATGCAGTCCTGATGATAATAGCTTAAAAAAAAAAATTAAAAATACATATATAAAAAAAATAAAAATATAAAAAAAAAAGTAAAAAAGAAAAAAATTTTATTTATATAAATATAAAAATTTATGCGATTTTGAAATTTTTAAAGTCGAAGTTCTTTGTTTTAATTTAGGAGTATGATGATAATAGTTTTTTATGCGTTTGATTAGTTTTTGCGAAGGTAAAGTTTGCGAAGAAAAGTTTTGAAAACTAAAACTTAATTTTGCATTCATTTTGAAGAGAATGACACCTATAAATCTTTCCCCTTTTACTGACCGCTTACAAGTTGTCTACCAAATAAAACAGCATCGTCTGCAACATTGTTTTCACTGCACTCGTACTTTCTGCTGTGTCTCCGATGTTAAAACGTAACTCACGTAACTCGAATAAAAAAAATATGTTCTCTTCTAATTTAATTTCAATTTTATGGTATTTACCGTTATCAGAGCAGTTCTCCGTATTATTCAAACTTGTCTCCTTCACAGCAGTTAGTTGGTACCTTTTATTTGATACAGTTTTGATTTTTTACGTTTGGTCTTTCCATCTTTTTGGTATGTCCTCGGCCTTTTTATTCCAGAGAGAATTTTAGTTTAATAATCTGACTTTCTTAAGATGTTTGGTATTTAAATAGAATGCATACGTAAAAAAATTACGGGATAAAATTAACAGAACGCCTTTAAGTATGCAACATGAAACATACAACTACTTTTCACACTGAATGTCAGAAAATTTTTTATTATGGCTGGATGACCGGATTGCTGCTCGCTAGATGCGTCGCTGGCTGTTGTCCAAGAGCTGAGGATGTGCTAAGAAATGAAACGTCAAGAAGAATTTATTTGTGTTGAGATGCAGAGAAATTTTTTCTTTTGTTATAACCGACACCAGAAGATTTGTGGTATGTTTATGACTATGACTATGTTCGTGTGTACTCATAAATGTATGTGTTCATTTCTGTAATTGATAATTATAGTACTCTGGTCAATCCTTGTTGGCTGTTTATCTACGCCCGGGCTTCTCAAAGTATGTTCCGCTGAACCTGAATAGGTGTTCCGCGACAATTTTGAAAGGTTTTATAGACTAGTTTATTAATATTGAAAGGCGAGTGACGATCATTCTCCATTGATGTTTATGAAGTCAAGTATCTAGGTACAGGCGGACATCATCTACATCTACTCTCACACCATGCGCGCATGAAGAGGATAAGGTGTTTTCTTTGAAAGTGATGTAAGTCCATTTTATTAAAAATTATGAGAAAACCTTTATTCTGGTATGATATTGATATTTTCATCCAATTTACAGAGCAATCTTTTCCAAATCTATAGAAATTTAATAAAACAAAACAGCCTTATGCATAAGACCTTGCATTGCATTCAAAATGCGAACTTCTAAATATGTATCTCGAAATAAAAAGAAATGAACTTACACAACACTTTCAAAGAAAACGCTTATATTGTTTTTACTCCCTAATTTTTTTACAAAAGGGCCACTATCTAATGTTCTGAGAAAGGTATTGGCTACTATTTTACCGAAATTCTTATAACAAAAAGAAACAAAAACCATATATTTATGACAAAATCCCGAAAGATAAAATCCCGAAATGACAAAATCCCAAAACGACAAAATCCCGATCTCGAAATTACAGAACTAGTTTTTGGTATTCTCCAGCCTCTTGAGCAGATTAAAACCATTAGCAAGGTTCAATTTAGGCACTATCACGAGCCAATCATCATAACCCTCAAAATTCTCTCGATAATGCGAAGTAAAAGTCTTGATGAATTTTTGTTATGAATTCCTTGCCCTTCGGCTGTGGCAAGGATTATAACTCTCAGACAACGAAATTCTCTCGATAATGCAAAGTATTTTCGCATTTAAAGTCTTGATGTGTGGCAGCCTTTGGCCGTGGGAAGGATTGGAACCCTCAGACAACAAAATTCTCTCGATATAACAACTTTTCTTTTCTGAAAAGTAAAGGCAAGTAGGCGCATACTTCGCTCCGGGAAAAATTGTGACTTAAATTTCATTTTGTAAATAAAAAAATTTCAAATTTTGTTTTATTTTATTTTTATTATTTATTTTATTTTGACCCAAAATAGACCCAAATTTTTCAGGGTTCCAGTTCCTGTTTCTCTTTCATCGAAAAATAATATCGTTGCATAATTTTAGGTGTCAAAATTTAAATCTGTCCTAAAAAATTAATGGTGGTGTCGCCTATAATTTTACCGCTTTTCGTAAATATTAGGTGTAAAAATCTTTATTTATGAAAAAAATAAAATAAAATTATATGAATTATAAAATTATATGATCTTTTTATTGCAATTCTGCTTTTTTTATTGAAATTTGCTTAATTCTCCATAAGGATATGGATAATACTCGTTATTATAATTCCTTAAGAAATTTGGTTAATGTAAGAGTTTTAACGGAAGTTTTTATTCAGGATTTATACTATATCAATTGATTCGTTGTTTTACTTATTCTCCGTTCAAAGGCAACGTTCCGCTTCAATGAAACAATTTTCCATTGAAAACGCCTCTTTTCATTTTGTTGAAAATACTTTAGTTTTTTGCAATTTTCAACATTTTTTACCATTCTTACCCGTCTCCTTTCTCCTGTTGCCACTTTGTATTCTTCCCTCCTACCCTTTTGTTCTTTTTTATTTCTTATTAATTTGAATTTATTGTTGCTACTTGCTTTTCACGAGCATTTTTACGAGTTAAACAAAGTGACTGAGTGAGTGGATGAATGATTGTGTGGCAGGTAGAGAGCGGTGAAGAAGTGCTTGGGCCGAAGTTGTTGTACAAAACATTAAACATGCCGATTTGTGTGTTTGGTTTGCTTTGTTTTATTTCACCGTTTTCTGTATAGCTGCCAACTCTTTCATATTCCTTTCTTTACAATGTTTTTGTTATGAATTTTTTCTTATTTTCTCGGCAAATAAACGTTGCTCTCACAACTTGAGACGTTACATTGAAGGCTTTTAAAGGCCGGTGAAGGCTGGTGAAGGCTATGGATAAACAGCAGTTCCTGAACAGCAAAGGTTCGCTTTGAGAAGGCGCGCTCAGGCAATGCTTCGTCGTATCCAAAAAGGTTGTGATGTGTTTTATGCCGGTTTTGCTACAGCAATTTGTTCATTACTTTCACTTTGCTGAATTTTCATTCTTTCCTATTTTATTCGACGTTTGATCTTTTTATTGTGCTTTATGAATGAAGAAATAAAAATACTTCAATGATTGAATGAATGTCTGAGTGTTAAGTATAAAGAAATTCTTTATTTTTAATGTGGTAAAGAGTCTTCTTGTAAGCACTGAGCGCTTGTGATAAGCTCAAAAATTTTCTGCTGCAATTTATAAAGCGTATAGATTTTAATTATATCAAGTGTTACGTATTAAATTTATCTTCGTCTTCTGAACTCATTGAAATGCAGCAAAAACAAAATCTACGCCCGAAAGTATGCATTAAAAAGTTCTTTGGCAACTCTATTAGACGCGAAGGAAATTGTTGACGCTCCAAAATTATGCAAATGATCATTGAAAATTCTGTAATATTTTAAAACTTCTCTGATAACTTCTTATTTGCACTTTCAACTCCATTTAATTTGATTTTTTCCCTTCGAGCACACAAAAACGAATGTGTGGCTTTCCATTATCTTGCCACTGCAGGATTTTGCTTAAGGACACATACACACACACAAAAGGCCACCGACATTCGCAAATCGGCTTGCAAAATTTTGCGCACCATTCGGCAAACGACCCAACGAATGGCGCGTTATTAATTTCCTTTGTTCAAATGAAACAGAACGCTTTTAGCAATAACTAAAGCGTTGACTCGCTTCGAATGAAATGCATTCGTTCGGAAACTTTGCGAATGCCAGATATAAAATATATTTTTTAATTGAAGGAATTATCATCAACCTTTGCGTTGAAAATTTTAATTGAGTTTCACTTTTGCTGAATGCGTCGAATGCTTTGAATATGAAATATTAATAAAACTAAATTTAAGAAAATTCTAGTTATTCCAAATCACAGTTTAAAAAGGCCAGCAGTTCCAAATTCATTCATAAAAGGTTATTCATGTCACGACAATTTCGGTTTTATTATTTAACAAAAAAGAATTTATATTTATGTTGAAAATTATAAACTAAGCGACAATTTTTGTTTTCTTCAATTTCAACTTATTGAAATTAAAGCCCACACATTATCGTCGCTGAAGAGAATTTGTTCTGGATTATAAACTTCAACTGAATTATAAGAACATTATTAACATATCTGTATCATATGTATGTTGTTTATTATCAGGGTTGACATTAGACAAGAATTTTTGGACCTTGCATGTAGTCTACGTCAAAAACTGTGAAACTTTTCTACATGTCGAAAACCTCAACCTCGTCGAAAACTCTTAAATATTTAAGAACTTAAAGAAATACTCATTCAAAAATAGTTTTTTACTCACGTGAAGTATAAAATCTGTCGACATACAAGTTCTCCAGCTTGTTCATACCCAAAATGCGCGAGCCAAAGCAAACGTATGCGAGAGCGAAAGCGCAAGTAGAAATATAATAATGAAAGAATAATAGAGGAAGAGTTTGATGACATCGAAATAAGTGACGATCAAGACTCAGCATTTTGAATGAATAAAATTACTTGTCATCCCATGAACGTTCCATTTTTTCACAAAGAAATGACTGGAGTTAAAAATAAAATTGAAATTAATGTATTTTTGATCGAAAAATCTTTGCAGCGTTCGTTTGTTCTTATTGTAATTTGTGAAGGTAAATTTTTGAGAGTTTTCGACAATTTTGTAATCTACTCCAATTTGGCTTGGTAGTCGACCTGTCGTAGGTAGGTATTCGACATGCCGAAAATGTCGAAAACTCGACAAAGTATTCGATAAGAGAACTCAGTTTATTATATACACTCTATGTATTGTAGAATGCCGTGATTCGTGTATGTTTTCTTAAATACACACAAAAACTAAATAGAGAATACATACGATATTTTATTAAAAACTAAAACCGCAACTTTTCACCTAATTTGTATTTATTTTTTATGTTTTCTTAAATACATACACACAATAACTAAATAGAGAATACATACGATATTTTATTAAAAACTAAAACCGCAACTTTTCACCTAAATTTGCTAAATTTGCGAATTAACAACATAAATTAGCCGCAATACTAATTTTGAAAGCAGCCTAAAATGCTGCTACACACACTTTCACTTTCTCTTTCGTTTATGGTCGGAATGCATTTTTTCTAAAAGAGTCAACAAGAGGAACAGGGACAGTATAGGAGCACTCTAGTTAGTGGGAGAGACACGACGAGAAGGAAATTAATAGAAGAGAAGAAGTAAAACATAGAAAGGGAAAACCGGAAAACATTCAAAATTCACCCAGAGCAAGGGCACAAAAACAAGAACAAATGATTTTACAACATGCTGTTGTTGTCTGTACTGTTCTTGTTGTAATTGTGATTACGTATATTCGTATTTTACTTCCTTCCCTGCAAAAAAGTCCACTAGTAGAGAACTATCGATTTTACTAGTTCCTGTGGACCACTACTGGTTCCACGTCAATCTACTTTACGTGGAGAGAACTGGTGAATTTTCAATGGGGGCAAAATAACCCTTCCTGCATTACTTTGCACTAGTTGCCGAACTAGAACTTTTCTTTTAGTGACCGAACTAGTTCCGAAAAATATAAAAAAAAACAGTGCATCCCAAAACTTTTTGTAACTAGTGAAGTATCGTATCGGTGTTGCACTAGTTCTAAAATTCACCCTTCTGAACTAGTTAAATTTTTTACTAATTTTCACTAAGCTGTATAAGTTTCGTGTAGGCGTTTCGTTTACTTTTTATTTAATTTACATTTTATTTCATGAAAATTTCATTAACATTTTATTTCGCTAACATTTCATTTACACTTAAATTAATTTTCGGTTCGCTTACAAAGTCTTTTAAAGTATCGTTTCTTCATCAATTGGAGCGCCATCAATTGAGCGAACTTCTAAATAAGTTTTCAGGATCGCCGGCTTTGTTTTAGTGTAGCAGTATCTAAAAGTAAATTATGAAAGTTAGACTTAAGTGTATTTACTCGTAGATAGATATTAAACTTACTTCGGATAAGATGTGAGCTTGCGCGACGAATTTGCTATAAATAATTTAAAAGTAACGACACGCTTGAATAAAATCAGAACATTTTAATCTTTCAATTCACAATATACTTTTTCATCTTGGCATTATTTGCAAAACTATATGTAAAAAAGAGGATAAGTTTTAACAAAGTACTATCCACTTTCTGCATTTCCTTTGCACTAGTTCAGTGGCTACTCCAGTTTCTCTAGTTCCAGCACTATTTTTTATGTGCACTAGTTGACTTTTTTTCTGAAGGGTTGTTACTAACAAATACATACAAAACGTTAACAAATACTACATACCTACTAAATACACGTACTCATAGTAAAAAACAATACAAATATTCATTGATTATTCTATGGAATACTACATGAGCAATACAATAACAAAAACAGCAACAACAACACATTTTGGCCGAAAAATCACAATCTGTCTCTTGCTGAAATCAGTGCGGCAGACGCCGCAGAGCGACAGCAGGCATCCTGCCAACTTGCGTGACAAATAACATTACTTACAGCCAGCCGTCTCTTCACCACCTCCATTGCCCCAATTTTGTTAGTGCACACATGTCAAACAATGTTGTTGTTGTTGTTGCTATTATTATTGCAGTGGTTCCATAAAAAATTCATTTTTTTTGAGGAAAACTCTAAAACCCACAAAATATTGAGAGATTGGTCAACCAACCGCCGGCTGTTGGCTACTGCTGCTGTCGTTTCTCCAGCCGCAATTGTGCGGAATATGTGTTAATAGCATTTTCTTATGCAATATTTTTTTTGCTTTTTTATTATTATTACATTTTTATTTTTTGATACAAAAATTTACTATGGTTAATTTTTAAATTTCATTTTGGTTAAAATTTTACGTTGCATACATAAGCTTTATTTTAACTTTAATTTCTAAAAAATTCTGAATAACATTTCATTAAAATTTGAATTTGAGTTTTATAAAATTTTTTCAAATAACACAACTGTATAGAAATTGCTATACTTTGTTCTGAAAAATTTCATTCCTCAAAACAGCCTAAAGGAGACGACGTGCATTACGGAGAGTAATTTACTTAAAGCTTTACTAATATTAAATAAAAAATTTAATCTAATTAATAGATGAACGTTGCTGTGGAATTCGCATTTCTGGCAAAAGCTAAGCAAATGCGAATAATACACACTGCTTTTCTTACTAAACACAGCTTTTTTACAGTTCACCTCTAAAAAAATGCCATGAGGTCTCAAAAATGTTATTCCGTCTAATACTATAACAGCTGATCGTTTTGTCAATATACAATATATATTGTTGTTGTTTGGGCAAACATAATGCGAATGAAGGCGGTGTAAACCGTTTTTAAATGCGTGATTACAGATCCTCAAATATAATAAAATATAGTTTTTATTTATTGATAAAAAAATTTAACTATAGTTAATTTTTCAATTTAATTTTGGTTTAACTTTTACGTTGCACACATAAGCTTTATTTTGATTAACCTAAATTTGAAAACAATTCTAATTCAAAATAAATTAATAAAAAAGGTAACAGCCCAGATGCAGACAAATGTGCATCAATCATAAAAGCATCATATTGATTGGCAATAACTATCGCATAGATATCGTTGATGGCGCTTGTGATGGCTAAAATTTTAACATGTATGCTACAAAGTTTGCTGTTGACATTAAATGCAAGTAATATAAGTACAATATGATATCATTTTGATATCAACGTGAGCGTATCTTGTTGAATTTGTGCCAAAAGTAAAAGTTCAGCAATTGATATTCGCAAATGTCGGTGAAATATCGGTGAATGGGTTCAAAGACAAAACGATGTGTCTCTTCGATGCGACTGCCATTGATGGTGGTTGATTGTGCATTTCTGTGGACTCTCTATGGGTTTTGAGTCTCGCAAGAGTTTATCTCTGCCTTTGGAATTTCGTAGAGTTTTTATCTTTCATTTTGGAAAAAAAAATATTAAAGAAAAAACAAAATATTCTTAAAAATTATAAACTACTCGTAATTTTACCCGTAATTTACCCATTTCTCTTCTTTAATTTTATGATATTTTTCTCTCTTAACTGATGATATTTTTTCAATTAATAATTAATTACTAATTAATTATTGAAAATTGTGCGCTTCTTATTTGTTAGAGGTGAAAATCCATCGTTAATTTTTGGTTATTATTAACCATAATTTGGTTATTATTATTATTAAACTCTTAACTGTTTTATGACCTGAAATCTGAACTCTGAAAATTAAACTCTTAACTGTTCTACGACCTTAAATCTCGATCAGAAGATACCTCACAATTTTTTTTGATTTACGGCAAACTTAACATGGCGAATTTTTATCAGATTCCTTTCTTTGTTAGTAGACTGAGGTGTACCTATTTGCCGTAAAGTTTAAGATAAACATACATATATGTATGTATACATGCTCGTACACACATATGTATGTATGTACATACGTTTTTCCGCCAGAGCAGCCAGCTAAAAATGTCATAGACATATGCCAATTCCTTGGCTGTTCATTTTGTTTCTTGCATTGTGAACGTATTAATACGTGTCATCCGGTTAACTAACTCATAGTTTCAGACTTTCAGAATCCTGCCTTATCGCCTGTGCATGTATCGGATTTCCAGCAGAATTTATTGCTGCGTCGCCTTGTGTTGGTTTTTCCTAATTATTCTGTGTGGTTTTTTCCCCTTTCTCTTCTGCTCGAGGCTTTTGACTTCCTTTCCTTCCTCTCACTCCTGAATGATGGAAGTGATTGCTCTTCGTGTTCGCTTCACGACAGCTTTGCATGCATTGTGAAAAATCTTCATCCCTTGATGGCCACTATGCAGCCAGGCGTTCTTAGCTTCATTATCTTCATCCAAGTCACCTCTAAGCATCAGTTTCGATCCGCCCATTGATAGGTCACATGCTACATAACCTCATGGCAAAATCTCATTAAGCCATCCCTCGATGGATGTCTATCACCAGAAAGTTGAGCTTGTACGAAATGTTTGTATATCACATATTTCGGTTTGCTGTGGTACCGGGAGAATCCGTTGGTCTGAAAGCGTGTAAAATGCGAGCGAAATTTCCACTCTTTTTTTCTAAAGACATTTTGCAATAATTTTAAAAGTCACACTTAATTTTTTTTAATTAAACATTGTATTCAAAATAATTCTTTTAAATAATGATGGATTAGAAAGTTAGAAGTATTGGATTGTCGGAAAGATCCTGACGCTTTTTCGCAACAGATGACCGTTGTTCATTTCTGCAAGTACATATCTTGTGTTAAAACAACTACATGTTTAAAAAAGTTCAAAATTAAAATTTTATCTAAATATATTTTATTGTTTGTTGTCAGTGGAGGAAAGAAAGCGCATCAAATCTCGTGAGAAATTACGTAAAGTTAACGCTGACAATGTTCTGCAAAAGCAGTGAATAGAGTGATGTTGCGCTTTATTGTAACCGCAGAATACAGCGACGCGCGATGTGCAAAATTCTCCCAATATGTTTTCATATAGGCATTTGACATCGCAAAATCGCGCGACGATTTTATCGCGCTGCTCTCTTGGTTCTTCCTGTCTCTGTTTTTACTAACTCTCAGAAAAAAAAGGTGGCCAACTTTTTACCGGAAAATGTGAGGATTCGTTGTATCGTTGCTTTTACTCGTTGCTTTTGTATAGAAAATGTAAAAAAGCATACATATGTTCTAAAAACATTTGAAAATTTATTCAAATTTACAAGTAAAAGGATTTTGCTCTACAAAATTTTTAATTGCAAATAAAATATGAACGCCAAATATATAAAATGTTCAGCGCCACAAAGTGCTATACAATTTGTTCTCACTAGCGTATAAAAATAACTTGGAGAAGGATAGGATTTGTAAGGCAATTGGGGAGCGGCTGGGGGCGGCGAGCAAATGGCAGAAGCAAGCACATGTTTCCAGAAATATGGAATGTAAACAAATTCTAACAGCGACTGCGATATTTATTTAAGGTTATCGCGCGACAAAGAGAGAATTTCGGTCGTCACGGTATTCTGCGGTTACAATTAAACGACATCCGGCAAACAGAGCAGAGAGTTTAAATGAATTCCATACTCCAGAAACGGTTAGAGCTTGTTAATCGGAAAAATAATATAATAAAATAATGTGTAAATAATTGGATCATAATAATGGGTGATGAATATACAAGCTTGATAACTCGAAAAGAAATATATGAAATTGGGATGGGTTACGTTGCTACGATGATCATACCACAACCTACCATACCACAACGGTACGCAATCTGTCCGTCTCGTTCATTAAGGGATCATAAAGGACAAAATGAGCAATATATCGTTAATAAATTATATACATATCTACATAGAGACATACACTCTCTTTAAAGGATAAAGAAAAGAAGCTGTTCCGAATTCTTCAATGGAATTCTTATATGTAAAATATTACGATGCAAATGCAACATGCATCATGGTGTGTGCACGCGTGCGTGTGTGTGTGTGTATCTAGCGAATAATATGCTGTTTACATGCGATTACTGCCCGTCTATTTGTGTTTGTCTATTTGTGTTGCATTACACGCACGTCCGCACAAACCAAAGAGCCGTCACTTCGTCTTGACTAATGAATGCTATTAAGTATCGCCCTTGCATGAGTTGCCAACAACTTGTAAGAAGTAGTAGACGCAGCTGGTGTCCGGCGACTGGCAGAAAGCTTAATCTTCAAAGTACATCCATTAACAACGGCTGGATTATTTAATAGCTGCCGAACGTTATTTAATCGCCGTTGACATTTGTTTTCTTATTAAAACAATACAAAGTCGATTAATACGCACTACAAGGCTGCATTTGATAACACGAAGGCTTGTTCAAGACGTCTTCAGGAAACCTTCAGGGGTCCTCTGAAAGGCTTTCATTTGCTTTTAAATCACAGGCAGTGACTTTCGAAAGCGCTGCTAAAAACATTATCGCATATGAATCCGACAGTTATGCCTAGGCCACGAAAAAATCGCTCATAGCATGTGCTCGCTTTGTGCTGCAAGAGTCAGCGGTCGAGCGACTGAAACAAATATATGTGCTGAACCTTTCAGGCTTATAAAAGACGCTGGAAGTGGCTAAACGCTTCAAGCGGGGCGATTTTTTCCTGGCCCAGGCATTACGGCTAAATTCGAAATCAAATGGAAGCAACGCAAAAATGTTGCTATCTCAGTTTTAAGGCTTTGGTGTCATCAAATGCAGAACCTTTAATATGCACAAATTTAAAGATATTAAATTGTTGAAATATACATATACAGTCAATTCTGTTTTTATGCGGTTTTTCTATACGAATTATATGCAGATTTTTTAAAAAGCATTTGGAAGTTGTTCGTAAAGCTTATTTAATTTTCTTACTTTCTAAAAAAATATATATAATCGTGACTTTTTGTCTTTTTTCAGGCGTTTTTGTGGAAAATCGTTACGTTTTTATGATTTAAAAAAAGAATTGACTGTACATACAAATAATTTTACGTCTTAATTTCAATTGTACATACATACAAATAATATCAATTTTGATTAGCTTCTTATTAAAGTTCTCTATTGATAAATAAGAATCGATTAATGAGATATCGTTTCTTTTTTATCACTTACAGATGCCCTAATCGCGATCGGAGATCTGAAACAGTAGGAGACCAACAGCGTAACAACAAACATACACTATTTATTAAGCAAAAAATATCTATTAAAAGAGTTAAAACAACAACTAACAAACAAGAAGAAGAAAACGAAAAACCGACTGAATACGTTTGAAATCATTTCCGCTAAAATTTGGCCGTTTTAAGAAAAATACTTATTTATTCCTATAACAACAAAAAGAACAACAATAACAATAACAATACAACGGTAAATTTGATCTCAAAAATTTGCATGCTGGTTATAAAAATGAGAAAACATTTACAACAATTAACAACTATACAAAACCAAGACCAACAGCAACAACAGCACCATCAATGCTAGAAATAACGAATCAACGAATCCACAAGAAAACACATTTTCAATAAACTGCAACAAATTTAATACGTTGTATATTGTTACATTACGATGCAACAGTTGGCAACTGCTCGATGCGACAACAGTAGCTGCCTTCTTATCAGCGATTACAACAATAGTTCGCGTAGCAACGCGACAATTTCCTACAAAGTGTAGCAACCTAAAATTGATGGTTAGAGCTTTAAATTTCCTTACTTTAAAGCGGCGCGTCATTGTGTCATTACTTTAAAACGCCATCGACTATAATCGAAAGGCGCAAGCGAAAAATAACTGCAGCAACAGCAACAACGACGACAACAGCGACGACAACACAAAGAACTGCACAACTGAAACTACTTCAAGAAAGGACCACAACAAGTAAAACAACAACAACAACTCTAGAAATTCAAGAGCAGCAGCAACAGCAACAACAATACTCTGTTTGTTCCTCTCTTCTCTTCCTCCACTAAATGAATTTGTTGTGTTGCTGCTGCTGTTGCTGTACCATGGCACCGAACACACGCGTCACACGCAAATGGGAACTTTATGCCGGTCGCAATAAATTCTACTGTGATGGTCTTTTGATGTCTGCCCCGCACACGGGCGTCTTCTATTTAACTTGCGTCCTGATAACCGGAACGAGTGCACTCTTTTTTGCCTTTGAGTAAGTAAAAATTGCTTTTGTTTTTCTATTTTTTTGCTATCAGCGTTAAAATTACTAATTAACAGCCGTATTAATAAATGCAAGTTAAGAAGGTGTTATCTCTAACTAATTGGTTAAATAAAAATTGTATTAAGAAAAATTTTTTAAACTCTCTCACGTTCCGTAAGTCGTAGAAAACTAAAGTGACTGCTTAAGCCGACATTTGCGCCAAAACCATGATTGGGCCATTTTTCTTCAGAAAAGGCGAAACAGTCGATGGGACCGATCGATATCGGTCGATGTGGGCTCATTATGTCTGCCCACGAATGTGTGAAAAAGGTCTGGACGGTGGATGTGTGAAAAAGAAATGGTTTCAACAAGACGGTGGGCCATGCCAATATACTCATTCAATGATCCATGATTATATGCGGCGTCCTCATGAATGTGCTGTAAATAATGAAAAATTGCTGGCTAGAAAGGATTTCTCGTACAAATACGAAACTTGTTCTACGACGAAAGAAGACAACTTAGCAGTTTTTATATGGTTGGATATTTCCGGGGACTTTCATTCGTCCAATAGAATGCTATACTCGTAACAACATCTATAGGTTTTTCTTTGCTTTTGTTTTCTTTTTGTTGTTTTCTTTCTACCTTACGTCCTACGTTATGGGAGAATGGTATCGTATTTTAGCGCTCTATACGAATTTCATTCTTTTACCAAAAGAATATCATCTGAGTATTAATGAACTCTCGTAATGCCATGTAAATATTTTATAAATCTTCATAAGTTATTAATTGCTTAAGAGTTTACTGTTGCTTATGGTGTTAATGGCAACACCCCACCCTATCCATCCCCTTTCAGCCGTACAAGCCACCACCTCTTCACGCCCATTTTGCATATTTAAAATTTTGTTTTTCTCTTTGCTTATCAGAGAAGAACATTTAAAAAAAACTCACACCATGTTGCTTTATTAGACCTACTCGTTCATAATACATATGTACATACTTTTACATATGCATATGTACATACGTAGATACAATATATAAGTGTGTGTGTGTGTGTGTGCGTTTGTGATGCTGCTGCTGCATGTGTTCGCATTTAATTCATCCATTCGTCGTAGCAATACAAAAAAAGAAAAACCTGGACGTGATGGTGATGTCCTTCCTCTGCTCTATTTTACTTGTTGTCACAATCCTCCTCCTCCTCCTCCTCCTCCTTCTCCCCTCCTTGCAGTTGAGAAGTGAGTCAGTCAGTCAGTGCGTCGGGTGAAAGTGAATTTAACAAATACGCGCCTACAGAGATTTGTCTGAAATTGTATAGATGTCGTATGTGACGTGTATAAACCAACTACACGATCCGCATTCAGGTCGTCTGTCAACAGAAGACAGAAGAGACGGCAGACAGCAGCGGTACAGATTTATTCCATTGTTTACATTGAGAGTGTCGTTGTTTTTGTTGTTGTTGTTGTTATTATTGCAATATCCACTCACTCACTCCTCGGTCTCTTCGCTTTCTCTCTCTCCAATTCTCAAAATATGTCGTTCTATTATCAATTCTGGGCATTACGTTTTTGTCACTTTGCTGTACTTAATCATATTTTATACAATCGTGTACATACAAACTTTTGAAGTGCGTGTGTGTTTTTGAGTGATGCCTATGCATTGTTTCCTTTGCTAATCATTTTGTTTTTCATTACTTCAGACCCCGCGCGCCCCTCGCCCACTCTCGCACTTACACACACCCTTATTTTTTATAGCCATGCCCACTTCTACTATTTCGTTTAAATTCTGCATTTCTTTTTATTGTGATGAAGCAAATAGACATCATCTATTCTATTCCATTGTTAGATCGTACTTACCATATGTCGCCAGATACGCTTTTTTTTTCCATTTCGTATTCCATTGTTAGAATCTTGTTCTCTGCTCGGTTACAGCATCTAAACCACAGCCATCGTCATCATCTTCATCGGTGGTGACATTGTGGGTGGTGATGAGTCGTCTTTTAACAGCATAAGTATTTGCTGCGTGTTCCGTTCCCATTCGGTAGTGTTCGGCATACGATTGCATTGCTTCGGATCTGTTGTATTGTGTGTGAAAATTACACACTACCGCTGAAAATTATGGCCTCTCTCTCTCTCAAGACAATAGAAGTGAAGTGACTGTAAAAAATGCTATCATAAAAATGAGTTTGTACGAGCATGTAGATTACATATTCCTCCAAATTGGGTTAGAACAGTATGATTTCAATTCGTACTGATCATTAAATAATACTCATAGATGATTTGATTTGTATTAATTTTTAATTATCTTAATATGTGCGTTTGTATGTTACTTCCAGTGTAAGAATTATGGATAGTTTTTTTTTTAAGTACGCGTTAAGGTTCAATTGGTCAAAACTTATCGTAGCGAGACGTTGAGGTTTTTACGTGGTTTAATAAAGCATGGTCGAGAAGAGCAATGCCAGCGAGAGAACATGGCCGAAGAGAGCAGTGCCAGTGAGTAAAAAAGCTATAAAGCTTTCTCGTTTCTTCTAACGCATTGTATATAGAAAGCATAAAGAGAGAGAAGAGCTATGAACAATGCTGTCGTAGCTCGACGGTGAAAGACCAAATATTAATTGGTTCGAAAGGGCTGTCACGTTACGTTACGATACGATTTGAATAATCGCTTACATTGACCGCCGAAAGATTGGTTGCTCAATTTTTCAAACTACGTCACGTTACGTTTTGATTAATTGAACCTTTAGTGTAAGTATTGTATGGTACAGGCCGGCCAGAAATCAGACTATACTTTTTCCAAGCATTCGGATTTGATGTGCACTGAATCTGAATCAGCCAGATCAGGTCCATCAGGTTTTCGAGATATTCTTAAACAAAAAAAAATGGCAAGTGGACCACGCACGATACGCTTTAGAGCTCTCTCTGTATGAATACAAAACGGCTTAAAAAGGCCGTTTTAACGGAAACCAAATAAAATAGACCAAAATAAAATAGCGCTTATTCTGGTACTATAAAATGGACACTAATTTTAGCTAATTGACTGCTCTGAAGACTGCTCATGGAAACTTCAGATATGCATCGTTGTGTGTCTCTTAACCTCCTTAAGGGGTCAAGAGGTCAATGTTTAGCCGAAACCTTACGATAGCTCGAAAGCCTGCAAAATTATAGAGGGCATTTGCTGCCTTTGTTCCTTCCCCTCGTCATTTATCCTCACAACTGACTGAAAATATCACATCAGTAAAGTTTTATTGCTGTTTCGTCTAATGAATTATATTCTATAAAATTGAAATCCATAACCATTTTACTCCTGTATGTATTTCTTTAAAGGTTAATTTCGTCCATTGTCTTTCATTTCCAGTTGCCCCTTCTTAGCCAACCGCATCACACCAGCCATACCCATTGTCGGTGCTGTTTTATACTTCTTTACAATGAGTTCCTTGCTACGAACAACCTTCACCGATCCGGGTGTTATACCGCGAGCTTCACACGATGAGGCAGCGTATATAGAAAAACAAATTGGTAAGTACGAATAGAAATAGATGATATGATGTCTTTTCAATTTAGGTAACATAAATACGATATATAATGAACGATGTTTTTTAACTGTTGTTTTTTTAACTTTTATGTCATCGCTCCTGGATGGTTGTTTCCTCCATTGTGACTTATTTTGCCAACCATAACTAATCGTCTACTACAGAAGTGCCAAATTCACTAAACAGTCCCACGTATCGTCCTCCGCCGAGAACAAAAGAGGTGCTTGTGAAAGGTCAAACGGTCAAGCTGAAGTATTGTTTTACTTGTAAAATATTCAGGCCACCTCGAGCGTCACACTGCAGCTTATGCGACAATTGTGTGGATCGTTTTGATCATCACTGTCCTTGGGTAATTATATATGTACATTTTAATGAAATAACGTATAATTGATAAAGCCTACATGTAACTGAATTGAATGTATGTATGTAGGTATGTTTCCTGTGTGCACGTGTGCGTCTTTAATTTTAAAATGTGTACTATTTCTTCGTAGGGACAACAAATTTCTGGTGTACTGCAAGCGCCTTTATAACTGTGTATGTACTATAAACAAAATACACAATTAAAAAAAACCTTAAAAAAAAATTAGGGACCCAAACTTCAGTTGTTTACACTTTTCCCAGTCGACCTCAACCAGGCCACGAGTAATGCAAGTTCATACATCTCTATCTCTTACTTAGATGTTAATCTTAGGCTGATGCTGTTGCTGAAATTGTTGTTTTTGCTGTTGCTTTCATATTCAAATGCAAGAGTTTGGAAGGGCGTGCGTCTATCTTTGCATATGCATAAGAGTTTGCATATGTATTTGCATTAAAAGAACAAATGCCAAGACGCCACTTCAGCAATGACTCTCGAAATACTGTACTTGTGTACCTTTTATTAAGAAAAAGAAACTTCAGTTTTCTCTCTGAAAGGTTTTATTAGTGTTGTATGATGTTTTGTTACAGTATCTAGGATTTCTTTGATTCTCTTATTTTGAAATTCTTAAAAATTTACTTACATTTTACAAAGCTTAGACATTGAAAACTACATACTAAGAAGTATTAAACGATACTACGATACTATAGTATTTTGTCAAATAAACTATGTACTTTAGAAAGCTTTTAAAAATGTCTTTCGCAGCAAAATGAAATCTGAAAAATCCTCTCTCATCAATTTCTTTATTTACACAGGCCGGCAAAATCGAACCCATCTTCTAAACCTATAAGATTTTCGTGAACTGAAACATAATTCGAACTCAGACGTCATCTCCATCACGTCAGGTATTTGAGATATCCTCCTGGTTTTAATATGCGAAAACTCTTTTTTTTTAAAAAGTTGCTTCCGAATATAACATAACCTCCGCACATATTGACCTTTAAAATCAGAATTTTCACGTACGGCGAAAACCTGACGTGATGGCGTAAGCCTGTATGAGTTCGGTTTCGAATTCAGCGTGTGAACAAGAACCTTCGAAACGGTGTAGTCTGGTTTCTGGTTCAAAATTTTGTTGATCTGTGTAATCCCTTTCGGTATTCATTAATGAATAATGCTGCTAAAGGCATTGAAAATCATTGGTTTTCTACAATCATTCTCAGTACTCGTATGGCATAAGCATTGGCGTTATTCATTCATCCATTACGTGCACTCGACAATAATCGACTCAATAAAAAGTAATGGTGCTTAGCGTACCACATGATTGTGCATCATCGAGCATGGCGTGTAGAGTAGAGCCTTCACACTAGAGATGAACCGAAGCGTTAGGAATATACATATATGCATTATGAAGAATAAACCACATTCGATCTTTCATTTGATTTGTGATTCACACCGAGTTACAAGTGTTTAAACCATTAACCAGAAGTTGTTAAAGCATTTGCGTCCGGCAAATTATTGTAGTTGGTGAAACCGCAAGTATATCGCGGGTAGAGGATGAGAAGAAATTATA
Organism: Conops quadrifasciatus; assembly: GCA_949752815.1. Classification (NCBI taxonomy): domain Eukaryota; kingdom Metazoa; phylum Arthropoda; class Insecta; order Diptera; family Conopidae; genus Conops; species Conops quadrifasciatus. Next base: position 20,573,018 of record OX457079.1, read on the forward strand.
AGGAAAAGATATAACACGCTAGCGCTTATCAACACGCTAAAATATATTGATATCCCTTTGGAGACCATGTCGTAAAGGATTTGTACTCTCTTCAAAACGAAAAAGAAATAATGGGTCGTTCAACAAAGGGTATAATTTTAAATGTCGCGGCATTTTTGAACTGTCAACATTCACTGTCAATATGATGTCATTTGACAAGTGTAAACTAAATGTTTTCAGATACGGATCAATATACACTCGACGAGACGTGACTCTCAAATATGTAGGTTGTGCGTTTAATAATGTCTGAAGCAGAGCTATTTTATTTATTATTTATCTATGTAAACTCCTTTGTTAATGTTTTAAACTCTTTTGTAATGTAAAGAACTTATAACAAAAGGTTCACTAACGCCGTGTACTATATTTACAAACATACCCATCAGCTGTTGAATTAATTACAACTTGAATGCCACACTGTAGCTGTTCTGAGTGCTAGAATTCTGTATAAAAGGAGCAACGCTTCCTTTGTAACGTAAACGTAACTTTACGCAGTTTGAAAAATTGAACAACCAATCTTGCGGCGGCCAATGTAAGCGATTATTCAAATCGTATCGTAACGTGACGGCCCCTTCGAACCTATTGATATTTGGTCTCTCACCGTCGAGTTACGACAACATTGCTCTTCTCTCTCGTTGTGCTTTCTATATACAATGCGTTAGAAGAAACGAGATAGCTTCATAGATAGCTCTTTTACTAACTGGCACTGCTCTCTTTGGCTGCGTTCTCTCGCTGGCACTGCTCTCCTTGACCGTGCTCTACTTCAAATGCAGTTGTTGTTGGTAGTTGCAACGGTTTTACTAATTGCCACTACGTAAAAACCGCAACGTTCCGCTACGATACGTTTTGACTAATTGAATTTTTAGACATTTGGCAATAAAGGTTTATCGATCTTCGACCTCTAGTTTTCCTGTATTATTATTAAGAAATGCACTCTTCCGGCATTGACGTGGACAGTCTATTATGTTTTTTCTTCTCAGCCGTTAACTTGCCAGCGAATTTGTCACCCGCCTGACAGTCGCTGCACCAGAAAATCCTTTTTCCTTCCACATAAGAATTCTTCTCCTTCAGTTATCAAATTCAGAAGAAGTACCTACATTTTAGAAATTGTTGGTTGTGAATGAATGAATGGTCAGGAAAGTATTGAGTGTAAAGTATTCTTCATCATAATGCCTTCAAAATTATCGTTGTTCTTCTTCTTCTCTGTTTTTTTCAGGTGGGAAACTGCGTTGGAAAACGTAATTATCGTTTCTTCTACATGTTTTTAGTCTCATTGGCCTTTCTAGCCGTCTTCATATTCTCATGTTCGGTAACACATTTAGTCTTATGTAAGTACCTACATATTTTATTAATAGCACAATATAATTTCATACATATGTTTAAAGGCTAGTAATAAACTATACATAAATATACTCCTTTTAAACACATTTTTATTACCTTTCATATTATATGATATTTAGACGTATAGTACCTAAGTATAACTCGGTCACTTTTTTCTGGATATTCATTGTTTGATAATCCATTTAATAATAATCCATTAACTCAAAATTTCGGTTTTAGAGAAAAACAAAAAATTAATAATACAAATTTGTTTAAAAGAAGCAAAATTATGACCGATAGAGTGATGAAAGGTACAAACATTTTAAGAACACATCCTTTCAACAATATGGACGAGGACCGACCGTGTTTATATGAACTTTTTCCGAAATTGTAGCACTGTGTAATCCATTATCCATTATCAGTTTTCAATTTTTTTTTCCTTTACAGTAATGAAAATCGAACAGGAAGTCTTCGAGGTAATCAAAAAGGCTCCATTCACTGTGATTGTGGTATTCATTTGTTTCTTTTCGATTTGGTCGGTGATCGGCCTGGCGGGCTTTCATACGTATCTGACTACCAGTGACCAGACTACCAATGAAGATGTAAGTTTGCCGAATGTTGCAGGAGCTGAAATGTGCTTTTTAGAATTAATTTTTAATTTTATCTCAGCTCAAAGGTTCATTCTCGTCGAAGGGGGGGCAGCGCGCCATTAATCCCTATTCGAGAGGAAATATTTGTCTTAACTGCTGTCACATCCTGTGCGGCCCAATGACGCCCTCACTGATAGATCGGTCGGTACCTTCTTAACATACCATATTAAGAGAAAAATACAAATTAAATTTGTTTTTTATTCCACTTCTCAACATTTTCGGTAGGCGTGGCATTGCAACCGACGAATATATACTTCAGATGCAGCAACAATCGAGTCCACGTCACCCGCTAAGCGATGTGATAAGTGCCACGCACGTCGGCAGTGGCGCCCTGATTACAAACCAACCAATGCTGGGCAGCATCAGTGGAACTGGTTCTGGTATTGGCGGCATTGGTGGCCCCGAGCTCAAGCCGCGGCTCTACGATGAGGTGAGTTTATGTTATTAGAGTAATGAACAGCCATATTTTAAAGGACGCACTTAATCCTTTTGCTCTTTCTTTGGATTTCTTGTAATTTCTTTTTAACTTTTCTTTTTCTTAATTATATCATCACTCCGCCATTCTTTGCACCACCACCACCACCATCGACATCGCCATCGTCATGCACGCACCACCGCCTTCAAAACCGCCATCTTCGACGGCTGCGCAATCTAGTCGCATATAAATTCGTCGACAATCGGCGGCGTTTACCGGCCGCGCAGCTACGAGAACCTGCAAAATGGTAAGTCACAACAACAAAAATGTTCCATACAAACCCTATTGCAGCAGTCACTGCTGCAACAACAACACCAACAACACCAGCAGAGACAACATCTTCTGCTCGACTCGAAATCGATGTCGTTGTCACAATCGCAAAGTGCTCTGACGGCATCGCAATTATTCCACTCGCCTGCGACCTCGTCGTATCGGTTAAATTTGCGCAAATCACTGCACCTACCATTGTCGCCTTCGTTCGACCCGCGCCACTCGCCCTTACCGCTACTACACCACACATACCATACGCACAAACATCACCATCATCATCATCATTACAGTCACCAGCAACTGCACCAGCAGCTGCACCCACAGCCACTGCCACAGCAAAAGCATCGCCCCTCTACCCTGCAACTGCACTCGACGACGATGACGCTGCCGGGCTTAGCGCTTGCGCCTACCACAACGGCGGCAGCGACATGCAGCAGCACCACAACGACTGCCCCGCCAACAACAATACAAACAGCCGCACCACAACCGCCCGCTCCGTCGGACTTCAAATATTACTCCCCACAGCGGACCACAGACTCCACGAACCTCTTTAAAAACTATCCGTTCACGAAAACGCGCGGCATGCGTCGTCAGTCGACGCAATCGATGGACTCGCAAAAGGCGGCGGTAGCCGGCTACCAGCCATTGCCAATGCGTTCGCGCTACAAACACGAAGAGGTGATGTTCGAACTGAAATCGCCAACTAACCGCCTGACCATACGAGAGTGCGATTTCGGTGGTGGCGGTGAGCCCTGCGATGACGATCAATCGATCAAAGATAGCCAAATCTTCCGCGTTAGTAAACGAAATCTTTACATGAATCATCGATCGCCCTGGAAAGAGCGTGATCGTTATTCGAACCTGTACGAGTACTCGTTTAATATCGACTTAAATTCGATAATTGAGGATGCGGCAGCGAGCGATTCGTCATAGTACGAAGTTCAAATTGAATATAGTTTGTGCTGCCGCCGCCGCTCACTATACTCCTGCTGCCCTTCCTCCTCCTCCTCCTCCTCACTGTTGTTGTTGTTAATCGATTTGCCAAAGCAATTACTAATACTGTTTACGATACGAATGCTACTACTATTACTATTACCGTTAATATTATTAATTCTTAAGCAACGACGACTTCAATTTGTACAACGACTAAAACTATTACCGTACGAGTACATATGTATGCACTTGTACTAAAAATTCAAGACATTTAATTAGACTTTGAATGGCAAAATGTTTGAATCTTATAAACGAATTCGAAAGTCGTACAAATGCAATAATTATTCGAATCAAAGATTCGAAAAGATCCATAAGAAATTAGACTTATTTTCATGCTGATGATGATGATGATGATGATTATAGAATTAGTTTCGTTTTTATCGTATTGTTTAGGTTTTTTACAAGCGTAAAAAATGAGAAATATCGAATTGTATTTGTAATTACAGAATTACAAAACTTCCAAAATTATGCCTTAAGAATAAGTGTTCGAAAAATTAAGCAAAGTTATTACATACTTATTGTAAAAAACAAAATTTACAAAATCGAAATTTTACAAAGCCAAATCGGAAAAACATAGTTCATGTATATATTAAGAGTATTCTTAGGAATACATATATTCTATAGTTTTCTCAAACTTCTTTTAAGTATTTAAAAATTTTTTCAAAAGCAGGATTGCTTTTCTGCTCGATCTATCTTTACACAGGCCTAAATTGTACCCTTCCGAAAGGTTTTTGTTTTTAACGAGCGGAATTTCAGTATCGCTCCATCGGAATTTGATGGAGGAATAGCGGAATTTCAGTATCGCTCCATCACGTTAGGTTTTCGAGTTATCCTACATTTAATGTATGTATATTCTGAGATTTGATTATTATTTTGAGATTTGGTTATCCCTATCATGAGGTTGTGTCTATCACGTATGTATGAAAAATACGTCCACTACTTATTCAGTTGTAGTTCAGAAAGCGTCTTCAGTACTCCAAAAGTGAAAACTCGAAAAGAGATTCCGAAGGGACGAGGAGGTTATTGCCGAAACTGAAGCCTCTCTTACTCAGAGAAAAATAAAACCACATAAGATCGCCTCTTATTGAGCCATTTTACTATGAAATCTTATTGAAACATACTAATAATATACCTTTTTCATAGAGAAATCTTATTAATTTTATAAAGAAAATCGCATTGTCATGAAACAAAACGTTAATCTTATTAATTCTTAATTTTTATAAGAAATTCATATCTTTTCCGTCGGAAACTTATGAAATCAACAAGTCTGTATGAAAGTACGAAGAATTCTTATTATTTACTTCTTTTAATTAGAGATACTTCTTATATTGTATATAATATCGTCGGTCTAACCAGAACTTTGATGGTAATATTTTTGCTGTCAGGTTTACTTCATATTTATAATTCGTATTAATTTTTTTTTACATTGGCGTTGTTTATAATGGACGATCTTTGCTTCTCAGTTGTGAGTATTTTCCGCCTTTATATGTATATAAATTTACCAGATACTTTGCAAACAAATAATAGCATATTACTTTTCAGACTTTAAGCATGAAATTTTGTGAGTATTATGATTAATATTCTTCAAATCTTGGATGAATAAAATTAAATAAAAAAACATAAATAATTATTTTAATTCTCATTGCATAAGACTGTGGAAAAGAATACGATTTTCTTACTGAATACGTATTTTAATAAGATCGTCTCTATGAAAACAATACAATTTTCTTATAGAATATGTATGTATTTTAATGAAATCGTCTCTATGAAAAACAACAAGAGTTTCTTATTGAATTTGTATTTTAATATGATTGTCTTTTTAAATTTTACTTGGATTTTCTCTATGGGTTAAATACGGCTTCCTTCTTCTGTAAAAAGCATAGATTGTTTGATTGTTTTTTTTCTATTTTATGTGGCGTTTTAGCTCTGTGTAGAGTTTGATAGTTCTTATTTTTTGGAAGACTTGAAACTGAAGCCTCCTCTTTCTTAGAGTTCAATGTTATCAATCCGAAAGTTGGCCGAAATTTATCGTTAGCCCAAACTAATCGTTAGCCCAAATACATCGTTGGTCGGAGTATCGTTAGCCCAAAGGCAAGATTAGTTAAAGACAAGTGAAAAGGAATCAGAGCATGTAAATAAGCTCTTTCTGCAGTAGTACCACAAATATTAGTCTAAAGAGTTCTTTAAAAATAAAACTATGATTAACCTCATTAAACCCACACTGAAAAATTGAAATTTTCTATATTATAAATGAAAACTTTTTAATCTTTTGATAAGCGAAATATAGTTTCCGAAATACAAAAGAAAATTACTACAATAAAAAAAGTAAGACTCTCTGAACTACAATTAGAAGATGTGTAGATGTTCCGCTTCTCGCATTTCGACATGCTTACTTTAGGATGCTAGAAGGAAGCACTAGGAGGGTTATTTTTGCTTCTCTTTTCGGTAGCTGATTGATTTTTTTCTTTTTTTGCTTCTACAATATATTCTCGAACGCGAAGTTACTTTATTTTAACTTGTTTTGGGACTATAGATGCTTTGTTTATTGATTAATTTTATAATTACTCGTACATGGATTTTAGCTTTTTATTTTTGTATTTATTTTGAACTTAATGAAGAAGTTCTAAGTTGATATTTTAAAAATGTTCGAACAAGCATACATACATATATATATATATTTAATTAAGGTTTCAGTGAATCTTAAATGAAGCAAAGGAATAATAATATTAATAACAACAATGATAATAAATATAAAATAAATATTAATTACGTGAAAGTGTTGCTCCTTGATAAAGGATATAAATTAATAAAGATTCATAGACGAACGATACAATATAATAAAAATATAATAAAGAGCTAACACAACTGCCATTTTGTATTATACGAGTAACTTGTATTCAAAACAGAAATTGTTAAAAATCCTGAAATAGTTCTAAACATTTTAACTTCCACTACATAAATCGTACAAACAAACAAACAGTTTAAAGGCATAGTAATAATAATCATAATAGTAACTGATAAAAATAATTAAAACTTTCGCCAATAATTATTTTCTAAATTTCAAATCAATTTTAATAGCATTCCAATAGAAAAAGTTAATACGAATTTAACAATATCTATTTTAAAAAACATTAATTATAAAAACAATAATCGCCTCTGCGAGTCTTTAATGAAATCAGTATTACGGAACCAAAGAGTTTAGGTATAATGTAATATAATCCATATATGTATCTCTTACCATCGTATGAACATAAGTCTCTTCCCGAGACAATTTTTGATTAAATGACCCATGCTTTTGTTGTTATTAATTTGTGTAGAACAATAAGGATTATTATGTTGGAGAATAATTACCCTTAATAATACCCTTCCGATTTTCACTGACTAACTACTAACAACTACCACAGAACATACAATATAAAGAACGACATCTCATAAAAGCAAAAATTTTGCCTACGGATTCCAATATAACTGCTGTATATAAATACATACATTATTATACAATATAAGATTTCTTGCAACACAAAAAGTTATATTGAAGATTGTTAATACACATCTAAACATATTTTTATCGTCTTTTATATTTTTAATACTGGCGCAATTGTTGCTAATTCCTTTTTTCGTTTTTGTTTTGGGAAAGCAAAAAATTAGACTGAAACGTTTGGGCTGAGATGCACATTCTGTATATTGTATCTTCTTCTTTGTTTCTACACACTCCAGTACTAATTTTCAAATTTACATATTTTTGAGGGGCGGAGTGGGATGAAAATTTAATAATTGCATTTTAATAAAAGTATTATTTTCAAAATATACGATTGTATATATTGTTCTAATAAGTTCCTCCATATTGCTATTTTTTTCGTTCGTTTTTATGGATTATGATAATCCAAGTATTTTTTTGTATGTTCACACTAACACCAAAATGCCCTCTAGAGACGGTTTTCTCTCCAGTTTGCCGCCGCTTTTGATGCATCTGAATACTATCGTGGCTAAGTATCGTTTGTTAAGAAGTGGTGGTGGGTTGGGTTGGTTCATTGAAAGTGGTGAAATGTGGAAAATCAAAGTATTCATTGATGTTGTTTACGATCTCTGACATTGAAGCTTTGCGATTATTCTTGCCGATAAAATTATAGATGGCATCAATGTCGATGCGAAGCGATTTACAGCGAATTATTTAATAGATATCGTTTTAGTGTGAGCATATAAACAATACTCGTATCCTTTAGTATACGTGTATGTAATTAATTTCTTTAGCCGCTAAGAGATGAAAAAATCTTAAGGGTGATTGTCAGGATGTTCTTTTATCTCTACGATTTGATAGGAAATTGGACTTCAATATTTATAAAAATAATTTTACTCGTACATAAAATAAATTTTGAGTCAAAGTTTTAAAAACCGATTTAGTATTACATTTTTAATTCTTAGTTTTGTATTTAATTTTCATTTTCTTTCTCTCTCTTTGGCTATCTCTCTCTGTCTCTTTCTCTACTTCGTCTTTTTCTATCTTTCACATCGGTTGAATATGTGTTATATACTGTGTATCGCCTTCTCTTGTCATCTCTCTCTTTTCAATGCTTCGTGAATAAATGAGTTTAAGCCCAAAGCAAATAGTTCGAAAACAACCACATTTTAATCAATTAACATCTGGTGGGTGAGTCTTGTTTTTCGCTATAGCAAATCATATTAAGAATTTAAGAACCATATAAAGCAAATGTATATAAAAAAATTGTTTTTTTTTTATTTTTTATCTAGTTAATTGTATGTATACGATATATGAGATATACATACCTATGTATATATGTAATGTACAATATATATTTGTAGCTTATTACCATAATCCCACTGTACAGTTTTGAGAAATTAATATAACATTTTCATACTATTTTATTTTATTTTATTTCTTTTACTCATAAATGTTTTGTATTTCTTTTCGCCGTGTGCTTATTTCACATTATGTTCTATATAATGATTTTATTTAAAATTCTTATAACTAATTTCGCCAGTTTTTCTATAATTGAAGGGCTATTAGTTCGTTATTTGTTATTGTTATTTTTATATATTCCTCTTCGATTTGAAAACGATTCTTTAAAAACTCGCTTCAGCATCGAACGAACTTTTCCTCGTCATCCAATCACCATCGATATGTGGATTTTTATTAGAAATTTTTGAAAATGCAATATTTTTCCTTCACACTCTGCCTCTCATTGAATCCCGGTTACAGTGTTCCTAACTTGCGTTCACTCTTTTTCGCCTTTGAAAAATGTGTTTGTACATATACAAACTTAGGAACATATGTACAAGTTTGTTTAATTTCATTAATTTTAATTTAATTGGGGAATTATGTAAATTGATAATTAACTGTTTGATAGTTATTATCATGTAGTAGATAGTTTACTTTTATTTTTTCTCACTGTTTTTTTCGAACAAGGTTTCTCGCGACAGATTTCTAGTAAATATAGTGAAGAGGAAGAAGATTCCGGCCCAATTCGTCATAAGAAAAAGGCTCGTATAACAACGATAAAAAGTAACAACCTTATTTTGTATACTCACGCGGCACGATTCGTCGATTCTGCTTTGTTAATGTTCGGTTTTTCGCTGGTAAAAAACGACAAATTTGGAAATAGCAAAGCAACATCCATAAGAATCGTGTCAGCGTGAGTCTTATGGAATAAGACAGTAAGATTACACGGAAAGTGACATCGGCTCGTAGGAATAGTTTATACTACTGTTTCTTAACCGCCGGTCCGCGAAAACTTTTAAAATATATGTATATTTAATTTATTAACAAGCCGGATTTTTCGGAAATGTTTTGAATTTCAAGAACAATATACACATTATAAAAAAAAATTTATGCGTGCAACACATGACCTTGTACGACTATTAATTAGGTTTTATGTAAAATTATTAAAAACCCTTTAAGAAAAGTGACCCTTCTCCTCAACCAATTGTAACCAAAAAGGAAAGGTGCACAACTAGAAGTGAAAACAATCCTAAATACTAAATTGAAACTTTTTACGGCTAGCCGTTTTTCAAATATGCGAAATACGTACATATATACATGCTTACACACCGCACGACGAAACTAGTCAAAATAGATTCAGGGATGGTCAAAATGTATATTTCCGCTAAAATAAAGTTAAACAAATTAATAATAATTAAATAAAATGAAATTTTCGTCACTACTTTTCTTTCCGTCACATCCACGTTCAGTACTAAATTGGGTTCACTTTAACTTTAACACAAACGTGTAAAATCGTGTAAAATAGACGTTGTGTCTCGGGTCGTATCTACCGCGTTTTAAGGAAAGAATCAACTGTAATTAAACAACAAAATATAAACTTAACTGCGACTATTCTTTGAACAGATATAAAAGAAATTTCATCGGAAACCTTTAACAGCCTTTTTTCAGAAATATGTCTTTTTTAAAGTTTTCTATAATTTTTATTTTTCTTATCTACATTCATACGACAATTTTTTTTAAATAATTACTTCCTAATTTTTATTTGCGCTTCATACTTACGTTGTTTTAATATCTTGAAATATGCTCTTAGTGAAATTTTTCAATTCAATTTTAATTCAAATTCAGTGTTATAACCTCTAGAAATATGTACATATCTTTAATAAATAAATCGACTAATTAATTCCATATTGTTGATAATATATAAAATTGTATACTTTAATATTCTCTATGATTTATAATACTCGTTGGTTAAAATTGCACAAACCGAAGAAATTTGTAGAATAGCCATAAAAATCGAACGAACTTATGAATAACTATGGAAAATGTATTAATTACTCTATTGCTATGATTAACTCAGTTTTCGTAATAACTTGTATAGTTAACTTACAGTTTTTTTATGGTAATTTTTAATAGTTGTCTGGTTAACTTACAGTTTTTACGGTTACTTTTACTACATTTTTAGTTCGCTTTTAACTTTTACTACATTTTCGTTCTTTTAATTACTTTCATATAAGACTTACAGTTTTCATGAGTTTTTGTTATTAATTTTATATGTTACTTACAGTTTTGATGATTACTTTTACCACTTTTATAGTTAACATACAGTTTTAATGGTTATTTTTACTTTTTTTTTAGTTAACTTACAGTTTTTATGAGATATGGGATCTTATTTTTTAGTTAACTTAGAGTTTTGATGGTTCTTTTTACTACTTTTTTAGTTTACAATTTTGATGAGTTTTTGTTACTAATTTTGTACGTTACTTACAGTTCTGATGGGTACTTTTGCCAATTTTTTAGTTTACATACAAGTTAGATGGTTATTTTTACTTCTTTTATAGTTAACTTACAATTTTTATGAGTAATTGGTACTACTTTTGTAGTTAACTTACACTTTTGATGGCTATTTTTGCTGCTTTTACAGTTAACTATTTCTTCGTTTGGTGCAATTTTAACCGATGATTTTTCTTTGTGTGTTCTCAAATCTTTCCATTTTTATTTTATTGAATTTACTAACGATTGGAGTTTTTTCAAATTTTTCTTTTTTCTTTTGTACCGCAGGCAATTCCAATAGTTTAGCACATCTTGTGGACAATGAAATTCCATTGTCGCAAATTGACAGTCCCCAGACGCAGACGCATACTCACAGCATTCTTCCGCCAACCGCGCGCCAACATCAGCAACATTTACGCCTGCAACAACAAATGATCGATCGCAACGACGATGAAGCCCTTGACGATACGGATGTACACAACGAAAACATGGATAATGTGGCCGACGTAACTGACGATGACGACGCTGTTGTTGTAGTCGACAATAATGAAGTTATTGCTGCGGTAGCAGCCATCGCAGCTACCTACAAGGCAACAAAAAGTCGCAACCATTTGTCTGGCAGTTACAGCAACTTATTCAAAGCAGAATATGATTCTGCAAACACAGCCACGCCTCCAACATCTCCGAGCAAAGCCGTTGCTGTTGCTGTTGCTGTGACTACTCCTGCTGACGCTGCTGGTGCTGCTGAGATTGCTTCCCCAAATGATACACACTTGCAACATATTCTACGAAGATCAGATGCGCCGACCACGACAACAACGACAGCAACAAAAACAAGCATCGCAACCACAGCGGGTCGTTATTACAAAGGCACGCAATCGGGCTTACCAGCAGCAGCTGTCGCTAGTAATCTGCCATCTGCATTGGTGGATGGGCTGCCAACAGCAACAACGACGCCAGCTTACAACAAACAATACTTACTCAATTCCATTTCACAGACGGAGAGTATGTACAGCAACGTGCCCAGCAATAATATGACTAACGCTGTGGCCGCTGAAAGCAACGTTGTTGTTGTTGACACCATATCGCCAACTCCACCACCAACACCTCCGACAGTATTGACCACTGCAACGACAGTGCCAATTGCAACACATAACAGTATAAGTCCAATTGTAGAAAACCGAGCGCCTCTTCATGATTCCAGTGTTCATGTTTACTCCAATTTAATCGAAGAACGTCAACAACAATTACAACAACAGCATCCATCACAACTGCAGCAACAACTGTCCCATGTGGCCATTGACTTGGATTTAGAAAATTGTCATGCCAATACAGCGCAATTTACATCATCCGTGCTCAATGATGATTTAGATTTGGACGATCCGGTGAGTGCATCGTTTGTGGTGCATACGGCGCGAAGTAAGCAACCTGCGACCACTAAACTGCATGCTAAGCGCAAAATGGGCGTAGTCAGTATGGAGCCGTTAAAATCAACGAAGCTGACCACTCTCAACCTGCCGTCTTCTACGAATTCTGCCGGCGATGGTAAAATAAGTACCTCTGATCTTACACCGAGTCGATTACGAATATTACATGATACGACAATGATCGACACGGCTCTGGATCTCGACAGTTTGGATGGATCTAGCTTAGGAAATAGTTCCCAAGTGTGTCTAGTGAAGGAGCAGCAGCAGCAACAGCATCAGCAACAGCATCCCATTATTTAGTCACTAAGAGAAAAGGAAAATTAGGTATTATTATTTGGACGAATATATCTCATGGAAATAATCTGGTAAGAAGCTTACAGAGCTTGCAAATGGATAAAAAGGAACCATACCTATTTTTCAGTTAGAAAAGCGTCATCTCAGAATATTTAGAATTCACCGAATCTTTGAACTTGGAACCTTTACTTATTATTTATTGTGCATTTTCTCCACTTTTTATTTCACTTCGAATCAAGAGAGACCTAGTCTTGTCTTAAAGGACCCTTTGATGACCGCTTGCGTATTATTATAGCGATTGTTATGTATAATTTTTGACATACGCGTATTGGTAAAAAAGGCAAAGGAAAGGAAATTTTCTTCGTCGAGGGTTTTTATATTCGATCATAGCTTATTTCGGGAAGTGATATGTCTCGTTTTATCTGTTCTAATTGGTACTTGAGACTACGATGAGAGTTGGTGAACGATCACTATCTTTGAAGAGATCGTTAACTTTTTTCTTTGAACGCTGGCGCGTTCTTCTTTCAGGAGGAGTTCGGAGGAGACTCGATTGCATGAAAAACATTTTCATAATATGATATCTCACTCGCTCTCATAAGCATTCTGGATCTCTTATCACTTTAAATACATTGTCACCGATGAACAATCAATCAATTTGAATTGATTGAACACCAATAAACAATCAACTGAAGTTCAGAAATGTTCATTTATATTTCAGAAAGATGTAATTGTATTTTAGACATTGTAAATTGTTCACATTCAGATAATGTGAGTTACATGAATATATGAAAAATGTAGCATTTATTTTAATATTAATATTAAGTAAAAACAAAAACAACACAACAATAACAAGAAATAGTCCGAACACAATCAATTTCGCTAGCGATGAGCGATGAGAGTTGTGATACTCTAGCGGCTGAACACAATCACTATATCTTTAGCGAAAGCGATGAGCGCCATCTATCACGAATAAAAAAATTTGTTTCTAACAAAATCTACTTATTTTATGGCGTATAATCCGAATCTGTAAAAAAAAAAAATTGTGTCTAATTTGAAATTTCAAAGTTATCCCCTCCCCAGCCCCAGGAGCCCCATTTTTAAATTTTTTTGATTTGACGTACTGTTCTCGAGATATTCCATTGTCTCAAGATAAAAAACATCCGGTAACGCGCCCTATCTCTCTTTATTGGAATGACAAATGGAGTGAAAAGTGTATAAATTGGAATGACATACATTTTTATGTATTATGTAACTTATTTACAACACCGCTTCTATCAACAAACACCGCCTTATATGGTGTGGTCTACCAAATCCGGACTGTAAGATAAGAAATTTAGCTCTCAAATCGGAAGCATTAATATTTACTTTAAAAGTAGGCGTGGTAGTGGTAGTAGATTTGCTCCATTTTCATAACGATACTCCTATTCGTTCTACTATAATCGTGGCTTTTTTCACCAGTGCGCGGACCACGCCCATTTCCAGGAGTATATTTTAGCTTAAGAAGGTGGACTCGGGATTAAAATTCCAGCTTCAAATTCACTAGAAGAGCAGAAAAGGTTTTGGGATGATTTTAACAAAAAATGCATTAAAATAATTACACTTTTCATATATTCACGAAATTCACATTTCTCTGAAATGCAATTGAAAATTTCTGAACTACAATTTAGAAAAGGGTTGTAGAAGTTTCTTTGAAGAATTTGTGAGTCAAACTGCTTCTAAGTAAGCAGTCAACGTTCTTAATTTCTTTTATATCAAAGTTTCGAGTATCGTTTGCATGAAGTAAAAGTTTTTCTTTAGAAACCAACCTTAAAAATTATATACTAGTTCTAACCTAATCCTTAGCATTATAGTATATGTATGCATATACCATTATCCTTCGTTTTTTTCCGTGACGCCTTAGGTTTAATTTCCTTTAAGGATCACATGAATGTACGTATAAAAAAAAATATTATTAAGAATAATTTAAACTCGAAATTATTGTCGAAGTTATTAAAATAATTTTGTTTATCATTTATTTTTTATACATTATTTTTTTATCCTCATTTGCATCTATCGTTATACGCATTATATCTTCTGTAAAAAGCTTATAGATTTATTTATTTATTAATATTACTTCTACATTAAGTTTAAGTTATTTTGTATTTAGAGAACCAAAACTGTTGGCACGAGTAGTTTAATGAAATAACTTCAGGTATTTTTCGTATTTCATTCCAAAATTATTCTTTCATATTAATTTTATATATTCTTTTACTTAATCATATTCAAAATGGTAAATATTAGTGAATTTTAAAAAGAGGTAGCTTGTTGTTTGGAGGTCATATGAAAACGGTCATAATTTTTCCGCCCTTATGTGTACAATAAAAGTGAACACCAGTTACCAAATCCAGTTACCAACATTTAGGAAATTTGAAATATTGATACACACACACACACACACAGCTATAATTGCTGTTAACGAAACTAAAATACTTTATAAAAAATTGTTAAAGATACCCTCTCGCGTCGCATCATTACTGTATGCGACATGATCGTGATGATGCTGATAATGATAATGATAATAATGATGAAGTAATGTGTTATTAGATTTTATATATTTTATTTTATATGCTAGTTTTTAAGCGGTTACTTTTTAAGCACTTTAAATGTTGTATAAACAAAAAATAGATAATCGAAGACATAAACCAATAATTATTTTTTAAAAAATAAAATTAATTAAAACTAATTGCCAATTGAAATTACTTGCGTATGCGTGAAAGCGCTGTTACAAATTATTTAAGAACTGTAAAAAATTAAAATTTATATAAATAAATAGGTATACATATATTTAAATTATATATTTGAAAAAGAAAAATAAAAACAATAAACAAAAATGCATAATTAAACTATGAAATTGTGAAATTAATAATTCAAAAGTAAAAACCAAAAATAAAGAGATGTGAATATTTATATGAAAAAATGTGATATTTGATTTTGCCCTTATGTTCTTGCATACCTTACTAGTGATATTCGTGCCTTCCACAGAGAGAAAAGCAACATTCAATTCAACATTAATTCCTTAAATCTAATTGATGGCGATTTTCATTCTCAGCAGTTTAATTTTCTTCTATGTCCACTTCTAACGACGTTACACAGAAATGCTTCAAATTCAAAATTAAAACAATGGCAACAGTGGCCTTAGCTCTACCAACGTTTTTGATTGCTTTATAAATAAATGCGTCGGACGACTTTCTATGTGTTTATAGCTTTACCCACACCCGCCTGGCAAACAAGTGAAAATTTATTAATCTAAATCTGATTACTATCCCCAAAATCATCGATTTCAGAAATCATCAAATCAAATCATCGCAATGTGTCAGCGCAAAAGTTTTGCGCAATCTTTTGTGTCGCCCCTTAATTAAAACTACACTATGAAACTGTCAAAAACTTTGCAAAAACTTGAAATTCTTTTTGTAATCAAGTTAAAAAACCATTCAGATGGAAAGTCATCAGGCGATCATAAGTTAGCAGCAGCCAGTTGATATACACACCTCACATAGCAAATACGCAAACCTTTGGTAACTTTCTTGCCGCGTTACCAAACATATAAAAATATTTTTTGAGTATAGAGTACTCTATGCACCAATAGCGCAACTAACGTTATTAGGTGAAAAATTTTCCCAACTCAATTTTATCTTGAAATTTTTTTATAAATTGCTGACTAAATCCTTAGGCATTTATCTAGCAAAGCAGAAACCAAAAAACTTACCTCAGTCCATATGTGTGCTTGTAAGTGGTAGAATAAACTGTGGTGCCTATACAAAATAGAATTTCGTATACACCTTTTTTCACTACTGAGGTCGAGTTTTTCAACCTGATGATCAGCTGAATGGCAAAAGTTTCACAACTATTCATTTTTGTTTATAAATGTTTATTATAATTGGAACAAGAGATTTATCTCAGATTGAAACGTGATTATTTGCCACGAGGGAATCATATTGCTTAAGGATAGCATACAAGATGGATAGAACCATTAACATTTTTAATGATTTAGTAGACTGTGCATCAACAGCTCTTACCTATCTAGACCCTGATGATGCAGATGACGGAAAAATAATATTAAGTTTGCTCGAGTGTTGTGAAAGTGCTTGGAAGTTACCACCTAAAAAACGAACGTGGATAAATCCTTCCAGAGAAGAACGAGAATTAAATTCATTTTCATTCACGACGGAAATGGAAGGCTTGAATATAGATGAAAATAAAGCTGAAATGTTGCTTTCTCTGGTTAAAGGTGACCTGACGCGAAAGAATACGGTGATGCGTGGTGCTATCCCGGCCGACGTTAGGCTAGCAGGAATATTAAGGTCGATCATAACTGGGGAATCTTACAGATCTACCGACATGCATACACAACTGTCACAATCTTTTATTTGCCGGGAGACACCGATAGTTTGTCAAGCCATTTGGAAGAATCTAAAGGATACATATTTGAAGGTACGAACGAAGGGATTAAAGGATGCAAAATTTAACAATTTAGGTATTATACGTATTTAGATAACAAATTATTAACATCAATTTGTTTTATCATTTATTAGAAAAAACGAAAACTCAATTCAATTGTTGGCTGAGATCGTTAGCTGGAATCGTGTTTTGGTTATCTGCATTTTGTTGACGTACTAACTTGTCCTTCTTGACGCTTTCATGCAGAATACACTGTATGGTCCATGCGCTTTCTTCCCTGACTTTTTCGTCTTTAATTTTACTTACTACTTCGGTGACCTGTTTGCCTAACCAGGTGCATTCAAATTCAAACCTTTTTTTTACCAGCTGCTTTAGACCAAGAACTTGTTTCTGAAGATCGTCTGTTTCATTTTCTTCCTGGAAATTAAGATCATAAATTTTAAATTAAAAACGGGACTAGTAGAAAATTTAAAATGACAGTTCTGTATTACGTTCGCATTCTGCTTCTTCTGTTTATTCTTCTTTGGTAAACCTGTCTGACAGTCATTTCCATGACTGTTCGATATTTTACCATCCGCTTCAGTGTTTTCCAGAAGATACTGTATCGCACGCACGCTTGCTTTTCGAATACCTTCATCCTGAATCCTGCTCATTTTAAAAACAAGCTGTTGTCCCAGCCAGTCATATTTGTTTTCCAGTTTCCTTTTCAATAGTACTTGTAGGGGCTGCAGTTTTTTTTGTATTACTATCGATGATTTCTTTGTCTAGAAAAGTAAATTACTTTCGTTATTTTTTAGTTTCCAACTTCACGTACGGAATGGCAGAATATTGCCCAAGAATTTGAGAAGAAATGGCAATTTCCAAATTGTCTAGGAGCTCTGGGTGCAAATCACATAAGCTTTCGATGCCGCCGCTCAGAGACCGGTTCTAATGGTATGGTCTTGCTGGCATTGGTTGATGCGAACTACAAATTTCTATATGTCGATATTAGTAGCTCAAAATCGATGAGTGATGTAGAGGCATTTGAGGGAAGCAGCTTGAAGAGAGTTTTTGAACATGAAAAACAAGCTTGGCCGCGCGATAAAATACTTGGGAGCGGAATGAAGCTTCCACACGTGATTATAGGAGATAATGAATTTCCCTTGAAGTCGTACTTAATGAAGCCTTTTAGCAACGACAATAACATAACAAATGAAGCCATTATTTTCAATAAACGCCTCCATCGAGCCAGGAGAGTGGTCGATCACGCATTTGGTTTACTCTTTAGTCGATTTAAAGCTTTTCAAACCGTTTTGAATTTACGAATCGAAAATATTGAGATTGTAACAATGGCCTGCTGTGTACTGCACAATTTTTTATTGCACAATGATGAAGGCTATCAACAATGTTTTTCATATGTCCGGAATGAAAGAGAAGATGCGACTTATAATCCAAGCAAGGAATCGGAAGAAGCTATAAGAATTCGGCAAGGCTTTATGGCGTATTTTGTTGAAGACGAATGCGAAGATTGGCCTTTTGCATGATAAAAACCAATGCATGAGGACATATGTACATACTGTAGAAATAGAGAAAAATATATACTTAAAAATTAATGGATGTATGTACGTACGTATCTTGTTTTAGAAAAATTGGATCCTGTTGATGCATTTTTTAAGTTTAAGGGTAAATTTTAATCTAAGTACTTTAATATACTCATGACTTTTTGTGTTTTTGAATTAATATCCTCTATAATATCCTCTATACATTACTAATAAAATAAAAGACTCACAAATTTTTGCCTTACAATTTTTTACAATAGAATCTATGTAACAACCTAGCAACTACTAGAACTCTTTAGAAGTGTCAATTTGGAGGATGAAGGAGGAAATTTAATAAAGTAACCTTTCGAATCTTGAACCAAATTGAGGGAGCACGTTTGCTCTGTTTTAACTAAAACCCCTTTTACCTTTACAGATAAGAGTTGAATTCTCACAATTTTATATAACACTAGCTGTTGCCCGCAACCTCGTTCGCATATGATATCACAATCGTTTGCTTTTAACCTTAACATACTTATCGACATAAAACTATTCGGACAGTTGCTTGCATCATAGTATCGTATTAAAATATTTCTCTGGTATCATCATAAAATATGCACGACACTTTTAAATTTGCCTAGGAGAGGCCTCTTATAGGGTGGCCTTGCCAACTTGAGGGCCCCAAGAGATATTTCTTGCTTGTATGTGTCTTATCCCGATATAAATTCATTTATTATTGAGATCTATTCTGTCCGGCACAACGTCTACTCAATTTAAGATTGAGGTTGAAAAAAAATAATTGCCATACAATCCTTCATCCCCTATTTAGGGTTAGACTTTTTATAAAATAGATACTATGTCCCTCCTCAGGGTTTAAGCTATCTCCACACCATATTTCGTTGGTGCAGTGTTTCAGCCCTGAAAAGGTAACAGACAGACAGAGGTTCCTTCTCATTTAATATTAGTAAGTATAGATAATTATACTAACTGGTTTTAACGATATCTATATAGAAGGCATCAAGTTACTTGTCTATTGTCTCGGATTCATTTCTCATACCTCACGATTAGCTGAAAATTTATCGCTTGAAAAGTAAAATTACCGGATTTAATATCACGGTGTCTATTTTTGGCTTTGAGAGCGCCGTCCAGCATCGATTCTCCAAAAATTTTAATTGATCATAACACCATAAAACAGGCTTATACGGCTCATCCTTTTTGTTCTTCTGTTGTCTTATTTCTGCAGCGAATTGTGCACACAAACTATGAATTTTTGATCTTATTGCACCTAGAGTGATATTGTCGTCCATTTTCTTAAGTTCCGTATAAATGCTATAGACAGCATTACTTCTCTTTTCTTTATTCCTGAAGTCCTTATGTTTAACATTGTATAAGATTTCATGTTGCTGCCATAGAAAAATTAATATTTCAATAAGCTCGTTCGACCATTTGAATGCATCCATCAAGAATTGTTTGATGGTGGGACACGAACAAGGTAGAAAATAAAATATCATAACGTAGATTCCTTCGGTAATTTTTAGTAGGGCTTACATACTTAGGTTTTGCTAAAAAATTTAAAATTTTTTTAAGTGGTTAAGCCGAATTTTGTTCAGTGCTATTAGAGTTATTAACATAGCTAACATTATAATAGGAATTATAATAAGTACTTACAAATACTTATATATACAAGAATTTATTAGCCGACAGGCAAAGTGTGACTGTTGCACAGTCATTAGCAGTTATCATAGCAATTCTCCTATTTATAATTTCTTCCAAGTAAATTAGTCCTTTATAATATTCTGCCATGTAGTTATAATTTCTATTGTAATATGCGCCAGGCAGAAAGAAGCGCTTCAATGTAATGAAGAGATCCAGGGATTTAACGGCGTTGGAGGAGAAAATATTAAATATCACAATTATTATTTACTACTATGTCTTTGTTTCAATAAAATTTAATTAAATTGAGTGAAAACCTTGATTTTTACAATTCAATTTTTAGTTGAAATATAATTCTTCTTTTAGATAACGCTAGTTTTCTTTCAACAAATAGAGAAAATATAGAAAAAAATTCGAGGCTGTGGGTGCTTAATTGAAGAGTAACACTGAAATAAATTTAGTTATCCGGGGTTAAACTGTTTCTGGAAGACAGAAACAGTCCCTCTTAAAGCTTGCCTAACCATAAAATCGGTTTGTTTTTTGTGTCACAAAGTTTACAGAAAAGTCTGAAATAATTAAATATAATAATTTACCTACCTGGTTCCTTTCTAAATTAACTCTAATTTTCTTAAAAATATCCGCTTCAAAACACTTTAAAGATTCTTCTCTATATATATTTTAAATAGCTTTCTCTATTAATAATGATTTTAAGAAATAATTTCTCTATTAATAATGAACTACTAAATGATAAAATTTGTTAGGTAAATGTGTATTAGCTTCCATTGTTTATTAGTAACAATTTTTATTTTATGAAATATATCGATTTGGCAAGTATTTTGCAATCCACATAAGATCACAATTTTTTTGGAACCTATTGTAATCTTTCAAACAGTTGCTGAAAGTTATATATAACATAATGTTATTTAAAATTTGTTTACAAACAATATGAAGGTACACCTAATAAACAACAACACACACAATATTGCGCCGATTACTGTCTCCAAATTTAATTATGCACAGAATTTAAGTAGAAAAACCTTGTTTTATTATAATTGCTCATTAATATGTTAGCTACAATAAATCTTCACAAATATAATTTTCCTTGTAAAATGCAACACCCTAAACGCTGTAGGGGGAAAATGTTTAAAATCATTTAATTCCTACTATTTGTCCCTTAAAAGGATTGCCTTATAAAACGGCATAATTAGGAGAATAATACCTATCGACACAGTGTGGCATCAATCTTTAGGA
This sequence comes from Conops quadrifasciatus, assembly GCA_949752815.1. Lineage (NCBI taxonomy): Eukaryota > Metazoa > Arthropoda > Insecta > Diptera > Conopidae > Conops > Conops quadrifasciatus. Next base: position 20,594,569 of record OX457079.1, read on the forward strand.
GCCATGGCAAAATATCCTTCAGTTTGAAGCGATACATACTGTCTTTAGCCAGTGGATTTGCTTCCAAATATATTGTTTTTAAATTCTTATTTTCCTTTAGAACCTCAACATTCTTCCAGTTATCAATACTATTATCATTCAACCACAATTCATCTAATAGTGTCAATCCTTGTAAACTTTCTATGGTTTTTAAACGATTTTTCGCCAAATCCAGTGTCTCTATTTGTGTATTTTTATCCAAATTCTCGATTATTTCTATCCCATTTTCAGACAAATACAATTCAGATAAATTGTCTAATGCTTCTAGGTTTTCAATTTTTACAATCCGATTGGCCTGCAAGCTGAGGCAGTCCAGAAGCACCAGCTTATCCAAGTTTTGTATTTTTGCAATTTTATTTTTGCCCAAATATAGCTGATGTAAATTGACCAATGTATCCAAATTTTCAATAAGCCTGATTTTATTGTCTCCCAGCTCAAGCATAGTCAGACCGGTCAGCATTTCAATGTTCTCAATCTTTGTAATTTTATTTGCACATAAAAAGAGCTTTTGTAATTTCACTAATTTATCCAAGTTTTCGATTTTAGTGATGCGATTAAAACTTAAATCGAGAATTTCTAAATTTACAAGCGAATCCAAATTCTCAATTTTTGTAATTTGATTATCGTACAGCTCCAATTCGACCAATGTTGTCAGGGTGTTAAGATTCTCAATTTTCTTAATTAGGTTCCACCGCAAATATAGATGCTCGATCTGTGTTAAAGGTTCAAAATGTTCCAGTTTATCAATCCGATGGTGATTTAGGTCCAATTCTAAGCAGTTTGGATCAATAACAACAATGTCCTCTATTCTTGGTAGTGGTTCCTGAGTTTCAGCAAGTGCGTGTGCACTTCCATTTTCTGACCCATTGTTATGATTATTATCTATTAGATCCGACATATTTCTTAATGTAATTATAGAAATATATCCAGCAATTTAACAAAAAGCGATACCATCTACCAAAAATAAAAAAATATCAGGTATGTAAAAATTAGACAAGAACAGTCTAAGTACAACTGTATACATATTAGAGATGGTGAGAATCGATAAATTATGTAATAAATTTAAAAAGTGCAGTAAAAGTATATGGGTGAACCTACACGACGGTCAAATGACTGACGAAAATCAAATTTGTTGTTACTTTCATATATAAAAAAATATACACTTAAAGTTATAAACGCATACAAGTCTTTCGAGGTTTTTGGTCGCAGATAATAACATTTGCAAAATAACATTTGCTCTTATGGGAAACGAGAAGAAAATAAAAAGTCGGTGCTGTCGACGCGTACGACTGCGGAAAAAGTGCAAAATTTTCTATATTTGGTTATTGTCGGTGCTCTGGTCCTTCTTTTTCTTCGTTTGTTTACATTCGACTTATTGAAGAGGTGAGGCAATACAAAAACTATATAAACTCAAATTCTCTGCCGGTGTGTCAGCAGTAGCAGATTTTTGATAATTCTGTACGACCGAAAACGGCGAACTAAACAACAAGCTATATGGATGGCGTTATAATCCCAGTGATTGGCCAAAAAGTCACGTACCTACGGTGCGAGCGCACAACATGTTTTCTGAAGTCTATAGGCGGCGCTAAAAGTAAGCTTCATTATTGTTGAGTTTTGAAATCAGCTTAGTTTGCTTAATGCTATTATAGTTGAACCTTAAAATTGATTAAGCCCAAGAACTGAATCACGCGTCCAGACGGTAGACCACGGTCGTGTGAGTTGACTCTCTGTTGGCAGTGATTTACAAAGTGTAGTTATTTTTCTTAATCCTCTTTCTATTATCGCTTCTTTAACAAAGGCTGTTGCAATATAGTTAAAAAATAGGTTATTCACTGTTCATCTAAAAAGACGTCTTTAAAATGACGAAAAATCTAAAATTATACTATTATATGTATACTATGTAGTTTCATTTAATGTATAATGATTTTTTGTTGAACTAACTGCATGCTCTCCAGATTTTGTAAAATGAAAGAGTTTTAAAGAAAAAAACAATCTGGCAGGGCTGTATGAAGACATTTCATAAACATTTGACAATCTTTCTTATTTGGTTTACTTTTATATTCTTATCTAAAAATTAATACTATTGTCTAAAAATGATTGTAAAAAATATACTGTAATAACGAAATTCACGCTAAGTTTATCGGAGTTCGTAGATTTAAAAGAACTATGCGTCGTCAACAACTTGTAAATATATTTAACAGATTACGAAAAAATCGATTAAATTCTTGTGTAGCAGTCCAAAAGTGTGCGAATGCCAATCGGTCACACTGAGCAGAGGGTGCTATGCACCCAACTATTGAATTCTCCTTTTGAGTTGCAGGCAACAAACCAACAAACATCTAATTCTTCGCTTTTATTCTTACAAGCGAAACAAAAAAGGACTACTAGCGACTAAATTCTGGATCTAACGAATATATGAGTTTTATTAGAATAGCCGGTTGATTCGGAACTCTCACCACATAAATTGACATTTACATAAGATTCAGGGAAATAGTAAGTATAGTAAACTTATTTTTTTGTATGTATAAGTCTAATACATTATGAAATGTGGGCTGAAAGCCTAATACGTATGGAAATTATCAACTTTATAAAAGTCTATTAATTGTCTATTAAAACTCTATTAGTGGGTACTAGTTAGTTATTTTTTAAAAGGAAAAGGAATCAATTCAGGTAATTTAGTGTAAGTAAAATTCAATACGCTGAATTTTTTACACCTTGGTTTGTTTTGACTGAAAATAATTTTCCGTTCTTTTCGCGTTTTAGAGCTATAGAATTTCAAACGACCGGCTAAATGCTGGCAGCAGTAAAAAGCATTTTATTCTGAAAAATTTAAGATTAAAATTACTAACTTCATTAGAAATAATTTATGTGTTTATTCTTTTAATTAACTACAGGAATTCACAAGATAACGCTATCGACGTGCTGCATCATTGTCAGCATTTCTTTACTAATCTGTTGTTTCGTTGCTTCTTTACATTAATTATTACACTGCTGTGACGATCATTGTAAAAGTGGTTAGTGGTAGGATCAATGTCAGTTGACGATTTCGGTCGAAGTAGAGTCCTTAAACACATTAATGTGGGCAGCAATGTAGAGTAGACAAGGAAAAAATTATATCTGTAGCTTGATCTTTGGACTTCCTTTACAGACTTTACTGAAGTAAAGTCAAGAAAATGTATCGTTGCGCAATTATCTATTTGAATTTTTTATTGTTACGAATATATTGAATTTTTAAGCCAGTTTTCTATTCTTAAGCTTATACTTATATCCGTCCATAGGTACATAGTACACACATATATGGTAATATATCTACATATCTCGTCAACCTCAGTATCATCGAAGTGCTGTCGGGAAGCGTTCAACTCTGGAGTTGTTCCTGCTGCTGATCTTAATACACTTTGGAAAATGATATGAAATATTATTTCGAAAAAACAGCATCCATAAACTTGAAATTTTTTGTAAGTAACGTACAAAGCCACTAAGTTGAAAAATAAGTAATGGAAGGAAAAGTGTTTGAACTTGACACGTGTGTTTTCGGTCTCGTGTACCCTCCCCTTCTTAGCCATACAAAAATTACGGCATCCGACTGTCCCAAATAAATGCCCAAATGTGACAGATAAAATACAAAATTAAATTTTAATTCTCTTCTATTCAGTATACCTTTCTTCATGGCGGAAAGTGCTGCTAATTCTTCGCTGCACATAAAGCAGGAAATCGATTCTTCCTCGTCGTTGATTTGCTGCAGCCCGACGATATCCTCAGCGGCCGGATCACATCGATCGAGTTCATATTCCAATGTTCCCAATGCTAGTGCAATAGGAGGGAATTCCTCTTCAACGACCTCAACGATTGTATCCACCAGCGGTGGTAATAAATCATCACCTTCAATCTCTCCCGAGCGACAATTGTGTAGTTCGACGACGTTGCTCTCTGGAGATGTGCACAGTGTTGCCCACACCATTAGTACTGGCGGCGACGGAAAGTCTGTAAATATTAATAGCGTCTCTTCCGGCACTGGCTCTATACGCGATGAATTGCGTCGTTTGTGTTTGGTCTGTGGTGATGTCGCGTCCGGCTTCCACTATGGTGTGGCCAGCTGCGAGGCATGCAAAGCATTTTTCAAACGCACCATACAAGGTAACATAGAGTACACCTGTCCCGCGAATAATGAATGCGAGATTAATAAGCGTCGGAGAAAGGCCTGCCAAGCGTGCCGTTTTCAAAAGTGCTTACTTATGGGAATGTTGAAGGTGATATTGTCAAAATAGTTGATGTGCCTATAATTTGTATCTCATTTTATTGTTATCTTATTGTATTTACATGCATAGGAAGGAGTACGCCTGGATCGGGTACGTGGTGGTCGACAAAAATATCGTCGGAATCCTGTCTCCAACGCTTATCAAACGATGCAGATGTTATTTCAATCAAATACATCCTCTTTGGATGACGTTAAAATTCTTGAGGTGCTGAATTCTTACGAGCCAGATACACTAACGGTTCAGCAGAAGCCTCATCCTACTAACACCGGCTTAGCCGGCATTACGTCCGAAGATTCGCAGCAATCATCCAATGGTGCATTTCTGCAAATGAGAGACCACATCTTCAACAGAGCCACCTCATCGAGCACAGCAATATGCATTTTCCAAAACAACAATAGCGATCCACACGAGATCCTCTGTGTGCTGGCTGATCTCTATGATAAGGAACTAGTGGGCGTGATTGGCTGGGCCAAACAGATTCCCGGCTTTACCGAATTGCCCCTCAACGATCAAATGAAGCTGCTGCAAATATCATGGGCTGAAATACTCACGCTCCAATTAACGTTTCGCTCACTACCATTCAATGGTAAACTGTGTTTCGCCACCGATGTGTGGATGGATGAGCTGACTGCCAAGGAATGTGGCATTACCGAGTTTTATTATCATTGCGTGCAGATCGCACAACGTCTGGAACGCCTGTCTCCACGCCGAGAGGAATACTTTTTGCTGAAAGCATTGTTGCTCTCCAATTGTGATATATTGTTAGAGGATCAAACATCACTTCGGTCCTTTCGGGATGCGATTCTAAATGCGCTGAATGATGTTGTCTATTTGTTGCGTCACAGCGCCGCTGTTTCACATCAGCAACAGCTATTGTTGTTGTTGCCGTCATTGCGGCAGGCGGACGGTATAATTCGTCGATTTTGGCGCACCATTTTCCAGCAAGGCGGAGTAACCATGAAGAAGTTGTTTGTGGAAATGCTGGAACCATTATCGCGGTAAAAAATACGGCAGGAAAAGGGATGAAATTGCGACCAAAATTTGAAATTTGCGACCTTTTCTCACTCCCTCTTGCTCTGCATTAAGCAATATCTTTCGGCTCCGAAAAAGGTTTTCAGAGAAATTTTCTGGGAGCTAAATTTGTTTGTGTTTGAATAACGATTTACGATATCTCCAGCAATCTATCTCCAGAAGCCGAAAGAGAGTACATACATATATCTAATTAATTGTTTTTAGTTGAACATTATGTAAAGTAAAATAATAAGCTTAAAGTTAACTAAGAATAACATTGGCCGTGGCAAATATAATACCTCATTTAAAGCAACAGTTTCAAAAATATACAGTAATTATAGTAACACTAACGATAGAAATAGGCAACACTAGCAATGAAAGTATATTACATATTACAATACATAATTGGTAAATATACTCGTATATATATATATAAATATATAAGTAACTAATAGGCGATATGTTAATCAAATTAAATAGAAGCGTAATCATAATACCGCCGCTATCATTATTGGATAGCAAATTATTTTGATGTCATTGAGCGTTTTATTCAAAACATAGAAAAAGCAAAATAAAAATTTATATACAAATTTTACATAAATTTAGAAAGTGTCAATAAAAATATATTCCTCCGATTGCAGATTGTTAATTCATTTTCTTTAGGAAAATCGTTGCCACTTTGGCATAAGGGCCAAAAATGTAGCAGCAATCATTAACGGAAAATAATGGTGGACTTTTTCGTTGAACTCTTATTTTATTAAATTATTAAGAAACAGATTAATTGGAAAAGATAAACTTTTGACACATAATAACTATACACGTATGTATGTATATAGTATCAGTATAGGACCATTTCATGAATTAAAGTCGGAAAAAACAGATCGAAGCGGTTCGTCTTGCGTATAAATGATTCTCTTTAAATTTTAGTCATCATTAAAAACACTTAAACAATCAATTTAATCCATTAGTAGACTATTAGTCAGTCACCATACATTTCTAAAACTTACATTGTAGATCAGTAGATAAATATCTATCAGGTACAAAATTTATTTGGCAAGAAATGTACAGAAAATCAAAAATCCTATGGCATAGAATCCATATTTGATAAGATTTATTAGTCTTCGCCTGGATTGAAATGGAATCTACTCTGACTACGTTTTATGTCGGACGATTCGAAATACTTATTTGAATTTTCCTGAAAACGATCTGATCGTTCGAGTTCTTTGCGAAAGTAGTCTACAGTATTTAGTAGTCCTTTTTGCAGTGGTACTTTTGGTTCCCAGTTTAACCACTTTCTTGCCCTCGTTATGTCGGGCTTGCGACGTTGCGGATCATCTTCCACTGCATCGATTTGTATCACTTTACTCCTTCCACCCACCAACTCTTTTATAATCAATGCAAACTCTTCTATCGTGTGCTCAACAGGATTTCCTAAGTTTATGGGCTGAGTATAGTTGGAGGCCATTAACGAAATGAGACCATCCACTAAGTCGGAGACATACTGAAATGACCGCGTCTGTTTGCCATTACCGTAGACGGTGATATTCTCATTGCGAAGTGCTTGCAGTATGAAGTTCGACACAACGCGACCATCGTTCATATGCATCCGAGGGCCATAGGTATTAAATATGCGAGCTACCCGAACCTGTACTTTTTCCTGTAAAATAATAATAATCATAAATGGCTGAAGGTAGAGCTAAATGCAACCATTGCTTAATTTTCAGGAAGAAAGCTTGCTTTACTCACCTGTTTGGCGTATGCATAGCTAAGCGTTTCGGAGACCCTTTTACCCTCGTCGTAGCAAGCTCTTGGACCTATTGGATTGACATGGCCCCAATACGTTTCGGGTTGCGGATGAACGGTCGGATCTCCATAGACCTCTGAGGTACTGGCTATGAGCACTTTGGCCATCACACGCTTTGCCAATCCCAGTACATTGATGGTGCCCATTGTGTTGGTTTTTATCGTCTTTACCGGGTTGTACATGTAATGCGGTGGCGACGCCGGTGATGCCAAATGATAAATTTCATCGACTTCAATGAAAAGCGAATTGACAATGTCATGATGGATGAGCTCAAAGTTTTCATGGCCCAACCAATGTTCAACGTTGCGTTTTCGGCCTGTGAAAAAATTATCCACTACAATCACTTCGTGTCCTTGTACCATTAAATCATCAACTAAATGTGAACCAACGAAACCAGCGCCGCCAGTGACCAATATGCGTTTCCGATTTTTATAATTAAGATATTTCACTTTCTGATACTTCCTCGGTACATCATTGGCCTGAAGAGCTGCCACTTTTGCTTCAAGTTTAGCCAACTGCTGTTTTGTTCGTTGTAATTCCTTGCGCTGTTGTTGTAGTGTCTGTTGCTGTTGCCTATAAATAGTCAGCAGATCGCCTTCCATTTCACTGGTGGAATATCTGGGTCGTACTATTTGCTTTCCTGAATATTGCTGGTCGACATTCTTCTCCTGAGTGACCTTGCCGTATGCTGGTTTAACAAGACTTTTCACATTTTCTATCGTTACTAATGTCTTGTAAATGTAGATCAGGAGTAATAAGGAAATTCCTGCGATGGCGCAAACTTTAATTTTTTTTCTGGAACTCGTCATCTTAAGTAGTATTATGTGGTAAGCATTCGTAGTGGCGACATTTGACCAGTTAGAACAAAGTTTAATGTCTGTTAAAAGTAAAATTTAAAAAAATTATCTTATAATAAAGTATCTTATAATAAATCAAAAATTATCGAAGGGTTGGCTTGTGCGGTGCCGGCAATATGACTACTTTCACGAATCAATTAACGATTACGGCTTCAATGGCCATGATTGAGTTATTATTTGCAGTTAAGATAGCAATAAATACGTTTATATTAGATGAGCACTGTTTACTACTAGCAATAAAACTTCGTTTTATTTGTTTTAATAAGCATTTTCGATTTCTGTAATTTTCTCCAAATCTTTTAACCCACACTTTTTCATACACTTCTCAGTTAGAAAACATTCCTAATCGAAACCAAGTAAGGGAGTCCATTAGCTGTGATTAACGACATAATTAGTTTCCATTTAATTAAATTTTTTAATTAATCTGAAACACTTTCATTTGAGTTTATAAATTCAGATAATTCGCAATATGCAATTTTTTTAGGTGGCTTGAATTTGCATCATTTTTCGCGGGATACCAACTTATTGCACTAATCAACGTGATAATGTGCGACCTTTGGAACTTTTCTCTGCTGACATTTTTTTTAAAGTCTTGTTGTGCTCTGGTCTTTGACCTGAATATTAGTTTGCTGCGATAATTAACAGAGATATCTCTTCCCAATAGAGTGGTAATTACACGTCTAAACTTTTACAGTACATATTTGTATTAATTTTATAGAATATTGCAATGATATTTTATAAATATTTAGGTATATCCAGAGATAATTAGATGCGACACTCGTTAAGCAGCCCATACACGACACAGATCTCTGTGCAGACCGGCTGCACAGATCCAAAATAATTTCAGTCGGCTGAGTGAGCACAATGAGTATACCTCGGCTCCTCGATTGGTATCCGAAAATACTTCTTTTAATTTTACCACTAACATGCCGCAATTCCTCTGTTAATTTACACTGTTAAGTTGCTCTTTTCTTTTAACTTTAAGTTTTTGTATAAATCTATAAATTCTAACCAGAATATTTTATCTACCATTTTTCATTTCATCCGTGGCACGTCCGCAGCGCTCAAAATTTTACAAATCTAAGCAAAATTTGTCCTACACGATAAATTTATATCGTCTATAAATCTATAGATCTCATTATCTCTGGTTTCTAATATTCCCAAGCTGCATTATTCCCATGGGTTTTAAAATTAAAATATATATAAAAATATATTAAATTAATTAATTATATTAAATATATAGATATATTAAATTATATTTTATACATGATAAAACATAAATAATAAGTGAATGAGTGAATATTTTCTAAAATACATATGGATTTGTTTATAACTGAACTGTCAAAAACTTTATGACTCAATTGGACGCCTGACGGTACTTCATTCCTAATGCTAACTTACCATAACACATGACGTTTGTTTACAATAAAAAGCCTATACGGAATCACGGTTTGTTTACTACTCCATATTAGAAGAATATTTAATAAATTAATAGAACAGTTGACATAAAAAGAATTATAACTTTTGTACTCCAAAGAAAAATTAAATAAACATATTTGTGTTTAAATTTAAAAGATATGTCGGGCTTGGTGAAGCAATCTGGAAAGGTAAATGTAATTAGTAGGGACAGATTTGAGAATTACCAAACATCAAACGAATTCCGTAAAGTCCAGCAAACTTGTTTTCGTAATGCGAAATTAAAGAAGACTTCCCAAACATGCTATGGGTTGATGGACTTTCTAATAAATCGACCAAAGCAGTCAACAACGCGTCGCAAAGTAGCTGCAAGCAGGATAAGACGCGTTATCGCTATTGGGAGAGACCATGCATTCAAAAAGCGTGGGAAGCAGCGCGAAGGTGGAAGGAGAAAACGCTACACGCGTTTAAAAAAGTCTATTCTACGTTACAGACAGAAAACAGACACAGAAAAGCACGATCTCGCTGAAAAAAAACCTGACATTACTGCTATTGGTCAAGTGGGACGGACAACTCAAGGCAGTGCATCCAGCTTCACCGCCATTCATTCCCGTCGTTTTAGACAGTAAGTTGTCATGTTATGGTTTTCGTCAGGCCTGTAGTATGATCATATTGTGTATTGTAAATAGAGTTTGGGCTGATAATATCACGCTCGATGAATTTAAATAGATGCATTTGAAAGAACAATGTCGCTTAGTTTACGGACAAATCGAATTACGACAATTCATTGCAGTTTTCTCCTTCTTCCACAGGTACTGTGACAATTGCACGACACCACTCCTTTGTTCGCTAACTCAAACTCTTCTATCAAACTTAAATCGTTTCCAAAAACGTGCACATGAGCGCAATGAGATAAAGGCACACGCAAATCGTCGTTTCGTGTTGGGTTTTCGAGAGGTACAGAATTTTATGCAAATCGGCAAAATAAAACTACTTTGCATAGCAACGGATTTGGAAGCATGCGCGGGCGAGGGTGCGTATTAAAAAACAAATTACAGTGATGCCACTGGTTGTACAACAAATCTTCGGGACCTAATGTGTGAAAAAAAAAATTTATAAATTTTTCCGTATTTCCTGCTTTTAGCTGGTCTAGATTTCACTATAGCCGAGTTAAAAGTGCAATGCAATGCAAAGAAAATACCATACTTTTTCTCACTGCGGAGGCGGCAAATAGCTTATGCATTTTATAAGAAGGTACCCATAAGCTGCGTTGGTATTTTGGATTATGATGGCGTCCGTGATATTGTTTCGGAATTACTGGAAGAATTGAGCAAGGCTCGAGATGGATACAAACAAATGCAATTGCAAAAAGAAGCTGATGAAAGCCAGAGCCAAAGTGATATGAGCTCTTTATTTGAAAAAAAATGTGTTTTAATTTAATTCATAATTATATTACCGTGACATATATTTGTTATTATATATAATGTAAACATAATTAAAACATCCAAAATTCTCTAAAATTAATTTGCCTCTAATAATTGTACTTTTAAAAGTATTTTGTGCAAAAGATTAGATTTTCCTCTGTTTCCATATTTGTATGATCGGTCAAAATAGATCACATGCAATAAATTCTTTATAATGATAATAACCGATTTTTTTTAATCGTCAGTTAACGTAATGAACTTGCAAAGAATTTATATGAGTGCTTCTTTATACTGGTGTCATAGTTACGTTAGCGTAAGATATATTGGATGCTACTTCCTGCATTTGATAAGTTGCCAAGTTGAACTGTATAAGTATGATAAGATAAGTGACAATACCACCGGACATCCCATACATAGTTCTCATGTTCAAAATTAAGATTCCGTTTTCGGAGAAATCCACAGAATGGTTTAGAAGTTTCAGCGACAGATGATTTATCTTAAAATAAAATACGCGGATGAAAATTGTCCAGAATAATTATACTATTTCATATATGTGCATATAAAAGGTGGGACATACAATTTCATAGAGGTTATTATTGTCGGCTATTATCCCGCATTTATGCAAACAAACTCCAGTACGTTTCGCTTCTAATGAAGTGGCCCAACTAATAAAAAATATAATAGTGATTCTACCAGCCACATAACTTAGATAAACAATGGCCACCCAATAATTTTTCACCATACGAAAGATGGCCGAAACAGACTGTAATAACAAACAAAATCTTTAAATATGTTTCAACAATTATTAATAGGAGTAATATATAATTTAAAATATTTATTGCATAGAAATTACTATCGCAGAATAATTTACCTGTCCCTGTATTTCGCAGTAAATAAAGTATAGGTGCGTTGTAAACGTAAGGAATGCATGGGCCGAGCATATTAAAATTTGATAGTTCCAAAGTTCAGTCAACCGTTTAGCAATCTCACACAACTCATTGTGTATTTGGCAAAAATTGCAGAGTTTCACGTAAATGTTGCTTATATTATTCAGTTCACTGTCGATTGTTATTTTCGATAAAGAGTCTCGGTTTTTCCCTAATTTAAAATCGCCACTGATAACAGCTTTAAAAAAATTCAAAAATTCTATTACAGTTAAAAGCATTAAATAGATTAGATAATTAATGTAGCGGCGAAGGGTGTAAAGAATTAAAAATGCGTCGAATCAGAAATCAAAGAAATGGGACCTACTCCTCTTATGAATGACTCGAGATTCATAAATATCATATCATATTCATAATTTTCTATAAACGTACTTGGTGATACTTTATTCCAAGCACCGATCCGCTGTCCTTTGGATACTCTTGTAATCGTATTTATTCTCTGGCTTAAAAATTGAGTAAAGTCTATCGAGCCATCTATGGGAGAATTTGTTTTAGTTGCTGTAATAGCCTTAAATTTCTCATGCGATTTTGTTAAGTCTTCCAAGGCTTGATTTATTACAAAGAAGCGTTGCTTCAAGGCCATAAAAATGCCAGCAAACCATATTTTGTCTAAAAAGCGGTACGTATCCGGAATCGATATCATCCAAAGCATTGAACTTAATTTTGTACAATGAGACATTTGCACATAAATAATTAGACTATTGATCAGATGGCTCATTAGAACAGTCGCAAGCATGATGCGTATAAACCTTGAAATGGAGTTATTAGAAATTGACGATATTTCTTCCTTATAGAGGCCTTCATCCACGACTCGTATACGTTCAAAAATCTCGCCAAGTTCTCGTTGATGCCGAATAGCACTTATCTGATCGATGATCACATTTGCAAGGTGAATGTACAAGATAAAAAGTGTGACTAAAGAAGTAAGCGTACCTAAAAACCACGGTTTATGCTTTCAATATATTGACTTTAATAATGCAGTATGCTCACTTTGTTGCTTTTCCAGTCCTTCCTCAAATCTGTTTACTACATGTATCATGAAAACATTGCAAGAGACAATTAATGACATAGTTATTATGACAAAAATCGATCCTAAATTTGATTTTTTAAATAATTTCTCACGATGAAATGCGCGCAGTTCTTGTGGATTTATTCCAAGGAATTTACAGATCAGAAATAATTCGCTAAAACTGGCCAATAAATTTGGTAGCGGAAAAGGACTCATTTTTTGTAAAGCAGTTCTAAAACACTAACTTTCAGTAGAAGTATTCTATTTGAAATTACCAGATGAGCTTACAATAATGTTTTCTAATGGCCTCCTCAATAAAAGATCGATTTATTTGTGTGCGCAGGCAGCACTTAACTTAATGAAAACAATTTGTTATGCAAATATTATTTACCAAAATAAACACACCATTATGTCAGTCCATCAACAATGCATGGAAGAAGTGTGAGGAAGGATTTAGTTATCTTTTGTTTTTATTCTTTTTATTATCCTGCAACGACTTTGTGTACTTACGTCATAGTAATATAAATTTAATGAAATAGGTTTATTTTACTAAAACTAAATAAATAAAAGGCTTTCGTAACGGATTGATTATCGCCCAATTACCGGCAATTGGTGGGCGCTCTTCACCGTCATGACCGACAAACCATACTTTTTATTTCTTTCTATCTTTAACGGCGTCAGATTCTATGCCAAAAAAAACTTCAAATTTTCACGTCATCGCATCGAATTGTGTGCAGTCAACGATTGACTTTATTGAGCGCGCCTTTCAAAAAAAAATTCGTCTAGGGGGGTGACTTTGATTACCTTTTACAACATCTCGATAACATGATGTCTTTGTAATTATTCATTGAGTCTCTTTAAAGATATTAGTTTTTTTGGAATTTTATTTAGAATTTCTTTTTAAGTAATTACATTTCGATATCAATTTGTCTGACGACAATTAAATTTTAATAATCAAATTAAATTTTTATAATCTAACCAAAGTAGTTACCATCAACCTCAGTTAAGTTTAATCCCTACTTTATACGAAATTTAACGTCAAGTAATGGCGGAAAGAACTTAAAATTCCTTACAATGTAAAAATCTATAATCCAGCTATGTTCAGAATTTAGATAATCATATATATAGATATATGTATATTTAAATGAAAACTTCAATTTGGATCTGGTGATCATTAATTAGTGGTTGCAAACAAAGCCCTCAACATGTTCTTCCTTTTCAGCTCAGCCTTTAACGTTGCTGCTTACGCCTCTCTTCATTTTTGCGTTCTTCCTGAAAGCGTTAGTAAAAAATCCATTACAATTGTGGTCGACCGATCACATTTTACAAAATTTAAGACTACGATATTAAGAAACTTCTGCAGCAAGCAAAACAATTTCAAGTAAAACATTAACAATAATATAACCTTTCTTAGTTCTTTAAAAATTCATTTGCATACAATTGACTTGAAGTATCACTTTTGCTCTGTTTGTGTTTTCAAAATTCAAGGTTTCATTAGTTGCTAGCTTTTATTTAGTCACCCAACATGTCTTTAAGCTGGAAAAATGTGCTTAGATTTAGCAAGTGTAAAGAAAAATTTTACAAAGAGATGGAAAAACAAGCACTATTTTGAAAGTATTTATTCTTCTTCTATTTAACGGCCTTATTCGGTACAAATGACTCGTCCTACAATTGTGTAATGTCTCAAAAAAACATTTAATCCCTTCATATCATCCCTCAAATCGGCTTTCATAAAACTCTTTAGGTCGTTTTATTTATCTCCTTTTATTTTAAAATAGAGATGCCACGAATATTCGGCTCGTTTTTTAATATTCGGTATTTGGCCGAATATTGCGTAGTGCGTAGTACTTTAATGCCCGATTTTTCAGTGCAAGCTTAAGCTCCACCTAAGGTTTAAACTCCAGTTTATCTTTTTGAGGCGTTTCACAGTGAGTTTAAGATATAAGCTTAACTTAAAGTGACGCTTAACTTAAGCGGTAGATTTCCTGGGCTTAACAAATTGGGAATATGTCGCTTTTATTTAATAAAATCATTTTTATACGTCAAATGACTCTCTTTTATTAAATTAAAATTAAATTTAAATAATTAAACAAAGCCTAAATTGAATTTTACAACATGAATATAATAATTTTTTCATTCATAAATTTTAAGTTTATAATAATTTTTACATATACCGACTGCGAAAATATAATTTTTTCCTTCATAATTTTTAAGTTCATAATATTTTTTGACATATACCGACTGCGAGACCCGTTTAAAATAGATAATTTACAAAAATAATTAACAATAGCACCATAAATACGGCTTAGCTAAGCCTACGACATAAAACGCAATGTGAAACTCGACAGGCTTAAGAGTGAAGCTTGAGCCTTGGAGGTGGTTTAGCTAAACTTGAGTTTAACATAGCACTGAAAAACCGGGCATAAATCTACTGTCTACAGCTTATTATCTTCACTACAAAACTCATTTCGATATTATAAAAATAGGCGAACTTTTATTAAATGGTGGCATGTTGTGGCGACACGGTCTACTTGCAAATGAAAAATATACGTCCTGTCGCCCTCGCGACCTTCACATTGATACAGATTACGACTCGTCAGCTGTCACGCGCGAAATGCACTCTTTTGCCGAACATTCATCCGCCGAATATTCGGTGCTTCGACCGAGAGCGTCGCCGAGTACTCGATATTCGTTTAAATTAATTTTCGCGGCATCTCTGATATAAAACTGATGATAATGTTTTTTGCAATTGCATATTTTTGATTTATCAAGACGAGAATGTCGCTTTTATGTATGTATGTACATATATTCTAAGGAGAGCAGATGTATATTCTATATGTATGTATATTCTTTTATGTATATTCTAATTTCTTAATTAAAGCACTACAATGCATATTTGGTTTCAAAAAGATGTGCCGCATCGCATGCCAGAATGCTCATGATAAAATCAGTGTCTCATTGGGATTATTTTTATATGCCTTATTGCAATTTTAATTTCCCAACCTCCTAAAATACATTCTATATTAATAAATTGATATAAAATAAACGAACTCATTACCCAAACCAAGCCATTGTCTACCTTCTCTATTTATAATTAATTTTCTGTGACAAGCTAATCTATCAATCTCAATCTTTTTCCTAATGGATCTTAAATAAATTTTACTCTAGTATAACTTGCAGTCACTTACCTTGTGCGTCAGAATGATTAACAAGCGTCTGAACATGCTAAGCACATCAAAGAATAAATCCAAAGCATGTTGTATGGTATCCCGATTGCCCAAGCGGCATTTCTCAACAATATTTTGTGTGTCGTATAAGACAAAGGCAGCCATAACGAACACTCCAATATATAGCTGAGACTATAAAGAAATAGAAACAAAAAAACAACACAGAAAATTAATAAAAGAAAAGCGCCTTTTCAAAACAATCCAAACTTACCAATTGGACAAAGTATGATCGGAAAAATATATTCAACAGGCTAATTAGGGCCATCGTATTAATGACGCTCACTAAAATACCTCCCAAAAACAAGAATTTACCACGTTCGGCGAGCAGTGCGGATAGAGATAACGAAGCGAAGGTTATGACGGTTCCCATTAATGCGGTAAATATAATGGTGGGATTAACTGAAATAATATATTGCATGAGTGGTCCAAGGGTCTGTCCCGAACAAAAGCCAAAGGCGAGCAACATTCCAAGGCGTTCGTAGTAGTTCTTTCCGTTGTCCCTGTAGAAATGCAAAGCTAGCACTGTTATCAGGGATCCGACCGCAGCCAGGATACCGGTATCTAGTATGCTAGTTAAATTCAACAGAATTCCAACAGCTGAAGAGAGAGTCGTAAAACCGAGCACCATATATACATGTGCCAAGTGATGGCGGACGAAAGGCTCACTGAAAAAGTAATTTATTTATTATAAGTATACTATATAGATACAAATTTTTTTTTATTTGCAGTCATTTTTATGTATGCATTTGCATTTTAAAACTCTGTTATACATATATGCATATATATAATGCTTTATAACCCATTGTTGCAATTAATAAAAAGTATTCTAGTTAACAGAGGTGATCATTGATCTCTGTTAGAGGTGCACTTTGACCGTATTCGTTTAGTGTTTAGTTTCGGCGATCAAACAATGGTTGCGAAATATTTGAAACAGGTCATATATTTTTAAAAATAATGAATATAGATCCATTTATAACTTAGTTTAGTGTAAAAGAACCGGTAGTCATATGCACATATTAAATAAATTATACATTGTAGCCGCAACATATATGTATATATTAAAACTATATATTTATAAAAATTTTACTTAAAGTATGTAAATTTATATACGTACTACGTATAATACACATTAATTCATGCTTGTATCTGATGACTTCCAAGCAATAATATTTTAATAAAAATTATTCATCATCCAAAAGCAAAAACAATACTTACTATTTCTCGCTCAGGCTGTTCGAGAATCGTTGAAATGCAGCCGCCGACATTTTTCGGGCTGTTTTCCGAGATATTTGCTTTGATGCTATTTATTTGAAAAATTTGAAAACTGAAAATTTGTAGTGTTTTTCACAATTTGATTGGAATTTCACAGTAGATAGATAATAGACGATTAGACGATTTCACAGTATTTATTCCTCTTCTGACTCCAGACAATTTCCCAAGTACTTTATATCTAACAAATACACGTAATGCTTTCCAGTTCAATCAAAAAAAAACTTTTGCATATATGCTTTTATTGTCAATTCATCTTAGAGTTGCCAAATTGATTTAATTTTTAGTATTGAAAATTAGACGGTAGTATTTAAGACTAAAATTGTATCAACGAAGAACCCTTAAACCTTAAAAGTCCTTGTCCCTTTATCAGCGACATGGAACCTATGGGAAAATGTATCCATGATAGAAGTATCTCTTTTTATTTATTTATAAATTATATTTTTATATTATTTTAAGATTTTAGATTTATACGTTACAAATTTTACAATCAGTTTTTCCAATTGAATGAAAATATTTGATAGTTATTTATAAAACTATTTTACATTTTTTTAATCATTTCTCTGCTTGAAAATTTCATAAAGTATTTGAAAAAATATTTTATGCTTGAATGTGTTTCGTTATTTAAAAACTTTAAATTTCCGGAAATTTATTTTAAAAAAATTTTTTATCCGGCAACAGATTTGTACAAATTTTTTTAATACAGAGAAAGGAGAAAGAAACACGTCACATATCAAGGGTTGTGTTCACCGCGGCCGTATTTTACTTTGATATTGAAATGAAAAATAAATTGCACGGCAAAATGGAACAAAATAAGGAATGAAAATAAAATTAAAAATAACTTTTAACATAAAAAGAACATCTTTATTCTGGTGAATTTTATGGTAATAATTTAAATGCTTTTTTCTAATTTCTATATTAGACGCTGACAAACGGGCGAACATTCTGCGCAGACTTTTTTATAATTAAATTTACTAGATATCACGGCAAAATCAGCCATAGGATTTTGCCGACTCAGCTTGTCTAAAAATTATTAATTTCAAAATCGCCATAGGTCGTTACAGTTTGTAAATTTAAAACCTTATGGAATACTTATTTCAACCATCTATTGTGAGTAATTTTATTAAGAAAGCAAATCAGTAGGAAACAGTTATTTTATCTTAAATTTGAAATGTTTAAGTTTCAGAGTTAATTTAAACAAAATTCAGGTTATCTTACCTGAGTCACTAAAACAATTAATATCCTGAGTTCACAGGAACATTTTTATTCAAAAAAGCAAAAATCTTCCGCTTTAAAAAAAATAAAACTTGCAGTATTTGCTTGTAACGAAAAAGAATTGGCCCATGTTATAAAGCCTAAGAAATTTAAAGAACAAAACTACAGATTATGAAAATTTTTTTAGCTTCTATCAATACCGCATAGAAAGACAAATCGGATATTGATGTCCTAAAATATATTTTGGATTTTGGTGGCAGAAATTTTACTGCATACGAAGAGAATGCGACTTCAATTATACAAAAATTAACATTTCTCAATACGTATATTTGTTATATAAAATTTTTAATGCCGAGAACATAATGTATTAATTTATAAAATCTAATGGAAGCAGTATTGGAAATGAGCTACGTAAATTCATATTTAATTAGCCTTTACAATTTAGCTAAAGTACCAGAAAACTATTACCTGATTTATAGTATATTTTTAGTACGTAATATGTAGGTTTTGTATCACAATTTATATCACAGATAAAGTGAGGAAAACGAAAACCGTATACTGCAAGCAAACAGTCAACGGTTTTTCGCTTAGCGAAATACAATAACAATATTTCCATCCTACTTTCATAATAAAAATTTGTAAAATGTACAATTTTATGTACGAATGATTAACATGTACGACTAGACTAATCGATGATGTGGAAAATCTTATGAGAAAAACTAATGAGAATAATTTTTCCAGACGAATTTACAACTGTATAGAATAAAAAACAAGGAATATCATGTACTTTTCATCACTAAAGAATTCAAATGTGTCTCTTATTCTGGAGCAATAAAATTACTTACATAAGGTTATGCGAACGTTTTGTTTTTTTTTAAAGTGGTGTAAGTTCATTGTTTTCAATTTCGACATATCTGCAAGTGTGCATTTCGAAGAAATCGGTCTATAAACTGGTTAAAAGTACGAACAGACGAGAATAAAACATTTCGTATCATTCACTAAATTTTATCAAAACGTGGACTTACATATATCACTTCCACAAAAAGGCGGCTCATATATAGAAGCTTTTGTGGAATATGTATACAAAACCATTCTTAGAACAAATATAGGTTGTGTAGCTCTCGATTTACACGGCGCTGGATTTGCAGAATTACTGTTTATGACAAAGCTGAAGAATAATGGAATTCGGTCTTGAATTTAAATACAAAAATATAGTAGAAATACAAAACCAAAATACATTAATGGCCGTGTAAATTTAAATTGCGAAATTTACAACCAACATTGCAGAAAAATCTGAGCTAACGTAATTTTTTTACTGCTTTTAGCCTGTTTATTTTAATTTTCTAAAACTATTAGTGCCAAAGCATTTCAAAGGCTCCGAAACAATCTCTATAAACATATAGAATATTAATTTGCATTCTACATAGTGTGTATTTTATCACTTTCATCATTTTATCACAGTTTCTTCCTAAGCAAGCTTTTGGTTCGCGAATACCTAAATGCCGTGTAAATCCAGTGTTACCCCATACATACATATATCCACATAATTTATAAACTATACGTACTTAAAGTATTTAAAACCAGTACTGCACAGTTTGCACTTTTCAGATTTGCTCTACTATAATAGAGATATAATCGGTATTAACATTAAAGGTAACCCGCTCAACGTACATAAGCTTATGGACGGATCTTAAAATATCTATATATATTTATATATATATATATTTATATATGTATACGAATACATTAGTATTTTTGGCAATATGAAAATTACGAAACTTCTCAAATTAATTCTTTAAATTTAAAGTATAAAAGTTTTATAACGAGTGGTAAAAAATTATGGTTTTAAAAATTTACTCACAAAAAAAAATATATCGTATATGCCTCAATTGTGTAGAGAATCCCTTTAACCTCGCCTTAAAATTATTTATACACACTAAAAGAGACTGAAAAAGATAATATATGTACAACATACTCATATCTTATGAATGTGACCGTAATTTACAAAGGACCTGAAATGCTGGGATCAGCTAACATCATACTGTCCCATCCAAGAAAATAGCAGTGATTTGAGGTCAGTGTGTATTAAGCGAACAGGAACAAACATTAGATATCTTTAAGATTTTCTCAAAATTTTAAAACATTTGCTTGCACTTAAGGTGTTAAAATGCCCAAATGTAATAGTTTGCATATAAAACAGCCTGCCTCTTACATAAATATATATATACGGGAATATATGTATAAAATCTGAAAAAAGTGATGCTTTTATCTAAAGAAACTAAAAATAAATAGACCGAAACAAACTAGAAGTACAAGTACATTCTTTTAAAAATATACAAAAAGGTACAATACTTGTTCTTGCTTTCTTACTTTGTTACTACAAAGAGAAGAAAGTGGTACAGAGAGAGAGAGAGAGAGAGAGAGAGAGAGAGATAGTACAGATTTTGTTGTAATGATACAATTTTGTCCTAATATTTGAGTTAAATGAAGTCATATTCAAATATTTTTATATTAAAGCTATAGGTGTTCAATGAGTGGAAAAAACAAACGGAATAAATTTGAAATGAAATAAATACATAAAAAATTAATTGATTTAAAGAACACAAATATATCAATTTAACAATTATACAATACTGAAATAATTAAAGTCAAGTCAAATAGATATATGTCTTATGGTATATAAAAAGACAATAATACAATTTTTGGTTTGGTTTTAAATAATCTTCTTTTTTTGTTTAATATATATATTTATTAATATTTTCAAATATCAATACAATCTTGAGTTGTGGTTGGTGCTGCTGATGATGCGGTTGTATAAGCTGCGACTAATTTTGATGGTCATGGTAGTTCATGTTCGCCGACTGGTTAGTTACTGTTGCTCATTAAAAATAAGGAAAGAAATTTCTTCTTTCTCCAACTCTCACATTTCTTCTCCGACACGATGGCAACGGATCAATTGAATTACTTCCGCGTACAGCATTAATAATGAAGCATTTAATTTCATTCGTGCTTCTGTTGCGACTCTAGACGTTGTCAAATGGTGATTTGTTTGTCTAGAATTTCTGCGCTTAAATTTATTCTGCGAAAGATCAATCTATGCTAGCTGTCTAAAAGTATTTGTAAATATTAATTCTCTTTTGTTAATAGTACGAATAAATGTTGGATTTAATAATTATATAATTGTTTGTTGTTGAAAATTTTTCATCTGCATGATTTCTCTTTTTCTTTTTTTGCGATTCAATGCCTTGAACGATGTTCTTCACGTCGATCGCGTTCACGCTCACGATCACGGTCGCGATCACGCTCTCTATCGCGATCACGTTCGCGCTCACGGTCACGGTCACGATCACGATCGGACGACCGATATCTCTCCTCATAATAGCTGCGCTTCGATGATGTAGCTTCGCTGACTGCTTCAACAGCAGCCTCCGGTGATTTTCGAGGACGTGCTGATCGGCTTGAGCTGTTTGATGGAGATCAAGATTAAAAAAAGTACATTTTAAAGAAATAATAATGAAATTGGGGTGCGCATTCTACAGGTAGCAGTGTCACGCATTATGGAGTTACATAAAAGAAATATACCTGTCATCTCTATAGTGATCCGGAACAGCGCGCTCCCTTTCTCTACTTCTGGAACGTTCACGGTATCTGAAAAATCGTAATTATTATAATTCTAAATAGAAATTAGCCGAGAGCGACAATACCCGGCATCCCTGTCGCGTTCCCTTTCACGTTCTCTTGAACGCTCACGATAACGCGACGTTGAACGCTCCCTGCGTGGACGAGTGCGATGAGTGCGCTCGCGTGATCTTGACCGTTCACGACGATTATAGCTCTTGGTTTCAATACCATGTAGAGTGTCCTGCAATGAGCTGATCAGAATCTTGCAACGTTCGTCGTGAGCAACCTTCGATTGTTTTATCAGTGAAATAGCGGTCACCAAAGTCTCGATAGCACTTGAATATTCACCAGCAGCAGCATCGGAAACGGCTCTACGAAAAACAACACATGGTAATAATTATTTGTTGTTTTTCCATGTAGCGTTACGCCAAATACCTGGCAATAGCAGAACTGCTAACAGTGCGATTTCTTCCCATTATCTCTTCGAATTCGACTTCTGTCAATTGTGGACCTACCATTACTTGTTCCGGAAATGAGCCAGGTGGCTTTGCTTGTGGCGGTCCAGGCCACGGTCCGCGTGGTACGCCTTGTTGACTGAAATGGGGTGGTGGTCCATGCTGTGGTGCCATTGCCATGCCTTGCTGTGGTGCTCCGGGAGGGCCGTGTGGAGGCACGCCCATAGGCGGCATACCGCCAGAATGTTGTGGTCCGCCGCCTTGGTTGAAGAAGGCTGGATTTACATGAGGAGCGGGACCGCCATGTGGCGGTGGGCCACCCATTTGGGGCGGACCTCCTGGCGGACCGCGTGGTGGACCTTGCATATGAGGTGGTCCTTGCGGAGGACCACCGGGTGGACCTTGCGGCGGAAACCCGCCATGCATTGGTGGTCTATTCCAATCAGGACGAGGGCCACGTGGTGGCATGCCGCCTGGTGGTCCCTGGAACTAAACAAAGAGTCGTGAAAAAATCTATGTCTTGCCATTGTAATCGCTTTATGTATGAAATAAGCCTGCTTTTGATAGTTTTCTGTGGTAGACGAAAACTGTTTGCTGTTTGCTATTTGTTTTTATTCATCTGAATGTGCTGAATGCCACAAACTTTTCAAGTGCCACAATCTGGTGCAACTAACAGTCGAACCCATTGTTTCAGCAGCAGCAGGAGCAGAAGTAGTCGCTGCATTACAGAACGCTACATAGACCTCTTGGATGAACAATGGTTTGCTTTTGTAATAATTCAATATTACTAAATTTCAAATAAATTTGTTCGCTAATTCTTATGATGAAGATTTACAACATTTTTCCATTTCAAAGAAACTGATCATAAATTCCAAATAAATGCTAACGCAAGACGTCTTAAAAAATACATACATACATTAATAAATATTAAAATCAAGTTTACAGCAACAACAATAAGAAAATTTAATTTTGAATTTTAAAAAACGCATTGAATTTTTACCATTTGAGCGCGCTGTGGCGGACCACTGGGTGGACCTGGTCTCGGTCCGTTCGAACGTGGTGGTCCGCTCCATTGTCCTGGATTCGGAGCGTAACGCGACGGAACTTGCTGCTGAGGCCCCATAGGGACTCCCTGGTGCATTTGTGGTGGCTGTTGTTACAGAACAGTGTGTAGATGTTGTTGGCGTTGTCAATAAACATGGAATAAATGGAATAACAACAAACGTTCCAATAATAAATTCAAAAGGATTTGTCTTTACAAAGTTATCACTAATTAATTATTAAACTATCTTCAATTAGTTACCCCCATATTCCAAGAGACGTTATCGTTCCGAAAATCGTCTTTTTATATGCAAAACAAAAATAAAAATCATCTTTTTGTTGTTGTTTTGCATATAAAAAGACGATTTTCGTAACGATAACGTCTCTTGGAATACGGAGGTTAGAACAATATTTTGTAATTATAAAAATAAATACAAATAAAACAGAAACTAATCAAACTGAAATGTTCCGAATTACTATAAATAGATTATTACTATGGTGTAAATACAAGAAGTATGAAATTTACACAAAGGTTTGTTATTTAACAGCAGCTCAAGATTCAGAATGATCAAAGGAAATCTATCGCTTCGAAAAACACATTGCGAATGTATAATTACATACTTTATTACATTTATATCTATACAATGGCTAATATTTTTTTTCCAGAACCCTCTAAAGATTCTACAAATGTTAAAAACTTAAAATAAAATTTGAAAAATTATGAAATTCTCGTATTTCGATATATTAATTTCTATCGCTATATAGAACCACAATATAAAAGAATTCACTATAATTTCTTAAAATTTTCTAATAACTTTTGAAATTAAAAATTTTTTTTTATCGTTTTCAGACAAAAATATTATATGAATTAGGTATATCATAAAACACTTGAGACTATCTCAAATTTGGAAAGGAACATGCGTCCTTGATACTAGGGTTGCCCTTTATATTTCGGGAATCGGCGATCCTAGTACTGTCATCGAAAAACGATGTCTCTGTCGTAAAGTTAGACTTTTTCGACGGTATTCGTACTCCGAACGTTTTGACGTACAGACGCTATATGTGTGTGGTTACAGTGACTCGAAAAATTAATCTCAGCGACAAAATGCGGTTAACTCGTGAACATTTCCGTGCGATTATTTTTTAAAATTTTCGACGTGAATTGTCTCAACAACAGCCAATCGATAAACTTAATTCGACTTTTGACGATGAAGCATCATCAAAAACGACTGTATATTGGTGGTACAGCGAATTCAATCGTGGCCGTTATGCCAGAAAACATTGATGCTGTACGTGGACTGATATTGCAAGATCGTCATGTGACTTATCGTGATATACAGGAATCCTTGGGCATACATTCAATATTGTATAACCATTTGGCCATAAAAATTCGCTGGAATTTTTCGTTGGAATCCACATAACAATCGCTCAAAAAAAGGCGGAGTGGGAAAAGTGCTTCGAAAATTGGTTCTAGCGCATGCAAAAGTGTATCGATCTTCATTGATTGAGAATATTTTGAAAATCAATTAAGCAATTTACGATGATTAATTTTGGTTTTTTTTTTCTCCCTTCCCGATATTGAATAAGAGGCAACCCTCGTATTAAAAGTTTTTATTACTTTTGCATTCAATTGTACTTGATGAGTTAATTTTGTGATACTGTAATTAATTTAAATTTTATTTTTTAAAACAAAGCAGGCTGCAATTTCAATTTTCAGTCCCCGACAAGTGTCAACGGCAGTGTCCAACCGATTAAAATTGGACCCAGTTTTGCAGAAGGCAACCAACCCACATTTCGGAAAAATCTGAGATAATGTCATTTGCTTTTAGTCTGTTCTTTATTTCCCATAAAACGACCGACAAACTGCTAAACTCGCGTTTTACAGAAAAAAAAATGGTCAGTGAAATTATGTATTTTATAATGAGCATTTTTTCTAAATGAAGGCTATTCATTTAAGTTTCATGTCAACGCAACATACCCGGGTACGTTTGGCGGTTTCAAATCGCTATATCTTGGAAACTATCAATCGGATCGAGCTAAAATTTCATTATATCCTCAACAAAAGTGTTTTACACCATATTTTTATACATGAAGGGAGACATGATTAGAACGGACAGCACAGACAAAAAGGGATATTCCAAAGAACTAAACATCATATTGGAGGTACAAGAATTATTTGGGGCTGAATTGCAGAAAAACAGTAACAAATGTCCGTAGAAATTTATGGGAACTTTTCAATATTTCTCTCATCCATTCACGCATAATGTGCACCTCGGTGCAAATTTTACAAATAAAATTTATAATTGCTCTGCATTAGCGCGTTGCTTAATTCAGACTGTAAGTTCAGTTCTGTAAGGTTGTGTGTTCCAATTTAGTTTTGACAGGAAAGCAGCGTATAGCGCCCTAATTTAGGTACCACAGAAAGGCGCTTTTAATGATTTTTAAGTGAATTAAGAAAACCCTTGAGGGCAAAACATTAAATCTATCAACGAAAGTAAAATATCTCGGTATAGTTCTTGATAGTAAGTAATCTTGGAAAGAGAACACAGAGAACTTACCCGCTGAGAGAACGGGCTCAGCGGGCAAGAGCTTCCTAAGGATTAGGGAGATGAAGCTATGCAAGGAAGCCCCCTATGGACATGCGAGTGTTTTGAAAGTACTAGGAAGATTCAACAGCGATCCCGGGCTTAACTTGTCTCGCCCAACGGACTACCTACTGAATAGATATGATTTTGACAGTATTTCTGCTGTTTCATTTCCCGACAGGGACGAGTGGCTGTCCGGTGTTGGTTTGCAACAAGAGGGTTTTAAAATTCTTATGGACGGTTTAAAAACGGTGGAGGGAACGGGAGCGGGCTTCTTTTTTGACACACTGAGGGTACAGCTATCATTTAGACTGCGGGACGAATTAAGCGTGTTCCAAGCAGAAGTCTATGCCATTAAAAAAGCAGCCTCATATGTCATGCAGGAAGGGATAACACATTCGATTATCAATATCTGAGTTGATAGCCAGGCTGCATTGAAATCTCTGAAGCCAGAGTCGGTGAAGTCAGGCATTGTGCTGAAGTGTAGAAATACACTGAAGAATCTGAGAATACTACATTCCGTCAAGCTCTGCTGGGTTCCAGGTCACGCAAATAAATTCATTTTGAGCACTAAGTCGGCGTTTACCAACCCCACCTGCGATCCATGAGGTCAGTAGGAGGGCGTAAAGGTACGACAGATCATCTGTTAGGTACCATCAAGCTTATAAAGGCAATCACAATGGGCCAAAGCTGGCCTAAGAGGACGGTAACATATATGCCAAGCCTTTTTAACCTAACCTAACCTAAGAGAAAACCTTTATGGAATTCTATGGGAATGCGCATTTAGAGTAATATTTAAAGCTAAACGCAAATAAACGCTCAAAAGATTAATTTATCGCTTAACGTTAATTTTATTAAGCGCTTATTAACTACAAAAATCATAACTGAGTTTATGAATAGTTAACACTTTTTACATAACACTTTTTACATTACTACATTATCTAAAAAGAAGTAGATTTGCTACAGCTATTTTTAACTTAGCTACAGGTAATCAATACTTTTCGGGCCAAAAAAAAAAACGAAGAACGTCAAATTTTGGTAATAGGTAGGTATTTTACCTTCCTTTTCTCAATATGCAAACACTGAAAAATCAGTGTTACATACAACAAAAAATGTTTTAATAGTGTAAATTGGAAAATTTGCAAATTTCTAGCGACATAATGAGGTTTATCAATACAATTATTAATATAAAATCAGGCTTTAATTTATAAATTTTTTAAAATTTCAGTTCTTATAGAGCATATGTACGTACGTATATGTACGTATTTCATATTCATATATACATATGTATGTACATTTATAAATCCATACACACCACATAATACCTCAAAATAATTACATACAATAATTTAACAAGTACAAAATTAAAAAATCACAAAATGTAAACTGGGCAAAGAAAATAATTATGATTTATAAGCACTCAGAACAATTCAGACAAATAAAAGATTTTAGTTTTGTTAACCTAAGAACATATTGACTTTTAAAAATAAATTCTTTATAAAAGTTTAAACCAAATTCAGATTCTTCAATAAATAGGAATATAAAATATATAATAGTACCTGCATGCGTGGTGGTCCTTGGTTAGGTCCTACTGGAGGCCCTGGTGGCATGTGTTGAGGTCGAAATTGTCCGGGTACCATGTTAGGATTCATCATACGGGGAGGATGACCAGGAGGCATTCCCTGCTGATGTCCGGGTGTCATAGAGGCTCCCATACTGGGGGGAGCAGGGCCTCGTGGAGGTCCATTTTGCTGCTGCGGAGGAACAGGCCGAGTTTTTTGCAAGCTTTCAAACTGATTTAATGCTTGTTTCGTCGGATAAGTCACCACTGGAGCTTGACCATGAAGTTCCTTCTTTGGCAAACGTTCCAGAACTAAACGTAAACTTGCTTCAGATCCCAAGGATATAACACTGAAACCTTTCGATTGACCATTCGATCGGTTTTCAAAAAATTTAACTTCTTGAAAGTCGGTTACGCCAATATCGCGCATAACATTAGACATATCCTGATCTGTTGTCCACTGAATTGACAAGATTGTTGAGAAAGTTGTTGAAAATAAAAATGCCATAAATTACCCATGTAAGATTCCCAACGTAAAGTTGATATCGGCGACCCACATGATTTGGAGCCAAACTACTACCGCTCTGATGGTAAACTCCATTCGATGCTACACTGGACGATCCATCTGCCCCTGGTGCTCCTACTGCAGTACCGTCACCACTACCGGAAACACTGACAGATGCACCCGTAGCCGACGACTCGTTAGGACCACCAATATCGTCATACAAATCAACGCCATCGCCAGCAAAATCTTCCTAATATTTATTTTCTCGTAAGGTTAACTTTAATTTATTTGAAACTTTGTACAAACTTGATTTTGAGCATTGAAATCTTTATCCAAATCTTCGGCATATAGATCAAGTACCACGCCGTCAGCCATTTTTCATTCCCAGTGGCGCACGGCTTACCTCTGAACACTCGTTCGCGGATATAAAAAATTAGGGTACGAGAAAAACCACAAAATTCGATTCACCGGTGCTGAATATTTACGCTTTCGCTCTTAATTGTGGGGAACACTTTTATACATTTTCATATAAAAAGGAATAATTATAACTTTATGCTATTGATATTCATATATTAAATATGAATTTTGCAGAAAAATATGTTGAAAATTTTTATTTTGTTGGTATGCTTTTCCACTCAGCACAACCAAACCAACGAGCACTAAAAGAGCGAATAAATCAGCGTTGTTAAACGATGTATAATAGGATATCGTACACTGAGAAAAAAAACCTAAAAAATTATATGTATTTTTAATTTGAAAAAAATTATTGCATCATTTGAAAAAAAAAGTACATATTATTATTTTTGCATGCCGCAGGAATTCGAAGCATCTCCATATAATGCTATAAAAAGGTTTCAAGGAATAAATCAAAATTTCGGTGTCAAAATTCAAAAATTCAAATTTTCGGTTTTCATAATTTTCATTGAATTTTCGGTGTCAGTCGGTTTATCTGTTAAAAATACTGAATTATTGAAACAATTTTAAAATAATTTGACGGATGCAATAACCAAACTCCTTGGACCTATTTGGAGAAAAAACAGTGTGAGATATTCTGGAACACAATAGACGGCCAAAAAACTTTAATTTTATTATTATAGTTATGCTTACCTATCAATCATATATAAAATTAACTAAACAAATTAGTTTTAGTTCAGGTTCAGTTAAAACTGTATATCGAGTAAAAGAGGTAACGTATAGAGCTGTAGTGCATCACGCTATAGCTTTTGTATGAAAACTTTAAATGTATTACTTGTATTTTACACACGCTGTGTCCGTAGGAGTGAAATATTATCACCGAAAAAACACACATCCGTGAAATTAGAAACGATTAGGGTGGTTTACAGTTTCTAAACAGAGCTCCGGAATAATTTTCAAAACTTTATTATTCAATGAAAAAAAACTAAGATGTGGGTTTATTGAGAAAATTAAGCTATTTTAGCTGAACTTAAAATTATAATCGTATGGCGTATATGTACTGGGATATTCAAATCTTATTAACATTATTAGTAGAACCTAAAACAAAAATCACCGCTGGCAAATCACCGGCTCCTAAAACATTTTTTGCTAAAATAGAACTGTTATTCATCCGATAGTCCACATTATTAGAAATTTGTAGATATCAAGGTCATAGTCATACCTACTTTAGTATAGAAGTTATTGCTACATAAAAGCAATTTATGTTACCGAATCTTATGCAATTCTTTTGTGGGGATATGAGCCAAAGGGAATTTCTACACCCAAAATCACCCCTAACTCTACTTATAAAAGACCTACTTAAAAAAAAAAGGCATATTTATAAAAAAGCTGCTGTAATTTTATAAAAACGGCTATTAAAATAAAAAAAATAAACCGGCATGTAATAGGTTTAAAGTTACATAATTTACAAGAAATATGTACATATACCATAATAAGAATTTTTAATTTAAATTATTTAATTTTTAAACTTTTTTATCAGTTTGAACGAGGGGCCATCGAAATCGAAATCAAAACCAAAATTTATTTATTGATTACATAAATTGTATTATTAAGATTAAAATAATAAATATTTATGACATTCAGCAGTATGAATTGAAATAAAAATCAAAATGAACTAAAATGTTATCAAGCATTAATTACTTTAAATTTATATAAAAAAATTAAGCGGTGTTGTTATGGTAACATAGTAAATTTAAATGTAATAAATAATAATAAAAGAGTTTCAGATAATTTGTCTCACCCGACTAAACTCTAATAAACAGCTTGCGTTGATAACAATTTTTTTGTTATTGAATCGAAATGTTTTATCAGACACATTCGCACCTGTACATTAAAGTGTACAGCAATGGATGAAACTCACTCACAGTTTTCTTATCAATTTAATGATAACATTTTCCGAAGAAAGAACATACACGATGAATGGTTTGAGGAAAAAATTAAGAACGCTTGAAAGCTGAGTAAACGTAAGTACGGGGGCTGTGATTCAATACGACCGAAATAGAAGTTGCAAGAGTAAAATTCGCAAATAGTTATAAATCGATCGTACTCTGAATGAGACTGAAACGAAACGAGAACCAACAGTCCGATTAGTTTAATTTTTAGGTTAAAAAGTAATTTTTTTATTGTTATTAATTTAACTCAAGTTCGTACCTCAGTACGAGAAAAAATAAAATAATAATACATACTCGTACAAATAATTGAGAGAAACAAACGCACGCCGTACGAAAACGTAAACAGTAAACTAAAGTCATTTAAAGTTGATCTAGTGTATAATATAAACAAGTCAGTTATACCAAATGAGGTTCCAGTTAAATTATACAGGAAGCTGTCCTGAGCTTCGCAAAGTGGCATATTGTGCAGGAAGCTTCGGCTTGGTGAGTGAGTCATATACGATGAGTTTATGATTATTTGTATGGAATAGTTCGTTAGGATTATTGAAAAAATCACAGCAATCAATCACATATTTTTCTTTCCTCTCTCTTTTAATTTATTTATTTATTTATCTTTTCCTTATTTCAGGCACAATCAATTATTTGGATCACTTTAACTTTGATTGCAATTCTGGCCTATAATTGTTTTGTTAACCTTCCGGCATTCGTAAACTTTGGCACGATTGTCAAATACGTATTTTTCTACTTGTACTTTAAAGGAGATTGCGACCCGCAGATCTATCAACCGTTTAACTTCACAATACTCGAGACGGTTGATAGGATCTTAGATCCGACTCAGATACTGATATGGTCGAGTATTTATTTGGCTGTCTCCGTTTGTTGGTTACTTATTTCCGTTTTATTGTTATTTTGTGCGTATACAAATTACACTTTCGTAGTAGTAGTGGTGAGCACGAGCGAGATTTTCTGTGTTGCAATCTCGTCTTTACTGAAAATTTCTGTCACGACTCGGCGTCGTCTCGTATCGACTTAGAAGTCCTCTCCTGTCTCGTCTTGAAATGCAAGACAAAATCAATCGAGTCAAGAAGGACAATTTTCTCGTCTCGTGTATATCACTATTTAGAAGAGATCGCCAAAGAATAACAATGTAAATGTGGTGGAATAATTTTTCTTTATAATTTAGACTTACGGCAAGATGATGTCAGCATGTCGATCATAGGCAGTATTTACGTTTGGATAGCAGTGACGTTTTCAATTTGTTGCATGGATTTGGCTCAAGGCATAATCTTTGGTATTGATTATGGTAATTTTTACCAGAAAGCACATGAATTTAATCTCGACTCTGGCCAAGTGGATGACATTGATCCGAATGGTGCTATGCTAATTGCTGGCCAGATAAGTGCTATTACTATGATGGTTATATCGTTGAAAGGTTTCGTTTTATGGATAATAAATATTGGTCTCGTGGCATATCTTCTGCGGGAAGTAACTTTGGTTATGGGAGATAACGACGAAAATGTGAGTATGGAGTATGATTTTTAAAATGACTGAAAGATTTTTAAAGTCATCTGAAGTGGACATTATAAAATGTCTATACATATTTATTAAGATAGCATTGAATGTTAATTGATTTCTGCAGGACATTTCATTTATGTCACGACATAATGGAATTGATGATACTCGCATGCCAACAAATTGTACACCCGTCAGCGCTTTCGATAACGGGTAATTATGTATTCTTAATTTCTTTTTGTGCTGCTCATAACACATTAAGATACTGAACAAATTTTTTACATACTCGTTTTTTACTCGTAGCTCATTTGATAGTTCAGTTGGAACATTGGAATTAAATCAGGACGCAATTGTACGTGCGGCTTGTATGTCTAATGACAGCAATTTACAAGATCATCGTTTCCGAAACATAGAGAGCTTCGTACAATATCCACCACTTGGAACTAATAACTCTAGGGAGCATTCAAGCAAAGAATTGGAAACGTCGCCTACCGCGATGGCTACAACTTTTCCAGCACCAGATTATTCTCCCCAAATGATGAGATTAAACCAACCGACGACACCTAATGTGTTGCAACGAAATCATAGATATTAGCATATTGTATTGTATTTACATATCCATACATACAAGTCTATTTATATTAAATATGTAGGTTATGGAACATTAGTCTTTTAATTTCTTGACGAAATACGGTCATCTGACCTGATTAAATACATACATACATGGGGTTGACTGGGCGGACTGCATATTTGCGTTATGGATTTGTTATTTCTAGCTACTGGCTTATTTCCCAAAAAAAAGTGGTGTCTCCTTTTTTCTAGAAATCAATGATGGAAGTCTTTAGAAAGTTTGTATATGTAATTGTTCCTTGATCTTCGTTTAATAATTAGCTCATAACATTACTGAGAATCGCATTCCGCAGAATCGGAATACATTACCACATAGAAAAATGCATTACACATAGTACCTATTCTGTACTATGTACTTTGTACAGTTACTTATAATATCTGTCATAAATAATATTGGACTCATAAAAAGGCTCATATTATTTTCTGGACATACAAAGCGCAAAAGTCTTTTTTAGACTCTGAAAAGATTTTTATTTCTAGGCAAATACGCTCTTTATGAATACATGAATGAGTCAGAAATAAACGTTTTTTCCTTCTTAAACGGCTCGCTGAAAAGAATCTTAAATGACAGTCAGAAAAGACTTATAGAATTGCGAGTTTTATTATTTGCCTTTATTTATATTATTGCCTTTTATTATTCTTTTTTGAGCCTTCTATGATTCTTTTCTAAGGCTTTATGACTCTTTTCTGAGCCTCTTATGATTGTTTTCTGACTTTTTTGCGACTCCTTTCTGAACCTTTTCTGAGCCTTTCATGATTATTTTTTGAGGTGTTTATAATTCTTTTTTGAGGTTTTTATAACTCTTCTCTTTTCTAAAAATATTCATATTTATGTTGTAATATTCAATTTAGGTTTTTTAAATTATTTAAATTGAATTTCTCCGCAACACTCGTTAAAAATAGTTAATGATGATAATTGTTAATCCCGATGCAGAGTTCATGAGTGGTTTACGCGTTTCAAAGCGGATTATGATTCGCCGGAAAATGATGAACATGTTGGTCAACCAAAACCAGTGATAACTCAATATAATGTTCAAAAAGAGTGTGAATTTGTGTATCAAATTCAGTGTGTGGCTGAGTGTGGAGAGTGTATTAAAAATTACAATTTTTTAATGGAAATAATTTTTTTTACTTGATAAGCAAAGTTTGAAAAAAGACAAATCAAGCAGACTCACAAAACTGACATAAATATATATAATTTCGAAATCCTAAAATGAAGTGTATAGTTTTTTAATATTTGTTTGGGAAAAAAATTCAAGGCTCATATATTACGCATACATTTATATTATTTATATGAATAATATGAATATTATTAATAAAATATTATCCTCAAACATAGAGATTGTTTTCGAAATCAAAATATTTTGTGCCCTGATGTGGTTCATAAAAAAGAGTCAGAGTCATAAATTTGAACATTCATATTTTGGTCATATAAGACTCTTTTCGGAGTCCGTTATTGGAGACCACATACTTTTTTTTTTTAAAAAGGAGTCTTTTTTGAACTCATAAATATGAACGCACTTATAAATGTTAGTTTAGTGTATTTAGATCATAACGTTTAAATTTTTTTAAATTCATACGCACTTTCATATACATATATAAAAGTTTACAAACAGCTTCGTTAGCGCACGAAAAGTGTACGCTTTAACTCGGTTATACCACAATTAATCTCTCTGGCTCACGGTTAGACCGACTTATCGATGTACAAGCAAAATTTTTCACACATAGAGGTCACTAAGTATAATTCGCCGCAATTTGAGCTAGACGTGTCAGAAAATCTGAACCTTCCTCCCATTGCTCACAATGTGTTAATAAGTTTCCATTGAGGAATTCAGTCGAGAGTTTATTTAGTTCTTACCATAAGTTAAGGTGTTATCCACACTAGTGCTCGTAAGTGCTCAAATCGAAGAACTAAAAAGTCATCACAGCACATTCTAGCTACAGCCGTTTGGAAAAACACAAAATACTAAACTTGGATTCTGCCAATAATGGCTGGCCAGAAATTTCAATACGATGAAAGCGGCGGAACATTTTGTTACTTTCTTCTATCATTCCTAGCGTTGGTTCTGATCCCAACAACAATTTATTATTGGCCACGTAAAAAAAAAGCAGGTGAGTGTGTGAGGGCGGCTGTGTTGAAGCCGCTTAGGGAGGATCCCTTAATTTAAAGGAGCAATTAGGTTTTCCTTAGCCACAAACAAACAAAAGCCATGGTCACGTCAAGGCAATGTAATCAGCTGTTGGCAAGTGGACCAATTCATAAAGCAATATACGCGCTATCTCTGGAATAAGGGTGAAGGGAAAAGAACTACGGAAACGCACTTATGTACCTCTGTAGCGATTAGTTAAAATAATCGTTACTGCTGACGTCTATGTGCGGTGAAAGCTGTGTGTTGAATTTCAGTACGGTCGAATGAAAAAAAAATAATGAAGTGAAAACAAGCGCAGCAGAAGTAATAAGCCCCAAACGCTCTTGCTCTGACCTCATAAAAACTAGGCCTTTAGGCTCCAGTAGCTTCAAGAGAACGGCATAACACAAGCTTTTTAAGCTTAGTGTAATGTTTAAACGCTCCAAGTCAATTAAACATTCTAACAATTGCGTTGGAGACACAAGCAATTATTTGTATTTAACGTAATGTTGTTAGTCTTAAGCAGCAGATCAGATCAGATGCCTTGAGTCTTTAGACTTTCGGGTAACCTTTCCTTAGAGTAAGAGAATATAACGTCTACTATGTAGACGTAGGTTTTCTAGCCCGTAGAAGTAATTAAGGTTCCTTTTTTGCTCGAATACAAACCTTAGGGTCCCTTTTTTAACTATGTTTATCATTACTTATTTTGTCTACGCTTCTATTAACTCATAGATCCCAATAAGCTAAAAGATGAATGTCAATGCCCGGACTGTCTTAAGAAAAAGACCATTCTGGCTTCATCGGAGCCGTACAGAGCTCTAAAATCATTTCTTATTAAACTGTCCCTCATCATGGGTTGGTCTCTGCTGGTGTTCTTGGCCTATCGCGTGTCGCAATTTGATTATGAAACATCCTCCTTCGATCCGTTCGAAATCTTAAAGATTGAACCTACGGCATCGATGGCCGAAATCAAGAAAGCATACCGCAAGCTGTCGGTTATTTTGCATCCAGACAAGGAGACCGGCGATGAGAAGGCCTTCATGATGCTCTCGAAGGCTTATCAAGCGCTCACCGACGAAGTAGCAAAAGAAAACTATGAAAAGTATGGCAATCCTGATGGTCCCGGCGCTATGTCGTTCGGCATTGCTCTGCCATCGTGGATCGTTGAGAAAGAAAACTCAGTTTGGGTTTTGGGATTATATGGCTTGGTGTTTATGGTGGCCCTGCCTTCGGTGGTTGGTATGTGGTGGTATCGCTCAATACGATTCTCCGGCGACAAGGTGTTGCTGGACACGTCACAGATGTACTTTTATTTTATTCACAAAACGCCGCACATGCTGATGAAACGAGCCTTAATGGTGTTGGCGGCTAGTTTGGAATTTGATAAGCGTCATAATTCACAGGTTGTGGAACGTCAGTCGGACAACGAGGAGGTTCCGGCGGTAAGCGTTACCGCGTAAAGTTCTTATTTAAAAATGATCTTATAAAAGCTGCTTTTCCCCCTTTTAGTTGATCCGTCAGTTGCCGAATTTAAATGAAAAGTGCAAAGAACATCCCCTATGCCGCATGTACTCCATTAAGGCGCGTGCCATTCTGCACGCCCATCTCGGACGCATTGCGCTCAATCCCGAAACGCTTGAAAAAGATCGTCAGTTTATTGTGAAAAAGTGTCCGTACTTGGTGCAAGAAATGGTCTCGTGTGTACATCAGCTGGTAATGTTGGCCTATGCCAAAAGAGGTATGATCGCTTTACCTAGCTACCGCCCACCATTCGCTTCCGTTTTGACCTCTTGTAACATCCAATAATTCCGATTTTCAGTGCCACGCCTGCCGAATATAGAGACTATTGAGAACTGTATGAAAATGTCGCCCATGATCATACAGGCGCTGTGGGAGTTCAAGTCGCCGCTCCTGCAGCTGCCCCACATAACCGAGGATAATTTGTACATAATGAATAAGAAGCGCCACGTCAAGAACTTGCAGCAATTCGCGCAATTGAAGCCGGAGGAAAGTCGCCAGCTTCTGAAAAGTCTATCCGATTTTCAGTACGAAAACGTAATGAGAGTTCTAGGAAAAATGCCTCTCATAGATTTCTCAATTCGCTGCGAAGGTAGAAGAATATCATCTGGCAGTCGTTAACATAGAAAGTTTCTTTTTATCGAATAATTTATTGATTCTTTTCATTGATTCTGTAGTAATTGATGATGAGAACACGAATGTGGTCACAGCCGGAGCTATCGTCACAGTTACCGTCACTCTGGTGCGTAAAGATATGAAAACACTGTTTGGAGATACCAAAGCACCGGAGAAGCAAGGCATTAAGTAAGCTTTGTCGAGCTTACCCGGACGTACCCGAAGATGACCACTGATCTGTTTTCCTTGTTATTTCTTTGCAATTTAGAGATGACGGTGGTGACCAAGTAAACGGTGGTGACGAAGATGCTGAAGGTGCACCGGCGGCAGTCCTGCCTGCTAAGAAAGCCTCGACCTGGGCACGTTCCAAGAAAGGCAAAGGCGGCAAAGGTGGTAAAAAGCCGCTAAATCAAAAGAAGAAAACTCCTCCAACAAAAGTACCCCTTACCGCCGCCACCACCGCAACGACAACGACGACCGAGACGACGCAGCAAACGTCAGAAGCGGATTCAGATGGAGACGCAAGCGATGTGGACGATAAGGACTCTGCTTCGGTGAGTGGCGGTGAGGACGACGACAAGAATAATAAGAACAACTCCTCATTGGATGACGACGACGATGAAGAGTGGGAAAAACTTCAAGCCAAACTAAATAAACGCGAAAAACTGGAGGGAAAGTCTCGCATTTCGCACACAGTGCACTGTCCGTTCTTCCCCGAAGAGAAGCAGGAATATTGGTGGACTTATATATGCGACAGGAAGTCGCGAACTTTGCTAACGGCTCCATACCACGTCACCAATTTGGTGGAAAGAGAAGAAATCCAGTTGAAATTCACTGCGCCCAGATGGCCGGGAGTGTATACATTTACAGTGTGTTTACGCTCAGGTAAGAGGGTGAAGAGTGGAGAGGGGAAGGTGGGGGTGGGGGCTGACGACGACTAACTATAAACACAGTGATGATTTCATTATGATTACTATATAACATTTATGTAAAAGCGATAGTATGTACCTATTTTCTTAAAGAATGTAAAGCATGCATATCTTTGTTCCCGTTTGCTTAGATTCCTATCTCGGCTTAGACCAACAGCAAGAGCTTAAACTAGACGTCAAAAACGCACCAGCCCCGCCGACAGACCATCCGCAATGGGACCTGAGCGAATCAGAACCGGAGAATAACGATCAGCAGGAAAATCTAAGTGACTATACAACGGATACTTCAGACGAGGACGACGAGTAATATAGTACTTGATGCTTCCGAAAATATTTTGTGTTGTATAAATTTCAATTAGTAGTTTTTAAACTAATTTTTTATATTGGTAAACCATTTTGTAAGTGTATCAATGCGATCGAACGCATTAATTAAAAACGGAATGAGATCCAGCCACGTAATGCTTCTGAATTACTTTTCTCAGCTAACAATTTTAACCGTACACAAAACACAAATGAAAGGAACTTAGTTTAAGTTTTGTAGAAAAAATAATTTTATTACGATATATTCTTGCTGTTTAGTAGAATTATTTTGATTGATTTGTAGTCACGACAAATAAAAATTAATTTTGTTTTCAACACAAATGTAAAACTTAAAAAAACGGGAGCAAATAACATTTCCAAAGTACAGAGCTGGTGCACTCTAGTTCACAGTTTCAGTATGCATCCTTCAGCGGCATCTTTATCATCATCTATTAGTTGGAAGCGGCAAGCTTTTCCTGCTTGGTGAGGCCTGCTGTGGCAATTTCTGGAATCGAGTTTTGTTGCTGGGTCAGCTTTTCCGGAGAAAGTTGTTGAACGGACGACAACACGGCACCCTTTTCCTCCTCCTTCTCCTAATGTCACAGAAAAATCAACAACAACAATAATAATAATGTTTATTAATTCTAAAATTAATAATTCCTTCAAAGTCTTTACCACCATCACCAAAGAATGAACCACGAGGGAGGAATAAAATCGAAGAACCGTTTGGGAATTGAAGCAAATAATAGTGAAATTGGGAAAGTGTTGAGTGTGGAGATTTTTTGAAATGAAATCAAAGGCCAGATAGAGTAAGTTTTAAGCAATACGAGTACAATGAAGAAGATTCTTTTATAATGCAGATATTTATTTTTTTTTATTTTATGTAAAATTTAACGGAGATGAATTTATATATTAAAGACCTGGAAAAGGTTCACGTTAAAAATTGTTTGAGTAAACTGTTGAAACGGATGCGATAAACATCGACAGCGTATTCATACAAATTGAAACCAAAATTTTTGGTTGCTTTCGCCCATGATTCCGCGCTAATTTTTATCTGGTTCTGTTTTATGGTAATGTATGTACACACATCCATACATACATACATTCTTGCATACATTGTTTAGTATAATATCACTTCTGGCTCTAAGCGTTCTCCTGAGATTCTTTAGACTCTTCGTGTCCTTTATTTACTGCGGGCATTATAGATTTTGTTATTCCTTTCTCAACAACTTCGTTGCCTTGCACTTCACTGGTTGTCATCAGTTTTGAAAAATCCTCTTCCGATTTTGGTTTGTTTTCTGCAAATTCAGTTGCTACAACAATACTCTCTTGCCGTGAAATCGGTTTAGTTTCTTCTATTTTATGTGAGCCATCTTCAACCTCTTGGGATTGGACTAACTTTTGTAAGCCTTCGATGTCTTGAGGCTGATCCACTTTATGTGAGCCTTCAACCTCTTGGGGCTGATCCAGTTTATGTGAGCCTTCGACCTCTTTTTGTGATTGGACTAACTTTTGCAAGCCTTCAATGCTTTGAGGCTGATTCAGTTTATGTGAGTTTTCAAGCTCTTCTAGGGATTGGACTAACTTTTGTAAGCCTTCAATGTCTTGAAGCTGATTAAGTTTCTGTGAGCCTTCAACCTCTTGCGGCTGATCCAGTTTATGTGAGCCTTCGACCTTTTGGGTTTGATCCAGTTTATTTGAGCCTTCAACTTCGTGAGACTGGTCTAGTTTGGGTTCTCCCAGTTTACGGGAGCCTTCGACCTCTTGGGGCTGATCCAGTTTATGTGAGCCTTCGACATTTTGGGTTTGATCCAGTTTATTTGAGCCTTCAACTTCTTGAGACTGGTCTAGTTTAGGACCGCCTTCAACTTCTTGGGATTGATCTGGTTTATGCGGGCCTTTAACCTCTTGGGATTGTTGTAGATTATGTGAGCCCTCTACCTCTTCGAATTGATCTAGTTTATGGGATTCTTCAACTGTTTTTGATTGTTCCAATTTTGTTGACGTTGCTTCTTCTGTCACATTATCTACACTTGATATTTTTTCCGAACTTTGAGAGTTGTTGGCAAACTTTGCCTCAGGGCGTTTATTGTCTTCTTCATCACCGGCTGATTTCTCTTTATGAACGTCTTCATTATTTTTTGTGAGATCATTTTCTGTCGCCTGCTTATTTTCTACATTCTCCTCAGGAATGGTTTCAACCATTGCGCCTCCATTTTGTTGCTTTAATTTATGATCTTCATCATTCTTTTCGGTGCTAACATTTTCAAACTGATTACTTTTCAATTCTTTTGAGTCGTCGCTTTTACAATTTTCCACGGTTTTGTCGATTTGAGCAGCTTCACCTGCTGTTGTCTGTCCGGTCTGCTTCTGGATGTTAGTATGCGAATGTGTATGTAGTCGCACGGGTAGGTTGGTTTCCAGGAGATGATGATGGATATGTTAAGGGAAGAAATGTAAATATCACTATAGCTGAAGAGTGTAGATTGTTAATGAAATCAGTCTATCAAAGCCGCAGGACGATCTGCCTAATTTGTTTTAGTTGTTTGGTTAATCAGTCTAATTTATTATAAGTTTATGCAAGATTGATAGTGCTGTAATTAACGTTAGCGATTAACATGCTGTTAATTTCTAATTTTGATAATCAACAACTTTTAATAATCTCAATATGTATTATTGTATAATTTGTATATTTGTAAATGTTAGTTTGGCGATTGTTTCTTTCTATTGTATGTATTTCGGAGATCACAGTTGTCTGAACTTATAGAACTATCACAAACCTCTTTATCTGCAATAGTTTGTTTATTCTCCTCAAGATTAGTTTCTTCTTGAGTTCTATCACCTTTAACATTTCAAAAACAATATTGAGGAGGCCAAATTCAGCTTAAGCTTACAAAATTTACCTTTCTCTTCTCTCTTTTCGTGATCATTGGTTGTGTCCTCTCGCATTTTCTCAACAACTTCAGAACCTTCTGATTTAAGCGCCTCTCCTTCAGCTTCAGGTTCGACAGCAGCAGTATCATTCTTAAAATACAATTCAAGAAATAAGTTTCAAATTATGCGTTTAAAACGTGCATAGTAACACAACGAACGAACGCATAAGCAAGTTAGAGAACAATTATAGGATTGAACAGCAAAAGCTTCCTGCGAAACAGCGCCAAGATCAACTACCTTGAAACGAACGCAGTAGAAGAGAAAACTACAGCAATCAGCTAAACTGTTGTAGAGTGTCTCGATTCCGTGCCAGTGAGTGGTTAAAGTACTTAAGCTAATAAGAAATGCAGCCAACTGGTTTCTTGTTTAAATTCATAACATTTTAGTTAGTTTTATTAAGTATTAAATTAGGATAAATTATAACATTAAATTATATGTATATATATTGGCATATGTGTATATGCATATAAGTTAAAAGTAAAGCATTTAAAATAGAGTTTGGCCTTTTTGCCATTTCTAATACGCATGTAAATTACAAATGTACTTCTTTGAAGCATATAAAATTGTTTAGAGTACTTGATAGAGGACAGCGAAAAGTGTAGTGTAGTGTATAAAAATTGTCGGGCAAACGTTTACATACAACGTATATAAATTCATACAAAATTTTAAAAATATTTTATTCAAACCTCTTGTTTCACCGTTTCAGACTCAATAACAGTTTCACTCTCATCGTGAGCCTTCTCGACTATATCTCCGTCCTTTTCTTCATTTTCCTTATTTTCTCCCTCATGCTCAACAATCTTCTCAGCTACAGTATCTCCGTTTTCCTGTTTTAATTCAATTTTGGCAGTGGATACCGCTGTGGTATCAGCTGGTGCCAGCTTCAGAAACTGTTCCAAAGTGTCAATCTCATTGGCCAAATCAAAGGCATCATAGTCGCCACAGTATTCACTCTCATTGAAGATTTGCGGCGGCAATGGATGCCTTGGCTCAGGATCACTAACGGTGGCTCCATTGCTGGTCGATTTTGTTTGCATCATTTCCTTTTCGCCTTCCTTGCCCGGCTCTGTGATATCAATAATATCATATTTGATATTCTTGCTATCGAGAATCATGAAAACACGTTGCTGTCGTTTTTTCACCTAAGAAGTGGATATGTTGATTATTATCGTGTACTCGCATATATTTATAACGTATATAATATGATAAACGTTACAGGTACGGAATTGTTTTAAGACTTTGATCTAAATCGTTTTGCTCAAGCTTTATTTATGCGTAATTCAGAAAGAATATAAAAAGTAATGGCATAATATGGTTACGAATGTCCAAATGGATATGAACGGCGATATTTCTTTCGATAAGATAAAGAATCCATCAGTTTTCAATCTATTTTGTATGTACAGTCATATGAACTTCATGTTGTTTATTTCTTTCTACCTTAGCACTGATGACGCATACGTATTCATATGGAGAAAGAACTGATATTAAATCCTGTTTAGCAAAATGTACTTCTCTGAAAATCAATTAAGCCCACTGTGCGTCGCCAATTAAGTATCAAGGCCTAACAGCCAGCGCCTTGCACCGGAAGATTTTATTTGAACAAGTAAAAAAAATACGTACATCAAGGCCAATATTTCTGTATTTACCAGACAATCTATTTTAAATTGAAAAACACACAATGCGTTTGGTTTTACAAGTTTTTAAAAGCATATCGATCAAAAAAAGAAAAACAAAAAAACCAAAATTAACGCTGGCCCAAGGGCGTCGTCATCCTTTCATTTGTCATTCATTGGTTACCTCTTTGTTTCCAGACATTCCACTAACATAAACTTTAAGTCCCATTTTGGAAGAGTTTTATGCACACAATCCTCTGCAAATTTTCTTTTTTTAGAAGTTTCAGCTGTAGTATTCAACACAAAAATTTTCTGACTGGTGTTGCTGCGATCTTCTCTTGTGGCTGGTTCGGAAGAACTATCGGCAGTAAAATTTCACACACTTAACTGGTCAGTTGGAGAAGTTCTTAATTTTCTGCAGAATGCAGCAATTAATAATTAACAGAATGGGAAGAATGGGTAAAAAAATTGCAGGAATAGTTTCACTGCTTCCACAATTCGTTTTGCTCCTCCTTGTTAAGAATTCGGATAAAGCCAAATTGCGAATTATAATGATAAAGAGGAATAGGGTGAAAGCTGCCAGATCTTCAAACAATTTGTGAACATTTAAATCAGAATTGTAGAGTATGTAGAAAATTTTGCATTATCATCAGAAGGACGGACTCATTTTTTCTAAGAACTTTTTTACCTCGCATAAATTTTTTCAGAGAACATTGGCTTAATTTTTTTAACTTTCATTGTCGTATATAAATAAAATAATAATTATTAATATTATTAAGCCAACAATGACTTATCGGTAAATCATCAATCTTATTCATTTAATATTTGCTATTATTCCTATTATTTTATTTAGTTAGTTGGTTGCCTAGATTTAAGTTTATTTATGCAATTTAATAACTTGTAAATAATAACAATTTCTTATTTACCAGCGTAATCATGAACAGGCATAGTCCCTGATATTTTTCCCCTTTCCCCCATTTTGTTATTCCCACGTAAAATTAAAAATTCCGATGGAAATGCTTGAACTGTTTTCTATTAATTGCTCCGATGGTAAGACGTTGTGAGGAAAATAGAAATGTAAGCATTTGCTTCTAGTAGAAATTATTTACTTTAAAACGTGGTATTTATCTCTGAACTTAATTCGTTTTTAAGGTCTTCAACAAACAGAAAACAGTTGGAACATTTAGTAAACTGGATGGAGAAATTTAAAGATATTGCGAATTGTTGTTCGCAACGCAGCAGGGAAGATATGGCCAAAATTTGGAAAGGAATCGAGCAAGATCTAAATAGTGTTGGGCCGCCAGTAAGGTCACAATTTGAATGGAAGAAGGCAACGTATTCTATTTGCATACATATACTATATAATAAAATTAACATAAAACATTTAGGTGTGGAGCGACAAAAAAAAATATGTTCGCAAAAAGATGGCGGAAAATTTCCAAAATAGAAATAGTATTGGCGGAGAGCCGTTTAGAGAGCACAAATTTACTGAGTTAGAGAAAGCCATCATTCGCATTTGCGCCATGAGAAGTGAGCCGGTGGAAGGCTTAGTCGGTGTAAAAAGATTTGGTTTGTCTACGCGTTCGAAGAAACGAAGTTTGGATAATTCTCGCTTTGAAAAGAACATTAGTGAAAGGTCAACATGTAATGACGCGGGCACCGAAGTAATGACGACTACCCAAGAACTACTGTTAGAGATTAACTCGCAACAAAATGATTTAACTGACTCCGT
This sequence comes from Conops quadrifasciatus, assembly GCA_949752815.1. Lineage (NCBI taxonomy): Eukaryota > Metazoa > Arthropoda > Insecta > Diptera > Conopidae > Conops > Conops quadrifasciatus. The sequence continues at coordinate 20,639,089 of OX457079.1, forward strand.
AGTAGTCGTTAATGAAGCAACACGTTCGCCGTGTGATTTCTCATCCACAATGAATAAAAAAGCAAAAAAAGATTCATGTGTCTTCTTAGAAAAAGAAGCACATCCTATTCAGGAATTGGTGGACCAAATAAGTAATGCTGTTAAGATCATGAAAACTCAGAGTGAGAAACAATGTGATATACAAAAATTGCTTCTAGAGGAAACAAAGCGTCATAATTTAGAAATAGAAAAAATAAAAAGGGAAGAATTACAAGCGCAAAAGATGAAACTCGAACTCAAAAGGCGACAACTGGAAATAACCGAACCTAATTTAAATGAAAATATTAAAACAGAATTCGTGTGATTTTTGTTTCCTTTTTAGACAGTATTTAAATATGTAACTAAATTTGAATGATTTGAACAAATTTGGATAAAAAAGTCGTGGTCGAAGTAGCTATGATAGTAATTAGCAAGTAAAAGTTATCTTTTCTTGATAATGGCAACCAACATTGAGTTAAAAATACTGTTCTTCCGGTTTAAAATACTGTTCGCAACAGACGGTATATCTTATTTATAATTTGTCGGGAATTTAACCTAACTTAAGAGTTCTGTTAGGGCTCTAAATCGTGCATGTAATTGCATAATAATACCGTTAACAACACAGCCACTTCAACGTAGCCTCTTTGAGATGTTAAAAAAAATATAAGAAATGCCTTAATTATATCTCCTTTCAAACAAGGGCAAACTGGCAGGAAAATTATTAAAATGAATGTATTCAGTGAAATTGCAGTGTACTTAGCCTCGAAGTGTACTTTTTTTTGTCCATTCATCACGAATTGCGAGTAGTCTTCTTTTTTTCTAAAATATAGTTCAAAGCTTTTAAGACATCGGCCTTTCTTGACAACTTTCTTTGAGAAGACGATCATCAGCCAGGCGTGCCAGAAAATTAAACAAATATAAATCTTTTTCACTCAAGATAATTGATGAAACCGGAAACGGCGTGCTTTAGTAGTTCCAAGTGTACATTTTCAAAAAATACCACACTGAATAAATAGTATACTATATTAAAAATAAATATAAATAATAGTATACTATTTATTGTGTGATATTAACATATCTACTATTCAGACATTTTTAAATAACACAAAATGTTACGGAATTATGTATTTCCAATTCGAGTAAACATTTCTCAAAAAACGTATACGTATCGCAATACAAGGCTATTTATTTTATTTTTCATTGCACTTAGTAGAAATATATTCACATGTCAAAATAGGCTTTAGGATTTAATATAAACCTACCGAAGAACGAGTTTAAAGTATCCCTAAATTTGTGATTTATATTGGCAACACTACATGAATGCAACATACAGAGGTCAGGCAAATTTTTTGGTTTGTTTTATCTGGAATTGAATGTTTATATATGTATGCATATATTAATGGCCTTTTATCTAATACAAAATTAAATACATACTAACAAAATGAATGATCGTACTTTAAGTGTTTTAACATGGATAAAGCATAAACATACCCACTTCAGTTAATTAATTTAAAAAATATGTATTTTTGTGGTCACTTTAACAAAGATTATAGTATGAGCACATTATTTGTTTATTATTTTGTTTGTAAAAAATTACCATTCGCATTGAAGTTTTGCAAATTAATATAAAAAATTTTTTTATTTTAATATTTTTTACTCCAAGCAGTGAATTTCTTATTTTATTACTTAAATCAAGATTAGTTCGTCAAAACGCAACTAAAAATACGTCGTCACATTCATTGTATGTTTTATATTAAATGTCGGCATAAATCTCGGTGAGAAAAATATTTATTTTAATATTTTGTTGCTCTTAAGTATACATATTCAGTATTCATTTATCTTAAAATACAGATTTCTATTAATTTTACTTTGCTGATGCTGAGGTTGTTGTATTTGTTTTAACACAATTTCTTTCTTTAACCCTTTAATATATAAAGAATCTAAATGTATGTATTTTTCTTTTTCTCAGTTAATTCAAGTTGTAACGTTTTAAGTAAAGCGTTTATTTTATTCAGTTTGTTAGTTATTATCTCCATGTTCTTCATAGTAAGCTAATTAAGCATGTATCTTAACATCAATCATAAGAATTTTAACTGAAATTAATTAAAATTAAAATTCTAAATAATTAGTTTTATTTTTCCTGCTGTTTTACGAGTTTAATTGCCTGATTCTACTCTATTTGTTAGTTTCATTGTGACGTGACTGCAGACCATCAAAAATTCTGAAGCGCTTCCATTCTGACAAAATGTCTTTTCATAACGCTTTGTACATTGTGATTGGAACACAGAAAATAGTATCGTTTTTATTTTCTATATGATAATGATGAATTTTGAGCGATTAGTGTTGCAGTACGTCATGAGGTCCGATTACGAAAGATCTGCAAATAAACGAGACGTTGATAGTAGACATTACCTGGTAGTGGAATGTAAGAACTTACAGCTAGGTGCTGCTTCATAACGTCTCTGTATTTGGTCATATGTGAATTTCACAAAGGCGTCATATTGTTCAGCGAGTTTCATGGTCAGCACTGCGTCATACTTTTCACGCAGCTCATCCTCTCGCTCTTTGAGCATTCGCTCGCAAATCAACTGTACCTAATCAAATGTAAACACAATTTTATAATACGTCCTCATACTTAAAAATATTTGAAATTTTATTTTCCGATCAACCTTTTCAATGGCTTTTACCTGTTTAAAGGTGAACAATGCTTTTTCAGGATTACGAACAATATTTGGTGGGCTATCTGGGCGTCGGGGACTGTCTGGCCCCATTTCAGAACCACTCGATTCAGAGTCCTGCATTCTTTCAATCGCAGCCATGGAAAATGGCAACTGCTTTCGTCTGTGCAGCCTTTTTATTTCATCACGAATATTTTGAGCCATTTTATCTAAAAAAAATAAATTCAACATTACCATTCCATTACCACATACACACAGGTATACCTTGTGAAATTTTAGAGAGGTCAGCTTCAGTGAAAGCACTTGATTGTGGCTCCTTAGCAAAAGGAGTGCGTGGACTTTGTATAGTAGAATTTTGTGTTCCATCATTAGTTGCTCCGGAAGGTGCTGCTACTGATCGAGAAGGTGAAGTATTACCTGACTGTCCAAATGGGTTGCAACGACGACGCTTGGTTGGACGCTGATTTATAGATTCCCAATCTAGAGTACGCTTAAGGGTAGCACAAGCCATTTTCTATCCAAACAGTGATGCTCTTTGTAGATTATGATTGCTAAAAATATATTTTATCATTGAATATATGTATATTCTTTAATGGAATTTTTTAAGGTCCATTTTTATAGTCCAAATTATGATAGGCGTAGCCACATTCGTAAAAAAACAATGGATTTAATCATAAAAGTATAAAACTAACACATAATGAATGAAATATGTATAATAGAAGTCTCGTAACCTTAACAGGATGCACATAAATGCTTTAGTGCCTACGGAGAGGTAGGTACCTGCTGCTTAGGCTGACCAGAATATTATACGCAACACACCAGCAGCTGCGAGTGGCCAACACATAGACATATCACCAAAGAAAGCAACGCCCGTAAAACATGGAGGAAAATTGACAAAAAAACACTTTAAACATGTGATAACAAAAAAGATGCATTGTAATTTCATTTCATCAAAAGGGGAATTTGGTGTACTCTAGAGGTAGGGTAGGATAAAGAGGGTAGTTCAACAATGGCAGCAGCTTAGTGAGTATAGCAAAAGGCAGATGGAGGGAAGATTTAATTTTCCAGTTCTTTTACACATTATGAGAAGAACAAAACATGAAAAGGTATAGCTTTTATATATCCTGGCAGCAGGTACTCATGAAATCTATAACTATAGATATGTTTACTAGTATATATTTCATATAAATGTCTGCTTTGTACGTACATAAATATGGAAAATTTTTAGTTTTGCCATTATAGTCCTACATAAAATTTATAATGCTTTAACAAATAAAAAATGTAAGTTAATTCACGCATAAATAATAGGGTTCGTTTTGGGATTGGATTCAAATCGCGTAATATTTTAAAACCAATTACAAAATAGTGGCAGCACACGAGCGAAGCAAATTGAAAATCACTGAAATTTTATGCCACTGGTAATTAAAAAACTACCAAATATTTGAAAAAAACATATTTATAGCACAAGAAATCGGAATGATCCCAAAAAACAATAGAATAATGTTACCTCAATATTTCTGCCCAATTCTGTTTGGTATCAATCTTCTGCTACTGGGCTCAATCGTTTTGCCACGAACTCTGTGCTTAGTGGAGATATTCAAACTTTTTTCCGCTGAGATAATGAAATAATATTTATTGCAAAGGCCACTATTAAGGTGAAAAAATAAAGTATTAATTTGATTTATTTCTCCGTTGATTTTATTTAGAAAATTCAGTTTAATAATACTTTCAGTTTATAGTAAGTCCATGGAGACCGACCGACGTGACTGAAAAGCGACGATGGATTTGGATGCCCGAAGCAAAATGAACGCAAAATATTGCTCAACATGGCTGCCATATCAATGATCATTTAAGTTAAGCAATTTCCTTGGGTGCGAGAGAGACATTGCTCTGTACCAAGTAAAACGTACTATTAGAAGAGAATTTAACAAAATGGGCGATGTGTTTCACGGAAAGAGTAGAGATGGGTATTACTCTATAAAATAATTATCGACCAAATCGATTGTGAACACTAAACACTACTAACAAAGATGATATTTCAGGATTCTATACTAAGGATAACTTCCTATCAAGAAAATCTTTTTCTTCATTTGGTCTTTGTGTATTTTGTGTTTGTAATTTAATTTTTTTTTTAATACAAAACGAATAAAAAATATTGTTTTGAATTTTATAGGACATTTTCTGGAGCAACAAACTTTAATCTCTTTTGAAAAAATATGAGGGCAATGTATAAAAATGCTAAGGGCATTATAAAATGCTACAAAGATTAAATAAATAAAACAATGTATTTATGTAACTTCGCTTCTGTTGCGGTAATAAAACTTACTTAATTAAAACTCAATAAAAAACAAAATAAAAATATTCTATGATTTAGACAATTTAGACAATACAATTTTAAAGAAATTTATTTAAATTTTTTCGGTTTATATTAAAGCCTAAAAAACAGTTACAAACTACATATTCACGACGTTGTTTACACATGCGACGAATTGCACTTTCTTGTTCACATTGTTGCGACAAGTCGCAATGTTATTGCTGGTATATAACAATAAATATTAAGAAACATCTGACGTCAAACGTCTAAATATGCAATTTGTGGCAAAATCTTACTATTTGAAATTAAGATTTTGCAACTCTTACTCTCTTTCTCTCTCTTATACTACTGTGGAATAATGCGTTTTCTTTCAGATAAAAGTTCGATCCGTCACATGCGTAGACAGCGTCCACAAAAATAAAATTAAAATTGAAATGTGGCTACTGTGACAGACCCTTTACATGCTAAATGGTTTTTCCGAATAAGCGAACAGTCTTTTAAAATTTACAATTCTATTATTTTGGCACGGCAGAATGGTATACGCGAGTTCTGTGGGTTTTTGGAATTTTATTAATTTAACTATGTGGGAATGACGGAGAAATTTGTTATTCTGCGTAATGTTTTATAAATAAACATATTTTTAAAATGGATATTATACTGTATATATTTACCTTATTTTCATATTGACTGCAAAAGTTTATTTCTTACGGCAGTGGTAAGTTTTCATACATTAGGATTAACAAAAACAAATTGTTTGCGTTGTTTTCCTTCGTGGCCTTGGTCACGTGATACATTGTACGTTGTATTGGACACAAGCAAAATAAAAATACATAAGCCTTACGTTACCAAACAGTTTTCATAAATCGGCGTGGGAGAAATTAGATTCTGTTCATAATGAAGAGTTTATCTAGAGATTACCGAGAGAATAAAACTGCCGACAAACTATTAAAGTAAACTACAAAGTTTGTAATTATAAAAGATATTACAAATTATAAAATTATTATAAAATATCCTATAAAAGATTCAGATTATTTTATGATAATTGAAAAATATAAAAATAATTATTATTTGAAATATCATATTTTTGCCCGTTTCTTATATGTAATTGAAATATAGTTCTTAAATTATTTTTCTTTTCCGGCGAAAATACTGAAATTATTTCTAGAAAAAAACGTCACCAAATTGTAAATAAACAAAAAAAATAAAAATATCAACAAAGATTCAGAAGGGCGCGCTCCTCAGAGCGGAAGATACCAAAAAGCACAAATAACCATCTCTTGAGAATATTTTCCATGTTAACGAAGCTTTGGGCAAATTGAAAAGATAAACATGCCGCTAACTTTAGTAATTGTTGTGATCGCGTTTCAACCAGAAGCAGCGTTCAGAAACCGTAGTGAACAGTTTTAGATGATATCATATATGGAATTATATTGTTTTCGCAATTAGCGGTTCGCGAAATTGATAGCATATGCATTTTGGCTTTTACTTCCACAAATTGAATAATAAAAAACGTCAGTGGTACCTCTTGGTCACAAGCACGCAATCAGCTGTTGCTGTGAATCAGCAGGCGGTTGGGAGGAAGTGGACCCATTGGCTTAATAGGTGCAACTGGCATTTAAACATGCGTTTTATGGTATTGTAGTACGGTCAATGCAAATACTTTCTGATACTCTCTAAGAATGGAAAGCACATTATGCCTGCTGCATTACAGTGAATACTATAATCCTAGTGGATATAAATTTTATGTTTCGTGACATTTTCGTGACCTACAAAAGAGATGAAATAATTATCTAGAAAGCGGAAAGTAATATCGTCAAAAATTGTAGGAAACTGGCAACAGTTCCGGTCCAAAACGCGATGGCATTATTTAATAAACTCTTCTTTCCAACGGCATCTACATCTCCACCAGCATCATCTACGCTAGCAGCCGCCAAAGTTGAGTCTAGCACGCAAACCTCATCCACGGCATCCAACAAGAGCAATAAAAAGCGAAATGCCTCTAGTCAATCGGTGTATTCAAAAAACTACATAAGGTAAGGTAATAAATATCTACCGGAAAAGTGTATAAAAAACTTTCTTGCAGATTTATAAAACAAAAAAAATTTTTTTTTTAGAATTATTTAAATTATTAGAATTTAGAATTAATTTAAATCCGTCTTCTAAAGCCAGGAAGAATCTAAAGAATCACTCAGTCATTAACTATTCCCCACATTCTCGCATAACTCGCATCGCGTAAAAAATGCGTGAATAAATGCAACCACAAAAGCAATCACATGATTTGGCAGTCGCGTTTTCCCCGTGACTTTATTACGTCATAAATTGATGAGGTACGAGTGTGCTGTATTCTTCTCACGTACAATAGAACAACTACTGATTGAGAGCAGTGTTATGCAAACTTTTCTCAGTCTAGTGGTCTCCATAAGCGGACTATAATTAATCATTTAAACAGTGTGCCGAATGTTTGTTATCGTATTTGTTGTCTTTTCTTTTCTGCAACTTTCTTTGGTTTTTTGTGAATATTTATCGACAATAACATAATTATTATACTCATAGTCCAAATATAGAAAATTTCTCTATAATCCGTATAACCAACCGTCTCGTGTATTCCGGTCAACGGTTCGTTTTATATATATATAGCTCCTAATGTACTTGCGTTTTCTAAAATTTATTAAAATCATGTGAATGAAATGTTTTCATTATTAAAAAAGCGCTGTCACGAGTATTCGATTTTATACAATTGCTTAATGATCTTTATTAACGCCCTGCTGACATCTTATTGAAACATTTATAAATACATATATCTAACCAGGAGATAATGAGCCACTTAACATGTCTAATTTTTGATAGGGAAAAAATCAAATTTCGATTTTTTGGTAATAATTTAATTTTATCGCTAATAATTTCTTTTCAAACTGCTATTTTAATACGTTTTTGGGACTGCGAGTTTTTTGTTTGTTTGTTGGTAGAGGTACTTGTACTCGTATTAACAACAATGTTATTTATTTTTCGTATAAAGCTTTTGAGTGCTAATATGAATCGTTAAAATTGGATCATCAATCAAAAATATGGCTAAATGCAAATGGATGTATGTATGTATGTTCTTATAATTTAGGAGTAATAGTCATAAATGGATTCAGCCGAAATTTATTGAAGATAAAATTGTTGATTAGGGCAGTTATTAGCAGTGAAGACAAACAAGAGTGAGTAAAGAAAAGAACCAAAGCCTGATGGTTTTTTAAAATACTCGTACATACATATAACCGGAACATATTCATTGTCTTACCACGACAACCATTAACGGTTTATTATCTATTATACAGATGAATTAACAACAATTTTTTAAAATTCTAAATTTCGTAAAGAAGAAGGTTCTTACAGGAACCTTGTAAATGAGAATAGGTCAATTAAAAATGAGATTTTCCATATAAAAATCAGACTCGGTCAATTGAAAATGAAATTTTTCATATGAAAATGAGAATAGGTCATTTGAAAATGGGATATTCCATATAAAAATGAGATTAGGTCAATTGAAAATGAGATTTTCCATATAAAAATGATAATACGTTAACAAAAAATGAGATTTTGTATATAAAAATGAGATTAGGTCAATTAAAAATGACATTTTTCATATGAAAATAAGATTTTTTATTTAAAAATGAGAATAGAACAAATGTAAATGAGATTTTTCATACTAAAAATGAATATTTTTTGACCTGAACTTTCTTTGATTTATGCAATATTTTACACATTTATTAATTCATATCTGATTGGGATTTTCTGTTAATAGTTCGACATACGAATGTATGTACATATATATTTATAAACTTGCATGGGATGGTATATGCAATATTTATGCAGTTATTGTTTCCTTGTGATGCTAATTATATGAGGACAAGACGGACGAGGAATTTTCTGTAGCAAATTTCTTTCAGAAACCACGAATTGTGCTGAAATCGTGACCCAATTTTCATCAATGATCGAAAGATAAAAAAAAAAAAATAGAACACTTCTTAATGCGCGTTTTTTGGGTAATGCAAATTGGAAATTCGAAAAAAAATTTTAACACGATTTTTGTTAATTTTTGTGCGGTAAAAAAGGCTAAGTTAGTAAAATCCTGAATTCTGACAATTTTATTTCGTATTCGAAATACACTTAAGTCTTTAATCACGAGACTAATTTCGATGCGGTCTTCCCCCTTAGGTCCTTTAAGCTTTCGGGTCATCAAGCCTTCACCTTAATTTCCATAACTTCATTGATCAATTAAGATAATATTTTTAGCATTCAGTTTTAATTGTTTATATTAAAAAATTAACAGTTTAAAGTCATTATACTCGTATAAAATAAAATAAAATAAAATAATTTCCACAGAGGGCGCTTGAAGAGAGTAATTTGCATAATTCTATGTCAGAAGTAGCTTTCAGCGGCGAATTTTACTTACGAGTATATGCAGATAAAGTTACGTTTAGAAGGCTGAAAGACTTATTTTTTTGTAACACCGTGATAATAATAATAATAATGAATGCCGTGACCCGAGGGGCATTAGAACCCGACATTCGCTGGTTGAAAGGAGAACACTTTAGTCATTGATCCGTTTGTCAATCACGAGTACATTAATGAGTACCTTAGATATGACTTCTAATCTTTATTTATTTATTTGAATTTCACGTGTGCGCCCGTGAGTGTCATCTATAATCAGTGAGAAAATGACATGACCATTCTCACGGTTATCAGAACTACTAAATACTAAGCTATACTTATCTCTCAGTTTAGCGGAAAAAAAAATTTCTTATTTGTGTAAAATTTGATAACGGTACGTCATGTGATTCATTGTGGCACTTATTAATGATCACATGGTGTTGAATAGTGAATTGGAGATCTATAAGAAATAGTAATAGAAATAGTAATAAGAAAAGAAGGTAAGAAGACGATAGTTAAATTTCAGTATTATATTTTAACATTTGAATTTTAAAATAAAGAAAGAAAGGAAGTCAAAATAAAACTCATACCAACCCATACACACTTTCAAATTTATTAAATATTATTGTACACATACGAGACTTTGTAGTGCTGTAATGCATCTCAAATCATCCGCATGACATTCCCTCCCTTTTTTCTTTCATCGTTTAGTTTTTCATTTTACTCGTCTGGTCGCTCACGTGTCTTCTAAATTTAGAGTGTATACGAAATTGTGCAAATTATATACATATGTAGTAAATAAATGAAAGGCCAATTTATATATTCCTCTGTTGCGTTACACAGAATTAAACATTATGGCGGTGGCTTTGATTTGATGGTACATATAGCCTTTTGTTTTTTTAGCCAATTTCCTTTTGACGGAGCACAAGTGCGTGTGTTGCTTTATCGAGAATGTGACAGCAGAGGACGTCGGTTACTTTTCGATTCGAATGCTCTGCAAAAAGTTGAGATCACGCGTCCGGCGCGGCCAAAGCCATTATCACCAAATCGCAATCTCAATGGAGACAGCAGTTCGGACGCGACGGCGGACAATCAGCAAGAAAAGAAACCGAACCCAAAACTCAGAACTCAAAATAATAAAAATCATTCTGATGGCTTGATTGAGGTTAATGAAGAGTTTGGTTATAAGGTACGCTCTTTTAACACAATGACACCTATCGATGTCTGTACGATATATTCAAATTGGAAACTCTGTGTTTCCACTTTGCTTTTTCTCTTTGCAGCATTGTCGCCCCAATTCGGTGGATGTCTCTAGCATCGGAGAAATGATTTTCGGTGCTTTGGCCATGTCATTTCGGGGCACAGTATTTAAAGTACATTGGCTGCAACTGCCAACCCGAATTCTCTGCTCCCAAGTGTTTCTATCGCCGGTTAAATTCACAAAACCACACACTCCGCATGCGACCATCTCACCGCATAGATTTTCCACACCGCGTCACTCTATTTCCAGTGATTATGGCTCCGTGGATGGATTTTCCTTAAATTCGTTTTCAATGCCGCCTACGATCAATATTGGGCGCCATGCCAGCGAAATTAGCAGTGAACGCAGTTCTTGGACGACATCGCCCCCCTTGGACGGCGCCGACGAACTTCAGTCGTTGTCTATGAATTCAAATTGTTCTGAAAACGGTCGTGTGGCGAGCAGTCCACGATGTTCGTCTGCATACAGCACCGGAACCGATTCTGGTTATTCGGCTTTTAGCCGTTTAGGCGGAGGCAGCAGCAGCGGCAGAGAAGCATCGTCCAGCGATCAGTGGTCTTCTTCACATTTGCATTCGACGTTTGGCAGCCTCGGTTCGGTATTGCCTGAACAATCCGCGCAGCAACGCAGGCTTAGTACGGACTCATCCAATTTGGCGTCGTCGTCCGATCACGTGCACTGTTTCTCCAGCGATGGCATCTTCCAGCGACGAATATCGCGTAGTATACACACATCGTTTGAAAATGAGAGCTCAGTGAGCGACTTTATCGGGTTCGTTAGTGACAACTATTTGCCGTTGCGGCCGGCAGGAGGAGGCGGCGGTAGCGAGGGCACTGTTTCCGTTGATCGACATCCTAATTACTGCGGAAATGAGTCCCACAGCAATCCTGAAATAGCAAAACGGTGCGATGTCGCTCGCAAATCGATGGCTAGTCGACGCGCCAAACTAGGGTTAGCTGTTTGCATTTCGATGAGTGAATCATTCGAGGAGGAAATGGAGCAGTTTTGTAATGAACATATCGCATTGCTGGAGTCAATGTTAAGCCGTCTACGCGCCTGCATCGAACGAGCGTACATTAGTCATAGGGATTTCCTACAAGTTATTCCTTTATACGACTTTTGTGGCGACAAAATTGTTCAACTTTTTCTTTTTCTTCTAGATAATGTTTCAAGCATGGCAGCAAGTGCAGCAATGGTTCAGTGATTTGTTTACTGCGCCTCGCATCTCTTGTCCTGTCTGGCTTAATATAACTACCAGCGGTAGCAAGCATTCGAAGGGAGTGGCAGAACGGTTCGTCAAGGAATTATGCTGGTTACTTTCTTTGGCCGATACTAAGGACACTAACTTGTAAGCTTTAAAAAGAATTCTTTTGAGGAAATCGCTTTCTCTGAGCTGCTCTTGTATTGTATTGTATTGTCTTGTCTTGTACTGTATTTATCAGCTTTATGAGTACAATGTTAACAGCCGTTCTCACTCACCATTTGGGCTGGGTATCTACTGTATCAGCCCTTAGTAATTCATCTGCCTTTAAACGGTCGGAAGCCTCGACTGCCGCCATCGACCAACGTGCCAAGCTGTTACAAGTATCGCATAAGCATCCCTACAACGCTCTGTGGGCACAGTTGGGGGACTTATACGGAGCCCTCGGCATGCCGCCCAAGTTAACTCGAACCATAGTCTATGGGACGGAGAAATTGTCCGTGGAGAGAGTGCTTAACGTATTGACGTATTTTATACGGTGTGGAGAAGTGCGGCGTTCGGCGAAGCGTGAGGATTTCAATAAAGAGCTGTTGAAATCCTTTGACAAATGCAAGAAAGATGACGAACCAGCTGAGAATTCTCTTTCGAATGAAAGCACGCAGAGCCACTGTAACCTCAGTCGAAGCTCCGGACTCAGGCGAACGCAAACCTGCCATCAGAATCTTAATACTATGTCCGTTAAAAAATGCGCGGACAGCGAGGACAACTACTCTTCTGAAAAAGATGCTATAAACACCGTCAAGAAAAACGAGATACCAAATGTGTACGCATTTCGTGACTCACGCTTCGTACAGCAGGAGCTGCGTATAGGAAACTATCTTATGGATACCGGTATAGTTAAGAATACGATAAAGACGACCAAAGCAAAAGCCAAAGGAGAAGAACAAATACGACTGATGGTAACCACGCCGGATAACGTAGAGGTGCCTATGGCAATGAATACAAACAGCACAACGGCCAGCCTGGATGATGGGGCTCTGGAAGCCATAGAATTAGTTACGGACGAAATAGATTCAAGGAGCCGACCATTGCAAAGTCCGAATGGTCGAAAAAGCTTTCTTTGGAAAATAGTGCCATCAGCTATAAAGGATGGTCTTGGTTGGCACAATCAGCAGAAACAGCAAAATTGTGTCAATTCTATTAGCCCAAAATTGGATCAGGCTACGGTTGTGTCGAGCGAACGTAAAGAAAACAATACAGCAGAGCGTGAAAATAAGAGTGTGCTTGATCACAACGCTTCTTTGTCACTCTCAGATCTTATTACGCAAAATAGCATGGGTACGAGTGACCGCATGACTTGGGGCAATGGACCAGTCAAAGAAGCTCTGAGTATTGAAGAGCAAACTCATTTTGATACTTGTCGTCAGAAGCTTATAAGTCCAGATCATGATAAAGGGCAAACCAAGGAAAAGGATGTTCTATTCGTTTTGGGTGACAACGAACCGCTAATAAATCTTAAAAAGAGCACCGAAGATTTGATCGCATCTATGGATGGCAATAACTCTGATTTGGAAGGACAGGCTCTGTGTGCCTTGCATCAGCGTACTCATGGTATACTTGCTTCAACGAAGAAGCACCATTCTGGTGTAAAATTCAATTTCGAAACATATCCTCAGATCGCCACAAATTATATGAGAAGCAAGAATTTAGTCATGTCGAACCAGGAGGGCCAATATTTGTTGCAGAACAAACAACAACAGCAACAAGAGCAAGATCTCAAAGGGGATTTATTTCTTTCTATCTCCCGGGCAGAGCATGCTCTGACAAACAGTCAGTCTCGATCTGGGTCCTGCATGGTGTGTAATAGCTTTCTGAATTCTTATCAAACACCTTCGAATGCCACCGAGCTGGAGTTCGAGACGGACGATGAGCACAGCTATGCCACAAGCACAAAGCATAGCGCCGGTGGTGACCTAACGACCGTGAACTCGGCGACGTCTGTTGAGACGCTGAAATCATCAGCAAACGGTTGTACTGAGGAAGAACTTGTCTCAAGACAGAAGATAGATGCTGCTTGTGATGGCATTTCCTTCAAGGCACAAAAAGTTCCTGACGCAACTGAAATGAGCAGCCAATTAATAATGCTACCGGTGCCAGGAATCAAGGAGTTCCCGCAGGATGAAGAATTACCTGGAGACATGAAATTAAGGGCTGGTTTTATTCCTTCGCTCTTTCTGAATGTAAACGATCATTATGTTTCGGATATGGTTTTACAGGTGAGCTACGACGCTTCTCACGATGCTTCAAACTAGTAAAAAATCTTCTATTTAGGGCACTTGCGCCTGCCCGGATAAGTGGGAAATTAACCTGCGTGAGGACCTTGTGGTGGCGGCTCGATCAGCATCACTGATTTCTTTGTCTGCGGAGAATATAGCCATTGTTGCTGATATGGAAAAGTGGGACGTGCGCTTGGTGTCCTCACAAATTCAGAATTTCCCATTTGCCGGTGGCCAGAGTGCACCTGTGGGCATGTCACAACTGGTGTCCTCTATGCTGGAGACTATACAGGTCATGAACAGTGCCGGCGTATCAGCATACGAGGTTTGATTATTTCAATCGATATGGTTTCTAAAAAGAATTTCTTCACGTTCATTCTTCCAATCGCAGTGCTTATCTTTTCTAGAAAATAAGCTGCAAGAAATTTACCTTCAATCGGAAGCGCTTGCTGCCTTCCTCCTTGATACTGATTTCTGTCCACTAAGTGCAGTCACATCAGCTTTAAGTCTCAGCGAAAATGATGTACCACTGCTATTGTCCGTGGCTTCAATACACACACCTCAAATAAGCAGAAAGTGTGGTATCAGCTTTAGATGACAGTCCGTAGTTTAGGCTTTTACTCTAAGTCCGCAAGTATGCGAATCTTCTTATTTATTTACGTATGCTTTTTTCATTTTAAAACTCGACCGAATTTTTACTTTATCAAAAGTTTGTGATATAATGTGTAAGCGTAAAATATATTAAACTTTGACATTTTCTGAAACAATTAGAGTAATTCAAAGGACAACAGTTCCGATTGTCAATTTAGTCTGAGGTATAGTATTTTTGCATGTAGGTACCGACTAATTAAATTGTAGATACTCATACATTACGACGCATATATGTAAATAAATTTTTTCTTTATTTATTATACACAAACAATGGTATACGAAATAATTTGATATAATCGTATGTATAAGATTACGATATAGTGTATTTAAGAATGGAAAACTTAAAAGAAATAAAACAATGTGAGAGTACTATTGTGAAATAGTAATAGTAGTATTTTGTAAATACACAATTATCATCTACTTATTATTATATATCTCATTAAGTGAATTTATTATATCTAATTGCTTTATGTAAGTGCAAAATATGTATACGTAAACGCACATTTTTGATAAAAATGCGTTATTTTAAAGTAAGCTTTAAAAAAGTTTGTCACCTATTATTGAGAATATAAAAAGAAAGTAAATTTTGAGTTCGGTGAAGACTGCTGCTGCTGAGAGTTTATTTATTTTCACAGAAAAGCCAAGTTAAAAGAGCTGAAAAGATCCTGTTTAAATCAAAGTAAGCATTTCGAAGCGGTTAGCATTACAAAGAATACCGCAATATGAGCAGACACACGACAAAGTGAATTTAATGCTGGACAATGCTGACCAACATTTTGCGGTGCCAGTTAAAAGTGATTTGGAAACACCTAAATTGGAGGTCCTACATCAACCGTCGTATTCTGCACACAATGCTCCTTTGGCCTACCAAGGCGATCAATGACTCCTGAGCAACACTTCCATTCTTCCACAAATCGGTCGATTCTTGTATTGCCACTAAATAACAGTCGTTCTTTCAAAGCGGAATTCGTATGCTGCCAGAAAGAAGTAGTGTCCAGCGATGGGCAATAGTTTGAGTAATCTATTAACATTTGGCGCTTCTTGCCAAAGAAACCAAATTGTAGTAAAAACTATTTTAAACCTTAATCATTTTACAATTTGACTGTAACAAACGTGTTTTCTATCACAACAAAAAGTGTCGAAAATAAAACTCAGCATGCTTTAAACAATGTTTATTTTGCGTGAGTGTTCTTAGAAATACAGATTTTGCTATAATGCTAAACATAGTTACATTTTTTATGTAATAAATATTTATTTTCTAGTATGATTTAATATCAGAAAAACAATATTGGAAGCCTTTTAAACAGAATTAAATGTTTTTAATTAAAAAAATTAAGAAAACGAAACTTCAGGATTAATATATGCATTTCATTAAGTAAATCAGTCAATATTTGCATTTAAATATACATATATGTATATATATATATATACAAGAGGCGATAATATACCTCTTCTAATTTAAAATAAAAGACAATCGGACGATAATTCGATCAATGTAGAAGATGCATGTTCATAAAAAACACCAATATCGTCACTCACGGATGATCTCGTTTTTTGTTTTTTTTTTCGAAAATTAAGGCCTTGCTTGTCATGTAGTTATTTCTAAAAAATATTTGCAAAATACGGTACTTGTGCAGGACAAAAAAATCTCGGAATGTAATTAGATTATAATGTTAGTCAATTAATCTTATTTTAATTTAAATGTAAAATCTTCACACGCGCATAGCAAAAGTCTACTACTATTCAGTCTGTCTGAGTACGTTCGATTTATAGACATTTTTTGACACTGGTATTTACTAAGGGCGTCTTGATGCCTTGCGTGCTGTTGCTGTTGCTGTAGCCTTTATATTTGCTCTCACCCGGTAAATCCGTAACATTACACGGCATAAAGTTGTTGGTTTCTTTGGCTGAGTACTCCGCTGATGATGCTGTACTGGTGGAAGTGGCTACATTCTTGTGTTTAGCACTAGTAGTATCTGAAGCGTAGTATGTTTTCTTTATAGTTCCAGCAAGAACTGGCGATTCCGCCCAAAATCGTCGAGCAGTTAACATGCATAAGTCCTTTATGCTCATAACCATGGTGAATACGTTTTCCAAAAGCGTACCCGGTGAATCGTATTCATTTGGAATAATGCCATTGACAGAATTCTCGAAGTAGCTGAACATGGGAAACCAGATACGCGTTCGATTCGAGTCTCGTGACATAAGAGCCTGGTGTCAATTATGATATGGTTATCATACGAATACGACTGACTATATAGCATTAGTTTGTAATACGTAGAAAATTGAAATTGGCTTACTTGATTGTTTGCCAGCGTATGATAATATAAGAACAATCGCGATGTTATATAGAATGCAACAAATACGTCAATTGAATAATGCTCGTGCGCGGCGAGTATAAAGAAAATGCCAAACATATTAAGCAACCAAGTGAGGGTGTGCAGAAAGTAAAGATTGCGTGGCGTATCTGCAAAAATAACGGATAAATATTATTTATATTTTTACGCCAATAAATTAAGTTCGATTACATTCTGTTATGAAGAAATTAAGCAAAGTTAGAGCTACAGTGTGTCCACTGAACATGTAGTCCCCACACGTGCGTACACCCTGAATCGACATACCCAGGCCGCTCCATATCGTGTAGGCACGTGAGATGCGCAGTTCGAGCGCTTCGGCTATAGTTAATCTAGTTAGAAACAAATACAACAAGAGTAATTAAATTTATACGCTTCATGGATTTGCCTTAAAAGCTTACTGGGTGTCATCGACGGCGTAATCATTCTGATTGCATTGCAGATGAGTGCCAGGCACACTCAGCGAAGTAATCAACATCGTCACACAGCGTAGGAGAAAGACTGTCCCGGCAAGTGCAAAGAATCGACGCAACAAAACCATTCGATAACGATGAAATATACAAACACACGACCAAATGGAGAACAGGAGTGTCCCTGTAATCTCGCACATATGAAACGCCCATGGAATGTGTGGAACGTTGTCAAGAAAAATGTCCGGAAGCGGCGGATAGCGTTTCATATCTGGAACACGTTCATGCACAATAACCATGACAAACGAAGTAATCCAGGTGACAAGAAAGGAGTAGCCTGTTGGATTGTTAGGATCGTGTAAAAAAATCTATAAATCTTATTTTATATCGTACCGATTTTAATGATTTATTAAGAACTTGGAAAGCTTATTTACTTGCATTTAAAGAATAATTGTGCATAAAATTATGTATACCTTTAACTCAGTGTTTCTCAACCAGTGCGCCATGAGAGATTGTAAAATGTGAGGCAATATTTAAAAAAAAAATTAAATTGCATTGGTTTTGTAATTTTTTATGTTTAGGGTGGCTAGCAAGGATATTTCAGATGCTTTTAGTGCGCCACCCGCCAAATAAGGTCCAAAAACACTACTTGAGATGATCTTTTTTTAACTGCTAAGTAATAATAACATCCCGTTAAGAAGAAGCTAAAGTATGATCATAGTCATATTCGCCTGAAACTCTCAAAATTTTATCCGATATTATCCAAATATTTTTTACATCTTAGTGATGGTTTATATTGATATAAGTTATTAGATTTTATTTTGAAAATGCACATATGACTCTTTTAAAATAAACAATTTACATATGTATGTACATAAGTATCATCTTAAGTAATCAAATTTCTTTCCAATAAAAATTTACTATGACACTTTTTCGAAGCTTTACTATGATCGATTTATTTGTATACATTTTTATTTTTCATATTTGATGAAATATGGATGCAACAAATGATACTGGTGTTTATTAATTTAATTTAGAAACAAAATTTTTAATGTATTTTTTTAGTATAAACCATAATAAACAAATGTTAAAGAATAATGGGGAGGCAACAGTATTTATTTATACACCAATGATGCTCACCTAGACTTATTGCAGTTTTAAAAAACTCGGGTGGTATATTTGTGGCTCTCCCATCCACAGATGTTGTTGATATTACCTCATCTTCGTAGGCGGAAGCATTATTCCGCGATGTTCTGTTTGCTTCTTCGCCACATTTGGTCGGAATGCTTTCACTATAATTGCCACCGTTATTCATCGTTGGTTCTATGCCGTAGGTATAATTTGATGTTCTATGATGCAACGGTGATGCGTTTAGCGGTGTTGAACGCTTCGTATCGATATCCGTTTTATCAACACTGGCGTTCACCATAATGTTTGTCATCGAACCATACTGCAATTGCAGCATCTGCACAGATAACCAAAACTTTTTCAATTCGCTAAAACTCAATTTATAATTGAGCTTGTAGCGAAAATCGCGTATGTCTTCCTCAGTGAGCGCCAATAACACTTCACCATCGATTCCCTCCTGAAGCAGGCAATCGATAACTGCATCTGAACAGCGTTCGGTATTCGTCGCCCAGGTCGCAACATCTTGCACTTGCCATTGGTACACAGGAAGTTTGGGGTGGGGGGGCTTCTCATTGTGTATGCTAAATATTTTGGGTTTGGTTGATGGTATATCAGTTTTCTCGGCAGCAATTATCATCTGGAACATCTGTCAATTTGGCCACTGATTGATCATCAATCCCCCGCACTGTTATCGCGACACGTAAATGAAGAGAAAGTTTTGCCAAAAACGCTCTCGCTCACTATTGGTTTGTAGGTCAGGCAGCAATAAGCTAATTATCAAAACAAAATTATTTTCTCATATTTTCAAAAACTCTGAATCGTTTCTGAAAACATTTCAACACTTTCCTTTCAGTCCACCCAACATTCTTGTTTCTTTATAATTCCAAGCAAATAACTTTTGCATCAATACGTGAGAACAGATGATGAAAAACAAATTGTAAAATTTCAGCTGTTTCAGTGTAGCCACTTCACGGAAATATTTACAAAGAATTTTAAAAATCTTTTGGCGGACTACAAAAACCGGTATGAACAAAGAAGCTCTACATATAATGAAATTGCTCAATAATCGTGTTATTATACGTGTTATTTTAAAAGGTTTGAAATAAAATTAAAATTAGATAATTATGAAAACATCAAGTTTCTTAACCGGGATAAATCAAATTTCGGATTTATTTCTGTGTAGTCTTGTAGTATTTGATTTCACACTGGTAGTCGAAACAAGCATAATCCCATGTGTAAAGAGAAGTTTTAATATTAAACGTCAGACAGTCTCGGCTGTTAAGTTTTTGTGCCTGGAACGCTTTGCTCACTCAACATGTTGCGCTAGTGAACGGAGCGAAATAATTCAATGCTACTTCAGCTCAACAAGAACAACCAAATAATAAAAAATCTGCCAAATAATTAGTTTCTGTCATTCTCTTTAAGATTTTTATATGTAAAATTTTTGTTTGTTTACATAAAAGGTAAACAAAAAGCCCATTAGGAAGCATTTCATAACAGAGAACGTAGCGAACAGTTGTGACTGGTTGGTGCCTGGAATGCGCCCAATAAAAATGTGAATGCCCGCAAACAACGGCTTGGATGTTTACTTCGCAAAATTCACTCTACCATGTTACATTTATGATATGAATGCTAATGTAAACTGATAACTCAATTACAGAGATATCTCTGCTCAATTAATCGAGGGTTACCCACAAGTGTTTACATATTTCGCAACAAAATTCAGGATTAATAAATACATCAATACTACTACATTCAGGACAGACTCCTCAAAGTATTGCCAAAAATGCACTAAATAAAGAAGTGTAAATAATTTGTTCCATTTAAACTTTATTTTTCATAGTTTGTATTCTCAACTCCTTTAGGTTTTACCTAAAATTTCATACCCAGTAGTAGTAGTAGTATCGTAGTAGTAATATTAAGAGTTCGCCAAGCTTATAATTTATAAACAATATGAAAGGGAATTACATATATTTTATGCGAAAATTTTGTTGTATTATGTTGTTTTTTAATATTGTTACAATATTAGGATTAACCCTATATAGAATACGATATTATTTAATTGTTTATCGACCAACAATGCTTTAGGCGTTTGAATATACGTTTAATAAGAAAAAGTAAAAGTATTTATATCTGAATTCATATCATATGAATCATCTCAATTCTTGCAACACCTCCGTTCTAATATGATGGCAGAATACGTATTGTTATGGAGACGTTTTTTGTTTTCGAAATCTTATATGGAAGGCAAACACACACATGCGTACATTCCAATTTGTTGACTACACGATTTATATTTGAATATTATGTTATTTATGTGGGAACGAAGCTCTGGCAGTAACATTTACTTTAGTTTAAATAAGTTTGTTTCTTTATAAAGCATCGTCGCCTACGACTAACGGACCGACCGACCGTATTTTTAATTCAGCCTTCATTTAATTTTAAAGCAAAAAGTTTCAAATTTTATACCAAGCTGATATCATTTATATAAATTCATATGAAAATATTGTCAAAATCGATAATGAAATATAAGTTAGTAATAAATCCGAAATATAAACCACATAAAAAACAAGCAAGCAAAGAGTTCAAAATCTTTTAAATCTATAACGTTGAATTAATGTCTTCCATCGCAGTAGCGTAAGGAATGTTCAGACCATGCGCTGGATTATTCCTTGAATACCGATGTGTCCATAGGACTAGCCGGCTGTGCGAAGGAAGTTGCGTTCGAGCTATTATTGGTTGGTGTAAATGCTGACAGCGACGAATTGCTAGTATTCATGTTGCTGCTGGAACTGCTGGACGAATTATTTAAACTTATGTTCAATGGATTGGAAATGCTACCGGCGCCTAAGCCAACACCGACAGTCGCAGTGCTGGTGGTGGTGATATTGCCACCAAGTAGTGCAGTGTTGCCGCCTCCACTACCCAGACTAAGGCGTTCGTTGTTTAGATTTGAGAGAAAACCAGAGCCTGCTGCTGTAAATGGACCAACGCCGCAAGCTATGCCACTTACACCGCTTGGTGTAGGTCCTGATGGCAACAATGGATTGCCGCTGCTAAGCACATTTGGAGCAGAAGTGTTGAGACCCAACATAGGAGTGGGCAAAGCTGGTTTGATAAACCGTTCGCTCGCTCTTCGATTCTAAGGCGAAATCATCGTCAAAAGGTAATAATGGAAATAAGTGGCACTCATTCATTGGAATACAAACCATTATCTGTCCGCATGCATAGCATCGATTATGCTGTGCTGTGCCTGGACTTAAAGGCCGACTATTTGAAGGACTATGCGACACTGGACTGCTAATAGTTCGCTGGCGTTGAGCACTCACCAGAGAAGCACCAACATTGCCCACCAATAAGTTCTCATTATAAAAGCGCTCTTCGTCCATTTCCAAGGAGGACTCAGACTCTGACAAATGGCGGCACAATGCTTCACGTCGTTCCACTTCCAGTTTTAATTTACGCTGAAGACGTACATTCTCCTCACGAATGCTTTTCTCTTCTTGGGCGAATTGTTGCATTTTCTTAGTGGTTTCTTTTTGGGCAGCGGCCAAATTCGCTCGCAATCGCAACACTTCGGAACGTAAAGTTTGTATGTGTGTGCTTAAATTGGTCGCGGTATCGCCATTGGCGTTATTGATGTCGCGTGGCGTTGTCGGATCGGACACCGGCTGATCGAGCTTAATCTGCAAGGAACGTTTTTCAGTCTCCAATTTGTCCATGCGCTTCCACAGCTTATTAACGAGCGCCTCTTGTTCCTGCTCCAAAGTGTTTTCAAGTTCAACCATTTCACGACGTAACTGCTCGAGATTGGTTTGCTTATTATCGGTTTCGGCCTGAAGCTTTTCGATTTTGCGCATTAGTTTATTAACGAGGCACTCTTGCTCCTGCTCCAGTGTTTGCTCCAATTTGCACTTTTCCTGACGCAGCTATTCGCGAAATGGCACAAGGGTTTGTATTGTTATTGGAATTCGTATCACTTTATGTACGTTGGACTGAAGATTAAATTTACACAAACCTGATCCAATTTCCGAGATAAATCGTTGGTTAAGCATTCCTCCTCGCGTTCGTAGTGATGAGCAAGTGTTTCCTTTTCCTTTTTGAGGGCTTGAATCTTTTTCAATAAAGTATTGGAAATGTATTCTTCTTCTTGTTCGGCTTTTGCTTGCTTCAAACATGAATTTGGATAAGGAAAAACTTCAAAATCATATATGAGAAATAAATCGATATGAACCTACAATAATAACAGAAGCCTGTTTTAGTGTACGATTCTCTTCTTGCACCACTTTAAATTTTATTTTAAGCGTATCGAGCTCAGCTTTAAGGACTCTGAAACAGTTTATAAAAAGCAGAAAGAAGAAATAAAATTTATTAAGAAAAACCAAGTTTTTGTATTATTTATTGTGATGGTAGATTTTGGGACGAATTTCTGTCATTTCAGGTCAAGATTGATTTGGAGGCATATGGCACAGCACCGAAACCGCACCAAACCTGTCAAAGGGTGCTGTAAATTCGTATCAAACCCATCATCATCATCATCATGATCACTATCAAAAATCTCTTATTTATTACTTATTCTGTTGCGTAAGGCTTTCGATGCGTTTCTGCAGTTGTTCTCGGGAAACAGGACTCGGAGGTAACATGGTTCCACCATCTAGTGAACTTTCGGACTCACAAGGGCTTTCCATAACTGAAAATTATAAAAGAATATAACAGTGGAATATTATTTAATGTGCTCGCGTGCGGTTGTCAAGCTCTTTAGCAATAACAATTTTCACTATTATATTAATTTTGACATGTCACATTTACCCCAAATACATATAGTGAACCGAAATTCGGCAAATTTATCTAATGCCGAATTTCATGTTTACTAACCTTTTCTGGAAGCAACCTCTTAGGTTTGACATAATGTCATATGAAGATTAAATCTAATTGTAGATACATAATGAACCCAATAAATCAATCAATTCTTACAATCATAATTAATGTACTGTAAGCACTCACAAATAGTGAGTAACCGACCGACCCGTCAAAACATTTTTTTTTTATGCTATTAAGGTGAATTCGAACATCAAAATTGTATGTAACTTTTGGGGGGCTAGGTAAAATTTAGACAACCATTCATTTTCCAAAAAACGTTTAAAGTCGTTTCAACAAAGATGGAATTGTTGTTCATGAAAAAGTAAAAAGCAATTGAATAATAATTTTAATAACTATTAAAATAGCGCATTGTTCATAAACCTAACCTGACTGATTTGTTTTTTACATAGTATTACTAGCATCAGTCTATTTAATATTTTAGGCTGCTGTGCTTCCTATATAATAGCTAAGAGAGGAGGAAAAAAGGTTTTTATATTCTTTTCATAATTTATGTTGAATTAATTTTGTTATAAATTTTTTGAAATTGAATTTCATCGACGAATTGGCGCAGCTAATAACAAACGTTTTACTCACCAGAGTAAATTTTTTTTCCTTACCTACAAGTCATCAATTGGCACACGGCTATATAACAGCTGCTACTTTGCACATACACATTCACCACACGCGGTGAATATGATCACAATACAATTTTATTTTCAATTAATTTATGAAGGATGATATGTCTATACAGTGCGACCTCGGTGAATGCAACCCTCCTTGAATGCAAGTCATCGATATTTGCAACACTTATTACAAGATAATGTAAAAACGAAACGCAAACGAAATTCCGTCTCTTTTTTGTGATTTTCGTAGTGTATCGTGGATTTGACAGTAAATCCATTGCGAATACAAACAAAACTACGAAAAGCACAAAAGAGAATCCAATTTCGTTTACGTTTCGTTTTTACATTATCTTGTAATTAATTTATTTACATTGTTGACTCCTTTAGCGCAACTTTTTTCAAAAAATTTAAAATTTTAGAACGCCTTTAATGACTAGATGTACATGTGCTTCAGTTAAACACAGTTTAATTTGCGTTCAGTCATTCTTACAAATGCTATTGGTTAAAAGGTTTGTAAAACTTACTATTAAAAAGAAAAGTAAAATTCTTGAAAAACTTCAGCAAGGTGCATATGTTAAATCGATATAAAGTGTATAAATCTACAATAACAAGGATTAAGAACAAAAACGCACTGAATAAATTCGTTTCGAATGCTGATTCGGGACCAGAAAAACGTGCGATTGGAGAAAGTGAATATTCATTCCAAAAATGAATTTTTTTGAAGCAAAGGAATCTAAATGTGCCTATTTCATTCAATCGATGTTTTAAAACAAAAATCACGCCAGTTGCATTAAAAAATTGAGGACAAATCCAGCCATTTCAACGCAAGCAAGAGACATGTACAATATGTATCATTTTAAAAATGGTAATACACATTAGTTGCGTTCGCCGAGGTCGCACTGTAATTCCTTATACAATATACGAGTATATTTTTTAAATGCGGAATTATTTATATTATTTCCAATGCACACTTTAGACCTTGCAAATTTTGATTTGGAGGGAATACTCCTAACTGGTAATGGGTACCTACGAGTACATATATTCGGTACATACTCTCTTGTACGATATAATCTGCTGGCCTAATAATGTATTTGAGACTGGCTAAATACTTTACTTACTTTTAATGGTATAGCTAAATTGCTAAGGACTCGATATTCTGCCTAATTAGGTCAATACCTTTTGATATGTAAATACTTTCTCTTTAAGGCAAGAAAATTTTAGGCGAAACATGAAATTTAACCATAAATCTTAGCACCGTAGCGGGAGTAGGCAGGCAATTTGTGCTCTCAGTTCTATATATCCTGCATATAACGATGATTAGGTCTTTCTTGTAAGACTAATACATCAGATTTAAGTAGGTCCGCGAAAGTTTTCCAGTCACTTTTTAAAATATTTATTGCACGCACTATTTTCTGAAATTTTTCGTTTGAAAAATCGAACGTGTGCCAAAGCATAAAGTTTTTTTTGCCATTACACTCACCTTGAAATATATATAATTTTCTTTTCCCGAGATGACTTTTTCAGCGCTTTGGAACTACAGCTATAGGATTTTCAAATATTTTTTCGGCACCTAGTTTTCCTTATTTTCCTATTGCTTGGGAGAAACTTTTCCTGTTTTCTGGGTAGTGGCTGGTCCTCGACTCGACGCCATTTGCAGGTTCGCAACGAATTTTAATTTTTTCGCCTTGCAAATTTTCCTTTATGGGTATGGCTTTTCTGTCCTTTTTTTATTTTGGAGCCGCAGCAAAACGATGAAATTTACGACAGGAGGCGAGGCACAACGAATGCACAAATTGGAGATTTGCTAATAGTCCCAGCGTTGCAGTATTTGGAAGTTTGTCAAATCAGGGCTTCTAAGTTGTGGAGAATTTCCCAAATTGCGGGGAATTTGTTATCCTCTGGGGGAAAAGGGAAACAACCAATAATTTTGAGGAATATTATGCTCGTAAAAAGCGAAAATTCTAATTATTGAGAGCCATACAATTACAACAAGTACTTAATTTTCTATTTTTTAACACTATCAACGAACATTTTCAATTCATTTTGCATGCAAAACATATATATTAAAAAAAATTTTACAATTGTGAAATTGGAGAGGCTTACAGGTGAAATTGTAGGGGTTATAATTTTGTAATTTTTACTTGTATGTCATAAAAAAATTTGCTTTCCCGACATGGAAATTTTATGTGCCGGTCTAAATTTTCTCTCGTTCTCTTTTGCCCAATCGTTCATTTTACCCACATGTAGACTGGCACTATGGAATCTATGGAATCTAATCATTTACATGTTATGCATCATTTTTATTGTTAGATTCATTAGGAGCAAGTTATTTTAACTAGCCCGTCTACAAAAAAAGCTCTTGACAAATCATGTACACTCAAATTTAGCCACATAAAATTAAAGCGCATATTTCGTTAGAAATACATAGCTCGATATATTTTTTCACAACAAAAGTATTAACAGGCAAGCCATTGTATTTGCTTCTAATCGGGAATTTTAAATGTAAATTTTTAAGAAATTTTACCGTTTGAAAGTCCCGATTAGCACTTAACTGATCATTGTAAAATCAGCCCCATGTTATGTTAAATGAGATCTTAAGTTTAAAATTGCAGTCTCTCTAAGTTTAAAAATCTGTTCGAGACTTGAATACATACTTTCAAAGCTCTTAGAACGCACAATTTTCTAATACGTTTTGAATAGACTTATTTTTTCTGAAGGAATTAAAGAAAATTTCACAAAAAATCATACAAAATATATTGAATTAAACTTTTTCGGAGAATATCCAAAATTTTGGTTTAATGCAATTGCAATCGAACTTCTGGCAATACCTACCGCTTTGACAACAGTTTGACAGCTTTCTGATATTTTCTACATGTGCTTGAAGAACTCTAATTTTCAATTTTTTGGATTTCTTAAAAATAACACAGCAGTTAAGAGATCTTTTTAGTATTCACATGAAGTCATGGCTGATGAAGAAATTGATAAGAAGAAGTCACACCGAGCGCGACAATCAGGCGTTAAAGCTGAGAAGAAAAAGTTAAAGAAGAAAGATGCTGCCAGTCAGAAAAAAGAAAACCTCAGCGCTAGGGAACGAAATCCTAAGGCATTTGCTATAAATTCGACAATACGAGCGGAAAGGAACTTCCGACGTAAGGAAGATCTGACTGCGAAAAAGCAACATATTCCTTTGATCGACCAGACGCCTGAAGAGCCGCCGCCCGTGTTGATTGCTGTTGTCGGTCCCCCCAAAGTGGGTAAATCGACTCTCATAAACAATCTTATTAGGAACTTCACACGAACAAATGTAACTGACATCAAAGGACCCATCACAATAGTTACGTCCAAAAAACGTCGCATCACACTAATCGAATGCAATAATGACATCAACTCGATGATTGATATTGCAAAGTGCGTCGACCTGGTGCTGTTACTTTGTGATGCAAGCTATGGCTTTGAAATGGAGATCTTTGAATTTTTGAATATCTGCCAGACCCATGGTATGCCAAAAATAATGGGAGTGCTAACGCACTTGGACATGATAAAAAATCCCAAACAGTTGAAAAAACGCAAGAAGGAGCTCAAACATAGATTCTGGACAGAAGTGTACGATGGTGCGAAACTTTTCTATCTTTCGGGCATAATCCATGGTGAATACTTACGCAACGAAGTGAAGAACCTGGGAAGATTTATTTCTGTCATGAAGTTTCGTCCGTTGACGTGGCGTGGAGCTCATAGCTATATTTTGGTAGATCGAGTAGAGGACATAACTAATTCCGAATTAATACGACAAAATTCCAAATGTGACCGGGACGTAGTGCTCTATGGATACGTACGAGGCGTACCCATGAAGAAGGAGTTCATGGTTCACATTGCCGGTCTTGGAGATGCCAGAGTAGAAGAATTGAGTAGCATTCCTGATCCATGCCCATTGCCGGGCACTGAGAAAAAGCGAAGTTTGCTTGAGAAAGAACGCCTGCTGTACGCGCCTATGTCTGGTGTCGGCGGCATTGTTTACGATAAGGATGCTGTATACATCGAACTGCAGGGATCTCACAGTCACAAAGAAAAGACCGCAGAAGCGATAGAACATGATGAACTAGTTGGAAAATTGATAGATAAGAAGCATACAATAGATGTTCAAATCGAGGAACAGGAATTTAGACTTTTCTCTGATGGCGGTGCCATTAAATCCAAGGACTTTCATGACAACCAGGAGAATCCGAGGGAATGTGAAGAAACGAGCAGTGATGAAGATGATGATAAGGTATGCTTAAGGGTTAATTTGTAGACATAATCATAATTGGATCATATTTTGAAGTCTGAAAATGATTCGGGTATGGATGATAATGATTTTTCCGAAGAGGAAGGCGAGGATTGGCAAGTTAGGAGTGACACCGACGACGAGGAAAAGCAAAATAATGAGCAAAGTACTTCATCTGATGATGAAGAATATCAAGATGAAAAAGACTTTGACAAAGATAACTCTGTTGCCACCAAAGATTTGTACGATGACGGTGGAAAGGTTGATGATGACGAAGACGATGGTGCTGAAGTGATAGCAAATAATTTGAGCTGGAAAGAAAATCTCGCCCAGAGAGCTCGTGAAGCGTTCCTGGAACGCCATTCAGAATCTAAAAATTTAATGCGCTTGGTGTATGGTGTTTATACGGAAAATAAAGAGGTATTTGTTTGTTTGTTCTATTTGGTCGTGCTAAATGAAATTATTCTTCTAATAACTATGTAGACCAGACACGAGAAGACATCCGAAGCGACGAATTCTGATGAAGAGTTAGGTGGTCTCTTTAAAGTGGTCGCTGACAAGCAGTCCAAGTTGCAGAAAGAAAGAGACATGCGCGACAAGGAAGAAAACTGTTTCTTTGAAGATTTGTCGGGTTCGTTTTTTTAATTCGTAATTATTAGGTTAAACAAATAGTGTTCATCTTTTAAAGGTTCTACCCGCGATTGGCTCTCTGAGAATAATAAAGAACTTCTTCGGAACGCTTTTGTGACGGGAAAATGGAAGGCTTCGGAAGATGCGAGTAATCTTCTGCGTCTTGAGGATATGAGTGATGCTGAGAGTGAAGTTTATGGAGATTTTGAAGATCTGGAAACAGGAAAAAAACATTCTGGAAAGTCCGATACTTGTAATGTTGCTGAAGAAGAAAGTGTGGCTGATAAAGACAATGACAATGACAATGTCGGATGTGATAACCGCAAACGCAAAATCACAAGAGTTGAAGAAGAGAATCTTACGAAAGCTGAAATTTTGGAAAAGAAATTAAAGCTTAAAGCCAAATTCGACTCTGAGTATGACAATAAAGGTGAGAAAGAGGATGGCGGTCGCATAACTGGTGACCATGACTTCTATGAAAGTCTTAAAGCTGATGCACAGAAGCAGTCTGAGCTTAACAAGCGCGAGTTCGCCAACCTCGATGCTGATATGCGTTTGCAAATAGAAGGCTATCGTCCGGGCCTTTATGTGCGTGTCGTCTTCAAAAATCTTCCTGCTGAATTCATTGAGTGCTTCGATCCTTCGTATCCAGTACTAGTTGGTGGTCTCAATCTGGCCGAAGAGAACATTGGTTACGTGCACTGTAAAGTTAAAAAACATCGTTGGTATAAGAAAATCCTGAAATCAGGTGATCCTTTGATTATATCTTTGGGATGGCGTCGTTTCCAAACAGTACCGATTTACCTAAAGGTTGAGGATAATTTCCGTCATCGATTTCTGAAGTACACACCGAATCACATAACGTGCGGCATGACCTTTTGGGGACCCATAACACCGCAGAACACTGGTTTTCTAGCCCTGCAAAGTGTGAAACATGACACTGAAGAAATGAAACGTATCGGTTTCAGAATTGCAGCTACTGGTTGCGTAACTGAGCTGGATAAATCTACACAAATTATGAAAAAACTGAAACTTGTTGGCTATCCTTTCAAGATCTACAAAAAGACTGCATTCGTAAAGGATATGTTCAATAGTGTATTGGAGGTGGCCAAGTTTGAGGGCGCTAAAGTCAGAACAGTGTCCGGAATACGCGGGCAAATCAAAAAGGCCCACCACACGCCGGAAGGATCGTTTCGCGCAACATTCGAGGATAAGATTCTTCTCAGTGATATTGTATTTTGTCGTACATGGTATCGGGTTGAGGTGCAGCGTTTTTATGCACCAGTTACCACTCTGCTGTTACCTCCAGATAAGAAAAGACAATGGCAGGGCATGAAAACTCTCGGCCAGCTTAAACGCGAACGTCAAATAAAAAATGAAGCACAAACGGACAGCATGTACACAGAAATCAAGAGAATACCGAAAGTGTTTAAGCCGTTAGCTATTCCCAAGGCGCTTCAAAGGGCTCTTCCCTACAAGGATAAACCGAAAAAAGGCCCACTCAATGCGAAGGGCTCGATTGATAAGGACCGTGTGGCGGTTATTCGCTCACCGCACGAGCAGAAAGTAGCGAAAATGATGCACATGATAGAAACGAACTACAAGGAGAAACGAAGTCGAGAACGCAAAGAAACCAAGCAGCGCCTCAAAGATTTCCGCAAACAGAAGCGATTAGAAGAAATGCAGAAGTTAAAACGACAAAAGCTGTTGCGGAAAAAACTTTCTCGTGCTTTAAGCAAAATGCGAGGCAAAGAGAAAACATAATGAGTACGGTAATAAGATTATAAAAGCATAAGTTAATAGTTATTATAATTGATGTTCTCCATTCTTACTTGATTCGAAATTTCGTTTTGTTTTTCACGCTTTCTTTCTTCATCAGCTAGATGAAGCTTTTCTGCTTCTCTCTTTTTCATTAAGAAGCCTATTATTATTTCATATATTATTTTTTAATAAAAGCTTAGTCAAGGTTCTTATTATTTTAAATATTATTTTTCAACAAAAGCTTAGTCAAGATTTCTTTTACTATTAAGATTTAACAAAACTTTGGAGCTCTTCGGTCCCACCGCTCGGTAGGTTACCTCGAGCTCCAACATCCAATATAGGCTGTTGATAAGTTTCGAAAATATTTTGAACTGGAGTTTACGTCTTCATCTCAATTCTTTATGGTACTTGTATAACAAAGTATGTACAGCTAAAAGATCTTACTGAGATTCTGAACTAAATGAGTTTAAATAAGTATGAATTCCTCGCTTTTTTGCTGAAACACGACTTGGTACAATAGACCAGCCTATGTTTTATCTAATGTCATAATAAGACGTAACATTTTCCACTCGATTGAGAAATGATTCCGGATAGACCGGAACTCTGCTTTAATAAATTCTATTTTTATATAAATATATGGTACAGGATTCTTCGAATGCATATTACAATTGACATTTATTTATCTATGCTTTGGTTATTATCAATTGCTTTAAGAGCGGCTAATAATTTGTGTTTACGATTGTTGGGAATGTTGCGGTTTTTATTGATGTTGTCGATGCGCTTTGAGGGCTTGTCAGTGGGGGTCGCTGCTTGCCTACAGAAGGTATCTAGGAAGGCTTCACGTTCTTTAAAATCAGCGGTAATTTGTTTGCGAATTTTTGAAATGTCTTTTTTCATGCGGGCCGAATCGTTGGGTGTTGAAGAAATCTAAAGTGAAATACAATATTAACCGGTTTTAAAAATTAAAACTATGCACACATACATTAGTTCGATTCGTAGAGAGATCGGCGTCGACATCAGTATTGCCTTCGTCGTTATTATTATCCAGTTCTTCCACATCGTCCACATTATCGTTATCCACGTCGTCGTCGTCGTCGTCGTCATCATCGCCATGAACCATGACCTCTGCTTTCATGGTTTTATCCTCCTCTTCAGCATTGTTTCCATGCGTAGAGACATCAATGTACTGTTTATCTGTTGGCGTGGGCTCTGCTGTCGCCGTCAATTTGCTTTGATGTCTGTAATTCATCTCACTGAGAGCACTTGCATCACCATCGCCCCGATCTATACGGCGCTGAGGACGTTTTAATGCTGGAGGTGCGGACATTTTCGGGGTGTCGGCCATAACCAATGTGGGGCCCACTTTTTTTATATTTATACCGCGATTAGAGCGGAATTCGAGCTTGGAATCGTCTTTTATCAAGCGACTGTTTAATAGATAAGCATCAGGTTCATCCAATACGTTATTTGCACTAAAATCAGACTCATCCAACGGAGGCTCCAGGCTTTTTTCGCGTTTTATTTCCGGCCCTTTGCGTCGTATCACATCGTTCGGTAATTTATCCGAAAACTGGAAAAATATATTAATATTTATAAAGCGAAATTTACAGTGGTACTCCACTCAAAGGAGTTTTTAAAACTTACGCTAATTTCATCCAATTTTCTATAGCTCGATAGTTCTAACCTGGTCTTCTCCAACTTGACTATTAAGTCCTTATACTTTTTCTGTTCGTTTTCTATTTGCTTCTTCAGACTCTTGCCTTCTATGAGAAATTTCCGTGAGATTAACTTAATTTCTTTATCCTTTTCCTGTAGACGAGTTTCAAGTCTATGCAGCTTGTCTGTAAGACGTTGACGTTCTTCGAGGGATCTGTTTAACGTTAAGGTTATTCTGATTAAATTGCGTCATCTCATTTAGATTGCGTTTATACTTGTCTTTGTTGAGTTGATGATAGTACTTGTTTTGATCGGTCACGGAGAGGATCACGGAATCCTTCTGTTTTAACTTCTGTTCCAATTCTTTGTTGATGGCTTGAAGATTTCGGTATTTAGCTTGCCAGACTCGTATCTCTTCAGCGTGTGAATGCAATAGTTGAGGAAGCTCAGCATTTGTAGATTCATACTTGGCCAAAGCGGAATCTTGACGCTTATGAAGGGTCCGTAAAATGCGATTCTCTTGTGCCAAATCCTAAAATTATAAAAAGACCGGTTGGTTGGAACGGTTAAAATAGTAACGCTTGCAACTTACTGAAATTGTTTGTTGTGCATCGGCCAATTGATTTTGATAGGTTTTCACACGTAATCGACGTGCTGACAGTACTCTTTGCCGTATGTCCGATGTGGCCGGTATTAGCGAAGCCTGTCTTTGACCAGCGACCATTGTTGCAGCCTTGCGATATAGTACTGTGGCCGATCCTCTCGAACTGGCTGTATTGTTTGAGTAAAGACTTTCGCAGCTCTTGGCGGGTGTAGATCTATTATAGGAGGTAGATGATGATGATGATGATGATGACAGGATTTCTATTACTTTATTTTTCGAAGTGTGATTTAAGCGGAAGATGGTTCACTTACGCCGCCATCCTTACGGAACCTTCCTCTGGAATGAGACTTAAAGCGGACTTCACTTTGCGGGGTGAAGTCATTTGCTTGGATTTCTGTTAAAGAATCAATTCTGTTTGCACTTCACGGTCTATAAACAATTATAAAATATATATTGCGTGTAATATTATGGTTAATTATAATCCTGTAAATTGATAAAATTTATATATGTTTTATTATGAGTGTGTGTTTTGTTTGTTTCAGATTGTTTGAAAATTGAAATTTGTTGTTTTATGAGGTTACCCTGGTTACCAAGTCATACATTTGTCTACCAAAAGGTAAGAGCAATAGAGGGTCTGGATTTTTGGGGCAAGGTCCCTACGCATTTACAATGTAGTCCGTTAAATTAAAATTTGTATCTTCGATCTGGAAGATTATATGCAAGGCAGATAGATGAATACATATATCAATTCGATTAACTCAAGAACTCCTAACGTTTTAGATTTTAGAAAAAAAAGGTACGAGTATAAATACTAATAAAAGTTTGTCTAGATTTATTTTCCATTGTATATTTTTTGTTTTTCTCGCCATATTTTTTAACGGATTAAATCGATTTTGCGAATAGTTACCCAAATCACCCAAATATTCACATATATTGAAAATAAGTTGAATTTATGTACAATATTTTTATATTTAATGGAACTTTAATGATATCTTTGTAATGGATACTTGTTTAACAAGCGTAGGTTTTATTATTTTTTAATATAACTTTTTTAAAATATTGTATTTTGTGCAACAAATTACAACATCTGTCGTCAAGTTTGATTTCAAAACCGTTTTGGCAGAGCGTTTTTTTTTTCGTTCTTATTATTTAATCCTATGGCATAACGAAACAATTATCATAAACGTATATTAAACATATAATCATAAATAATATTATAAACACATAATTATACAAATTATTTAAATAATATTTAAATAAAAAAAAAAAAATTTTAAAGAAAATTTCTGTTGGAAAATTTAAGTTGAATTTTGAATAATTTTAAAACGTTTTACTGCAACACTGATTTTTATTAAATTCCATATATTTTTAGTTTTTCCATTTTGACAATTCTCTTTGCTGCGCAACGTTCACAACAAATTCATGTAATATAATTCTAAACAAAATAAAATAAAGCCAGAAAACGGCATGGATGACAGATTCAAATGAATTCGCTCTAAAAAAGCGACAGCCCCAACGCCCCAAAAGCTCCACAAACAATCAAACAAACACACAACAGCTGTTCGCGTCGACGGTGACAGTGTTGTCAGTGGGGAGAGGCAGCCACTTTATCAATCTGGTAAAATATTTACGGAGTAGACTCATTTGCGCTGAGTATTCGAACAGGTACGGTTGGTCGGTCGGTTGGTGAATAAAATGTTTACGTATCGTTGCGTTGTTTATCGTTCCGCTTCTCATAGAATCTTAGCAGATAAACTAATTTGAAATTTTTTCTCAACTTCGGGCAGTGAGCGACGAGAAACCAGGACGAGAAAAAATTATTACAGAAGCAGCTAACAAGAAAGTAAAACAACGAACTTACATACTTAAAAGGTGTGTTGGTTAGTTGGTTGTTGCTGTTGCGGCTGCTACTTTGTCAGCTCAGACACTGTACGAAACTTTGCTGTAAAACGAACACATAAAAAGTTTTTACTGTTAATAAAAAAGTTTTTGTTTTTTCGGTTTTTTTTTTTTTAAATTTGCAGTAACAATTTCGTATACTATTTCGTGGGATGTTCTCATACGGCGGTGATTTAATCGAGAAACGGAAACGAAGCGATGATTGTGATTGAACTAAAGTGCAAAAAATCGATTAGTGCAACAACAAAGCTATACATACTATAGCATATGCAGCTACATACATTCATTAGTTATATTTACGTAAATATATGTACATACAACGTACATATAATTAAGTACTAAGTGTGAATTGAAATCATTGGAAGCTTCCTGAATGCGGCTTGAAAATACTATACTGCAAACGCGTCTTGTACGAATCAATAGGTTTTTCTTTTTTAGAAGAGTTCATAAAAGTGCATCGGAATTGTTGTGAATTTGCTTTTGACAACAGAACGAACGTGATAACTTTGCGTATATTGCTGGCACACTGCTGGCATTAACTAGAGTTACATTCATCCAACCATAACTACAGAAAATATACAAAAATACAATATAATATCGCTGTTTATATTGTACGTTGAATCTGGCTATAATCTATCAGGCTGAACTTATGCGCACTTATATACATATGTATGTACATGCGTATATAGTAAAGTAATATAAATTAGCACATACCATTGATATAGATACATCTATACTTTATAGTTCTATATAGAAGCAAATACATTACAAAAGAAACTCTTGAAGGCAATAAAAACAACAAAACGAAATTGAATATACCAAACTATCTGAAACCTGTTGGCGTCGAGAGCGGTGGCTGGTGTTGGTGGCGTAATTCTTTATAAGGCAGCGAGTGGCATTGGCTCAAAACAGGCTTGAATACGTCTAAAATATTCTGCTTTTATTATAAAAAAAAAAACAAAACAAACTGACAACAAAGGCAACAATCCATGCGGTAATTTTTCCATAGAAATGTCCACAATCACGCCTACGCCTTTGTGTATGTGTGTGTGTGTGTAGATAAATTTTCCTAAGTATGCACTCGTATGTATATTTTTCCAGTTATAAAATTGCGATCGGCACAGAAGTGAAAACTGGTTACTGGATACAATGACGCGCCTCACAGAAGAGATGGTTATAGCCAGGTCTAAACAATCAGACCTAGGCTCTATAAAGAAGCTGAATTGTTGGTGAGTGATGAAAATTGTAGGAATGTTAATACATATACATATGTATGTGTGTTTGTGTATAATTTGTGTGCTGGGAACGGGAATTGAAATAGATACTTGGTATAGCTACGAGTGCTATAAGATGTAGTTAAACACATATGTACATATATCTGTACATGCATTAAATAAAGTCAAATGATATTGTCTAAATCTTTCTAAATCTAAATCTTGTCTAAATTTTTTTAAAGATTCGTTCTAAATCTTTTTATTCCAAATCTTTGTAAATCTTTCCACAGTATCCTTAGGCTGTAATTTTAGTACATAAAGATTAGCACAAAGTTTGTTATTCTTAGATTTTAACTTGAAATCAAGATCTTTTCTAAGTATTACTCTTTAGGATCTTTTATTAGAGTTTGTTTCGCCTTTGCCCTGATCTCAAAAGGAGTATGGTCGTAATCCAAACTATGGTTCATAATATTTCGCTTTACTAAGGTGTACAATTAATTATACCATAAGAATGGGAAAAAATACTAGAAATTACCATCTGTTTAACGTTAACCCTTACGTCAACAGACGTTTCAAAACTCATTGTTTTTCGCTTCTAAAAAATAACGCTTCATGTAGAGCAAGCTTTATCTTTTGTTTATCTGTTTATCTTTTGTAGTACATATGTACTAGAGGGCTGCATGAGACGTCTCATATGATTAGAAACTGACATAGCAACATACATATTTACGTTGATGCAGTGCTTCCACTTCCACTTGATTTCGAATGAAGCCGTGACTATCGGAAGCATATGTGGCAGTGCTTTCAGCAACGCTTATAAAAATGTCACCGCTCGATTTTAAAGCAATGAAAGCATTTCAGACAACTCCTGAAATTTTCAAGACCTCTTGAACAAGATTTCTGGACGTCTCATGTGTTTATCTTTCGAAGCAGTTAATCTTTTAGAAGAGTATGTTACATCTTTCCGGGATTATCTGTTGACGTATCTATTTCTATTTCTATTGTTTTTTCAAATTATCACAGCTCGATATACGTACGTATTTGATCTAATGTAGAAGTGTCAGTTTGTGGATTGTGTGTGGATCATTATTTCAGATTAATTCTGAAATATGTACCTAAGCATGTTATTTAAGTTGTTAGTTTTTAAATTTACTTTTTTTATTAAAATTACAATATTTAAAAAGGAAAATTAAAATTGTTAAAAGTACAATATTTTAAATCAATTTTAAATTTAAACAATTAAAGTTAAAGTTGCGAAACAAGTTCGATATCTAAAGACCTCCTGATTTTTCTTTCTCAAATGACCTCACAATGACAGTTGAAAGTTGAGAGTTAAAAATAACGCTAAACTTAAAATGATACCTCTTGTTGAAAGATCCTATACAACATATCGTATAATAAAGTGTTTTCATAGAATATTTTAAATCTACTCGTATATAATTGAACCGACAAAATCAATTCCTTTGAATTAATTCCTCCTTTAATTAATTTTTCCTTTGTATTGTAAGAAAAGAGAGAAATATGTAATATCAGTTAGAATTTATGTTTCACTTCCAGTCATCAAATCGATTAACGGTTTATCCCAAGCAATGAAATCAATTTCTCTAATGGCTCCATATCTTACACGTGACTTCTTTCGCTCCAAACTTTTTCATTTTGTCTGCCAAAGCCAAGATTTCGTCATCATTTTATGTTGTTAATTTTTCTTTATGTGCGCATGAGCGTTACTAGAGCGCGTATAGCATTCGTAGCGCCTGGAGAGATAGTTATCTACATACTTCCTCGTTTTTCTACTTAACCAAACTTTTTCTAGCACAAACTAAGTTGTGTTCATTAATTTCATTTGTTGCCCAAAGTTTAAGCTTGTGATCCGATGCCGGGCCTCTGCTTTTCTACTTCTTCTTCTTTTTTTTTTCAACTTCAAACTAAAAATTTGAATTCTAGCTGCTTTTGATTTTAATTAGTTTAAATTTAAGATGCATAAAAATACATTACGTTGAGATTTTAGAGCATTTTTCATGTAATTCCAGGCGATTATTCAAATGTTGTTATTTTTATTGTGTAAGAGTACATACTGTAATTGTTTGTTATTGTTGTTGTTTCTTGTTGTGACATATTTTAGTTTTGTTTTAATCCATTTCCAAAGCTTCATTGAGCTGAGCGAAAAACCTTTTCACTTTCATTTTCTTATGTTCTACATTAACAGGGCCGCTGCATGGCTTAATCGCGGTTATAGGCCAACAATTGTTTGTTTTCTTTGCACCAATTTTGCTACAGAACATTTTGAGCTAAATAAAGATTTTTTTAAATTATTTATACTCTCTAAAACTATGGCTAAAATCCTAAATAACCATAACATTTTTAAAGTTAATAGCATTTTTTCTATCTGTTCATTCCAGGGGAAGTGATCTCAGTGATGTTTCGATAATCAAACGAATGCGTGGTGTTGAGGTTCTAGCTTTAAGGTAAGTGGAGTAATTACGAGAGGGCTTGGATAAGTAGCCGCATTTGTGACGTTAAATAAACATAGGCAACCCAGCTTGTTTAATCCAGCATTCAATATGTGATGACATTGTTTGTAGATGACACTAAAAAATGAAGTAAAAAAAATAGCCAAACTAGGGTACTTAGGAAAGATAAGTATAAAGAAGGGAAGGGAAATAAAGATTTTTATATTACTTCTGTAAACGTGGAAAATATATTTTCACTTAAACAGATTATAATAAATTAGATACATCTTTTTTTTTCTCATTAACGGCGTTAATCAAACAATGCCAAAAACCTAATTGATTCATACATACATTAGTAAACTTCAGCTATTTAATAATGTATATTTTAGTGGGTGTTATTATATGTATTTTGAATTAATTAGAAAAATATTGAAAACTAAATTAGTTTAGATTGTACAGATATATTTTTGTACTGCGGTATTTAAATTGTTTTTAGAGGCAGATCTAAATTTATTGTATTTTACCTGATACGGCGCGAAAGTAATTTGTAAGCGTACGCAGTCATTAAGTTCCACTTAACAGCACACTACACGATTTCTGCTGTAGTGCTGATGTCATTAGTTATTGCATGATATATTGTACGTATGTGTGTGTGTATGTACGTCTTATAAAGCGATTCAAGGAAAACACGTGTGCGTGGGAGTAGGCCCAAAAATGGCTATGAGTCCGGCACTGAGTCCAGCTCTAAGTGTTTTTTGGTGTCAGTGTCGAACAATATCGAACGATCTCTTTACTTGGCAATTCTCTCTCCAGTTGCATGTGGTTGTTGTATGTAAATACGCATATATGTATGTATTTACGGATATGTTTGCAAATATGGTATATGTGTATATAAAATAGATTGTGCCTACACAAAATCGAGACAAAATTTTAAAAATAGCAAATTTGTAATGTTGACAGTTTCGTTAAACTGAACTGTTTTGTTCTGTCCGGAATAAAATCTATTTTGCTGAGAAGTTTTCAAATTAATGTTTTTCTGTAGTAAGAATACAAAAAGTTCCAGTAAAAATCTTATTTGTTCAATTGAAAATAGTTGACCGTATAAAGCTATGACGATAAAAGGAATACATATTATCAGATTAAAAAAAAACAGCCTGAAACGACAGCCTAAATAAAAACGACAATAAATCAATGCGATTGCCAAGGTCAGCCAGGCCAGTATTCCAATTGCCAACATTATTGTTGTGCTTCTTTTTGTACATACATATGTATGTATTTCGTTATGCACAATGGAGTGAAAGAGAAACGAGAAACTTCGGCGCTAAGAATATATGTATTCTTAGTATGTATGACATTTATTGCATACAATGCAATGCAATAAATGTAATAGTATGTATTTATGTACACTAATTTAGATGAAATTGATCGATATAAATTTAATTTGTTTTAATTTAATCTTTTCAAGCTATGTGCATTATACTTTATTTATATAAGCTTTAAAATACATACATATATTCTAACCGAGTTGAATGAACTTTAGGAATAAAATTTCAACAAGAAGTGTTACTTCCACAGTTTTTACTCCTTGAAAAATTTCTTACTTACAGTTCCGTGCTTTGACTGTTAACAACATTAACATACACTGAGAGAGACCGAGAGAGAGAGAGAGAAAGGGTTACAGCAATGAGTTAATGAATTCAATTGTCAATAAATTCACAGTGTTGCATTAACAGTTTTTAAAACAGTAACAGTTTTTTCTTTCAATATTATTAAAAAAAAACCGTTTTCGAACAAAGGTTTTAATAATAACTTATTATATAAGTTATTATAAGTTTTTGCTTTCAATATTATTGAAAAAAAAACAGTATATTTCAAAACAATAACTTTAAATTTAAAGTACATTTATGTATGTACATAATATACAGAAATCAATATGAAGTTAACATTAGTTATTCTATTGTGTATTACTATGTATAATGCAATAAATGTCATAGTAATTTTCTTCACGCTATACCAGATAAAGAAATCAATTTCATATGCGCCATTCAATATCAAGTCGTGTCATATGAAAATTGGCAGTTGTTGCATTGTACATATTGTATTTACTCAGCGATGGATTGAAGTTTTTTTTGAAAGTTATGCCATAAGTATCAAATCACGATGATATGAAATGTATATTAAGATTATAAAGGTATTGTCAAGGTTACAATGTGTTATATGTCAAGGTATCAGTTATTTTCTCTGTTTATCTACGATCTCAATATTATATATTGAGTAAATGCCTGATTGTTTATATACGTAGCAGATGATCATTTCTGTTAAATTTCTGTAAAGAAAAATTTTGAAAACAATAATTGATTACTTAAGGAAGTAATGCGAAAGGAAGTACACCGGTAATAAGCAATTTATTTGAACATTCATTTTGACCACTAAAACTTTTAACTACTGCTAAAAAATATTTTCTTTAACCACAAAATGACAAAGTGAAGGTAAAAAAAACAACAATTTCTTCTCATTTTCATTTATTTAATTTTATTCAAATTCAAATATGAATTCAACTGATGCTAAAACTTTTGAGCAAATATACTATAGTTTAATTTCTGGTTTAGAAAATCAGTTAAATTTTGTCGACTTGTGCTATCTATTATATTCTTATGCATTTTTTTCTAAAGAAAGATAATGATAGTGAAAGTGCTAGGTTTTTATTATTTCAGTTTCATTTATTTTATTAAATTTATGACAAGTATCATTAGTCTTCTATATAAACATTTATGTATGTGTATATATGTATTTAATCAGTTTTGCATTTTATCAGTTTTCGTTTTAAGAAAAACAAAGGCATCTTTGCAAAGAAAAGTACTGCAAAGAAAAGCAATTATTTTTCCATGATTCACAGTTTCTGAATAAATAAATAAAATACGACTGACTATGTATGAATCAGAGTGAGCGATGTGATAAAAACTTATACGCATCTTATTCAATAAGGCCCAACCAAAAAAGCAGTAACAAAACCGGGTAAAAAAGTGTTAATTAAAGAATGTTTACTAATTACTGTCTTAAAATAAGTTTAATGCGGCCTAATGGAAAGAGTGTGAGGATTCACTCTTATGCCTTTTGGTGTACAGTATAATTAATTAATATTAGAAAATG
The DNA here is from genome assembly GCA_949752815.1 of Conops quadrifasciatus. Lineage (NCBI taxonomy): Eukaryota > Metazoa > Arthropoda > Insecta > Diptera > Conopidae > Conops > Conops quadrifasciatus. The sequence goes on from OX457079.1 coordinate 20,680,904, forward strand.
TCAAAACTTTCGCAACTTTTCTGTGTTCATTTGCGTTTCAAAATTCATTTGCAAGCGTCTCATGTTGCCGAGTATGTCAAAATACACTTGACGATCTTGACGATGTTCGTGAAATGTTCTTAACGTTCCGTCCGGTCTTTGTTGGCTGGGTTTGGTTTATATTTGAAAGTGTTATTGAACCCGTTTTTGAAGATATGAGAAATTTTTTATTGTATTTTTAATGATTTGTTTACTTTTGTTTTTAGTCATATCTGAGAATTATACTATACATATACAAATACATATATTATATATAGTTATCTAATCACTATACAACTTTTTTTTCCTTTTTTTCATTATTTTAGCGTGAATAAAATCAGCACCCTGCAACATTTCGAAGACTGCACAAAATTACAGGAATTATATTTGCGAAAGAATAATATTCAAGATATTAATGAAATTGCATATTTACAAAATCTTCCAGCCCTTAAGTATTTATGGCTCGAGGAGAATCCTTGCTGTGATAGGGCCGGGCCCAAGTGAGTTACAGCGACGTTATTTCCATTATTTAATTCGTTCCATCAAGTTCGTTTCTTTATGTTTTCAAGTTATCGTTCAATTGTATTGCACGCATTGCCGAATCTTAAGAAATTAGACAATGTCGAGGTGACGCAAGAGGAAATTGATGATGCTCAGCGTTTAGCCGAAGGTAGAACGCGATCAACTCTTAGAGAGGCCGAGGAAATATTGGACGATGGCGAGCACCAATCAACATCACAATCACATCAATCACCATCACGATCTCATCATGGGCAGCAACATCAACAGCAACAACAGCAGCAACAGCAGCAGCAACATAGATCACATCATAATCATCATCATCATCATCATCACCAGCAGCAACAGCAACAGCTAACGACGCGAAGAAGTTCCAGCCCTTTCAAGGAAGTGAGTAATGTACAAAGATCTTTAGTTTGTTAGAATCAAAATGAGTCGTTATGGAAACACTTTCTAACAAAAAAACATATAGAAATTCATATTTTAAAATATATCATTAACAAACACTAGATTTAGAAATAGTTACCAATTTAAAGTTATAATCTAATAATAATAATTGGAAAAAATTAAATTAAATTACTATATTAAAAATCTTTTCTAAATTTAGTGTTTGAAAATCTGTGTAGAGCGCTCCTGATGCTTGAAGCTATTAATATAGTTTTTGCCGTAGTAGCTTAACAATTACTAAAAAAAAATACTAATTTTCTTAATAACAGATTTTACTAATACTATTCATCAAAATGTGGAGTATGAAATAAGGACTAAAATAGAAAATTGTTAGATTATACAGTATCAGACACAAAACTAATATGTACTCGTATATATGCCTTTTTGAATGCAAAAACATAACCTCAAAAGTAGCAAAAATGATATCGAAAATTTGAAGAGATAGAGAAGTTTTGAGTTCGGATTTACCATTTGCGATGGTCCACACATACCTACTCGTATAGTTTAGTTATATGCCTTTTTGAATGCAACAACATAACCTCAAAAGTAGCCAAAAAGATATCGAAAATTTAAAGAGTTAGAAAAGTTGTGAGTTCGGATTTATCATTTGTGATGGTACATACATACTCGTATAGTTTAGTTTCTGGTTTAGAAGTATAGTCGAATTCGGTTGGCCTGTGTTATCTTTCCCCTTCATTTGCCTAAATCGAAAACAATGTCTCGTAACTAACGTTTTCATTCATTACTAATGGATTAACATTTATTTCCTTTAATATTTTCGCGCAACCTAAACTAAAACTCCGCGTCAGGCTTCGCATCAAACAAGTACGGAAAGTAATGAGGATAAAGCAAGTCCCACAGTAAATCAAGCATCAAAACCATCATCACCTACGAAGGTATGGTTCCTTTTTAGATATTACAAACATTTTTTGTTTACCAAGATTGAAAATGGTTTCTTAAAACTTTTATTAACATTGTAATCTCCTATAATTAGTTACTAATGTTTTTTATGCTTTTACTGATTTCTTTGTTGGTTAATTTATTTTAAATTTCGTAATGTAATGTGATGTAATGTTATCTTATGTTATGATAACATTATGGATTTTAAGGGCTAGATTTGTTTGTTTTGATTTTATTTCTATTAGCAAACGTTTTTATTTATTAATTTTTTTGTGTAGACACGGTAAGCATAATACTTTCAATAGCATTTTTAAAATGACTTCTTCTAATAACAGGAACCTGTACCTTCACCGCCATCACCAAAATACACTACAGATCCCAAAGAAAATCGTTATTCCTCTAATCAAATTGATGTAAGCATTTACAATTAACTATGTATGTACTTACAATATAATGTTAACAATCCTATCCATTCGATAGAATCCAGCTGTTAACCTCTTAACCTTTTGAACAACATCCTTTTGAAACCTACTGAAATCATATTAATATTGGTACATTGTGTTGTCTTTAGTTTAATTTTATCTTTAAATATCAAAGAAAACGATCAATATGATAGAAGAATACTTGACATTAATAATAATGTCAATAGCTAATACATAATAATACATAATAGCTTATACATAACAATACGAGTAACTAAATTGTACAATATTACAAAAAATATTGTCTAATGAATGACAAATTAATCTGTGTTCAGTTTCATACTTGTAGTCTTGAAGAAAACATAAAAGAATCACGCATGACATTTAATCATCCTGCATAACGTCAGCACTTGCCCGTACAAATCACTAAAGACAATTTTATACAAATGGTTTTTTTTTATGACAGGAAGACTTTAAGAAAGTAAAGACTTTGAGAAAGAATTTAAAATAGTAGGACCGATTAGTGAATTGTCGCCGATGATTAAAAGACAGGATAAAAAACTAGGAGCTAGCAAAATTAGACTGAAAAGAATGCCTAAATCATATTCTTTCAAAAGCCACATAAATAAGTCTGTGTCAATGATTTATAAATGATTTGTTATAAACGAATTTTTGGACTATGAGATGTTTTCTTTAATACAAGTAGTAATATCGCTTGCAATGACGACTATTGTGACGAAATTTTATTTTATTGATTGCAACTTGTTGACCTGGGCCAATTTTTTTCTATAAATTAATTGCTCCTGCTAGTTTAACGTGATAAATTCCTTTTTTTTAAGCGTTTCTATTTTATAGTTATTGTTTTATGATTATATTTTTAGTAATATAAACTAACTAAGAGATTATTTATAAAGTTTCTGTCCGTCTGTTCCTGGTGCGAGCAGTTTAAATACAGCGGTTATTGACCTCATTCCCAGATACGCGTTTCATTTGATGCATAAGTCTGAGACATTGAGAAGACATTCACTACCTGCCTTTCCACGGTTTTCTTTTCTTCTTCTTTTGCGTTTGTTTCATTTGTTTCTTGGAGATAGAGACAAGCAGTTCTCTACAATTTTATTTGTTATTATTATTGCTCTTCTTTTTCGTTTCGAACTTATTCTGTAAAAACAAAACCAGAAATTAGTTTCAATTAGACTTCAGTTTTGCGGTTGGAGATTGAAGTAATGATGAACTTTCTTTAAAGTTCACAAAAAACTTCACTATGACCTGAAGGCACGGATGAACTGTGTGAACAGACGGACCGACGGACGGACAGAGAAGAATTCTTATTTTAGTTACTTACGTTAAAATTAGTCTCTCATTGTCATTTATTGTCTTTTCTCATGCAATTTTAGTACATGGTGTGAGTTGTTTCTTGCTCTTTTCTGCTTGTTTTCGTTTGCTGTTGAGAAGAACATTAAATTAGTACAGTGAAAAGTGACTACAAAGTCGAACCCAAATCATTTAAGTCACAGCCCGTGTTTATTTTGAGTCTGATGGCCATATTTTGTATTATTGAACGATGTGATTCTCGCCGAATATGCCGAATATGCACAAACTTGCTCGCCATAAACCAATGGAAACAAGCGAAAAAACATGATGTAAATGTTTTCTACCAAAAACAACAAGCATGAAAGCAAAGTAAAAGCATAGAGTAATTGCAAGATTTTCAATAAACGAACGAAGTGATTATTATAACTTTTGCTATGTTATTTTCGGTTTTGGTATTTTCTGAACGTTACTGAACGATAGTTCTATAGCTATCGTTTGAAATTACTTTTTTCGATCGTTTGTAATCACTTCGTCTATTAAAAAATGTCATGCAAAAAATCCACCAAAAAGTGACAGTGAAGTTTAATATTAACAGCCTTATTTCGTATAAACGAATCGTAGAGTTATATTCGTGTTAGAAAATTAACGAAACAAAACGTACGCGCTAATATTACGTTTCGTTTATACGCAATTAAGGTGTAAAATAATGTTTTATTTAATAAAAAGAGAAATTTAAAAAATACAAAATAATTGTACCAATATTTTTAATTTGTTTAACTACGTAGAATGAGAATAATATTTAGAAATTTGACCCTTAAATTTGACCCTTGCGCCCTGATTTCCTTTGAACCAAATCACTTTCCATGGCGTGCCCTCTTTTTAAACTCTCACCGCTTTTGCCTTTTTAGTTTTTCTTTTACTCCTACTCCTGCTCCTACACCTCCACTCATATGTATGTATGTAGGTATGTATGAACGTACTAATTAACATGCTTCGCCACACTAACAGCGTTCATCAGGTTCAGATCAAGAGTCCAGTCCACAATCTGGTTACCGTGAGCGGGCGCCCATTCCGCCCAGTATTTCAACGCATTCCATGAAGGTGTGTATGAACGAAAATGCAAAGAAAAAGAAGCTTTAACAATTTACTAGCTTGTTGGTAGAGCTGTGTCCTATCATTTTATAGCATAGCTTATAATGTACATATATATATATTGTATTTGCTTTGATTCCATTTTTCTGCTTTTTTGCTGCTTTGTTGCGTTTGGGTTGCGTTTGTGGTTCAACTTGTTATAAAACAACAACGGACAAAATTAAAAACAGGAATACTATCAGTCGGACCGTCCAGCATACCCTTCAGGCCATTACCGGCATAGTCAAACCGATCTGACCGAATGGGAGGAGCACCAACAGCACAATCCATACGCCAGTAATACGACTTTGTATCATGGTGCACGACGAAGCGCTGGTGCCGAGCGTGAGATGCCTGAGCGTTATGTATACCGAAATGGTTACGCTCGTGAGAATGGCGGCGAATGGGAGGAATCGGAACGATCGAAACCAAGGTAAGAAGGCGGACGGGGCACGTTGGTTTTCTTCCATTTTTAGGAAGCTAAATATTAAAAGTTATTAAACGTTGTGTCTCTATTGTCCGCTCTTAGGCGACTTGAAGGACGCTTTAGTGATTCCACAGGTAATGTTCTCAATCATTACTCAGGTCATCATCGCCGACCCATCAATCGAGTAAGTCAAAGGGGGAGGAAATGTTTTTGTGGTTAATACAGGAGATTTTCTTCATTTTTCCAGAGTTCGAACCTACTTTCGGCCACGCTGTGTCTTGTTAAAGAATTGGACTACCCCAGTCTCGAAGTGGTGGAGCATGCAGTACGCTGTCGCATCGACGAGCTGTCGGCGGATTAAAATTAGTCACCAAATTGACAATTTAATGAATAGTTTAAAGTAAGGACTTCACTGACGAAAGAAGTTCGCGAAGGAAGCTTGTCGCTGATGTTTCTTTTTAAATAACTAAAGGCAGAAAACTAACAAAGAAAAGAAACGGAATTTATTTTTTTTTATACACTTACTAAATCAATTAATTTTATTAATATTTTTAAAAAAGCTAATATTTTAACTTTTAATATGAGACAAAGAGCGAATAAATTACTATATAACAATGTAAATGCGTCATGAAATTATTAAAGAAAAACACCACCACACCACGTCTAATGAGTATAATTGAAATATATAGTAAATATATGTTTGTAAGGGGTGCGTGCGGTGGGGATGATAATTATGTGCGCTTAATGCTAAAGCCAACTTGCCAATTGTTTTTACTATATCGTCGTATTCATTTTGCACTTGTAAACGATAATGCAGACTAATTTTTTATACACGTATAATTTACAAGTTATTGTAAAAAAAAGACATAGGTATAATATGATTTTACTATGTTGTAACCGCAACTATTTGCATTCAACCCATAAGACAGATAATTAAACTAACTGCTAATAACTATTTTATTATTAAATAAGTGTTGATACTATTAACAATTGCAATATGTTTTTGTTGTGATTTCTAAAGGTTTAGTTATACTCTGTGTATTGTTATTTCGCATAATTATGGATAATAAGATTTACCTAAACTCTTAATCGCAATCTTTACTACTATTTTTAACTAGTTTTTAATTGTTTTTCATTAAAAATGTACTTACTTTAAGTAATTCCTCTGACTAAATACATAGCAATCAATTTTGGCAAACAATTTTGCAGCAAGATGATTTTCAAGCAAATTACGCAACTTTTTAGTGCGTATTTTCGGATTCTTTCTCTTTTTTATTTTACCAAAAAATGCTAATATTAATGCATAATGTTATTTTTATAACCAGCTGCACAAATTTGTTTTATTTTTTATTGTATTGTATATCATAGCAAAAGCCACACACGTCCAAATATTTTTGTTGGTTTTGTATGTAAAAAACAAAAAAAAAAAAAATAAAAGTAAAAATAGCTAAACTATTTTGTTTACAAATAATTTAGACATTAATAAAATTTTTAACTCAACTACTTTTTCAATGTTTCATTTAAGATATTTTGAAATTGAACGAAATCGCAAATTGCAAAATTGTTAGAATACATTCGTTACTTGAATTTTCTTTTAATAAACCTCATTAGTAGACCTCAATAGCATTAGCTAAAATTTTGTATTTTAAAATGTGTTATTTCTAATTTTCACGAATAGATTTACATACGTATTCTGAGATTCACGAACTATTGAATCGTCTCGAAATTGCATTGCAAACAACAACAAAGAGACGATTTTTGTTATTGTTTGCAATGCAATTTCGAGACGATTCAGTAGTTCGTGAATCTCAGAATACGTATGTTATTTTGAAAGCAGTAATTTTTTTTATTCAACGTAATGGCGTCTTCTAACTATTTCTTTTTTGTGCGAAAAAATTGGTGAATTCATTCTCTTTGTAATCGTTGACTGAGTTGCAGTTGGCTGAAGTCTTAGCTAAACCACATTCGCGGGACCACATTCGTTGCCTTGTTAACGAAGCCAACGAATATAAGAGAATACTCGTTGATTTCAGTGTATTCGTTGCTCTCTCACAATCGGCACAACTAGTATATGCAACAAACATTAGGTTTTTGTCTTGACTTACAGTTAGTTGAAAAATTTTCTTTATCCGGTTTTAATTTGAACGGATAAAATACTTACCCAACAAACATACAACTTGGTCAAGAACAAAAGTTTGGCCCCTAAGGCAGAGCTCTTCCGCAACCTTTCACCGGACACGGCACAGTAATCGGGAATAGCATCACGGCACACTGCTGTGACATGGCACAGCCGTTTCGGAGATCAACCCTAAGGAATGGATTAGGTACAGTGTGATGCCGAAAAACGGAAACGGACTGTCGATTCGTGATTCCTGAGTAGCCAGAAATTGTCCGAGAACTATCAGCAGACTTTCACTCTCATTCTATTGTTGCTTCGTGTTGTTGTTGTTGTTGTTGCTTAATATTTTTCCTTTCATTAAAAACAATAAAAGGTTGATGTTTTTTTTTTTTTTATTATTTAAATTTAATATGCCATATTATTTTATATTGTTTACAATTTGTCAGTGGTTTTCTCGATTTGGTTTTTTTTTATCATGTTATTTAAATAATAAGTTTATATAGTTTATATTTATTTAATATAACCAATAAAATAATTTTCTTTGAAATTGAATCTTATGAATCTTATTAGTAATGTAGAACATGGATAAAATTGAGAACCTTTCCACTCAAATATCTACATATATTTTTGGAAACATTTTATGGATGATGATGATGTCGCTGATATTACGGTTAATTCATATTAATTCAGTTTTTTCGTGGGTTTAACACTGAAAAAAATAATCAAAATAACTAGAAGAGATTACAAGTTTTAGATAAAAATTCCTAATGTTTTAGTTTTGAAAAAATTCTTTAAAATATTTAACCAATTTCATCTCGAAATTTAAATAAATGTTCTAAGCGATGTCAATATGTTGATGTTGATGTTACGTGTTAATATTTTTTTTTTATTTTACGTAATCTTTTTTACATTACTATAATATAATTTTATCAGTTTTCTTTAGTTTACTTGCTTTTCGCCCCCCTTTTTTTCGTTTTGATTTTCTTAACTTTTCTTCATTTTCTTCTAAATATTTTTCTAAGTTTCATGTTTGTTGACTTATTAATTGATTGGTTAAATTAAAATAATTTTTTATAAGTTCTAATTTATTACTAAGAGATAATTTTTTTGGAGACTGAAACGTTTTAAAGTATAAAAAAACGGCTTGTGATTTATAGATAGTAAAAAAATTTAAAAAATGCAAATTCAAATTCATCCAAGAAGGATGAAAATTAATTGTAAAATGAAATAAAATTGATAAATAATTAAAAAACTTCTATTAATAATTAAAATAATAAAAAATAATAAAAAAATAATATAATAATTAAAATAATATTAGTAATATTTTGTGTGTAAAATGTATTTATTTATACACAAAAAATTATTAGCAAACAGCAGGCTCATAATTGAAATAAATCCACTTAATATTGTAAATAATAGTAAATGATAAAAATATGAGATTATACAAGCGGAGTTATTTTTATTTAGGTACATTAGTAAGCATACAAACGTTTAACAATTTTTGTATTTTTCTCCAAATACAATATAATAGTCTATATATTATCATTCGCCACAGTTTTTATTCAGAAAATTTTGTAATATAAAAAAAACTTATGATAGGAAGTTTTTAAATAAAAATATAATAGCAAACAAGACAATAACATAGATTGTTATGCAATTTAAGAGAATATATAATTTACAACAGTAGAATAGAATGTAATGGAAATAATCACAGCTTTCAATTTATTACAGAGGAATTGAATAGTTTTTGTACTTTACTTAAAATAAAGCTAAATACGATACATATAACGCGTATGGACTATAATAGCACATGCTATAAACAAATTTAACATTTGAAAATTTTGTAATAATTTAAGCACACATTTGTTGAAACTAACGTTGCTTGCTTAAAAAAGTCATTAAGAGGACAAAGTTAAACATGGAAAAAATTACAATTATCATATTTATAATTATACAAAATAATAATGAATTCTGGATCTTATGTTTACTTGATAATAATGGCATTAATTTTTGTCTAATGGCATATTCGTATAGTGCATGAATACGAATAGATGACTTCTTAATGACAACATAATTGACAGCTAGGTAAAACATTTTCATTATACGATACTATAGGTTAACATACACACACACACACACACACACGTACACACACCAATATTTTGTTATCTACTTATATAATAGATTATTAAGCAATTTAACAGAATATAGAATTTAAAACAACAACATCATAAACAGCGAGTGTGTATGTATGCATGCATTAAACAAAGGTACATTATGTACTATACTATATATATTATATATTTAAAAATCAAACACATTTATCTGTATATATATGTATGTTGTGTTTTTTTTTTGAAATTACATACATATATAATTGAATTAATTATATTGATCTTTGTGATATTGTTTGAATGATATGCTTTTGTCTTAAAGATACTCATTGGCTGTTTTGGATTTTTTTCTTAATTTAATTGCTTGGTTTGGGTTTAGTTAGATTTTTGTGACTAAATAAAATAATTTGCAATCAATTTTCGCCACCGTCTTCTGCCTGCAATATAATGATGATGATTATGTCGATATTATTATTCTTCTCTAATAGTCTCAACTTCTTTATGATATAGTATAGACTACTTTACAGTCGATACTTCTTTATTGACCACTACTGTCGCCCCGTTACCACCACTTTACAAATCATCACCCAAACGATGAATTTCATCCAACATAAAATCGACATCTTTTTCGGTAACTGCCGCCGACGATATAATCGAACGGAAGAAATTTGGTCGCCGATCGTCCGGTTGATAACCAACCATTAGACTGCCCTTCTGCATCATGCGTCCTTTGATGATGGGACAGGTCTGATAAGAGATTTCGATTAGTTTTTAATAAAATGTATAAACGAGTATGTACGCCGGCGAGTTAGTACCTTTCCCAGTTCTTGCTCCTTTCTGCTATCGTGTGGTACACCTCTTAAACGTTTCGGTATATACCAGAAGGAGACATTCACACACTCCGGTTCCATTATCAAGTGGAAACGATCCGGCTGTTCGCGAATACGACGCACTTGATAACGTGTCAAATCCATGAGTCGATCCTGCTGCTTCTCGAAACCTTCGGTGCCTTTGGAGCGCCACTGCAGCCACAGCTTGAAGATGTCATTGTGGCGACCGCATTGAATGACCTTGTCGCCGGTATCGTAGCTGATGTCGTACTGTTTGTCGGTCATGAATAAGTATTCGGCAGACATTTGATTGCAGCTAATCAGAAGACCCTGCGCAGTGAAAATGATATGAATTACTTTGTAGAGAGAGAGAAAGACAGAAAAACAGAGAGAGGGATAGTGTGTGCAACCGGGGGGCGGTAGTGACGACAAGCAAAGAGTAAAATGAATGAAACATGCAGCATAAAGTATGCATGGCTTCTGGCGACTTGGGGCACGATGATCCACAATCCACAATCTGTCTCGTTTCACACGCTCAATGCGATTTTCATGTTGACATTGAGTTAGTCCTTCTTCTTCCTCCTACCTTTAGCGTTTTTCCTCAGAATTACACTAATTTTAATGTTAAAAGCTTTTTCAATTTATAGCATTTTTTCGAAAACATTTATTTCTGACTACTTTTTTTTTATTAATGTTAAAATTCTTTAAAACTTTTAACCCTCCTCTACTCGTTCTTCCATCGAATATGCTTTCGATTCGCGTAGCATTTGGGGTTCTCTGTGACGGAAGGAAGAGTACCAGAGTAAGTCAGTTGGAATTTTAATTAAAATTCCTTGAACTACAACAAAAGTTATGGCAGTAGCAGCAACAACTGTGACCAATGATGGCAACATATTGCTGCAAAATACGCCAAGTCAGTCAAGGTTTTTTTTCTCGCTTTTCTTTCGAAGCGAGAGCGTGTCTGTCTACACGTGCGTTTTCGGGGTTGGCAAGAGAAGTAGGCACGTAGCAGTAGACAAGAAAGACTCATTGGAAACTGTTTAAAAACAGGGTTGCCGTGTATTCGCTTTCTATAGGAACTGTGTACTATATAGTACACAATACCAAGAAAGAAGTATTACAGGTAACCACAATAAGCCAACGTCTTTTGCTTGTACCTTTAATTAAATTTCTTCACAAAGACTATATATTTCGAATTCCAGATTTCAGCGGAACTATGCATTTTGACCCTCACTTCAATTCATTTTGACTATTTTCGTCGTGACGTCTGTGCGTATTAAAGGGCTGCATGAGACGTCTCAAAGGCTTGTTCGGACGTCTTGAAAGTTTCTGGGGTTGTTTGAAATGCTCCCATTGATTTGAAATTAAGCGGTGACTTTTGGAAGCGCCGCTAAAAACATTACCACATATGCTTCCGATAGTCACGGCTTGATTCGAAATCAAATGGAGGCACTGCATCAACGCAAAAATGTTGCTATATCAGTTTCGAATCTTTCGAGACGCCTCCACCTTTTGGTTACTAACGATTGTGCCGAAGCGGCACTTTTCTTGTAGAATTTTTTATATAACTTGAAAACAGCTAGTGGTAGACAGTTGATATTTTCTATTTTGGATAGAAAATTATTAGTTATACAGTTATAACTTGTAATAAGGGTGGCCCTCTGATTTTGGTTATAATTGATTGTGGCGAAAGGGCAGTTCTTTAAACGTTTTGTAGAATTTTACATATAATTTCATTTATATATATATTTACAAGAAAGTTATGTTTTTCACGCATTTTTTAATAAAATATTTAAAGTTTTCTTAGTAGTATGTACTTTTTTGCACTTTACATTTATTACGTCATGGCAACTCTGTCTTACAAGGCATTTGGAACCCATTCATTCTTTCATTCAACTTTAATTTTATATTTTGTAGCTTCAATGTCAGCAAACGTTGGTTGGAATGTGTATAAAATAACATTGAACTCAACAACAACAACAACAACAAACATTGCAGTCCCAATGAATGAATTCAGGCTATTGTTGTTATTGTTTTTATTGTTAAAAACATCAATCTTCAAAATGGGCGGAGTTGAAGTGAAAGTGAAATGTTTTTTGCTTTCAATAAAAAAAAAGACCAACAGAAACTTTAAATTAAAGAATAGATTTGCATTCGCTCGTGGAAGATCGATCTTGGGTCGTTCGCCCTTTATGTGAACGAACGATGGATGTATGTATGTATGTAATTATGACAGAGCGGCAATGGAGCATCAACGATTTAGTACGATTTTTCGCAAAACTTTACTTACGTCTTCCTTGAAGTGTATCGTGGAGCATTGCAAGAGGGCGCCCATTAGTTTGTGTGGATTCCAAGTGACCGAATCAGCGCTGTAAGTGAATGACACACAAGAAAACGAATACAATGGTAGAAAAATTATGCATATTTTTAGGCTTAAAATTTAAATTTTGGTAATATTTGGTCAAAATGTTACACAGTTTGTTGAGGGAGCCTTTGGGGGAATAAACATCCCCCAGAATGAAAAAAAAATTTCATAACATTAAAAAAAATTAAAAATACTTTCAGTTAGAAAAAAGAAATATTTAAAGTGAAATTTTCACAAATTTATACATATTTTTTACTAATAAAATTAGGCATCTTTAAATTTAAGGCATCACAATATAATAAGAAATTAAAGACAATTAACACTAATTCAAGCACTTGTCATCCATCAATCGTGACCCGCAAGCCCGCACACATTTTAATTGAATTCAAAAGTGTGTGTACAAGGAGTTCTTCTGCTCGTTGAGGGTTGTACGGAATAATGGTTAGCTGCTAAACATCCCTGCGGGAGCTATTTAAGGTTTCGTTGCCGTGAAGGGGAACGAAGCACACAAAGTGGGAGTGAGGTACTGAAGCGATGGTAGGTATGCATGTAGTACCAACGGATACCACGAGTGTGTTATCTTGTGTGCCGCGCGAGATAACAAACAATTCAATGACATATTCTTGATTTCAATTGCATTCCTCTTAAGAGAGAGGAGGCTGTTGAGAGGAGGGTAAAAGTATTTTCTTTTTCAGTGTGTTTCGAGGATGAGGTCGAAATGCGGCAATATAACTTCTTTTAACGCAACACGAAACGCGCTATCGTGTCGTTTATCGTCGAAAAGATTCGACGTCCAAATCGAATGGGTAATTTTTTTATAAACGGTGGTCATTCAGTGATGTACGAGTATATATGTACATATATAAAAATATCTCCTCTGGCTTGAAGTCCATTCAGCTTGAATTTGTATCTCTCTCTTTTCCAAAGGATAGGGCCCCCCTTTTTTCAAACGGCATCAGGTGTTTCGACATTTCTGCATCATTCCAAAAGGATTAAAAATTGAAAAAATATTTATGTGGGCGCTTTTAGATCTCAGAGTATATTTTAAACTGATAGAAAAGAGTCAACAAAAAACCCTTTGTTTTTAGGGGAGGCTTCAGATCAGTTTGAACCCTGAGGCGTTGATGGCAAGAGTGATTCGAGGAGAAGATGTGGAATGTGGAATTATTGGGGTATGGAAAGAGATCTAAAATGCACTAAGAATATCACCAGGTTTGAGCATTAAAAACGTGTAGAAATTTGCTGCATTCTTCTTCAATGATTATTCATTTCTTCTTCTTCTTCCTTCTCTTGCATGCCGGCAAGAAGATTAAATTGATTTGAAGCGAGAAACACTTTGCACATTCCAGCATTTATTGACAGATTGTGGTCGTGTAACGACGGTCAGCCAGCCGCTTCGGTACATCGAGCCTGAGATTTGCGTTAAGCACTTCGAAATTGATTAGCATAACCATCAAGTTTTTATACAGTCGACAGTCAGTAGAGCGTTACTTAAATGTGTCGCTTTCAAAGCATTCACTTAATCTTGTGTCATTTGTTTCAGCCGCGTTAATACAATTCAAATGCAAATTTACTTGAACTTACTTCAACGAAAACTGGAAGTGAATCGAAGCAGCTGAATCGTTCGATTTTTTGCGGTTTAGTGTTTGAGGGCGAAGATATTGGCTTTAGTTGATGCTTTCTAATGCTTCCTTTGTTATCGCTATGACATTACCCATTAACTAAATATACTGACAGATTGTAAAGAAAGCAGAATTGATTAATGATTTATTTAATTTTTTTATAAAAAAACAATTTCAAAGCAAGCTCCTAAGTTTAGGCTTACGAGGGGATAACCCCCGAATGAGCGAAATTAATGAAATTTTAAATTTTAGAATTAATAGTCACAAAGCGCTCATGTGACTTTAAAAACTATTTAGAAAATTTGTTGCATTATACATATTAATATCGCCCGACACAGGGCCTATAAGAACACCGTGTAAGACGGTAGTTAGGATTCGAAAAAATATATTTATTTATTTTAATTTTTTTTTATTTAACTTTTTTTGAATTTTTATTTTTTTTATTTTTTTTAATTTTTTTCAATTTTTATTTTTTTTATTTATTACTTTTTATTTATTTATTTATTATTATTTTTATTATTATTTATTGATTATTTTGGCTGCATTCTGCAAAAGCCGGCTTTTATTCGTATCTACTGTGAAGAATTCGTTAGAATCTTTTTGTACTGGAATTTATCTAATTCTCAAACCATATTCAAACCAGTTCAATCAAAAACTGTGGAATACATTCTACATACCTATAGTAAATATGTATATTACATATAGTATTCTATAGTCTTTGGTTCAACCGTCCGTATGTCGTTTTAAGCTTCTTCCAGATTCTCGAACCGTGTTACAGCGAAACCTTGTTCTAAAAGTACCGTGTTATATGTCTATCTGTGAAGACAATCCGACTTTGAAGATAGTGGCGCACTTAAATGGGTTCGGTTTTGCGGTTTTGGTTCAACACTGTTTGCAAAACGCATAAATATTTCTTTGAAGAGCCTGCTGGCTTCCCCTTTTCTGACAGTTTCTTTTATTTTCTGTAGCTGTCGCTATAATATATCATCATGTCATCATGTAATTTCTTTCATTTAAAGCTAGAGAGCTATGAAAAAATATAGTAACTCACCGCTCAACTCCGGTAAATCGAGGATGTCGATATTTTCGCGACAAAAGCAAGCCTCCGCCCCAAGCAGCCTGAAAATATAGATTAGTATATAGGATTATAAATAAGATTAATATTCTCAATGCGTTTCGGAGACTATGCATTATTAAATTTATGATAATATTTCAAATTTGCGATAATTCAATAACACTCCTCAATATGTTTATTTTTCTACGTCTCTGGGTTTCTTTTAGTGTTGCCTACTTTTCACGAGAATCCATATTCTATCTCACTATAAGTTTAATTATGGCTCCGGCCCATAGAGTTCGTCAGACTTCGACTTTGAAGTTCTGAACTGTCAAATCGAGTTCAATCGGAGCTTTCTTGAGAGTAAGAGATCAAATGTCAATAGTTTCGTAAGGGCCGTCACGTAACGATACGATTGCTCCATTTTTGAAGTTACGTCATGTTACATCATGCTACGTTTTGACTGTTTGAACCTGATGTCTTAAAATTTAAATACATTTACTTACATCGACGTGCATCCAACAATTGTACTTCTGGCAAATATCTGCAATTTCATTGAGATTGTCGAAAGCACCGAGGACAGTGGTACCGGCGGTGGCATTCACAAAGAACGGAACATGGCCCTTGCCCTTTCGCTGTACTATGAGACGTTCCAATTCCGATGTGATCATTCTGCCCTGCTCGTCGGAAGGCACCATTACACAATTATCGGTACCCAGGCCGCAAACGGAGGCACACGACTTCACCGAGTAGTGACACTGATCGGAAGTAAACATTACCAATTGGCCAGGTAGAGCGGCTACTCCTTGTTCCTTGTAGTTGGGAAACATTTTATGACGCGCCGCCAAGAAGGCATATAAGTTGGAGATGGAGCCGCCTGGGGCTAAGATGGAATCGCCGCCATACCATCCAATGATTTCACGCATCTTCGATAAGACGACATTCTCCATTAGAATGAAGACCGGAGCGATTTCGTAGGTGAACATGTTGGTGTTGGCAGTGGCGGTCAGCCACTCGCCGGCCATGGAGATGATGTCCAGACCGCACGACAGCTGATTGAAGAAGTGTGGATGTCCTGCGTAAGAGAGAGAGAGAGAGAGAGAGAGAGAGAGAGAGAAAAAACACAAAAACACAATATTAAATCAGGAAATAATTTCAGCAAAGATAATGGAAAAGATGAGAAATTGCAGAATTGTTCTTCATATGAATCCCGTTGCATCCGGTACAGGTTCGATGGTTCAAGGTTTCGCTTGCTCTTTTGTAAAGGACAAAAACAACATAATCAAATGGTGCGTAATAATTTGCAGCAAGGATTTTCTCGTCCATCATAGTTGAGTGGTATAAAAAATTGTTGTCGATTCTTAGATATAAAATGACGTGTTTGGGAGGAATGAAGGGGAGGAGGAGGGCCGATTACTTGCGCTTGTCTATCAAAAACAGTTGGCGACGACGAAAGGAGGAGCTGCATGTAATTATTTTTCCCAAAGAGATGAAGGCAAAGTGACAGCTACTGAGCTGACAGCAGATGTGCGCTTTTGCCATTTAGATCGGCCTGAAAGCAGGCTACAATTTCAGTCAAGTGCTGACAAATTCGTCTTCTGTATAAGACCAAGGCGTAGAAATAATTTGAAAATGTATTGAAACAAAGAGTTTTTTCGGTAGACGCACAGCTTGAGAGCATAATAATGGTATGCATCAGCGGAGCTGTTGTTATGTTATACGGCCTGTAAACAATGACAGAACAGAGAAAAAAGGACAATAATAAGGACACACATGTTATATCCGGATGGAAAAGCTAGCGTTGTTATAACAAAAGTAAAAAAATTGTTATAAATCTAAACTCAGATCAACTTTAGGCCAGCCTTAAAGTCGGTCTATTTGAAGCTAGCTTTAATTCTTATATATGTAGGTACATATTAAAGCAAAATGGACATAACATACATAATTGCTTCTTGATTACGACTAATTGTTGTTACTTTACTTCTTGTGTTGTGTCAAAATATTACGTGCCGTTAGGAAAAAAAGTACTCTGTTTATCTGTCTCTCTTTGTGTGTAAATAAGAAATATACAAAGAGTAGAATTGTATAAAACTGAAACCGCCTTGTGCTGAACTGAATTGAGCAACCCTTGTCGCCCTCATTTCTTCTTATGGGTGCCATAAGTCGCCAGATTAAAAACCCATCGCTGCGAGCCATCCGCGTCTGCACCCAGCCGGTGCCGCTACAAAAGGAAATCCTCTTCAGCGCTGGGGAATTCCCTTCGAATCATCTTCTTAGATTTGCTGAGGCATTTATTTCCATTTGTCTTGCCCGGATTTGAACACTCACAAATTGAAATGTTGTCGTGCTTACTGTTGGCTGCTCACTGTTGGCTGCTGGCTGACATTGACAGTGCTGAACACAGATGAGCAACCGAGCACGTGTAGGTTATTTTCCATCCCTGCCAACTTCGTGTCGGCTGTGTTTGTGTGCCTTCGTCGGTACGAGCATGCCCTTATTGTCAGATTCAAAGTATTGAATCATTCCATTCGCATCAAAGGATCAGTGAGCAGCGAGTCAGAAAATAACAACGGATTTTCATTAAAGCTCCCTTTATGGAGTCATCACCGTCATTGGGAGAATGTGCGAGTGGGTGGGCGCGTGAGTGGATCGGTATATGGTTTGTGTGAACTAAGCAAGGGCATAGTGCGCGAGCCGTATGTGCGAAAGGGGGAGATATACTAGTAGGAGAGATTATAGATTATAAATGAGATTTTTATAGCCTTTGCAAAATCGCGAGTGGGCGAAAGATTTGTGTCACTGCTTAAAATAATGAGGTACCTTGAGACTGTTTCGAGATTTTGCGAAATATGAAGATGGTACATCGGAAGTAATGATAGAAGGCTAATATTCCTTTCCGATTTGATAATACTTGTATACACCAAACGTAACCCATTGATTTTGTGGCTTTTAGCAAACAAACGACACTTTAATATCGATATATCAATACACTATATATCAATACTATGGCCCTGTAACGACGACTATTAAACACAAAGATGGTATACCGCTAAAATCATAGTTTGTTTATAATATTTTTTTAAAAAAACAGACTTTAACAAATACCTTTTTCTGCGATACTGCTTTTTCAAATTAAAAAACCGATCTTACTGTGATAAAAAACAAAAACAAAAACTGAAGAGTTTTTATGCTTTAAATCTAAATCTGACTGAATTTTTTTATCATATCTCGAAAGGCTGTTGAGATATTCTGACATATCGCGTTTCTTGTGTTCAAATAATTTTATATTCGTTGAAAGATCTTCTTTTCTTTTCGAGAAAAGTTCTATTCTTTACTTTTAGAAAAGTTCTTTACTTTCTGTTTTCTGAAAAGTTCTGAAATTACTTTGAAGTTCTGATCTGTCAGAACGAGTGAAAAGTATGCCTGCTTACGTCGAAGTTAAAAGTCACTGAACATTTAATTTTTCGACTATGTCAGCCCATCTGACAGCTGTTTTTTTACATTTTAGTATAGTAAATTAAATTAAGTCAAAGTTTTTACGTCAATACGTTGACGTTGAAGTCGAATTCTGACGGACTCTCTTTGATGGAGTTTTAAGGCTGAGTCTAACAGAGTTTTATAAACAGCGTCTTCAAAATAGCTTAATTTTAGTATAGTTTGACTTCTACAATAGTTTAAATAAAAATTTTTAGCTTGAATTTGGTATAGTTTGACTTCTACAATAGTTTAAATGAAAATTTCTAGCTTGAATTTGGTATAGTTTGACTTCTACAATAGTTTAAATAAAAATTTCTAAAATTTATGACAGATTACTTTTGAAGGATAAATCTTTTATAATCATAAAAATTCAACAAAAGAAGTTTTTTTAATGGATTTAAACATACTTCAGGAATTTCTTTTCTTATCGTCACTTTCGATGTTTATACAGGCGCATCGCATCAGCGGTCTTTTCTCTTCCAGATTGTACATGGTTTATAGTATGACCGACATATTCGGGGGTGGATTAAGTCAACGCGCGGACCGTAGCAAATTTAGGCGCGGAGTCTTTATTATGATGTGCATACTCGTGGAATAAAACACACATTTTGTAGATAAGCTTTTGTTCGATTTAAAAAAGCCTCTAATTTGGTATACGTCTTAAGGCACCGGCCTTAGATAGATAGAGTCAGTCAGACATCGACTAAGACTTCGACTTCAATGTCAACGTAATGCTATGGCTCAATGAAAACTTCTACCTTAATTTACATTAGTATAATTCACTGTATTAAAATGTAAACAAACAGCTGTCAAATAAGCTGACGCATTCGAAAATGAAATGTTCAGCAACTTTCGACTTTGACGGAGGCGTTGCTTATGAGCCTGGACTCGTAAGAAAACATTCATTTAACACTAACGTTTTGACAGTCAGAACTTTAAAGTCAAAGTCTGATGGAGTCTATGGATCGGAGCGTTTAGTTTAGAGAAATAACCTGATTTCATAAGATAATTTTCGTTAAAATTTGAAAATTTAAAATTTTTTCAATTTTATTTTTGTAACCGAAATATTTTTAATTACATTTTTGGCAATTGCTGTCAACTTTGTTGTCTTCGTTGAAAGTTTAGCACAAAATCAGGGTTGTTTTTTTTAATTACAAGAATTTCGTGGATACCGTTGTTGGATGATAGCGTTAATTTATCTTTCAACAAAACTTTTTGTGATGAAAAAATGCAAAATAACCGAGATCTTTTAAAATGACAATATTTCCCTTCCATACGAACGTATAGGACGTATATAGGACTTTTTAAAATCTATGAAATAAGATTCTTGGATATTTGCTGTTCTAAAATTTACAAATATTATTGACTGTACGAAATATTTTGACAATATTCGTTTAAGTAATATACCCGTATGGGCCCTCTCTAATGGTGGGGGGCCTCCCTTGACTAATCCGGCACTGGACTTTTCGTTTTCTCACTGCATTCAGTGCAGAAGCGCAAATCAAATTTGTCTTTGAATACATTTGAATATGATTACGGCCAGCCAGCAGGCAGCGGATGAGTCGCGCGGATGAGGCGTGGCGCATATGTTCGACGACACTTAGAACGTGCTTAAATATTCTGCGGTCGAATTAGGGTTGTCATCGTCGTGGTGGCAACAATGGCCAACCCGTCGCGATTGCCAACGATTCAGAAATGCAGAAAGTGAGGATGTACAAACAAAGTGTGCCTCTAAGAAGATAACCGCATTAGTCGATGCTATTTTATGGACCATTGAATACAGTGACACCTTTCAGTTGCAGACAACAACATCATCATCATCAGCAGCAGCATCACCGGCATCATCATTAACAGCAGCAGCAGCAGCAGCAATTTCGGCATAGTCCACTGTTTTTTCACAGCAAAACAACAGAGAGATTTAACAACAAAAAAAACAACAAACAACAACAACAAACAACAACAACAAATGAAAGCAAGCATTGCGTAGAAAGCATGAGATGAGAAAAAGGGTGCAGAATGTTGTTTGTTGTTGTTGTTTTTAGTGAATTTTAAAAAGGGTTTTCAGTTTTTGCTTTTGCTGATCGCAAAATCATGGATCAATCATAATTGACAAGGGTTGCCTTCTGGCCAAAAAAAAAAAACACACAAGTCAGAAGTCAGCTCCAGCCTACCAACGATACGTTACGACGGAGGAAGGAAGCGCGGCGGCACGCGACACACGACACGGCGCACACACACAGAAAGATCTTCAACTTTCATACAATGGAAAATTAAGCAGCAGCCCGCCTCCTTTCGTCCGTCCGTCCCTCCGTCCGTCCCAACAATTCATCCCAACAACTTATGTACGTTGCGTCATAATCGAATAATGCACGTGACCGCAATTGTGTTGGCGCAGCGATAATAAGCGTGTTTATTTATACTTCAGTTTTGGCAAGAGCGGCGGCGGCGGCGGTGGTCTCTTGCGGTATCTGATGGAGAAAAACGGAAGCGCACGATGTAACGGAACTTGTCGCCCTTTTTCCTCAGGGCGATGGAGGAGCTTTTTGGGAAGGAAATAACACCATGAATGGACAAGCTGCCGCCGCATACTTTGTCTCTAGAGTATGGCTGAAAGTTTTTTAATAAAATCAGTCGCATTTGTTGCATCTCAACTCATCTCAACTCATCTCAGATGTAAGTCCTTCTACACACTTCATTCAAATTGAATTAAGAATCTCTCTTTAACTCAGGAGAAAATCCGCCAGGCGGAGAAAATCCTGGCAGCAACCTTTCATCAAGTGTTTTGACATTATATAGATTTGATTGATGGTTGGTTTCAAATTGACAAATTGAGGGCTAAAAATTTAATTATAGCTCTCAAAAGAACGTTTGATGCAAGGCTCATTTGATGAATGAGACACTGGCGTTCTTTAATGGCGCCTGGTTTCTGAGATCTATCAACACTTACCAGTTTTTACTTGATACTTCAATGTTACTGCACAATCCTCAATCAATTGTTGTAGAGTAACCGCTCGATCTGGTATCTCCAAGTCCAGCAGACGCTTCATATCCTCGGGATGATGGAAATCGAGTACTTTCTCATTACGATCGTTGGTCGCTTTAACAAAATCCAACAGAACATCAATGACTTTGAGTAGAAACTCTTTGGTCTCTGCACCGGCGGTCACGGTGGTCGGCAGCAGTTCTGTTGGGTTGAGTTGTAAGATAAAAAGAAGAAGTTTAATATTTAATGGTTCTTCTGCAAACACATTGCAAACGATTGTATTGTGATGCAAAGATAAGAAACCGTAAAGTGCCGTTTTCATATTTTTGGGAGAATATTTTTTTTTTATCTTAATCGCCATAAAAAATGGTCAGATTATGTTGAATATTGACAGGCTAACAATATATCGTTATTCTTTATCCTGATAAATGTTTTTACTTAGCGCAATAACATGCACGTATGTAGGTACACCTTTAGAATATGGTACACTTTAGCGAAAGAAGGCGCGCGCGCAGAGGAATCTTCTTGATGGAATCTATAACCAGGTTTTTTACTTTCATAATATTCGAATATTCATAGGATTATAGAAATTTTCGGGACTTGTGGCTTCGAGCAGACACAGACTCCAGGATAAGTACCCATATATTACCAGAAATTTGCTTTCTGGCACCACAGAAAACTTTCAATTTTGTGAAAAAGATTCTTGGAGTACCGTTTTTTTTTTTTTTTGGTTTAACTTTTTGTCCGCTTGTATTAAAAGTTAATTTTTTGTTTTAATTTATGTGGATTTTTTAAAGTTTGTCGTGCCAAGATTGAAAATTACCCTTAT
Source organism: Conops quadrifasciatus (assembly GCA_949752815.1). Classification (NCBI taxonomy): domain Eukaryota; kingdom Metazoa; phylum Arthropoda; class Insecta; order Diptera; family Conopidae; genus Conops; species Conops quadrifasciatus. Next base: position 20,703,475 of record OX457079.1, read on the forward strand.
TTTTTTTTCTTCTATGCAGCATCTGCCGACCGCAAGGTTTTCAATCATTCCAAAATCTTACCCTCACCCTTGCCCTTTTCTTAAATCCGCCCCAAAGTGCTTCTATGACGGCCTGCATTTTATTACGCAGCCAGCTTGTGTCGTATTGTATAGGTACTATTAGTTTATAACACTTATTCGTTGCTATTTCTCTCCCTTTCTCTCTCTCTCTCTCCTGTACTCAAGATTCTTACCCTCTAACTTGGCTTTTTCTCTGTTTTTTTGGGTGAGGGTCAACCTGAGGCGTCCTTAAGCTGTACTTGAATGATGTTTAAGTTACTCGTAGCTTCCTTTAGCTTTTACCTCTGCTTGTGCCTCTGCTTGTGCCTCCGCTTGTGCCTCTGCTGGGGCCCCTGCTTCTGCTTAACCGAAATAATTGCTAATTGAGGATTTCAGTTAATTCCCGCAGTAGGATTACATTGTGCCACTTAACGCTATGAAATCTCTGCAAAAGCAGTGTTTTTTCAATAATATTATTAATGAGCGTTGTGTAGCATTTAAAATATATTTTTAAAATGATGTTTGTTAAAATATTGCAGACCAAATTGGTTGCAAAAATGTTAGTAAGCAAAGATATTTATAACGAGTAGAATGTGCTTATTGTCAAAAGAAAATGTAATTTTTGTCAAATGAAATGAAATTGTCAAATGAAAGTGTCAAATGCAAAGAATTGTCAACTGAAAGAAAAACAAAATTGCGACTTATTCTTGCCATTGCTTTTATTGTTAACAATTTAGACAAAATAAATTCTATAAAAAACAAAACAAAATCATTCAAGAAAATAACATCTTTTAAATTAGTTTAAATTGTTTAAACAGTTTTTATTATTAAAAATTAGAACAAAATAAATTCTAATAAAAACAAAACAAAATCATGAAAACAATAAATAATAATAAATAATAAATCATGGCATCTTTTAAATTGGTTGAAATTGCTTACATTTAAATACATTTGAGGTTATCGAGCTACATAACCTCAAATGTATTTAAAAAAGTGAGGTTTTTTCCTTAATCAAAGATATTTACAACGAGTATAATGTGGAATGTGTCTATGGTCAAATGAAACTGTCATTTTTGGCAACTGAAATGAAATTGTCAAGTGCAAAGAATTGTCAAATGAAAGAAAAACAAAATCGCAGACTTATTCCTGCCATAATTTTTATTATTAACAATTAAGACAAAATAAATTCTATTAAAAACAAAACAAAATCATTAAAGAAAATTTTTTAAATTAGTTTAAATTGTTTAAATAGTTTTTATTATTAACAATGAAGACAAAATAAATTCTAATAAAAACAAAACAAAATCATGAAAATCATAACATATAATAAATAATAATCATGGCATCTTTTAAATTAGTGCAAATTGCTTACATTTAAATACATTTGAGGTTATGTAGCTCGAGAAAAAAGTGAGGTTAATTATCGGATAATAATAATAAACAATACGAAATGGGTACTGTCTTCTTAATAATTATTGAAGGATTAAAAAATGTGATAATATTAAAAAAATCTCTGTTTTTTTTAAATTTTTTGTTACAAACGGATTGTTAACAAAGAAATGTATGACAATTGCGTCTAGACGAGATTTTCGAGTAAGTTTTTTCAATCGACACGAGATTAAAAAACGAGACAGTTTTTCAGTCCAGAGAAGAACGGAGAAATTGAGACGGGCTTTTTAGTCAAGTATTTATCGGAAATATTTGCGTCCTTCAAGATTTAGTTAAATAATTTTTTCAACACTTAAGAGAGCTTGCTACAATAAATTCAAAATAACGATGCTTTTTTATTAATCCTCTATTTTTTCTCTACCTGTAAGGTAGCGCCATATGAGCTGCCAATTCGTACGTAGATGAGGTGAGATCGGAGAATGAGAACGCCCAAATTTCGGAAAAATCGTACTAAGAAAATATGTACATACATATATACACATTGAAGCATGTAAATACTGCTTTTTGATACTCTGTCACCGTTAATGTGAAAGAATGTGTAACAAATTGTTGTAATGTAATTAAATTCCAGAGATTTGAGGCTCCGGAGTATTTTGTCTTTTTGGCATCTCTTAACTGATGACTTGACGGCGTTACCTCAATCTCTCTTTTGTGGCTGATGAAAAGGAACTACGGCAAAAGACAGAGGCCGCTCTATTCACACTCATTGTTCGTTCTTACCTTCTGTAGATTTCTTAGCTTCGTAAGAGCCTCGTAATGCCTTCCTGGCGACCTTGTCATGAAAGCGAGTGTAATATCCTGTGACTAAACGGTTTATGTTTGTTAGATTCAATTTCAGGCACGCGGCCGCACCAACTAACTATTTACACACACACTCGCACACACAGACACACATACATCCGAACAATTGGGTAACACATCCTCCCCAAGCGTTGTGCATTGTCCATAGGGTGACTTTTTATCCATTGCGGTTCGGTTGCTCGACCATTACCGCGAAATCTGTTACAATTCATACGAGACGACTGACAGCAGCAGGAACAGCAGCAGCAGCAGCAGCGGCGGCAACACAAGCAGTAGCAATAACCAACAGCAGCAGTAGAGCAATTTATCATCGCCTTAAGGAGTGTACACGACATACAGACGGTGCCTGAGCTAACACTCATAACAAGAGTGAGTCCTTAAAGACTGTTCTGTTTGTAACAGTCGGTCGGTAAGCAAAGAGCTTAAGTTTGTCCCCGGCTTGTTTGATTAAATAATCTGTTACTTATTTTCGGAAAAATATGATTTTTTTCATTATTTGTGCGATCAAGTGCCTTGCCTTTTATATAATTCGCAAATAGTCTGATTATGATGGCATGGTAAACATTCAGATAATATAGTAAATTCTTCTCTTTTGGATGAAATATTTATTTGGATAAAATTCTTTAAAATATGCACGTAGCATCCACGTAGATGTAGATGTTTAGACTCCTCTAAAAAAAGGTTTACCCATTTCGTATTTGGAAGCTCAGGCAAAAAATTTAGTCTACATTTCCTTCGAATCTACGTCTATAATCTATATTAGTGGAGGTTTTTTCTAAATTTCGCCATATTTTGTAATTTCTAGATAACTCCGCGTAATTACGTTTACGTTTTTATTTAAAGGCTTACCATAAGCTGTCAGTTTTCCAGTCCGTTCCGACAGTTTATAACTATTCGGATTGAGTGACATTTTCTCCTCTGAAATAGCAAGAAAGCAAGACATTAACAATCTGATTAATAGAAATTTCTAAATCTTATTTACAACTATAATTATTTTTTACAATTATTTTATTACAATTATAATAATATCTACATATAATAATATAATTTACATAAAATACATACGTGTAATATGTATTTTCTATTTTCAATAGTAAAACTGTTTGATATTTTGGAAGGTAAGTTTTTATTTTTATAAAATTCTACTTGATATTTTTTGATATCTATGAAAAATAGTGAAAAAATTAAAAATTTTATTCATAAATGTATTTAAGAAAAACAAATAAAAATTAAGAAAAAAAATAAGCATCTAAATCTATATCTACCATAAATCTAAGTACATCTGATATAAATAAAAGGTTACATTGTTTGTCAGCCTTTGACAATGGGTTTTTTTTTGACTTGTCAAACATAATTTCATCAAACTTTTGTAATCTCAAAAACATTACGATATAGAGTCTTAAGTTTTTCGACATAGAGAGTCTTTCGGTTTATTTCGAAAAACGAAGATTATAAATAGATCGCATAATAAGATTTTGTAGGATTTTGTAGACGTTTGGAAAATCCCGAAACGACCAAATCCCGATTATTTTTTGAATTTTTGAGGAATTAATAAAGCTTTCCTGCATCTAAAGTACTTTTACAAGCGAGACCAACGACTCTAAATCGTAATTGTTAAACATAGGCAAAACTTTATCGTATTCTTCTTATACAAATTATAACCGAGTAAGTGTTGGACTTAGTACCGGTATGGACATAACGGGCGCATTAGTTAGTTGGAATGAGCAAATAATAAATATTATTATGCTTTTGCCGTATACTAAAATATTATTATATTTTATTTTATTTTATTTTATTTTATTTTATTTTATTTTATTTTATTTTATTTTATTTTATTTTATTTTATTTTATTTTATTTTATTTTATTTTATTTTATTTTATTTTATTTTATTTTATTTTATTTTATTTTATTTTATTTTATTTTATTTTATTTTATTTTATTTTATTTTATTTTATTTTATTTTATTTTATTTTATTTTATTTTATTTTATTTTATTTTATTTTATTTTATTTTATTTTATTTTATTTTATTTTATTTTATTTTATTTTATTTTATTTTATTTTATTTTATTTTATTTTATTTTATTTTATTTTATTTTATTTTATTTTATTTTATTTTATTTTATTTTATTTTATTTTATTTTATTTTATTTTATTTTATTTTATTTTATTTTATTTTATTTTATTTTATTTTATTTTATTTTATTTTATTTTATTTTATTTTATTTTATTTTATTTTATTTTATTTTATTTTATTTTATTTTATTTTATTTTATTTTATTTTATTTTATTTTATTTTATTTTATTTTATTTTATTTTATTTTATTTTATTTTATTTTATTTTATTTTATTTTATTTTATTTTATTTTATTTTATTTTATTTTATTTTATTTTATTTTATTTTATTTTATTTTATTTTATTTTATTTTATTTTATTTTATTTTATTTTATTTTATTTTATTTTATTTTATTTTATTTTATTTTATTTTATTTTATTTTATTTTATTTTATTTTATTTTATTTTATTTTATTTTATTTTATTTTATTTTATTTTATTTTATTTTATTTTATTTTATTTTATTTTATTTTATTTTATTTTATTTTATTTTATTTTATTTTATTTTATTTTATTTTATTTTATTTTATTTTATTTTATTTTATTTTATTTTATTTTATTTTATTTTATTTTATTTTATTTTATTTTATTTTATTTTATTTTATTTTATTTTATTTTATTTTATTTTATTTTATTTATTTAACTAACGGGTAGCCCTGATGCAGCATCGTACGTATTCTACGTTCCAAAAAATGCCGTTTCAAAAAAAGAAGACGATATATTTATAATGGTGCTAACGGTGATATATGCCACTATTTTATGTATACCGATATTTTAATTAAATATAATTAAATATATAAAATAAAATTTCAACGATCTTTGCGAAAAATATCGTATATCCATCGGCAAGGACAACTAAAAGACAAAAATATTTTGCAAATGCGCACTAAACGGAAATGTGTACTTATTTTATTTTTTCGTAGATTATTAGCATGCGTTAGATACACACTAACAGTGTAGAGATAATGTGTATATGTATATAACGTGTATACATATATGTATGTATGTATGTATAACGTGTATATCGTATTATAACCTTCTATTTTTCAGTACAACACAATTCCTTGAAGTGTTCTTGAAGCTTCTTACATAATGATAATGTCACAAAATGGCGTCTTTGGCTAAACAGCAACCATTTTGCATAACATATTGCTTATTGTATGGGTGTGTGTGTGTGTTTCCTACACAATTCCATATATAGAAAACGACGCATAGAATTTGAACGGAAATTAAAACGGAAATGAAAATGACCACGATTCTTACCAATAATCTTGCGGAGATCTTCGATGTATTGCTTTAGGAAAATCAGTTTGACTGTTTTTTGGGATGACAGTGAAGGCGAAAGGAAATGGCAAATGAAGAGAATGAGAGCGAATGTTGAGCGTTGCCCTCTCGTATGGTTGCTTGCTTGCTTGCTTGCTTCTCTATTAATTTGTGGTTTTGTACTCGTAATTGGCGTTTCTGTTTTTTTTGAATTTTTTAAACGGCAACTAAGCGTGTCTACATTAAGATAAACTATTTATTTAGGCAACAATTAAATATTTAACGAAGAACGACAATAAAACAAACACTTCACTACATTAACTATGTACAAATATTTCAGTTACGTAACATGTGAACACTAGACCGTTCGGAGATCGTTTGAAAACTGCGCAATTGAATCGAGATGAGTTGAGATGAGTTTCGATTTGAATGATTATTAGCTAACCACTGGTAGAGACTGACTTTTAGCTTACTCTGGCAACTCTGGCTACTTTGAATACCTCGGTTTTTCACAAGCTTTGCGTTGTTGCAACGAACGAACGAACGAACGAACGAACGAGAATCGAGATAAGAATATCACTTATAATTTTCTTCACTGATTTGGAAAAAAATTATTTGAAAAAAAAATTTTTTTTTTTTTTTTTATATTTTTATAGACTCCTAATTTTTCCAACTCTTGTTGCAGCTAACCTGGCAGAAGACGGACAACTCAGAATGCAGCTTCACTGTCTGACGATTTGCGGTGCTCTGTGATTTCAGCATCCGCCACGGTCCCTACGAAGGCGACCAGCAGCCAGCAGTTTCCGTTAACGCCGACGGAGAATCGGCCGCACAATACTTATACGCTGACATATAATAAACTTACCAACACAGAGAGAACACCAACACACTTGACCTCCTCCGCACACACACACAATCGTCAAAAACTGTTGAAAACTGTATGACGTCACAGCTGGAGGCTTCTGGGCAGCCATATTTTGAATAAAAAGGGTGGAGCTTTTTCAATTTTTTTGGTTGGAGAAATCAAAGGGGCGTATACTCCTTCAGCTCGCTGATGGCGTGGTGATGGCGTTGGTTGTTGTTGCTGTTTTTGGAGCTGTGTTGGCTAGCTTAAAAGTTTACGTTTACGTAGGTGCCAGAGTGTGGGTGTATATATGTGTGACTGGATGTGTATGTATAAGGCATGTATATAGAGCATTACATATGTATGTGCATTACTAATTACGAGTATATGGGTTTGTGTTGTTGTTTTTTGTGGGCGAGGAGTTTGCGCTGAATGTGGGTGGAATGTTTGGTTTCGTTTTGTTGTGTTTCCAGGGTGTATATATATGTGTGTGTGTGTGTGTATGTGTGTGTTATTGTACGTACTACGGACATATATTGTTTCAACATTTTGCTTACGGCGCTTCCTTTAAAGTTTGATTAAAATTCAAATTTGCAGGAATGTTTTAATAGAGAAAAAAATTTCAATTATAAAATGAATAAAAAATAATATAAATTTTTATAGAATTTATACGTACATATTTGAAAATAATTCATTAACAGAACAAGAGTTAGACAACTTTATTATAAACTCTTATTTAAAGGAATTATTGTTCATAATTAGAAAATATTCTTATAAAGAAACTTTAGTTAATTTACTACAAATTGCGCTATAGCTTAAGACAATTAAAATAAGAAAAATAATATCTGATCTCTAGAGCCTCTCTTCGTATTAGTATTAATAAATATATATATTTGCCAATGTTCATAGAAATCAATCTTTATGAATATTGAAACACCAGATAGGTATCAGATCAGCACGCTCTTCTAAAGAAATTTTCCATTATGCTTTTGTATTAAAGAATTGTACTTTAAAGAAAAAAATTTTACTGAAAAGAAAAGTCCTAAATAAGAGTCAGAAAAACTCATACAATTGTGCTTTTTGGGAGTTTAAAATTTCAATAAAAAATAATAATTTCCTTTTGAGACTTTTTTGTAAACCATTTATGATTCTTTTTGGAGCCTTTTATGATTGTTTTCTAAGCCTTTTGGGACTCTTCTGAACCTCTTCTGATTATTTTCTGAGCCTTTTATGATTGTTTTCTAAGTCTTTTGAGACTTTTTTGTAAACCATTTATGATTCTCTTCGGAGCCTTTTATGATTGTTTTCTAAGCCTTTTGGGACTCTTTTCTGAACCTTTTATGATTCTTTTCTAAGTCTTTTGAGACTTTTTTGTAAACCATTTATGATTCTCTTCGGAGCCTTTTATGATTGTTTTCTAAGCCTTTTGGGACTCTTCTGAACCTATTCTGATTATTTTCTGAGCCTTTTATGATTGTTTTCTGAACTTTTTATGAATCTATTCGGAGCCTTTTATGATTGGTTTCTGAACCTTTTGAGACTCTTTTCTGAACGTTTCATGATTCTTTTCTGAGGATTTTATGTTAATTTTCTGAGCCTTTTGTGATTATTTTCTGATCGTCTTATGATTCTTTTCTGGCCTCACAATTTAAATCCTTTCAAGACTCCAAAAATATTCATACTTATGTTGTAACATGCAATTAAGGCCTTCTTAAATTATTTAAATTACAATTATTTTAATAAAAATTGCAATATGTGTATCTTACACGAATTGTTAAAAAAAGGTACTGATAACAATTATTTATCCTGTAGCAGAGTTCATGAGTGGCTTACGCGTTTCGAACAGGATCGTGAGTCGCCGGAAGATGATGAACATGTTGGTCAACCAAAACTAGTGATAACTCAAGATAATGTACAAAAAGAGTGTGAATTTATCAAAAATGATAATTTTTCAATTGAAATTAATTTTTTTTTACTTCAAAAGCAAGGTTTGAAAAAACACAAATCAAGTAGACTTACAATATAGACATAAATATGAGTAATTTCGGAGTCCTAAATTTGAGTGTATAGTTTTTCAGTATTTTGTTGAAAAAAAAATTTAAGGCTCATATTTTCCTCGTAAAAGAGATTGTTTTCGGAGTTTTTTTGTTTTAGAGTCATAAATTTAAACTTTCATATTTGAATCGTATAAGACTCTTTTCGGAGTCCCTTTTTTGAGCACACATACATATGTATTTTCTTCCTAAAAAGGAGTAGTTTTTTAACTCATAAATACGCTCCTAAAATGTTTCCGGGAACGGTTTTTATTCATAGTAAAGGTGCATAAAAATTACTTTCTTCCTCTTCCATGTAACACCTTAAAACATTACACTATTATTAAGAGGAACAAATAGTATATGACCATTTTTGGCAAATAGAAAATAATTTCATTATTCGTAGTTGTATACATAGTATGTATGTTATGTATGACATAAAAGATGGCGCACCCGTTACAATTTTTCTATATTTACTTTAACACTTCTAAATCATATTCGTATGTAGGTATGTATAGTATTAATAATACACCTATGCATGATTTATAATTTTAAGATTTTGAAATAATTTTTAAAGTAAAATCGATATTAAATAACATCGTTGTTCATATAAATGGATTTATTTAGAAAATTATTAATTGAATTATTATTGAATTATTAATTATTTTATTTTATTTTAGAAATGAAATGTTCTTATTAAAACTAACCGTAAATTCTTCATTCCTCCGCTTTCAAATGATCGGAGACAATTTTCTGTCTTGCTATCATCGACAATAGCGCCATTTGTATGAAAACGTCATCGAAGATTCGTCTGGCCATGTTAGTGTGCACGATGATGTCGATTTAAGCACGATACAGACATGTCATGCATGATTCCTTAATGTTTTGTTTAAGACAAAAACTGCAGGGAATGGTAGGCTTTGTGAAAAGCAAATGGCGCTTGTGGAAGCAACGAGTATGCTTGACATATGTATGTAAGACGAGAAAATAAAATAACGTTGTTGGAAGTTATTCGAATGAGGTTGTAGTTATTTGGAAAAAAAACTGAAAATAACATTTGGGAAATTTGGGAAAATCTAGTAAATAGCAATGTGCGTTTTATAACTTATTGCGTAATGCATGAAGATGGTAATTGGGTCGTAGAGTACGTCATTTGTATATTCTATAAGCTTTTTTATGTTCATCCCATCGTTTATACATTATATGTATATAATACTTATATAACTTTTGGTGCTATTTTATGTGTAACCTAAAGCATTTTGTGTAAATATGTATGTCCATATGTATCTGATGTGCCTGTATTATATGCTAAGATACTGTAAATACAAAAAAGGAATCTAAAAGAAAATGAAAAAAGAATGTGGAAAAGCATACCAAATGTGTCCATGGTCGACGTCAATAGCATTTTGGTAATTTTCGTGCCATTTGGCCACGATAGCAAAGTTAATCTTATTTTGCGGTCTAACATCGCAACCTCTATTAAAAAAAAATTAATCACTTTTACTTTGCATGGAAAATAATTATAAAAGTTGCCAAAAAATGATTACGCAATGTTCTAAATTTTGAGCATTTTAGATCGATAAAATTTGAAATCTTTACATTTAAAAAATCTTTAAATTTCGGAAGGTCCTCTCAATTTAGTAGAAACTAGGTAGAAAATATATTCAATTAATAGCTAGAAATATTGAAGAAAGCATAATGCACTGCATTTTCTATGAACTACAACCGAAAAAGGCTTAAAAGAGTAACTTTTTGCCAGCGAGCGACTTTTTGTAAAATAATTTTTTCTGGCAGACAAAAGAATTGAAATTTTAAAAGTATTGAATTGTTAAAATTGCAAAATTCATAGAAATCTGTAATTATCAAGGGCAGACATATGAAAAAGGCCACACAATGGTTACGCTGTAAGCAAGGATTAAATGGGTAAAAAAATATGTACATACTCGTACATAAAAAGTTACAAAATCATTTTGAAATTTATGAAACAATGCTCCCTTTCATTGGTATAAATTTTCATACAACTTTCAGAAATGGATATTTTTGTATTATGGACATTTGTGGCGAAAGTCCTTACACTAAAATTTATGCGGCTTATTAACAATTCCTCGATAAAAATTTGGAAATGATGAAATAATGATAAAAAAGGAAAGAAAACAAAAGAAGAATATAAGAAATAAGAAAGAAATGAGGAGAGAAGAAGGCGTAGTACACAAGCACACAAGTCATAAGAAAGGAAAATTGAGAAGGAGGTCGAATAACACAACGGTTACTAAAAAAGGAAGAAAGGACTATGTAAAGACATATTTATTAGTTCCATTCTGGTATTTTTCTCTGAAAAACGCATAATAATCGCATGAAATTTATTGCGAAGAAGTATTCTAAATTCCAGTATTTTCCAGGTTTATGGTTCTGCTTTTAATTTTTAAATACGATTTTACCGCAATAAGTAAAATTTTTTTTGGTGGAGAAATTTGTAATTTAATGGCTCAGAAATTGAAATAAATAGCGCTCGTTAGATTTATTTTACCGAATTTTTTCACAAACTTTATTAAAATTTCAATTTGCTTTAATTTTTTGATCAAATGTCAGCAGTTTTTTAAACAAATTTATATATAAAATGTCTTCTTAAATGTCACCATATATGTATGTATGTACAAATAAAGCTAGAAAGACGGTCCATTTATGTAGATGAACATTTATGTACTTTTAAACTTACCTGCGCATGATTTTTTGGTAGTTCTTGTGGTATATATCCACAATATATACGACAGCATATACGATAGTCTATACTTTTACATATATATAATACTCGTAATATATTTATACATACATATGTATACCAGTTGGTTTTAAAAAATTATGCAATTCATGTAAATCCTATAGCAACAGACATGGAATGGTTAAAAAATTCACAGAATGTCAATATGTCAATACATATGTATATACATATACTACTAATTTTGAAAATATGGCTGTGTGGATTGTATAAATCCAGCAGCAGTCGCAAAATTGCTGCAAATTTGACAAATCGTCTATGAATCAGTGACGAAAATATGTACATTATCTGGTACACGAACCTCTTAGCGCATTGCAACTGATGTAAGCGCAAAATAACACAAGTCACCTTCAGAACAAGTGAGCTTGTGAATACAAATTCTGCCAAAAAAGTGACTTTTCAGGGACGATGACGTCGACAGGTGAATCGCTGAGCTTGTGAATAAGCATGTAACAAAAACTCTCACATTCTCCCGCATTATTAAATCATCGCAGACAATTTCCTCATCGATCTGTTTTGTCATTATCAACAATCGCGCCATTTCTATGAAATTGTCATCGTCTTTTCCATACAAATTTATGTTAGTACGATTTATGCACGTCGCGACGGCGAAATGTCATGCATGATTCTTTTATGTTTTCCAAAAAACAATAACTACAGTAAATGTCAGACTTTGTGAAAAGCAAATGGCGCTTGTGGAAGCAACGAGTATGTTCGACATAAGACGAGTAAATAAAAGCTCGTTGTTTGAAGTTATTCAAATGAGAAAGAAGTTATTTGGAATATTTAAAAAAAAAATTTTGAAAGTTTTTAGAGCAACAAACTGAGCCATGTTTTTTGAAAGTCGTAAGTCCACTCATTCTTATTCCGAGTTATTTGCAAATACAATGCAAAATTGGTTATGCAAAATGTGGGAAAAGCAGAATGAATAAAAGCAGGAACTGAAGAACTGGGTGGGCGTGACAATCTATGCGAGATATTTTAACGATATCATACATGTATACTCGTAATAAGTGGAAACAACGGAAAAAACGGAAATTGAAATAGCTCCACACGCAAGCCAAACCCATTAAGTCTTCAATTAAAAAGGGAAAAGGAAGGAAAAGTGAAAACCACCCTCACAAAACACAAATTTAAATTTATTTAAATCTTTAGAAATCAATATTTTAGGCTATGAAGAAGATGGAATTGTTATGATAAATTAAAGATTTTCAGCAAAATAAAAGGAAAGGAAGGCTATTTAAAAAAACGTTTTAAAAACAAAAGTATTCACGTGAAGCGTGAGTTGAGTTGTTGCATTACAGTCAGAGACAGACCAAAAAAACACAACAACAACAACAACAACAAGGGATTCCTTATACGCGCTTATGTGGATATAAACAATAAAAGAAAAAATTCCTATCCAACAATTTGCATTGAATATGAAATTTCTATTGAAAATAAAAAAACAACAACAATATGGTCATTTCTATGAAAAGTTAGTGACTATAATAAATTAATTTTCCGCCGATTTCGTCTGAATTCCATCGATCGATGTGTTGTGAAATCATTTGCGGCTGAAGCGTTTTTCTAACACTTGCTCAAACTTTCGCATCGTAGCGTTCCGCTCAGTCCCTGCAGTCCCTCGGTCATTCAATGGTCATACGGCCCTTCCACCCAACAAACATGCCACATCGGGGCATCTATTTGCCCCGACCATTTCCGGTAATGGCCATGAACGGAAACAAAAGCTTCAGCAACGAAGATCCCTACACCAACAACTACACACACAAATGCACAGACATACACCCACCCACACTAATACACCTATAAACGCTTATATGTGTGTTTTTTTTTCAATTCAATTTTTTTTTTCTCTCATTATTTCCTTCGACCCACGTATAGAAACCAATACACACACATACCAATACACACACACACACTCACACCCATACCCATGTTCTACTCCGATTGGCCGATTGCTGATGGCTGTTACCACGCATGTGCTCTTAACGCAACGCTCGACAAGGCCAAATTTAACACTGTGACGTCATTGCCGTATACGGCGAATCTCGGTTGAGTCTCGATGGTGTTACGGTCCACAGGCCGTGGACCAGCAAACGTTAGTCCAGGATTGGAGTCTCGCGTGCCAACAGCTCTCTGCGGGTAAGTGTTTTTTTTTTTTTTTTTGCTAACATTATATCTCTGTGCGTGAAGCATAATCGTTTATAACTCGAATTAATTGAATTTTGGTGCTTGATGGAATGATCTCAAGGTAAAGAGATTTTGCTTCTTAGGAAAAACCTAACAAATTATTGCAAAGAGATTATTCTATATTTTTGAAAAAATTTTATTTTTCTTCTGTGAATTTAGTGTTGGTGGTTTAGCAGTTTAGAAAAAAGTTGGAAATGGTCTAAAACTTGAAAAAAGAATGTAAGAAATTTTAATTAAAAAAGCCCTTATAAAACAAAAATACGCATTGTGACACAGTAAAATTTTATTAAGTATAAAAAGTTAATAAAAAGTTAAAGTTAGTATAAAAGTTAATGAAAAAAAAAAATTAAAAAATTGAAAAAAACAAAATGAAAATAAAAATGTAAAAATTATAAAATTATTTTAAAGAATGAATTAAGAATAATTGTGTTATAAATTAAAATATTAATAGAGTTTAATGGTTTACAAATTATGATTCTTATCTTATAAAATATACTAAAATGCAATGGAAAATATAAACAATATGAAATTGAAATGAAAAAAAAAATTTTAAATGAAGAAATGTTTGCTTTTAAGTAAATACTTGACGATTGATTTTTTGAATTTAATATTTTTAATAATTTCAATAATTTCAATATCTTTAACTTTAACTTTAACTAATATTTTAATCGATTAATTTTATTGTATGATAATTAATTTTATGTTAAATTTTTAAACGTAACATAATTTTTTAAGTATTTTGTTTTTAAATTTTATATATTTACTATATAAAATAATGTGAATTGCATTATTTGATGGTTGTACTTGATTTTTGTTTTTTTTTAAAATAAAATTAAAAAAAAAAATTTAGTTCCATTACAATACTATAATTTTTTATAACAATATTTTATACCTTTTATTATTTTAATTATTATATTGATGACAACGTTAGAAATAACGGTGGCCACGATGGTGCACGGGCCGAGAGCCCGTTTCAGTCGAGTCGATGTGATGACATGCGAGAACGCGACGGTCTTTTCCGGTTAAGATGATATCGAATCAGGCACTTGTAGTCGAAATGAGTTCCTTGAGCGAGAATAAATTTTAATATTTCATCTATGATAATCGGTTGATGAACAAGTTTTTACAGTCGCGACGAACAAGACGATATTCGAGAACGTCTTTTTTAGTCGATGCGAGATGCGAGATCCGAGAAGATCCGAGACAGTTATTTTGAGTCGAAAGAAGATTCGAGAATGCGAGAGGCTTTTTCAATTGAAATGAGACCAGAACGGAAGCTTTTGGTAGTTTTAAATATTTTAAGACAAAACGTAGGTAATTCCGAGTTAAAATCTCGACAAATCTCGATCGTGCACATTAATAATTACTTTACCTACAATATTATTCCAAGAAGGAAAAAAGGACTTTGAGTATTTCAATAGTTATGGGCGCCTCCGCCAAATATCAAATGGACGAAAAGTTCTCAAAAGCTGTCCTATTTCAAATAGCATTATCTTATTACCGAAACTTTTAAGGTAATTAAAACATTTTTATTTTGTATTTCAGAGCTGGTTGGTTGGACAGCAAGATGTGGTGCCTGCTGCAGCGCCGCCAACGCTTCACAACAGTTTTATCAAATTAAAATTGGCTAAAGAAGGATGCGTAAAAACGCGGTGGGTAAGAGCAGGAGAAGTCATCATAGACAGCGGCGGCGGCGGCAGGGGCGCCCATTGTAGACGTTACTCCCAACTGAAAAGTGATGCATATGCCACTCTTTAGAACTGGCGACGGCGGGTCTTTGTGCAATTGCGATTTGTCGCTATTTTGTATGCAAGCTTAGCAGAGCCTGATTATGCAGGATTATGCAATGATTGAAACAGACGTGCAGCAATATTGCGAGATGAATTGCTGAAAATCATCATATGGTGGACGAAAAGCGAATAATGATGACTGACGGCCCAATCTCGAGAAGAAATGAAATAAATGGCAACAAATAAAATCATTTCATCACTAACGCAACAACACGTCATACAATTTTGTCGCTTCTAATATGTCAATTTCACAACACACCAAAAAAAATCAGCTGTAAAAATCGCTCATTTCACCACACGCTCACGCTCACTCTCTCTCAAACGCATTGGCATGATTTGCATTTGCAAGTCTCTGCTAGAGTTTTTAACAGTGTGGCAAATCGACAAAATGTAAGTCGTTACATTTCCAATGAATTTTATATTTTTTTGGAAAAATTCACTTTTTGCATTTATTGATATATCATCGTATATATCTCAGCATTTCATCTAGCGAAAGCCCTGTTCATGAAAATATTACATACTCGTATACATACGTACACTGTTATACACTGTTATACAATATCTATTTAAGACAAAGAGAAATGTATCCAATTTATTGTTTCTTAGAAGAATACACCATTAGTTATTACTTACTTACCTAATTACTTACTCACTTATTGACTTATGTACTTACTTACTGGATGAATAGCTCTCAACTAAAAGCTGGCCAAGTAATGCGAACCAAAGGAACGCTTAACATATTAAAGTATATTAACAATCCCTATGCGATTCAATTAATTTGTAATTAATTTGAAGAAAGAAGAAAGTGTAGGTACTGCTAAACATGACAAGTAGTGACAATTCATTACAAGAACAAACTCAAATCATAGCAGTCAAAAGCCATAAGTGTATAAAGAATATAAAATGTAGCAAAATACATATATACAGCATAAAACAAATTACAAAACTGTTTTTTTTTTAGATAATTGCTGATTAATTTCAAGACATTACATCGAATTATAACAGTTTTAGTTTCGTGTATTAACTCAAAACAACAACAAAAAAATCACGCAAGGGCTTCCAGGTGCTTAAAGGCAATTATAATGACATCTCAACGATGTTCGTAAACTTTGCTTTTGGCACAAAATCTAAACCTTAAACGATTAATAACTAATCCTTATATTGTACTAAATTCGAAGAAGAAGACGAAACTAAACAATTGTTTATTAAATTATTAATTTTCAGATTTAAACATTTCATTTATTTCTATTCAAAAAAGGTTTTAGTTCGGAATGGAATCAGCATATCATTTAATAAAAAAAATAAAGCGTTTCAAATACATTTCGGCTATAATTATTCAAATTTTTCGTTATTAAAGAGAAGCAAATAGAATTGTGAATAGTATTCAAGCAAATCAATAACTTTTAAAATAATATTAATGTTCTTGACAGAAAAAATGAGCATTAAATTTCCATATTTTTTCGCAAAATTCACCTTTGCCATTAAAAAAAGGCCACATTATATAGTGTTTTTAATAAAAACAGGCGTAGAAAAAATACACAATATAATAATGTAATGACACTTGAGTTATTAAAAAGAAAAACTGTTATATTTCTTGTAAAAGACATAGTAATTCTTCGTTATTTAAATTCGTTAGTAATTCCTTATAAATAAATAGAAAACACGATCTCTGGAAGATAATAACTAACTCCAGTCTAATTATAATAAAAACTATAAAAAAGTAATCAAAACGTAAACAAACAAAAAAATAAATAAATAAATAAATACATACATATATACTATAATTAAAATCGATTTGGAAGACATTTCTTTTGAGAGCAACAACAATTTCAATAATGAATGGAAGAACATTTTGGAAGACATATCTACGATATATCGTACATCATATACGCTATATAAATAATTACTAAATATAAATTTCAATTATTCCTTATTAATCAAGAACGTAGTAAATGTTACAATAATTTACTAGACGTCATTCTAGCAGAAAACCATTAATGTTGGAACTTCGCTGTGACTGACAATAAAAGCAAAAATAGCCCAATCTAATAAATGAGTTTTGGGGTCAATTGATGCAAGCCATTTGATTATTGTCTATGATAATATATATAAGTTCAGTGTATAAAATGTACCGAAATATCACACTTTCATGCAACTATAATTATAAATTTGCTAAATGTTTGTTATTAAGAGTAAAAAGAAAAAAAAAAGAAAAAATTTTGAGCACAATTTATTTAAGGTTACATAAAATATATACAATATATAGAAAAAATAAATCAATCTTTTAAATGCACTTAATATATTATTAGTTCTGCACTTTCATTGTAGTCAAAAAATAAATACATAGTACGTTTACTGCCATTTATCATGCACTTAGCTCTAAAAATTAGCTCTATCTTTCATTGTACATCTTCATTTGCTAATGCTAATAATGAACTTACGTTAGCAAAGAACAAGTCTGTACATGTCATTGGCACAAAGAAGAGAGTACATATTTGAAATGTTTCTATTAGATTTGTCTAAAAGTCTAAGAGAAATTTAAATAAAAAAATGTATAAAATGTTTGCTGGATTAACATCCATTAGTGCCCAGAAATCAACGGCAACATCACAACCTGTGTGTATCGTATATCTGAAACGCTAATGGAAATATATAAATACAAATATATAAAATTATAAAGTTAATAATAAATGTGTTAAATGTTGTAAAATCCCCTGATATAAAAAGTGTTTTCTTTCTCTGTGAGATTTTTATGTTAGCCATTATTGGTATCCGCAAAATGATTTTTCACAAACATAGAGTTTTGTTTAAATTTTATGGTAAGCTACAATAAGAAGTTGGCTTACTGCTCTAGTAAAAGGCAGGGCAAACACAAATGTGGATGATTTAGGATATAGGCCAGGAGGAGGTAGACACTGCGAGCCATATTGTGTCTCGCTGTCCGGCATAGACAAGCAGGAGGATTTTCAGTCTTGGCTGTCAATTTATTGGTATTTAGCTGGAGAAACCTAGTTTTAAAAGAACATCCTTGCAATGACGCGTGACCTTGTTATAAAGAGGGGAACGATTTGTTTGGTCAAGCGTGTTAACCGTTGGTGTGGAGAAGGGATGAAAGGGGGTCTACTTCTTCTTGTCTGCTTCGAATAAGGAGGCGGTTTTAGTGGGTAATCTTTCAGATAGTGGTTGGGTTCCTACATTAACACATACTATCAATTGAATCGTTGCACAGCGAGTTAGTTGGCAAAGCATCTTCATACTCTTAAAATTGGTTTAAAATTATACTCTCGTATAAAAATCATACGATCTTAATAAATTTACGATGTAAATTCTACATACGTCTCATAAAAATTCAGATCGTAATTAAAATCTTGTAAGCAATAAAATTATTTGATTTAAATTAATGTGCGATTCATCAAAAAATCTCACTTAACAACTTCATTTTAGATAAATATTTTACAAAAACAAATATATGTTTATACAAATTTTGAGTTTTAATAAATTTTAATTTGTGCTATACAGCCATGACTTTAACCCACTGTATATAAAGAGCAACGTATTTCTAATTTTTTGTTAAAGAGAGAAAGACAGAAACAAGAGAGTAATGTCGAAGTCACTGCCATCGTACTTTTTCACTACATTTCTGGAAATGGGTAAATTTTCCCACTCCCGGAGTTGGGAGGATATAGAAAATTATAATAATGAAATGATTTAATTTAATTAAATTTAATATAGAATATTTTTAAATAAAAAATAGTAATACTAAATAGGAGCATGATGTAATTATGATCGTATACAATAATATCGATAAGACGCTCGATAATGCAGTAAAAAACTGAAACGAATGCTGTAAATTTAATACGTTTTCCAAAGACTATATTTATTTAAAAAATGAATTAATCACTTTGGTTTTTGCATCAAGTATTTACATAATCTTAATTACTACAGCACCTTACTTGGAATGAATTCATCTTGTGCTTTTAAAACGAATTTTAAGTATCTAATATTTGAAAATTTTACTGAAGATTGATGAAGTGATTTATGTCTGCAATATTTTTACCAGTACTAAAATAATAAATTTTTCCATTCTCAATGTGAAACAAATACATCAAAAATAAATAATTATAATTTAAGCACTCAAAGCGTGCTGCAACTCCTTCGTTCCCTAGAAAGTGTAAAAAACTCCCTTTTAATTAAAAAACACTACACTCATATACCGCACGGTAGCCCTTGTGCTGCAGTTTGTGTTCATGCTCTTATTTCAACAATTAGTCATTGAATTAAGAGCATCGCAAAACAGTACAAAGTATGTATTAAGTTAACATCGTAACTAAAATTTAATTCAGTCTAAATCAAGCTGCGGAGACGGCTGCCGGTGTTTTTGTAAAACCGCTTCAATTTTTATTATTTTGTAATAATTTGTATTTTTAATAACGACAATAATTTGCACAAATGTCCAGTTTTGTACATATTCCCGGGGGCAGTGACTTTCCTTTGGAAAACTTACCTTATGGAGTCTTTTCCACGAAGTCCAATGTAAGTTGTTTGCGTGCAAATGATTTGTGATAGAAGGAAAAAAAAAGTTTTCCAGGAAAAAAGCGAACTTAAGCAAAAATTTTAGCGAAGTGACAAAAAAAAAAGGATTAAATTGGGTTTATTTGGTGTTTGTCATTTTGTGTTTGTTGTCAGTTTGTCTTTTGTCTTTTTCATTTATCTCAATGAAATAAAGAAGCTAAGAATAAAAGCCAATGGATTATTATTGTATGTTCAATAATTTCAAATTTTAAAATTTTTTTAAAAATCTTGTTTGTTTGTTTTTGAAACTTAACATTTATTGATATTATATTAGTTTTTTATACTCAGTTAGAATAAAATTTGCATATTTGGATCAATAGACCTGTTTGAAGGTTAAAAAAAGGAACAAATGATAACTAAATGATGCCAACAATTTAGAGAAAAATTTTTTTTTTAAAGGTTGTCACCAAAGAGGAATGGAAATAATTTTAAACTGGTTGTTTAAAAGAAATCCAGTTTTTGTTTGGCTGCTTTTAATATTATTATTATTATTATAATTATTAATTTATGCCATGGATTTTATCACATCTTTTGTCATCTATTGCGGCGCGGCGGCCGGAGCAGCTACGTAAACGCATCTGTGTTGCCATCGGAGAAAGTGTTCTGGACTTGGCCGGAGTCGCTCAACTTTATCCACCGGAAGTTCAAGTAAGTCATGGTTAAACGTTCGAATTGCAGTGTGGGCTTATGTCACGGCTACTCGGTAGGAAGCGCTCAACTCGCATTCGTTGAACTCGTTGATGAGTCTGGGCTACGCTGCTTGGAAGATAGTGCGTGCAAGAACCCGCGAGTTGTTACTAAAAAACTCGCTACTGGAACGGAATGCTGCCTTAGTAAAGAAGTAAACGTCCCAAAAAAATGTGCCCTTTTTTAAATACTTTCCACCACTTCATTTT
This sequence comes from Conops quadrifasciatus, assembly GCA_949752815.1. Lineage (NCBI taxonomy): Eukaryota > Metazoa > Arthropoda > Insecta > Diptera > Conopidae > Conops > Conops quadrifasciatus. The sequence goes on from OX457079.1 coordinate 20,724,247, forward strand.
CACCACCTTATATTCTTTTCTATGTCCTCGGCATGGATATACAATACATTTTCCAGAGTCCTTATTCCTCAGAATGAATGTGAAATGCATTTACCAGCTGAAATTGGCGACTACACCGACTTTTACTCTTCCCTTCAACATGCCACCAACGTGGGCGTCATGTTCCGCGGCAAAGAAAATGCCCTAACGGCAAATTGGCGCCACTTGCCCGTCGGCTATCATGGCCGTGCCAGTTCGGTTGTTGTTTCGGGCACACCGATACGTCGGCCGCTGGGACAGACGCAACCAGTGGATGGCGAGCCGCCGGTGTTTGGCGCCTGCAAGTTATTAGATTTTGAATTGGAAATGGCTTTCTTTGTGGGAGGACCCGGTAATCAATTGGGTGAACGCATACCGGTCGATGAAGCATGGAAGTATGTATTCGGCTTCACATTGATGAATGATTGGAGTGCCCGAGATATACAGAAATGGGAGTATGTACCGTTGGGTCCATTCACTGCGAAAAACTTAGGTACCAGCATATCACCCTGGATCATACCGGTAGCAGCACTCGAACCGTTCACGGTCGATAACTTTTGTCAGCAACCGGAAGTACTACCGTATCTAAAACATGAGCAGCCTTTCAATTTTGATATTAATTTGGAAGTTTCATTAAAGCGTAGGTAACTTCATTCATGCGAGAGCTCCTTAAATCTGATGCGTTGCTGCTCTTTGTCTCTTTCTTCTTTCCATTTTACGGTCGTCCAGCCCAAAATTCGGTCGAGACTGTGATTTGTAAATCCAATTTCAAGTATTTGTATTGGACGGCTCTGCAGCAAATTGCTCACCACACCATCACCGGTTGCAATATGCGTGCCGGTGACTTAATGGGATCGGGCACCATCAGCGGCGAACGTGAGGACTCTTATGGTTCTATGTTGGAATTGAGTTGGCGTGGCTCGAAGACGTTAAAATTGAATGATGGCTCCAGTCGAAAATTCTTACAAGACGGTGACGAGGTTATCATTAGAGGTTACTGCAGCCGCAATGGATCGCGTATTGGTTTCGGTGAATGCGTGGGTCAAGTTTTGCCAGCAAAGCCTTTTTCGTGAACTGTAAAATTGCTTCAGATAAAGTAAATTTAATGAAATTCTGATTATATGTACTTGTATGAAGACTTAATAAATTTGGTGTAATTAAAATTTGTGCTTTAATCCGAACATAGAAAACTTGAGAAAATGGTTGAAAATATTTGAATATCGGGGTTGTCATGTCGAATACTTTGTCGAGTTTTCGACATGTCGATTACCTACGGTAGACTACTACCAAACCAAATTGAAGTAGATTATACAAAATTGTCGAAAACTCTGAAAAATTCAGGTACCTTTAATCAATTACAATAAGAATAAACGAATGCCGCAAAGATTTTTCGATGAAAAGTACATGAATTTGAATTTTATTTTTGAGTCCAGTCATTTCTTTGTAAAAAAATGGAATATTTATGGGATTAGCGCATTTTGGGAATAAATTGGGCACTGGAGAACGTGTATGTCGATAGATTTTATACTTCGTGCGAGTAAAAAAACGATATTTGACTGAGTCATTCTTTAAGTTCTTGAATGTTTAAGAGTTTTCGACAAGGTTGAGGTTTTCGACATGTAGAAAAGTACATACAAGGTCGAAAAATTCTTGTCGAATGCCAACCCTGTTGAATATACACAAAAATAGTAGTAGATCTATCTGCGCCAGCCTGATTGAAGCGTCAACACCGCGAGTTGCGCTTTTGGTGAGTGCCGCCAAAAAACGAATACCAAGCAGCGAATTTGCAGAGAAGCAGAAAAGTGGCAATAATGGCCAAAACTTGGGCGGCCGTGTCTGCGATTACATTTTTGCTTGGAATTTGTTTTTATAACCTGAACATTTTGTTTTTCTTTTGCGCGATTGCCAACATAGGCGCCACTTGCTGAGCAGAGGCGCTGCTGCTACACTGCCGCAAAGGCGACTGCTATGCTGCTAAGACATTAAAAAAAATATTTTTATAATATTTTAATTTCACAGTTATCTCAATTAACTGATTAACTGATATGCATAATTAGAAAAAAAAAAAGAATTAGATTGAAAAAAACATTGCTTCATGGTATGATAATTTTTTATAGCATCAATTTATTGTTTATTTTATTAGAACAAAGGAATTGATAGAGTTAATAAAAAAAAATGTAGCCATAAAAAAACTAATCTAAATTTCATTAATTCTTTTTAAAACTAAAACAAAACCGACGACTCAAGTGTATCAGCGTTCTCCCTTGTTATTGTTGTTTTTGTTATTGTTGCAGTTTAGCTCATCGTTATCGTTGTTGTTGTTGTTGTTTATTATTTCTTCTGATTAAAAACTTGAACCTCACAAACTCTAAACGAACAACGCGAATCTCTAATGAAAGAGAGACAGACCGTAAAACAACAAAACGAAAACAAAACCACAAAAACAGCAAGAAAAACCAAAAAGCCAAAACAGTATAGAAGTAAATAATAATGCAAAAAAAAATTAAAGAACAAAAATCTAAATACAACAAGCGCCAACAGCGCGATGCGAGTAATGTACCGCAGCGGCGAACGGATTGAATTGGCTCCACTTTGGGGCAACTTCTCTCACAACGAGCCAGCGAGCCAGCGAGCGAGAGAGCGAGCGAGGATGCGGCTGCCGCTGTCACTGCGAGTATTTCATGCGAACAGTTTGCTTCGAATGCGAGAGACGGTTGGACGTTTTGCAAACGTTGGCGCCGGTTTAATTCGAAATACATACTCGTTAGTGTTGTTGGGAAGCGGAGTACAAAAAAAAAAAAAAAACCAACTACAACAAGCAACCTTTAGCAAGTAAAAAACTGGCTAAATTAAACTAAATATACGGGTAAAAAAAACAAAATTAAATACATAAATATTCAAAGCGATCTCTGAAGATAAGTGAGATAAAAAGTGCGTGAGTGCATAATTAACAACAACAACAACAACCAAGTCGTATAAAACGAATATCATTCTACTTAAATTTAGTTAAGCCAGAATGAAGTGTGTAATGTTGTATCATTTGAAGTTACGTGAAGTTTCGTACAAAATTAAGAAATTAGTTACAAATTTGAAAATATCGCAACTAAACCATTTGAGCAGAATTGATCAGCATAATGTACCATAATGATGAGAAGAATTGAAAAAAAAAAAATGTGACACTCTTCGATTATCGAGAAAGTCATTGTCGAAAACGACTGGAAAAATCAATTCTTTGCAAATTTCGTTGTACCTTTCAACGAACGACTAATGTCAGACGGGGTGCCCTACGGACAACAACAACAACAACAGTAACAGAAAACCACCCTAACATTTTGCTTGCGCCCTTCTAACCGCCCTTCTTGCGGTTCGTTTCATTTTTGTGGCCGTAAAGTGAACGATTCTCCAACGTCGCTGTTGCCGTCTGTTGTCTGGCGTTGTGTGAACGCGTAGAAAACTTTGCGGAAGGCAACCCAGAAGAATGAAGGAAGGGACACATCGAAGAAGAACGACATGAAGAAGTCATGATTGTTAGGAGTGACGATTTTGCCGCAAGGAAGAACTAATGGGGACGACAATGTGTAGAAAGGCTTGAGTTGTTGGGCAAGAACAAGACGAAGGCTTGGACAGATGTATGGACGTTGAGGACGGACGGATGGATGGACTAATGGACGGACGGATAGATGATCCTAAGGACAAATAAAGGAATTCTCTGAATCTAAATCTGAGTGTCGCAGCGAGCGGTGCTCATTATTGCGTCTAGTTTGAACCGGCTGGCGGTGCGGCTGCAGCAATGGCAATTCAGAGGCAATGAATTGAAATAGCCACAAAAAACACACACACACACACAAAATCAAGATGGCAAAAAAAACCCGAAAATGAAAAAAAAAAAACAAAGAACAAAAACAGCGTTGTGAGCGTTGCATTCGTCCGATATGCAGATAAGTACATACTTACCGACGTTGTTCGTTGTTGTTGTGGTTTTTGTTGTTGCTTACTGCCATTTATGAACTCATCTGAGGCAACAAAAGCAACGACAACAACAACAACAACAACACAAGTCTCAATAAAGAAGTATACCTAATAAAATAATCACATGGCGCCGCGGATCACTTCTGAGCTCGTTGCTGTCGCTGTCGCTGCCACCGCCACCGACGCCTCCGCCGCCGCCGCCGCCGCCACCGCTTCTCCGCACATTCCAATCGATCTGAGATACACGGGGGTACCTTTTAGTACCGACGTAACGTGCCTTCGTATGTTTGTACATTAAAGACCGGATTATTACCGTCACAGTGTTACTGTTGTTGTTTGTGTTCACTGTTGTTGTTGTTGTTGTTGTTGTTGTTGTTGTTTGTACAACCATGTCTTATAGCCACAATTTAGTGGGTAACCATGACGAAGAAACCAACCACAAACAAACAAACAATTAATCACACAAACATTCAGCGAATGAACGAAGAAAAGAGGGACAGACCAAAAGAACGACGGAGAACAACAGTAACGTTCTTTGTTTTCAACATCATCAACAACAAGAACCGAACTGGCTGAGACAGACGGACGGACGGTCAGACAGACAGACAGACACACCGATCGTAAGTCAAACAGTCAGTCTTGGAATGCATTCTAGGTTAAACGCTAATCACAAAAGCAGAACGATGATGCTTCTGCTTCTTTCGTTTTTTTTCCCTAATCCGTTGTTAGCTAATAATAACGAAATTTAGTGATCGTTACAGGCTTTAACAGACTTTCAAGAGACCTTAACCGACTTTTTGAAGGCTTCCATAAGCGTTTGTCCAGACGAATCAATAATAAAACGCCCGCGCCCACAGCACAAGTTTCCAAAAGTATTTTAGAATCTACGAATATTTACAATAGATTTTTTAATGATTTTCAAAAGACTCAACGACTAATTCTTTTCAAGAATTTAGACTTAAGACTTCAGAAGATTAAATATTTCGTTTATGCTTTATTGATTGTTCTGCTGGGGAAAGTATGCTGCCAGTAAAGTATGCTCAAATTTACGATACCATATACAGAGATGTTATGAGTATGACTTTTGGTAGACGTCATTTACAAGTCGTCTAAATAAAGGCTAATTGTTAGAACCTTAATTAGCAGAGCTTTACACAGAACCAAAATGTTTCGTCGTATTGAAAACAGTTGTCGTCAAATGTTGTGATTTTTTTTTGTATGGTAAATAATCATAAAATATTCAAAAATTTAATGTATGAATTTCCAACGGACAACGACTAATCGGTCAATCACCACAAACATTTTTTTTTCTGTGTAGAAAAGACATACGGCATAGCAACATAAATATCTGTCGCAGTTTGGATTGTCATGTCGAATACTTAGTCGAGTTTTCGACATGTCGAATACCTACGGTAGACTACCAAACCAAACCGTTGGAATAGATTACACAAAATTGTCGAAAACTCTGAAAAATTTACCTTCATTAATTACAATAAGAACAAACGAACGCTACAAAGATTTTTGGATGGAAAATTAAATTAATTAAATCACACTTATCTTCTTTAGTGGTTTCGGCGATGACTGCTCGCTTAAGTTTAAGTTTGAATAATATAACTTTTAATTACATGTACCGATGGAAGAAATGTGCGAATAAAAACTGAATTATTTACATATATTATTTTTCAGATTGTAGTAATGATTTCGTATTAACAAAAATTTAAAAAAAAACTGAGAAATATATGAAAATCATGAGCTAAAATCATGAGCAATCAACGAGATTAAAAAATGAGTTTAGTGTCTGAGAATGATGAATGCGTATGAAAGTCGTCTGTTAACAAATCAAAAATAAAATCTTTAATAAACAATTTATTTTATGCGGTGTTTAGTCTGGCGTAGTCTCTTATCGCTCGTATTAAAATAAATCATCATTTGTGCAAAAGGAAAAATACTTGTATACGTGTTTGTTTTACTGCCTTGCATTCGTAATGATGCTTGAGCGAGGTACCCAGTAGGAAAAAGTTACAATTTCATCGGAATACGGTCTAAAACAGTGTTCAAGGTATAATATTGAAAAAAACATATAAATTCATGTTAACTAATAAGTATTAAAAGCACTTATAGTTAACATTCGTCTTAAACTTACGACCTTAAAGTGTTTTGAAGTGCTTTAAAGTGTTTTCTATCAAAAATTCCTCAACTTATATTATTTTCTTAAAAGAGTTAAATTTTCATTAACATCCACAAGAGTAAATAAAGATTTTCTTTATACTCGTATCTTGAAGATTCCTAGGGCTAAAGTTTAGTTTAGAAAAATTAAAAATTCCGAATATTTGTTGCTTCCGAAAACCTGTCTGTACGTTGGTATCCGTTTTATTAGTAAATGCGTTTGATTGGCACGTGTTTTTTTTTGTTTTTTCTTCTCATTATTATCATTTCTATCTCATTATTATCTCATTTCATCATTATATTGGGTTGGGGAAAAAGTATTCGGCGTTTTTCTCCTTGCTTCACTGTAAGGTGTCATAACTTTGAAACGGTTAGTTGCATCTGGCAACTTTTTTTTTTTCTTTCTCAACAGGTGACAGGTGAAAAGATTTGTGGTGTTTATGGCGAAGGTACCGTACTGTCCCAATTAACTGCCAGGAAATGGTTCGCTCGCTTTCGTTCTGAAAATTTTCAGTTGAAAGATGTTCCTCGCTCTGGTCGACCTATCGACCGAAAAAGTCGATGAAATTATGGCTAAGGTTCAAGAATACCGTCATACGAGCAGTCACGACATCGCAAAGGAACTGAAGATCGACCACAAAACAGTTTTAAACTATTTGCATAAAGTTGGTTTTACAAAGAAGCTCGATGTTTGGGTGCCTCATGAACTGAGTGCAAAAATTAGTCCCAAAAAAGGCCACATAAAGCTTTGTTGAGCCGACAAAAACTAGGAGAGTTCGGCTGGGTGCATTTTGGATGCATCCAGCGTCGGGCAATATTTGGATTAATAAAATGTATGTTACATAAAAAAAAATGTTTTATCTTTTTACTAAAAAAATGCTGAATACTTTTTTCCCAACCCGCAAATATTCCGCAAAAGTATTTGAAATTCTTTCTAAATGAATTTTTATTTTTACGCCTGACTTAATTTTATATTGAGCTAAAATAATATATTTATAGTCGCGATTCGGTAACGAAATTGAATAAACTAAAGGCAACAACGAGTTTTGTGGGTATAAAATCGCTCCAGGGGGGGGGGGGGGGGAGAAAAACAAACTATATAAAAAAGAAATATAAAAAAGCATAAAACTCATATCGTCTGCTTCTGGCGTATCGATTTATTGCAGTTTGGCACAAAAAGTAAATTATGGAAGCGTTATCCGTCAGGCCGCAAGTGCATAGCTTGCAAATTAACATCCAGTGAAGCCAGGAATGAACCTAAGTAGCCGGCCGCATTCATAATGCGTTGCATACACATGCACATACATACATGCAGTACGTACGTACGTACGTACAACGAACAGTGCCGTCTGACAGATAATACGTGCTCGGTAGGGCCAACGATTTTTATTTGGAAAAACAAATTTTTACTCTTATTGGTTTATGAGCTTTTCATCAGTCATTTTCATTTTGTTTGTTTTTTTTCAAATTTAACAATTTTTTTTAATTGAATAATTTAAATAATAAAAATAAAAACTCAAAAAAAAATATTTGGAACCTCTAGAAATTAATGTATAAAACTTAATTATTTACAAATTCTTCTTAAAAAAAATTGAACTCTTCTAAGGGCCATTTTATTTACACTCAATTAAATTCCTTAATTTTCAGTTAAATTTATTTGTATGTTAAAAATAACTTCGGGATTATAATCTCCAGTTAAAAATTGTATTTTTTTAGCACGCGATTAAATTGAACTGCCAGTTTTAAGGCGTCAGTTAAATTTAATTCCCTGTTAGGAATTTTCCTAGGATATTTCTTTAAAGCGTCGAAAAACTTCAAAAAAAAAAATTCAAAATTTTTTAAAAACATAAATTTTATGAAAAACCCAAAAAAATTATATGAGCATTTTCAAGAATCTGCGGCATAAGAAGAACAAGACTTTCTTTAAAAAAACTTCCTTCACAAAATTAATTTCAAAGATTTGTAAAAACTTCAAAAAATTTGAAAAACCAAAAAATGTGCATGAAAATTTTTTCTATTTCTCTTTTCGCCTTTCTCTAATTTCTTTTTTTTTTCAGAAAAATAATTTTAATTGTTAGTTAAAAAAAAAACGAAAACAAGGATTTTTTAATCCTCAATTAAAGAAGTTAACTGACAAAACTGGGCAAGTTAGCTTATTGTTAACTCCAGTGTTAGCTTGTCCAGCAAGTTAGCTGGACAATTGTTAACAATGGATGTTAACTCCAACGTCCAGTTAGATAAATGTCAATTTGGCCTTTTAGGTTAGCTTAAATAAAACGAATTTTGTTAATTTCCTTTTTCAATTCCGCAATTAAATTTAACTTGTAGTGAATAAAACGGCCCTAAGTTTTTTAGAAATTTTTGTTCTAGGATTTTTGTTCTTTAGCTAGAATGATTTTTTTCATTCTCTCAAAAAATATATTTTCGAAGATTACGATATAACATTGCAATTTTTAAAGGTATAAGCCGTGGCAAGGGCCCATTTTCTGCAGCAAGGCGGCTGTGTTAAAAAAAACATTGCACATTTGTATTTAATCAGTATTTAATATGTATTTGTGTATATCATATGTATAGTATGTTTGTATGGAGACATTCATAATGACTACAAATTAATAAGTTTCAAAGTGAATCATTAAATTTCAGAACACGCCCAAAACAAGGATGGGTTGTTAAAATTGATGCCTGACTGTTAACATTTTACGACTGAGGTGAAAAGGCCTATGAAAAGTGTTGATTGAAATGTTTGACAAATTCAGAAAAAAATTATATTTGCATAATGATATGCATATAGTCGTATATATACGATTGATATACATACATATGTGTACAAGTATATATAAATATAATTAGTTTTTTGTATATAATTAGTTAAGTTAAGAAAAACTATGAATTAATTTCAAGAGTATATATATTTTGGTTTCTATTTGTATTTATAAAACCTATATAATCGTGCTATTATAAACATGTATGTCTTATTTCCTTCTTTGTAGATTTACTTATCATCTATGGCTTTCAAAATTGATGTTTTTTCTATCTAAAAAGAAATCATTTATATCATAAAATAATATCTGCTCTCACCATATCGATAATTTAAAGAACAATGGCGATGGCAATGTCGAAATTAGCTCAAGCTCTTTGCTTACATGCATTAATTAGTGTCGTTATAGCCGGTGAGTTTTTTATAATATCATAAATATCAGATAATTACTTTTTTATAAAATTACCTCGTAGCACATAAACCGCTGCTGTGTATGCGCTACAAATTCGACGACAGCAGCATGTTGGATGAAGACGAATTCGAGGATTATTCGTTCAGTTACCCGGAGTCTAACGGACATGACACCTCCGCCGCTGTTAACAGCACGACGCATGCGACGCATGCGAGTAATGCGGATGTCGAAGCGCGAGCCATGAAATGTGCTCCGGATTTCAACTTCTGCTTCACCCTGTGGACACAGAATGCGAATGGTACTCACCAGAATATAAGTTCGCAGGGTAGGTGGTGAACTTTTATCTCTAGCATGTAGTTTGTGTGTGTCTGTGTGGCTGTGTGGGTGGTAGTCGGAGGGATTGATTAAATCATTAAAAGAGAATCGAGAAAGAATGTTGAAAAGAAAAGAGAGTTAAAGTGTTGTTGCCGTAGAAGGAAAACAAACACCTGCTTGGGGCATGTGCTTCATTGCCAGCGTAACCCAGACGGTTGATCAAATGGACTTCCAAGTGCAAGAGTTCAGGGTTCAATATCCAAAACGTTTGCCAAATAAATTATTTATGCATGTGATATGTATGGTATTTTGTTCAAATGGGTTTTTATCTTTTTTATAGGTTGCTGGAAGGAAAGCACTGACCACAATGTTACTTGCGTCCAAACAGAATGCGTAGCCAACAATCGTAATGATTCCTTGTTTTATTGTTGTTGTTCTGGGGATCTGTGCAATAAAAACATGTCTGTGGCCAAACCGGTTGTAGTAGCGGTAAGTATTTTTAACCTGTAGGCTAATTTACGCTCCCTGAGAATGACTTCAAATAAATTATACGGATAATTCCACGGATTAGGTTATGTAACATGTACACATACATATGTACATACCATAACATGTTCCTTCAAAAGTCTCCGTTTACTCGTATTTGGATTTTGTTCTCACCCTTAAAAATATGCAATGCAAAATGCGTTGAAAAGTGTGAATGCGTGAATGCTGTCGCAGTATTTCTGGTGTCGCACAGTGGTCCTAAATCCGAAAAAGCTGCCCAAAAAATTACGCTGTTATCTGTCGTATTTAAAGCAACGAGTTAATGGGTAGAATGTTGAAGTATTATAAACTGAGGTCAGATATGGCGAATTGTCTTTACCTTTTACCCTCTAAAAGCGGTACAAAAGTGGTCTTCGACCCACTCCTACGAGTAGTCCTTGTGACGTGCTCAAGCCAAGTGAAGATTTAATTCAAAACTGTGTTAAATAATTACACACGTTTTACCAATTTTTTACTTTATAAAATGTATTCAGCAGTTGGAAGCAACTAGAATTTAAATAGGCACTTTAATGTTCAGTTTATTCAGTTTAGTTTGTTCAAAAATGTTTACTGTACAATAAGAATTAAATTCTTTTTTAGTACACTCAAAATATATATACTTCAAATTAAATCAATAAATATATACTTAAATTAATAATTATAATAGTTAAATTATATATAACCATATTTTAAATTTAGGAGACAGAAATAAAAGAATTGAAAGGCAGAAGTTACAATGTTGGTCTTAATTACTTTTTAATCAGAATGTTTTGAAGTATAATTTGCAAAAATTGACATCACAGTATACGTTGCACTTTTAGAAATTTAGGCAAAAAGCTTAAAATGTTTTGCAGTGTTCTGCGTTAAGGTGTGGTTGTGCCTTGAAGCTTGTACTTTTATTCAATAGAATCAGCAGAATGTACATAGCTGCTCTTACGTAATTTTTTAAAGTATAATTTGCAGAAATTACAAAAATTTTTTTACACTTTTAGAAATTTCAACAAAAAGCTAAAAGTTCTGCAGAGTTCTGCGTTAAGGCACGAGTAAGCTGTGCCTTGAAGCTTGTACTTTTATTCAATAGTTTAAACAAAAATTACCTGCTCTGCCTTGCTTCTCAGGTTTTTCTAATATTTTTTTAAGATTGTAAAATATGTATATTTAAAAAAAAAAAGCTTAAAAAAAGCTGAGGGGCAGCAAGGGGTTATATTTTGTGTATTCTATTGCCTAAATGTTACATTTGCAAGGCAAAAATTTTCCTTTTTGCAGAACTGTGCAGAACATATAACTTTTTGGCTTCTAGTTTCTAACAGTCCATCGTATAATAAATATAATGTAAATTTTCTACGAATTTTACTTTTTTAAAATTCTGATTAATATATAATTAAAACAGACACTGAAGTATATATTAAAGCTATATTTAAACGCTGGAACAATTTTGTCCAGCTCTTCGTGGTTTGGGACCACTGTGAGTCGTCTGCGTCTGCGTCTCGCTCTCTGAAGTCTTTGAGAGTGCATACATTTTTAGAGTTCATTACTTAAGTCCTCTCATAAGAGAGAATATATGTACATACGTGCTGACGTCAGATTGGTCTTCTCATAATTATCTCACATACTTTTAGGAGACTGCTAAATCGGCCGTTACTGCTGCTACATCAGCAGCCGCTACAAGTCACATGGGCCGAACAACGGAACGGGGCGCCAGCATTGTATTTTACATTGTTATCAGTTCCATTTTCGCGCTGGCTTTCGTGATTAGCGTTATTTATCTGGCATCGGCTTACTTGCGTAAACGCGATAAGCCCGAACCGGAGGAAGCTCCATTGGCACCATCCGGTCCTGGCTACAGTTCTAATTTGCGAAACGTGGACAACCTCAAGTGCCTGGATATGATCGGACAGGGTAAATATGGTGTCGTCTACAAAGGTATGATCCATGAGCAGACGGTGGCGATAAAAAATTTTCCCGAAATGTATAAACAATATTATCTGAATGAGCGTGAGATCTATTCACTGCCGCTGATGAACTGTCCGGCGCTGCTGACTTATTTCGGTAAGTTTTGGCACTGATTTGAGTGGTATTCAGTGATCAGTCTCTCTTTCAAAGGTTACGACGAACGACCTACCATCGACGGCAAGCCACAGTTTCTTATACTTCTCTCACTGGCGCCTTTGGGCTGCCTGCAGGATTGGCTGATAGGAAACACTTTGAGCTTTAGCACCTTTTGTCTCATGGTCAAATCCATCACTCGTGGACTCTCACATCTGCACACCGAGCTGCAGCGCGGCGATCTGTATAAACCGTGCGTGGTGCACCGCGACTTGAACACGCGCAACATCCTCGTGAATTCTGATCTCAGCTGCTGCATTTCGGATTTTGGTTTCGCCCTGAAGGTATTCGGTTCCAAGTACGAGTACAAGGGCGAGGTGGCTTTGGCCGAAACGAAGAGCATCAATGAGGTGGGCACCATTCGCTACATGGCCCCTGAACTGTTGGAGGGAGCAGTCAATCTGCGGGACTGTGAAACTTCGCTGAAGCAGATGGACGTGTATGCCTTGGGCCTTGTGTTGTGGGAAGTGGCTACACGTTGCTCGGACTACTATGCACCGTCGCAGATAACGCCTTCGTACAAGGCGCCCTACGAGCTTGAGGCCGGCTCACGTCCCTCCTTCGAACAAATGCAGGTGTTGGTGGCGCGACATAAGGCGCGTCCGCTGTTTCCGGTCGGCTGGGGCGGTGGACCAGCCGAGAAGCTGGTAAAAGACACCTGCGAAGACTGCTGGGATCATGACGCCGAGGCGCGCCTCACCTCATTGTGTGCGGAGGAACGCATGCAGGAGGTGGAGCACTTGCGACCACGTGCCTTTCTTATTAGCCAAGGAACCAGTCCTCGACTGAATACCAACAATTTGGGATTTGAGCAGCAGCTGGCCCTGCATCAACAGCAGCAGCAAACACAAGATGTGCGTAATGTTTCGCCGCTAAATGTTGGCAGCTCGGAAGTGCCCGCGAGCACAGTCAGTCCACCGCCAAACCAGCAGATTCTGCCCTCCGACAACACTCTGGGACTAAGCTGCAGCTCCAGCTCCACCATGCCACCCGAAAAGAATCATCTCATGAACCCGCAGCAGCAGCTGCAGCCATATCAGGGCCGGAACCCGTGTCAGGAGCGCAATCTGGCGCCGCTCAGCACACGGCCCGCCCCAGTGCTGGTGGAGAAAAGCAAAAAGCACAGCTTCCAGAGTGGCCAAGAGAACAGCTTGTCCTGCTTGGAAGACGACGTCTCGGTGGAGGAGTTGATTGCGGGGAACTCGAAGAAATTCGCGGCCTTTACACAGAACGGCGGCTCCAGCATGGGCCAGGGCTTTCCCAAACAGCACAATACTGAGAAAAAGCTGCGCGGCTGGCACGGTGTGCGTGCGCTGATACAGAAGAAACTGTTTCGCAAGGACGCTGCCGCTGCCGATGTTGGATACGGCGATGAGAAGTCGAATCTGGTGGATAATCGTTGTGCACACGTAGCGAATGGTGCGAGTCCTCTCAAAGCCACAAGTAGCGCGCTGACAAAGGATACGACTGTCAATTTCATCGGAGACAAGCAGCGGACCCATCAGCGTGGCAGCATAGTGACAACGGCCACAGCAGCAACAGCAACAGCATCAACAACCGGAGCAATGACAGCAGCGGTACCGACGACGTCACCACCAGAGACGGAAATGGCATCCGAAATACCCACGACGACTGTAACGCCTCCGGAGAGCTTAACGCAGGGCAGTAAGAGACCGAATAATTTAGACCTGCTCGGCTCCACAGTTTCCGCAGAGGCGTCAGGCACATCATTGCTGACGTCCAGTCGGTCCAATTTGTTGCGCAAAACTTTCGAAAGTGCTGCTAGCGATAATTCCGAGTATCGCCTTCTTGGTGCGCAAAACATTAATACGCGCATAAGCACGCCTTCCCGCGTTGTGCCGCGCTCTCTCTCAACCAGTCTAGACCATAAGAGATCCAATAGCTATAGCAACAACAACAACAACAATAACAACAACACCATCAATAGCGCTGTAATGGATGTGGCACCTTTTCATAATTTAACCGCTTTGCGCCCTTTAAAATCGACAACCAGACCCATCAGTGCCGAGAAACATTTCCGACGTCAGCGCAGTCTGGAGGTTTTCAACGAAGTGTTCAATGGACGCGGTAGCAATGAAAAGCTACGCAATCCCAGCCAACGCGTCAAAACGCCCGGCGATGTGCCGCCGTCGGTGCGGAAGGTGCGCGCTTCGAAGACGTTAAGCCTATACGATGACCGCATGATGGATCCGGCCACCATGAATATACTCTAGCATGAGGAGGTCCTGCTCTTGGAATTGTAAGAACCTTTCGGGCACAGAGCAGAACATAACGCTCGCATTATCGATGAACTTTTTCATTTGGTAGACAACGGTGACGGACAGACATGATGCGGATATCTCGTGTGAACTAATGAATCAGAGAGTCATCATTGCGATGAATCAATCAGTCTTTATGAGGATAAAATAAAGAATGAATTGTTCAGTCATTCATAAATCAAAGGATAAATAAATCAATTAATTATCTCGAGAATAAACTAAGAAATGAATCATCGTGAGGATGACTTGAAGTTATTAAATAAATAATTCATCATAAATCAATGAAAATCAAAAATGAATAATGACTATCAACCAATCAGTAGATCGTCATGAGAATTATTGATTGATTCAATCTCTCCGACCGTTAGTAAGTCAGTCACTTCTTATTGAGATGAATGAATCCATTAACTCTTATCAGGATGAAACAATAAATTCTTCTGAATGTGACTGAATCAATAAATGATCAGTCAATCAATGATGGAGCAATGAGTATGAGTGAATTAATCAATTATCTCGAGGATAAACTAAGAAATTAATCATCGTGGGGTGACTTTAATTAAATAAATAATTCATCATAAATCAATGAATCAATAAAAAACGAGTAATGAGTATGAATTAATCAATCAATTAATCAATTTTTTTAACTTTTATGAGTATGATTGAATCAATAAATTATGAATGGATGAATGAGTCAATCAGTTCATTTGAGTTTGAGTGAATCAATCAATTATCTCGGAGGATAAACTAAGAAATTAATCATCGTGAGTTTGACTTGAATTAAATAAATAATTTATCATAAATCAATGAATCAATCCAAAACGAGTAATGAGTATGAATTAATTAGTCAATTGATTAATTGATTGATTCATTCTCTATGACCGTTAGTGAATCAGTCACTTCTTATTAGAATGAATGAATGAATCCATTAATTCTTATGAGGATAAAAAAAAACAATAAATTCCTATGAGTGTGACTGAATCAATAAATGATCAGTCAGATGGAGCAATCTGTCAGGATGAATGAGTCAATCAGTTCTTTTAAGTATGAGTGAATCAATCAATTATCTTGAACATAAACTAATAAATAAATCATCGTGAGGATGACTTGAAATTATAAATAAATCATTATAAACCAATTAATCAATCAAAAATTAATAATGACTACAAACCAATTTACAGATCGTCAGGAGAATTATTGATTGATTCGTTATCTATGATCGTTAATAAATCAGTCACTTCTTATTGGAATGAATTAACTTTTTTGAGTATGACTGAATCAATAAATTATGAATGGATGAATGAGTCAATCAGTTCATTTGAGTTTGAGTGAATCAATCAATTATCTCGAAAATAAACTAATAAATAAATCATCTTGAATCTATTAAGATGAATGATAAGTATGAATTAATCAAACAATCTTTAAATGAATCAGTTAAAGAGAATGAATTAATCAGTTAAACACTTAACTGATCATGAGAATGAATGTTGATCAGTTAATCTGTTAAATAAGGATAAATGAATTAGTCACTCCTTAAAATGTTTAAAGAGATGAATAAAACTATGAAAATGAATTAATCAATCAGCTGTTCAATGAATTATCAAGAGGATAAATTCCATGGAGATAAAATAATCAATAAATCACCATCAGGATTGAATGAATGAATCAATCAAAATAATTAATCCATCAATTGTCATGACAAATAAATAATCAATGAACGGTCTTACATTCTTCATCTGGATGATGAATGAATGTAACAGTTTTCATCATGAAAATAAAAGGATCATTTCTAAAGAGAAATTATTTTGAGTTTGGATGAGACAATAATCATCAACCCTCATGAGAATGATTAATAAATAAATAAAAAATCAATTATTCCCTCAACAGTATTGCATTCAGTCAATATTGAAAATAATTCAATTTAATCAGTTTAATCCAATAAAGTTAATTGAAAAGGAATCTATTAGTCATTGTTTAGTAGACCAAAATATTTAATGTTATTAAAATTCATGTTAGTTAACAACAAAAAAAAGTATATTTAATGTGTTTAGCACAAATAAATTTCTGCAAATATATATTCCACAAATAATAAAGACTCGAATATACTCTTAATACGATGATATAATACATCATCGAGATGTCTTATAATCATAAAGAAAAACAAGAATCATAAGTCACGCTTTTAAAATGTATGGAAAAATAATAACGTTCCAGTCATTGTAATACATTTCCATTAATTTCATCATCAATTAATTTCAATTAATTTTCATTGTAAATTTTTTTTATTATTATTAAATTAAAATGTAGAGTGTTATTTATTTAAAGGAAATGGTTTCGATAAACTGGATTATCGAAAGACGATAAGTTTAATTTAAAATAAATGCGTGCAGATAGAGCTTTAAATTGCTGTTTTAGTGATTGACCAATTTTGATGGACTCCAGAGTTACTCCATCGACAACATTAACTCGAATACCATTAAAATGTAAATACAAAAAACGGTACATGCCGCCGTCTTGATGCCGTGTATAAATAATAAATAATAGCAGTAATTATTTATAATTCAAACAAAAAACTTATAATAAATTTAAATTTTTTTTTAATAAAGCATTTTCTGGTATTCAATACCTTTTATGACGAAGCTGTGTACGCGCCTCTATAGTCAAATAAAATGTATGACTCTTGTATGTCATAGAAACGTTAGTGAATAGTAGCATGTCTGTATATATATTTTATTAATGAAATATTTTATTTTAATTAAAAAATGTATAAAAAAGTCTGCGAGAAAAAGAAATCTCAATCTACGAATTTTTTTATATTTAAATCTTTTATGTAGGTATCGTATTTTAATACTTGATTAAATAAATTAGTCATGCATGAATAACGTACGTATCGTTAAAAAAATTGCAACATAAAAATTTCAATTGAAAATTAATATATATATATATATATATATAATTAATAGAATAGACTAATGTTTTTACAATGTAGAAGACTATAAAGAACGCTAGCTCATGACGAAGACGAAAAAAAACCAAAATTTTGAAAATATATGGAAACGTATGGAATCGTATTTAAATTGATTTTAATTTAATTTAAATTTAATGTATGATAATTTAAGTAGGTAGATATTCATAAAGGTGTATAGTGAAAATAAATATTTAAAAAATTTTAAAAAATAAAAAAATAAAAATAATAAATATTTAAAAAATATTTGAAAAATAGATATACCGAAGTAAATATTGAAAATATATATGGAAAATATGCACTATATTAATAGAGAAAAAAGAAAAAAATCAATTCATTTTTTAATACATAGTTTTAGAAATTTTGTTCTACATAAATTTTTATTTACTCTTAGAATTTGAAAATATATATGTATTTATTTTATCTATTTTTCTTTGAAACACTGAAATTTTCTACACAAAACTTTAGAATCTTTGAAACAAGGAATAAAAATTTTGGGAACTTCTAAACTTAAGGAGATCTGAAAAGACTGCTTATTTAATTTCTTTCTTACATTTTATTTTCAAATTACAGAAATTCTAGAGATTATTACAGAATTTTTAAAGTTAAGAGTTGTTAAAAAAATAAAGGAGTGGTTTTTGGGTCTTCTAAATGTTAGAGATTAACAATCTTAAAGTATATATTTTGAAAATTTTGAAGGGACTACTAACTCTTCAAAATTCGAAATAAAAATCTTTCAAAATTTTAGAAATTCTAAAATTTCGTGAACAATTTTTTTAACTCTGCAAGATAAAATAATTTTGTGATTTGCACAAATTTTATTTACTGAAATTTTACCAACAAAATTAACTAATTAAAAACTCAGAAAAGAAAAACCAGAATGTATGTATGGTTTTTACATATCCTTTATTCTTGCTCGTATAAAAAAAAATCTCATATAATCAAAGAAACGTATAATTCTTAACAAAAGTCCAAGATAGCGTTTTCTGCTGATGAAAGAAATAAAAATAAGAAATAGTAAAAATAAAATTTAAATGCTTTTTTGTCTGAGTTAAAGTCTTTATTTTTTGTGCTGCAAAGTTTTAAGCGTACAACACGAAGATCTTGTTTAGAAAAAACCCTTTCCCGCAGAATTGATTTTATTAGAATACAATTCTTGACGTTAAACGTATGTATTTAAAATAAACTGTTACATTAAAAAACAGCTGCTTTTGTTTTGTTAGTTTTTTTTTTTTTAAATTAAAAAACCTTTATATGTACGAGTTAATGTGTACATGTGTTTATTTCAGTAGTAGAACCCTTGTATGCCTTCTCTTATGGAATTTTCTACAACTATATACGATACGTATTCTAGAACGAATTGGATAAAAATAGCCTTAAATATATTATATATAAGTACATATAGAAAATAAATTTAACGCATATACAGACATACATAGGTACAGGCATAAAAAAATATATGTAGCTACACGTATGTATCTATGTACATAAATAAAATTTGTTGTATAAATAATGTAAAACTATAAAAATAAAACAATATGAATCTGGATACGAGTATAATAAACTTTTGAATTTTATTTAATGTGGTTTTTTAAAACGCATTTTTTGTACCTAATTGTTTTTGTTTGATTATGCGCCAGTGCCGGATTAGCCCCATATACTGGCCATAGAAGAAACGGGCCGAACTTCATGGACAAAGTTGATAAAAATATTTAAGTTAATTAAATATCGGACTAGACCAACCAAATTGGAAAAATATTGGTAAAAAACAAAAATACAAGTATTTATAAAATTTATACTAAAAAAATGTTCATAAAAACTAACTTTTTCAAAGATTGAAATAATCTTATGTTGATTGATATCGTTGCGTCTATTGAATTCGAGCCACCGCTTAAAATTTATCTTCATTGAAATTGGTTTTGTTGTTAGTTAGTTAAGCGCAAAACCAAAACAGGTTACTGGTTTTAGCAGTTTTCGAAACTCTGTTTCGAAGTTCGAATACTAGACGCCATAGACGCCGTGTCTCTTTCTATAGTAGAATATGGTAGAAAGGGATAAATATTGTACACAAAAGTATTCTACGAAAATTAACAAACAAAACAAAACTGTTTTTGGGTTTTCCTGCAGCAACAACAACAGCAAGGGGCAAAAGCTAGCAAAACCAAAAATTAAACCAGTTTTTTATGGTTTAATAATATAACACTTGACACTTGACATGTCGATATTCGAAAGCCTGAATCGAAACCAAAACCAAAACCATTTTAAGAAAACACTATATAAGAAAGATAAATTTTTAAGATTTGTCATAAAAGGAAATTTGTTTACTTTTATTAGAGGTTTGTTTATATTGTACAATTTGTGTTTTATTCATTTAAGATTTTTTGCCCCACACTACCTTAATGCGCCACTGTTAGCAAAGCGATAGCAAATCGATATCTCGAATCTGGATTCTCGTTTCCTCGGATTCCATCAATTTAGGATTCACAGTGCATATCATTTAACATTTGAATTTCTAATTTTACTTGTTTCTTCAATTTCGTGCGCTGAGAACTATGTTAACCGGTTCGCTGGGCTTGTTTATTAACAAAGTTTGAACATCTAGATCGTTACCGGTGCCACTCCATGTGATTCTGTAGTTACGAATAAGCTTCAGAGGAATAAAAAAGAAGAAAGCTCGAAAATGTGAATGAAAAATGCAAAAATTTTAGCATAAAAACGCGAACAATTGAAAATTCATTTTGATTTTTGATTGAAAGACAGTTTTTTCATGGTGCAATGAAGAAGGCACATGCAGGAAGTATTACCTTGAGTATAAAGACTAAAAGATTTTGCTCAGCCAAACGCCGGGCAATACAAGCCCGCATGCCATGGCCGAAGGGTAAAACAAGATAAGGATTGATTGCGCTCTTGCGTTGCAACCATCGATCCGGATTGAATTTCAAGGGATTCGTAAAATACTTTGCCTGTCGGCAAGCGACCATATTTTGCGTCACAACCACAGTCTGAAAGCACAATATATATTTAGCGAAGAGTTCAATTTTCTGCGGCTAACAAACTTACCCCTTTCGGCACGTGGTAACCACTCAACACCAAATCTCTATTCAGTATCCTGCCCACGCCAATGGACACCGGATGCAAACGAAATACCTCCTTGAGCACGGCCCGTGTATATGGCACCTCTGTACGCAGAATGTCATCAGTCACCGGCGCATGCTTGCTGTCCAAAGCACGTAACGACTCTTCGTACAAACGCTGTTGTACGTGTTCGTGCTTTGATATTTGATAGAGGGCAAAACCTTCTGTATACGAACTAGTGTCGATGCCAGCCAGTACCAGATCGGCTCCCATGCCCACCACATCGGCGAGGTCTAATTGGGGATTATTTAGATACGCCTCGATCAAGGAAGCGCTGCGCGTCAAGTTCGTGGATTGATTGGAGGGCATCTGTTGTCGGCGCTGTTGCGGCGGCACTTCCTTTAAGTAGCTTACCTTCTGCCTTACCAAATCGACAACCACGCTTTCCATATATTCCTGAGCTTGACGTAGTTGGCGGTAGGCGGCGGTTTCGAAGAGACGCCACAGCTGAAATCCTTGATCGGTGGGCAATATTTGGCTGTTGGTGATGGCGGCAGCGCGAATGAGGCGGGAAGAACGCGATTCAGGCGCTTGCTCTTCGTCGGAAAAGGCATGGAGACGTTCACCGAAGGTGAGCAAGCAAGTTACTGACGAGTGGACGATGGATGGTTAACCTAATTGTAGTCAATGTATTCGTGTGCACTTACATACTTACATTCTAGATTAAGTCTGGTTACTTGTGGTAAAAGATCGAAGCTGCTGTTAGTTGGCAGCTGCTGTACGAACTCATCGGTGACGCAGTCCACATCGGCCAAGAAGCTGCGCACCTTCTGCGGCGCACTGATTTCCTTTTGCAGCTCCGAACGCAAGCGCCACCATTCCTCGCCATTTCTGCAAGCACGAGAAGAAGAGCACTAAAAAATTGTTATGAGTATTTTAATTTCGGGTAATTTGAGCGGCGGCATCTACTGACGTCGGCAATAAACCGGCCGAGCGATACACGTGCGCTCTGTCCTGGCGATACTTGGCGAGAGCTAAGTGACTGCGTCGTTGTGGGTAGTCGCGTTCATTGAGCAATACGGCGATATCGTTGGGATCGTACAGCCAGACCACATCCTGCCCGGGCATCATTCTCTCACGCACAATTGATCCATAGCGTTGGTATTTGTCGTGGCCGGCTTTGTGCAGTTGCTGCCAAGAGTAGCTGCCCACCAGCGGAAGGTATTTGTGTAAATTGCCAATGCCGAAAGGACCTCTAGGGCCAGGTAGATCAGCGTAGGGTTTGGCTGAAGCAGTGCTGGCGGTTGTTTTTAGAATTGCCCTAGACCAGACCTTGTGGTCACAACTCAATAACTTTAAACTTATCTTCATTGTTCATTAATTTGTTGTTTTTTTTGCCCTTTTTTGTGAATAGAAAATTTTTTCCAAACTATAAACTATTAAAGCCGCAACGCATTGCTGTCACCTCGACGACCTACCAATTAAAACTGCTCGCACAAATAAAGCCAACTTTTGAGTCTCGCTTATGCAAAGGCTGTGTGAAGAGAGAACAAATGTGAGAGACACAGAACAAGAGAGAGCGAAAACCAGAGAGGGTGAAATACCTACAAAGGAGAGTGATAAGACCCAGTGGAAAATTAGACCCAGACAACATCGATCTTACCTGCCTCAACACATAGTAAGTAACGAGCTGTTTGCAGCTTCAACTTACATTACGAGACCCCGAGCCTCAGAAGGAGAGAGAGAAAACCAGAGAGGGTGAAATACCTACAAGTGAGTGATAAGACCCAGTGGAAAATTAGACCCAGACAACATCGATCTTACCTGCCTCAACACATAGTAAGTAACGAGCTGTTTGCAGCTTCACCTCACATTACATTTACGCTAGCTTGTTACAGTCAGACGGTCTGGAAACAGTATGGAAAAACTCTGAAAACAGGGTCGGCGGGTTTTTGATTTATCTTATGTACATAATAAGCCGCTCAATTGCCAAAGTGTTCAATTGCCAAACTCCACTTCTTGAATTTTTCATAATTTTGTTGTCAAAGAACTCCAAAGACTCTTAA
Source organism: Conops quadrifasciatus (assembly GCA_949752815.1). Taxonomy (NCBI): domain Eukaryota; kingdom Metazoa; phylum Arthropoda; class Insecta; order Diptera; family Conopidae; genus Conops; species Conops quadrifasciatus. Next base: position 20,746,898 of record OX457079.1, read on the forward strand.
ATATGTATTTCTATTTTCAATTAATTTGGCTATTTTGTAATGATTAACACCACTAAATCACTAAATTTGTTAGAGCGTTGTGTATTGATTTATGTTATATTGTATATAGTGACATACTTTGCCGATTTTCTCCGCTTTTTATTTCATAGAGTTAATCACTTTGCCAAGTGAGCTGCTCATACGAGTACATACAAGGAATAAAAGGCTATTTCGAAATTCAACCCCTAGAGGGGTGAAAAGGGTTTGACTAATGTTTGTATGAGGAATATTTCATTTGTGGTTGGAAGCAGCACAAGGTTCTTAACCATTTAACCACAATGAGCCACAGCAGACGAATAAGTCTCTGCGCTACCAATGACAATACCGCTTACAAGCGTATGCAATGTGCCAATGGAGAGAGTGCCTCCGGAGAGAGAGAGCTACTTGCTCCCGAGAACGAGGCAATCATTAAATTTACTCATTTCCTGGAATTTTTGCCATTGGCGTCGAAAAATATTAGGTTACCTTTTAGGGGCTCCTTTTTTTTTGGATGATTGAGGCGAAGTAACTGTTTGTTTCGTTTCTCCGGTTTCACTTAAATCCAAAGGATACTTTAGTTTTCTGGGAAAAAAGTGTTAATAAATGATTTTGTGAAGTACGAATAAGTGGGCGTGACAAAAATAGCTTTGATTTCATTTCGGGCGGTAGCAGTGTATGAGAGATTTGATACGATATGTCCTTGGTATGATAATATTTCTAAACATCGTACTAATAGAGAAGACAAGCTCTTAAAAAAAACTTTTAATTGTAATGCGAGAATAATGTAATAACGTGGTCGGACTTTAGTGTACCCAAACGCGAGGAATAATTGATAAGTAACAACGTTTTTATACACTAAAAAAAATTGTTATATTAAATAACGTTTTTTTAGTTAAATTACCCAAAAAGAAAAGGAAAAAGCTGTGTGGAATCAGCACAGAAACCACTGAAACAACCTTCCTCAATTCTCTATCTCTGAACATAAGCTGCCTTTCAATAACCTGCAGCTGCAAATTCTAACCAAGTTTCTACACATTCGTAATAATCTTCATAGTGACAGCCAGGGCTATCTTTAGATTATCTCTAGCATGGTGCGTGTTGGCGTTGGTGGCTTCGATCGATTCAGTTGTTTGTTAAAAGTTGAGTTTAGTTGGCGCGATGCAGTCGTTCAAAGCTCTCACGATTTTAATGGTACTCGTACTGTTGCGCGTAGTTGTTTTAGATGGCGCGAATATACTCGCCCTGATGGGTGTGGCATCGCCCAGCCATTACATTTGGTAATATTGGAGAAAATTGCGATGCGACCTAGGTGGCCCAAAAAGATGGTGCCCCACAAATATATTTTCACTTCTTCTTCTTCTTCTTCTTCGTAGGAATAGCGTGTTGTTGCATGCTCTGGCGCAACGTGGCCACAATGTGACTGTACTTTCGGCAAATCTTCCGCGAAAACATGAAAAGCTTCCAGCCAATGTACATTATATACATCTGGAGAGGACCTACGATATCTATAAGAGCGTTGATGCACAAGAAAAAGTGGACATTTCCGACGCCATCGGACTCAATGCCTTCTCTACGATTCCGCTGGTCTACGATTTCGGACTTAAGACCATTGGCCTGGTTATGAAATCGCGTGGCCTCCAGCAGCTGTTGGCCTATCCCGGCGATTTTCACTTCGATCTGATCATCAACGACTATACTATGGGTCCCTTTCTGCTGGGTTTCGCGCATCACTTCCGATATCCGCCCATTGTGGGCGTCAGTGCCTTTCACAATCCGCCCATAACAATCGACTTCATGTCGAATCATTACTTTCCCGCCTACACACCGTATTATTTGACCGTCTACAGCAAACGCATGAGTTTCTGGCAACGCCTGCTCAACACCTTGGTCTTCATGGCAGACACTCTGTAAGTTCGTGGCGCGGTCTTTCTTTCATGGACGTAACGCCACGCTACGTTACTAACAGACGCAGCTGCTAACAGTCGAACACACAGGTATCGCCGTCTGTACTACACGCCACGAATTGATGAGATTGTGCGTCCGTATTTCGACGACCAGATGCCGCCGGTGTCACATTTGGCACAACTTACCGCTATTTCGATGGTGAATTCGCATCCGGCCATCGACTTCGTGGAGCCGTTGCCGCCCAACGTGATCGAGATCGGTGGCATGCAGATCGGGGAACCGCAGCCGCTGCCCGACGAGTTGGAGCAGTTCGTCAGTGGCGGCCGCAAGGGCGCCCTCTTCTTTTCATTGGGCACCAACGTGAAGAGCGGCGACATGAGTCCACAGAAAATCCACATCATTCTGCAGGCAATCGCTAATCTCACGGAATACAACTTTTTGTGGAAGTTTGACGAGGACTACTTGAGAGATTATGCATTGCCCGCGAATGTGTTGGTCAAGTCGTTCTTTCCGCAAAGAGATATTTTAGGTACGCGGTACGCGCCTGTGTGTGTGTGTGTGTGTGTGGGCGTAAAAAGCGTAATGTCTCACTTCTTCACAGCTCATCCGCAACTAAAAGCCTTCATTACTCATTGCGGAGGCATGAGTTCCCAGGAGGCTACTTGGCGTGCTGTACCGATGGTTGGCATGCCACTGTTTCTGGATCAGCATCGGGTAAGTTGGGCGGTTTTCTATACAATCTAATCTAATCTACGTCTTATACACAATCTCTAGAATCTGTTGCAATCGATGCTAGCGGGCTGTGCTCGCAAAGTGGACTACTTGACCATGACCGCCGAATCTCTAGCCGCCACCATTCAGCATGTGGCAGAGGACACGCAGATGTTGCTGAATGTCCAGAGACGTTCGCGCCTATTTCGCGACAATGCCATACAGCCGCTGGAGAAGGCGATTTGGTGGATTGAGTATTTGTTGCGAGAACCGCAGCCCGCTCATTTGCGGTCACCGGCCGCCGAACTTAATTTCTTTCAGGCCCATTCGTTCGACGTGCTTTTTTTCTTAGGTCTGCCGGTCTGTCTGGTGGCGTGGATGCTTCTCAAAACTATTCTCTGTGGATTGAGTTTCGTGCATAAATTGCAGCGTCAGAGCAGAAACCAACACAGTAAGAATGATTAAACTGATTGTTTAGAGAAAGGCAAAGAATCGTCGAAGAACTTCCGTCGACAAAGTAATGCGTAACCGTTTAAGTTTCAGTCATGATACTTAATTTTATTACAGCTTGGTTGTTCTCTATTTGCGTGAAGAAAACGTCGTGTAAATTGAAAACAATTCAAGGCAAATTTCGAGGCAACGCAAATTTCGTCAAAGATTAATTCACAAAAATCACATTTAATAAAATTTCTCTATTTGTATGATTTGACCTTATTAACCCAGGAAACATTTAGAGGAGCGTTCATTTTTATGAGTTCAAAAAAGACTCACGATCCTCTTTGAAACGCGTGAGCCACTCATGAACTCTGCTACGGGATAAACTATTATCATCCTTAACTTTTTTCAACAATTCCTGTTGTGGGAGGAAAATACACATATTTCAATTTTTTATTAAATTAATTTTAATTTTAATAATTTCAGAAGACCTTAATTGCATGTTATAACATAAATATAAATATTTTTGGAGTCTGGAAGGATTTAAAGTGCCCAGAGAAGAATCACAAAAGGCTCAGAAAACAATCATAAAAGGCTCAGAAAACAATCATAGAAGGATCCGATTAGATTCATATAAAACTCAGAAAACAATCATAAAAAGTTTGAAAAATAAACATAAAAGGCTCAAAAAAGAATCATAAAACGTTCAGAAAAGACTCCTAAAAGCCTCAGAAAACAATCATAAAAAGCTCAGGAAAAAAAAATCATGAAAGGCTTAGAAATTATTATTTCGTATTGAAATTTTAAACTCCCAAACCGCACAATTTTATGAGTAATTTCTGAATCTTATTTAGGATTCTTCTCTGCGAGCCGTCTAGAAAGGAAAAAACGTTTCTAACTCTAGGTTCCGAATAGATTCATTAAAGGCTCAGAAAACAATAATAAAAGGTTCAGAAAAGAATCATAAAGGTTCGAAAAAGAGTCCCAAAAGGCTCAGAAAACAATCATAAAAAACTCCGAAAATGTAATCTGAGTAAATCTCTGAGTAAAGGCTCAGAAAAAAAATCATGAAAGGCTCAGAAATTATTATTTTTTATTGAAATTTTAAACTCAAATAACGCAACAATTTTATGAGTCTTTTCTGACTCTTATTTAGGACTCTTTTCTGCGGGGCCGTCTAGAAAGGAAAAAACGTTCATTTTTGACTCTTTTTTGTGTTCATAAAGATCGTATTTGTTGCAGAAATATGAATCTTTTTTGAATTTAAAAAGTACTCATATTGTTTGCTGGAAAGATTTGAGGTCAAAATTGTCTATATCGTATTGTAGTTTTTCAGGTTAAACAGGTCTAATGTCTTTCAAATCGAGGATTTGCTAACTTTTTTTAAATTAATAAATAAATAAATAAATAAACGAAATTAGAACATATTAAATTTGATGGTTTTTATTTTCATTTATTTTAATTATACTCGTATTCATTTTGTACGTTTTCTTCGCAACGGGCAATCATTATTTATACTTAAACAGATATTAAAAATTTTACATACATAAATAAATTTTCTAAGAAAATAAAAAATTTTAATCTCTGCTTTTTCATAACAAAAAAATGGTTATTAAAAAATGGTAAATTAGTACTACTCAATTTTGTATTAAAATCTTGGGTTAAGAACTTGGGTTTATTTCAAACAAAAACTATATTTATCGTAAAATATATACTACTACGTGAAATGATCAACTATTAGCAAAGAAAATCGTTATTAAAATTCGAGTACATGTATAGTATATAAAATCATACAAAGAGAACAAATCCGACTGCTGCGTTATATTGAATTTAATTTACGATATCAAAAAAACGTAGTAATTTATTAACACTCGACCTTGTCCCAATCTCTAAAGAAATAATAGCTACGAAAAGAGTCTCTCACGAGTACAAATACGACTAAGAGTACATCAAAGAGCAAGTCTGTCCCTCTCTTTTTCACTCTACTCTTCGCGTAGTATTCATTGTAAACACAACAAAGTACTCGCTTCAAAGTAGTATTCACTCTGTAAAAAAAGGAATCGCAACTAGTAGATTCTGTTACGAGTACGTTCTTACACATTTATTTACAAGCTCACCAAGTCACTTGTCGTCGTCGTGGTCGTCTTTGAAAAGTAACTTTTGTGGCAGAATTCGTATTCGCAAGCTTACTTGTTCTAAAAGTGACTTGGGTTAAATTATGCTTACCATCAGTTGCAATGTGCAAAGAGGTTTGTGTACTAGATAAACTTTTCAGTGCTAGTATTACGTAAATTGCAGCGGCACGACTAAAAGGTGACTTTGAGGTGACTAAAAGCTAATCACAAGTACGACAGCAGACGTCAAAAACGTGAGCTTGTGAATAAGCATGTTAAATGCCGCGACACATATTGACTAATATTGACTAATAAATATTTTTCGATAGCTTAACAACGGGTTTAACGGCTTAATGGGTTTTCATGCAATATCGTTTCACGAAATCGTAAGTACGAGTATCATTTAGTCCATCTGGCAGCACCGATTTTGAAGACTCTATTCGTTGTTATTATTTCTTTAGACATTGGTAAGATGACGAGTACGGGTTTGACATTTCGAACTATGTGCATACTCTTTTTCGTCTTAAGTCATTCGTTGACTCGACTCGTTGCAGATCTCTGAAGTGTCAAGTATGAGTATGAGTATGAGTATATCGTGAACATGCAGCTTGTTTATATTTTTTTTAATTAAACTAACAATTATTTTTTTTTTAATTAATACAATAAATGAAATTGTCGATGTTGTTGTTGTGTTTTTGTTAATATGGCAAGATTATTACATGAATTTCTAAATATTTATAATAAAATTAAATAAATTAATATTGTTAAATATAAATACTATTATTATTATTATTAATTTAATACATTTTATCAAGTATTTTTCGAAGTCATATAGCGATCCTTTATATAGCGATAGGTTATAGCGATCCTTTATGCATGTGTAAGAGCTGTCAGTTGGAGCTGTCTTCTCACCGGCTGGCTCCGTCTTCAGCTGTCATAATGATAATGAAGCCTCTGGAAAGCGGGATTTTTATTACATACACACACAAACACACACAGACTAACAAGCAAACTCTGTCGACAATATTTAGAAAACATAATCTACCGACTACAATAAAATACAATTAAATTAATTAACACAGATGATAATTTTACCACGAGTAAAAACGAGAGAGAAAGTCCAAACGCTTCGAGCGCTATCGAAGCCCTTTCGTTTAACTTTCTAAAGCCGCAAAAACCCATGCCTTTAAGCGTCTCCAATTGGTTAAGGCCGGGTTAATTTCATGGGTCAAGGTTAGTTGGTGACCATGGTAATGGTCATGATCAAGTTAGTCGTATCGAATCGTATTGAAACGGATTAAATCGGATCGGATGCAGCAAAAATCTGGACAGATGATGATGATGATGCTGATGATAACGACGACGATGATGATGGCGATGCCTGTCCTACTACGGTCTTGGGTCGTACGGCGGCGCATTCAAGCCGACATAACGATTATTTTTTCGATGTACGAAGCCTTTCTCCGGCGAAGCATTATAATAAACTACTCTACGAATACCGAAGGGATCGACGTAGCCAAAACTGCCGGCCCGTTTGTCATCGCCCACTTCTTCTTCTTCATGATAATGAGTAGGCAGAAAATAGCGGAAGCCATTACGCGTCGCTGAAACGCCATCATACACGGAAAGGCCTGGCGCCGCCGCCGGCTCGTAGACGTTGTCGAGCGTATTGCTCTGGACCGACGACGGTTGTGGTTGTGGCGGCCTCGATCGCCGATGCGTCGTTGGTGGATGTGGCGGCTGCAGTAGCCTCAGATTGTTGATGTCTAGCGGTAACGAGGAGTCGTGTGTTGCCGCATCGTATGCTTCCCGTTCGGTGGATTGGCGAGCGTAGTGGTAACCGGTCGAGGGGACCGGTAGCGGCGCTCTGAAGGGGGCAGCTAATGAGTAACCGCTTAGTGGTGGTGCCGCTTTTTCCGCCGCAATGGGTGCCGGTGCGTCGGAAACCAAACCAATGGGGCGTATGGCAGGACGTCGATGCTCGACGGTCGGCAATGGTGGCTCTACAGTCAATGAAGGAGGAGGCACTGCCGCAGCGTCACGAGGCGTCTGTTGTTCGTCGGGATAATGATCATAACCGAGATAGGGCGAAGGTTCCAGTTTCGCGGCCTCCGCCGGGGACAAGTAACCGAAAGTGCGGCTGGCCGGCGACGATGTGGGCACGACATTTTTAATGAGGGGCCGTGTGGGTCTCGCAGTTGTTGTTGTTGTGGGGTAAATGTAACCACCAGCGGCAGCGTGTTTTTGCTGCGTTGAATAGTCGATACTATTGGGCAGACTATTGCCCCCGACGAGGCCCCGACCGGATTGAGCTGGTACAGTCTTCGCAGTTTTGAGGGCGTCCTGGCAAAAGGAAGAAGGTATGTTCATTAATTGCGCTATAAAATCAACGGAAAACGGCGGCGGAAAACTCACCTCGATGGGTCTACCCTGACCCACGAAAACCGTTTTGGATTTCAATATGCGATAGCCTTTGGTATCGGCGATATAGTCCTTCTGGCGCAGAAAACCGGCAGCATCTATCCAAGCTTCCGTGCCTGCGGTGGAGAGAAAACGATGGAGATAGGTAAAGGCGTTCTGTTCGGGGGGGATGAGGTTAAGCGACAAACCTATGACTGTGCCGTCTTGTAGACGCCGCTCCTTGCGAAATTGCCCGTTATCGGTCTGAAAGCGGAAGTAGCGTTCGGGTCCTTCGTCGGTTTGAATGTGGTACTGACGGCTGGCGGGGACATCCCAAGAACCGGCAACTAATAACGAGAACGGTAACTGTAAGGACGAGAAAAGACGATGAACAACGATTAGGGCTAACGATAAGGATTTTAGTCTATATAGTATGTAGCCCGTTACCCTTCGCCTAACAATATTACAAGTGGTTACTTGGTAACCATTTCGAATTAAATCGATTTGGAAACCATTAGAGTATAAACAAAAAAAACAAAACAATCATCAGGAAAGTGTCAGTTTCTCAGTTTGTCACTTTTGTTTTTTTCTCTAGAAACTCTAACGCAAATTGAGTTCGACCGAATTTGAGTTTGAGTCGATAAAGACCGGGTCGACTGGTCACCACCGACATCAACCTTCGCGTACTACAACTTCATGGCTTCGTATATTCAATCGTCGACATCGACGAGATCCACGCAACGCGTCCCGCGCCATCCACGCTTCAGACGCAACAAGGAAGCGGCTGCGGCCGCCCGCGAAGGCGAATCCAAGTTGCGCAAATCCTTGCTGGACTACGTCAGCGACGAGTTGGACCAACTGAACAAACAGCTCTTCTACCAACGCGTCACCGTGTTGGCCAAGAACGACGTCATCACCAGCACCAGAACCACGCTGAACGAGGAGGGCGAAGAGGAGCAGAAACAGGTCACGGAGGACTTCAGGGATGTCTTTGAGGAGGCGACAGAGAAGCTCATGCAACAGTGCGAACACGACACATTCACCGTCGACGATTTGTACGGCCTGTTTTTGTGTATGGGCGACTATACGCTGTTGGTGCTGGAGGGGGCCGAGGACATGGTGGGCTACTTTGTGAAACGGCTCGCTGCCACCAACACGTACTGGCAGGCGAACCGGGTGTTTCTGGTGGAGGATAAAATCGCTGAGGTGAGTGGATGAGGGTGCCATGACATTAGCGACCATCAGTAGAGCGCGAGCTTCTAATCGCTGACCTCCGCCAGACTTATTTCAATTCGTTCATCTGCCGCCGGGCCTCGGCCATCAATATCAATGAGAAGTTTCCGCCGCCCACGGCCAACGACATCGACTTAATGGGCGTGCAACATGGCAATATCCGGAAGAAGTTACAGCTCCTTTGCGAAGCATTGCGCACACATTTGAGTGAGCGCAAGAGAGAAGGAAGTACTTGACGATATTGATGATATTGCGTGGCGTGTCATATTTCGTCTAATCCACCACCATTTAGGTTTTACAGGCTTGATATCGGCGGATTATGATGATGACGTTCTGCCCGCGGAGGAGTTCAACAAGCTGCTGCCGGAGGTCCAGCGCATCGAGCTGGTGCTGAATTCACGTTTCTACCGCAGCGTAGAAGCCTTCGCTGAGGAGTACGAACACAGCCCGGTAGGGATCGATGAGGACAGTCTGCTCTGGCCGGTGCCGTATAATTATACGCCGGTGTCCGGTTTCGAGCGCTCGCCGTACGATGTCAACCTCACTTTCTCCGACTACGGCAAGGTGGAGAAGAAGGAGGCGGCGGCAGCGGAGGAGGAGGAGGAGGAGGACGAGGGGGAGGAGGGTGAGGGAGAGGGCGCGGAACAGGGAGGAGATAATGCTCAGCCGGCAGCCAAAGCAGGCGAAGCTAAGCCAGCGTAAGCGTGAAGCCGAGCCGTGGTTTAATTTCCTTCATTTAGTACATACAAGAACCCATTTTTTTAGTACACGCTCATCAGTAGTAGAAATTTCAATTTTTGCCATTTTTCCATGAATTATTATTAGCAATAATTTCTGTGTTTGCAAGTTTAGATAAATTTTAATTATTATATTAAATATCAGTATATTTTTCGATTTTATGCTATCGATATCTGTTGCCAACGATATGCAAAAATATAGATTTTCGCCATTAAAGAGAAATTTATAAAGGCTTTAAAATTTAATAGAAATGTTAAGACAATTATGGTACAAGATATTCTCTGGAACGAAGGTAGAAGTCGGTACCAGTCAGCCTTTCAATTTAGATATAATCAAAAACCTTTAGAATCAAAATCAGTTCGAATGATTCGTTAATTTTAGTTCATTAATTTTTCAGTATTAACGCCACCGCCATATTAAAGTCTATTTAAAATAATAAATAAACCTATTCTGGCTGTTTCAAAAAGTTGAAGTGTCATACTAAATTTCGCTACTTTATTCGTTATTTGTTGACTGTCAGTAGTCAGCTGTTATTGTGATGACATTTGACAGCGGATTTTTAGAACAATTTTTTGATGGATCGATACGATACATAAATTGTATAAATTTATTGCATAAAATAAGTGCTAAAAAGAGGAGACAACTTAATAACATTTTTGTTCTGGTATTAACGACATCGTAAACACCCACTAAATTGCCGAGATCATTAAGAAATAAAGAAAGAATCATTAGCTGGGTTGTCATGTCGAATACTTTGTCGAATATGTCGAATACGAATACAAATTGGCGTAGATTACACAAAATCGAAAGTCGAAAACTCTGAAAAATGTACCTTTATCAATTACAGTAAAAACAAACGAACGCTACAAAGACTTTTCGATGAAAAGTACAAGAATTTCAATTTAATTCTTGAGTCCAGTCATTTCCTGGTGAAAAAATGGAACATTTTTCATGGAATGACAATGAATTTTATGAATTTTTATTTATTCAAAGTGCTGAGTCTTGATCGTCACTTATTTCAATGTCAGCAGACTCTTCCTCTATTAATCTTTTATTATTATATTTTTATTTGCGCTCTCACGCAATTAAGTTTATGAATGTTTAAGAGTTTTCGACAAGCTTGAGGTTTTCGACAAGTTTGAGGTTTTCGACAGATAGAAAAGTACTCTACATTTTTCGACGTAGACTACACACAATCATTAGCTAACAATAGTAAAGAAAAATTGCAATCTTATTAACACACATTTCAGCAAATAAATAATTTCAACATAAATAATTTTAAATTAATTTATGTTGGCCACTAAGGAATAAATTAATTGTTGCCATGAGCGGATCAAAACCAATCGGTAACGATTGTTGTCAATATTACAGTTTTTTTTAAAATTTTTAAAAATAATCATTTCGTTAATTTAATGAAACAAAATCCTCAAGTAACACAAAGCGTGCTGATAAATCTCACGCTAAGCGCTATTGTTTTTTTTCTGAAAAAGAAATAATACACAACAACAACAATACATAAGTATCTCTCACAGTGCAAGAGAGTAACAATTGTTTGCATTGTTAAACAAAGCAACAACAACAATTATGAGGACAAAAAAAACTACACTCACAGAAAGCATGAAAGCAGCAGATAACAGCAGCAGAAACACAGGTATAGCCAGAAGCAGAGGCAGAGGCAGAGGCAGAGGCAGATTCAGAGGCAGAGGCAGAGGCAGAGGCTGGAGTTAGAGGCAGAGACAGAGGCAGCGTTTTTTTAGCCGTAATAATGCGTAAAAAATCACCGCTCAAGAAACAAAGTTGAAAGACTTGGTTTCTTATTGAGCACGCCGTCGGTCGATCTTGATTACTCTCGTAATTCGTCGCTTGTGATCTTGTTTGCTATTATTACGTACTTTTATCATTTTTTGTACGCTTTTGTTTTTGTACGCTTTTGTTTTTGTACGCTTTTGTTTTGTTTGTGTTTTACGCTTTAAATGAACACTTGTCTTACGATTTGTGGCAAATCGAATTTAGTGTAAATTCGGAGCAGAACAAAAAAAAAAAAACAAACGATTGCAACAGCTGCGTTTTTATAATTTTTTTTAATCTTTAATTTATTGGCTAAAGCTAAACTTGCTGATGAACACTTCGCAGTATTTGTTGCAATGTAAGCACGCACGCACAATTTATCTCAATCAGGCGTCGGCAAACTTTATTTATTTCCCATTAAAATCAATTTGGACTTTCTTGAAAACGAAAATTGTTATTCAGCCTTCAAAAGAAGTTAACCATTTTCAATAATTTTATTGATATTTAACTCAGTAACAATGAAATAATGAGGATTGTTGCTCTGGAAATGGAAAACTATTATGATAAATTCAAACAGGCCGCTTAGTAAAGAAATATGTAAACGTGTGGAGAAGTTTTCAACACCTACAAACGTCATGACGAGTGACAACCTCTGTGTCTTCATTGAATTTATGCTTTAAAATAAGCAAAAAGATTTGCTTTTACAAGATTTTTCTTCATTTTTCTTAAATTTCAAACTTCATCATCCAATCTATCGCGTTTTCAATACAATTCAACAGTTCGTTTTACGCGAATCGCAAATACGCATAAATCTATCTCACAAAGGGAAAAAAAAAAAAATAAAAATTCCAAAAATAATTTCGAAAAACTTGTTGAGAAGTCAAAGTTATACTTTTTTTTTCTTCCTTTCAATTGTGTTTCTGAATAAAATAAGCAGCTAAAATTTATTCGAAAGTCTTTTGCGAAAAAAAATTTGCCATCAATGAGTATAATTTTTTTTAACACCGAATTCGTTTATGTTTTTTCGGTTTAAAATATATGAAAAAACAGCAGAACTTTTTAAATCGTCACATTTTGACTCAAAAATATTGTGGTAAAAAATTGTTTTGTTTAACAAAAGTCAGTGAGCATAAAGTGTTTCAAGGCAAAAAAAAACAACCTGAAACAATAATAATAAATTTTTATGTAACGAAATTATCGATGAAACATTTCAATTATTGAATGCTTCGCTTGATGACCCGCAAGTCATGGTTTGGCGTGGCCTAATTTCAACTAAATGGATTTATTTAAAGCTGTCGTATTTATGTTTAATGTTTATAAGTAACGTATAAGCAATTAGTATTGTAGAAATTAGGACTCGTTCATAACAAAAACAGCAAAATTAAATTCCAGAAAATAAAATAAAAAATTAAAGAAATACGATTAAAACAAACAATAAAATCTTCTTTCAGTAAGTAATTGCTTGTTGGAAAAAAACTCTTTTAGAAATGAAAATCTTTATTGAAAGTTTTCAAAGAAAAAAACCGAATATTTTTAACGTTTCTTTGTTTTTATTTTCGTATTCACTTCAACACAAAAATTCAATACAACATCATTTTCTACATCAAGTCGGAGCCGCATGAAAACATCTTTTCTGCAGTTGTTGTTTATTTTGTGTGTTGGGTTGTTGTTGTTGCTTTGCTTGCATTATTTATAGTAATTGTTTATTTTTCATACGCCTGAGAATAACTGTGGACTGTTTGTTGTCCCTCGGATTTCTTTGATGCTGCGCCAAACTTCGCTAAACTTGACGCAACGAAAAGATGCTGCCTAAACAAACTTGACATTAGAAAATATGCCTCGCTCGCTGCAAACTTGAGGCAAACTTGACCCGCCAACTTTGTTGTACTCGAAATATTTCGAGTTCAATGAGCCGGCTAACAGCTCGGCAGCTGAGAGACCAGGTAGAGCAGGTTAATCATTGAGAATGAATTTTTCTTATGAATCAATAAACGATTTGTATCGTATAATAATGTTAAAGATATAAACACAAAAAGGAAATGTTTCCTAAAGTAAAGTAAAATTCTAAAGTAAAAACAAAAAAATTTATTTTATTTTTTTATTTAAAGTCCAAAAAGGAGACTAAAGGTTAGTCTAAGACCAAGGCTAAGATTAAGAATACAGCGTAAGATTAAAGATAAGACAATAGCAAATAGTACTTAAAGTAAACTTTCGGAAAAAGAAAAAAAAAACTTAAATTTAGACTAAACCATAGGAAAAAGGAAAGAAGCTTAAATTTAGGCTAAGCCTCAGGAAAAAGGAAAAAGCTAAAATTTAGACTAAACCATAGAAAAAAACGGAAAACTCTAAAGTAAAAACAAAAAATTATGTTTTTAATAAAAGTCCAAAAAACCGAAGGTAAGTCTAAGACCAAGGCTAAGATTGAGAATACAGCTTAAGATTAAAGCTAAGACAATAACAAATAGTGCTTAGACTAAACCTCAGGAAAAAGGAAAAAACCCTAAATTTAGACTGAAACACAGGAAAAAGGAGAAAACTGAAATTTAGACTAAATTACAGGAAAAAGGAAAAAACTAAAATTTAGACTAAACCTTAGGAAAAAGGAAAAAACTAAAAACTAAAAGAAAGAAACGGAAAACTCTAAAGTAAAAACAAAAAATTAGATTTTTAATAAAAGTCCAAAAAACCAAAGGTAAGTCTAAAACCAAGGCTAAGATTAAGAATATAGCGTAAGATTAAAGCTAAGACAATAGCAAATAGTACTTAGACTAAGCCTTCGGAAAAGGAAAAAACTAAAATTTAGACTAAGCCACAGGAAAAAAGAAAAAAAATAGAATTTAGACTAAACCATAATTTTTAAAACAATCTACAAAGCTAAACACAAAGACTAAAACTGAAGCTAAAGCTAAGATTAAAACTAAGACTAACACAAAAAAGGCTAAGAAGACTAAGAAGACATAAGAAGACTAATACCAAGACTGAGATATTCGAAGACTGAGAAAAAGGCAAAATCTTAAACAAAACTTTAAGTCTAAGACTAAGACTAAAGCAAAGCAAACAAAGACTCAGCCTGACACAAAAGATAAGATTGAGACTAAGACTAAAACCAATACTACAACTAAGATCAAAATTAAGATTTAGACAAAGACAGACTAAGTCCAGGCCAAGTCCTAAGCCTAAATCTAAGACTAACTAAGACTAAAAATAAAATTAAAACTAAGGTAGACTAACCTTAACATAAAGACACACCATGACTAAAGTTAAAGTCTAACGCTAGGGCAATGACTAAATTTAAGACAATGTAAAGGCGTACAGGAAACACCGTTCGATAGAAATAAATTTTAATATAATAATAACTTTCGTCCATACCACGAGTCTCTGATTATCATAATACTCACTTAAACACCGACTCAGTGACGGACTCGGTGACCAGCTATGAGAAGGCCTGCGAGTATTATAATAATTTCTTCTGTTTCTTCGAAATAACTTTCCTAAGCTAATTCCTCAATTTTTTCTCGTTTGTCACTGATGTTCTTAAAACACAGTGAGTGAGTGACGACAAGTGCGAAGGCGCCACTTCTATGCCGTTAACCATACACACACACACACCCATTCACACACACACGGGCATACACAAACTTTACGGGCAAACATGCGACAAAACATTGACGCATTGTTATTTATGCGTAGAAAAAATTAATTTATGATCTTGAATTGAGATACGAGATGGCGCGCGCGCGCGTGTTGATTATAAATTATTTAAATGCATTTTGAATGAATTTTATCTACTCATATTTTCACTTCTTCCCAGCAAACAATATGAGTCTTTTTAGACTCAGAAAAGATTCATATTTCTGAGCAAATACGCTCTTTATGAACACACATAAAAGAGTCAGAAATGAACGTTTTTTTCCTTCCTAGAAGGCTCGCAGAAAAGAGTTCTAAATATAAGTCAGAAAAGACTCATAAAAATTAGCGTTTTAGAAGTTTCAATAAAAAAGAAATGGATTTTTTTAAATCCATAAATTAAATTTCAATAAATTTAAATAAATTTCATTGAATTCATTTCATTTTATTGATAAATTTCAATAAAAAATAATAATTTTTGAGCCCTTTATGATTCTTCTCTGAGCCCTTGGAGACTCTTTTCTGAACCGCTTATGATTCTTTTCTAAGCCTTTTATGATTCTTTTCTGAGCCTTTTATGATTCTCTTTTAAGCCTTTTATGATTATTTTGTGAGCCTCTTATGATTATTTTATCTTATGATATGTCTCATAAAAAAGAGTCTTTTCAGAGTCATAAATTTCAACATTCATGTTTGAACCGTATAAGACTCTTTTCGGACTCCCTTTTAGGGGCACACATATTTTCTTCCGCAAAAGGAGTATTTTTTTAACTCATAAATATGAACGCTCCTTTAAATGTTTCCTGGGTTATTTTCACACACACCGACAAACAAACAAATAAACATACAAACATAAAAAATGATAGGTTCCTTTTGCTAAAAAAGAAAAAAAACATAAACAATCCACGCCCACACAGCGATCATTTCTTTCAAATGGCAAAAGAGAGAAAGCAATACTCGTAAATCTTCCAAATGGTTTTTTAAAAACAATATTTAATATATATTTATTTATTTATTTTATAATATTTTCATCAGTCACAATAGTCGAAATGTCACACAGAAAAGTTACAATAATTTTTGACATTTCGGCTTTGACATTCATGGCTTTGACATTAAACTGAACCGGCTTGGCCTCTGCGTTTTTTCAATGATGTTCGTAATAATTTTATTTTATTTTAGCAAGTTCAGGTTCATGATAATGATAAGGAACAGCAGCAGCAGCAGCAAAAATGCCATCAACAGAAGCAATAACAACAATAAATATTAAAATTAAAAATTTTACTTAAACATCGTTTTAAATGAATACAAGTTGTGTCGTTTAAAGTTTATTTTTCAAAAAGATTTCAAGTTTATTTTTCGACAAAATTTCAAGTTTATTTACTTGAATTTAGTTACTGTTTCTCGTTGTTTGTGCATCATCGTCAGCATTATCATCATTGTCTTCATTATTATCATGAACAGTAACCTTGATATTGTGTTATTTTTATTTTTTCCAAAAAGACATTTCGAAAACATTTTCGATGATATTGTCGTTAGGCGCGACAGCAGCCAGAGCATGAAATCGGAGCATTTTTTTCGGAATGTACGATGCGTACTTAAATTTATCACGATTTGTGTAAAAAGTTTCCTTTTACTGGGTCATCAACATTTCGCATGGAACGTGAGTACTAAAAACAAATGCGGCAACAAAAATGTGGCAGTTGCTGCTGCTGCTGCTGCTGCTGCTGCTGCTACACCCGATTTATTGCTTTACATTATATCGTTTAAATCAAGGCGCGATACGCCGAGAATCGAGTTTCATATGACTTGATAAGATTTGGCAGAGCGAGGTAATGTTGGTGATGGTATTAGTATTGGTGTTGATTGTGGCGATGGCGATGGCAGAGATAGTCGTCGTGTTGGTGTTAGTGCTTGTGTTATAATAAATAATTGACTGACGAAAGTAGCATGCAACATTTGTTGTCACTGATTCATGAACGAATTGTCGTGAATGAATTTTGGCAAGTCCAGGGTACCGCCTTTACCGCTATGGCAGTATTCAGTATTTCTCAAAAAAACTTCATTACAATTATTCCATTTCTTTTGCATTATCTCTTAGTTTATGGTTTTTAAATTTTTTTTTTCCTTTTAAACCTGTATTAAATATAATTACTGGAAGTAATTCAAACGATTTTTTGGTGAAAATTGTGGTTTCATTGTGCAAAAATGGTAACAAATAACTAACTGAAAGTAGTAGAATCGTGAGAAGGAGGCTTTTCGATTTTGCTCGAAGGGAAAGAGGGAGAATATTTCTTCTTTCTTCTTAATTTTTGTATAATTTGTACACCCTTTTAAGGCGGTCTGTTAATCTCTGTGCTACTATGACGTCAAAGACTGCCTTGTTGTCGTGATATATGTACATTTCTTGTTTTTTATTCTCAATATATTTTGTCTTTCTTGCTCAATACTTCCGCAGCAATGTCTTGCTGCCTTCCTCAATTCTCGGTGGGTAAAAATGTCAGCATAACTCATGCACGATGGTGAAATATCATGCATGATTCGTTTATAGTTTGGTTTCTTAAATACATAAAGGAAGGTGGCGGTGGTGATGATGGTGTAAGTGCTGTTGTTATTATTCGAGTTAGTGATGTTGTTTTAGTTGTTGTTGTTGTTGTTCTCGTTGTTGTTGTAGTTGTTATTATTGATGCAGTGTTAATTCCTGCGTGTTTAAATTCGCGAACTTGTTGCAGTAAAATGGAATGAATGAGAGTGAAAGTTTTCAAGCCGCTTCAATGGTTGTTTATGTTATTTGTATTGTTGTTGTTGTAGTTTCTTTTATATGTAGTTTCTTTATATTTTTTTCTTACTTTGTGGTGGTTTTTTTTCTGTTTTCTTTTCTTTTGTTTTGTTTTGTTATTTGTGAGAATTTATTAATAATTCTGCGGAGGCTTCTTGCGCTTTTTCTGGAGGAAAGTAGTAGGCGATGAGTGTAGTGGGAGAGGGAAAGGGGCGGGGTGGGGGCGGGCAGGGAAAATTACTAAAAAGAAGGTGTACGCGTAGTCACACCAACAAAGTAGATGCGTGCATACTTAAAAACATGACAAAACATTTGTTGTACGATCACCGATCTTGTCGAGTTTTTTTTACGATCATCGATTGTGGTCTTGTCGTAATTAAAATGCCGCAATGCATATCGTAAAAAAATGCTGTGCACTTTAGACCAACGTATTTAGAAATGCGTAAAATGTAAATGCGTGCAGCGTGAAGCGTGAAGCGTGACGTTGTAAAGCTTCTAAACTAATCGCACATGTTTACGACATTTTTCTTACGACATTTAAATTAAATTGTGTTTTTTTCTCTTACTAAACAACAATAGCAACAGCAACAACAACAACAACAATTACAACACCTTCCACATAAACACAATTTCATATTCAAATATTTCCACACTTCCTTAATAACTATCTCTCACTTCGCGCTGCATTCAGTCGCGTTGTTGTTTGTTTGTTTTGTCTTCAGCCGGAAATTGGTGCTCATGAACACCATCCGCATTTGGTTAATTTGGTCGATTTTTTACAGCCGCCAAGCAAGCTAATTTTGTTAAAGGAACACAACATTATTAAAATAACGTATGCGCGCGCTATATCGTTTTTATAGTATAATAATTTGATTGAAATTTTTAATTTCAAGTTTTTCAATTTTTCAACTGGCGTTATTTTTTCTGTTTCTTTTTAAAAACGCAAAGATTTCATGCACTGAGCATGAAAACTTGCAGCCGCCTGAAAACCGCCAAACGCCAAACCTACTCAGTAATCACGCAAAGCGGCGCGGGGCGGCGCGGCCAACGCAGTCAGCGCTGCTGCACTTGCACTTGATCGCGACGCGCTGTGCTGCTTCAGTGCCGCGTCGCTGGTACGAATACAAGTATCATCAGTATTCACGAAGAAAATATTCATGAAGAAAAAAAACAAAAACAGCCACAACAGCAACAACAACAACAACAACAACCACACTAACACTGAGAATTCAAGCAGGAAAGTTTGGAAAAAAACAAAAAAAAACAATCCTTCCCAAAAAAAAAAAATAAATAATTTGAAAAAGAAATCCTTCCCAAAAAGATGAAATAATTTGAAAATTTAAAAATTTAAGATAACTTAGGATTAACACGACTTTTGCAAAGAAAAGGAGCAGAAGAAGAAGAAGAAGAAACCGAAAATGATGTAGCAGAATATTAAAAGAAAACATACACACGTCTTTGGCTGACTGCACCAGCGTACACTTTTTCTGAAAAAAAATAAAAATAATGCCCAACGATAATGATTACATAATGAAACGTTTGTCTCTAGTAGTGAGAGTTGTTGTTTTTTTTCACAAGGTCATCAACGCATACGATATATCAACGCGACAGACAGAGTGAAGTGTGTCTGCGGAACGGAAGTTCATCAACTGCTTAATTTAATTCTGTTTTTTCTGTTGTTTTTTTTCCAAAAACAAACAAATTTATGCCTCCTATAATTTGTCTTGACTTCATGATTTATATTGTATCGTACAATATATTCGTCCGACTAACTCTTTTGTAACCAAAACTAATAGGTTCACAGTGTAAAAGTTATGAAATGAATATAATTTAAATTAGACGCTACCATAGAAAAAAACAACAGTAACAAATAACAAACAAAACTAATGCCAGCGAATTTTATTAAATCACTAACGGAAACGAAGGCAACAACAACAACACCAATAACACCGCATACAAAAGTTTAATAATGTCGAAATTGCGAAAAATATCGCTCTATAATAGTACAAAAAAATATTGTATTATAATTATGAATACAAACCTACCTACAATATATAATATAATATAATACAATATTATATATTTCCTTATTAGTTAGTTTTAGTGTGATGCGGGTCATTTGTGCACCCGCCAACCGTGTCGACAAGCTTGTAACACGATTTTATAGCATACGAGGTCTGTTCAAAAAGTATCGCGAATTTTGAATTCCGCGGGTTACGTATGTATATATTTGATTTTCCATTTTCTTTGTGGTGCTATGATAAAATGACACTTCTTTTTTAAGACAGTAAAAGTTGTTGTTCTTGCCGTCGTCGTCGTTTTTTCTCTTGTTGTTGTTGTTATTTGTTAGAAATATGTACATAAGTGCGTATTTTAGAAGCGAACGTACGTGAAAGGATCACTTTTGAATAGAGAAAAGACAAGAACTTATTCGTAGCAATCGCAAAAATGATTTACGTAGCATTGACTGTTCAAAGCGGCGACTAACAAACAAAACAACAACCAACAACTAACAACTAGTGACAGCTGACAGTGTATGTCATTGGCTGAGATTTTCAACGAGTTGAGGAATTGGTAGCGCGATTAAATAGTTTTTAATAATAGTAAAGAGTTTGTTAAAGGAATGTCTTCTGTGTTTGTTTTGAGTATAATGAAGCCAAAAAAGCGTTGCAACCAAAAGTAAAAAAATTTTGTAAGCATTACTTTTCAAATTTAACTTGAATTTTTAACTGTGTATTTTATCTATGTTGAAGAGATTACGAGTTTGAGTTTTAATGTAATATGTACTTGGTATTGTTGCGTTGAAGAAAATTTAAGAAAAAATTTCAAATAAGGTTTTTCAAAAATTAATCATAAACTATTAAATATTAAAAAAAAAAAAAAAATACACTAAAAACTTTGTTAAAACACTACCAGAAATATACAAAATGTTTTCTATGATCGTTTGTAATAAAAACATGAAAAAATATTGAAAAAATTTGCCATAAAAGTACCATAATAAATTATATATAAATTAAATATTTTTCTATTTTTAACTAAATACTGTACGATTTATAATCCGAATGAAAAAACCTTTTATTGATCGATTAAATATCACCACTTTGGAGTCATGGAAAAATTGCAATACTCGTAGCAACACGTTTTGGCTTTTATGTGCTTTGAGATGAGTCGCCGCCGAGCAGTGACCATCTGCGTCATGTCTTTGAACTTGTGTGGCTCGTTTGAGATTGAAACACATTTTCATTCATGCATTAAATTATTGAACGATCAATGACGAATGGCTGAGGAACTCGTGGCCTCATTTCAATTAAATAATGAGCATTTTTCAATTAACATAAAATTATTTATGGGTTCTTTTTTGAAGCGCAAAAAAAAATATTACATACTAATTAATTGTTAATTATTTTTCAGAAAGGTTTTTAAGGCTGCTGCTTTCAGAAAAGTGCAAAGAATTTTTCCAAGAATTTGTGTTTCGCTTTTAAGTGTAAACAAATTTTTGTTCTTGGTTAACTCTTTGTAGGAAAAACATGCAAACTGGGAGTTAATTTAAAAGAGGGAAGAAGGCAGGGAGAGAAGGAAGAAAGTAAGGAAGGAAGGAAAGGGAAGCAGACTAGCAGAATAACATTAGAATAAGAACGAAGTTGCAGAATAACAGCAAATAAAAAAGTAGTACTAGAATAACAATGCAATAACAAAGTAAAAGCAGGTTAACAGTAAAGTATAACTCTCGGATATTGATACTAATACCACAGAATAACAGCAGAGTAATAACAGAGTAGTAACAGAATGGTAGAGTAGGACAATAATAGTAAAGTCTTGTAATAGCACGACTAACAGCAAAGTAACAGACGAATAGCAATGTGCAGGAAACAAATAGCAGAGCAATATCAAAAAAACCGGGGAATAATTAGGCTATTAGTAGACAATAATAACAACAGCCTAATATGCAGCGGCGTAAAAGCAAATTGCAAGAAGTGAGGTGAAGTAATACTTAATAGTTAACACAGTTATCGTACATCCGCTAAATAACAGCTGACTAACAGCAATCGAGATTTCTTAGCTTCTCGCTTTCAGTTTTTATCGTATAAAAGCAACCAACCTACTTAAAAATTGATTTCGAAAAAAATATTGCATCATCTATGTAAATTACAAGTATCACTAAAGCTAGAAAATAAAAACTGAAAAAACTAGTTTAATCTTTTGCGGTCCCCCGCAAAAAAATGGAATATTTTTAATTTATGTTTTTTTGTGATTTTTGCGTTGTTGATAAAATGCACGAAAAGTGCACAAAATGCTTTAGATTTTTCAGATTTCTGTTACTGAATAACAAGATAAGAGAATGATCATGTTGCTTGTGAAGTAAACTGAGACAGTTTAACAAATATTTTTTTTTGTTGTGAGTCAATTTGAAAAACTCAAGTTCAAAACTCAAATACAATTTTATGGAGGCCAATGAGAAAAAAAATAAAAAGATAGAGTTGTTAATAGATAGACAAAAAGGAGAGCAATATAAAGGGCAAAATATTTCAAGTAAAGAAAAATTTTAATTAGCAAAACCTGGTGCGGTTTATAAAACTTTTTTCTCATTCTGAAAAATCCATGCATAAAGTTTGCGATTGATACTTAAGCTTGGTACACTTTTTTATTGTTAATTGCACAAATTTTTTATTAATATTATACTTCAATAAGTTCAATAAATTTTTATACAGCGTTTAATTTTATTGATGCTAACTCTTCTTTCTTTGTGGCAAC
Source organism: Conops quadrifasciatus (assembly GCA_949752815.1). NCBI lineage: Eukaryota > Metazoa > Arthropoda > Insecta > Diptera > Conopidae > Conops > Conops quadrifasciatus. Next base: position 20,769,395 of record OX457079.1, read on the forward strand.
AAAAGATTTAAGAAACGAACTTGTTTAACGGAGTTCTTTTAAAAATAATTAAATTTTAATATTTTTTGGCAGACTTTTTAAGAAATTACTTCAAACTTGATTTGACCCAACATTTGATTTGGCATTTGATGTGGAATTTTAAATACAATATTTTAAATGTTTTTGTTGTTAAAAAGTCTTATTCTAAATGAATTATCTAAAAAAAAATTAATTAGTATGTACATATATTCAAAATTTATTCATTAACTTTAGTTAATGCAGTTCAATACGAAATTAAATTATATAACAAACAACAGTCCTTTGATATTGTAGATTTCTTTCTTTTTACATTACATTATTCATGAAGTTTTTTGCTCTACAATGAATTTATGGAACGGCTCGTTCGTAAAAGTTCTTAAAGGCATGAAGTTTAACACTCAGAAAACTTGCTTATTTAAATTTCAACAATCGAAAAGAAGTAATAAAGTAACCATTAAAACTGTAAGCTAACTCTAGGAGCAAGTCAGATCGAATTTTAATGGAATAACTGTTAGTGCATAATTACAATAAAAATGAAGCCTTAACTGTTCGTATGGTTAATTTACAGCTGCGGTAGTTATTTTTACAAATTTTTCCAGTTTAACATACTCGTACAGTTTTGATACTTATTTTTACTATTTTGACAGTTTTAATGGTAATTTTTGTAGTTAACTTACAATTTTCATAGTTGTTTTTACAATTTTTCCAGTTGAACTTACAATTTTCATAGCTCTTTCACAATTATCGAAATTTAACATACAGTGTTTATAGTTTTTTTTTACTATTTTGACAGTTAACTTACAATTTTGATAGTTATTTTTACAATTTTTGCAGTTTAACTTGTAGTTTTAAAAGATATTTTCATTATTTTTTTACAATTAACTACCAGTTTTAATGGTTATTTTTACTATTTATGCAGTTAATTTACAGCCTTGATGGTTATTGCTTTAGCTCAACCTTTCCTTAGCCCAGTTTTAATCAAAAACATTTCTTCGTGTGAAGCAGCTTAGTTATAGCAAATCATCTGACATTGCCAGCCGTATCGCCTTCCTCTTTATCAATCAATTAGTTCATCGTTCAATCGTTCCATTATTCATTCATTACACACTCATTGTCTGATTTGAAAAATAATAGTGATGAGAAAATTTTCGTAGGCTGCACCCTGCAGAAATTGGCATGAGAATATACAAAATAAATAATAAGAATTGTATTGAATTACGATAAATTGGGGCGTTGATCGTGACGAATCTGGTTATCCTTGTAACATTTAAGGTTACCGCCCGGGCGGTAACATATCCATATGGCTTAATTTGGTATTATCTGTGGAGCCTTAGCCTTAGCGGGAGATTATAAAAAATGGATTATTTGAAATGGGACTAAAAGCAGAGCAAAAAAATTACATCCGTTTCTATCTACGAGCACTATAATAATTTGCTGGGCTCGAATTTTTATTACTTTCACACAATAATTTTGCCAAATTATTCGACTTCCCAAAATTTGACCTTATTTCGTCTTTGTTTGCTTCTCACCGAAAGTTGAATGAAAGTTTGATTTAATGAGTTTTTTGTACCGTGCAAAAAATTTTCAGAAAAAAAAAAAACGAAATGATCATTTTTTGTTGTGATGTTTATTTCAAGTTTCATTTTTTTGATGATGATAAATTATTTATTTTTCATGTCTTTCATATATTAATATGATGATAATATCATCGTAATATATCACGATGATTTGAGCTGAGAAATTGGTTGGGAAAAAAGTGTGGGTCCCTTTGTAAATAAAATTTTAATATTATTTTTTATATTAAATGAAAAATGTGTGCTAAATACAAAACTAAATTTTAAATATTTCGAAAGTTATATTTTATTTTGTAATTAAAATCTGTAATTAAAATCTTGGAGAAATAAAAATCCATTTCACTTTCTAGAACTAATAAATTTAAAATTAAGCTAAAAGAAAATATACTTAACGACATTGTTTTATTATTATTACGTACTCGTACATCAAAGTATTCCAGATTTGAGACAATGAGACTATTAAAAATATTTTAGTTGATGAGTCATAAACAAAAGTAGCAGAAAGTGTTAAAGTTTTAAATGAACTCGCAGAAGTGTAGCAAGCAAGCATTTTGTGATTGGCATAATAATTATTTTTTATTTGTTGCTTTAATTAATTCTTTTATTTTTTGTTATACACACACGCACATATGTATATATGTATATGCACACACATACACGATGTTACTTACAAAAAATAATAGAAAGCGATTTGATCTATTAATAATTGCATCAAAACTACTTTTGAAATTGAAATTGTATACACGTTTAATTAAAAAAAAATTAATTTAATTAAAAATAATTTTTGGAATTTATTAAATACTAATAGCATACATATTTAATAAGAACCTACATTTTTTATATCGTATATTAAAGGTAATAAATTGTTTGTAAATTATAACTTCGCTATTAGTAATCGAAAATTAGATTCGAACCGTCTATTTTGAAAGTGATTAAATGCACAATGAAGTATAATATTGTACGATATAATTCGATATATCTTTGTCTGACGAGTTAGTGCATCGTTTTCTTTAATTGGTGTGCGTAAATGCATTTTCCTTCAAACTCAACAAATCATTAGAGTTAAAATAAACGCATGTAATTTTTAAAATATCTTTAATTTTTTTTGCATTAAGATTTTAAATAATTTTTGTTCTTTTTTAATCTCTATACATTATAATTTCTCACAAATACATATCTATAATTTATAATCTCTTTGAAAAGTTTTTCCACAAATTAAACCAAATTAAGTTATTTTAGAGCTTATTAATTCATACTGATGCACTTTGTTGTGATTTCTCGTATATGTTCACTAAACTTCATTTATTTATTCACGCGGCCCTTAATTCATTTATATATTTATTAATTTACAAACCACATTTGTTGCTATAATTCATATTTTCACAGTTTCCTTTTTTTAATTTATGTAACCTTTCAATAAATGATTTCATAAATTCATTTATCGATTCTCTCACACTCTCTAATTTAATTTATTTGTAATTAATTCACTCTTGTAATTAATTTATCGCCTCTCTCACACTTTCCGATTTGATTCATTAGTAATTCATTCAGTCTTGTAATTTATTTGGCAAATTCTTTGTCCAATTATTCAGCCATTCATTTATTTATTCATTCATTGATTTATTCATTCATTGATTCATTCATCCATTTTCACACGCTGTTTGTTGTAGTTCATTAATGATTTATCGTTCTGGCGATTTATTTATTTTATTGGTTTATTTACTAATTAATTGCGACACATTTTCACACATTATTCGATGTGATTTATTTGTGATTTTAACGTTCTTTTGAATTATTTTTTTATTAATTAATTTCTTCATTAATTAACTCATTCAGTCGCTTATTCATTTGTCCATTGGTTCTTTCATGAATGTTTCTTCACAAACTCTTATTGAATGTATTTGTGTTTTAATAATTTTTTTTTATTCATCCATTTCCATTCGGATATAATACATTTATCACTTAATCTCTCCCTCTTGACTAATTTATTTATTCTTTTATTTAGTGAGACAATCTCTCAGATCTTCTCACACTTAGTCGTTCATTCATTTTGCAAAGTTTTCACATAACCTTTTATTTGTTTAATTTATGCTTAATTTATTAATTTTATTTTTTAATTTTATTTATTCATTCATGCATCAACACTTCCACATAATCTCTCCGGCAATTTATTTGTGATTTAATATATTTTATGATTTATTTATTAAATAATTAATTATTTTGTAAAATAATTTTTGTGTGATAATTTAAATCTTTAAATTTTTAAAATGTGTTTAAATACCGTTAAGCTACTCTCAACTGCATTTTTGGTGTTGCAAAGTGTTGTTATATTTTTGTTTATATGGAAAGTTTCATACTTTACATGTTTCGTTAAATGTTTAAGCTTTCGTTAAGCTATTCTCAACTTCTTAATTTCAACTCAACTTCTTAAGTTTCATTAAGTTTTTATATGTCGTTAAATTTCGTTAAGCTACTCAGAGAGTAAATTATCAAAATTTCTTTCGAAGTAAAAGTCTCAATATTTACTTTTAAGAGCTTAATAATATCAATCGTATTGCAAGCCAATATAATAAGTATGTATTAAGTTTTGAAATGTTTCGTTAAATTTTTAAAATGTCTTCAAATATCGTTAAGCTACTCTCAACTGCATTGTTGGTGTTGCAAAATGTTGTTATATTTTGGTTTGTATGGAAAGCTTCCATACGTTACATGTTTCGTTAAATGTTTAAGTTTTCGTTAAGCAGTTTTCAATTTCTTAATTGATTTTGTAAATTTTCGATCAATTTTTTATACCCTAAGTTTGAAAAACAAGGTTTCGTTAAGTTTGTATATGTATGCCGTTAAGTTTCGTTAAGCTACTCTTAACTGCTTCGTTGATGTTGTAAGGAACAGGAATAAAATCAATAAGAATAATTCATAAAAATGAAAAAATTTAAGAGTTTTTAAAGAAGAATATGCTTGAAATATTGTACAATAGTTTAAAGTACATAAGTGCTAAAAAGTGAGGACACAAAAAATTTCAAAACTCACCACGCTGCAGGCAATCCAAAGGTAGGCAGGCATCATGATATTTTCAATTTTCTTTTAAAACGTAAAACTTCGGCAACGAAATTATTATATAGCGATTATTTGTTTTTTTTTATTTATTTTTTTCTCCACACTTAAACATTTATGACATGCATTTTATAGTATGTACTATATCATGAATTGTTACATTGATTTGCCTGAGTTTTTGCCATTAATTTTTATTGACAATCATTTAGATAAAAATTCTTTGCTCGGAATTCCTTTTAAATTTCAAAACAATCGATTATTGTTTTTATTATTATTTGCATTCTTTGTTTAACGCATGAACCGCATAAAGTGCATCCACGCAAATGGACGCGGCCACGTATTTCAATTTTCTGTAGAGTCGTATTATCGTATCATCGACCTAGACTAAAAATACAACGTCAATTAAATCGAAAATGCACAAACAAAAACAAAATACAAATAAAAAAAAGTACAAATACAAATTCAATAAAATTAAATACAAGAGAAGTCAAAACAAAACAAAATCAAAAACGCCGAAGAATGCCAACAACAAAATAAAATAAAAGCAATTGCAAGGAAAATACAAAAACACATTTTTTTTCGTTTTTGCTTTCGTTTTAGTTTTTTTTTTGTTTATTTTAAACGAGTTCACGAAATCGTAACGTTTTTCTTTTCATCGAGCGGCAAAAAAGAAAACGAAAAAAAAATTTTGGAAAAAAAGTTCAACCCACGAACAAACAAACAAATGGCAAGCGCCGGAAAATCCTAAACATAAAAATGCAAATTTTTCTTCACTTTTGTTTTTGCTCCGAACAACGAAATTTACTTTGAAATTTGAATTTCTTTGTTATCGTCGTCGCACTTCGCACCTTGCGCCCGTAAACGATCCTGGCTCGTTTAGGTCTTTTTCATAACGAACGAACGAACGAACGAAACAGAGGCCTTCGCGAGATCACGTCTAGCAACGAAGCTAGCTTAATCAAAACTAAAACTGAACTGAATAAAATTTTACTCAAAACGTTGTTGTCTGTTGTCGTTGTCGGTGTCCGGGCGACGATAACGAGCGATGAACAGCAGCAGCAACAACAGAAACAATAAACACAGGAAGCAGCAGCAGCTGTTGTCCCTTCTGCAGTAACAGTTAACAGTCTTAAACTCTGCTTCGCATGAGCTTAACAGCGCTGTACAAACCATATTGACCACAACGAGAACAATGTTGTTGTATTCGAGTACTTCAGTGGTACAATGGAGAGTGGTGAAGGTGATTAATTCACATTAAGAGTGATTAAATGAATGAATTTTATCTTACCGAGAACGAGAGAAAGGTTGACAGACTAAATGAATAAATGAATATTTTCATGAGTATGAATGATCTAAATACATTAATGCTATGGTTTTTACTAAAAAATAATCAGTTCAATTAAGAAACTAATGCATACACTATATCAATATGTAATAATTAAAATTGGCTGCAAAAATATTTAAAATCCATTAGAGAAATCATAAAAAATAAATAACATCAATGTTATTGTAAAAAAAAATCAGTAAAGTAATTATAACTAAAATTATTTAATAAATGGTGAGAATTTATTGTAAACATTCTGGAAATTCATTAGGAAATGGTGAGATTTCATTGCAAAAATCGTGCAAATATATTACACGATTGCAAAACCGATATAAATTCATTACAGAAGTGAATATAATACAGAAATGCTGATAATTTATTGCAAAAATAGAGCAAATAAATATATTACAGAAGTGATGCGAAAGCGATGAAAATTCATTACAAAAATGCTGAGAATTCATTGCACAAATAGTGCTTATATATTACAAAAGTGTTGAAATTCATTGCAAAAGCGATGAAAATTCATTACAAAAATGCTGAGAATTCATTGCAAAAATTGTCAAAATTCATTCCAGAACTGGGAGTCACTTCACGACAGAACTGATAAAAATTCTTTACAGAGACAATACATCACGAAATATTGAACATCCATGCAGAAAGGCTTCATTACAGAGAACTCTTGAAGAGAACTCTTGGAGAATTGGAGAAATGAGAAAACTTAAGAAGCAAAAAAACAACAGAGAAACCGAAAATTTATAAGAGAAAAAAAGGAAAAGTTCATTACAAGGCTTCCGAAATTTCACTACAGAAACGTTGAAAAAGAAGAGGTGAAAATTTATTACAGGAAGCAACAAAAACTTGTCAAAAAGTTCAGGAATTGTCAAAATTAATGACAGATATGGTGAAAAATTATTTTACAAACGCAATTATTGTGAACTCATGGTCAAGGTTATCTGGAAAATACATATATGTATATTGGATTACTTCATTAATGGTGAAGTATGTGCTATGAATTGAAATAAAAAGAGCACCTTTTCTGTAGAAATATTCTTGATTTATTAATAAATTTAAAAATTCAATTCTATTTGGTAGTAATAATTAAATAATTAATTTAATGCTTTTGAAGAATATAATAATTTTAATTAAATGAGTCATAAATTTCACTATTGAGAGCTTTTAAATAATATTCAACTCATTATCAACATTATCAACAGTTTGTCCATGTAGCCGTTTATCAACAAATCGAGTGTACATACAAAATGATCCATGATGATTTGATTTGAAAAGACGACAATGCTAATTTATTCTTTTCACAATAGAAATCGCAAACGCAAAATATATTGTACTTGCATTCTCTTCATAATAAAAAGAAACACATTCCGTTTATGGAACAAGTAATTTGAAATCGTTCCAAAAAGCAATCCCTCTATCATCACATCAATCGATCAATCAATCAATCGGTGAAATCATCAAGAGGAGCAAGCATCAAGAATGCGGGTGAGGTTTCTACTCGAGGTTTATTTTTTAATTATTCAGTGTAAATTCAATTTTTTTACAAAACAATACAATTTTTTTTTCGTTTTTCAAATGCTTTTTTTCATTATTTCCGCAATAATGAATATTCTTTATGAATTCGACAGATGCCTTCAAGAATTTTAAATTGATTTTTATCTTAATCAGCAATGACTTATTTAGAAAATGTGGTGAATTGTAGAGTAAAAAACCCGGTACCCGGCTGATTCATCGCAAGACAAATTCATCGCAACAGCAATTCATCGCAATAGCAATTCATTGCCATAACAATTCATCGTATTAGCAACTAATTACAAAAGAATTTTGAAAAATTTTCGATAATTTACCACCGAAAATTATGAAATTTTCCAGTTCGCGATAAAATTTTTCCCGATGAACTGCTGTTGCAATGAATTGCTTGCGATGAATTTGTCTTGCGATGAGCCGGGTACCGGATTTTTTACTTATTACTTATTAAAAGTCGTTGATTATTAAGATAAGAATCATTTTAAAATTCTTGAATTCATTTGTAGAACTCATAAATTAGTCTAGAATCAAAAAATATGTATTACGATTTTTGTAAATGCAATTAATTTGCAAATGAATACTCGCCTGAATAATAAATGCGTCTCCAACTAAAATTGCAACTAAAATGTTACTCTATAAAATAATCATCATAATAATTGATGAGATATTTCGGCGACTACTGAAGTATGGCTAATGATTAGCAGTATTTATTCGAAATAACAACAACAACAACAACAAGCAGCAACTAACCATTCAGCGCTTCCTAGAGATTAAATGTAAAAGCCTTTCGACGAGTCAAAAGCTGCGAACATAACACAAAGTACGAGCAAAAAAAAAAAATGCCGTTACACCACAAAATATGTAATAAAATAAATAATAGTCAAAAATAGTTTTCTCTCTTTCATCTGTCTGTCTGTTAATGCGTTCATTGAACTTAAAGCACGATGGAAAATTCGGTTAAAAAAAGGCTCATGAGAGTACGAATACACTTGCGAGAGTCTGTAGCGTTAAATTACGCCACTAGCGAGTATACGGTATCAAATAAAAATAAAAATTATGATCATTAAAAATTATCAATCAAATAAAAATTATTTTAATAGAATATCGATATAAAAAATATTTAATACAATTTCTATTGCTAAAAAAATTTAGGTTAAAAAAAGTCCGAAAATCGTTTGAGACAAAAAAAAAAAAATAATTATAAAAACTCTAAGATAAAGACTCTTTTCGATTTAGAAATAATGATTAATATTTAAATAACGTGTATTTATTGGGATCAACATCATCATAAATTTAGGAAGAGAAAAGAAAAATATCCATTTCTTAGTTAGCCAAATTCTAATACCGCCCACTATAAACTCTACCAAAAAGAATCATTTGAAGCCAAAAATTCACTTGACCTACACTACTTAATCCGGAAAAAATAAGAACAACAATAATATTGTTCAAATTTAGCAAATATATAATTAATTTAGAATTAGTCTGGGTTCACTGAACCGTAAGTTGTTAAAAAAAAATATTTAAAAAACGTATGCATTCTCACAAAAAGAAAAGTAGTAAAAAAAATAACTTTACTTTACAATTGGAAATAGTTTAAAATTACAGCAAAATCCAATCATGATTTTTAAAAATTTAAAAAATTTAAAGATGAAGGGATTTCTCTTCAAGAAGTTACTTGAAATGCAGAAGCTTCAGAGCAGCGAAGTAACTGCTATTAGAGGCTATAAAGCTCATTGTACTTGAAAGTGCGAAAAGCTTATTAAGAATTAACAATAAATAAATAACTCACTCTTTGGAAAACTGCTTGAGAATTTGAGTTGAATAAGAATCGATATGAGTGTTTTATTAAGGATCAAAGGATTCTGTGAGAATTAATTTGCTACAAAAGGCTTTCTGGGAGGAATCTCTTCTGGGGAACCTCCAGACGTTCTAGAAAAGCTCCTTGGAAACTCTTAATTGAAGCACTGAAGCACCAACGTAATTAATTATACATCTACTTGAACACTCAAGATTTTCCAAGAGATTTCCAAGAGATTTTTCCAGATCAGAGATTGTGTGAGAAATTCTGGGTATTGTACTTGTGTGCTTTGCATATATAAAAGGCTCTCGACTGAAAGCTCTGGGAAGATCTCTTAAAAGCGATAGAAAAGTTCTGTGAGAGCCATCTTGAAATGTAATTACGGGAGCACTGAGTCGAGAAAGTCGAGACTTTCTACGAACTTTGAGCTTTTTTGAAACTTGACGGTCTATAATAATCTCTTTGGAACTCAAGGTTTAATGAGAAGCAAGTTGAGACTAAAGACTCTTTAGAAATCTCTTTGAAGTTAAATGGTTTCAAAGGATTCTCTTGAGATTGGGAGCTATCAAAGAATTTCTTTGATACTCAAAAGTTTTTGAGGACACTTTTGAAAGTAGTTTGAGTAGTTCGAGTATAAAGAGAAAAACTTTCAAATTTTCTAGAAGTAAATTCAGTATATGTACCACTGCTAGTAGTAGTTACCTTACAGATTGTCTACAAAAAGAGAGATTTTACAGAGGGAGATAGAGAGATATCTTACTGAGAGAGCTTCTACTAAAAGTAGCGTTTTATGAGACGTGATTTTCCTATACTTTTCACTCTATCGGTCAGTGTTTTTCTTTTGAAAAAAAGAAAAATAAAAACTAGTTTACACAATGTGCCTGATGATTTAATATAGAGTATTAGATAGCCCCCCTTACGCTCCGCCTTCTCTGTTTGCACATTTTCACGTTGCTGTGTTTATGCAATACATATTTCGGACTCGAATGTGTCCCGTAAGTGTCCAAACTGGGCGATGAGTTAATTATTTTGCCTACCGGTTGTGAAGCATAACCATAACTTGGCGCATAAAACGTGGCCCAAAACACTTCGTGGCCACACCAAACAACCGACCAACCAACCAACGAAGCGACCAAGCGGTGTCTTTAGCTGCGAGTTTCTGTGTATTTTTACGAGTATGTTATGATTGCTTGCAAAGCGGCAAAGAGTAAACCGTTCGTGACTAAATATTATTCGTATTAAAAAATTTAGTAGCAGTGTCAAGCCATTGATCAATCAGTTCAGCTAAACATTATTAATTTTAAGCAATTTTAAATTTCTTTCATTATCATTTTACTTCAATCCTAAGCGTCACTGTCGCCTGTTACAGGTCACCTGAAATGACAGGTACCTACGAGTATATAAGTATGTGTAACACGCTCGTTGTGCAAACACTCCTGCATTTTTTGTTAAAAAAAAAAATCGCTACTAATTTTTTTTAGAAAAAAGACAAAGAAAAAAACACACAATTTAAACATTTCTATTTTCTCTGCAGCACTTTAACATTTTTAGCTTTTACTTTTGTTGTTGTAAACACATATTTAATATTTTCGGATGATGTCATTGTTGTTGTTGTTGTTGTTGTTTGGTTTGTAATAACCTCCGTTAGCGTAGGTTTTTTCCGTATTTAAATGACTTTGTTGTGCGTCGAATTTTTAATTTCTTCAATGCTATTTTGTTAGTTTATAAAATTTTGGCAAGTTTAATTTTTTTTTAAGTTAGGCAAAATAATATATCTTCTTTCTAAAAAATTTAGAGGGTTTAAACTCGTAAGAAATATCCTTTTTATCGTATTTAAAAATGTACTTTTTAATAAATATTGCAAAGAAGTGAGAAAATCAAAAACTAAACTGTTATTAAATTATTATTTTTAGTCTTATACTGCGGTTAGAGAAACAGAGAGATGCTGAGAGGGGGGGGAGAAGAGAAAATTTTTTATTTTATATATATAGAACTTTTTCTAAACGGTTTGTAGACAGAAAACCGTCGAAACTGTTCATTTTTTAAAACAGTTTTGCGATTTTTCGATATTTTCTTAAATCTTATTTTAACCATAAATAGAGCAACTACAATACAACAGTAACAACAACAACAACAACAACAACAAACAACAACAACAACAACAACGGCAAAAAGAAATATTAAAAATTGATGCAAAACGAAACGAAACACAACAAAAACGAAACAAGAACACACAACCGCAGCAACCACAAACTACTGCGACCACGCGCTGTGACATCGTCATCGTCATCGTCAGTAAAACGCCTCTGCATATCATTGCCATTGGCAGCTACAAGAAAAACAGCAACACCGAAACGCAAAATCAAGAGCAATAGCTTTTCAAAAAAATCCATCCATGCGCTTTAGTTTTATTATACTTCAAATTATTGTTGGTAATTACTTTTTTTTTTTATTTTTTCTTAGACGCGACTTCTTAAGAACTAAAAAAAAAACAAAATGTTTGACTCATGCAAAATTATCACAGCATATAATACCATAAAAGCAGGATATGCTGAAGAGCAACAATAGCTGTACAACTGCCACCATAACAACAAAAACAACAAGAACAAAAACAGCAACAATAACAACAATAACAAATAGAAAAAATAATCGCCCATATTAACCCACCTTAATTTTAAAGCTTCAAAATCTTGGAGCCAGCGACGCCAACGCTAACGTGGTTGGATTTTGAACAGAAGCAGCAACGACTAGAACTACAGCCGATAGACAGTATTGTCGACAGTAATGGCGATAGCAGCAATAGTTACTACTAACAACAACGTTGCGAGTAATATCTATGGGTAAAGCAATTACAACAACAACAACAGCAGCAACAACAGGCCACAGCATCTGCATGGTAATGAAGTGGAAATTGTCGCGGCTTCTGATTCTTAAAATATTTTTGAAAAAACCTTGAAGTACTTAATAATAATATATTAATAATAACAACAACATTATTAATAACAACAACATTATTAATAACAACAACAACAACGACATTAAAAACAACGACATTAACAACAACAACGACATTAAGACCATTAGTATTAACATTATTAATATCTTCTTATTATTATCGTATTAACATTATTTGTCTTACTATCGTTATTTATTATTCTTCTATTATTTTCAGAGACTATAAATTTTATAATATAAATTAGAAAAAAATTATACGCTGCAAAAATTTTACATCTTTTTTAGTTCGGGCTTTGTGAAGAAAAAGTACGTCGTTATTACTTTAGGCCTTTCGGATTGGGACACCTCGAAAACCTTACGAAATTCAAACCATTTTACATGAGTAAAGAAATAAATTTAAGATTTATTAAATATATAAGAAAAATATAGTAAAAAGGAAGGAAGGAAAAGCCAAACTTTTTGGGAAATAGTACTACGAGAATAAAGGACAACTTTTGCACCGTATAATTTTTTCCAATTTATACAATACAATTTATAGTCTCTGAAAATAATTGAGGAATAAAAAATAACTATAATAAGAAAAATAATGATAATAATTTATCATAAAAATAATTTATAAGAATATACTAATAAATATTTTTATAAATATGTATTCATAGAAATTCTCTTATAATCCTAATTTTTTTTCAAAAACCTAATTTATTTTAATTACCTATTGCTTTTATTTATTTATTTTTTTTTTTTTTTTAAGCATCAGAAAACTATGACAAAACTCTTTTTTGTAAACTGTAGGTTCTACATTTTTCATTCGATTTTATAATGCAATGAAAAAAAAAATATAATAAAAGCCGGATTTAAAACTGAAAAGAAAAAGAAAAAAAAAATTACAATTAAGTTTTCGATTGTCGCACGGGCGTATTTATGAAGGCGAATAATAATAAAGTAAAATCTCATTATTTATTTATTTGTTAAGTAATACGTACCTACAGCACGTTAAGTACATTCTGCTACGTAATAGCGTAATACTCAAACGCAAATTCCAAATTCGTAACATAAAACAATTTAATAAGCTTATGGCCCTAACAACAAATTTGGTCATGTTTGTCAAGTGAACAGATAAGAAAATTATTATTGTTGCTCTTAGAAGTATAGAATTATAAAAACAATAGAATTAACAAAAGTACTGAAATGAGAGGTTGAACAATACCGTGACAATACAAACAAATACAATAATTTCTTTTTTACGAGTATAACTTTTTTATATTCGAACAATATTTTATCATAAATATTAATTACTATAGTATCTTTAAACAATTGTACACTATTATAAGTACAAACGTTTTGACTTACTATCGTACAATCCAAACGATCTATTGTTATTCTGTTCTTAAAAGAGATCAAACATCCTTGAACTGACTTTATTCTGATTAGGCCGCAGTTATGCAATCAATTTCGATTGGCAAACAACCTTCCCCTTCCCCTTGTTATTGTTTTATGTATCAAAAAGAAAATTTCATACTTCCTTTTGTTTTCGAAAAACAACAACAGCAGTTTCTTTCCCGCCCTTTCACAGTCTGCAGTTTTCTTTTATTCCTTGCCGCAATTTTCTGTTAAGGTAAACGACTTTTGAACTGTTGATTAGCATGGTGCTGTTAATTAACATTTTCGTTGCTATTCAACTCTATTCGTTGTATTAACTTCTGAAACTCCGAATGAATTGAATGAATATGCAATTTATCATGAATATTAATTTGATAAGGCTCTAGTTTTTTTTAAAAGGCCTCTTAATGTTAATGATTCACTAGTAATGATCATTAGTTAATATACTTATTGTATTTGAACACGTAGTACATATTGGTTGGGGAAAAAGTGTTCGTGGTTTTTCTCCTCGCTTCACTGTAAAGTGTCATAACTTTGAAACGGTTAGATGCATTTGGTTTTTTTTTTTTTTTGACAGTTAACGAATCGGCTAATAATTTGTGAAATTTTTTGGGAGATTGGTGCGTCGTGTTAAAAGTTATTCCGAAGTTATTCCAAAGATGAGTGAAATTTCTGAAAAAATACGTTATATTTTAGAATTTCACTACGACCAACATGTTGGGAAGAATTGGCCTCAAAAGAGAACTGCGAAAAGCAGCTGCGTTAGTTCTTCCAAAATAAAATTCACCGGAATTTTACTAGGAAGGAATAATGGTTATACCCAAAAAATGGCAGAAGGTAGTTGAAAACAATGGGGGCAAAATTTGTTGTAATAAAATGTTTGTTACATACAAAAAAAAATGTTGTAACTTTTTACCTTAAAAAAACGCCGAATACTTTTTCCCCAACCCAACTGATAAACTCTTTAGATTCTATTTTTTTGTCATGTTGTAAAGAATAATACGTGACATCATCAGTAATAATAAATTATTAATTTTCTTAAATAATTATATAAAAATATTAATAAATTAAAGTAATCCTTTACTCTTCGGTACTTTGTGCCTTTGTTCTAATAGACAATAGAAGGCAGCCCCCCTCGCGACCACCATCTTCTGTTCTTCCTTCTTCTACTAGAAAACTTTCTGGTGTTGGACTTTTCTTTGTTTTTCCTACTTTTTTTCAATGTCAAACTGATCATTGTTACGTTTCGAAAAGACACGATTCTTCGCTTGCATCATGCGACCTGAAATGTAGCTAGCTTCATATTGTTTTTATGCAATTTTGAGATTGATTGTTGTTTTGTATTTGTTGCTACATACATTGTTTTTTTTTTGCATTTTTGGTATAATTTGCGTCGTAAGAACTGAATAAAAATACGTCTGTATGTACTCGAATTTAATTTGCTAATTACTTCTAACGTTTATGGTGTTGCTGTAGTTGCTGTTGTTGTTGTTGTTGTTGTTGTTGTTGTTGTTGTTTCTTTTGTTTGTGGTTTGTCGTGAAGTCAAGAGAACAATTGTTTATTTAACAGCTGTTTGGGTATAGTTTTTCAAACTTTAGACTTTTTTAAAACTTTTTAAAAATCTGTTCCATTTCGTTCGCTAAGTTAAAACCGTAAAAAACATTTGATTATAAAATTCAAAATTGTTCAAAATTCTTGTTAAAAGGTTGATAGTTGTCAACCTTTGTTGCACTGAAATGGGTTCTTCTCAAACAGTTTTGAAGTTCTGGAATCGTTGATCGGTATTTGAAGATTTTTCAGTATAAAAAATATTTCAATAATGCTGTAAAAGCAGTGAAATTCTTTTCGTTTCGATTCGTTTTACGCGTACTCGTATTAATTACGTCTCCAATAAAATATTGACACAATTTTCCTTTTTGCTGCTTTACTACTGCTGTTTTATTTAAATAAATTTTTCGAATATTTTCACAAAATAAAATTTAATCCAGAGGCCTAAAAATGTAGATAATTTAAATAATGTCACCAAATTCCAGTGTTAATGATTAACGACGCCGTTGACAACGAAAGTTCATTTCATTTTTTATTTATTTTATTACTCCTCAACCGCCACCGTCCCCCTTCCCCCTTCCCCCTTCACACTTTTTTGTTTTGTCATTCTTTTCTGTTCCGTCCGATAAATGATCAATGGCGAGCACTGCGATGGGCGTGCTTCAGGAATTTAAAGTGGGCCGATACAACTCACACAACACAACACAAAAATTAAACAACAACAACGTGCTATTGATTATGCAAAAGTAACATCTTATAAGTTACAATAGCAACAACAAAAACAACAAGCCTAACAACAATATATACGAGTATGTATAAATTATAGCTGACCAAAAAAGGGAAAACGAATAACTACCAACAACTACCAGAAAAAACCAACGACTCAGTGGCCGCTGATGTCACGTGTGGGAAAACATTAACAACAACAGCAACAACAACAATATTCACAATACCAGAGCGTATGGCGGCAATAACAAATGACAAATAGTTTCCACAAAAGCGATTTAAAGAGAACAAGTTATCGAACGTATCGAGCACGATTTATCAGTTGGCGCATTGCATTATTGAAGTGTGTACTCGTAGAATCGTTTGGTGGTGGGTCGTATGGTCGCACTCTAGCCCGCCGCCACCTATTTGAATCAACAGCTGTGCACTGCTTTACATTGCTTTTATTCATTCAAGCCTTTAAATGCTTCATATTTTCATATGAAACATATTTTCTTCTGAAAAAGGAGTTTTTTTTGAGCTCATAAATATAAACGCACCTAAAAATGTTTCCTCGGAAGCGATATTTTTTACTAAGTATTCATTAGTTTTTGTATTTATTCCTTTAATTAAACAAACACCAAATATTTCCTTAATTGCTATGAATTCGCACCCCTTCAAAGGCGCAAGCTCTATACGTCACTGGCTTATTTTACACTGTGTGCCCTTTGAAGACAACAACAATGTGTAAGCATTAGAAATTGAAAAGCATCCAATATCAGAGTTGGAGTCGTCTAGATGAAGCTTTAGCGTGGACGCAAGCCCAACAAAAAACAGAGACCGGTAGATGGCAGAGCCACAGTACCTTTGTGGCACCTCTAGCGGCTCATGGCCACCTAGCGGCATCTAGCGACGCTATTTTTTATGAATTGTTTCGTGCGTTCTGTTAACACTCACTAACTTCAATTCCTTACTGTTGTACCTAAATAAGGGCGCGGTGCGTTGCGCGACACAACAATGCGCTGGAGCGTTGCGCCAACATATAGGTTTTAAATATAAATTACAAAATTTAAAAACCTATAAAATGACATAAAAGCACTAAAGAATGTAGTTGTACATTTTTCTCTGCACTAGTTTCACTCTTTAACATACCACTGTTAAGTATTTGAAACTCTTCCCCTCCAACTCATTTCTCTTCCACACTTTCCGACGACTTGGTTTAATGCCACGACGCGATGTGTATCGTATAAACGCAGTTCAACTGCTTTCGTCCCAATCGTGGATGTCAGCACATTTTTGACGCTGTTACCGATGCTGTGCTCTTATATTGCTTTGAAGCTTTCGCTGTTAATGTTGCTGTTACTGTTCCTGCCGCTACAGCAAAGTTGTTCGGTGTTACTCTTCTCGGAAGATCTGCAGTTTTCTTTGTTCTCTTCTCAATCGGATTACGATTTTTCCTGTTGCCGCTATGGCAATGGCCAACGTCACAACATGCGACATAATAAAGCATCTTCAACTTCGCTCACGTGACTGACATTTGTCGAGTTGTTGTGGTGGTTGTCATCTTAATCTACGGCTCTACCACTAATTTTGGTTTATGACAAAACATTCTCTCTCTCTCATGTTTTTGACAGTATAAAATTGCACGTGTTACGTTTGACAGAGAGTGGCGCAAGCGTACGAAGTAACCCTGAGTTCAAAAGTCAGCTTTGACAGGGTTAAATAGAGATTTCGAAATAGGATATTTGAAACAGAAAGAGATAAAAGAGAGAGAGGTTCATTAACATAAAAAAAAATTAGACACTAATGATAAATTAAGTGAAATTTTTGAAGCCACAATTGAAAGTTCAGAAAAGGATTTTTTAGCAAAGTAATAGACAAGAAAAACATCAATATCAAAAATGATATTGCATGAAATATGAAATCTTTCACTAAAAAAAACTTATGCCGTACAGTTAGTTGGCATCTCTTATTAAGAAGTAGAGAGTCAACATTTAAAGATAACAGAATCCAGTAGTCGCAGTAGTCGAAAGGCAGAACCTGCTCTTTTGTCGCTCTCTTCCTTTTATTTTCAACTTCGACAAGGCAAAGGTATTTCACGCTCATTGCTCGGCCGAAGAGTAGCCAAATTTACGAAAGGCCAAGAGGATACGACGAATAACAAACCAACGATTAGATTCAGACAACAACCGAACGGTGACTACATTTGCCGCACACGAAACAGTGTTCGTTCATCGAAACAGTGCAAACGATGACTGCACGCAACGGACGGTCTTGCGGCAAACCGTGAAAGTAGTTCGATTCGGGATAGTGTCGTCGATGGTTGGATGTGCGGCCACTATCGCGTTATCAAAATGGATTTATTGTTGATTGGGTAATTTTATAGTGTTCGTGTGTGTGTGAGTGTGCGTTTCTTTGGTCATAACCAGTGACATGTTTAAAAAAATGTTAATTAACTGGAGAATATGAAAGGTGGATTGAATTTATTTTTGATGCAATTTTTACAACCGCAATGTCGAGCTCATAAGACTGAATTTCGGCCGCAGTGTGTAACATAATTCATTATTGTGATTAAATTTTTGAAAATAAGTTAAAATTATTCGAAAATAAAGTCAGTTACCGTCAGTTTGGATTGGCGGCAACCGAAGTCTATTCGTAAACATTTCGGTACCGAAATACAAAAATTAAGAAATGTTCTCAAAACAACGATAATAAAGAATGCAAGCATCCAACGTAGATAAGATCGCTGATGAGGAATCTTGGCCGGTTCCGAAATGGCCATACGATCTGCCAAAAATTGATCTTAACGATCTATGAAAAATTGATTTTTAATTATCTAAAAACAATTTGTTGTTGTTGCGCTTAAGTACGAATAACAAATAATACATATTAATATCAAAAAGCGCGAATAATATCGTAATTCAATTATATGTATATATTTAATAATTTAATAATAAAAGATCGCTGATGAGGAACCTTGGCTGGTTCCGAAATGGCCATACGATCTGCCCGAAATTGATCTTAACGATCTATTAAAAATTGATCTTAACGATCTATTAAAAATTGATCTTAACGATCTATTAAAAATTGATTTTTAATTACAAACAATTTGTTGATGCGCTTGAGCACGAATAACAAACTAATACGTATTAATAATAAGGAAAATGCAATATATTTTGAATTCTTAGCCGTTAAAAAAGACGACAGTTCAAAGTCGTTTGTCGGTTGTTTGATGACAGAGAATAACGTCGGCAGCAATTATCAACTACAAACACGGAGGTAAAACAAGTTTATTTTTGTAATTGTTGTCTGAAAAATTGTTTTGAAAAATTGTTTGTTTTTTTTGCTTTGTTTTTCAATTCATATTCTTTCTTCCTATTTGCAACAGAATTTAATAATTTTCTTTCTTTCTTTTCATGGCATTTCACTGACTGTAAAGAGCTTTCTTCAGTTTATCCCGTTTAATACCGTAAAAAAATTTCCGTTAAGCGTTTTTTCTTAGTTTCAGCACGAAAAAATGTTAACAATGAGTTCGAATGAATAACCCTTTCTTGGTCTGGACTCGGTTATGTGTGCACCCTGTAAATATGCTCACCTTAGTACATTGCATTATAAAAATTCAAAGAAATTATTTATTATAATTCAGTGCTTTCAATCGTGTTTAGTTAGTCATATTGTTACGGCATGAAGTCGGTCTCTAATTTCTGATGAAGAAAGGGATGATTCTTTTTAATATTTATTATATAGACCGAAGTAATTACCAACGACCTCTTTTCAACATGCTCGAATCAAGCAACAAGTCGCAGAAATCCATGGCGCACATCTATACAAATATACATACATATATATAGTTCTTTAAATTTCTTTTAGTACACAAAAATATATATAACATATATTGATTTTATGCGTATACCATTAGAAAGTACAGACTCATAAACTGTGCATGCAGAGTGTTTAATCGAAATCGTGTTGGTATCGTAACATTATCACAAACGAAAACACAAAAGCGTTAGAAAGAACAAAAACAATAGCGCGGGCTAAATTTAGAAATTTGCCACAAATTTTACTTAGGCTACAAAAGTAAAAACCTTCAAAATCTTTGACAAACGCATTGTTATAATTTATCGTATAAGTCTTAGCCATAGAAAATTAAATGAAATGAAATTGAAATATTATTTCGGCAATTCCTAATTATTCAAAATTTTTAGACATATTATCCTTGTTCTTTATACAATAAAAAATCTCAATTTTCTTATTACAATTAAGTCGTTTTATTGAGTTTAATTTTTTATCTACATTTAATAATGAAACTTTTTAAATATATGTCTGAGTATTTATGATTGCTTACTGTAGTTTATTATTGCCTTTTTGGGTAAAAGTAATTTTAGTAAAAACATTACAAGGCTTTTAGCTGCCAAATTCTAAAAGTAGCTACGTGTCAATAATGACAATACTTTACCAAAAAAAAAAAAAAAATAAATCAAAAAAGGGTTGCTGTTTTACGTCTTAATAGCAATAATAATTAATTCCCAACAATCATTACGAAAAGGAAATTATATTTAAGACTGAATATTTATATTTACAGTTAATGAGCTTTTAATGTGCGTTTCATGCGCTGGCTTCAAGTTCGATGACTTTGGCACTTTCGGTACCAGATCACAATCGGTTGTTGTCTATAATTAAAGAGTATTAATTAAAAAAGTAAATATTATAATTATTGGCACCCTTTTTTGTTTTTGTTCAGGCGTTTTTCTAATTCTCGTTAAACACACACGAGGAGAGTGTATATTTTTCATTCTATCATCGAGAATATTTTCCTATAAGCAGCAAACACTCATTGATGTGTTGACAACAAAATAATGACATTAAGGATCTACCCCTTCCTCCCTCCCTCATAACATAAGCCCACAGGGATTGCGCCGCAGGAATCTGTGATGGCAAATTCTTCCCTGTCGCTGAATAATTAAATATAAACGTTTTTGAATGAAAATGTTTTGTTAAACTTTAAGCGTTTGAATTCTGCTTTATTTTTTTGGTCGAGTCTAACCTTTATACAGTAAAAAATGTTTTAAAAATTAATAGATTTAATTTTTATACTGTGTAAATTGAGTTCAGAGACTTCTGAAATTGAAAGAAAATAATTACAATCAATTGCAATCGATTTGAGAGCATTATATTTTTCACAATAAATCAAAGTGTAGGCCATATTAATTCAATAAAAATCATAGTTTAAATAATTATAAGGATTTTTGAAAATTTTATTAATTTCAAACAAATCTTTTTCATTATCGTACAATTAATTTTTCTTCTCTTCTTTTTCTACTTTGCAGAACGTGATGAATGAAAAACACCATAATAATAATGTATGAGTTCGTGCAATTGGCATGATAAAATAATAAAAACGTTTATAACAACAACAATACAGTAGTGGCAACTATAATGTTGGCAGAAAAAGTCGAAAAAAGGGGAAAAAACTTCATACAAAATGCAGCAAGTGATGCAGGAAGAGCTTATAGGTCTCAGTCTCATTCATAAATCATGAGGAAAATTGCTGCGAAAGTGCAAATAAATGCAACAACAATCACAAGAGCAGCAGCAGCAGCAACAACAACAATGAGGATGGCCATAACAATAATAAAATAAATTAAAGAAAATTTTTGCTACGAAGCGTAATAACGAATTTAATAAAAAATAAGCCAACACTGTCAAAAATTATACCCTAAAAAAAATCGTTTTAAACGTCAAACGCGCTGCGATCAACAATCAACAATGTTTGTGCAGCAAATATCGTATAAAATCGTGAATGCGCGAAAAAGCAAAATAAAATACAAAAAAATTAAATAATTCTCCGAAATTTGTTGCCATTTGATTTTTCCTTCCGTTCGCATATTAAAATCTTTTTTCCGCACAAATAAAAACTGTTATAAACTGTTATAAACCGTAATAAAACTGTTATAAACTGTTATAAAAGCGGTTTGAAATATTTAAAATTTAATTAAATAAAGTGAATTAATCAATGCATCAATAAAAACCGTTTTAAAGAGAAAGGAAATTCCATCGAAACTCGAAAAAAACGGCAACAATGACAATGTAACATATCATTCTGTAATATCATAAACTACGAGACGATATAGCGCATATCTGTGTATGGGCATACCATACTTCATATCAGTGAATATCAGAGATACTGTGTACATATTTTTTTTATGCGCGTGTAATGTAGACAAGAAATCCTTGTGCTTCCTTGTTGCTATTTTGGCAAAAATGTTCTTGATAACTTTTCTGAAATTGCTTTTGTTAGCATTAAATCTATTTCCAAGCCGTTACACGAATCGCAAGGTGATGTTCCTGATCTATTTAACGAATTTGGTAACGAATGGTGAGTATACTACTATAGTATATTTTTGGTGCAATTTTTGTTATAATAGTTATAGTGCGGCTGTGTTGGCATTTGTGCCAACATTCTTCTCTTTCTCTGCTCCTCCTCCTCGTCCTCCTCCGCCCGCTCCGTACAAATTTAAACAGTTTCAATTAATTCATATATTTATTTCATTTTCATGTCTTATTTTATATTTCTTTTGCTCAAAAGAGGTTCATTAAAGTGACCTAATAAAGGTGTAGTAAGTGCCTTTATTAAATCAGGATTAAAACAAACAATAAAAGTTTAAAGTAAAAAATAAAAGTTTAAATAAAAGTTTCAATTACAATACAACTGTTGACCGTATACATATATTTTGAAAGTCAAGTAAGTCCATTATTTTTTTATCCCGAGATATTTATAGATTTTCATTTGAAGTGCAATGAAATTTCTAATGGAAAACGAAAAATTAGTCTTATGAAAGTTGTGTAAATTTGGTATTTAAAAATATAATTTTGGTCTCTGAATTCAATAAAAAGTAAAAGTATGATCTTGACCCGATTAAAACTTTTCTCGTCTTTGACTAAATTTTTTCATGAAGTGGACTTATTTCAGGTTAAAAAAAAGGAAACAGACCGTATTTTAAATATTATAATTAAAACGTATTTTCTTCTGAAATGTATATAACAGTTAAGTTATAACCGTTATAACATTTATAACAGTTATAACTGGCAACATTTATAACAGTTAAAACAGTTATAACAGTTATATCAGTTAAACCGTTATAGCAGTTATAACAGTTATGACAGTTATAACAGTTAATAAAACAAAGCTTCTGTACCTGCTGCTGAAAGTCCAATCACCCAATTTTAGTCACTCGAATTTCTGCTATTTCGTCTTCGACACAGAAAAGAAAAAAGAAAAAATCAACTTTATAGTACTTTTCGAACAATTCCACTTTTTCATTGCAGTGATGATGGATGAACCACGCTTCGCTCAACCCATACCGAATGTGACGGTAGCGGTGGGACGAGATGCCAACTTGCCCTGCGTGGTAGAGCATTTGGGCAGTTATAAGGTACATAAGTGTCAATTATCATAAACACAATGAACATTTCCGCTGGCAACATCATTCTCAATGGCAATGGTAGCATCAGAGCTATCACACACGTTATCCATCACAAACAGCAACGCAAACTACAGAAACCACATTATTTTTGCGTTTGGTCTGTCAACATTCATTTCAATTTCACTTTATTTTTTTTTTTGAGAAAATGTTTAATAAGTTTTAGTACTGAAATATGGCGAAAAGATTAACATAAAATTTTGCAGGATATTTTATTTAAATTAAAAACTTCCTAAAGTCTATGTTAGATAACTTGTCGTTTCGTCAAGTTGAAAATATTGTATAAAAAAATACTGCTGTTAAGATAAGACTTCAGTGTTATAAAATTACAAAATAATATACAAATATTTTTTTAAAAATCTACACAGTTTTTAAAGAAAAGCACTGAGAAGAAGGTCTCCGAAAAGTTGTATCCTGAGAAATTGTTTTCTTTTTCGGAGATAAGTTTATGATGCTTTACAAGAAACTCAAAAAACTTTCAGACAATGTTACTTTATTTGGTCCAGTAAAAATTTATATATGCGTACATATATGTATATAACAGTTCTGTACCTACATGCAACACCTGAGCTGACAATTGTCACGTAAAATATTAATGCTTTCGTACTCGTGTCATAAGTTTCGAAGAATTTGTATTATTTTTACCATTTTTTACACATTTTTTTTTGGGGAAAAAAAAACATGAGAGAAAAGTTGTATGGTTTTTGTGTGTTGGTTTGTTTGTTTTGCATTCTTTTATGCTCTTCGTTGCAAACTTTTCCATCGCAATCATTATTTCAATATGTTAATAATTCAATTTGAATATTTGAGGAAAGGACGAAAAAGAGGAAGAAGAGGAAATATTTAAAAAACCGGTCGTTTATGTCGTTTGGGCCGAGGATAATGTCATAAAAAAAGAAAGAAAGATAGGTAGAAGGAAAACACAGTACACTATTCATTCCTCGATTTGCATTTGCATTTAATTTAAAAGTTTTTTAAATAAAAGCAAAACAATTCTTATGCGTTTTACTTGGATTTTTTTTTTTTGCATTATTTCAAACTTTTCTAAAATCAATCATTTAACAATTGCTTTGAAATAGTATACGCTTTTAATGGTCTCTAAAAATGAATAAACCTTTTATTCTTTAACTTTTTAACTTCTTTTACGCGCTTGTAAAAAACATTTCTTTGTTTGTTCTTTATCTTCTTTAGATCGATTTACACGGTTTCCGATTTATTTGAATATATTGTGTATAGATTCTTTTTAAATTCTGTCTCGTTTTACACGCTTTCGTTGCGCACGAATTTTTCAGGAACTCTTATTTTCAGGACTCTTCTTTATTTTCTTAAAATCATTTGACAGTTTAACAGTTAGTTACAGTTAGTTTATCTGAATATAAATTTCAATTTTTTTTTTCAACCCTGTTTCGTTTTATACGGTTTCGTTTCGTTTTGCTTTTGCTTTAAGCTTTTCACTGAGATTTTTCTTTTATTTATAAATTAAAATTTTTGGTAATACTTTCGCCTTTTTCAGGTTGCTTGGATATATATTGATCGACAGATGATCTTGACCATACATCGGCATGTCATCTCGCGTATACCACGCTATAGTATTACATACGATAATGCTAACACCTGGTTGCTGCATGTCAATCAGGCCCATCAGGACGACCGAGGCTACTACATGTGTCAAGTGAACACGAATCCGATGATAAGTCAAGTCGGTTACTTGCAGGTTGTGGGTAAGCACAGAGCAAGAGCCAAAATATTAACCGTAACTATTCACAATAATTCACAAATGCACTTATTTTCAGTGCCCCCGAATATACTGGATATTGAGAGTACACCGTCTTCGGTGGCGGTGCATGAAAACCAAAATATCAGCATGACCTGTCGGGCAGATGGATTTCCAACACCGAAAATAATCTGGAGACGAGAAGATGGCGAAGAAATTGGGGTGGGGAAGAAGAAAAAAGGTTGTTGTATGGGATAAATTAAGGGTAGATTTAAAGATTTTTAAAAGAGAGGTATGTATGTATATTGTTGTGCTGTTGTTCGGTTTAAATTATAAGAAAAAAATTAATTGTTCGATGAGCAACATTCGCTACTCCACTCTGTCTACCTCCCTCCCGCTCTCCTACTCTCTTCAACCCTTATCAACCCTTGACATATAGAGTTTTACTAATGAGTTTCTATTGCTTTTTCTTTGTTTAATTTTCTCTTTTGTGTCTAATTCTGCTCAACAATGTACAATTCTGTAACTTGCAATAAAAACAACAACAACAACAACAATAACAACAACAACAATGACGCAAAAACCTTCAAAATCACTACGTGTGAAAATTGGCTGTCAATTCTGTAAACCTGTCGACGCAATCACGTCATCTCTTGGCACGCCACATCATCATCATCATCATCATCATCGTCATCATCATCATCATCATCATCGTCATGATCTAATCCTTTTATCTGTCTGTTGGATGACATCCGTTTGACACTTACCGCTTGCGTTTTTCTTGCTGTGATTTATGTGCACCGATTTTGGCCGACTCCGTTCCCGTCTCCGTCCGCATCCCCTCCCCTCTCCCCATCTCCATCTGTGGCGACGTGTGCGTTACGCTCAGTGCTGGTGTACGATGGCGAGATACTGCCTCTGTCCAAGGTCAGTCGCAATGAAATGGGCGCCTACTTGTGTATAGCAACGAACGGTGTACCGCCATCGGTGTCGAAGCGGATCATACTGGATGTGGAATGTAAGTGCACGCAGTGGATGATAAAAACAAAGATATTATGTTTGATTTTTTGCATAACGCGATTTTTTCACGCTTCATTTACGCGTTAAAGCGCGATCAGAATTTAAAAAGGCTAATGTTGATGAAAATACGAGTACAATTCTATAAAAGCTTTAAAATTTTTTGCTAGGAAAGAAGTACTTACGTGTATTTTTTTTCGCAAATCATTTCATGAAAATGTCCTTATAATTTTTGTGGCCTTGCTCTCTCTCTACACGCATTTGCTTTGCATCCTTCTATGCATCGTACTATGACTATTTTGTTCCATTTTCTTTTCCGTCAGTTTCTCCCATGATTTGGGTGCCGAATCAACTCGTCGGCGCACCAGCTGGCACGGACGTCACCATCGATTGTCACACGGAAGCTCATCCCAAGTAAGTTCATTCTTCCTTACACTTTGTCTGCACTTCCTTTCAGTTCTTGGTTGGTTTTATTGGTTTTAGTTGAAAGTCTCGTCTCGGTCCGTTGAGAGCGGTTGCGTTGATGCCATTGGCCGGCATGAACTGCTTTTAATATCTTAGAGATTCTTGTAAAAGTCATGTACAGTCTTGAATGCAGATTTTTTTTTTTTGCAATTTAAATATGAAACGAATGAAGGATAAAGACTTTTTGATTTTGCATAAATTTAATTTATGAGTCTAGCATAACTCGAATAATATGTTGGTTCGTTCTACTTCTTCTTCTCCTTCTCTCCTACAGAGCCATCATTTATTGGGTCTATAACTCGGTGATGGTACTGCCAAGTCAAAAGTACAAAACGGATTATACAGAGAATTCCTACAGGTAAGACGAACAGACAAACAGACTTACAGATGGCAGCACATGTACAGAATAACAAATATATTTTGCACTCATTGTAAGCTTTGACATAACACGTGACATTATATTTGCAAGATTAAAACAATTCGCTAATTGGATTTCCTCAATTTTCACTCAACTCAGCACAACATGCTTGAAGTGAACAAAATGTGACAAAATGGGTAAATGTGTTTTCTCTCTCTCTCTCACACAAATTTTTATCACGGTTTTCCGGAGATAAAAATATACATAAATCTGAAATCGTTAGTTAAGAGAAAAAAAGTCATCTAACGTTGCAAATAATCTAAATTAAAATTAGTTATTGTCTAAATTGAGATGTAGCATTGTCCAAATTGAAATAAGGCATTGCCTAAATTGAGTTCATTCTTTGACTAAATTAAAATTTGTCTAAATTTAAATGAGGCACTGCCTAAATTCGAATGAGGCATTGTTTAAATTTAAGTGCTGCATTGTCTAAATTGAAACGAGGCATTGTCAAAGTTCTGATGAGGCATTGTCTACATTGACGTTTTGACTAAATTAAAATTAGT
This sequence comes from Conops quadrifasciatus, assembly GCA_949752815.1. NCBI lineage: Eukaryota > Metazoa > Arthropoda > Insecta > Diptera > Conopidae > Conops > Conops quadrifasciatus. Next base: position 20,796,895 of record OX457079.1, read on the forward strand.
TATTGAGGTTTTATTGAGGTTTAGACTAAATTGAAATGCGACACTGCCTAAATTCAAATGTTGCATTGTCCAAATTGTGATGACGAATTGAAATTGCGATGAGGTTTTGACTAAATTAAAATGAGGCACTATCTAAATTGAGATGAGACATTGTCTAAATTGAAGTGAGACATTGTCTAAATTGAAATTAGCCATCGCCTAAATTGTGATGAGGCATTGCCTAAATTGAAATGAGGCATTGCCTACATTGCGATGAGGTTTTGACTAAATTAAAATGAGGCACTGTCTAAATTGAGATGAGACATTGTCTAAATTTTAATGTGGCACTGTTTAAATTTAAATGAGGCATTGCCGAAATTGAAATGAGGCATTGTCCAGATTGTGATGAGGTATTGTCTAAATTGAAATGAGGCATTGTCTAAATTGTTATGACGCATTGTCTAAATTGAAATTAGGCATTGTCAAAGTTGTAATGAGGCATTGTCTATATTGAAATGCGGCATTGGCTACACTGCGATGAGGTTTTGACTAAATTAAAATGAGGCACTCTCTAAATTGAGATGAGACATTGTCTAAATTTTAATGTGGCACAGTCTGCTCTCGATGTCAGTAACTTTGATATGGGTTTTCATGGAATCCTTAGGTTTATAAACTCGTTATAAAAATTTACGGCTTCTTTCCTGCAATCTTACAAAACTTAAATACCATTTTTCATAATTAAAAACAAACAAACAAACAAATAAATTCAGAAAAAAGAACCCAGGACATCTTTTAGAGAAAAAGGAGTCGCCTTTTCTTGTAATAAAAGTTTCATAAAAGCCATTTCCTTCAAATTTTTAAACCCTTTTCGCAGGTAACCACTGGAAAACGGAGTTTTAAAGAAATAAAAAAAAAAGGAAATTTTTTTTCTCCAAAAAAATTAGGATTTACGGCCTACAGTTCAATAAGGTTAAGAGAGAGGGAGATATCTCTTTACCGGCAGCCACGTATTCCTTCGGTACCAAATTTTTTTTCCTGCTTTATTGATAAACTTAGAATAAAAATAGATAAGGTTTGAATACCGTTCGGCTCGTTGGCTCGTTGGTGATAAGCTGAGAGTGTGGAATTGTGAGTAAATTCCAACGATTTAAATTTTACTACTGTCTTTTTTTTTGTCCCAAAAGCAGCGTAGTACCTTTTTTATAGTTTTATCTTCTCGTATCTCGTATCTTGTATCCTGTATGGTCGTATAAGTCTTCTTCGTCTTATTTTTTCTCCTCTTTCTGCAGAGCACACACGAAGTTGACGATAAGAAACCTACAGTATGGCGACTTTGGCAACTATCGATGTATTTCAAAGAATTCTTTGGGCGGAACGGAAGGCTCGATACGCGTCTATGGTAAGTTTGGTAGTTGGATCAAACAGAGTTCAAGAATTGGATGATATTTTAATTTTTTTCTCTAACAATTTTCATAATTCGCAAAAATATTTCAATTTTTATTTTCGTTGAAGACGAAACTTTTTTAAACGTTATTGCACTCCACGCCCTTTTAATACAAAATTAATTCGTCAAAATTAGATACGAACGTTTTAAAATCGTCGCCATTTTTTCTTCTTTCTACTCTTTGCAGAGATTCCTTTGCCGTCATCGACGCCATCAAAACAAGTTATGCATACAGCCGTCGAGTCAAGAGAAAGTAAGTACCTGTCAACTGTCATCATGTTTGTCTCTTGTCACTTTTCTTATTTGCATATAACCTACAACTTTGACTTTGACTCACAGCCGCGCCACTTTCTTCCTTTTTATTTCCACTTGTTTTCATTTAATATTGCACATCTTTCACCTTTTTCATTCTTCCTCCTTCTTCTCTTCTTCCGTTTCTTCCATTTATTTATTTCTTGAACTCTCATCATATATCATTTCAACGCATAATGATACCACGAAAGCACTTCATGCGGATTCGCATCCAATAAAGACGGATCTTCTTGGTGGCGGTGCCGGCGGCATACTAAGTCCCAGAGGCTCTAGCTCACATTTAGCAAATGGCTCAGTCGCAGCGACCGCTGGCGGTGGCACTGGCAATAACATTCAGGCGCTGGGAGGCTCTATCGGAGGCAATAATGAGCGCAAAGGTTCGCTGGCGATAGGAAAGAGCATGTACTACACGGAGCAACCACCGAAGGAGTTCAATGGTTCGAATGAAGGTGAGGGTAAGGGTGGAGAAGGGCGGAGAGAGGGTGCATTTTGTAGTTTTATAAGAGAGGGGTAGGCGCTTTATCTGAAATGTTACAAAATTTGCATCGAAATGAATTCGATGTTGCGCATACGACCTGAGGTCATTAATCTCAATAACTTTCTTTAGTAGACCAAATTCTTTTTTTTTTCTGTTTTGGTTTTTTTTATATGACAGCCGCTCGAAGACTCCACAAATCCATGGCGACTGCATGCAGCATCTTTTGGGGACTTGCTTACGCCTACGCGTTACTCAGCGGCTGCAAATTATAGAAGTTGACGACAATTGTTCGTGATGAAGCAAAGTGATGAAGTATTGCAGTGAATATGGCTAGATGGATGGATGGATGGATGGATGTATGGATGGTTGGATGGATGACAACTGCCTGGGTCTGTTTTGATGATGAAACGAAGCCGGTATAGCGAAAAAATGGTCATTGTATAAAGAGATTTCAAATTAATTAATATGTAACAAATAGCATAACATTAGTATAGTATAGTATAGTATATAGACACATAGTATATAGACTATAGACATATTGTATATACAATACACACAAATTAACGCAAAATTCGTTGGTTGAACTTAAGATTGCGCCAACGTGCCAAGAGCGTGTGTTCTACAAAATCGGCTAACGCTTCTTGAAGCCACTAAATAAAATTAATTAAAAAATTACGCTTAAGCTTAAATAAGTAAAGTCAAAGAACTTAAAAAAAAACTACGTACAAAATTTCCAAACTGTTGGATTGATTAACTATTGAAATTGAAAACACAAATTTATTTAATATTTCATAATATTTTTACTAAAAAAAAAGACAAAGAAATTTTTTTTTACTTTAGCTTATCTGTAGAAAGTATGTAAAAAGTACGTCTCATAAAATACATCGATACTAGAGAAATATAATTTGATACCAGTTTGTAAATATTAATTTTTAAGAATAATTAAGAAAAAATAATACATACCTAATTATTGAAAATATTAATAAAAAATATTAATCTCTATATATAAAAATGAAAGTCCTGACTGACTCATCAACGCCCAGGCTAAAAGCTTGGACCTAGAAAGCTGAAATTTTGCACAGACGTTTCCTTTAGGATGTATACAAGCACTAAAAACGGATCTTTCGAAATTCAAATGCCGAAATTTTATTTGTGGTCAGATTTGCCTAAAACATTTTCTTAATTCTCTTTGGTGTAATTAATCAAATAAATATATATTTCGGCATTTTTCAAAATCCAACCCCTGAACGGGTGAAAAGGGGTTGCAACGTTTGTATAAGGAATATTTCATTTGTGGTCGGAAGCAACACACGCTTTCTAACCATTTACAAAAGAATGAGACACAGGAACGCGGGGCCGGGTACGTCTAGTAATTATACAAAATAATAACATATAATTACATAAAAATACAAATACATAAATACAATTGCAAATACAAATACAAAATACATTAATTATTATCGCAGAAAGACATTTTTTAGAGATGGCAACACTACTCTTGAGGTTGCTGAATGCAAAAGGTGAATATATTTTCATCAAATCAAGGAAATATTTTACTTTTTAGTAGTTTTCTGGAAGAATTTTACCATAAACAACAACCACTACTTTTTCTTCCACTACTAATCAAGATTTTGACCAAAATTCGAGTTGAGTTAAGCCTTCGTTCAACGTTTCGAGTATGCAAAAATTGGGGACCATTTTCTTCTTCCATATTTAGCATATTTTCCGCTAGCTGTAAAACATAACACATCTTCAGAAACGAAAAGGATGGACGGAAACGGGATTTTGAAAAGGGAGAAAAAGGCAGGAGAACATTCTTCGCATTTTTTCCCATTCTCTTTCCTTCTACTATAGCAGAGTACGTCTGTACATCTTACATCTGTTACTTCGAAGATTACGTTTTCGTATGGGTTTTTGCATTTTGAGTAGGATTTAAAGAGGTTTGCAACAAGTAAAAACCAGAGCAAAAATAAAGGGTATAAGTCTAACCAAAGAATTGCGGCTTTTATGTCACTAAAAATTCCAAAAATATTAAAAATAATCCTAATATACTTAAATTTCTTCAAAGAATCATAAATCAAAACTTCTATGAGAAACTTTCGACTCATGAATATTTCGATTATGATAAAAAATATTCAAAAAAAATTCCAAATTATGTCGATTTTTATGTCTGGTATTTATTCTTCAACTATTAGATAAAGGAAGACTTCTTTGGAGTTTTGGGTGACAGGGCATCTCTTTAACTCTTTTTTTCCATGTATTGCTTCAATGAAAAATTTTTTCAATTGTTACTTATGGGAAGACTTTTTTGAAAACAAAGTAATGCACAAAGCGAATCATTTCCTAAAGGATTAAAGTCATGATAGAAATCGTGATTCCTTCTGTGAGGAATTTTCCTTCTGGGTGCTGAAATGTGCGTACACGTATGCATATTATCCGCCCTTAACATGTTTTTGTGTCTACAATAAAAACAAATGCTAAGCCTAGTACTTTTACTTACCTGGTACAAGTACTTCTTTACATGTCGAAAACCTCAACCTTGTCGAAAACTCTTGAACATTCAAAAACTTAAAGAAGAACTCAGTCCAATATCGTTTTTTTTACTCGCGTAAAGTATAGAATCTATCGAAAAAGTGTAAATAATACAAAAACAAGAGAAAACGATTAGATGCACGAATATATCTCCTCATGTATTTTTCATCGAAAAATCTTTGTAGCGTTCGTTTGTTCTTATTGTAATTGATGAAGTTAAATTTTTCAGTGATGGAATATCTTTGCACTTTCACAAATATCATAATATCATGACAATCGTAAATAAGTTCCTCTTTTCTTGAATTCTTAGTATTATTTAAATATTTCAATTTTCTCAATTGAGCGCAAACATTCATTCTTAACATTCCTTATATCTACGTATAAGCTCACGCACACTTCCACACACGCACACACACACACATACATAGCTACTGCTTACAATCGCATCACATATTCCAACCTGCTTTTCTGCTGCTTCGAGACTTCGAATAATTTCTCGTATGTTCATATTTGCAACGTGTTGAAACCTCATGTTGGAACAATTCATATAACTTCATCGTCACTTTTTCAACTGACACACACTGACGTCGACACACGCGGCACACACTCAAGCGTCAGAAAAGCTTGTGCCCCCCCCCCCCGCATTCGAAATGTCCTTCTGAGAGCACGTGCTTTGATTGCATAATTATTGTAGCAAATTGTGCTATCATTTCGTTGTTGTTGTTGTTGCTGTTGCTGTCCCATTTCTATACGCAGAACTTCGCCACCAACATTAACAATACAACCAACCTTGGCAGTAGCAACAACAGCAGCAGATTATACAATGCTCAAATGCTTAATTCTGCACAAAATTGCAACTTTTGCATTATTTTGCAAACTTTAAAGTTTTGACGGCGCTCGTTTTAGTCATTCATTTCCATGCAGCAGACCGACCGGATGGACCAACATCTCAGAAGCAACAGCAGCAGTAGCAGTGGCAGAAGAAGAAGAAGAAGAAGCTGAAGAGAAAGCAGCAGATTATACAACTTTAAATGCTTAATTCTGCACAAAATTTGTCACTTTTGCAATAGTTGCAACTTTTGCAATTTTTGCAACTTTTGCTTTTCGTTTCCACGGCGTTCATTTTAGTTGTTCATTTTCACGCAGTAGACCGACTGGATGGATCAACAGTTTACAAAATTTTTAAGTTTTTAAATTTTTTAAAGTTTTTTCAAAGCAAGCAATGCTTTGTCGCCTCCGAGCGCCACGGAACACTTTTTTTCGCTTCAGTGCCAAAGAGTTATGAACTCAATTTTATAAACATACTTAGACGATTTTTATGGGCAGGATAAACAGAAATTATACACGAAAGCTATAAAATCCTTGAACTTTAAGAAGGAGCGGCATACACTCTGAACGTATTCAACGCGTCGCTCCAAAATTATAATATTTTTGTGAATTTTTCAATAAAGCCAAGACCACGGTCATGGCCACGACTTTTATGTGTTTTAGTCCATTTAAGAGATCTATATCTCTAAAAAAAACACCCTTTTTAAGCTCTGGAATCATTAAATTATAAGGATATATTTAATTTTAAAGTAATTCTATAATACTTATTTATTTAATGTAAAATATTCTAAAATTACATCAAAACTAAATTGTCTTAAGTATTTAACACTTCGATATTTAACGAAAATAATATTAACTGTAGATTAAAATTAAAATGGGCGTGGTCTTTGTTCTGCCAGCAGCAGCACGACATCAATTTCACTAAAAACACTAATATAAAATTCGCTAACGATATCAACGGTTGGGAAGAATAAGAAGAAGAAGAAGAAGAAGAAGAAGAAGAAGAAAAATTGAAAGCAACAATTTCATGAAATTAAAATCCTCACCATCAATTGCTTAAGTCCTGAGTCCTTTGCCATTTTATTGCAACTCATTCATTCCTCAGACACACACACACACACACACACACACACTCACTCTAAGGCCACTAAATTGGCCTTAGAAGACAACATTTACTACGAACAATAATCATGTCGAACATCGCAAGGATTTATGGCTCTTTAACTTCATTGTAATTGCCAATCGATTTTATGTTATTGTCCGCCTTTGTTCTATCTCTGCCAAAGGACACGAAGGAGTACAATGCAGAGAAGTAAAGAGAGAGAGAGAGAGCAAGAAGAATATGCTTGGGTTTGTATGAATTTTGTGTATAGAAAACTGGGTTGCCATGTCGAATACTTTGTTGTGGATGTCGAATACCTACGGTGGTAGACTACCAAACCAAATTGGAGTAGATTACACAAAATCGAAAGTCGAAAACTCTGAAAAATTTATCTTCATCACATTACAATAAGAACAAACGAACGCTACAAAAATTTTTCGCTGAAAAATACATGAATTTCAATTTTATTTTTGAGTCCAGTCATTTCTTTGTGAATGAATGGAACATTTTTGGGATGACAATGAATTGTAATCATTCAAAGTGATCGCTGAGTCGTGATCGTCACTTATTTCGATATCATCAGACTCTCAGACCTCTATTATTCTTTTATTATTATATATCTACATCAGGCGCGAGTAAAAATGTATTAGAAGAAACAAGAGAAAGAGAGGAGATGTATGTATATACATATTCCTGCATCTTATCGCTGTCTCTTGTTTCTTTTATTATTTAAACTTTTTCGATAGATTCTATACTACACGCGTTTAAAAAAACGATATTTGAATGAGTCATTCTTTAAGTTCGCGAATGTTTAAGAGTTTTCGACAAGGTTGAGGTTTTCGACACGTAGAAAAGTACACTCTACAGTTTTCGACCTAGACTACATACAAGCTCCAAAAATTCTTGTCGAATGCCAATGATCGATAGAGAATAATTTTAAAGTTGTTGCTCGTACGGAATGAATGATTGAATGAATGAATAAATGAATGAAAGACTGAGATGAATGAATAAATGGGTATTTAGGAGGCCAAGGGAGACCATGGGAGACCACGTTAAGCAACCAGAAACAACCTGTACGATGACGAGAAGAAATGGAAATGCCCCGAATACTCCAAACTTAAATCTTTGCACTAAAACAAAAACACAAAGCAATTAATTTAAGGTTAGTAGAGAGAGAGAGATAAAGGAAGAGCTTCAAATTTCTGTCTTTATCGTCGTAGTCTGTCTTTTATCGTAGAAAACGATTATTTTCTAGTAAAAAGTTTCTTTCTTTTCATCATTCTCAAACATTCGTCTTCAAGTGTTTAACATTATTTTCTTCAAAATGTTCTTTTTTTCAATGTTCGGAATTTCAATAAAATTTTTTAATATTCAAATGTTCAAATTTTTTTGTGGTGTATTTGTAGCTGTATTGATAACATTTCTTACAATATTTTTTTTTCTGACGCTTTATGCGAACAATTATTAAAAGTTTTGCAAGCGAATAAAATTCTCAGGTTAAAAAATGCATTAATTATATGAACGGCACTGCATCAGCCGTCGACCGGGAGTCGATCGTCGTCCTCCGCCATCTTCTCCTCCTCTTTATCGTTAAACATTTCTCATGTTACTTCGCCTTTTTCACCTTCTTCCTTTCTTCTTTCCTGCTTCTCTTAAAATATAATTTTCGGAATAATTTTGCAGATTTTAGAATACAATTTTATAATGCATAGCATCAAACAAAGGCCAAATGATCCCTTGAGAAGATGATGCAAGAACAGCATTCTGGCGAGAATAAGAACAAGAACAAGAACAAGCATAAATGAGCAAGAAGATAATGATCGAGGAAAAGAAAAGAAAAATGAATTAAGATTGGAAAAATAACAAATGACAAAATAAAGTGTTAAAAAAAACGGAGATGTTGCGCTTGAAGTAAACCGATGGTCGTCGTCGTCGTACCTGCTATAAAAAGTTTTGCGCTGCTGCATTTCATTTAAGCTATCGTTTTTGTTGCTGTTGTTGCTGTTGTTGCTGCTGCTGTTACTGCTACTGCTATTGCTGTTATTGTTATGATGGCTGCTCTCCTTGAAATAGTATTTGCGTATACCGCTTAGATATGTCTCGAAGTACTCAGACCAATTAATGCTCGCCATGTTGAATTGCAGCAGCCGACGTTCGGCACCGACCAGACGACGATCCAAATCATCGATGTTTTGGTGGGCAAATTGCCACTCCTTCAAACCGAACCAGGACATCATCGACATGACGGCAGAGATCTTGCGATACGCCTTCGAATAACTGCATAAAATAAGAAAATGATGAGGAATGATGAATAACGAAAGGACAAACGAAGGAAAGAAATGTGGTTGGTGGCGAAGAAGGAAGTGCTTGATGGAAAAGGATGCTGCTCTTCCTCCTCCTTCTTCCTTGGTATTCGTATTCGTACTTACATGCGTTTTTGTCCGGTTACGGCGGCAATTAAATCCAAAATATAGCCCGGTATATCGTGCAGGAAGAATGCTACAGCATCGTACAAAGGCTTCGATGGTATTATAATGTACGAGAAACACCTGTGGCCAATAGTGCGGTCGGTAACCCAGCGGTCGATACAGGGATCGATCGATCGATTGATCAATGATGTTGTATGCACATATAGCAGCGGTACACGGCGGTGTAGGCGGTCGTAATCATCGTCATCGTCATCGTCATTGAGACAGAAGCGAACGACACGGACGCATTCACGGAGACACATTTTGTCATACAAAACAATGCAGTTGTTGTTGTATTGTCATCGTTAACATGTTGTTGTTGTTGTTGTTGGTTTTAGTTGTTGGTGTTGTTGTTGGTTTTAGTTGTTGTTGTTGTTTGCGTTGTTGTTGTTGTGGTTGTTGTTGTTTGCGTTGTTGTTGTTGTTGTGGTTGTTGTTGTTTGTGTTGTTGTTGTTGTTGTTGTTGTTTGTGTTGTTGTTGTTGTTTGCGTTGTTGTTGTTGTTGTTGTTGTTGTTGTAGTTGTTGTTGTTGTTGTTGTTGTTGTTGTTGTTGTAGTTGTTGTTGTTGTTGTTGTTGTTGTTTGTGTTGTTGTTGTTGATGATGATGATGATGATGTTGATGATGTTGTTGTTGTTGTTGTTGTTGTTGTTGTTGTTGTTGTTGTTGTTTTTTTTGTTGTTGGTTTTAGCGGTCGTTTTTGTTGTTCAGTTGGTTCAAGCGAGCATCCACGACAGCAGAAATACGTTTACAGGAGACAGAAAAAAAAGGGGAAGATAACACGATTGTTGTTGTTGCATTATGAATTAGGTTTAGTGTTGGTGAATGTTCACGCATGTGTTTGTGCATGTGCTTCGAAAAAGTTAGAAAAGATAGATATTAAATTGTTTGTGTTTGTTCGGTTGTTTATGTGTGTGTGTGTGTGCCTTCAAACCTAAAACATAAATATTTTAGAATTTCGAATTTCAAAAGATGATGACTTCTGCTGTCTGTAATAATTTAGAGCAGTTTTTCTTAAAAGCCAAAAAACACTTTGTGGAATTTATGATAAATTGTTTTTATAATAAATTCTGGCAGCACGCGCTCGTACTCTCAAGATATGCATATGAACATGCGCTGCATGGCATTATACGAAGCTTGAGAGCATTCCTGCGCTCTCTGCTTGATCGATCGGAAGAGGAACAACATAAACGAAGACTCAACGGAATCTTGTTTTCTTTCCGACGCCTCGGAGCACATAAAATTAGTTCATTCGTTCCTTCGTTCTAGCTCCCGCTCTCAAACTTACCACAGCGCCTTGTCGAACGGTTCGTGAAAGCCTTTGCGCGCCAAATGCATGTATTGTCCCCAGGTCAAGTTGTTGTGGTCGCAGATATAGTTATAGACAGGCAGTTCCCCGCCGCCGGACGTCCGTTCATTATCTTGCTGGCGTAACAGATACCTGCGTTGTGGGTGTGAGTGTGGCGGGGTGAATGCACCCCCCGTATTTTATAAAAATAATAAAAAAAGAGAAAAATGTATTAGAAATTTTGCATAATATATGACCTTACTTTTTAGAAAATCCTTCCCCCGCTATAGTCCTATCTTCTCACCCCCTCCCCCCCCCCCTCTCTTTCACTCCAAAATTTATGTTGCCCCTTTCGAAACTCTTTGCTCCCAAAAGCTAAAAAGGCTTCCTTTAGGAAAAAGAAGACTCAGAAAATGTTATGTGTTCTGTCCTGTTGATTTGAAAAGGAATTCCTCTTATTGCTTATGTTGTTGTTGTTGTTGTTGTTGTTGTTGTTGTTGTTGACCCACCCTCCCCCATCCCTCCACCCATCGTTCGACTTCTTTCGTTGCGTTCACTTTTGCGGCCAAAGCAACAAAAGTTTTCCAACTTTTTGCATTCTTCTTGCATCCGTTCTGCTTTGTTCTGCCGACTCTCTCTCTCTCACCTTCTGGACACATCCCAAGCGCTGGCTATCATGGCATTGACGCAGTAATCGACCGGCACCAAGTTCGCTTTGCAGCTCGGCCGGCCATAGATGCAGTGCACCAAGCCTCGAGCCGACCAAGTGCACAATCCTGATGGTCCGTACAAATTATCAGTCCAGCCGGGAAATGGATCCTTGTAAGTTGACATAACTGAAATAAATGAGAATTACTGAGAGTCACTGAGAGTCACTGAGAGAACTTATTATTTTATAGTTGAACACGACATGTTTGAAGCCAACCCAGAAGGAATCCGGTAGGCATGACATAAGACATTACGAAAAAGAAATGAGACATCACGAAAGTACGAAAAAATCAATGACTTGTCAGTAGCTGGAGTAGCTCAATTTAACATGCTCACTGGGCCTAGAACTTTCATTTTGCAATTATTTGCGATTAGAAAATTCGAGTAAGCAAAAAGCAATCAAATATGCATTAACTTAAATCAAGTAGGCTTATCCAAAAGTACCTTTAGGATGTAGAATGAAAATATCTTTTGTTTTCGGAGTCAAAATATTATGTGCCCAGCTGTGGTTTTTTAAAAAAAAGTCTTTTTAGAGTCATAAATTTGAACATTCATATTTGAACTGTATAAGAAAGACTCTTTTCGAAGTCCCTTTTTGGAGCGCACTTATTTTCTTCTGAAAAAGGAGTATTTTTTAACTCCTTTTATAAATATGAACGCTCCTAAAAATGTTTCCTGGGTTAATAGTAGTTGCTGCAGCAGTAATCGTTTATATTGTTCATATTGTTGTTGCAACTGACGATGTATTTTCGTTTTTTTTTTTTTTTTTGAGAAACTTTTAGTGAAATTTTTGGAAACATTTTGTTGAAGTTTTTATAACCGATAGTGGCAGACTGCAAGGGCTTACATACTCTTTGCTATAATACATACGATATCAGTTCGATTGTTGTCATATTTTGTGTTGTTGTCAAAACTTTTCAGTTTTGTTGTCATTTAATAATAGATGTCGTGTTTGTTGTAATTATCAGTGCATATTCATTGATGTAAATGAATAACTCACTTGATTTGTAACGTTTCGTTTTCATTGTTTATTTAATTTTATTTGATTTTCATTTCAAACGTTACCCACACTTTTCACCTCACGATGTTTCATTACTTTCCAAATGTTTAATCGTTTATGTCTTCTTACCGCCCTGCTACTCACCGATGGGTGGACGAAAAATGCCGGCTGGTAAATAAAAAGCGCGATGATTAACCAAATTCTCCGCACATTTTTTAGTCATTGTGTACGTATTTGGCATTTCGCCGATCAAACAATGACGAAATTTCTCCAAAGTTTTATCGTCAAAAATGCGAAAAACCTATATAGAGAAATTAGAAATTGGAAAGCCGTTTTTTGTACTTAAAAACTACTTTTAAAATTCTGTAGAAAATAAAATAAGGTACGAAGGATGGAATATTTTACATTCTACATTGTACAAATAAAAAGCATATGAATAAGGCCATACACTACATTAATCTCCCCCCCCCTCCCCTTCCCCCTCCCCCTCCCTCCTCTTCGCCACTCCTACCTGCATGATTTTCTCGTAACCGATCTCACTCTCGTATACTTGCTCTTTGATGAATTTGCGCTCGCAATTACAGTAAAGCGTTGAAATATGAACAAAAGACTAAAATTGATTGAATAAAATTGTTATTAAAAAATGAAGCCGTTTTCTTTGAAAGTGGAGTAAGTCCATTTTCATTTTTATTTCAAGATATTAAAAGGTTTGCATTTTGATGGAGCGTAGAGGAATGTTTTGTTTCATGAAAATTGTATAGATTTCGAAAATAGTGGTCTCTGAATTGAATGAAATTATAAAAAGCAGAATAAAAGTGTGATCTCATCATTTACTCAGTTTTTTCTTGAAGTGGACTTACCACACTTTTAAAGAAAACAGCTCAATTGGTAAAAATTGTAGGTAATACCGTACGTACCTTCAATTTTTTCATATCCATCACTAAATCTAGTATCTTTTTGGTGCCCAATACATTGATATCAATAGCATCGCTCAATTTTTCATTAAATTTCACTGAAGCAACAACATTGAAAACAATCTGAAAAGAGATGCGAAATGTTTTCATTCTGAATTTTAGATTCTGAAGTGTTTGTTTTAATACAATAATTACCCTAAGGCTTTATTTGATGATAAAAAAACTGAACTTTCAACACAATTCTTGATGAGGTTCTACAATTTTTTTTTTCCGAAGAACAAAAAAAACAATAAATTATTTGCGAAAAAAAAACGGAAAAAACGGAAAAAAAACGGGAAAAAAGTATTCGGCGTTTTTCTCATCGTTTCACTGTAAAGTGTCATTACTTTGAAACGGTTAGACAACAAAACAAAAGACAACAAAAATATTTGAAAATTTACAACGAACGTTGTCAATATTCGTTGTCGAAATGCAAGGAATAATCAATGGCCAACAAAGAAAAACAACAACAACAACAACAACAACAACAACAATAACAACTACGGCACTTACAACAACGCCGTTATACTAAAATGCCGTTGATTGGAAAAATATGTCTTCATTACAGCAACGAAAGCAACAAATACTCTACAAAACATAGAAAATGGGAAAAAAGTAAACAGAGTGAGAGTAAAATGCAAACAACAAATTTATTGTTGCAGTAACAACAACAACAACAGCAACAACCTCAGCAATCTATACATAATAGTAGTATTTTTTTATTAATTTTTAGTTTTGTATGCTTCACTGCTACCAACTACTAACGAGAAATGCCGTCGCGCAAACACTTCAAATCGAAAAATTGTTAAATTCTACTGTCGGCAGGACAATGAACTTACCTCAGCCGACTGCATGGCAAAAAATTGTCTATCATTGTTGTTTAAAAACATAACAGAATATAATAAGAAATAAGCATGGCTTTTGGCAGATATTCTTATTTAACATGCTAAAGCTACTTTTGGATAACACCATACATTTCATTTCTCTGTAAGTGCCGAAATAATCGTTCGTACACTTTAATATCGTTCGTTTCTTAAATTTTTTTTTTCGCGTTCGGTCACTTTCAAGCTTAAGCACAAACGCACTAACACAACCACTTTCTTACTTACATATGTACGTGCTTTACGTACATACGAGTACACCTACAAATACATTATACTCACCTCAACTTGAGAACAGAGTATTTCTCGGTCATCTCGAGCTATATCGAGGTCGTTGGCACTGTAATCAGCACGTATCGGTTGCACCTTTTCGAAGAGTTCCGATTGTTCAGAGCGTATCTTATCAAATATCTGCAGCATGATGCAAAACGGATAAAACAGATAAAATGCAGAATATTAACTTTTAAGCTGGAGCTTAAACTACGCTCTATGCATTATAAGGAGCCTGCTATCATACAACATCCACCCGCCCTACCTACCACCTCTCAACTAACGTCTCCTCCACACACCTACCGTCTCTTCAAAGAAGTCCTCCAAACGTTCTTGCACATTCATTCCGTCGTCCTTGACGCGTATCAGCATAAAGATTTTCTGCAATTCAAAAGTACGCAGAAGCTTCTCTATCAGGACTTTTCCGACGAAACCGGTACCGCCAGTTATAAGTATCGTTGCATTATTGTAAAAATCGCGAATGGGTGAGTGGGTTTTATCCTGCTCTTCTGCAGCATTCGCTGTTGCTGACGATTGAGATGATTGAGAATCAGCATTAGTCGTCAGGTCGAATGCTTGATCAGCTAAGGTTCGAGGAGAAGGAATCGTTGTTTTTGTAGCGGTGGTTGTATTTGCTAACGGTATAGAACCGTCGCTATCCTGTTGCTGAGACATTTCAGCTGCTTTAAAGGTTTTTTAATAATAAAAATAAATTTGCAAAAACAGCGATTAAGAACGAGCGATTAGTTTAATAATCCTAGAAGTGATTTGTTAAATAAAATAATTACGAATTTATTGTATGAATGTTAAAAAATCAATTTAGATTTGTTAATGAGAAAATTTTACCTTGAAAATCTTGAAGAGAAATCATCAGTCAGTATCAAATAAAAATCTTAAATTCTGAATATTTTAAGGAATTGAGGAATCTCTTTCTAAATCTCTAAATCTTTTTTAATTCTTGTATATAATATTTTTGTTGCTTCTTCTTCGTTCACTAGCTTCACTTTCTATACCATCTTATCGACTGAATTGTTTTAACTGATTCTATTAACTTAATACCATTCCATTATTAAATCAGAAATCAATAAAAAAACAGGTCTGCAATTTTGAAAAATATTCCCATCACCCACAAAAACACTTTCACCCTCGTCATTATCGTCAGACGTTTAATAAATTTGTTATAATAGACTGGACTGCTGCGGCATGTGTTGCCATTCACAAGGAAAAAGAAGCGCTTCCTTAATAGAAGAATATACTATATATATACATAGGTATATATTGTACATATGTACATACATATGTATGTATATCACCGAAGAAAGTGACCAGCGCAAGCAATAATATCAGCGAGAAAAATAATAACAACACTAAACTTACATCAGATCTTCATTCATAACTAATTCATAACTAATACAATGAATTTCCGGTGTTTATTTTTCTCTATTTTCATTAAAATCAATTACAATAATTACATTAGTTAATTATAATAAATTGTGTTTGCGATTAAATATGTTTGTCTTGTGTTTGCAAACGTGGTCGTGGTGGTCGTTTGGCAGCTACTGTCTTTCACACATAATTGTCATATAAATAATATCTAATAATTAACAGAGACATTCTGAGAGTCACCGTGACGCGTAAACTGTCACGGCTCAAAAGTCACTACGAACGTGGCATTCCCAGAGTCACCTAACTCGAATCGTCTTTGCTATTACTGCAGTCGTCGTCACAATCTTTGCTTTTACTGCAGTTTGTGCTCAAAATGAAATTTTCAGTGCTAGTAGACAAAACTTTTATTATTGTGGTTATGTTGAATAAATAAAAACCTAATAAAATTGTTTTTTTCGCCAAAAACAAACGTTGCTAAAATATAGAATATACTTAGCAAATTATATGTAGAATAATATTTGTGTTGTTTTATATCATTTCGCTTAGATTTTAGCAAAAAAAAAATTACCTACCATTGCTTTTTTTGTTAGAAATTTTTCAACACTGTACGAAGTTGTAAACAATGGAAAATTGAACAAAGTTTAAGTGAAAATATTCCGTGGTTTTTATATTGTTAAATATAGTATATTGTTCGAAAATCATGGATTCTTTTGCTGACGACTGTGGTGAAGACTCGCCTCTGGTAAAGGAGAAGGAATTCATCCACATTCGGAATCAAAATTAGAATTAATATTATTTATAACATTTATTTATTTATTTTGTAATTTGTATTTTAAAAATAAAAATAGCAAATAATAAATATAGAAGTAAATAAAAAAATATATAACAAGATTTTCCATTGAAATACGATGTTACATTTTTATTAGGCAACGAGAGCTAATTTCTAATCGTCTTTGTTAAAACGAGCAAGCCGCTAAACTCGTCTCTTGGAATACGAAAAGACGATAACTTCAACGTTTTAGGTGAATTTCAACAATTTCGGTGACTCTTGGAATACAAAAGAAGATTTCGATAGTTTAAAAGACGATTTGAAAGACGATTTTAATAGTTAGTGACTCTTGGCATGCCTTTGCAAAAATAGAATGTTTTTATTTCAAAAAAACCTTCCTATAGTCTATTTTAAATATTTTATTGTAAATTTATTCCTCAAAAATAATATGAATTCATGAACTTTGATTCTTCTTCTTTCTCCTTTTCTTATTAATTTTCTTATTATTATTTTGAGCTCTAGTTGCCGGACCGATTATCGCTTGATATAAAATTTCTTGCTGGGTGATTACGTGCGTGTAAAAGACACCGCTATGTACGACAATGATATTCATTATTCATGTCGTAATATGAAAAGTTTTTATTAGAACATACACACATACACACTCACGCATACACCCACACACAAACACACACAAACACACACACGAAGGAGAAAAAATATGCCGGAATTAATGAAGCTCGTAGGAAGCAACAAATGTTGCACTAAATATGTTCTGTATACAATCATTTGTTTATACTCAAAGAGTAAATACGATACGTAGGCACAATTAACTTTCGTGAAAATAACAACAAACACAAAAATCTGTCTGTTAATGAAATAAAAGTTTGAGTTCCTTCAAAAAAACAGACCAAAATTCATCTTCTTTAAGCCCATCCTTAACGTTTTGTTAATGCGCGTTAAAGATAGTAAAAATTTGTGTTACTGTTGTTGTTGTTGTTGTTATTATTATAATTGTCGTCGTCGTCGTCGTCGTCGTCGTCGTCGTCGTCGTCGTCGTCGTCGTCGTCGTCGTCGTCGTCGTCGTCGTCGTCGTCGTCGTCGTCGTCGTCGTCGTCGTTGTTGTTGTTGTTGTTGTTGTTGTTGTTGTTGTTGTTGTTGTTGTTGTTGTTGTTGTTGTTGTTGTTGTTGTTGTTGTTGTTCTTGTTGCTGTTGTTGTTGTTGTTGTTGTTGTTGTTGTTGTTGTTGTTGTTGTTGTTGTTGTTGTTGTTGTTGTTGTTGTTGTTGTTGTTGTTGTTGTTGTTGTTGTTGTTGTTGTTGTTGTTGTTGTTGTTGTTGTTGTTGTTGTTGTTGTTGTTGTTGTTGTTTCTCAGCCTGACCCGGTTTTTGCTTCTCATCGGCAGTATTTCTCTCATTGATCTGGCAATAATTTTGTTGGAAAATGTCACAAATCATTTGTATGACAAAGTAAGCACGATAAATGAGAAGTCATCCATGAGAAGTCATGGATGATTCGTTTATGTTTTCTTTTATCTATGTGTATACTTAAAACCTGCTTTGCAAAGAAAGCTTTCTAGTTCTGCAAATCAACTAGACTTTTGTGTTAAGAGTCCACTTACCACTTCCGGTTTGTGTCTTTAACCTTTGCCACATTTTAAATCATTTCTTTTAATACTAAAAGAAACAAACCGCATTTAAAATATTTTAAATGAGAGCTTTAAATTAAATAAAAATGCTCTCTTTTCGCATTGATTTTTTATTTCTTTGTTAAACAGAACAATTGTATTTATTTAGAATTTTTTAAGTATTAAAGCAATAAATCAATGAAAAGTTAAAATTAAAATATTCTCCATTTCCATTTCAGAAAACATTTTTTTCTTTACCATACATTTTTTGCATTTACAAACAAAGCAAATATTATCAAAGAAATTAAAAATGTACAATAAAATTATTTACTAGTTAT
The DNA here is from genome assembly GCA_949752815.1 of Conops quadrifasciatus. Taxonomy (NCBI): domain Eukaryota; kingdom Metazoa; phylum Arthropoda; class Insecta; order Diptera; family Conopidae; genus Conops; species Conops quadrifasciatus. Next base: position 20,815,253 of record OX457079.1, read on the forward strand.
TAAAATATTTACCCTAAAGCATGCAGGTTGGCAGGTTTCAAAGTGCTGAAAATAGTTTTAAAAATATGTGTAATGCATACCATGCATTTATTTTTATACAAGTTTTTTAAAAAAAGTGTAATATTAATAAAATAATGCTTTTTGTTCTTGCTGTATTTTTTTTCCCATTTATTACAATAATTAATTCATTATGTTATGTTAATTTTCATTATGTTTATGCTCATTATTTGCATTATATTTTTTCTATTTACTCGCAGTCTGTTGGAAACTACATTAATTAATTCTAAAAGCAAATGAAACCGAACGAAACGAGTTTAACTGAATTAAAATAAAAGTAATAGGAAATTCTTTATTTTCATCATATCGTACGTTAAGATCAGAACTTTTGGTAGAACACAAAACAAGTCCTTTGGAATATGATTAATGTATATGATCGTTTGTATTTTGTAAAATAAATGACAAATTTATAAAAAACAAGAGGTATTTTTTTATATTTTTATAATATGTATGTATTTTATTTACAAAGTTTTTTTATAAATTACTATTTTATAATAATTCCGCACACAACTTTTTACAGCGCACTTTTACAGAATCTTTTTACAGAATCATTAAATTTTATTAAGTAATCATTACAAACAATTAAGATTAATTCATAGTTTGGATAAAAAATTAACATAGCAATACATATTTTTATATTTTTTATATATTGTATGATATATGTATATATATATATGATTTTTCATATATGTAATATATATATAATTGTCTTACGAATGTTAAAAATTTCTAGAAAATTTCTAGAAAATAAAAAATCTGGAAATTTTTTAACAGATTTAAACATGAATAATTTATCTTATCTTACGAAACATTTTTAAAATTAAATGTTGATCCTTTTACAGAATGTTAATGAAAATCATTAACATAACATTGAACCACTAAATACGAATGTAGTCATACATTTTTCTCTGCTCTGGTGTCACTCTTTAACATACCACTGTTAAGCATTTGAAACTCATTGCCTCCAACTCTTTTCTCTCCCACACTTTCCGACGATTTGGTGTAATGCCACTGTCTCGACGGTTTGTATAAACGCATTTCAACTGCTTCCGTCTCAAGCTTGGATGACAGCCAGTCTTTTTCAAGACTGTTACCGATGCTGTGCTCTTGTATTGCTTCGAAGCTTTCACTGTTATTGTTACTTTTGCTGTTACTGTTACTGTTACTGTTATTGTTACTGTTGCTGTTACTGTTACTGTTACTGTTACTGTTGCTGTTGCTGTTACTGTTACTGTTGCTGTTACTGTTTCTTTCGCTTCTGAGTTGTTCAGTGCTACTCTTCTCTGAAGGTCTGCAGTTCTCCTTGTTTTCTTCAGTGTTACTGCTCTCTGAGACTGAAATGGCAGCGGCGTTGCAATTATTTTCGTACGGCATAATATGATAAGTAACAGCAACGTCCTTCGGTGACTTCGGTAACGAAGTCGTTGCGGCCTCATTCAGCGGCGCCTCAACGTTAATATTTTCCAGCTTCGAGTTGGCGCCGCTAAAGAATTTATTGCGGAAACGTACTGAAGATTGAGCATAGCTCGTGCGGAGAGAACTGACGCGTGTAAGAGTCGACGAAGTGTTGCTCTCGATGGCGTTCAAGTTGGTCTGAAGCTTGTAAGAGCAAGCCGTGAAACGTTTATTAAACTCTCGTTTGAATTTTTCCTAAGCGCCACGAAAATCATTTAATGAAGTATAAAAAGTGAAGTGTTTTTTTTGTACACTTACATTTGTACTTACATTGTATATGCCGTAGATGAACGGATTGTAGCAACTGTTGCTCATTGCCAGCCAGTCGCAGCTGAACCAAATGATGCTAATGAAATGGTATTCATTGATTTCCGGAATGGTCACATACAGTATATTGTACAGTTGCAAGGGCAACCAGCAGAGACCGAAAACAACGACGACAATAATCAGCATTTTTATAACCTGCCAAAAAAGACAAGAGGAAAAGAAAGTTAAGGTTAAAAACCAACGCCATCAAAGATGTAACAAAAATCCGACCTTTTTCTTGTTTCTCAGTAGCGCAATATCTCTGCTATCTTGAGCATTACCGGGCGTACGCGTGCCCCAAAGCTTCACAGCCATCTGTATATAAACAAAACTGATAACCAGAAAAGGCACCAAGTACTGCACCAGCACCAGCGTATAACGATATGTCTGCAGCTGGGCATCGGTTAGATTTTTGTTGAGGCAAAAGGGTCGAGTCACATTAGAGATGACGCCGTTCTCTGAGTGCGAGAAGTCAAAGCCAGAGATTGAGAAAACTGACGACTGAAACTGAAACTGGACAAAAATATGCATTTTATTCGTACTCGTACCTTTGATGCGTTCATGCTCCAATTCGACACGGAAAGCTATAGCACAGGGAGCGGCAAAGATGAGCCCGGCCAACCAGATGCAGGCGATAACGACTTTGGAAGTCAATCGACTCGGGCGGGCTCTAGAGATTCAATTAAAACTCAATCAATAAAACAGATTCATAGTAAAAACTTGCAACAACTCACCTCAGCGGATTAATGATGGCACGATGGCGGTCCACTGCGATGGCAGTCAATGTAAAAACGGACACATTGACGCTCAACGCTTGAACAAAAGGACAAAAACCGCACATGAACCAAGGAAGATTCCAGCGTTGTAGCAGAGCAGCTTGAAACTATGAAGAAGAAAGGAAAAAATGCAGAAACAAATGATAAAAAAATATGCTTTATAGTGAGTAGAGAAAGGGGGGAGGCGGAAGAAGGGCGTAACTTCTTGGGCGTAGCTTCTTCCATAGCTCACCTGAAAAGGTATGCAGAACAGGCCGATTGTAACATCGGCCAGAGCCAAATTGGCAATGTACATGTTGGTAACGGTGCGCATATGCTTGGTGGTTGCCACAATCCAAATGACCAGGGCGTTGCCGACCACAGCCAAAATGCTAATGCTGCCGTAAAAAAGCGACAGCAATGCTATTATTTCGTTAGAGGCCGAATAAAGACGCTCTGAAAAAATTATCAAATTAATTCTAAAACGGACATTGAGAAAACGGCCCTAAATCTATCAACAACAGCAATATTGATGCTAGAACAAATTAAAAAAACAAAAAAAAAGAGTATTAAAAACTTACCGTACTCTTCTTCCTCCAGAATCTCATCAGAATTGAAATGAATTTGAGCAATATCAGCCATTTTTTATCCACAAACTTATTCTTTTCTGCTACGAATATTATTTATCTTTCGCTTAAATTCTGATGTTAGAATATTTCAATGTTTGCAAAATATATACATAAATTCAATTCATTCAAACTCGTCTTTTAATGTTATCAAATATTTTACATCATGGCTTCAGAGCATTCTTGCTGCAAAAGATTATATCGTGTATTAGCTTAATTACAGTAATAAATATTTTTATTACAAAACTATGCATTTTCAAATTAACAATCTTCTGTGAATGACTGAAAATATAGCAAATTAAAATTTCATTGAATTTAATTTACAATAGTTTATAAGTTGTGTGAGTTATAGTCTTCCGATCTCGCAGCTCGTATATTTGGTAAACCATTGTTAAGTTAGTTGTGACTCGATTTACCAAAATATTTTTTCACTAAACGAAATTAATTGAAATAAAAAATTAATTGATCGTATGAATTACTATAAATTTATTTCTATGAACTATGAATCCATCAGAAAGAGTTAGATATTTTTTTAGAATTTTCTCAATTATTAATTTTTATTTCTTTTATCTATTTCGAACATATTCTAACGACACAAAATGCTCATTTTTTTTTTTATTTTTTTTTATTTAACTTACTTTAATTTTTAATTCCTTTATATTTGTATTACTTTTCGAAACTCGAATTCTATGATTTATAAATCCTTCAGAAAGAGCTCGATATTTTTTATAATTTTCTCAATTATTAATTTTTATTTCTTTTATCTTATTCTAACCATATTCTAACGACACAAAATGTTCATTTTTTTCTCTTTTATTTTATTTTTTTATTTTATTTTTATTTTTTTTACTTTATATTTATATTACTTTTCGAAATTCAAATTCTAAGAACTAAGAATCCATCAGAAAAAGCTAGGTTTTTTTTTTGAATTTTCACAATTAACCATTTTTATTTCACTTTTATCTATTTCGAACGTATTCTAACGATGCAAAAATGTTCATTTTGCTTATCTTTTATTTTATTTTATTAAACTTACTTTAACATTTAAATACTTTATATTTATATTACTTTTCGAAATTCAAATTCTAAGAACTATGAATCCATCAGAAAGAGCTACATTTTTCTTTGAATTTTTAAAATTATCCATTTTATGAATCCATCAGAAAGAGCTATATTTTCTTTTATTTTTTTAACTTACTTACTTTGTTATTTAATTACTTTATATTTATATTACTTTTCAAAATTCGAATTCAAAAAGAATTTCTTTTTAAATTATAAATATTACATGTTCACTTGATCCAAAGTAAATCCTAAGTAAAAAATTGACAACACTTTCGTAACCTTTTTTTCCATATTTCGAACGAACAACGCGACGAACTGCCATGAACTGACTTCAGCTTTGACTCCAGCACAAGGACACGACCAAAATGAATTAATGAAGGAACGAATGACTGCATGCCATTGTCAGTGTCAGTGTCAGTGTCAGTGTCAGTGTCAGTGTCAGTGTCAGTGTCGTCAGTTTAATGACGTTCGTTGCTGTACACTCTTGCCTACTCTTACGGTCCACGGCTACGGCTGCTTAAAATTCAAATAGTTAGTTTAGTTTAGCGTTAGTTTAGCGTTAAAAAATTCATGAGCGCGAATTCTGTGTGACATTGATTACTTCCGGTTGTGGCGGTTGGAAGTAATGCTTGAGGACCATGCTCGAGGAAAATGGAATTATAAATAAAATAAATCCTTTAAACAGCTATTGTTTACGGGAACATTCGCTAAATCTCGCCTAAAAAAAAATTGTAGTTTTCTCCTGACTTTTACTGATTTTAATTAAAAATAATGAAAAAAATGTCAAATGGATTTTATACACTCCAATAATTTCGAATAACCGAAAATTAATATCGAATGATTAATTTATGCATATCATTAACACATTAATGACTTCTTTCTGAAGGACATAATTACATAAAAAGTTTCTTCAAATAATTTATTTTTTTTCTTGTTAACAGTTTTTAACGGCCCGACACTTAAAGACCTTAAAAGGAGATTTCATTACTTAAAAAAAGGCTTATCGAAATTTAGGCTGATCGTGTTAAATCAAACCGCAGCGTGTAAAAATAAAATTATTTTTTTTTATATACGTGTTGAACAACGTTGTTACTCAAATTCGTGTAAAAAAAACCCAACGTGTAAAAAGAGAATTTATTGTGTAGCTTTCAAACGCTTTACGGTGAGAGCTCTGGTTTAGAGCTCCAAATTATTATTATTATTATTATTATTATTATTATTATTATTATTATTATTATTATTATTATTATTATTATTATTATTATTATTATTATTATTATTATTATTATTATTATTATTATTATTATTATTATTATTATTATTATTATTATTATTATTATTATTATTATTATTATTATTATTATTATTATTATTATTATTATTATTATTATTATTATTATTATTATTATTATTATTATTATTATTATTATTATTATTATTATTATTATTATTATTATTATTATTATTATTATTATTATTATTATTATTATTATTATTATTATTATTATTATTATTATTATTATTATTATTATTATTATTATTATTATTATTATTATTATTATTATTATTATTATTATTATTATTATTATTATTATTATTATTATTATTATTATTATTATTATTATTATTATTATTATTATTATTATTATTATTATTATTATTATTATTATTATTATTGTTATTATTATTATTATTATTATTATTATTATTATTATTATTATTATTATTATTATTATTATTATTATTATTGTTATTATTATTATTATTATTATTATTATTATTATTATTATTATTATTATTATTATTATTATTATTATTATTATTATTATTATTATTATTATTATTATTATTATTATTATTATTATTATTATTATTATTATTATTATTATTATTATTATTATTATTATTATTATTATTATTATTATTATTATTATTATTATTATTATTATTATTATTATTATTACATATAATTATTATTATTCAATATAATTATTGTTATAACAAATTTATGAATTTTACAATTAAATATGCAAAACCACTAAAAATCTTTTTCAAAAGCAAAAAAAGAGCAATTCATTGTTAGAATTTGTTTCTGAAACTGATTTTAATTAATTTTAACCTCGGGTTAAATCAGTTTCCTTTACCTGATGCTCGTCGTTTGTGGTCTGCGGAAGTCGCTGGTGATGGCGGCGGCGACGCCGGCATAATAACCACATGCGTTGACACGCATTGTTGTGACCAGAACAAATTAGAAACTGTATGCGCGTTGTTGACATGTTGTTATTTTTTTGCTGCTGTCGTTGTTAACTAAACTTGATTGTTGCTTTTTGTTTTATTACACGAGTACGTACGTATATTGACAACCTTTATTTTATGGCTGTATAAATTTTACGCTATGAATGGTAAAATTACGCCGCACTCAAACGCCGCCATTCGCGCTAACGCCACCGCCGTTCGCTTGAGGCAAGCGAAATGATGGATACTAATTAAATGTGGACACACATTGACAATAAAAAACACACACACACAAACGCACACACATACACATACGCGTGCTTATATTTAAATAGAAACAGAGCCGTTAATTTGAATGCATCCAACGCCACAAAAAATATGCACCACAATATGAAAAGCGTCTCAACACTGTTACATTTTATTTTATACGATACAAATTTTATAAAGTTCTATTTAATGATTATTATTTATGTTCTCAGATCGCCAACTTCGTTTAAAATTTTATAATTTTTGGTTATTTCAAACAAAGAAACAAACCGAATTTATTTGTACTCTTATTTGCACAATAAATGTATTCAACAGACAAGAAGAAGAACAAGAGGAATAAAGGAGTCAATCTGCGTTATTTATTCAAACTAACAATTCTATGCAATTAATTATACAAGTTCATTGTCTATTTCGGCGCTGATTACGACAGTCCGTTTTTCATTGCGACCAACGAACGACTGAGTACGCACCAAAAACACCTTCACTTGGCCCCATTAGAAGAGCGCGAAGAAGAAGAAGAACGCCGCGCTAAATAGCACTATAAAGGTGATGAGGGTGTTCTCACCCTCTGCACGCTTATGGAGTAGTTTTTTTTATAAGTTTTTTATTTGTTTTTAACCAATTGAAATAAATAAAGCAGCAGGCAGCATCCTTGTTGAAATTGAACCAAATAAAAATTAAAAAAAGCAAGCATTTTTCTAAACGGTTGAAGAAAATTATTCTTATCTACGTACGAATATAATAAAAAAAGACCTTACCTTTTTCTCTTACTCTGTTTTATTAAAATTTCGTTTGATTGTAAATTTATTGTACAAATAACAGTATAAATAATATTACGTTTAAATAAGCAAAAATTAATTAATTTTGTTAAGAAGGTGTTGATTGTTATTGTTATAAGGATTTCTTTATATTTTGGCCTCATGGCTTCTTTACAAATAGAAACCATCTCTTATAGCAATAACACTAGATTTTAAAGCTTGAACATTCTATTGGTTTTTTTTTGTTAATATTCTTAACTTTTGGTGTAAATTTGAAATAGTATATTTGATGTAAATATTCTGGATTGATCTAAATATTTTCAGAATCTACATATACGAGTTTACATATATACATATTGCGTTGGGGAGAAAGTATTCGGCGTTTTCACAAATTTCACAAATTATCAGCTAATTTGAAACCGAAAAAAAAGTTGCCAGATGCAACCAATCGTTTCAAAATTATGACACATTACAGTGAAGCGATGAGAAAAACGCCGAATACTTTTTCCCCAACCGAATACATACTCGTACATATAAAATCGTACATATAAAAAAGCGAGTAAGAAACACCAGATGTGTATAGAGTAGAGTTTAGACTTTTCTTATAGCAAATAGCAACATTTATTAAATAAATCTATTAAACTATTAATTTTTTTTTTCATTTCTGAAGACTCACTCAAGTACTGAGTTATTAAAATTGTGTACAGACGCACACAGACATCGATACCCGCACACTCGATGGTGTCTTTTTAGTGCATTACGATATCTAAAATTATTTCTCAATAAAAAGGCGCAAACAAAGGCGTGACTGATGGCTCAATATACGAGTGAATACTAAGTTTAAGGGCTTGGTAAGTGTTGATTTTTTTCCATTCGAGTTTGTATTTATTTTGTGCGGTTTTTTGTTTGTATTGTACTAAATACAAACGCTTATTATTATACTGAATAATTATACTGAAAAATGAAATGATCTTTTCGATTCAGTTAAAATTTAAGATTGTTTTCAGTTTTTTGTATTTACGTTTTTAAACTCAAAATCAAATTTATCTTCAATCTTAGTCTATGAAAATCGATTAAATGAAATTAGTTATAACAATCGATCGCGGAATCGATTTGTTAACATTTATTTTTTATTTTGTTATACCATTCTTATCAACCCATAAGATTTATTGATGAAAGTTAGAACAAATGTTTGAAATTTAATCGCAAGAAAAAATTTATTCGCAAAAATAAAATAAGTAACGTATAAATAAAACGAAAATAGGTAAAGAAGTTCTGTCTGAGGGTAATATGAATCAACATTTTATTACGCTAGAGATATCAGTTTAAAATCTATCATGTGAAGCGAAAATTAACCCATTATGGCACATTTTTGACCGCCTCATGGCCTTTAATTTCGTCATTAAAGCAATCTCAATTGCGGTAACTTTTTTAAAAACTTCCATTGTACAATTTTCTCTTTTCCGCCAATAATAATTTTCATATCCACCGTATATGCATCCATCCATCCATGCATCCATCCATCCATCCATCCATCCATCCATCCATCCATGCATCCATGCATCCATCCATCTCGTAAGATTGCCGTCGACCGTTGGTTTTTTTCTTAGTTGTTGTTTCTGCTTTCCATTGAATTTAGTAAATTATACTTTTGCTAAAAAAATTTCCCTTTTCCTCATCCCCTTCTTCTTTGGAAGGTGCACAATTTAACGCACCTTTGTATAAACCCTCTTCTTTCCCTGCTTCTTCTTGTTCCTCTTGATACCATTTAATCTTTTTTTTTGCGCCGCTTTCTCATCTTATCTCTGATTTGATATTTGTTTATTAGTTTTGTTCGCAACAATAATCTTTTATTAATTATACTCCAGCGTTCCTCTCTGCCTCGCCCCTCCAACCAAAAGCCGCCCGCCGACAATGGATCCGCCCGCCACAAACGTTGTGAATTTAAACGTATTCATTGACTCACGAGGCCAACAACAAACAGAAGAGAAAGAGAGGGGGAGAGAGAGAGAGAGCGAGAGAGAGGGCGAGAGAGAGAGCAAGAGGAAAAGAGCCGGAAGGTAAGAATTAATTAATTCTTTGTGAACACTAGACCTAAAATAATGCAAACAAAATCTTACAGGTATTTTCTTCGCGTTTTTTCTTCTTCTTTTGCCACACTTTATGTGTGTGTGCATGTGTGTTCGTCTCAGTCAACATATTTTATTTATTGTTGTTGACTTAAAGTATTTCATTGATATTCAATTCTTTTCTGCATCCAGTTCAGTATCTTGTATAAAGTGCAAAAATATTTACACTGCAAAAAATAAATAATTTAATAAATATATATTAAAAAAATTATAATAAATAATGAAATAAATAATTTAAATTATTAAAAAAAAATCATTTAAAAATTATTACATTTAAATTAATCATTTTTTTATCATAGAAAAACATGCGTACGAGTATTTTTTAAGGAGTTTTCTTTTTAATAAAGTTTTTTTTTTATTTTTTCATAAATATCTAAAAATCACCATCTCATTAAAGACCTTCAGCGCATGTTTTTTTTTTTTTTGCAGACAGAGAATTTTTTAATTTCTTATTTTGAGTTATTTTGGTTTCGCCGAAGGTTTTTTCAGTATAAAAAAGACAGTATAAAATTAAAGGCATCATCAGAGGCTTCATCATCAGAGGAGAAAAATTTGGCAAATATTCCATTAAATATGAGAGTTACTTACCTCTTTATACGTATTTTTCTATGGCTTTAAACATAAAACGGGTTTTTATTTCACCGATTTAAAAAAGCAAAAGAAATCTTATGCTTATAAAAATTCTCTCAAAAAATCGTCTCATAATCTGTTTTATAATCTTTTATAATTTCTTTTATATTCGGTATTGCATGATACTCTTCTCCTGGGTTGTCATGTCGATTACTTTGTCGAGTTTTCGACATGTCGTATACCTACGGTGGTAGACTACCAAACCAAATTGAAGTAGATTACACAAAATTGTCGAAAACTCTAAAAAATTTACCTTCATCAATTACAATTAGAACAAACGAACGCTATAAAGATTTTTCGATGAAAAATACATGAATTTCAATTTAATTTTTGAGTGCAGTTATTTCTTTGTGTAGAAATGGAACATTTATGGGATGACAATGAATTTTATTCATTCAAAGTGCTGAGTCTTGACCGTCACTTATTTTGATGTCATCAGACTCTCAGACCTCTATTATTCTTTTATTATTATATTTCTACTTGCGCTCTCGCTCTTGCATATGCATTTATAAGGCGCAAATAAAAATAAGGCCCAAACAAGCTGAAGAACGTGTATGTCGATAGATTCTATACTTCACGCGAGTAAAAAAAAAAGTATTTGAATGAGTCATTCTTTAAGTTCTTGAATGTTTAAGAGTTTTCGACAAGCTTGAGGTTTTCGACATGTAGTAAAGTACTTTACAGTTTTCGACGTAGACTACATACAAGGTCTAAGAATTCTTGTCGAATGCCAACCCAGTTCCTCTCCCTTTATTCCTTCAATAAATAAATTTATTTTGAATAAAGTGCATTTATTTTATTTATAACAAAGCAGATATTTATTACATATTATACACATTTTGTATACACTTTAAGTTAAACAATTTGGTGCAGGAAAAACACCAAAAAATAATATTCGTTTAATATTCGTAGTAAAAGAAATATTCGTTTCTAAAAGTGTAAATTCATGAGAGCATTTTAAATTACTTTAAATTACAGAAAAAAGTTTGGTCCCATTTTTTCTATACATTTTATAATATCGCACGATACTTCAAGCTACGCCCTTGAAGTCTTGAAGTGACGATTCTGAGAAATTGCCAACCTGAGTTAATGCTCATTAACAATTTAATTAATAATTCTTTTAACTTTGAATTGTTTTTCTTGTTATTTATGTGTGTGTTGTGACCTTTGTTGTTTCCACTCGATGATTCTCGATAATATTACTTTTCTTTTCGCTGCTGTTGTGGTTATTTTTATTGTTGCTGTTGTAGTTGTAGTTGTTATTGCAATTTTGTTTATATCTCATAAACGTAAGAAAAAGCTGTGATCAAAAGCAGAAGAAAACAAACATACACAAACTAAACAAGAGCACAAAAACTCTGAAATACTTTTAAATGCAAATATTGAAAGATACTTGTATCTTGCAACAATAACAACTACAACAACAAAGTAAAGAGCAGTACGCTGAAAGGCCACTAACGCTACCGCAGCCGCCACCGCCGCCACCGCCTCCACCAACGCTCTTCATCATCATCAATTAAATTTAACATTAATGAATAACTTAAAAAAATAACTTAAAGAGAAACAGAGTAAGAATGTTACCAGATTATTTGAAGAGAAGCACTTTTTCTACTCCTTTTTACTGCGCTCATTATAATGCTCTCAAAGATTTCTTAGTACGTGTATCCATTGAAAGCCGATTTGTATCCGTAGCCTATACGAAGGAGAAACAAGAGACGATTGAGGGAGAAAAAGTTAAGAAAAGGTCGGAAAAATGTACTCATAAATGTACCTACTTATACTCTTTATTGTATTATACTGAGTGGCTTTGTTAAAGACATGTATGGATGGATGATGATGTTAATCTCTATATACATGCATATATACGTATTTATATATACTACTTATGTGCATGTGATTTCATTGAATATTCATTCATTAACGTTATGCACCTACATACTTTGCTTTACCTTCAAAAACTTATAGATGGCAACCACGTTGTCGCTAAATGTGAGAATTGCATTACTTTGCATACTTTTAGGCTTGAAATTTGTTCCAAAAACCAGCGGTGGAACAGTTAAACTTAAAAGGTTTCACTTCAACATTGAATCGTCACCGATCAATCCTCGCTCGAGTCACGGACTCTGGATCAATACGACAGAACCAGTCGGCGACGTTCGTCGACACTAGAGCCGAAAACCGTGACCCAAAATAAGCTCAAAATGAGCATGACACACAATTTCCTTTCAGCAACAGCTGTCATTCAACATTCAACTGTCATAAGACAAACGTCATAAGAAACGTCATACGTCATGGTGTATGACAACACTTTGTGGAAAGAATTTACACGAAAGAATTTATGTCTTCTCATACGACAAATCTTTTCAAATTAAACTCTGGCCAATTAATCATAACAACAACAACAACAACAACAACAACAACAACAGCAAAGCGAACATGCAAATTGAATCAAATTAAATTTTAATAGTGTTAATAAAAGGCAATTACAATGACAACAAACACAAAAATACTATAAAAACAACGAAAACAACGTGAACAAAGAGTAAATGGAAAAATAAAAACAACAAAATATAACAAAACAATCCAACAAACCACAAACATTTAGTCATAACCGCGATAACCACCGTCTACGTGATCGCGATCGCGACCGAGATCGCGACGGCTACCGCTACGCTCATGCTGTGGCAAACCATAGCGATCTGTACCAGCTAAGTAGCCGTAGCCGCGATTACGTTGGCCCACGTAGCCGGGATTCAAGTAGCCGGCATATTGACGTAAGCCGCCATTACCTCCATAACCGCCATAGCCACCAAACTGTTCCGTCGGCCGGTAGCCACCATCACCGCCCAAGAAATTGGTAGTGCCACCAGTACCAGTATTCGGATAAAAGCCGCCGGCACCAGTACCCACGCCAATGCCGCTGCCTAACCCGAATCCATTGTTCGGATATTGACTACCAGACCAGCTGATCGGATACTGATTCGGATATTGATTCAACCCATACTGATTCGGATACTGGCCAACGGTACCGCCACCATTGATGGTGGGATAATAGGTAGACGGCGTATAATAGTTCGGTCGATAAGTATTCGGCCTATAGCCGTTGTTGTATGGGCTCCAATTTCCGCTGGAGCCGTAACCATAGCTCGGATATTGTCCGAAAAGACCACCCCAGTTTAAGACTGAAAAAAAAGAGAAGAACGATTAAGGACTATTAAAAACAGCATGAGCTCATTCGAAACTCACTCAAGAGAGCGTGAAAAAATTACATAATTTTCCAATTCTAAGCAAATCGAATTTAAAATGAAAAAATTGAGGTGTGGCCTCACTAAATATTGCTCTATTTAATGATTTTATACGATAATTAATTTTTTATTACATTTCATTCTTATGAAGCATGAACTTCAAAACTGTATTCTAACAAAAAAAAAGCAAATAATAATAGTTCACAAATTAATGGCTAATCTCTAATTCAACAATGAAGGTCACTTGCGACTTGTCACTATAAATCGTCGTAACTATTATTTTTATGGATTTTGATGCAATAAAAATGTTTTGAAAATAAATTGGGAATAAAGTTTCCTAACTGCAATCAACTAATCTTTAATATTACCTGGGTTGTCATGTCGAATACTTTGTCGAGTTTTCGACATTTTCGACATGTCGACTACCTACGGTAGACTACCGAACCAAATTGGAGTAGATTAAACAGAATCGAAAGTCGAAAACTCTGAAAAATGTACCTTCATCAATTACAATAAGAACAAACGAACGCTACAAAGATTTTTCGATGAAAAATAAATGAATTTCAATTTTATTTTTGGGTCCAGTTATTTCTTTGTGTAGAAATCGAACATTTATGGGATGACAATGAATTTTATTCATTCAAAGCGCTAAGTCTTGATTATTATTCATTACGATACGAGTCATTTGGATGAGTCATTCTTTAAATTCTTGAATGTTCAAGAGTTTTCGACAAGGTTTAGGTTTTCGACATGTAGAAAAGTACTCTACAGTTTTCAACATAGACTACATACAAGGTTCAAAAATTCTTGTCGAATGCCAATCCTGAAGTTTACTTTAGATCAAAGGCATTAGATTTGGGACTATATGGCCTGAAAATAGAGTACAGTAGCAAAAAAAAATCTAAAAGACAAATGCTAATTTTTGAGAAATTGTCGAATAAAAACCAAACGTTTTTCCCGAATTCGTGCCGCTCGCATCACTTCCATGATACAATGACTTTATCATTTTTCTGAAACCTTCTGAAACTAATGATTGGATTCTCCTTAACGTGTCCACAATGTGCCTGTGGATTAAGATGTGGATGTGGTAGCAGGTTGTCATATATCTGCTAACCAAAAAGTTGATATCTTCAACCTTCTCTACTCCAACTTTCCAACTTTAAGGAGGACAAATTTTCATTTCCATCCCAAAGAAAGTTAAAAAAATTTAAAAATTCAACTATAATTTTCGACCGTTAACGGTTGAGAAACCGCAGAGAATCCAACCAAAATCAACAACTACGCTGCAATATTTTGCAATCCTTTCGGTGTGAAACTTACGTCTTGCTGATGTCGCCGACGAGTCTAAATCGGCATGCGCTTTTGTCGTTTGTACTTCTTCAACCTGATCATCCGCCGCTACAGCAACAACAAATGAAGTAAGGCATACGATATACTGTGTCCAGAAAATAATATTGTATAAAAAGAAAACATTATTGATATGTTAGACCTATTAAATAATGCATTATTGTATATTGTGTATTTTATAGAATATTTTTGTTATATTTAATATGTCTTATTTCTTGTAATAAAGCACTTGATAAACACACTAACCGCGCTGAGAAATACTTTAGAGGAAACCATTTTCACTTTGCTTAAATTCTTCCTTTAGCAACGAATAAATAACACCGAATTGTCCTTGACAAGGTTTATTAAAACTTATTATCTTTTTATTATTATTTCAAAATTAGTTGAAATAATGTGCTCGATGTGCTTTCAAACACAATGTTGTTGATGTTGTCAGCTTTAAACGTCTAGTAACTCATTTTCCCAGCAAAGCAGTCAATTTATATTTTTCATTTTCCGGCTGAGTTACTCCACTTCGGTTCAAGCCAAGTTAAGGTACTCGATTACTCACTGACGCTGCTGGAAGTTGGTGGTTGGCGGTTGAGGCTTGAGAAAAAACAACAAAAGATTAGTATAAAGTTAAGCGATGACTTCGCATGCGAGAAGCTTCGCATCTTCAAGCTTTCGACTTCTGAGAATCTTGCAACATTTTTGGATTCTCTTCAAATAGATATTGTTCAAATAGAGACAAGTACAATATAACAAAAATTGACAACCATTTAAATGAGAATATTAAAAAACAATTTTAAAAAATTTTTCAAAAATTTACCACAGAAAAGCTCGCTTCAATTGATATTTGCGGTTGCAAGCTGTTTTCATTCGTTGTTTGTTTTTTTGTTTATTTGGCCAAATTGAAGTCGTAACGACACGAAAAATCAACAGAATTCGAACGCATTCGAACGCATTCCGCAAAGTTGAAAAAAGCCGCAAATTTCAGACTTCGTTAAATATGTACCTACGTACAAATATCTCATATTTGTCGTGCAAATATTGCGTTGAAATGACTCTGGTTATGTTATCACCTCCATCTACCGGTTGATTGTCTTTCGTTGATGTTATCCGTATTATCTTTTGAACAATAACGCTTATTTCATTATTTCTTATTTACACACTTTGCTACATTTCTGGGTGATGACCAAATCCTGCCAGTTTCCTTCACTCATCACTTCCCACATTTCAAAGTGTGATGACCGCCAGGCGACCTTGAATGTTTTCTCACCTCACTTCAGTACACTGAACCAAAAACGTACATACATAAGTTTTCAGAAAATAATCGAATTTGATTGTGTGACAAGCACCGACGCCTATACTTTCCAAATAGAAGTAGTGCTCTCAAATATTATGGCCGAATTCGGTAACTCTGATGCTAGAACAGAATCCAAGGAACATTTCTTTTCCCTATGCCAGCCCCGTCTCCCCGCTAAAGCATGAGCAAGAAAAGATATATCGATTCTCGAAAGTCAAGTGCATATTTTCGGTCTGTCTGTCATTTTAATTTTTTGCTTCATAATTTTTTTTTTATTAGAGGCAAAAAAGTATTTCTATTTTCATAAATTTTTCATTCACAAATATCAAATGTAAATCTATATTTTCACTCCTATTTCAAATTAGCTACGCATTTGCTCCTTTTTATAATTCAGTTTATAATTCAGATTAAATTTTTCTACCTCAATGCTCTAAATAAATAGTGCTCTCTAATTGTGTTATGTTCTACATCTAGTGTATCCTTAGGACATTTACTACATTTTTATTTATATAAAATTAAAACACGGAACAAAAAATAAGTATGCCTTCCATCGATTCCATGAAGCTGCAACGGACGTCTAAATGTAGTCTAAATATAAAACGCATCTAAATGCAGTACGACAAAGTTTGGTGCGAAACTTTTCTTTGATTGAAATGGTTTAGTTTTTCATATCTATTGTAAATAATTATGGTATTCGCTTCGCGGATGTACACACATATTCAACGTTATCCAAAAATAACTTCAATAAATCTGTTTTTAGATATTCTACAATTAGCAATCAGCAATTTTTTAAAAACTGAGTACAAACAATTTGCTGCATAGAGAACATGCAGGGTTATTAAATACTGCATATTTTTAGGGTCAATTTCAATTCGTTGATTTCGTCACATAATTTTAGTGAAATGCAATTCAAATGCGAAAATTTAGTATTACAAATATACCCGTTTTTCTGCCGTTTCAATGATGATGATGATGATGATGATGATGATTACATTCTGTTAATAGCTAAACTTCTACCAAGAATTCTAAATTAAAATCGACTGCAACCTGTTAATATTAGATAATAAATATAAAGAGACATTCCACGAGTCACTAACTATTGAAATCGTCTTTCGTATTCCAAGAGTCACCGAAATAGTGGAAATTCACCTAAAACGTTGAAGTTATCGTCTTTTCGTATTCCAAGAGACGAGTTTAGCGGTTTTCTCGTCTTAAAAAAAAATTATCAGAAATTAACTCTCGTTGCCTAATAAAAAGGTTTTAATGAAAATCTGAAAATCTGGATATATATTTTTTTATTCACTTGTATAGTTTGTTATTTTATATTTTTATTTGTAAAATAGATATTAAATAATGAATAAATAAATGTTATAAATAATATACGTATTAATGCTAATTTTGATTCCGAACGCGGATTCTTCCTCCTCCTCCGCGTCTTCACCACAGTCGTCAACAAAATAATTCCACTAAAGAGTCCATGATTTTCAATCAATATATTCAACAATATAAATCCACGGAATCCACGGTTTTCAGTTGAACTTGTTCGATTTTCCACAAAAAAAGCAATAGTAATTAATTTTTTTTTGCTAAAATCTAAGAGAAATGATATAAAATAACACAAATATTATTCTACGTATAATTAGCTAAGTATATTCTATATTTTAGCAACGTTTATGACCTTGTTTTTGGCGAAAAAAACAATTTTATTAGTTTTTTATTTATTCAACATAACCACAATAATAAAAGTTTTGTCTACTAGCACTGAAATTTTCATCTTGAGCACAAACTGCAGTAATAGCAAAGACGATTGCAGCAATAGCATTAAGACGATTCGAGTTAGGTGACTCTTGGAATGCGTCGTTCGCAGTTTAGTGACTTTTGAGCCGTGATAGTTTAACGATTCACGGTGACTCTTTAGAATGCCTCTGTTAAATAATATAATATAAAATTTTTCTTTGAACCAAATACAGGTTTTTTTTCAGTCGTTATACTCACATTGACTGCACGCATTTTATTTATTGAATAAAAACCAAATGAAATTTGTTTTTTTTAGATTTTATTACAAAATATTTTAAATAAGATACAAACTAAATTCTAAGATTACAAGTCAGGACAGAAACAAGGGATTACTTGAAATGATCGTTGAAACGGAATCGGAATCTATTTAATTTGGGGCAAAGTTATTATAATTTAGTTACATGGATTTGTTAAATCATAAACGCATTGTATAAAAATGAGAAAAAGTAAAAAAAAGGTAATAAAATAATAAGAAACAAGAATAAATAAAGTAAGTAATCAATGAAAAAGATTTTAAAAGAGAACAAATTTCAATTTTCCACAAAAAAACAAAAAAGCTTAAAATTAAATAAAAATTAAACTGAATACGTTTGATTAAATTCGGTACAAGGATCGGGTCAGGTCAGGTCAGAAAGGAATGTGGAAAAGCAAGGAGCAGGTATTGTAGAAGGAACAAGGAAGAAGGGGACCAAAAAAAGTGCAAGTTAGGTTATTGTGCACGGATAGGATAAATTTGGGTTTTTTTGTGAGTGGAGACGAAACGTTTGTGGATTTGGAGCTTCGAAGCGGAAAATATCAGCGTGGTCGGTAGTCTTTGCTTTTGGGAATTATGAAAATAGCGTATTCCAGTGACGCCAAATCGACGCCCCGGATACTGACGCCACTTCATTCCTTCTTGTCAACGTCAGTAGCAGCAGCAACAGCAGCAGCAGCATCTTGAGAGCTCGAGGAGACGTCTTTTTTCTGATTACTGTTCTCCACCTGAAGCACTGACGATGTGGCTGTTGTTGGCACCGTTTCGCTGACTGTTACGTTCGATTTCGTTATGCCGTATCCTGCCGCAAGTGTTGCGCCCTCATCCTTCTTTTCGTCGCCTCCAGTTGGCTCAACATCACTGACTAAAAGTGCTTCAGTTTTATCGGTTAAAGCCGCCGCCGCCGCCGCCGCCGGTGCAGCATCATCGATCGCGTTCACATCACGTTTTCTATGCAATCGCTCGGGTACATTTTGGGTGCAGGAACAGGGACACATACATTGGTCCTGCTGCGTACGAGCACCGAAGAGCGTGTTGAAGTTGAAGCTCGCCGGTATCGATGACGGTTGCACTCCCAGACCCAGAGAGCCGAATTGAGGCTGTGGGTGCTGCTGTTGGTGCGTTTCGCCGGCAGCGGCGTGGCAGCCTGCGTTGGCCACCTCTGGAAGGATCACTACCGGCATGAATGCGATAACAGCACCTTTGGGAATTTTATCCGGCGCATAGCTGGCCGGATAACCGGGGACTTGTGGTAGCACCGGCAATTGTTGGACCAACGACATGGAGTTCAGTATACCGCCGAAGCTAGTCTGTCCGCCAATGCCAAGGTGTGATGATGGGTTCAGGTTGTTATAGCTCTGGTGTTGACTGCTGGCAAAGGAAGAGGTTGATTTGTCCGCGCCACAGGTACACTGTTTGTTGTTGTTGTTGTTATAACCTTCATTATTTACGGACGTCTGTTTGGGATAGGAAGGTATTAGATTGGGAAAGGCTGTCTTCTCCGGAGTCTTGATGGCCGGCTTCGTGGTGGCGCTATTGTGTATGGACACTCTCTCCACAATCTTCTGATGGCTGCCGCCTATGCCGGGCTGTTGATTGAAGACGTTGACGGTCTTGTCAATGTGCTTATTTCGGTGGTGGTCCTCATGCTTCTCCTGACTTGCGGAAGGGAACCTTCCAGGCTTTGTGTGGTCGATATTCGTGGTCGCTTTATTCGTGTTGGTGGTGGTGGTTGTTGTTGTTGTGCTTGTCTTCGTCGGCTTATGGCCATTAGTATTGCCTGCGCTTCCCTGGTACGAAGGTTGATGTTGTTGTTGTTGGTGGTGGTGGTGGTGTTGGATGGTTGGTGGTGTTGGGTTTTTGGTATTGGATGAGGAAAGAGAAGGAGGAATATATGTTAGCGGAGTCTTATTAAAGCTGTTCTTGTTATTTGAGTTAAGGTTAGGAGAACGGTTAGGACTTAGGTGTTCGTGTGCTCGCTGAGGCGGCTCAGGTTTAGTGATCTTTTCGAATCTCTTTTGTGTCTCTGTGTACCCGGCATTGGGCTTAATTGGTGCCTCAATACCTGCAGAATATTTTGTATTTGTGTACGGATTTTTACCGGTGTTCACAGGTGGCAAGTAACCGGGAGTTTGCAGATTCGAGTCCCGGGGGTCCTTTGGTGCCGGTCCCGGGGGGCCAGGGCGCGTGGGTCCGGGTGGTCCAGGAGGTCCCTTCGGTCCGGGGCCAGTGGGTCCGGGAGGTCCTGGTGGTCCTGGCGGTCCGAATGGGCCGCCCGGTCCCGGTTTGGTGGGTCCTTTAGGTCCTTAAGGAAATACGTACAGAGATAAATATTTTCCAGAAAAAAATTTCAGTAAGATTTTATTTTATTCAGCTACCTGGTGGTCCGGGTGGTCCAGGTGGTCCGGGCGGGCCCTTGGGTCCTCCAGGCCCCTTGGGTCCACCAGGTCCGTTGGGTCCATTGGGTCCGCCAGGTCCGAAACCACCGCCTCCTCCTACACCGCCGAAACCGCCTACACCGCCTTCACCACCTTCACCGCCTTCGGGGCCGCCGATGTGCTGATACGGTGGTGCCGGTGGTCCAGTAGGGCCCTCCATGTGTACATACTTGCCTGAATTATCGTGATAGTATTTGCCATCATTGTTGCCTGCAAACAAATTTAAACATCATTAAAAAATAGCACAAAAATTACAGGGTGCAGGATGATTTGGAAGGAGCGTGAGGGAGGATGGATGGTGAGGAAGCATGTAGAGCGCTATCGTGGAGGCTTACCTTTATAACGACCGTCTTCACTTCTGTCTTTCTTACCGTATTCTGTAAAATAAATCACAGCAACGGACAAAAATTAGCAAAGACATATTCGGTGAAGTTGTTCAAAAGCGCCAGGCACCAACTAAAATACGCACCACAATTACTAAAAAACCTGACAGGCAGTTTACTACAACTACAACTACAACCACAACTACAACTACAACTACATTTACAACCACAACTACAACTACAACTACAACCACAACAATGGAAAACATAAAAGCTCAAAATCAAAAAGTAGGGCTTTAAGCATTCATGAATGGCGGGCGGCAAACAGAGGAATTGGCGAGAAAAGGGAAGGGGGGAGGGGCTACATTAGCCAGCTCTTACACAAGCAAGGTTCGGTTAAGAATGTGCAGGAATTTGGGGAGGAGGGCGGGGAGTGCAAGTGCGAGTGTATGACTGTCTGACGATCTTGTGTGCAAACAAATTTAAAAAGCATTATACATGTACCGACAATTACATAACGGCTGAATGGTGCAGAGTGCTTTAATCAAAACGGTGCAGATACTAACTGAAACAAGGTCCCTCCTTTTCTGTAGATCAATAAAGGTCCAGACATACCAGTCAAAACATACACAACGATCGCTAAGAAATCAATACTGTTCTTCGATTTCATTGCTTAAAATATGGTTAATTACAGTAAGATTTTTTAGTTTAATGTTCGTAAATTATTGAGATTTGTTAAATATTCGATTCTAAAACCTTTTCAGCACGAATCCGGTTAATTTAATCATTAGGAACTGATGCTCGGCCCATCAGATTTTTCAGTTTTCTGAAGAGGCGTCAATTAGTCGCTTCAGATTTTTCAGTTTTCTTTCTTTGATAAAAGAATTTCTTCAACAATTTAAGCCTCTCCAACTTAAATTGTCTTGTAATTGTACTTTAAGTCTTTGAAAGAGGCCATTTTTCTCTTTATGGATCGAACTCTTTTCCAGCTTGACTTATTTGAAGAGGCGTCAATTAGTCGGTTCAAATTTTAAACTCTGAATTAATACCGTTTAGAGCACTTCATGAGACGTCTCGAAGGAACTGCTTAAGACGTCTTAAAAGTTTCAGGGGTTGTCTGAAAGGGGTTGTCTCAAGCAAAAGCAAAAGTCACCGCTTGATTTAAAAGCAATGAAAGCATTTCAGACAACCCCTGAAACTTTCAAGACGTCTTAAGCAGTGCCTTCGAGATGTCTCATGAAGTGCTCTGATAATTGACGCCTCTTAAAAAAAGTCAAGCTGGATGGTAAAGAGTTTGATCCATAAAGAGAAAAATGGCCTCTTTCAAAGACTTAAAGTACAATTACAAGACAATTTAAGTTGGAGAGGCTTAAATTGTTGAAGAAATTCTTTCATCGTGTTACGGCTTGATTCGTAATCAACGCAAAAATGTCGCTTTGTCAGTTTCGAATCATTCGAGACGTCTCATGCAGTCCTATAATACCGTTACACCGAATAATTTCCGGACAGTCTTAATTAGAAAGGACTTTGTTAGGGTTAGCAGTTTGGTGCAATTGTTGCGTGTGCGTGTTTGTGTGTATATATATAGTTTGGTGTATTATTTTCTAGGTGCAAAAGTGCGCATGTTATCATAAACATTTATATATGTATATACATATATACACAGGTTTAAAAAAAAAGAAATATAGAAATTTTATTTAATAAAAATACGAGTAAGTAGTTTAGCAAAAGCACGGCTGTAAACTGAGCTACCAGAGGGCAGAGGGCACGACGAACTTCGACGAAGCTCCTGACATACGCTGCTGCTCTGGAAAACCACGTCAGATGAAGCTATATATATTTTTTTTCGAATTAAATGGAAAGAAATCCTTGGGAGTATAAAGAAATCTGCAGATTTCGGCAGCAACCTCCAGAGGAGGTACATAGCGTATATGCTTCTCCAATGCTATACCGGAACAAATATCAAAGAAGCTGCCTGATACTCCTTAGTAACATACATATTTCTGTGGTTTCAGAAGGGCCATAATAATTTAAAGACCCCTTGCTTCAAATACTGCTAAGATTTCAAAATATTCAACTCTATTCAAGTTATACTTTTTCACCTGCTTTTATTTTAATTTTAAATATGTTTTTATGTTAGACTAAAAAAAATACTAAGCAAAAAGCCATACCAGCCTAAGCTTTTTTTAAAAAATTTTAGCAGATTTTAATTCAAGTTTAGCAAACGTTAACAATGAATGGCAGAAAACATTAACGGTTTAAATTTAGGCGTAGATATTTCTCAATGTTATAACTCGAAGCAGATACAGTAAAAAAATATGTAGTATAAATTATAATTTTCTAATATATTTACATAGGCCAATAACTACTGGAAGGTCTAAATTGTTAGCAAAGTTGGATAGGATGATCAGGGAACGTGGAAAGAGGGAGGAAGAAAACGAAGAGAGATTTATACTTTTAGAGAAGTATACGAGCTTTTGACATCTATTTAAAAAGTAAATAAACATCTTTTGGACTGATCGCAAAACTTATGGGAGATATCCCATAGCAACGTATGCCGGATACCGGAGTGGCGAAGGCGACAACAACAAACAGCCATCTAGTATGTAGCTTTAGTTAATCTTTGCCAACTCTTTTACAGCCGTGCTTTTCTGCTGTCTCTCACTGTTTATTGATTGGAAATGAATTCTCCGACGCCGCCTAACCTGTATTGTATCCTCCGTCCCCAGGAAAACCAGAATGCGCTATCGATATTCCTCCATGTACGTTTTGGCCTACTCCAGATGATCCTGGTTTTCCTGGGGAGCCCAACCCTCCAGAAGAATTCGGGCTAACCACATCGCGTCCAGGTGATCCCTGCTGACCTACAACAACACTTTCTAATTCATGTTTAATGCCATCAACCCCAACCCGGGATATGTATTTACCCCCAAAACCAAATCCAGAAGGCACATATTTGCCACTGACGTCAGGTGCAGGGACACCAGTCTGCGTTCCAGTATGCCTTACACCGTCAGCTGGTATCGAAGCCCCATTATATACCCCATCGTTGTTCTCTACGGATGATTCTGGTCTGGTATATTTACCGCCAGTATTTGTATACTTTCCACCGTCAGCTGGTATCGAAGCCCCATTATATACCCCATTGTTGTTCTCTACGGATGATTCTGGTCTGGTATATTTACCGCCATCACTAACCTTATTTTGGGGGGGATTAGTTTTGACGCTCGTGTCAAGTTTACCATCGGGGCCTGGCGGACCAAATTTACCATCCCGATTAATACCTGTTCCTAAGGGTACAAACTTGCCGCCATCCTTTCTAGTTTTTTCTGGTGCTCTATAATCGCTATCAACAATATTTCCTCCCGTTCGAGATTTTTCTCCAGCACCATATTTCGAGGGTTCATATTTGCCTCCAATAACATCCTTTCCATAATTAGTGCTACCAGTGCTTCCCGTTGGTCCATTTCTGCCACCAGAGCTCTGCTCATATGGTCCAAATTTTATATTATTCTTTTGTGAGAGTGATCCCGGTGCCCCAAATATTCCACCGGCACCAGATCCTAGCGGCCCATTATTGGTGCCAATACCGTTGCCAGAGGGCCCTGTTTTCACATAATCCCCGTTAGCCTCAGACCCTCTCGGTCCCGGTTTTGCATAATCTCCATGAGCAGTGGGTTCTGGTGGACCATACTTTTCGCTTCCATCTGGCCCCGCCAAGCCCGGGGGGCCAAATATTACACCGGCACCAGATCCTAGCGGTCCATTAATGCTGCCAATACCGTTGCCAGATGACCCTGGTTTTACATAATCCTCGTTAGCGGCAGAGCCCCGCGTTCCCGTTTGTGTAAAATCATCATTACCGGCGGGTCCTGGTGGACCATATTTCCCTTTTCCATCTGGTCCAGTTAAGCCCGGGGGACCAAATTTTCCGCCAGCATTGGGTCCTGGTGGTCCTGCAGGTCCTAGTGGTCCTGGTGGTCCACTGTTTCCAGCAGCAAAAGGTCCCTGAGAGCCGGTTGGCCCAAATGGTCCATCTGAACCAATTTTATCGGGTCCAAAAGGTCCATTCGGACCACCCAAACTATGAGATTTATCTTTGCCGCCCGCATCAGGACCCGGCTGCCCTAATGGTCCAGATGGTCCTTTACTGTCTAAACTTAATGATATCTGTGGTCCTGTTGGTCCAAATGATCCTCCTGAGCCAACTTTAGTAGATCCCGCTAAACTATTTGGACCAGGTAAACCGAAAGGGCCAACTGGTCCAGAAGGACCTGGGGGTCCAGCCGGTCCCTTAGGACCCTCCGATCCATCCGGTCCCTTAGGACCATCCGGTCCTCTGGGTCCATCCGGTCCTTTAGGACCACCCGGTCCAAATCCCCCAGATCCTCTAATTGGTCCCTGACCACTACCGTTAGGTCCGAAGCCACCAGAACCACCAAAGCCGCCAGTACCACCCTGAGCCCCTTCGACATGTTTGTATGGTTCATGAGGTACTCCAGCATGTTCATAGGGAACGTCAATATGTTCGTATTGACCAGAATTCAAATCTGAAACACAAACAAGTCTTTGCATGGCGGGGATGTCGAAAGAGTGCAAATTAAAATATGCTGCCAACAAGCTCACTTTTATTAGTTCCGGGAAATAGAGAAGTTACCGAGTGCGACGAGGCACCGAATCCAGGCGACCGATCTTTGTGGCCAAAATCGAAGAGGCCTTTACTGTCTTTATTGGGGCGCTTTTGCGCATCGTTGACATGCCCATAGGTCAGACTCATCTTATCGGAGCCCTTAATGATGGTCTTAGGAAATGACATTGTGAAACCGGGTTTCGGGAGTTTCGCCCTCTACAAATATACAAACAGTTTACATTTATTTCGTGCGAGATCACTTTGCCTCGACTCTTCCAGCGAGCGACTCCTCTAACGTACTTCGTCTATAGTGATGTATGGTATGTCAGGATGGGCTCCGCCCTCGAATTTGCCGCAGCCTATAGGGAAGTACAGTTCGTCCCACTGTAGCTCGGTACCGTGTTTCTTGCCATCTGGCTCGTCCGGCAAAGGAAACACTTCAACCGGCTTCTGCGGCTCCACCGTGCGGTAGCCATGGTAATCAGCAACGTAATGTGTGGCACGGAGCAAATGAAAGGGATCGATGTGACCGTAGCAGCCGTACGTGACGCCGTCAGGGCCACGAGTCTCATGGTGGAAATTACCGGTTTTGCCAATATCGTAGCCGTAACGATATGCGCCTTTTTAAAGAGATTTATAGGTTATTGCCGATCATCGTTGGGGGCATGGGTGTTTAGTCGTTGTTGTTGTTGTTGTTGTTGGTGGTGGTGGTGGTGGTGGTGGTGATTTCATCGTTGTTTTTTTTGGTGTTTTGGGGTTGGCGAAGTAGTCGATTTATATTCATGTATGCAAAATTATGTGTATATACCCTTTTGTTATTCGGTATTATTGTAAATTAATATTTTATGTATTTATTAAATGCAAAGAACTAGAAATTTTGAAAAAGGGTGAAGAAGAGACAGAAGAGAACAGAGGGTGAGGGGAAAGAGATGGATCGGGCTAATTCGGGTGATCTGTAACCGGCTGATACAGAGTTTAAAATAAAATGGCCTAAATCTTCTGCGCTGAGGCGAATTTACGCGTACGCTGAATTTACTCGTACGGCGAATTTACTCGTTATGGCGTCTCTCGGTCTATGGCGCACCAGCGTGTTAACGAGCAAAGAACACCGCTGACGATGAGAACCTTGTAAATGTTATCGTGTTAATGTTGGACAACTGGAAGAGATATCAAGGAAGACGGTCTGTTTTTTGGCTTTTCTTGGAATGATGAACGCGAGCAGAGTTTTATAAGAAGTTAGCGCAAAGGTGTTGAGTGTTAAAGTTAAAAGTTAGAAGGCGTGTTAGCAGGCGAAGGAAGGATGAGAAGGCTGGGTAAGAGGTTTGATGTCGTTACGAGTATTATTACTTACATAATAGTTCTACTGCTACAACTAGAAAAGATCGAGTATGGTTAAGAGCTCGAGGTCTGTGGTATTTGCTGGTGATTTGATTTAGACTTGTGTGTAAAATAATGAGAGAATGATTACGCAAAGCTGTTTTTATTATGTAACTTTTTCAAAAAACTAACTAAATAGTTATAGAATTTGGCATAATTAGCATATTTTAACTAGAAACTAGAATTAAAAGATATTAAGAGCAAGAGAATAGGCGAGAACACGAAAAATAAGTACGTTTATATTGCAGTTTTTAAAGATATTAACAGCAAAATACAAAATACTACTTGATGACTCTACAAAGAGTCAATTGAATGAAAATTTAGGAAATAAGATAACGTATAACTAATATTTTGTCCATTTTAGTGTAACATATAGCAACAAAGTAACTACAAGAAACTAAGCGAAGTTGGCTGCTAACCATAACTAAACTAATAAAAAGTCGGTTATTTTAAAAAAAGTATAAAACCTCTGAAAGGTTTTTAAATACTTCTTCACAATCAATAGATGGCACTTAAAAATGATTTCAAATTCTAACGCTCAAATGATTTTAGGATAAAGATCTTTTAGCTAAAAATCTACAGGGTAAAATTTTGATAAGGCTTAAATAAAATCGTCATTTAACGTTTCTTTTTTAATGAGTTCTACCTAAGGATTTTAAAGGTGGTAAAGTGAGAGAGGTAGGAAGAGAGAGAGAGAGAGAGAGAGAGAAAGGAACAGACAAAAAGAGTGAAAACAGATTGAGGAAAAAAAGATGTAGATAGAGCAAAATGACTACTGAAAGAAGAAATATATATGGTTAGTTATGTATTTTATGAATGAGATATATTTTATATATAAATAAAAATTGGAGCCAAAATCACTTACTCGTATCGAAATTGGATGAATAATATTGTTGATTTGTTGTTTTGCGGTCGTTAATGTCGAGAATGAGGCGACGATTCTCTGCATCGTACTTGGCAGAGAGAACGCATTGCAAGATGATGCAAGCGACAGCCTGTCAACGTAGCAATTGTGAAAATTGAAGGAAAGAGAAAGAAATAGAAATTTAAAATTAAAGATTTATATAGATAGTATAAAAAAACTTTATAAAAAATTTAATAAATTCAATAATCAATATATGTATTATATTAAATCTTTAATAATAGTTATGAATAATTTCAAAATGTCTGCTACCATTAATTTGTTTCCTTTGAAAACCCCAAATTTCCTGTCGATTGTCATGTCGAATACTTTGTCGAGTTGTTGACATTTTCGACATGTCAAATACCTACGGTGTAGCCTACCACAAACCTACCACAAACCAAATTAAAGTAGATAACACAAAATCGAAAGTCGAAAACTCTGAAAAATGTACCTTCATCAATTACAATAAGAACAAACGAACGCTACAAAGATTTTCCGATAGAAAATACATGACTTTCAATTTTATTTTTAAATCCAGTAATTTCTTTGTGAAAAAATGGAATATTTATGGGATGACAATGTCATTCTTTAAATTCTTGAATGTTTAAGAGTTTTCGACAAGGTTGAGGTTTTCGACATGTAAAAAAGTACTCTACAGTTTTCGACGTAGACTACATACAAGTTGAAAAATTGCTTGTCGAATGCCAACCCCGATGACAGTAGTGGCGAAAAACGGTACAGTGCTTTGCAAACGTCAGGCACAAGCTCGTTCATAAAATGGGTTAAAAAAAATGAATAACGCCCGCAACGTCTTCGACATTAATGGGTTAATTTGGTTGCTAAACCAAATTTTTTGTTTGCTTTCTTTTCTCCCGCTTCTCTTGCGTGTTTTTCTTCATGATAATCACTGTATGTTTATAAAATTTTTATGCAAGTTCAAGAAGAAAAAAATTGCAAAATTCAATAAATATGAAGAAATCGAATAATCGAAAAGAGAAAGGAGCAAAAGGAGAGAGTATGTAGGCGTTTTTTTGCTGTTTGTTTAACCAGTATCACTAAAACTTTTTTTTTTTTTTGAGTTTTTGAAACCACTTTTTTTTATAAATACTTAAGTTTTTTATATTAACAATAATAAATGTTAAAAATTTTAACTTTTTTCATAAATATTAAAATTTTTTATACATATTAACAGTAATAAAAATTAACAATTATAACTGTATCTTGCTAAAGGTATTTTTCTGTCTGTTTTTTTTTTTGGTAATTCAATTGGTCTTGACTAATTGCTTATTTTAATTTTTTTAATAAATCCGGTTCCGCCGGACGCTGCCTCAAAATGTCAAAGTTTTACTTTAAGGCGTATACTCGTAAACCGATTATATTTGGATTAAAATAAGAATTTGTTTCTGAGGTTCTGATGACTTCGTCTGCCCACCCTTCATCCTCTACCTACACATACTCCAATCTTCTTCTTCTAGATTCTGTTGGACTAAAGAATTATCTTAAATAAATAAAGCCTATCGTGCGTGTGATGCTCATTATAGGAATTAATGTACGCTTATGACTCTCATCTTCTCAAATGTAAACGTCAAACTGTTCTAGCATCTAAAGACGGTATCATTTTGTAAAAATTTCTTACTTATTATTTTTTTATGGAATATTAAATAATTTTTCTAAATGATGTTTCACAAAAGACTAAGACGGTAACTTCAGTATAGTTTTTGGTTGATTTAATTAACTGTAATTATTAGCACCTTTGACAAAGGAAGCAACATTCATGGATAAATAATAATCCCCCATTTTTTAAAATTCCAAATTTTCCACATTCCACAAAATTCCACATTCCACATTTTTTTTTGTCTTGTCAAAAAATGCCAAGGTCTTCTCATATTAGTTTGCCATTGCAAATTCTTAACGTTATTGATTTTTTAACCTATAATTTTTTTCCAATTTTGTATTATTTTTCCAATTTTATTATTTTTTATTTCCAATTTTGATTTATTTTCAAATTATACAAATTTATTATCAATATCTAGATACTGCCGTTTCTTTTTCATCCAAAAAATTGGATTGAATGCTACAAAAACTCAATGAAATTCGGAAATAAAAAGTATTTGTGATGTGCCAATAATTAAATATGATTTTTGAATTAATTATCTAGTATTATCAGGGTTAGCATTCGACAAAAATTTTTGGACCTTGTATGGTAGTCTACATCGAAAACTGTAGAGCACTTTTCTACATGTCGAAAACCTCAACCTTGTCAAAAACTCTTAAACATTCAAGAACTTCAAGAATGACTCATTCAAATATCGTTTTTTTACTCGCGTGAAACAAGAGATACATCCTCTCCTCTCTTTCTCTTGTTTCTTCTAATATATTTTTTACTGGCGCCTTATGTAGATATATAATAATAAAAGAATAATAGAGGTCTGAGAGTCGCATGACATCGAAATAAGTGACGATCAAGACTTAGCACTTTGAATGAATAAAATTCATTGTCATCCCATGAAAAATGTTCAATTTTTTCACAAAGAAATGACTGCACTCAAAAATAAAATAGAAATTAATGTATTTTTTATTGAAAAATCTTTGTAGCGTTCGTTTGTTCTTATTATAATTGATGAAGGTAAATTTTTCAGAGTTTTCGACTTTCGATTTTGTGTAATCTACTCCAATTTGGTTCGGTAGTCTACCACCGTAGGTAGCCGACATGTCGAAAATGTCGAAAACTCGGCAAAGTATTCGACATGACTTCCCTGACATTTTTTTATTTCATTTTAGAGCCCTTTTTGCAGCCAGGAATAAAATGAAGCTGTTAATGCGATTAAACCTGCTTTCTATCACCTTTTTCTTGCTTCTACCAGTTTTTATAAGAATTTTATGCAGAGTTAAACCAGTCCATCCAGCTTCATTCCAGAGTTTATTGTAAGTGCTTGGAATTCTGCTACTAGTTTTATTGTTCTCTCATGATATTGTTCTTCTAATTTTCGAGATATGTACATATGTGCAAGAGAAGACTTCATTATCTACTTTTTTGTTCTTTTTTGAGAAAAAACCAGTTTGATTAAATGAATTGATTAATTAATGAAATATACTGAACTCTCAGCATCTAAATCTTGAGAATATACTAAATTTTTTCTTAGTAATTTATATCCTAGAGACTGTTCAGTCTAAATCTTAAAAGCTGAACTGAACTAAATTAATAAAATTTCAAAAGCTCAAATATTATAATATTCTAAATATATTCTGAATAAATTCTGAGTAAACACGTTCTTATATATGTACATACATATGTAGGTGTGTAGATATTTATATACCGCCAAATATTGACTTCATCGATTATCGCGTTGTTGGTGATGATGTGTCAGATTTTTTTAAGCTTAGTAAAGAGCAAAGACCAAAGACCTTGAATTGAATTCTTTCGTTTTTATATTATTTTATTTTCGCTGAACTAATAATACTCGTATATAATATAAACTAAATAAAATTAAGCATTTAGTTTTATTCGGTGATGGTTTGAGAAACGCTGCTTACTTTAAAGCTGCACGCATTGACATACTTTTCATAATGCACGCACATTCTTGCTGTTAATATTTATTACAAAGAATATTACAAAAACAACTAGCAATATAATATAGCCAAATAATGAAAAGACTGTCAGATTTTTAGAGACATGATAAAATAAATCGATCAGAAAATTAACCCTAGCAACAAAACGTGTCTATATTACGAGTATTATATAACTCTCTAACAGACATTTTAAACATTTTTAAGAAATTTCCGGGGTTTTCAATTAATTATAAAAAAGTTTTCCAAACACCGCACACGAGACCATCTCATAGACATTAATCAAAAAGTTATAGCTGCATCAAAAAATCATTAGTTTAAAAGATATAACACTGGGCATGATCCAATCCTTAATACATACTCGTAAATCAGTTAGTCATTATACGATAGTATCGTATATCTAATGCTTTCATGTGTCACAATAATAGCTTATGATTTCATACAAACAACATTATACTCGTCTTAAAATATAAATGAGCCGAAAGAATTAGTGAGAAATTATTTGTTCATTCATAAACGAATAAATACAAAAATATCGTATATGTATTCAATCATGAGAGAAAACCCGTTAAAATAAATTGACAGCGCGAGAAAAAAAAGTAAACTCATCCATTAAACGTCCACTCAGACGTCATCATACTCATCATAATGTTACATGCCGTTTGTACAAAAGCTCATTAAACTTCATGCTCTTTATAATTGTTTTTGTTAATTCGAGTTCTTGGTTTCTCTTTTCAAAAATGGTTTCTTTATTCCAGACAGGTGATTGTAAAAATGGGTGCTTTTACAGTTCGCCACAAGTTTTTCCTTTTCTTTTTTAAGAACACGGAAAACAGCCCGAAGCAAAGAACAAATCGCAAGCAAATGTCAGACGGACGGAAGCAGAAACTCTAAGGAGCAGAAACTCTAACAAGTGCCAGAGTCAGCTGTTTTATTTTTAGAACGTTTGGGAAACGTGTTAAAACGTGGGAACGTGTGGTGAATAGTAAAGCTAGTACCACAAGACGTTTGGTGCGCCTTATAATCATAAAGCATGCAATTTTTTTTAAAAGCTCTTCATAATAAGATAGATTAACTGACATCCATCAAATACTACACACAACATTTGTTAGAAAGGTTGCAATCTGAACTATACTTTCAGTGATTTTGGTGATATTTTCAAAACTGTTTTGAAGGTTGGTTGGTTGGTTGGTAGGCGTATTGTTTGATTGACGTAAAGTAAGAAATAACAACAATAACAAGGAAGCCCCATCATTAATACTAGCAGAAATCAAACAATACTTTTTTTGTATTTTTTTTTAATTTTTTACATAAATAGTTTTGAGGTGCGTCTAGGTCTAACTATATACAATACATATAATTTTATCGCCCAGAAGAAGCTTGTCAACATTGCACAATAATGGCAACAAAACGATAACAAAACGCCATAAAAAAAAAGTTGGCGATCACTTTTGTTCATTCATTGAACAAAAAGTCTACAGACTTATCGCCAGACAATGGGTACACCTCAATTAAGATGATAAATGTGTAAAACCGAAAGACATCAGCGATCATATTAGAAGAGATATATAGAGGGAGGGAGGGAGACAACGATTTGACAATAACTACAATAACTACAATAACAGAATAATAGAAAAGGCATGGAACTGTCAATCTATGAATGTGTTTCATAGATTTTTCTTCACCATTCAGCCATTAAACCATTTTTAACTGTAGGTCAGTCTTTTCATCTTTCCGCACTCTCTGTAAGATGCTCACAAAATTTTGGCAATTTTTTTTTCAATTGCAAAGTCAAGCAATTTTTGCAGATTTTCCCACGTATTTGCCCACGCCTGTCATCAAGACCTATATACATAATTGATGATTATTCCAAAAACTCTCTTCCTTTGCTCTATCCCCAGTTGCTCTACCAAAAAAAAAAAAAAACACAAACCACAAAACAATTATAATAATGATAATGTCACAACGATATTTATTCATCATTAAATTACTATGATTTTGAGTTATTTTTGAAAGTGAAAGTTAAAAGCTTCATATGATTTTCGCGATTTGTAGTACGATAAATTTATGATAACTATAATTTGTTAATGTCATAGGTCAAGTCATTCATTCTTTTTTATAAATGAGAAGAGACCTTTAAAAACAAAGCCCAAATATTTTCAATACAAATTTCAAAACAATTCTGTATTAGAATTAATTAATTATTAATGTAGAATTAAGTGTAACTATGGATTAAAAGAATAAAGGATGACCGGTCGGTCCTATGAGAACTAAAACTATATGCCTATTGTTATATAGCTTAATTATGTTTCTAATTTGAGTTTTTTAAAATTTTGAGTTTTTAAAAGATGTAGAAATTTGCGAAAATATAGTTCAACTCTCAAACACAAACACAAAATGTGCACAATTTTTCAAGAAATCTTCGAATTTTTGAAGACCATTTAATAAGCAACAAAAGTTTATTTACGCCCCAAAAACCTTAAACGCTTGTCAAAATATTTTTAATATATTTTAACAATTAATCCGTCATAAAACCAGGCCGTTGAAAATGCTACAAGATTCCAAAAAAAAAAACAAACACGTTAACGAATACTAATTTCAAAGTCTCGCTTAAGTTAACATCAAAAAAACGTGTTGTTGTGGTTTTTTCTCTTTTGTTTTAAAAAAAAACACTAAATGTTTTTCTTTTTTTTTTCTTTATGAAATTCCCATAGAAGCTGCTGCTAAACAGAAAATTTATGACAATCAAATTTGTTAAAATGCATACACAACAAGTGAAGACAACTTCAGCAAGCCAAGTTAATAAACTGCTTAGCGCATAAACACGCCAGCAGCACACGAAGGAGAAGAAGCAGAAGATGCGCATGGCGCATTTGAAATCTCACGCTTAAACACTGCCACGACCGGCCAGTCAGTCAGTCCGTCAGTCCGTCTATAAGCGTGTTATGGTCGATGGTCGATGGTCGGCCAGCATTTAAGAACAATTATTATTCGATTTATCATTTTAACGAATGGATGCGTTTAAATTAATTTCTTAAAAAAAATACTCCACACTTCATGACGTAATGATTTTGAGCCAACAGCCCGCAATTCAATTTGGTGTAGTCGGTGGTAGCAAGGTTTCCAAGCTGCTGCTGCATTTGTTAAGTCACGTTAATAAATGCTCGTGAATTAAATAAGTTGAAAGCAATTTTAAAAAGGTCATTTTAGCGGGCTGCTTGTATTGGTTTGAAGGATACTGCAGCAAGCAGAAGGAACAACAGAAGGCCAACAGCTG
Source organism: Conops quadrifasciatus (assembly GCA_949752815.1). Lineage (NCBI taxonomy): Eukaryota > Metazoa > Arthropoda > Insecta > Diptera > Conopidae > Conops > Conops quadrifasciatus. The sequence goes on from OX457079.1 coordinate 20,849,976, forward strand.
CAGCTGCAGCCAAAGTAAGTACGGCAGGATCGAAAAAGTAAGAGCACAAAACTGGCTATTTTTTAGAGGCCTTATGCATTATTTTTTTTACCTAATTCTTGATGTAAAAAACTGCTTTTTGTCCACAACAGCTACTGACTGCATGCTGTCTGCAGTAGTATTAACCGCTTCTTACGCAGTTAAGGCAGTATCGTATTAACTGCGTTTAAAGTTAAAACATGTTTAAAAAATAACCACAACGATAACGACAAAAATAACAACTCGAATCAGTATAGTGAAGGTCAGCTGGTGGAAGATTGCCAGTGTCAGCAAAAAAAAACAACAACAAAACCACACAATTTTTTCTCTACTACTTTGAATTTTTTCACTTTCCCTTCCTTCTCCTCTCATTTAGTGCTTTTCTCTGGTGCTTCTTCTCTGATGATCCCTGCGATGATTATGCGTTACGTTATATTGTATAATACAAGCGCTGTTTGCATTACATAATCGTTTACGCTTAATTAATTGCCAACGATTATGATGATTATCGATATATCGTCGTTGATTTCCGTTCAATTCGCCGCGCTTTGTGAAGAATTAAACTTTCATTTTTTCCATAAAATCGTATTACTTTAATGCTACCAAATCGAGCAAACTAATCAAAAACCTTTAAAAAATCGTTACAAAAATTAGCAAGTTGTTTATTTTTGTTGTTGTTGTTGTTGTTTTGTCGCTCCCTTTATTTTCTTTTAAGCCACCCTAAATTAATGACTTAAACACACCAAAAAAAAACCGTTGTGTTATTTTAAAGCCATTTTGGCAGGAGATTAAATGAACTGCATTTAATTTTTCATGCATAATAAATTTTTTATACGAATAAATGGAATTTTGAATGCAACGTTCGTTGTTGTTGTTATTGTGGTTGTTCTGCTTATTAATAGCCTTCGCAGGTTTTTAAAAAGTCAAAAACTGAATTCATGAGTTCATGAAATTGAACCGCATTAATTTTTGACTTAACTCATCCATTAAAAGGTATGGATGACTGTTGACGTTCATACAGTCAAGGACAGGTACTAAAAAGCACAGCTTAACAGAATTTTACATAAATTAAAAACAAAAACAAATTTTTAAAAATACAATTTAATTGTAATTTAATTTATACAATTTAAATGTAAAAAAGTTCTAAAGAGAGAAATTTAAATACAAATTAAAAAATTTTTTTCCAAAAAATAAAAAAGAAATTACGAGTACATTAAAAATTCTTAAGTTATAATAATTTCAATTTTTAATATCTTGAAAAAAATGAAAAAAAATTAAATTTAACCAGAACACTAAATATTTGTTTGCTGAATTAATAAATAATGATAACAGTGAATGTTTAGAAAAACAAAGCCATAAACCTTAAAATCCGATGACTTTAATGCTGCATACCATTCTGCCCACCTGCTGAAATATTGGCCGAAAAATTGGTATTTATTGTTTGATCGGTCGGTCGGTCGGTCGGTCGGTCTACTTTCAAGTCTGGTGTGTATGTTTTTGTGAAAAATTTCAGAAAAACTCACATCCGTTTCGTCGTAAGTATAAATCTCTTACTTAAACGCATAACGCATAGCTTTAGAAATTTATAATATTCAAATTTTACAATGAAATAAACATAGTTTCGAAATGTAGGTTACGATTTTATTAAGCTCAAATATTTTCGACGAAAGGTAACTTTAAGAAGACAAAAGCGCGACACAGCAAAACAGAGAGGAAAAACTGCTCTAGTAAAATAGACGGTACCATTTCGATCCGTTCGAAAGATACGGTTACGTAAATCTAAATAAAAAATAGTCGAAATAATACTCGTAAAACACTATTACATCAAAAATTAACAAAAAATAATATAAAACAGTAAATTTTCTATTATTAGAAACGGGTAAAGGGTAAAAGCTTTAAGAAAATTGTATTCTTATTTATTAAAAGAAAAGTTTAGTCGTTACTTAGACTTTTTTCGGTAACCTTTTCTCCAAATGTCAGATTTCTATAAAACTACCATGAAACCATGATCCGGCCGACGGCTTCAAATATCTTCAACCAATACGCGACGTTTAACAACAATGTGTTAAGAAAAGTTGGCAAAAAATTCCAGTAGGTCATAAAAATTTTTTATGTTTAAAACAAAAGGCGAAGCGAGCAACAAATGTTTGCTTGTAGCTGCTGCTCTCTTAAATTTTTATACTCAAAAAATTATTTTAAAATGTCAAAAATAAGAAAAGTTCAAACAAAAAACAAAAAAGAAACAACAGAATTAATTAAATCATGAAAGAACCACCAGAATTAAAAAAGAAATCAAGAAGAAAGATATCGTCATAACAAAAAATTTCAAAGGCTTTTAAAATTTCAAAAATCGTGTATTCACGAGAGAGAGGTAGAGAGAGAGAGAGATAGAGAGAGAGAGAGGGAGACAGAGAAAGAAAAAACAATTTGATTAATTTTAAAAATTTACTCTAACCATCAAATATCACACATAATGGATTTTATTCGAAAAAATTCTAATAAAAATTCTAATTTAATGTCTTTACTTAGAAGTCACTGTCCATAAATTTTCAAGTTTTGTCAACAATTTTTTCTATTTTCTAAAAAAAAAAAAATTTTATTGTTTAATACATTATGTTATTATCACTAATAATTTACACAAACATATGACAAACCTGTCATTTCCATTTTTCAACAAAATATTTTGCAAATCTGAGAGTTATTAAAATTGTATTATTTAATGTTTTTGTCTTAATTTTCTTAATTACAAAAGCTGAAAACATTACCAACATTTTAGCAGCGCCTTAACAGTGAAAACTATTAAATAAACAGACAGAAATTAATGGATTTCTGTTAATATCGTGTAAACTTCGCTCTCTGTTATTTAGTTGAAATGTTTCTGTTATTTTGATAACAGAAATTCAACGTTGCTCCTACTTAAAATGCGTAAAAATTCATTCAGAAATAACTTTGCAAATTGCAAATGACATCAGTGTTTATTAAAGGAATAAATAGTCTAGAGCGTAAGCTGCATATATTTAGAAAAAAAATTATTATGAATAAAAACGTTGACAGCATTCTCAACGAAAGTCGGCAAACTTCAGTATGTATGTAAATTAAATTGCAGCAGTTGGTGTAGAATAGTTGGTGACAGTTCTGACAACTGACAACTGACTTGAAGATGATGCAGTTCTGACTTCAGCAATGAAGTAAACCAACACACAGTAAACAGACAGACAAAAGGACAAACAGACAGTTAATATTACTGAGATTTTTAAAATAAACTCAACGGTCTGTGTCTGCAGACTCAAGGCTATAAACTGAAGTGTTCGCATATAATCAGAATGACATGGTTTAAGCGTGTGGAAAAAATCGACTTACGCGCACAACAAATTGCAGAGAAAATTATAAAAAAAAAAAACTTAAAGCAGCTAAAAAACAGGACAGGAAAGGCCAAGTTTGAATTCAGAAAAATAAAAATTCATAACAGCCTAATTCTCGATAAAGCAAAAGAATATTTATTTCACTCTTTTTCCAAATGACATTGACAAATGACGTTGAATGTCATTCTTTAAAATAAGTAAAGTGATATTTCTAGAGCTGATAAAAGAACGCAAAGCTTTTAAAATAACCCTGAAAAATTACAAAAGAACGTTTACTTTTTATCAGCATTTTGACATTAGAAAAACGTCAAAAGAACGTTTACTTTTTATCAGCATTTTGTTATTAGAAATCTTGAAAGTCGTAGATTAATAATAATAGCTGCTTAAGTTTTTAAAATGTTAGTCAAATGCTTTTTAAAGCGCGCTAAAGATAGTAACGATACGATAGGAATATATTTTAAAAGCTTTTTACTGAATTTAAGTAACCTTAAAACCATTACCGCTATAGTAGTTTGTGCAAATTTGCAAATCATGTTAAGAAATATGATATAACTGATGACGTATGATACGTTTGTTGATGATGCTTAGCCGTAGTCGCAACTATTAAAAGGTTTGTATTGAGATTTTTTGATATTTAATTCTTATAATTTTTATAAAATATGCGTGCATTAAGTTTAGCTGTTGCGATTAGTTTTTATGGTAGGTATGTACGATACTATTAAAGAAGATAATCCGTTTCGAATAAAATGTGACACAGACGAGTCGTCTCAGATTAAAGCGCTCTATAGCATTACTTTGCATAAATTAAATTGAGCAAAGTCACTCGAATACGAACGAGTCTTCTGCATTAATCTACGCACGAATTTTAAGCTATTAAATTAAATTACAATCTGCACTTTATTTGTGCAGACAATCTGCCTCTAAATGCAAAAAAATCACCAGTTAAAGGCACCGCTCCGCTTTGTTACCTTTAACATTTTCCTAACTCTGGCAACTCTGTGCTAAAGTGCATACCTCAATTATTTCATTAAAAAAACAATTTTCAGTTGAATAGACAGCGTCTAAGACTTGTTGTTAGTTATTCAGTTTTTGTAACTTTTCAAGAATGATTTTGCATATTAGCTATGAAATTTGGTGCCAGAATTATAATACAAATTTGCATAATAATTTTTTTTTCAAAATCAATGAGACAAAAATGCGTCGAATTATAATATTTTTTTTTTTTAATTTCGGTTAAATAAACCAAGTTTTTTGAAGAAGAGTCTTCAGAAATTTATATCCATATAGTCGCAGAAAAGCAAAAGAATCAAAAAGACTGTAGAAAATGCAGATGATAAATTATAATTATAAATTATAGTCTGCACATAATTATATATGTACGTAGGTTTTGAAAGAAAGAATATATTATTTAACAAATATGTAATAGAATTTAGAGAATGAATTTTCAAAACATTTTGAATGAACTTTACTCTGATTCTCAAAAATTTCAAAACTAACAATTTAGAATAATCTTAAAAAATAAAAATATATGTATATGCGAGTACTTAAATGTAAAAACAAATTTAAAAGTGTTGAAAATAAAAACTGAATTTGTGTATTTGAAAAAAAATTGTGTTTGAATTTGAAAAGCATCTGTTGGTAGCAAAAATATGGTAAACAGGTTCATTATAAATGATTTAATAGGATTGTAAATTTTTGCAAATTTTTTGTTAAAATTTTTGAAGAATAATATTTGTGAAAAATTCCAAATTCCAAACTCGTAAAACTGAATTTATGGATTCACAAAGAATTTATGAATTTTTATTTTGTTTGCTACAAACAAAATAGCAAGCAACGCATATGATTCTTGCATAGACCACTTGCTTAAGAATCCATCGAACCCATCGACTAAGCCCGCACGGCTTATGGCGCATGCCATAAAAAACCTTAGCTCGACATTACAAGTTTGTCAACATATGCCGAATTCTTACAACAACGATTCTTACAACAGTTCGTTCTTAAGGTCATCATGATATTTCAACTGAATGTATGTACGAGTATGTATGTATGTATATAAACGTATGAATATATGTACATACATACTTACATACATATAATACTTTTAATCATCTAAAACATAAATCACATACTAATTCATGGTCAAATTTTTAATAAAAATCAACTATTGCAAACATTGATCAACGACTGCAAAAGAATCGTAAAAATACTTTTTCATATAACATATAAATAAGTTGGTATTTTTTTTCTCGATATCTAATTAATCGATAAGTTGCATAACGTTGGCAAACAAACCCTCACGCTATTCGGAAATATTAAAAGCTACAATGAAAATGCATGCTAACAATGGCAGAAAGTGCTAATTAGTCGGAATGCAATATAACACATTATATTGTATATAAAATGTCAAATATTATAGACGGAACTACAATATTTATTTGCCAATAACCATATCAATATAAAATAACAGATTTTATCTCTAAATTTCATTGATCAATATTTAAATAGTTGACTGTTAAAAATTTGTCATTGTCACTGTCATTCGAGAAAAATACGTTCGCTGAATTTTAATGCAAATTTTTAAAAATGTCGCTTTGCAAATAGACGTCGATAAAGACGTCAAGATGAAAGAAGCCCCCAAAAACATGGTCATTTTTTTCTTAACTAAACGTATTATTCGATTTCTTTCTGACATTCGAAATTAATTTCACACCATTCCAAATTTAAATAAAAACCGAAGTAATTTTGATGACTAAACTTTTATTAGATGGTATAGTATAGTATGGTATGAATTATGTTTAAAATGCAAGGGCCTTAAAGGGCCAATTTCACAATCTCCGGTTAAGTGCTAATCGGGATTTTCAAACAGCAATTTTTAAGAGATTTTGCTAACCGGGAAGTGCTAATCGGGACTTTCAAACATCAAAATCAAAATCTCTTACAAATTGACGTTTGAAAGTCCTGATTAGCTCTTAAGCGGGCCATTGTGAAATCGGCTCTAAATCGACTCTTAAAACAACTCAAAGAAATACAAAGTACACTTGAGTACTTTCAAAATCAAGTCTTCAGCTCATATACTTCGTATTTTAAAAGAAATATTTCGATAATGATATAAAGGAACAGACGAACAAATGCAAGATTGATACGATTAATTGATAGTTAAAGAAAACTTATAGTTTTTTTTCCAAATATTCCTAAATTCGAAGTAAAAAGGTAGAATTATCTGTTATTATTGTTTAACACAGGCATTCCAAGAGTGACTTTTAAGCCGTGATAGTTTAACGATTCACGGTGACTCTCAGAAGGCCTCTGTAAATCGTATCGTTGATTGTATGTAGATCGATGCGTGCCATAATGACTTAAATATTATATATAATTGACAATATAAACAATAATCAATAAATCTGTTAATTTTTAATCAGTATCCTTTTTTAAGATCAGTATCCTAATCTTTGAAATTTTATCCGTTTTTATAGCAACTAATAATAATTTTCATTATAATTATGTACATATAAAAAGTGTAAAACTCACCATGCATAGAGCAGCACGCGCCATTTTTTGCAATAATTAAAATTACTGCAGTATGACACAAAATATCACAGCAGATATTACCAATCAATTTCTTTTCCAAAAGTTCTTCACGATCTCTAAATAATCTTCAAAATTTTAGACAAAATAAAAAGAAGGAAAAATAAAATATAAATACTTTAAATACTGTAGAGAAAAACAAAAGTATATTAGTTGAAAAAAACACTTTCAACTATTATTAGTGTCTTTAAATTTTTTAATTCAAAAAAGTCATTCTAAAGTTCTGAAGTTTTCTTTTTCTTCCTTTTTGTTCCTTTTTTATTTAACACCAGTCACAATTTCTTTAGCGAAAAATTTCCAATTTTAATTTGGATTTTTTCATAGCTTTCTTTTGATTAATCCATGAGTATAATAATTTCTGTGATATAATTCTTTTACAAAAAAACCCTTCATATTTACAGAAACTAAAAGAGCCAGCAAAATTAGGTATGTTTTCAAAAAATGCTTGAGACCGTACCGTCTGGACCGATCTGCGAGAACTGCAGATGAGATGCGTTAAGCTTTGCAATATAAACAGTGACTATGAAATACTAAGCGCGTCTTTTGAATTTGCGTTCAGGTAACGTTAAGCAAAAACAAACGAAAAAACGGTGAAAAACCGGGCTTTAACAAGTAAGAAAAAAGTTTCAAGAGCGCGAGCTCTTCTTCAGTTTAAGCGAGATTTTGCGTCAGCAACAAGCAGAAGAAACAAAAAGTTGCTGGACAGCAAGCAAGCAGCTCACGAGCTACGTAAAAATTTTATGAAACCAACTGAACAACTTCCACAACGTTCGTTCCACGTTATTGTGTTGTTGTTTTTCGCATTTCGCATTTCTCATTTTTTCGCTCTTGTTTGAAGACACTGCCTGCAGAGAGCCATGCCTGAGAAGGCATTGAAATGCCTGAGGGCGTCGGCGACATTACCAAATATCGTCGATATGCTCTCATCAACGAAAGGACGCGCGTATCAGAGAGAGGCAACATTCTGAAGAATGGAAATTTTAAACAATTAAAAAATTCAGGCGGGAGTCTATTGTCATTTCCATCAGAATTCTTTTATAAATTACATTTTTTCTATCTTTTTGGCTCTAGAAGTTAAGTTGACTTCTAAGCGTACGTGACAGTATAGAATGAGAATGAGAATCTCTAAAACGTCATATATCTTGATTCTTGTCACTTTCTTTGAACAGTGGAGTCGCATTATGATTGCAGAGCGTGGTTCCAATTTATTTTGAAAATCAATGCTCAATAAAAAATAGCCATCGTAATTTACGTGATTTTTTTGGCTCCATCGGAGCAAACAATTCGAAATATTGTTAAAATATTTGCTAAAACTGACTATTTTTGTGATAAACCAAAGTCTGTCAGCTCGTGCGAATGAAAACACATTGCTGCTGTTCGTGAAAGTGTTGCTAATGGCCCATCTCAACTTCAATTCCAAGGTCGTTCACAAGAATTGAAGAATTGAAAATTTTTTTTTTCTCTCCTTTGATTGATGTCTGTCAACGTGGTCGTGTGATGGTTGGATTTGTTGCCCATAATTGTCATAAATATTACCTGATAATTACATCAAAACAACAATAAACATTTAAATAATATGTTTTTGTTTAAGAAAAAAACTTCCTATAGTCTATTTTGAATAAACCTTTATTTCTTACTTTACGCTAGTCCGGTATTTAATAAAAAACTTGTGTGTAAAATATTAATCATGACTAGAATACTAATTAAAATCACTAAAATACTAATTAATATTGTTAAAAATAGTTTTTAAAATCTAGCACATTTGCTTCAAGTTTTAGTTTTAATTCTTATTCATTTATACTAAAATTTTTGTGTCATTGCTTGACTTATTTATGCAATTTATATCGTACCATTAGTTACCATCAAGCAATCAAAACTTAAGTGTCTGATAATGGTTCAATCTTAAAAAACTAACCATACAACTTTGACTTTGTCACTTGTAGTGAGTGTCAAAAAACCTTGAAAAACTTTATGTGCTTAAGAAAAAAAAATATTGTATATTAAAAGCATTGACGTAAGTGTTTTAAATTGTTTTTATGCAGGTAAAAAATAAAACCTTTTTCTTTTTTGTCTAAAAGAAGAATCGAAAGCATAAATCGTTAAACCTTAAATCTTTTAACAATTGCAAATGTGAGGCCAACAGTAGTCATCATGGAAGATATGTAAAAACTCGTGCTCAAGAAGAAGACGCAGCATTAATAAGAAGCCAATTAATTCAAACGATCGATCGAGAAAGAATAACTTAGCTCTGCACGGAATGATATAAAAATGCAAATTCTTTTAAAATTACGAGTATAAGCTCTTTTGGAATGATATCCTCTGGCGACGACTTCGCATTGGAACCATTGCTTCTTTCGCTTAGAGTAAACCAAGTAGAACCATTAGAATTTTAAATAAATACAGTTGCCATAGACTCGATTTGGAATAAAGAACTATTTTAGCAAATATTAGCTTTTGAGTTAGTCTGGTCTGGTGCTGTAGACTAGGCAGCATCACCGGTATTACTTTCGACATTTTTTTATTAGAAACACTTCACTAGCGATGATCTTTAACCACAATCGGAGTTGTTGAGTCCGCTTCAAACTGCTTTTAATTTATTTATTGCGAAACTATTTTATTAAGTTTCAAATTCGACCAATTCGTCGTATTTCATAACGCATACGAGCGCCACCCGGGTTTTATTATTCAGTATTTATTCAGTTTTTGTCCATCCAGTGTTGGCCGACGAGTTTTATTCTTGTTAAATAGTTATTAAATAGTTATTAAATCTTGGTTTATTGCTCTCGAGCTTCCATATAGTCCCTTTTAATCGATTTATATTATGATGTTTTCCGATAGTTTCTTATAATTTCGATTACGTAATCATAAAATATAATTCAAACTAACAAAATTAAGTCAAAATCATATAATAAATTTACGATTAATAAAATTCATTGATGGACTAAAAATTCTTTAGAAAAAAAAATGCATAAATATTTCGGTTATACACACAAATTTTTTATTTTAAAATATTTGTAATCTAAAATCAAAAGCTAAAGAAAATTATTCATTATGTTGTCTTTGTTCTATGAAAAATACGAGTATAAAAGTTTACATTTATTTTGGTATGACTTTATAAAAACGCCATCTTAGCCACATTCTCAAATTGCCTGGTAATCATAATGTTTATAATCTTTTATATTCTTGAATAATATTTAAATCTTTCAGAAGCAGGAGAGGAATATTTTAAATATATTTTATTTTTTTACCAAAATTTTTATTGTCTTATTTTTTTATAGCTTATATCATAATTGCATAATTATTTTTAAGAAGGTAATTAATATTTATATATTATAAAAATGTAATAAATTTTATTAAAGTAAACAAGAAAAAATGTACAAAGTCTTGAAATCAAAAAAAAGTTAACTTCATAAAACCGACCAATAAATCGATCCGTTCAACCTTGAGCAATAAATTTAAATGCTTTTGTTTTTAAAAGAATACTTTAAATTGAATAGACTAAAATTGAAAAAAAAAAAACAAAAACCGTCATAAAATATAAAACCTGCTATCTTTCGCTCTGCTGACGCACATAAGCTCTATCCTACCAACGTTTCTCAAACTCCAAAGCGTCATGTAAATTATGCATGTAAATGTAACATTATGTAACTTTAACATTATATAAACTTAACATTATGTAAATGTAACAAATACTTTTTTTTTATTACCCGGAATTTCCGAAACAGGAAAATACTTAAAATATTTATAATATTTTGCATAAATTACAAAAAAATTGTATAATTTATATAAACGCCAGAAAAATAATTTATATGTTTTGAGAAATTCTTCTTCTTCTTCTTCTTCTTTTCCATTCCATTTCTTTTCATTTCCATTTCTTTCCATTTCCATTCCATTTTCCATCCATTACACTTATATTATTATATTAAGCTAAAAATATATAAAAAATTTTAATTTTGTGCGTCATTTTTCTGCGTTGGCGTTGGCGTTAGTGATTTCATCTCTCGTGATCGAATTCAATTTTATTTACGATAATTTAAATATATTTTTTTATAATTCAAGTTTTTTTTCAAATATAGGTACTTGTTAAGCGCTTGTCCTTGAACCGAAAGCTGTACAAAATTGCATTTTAAAAAATTATATACACTTAATGAAATAATGATCGAATATAAAAATGTCACTTGTCTTTTATGATCTTATTTATTTTATAAATTAGAAATTATAAAGAAAGCAACCCACTCGAAAATACTTTGAATCGCAGTCATCAAATTCATCGAAATCGATGAAAAACCAACAATCAATACTTTCCAGACATTTAACGCCATACAAAACAAGACTACTTTTTCAATATAATTTCAAGTTTCGGTTTTGATTTTATTAACACAATTACCGTATTTCGTATGGCTTATTATTTACCTTAAAAGTAGGTACTAAAATACTTTGTTGGGGACAAAGAATCAAATTGTCCATGATGATAACATGATGGACATGATGATATGATGGCTAATATAATACGAACGATTCGCGCCTCGCGCCGACATTCATTTTAAACGCGTAACGTATAGGAAGACTTGCATGAAGAATCGTCTTATTTACAATTAAAGTTGTAAGGCCAAAGTCCACACCGCGTTTCCGTTTATATCGTACATGATCATGATTATGTTTTTATTGAAGATGCCGCTAAAAAACGAACGAACGAAGTGAGAAATGAAAGATTGGCAACGTCAGTTGATTGAAAATCATCTCTGGAAACCCATCGCTAGGCGTCCGGCGAAAGGTCATTGCAGTTTATGAATAAGAAAGGAGAAGGAAAAAGAAAAAAGCTCTACAAAAGAAGGGCGTGAATCATTAAAGTCTGCAAATGATAATTTATTTTTGAATTTTTTTAAGTTTGTGACAATTCATTAATAACACGTAGAGCATAACACGCGTACCTCACCGGACAATAAATATACATGTCAGACGAATGTCGAATTCCATTTTTATTGTCATCGAAATATGTAATCTTTTATATTAATCATTCAGTTTTTTTTTTCTATAATATTGCTTTATCTTGTCGTGATCATGCTCGACAATGATTTATCATTAATTATTGTTTATCATGCCGCTAAGCGATCCTGTAGAACTAGATCAATTAAGTTTCGGTTGACTTAAAATATAATTGCCTACGCTTTTTTTGGTTTTTTTTTTTGGATGTTGTTGTATTTGTTGCACTTGGCAACAATTTCATTTTCGATTGCGTCATTCCTTGTAGCATAAATTCGCAAGAAAAGGTCTCTGCAACACGTACGCACTGATTGTTGCTTTTCTCAGAAAGAGCAGATACCTTGAACATCCTGAATTTTTTTTTTTCTTAAAATGCATACAGCTATAAAGGCAGAGATATATATCTTTCTATGTGTTGTATATATAGGTACATATCTGTATAAGAGCAGGTATGTTTTGAAGTGAATAGCTTTTACGACATGCAAAAAAAAAATCCTAAAAGTTGAAAGGTGTAAAAAATTCTTTACACAACAAAATGCGGCGTAATACAAAATTGTACATTTTTAGCTATGATACGGTTCTTTTTAAAATCTATGTATATACTAATTTAAATTATACATAAGTAATGATACATAATGACTATTTATTGCTATGTTTATATGACAGAATGGATAGATTTGCATTAAATTAATTTTATTTATTAAATAATGGCTACACCGATGTTAATTATGTTGACACCATAACTTTAATTTAAATTATAATTTACATTAAATTGTAATAAAATAATTTAATCATAAATAGAATTCGATTATCAACAGGTTTGGCAAACGACAAGAATTTTTTGACCTTGTTTGTAGTCTACGTCGAAAACTGTTGAGTACTTTTCTACATGTCGAAAACCTCAACCTTGTCGAAAACTCTTAAATATTGAAGAACTTAAAGAATGACTCATTCAAATATCGTTTTTTTCCAGTGACGTTTTTTTATAAGTGACGTTCAAGACTCAGCACTTTGAATGAATAAAATTCATTGTCATCCCATAAATGTTCCATTTTTTCACAAAGAAATGACTGCACTCAAAAATAAAATTGAAATTCATGTATTTTTCAATGAAAAATCTTTGTAGCGTTCGTTTGTTCTTATTGTAACTGATGAAGGTACATTTTTCACAGTTTTCGACTTTCGATTTTGTGTAATCTACTCCAATTTGGCTTTGTAGTTTACCACCGCAGGTATTCGACATGTCGAAAATGTCGAAAACTCGACAAAGTATTCGACATGACAACCCAGGTTATCAATCAACAGTACTGTTACTCAGTACTTTCATGGCGCCGATGAAAATGCCAAATTTATCGGAATATAATTTTTGTAATGAATGATACGTATAAGAAGGTTATTTTAGAGGCCATCTCATCTCTTTGGAACGCTTCGTTCGTTCGTGATTTCTTGCGTAAATTCCATTCAGGACAAACTTTCTTTCTTGATCTTGTTGTTAATTAGTCAGTGCTTTGGTATGTACTATATGTATAGCAGCAAACTTTAATTTAATTAATTATTCTCACCTTCATTTTGAACCTTCCGGATAATATTATCTGACCCGACGAATGAATACTATATTGTATATTGTATTAAGGAATGGTTAACCATTCACTTAAACTTATATAAATATCTTATAATGTCGTAGCAATTTGTGGATGTCTGTGTTTGTGTGTGTATATATGTATATATTGTATATTAATCAAAGTAATGCAGTGACCACATAAAATGTCACTTCTTATGACTTGCCAATGGCTTGAGTCATACGCCGCAACGAACGTTGCAAAAATTAAAAAAATATATTGGCGTTTCAGTGCTACGCATATAAACAACAACGATTATAATCAAAACGAGTTTTCCTTTTCGAAAATTATTTTTTTTCTGTTTTTATGAATGAGGTTTTTGTCCTGCTTTATTTACTTTATTTTTATGTATGTAGATTTCTGGAACCAACGAAAACAGCAACTACAATGATGGAGATTAAATAGTCGTTTATTGATTTTTTTTCGAAAATTTCTTTAATATCTACAACAATGTTTTCTTCTTTTTTTTTCCTTTTTTTAAGTTTTGTAAATTTTTGTTTTGCCCTTCAAGGACAAACAACAAAAAAAAATATCACGACTATTATCATAAACTTCATTTTTCATAATTATTTACAAATTTTTGAACTGAAACGTAAATCCGTGTGTGTAAAAAAAAACTTAATCAGAAACATAAAAAGAGTATTAAAAAAATCATAACATTTATTTTTTATTTAAATTCATTAATAAAACGGCAAATTGTTTATTATACGATATATTATTTAAACGTATTTAATTTCTTCAATATATTGTACAATTAACCGAAAAACACTTTAGTAAGAGAACAATTTTTTCAAACAAATTCAACTGAAATTTTAATACCGGAAATATTCAGTTTTAGTACACCAATTTTTTTTGTATATATAAAAATCTAGGAAAATATCACTTGCTTCTTTTTTGTTTAAACAAGACTCTATATAAAATCTTTTTAATTACTAAAATTTATTTTTTTACTCTATGATAATGGTATAAGTTTTTGAGTAAAAAAACCATCTTTTTTTAATAATATTAATAGATTTAAAAGAATAAATATCCTCTGATTGCTCATCAATCAATAAATTGTTTGCAAATGTGAAGAATTTTGCAACTTTATTAATCTTGATCGCCCAGCAATGGTTTCAGTTTTCGGATTAACCACAAAATGCCAAAGAGTTTGAATGCAAGACGAGTGTAATAATTTTCATAATGAATGAATTCAAGTTATTTTTATTATTATTTATTGCCTCTCTTCCTATTTGTTCGTTATAAATCGTGATCAGGTGATTATTATCAATTTGACAAAGGCTTCAAAGGTACCTATTTTGAAAGCCTCGATTGAGTAAGCTTTAATGGATTGAAGTTTACTGTAGATACTTTTAATATGAAAACTTTTAAATACTAAATACTTTTAAATAACTTTTTAGAATACTTTTAAAATTACAGTAGGCCTAAATCTAACTTAGAAAATTTAGTGTTCTTAACAGAAATGTTTGAAGCTCACTCATACCTCGCTTTACGGCCTAGATACGTTCCGGAAAAGTTGGGGCCATAAAGCGAAAAGCCGTATAACAAATTAATAATTTATAAACAGAAGATCAGTAACAGCACAGCATTTTTTGGCGTATAACAAAGTATCAGGGGCCGTAAATCGAAGAATTGCCATAATTAGAGAAGGCTGTTATTGCAAAATGCCGTATAAAGAGCGGCCGTATAACGAGGTATAAGTATACCCAATAATTGTATAATAACTTACGTCGTATGCTAGTTAAAAAAAACATTTTTACATTATATTATGACGTCTACTACTATTAGTTATACATATAAATTTATATGTATCAAAAATTTAACAAAATACAGTTGAATTAAATTGAAAATTAATTTTCTGTTTTTAAATTAGTGAATATTATTTGTATAATTTTATATCAAAAGTACATATAAACATGAAATGTAAACAGAAAATTGCATAAAGATATTCCAGATTATTCAAGATTATTATCATTTCTAGTTTATGTCTTTACTGAAAGTCTATTTCTTTTTATTCTATATAAGAATAAGAAAGAAATTTAAATAATAAATTAAAAACGCGCCACATTTTCAAGGTTAAGAAATTGACTTGAGCGTTGTTAGGAAAATTAACATTTATTTTCAAAGTTATAAATAAAAAACTAAATTTTATTAACAATTCTTTAATTTTGGAAAAAATACTACATACATGTAATTTTTTCAAAAGCTAACGAAAAACATTTATGTATAAAAAAAATTAAACTGTCTTTTGTTACAATCGTTGCTGCCGTCACAGCTGTTGCTGTCAGAATTATGATATTGTGACAACACCAGTCTCATTAAAGCTTCTGCTTTTCTTTCGTCTTCGTCTTTCGTCTTCTCTTTCCTCTAAAGTTAATATTGTTGATATTGCGACAGCTTATTTCGTTTTTCGTTTCATATAAACTTATTAGCCAATTTTATAACAACGATGGCTTTTTAAAAACTTCAGACTCTCAGTATTTCAAAATTATTTGAAATTAACTAAACGTAATCCCATTGACGTTGAAGTCTAAGAAGATCTTCTTGATCGTTTTATTTAATCGTTTAAATCAAAAAGACGAAAATCACCTTTTTGAAAACCAGTTTTTTCAACTCAAATTACGCTACCATCAAACATTCATTCGTCAATAGATTAGAATGAGTTAAATAAACGTTAAAAAAAGTATTAATTTTTTAATTCTTTCAAAAGTTGATTTTAGTATGGCTTAAAGAGCAAAATTTGTAGACAGACTTATCGAAAATAATCTTTACCCTGCTCGATGTGCATCCATTCTTAACTATAATAAAGTTAAAACTTCCAAGATAAGCTCTTAATAACTCGTTCTTAATCGCCAAGCAAATATTGACTGTTCCAGAGGGGCGTGGAAGGGGCAGAGCGCAGCGCAGAGTAAATGATTTATCATGTATTTCATTCTACAGATAAAGAAAATTAAAGATTAATGCTATTCATCTTTTAGTTAAAAACATTTAATTTCCGCTATTGACATTTTATAATTTAGTACATATTGGCATATTCTGTAAATCTTTTCCAAAGTCCCAATTTGGAACCGATTCACTGAACTTAACTTGAATGTCCCTCATGCCGTAAATGCTAAAAAAAGTTTTGCTTTTTAACAAAAATAACACAAATTTAATATAAATTTATCACATTTAATCTGGGTTTTTTATGCATATGTTTGTTGCTTTAAAGTATTTTCATAAAATCAGTTATAATTTTTTATTTTTTCAGACTTGCCTTTTAGGCATTCACTACAGTGACTACAATTTCTGAAACTTACAGTGCCTCTAAAAATACTGTGTCCAGTGCCTCTGAATGCTGAATTGAATTTTAAACAGTGACTCCCATACTTTTGATTATAACACTGGATAGAAATACTAACGAGTCCGAGTCATATACTCGTTGCTAATAGCTCGTTATCAGAAGCTTCACTCGATTGCAGTACTTTCAAACGTTGGAACAAAACGAACACTGTTTTTAAGGCGTTGTCAATTTGTATAACCAACAATTTATTGCTGATAATTTTCGCAACGCGACAACATTAAACCATTCTCTTTAGAAATTTTATATAATTTTATAGTAGTACTAAGATTAATTCGTATTGATCAATACAGTTGTAACTTTTTTTTTTATTTTTTCATATAAACCAACAGTTTCAGAATCCACAAACTTTACAGCCGTCAATTAATTTTCGGCTCCGCTGTTATATAAAATCCACTGCTTCAACATGACAATTGCACTATTGTGCTCATAGTGTTTTTCCGATCAAGCCAAACAAGACGGGCGAGAGAGACTGTTGAACGAAAGTGAAATTTTTACACAATAAAACTTCTCGATAGAAGGATGCAAAAAGGTTCGTATATCGCACGCGAGGATTCACAGGAGCACCTACCATACAAATCACAAACAATCATGAAAAGACGCACACTTGCAGGTAGCTGTGGCGTTGGCGTGTTTGTGGTCGCGTTCATCGCCATCGCTGTAGCGTTTGCCACACCCAGCTGGCTGGTAAGCGATTATCGTATCACAGGTGCCAAACTGGACCGCCTAGGCTTGTGGGTGCACTGCTTCCGTTCACTGCCCGACGTAAACGACGACAGTCAGAGACGCTTCTTTGTGGGCTGCCGCTGGGTCTATGATCCTTTTACCACTGGTTATAATGAAATACGCGGGTTTCTTCTGCCCGGTTTTATGGTGGCCACGCAGTTCTTTTTCACACTCAGCTTTGTCGAAGCGCTTATCGCAATGATAGGAGTACTGGTGTTCTTTTTGTGCGCGGGGCCAGATCAGAAGCACTTCATTCGTTTGATCAATGTGACGGGGCTCGTGATGCTGGGCACAGGTACTACGGGCTCTATTGCGGTCATTGTGTTCGCTTGTTTTGGAAATCGCGAGGGTTGGATGCCTGAACATGCTAACAATTGGTTCGGCTGGTCGTTTATTTTGGCTTGCATAGGCTCTGTTTTCGCACTGGTTGCAGCGGTGCTCTT
Organism: Conops quadrifasciatus; assembly: GCA_949752815.1. Taxonomy (NCBI): domain Eukaryota; kingdom Metazoa; phylum Arthropoda; class Insecta; order Diptera; family Conopidae; genus Conops; species Conops quadrifasciatus. The sequence continues at coordinate 20,868,052 of OX457079.1, forward strand.
TCTGACCGAAGCCAATGTACAAATCCGCAAGAGAAGACATTTCAAGGAATCACAAGCACGCTTCGAACTGGTGCATGGCGGTGGTGCCTAGTAGGAAATGGAAACAATGCTACTGTTGTAATGCATCATCAGCAAGAAACCGAGGTGACTATGGCGATCAAAACAGAAAAAAATCTAAATTCAAAAAATTAACAGACTGCGGACTGTTTCCGAAACTAATTAAGATCATTATAGAGTCGTTTCGTATTTTTAACAATGGATAACAAGTCAAGTGTGAAACTCATCTCGCAAATATTTTTTTTCTGTGCAAAATTTTAAGTAAAACGAAAAATGTTCATTTTGGAAACAGTCGCTGATCCGTCCAATAGCTAAGTGAGGAAATCATAGTATTAATTATATTCCAAACGGCAAAATTAATTTTCTACAATTTTATATTTACATAGAAGTAAGTTTATGCAATTCGTACGCTCAGCCCACTCTTTTAAACGTGATGAATGAAGAGCATCAGAAATTTGTAAGTTAATGTGCTTAAGTCGCCGAAACTTCCTCCATACAACATTCCATAGACTTTCAGTTGGTACTTAGACATTTTGAATAATATTACTAATACAAAATAATATCGTATATTGAATGTTATTTAAAAGACTGACTGAACATAACTCCTACGTCAAGAGCACCAACAAAGCTACATTTTAGCGAAAGACAAATAAATCACTTTTATTCTGATGATGTTTTTAAACATATACTACATACATACTTTGCGTTTGAAAAGCTGCTACGAATTAGTAATTTTATGTATATGCAAAATTTTCCGCTTCTAAAACGAATGTTGCTCAGATACAATAATAAAGTTTGTTTAATTGGCCGTAATTAAGCGCGAAACATGTATACTTTTTTGTACACATGATCTAATTCCATAACTCAAGCAATGAGAGTGAATCTTGCAGATATATGTACATAGTATATCGGCCATATCATTTGTTTGAATATGCACACATTTATAAGACGTACATCTAACACACATATGTACGTGCGTACATACTACAAATGAAACTGTTGCGTGCAAGATTCTAATAAGCCTTAGTGAAGACTTTGTCTTTGGCTTTGAAAGAAAATTTGCTTGCAAACACATTAACAAAATCAATTGCATAAGCTTTCGAAGCCGTTAACTTTACAATATTAACATACATATAAATTAAATATATGTATAATTATTACCGATACGTCACCAATGTATGTATGCATTTATATTGGTACATATATGCATATTTAGAAGGTGAATGTTAAATTCTAAATTACAATTTTTACTCAACTGTACAAATATAAAAATTTTATACACATCTTTTAATTAAAATAAAAGTATCTACTATAGCACAATAATTTAGCTTATAAATTAGATAAAATTTTAAAAAAATTGTAAGATATAATATCAAGTTTTCGAGAACTCTGTACCGTCCAAAACTTTTTTCACAATTTTTACAGCGCAAATTTTATACACACACACACACACACACGAATCTTTGTCTACATATGTATTTCTTAAGAATTTTACAAATATTTATATTTTTTGAAAAAGTTTTCAATAAAGTAAAATTAATTTCAAATTTGTGATCGTTTCTCGGTCTGAAAGGCTCGTCTTAGCATATTTTGGTCATATAATTTTCATTCCGGAGACGGGCGAGGGCCTACGAAAATTTCTTGCAAATTCTAGAACTTGCAAGAAACCATGTTTATTAACATGGAAGAGTCATAACAGTCAGAAAATGGCTACAAAGCTTAAATACGTCATAGATTAAGTTAAAACAATTACAACCTCGAACTGTAGGAGGAAAGAGGCCGTTTACTTTACAGTTAATTCAATGGTTTCCTTTTGCAGCGAGTATTCGCATGAAAATAATTTCGATTGTTTAATTTTCATCACAATATGAATATTTTTTCACACGTGTGTGAAAATATTTCGGTCTAACCACATGACCTTGTCTTATTTTTTTATATCAGTTGGAATTTATCCTAAGCTAGCGCAATTTAACAAGACTTATAATAAGCACATTGCTTTATAGTTTATCTAAAATAGTGAAAAATTCAAAAAAATAAAAGATACAGAAATTACATATAAAATTTAAAATTTTCCGTTAGCTAATAATAATCGCTGATCTTTAAGCTGCATTCAGACAGAACGCGATTTTCGCTACGCGCTGCGCGGCGTTTTCGTCTTGGTGTTGAGACAGAACGCGAATCGATACGAAAGTAAACAAATATAACTGGGTGTATATCTAGATAGGAAGATGTGCAGAAAATAGAAATTTTTTTTTAAATATTTTCTTTAAACTTTCAACTGTCTAACGATAACTGGTCATCTGAACGCTGGCAACTCCAAAAATTGTAAAACTTGTAAAAAATTGTAAAAATTGTAATTGTAAAAAAAAAAGTAGGACATATTGTAAATTTTCACAACGCACCACGACGCGAAAATCTCTACGCCGCGACGAAGTAAGCAACGCATTTTCTCTGTCTGAACAGCTTATTGAATTTCTTCATAATACAACCGGGCGAAAACATCGCCTCGCAACGCATAGCGGTAAACGCGTTCTGTCTGTATGCAGCTTTAGGAAGAATTTTTCGCGTTTCCAGTTAATCCAACAATAAATTTTTCTAATAAAATTTCTAATAAAATTTTTATTAAAATTTAGTTACACCCTGTGTTAATAGACTCTAATTTTGGTTTGTTTTGTTTTCTCAATTCAATTTGGGACGTGACGGAATAGTGATTTCATCGATTCCTATTGACCATTTGTGCAGTGAAAAGTTAAATAATGGAGTTTCCACCATGTCCTCCAAGTCTTAAGAATATACAACACTTTCTAAAAATCGCTCAGGAGCATGATACGAGAGATATTGTAGTTGCATACTGGTCCCGCCTCTATGCTCTGCAAGTGGGCCTTAAGTTATCCACACATCAGCCAGAAGAAACGCAGCTTCTCTTGGGTAATTAATTAACTGCGCGACTAAAATTTATATAATTTTCAAAAGAATGTAAAACTTCTGCTTCATCCAGCTCTCATGGACTGGCTGGAGACGACCAAGAAGGAAAACGCTGAGAACGAAGCAATCACAAATGAAATAGCTGCTCAAGCTCATCTAGAGAACTACGCTCTAAAACTTTTTCTGTATGCCGACAAGCAAGACAGAGCGGCAAATTTCGGGAAGTGCGTAGATATAAAGATACAATAATATGTTACATTAAAAATCTGTCCTCTAATACTTCTCACAATTTTGTAGAAATGTTGTAAAAGCTTTCTACTCCAGCGGTGTAGTTTATGATGTGTTGCAGACTTTTGGTGAGCTCACAGATGAAGCAATCCATAATCGTAAATATGCCAAGTGGAAGGCGGCTTACATACATAATTGTTTGAAAAATGGTGAAACACCCATCCCTGGGCCCATGCCGGATCAAGAGGACGAAGAAGGTGGTGGTGGTGGTGGTGAAGCAGCCGGGCTGGATGCGGACACACATGTAGAGACTGCACCGCAAGATCCCTCACCCGATGAGAACAGTGATGTCTTAGCTGACAATCAACCAGCACCAGCTTCTATTAATCCATCACCATCAAGTACCACACCTCCCACAGTGGATGAAGTATTAAATAATCCCGAAAAATTACCCAGTCCACCAGTTGAAGAGGAGAAACCAGGAGGCTTCGAGCCTTTTGTTCCTCCTGCACAACCACATCCAGTGTATACACCACCTACACCAGTAGCGAATCTAGAAGTGACACCAGATCAAATGATGAAAGCGCAAAAATATTGCAAGTACGCCGGCAGTGCCTTAAACTATGATGATGTAAAAACTGCGGTGGAAAATTTGCAAAGGGCACTAACAATCTTAACTACTGGGCAAGATGTTTAAAAAGGAATCTAACGCCTCTTTCCATATACACTTATATACAATATGTATAACAATGTATGCTGATTATGTTCCAAACAACTGCTACACTATATGCATAGAAGACGCGCAGATTCAGCCTATATAGCAATGTAGCCCCTTATTGATTTTAAATTAAGAAATGCTTTTTATAAAACAAATGCCGCCGCTTATATTAAATTGAAGCGTAGATGGTTATCTTTTCCGTAGCAAATAAAACTAACAAAAACTATTAGAGTAAATTAAATGTTTTAAATTTTTATTAAATATTTCGTCGTTTTAATTACCAGTTTTTTATAAAAATTTTTAGATAGCGATAATTTGGGCAGTACGTATGTATTTAGTTAAAATATCGTGCCGAAAATTTGATTATATTACTGACATTAGTCAGGTCTTTATCAACTGTCAGGATGGCCGAGCGGTCTAAGGCGCCAGACTCAAGAGCAAATCTTACCCGGTGTCGACACTAGGTTTCTGAGCGTTCTGGTCCTCTCTGAGGGCGTGGGTTCGAATCCCACTTCTGACAAATTTTTTTTTTAACAAAAAAATTCGCAGAGATTTTTTTTTTCGTATTTTCAATTTTTAAATAAATAAAACGAAAGCTTCTCTGAAAAATTATTCTTTTTCGTCCTCTTTTAATTGCATTTTTACTATACATTCATTAATTTTTTTTTCCTTTATTTCTTAACTAAATTTATTACGGATTCTTTTTTCTGCTTAGCCCTCCGCACCCTTTTTTTCGGCTAAAATCAAAAGCCACAAATCTTTCTATAAAATGGTATATGTACTGCTTTAAAATATTCTAAACCAACTGTAAAACAGCTTTAAAAGAGCTTAACCTCTCTCATTACACTATATATGTAGATATATAAATATAACATACTTACTACTGATAATTTTCCAATAATATTATGATAATCCATCACAAAAGCTGTTTTTAATAAAAATTTTTTATAAATTCGTATAATAAACTAACTCAGAAACTAGTTTCTTGATGATTTTTTTTTTTATCAAATTTTTATTAAGTCTTACTTTATTTAATTATGCCGTGTGTTTTATTTATTATTATATTATGATGTAATTAAAATTATGTTGAAATTTCCTGTAATATCATTAATGCAGTAATTTCAATAATTTCTTTTTAATTTCTTCCTGCAATATTCATGTATTTTCTGATGAAATATATTTATTGTATGATGATTATATTACAAATCTTTCTTCCTCTAATTTTCGGCAGATTTTAATATAGAATTCAAATATTTTGATTGCTACAAAAAAAAGGAGATTAAACATGAAAAGCTGTTGTTATATCGATGATTCGTGAAGCTGCTTTAATGTACAGAAAGTCAAATGGTTCTGTTTAAAACAATTATCGATCGATATTGTAGCCTCTTTTCGTAAGAACCAAACAAACTTAATCCTGTTTGATGCCATTGGTTTGCGGTTGAGTAGCAGCGGCTATTTCGGCTTCCTTGCGACTTAACTGCGAATAGAAAATTAAACAAAATTATCATCGTATTATTACTAAAGCCGTTATTATTAAAGCCGTCTCAGTGGTGCGCAACACTAGAGAGCTCACCTGATACCAGACAACAAGACGGCCACCCAGCATAAAAGTGAACACCAACGCCGGTCCGGAACGTTCGAATGGATCGCTTACCATCCAATGTTGATAGACGCCCAGCAGCATCAGTAACAAAAGTGTAACATTGGCAGCATTTTTTACTTTATCTAAATAAAAATAACGTTTCATAATTCCGTTTATAATTTTGCTCACAATGTGATGAATTTGGTGAATGAATTGACAACATTGAAAACTTACGATACGGAATGATCGCCATCGCCAGACCACAAACGATCTCCAGCATGCCGACGCATCGACGGTACCACTTCGATGGTATTTTAATGCCCAGCAATGCAGTCAAGGGGAACACTTTGGCATACTTTACATATTCCGTTCGCTGAAATGTTACAAAAATTAAGTTGATTTATAGGAAAATTTATGAAAACCAATGAATTATGCGCGCATTTGTATAAGTCTAACAGTAAAGCCTGTTTGAACTTATAATGAATTATTGAAAATTTATTAAATCGAATTTACACAACACTCAATACAGATAACACCCAAATAACACGGTAAGTAGTTGTGTATTGTAAAAACGGAATACAAAGAATTTTCTTTAAATAGTTCCCAAAAAAAAAAAAAAAAGAGAGGGAAAAAGGTGAGTTAGACAAGTTTTCTCTACATAATTCGTAAAACCGTATGAAATCGTGTTCTAGCTGTACCTTTTTATACAGGGGTTACCTGTTCATGCTAATAATATATTACGTATATTTCGCAATTTTCAATTTTTTTGAAAGCCATAACACCTCAAATCAATTTATAATTGCCAAACTTATAGTCGTAAAATCGCAAATCTAATCAATTCAATTTTTTTCAACTTTTCTGATTAAATAGTTTATTTTTCAATTTGTATTAAATTAAATTTGGGTTAAAATTTGCTTAAAACTTTTGTACAATATTATCTTTTGAACCATTTTATCGGAAATTCTTGTGTTTGCTATTTTAAAATAACACTTAATTATTTGTTGATGTACTTTTGTCCAATTAATTCTGTCAAACAGTTTTTCATCTTTACCATGCAATTTCAAGTTAAATATTAATTTTCTCAAAAACTATTTTACCCAGCTCATTTGCAACATAAATAAGGTCCGTTTTAAAAAAAACTTAAAACTTTTTTAGATTAAAAATCTAAAATCTAAAGATTTGCAAGTCAAAACAAATAAATTCCATACTATCATATATACTTAAGTGTGCTGAAGATGATTTTTCTACAAGAATTTGATCGATTCAATTAAAATTTCATCATTTTTTAGTAATTAAGCCAAAGAAAACAAACACAGAAAAAAATCTAAGGCGAATCGATCATAATTCCACACGTTTTAATCTCGTTGTTAATGAAGTATACTATGTACATATAATTTATAAAAAAATAACGAATCATTTCAATGAATAGGAATCGGCTATTTTTTCTCTCAAATAAGTCGAATATGGTGTTTACATAAGGCAGATTTAGATAAATCTTGGATTTCTTCCTGTAGTTATTAAATGACAAGAAATCCAAGATTTACCTAAATCCGAAAGTTATCTACGGATTTAATTATTATTAAGTATTTTTGTTGTGCTGTTGAGGAATAACATTTTTGCACAACAGATTTGTTATTGAACTTAAACTTTCGAAAAATTTTTATATTCTCCGAAGCAGTAGACATTTTCGATGTATAAAAAAGGCTAAAAATATACTATATAAAAACAGATATACGAATATGCATATATTGCATGTGTAATACACAAATGCATATGTATGTATGTATAACTTAAATATGTGTACGAAAAATATCAATATTATTAAAATATGTATATTGTCACCAAAGCAAGGTTGTTTTGGCAAATATTTAAATTCTTTTTCCCCCAAAAAAATGAGAAAATATAAACTTGAGTATATTTATGAATGGTGGTCAATGCTTTGAGTCAATGGCACCGTAGGAAAAATTAAGGGAAGGAGGAAGAAGGAAAGAAATAACAGCAAAATTCTAAGACAACTGAAAATTAAATATTAGAGGCTAGAAGAATATTTATTTCTATTTCTCTAATTGATTATAATAATTTATATTTTTCTAATTGTTTTTAATACAAAAATAATACAAATGATTCTCTAATACGAACTCAACATTAATATACAGTACATATTTGGTGAGCTCTCCTCAACTTGAAGGAGGTCAAAGTTTAGTATTATTCGCCGAACTGTACGTATTTTCACAGTGGCACAGTGGTCCTTTGAAAATCGATATTTTCGTAAGTACACAAAGGTATATAAAGTGGAACATCCTACGAATGAAGAATTTTCCAACGCATGCAAAAAATATACAATACACTAAATCTACGATAACTACATAAATAAATATACAGGTATACATAAATTATTATTTTATTGTAGGCAAAATAATGACTTGACCTGTGTAATATATTGTATTTAAAAAACTTACTAAATCTTTATATAAATCCTTGCTTATGTGAGGCGTCAATTTGAGCGTACCGACAAAAACGAAAAACATTCCCAAAAGTATGGATAAACTTTTCAAAACGATTGTATTTGATGTCGGCATTTTGCAAGCGTTTTTTAATGAAAGCTTCTTTACGCAGAGCAAAAGGAGTTAAGTTTCGGGAAAATCCAGGAGAATGAGTTTTCTTAGTTGGCTTGTATTTATTGTATTTTGAGAACGCTCGCGAGCACGTTTGTTTGTTATGTGCTCACTTTTGTCAGAAATTTTATTTATAATTTTAGCAGGTGGTGAAATTTTCTATGTATTTCTGCTTTTGATTTTGTTTAATTTACATTTTTTTTTTCTTCTGTTGATTTTTAGTGTTTGTGTTTTTTTTTTTTTTCTTCAGAAAATATTCTGTATACAATATTTCTATAACACTCTCTACGGAAGGTTTGTGCTAAATATTCTTTTAAATATAATATTGTAATAGCAAAACACAAAAAAAAATATGCCAACCACTTCTATTTTTGTATTACTCTGTCTGTGGACGCTTTGAAATCACTTTCGTTCGATCAGCGGAACTTTTACATTAGATGATGCTGCTGCCTGCACACGTTCAAAGGAGACTGACCAGCAAGTAGATATAAAACTCTTTTCACCCAAAAGTTAGTGTTTCGAAAAGAAAAATCAATGGCTTTCGAATTTGATTTCTCGTCGTCTCATCATGCTTTATGTACATACGTACATACGTATGTGTATACGTTTGTTTCAGATACCTTTGAAATATTCGACACTGCCCTTTTCACCAGCAGAAATCCTTTGATTGTTTATGACGAGCCTATGGTTTCTTTAATTTGGTGAGATTGCGTAGAAAGACACAAACATTCACATGAGACGGATGCTTAGTTATTTGTACAACGTAGAGATAAACGAGTCAAAACCATCCCCATCCCCTCGAACAGTAAATATGTATATATGTATGTACATACATCTGAAATATAAAAGAATTAACTGTTTCAACAATTCAGAGCAATTTTTAATCCTTAAATAATAGGATTTCGAAGGTTTCTAGTCAAAACTAAAGTTATAAACAAATATGATAAATAAAATATAAAACATATATAATATAGTATGTATATACATATGTATATATTAATTTAATTATAATTATTATAATACTATACTCCTTTTTGTAAATGTGAGGAAAGGGAAACTGATTTTATTTTTATTGTATTCCATTGTATTGACGTCGTATCTAACGATATCTAATAAGATTATTTCTGATTAGTCCCAGAACTTAGTTTAGTTTAACAGCCGTAGTTAGAGTTTAACAGCCTAATTTCATAAACTCACTCTCACCCATCGCGACGTCGCTGTCGCCTTCGTCAAATGCAATAGATTTACAACTGTTTCTCATTGTTTCTCTATCAAAAGGTATTGACGAAACAACGAAAAACAGTTTTAAATCTATTGCATTGGACAAAGACGACAAGAAAGAGTGAGCTTGTGAATTACGGTGTAAGTGTTAAGCCCATCATTTATGCTCTAATTAAAAGGTTTTCTCCATGCAAAATGACCTATTATTTACACAGACTTTTATTCAGGTTTTTGGGGAAATTAATGTAATTTGCACAATTTGGCAGGAGCGAGCATTTAACATCATCTGCCAAACTTGTTTTTGCTTTATACGTAAAGCATAAATAATGCCTTCAACAGTCCCAACAACTTTTTGCTATGAAGAAACAACAAATGTTAGATGTTCATTTTTTATACTAAAATTTTCTCTGCTGTTTTTTAGTACACTTTCATTAAAAAACCACGGTTTTTATACATTTGGTAGCCAAAACAGGGGTATTTTGCAGACGATGTACTCGTTGCTCATATAAACTACTCGTTATTTACAGCTGTTAATTATTGACATTTCATATGGTCTAAAAAGCAAAGCAAAAAATTTTCAAGGATTCTTTGTAAACAAGTTTTTTAATTGAAATTTTCAATTTTCAAAGCTTCAAAATAATCAAAATTAGAGTTTACTAAAAAGTTTTCTTCGAAATAATATGTCTCTGGTAGCATACGATGAGAGCAGTGATGAAGATTCCAGCTTCGATGAAGAGAAAAAGGAAGAACGTAATTCCACTAATCCTGTGTTAATTACAACGCAATCTCAGGAAAGAATTAGCCCTTCAAAAACACCATGCTTAATAAGTGCACCTAATGGTCATATCAGTGACGAAGATGAAGACTTAAACTCTGCTAAAATTAATCCGCAATGTTCAAATAAAAAACCAGCTCTGTCGCTTCCTCCACCAAAAACAACGACCAATTTTAAATCTTTAACGGAGGAGTTGGTGGAGAACGTTACACCTACTTTTGCGAAATTGCCTATCCCAAAATTATGTCCTAGCGGAAAATTGCGAGAAATCGAGGAAGAAGATGATGAATTTCTGCATAAAAAGGCCTTACCTCTAAATAACGAAGAATTCGAGAAGCCGCCTCCTCCAAAAACCGCCGCGTTATCAAAAGCTCGTGTAAAAATAACAATACCTTCACTAAACGAATTTGCTGATGTAGATAAGGATTTAGCAGACCGAACTAAAATAAAGAACGAATCCTTCAATGCTCCCAAAGGATCGAGCCTTCTTAGCATGCTACCAAAAGCAAAGTCGGAGCAAGATTTTAGCAAATCGACTAATATACCTAGATCTAATACTAGCCAAGCTAGAACTACACGGACAACCGTTTTTATTCCGGACTCGGTTAAAAATCAACGACCCGCAAAAAACACAGAAAATGTTGATGGAATACAGACTAAGGAGAAAAAACCGCCAATAAAACCAGAGAAGCCAAAATTGTCGCTAGTCGATTGCAGTGACAGTGAGAGTGATAACGAAATTGACTCTAGCAAAGACTTCTTCTCCTTAAACGCTGCTGAGGAATTACCGGAAGTAAGTAGCAACGAAATAAAGTTAATGGTCGAGAAACGTGCTGCTGAAATGGCGGAAGCAACAAGCAAATACTTGAATAGCGCTACGACCGAGGAGAACGAAGAAATGGATAAAAATGGAAATGACATTGTGTTGGAATCGGCGAAACGCCCTAACAGTCACCAAAATCTCGATACTGAAGCAATGCATGCATTAATTGGAGAAGGCAATGCAAAACGTCGTCGAGGGCAGCACGGAGATATCCAAATTATGGACATATCAGGTGAAGAAGTGCTGCCCAATCGAGAAGACTGGCTGAGAACGACATTAGCTTCATCAACCGCTTATCAGCCGACAGGTGTTATAGTCGATGAAGAGCCCGCTTCCGGCACACGGCGGAAACATCAAATCACCTACCTGGCCCACAAAGCCAAAGCAAATGAGGCTGAGCTACAGGCAATGTGGGCTGCCAACCGACACACGCGCCGTGTCACTCAGAGCAAATATGGATTCTAAAATTACTTTTCTTGTGTGACTTGATTTTTGATATGTACGATTTCGTAAAATAAAGTGTTTTGTATTTCTTATTTTAAGGTAATATCTTATTTTCCAATTTTAGTCAACTTAATAAAAACATAAACAATCATGGAAGAGAGCAGCAACCAAATGGGAATCATGGTGACGAAAATCGATATTTCAAGTTGCGGATACTCGAGCTTAAGACAAATCATCACTTGTGAGGCAATTTTTAGTAAAACGCCGCCAATGTACCACTGATAGGACACCAATAACTCCTTGAGGCGTTTCAAATTTCTCCATTTCCTTATGATTTTAATAATCACATAAATTATAAGTATTCCATCGAATATCCATAGTGGTGTGAAGGTGACGAACCAGTTCCAATGTGTTCGTGGATCCAAGCGTAGGCAAAGTAAAATCAAGAAAACCAGCACGATGAACCAAGTAAAAAGAGCCCGGTGGGCCAACGTCATAATTTGTTATTTCTATTTTTTGTTTTTTTTTAATAAAAACTATCCTTTGACCGGAGAGAGAGAGAAAACATTTGGCCGAACACTAGAAATTATATGGCCACACTTGTATATTATTATTCCTATTTTAACATGAAAATATGTGTGGGACTATTTGCGGAATGAATGTCTGAGCTGCCAACTTTTCTTTTAGTTTTAGTAATTTTAATGACAACTTCAACACAATTGTGACTAAATTAGGATTGTTCAGAAAAATTTAAGTAATACTTTTTTTTTGGTTCAGCTTATGCAAAACATAATTAAGAAGACAAACATGAAAATTCTGAACGTTAAAATAAAATCATCGATTAGCTAGATTCACAAAATTTAAATTATTTAAAAATTGGCAGCACTATACCTGATGGAAGTATATTCCATTGACGTGTCACTCACTGAACGAAAGAGGACAGAGAATATTTTCTAATAAAAAGTAATCTTTTTACTTTTAACAAAACCACAGCTAAAGAAAAGTTAAAGTGAATAAAACTTGCGACTTCTTGACGAAATAGTAAAATAATGTTGACCAACTTTGAATCAAAGTCAGCGCGTGTGAAAGGTCTTTCCTTCCACGCAAAACGTCCATGGATCCTTGTAAGCTTACATAGTGGCGTTATCCAACTTTGGGATTACCGCATGCATACGCTGCTGGAGAAGTTCGATGAACATGACGGCCCTGTCCGCAGTGTGGCCTTCCACAATCAGATGCCGTTGTTTGTGTCCGGCGGTGATGACTACAAAATCAAGGTGTGGAATTATAAACAGAGACGTTGCATCTTTACATTACTGGCCCATTTGGACTACGTGCGTACAGTATCCTTTCATCATGAATACCCGTGGATTTTGAGTGCCTCCGACGATCAGACCATACGCATCTGGAATTGGCAGTCTCGCAACTGTATCTGTGTCCTGACAGGCCACAATCATTACGTGATGTGCGCCCAATTTCACCCAACTGAAGATCAAATAGTTTCGGCATCCTTAGATCAGACAGTGCGTGTTTGGGACATTTCGGGATTACGTAAAAAAAATGTTTCCCCAGGTCCGGGAGGCTTAGACGAGCATTTGAAAGGACATCCTGGGGCTACGGATCTTTTCGGTCAGGCTGATGCTGTAGTGAAACATGTTTTGGAAGGTCACGACAGGGGTGTAAACTGGGCAAGTTTTCATCCGACTTTGCCGCTTATCGTTTCTGGTGCCGATGACCGTTTGGTTAAATTGTGGCGAATGAACGAATACAAAGCCTGGGAAGTGGATACTTGTCGCGGCCATTATAACAATGTGTCTTGCGTACTCTTCCATCCCAGACAAGACTTGATCATTTCTAACGGCGAAGATCGCAGCATTCGAGTTTGGGATATGACAAAGCGTCAGTGCTTATACACCTTCCGTCGCGATGGTGAACGTTTCTGGATCTTGACGGCTCATCCCACTCTAAACTTATTTGCCGCCGGACATGATGGAGGTAATTAATAGCAGAGCGGTTCGTTTCTATACTTCCTATTTAAATATTTTTTTAAACCGTAGGCATGGTTGTCTTTAAATTGGAGCGCGAACGCCCGGCTTATGCTGTGCATGGAAACATGCTGTATTATGTGAAAGAGCGGTTTCTGCGTAAACTGGATTTCACAACCACAAAAGATACTGTCGTCATGCAATTGCGGGGTGGCGGTAAATCACCGGTACACAGTATGTCTTACAATCCAGCACTGAATGCCGTGCTCATTTGTATACGCACTAATAATCTTGAAAACAGTACTTACGACCTTTGCCAAATACCTAAAGACTCTGAGACCCAAAATGAGTCCGACAGCAAGCGCTCTTCTGGAATCACAGCAATATGGGTGGCTCGCAACCGCTTCGCCGTACTTGATCGCAATCAACAACTTGTTATTAAGAATTTCAAGAACGAAGTCACCAAGAAAATACCCACTTTTTGTGAGGAAATCTTCTACGCCGGCACTGGTATGTTGCTGATACGCGACCCAGAGTATGTGACACTTTACGAAGTCCAGCGCCTGGTGTCGGTTGGTTGTATCAAGCTGGCCAAATGCCGGTACGTCGTGTGGTCAGCAGATATGTCGCTCGTGGCCTTGTTATGCAAACATTCAGTCACAATCTGTGATCGACGCCTTCAATATCTTTGCACCATTCAAGAGAATTGCCGCGTGAAGTCCGGTTCGTGGGATGATTCGGGCGTGTTTATATACACCACCAGCAATCATATAAAATATGCCATTACCAATGGAGACCATGGCATTATACGCACCTTAGATCTGCCTATTTACCTGACACGTGTCAAGGGCAACCAGGTGTTCTGCTTGGATCGCGAATGTCGTACACGTGTGCTCCACATCGACTCCACTGAGTATAAATTTAAGTTGGCTTTAATTAATAGAAAGTATGATGAAGTGCTTCATATGGTGCGCAATGCCCGTTTGGTGGGGCAAAGTATTATTGCTTACTTGCAGCAAAAGGGTTACCCAGAGGTAGCGCTCCATTTTGTTAAAGACGAAAAGACTCGCTTCGGTCTAGCCTTAGAATGCGGCAACATCGAGATCGCCCTCGACGCTGCCAAGGCCTTAGACGATAAGGATTGTTGGGATCGCTTGGGGCAATCGGCACTTATGCAGGGCAATCATCAAGTAGTTGAAATGTGTTATCAGCGCACGAAAAATTTCGATAAGCTCAGCTTTCTTTATCTTATTACCGGAAATTTGGAAAAACTAAAGAAAATGAACAAAATAGCTGAGATTCGAAAGGACATTTCCGCTCAGTATCAGGGCGCTTTATTGTTGGGCGATGTAAAGGAACGTGTTAACATCCTGAAAAACTGCGGCCAGTTGTCATTGGCATACTTAACAGCCACCACACACGGATTGCAAGAGCAAGCAGATGCCCTTAGTAAAACGATTACAGAAGAAGGCAATGCATTGCCCGAGGTGAATGAGGCTGCAGTTCTGCTGAAACCACCTGTCCCCATCCAGCAGGTGGAGTCCAACTGGCCCTTATTAACTGTTTCGAAGGGCTTCTTCGAGGGAGCTATGATTACTCGATCAGGCGCCTGCGCCAGGCAGGCTTTAAATATAAATGCGGATGCTGCAGTGGTGGAAGAGGTCGGAGCCGGCGACGGTTGGGGTGCAGATGCCGACCTGGGACTTGGCGAGGATGAGGACGAAATGCACGATGCCTTAGATACCGAGTCGGGCGTGGAAGGCGCAGGAGAAGAAGGTGCTGGCTGGGATGTGGGCGACGATGATCTAGTGGTACCCGAAGAATTGGCATCAAAGATTAAGACTTCCGCTTTGGATAATAGCTACTATGCTGCTCCCAATAAAGGCTTGTCCGCACCACAGCAATGGGCAAATCACTCCCCGCTGCTTTTGGACCACATTAAGGCAGGTTCATTCGAAACTGCTTTCCGTTTGCTTAACGACCAACTGGGCGTGATCAACTTCAAACCATTTAAAGCGCTCTTTCTGCAAAACTTCCTGTGTTCCAAAACTAGCTTTACAGCAATGCCCAATCTGAAGTCGCTAAGTGCCTATCCATTGCGAAATTTTTCAGAGAACAGTCCTAAGAATCAACGCCCTGCTTTAGGCATCAAACTAAATGATTTAGTACAACGCCTCCAGGCGGGTTATCAGTTAACGACGGCCGGAAAGTTCACCGAAGCCATTGAAAAGTTCCACTCCATACTTATAAGTATTCCCATGTTAGTGGTCGAGACGAAACAAGACATAGCCGAAGCTCAACAACTGCTGAAAATATGCTCGGAATACATATTGGGTTTGAAAATGGAGACTGACCGCAAGGGTATGCCTAAGTCTACGCTGGAAGAACAGAAGCGCCTTTGTGAACTGGCAGCGTATTTCACACACTGCAAGTTGCAACCTGTGCACCAGATCCTCACTCTTCGCACCGCATTGAATATGTTCTTTAAGCTAAAGAATTACAAAACAGCCGCCTCATTTGCCAGACGCTTGCTCGAACTGGGACCGCGACCTGAGGTTGCTCAGCAAGTGCGTAAAATTTTACAGGCCTGCGAAGTTAATCCGGTAGACGAACATCAGCTACAGTATGAAGAATTCAATCCCTTCAACATTTGTGGCATTAGCCATAAACCACTGTATCGGGGAAAACCAGAAATAACGTGTCCTTTCTGTGGCGCCGCATACGACCCGCAATACAAGGACAATTTGTGCAGGATATGCGAAGTCAGTCAAATTGGTAAAGACTGCATCGGGCTACGCATATCAATTTTACAATTCCGTTAGAATATGGATATATAATAATCGTTTCGTTGTCATAACTTGTTTATAATTAGAGTATACATATATTACATTACATTTCATAATAAATATGATACTATATTATAATGTGTGTATCAGTATTAACTAAAATATAAATTTATATTCGCATTCATTTATTAAAAGCATAAAAATTTGAAAAGAGAGCGTGTAATTCTCAGGTTCTAATAACACTACCTAGCTCTTTATTTGTTAGATTATTTTCAAAGTTGTAAAGTGTAGATTTCTGAAAGACCTCCAAAAAAGGTCATCCCATAAAGTAGCATTAATTAATTCTTAATCCTTTTTGTTATGTTTGAAAAAATCATCATACAAGAAACGGTTTTAGGAACGTGTGAGTAGTTCTTTTTAATAATCTCTGCTTTATATCTCGTATCTTGAAATAGTTCTTGCAATAAGATTTTGTAATGGTGACCTTATTTTGTAGACTGTTGTTGGCTGTTGAATTTTCAATTTGGGCTGGTGGTCAGGTATTTTTTGTAATATACAAAAGTGTGGCGGTTTTTTCTAACGTTTCGTAAGCGGTGGCTCAAACCTTCAGGGGTTTTTTTTTATTTTTACACTAGAATGATCAATGTACAGAACATTGATTTTTGTTTTTATTTACTGAAATGTTAGTAATATTTAATATACTATTTATTTTCGTTAATTTTGTTTTCATTAGCCGATACTACTTGTGTTTGTCTGTTGTAGTTTTACAAACAGATTTGAAAAAAAGTGTTCTTGCAATCTTTAAACAACACTCAAAATTGTTCTATACATTTTAATAAATCCGAAGACATTTTATTAAATCAGTCAGAAGAGATCCCATTTCTAAAATCATTGCATAAAACTGCTATTATATAAAAGATGAGGAAGAAATTTAAAAAATTATTTGCCTTAGTTATTAAAAAATGTAATTAATACTTTATGTTCGAGTATTTAGCATAAGATTATGAATACATTGTGCTAATCGAAATGTACATGATTGAATATTATGAATTAGGAGTATGTATTGATTATGAAAATAAACAATCTTTAGTAGGCTTTTATCCCATGCCGAGTATTCTTTTGCAAAAACTTATTAAATCTTTTGAGCTATTTAGCGTCGCCACATTGCTGCTCCCACTCCAATTCCACCCGATGCAACCCCACGGCGTACTGCCTCCATTTCGTCGGGACGATTATCGCGATATGCACGCTTCGAATCTTCAAACTCTCGCAGCCTCTGATTGTAACGATCGATTTGTTCTCGTAGTATAGCGTCTTCGTGTATAGCTCGCCGTTCATCATATTCCAGGCATCCGACACCATCCAAACGTTCCAGGTCTAACCAACCTCGAAAACGTACACATACACCGTTCATAATGAAATACGACTTTACATGGACCTTTCCATGTTCCTTGTCAAAGTCACATTCCTTGTCCTGGATGTAAGGGTTTTGATTCGCATTAAAAACCAACTGCAGATTAGTGCCCGAGGCAACGAAAGAGATCTCTGTATGCCCCTCGCGACAGCCATTTTGGAAACGTATTTGCCGTTCTTCCAACGCCCGTTCTCTATAGCCAGTGTAACGTATTTCGCTTTCCCGACTTAGACGACGAAAGAGCTCATCGCTTTCGAATTTTGACTTCTGGTCGGGAACAACTCGAGGCATTTTGAAAATAAATCTGGGCTTTGGCTGCTCATACAGGCCGATAGTATCGTATGGAATCATTCCTGCGAGCGCTGCTGCCTCATTCATTTTCGACAAATTCTTGCGGTTTTGTTTACGTTGCGGTTTCTCTCAGTATATTTTTAATAACTTTACCGAATAATTTTTCTATTTTCTGTACACTGAAATGCAAATCAACAAACTTCGATGCAAATGATTATTTTTTGGCAAGCAATATGTAAAAGATTTGGATTAACCACCACGGTTGTATGACGTATATATTCACATATGTTTGTAAACATCTGATTTTATTACAATTTTAAGGGTAACCCATGCAAGTTACTTAAGTTAAAATTGGAATGTACAATTTTTTATGGAAAATAATTTAGACATACGATTAATCTAGCATATTGGATTAAAATTCAACAGTGAAGAAGGGATTAAATAACCTTTTTATTGTTTGCCAGCAAGAACAAAAAAATAAATATGCGATTAAAAACGCATTTGGCCGCTGTTGTGCATCCTTGCACTAAAGCGTTTAAATAAAACGGTGTTTACACGTGCGACGGATGACACTTTCATTTGAAAAGAAAACAATATTTCACCACAGTAGGAAAGAAATGGGTAAGAGCTCCAAATTCTTAATTTCAAATTATAAAATTGTGCGATGAGTAGCACATATTAGAACAAAATGGCGAACTGGACAAGGAAATGTCAAAAACTTCACAGGCATCATTGCGATTCGTCGACATAACGTAAACACGAAGGTAAAATCAATGGCATGAAACCCGTCACATGTGTAAACAACGTGTAGAATATACTGACTGTAATGTAGAACGTACTTTTAAATTGTCAATAATTAGTAGAACGTACTTTTTATCTCAATTGATATTTTAAGTTCCACGTTCTACACTTATCTAAAAAACTATCTTTAATTGTCCAACACACGTGCGCCGGCTGCCGATGTTGAATTCAACCCAAAAAAGTTTTCTGATACAATTCTGATTTTTGTTAAAATGCCTCCAGCAAGAACAGGCACGGACTTAAAACCGAAGAAAGGAGGAATTATAAGCAAAGGTGTCGAAAAACTAAAGGCAGAAACAAAGAAAGTTAAGAAGCCACAACGAAAAACATTTGACGACAATGGTGAAGAAATAAAGCTGGAAGATGATGGTAAATACAATAATAATGGAAAGGATGCAGGTATAGAAGACACCACTTCCGCGAAAAGAGGAAAATCGAAAAATCACTCACAAGCTTCTGAGGATAATGGACAAGACAAGAAATGGTTCAATGTGGTAAGTGGAGCGAAGCAAATGCAAAGTTACACACAGGCTATTGTTAAAAATTCATAATACAAAACCGTAGTATCCACAATTCCCCAGCAGTGATGATGTGCTAGATATCAAGGAAAGCGAACAGATGAAATTGTTTAACCTCTGCCGAGCAGCCTATGAATCAGAGCTCCCAGCATTCCAAAAAAGTAAAGTCTTCGAAAACTCATTAAAAACTTCTGTTAAATATACTGACTCACTGTTCTTGCAGTGAACCCTTCCGATTCACGTTGGTTACAAACCGCTTTGCACAAGGGTACAGCAAAGGATCGCGCAAATGCCGGAGCGCTTTTAATAACCAGCAATCCTCTTGGCAATCTGGATGCACTAAGTACTCTAATCAGTTCCACCAAACTATCAAACAAGGCCAGTTCAGATGTGATTGCCATTCTGACAGATTTGTGGAAAGAAGTTTTACTGCCACCTCACCGAAAATTGGTGTCAATCCACATGCGTGCTGTTGACTGGAAGTTGGTGAACAAAGATAGCTCTCTAAGTAAGGAAAAATTGCAGCGGATTTATGCTTACTGGCATTTTGAAAATGAACTGAAAGAGCACTATTTTGGTATATATTTTGAAGGTACATATTTAGATTTCTTATTTTTATCCGCAAATTTTCCTAGAGTTTCTGAAAAACCTGCAGTATGGCATCCAGAGTGGCCAAGAGACTAATAAGGGCGCTGGCATAATCGCTGCTTCGCAATTGCTTACATACGCGCCCGAAAAGGAACAGATGCTTCTAAGCATGCTCATTAATAAGCTCGGCGATCCATTGCCTAAAATTGCGTCCAAAGCGCTACATCATCTGAGCGAAGTTGCTCACCAACATCCGAATATGTGCGGTGTTATCGTTGCTGAGGCCGAGAAGCTGCTGTTCCGCAACAACATTTCCGAACGCGCTCAACATTTCGCCCTCTGCTTTCTGGCCAGTATTGCTCCGTCGGGACGTCCGGAAGTGTGCACAAAATTAGTCAACATTTGCTTCTCTCTCTTCAAAGTTTTGGTGCAAAAGGGTGCTGTAAATAATCGCACGATGCAAGCTATTCTGCGCTGCTTGCAAAAGGCCATCCTAGAGGCAAAACCTGCCAAGGGAAGCACCGAGCTTATGACGAAAGAGATGCAGGACACTATATACCGTTTGGTCCATTTGGCCGACATACGCGTTTCCGTACAAACACTGAGTTTATTGCTGCAGCTAATAACTGTGACAACGGAGAATTCAGATCGCTTTTACAACGCATTGTACCGAAAAATGTTAGATCTAGAGCTAATCAGCGTAGGCACGAAAACAGCAGCCCAATTTTTGCATATCATCCATCGCGCCATTCACATCGATAACAATTTGACGCGAGCACAAGCATTCATTAAACGAATGCTGCAGATTGCTCTGCACATGCCGGCTTCAACGTGTGCAGGTTGCTTAATAGTTCTGCACAAACTGTTGCGAAATCGAAAGGAACTACTAAGCATCACTCTTAGCGCAGTGAGTGGCGGCAACACTCTGCAAAATACACAGAGCGTATCCGTGATACTGCCTAAGGTATTAGCAGACGATGAAGAACTTGCCAAATTCGACAGTGATGGCGAAGAAAAATATGAGGATCAATCTGAGGTGGATGATGAAAATGGTAAAAAAGCGGCAGAACCATTGAAGGACCTTAACGAAGGAGTAGGAGAAGGAGAGGAGCAGAAACCTAACTCATCTTCATGGCAGCACACAAAGATTGCTCCTGTTGTCTCAGCCAACGTCAGCCAAATATCTGCCTGTAAATACGATCCCTACCATCGCGTGCCTTCTTACGCAGGCGCAGAATACGCTTTGCTGAATGAGCTGCTTCTACTGCGTGAACATTTCCATCCGTCGGTAAAAGTTTTCGCTGATAACATACTTAACCGTAAGTATTATAATCAACTTTAAAAGTACTTATCGATCGTATGGTATTAAATGGATTCGCCCCATTCTCTTCACAGAGAAAAGAATTGATTATTATGGAGATCCATTGCGAGATTTTGGATTGGCGCACTTCCTGGAACGCTTCTCATTCAAAAATCCCAAGAAACTTGACCAGACAAAAGCTAAGCTACCCATAATTCCTCATAAACATTACGTTTCGTTTGGAGCTCGCGCAAAACCAGTGAAGTCTTTAACGAAAAGTAATTGTAGCGAGGAAGAAATGTTTATATTCAATTATTTGGAGCAGAAGAGAAAACAAGCTGTTTCCTCTACCACTTCTCATGGAACTAAGTCTGCTGATGAAATAGATGTCAAACCTGTCGATGTGGACGATGATGAATTCGAAGAATATCTGAATGGTTATTTCGGCAAGAAGAAGTCACCAGATTTAGATTTTCTGAAAGAATTAGGTGGTGGCGTGTTAAAAACGAATGACAACAAAAACCAGAAAAAGAAAAAGAAGACCGCTGAGGTGGAAAGCGATCAGAGTGATGAGGACGCAAATATGGCAGATGTCAATGCCGACTGGGGCGACAATGAGGATCTCAGTAATGACGAATTTGCAGATAACGATAACGATGTTTCAGGTGATGAATCGATTGATGATGATAAAGACGATGACGACGAGCAATCAATATCGCACGATGAGGAGCAAAACAATCCTGCTGCCAGTGATTCGGATAATGAGATGGACAGTGAGAATGAAGATGAATTTTCATCGCCAAAAAGCAAAAAATCACGGCGGCATGATGCAATGCTGGATTCGCGCAGCTTTGCTAAAAAACTAAAGCACAGTGACGGTAAAGCGATCTATTTTGAGCCGTATATATATACAAATATTTTCTATATTCTTCATAGATATGAGTTCACTTTTCGCAGCAGCCGACGATTTCGCTGAGTTGCTGGAAGAGACTGGCAAAACCAAGGGTCAGGGTACTGCAAATGCCATCTTCAATGCTGATAAATCGTCCGAAAAACAACTGAAATGGGAGGAAAAACGACGTTCCAATGCAAAGGGCTACACAAAGGGTGGTAAAGATAAAAAGTTTTCAAGGAAAAAAGGTGAAAAATCCTTTGCTAGAAAACAAAAGAAATAAACATCAGCGAATCGAGACTATTGCGAATTGTTTCGATTGGAATCAATGCTAAGACTAGCATAAGAAAGTTAAAAGTGTTGTGAAGAAATGTGGAGCTTTTTTATTTAATTAATGGCGAGAGGATCTCAACCGTTGAGTTGTCGCAAAAGTGGTGAGGAAAGTTCTGTATTTTATTTTTGGCCACCTTTTCCTTACTGCAAACGATCCAGTTTATAAAATTTTTTGGTGTTTTTAACAAAAATAAATTAATTTAAAACTTAAAAAAATAAATATCGTTTTTAAATTGAAATTTTTTTTTTTTAATTAATTTATTTTGGGTCTGTGCGACTTACGCTGCTATAATTACGGCGGAGCAATTAATGTAACGCCGTCGAAAATTTGCAACCCGGTTTTTATTCGTGATGGGTATATTTTTTACGGAGAATTTGATCCCGTTTCGAACATTAGGGACAAAATACTAAGGGAAATAACTGTTCACAATTGCCCAAATAAATATTTTAAAATATTTATATATTATTGCCCAAATAAAAATAAATGGAAAAAGCGATTTTAAAATATTGATAGTTCACTAAAATTATACAATATAATGTATTGAAAATACACTGTGAACAAAAGAAAAGGCTGAAGACTCATAAAAAATTAAAAGGATAACAATATTTTTATCAAAAGCTATAAACTAAAAGTATCTAAAACCTGGAGAAAATCTGTTAATTGCATTTAATTTGTAGTTCCGAAATTTAGCAAAGTCTTGTCTATATTAAATCGATTTTATTTTTATGATAGTTTTAACTGAAGATATTTATACAAATTTTTCAAAGCTATATCCTAAATATTGTATATACTATATATGTATAATATAAAGGGTTAATTATTTTTCTTATTATAATTTTGATAATGTTTTTATTATACATACTCCTATATTAAATAATTTTTGCAATGTTGTGGTTTTTTTAACTATCTTCTTACTTAATCTATCTTTTTAATAAATGTCTCCAATAAACATCAAGAATTATTTATACGATTATCTTATTTATAGCAAATCTTTCTATTACTCTTTGCCACATTTTTCCTTTTAAAATAGCTCAAGCCTGTTTCGTTAAACAGATTTATTACGCCTCTTTTAAATCTTAAATGTTAATAAACATTCATTATTTATTTAATAATGAGCGCATCCGCATAAACCTTTTTTTCCATTCTACTTTATTTTTCTTTGGCTTTTCGAATTCAATAAACCAGCATATTTTAATTCAATCTCAATATGTTTTAATAGAATAGAATTGCTTACAAATGACTTTTGTGATTTTTGAAATTAACGATTTTTTGTAAGTTTTTTACGCGTTTCTTCTCTTTTAGTACTTTTAGTTACTTATAATTATTTTTTTAAATTTATTTTTCTTTACGACGTTTGCATTTAAGGCATCTTTTTCAAAGGCATCTTACATTTATTTTGTTTTTTCAAAATACCTTACTTGATTCGGTTTCGGGGATTTTAATGGGATTTGGACGATGAGATTTGAATGATTGAAAAATACAACGTACAGGATATGATCGGATTTTATTCTAAAGATCAAAGCATTACAAATTATTAAAACTTTAAACAATTATTAACTTGCTTCCTTCGAGAAAAAAGGACTTGCTTGTGCCACTAAAAAATAGTTACGCATAGTATAATTTTAGATAACGTTATGAATCTCTTCACTTTCGTAAACAAGAAAATAAAAAATTATGTGGACCTTAAGGACTGTAAACTCTGTATTAACGATGTTATTACGTAGAGCAAAGAAAAACGAATTGTGAATAGATTTAATACCATTAATTCTTAAGAAGTTTTAAATAACTCTACCGCGCACCAAAAAGAACTAGTGGCAATTAAATAAAATCGATTTGAAGCAAAAATTAAATCCATAATGCTCCAATATTTCCAAATTACGCATTCCAATTGAAGTAATATCTGAAGATTTAAAAAAAAATCATCACGCTACAATTTTGGTAGTTTGTACTTATACAAAGCTCTGTTCTAATGTTCGAGACTCACAATGATTTACAACATTTCGAGTAAGAATACGAATTACCAAGATTGTTCTGTAATGATATAATAAAATATATTTGTTAAATGAGAAAATTACACTACTCGCTGTTCTTTTCCAACAAAAGCAAAATTGAATGATGTAGAGAAGAATTTCTCCTCAATCGTTAACGACAATAGCGAATCTACATACATACATACATACGGTACATACATACGATACTTTGCAAATATCGTTTTGCACGATATTATAATGTAAGTATGTACATATATTAAAATATGCCCACGATATGATTGCTATTTTTTTTTTTGTAACATTTCTTAATTTTATTCTAAAAATTAATCTACATTGCATTCATTGATTTCACTTCATTTTTTGTAGCTTAAAAAAATACAGGGATCCTTGAAAGACTCAATACTTAATATTTTTACTCTCTCTATGCGAAGCACACACACACATATATATATTAATATTTTAATGGATATACATATATATGCTTTAATTATACATACATACATGTGCAATAATATACCTATAATATATTATATTCTATTAACGTATTCTATATTAATTGTCTATTGTTTGTTCCTTTTTCAACTTTTTTAGTTATACTTTGTTTCTTTTGTCGTGGTTTAGCTTATAATTTATTTTTCTATATTATTTATTTTTTTATTAATATTTTTTAAATTTACTTCTTTCTAAAATTATTCTTTTTTACACAAGTTTTTGATTTTGCAGAATGCTTGTATGCAGAATAAATGAAGAGAGCTTGATTAAAGGCTTTTTTCGAAAAAGAAACCATCTTTTTTTTCGTATAATAAATACAAGAAAATGTATAAAAAACAGCTTGCCATGATAGAGATAAGCCAACACTCATTATCATCATCATCATCACTATCATCATCTCTGCTAAAGAAAAATTTTTTAAAATCAATAGTAATGAACTAGAAATGTTACCTTTTTAAGAGTCAGTATACATAGTATGTATTCTTGACAGAATATAAAATGGACTCGTAACATTTACAATTTTTAAAATGTACGACGATATGATCCATGCCACGGACATTTTAATTTTTTTGAAGCGTTGTGTGTTATCAAAATAAACTAGAAAATTGAAAAAAATAAAACATTCATCCATTCATTCATGAATTTTACGCATTCATTATCTGATTATCATATTCCATGAGGCGCCCAAAACTTACTCAAACTAAAAGAAAAACTAAGTAAGAAGAAATAAAATCCACCCAGAGAAAAGCTTATATACTATATAAATTCTCTTTCCAAACAGAAATGTTTCAATCAATAAATTTTAAATCAAAAATCGTACACATAAAAAGCAAAAGTGACGAAAACTGAGTCCGTGCAACTAAAGGTGGTCGAAAGAATGCTTTGGCAATAGTACTAAAACCTAGACCGAGAACAAAAACCACATAGAAATCATGGTGAAAACGAAAAAGACATCAGGTTACCAAAGGAGGCCAAGGGCGTCAGGGGGGCAGGCCCAGGAGAAGAATAAAACTGCACCATTTTTTTCCAATTAGTTTCAAACCGAAATGAAATGAAATTATAATTTCTTTGAATAACATAAATTACTGGTATATATGTATATGTATGTGTATATATTTTTTATTGTATTTAAATAACTAAAATAATCAGGCAACATTATAACAAACAATTCCTTAGAATTTGCTTATAGCGTTTGCCATTAATTAGCATACTAAATCGTTTTACACTTCACTATTCTGACATTACCATATATGTATTTATGTGTATGTATTGTACAAATGTCTCGAAAAAAACATTTTAAATAATTTCATATTTCCAGGCGAATTTAGAGAACTTTTAATATCTATATATATTATATTGTTCCGTCTCTTTTCCCCCCAAGAAAGAAATAAAGCAATTGAAATTTTTATAAAATATAAAATCCATCCCGAATTACATCTAATTTTTTTATACTTTTATAAAAATTTGGGAAAATAATAGAAATTTGATTGCAATGTAAAAAAACTAGTTGTAAAATTCTTTGTGTTTTTAAAAGCGGCATTTTTTAATGTTTAATAAAATGCTTTAGAAGTATTAAAAAAACATTAATCTCTCAGTATACCACAATCCTTATTTTAAATTTAAATACAATTATAACTGATGTTAGAAGGTAGGAGTAATATGTTGTTGTTGTTTTTTTTTTGGTTATTTTAAACTCAATGCTCAAGGAGGATTTTCGAGTGGTACGGATTGGTCAGTAGCGTTTTTGTGTCGATTCAATATATTTTCATAAAGCAATTGATTGACTGATTGATATACAAACTCAGAAGAGAAAAGCGAAAGAAATAAAAAACATAAGCAATAATAATACAAACTTTAACACAAAAATTATCAATAACAATCTCGAATTCAATGTTACTAAATTTAGCCAAAACGAAAGACAAATGCAATTGAATTTGGTGTTCGTTCGTTTGTTGCTTTGTTTGTTTGTTCACCAGTGAACAAATCCTCAGAGCATCTAATAAAAATATGCTCAAGGCATGAACTCAAATCAACTAAAACCCAGCAGCACCCAGACCTTGACAGTGTCCGTCTTGTCTTCGTCCAGTTGAAGCCGTTTTCTGCGCCTCTTTGCCACCACGCCTAATCATTCTCGCCTCATCATCAGTGACTGCTGGCGCCGTGCGGCACGTGTAAGGCGTTTGTTCGGAGATGTTGAGATGGCGGCAGCGGTTTCAGCTGGTCGTACAGCAGCTTCCTTATTGTTACGTATGCGTAAATTGGACCAACGTTTTTCCTTATCACTGCCAGCGATTTTGTTATTTTTGCTCTTTGGTTTCGGAAAAATTCCACTCAGACGAGTTGTAACCTCTTCATTCTGCTGCTGCTGCGACTGCTGCTCATCCTCCACTATCGTTTGCTTTTCCAAATCGCCATCCTCGTCCTCGATTTCAGCTTTGACTGCGGGTTCATAGACTCGCCGTACGAAGTCGAAGTGCCTAAGTGTCGCCTGCGTATAGCAAAGAAGACGGCAGTACGTGCGCCAAGACTTTTGTGCTAGTTGGTCATACTTGAAGCGTTCAGCGGGCTCACAGCCCAACCAGTTCGAGTACTCATCGAATGTGGGCACCGCCAATGAACGACGCTTACGGCGGCCCGATCCGCCGGCGTTCGTCCGCTTCTGTCGTGTCGTTGAGGCTTTGGCCTGTTCTTCCGGTGGAGGCGTTTCAGTTTTGATCGCTTCTGCGACTGAAACAGTACAACTGGTTCCATTGCATGTATTATTTACTAAATTGCTGTTAACTTTGATTGCACAATTTTGGGAAGCTTCCACAGAATGCGTCGAATGAGTCGTCTCGTGGTTTCTGCTGGAATTTGCAGTGAAATAATGTTTGTACTTGGGGTCACTTTGAAAGTCCACCGTGTCGTCCGCCATATCATTTAATTGCTCAAGCGCGTTTATAGGTTTCTCATCTTCATCATCTTCTTCTTTCTTCATCTCAGCTTCATTAGCTTTTTCTTCTTTTTCCTTTAGTATATCCTCCTCTTCTACTTCTTTTTCTTCTGGACCTTTCACTATATCGTCCTTCTCCTCCT
Source organism: Conops quadrifasciatus (assembly GCA_949752815.1). NCBI lineage: Eukaryota > Metazoa > Arthropoda > Insecta > Diptera > Conopidae > Conops > Conops quadrifasciatus. The sequence continues at coordinate 20,895,907 of OX457079.1, forward strand.
CCTCCTCAAATCCTTCGAAGTCTTCTTGATCCATGATGCTATTGTTGAGTACTTCATCTATCAGCACCGGTTCGTAGGCGGTCACGGGCGGCCGCTTATCTTGTGCCGTGCTGCCATTTTGTTTTAGCTGCTTCTGATTCATTTCTATACTCGACGTACTTGGCCTTTCATCCAATGTATGATCTTCTGATGATTTGCTACGTCCCAGACCACTCGTTGTATCACCTTCGGACTCCAAACGTTCGGCGTGTCGGTCGTTATTGTGCGGCGATCCAATGGGCGAATTTGTATTTTCACTATGCTGCCAAAGCAGAGCCTCCTCCGCTGGTTCGCAGCGATTCTTTTCTGTGGCCTGGAGCTCGCCAACTTCCTCAATAATTTGGTCCATTTCCTCTTCGCTTATTGACAAAGCTTCATGCGCCACAACGCAGCCTGTTTTAAATGTTGCAAAATCAATGATGCCGTCATTGTCATTAACTCCATCGCCGATAGAACCTTCCGCCGCGTCTTCTTCGAGCGCCACTTGAAACCATGGATGCTGCAGTACTTGCTCCAAGGATAGACGCTTTTTGAAATCCTTTTGCAGGCACGATCTGATTAAATGCTTCAGCTCAGCGCTGGCACTTTGCCACGCCGGTGAATTCGTATAGAAGTCTTCGGTCAAAATCCTTGCCTTGATTGTATCCACACTGACTTGTCGATCGTCGCGGCCATGACGGAAGGGCGCGTGTCCCATCAGCATAGCATAAAGTGTTGCACCAAGGCACCAGATATCGAAGGCTCTAGAGTAGACTGCATGATCGACAGCCTGAAGTGCTTCTGGTGGAGCATAATCCAAGGTATAACGTGGCTCATCGATCCAGCTAACATTACTACTGCTATTATAACTGTATAAGGAAAACGTCACAGCGAAGAGAAGAGGGAAGGAAGAGAGAAGGGGTTAATTTCGTTTTTAGTTTTCTCTTTAATGCTTACCTTGCCGCTCCAAAATCAACAATTTTTATATATTGCATGCCAACGTCGGCAAATAAGATATTCTCCGGTTTCAAATCGCCGTGTATGAATTTCTTTGCATGTATTGAACGCAAGCCATCACAGATTTGCCTGAAGAGATTGCAGCACTGCGCCTCTTTGAGGGCGCCGTTGGTGTCGATGTGCTGGAACAGCTCGCCACCGCACACGTATTCCATAATAACCCAAATGTCCGACTCGTTGCGGTAGGCGCCGACATACTGACAGATTGACTTGTGTCCGTCGCAGCCACATGAGATCAAGGCATCCACCTCGGCGGCTCTGTACTTCTCCTGCGGGATGACTTTGGCAATATAAACGTTCTCGCTATCGCACTCGGCGGCGATATAACAACTGCCGTAGGCGCCCTCACTGTGCAGCTCGCCTAGCTCGTACATGCCACGCAGAGGAGGCGGATGCTAAACGGAAACGGAAAAGGAAATATTTTCAAATTGAAATTGTTGCCAAACTTAGATCGATGCTCTTTTATCGTATAATTACAGAGTTTGCGAAGACATCTTCATTGCAATATTCGCGATGGTAAGTAATTTTTTTGGATAATGATGACTTCTTGCGCTGATGTTGTGGAGCGACATAGGAATATCCTAAATAAGAAGAAGCCAAAGAAATCGCCCAATTTGTAAGCGTCCATGAAAGCAACATGAATCTTTGCTCAGTTTTTACTCACCACGAAACAGTCTGTGTGTGTTTGAAGGAACTGGTGCGGGCGAATCAATCACCGGCAACTTTGTAAACTCTTCGCTGAAGTTCTGCGTATCAGCCTCGTTCTCGATGAGCGGCTTGAAAGGGGCTTTTCTTCGTTTGCTCTTTAGGTCGTTCCAGTTGATACCGCGGAAAAAGGCATGATTTTTTATTTCATTGGCGTTTTTGCTGTTGCCTCCTAAAAATGAATATACAATAAATGATTATTTCACAAACTTATTAATCAATTTAAACAATTCGGATCTTGACGACCGTCTGTCTGTCTTTATTCTTTCTGTGACTGTGTCTAACTTCTTACCCAAACGCTTCTTTGGATCCTTGTGTAGCATTTTTAAGATGAAATCTTTGACAGTCTCACCCAGAGACGAAGGCAATAATGGATCTACTTTTTGGATCCGGCGTGAGATATCGCTTTGTGAGTTTTGTTGTTCGACCACAGTGAACGGCGAAGCACCAGTGAGCAACTCATAGGTAAGCACACCGACTGACCACCAGTCGACAGCGAGATCATGACCATTTGGTCCAGCGCGTATGATTTCTATGGATTAAAAACAAAAATGTACAACTAAATAAGTTGAAAGGCTCAAGTCTGATAAAGTTAAAGGGCCGACCTGGTGCCATATACTCTAAAGTCCCACAAAAACTGTGGGCACGATTATCCGAGTTGGTTTTGAAGATTTTCGACAATCCGAAATCAGCCAATACAATATGCCCCTGCCCATCAAGCAATATATTCTCCAGCTTGATGTCACGATAAATAATACCCAGCTTGTGCAAATGCTCGAGCGCTAAAACCACTTCGGCGATGTAGAGACGAACTGTTGCCTCAGAGAAATGCTCAGCTTTGTACAGATGCGTGAAGAGTTCACCGCCACTGACGTAATCTGTGAGTGATAGCAGTATTTTATTATTCCTTTGAATATTATTATGTAGTAGGTAAGGAAAAGCGGGAAGTATAAATCAGGAGGAAGACTTACCTAAAATTAAATATAATTTGGATTCTGTTTGAAAAGCATAATGCATTCCCACTAAAAAGGGGCTTTGCTGAATTGCTTCCAGCACCTGGAAAAGCAAAAGTAAAAATTCATAATAGATTGATTAATTTTATTTTTAAGATTATTAGTCTTGAAATAATTTAAAGTAACTTGATTAATTTGTAATAAAGCCTGGCAGGGCGGGCGACCACGCAAAACAGAAAAAATCGGCACGTGGTCTACAACACAAAAAAGTTTGAGAACCTATGCATTACACGCCCATAAACAAACAATCTTTGAGGCAGCTTCTTTTAAATACATATTACTCGTTTGTTTACTAGCAAACGAGAGCGATCTCTCTTGTTTCTCTCAGGTACAAAGCAAACAACAACAAAAACAAAGAAGAGGCAGACCAACGAAAATAACGTTAATAGCCTGAACGCAGGCATTTCGTTGACGATTAGCGATGATAGTTGTCAAACAAACAAATAAAGAACAACAAGACGTACTATGTGGCTAAGGAAGTAGAAATCGAGCGACCACTGACGATGCTTTCGTTGCTTTCGTCGACGATAGAGGAAAAATTTTATTTTTTCTCGTTTCCCATTAGAGCCACTGTAATTTTGACACTAGCTACGTCATTTGTAGTCAACGAAATTTGACTGTGTTTAGGTTATAAAGCTTGTGGCAGCGTAAGAGCTATGAAATGCCATCTTATCTCAACTCATCTTATCGTTGAATGAAGTGATTATATGAAATGAGGCAGATAGTTTTCGCATCTCTCTGCTCCGCACAATTAGAAAAAAATATCAAAGCAGAATTGAGAATATTGTCCTGTGTATACCGAATAAGCAGGTAATGTTATTAAAATTAATAAATACTCAAGCAAGAAACTTCAATTCCAATTTTATAATGAATATCGAATGTAAACAAACAATAGGAAGAAAAATAAGAGCACCGACAAAGACCAATAATAGAAAATTTTGCAGTTTTCCCGCAGTCGTATGCGTCGGCAACACCCACTTTTTATTTTTTCTCGTTTCGCATAGGAACCGTCAACGTTAACGTATTGCTATGGTCCAATGAAAACTTCGACTTCATTCAATTCACTGTACTAAAATGTAAACAAACTGCTGTCCACTGGGCTGACGCAGTCGAAAGGTTAAAAGTTCAGCAACTTTCGACTTCGACTTTGACGGATGCGTTGCTTATGGGTCGATGTTCGTAAGAAAGCATACATTGAACTCGATTTGACAGTTCAGAACTTCAAAGTCGAAGTCTGACGGACTGTATGGGCCGGAGCCATTAAAGAGGAAAACTGTCAATGTGTATATGCCCTCTACTACGTAATGATGGACGTAGTTTACCGTCATTAACTAATATATCATTTTTTTCTGAAATTGTCAAAGAATTCTGCGCGTGAATGACGACGCAGTGAGTTAAAAGACGTGTGTGTGGGTGGCAGTGTGCGTGCATTAGAAAAGGTCAAATTGTTTTTGTCATTGTACTACGCTAAATGGACTTTGCCTTCATCGGTTTTATATTCTTGTTTTGCTTTAACATGAATTCTTCGTATTTAACGTATTGTTTATTTTACTATTATTCTCATAAACCGACAGACACAGCCAGACAATATTAAACTTATTTTGCTGTTATCATGTTAAACTTTTTTTCACATTTTTTTAGCCATTACTGTAGGTAGCCATTATGTGTATGTAATTCTTCAATAGTTCGTCGTAGATGAACAGCTTTACAATATTTTGCACCAGTTCGTTTCTTACTTACTGACTTCACAACTCGTGCTTGCTTGCTTGCAATCGTAATCGCACTCGTACCAAAATCTGTTTTTCTTGCATTGAATGTGTGAATGCATGCGAGTTCGTATGTTCATACATATGTATATGTATATGCATATGTATTATATACGAGTATCTATCTGGCTATTATTGTCTACTCCTTTATCTATTTATTTATATGCACAAATGTTGTTTTTTGTTTGCGAACGTACATACATACATACTTTTTAATGGCATATTTTGCTTTTAACAACAAACTTTTCAATGTAGTAGTTTATGCTTAAATGGAGATTTACTGTCTTACTGCATGTCTTCTTTAGTATTATATAAAATTATGTTTGTGTTAATCTGTACTACAATTATTGTTCTCGTTATTGTTGTTGTTATTGTTGCAAGAAAAACATGAAAAGTTACAACAGTGGCATCAACAGGTTAATTAACTGTACTATAGTTGCTAGCAGTGGCGTACGAGTATATAAATTTTGCTTCTGGTGGGAGTTAGAAATTCTTTAGGGGGGCGGGTAAATTGAAAGTAATTTAAATTGAAAAAGTTTTGAATGTTTGTATAATTCGAAGAATTATAATTAAAAGAAATAAATAGATGAATGAATGAATATACATACATATATAAAAAATATAGTAAAAAAGAAGCAAAAAAGTGGCACTGTTTTTAGGAAAATTCTTATTTTTCCTTACTATTCCTTCTTGCCGGAAGGGTCCGCACCTGTGGACCATCACCCTTTGATTTATAATGCACAAAATTAAATTCATCCAATACATACATAATATATTGTACAGTATATCCTTATACCTTAGCCATAATAAAATTTGGTAAAAGAGGAGCAAATTAAACATTTAAAAATGGAAGTAATTAAAGCTTGTCACTCACTACTACACAACATCATACCACAAAATTGTTAAACTATGGTTGCCTTTTAACGTAAATAAAAAAAATTCAGCAATAAAATACGCGTTTTCCTTGCACGAGTTGTTTTTTACTTGGTTACTAAGTACAGGCTTGCCATAGTGCATTTACTAAATAATCGTATGTTAAGTACTCATTATAAAAAATATTACCAATTTTTCCCAGCGATCATAGCACTGCTGTCAGTTGGTTACAAACAAGCAATCGTCGTGGCAATGTAGATAAATAAAATCAAACATTCGATTTGCTCTGGATTTTGAAATTCGAAAATATTGCTTCTGAGACATTATTCAAATGCACACGTATGCATATGTATGTACATGCATATACTCTGATATAAAAATTATTTATTTAAAAAACAGTTTTGATTAGTATGTATGTATATGTGCATTTATGTACTCTTTCGCATTGCCAGCAGAAGACTGACTTTTCTTTGTATTTCTATACAAAACACATGCATGCACCAATTCATTAAAAGATTTCTCCATTTGTTGAATTTGTTCCTGCATAAGTATACCCAGTCGAAATAACTGAAAGTGAAATTTTTGGAATACTTTTGGCAAAATTTAACATATTTTTGAAGGGCTTTTAATGTTTTTGGCTAATTTTTGGGTTTGCAACAGGTTTGCAACAAATTTTTTGGCTTATTTTAAAGAAGCTTGCTTATATGTATTGTAAAAATATTTTTCTCTTCTTCTCTTATTCTACATGTATGTACATATTTGTTTGGTTTGTGTTCGTGTATTTGTTTTGTTTGTGGATGTTTGCTTTGTCAGAAAGTATGTAACTTCTGTAGCATCCTAAAGGCTGGTCCCAAAAGCTAGACGAGCAGCTACGTAACAAATTCGAACGAATACGTCCGCGTAAAGTATGCAACAATTATATGTACGTAATTGCTCGATTTTAAATGAAACATTTTGGACCATACGTAGACTTACGTAAGATTCGAACAGCATACGGACGGAGCTACTTGTCATCAGACACTTTCACTACAATAATTTTGGAAAACAACGGATCAATATTTACTTTTACCATTTAGGGCAATATGTCAAAATCGACAAAACGAATACAAACGTTCGATAAGTTTCTTACGTAGCTACTTGTCTATTTAGGCTCAGGTCAGCATTCAAATAAAATTAAGTTTTAAGCCAAAAGTGTTTTTTAAAATTAAATTGACATTCGTTGCACTGATGCAACACTAAATTATTCATTTATGTCTTCACAAGTTCCTTCAGAAATTGCTATTTACAAAAATGTCTCTACGCTAAGAAAAAAAATTGACCACCATTTATTTTGACTGATTTCATTGTTAACTCCATTTTTTTTGGTGAGAAGTAGACTTACGTCAGTTTAAAAATAAAGCCTCTACATACAGAAATACGCTTCAGTTTTTTTGAGAAAGAGAGAGAGAGAGAGTACGTGAGAGAGCGTACATGGTACGCGTCTGCACACGTGGAGAGCGTGTACACAGAGTATTCATATTTACTATTTATTGTTTGATAAAGATGGGTATATAATACACACATATAAAAATATATATGTGATTGTTTTTTGTTTTTGCAATAGCTGCAACAGAAGCTATATACATGGTTTTTTAAATGGATTGAATTTTTCTCCTTTCTGTTTTTCTCTTTTTTTTCTTTTATTATTATTGCTCTTCCAAAACTTTCACATTTTGCTCTACCAACATTGCTTTCAACAAATTGTTGTTGTATGGTATTGTGTGTGCCTGCTGTGAATTGTTTTTGTGTAAATTTCTTGTTTGCAGGCTTTTGAGTGAGACAAGAAAACAAGTTCACATAATATTTCTATCAAAACACACATACCATTCGTTTACTAATAAAAAATTGTTTTAACGTATCTTTATGTAGTATACTTATCATATGAACATAGTATGTATAATGTACAGCCATAAGTTTACATAAGTTGAACGGTAATCAATTAATAATGATTTATGAGGAAAACAAGAGGAGGGAGTAATATCGGTGATAGAAAATCCGGATGGAATAGTACTCCCAGGCCTCTGACAAAGAGTCTATGATTAAAGCATGCACAATCCAAAGAAAATCTCTGCCTTAATCGTTGTAAAAATTATCCACAGACAACGGGCTGGCTAGAGATCTTTTGAGGAACCTCAATGGCGGCATAGAAATCAATGCAATTTATATGGCTTTCGAACAAACCACATTATGAAGAAAAACTGTCTTCTTTACTGGAATCTATTTGCTTGAAATTTTATGAAAATAAATTTAATGGCTGTAAATTAAATTGAATGATTTATCGTATTATTAACTATGTAAGTTCTTATCAGGTTAATAAAATTAACAATAATTTTACTACTAAAGAATTAGCCTCACTTTTTTTTACATAAAAAATATATTGTGTGTATGTGTATTTTTACTTCACATACAACAATACAACAATAAAACAAAATACGCTAATAATGCATATACAAAATCTATAAGCTTTTTCATTGAACTTCATTGAAATTTGTATTTATTCAAACAAATATTTACGTTTATATAATAAATACTATAAGTAACTAACTGCATACTTATGTATATATATGATTACCGTATAGTTATCAACAAAAACAACAACAAGAAGAGGCTTACAAACTGACAAATATTTATAAGTATATAGAAAGCAACAATCTGTCCAGCAATCTCTCTTTATGTAAACGTTCCCAATCTCACATTTGTTCACAAAGTGTGTGGCTCTCTTGCCTTTACGCTCTCTGTCACTCTCTGTCTCACTGCATGCATGCTGATGTACTACTTTTTTTATGCTACGGATGGTATCACGCGCGTTGACCTACATTGAAATGTTGCAACACCGGTAAATAAGCGGCGAGGTAAATAAGCAAGCAAACGATAACAAGAACCATGAAGCTTACAATGAACGCAATCATCAACAACAACGACAGACAGAGAAAGGAAGAGACTTAAAAAATAATTTAGTGCCTACCATCACCACCAGCAGCACCACCACCACCACCCATCGCTCTCTTTACCACCTCGTCCACCGACAAACCAACAATCATGTACAAGAAACGAAAACAAAAACAAATTTTCACATTGGAGACGCCAAAATCGCGACAACACGATCATGATGACTCCCATTTACGCCATTTCAAGCTACGAAAACCCTGACCGGTTTCGAGACAAAAAAGAAAAACAAAAGACAGGAGAAACGAACAAATTAATCAACAAAAATAGATAGAGGACCCGACGCGGAGAAAAAAAGAGAAAACGGAGATAGATAGAGATAGAGAAACGAATAGAGCGCCAGTAATTTTTTTAGAATAACACTACACACCTGTCTCTCTAGTAGCAGAGCTCTCTCTCTACTATTTTATATACAGGGTGTTCCGCATAAGAGGCATCTCAAAAGGTTAGGACGTGTAGGTTGGGTTGAGACATGAAAAAACTCGTATGGAAAGGCGGAAGGGGGGTTATTTTCCACCGTTAAGGAGCTAGAGCGAATTCACCCAAAAAATTACATCAAATCGAAAAAAATGCTCAAAAAGTAACGGAGACATTTTGACCATTCCTCCTACCTAATTTTTAAAAACAAATACCCACTGTTCAATATGTTTTTGGAATTAGGTTTCTGGCTCAAACTCGACCCAGAGCCCCTGGCTCGATAAAATTAATTTAAAAGTTGAAATTTTCAACGAAATTTCTAAAAAAATGTTTGGGGCCATTTTTTTTAAAATATCAAAATAAACATAATTTTTTTGTGATTGCGAAATTCTACTATAAATTCTAAATAAAATACTTTAAACCGAAAGGATATGTCGTGTAGTTTTTGACGCAAAAAGTGTACTTTGTTTATTTTAGGTATTTTCTAGTTTAGGTATTTTCGACTTGAAGTAATTTTTTTTAAAAATTCCCTCTAGCTACAAAATGGAGGGAAACACCCCTTTCTATACGATTGTTTTCTTGTCTCGACCCAACTATCACGCCCTAACCTTTTGATGCATCTTATGAACAGCCTGTATATAAAATAAAAAGAGCAAAATTAATAATAGAATGGGATGACAATGATGATTGGAAGGACATATATTTTGAGCCAGTGATCGCGAACCTTTTTTCCATGTGGGTCAGTATTATAAAATATTATTTTTAAATTTTACAGCGGGGCTCAAATTATACTAATTTTAGAGATATTTAAATTTCACAGAAGGTCGGACATATGTGTGACAAAAAATAAGGTTACATACTTTGTATTCAAATTTTATTTCGAGATAATCTTATTAAATTCGAAAATTTGCAAAATAAATTTAATTGCATTTTCTAGATTTATAAACCGATTAACGTACATCTAGAAAATAAAAAATGTTTGGGAAATGGTTAAAATATAGCATGGGCCATATAAAAACGTGGAATGGGTCAGTCTGTAACCCGCGGGTCATAGGTTCGCCATCACTACTTTGGGCTATACCTCCAAGATCGATGAATGTTTACCAAATATTATTATTTGGTAAAAACATTATCATGGACCAAAGAAGGCCATTAATGTCACAGAAGAATGGGTAGGGAAGGATTTTGTGATTTTCTCTCCATTTTAACATTTCAGGCGGTTATTTCAGTGTAACTTTCAAAAGTAAGTGGCCGAAACTAGGATTCTTAATTTATTCCTTATTTTCATAAATTATTTTTTTAAAGAATTTTATACGAATGAAGAAGCGATCGGAATAAAGTTCTTTTAAATTAATAATTTTTTTTTAGTCGTTGTCTTTGAAAATGGTGTAAATCCACCCTTTTTATTTCGAGATAAGCATTTACAGGTTTGCATTTTGAATGCAATGCAATTCTTATGGAGAGGGACGTTTTGTTTTATGAAAATTGTGATAGATTTTGAAAAGATTGGTCTCTAAATTGAATGTCAACATAAAGATCGACCATAGCAGAATAAAAAAGTTTTCTCATCATTAACACAAATTTTTTATGAAGTGAACTTGGACCACTTTTAAAGAAAACGCCTCAAATGTAACGAAAAAAAAGATTTACTGAAAGTAAAGAATCTAATTTATAGGTTTTTTCTTATAACGAAATACTTTTGTACGTTAATTCGTTTAAATTATTATTATTTGATTATTATATATTATTATTTATTATTATTATTATTATTATTCTTTATTATTATTATTATTATTTTATTAATATTAATTATTTATTATTCTTAATATTTTTTATTTTTATTATTGCAAATTTATACTTATATGTAATACAAATGTAAAATCTGCCAGTTTTTTATTGATTGCGCCTACTATTTGAGAACCACTGTCTTATTGCCAGTTGGTTGGTCATAATTCTCACGACAAGCCAGAATACACAAACAAGCACACACAAACTTCTGTATATTAATGCAACCATTGTATGTGCTGTAATCATCATAAGCGCCGCTAACAAGAGCGAACGAACGAACTAACGGTATCGAAAGCTACTCAACTGGAATCACTTGCTCCAACACAATGTACGACAAGTTATGCAGGTAGAGCGAGTAAGCGAGCAGAAAGAAGAGAGCTTGAAGAAGAGCGTCAAAATCTGAAATCGTATTTATACAACATTTTACCATTTCACTCCATTGAAAGGGAGTAAAAAAGAGCACGCAAGAACGCGTAATACAATTTTATATGTATTTATAGTTTCATATTGGGCTTTTATGTGCGGGGGAGGAGTACATATAGTAAATGTAGTGTTGCTAGTTCGTGCCTTTTTATTTTTCTGTTTACTTCTTTGTGTTAGTTGTTGTTTGCGGTGGAACAAAGAAAGCAAAAAAAAAAACACAACCTTTCAAATCTTGTACGTATAGAAGATTTCAACAATTTTGTATTCGAGTTAAAAAAGAAATTGTAGAAAGGCAAAAAGATGGAAATTTTGGTTAATATAAAACAAAGAAAAAAACTTACTTGTCGCTCTGTGGTTGTGTGCTCGGCGGTTTTCTTCTTTTGCACCACTGTATCTTTCTTCAGCACTTTCATAGCGTACAATTTCGAATGATCATGGCCGCCTTTCTTGCGCACCAGAAACACTTTGCCATAAGCTGAAAAATTGAAAGGGCCGCCACGTGAGCAACATGTATATACTTATGTATGTATGTATGTGTGCATTGTATAGTATACATAATAGCACTTAAAAGTGTAATTATTCATTTATTTTATGAGAATAAAAGTTGCATTTTAGACATTGGAAACTCGGACATCGGAAACACAACAAAGCTACATATGCACATACATGTTGTGTATGTACATAAGTAAGAAGCAGCGAGACAATATCAAACTTACCTCCAGTTCCAAGCACGCGTAATAGTTGAAAATGTGACAAATTCACTTTATCATCTTCCGTTGCAGTGCCTGAAATTGGACAATAAACTACTTTTAAATAGGAGTTAAGGATTAAATAAGGATTATGTTGTAAACGCATATTTTAGGTCATTTTATATACATAACAAGATAATAAAAATTATATAAATAATACTTAAAAGTATGTTATAGATTTTTAGCTTATAGTTGCGCGCACTTAATTTTGTTTTTGACACAAAATTTGATACAGATACAGAATAGGTAAAAATCGAAGGCGAGCTAAAACACGTCCAAGCAAAATAGCTGTCAAAAATTAACTGAACATTTAAAGTAGCTGAACTTGTCACTATAAGCATAAGGGACATGAGTACCAACATAATGCCGCAAAAAAAATTGAAAATCGAATATACATAGCCCGCGGGAATTTCAAATTCGCGATACTTTTTTAACAGACCTCGTATGTACATCGTAGATAGTATATTACATACTTTGTTTTCACTTCTCTCCAGTTCTTGTCTTATAGGGTTAAACTATTTTGAAAAGTTTCTTGAAGTTTTAGATGTTCAGAAGTTCTTTGCTTCTCAATCAATTTTTTTTCTACTTTAAAGCTTTTGAAAGTTGTGTCGTTTATGCATTTCTAAGCCATCACTTGAGGTTTTATTAAAAAGAGAATTTAATTTATTTCAAGTGAGAATTTAATTTAAAAGATTAAAATGAGAATTTAATTTACTTTACATAGAGTAATAAAATCAAGGAGCGATATCGTGACGGTGATTCCAATCATCGTCCAACCATTTTGCGGCCCACCTTATTTTAAATTCTTACTTCGTCCTTTAGAATTGATAAAACATTTTGAAAACCACAACGATATGCATTATCTATCATTTTATTTCATGTTTCCTTGGTGAAAATATATACGGGTAGATTTCTGGTCAAAGAATGAATAAACGATTCGTTTAGCGCTCGTTTTGCCTTGTTATTTTACCCAATTTGTTGTTGTTTACCAGCAAAAAACAAAGATAGCAAACAAACAGAATCAGCGATAAACGAATCGTTTATTGATCAGAAATCTGCCCTATAATCTGTTCCTTCCTACACTGTCTTCTTCCTACAGGTACTTAATATAATATATTAAGCCCACTCTCTAGTTTCAGGGACAAGGAGCCTCGCATCGCCCATGCTTTCTTCTTTCGTTTCTTCATTCCTTCAAATATTATTATTATTAAATGTCGCACACTTTTTGAATTAATAAATATTTGTCTGCAAAAAATAATAAATTTGCGCGCTCCTATCTTTTTCTCTATTGACTGGCCGGGCCTGTCTTGTCTGACTGCTTACCTGACAAATTTATTGTATGGATGTATGTATGTATATACGTTCTGCTTAGATCTCTCCCCAACTCTCTCTCTCACACTCTCTTTAACACACACACCTTTAGACGCTTCAACTTGTTTATTGTTATTGATAAAAGAGCTAATAATATTGAGAACTTGCAATTTACATTGACATCATGGCTCCCCGCACCGCACCGCTCCACACCACAACACACCGCACCAACCAATGGCAAAACTTTCCGGTTGAATGTCATGCGTTGACAATGTCCTTGAATTATTATTAAACAAGTTGCTTTATTTTCTCTCGATTTTATTAAAATAAAGCTCTTCGTCTCTACGTATATGTATATATTTTGTTTTGTTGTGGGCTTTAAGGCTTATTTTGACCTTAGACGAGGATGCGCGCATCTTGTGGTAGGATTTACTATATGCATACATACATACATCTATATATATACCATCTCATATTTGTCAAAAGTCTTAAATCGATTGACCCTGATCGCAATCAGCTTGTGTTCAATTATTAACATTTAACATCGTCGTCGCTTATTTTTTATCAAAAAAAAATCCGCATTTCACAAAATTAAAAGCAAATAAAATTTACTAAAATTTTACAAAGTAAGCAGAACAGCTTTTAATATTTCTCGTTTTTCAAAAAACCAAAAAAAAAAACAAGAACACACACACACACACACATTAATTCAATCTCGGGCATTGCCCGCCCGTTTGTGAATTGAACCCAAATGATCCCTGGCTCATCAACAAACAACAACAGCTGGCAAATTTGAGTAAGCAAAAAGAAGGAGAAATCCTGAAAGAAAATAAAATGAAATTATTTTCGACCCAGTTGATTATTATTAAACAAAAACTGAACTTCACTGCACTGAAAAGGGTGAGAGTCGGTCATCTACCTTTAGACCTTTTCTAAAATTTAAAGGATTCCGATTCAGCAGACAAATGTCAATAAAAAGTCTACTACACAAGCGAAGAAAAAAAGGAAAGTCCTGCTGTGAAACCTTGATAAAACGATCCCTAAACGGGTTAAGATAAAAATTTGTATATACAATAGATATGTACGTACATATGTACATACGTACATAACTTTAAATCAGCAGGTAGACAGACTTGTAAATTACGATGCGATACGATACTTTAGCAAAAAAGATAAAAATATGAGACCAAAAAAATTTAATAAAATCGTCCGAAAAAAAGGCAACAAGACAACATTTGGAAGAACAACGATGGAAGAAGAACAAAACGACAACGACAAACAACAGTAAATATTGTATATTTATATACATACAATATATCCTAAGTGTACCTACATATGTATGTATATCATAACTGACACCGCCAGAAAGCGATGATACCTCCTAAAAAGGTATCAATAATCCATCACTGACTGCTGGCTTACCCTCCTTTTCAAGGATAAACGCTTTTTCATTCAACATATTAAATAAATATTGTTGTTAAATTAAGAATTTCAGCTATATACATAAATAACTAATAATTTTATGGAATACGTAAGAAAATAACTATACCAAAAACTTGTTAATTTTATACACAAAACTTTTATTTTAACCTTGATAAAAAATTGTTATTAAGAAAAAGTTTTCTTCTGTTATTTTTTTCAACTCATATCATATAAGAGTAAATATTTATGCATATTTGATATTTCACAAATAATCTAGCGTAATTAATGGAAAGTATCAAGGTCGTCGCAAACAAACGTACGTGAATAGAGAAAAAACAAAAACCAAAAAAAAAAAAAAAAACACTAACAAAAATCTACTTAACAACGCAAATTATTGTATAACAAAATTGAAATTTCGTATAAGAAACTGAGAATCCAAAAACAACTTACTAAATATAATATGGCGGGCGGTGTCTTTTTCGTCAGACAAGATTCGCTAAAATGAATTTTGTGTCAGTTGTTGCGAATCAAAAACAAAAATAAAAACTAAAAAATATACAAAAAATTTTTCTTAATCTCAAACAAGAAAATATCTAAGTAAGAAAGTAAAAATTAATAAAACCTTGAACTTTGTACGCAGCAACAAAAATGCCACTTTTCCTGAAATGAGAATATTTGTTTGTTTGTTTTATAATAATTAACCCGTTATTAAACCGTTAAACCCGTTAAACAAAAATTTAACCAAATTATACACAGACAGTGACGAAGGGTTAAGAATAAGAAGCCTTTTCATTTGTTTTTGGGGAAATTTGAGAAATTGAAAAAGACGTCTAACAGAACCATATACAATTGGTTTCAATGCACACGTGACGGCCCTCAATCATGTCAGCAGACATTTTGTACAATACGTCACTGTTTGAACGTCACGTTACTATCATTAGCCATGTCAAAATAATTCCATGTAAAACAATTCTTCTAACAAAAAGAATAAAATATGAATGATTTCCGTTCATATTTAAAAATAGAAAAGAAGCTTTTAATTTTTTATAATGCATGTAAGAATTTGATATGATTGAGTATACACTTGAGTATGTATATGGAAGTGTGAGTATGAGAGAGAGCCGAAGAGAGAGCATGGAAAAATAATGGAAAGAAAATATGATGAGAAAAATGCATACTCGGTAGCAGTCAGCGCCGCCTTACCAACGATCAAAGAGACACTAACGCAGACTTTTGTGTATATACACTATATGTCTGTATGCATTTATAAAACTACCTTTAATAAATAGAAGAAATTACAAGGGGAGAAAATGCAGTACAGTGCATTTTTGTATTATTGTAGTATAAAACTGTGCGGCGCGGCAGAGAATGATTAAAACAGCTTTTAATGTAGATGCATGACAAAAAAACTGTTGTTGATATGAAGACAAACACATACATATTTACAATATGTACACAGGTTCGTACGTACGATACTGCAGCAGCAGCAGCAGCAACAACGAGCATCGAAGAACAAAGCAGAACAAATGGAAAGAAATCCAGAAAGACCTCAGCAAAAGAGAGAAAGAAACGGCAAGGTAGAGACGTACAAACGTAAAAAACAGTATTAGTTATTAATGGAAAGGGTAAAAACTGGAAAAAGTTGGTAAAATAACCATCGCATTTAAACTTCTTGTTTGTAACCGTTTTTAAAAGCTATCATTTCTCATAATATGATAAATACATACCATATGTACATAAGTACATACATACATACATAGCAATAACATTAGAAATGTTGGGTGTGTGTGTACATATTTTTAATTAAGTACATAAAGGTAAAGTTGTGTTATGTTAGTTAGTAAGTTACGTTAAGTTCATTCTAAAAGAAAGTATATACATAAGTAAATATCGGGTTGGGGAAAACGTATTCGGCGTTTATTTAGTAAAAAGATACATTTTATTTGTTAATCCAATTCTTTTCAACTACCTTCTACCACTTGTCGGGTATAACCATTATTCCTTTCTTGTAGAATTCCGGGGTTTTATCTTGAAAAAACTGACACAGGTGCTTTTCCCAGTCCTCTTTTGAGGCTAATTACTCATCTTTGCTTCGGAATAACTTCGGAATAACACAACGCACCAATCTCAATAAATTGCACAAATTATCAGCCGATTTGTCACCTGGTAAGCAAAAAAAAAAAAAAAGTTGCCAGATGCAACTAACCGTTTCAAAGTTATGACACTTTACAGTGAAGCGATAAGAAAAACGCCGAATATTTTCTCCCCAACCCAATATGTCTGTATGTACATATGTATGTATGTATGAGTACCACAAGAGATAATTATATGAAATTTTTAACTCAGCTCTTTTTTAAGATTTCAAACTCTTAATTTAATAAATCTTTAAATAACTCTCAATAACTGATTTTTAAAAATTTCAAAATTTAAACAAGTTTTTTTTTGTTCATTATTTTTTCATAATTACAATATGTATTTATTTGTGTTTCGTATCTATGTCGTTTATTCGTATCTATGTAGTGCAGCCGCCGCCCTTTAATATGATTATCTCCGTATGGCACACGATGCAAATGTCTCTTTGCGCTTAATAAACGAAGACGTCTGGGATAATTTTAGCGCCGCCAGAATTTTGGTTCGGTTGTATTTAGGTCATCTTAATTTAGGTCGTCGCTTAATTTAGGTCGTCTTAAAGATATGAATTTGAGAAGCTGGCGCACCCCAGAACTTTACTTAATTGAGGAACCATACATAGGAGCTGCTAGTCCTCCTCAATTTATACGCCATTCGATTTTGGGTTTATGCGTTTAATAAACAATGAAATGTCATACAAAAATTACTTTATTTATTCTTTTCTTTTTTTTCTCTTCTCTTCTCAAACGAATTTGAACTCGCATAAATCGAGGGTTAGCTGTATGTTTTTAGAAATATCGTATGTAGGTCAAGGCTATTTAGCATGTATATAATTTCTACATATGTATGTATTCTTCTGGCACATAATTTTTGCGTTTTTTTGCCTTTTCTGTGTCATGACATTTGTATCATAAATGTCATAAATGAGAAAAGAAAACAACAATAACTAATACATAACATAAACCGAAAGACCGAGCGTCCATAGCAATGTTTTTATAATAATTAAAAACTAAGTAGAAATCATTATTAAGGTATACATATATCATTATAGAGTCATAATAAGCATAAAATACGACGGACTGATAAGTGTTGACATCTGTTGCAATATAAAATACGATATTGTAAGATTATTTGCCCAATTAGAGTCAAGTAAGTAACAGAAAGGAAGGAAGGCGTGAAGAAAAGGCTGAAGGATGTATTTGAAATTATCCTCATTAATTGTTTTTTCCACCACAAAGTATTGTATTAAAGTGCCAACCATCCAAATTATGTACTTACATTTCGTATGCACCTGCGTCACTTCTTCGATTTCACGCTGCAAACGTTCCACATCAGTTGTAGAAGTTTGGTTATCTTTCTGTTGGTGTTGTTGTTGCTGTTGTTGCTGTTGTTGTTGTTGCTTCTGCTTTTGCCCTGCACCACCGGTGCCACTCGGCTTCTGCAGATTGTTTGCGGTGCTAGATGCGATGCTGGTACTGCTACTACTGCCGCCAACCACGAACGTGGCGTGTCCTCCCGACACATTCTTAACACTTCCGCTGTCACCGTTTTTAACAACTCTTTTTTGCGCCTCCTCCGCGGCCGCCGCCTCCGCCTCCTCATCATCATCACTGTCACTGCCGCGCACTTCGACCACCTCAGTAATTGGCAAGGCTTTAGCTGCGGCAGAAGATATGTGGTGCTGGTTGTTGTTGTTGTTGTTGTTTTTGTTGTTGCTGTTATACACTCCGCTGGACTTCTTCTTCATTTGATCGACGAGTGGTATTAATGAAAAATCGTAACGTTTAGTCATCATTGAGGTTGAGTTTTTATTGTTATTATTCTGATTGTTGTTGTTGTTGTTAATATTATGAGTTGTACGCGTTTTAGGAGCTGAGCTCATAGTTGCCGGAAAAGCCTGCCGTAACTTCGAATGCATCAAAACATCGCCGCCGTACTTTGTACGCTTAAGACGTTCCAATTCCGGAGCGTAGAGTCCGAAAGCAAGTTCGGTAGAGGAGCGTTGCCGCTTGTAGGGTCGAGTCGTTGGTTCGTAATCGCCATCCTGCTGCGCGCCCTCATAGTAACCGCTCTCGTGCTCCACCTGGCGGCGCGTGGACATCTTTTTGTAGCCGCTGCTACTGCTGCTGCTCGTATTGACAACTCTGCTGTTGCCGTTATAATATCGACTCATGACGTCTCAAAGACTGGATAAAAAATTATTTGTTTTTTTTTTGTGGTAAAATTTTAACGTATTTCTCTACGTTTTCTTTGAAGATTTTTGAAAGAAAAGTAAATATTGTGGAAAAAAAAAGGTTTTTATAGTTGTGTGGTCAACTTGGAGCTTCCATTTCCGATGTTCCTTATGGATGCTGCAATGGAAAATCAAGTAAAAAGTAAGAGATGATTTAATAGGGTGATCAATTGATAATAAATCCGGTAAGTATGAAAGCCTTACCGGATTTGAAAGGGACTCCTTTCAAAACAAAATATGTAATCGGAATTTTATATAGTTTTCGTAAAGGTTTTTTTTTTCTTGAGGTAGTCTTATGTGGCGGAATATAAGAAATTAACATGTTTTGATTTTGAATGATGGAAATTAATTCCACCACATACAAACAAATTCTCATACTATATGCGATACATTGTAATATAGTACAATTTATTTCTACGAGCCCAATGTGTTTTATTAACAGCCCAAACACAATGCTGCAGCGGCAGCTGCTCCTTTCTCACGCTCTCTCTCTCTCTCTCTCTTTTAAAGTAAAACTGAAGCATTAAGCAATAAACACAAACACAGCAGCGAGAAGCAACTTCAAGTTAGGGCTGCAAGAAATAGCGTATCGTTAAACCAAATGGCAGAGCAGCATCTTCTGGCAGCAAAAAATTGCATATGAGAAAATCAAATGTAAAAATTTCGTTTGTTTACAAACAGCTGTGTAAAACAACAAAAATGCGTTTTGCTGCTGTCAAAATTCGAATTAGCTCGACAGCAAATTGAAGATTCAGCAGCAAGTAAGGGCAGCAAAATGGAAATCAAACTTTTTTCTCGACCTCCATAAGAGCCCATGTAATTTTGACAGTTGAGAAATGAAGTTGCTTCTCGCTGCTGTGATTGTGTTTAATGCTTTAAACACAAACACAGCAGCGAGAAGCAACTTCAAGTAAGGGCTGCAAGAAATAGCGTATCGTTAAACCAAATGGCAGAGCAGCATCTTCCGGCAGCAAAAAATTGCATATGAGAAAATCAAATGTAAAAATTTCGTTTGTTTACAAACAGCTGTGTAAAACAACAAAAATGCGTTTTGCTGCTGTCAAAATTCGAATTAGCTCGACAGCAAATTGAAGATTCAGCAGCAAGTAAGGGCAGCAAAATGGAAATCAAACTTTTTTCTCGATCTCCATAAGAGCCCATGTAATTTTGACAGTTGAGAAATGAAGTTGCTTCTCGCTGCTGTGATTGTGTTTAATGATTAACTGTTTGTTTTTATATTCTATATTCCTTTGTATCATCTTTGAAGAAAGCTAGCTTTTTAACCGTATATTTTTCATATAATTTTTGGGATTTTTGTTAAAATATGGCATCATTTGTTGTTCTATTTCCTAAAAAAAAAGAGCGAAAGCAATGCTGCCGTGATAGATTCTATTTTTCAGAGCAGCGTCAACTCTCCCATAAGCTTTTGTACAATTTCTCTGAGCTGCCGCTGCCGATGCCGCGATTGTGTTTAGGCTGTAAAGATGCGATAAAAGCTAACTTTAGAACGAATATTGATGTGAAATATTGTACGGCTTTGAGATTGCATGTACTGAAATAACTTCAATCTTTCTGAATTTCTCATAATTCCGTATAAATAAAATATGCTAGTAATGAGCAAACACTTGACGTACGTGATAATGATAACGTGTCAGGAGATCTTCAATTCTTTATACAAGAGGCTCCCACTCTTCCCGCAGATTACCATTAATTAATAATGCTTACCTTAAAAGCAATTGTGAACACCCCCCCGATCCTTTTATTTACAATTAATCCAGTAAAGGCTTATTAAAATGTGAATTTGATGTGAATAGGATAGAGCCAGAAAAGAGAAATTTCAATACCAGCAGAGGAATTGGAAATTCCCAGACTTTCTTTTGCTTCTTCACTTATTAGTTCTTTTTTTTACTCACTTTTCACTGTCACTTTTTACTGCCTTTTGCTTGTGGCAATGAAGTGTGTGTTATTTTTAATCACCGAGTTTTTTAATTTCACTATGCTTTTCCACTGGCTTTATTTTAATATGTATTTTATATAAAATAATAAATAAAGCCACTAGCGCTCCTACGTTTTTACGTGCACCAAATAACTCACCACACGAGAAACACACGTCAGAATTGTGACTTTTGGAAACCTTATATGTGCTGATGACAGCAAGAAAAATAATAAGAAAATGGAATTACCAACAAAGGAGGGACGACGATGGAAACGTTGAAACCTCAGCCAGAGAAAACTGCACCGCTTTTAATATTATAACAGAAGTATGTAATATTTTCTGTTAGTGCTTCCGCGCCCGTTTCTCACACGAATATATAATCGATTATAAATTCTGGAATCTCGTAGAAATATTAAGATATTTACAACTCTTCAATGTTAGGGGGGATGGAAAACTTTTCATTTATTTTATATAATTCACACACACTATTTGCCCAATTTACACACTCCAATATTTTTGGTGATTTCCTTGCATATCTTCAAATGAATTTATTCTAAGCGCTGTTTTATTTTATGTGCATTGAATTTCACAGAAACATGTCTTTTAAGATAGAAATGTATATTTTATATTTTTAAAGCTATGGAACGACGAACGAACGGACCGAACAGCCGTACTGCTGCGTAGTTATTTTTAAAATGCCAAAATGGCTTTTTTCCTCCACTTTGCACTTTATTCGTGGCTATGGTGAGAAATAATAATTTATCTATAGCCAGTGTTACCTGTCCAAATTATTGAAGATAATAAAATCTTCAAACGGAAAGTTTTGAAGTATGAAACAGAGAGTTCCATTGCTTTGTACACGCGTCATTCGTGTCAGCTCACATCGGGAAAAATATATGTGTACCTATGTATGTACATATATAATGGGAAATAGGTATTAGTCCAAGAGCGAAGTTTACAATTTTGTTAAAGTAAATGGGCATAATAACTTTTTTATTCAGTAAAATAATACAACTAAATTCAAGAATACAATTAAAGTATATTTTTAAAGTATATAGTAATTACAGTAAGGCCCGAACAAGGGCCGTTTTCTTAATGTCCGATTAAGTGCTAACTGAAACAAAACGGGACTTACAAACGTCGATTTGTAAGGGAGTTTGACGTTTAAAAGTCCCATTTTGTATCG
This sequence comes from Conops quadrifasciatus, assembly GCA_949752815.1. Lineage (NCBI taxonomy): Eukaryota > Metazoa > Arthropoda > Insecta > Diptera > Conopidae > Conops > Conops quadrifasciatus. Next base: position 20,917,879 of record OX457079.1, read on the forward strand.
CACTTAACCGGACATTGAGAAAACGGCCCTTATTCAGTTTTTTGAAATTATTAAATAATCTTGTAATAAGTTCGAATGTGTCATGCTTTCCACCATCAGAAATCAGACTGAACTCTACTCAACTATTAGTACTATATACATATCTTCAAAAATTTTAATCTTCTTTAATAGGTACATATACAATTCTTAATATCTTATTAAAATTTTGTCTAACTGTTTCCTCTGCAAATCAGGCACTTTACAATCATGGGCCGCGTATCCTACCGGCACCAAAACTAACAATTTCTCATTCATCGGTCTATCCAAAAGGGCGCGCAGGGAAGGGCCACAGTTTAGCGGAGTGGTCACCAATGAATTCAATCCTGCTGCTTGTAACGCACTAAGCAATATTCCTGTAGAGATCGCTGCGGATATCTCATTGTAATAATGTTGTCTCCTTTGTTGTCTATTGGCACGGTGGAAGCTGTAAATCTGTTTAAAAACCAAAATTAAATAAGGAGCATCTGTAAGGAACTCTTTCACATGATCCGTTTGTAATGGTTTTAGATCGTTGACCCATTGACGTCCCATACGTTGCGAATAGTTAAGAAACTCTTCTGCTTCAACAATTTCACGAATTTTATGTTTGATTGTGGGGTCGCTGACAACACAGAACGTCCAAGGTTCTGTATGCGCTCCACTAGGCGAGGTGCCCGCTGCACGTATACACTCTTCGATTGTTGCCAACGGAACTGCACGTCGTGAAAACTTACGCACGCTTCGTCGATTATTTACCATTCCATAGAATTGTTGGGCACCACCAGGTAAAGTGATGGTAGCTCCCGCGTAAGGTACATGCTCTGTAACTTCAAGAGCAGGGACGAATTGCTGGTTCGCCATTTCATTGTAAGACTCTACAAAACATTTGGGATCCTCATTATTAGAGCTTTCATTTAGTAAGTTCTTCACTATCGGTCGCTTTTCGACGACTTTTTTGAAAACTATTGGGCCAAGCTTCGTAATTATGATTAACAGTAAAACAGTAACCAAAAAGAATTTCCAATTTTCTAACAAAATTGAGGTTCCAATACTATTACTTAACATTTCACTGTTTATGTTCATTACAGAGTGGTTTCAGGGAAACTAATGAGGACAAAAAGCTACTCTTTGTTATCAGATGAGAATTTTTTTGTTTAGTTATTTGTGTTCAGCAAGAAGCTGCCTATAATATTTAGATTAGTAATTGAGAACCGAGCTATAGAGAATTTTTTAATACTATGTATGTATGTACATATTCCATGTTTGGCTACACCAATATACATGTAATCTATACTTTTTTTAATATTTGATAACAAGCACTATTCATTTTTAGTGTTACTGCATTTAGTGTTACTGAATTACACACAAATCTCCATAGCTTGCAGAAGTTTCTAAGCGATACATTATAATATAAAAAAAAGTCGGCCAGTATGATGATGTTGAAGTTAAACCGGTCTTCACAACAAATAGTAAACTGAATTTCTGTACACTTAAAACTATTTAAATACTGATGTCATCGCTTATTATTTATTTCGAATCAGCTGTGTGCATTATGGCTGTGGATATGGATGACTTCCAATTAATGCTGTCGAAGTGTCGGCTAATTCCAAAGGAGATCCGCTGCTCGTCGCATGCCTTCTGTTGCCGTTATTGCTGTTAGCTTTCATCTTCTTATCTTCCAAATGTTTTTTATGCACTTCCCGCAGTATATCCATTATTTTCCATTTGGCTTCGTAAAAGAGTTCCTCGGATATATCTTGTAGATCAACGCGAATCATTTCGCATATGCTTTGTACTTGAAGAGCATTTTTACCATAAATTTGGGGCAAGTTCTCGGGTTTTATATCGATTGATCTGGCCGAGTAGAATGAATGTGTACGATTTTTCTTTTGTGGCGGTGGCTCATATTCTGCCCTATTTAAAACAATCGGTTCAAATATTTTCATATCTTCATTTTGGTTTGATGAAGGGTCATTTCCAACGTAATCGTTGTTATTTTCCGTATAGCTCATATTGTAAATGCTCTCGTCACAGGGTGAATTATTCTCGTCGTAATCTTCAGCGTAATCCGTTTTCGTATTCTAACAATGATTTCAATATAAAATTCCAAATGGACAAGAAAAATATATTTATGTGGAAAAATACTCACTCCGCATCCCTTGGAAATTCCTTTTATACCTTGCAGGAAGTCAAATTCCTTATAATAATACAGTGTTGGCACGTAAATCTCTCCTCTACCATCTAGCAGAGACTTTTGTACTCGGCTGCGTTCGGTACTGAAACAGTTACGCAGGCCCTTGACTTTCCGTTTGACCTGATCTGCTGATATGTGTCGCCCGAATTGAGTCGCTATTGTTTCCCATATGGATTCTTTGAAAGGCAAGTTACGATAGTTCTCGCAGTTTGGATTCCATAAGCACTCGTGACTACGAAACATCCGGATCAACTTTATAACGTTGTTTTCATCGTTCAGAATAGATTTACTCGGTGTCGTTGTATTCTGAGTATAGGACTGGACCTGATGTATGTTCATTTTGAATACACTTGAAGAATATGTCCCAGATACTTAAATTATGTGAAATATTCACATTTATTCTTAAAGTAAACAAATATTAATATCCCTTATCAACAACTCCAAATTTCACGATATCCAAGAACAGCTTGGCAACGTTGACAGCGGGATGTGTTCACCGATACGAACGATTTTTTTTGAACGACCGATCGAAAGTTTTTGCTTTAACTAAAGTTTGTTTGTTTTAAATGTGCAACATTAATATTTGAATTTTCAATGGTTCCATAAAACTCCACTTAAGCTTACATAATATTAATAGTTAAGATATAATAATAATAGCGTATTATTACAAATAGAAATCTATCGGCTATTGCCATGCTATCGGTTATAACATTACGAATTATGTCTTAATTGCTACTAGGATTAATCACTAAACGATATTCAAGTAATATTATAAAATGTGTGAGAAGAGGTATTTTTTGCGCAAAAGTAATGTTATCGAATTGCGCAAAACTAAAATTTTACTAACATAAAGCTTTAAGTTACAGAAAGCATTAATTTTTTAAATACGAGTATTTTATTTGCACTTTTCCTGTAACAGTAAAGTAAAAGTTTTCACAGAGTTGTATAATTTTCCAGCAGAACACTAAAGGGTTGCAAATATGTGTAGGCATAAAATATTTAAAAAAAGAAAATATCTTATATAACTAATACTTTTTCCATATATATAAAAGTACTGTAAAGTTCATGGTCATACTTCGGTATATTTTTAACCAAGAAGTACTGATAAAAATACAAAATACCCACTTTTCCCAACACTAATGTACATACATATAACGTTTGCACTAATGCACATATGTATAACGTTTCCTCAGCTGATTTTTTTCGAAAAGTTGGAAATTCTTTAAATTTCCCCATAACCTGCATAGAAACCTGGATAAAACCTGGATTTACGGCTTTGTATAGAGAAAACTTATATGTATATATATAAAACAGGTATAATGGGCTTTGATCTAGTCATTTTTGTATTGGTCAGAAACAATCACAAAAACGATGCACACCAATGACCTAAAGCACGCTTAATTTTCATATTCTTCATATAAAATGTGCATCAAGGCTCTTGTCCTCTCAGCTGATTTCCATTCATTTCTTTCGACAGATATTTTCGATTTGAAGCAAAAGTAAAGCGTAACATTAATGGAATGTAGGAAATTGTGAGAAAAGTGAATGAATGGTAAAAGGCATTCATAGCCTGGTGATTGTAATAGAAATAAATTAACTCAAACATAAATGAAATAAATTGATTTGGTTGAAAGCGCTTAGGCGATATCTGCCCCTTTACACGAAAAGGAGGACGTGGGCAATTGACCGTGTAATTGCGACAATAATTTCTGCAAATAAAATTTGCATTTGAATTAATTTTATTTTTTGCTACTAAAGAAACTAGAAAGAAAAAATTAACAGCTGAAATGGATGAAACGTTTTTACTACACACAGAGAAATTAGATTTTTATGATGGTATGTACTTTAATCAAAACTATTTTTACAACTTGAAAACATTTTCGACACTATTTCCAGACTATTTTTTGTCTACAATATTATAGCTTAATATTATACTATATTCTGAACGCTTACAACTCTTTGATTCATAATTCCATTCGATTTATTCTCCAAAACTTTTTCCATATATATAAATTACTATCATATTCTACCATTGTACAAAATATACACAAATATTCTATTATGTAAAGTTTATTCTGGAAGATGGATCAAATTGTTTGTTCCTCTTCTGTTTCCTCGCCTTCTTCATCTAAAATTTCTTTAATCATTCGCTCCTGATCCTCCGTCTTAACATTATTTAATAGTAGATCTTTGAGTGTTTGAATATTCTTTTTTTGCTCTTCAATTTTTGTTTCCAACTGTATATTTTCCTTTCTTAAAAATTCGACGTTTTTCTTGCGCTCGCTAGCCGTCTGCTTTAACTTTGCACGAGTCTTTTTAACAGCCTGCAGAGAAACACAATAATTTCAATATAATTTTAAGTTATGTGTATATACTACTGATACTGTTGAATTGTTTCACAACCAGACTTTAATTGTTCCAGCATTACTAACATCATTATTTCTTTGCCTTTTCAATTTGTATGCCTCATCATCCGTTTTATCGGAATTGGTACTCGCAACCGATAATGGTCCTCCAGTGCTCCTTCTAGCTGGCATCTTGACGGTGATTATTCTACTTTGTATATAAATTTTTCGCTATGCGATATAAATAAAAAAAATTTAGTTTTAAGTATTCAATTTCGACCAAAACAAAGGACAAATGATGCAAGATTAGCAATGTTGTGAAATTCTACGGAATGTCAGTCAAAAATATAAATAGAAGTAATTTATTTTCATTCTGTTGCCATATGAAAATTGTAAATTCTGCAAATACAAAAACAAATTTCATAGAAATTACTTTTGGTGCTTAAGAAAAGTTGACCAATATTATATTAACGTGAGTAGCGGAAAATTGAAATTATAAATTATTACATTTTTCATGTATCGTAATTAGATATTAATTGATATGGTTATAAATACATTGGTTAGCACCAAAATAAATCTATCTAATTTTTATTTTTATCGATCCCAAAAGTGAATGAAACTACAAAATTTTGATTTTTTAAACGAAAACTGTTTTATTTTATTTTATAACGAAAAATTGCTCAAAGAAGGTCTCTCAGTTCTGATGGAAATTTTACCAAAAATAAAACTGTTTTACTTATTTTAGAATAAGAATGTCTGAAATATATTATCGTTTATAATCAGTGACTTCTATTATGTATGTTAGGTTCTTTAAAAGACTGATTGTTTTCTTTAAATATAAAAACAGTAAATAACGTCTAAACTAAAAGAATCAAAAAGAATTTTAGATCTAGATTACAAGAAAAAAAAAGACAGTCTTTTATTTTAAAGGTATTATATTAAACACGCTGTAAATGTAATTATGTCCTGAAATATCTACATATTATAAACACAGCTGCCAATTATGCTTCAAAGCTCGACATTGTAAATTTTTTTAATTACGTGAACAAGTATAATTTTTTCTGATCCTAAAATTTTTTATAATAAATTTTAAAGAAAATGCTTTAAATAGAAAGGAGCTTTTTTCCCATAAAAAACTTGCGTCCAAAGTGCAAAAACTGCAATTAGTTGTACGGCTGTATAGAAATTATCTAAGTGTTTCCGTTATTTTTTGAGATTTTTAAAGCGCCTAAACGAGAGGAAATGACCCCTTGCATATGATTTTTTTTTGCCACTACTCCAACCTACACGACCTTTGGAATGGTCTTATGCGGAGCACCCTGTATAAGCTTTTAAAGTAGACAAATTAATTCGGTGTAATTTTGTGTACTGGTAACTCTACGAATAAAAAGAACTGGTCCAATTACTACTGCGTTTCTTTCTCCTACCGCTCTTTCTAGAGAAAGTGGATCGTTCGTATTGAATACGCTGAAGTGTTGTTGTTGTTTAAATGTTTTTGTTTATCAGCAAAGACTCAGCAAACGTATTTAGAGCACATTATTTACGCTGACAAAAAAAAGCCAACACAGCTTGACCGTTCTGAATGCAACCATAGTTTCTATCACTTTCACAGCAGAGATCTCTGTTTCGCAGTTTAGAAATCGCTTTTTAGGACCGAGGTGATAAAAAACACTTTAATCGCTTTTAATAACTTCGCCTATTGAAAATCTCACAATAAAACTATCGAATAAATTAATAACTTTCAACTATCCAATAACTTGATAGTGTTTATTCCATAGTTCCGAACACTACCACTTGGTTCCTAAGTTAAAAAACCACAAGCAAGCAAAAATCTGCAGAAAAGCCCAAAAAGTTCTCAAGGCGAAATGTCCCATCATTAAGAAGGAAGCAGTGAAACGGCATTCCGAAGACAAATGTGTACAGTCCCCAGCTTAAAAGCGCGCCCGATACAATCCCGAAAGGGCAGTATTTTTTGAAAGTTTCATCCGAAATGACTAATGACCCGTTAGACCAAAAAGAGTATCTTCCCAAACCATCCGAGGAATTCCGACCTATAGCAGTGAAACATGAGATTTACCCTGGATGCACCGCTCTACCAATACTAGCGGACAAGAGTTACAGCAACTTGACTTGCTTGAGTCCAACGTATGCGAAAACAGTTCCGAAGAGCGCCCATGATTACTATATTGCAGTCATGGTCTATTATCGGTTACTCTCTCTACATCGTATGAACAGAAGATGTTTAACTTCCAGTGAAATATGCTTTCTTGACCAAGTAAATACATCGGACTTTACACTATAAAAGTAGGCACTATAAAAGTAGGTGAAACTAAGAAATTCAGAATTCCCGGATTCTTTGGATCAATAACAGAAAACTTGGGACTGTATGCAGGATATCCATGCCTCGGCGTCTATGCCACCCGGATGTTAATGGATTTATTAAGAACGGAGGATGGTAAAAGGGACGAAATTTGGGACCTCCCTCAAGAACTAGCGTTTCCAAATTATAATATAAATGAAAACTGTCTCGGGTATGCTCCAGCGAGAGCCTTATCAAATAGACAATTCCAATTTATGTCGAACGCAGGGGTTCGTATTGAGCGATTTAACTTTGATAATGAGGAAATACCGATTCACATCCAGCTCTTGACTGCGATACACCTTCAGATGTCTGCCATTAAGATAACTACTTACACATTACCCTGTACTTCCGTGGGTTCTTGTGGTCAGTTACCAATTGCTAGCATTCAATCACAATCTACCACACGTGCTGTTCGTGCAATATATGGTGCCACCGCAGTATTCAACGTTCCTGGCTCCATAGGATATTTAGGCAGCAGTTTCCTCTATAACGTAAACAAAGACGACACCACTGAATTAAGTATTATAAAGTCCCAATTACCAGTTAATTTACCCGATGACGTTTTAGTAAGTCCTAAACAACGCCTCGCAATTAACATACTATACCAGCAAAGTGCTGACCACATTAAATTCAAACTGTATAAAGTCGTACCATTCTCACCCGAAATCAGATTAAAAAAAATTGCTAAAATCTATGTACGTGAAAGCACTTGGGAGCTATAGCAGTTAGGTATTTTTGGAAAAGGCTAGTCTGTTTAAGCTTATGGCTTGAAAGAATATTTATTTAAAATTATCACCTTTTAAGTACGAGTATATTCAAAGTTTCAATAGTTTGCTGGAATCCAGAATTTCTTTTCCATTAACTTTCGCATTAATAATAAAAAATTCAATTTATTTTCAGAGTAAGGCGTTCCGAATTTATTAATTTTGTGAAAAAAATTAAAGAAATATATATTGCAATCATTGCATTTAGAACGAAATAACTTCTTTCCAAACTTTTTAATATTTTCTATTATCAGAAGGGAAAACATTTTTTGTAGAAATTTTGTGTTATATTTGTACGTATGTACTAGTATATAAGCCTGCCTTAGCCAGTAAATTTTTTTATTTCGTGGATTTTCTCACCTTCCACTTTTTTAGTTTATGTATTTTGAAGCATCAAAGGTAAAAAAATTAAAAATAGAATTATTTTTCTAAAAAATAAAATCCGTCAAAAATTTATCAGCACAATCTAGGAAAAAAAAACGAATTTCCTCCCTTTCGGATATATGCATGTGTTTATTAAAAAAATAGCGAGCCCGTTTGGGTTTTTGAAAATTGAAAAACCCATCAAATTTTAAAATTTTTCTTATCAACATTAGTTGCCCAGAAACGACTGTGGAAAATTTCAGGTTTTTAAGTGATGTGGAAGTAAAAAAAAATCCCGGACATATTTTGCTAACAGACAAATACACGACTCAGGGTATAGATATTACTGATACCAGAGTAATTTGGTTTTTAAAAACCAAAAACAAGTGATCTAAGTGTTCCCGTTATTTTTGGAGGTTTTTTCGATTTTAAGTCATTCAAAAGTAAGTATGTATATTCATTCAATAGTAAGTACATATGTATATATTAAAAAAATTCCCTCTAGCGCCTAAACGGGGGGAATTTTTCCCCTTTCCAGAGCTCGAAAACGGCTCTAAGGATTTCTTTTTTTTTGAGATTTAAGTTGAGTCCCGCTACAGTACAGCAGGACATTGGCCAATCAATCAGATTATAACGCCATCCAAAAGGATTTCTTTGATATTCACATATCACAGAGATTGAAAGATGGCAAATCGATCTGTCGAGGTGTTTTTTTCGAGAAACATTGTGGTAGGTTTTTTCTCTATTAAAGTGGTTTATCAACAGGTGTGTTATTAATTGACACTGTTTTCTTTTTGTTTTTAAATTTTGTTCTGTTCTGAAATAAAATGTCATCATGTTTCAAATATTTTTGTTTTGTAAAATTTTAAAAAATTTAACAACCGGTGTCTAGGTTTTTAAAAATTTTCTACAATTGTTAAATTAAAATAAAATGTAAATTAAAATATGTCAATAAAAATTTAAAAAGTTATTTAAGTATACAGGGCAAAGTGTTTTCCCTTCACTTGAAAAAGATAGAATGGCCTTCTATTTTCTCACTAACAACACGCAAAAAACAAACATTTTTTTTTATAATTTTCGCCCAATTAAACCCAATTCATAAAACTTAGCCACGTTCAACAAAAAGTTCCGAGCAAATGTTCGGGGTCCCAGGTTCTAAGCTTTTAAAGTAGACAAATTAATTTGGTATGGTTACTCTCGACGGTCGTTGGTATTGAACAGCTGACCTGCTGAGGTTCATATCTCCTTGTTTTGCCGTTGGTTGGTATTTTAACAATTTTTTAAAATGTCCTCACCTGCTCCACCGAAGTCACCGGAACAGTCGGACAAGAGTAAAAAATATGATAGACAAATCCGGTAAGCTATTCATCATTAATTGTAGAACTAAAGTTTATTTTACCAACACCGGAGGCTCTGGGGTGACCATGGACAGAATTTACTAGAAAGTGCAAGCATTTGCTTAGTGAACGCAAATGGATTAGGTTGCGAAATATTGAAAAGTCTGGTACTGCCGGGAATAGGAAGTTTTACCATTGTGGACGGCTCTGTCGTAATTGAGGATGATTTGGGCATGAAGTGAGTATATTAAGAAAATATAAATATTCTTAATTCTATCGTTTGGTTTTTTTTTTTGCAAATTCGTAGTTTCTTTCTAGACTCATCTTGTGTGTCAAAATCAAAAGCTGCATCATGTATGCTGCTGCTGCAGGAACTAAACCAAGATGCCCACGGAGATTACGTGGATGAGAGCATTGATTATATATTGGCCAATCGTCCAGACTTCTTTGAGCCATTCAATGTAGTTATTGCATCTAACCTTAATGAGCAATCTCTGCTGAAACTCTCGGATAGTTTATGGGAAGCAAACATTCCATTTATTTATTGCCGATCATTGGGATTTCTGGGCTCTATCCGTTTACAAGTTAAAGAGCATTGCATTGTCGAAGCTCATCCCGATAATAGACAATATGATCTAAGATTAGAGGCACCGTTTCCGGGCCTCACAAAACATTTGAATGTAAGTAAACTTAAGTTCCTTCTTTTTTTTTAAAACACGTTGGAAGTCTTTATACCCAGAATACGCCACTCTCAAGTAAAGTTCCATGGTTAATTGTGCTAAATAAGTTCCTACAAGACTGGAAATCAGAAAATGATCAGCGAACACCAAAAACGTATAAAGAGAAAACTCAGTTAAGAGAAATGATATGTAAAGGTAAATTTATTGATTACGTTTTATTTATTTAACTCTTAAAAATAAATATAACCTACAGAATATAAATTATAAGTAGCTTGCTTTTATAAGGGCTATAAAATAGTATATCTTAACTATTTTTAAGCCATGACCGCTGATGAAGAAAACTACGAAGATGCCATTAAAGGTGTTAATACAGCATTCGGATCTGGCTGCGTACCGGAATCTCTGAAAGCAATTTTTCAGGACGATGCTTGTTCGAATCTAAATAAGCAGGTAAATTTAAAACATAATTATAATCTGTTTGTCATCATTGCTTTTTAGAGTAATCCATTTTGGATAATGGCTAGTGCCTTGAAGCATTTCGTCTATAATGAGAATAATGGCTTGTTACCTCTTTCTGGAGTTCTGCCTGACATGACAGCTGACACGGAGTCCTACGTCAATTTGCAAAATGTTTACCGTCAGCAGGCTTTACAGGATGCTGATGTTGTCTATCGTAAATGTCAGGCTACGCTAAAGGAATTAGGTTTAGCAGAAGAGACTATTACAGAATTAGATGTGCGTTTGTTTTGCCGAGAAGCTGTAGGCTTAACGGTTATACGAGGTTCAAAAATATCGGATGAATATGAAAAGAGCAGTCGCGTGTTAACAATTAGTAAGGAAAAAAGTTGATCATAGTTTATAGATACTTTCAAATGAATTTTAATGAATTATTAACATCTTAGTTGATGATTTAGAAATACATGGCGCGTTAACCGAATATTATGTAGCCTTACGGGCGTATGAAAAATTTCTCGCAGAATGCGGAAACATTCCTGGTGAATGCTATGCAGAAAATGACACTTCAAAACTTAAGACAGTAGCCAGTAAAATACTTTCCGATTGGGGGGTGCACACGTCCATTAGTGATGATATAATTCACGAGTTATGTCGTTATGGTGGCTCTGAAATACATTCGATTTCTGCTTTTATTGGTAAGCTTACAATAACTTGATAATAGTCTCATAATTTTAATACGATTGACAATATCATTTTAGGTGGTTGCGCCGCTGAGGAGATTATCAAAATAATTACCAAACAATATGTACCAATCGATAATAGTTTTTTGTATAACGCAATCACATCAGAAACAACAACTTTGAAGCTATAGCAGTGAACTATTTTTTGGAAAAGGCTTTACTTTAAAAGGCTCTTTACTTTAAGCTTGTAGCATAAAAAAAATTTGATTAAAATCATCACGTTTTGAGTAAATTCAAAGTTTCAATAGTTTGCTAAAATCCAAATTTTGTACTAAAATTTCTTTTCCACTAACATCCGCATTTCAAAAAACATTTGAATTTACATATACTATCCAGAGAAGGCGTTCTCCCTCCCCCACTATTTAGTATTTTGTGAAAATTGGAAAAGATATACATATATTGCAATCATTACATTTTAATGATATTACATTTAAAATGAAATATTTTTTTCGAAACTTCATGTTTTCTATTAATAGAAGCAAAAACATTGTTTTTTAAAACTTTTTTATATTTTCTATTATCTGAAATCTTACTAGTAAGGAAGTGATCGGTAGGATTTCCTACTGGAACGGCACTCTCGGGCTGAGACAAGCGAAGCTCCTGATTGGAATGTGTAACCCTCAAAGCGCAAAGATTTGTCTTACTTTTTACAGAAAATTTTTCTTTACTTGCTCTATATATAGAATCTGTATATTCTACTATAGAATATTAAAATCTCTATGTGTACGAGGTCTGTTCACATATGTCACAGTAAACATTCGGAAAAATCGAAGCCGAGCCAAAACACGTCCAAGCAAAATAGTTTCAAAGTTCCGAACTTGTCAGCATAAGTGAGGGACATGAGTTCTAACATAACGCCACAAAAAAACTGAAAATTGAATTTACGTAACCCGCGGGAATTCGCGATACTTTTTGAACAGACCTCGTAAAGGTTTTCACCATGCAAAATCGAAAACCCAGGTTTTATACAGGCTTCTATCGAGGTTATTGGGAAATTTAAAAAATTTTCCACTTTTCGAAAGAAATCAGTCGAGGAAACGTGCTTGCTGAAATAGAACAAAAAAGAGCGCGAAAAATGTAACTAAAAATCTGAAGCTGTTTTTAGTTGTTATAATTTGATGTCAAATAGTTTTTGAGGTTTAAAAATTCCCCACCGTTTTTTTAATGAACTGAAAACCCAGTTCATTTAAAAATCACAGCTTATATCTGATGCATTTAAGGTCGTCATACGACCTTAATTTTAATTTATATGTATTAAAATAATAGGTTCGTTCAATAACGTGCTTGCTAGTACTAAAATGCACAAACTCTTACTATTTTTTACTAGAACTCGTTCGATAACTGAGAGAATTTACGCAAGTGAAAACGAAAATCATTTCCCCTTCGTACTATTTTTTACTGGCAAACTTTCAACTACACCATTTCCAATTGTAAATCAGAATAGGTCAATTGAAAATTAGATTTTTCATTTGTAAATGAGATTAGGTCAATTGAAAATAAGATATTCCATTTGAAAATGAGAATACGTCAATTGGAAATGAGATTTTCCATTTGTAAATGAGATTAGAACAAATGTAAATGAGATTTTCCATTTGTAAATGAGAATAGAACAAATGTAAATGAGAATACGTCAATTGAAAATGAGAATAGAACAAATGTAAATGAGAATAGAACAAATGTAAATGAGAATGTTTAATTTTTAAATATAAGTGTGCTTAATAATGTACATAGTTATCTCTAAATTATTGAATTTAATTAAAACAAGTTTCCAATTTTTATTAATACATATATGAATATTTAATTAATTATGAATTTTAAAATAAGTACCCATAGATAACAGCAAGCTAATAATACAATATATTTAGTAAATGTAACTACGCTGTAATATGAGTGTATACATATGTATATACTGTGTATGTATTACAAAGTTTATTTTACTACATTCCAAGTTCCATATTATGCTTATCCATAGCTAATTGGTGGAATGTGGTGGAGTGCTGTATTGCACGTGTGCAGTCGCTGGTGGAGACTGTCCTTTTTGCCATGTACTAAATATATTGTATTATTAGCTTGCTGTTATTTATGGGTACTTATTTTAAAATTCATAATTAATGAAATATTCATATATTAATAAAAATTGGAAACTTGTTTTAATTTAATTGAATAATTTAGAGATAACTATGTAGATTATTAAGCACACTTATATTTAAAAATTAAACATTCTCATTTACATTTGTTCTATTCTCATTTTCAATTGACGTATTCTCATTTACATTTGTTCTATTCTCATTTACAAATGGAAAATCTCATTTACACTTGACCTATTCTCATTTACAGTTGGAAATGGTGTAGAAAAAAATAGAACTGACGATATTCCATTTGGGAATAAAAAACATTAAATTTTTTGTTTACTTTCAAATGTAAATTTTGACATTATTCTATTTTTTACTAGAAACTTGTTCGATAACTGCTCAAGTCAAATTCTCTCTGTTTACAAAATTTGAAGCTTTTACTATTATTTACTAGAAAAGTAAACGACCAGACTATTACTATTAAGGCTACTATTAAGACCTATTATTTTTTAGTTCCCTTTTTGGCTTTAATTGCTTATTTTGAAATTACCTTAAATTATAAATTTGGCTTATAATTTTAAAATTCTAATTTATACTTCACAGAACACTATAGCAAGGTTAACATAACATATTACTTACAAATCAGCTGTTGTACTAGTTGTCAATTAGAAATTTTCGTTTGACAGTTTTGGAATATATTCCTCTTTTCCCCAGCTCGATTTCCTTAACAAAAGACTTGACCATTGGGACTTCAAGGAATCTCGATTTTCTTTTTTCCATCATCTAAAAAGTTGAGGCTTTCTGCAGTTTATTTTCTCCTGCGCACCTCTCGTATTCCTTCGAAAAAATATGGTTATTGGGTAAGAAAGAAGTTTGTGAGAAGGCATTTTTACGTAACATGTTATTTTTGCTATGAAAAACATTTGTGCCCTTTACGTAGATTCGTGATTCGTTCTGGATTGGTGGTGGGTGCACTTTACTACTCCCGTGAACTGGGTGTTTGGGGAAGCACAGAGGAAACGCAACGGCTTTACACCAACGTTAAAGAAGAAATCAGTCCCCATGTGGAAAGCCTTCAAAAACAACTTCCTTTTGTGGTGCCCGCACTTCCACAGCGTGGAGAGTTGCGTTTCTTAGCTAAGCATTACTATAATCAAGGTGTCAAACAGACTTTCCATTTTATACATATGATTCCATGCTACACCGGCCAATTAATAAAAAAAGCAAAGGACTCTTTCGAAGAATTTTCGCAGTCACCGAAACCTATGGAAAGTTCAAAGAGCGACAAAGAATAGAATGCTAAAATTAATTAGACGAATATGAGCCTTACAAAACGAAATGAAATATGTACGCATTGTTTGCCCTTCTGTAATTTAGTTAATTACAAATTCAGTGTTAAAGAATTAAGAACATATGTATGAAATCATAAAATTAAATTTAAGAATGTGAGATTGAAATTTCCAATTGCTATATTATTCTGCCATGTTCGTGATGCTTTACTTGTAAACTTTAAATTGAAAGTTTTAGTTTTAAATGCATGTAAAGATTTTTAATATTTATCAATACATATGTATAAATAGAAAATGTCGCCTAAATTGAATTGGCTCGACAAAAATAACCTGAAATTAGCGAAAAATCTTTAATAAATCGTTATTTCAAACAAAAACTAATTGGAATATTTTAAACGAAATAAATATACCAAATTCTGCAATAAAATTGAATTAAAAGGGACTGTTCATTCTCTCCAAATTAAATTTGGCGA
The DNA here is from genome assembly GCA_949752815.1 of Conops quadrifasciatus. Classification (NCBI taxonomy): domain Eukaryota; kingdom Metazoa; phylum Arthropoda; class Insecta; order Diptera; family Conopidae; genus Conops; species Conops quadrifasciatus. Next base: position 20,932,972 of record OX457079.1, read on the forward strand.
GTTATGAAGGAAAAACCCAATTTTTACGTTTGTAAAAGTAGCTATTCTTACAAACAGCTATCTAATTTTTTTATTTCTCAAATAGAGTTATGGAATGCTGCTCTCTGCAGTAACACCATAATTATAAATAGCCCCATATTCGTATTTATAGCCTACCTAAATATTAATATTATCTTTTGCGAAATTATAAATGGGGACATCGATTTAGAAAACGCTTGCACGGCAATGTTTTATTAAACTTTAGTTCTTTATTATACTAGAATTGTTTTAAAATAGAAAATGTTAATACTTTAGAATTATAACCGTAATTAAATTTAAAGTGTTCGAATTTAAATATAAAATAAACGAAATTCAAGCAATAGTAATATTTTAATGCAATGAATTTTTACAACAATCAGATATGGGTGGTATGGTTTTATGGTCTTTGGTGTTTGCGGTAGAGCAATTTTGCTTTACTTGCTACTTTCATTAGTAGATATCAAACGGCGCAGTAAACGATTGTTCTCACCCATTTCCATCAGTAGAGACTGCAATAAATAATTCATATCTGAATGCATTTTCTCAACGGACTCCTTTAAATGATTCAATGATTGTGAGTTTTGATGAAATTGTGAACTCTCTGGAGCTGCTCCAGAATCTTGAGCTAGTTCCTTTTTGACATCTTGTGGTTGCTGTAAAAATTGTTCGAATATTATAAAAGAGCTACATTTTTCGGTGGTTTGTAAAAAAATAAAATAGCTTTACTATATCTCGTATTTGGTATATAGATATGCAGGTATGTATTTAATAATTTATGCAATACCGCATATCAGAAAAGAATACGAAGAAGACTTACTTGATAAAATGTGTGCACCTTTTGTATTTTAATGGGATTTGCTGTAGCTGTTAGCTTTTTAACAGGAAATATTTGATTTCGCTGCTTAATAAGTGCTGTTCTTTCCGGTTCCATTGTCATCTCTGCAGCATATAAATGTTCTGACAGAATTCGCGGCTTGCGCATGGTGCGACGTTTTACACTTTCGGCAATTGACTCTGTAGGCAAATCGTCAGAATCCTTTGAAGGTGTATTGGCGGGAGCAGTGGTTTGATAAACTAATTTCGGTATCAATATATCGGCAATGGCATTAGTATCCAAATTTGAAACATGATTCTTGATTCGATTTTGTTCTATTTGCTCTATACAGTCAGCGTCGTCGCATGGTTCAACTTTAATCCTCAAATCTGTTGATGGAGCTATGTTTAATTCCTAAAACAATGAAATTATTACAAACTTTTTTTGTGTTACTAAAAAAAAAATTTTACAGCATAGAATAGAAGAGAAAATTTTTTAACATTTTAGAAATCTACATTTTATCTTATCCTTCACATTTACTTATTCTCGAAAGAAAACTTACTTACTTACTTTAAACTTTACTTATTCAGATGCATCACACCCTGGCGTTTTTATATTTTGTACTTTTTTTTTATATTTTGTATTTCTTACCTTTGCGTGATCCAAATCGTTTCCAGCAGATATACCCATTCCCATGTCTAGAAGCCAGTTGCCGTCGTTCTGAAAGTTCGGTAAAATTACTATAGTGACAGGACTTTACGTGGGCCATTATTTGAAGCTCACTTTTTCATTTTCGTTAGCGCTATACTGATCCTCCGAAAATATCTCACTGCAAGGATTGTCAGTCTTAACATCAGCTTCAATGTGTTGTCCACATTCGGTGGCTTCCTGTTTAATGGTGTGACAGCGTGATGTACGTTTTCGCTGTTTTCGTTCCCTGTTCGAGGTTTCCACACACTCTATAACCTCCGGGTTGCGATCGACGAAGCCATTGAACCAGTCGGTTGCTGCCTGCTGTTTGGCATCCCACGAGCTGGGGTACTTCAATTTATGCATGTGGACAAAATTGTGCGTAAAACTGCGCGCCACTTCTTCACTCAGTAAGGGCGGCCTTGTCGATGGCGATCTCGGTGGGTGCTGATTATCGGACGAAATGTGCTGCCATTGCATTTCGTAGCACTGCTTCAAGTAACTGGCTAAATTCTCTTCTTGCTGTGCCGAAAGCAGTTGATTCGATGTGAATTTAGACTGAAACATTTTACGTGGCAGCGCATCCAAACATGTAGCATCGCTATTATTGACCAAATAACGATGACGCTTCTTTTCGCGCAACAAATTGTGCAGTAGAACTGTGCGTTTTAGCTGCCACTTTCGGGCGGCAGAAGTGGGCGTTTCTCCCTTGTTCATGACGGCATTGAGAGCTATTCGCATCCTTTGCTCGACACTTAGACCAATTTGTTCGGAAGGGACGGGGGCAGTATTAACCAAGGGGATGATGGTTGATGAGACAGTTGAAGGGCTTGCATTTGACAAAATTGTGGCGTCAGTTAGTTGTTGTTGTTGCTGCTGCAGCATCTTGAGTCCTGCAACTAAAATAAATCAAACCATTTGGGACAATTCTTCTACTGCTAAACATTAAAGTAAAGCTCCTTTAGTTGCTATGTTCTTTCAAATTTTCTATGAAAGAAACGTAGATTGAGCGCAAAGTGCAAACAAGCGACTAACTCTAATTAAAAAAAACATTTTAAGTTTAATTCTTCTTACGTTTTGGGCAGCAATTTATTGCTTTAATTTATCTTCCACGCATATAAAATTTAGTACTCCTCTTATTATATGCTCTCGTTAAGCTTTTGAAGCCTATTCAGAAGCTTCCATTTATTATAGACCCTTTTATTGTGCCTTGAGTTGATGGCAAATGTATTTTACTTTTACTCGCGACTAAATAAAATGAACATTTGACAGAATTGTATTCTTTGTAATACCTCCTCCTTCTCAGATCCACCCCTCCCACAAACAACAATGTCATTTCAGATTTTCCTTTAGCCATCTATTAAATGCTTTTCTACTTTATTGCTTAGAAAGGCTCGTATGGGTGGATGTGTGGCCTTGTGTTATGTGAATTAGAGAAGCTTTAGATATACGCAATTGTGAAATTTCTAACCTACAGTAACTTTCATTTAAGTTAATTATCAACAATCGGCCTTCTATTCCTTTAAAAATGCGAGCTTCTTTCGATGAGTACTCATTTCTCAGTGCCATCATAGTGGTCTTTTAACCTGAAATCTCAAAACAAAATGCAACTTCTTTGATTGAAAGAAATGAAAAAATGTCTTTATAAAATATCATTTTATTTTGTAACTTTGTTTCATTTATTTTTTAAAATTGATAAAGGTTTTGTTTTTGCTTTCAACATTAACTGTTTAAAAAAAGTACAATTGCTAAAAAATACAATTATATTGACCTGTATAGATCTTCAGATTTAGCTTTTCTTCATTTTTGATTCAATGAATAGCATCGATTGATGGAAAGAATTGAAGCGTGCCTAATAGCTCCAAACATTCCATTCTTCAGTTGGAAATTGTTATTGCCGAATATTTTATGCCTTCGTGTCTACTGTGGTGGCAGTTTCTACTTTTGTTGTCGCTGTTGAGTCTGTTGTGCCAGCAGCAGCGGCAGCTGCTTTTTTCTTTGCACCACCTTTACCCTTCTTGCTGGGTTGAAGAGGAGCCGCTAGCAGTTCCTTCAACTCATCATGCACTAAGCTGTATTCACTGGAATACATTTCCTCAGCAAAGGGTAAGCCGGTAACTAAGTTAGGACCATTCGGCATAAGCAAAACGGTGTGCTTAAATTGTGCAACATATTCGCCTGCAAATAAATTTATAATGATTAATTTAAGTGGTTGTAGCGCATAGTGTCAATCATCGTTTATGACTATTGAAAAACAGAAGGGCAAAACTTGAATTAATTTCAGACCAAGAGAAAATCACAAAATGTCTGCAGCCACAGAGAAGCGCTTGCAGCATTTTGCAATGATTTCTTTATTATTTTAAACAATTTCTAGTCGTACAAAGATTGTTTGCGATTTTATAGAACTAGAATTTGTATGCATTTTAGAACGCGAAAAATCACAAATTTTTCTGTGCAAGTATTGAGCTGTCTCCGCCCACTGAAAAGGCAAAGCAATGCGTTGCTTGCAGTGCTTTACACAGCAATCTTTATTGTATCTAACAAAAATACACAATTCTTCAAAAAGTTGTTTGCAATTTTATAGAACTAAAATTTTTATCAATTTTAGAACACGAGAAAATCACAATTTCTTCTATGCAAGGGTTGAGGTGTCCACCACCCACCGGAAGGGGATAAACAATCCGTTCCTTGCAATAAGAGACATGCTCCTTCCTTTTTTAAAAAACTAAATTTTAATATAGAATTAAAATCAATAAGTTTGTGTCACCGATTTGTTTGTTCTCTACAAACAAGGGATTTATAATATTCTGTTGCTTGCAGAAAAACAACTTATGTATGTATAATTATAAGAAATTGTTTCAAAAACAGACTTAACAAAAAGTGAAAAATATACACTCCAAGGAAGTTTATCTTTGTTAATTAATTTTGCAAAGTGTCTGGACATAAAAAACTATTATTTAGTTAATATGAAATTAAGCCTTGCTTGACTAAAAAGTTTCCAATATTAATGCTGGTAGGATCAAATACGTCAAATCCTTTGTAAAATTTTGGTTTGGAGACGAAACCAAAATAGAACTTACTTGGCTTCTCATATAGGACTTGGAAAGGTTCAATCATTTTATGCGATACACATTCTACAACTCCCATGCGCGCTTTTGTCTCCTCCTCGAAATGTCTGATATTGAAGGGCATATTTCCATATTTAGTCTTAACCTGTGTGTGAGAAAAATGCAACTCCCATAAAAGTCAAATAATAATAAAATTTCTAAAACTGAAGTCTTGATAATAACAACACAAATGCTTCGACTCCGATATTAATTAATTACCTCAGCTAAAAGTGCACGTGAAGCCTTCAATTTTAACATATAATTTTCATCGGTTTTCTTGTAGATCGATACCTTAGTGTCCTTCTCGCGACCCTGTCACAATAAATAAACAACATTTATATGATCTAATGCACTCGAATGTGTGTTGCGTGCTCTGAATAAATTAAACTTCCTCAGATCTCATAATCTTACAATCTCCGGGCATCTGTTTCGAAAGCTAGAAATGTGCCAATTGCAATTTAGATATTGCAAAGGAAGTCGCTTATTTACAACACATAACCGACTTACATTTTTCGCTTAAGACCCTTCAAACCCTCAAGCACCAAGGTTTAATCATGGGAAGTTCAATTAGTTGTTGTGATTACGACTACGCAAAAACTTACAATGCCTTCACCTGTGCTCACAATGACGTCGATGGCATAGACTTCATGCTTTTCAAATGTGCACTTTTCATGTTCTTTGCGTTGTGCCTCACTGGGATTTTGAATAATTGTCTTCTCACCATCAATTCTGAATTGTTTCAGCTCATGACTTAGCATCCCTTCAATAGGTTTGCATTTGAAGGACTCTGCCACTTGTTGAACAGCATCAGTAATAGAATAATTCTATTAGAAAAAGCATTCACTTTAATCAATCCAGAGAAGTTACAAAATATATTAATGTACATGACAAAGGATGGATAGGAGGATACCCATCACATTTAATGTAAAATAATTTGAGGCGTTAATGAGGAGGAATGAGCTACTTTGAGTGTTTATTCGGCGAAAATTCAAAAATATGCAATTTGCTGAGTTTTCGCTGTCGAAACGAAAACAGTAATCTTACGTACAACATTCCCCGCTTTTAGTAACCGTAAAGCTACTTGAACTGCATAATACGCAGCTAAAGTAACATCGGCCTTGCGTCCAGTGATTTTGTTATCTGCAGACGCTCCAATAACAATAGTGTGGGCAGCCACTGCAATAAAACCATCAATGTGCGCACCCAAATCTCTAAAAAATGTAGAAAAACAGCCATTATAGGCGCGCACAGTATTGTGCACATTGTTAACGGGACTTACATTTTAACTATATCGCCCGATTTTAGAATGCAGTCGGGGTCATTCTTTGTGGGAGAAAAGTGGCAAACACAATTGTTGACTGAAATGCATGTTGGGAATGCGATGCCCTTTTTAAGGTCTTTTTCCTTTTTGTAAACCTATAAATAAGAACTTTTTCGTTATGGTTTTCTGTGTGCTCTGGAATCAAATCATTCATTATATGTGGGCAAGTACATATATTTCCTCAGATCTCATAATCTGATAATCTTTGGGTATCCGTCACAAAAGCTCGAAATTGTGCAAATGTGTTTAAGAAGGAAAACACATCGAAAGTTATGTACATAACTACATTTTCTCGCTATAGCGATTTCAGACCCTCGAACGTTAGGTTTTAATCATAGGAAAATTAAGCCGACCACCTACCCCCTATAACATCGCAGATGTTATTACATAGCCGAAGTTGTAAACATGCGAGCATCCCACATTAAGATCGCTAAGGAGGAACCGATCCAAAATGGCTTTACGATCTGCCCAAAAATGTATGTTAACGATCTGCCAAAAATTAATTTCATAATCTAAAATTTGATTTAAACGATCTACCAAAGATTGACTTCACAACAATTACTTGTTAAATTAATAATTAAATATTATATCAGCGTAGAGAAAATTTCAATTATAAAATTAATAAAAGTAATATAAATATCACAGATACGCCTGATATTATATGAGACCACGTTGTTTGAAGAAGAACAACCGACAAGTAATTTTTTTTCCAATTTTAGCACCAACATCTTTTGGTGAGGTTCGTTTACAAATTCTTGTTATAGGAGGTCAAAAGTAATGTGTTATGATATATGTATTTCTTTTCCTTTATAACATCTTACTTTCCCAGTTTCTTCGGTAACAAGATTGTCCCCTTTTGTGCAGATTTCTCTCACAGAGGCGTCAGCAATACAGAGATCAATTACAGCCTTAAGAGTTTCTGTAAATACACAAAAAATTGTATCATGATTTTCTATTCTATTCTATTCTAAATTAATTTTAAGCTTATAAACACATAGTTTTCAGTTCCGTTTAATCAAGTTTGGTAAATTCATATGTGCACATATTTATATCAATATGAGAAAATAATAATATATACATTCATGTATATACATATGGATATGCAAGTACATACGTGTGGCATGGCGTATGCAAACATCACAACAAGAAAACTTTATGCGTGGCAATAAAACCGGTTAACCTTTCTCATTTGTTAGAACCAAGCAAATTTAATAGGCATCTTGAAAAATTACATATATGGTAAGCAATTTCTCTGTTGCTTTGCCTGCCCTCCACAAACTTTACCGAAAATCTTTTCCTGACCCTAGCTTCTAGGTTAGGAACGTCAAATTGCAAAGCAATTGGCCCTCGCCGCGTGGCGCACCCACCATTTTTTCGCGTACTTTTTAAATTACCGCATAATAAAGATTAGTGGGATAAAATCGATTTATTGTACTTACTGTTTACAATTTCACCAGCCAATTTATATTTTGTCACTACCAAATCTTCCGCTATGGTCTTCTCCGGCGCTTCCTTCTCGTTGTCTGCCATGTTTGTTCTCAAAATAAAGCTTCACTTCTGTACCTGTTCCTTATGGCGAGCACAAAAACAGCGTCGGTACGTTTAAAAATTACAGTGATAACTTAATTGGAGACGACCAATGCAGATTTGTACCCTGCTAACTAAAATTTTTTAATAATAATTTACTTTTCGTCTTAATTATTTCAAGCACAACGCACCAAAAGAATAGATGAGAAAATGAAACGCACGAACTTTGGTGCGAAAAGAGGAAGAAGTTTTTTAAGAGCAGAACAATTAAGGGTTCAGTGGATCGTTTCGCAACTAGCAAATGGGCAGCATTTATAGAGCGAAGTTTAATGGTTTGGCAGCACCACAAGAAACCGCGATTGTTTTGACAGCGGGATTCAGGCGAGCCGAAATATCTGATTTGTTTTAAATTTGTTAAATTTATTTATTTTGCTTTGACAAATGGAGATTGATAATTCAGAGGTAAACTATATTATTGGGGAGGCACAAAGGCTAGCTAAATCGGATCCAGCGGCTGCTAAGGCATGGATTCTAACCGCAAAGACTTTATTCCCTAATGACTTCAGCGTCCAGGTTGGTTGATTCTAGTAAGGATTTTGACTTAGTTTGTATAATGTGGTCTTAATAAAGTTTGAAGCTTACAAATTGGAAAAAATTGCAAATAATTGCGAGGAGGCAGCCAAGTGCTTCAGTTATATGTGAGTGTCAGTTTAGATGGGACTATCTTTTATATTATTCAACATTTTTCTATTTAGAATATTAACTTTTCAAAACCAAACTGTGGATTTGTGGAACGAAATAAATGAATTGACTTCTGCGCTGCGTGCATCCGAAAACGAAATCACTCCTGAGCAGGAGTTCTATGTGAAAATGTTTCAACACGTTTCCTACGATGTTCAGCATAAAATCTTGTTGCTCACTGTCAATCACACAGAAAACAACCTGAACCAATGTAAGTTGTTGTTACTGATTCTAAAGCGGTTTCCCCAAGCAGCTGTGACGCACTGTGTAAGCTTAATTGATTCTTATGTAGAAATATTTGTATGGAATACTTGTTAGAGGTTTCTCAATGTTTATAATAGCCGCGTTTACTGGAGATGATTGCCGAGGGCATGCAGCAGAATCCGCACAAATATCAGGAAATGCTAGTAGAGGAAGCCTTACCCATGATTTATCATAAAACACCTGAACTACCGACACACCTTGTGTGTCGTTTGTTTACAATATCCTTTGAGTATTATATACGACAAATTATCGATGAAGATGTTAAATTCGATACGCTTGAAACTTGGAAAAAAATATTTCAGGTTCTTATGTTATGTAGTAAAATTCTTCATTGGGATCCATTTCTTCCGTTCAACAAATCATGGTGACATCATCAGTTTTCCTAAACTAAATAAGACGGCTAATTTCTCCATAACAATTTTTAGGGGACAAAACGTCTATTGGGATAAGCTTATTGAGATTGTATCTTCCAGTCCTCCTGGCAGCACGCACATTCTCTTCTACGCGACCACATTGTTTATTTACTCACTGCATTGCTACATTAAAAACTGTAGGTCAAGGCCAGATGATGGTGAATTAGACCATGTGTTAGTTGAAGGATTCACAGGTAAAATTCATTTCAAGCTTTACGTACTAAAATCAATGACGACGAACATTTTGTTGCACTAGAATGGAGCGTTGAGCATTCTGATATACAAAATATGGAACCTCCCCAGATTTCATTGACCACAACAACGAGCAAAGAGATTTCTAAAGCTTTCGTACATGCTGCCCAGTGCTGGCAACTTTTGAATACTGAACAATTTCAGCGCGATTTCAGTAAGCTGCTGCTCTCATTACCACTGGCTCCTTGGATTTCTCGTTTTCTGTTTGACTTGGCCATATATTTCGGTCACCAAGAAGAAGCGAAGAAGTTAATGAGTGAAATGCAAATTAAGAATAACCTTGTACATAATCTTCAAGTGCTTAGCTTGAATCTTCTGCAGGGCACACTGACTGTAATGAATTCATGGTTTAACGTTGGTTTCATTGCACTATGTTATGCCGTCTTTCTTATTTTATATTGTAGATTCAAGGATTTGAATGTATAAACAAAATATTGATAGATCTACCCGTAGTACAAGGTCAAATTTTGGAACATCTGACGCTGAAGGTGCCACGACATATGATTTTTTTGCCCTTAACACAAAAGGCCGTGGTGCAGTTTTGCACTAAAGCCGTTGAAAACAGTTTAAGCGTAAGTGCCACGATCGTTTTCTACTCAAAGTAATTTCAATGTGTTTCTTGCTGTCTTCTAGCGCAAATTGTATGAGCCGAATTGTCCGGATCAGATACTGGGAGATTTGCTGGTACTCCTGCAATTGGAGTATCCTCGGGAAACTTTAAAGGCAGAACAAATATTCTCGCTTATTACAACACGTAGAGCATTCTGTTATCGCCAGTTTACCTCGTACATCATAAACATAGATTTCATAGAAGAGTTCATGCATATTTGGCATTCGCACAATGAAGACTTCAATTTTGACTTTTCGCAAGGGGCGTCAGCCGGAAGTCTCAATACCCGCCGCATTGGTACTCGTGGTGCTGATAAAGGTGTTCGGGAGGATTTTAAGCAAGTCATTAAGGCACAGATCGTCCGTGCTAATGAGAATTTGACCACATTGATAGCAAACTTTATAACGCAAGAGCAATTGCAACTAGTGCGTAACATATTTGGCAGCGTTGAAACGCAAAGCTTTTAGCTCAAGTAAGACGTTTCGTGGGTGGTGGTATCCAATTGGGCGGTGCTTAAATAAAACAAATTGATGTTAATAAACAAATAACATCTTTTATTTTTTATTCAGGATACTCTATTCACTGCATTAGATATTCACAATTTTCTATTCCAACTATTTTACACTGAATTATTAATTTGACTAGCGTCTTCTATAGTGTGCTTCCTCATTGTATGTACGTATGAAGTATTACGAGTATATCACAATAAAAACTTAAAGAATGCTCGATTATATTACAATCTGTTTCTCATAAAAAAAACTATCAGCAATTGAAAAATATAGCAATTAAGTTCCTAAAGAATATATAGTACATATGTTAGTATTAAAATTCCAAATGAAAAGAATGTTTAATATACGAAAGAAATACGTTATAAACTGCGGTTACTACATTCACATAAATCACCCTATATTTTATATCTACATAACGAAAATTTATATATTGTGCCATGGGCCAAGTCATCAAGTCAACGCTGTATATTAACGGGAACTTAGCAACCAGCTCCCGATTTGTCTCCTCCACAGATTTCTTTTCGAAGTAGCAAGCTGAATAAAAAAATATCGATATGCAGGTTGGTGCCACAAACAACTGGTCGATAAGAATTTTGCAAAAAACATATTTTGTACTTCTCGCGGGCATTACTTTCTCCATCCAAGTATAAACAGTGTGATTGACTGGGCCTATTAATGAACCCACAACAAACATACGCCCCAAACGATGATAGTCATATCGATCTTCGTTTTTCAAAGATTGGAAGTAATGAATTTCCTGGGCTGCAAAATCACCAATCATCATCAGTACGGCGGAACTGATAGTGTTAGTAGCTAATAAATATTTCGTGAACATTTTATTACATATCACTCTGAAAGTGGTTGGCTCCTTCACAAAAGTCTGCTTTTGCAAAAAGCGGCAAAATATAATAGGCCTTAATGTTGGCCTACTATGAAATACGGTGCGCATTCTTTCGGCGAACCCATTATACAAACGTAAGCTTCGGCCAAAACAATGGGTTTTGAAAAGCAGTCGAAAACGCGCGAACATTATTCTTTCTTTTACGGCTTCTATATCAAATTGCTAATTGCAATTAATGTTGTCTCCATTGATTGCTTGCGAATTTCTTTGTATAATGGGACAGGCTTTGGGCTGTACCAGTTCAATTCATTTATCCATAGTTTGAAGAATTCGGAGGATCAACATACTGAATGACACAATTACAATAGGCACTAACAATCAGCGATGAAAATAGAAGACCCATTTGACTTACAGCTGTTCGGTGAAATTTAACTAAATTTCCTCAACTCCAATAATTTCCAAAAAATTTCAAATCATTACGGTTGGTATTCAAATGAGAGAACTTTTTTTAATTAGGTTCGTTCGATAACGTGCTTGCTAGTACTAGAAAGCACAAACTTACTATTTTTTACTAGAACTCGCTCGATGACTGAGAGAACTTACGGCAGTGAGAACGAAAATCATTTCCCCTTCGTGCTATTTTTTTCTATTTTTTACTGGCAAAATATCGTCCAGTAAAAAATAGAACTGTCGATATTTCATTTGTGAGAGTGAAACATAAAATTTTTTGTTTACTAGAAACCTGTTTGATAACTGTTGAAGTAAAATTCTCTTTGTTTACAAAATTTGAAGTTTTTACTATTTTTTACTAGAAAAGTAAACTAGCAGATCTTATGTTAAGCTCCTTTTTATATACATACATATATCATATCATACTTCTCTGGCACATCGACCTTTTCCCCTCTTATTCACTTAAGGGCAGTTTTTTCATTGTCCTGTTAAGTGCTAACCTGAACTTTCAAACGTCAATTTGTAAGAGATTTTGACGTTTAAATGTCCCGGTAAGCACTTAACATAGTTTAATTTTATAAAACAAAAAAGGTATAAAGTGAACTGGGTAAGTGAATAACGGAATTTAACAATTTTCGTGAATTTCAAACACGCCAACACGCCAGTGTGACATTCCCATTTTTTTATACCAGTTCTACTCGTCTGCATTTGGTAAAATTTCTTGCCTTTTAATAGTTTTGTATTTATTTTTAGGTAATATACGTAATCAAACAACAGCAGAGGTAGAGCTTATATTTGGCGGAGTCCGTACCAAATTGTTTTAGCGAAAGACTCCGCTCCAAGTATTTTTAGATTTTTATGGGTTTATTAAAATAAACAAAAGGAAAGTTAATATAGTCCAACAGGTGCGAAGTATACAACAGACCTCATCAGTCGCCGACTTTTCTGATGAAGCGGTATATTTAGAAACTGTTTGTGCTAAAAATAAGAAACAATGAATTTACTGCTAGTTTTTATACTATTGTTAGTAATTCGGTTGGCATCGGTGTTTATAGTAAAAACATATTATGTCCCGGATGAGTATTGGCAAAGTCTTGAAGTGGCGCATAAGCTGACATTCGGGTGAGTTCAACGATAGTGCTAATAATGACATCTCAAGAAGTTGCAGGTGCACATCTTCATGTCATCTCGAAACTGGAAATATAGTTTGTGAAGATCTTACAGCGAGTTGTTTAATTACTCTACTCTTTTCTCTTTGATTCAGCTATGGTTACCTCACGTGGGAGTGGATACAGGGTATTCGTAGTTACGTGTACCCGGCGCTTATCGCAGCAGTGTACAAAGTGTTGGCTTGGTTGAATATGGATACCGCCCAACTGCTGGTATGGTTTCTGTTCATTTTGTATGTACTATACAATTTCTTAGCTTTCTTCTCCTTATGAAGGTGCTTTTGCCACGCATTCTTCAAGGCACTTTTACTGCTTTCTCCGATTATCGTTTCTTCATATGGATGGGTAAAAAGAAGTGGTCCCTGTTTCTTATTATAGTGCCATGGTTTTGGTTTTATACCGGTTCGCGTACACTAACTAATACCTTAGAGACTTCCTTAACGACAATAGCTCTCAGCTATTTTCCTTGGCATTCTGCTGAAGGTACAACATACGTTTGGCCTGCAGCGTTGTGCTGTTACATTCGCCCAACCGCAGCTGTCATTTGGTTACCTATGGTAATTTATCACCTGCGTAAGACACGTCTTTCGGCAGTAGAGTTAATCGGGAAGCATTTTTTGCCGATTGGGTAAGGAAAATATTTCGGAGGAATTTTCGTGAAGTAATAATGTAATGATCCTTAATTTTAGTCTTTTAGTGGGCACATTGTGCGTAGGCATCGATACTTACCTGCATGGTGAGCTAATTTTTACTCCTTATGAGTTTCTAAAATACAATATATTTTATAATATCGGCAGTTTCTATGGATCACATCCATGGTAAGTACACAGCTCTGTTTGGTGATCGTCCACATATTTCTCCCTAAAAATATAGTTATTAGAAATTTTGTATGCTTTGTCAGGCATTGGTACTTCACTGTTGGCCTTCCCACCGTTCTTGGAATCAACAGCATTCCTTTCATTTTTGGTGTTGTGGAAACCATACGACATCATCAGGCGTATCCCGTCCGAAAACAGTTATTGATTACTATTTTGCTCTCTCTGGCCACATTGAGCGTAATTGAACATAAAGAGTTTCGTTTTGTAGCATCGCTGCTTCCACTATGTCTCTATATCAGCGCCGATACCTTAACTCGCTGGAGTTACAAGGCATCCAAGTGAGTTTTGAGAAACGTTTCTTGTTATATAGTAATTGATGAATATAAATTGCCATTCGTAGATCTATGGTTTGGTTAATAGCGGTGGTCATAATTTTCGGAAATGCTCTCCCTGCTTGGTACTTAAGTACCGTCCATCAGAAAGGTCCGATTGCGGTTATGACACATTTGCGGGAAATTGCCACCAGCTTCCGAGATGAGAATAACAACACCGCTAGCATATTGTTTTTAATGCCTTGTCATTCAACTCCTTATTACAGGTATTAGTATTAGATTAGTCGTTTTAGTCGTTTTAATTTAATTTCTGATTTTTTGTCTAACCTAATAGTCACATACATGCCAATGTTACCATGCGCTTCTTAACTTGTGAACCCAATCTTGCGCAGAAGCCTAATTATGTGGACGAAGCTGACCAATTCTACAACTCGCCGATACATTGGTTGCGCTCGCACATACCGGCGTATCCGCTCACAGCTCTGCCATCGCATGTAGTTCTGTTTGAACCTTTAGCAAGTAAAATTAATGAATTCCTCGAAAATTATAAAATTTTCTCTCGCATCGAGAATGCGGAGGTAAACAACAATAATATTGAACCTCAAACCTTTTCGAACAATTGGTCCACCATGCTGAAAAACAAGGACATGAATGTCAATTCTCTCTTGCAGCACATTCAACCCAGAAAGGGTAAGAATATAATTGTCTATCAGCGATTGCGTCCCGGTGAGGCTAATATCTTCAAACAACCTGAAGTTAAGGAAGAGGACGAGCACGAGGAGGTCTTAGGCGGTGGTGCTTCTCAATCCAGTCATCATGAATTTAAAATTACTAACTCTATAGATGATTATATGTCGGAGCAATCAGAGCGCAATGCGTTTAACTAATTATTCGGCTTTAGCTTCGAAAATTACATGACAAATTTTATTGAATTGAACTGAATAGTACAACTGAATAATATGCATATTTTATATATTAACAATTTTTCTGGCAATCAGCTATTAAGCTGATCCAGGTGCCCGGACTTGTGCAGCAAAGCTACACTTTATTGTACCATCATTGCAAGTTTATTTAAGTAAAAATGTGTACTTTATATTTGTATTTATTTTTAGTATATGCAGACTTGTATTTTAATTTGTGTTACATACTTTTTTAATACTCAATACTTTCTCGGAATCTTGGTCTGTCTACCCATTAAGGAACTGGTACAATTTTATTGTTATTAAATCTTGTTACTAAAGAATTATTGACATCGTGTTCAGAACGGAACATACTATAGAAGGAAATTAATATGTATATCAAAATACATATTTAGAAGAATATTTTTATGTCTTAATAAAATGCTTTTAAATTTGAGAAATTTGATATTTAATAAAGGTTATTTAAAAAGCTCGTAATCGCTGGAATTTGAATTCTGAAAATTAGATACTGATGGAAAGGTTTCATATTTATACAATCGCCTTTCTTCAATGGAAGCCTGCACGTCTATATATCGCGAAAGCATATATGCATATACATATATATGTACTAGACATATATAAAAAGTTCGTGTATATAAACAATGCATCTAATATATCATAACATTGACCTACTTTCTTATGTCCGGTCCTATTTTAACTACTCCAAAGGTTCTGGTGATTAAAATTAATTGTGAAAAATTGTTAGTCATTGTGCATCTGTGGCAACCTCCTTGATAGATTGGGCTCATTGTTGTCTCTGTCGTGCTTTTAGAATCCGTCAGCTGCTTGCGTGCTTTGACAACTGTTCAATCACCGTCCCACTACACGACCGACTAATAGTACAAAGGCTACAAAAGTCTTCTAGTCTTTGGTGCAAAGGCATCAAAATTTGATCAAATTGGCTACTATTATTTCTGTGAAGTTTATTCGCTTTTGAAAATTTTTCTCAATCTAATAAATTACTGACGACTGACAATGGCAGCTTCCGCGAGGGCACTCCTTAGATGTCGTGGTGGTAAGGTTCTCTCGAAGAAATGTTTGTGGTTTAAATTAAAAAAAATTATATAACTTTATAATGTATTATTAGGGGTTTTCTGCTCCTGAGCGAGTAAAATTTTTTAAAATATCCTTGGTCTATTATCTCTTACGTGCTTGAGGGTAACTCGATTAGATTATATTAATTGTTATTAGGGCTTACTTTTAATATGTTCATTGTCGTCTTGGTGGCATTGACAGTGAAAGGAAGCATAGAGACGATTAATTTTTTTGTTTATTTGCTAGTGCTTCGTTAAGTGATCCCTAAACTCGTGCAAAAATTAAACTTGAGTTCTCGCGAACCGACAATTAAGAGACATGCCAAGTGAAAAGCAAAACAACCTTCAGGAATATAACCTTGCCGCACAGTGGCACGGTTTTTCTAAATCGCAATAATTTATTAAATATCGAAATTTATGAATCGACTTATACTTTGTGGGCAATTGCCGGATTGATTTTACATTTCCGAAAGCTTTTTATTTTAATATTTGATCTAATTGGATAATAATGAATGCTTTATGTCTTATATGCTTCGCTTGTTGTTAGATGGTCTGTTTTCTGGGATCCGCTATAATGCTACGTACAACAAAACCCGTTCCAATCTTATGTTGACAGCAGAGACAAAGGTTATCTGTCAGGGATTTACCGGAAAACAAGGTACATTCCATAGTCAGCAGGCTTTAGAGTATGGGACTAAATTAGTTGGTGGAATTTCACCAAAAAAGGGTGGCTCCACTCATCTTGGCTTACCAGTTTTCGCCACAGTAAGCCTAGATATAATGCACTTTTATTTTTTCCATATTATTTACGTGGGTAATTTTTGTTCAGGTGGCGGAAGCTAAGAAGGCAACAAATGCCCATGCCACCGTTATCTATGTGCCACCGCCAGGGGCTGCTGCCGCCATTATGGAAGCACTAGAAGCAGAAATTCCTTTAATCGTGTGTATTACAGAAGGAGTACCTCAACACGATATGGTGCGTGTAAAACATGCACTGTTGACCCAGAGTAAATCACGCTTAGTCGGTCCCAATTGTCCAGGCATTATTGCACCGGAAAGAGTAAGTGCCAAACAGTAGTATGAAACGCCTCAGTAATATTTACATAAATTTTTTATAAAATTGTTGGCTTGTTGAGAGTATTGAATATTGCCTGCCATCCTGATTTTTTTTTGTTTAAATCATTGCTATAATTATTCCTAGCAATCATTTCTTAGTCGTCATATAGTTGGCTGTAGTTGAAGTTAACAATGATCGCCTTATCTTCCTCAATGTCTAACAATTTTTTTTTGCTGTATCATAAAATGAAACGATAATTTCAGCTTTATTAATCTGTAGTAATTCTCGATCCGAGTTCAGTTAAATTCAAAGTTTTATACAGATTTATTTAATCTTATAGCTGTTCTACACTTGATTTTTGGAATTTTGTAGTTTATTAACTTTTAACTTTACAATTTTTTAGTTCATTAATTCGTTATTATTTCATTAGTTCATTTAGTTCGTTATTATTCTCTCTCATTAATCTGAATGTTATTTAAATGTAAATGATTTTTTGTCCTCAGTGCAAAATTGGTATCATGCCTGGACATATTCACAAGCGCGGCAAAGTCGGCGTTGTTTCACGTTCTGGTACTCTGACGTATGAAGCTGTTAATCAAACCACCGAAGTTGGCTTAGGCCAAACTCTGTGTGTTGGCATTGGTGGTGACCCATTCAATGGAACCGATTTTATTGACTGTTTAGAAGTGTTTCTGAAAGATCCCGAAACGAAAGGTATTATTTTGATCGGTGAAATTGGAGGTGTCGCCGAAGAGCAAGCTTCCGAATACTTGATTCAGTATAACTCTGTAAGCCATTATAGAGCGTTTTAAACTGCGATTTGTGGAGTATTTAACAACTTTTTTCTTGGTAGGGCATTAAGGCCAAGCCGGTTGTTTCATTTATTGCTGGTCTATCTGCCCCACCAGGCAGAAGGATGGGTCATGCCGGTGCTATAATTTCGGGAGGAAAAGGTGGTGCTGGCGACAAAATTACGGCACTGGAAAAAGCTGGTGTCATTGTTACGCGAAGTCCTGCGCAAATGGGAAACGAACTTTTCAAAGAGATGAAACGTTTGGAACTAGCCTAGATTTCTATAAGCTCGAAGCAAAGTTAAAAAGAGATTTTTTTTTATTAATGCAAGCCTTAAAGTCATTGAAATAGTTTTCAAAATAGAAAATTTCTTATATTTTTTTCTTTTTCGAAATTTTTGCTATTTCGCAAATATAAAAATATATTTTTCTGCAAAAAATTTCAATTCAAAAACTGCCAAAAATTTAAAGAGTAAAGCAAAATGTTTTTAAGTGCAAGGAACCACCGGAAGGAAATAAAATATTCTTTACTTTCAAAAAAAGTAATATAAATAAATTATTGTGTTAAAAAATACAAAATAGTAATCTTTTTGTTTATATGCTTATCAGATATACATATTCCTAATAGATTTCGTTAAAAATTCATTACAGTAAAAACATCATAAATAGAAGATCATAAAACCGATGGAAATACCATTTTGAGCGACATGAATATGACATATGTTTATGTTTACAAACCATTAACCACTATTCATAAGATTATTGAAAAGTGAAAGTAGTGAAATATTCTTCACAAAATATACTATATTATATGAGTAAAATGTGTGCTATTTCAACTTTAATAAATCGAAATTGAAGTCTTTTATTATAGAATGTCTATAGTAGACATAGAATTTATGATGATGAAAGAAGTAAGGATATGTTTCATCTTTTCCAGTAAGGTAAGATACCGTTCGTTGCGGTTATAATCAGTCTAGTTCTTACACAAAACAGAAGGTTTGGAATGGAAACACTATTGAATTACCAAACAGTGCTTTCTCGGTTCGGCCCTTGTAAATATGTATGTACGTTTCGTTTATGACTTTTTTGTCATTGTCGGATATTTGTATTTAATTTACGATGCCAATATTAATCGAAAGAATATACTCGTATATATTTTTATATAAAGAGCTGTGTCTATATTATACTTTTTTCAGAAAGTTTTGGGAAACTGTTTTTTAAAAGTTTCAGAAAATTCAGAAGTTACATGGAAGTGAATACGTTTTGCCACTTATAACCATCATATTCAAATCTATAAGATTTCCATAGCCCAATCTCATAAAGAATTTATTAAACGTAAGCGTAAACGTTAAGAAAAAGAATAATCGTGACTTCCCGACAGGTTAGGAGTTCAGTTCGCAGCCAACTTTAAAGAGAGGTGTTAGTTAAGGCCAAAGTTATAAACATATTGAGCTTGGCCATACAAAAACCAATATCAACATAAAAAGTTGTCCTACCAGTATGGTGATATGTATTGTATATGGGCGAGTATATCAACAGCAATGGTGAGCAAAGCAACAAGCGCCGATCATCAGTTGTGACTCGAACAGCGACTTGAACGCTACTTAGCCACGTTAACCTAAAATCGAAATTACTGCTTTTGTGTTTTATTGTTTTTTACACGCTGTGTCTGTGTTTTTTGTGCATTAAAAAGAAGGAAGGGTTGAGTAATATAGAGGCTGCGCGAATTGCACCCACGACTGTGAAGCTATAAATGGTATGTTTAGGAAAGAAGACAACACTACAGATTCAGTATGAATTTCAAGTTGATGTTGTAGATCGCAACAGAAATACGTACATACATACTTTTCATATATAATGATATGTAAATATGAGTTACGTGATCTCTGTTAAGAATCAAATTCAACGGCTGTCTGTATTGTACAAACCTTGTTCTTGCGATACGATAAAATAAGTGGAGATGAATAATTAGTGCATGGGCGAACTGTTTGTTTAATCACATCAATTTGTAAAAATACATATTGTACAAAAGCATATACATTATACATATACATACGTATTTGTGTCCACATTTGTGCGTTAAAGAAATAATCTTTCTTAAAATGTTACTGGCAAACTTTTAACAATTGCGTACCACGCACGCGTAGCCAAAACTTAACTATTGTAGATGTTGAAATTATGAACAGAAAACCAAAAGCGAAAAAAATTCAACCTATGTATTTCTTATTTATGTACGAGTATATAAATTAAAAAAAAAAAAGTACAGTGAATTAATGAAAATTAAATCGAGCGTTAAATAAAAGTGAAAACAAACATTTTTATGTTAAGCAAGTTAGCAGAACTGACAAAAAAGACATTGTTCATAAAAGTCATTGAAAAGTTACGTATGTATGTATGTACATACATATATACTGGAGGGCTGCATGAGACGTCTCGTAAGATTCAAAACTGATATAGCAACATTTTTGCATTGATGAAGTGCTTCCATTGGATTTTAAATCAAGCCGTGACTATCGGAAGCATAGGTGGTAATGTTTTCAGTAGCGCTTCCAAAAGCCTTGAACAAGCCTTCGAGACAGCCCTCATGCAGCCCTCTAATACATACATATACGTACATATGTACACACATAGTTGTGGCACAACATTAATTTTCTGCTTCAAACTCTTTAGTGATATTAGGAAAATTAAAAAAAAAACCTTGGCGGAAATTAAACAAATTCCATTTGAATATGTATATATGTATGTATGTCAAATGTACTCTAAGAGTTCTTGCAAAGAATATGTATTGTATATATTGTATATTCTTTGCTTTGGTTCTTGTTTAAAAGGATGTACAAGTGTGGTCGTAGAATCAAATCGAACCATTTGAATAGCTCAATACTGGTTATGAAAGAAGTCATGCAAGTGAGTGGGCTACTATAACCCTCTCCAAAAGACCCGAAACAAGAAATTGTTAGTTAGATATATGACTTGTAAAATAGATCAACTCTATATAGCAAAACGGTGGAGGACATTGACAAACTAATAATACATTATATACAATGCAAACTTATTCCCAATGACCAAACAAATTTTCTTATTTAGTGGTATTAAACTGATTGAGGGAAAGCTTTAATTTTAATAACTAAAGAGCATGAAAAGCTGGAGTTAATTGTCTGGCCAAGACAATTACATCCAGTTTTTGTTAGTTATCAATAGAGTGTCTCGAGGGCGACACTTGACATTGTTAGTCCACTCACGCTGGAATTCCGAGCTTTGTAACCACGCAATTTTTTGCAATTTTTCTCTCTATTTTGGCAAAGGAAAAATTAATTAGAAATTAGTCAATATTATTATACCTAAAAATGTGTTAAAATATGCTGGAAATTGTTTATGCTTTAAACTGTGTAAAACATTTATATACTGTACTTTCTTAATCAGAAATTTCTTATTTTTATTTTTGATTTTAGCCGGCAAGTTTAACAGTTTGAAGAAAGGTGGTGGACATTATTCTCCGCTAAGAATAAGACACAAATAAATTGCTGTGAAGCAAGTTTTGGTCGAGGATCTGGAACATTATGCCAGTTTAAATAGCACGGAGTAGCGTTCTACAAGAATGACTGCATCGCAATCTTGACTGAAAAAACGAAATACAACAGTCAATTTACAGTCGAGGAGAATTAACGAATTTTATCTAGAACATTCATGTATCAGCAACAATCCCGTTCTTACGGCTTAACCAAATTCCTCCTTCGTCTTCCAATCCGAACGGTTTAAAGATACAAGTGCGACTTCACATTTCGTGTTGGCTCTGCTCTCTCTTTTTATTTAAACTATAGACTAAACTATATAATTGTGAAGCAATGAGCGTATAATTACGCTTCTTCCTTGGAAATCCAAAAATGCCGCGCAAACTGCTAAAGTTTCTGATAATCTTTGACAATACATCATTATTATACTTTCCGGGACAATTTCTATCGGGTCGCGTCCTTCTTGAGCTTCAGGATGATACTCCCGCTTTGGGTTTGCATTTTCATGTGGTCGGCGAGGGAGTGGTGCGTGCTGGTTCACCACGCCACGAACGCACATACGATAAAGAAAATTACATAGACTTTCGTATGCGCCTGCTGGGTGACGTTGATCAAGGACCCTCTGTGCTGTCGCCGGGCATACACAGCTTTCCGTTTAAGCTCGGTTTGCCTGTCGGCTTGCCTTCGACTTTCTTGGGTCGTTATGGTTGGATACAGTATTTCTGCAAAGCTGCTTTACGTGAACCAAATGGTCTCATACACAAGAATCATCAGGTGTTCATAGTGATGAATCCCATCGATTTGAATTTGGAGAAACCCATCCTGGCTGTAAGTATGGAAAACAATTGTTAAATTTTCATTTCGTTAAATGATAGGAGCTAAGGTTTTCTTACCATTGAAAAGCTTTTGCCGACCGAGATCGTTTGAAATTATTCCTGAAATAAGAGTCGTCCGTCCATGCATTAATGAGCTCAATTTTTTCGTTATATTTAATGTATGCACATACAGCAATCTTTTACATGTGAAGTTGAACACAAGTTGGGCGTGGCTTGCGTAGGCGGAGGACAAGTGAAATGTAGAGTTGCTCTGGACCGCGGTGGTTATGTGCCCGGCGAAAGTGTCTTAGTAAACGCCTTCATCTCCAACTATAGCAATGTTACTATTAAGCGCACAAAAGCTTCACTTACAGAGGTACCTTGTTGACCGCTTCGCATTTACATACATAATCTATTTAGATTAATATTTGGAATTTAATTTACAGACCATTGAATATTTGGCCCGCGGTAAAGTTATTCAAACCGAAAAACGAGCATTGGCTGTTCTGGTGCGTGGCAAAATACGACCAGGCGGAAAGGATGAATGGCAAAATGATAGTTTATATGTGCCACCGCTACCGCCGACGAATTTGCGCGGTTGCCATTTAATAAAAATTTCTTATGATGTATTCTTTGTGATCGAACCGAAATCGATGGAAAAGGAAATTAAACTGCAGTTGCCCATAGTTCTGGCCACATATCCGTTTCGTAACAACGCGAGCGACATATCGAACACTTGGCCTGATTCTGTGCTTAAGCCAGATACGCATTATCCATCGACTTTGCCCATCTTTCGTCCGTGGTTGCACGAAAAACCGGAGTCGAACTAGTCGATTTTCTGAGTTTAAAGCAAATTCGGAAAAGTTCTTAAATTAAAAATTCAGTCTTCCTTTTTCGAGCAATTGATTAAGTTTTATAATTAATGCGCTAATATTTATTTGTACATATGTGTAGGTATATGTATAATTAAACAATGTCTTAATATTTATCATTCTTACACGTTCTATATATAATTAATTATTACATTAATTACAAATTTCATTCATCACTATTGATTCAATACATATGTATTTAGTATGTAATTCTACCACAAAGGCTACAATTTTCCGTTTTTAAAAACTCGATCGAATTGTGAAATTTCTTAAGCTGAAAATGCGTTTACATATTTCAAATGAAGTAAGTTAACGAAATAATACATGATATTTAATTAAATATTTTTATAAATAAATTTTTGTACTAAAATGCTTTAATAAAAGAATTTTAGTAAACTGTCAAATTGTTTCCGAAATTCATGGTACAGCATTGGCATAGTCCTTAAATGCTTCATAACGCCCTCCTGCTGTTGCAAGTGATTGCAATGACCGGTCCTTTGTATAACGCATCCCTTAAAAGAATTAAGTCTCACATCAATTTCACCTGCTTCCAGCTGATAAGAAGATAGAAACAACTCCATATCTCATTAATGAACTCGTTAAATGTAGTATGTATGTATGTTCGAGTACTGTATTCGCACCTCATCAAACGCGTAAATATCCATATAGCATGAATTGGATACACAACGTCGCAAACATCCTATCTTGGCCACGCCTTCATATCCTTCGCACGTCGCCTTCTGCTCGCACGTTGCCTCAAATTCTCTATATATGATTTCCTATAGACGATTAGAGGACGATAGGGTGAAACATGTGAAAAATCGATAGAACAATCAAAACAACATTTTTGCTAGTCTCCTTGTAGGCGTATTCGGGAAAGTGGAAAGTGGCTGCCTTCTGCAATGATTTGCCGTTGATATCTTTCTCTTCCGAGGCTGCTGCTCCTTTTAGACCAATCAATGTTATAATGGCAATAATCAAAACAAATTTTTTACACTGGTTTTGTTTAGCACGTAAATTGTGGTAGTCCTCGAACATCTTCTGTCTGAGTATTGTATCGTACTAAACAAATAGTTCAGCATTTAACCGGCTGCTATCACGAGTTTAAGGAAAGAAATAGACAAATAAAAGGAAAGATTTATTTTATCCGTAATTCGGTAATTATCACAAGTACTTTGTGTAAAACATTTTTGAACGAATAAAAGTTTTAATTAAAAGAAATAAACGCGCTTAAGATGTACATTTTTTGGAACGCTTTGCCTATAAAGCAAGAAAGAGGGAAAGGGAATTAATTCATATAAGAACGTAAGAAATAAGTTAATAATTTCTTAAACTGTTTTCAATTATTAAACAATTTGCTTTTATTTAAAAAATTTTAACTATAACCATTATAAAAGTTTATAAAAATTTCCTATCGACTGCTTTCAGAATTTTACCACATCAATATATTGTCACTCTCTCCTGTTTATTAATTAAGATCTTTCCATTATGTAACTTCTAGCTTCGTCAGGCTAGAAATAAAAATTTTTAAAAGAAAAACTTTAAAAGCAAAAGCATACATTTTCCATTATATAGAAACTTACTGTTTTAAACCAGGCTGTACCCGTCATAAATATAAATCGGCTCTTGTAGCTCATGGCGGACTTTGGGGCTATTCCATGCATGTGTAAATGTTTAACAGTAATGAAAGGTGGTAAATGAAAGCCTGAAAGGGTTTCATTAAGGTCAATGTTTTGGGAAGTGAAGAAATCCTTTAGTCCAGCTTCCATATTGTTCACTTAGTATATGAAAAGAGATGAAATTTAGAATTAGAATTCTTGGTTATCTTTGCATGTATTTTAACAAATATTTAGTTGACAACAATTGCATGTACAATATAAAATGCCTAAAAAATATTTGCACAATTAGATCAAGTGATGAATTAAAATTTTAAAGCGGTAAATTAAATCCCGTTTGCTGTCTAATTGGCATCACTGAAGTCGCTATAATTTCATATTTTTTTTAGATTTGTTTTTAGATTTGGAGAGTTAACACAAAGAGAGAAATTCTGACAAAGAAATATAAACAAAATACTCCCCTTTGCCAAAAGGATTAAAGAAGTAGTCATTGTTATCATTGTGCCAAGATTCTTACCCAACTCAATATCGTCCTTGGTCAATGATTGAAGGCTGTCGATGTGTCTCTTAGGAACGACTAGATAATGATGCTCTGAGGCTGGTTGAATGTCTTTGAATATCACAAACTCATCCGTTTGAAATTCTATTTTGGTTTGGGGCATTTGCCCATTTATTATATCACAAAAAACGCACTTTTTCATGTTTCCAACAGATTTCAAATAATTGATGTACGGAATAAATGAGAGGAATGTAAGAAGACCAAGCAATGACAATAGCAGATAGTAAACTTTGGTACTCATTTTGCAATTTTCAAAGATAAGTTGTCAATCCGGGTCAAAGGGAAAATGATTACAGTCGCACTTGAAGACTACAAACAAGAGGTTTGGAGACTACTAAGCTATATCAGACGAATGCCGATGCCTTATATATAAAAAATTATTTTGTTGATTTTTATTTATTAATTATTTTGATTATTTCCAATATGAGAGCAATAAGCTTCAGATATATATTTTCTTTTTGTATGAATTCTTTATATTTAATAAGTTAACTTCGGCATAGCCGAAGCTTATACACCCTACACTTGAACTGTCGAATAGATTACGAAAAAGTGGAAAGTCATGCCCATTTTCAATTCGCAAAGAGTAAATTTCGATCTCTTAATTCGCTTTCAACATCGATTGAACCTTAAAGATGAAAATATAAAAACTCTATTGAGGCCCTTACCAGATTTTTTCCATTTTTCATCCTAAACATATAAGAACGTAAACAATTCAAATTTCCAAATGCCAAATTTCATGACGATACCTCTCATTTATTTACCCAGACCTCGTGATTTACCCAGACAGTGGGCCAGATACATAGCCGGATGGACAGGGATGAATGAACTCAGGAAGTGAGTAAGAACGCATGCATGCATATACTTTTCTATGGACGTATATTATGTCACAAACATCACAACACATTGAATATACGCTTCAGGTGTAATATACAGTTATCGTGAAGTTAATAAAGTTAATTTAATTGAAAAAGTTTTAATTAAGTTCTATACTCGTATTTTTCCATAATAATAAATATAGCTTTAAAAATTTAATTTAAAGGGTGTATGCCAATTGTTAGCCAATCCGCCAATGTCTAAATGGCGGGAAATGCCGATAATGCAGTACATTGCCGACAATAAAATAATTGGACAACCAAATTTGAAAACATTTGGCACAATATTTAAAAGTTTTAAAGCAGTTCTGCTGAAATGTAGATTTTGGCTAAGTTTTAGTCACAACTGGCACACACACTTTATTTAAATTGCTTCATCTAAATTCGACTAACATATTTTATAAACAATTTTTAAGAAAAATTGAAGACAATGCGGGAATTGACTTTTATTCATTTAATTATGCAATTTGCTGATTATAGGATATCCAAAATATTTTTCCGTTAACGCACACTGAAATTCCTGTCATATTATATTTTCAGAGGCATTCCTGAGATTCGAGGTGAATCGTTAAACTATCTCGGCAAAAAAGTCACGAAAAAGGGAACGAGACATTCCAAGATTCACGAAACTCGAATCGTCTTTTGCTTTTACTGCAGTTTGAGCTCAAGATTACATTTTCAGTGCTAGGAGGCAAAACTTTGATTATTGTAGTTATGTTGAATAAATAAAAAACTAAAAAAATTGTTTTTTTTCGCGAAAAACAAGGTCATAAACGTTGCTAAAATGTAGAATATACATAGCGAATTATATGTAGAGTAATATTTGTGTTATTTTATATAATTTCGCTTAGCTTTTAGCAAAAAAGAATTACCATTGTTTTTTTTTGTTAGAAATTTTCCAACACTGTACGAACTTGTGAACAATGGAAAATTCCACTTGTATTGCGCAGTTCAAGTGAAAACATTCCGTGTATGTATATTGTTGAATATTTTGATTGGCCTGTCACTTGTATGTGTTGGTGAAATATTCAGAACCCTCGCTAATTAAAATTGTGTATGTGTTAGTTTTGTGTTCTGTTCTTTTGTGAAGAATTTCAATGCACGAACTACCATGCTCTTCATCTCCCTCGCCAACAAGCGACGGTTTAATGCAAGCAGAATTGTTATCGTGTGTTAAGCTTCATTGAAAAACATGGATTCCTTTAGTGGAATTTTTTGCTGAAGACTCTGAGAAGGAATTAATTCGCGTTCGAAATCAAAATTGGAATTAGTATTATTTATAAAAATTATGTATTTACTATTTATTATCTATTTAATAAATAAAAATAGAAAATAATAACTATACAAGTGAATCAAAAAATATTTAACCAGATTTTTCATTGAAATATTACATTTTTATTAGGGAACGAGAGCTAATTTCTAATCGTCTTTTTTAGGAGAAGAAATCCGATAAAATCGTCTCTTGGAATACCAAAAGACGATAATTTCAACGTTTTGCAAGAATTTTAACTATTTCGGTGACTCTTGGAATACGAAAGACGATTTCAATCGTCTAAAGACGATTTGAGAGACGATTTCAATAGTTCGTGAATCTTGGAATACGAAAGACGATTTCAATCGTCTAAAGACGATTTTCAAAGACGATTTCAATAGTTCGTGAATCTTAGAATGCCTCTGTTTGTATAACTCTGGTATCAGCTGTTTTCTGCCAAAGGCGGCGGATAAAAAGTTTGCCGAATGAAAAAACTACATTTTGGAAGTGGGTGGGTGTGGATTTACAATTGATAAGAAAGCTCTGATTTTGTAAAACCATAAATTCACTTCTCCACCCATTCGACAACGAACCTATTAACAATACGGATACGGCTCAAATGGATAGTCTTAAGGCGCCCTCTCTTCAATCTTTGTTGGAGTCTGATCGTGGATCAACGGACAGTCTACTGGCTGAATCCTTACAACTCGAATTTGAAGAGGCAATTTTGTAAGCTTCTAATCATGTAAACAAGAAGTAATGCCGTTTTTATATGTACGTATTTAGTTGGATGACATCGAATATGGTATTCCACCGACCAATATACTGCCCACTTTGGAAAGTGTTCTCAGTGAATTTGAGGCTGATTCGGATGTGACGTCAGAGTTTTCAGTTCCGCAAATGTGTGCCCCCACACCTACGCCGTCTATAGCGGAGGATTGTGGAGTGCGCGGTGGCGGCGCCGGTGGTGTTGGTTCTATTATGAGATACACTGTGATGCAAGGTGTATCCGCTCAAATATCATCGGCTGCGGTTAGTTTTTAATAGTCTGGATAATATTGTTTTACTTTCCCGCTTTCTCGACAGGATCGGGTGAACGCTGGTCTAGCCACTGCGTGTGCCGTAGCGGCCTACATTGCAGTAGGCACCTCACATGGGCACATTCTGCATTTTGATATAACTCAAACACTCCGTTGGGCTCATCAAGATAAGCGAAGTCAAGGCGCTGTAACCGCTTTAGCTTATAACACAGACTCGACACGCTTATTGGCAGGTTATGCTCGCGGCTTAGTTGTCATGGTAGACACTAACACTGGTGATGTGCTAAGATACTTGCATGACGTTATCACGCCCAACGCTGGCGTTCTTCATGTAAAGTGGACTTCACGACCTGCGTTGGGCCTGTGTGCAGACTCTGGAGGTTCCGTTTGGTCGTTAAGTTTCACACGTAAACTTGGTATACGCGGCTGTGCTGCACGATGCCTTTTCAGTGGGGCGCGTGGAGAGGTTTGTGCCGTAGAACCCTTAATATTGGACAATTCAACGACAAACCACGAGCTCGATCAGTATTGTATCATTGCGCTAGCTACATTGTCGAAATATTTCATTGTGACGATACGCCCTCGTCTGAAAGTCATAAAATTTCATGCCTTGCAAGGCCCAGCAGATTGCTTGCCGGTACTATCGTGGCAAATGGTGGTTGTGCAGGCTGCGGACACTACACGCTCCATCGACCCGGTAATAGTAGTGGGCCGCGGCAGCGTTTTATGCTTCCACCAGCTTTTTATGAGCAATGGCCGTATTACGTTGTTTTTCCTGAAACAGGTGCAGTTACCGAATAACTTGCTTTCCGTCCATTGGCTGGGCCACAAGTGCGTTGGTTGCATGACAACTTCCGAGATCTTACATCTGATTGATGTGCGCTCCAGTCGAGAGCTGGAATCGATTGATATGGCTAATGCAGGTTTGGTGTATGGATCGGCACAATTTAAAGGTCTAGCAACAGGCGGTAATGTGTCGCCTGCTTTGGCTTTGGCCGGAACGCACGCTTGTTATAATTCCATAGTTTCGCGTGGGACACAATTGTACATTTTGGGAGCGCGATCGTTGCACATGATTGCGGTGCGCACTTGGACGGAAAGAATAACATATTTGGTAAAGAATTTCGCCAGGCGTCCAACTTCCTACGTACCCATAATTAATCGCTTCCGTTTTGATGTTAGGTTAAAAATCAAAGGTGGCAGGAAGCGTGTGATCTGGCTTTGGAGAATTACCGCAATGCTGGCGAACGTAAGAAGCGCAGAGTACAAGCCAAGGAACGAATTGTTAGTCTTTTCAGGGAGTATATAGCCGTTACGCCGCGTGCTCCTGAATATTGTCTGGGTGCCATCATGAGGTCTCTCATTGAAATTGATGAATTAGAAATGCTGTGGAATGATCTATGGCACCGCTTACCAAATAAAGAATTGTTTTTACAAAATATATCGGAGCAAATAGAAAATGACACTGTAAAGACAGTCAATCCTATAATATCGCAAGCGCTGGTCGATTATTGGCTTGACATTAGTTCGGCGAAACTGGAAGAGTTAATAATAAAGCTGGATTGGACTTGCCTTGATTTAAATCAAGTTCTTAAGGTGGTCAAGAAGAATAAACTGTATCGCGCACAGCTGTACCTCAACATGAAAGCTCTTAACGATTTTACCCTTTCACTTACGGAATTGATTCCACTGATCGAGCAAGAAGGTGACGATGGCACTCAATTGGGAAACTGCTTATTAGTTTACATATCCAGCTGTATGGCGGGGCGTGGCTATCCAACGGGGCAGATTCCCTCAGAAATCGTGCCGAAGGTGAAACATGAAGTTTTACGTTGCTTAACATCCTTACATTCCAATAATAGTAAGTCTGAAGAGTTGCCGTATCCGTACTTGCGTGCTTTACTTAAATTCGATTCGCGGGAGACTTTAAATGTTATCGCATTGGCCTTTCAAGAAAAGGAGTTCAGTGGCGAATTGGGATTCTCGCATCGAAAGCGTATTATTAATATTCTGTTGGAAATAATGACACCCGACAACACAGCGGTAAGTTTGTTAGCCAATTTAATGAAATGAATTTTTTGTTTTAATGTACGGACTTCTCTTTGGGTAGTGGTCTGACATTGGTTGCTTGCTGAATTTTATTGCGCAGCAGATTTCAATGCAATGCTTACCATGTGATGAACAACTTTTAAAAAAGGTTATAAACTATTTGGCCATGGAGGATATAGCTGACGAAACCACGAGGCAGCATTCAGAGAGAGAAAGTGCTTGGCAGGAACTGCTTGCCAGCAACTCTCTTCAAAGCATTACCAACGATGAAGAGCAGTTACTACTGGCAAAACGTGCAAGTTGCTATTATGTGGAAGAATATTTGCTGGAAAAATTGAGGAGATATGATAACATACTGGAATGTTATCTCAACAATAAGCTGCGTCACGAATCGATGTTTACTTATATGGAACGGTATTCTCAGCAACCAGAGCGTCGGATTTTGCAGCAATTGAAGAAGCATTTCAAAAGACTGCTTCAAATTAATGCCAAAGAGACTACGCGCTTAGTGGCCGAATATTTCCGGGTGGAAATTGTTGACCTGCTTAAAATGTTAGATCAAGACCAGAAGCTGAGTTTTCAATTTTTGCAAAATTTACAAATGCATGGCGCGTCTCTGACCCAGGAGCAGAGTGAACAATTCTTGGAATTATTGTGTGCAGAAAATCCGCAAGCTGTTGAGCAATTCCTACAATCGACGGATACGTATCGTGTTGATAAAGCCTTGGAAATTGTGAATATCCACCAGCTCAATTCTGCTGCCATTTACCTTTATGAGAAGCAGAAGAACTATCGCAAAGCATTTGAGCTATCTACTCAAATTCTTGTCAATTCCGAGCCAGCATATGCCGCCGCATGGGCCCAACAAATTAGCGCTTTATGCACGCGTGCCTCCAAAGAGTTGTCGCCTCTGGAACGTGAACACTGTTGGTTTACACTGCTTAAAATTATTTTACCTCGCGAAGACCTCAAATCAATAACGAAGTCGATGCTTCATGAAGCTTCACAGCACGTCGATTTACCGAATTTGGTTGAACTAGTGCTGAACACGCATAATGTTTCTGGCAGTTTTGGAGATATCAAAGATCTACTAATGAGCATGCTGGCGAATTCCTATTTCGAGACAGAGGCGATGCGAACAGCTTCGCTTATTCTCGGCTCTGATCTACACACTCAGTTTGTTCGCAAGAAGCAGGAAGCCTGCAGAGGGCTTTGGGTCACTTCCGTTCGATGTGCAGTATGTCATAATCGTTTGCATAATCAGAAGACTGTTTTTCTTTTAAGCACTTGTGGTCATGCGGTACATGAGCTTTGCGCGCAACAGTATGTACAAGATGTTGAGAAGGCTAAATGCAATGGGTCAATAGAAGACCTGGACGACGAGGCTTCAAATTATTTGCAATGCCCACGTTGCCACCTAGAACTAGACGATAACGTTTTCAATAGTCCAATTCGGTTGTCACAACCTTCTATTCAAATAATACCGAATAGCCTAAATTCTCAAACTAGAAAAAGTTTAAGGGGCGATATTCCCGAACTGGGCACCTTAAAGTTGAAAGCGCCACCAAGAAAGTTTCGAGGGTAAAGTAATTAATTTTAGGGATTAAGTCCTAAAAACGTTTACTATTAGTTTGTAAAAAAAAACCATTGATAAGTTAAGAAACTTATTTTCCCTTTTACAAACGTTCTGAAATTAGATAATTTTCACTTGTTAAGGAATGCATTTCCTCATAACTTCATTGACTAATTTTATTTGTGACATCATTGATTAATCCTTACTCGATTTTTAATCTATTTCATTTAAAGGTCGTGCTACAGGCTGATGTGATTTATATTTCTATTATATGCAGATATTTATTTTTTATCTTATAAGGTATGTACGTATAAAAGATAGTTAAGCTATTTTCAAAGTAAATAAATTTGAAGCTTATGAAAAGGTCCGGGCAATTGCAATTTTGCAGTTGCAGTTTTTACTCTATTTTCTTCCCTGAAGGATATAAACATTTATAGTATTGCACGAATTCGTTGCATTGATCGGCTGTGTAAATATTTAGAATAGAGTTTAATTAGAACAAATTAAGACTGTATTTATATACATCCTCTACGGTGTCACTTACTTTTTAAAAAATCTTCACTTCCATGCAGCCGTATATTACGCATTTGGAAGTATTTAAAGACACTGTGAAACACGAGATCGTCTTTTGCATTTAGTGCAGCCTCCAGAAATTTGCGAGCAGAAACCGTATCGCCGTCCGGAAGATCTTTTGCTAAGCGAAGCGCATCAATTATCTTACCCTGTCCGAGCAAAACTTCAACAATAATCTGAAAGGTACTCAATTTAGTCCTTAGTTTAAAATCTCCCTTACTTTTCCTTGAGACCTCATTTGCTTTTATTTTTCCTAACATATCCAGAGCAACTTGCGTCACTGCTGGATCTACGGTCGAGTGAGATAGTAAAAAGCAGGCAATTGGTTTCGTTTCCATGAGAAGCGAGTATGTTACCAAACGACGCAAAGTGTTAAAAGTACGGTTGCGTATAAATTCGTTGATCAGTAGTTTGCTCAGTTCTTCCTGGGCAGCAATATTGTGTTTAATAAGCGATTGTAGGTACAGCATTAGTATTGTTTCGGCATGAGGGCGTTCTGATATCGCTTGGAAGACTTGCGTACACATTTCGAGTTGCTCGATAAGAACGCGTGGTGGAGCAGGTGCTCTTACTGTAGACAGTGGCTTCACCGAAGAGGGTTGAGCAGTTTGTGTCTGCAATTCTTGCTGAATCCATGAGCTGTAGAAATTTAGGGTAGTGTTTATTGTATGGATCTCTTTTTATTTTTACTTACGCGTAAACTTTGTTTATCTTGTCGAATATAGTTTCTAAAACTGGCAGGACATTGCCATTGTATTGGTCATCAACGAGTTGCTTCAGAACTTTTAGCAGTATTTGTTTGCCATTTGTTCGTTGCAACAAAAACTCCGTGAGACGCACACGATCTGTTATCAACTGGCAGAGTGAGTCAGTGCACAACTGAAGGTACCACATGCAGCCCAGTTTTGCATCGATAACAATATTCGGTTGAAATAAAACCCAGTTTATAGAATCTGAAAATGAAAGAAACTCCTGAAGTCGTGCACGTTCCGTCTTTTATATGAAAGCAAATTATGACTCACACAGCTCACATTGTAAAATTTGGCCATCCGGAGATAAACTTGGTAATTTTAAGGCAAAAGGTCGTATAGATCTGCCCGCCGTTACCGGACCGTGGTAAGTGATGCCGTTAATAATTTCTCCACTTAACGCTATATCAAAGAGCAACGATGTGGCTGAGGCTTGATGATGTACAACGATCAGATTATCGACTGTGTTAATGGCAAAGCGTCCGACTTGCCCTAACCGTAATATGTGACATTTTCGAGGCGTCAATCCTGGTCCATTGAGCAGATAAACTTCAATTTCCATAATTGCAGATTGAAGAATAAGAACCGCCAATGTACCGTACACTTGGCCAAGAGTTACCGTGCTCTCGAGAACTTCGCTAACGTTGTTACCAACTAGAAATGGGAGAAAGGATTTGTTGAAATTGTTTCAGTTTTAAATAAACAATTTACGTACAGTCCAGCTTCGGTAGCTTTGTGATGGTTTTTTGCCGCAATAATACCGGAATTAGTGTATTGTTTTCTGCTGTGCAGAGAAGGGCAATACTAGCCTCCGAACACCAAGCAAACCATTTGATATTAATAGACAGTGTTTTTAGAGTTTTCAGTTGTCTTTTTTCCA
This sequence comes from Conops quadrifasciatus, assembly GCA_949752815.1. Classification (NCBI taxonomy): domain Eukaryota; kingdom Metazoa; phylum Arthropoda; class Insecta; order Diptera; family Conopidae; genus Conops; species Conops quadrifasciatus. The sequence continues at coordinate 20,967,048 of OX457079.1, forward strand.
ACGTCACGGTAAAAATCTCAACTCCTGTATTCGAAATTAATGCACATTCGCGATTATGAACCCAAACGAATCCATACACGAGGGCCTTTGCCTTGTGAACAATGATGTCGTTCAACTGCGGCTGCTCTCCTTGGAAGCACACGAATTCAACGACGCTCTCGCGACGTTGTAAGGCCAACACTTGATTGTCTGGAGAAAATTTAATGGAGCGTATTGCACCACGGTCACTCATGCAAAATGAGATCACCGAGTCTTCAGAAGGACCCTTAACGACTACACCGGTTGCACCGCCGGAACGGACAGCAAAGATCTAAAGCAAAATGTTTTCCAAGTAAACTTCTACTTTTGTATTGTATGAGGATTCGGATTACATACTTGTTTGTTGGAGTCATCGAAAAACACGTTGGTCAATTGACTCACAGCGTCAAACCTTATCGGATTTTTGGAAAGCTCAATATAATGCAAAGCATTTTCCATTATTAATAAAATTTGTTTTTGCCTTAAATAAGTATAAGGTCAAGCAGAGATTTCTGCTTTTCTGCTGTCAACCATATATAACATCAGCTGAAAATCTAAAAAAACAAAATAAGTGAAAGCGTAAATTTCGGCCTGGCCGAAGTTCATATACCCTACACCCGCATCTTTGACGAAGTGGAAATAAGGTAGGTGGTTGCTGCCCACTATCATTTCACTTACAGATAGAAAAAAAAAATAAATAAAAAAAAATATATATAAATAAATAAAAAAAATAAACCCGTAAATTCGTAAATTTTTATCCACGAAGTCATTCAAAACACCGTTTTTCACCAAGCTCATTATACATTAAATTGCAGCTCATTATATTACAGCTCATTATATGGTATAGTATAGCAGGGGGCATGTCACGACCCTCTTTTAGAAATGACTCACCAATACGGTAAACACTGCAATGAAATTTGATCTTCATATCTGGACTCCGAGCTGCTAAATTCAGTCGTGTGGGCGTGTCAATGGTTATTATCGTCGTTTTTGTCACCAGTGGATATAAAGTAGCATTGGACCAATTTTCCCCATTCTCATTACTAAACAGCCTAGGATGGCAGAGAATATTCGTGTCAAATTGATGATATGATGATACCTCTATTCGCTCTCCTGCAACCCTGATTTCCACAGATAGACGGATGGACATGGCTAAATCGACTCAGGAGGTAATTCTGAGCTAGAATATATAATCTTTGCCTGCCACGACCTCTTTTTGTTACAAACGGAAGATAAAACTAATAATATAATCTCTTCGGCTGTAGGGTATAAAAAGAACAGCTTAATTTAAAAGCGGAGAATTTAATAAGAGCATTCATTCTCTAATTAAAAAAAACTCCAACTGATCACTCGACGGAATTAGTTGTGATAAATAGAGATTATCTCGGATAGCCCTGGATTGAAAAATTATAGTTATAGTATTCCAATTTCAATACTAAAGATGGAGTCAGCTTGGTTTTCATAATAAATAGAACAGAATTAAATGGACGAAAGTAAAGATGCATTGTGCCGGGCTTGCTTGGAGTTGCTGGATAGCTGCACAAAACATCATATTTTCCTTACACCTGACCTGGCGAAAAGGCTATCAGGGTGCACCTCCTTAACGGTAGAGCCGCAAGATGGATACCCCGAACACCTTTGCGACGGATGCTATAAAAAGCTGAATGGATTTTATCTGTTTAAAACGATGTGTGTGGAGTCCATACAGCGATTCTGCGAGCTTCTGGAGCGTCAACAAAAGAATTTTTTTGAATTTAAAGATAAGGAACGGGAGTCTGTCTCCGCTAATGTGGAGCCGCAAATGTTGCATAAGCCTCCCAAATCTGTTAGCTCGAATGAGGTGTTGGATGAAAACATTCGCGAGCTAACACGGTCCTTGCGTAGCAGTGGACGAGCTCCAACGGAAATAAACACAATTAAAAGCCTAGGAACTGGATCTATAAAAACAAGAAAGGCCGAAAGAAATAGGTTTCCTTTAAAGTGTTACGAAGAAAAAGTTAATAATAAGAACGAGCAGAAAATAGCTGCCATATCCACTCATGTTGTCGATGACAGAGTAGAGAATTCTCATGTGTCGTCGTTGCAACAAATTGTGATGGATGTATCCGAGAATAAAATCGCAAATGTACACTTCAGTGAATCTACAAGGAATAAGGAAGAAGATGAAGCTGCACCTGAAGATGAAGTAAAATAAAATTGCAGTGCTACTACTTTTAGATATAAAAACTAGTTTATATCTGGTTTATATTTTTAGGAAATGAAAATTAATACATTTCAAAACCTAGGAATTAAAGCAGAAAAAACAGGAGAGTGCTCTTACAGAAGAAGAAGCAAAAGAAATATGAACTCAGCTTTTAATAGTACCGATGAAAAAATATCTGCCGAGAGTGAGCAAAAAATAAGAATCACTTCCACCCGTGTTTCCGGTAGCATCATGGAGGATTCTCATGTGTCACCGCTAGAACATATGAAAGATTTATCCGACGATGCCACCAAAAATTCATACCACAACAAGTCGACCGAGAATAAGGAAGCCGATGACGTTGTAAGCTTAATAAAATAAATTGTGAAATTACATTTTCACTGAAAATCTTTGTAATAATTTCGTATTTGTAGAAATTACAACCTGAGTTAAATAAACAGACGTTTTGCCAGCGCAACTCTGATACGAGGAAAACAATAAATAAGTCCCAAGTTTATCAATGTGATATTTGCCCGAAGCGTTTCTTTGTTGAACATCGTCTGGTTGCACACAGACGCAGTCACGATGGCCTCATGCCTTATCCTTGCAACTTTAAAGGTTGTAGCAAAGGCTTCAAACGTAGAAATCGCTTAAATGAGCACCTCAAGAAACATGAGGGTACTAACATCCGGTACCCCTGTGGTGAGGAAGGTTGTGGAAAAGTTTACAAAAATAAGCCTTCACTTTCAATGCACATGCGCAAGTTTCACAAGAAAGGACCAGTCCTTAAATCGCATGTTTGCGAGATTTGCGGCAAGCTGTTCAATTCTTCTTCAATGCTTAAGGACCATAGTTACACGCACAAAGATAAGTCGGAACTTCCTTATCCATGTACTGAGTTCAATTGTGATCGTCGATTTACCAGCAAAGAGAAGTTAAATATACATCGAATGCGTCACGCTGGAATCAAAAACTATGCTTGCCCATATTGTGGTTTGCGGAAAACTACTCGCAACGAACTGAAGATTCACATAAACTATCACACACTTGAGCGAACGTGGCCGTGTCGTTTTTGCCAACATGTTTGCAATAGTGCTGGCAATTTAAAAACGCACGTGCGCACGGTGCACGAGCGAGCGAAGGACTATGCCTGCCGCTTCTGTAAACGAACCTTTGCCAAGCCGGATACGCGCAAGTTCCACGAAATGACCCATACGGGTGAGAAACCAAACGAATGTAAGGAATGCGGAAAGCGCTTCATACAACCCACAGCTTTGCGTACCCATAGTAAAATACACCTTAAGAACCTTGTACGAACGTCGACAGATGGCATAAATATTAGCCGTCGTGGCACAAAACTGAAACACTGTGCTAGTAATTCATCATCAATGTCCACACTCCCATAGGCGAGGTGAGATGAGTTGCTGACGCATTCCATGACACAGCCACCAGTTGCGTGATCGTATAACCGCAAGTACATTATAATATTGCTAACAATGAGTATAAGGATGTAGTTTTGAGCAGACGTATTTGTTCTATACAATCCATTAGATTAGAAGTTTAAATAACAAAAATCATGTATATAAGAGAGCCTAGCTTATTGTATATTTGAATTTAAAAGTATTTAATATTTTAAAAAATAACGATAACGAAAAAACCATGTTAACCAAATCCTTTTCTTTGTTTTAGCAAATGAACAGTCAACAACAGAATAAAATTTTGTTCCTTCAAAAAATATTGTAGAAATAAGAAATAATGAGATGGGATGGACTGGACACTCTACTACATGCGAATTTTCTGATACAATTGCAAAATCGTCCGAAATTAGTTGGAATTTGGTACTCATTTCTTAGAAATGTGTGCCAGCGTTTTTATGCATGGACACACTGAGTATTTTTTCCTAAAGGGCATTTCATTAAAAAGTGTGTCTTCCGACTTGTTCAAGAATAATACTAATTAAGAGGCAATTTGGGCATGGTCTGAATTTGGATGGTGAATATTTTGCAAATAAATATACATATGTTAATTAAATTACATATTATGCAATGGCAATTTATAAATGAGGTGGAAAGTTATAGCAAATATTACCGCCGGGTAGTGGTGCGCCCAAAGAAGATGTGGCGCCATTTTAAATCAATGGCATTTCTGGACAGTCGTGCAGTCGTGCAGAAGGTAAGCTACTTATCTATTTAGTAACTCCTAAAAAACGTTTATATAAAATGTTTTTAAATGACTAAAAAGTTTAAACGAAAATATATATTTTAAATTTGAAAAGAAAATTTTTTTTAATGTTAAATATAAAATAAAATAAAATAAAATATAAAATAAAATGTAATTTTTAAAAATTTCTTGTTTCAAATGGGTGTGGGTGGTTACTTTATTATTATTTACTGCTTTGTCATCAAGTTCTAAACTATAATTGAAATTTCGATGAGTCTCGAGCTCATCGGAAAGATGAGTCAGTATAAAATAAATTTCAAAATTGGTATCGAACATGAAAGAAAGCGACCTAATAAAAACGTTTTAAGATATGAACACAATTGTTATAGACATTAATTAATTAAAACAAGAAAGTGAAAAACATTACTTTCCCCAATTTTTTGGTTTTTTGGACTTAAACGCATTCATTGCCCGAAATTCTTGCCTGTGACACCAAACAACGCACTCGAATGTAAATTCCGTTTCTTTCGACCAAATCGAAAACGAATGACTAAATCGATTCATTCAACCCGGCGAACAGAAACAACAGCAAGCTGGTGCTTGTTGTTTCTTTCTGCTTAGTTTGTTGAGGTTGGTGAAAAAAATTGGTTTTGCTACAAAAAGGTTTCTGTACCCACTATGCCGTTTAATGCATTGACTTTTCAAATGTATTGAGCTCAGTAATATTTTCAGTGCTGTTTAAAGTTTGTTGTTTATCACAGGTTGCTCTCTATTTCTTTAAACAAAGAAAGATTGATAATACACGCAACATTTTTTTAATCGTGACGCATTTTTTTTAAGAGTAATTTTTTTTGAGTAATTAGCAAAATTATGTATGTGCTTTTTTAGGTCTACGAGCATAAAATATTATTATAAAGGGTTTCGGAAAAAAAATTTATTTTAGTGAATGAATTTCGCTAAACGGATTGTCAATAAGAAATAAAAGTCCTTTTTCTTTGCGTTTGTTTTTGAAATTTTTATTTTATTCTGTTTAATAAAAAAGGTTCGGATAATGCATAGAAAATTTAAATTAAAGATTAGATGAAGGAGGATGAGCATATAAATGTTTATGATAGTGTATGGATCAACCTAACTTAAATACATTACCCGATCAATTACCAATTGATCAATGATTAAAGTATAATTTAGTATAACTACAAAATATGTATAGAGATTTAGAAAAAGTTCCACGACCCTGCCGGGGGGAAAATGAAAGGAATTTACTTTTAGAAGAAAATTTTTTAATTAATCTTTAACTTTCGAAAGCCCAATCGTAGGTAAAACAAACCTTTTTAAATACAAATACGCAGTTTTTATTTTATTTACTGTTTCTCTTTTGTGTTTGTTTCTTCTTGTTTTATGCAAAAGAAATAGATAAGTAAAAAGAGTTTATATAAAAAATAATTTTAATTTCCATTTTTTTTTTAATTTTCCTTTTTTTCCTTCTTTCTTTGTTTTTGTTTTTCTCTTTCACTATTTTCTATTCAAAAGCTTATTAAAATATGTAAATACAGCTAAAAAAAATTATTTAAGTTCAAGCAGAGACGGCAGCATTTTCTCAAAAGTTGAAATTTTTTCAATACTCTAGTTTTTAATATTCTTATTAGTTACTTTTACCAAAAAAATATGTATTGTATTCATTTTTCAAAGCGAAAAAATAAAAGATTTTACTACATTTTTGAAAATTATTGAAAAGAATTAGTAAAAGAAATCAAAGTAATGTATTTCTTCTATGCGGACAGATAAGTTTTCATTTTTGTTTGGCAGTGTAAAAAAATTGATACGGTTTTTTTTTTTTTTTGTTGATACCATTTTATCGATCGATCGATGTTAACGATCGCAAAAAAAAAAAAACTGAAGAAAATACATACTTGTTAAGCTGAAGAAATAATTATTTAAATTGAATTAAGAATAACTCTTTCTCTGGAGGTCTTTTTAAGTGTAATATTTTCCCTCTTGCAAAAAAGAAATGCTTAAAAGCTTAACTTTTAAAAAAAAAACATATTCAGTTGTCGTTGTTGCGATTCATATTGATCTGTAGTGATCTTACTTGAATGGACAGACAGAGATCCCGCCGCCAATAAATTCTTTTTATTTCTTGCATTTTTTCCAGCCCTAAGCTTTTTTCTTAATGATTGGTTTGTCCATCCAATCTATTCATGATTTATGTGGATGAGGTCGGGATTATCCTCCTCTCTTTCAGGCTACTATGATTATATGTTAGAAGTCGGCTTCCTTCTTGCTTCTTCCACGCTCCAATTCTTAACTCTCCCAATTTTTGGCAGTATAAGAAAACCTTCTTCTTTAACGTAACCACAAACATTTACATTCATTTTGATTTTGGCGGCCCTTTTGGCGCACCTTTTGCGGTATTTCTTAAGCAACATCAAACCAAATCGTGTGCGTGCGGGATCTTGCGTCGTGCGTCTTGCGTCTTGCCAGAGGCATCTCAACTTAAATTAACATTTTATAAGCTTAGCTTCAGCTTGTCAGCAATACTTATGAGATTGAAAGATTATAAGTAATTTTCTAAATTGCTTAAAATTTATTTTAGAAAACTTAGTTTTAAAATCTAGTAAATCATGCTCCTTCATGGCATTTAACAGAAAACTTAAAAAATGCTCGACATTTTATACAAAGCATTCGTAGATTTAGTGCGCTAAAATATATATTTGAAGCTTTCGCATTACCGCCTGACTGACCGTCATCATGGCCGTCAAAGCAATTACGGCCAAGCCCATTTTAAATTTAAGACAAACGAACGAAAAAAACAAACGTAAATACTCAATACGGTATGCCCTAACTCTTAGCTTAGCTTAGCTTTACCCGTTTACGGCCTATTTTCAGCGCTAGACTGGTTTGGTTCCTAGCGTAATATACGTTCTGCTGTGCCACGAAAATAGGCCGTCGCTTGCGCTTTAAACGCTTTTAAACGCCTTTGTTAATCGCTAAAGAGCACCCCGCGATTACCTTCTTAACACACTTACAGCTTACTCGGTATGTTAAAATGTAATGTAGTAGAAAGTGATGATTCCAGCTAAAAAGAAAACGCTCTGTGCGGACTGTGCTCTCCTTCCTGTCCAATGCACCCACCCGCCACCATTTTAATAGAACAACAGCAACAGCGTGCGTTTAAAGGCGCTGCCTGCGTCCTCCGCTAAAAATATTCATTCCGGTAAAAATCCGAACTGTTCGCTCCTCATACCTCCAGCAGATGGTGAGATGTGGTGTGGACCAGCACATTACGTCTTCTCGCTTACCGCGTTGCGCAGCAACAATTCATATTGGCGGCGGGCCGCGTATGTAGCGCAGCTGCGGCGTGAAACTCATCGAGAAGTTGTTCAGGTTGTCGCAGCAGTTCGGCTGCATCAGGCAGGCGGCACAGAGGAAGGTGAAGAGCGCCATTTGCATGGGCAGGGCAGCCTTGGCGATGCGCCAGGCCCAGCCGATTTTGCGCGGCTTTTCGGCATCATCGGCAGGCTTGTCCAGCTCAAACTCTAAATCAGGATCACTGGCAGGATCATCACCGCCGTCTGGTGCCGTTGCGGCAGCAGCAGCAGTAGTTAACACAACCTTCTGGTTGCCGGCGCGCTTGTTGGCTTTGTGGTTGTCAGTGGCACCAGCGGCACCGGCGCCGTGTGTGTAGTCGCTAGGTTTGTGCTCTCGACGCTTGTTGCGGCGCCCCATTTTGTTGGGGCTCGGCGGCGAAAGCATGCTGCCGTTTGTCCTGGGCACACCGTTGCCAACAAAGTCCGCGACGTCTTGTGCTTGCTCCATCAATTGATTCTCCAACAATTGTTTCTTGTTCTGGTGCGTGGCAGCGGTGCGCACAATCAGATCACGGCAAGTATTCTGCAAATGTTTCAGTTCGGCCTCCGCCGACTCCATGCGGGCCGCTATCGATTTCATGGCCTCGCTGCCGGGGGCTAGGGCGGATTCCAGTTGTTTAGCAAGGCGTCGCAGCACGCCGAGGCGGCGCTCGCGTTCCGAGAGACCGCCGTCAGAGGTGGCGCCACCATCCGAAATGCCAGAGTCGGAGAGCGAGCCATTTGAGGCGGTGAATTTGGTGATATGAACGATGTGATTGGGATCGAGATGTTCCTGGACGGCAGTGAGCTGCGACGAAGAATAAACAAAGAATAAACATAACAAAATGACAAACAACCACAAACACGAAGTTTACCTGCTCTTGGCTGACGTTGACCTTCTCGGACAGTAGTTTCGCGACCAGTTTGACATTCTGAGCTAGCTCGATGGGTGTGGCATGCCCTTTATTGAGAGCACCCTCCAGCCCTTTCAAAGTACCGCGATCCTTGCCCAACACTTGCTGGAACTCGGAGAGACCGCACTCCAGTTGACGCCAGGCGATCAGCGAGGTGGTCAGCACTTCCAGCTGGTTGTTGATCCGAGCATCAGCCTCATCCCAGGCGCTGTACATGTCGCTGACCTCGTCCTTCAGATGCTTATGGAACTCGGATTCTGAGTGCACCAAAGTCTCGAGTTGTGTTGCTTTAAGTTCGGCAGCGGATGAAGCGCTACCACCACCGCCGGAGGTGGATGTGCCAATGTTTACTGCATGTATTATTTCATCAACGATCGGATTGATTTGATTGTGGTCTACACTGAGGACAGCAGTAGCCACTTGTTGTTGTGGTTGCTGTTGCTCTGCGGTCGTCTCTGGCGACATTACGTTTGTTACTGAGTTGTCAATTTTTGCCTCGATTGATGGGACGGCGGCGATAGTCGCGGCAGTAGCGACGCCAGCGGCCTCCTCGACAGCCGCCTGCAGCTTGCGCTCTTGACGGGTCAACCAGCTGTGAACGGATGCATTCAAACGCAGCATTTGTGTGCGATATGTTTGCAACTGAGTTTTTTCATTCTGTGAAGAGAAAGAGAGAGAGAGAGGGAGAGTGAGAAAGACAGAAAATAAGCGACAATGAGGAATTAATAACGCCATCAATTTAAATGGTTTTATATTTCATTCGAACAAATCGTAAAATTTTTGCAGTATTCCATTAATCTCGATAATTTGGTGATCACCGTCACCGTCACCGTCACCGTCATCGTCATCGCCATCATCATCATCATCACAGCCATACATTCATTCATTCATTGTTCATTCACATTCATCAACATTTGATATTTGCAACAATGCTTGCTTCTTCCTTCCTCCTTTTCACTCACCTTCAATGCCTCGATGGCGATTTGTATGGATGGCTCCGTGTCCAAGAGTTCGAATGACGACTTGTTGCCCAAGCGATGCAGCGTATGCTTCAAGACGATCATCTCCTCTTGCAACTTGCGTGCAGCGGCAGCATTTTCGCTCCAGCCCAATAAATCTTCCCAGGCGGCCAATAAATCTGAAGAAACAGAGAAGCGCGACCGAAAGAAATTGGAGAAATTTAGTCATCAAAGAGAAGGTAAGAGAGAGAGAGAGAGAGAGAGAGAGAGAGAGAGAGTGAGAGAGAGTATGTACAGACAAAGTATTGTTGAAGAGTTTCTTTATAATTCAAGAAAAACCACACGATAAATGAATTTCTTTAGCAAAATTGTTCCCTTTATGCTTGAATTAATCAAAAAAAAAAAAAAAAAAAAAAAAAAAAAAATACATACTAAAATACAGCGTTTATTATTTAAAAATAGAGAAAGATATATCGCAGATAATACGAAGCTGAAGAGCAGCCATGTGCTTTGTGTAGTAAAACATAAAAACCGTATGAGAAATAATTAAAACTTTTAAAGTGTTACAGCTCGATCGATCGATCGGACTGAGCACTAAAATGATCATAACAAATGGATCGAAACCTTGTTTTAAATTTGACTTTCTCTCCTATATTAATAACGCACTCCTCCTCTTTTCAAGAAGAACATGGGGAAAAAGTATTCGGCGTTTTTTTAGTAAAAAGATACACAACCTTTTTTTTTTGTATGTAACAAACTCATCGTCACAATTTTGTAATTGTGGAATTTACATGAAAAATGAATTTAACTAACATAAAAATATATTATTGTCGAAAAAATATTAATTTTAATATTATGTGATAATAAAATTGTATTACAACCAGGGTTGGCTTTCGACAAGAATTTTTTTACCTTGTATGTAGCCTACGTTGAAAACGGTAGAGTACTTTTCTACATGTCGAAAACCTCAATCTTGTCGAAAACTCTTAAACATTTAAGAACTTAAAGAATGACTCATTCAAATGACTCGTTTTTTTTACTAGCGTGAAATATAGAATAATAATAAAAAAATAATAGAGAAGAGTCTGCTGACATCGAAATAAGTGACGATCAAGACTCAGCACTTTGAATGAATAAAATTCATTGGCATCCCATAAATGTTCCATTTTTTCACAAAGATATGACTGGACTCAAAAATAAAATTGAAATTCTTGTATTTTTCATCGAAAAATCTTTGTAGCGTTCGTTTGTTCTTATTGTAATTGATGAAGGTACACTTTTCAGAGTTTTCGACTTTCGTTTTTTTGTAATCTACTTTAATTTGTTTCGGTAATCTACCACCGTAGGTATTCGACATGTCGAAAATGTCGAAAACTCGACCAAGTAATCGACATGACAACCCAGATTACAATGAAATAATATGTAAATAGTTATTGCACGATTTACAACATGAAAGACATTTAATATATTGTATTGTACATTAAAACTTGAGTCTTCTCGAATGAAACTACTTTAAATGGTATTTCTTTACAGCGAAGTAAAGAAGTTTACGTAAGTTTAAACTGCGATTATGAAATGCCAGAACTTACCCAAACGTACTATATACAGCCTTTTTTAAGTTATTCTTTTTATTATATTTTCAAAATATTTTTCTTTTTCTTCTTGCGATGATAAAAAACCTTTTCAACAATTTAAACAGCTTTTCAAATTTTCTCTTTAGCATATAATTTTTATTAGTCCTAATTTATTCGATATGATTATATTAACAAATGAACACGCGACGCGACACCACGCGACAGGACTGTCCGACAGTTGCTTGATTTCTATACTAATTACAGTAACTGAAAAGTTAGACGATCGAAGGTGGCCAAATCAACGCATCGCCAACAGATGGATGGATGGATGGACGTATAGCTACGTAAGCATGTATGTTACGAGTACGTAGTATATGTACGTACGTATCAGTAGGTGGTACCTGCAGCAGATGGTCTTGCTGTTACCTGTTGCTTGCAGATTAAATCTACGCACCGAACGCAATTCAAATATTTTTAATAGTTAATTAAAAGAAAAACCCAAGCACTTTCACTGCGTAACAAAGATAGAAAGAGCAACCGAACAACAAACTGCAGATGATGTATTCATAGTAGTACGTGCGACAGATGAAAATTGATAAAAGTGAAATATACATACATATAGTAAAATTGTCTGGCAACGGCGCAGACGTAACGTAATTAACGCAATGGCCGTTTGGTGCGTGCGGTGCTCGCCAACGGCCGAGGCGTTTTCACAACGATGATGTTGTCAGGCGTCGCATGCGTCAGACGTCAACGTGCTTTACAACGCACGCAGCAAAGGCGTGAGTTATGCAAAATGCATCTCAATTTAAATCACGTCAACGCTAGTAGAAAGAGGAGACAAGGAAAGGGAGAGTGGAAGGAAGAGACTAGTATCAGGAGGCAGCCTGATAGAGTAAAAATAGAGTAAATGACAACTAAATCTGTCAAACCAGCCGAACGAACGAGCGAACCGATCCGCAGTGCGTGAACGTTGAAAACAAACTGGTCGCTCTGGAGCGTTGGCTGGTCGGTCGAGTGAGTGTATGGATGGATGAGTTTGGATGGACGCAGCAGCCTAAGCGCTGATGCAAAAGGCAAAGCGCCGCGCCCGGTCGTAGTCAAAATCGCTGCAGTTGAGCGGGACGAAGAACAAGTTGCCAACAAGCAACGCATGACGCAGACGGAAATGGAATTAATTCAAAGTGAAAGATGAAAGAACTTAAGCAATGGGAAGGGTTTTTTTGGAAGGGAGGAGCCTGGGAAAAGTTAGAAAAGAATAGTTAAAAATTAAAAAAAAAAATGATTAAAAAGTTATAAAAGAAACGGGAGATAACCCGTAACCGAATGGCCTCAAGGTATGGAAAAATGCATGTTCGTTTTGTGCGAATATCGTACACTTTTTTACACGATTTCTTGCAGCAGATCGAAGGTAGAAGCAGTAGCAAACCGAACCGATCCAAATCTGGTCATAAAAGAAGCTTGCAATGTTCGTTATTGCATACTATTGGTAAAATTGAATTGCATAAAGAGCAAAAATCCAACATCATCAACATTAATGCAAACAACAACAACAACAAAACAACCAACCAACAACAACAACAACAACAACAACAACAACCAAAAGCTATAACAATAAAAAGAATATCACAAAAGTAGCAGCAGCAATAAAATGCTCAAAGTTGGCTTTACAGAATCCACGAATCCAGCAGCGAGATCATTACGAGTACGTACAACGTGTTGTTGTTGTTGTTTGTGTTCCAAAAAACATACATACATATGTAACATAAATATATTACTATATTTGGTCATGAAAAAGGATACTGCATGATTGGGTTTTAGTTCATTGTTATTGGTTTTGTCAATAACCTTTTGCCAATAAGACAAGACAATATTGTTGTACATTTTATGGTTGACAATCAAACTACTATTTACGCTGTTCCTTTTATGGATTGAAAGAAAAAACCGTCTTTTGCGAATTGAGAATGAAAAAAATTGAGAATAAAAAAAACAACGACCGCATAAAAAAAACCCCAACAAGTGGATTTATTATGTAATGATGTACGTGCGGTATTGTATTACATTGTATTGTCGACCATATATAGTAGTCAATTGACAATATTTAACAACAACAATAACAAACAACAACAGCAAAAGTGACAATCAATATTTATGTCTCTAAAAGGAAATGAAATATGAAAATGACAAAATAACTACGCTTACAAAACAACGCAGATCAAAAATTAGACCAAACAAAATTTAAGAGAAGAGACGAAAAGACCAAGACAAAGACCCAAGTCCCCAGAGTTAATACGATTAGAGGCTAAAATTGTCTGATTAAGATCAATAAGCTCGAGCTAAAGTACAGTTCAAGCTAAAGAACTTGGTTTACTATCAAAACCAAGACACTAAAATCAAGATTATGAAAGAAGAAGATATAAACTAAAGCGAACTCCTAATAAACAATAAAATCAAGAACAGAATGATATTAATATGGTGTTTTCATAAAGCGGTTTTGCTTGGGTTTAGCGCTAAACTGGTTTTCGCAGGGAAAACCATTATAAAACCAATAAAAAACTCCATTAAAGTTGTTGTTGTAAGTTCAGCGTAAAACCATAAGTAAGTTTAGCGCAAAAGACTTCTGGTTGTAGCAGTTTTAGCAACCCTGTTTCGAAGTTCGAAATACTAGACGCCATAGTCTTGTCTCTTTTTAAAGTTAATATGTTAAAAAGAGACAAATATTGTACACAAAAATATTCTGTCAAAATAAACAAACAAAACAAAACATTGGTTTTGCATACAACAACAATTAAAAATAAAACTGGTTTTGTATAACCATCGTCTTTGCCGCCACGACTTTTTACCATCTTTCTGGTAGCATCAAAATTTTGCATCGGAAAAACGACGTGATCAAGAGAAAGACACAAGATTACAATAATTATTCTTCATGAATTATAAAAAGTTTATAATTAAAGTTTTTAAACGATGGTAAGACTTCAATTGCAAGCTTCAAGAAGCTTCAATTTTCGAATAACGTTAATTAGTGTGGCGCACAACTGAGATTTTCTAAGAATTAAAGGTTTTTATTTTTGAAGATTGTTTTGTCTCCGGATTTCTTTTAGAGCGCAAACAAATAGGAATCGAACAACTTTAGAGGAAATACTCGTAGAAGATTAAAAGAAAAACCTCGATATTTTCAGTTAAAAGTCAATTTAGCCAATTTCGGTTGCGGTAACTGAGTCTCGGCATTAAATAACTCTGCCTTGTTAAATGAGCTTGTGCGCATCATTAGCGAGAACCGAATACGAGAGCAATATCAGTAACACGTCTTAGTCTAATTAAATCTGGTAGCGTGAAGGCACAACATTAACATCAAATCTAATATAAAGCCTAAGAAACCACAAAACCCAGAAGATAAAAACTAATAGCAAGATCACGACTAAAAAGAAGGTTTGAACATGAAATCTAAGATCATGACAATGTCAATTTTTTTTACACTTTTAAAAATTATTTGAAATAATGGAAAAAGTTGAAATGGTTTAAAGATTTTTCGAATTTCATTCAAAAAAAATAAAATGAAAGCAATTTTCTAAAAATAAATAATCTTTCAAAGTAGATCAACGACACAACTAATTATAATTATAAACACAAAGAGGCCAACCACAAAAAAAGTGATAAATAATAACGAATTTTAAATTTTTGTATGTACAAGTACACTCATATTTACTCAACCTTGACAGAGCGAGAGAGAAAGATTGTGGAATTATGAAGAAAAAATTAATTGTGAGTACATAAACAGTTACCAGATACCAACACAGTCAGTGTAAATGGTTTTTACACTGAACGCGTTTAAACTGGTTTCTCTGCTTCTGATGATTTAGTATAGTAACAATTATGGAAAAGATAATTTGTTGCTTTTTTTCCTTTTCTTCATAAATTTATATATAATATAAACGAAGAAATTCAGCTAAGTTAAAATTAAGAAATTAATTTGAAATCTTAACCGCACAAAAGGTAACAAAAAACCGATTACTTCTTAGTATTACCAACTTTATTAGTGTGTTATTCGATACAGTTGATTATTCTGAGAAGAACAAAAAAAATATAAATATGGTTAAATATTATTAACATTTGATTGAAGTTTAAAATTTCATTAAACCACAAAATTACTTCAATTTCATATTATTTCAATTTAAAATTATTACTGTTTTTAACACCTTTAGTATTTTTTTTGTAGAAGTTACCAGACCGCATTACAACCATTACCAACCGTTACATTAAACCGCAGAATTATTTAAATTTCTTGGTTTTTTATTTTTTAGTATTCGTTTGAATTCACAAAAATAATGGCTTCTGATCTGATCGTTTCTTTTAAAAAGTATTCATCTCGAACTCTTTCATAGACGAAGCCATTATTTTTTGGGCAAATTTTTCATTTTTGATTTATCAACAATTTTTTTAAAATTGAAAAAATTGTTCTGTTAAAATAAAGTTCTGTTGTAAACTTTTAGTCTTTTCCATTCCATTAAAGATCATTATTGTTTGTCTAAGTGTGTTAATTGTACAATAATAAACACAAGAGCCACAAGAATTCTTTCTTAACAAATAGGTACTTTCTTAGCTAGCATTCATTCATTTGAATTCTTTAAAATAAATAACTGGAAAAGGCAGCTTACCGTTACCACTACTTTAACGGATTTGCTTGCAATGTCGTAATTCTCTTCATGACTGGTCTCTTTTTTTTCTCTTTTTCTACTCGTTTTTTCTTTCCAAGACTTTCGCAACGTGATGAAATTTTCTAAGAAGTTGCAATCATATATCACGGCAAGGTTTATATAGAAATTTGTTTTAACGTGAATTAAACTCCATTGCCATAAAATGCAATGCCATAAATGAAACTTAAACTGTTAGTTTGTTGATGGGTTCTCTGAAACGAACTCTATAGCATTTTCTTTCAAGTTAACATTTAACATTTTAACTTTCATTCATAACATCATCGAAATGATGAAATATCGTAGTTTAAAAGCTCGTGAGTGTAAATAACTAAAAATTAATTGCTTTGCTACAGAGAGCAAAGCTTTCGTTTGAGCAATCGAGAAAGTTCATTCATTATATCGAGTTGGGGAAAAAGTATTCGGCGTTTTTTTAGTAAAAAGAGACAGCATTTTTTTTTTGTATGTAACAAACATTTTATTAATTTGCCATTTATTTATTTTATTAATGCCATTCTGCCATTTTTTGGGTATAACCAATTGTTCCTTTCTTGTAGAATTCCGGGGTTTTATCTTGAAAAAATTGACACAGCTGCTTTTCGCAGTCCTCTTTTGAGGCCAATTTTTTCCCAGCCAGAAAGAGTGTTGGAGAGCTCGAAACAAATGATAATTTGCTGACGGTGCAAGGTCAATACTATACAGTGGATGCATCAAAACTTCCCAGCCGAAGTCTCTTAGTTTTTGCCGGGGCCACCAAAAAGCTGTATGTGACCTTTTTTCGACTCATTTTTTCATCGCCATAATTTCATCGACTTTTTCGGTAATAGATCGACCAGAGCGAGGAGCATCTTTCACTTCAAAATTTCCACAACGAAAGCGAGCGAACCACTTCCGGGCAGTTTATTGGGATACAGTACAGTACCTTCGCCATAAACACCACAAATCTTTGCACATGCCTATGCAGCATTCTTCCTTTTGTCGTAATAAAATTGTAAAATATAGCGCATTTTTTTCAGAAATTTCACTCATCTTTGCTTCGGAATAACTTTCAACACGACGCACCAATCTCAATAAATTTTACAAATTATCAGCCGATTTGTCAGCTGTTTAGCGAAAAAAAAGTAGCCAGATGCAACTAACCGTTTCTAAGTTATGACACTTTACAATGAAGCGATGAATACTGAAACGCTGAATACTTTTTCCCCAACTGTACTTTTTTAGAGTATGTCATGAATAGTCATGACTCATGAGACATGACTGTTTCTTATTTTCGTAAACTAAAAACTTGTAAAATGTTAGTAGCATTTGTGTTGTTTTTTTTTACTACGACAATGATTTAATGAATTTGGTTTTGTCGGTATGTTGAAGACTTGCGGTTATGGAATATCGCGTTTGATGCCGATAATCTGCGGAAGTGCGGGTGGTTACAAAAATGGTTTTTAGTTGTTTAACGATTAAAAATAAACAATTCTAAACTTTATACGGAATGCCATTTCCTTTAAAATATCATAACATTATCTTCTACTTAGAAAATATTGTGTAAAAATTGTCGAAAGTAGCTAAAGTTTTTCTTTGATAAAAAAATTTTCTCAAATCATGCTACAAAATGTTTGTTAACATTTTTTAACAAAATATTATCTGATTTTTTAAAATGTTATTTACATAACTTTAATTTCTGATGTCAGTCTCGTTTGGATAAATTTTTATTACATAAAATTGTAAAAGAAGCGTAATTTGAATTACTTACAATAACTTTTTAAAGTTAAGTTTTTAAGAAATTTTAACTTTTCTCAAAAAGGAAGGAAGGAAGGAAGGAAGGAAGGAAGGAAGGAAGGAAGAATAAAATTTTTCAATGATTCGTTCAAATTTGTTTGAAATAAAGTCAATTCAAAGGTGTAAGCTTGGGACGGCCTTTAGTAAAATATGTAATTAAATCACATACACAGAGAAAAATAGTACCACATAAAAATAATAAGACTTCCTTATTAAGCTATTTTATTATGAAATCTTATGAAAACATACAAATAATATGCTTTTTTCATAGAGAAATCCTATTGATTTTATAAAGAAAATCTTATTTTCATAAAACAAAAAGTTAATGTTGTTAATTCGTAATTTTTATTAGAAATTCATAATTTTTCTGTCAGAAAATCATAAAATCAAGAAGTCTGTATGATACTTATAGTATAAAGAATTTTTACTATTTACTTCTTTTAATAAGAAACAGTTCTTATATATCATATAATATCGTCGGTCTGGCCAGAACTTTGATAGTACGATATTATTTTTGCTGTAATTTTTACTTAAGACTTATAATTCGTATTAATTTTTTTATATTGGCATTGTTTATAATGGATGATCTTTGCTTCTCAGTTGTGAGTATTTTTCGTCTCTATATACAATATATCGTACTTCGCAAATAAATAACAAATAATAGCATATTACTTTTCAGCTTTTACCCATGAAATTTTGGGAGTATTATGATTACTTAATATTCTTGAAACTTGGATGAAATAAAAATAAAATGATTAATTCTTTTTATTTTGATAAAACTATGGAAAATAATAAAAATTCATGGAAATTTTCCATAAAAATGAAAAAATTCATGGAAATTTTTCCATAAAAATTTATGGAAAATAATAAAAATTCCATATAGAATATGTATTTTAATAAGATCATCTCTATGAAAAACAATAAGAATTTCTTATTGAATTTTTATTTTAATATATGACTGTCTTTTTAAATTTCCATCAAATTTTCTCTATAGTTTTAATAAGGCTTCCTTCTTGGATGAAAAGTATAGATTAATCTGAATCAGTTTTTCTTCTATTTTATGTGGTGTTTTGGCTCTGTGTAAGGTTACAAATTACTGCTATAAAAATGCTGTAAATTTTTTAGATCTTTGAAATATATGGTTTCATCAAACGATGTTTGTATTTGCTGACATGATATTATCAACATTATGACGTCATTATTAATGCAAACTAGTACTTGGATAAAATCACAAATAATAAATTATGAGATTATATTATATATTATGATGATATATATTTTTTATTTACTAATTTTTTTATTTATATTTTTTATTTTTTTTTTTTTTAATATTTTTTTTACCTCTTAAAGAATTAAGAGTATCAAAAATATCTTGAGAAACGATAAATTTTTTTTTATTATTTATTAATTTTTGCATTTAATTAAAAAATTTTTTTTCCTATTTTACTTTTTTTATTTGTTTTTTAAATACTACCTTGAAAGAATTAAAAGTATTTACGAGAAAAGAATCGTGAAAAAGCTATATTTTCGAAAATACCTTGAAAAATAATACGATATATATTTTTTATTTATTAATTTTTTTATTTATGTTTTTAATTTTAAAAAAATTTATATTTTATTTTTTTATTTCAATTTTTTTTACCTCTTAAAGAATTAGGAGTATCAAAAATATCTGGAAAAGTAATAAATTTTTTTGTATTATTTATTAATTTTTGCATTTAATTCAAAAAATTGTTTACCTATTTTACTTTTTTTATTGGTTTTTTAATACTACCTTGAAAGAATTAAGAGCATGTAATGATTTTTATTTCAAAAAGTCGTGAAAAATACAGCTTAAAACTTTCAAAGTATTTTTAATGGAATGAAGGTAATGCGTTCTGGTTGAAAGCATTCTGGGAATGGTTACGCGTGAGCGAATAATGCTCAATAATAAAATCAGGAGTACATGTTTCGAAAGACCAGATCATTTTAATTTACCTTCACTACTTTTCAAACATCTTCACCAAATGAAGTTGTCAACGAAATACGATCTCATCGAATGCATTAAATTACTTCTACTTTCTTTTTTAACTTTAAATGACATTTAAAAAAAAAGTAAAAAAAAACACAAGTTTTTTTATTCACCCTGTTTGTTGTAGAAAGTTTACGTCTTTTTTTCTTTAGTGTGTTTGTAATTTTTTGGCTGTTTCCTCTGACTTTTACCTTGCACTGAAGAGGCGCGCGATGATGATGCTGATGATGAGCTTTGAAATAACATCTCAGACATTTCCGTTTGTATCGCCACATCGACTTTCATTTTTTGTATTATTTTTTTTTTGTAATTACAGTATTTTTTTGCTTTAATTTTATTACTCTCAGTGAAGCTTTTGTTGGACACTTGAGCATGCTTGACTGCTTGCTACACTTTTTCAAAACATGAGCATAAAAGCTCTTGAGTTAAGCAACCCTCTCACTTGCCACAACAGAAAAACTAGGGTAAATGTTGAAAATACCGAACGCCGACCTACTTTGAATTTCATTAATTTGTGAATTTATGCTTTTTCAACATAGCAAAGGAAACAAGAAGGAGACGGCGATTGATGCGAGCTTTTTGTTTGTTACTCTAGAGTCTAGACAGTACGTATCGCGACTACTGAAGGAGAGCGCTTTAACATATTATTTGAATACGTATTTGGAAAAAACAAATGTATATATTAAAAAAATATACATTATGTCCATTTATACGATATTTCTCTTATCATTTAAACTTAATTCTGGAATCAATCAGAAGCAGAAACGCACAGACGAACGGCATTGTCCGGACAATGTTGGCAGCAAGACAAAGGAAGACGTTGCTTTTCGAATGATTTTTTTGCAGCCATCGAATCTCAACAGCGGACACACACACACCACAAGCAAGAAAGCAAAACGTTGTTGCTGTTGTTTACAGCATCATTATCAGTCTCAACAAAATTGTTAATTAGCAAATCAATTAACTTAAACAAAAAAAATTTCATGTTTTTTTGTGGGCAAATAAAATTGAATGCTTTTAGAAATTTTTTAACGAACATTTTTTTAACGAATACGATATTTCTATGTCGTTCCAAATAATTTAATTGTTAAATTGTTATTGCGTTGTTTGTTTTTTTTGTTCTCACTTTAATCATTGCTCTCACTATGCTTTCACTTTAAGCAAAAAACAAAAAAAAATGTAAGCCAAAAAAACATCAAAAAAAGCTATTAAAAATGCATTACAAGTTCGCGTGCGTAACAACCTACGCCGTTGCTTTAGAAAAATTCAAAAAACCATTTGATATACTTGACCGCCAACGTATGTCAACGTAAATGAGGTACACGAAAAAAAATAAAACAAAAAAATCCACCTCTCCGTGCACCGTTCAACCAACGTGTTTGAACGCCGAATAGAAACTAATGAGTTTCGGCACTATTTCACTTGCGCACGCTTGTAATGTGCTTTTAAGCGCTGAGCATGAATCAATCAGTGGCGGTCAAACTTTTTCCGCTCTTCATTTAAAATGATATTAACGCATTAAAGTTATAATTCGATCTAATCGTATAATAGTTTATAATTTATAATAATAAAATATATAATAATAAAATTTATAATTTATAAATTATAATGTAATTTTATAATTCATTAAAATTTTTTAACGTGATATATAAAACGTTAAAATCTTTGTTTTAAATTTATAGTGATGATCTTCTTGTAATTTTAATTTTTTATTTATTTTTTTTGAATTTCAACTAAAATAATTCCTTTAAAACTAATGAAATTGTGGAGAAGATAAAGAACTAAGAGTGTTAAGCGAGGCAAATCTTTGCCGCTTTAGAAATATTTCAGCATACGATATATTAAATAAATATGTGCATTAAAGGAATTAAATTTTTAATTAATTAATCTAATTTAAACGCAGTTGAAATCAATAAATAAATGACTTCTTGACACTAATGCTTCTTGAAAAGACATTAATTCAAAATGTTTGGGAAAACCCAGCAAGCAACATTACAAAAAAAAAGTCGTCACTCTTCTGCGTTTACTTCTCAAGAGAAATAATACTCGTAGCAATAACAATAATAATAACTAACGTACATACATTGCGTCAACATTGAAGTCGGTTGGTGTAAGAACGATGTAACAACAAAGTTACGGGATGCGTAAAAAAGGCCTAGTTCAAGGTAAGAAAATAAACCCAAGAGAGAGAGAGAGAGAGAGAGAGAGAGAGAGAGAAAAATTATGACGTCTTCAGGAGAGTGACTTGGGCGCTGCAGTTATAAAAATTTTCTGTTGCCATTTTTTAAGAATTTAAACAAAAAACACCAAATCTCATGAAAACCCTAAAAAATAGAGATAGAGAAAAGAATTGAGAATAGCTTTCAGTCATCGCTATTAACACTACACATTGTTTATACTGAATAGCTACATTGTTTATAAACAAAAGCAGTTGTAGCAAAACGAACTCATTTGTTTCCAAGCAATGAAGCAGCAGCCACTTTTGAATATGACCGACACGTTACGTATGCACGTCGACACAGCTAAAAACTGACGTAATCATTTCAAATAAAAACAAGCATTTTTTAAGGTACATTATTCACGAATAAGTTAATTAATTTTTTAATTGGTTGTTAATTTGCTACGTTTTTAATACGTTAAAATAACTAAATCTCTTTCAGAGAAGAAATAGCAAGAAGTAACGTAAATACAGAAAATATAATATAGACATGAAAGTTATAAAGCACTATAAAGGTCAGAATAAAAAAGAATTTGTTTCGAGAGTGTAAAAAAGATGCAATTATATATTTGTCTAAAAATCAAATAAAACGCTAAACGTCTTTTAATTTGAAGAGACCTCTTTTGACGAACAGTAAGCAATTATCACAATTTTTAATCCACACAGACCTGATGACCAACAAACCTCAACACCTACACCTCAACAGTCTTCAAATCGATATTTATAGAACAAATTAAAAAAAAAAAAAACACACCTAAAATTATTAAATTAATAAATACTTAGTGATTTGGGAAAAAAATTCATGTCACAACTGGTGACAATTCATGTCACAACTGGTATATTTCTGTATAGTTTTTGATAGACATACATTTCCGCTCATACAGAAAATGTTATACTCATTTAGACTCTAACTGACTTTCTGTACAACACGGCACTCATAGAGCACAGTGCCGCTCTAACATAGTTCGAGTATGAGAAGAGAGCCCTCATACTGCGGGAGCTGTTTCTCTCTAACACGGTTTGGGCATTAGATAAATTCCTTTTATAAATCGCAATTATGTACAAAAGATTGCACTTAAGAATGTAAAAATGAATTTAATCTAATTTGAAAAAATATAATAGGAGAATCCTTTCTCTTAAGCCGGATTCACATAATGATGACATTTCTTCGGAACGTAATTACCGGGTTCCGGGTTTTCTCTTCTCATACTCGAACCATGTTAGAGCGAAACTGTGGTTACTTTGGAACGTGTTATACGCAGAGTAGTTGGTTGTATACGATAATTAAATGTAATTAAAATAGAAAAAAAATACGTACATCCACAATCCTACACTATAGATTAGTTCTATAATTCTACAAATAATTTATTGTTATTATTATTATTTATAAACTTGTTAAAAGAACACGAGAAGCAGCATGTGAGCCCATTACCGCATTTGAAAAATTATTGCGTAAAATTTATTATTACTATTATTTATAAACTTGTTAAAAGAACACGAGAAGCAACAACATGTGAGCCCATTACCGCATTGGAAAAACTATTGCAACCAATTTTTCATCAAAAAGTGTTAACTACTTTTGAAAAATACCCGTTAATACAAAGAAATTCTTTCAACAATTTTCACAAATATTCATACAAAGCGCAATACAATTTTCGAAAACTCCTGCGACGACACACAATTAATAAAAATCAACATACAAAAAATCACAATAAAACATATATTGTACAAACAAATGTTTGATTTAGCAAAAACTTCATTATGAATCGTTAACTACAGTCGAAAAATGCAACGGTTGTAGTTTTTTTGCAAAAAATTTGACTTTATTTGTATAATTTTTTAAGGAATGATAGAAACGTTCGGCTCAAGATACAAAATTACTAAATTTTGAAATTAAAAAGAAAAATTTTTCAATTAGAATAGAATACAAAATAATACGGATACATAATTATAATAATTTATATTATAAATTAAAAAATTACTTTATTTTTTTTAAAAACAAAAATAAGCCAGAGAAAATAATTTTAATCAGTATTATTAATATTGTGTAAAAATTTACATAATTAAAAAAAAAAAAACAATACGGAAATATGCACTAATAAAATTAAAAATTTCGAAATTATTCTTCATGTAGAATAAATGTTGGACTACAAAACTTATAACAGCTTTCTTTTCACAACACAGACATATTTTTTGTGATTATAAAATATTTCTAAAATAACCTAAAATCCTTTCGATTCTAGCAATCCTAACATTTACCATGTTGTACAACGTTTTCAAGGTTCTTATAAAGAATCTATAAAGACCGAAATTCTCTAGAATATTGCTAATATCCAGAATGAAATCAATGCAATTTGCGATGAAGCGAGTAATGGGCGCACACTTGCAGGTTTGCTTAACGCTTACGTTGGTGGACTCACCTTTCGACTGGTTGGCACAAGCGGGCGACAGCACAGTGCTCGGCGGCCCGCGTAGCACCGCCTCCAGGCAGCGTATATTGTCGCGGCAAGTGTTGATGATTTCATTCTAAAGCCAAAAACGAAAAGTGAAAAAAATTATGCACAATATATTGCAAAGAGTCGTTTTGCGTCTTCTCGTTCAGGGGCACTTACATAATCCTCGGGGCGTAGGAGATGGCAGCGTATCTTCAGTGAACGTGTATCCTCCAGACGCATTCGACTCTGTGTCAACAAGTTGCGAACCTCCTTCTCATCCTCCGAATCATCGCAACTCGATGAGGAAGTATTGGCCGGAATCAGTTTAATGCATTTCTCCAGATTGCGCGATGAACGCCGTCGTTCGTCCACTTTGCGTCGACGCGTCGACGTATCACTCTCCGAAGTGCGACGAAGGCTTTGTGCCGAATGACTCATGCCGAAATCGAGTTTGCGGCTGGTTGCTTCGGAGATGTGTCGATGATGTTGAAGGACGACCGGGTTTTCGACAGCAGCAGACGTTTTGGAGGAGGTCAAAGCATGGGCTGACGATGAAAGATTTGTGGTGGTCGGACTACGCGATGGTATTTGATGTGGATTGTCCGAGTTATCTAATGGAGAAAGGAAAGAAGCGACACATATTAAAATGCAATATAAATCGTATGAAAATTGTCTTAACAGACAGACAAGACAGACACTAAACTAACCTTGACAAGATTTGCGTCGTACTTCAAGGCTCTTACGTCTGCGTTCATATTCCAATTCGAGGGCGCGACGACGTCTGGCGTGATCTACGCTGCTCACGATGGTCTCCTGCGAAATGATCTTCTGTTCGTTCTGTTGCAATGAATCCATGCGCGGCGGCGACAATGAGTCCACATTATTTGCAGCCGAGAGCGATGAGCAGCAATCCGACTGAGAGTCAATGAAATTGCTACCAAAAAAAAGAGGAACGAAAGAAAAGAAATTAATATTATATACTATTTTAAGAATCTATACCAACCAACCGGTAGTCATCGCCGAATTCCAATAGCCGTCTGGCTGCGTCCGAGTCCAAGCCCTCTGAGTAGTTCTCCGAATTGTATTTCTCTTGGTAGTTGTCCCAGGCCGTCTCCGAGAAACTGCTGTGATTTTCTTCGGTGCCCGTGGTGTAAGCTGCATAAAAATAAAAGGAGAAGAAGTCAAATAATGAATAAGCAGATACTGATGATACATCAAAAATGCAAGGGAATGAATGAGGATGATAATGACAGAAAATTTACAACATAGAAAAACGCACAGAGACGTACTGATAAAATACAAAATAAATACGATACAAAGAATGCAATACAATAAATAAACTGTTTTATTTTTTGTCATGTGAGGGGCGGCGGTGCGAGGGGGTGGTGTTAAATACCTTGTGGTACGGGTGTGACAGCTTGCAAACACAGAAAATCGTTATCGTTAGTAAAAAAGATGACACAAAAGCAACAAGAAAGTAAAGACTGTAAAGCATTTACTTAAAGCGTTGTAAAGAAGCGTATGAGTGTAAACATCATTATTACTGACGTTAATGATAATTATTATGACACTATTAAAAATGTTAAAAAAACTTTCCATAATTATTTTATGGTTTAATAAAAAATACACTAACATGTAACGTACTTTACACTCGTTTTTGAACAAAATTTATTTCGCACATTAAAAAAAAGGAAGAAAATTATTAAATATCTTTGCGTGACACTTACCACCTTGCTGCTCCTCATCATTCATGTAAGTGGCGAGGGCGGCCAGCGGTCCCAGACGTGCCTCGCTGGTCATGTAGGCCGTGGTGTACGAGCCCACTCGGAAATTGGGCTTCATCAGCGGCGACTCTTCTTCACCACCACTGCCTTGTTGTGCCAGTTGTTGGTGTTGGTGTTGCAGCTGCTGTTGCTGTTGCTGCTGTTGTAACTGCTGCTTCGTCTGTCCAGAAGGTGCGCCAGAATTCATTTGCGCCGCCACCAAACACCCTGAACCAACGGCCGTTTCAACCATTGATGATATTGATGATTTTTGCAAGCTCAACAAAGCATTTGTGATCTCTTGAATTTGTTGGGCCGACATAGTTTCGCACGATTTCATCAGCATACTCTGAGTTAATTTCGGCATCAGCTCTGCGGACTCTTCTGAGCCCGAATCCGAGCTTATTTTCTTACTGCCCGAATATGTGGCGACTGCAGCAGCAGCCGCCGCCGCTTGAGCAACGTTGCAGAGCTTCTTCCTGCGTGTTTTGCGTCGTTTCAGGGAACCCTTGCAGTCGTAATTACGAACGATTTGTTGACGCACGTGTGTTACTGACGTCGAGGAGGCACGTGGGCGACGGCCCGGCGACAAGCTATCCAAAGCCGACTCACTGATAGAGTGTGAAGCCAAGCCGGCTTGTACATTGCTGGCCTCGGTGGCTTTGGTCGCCACTTGGGCGTTCTCGGTGGTCAATTGCGACAGGCACGACACCGACCAAGGACGCTCCGATTTGCGACGGATCTGCTGACGCTTCACAATCTTTACAACAGAGGCGTTAAGACTCTGATTGCTGCTGCCGTAGCCGAGCACGTTGCCGTGGCCGTGGCCGACGATCGGTTCGGCGGAGCCGCCGATGCGCTCAATGGAGCGGCCAAAGGAATTGGTGCTCGTCTGCATGCAAGTGGCAATGGAATCGGTTAGTCCGTCGGAAGTGTCGGAGCCTGCAGGTGGATGGTGAACGGAATCGGTTTCAGAAGCTTCGCCGGAAGCCTCACAATCGTCGGCAGGGCGGGCGTTGATTAGTGATGTGTCGTTGAGGCCACCGGAGCTGGCGCTGGCGTTGTTCGGCGATGACGATGGTGATGGTGGTTCACGCGACTTATGCGCTGGCATCGGTGTACTGGGTTGATGCTCGAGCCATTCCTGAAAAAGCATCGAAACGTTTAAGCTCATAATATTAACGATATTAATTAAATGTTCAGTTAAAAGCGTATTGAGAAACACTCACTTGAACGCGTTGCTTAATCGGTCCCGGCATGATTACTTCTCGCTTTTTAACGGTTGAGGAAATCTTGATCAGGGAATGCTTCGGCTTGGCCGGTGTCTTCAGTGCTTCGTCGCGTACTAAATGCTCTGCTTCCAGCACCAGTTGCTTGATGGACTCATGCGAGAGTTGCTGCAACGGAATGGAAACAACAAAGGAATTAATATCGTATAAAGTGGAAAATGCAAAGCTCGCAAATGGAAAAAAGTGATGCAAAGAGAAATTGCTCAGATGCTAACTAAGTTTGCAGTGAAGTGAAGTGAAGACAACTTGCGGCAAAGGCAAAGTGTCGAGTGTACATATATAGATTACTATTCAATCGCGAATGTATGCATAGTAGGCACATGTAGATGTGTGTAGTGTTTTTAGCGAAGAGCGTTCGTTGATTGTCGTTGGAAAGAAAATTGTGGTGGTGGTGTTTGCAGAGAAGGGAAAGGAGGGGCGTGGCAGAGGTTGTACTCCAATTAGAGTACATACTTCTTTTTATCTTATCTGAGAAATCATTTCGATGAAGAGCTTTAGTATTGCGTTATTCAAAAGCTACGACGTTATATTTCTATCGCAGCAAACATGAAAATAAATTGAATATTTTCATTGATTATACATTGTTTTAAATAAAATATAAACAGGATATTGTATGTTCGATCATTGTTTTCGAATTATAAGAATATGCAAGCTGTATTCATTGAAAATGAATGCTTTGCATGAAATTGTTTTTAAGATATACTTTTTGGGCATCTTTCGAATTTGTTAACTGAATTATTGTTGAGTTTTTGTTGTTTTATTATTTGTTAAATTTATTTTTCTTTGTTTCTAAACTAAAAATTGTTGTTAGAAAGTTATTCGGGGATATTCGTACACAAAATAGTCCCTTGATGTTCGTCAAGTTTTCCGAAAAAGTTCATATGAATTATAAACAAAGTTTATATGAGAGCAAAAATCATCTCAGAAATGGATGGAGAATGACGAAACAGTCTTTCCACATAAAAGGCTTTATAGAATTTATCACTTTTGAGTTTTTGTTGTTTCATTATTTGTTAAATTTATTTTTCTTTGTTTCTATACTAGAAATTGTTGTTAGAAAGTTATTCGAGCACATTCGTACACAAAATAATTCCTTAATGTTTGTTAAGTTTTCCGAAAAAGTTCATATGAATTATAAACAAAGTTTTTATGAGAGCAAAAATCATCTCAGAAATGGATGGAGAATGACGAAACAGTCTTTCCACATAAAAGGCTTTATAGTATTTATCACTTTTGAGTGAATTTTTTCAAGCTTTTGTTTTATAAAGAAATCTTTTATGAGGAAGAAATCGTGGTATAGTCCATTTTTAACTTATTTAACTTCTGGAATTGATTGTTTTTTCTACTTTTCCAACTTTAGTACTGCAAGAGTTTATTAGATTGGAACCTCTTCTGCATTTCCTTTAGAGTAAATAATATTGTAGTTAAAAATTGTAATTATATTGTAATTACATCAAACACAAAGAATCAACACAAATAAATTGAAATTTTATTTTTATTCATACGAATTAATTATGTACTCATGATATTCCATTTTTTTTTGCATGAACAAATTACTATAATTCATGGACTAATACTTTCATGCTCTAGTTCGTTTGATGATGAACAGCACGCCATCGCCTGCTGATTCTCTATGAAAGAATTAAAATTTATTAGAAAAAAAATTTGTTCTTCTTTTGTATAATTTGTACTCGTATAAATAAATATTTAATTAGTTGTAAATAGTATACGATTTAAAATCGCGACGAGAGACCTCAATTCATAAAATGATTGTCTTTAATTTCGATGCAAAATATTAAATGTATTAAAATAAAATTTCTGAAATGTTTTATAATTTCTTACATATTTTAATAGCGTTAAAATAATTTTTAATATTGTATTTTATTATGAAAATTCTTTTATTGTTTGTGGAAGAATCAGGTCGTATCGTGATGAAATTTTCGAATGAACCATTATCGTATTGTTAAATGTACCAATTAATGAAAGACAATCCATCCCGGAGAACAAACAAACAATTAAACTGAAAAAAAAAACAACCACAACAGCAACAACAAATTAAGTAATTATTCAAGAAAAACTTTTTATATTTAGCAAGATTACGGTAAATAAATAAAGACAACACAAAAAAAAAAAACAGAAAATAAAAAGCAAGAAAAAGGCTAAATGCCAGATAAAATAGCGAGATAATTATTTAAGCAACTAAGCATTGGTGATAATTAATGATAATTATTAAAATTTGCAATAAAACGTGGCCAACGGAATTGCCAACATTGACCAATTAAAGCTTAGGCTTAGAGAGAAACGGAAAAAAATTGCGGCCAAAGAGTCAATAGTTTTGGAAAAATGTAGTCGAAGAAGAAGGGGCAGTAAGCGAGGGGAGGGGGGTGGAGGGTGGGGGGAAAGAAAAGTGATTGAAAAATCATTGAAAAATGTTCAACATTTGAAAATTAAAGCCATTTTGTGCCGCCTACGATACACTTTGGGTCATTATTTATTGACAAAATGATGTTCAAATAAATATTTGGAAAAATATACACAATATGTGGCAGCACTGTTTTTTGGTTAATTTGGTTATTAATTTTTTAACTGCATGGCTAGTGTTGAAATCGTGAGTTTCTTGGCTGCTCAATTGCTTGCTCGGATGGTCAAATGGTTGCACGGTTGCATGGTTTTTTGAACGGTTGGTTAGGTTGGTAACTCCGGCTTCACAGACTGGTTGGTTTGTTTGCAATCAAACGGTAAAAATTTAGAAATTTAATTGCTCAGATACACGCAAACAACGCGCCAGGCCAGTGTCGGTGCTGATGCCGGTGCCGGTGCCATTGCGATTATACGTATCTGCCAAATTTTTGGCGGTATATGAAACACAAACAAAGTTATGGGGCGAAAAAAAAACACTCCAACAAAATTGTTTAATGTTTAAATTTATACACTTTATTTACTTACTTACTAATAAGTAATAGTTTTTTATTTTATTTTAATTTTTTTATTATTATATTTTTTATTTTAAAATATTTATCGTTTCAATATTCGGTTTATTATATCGTACTTCGAGTATCGCGTTAAGCGAGGAACATTTGGCGTAACGAGCAAATGCGTAGTTAGTCCAGTACTAACTAACTACGCAAACTGATGAACTGAACTGATGAAAAAAATTTCAGCTGAGTCGAGTCGAGGCGTTATTAATCGCGGTGTGGTTTTTAGCTCAGTGTGGTGTGGTTTTTGGTTTCTTGATTATGCATTATTGTTATTACCTTTTTAAAGCTGTTTTTATTTTATTTTCTTGACGATTAATGTTTAATATTTTTAATTATTTTATTATGATACGAGTATTATGTATTTGCTTTAGGTGTTGCGTTCATTGAGGTATGAACACACTCGCCTGTCTAACAAATAATTGCTGAGTAATAAAAAAAAAATTGCTAGAATCAAAAATGAGTCGTCGATTTAAGCAAAATTTGCCAAATTAACAAAAGAAAAATTGAACAACAAAGTATGTGTGCCGACACAGACGTATACAAGTCAAGTCCGATAAGATAAAAAAAAGCAGGCGAATGAGAGCGTTCCTTTTTTGTGAAATTGAAGTATTTGTACCAGTTGATGCTTGATGAAAAAAAAAATTTATGTGATAAATTCATCGTACTTCATTGATCGTACTCGTAGTTAAACGTTAGATCTCTGTACCTACTCATTACATTTCCGACAATTGCAATTGCTTTACTCTTTTTTTCCATTCATCATGAACTAACGAAATAAATCACTTTGTAAAACAGTTTATGTAAAATGAAATAAAGATTTATGGAGGAATTCAAAGGATAATAAAACACCAAAAATGGCCAATGGCTCGCTTTTGCAAAATTTTAAACACATAAATTTTTCCCATTTGACAGATTATACTACTATAATAATAAACAAAAAACAACAGCCAACTTCACACTTTCTTTTTTTGTATGACTGTCTATAAATACGATATTTTTCCGTGATATCGGACAAATTTTCAACAAATTTGCAAACAAAACGAGCTGCGCTTCAGCTCAGCAGCAACGATTGAACTTGTTGTTAACAACCGCCTCTAACAAAATCCAGCATCTAATAAATTATTAAGTTAACAACTCAAGAAATATTATGTTGGAAAGGCGGCGTCGTAAAATGAATAAAACCGCTTTTTCACTAAATTTCAAAATTTTGTTACATTTTATTTTTGGCTTTTTCAAAAGTCATAAAAATAAAAAGGAAGAAAAAAAAAATCTTTCTTATTATATAAATGGAGCAGTCGTTGTATGCGTTCATGTGGGGTGATTTTGCCGCATTAGTCATTAGAGGCGGAAACAGTGGAATCAGGCGGCAAGGTGCAAAACTTTGTACTGTTATCCAAAATAGACTACAGAAAGTTTTTTTAAAATAAAAAAATCTACTATTTTTAATTTTAATAGTTTACTAATTTAGTTGGTAAGTATTATCTATGACAATTACGCATGAATGACTTTTTGATACAAGTCGGGCGATAATTTGGCCATAACTTGATCGCACGATCAAGATAACCTTTTTGGTGGCCAATTAATAACGCGTCCTGGAAATTTCTCCCGCTGTAAAGCCAAAGATTTTCTTAAATTTATTTCTTTTTAGAGCGCTACCGTTCATAACGAGAGCGCGTTTCTTAAGCGCGATCAAGTAAACGCTCAAGTGATCTCTCAAGTGATCGCACGAAGGCGCGTTTGTGTTTACACGGATGGATAATTGTGCTGTTGTGTAAACGCATGTTCGACAATATCTTTACGCAAGTAGAACGAACGAACACAGCATTCATTGAATGATAGCACGATTCTCACGACTCGAAGGCAAACACATTTGTGATGCCTCCATTGCCAGTCGACATCTCTGACCACCACTGTAGGAGTTGGGGAGGGTGGTAGCAGCGGGGTGATGTAGTGATCTGAGAATGCTCACCACCGTTACACAAACAATCAATAAACTAACCAACATTTCAACGATCGATCCTAAAGGAAAACGATTAAGCTGCTCAAGCTGCTGCGTGCGGATATACTTATACACTCAAATGTGTCAGGTAACATGATGATCATCTGCACGATACATACATATGTACACACATATGTATGTGCAGACAATGTAATCTCTGATTGATCGTGACACAATGGCATGAACAGTTAATTTTTCAAAAGGAAAAGAAATACTCATAAAACTTCATGCGATTTCGAATAAAGTGAAAGCTCTGTCGTCGTCTTTCTTTCGTCTCAGATGACTATGACGACTACGACTATGATCATCATAACATCTTAAGTAAAGATGTTGCCGGCGGATGTCGGCGATCATTGGTGATCATTTAATCCGTTCAGTGATTTCAAAGTTGTTGTTGTTTTATTCATACGTAAATATAAGAATCAATTAATTTTCCATTTTTTTTTTCGCGCTCTCTTTTCAACCTCATTTTTTTTTACTTCATTACTCATTCAGTCCGTCCGTGCGTTGTCAGTCAGTTGTTTGCTCACTTACCTTCGTTGGTGACATGTTCGTTAAAGTGTCGCTGCCATTCATGACAACTGTTGTTGATTTGTTGGTCTTTGTTGCTGATTTTGCGGGCGAGCGAGGCGGCAGATTTTTTACTGGATTCAGCAGCTGCTGCTGCTGCTGCTGCTTCTGATGATTGTTGTTGTTGTTATAGCTGCTGTTGTTGTTATTGTTGTTGTTGCTGCTGCTGCTATTAAATGTGTCATTCGATTTGACAATAATATTGTTGATATCAGCACGTGTATAATAACCACAAGATCGGCTGCCATTTAAATGCTGAAAGAGTAAAGAACAGTTTTAAGGATCAATAAAAGCGTAAACAGAAAATGATCTTTTTAACCTTTTTAGAAGGTTTTCAATCTAGATATATTATAGTTATCTTGTGATCTTAATGATTTCTGTAATTTATCTTTAATTATAACAAAAAAAAGTACGTTAATATCAATTTGAAGTATGGTTTCGAAAAAACTACCTAAAATCGTATAATGATTGCAGGGTTTTTTATTTTATAATAAAAAAATATAGTATAAAAATAACCAGTGCGCCATCTTTTATGACGGTATGTAAACATTGAATAACTTTATGACATTTTACAATCGATTGACTCGAGTAAACAAGTCGTGACGTTTTTAAAATTCAGTCAATTCAGTACAATTTTATTCATAAAGCGCTTCACACCAAAATAGTAATGCTCGAAAAAGTGATGAAAAACGCAGCAAAACGGGCGCATTTTGCTTTGGCCTATAGAGGCAGCCACTTAATTGATGTTGCTTGATTGATTGTTGATATTCAAAAGCTAAAAACAACAAACACTAAAGGACCAAATTCAATAAAACTACCTTATATATGGAAACCTCATATATGTATGTATAATTATTTTTTTTAAAGTTATTCAATATTCACATACCGACATGAAATATGGCGCACCATATATTTATACATACATATATCGTATAAAAAATATATACGATACATATGTGCGTATATTTAATTTTTCGCTTCTTGACGACTACACAGTTTTATATTCTGTAATTTTTAATTTTTAAATTGTTGACAATTAATTAAAAACTTATTTCTAACAAAACATAAAGTCACTTTACTTTAAAGAAGTAAAGAATCCTACAAAGAATAGTTAGAGATTAGAACGATGATTTTTAATGGCCTTAAAAGTAAAGATATTGAAAGAGTTCGAGAGCTCGGTATGATTCGAGCTTGAAGATCATACTCCCAACAAATATAAATTTTTGGTAGAAATCGATATGACTCGTGCTTAAAAATTCGCTATGATTTTTAGCAATAAATTTTAGAAGAGACTTTTATGATCTTCAGATCGATCGAACAAGACGTTGCTGAGTAAACTTACAGAATTCTTGGACCTCGAGGAGTAAGAATGATTACTCCTTTTCTGAAACTTTCCCCCCTTCCCCCCGAAAATCATACACTTTCCATTCGCAAATTTGTCATTAATAAATTATTAGACGTGTCTAAATCTGTTACGTGTCTAAATCTATTACGACTTACCTCAGTGCCGCCGTCAATACATTTTCCCTCTATTGCCATATTACCATTACTGTCGGCAACAAAAATTAATTGCTGCTGCTGTTGTTGGTGTTGGTTTTGTTGATTATGTTGACGTTGAAGGCCGTTCTTGAAATTTGTTTGATCATTCATTTCGTTGATGTTCTGTTGCTTTGAACAATTGGCGGCGTTGTCATTCTCATCGCCATCACCATCATCAACAGCGGCATCATGATTGCGGCCATTCGCAATCAGGCCATTGCTACGGCTAATATTGGTGTTGTTGTTGTTGTTGTTGCCGCTATTACCGCTATTGTTGCTGACATGACCATTGATTTGTTGCAGCAATTTGAAATCCATATCGGACGCACGTTGCAAATGCATTTGTGTAATTTGTGAAGTGGCTGTTGTTGCTGTTGTTGTCGTCGTTTCAGTTAACAAATCATTAGACGAACAACCACTGACGTTGTTGTCGCTGCAACTGCCGCTGCAACTGCCAATTACAAGCTTACCGTCACTGCTAGTGCTGTTAATAACAGAGATGGTCTTCGATGATGATGTTGTTGCTGCTGCTGCTGCTGCTGTTGCTGTTGTTGTGACAGTGCAATTAAAATGCAAGTCAGCTGTTGCTGTTGTTGTTGTTGTTAACACTAAAGCGTTGGCAGTGTTAATAACTTCTTTAGCGTAATCGTTATTTGTAGCTGCTTTTGCTTTAGACGCCGCCGCCGCCGCCGCCGCCGACGATGATTTTGTTGAAGACGTTGATGACGACGATACTGTCGATGATTGAACGCAACAATTAAACGAATTGTCGGCCGTTCCTGCTGTTCGGTCTGCTGTGCTTTTTAGTGTTGCGGAATATAACCAGCCTTCATCATCGTCATCCGAAGAAGCTTCTGCCGATTTTATTAACTGCTAAGATGAGAAATCGCGGAGAACGGGAGGAAAAGGAGAGAAATTATAACGAATTAATTATTTGAGTGTATTTTTAGTTCAATTTTGTTTAGTGATTGAAATTTATTAGTGCGAATGACAGACAAAGAAAGCTTTTGAAACATTGAATGAAGCTGTTAAAAGTTAGTCACCGTTAGTAAGCGCCGTTTAGCAAGCATTTTTGTTGTAAAATAAGGAAAAAATACTTAAAAATTCCACCGTTTTTAGAAGAAAATTTGGAAAAATGTGAATTCTTAAGAAAATCGAGATTTGGAAGAAAATCGAGAGCTTACTTCAATTGCAAGCATTTGATAAAATCTCATAAATAATCCGTATTTAACCATAGATCAACATAAAAGACTACCATTACCGCAACCATTACCATGGAAATAATCATCATCACATCATCGAGACCACTTAGGACCACTTGAGAAAATTATTAACACCACTCCTGCATCACCACGCCCATCGCAATAGCCATTACAACCATCACCAGTACTATTCATGATGAAAACACGATCACTACGAGATCGACGACGATCATCAAAGACATCTACCACGCCTTTGCCTAAGTCAGTATAGAGTACCATCACTAGTATCGATAAAACCATAACCATAAACCATTATCAATATCACAAACTCATCATAATCGGGACTGTTATTGATCATATGACGCATGATAGTGATCTATTATGATCTACACGATCACCATTGTACGTAAGTGAAGGAATGAGTGAGTATAATCGTCATCATCGTGACTATTTTTGATTATATGATTACTAACGTGGTGACGCTCACGTTACCACCATCGTACGTGATTGAAAAAATGAGTAAATGATCATCAGCACGATTACTATTATTGATCATATGACGTATGATAGATCATTATTACGATCACTATCGTATGTGAGTGGAAAAATGAGCGAGTGATCATGATAAAGATGACTATTATTGATCATATGACGCATGATAGAGCATTATTACGATCACCATCATGGTACGCACGATGGTGACGTCTAATGACGTCTAGTATATCACTAATACGATGACGCTTACAATCACCAGCGTACTTGATTGAAACAATGACGAAATTATCATCATCACGATGACTATTATTGATTATATGACGTCTGATAGATCACTAAAAGCATCACGCTCACGATCACCATCGTACGTTAGTTAATAAATGAGTGAGTTATCATCATCACGTATGACAGATTACTAACACCATCACGCTTACGATAACCATTGTACGTGAGTGAGTGATCATGACCATCGATGACTATGATTGACCATATGTCAAATAATAGATCATTAACATGATCACGCTTAGGATCACGATAACCATCGCACGTGAGCGAATAAGTAATTGTTATCATCACGACTATTGTTGATCATATGACGTATGACGGATCACTAACATGATCACCATCGTACGTGAGTGAATGATTATCATCATCACGATGACTGTTATGATGAGAATATGACCTATGGTAGAACATTATTACGATCACCTTCGTATGTGATATGACGTATAATAGATTATTAACACTATCACTCCCACGATCACCATCGTACGTGGGTAAGTGATTATCATCATCATGACTATTTTTGATCATATGATGTATGAGAGATCATTATCACGATCACCATCGTACGCAAGTGGAAGAATGAGTGAGTGATCATCAGCACGAATGACTGTCACTGATCATATGACATATGGTAAATCATTATTACGATCACCATCGTACGTGAGTGAGTTAATGAGTAAGTGATCATCATCACGATGACTATTATTGATCATATATAACGCATGATAGACTACTACGATCACGCTCACGATTACCATCGTACGTGAGTGATCATCATTACGGTGATTTTTATTGATCATATGATGTAGGATAGATCACTAACACGTTCGGTCACCATCGCACGCGAGTGAATGAATGAGTGAGTGAGTGATTACCAGAAACCGATGACTAAACTAAATTGTTTAAACACGAAAACAAGATGGCGATGCGTGATGAAATACTCATCATACTAAACGATACTTACATCGCTTGCATTCGAAGCAGACGATGACAATCCACAGCTGGCACCACAATCGTCTCTACCGGCAACATCACCACCGCCAGCATCACCATGATCATCATCATCATCATCACCACCGCCATAATTGGTCTCATTATCGGTGTCCAAGTGTTTAAAATAAAAGATGGCACAATTTTTCGATTTACGATTGGAACGATTGAATTTCGAGACGTCAACAACATGACGCTGATGTTGCTGACGTTTACGCAATGCGGGGGGACTTTTAGTGTTAAAGTTAGTGTTGTTGTTGGTGCTATTATTACTACTAGTGCCGGTGTTGTTGTTGTTATTGTGACAATTAGGCGAAATTATAGCAATATTTTTCGCCTTCTGTGGTGTGCGCAGCAACTGTATTTGTTGTTGTTGTTGTTGTTGTTGAGGTTGGTGATCCGGTTGTAGTTGTAGTTGTTGCTGCTCTCGTGTTGGTGGCAACAACTGCATTTGTTGCAATAAAAGTTGTTGTGTTTGTGTTGCTGTCGTACAAGTTGTTGTTGTTGTCGTTGTTACTGTATTGTTTTGAGCCGCAACACATTGTTTGTTGCTATTGCACTGGAGCAGCTGCTGCTGCTGCTGCTGTTGCATCATCTGTTTTTGCTGTTCTTCAGCAACAACATGGCCCATGCCGATACCAAGACCGACACCGACATCGACGCCGGCATCAACACTAACACCAACATCATCAACAAGGCCGACAACATTGTTGCTGCTGCTGTTTATTTTCGTATGCATCGTTAAAGTGTTTCTGCGAAGAACGTTGGACGACAAATTGGACTCAATATATCTGTGAATATTGTTGTTGCGGTTAACACTAGTAATGTTGCTGTTGCTGCTGCTGGTGTAATTGTTATTGTTAGTATTGTTGCTAACTAAATTAGAAACGCAGTTAGTGGCGGCAACAGTTTTTTCTCTTGTTGTCGTTGTTTTTGTGTTTGGTGATGTTGCTGGTGTTTTTGTTGCTGCTGTTGTTTTTAGCGATGAAATGTTGTTTACGGTTGTTATTGTTGTCACCGCCGCCGCCGCTGCTTGTTGCATCTGAGGCGGCACCTTTGCTGGCGGTGCCGGTTGTTGTTGTTGTTGTACGTAGCGGAAGTCGTTGATGCGGCGCTGACGACGTACACTGTTAATGGTCTCGAGGTCGCTGCTCTCCGAATCGGCCTCAAAATCGGTTAAGGTTGTTGTCGGTGCTAGCACCTGACCAATGTTGCCGCTCTTGTCGTACGTGTTGCCGTCTGCTGTGACAACAACGGCACTGTAACGTGACTGGCCGCAATCGATTTCGTCCCCTTCTTCCTCGTCGTCGTCTTCTTCTTCGTCGTCGCCGTCTTCACAATCAGCCTGGATTTTTGTGTTTTCGAAATGAAAGAGGAAAAGGGGGCGCGGGTGCGGGGTATTGGTTTTGGTGGGCGAAAAGAGGAGGAGTTTTTAAAATAATTTGCATTAGTATTGATGGAACATGCTGCTGTCAAGGGCGAAGGAGAAGAATAGAAGGAACGAAGGAAGAAAGGATCAGCCAAAAGCATTCAAAGTGCGCAAATAGCGGGACACACATGCCGCACATACGAACACACTCACGCACACACAAACATACTCCTCTCCATACACTGTTGCCACCTTGAATGGTAAAAAAAGGTGCGGGGGGGGGAGGGTGTAAATTTCGTTAGTTTATGCCGAAAATATTGCGCTGAGAAGAGAAAAATTTTCCACAAAGAATTTTTCTACCATTCAAAATTGACAATTCCTTCTTTTTAACCCATTCATTGCTTTCATGCTCATTATCACATGCTGCGGCTGCTGCTGCTGGGCCACACTAACAATAATTATCGCGTGCTTCTCCATTATTTCCTCAATCAGAAGGTACAATAATCTCTTACCATAAGAGAAAGAAATGATTATTTTCTTTCTCCCTATGGACCTTGTATGTCGAAAACCTACGTCGAAAACTGTAGAGTATTTTCCACATGTCGAAAACCTTGTCGAAAACTCTTAAACATTCAAGAACTTAAAAAATGACTCATTCAAATATCGTTTTACAATACTACACGAATATACATTCGCGTGAAGTATAGAATGTATCGGCATATACGTTCTCCAGCTTGTTTATACTCAAAATGCGCGAGCCAAAGTGTAAATAATAAAAGAAATAAGAAAAAGCGATAAGATGCACGAATATATACATCTCCTCTCTTTCTCTTGCTTCTTCTAATACATTTTTACTCGCGCCTTATGAATGTAAGCGAGAGCGAGAGCGCAAGTTGAAATATAATAATAAAAGAATAATAAAGGAAGAGTCTAATGACAACGAAATACTAAGTGACAATCAATACTCATCACTTTGAATGAATAAAAACCATTGTCATTCCAGAAATGTTCCATTTTTTCAAAAAGAAATGACTGCACTCAAAAATAAAATTGAAATTGATGTATTTTTCATCGAAAAACCTTTGTAGCGTTCGTTTGTTCTTATTGTAATTGATAAAGGTTTCGAATTTTTCAGAGTTTTCGACAATGTTGTGTAATCTACTCCAATTGATTTGGTAGTCTACCACCAGAGGTATTCGACATGTCGAAAATGTCGAAAACTCGACGAAGTATTCGACATGACAACCTAGCTCTTTATCTACATAA
The DNA here is from genome assembly GCA_949752815.1 of Conops quadrifasciatus. NCBI lineage: Eukaryota > Metazoa > Arthropoda > Insecta > Diptera > Conopidae > Conops > Conops quadrifasciatus. The sequence goes on from OX457079.1 coordinate 21,007,075, forward strand.
AACCTACATACCTTATTTTCGATACAGTCGCGTTGTAGAAGCTGATGAAGTTTGTTATTGAGGTTGTTGTGGTGGGTGTTTTTGTTGTTGTGTATTGAAATCTTCGTTATGTTGCCGTCTTCGTCCGCTTCGTTTTCGATAGTGCAGCGTTGCAAATCACAGAATGATGATGAATTTTGTGTAGCATCAGTTTCTAACTCAGAAGCGACAGCATCTTCATTTAGATCATCTTCAGTGGCGTCACATACGGAGGAGGAATCGTCGTCGTCGTCGTCATCGATGTCGTCGTGTTCGTCGTCATGCAAAACACTCTGCAAAAAAAGGGAGGAAGAGGGAGAAAAGGGAGAATTAATTAACATAGTTGACTTCACTTATTGATGTATTTTAAAATGTATAGAAGAAATTCTTAAAAATATTTTAAAGAAACTTTTAACAGGCACAGGCTTAGAGGATGACCAAAATTTATCGATTCCACTGTCTTCAGCGGAAAATTAGCTTAAAGGTATGTGGATCTGGACGATATGTGCTTCCAGCAGGATGGCGCCACAAGTCACACAATACGGTCGGTTTTGGCTTAACTGCGGCAGAAATTTCCAGGACGCGTTATATTGCGATTTGGCGATGTTAATTGGCCACCAAGATCGTGCGATCTGACGGCTTTGGATACGGCTGCTTGTGAGGCTACGCGAAAGACCGTATTTATGCGAACCATCTCCCTTAACTTCGGAGCGTTTAAAGAATGACATGCGTCAAGTTATGGCCGAATTATTGCCCGACTTGTGTCAAAAAGTCATCGAAAATTAGCTCTAAAGGATTGAGGCCTGCAAAAGGGGTCCCGTGGAGGACGATATTTGAACGATATTGTTTTTCACGCATAATGGCAAAGTCCAAGCATCATATTGAAATTAAAATTCAAACGATATCTGAATATTTAGTGTAGTTTTTTCTTCTTTACTTTCCGAAAGATAAAATGGATAAATGGAAAAAATTTTATTCGAGAAAAAAAATTATATAAAAAATATAAAATTTAATTTTACTCTAAAAATAACAGTTTTTTCGTAAAATGTTATTTTACATAAATGAAAGATAATTCGATTAGCTTTCAAACATTAGTAATAACATATCTGGTATCGTATGAAGTTTAGGAGATATAGGCCTGAAATTTTCAAATTTCAAAGGGCTATAATTCTGAAACTTTATGGGAGCGGCAAAATTGTTGTTGTTGTTGTTGTTGGAATCCATGTTGAAAACAACAAGAACAAAATCGGAGCGAGATAGCTAACCTAGGAATGTTGCCTTAATTTTTTTAATAATCTAAAATGTTAATACGCTTTGATTGCAAACAAGTTCATTTCGAAATATTAAGAATGGTACCCAAATACGATTTTTTTAAGTTTTTAATTTTTTTAAAATTTTATTTTATTTTATTCCTTTTTTTTCTTTGAAATGGGTTAAATTTAAAACTGAAATGTTAAGAAAATATCGCTTTTTACCACGACATCATTGTTTAGGAAAATTTCAAAGTAGGTACATAACTGGAGATAAGAAAATTTGATAAATAAAACTAGAAGAAGCATGAAAAATCAACAATTTAATTGGATAATATTTAAAATGAAAGAACCATCACCAACACCAACAATTGCGATCGCGTGCATGCATGTTAATCAAATTATATTAACTGAATTTCATATAGGAACACAACAACAACGACAACCATAATCACAACAACAATAACTACAACAACAACTGTGACCGTAACGTGATAATAACCTCAATTTGATTTGAACAAAATAAAAGTTTTATTGCCATGAATAACAAAAAGTTGTTTGTTGTGTTTTGTATAACGATCATTAATTTTGTTGCTGCTGTTTTTTTTTTTTTGTTGTTGTTGATGTTGCTGCTACTGCTGCTCCTGCGATTATTGCAATTTGACATGCGCATGTGTGCGCGCCCGTTTCTCTTTCGTACTCTTTATTATTTTTATTATTATTATGACTTTTATTTGTGACGTTATTTTTACTGAGAAAAATCAGCTCTGAATGTGCATGTTGCATGCATTTATTGTTGCAAGTGCATTTATTGTCGCCTTCATATGGTGATGACGACGTTAAGATGTTACACCGCTCGTTTTCACACCCATTGCAACGCCACCTCCACCATAATCATCATTATGATCATCATCACACCAGGCCCCAGCATTAGTCGAATCATAATCATTTGATTCGCGATATTGAGATGGACTTTTTCTAAAGCTCAATGGACGTTTCACATGTTCGCGGGCAATGCAAGAATTACAAAAAGCTTTCTAATTTAATTTGCAAAAATGTATTGAAAATTTTGTAGACATGAGACCGTAAAAAAACACCATTATTGAAGCATTGAAATCATGCTAAGCATTAAATATTTTTAAAAGTAGAAATCATATAATATTTTACAATATTTTATTTTATTCTCGAAATTCTATTTTATTCTAGATTTGACATATTATTTTGTTTTATTGTGAACAGTTCGATTTGAACAGTTCGAATCAAACAGTTCGATCTGAACAGTTTGAATCGAACAGTTTGATCACAAGAAATCTGCATGAGCTCGATTTTAAAAGTTCAATAGAAAAGCTCGATTCTAACATTGACCTTTGAGGTTCGAACTTGTTTGTGGATTTCCTTCTCAATAATTTCTTTTTTATGTCTTTTCCATATATTGTATAAACACACTTACCAACGAACTATTTTACATATTTCTATTTTTATTTCTTTTGATGTTAGTTCCCTTTGAATTCATTTCTTTGGAAAAATAAAAACAACAACAATTCTCAGGGTTTTTGAGGGTCAATAGTTTTTTTTCAAGTATCATTTTGATTCTTTGTTCAGGAAAATGTCCATTTTTTTTTTCTATTGTAATAAAAGATTTTTATCGGCACAACCCATGAGATGCCTCAATAAATTAAGCATCGACCTCTATCGAAATAATATTATAATAATCTATGCTGCGCCTTAGAGATACATTTTCGTATACATAAATAAAAAAAGGTTCATCTCGTTTTAATGCAAGCAGTCTCGTTGTGAACAAAAAGGCGACAGAAAATTTATTATTATGTCTTTTAGTTTTATTATAATTATTTAAATTTATGTTACTTTTTAAAACGGACCATTATCATCATTGACGGGGCAAAGCATTTCGGTGTGAAGTTGAGAGTATGCGCGTTTGTGCGTAACGATCATTCAACCCGAAGTGTTTGAAGTTCGGTCATGATTTATTTGCATTCGATGTTATTATGCATGCAGCAAATAATAAACGACATGCAGTATGCAGTATGCGGCACGCGTCATTGCTTTACCACGCAAAAGTGCGTTAACGCCGCGGCAGCCTTCTCACGTAAATATATACACAAGCCCACACGCCAACACGTAATGCATTACATTGTAAAGAACAAAAAAATCTGTTTAACGGGCGGTGAGGTCGACACATTCGCTGTTACCTGTTTTACTGCTTTGCGCTGCGTTGCGCTTTTCAAATTTAAATTTACTTCTACGAAGCCAACGTGTGTGTACCATATGGAGCACACGTGCCTAATGGAAAACTTTGTTGTTGTTGTTGTTGTTGTTGTTGTATTCTACATCTGTTTAGTTTGACCTCTTCTCTTCTCTTTTTACTCAATTAAATAGAAGTTTTCTTCAGACACCTGCACCCATTTTCTTCTCCACCTTCTCATCCTCTCCCCGACACCACTCTCTCTCTCTCTCTTCAGGTTTAGCGCTTCAATGGAAGTGGTGTGGAGTGAGTGAGAGATCATTCGTTGGCGTTGGTGAGTATGGTTTTTACTATTCTCAGTTGTCTGAGAATAGTTTATGACAGCCAGTGCCGTAATTAATAAATAATATAGAAGGCACCGCCTACGTTGTAGAAACTAAGAGATAATGTTGAGGGAGATCGCCGCCGAATAATGAGGAGAAAAGAAATCAGATTGTTAAGGAGCCCGTTATTCATCGCATCTACTATTCAAGAGTTTAAAGGGACTGCTTTTTAGGAACTACTACGGAAAAAACTTTTACTGTGCGTCTCTGCGTGCTATTCCTAATAGTATCAACGAGTTAGTCGTCTGTACAGTGGATAAGGTTAAGCCAAGTTTGACTAAGTCAGTCGTTAAAATATGTTAAGAAAACATAGAACGTACGGACTAAAACGTATCCACACAGAGTAAAAAAAAACATAAAATAGAAGAAAAACAATAAGATTTCTTTATGCTTTTCATCCAAGAAAAGGAAGCCTTATTAAAACCGTCGAGAAAATCTGATTTATATTTAAAAAGACTGTCCATATTAGTAAATGACTGAAATGAAATGAAAATCTTCTTGTTTTTCATAGAGATGATCTTATTAAAATACATATTCTTTAAGAAAATTTTATAAAAATAAAAAATAAAAAGAATTAAAAAAAAAATAAAAAGTCTTATAAAAATAAAAAGAATTATACATGTTTTTAAATAAAAAAAATTAATACGAATTCTAGATCTTAAGTAAATCTGACAGCAAAAATAATATCGTACTATCAAAGTTTTTGCCAGACCGACAATATTATATATAAGAACTGTTTTTTATTAAAAAAAGTAAATAATAAGAATTCTTTATACTACGAGTATCATACAGACTTGTTGATTTCATGATTTTCTGACAGAAAAAGTATAAATTTCTTATAAAAATTACGAATTAATAAGATTAACTTTATGTTTTATAAAAATAAGACTTTCTTTATAAAATTCATAAGATTTCTCTATTGAAAAAAGCATATTATTTGTATGTTTTCGTAAGATTTCATGGTAAAATGGCTCAATAAAGAGATCTTATTATTTTTATGTGGTACTATTTTTCTTTGTGTAGAGTAATTCTTATATTTTTTCTTTGTTTCTATTATTTTTCTATTATTTTTTTTTTTTTATTAAAATTTGAATTCATATTGATTTTGTGTGTGTTCTTCTTTCATGCTTGAGGAATTTTAATAGTATGAAGTTATTCGAGGTGTTGCTTGCATCTAGGAGTGCCCCCCGTTTAACCACCCCTCTTCTCTACCCCTTTTTATTATCCCGCCGGTTATTGAGTATAGTATCGAGTCTTTCTCGTTTTTCTCTGCCTCTTTGGTGCGTCTTTTTGTAAGTAAATTTATGCATTTCTAACACGCGATCATGCAATCGTGTTAATTAATCATCTTTTAAGAAAATTAAATTTACTATTAATATGTTAACACATATTCATGATGGCATCGTTATGGTAAAATGGTTCATGGTGGTTAACAAGTTTATAGTGATGGCAGGTGGATGCTTATACAATACGATAGCTTAATTTAATTTGCCGGACGATGCTTGAGTTTAAAGGAATTTCATTTCATTCATGAAAAAGGCGTATAAGTTTATAGTTTAGAAATTTGTAAGTTACTGCATTATTCTCTCAATGCTTCATTTGTCATAAAGGTGTCTGTTGAGGTCTCTACTCTGAGCCGCCTTGGGCCCATGGATTTAGACAAAATCTTTTTATATCTTCGGCCTCATTTTAATGTTTATTCAAATCTTCTTACTAACATCCCTCGCTAACTATCGAAGAGATTATCTTCTTACTTGAGATTATCATATAAATCTTGTTGAGTCCGAGTCTGAGTTAAATAAATTTATCTAACCCATTTCGTTTAGATTAATGTGATTTTCACGTATTTTCTTGATCTCTTTCTTATTTCCTTAATTACGTAATCTTATGGTATTACACTATACCACGATGGTTGAATACAACTTGAGATAATGAAGTGTCTATTTTATAGCGTGACTTGGAATTGACAGAGAAGCCAACTGTTGAAGTGATGAAATCGAAAAAAACGTCTTTTAATTGTCGCCAAAAAGATGAGAAGATAGATAACAAAGTTGTCGCTGTCATCGTTGTCGTCGCCGTCATCAAAGTGCACCGCAAGACTTACGTAATGGTTGGACGGACAGACAGACGAGAAAATATTGAAGTTGAGAGAAAAGAGGTGTGTTTAAAAATTTAAAAGAAGAGGACGAGTATTTTAATATAAATTTTATTTTATATTTATTTTATATTATATTTTAATATAAATTTATTTATAAGTAGCAGAGTTTATGAGGATTTAATTAAAATAGTCTTAAAAGGATTTCAATAACTTTGTAAGAGAATTTTAAAAAAAACAAAAAAAAAAATTAAAAAAAAAATTAAAAAAAAAAAAATAAAAAAAAAAAAAAATAATAAAAAAAAACCAATTTAACCCTTATGTCAGGTCTTACGTAAGTCTGGCGATCGAATCTATGGACAATTTACAAACACTTTTCCAATGACAGATCGTATGAAGAAAAGGTATGTACGTAAATGACTGTCAGGCCGCTTAAAAGAGTGACGAAACGCGACTGATTGTATAAATAACTGAATGATGGATTACCATTACGCGTTTAGTTATCTTTTTCCGAGATAATAAATCTTGTCTGACAAACGCTAATGATGCATCATCATCAATATTAATTGCAGGCAATTGCAAAGATGCCATAATTTGCAAAAAAAACAACATATGTTTTACTGCACACTAACAGGCCAATAATAATAACAACAACAACAGACAGGCAGACAGACAGACAGTTGAACAGAGAGAGGTATTTCCAATAATGAAAATATAAATAATTTGGCAATGCCAACGTTATGCATATTCGTAGTAACGTAGTAAGTAAGAGCAGCTTAGAAGAGTATGCCGTGCCGTACTCGTACCGAATGGCAAAAAAAATCAGCTTACATGGCGGCCAGCTTATGTTGCTGCTGGTGTTGGTGTTAAGACATCATACGCGTCGCTTTGCGGCGAGAGCAGCGCGATGATGACGCTCATAATGCTCATAAATCAATATATTTAATGCAGCACAAGCGGGCCCACAGCAATAACAGCAGGTATAACAATAACAACAAAAACAACCAAGAGTCCGTCGTTTAGCTCAGCTCAACAACATTTCAATAAAATCAAAACTTAATAAGTTGCTCAATTTGCTATTGCTTTTTTCAAATCTTGCGTTTGAAGTAATGATGATGATGATGATGATGATGATGCTTCATTGCATCTTGCCATTGATTGGTTGCTTGCTGTTGTACAAAATACATATATTAATTGTTGTTGGATGTTGACATTTTTTAAATGTCACACGCTGTTAATCTTATTGCTTACAAATTGTGTGATTTTCTGTCAATAGAATAAACTTATTAAAAGTGTCAACGAACATATGTTTCTGACGCAACGCTAAATAGGATCGTATTTTATCGTATCGTACAGCAGACAGCAGCAACAGATTGCAGCGGATGCATCCGCAGTGTTAGAAAATGTCACATACTCGTACATACTGTTAACAAACATGCCATCCATCATCATGCATTGTAGCTTTGTAGGTCGTCAGTCATACAACGTCACGTCAACGCCGTACGGTCGTACCGATGAAGATTTTAACTTTACAAAGGTTAAGAAGATTTTCCGCCTTCCTACGTTTATTTGTCTTTGTTGCTGTTGTTGGTGTTGTAGTTGTTGTAGTTGTTGTGACATTTTCACATAAGATAAAATCACAAAAATTTATTTATCTACCATAAAATGTTGTCACATGGTGTCAACGCGGCGATGTCACTGTTTTTAATTTTTGTTGAAAAATTTGAAAATGATTTGAAAATTTCGCAAATTTTCGCCCGATGGAAGAATAAAGCTTAAAGGTGTTTTTTTGGTTATTGGTAGGAAATTGTGGTAGCCAACAAAAAAAATGACAATAAATGATATATGATAAATGGTAATGACACAAAAAAAAACTTATAAAAAAATGGGAGAGAATTCACGGCTCTATTCTGATTGTTAACTTAACAACGATTTGTTAAGGAGTTCTTGTTAATGACGTTGTTAAGTTTAGTTAATTTTGGTATTCTCAAAATATCGTACATTAACAACTAACAACGTATATTAATATCACCACCAATGGTGAAAAATCTGAATGACATTTTCAGCCTTTTCTTGGTTGCATATTTTTAAAACAGCAAAATGGTAGACACGTAGAAGTAAATCTTTAAAGAATTATAGAATTTAAGATAAAATAATAAAGCCTTTTTTATTTTTTTGTTTTCGTTTCGTCTTTACAAATTAATAAAATAAGTAAATAATTAAATTTTAAATTTTTCTCTTAAATTTTTTAATATTTTCACATAAAATAGTTAAGAAATCAGCTCTCAATTTTTCGCCAGAATACGAAATCTTAACAGCTATTATTTCTTAACTATTTTCTTATGTGCTTTTTAATGTGGAGAGCTTAGTTAATCAGCCAGAATACGGCTGTTAATAAGCTTTCGTAATAAATAGGCTTTCTTGTACTCTTTGAAAAATCAAAGCATTTTGATGAATTTAAAATTAATTTAACATTTACTATAAATTGAATTGAATGAAAGGGAAAAAAAACCGGACTATAAACTCAGCATCTTCACGTTCAAGATGAAGCCTCATTTTCTTGCTTTAGTTTTTAGCACAATTTTGTGCCAGTTTCGGCCTACCTGCTTTCACCGAAAAACACCAAAAACTCATGAAGTGTTGGCGCCAAATTTTTGTAGAAAATGTAAACAAACAAAACCATATGATTATATACAATTTGTATAATTTGTACCATTGTACACAATACGCAGAGTTTAAAATGTAAACAAATTTTTGACTGACGTCGCCGCTGGATAGTCGCATTCTTCTGTTTGTACACTTACGAGAAATACGAAAAATGGATCGATTCTTGGATTGTTTCGAAAAAGAGACAAGGCGGTTTTCTTAAGTTGTCCGAACAGTTCGGGAGGGGGCTAAATAGTGGCAGCGGCGATGGTCAATACTTTGAGTCAATACTTTTTCTTATCAATTTTGCACAATAAAGCCTCAATTTTCACAAAAAAACCTCTTAAAATTTACCTTATTGTTGTTGTTTCGCCAAATAAGTAAGTCCTTTTCCTTCTTTTATCGTTATATTGACAATCTCAAAAACGTGCGATTGATCTTATTGAACAATCGAATCGAATGAACATTGAATGAAAACTGATCAGTGATCACGTTGTTCATATTCTTTTTTTTTTCTTTCTTCCTGACAAACCAACAAAAAGAAGTCAAGTCATGTCAGGGTAAATTTATGGGAAAAAGCTAATGAATGGTAGAGGAAACATGGGAGAAGATTTTAAAGGGGAAAACGAAGAAGAAAGGAAAGATAAAATTGTTACTAAAAATTCTGTTTGCCAACGAGACGACGACGATCATGAAGCGTCGAAGGATGATGATAATGATAGGAAAGCCGGATAGGAAAGCGTTGTCAAAACAGAAGGAAGGGGCAGGAAGAGGCAGACTCTGTACCTAAAGCATAAGCCTAAGATATGAACATGCAACATTTGTTGAACTTTTACTTTTGCAATAAGAAATGGTTACATGATGTTGCTGCTGTTGTTGCTGTTGCGCTTTATATCGTTAGGGAAAATTTGTGACAAACTGTAACAAAACATGACATCACACAGTTTGGTTATTGTTAATACTTTGGCAACAACACAAGCAGCAGTTAACTCTGGCTAAAATTTATAGATTAAAAGTTAAGACTGAAGAAATTAATGAAAGGAACAGAGCACAAACAGAGTCGCTTCATAGTAGATATTGTCTTAACTGATCAACCAAACAATGAACCAACCAAACAATGAACCAATCAACCAACCAACTGATCGACCAAACTGTTGAAATGAATGGAGCGTCTTTACGATCTGTGAAGATCAATAAATATTATCAGTATAAAAACTTGTGGTTAGCTTTTAATGAAAGTGACGGGAAATGTCATCATGTAATCACTTCAGGCAAAAACAAATCGACGATGTTACAAAAAAAAAAAAAAAAAAATTACAAAAAAAAAATTAAAAAAAAAAATTACAAAAAAAAAATTAAAAAAAAAATTGGTGAAAACTTGGAAAAATCTTGGAAAACACACAAAACAAAACGCTTAACATGAATTCATTTTAAATGTATTTTACGAAAAAAAAAGCCATTCAAAATTGTTGCTGACAAAAAATTCATTAATCTTTGCTTTGAATGACATTGAAAATTCGTTGCTTGTCACATTTAACTACAGCTGACACTTTCCATTCCAATGACGATAAGAAATTTGACACAACAAACGAGAGAGAGAGAGAGAGGAAAAAGAGAATTTGATATTTATTGGAGCGGCGTTATTTTTAATTCGTTTTTGCTGTTGTTGTCAGCGGTCTATTGTCACAAGAAGGAAAGTCAATATCGGAAAGTGCTCGGAAAAAAAAACAAAAACCAAAAACAACAACGATATCGTTCATCACAAAATAAAGTGCTCTCATAAACACTTTCAGAAAAATTGTATCGTATGTAAAAAGCAAAAGTATTGTGAAGAAATGAGTCAATAAAATTTTAATAATAAATTGACGAATCAAACACAGAAAAAGCACAACAACAACAACAACAACAACGAGTCGTAAAGAGAAATTTGCAAATTGCGGTTTTGCGACGGCTCCTCTGTGTGTGTGTGTGTGTAACACACGCGATCGATGTCTAACGTATTAACAACAGACAATCTCTAAAGTCATGATGCGCCCTGGTTGTGTGCAATGCTCCCTCTTTTTGGGCTGTATGATGCATACAAGGAGAGACATTGTTATGACGACATGCTTTGACAACAACAAAACGAAATAAAAACCATTATGAAAATGGTTACCTCAAGTTGCCGCAAAAAATGGAGCAATCTTCTGGCGGGCAGGCAGGCAACAACAGCAGCAGCAACGCTTTGGGAAGAAATGGAAAATGTTAAGCAAATTATTTACCGCTCAACATCATCATCATGATCAGCAGCAAGTGTTACAAATAAAAACCTTCACAGACTTCATGACTTTAGAACAAATGGCGAAATTGTTGCGTGCCAACAAAAAAAAAAAAAAAAAAAACACAACAATTTGCTTGAAGCCGCCTTGAGTAAGAAATTATTTTGAGAGTTAAGTGCGCACTGATCATTTCTGAGCGATCGAATGAATGATTGATGATGCTTGCATGAATGCATGCAACAATCAGCATTAGCGTCAGCCGCATCAGCAGCAACAACAAAATGGCAACACTGGCAATGGCAAAATGATTGATTTCTCATAAAGCGTTACAGTAAAATTTTCTATAGTTAAAAAAAAAACTGGCGCCCGGAGATTCTTGAACCAAATATGCAAAAATTAGTGTCGGATTCAAAAAAAAAAGCTTGAGGTCGTGAATTATTCAAAAAGGTGTAAAAGAAAGGAAAAAAGTGTAGTGCTGGAGAAGGAGTAAGAGGAGCACATGATAATCACCTTCAGCCTACTTTTCACTCAAATTTGCTATAATTTGCACTTTCGAAAGTTCAACAGCCCGAAAGTCAAGTTAACCCTTCTGTCTACAAATAAGTCTGTCTGGCCAGATCTATAGGCCACTACTGAGCCAAAAAACGACACGCAATGATACTATCAAGTTAAAGAAATTAAGTATTAACGTGCCAGATTTTTGTATGTCAATCTCAGTATATTTTTAAGTATACTATTAAATTAATGAAGTTGAGTATTAACGTACTAGGTTCCAGCATGCCAGTCTCAACATATTTTAAAGTATTTTTTTAACTAATAAAATCAAGGATGGGCGTGCTAGTTTTTAGCACATAAATTCTCAATATATTGTGTTTTCGGCATTTGGGCTTGTCATACGGCACATTGTGGCCTTCCTGTGGCCTGCAATTGAAGGTATCTGGATCTGGACGATATGTGGTTCCAGCAGGATGGCGTCACAAGCCACACAACAAGACCACTTTTGGCTTTACTGCGGCAAAAATTTCCAGGACGCGTTATTTCGCGATTTAGCGATGTCAATTGGCCATCTGACGGTTTTGGATTTCTTCTTGAGGGGCTACGTGGGAAACACCGTATTTATGCGAGCAATTCCTCAACTTTAGAGCATTTAAAGAATGACATACGTCTTGTTATGGCCGAATTATTGCCCGACTTGTGTCAAAAAGTCATCGAAAATTACCTCAAAAGGATTGAGGCCTGCAAAAGGGGTCCCGTGGAGGACGATATTTGAACGATATTGTTTTTCACGCTTAATGGCAAAGTCCATTGAATCATATTGAAATAAAAATTCAATCGATATCTGAATATTTAGTGGGTTTTTTTTTACTTCACTTTCCGAAAGAGAAAATGGATAACCCTGTATTTATCCTAAGAAACTAATTATTTGAAACTGATTCATAAATTTTTCATGCAAAACAATAGAAATCTCGAAATACAAAATATTGAAACGACAAAAATTCCGATTATTTTGTAAATTCCGAAATGACAAAGTTTCCATTATTTTGTAAATCCTGAAAGGACAAAATCTCGATTTTTTTAAAATCCTGAGATGACAAAATATGGAATTTTTTTTGTAAATTCCGAAGCGAAAAAATCCAAAAAGGACAAAATCCCAAAAGGACAAAATCCCGATTATTTTCTAAATTCCGAAACGACAAAATCGCGACACAAAAAATATTGATAATTTTGTGTTAATATTTAGGATTTAGAGTCGTTGGTCTCTCTTTAAATCCTTTACTGCGGCTTATTTTTTTTGAAAAGGGATGAGGGGAAATCCATTACAAAATTGATCAAATAAAACTTACCGCATTCGAAGTTTTCTTTCGGAGAAGACCATCCAGCCAGAGCTGAACTTCAAACGCTTTTAAATATAAAAGATGATAACGATTTTGTAATCTTTCCAAATTTCCTTCACTTTTCTTTGATGCTGTTGCTGGATTTGTTGTTGTTGTTGTTGTCGTCGTGGTTGTCGTCGATAATGATGAAGACGATGATGATACTGCTGTTGGCGCAGTAGATTTTACTGTTTCACCAGGAACGAATTGTTGTTGTTGTTGTTCGGTATCTGTCGATGATAGCGATGAATAATTTTGTTCAGCATTTGAGATGTTGTTAAATGGTTGTTGCTGAGTCGGTTGCTGCTGCTGTTGTCTTGGCTGATGCAGCCTCTGTTGTTGTTGTTGTTGCTCTCGCTCAGATGCAGCACGTATGCAGGCGCTAACCACTCGAGCGTGTGATACTATTTCATGGTACAATACCTGGAATGAAGAAAAACAAAGAAAGGATTATTAGTAATGGGTTTATGTTGCTAATAAAACTAATGGCCGCTGTTAAATGTTGCTTTTGTGAATGCTGCTGCCAACTTTTACAAGCTCAAATATTACTAGCATGGTTTTCAGAAAGTAATTAAAGAAAACTCTGAACAGACTTCAACATAATCGTAATGAAGTATGAAGCAAATAGTCGAGTAAAGAAACGAGAACGAGTACAGATTGGGTAATAATAAAGTTAGGGACAAAAGTGAAACGGGGGCCAGGGGCTGGTTCGTTCGGGTTAAGGGTATAACAAAAGTTACGGAAATGGTTACGGTTTTTCTCTAAAATGTCCCTGTTTTGCAATTTAGAAATATTTTCAATTTATGACGGCAATCATTCCTTTGATGATGAAGGGGGGAAAAATGCCCCAAAGTGAAGTAAAGGGGATGACACTATTAAAACCTTAAGAGTAGCATTAGGGTGCAAGTAAATTTTAAGGCATTTTTTGGGACTTTTTTGTGCAAAAATTTGCGACAAATGTATTAATCAAAATATTGTCCATCATCGCTAGTTACTACTTTACCCCCCAAAATCGGGCTTAGCCTCCCATTCCTTCTGCCTTCCTTCACATTTCTTATCCTTCGTGTCAAAATCGGTACTTGTTAACCGCATTCATCAGTTCAAATTAATGGAACATGGTCCACCTAAGCCTTACACAGAAGAGCAATTGATGATGTTCAGCTGCTTTTTTCTTCGAATGAAAGCAGAAAAGTTTCAAGCTTACTGTAAGTTGCGTTGAGTTATTATATTATATATTAGGAGCGTTTCAACTTCGACAAAATGAGACGTGCTGAAAACTAAAGCCAAATAATGACGTCTTGAACATGAAAATAATTCTTCAATTTGTGTTATTGCAGTGTATTCATCATCATCATCATCACCGTAATCTTTATCACATCATCATGAGCACTCACAGTAGCAAGAGCAATGGGAATAAAAAAAAGGAACAGCAAAGTCTCTCAATTTAAATGATGAAGTGGATAAAACATTGACCCATGACATTTATTGTGTTGGACGATTTTATTCCAGCTGCGTGGACTACGGCATGTGGACCATATGAAGAAGACACCAAACCAATAAAAAGAGGACCAACCAATCAACAATATTATTCCCTTTCAACAACAACAACCAAATAACAACAACAACGACGACGACGACAGTAACTGCCATCACATCTTCTTTTGTTGTAAGCAACAAAATAAAGTTTGCGGTTGCGGAAGAGAAAACAAAATAAATACAAAAAAAATATTAAAAAAAAATAATAATATCGTATCGTAATAATAATAATAATCACAATGATGAAGCGGCAGTTCGTGTTGTTGTTGCTGCTGTTGCTGCTGCATTCAAAAGAAATTTAATACAACCATGTGTAGGTACAGTATACGAGTAGTGTGATGTGGTATGATTTAGAGATTGTGGCACCTACGGAGGCATCGGTACAGTTGATCCTAAAGGGTAAACTGTATCTGGTTGATGAGATTTGTAGAATAGATGGACGGATGGATGTGCTGCTGGATGAGCTTTTTAGCAGCGTAGGATGAAAAAAAGGCTGTAGAAAAAAAATTGCTATATAATCCTATTTGATATACATATGTATGTATGTATACTATAGATATTAATGTACTGTACTCTCTCGTATGTTGGAAAACTATAATGTTTTTTTAAAAATTATAAGACCAGGGTTGGTATCCGACAAGAATTTTTGGATCTTGTATGTAGTCTACGTCGAAAACTGTAGAAACTAGACTTTTCTACATGTCGAAAGCCTCAATCTTGTCGAAAACTCCTAAACAATTAAGAACTTAAACAATGACTCACTCAAATTTAGTTTTTTACTCGCGTGAATAATAAAAAAATAAATAAGGAAGAGTCTCATGACATCGAAATAAGTGACGATCAAGACTCTCAATGAATAAAGTTCATTGTCATTCCATAAATGTTCCATTTTTTCCCAAAGAAATGATTGCACTCAAAAATAAAATTTAAATTCATGTATTTTTCATCGAAAAATCTTTGTAGCCTTCGTTTGCTCTTATTGTAATTGATGAAGGTAAATTTTGTAGAGTTTTCGACAATTTTGTGTAATCTACTCCAAATTGATTTGGTAGTCTACCACCAGAGGTATTCGACATGTCGAAAACTCGACCAAGTATTCGACATGACAACCCAGTATAAGAGAGAGACTAAATGATAGGCTCGATAGATGCAGCCGAAGATGGGGAAAAACCAAATAATGTTAGGTATTAATAATTTTTTTTTGTTAAATTTTGCGCTTAAATTTTAAATTATCACTTCTGAACTAAGTTAAGCATCATAATCTCAAAGGTCTCGTAAACCCATAACTTCCTTTATGTCGTCTTTAATGGACGAACTGAAGAAAACGCGTCTCGTATTCGGACGAGATCATTGACCATTACTTAATCGTGATAACAACAAAAATTATTGTTAGTTTAACCTAAACGTTTATCGGACAAACCAAATCATAAAACTAACACTTTTTCACGAGACTTTTTTGTGACTTTTTATAAGCGTAAAAAAGATGTGAAAGATTTATGTTTGTTGGCAGTAATAAAAATGCGAGAAAAAAATATACGCCCCCTCAAAAAAAAAAAAAAAAAAATTAAAAAATAATTCTTACATGAATCAATGCGCCTCTTCAAACCAACAACGTACGGCAGATGTTACCAGACGTTGTCGACTTGCATGGTTGGTTTGTTTGTTGGTTGGTTGGTTCGTTCGTTGGTAGCTTGGTTGGTTGGTTAAAATAAATGTCTACTATCACAGCTTAATCTCAGATTAACCTTTCGACATGTTTGCAACAACGCCATCGAAATTTCCTACCCCCCTCGCCCTTCTCCACTCCTTACAACTCTCCTTAATTTTTTATTATCGTCACTACGTTACACACTCGCGCACTGATCGCCGTTGCGACGACCCTCGCTTGATTGTTATTCACTTCACTTTTCTTAATTTTTTCGCCAAGAGATTAAAAATAAAACGCTTTTAAAAAATGTTAATATCGACAATAAATTGTCAATAGCTGTCCAAACTTTTGAACCCGCCTGCCAACCCACCGGCCCAGCCGTCTTTTATACGTTGAGATGAGCCGCTAGAGATAAGAATTTCAGTTGTCATGCAGTTGGTTGGTCGGTTGGTTGGTTGGTTGGTTTGTTATACACGAGCTGCTCATCATCTCTCGATTTTCACCTGTTGCTTCTACAGCTATTGACACTTGTTCGTGGTTGCCACAAAAACATGTCATAAGCATTAACATGTGGCCAATACTTTAGGCGGTTTTTCTCTCTAATAATGAAGTTAACAAGAGTAGTTTTTTGCTATTAAAAGTCTTACAAAATTACAAGTGTTCATATTTCAATCTTTCTTGAATTCAGTTCAGTTCAGTTCAGATAATGAATATTGATGAACTATTGACAGTGCTCTTATAATATCGTCTGCCACGATCGTTATAAGTTTGACATTTCATTTTTATTTCCGCTTATATCTGTCGAAATCTAGTGGCCAGATTGAAGTGTATGGAAAAAATCTGCCCATTATCCTTTCTATACTCTTAAGGAAGAGGAAAACTATTGTTGTTTTGATGGAAAAATGTGTCATGTCTTTCAATTTTTAGCCTTTATCAACTTTAAAGTACATTATATATAATCATTAATTGGCGTTACAAGTAAATTTTAAAGGTAGTTTTATGAAAATTTGGGACTTTATTGTGCAAAATGGTTATTGATTATTATCCATAGCCGCTGCCACTACTTTGTGTCCATCTTTCTGGAAGTTTCATAGGTTTCAAGTCAGAAAATGACACGATGCAAGAGAAAACTCATAATATGTGCATATTGTTTTTAATACAGTATGCTCAACGTAACTATCAACGAGAATTGTAAAAAAATACTCTTTTTTTGGCCAGAAATTCATCATATTTTAACAGTACGAAAGAAGACTGTTACTTATTTTACTTTTATTTACACTTCGTCAAAATAAGACGTACTGAAAACTAAAGCTAAGTGATGACGCTTTAACATGAAGCGTCTTAATATATAAGCGTCTACTTATACATCCGATACTTTGTATTTAGTTTTGAATTTAAATTTTTAAATATTCACAGAGAAAAATAGAAAAAAACACATAAAATAAAAAGTTAAAAGTTGTTGAAACAAAAAATTAATCTTATTAATTCGTGATTTTTATAAGAAAGTAATATTCGTTATTATAATAATTAAATAAAGTTATTTAGTTTAGGAAAATCTTGAACTCCGATGATACGTTATTTTGAATTTCGTTTATAACGTGGTTATTTCATGTAAATCATGAAAGTAATAAAATTTTCTACCAACGATATGATGCTGATTCACTTTAAAGTACATACTATCTTTAATGAGCCTCATACTCATTTTATAATCATTAAAATCTACAATAAATTTTGTTGATTCGATTTTCGTAGAACGTGAGCAAAAGAGCTTAAAATAGCTTACAGTACATGTACATAGGCCTATTACCGAACTATTCGTGGAAAGTTCAACAACATTTTGTTGCAATTACAAGTCGAGGCAATAGAATATTGCTATTTTGATGATGATTATGATGAAGATCTTCGCACATGCTCTGTATTGCGTTGGAAACTTTGGAGCGAGTGTACGTGCAGCAAGTGAAAGAGGGATTTCTTTTACTAGAAAGCAAAAACAAATTACAAACTGACTCACTGACTGAATGTCTGACTGACGGGAGATTACCTACTGCCCACGCATGCAATGCATTGCATTATGAGATAAAGTCGGGCATATCATTTCAAAGCAATGCTGAAAAGACTTAGACAAAGGGGGCAGCAAACGAAAGGGAACAAAATGAGTTAAAATACAGACGATATAAGATAGAACTGAATTTGTTATCGCAATACTTTTTCGCAAGTAGAGAGCACTTGGCAGGGCATATTTATGTTTCTCATAAGAACCTATAATAACTGAGCCATCAGTACTTCTCAGTACTCAGACTTCAGGACTTCTCAGTACTTCTTATCAGTACTCAATACTTCTCAGTACTTCTCATAAGTACTCAATACTTCTGTTTCGGGAAGACATTTCTACCGCCAAAGATATCAATAATTCCTAGAATCTTACACAGTTTTCAGAGGGTGAGGTCAACCGAAGATTCATGGTTCCAACATTCTTGATAAGTCTAAAGCAGGTCTTAGCTTTACAATCTACTCAATTCCGGAGAGAAGATAATCCGATAATTGACCACACGCTCCTTTAATATTCTCTTTTAATGCTATATAATTTGCACAAAATGAGCCTCTCCTATATTTTTAAAAGCGCAAAAGTCTTATACACAAATGGCAATAACGAAAGTCGCATGACGCAAAACAACATGCAAAAACCGCGCAAAAAAAACTGGGCTTGGCTGTCAGAGAACTTTCGTTCTATAGAATTAAAAGTATTAGAAAATTAAAAGAGTCACGAAGAGCTTCGTTATGACAGCTTTCAATGAAAAATGTTAGGTTAGGTTAAGTTACGTTACGTTATAACGCGCTTAGCTTACGTTTACAACAACAACACTATTAGAACCAACTTGTGTACCTCCTCCTTCACGTTAACGAGTTTTCCCTCTTATCGGCCAACACTTTTCCTTCCTTTCTTCCTAACTTCCACTGTTCCTAACACTGTTGCCACTCCCTTCAAATAAAATAACAACACAAAAAACACAATAACAATAAAAAAAAACACACCAGAAAGAGAATTAGACAGAAAACAAGGATAGAAACAGTTAAGCAAGCAACAAACAAAAATATGAGAATCTTTTGTCAAAAGATTTTCAGGGCTAGCAGAAAATGAGTTCATGGCTAAAATAAAAAAAGAGGAAAGGGGGCGACTGTTATTTTAACAGAGAAATGTTATACATGAGATGTTAATAATGTTGTTATTTTTGTGATTCCACTTTCTCATTTTCTTCTCCTTTTATTTCTTGGTGTCTTTTTTGAGGTTAAGTTTACAAAAGTTTCATTCTTGATGTTAAATTTACGAGAGTTTTATTCTTTCTTTTAATGCTTTTTTAGAGCTTTTTACGGGACCGACATGAAAGCAATTTTGCTTAAAGAATTCATTTATGTTTGCTGAATAAATCAGAAGCTTGTCAAATCGGTAGCAGCAAAAAATTATGCTCTGCTATTTAATAATATGCTCGCGCCGGAACTAATCT
The DNA here is from genome assembly GCA_949752815.1 of Conops quadrifasciatus. Classification (NCBI taxonomy): domain Eukaryota; kingdom Metazoa; phylum Arthropoda; class Insecta; order Diptera; family Conopidae; genus Conops; species Conops quadrifasciatus. The sequence goes on from OX457079.1 coordinate 21,026,489, forward strand.
CACATTAGACACGATCTAAAAAAAAAGTGAATGTTATCATTCATGGTTACTCGTATTTCGCAGCAGTAAGCAAAAAATGTCGTCATTAACGGTTGATTAAGGTCGAAAAGGCATGGCAAATAATGTGGCAAAATTAAGAGTTTTTGTTGATTTTCGCCTTTTCTTATGGGTTGGTTGGTTTCTGTGATTAAAGTCTTGTGATTGTTCTGGCAACGAATAAAGTGGTTGGATGAAGTGTGTTTGACTGGTTGCGAGTTCGGTCCGGTCCGGTCCGCTCCGGGGGCACAGTTGCTAAATCCCTGATTTGGTCTCATGATGTTGTAAGAAATTTGTAAAAATCTGTTTCTATTCTGTTCTCAAGATTTCGTTGGAAAAACTAACACTTCCAACGTATTCGTTTCAATGGAATTTCATTGTGTAACCACAGCCATGACACATCGTTGCCAGATTTTTGTGACTTTAAAATAGATTTTAGAATATTTGTATTCATGTTAGAGCAGCACGTACATATGTGTATAGTATAAAATTTTTGCTAGTAGCAAACTATTTTTGCAATGCTGGGAAAAGTTTGGCAAACAAGAAAATTGAAAAATGTTTGAATAAACGGTCACCAGCAAAAAACAAGGAGACGAAAGCGAGAAAGAGGGGACAAGGACTAAAGCAAAAAATGAAAACGAGACTGAAAAAAAATTAAGAAGACAGCACGTCAACAGCTGGTGGAAACGTCGCGTCGGCTTGTTGTTATTGCGTGTTGACAGATGACGCAGCATGAGGTTCGTTGACTCATTTTGATGCGAAAAATTTCCCCGAATAGATTTTTTCTTGCATTTTTAATGCAATAAAATTTATTGCTTTTAAAAATAAAAATCTCAAAAAAATATATCTAAAGAGGTCACTCTTTTAGCTACTCATTATTCAATAGTATCATGCTTTTGCAGCCAAAAGTAGAAGAGAAGAAGAAAGGTGGGTTCATTCTCGATTTCTTAAACATTTATACTGTAAAGAAAGCGATGACTTCACCAGAGAAAAAAGTGGTCAATGTTCTTAGAAAGCAACTTAAAGAACGGAAAAGAGAATAAAAAAGTCTACACAAGCCTTCAGTCACACAAATCTTAAAACAAGATCAAGTTAAGAAAATAAATTTGAAATCTAGTGCATTCATCAAATGCATGCAAAACAATAAAATGTCACGTTACACTTCTGGCAGCGTTCTCAAGTCGTTGCAAGTTCGTTGCAGCGAACAAGAAGAAACACTTTTGCCGTCACGTCACGTACGTCTCGAAAACTAAGAAGTTTTCAAATGAAAATGAAATTAAAATCAGGCCGCATATAAAAATGCATATTGAGCAATTTTACAAGAGTTAGAAAAAAGCACTTGAATTAGTTTTTTTTTAGAAGGCATTTCCAAGAAATTCATCATTCATTCAAACAAAAAATTCAAAAGCAACCTACACGCCCTAACTTTTTGATGCATCTTATGCGAAACACCCTGTATATTGAATCCTTTAACAGTGTAAAATTTATTTTATCAAAAGAGCATCCAACAAATTCTACTAATAATTTAATTAAGTACATATTTATCGTTACTTACGAGATCGTTATTACTTTATGAACACCAAAATATTGTTATAAGAGAAAATCTACGTTCCTACTACATTATAACTCTAGTCCCTAAACAAGTGTGTATGTGTGTGGTCATGTGCTTAGTTGGAGGTCCACAATTACTTAAATACCTTTTATGATCAGGATTATTTTCACATAAAACCAAAACAAGCTTCAGGCGCGTTGTTCAAGAAAAAAAAAATAACAAAAAAACACTTTGCTGGTGGCAACGCTGTTATTGCAAAATCCTCCGCTGGTAATTTGACACTTAGAAAATCATGAAATATATACTCCAGGTAGTTAAAAAAAATGCAAAACTTAAGTTAAAGAACTTTTTTTTTAAAAAAGGGCCCAAATAAGTGGCTTAAATGACTAAAATGAGGCAAAATATTGGGTTCGGGGAAAAAGTATTCAGCGTTTTTCTCATCGCTTCTCTCTAAAGTGTCATAACTTTGAAACGGTTAGTTGCATCTGGCAACTTTTTTCTTCCGCAGCAAAGAAGAGTGAAATTTTTGAAAAAATAGCGTATTTTCATTTTACAATTTTACTACGACAAAAGTATGTGCCTGCTGCACAGGCATGTGAAAAGATTTGTGGTGTTTATGGTATCTTTTTACTAAAGATTTGTGGTATCTTTTTACTAAAAAAACGCCGAATACTTTTTCCACAACCATTATAAGAGAGAGTAAGAGAGAGATATGAAATTTTTAAAGCGCGGTTGTGTTGAATTAAACAAAAAAACAAAAAATCCATCGTACATCGATCGTATGGTGCGAAGTCCGATCTTCAAATCATGGAGATCATGGGAATATTTCAGACGCAATAATACGTAGAACGTAATTAATATAAATAAACTTATTTTTAAAGCCATATTTTACAAAATCATGGTATTTTTCTTATTTCTTATGACTTTTCGAGTGAAGTGAAGTGAAGTAAAGTGAAGTGAATATTTTTGAAAGAAAAAAGACGGGCTTTTTTTACTGTCCTCATATGCTTTTTGAAGGTACTCGTGTTTAAAAAAAACAACAGTTTTTCTCAATAACTTTCAATTGAATTCAAGCAATCAATGTCTGATGAAGTGAAATATGATTTTTGAGATTTTATTTATTCAATAAGAACATAGATGAAGTATACATAGATGAAGTATAATTTGTGGATGTCATTATATATGGAATATATTATCGCATCACACGTATTTTTATACACGATGAAGTGTAAAGCATTAATAATTTCTTCCTACTAAGAAATATTTTGTAGAAATTTGTCTTTTTTCTTATTTCTCCATTATAAAACTCTCCCAAAAAAGCAAAAAGAAGAAGGGCACGTGGTGAAAGAAGGACATTTCTGAGGGCGAGAAGAAAACAGAATAGAGAAAACTTCAGCATAGTATTGTAGCAACCAATAATTGGCAATGGAAATTATACTAACATGAATTTCAGTTAAATTTAAAGCATATTTCGTTAATAGATTTTCTCTTAGGAAAAAAAGTAAGCAAGTTTACACTGAAGTGATATTTGGTTTCTCTACGATAAACTGCATTAAGTAAATTAAACTCAGGAAAAAATTTCATAAATATGTACATATTGATAAATGCATCGAACGATACCACAATGATGATGAATGTGTGGCTTTCCTTCTTTTTATCGATGGACTAACTGCCTTAATGGTAACGCTGTAACGTATTTAATCATTTTATGACGCTTTTAACGTACATACGTAGTATATGTACGTATGTACGTACTCGTAAACCGCAAACAAGAAAGTCTCACATTTGCTACATTTACACTAATTCAGTTCAATTCATATCTTCATAAAAATTGCAACAACAAATCAATATTCATTAGCGCAAAAGAAAGCAATATTAAATTTGTATCTTGTTAACTGATAATACTGACAATAACTTCAAAAACAACAACAACAGCAACTACAACAACAACAACAACGAAGCAATTCCAAGATTTGTAAGGTTTAAACAATGTTTTTTTTCTTCTTAATAACGTGGTTTCTTTTTTCTGCCATGATTACTTGTTGGAAGACATAAAACTGTATTATCGATGTCTCGACAAGATGATGATGATAAATTCGAAGTGATCGATATTTCATCGGTACAACAAAGAAATCGAAAATGATTAACAAAAGCAAAACAAAAACAGAAAAAACCATATGAAAAATAGCTTATAAAATCTCCATTTGTAGTTATTACAAAAAAAAAAAAAAAAGCACTAAAAACAGCGATTTATTATTGCTATAACAACGACAACAAGCAAACGATTTCCTATAAATTAATTATGGCTATGAAATGGAAAACAAAAAAAATTAGAAAAAGCAAAACGTTGTTTCTTAAAGACTTCCTTTTCTTTTGGTCATAAACTTGATGAATTTTTTCCTTATTAAAACTTTGTAACACACAAAACAAGATTTCCTTGTAAAGCATTGATTTCGCTGTTTTTCCACACATCTCTCCATTTCCATTCTGTTGTTTATGTTTCTCTTTTACATTTTCATTTTTCTTCATGTTTTTTTTTCTTCATTTCTTTCATTTCGATTTTATGTTACAGTAAAAAAAAAAAAATTGAAAAAAGTACCTAATGGAAAAGAAAAAGGCGTACATAAAAGATAAACTTGTTTCTTGCTGTCGCGACGTCAATTTATTATAAGATAATAGACCGATAATAGATAGTTAAAGTGGTGGTCCTGATTTAATCTGGCAGACAGCGCCCTCTAGCGTTAGACTAGCATTAAACTTGTACTTTCAAGCAAGTAAAATTGATCAGAAAACTGGATTTTCATTTTGGTTTTTCTTTTTATTCATAGAAAAAAGTTTTAATGGGTTAAGGTTTCGAACGAGGTTGTCATGCTCTTGAAAAATGTAAATAAATTATTGCATTACGTTTCTAAAGATTTGAAGTGTAATAAATTTATTCATCACATTAATACACATGAAATAAACATGAAAATAAAAATTCTTCAAATTTATAGTATGCATGTATGTATGTATGTACATACATATATCAGTTCTATTTGTTAATAGAAAAATCTTCTAATAATGGTAGATCCTCGTATAGATGTTAAGAACAAACTTGCTTTTTAACTCTAACAAAAATCAACTATGAATTATATTCCAAGTTATCATCTAAACAAAAAAGTAAAAAGCGAACTATTCGTACTTCTTTTCTGATACTACAAAATAGATACATAAATTCAAATTACACAAAATTAGATAACAGAATAGATATCAGGCTTTAGGAAAGGGCGGGTTTCACAAGAGGGCGTTACTAGTTAATATTAAATCACAACGAACCATCTCCATGCTTCATAATTAAACCATATTAATGTTAAAGCGTCATCATTTGATTTTACTTTTCAATACGTCTCTTCTTTTGTCGAAGTGTAAAGAACTTTTTTTTGTACTATTCAATTTCTTGGTACCAAAAAAAGATTATTCGCATGAAATTTTATGCTTTGATCTAAAAAAAAGATGGGGAAAATTTAGTAGCCCTGTCGATGGAGAAGACTTTGAGCTATTTGTTACAATTTTTATAGTTCTAATTTAAACAAAACATCTTGTAACGTTAAAGTAAAAACTTACTTGTACCGTCAACATTTTTCACATTTTTTCTTAATCTGCATAAAAATTTATGTCAAATAATTGAAAAAAAATCTACCAAAATTCAACAATTTCGAATATTCCATCGAACATTTGCCATCACAATCAATCAATTAATCATTTCGAAAAAATTACCTGCTAAAAAAAGAAAAGTAAAACACGCAATTAATAAGAGTAAAAAGTTCCAATATGTTAAGAAAACAGTAACAAGTATTGTATATAATATTCTGAAACCTTCAACAGAGCTTCACAACTCTTTACAGTTTGAGAAACTTTCTCTTGAATAAAACAATAAAAAACAAACAAACAATTATAATTTCGGAAATAAGCATACAAATTTTAAGTGGATGATTTAAACTTGATAAAAGCGACCAAAGAGATAAATCAAATTTATATAAAATTATGAATACATGAACTATAATCAAGCAGAAAACGTATACGCAAAAGAGTTCTATAGACATGGTAATATACGAGAAAGGAGAAATATTTCCTAGAGAGAGATATTTCGTAGAGAGAGTGAGGGTTGGTGAATTAAGTGAAAAGCACGAAAGAGGAACAAAAATATAAGTTATCGTTTGGGGGGCTTTAGAAGATAAGAGTAAGATAAAATGCGGAAGAGAATAAAAATATTGGGTTGGGGAAAAAGTATTCGGCGTTTTTTAGTAAAATTATACATCTTTTTTTTATGTAACAAACATTTTATTAATCCAAATATTGACCATTCTTTACAACCCGACCTACCTTCTGCCCGTTTTTTCGGGTATAACTAACCATTATTCCTTTCTTGTAGAATTCCGGGTAATTTTTGAAAAAACTGACACAAGTGCTTTTCGCAGTCCAGTCTTTTGAGGACTGAATTTTTTCCCCAGCGAGAGTGTGTTGGAGAGCATCTTTGCTGCGGAATAACTTTTAACACGACGGACCAAGCTCAATAAATTCTACAAATTATCAGCCGATTTGTCATCTGTTAAGCAAAAAAAAAAGTTGCCAGATGCAACTAAGCGTTTCAAAGTTATGACACTTTACAGTGAAGCGATGAGAAAAACGCCGAATACTTTTTCCCCAACCCAGTATAATAAAGGGTGGCGAAAACGGTTGCAAGAGTGTGACAAACAGAAAAATGAGGGATGGAGAGAAAAAGAAGCCTTTTTGAATTCCTGAAAGAAATAGAATGAGATAGAGAGGACGACAGAGACCTGTAGAAAAAACCCATTTTAAAAAAAAGTGTTGTTTTTCTCCTCATTTTTGACATTTTGACAGTTACAAAAACGGCTTTTTCGTGTGGAAACTCATATTTCTCATATTTCGATGCATTCACTGCGATCTATTCACACTGAACGACGTCTTCTATTGGAATGTGCGTGAGCGTTTTTGGCATGTCAGCCTGTCTATTTGTCTGTATTTTACGTCTACTTTGTTTGTCAAAAGTATTTTAATAGACTTCGCGTTTTAAGACTTTGTTATTTTTGGAATTGTTTCGGTTTGTTTGTTGTTTTTAAATGTTTTCTCGTATGGACTCATGTCAACGTCTAGACATAAAAGGGTATATTAATCGATCGTTCGATCGGTCCAGTACATTTAAACGATCAGGTTTTCGAGCGCGGATCGTATATACATAGATCAACTTAACTGGAACTGAGTAATGCAGCTGTCAATTTTTTAAATTTACTCACGTTTGTCGTGCCTGACAGTAGAAAGTAACGTGTATAAATGAATGATGATTATTGAATGAACGAATGACCGGATAAATTGCAAAATTATAAATGAAAAGTTGTTTATTTTTTATTTAAAAAAAAAATAGTATTTTGGTTTACGAGTATGTCGCTTAAAAAAACTAGATACTTTGTAGATAATAATCAATTAAATACTAAAATTTCAATTCTTTTTCTTACGATACAATAATCTTTAAAAAGCTAATACAAATTTTAACATTTTTTCTTTTATTATTTTCGTAAGAAACTCACTCTTGAAACGTTTGTAAATTTATTATGAATTTCTCGTTGACATTTTCTCGGTGACAAATGTTAGACTTCATGCATCTTCTACAAGCAGCTCTTGCAAGTCTTGAATAATCTTTAATTTATAAAACCATAATTATTTTATATTAATATTACACTTTCCTTATAATCACTTAAATGACGGACTGACTGACTTTCTGACTGCATTACTTCGTTAACCTACTTTTTCTTCAAAGAATTGTTGACAGGAAGAAGTGTCAATTAAAGAAAGGAGTGTCAATTAAAGAGAGTAGTGTCAATTAAAGAGCTTCTCGAAAAGTCTATACATGTAAACAACATAAATTGTAGAGAATAATATTTATGATGTTCAAGAAAATTCAAATAATATTATTCAGGCCGATAATAAATACATTAATTGCTGCTCAGATAACAATATTTTATCATATTAATAAAAATGTATACTCCTTCTACCCTCGTAAGTCTTCATTTAAAGCAATTGTCGAATCGATCACAACTATGCGAATAAATAACTAAAGAAGAATATCAATACTAATACGAGAAGCTTATCAGTTTTCTATCGAAATTTCATTTTCCTAACAAAACAAAAAAACACTGATCTAAACATCTAAAATTATAGATGCCATCTTTTCTGTCGGTATGTGAATGTTGAATAATTTAAAAAAAAAAACCGATTTCCATATATGAGGTCTTTTTTTATTTAATTTGGTCCTTTACAATTTATTTGGAGTTTCTCACTACAACATCAATCAAGTGGGCCTCCTGCCTTTATTGTCAAAGCAAAATGTGCCCTTTGCGTTTTCCATTAAAAAAAATTTTCCGAGCATCACGATTTCGGCACGCTGTTTCGTTGTAAAGCTGTTTCGTTAATGGATAAAATTGTACTGAATTGACGTTTCAAAAACATGTTTACTCAATTCAATCAAGTTTGATAAATGTTAAAGTTATTCAATGTTTACATACCGATATAAAAGATGGCGCACTCGTTACATAAATGTATACGAGTATATATTTTTTTTAATTGAAATTGCTTAAGGATAAACTGTAATTTCAGGGACCTGAGGAGAATATTTCAGGGTTGCGAAAACTCTTTTTTAATATAGACTTATGGCCAGACCTATCTGCAGACACAAGGGTTCACAATGGTTTTATCAAATAGTACTATAGTAATATGTACTTAATTAAGGCTCGAAATTCGTCAGTAAAACACACTCAAATAACTTTCAATAGATTTGAAAACCTTGAAAATAAATGTAATTTAGCTCAATACACAAACCGTTTTTTTGTCTTTAAAAGTTTTAATATATATCTAAAATTTTAAAGTATTAATTTGAATTGTTTTCTAGATTTCTCACAATAACTATTATTGATAATTTCGGCGTTGAATTAAGAAAAAAAAAACAGCCTCACTATCGTTAAAAAAAAATTAATAAATCGTGCATGCTCAGTTCGACACAACAAAAGCAACAACAAAAACAATCGAAACTAATTGCTCTAACCTAAAATTAAACAAAAAAAAAAAAAAGAACACGCCACTTCAACTGTCAAATTAAAGAATTTTAGCCACAGCTTTGACAACAGGGACAACGACAATACAACAACAACATGTATTTATACGAATACTATTGATTAGTAGATATGTATTGTAGTTAAAATAATGAGTAAATGTGGCAACATCGTGTCGAATGGAAAAAAAATCAAATTATTTTACGATAATTGTAGATAATTAGCCTTTATCGTACTACAAACACTAAAACTAATTTATCGTGCTTGATTATTTAAATTATTTTAAGAGTTGAAAGAAACTTCAGCAAAATTAACTTCAGCAATTTTATTATAATGATAGATATTAGAAAATAATTACTTAATGATGTGTAAAGAAATAGTAAAATTTTATTAACGAATTATGCTACGATAAAGTCGCAAAAAAAAGGCTATAATAAGAAAACAAAAGTAAGTTTTATTATTAATGGCGAAAAAGAAGGAATTTTTCACATAAAAGCTAATAATATTTTATAATTTAAATTTTTACGATTTACTAAAAAAATTTTAATTTTTGTAAAATTAATAGGAATTTTTCAAAAAAAGCTGATAATATCTTATAATTTAAATTTGAATGAATTTTTGTAAAATTAATATCTTTTTAAAATGTGCAAATTTTTCAATAAATTGTTTTTATTTCTATACAAGTGACTTTTCAGCCCTATTACGAGTTTTTTTTCGTAATTGTTTTTTTTTTTTTTTTTCTCTTCGGCAAAAATTATTGCAAAAAGTATTGCAGTCGTGTTTGCTACTCTACGGGATCAGTAGTCACTACAATAACAATAAGAGTGACACCTGATTCAGTGATCACGTACTTCTGACTTCGCAGAAAGGCGCAGGCGTAGAAAGGAAGGTTTGGCGTTGGCTGGAGAGCAAAGACCGCAGCGGTAGGTCCTCTGAAGGAGAGTCAATCTAAAGCGAGTCATTATGTTGCAATTGAAAGGATTACATCATGGTTAAAAACTAACACCAAAGTAAATGCACTGATCGAAGAACTTTAGTTAAAGCGATCGTCATCGTCGTCGTCGCTCGCTGCCATCGTCGTCATCCGTCATCGTTTGAGAAAAGTAAAAGTCCATCAAAAGGTTACAGCAAGTGCAAGTAGAGAAGTGCGCCGCCGTTTGTTTCTAATGATCTCTAAACGATCGCAGCAGATTACTTCGCTCTTTATTTCACAGAAATTGAGATCGGGTTAAAATTGATGAGGCAGAAAAGACTAGAAAGGCTAGAGAAGAGAGCAGAGGCAGAGGCAACAACGACGCTCATCAGATCATCAAACGATTGCAATGATTTGCTGTAAGTAATCGCGCTCCGCCGCCATTACCGGGCGCAATACTCGTGTTCGTACACGATCGATCTCAATCACGATTGGCCAAGCCAATGGCTCTCTCAATGAATCGATCGAGCTCGAGTTCATGAGCAATGAGTTCATTAGTTTAGAGTTTATCGCTGAGGACGTGAAGGCGCTACTGGTGGTTCGTATCAAATTTCTGCAGTCGAAAGCAAGACTTTTTGAACTCTTACGGAAATCGCGTTAACGTAAATGAAACGAAATGAGATTTGATGATCTAATTTTTAGTTGATTAAAGCTCATCATGGGATTAAGTCGATTTTTAGAAAGGAAAAACGCCAAAAAAGAAAGAAAATGTTAGAAAAGAAAAATTGGAAAAGAAAAAGGAAGCAGAAATAGAAGTCGATGCAGAAGAATTTTATACATTTATGGAGCGAAAAAAGTCTAAGATGCAAGAAAAGGTATATTAGAAAAAGAAGGGGAAGCCCCCTCCAGCAACAACGAGAAGATCAAGTTAAGGTTAAACTAATAAAATTAATTAATACCAAACGCAGCAGTAGCCGAAAGCCGCTGACTCTGGCCACGAAAAATTACTTGCAATCAAATAAATTTGCAAATTAGTTAAATTCTTGATAGCGCCATCGGGCGCATGGACTCAAGCGTTCCATGTACCTCCTGGTAATGCAAAAAAAAAAGAAGAAATAAAGTCCAAATAAATTTACAGCTAACAAAGCCACGACGATGCGATGATGATGATGGTCACTGAAGGCAAACGATAAAAAGTTAAGGCAAAAAAACAACAAAAAGCGAAACAACGGGCGACAAGAAAATCCATTTGGCTAAAACAAAAAGAATGGAAGGAAAGGCAGGAAGGAAAAAAAGTAAAAAATTAACCAAGAAAGAAAGAAAGAAAGGGCGAAAGGAGTAGCGCGAACAAGTTGGCAATAAGCCGATGAAACGGTCAAGATTCCAGCACTGCGATTAGTGTGGACAATATTTAGCAACATCTAGAGATATTGGGCAACAGCAACAACATGATGACAAACGAGGCAACAAAAAAAAATAACAAAATAAATTTAAAACAGAATTACAAAATTTGTGATAAACAAAAGCAAGCGCAGAGAAAAAAAAACTGCACCAAAAAAAAAAAAACGGCAGATAAAAGCATAAAAAGAGTAACTAATTACAGCAACAAAACCAAAACAAAGGAAAAAAATAGTAAACAAAAAAGGAAAGAACGAACGAACAACAACAATAACAACAATCATAGCAACAATTTCAATCAATAACTTTGTAAAATACTTAAGAATACGAAAAAAAGAACAAATTTTTTGCCTTCTAATAAAACTAAACAGCTGTAACAACAACAACAACAACAACAACTTGGTAACAAGAAATTAGCTAACAAAGCAAAAAAAAAAAAAAAAATAATACCAGAAAAAAACTCAAATTGAAACTCAAACTCAAAAACTCAAGCGCCCGAAATAATATTTTGTGAGAATCAAGTACCGCTGATTCATTTAACAAAAATTGTATGCATAAAAAATGATTATATGTATTTATATTTTTTTGATCTTTCTTCAAATGCAATAAGTAAATTTGGCAAAAAAGCATATCGCTTTGTAAAAATTTTTAAGAAATACTTCAACTCACATCAAAAGAAATGATTTCTCTAATTCTTGATATTTTGACCGAAAAGATATGACATCATAGCACACAAAATGTAAAGACTGAAACATCACTAACCCTTTAAGAGAATATAGTAATTAACCCTTTTGCCTGCAGACGTTTCCATTTTGTCTTTCGGAAATTGAAGTAAAAAAAAGCTCCAATTTCTTCGAATATCTTTACTACGTTTGAAATTGTACGCTCAGGGTAGGACGATTACGACGACCCTAATCTTGTCGTAAAGCTCGAAATGCGGCCACAGCAGAATCACGATTCGTGTAGAATGCTTTATAACAAAGTTAACGCGTTGTTTGATGGTTAAACGATCTATATTGTAAAATGGCTTCAACCTTCAGCTAAACAAATGCTAGTTCGGATGACACTGACATTTGACAGCTGCCAAACGGCAGGGCTTTACTTTCTGTAACTCAAAATGGATAGACCTTTATTAATGGAAAAACATCAATAACATTTAAAATAATACATATACAATTTTCTGTAAAATTGCTTAGAAATTTATATCAGTAAAGGATAAGCTGGAATTTTCTGATGCTGAGTAAAACATTTCTATGTAAAAAAGCATATTGAATGTAGCTCTGCTAGACCTGTCCAGACCTATCTGCAGACACAAGGGTTAAGAGAAACCTTTCTACTAATGTTAAGGTTAGCTGCCGTCTGTTTTTTTCTTTCTTATATTTAACTTCATGGACTTCTTCATGAACTTCTAGCATTCAGTCAGTTTCTCTCTCCCTCTCTCTCTCTCTACTTTGTTTGAATGCAGACAATATGGACAATAATAAATTTTAACCTTTGAGGTCAGCTCACTGACTAAATTAAAAAAAAATATTACTTCTTCTTCTTCTTCGAATTTTCCAAATGCTAATTTTTGTATGCAGTTTATTTGCTTTTTGTACTCTTCTGAAGAAAAGTCAAGAGTATCAAAAATACTAGTAACAACTACAAAGTGCTACAACAACAACAACAACAGCTGCTACCACTACTATTACTTATGCCACCAACAGTGGTACTGCCAAACCTAGTTTGAAACTACAAACAACTTAAAGGATGTTTGCTTCTTGCTGAAGAAGATCAACAGCGATACTAACAAAAGATCAACAACATGATATCTCGAAAATGTTTAAATAATTGAATATGCCAAAACAACAACAACAAAAAAACTACTAAAAACAAAAAAAACAAGAAAACATGGAAAATATATAAAAAAAAAGAAGTCACAAACTTTCTACTTTTAAACCAAGTACTTTGAAGTATTTTCAAAAACAAAAAAAAAACAAGTAAAAGAAAAATAAAATGGCTAAAATGTCAAGAGATCATCGAGATAAAAATTTCATATACTCAAAGATATAAAAAACAAAACATTAACATTACAATACAAAAAAAAAACAATAAATGCGCAAGTATAATATTTTCTATCTTCTCTTCTTTCAAATTGAATTTTGTTGTATTGTGCATAAATAATTGATGTTGCTATTTTTTCTGATGCTGGATTTTTTATTTTCAGATTACTTTTTAATAATTTATTATTATACATAATTTAAAAAAGGTTTGCTCATTTTATGTATTTTTATTTGTTTGTTAAAAAGCTATGGCTCAAAGGCCAACAACTCCATAGCGTCAAGGTTACCACACAGAATCACATTAAGACACAAAAAAAAAAACAAAAACTGAAAATCAAAAGACATGAAAAAAAAACTGACTGACACAGAAAAGAAGTTTAAAACAGAGGAAGAATCAAGTCGTAAAAGCCGTAGGAGATTATTTTTGAAGAATTCTATCTAGATTTAAAAAATATACGTACTTAAATACTTTGATGGGTGTGTCTTCCGAATATTAAAATACTCAAAAGTCCTTGAAGAACTGTAGAAAATTTGGAAAATTTATCTCTAAAAGACGTTCTAATTTCTTTCAAAAAAATTAGCTAAACTTTATAATAATTATTATAATATTAATAATTATTAATATAGCAAATTTATTTGTTTATTATAAATCGAAATTATATACATATTTATCATTTATTTATTATACTCGAACAAATAAAAGTGTGTATTTATTGTTTAGTAAGTACTTCCTCCACATTCCTCTCTTAATTTTAATTAATTTAGTGCAGACACAAATCCATTAAAAAAGAATTTGATTTCTTCCGCATAAAAAGAAATTGGAGAAGTTAGTATACTATTTTGTAAATCATAATTTTTAAACGATGTGATGAGAGAAATTTTTAATAATTGCAAAAAAAAACAACATTTACTTTACAACAACAAAATTTATTAGATTATTATAAATAAAAGTTATATACATATTTATCATTAATTTATTATACTCGTACGATATACGAGTATACACTTTTATTTTTTAGTAAGTACTTCCTCCACATTCCTCTCTTAATTTTAATTAATTTAGTGCAGACACAAACCCATTATAAAGAAGAATTTGATTTCTTCCGCATAAAAAGAAATTGGAGAAGTTAGTATACTATTTTGTAAATCATAATTTTTTAACGATGTGATGAGAGAAATTTTTAATAATTGAAAAATTATCAACAGCAAACAAAGTTTGTTTAGCTTTTGTTATTAAATTCAATTAAATTTTTTTTTAACACTTTTTTCTGTCATGCTCTGTGAGCCCAACCTTTCTTTCTTTCTTGATTATACACTGCGTCAGTAAAACGCACCCATTGCATTTTTGCTACCATCCTTTCCTTGTCTCCTTCTCTGTCACTCTCTCTCTCTCTCTCTCGTGAATACTTTTCATGACTAACACTAGATTGTAATTAAACGGACGGTGCGGTGCGGTGCGTTTGTTTGTTAATTCGTTGGTGGCTCACTTTTCAAGCTTTTTTCAAATCTTCGTTTGTTTTTTAACACTATACAAAAACACAAACTACAACAACAACAACAACAACAACACTATAACATCGGTTAGCAATAACATTATAAAACGAAATTTAAAACCTGAGAGCAAGACGAAGAAGAGTCAACAATTGATCGGATGAAGGTGGTGCGAGAGGGGGTGGGAGGGAGAGGGGAAGTGCCGTAAGTTAGCAGACACTTCGACGCGTTTAAGCAATTTGTTGTTGTTTTTTTTTTTTGTTTGTCTTTCCTTCTTCTTAATTTCAATCGATTGAAATTCATGCGTGCCACGCAATCGAAACTTTAAACGCTTTTATGAGGTGGCAACACTGGCAGCAACAGCAGCACCCAGCTTCAACATCTAACGATGCCAATTTGCCAAATTACTAATATTTTGTGTCATTGTCGTTGTCGTCGTTGTTGTTGTTGTTGTTGTTGCGGTTGTGCTCTTGTCGTTGCTGATGCTGCTTGTTGTTGTTCGCTCTTACTGTTATTTGTCATTGGGAAAATTGTTGGGTGGCAGTCATGCGGCAACAACTACTTCTACCACTACTACAACAACAACAACAACAACAATAGCTCGACTGGATGAAGTCACTGGCGTTTGTGTTGCGTTGCGTTACATTAAAATTGAAATTGATTGGGTTGGTTCGTTGCTTGCTAATGTTGTTGTTGTTGTTGTTGTTGTTTTTTCCCTCTGGTGTTGTTGGTATTGTTAGTTTTTCTCATTTGAATTAATTTCAGAAAAGAAAAATAATTCTACAAAAATAGACAAAATGATAATATTGATAATATTATTATGCTTTTTTTAAATTCATTAATTTTTCCTTAACCTTAAGTTGTTTCCTTAACCGTAGTCATTGCTGATAAAGTTTTTGATCACTTTAATCGGCTTTAATTTGTTGAAAACTATTTCAAAGGACTTTAAACAGCCGATTAAGCCTTAAACCCGGATTAAGCTTCTGTCTTAGAATATCCATTAGTTAATCGTGACTATAACTAACAGTCGTATTCTGGCTGATTAACTAAGCTCACCACTTTAAAGAAGCACAACAAGAAAATAGTTAAGAATTAACAGCTGTTTAACTGACTGCCACTAAACCTAACCTAACATAACAGCTGTACAGATTTCATATTCGGACGAAAAATTGAGAGCTAATTTCTTAACTATTTTGTTAATCAACGAGAGAAAACCAATTTGTAGCTCTCCAATTAGGCAAATATAACAAGATGGAAGAATATTTACTTATTTTTATTATTTTGTGAGGATAAACGAAAACAAATAATTAAAAAAACCTCCTCGTGGCTTCTATTTTACTATTTGATAAAGATATGCAACCAAGAAAAGGCTGAAAATGTCATTCCGATTTTTCACCATTGGTGGTGAATTTTTAAAGCCCACTTTGGGCTTTATTTCATTTTATTGTGGGCTTTATTTCATTTTTTTGTAAATATTATAAAATTTCTGAAAATGAAATAACGCCCAAAATTACGGCGTCGACTGAACTTTAATGCGGAAATGCAGAACTTTAATGCATGCAGAAAGACCCAGAATAGAGGAAGACTTTTCAGCAAAGAAGATGGTTTTGTTGGCTGAGGGTTTTAATCCCTGCCACGGCCGAAGGCCGGCATGCAGAAGGACACTTTGCCTGCGCAGAAGGACCCTGGATAGAGGAAGGATTTTCAACAAGGAGATGGTTTTGTTGGCTGAGGGTTTTAATGTGCAATATGTACATACTCCTATTTTGGATTTTTTTGAAATTTAAATTTATATAAATCTAAAAATTTGTTGTTGTGCAGCTGACGCAACCAGACGCAACAAATTATACAAAATATCTGCGTAGATTAAAAAATAATTAACATTTTTTCGCTAAGGATTCACTAAAAATTTAAGTAATTAATAAATAATAACCAATTTTAAAACAGATAAAAATTCACTTTAAAACACATAAAAATTCACATTAAAACGCAAATATTTTCACATTATAATTATATAAACTTGTTCAAAATTTTAAAAAAATATATGAAAAATTACGCAAAAAAATCATCGGTATTTTTTTTTTTGCGAAGAGAAAGTTTTTGGCATTTAATTAATAAAATAAAAATTTATGAGTTGTTAATGAGCTGTTGCTTCGGGAAATAACGAAAAACAACAGCTACAGCTACGGCAGTAACAACAACAACGACAACAGCAACAATTATTGTTGTGTTACAATTTGTTTTTGGATTTATTTTTGCAAATTAATAACAACACGCAATACGTATGTAACAAAAAACAACAACAAGCTGAAGCATAATTTTTTTTTTGATTTTAGTGCCTGAAAGTAATTATTTATTACGCAATAAAATATGTTTTATTATTTAGTAAAAACAAAAAAAAACTTGGCAGTTTTCAGAAGAAAGTCGAAGATTTTATAAAAATTATAAAAATCATGTTTTCATGAAGACTTTGAGAGCGACAAAAGACGATGAATGATTAAAGATGAAGAAGCTAAAAATGAATGACTGCAGAGATAAAGAAGATGGAAGAAAATCGAAAGTATTTTAGGAATCGGGATAAAAAAAAACCAATTTGTCCAATTTTGTCCAAACAATTGCTCAGTTTTTGTTTGTTGAAAAATGTGGTCTTGAGAATGATACTAAATAAATAAAAAAAAAAAAAAAAAAATAAAAAAAAAAATAAAAAAAATAAAAAAAAAAATAAAAAAAAACAAATAAAAAAAAATTAAAATAAAATTTCTTATTATTAGCTTCTGCTGATTTATGATTATGGTTCTATAGCGATGCTATAGAAATTCGATTAAGATTCAAGATTATTATGATAATTACGAGATAGTTATTAACTTTAAATATCGTAATTCATTAATTCATTGTTTAAAGAAAAAAAAAATTAAGTGTGAAGTCATAAAATAGCTTTCAAGAAATTGTTTCGAGGCAAAGATTTTAAGTGTTTTGTTCGAACAGAGGAAAACTGCGAAAAGTGAAAATCGTTGGGGACCAAAAACGTGTTAATAATTAATTTAACAACTTTTCTAATAAATCACAACAACAAATACACAAATATTGCTGAAATTACTGAAGAGTACCAAGTATTTAATTACATTTAATATCGCCTTGAAATAAGTCTGTCTTCTCCTCGGAAGACATTAATTCCTTCAACAATTGTTATGTTAAAAGCTGTTTTGTTATTGCCTCGTCATTGGTGGTCGATCGGTCGGTCGGTGCAATCAATGCTATACACAAAACTAACTACGCAAACCAACAACAAAACCAACGAAACCAACTAATCAACCAGCTTAACACAGCCATCATCGTCGGCGTAATTCCAAAGTCATCAACAGCGCAGCACAAAATCTTCACAAAAACTCTCAACTCATCTGATGGTTTGACCTTCTGACACTAATTAATCGTGCAATTAAATTGAATTGGCCACAGCAGAAAAAAGCAACAACAAACCACCAACACCACAAAAAAGACACCCCAAAAATGCAATTAATGAGGGAAGGAAGGAAGCAACAAAGGAAAATTTGCCCACAAAAATAACAGATTTTCTACACTTTTGACAGCAACCAAAAAAGCAGTTTTTTTTGAGGTGCATGCAAAATTTATTGCATGAATTTTGTCACTTGTTGGACCTGCTGTTGGCCCAGCAGTTGTTGTTGTTGTTGTTGTTGTTGTTGTGATCAACAATAAGACTTTGTTGAAGAGCTTTTTGTTTAAGACTTTGCCAATTTATTGAAATATAATCTAAAATATTATGTTAACCTTTGACATGAGATAACGTATAACGTGACGAGTACAGGCAACATCTGCAACTGTCAGTCGGACAAATCATTTGTCCGTCCCGGTCGCTCATTCGTTCGTTCGTACCTCTTCCTTTCATTCGAAGAAGTTTGACCTGATGATTTTTGTCGCCGATAATACTCTTACCGCCGACTCAGTCGCTTTCAAGAAATATGTACTGTATATGCCGCAACGCCTAAAGATCGCCAAAAGATTGTTGTGCCTGCCACACTCTCGTTGCTCGAATATTCACGGCTCAAGTGTTGTCTTTATTTATGACAAACAAACAGTCAGCCGGCCGGCTCGTGAGACTATTGGCCAGATTAGTTGGCGGCAATGGCGCACCGGCATTGACTGCTGGAAATGGCAACCGAAATGAAAGGTAGGTATGTGTACTCGTATGTAAAGCAACGACAAAATGGCCACAGAGAGAAAAAAAACAGATCGTAAATTAGTTGGTTGAGTATGGATCGGATCAATTTTCATTATACCGCAATCACCCACCCGCACTTTTTCCACCTTCTGCTCTGTTGCTTGTATTTTGCTGTGTTGGCAAATTTCCGATGTCAAAGTTACAGAGGTTCAGAGTTTCACCTTAACCTCAAAATGATTGACATGCCATGAAATTGAATATAACAAAATATTCGCATGTGGCAAAAAGAATTTGGCAAAAAATGTCTGAAAAATAAAAAAAAATGTACCAGGAAAAAATACGAAAATTACCTGTTTTTTTTGTTTTCGATAATTGAAATGAATTGAGCAACTTCGGCAGACACCATTCATTTTCGTACTATTCGACCGACCGACCAATCATGCCGAGCACACAATGATTTATGACTTTTTTTGCAGTCCTTTGATCTTCTCTTTTGTTCGGAAAAAAAATTTTTTTGTTAATTTTTTAAAAATTTTGAAATATTTTTTATTTTCTGAAAATTATTATTTTTTTAATTTAAATTGCATAAGCAACGGACATTATGTATCTTGCGACAGAGGAAAAAACAACAACTTTAGAAGAAGTTAAAAAGTTTTATTTAATAGTTTTATTTCGAATGTCAAAATATTGTACATTTCATAAGAATTGATGATAAATCATTAACATTTCAATAGTTTTTTCGCCCACAAGTGGCTTCAAGTGAAATGTACAGTTTTTCGTGTGAAAAATTTTTCTGTAAGAGCAAAAAGCTTCAGGTTTTTTTATTTTTTCATTTTGCAAAATGGCGAAATAGAGAATTTTGGAATCTTAAGTTAACTCTTTTCAAAAATTACTATGACTATTTTGTTTTATTTGATTTATCTGAATTCATTTTTCAAACATTCCAACTTTCATTACGTACGTTAAAGCACGCAAGTTTTTTCTTGTCGCTTTAAAATTCCGATTTGAAAATTCGGAATATAATTTCTCAACTGTTTCGTTGTTTTTAAAATTTCCTATCAATACTCTTATGTATTGTACATTATTATTGCACAGTTCTTTAATAAGTTGCTCTCTTCATTTGGATTTTATTTGGATTTTTTTTTAAAGCGAAAAGCTTCGCCTTTCTTCACCTTCTTCTTCACGTCAGAATATAATGATGTAAAATCTAAATTTAAAACTTATAAAATTACGTAAGTATTCAAAGATAATCAAATTAAATATCGTGATATTATTGAATACTATTGTAGCAACATACAACACAAAGAATTAATTATGACGGAATAATGTCTATGACTATGAGTTCATGGAAACAATTATTTAACGCTGTAAAAAATTAATTAAACGAATAACATTGATATAGACAAGAAATAAAACAAGAAATAAAGTGAAAACTCATAAATTATTTCTGACAAATCATTTGTATGACAATAGTTTTTATCAGAAAAAAATACGTATACAAAAAATGTTGTAAGCTTATGACTATATTTATAGTATAGTAATTATATTCATAGTAAGAATAAAATCATAAAAAATTCTATAGCTATTGATTATTTACGCATATTGTCGTCAAACGAAAATGCCAGAAACTCATATTTTTTTTTCTTTTCTCATCTAAAAAAAAAGGTATAAAAGTCTTAAGTTGTACGTTGTTGCGTGGGCCGCAACAACAGTCGTAACTTCACTAAAGGCCAATTAATTTGACATGAGAAAAAAAATTAATGTCGTTACAATAAGTTGCAGCACTTTTTTAGTCGCCAGCCGTCTGCCAAAAACCAAGTCGATGGCCTGAATAACCATCGCCATTGGCATCAGCATCAGCTTCAGCTTCAGCGGTAATATCATCAGTGTTAGCACACTAAAGCGAAGCAAAAACCTACGCAGTTTCGGATGTACCGTTAAAATTAGTGTTCGCAATGGATTATTTTTTTGTGAGGCAAATTTCTTTAAATTGAAATTGAAAATCTTACGTAAGTTGAAAATTTATGACTAAGACTTGTACATATTGGGTTGGGGAAAAAGTATTCGGCGTTTTTCTCATTGCTTCACTGTAAAGTGTCATAACTTTAAAACGATTAATTGCATCTGGCAACTATTTTTTTGTTGCTTACCAGATACCAAATCGGCTGATAATTTGTGAAATTTATTGAGATTGGTGCGTCGTGTTAGAAGTTATTCCGAAGAAGCAAAGATGAGTAAAATTTCTGAAAAAATACGCTATATTTTACAATGTTACTACGACAAAAGGAAGAATGCTGCACAGGCTTGTAAAAAGATTTGTGGTGTTTAAGGCAAAGGCAAAGGGAATTTTGAACGAGAAAGATGCTCTTCGCTCTGGTCGATCTATAAGCGAAAAAGTCGATAAAATAATCGACTAAGGTCGTTGTTCCGAGCTCTCCAACACTCTTTCTGGCTGGGAAAAAATTGGCCTCAAAAGGGGCCTGCGAAAAGCAGCTGTGTCAGTTTTTTCAAAGATAAAACCTCGGAATTCTACAAGAAAGGAACAATTGGTTATAGCCGAAAAATGGCAGAAGGTAGTTGAAGAGAATGGGCCATATTTGGATTAATAAAATGCTTGTTGCATACAAAAAACTTTTTTTTATATCCATTTACTAAAAAACGCCGAATACTTTTTCCCCAACCCGATACTTTGGTGTAGAAGACGAAGAAGAAGAAGAAGAAGAAAAAGCCGAAAAACGAAGCAATGCTTTTGGGTTTGTCTTCTCTTAAAAATCTTTTCTTTTTTCTTGTTCTATCGTTGTAATATTTCTTGTATGTAAGATTCATTTTCATTGATTGTCTGTTTCGAGATATCACGCAGCGTTAGTCGGTTTCGTAAACTTGCCGAGTTGGTTTACGATTCCACGCATCTGGTATTCTTCATAGGCTGTTCCTCCCGTCAACGCCTATGGTTTCTCTTTCAACTCGTTCTCTAAAATTAATCATGGAAAATTAAAAGGCCCACATCATTTGGCCACAAACGGTTGTTGTTGCTATAACTACGAAGCATCGCACTTGAAAATTATTCTGAGGGATGAATGGTGGAAGGTTTATAAACCACTAAAGGGAAGAGTAAATACGGGTGGTAGAAGAGGTAGAAGAGTGGCTCGTGCACGTGTCTACTTTCACACGCAACATTTCCATTCAGTTGAGTTACGTTAAGTAGAGAGAGAGAGAGAGAGAGAGAGATTATTAATTGAATTGTAACCTTATGCGGGCGGCTGTTAGACGCCTTTAAAAGATAATGATTACAAAACTTAGAACTCTCCCTTTTTATCTTCGTCAATGAAGATCTAGATCTACAAATACAGAAGTAAATTTAGTAGAATAAAAAAAATCTTTTCTATGTATTTAATAATAATATTTAATCTTTTCAGTGTAATTTTTTTTCTACCTCTAATTCTTAATAGTACCTACAATTGAATATTAATTTTAATTAAAATTATAATTACAGCAAAATAAAAATCTTAACGATTGTTATTAAAAAGTAAAGCAAAATCTGGTGTGAAAAACTTTCACTTTACTTTCGTTAAAAAAATAGCTCCTGTGTACCTATTTTTTTTTAACAAGTTATGAGTTACGGTAAAAGGAATAGGAATAGGAGGCTCTCTTCTCTACGTAATAAACTGGAAAATTAATTAAAAATACTCTACAACTTCAGCATTGAAATTTATTAATACTAACTTCATTTATTTCAGACAAAAATTTCAATTTCTCTCATACTCTCTCTTGGTGGATGAGATTTTTCTCCTCTTTTTTGTTATTTTTTGCAACTTTTTTTGGGGAATTTTCAATTTTCTGTGTAATTAATTAAAATTCATTGTTTATTTAAAACTGGATTATACTATATTGTTAGGTACATAACATATAACAGTGGCGTAGAGAGTTTTTGCTTTTTCAAATTTCTGGGGCGGAAGGTCTTAAGTCGATTTCAATTGATAAAAGTTTAAATCTTTGTATAATTAAGAAAAATAAATGCAAAAATTAATAAAATTACGCCATTGTCGTATATAAGCTTTTCTTTTGTTTTTTAAACTGCTTGAAATTAGAAAAAAAAAAAAAAAAATTAAAAAAAAATAAAATAAAATAAAAACGTAATAAAATTTTTATAATTCTTTAAATATTGAATTGGTAAAAGTGTAGCTAACCAGGAAAGCGACCGCGCGTTACTAATCGAAAGACAACCCACAAAAAAATCTATCAACTCTTTGCTGAATGTCGGTAAAGGCGTTGTTGTTGTTGTTGCTGTTCGCACGGGAATTGAAATTAATTTCGCTAAAAAATTTAGTAAATAAATTTTACGTACATACATAAAATAAGTGCAAAAAAAAAAACAACAAGCTTTACAAACGCTTGAAAAACTTTTTTCCAAATTATTCATTGAAAAATCTTAAAAAACGGCAAGGACTAAAGAGTTTTTAACATAATTTTTTAATAAAAACCAAAAGAATCATACAGTTACGAATACATTTCGTTAGAATTTCTGGTCATTGACAGAAAAAAAAATACTCCAAAAACATTCGGTTTTAAAACATTTTTATTATTTTTTTATTAGTTTTTTGTAAAAAATTCAAATCAAATTAACGCTACTACGCCTTTTGTCATATTCTCTACAAGTTAAGTGTTCGCGCAAAATGTACGAATATGATGGTGGTACCATGGCAGCCAACGTGACTAAATCGAGACATAGTTTGCGCTATACCATGATAAATCTTTGCCACATGTTGAGCAACCAAATGGTGGAAGCATGAGCATGAGGAGGCCAGCAGCCACGCGGTTGGCTTCCGTAATTGGCGCGCCAACATTGCCAACAATCGCGCGAAACATGTGCGCAACACTCTGAACAACGCTGTGCATTAAAACTGAGGGGCGTGGCTGCTAGCTAGCAGCTGCAAACAAACAACAATCTTGATAAAACAATCGACTTGATACAAATGAAACAAACTTTTCTTAAGAAATACGAGTACAATCGAATGCATAGAAAGAGTAAGAAAGAAAGTAAAAAAAATAAAACAGTTTGCTGGTAAGATAGAAAGAGAGATGAACGGGGGTGGGTGGAAGAAGGAAAATAATTTTCTGCTTAATTATAATATGTAATCATATTCAGTCAGTAAAATTGCGTAAAAATTATATTGTACAATATTAAATAAAAAGTATGAAATTCGCTTCCTTTTTTTTGGCGCTTCCTTTTTTTTAGCTTAAAATCCGAAAATTTAATATTGTCGTTTTAAAATCTGATTTCCAAAAGTTTAGAAATATAATTTCTCATCTATGAGTTGCAAATTCTAACTGAAAGAGGATAAAATTCCAAATCTTATATTATAATAGTTTCACTGTTAATAGTAACAGCTGTTACCGAAATAAAAAATTAAAAAAACTAAAGCATTGTTGTTAGAAAGTGTTAACAGAGTTAGATCTGTGTTAACAGATAATTGTTAGATCTGTTAAGAGATTTGTGAATCTCTTAAACAGGAGCACTGTTAATGCTAGAAACTGAGACTCGTTAACAGCTTCGCAGTGTCCATAATTACTTCTAAAACATATTGAACAGCTGAATTTTTAAAAATGCAAGCGTTTTTTAATCTATCGATTGCTATCAGTGTTACGAAAACCTACTATATTGTTACTGTAAACGATTATTGTAATAGTTTTACTGTTAAAAGTAACAGCTGTTACTGTAACAAAATATTTAAAAGACTGAAGCATGGTAGTTAAAAAGGTGAATATGTTAACAGATTTATTAATCTCTTAAACAGGAGTACTGTTAAGGCCTAAAATTTAGATTCGTTAACAGATTCGACACTACGAGATAATTACTTCTATATTTAACAGATATTTAACAGCTAAATTTACGAAGGTGTAAGCGTTTTTTGATCTAGCGATTGCTATTGTAAGGAACAATAGGTTGTATATATGTAAACCTACATATATCGTCACTGTAAACGATTATTGTAATAATTTCAATCTTAATTTAACTGTTAATTCCGCTGTTACCGAAACAAAATATCTGAAAAACTGAAGCATAGTGGTTAAAAAGGTGAATCTGTTAACAGAGTCGTTCATCTCTTAAACATCTTTTAACAGGAGCACTGTTAATGCTAAAAATTGAGCTTCGTTAACAAATTCGTAGTGTCGATAATTACTTCTGAAAGATATTTAACAGCTGAATTAACGAAGGTGCAAGCGTTTGTAATCTTGGCATCGCTGTTAAGAGAGAGAACCCATTTCGTTACTCTAAACTATTTCATAGTTTTTCATTATTCATAACATTTTTTCTATATCTATAGTAATAACAATTAGTCTGTAAATGAATAAACATCTGCAAGTTGATCAACATTAAAAAAAACTCAGTAAAAACTTGGATTGAAATTAAAATAATAATGGTTTATGTTGCTGTTACTTCTGTGCCTGGAGTTGATGCTGCTGCTGCTGGTGATGCCGCTACTAATGTTAGTGGAATTACTAATACTAGTACATTATTAATCCGTTACATTATTTGCCATGAATTACTGTTTGTTCACAATTTTTTCTGGCATGCGCTGAATTTCATGATCCTCCGTCTATGAGTGAGATACTCTTTGCAGTCGGTTAGACGTGAATTGTTGATGATACCAAGGAATAAATGAATGGCTAAATTAATGACTAAATGGATGAATGAAAGAAATTCAAATATTTCGAATGATGTACGCGGCTTATGTTCAAACATCATCACTCAGTGGTTGCTTGTCTGGAATGATGGTGCAGCGACGAGGGCGAGGGTTGACGTCTCGAATGGTATGATCTCGTGCATGCCATAATTTAGCGTACAACAAAACTGTTTAATGGTGCATTGAGGTGCAGCAGCAGCAGCAGAGGCCACTGCAGGTAACATCCGTCAATGACAGTAATTGAAGCAACAATTTTTGCATAATAAACAACAACAGCAACAACATAACACAAAAACAGAAGCAGAAACAAACAAACAATAATAGTAAGAAATATCAACGATGACAATAAACATCGCTTCATATCGCGATGTGTATTTGCGGCAGCAGAAGCAGCAGCAGCAAGAAAAACTGTAACAACAAAATGGAATTGAAGTCCGTATAATTGAAAATAAAGCGAAAGAAAATGGAATTTTTTTATTTACTCTTAGTGTTGCCAATTTTACAAAAACAAAGAAAGCCCAAACAGTGGAAAAGGGGAGGGGGCCGTGGGTTGTGTTAAACACGTTCCACAAGATAAAGAAAAGCGAAGGAAAAATTATGAATTATGGAGGAAAATGTTACACGCCTTTCTTACGCTTCGGGCGAATTTGAAAACATGCCGCCGTATTAACACTTCAAGCATTTGTGAAATGCTGAAGAGCTGAAGGCTTGTGCGCATCGGCGTTTTTACTTGAAAACTTATTTCTATCCGTATTTCGAAGGTGAAGAAAATTTAAACAAAAAAAAAAAGATTATGTAATTTATAATATTAGTTTTCGTTTGTTTGTTTATTTTGCTTTAAAGCGTTTATTTGTATTAAAAAAAAATGAACGAAAAAAGAAAAGAATTATTGTATGGAATTAAATTCAATGAGAAGGGAAGAAGAAAAGAGGGGAGCACAAGAGATATTAGAACAGAACTGAGAGTTATTAAAGTAACAATCCTTATTACACTTAAAGAATTTTTCAATATCAATAAAAAGTTTATTGCTTTTAACTCCACAGATTTTATTTTAGATTGGAAAATTATCTAAAGAATTCACTCTTGAATTCATGCTTTAAGAGTAACTACTAATCATTAATTTCAACTTCAAAAGTTAAAAATTAAGTGTTTTTTAAATTAAGAATTTAAATATTTTAAAACAGAAAAACAAAATGGTTGGTAAATCGTTTTTAACCTTACTTTAGCAAAGATAAAAATCATTACTCTAAGTGGAGACAGCAACCCAATAGAAGACTATCTATATAGATTAGAATAAATGTCAGTACAAAATGTTTTGTGTAAAAATTGAAAAAAGGTAAATGAAGAGAATAAATCGATCAATTAAAATTAGTTGAAAAATATAGAAATAACACTAATTCTATTTCATAAAAATTCTTTAATTCATTGGGGCAAGACTATCAAGTGAGTAGTGGGCTGTTATAAACACAGAAAAATTTCATTGCAACGGCTTTTTTCTTCTGCAAATTCTGTTAACCGTATTTGAAAACCAAAGAAAATACCTACACAGAGCATTGAAAAATCTAGATTGAAGAAAAGTTCTCGCTCTCTCTCTCTCTATCTATCTCTTTTTGTACTTATAGGAATATGGTATAGCTTTAATTGTTTTTATGGTCAAAGCCATAATTATATTCTATGTAAGAGATTTATGGTAACTATGAAATATCATAAAATGTAGGTTAGTAAACAATCCAAACTTGGTTAGAAATTTTACAGGTAGTCTCTCCATAACTATTTCTCTTATTCCTTATTTTTTTAGTGATGCAAAATTTTTTTCCCTTCTCGATTTCTCTCGTCTTTTTTTTTATGTCTAATAACGAGTAATATTTTGTAATAATTTTGAAAGGAATAAATCAGATTTCAATGGTATTTTTGCTGTACAGTTAATGATTGTTGGAATTTGATTAAAAATTCTGCATAAAATGGTGACTAACAATAACCTTGAATAACCTTCAAGAAATACTTTAACGCCTTAAAGAACAAAGAATACATTTTAATACATGAACACGGACACAAAAGAAACTGAACTCTAGACAATGAAAGAACTCTTTTCGAGGTGAACAGAAAAGACTAAAAAAAA
The DNA here is from genome assembly GCA_949752815.1 of Conops quadrifasciatus. Classification (NCBI taxonomy): domain Eukaryota; kingdom Metazoa; phylum Arthropoda; class Insecta; order Diptera; family Conopidae; genus Conops; species Conops quadrifasciatus. The sequence goes on from OX457079.1 coordinate 21,054,006, forward strand.
TGTCACTAAGAGGATTAAAGAATTAAAATAACTTCTTATTTATGGAGAGATGGTAATGGTCGGAAAGAATGAAGGTAATGGTTCAAGTGACGTGACAGACAGCGACAGAGAGCGTTATTACTAGACTGTAAGATGATAAAAACGTCAATTTTATGATTATGACTGTCGACTGGAAAGAAAGGTTTCGGAAGGGAGAAGCACGTAAAAGAGCAATTATGCTTGTAATACTAGCTTTAAATTTGCGATGGATTTTGATAAGAATGTTCTGTCAGAAAACTTAACACGAACATGAAGCAACGATTTCAATTTACATTGTGATCATAATGAATGTAAAAACAAAACAGAAAAAAAATCAAATCAATTTTTTATTTTCAAATTCTAAAATTAAGTTAAGTTAAAGAGATATCAGCAAGTGTTCTTACTGTTAACAGAATATTAACAGACTTTCATTTAGTAACAGTGGAAATAAAAAAAAAATCTTACGTTTACTTACAAAAAAAAATAAGAAAATGTGTATAATAATTTTTTTTAGAGAGATTAAAAGCAAAAATATTTTAAATATATGAACACTTGTCATCAGTCAAAGTTTTATTATTTATTTCTGACTTTCAAAGCCTAAAATTGTGTCACAACAAAATACAAAATATGCCAAAAAACTCGAAGGTAACTACTAGTCTTCGAAAGTGTCGTTGCTTGAACTGGCAACTGCTGACATTAACTGACCTTGAGTTCGAGGCACGAGAGATAAACACCAAAAGAGCCTGAAACAAATTGTTGGTGCCAGCACGGGTTAAAGAGTTCAGCAAGAGCTCTGGCACGACCAGAAGCGCATTATGAGAGAGAGAGACAGAAAGAGAAAGAAAGAGAGACAGAGACAGAAAGCAACACTGTCAAAGAAAGTCAAGAGGTTTACAACCAAAGGCTTTCGCCAAAATGTCAAGTGTTGCAAATTTCGAAAAAGAGAAAAATTGAACATGAAAAAAGGAGTAATAAAGAAGTTTAAACGATAAAAATTCAAGAGAGAGAGAGAGAGAGCGCAAAGAAAAGGGAAATAAAAAAGGAAGAGGGTTAAATTTAAATAAGCCTTCTCCAAAAAATTAAACAGAAGCATTTAAAGAAATAAATAAATTTTCTTAAAAATTATAAAAAATTTGTATTCATTTAAAAGTTATCAAAGAAATCAGAAAGAGATGGTTGATGTGGTAAAATTTCTTATTTTTTTTTTTTTATTCCTCTTGAACACCATTTTGTTTTTGAAATCATAGAAAGCAGCCCAAAATTAGTGACCATAACAAAAAATGCGTGCAATGAAATTTTGCTTTTCATTGCTTGAATTTTTTATACTTTTTTAGATTTTGTTTTTGTGGAAATGAGCAGGGGTCTTGTTTTGGGGGGAGGTAAAGGAGGCACATGTTCAACCTACAGCAAACTCCTCAAAATAACTATAATAATAATAACAATAAAAACTATTGTCACAATCTAATAAGTTCTTTACTAAAAAACAAACTCATTATCTTCTATGAAAAGAATAAACAAATTCTGAATTATATAGAATGCAAACACTCTCTCCCTCTCTATCTCTCTTTCTCCATAAGTAAGTAGTTTTTAATAATGTATGGTGTGTAGAGTCTAACAGTCTAACATTAAATTAGACCCATTCCGCCATTGTCGATTATACATTGTCGATAAATTATTATTAGTTATGCACTTTGCTCTACTAGAAAAATGATTAATCATTACGATCAACAGACGAATTTCCGTTATAGATAGCATTCCATTGATAAAATAATATGTAGACGATACTATGGAATGAAGTTTTGTGTTTCAACCACCATCACCACCCTGTTTGTATGTTATTTTCTAACTCAACCAAGCATAAACATTTCCCATGAAATGACAAATTACCTCAATGCTGCTTGCTGTTGTTTATAGTACGATACAAACTAAAATCATAGACTTGTTTCAGTATGAAAACACAGTCAAAAATTAGGATTTAATTTTCCAATCTTTCAATTTTTCAATCCTTCAACAACTTTCATTACTTTTAATACTAAAATTTTCAAGTTTTCGAGAAAAAGAAATTGTGAAACTTTGAAAATAAATAAATTTGTAAGAAAAGTTCAAAAAAGTTAAAGAAAATCTAAAATTTTCGAGTTTCCCAGAAAAACAAATTCAATTTTGAAAATAAATAAATTTCTATGGTAAAATATTGGAGAATGTTAAAAAAAGTAGGAGAGGAGTGTGGAGTGTGGAGTGGCGGAGCGATGAAGTTGAGCAATAGGTAAATAAAAAATCATTACAGAAACACTTTTTACTGATAATAATTTCACTCAATGAGACCTAAACAAATTAAACATTTGTGTACGCGCACTCGATTGCGATTGTAGCAAAGAAAACAAGTCATCGACTTGCACCAAAAAAGAACACCCATTATTTATAATTGATATTGCTGTCCCAAATTTTTGGTATACATTGGAAAAGAACCACCACCACCACCACCTGTCCTGCAATCACGCTTGGCGTCAGTACCTGAATTATTTTGTGAATTTTAACAGCTTTTTTGTACAGTAAAGTATGTACAGTAAAATATGTACTCATTGTTGTTGTGGTTTTTATTATTTATTATAATAATTGTCATCTAAAGGAGGCAATTCGTGCCAGTAAATTTTAATTAGTGGCAAACATTTATTAGTGAAATAAAATTTCATTTAATAATTTTTTTTTAGTACATAAAAAAATTTCATTTAATAATTTTTTTTTAAGTACATAAAAAAAATTCAATTTCTTTTGATAAAAGAAAGTCCAAAATCAAAAGCGTTAGAAAATAAAGCATTCAATTTTGTTTGTATTCGAATTTTAACGTTTTAATTTTAATATTTATTTAATTTTAAATTAATTTAAAATTTTTTAAAATTTTAATTTTTTTCTAAACATAGAGCTTACGCAGATTTTCAATTCGAATTCGAAATCAGCTCGTATGTACGATCGATAATTTACGTATGAAATTTTCAAATTAAAAAAAAAATCTTTTTTTTTTTTGAAAACTCCACCCCTTTTTTGGTTTTTTCAAAGAAACGAATGGTTTTCATTCGACTTTTTTTGTCTGAATCATAATTATTTTAAGAACGTTACGCAAACAGCATTTTCCTTAATAGAGTTACAAAAGTATTCCGTGATAAGATCATAATGGTCTTTTAATATGGTTTTAATGAAATAAATTCAAGGTGTTTTTTTTTCTTCAAATTACATTCTAATTCTAGAAACGTTTCAGTCAATTCGTCTCCTTCTTCAAACGACTTTTCTTCGATGATTCGCGTTAGCGGCGTGCATTTTATAGAGTCCACCAAACAATGACTCTCTTTATACATGATTTTATATAAAAACAAAAAGAAGGAAAAACAAAAATAAATGCAATACACCAACAACAATAATTCTGATTTCTTTTTTAAATTTAAAGTATTTAAGAAGAAGCAAATAACCTAGATTTTTCTTTTTTTGTTGGTTTTAATTGAAATAATATATAACTAATTATGCAACTTAGTTTAGTACGAGTATTATATGTATTATTATTATTGTTGTTGTTGTTATCGTTTTTGTTGTTGTTGTTGTTATTGTTATTTTAATTGTACTTTTAATTGTACGCGAGTCTCCATCAAACAAATCCTAAACTCAAACAACAACAAAACTAAAAGCAAAGAGCGTAACTGTACGACACCGAGTATAACGTTATATACGATACAACGAATATGTATGTATGTACCCGTATGTGGAAGAAGAAGAAGAACACAACACGATAACAACAAAATTTTAGAGGTTATAAATCTTTATATTGTATTTGAATACATTGTGGCTATAAGCGCGTGTGCGTGTGTGTATGCTCGTATATAGCATACGATGCGGCATAAATTTTTATTGCGGAATCTTGTAGTTTTTGTAGTATTTATATTATGTATCGTATATACTAAATGTATGTATGTATGTATGTTTAGCGCAGATGTGGAGCAAATGTTTTTCATCCGTCGATTGCTTGGCTTTTATTTTTTCTCTCTGCCCGCTCGCTCTGGTTATTGTTGTTGTTGTTGTTATAGTGTTTAATTTATTATTAGCATATCTTTGCAATCATCCAACCAACCATCAACAACAACAAAAACAACAGCAAAGCAGATACAACACAGCCATCAAGAAATACAAAAATGAAAAAAAAATCGCGTTTATTTTGATTAAAACGCGAAAGCAACAAACAACGCGTAGTCAAAGAGAAAAACCAAAAGAAACCATAATAAAAACACACACACACACACACACACACACACGAAATCCGCATCTTATCCGTCCGAAATCCGTCGGTCCATCCGTCCCTCAGTCAGTCAATCTCCCGCAATCATTTATTTCAGCGTATTCCTCCAAGGAAGCTCTAATTAAATTAGTCATACTTTTGTTGTGACATGACGTCATCTTTCACGTCATTCCTTACGTACGGTACACACTCGTTCGTATTCTATTTTGATCTGATAAAAAAGCAATACAAATAAAAAATCGTACAATTTTAAATAAAATGTCGTTTATAAGTACGCAAATCCTTCTGTCTCTGCATCTCAGAAAGCTTTCAAAGAAAAGATAACTAACTAACTGCCTAAACGAGCTACCTATCGTCATACCGATGATAATTACCTACCAACATTTGTGATTAGTATAGTCTGATAAATGAACTATTAGACTGACTAACTGTACTAAATCGGTAGTAAATTATCTAAGCTTTTGCAGTAAGACCAATCCCATCCAGAAGGTCCCATCATTCCTTTTCGAAAAACCTCATCATCATGAACCAATTTTTTTTTAATTTTTTGCTCATCAGAGCGTAATTAATTAATAGTTTAAATTTTTTTAAAATAAGGACAGCAGCATTGTGCGTTGGTTGTTCTTTCTCAAGACAAAAATTGATTTCTAGGAATTTAACAATGTTTATGTTATTCGGACCGTTTATTTTGAAAGTGGTGTAAGTCCACTTCATGGAGAAAATTAGGAGTTAATGATGAGAAAACTTCTATTATGGTATAATCTTTTTATTTTCAGTCAATTTAAAGACCAATCTTTTTAAAATCTATACAATTTTCATAAGCGGCGACCTTGCTCTCAGGGCAACATGCAGCATTATGATTTGGTTAAGACGTTAAAATTTTCACAAAATATGCTTTAAAACTTACCTACTTGTACCTTCAAAATGGTAAAAATTACTGAAAACTAGAGGTTATTATAAAATGGACTTGAGCTTTGCTGATTAGAAAGTATATTCAGCTTTTAAAAAAATACATAAAAATGGGCTTTTCTTTAGAGATAAAATGTAATTGAAAAATTTTTATGGATAATTTTCGTAGCTTCTCCAGCATATCCGTGGAGTATTGTTGTTGTTGTTGTTACAGTATTATATTGTTGTTTTGGTTTTTTAACTTTGTAAATAACGAATGGTGTTTTGTATACATTTTTCGAATGTTTTAGGAGGAAAAGGTGGAATAGAAAAATCAATATCATTTATTACTGATAAGAAGGCAGAATGAAATAAAAATAACACTGGGGAGGGAACTCTCTTAGGTCGTAAAGTATTTGAAGGTTTTTATCATTATTTTATCATTAGTTTGTTAGAGCTATCACTAACCAAGCAATTTATTTTGACAGCAAGTGTGTAATATAGAGAAAATCGAGTAGAGCGCCATTTATTTTGAAAGTGCAACAAGTCTATTTCATGAAGCATTTGACTTTATGATGAGCTTTCTAAAGTTAAGTGTAAGAAAATGTGAAATATGAAGAATATCGACAATAGCGCCGTTTATTTTGAAAGTATGACAAGTCTATTTCATGGAGAAATTGAGTTTATGATGAGAAAATTTTCATTCTTAGACGAAGACGGACGTACTGTGAGAGAGCTCTTTAAAGTAAAGTGTTAGAAAGTATGAAATATGAAGAATATTGAGTATTGCGCCGTTTATTTTGAAAGTATGCCAAGTCTATTTCATAAAAAAATTGAGTTTATGATGAGCAAATTTTCATTCTTAGACGAAGATAGACGGCCTGTGAGAGAGCTCTTTAAAGTTAAGTGTAAGAAAGTGTGAAATATGAAGAATATTGAGTATAGTGCCGTTTATTTTGAAAGTATAACAAGTCTTTGTCTTAGACTTGTCTTCTAAGAGTTTATGATGAGAAAACTTTTACTCTGTCCCTGTTATTGTATTTTATTCTCTCGCTGTGATTGTGATTTTAGTCTATGATGGCTTTTAAATACTCGTAAGTCTCTAAGATAAAGCATGTAACTTACCCCAACCTCAATAAAGAGGTTTTTAAAGGTACGACAACCTCAATTTAAAGGTACGACACGACAATTTCAAAAGTCTGAAAGCAAGACTTACCTGAAAACAATAGAGAAAATATTGATTAACAACAATTCTTGACTGATAAAAAATTTTTCTATTTATAAAATACATAATTACAGAGTTAAACAGTATAAATAAACTGAAAAGTAGAGGTAAGTGTCTGATATGAGGTAACATAATAGACCGGGAAAAAAACCTTATAGCATAGTTTTTCTTTCTTTCGTCTGCGGTTTTTTTTTCGAAGGCTTTTTTAAGGTTTAATATAAGGTTTTAGTAAGGCAATAACACACTTTTGTGTCGTCATATATATTTAGAATTTTCTAAAGTTCTAAAGAAAAGAAGAACTTTACATCAAGAACAAAAGTTAATATAAATAAACAGCTTCAGTTAAGAAAAAATTCGATTAAAGATAGGAAACCAATTAGAAAATACACAGCAAGTAATAAACTTGATAAATCTTTATAAACGGTGTTTTTTTTAGAGGTATAGACCTTTAAAATGAAATAAAACACATAAAACACATCATGGTCATGACCGTGGTATTGGCTTTATTGACAAGATAATTTTATGCCATTAGTATTTAAATATGACTTCTGGCATATAAACGCCGCGGCTGGCGCGAATAAAGCGCAATCTCGAAGTCCAATTTTCGACCACTTTTTCGAGGATCTGAGGCCGTTTATCGGCAATAACGCGGCTAATGTTGGCTTCCAAGTGGTCCAAAGTCTGTGGTTTATCAGCATAGACTGTGGTTATAAACGTAGACGGTACTTTTCGCGAACTGAACCATGATTTTCGAAGTAAATTTTCACAATTTGCAAGTGTTTGCACAATTTGCAAATTGTCTGTCGCTAGAAACAGTGTTCCCAACGATTTTAAAATCAAACCTCTAAAAAAAACACCCCTTTATAAAATAAAAATTAAACACAAATCTAAATGCAATCATTTAAATTGAGTTTTCATTTTGAAAAACGGCAGCATTAAAACAATTTCCTTTGGTCTCTCAAAACAATTTGAATGTGAAGAGATAAAAAAACAACCGAACATAAACTATTGAAGTATTAAGCAACTTCAATGAAAGTTCAAGCCGGTAGAGCTACCGAAGCGTAATCAAGATTGTTACACAAGATGCTACGAGTATCATTAAATACCATTTTTTTGCCGTTTACGAATTCGTTTTGTTTGATTGTTTCGTTCGTTCGTTCGTCGGTATGAGCTCTCATTTTGAGGAAATGTCATAAAAATGTCAAACGAATGGCAACCAGGCAGGAAGGCCAATAACGTTGCTAATTAACAGTAACAAAAACAGCTGTACCGACCGACGACAGACAACTCTTAAACTATGACTATATGTATGTATATATTTAGTTTTTTTCATTTATTTTAAATATATAACATATGTATACAACATTTATATAATTTTTAAATTGTAAAAAAAATTTTGGTAATTATTGTACATAGTAGCGTTTAATGAACATCAACATTTACAATTACAGCATTTACAACTTAACTTAAGAAGAATAAGAAGAAGAAGAAGAAGAAGAAGGAAGAAATAAAGAAATTTGGGGTAAGAAAATATTGCGACGATGTTCGTTAAAAAAACGGAACAATGAAAATTCGAAAGTTGAGTTAATTGTTTTTGGAAAAAAAAACACAAAAAAAACACAGAAGAAGGAAGTACTCCTCTAGTGAAGAGAAAAATTAAGACCTAATAAAAACTCCAAAAAAAGACATTTTTTTTACTAAAATGAAGGAAGGATGATGGATAAAAAGAAGGAAAACTAAACGAAGTAAGGAAAAAGGAAGCAGAAAGTAAGAAATGAATTACTAAAGGTTTCCTTTAAGGGTAATAAATAGATTTTGTTGTGAAATGTTACTGGTCTTGCCGATGGACCCGGAAATGAATGAATTTACAATTCGAAGCTTTCCCATGCCGCAAAAATGGGATGTTCCATTACTAACAGTGCATGACAAAGCACAAAATCGTCTTTGTAAATTTCAAAGCCGAAATTTTGGGAATGGGTGTTGAAGGGTCGGTCGGTCATTCTCGAACGACCCTTTGATTTATTGGATTCTTTTTGGATTTATTAAACTCTTCTCAAACTCTCTTCAGAGTTCATAATTTTTAAATTCCATTTTCGTACAATTCTACGGAAACTCAAATGCATTTAATGGTTTCAATTGAAATTATATTCAATTTATTTAAGTAGATTAAATCAAAACAATTTGTTGACATAGTTTTTTTACTAATTTTTGATGCTTTTAATTAATTATTGATTTTAATTTTTATTAATTTTGATTTTTTTAATTTTTTTTTTTTTAAATTGAACCTCAGCCCAATAAAACTCAATTCAACACAATTTAAAAAAATTTTTTTTTTTATTTTTTTTTTAGTTTTTGATCCAGTTAGGGTAAGTCTTTAAATTTAAAAGTACTTGAACTTACTTTAAACTTCCAACAAACTAACTTTCAGCTTCCAACTTTCAGCTTCCAACTTCATAACTTCAATTGACTTTTTTCTTTCGGTTGAAAAGTTATGCAGTGTCCAGATTTTCCATAATAAACGTAAACAACGTAAGCAACAACGACAGCATCGACGTGAAAAATAAAATTTACAACAATCATTTCAGACAGAAACAATGTTTAACAAACTTTGGTGAATAAGAGAAAAAAAAAAGCAGCGACAATATTTTTAACAAACTCTGCCGAATGAGAGAATACGATACGATTTTGAAAATTGTTTGTTTTACAAGTTGCAAAGTAAAATAAATTGTAACACAAGTTGCAACACAACGGCAGCAATAACAGTAGCAACAACAATAACAATAACAACAACAACAACAGCTGCAGTAGCAGCAACAACCACAAACACAACAACCCGAAATAAGCGTTTCAACTTCTTCCGAATTTATATTGTTTTATATTGTAGTAAAAGTGAAAGGAACCAAAAAGCAAGCATCGTCAATAATAATGACATCAATAGCACAAAATAACTACAACAACAATAAACAATAAAGGGGGGGAGGGAAATTAAATCAAAACGCCCCTTCTTTCTATCACAATGACGCATTACTTAATGTTGAATGTTGTGTAAAAGTAATTAAAAGATAATATTTTTTTGCATTTTATCAAGAGATTTATATTACTTAATGTAGTATGTAATGTCTGTCGGTTTAGTGTTAAAAATTGAATTTAATTTCGGAACCTCAACCAACAACCACTTCCACAATCACGGATGCTTAATGGACAATAAATAATTCGATAATATCGCGCCCATAGTCGCCTTCCTTACTATGCCCGCCATTCCTATAAGTTTTCAATACGACTTTCATCGTTGCGAAATCTTCTTATCATTGATACCACTCCTCTTTTGCACTTCTCGCCTTGCTCAGGCCGCCTCCTCTAAACCATCCTCCTCTTTATTCCTTCTTCACGGTCTCGGAAATGAAAACTAATGAACCGAACTGTCAAAAAGCTAAAGCATTGCTTTCAATTTGCCTTTTCGTGTACAATGAAAAAGTGTTACCGTGTTTTTATCTGTTTTAATTATAAGAAAAATTTGCACCTCTCAGGCGCGCATTTAAATAAACGCTTTGTTTATTTGTTTTTATAAAGTTATTCGATTTTTGTTTTCCTTTTTTCTACACTTTTTCTATATCTTCATTCAGTAATGGATTAATTTCGAACTCTTCGAAAGTGTTTATAGAGCAGTTAAATATTATCAGGACTTGATTCGTACGATCACAGCTTGCGCTTGCATGTTAAGAAAATGGCTGATGATGACGATGCTGGGTGGCAGGAGAAGGCGTCAAAGGAGGAGGAAATTTTTCTTTGTCCGAATTTTAATTGAGTTGTAGATTAAAAGAAACTCTTCTCGTTGAGTGAGTGCAGCTTGTAGTGTCATGCAGCAAATGCAGCTGCTGCATGCAATATGCAAAAACCATGCAGTGGTAATATGTATCATACTATCTTCGATTATTTGCCTTCCGAATAATTTCTTTCCTCACATCGATGTTTATGCTTATGGTTGGTACTTGTGGTTTTCGGTTAAAGCTGCTTTTAAAAATTCAATCATTTATACAGAATACAGGGTTATCCATTGTCTCTTTCGGAAAGTGAAGTAAAAAAAAGCACACTAAATATTCAGATGTCGATTGAATTTTTATTTCAATATGATGCTTGGAGTTTGCCATTATGCATGAAAAGCAATATTGTTCAAATATCGTCCTCCACGGGCCTCTCTTTTGCAGGCCTCAATTAATTTTGAGGTATTTTTCTATGACTTTTTGACACAAGTCAGGCCACAATTCGGCCATAACTTGACGTATGTCATTCTCTAAATTCCCCAAAGTGGAGGGATTGCTCGCATAAATACGGTCTTTCGCGTAGTCTCACCGTAGAAGACATCCAAAGCCGTCAGATCGCACGATCTTAAATCAGTAAAGCCAAAACCGGCCGTGTTCTGTGGCTTGTGGCGCCATCCTGCTGGAACCATATATCGTCCAGATCCATATACCTTCAAGTGCAGGCCACAAGTAGTCTTTTATAATTGCGCTTTAGACAGTGGAATCGATAAATTTGGGTCGTCCTCAACACTACGGATCACAGCGGGAATGTTGTCGATCGAGCGTGCGAAGTGATAATAAAATGTCTGTACGAACCGATCCAGTTTCTTCGAATTTCTTCACTACGTTTGAAATTGTGTGCTTAGTAGGACGATTACGATGACCATAATCTTGTCGCAAAGCTCGAAATGCGGCAGAATTTATCATTCGTGTAGAATGCTTCCTTTAACAAAGTTGACGCGTTGATTGATGGTGAAACGATCCATATTGTAAAATGGCAAGCCTTAAATTAAACAAATGCTACTTCGGATGACACTGACATTTGGCAGCTGCGAAACGGCAGGGCTTTACTTTCCGTAACTCGAAATGGATAACAATTTAAAATTGGTTGGAGTGTATCCCTCGAATATATGTACATACATATACTGATTGTAACCCCCTTGGTATATATCCCTTGAAAATATTTCATCCAACTTTTACAAGCATCATCACAAAATCTTCATCTTTAATTTCTTATCGATTTCAAAAAAATAAATATACATCTGCATATTTTGCGGTTTTTAGCATTTCTTTGGCTTCAGGATAAAGAAAATACATGATGATGAAGATGATAAAAGAGTAGCTACACTAAGAAAAAAATGTTGGTTGTAGAATTATTTTCCTTTTTTTTTGTTAAGTAGTATTGTTTTCCAAATATTCTTTCTTAATATAACACCAAAGATATATCAAGATATTATGACGCATGATCGGTGCTCTTAAAAAAAATTATCTCTCTAATAAGAATGAACATTTTAAACAATGTCCTCTTGAACCTATTTTCTTTTAAGGTCAGTAAAATCTACATCTATCATCAATGATATGGAATAAATATTATATGCTTATTCAATGTAAAAAAAATTTACTGAAAAAATTATTGAAATTTCACAATTCATAATTAAAATTGTGAAAGTTTTTTAAAAAAATGAATGTTAAATTATATATTTCTTACTTTTTATTAGATTTTCAGGATTTAAATGCATCTAAATAGTAGTCTATAGACAAACGCTCCAAAATAAAATTTGTTTATATTTTACATTTATATTTATTTATTTAAATTTATATTCATTTATATTTATTTTACCTTTATAAATTTCTGCTTGATACTCTTAATTTATGGGAAATATTTCGTTTTAAAATTAAAACCAAAGTAAAAAACTAACCAAAACTATAAAATGAATTCGTTAAGTGTAAAATGAAAGGTTTTGAAAAGTACATAAGTAAGAGGTAGGATGCATACAGCTTCGGTTTTTTTTTTTTTTTGGTTTTTGTCAATATAAAAAAGAGGAGAAAATTTAAAAATACATTTTTATAGTTTTGCGTTGATGATAGTTTCTTCATTTTCCGCTTGATTATCTTCGATACGCAAAATGAAACAATAAAACTGTTAACGTAGTGCAATCAATACGTTTTACGTTGTAGCGTGTAAAATGAATATCAGACCAGACCAGACCAGACCAGACCAAAGCCAAGGCGCGAACACATACGCGAAAGAGAAAATATTATAAAAATTAATAACAAAGTGACGAAAGCTGACTGTAATAATAACATACAAAGAGTCTTTTGTCTCGGTCTGTCAAATGAAAATATAGAGATTCGTTTGAAAGGAAATTTTGGTTTGCAGACAAATTTTCACATTTGAAAAAAAATCTTAATTAAAACTATTTCTAAAACTGCATATCTATAATTCATTATTATTAACCAAATTAATTAAATGAAGCTATAGAACGATTTTATCCAAAAGAATTAAGTGTACATCATGCAACGCTTAAAATTCACTTAAAATGTGAATTGAGTGTGCACTATTTAAGCTTTATCAGAAAACTTAACGATAAATAATTAAAGATAAATCAATTTCAATTAGAGAAAAATGTAACAATAAATTTGGAAATTTACCTCAAAAAAAAAATCGAAATACTCTCATAAATTACAATGTATTACTTTCATGCCATGAATCGAATAATTCTGTGTTAATCGAAATTAATTTTACACTTTTGTAGCTTAAGATTTATTTAAGTAGCTAGCATTCATCTCTCTGTTCTATTAATTTCAATGGGTTCATTTCTCTACATAAATCATAGCAAGAATTTCAACGTTGTTGCATTTTTTTCTTTTTTACGTGTTTCTTTATTGAAAAATTCATGAAAAAATTTTACACTGAAAAGTGCAAAAATAGCACTAAAAGCATTCATAAATTTAAAAGCGTTGCAAAAAAAAAATAACAAGAAGAGTAAAATATAAAGGAAATACAAAATAAAAGTAAAACAAATAAAATATAAATAAAACTAAAACTAAGAATGTTAACGAAGCAAAATTGTTGTAGTTTTTTTGGTACGAAATTCAGGCGGCTCAGCTTGTGGTAGCTCTTAAAAAGGCGCTCTTAACGTGAGTACAAGAAATTGAGGCGTTAAAAATTGTAAGTATTTGTGAAAAATTTGCACGGAAAAATACTAAAGACTAGAAACTGAAATTGATGAAATTGGAATGTGTCGGATTAAGTCAATGAACTAAACCTATTAGCTTTTTATAAAAGCATATACATACTTTAAAAGCTGAATATTGAAAATATTAATGAAATCATATTGTTTTTATGGATTGCGGTTAACCTTAAGTAATATATTCTTAAGTATAATTTCAGTCAAAAGTAACCAAAGAGTTAAGTCCGAAGTCTTTAATAAACACAATTATTTACAGTCCTGGAAAAACTGATTTTGTTATGAAATTTATATATACTTATTCAATATATAAGTTGAATAGTTGTCAATTTAAAATTTGAAGAAGAAAAAACGCAGTTTTCTTGTATAGTAAATTTTGGAAAAAGTTACTGAACCATTTCAGTTTCTTTGCATAACAACGACCGATCAATTTCAGAGTTATTTTGTAACACAATAACACAATAAAACTTTGTTCTAATTAGGAATTTTTAAAAAACTCTAAATTCTTTTTATAATGCGGTAAAGACGTTGCTCAGAAAAAGACATTAAAAATGGCATAAAAATACGTGCCTTTTATGACTTACATTGTATAAATAAAGGAATGCTCGGTTCCATAATTTTCGAAAAGCGTCATAAAACCAAAAAAATCGCTTAAAACGACATGACTTACTTTGTATATAGTTAGAACTTTTTATAAACTTCACAAATATAGACTTAAAATGAGCGCAGAAATAATAATAATTTCAGCACTTCTGGTATATTTTGAAATAAAAAATATAATAAAAACGGGGATAACCGTAGAAAAAAAGGAAAGAAATAAAAATTATGAACGAAGCGGATACAGATATTCTGCGCCAATACAGAATATCTATATGAAGGAGGCCAATATACAATACATATAGCACTCTTTTCATTCGTTTTTTTTTTATTAAATTATTATTCACTGCAATATTTCAGATTTTTAACTAAATACTGAATAAAAAATTAACTAACATAAAAATGCATACAAAAGTTACAAAAGACGTACGTTTTTAACGATAGAAACTCATAAAGCGACAGACAGGAAATTTTGCGATCCATAATAAATGAAAGAAAATTGATTTTTTTGATTGCTTTGCATGTGGTCAAAACACATGGTAGGTACATACATATATAATAATAATAATAGTAATAACAACAGCAAACAACAAACCTTCAATCATCACAAATGAAGAATCATCTCAATCGTTTGCTGTAGTTTTGAATTATTATAATTATTAATTTTGAAATTTTTATCAAAAAATGAAATAAAGCCCAAAAAAAATGAAATAAGGCCCAATTTTGCGATAAATGCTGAAATGGGTTAGCTACGAAGCAGCTGTTGGACTTACTGGACTGGTTAATATACAAATACTATTCAGCAAGGGGACGGTTTTTCTGGCTGAGGGTTTTAATCCCTGCCACGGCCGAAGGCCGTCACGCAGAAGGACCCTGGATAGAGGAAAACTTTTCAGCAAAGATGGTTTTTTTGGCTGACGGTTTTAATCCCTGCCACGGCCGAAGGCCGGCACGCAGAAGGAACCTCGATAGAGAAAAACTTTTCAGCAAAGAAGATGGTTTTGTTGGCTGAAGGTTTTAATCCCTGCCACGGCCGATAGCCCGCATGCAGAAGGACTCTTTGCCTGCGCAGAATGACCCTGGATAGAGGAAGGCTTTTCAACAAGGAGATGGTTTTGTTGGCTGAGGGTTTTAGTCCCTGCCACGGCCGAAGGCCGGCATGCAGAAGGACACTTTGCCTGCGCAGAAGGACCCTGGATAGAGGAAGGCTTTTCAACGAGGAGATGGTTTTGTTGGCTGAGGGTTTTAATCCCTGCCACGGCCGAAGGCCGTCACGCAGAAGGACCCTGGATAGAGGAAAACTTTTCAGCAAAGATGGTTTTTTTGGCTGACGGTTTTAATCCCTGCCACGGCCGAAGGCCGGCATGCAGAAGGACAGTTTGCCTGCGCAGAAGGACCCTGGATAGAGGAAGGTTTTTCAACAAGGAGATGGTTTTGTTGGCTGAGGGTTTTAATCCCTGCCACGGCCGAAGGCCGGCATGCAGAAGGACACTTTGCCTGCGCAGAAGGACCCTGGATAGAGGAAGGCTTTTCAACAAGGAGATGGTTTTGTTGGCTGAAGGTTTTAATCCCTGCCACGGCTGAAGGCCGGCACGCAGAAGGACTCTTTGCCTGCGCAGAATGACGCTGGATAGAGGAAGGCTTTTCAACAAGGAGATGGTTTTGTTGGCTGAGGGTTTTAATCCCTGCCACGGCCGAAGGCCGGCACGCAGAAGGACACTTTTTGCCTGCGCAGAAGGACCCTGGATAGAGGAAGACTTTTCAACAAGGAGATGGTTTTGTTGGCTGAGGGTTTTAATCCCTGCCACGGCCGAAGGCCGGCACGCAGAAGGACACTTTTTGCCTGCGCAGAAGGACCCTGGATAGAGGAAGACTTTTCAACAAGGGGACGGTTTTTCTGGCTGAGGGTTTCAATCCCTGCCACGGCCGAAGGCCGTCACGCAGAAGGACCCTGGATAGAGGAAAACTTTTCAGCAAAGATGGTTTTTTTGGCTGACGGTTTTAATCCCTGCCACGGCCGAAGGCCGGCATGCAGAAGGACAGTTTGCCTGCGCAGAAGGACCCTGGATAGAGGAAGGTTTTTCAACAAGGAGATGGTTTTGTTGGCTGAGGGTTTTAATCCCTGCCACGGCCGAAGGCCGGCATGCAGAAGGACACTTTGCCTGCGCAGAAGGAGTCTGGATAGAGGAAGACTTTTCAACAAGGAGATGGTTTTGTTGGCTGACGGTTTTAATCCCTGACACGGCCGAAGGCCGGCACGCAGAAGGAACCTCGATAGAGAAAAACTTTTCAGCAAAGAAGATGGTTTTGTTGGCTGAAGGTTTTAATCCCTGCCAAGGCCGAAGGCCGGCACGCAGAAGGACACTTTTTGCCTGCGCAGAAGGACCCTGGATAGAGGAAGACTTTTCAACAAGAAGATGGTTTTGTTGGCTGAGGGTTTTAATCCCTGCCATGGCCGAAGGCCGGCATGCAGAAGGACTCTTTGCCTGCGCAGAATGACCCTGGATAGAGAAAGGCTTTTTAGCAAAAAAGATGGTTTTGTTGGCTGAGGGTTTTAATCCCTGCCACGGCCGAAGGCCGGCATGCAGAAAGACACTTTGCCTGAGGAGAAGGACCCTGGATAGAGGAAGACTTTTCAACAAGGAGATGGCTTCGTTGGCTGAGGGTTTTAATCCCTGCCACGGCCGAAGGCCGGCATGCAGAAGGACACTTTGCCTGCGGAGAAGGACCCTGGATAGAGGAAGACTTTTCAAGAAGGAGATGGCTTCGTTGGCTGAGGGTTTTAATCCCTGCCACGGCCGAAGGCCGTCACGCAGAAGGACACTTTTTGCCTGCGCAGAAGGACCCTGGATAGAGGAAGGCTTTTCAACAAGGAGATGGTTTTGATGGCAAAGTGTTCTTCTGCGTGACGGCCTTCGGCCGTGGCAGGGATTGAAACCCTCAGCCAGAAAAACCGTCCCCTTGTTGAAAAGTCTTCCTCTATCCAGGGTCCTTCTGCGCAGGCAAAAAGTGTCCTTCTGCGTGCCGGCCTTCGGCCGTGGCAGGGATTAAAACCCTCAGCCAACAAAACCATCTCCTTGTTGAAAAGTCTTCCTCTATCCAGGGTCCTTCTGCGCAGGCAAAAAGTGTCCTTCTGCGTGCCGGCCTTCGGCCGTGGCAGGGATTAAAACCCTCAGCCAACAAAACCATCTCCTTGTTGAAAAGCCTTCCTCTATCCAGCGTCATTCTGCGCAGGCAAAGAGTCCTTCTGCGTGCCGGCCTTCAGCCGTGGCAGGGATTAAAACCTTCAGCCAACAAAACCATCTCCTTGTTGAAAAGCCTTCCTCTATCCAGGGTCCTTCTGCGCAGGCAAAGTGTCCTTCTGCATGCCGGCCTTCGGCCGTGGCAGGGATTAAAACCCTCAGCCAACAAAACCATCTCCTTGTTGAAAAACCTTCCTCTATCCAGGGTCCTTCTGCGCAGGCAAACTGTCCTTCTGCATGCCGGCCTTCGGCCGTGGCAGGGATTAAAACCGTCAGCCAAAAAAACCATCTTTGCTGAAAAGTTTTCCTCTATCCAGGGTCCTTCTGCGTGACGGCCTTCGGCCGTGGCAGGGATTAAAACCCTCAGCCAACAAAACCATCTCCTCGTTGAAAAGCCTTCCTCTATCCAGGGTCCTTCTGCGCAGGCAAAGTGTCCTTCTGCATGCCGGCCTTCGGCCGTGGCAGGGATTAAAACCTTCAGCCAACAAAACCATCCTCTTTGCTGAAAAGTTTTTCTCTATCGAGGTTCCTTCTGCGTGCCGGCCTTCGGCCGTGGCAGGGATTAAAACCCTCAGCCAACAAAACCATCTCCTTGTTGAGAAGTCTTCCTCTAACCAGAGTCCTTCTGAATGCCGGCCTTCGGCCGGGGCGGGGATTAAAACCCTCAGCCATCAAAACCATCTCCTTGTTGAAAATTCTTCATCTATTCTGGGTTTGTCTGCATGCATTAAAGTTCTGCATATCCACATTAAAGTTCAGTCGACGCCGTAATTTTGGGCGTTATTTCATTTTCAGAAATTTTAAAACTTTTACAAAAAAATGAAATAAAGCCCGCAGAAAATGAAATAAGGCCCAACGTTGGGCCTTATTTCATTTTCAGTTTTTGTTGAAAATGAAATAAAGCCCAAAAAAAATGAAATAAGGCCCAAATTTTACGATTTCAAATCTTCATATAAAAAAAAAATTGGGCCTTATTTCATTTGGGCGTTATTTCCCGGAGCCAGCGTTTAACACTAAACAATCATAAGATTAAGAAATAACCACGTGTTAAAATAAGAAATGAGAGATAATACTAATAACTTTTACAGAAAAATGTTAATGAAACCAAATGAGGAAGAGGAAAAAAGGGTTAAGAAAATAGACAAAGGTTAACTAAAGAAAAAGTTGGTTACTTTTTGTAAAAAAAAAAAAAAAAAACACAAAAATACGAGACAGAAAGTTTTTCCGGTGATCATTTAGACGAATTCGTTTCGTTTCACGTTGTGTCTCGTCATAAACGTACAATGAAAGTGAAATTTGAACACTTCAATTGGTTTCATTTGTTGTTCTTTTTTTCCTCCCGAAGTTTTTTTTTTACCATGGAAAAACGTTGGGCGGAAAAGTACTAAAATAAACTCAGCAGGTAATGAACAAAATCTATTTGCTTTCAAATCTTCAGTCTAACTGACTGACTGGCTGTGACTGACTGGCTCTGACTGACTGGTACGTTGGTACGTACATACGTTCTTCGAGGTTGTAAACTACAGAAAGAGGAAAAATTTTTTTTTTATTATACAAACGGTATGGAAATAGTATCACAGAATAAATACTAAAACTGGCAGAAATATAGCACGGTGTGGTATATGAGTATTTGAAATATTAATTTCAATTTCAATTTAATTTCATACTTCTTCTTTTTCGCAGTTATATTTCTCATTCATTTACAAAAAAAAAAAAAACCAACAAATAGTAACTACTTTAGAAAGGAAGAACAGCGTGCGGCGGTTAAGTTTCTGGTATTGAAATGCGAACAAGTAGGTCGGTCTCTTTTTTGGCACAACCAATCGACCAACCACATTCGCCAACAATTCCAATTCCATCAACAGCAACCCGGAAATGATGATTCGGCAAAACTGTCATTAACAGCGCTGATCATTATTAACTAAAATGATTTTAAATTTTAGCCAGTAATGAAGTCTTTGAGTTTCAGAATGAAACTTTATTCTTTCTTTTTTTCTTCTATTACAAGCTCGAGACTTTATTCCAAAATTTGTAAAGGCTTTAGTCTTTGAAAATTTAAAGCTATTTTCGTTTCAAATTCTTCACAAGAAGCGATCATTCATCTTAACTGAAATGAAATAAATTTAAGCTGCGGTAAAAGAGAATCCATAATTAATCAATTAATAACCAATACTTAAATAATCAACTTATAGCTTTCATATTAGCATCTTAGCGAAATATCATAATAAACAAAAATTTTATAGAAATTATTTTTAAATTTTGTAACCAAAGTTCATTAAATTCAGCAAGAAAAACCAAACGGAAATTCTTAAGAAATATTGTTAGGAAAAACCGCGATTAATTCAAGAAACAGAAAAAAACGCTCTTTTGCGGTGAGAAAAAACAACACCAGAAAAAGTCGTGTAAAATCTAACCTGAAAAAGTCGTGTAAAACCTAACCTGAAAAAGCCGTACAAAACTTAACATTGCTCAAGAAAAACTGGTAGAAACCGTTTTGTAAATCAGAAGAATACTCTGGAGCATGCATAAAAGATTTAGCAAAACTAACAAAAGATGCCTTCGAAAATAATATATAATATAGACGAGCATTAAAGGAAGGAAGGAAGGAAGGAAGGAAGGAAGGAGTAGAGAAATGTGTGAAGAAAAAAGTGCTAATTGAGGAAGAAGGGAAGAATGCTTCGGGGAGTAGGAATAACTAGAGTCCAGAATATTACAAAAACAAAAAAAAAAACCACAAAACGTCACAACACAACAATGACAAAAGGCAATGACCCTCCCCAACAACAGTGCCGACGATAGCAACAATCACAACAACAGCAACAACTAAAGTTAACAAAAGTAAAGAAGACGACAACGAACGCTATTACAAAGTTACAACAACATCAAAAACAATAAAAACACAGTAAAAAGAATTTTTCAGTCTCAGTTTCCATCTCTTCCTTCTCTTTCACGATTTCGTTAGTGTAAAGTAAAAGAGGGAAAAGGGTGTAAAGGGGGGCAAGCCGCCATAAACCATAGCTATACCACATTGACAGAAGCAGCACAAAATATATTACTGCGGGTAAAACATACCTACTGCCTGCCATGCACGCAGCAACCTCAGCGGATGGCTGTTGGCCCCCGGAGTGGGGGGGTCGAAGGGACCATCAAGGGTTAGAAGACCGAGCATTGTTTTCGAGCATATTTTTGTATTAACTACTGCGGGCGCTAGCCGGTAGTTCGGTTGGTTGGTTGGTTGGTCGATCGTTTGGTTGCTTTGCCGGTTGGTTGATCGCCAAGTTGGTCGATCGGTTGTGTCGTCGGTCGATCTTTACTTTGACACTAAAAAAACACATTGCTTTTCCTGAATATGAATCGCCACCGTTTGCTGCCCCGGCCGCACTGACTCTAACGCAAGAACAGTCCGCTATTTTCGTGACGAAGTAAGAATGATAACAGCAACAGCAACAACAACAGCAACAACAATAACAACCCAACAATAATATTGCAGCTTTTAGCTACAGCTTCAGTATGAGTAGCTGTAGTTGTCATTTTTATTTCTGTCCTTTTTAAGTTGTTGCTGAGGTTGTTCCAAGCATGGCAGCTGGAAACAAGTTGTGTGAGAAATTGGATGTAGCAGCAGCAGCAGCAACGCCATCAGCAACAGCAGCAGTGCTATATTTTTTGCACAATTGTTATACTAATGAACAGCGAATTTTAAATGGAAGAATGAATGATCAAGTGAATTAGCGGATAAAGAATTTAAAGATATATCGAGCGTACAAGTAGAAATGAATTAAATGGTGAGATGAATAAACAAACGATTGAATGAGATTGAAATGAAATGGATGAACAAAAAATCTAATCTAAAAAACGAATGAACGAATGAACAAAATATGTACAACTTAAAAGAGTGAATGGTCAAACGGCTAAACGAATGAACGTTCAAATGAACAAATTAACAAATGAGTAAATAATAATTTAACAAATGAAGAAACTAATTAATGAACATATTAACAAATGAAAAAATTATGAATGAAGAAATGAAGAAACTAATTAATGAACATATTAACAAATGAATAAATAATAAATGAACAAATAAAGAAACTAATTGATTAACATATTAACAAATGAATAAACAATGAACAAATGAATAAACTAACAAATTAACATATTTACAAATAAATGAATAATAAATGAACAAATGAAGAAACGAACAAATGAATATATTAACAAATAAATAAATAATAAATAAACAAATGAACACACGGACAAACGAACAAATAAACAAACAAATGCACAGACAAGCAACCAAACAGAAAAACCTTTTCATTTGTTGCGAGTAAACGGATTAACGGATAAACGAACAAATGCACAAACGAATAAACGGAGTAACGAATAAGCGATCCAATGAACAAAACGAATAAACGAACAAACGAGTAGTCAAACGAATTAAGGACCAATTAAACTATTAAACAACGATTGAAATCTATTGAATGAATAAACGAATAATGAAAGAGATGAACGAGAGGTCGAGAAAAATCAAATTAACAGACGAACGAATAAATTAACGGATAAGTAACGAACTGTAAACGTCTGAAGGAAGTAAGACTCTGGAAATCAAGCCTCTGAATGTTTACGATAAAATGTGTTTAACATTTAAACCATTGAAACTATTTATTAAGTTGGAAAAGATTGAACAAAAAAGAAATCGTTTTGGCTCAAAATTCACTTTTTATTTTCGAAAACATAAATATTTTAAAATTATAACTGAAATGAGGAAGAAAAATTATGTAATAAAATATGTATTTTTATGTTTAAAAATTATATTTTTAAATAATGTGTAGATTTTTGCATTTTTCCAACCAAAAATGCAAACTTTCGAATCAATTTTCGAAGATTATATGATACGAATAAACTTAGGGAGAAAGAAGCATGTGAAGAGTAAGTAAGAAAATATTAATAATTATTTTTAAATTTATAAAAAATATCTTTTTAATGAATTTATACCATAATACAACGTATACGATGTAGTTATTAATTTTAATAAATATTAAAACTATCTTTTATATTATTTACGATTATAATATGGTTTTTCCATAAAATGGTTTTGGTTTAGGCTTTCGAATATCGACAAATGTCAATTATCGACAAGTGTTTCCATACAAAACTGGTTTTTTATTTTGGTTTTACTGGGTTTCGCCCCTGCTGTTGTTGTTGTTGTTTGCAAAATCAATGTTTTGTTTTGTTAGTTAATTTTGCAAGAATATTTTTGTGCACAATATTTAACTCTTTCTACCATATTAACGGTAGAAAGAGAGAAGGCTATGGCATCTGGTTTTCGAACTTCGAAACAGGGTTGAAAAATGCTTAAAACAGTAATCTTTTTGTGTTTTGCGCTGAACTTACAACAACAATTTCAATGCAGAAATTTCAATGTTTATTGGTTCTATAATAGTTTTCGCTGCGAAAACCAGTTTTGCGCTAAACCGAACCAAAACCGCTTTATGGAAGAACACCATAGAAGGATCAAACAACCAACACACACACACACAAATGTGAAGGTGAAAGAGAGAAGGTAGACGGAGGCAGAAGGTAGACGAAGGTTAACGGTAGAAAGAGAGAAGGCTATGGCGTCTGGTTTTCGAACTTCGAAACAGGGTTGAAAAATGCTTAAACCAGTAATCTTTTTGTGTTTTGCGCTAAACTTACAACAACAATTTCAATGCAGAAATTTCAATGTTTATTGGTTTTATAATGGTTTTCGCTGCGAAAACCAGTTTTGCGCTAAACCGAACCAAAACCGCTTTATGGAAGAACACCATAGAAGGATCAAACAACCAACACACACACACACACACACACACAAATGTGAAGGTGAAATTAAGTTATTTCACTTAAAATTGTTATTGACTCTATACCATGCGCAGCAATCAAGTAAAAGTCATAAATTTTATTGGAAATTAATGAAATATCATCAAAATGATGAATCGAATTAAATGGACTGAAACCAGCCGAGCCGAGCTTTGCAGAAAAGTCAAAGTCAAACTGTTTCAAAATTATAAATTCCAAAAGCTGCAATTACTAACAACGACGGTATATTAAAAATGAATTTGCAGAAAAATGACTGACTAGCTCCTTCATCATCTTCTTTTTATCCTCCTTGATCTCCGCTACTCGCTCTCTTTCGTGCTTCCTTCCTTCCTTTCTTCCGTTAAGCACTATCGAAAATAAAAAGATTAAATAAAAATTAAAAGGAAAGCGGGAGAGGTAAAATGGGATGGACCAATGGACGGAGTATGGTCGGCATATTAAATTGTTATACAACAATTTTAAATTTGAAGACATATTATTAAATAGTTTCATAGATTATAATATGTCCAGGTATCAACGGATAAAATCGACAACAACAACAACAACAGCAACAACAGCTACCACAACATGGTCATCATCAGGAGGAATAGGCGTGCTTTTGGAATAGCTTGATTTCGCTGACGTTTAGCGTTTAATGGCCCAAACTATTTTCATATTCATAACAAATCTACAAAATTTAACATTTTTCACTTTCCATTTCTTTATTGTCCTTACTTTTGCTGTTGTTGTTGATATTGCTACTTTGATTTTTGTTTTTACAAAGAAAAAAATAGTCAGTGAAACGTTTTAGCTTTGTTCAAAAAACTGTAATTGTTGGTCATAATTTTAAAAGTGATTTTGATTCCTTGATTTACAAAATTTCATTTCTGTTTTGGTTAATTTTGCATAATTAGAGAGCTGTAGAGCTCGGTGCAGCAGCAGCAGCTGTAATGAACGTTTTGTGATTTCCTCAAAGCTTCAAACAACAACAACAACAAACACTGATAAATAACGTATATTTATTTGAAATTTGATCCTCGATAATGCCGATTCGGTTGCACGGTGCACGTTTTCGGCATCATAGCAGTATGAGTCTTACTTACTAAAAACGAATACCACGAAAACGAGTAAAATGAAGATAAATTAATATATAATTTTCTTTTTTTTTTAATGTAGTATTTTATTTGAAAGTATAGTACATTTTAAAAATAATTCATATAATATAACTTTAATTTATTTTAATGAATTTTAGAGGAAGCCAAAGGGAGATTAAGAAAAGAAAGATATAAAGGGTGAAAGAGAGGCATTGTGCACAATCGCATTCAATATTAATAAACGCCAATTTAAAATTAATAAAACAAGAAAAAAGGATTATTATTATTATATCGTTGAAGTCAAACCAAATCGTGTAAAAATAAAATTTTTTTTTTATATATTCGTGTTTAATAGAATCAAATCGTTTAAAAATAAAAATATTGCTTTTATATTCGCGTTAAAACAAATTAAATCGTATAAACATATTATTGTTTTTATATATGTACGTGTTAAATTAACCAAACCGTTTGAAAATAAAATTAAATAAATAAATAAATCAAATGAAATCGTGTAAAAATAAAATTATATTTTTTGTATTCGTGTAAAATAAATCAATCAATAAATAAATCAAACCAAATCGTGCAAAAGTAAAATTATTACATTCTACATTCGTGTTAAATTAATCCAAAATGTCTAAAAATAAAAATATTGCTTTTATATTCGCGTTAAAACAAATTAAATCGTATAAAAATAATATTATTGCTTTTGTATATGTACGTGTTAAATTAACCAAACCGTTTGAAAATAAAATTAAATAAATAAATAAATCAAATGAAATCGTGTAAAAATAAAATTATATTTTTTTATATTCGTGTAAAATAAATCAATTAATAAATAAATCAAACCAAATCGTGTAAAAATAATATTACTGTTTTATATACGTTTTAAATTATTCAAATCGATTAAAAATAAAATTAAATAAATAAATAAATCAAATGGAATCGTGTAAAAATAAAATTTTATTTTTTTTGTATTCGTGTAAAATAAATAAATCAATAATTAAATCAAACCAAATCGTTTAAAAATAAAATTATTACATTTTTTATTCGTGTTAAATCAAACCAAATCGTTTAAAAATAAAAATATATTTTTGGTATTCGCGTTAAAATAAACCAAATCGTGTAAAAAAATAATATTATTGTTTTTATATACGTCTTAAATTAACCAAATCGTGTAAAAATAAAATTAAATAAATAAATAAATCACATCAAATCGTGTAAAAATAAAATATTTTTTCGTATTCGTGTAAAATAAATAAATCAAACCTAAGCGTGTAAAAATAAAATTATTACATTTTGCATACGTGTTAAATAAAATATTGTATAAAAATAGAAAAACATGAACGCAAATATTTTTTGCAAAATAAAAAATTAAAATAAAACAAAAATAAAAAAACAAATAAAAAGACAAGTATATATTACTAAAAAATAAATAGAAAAATATGAGTAAAAACCATTCCTTTCTTCTCTTGTTCTTTACGTGGTACGATCGAGCAAAACCAATGTAAGAAATTTCGTAGAAGAGCATGGAAAATATTATTGTAGAGCGCAAACCGAGATCGGTTAAACCGCAAGAACGTGAACCGTTCTAAGGTCTTCAAAACAGTTTACCACGCAGGTAGAAAAAGGACTTAACAAAGACAGGCGTAGAGAGAAGAGAATAAGCATCAGAAGCAGAAGAAAGAAATTAAATTAGTGTTGGCGAAAAAAATTTTATAGCTCTAACATATATTTTTATTCCTTTTAATGCCTGGAGAATAAAGAAAGAAGTTAAAATAAAGAAGCAAATAAGAATAAGAAGATAAATTGAGAAAGATGCGAGCGAGCGAGCGAGCAAGCATGTAAAAAACCTAGCGTCTGTAGGTCTTTTTCATTTTAAATAACATGAAAGTAAAGAGTTTTATTTTTTAAAACTTCATCAGGTAATAATTACCACAAGTTTTTATGGAGCAAAAAAAGGGTACATAGGATGGAGGTACATATACATATATGGGAAAAAGAATTTAACCTCCAGCCAAACCTTAAAAACCATAAGAAAACCAAGCGAACATTAAGCAAACGAAAATTTAAAAAAAAATTATAAGTTTTCTTAAGTCTTCTTGACGATGCGACGTCGTGACGGTAGAGTAGAAACACCAGAAAGAACTAAATCAAGGCGAACGAGTACCACTCGAGACAACAGTGATAAAACATGACACCACACAATAGAAGGATAAAAAGGAGGAGCAGAAAAAGAGAGCAGAATAAAAAAGAAAAACCTAAAAAAAAGAAAGTAAAAGAGCAGCAACTGATGATGCAGCTTCGGCATTGTGGCGGCCCCAAACTTACCGAAGCGACTGCCAATGAACAATGAGTAGAGAGGGAGGCAGGCTGGCTGCCGCCTCCTGAACGACACACCTGAACCCTTTGGTACTCCTTGCTGGTATTGTCGAACGGATAAGAGTATTGAGGACGCTTTAAGAGGAAGGATTCTTTAGGTTTTTGCAGAAGCACCATCAATGTCTGGGGTGGTTACGTTTACGATCGTCGTTATACGACGTAGTAGTGTCTCTCTGTCAGCAAAAATGCCGACCGCAAAGAAATATAATGAAAAGGATTAAAAAATTAAAATGAGGTAACACAAAGTGTATAACAATAAAAACGGGAAAGGGGAAGGGGAAGGGGAAGGGAGAACCTTTTTCTAAGAAAGCTTTTCAAAAAGCAACCATCATTTCTCGTCGGTCATTCAGCATTTTATGTTTTATGCTAAGAGAAAAACAAAAAAAAAAAACCATAATAAAAACAGTAAAAAAAAAAAAAAAGTCGCGAATGGCGATGATGGTTGGTAGATTTGTCTGAATGCTTGTTGATGATATTACTAGCAGTTGCCGCAGCCTGTTGGTTGTTGTGTCAATACATTGATTAGTACAGCGGTACAGCGGTCGATCGGTCCGCTTGGTTATAACCCATCAATAGCTAAGACAACAACAACAAAACTTTATATTGCATAATATATTGTTTAAAAAAAGTAAATAACTTTGGGTTGAATAATAAAAGAAATGGCTGTCAAGTCATTGTTGTTTTAAGAAAATGTTGATTGCTGAGTTTTAAATCGGAAATTGTAAAAAGTCTCGTAAGAAAATCTAAAATTTTACAAACTTGTAAAAACGAAGCTAATAAATTCGACATTTTCATGAGATTTGCAGCTACTTTCAAGCATTGTAAGCGTCGTCAGACTTTTACAGCAGAATAATAGTAAGAATTTGAATGACGTAAATTTGAACGATGTTATGTGAGCAACGTAACTTTTGTTGAGCGCTCGATGTACGAGTACATAAATGGTAAACAAATAAAAATAAACCCCAAAAAAAATACGACAAAAATCAACAAAAATTTTGATAAAAAAAAACATCGTAAAACATCGTATAAATCCATCCTTTTGATACGAGTATTACAATAAAAATTCGAAAAAATTGGTATATGATACAAAATTGTTGGATATACGATTTGTTTGTTGTGCAAACTTTTATTGTTAAACAGCTATTAAGAAACATAAAAGATTCGGTTGGCTGCTTTAACAGCTTGGAACTGTTAAGAATAGTGACCAATTATTGTAAAATAGCAATTGTGTAAAATATCAACAACTTTTACTTTTGAAATACTATAAAACAACACTTAGGTAACATCACCATCACACCACAATCTCTGTTTCTCTGTTACTTCCCGGAGTAGCAAAGTGTTTACATGACACCAGCTGTTAGTAACAGCGAAAAAATTAAATGAAGTTAACTCAAAATTAACAGCGAATCGATATACACGTAATCCGGTTTTTACATGGTACAAACACGGTCATGTCAAAACACGGTTAGGTGTGTACTCAACAAATACTCAACAACAATAATTGAAAACACTCTACGTGTAAGTAATCTGTTAGTTAACATTTAACATTAAATCTGTGGATCATTCTAAAAAAACATTAATCTGTTGTTAATAATTAACAGTGAATCCTTACATACAACAATTCAGCAACGAATGCTGAATACACTCAACTCAGCTGTTAGTAATCTGTTAGTTAACATTTAACATTAAATCTGTGGATCATTCTAAAAAAACATTAATCTGTTGTTAACAATTAACAGTGAATCCTTACATACAACAATTCAGCAACGAATGCTGAATACACTCAACTCAGCTGTTAGTAATCTGTTAGTTAACAAATTTAACATTAAATCTGAGGATCATTCTAAAAAAAATATTACTCTGTTGTTAACAATTAACATTGAATCCTTACATACAACGATTAAACAACAAATGTTAAATACACTCAACTCAGCTGTTAGTCATCTGTTAGTTAACATATAACATTAAATCTGTGGATCATTCTAAAAAAAATATTACTCTGTTGTTAACAATTAACATTGAATCCTTACATACAACGATTAAACAACGAATGTTAAGTACACTCAACTCAGCTGTTAGTCATCTGTTAGTTAACATATAACATTAAATCTGTGGATCATTCTAAAAAAAATATTACTCTGTTGTTAACAATTAACATTGAATCCTTACATGCAACGATTCAGCAACGAATGTTGAATACACTAAACTCAGCTGTTAGTCATCTGTTAGTTAACATTTACAATATATATACTTCGATCTGTTATTTGCTTTCGATCTGTTAATTTCTTTCTAACAGAATCCACAAAAAATATATTCATATATTTTAATTTTTATTATCTGTAAGATGCACACTTTTCGTTCGTGCCGAAACGAATATATGCGATATACATATAATGTGGTTTTTCGTGGTACTCTGCTGCTGCTGTTATAGTTAAATGTTTCTCTCCTCCTCCTTCTCCTGCTTATTCTCCGCCAACTTCTCTCTTCTCGCTCATCCTCACAACTTTCTACATCCCACCATTATCATCATCCTCATCCTTTTCGTTATCGTATTTCAGCGTCATCTCTACAGTTTTATCTGTTTGTTCTGTTCGATTTGTTTTTCTTGTAAACCTAAGATACATCTTTCTCGATGGTTCTTTGGCTCCTTAGGTTTTTTCATTTGTTTTCTTAGCTTTTTTTTTATTTCGTGAATGTTTTTTTTTTTTTTACGAAAGGCTCACTCGGGCCTTTCTTGTGGAGCTGGTTGATTGGCTTCATTTAAAAAAGCCTCGTCGTAAAGCGCACTCGCTCAACAAACAAACAAAAAAAAAACTCACTCCTGCGTGGTTGTTACTCCTTAAATTTTTACTCTTTTTACCTTTTTTGGTAGTCGGCGGTCTTTTTGGTTTTTATTCGTTCTTTCGTTCTCTGCTTGTTGTTGCCGTTGTTTTGTTGTACTAGTTGTCGTCCAAAAAGGATCGAGTTCTGAACAAAATTTCCGTTCATTTACTTCTTTAAAACAAAAGCTACTTCATAACATAAACCACAACAGACCTCGATGCGACTGTAAACAGAAACAGGTTTCTTCAAGTTTGTTCAACCAAAAATTCTTTTTCAAGTAAAAACTTTTTTTTTTTTGCAGATAGAAACTGTTTTTGGTCGCTTTCGTGTACTCGTAATAATGTCTCAAAAGGGATGGAGGTCTGGACTGTAGAAACTTTTTTTTAAAGGTACATAAAGGAAATTAAGTAATAAAAAAATTCTTAAATTTTCCAATGCAGAATGAAATAAAATGAACTCTTGATTATTAATTTAAAGTATTGTAAATGTACTATTATATTCCTGAGAAGTTATAATTACACTGTTATTAATTATCTAATGATTCTGTTAATAGTAATTTCAATCTAATCTAAAAATCTAATCAAAAAAGCAAACTTCTGAGAGTGTCTGTGTACTGTTAATTTAAGAGCATTTTTAGAGACTTTTGAAAGACAATGCTTGATATTAATGATGATAATGTTAATAATTCTGTAGTAATTCGGGTTTTTTAATAATTTTACACAGCAGAAAAAACTTCGTTGCTTGCGACAAATGCAGTGAATGCAGTTATTATTAAATAGGAACAGTCTACTATTAGAAAACTTTAATGGTTATGTTAACAATTCTGTTAACTGTTATTATGATTCAACTTTATGTTGTCAAAGATACGAGACGAATAAGAATATGAATCAGAACTTTGAAGATTCCTCAGAAATTAAGTAATAAAAGAATTCTAAAATGTTCCAAAGCAGAATGAATAAATGCACTCTTGATTATTAATTTAATCAAGTTTGAATATACTGTTATATTCCTGAGAAGTTATATTTACACTGTTATTAATTATCTAATGATTCTGTTAATAGTAACATACACTCTAATCTAAAAAGCTAACATTTATCAGCGAAGAACGGATACGTTCAATTTAAGAGACTTCTTAGAGTTTTAAAGGCTCATGTTAATGACGATAATGTTAATAAATCTTTAATAATTCGGTTTTTTTAGAATAAATGTTAATTTAATGTTATCACAGCAGAAAAAATTTTGTTGCTTGTGACAAATGCAGCGAATGCAGTTATTACTAAATAGCAAAAGTCTACTAACAGCAAACACACACTCTCAACTGTTAGTCATCTGTTAGTTAACATTTACAATACATGTTATTATTAATGGTTATGTTAACAATTCTGTTAACTGTTATTATGAATCAGCTTCGTGTTGTCAAAGATACGACACGAATAAGGATACGAATACGAATAAGAACTTTGAAGATTCCTCAGAAAATTAAAGAACCATGATCATCAATATCAGAATGAATAAAGCTACAAGTACCGACGCTAAAATTCATGTTTGCCCCTTTTTTCTATGGCACAAGTAGTGATATTTTTTGTTTTAACCAATTTTGGATTTTTTTTATTTTTTTTTGGATTTTTTTAAAATTTTCTTTTAATTTTTTATTTATTTTATAGCTCGTGTGATTGCGGTGGTTGTTGTGGAACCAATTACAATTCGTCTGGCATAAAATAAAATTCATTTTGAAAAGACGCACGCAAGGATTTCAACTGAATCCAATCAGAAATTGTTTTGCGAATATGAACATCTGCTGCGGCAGGGCGAAAAAAAATCATGCTCTACGGAAATAAGTAATAAATGAAACAAAGGAAAGCAATAATTGTTGACAACGCCGACGGGTTGTTGATTGGTTTGGTTGGTTGATTTGGTTTGGTTTGGTTTATTGGTTGGTTGGTTTATTGTTGGTCTTTGAAGAGGTAGACGGCGGCTCCACGCTTGAATTAATATGAACTCCTCGCTCTGGCGTGTACGTCTGCATGTACGTCAAATGCGGTAGAAATTAAGGATGTATTAAGAGAAGGACGGAAGATCCTTCCATGGACGAATGGACTGAGGGAGGAATGCAGTGGAGTGGTACATACAGTACATACGAAAAGAGAAAAAGAACCCGAAGAATGGGTTCTTCGAAGTAATGATACAGACGAGATGCAGCTGGCCCATCGATTGGCAGCTGCCAAGAACTAAATGATTTTTTGTACAATTTTAAAAAAACTTAATTTCAAATAATTAGAAGTTAAGCTTATTTATACAAAGAAAAAAACAATTGCATAACTCTCCATAATCCAGTTTAGTATGAATTTCATCAATAAATCGAGAACAAAGACTATAAAAAATAAACAAATAACAACATATCAGCTGTTTCTGGAGCAGCAAAAGAGAATAAGAAAATATAATATTTTCTTTATTTTTTTTTTTCAATTTTTTTCCCAAATACATATGTATAAACAAGTGTTTAGTTAGCAGTGCAGAAATAAAAAGAAATAGAAGAAGGTCACAAAAACAAAATGAGCTCAAGTGGAACAAGCTAAAAGAGCAAAAGAAAAAGAAAGTAAGAACGAATCTATGAAATATTATAGCAGACAAACAAAAAGAAGAAGAAGAAGAAGAAGAAGAGAACATTTATTGAATCTTTAAATAATATTAAACATTGATGAAGTTTTTGAATCGTGTTAAAATTTTAAAAATGGGACAAAAAATATTAAAAACAATAAATGTTTAAATAACATAATTATGATTTAAAAGACATAAATATGACATAAATATGATTTAAATTTTAAAGTTATGTTGAAATCTAGGACAAATTGGGACAAAAAACGAAGAAGGCATCAGAAAATAAAAACCATTTATATAAAATTTAAAAAATCTTGAAATAATATTATGAAAAAATATATTGGAATATAATTATTATAAATTACATTAATTAAATGAGTTTAAAACCGTGTAAGATTTACGAAAAAAAAGGGTAAAAAATTAAAATCCTAGGGTTCTCTTCCGAAAAGTGAAGTAAAAAAAAAGCACTCTAAATATTCAGATATCGATTAAATTTTTATTTCAATATGATGGACTTTGCCATTATGCGTGAAAAACAATATCGTTCAAATATCGTCCTCCACGGGATCCCTTTTGCCGGCCTCAATCCTTCTGAGGTAATTTTCGATGACTTTTTGACATAAGTCGGGCAATAATTGGACCATAACTTGACATATGTCATTCTTTAAATGCTCCAAAGTTGAGAGATTGTTTTCATAAATACGGTTTTTCGTCTTCTAACGTAAGAGAAAAAAAGGTTGTACAAATTTTAAAATATTAAGAAAAAAAAAACTGAAACAAAAATTTTAAAAAATGTTTTAAACTGTTTTTACTAAATGAATACAATTCATTTCGTCTTTCATAATAATCATTCATGGAATAATACTCATACAGAAAATTTTATCATTAAAACATCATAAAATCTCTTAAAAAATATACAAAAATTGAAAAACTTACCTTTTTATAAAAGCAGAAATTTTACAAAAATTTACAGGACATCAAGTTTATCCACTTCATTAAATATTTTTAAATTTTTTTATAAATTCTTAAATTTTTTTTATAAATTTCTAAATTTTTTTACCAATTAACAGAAAGAAATTTTTCTCAGAAATGTTTACAGAACGGCGAAAAAAAACAACGCGTCTCGTGAGTTGTCTTTTGTTTTTGTTTTTCGTTTTGCTTTTAAAACTGTTTGCTTTTTACTTGTATATTCTCTTCCTGTATCTTTTTCTTATAGCATTCTATTTGTCTCTTCTTTTCAGTTTTTTTCTGTTCCTTTCTGTATGTTGTTTCTTTTTGTTCTTGTGTTTCCTTTTGTTCTGTTCTTTTATATCTTTTTTTTATTTTATTTCTCTTTTAAGGTCAAATTGAACCGACTCACACTCAAACTGTGCCGCTCGAACTCACTCGGAGAACATGTGCCGCCGCCGCCGACGCCGCGGCGCAACAGTCATGGACGGGCATGCTTCGCTGCTTGCCGGCTATGGATTTACTTCGCCAACCAGACGCAAAAATGCGGTACATGCGGTACATACGAGTACAAAAGAACTAGGCGAAGCGACGCAGAGGGAGACGGTGAAGGCAGGGAGAAGACGGATGGATGGATGGAGGAAGTGGTTCACATCGCATCGCATCAACGGGGCACAACGTACGAGTGAGTATACATGCAACGGATAAAAGATGCACGAAGCAACGCGATGAATAAAATAGTTTTTATGTACGAAGAAAGGCTTTTTTAGCCGGTTTTTCTATGGTTTGTTTGTTTTTTTGCTTGGTGAGTTTTTTTTTTCTTGAAAAATATTTATGTCTTTTTTACAACTTTTTCTCGTTATAATTAAGTTTGTAGTTATTTTTACTTAATTCTTTCTATTTCATACAAAATTTTATACATTAAAAGTGTTTAAAAATGTTATGAATTTCTGTCTGTCTCTCTGCCTGTCGCGCTACCGTAAAACGACATCCTTTACAATTGATATAGATCAATGCATTCGCGTGAGTGTGTATATGTGTATATGTATGGCTAATGTGTATTTATATAGTGTATATATAAAGGCACTTTTTTCTTGTGACGGAATAGTTTCATTTCATTGAGTCGAAATGCAAAGTTTGTTACAAAGAATTTAAATGCATTTATCGAGTCTTTTTTGCAACAAAAATTATTGCTTTAATAATATTAAATATCATAAAATAATTTACTAACGTTTCTTGTGTTCTTTTTTGCTTTGTACAGTAAGAAATTCTTCAATTCAAAGAAAAATTTCCGGCAGTTGTTGTTGTTGTTGTAGTCGTTAATGCGTTAATAATACTGCAGCATCTTTTTGGCAGAAGTAGAAAAAAAATATGTATGTATTTCACACTTTCAACACATTGATATCACCTTTTTTTTTTTTTTTTGATAAAATTTATGTCGAATTATAAATGCTTTATTCTTTAAATATTTTCACTTGAAAACTGTAACTGAAAATTTTAAATAACAAAAACGAGCAGCGCGCCTGCCTTTTTTAAACGTTTCATTCGAAGAGCTCGCGTGTTACTAAAGTATCTATACACTGTGCAGTTACATTTGTTTGTATGTCAGTTTGAGTGAAAAAGCCGCATGAAAACATTAACACTCAAAAAATTTATCAAAGCAGCTGCTCGAAATCTCTTTTTCTCTATTTCTCTTGCTTTTGATTTGTGTTCCGTTCCGTTCCGTAGTGTTGGTTTGCGTTACGTTACGACTCAAAGTTGCTGTTTCTTTAGAAACTTGTTTATACGCAAATTTTGTTCGCAACAACACAAAGAGAGAAAATGTTGATGGAATGGAATGTTGCCGGGAAAAATCAATTACTACCTACATACTTTCTGGTTGGCGCTTTGTGTCACTGAAAACAGTGTTGCCAATTTTTTAGTTCAGAAACTGTGCAATAATGAAAGTGTACACAATTTCATCTTTAGAGTGATTTTTATATGAATGATAAATTCTGTTCGCAACACAAAGAGAGAAAATGTTGATGGAATGGAATGTTGCCGGGAAAAATCAATTACTACCTACTTTCTGGTTGGCGCTTTGTGTCATTGAAAAAGTTTAACAGTGTTGCCAATTTTTTAGTTCAGAAACTGTGCAATAATTAAAGTGTACACAATTTCATCTTTAGAGTGATTTTTATATGAATGATAAATTCTGTTCGCAACACAAAGAGAGAAAATGTTGCTGGAATAGAATGTTGCCGGGAAATATCAATTACTACCTACTTTCTAATTGTGGCCCTTTGTGTCACTGAATAAGTTTAACAGAGTTGCCAATTTTTTAGTTCAGTAACTGTGCAATAATTAAGGTTTACACAATTTCGTCTTTATAAAGGGATTTTTATATGAGTGAAAGGTATATTCATCATGTACTTTATTCTTATGGTAAACATTTATTACTCATTTTGCTAAATTGAATTGGATTGTAGAACTAAAGTATAGAAAATAGTGTGGTAGAACGAAAGAATGAATGCAGTAAATCGAGGCAAGAGGAAGAGCATCATGCTGAGGTCACAAATATCTCTAATACACCGATTGTTTACGAACTTCTAGTGTTTTTAGTTAAATTATTTAAGATTAAATAAATAATCTCTTTAAATTTAGATGGATATTCTGCTGGAAATGGACAATACTTACAGCATGTATTGTAGAAATGAAACCGAATGCGTAACACTTACTTACCTGAAAATAAAAGAAAGGAAAATTAAAAATATTGTATTATAAAAAGAAATTATTAAAAAAAAAATTATTAAAAATATTTAATTAGCAATTTTTTTCTTAATTCTTTTCTTTTCTTAATTCTTTCCTTTTTTATTTTTTTTTTTCTAGAAATTTTTAATAATAAAATATATTTTTTAAACGTCTATCACGAGAGTGAGCCATAGCGAAACGTGAGTTTTTTTTCATTTAATCAATATTCGTGTGAACGAACTTTCAATATAATGGTTTCATAATCATGATTACCTAAATTTCACTCTGTCTTATAAGATAATAAAAATAAATTTAATTTAACCAAAAACCAAAAATATCGGTCAAAGGCTTAGTTGGTGCTTCTTCGATAATCATGAGTGAGAAGCAGCAGCAGCAGCAGCAGCCTTAACACCATTTCACAAAATGACAGACTGGCGGCCGGTCAGGCAAGCAAAGTCCACCGATTTCATATCGCTGTATCGCATCACATTTACCGAATACTAAACACAAATTCAAAGTTCATGCACAGAGTTCATTAGAACAGTCTTGCGAAACTGTGATGATGTGATGACGCTGATGATGATGATGAGCCATCGTTTGTTCAAGTCAGCATGAAAAGGCTGAGAATGAGCTGAGACACGAACCGTGACAATCACGATCAACGTCTTACATGATTTGAGCGGTAAAAGAAGAAGCAACAGAAGCAGCATAAAAACCTAGGACCGACTCTAAACCGACCAAACATACAAACTCACATACGAGTGTGTGTTGATATACACGATAATATATACATATATAATTATTTTCCGTTTTATTGGGTTGAGGAAAAAGTATTCGGCGTTTTTCTCAGCGCTTTACTATAAAGTGTCATAACTTTGAAATGGTTAGTTGCATCTGGCAACTTTTTTTTTGTTGCTTAACAGCGAACAAATCGGCTGATAATTTGTGAAATTTATTGAGATTTGTGCGTCGTGTTAAAAGTTATTCCGAAGAAGCAAAGATGAGTAAAATTTCTGAAAAAATACGCTATATTTTACAATTTTACTACGACAAAAGTAAAAAGGGCAATATTTGTTTTAATAAAACGTTTGTTACATACCAAAAAAAATCTGTTGTATCTTTTTACTAAAGAAACGCCGAATACTTTTTCCCCAAACAATACTACGTTTAGAAAATATCAATGCGCGATCCAAGTGGCTTCAACTCTTCGCTTTTTTTTTCGCGGAAGAAGACTGAGCTCGTTCGTTTTTGGGCAAAAAAGAGATCGTGAAATATTGAATTACGGCAGCAAAAGAGTAACCGGACGCATAAGCTTTATAAGAGTGGTCGGTCGGTATGTCAATACAGAATAGATAAATTGATAAAGACGCGATCGACGTAGCCGTCTCAAGAGCAAAGAACTTTCATGAAATAGAGACTGACTGTCTGTCTGCCTGCCTGCCCGCCTGCCTGCCTTTAAAGCGCGTTCAGTAACGCGATGTTAATTAAGTAAGTGTTTATGATCACTCTTAATATAACAAAAAAAAGGCCTATTTTTTCAAAGGTTTTTATTTTCGAATGAGGTCAGACAATTTTAAACTTCATAAAAAAACGTAGAAACATTAAATTCGTTCCAACATTTTAAAGAAGAAAAAAAAAACAACCATTTTAAATATAATTTGCGCTGTAATTTTCTCATTTAAGGGCCCGTTGAGGGTTAAATGCGTCGATATACTGACACGTTTAGTGATCGTTTACCAAAAACAACAACAACAAACACAACTACACAAATTCGCTACGTCGGAGAAAATAATTAGCGTGAAATGAATTGATCGGTTCGTTGGTTCGTTGGCAATGATGATCTCTAGACTTCAACGATCTCGCCAAGATCGAAATAGTTCATTAAGAGTAAAACGTATCACGTACATACGATACGATATATTCACAAGTAACAACAGCAACAACAACAACTGCTATAACTAATCATAATATCAAATAATTTCATTCAATGTGATCTTTCGTTAACTTTAACGTCTTTAGTGATCGATCGCCAACAATTTGATGATCGATCGTTACTGATAAAAATTTATGAATTTTAGCAATAAAAGAATATCGTTAAAAAAGGAATATTGTCGTCGTGGCTTTACTTCACGCAGCTTCAGCTACGATACGAGTTTTTTAGGTCATCATCGAAGTCTTCTGCCGGCGACTATGGTTGGTTGCTGGGTCGCTCTGTAAAGTAAGTCGCTTGATCAGTAAAAACTGACTCTTTTGTGTATTATCGTCTCCATAACTACCCTCGATCCTTCCTTCTTTCCTTCCTTTCCTTACAATATAATGCTTTTCTGTTAAAATCTGGTGTTGGTCTATTGAGCTTGAGTTGAAGTCGAAGGAAGCTAATCAGAGACTCTTGAAAGTTCATGTCGCTCAACGATCTCGCTAACAAACTAATTTTGCTCCAATTGTTGTGGATAAGCGCATTAAATCAAATGGAGAATTCGTGCAACGAAACAAACCAAACGAGCCCCGAATCTCAGGCAGCGACGAAGAGAGTCAGTGAGAGAAAAAAAGAGAAGAGAAAGCAACGAAGGCGGCAATTGTGTTTTATGAGAATTTAAATGATCGACAATCATGATCATTAAACGAAAGCAAAAGATTTGCTCTTTATATTTATTTTTTTTCAGATTTCAAATTTTTAATGCCGCCCAATCATAAGCTAAAATATTTCGTTTGAAATTGTCAGTAGCGTAGCTATCGATCGTGTCAGCGCAAACAATAACAATTTCCGCTTTTCATTTTAATTACGTTCAATGTTTTTTGTTGTTGTTTTTTTCTGTTTTTATTGATGCTCGAGCCACTCGAGACGACTCACGAGATGTCAATAAACAATGACAACAAATAACAAGGATAAGGATGATAATGTTGATTATTTTCGAATTGATGATTTTCATGTTTGTAGTGATGATGATGACGTCGTCACGATCGATCGCTATAAACATTGATGCTGTTAATGCTCGAAGAAAACAACTACAGCAACACCTACTATACACGTTAACAATGTCTAGGCTGAGGCTGAGGGATGACGGATGATCGTAGGGACACCTCATTTAGGACGAAAATGATAATGATTATTAGGTTGAATGAAATCTTCAGCGCTGTCGTCACCACATCAATTTTAATTGGCTGTGCGTGTCTTTAGATATGAAAATTTTATTTGCGAATTTGACAGTTTCCGCCAAAAGAAAACAATTCAGTTTTCTATTGAAAATATAAACAGAAAAACTTATTTAAAAAGGAACAAACAAATAACAATCAACCTATCAACAGAAGTGTAGGAAAACAATGCGGCGATCTTGCGATGGCGACTGGTTTTCTCTCTCAGTACGACGTTCTCTCTATTTTAGTGGCGTCAAACAAAATTTGTTTATATACTTTTTGAA
This sequence comes from Conops quadrifasciatus, assembly GCA_949752815.1. Lineage (NCBI taxonomy): Eukaryota > Metazoa > Arthropoda > Insecta > Diptera > Conopidae > Conops > Conops quadrifasciatus. The sequence goes on from OX457079.1 coordinate 21,093,069, forward strand.
ATCTATTTATTGTGTAAATTGTACAAATTCTGTACAATCGTATTTTTTTTTGTAAGAATTTGACAGAAGTTGACTTCATGAATTTTAGAGTTTTTCGCTAAAAGGTAGGCTGATTGGTCCGCTGCGCGTATAAACGCCGCTATTGGCTATTTTGAATTCGTCGTATGCTGAGTGAGAGTCTCCTCACAACCAAACTTCGCAACGTCTACAGTCAACTTTTCAGTACGATTTGGCGAGAGCTCTGACGTTAGAAGTTAGAAGTCACGAATGCTTCAATTCAATTTTCTCTCTGACGTCGAGCTTCCACTCGTTGTTGTCGAAAAATTATTGTTTGGTTCCAAAAAAGTAATGCCTACTTTTTATGGAAAATCCTGTCAATTTCACGAAGTGGTAAAAGTATTTGCTAATTTTGCATGTGAGAAGGTTGGTGGAGGAGGATGCCAGATACAGAATTATAAAGAATGGTTGATACATAAATGAAAAATGTGAACAAACTTCGCTAACGTCTGCGTTTTTTATTTAAGGGCGTCAAGTCAAGCGAGAGAGCGACGTTTGACGTTGCGAAGTTGGTTGTGCGGAGGCTCTTAATTTAATTCTCTCTCTGACGTCGAACTTACACTCGTTGTTTTTGAGAAATTTTTCTTTGTTTCCGAAAGCGTATTGCCACCTTTCATTGAAAAGCCATTATTTTCACTTAGATTTTAAACGCAGGCGTTAGCGAAGTTTGTTCACATTTTTCATTTATGTATCAACCATTCTGCATCTGGCATTCTCCTCCACCAACCTACTCACATGCAAAATTAGCAAATACTTTCACCACTTCGTAAAATTGGAAGGATTTTTCATAAAAAGTAGGCATTACTTTTTTGGAAACAAACAATAATTTTTCAACAACAACGAGTAGAAGCTCGACGTCAGAGAGAAAATTGAATTGAAGCATTCGTGACTTCTAACTTCTAGCGTCAGAGCTCCCGTCAAATCGTACTGAAAAATTGACTGTAGACGTTGCGAAGTTTGGTTTTGCGGAGTTAGAAGTTACGAATGGTTCAATTCAATCTTCTCTTTGACGTCGAATTTCCACTCGTTGCTTTCGAAAAATTATCGTTTCCAGTCCAAATTATTGTTTCCAAAAAAGTAATGCCAACTTTTTATCGAAAAACGTTTCAATTTCACGAAGTGGTGGAAGTATTCGCTAATTTTGCTTGCAAGAAGGTTGGTGGAAAAGGATGCCAGATACAGAAGGGTTGGTATATAAATGAAAAATGTGAACAAACTTTGATAACGTCTGCGTTCTTTATTTAAGTTAAAAGGTAATTTAAGTTAAGTTAAATTAAATTTTAAAGGCAAAGTTAAGAGAGAGAGCGACGTTTGACGTTGCGAAGTTGGTTGTGCGGAGACTCTAATGAAGTACAGGTATTTCTCTTCGAGAAAATCTGTCAACAGCTGTCAATGTCAATGATAATAATAATATTGAAAAAACAAACAAAAAACGGGAAGAAACAAATAAAAAAACCCAACAAAAAACCGAAAAAAAAGAAATCTATTGTACAAAAAAACCTTAACATTTCCGCTTGATTGTCTTTTAAAATTGGATTATTCCTCTCTTTTTTTTATGTTTTATACAAAAGCAACAGACTAGCAAGAAAAAGATCTTGAATATATTGACTTTCAAATTAAATTCATCCAGAAACTGTAGAGGTTGAAGAGGTTGCAATCCACACTCCCACTATTTCGTTGCTTTTCTTAATTTCAACAAAGAAATCAACATCCACAAAGAGCATCAACATAAAACTCGTCGCCGTTTCTGAATTAAATGCATCATCGGCTGACTGCGACTGGATGCAATAAAAATTACAGACTTTCAAAAGCAAAAACAACAACAAAATTGCACCAAGATGTTTAATAAGAACTGAGAAGTTGTTTCCTCAAAAACGTTAAACCTTTGAAAAACGTGGGTGGTCGGTCTGGTGGTGGAACTAGTCAGAACTAGTTAAGAAAAAAACAACAAAAACAAAACACAATTTCAACAAGAACAGCAAAAATTTATTAGATCAACAAAAAGAAGAGAAACAACAACAACTAGAAATTCAATAGCGAGAGGAGGTCGACAACGAGAGGAGGTCAACAACGAGAAGAGTCGTAATAACGAGGGGAGGAACAATGAAAAGAGTAACGAGTGCCGAAGAGAACGAGAACACCACACAGAGAGGAACAACAATGGCAGGAGCAAAATCAAGGAGACCAATCAACGAGGCGCGCCCAATAACAAGAGGATCCACAACGAGGGGAGTAACAAGACGCACAACAACGAGCAGAGCAACAACGATGGCAACAAGAACAAGAACGAGAGACACAACAACGAGGAGAACGTACAACGAAAAAGACAACAGCGGTACGATCAACAACGAGAAGAACGTACAGCGAGAAATTAAAAGCAGTGAATAATCAAAAGAGAGGCATTTTTGAGGCATTAGGTACATAAACAACATCGATAACAACAACAACAACAACAACAAAATATAATTAAGTTCATTAAGTTTTCTTAATTAATTTAGACAGAATCTTCAAGCTTGCTAAATGATTTAGATTAGATTTTAGATCAAAATTATTTGGGCTTAAACGCGCTAAGAATAAGAATAATAAGGATAACGGATTCTTCTGGCCAAAATGGAACTGTCGCAAGGATTTAAACATTTGAATTAAATAATTATAAAAATTAAATTTTTAATGTTTTTGTCTAGAGATTGTTATACGTACACCAAACAGCACACGCATATATGTACATACAGGGTGCGCCATCTTTTATGTCGGCTTGGAAATATTGAATAACTTTAAAAAAAAAAAACAAACGATTTTCATATATGAGGTATTTTTATTTAATTTGGTCCTTTAAAATTCATTTGGTCTATATTGTGAATACATAATCAATCAATTGGCTGCCAAGGCAAAATATGCCCCTTTTTGCTGCGTTTTCCACCACTTTTCGAGCATCACTATTTTGCGGTGAATCGGTGTGAAACGATTCATGTTTAAAATTAAAATTGTACTAAATTGGCGTTTCAAAAACATGTTTACTCAAGTCAATCGGTTAATAAATGTTAAAGTTATTTAATGGTTACATACCGAATGTAAAGATGGCGCACCCGTTCATACATATATACGAGTATATAGTTGAATAGAGTGTCGACTTCTTCTCGATAAACTTTTTCACACAGATTTCATTTAGGTAATTGTCCTCGAAAACGTATGTATGTATGTACATGTAACAAACGACTCTTATAGAGCACGAGGTTAATGGGTTAAGAAAACAAAAAAAATATCAATAGAAAAACTAAGCAAAATGTGCTAATTTTATCAAAAACTGAAGATCTAGGGTAAAATTAAGTCGTGGAATTTATTCTCTTCTCACTGCACTCCCTCCTCTCTGTTTCTTTCTCTCTCTCTCTCTATCTTGCTGTTTTCCACGTAGCGAGTTTTGTTAGACAAGTACTAAAATATGGAAAGTTTTCTTCGTAAAGTAAGCTGTTATGACCTTAGAATCTGTATAAAAATTAACTTATGAGAAACATTCTACTCCGTTCTCTCTCTCCACCTCTCTTTCTCTGTCTAGTTATCTCTCACGTTACAAGTTTCTTAGACAAGTACTAAAATATGCAAAGTAGAGAAGATTAAATTGTTTTCTTTGTAAACTAAGCTGTCATGACCTAAGAATCTAGAGTAAAGAGTTAGCCTATGAGAAATCTCCTGCTTTTTTCTTTCTCTGTTTCTCACTCTCTCTCTCTCTCTATCTTTTATTCCTTTTCCTATAATGTTGAGGAAATCGCCTTTTCGTAAATATCATCTCAAATAACTTTACTTGAAAAAGGCAAAAAATCAAATCAAACTAAAGTAACAAAGAAAAAGTAGAGAAAGCAACAAAACAAATATCAACAAAAAGGAACAACAACAATAGCAACATTCAAGAAACAACAAGAAACATAAGAACGCATGTACATACAATACATATGTACATACACATATAATGAAATAGTTGACATTGTCTCAGAACAACAACTTATAGTACAAACATAAAAAAATATACTATATAGAAAAAAGATGTTATTTTCTTTTATTTTCACAAACATCTTTTATCATCATCTGAAAAATTCTCTAGTTTTCTGCAGAAAAATTACTGAAATTTCTTTATCGTTGATGGCAGAATGAACCCATGAGAAAATGCGGAGCAACTGACTGATGATAATACCAACCAACCAACCAACCAACCAATCAACCAAACAACCAACCAAACAACCAACCCAACAACGAACCGACTATTACCTACCAATCAAAGCAACAACCATTGTCGATTGTGCAAAGCAAACTGCAAACTGCCGCCAGTTTCTAACTACTAAAGAGAGATGCCCTTATTTGTCAACAGAAAAAGAGGAGAAAAAAAAACGAGAGAAATAGAAAACAGAAAGAATTGCCATCAAAACAGAAAAAGAAGTTGCTATCATGCTCGTAAAAAGCAGAACATAGTTTGAAAGTCACTTAACCCAAGGCCAATACGGCAAAACCACAACAACAATCACAAACACAAGAACCACAATCATAATTCCAACCAGAACCACAAAAAAAACAACGACAACAACATCTCCAACAACTTCAGTTACAACAAAATCCTCCAAGACAACACTGTCAACCACAATAAATCTTATACATGGATACTTTTATGTGTAATACTCTTAGATGGTACACCATGACCCTCCTCTTCCTTCTTAGTCGAGAATCATATTTTTTTTCACTCTTAAACATTATCAAATTAGAATTTATAAAGAAAAGCGTATTGATCTCTTAAGCGATAATGTTTTTTTTCACTGTTTTTTAAAATAATTTTATAAAATACAGGCTTATCCAATTTCTCTTTCGGAAAGTGAAATAAAAAAAAGCACACTCAATATTCAGATATCGATTGAATTTTTATTTCAATATGATGCTTGGACTTTGCCATTAAGCGTGTAAAACAATATCGTTCAAATATTGTCCTCCACGGGACCCCTTTTGCAGGCCTCAATCAATTTTGAGGTAATTTTCGATGACTTTTTCACACAAGACAGGCAATAATTCGGTAATAACTTGACGTAGGTCAAGCATTCTTTAAATGCTCCAAAGTTGACTTCCGATTCTCAATTGATTTAACTGATCTCAACTGACTTGAACTAATTTTAATTGATCTCAACTGACTCGAACTGATTTCAACTGATCTCAAATGATTTCAGTTGTTTCAAATAAATTTTATTTGATCTTAATTGATTTAATTTACTTTAATCTTTACCGACCTTAACCGGCTTTAAACAATTTCAAGTAATCTTAAGTGATTTTAGTAGATTTTTGTTAAATTTTGTTTATTCTCAATGGTATTTGTTTTGGTATTAATTAATTTCTGGTACGATCTCATAATCGATCTCGAAGGACTCCGATGAATCTCAATTAATTTAACTAATCTCAACCGACTTGAACTAATTTCAACTGATCTCAACTGACTTGAACCAATTTTAACTGATCTCAACTGACTTTAACTAATTTCAAATGATTTCAGTTGTTTCAAATGGATTTTATTTGATTTAATTTACTTTAATCTTTACTGATCTCAAACGGCTTTAAATAATTTAAAGTAATCTTAAGTGATTTTAGTAGATTTTAGTTAGATTTTTTTCTATTCTCAATTGATTTAATTTATTTGTTTTATCAATTAATTTCTGGTACGATCTCATAATCGATCTCACAGGACTTCCGATGAATCTCAATTGATTTCAATTAATTTGATCGCCGTCGATCTAAACTAATCGCGAAAACGCGATTAAAATTGATAAAAATTCAAATTCGTGTAATTCGAGCTTTACTTAACTTAACTAATTTCAATTGATAAACCTCTTCTAACCATATACGAGAGATTAATATATCGTTTAAAAAAAAACAACGACGATCATGCTGACGAAGAGAACAACAACAACAGCAACAACAACCGTCGACGAACCAACCAACTACTATTGATTACTTTCATTTTATTGTCGTTTCATGGATTATTTAATTTCTTTTTCTTCCGTTTTTCATTGATACCATTTTCGATGATATTCATTTAAATAAAGCCATAATGTTACAATATTAACTATTGTTACTTGGTTTTCGGTTTTTTTTCAATTTTACTTTAAAACGAAAGCAAAAGTATTGACGTTTTCGTGTTTTTTTTTTTTTTCTTAGCAATCAATTGTACTTAATTTTACCTTTTTCACTTTCTAATCAATAAATTTTATTGAAAAGCCACATCATCGTATCGATCGATTGTATTGTAGACATATTAGGAAAAAATAGAAAAAAAATAGAAATATCAAAAAAAAAAAATCTTAAAAAAAATTAAGCAAGTCATGAAAAGACTTAATAATTATTGCACAATTAACTGTGAGAAGAGATTGCAAGAAGTATGTCAGTAAGTATGATTTTTTAAAGCTCTCGTTCGTGTGTGTGTGCCTACATTTGATGGGTGTGAACAGTCAGTTTCCTAACATAAGATTTCTTGTAATTTTCAGAGAAGAGAAAAAAATGCAGAGAAAAAAATTCCCCCAAAAAATCGTTCAGCAATCAAAGTTACTTTATAAGAAACAACTCTTCACAACTCATTTAAATAATAGATCGTTTTTAATGAGGTTGTAATGTTAGAAATTATAGAGGATTGATTGAGTGATTTACTGAGCAACGAGGACTGCGGATCGATGGCCGGAGAGCAGTGAAGAGGAAGAAGGTGGTTGCATGCTTTCTGAAAGTGTTAAACAGCGCTTGAATGTTCCGAGCCGACTCTACGACTCTACGATTCTTTTACTTTCGTTTTCTACAATATTTTCGAAACCTCTTTTTATTGCCACAAAAATCTTGTATTAAGTCGAAAATTAATTAGAGAAAATCATTAGAAAAAGAGCAAGTACGTTGTAATAAAAATTTACACTTTTGTTTTGCGTTTTTTTCCTCTTTGTTTTCTTTTAATTTTTTTCCTTATTTTTTTTTGGTAAAATTGCTTTCTAGAAAAACAATTAAGAAAAGGAAAAGTAAAAACATTTTCTCTTTCAATTTAATCGATTACAAATGAAAATGAAACTTTTTAAGAAAAAACAATTAAGCATTTGAAGAAATTGAAAGCTCTTTGCTAAGATTTTTCTGACCAATTTTTTTTTTTTCATAAGAAGCAGTTTTTTGTCTTAAATTGACCAACAATTCTTCCTTTCATTTCAATTCAATCTAATTTTTTCTGAACATTAAGTATTGTATTTTATTTCAAAGATAATTACTCGAACGTTCATAAATCATCAAATAAATCTAAGAAATTTGCAAAACAAACCAAATAAAAAAAAGGAAGGAAATTCATTCTTTAAACTGTTTTGTTGTTAATGTTAACTGTTTTCATAGTTAGTTGTACTGTTTTCACCCCTTTGAATTACATTCTGATAGTTATTTTTCCAATTTTAAGAGTTTTTAAAAAATTTTAATAGTTAATTTTTACTATTGTTACAGTTAACTCACAGTTATGGTGATTATTTTTACTGTTTTTCTAGTTAACTTACAGATTTCATAGTTATTTATACTGTTTTTAACCTTTTAACTGAACAGTTTTCAGGGTTATTTTTACCATTTGGCCAGTTAATTTACAGTTTTATTAGTTAATTTTACAGTTTTAATAGTTAATTTTACAGTTTTTCCTGCTAACTTACAAATTTTGATAGTTATTTTTTTAGTTATTTTATTACTGAATGCTATTTCTTTGTGCGTAGTCTTTTAGTTTTCATTGAACTTCTTTTTTTTTTAGTCTTTCAAACAAAAAGGAATATTTTTTTTTTTAATATTTAAAAAATTAATTTAACCCAAAAACGACTTTTACATTTTTACATGAAAAATCATTTAACATTTAACTCTCACGGTCATGTAAACAGTTAAACAAATACCTCTTAAACACCCAAAACTCTAAGTATCTGCGCCTTCAGCTACACGCCCCACCCCGCCCCGCCTCGCCTTTCATACTATTTTAGTACTAGCTCCAAAGATTCATTATATTATAGTATATAATATGTATAGGTTTTAACTTGTCCAACTAACTAACTAACTAACAGACGGCTTATTGTTTAGGCCAGAAGTCAAATTATTTAAGATTTTAAACTTAACATTGACAAGAAAAACAACGACGACTACACCACTATTACAAGCAATAACAATAGCAACAACAACAATAACAATAACAACAACATTAACATAAAACACTTTTAGGCTTTTGTCTGTTGTCTGTTATCGCGCCTGTTCATTACAAGACTAACCATTTATATGTTTTGTGGCCAAAAAAGGTGGCAATTTGGCGGTTGGGAGTCATTAAAAAGGTGTTAGTTTTTGTAACAAAAGTGGCTTTAATTTTTACACTCACACCATTTTGGGTTACAGCGGATTTTATTGGGAAAAATACTGCTTACTTTCGTGCCGAAGTTAAGTTAGACCCAAAGAAAGTATGTCTGTACTTCCTTTCTTTTGTATCGGAATTATAAGCGTTTTTTTACCGTTTAAACTGAAACTAATCGAAACGATTTTTTTACAATTTTAGGAACAATTGTGAGTTGAAATGATATAAATTTTCAATGCATTGATTCAATGAATTGATCGATTTCCATTCATAAAGCGTTTTATGATACAGGACGATCCATTTTCCCTTTCGGAAAGTGAAGTAAAAAAAAGGACACTAAATATTCAGATATCAATTCTATTTTTATTTCAGTATGATGCTTGGACTGTGCCATTATAGGTAAAAACAATATAGTTCAAATATTGTCCTCCACAGGACCCCTTTTGCAGGCCTCAATCTTTTTGAGGTAATTTTCGATGACTTTGTGACACAAGTCGGGCAATAATTCGGCCATAACTTAATGTACATATGTCATTCATTAAATGCTCCAAAGTTGAGAAGAATTGTTCGCATAATCCAGCCCCGCTAGAAGAAATCCAAAGCTGTCAGGTCGACCGAGGATCTTGATGACCCAATAACATCGCCAAATACCGAAATAACGCGTCCTGGAAGATTCTCCGGCAGTAAAGGCAAAACCGGCCGTGTTGCGTGGCTTGTGGCGTCATCCTGCTGGAACCACATATCATCCAGATCCATACTTTCAAGTGCAGACCACAAGAAGGACGATAAATTTGTGTCGTCCTCAACACTACGGCTCACAGCGGCAATGTTTTCGATCGAGCGTGCGAAGCGATGATGCACAGGCCTTACAATGTCCAGTAACCGATCCGGTTTCTTCGAATTTCTTCACTACGTTTGAAATTGTATGTTCAGTAGGACGATTACGACAATCATAATCTTGTCGTAAAGCTCGAAATGCGGCCACAGCAGAATCACCATTTGTGTAGAATGCTTTAACAAAGTTTACTTGTTGTTTGATGCTAAAAGCATCCATATTGTAAATGGCAAACCTTCAGCTAAACAAGTGCTATTTCGGATGATACTGACATTTGACAGCTGCCAAACGGCAGGGCTTTACTTGCCGTAACTCGAAATGGATGACCCTTTACATTGATGAACATTTCAATAAATTGTGTGGAATTTTTATAGCAGTCAAAAAATTAATCATGAAGAAAAATAAATAAAAAGTCGATTTAAAATGTAAGCTTTTGCCAATTTTGTCATCGTACAATTGACTGATTTTTCTGTCTGATTAATGATGGCAAATTGTAATAATGGTGGTTTTTAAAGGATTATTTCTTTTTAAGGAAACTTTTTTTATATTTCTAATTTTCGAAATTTCCATAAATTTCACTTTTTCCTTTCTTTCTTTCCTTCTTTCTACCGATATCTAACGATAACTCGATTAAGTGCAGTCAGTTTTTTGGCAGCTGCTGCGCAAGCTGTGTACATTTTCCTCAATAAACTGTTGCTTTTTCTTGTTGTTGTTGTTGGATTAAATTTGAATCTAGACAAAGATATTAGTATTTTTTTGTTTTTGTTACATCATTGTTGTAGCAACTTATTTGTTGCTTGCTCGCCAGACTCAATTTGATAGAAATTTAAGGGCTGAATGACTACGCTTCGCTCAAAACGCTTTTCAGCTGCATTTCACTTCATCATCGATCCCATTCACTTTGTTTCACTTCGCACACGCGAAAGAGTTTCGAAAAAATTTCGAAATTTCAATTTTCAATTTTTGGGGAAAAAAACCAAAACCGAAACCGGGACCGAAAAAAAACACAGCAACAGAAACATTTCAATCGCAATAAATACTTAGTATAAAAAATCAAAAAAACGAAGCAAGAAAAAAAAACACATCGAAAAAGAGTATGCAAATTCATTCGATGAAGACCATGACGACGATTACAACAAAAAAAAAATTGGTGCCTTCACTTCATTTTACATTCGTTGGCGACTAGCAACAACAACAACAAAAAGAGCCGAATCTGATAAGAGTTGAATCTAAGCGGGCGGTGGGCGGATGGATGCTGCTGACCCACAAGACCTGCATTTTTTTTTTCTTCGTCTACTTCAAGCCGCCCTTCCTCGCCTGGTGCCTGCTCTGGCGTTGAATCCTGGCGCTGGTGTTGGATTCGAGGAGACCTAGCGTTTAGTCAAAAACAATAGAATTCAACACGCTTCAATGAGCAGCGCTCGCTCGTTGGTTCCGTTCACTCACGGAGTCACTACCGTTGGAGGAACGGACGGACGGACGAACGAACCAAAGCTTGGATAGACTTATCTGTCTTACGAGATTCCTCTCCACACCGTCCGCCGCGCCAAATGCATGTAAGAGTAAGTAAGAGTACGAGTCCGAGTCCGTTTATGGCCAAATGCTCAGCTCCGCACGACACGATCAATTGTTAGTGTCCGATAAAGTTAAACAAGTGTGGCTCGTGCCGCCAAACGAACGAATATCACCAAAAAAAACTATGTATTTTTTTTACTACATTTCTCTCTCTCTCTCCCCCAAATTGCCCCCCTCTCCACCCCATGTCCCTAAAATGGCAGCCATCGCAATAATACCTTTCCCCTTTAATCAATTGGAGACACTTTAAATAGTGCACGTTATGCACCCGCATAATTTCAATTGTAGCACTGTTTGTTGTTGTTTCAATAATATCCTTTTCTTCCAACACCACACCACCCCCTCCCCCCTTCCCCCTTCCCCTCTTTGTCAGGCAACAGAAAACGTTGTAGTTGCAGTGTCTCCACCTTCACTTTCTGGCCGCAGGCGCTTGATTGTATTAACTTTTTACAATTTCCTCTACCTTCCATGATTTCCCAATTTTAACCTCATAACGCCCCACCCCCTTCCCCCCAACCTCCTTCCTTTCGCCACCCATCACATCAATACCATAGTGGTTACTATCGATATAGTCATATCAGTAACGCATGCGCGCTTTTTCCTAAAACAATGAACAGACGCATAACATCCGCATTAGAAATGCCTAAAAGTGACCATTGTTACTGACAGCGCTTACGACACGATGCAGAAAACAACATTTTCCACGCTTGCACTCTTCACGTCAAACGGCAAAATTCAAACGCAACACTTCCGCCCACTTTCGCGCGCCCATGTCGTCGTTCATCGGTTACCGTTGCCGTTTTGTGCACAGTAATATAGTATGGATGAATGAATAAATGAATGGATGATGAGTGGATATTGATGAATTATGTAATTATCCATTCATTCATATATTCAGCACGATGCATGAATACATAAGTAATGGATAACTGTTTAAATGAATTCGCATTAAATTGCATCTATCCGTTGAAGAATTAATGAACGACTGAAAGAATCATCAGTCCGTCGACTGATAAATGATGTATGAAATGCTTGAATAAATATCTAGATGAACGGTTAAATGAATAGTTAAAACCATTACTAAAAATAAATAAGTGAATGAATCGATGAAGAAGGATGGCTAAATGAATTCATGAGGATGAATGGTTTGCTAATGAATTCATTAAGATTAATGATTGCTGAATGAATACATGAAGATAAGAGATTTGCTGAATGCATTAATGAAGACGAATTGTTGCTGAATGAGTTCATGAAGATGAATGATTGCTGAATGAATTCATGAATATGAATGGTTGCTGAATGAATTCATGAAGATGAATGGTTGCTAAATGAATACATGAATATGAATGGTTGCCAAAAGAATTCATAAATATGAATGGTTGCTGAATGAATTCCTGAAGATGAAGGGTTGCTGAATGAGTTCATGAATATGAATGGTTGCTAAATACATTCATGAAGATGGATGGTTCCTGAATGAATTCATGAATATGAATGGTTGCAGAATGAATTCATGAAGATGAATGGTTGCTGAATGAATTGATAAATATGAATGTCTGCTAGAAGAATTTATGAAGATGAATGGTTGCTGAATGAATTGATAAATATGAATGTCTGCTAGAAGAATTTATAAAGATGAATGGTTGCTGAATGAATTCGTGAAGATGAATGGTTGCTGAATAAAGTCATAAATATGAATGGTTGCTTGAATGAATTCATGAAGATGAATGGTTGCTGAATGAATTCATGAAGGAATGGTTGCTGAATAAATTCATGACGATGAACGGCTGAATGAATATTATATCAAAATTTGTTGAAATAGAATTAAAAAAATAAAAAATTTCTTGTTAAAGTGTTAAATCGCTGAGAATGTTTTCATTCATACAAGATTATTATATGCTTATTTTGTTTTAATAATAATAACTAGAGAAATAATAAATTATCCTTTTTGACAGCAGCAAACGAGTACAACAATAAGAAATTTGTTTTTGTCGAAACAGCATTAGTTTCGGTCTTTTTTCGGTCTTTCTCTATTTATAAAATGCGAGTAACAAAATAATTACGTTTTCTTAGGCTTTATGTCTGTACGTCGCACGATGATGTACGACGCGACGAACGATACTCTCTCACACCTTTCGAAACGTAATGAAATTGAATTGAGAAATAATGGAGATTATGATAGACGAAGCAACGGGAGAAGCCCTCAAAAAAAAAAAAGGAAGTGATTGAGCAATAATAGTGTAAAAAAAACAAACGAACAAAAAGTAGAAAAAGACAAAAACGAAAACAGTAAAAACTTTCTACTTTATTACAGTTACAAGGAATGAAAAATTATCTTAATTGTCGGTACTTATTGTTTTCTTTATGTTTAGGCAATTACTCAAAAGCTTAATAAAGGGTCGTCGTCACACGTCGTGAGACATGTTAAGTATCGAAATTTATGTTAACATCTTCATCGTCATCGCTTTTTTTAAATTGAAACTTCAAATTTTGAGAACTTCTTTCTTTTGTTCGCCATCATTTTTAGGAAATTTTAGAAAAAAATTTTGAACACTTTTTAGAACACTTTCGATTTTACCTTTATCATCATCTTCTCAGTCTTCTATTCTACCTGCGAAAAATACGATAATAATTTCACATACTTTTTCGAAAGCAAATTCCTAAATTTTCTGTCATCATAATGTCATCAAAAAAGTCAGTTGTTTTTGAATAATTACAAATTGGTAAAAAAGGGTAAAATTCTGCGATTCTAAAGATTTCTTCTCATTAAAAATGATAACAAAAAATCGTAATTGGTTGAATTAATTGCTTTTCGAAGCCAATTAAATCTAAATTTAAACCTACCCTGAATTTTCATACCTTAAAAATTAATGAACGATTGATTGACTAAATGTTTGGAATTGAACGACCGAATGGTTGTTGGAATTAATGACGTTGATGCATAATATCGGGTTGGGAAAAAAGTATTCGGCGTTTTTTTAGTAAAAAGATACAACATTTTTTTGTATGTAACAAACATTTTATTAATCCAAATATTGCCCATTCTTTTCAACTACATTCTGCAATTTTTCATTGAGCTTCTTTGTGAAACCAACTTTATTATGCAAATGGTTTAAAACTGTTTTGTGGTCGATCTTCAGTTTCTTCGCGATGTCGTGATTTGACTCGACTGACGGCCTTAGTCATAATTTCATCGACTTTTTCGGTGATAGCTCGACCAGAGCGAAGAGCATCTTTCTCGTTCAAAATTCCCAGAACGAAAGCGAACGAACCATTTCCGGGCAGTTGATTGGGATACAGTACCTTCGCCCTAAACACCACAAATCTTTTCACATGCCTGTGCAGCATTCTTCCTTTTTTCGTATCAAAATTGTAAAATATAGCGTATTTTTTCAGAAATTTCACTCATCTTTGCTGCGGAATAACTTTTAACACGACGCACCAATCTCAATAAATTTCACGAATTAAAAGCTGATTTGTCACCTGTTAAGCAAAAAAAAAGAGTTGCCAGTTGCAATTAACTGTTTCAAAGTTATGACACTATACAGTGAAGCGATGAAAACGCCGAAGACTTTTTCTCCAACCCAATATTATTTTTTGTAGCTATTCATTATAGTTTGCGTTTATCAGAGTATAGCACAGCGTCGTGTAGCTCGATAGGATTTAGGTGTGTATTTAATTTTGTAGGAGATCTTAGCTACAGGCGGCCGGCAGGCGAGGCGGCAGCACAATTTGGAAGGTGCAGTATGTTATTTTATTCTTTACTTTACATTTTTTTTTCTTCTGCACAACATTCTAAATACCATTCTAAAGTATCATTATTTTGTAATTCTTGCAAACTCAAGAATGTATCGATTTGTGCAATCAATGAAACAAAATGGTTATGAATTAAACGAAAGAAAACCTTGAAAGAAAACAAGAAAAACTCAAACAAAATGAAGAAAAAAAATTTTGCACAATATTTGGATGAAAATCTTAGTAACCTTGAGACTATGTATTGTAGGTATAAAAATTGTAAGTGTGTTGGTAGACAGAGTGTACAATTATTATTAAAAATCATGCAAATTCTTATTCTTATCTGAAAACCACAAAATCCGAAGCAAGACAATCAAGACGTGAAGTCGAGAGGGCTCAAATCTCACAGAAGACTGAAATCGAAGAAGGACATTTTGTTCCTTCCTTATTATAATGAAAAAAATTACGCATATTTTTTTTAAAGGACGTACTTTTTTCACCCGTACTCGTTAAAGACTCGTGGAAAGAAAATATTTACAGCATGATTACTCGTTTGTTTACATATGTTTATGGCGAGTCAGATTCTTTGTTTCTTGCATACTAGTTTAATTTTATAACGAATGCTTTAAAGCTATCGCTCTGTATGACAGTCGAACGAAAGATGCTAAAAAAAATCCTTTTATCGAACGAAAGATGGTTAAAAAATCCTTTTATCGAACGAAAAATAGTAAGACATATTTTAAAAGTGATGTGAAAAGAGCGAAAGAAACGTCTTGTTTGTACAAAAATGTCAGCAAAAATAAAAAGTGGATTCGACGAGAAGATTGTACCTCGTTGTATGATAAAAAATATGACCATTAATGGAAATTTCTCAAATGCGACGAATTTTTGATTATAGAAATTTTTCAAAATACATAATTCAATATCAAAACAAAAAAAGCAATTTCACAAAGTAGATTTTTTAACGGAGGAGTCAGTACTTTAACAATTTATGTCGTTTACAAAAACAACTACAAAAACAAGAACAACCAGCATATACATAGTAGTTATCGTAATAATGAATAAGAAAAAAGGAAAAAAAATTAAAAAAAAAAATAAAAAAAAAAATTGAAAAATTTATGAAAAATTTCAAGAGAGCCACCAGCGCCTCCTTCTCGTCCGCCCCCCGAATGTATTCATACACACACCAACGCAAACATGAAAATTATCAACATTGAATTAAAACGCCAACGCAACAACAAAAACAACAAGAAGAAGACTAATAAATCTCCAAGACTTTTCAATGAAAATTGTTGGTTGTTGTTGTATGGTTCAGAACTTTTACTTCTAACACTTCAAGCAAAATGCGCTGCAGCTGAGGCTGAAGCTAAAGCTGCTTGAACGCAAACGATCGAGGGCGGACGAAGGCGTTAACGGAACAACAACACAGTGAAGGCGTTGAATACTTGTAGGAAGGAAGGAAGGAAAGAAGCGAAGAAGGAGGTGAAAGTGGATGCTGAAGTTGAACCATTTGATTATTTTTTTTTGGTTATTAATTGAGTTACATACTCGTACATCTGTTTTTTCTTGTTGTTGTTGTTGTTTATTGTTTGCTTATTCCTTTCACTCGCTCCTGGTCGTAAACGATACTGGCACATTCGTTCGTTCGTTCGTTCATTCGCTTCATTCTAACTCGTTTGTTTTCGTCATTTGTTGCTCGCTTTGCGCTTATATAGAAAACTTTCAATTGTACAGAGAAAAGATCTACAACAACAACAACAACAATCAGCACCGCCATTTAATTCTTTCTATTCAAAGAAACATCTAGAGCTGAAAAGAGAAGGTTGAAAAAGGAAGTCGATATAAAAGAAAGAAAAAGAGGAAGGAAAGATGCCGTTGATTTTAATGTTTATATTGTGACGCGCAGAAGACGAAGATAAAGGCGAAGAGGAAGGAGACAAAGCTGACGATTTAACGACTTTATAAACAATAAATTACTAGGCTGACATACTAACCTGATTTCTTCCTTAGCCATGTTTTCAACAATCACCGGGTAAATTTCACCGTCAAACAATACAAAAACAATACGAACAGGATTTGTTCTTTTCCTTTGTTCTTTATCGTATCGAATAAACAATCAAAATACTTGCAATTTTCGTTAAATTTATACAAAACTATTTTATTTTAAAAAAGTAATTTTTTTAATTTTTAGAGTTTTGATAAAATTCATTCAATGAAATGAAATGAGATTTTAGTAACGACAATAACCGTCTTCAAATAATAGAGAAAAAAATTGAATTTAGAGAAATTTTATAGTAACGACAAAAACCATTCCCAACGCGTTCGAAATGTATCTTATCTAAGACCATAACCGCCCAAGGTTTTAAAAAAATTTAGGGAAAAAGATATTTAGTAACGACAAAAACCGTCCCCAAATAATAAGCAACTATTAACGGAAAAAATGAATTAAGAGAAATTTAGTAACGACAAAAATCATTCTCAAAGCGTTCAAAATTGTTCTTATTTGAGACCATAACCGCCCAAGGGTTATATTAAAGGGTTACTTGGCAATGTAATATAAGTGGAAATTCCTAAATATGTATATTTTAAGTAATAAAATTTAATGGAAAGAGTATGATTTTTGATAGACTTAATTGAATTAATGAATTAATTTAATTAATGAAATGACATAAATCAATAGAAAAATTTACAAAAACTGTTGGTTTAGTAACGACAAAAACCTTCGCCAAATAAAAGACAGATATTAATAAAAAAAAATGAATTAAAAGAAATTTAGTAACGACAAAAACCAAGAGAATTCCTAACGCTTTCAAGATATTCCTTATCTAAGACACCAAGCGTCTAAGGTTTATATCAAAAGAAATTTATTAACGTCAAAAACCATTTCCTAAGCGCTAAAAATTTGTCTTATCTAAGACAATAACCGCCGAAGGGTTATGTTAAAGGGTTACTTGGCAAAGTAATAAAATTTAATGAAAAAAGTAGATTTTTTATAGACTCAATTTAATTAATTAATTAATGAAATTGATGAAATAAATAAACATAAAAATTAAAAAAAAATTTACGGTAAAAGGTATTTAGTAACAACAAAAACCGTCGTCAAATAATAGACAACTATTTAGGAAAAAAATAAATTAAGAGTAATTTAGTAACGACAAAAACCAAGCATTTCCAACGCCTTGAAGATATTCCTTATCTAATACAGTAACCGTCCTTTAAGGGTTATGTTCCTTTAAGGGTTATGTTACCGTAATACGGACATTTTTAGTGGAATTATTACGGACATAAATGGAATAGAATTTTTTAAAGAAATTTTTAACATGTACCAGTTTTTAATTTTGTAAATATAATAGATTATTAATATAAAAATTTGGTTTTATATATATTTTTAAACATTATGCTATTTATTCAAAACCTTTTGAACATTTTCTTTATTCAATTGACATAAACTCCAGAAAAAACCCCAAAACCAAAAATAATAAAACGAATAGCCCTTTTTATTATTTTTTTTTATGGATTATGGAACACGTGAGATGCAATAAAATGAGTACAATGATAAGGTAAAAGAACAACTGCCAACTGCCGTTCCGTTTGCCGCTTGACGTTCGGCATTTGGCACAGTGGACGACGTAGATAAGAAAAATCTATTTCCTAGTTACTGCGTGTGAGCGAGCCGTGTGCGCATGCGCAATCAATTTAGCCGGCGGCAACACATCGTTGTCGCGTAGCATTGTATCGTATCGCACCGCACGGCATGGCATGACCATGGCAACAACTATGCAAAAAAACTCAGTGTAATGCAGAAAAATAGCAACAACAGCACTGAGCAATGGTGCATGTACTGTATGCAACTATACAAATTATGCAAAATGAAAGACTTTGGCAAAAAAAGCAAAGCGAGACTAAAACAAAAAACAAAGAAAAACACAAAAATCTTACCGAAAGTAAAGAAATACTTACGATGTTGGTAAGTTTTACACAATGACCGTCCCGGCCATTGTATGGATGGTCTAAATACTAGTAGATATTATTATTATTATTGTTGTTGTTGTTGTTGCTGTCGTTTATGTAGCGCATAACGATTAAAATCTCTTTTGCTCCGCTTTTTTTTTTTTGCTCCGCTTTACTCTCTCGATAATTTTGTAACATTTTTACGGAAAACTTAATTTTAAACGTTGCCCGTTTTTTCCGAATTATTCAAAAAGAAAGTAAGCGCGCAACAACAATAAAATCGACAAGAAGCAAATTTTTGGTTTAACGAAAAGAGCGCCAAAATCTTTTTATCAATGCTTCTGGCGAAACTGTCAGTTTTAATAAGTATAAAAAAGAAAAGTTTAACAAAAAGTAAAATTATCCATTTCATCTCGCCTACTTGAGGTCTTAGTTGAACTACTCTACAACAATACAAATGAAACCATTCTTTATGTGAGCTTTCGGTGTGATCAAAGTAAATGTCTTTCTCTAAAAAAAAATCACAAACATTCTGTTATAAAAATAAGTTTTTGATTGTTTCCATCAAATATGTATACAAATCGTTAACTAAATTTTTTTATTGTTTTATATAGACCTGAGCAAAAATATTTTTTTTAATTAATTTAGTGTTTTTTTTTATTTTTCAATTTTTTCAATTTATGTATTTTTTACTTTTGTATTTATTTTGTGTGTTTTAATTTTTTTTTTTTTAATTTTTGTATATTTTTTAATTTACATTTTTTATTTTATTTTTAATTTTTTATGTATGTATTTTTTTAATTTTTGTTTTTTTTTAATTATTGTAACATATGTATTTTATTTTTTTATTTTTGCATTTTTTTTTTATTTTTGCATTTATTTTTGTATTTTTGCACTTTTTTTTTAATTTTTGTATTCCTGTATTTTTTTAATTTTTGAATTATTTTTAATTTTTTAGTTTTTGCTTTTTTTTCATTTTTTGTATTTTTTTAGTTTTTTTTTATTTGTGTTTTTTTTTAATTTTTGTATTTTGTTTATTATTGTATTTTTTAAATGTTTGTATTTTTTCAAATTTTTGTAATTTTTGTATTTTTTTAAATTTTTGTATTTTTTTATTTTTGTATCTTTTTATTTTTGTATTTTTTTTATTTTTGTATTTTTTAGTTTTTACATTTTTTTAATTTTTACATTTTTTTTATTTATATATATTTTTTTAATAGTCGTAATTTTTTATTTTTTGTATTTTTATAATTTTTGTATTTTTTTAAAACTATTTTATTTTTTAATTTTTATATTTTTTATTTTTGTATTTTTTTAATACATAGTTGTAATTTTTTATTTTTGTATCTTTTATTTTTGCATTTTTTTTTTAATTTTTGTATTTTTTTCAATTTTTGTGTTTTTTTATTTTTGTATTTTTTTAACTTTTATTTTTTGATTTGATTTTATTTCTATGCTATAAAAAGTACTCAAACTATTCCGTTTTATTCTGCAATATTCCATCAAACTTTAAACAATAACCGCCAACAACTTACCGAATGATCTGCCAGATGTCGCTGCAATTCTGCAATGCTGAAGAGTGTGGCCTCCGATAGCGATGGTGAGTGTTCCAACTTTTGTTCCATTTCACGTAGCCAACGACGCAAATTTTTTGGATCTTCTATGAAACTTTCACTGCGTTGTGCATCATCATCGATCAGCTGAAAAGTATGCAATGTAATTTGACAGTCCAGTGTTACAGTCCACCACATCTATGCTATTAATTATTGCTTTACCTTGAAACAGCCAACAATTGGACTCTCCATAACATTTGCAGCGCCCTCAATTTCGCCACGTGCTTCTCTACATGTATCGAGCAGGTTCGTGTCCATGATATAATTGTAATTCGTTTGTATTGCGGCCCACAAGTCATCTTTGCCGGACAAACCGAAACCGAGCGTCGCAGCGCTGCCGTGGAGGCTGGACGAACTATTGCTGCCCCACGAGTAACGATTGTATTTGTTTTTATTTCTCTGCGCAGCACCAAACGTACTACTAGTGCCAGCGCTACTGCCAACGGGTGAACCGAAAAAGTTTGTGGCGTAACGTAATTGCAGAGCGCTGCGGTCGGCATTTTTCTGTGGAACAACGGAAACGGAGAATGAGGAAAAATTAATTGATTTTAAAAGACGATTTCAACGAATTTCCAGTTTATTTCTTCACTGAAATTGTAATGGCGTTAAGTTATCTTTTAAAAAGGCATTATAATTGTATGAAAAATTGAAATTTAATTTTAACAGAAATTATATACATTCCTACTTATTAGAAAAAATTTAATAAAACCTAAAAAATATGTATAATCTATTAATTTTTTAAAATTGACAAAATGGATGGACTCAATTTTAATTTATTTTTATAAAGTCGTGCAACGGACGTACGTGTTAGCCGTCATACAATTAAATAAAACAATCATAAGAGACTTCACAATAATTAATTAATAAGAAATACCAGTGGCATTAGATAAACAAAAAACAGCATACGCTCCGCTACAATGATTCATTTTCTATAAAGAAAGCAACAGAGAAAAAAAACAGATAATAGCAAAAACCTTCAGAAACATCAAAAAATGCTATAAAAAAAGCCACTTGTGGTTGCGCCATGATCAATTGCTCTGTGGTCAGCAGAGAAAAAAAAACAGCTTTTTAATTTAAAAATAATCAAGCTCGATTTAATAAATCAATAAAAAAAAAACAGTGGACAATTTCATTAAAAGTTAACAGAAGAAAATGTAGGGGAAGAAAAGTACACACGGTAACATGCGTAAGTCTGTCTGTCTGTCTGTGGAAGTAAAGCTTAGGCAAAATGTGATTAAGAAAAAATGGTTTGGCGTCTAGTAATGATTGTTAAAACTCACACAGCCCAAAAACTGACAGACATGCTTGCCAAATGTGGCCATATTTTTTTACTTCAAACATAAAAGAAAGATTTTCAAGAAGGCCTTTAGTTTTTAAGGCTTTAACAAAAAAAATTAGCCGGGTCAAAGAGCACAGAGTTTTTTTGAAATCGTTTCAAGAATAACTTTTCCATCAATGACACCTTTTTTTAGATTTCGAACATCAAGGACCTGCTTCAAGGAACATATTTTGATAATCTTTCGAGCCTCTACGAATCTTCTTTTTTAACAATTTATTGACGTAATTTGACTGCCTAAATCTTAAGAGATATCTTAAGAAATTGAAAAGCTTTTTCTGTCACATGATGCTGCCTTACATCAATTTCTTTACTTTATTATAAATTTTCAGATCTTCTCATCCTTTCTTCTCGTCCCGGTGTCGGTCTTCGTCTCAGTCTCCTTCCCCGCCCAACGCAATCTCCTCCACAGATTCTTTCAACTAAGCTAAAACCAATAAAAAATTCTTTACAATTTTTTTTTTATGTCTATGGCGAGTATATAAAAATAAATTCTCATCTCTTTTTTGTTGCATTCTGAAAGTAATAAAAAATTATATTCATTGAGAAATTCCATTTTAATGACTTACGACGTTGTTGCTGTTGTTGTTGTTGTTTATCGTAGTCCTCAATATTGCAACCTCGATTATTGACAACAACAACCAAAATCTACCGCCGCTATTAAACTAAAGAAACTAGCAATTTTTTTTAACCGTTAATAAATTTCATCGAAACATTGTTAATAAAGACGTTCGCGCCAAACCGTTGATTACAAAAATAAACTTTATTTGAAATTCCCAACAAAAAAATCTAAAGCAAAAAAAATATGTAATTAGAAAAAAGAGTCAAGAGGAGCAAACAACCTGTTTTCGTTTTGCCAACATAATTGTTGCAAATGATACCGATCCGGTAGCAACGACAAAGAAAAAGGAAAATGGCAAACAAAGAGAAAGAGAGGCAGAGGCAATGAGAGGCAGGCAAGCAGAAAGCGGAGCAATAAAAAAATAAGTAAATAAATAAATAATTTAAAATGTATTAATAAAAAAGGCGGCAATTAATGAAACATCTTTTAAAATACCGCAACGCGGACATTTTGATGTGAGCTGCGTTGCCGCGTTGACGCGTTGGAAACAGCGACCGACCACATTGCCTTTTGGGTGCAATGTGGAACACCCTGTAGTCAAGCCATTTGTTTTTTGCCAAAATCAAATCAATTTTATTCAAATTTAAATCATTATAATCAATCAAATTAATTCACTTAATTAATTTAATTTCACTTCGAAACAGATTGAGCACCACCGTATAAACTCTCCAATTTTGTTGTTGTTTTTGGTGCTGATCTCAACAAAAATAAAATTTTTGCTCGCTCTCATCTGGTTTAGGAGTTACAGCCCTCCCTTTAAAGTTTGAAAATTTACCGTCTCCGAAAATTTAATATCTCCTAAACTGTACAAGATATCTGGATGATATAGGCCCCGTTATAAACGTATAAAAATATATATTTTTTTTATGTCAAACAAGATTTTATAGAAAATCGTATACTTTTGAAGAAAACTACAACATAAAAATTTTTGTATTTAAAATTTAAAGTTTCTCCAAAAGTACACGATTTTGGATAAAATGTTATTAAACATAAATGGAAGATATTGTTTTAATATCTTCACAACGTGAAGATACTACTTCATCTACATCTAGTAGTATATAATAATTAATACAGGGTGAAATGTACCAGAAGTAAAATGTCTTTAAAGGTGTTTGCGTTCAATACAGATTGGTAATCTCTGGCTACAGAAGCAAAAGCAATAATAATATGTAGTTCTCGAACAAGCGTTTGTCACCAACGGATGGAAAATAGCGCCTATGACAAGGACAACAACAGCAGCAACAACAGATTATTAACAGCGGAGAGAGTCGGATGCATATAATGGATGGATGGAAGAATGAAAACAAGTAAGAGCGTTATCTTCGGCCTGGCCGAAGCTTATATATCCTACACCCGCATCTGTCGAAGTTATAAAAAGTGGGCGGGTGACGCCTACTTTTTTTTAATTTACAGGGAACCAATTTTGATCTATTAACTCATTTACAACACCGCTTTTCCTACCAAACACCTCATTATGTGGTATAGTATATAAGTGGGCGTGTCACGCCCATTTTTAAGAATATATCTTACTCTAAGATGGTGGACTTGGAAATAAAATTTTAGCTGAAAATTCGGTCTACAAGCCAAGAAATTGAACTAAAAGCACGGATGAGTGCATATTTTCTATAAAAAATAGGCGTGGCACTGGTCCGATTTTTCCTATTTTCAATAACAAACAGCGTAGGACAACAAAGAATATTTGTGCCAAATTTCATGACGATACCTCTATTCGTTCTCCTGTAATCGTGATTTCCACAGACGGACGGACGGACGGACAGACAGACAGACAGACAGACAGACGGACGGACATGGCTAAATCGAATCAGGAGGTGATTCTGAGCCAGAATATATATACTTTTCTATACCTGCCACGCCTCCTTTAATGCGTTACAAACGGAAGAACAAAGTGAATATACCCTCATCCCTTCGGGTGTAGGGTATAAAAAGAAAAAGAAGGTACGAAGGAATGTATCGTATATGCTAACTACGAGAGTTTTATGCGAAATACTTTGTCTAAACTTGTTCTAAACATTCGCCAGACAGACAGACAGACCGAAACTGTATCCACAACATACTCGCTTTAGCTGGTTTTGGCTTGAGTCCACCAAAGCCAAAGAATGTATAGCAGTGCAAAGTCGAAAGCTAGTTCGATCCGTCGAAGAACGATCTTGCGAAAAAGAAAAGTTAACATAAGTAAAAGGCATGCACACTCACCCCCCACTCCCCCCAACAAGCTGCTAAGCAACACTTTTTATACATATATACACCTAGTTTGTCATGTCAAATACTTTGTCGAGATTTCGACATGTCGAATACCTCTGGTGGTAGACTACCAAACCAAATTAAAGTAGGTTACACAAAATTGTCGAAAACTCTGAAAAATTCAAAACCTTCATCAATTACAATAAGAACAAACGAAAGCTATAAAGATTTTTCGATGAAAAATACATGAATTTCAATTTTATTTTTGAGTCCAGTCATTTCTTTGTGAAAAAATGGAACATTTATGAGATGACAATTAATTTTCTTCCTTCAAAGTGCTGAGTCTTGATCGTCCCTCATTTTAATGACATCAGACTCTTCCTCTATTATTCTTTTATTATTATTCTATACTTCACGCGATTAAAAAAACTAGTCATTTGAATGAGTCATTCTCTAAGTTCTTGAATGTTTAAGAATGTTTTCGACAAGATTGAGGTTTTCGACAGATAGAAAAGTACTGTACAGTTTTCGACGTAGACTACATAACATACAAGGTCCAAAAATTCTTGTCGAATGCCAACCTTGATATACACACATAGGATGTCTTCCTCCATTTTACATACTATATTGTACAAGAACAACCGGCAAATCAACCAGCGCCGGTTTTTGTCTTAAGACTTACCTTAAGACTATTATAAGGCCGCTCAACCCTTAGCTTGGCCTTAATAACGTCACGCCCTTCCTGTTTCTCATCATCCGGTGGTAGCGATGTCATCGATAGAGAGGTTTTAATGCTCGATTGACCGACACCGCCCAGCGTTACTCCTCCACCAACACCAGCACCTGCCGCTCCTGTCTTCGTCTTTTCGGCTGCACCGTTGATGGCTGTCGATTTACTTTCTAGCTCAATGCGTTTGACGATTATGCTTTTATTGCGTTTCTTTTTCAATGAGCTTGTGTTGTGGTTGTTGTGGTTGTTGTTAATGCAATTTGGTGTAGCAAGCGTATCTGATGTTATTATTATTTTTGTTTGTGGCATTGTTGATGCTTTGGTGACTGTTGTGGGCTGTTGTTGTTGTTGTGCCGGCAGTCGCGCTTGTAAAATGGATGATGCTAAAGGCGATGGTGTTGATAGTGGCAGTGATAAGGAAGGCGATAATGATGATGATGTTGAAGGCGGTGATGATGATGTTGTTGCTTCTGGTGTTGCAACTGGCAGTGTTGATGTTGATGCTGATGTTAACAGTTGTGCAAATTGTGCGGGTGTTTGCAATGCCGTTGTATGGTCAGCTTCGGTGATGACAATATTTGCTGGTGGTGTTGTTACTGTTGCTGTTGTTGTTGTTTTTAATGTTGCTGTTCCCATTATGTGTGTGTTAGTTTTTATTGGCGTTCCATTGAAATGTTGCCGTTTTTTCAGTCTCTTGGTTACAGGCTGCCTTCTTCTCCTCGACGTTGGCAGGCATTATTTCATTATTACTTTCTTGAGCAATTAAAGCAATTTTCTTTTTCCGTTTCGGTGATTGCATCTAGTTTTCTCTCGTTGCTACAAACTTTACTCTGCCATTTGAAAATAATTTTAGTTTTTTTGCTCTCTTTTAGAATAAAAAAGCAACTGTTTAGGTACACATCTGTAAATATATAGTATATATATAAATAAAGACAACCAAGATTTGTTAAAAAAAAATATGTTTTTGTTTTATATAATAAATAGAATTAATAATTTTCAAGTTTTAAAAATACTTGAGAATGTCTAAAGATTGTTTAAAATACATATGTTTAAACAATGATAATGTTTAATAAATTGAAATTCTTCTAACAGTTTTTAAAGATTAAATAATTACCGGCTTCAAACTAATTAATTTAATACTAATTCAATAATTCTGTTGGTATAATCAAACAGCAAACAAAGCAAAGTGTCTTTGACGTTATGTCTTCTAAACCAAGTAAAACATTGTCAGATCTTTTTAAAAAGAAAAGTGACCCCTTTTTTGACACAACTGAAGTTTCATATCATTTGCTGACATCAGTTTATTTTTATCAATTGATTTTATCACAATATTATTGTCAGGTTTTGTGTTAAATTCGATGCCTCCAGACGTTTGACATTTAAATTCTACTCTCATCGCATGATTTCAATTTGACGTCTAGACTTTTAGCGTCTTCTTCGGGTGTCATGCTGACATCGAAAGACACTCGGTCATCGACCGATTTGATGGCTATTTGTCTGTTTTATTTGACGTCAGCTGTCATTAGACCATTTAAACACTTGAAAACAAAACGTACTGAAACATCTGTTTAACATTTAGTGAAATTTGTATGTGACGTTGACGTTTGTTGCAGATGACGACGATTTTTTTTTGGGATTTTTTTTTGTATTATCTTCTGCGATCAGTTGTCATCAAGTTGCTGTCAACACTACCACATTTTCAGTTAATTTTTTTTTATTTATTAATTTAACGTCTATTTGTCTGATGAAATTTACTTTAGCCGCCGCCGTTCCCAAATGTTTTAACATTTGCGCGTGTCTACCGAAAATAACAACCACAACAACAATAACAACTAACACTGACACTACCTAAACTCGTTTGTTGAATATACCAAATAATGAATATCTTATTAACGAGTAGAAAGAACTAGTTCTGGGATGATTTAGAGAGAATCATTTGATATTTGTCTAATTCGCTATGAATGAACTCCCAAATGAAAAAATGAATTAACTCCCAATGAATTAACTCCCAAAAAAATGAATTAACTCAAAAAAAAATATGAATTAACTCCCAATGAAAACATGAAGTAAAACTCACCTTTTTTTCCAAATATTTAACTTCCAGTAAAAATTAATTAACTCCCAAAAAGGATGCTGTTTGCGGCAGGGATTATAACCCTCAGTAGGCAAAACGCCGGCTTTGCTGCAAACAGTATTTTTATGTGAGAAGTTTCTCTGCAGGGCGGCCTTGCAGAAATGAGTTCAGTTTTATGGAAGAATTTGCGACTTAACTCATTTTTATTTGGGAGTTAATTCATAGCGCCCAATTTTTGCAATAATTCTCGATAATAAAATAATCTTCTAAAATCGCTCAGGCATAAACGTACATGAGAAAATCATACTCAAGCGTCCAAATTAACATTTAAAATTTGATCCGTTAACCTTAACGGGTTGACCTTAAACGTACTGATGTTTTGTTAGTAACATTTTTTTTTTCTTTACGGTCTAGCAAATTGCTTCAGGTTTTTTCTGGCGCAGAGAAGTTCGTGATCACTGAATGTTGTTGCATCAAATCGCTCTAAACATTGAAAAATCATAATGAAACGGAACAAGAAGTATCGTTATGTTATACTCGTACTCGTACAAATGAAATAAAATAACTTGAAACCTAAGCCAAAGCTCAATAAATCGATTAAATATGTTGTTGTGTTGTTGTTGTTGTTTTTTCTTTAACGTATTTTTGGAGTAATCAACCGGTTGGTTGTAGAGCGCTTAACCGCAAAGAGTCTAAAAGTACAATAGAGAAACTGATTCTGATTTTCTTAAAACAAAAGCCAACAAAAGTAACAAAAATAATACCAGCAACAAAAACAAAAACTAACGGTGCAGTGGTGTAGTCACCCGAAATAAAATCTACAACAACAAGAAGAACGCATGTGAAGAGTGTCTTTGTTGTAACAAGAACTCAAAGAACTGCAAGAACTTAAGAAGAAGAAAAAAACGCTTGACAAGCGTTTTAATTTTACGACTATTTGCCATGACCTGATTTTGTATGCGTATCATTTGATCAGCGAAGTTTGTGTCATGGCAAATCGACTCGAACGCAACATGAAACAAAAAAATGTACATATGTATAATAAAAAAATTAAATTTAGAAAACAAAAAAAAAACGTGAGGGCTTGTTGTTGTTATAGCACAAAAAAAATTGAATACATTTAATTATTTTCATCGACTGAAGTTTGAGTCAGGAAAAAAAAAAAATACAACGAGCTCAAAATTTAAATTGATCAAAATTTAATGTGAAACAACAACAAAAGCAAATTAAATCCTAACGAACGTTGCATTTAACTGATTTCTCGTTAACAGATTTTAATAATTAAATTGATTTGCTGCGTTTTTAATAGCTGCCAAAGAGAGAGAGCGAGAAAGAGATAAAAGCAGAGAGCAAGCATGAGGAGAGACTATAAGACGAGTACTATTATATGAGGAAAAAGGAACGGATTAGTACACAAAACCACAATTCCTTAAAAAAGCAACAACACTGATGATTGCTTCAACAATAAAACAACAATAAAAAAAAATTAATTTTGAATTATCAAGAATAGTTTGGTTAGTTCTCTTCTTTGCAACATTTCGTGAGTTGTTTTGTTGCGTTTTTGCGCGCGTAAAAAATGCAGGTTAACACTTTCGCAGCAGAACGAATAAAACGACAACAGCGACGGCGACGTCGACGGTGCGGCGATAACTATGATGATACTCGTAACAATAAAAACACAATGAATAACAATAACAATTTATCTACACTCCAACCGCAACCACATCTACCGCCGTCGACCAAATGACAACGCGAACGAGTAAGAAAGGTATTGGTATAGACAACGAGTAAATCGTCGGCGTTGAGAAAAATAAAAGTGAAGTAAGTTTATTTAGTTGTTGTTGTTTAGGTCGCTCGCTATCGTGTCTTGTGGGATGTTATCAATTTATGTAAAATTTTTCTGCCCTCTCTAACTAGTGGCTCTCTTCTAATCGAAGAGTTTGTGACTCTTACTAATACATACTTACTTATTTACCTGTATTTATTCTGTGGTTTCAATAGTTTTGTTTCTGTTCTAAAGAGAATTTCATTGAAATCAAGCCGCGAGTAGATTTTCTTATATTTTTTTTGCTTTAACTAAAAGCAGACAATGTTAATGAAAGAATTATTCCGAAATGCAAAAAAGTAAAAACGAATAACAAAAAAGAAGATAGCAAAAAAGAAAGACACAAACAAACAACGAAATAAAAACTTCGACATTATAACTAGAATAAATAATAATAAATAAGCAGTAGCTGAATATTGAATAGTTTGCTGCCATTACTTTTATTGTTTGTGTCAAAGAATTATTTGAGCTTGACAGTCAGCTAGCGCCTCACTGAGCACTGTGAAGTCTGTCAAATTATTTCTTTGATCTGTACTTCACTTCGGTTTTTTTTATTTTTTTAATAATTTTTTTATTTACGACCTTTTTCTGAATTCTCTTACACGAAGTGACACTCGTCGAATTTGCATTGTTAATACATATCCAAATTTGTTGTTGTTTACCAGCAAAAAGCCGAAAATGAACAATGCCGATTCGACGAGAGTCACTTCGTGTGAGAGAATACGGAATAAGGCCGTTAATGATGTACATATGTAAGAAGGAGAAAGGAACACTTCATCGTCAATTTTTTTCTTTGGTATCAATGAGTTGTTTTTTTTCCGTGTACACATAATGTTGGTGAGTCATCATCAACAACAACAACAACAACATAGTAGTAAATCTTCAACCATGCGCAAAAAAATGACGATTGAAAATTGAAATTCTTCTTAAAATTTAAAATTTCAGGTTAAAAAAACATAAACTAAAAAAGAATTTAAGCATTAAAAAATAAGAAAAATAATTCCAAAAACAATAAAGCAAATAGTAAAATTTAAAGTAGAAAGAGCAAGAGAACAATAATAATTTTTTTTGAAAATTATGCAAACATCAAAGAACAAATGACTAATAGCAGACGGCCTGAAAATCATAACGCAACGCTTAAAAATCATAAAATGGCGCGACTTACGGCATGAACAAAAATTAAATTTAATAAACAATGAGATAAAAAAGAAAACAATGCATTTCTCACTGACTTTACTGACCATCATGAGAATGACGGAGCTAACGACGACGACGACTGACAGCTGTTCTGGTTACTCATTCGTTTCCTCACTGGATGACAAAAAACTGTTGTTTTTGTTTTCCATTACGTTCGTTTCCAGTAGGTTCGTTTATACAAAAACGTCCAACGAACAGACGACGTTCGATCGCATCAACGTTCATGTGTTTGACAATTTTTTGTGCCATTTTTTAGGTTGTTGTTTTTTTTTTATCGTAATTCACATTTACTTTGTTTCTTCCTAAATGCTTTTTTTTCTTATTTCTTCTTTTTTTTTTATTGTTTGTTTTAAAAAAAACAATTTGTTGTCTTTTTTTAGTGTTCTTGTGTGTTTTTGTTATTGAATAGTATTGAATTAATAATAATTTTTTTTTTATTCTTTTTTTTTTTGCTCTGCTCATCGCTTCCGGATGACGTGTAGTGTAGAGACAATCTTCACAGAGGTCTTTTTCCTTATGCTGCTTTATTTATTTAATTTCTGTCTCTGTCTCTCTTTCCGCTCTAAACAATCTTAACACTAGATGCACGTGCTTTGATTACAAATACAATGCATTCGCTAAAATATTTTTATTGTTTTAAATTTTGCACCATAAACATTGATTAATGCACTTGAAGAAAAAAAATCGAAACAATGAAAATATTTACAAAAAAACTACATTTTTTCTAATTATAAAAAACAATGATAATATAACTATGCTCTTTTTTAAATATTTCATCTTTTTATATGAAATGAGTTTAAAAAATTTCTTTTATTTCTATTAAAAATAAATCGTAAATAATCAAACAAAGTTATTCCTGTTTTATTCTTCGCATTGTATATCGTAAATATGTATGTATATTCTGAGTAACACGAATGCAGCAAGTCATCGTATCCGGTTGTTGACTCAAGTAACAATGACCGACCGGTAGGCTCAAGTTACTCCTTGCTGCTTTACTAACATTTCGTCAAAGTAAAACGATAAAGGTTTTAACTTAAGCATTTATTCATTTTATTATTCGTAGTAAATGAGAATGACGTCAGGTTTTCTGGTGTGAAAAGACATCAAGTGTTCACATGAAAATAGTCGGCAAATGCTTAGAAAATAATATCATAAAGACCCTAAACCTATAACCATTCGCCATTGAAAACACGATCTAAAAATTACAGTAACGAAATCCCGAACGACAAAATCCCGAAACGACAAAATCCCGAAATTACAGAACTAATTTTTCGTTATTCTCCAGCCTCTTAAACAGATTAAAACCATTAGCAAAGTTCAATTTAGCCAATATCAGGTGGCAAGGACCTTTAGACAACAAAATTCTCTCGATAATGCAAAGTATTTTCGCATTAAAAGTCATGAATTATGGATAATAAACCTCAGACAACAAAGTTATCTCGATAAAGCAAATTTTGTTTGCATTAAAAGTCTGGACGCGTGGCGGCCTTCGGCCGTGGCAGGAATTATAACTCTCAGGCAACAAAATTCTCTCGATAATGCAAAGTTTTTTCACGTTAAAAGTCTTGATGCGTGGCGGCCTTCGGCCGTGGCAAGAATTATAACCCACAAAAGACAAAATTCTCTCAATAAAGCAAAGTATTTTCGCTTTAAAAGACTTGATGTGTGGCGACTTTCGGCCGTGGCAAGAATTATAACCTTCAGACATCAAAGTTCTCTCGATAATGCAAAGTTTTTTCGCTTTAAAAGTCTTGATGCGCAAGCTCCAAGACCCATATTTTCTAAAATTCATCTTAAGCAAGAAAATTGCTGTCATAGATTAATATTACCAAACTCTTTCTTCCATCCCAAGAACTATGTATGTACATATGTATTTCTCTGCTCGTTTCTTTATTTAGCACATACATTTCTAATAACCACTTAAACCGTGATACCGCTTTAAGCCAATATTTCCAATTATAACCATAGAGAATACTTGTTCACATCACAATAAGCCTCTTATCGCCTGTCAATGAAATCATTCCATACAACAACAACAACAGCAACAAATCATATCAACGTTTCAGACACGTTCCTGACAAAAAAAACTGATGATACTTAAAAAACCGACAAAGAGTCTTAAGTTTTTTATTAGATCTTTTTAAAAAATTCTTATCTATCGTAAATTGTCAAGTAAAAAAATGAGAATTTTTAGCATTCTGTTAAAAATTTTTGAATAAAACTGAAAAAAGAAAACAAATTAACTGAAGGAAGAAATAAGAAATTACGTGTTAAAAAAATGTGAAGAAGAAAAATCAAAAAAATGAGATGTGTATAAAATGGGAACAAATTCCAAAAATAGTAACTAATAAAGAAAAAGAGCAACATATCTTTACTTTTTGATGATAATGATGATGGCGACGATGATGATGACGATATGATGACGATTTTAATACAAATGTTGATTATGACGATTATGATCAAGATGTGAATGAATGTATCGCAGGAATAGAATAGAAAAAATTGAGTGTGAAGAAAATGTATAAGATTTTATACGAAAAATCAAGTGGTCGCCGCAGTAAAATAATATTGAATCATGCGAACTAAAAATGGGGCAAAAGTGGGACAAAGTTTTTTTAAAAAATTTAGTAATTTATTTTCATGTAATATGTATACGTTCATATAAATCAAGTGATATATTCGTTATATATCGTATATATTTAGGGTTATCCATTTTCTCTTTGGGAAAGTGTAAAGTAAAAAAAGGACTTTTTCCGTGACTTTTTGACACAATTCGGGCAATAATTCAGCCATAACTTGACGTATGTCATTATTTAAATGCTCTTTTTTGGTGGCCAATTAATGTCGTCAAATCGTAAACCTCGAAACGCGACCACAGCAAAATCATCGTTCAATTAAAATGCTTTGACAAACTTAATGCGTTGTTCGATGGTAAAACGATCCATATTGTAAAATGGCAAACCTTCAACTAAACGAATGCTAGTTCGGATGACACTGACATTTGATAGCTGCCAAATAGCAGGGCTTTACTTTCCGTAACTTGAATGGATAACCCTTTATTTGTTGCGTATTGTTATGGTATAAATATTGTAATAAAAATGTATGATTTTCCATCTTGGAAGAAAAGAAAAGGTAAGAAAAGTTATAATAAATGGTGAATAATGTGGAACATCATGTAATTTTGCCTTTTTTTTAGAGAGAAGCATTAAAAAGAAATAAATTTTTCCAGAATCAAGCAAAGCGCTTTAAAGACAGAAATAATTTTCTTAAAACCACAAAAAATAATAAGTTTTTTTGGTAAATTCTTACATATTCTTAATTTATATCATAATGATGATATTATAATAACAATCATAATTAAAGTGACTTACTTTTTAAGGATGGCTTGGAACGAAAAAGTCCATTCTTCTGAGCATGTTGTTGTTAATTCTTTTGAAATCTTCTTTTCAACTATTGAGCAAATTTTTTTCTCCAACCAATCGCAGTCCTTGATTTCTTTCGAATTCCTCTAAAATCGCTTTCTATTAATTAATGTTTATTTAGTTTATTAAATAAGCAAAAATACTTCATTTATTTATTTATAATCTTTGAGTCATTTGATGCTTAGAAAGACACTGAAACGATTAGAGCAAAAAAAGGAAAAAAATTAAATTTATCGTTTGAAAATTTTAGCAAAAAGTGTTAAATAATCAAGTGACAGATCTGATTTCAATCAAGTGACAGAGATAGATCATTGCTATATAGTATATTGATCGAAGGGCACTTCAGTCAAGTCAACCTGATCAATTTGGCCCATTCAGAGATTTCGCTCTTTCGCTCATGTCATCATTCTTCCAGGTTTCGAGGTCAATCAGAGTGTATTACCGCTACTCACGACCACTCCCCTCCAACCCCACAATTCCCTTCTCCAGCCACCCTCCACACTTTCTTTTTCATTTCTGTTTATGTGTATTATTATTATTATTAAACTTAGAAAACTATCGTTATAGGAATGGTCATGAATTTCGCTTTTTAGTATAGCATTAAAAGAAATAGAGAATTTTTCAGGTGGCACAAAAAGCACCGCTTAACTACTCGCCCAGCACCCCTCCCCCCACCCCTCCTGCACATTACTCTTCCTCATTTTTCTTAGAAAAAAATGGTACTTCGTTAATTTTTTCAACTCAACGAAATATGATAAATAGGTTACGATACGACCGATGGTCGCGCAATCGTGGAGGGACTGGCCCCAAACCACGAAACGAAAGTGCAAACAGTTATTCATCATCCGCAGCTCATTTGTTTATCAACAACACTGCTCTAGCACTTTCCGCCATCACACCATCATAATCGCCACAATCATCACCAACTACGCCGCCGCCACCATCATCAAGAGAGCTGCCGCCGCCAACGCCACAGCCATTGCTACCACCATCATCATCATCATTATCATCAGCATCAGCATTACTATCGCAACAACGTCGAAAATAACAGTATCCAATAATGTTAGCAACAACAACAACAACAACCGGCAACAACAATATGACCCAAACAACCAAAACAAATACTCGACTCGACCCCAACCGACAACAACGTAAACTGGACCAATACACAAACAACCTTACTAACAAATCCTCCCCCCCCCCCCTCTCCCGACTTCTTCTTCTTCTTCTTTCTCCATTTTCTCAATCAACTCCTATCGTCGATAATCAATAAAGGAAAAACAACAAGAAACGCAAAACGAAAACATTCGCGACATGATTTTCAGAGAAAACTTATTTATTACCCAACGACCGAAAAACCGACCGACCGCCAGAGGCCACAGGCCACGAATTAGTCATTAAAATGTTTTCGTTGCACTATAAGTTATCATCAAAAAATTTTTAAGAAATTTAAAAGTTACTACCAAAAATATTGGTAATAATTTTCATGAAAAGAAAATACTACCGAGATAGAAAAGAAATCAAGCCGAGAGCCCTAAAAACAAAAAGAAACTAACTGATCGATCGTTAATAAACGAACAAGAAACCAAGAAGTAAAAAAATAGGAAGGAGTCAATAAAAATGTTGTCATTTAGTAGTCATTTCAGAAAAAAAAAACTACTCTTTTCCTTTATTAGAAAAAAATACTTAAACTTACAATACGAAATAAAGGTAGGTACGCTCTTACTTTAACCTAATCTTTAGCTGACTAAAATTATAATAATATACAGGATGGTGTTGCGTCCGCATAAGATGCGACAAAAGGTAAGTAGGCGTGTAGGTTGAGTCGAGACAAGAAAAAATCGTATGGGGGGTCGATTTCCCCTTCTTTTAGGCGCTAGAGGCAATTTGAAAAAAAAAAAACGACTTACATACAATTGGCAAAAATCTTCGAAAAATCCCCAGAGACACTTAGATCATGTCTGTTTTGTGCTTTTGAAAGCTAAATATAAATTCCTTGATAGGTTTTTTTTTTAATTAGGCTCCTAGGTCAAACAGTTTTGACAAAATTAATGTCATAAAGTTAAAAGTTTTAAAAAAATTTCCCAATTAACACACAAGAAAATAGTTAAAAATTAACAGTTGTTAAGATTTTGTATTCTGGCGAAAAATTCGGAGCTGATTTCTTAACTATTTTGCTAGGCCCTGATTCACAAGCTCACTTTTAACCATCGTCTAAAAACAGCTGTCGTCTGCTGTCTTCTGCTATTCACAAGCAAGACGCCGTCTTTTTAGCACAAGACGACACCTAAATTTCCGTCGTCTTAATATGGACATTTTGACGTCTACTGTCGTACTTGTCAATAGCTTTTATTCACCTCAAAGTCACCAACCTAGTCGTGCCACTGCAATTTACGTACTACTAGCACAGAAAATTTTATCTAATGCACAAACCTTTTAGCACATTGCAACTGATGGACACGTAATTTAACACAAGTCACTTTTAGAACAAGTGAGCTTGTGAATACCAAATCTCACCAAAGGTGACTCTTAGACGACGACGTCCGACTCACTTCTGGTGAACTTGTGAATGAGCACGCTAATCAACAAGTATGTCTTAACAGCATACAAAAGTTCATTTTTTAGCTGTCCAATTAGGCAAATATTAAAAACTTCAAAAATATTTACTTATTTTATTCATTTGTGAGGATAAACGAACGCAATAAATTAAAAAAGGCTTTATGATTTTGATTTGAAATTCTAAAATCCTTAAAACATTTACCTCTTTGTGTCTTGAATTTTGCTTTTTGATAAAGATTTGCAACCAAGAAAATGCTGCAAATGTCATTCAGATTTTTCACCATTGGTGGTGAATTTATACACGTTGTTATTTGTTGATGTACGATATTTTGACAATACCAAAATTAACTAAACTTAACATTGCCATTAACAAGAACTCCTTAACAAAGGAGTTGTTAAGTTAACAACCAGAATAGGGCCGTTACTCTGTACTATGGAAGATATTGTGAGGATTGTACAAGTATTAAGGCTAAAAAAGAAGGCACTTTTCTCGGTCAAAACTTACAATTTAATTTTTCAACTGTTCAATTATATAAATTAGATAAATTTTTATTAATTTATTTATTTATTTTTAACTTTTGTCCCTAATCAAAATCATCCCTTCACGTTAATACTGTTTAATTGAATTTAGTTTTATCTTTTACAAAGAAAGAGTCCAGTCAATTTTTTGCACCCTTTTCTCTAAGCCAAAGAGTGAACAGCAGAGCAACCTATGAATAGTGACCACAATTGTTACATTACAATATATTACGCCACTCTGCAACGCAACGCTACGATGCTACACGAAGACTGCAATGAATGAAATGAGGTCTGTCAATAGGAAGTTAGTAACTACCGGCATAACAGCGATAAAATTATAAAAAAAAACTCGTTTAGTTATAATCACTTTACATGCGTTTGTTGTAATTGTTGCCCTATTTTATGACTTTCATGCGTACGTAAGACAAGAAATTCAATACAGCCGCCTCCAAAGTCTTGCTTTTTTCATTAATAATGGCGACGAAAGCATCGGACTGTGAAATTATTTTATATCCGTATGTAAAAGTGAAATAAAAAAAAATTATCTAGGTTTTACCAAGAACAAAAAAAAATTATGTGAAAATTAAAAATGTAGGTTCAGAAAAAATCAAGCGAATTGTTGTAAGGAAAGATAGATAGAAAGCTTTATAGATATGTAAGTCTCTTTTGTGTCATTGTTTGTTTTGCTGTTGTTGGTGCTCTAAAATGGGACGAACGATCGGTATGGTTTACATGATTTCACGCAAGTTTACGCTTCGTAATTGTAGTGTAATTACATACACGTATTTACATATTCACTGCGTGTAAACACGTAATGAAATATTTAAGTGCTTTCTACAAAAGCTTAGAGAGTTACTCGTGCGCAGAAAGAAAATGGGTTACACTCGAACATCACAACAACAAATCCACAAAATCTTGGAAAAAGGTGCCGAAGATGATGATAATCATCACTGACTAGGTACACTTAGAAAAACTTACATGCTTATCCACAAGCTCACTTTTACCCGTCGTCGTCGTCTAAAAACATCTGTCGTCGTCTTTTGCTATTCACTAGCATGACGCCGTCTTTTTAGCACGAGACGACACCTAAATTTCCATCGTCTTAATATGGACACTTTGACGTCTGCTGTCGTACTTGTGAATAGCTTTTGAGCCACCTTACCGTGCCACCTAGTCGTGCCACTGCAATTTGTGTATGCTAGCATTGAAAATTTTATCTAGTGCACAAACCTTTTAGCACATTGCAACTGATGTGAGTGTAAAATAACACAAGTCACTTTTAGAAAAAGTGAGCTTGTGAGTACCGATTCTGCCAAAAGGTAACTTTTCAGCAGGGTTGGCATTCGTTGGCAGAATTTTTTGACCTTGTATATAGTGTCTACGTTGAAAACTGTAGAGTAGTTTTCTACATGTCGAAAACCTTAATCTTGTCGAAAACTCTTAAACATTCAAGAAGTTAGTTGTAAATCCACTTCAATTTGGTTTGGTATTCTACCGTAGGTATTCGACATGTCGAAAATGTCGAAAACTAGACAAAGTATTCGACATGACAACCCAGCTTTTCAGCGACGACGACGATGACAGGTGACTCGGTGAGCTTGTGAATAAGCGTTTCACCATTAAAATGAAAGGGTAAAATCGTAATTTATTTCGATTATTTTTCAACATCGAAAAATGTAATTATAAAAATTATATTGTGAAAAAATCAAGTTCATCGAAGTGATATACATTAAAAAAATTTTGTTTAAAAATAGTATTTGTTTAAACATTCAATTAATTAAACAATCAATCAATCAGTCATTTCTCAAAATGCTTATTTACGTATATATAAATAAAAAAATTAATGAATCAAACCAATCGCATTCCATTTGTTTGTTTTTGTTAAGTTTTAGTAAACTATTTTTCCTGATTTCTTTGCCGCTAAAATCTTATATTTATGAACCGTGGACCGTTTTTGTCCTCTTTTTAAAAACTCCGCCTTGATGGATAAAATATCTGCTATCGAGAATCTCTCGTTACCGAATTCAACAAACCCAAAATGCATAATAAACAGTAGAAAGTGAATGAATCTCTCAAGTGAATGTTTTCATAGATAACTAACTTGTCTCGATTTGGCTTTGGATAGACAAATTAATGATTGACTGGCAGACGGGCAGACGGACAGACTAACTGACTCAGCGTATGACAAACTAACTGATAGATTAACTGACAGAATAGCTGACTGGAAGACAGATATAGAGTCAGCCACTAAAGTCTACCGTTTAAAGTCGCCAACGTGAAACGTCAAAAAAGAAAGACAGATAAACCCAACGAATATATCGATGGTGGCGAAATCGACAGAGAGCAAAGGAGCTAAACAAGACTGACAGACGAAGAGTTAGACAGATAATTTGACAATATGTTTGCTTGCCAACAACAATAATTGCGCTGCGACCTTGTTACAGACGAAGACTTGAAACATAGCATGGAAAAACCTACGCGAAAAATGCTCTACAAATGTAGAGAAACTGATATTGATGATTAGATTATAAAAGTAACAGCACAACAACAACAACAAGGTCCTAAACTAAACAGCAACAACAAACAATATCAAATACGTAGGTACATACAGATAAATAAATGAAAGTTTATTGCAAATGCTTTAAAAAAACTGTGAAAAAGCAGGAAGAAGCAACTCAATCAAATAAAGGATTTGTTGATGATGATGACGATGATGATGATGATGACGACGATAAAGAAATAAAATCAAAATTCTACTGTGATACTAAAATGAAAAGTGAGCCAAGCCATGAATAACGACACCAAGAGCAATTACAACAACAACAACAATCAAAGCCAAAAATCTCGAAAAAATGCAATAACTTTTTGGAAGCTTACACAGGTTTTCCACGAAAACACACACACACACAAACGGACACAGAAAATGCACCGAAAATCAAACAGATTAAGTGATAGACAGTCACACAGACAGAGACAGATAGGCAACTGTAAGCCAGCCGTAGAGACAAGCAAAAGCAGCCGTTGATTGAATGAACCAGCTTCACTTAACTTCACTTCATTTCGCTTCACTTCACATTTAAGTTCATACTAGTATCATTTTTGTCGATTTTCAATTATTCGAATACAAAACAGACAAACAAATAAACAACAATAATACGATAATAAAAATAAATTAAATCGTAAACAAAAAAATGAAAAACCAAAATACATAAAAGTTCAAACAAAACCAAAAGAAAAAAAAAGGGGGGAACGAACAAAGAAATGCATAAATCAGTGGATCCGGCAGTAGCCGCCGCCACTCATGGACAATCATTCACAAATCGTTATTTTGCCCGAATTGATTAACGACAATCCACGTTCGAAGAGCGTCCATTTGTTTTGCACGATGGAGATAGAGAGCAATAAATGAATGAAACAAAGTCAACAAATTGTCCATTTTGACAGAAAACGAGTAGAGTAGAGAGTAGAAGCAATTAAATTAACCAATGGGAAGAGCAATCAAAGAGCCCCTTTGGGGGGGGAAAAGGGGGACAGAGAGAGAGAGAGCAATCAAATTGTATGCACATAAAAAAGGAGTTTTGAAATAAATTTTTTTATTGTACTTTGTTCGCGCCAGCCCAAAAACCGCGCACGGAACCTGTGCAGAGTTGGTTCAACCATTTCTCTTAGATTTTGGTTAACACCAATTTTGCTTTTTCACGTTCCCAAACAGAAGCCTCTTTAAAAACCGTACAAATTTTACAAACTGTAAACGCAATCTTTTTATTTTTACCAATTTTATTTTATTTTTTTTTTAAATTTTTTTTTTTTAATTTTTTTAAAATTTTTTTTTTAATATTTTTTTTATTTTGTTTTTTTTTTTTTTTTTGCGACAACGTAACATGCAACGAAAGAATATCTGACCTAAAAATTACCAACATAATCGTGTAGTATCTATCTATCTGAAGTTATTTTAATGATGCAGTTGTTAAAGAAAAATAAACAACTTAATAAAGAAAGATAGTAAGAGTAAGCGAATTACTTTAGAATTGAGAATATTCAATGGATTCATTTCTGCTTTTGGACTTTAATTTGAAAAGTTGCATTTGCTTCATGCATATACCTCCATTATCGTACAATATAATCATATTGTATGATTCCCAGGATTCCCATGGAAAAAAATTCCAAGGACGTATGGAATTTTTTCCGTCCATACTCTTAACGGTTTTTTACAACAGATTTTTCACATTAAATTCACCCTTTTGCAAATCAAATCCATTATTTTGCAAATTAAATTCACCCTTTTGCAAATCAAATTCATCCTTAGGGTTTTCCAATAGGTACGGGTCGATGTTGTTATCAACATCTTTATCATTTGACGTGCTGCTTAATCGTGTAACATGCTATGGTGAATTGGCATGACCGACTAAATTATAAACAACAGATTTGACAGACGCCGCCGGAACAACATGGCCGCCACAGACTGTCAACATCGACCCGTCCCTATTTAATTTAATTAAATTCGATTTGCAAAAGGGTGAATTTTATTTGCAAAAGGGTGAATTTGATTTGCAAAGCGTGAATTTGATTTGCAAAAGGATGAATTTGATTTGCAAAAGGGTGAATTTGATTTGCAAAATGATGAATTCGATTTGCAAAAGGGTGAATTTGATTTGCAAAAGGGGAATTTGAT
The DNA here is from genome assembly GCA_949752815.1 of Conops quadrifasciatus. Taxonomy (NCBI): domain Eukaryota; kingdom Metazoa; phylum Arthropoda; class Insecta; order Diptera; family Conopidae; genus Conops; species Conops quadrifasciatus. Next base: position 21,134,346 of record OX457079.1, read on the forward strand.
TTTCAAAATGGTGAATTTAATGTGAAAAACCTGTACTCATAGCCCCGTCAACATCGCTCAGCTAACAAATCGTTGGATCGATCCACAAGCAACACTTAAACGATAAACGATAAACTTTAAAGCGTCAACAACGGGGCGAAAACAATTACAAGCATGTAATAAGAGTCAAACGAAACGTGCTCTTTGTGCATTGATCCACAACAAACCATGGAGACATAATTACTATAAAAACTTGAAGTGCGAAGCTTTTGACTTATATTTTCTGTGTCAAATTTGTAGTCGTATAAATACACACAATACCAATATTAAGTGTAATATGCAATGTCACGTCACAATGTTGCTTCATGCTACAACAACAAAAAGTTATAAGAAATAGAAATATGTAATTATATTTAGAAATAGAAATTTGAACTTTTAATGTCAACTTCTTTTTGTAGTTCTTTTTAAATTAAACCGAAATTTACGGCGGCATATTTAACAGTTTTTGGAATTAAAAGAAAGGAAAAACAATAACGTAATATGTACTGTATAGACACATTTCATATTAAAAGAGCTATTTTTTAAAGTGTTTTTTTATTATACCGCACTGAATATTTAACTCTAACGTTTGTCCTTTTCAAAAAGTGTTTTTTTCATTAATTTCTTGTGTTGTTTACCATTTATTTTTATGGCTTTTGAAGAAAATGTTATTTTTACAGTTGGTACATACTGTTTGTGTCATGTTTAGAACCCATTGCAAGGGGGGAGCAACTGCAGCGATAACAGTATGGTCGCCATTTACTATAAAACATAAAACCGAATACTAATTAAGCAATGAAGGCAAACAAATATATTCGAAAAACCTAGACAGCTTTAATTAACCTAAAACTCAGTTTCTAGTTGTCTACAAAATAAATCAAAACTATGCCTTCCCGCCCCTTCAACCCTCTCCCTTCACGTGATCAAGCACCTTCACAGTTATGTACCTCTAAAGTAAATAATTAAAATGCTCTATCAGTGATAGTAATAATCTGTCAACAATTTTATTGTGTTGTAATAAACAAAGAGGGTCGCTAAGCTTCAAAAAGAAAAAAATGCTGACATGTGTTAAAAGCATAAACTATACTAAACGGAGACGTTACAGACACAGCAAGTCATGAAACTTATTGTTACTCTCGAAACAACAGAAAAAACAATAGGATAAAGCAAATAAACCGAAAATTTGTACCCAAAAAAAAAGGTAAGATATCACCTGTCACCTGTTTAGATCCCAAACTATATAAACTCTAAGAATCCACAAAAAATGTTGTGAAGGTAAACACAACATTTCTTCCTTATCCCTTTTTTTTTCTTCGCCTCTCAAGTCTTATCATAGTGACAGCATTAGTGAAATAAATGGGGTCAAGAGGTCATCAAGATTTTTAGTACTAAAAAAATGTTATCATTATTTTATGTTTGAATGAATATGTTATATACGATACACTCACGCAATTTGTTATCAGCTCCAACTGCGTCTATATAACTTTCTATCAATGAAGTTAAGTGAGAAACGGCCATTATTAAGAAAGATAAATACCTACGGCGGAAAAACAAGGTGACATGAAGTGTAATGATAAATAATACCCACATTTTTTTTTGTCGTTTTAAATTCATATCGTATTAGTATCAGTAACTGTCACTGTTGGTTTACAAGATAAATACAGCGCTTCAGCTTTTCATGACAAAGATAAAAATTTGACATAACGAAAAGATATATTGTCGGAAATGAAAATCAGAGAAGTTCGACGAGAAATTTTCAATCATTTTAGCTTCAGGTACGAGGAAGATTTTTAAGAGAATTTCCTTTTTTTTCTTACTATTTATATGATATGTAAGACATCAGGGTTGGCATTCGACAAGAATTTTTTGACCTTGTATGTAGTCTACGTCGAAAACTGTAGAGTACTTTTCTACATGTCGAAAACCTCAACCTTGTCGAAAACTCTTAAACATTCAAGAGCTTAAAGAATGACTCTTTCAAATATCGTCTTTTTACTTGCGTGAAGTCTAGAATCTGTCGACATACACATTGTTCAGCGCAAGTAGAAATATAATAATAAAAGTATAATAGAGAAAGAGTCTGATGACATCGAAATAACTGACGATCAAGACGATCAGCACTTTGAATGAATAAAATTCATTCTCATCCCAGAAATGTTCCATTTTTTCACAAAGAAATGATTGGATTCAGAAATAAAGCTGAAATTCATGTATTTTTCATCGAAAAATCTTTGTAGCGTTCGTTTGTTCTTATTGTAATTGATGAAGGTAAATTTTTCAGAGTTTTCGACAATTTTGTGTAATCGACTCTTGTGTAATGTCGATGACTACCCAGACATACTACTGTACTGTACAAACAGCATGCGCAAACGCTGTTAAACAAATGTCACTCTTTTTCAATCACAAACAGTCACACTTTCTTCAGTCTGCCGCCTGCCGGAAACACATACTCGTACACGTTTTACACTTTTCATTCTCATTCAATTTTTCCGAAAAGCACTTTGCGTTTGTATGGTAATGTCTGTTAAGTCTTTGCAGATCCTTTACTAATAATGGGTAAATCTCTTCTTATTCTTAATAACTGCTGACGAACCGGTGTTATTTTCCATTAGCTAAATGCAAAAAAGAAAACGAATATGAATGATATGAATAAGAAGAGTGACACTTAACAGAAGCAAAAGTAGAAGTGTATAGACTGGTTGGATAGAAAAGCAGCAGGTGTATGATAATTGATTTAAACAAGTTTACTGATGAAGATCATCAGTAGAGGGCAGAAAACGAAGAGGAGGGTTAAATCACCGCAAATAGCAGCAGAAAATGCTGAGGAGACGCTTTTGATATTTAATGAAGACGCCAGGCCCAGCGTTATTTGTTTTCTGATTATGACTTTCAAACTATCAATTAATATAGTCTCTAGAAAATAATTGCCATTTCCCTTTAAAATTCTAAATAAAATAATTACAATGATGTGTTATTAGTTTGTGTAAAGAAAAGAGCAATTAAAATATCAGCTAAAAGATATTGGTGATCGTACCTAATTATAACCATCTCTTTACTTTATAATGAATTCCTAAGAAATTATACAAAGGCTTTCTGTCATATGTATATCTTTAGAGACTGGACGCTCGCTTTTGATTGGATTCAAAAGGCTAAGAAGTCATTTCAGACACATTTGCTCGACTGAGGCTTACACTGCCAATAGAGTACATAAATGCAGAAAGATCTGGCAACATTTATAATAAATCTCTGGAGCTCTTACTATACCATGCCTTAAGTAATATGAGTTAATGAGAATTACAAAACTCAGTTCAAACTCATGACCTCAAATGAAATGAATAAAATTGCCAATATTTGGCACTACCTACGTGCACCTACGTGCAATAGTATATAGTATAGTATATTTATAAGTATAATAAACTCGTGCAATAAAAAGTAAGAGAATAAAATTATGAATTCTCTTAATTAATTCTATACAATTAAAAACTACAAAAGTATAAAATTTACATTTTCTCACAGAATTGAGCTTTAATGATTGAGGTTGATGGAGGATGAGGTTGAGGATGATGAAGAATATAAAGAATAATCTTCCTAATGATGATAGCGATGATCCATTTATGGGTGATGACCCATAAATGTTAAAATTTGTGCTAATAATTCCGGTGTGAAAATGACGAGAATAATGTGCAGTCAGTCTCTTATTGTACCATACAATAATAGGCTCTTTCTTAAAGAAAATAGACAAGAAAAGGGTATGTAGGTGGAAAAAGATAGAGCACATAATTAAAAAATCCAAATAATAAAATCTGTGGCAGAGAAAAGGAAAAAAAATTCCCCGCAATGCAGCCGCAAAAGTAATTTTTAAAAAAATTCTTTTGCCGAACAACCACAACAACAACAACAAACATGAAAGAAGCAGCCTTCAAAAGAAAAACAAGCTAAAAGAATACCAATAAGAAATAACAGGAAAATAGCAGCAGCTTGCTATTGATGCTACCAGTATCATGCCGTACAAACATGCAAGCGTTACGTTCAGGCTAAGCTCAACTCGATTATGAATTTATTACAATTTTCCTGTTTTTTTTTATCAGCACCATATTTCGTTTTTGATTTTCTTTTATTTTTTCCTTTTTTGAAAATTTTCATGCTCAATCATAATCGAAAAATCTTCTTTTTTTCGAAAAAAAATAAAAAAATTCCAGTTTTTAATTTTTCTACAACAAAATATGACCATCGTCGACGACAGTCTGGCCTATCGTTGCCGACAATTTTTCCTCTTATGCTTTGCATACACTCAGTGTTAAAATTGGTTTTATTATTACTAAAGCATTTTCTTGAATTCCTTTGCTTTGAAAAGTTTGCGGAAAAGAAAGAAACCATAAAAACAAACGCAACCAAAAAACCTGTTATTTTCTAAATTTCAGCGGAAGTGGCGGAGGGCGGAGGAGGAGGAGGACGAGATTCAGGTTGTCAGACATCGGCCCACACAATCCGCAAGGATTACAAAAAAAAAATAATAATAGTTTTGTTTTTATTGCTTGTAAATTGCACAATTTTATGACTTTTTGAATTGAGTGAAATGAATGGCAAAAAGTGGTTTGTTTTTGAACTTTTAGCACTTGTTACCTGCTTTTACTGCTGTGAGCATCATTAGGTTTTGTTGTTGTTGTTGTTGTCATTGTACGTGTTGCTACGTTCAAATAATTATAACAACGAAAGTTGACGAGTTGGAGGAAAATTGAAAGAAAAGCATGTTTTGATCGTCTTTTAATGCACTATCAGTAAACAAAATACATAAATTTCTATCGATTTTTTTTTGCTTTTTGATATACAATCGTTATTTAAATGCTTTTTTCGAAAGCGTCGTTTTTTATTCTCTGCTTATAAATTGTCTTCAATTAATTAACATTATTATTGTTTGTCCGCAGCACGCAACAATAGTGCTCGTTAAAGACATATTGTATGTAAATCTCAGTTCACACTCTGAATTAATATATGTTATTAAAAGGATTGAGGACTGCAAAAGGGTTCCCGTGGAGGACATTTGGACGATATTGCATATTGAGCACGCATAATGGCAAAGTCCAAGTATTATATTGAAATAAAAATTCAGTCAATATCTGAAAATTTAGTGTGCTTTTTTTACTTCACTTTCCGAAAGAGAAAATGGATAAACCTGTATAAGAACGGAAGTGTTGCTTTTCGTCGTACTGTAAAATAACTATTCAGTGCAATAGTTGCATGCAACTAACTATGCAATGCAACTATCAATGCAATTGATCTCAATAGTTATGGTTTCATTCGATTTTAGCAGCTCATTTTGCCTATTCAAACGTTTGTGGCCACCATCCTTCACGTTCTTTATGCTCTGTGTCAAAATAACCGCCTTGCAACGAGTGCATAAAGCTTGAATTTGATGGAGCATGGTCCCCATAAGCCTCAATCGATGACCATCAGCTGTTGTTCTTTTTTTTTCGTGTCAAATGAAAGCTGAAAAGAAAAGCTTTCCGGTGATTGCGTTTCGTTGGCACAAAAGTCGACATATTTGGAGTTCAAAAAATCACGTTTTTTACACTTTGAAAAGATTAGACATATTGAAAACGAGAGCCAAATAATGACGCTTTAACATGAAAATGGTTAGCTTACAGTTCGACGGGATTTACTACTAGTAACGCTCGGCCTTTAGTAAATTCTTTAAAACTTTCCGCGCAGTTTAAAAATAGTTTTTAGCACCGCAAACTAAAAGCGAATAAACTTATTAAGGCAAAGTAAGGAAAACATATGATATGATTTTTAGAGACTAATGAAAAGAAATAATTCGAAAAACAAATATCGGTTAACGATGATAAAACGAGATACCATCAAAATGAAAATAAATCCAAGATTCGAAAAAAAATTAAAAAAAATAAAAAACAATATTATAACATATAATTATTTATTCATAATCGTATGCATATCGTATTAATAATAATTTACAGCTTGTAGTTTACAGAAAATAAATAAGAACAACAAAAACATAGGACGTTTGTAAAGAAGTAAGATAGCAAAAGAGAGGCAGGACGGAAGCTAAAGCCGCGAAACAATACAAAAAATTTAATGTTGCACCTGTTCAGAGTTTTTAATGCAGATGCAGCAGAGAAAAGGAGACAAACATAACAAAGGTAACAGAGGTAACAGCTTCAGAATTGAGACTATAAAACTGTTTACGTGTGCGAAAAGAGGAGAGAGCCAGAGAGAAGACACGAAGTTTAAAGATCCAACGACCTTTTTTCTTTTTTTTCTTTTTTTTTTTTTTGATAAATTATGAAGATTAACAAATGAAGTATTGTACTATATACTAAAATTGAAAACTAAAAATAAATGTACGAGGACCTGTTTGCAAAAGAGAAAAATAATAAACGAATACGGCTCTCGTCGCTTAACCTTCTTTAAAAATGCGTGTGAAAGTCCAAGGTCCGCCAAGAGGCCGATGGACGGACTTCCGTTTAAAAGTGGCACACATCAACATTCTTTCGGACAACAAGAAATTTTGAAGTCTGAAGCCTGAAATGTTGGCTTATTTCAGGCCAACATTTCGCTACGGGCCAAAACAAAAAAAGAAAAAGAAAAAAAAAGAAAAAAAAAAAAAACAAAAAAAAACGTGCAAAAAAAAAGTGTTGCACCAAAACCATTAGCATTATTATCACGCATTCGGAGCAGTTTTTTTTTATTTTTGCTACGTTTTACGCGCATGCAAAACGACGCACCGATCGTTACGCCTCTTCTCGATCTCATTTTATGCAAGCCTGCATAAGTCAAAGATACCTCTTTCCTACCTCTCTCTCTCTCTCTTGCTCTACCGCTCACATCTCTCTGTTTACATCTTTCGAGCTTGTCGGATTTGTTGAGGCATCAACGTTTTTTGTTTAGTGGAAAGTGGAAAGATGATCGATGGTCACAATTTGATTGGATTCATAATTTTTTTTAATAATAATTTTATTCTAATAATGATAAATTAGAAGTATTTTGAGATAACATTATTATTTGTTATCATTTGAGTCAACAGTGTGTCTTATATACTTAGATAATTGTTTAAAATATATGGTCTTTCAACAAGAGGTGTCATTTTAAATCAACAGAAAAACGCAATATTTTTGTAAAAATTGGTGATATTTTTATCTTAAGCTAAAGTACATACAATACAATATGAGATTAGTAATGGAACACAATATCTGTCAAAGGTCTGCGCATTGGTGGTTTCTACAAATATTCATTCTCTTGATGAAATTTTTCAGCGTCAAAATGGCGTCAAAAACTTTCGCAAAAGTATAGTCGGCGATAATTCGGTTTAAAATATTGAACGACTGTGTCATTCATTGTACGAGTATTGTGTACCTACCACAAAAAAACTCATGTGGCTTCGATTGTTCCAAGGTTTTACGAATGATTAGTGCATGCTTTCGAAAATCCGTTAGTGATTACTCTTGTCGACCTACTAAAGATTTCTTTAGTCTTTTCTTAAAATGTTTGCAAAAGGAATAAAATTAATTACTATTGTAACGAAAAGATAACGGAAACAGATTTTCGAAGAAACCAAAATCCATCCGATCGACCGAATTGGTTGAATAAGAAATGATGTTAATTAATACAAAGAGCCGGTTCTCGAACATTTGCCCGAAAGCAATAAAGATGAATCTTTTCTCATCAATTCGCATGGACATCTCTAAACAAATGAACAAATTAAAAAGGAATCCTTTCGTAAAATTCCGGACATTATGTATGGATGATACCGTACCGTACAGCGTTGACAGCGAAGACAGCTAAAGTGAAATTATTTCACAGTGAAAAAAATAACTTTTTCTGTTTTTGTGAAGGAAAGTAAAGAAAGCTTCGAAAATCCGCACAGAAAGAAGAAAAAAACAAGAAGGTAAATCGTAAATTGTCGATATATACGATACTATATATAAATACTCGTATAACTTAAATGCGCCACGAGAACTTCCTTCGTAATGGCCTTCTCCAGCAAAGAGCCAAATGAGACAAGATCTTTTATTTTGGAAAAAGGGAAAGAAACTTGGGAAAAAAGGCAATTTTTTCTTTTTCTGTCTTTTTTTTCTTCTTTTAAATAGCGAAATTATAACGAAAGTAAAAAGAAGAAGGAGAATAATAACTAAAGAAAAAGAAATTAAATCCACTTCCCGCCACCACATGGAACAACAACACCATACCCAAAAACCTACAAAAACAAAAGCCAACCAAATGTCATTTATTGACAATTGACATTATTTATGTACATATGTACAATATGTCGTTGGTGAGTTGCCAACGCTGGCTGTTACTGCTCCTGCTGTCACTTTTCAGCTGTCAGTTATGCTCGTAAGTTGCTCACACTCACACTGTTACACACACAGGGGCGCATGAATACTACTCGTAGTTATATGTACATATTCGCACACTAAATAACAGTTTTCGGTGTCGTTGATGACGAAGGAACAAGAATAAGCAATCGACGTACTCAACGTACATACGTCAACGTTGTTGGTGGTTACTCGCTTTTGTTACTTTTGACTGACTTGCCCTTTTTGTAATTTGTTAGTTTTATTTAATACCACGGCGCCACCCTTCACCACAAAAAGTTTTATTGTTTTTCTCATTTTTATTAGCAATTTCCGTTTGTTTAGTCTCTCATTCTTTTAATCGCTACTCAGTGAAATACTTGTAATTATAAAAGTTTTGAAATTTAATCGATTATAAAAATGCTAGAAGCTGAGATATTATTTTCACGAGATTTTCCATTCTTGCCGTGAAGTAAGAACTTATCGGTTATGAAGGAAGCAGCACCCATGCAGTCGTATGGGTACCAGCATGATTGAATTCATAATGAATTGTGATTAGTTAATGAAGATTGAGGAAGTCTTGATTGATTGAGGAGGTTCCGGTCTCTGAAAAAGCGTGCCGCACACAAAATCGTGTTTAATAACGAAAGAGTTCGATTTCCAGCATCGAAGTTATCGAGATTATATCCGGAGAATAATAATCATTAGAGTTTCCTTTTCCCAAAGATTTCTTCATTCTGGTTTTTTAAGATTTATTCAAAAAATATTTAATAAATTCAATTTTTTTAATTTGACAGAGCGCAGCTCATCATCAAGCTTTGAAAGGCTTTACTGTTTCTAAAGTAGTAGACATAATACATACGTATTAGGTTTTTCTTGGCGCATTCAGTAGACAGAGCCTGCTCTGTTAAATTCATTCATTCTCATTCGTTCTTTCATCCATTCAATCATTCCATCATTCCTACAGGTTTACAACAGCGCAACGCGTCAATGACGTGGGTGAAGTTTGTATTTGCATGGATTTGCACAAAAAAATCCATTGCGTGGTTGTTTGAGGCGCTCTTCCGACAACCGAAGGAAACCGTTCGAACAAAATGTTGTCGTAATCAATAAAACAAAACAAAAACAACACAAAACAATAACAAAAACAATATACGTAACAGCAAATGTCGCCATGAAATAGAATTAGGGGAAAAAAAGGGGGGCAACAATTGTTGCGATTTGTAAAATGAACTGCTTGACATGAATTGATTTAAGGAATTGAATTACAAAAGAGAATGTGGCAACACTGACAGACGACACGATGACAAAAAGGAACACTCCTCAAAAAATGACACAACCGTAAAATGTTAACAGAAAATAAAAGACTACTAATAAAAATAAAATAAAAAAAAGTATGTGAAAAAAAAAAAGAGAGAGAGAGAATACACAAGTCTGTTGGTTTTTTATTTATTTAATAAAACCCAATAAAAATAGTCGTTGTCAACGTTGCAACGTTAGCAACAACAAAAAAACAAAAAAAAAATGCTTGTACGCACGCAGTCAAGCAAAAGCCAACTAACTCGTCAGGAAAAATTCCAAAATACATAAATATCAAATTAATTTAACGTATGTACATAAATAATACATTTCATAAAAAAAATTAAGTAACTGCTGTCAGACGACAAATTAATTCAGTTTTTCGTAAATTTTTAATGAAAGGAAACCCGTCTCACGCGTCTATTGCGCAATCTAATCCATTCCTTGCAGTCTGTTTTGCAGTTTTTCTCTACATAGTCAAAAATTTTGGTTGAATTTTTCAACGCTTCTAACTTTTACTACTTTGGATTACTGACATTTATATAATTTCCTACGTTCATAGTATTGGTAACGTATAATTCAGAAGAAGTTTATAATTTAGAAATATGTATGTATATATAAGAAGTTTATAATTTATTTTTCTTTTAAAAATTATTAGTCGTAATTTTCGAACCGTTTAATACTTCAAAATCACGAAAGATTTTAAAATAAAACAAAATTTCGCTCTCATGAAAATAATTACATTTCTTTAAAAATTCTTTTTTTAATTTTTTTTTATAATTATGTATTTTTTTTATACATTTTTTTTTATTTTTTATTTTTTTTTTATTTTTTATTTTTTTTTTTATTTTTTATTTTTTTTTTTATTTTTTATTTTTTTTTTTATTTTTTATTTTTTTTTTTATTTTTTATTTTTTTTTTTATTTTTTTTTTTTATTTTTTATTTTTTTTTTTATTTTTTATTTTTTTTAATTTTTTATTTTTTTTTATTTTTTATTTTTCTTTAATTTATCTTTTAAATTTTTTTATTTTATTTTTTTTTTTTATATTTTATATTTTATTTTTATATTTTAAAAAAAAATTTTTTATGTTTATTATGTTTATTTTATTTTATTTATTAGTTTAATTTAATTAAATTTTTTTTAATTAAATTATTTTAAAATTAATTTATTTTAATTTTAATTTTTTTTTTATGTATTTTATTTATTTTATTTATTTTTTTTTATATTTTATATTTTATTTTTATATTTTTATGTATTTTATAATTTATTTTATTTTTATGTATTTTTAGATTTTATGTATTTTATTAGTTTTTTTTTATTTTATTTTTATATATTTTTTTAATTTTTTTTTTAATATTTTTTTTTTTATTATATTTCAGAGGATTAGGATCGACACTATAAAGGCATTAAATTTATAAGAATATTTTCTATTGAAATATATATGTACGTTTATACACGTATATGTACATTTTAAGATATACATATGTATATATTTAACCAATACGCCCCTTCTTCTCCCGTTTGCCGCAAAACAATTTAGAGCGCATTAGCTCGATAACAAGAAAAAACAACACCGACAAAAGCAACGTTATGAAAACAAAAATTAACGTATCGTAAATTAATATATAAATACTAAAAATAAATAAATAAAATAAATGAACCTGTCTGTCAAGTGATGGTAGTAAACAATGGAGCAATGAGTCTGGGAACCTTAAATGAAATTTAAATTTTTCAATACATATTTTCTATTTTATGGCTAAAATATTGCCCAAGATTTGGACCAGCAACATTTTCTGATAAGAAACCACCAATGCCATCAATGCCACGCCATGCCGCAAAAGACGCAAAAGACGCAGACGCGAACGCAGACATTACCACAACCATTCGGCTCAAATTGGTCTCCGGTCAGCTGCACTGAACGAATGATACGATACGTACCGCTAAGTATGAGTATCTATTCCATACTTGACTTGTGGAGCGCGCGCCAATCGGAGGCAGTTATTTGGACAGCTCTTTGGTGCTTTGGTGCTATTCACATTTTATGGGGCGAACTTTTCTGGTGCGCTGTGCACCAGCAGCCACCAGCCAGCCAGCCAGACAGTGCGCAACTGCGATAGCTGGAAGGTGGATTAATGTCTTCATATCGGTTGGCGAAAATGGTTGGTTTATTGAATTAAATGTGAATAATGCGCGTCTCGCCGCTACGTGGCGCTGCTTTTGCTTTGCTTGTCAGTTGCGCGAACTTATCGATCGCATAATTTAACAAAAGAGAAGTTTTTTTCTTCTTTTTTGTGCAAATTTATGTGCATTAGTTCCCCAAAAAATGCTTTCATTTTATGTGAAATATTTTTCTTGTTGGCCAAAGCAATGCCAAAATAATGGCAATTTATATACAAGCGAGCACTTATGAAGAGGAAGAGAAAGAGAAGTTAGGGGACTTAAAGAGGGGAGGCGGGATCAGAAGAAGGGCGGCGAAAACGCTACAGCAGCAACAGCAAAAAAGAAAATTGCAAATATTTGAACTTTCCAACTGTCGGGGGGCTTTTTTGTCTTCTTTGTTGTAAACAATAAGTTTGTTGTTGCGCCTTAAAATTCGCCATGAAGTACTTTGTACAATATGTATATATGTATATATGTGTGTAACATATGTATGTATGTATTTATGTACCTGTTATGAATTGAGGTTAATGCCTTCTCATCAACAGGCAGACGACAATAATAGTAACAGCCACAACAATAACAACAACAACAAAGACGACGCCAGCAAAAGGAAAATTGAGAACGTTACTCAACTCCGACAACAACAACAACAACAATAAATCGATTCCATTTCAGGGGCAAGCATTTCCACTTTTAGCTTCTTTACCTCTAATGCTTATTGCATTAAAAACGGAACATGACTCACGCACAACACAACAACAACAACAACCAAAACCAACTAGCTAAGTACACGAACATACATACATATATACTCGTATGTATAATGAAAATGAAATCAGAACATAAAACGTTGTTCTATTATTACTCTTTGTGCACCGTGTATGAGCAAAGAGTTGACAAAAGAGCTGACAAAAGAGGTGGCAGGCAACACGTGAAGCCGCAAGAATTGTCAACAGAGTTAGCAGTATGTATCGTATGTGAGACGGAAGACAGTATTCGAGTACTGCGATTGCTTGTAAAAATTTAAGAGGTCAAAATTATAGCTCTTATGTACTATAAACACAGATCTTGTGATGACTACGAACTTTTCGTAAGCGAAAATTCGCGGTGCCGTCTAAACCTTAATCGTCCGACACCTCTGTAGTGGAAGTAATACACAGAGAAAAATAGTACCACATAAAAATAATAAGATCTCTTTATTGAGCCATTTTACTATGAAATCTTATTAAAAACATTTTCAAATAATATGCATTTTTCTTAGAAATCTTTTCATAATTTTATAAAGAAAGTCACATTGTCACATTGAAACAAAAAGTTAATCTTATTAATTCGTGATTTTAATAAGAAATTTCTATTTTTCGCCCCAGAAAATCATGAAATCAACAAGTCTTTATGATAGTATGAAGAATTCTTATTATTTTTTTTTTTACTTTTTTACCTTTTTTTAGCTTTCAGAAGTAATATTTTTGCTGTCAAGTTATATTCAGATCTACGTATAATTCGTATTTTTTTTTTTTCATTGGCATTGGCATTTATTTTATGGATGATCTTTGCTTCTCAGTTGTGAGTACTTTCCGTTTTTATACAATATATACATAAAAAATATATATTTTGATATGTATTTTTTGATATGTATTTTTTTATACATAAATATATATTTTTTTATATATGTATGAACAATAAAAAATAATAGCATACTTTACTTTTAAGGCTTTACTTTAATGAAATTCTGTCAGTATTATGATTAATATTCTTGAAATCTTGGATGAATAAAATGAAATTAAAAACATGAATAATTCTTTTTATTTTAGAGAAACTATGGAAAACATTTTCCAAACAGATTTTCTTAGTTAATATGTACATACATATATTAATAAGATCCGCTCTATAAAAAACAATAAGATTGTCTTATTGAATTTGTATTTTATGATGAGTGTCTTTTTAAATTTTAACCAGATTTTTTCTATGGTTTTAATAAGGCGAAACCATTTTTTTCTTGGTTGAAAAACATAGAGAAATCTTATTGGTTTTCTTTTTATTTTTATTTTTATATTTTTTTTTTATTTTTTTATTTTTATATTTTTTTTTTATTTTTTTTTTTATTTTTTTTTATTATTTTTTTTTATTATTTTTTTTTTGTTTTTTTTTTGTTTTCAGTTGTTTTTTTTTTTTAACATTCAAAAAAAATTACTACTGAAATTATTACTGAAAATTTCACTTCAATGATGACGATGTGATCAAGCACAAACAAAGCCTTATTATGAAAATCATTTTCACTTATAAATAAATTCTTTTATAGCAAAATTTAATGTGGACGTACCCTCACACACCCCTCACCAACCATCCCCTTCTCCGAGCAGGTCCACACATATTAGCAGGGGAATAGGTTTTTTTTACTTTCCACTTGCTTTCGGGCAATAGACTTTCTTTGATTTATCTATATTTCTCTTTATTACATGACCGCGCAGTCGGCCAAAGTGATAAAAGTTTAGAGCTTTGGAAAACGTCACGCCTACGTCTAATCAAAGGAAACAAGCCGCGCGCGCGCATTCGGTAATGATGAGTGAGAGGTTTCTCTGTTAGTTTTTCAGTTATGGATCTTCGAGCAAACCAAACAGATTTCAAAATACATAATATTAAAGTAATATTTTAATTCATCGTTGAAAAATAAAAATGTCGTCGGTCCGTCAATTTGCTGTCAACTGCTGTCAGGTTGACGTCGAATATGTCAAAAAAAAATATGTCAAAAGAAATCCTCTAAACTTTGCTGATCGAGCTCGCTCGCTCGCACGCTCGCACGCACGAACGAACAGATCAATTCGATTATATTATATCTCACAGATAATTGGATAATGTCCGCTTTATAAACAGCAGATAAAATCATGCATACTCGGAGGCTTTACCTCTCAGTTTAACAGTTTGAACAAAATAAAAAAAACTGTATCGCAGTTCACATAATTGTGAAGAAAATTATACTGATACTGATCGATACTGAACGAACGGGCGGCTTTGACAAAAAGCAAGCAAAATTTAAAATTTATATAATACTCGTTTTAAAAGACGGCATCGGAAAAGGGGGAATAAGACACTCACAAAATTGTTAACCTAACAAGGTTCAGGTCGTACCAAATGCTCTTAAAGTGCAGCATCGTCCTTTCACAGTGATCGAAATTAAACTTTAGAGGCATTAAATAATTCTATTTCTCAAACGAAATCTTTTTGTCTGAAATCTTTTTAGTGTTCTTTAGTGAAATCTTTTCTTTAGAGAAGAAGTTTTAATTCTCTGCGTTAGATTTTAATTCAAAAGTTATAAATTCTAATCTAAAGTATAGTTAAAGGCGGAGGCTCTTTGATAAAATAACAAAGATGATAAAGAAAATTGTCAAAAATTATTCCAACAAAGGCCCACTGTCTATCTTCTTTTTCTTCTTCTTCTTCAGCTCTGTTACGCCCTCATACAGACAATAACCAATTTCATAAATACTACTACTACTAAACAAAATATGCTGCTGGTGTTAGTAATGTTTATGTTGATGATAGCGTTTATGTTTGTGATTTGTTATAATGGCTGTGACCGGTGTTATTGGTGTCAGTTACTCGTACTAAAAGCTACAGGCATTCTTTTTTTTTTTGTTTGCACTAAAAACGTTTTGATGGCGCTTGATTGCTCTGCGCCTTCTTTCTTCACAACCACATTTTACATAAATGGAGTCCAGTTAGTTAACGATGAGGCTTCTCATCATCATCGAGCATTACATACTCGTATATTCGTCGTATGTGCATAGTACTACGTAGTACGAGTATATACCTACATACATACATATACCACATCATCACTTTCATTTTTAATTCGGAGAATGCATTTCAGGCAGCATTTAATGTGTTTCAGTGGGTGTCTTACGAGACGAGAAGACATTTCTCGTTTAGGTGGTTTTACTAAATATGGTCATTTGTTGTTGTTGTGGTTTTTTTCTTCCATAGTTACCATCATTTGCTAGCCAAGAAAGTAAGAGGAACACTTTTTTAACATTTGACTTTTAACTTTTTTATGTATATGTTTAACTTTTGTAAACATAAATTAAGACAAATTAAATTTATAATGATCTTCATTAAAGAAGGCAACGATCCGTCCGAAAAATGACGACGACAACTGGTTTTCTCTCTCATTACATTGTCTCTCGTACATTGTTAATTCTGCGCGCTGTGTACAATTGTACAAATTCTGTACAATCATATGCTTTTTGTTTACAATTTTTATAAGAATTTCGGTAACACGCCACGAATTTTAGTGTTTTTTCTATGATTGTCAATGAATTGTAAAAATATTAGTGACATTTCTCCACGATCCACGCGAATTCGGCGCCGGGCTCGTTTCTTAACTCTCACATAAGACTCAATAGAAAATGAAGTCACTGTCGCCGAAGCGCCACATTCTGGGCCGACAGTTATTCGATGCTTGTTGTTATTATACACTTCGACCAAATGAGACGTACTAAAAACTAAAGCCAATTGACCCCGCTTTCATTGTTTTTTGATATTCGCTAAGTTTTTCGACAGGGTCGAATGATGATGATGATGATGATGGATTTTGGCATGGATTTTGGGGTAAAAAAATTTTCGATCATTGTAGATTAGAAATAAAAGGAAGTGACAAGAAGCTAATATGGCATTTAACAGATATTCTCATTCAACATCCTAAAGGTACTTTTGGACACTTTATTAATCTTGTTGGTTTATAATTATAAATCAGTAACTTACCTACAAAAAATAGTGAAATAAATCTGAAAATAAACAAAAAACAACACAATTATTAAAATTTCAATAAATAAGAAGTGAAAGTATAATATTCAAATAATAGTTAAGAATTAAAACTAAAAACCAAAATTAAATAATTAAATAATGTGCCAAATTTGTACAGTAATTTAATACACCCACACACGCGCGTGTTTCAGACAACAGCAATAACATAAAGCTATAGCAGTATTCAGTCAAACTAAGCCAAAGAAAAAACTAAACAATATAATAAAAATTGTTAGAAAATATAAGACAAATGTTTGATGTGTTTTTTTCTTTCTTTTGTTGTCAAATATGTCAGAGCTGTTGCTGCTTAACAAGTGCTAAATTTTATAATTTATATATAAAAAGTATAAAATGAAAGTGAAATCGAGACAGAAAGACTGCTCGTAATTTATACTCTCATTGGTTTGAGTGACCGTCACTAATAGCATCATAATCATCATCACCATAATCATTATCATTATCCTCACTGGCATCTTCTGGCACCCTTGATGCAACTACCATCATTAGAAAGGAAAATATATTAAATAAAAAGATACTGGAGATATTTTGTTTTTACAGTTTCTCGAATATAATTCATAATCCTTTTTTCTTAACAAAGTTTTTGACAATTTGTTATAAATTGCGCCTTTGAAATGCAAAACTTACGCTTAATTCATTTACTTCAAACAAAACTATTACAAATTGAGTGAGATCTTAAAGCTAATAATCTCAAATGCACACTTTAATTAAGAAATAATCCCTTGCAATTTTGTCAGGCAAAAATACAAAATCCATTCTTGAATCTTTTCGAAAAATATGCAGAATGCAGATAAAAATGCATAAATAACTCCAGAAAAATACAAAAATAGAGAAATATTTCTTAGCTAAATTTAGCTACTTTACGATCGATCATGCAACATTAAGCATGCAGGGAGAAGAAAAAAAGGGGGCGTTGGTTGTAGAACGGTCCCTAAAACAGGGCGCAGTCCTTTGCTGTGTATATACGGTACGATATAAAGTGTATGTTATTTTCATTTTAATCCGCACATTAATTAGCTAAATTCGTAATGCGCGATACGAAAGAGTGAAGAAGGGGAAAAGGGGAGGGAAGGAAAGCCAGAGAAGACGCTGCTTGTGGTGACGAATTCCAATGAAGGCGCCTTGCATTTTCTTGCCCTTTAACGTCCATAATTATTCAAAAGCAAACATAAAAAATTTTGTCTATCAACATTTTCTGTAGAAGACACTTTGGAATGTTAATGATTCGGATGGCTTCCATTTTCTGATTTTATACAGATTTTATTTTTATATTCTTTGAAATATTTTCAAGGAATGTGCATTTTTATGATTCAATGACTCTCAAATTGAAGTAATCTAGCGAGGAAAGAATTTCATCAAATAGTAGGAAGCAATACTTTAAAAAGTCTCTCAATATGTCTCTATTAATGGATTACTTATTTATGTTTTCCGGTTATAATTATTTGCAATACATGTACGGTACTATTCCAACTCTTAAATTGGATAAATAATAAATAAATTAATAAAAATAAAATAAAATAAAAATAAAATAAAAGAAAATAAAATAAAACAAATAAATAAACTAAAATAAGATAAAATAAAATAAATATATAAAATAAATTTATAAATAATTAATAAAAATATAAATAATAAATGAATTAATAATTTAAAAAAAATTTGAAAATTGAAATGTTTAAATATTGGTTGGGGAGAAAGTCTGCGGCGTTTTCTTAGTAACAAGATACAACATTTTTTTTTGTATGTAACAAACATTTTATAAATCCAAATATTGTCCATTCTTTTTCAACCGCCTTCTGCCATTTTTCAGGTATTCCACTATTCCTACCATTATTCCTTTCTTGTAGAATTCCGAGGTTTTATCTTGGAAAAACTGACACAGGTGCTTTTCGCAGTCCTCTTTTGAGGACTGAATTTTTTTACAGCAAGATTGCATTGGAGAGCTCGGAACAAATGATAATCTGCTGACGGTGCAAGGTCAGGACCATACGGTGAATGCATTAAAACTTCCCAGCCGAAGTCTTTTAGTTTTTTGCCGGGTCAACAAAGCTGTATGTGGCCTTTGTTTTTGGACTCATTTTTGCACTCAGTTAATGAGGCGCACCCCAACATCGAGCTTCTTTGTGAAACCAACTTTATGCAAATGGGTTAAAACTGTTTTGTGGCCGATTTCCAGTTCCTTCGCGATGTCGTGACTCGACTCGACTGACGCCCTTAGCCATAATTTTATCGACTTTTTCGGTAATAGTAAAATTGTAAATTATAGCGTATTTTTTCAGAAATTTCACTCATCTTTGCTGCGGAATAACTTTCAATACGACGCACCAATCTCAATAAATTTCAAATTATCAAATTATCAGCCGATTTGTCACCTGTTAAACAAAAAAAAAAAATTGCCAGTTGCAACTAACCGTTTCAAAGTTCTGACACTTTACAGTGAAGCAATGATAAAAACGCCGAATACTTTTTCCCCGACCCAATACAATAGAAACGACCAACAAATTCACAGATGTTGCAAAGCATTTCGTGTAGAGTAGTCGCACATATTTTATAAAAAAAAAAAAAAATTTACAAATATTCATAAGCTTTTTTATTCTACTATAGCCTTTGCGTCTATAATAACTTTTGACACTTAAAAGTTAAAAATCTATTAATTTTTTTCTAAACTGCCGGTAGATTATGATGAATAACCAAAGAGTGACACGCCTCTTTTCGGTTTTTTTTTTTCGTTAGTTGTGTTTATCTATTTCAGTGAGCAACAGAAGCAGCAACAAAAATACCGGTAGGAAAACTATTTGTGTCATTTTTTGTTATGTTTTTTTAAGTTGACTTTTTTAAATCTTAAAAGTTGAAGTTGAAGATTATTTGCGTTAAAGCATTTGCCAGCTTCTCGAAGCTTCGTAGTAGTCGCGGCAAATTTAAACACTTGGAAAATTAAAAATTATGTAACATTTTGAGGATATTATAGTAAAAACGCATAAACGCATAGTGTATAATGACAGCAACAACAACAACCACCACAACAACATAATTCACAACAATAAAATTAAGTTTCAATGTAACCGCAATCATTTGAGCTGATTACGCATATCTGCTGAAATTAATATTTACGTTAAAAGATATTGCAAAAAAAGAAATTAACTTTTTTTTAAGATATTTCGAAGATTTTCGAAGGAAAACCAAAAAAACAGCAACAACAAAAATTCTGTTAAAAGATTTTCGTCTGCATGAAGATTTTGGTTTTAATGAGGATTTTGGCAATTTACAATCAAATCAAAACTTCCGCATAAGTAAATACTATTTTTTCTTTGTCTTCTCTTTTCTTCTTCTTCTTATCAATTTTTGGTGTTTTTTTTTATATACGAGTACCGATACCGAAGCAACTGTTTCATTTTTTTACGTTAGAGTCAATGACCACCATAAAATTCCGATTGGTTTTTTCAGTAACTTTTAAAGATGTTGTTATTAATAAAATTTTGACGGGAGACAGATAGAGAGAAACAGATCGACAGACAGAGAGAGATTGCTTATGATTCCTTATAATCGCGCTAAATCGTTTTATTAATTCATGAATTTTATAATTTAATTTTTTTCTATTTATTTGCCACATTTTCTTCGAAATTATACTATATACTTAATGTATATACAATAAAATTTATGATTTTGGTTTCGCGGTTTTGAATTTGCTAATAGAAAACAACAACAATAACAATAACTACTAATAATAAAAATAACCTTGACTTCATCGCAATAAAAAAAAAAAAAAAACTAAACGAAAATAACTAACACCAGCCGTACACAATAAGTTCCAGCTAATTAGCATCTATTTACTATAAAAATTTATGAGATGCGACGATAAATTGTTAAAAAAATTCATTTTTTATTAATATGTATATAAAAAAATATGATAAAAAAAATCTTGAGCGATTACTTAATTGTACCATTTTATCTTATTAATTATGTTTTCAATACTTTTTTGCTGTTTTTCATTGTATTAATTAAATGTGTGAGGAGGCATGGATGCATTCTGGATTTTGTCTATAGAGCTGTCAATGAAGTGCTGGGAAATGGTTTAAGCCAGCAAACAAGACATTATGATATATTTGAACAGCCTAATAGTCATTTATTCCAAATGATTGATGCTTCTTTTTGTCATTAGCATCATTATAGAGTACATACAAGGTCGAATAAAATAATTGTCGGCGCAAAAACTAAATGCTTTTAGAGTTGCCAACAGAAATTAATAATAATAAATGCTTTTAGACAACAACAAGATCTGCGTACATTTCATCGATCATACAAACTTTAAACTAAAAGACAAACGCAATCATAAAATGTGATTAAAAGTGGTTTCAGGTTGTCCTTGAACGGGACAAAGTAACATAAAATTAAATGAATAATGAATTCAAAAGACCTCAGTGTTAAAGTGTTATAACTTTTCAACACCGTTATTGACCGGTACGGTCAATCATTTACGACGAGAATTATTACTTTCAGAAAATGTGGTTACACTTAACTAAACGACCTAATTGTGATCAAGATTAGGAGAAAAGAGGATAATGTTTATTTTAGGCAGATTATGGTGGTTTCTTCTTCGTCTTCTTTGCGTTTTTCTAATATAACACAATTAGTATCATCGTCATAGTGCAGTCGTGTGATTTTTTGCTGTGACCTAATTTCTTGAGTTAGTCTGTTCAATTGTTTACACAACCAAGTACGATCGATCGATCGGGCTACTTGTTGAGCAATTGAGTATATTGAGTATGTTTACATTATCGTTGTATATTTTATCTATATACGATTACATACATATTCTATCGATGTTCTATCCACTCCGTGTTAATGCAACAACAGTTTGTTTACAAACGCAATCGAAGTGAATTGCTAACGATGTGTTATAAATAACAGCTAATGCTTAAAAAGGCCAAGCCAGGTTGCTATCTAACTATTAGTCAAGGAAAGCACTTACTTATTTCAGAGCTTCTAAGAACATTTTAATTTATCGTATAAAAATAAAAACTTAGATTTTAAATTAAATTCATTAATATGTTATTAATTTCAATTAAAATTTCTTTTTATTTACGACAATTTAATTGAACAAATAATTTTTCATTAAAAAAATGGGAATAATTCCCGTTAAAACAAAACGAATGAAAATACAAAAGAAAAATTACTTAAGTAATGACGAATGAATTATGATTAAATGACTAATGAATTTAAAATAGTTAATAATTAATGGATTATTTAATTGTTAGTCAATAATTTTTTATTAAAATTCTAAGAAAAAGCTTCATTTAATTAAATTAATTAACAGTTATTTATTGTGTAAGCCTTTCTCTTCTGTCAACACCATGGAAAATGTTGTCAAATTAATTAAAGGTTAACACAATTATTTTAACTATTATTATTATTATTTTATTTATTAACAAAAAATCTACACTAATATTGCAAAAAATATTTGACTTTATTATTGTGTCTTTGCACGGCATGTTTCTTTAGTTTATTAAATAATTTATATAGATTAATACACAATTATTTTAATTTCTAAAATATTTTTTTAATTACTAACAAAAATGTAAAAATTAAATAATGTGCAAAAAGTTGCAATTTCGACTTTGTATTCTTGCTTATAAAAACATTAAATTGGCATCTCCATAACATTCTGCTTTGACAAGGCATGCTTTGAACACAACCCACTCAAAATTTTAGCAATGCCGCGGTCTTCTAGCATCCACACCAACCAATAATCTACAGGGGTCATCTCTAAAGGTAAAGGTACTGCTAAAAGCCCAACAAATTCACCGAACGTTCGTTTAAAGCGTTTACTATAAAAAATTCCATTGAAAGTTCCTTTCCTTCCGCCTTTTGGAAAACATTAAAATTCCTTTCTTTAAGTGGAGAAATTTTCAAGATTATCATCTAAGTCCGATTCGGATAAATTTACAATAAATGAAAGTAAGTTTTCCAGTAAATGAATACATGAGAAATGGAGGAAAGTGCGAGGTGAGGAGTCTTCTAATATTGCGTAGTACATTTTAAAAAATTATTATATACTGATAATTTTCCTTTTAGTGTTCGCTTCTAGCTTCTCACAATATAATTAATGAAGAAGCGCTGCCCAAGAAACGACCGTTTTTATTTTTAAATTCTTTATTAAAATTTCGGCAATGTCAATACCGGCATTTTATATTTATATACAATATTTCCAAAACGTTTAATTAATTATATTGCAATTATGAAGTATGAATGCGTTCATTAGATACGTTCCGAGAACCCAGAATGCCAGTAAATTGCCCACAAAATGGAGCTCCAACGCACCGACGAATCAACTGCTGACTCAGTTTTTGCTTTGGAGAACAACAAAACAAAGGCAGGCACCAACCAACCAAGACTTCACACTCATATACAAAAGCAGCTCAAGTTTTTTTTTTTTTTATTCTTGCTTTTCGTGCAAATTCAAAAATTTTATTGTACTGGTTTTCTTGGGGAGAAAATCAAGGCAAGAAAAAAATGTAACAGCGGCTACGTTGCAGCGGCTGCGGCTGCAGAACGTTACAGCTTCTGCCTTTTGCTTTTATTGATAGAAGAAAAAATTAAACAATTGAAAATACATATTTCAATACAAGACGCTTTTTACCATTTTTTAAAAGAAAATTATTTATTGTAAGTTTTTAATGCTAGCGGCGTTGGTGATGGCGGCGCAGCAACGTGTTTTGCCTGCATCTGCACTGCCGCTGCTGACGTACGGCGGCGCTCCGCAGACAGCGCAGTTGTGTAACTATGCGTCTGCGTAACGTGTTGTTAGCACCGATCATTCGTTAAATATTTTTAAGTGCATTTTCGGAATAGTTAAGCTTAAAAACAAGCACGTACTACGATAAATAACTTTGGGCTTGAGCTTGTATAACTGGATGCACCAAGATTTTTCAATCGCCACTTTTCCATTACTATTGCTTCTTACCTTCGCGAGCTGCTTTCAAATCCATTGTGAGCAAGCGTCTTATTTTCTTCACACTTTTTCAACCGGGACAAAATTAACAAATTTTATTTAATATTTTGTTTATATATTAGAAGTTGTCGTATTTATTCTCAAGCCGATTTTACCAGCTACTTTATTACTTTTTCTTTGCATCTCTTTGCTACAGTCGCGTTGGCTATAAACTCGATATTCTTTCTCTTCACACTTTTTACACGAAGAAACGAAACCAACTTAGGGAGCTATATCGTACAAGCAGGCAGGCAGGCAGAAATGAAGACAAGAACAGTGTAAGGCAGACAGGACGGGCCAGAATTTGGTATGTTGTAAGCTTCTTGGTTTCAACTGCCTGTGATCGTAACGATTTGCCCTGTTTACATTTCTCTGAATTTTTGTACTGCAATTTTGTCTCTTTTTTTCGCGTCGATTTGTAGATAAAAATTCTGCAGAATGAAATTGCATATGAAGTCTCTTTTCAACGCATTGATTTTTCTGCTGATCAGCGTTACCATGTAGAAAGTTTTAAGTATTATTAAAAGTAATTTTTAGAAATGTAAAGATTTTTGGCATAGAATTATTTTATGCATGTAGCAATATTCCCTCCATAATTTTATATATAATGATAAAAAAAATTTTGTAAACAGAGATAATTTACTTTAACAGTTAACCAATATGTTTTTAGTAAAAAAATAGAATAATGTAAAAATTTACATTTGATAGTAAACAAAAAATTTAATGGTTTACTCTCACAGATTAAATACCGTCAATTATATATTTTTGAATGGACCGAAGTTGGCTAGTAAAACATTGCACAAATAGTAAATAATTTTCGTTGTAACTTGCTTTTTCTCAGTTATCTAGTAAAAAAAATAGTAAAAGTTAGTGCTTTCTAGTATTTTCAAGCACGTTGTCGAACAAACCTATTATCTTTATTTCATGTTTTAACGTGTTTTTACGAAAAATTTGTAGGTTTCCAGATATAATTTTCTTGGATAAATTTTTTTTTTAAAATTCATGATTTTTTGGCTTTCTTTTGATATATGTACATAACTATATAATGGACTTTCTGCTGTAAGCAGTATAACCCACATATTAAAGCAATCCTGTAAATATAAAATTCAATTCAATTATATAAAAAAATTTCAATTTTAAACGAACGAACTCATATACTTGTACATAGATACCGCACACATACGGAATGTTTCCACAATTACCAGAAGAGACAAATTGCCTTACGCAACAATGACATGTATTCAATATTATATATATTTTGAATATATATATATATGAATTATGAATAATATTATATATATTATAAGCTAATAAAAGCCTGTACTTTTCAATAACTCTAGTAAAGGATATTTTTGTTAAACCTTTTTTTAAGAAAAACAAGCTTTTTAACAAACAACATTTTTTCAATTGTTTAGAAGGTAATTTCTCGTAAATTAATGCACATTTTGAAGAAATGTATTTTACATAAAATGTCGGCAATAAAAAAATATTTAAAACGGTACCCATATCAACTTTATGGCATGTACAGTTTGGGAGATATCACAGTAAATGTTTACAATTTCGAATGGCTATAACTCCTAAACCATAAGAATTTCCCCCTTTTTTTAAATATTATTAGGTTCAGTAGTCGAAAATCTATACCCCGAAAAATTTTCAAAAAAAAACCTCGTGGCCGCTAAATAGATTTTTTCCAGAATTTTTAAGTGAATATTCACTGTGGTTGAACCTGGCAATGATGATCCGCTGATGTTCTAGATGTAGAAAAGAGACTTTATAGGCAGTTTCTCACTGCAGTGCTTATAGCTATAAATATACGCGAAGAAAAGAGATGTTGGTATAAAATTCAAAAGCCGCCTGTAAATTAAACAATATCCAGAAGTTATATTCGTCTGCATGAATTTCGCGAAATTCAGTTACAAATTTTTTTCAATATTTTGTGCTAAAATTGCAAAATATATTAGTTGTATATCTAAAGTGAAGT
Organism: Conops quadrifasciatus; assembly: GCA_949752815.1. Classification (NCBI taxonomy): domain Eukaryota; kingdom Metazoa; phylum Arthropoda; class Insecta; order Diptera; family Conopidae; genus Conops; species Conops quadrifasciatus. The sequence goes on from OX457079.1 coordinate 21,159,921, forward strand.
ATTATAATCAATCTGAATGTGTATTTTTGTGCTTTTATATTAATAATGCACAAATTCCTTGCTTTTTGTATGCAGACGGTTGCCTTTTAGTTCCCGAGTCTCATGACAGCTCGGACCCGAGAAACTGTGTCGATTTAAGCTTATGATATACCCCGTCTCAGGCAGGCTTGACCGAAAAGCCAGTAAAAATAGCAACAACTTGCGATTTTTCTTGTTCCAGTCTTGTCTTGCTCCAGTCTTGTTTTTACTGTATACAAAATCTTGAAACCTACGAAAAAATCAAAGCAGACGCAGGAAGAACTCTCCCGTCAGAGTATACGATATAGCCCCCTTAAATTCTTTCTAGCCTCAAATTCGTACATCTGCCATTATCTTTTTTGTAAATGTATTTAGCTTCCATATTGATGTTTAAAAAACTCGGCCCGATAGTAATTAACCAATAGGAAACTCATAAAATTAATAAAACTATTGAAAGTTTCACATTTTTTATATAACTCCTTTTTTATGCTCCACTACTTCTCTGTTGATACACTTTAGTAATAAAACCAAACCGTTGCGCAAACCATGCGTCATTCGCCGACGTTAGCAGCAAACTAAACGAAAACTACTATTTTTCAGCGAATGTTCGAAATGGAACCGAGGATTTGTTGTTTTTCCAGTTCAGGTCATTCCGTTCCATCGTCTATGGAAAATAGGATTTATGTGCATTAAGGCGGAATCCTATTAGTAAAAAAGAGATAAATATTGATAACTGCTTAATTTCATTCCGAATACACATAGTTGCCACTTCTCGATGGAGAGAAAATAATTCTCAATTTTATTTCATATCATGTGATTTTCTAATTTGTATACATTTTGTTTTATTATTTTTTAACAACAACAATTTCACCATAAAATTAATGTTTATATATACTTCTATATTAGGCTTTCCTGATGTTTCATATATAATATTAAGTTATTTTCATACATACATTCTGTTAAGAAAGTTAATTAGCTGTCGGGAATTTGTTTTTGGGACATTTTCTAAAGAATTCATAATTTCAAATTTTTTTTTTTATATAATCTTTCCTTAAAGAAGCGTCACTAATTTGTGGAGAGTTAATGAATAACCATCTAGTAAAATTTCAACTTAAATTTCAAGCTAATATACACATACATAGATATTGAAATATATAAATAAAACATATTAACTTGCACATACTTTCATAAAGTTTATATAACTGCCTTTTCTCTAAATATTACTTTATGAATATTTTTTGGGTTTAAATTTTCAATAAAACTTCATTCTCTGTTTTTTTCTCATTCAGTCCAACTTGAATTTTCTATGCTATATTGAAAAAGTTTGCAGAAATCAGCTGCGCCCCGAAACGGAACGAAAATCTGCTGGCGCCGCTGTCAGTTGTTTTTCCTTTGGTCACTGCTTCCGAATATAAGAACTGCAGATGGGAAGACGCTAAAAGAAAAGCAAAAGCGGAAATTTCAAGGATTTTCCTCAAATTGTTATAATAAGTTCGGTTTGGATTTACTTCGCTTTTCACAGCAATCAATCTTAGTTCTTAGTTCATTGTGGAAAATGTCAAGTTTACAACGCACCATTCTGAAGGGTCGTCTGCCGCCCACGATACCAAGCGGACGTATAGGAAGATCGTAAGTTTATCTTTTGTTAACACCGTCTTTTTTATCCAGCTAATCCAGCCTTTATACGATTTCTCTCTGCAAGCGATTCGTTTAAGAAGTCACGCACACGCGATTTCAAGCCATCGCTCTGGAGCGAATTCTTTACCGAGAAGGAAGATGTCGTGGTTGATGAAAAGCGCACTTTCCGCGTTTATCGCACCAAGCAGCCGGAAAAGGCAGGAAGTCCAGTGTTGTTGCTACTGCATGGTGGTGGTTATTCAGCATTGACTTGGGCACACTTTTCGGTAGGAGAAGTGAACTTTCGGCCAAAATAGGAAGAGCTCATTTACTAAAAAGACTATTTTTCAGACTGAAATCATCACAATGATCCACTGCCAGTGTTTGTCAATTGATCTTCGCGGTCACGGTGACACACAAACAGACGATGAGGAAGATCTCTCAGCGGTGACGTTATCAACGTAAGTATCACAGCTATATGCCCACATGGTCACACACACGCAGATCTTTTTCTCACTGTTATTATTTTTTCTTAGCGATGTCGGTCAGCTTATTGCTAAATTGTATCCCAAAAGCTGTCCGCCAATTCATCTGGTCGGGCATTCAATGGGCGGCGCCATAGCAGTACACATTGCGAACATGGATCTCATCCCGTCACTAGTGGGCGTGACGGTTATTGATGTTGTCGAGGGCACCGCAATGGAAGCATTGGCCAGCATGCAGAGCTTTTTGCGTTCGCGTCCCAATTACTTCAAAAGCATTCCGAACGCAATCGAATGGTGCATACGCAGTGGTCAGATACGCAATATAGACAGTGCCAAGGTATCGATGCCCGGCCAGATAATCAAGTAAGAATTTTGATGCTGAGCTTGCAATAAGCAAATAAGCGCCACTTATAATTTCAATATCTATTGCAGTTGTGCAACGAAGAAGCTGGCAACAAATGAATTACCGCTTCCGAATGCCGAGATCGACGAGTGTGGCACTGCGTCCAAGTACACACACCCCTTCTGCATTTCCGAAGATGAAGAAGTTGCAGCAGAGAATGAGAACGATTCCGATTCGGGGACAGATTTTAAAAAGCCCGTCACAGCCGTTAAAGAGGCTAATGATAGTGATTTGATGGAAAAGTACGTAGGCGCAATGAAACATCGCAATAAAAAGTTAGAATAAATAGAATTTTCTATTATTTTTAGATATACATGGCGCATTGATTTGTCCAAATCTGAAAAGTATTGGGTTGGCTGGTTTTCAGGTTTAAGTGAAAAATTCTTGCACTTACGTGTTCCAAAACAACTGCTCTTGGCTAGCATCGATGGCTTGGATAAGACTCTAACCGTTGGCCAAATGCAAGGTAAGCTGCTGCTGCTTTAGTTACGCAACAATACATAATATCTGCCCCAAAAATATCCAAAAGCCTGAAGCAGAAATTAATGACGTTCTTTACTATTTCAGGTAAATTTCAAATGCAAGTGCTGGCACGTTGCGGTCATGCCGTGCACGAGGACAGACCGCATGAAGTGGCCGAAGTGATCAGTTCATATTTGATTAGAAATCGTTTTGCCGAGGCTGCTGGCGAATTTAGATCTCACATGCCGGCTTGTTAAATCCGCACAAAAAATGGAAAAGTAACAGATTTATACATATATGCCTGTACTTATATCGGTACATATTTATATACGTATGTACGTATATACAAAATACGTATGAGTACACATACATTTTAAAGAAGCCGACCGGACCGACCTGTTGAAAACAAAAGCAAAAAAAAAGCAGTTAACGTTTTTTGGGCTGCAATGTATTTTTCCAAATTATGCCCTTTATTTATATCGTATATATACATATACATATACATATATAAGAGTAAATCGGTAAAAATAATAATTTCGAACAATGTGAAAAAAAACCTAACTTTATGCCCAAAAAAAAAAAATTAAATAAAAACCGAAAAAAATACAATTACAATTAAATACACACAATAATAAAAACAAATTGTTAACACAATAAAAAAAAGGCTTTTTGTAAACGCATTGAATTAAAAAGAAGGAAAAATGTTTTAAAAGAAAATACAACAAAAAATTAATTTAAATTTTTTGCTATTAATGGTAAATTTTATTCTTTTAGATTTTAACCAAGCAATGTTTACTTAAAATATATCTACATAAATATATCGATCGATATATTTCGCCAAAAAAAGGGCAGCCAAAATTTTGCAAATTTTTTATCTACAGTATTTTTATGTTCAGTAAATAATATTTAAACAAAAAAATAATGACCAATAAACGCTAACATTTTGAGCATATTAAATTTTAAAAAAAAGAAATTTCTATTTCTTTAATTTTATTCGAAGCCAGTAAGGTTTTTTTTCAAAAATATATACATACTCGTACAAGTATTAAAACATCTAAGTAAATACATATAAGAAATATACGCGAATGGTATATTGCGTGTATACATACATATATATACGATAATATTAAATGATTATACGAAAAAGAAATTGGTTTTCGATGCATTTTAGTTTAGTTTTCATATATATACCGGTTAATGTTGCTGCTGCTGCTGTTTGCAAACTGTTGTATATTATTGTATTTTGGTTGTTAGTAGTTAATCCACATAACGATAGCCTAATTTTTGTAATTGTTTTTTATTTTCATAACCCTTTATTTGACGTAGACGCTGGGCGATTTGTTCGCGTATTTCATCACGATATTTTTTGCCCTCGCCCAATTCTTCCATTTCAGCTAACCATTCGGCACGTTCATTGATTTGATCCAAAACTGCCAAAAATTAGAATACTTTGAGTAATTTAAAGAGTAATTAAAAAGGCATAAAAGGCTTTGAAAAGGGTTTCTAAAAGTTTATACATAGCAATACTTAAGGGAAGGAAGAAAAATGTGTTCTTTAAAATTGAAGCATGATATTATGGTATTAATTCTCAAAATTTTAACTCACGTTCATTGATCATTTCATCGGGACTTGCTTGTCCCCAGTTATCTGCCAAGTTCTTGGGCCTACGTTTTGGCTTCAGTGAAGTTGTGGGCAAAGGTACACCAGCCATAGCTTCCTGCAATAACATTTTAGCCTTCTCCGAAGGTGTACGATCATTCGGCTTTGGTCGATAACTTTAGATAAACAAAAAGTTGATAAAATTTTTATAAAGTTTTTCAAAAGTTGTACGTTATACTTGGGCATTTCATAAGCACCACTAGCCATAATCCTATCCAGGCTTTTGCGTTTTGCCTGACGGGCTCGTCTTAATATTTCTCGAGCATTTTCATCCGGATCGGCCGAGGTGTTGATGCGTGGCGGTTCTGGTGGCGGTAAAGGTTCACCGTTGCGTAAATGATAATTGATTTTTTTACGCATCAACATAGACATTTTCGATTCTTTCATAAGCACTAAAAAAAAAGAAAAAGAAATTCACATTCTTTGAAAGGCCAACCGAATAGTTTTAATGCTCCCTTTCCTTCTATCTTTGCCCTCTTCTGATTCAATTAGTTCTGCTCCTTTCTTACATTTCAATAAATCAGCGGTTTCCTTGCTGTACTCGAACTTGGGCGTATGGAAGACGCCGCCCGGCGGAATACGTTCACTTGGCCAAAGGCGCGGCTCAGGCTCTTTTGATGGTTTCCTGCCATCAGTATTCAGTAATGAAGTACTCAGTCCTCCCAGTCTGACTTCGTTGTCTGTTTGGCTTTCTTGATTAGTTTCCATTTCTATCCCGAAAAAAAATATTGTCCAAAAGATGTGCGTATATAATTTTTTAGTTTTTCTTTCTTTTTCCGAATTATTAATTTTTAATGAAAGGCAGCTGAAATAATATTGACTGATTGATGGCAGCAGTTAGTTTTGAGTCGATAAACAAGGCTACAAGATACAGACAAAAAACTGATAAATCTATGTACAAAGTTATTTTCTCACTGGATGGACGAAGTCATGGTAACCGATAGTGGTAATCGATTTTCGATTTAAACAAAAAAAAAATGATAACTCCAAACTGTCAGAAGCGTTACGCATCCAAGTTTATTTATTGAAGTTTCGATTTTTGTCCACGTCCAACGGCCTGCAGGTTTTGAGTAAGGCGGCCTGCCGCGATTAAAGGCCGCCACGAACAGAGAGAGATCTCCCAAAAAGGAATAATAGGTTCGCAGGGAAACCGGGGCCAGCGTTTTGTCTAGTGAAGACCTTGATGCACGCCTTGAAATATGAAATTTGTGTCGAAAGAAGTTAGAACTTATTTCATTTTTTGTGTTGAGAGTATAGCGTTCATTTTAGATAAAAAAATCAAAAGGTTGGCAATACCTTTTCCTAAATAAAGAGGATGAGGTAAGCTTAGCTTTAGTGCAAGAAATTAGAGCTATAATCTGGTTAATTTCTTAAGTCTTCCAGAAGATATATTGTAGAAGCCTGCAGATGCGGCGACTTCCGTTTCGTCAAAGTCGCCGACTTTATTTTTCCGTTTGTAACGCATTAAAGACATATAGAACAGTACAGTATGCAGTGTGTTGTATAATCTCGCACAGAATCATCTCCTTGGTCGATTGAGACTCGCCTACCCCTCTGTTGGTCTATAGAAATCATAGACAACGAAGCAGCAGTATCGTCTTGAAATTTGGCACGATTATTCCTTAACATGAGACACTGTTTGCGATTGAAAATGGGGAAAAATCGATTCCGTGCCACTCCTACTTTTTACATTAAATACATAAATTTCTACAGTTTTCAATTTCTTTTGTAAAAGGCGCAAATATTTAAGCTTAAATTTTAATGTCATTCACATTCGTTAACTATACTATTACATATGAGCCGTTTATTTTGAAAGTGGAGCAATTTCATTATTTTTACTTCGCACATTTAGATAAGGATGTTTTATTTTGTGAAAATAGTAAAGATTTTGAAAAGATTGGTCTCTAAATTAAGATCATACCAGAGAATTAAAGGTTTCTTACTATTAACTTAATTTTTCGTCATGAAGTGAACTTGTGCACTTTCAAAATAAACGGCTCATATATAGAACTTTTCGTTGAGAAAAGTAATGCGGTAAATGTGTAAAAAAATCGACATACAATAATTTTCAACGACATTTTTTTATTATTTTTCATAGTGAAATGATAATGGGCGTCAACCGCCCACTTTTTCATTATCAATTGACGTTAGCTACGTCAGCTCTCACACTCGTTTAAGTCTTACATAAGGTCATACTCGTACATATTGTACTAAATATATCCGAAATTCTTGGAATTTTAGCGAATTTTTAAAGCCGATTTTTATTCCTCTACAAAAAAAAACACAAAACAATTTCTTTAGTACTGTTAAAGTATTTATTATTTATTATTATTATTATTATCTTTCGGTTTATTAACGTTACAAAAATAAATATACAATATGCATAAAGTAAGCAAAATTATTAGAATTTAAATTACAAACGTATAATCATCAAAATATTTACGTATACGTATATGTACATTGTGCATATACGTGCGTATGTATGTATATAGTGGTGGCTGTGTGTGTTTGGGGGTGTGTGCCTGTTTTATGTATGTATGCATAAAATATATATAATATATTACTTCTAATTTTTTGTTTATAAAACTGAATTATTTTCTGCACAAAACGCATTCATTTTAAGTGTTTAAGTGTGTAAAGTGTACGAGTGTGTCGTCTGTGTGTGTGTGTGTGTCTACGGGGAGAAGGATTCGGGGCCGGGGGTCAATATATTTTCAACATGCATACTCGGCTAAATTTTCTCCATTTAACAAAAACTCTAAACATAAGTTGTTTTTTTTTAAAATCTTAATCCAAAATCTTAACAATAATTTTCGCTGCAGATTATAATAATAATAATAGTGTAGATGTTGTTGTTGGTGTTAGCTTGTGTATTGCTGTAATGCTTGCTTGCTTGCTTGTTGCTGCTATTGTTGTTGTTGTTCGTGTTCTACGTTAGCTCTAGTAGTATTATTGAAGCTACTAAATATTATAATTATATTAATTATATTATTAATAATAGCGTGGTTCTTTTCTTTTTAACTTGTTTTTTTTAGAATATAAATTTTTCTATATATTGTATTTCTTAGATAGTATGTAATCCAACAACGATCATATTTTAATGACGCTCGTATTTATGTACAAGGGGTTTTTGTTGTTGTTGTTTTTGGTTTTTTATGTATAATTAAACAAAATAATTAATTTTCCAGCAATCGCTCAGTTTTGAATTTATTGATTTATTTATTTGAATACAATACATTTATCGTTTGAAATTATTTATAATTAATTTTCTTCTTTCTTTCTTTCTTTTTTGCTTTTTAACGTACATACATAATAAATACATAAAAATTATTATAAATTTCTCCTAAAAACTAACGTAATTTTAAATAAGAAGCAAATATCGTCGTAACGCTTTCGTTTAATTAAATTTTTTCGCGCGCGATAAGGTTGCGCGAGAGGTTGAGGTTAAGGTCGAAGATGAAAAGGAAGATGAAGAATGTTGGGAATACGTACAACGTGTTTCCACAAAGAGACATTAAATTACATTAAATTAAATTACATTTAGCAGAAATAGAAACCAGCGAGTGTATGTTGGTATGTGTCTGCGTGAGAGCGTGTATATGTGTGTGTGAGGATGTATTGCCTGCCTGCCAGTGTGTATGTGTGTGTATATGATAATCAACTAAACAGATGTGTCGTTCCTCGCTCGCTTCCGTTTGATTCAAAATCAATGGCACACAGACTCTTCACGTACCCACTCACACACACACACACACACACTTTTATACACTCAAACACACACACAAAACACATAAATACTCGATACTTCAAATGATTTAAATACAAAAATATAACGTTAAATTAACAAATTAGCACAGACACATTCATACATACATTTATAAATAAAATGTCGCTTTTGTATATTTTAACTAATTTTAAAAAAAGTCTACATACATACATACATACATACGTACCTACATAAAATAAGCAAAAGCACTTTATCAAAAATGTGCTCATTTTTTGTGTTTATTTTTCTCTATTTTTTTTTCTTTGTGTTTGTTTTGTTTTCTTTTTCTTAAAAATTTTGTTGTTTTTACTTTATCTTTATCATATACTGCTTAAATATATATATATATTTTTTTTTTCTTCTCTTTGAACTGAGAGCGCTCCTAAAAAAAATATTAAATATTTTATAATAATTCGTTTTTGAAAATTAATTTTCTTTCGTCCGAAACAATGTTTTTTTGTGGTTACTGCTGCTTTTGTTATTGTTATTCTTTTTCTTCTTCCCCTTCAATTTCGCATACATACAAACATACATTTTTAAAAATTATTAATGTTCTAACAGTGTGTCTGTGTGTGTGTTTTTATGAAATGTTAAGTAGATACAAAGTAATTATTAAAAGTAATTATTATAAACGATCATATATATATATATATGTATGTATATAATGATTTCACTGCATGCAATGTTTTTTTAACTACTATAGCGTTATTATAATATAATTAATTTCGTAAATTTCTAGCATAAATTTAAATTTTTTTTGTCTTTATTTGTTTTGCATTTAAATAGTAATATTAATTCGTATATTATATTATATTATATATATATAACTTTTAAAATGTTATAAATAATTTTTTACTTGCTTGATAATTTTTTGTTGTTTTTATTTTAGTTTTCATCTTTCGTCTTTCTTCTTTAGTAAAACATAAACATTTCTTTCATACTAACTTACTTTTGTTTTGTTTTGTTGTTGTCGTTTAATTTGAATTCAAATTTAATTTTAATTCAGCAATTACATTCCGTGTGATGGTGATGACAATCACGATGATGATGATGATGGTGGTGATGATGATTATGATCATGGAGGGTGTTGTTGATAATAAACACTTCTAAATGATTATTGGTTCACGAAGCGAATTAACTCGTTTGCTTGTTGTTATTGTTGATTGGTTTTTCTGTTTTTTTCTTGTTTTTTTTTTGTGGTGGTTTTTTTTTTGCGGAAAGTAATCTTAGTCAGTCTCATGCAGTTCACGATGCAGTATATTTTTCATTGAGATGGAAATAATAAACTCAAAACACTTTTAAATTTTCTTCTTAATTAGTTCTACGACGGTTTTAATCCTCTTCATTAACATTTTCTGCTTTTTCTTCTTCTGTTTTGCTTTGTATATATTTGTCTGCGCCTTGGTTTTCGTTTTAGCTTTCGTTTTGAACTTCGTCTGCGTCTGCGTCTTCATTTTCGTTTTCGTTTTCAATAAACGAAATTTCGTCTTCGCCTAAACGAAAGCTGCTTCTCGTGCGGCTGCCTTTTTTTCCTTTTCTGTTACAGACAAAGCAAGAGGAGTAATGGAACTTCATGATTAGCATTAAGCAATTTGTATTTTAATGAAATGTTTCGTTTATTTTGTGATTGTTGTGTTTGGTTTTTTTTTTTTGGTTTCTTTTATGGTGTTTGTTGTTGTTGTTGTTTTTGTTGTTGTCTTTCATCTCAAAACAAAGAAAAATGTTGTTCGAATTTTGGCAAATTTTCCTACGGAGCAAACAAAGAAAAGAGTTTTTTGGTTGTTTTAGAAATGAAGATGCATTGAAATTGTTATCGTAAAAACAATATACATATACGTATTGTGAAAATGTGGTCTGTTGTTGTTGTTAATGATGATGATGGTGGTGGTGGTAGCAACATGTTACAATTAATCCTACATAAATAATATTTATCGATGTAAGCTCGATATTGATTGACATGAGTCGCAAGTGACATTCGTTGTTCGCTTACTATAATGATAATGTTAATGACTCATAATGACGATCTGATGTTTGGAAAAAAAAACCGGAAACCATAACCACAGAGTCCCGGGTTTATTTTTTTATTTTTACGCGTTATTATTTCCGTGTACGGTGTACGGTAGACTACCAAACCAAATGGGAGTAGATTACACAAAATTGTCGAAAACTCTGAACAATTTTCCTTCATCACAATAAGAACAAACGAAAGCTACAAAAATTTTTCGATAAAAAATACATGAATTTCAATTTTATTTTTGAGTCCAGTCATGAAAAAATGGAATATTTATGAAAATTTAGACGTACAAACAATTAAAATTAAATTCACAAAAATATTGGAAAAAATATTACCGATGGCCTAGCGGTTTTCATGGCGACTTTCGAGCACTTGATACATTTTGCCGCAATTCTTCCATTGTTGTCAATCTTTTTAAAGGCAAACCATTGATCATGCATTGGTCGACCAACTGAAGATGTCGATGGTGACGATTTACCACGCTGTGACATTAATTTTACAAATACGTCTAACATTTTTAGGAGAAAATTAACGAATGATAAGTTGCTTATGCGGCATACTTATTTTCGCATTCTTTTGTTATTATATTTCTACTTGCGCTCTCGCTCTCGCATACATTCATAAAGCGCGAGTAAATGTGTCTTAGAAGAAACAAGAGAAAGAGAGAAGATGTACATATATATTCGTGCATCTTATCGCTTTCTCTTGTTTCTTTTATTATTTCAATTTTGGCCCGCCCATTTTGGGTATAAGCAAGCTGGAGAACGTGATTCTATACTTCACGCGAGTAAAAGCACGAGTCATTTGAATGATTTATTCTTTAAGTTCTTGAATGTTTAAGAGTTTTCGACAAGGTTGAGGTTTTCGACATGTAGAAAAGTACTCTACAGTTTCCGATGTAGACTACATACAAGGTCCAAAATTTTTTGTCGAATGCCAACTCTTGTTGTGCGGAAGGGGCACTTTTTTTGTAGGGTTTAGTGGAATTTTGTATATAACTCAGAAACGACTAGCCGTAGAAAGTTTATATTTTGTATTTTGGACTGTTACTCGTATAACCTCTAAGTGTATACCTAACATTTTGGTTACAAGCGTTTGTGGCAATGGAGCACTTTTCTTAAAGGGTTTTGTAGGATTTTATATATAACTCAATTAATAGTCGTACAACGAAGTCATGTGCTACACGCATCAGATTTTTAATATAATTTTGTATGATATTTTTAATTTTAGCAAGGATTTTAATAAATTGAAGCATATTATTTGACTTCTTGGTTAATTTAGAATTGGTTGATTTCGAATTTCGACTTTATTCTGAAATAAAGTTCTTTTTTTTTGACACGGCAACACTTCGAAAAATTTTTACTGTCATGAAACGGTGCAAAGTTACATTGCCCAATTTTGATTGAATAATCTGTCAAATTGTTTTTGTTTTGAAAAAAAAAGAGAGAATTTGATAGATTTCTACAGAAAACAAAAACAATTTGATTATTCGGTCAATCAAAAATTGGCAATGTAACTTCGCCCTTGCAGAGAGCATTACTTAATCTCGCAATTACACAATTAATGATGACTGAAGATAGGAAAAAAGTATCTACACTCAGTTTTCTAAACAAAGTCTCTATAAAATGCCCAATCAAAAACTCTCATTAAAGAAAAACTGTGATATTTCTTTCTCCAATCAAAAGAAATACTATGTAAAATTAGCCTATATGCAATTTTTCTTACATAAACTCTGTCATGACTGTAGAAATCTTTGGTGGGGACACGGTAATATTTTGAATTGGAAATATTGTAACAACTACTGAACTAGTCAATTATCAAAAATTGGAATTTTATGACAAAAAAGAGTGTTAATTTTAATAGAATTAACTAAAAATCTTAGAATTTCAACAAAGCAGTAGCATGCTTATAGTAGTTAACAATATGTACCTAATAACTATGATAAATAATCTCTTAATCCTCTTTCTCCCTTTATTGTAAAACACAACAAATTTTCTTCAGATCGTAAAAAAAATTCGTTGCCGCACACGGATTGTGTAAACCCAGCCATTCTACATGCAACACTATCGTTGTTTGAATTTTTAAAATCAGACCAAAACCAAAAAAAATCAAATTCTTTATATTAAGAAATCAGTCAACATTTTGTTAATAGCCCTAAAATTGTCTTTAAAAATTAACAAGAAATAATTTAGTCATACAGCAACAACGCCAAAATCAACTACGAGTACTTAAAAACCACAAACAAACAGACTTTTTACACAAACATAAAGCAACGGCCACAAAATTAAAAACTCTTTAGCGACGAGTCTTCCTTTTCGAGCGAGTTCAAACTATGCGAGAGGAAGGATGAAGAATTTCAATTAATCGCCTGCTCCGTCACTTGCAAGCAAAGAGTTTCCAATTGTTCCAAGCTTTTGATATCGTTTATGGAGGCGTCGGCGGCGGCGACGTTGGCAAGAGCAACGCCCGAATGCGAAACATGATAAACATCGTCTGGTGGTAGATTTAAATTGGTAACTAAAGGCGTTTGTAATTGATTGCTTGGTTGATTAGTTGTCGTGGCAGCGATGGCAGCGGCGGCAGCACCAGCAACAGCGACAGCAGTTGCAGTCGTCGTTGACAAATTATTGCAATCACTGCAATCGATATTGCTGTTGTTGTTAATATTATTGCTGAGACTACTTTGAAGACTACAACTATTACCAACAGCGGCGGCAGCAGCAGCAAGCAATTGTAACTGCTCTTGCTGTTGCTGTATTAATTGCTGCTGCTGCTGCTGTTGTTGCTGTTGCTGGTGCTGTTGCTGCTGCTGACTGTTAGCGTTATTATTATTGTTTAAATGATGACTACTATTATTCATTATTATTTGAGATTGTTGCAGATGCTGTTGTTGTTGTTCTTGTTGTTGTTGCTTTTGTTGTTGTTGCTGTTGGGCAACTACAGCCGCTAATTCTTCATTACTAACCATTACAACTGCTGCCATTGTTTTCTTTTGTTGCTGTTGTTGCTGTTGCGTTGTTCTCTCGGGATTCGTTGTTTTTTGTCCGGTCATTATCGGTTGCTTTGATTGATACGAAGCAGCAACATTATTGCTGACACCGCCAGTAAAACTTGCGCGACGTTGTTGATTCTTCAAGGCAGCATTTTCGATAGCAAACGCTGTTGCCGTGCCTGTTGGCGTTGTTGTTGCTGCTGTTGTTCCAGTAGAAGACAACACCGCCTGGCCGGGTTTAAAGATAATTTTCTGTGGCTGCTGCGGAGCGTTATTGACAACTACTATATTGTTAAGCGAGCGGCGATGTTGTGGATGGTGTTGCGGATGATGTTGTTGGGACACTTGCGGTTGTTGAGCGTGCTGAGGTAATGCAGGAAATTGCTGTGATAAACCAAGCTGTACCATAATTTGTTTGGGCATTTGAGTCTGCTGTTGCTGCTGCTGCGGCTGGTGATGGTGTTGTTGTTGTTGTTGCTGCTGCTGCTGCTGTTTCATTTGTTGATGTTGTGGCTGCTGAGCGCCAACAAAATTTGGATACGAAGAGCTTTTATACTGAGGATTGTTGTGACTAAATTTATCATAATCATTCGATTGTTGAGGATTGCTGTGTTGTTGCTGTTGCTGCTGTTGCATGTTACTCAACGAGAAGTTCAACAAATCATTTGAATTCTTGCGATGATTAATTCTGTCGCTACTTCCGTTTTTGGTATCGCTCTTGCGAGGTTTTCCGTTCCATCTGAAAATCGTAAAACATAATTAGTTATAAATTCCTTCGAATCATCCACAAGGATTATGACAACATACCTAGGTTTATTCAAGTTTCCATTGCTGCCCAAATTCTTCGAGTGTAGAATTTTCGGAGTAATCGAGATTTTCAGCTTCGACAGCTTGAATTTCAGATCTTTAAAATGACTCGCTTGATTGGCAAAGGCTTCGTTGTGAGCACCACGCTCCAGTATCCACAACAGCACGCCGCAACTCTCTTCGTCTTGGAACGCATTGCTGTCCTTTTGGAAAAGCGAGCAAACTGCCAGACAAGACAAGACAAGACAAGAAAACAGAAATGATGGAAATCAATTGGTCGGTCGCCGCTCCGAAAAGACTTGCTTACCTAAATCAATAACTTTAAGAAATTTTAACGCCACATTCTCCTCGCCCAACGCAGCGCAGGACTCTATCGGTTTCATCGGCGTTAAGACAATGTTGGCCAAGTCCTCCACAGCATCCTGCACTTTCAGTTGGCCCGTCAGTAAGTCCTGCTCCATTTTGGTCAAGTGATTGTGGCGGTCTTTCAGCTTCTCAATGCATAGAGCCAATTTGTGCGAAGCCCCCTTCGTCACGCCCAGACTCTGCAAGTAGTCCTCGCTGATCTGCAGCATCTCCTCGTACGTCATGTTCTTGAACAGTTCGATGTATTTGTGCAGACGCAACGACTTCAGCCACAGCCCGATGCTGGACATGCCCAGATTGCGCGTCTGGAACTTGATGTAGTTCGGCTTGAAGTCATCCAGTCTGGTGTCGGAGCCACTATTCGTCAATGCGCCTCGTGAGTTCTCGATCGAGAGCGAGTAGCTGCGCGGCTTGTTGGCAAACTGCGACAGATTCTCATTCGAGTTGGAGCAGTTCTCGTTGACAGTGTTCACGGAAGAGTTCGAGGAGGATGAGGAGATGGCTTGTGTGGTCAAACTGTTCGATCGACGTGTCTTCAGCGAAGTCAATTTGCCATCGAGACTCCAGCGGGCACAATCCGTCTGATCGAAATTGTTCATGAGAAGCACGGAGGCATAGCCCAAACCGTGAGCATGCTGCTACGCAGGAAAAAATCAAACGTGTGTGTGTGTGTTTTCATTGTATTTCGATTCAAAACTTAATTAGAAATTTAATATGCTGTTTCCATAAAGCGGTTTTGCTTCGGTTTAGCGAAAAACTGGTTTTTGCAGCGAAAAACCATTATAAAACCAATAAATCTCAATTGAAATTGTTGTTGTAAGTTCAGCGCAAAACCAAAAACATTTCTGGTTTAAGCAGTTTTCAACCCTGTTTCGAAGTTCGAAAAGTAGACTTATCTCTTTCTCTAGTTAATATGGTAGAGATTAAGGGGGTTATTCCTGAACGCCCGGGCCTTCAACACCCATGAATTCTTCTCGATTTTGCTTTGTTATTTTCGATTGTTGTTGTTGTTTACCAGCAAACACCCGAAAATGAACAAAGCATAATTGAGAAGAATTCATGGGAGTTAAAGGCCCGGGCGTTCAGGAATAACCCCCTAATATTGTACACAAGAATATTGTATCAAAATTAACAAACAAAACGCAACAAAACATTGGTTTTGTCTACAACAACAACAACAGCAGGGGTGGGCGGAACCCAGCAAAACCAGAAATAAAACCAGTTTTGTATGGAAACAGTTGACACTGGAACGATATATGTATATTCTACAGCCTAAACCAAAGCCAAAACCATTTTATGGAAACAGCATATAAAACCACATGTTTGCCAAGTCTTACCAAATCGTCTGGCTGATTATGTTGCTGTTGTTGTTGTTGCTGCTGCTGCTGGTGTACCACGCTGCCTGTCGTGCAACTGCTGTTGTCATTCAAATTGTTAGTGCTCGGTTCGAAATCGAGAATTTCCGTTCCATTTTTCGAAAACGATGTGTCGTGATCATCGACGCTATTCAGACTGTTTATGCAGTTGCTGCCATTATTACTGATGATATTGATGATGGGATGATTGTTTGCCGGGTTGCCGAACATGAGAGGAGATGCGGCCGTTATACCGGCAGCAGCAGCCACACCGTTCACCAGCGACGGACCGAAGAGGGAAGCGCCATCATGCGCACTCCCGCCGCCGATTGTCAGACCTAAGCTATTTTGACTAGACGCTAGTTCGTTCAATGTAATACCATTCAAATTATCACAGAGTTTGTCGGCAATATTGATGCCGGCCGGCACGACGCCCAGGCTCGGCCCCGCCACGACACTCGACCAGTTGTGCAGCGGTGTCGCCTTCGGCGGTGGCTGTTGGTCCTTTTGCACTTTCATGGGCGGTGCTATGGTTTGCCAGTCGTGGTTGCGTGCAACGCTACCACCGAGTGCAGATGAAACCGATGCTACGGCGGTGGGTACGACGACGGCGACGCCGGACGATGCAGCTGCAGACGCGCTCGAAGATGCTGACGATAACATCAGTGTATTGTCGATATGATTGTTGGTGTTAAAGCTGCTACTGCTGCCGCTGCCGCTATTATCAGCCTGCTGCTGCTGCTGCCGACCCAATGTAGCAGTAGACAAAGGCGTTTGGATGTGTTGCTCCAGGTGACGCAGCCAAACGTTGAGTGTTCTAAACCGAAGCGTAAAGAAAAAAAAGAAATTCACATTTATAAGTACGTAAGTATTCGCATGCTTTGCGCTGATCCACTAACTTTTTATCATCGTTAGAAATGGCCGGATGAATCAACAGGTATGAGAAGATCTGTTGCACCAGCTCTATGGGTACACTTTGCGTGATGGTGTCCTTTACCGCAAGCGGTACAAGTGAGAGGTAGATCATTTTGGCTTCCTCGTTGCCGGGCTTCAGCATCGGCAGCATATTCAGCACTTCGTGGAGAATCTCCTCCTTGCTGTGGTACAGCGGCATTGACGGGCGGCGTTCGTCGCATTGCGTTATTTGAAAATCGGATCCAAAACATGGCATGGCATCCTTGTCAGTTGCGGAGGAGGATGATGATGATGATGCGGAGCCCACTAGATCATTGTCAATGCCGAGCCCGCCGACACAACTTTTTCGCAGTGTTTGGTACGCATTGATGAGGTTCAGCAAGTACGCCGGATTGTTTGCACTTATGTCGACAACAATGGCATTAAGGTTCGATTGTGATGCCGCGCTCAAGCTCTGTGTCAAATTGTTATCGATGGAATACTGAAGAAACTTGAGGCTCGGATAGCGCAGACGCTTCAGCAGCGCATAAATGACAATGGTACGCTCGCAATCGTTCCAGTTCTCGAAGAGATTTGTGACAGTATTTACTTGATCGGAAAATAATGCCGCGTTGGAAGTGCTGGCCGGTGTTGAAGAATTGCCACCGATGATGGATTGAGTGTGAAGAGAATGTGATGTTGGTGGTGGCGCTGGCGCTGTGGATGCTGTTGCTGCTGCTGGTGCTGTGCTAGTTGTTGCTGTGTTATACTTCATTTTTAATCTGAAGGCGTCTTCAATTATTTTATCAGAAAAATTTCGTCGTCGGTAAATAAAATTGATTTCTATTAAAAAAAAATTGAAATTTTTAAAAAATACAATAATAATAAAAATATAACAATTTATAAAATGTATTTTACTTTAGAAAACCAAATGTATTTCTTTTAAAAAAATATAAATAAAAAATACAATACAATACAATAAAAATTTATATAATCGTTATTTAAACATTTATTTTATAATAGTTATAATATATAATTAAAAATAAAATTAGTAATAATAAATGGATTAAGATTTCTGCCGTATTCGAAATAATAATTATATTGATTTTATATTATTTAATATTATTGGTTAATTTTGAATGAAAAACATGTGTACGATTATTTATTGTATCGTACAAAAATACAGCTAGTTCTATTTAACGCGAACTTCTTTTACGTGAATTTGCCTTAACGCGATTTTTAAAAAAATATTTCATTCCTTTTTTGACGCAATTTAATTTGATTTTATGCGTTCTAAGAAGTGTCAATTTGAAATAATTTTTAGTAAGAAAAATACATTTTTATAACTCAGATTAAAAAGTGAAATGCATAAAAAAAATTTTAGTGAAAATGTCGAGCCGATCCCCTACTTTTGTTTGGGTACCGTTGCTTTTTTACGCGAATTTTATAGGAACTTATCCATCGCTTTAAAACAGAATTGGGTGTATTACGTTCAAATTAAAAAAAAAAGTATAAAAGGTTAATCGAAATCCTAGCAATCTTTCTAGGTTTAAGGAGAAGCGAGGACGTTTTTCTCGACATATTTGCATACTTAATCCTTCTTTAAACGGTTTATCATTATAGATTATAAAGAGGCTTTACTTTATTTATCATAGAGTAGCGTGATTATGTGCTAGATTCGATATATATGTATGTACATACAGGTAACGCCCGCATAAATCGAAGTCTCTCTAACACGGTTGATGAAATACGTACCAACCGTCGTACGATGACGGTCGGTGTCGTCATGTGAGGACGGTTTCAGCCGTTTTTTCGAAATCAGTATTTTGCACTTTTTTCTTTCTTTGGACTCCTTTAACACGGATTCGAATAACACTAGATTTGTTTTTTTTTTAACCTTACAACTGCGATGCGGTTAGCTGATGATGATGCTTAGTTTTTATAAAATCGTTTGTATTCTCCATATAAATGAAATATTAAAATGATTATTTAAAGAAATTCTATTTCTTATTAAGTTTAAAATTTACTTTTTTATATTGTTGTGTTTTTTTTAAGGTTTACTCACTTCTTTCGATAAGATCCCGGATGAAGATGCCTCTTGACCGGGCCCAAAGTTCACTTGAAATACTCCCGAATAATGCGCTTATAACAGTTTAAAATAATCTTCCAATAATTTGAATTGTGCGACAGCTACATTTTTTGGCGACTTTATGCTCGATGATAAAAACCACTTTACGCAACGGAAAGGAACACATAAGTTTTCTTTTTTTAATGAGTCGTCCTAATTGCAAAAAAACAAAAAAAAACTTTTAGAATGTTGAACAAATTGCAGCAGCCGCGAGTAAACCAGCCAGCAAGTGTCTAAAATGGAGGATACAATAAACGTCTTCAATTATTTAACAATGTTTGGGCGCCGTCTTCCCTTCCCCCCGTCGATCAACTGTTTATTGTGCGAATCCCGTTTTGTGGAGCTAGCGAGCGCCGACCGAAAGCGAAAAGGAGATGCTTAAGAGACTGTCATGTCAGCTCGTCGTCTTTTTAATCGCTACGAGAAGACGACGGAAGAAGAACGACACACAATATTGCAGCGACTGAGCTCCGTTCGTTGGTTCGTTCAGCCTTTCTTTCAGCGCTTTCAATTGGAGCTCTCTTTTTTTCGTGTCTTTCTTCGCCTTATGTTCGTATGTTGTTTTTGTTATTGTTCTGGTGGAGCTGGTGGTGTGCAGTATCTACTCTAATTATTTCACATGATTTCTTCTACTTCTGTTTTGCTGCGATGTCTCCCATTCGTTACCCATTTATGCACCCAAAATGTGTTCTCACTTTTTCATTTGTGCTAAGCTTATTGTAGTTTTTGTTTGCTTTTTTTATTGGTTTCTGAATCTTGTTTGCAGAATCTCCCGCACAGCGTTTTAGAGATTTCGAACACAACCTTGAAATAAATTTTTCACCAAAAACCACTCCAATTAGCGGTTTAACTCTCCGAAACCTTTGTTGCTTAGAAAATTGCGAAAACCGTTCGTTGTCTTAACACTTTTATCACGAGCTAGCTTACTCCACCCTTGCCTGACAGCCGCAGCGGCAACAGCACAGAAAAATACAAACTCTCGGGTCACTGCTGACCAACGTTTGTCTGGCTGGGAAGTCTGGCAAATTTTCCTTCTCCCTGCTTCTGCTTCGATTTTTTCACTAACGTTGCACAAATATAGACTTATCATTCACCCTCGTTCTTTCACTTGTCCTAATTAAACATTTCCTCCATGCTCTACTTTTACTGATTGCTCGACAGAATTTAGCAACACGTAATAGCAATATTTTAATAATTCAATATTATTTCTTTTGATTTCTCGTTGACTGGTTAAAAATTTCCGTCGTCGTCGTCTTGTAGAAATTTCTCCTTGTTAACAGTGTGTGTGTGCCGAGAAGTGCTGCCAAAACATTATTGCGAATGTCAGTGGCTTATTGAATATCCAATTAGAGGATGGCACAACTGGAATATATAAAATATTAATAAAAGTGTGGGCTTTCTTTCGACTAGTAAAAGGTCTTTCAACAAGAGGTGGCAATTTAAATAAGCAGAAAAGCGCACCATTTTTGTGAAAATATATGGTTATATATTTTTTTTCCTTCCAAGTACAATCAAGATTAGTATTAAAACACCATATCCTCTAAACATACGCCTCGGCTCCTCTTACAAATGGTCACTTTTCCATCACTTTTTCACATAGTTACGACAGATGCTCCAGAAAAAACAGTTTTGCATATTTCCTTAACCAGATAAAAACAAAATTTGCCTTAACAAAAGCCGGTACAAACGGTATGAACTGCATCCGGGATATTTTTACCTTTTTTAATAAATTTTCAACTGGGCCATTCAATCGCAAGTGTGTGTGGATGCATGTTTCAAAATTTTCTGGTTTTTACTTCTCAAAATTATCCAAAGCAAGCTTTCCTTTTTTAAAAATAATGAAAGGAAATTTCTATGATCTGGTATATAAACCACCCTGATCGTTTCTAACCTCACGGACGTTACAAGCTTATAAATTTGACAATCAGAGGGCCGTTCAAGCAAAGCGAATTGTACTCTTTCATTGACGTTGTTTACACATGCGACGGATTGCATAAAAATTACATCTTCATGTTCACATCATGGTGACGAATCGCTCAAATGCCTGTGTTTTTGTTGCTGTTTCATCCAGTTCGCAATTTTAAAACATATGCAAATCGTCGCAACATCTTATTGTTTGAAATTAAGATTTTGCAATTCTTACTCATCTCATTCGTACTACTGTAAAGTATATCCTCCTTTTTTTTAAAAAAAAGCGTAGTATCGGGTCGCCCTTAGTTTTCCTCAAGCCAAGCGTGCAGAAATCTCCTTCAAAATTAACTCGTTACTCGTCACAAATACTCCTAGGGTTGTTTCAAAAAGCTCCCATCTTCTACTGCTACATTCCTTTTCTTTTTTTGCCCACCAGTCTGTCAGAAAGCGTGAAATCAAAAGGGATTTTAATTATTTTACTTTTTTATTAAATTGTATTTAATTTCCCAGCTTTATGTTCTCAATAAAATATTGTACATTCACACATACAGTTGCGTTCTACAATATATTAGTACCTTTTCTAAATTTCCTATTTTTTTTTTTCATATGTATGTTCTTGTCAATAAAATTGGCAGGCAAAAACGTTCTTCAAGATCGCATTTAATTTTCAATGCACTTCAATTCGCTGTCCAAATAATGTACACAATTTGTTAAGTTTAGCACAAACTATTTGCAAATTATCTAAGATCTATAGTAATTCTGAAGCTAAATGTTACAAGAAAGCTCAAGTTTTATAATATGTATTTCTTTCAAATTCAATATAATTTACATTTACAATAAAATTTCTTGTTTCCCTGCGTTTTGTTCAATTTCCATTTCTAATACATTAATTTTTTGCATTTTTAATAATCATTCAATAATCATTTATTAAAACGAATTTCATAAATTTCATTGTAACAAAGAAAAAATTTCTGTTTTTAGCTGTTGCGTTTTCATTTTCATTTTTGTACACTTGAGCTTTAATACAATTTGCTCAGCATATACCAATACCACGTACATATATGTATACCATTAGCTGTATGGTCTCTTTAACAACAATACTTTCTAAAAAAGCCTTCTTGCAAGAGAGAAAATGTATAATCTTTCTTATATTATGAATCAATAATTAATTAGTTCATCTAAAAACGAAAACCATAAAAACAAAAGTCTATCGTCAGTTTTTTTTTTACATTACTTTGGCGTCTATTTACAAATTGTGTAACTAATATTTACGTGCTTAAAATATTAATGTATATAAAATATACCTACATAATACAAATAGTTTTTATAAACGTTAGCGCAAAATATAGTTAATCGATAAAAAATTATTATTACAAAAAATGTTTCTCATTCCTAGCCAAACAATTTAATTGAAGAAGTTAGTTAATAGTTTCAGTATTTTTTAACAATATTAAACGCGAATTTTAACTCTCTGTTCAATAACTGATAGAATGCTGCAAGCAATTGACAGCATTTAAATCGACACAGCAATTTTATAAATTTGCATTTTCTCAATTATTCAATACCGTTTCTTTGCCATTTCATTTGCGATTTGTATAACTTGATTTGTTTGACATTTAACATTTTTTATTATCAATAGGTGCATTCATGCGACAGAGTAGCTCTGTAGCGCTACCGATTTTGTGATTGCTTGTTTACCTCTATTCAGGAGCGAACAGCTGATCCGCTACCAGAACATGTTACCTGAGCGAATACATTTACGTTCAAGAAAAGGTAGCGACAAGGAGCTGTTCTGTCTTGTGAATGCACACAATCATCATTGTCATAATGATTTCGGTTGTTTTTCTTTTATATGCGGAGTTAACCTTAAGTTAATCATACAATATATAATTTTCATCATAATTTTTCTTTGGAAAAGTAATTACGCGTATATCTGGCGTTAGATTAAAAATTAAAAAAGATATTTAACATTTTGTATTTTGTTAAAATGTTTGAAAGACAATATCTTATAATAATAATAAACTAATTCTTTTGTTTTTTTTTGCTTAATTAAATACAGTTCAAATATTTTTTCCGTTTTGTTATGGTATAGAGCGTGTGTGTGTCAAAATTATTTAATTAATAAAAGCGAAAAAGGAGGTTAAAAAAATATCGAGTTTAAAAGTTTTAAAATAAATTCAAAACGGCTAAAAATGGAAAAAGAAAAACGAACGCAATCTTTTTTACTTTTCTTTAAAAATGGTTTTTGCATTCTTGCAAAATGTGTTGCTTATTTTCTTATATTTCTTTATTTAGTGAAAAATAACTAAATAATTCAAATAAATGTGAGTAAAGTTTTTTTTTAAATAGTAAATAAATATTTAGGCAGGTCTGGTTAATATACAATATTAAAAAAAAATTAGATACTGGCATTTATTAAATAAAACTATAAGTAATTTTAACATTTCATTGAATAAACTTTCCACTTTTTAAAAATTTAAAAGTCATCAAGCCAAGTTGGAAGAAAGTTTTTAGCAGAAAAATACTCGCATTGTGACCAAACTTTTCTCTTCGTTTACTAACAAAAAGGCCACTCGCATATAAAAAAACAAAATAAAGATTGATTAAATTCAACTAAATCATCACATTAACATTTTTTCTTTTCTCTCCTACATTGTCAAATGGATGGATCTCCTTTCTTCTCTTTCTTTCTGCTGTCTTCAGCGACTCTTGTGCTCTGAGCTGCACCCTGGCAGACGCATCACAGAGACAGAGGCGCCGCAGGCAGAGCGACATGAATTCATTCCAAATAATAATTTATTCCATTAAGCAGCAAATTCATAATTTTATGGCAATTTTAATAAAGGATTACGGATAATTTAAAAAATTTCTATTTCTACTTAATCTAGGTTTTAACGGAGGGCGTTATTGAATGCACATACATGGTTTAGGAGGAACCATTCAAGCGGATAAATAATACAGAACATATAATAAACCTATAATATAGTACAGAAGAAAGCGTTAGGATATTAGAAAAAAATCAGTTTCGATTTGAGCACTTTAAAAAATACATCAATTTAGAGGCAAGGCACCAACACACTCAGCACAGTAATCGCCAGCATTTCTAAATCGTTTCGGTTAAAAAGGACTACAAAACAACAACAACAACAATGTCCAGGCATATGAAAGAAATCAAATCTTTCTCGTTTTTTTCTTTTTTCTTTTGTTAAACATACTAAAATTAAGACAGCATGACATGCCAAAATGTACTTATTGTTCATACATAGTATTTCTTCTTGTCTGCACCACGCAATTCAAGATTAAACAGAGAATACAAAATTAAAAAAAAACAGCAGCGTATATAAAAATAAATTAATCACTATAATATACCACATAATTTTCTGTTTCCGATTTTGCATTCACATCAAGACTGAATGAATGGTTTTGCTTTGTTTTGTTTCGTTTCTGCTTTTGAACCAATTTAATCCATTTTTATTCTAGAGCAACAGAGCGTATAAACTACAGTTTCGCGAACGATTCCGAATGCATGAGCGGCGAGAGCGGGCTGGCCGTCTTGTAGCCGTCACACTCGACTTCGTATTCTAAGTCTACAGAGACACCTGCAAGGATTTTTCTAAAATTATTTGGGAAAAATTAACAAAATCCTGATTTCGCAACAAGAAAAAAACCACACTCACGTTTTTTTTCGCTGGGCGCTCGACTGAGACTGATTTCTCGGCGCGCGTCCGGTATGAACACTGCCACCAGAATGGCTAGCACGACCATAAGTGCACCGAAAGCGAACGGTGGTCCCGGTACCGTGTTTGAATACATGACGGACTTTTCGGACGTTTCATTGTTGATTGACGCGCCATCACGCGTCAGGCTTAAAGCGTTTTCGGCATTCAGATCAACATTGAACAGATAAAAGATGACGCCGAACATGGCTGGCCCCAGACCATTGCAGAGACCACGCATGCCGGTGACCATGCCCTGGACGGCTCCTACATTTTAAATTCATAAGGAAGCATTTACAGGTCAAACAACAATTAACATTTTAAAAGGAAATAAATACTACCTTGCTGATCAGCATTCGAATGTATAGAGACAAAAGCACTAATTGCGGGATACGTGATGGAACCAAGAGCAGCCAGAACGCCGGCGGCCCACATCATCCTAAGATGGAGAAAACGTGTAGCGATCGTTAGTGAAATTGAATTGATGGGCGATTTTTCCAAAGCGGTCTCACTTAAGTGCACCCACCACAAAAGAAAAAGAAGAAGAATACTTGCCACACTTGACTGCCGAAACCGTACCACAACAGTTGCATCATTTCTAAAACTAAGCCTAAAATAATCGTACGTTTTGCACCGAACACTCTGAAAAGCAAAGAAAAACAAAGAGTAAGAAATTTGCCATAAAAAGGCGTACTTATATAGAAGGCCCTCTTACCGCATCAAATAGCCGAGGGTCACCTGAACCGAAATGCTTAAGATTCCAACCAAGGCAATGAAAATCGCCACTTCCATCGAGTTAAAGCCCATTTTCAATTTGAGATATACGAAGATGCACGAATACTGACCGGCTTCCGGCAGATATGACAACAGTACGGTCACGCACTGCATGAGGATCGTGTGATCTGTGCCCACTTTGCGTAACGCCTTTGCCAGCAAGCAAGGAAGAGAAATAGAAGAAAATAAAAGAATAATATTAATTAAAAGTGAAATAGAAATGAATAGAATATGGTTTCTTACAGAAAATGGATCTGCTTGTTCCCAGCTAATCGGTGCTCCCCACGAAGAGGGGCGCACTTTTTCAGGTAAACTTTCGGGCACCGCCACCAAAATGAAAAAGACATCGAGTACCGCAATCGCGGTGGCGAGAGCAACTACAAGAGTGTCGGAATACATTTCCATGAGAGCAGCACCGAGTGCCGGTGAAATAACCTACAATTTTAAACGGAAAAAAATCAAATAAACATGGTTAAAATTATCATATTATAAAGACTCATAAAGACTACAAAAACAAGGTTTGTCAGGTTGGTCTTGTCAAGGCTTGTTAGTGAAAAGTCTGAATCTATTCCCGGAGATATAAGTTAAATCGTTTGTAGAACCTGCTGCTAACTTTTTCTCTTACCAAACTGGCTGCAAATGTTGCCGACACCAAGCCGTACGCTTTAGAACGCTCCTCCACCGATGTTACATCGGCCACATAGGCAAACACCACCGAAAACGTCACCGCAAATACACCGCTAATTGAGATCATGGCAAAAAACCACCATGTGTTTATTGTCATGAGCGGGATGGGGGCGCAGGTGAAGAACACTGTGATTAGCAGGAAGAACTTTCTACCCCAAATGTCGGAGAGTGCCCCAATTAAGGGGGCACTGAGGAACGAGAGGATACCTTTAATACCCATCACGAGTCCGTTCATGAGGAATGTGTGGTCGGGAAATGTTTGATTGAGCACCTAAAAGCAGTAAAATAAAGAATTAATACAAGTAATATTGTATTGTATTATTGGTAAGGACCATATCACTTACCGCTATTACTGGCATGGTCAGCAAGCCCCAGGCAAAAAATTCCAAAAATATCACAACCAAGGCATGATAAACGCTTGGCTCACCGATACCGGAACTCTGTAAAAAATAAATGAAAGTGAAGAAAATAGTAAGATATTTAATGCAATCAAGCCAAAGATATGGGTACAATATACATATACATACTCGTATGTATGTACGTATGTATATACGATATTGTAAGGCTTGAGCCGATTTGTAAGTTTTAGCAGCCAGAGAGAGTTTCATTTTAACAGAAAAACTCAAGAAAGAAGAGACACTCTTAAGATAAATTCGAAACTTTTTCTTTGAATTTTTAACAAGCTATCAGGTTTTTGTAAAAAAATGTAAAATGTTTTGTAATATATACGTAAATATGTACATATAAAAGAAAAAAAATGCAAAATATTATTGTATTTTCATCAAACAACTACGTACACACATATGTATAAACTAACCTCAATTAACTTCCCAGCAAACAGTTATAGGAGCGTTCATATTTATGTTCATATATTTAACTTGTGAGCCCAGAAAAGAATCACAAAAGACTCGGAAAATAATCATAATAGGCGCAGAAAAGAATCATAAAGCGTTCAGAAAAGAATCATAAAACGTTCAGAAAACAATCACAAAAGGCTCGAAAAACAATCTTAAAAGGCTTTGAGAAGATTAATTAAGGGCTTAGAAAAGAATTATAAAAGGCTCCGAAATTAGTATTTTTTATTGAAATTTTAAACTCACAAAACGCACAATTTTATGAGTCTTTTTTTACTCTTAAGACTTAAGACGGCTTTCACGGCTTAAGACGGCTTTCAGCGAGCCATATTTTATGTGCCGTATTCCATATTTCATGTGTTTGCTCAGAAATATGAATCTTTTCTTAGTCTAAAGCTGCGTTCAGACAGAACGCGTTTTTCTCTTCGCGCTGTGGAGCGATTTTTTTGCCCGATTGTAATACACGGAGCTCCCATAAGCTGTTCAGACAGGGAAAAAGCATTGTTTACTTTCGCGGCGTATGGATTTTCGCGTCGCGGTGCCTTGTGAAAACTTACAAAATGTCCTACTGGTGTTAGTGTTTTGTGAGTGTGTGAGTTCAGAGTACTACAATTTTTGGAGTTGCCAGAGTTGAGATTATCAGTTATCGTTAGACAGTTGAAAGTTTAAAGGAAAAATTTCCCAAGAAATTACAATTTTCTGAACGTATGGCATCTTCCCATCTATTGTATATATACATACATCCAGTTGATTGTTTACTTTCGTATCAATTCGCGACTGATTCGCGTTCTGTCTGAACACCAAGACGAAATCACCCCGTAGCGCGAAACGAAATACGCGTTCTGTCTGAACGCAGCTTAAAAATACTCATATTGTTTGCTGGGTTGGTTTTTGAGATATTCCACCGTTTTTATTCGAATACGCCGGAGTGATTCAGTTGTGGTAACATTAAGGGGTGGGTTAAAGGGGCGGGCCACTATAGGCTGAACATTGTTAATATTAAAAAATTATCGTAATCCAACTGAAGTTAATTTTTAACACCTCAAGCGCTTTCAACCACAAACACTTAAACACACGCAGACAGGCTAACATATTTTCCTCATTAACCGCAAGGCAAATTAATTGAAAATCGGTTGCGGTAAATTTCAAAAGACATCGATCGCTTCATTAACACCAGCCGCCAACAGCTTTACGCGTTGGCGGTAAGTCTCACTCAAAATTACACCAAAATGTTGAGGTTAACAACTACTGACTGATCTCTTGGTGAGCATCGTTGTCGCC
The DNA here is from genome assembly GCA_949752815.1 of Conops quadrifasciatus. Lineage (NCBI taxonomy): Eukaryota > Metazoa > Arthropoda > Insecta > Diptera > Conopidae > Conops > Conops quadrifasciatus. Next base: position 21,188,110 of record OX457079.1, read on the forward strand.
ATACATTCGTGGCACGTCTGAACAACTGAACTGAACTGAGCTGAACTGAACTGCTAAACTGAACTGCTGAACTGAACTGACAAAGGCACGCGACGCGATGTATGTATGTATGTACGAGCAAGCTACTGATACCATCACCGTATCAGTTGATGTGGAAAATTATACGAAATGTTATTTTTAGACGTTAAATAAAATTATTTCAATTAAGGCGACAACAGCAGTTAACCCAAGTAGTCCTCGGATTAGTCAACTGTTGTAGTTTCGATAGGATGGAGGATGGAGGATGGGCGGAGGTGGTGATAGGCTTAGAAAAACGCCAGTAACTAGCAATAAGAGACAACGGACGATATAGTGCATGCATGCATGCATCGTTGTGTGATGATAAGCATCACAAATATGTATGTATGTATGTATATAGCTTGGTGGCATATGTACGTAGTGTATCCATATAACAAGATATGGGGCTGCCTGTAATAATAATGATGGAGACGATGATGACAAAGCTTGCAATAGAGAGGAGGTAAAAGTCTGACGCTAAAAATAAATGCCAACCAGCAAGTGCTGGAGACAGAACTACTCGTAATTTCAATTTTATTAAATTCAATTTAAAATAGTGCAGAAAGATCTTGACACACACAGCAATACAATTGCGAGAAATAGACCGACCGGCCAATTGACCTTTGAGTAAATGTGTCGGATAATAAATCGTTAAGACACAGCCACAGACAGCCTCATGTACGAAGACGTCCATGCTCACCAACATCTACTCGTTACTTAGGTTTGAGTAATGTGTGCGTACGCATGCAGAAATGAGACGAATGCATAGGCCTCGATTGTGTCGCCAGAGCGTACTCGCAATTGAAAATTGGAACAGATAATCATGTACAAATACTAAGTTGCTTCTATATAGTGTTGAGAAGAGAGAGCGTGTTGTCCAACTCTCTTGTGTGTGGACATTATCAGACAGTGAAGTGAACTCATGAAGAAGACAAGGACATGGATGATCATTTCTTATCAGAAGATTGTATTGTTTATCTGCGGATGAATAAATTCGAGACAACCGCTAAAGGTACAAACGTCCTACAACTATCGCATTGTGTCTATCAGAGATTAATAAATTGTTAAAGCAAGAGATAATAATAATGTCTTTTGCGGAGAGCATGGTTTTTTCTGAAACTTCAATTCTGTTTGCAATAAAATTGAAAATAAAAATAACATAGCAAAAAACTGTTGCATTGCAGAGAAAAAAAGTGTCACCTTAAAATGCATACAAATCCAGCGGGCGAACTCGAATATCCACATTTTCGGTTCGCGCCTCTGCACCGCCGGCTGGACCGTATGCGAGGCCGCCAATGATTGTGAGCCTGCCGAACGATACGATGAAGCGGACAAAGTGCGCCTGTGTCCGACATTTGGAGCTTCATATGCGGCCGCTGCAGACGACAGTCCTTCCGTTGCTAGATCGATTTGACGCAGTGCCGCTGAAGGGTATGATGTCGTCGCTGCTGCGGCCATCTGCTGAAGATTTTTCAGACGCTGCATGTTATTCGGACTGACCGTGGCTACCACATCCAGATCCAGTTCCGTTGTGGTGGTGGCTATAGAGGCGGAGAGGTTGTCGTCGCCAATGGAGCCATTATAGCTTATACGATTCTGGGCATTCACAGGCGGCATACGCGGCGGCATGATGAGTTTCGCCGCGGTCATGTCTAATTTCGGGATATTTGGGTTTTTTCCATTTGGCGCCAGCGCCAAGGAAATTTCAGCAACATCGGCCGTAGTCGGTGTAGATGAACCGGTTCGGGGGGAGCCAGTCGCTGACGATGAATCCGATGCTTCAGACTGTGCGGCCAATGAGTCCTCATTGTCTTTGAGGTGAACAATGGGCACGGTGGCGGTAGCGGTTGCGGTGACGGCTGCGGCTGCGGTGTTGCGCGTAAGAGTTCTTCTGGATTGACAGAAAGCGCAAGCCGCCTCTTCCGCATCGTCGATGGCTACGGTAGTTTGTAGACTTTTTTCCGCCATTTTGCCGCAGGTACAAGCGTTGCTGGCTTCATTGTTTAACATGGACTTGACCATTTCCGATTCGTCGACAGCGCCACCGATGCCGAGTCGCTTGTTTATGGTGATCACATCATCGATGGTTTCCTCATCATCCGGATCGTCGATTTCGAAGCTAGTGTCGGCGTCATCGGGACCGCCACCGCCAACGCGCGGCGGCGTTGGTTCCTCTTCGATCGAGGAGACGCCCTCCGGATGCAGGTTGCTTAATTTCGTGCTCATGCCGAGAATTTTATTTTTGCGGGAATGCAGGAATTTTCGCAAAAACTTTTCTTTTTATTTTACCCGTAAAATTAATAATAAATTTTGTAATAAATTTAGTTTGTTTTATTTATTTTTCAGCTGCTATGAATTATCCGATTTCATTTGTTATTACATATTTTTAATTGCACATAATTTTTCACATCACTCGCATTTATCACACTTTTTTCCCATTGAATTTTCCAACAATTATAGACCGCTTTTTAGTTCGCTGATTTGTCATTGATTGATTTCTTAGCGAAAACGGTTATCGTTATCGTTCATCCGTCCGTTCGTTCGTTCGTTTCGTAATATTCAATGAATTTAACAATATGTAGTTCGTCGTTCATCTTCTCGCTGGCGTTGAAAAGCTCTTATTCTTCTTCCTTATATGATACGTACGTACACAGCCGTTGAAGGAGAATGACGATAAAATTTGTTTCAGCAACAAATTCAGAAACATTCTTTATTTGCACTATTTTCTTTTTATTTATTTATGTATTGTACGAGTACTTTCTTATCATTCATTTCTTCCGTTTCTTATGGAAGGCACTTTCTTTCTCTATCATGCGTTATTTATAAACGAGATTTGGCGATAAATGTATGTACATATATACATATAGTATATTAATTTGTTTCATTAAAATTCATTGAATTCACGTGAATTGATATAATATTCTTCTTCGACGTACAACGAATGGATAATAAAATCTTTTAATAAAATCTTTATTTAATATTGATATAATATAAACTTAAAAAGCTCAATGATATGATATTCTGTAATAAAATTATACTATATTTACTACGATATAATAAATAAACCTTAAAACGAAGAACAATAAATAATAGCAGCAAGTTTTTATATGAAGTTGAAGTTAAAGTTGATATCGTATAATGATGCATCATTAGTATTAACAACAACACGACAAGCTTTCTCTCGCTCACTCTCTCTCTCTCTCTCTCTCTTATAAAATGTCACCAGTACGTTTATTCTCTCTCAATTTTTCACTGCATTTTATGAAAATGGATCAATTAGAAATTGGACAGAATAAAAAATGTAACAATGGAGAAAAGTGACCTCAACAAAACAAATCTCAGCAATGATTGGTTGGTTGTTTGTTTGATGGATTTGAGATGGATTATTATCGTTATTATTATGCCGAAATTATGAGAGAATTCTTTTTTTTTGTTTTATATATTGCAAAAAAATAGATAGAACATATCGTACATACGTTTGCGACTTATTAAAGATTTTTAATTTTAATTCTCAGTCTTCATTGGCAGCAGCAACATTGACATATTTTAGGGTGATTGCATCGTACTCGGTGCCATGTTTCGGAAGCAATCAGCAGCTGACATTGCTTATTTCGGCAAGTTGTGCTAATGAATAACGAAATGCCCGCATAGTGCAGGGGGCAGCGGAGGAAGAGGGAGCTCAGAGCGACGAAATGAGGGCAGTGGAAATTATCGTATATTCACGTCCGCAAAAGAAGACGTCTTCTGTTGGTGAAAAAAAGTCTGTTTTGGAAAATCGCCAAAATATTTTCGACGTACGCTTTAACCAAAGAATATACAATATACATTGTATATTCTTTGCTTTAACGTTTCGACGATGGAATGAATGAATGGCGAGAGTGAAAAGTGTGCCTCGTTGGTAACAAAACGATTGTGAATTCCTAACTGTGGTACCTAAATAAGCGCGTTGCGCATTGTGCGTTGCGTTGCTGTCAAAATGAAATTGCAACAGCAGTCTTATGAAACTGACCGAAGTAAGCAACGCGCTGGAGCAAAGCAATTCAAATTTGCAATTTTGACATGCGCTAAGAAGTGAAGTTGGCGCAGAAATTATTTTATTTGTAAGATTTGCACCGAAATGCAGAATGTGCATAGATGGAAGAAAAAAATATTGCTGAACAGTTCGCAAATAATTAGAATTTTTCTTGTTTCTTTTAGCTTTTAAGACTTCGCAATATGCTTTGCGAACTTCACAATGAGTTTATAAAAGCCAAATCTTCCAGTAAATTAAACTCTTCCATTTTAAAATACATATTTTTCTTTTTTTTGTAAGGAGAACAAGCACACAAACACAAATTGAAGCAACGCTCTTATTTCAGTTCAGCGCAGCGTTGCTTTGAAAAGAGGAAGCACAACGCATCGCACAACGCGCTTATTTGGGTACGACAGTAAAGCTTAATGGGTGTGTTTGCATGTGTGCATGCAAATCGTATATACATACATATATCGTATCGCATAATATATATTTTATGTATTTTAATAGCATGATATACTTTTGTGTTTACATTGATTTTGTACAGTTACGATGGTGAACGAACATCTTTAAAATGTTCAATTTTTTACAATAATTATTTTAGATTCCATTTTGAAATCAATCAGAACGTAACACATCATACTAGTAATAAAAAAAAACATATACATAAATTCATCATTCAGATAAAATCTGTTACGAAAAGAAATCAACTACATTTTACTCGTAACATTAACATGGCCCCTGTGTCATGTTCGCCACGTGCCGTTTGTGACATGCTAAAACAGCTCAAGGACAGTGAAGGTGGACACTGTTTGATGTTCGGTATATTGCATGCCAGATTGAATTATTTACGTATCGTATGTACTATATATGTATATATTTAATTATTTAGTAAGGTTGACCATTGTGGTGACGCCATAAAATGAATTAATGATAAAAAATGATAAAAGTATAAAAATTATTTTTAAAAACTTTAAAAGATTTACATTTAAACTTTCAAAAAATGCTCTGCTTCTAATTTTAAAGCTAATTCGAAAAGGTGTAGTTAAACGGATTTTGCATGTGAATCAACCAAGTTAATATCGTATAACGATGCATCATTATTAACAACAACAACAACAACAACAACAAGATAAGGCTTCTCTCGCTCGAATAATCGAAATTCACGAATAAACTCATTGAATATTGTATATTTTTTGTGTTTATTAAATAGTTTTTAAATGCAGTATATGTACATTTCTCCTTTATTTTTCTCCTTCATTTCTTATGCTCGTAACTGTATTTATTTCTCCTTTATTTTTATATTTTCACATATTTTTAGCCACTAGAGAGAGTATGAGAAAGTTGTAAGCACTTTTAACGCTACTCGTGGCGCACCATCCATGAAATTCCAGTTTTCGTAACGTACCAACCAATAACTTCTCTTCTGCTGGCGAACGGTCGACCACTCAGCTCTAATAACTACCGAACTGGACTGGCTGGACTGACTTATTCACTTAACAACGGGCCTGCACAGGCATTCACGGTACAAAAGCAGCCAGACGTTAAAAAAAAAATGCAGACGGAAGCATATAAATAGTATTTCTCAGAGGGGACATTTCTGTTTTCTGCTAAACTTCGTTCATCCCGAAACAATTTCGTTTGCTTATTTTTTAAAACGTTTTTCTTATTTTGTTTTGTTTTTGAAAAGTCCAAAGCGAAAACAAACACCTGTGCGGCGGCGTCGTCGTCGTCTGTGTCTCGTTTAGACGATATATTATTTACTAATCACTTACTAAAGTCTTATACTATACTATATGCGATAAATATCCATTCGGTGGCTCTTGGAAATCGCTTGCCGGCAAATTTCGAGTGGAATTTTGGGAAATTAAACAAAGCACCGAAGACACCGACCGACGAACGACGTCGAGATTGACAGAGAAGCGCGAAGAATCGAATGTATTGTCCACCACAATCATCGACTGACAAAATCAAAAGACTACGACGGCGTTGGACTGTTTCGTTCGATGGAGACTTTCGATTAAGATCGCGCAAACACACACACACGCACGCACGCTCACACAAACACCGCATGAATTTTATGCACTATTTAATTTATTGTTGCTGCTGCTGTTGCTACTGTTTGTTACTCTCCTTGGTCTTAATGCCGCGCGTTATGTTCAAGTGAAGATCTACATAAGTTTTTATTGGAATCGATAAATTTTTTTTTACTATGAAAGTAGAAAATAACGTTTGACTTTTGTTTTGTCTGAAATTCTAATTGATATGATTTGACAGCATTCAGACATATTCGTAAAAGCGAAATGTCTTCAGAAAGAGAAATAACGAGGACAAATTTTATGAAGCTTTTGTTCGTTTGATTGTTTGATTTGTTTTTGTTTTTTTAAGATCTTATTTTTCATTACATATTTATTAAACAAACCCAAATTGATATGATACAAAATTTATGGTTCAATAGAATGAAATGGAATGGAATTGAAAAAAAAATTAGGCGCGTTGTGCGTTGCGTTGTGCTTCCTCTTCTCAAAGCAACACTGCGCTGAACCGAAATAAGAGTGTTGCACCAACAAGTGTTTGTGTTCTTGTTCATCTTACAAAGAGAAGACAACTATTATGAAATGGAAGACTTTAATATACTGGAAGATTTGGCTTTAATAAACTCATTGTAGAATTCGCGAAACATATTGCGATGTCTTAAAAGCCAAAAGAAACAAGAAAAATTGTAATTATTTGCGAACTGTTAATAATATGATTAAGCTAATATGATTATATAATTAAGCAATATTTCTTTCTTCCATCTGTGCACTGAAATGCAAACAGTGAAAATGTTACAAATGCAATAATTTCTGCGCCAACTTCACTTCTTAGCGCATGTCAAAATTGCAAATTCGAATTGCTCTGCTCCAACGCGTTGCTTACTTCGGTGACTTCCATAAAACTGCGTGTTGCAATTTCATTTTGACAGCAACGCAACGCTCAACGCGCTTATTTCGGTACCACAGTTACTTTTAATTGAGAGTGCACAGACAGACTCACTCTCTCTATTTTATCAGTTCATCATTCTCTCATTCACTCATGCCTGGTAGACAGAAATGCCGGTAGAAGTCAGCAGACGCGAATTAATGCATTTTATACTTCTAATTCTAGGCTGCGATTATGAATTAAGCGAATAATCGCAAGCAGCGAGTGATTTCTTATTCGCGCAGTGGTTCGTACGAGTACGTCTTTTTCACCGTTTATCAAACACGAACTAAACAAAATGCTAACAGAAGTAAGATATCTTTAACTCTCAACTCTCTCTTTCACTCTCTCTGATTTTTATTATCTACATATACATACTTATGTACAAGTATGTATGTATGTATGAATGAATCGAAATATGTGGCGTGATCGAAAAATGCTCGGAAATTTATTCAAAGGCTTCACACGTAGACAATCCTTAATCAGTGCTCATCCCCGCAACGCTTTCGTTAACCCCTCTGACTTATCTAGTCATAACTTCATAAAAAATCGAACAAATATATACAAAGTGGAAAAAAAAACTACGAAAAAGTAGATAAAGGCTATTTTAAGAAAATAAAACATTTTTATTTTACAGAAAATACAAATTAATTATAAAATCATTTTATTTGTACATTTTTTGGGCAAAATCTCATATTTAGTCTCAATATTTTATCTCATAAATATCAAAATCATATTTTGGGCAAATGTTCTCTCTCTTCTTCTAGATAGCAATCTATGTACTTTTATCAAAATATACAATATGAAAGGCTATAACGGCATAAACGTATACTACTCGTATATAAACGAACCGTTGTTTTTCAAAGTCTATAAATCTCTTTTTTTTCTTCTGATAAGCAAGTTTTCTTTTAAAGAAGTACTAACTAAATAAATACTTTTGAAGAAATTATAGTATTATACTCGTACCAGAATAAATATTTACTTAATTAATTTTTTAATTATAATTACTAACTTAATTTTTTTGCCGATTAAATGGACTTGCCTCAATTTCAAAATAAACGTCTTCATACGAAAATTTGCTGATCCAACTTCGTATGCTTGTCAACATACATCGTATACGGCAACAAAAACAACAACAATAACGATGCCAACAATCGCAAGATATCAACGAGAGAATCAACGTACAAATTATTTAGAAAATATGATAAAAATATTTATTATTGATATAACACAAAAATAGAAGAAGAGAAGAAATTAAACTAAAACCAAACAAAAAACACGATATTAAAGATAAGAAAGAAGGTGAAGACGATGCTGAAGAAGAGGAAGAAGACCAAGAGGACCAAGAAGAAGAAGAAGAAGTAAGAAGAGAGAAGCTGAGTAGAAAAAAATTAGCACAAAGCATCTGGCAACAGCAAGAATCTGTAAATTCAATGAACATCGTCGTCAGCGCCATTGTTTTCTTATGGTTTTACATTTCTTCTTCTTCTTCTACTTCTTTCTACAACACTTTGCCTACGTCAACAACATCTTAATATGGGAGACAGTCAAAATCCCGAATTACAAAATCCCGAAACGACAAAATCCCGAAAAATTTTAAAATCCCGAAACGACAAAATCCCGATGCGACAAAATCCCGAAACGACAAAATCCCGAAAAATTTTTAATACCGAAATGAGAAATACCGAAAATCACGAAATAAAATTTTTAATTAATAATGAAATGACATTTAAGTCACAATTTTTTCCAATTCGAAGTACGCGCCTACTTGCCTTTTTTTACATTGGCAGAAAAGCAAAGTTGTAATATCGAGAAAATTTTGTTGTGTGAAGGTTATAATCTACAATATGCAAAAAACTTCACATGACCGTGAGGATTCTGCTGATTGAGGGTTATGATCCCTGCTGCGGCCGAAGGCCGCCAATACGCAAAAAAACCTGTATGCAAAAAACTTCACATGACCGTGAGGATTCTGCTGATTGAGGGTTACGATCCCTGCCGCGGCCGAAGGCCGTCAATATGCGAAAAAACCTGTATGCAAAAAACTTCACATGACCGTGAGGATTCTGCTGATTGAGGGTTATGATCCCTGCCGCGGCCGAAGGCCGTCAATACGCGGAAAAACCTGTATGCAAAAAACTTCACATGACCGTGAGGATTCTGCTGATTGAGGGTATTGATCCCTGCCGCAGCCGAAGGCTGCCAATATGCGGAAAAACCTGTATGCAAAAAACTTCACATGACCGTGAGGATTCTGCTGATTGAGGGTTATGATCCCTGCCGCAGCCGAAGGCTGCCAATACGCGGAAAAACCTGTATGCGAAAAACCTCATATTACCGAGAGGGCTCTGCTAAAATTTTTTTAATGTTTTTTTAAAAGAAATTTAGTGGCTAAATTGAAGTTTGCTAGTGGTTTTAAAATGTTCAAGAAGATGGAGAATACCGAAAAACTAGTTTTGTAATTTCGGGATTTTATTATTTCGGGATTTTGTCATTTCGGGATTTTGTCATTTCGGGATTTTGTCGTTCGGGATTTTGTCGTTCGGGATTTTGTCGTTCGGGATTTTGTCTTTCGGGATTTCGTTACCAACCCCTTAATATTCATGGAGAGAAGAAAAGAAATGTGGAGGCTAAATATGAAAAGAGAAGAAAAAGTAATTCAAATCAATTAATTTAAAATTGTATTCTCAAGCAAAGTCAGTCAAGTAGTCGATTCGAATCTTTGAAGAAATCTCTTTTTGCGAAGGTTCGATACGAGTACATACTTCGGAGGTTATTCCAAGAAATGCATGAATCAAGCCAAGGTACAATTTTTTCCAAGTATTATGAATTGTATATAATTTTAAACACAGTCAAACATAACAAGGCTAAGTTAAAGCAATTTGTGTGGTATCGTATGCAGTGTGTACATATTTATTATATGGCACGAAAACTGATCAACTAGAACGAGAAGTCGAGAAAAGCTAAATATAAAATTTAATATCTAAATATGTTCTGAAAAAGAAATTTTTTAAAATATAACATAAATAACACACTGTATGATACATATATGGAAAAAGTGGTTCTATTCGCACCAAAATTCTATCGATAATGTTTCGGCTGAATGTTGAAATAATTCAAAATTAAATAACTTTGAAGAAAAGAATTTTCCGTTGATGTTTTCGATTCTGTTATTTGTATTTAAATAAAAATTCAAATATGGTTGTGTATATATGTATATATACACTTTATAATATTGTAGGAACAAATTCCAAAACTTTAATCGATGGTTTTCTGAAGCAAAACATATTTTTTTTCAGACGCAAATAATAATGAATTCCATTTTTAAAACATTTGTGCAAAAAGTTATTGGGTTTTTTTTTCTTTGAAAATATTTCTGAGATATTTGCATCGCTCCACATGTTTTCCATTTTTTTTTTTCAAAACATTAAATAACAAAAATTAGTAACAGGCAAATTACTAATAAAAAAAATGTGATAATTTCTTAATACGTTCACTTTCAAATCAAATTATATATTATAATATTAATGGTATTTATTAAATACTAGATGTACCCGTCCCCGCGTTGCTGTGGCTCATTTTGGTTAAATGGTTAGAAGGCGTGTGTTGCTTCCGACCACAAATAAAATATTCTTCACACAAACGTTGCAACCCGTTTTCACCCCTTCAGGGGTTGAATTTTGAAAAATGCCGAAATATGTAGTTGATTAATTATACCAAAGAGTATTAAGACCAAGTTTCAAGCAAATGTGACCACAAATAAAATATTCCTCATACAAACTTTGCAACGCCTTTTCATCACCTTAAGGGTCGAATTTCGAAATATCCGTTCTTTGCAAAATTTCAGCTTTCTAGGTCCAAGCGTTTAGTCTGGGCGTTGACGAGTCAGTCAGGACTTTCATTTTTATATATGTATAGAGATTATTTTAAATTTTAATTTTTATTTCATTTTATAATTATATTTTATATTATTAAATTATTAATTATGTTATACTTATTATATTGATGAAATGAAGCTTCTTATCTTATCGTTATTAGTAAAAGGCAGTTTTGTTTGTGCAAAAACTTTTTGAAAAATGTTTTTTAAAGTTAACCGTTTAATACCCAAGAAAGACCTTAACACTTTAGTAACTGCTTTTGGTATGAAATTTGCAAAATAAAGTTCTTGTTTTTAGTTTGAAGCCGATACAGTTTACTAACTACAGCAAAAAAAGTTATACTAACTCAAATACGAATGATTATAAATTAAAAACAAACGCCGCACAATCATATACGAGTACGTACATACATCCGGACGGACGTACATCCGGACGGACGTACATCCGGACGGACGGATCTACATAAAGGTGCCCACAAAGTGCAATCAATGTATTTATATTTAACTTGAAAATTGGGACAATTGCCAAAAGTGGAATGAATCAGCGCAAATAACCTTGCCATTGTATATCCTGGCCTTAGCGTTTACAGCCAACCGATTTATGCAAAAAAGAAAGAGGCTTAACGTTAGAGAATGATGAGGTTGAAGCGATAACAATAAGCAAAAAAAAAAAAAAAAAAACAAGAATCGTAACTTTGAAGGGACAACAACGTTGGCGACCGACTGGTGATTGACACTATTCTTAAATATATACGCTTTAGTTATAGGTAAAGGGTTATCCACATCGAGTTACGGAAAGTAAAGCCCTGCCGTTTGGCAGCTGTCAAATGTCAGTGTCATCCGCACTAGTATTTGTTAAGTTGAAGGTTTGCCATTTTACAATATGGATCGTTTTAGCATTGAACAACTTAATGTTAACTTTGTTAAAGCATTCTACACGAATGATGATGCTGCTATGGCCGCATTTCGAGCTTTACGACAAGCTTATGTAATGTTGAGGACGACCCAAATTTATCGATTCCACTGTCTATAGCGCAATGATAAAGGACTTCTTGTGGCCTGTGGACGATATGGGGTTCCAGCAGGATGGCGCTACAAGCCACACAACACGGCTGGTTTTGGCTTTACTGCGGCAGAAATTTCCAGGACGCGTTATTTCGCGATGCTAATTGGCCACCAAGATCGTGCGATCTGACAGCTCGGGATTTCTTTTTATGGTGCTATGCGAAAGACCGTATTTATGCGAACAATCCCTCAACTTTGGAGCATTTAAAGAATGGCATACGTCAAGTTATGGTCGAATTATTGCCCGAATTTTGTCAAAGTCATCGAAAATTACCTCAAAAAGATTGAGGCCTGCTGCAAAAGGTGCCGTGGAGGACATTTGAACGATATTGTTTTTCACGCATAATGGCAAAGTCCATTGAATCATATTGAAATAGAAATTCAATCAATATCTGAATATTTAGTGGGCTTTTTTTACTTCACTTTCCGAAAGAGAAAATGGATAATGGAAATAATGGATAATATACATAGATTAATATACATAGATCTCTATGTTAGTTAAGCTTTCCGATAGAGTTGGATAATGATTAGTTTTGGAACGAATTTCCGCTTGATTCCATGACCCGTTGGATGGCGGAAATTCGTTTCAAAACTAATTAATATAGGTTGGTTTTTATCCTTAAAAACATATAAGTTTAGGATGGACAAAGATTTAAGGACAAAGAAGTTACTGCACCACACGAGTAATGAAATAATATTGTATTGTAACATTTTATATGATATATGTATTATTAATTTGTTGCTATTATAATATATACTTTAATACATATATCTGATAAATTCACAAGCGAAAATAAGTGAACACACGATATCATGGATCGTTATACGACATCATTGAGTACACTCCTGGACTTTTTAACACTCAAAATTTCATATTTTTTATATATTTTTATAAACGTGCAAAAAGAGAGAGTGTTGTAAAGAACAAAATCAATCCATATTGATTATAAATGAAGCAAAAAAAAAAACCGATTATAAAAAAAAAAACAACGAACGAAACCAATTCGTTCGTAAAAAAAGCTTATTTTATTATAAAAGCTATATCGAATGGAAACCAAGGATTTTATGTTTTTGTCTTTTTTTTTCTAAATGCAATGTTTTTTTCTTGATCATCATCGTTCTTGATATCAAAATGTTATGTTTCTTTTAATAACGGTAAAGTTCAGGGTTATATCTGAAGCCAAAAATGATGTAACGGAAGTACAATAATGTTGTCGTGCTTAGCGTTGTTGTTGTAGTCAAATTTACTTCACTTTAAAACCATTCTTTTCAGCACTCTCGTCAGCACTCTCTAAAGACGACGACGATGATGATGATGGCGATGATGGCGGTGACGACGATGATGGTGTCTCCTCAGTTCAAGGTTTCATAACAACTTCGATTAATCGTACTCTCTTGATTTTAACTTGACTTTTCAATATATTGCATTTTCAAAAGCATTTTGAGAGCAGTATTTTGTTTTTTTCATCAATTTTTAGGACAAAATATTAGAACAGGACACTTTTTCGGGCACAAAAAAATTATAGCACAAATTGTTGAATTAGATTTTTAATTTCATTTTTCGAATTTAGAACTTTCACTTGGATTTTTCTTTGGATTCTTATTTAATTTGCTTCTGCATTTTCCGTCGGCCGTCCGACAACGAAACACATGCGTTTTTGCACTCGTTTATACATTTTCCATCTGAAGCAGAGAGCCTGAGCGAGCGAAAATTCCTCTGCATGAATTTTGTCTTCTTCGTGCAAGCGGAAAAAGCTTCCTATTCCTGCAATGGCTCAAACTGGCGGCCAAAAGCCAGAAAAATAAACTTTTTCCTGCTACCACAGAAAACAGCGTAGGGCACAACAGAGTGTGCAGAGCAGAGCATAGACCACCGACCATGATGTTGGTATACAAGAAAATTGTTGGGAATGTGAAGCGATTGAGAGCAGAGCGTACGAAGAGAGTAAGAGCAGTAGAAATCTAAAAACATTTATGAAAGAAAACAAACGGGATGGTACTATGGGATGAATGATGGTTGGATGAACATCAAGCACCGAGAATTTTTTTCTGATATCAACGAAATCATAATGGATAAAGTTTTTGTTTTAAAGATTAAAAAACCAAAAGAGGAAACTTTGTTTTTTTATAACACATTCAATCTTTAAAAAAATAATATTGAAGTACCTATAAAAGACCAATTTATTCTTAAGTTCTCGGTGACGTCTACCGTTTAAGTATTTTCAATTTCACCAACATGCGTTTTACCTACTTCGTATTATGCGTAAATTGCCAGAGATTTTGATGCGTGTTCCGTTTCATTTCTCATAATTAGCAAACAGCTGTTTTCAATTATTCACAAAATACAAGCATACACATATTATGGTCGCATTTTGTATCATCCAACGAGGTGATTCATTCTCCTCAAATTTTCTTCATTATTTTAGCAGTGTTCACATGTTTCTATATTTTATCGATAAGAAGTCCTTTCGATCTTTTCACAACAGCACTTTCGATATTTCTTACGAGTTTTCGTTCGATAAGTGGATTTTCTAAGCATTTTTCGCTCGATGAGGAAGCGAATGAACTGTCATACAGAGCGATGGGCTTCAAATATTTACTAATATTTGCTTTTAGAATGAGGTGATTATACAAAATACGCCCGTTAATAAAAATTAACGTTATAAGATACATAACGGGTGAGCCATCATACCGCCATAAAAGATGGCGCACCCTTTTGGACACAAAAAGTATTAAGAGCTATTCTTGGATATATCGCTCTACCTGTTAAATTAGCCGCGACAATAATCGAAAGTTATAAAAATAACGGCCTAAATACAAAAGAAAAGTGTATTTAATTTAATTAATTTCTTTTAATATTTGTCCCATAGTGCAGTAATACAGCTGTTGCCTATATGAAATGTGTGTGTACGTATACACTAGAGTGTGCATGTTTATGTGCAAAAATGCCTATCGGAAAAGTGTATAGATTGAAATGTCGGAATTTGTATAGAAAGCTCGAAGGCTTCAAAAATTTTTTATTAACCTATTATTTTATGAAGGACACACATAAATGAACGGATGGAAAGAAGGACAGAATTAAAGTTTTATACACATAAATGTACATACATAAGTACAGACATACCTACATATGTATTTGAAGAAAATACTAATATATTGTAAAAATATAGGGTTATCCATTTTCTCTTTCGGAAAGTGAAGTAAAAAAGCACACTATATTAGATATCGATTGAATTTTTATTTCAATGTGATGCATTTCCTTTTGAGGTAATTTTTTATGACTTTTTGACCCAATTCGGGCAATAATTCAGCCATAACTTGCGTAGCCCCACAAGAAGAAATCCCAAGCTGTCAGATCGCACGATCTTAATGGCCAATTAACATCGCCAAATCGCGAAATAACGCGTGCGGGAAATTTTTCTTGCAGTAAAGCCAAAACCGGCCGTATTGTGTGGCTTGTGGCGCCATCCTGTGGGAACCAATTATCGTCCACAGGCCACAAGAAGTCCTTTATTATTGCGCTATAGCGGAATAGATAGTGGAATCGATAAATTGGGGTCCTCCTCAACACTACGGCTCACAGCGGCAATGTTTTCGATCGAGCGTGCAAAGCGATGATGCACAGGCTTTCTTTAACAAATTTAACGCGTTGTGCGATGCTAAAACGATGCATATTGTAAAATGGCAAACCTACAACTAAACAAATGCTAGTTCGGATGACACTGACATTTGACAGCTGCCAAACGGCAGGGCTTTACTTTCTGTAACTTGAAATGGATAACTCTTTACTATTAATATGTATTTAAATACTAATAAAATGATTTTGAAATACAAGTACGTAAGATAAAATGTTTTAAATAATAAAAAAATAAACTTTCTTTTATAGAAAAATAAAAATTTTTTTTTATTATTTTTATAGAGATTTTTTCGTTTTCAATTAAACGAGGAAATAATAAAACAATATCATACCATTTTTTTTACACTTTTCTAACACCAAACCGAAAAGTACCCCAAAGTTAGCTAAAAAGCTTTCAACTTTCACTCTCAATATATTCGCTGTAGCAATTTTCACTGATTTTCATTCAGGAACGTATCGATATTTATTCGCCTTTTTTGCTTTCGCTCTCAAAAACTTGCACGAAGAGTAATTGGCACGAAGAGTTTTTGAATATGCCTATGTAGGTGCATTTATAAGCTTATATATAGTATATATTGGGACGTATACAATATGTAGACGTACGTACTCTCATAAAGCCGTGAGAAGGAATTGTGAGGAAAATCTCCCACAAACATGTTTTCCGTATGAAAGAAATTAAAAGGTTCTCTCCCTCTCTCTGTATATCATAACAATTATAAATAGAGAGGGAGAGAGAGAGAAAGAGAAAATTGAGAAGAAGAAACATTGAGCTTTTGCTAGCGATGCTCATTTTCCGAACATTGGCACACTAATCTCCCGCACGTATCACCGCCCACTTAAATAATTTTTCTCGTTTTTTGTCGTCTTTGTTTTTTTTTTAATGGCGCTGACTACATAGTAATTAATGGCAGCAACTACTTGCTATAATTTAAGTACATCTGCACCCGGCGAAGAAAGCTCGCAACTAAACTGTTGTTTGACGGCAACAGTACAGTGCATACATATTATTTGGAGCTTTTTCGCCTGGGATTGTTTTTCAATATTTTCTTAAGGCTCTGTACTATATCTGCATCAATACGACTGCGCACTGAATATTTATGAATGAAATTCAACATTCTACAGTCCAGATGCATTTTCCTCAATTCAATGTTATTGTTTGATTGTATTCAATGTATTGTTTTATAATGGAAAACCTGTAAAAATTCATACAACTACTGCAAAAGAAGTTCGGAGCTGTTTTAAAGAAACTAGTCCTTTGCAATTTTATCAAAAGTTAGGAAAACCTTTGAAAAGCAAAACCTTGTTTTATTATCAACGCATCGTTATGCGGGGGTTATGCTTGTTGTGCGTGGGTTATGGGTTGTGCCGAATTTTTTACTCTCATTTTCGTGTTGATTGTCCGTGTTTGCTTGTACCAACCACAGAGTTGCATTTGTAAAAATGTCAAACTTTTCGTACTTCTCCGCTCCTAAAATAACACAATTTTTGAAAAGTGCAGGTTTTAGCTTTACAAACTTTTTTTTATTACATGTCGTACGTATCTATATTACTTTTAGAGTTTAGGGTGAGCCATCTTTTATGTCGGTATGTGATTGTTTGGCCATATTCCCAGCGATGTGAACTGTCTGTCGGCAATATTCTTTGAGTCCATTGCACTTTATGCGGAAGCAAATGAAAATCATCCTTCAAAATGCGCCGCAAGTGATGGTTCCACTATGCCAAAATGCTGAGCGCGGTGACGATACGATACATGTGGGTTCTCGAAAACACTCTCTCTTACCGCTTCAACCAGTTCATTGGAACGTTTTGAGCGCGGATGAAAGGCATGTTGACGATCTCCCACTGTTCCGTGCTCAAGAAAATTTGACATAAAACGACAAATAGTGTTGTCAGACGGTGCTTCTTGGCCACGATATTTTTGATAATATGCACTATTGGACTATTTTGGACTATTGGATTGGATTGAATTGGACTATTTTCAGTGTACAGCGTCACTATTTCGGCGTTGTTTTTGGTAAAGCGATTAATGGTTAGATTGTACTGAATTGACGTTTCAAAAACATGTTTACTGAAGTCAATCGATTGATAAATGTTAAAGTTTTAAATGTTTACATACCGACATAAAAGATGGTGCACCCGTTACATAGTTTAGTATTATATACTCGTAATATTGTATCATGTTTATTAATATGTATAAAAACAAATATAGACATAAACAAAACAAAAAACCATTTGTTTAAATACAATTGTCATAAAAATCTTATAATTAAGTAAATCAGAAGGAAAAATTAGTACCAATACTCTTTCTTTCAAATAAGTTTTAGAAAAATTATGATCGAAAATGTAAAATTTCATATGTGAAAAATGTCAAAAGTGTTTCGTACACTTTTTGATGCACGTCTCTGTCTAGATATGCCGGAGTTTTAAGTTCCAGAGACATTCGTGGCACTACACTCGATTAATCAAGACTTCTGTCAAACAGCGATTTCAGGAAAGTGTCTTTTCCAATTTATTTTATTCCAAAGTAATTTTATTTCTGCAAATCATCTTTTTTTTTGTGTCCCAACTCCTAGAGCAGGAATATTTGGCCAATCACTAGGATTATAACGCCATCCATATATGTAGATTGTGCTGTATTTTATTTGCATTTTGCATACTTTTACTCCTTATTCAGTACATTTATGGAAAAATTGCACAAGACAACACCGAAAAGTTTGACATGTTTGGCTCTCGATACGGCCAACAAAATTATTGCCCTTTGAAAAGGAAAACGATGAGAACGACGGAAAGTTCCATTCTCTCTTTTATACATAAAACAACAAAAAACTTGATTATGGCAAACTTGTTTGTTAGCATTAAAAACGCACGGCATTAACGGCATTAGTTAACGCTTCAAAATTTGACTGTTGAGGTTTTTCTATGTCAAGTAGAAAATCAAACAGCTGTTTTTTGTTTACATTTTCCATTAGAAACTGTAATAGATTAAACAAATTGCTCGTGTAAAATTTGGATCACAAGCCAAGTAAGGCCCAAGCGTGCCTTACTGCATGTGCAAAGTAATGTACCTACAAGAAAAATTGCACGCTTCAAAAATTAATTAGGCCCATTCGGGTGCTACCATGCAGACCTAATCGTGAATTACTTTTGCCGTGAAAGCTTTGAAAAGTGAATACGAAGAGATAATAATAATTTAGATTATTTATCAATTTATTGAGCGCACAAGTGAAGCAAGTTTTAAGTGTTTTGGGGACTTTATTGTGTAAAAATGATAACAACTACTTAGACTACTCTAATAGATTGTCCATCGACACTTCGTATTTCTGGTAGCATACGAATTCCGTGTTAAGGAACGGCCGATGGCAATTCAAGAATTCATGAATCATTGATGGGAACAATTGCAGTGAGATCCACCATATATCCAATGTTTGTGGCCACCTTCCTTCATGTTCCTTTTGCCTCCCGTGACAAAATCGTGACGTTGATATAACTACGATATTTGGAGCTTCAAAAATCTATATGTTGTTTACACTTCGACAAACTGAGACGTACTGAAAACTAAAACCAAATAATGACGCTCCAACATAAAATGGGTTTTATATATAAATATATAGATGTGTATGTGTATACATATATGTATGTGCATATGTGGATTTAGAGAGAATTTAGTAAAAAGGTCAGAAGCCAAACGCAGCCAAATTTCATCTATGAATAAATTATAAATAATAAATTTCGCCTTGAATATTTCTGATATTTTTATCCCAAATTTTTTAGAAAATATAGAAATATATGTACGATACATTTTAACCATCCCTGAATCCATTTTGACTATTTTCATTGTGACGTCTGTACTTATCTCGCATAACTCAAAAACGGCTAGCCGTAGAAAGTTGCAAGTTTGTATTTAGGACTGTTTTAACATCTAGTTGTGCACCTACGATTTTGGTTATAATCGGTTGTGCTGAAGGGTCACTTTTCTTAAAGGGTTTTGTAGAATTTTGTATATAACTAAAAAACGGCTAGCCGTAGAAAGTAGATATTTTGTATTTTAGACTGTTATAATCTCTAAGTGTGTACCTACGATTTTGGTTATAATCGGTTGTGCCGAAGGGGCACTTTTCTTAAAGGGTTTAGAAGAATTTTGTATATAACTCAAAAACAGCTAGCCGTAGAAAGTAGATATTTTGTATTTTAGACTGTTATAATCTCTAAGTGTGTACCTACTATTTTGGTTATTATCGGTTGTGCCAAAGGGGCACTTTTCTTAAAGGGTTTAGAAGAATTTTGTATATAGCTCAAAAACAGCTAGCCTTAGAAAGTAGATATTTTTTTTAGACTGTTATACCCTCTAAGTGTGCGCCTCCGATTTTGGTTATAATCGGTGGTGCCGAAGGGGCACTTTTCTTGTAGGGTTTTGTAGAATTTTACATATAACCACTAATGATACAACATACAAAATACAACATATGTTGTATGGTTAGTGATATAACTCAATAATAGTTGACATGTGTTGCACGCATCAGTTTTTTTTTATATTAACATTATTCATAGTGAATATAATACTCTTCATTAAATTAAGTACACGTAGGTACTCACTCGTAGATTTACTTAAGTTTCATATTTCATAAATATGTCTTTCTTTGAAACATAATGAATAAATAATACGAAACTGGCAAAAAAACCCGGAGATAGTTATTTGTTTTTGAAACACTTGTGTAATTAAATTAGAATTTTGTAGGACTGAAAATAAGAAATGCTTTGTCAAATAACTTCGGCTGAAACAAGTTAAAAATTACCCTAATATTTATTTTTGTATTTGGAAAAATGTGTCACATGAAAGCTTCAGTAGAAGGTCTATTCGTTCTGACAGACCGTCAACTTGTGAAAATCGGCTCCGAATGAAAAAGATTTAACTATACTTTATTTCAATGGCATCAAAATATAATGATACGGAAATTTAAAAAAAAGAAAAATATATTAAAAAAAGATTATACAGAAATAAACTAAAATACACAGAGTAGAAACTTCTATCGAAACTTTTCCTGTTTAATTAAAACAAAGTAACATCGTTTAGCTTTTGCATCCATTGTCCATTCATGTCATTAATAATTTAAAAGAGTTTCTTCCGAATGGATGCCAATTGAGTTTTAAGAACATGTCATGCCGCCCATAGACTATAGCTTCCTTGCTTAACCACAAGATATTAATCAATTTAAATTAAGTTAAATAAGAGAACCATGTATGTATGCACATTGTACATATTATATTACTTTTAGGGGAGGAGGCTAAAATTTCTGACTATGATTCTTCAACAAATTTATGAGTTTATCTTGCTGAATCTTCCTTCTGTTCAATGGACGTACATACATACATACGTATTAGAGAGAGATCTTAAAATATGTATTGTATTAGAGAGATCGCATAATCTACAAATCGCAAAATATGTACTTACCGTAATGACTACATCCTTGATTGTATTCCGATTTCGTCGCACGATACCAACCAATGGTTTCTTCATATAAATTTTAGGCATAATGTTAGCGTTCAAATTCCTCTGCTGAAGCTACCAACAACCAATCCAGAGCTATTTGCTTGCTGTCTTTGCTACAGTGCTTTACGAGCCAGTATTTGTTTATTCCAAGAGTCGTCTTTACTTTCAAAAAATCTCTATTTAAATAAAAATCTCACCAAAATATTGGCCACTATTGTAAATTAACTTTTCCTTTGAACACTGCCCCGTTCAATCTTAGTTAAGGTTATGGGCTGCACTCTAGCACTGCGACTTTTTCTGCTGCGCACGGAGCAAGACCCTCTTCCAAGATCTTCAACGCACTCTCAATATACTTTTCAACAAAAAAATCGGATCAAGATTGGATTTAATTTTTTCATACAACTGCATTTACTATAATATTTCTATTAGTTTTTAATAAACATTTCTTGTCAAAAAATGCTTCTTTTGCTTTGTTATCCACTTCATTTTTTTCAGCTCCACACACTTTCAAGCACTGGCCGCTTTCGTCGCACTCATTAATACTATGTTGTGTTTTCACTTTTACCAAATTAATGCAATTAATCTATTAATAAGCTGACGGAAGGTCTATAAATTTAGAAAAATAGCCAGTAATTGCAAACCGCGACCGATTGAGATAGAACAATTCACCCAAAGCCGCTCAAATTTTCGTTGCCACTTCCCTTAACAAAGTATGAATGTCAAAATTTTGACATTACATTTAAAAATATATACATGTACATCGATTGATTTACACAATTGAATGGGTTGGTTTATACGTAACAAAATGTTCAACGGCACTGATATATTTGTCGATGAAGTTTTTCGGACATAGTATATAACTTTTTAGTATAAACGGACATATTTGATATTTTCTACTCATGAGTAACATGGTCCGTAAAAAGCAGAGATAACGAGATAGGAAACTGCTGAAAAATGCTAAGAAATGCAACTCTGGCATAAAGTAGTGTTTGTGAAAAACCTAAAAATGCTTCTTAGAAAATCAAACATCAGATCCTTTATTAAGAGTGTCAAGGAAATGGAACGGGGTTTTTCGTATAGGAAAATCATAGTCACCACCCCTGTTGTGGATGGCACGTTCACGGGAGAGGGGTTAACATCAGACCCAGGATGAAGTGTGTTCGGGATTGAGAGGGGTAACATCAGACCATGATGAAGAGTGATCGGGACGGAGAGGGTTCTGCTTTGAGACCCCAATGACAATTCAGATTTTTAAGTCAAATCGTTTGTATTGAGATAGCAACTTAGTTAATTTTTCATATAAGTAATGAATTCGAAGACATCAATTTGTAACTATTTATTTATGTCAATATTTAGTCTATTTAATATCCATTTTAGTTTTTAATAGTTTATTTCTTAATTATAACCTATTTGGGAAAAGTATTTTAAGTTTAAAAATCATTGCAAATGCAGATTAACAACAAAAAATCTAATGTAAATTATTTCATACGATCAAATCCGCCACTATTTTATACCAGAAACTGTATGACCTATTCTATGAACAATTCAAGCAAAATAAAACATTGTAAAATTAAATTGATTATCCAATTAAAATAAAAGAGCAGACATGAAATGGCGTTGGTATACCCTCATATTTTAGTTCACCTCGCCATTGAATTTGCCCATACTAGTGTTGCCCGTTTGTATAGAACGCATCTATTTTTGCGCCTCTTATGAATTCTGGTACCAAAGCCGTGTTGTCGGTATGCTACAATATCAAATAAATTTGATTTTTTTCTTAATAAGCAAATATATTAGTGCATAAATGTGCTTGAACTGTTAACAAAACGTTTATTCTTGCTTCGCGGAGTACAAATTACTTCCTAGAACAGAAAATTATTGTGTTCTTTACACCGAGTACTTCAAAAGGTACTTTTACCTTTTTCGTACTTTCTGAATTTTCTTTTGTTAACGTAAAATGTAACGCTGCTTTATAATATCATTGATTTTTTCACCACAATTGACGAAATGAATAAATTTTAGATGAAATCTTCTATTTTATTCATGGATATCGTATTTAACGATACAAATAATGTTAACTAAATGTACAGAACTCCGCCATTTGTTTGTTTAGGTGTATTCTTTATTTTCAGTAGTTATGAGTAACTTTCTTTCCTTTTATCTTTGCTGCAATAGCTAAACATTCTAGCGAAATTTCAAAAGTTCAATAACGAACATGGTTGTGAAGTTATAAATCTTCTGGACGCAAGATTGCATATGTGTTCCAAACAACCATGTTGGTATTGTATTTAATACCAAACAGCCTATTATGACCAAGTATATTCGTCCCAAATTTCTTAGCTCTATTCGTTCTCCCTTAATCGTGATTTCTACAGACGGACGGACTGACAGACTTAGAGGCAGACGCCTCCTTTAATGCGAT
Organism: Conops quadrifasciatus; assembly: GCA_949752815.1. Classification (NCBI taxonomy): domain Eukaryota; kingdom Metazoa; phylum Arthropoda; class Insecta; order Diptera; family Conopidae; genus Conops; species Conops quadrifasciatus. The sequence goes on from OX457079.1 coordinate 21,211,629, forward strand.
ACAAACGGAAGCACAAAGTGAATCTATCCCTCATCCTTTCGGGTGTAGCGTAAAAAAGAATTGCTTTTAAATAATAAGAATTTAAGTTCTTTCATGTATTTATTTATTTATGCATACAACCACATTAAGTGTTTATCCGATACATAACATTTAAGTTATTAGATGAATAATTTTTCCTACAATATTATGTAGTAACATTTAAATATACAGTCTGAATTATAAAAATAATATGTTACATATTATTATATACATTATATAATACATATATATAATACATTTCATTGTTCTTTTGATTTAAAGCTAAAGTAAATCCGGCGGATTTGTGCGTGAGTAAATCGAGCAACCGTGTGGCCAAGTACAGCAACGCCCGTACTAGAAAAAAATACAAAAACATCACATAAAACACTTAAATAATAATTTAATCATTAATTAAAGTACCTTTTCTTAAATTCTGCATTTGCGTTGCGATTCCAAATGCTAAGTTCATTTCCATTTCCATTCCACTTCCATTCAAATCGATTGACTGAGCCCCGAGCAATTGCATTAAGACCGTGGCTCCCGACGATAGTATCACATAGTGTTCATGATTGTGCGACAAGGTGGTGCCTTGATATGCTGATATCGGATCCGATGCGGTACCACTCAAAACATGACCCATCAACTCCGATTGGCCGGAGAAAAATACCAGAGCTCGCAACAAAATTCCCTGCACTGAAATGTCCATGCCTGCCGTTGCAGGCCAATCATCCTGCTCCAAAATGGCAAGCCGTTCGTATACAGCCCCGGCAAGTGCTACTTCCGAGGTCCAGTGCATGATTTAACTTCATTAAAATTCACTAAAAACACTAATTTCTTTGCGAAATAGCTAAACAATTTTCACAAGCTAAACATTTTTCATCTGTTAAAATAATAAACAAAAGAAATGTCATATAAACGTGACGTCTTGTGGTGAACTACATATACACGACACATACACTATACGTGTTTCACCTAACTACCAAATTTCGTTTTTTTTTGACATATACGATGGGTCTCTAAGCAGTTTCCTATCTCGTTATCTCTGGTAAAAAGCAATAGAAATATTCCAAAACCAAAGTAGTAAATCCAATTAAAGTAGTCGCTAGCCAAATAAAAACTATATTACGAATCCTTCTTCGAAGTAGGTCTTGTCGAATCTGGTTTGTTCTATTCCGGGTTCTTACTGGTAAACAACAAATTTGGAAAATAAAGCAGATTCGACGAGACCACTTCAAGGATTCGAAATAAAACGATGTACTAGAATCAACTGAGATGTATCGAGGATTGGTTAATTATATAAATGTTTCCACAATAGAAACGTTAAGGCTCAGTTTTATAGACTCCGTTTGCGTGCGTAACCGTCAGAAATCTTACGCAAGAAAACTTGAAATATATATAAACATATGGGATAAGTTTCATAGAGTCCGTGCTTTTACAACAATAGTTGGTATAGTTGTAATAGATTTCTGATGGATACGCACGCAAACGGAGTCTATGAAACTGAGCCTTTAAAAATGTAGCATATACTCAATGAAAATTATACTCAATGAATAGAATGAAGAATGAATAAAAATATATTTCAAATATTACAATTTTTTTAATGGAAAAAGAAATTAACACGGAATGAAGATCTTAAGTTATGTTTTTAGCACTGCAATCATGTTTTTTACACCCAGTGCATGAAAAAAATCCTAAATCCTAGTGTAATTTTTCAAATTTAATCATCACTATCATCATCCTCCTGATCATCATCATCATCATCTCCATCCTCATCGTCATCATCTTCATTCTCATCATCGTCACCGTCGCCACACTCCTCAACATCTGCATTCTCCTCATCATCATCATCATCGTCAATATCATCTTCGATGTCTTCATTTTCGGAGTCATCATCAGCATCGTCTTCGTCTGAATTATCTCCTGGATCTTCGCCGCCTTCATCTTCCGGTTCAACTTGATCGCCGCTGTTTTTCTTTTTCAATTCGTTCGTATCTTCTTCCTTTTCTTCTCTGCGAGACCTCTTTGTCGGCACCCCTGAATCTTCACCGTCTTCGTCCATGGCGTCCTCTTCGGGCTTTGCCAAGAGAGCAGCCTTAGCTTCTTTTATTTTACGTTTCTTTTCAATTTGACCTTTCGACAATTTTAACAAGTTTCCTTCCTTGGTCATGGCAAATTTTGTAAGCACTTGGTTGGCTTCTTTCTTTAATTTGAGCATCCGCTCTTCGCGTGGACCCACGACATACGGAGTATTGGGTGGAGCTTGGCCCATACTGACGTAAATCGGAAGAGAAGATGTGCCAACTATATCGATTCTTAGACCAATGTTGCGCACATTGCCCAACCCACCTGCAAAAATTGTCTTAAGTTGCTGCACTACGCAATCTACGTTCTCTGCCAACTGTTGCATTGTGTACTTATGGCTACCGACAGGGATTGAGATAAGGTCACCCTTGCTCAATTGCTTATAAGCAGTGCGACGCAAAGACTTTTCAATTTCACTCTTAAAGTGTTCGGGATTATTCAAGCGCACCGAGTGGAATGTGGTACGCGGTTTTTGGAAGATCTTGCCACAGAATCCGACGACGTGAGAGACTACTCGACCATCGCACAGGAAATAGTCATAGGTGTTGGCAAATTTACGGACTGACTCAAAGCTTTGGCATTCTTTTTTTAATTGGTTAAAAGGCATAATTTTTAGGCCTTCGACACCTGCTTGGCGGAAGAGTCCTTCGTAGTGCTCGATGGTTGGCTCATAATCAGCCTTAGCGCCGCGTTTTATGTCTGGAACAATGATCACAATGTCGTCGTTCCTATCAACCAACGAATGTTTCAAGTTCCTAATCGAAAAAACCAATATTATTGAGAGATATTACAACAGGTTACAAGGAACTCACAGCTTAACCATGCGTTTCGGGCAGTTGGGTATTTTAAAGCTGGCCACATTCAGGAAGTAACGATAGTCACTGAAAATGGAATTTTTCTTTTTGGCAACCTCTTGCTCAACCTGTGCCTTTAACGCGCTTGCGATTTTCTTTATGTTTTCCACACTTACAATAGCATTGAACTTCTCCTCATCGAAAGGTACCGGTTCAAATATTTTCTCGACAACTGCACGACTCTTCTTCTCTTTAGCCTTTTTTGCGGTTTTCTGTTGCTGTTTCTTGTATTGAATGGATGATTTTCTTTTCTGAATTTTATTTGGCACAGGCTTTTGTTGTTTTTTCGTACTGTTCTCCACATTTTGGGCCGTTTTTTCTTCGACCACTTTGGATTTGTGCTTATTCTTCTTGTTTTTAACCTTCTCGCTCACTGGCGCAATCGAGACATTAGCCGATTGTTCTTTCTCTGAATTACTCTTCTTCTTTTTGGGAGAATTACTCGAAGCTAAGCTTGTGGAAGGAGCAGACGACAACGGAGGACACAAGATATCTGAAGGTTTTTGATGAACGACACTTTTCTCCGTTTTATTCTTTTTTAATGGATTATCAAGTGTAGGTGACACTTCTGCAGTGATCTTTTTTTCTTTGTTTTTCTTTTCAAATAGTGTTTTATTTTTCTTTAAAGGTGCTAAAACTTTGGCTTCATTGACCATTCCCTTTATTAACTTTACTTTTTTATTTGCTTTCGAAGACGAGGCTTTCGATGAGATAGGGACGACAGCTCCATGTTTCAACTTAGTATCTTTTTTTTTCTTTATGGAATTCTTATTTTTATACAACTTATCAAAAGTCTTCGGCGTTGGTTTCTGAACTTTTACCATATTTGCGAGAAATTAGTTATTTATTTATTTATAACAAAAACTTTCAAGACTGTAGCAACACACGTGCGGCTTTGACGACTACGAATAAGAAAATGAGAGACAAAGAAAAGGTTTTTAGGAATTCGGTTGGTTCTGTGCAATTAAGCTTTAATTTATGTTAATATAAAGTAAAGGGGACGACACCAAGCGTTGCAAAACACGGCTGTTAGGCAATTTTTGTGTCGTGTAGGGTAGTGTTAGTGCAATGGTTGTGTAAATATCAAAATCATTTTGTTATTTTTCGTTTTGCGCAATCATTTTGTGTCGTCTAGGGCAAATTTTGCTCATAACGGAAGAATTTTTTAGCGGTGCGGACCTTATCTCTGGTGCGGACGGACGTGTTACGGAAGAAACGCAAAATGATTAGTTCAAAAATTCGTCAGAATTGAAAGATTTATGCAAAAATTTAAAGTTAAAAGCAAATAATATTCGAAAAGTTTAAAAATATATATTTAATTTATTTACAAATCTACTTTTTTTGATAATAATCAGTTCGTTCGTTTATTGAAAATCTTGCAATCATTGTCAAATGGAATGTAAACAAACGAAAAAACAAGAACAAGAGCATCGTAGGCATTTTATTTTGTATACTCTACACCCGAAGGGATGAGGCTTTATTTACTTTGTTCTTTCGTTTCTAACGCATTAAAGGAGGCATGGCTTAGAGGATTCTGGCTTAGAATCACCTCCTTATTAGATTTAGCCATGTTCGTCCGTCTGTGTGTCTGTCTGTCTATGGAAATCACGAATACAGGAGAACGAATAGAGGTATCGTCATTAAATTTGGTACGAATATTCTTTGTTATCCTACACTGTATGGTATTGAAAATGGGGAAATCGAACCAGTACCACGCCTACTTTTATAGCTAATATATATTCATCCTTGCTTATAGCTCAATTTCTTAGCTTGTAGAGTGAATTTTAAGCTAAACTGTAGGGTATATGAGCTTCGGCCAGGCCGAAGTTAACGCTCTTACTTGTTCTCGTTATTCCATAAGAGTTCCATAAGAACTTCTGTTATTTTGACATTTCACATCGGCAAATGTCGTTGCCGACTTTCTATGTGTTTATAGCATTACGTGTTAATTATAATTATAATTATATTCCGTGCATGATGGACGGAGATCTTGAAGTGTTGGGCATTGCGTGCATTAATTTATTGTATGCAGCTGCGATAGAAGAAAATAAGCCCAAAAAGAAGTATTCTTCCAAGTGGCTTTTGCGGAGAGAAGATGAAGGTAAAAAATACATACGAGTATAAACAAAAAATTATTTTTTTATTGAATATTGAAAATGTTAAGGCTTTTGTCAGAAACGGAAATACACTGCAAGAATACAAAGTTGTATCGAAGCATTTTGAGAATGAGTCCTCACCAATTTGCAAAAATTTTGAAGAAAGTACGGCCTTATATCTTGAAGGAAGATACCAAGTTTAGAAACTGTAACCAGCCAGCAGAGAGACTACAAGTTACGTTACGGTATTTAGCCACCGGTAAATATAATTAAATCCTTGTATTCGACTGTCGCTTAAATATTTTTTATCAGGAGAAACACAAACAGCCCTGCAGTTAAAATTTCGGATACAACACTCCACCATCTCTAGAATTTTAGAAGAGACTATTCCGGCTTTATATAACGCACTGAAAGATGATTTTTTAAAATTCCCAGCTACAGAAAATGATTGGCTGCAGATTTCAAAGGACTTTTACGCCATGTGGGGTTTTCCAAATTGTGTTGGTGCCATCGATGGTGAAACATAATTCTTGTAAATAAATGGTCTTTGACTAAAATTCTTTGAATTTAAGGAAAACACTGCAAATTACGACCTCTCAGAAAAGCCGGATCAACTTTCAATAATAAACGAACCCATTCCTTTATTTTGATGGCAATTGCAGACGCGCATTACCTCTTTCTATACGTGGATGTTGGATTTAATGGGCGTGTAGGTGACACAGGATTACGGCTATGTTCAAATTTGAAGTATGGCATAGAAAACGAGGAAATTCACCTGCCGTCTCCGAGCAATCTTCCGGGAACTAATATTTTGTCGCCATATGTATTTGTTGCGGATGATGCTTTTGCATTAACTAAATATATGTTGAAACCGTTTTCATTACTGAGATTGACCCCAAGTCAACAGTACTTTAATTCCATGCTATCGAGAAGCCGACGAGTAGTTGAAAATGCTTTTGGGTTATTGGCAAACAGATTTCAAGTGCTGTTTTCGCCTGTAATGCGTAATGATGAAGAAGCTATGGAAATGGTATTAGCTTGTGTATGCTTACATAACTTCCTGAGATGTGAAAACATCAACGAACCAACATAATTCGACAACATTTCCGATGCTAAAATTAACAGTATCATACAACAAAACTTCGGAGATATTGCTCCAATGAGAAAAAAGAGCAGCAACACAGCTGAAAGTGTAAGAAAAAAAATTGAGGATTATTTTTTTGCTTATCAGTAATATTTTTATTTTTTAATAAAAATTTTGATAAGAAATAAAATTATGGTGCTATAACGTCGTGAGGAATACTTTTAAAATAGTTGTTATCTCTGACATTAATTGACATTATTCAATTGTTCAAACAGCTGATCATATCCTCTGCTTGAAGACTTGGAATTTACTTTGGTTGTTGCTAAAATAAATAAAAATATTGTAATGGAGAAGCTACCCAACCAAATAGGTTACCTGGTTATGAAAGAAGATGGAGTAGTTCTAGAATCCGGGGGTGATTTAAAGAATGATGAACGCAGCGTCAATATTCTGCTTGGTCTGCTACAACTAACCGATAGGTATATCATAATCAGTTTAAATTGATTTGCAAATATTTTTATTTTTGTACAGCATAGACGAAAATTTCATGCCTAACAATAGTTGCGAGCGCATCTCTATAACATACGATGACCACAGCTACAACATCAGCATGTCAAATCGTAAGATATATGTTGTAAAACTGCGAAATAATACTCGCAGTGGTACACAAAGTAATGGAAATTTCGATACCGATGGTATAGGGAATACCGTAACGGCTTGAGACGTCTCAATGCGCTGCTGCGCTTTCTGCGCCTATACGGCAGCTCGCAGTAGGCGCAACACAACTTCAAATACACCTACTGATGTTGGACGAAATGAACGAGAAAAGCGTTTCAATTGGAAAACACCTTTTATTTATCTAATAATACTATTCATTTGTCAAAAAATACATCATCTGTAAGCTCTTGCTCAAAAATTAAACGAGCTTTATTAGTAACGTCCAATAAAGTTGCTGTGCTGTTAAAGATTATTACATAGAACTGACGCCAATTGCAGCTTTTTTTAACGATCCAGAAATCGTTGGTAGTCTTGATTTGCACTTCCTCTGCAATGCTGCTGTCACTGCTGGAGTTGAGATCAGCAATGAGGTTCATGACATTAGCTGGAATGCTGTTTGCCTTCGGACGTCGTTTGTCTAAATAAATATTGCTAATATGCTTCATGCTCTGCTCGTTTATGAACAAATATTTTGGCGCCAGCCCATCACTTTCTACGCCGCATGGGCTTGTATTAGGGAGACTTGGGTTTAATTTAGTAGTAATATTTGGACTACTTCCAGACTTCATCAGCGATTCGCCAATGTCCGAAGCTATACTTGCCAGTTGTGGACCCATAAATGAATGCAGTTCCAAGTAGAAGTCATTGGAAGGAATTTGATTAGCTGCGACAAAATTATTTAATTATTTTAAATTATGTGACCATTGTGATAAATTGTGTAAATTGTGTCCATTTCAAGATGGACAGTTTAGTAATGGCATTCACCTGATATAAGTAAGCATATTGTTGCATTCAGTACTTTGTATATGATAAGATGGAAGCACTGCAGGTTATTGTCATGCATTATGTACACCTTTGGTGGTTTGCTGCAGTTTTCCGTATTCTCTGGGCCCGTCACAAATGCTCCGCTGCGGTAAAACTCTGATGAGGTACTATTAATCCGAGATAAAGAACCACCTGCAAGTTCACACTCGATAGCTTTGGGAAATATAGTGCTAATGAGATATTCATGTATACAATACAAATCAGGGGGACAGATCTTACTGCTGCAAACCAATTATGCTTAAATTTAGCAAGCCTTATGAATCTCATGAACTTACCACACCACTTGTTCATTGTACAGAAATATCGTTTCTACAATTGTAGAAAAGGTAGATTGGATCATATTCACAAAGTTGTGCACCCGTAGAAATAAGAATTTGTCCAACGGCAGGTACTGTATGCTGCGCATGGCATCGATGACATCACATGTTGTTAGTTTCAAGGTAAGCAAATACTTTAAAAGAAAAGAAATATATATATTGGCCCAAATCAGTTTGCCCCATACACACTTTGCTGTAAAACAGTCGAAGCTTCTGTGCCAATGATTGATGCGCCTGGTCTCCTTGGTCTACATCATCTAGGTTCATCTCAAAAGTGCCCGCAAAGAGTCGAAACATATTGTAACACTGCCGAAGTGCACCGCGATACACGTGATCATGAACCTCGTTTCCTTTGTAATCGATTACTTCAACACCATCCTTTGAACGTATTTCCTTTGGTACGTTGATGACTAGGACCATCCAGTAGTTCTTCTCGGGCTGATAGAATATTTGTGTGGTCTTTTGGGTGTGCAGTGCTTTGCATCCGTCACTAGAGTCAAATGTCCTAAGTTTGGGCGAAAGTTAATTGCATGGAATAATGCTTGATTTTGTTCTCTTACCCTGTGAAGGCGATGATGGCCTCACTTAAGCCAACGTCATTGATTTTCGTATTCATCTCGATGTCCTCAGGGTGGTAGAAGAGAATCTTTCTGCTCTCCTACTTTGGCATAAACAAGTTGTTTTGTCAGCAATTTCATAATAAATTTATTTACCTCTCCCTCCTTACGACCGAAGGTAGAATTGAAAATGTAAAAGCTTCTTAGCGTCAATTCTACTCTTTGGATAATTTTGGCCATCATCCACGAGAACCCAAGTTCTTTTTCTTATCGAGTATTTGTCCTCCCAAAAGATTGATTACTAAACTCTAGTTCTCCCAGACTAACATTGCCAGAACATAGAAAATATGATTCATAATATTCGGAACCCAGTGGTTCCCAAGTAATTGTTGGCGAACATACTTCATTTGTTTTTTGGTGGGTTTTCCTTCTATCATTCTAATCCATACTTGCTTTGCACATTACTTTAATTTTATTTATATCACTGTGAGAATAGGTTTCAATCCTTCTTCTAGGTCGGCAAGAAGAAGATCCGATATTGAAAAGGAAAATTACCATCTTAGAGCAGTAAACTTGTTTTACAAATGCAAACCCGTTATATTGCTTTGAAAAAATTAATTTAGTCACGACTTAAAAAGGGTTCGGAACGGCAAAGTCAAAATTTACAGGAAGTAGGAGACGAAAATTCCTTGGACATAAAAAGAAATTTACACTTAGGGGTTCGGTAGTCATTAGTGAATAAAAACAAATATTTTACTATAACCAGGTGCATTGCTATAAAAGTTGTATAGAAGCCACCCTAAATCGTAGTCAAAGTCCGCTGCTAAGTTCACACATGCTTAAATTTTTTCGATTAGAGGATAAAAATTTTTCTTGATTGGGTTTCAAATATTATACCGAGAATTAAAACTCAAAATGTTAAAAAATGGAGAGTGTAATATTATGTGATCAGCAATTTACAAAGAACACTGTCATACTAACTCACATCACAGAGGAATTTAATTGCAAATACATATAGTGAATTGAAAAAACTATAAACTGAGAAGCTTGTTATATATTTCGATCTGAAAAGGGGAAAATTTCCATTTCAAACAGCAATAAAGCAGGAGCCGTTCATTCTTTCCTGCCGTGTCTGCTCTGGCTGAAGGATATCCCGAAGATAAAAATAGTTTAGATCCTATTCTTAAGCTTATATTTTGTTAAGGTACTCCGGTCATGCGGTAGGACTATGCAAACAGCTTGAAAGGTTTCAGTGCAAGTGTGGAATCCAGTCAATAAAATCCAGCACGTTCATTTTTCAATTTAGATTAGATTTCGCGTTAGATAAATAGCGCATTTTTTATATTGAAATAATGATTATTCAGGAGCCTGTTCAGGTGAGTTGATTTAGCTTCTCTTGCACCTTCGCCCCGCCTAAGAAATGCTACTGATCAATACACAAATGTCGTATTTGATATACGATTGTTATTTAGAGCTGTTAAATACTACTTTTTAAAAAAATTATTTTCTCTATTCACGTTTTCAGGCTGCTATTTGGCATTGTCTAAATCATTACGATCATAAGGATGCCGTATTCCTTGCTGAACGCCTATGTTCCGAAGGTAAATTCAATAACTTAATTCAATCATTTATAAATACATATACAATACATACGTATATACGTATAAGTGGTAAACTCAATTTGTTCATACATATTTTCATATCTCCAGAAGGGATATCTTCTAAACGTGATCAAAGAATAGAGTAAAACATACAGAATCAAGGCATTGTTCTAATTCCATACGAAGCTCAATGTAAGTTACGGCCGGGCATTACATACGAGTATTTTAAAAATCTTTCTTCGATGAAAAGAATTAAAGAAATTAAATGAAAACAATGTCACCGAAGTAAATGAAATCCTTAACGTATTTATAATGGGGCCAATAGACCAATTTGCATTTAGGCATATTTTCTTTATCGAATTAATCTGATGTACTAAAACCACAATTTACTTCATTGAAAAACTTACATACATTTTTATAATTTATGCGAATGTAAAAATTTCTTTTATTTTGCAGTCGAAACAGATGAAACCATTTTTATATTAGCCACCAGTTACTATCGCTCCAATTTTATACATCAAGCATATTGGTTGCTAAAGGAAAAATCTCGCCGTTCTCCGCAGTGCCGTTTCTTGCTGGCCAAATGCGCTTTTCAATTGAAGAAGTATTCGGAGGCCGAGTGCGCTCTAACAAATATTAGTTTAGGAGAGCTGAAAAATTTCGATGAGATAATCCGAGAATTTGGTGAGGTTGCGTGTTTTGTATTGCAGTTGATTGCTCAAATTTGTGTTAAGACCGAAAGAAATAAGACCGCTGCGGAGGCCTTAAAGAAAGCCCTGAAACTGAATCCGTTCATGTGGCAAGCGTTTGCCGATTTATGCCATTTGGGCGAAAATGCGGATGTCAATGCGATATTCCAAGTCACAAGCACCGACATATTCAGCACTTGCCAGGGTAATGCCAACATCAATTCGATGGTTTTATTCGGTGTTGGCAACCTGGCGGGACAGACGATTTCACTAAACGACAGCCTTGCCAATGGTGGTCACAGCAACAACGGTGTAAATCAGAGTACAACAGTTACCAGTGTGAGCAGTATTGCGCCCTCCGCGGACACGTTATTAAATAACAATAACGCCGTGAATAATTCGAATTACATTCTTTCTACGCCAGTCGAAATGCAGCAAATACAGGCGCAAACGAATAACAGCAGCACACTACCGAATATACATACACCAAATAACAATAATTTAAATAGTTCAATATCGATCCTGAGAGGCAACACACTCGCCTTGCCTGGCATAGGCAATCAGAACTCAAGCATGATGATGCTAGATGATACGCCACTTAGTTACTATAACAGCGATCAGACATCGGCGGTGACTTCTGGTGCGTTTGAGGGTGGTTCGGGCACTCCGCTGCGAAAACAATTTAAGTATTTGTCAACGATGTCACCGTCAACGCCTAGTTTCGGCATCTTACCGATTAATAGTCCCTGTGGAGGTGATTCCTCCTTCATTGGGGTTGGTAATACACAAACTAATTTGAGCACGACGCATTCGCCGTCTCCACAGACGCTTGTCGAGGTTAATCAAGAGCCTAAGGTAGTGTGCAAGAAGTTGAAAGGACACGTTGGCAGTTTGATAAATCGCAAAGAATCGTCAAGTAATCCAGCAGCAAACAAACCCGCCGTGTTCACCCAGACTGGCAACATAACACCGCGTACACCGAACAACGCCGCACCGATGAATACAGGTAAGTGTCGTAGCCGGACTAGATCTCTTTCCAATACATCGTAAGTATTTTAGAAACTGGTTAAGTACATTTCAGAAAGGGTTCATTGTATTTTAGAGAAGGTCAACTGTATCTTAGAAGGGATAAGTAGTAAATATGGTAGTTCAGAAATCATAATTTGTGTTTCAGAAAAAGGGTCAATTGTATTAAAGAAACAATAAACTTGCTGAAATTATATTCCAGGGACACTGTTTTGACGCTGGCGAAAATTAAAGAGAGTATACCCTTTATGTAATGTACATAATTGTCCTTTTCTGATACTCAAATCATTCTTCTGAAACTACAATTGAAGAAAAAAAGTTGTCCTGTAATAACAGTTTCTCTTCATCATCACCACCAACTATTATATTATGTTGAAAAAATATTTAACTTTTTCAATCAGGCATTCCAAATGCTGCCGTGCGCCGCAGTACTCGTCTTTTCAGTAACAATGCCTATTCGGTGAAGGAAAATAACAAGTCGCCGAACATTACCAACAGCAAGTTCGTTCAGCCGCGCTCACCGCCACGCAAAACAAAGACTCGCATGACCAAAATAGCACTGAATAACGAATTAATTGACGACAAGCTGTCTAACGTCAATAACGCCGTTGACAAGTTCAATCAGAAGAATCTCAAAAAGGAGAAGGAGAAAATTGAAACCATCACTTCGGCTGCGAGCAATCGTTCTACCGAGGATTCAAAAGTACTTCTAAACAATAGTCTTAACAGTGCCCAAACAATGGTACATCATGTACTTTCACTAAAGAAGCAGTCCGCGGATGGTTTAATGACGCTGCTTCGTGACCTGGGCGAGGGCTATAAACAACTGGCACACTATCAGTGCAAGTCGGCAATCAAACATTTAGATGCTACTATTCCAAAGCACCATCTTTGCAGCAGCTGGGTGCAATCGTTAATCGGTATGTGTCACTATGAGCTACACGAATACGAGTTGGCTGTGGCGATATTCAAGAGAATTCATGAAACTGAGCCAAATCGTCAGGAATACATGGAAATCTATTCGTCGTCCTTGTGGCATCTGCAAAAAGAGGTAGATCTCTCTGCGCTGGCGCAAGATTTAATGAGTCAGGACAAGAACTCGGCCGTGACCTGGTGTGTGGCCGGCAATTGCTTCTCTTTGCATAAAGAGCACGAGACGGCTATCAAGTTTTTCAAACGCGCAGTCCAAGTTGATCCTGATTTCGTTTATAGTTACACGCTTTTGGGACACGAGCTCGTGCTCACTGAAGAGCTGGATAAAGCTCTAGATTACTTTCGCACTGCAGTGGTAAAGGATCCGCGGCACTATAATGCCTGGTTCGGCATTGGTACCATTTATTCTAAACAAGAGAAATACGAATTGGCTGAGCTGCATTACATCAAGGCGCTCAAGATTAATCCGCAAAATTCTGTGATTCTCGTGCATATCGGCGCTATGCAATACTTCATGCAGAAGAAGGAGCAGGCACTGCAAACTCTCAATACTGCCGCTATGCTTGATCCAAAGAATCCTCTTGCACGCTTCCATCGAGGCTCAATTTATTTCTCATTAGGAAAACATCAAGAAGCATTGCGGGAACTTGAAGAACTGAAGGAGATTGTGCCAAAAGAGTCTGTTGTCTTTTATTTAATAGGAAAAATCCACAAGCAATTGGGCAACGTGGATTCGGCCTTGATGCACTTTAGCTGGGCAACCGATTTGGATCCTAAAGGTGCTAATAATCAAATCAAAGATGCTTTCGATTCGATGTCACATCCGGGTTGCTGTCCGGCGATGAATGATCCCAGCCTAGATGCAGACTTGGAACCAATCTCAGAGCGTTCAGATGATTCGACCCAAGCGCAACAGGATATAAACTACGACAGCGACGTATACTAAAGAGTTTGCGAATGAAATTCAATAAACTGAGGATGGTGAATGCAAGAGGGTGACAATGATTCATCTCTATACGTGTAATATTATACATACATACATACATAAATATAAACTAGAAACATTTTCAGATTCATAATCGATTAATATTATAACTAAATTTAATAATTTAAAGAAAAAAAAAAAATACACCGTGACATAATTCGTTTAAATACGCAAATAAATATGTTGTACGAGTTTTTTCAGATCAAAGGCGACTTCACTGAAGAATCTTTTGGAAAAAATTGAAATTTTTATTGAATTCTGTTTATTCTAACGTAGTCCGTAATTAAACTATTATATTTGTCAGTCAAATTAAATATAAAAACATTTCTTTTATGATCACTTAATAGATAAATAGAAAGATATGCTTTATTTTTATTATTTCATTTCTTTTCATTCATTTTACAAACAATATTTCTATCATCTCTGTTCAATTTTGGTCATTACCTATAGCGAGGTGTAAGAAGTCGCTATATATTTCGGACTAATTCGTCTTCGTCTCCGAAAAATGTGCACATTTTTTCTCTTTTAGTCTGGATTAAAACTTAATTCTGGATTAAATGAATTTGTATTAAAAATGTAATCTCATATTTGTCTTTTACTTCCTGTTATTTTAGGTTTTATTTGTGAGGGCATGGAGTGGATTGTTTACTTTAGCGATTTGTAAAAAAAAACGTATATTATTTTAAGTACAAACAGTTCAAATTATTAATTATTTAATTTCGTTTTAGTTCGGATGAAATATAAATAGATTACAAAATGAATGCAGGCAAAATCCTTCAGAAGTTTATAAAATTAATTAAAAAACTGATTTGAATCGAGAATGTATTAAGTCGTTTAGAAATTTGCAAAATAAATTGATTAATAAAACAATTTTGTGGGTCGTTTTAAATTCTATTATAAATATGTAGTCTATGTGTACCGAGATTTACTTTTATGATCTACCGATGTTAGTTTTCGTTGTTAATTTCAAAAAGTAATTTCATTAGAGAAAGAAATATGGGTAAGATTTTTTGTACAAAGGTTGCTTTTTATGTATTCGGAATCACAATCAGAAACTAATATTTATTGTCGTTTATACCCTGATTATCGATACACTTTTGCATACATTTAGATCAATTTTTAAATCGCTTTTTCCATTCCGATTGGGGTATATTGAAAATATGCATTTTGAACGCATCAACTGCTCCTTCCGGCGTCGAAAATCGTTGACCACGTTGTTTGCAGGTAGTTTATTCTTCAGGTAAGGGATCAAAAAGAAATCATTAGAATGATAATGTGTCTTTGGTTGTTTTTCTTGATTTTTTAAGACTTCTAAAAAACAAATAGTTGTATACTATTCAGAATTAATCGTTTTAACGTTCTACAGAATTCACCACTGTTCCTAGAACGCCCACACCGTTGACTGCTGTTTTCTTTCGGTTTCATACGCATAGATCCAAGTTTTGTCACCGGCTTTGGATGAATTTTGGCACAACCGACTTTCTTTAAACCGACTTTCTTTAAATTTGTCCGTTAGGGAACGACGGCCATTATTGAATTCATTAAACCAGTGATATACAGTGATTTTAGATGGTGCTTCATTGCTAAAAGTTGAAGTAAGTTGAACGATGCACTGTTGTAGAGATAATCTACGTCGAAAGTCGTAGTAAATCGTCGCCCGAAAATGCTCACGAATTAATTTCATTTTTGAACTGAGATGAGATTTTGAATTAACTACAATAATCTAAAATCTTGAACTTTACGCTAGATATGTCAACAGGAACCTAGCAACCATAGTGTTGCCAGTTCCGGACACGTAAATACTATCTCCGTAGTACGGCATCACTGAGTGGGTTACAAAGAAATTTCGGGTAATTTATACTATATAAATATATTGCTTGTACGCAATAGTGGAGGAAACGATAACGATTAATGTTTTATTACTTACGAGTACTACGCTGAACTTATTTTTAATTTTATTCAACCTTGATATCTACTTAAAATGGATACGAATTTAATGTTTGGGATAGATAGGAATTAACTAGGAATCTTGTGTGTTGTTTTTACAAGTTGATGTTTCTAAATTCAACACGAACAATTTTGTAAATTTTGTATTTACGGGACACATTATTTAGCCACGATATTTAGATATTTCGCCACGAATCTGTAAATATGTAGTATTCTCATATCGTTCGTACGAAAAGTATATACTAGTAGTGATCTCGCTTGCAATCCTAAACTTAAGAAAAGCGCAAATATAAAACTGCTAAAAGTGCTTATTTTGTAAACGTTCCTACTAGAATTATAAGAACTCTTAAGATCTATTATTTCTTAATAAAATTCATATGTATATTTGCGTGTATACAATACATAAGCGTATTTACGATTCTGATATACATAGTGTGAAATTCAAAGTAGATTTTATAAAATCCATCATTCCACTTTTTAATTGCAGGGATTTAAAAATCTTAACAAACAACAAGCCCTGTTTTCCTCGATGTAAAATGATGGCAACCATTATCAGTTGTTTATTTTGATTATTTGGATTTATAGAAGTTTGCGGAAATCTGGAACGGTTTATAGTAATAGGATTAATTATTTTGCTCTGCTGCAGGTTTTCCTACTATATTTCGGCCTTTGGTTGAATTCGTTGGATATTATTGGGTAAAATGGTTTCGACGCGATCACCAAAAAGTCGCGTCTTCGAAAAGGGCGAGCGAGTTCTTTGTTACGAACCCGACCCGACGAAGGCAAAAGTTTTATACGACTCCAAGGTACTTGACGCGGCGCTGTTGATTTTGCAAAACTGTGACAGATAGTCGAATATCTTACGAGAGTGCAACCGATTTTAAGTGAAAACATAAAATTGATTAACTTTTCAGGTACTTGGCACTTATGAGACTCGAGACAAACGGGGACGTAGGCTGGTGCAGTATAAAGTTCACTTTCAAGGCTGGAGTTCCTCGTGGGACCGTAAGGTGAACGCGAATTTTTTACTGAAGGACACAGCCGATAACCGACAACTGCAAAAGGATTTGGCAGAGAAGGCGCAGCTGCAGCTGTATGTGTGAAGGGCGGAGCCTTTTGGAATAAACTTGATAATTATTTATTCCCTTCCTATTAATTAATACACAGAGGTGCCTATTTATATCGTCGAGAGCGCAGCGGTAGCAGTAAAAAGAAGTCACAAAAGACTAGAATTGGCGAAGACACTGGAAGCGGCAGCGTTTTGTTTGGTGGTGGAGGTGGTTGTGGCGGAGACGGAAGCTCACCGAAACTTCGCAATCGCGTATCATCCGAGGATAATTATAGTTCTGGAAGTACTTTCGAAAGAAACGATGCAGATTTTGTGATGAGAGACGGTAAGTCCAAATAATAATCTAACCAAGTTGTACTTTTTTTCTTGATCGATCGATCCACTGATAGCAGTAATTTGAAAATCTTACAGATTGTGAAACTGAGTCCTATTGCAGTTCCATCGAAAGCAATGTGCAGGACGAGGAGCGCGTGCAGCTGCGCATCAGTGAGCGACTTCGTCTTTACCTCGAGTACGACTATGATATGACTGTGAAACAGAATAAGCAACACGTGCTGCCGGCACGCATTCCCGTCGTTGCCATTTTGGAGAATTTTGTAAAGCAAACCGCTGTGAAGTTGGCCTTTAGTAGCACCCAATCGGAAACGACTTTGCGACGTCGTACTACGCTTCAGCGAAGCGATAAGAAAGAGCGCGAATTTGATAAGTTGCTGAGAACGTGAGTAGGCCTATAGTTCCTAAAGCTATCAGATTGAGTGATGCTCTTGCTTTTCGTAGAATCGCTCTCTTGAAAGAGGTCGCCGATGGTTTGCGGATATATTTTGATTTTACCATAGCGGATTATTTATTGTACAAAGAAGAAAAAGATTATGCTCTTTCCTTTTTAACGGAGGAGAATTTAAAAAATTTTACGTATGTCGCAGCACCGGGCTTGTCGCCAGATTTTTTAAATTCCAAATATGACGGCGATGCCTTCTCGGCAGAGACTTTCGATGGAATTCTACACTCACAAGTAATAACCAGTACTTCCAGCCAACAAAATCAGACGCAGTCTGCTGCCTGCAGCAACAGCGAATCTCTCGAAGAACCGCAAAAACGGAAATTGCGCTCACATCGCAGTGAAGATGGTGATGTAGTATTGGAGAATTGTTTGTCCAGGTAGACTATTCGCAATACCATTACCAATACCACTTGATTTATTAGCCTTAATTTTAATTGTGCTGTTGTGTTTTATAAAATACTATGTTTATAAAATTACTATGTTTTATAAATTAAAATTGCATAATGAATCTTTCTAGTATTGCTAGTACTGGCAGTTCCGGAGGTTCGACGCCGATGTATTCGAATGTTACCTCCTCTACCTCGAATTATATGAAATCGATGCAATCAATGGCATTAAGTATTCCGCCCCAAACGAAGAAATTTCTGCAGAAGGTCCTGTCATGGCATATATTGCCCACGAATGCAGCGGCGGCTCCATCAATGATCTTCGGAGCTTCACATTTGGCCAGACTAATCGGTTGGTTGCAATCGGTGATGCTTATACAGAAGTTGAAAACCTTTTCAAAAATCATTTTTTTTTAGTTAAGCTTCCTGAATTCTTGAATGCTTCAACAATGAACGATGAAAAATTGAAAGTTTTATTACAACATTTAGATACATTTACAAGGTACGAAATTGAAGGTCTTAAATACGTACTTGTATCCTTATTTATATTCTTTATATATATGTATATGTATATTAGTTATTTGGAATCTCGCAAGGATTGGTTTACGGAAGAGAATTACTTTAAAGGCGTTGAAGTAAAATGTGAACCTGAATTGGATATATCTAGTGAGACCGAAAAGGAGCAATCAACACAATCGAGAGCGGAAAAAACCGTAGCCGATGTCAACGCATCTCTGGATATCTTATGTTAGGAATGAAACGAAGGCATAAGAATGAATAGTCTCTATTTTGATATATTTTGATTTTTGTCAACTTAAATTTTAAAATTTTTATAAAGGTTTAAGAATTTGTATAAAAGTGTGTATGTACGTATCTACGTTATTAGAAATTCAACTTTAAACTTTAATATTTATAAGTATCAAGTATTAAAATGTGTTATCGCGAATATACTCTGGAAATGTTTGAAATTAATTTCAAAATTAAAATTTTGTTGAATAGAAAGAATCACAATTTGGATTAAATTAGCAAAAGTCGAAAGTTTTAAAAGTTGTTCGTTTTTAATATCGTATATTAATGTGTTAATGTGTTCTTAAAAAGTACATGTTAATTGAAAATAGTTTTTCATTTTTAATTTTCATGTTAGAAAGAGCTACACGGACAGAGTAGAGTGAATGTTGTTGGGACTTATGTTAATTATCATTGAGTACAATGGTTACGAATACATATACATATATTATTTCTTTGTTCAAAATTTTTAACATGTGAATGTGAATTTCTCTTTAGTACTCTTGCACCTTTCTCCATTCCCGTTTAACTATATTTGAATATAGTATTAATAAAATATATTTTGCTATATGGAATATATGTATGTATGTATGTTCGAAATACTATTAATTGTAACTATTTGTATTTGTATGTATGTCTTTTGGTATATGCATTTGATCTCTTCAATACGACTGCATTACGTCCGGGGTACGCCCGCAAAATGGTTAAGAGGTTAATCATATGTTAAATTGTAATATGGTATATTTTGTGATTTGTCATTTGTGTACGACGGACGAGGACGTGTTAAAGTTGACGCGAAATATACACGTAGTACATATGTACGTACCTACATTTGTGGTTCAACAGTAACAAGTGCCAGAAATTCGAAACTTTTGGACGGTTTAAGTTGTGAGTATTGGTTTTTGTGATATTATATGCGCTTAGCAAAATCGTTAAACTTTGTGAGAAATACTTTAAAGGACTTATAAAGTAGCTTGCTGCGTTATTTCCTTTTAAATATTAATACAACCTTTGAGAAGTCAGCATATTAAATTGTGTTCTCTCAATTAATTGGTTAGTAATTAGTTTTGTGACCAATAATCAGCTTAATTTCATTTTCATTTTATTAATTTCTTTTTAAATATATGTAATATTTATTGCTCTATTGCTTTGGAATGTCGGCTAAAAATAAAGAATTTTGCGCGCATCCTGGAATGAATACTTTTTGAATTTTTTTAACGCTTTAGCGTTTCGTTTTTGAACGCTTTAATTTATTAAAACGGACTGGAAAAAATGGAAGAAGGGATTATTTTGAAATTAGAATTTAGAATGTAATTAGGCGTGATGGATGTATTCAAATTAATTTACAGTCTCAATCCACTGCGTGCATTTTAATATAGTGCAATTTTATGTTTTAAATAATTTAAACTATTTATACCGTTAATTATACTCGTAGTTGTGTATTTTGGAAATGGTTTTTGCGAATGCTTCGAAGTGGTTTCACCCTTAAACTTAACATTAATGTAACGCCAAATACAGTGCATATATTATGGCACTTCCTTTGCAGAGTTTTCAGTTTCCGCTCCTTGTGCATGGATTTACTTGGATCGTTTCGTGGCACTGGACGCAGTGGGGCGCATAAAGCCACTAAGGCGAGCGCTTGTATTGCTACTACGTGAAGAAGAGCGTTGAGCGGTTTGGCCACCGCCACCACCGCCTCCTCCACCATTACTATTGAGGATAGTCTGTGACATTGCTGCTTTTACTAGCATTGCGCTGCGGGCCGCATTGGCACGCGACACAGTTGCTGCATTTGGCATTTGTTGGTTTTCTTTAAAGCTTGTGCTGCCTGAAATATTCGCAGAAACGGGTACGGTTGTGCCAGCGCGATTTGCAGCCGATGACTTACGGACAACAACCACATTGTGACCTACACTCGACCCACTGGAGCTACTGCGACTGGCCGGAACAGCCCGGTATCCGGCCACTCCGCCGCTCATTACCGGCCGTACATGTGCTGAGTTCTGTGCGGTAAGAGGGCGTTTGCTGGGTGAAGAGTCCACCGATACGGTTTGTAGGGGTAGAGGCGGTGCTTTATTGACCACGATCGGAGGCATGCGTCGGACGGTTTGGGTGGAGGCGCCACTATTAATGGATGAACGTGAAGAAAGCAAACTATTGCGTGAACTCGTGCGCTCCGCGGTGGTGATCCTCTTGGTGGGGCTCGATGCGTGATGATGATGATGGTGACTCGATGATGGGTTACTTTCAGGTTGCCTTCGCTGTTGGATTGGGTTGCCGTTAGAGGAGGTTCGTTTGACATTAGCATTGGTATGTGCATTTGCTGTGTAGCTGCTCGACAACGCATTGCCGTTTGCGGCACGCAGCGACCGGGTGCGATCTGGTTGCGGCCCGGAAATCGGCACTGCTGTTGCTGTACGCCGTTGCGTGCTGGCGGGAAGCGTCGCACCTGATTTTGAAGCACGCACCTTTGTCACTTGCAGTCTATCTGCCATCCTGCTCGCTCCGGTTGTCAAAGGCTTACTGTGTATTTGGTTATTTGCTCTGCCGCCGGTTTTTGGCATATGCGTTTGCTTCTGTGGCGGTCTTTCCGTTTTCTCGTTGCAGGAAGAATTGGTGCTTTCTTCCTTGCCATGGGATGGCGTGTCTGAGACTAGACTTTGCGTCTCTTCGAAACCCTCGTCGTTCAGTTCATGGTGCGGATTCGGTATGGAGACTTTGATGTTCGTAGTGACAGCAGCGGTTTCAGTTGAGGTTGTTTGCAACGGCGTGGGTTGGTCCGCCAGACTGTTGATTATATCCCGAGGTGGACTCCAAACACGCTCCGACGGTGTGCCTGTCGGCGACTTAAGGTTGCGTATAGCTTCGCGTACATCCTCCTGATTGATGGAGCTAATGTGGCGCCCAACTTTTTCCAATTTGGCAGCTGTGCGTTCAGGTACTGAGACGTGTGGCATGGATGTGTTCGTTGTTGTTGTCGCCAATGCTTTCGACTCTTCGGCCATTTTATGTAGATTCTTTTGACTTTGAGCACTTTGAGCCTCAGGCGATGGCGCAGGCGATAGTTCTTCATTGCCGCTGCTGTAGTCTGTGGGACGTTTGTAGCGCCTGGTGCGGCGCGTTGATGAATGCCGATCAAAATGTCCGGGCGCATCTGCCTCCGCGTTGCTCTGCCCCCCGAAAACTTTCTGCTCACTGTTATTAAGGTTGTTTATTGTTACTACTGTCGATCCGGAGGCAGTTCGTCTGCTCACTGGCGGCGTCTCGATGTTGTCAGCATCGATATCGTGGCGGTTGCTTGAGATTCCATTGTGTTGACTCTGATGAGTGCTCTCATGCGATTGTGACTTTCGTTGCTGATTGCTAATCGAAATGGAAAGCGGTGCTGCACCTGCTGCTGCTGCTGCATTTGAACTGCTCTGGTCATCTCCATCTGGATTGGAGAGATCCAATGATGGAACTGTGGCCATCTCATGGCTGCTGTCTGAGGATCGCCGCATGTAAATGTGCAAACAGTCCGAAGGGTGTCGTGCGCCCAGCTGTTGGATGAAAGACTTTCGGCGATCTTCCTCAGCAATGGACTGTAGAGGCGATGGATTGTTGCTGCTGCTGCCGCCACTGCTGTTAGTATTCTCCAATGAACGATGCCGTCTATAGTGTCGCAAACCTTCGACAGTCATGTGCTCGGGACGGCCTGTGGCCGAGGCATATGAGTCCGGATTTTCTGGGTTTCGTTGCTTTTCGATAATGCTGTTAACGTCTAAAAAGGAAAAGGAAAATGATGGAGAGAAACGATTTTACATAAATTAATTTCTTTCTCTCTTATATTCTTGTGTTTTTTCTGTTGTATTTTTTACAATCCTCTCTTCTCAAAGGAAAAGAAGAATAAATGTACGTAGATAGCTGCATATATTTACTATAAATTATGGTTTACCAGATATAGCCTGTATAGTTCCAACAACGTCTGCTTGCTCCAATGTTTTCGATGGTTTCCAGTCGGGATAAACGCGCTGATAAACTTCTCTTTTATTAGTATTTCCATTGTCGCTAGTTGTTATTTTGGTTGTGGTTGTGTTTGCGGTTGTGGTTATTGCTGTTGTTGGTGTGGTAACAGTGTTTAGAGCTGTTGGAGCAATTCTCTCCTCCGGCAGTGTGTCCAATTTTCGTTCGCTTTCTACAGAGAGCAAATCAATTTCGATATCTCTTTTAATAATTATACTCTTTTGCTTTTTTTTTGAACAACTTACCGGCATCGTTTTCAAGCGACCGTCTGCCATTGTTCACTAAACGACGCTTCCGTTTGTATTCTTCGTTTTGCTTTTCGTCGTTTTCGTTCGATTGTAGCCAAGATTCGATTTTTTGTCTCCATTCACGGGATATTCTGAGAAAAGTAAGGTAATTTTAATGATTTTACATGATATGGAATGGCTAAATTTTTATATATGTATATAAAAAGGCCTTTCTTCCTTCCTTCCTTCCTTTCTTCTTTTTTTTAATAAAAGGCCTTTTGCCTTTAAAAAAACAGAATAATGGTCTGCAATTTGGAGTAGTTTCGGAGAGAGAGAGAGAGCAGGCAAATAAGTCTTTTACCTCGGTTTTACATCCTCGTTCGCCTGCTCAGGTGCTGATATTGTAGTCAATAAAGAGGCAGGAGTGGCCGTTGTCGAGGGAGACTGTCTTTCATTTAGCATCGGTGACGGTGAACTGGCACGCTCTCGATCCACACCAAAGTCTATGTTGAGAAGATCCGGACGCTTGCGATTGGCGCTACCGGAACGGGCGCGTCTTGCCCAGGAACGATCTGTTGAAAGAGAGAGAAGTAAAAATCTAAAGTTTAAAACATATAAAAGCAATTTTTTTGAACTGTAGATAACAATTTCGTATTTAAAATTATCGTTATGAAACACTTAAAAGCCACAAATGTAAATATATGTATATACCTAAACTGCCATAAGAAGAAGACTTTCGTTCTCTGCTGTTGTGCTCTTGGCCTGCCGAATTTCTCAGAAACTCCATCAGATCATCATCTTCGTTGAGTACGCGGCTGCGTCTTCTTCTGAGGCTGCCATTGGGCGTTATGTCCGGCGACATGGCATCACTGGCGTTCGATTCCATGCGTATGAGGCCACTGCTGATGTCAACGCCGCTATTAAACGAACCCATGCGACGACGAGCGAGCGCCGGACTGGCTCTGGGATCGAAAGTGGAATCCAAGAGCAGAGGATTTTCACAATCAGACACCGGTGTTCCGCTACTCTGACCTACTGCTAGTGAGACAGAGAGAGAGAGAGAGAGGTTAAATTACTAACGAGTAGACTTATTGTCGATTTTTGCCGCCATACATTGTTTAGCACGTTTGGCGAGCTGTTCCTCGCGTTGTTTCCGTCTTAATGTGGCCTGTTCTTCCAACTGTTGACGGCGTTCGTTCTCTTTGACAGCTTGCTTGAATTTCTCACAGAACGACTGAAAGATTTTGAAGCACTCTTCGAGCTTGAACGTAGCCGGGTCTTCACAAAAGAATTCGGCCAATTTCAAACGCATTACATCGACTTCTTTCATCCCGGCTTGCAACATAGTCACATCACCTACGGCAGTCTACGGCGAAAGATAAGACGTGGCATATTTAGATTATATCATGTAATAAGCGCAGTTCTCTCTCCCACCTCTAGGAACTCCAGCATTTGCTCCTTGATGTCTTCGTCCGTCGTTGGCAGCTCGACTTGCCGTTTGATCTTACGTATGCGTCCATCCAGCGTATTGATTTCGTTATTAATTTGCTCCGAAGTGGTTCTGTAAAGAGTAATGAAGAAGGAGTATGCATGCATGGCGCATAAAGGCATGTCCGTAAGCTGCAAGCACATACTTGGAAGCGTTCTCCACGGCACTTATCTGCGTCGTAAACTCCAGCAATTCGGGACTTCGTTTCGCTGCCTGTAGAGCGACGAAGTGTATGAGATTCATGCCCGGTTTGTTGGCGCGTATGTCGGTGAGTTTCTGCAAAGACGTCAGTTTTACACCCGCCGCATTCCCGGCATAGCCGCCGGAATTCAGGAAATTCCCAGCAACAACAACCATATAAAGCACCTCCTGAAGCATTTTGTTGTTAAGAAGTTCTGCAAAAAGAGAGTGTGACAAAAGCTTGAGCACTTCGAGCGATCTCTCACTGCCTGCCTGCAACAACTCTTAACTTACCGTCACCGGCATAAATCATGGCATTGATGCAAGGTTCGAGGTAACCCACATTGGCTGCGAACTCTTCCTTCAGCAGCATACTCTCGATACGAAGCTTGTAGCTGCAATGAAGGAAAAGGCCCAATGATTGACCCAATGGTGGATGGTATGTATGTATGTACGATACTTACTTGGGTACCTCGAGTAGCTGCAGTAGAAATTTCTCTGCATTACCCAAACGTTGTTTGTCCCCGTTGAAGGTCTTCAGCATGTCCAGCTCATCCACTTCGGGGAGTATTTTCAACAGGCCTCGCAGTTTCTCAGCGCCGATATCATCGTGCTCGCCATTGCGTATTAACTGGATGATGTCTTCGTTGGAACTACAAAAGAGGGAATAGATTTGTTCGTGTGTACGTGGTTCCGGCAAAGTGTCAGTCAATATGTTTGGCATTGCGACTTACGATCTGAATTGCTTTAGGAAAATGTTTACATTGAGACTACGCTTTCCATCCAGCAACGTGATCTTAAACGGAAAAGGTACGAATAAGAGGTACAGAGTTTGTGATAAAGAAAGTAAGTGCTAGCATAAAAACCTACTTCGGTGTTCTCCTTTTTCGACTTCCGGTCCAGTGTATCGTAGCTGGAGCCGCTGCCATCGCCGCCGCGTCCCAGCTTCGGTGAGCCTTGTGCACTGTTCGACTGCAGGCAGAACAGGCCTTCCATCTCATTCCAGTCGATGTCAACGGCTGCAGCCTCGCCCTGATGATTATGCGCCACAATGGCCCAAATATTTTGTTTGCCGATTACCTTGTTGGGCGGTATCTTGCCCCAGTTGAGGGTCTTCATCTTCGCTTTGGGTGCAGGTGTATCTTGCTGGGGCAAAAGTACCTGCTCCGGAAGACAGGGGGGCTCAGGCGTCAGAGAACGCGCTGGTAGTGTACCGTTGGGTGCTCGCAGCTGGTTGGGCGGTGCGGGCGGCGGTGGTGGTGGTGCCGCAGGAGGTATGGGTGGCGGTAGAGGCGGTTGGCAGGCTCCGAAAATTGGCGGCGGGGGTGGGGGAGGTGCAAAATTGATTGCGGGTGGTGCTGACGGCGGCGGCGGCGAAGTGGCTATTGTTGCTGCTTGATTGTGTGATGGCGATGGCGATGGCGCTGGTGGTATCGGTGACATTGGAGCATTTTGCTGACTCATCACATTGGCCGGTGTCGTCGCCAGGGTGGACGACTTGCGACTGGGACTGGTGGCATCACTGCGACAATGGGGGCAGCCGAATTTCTGTATACTGGGTGCGCGCAGAAGACGGACGGAATCTTCGTGATTTTCAAGGAGTGTGGCGCGATGTACTAGCTTTTCGGTGGTCTCCCAAATTACATCGCTAACTGGTTCTTTGGAATCGATGCGCAACAAATGTTGCAGTATACTGAGGAAGGGGACCTCCTGCGGTGTATCCGCTACCTGTTTTAGGTGAAATTTATTGATAATAAAGATAGCATGCTATACATAATGGCATAATTGAGCGCACCTGACGTAAAATTGCGTAGAAAACATCAAGGTGTGAGTTTAGGTTGATGCCGTTTGGACCCTGCAGGCTCTGCGCCTCGTCGCATTCTCGCTGTTCGTCGAATACGTCCAATTGCACAATAATATCTCCCACACTTTGTGCGACTTTTCTAGAAAATTCGACCAGACAAGATAAGACGTTTCGTTTAGAAATTCCTTTTCCTTTGACTATTCTTGGATAATTATGCAGTAGCATGGCTCAGATAAGATATATGTATGTACATTATCTTATATATGGGTTATAAATGGGCTATCCATTTTCTTTTTCGAAAAGTGAAGTTAAAAAAAGTACACTAAATATACAGATATCGATAGAATTTTTATTTCAATATAATGCTTGGACTTTGCGATTGCGGGTGAAAAACAATATCGTTCAAATATCGTCCTCCTCGGGACCCCTTTTGCAGGCCTCAACCCTTTTGCGGTTATTTTTGATGACTTTTTGACACAAGCCGGACAATAATTCGGCCACAACATGACGTAGGTCATTCTTTAAATTCTCCAAAGTTGAGGAGCATGTTTGCATATACACGATCTTTCGCGTAGCCCAACAAGAAGAAATCCCGAGCTGTCAGATCGCTCGATCTTGGTGGCCAATTAACATCGCCAAATCGCGAAATAACGCGTTCTGGAAATTTCTGCCGCAGTAAAGCCAAAACCGACCGTGTTGTAAGGCTTGTGGCGCCATCCTGCTGGAATCACATATCGGCCAGATCCATACCTTCAAGTGCAGGCCCCAAGAAGTCCTTTATCATTGCGCTATAGACAGTAGAATCGATAAATTTGGGTCGTCCTCAACACCCAAAGCGATGATGCACAGGCCAATATCCAGCAACCGTTACAGTTTCTTCGAATTTCTTTACAACGTTTGAAATTGTAGGACGATTAGGACGATTACGACGACCATTATCCTGTCGTGAAGCTCAAAATGTGGCTAGAGCAGAATCGACATTCTTATAAAATGCTTTAATAAAGTTAACGCGTTGTTCGTGGATAGTAAAACGATCTTTATTGTCAAATGGCCAACCTTCAGCTAAACAAATGCTAGTTCGGATGACACTGACTGACATTTGACAGCTGCTAAACGGCAAGGCTTTACTTTCCGTAACGCGAAATGGATAACCCTTTATAATACAATACAATAAAATACAATATATTCTAACTCTAACAATGTAATATATCTGTTTTTAATGATTTCCTGAAATAGATTTAAACCAATTGATGGCGACAGGTGGCCTTCTAGTAAATATATATTTAAATAAAATCAATAAAAATATATACTATACATCGCAATCAATCACGTGCTATTGCCTCGAAATCAAAATAAACAAATACAGTATTATTTTTTTATTAAAAATAATAACGAAAGGAGTCGTGTCCTTTCAAGGCAAAAAAAAAAAGGCAACCTTCGACGTTTAGCCTCGACTTACTTTAGACGGCTCAGTAGGCTGAAGTTGACAAAATGATTCGAGGGCAGAGAACAACAAAAGGAGACGCAAGCGAGACGCTGCAGCGTCGACCGCTCCACGTTGGAGCCTTCCGCAAGCGGCAGGCTTGGTCGCGAATCCTTGACAATAACACTACAATAGTACTTAAGGACAGATGGTCAATAGAGAATTCGATTGTGGTAGAAACGCGTAAGTGTGTGTGTGTGTGTGTGTGTGTGTGTGTTTGTATGGGTGTGTGTGTGTTTTTGTATGGATCCGTGTGTGTATGTTTAGGGATGTGCGTGTTCATAGACTATTGGCAACACACACACACACACACACTGGATACACGTTTTTTTTTTCTTTGGCTAATTTTTGCCTATTCTTTGCGTTGTTGACGGTTGCTGCATCTGAAGACAAAACGACGGGATGGATGATAAGAAATTTTCCCGTAAAAAAAAAATTTGCAATTTAAACTTTTAAAAGTTTTCACAAAACACTGCTGCCGTTTCGTAAGAAATGAAATAACGCGTGATTATGTAAAACACTTTCAATTGGATTGAATTAATTGGTGACGACCAAAAACGACCAATCTTTTTCGGAATGAACAGCTCGGAGCGCAAATTATCAGCAAACTATTTTCTTTCCGTTCAACAGCTCGCATTTACCGATTGGTAAAAATTTGTAATTTTGTGAATGTGTTCTCGCGGTTCTCGTCGTCAGGCTGTGGCCAAATCGTCCAGACGACCGATGGTGACCGAGTCGTTTCTTATACATTAATTTCGAACCAGCAACCAGCACCGGAAGAAGCAGCATCGTCGTCGTCGACAAATAGCACGTGGTGCGCGCGCAAAATTGCTTCCTTTTCGTTTCGACTTCGTTGCTGGGGAGTAATGTTTGCTGGTCGGTCCGCGAATGTTTGTTGTTATAATAGAGGAAGTTGTTGTTGTTGTTGGTGTTGTAATTTATAAACTAAAACTACGAGTATATGAAACGCAGTGTGCAGATTGCGCTCTTCTTATGCGGAAAAAATGGTAGTGCCAGTAGACTGCTCTCTCTCTCTCTCTCTCTCTCTCTCTCGATTCTAATTCTTAAAAATCGTAGAGAATTCGTAATTTATCAGAATTTATTTTATTATTTTAAGTGAATTCTGCATGATTTTATATATAGTTTCATATGAAAAGTTGAGAATTATTTTATTATAAGTAAGAAGAGTATATAACAACTAACAGTCTGAGGTCCGATGGTTATAGAAAATGGATTTTTCATCATGTTTTTCATTCAGCATAACTCTACATGGTGCGCCATCTTTTATGTCGGTATGTGAATATTGAATAACTTTAAAAAAACAAATAAACAAACAACCGATTTCCATTTCCATTTTATTTAATTTTGTCTTTTATAATTTATTTGGGCGAGCTTTTGTATACAACATCGATCAAGTAGCCGCCATTATCATTGGCCAAAGCAAAATGTGCCCTTTTTGCTGCGTTTTCTCTCACTTTTTCTAGCACTGTCACTATTTCGGCGCGTTGTTGCGGTGTAAAGAGATCTTATTTATTTTCATTGTACTGACTATTAACGTTTAAAAAACATGTTTACTCCAGTCAATCGGTTGATAAATGTTAAAGTTATTCAATATTTACATACCGACATAAAAGATGGCGCACACGCTCTATCGTATATAACAATTATTGTACCGTTATTTCATTATAGGAGAAGGAAAAAAGTTACTGAAGATGGCTCATCGACATGACCGATTTGCCTCCAAACCCAACTTGACAAAGGATGACGGAAATTGGTTCCAAAATCCATTATTATCCAAACCCTGCGGAAAACTTAACTCAACATCAAGAGAAAATTTTATTATACAAAGCTTTTTAAGCGTTTGAAAGTGCTCTCTTTCTATTCTCTTTTTTTACAGTTTATTTGAAGTAATTCGAAAGAGAAAATCAATCATATTACAAAACATTTGGCTTGAGTTTCATACACATCATTTAGTTACTATAAACCATGATTAGGTTTTCTTAATTCCTTTTCAACAAAAATTGTTTGTAAACAAAGTTTCCGAATACACTCTCTCTTAACTAAAAAAAGATAATTGTTTGATATATATATATTTTCAATATACATATTATAAATACATACAAATGTAAAGCCAATGGTTATCGAAAATTATCTTTTTAGGCCAGATGCTTTTCTGATAACAGTCCTCATAAGCCGATTATTTCGATTAAATTTATTATTGAATTGCAGTAGATTGTAAATTAATTATAGGTAAATTGTTTATACAGTTTTTAATAATTATTAAAAATTATATAAATATATTAAAAAATAACTGACATTTATGAAGTGAAGTTTTTACAACATTTAATAATAGCGTCATGATGAGTTAAGAAATACGTTATGTACTAAGTGAGCTTAACGATTCTTAAGAATTGCGTTTTGGCTATTCCTCGATATTTTATTTATGTTATATTATATATATGTTTATCTATATATGAGTTGCACAAATACCAATGCGTTTAAGTTCAGATAACAAACATTGAAAAACCAACCTTTTTTCAAATGTTAAATAATATATTGCACCTCATATATTAGCAAGCTGTAAAAAAACAGCTTAAACTAGTAAATAATAAATTCTTGAATAACTTAAAAAAATACATATTTATTCTAGTATTAAAATTTACAAAAATTACAAACAAAGTTAAAAAATGAGAAAATGGATTTAATCGTTTTGGATTCTGAGCGACTCCTTTAACAGGTCTTAGGTTTAGGTTTAGGTTTTTCCGTTTTTCATATAAATGTATACCACTAAGTAATAATTTTCTATAATTATATAAACAAAAATTTTCCATACAAAAAATTTAACGAAATTATGAAAAAATAGAACAAATCTTAAAATGTGTGTGTTTGTGTTTTGCGCAACACAAAAAATTAAGTGAACTTTTAAATGTTGTTGAAGTGTATTTTTTTTTGTTTGGTCTATCTTATTATTATCGTATGCATCAGATGTTCAAGAGTTTGCATTAAAAATTGGAAATACATATATGTATAAACAAAATTAAGAGATTGTACTCGTACGATATGTACGTAATGAAGAAAATGATTTCCGCGGGCGGCGATTTTTCGTTTTCGGACAATATTTTTTAGATAATAACTTGCAATTTGGTCATTATGGATAGATTTGATTTAAAAAAAAATTGTTCTTTTTCGATTGATTGAAAAATGAAAATTAGCTTAATATCGATAGATTAGCATTAAACAATTAAACAATTAGGTAACGTGTGGGTTTTACGACCCATGTCGATCCAAACCTAATTTTCAACAAAATTATTTATTAACCATATTTCCGTATTAATTTTTTCTATGGTTACTCATAGTAGAGCTAAATACAATAGAATACAAATCTGGAAAATACAGTTGAGTTATGTTTTCTGTATATTTTTTAACCCTGATGACTGTACCGATTTCTGATCAAAACTAAATGCCTATCTGTAGACACAAGGATTAATAAATATAACGTTTTCATTATTATTTTATACCTTTTGCAGAAAATTTAAAGGTTTATATTTTTTTTTTAAATAAATGATAATTATGAGAATAATAAGATTCTGGTAGTATTGAATGTACGATACATATATCTCGTATATGATCTAGTATATGTATATCGTATATGACTTTACGATATACATAATATTGACTTAAAAATCAATAAAAAAATTAAATAATTATGTCTAAAATAAAATTTCTATATTTCGCTTTAACATAATTTTATAATTTATTAAAAATGGTAGCACAAGAAGGAAGCACTTACCGTAGATTAGTCAAAAGTGGTAGTACTTTAAGACCTGAAATTCAAATGGAAAATAAATTAATATATGCTGTCGTATATATGTATAACACAAATTCTATACATAATTCGAATAATCTATCCAAAGTTATTGTGTCGATATTATATTATCGATGATAGACTATTGTTAGCTTAATAGTTATTTAACCTACTATAATAAATTAATTTCTGAAGATTAACAGATTATTATACTATCATACATATGTTCATATATCTATTTGTAACCAATCAAAGTTAGATTTCTTTGCAATTAATAGCAGCAACAATAAATCAAATTGTTGAATTCCAACCGGTTGACGTGAATTGTCGTTAATAAAATAAAATAAATCAATAATAGAATATAAACAATTAATGATTTCTGTTAACTGAACGACATTCGTAAAATGAAATTGTTATTTTAATGATATTTGAAATAACTTACTTTTATTTTCGTCAATGTAATTATTGTATAATTTTTTAAAAATTAATTTATTTATTATTAGTGCAATTACGATAACAATTATTTTGTTGCTTTGTGAATTGATAGAGATTTCATAGCGAATTATGTTGTTAACTTTAATGGTACTTAACTATGAAGATAAGCATACTCGCAGAACAATTACAACATTTTAAAATGAAGCCATTTATATTAGAACTTTTGTTTGCTAACGGTTAGTGTATACAATTAATAATGCTATAGAATATTTACAAAGCGGTCTACGCTCTACGAAGCCCAAAAATTGTGCCTATGAATTTTCAATGCTTTAATGTTTCGTTGAGAAAAAAGGTTTTTAAGGCTTTTCTTCCTCTAATGATCTATTATATCATTATATCATTAGCTTGGTCTCTTGGTTTAAACTTTACTCTCTTTCCCTACGGCTATACTGTTCTTCGATTTAACTGCCATGCTCTCTTTGGATATCTTCCATAAACGCCTACTCTCTCTATTGATATGTCGTTACTCTTATTAAACTCACAGTAGTGTGTAAACTATCTCTCTCTTTCTAACTCGTTATTTTTGGTTACCATTAAACCATTTCTTTAGTTTAAAAAAAAAAAAACGTGTTATACTTCATAAAGAATTGTCAAAGCGCATCTCAATTAATTTTAATTGAAAATAATGAATATTTAGTACTTCATGCTGTTGACCGTTGATGGTGCTGCTGCTGTTGCGGTCGAAGTTGTTGCTGTCACTGATGGCGGCGACGGTGGTAGTGGCAGCGATGGTGAACCCTACAGATTCCGCACTCACTCAATCAAAGTCTATGTAGACAGTTCATGAACTTTTTAAAAATTAATGAAAATTAATCTGCACATTAAACCAGGACAAATATGAGTGATGAGTACGGACGAGTGCGGAAGGAAGAGTGGTGAAAGCGAAGAAGGGCGACAGATTGTCTCCGCCTCGGGTGCTTTAAGTACTTGCCGAATAAGTCTAACAATGTCGTGGTGGCCTGCCTGGTTAAGGAGAATTGATGCGTAGGCTCAGTGACTCTGCACTGTTCCGCTTTCCTTCATTATTGTCATTCTTTTCCCCGAATTGAATGATATCGTACTCCCCGAAGTGATCGTCTTCGATCACTCAACTCGGTCGGTTGATAAACCGACTTAATAAACTGACAATTAATTTGAGGAAAGAATTCTTGTAAAAAATGCATTCTTATGATTTTTATGAATTTAGCAAGAAATCAATGATTGAAACCACGCCTTTCATGTAGTTGTTATACACATAGTAGGTACCCAATTATTTATAGTAAGTATGACATAGCATTTATTTGCGTCGAAGGCGTGTTCGAATCCAATTTCGGGGGAGTTTTATTCAATCTTAAGAGTTTTAGATAATTTTGAATATATATATGTAATATATATATGCAGATATATACATATGTATGTATATAACTATATAGCCGTACCATAATATATCGTACATAACTTTGTACTCTGTATGTACGTATCGTACGTGCCTGCGTACGTGTATGTCAGACATTAATTTCTCTAGTGTACCTTTTCTAGTGTACCTTTAAAACAAAGGAAAACAATTTGTAAACATACTTCGTAAGTGATTGTAATGACATTTATGTACATACGTACAATATTATTGATTACTCTTCCAAATTACACTTACTTGTATTCTATTGATGCAAGTACAATACATAATATGATCTCCGTATTCAATTAGGCTTCAAATTATTCATTGCTATTTCGTTAATTCGTTAAATATTGTCGAAGAAATCGATAGCATTTAAAGATATGGAATCTATATTTATTTAAATTATTATACCTTTCAAATTAAATTTATTTTATATAACTTTTAAGAAATGTTCACTGAACAATCTTTTAACGATTATTAAGCATTCAAAGCAAGACAGCGCGCGCATTATTCAAATGATCGATCAACTAACGCAACAGCGATGATAACCACGAATTGATAAAAAACATTATGAACAGTTTATGTTCATGGTAAATACATAAATAACAAGAGCCACAATAAATAAATTAGCAAGTATGTATGTAGCAAGCTGAGGGATTGTATATATTGTATGTATATACGAATATGTACATACCTACCTACTCAAGTGGTCAAGGTTTCGGAGAGATCAATAAAATTGAAATTCGAAGTCGTGATTTTGATGGTCACGTTGAGGAATGGCCGCTGCATCGATCAATATCCATTGGTAATTATGGATACACAAATATACGAATATGTATATACTTACTATATACTATATATTTACGTTTGTGTTTATTAATTTATAATACAATTAACGGTAGTTTACAAAAATTAGGGACGGTGGTTTAAAAAAAAGTAGGTACCTGAACCGTATTTTGAAGAGCTGTTATTTTTATAAAATCTCTATTTCTTGTATTACAAGAAGTATTTATGTATATCGATAAATACTTACCGATGAATTCATTGCGTACTCTAATCCGATCTTGCAGACTTGATGCTGAAATAATGACGCAATTGATGAATGCCAATAAAGCGACCTGATATTCGATATTAACTGATTTTTCTAATTCGTCTATCACAATCTTAAGGCGGTAACGTTCATTTTTGAGATTCTGTAATACAAAAGGTATTGTATTGCATTAATTTTTTTAAAATATAATTTTGAGTTTGAATGAGTTTTGTACTAAATTGTACTAATATCAATTATTACCGGCCTCACCCTTATCTTACCTTATAAAATTCTAACGTCTCGATGGCTCTGGTGTAGCCCTCAGCATTGTAAGCGCATAACGCGGACAATAACTCGAAAACCTGCTTCTTTACAGTGACATTGTTTGTGTCCAAGGCAGCGCCTAATTTCGAAATATATTCACGATTCTCGACAATATAGTCCAAGCCGATGCGTGAGTCCATGCGTGGCAAAGTCATGGTGACGCGACGTGACGTAACGTCTTCACATCAAACAATTTGCAGGATGCGTTGCACTCAAACAAGCTGGATTTTTCTTGGTCTGATTTTTGGTGATCTTTTGGTAAAGGTACTTTTTTAATGATAAGCGCTAATACTATTTTATACGAATAGCTATTATTATTACTATTGTAAGATTTTTGGTTTTAGTTATTGTCGTGGCTATCTTCGTCTTCGGTTACACTAAACATAGTGCATTTTAAACAGACACGCGTCCCTTTTTAAGCTTTAAAAAATTGTTAGTTAGGTGTTGTCTTTCTTTGATTTGATTCAATTTTTATTTAAATTACAAAAGTTGATTGCGTTGATTTTATGCATTCATTGCGAGCGATGATGGGCTCTGTGTGTGTGTGTTGCTGCCTGTGTTGTCTGTGAAAGAAAAAAATTAAAATAAATTTGATTTTAGTTTCAGAGAGAGATCAACATTTGTAATGAGACCATAGATATCAACAGAATCGTGCAAGAGTGCTCTAGCGTGCATGCGCGCGTGCGTGCATGGTTTACACGCATCATTATGCGTCGTTTACATGAGCGTGTGTGCCGTTATAGTTTGGGCATGCGTGAGATTTTTTAATTAATTTAGAGTTTTTATTTGAACTCGGTAAGTATGTACGTTCGCCACATGTATTTCCAGATATAATTTAATGTATCGTACATACGGCAGTATATACTCGTACGTGATGGCAATAGATTTATGGTGATTGCATCTAAACTGTCAAGTTTTCTTATTGAATCGTATTAATTTTGTATTGATTAAATTTCGAATTCCAAGCAAGCGCTGCCTGGGGACACTTCCGTTGGAGACTTAGGACTATTTAATTTCGTTACCAGCATGACATAGGTACATTCACACAGTATTTGTTTCGAAAATTTACTAAAATATGGAATAAAATCTTTTGGTTTTATTACGTGATTGTAATGCAAAGATTTTCGCATTACAATGTTTAATTGTGTCAATGACTTAACATTTTCTTTAGGTTTAAGGTTGCTACGAGTATCATGATGAATTACATGAACTGTCATTGGAGTTCATCATCATTGCCATGAGAGTTTAAAATTTCATGATAAACGAGTACATACATATGTATGTACATACTTTTAATCAATAGAGACTCTGTTAAATGTACCGAGTATAGAGTGAAGATTAACCAAAACAGAGAAAGAAGAGTCTAGACAATACAATACAACAAAAATTCCATTATTGAACTAAATGAACTTACAGCAACAAAATCGTAGCAAGTTTGAAAAGAAGCTGGTCGAATCTTCACTCAAACAGAGGTATTCTGAGAGTCACTAACTATTGAAATCGTGTCAAAAATCATCTTTTTGTTATTGTTTGGACTAAATAAAAATACGATTTTTCAAACAAGTGTTGCGCAAAAAACGAAAGTAAGCATCGAACCGAACCGAACCCATAACGAATAACCAACACAGCTTTGACACACCTTTCAACACTTACACAAACCAGTATACACGTAGGTATGTCTGTACATACGAGTACAATGCTTATTAAATATACAAAGATGGTAACAGTGAGAACAATAATAATAACAATACCAATAACAATAGCAACGACGTAACGTAACGATTGAAGCGGTAGGAACAACAGCGTTTGCGGCGATGAACTTTAAAGGTAACATCAACAATGAAAAGATGTAAAAACAAGCAACAGCAACAATAAAGCAAAATCTTTCCATACTTATAATAACAGCAACAACAACAACAACAACAACAACAACAACATCAATAACAACATCAATAGAAGCAGCATTTGTTAACAACACAGCGCAATAACAGGTTATAAACAGACACATAGAGACAGAAACAAAAGAAAAGTAAAATAAATACAATAAATTCTTTTATCTTGTAAAAATAAAAGAAAAAAAAATGGCGATTTATGCAACTCACACTGAAGAAACAACAAAAAAAAACAATCGTTTAATACATCACAAATAAACAGCAACGAACATTAACTGGCAATGAAGAGCAACAACAACATGAGGACGACCTTGCGCGCTGAATATGGCGCCAGTGCCAAAGTCGATGAAGACGGCAACGCAAACGTAAACGCCAACTCCAACGCCAGCATGGACAAGAAAGACGAAAAACGACCGAGCGACCATAAGACCGACAAAACGTAACACTAAAAGGAAAACAAACCTTTATTGCAGAAATAAAAATGAATTTTGAATTTTCGGTGAAGATGTTATTGTTTTTTTTTGTTGCAACGACGATGCTGGTAGCAGCAGTGACAGACAGTGGCAGTGGCAGTAGCAGCGACTGCAGCCATAATAATAGCAACAACTCCGCCCACGAGTAATATAAAAAAAAACATCTGTTTTATCTTTTTTGTTTAGAAGATAAAGAATATCGATAAGTATGTATCGACGAGTATGTATAGTTGTAAAGTTTATTTATTATTTTAATTTCTATGATTCTTTAATCGATAAAAAAAAGTTTGAAAAAAAAATTTATTTTTTTTAATTTCTTATGATTAAAGTTTGTATACATTTGTATACATAAATGGAAAAACATATACAAAAAAATATATACATATTTAAAATAATAAAAAATGTATATTTTTCTTACTGAAATTATTTAAGACAATATTTTTTAAGTATTACCAGGAATTTTATGGTCCTGAGCTGGGTTGTCATGTGGCATACTTTGTCGAGTTTTCAACATTTTCGACATGTGGAATACCTCTGTGGTGGTAGACTACCAAACCAAATTAGAGTAGATTACACAAATTTGTCGAAAACACTGAAAAATTCGAAACCTTCATCAATTACAATAAGAATAAACCAACGCTACAAAGATTTTTCGATGAAAAATACATGAATTTCAATTTTATTTTGGAGTCCAGTCATTTCTTTGTGAAAAAAGGGAACATTTATGGGATGGGTATGGGTATGAACAAGCTGGAGAATCTGTATGTTGATAAATTCTATACTTCATGTGATTAAAAAACGATATTTTAATGAGTCATTCTTTAAGTTCTTGAATGTTTAAGAGTTTTCGACAAGGTTGAGGTTTTCGACATGTAGAAAATTAGGTACTCGACAGTTTTCGACGTAGACTACATACAAGGTCCAAACATTTTTGGTCCAACCCTGGTCGTGAGTAAAAGTTTTCGGTGTGAAAAAGCATTTATTTGAATGCGGCAGATAAGTCTGGTCAGAAAGAACTATTTGTAGACAGACATAAGGGTTAAACTACTCAACTTATCAAAGCTGTTGATTAATTTTCAACTAAAATATTGTCAATTATTGTTATTACTCGTAATAATTTATAGTTATATTTCACATTGTTTTTGCTTTGTCGTCGTCTGACGATTCCGCGCTTAATTTATAACATTTGGGCTGGTTGCTGATAACAGTGTATATACTACTCGTAGAATGATTAGACTTCAAATTTTATCATTTCATGAAACTTATGTGATGATTGCTTTCTAGAACCTTTTTTCTTTGATACTTTAATTTTGTTTTTCAATTATTATTATTGTGTATTTATCGTAAAAGAAGGGCTTAGTTCTTAAGAGAGCAAAGTTTCTAGAAGAGAATATGTTTAAGATTAAGGAGAAAGGGTAAGACGTGGTGAGTAAGCAGAATAGTGGCTTGCACAGATCGAAGAATATACCGTAAACAAAAATAAACAAAAAAAAAATCAATTATCATTATTAATTTTATATTCATATCAACATTCAATATATTCAAATTGTAGGTTCGGTCTCGCTTTGATCTCTCTTTGCGTTAGTGCGACGCTAGTTAGTATTTATGTAGCGTTCGTTCATTATCGTCTAACCGTATGTAGATTAAAATAAATGAATAGAACGATTAGATATTTTGTAGCGTACGCAAGATTCTACGGCCAGTCAGTCATAAGAACGCGCAAGCGCATGTTTCGTAGATAGACCGATGGACCGATCTTCGACCGTCAAACATTATATGGCGCCAATTTGACCGATATGGACAATAAGTCAGACACATGTTATGACATATAGTGCATACATATCGTACAAATACATACAAAACATTGTAATGTCTCGCTCGCCGATACTTGTACACTCGTACATACATACAACAACACCATGTGCGATAAATGGGACAGGCGTGCAGTCAGTCGGTCGGTGAATTATGAATCAAATTGGATGCATTCAAGTGTAACCAGTGCAACCTCTATGGGACAACCTGCAGCAACCTGTTCGCAGCGTGAGCGCACCTTGATGATGAACAAATCAAAACGTAAACATTGCATGGAGACGCATACTCTCGCGAGTCGCGACACAGTATTTACATTCTCAACTGAACAGAACTGAACTGAACTGAGCTGAACTGAAATTGCGTCTGATTCGTACACTACGAGTGTGTGTGTGTGTGTCGATTTCATGATGATTTTAAATATAGGTACTCATAATATACAAAATATATGACATTATAATGCAGGTTGAATAAAAACTAAAAAGTTATAAGAGTTACTTTTATCTCTACTATCCCGATCCGACCTTTGTGAGAGACCTTTTTGTCGACAGCTGACTGTTCGTTCGTTCAATCCGTTTAATCGTGATTGTTATATAAAGTTTCTGATCATTGGATCATGTGTCATAAGATCGACCGATCGTTTTCAGCCGTTGATCTGTTTGTGTGTGTGTGTGTGATCGCCTCTTCATTGTCCATCTAAAATTATAACTTGAAAAGAGGTTTCTGCCTATTTTTGGCGTCATGAGGTCAATGTTGATCGCTCAGATTGATCGAACGAGTATAAATAAACAA
Organism: Conops quadrifasciatus; assembly: GCA_949752815.1. Lineage (NCBI taxonomy): Eukaryota > Metazoa > Arthropoda > Insecta > Diptera > Conopidae > Conops > Conops quadrifasciatus. The sequence continues at coordinate 21,251,562 of OX457079.1, forward strand.
CATCGATATCGAGTTGTGTAATCATGGCTGGCTGATTTGTGCGAGTAGCGACGATTTGATGTGCTTAATAATCGTATGATGGTTGAGGGGGCGAGGGGAATACTTTCAAATCGAACAGAGACCAGCATTGTTATAAGAAAAAACAAGCGATTTTCTTTTCTTGTATAGCCCTTTTTTAAATTCGTTATTGCAAATTAAAGGGAAAAGCAGATTATGATTATAACAAAAAGTATAGTGCACTCATACCTCGCTATACGGCCGCTCTTTATACAGCATTTCGCTATAACGGCCTTTTCTATTTATGGCAATTTTTCAATTTACGGCCCAAAACACTTCGTTATACGGCCAAAAAATGGTATACTGTTACCAATCTTCTCTTTAAACGAATTTACCAATCTTCTCTCTGACGAATTAATAATTCGTTATACGGCTTTTCGCTTTACATATCTAGGCCGTTAAGCGAGTTATGATTTAAACTCATGTTTAATAAGTTTTGTATTTATTACGAGTTTACAATTTAGAACAGTCTACAATAAATATTATATACTCGTATCTTCTTCCATTGTGTACGCAAATTTGTATATTCTACGATTTAAATATGCTTTTTCGCTTCCGCTTTAAGTTTTTACATTTCTTTACAATGACTTCAATTTATTCGCAATTGAAACCGAAAGTTTGCCAGCGCGTCTTAAAAGGTTGTGGTTTGGAAGGGAGGAACGAGGATTGCGTGGATGATGAATATGAATTGGAAAAATAAATGCGTTTCATTTAAGATGATATAACAATTTATATTAATCAATTACAGCAACAAACTAACGCAGAGAAGACTCTCTGCAATCGTTTTCGTTTTTTTTTAGTAATCTTCTGATGTGTTCGTTGCATTACGGACGCATTCCGGTCGACTCGCTGTAGCGTTGTTGTTGCCGTTGACTCGTTGCAAACGCAGTGAGTCTTTGAGGGAGAGAGAGAGCGAATTGAATTCTCTCTCGATTTTTTTTTCTTCGATTTTTATGGAGAATATTTTGATTGATGGCAGTAATGGTGGATGGACACTCATAAAGCACATAAAATCAGATATACTCGTAGACATATTTGACATATATGATACATATGTATGTATGTATTTATGTATGCATACAGTACCAGGCTAATATTCACCCACTTTTCAATGTTATGACAATAATCTGGAATTTTGTTAAGTTTAGTATGCAATAGTAGATTGTTGCCTTTAGTCAACTGCAGTATTTTTTTAATGAGGATGTATGTACATTTGTATGTATCGTATATACTACCAATAAGTGTCTGTCACTGCCTGGAACCTCAGCAAACCTCTCGATATTTTCAAATTTGAAACCTTTATTCTATTTTATTAGTCTTTATGCTGATCTAAATTTGAAAATGTCTTTATATAGATAGTGTTTTTTATTGCTTGATAATGAGCAAGACAAGAAGACTTTCTGAGGTGGTCGTTTTCTTTGTCCGTTCCTCCAACGATGCTCGTTTATTTGACAGGCTTAAAGGTGAAACTGACTCTAGTCTGACAGATGTCAAAAGTTGTACCTCAGAGCAAGCGCATGGACGCGTGTACAAATATCGAGTATGTAAGTATGTATCGTATGTTGTGTGGGCTTCAATCTATCAAATAATTTCCATTCCGGTGGGCTTCATCATTCTGTGTCAGAACTCATTCGTTCGTTCATTCATTCATTGACTCTTTCATTCATTCAAGCACATTCGTTCATCCATGCAGTCAGTGAGTCAGTCAGTCAGTTACTGAGTTAGTTGATAAACTTCTGCCTCTGACTCATTAGTAAGTCGTAAGAGTTGGTGAGTGTGTTGTTGTTGTTGTTGTTGTGGGTTTTCTAGTAGCAGTTGTCGCGGCGATTCGGTTGATTTGAACGTTTTCTAGTGGGTGAACTTCCAAGTTCTTTTCTGTTTTTCCTGTTTTATTGATAGAATACAACAAAAAAAAAAAAAACGTTTAGCTTACTAAACGGTTATAGTTTTGTTGTTGTTATTGTTATTGTTGTTGTTGTGACCGCTTTCGGTGCTAAAGTTAGGTTGTCAGTTTCGTTGTTTCGTTCTTCGCCTGATCTCTTTTTATTGAACGTTTTTAAGTTATTCAATTAATTGAAATGAAATTTTGCGTGGTCTTTGTCTCAAGGGCCGTTTGTCCTTCAGTGATGATGATACATGTGTGCGTGTGTGTGTGCCTAAAATGATGGAAAGAATTGAAATTCCGTCATTATTTTAAAGATTGAAAAATAATTTAAGAGAAAAAAGTGAACAAAAAATTAAGTTTTAATTAAACAAAATTTGTATTATATTCGTTTTAATTTAGATATTGAAATAACTAATTAAGGTTACTTAAAAATGACTTCGCTACTTTTCTTTTCCATTTCTCTCTCTCTCTCTTTCTCTCTCTCTCTCTTCCGCCCACTAGTTTTGTTTATATGCAAATTCTTCTGGCAAATGCGAAAAGGTTTCCAACATTTTGCGCTGTTTTACAAGAACAACTTAGTGCAAGAGTGCTTATTTTTTTTCTAATTAATAACGCACTAAAAACTACAACAACAACTCTGACATAACAACACAGTAAGATGTCAAGGAGAAAAATGCATACCTAGTTTCTGTGTTCGCATTAAAAAAACTTGTCAGTGGTCGACTTACTTCTACCCTACAACGGTTTTTACAATTGTAGAGAGAAAAGAATAGTGAAAGAATGTTATATTGTTATATTGTAAATTTGCAATAATATTGAAGACTTTCATTACATTTTTGTCGATTCAACTGTTTTATGTAGACGTTTCTATTTCTTTGATTTACCAAAATGGTTTTTAACGAATGGGTTTTTTTTGTAAAATGGTTTTAGCGTGTTTTAAGCTCTGCCATTTTGTCTATCATTCATGTCTATCGTCTGTTCATTCAAATCATGTTTATATAGTCATAATTCTTAATAATAAAAAAAAATTTATGTAGTTTTTGCATTTGTCTTATGATTCGCATTAAAGCAAGTGTCATGTAAATGGAAGTTCTTCCGCTTTCCTTTACCCACATTAAACCGAAATCGTGTAATTCGTATACAAATCGAGTTCGGATGAATTAAAATTTTTGCAATAATTATTACATTTTTACAATAATTTTTACGCAAATATACGCGTAGAAAGTATTGTAATAACATAAATATTTCCTTAAATAATAAATAATGTACTAAAACAATAAAAGCTTAGGAATTAATAAAAGCTAATGCCATAAAAATTGTTATTTTATTTGGGACATAATACGAGCACATTCGTAAAATGAACGTTATGTCACCAACTATTGTAGTAAAAAATTATTTAGCTTCAAAGAGATAAACTCAGAACTAATTTCTGTTAGCGGAATTTTCGGAGCGTGGTAGGAAAAAAATTCATAATCATGTCATCATTAAGCAAAATGACATCCGATGGGTGCCCTTTGACATTTGTATGTAGGGTGTTTGGAGCAACGGAACGGTCGAGTTTTTTGGTGTTGTTATGACTCGTGTTATATAAAAATGCTTCTCTTATTTGCGTTGGAAAGAGAGAGGGGCGTGTGTTAAGGGAAAAAAAACAATTCATCTCGGTTGGAAAAAATGAATTCTAGATCAAGTTTAAGTTCGCGTTCGCGGCGTGGAGTTAGACGGCAGCTGTTTATTTGTTGTAGTAAAAGTTATTCTAACAGTTGAGCGTACAGTTCTTGTTAATGCAGTTGTTATTGTTGCTGACAGTATTGTTGTTGTTGTTGTTGATTACATTGTAATTTAATATTGCTCATGCGCGCCATCTTAACTTAAAATCAAATTTTAAACAATGACAACAATTTGTAAGAGACGCCGTCGGACAAGTTAGTAACAGATAACATCAGAAACTGTTGGTCGGTGTTGTTGGTTGTTGTTGTTTCTCTTCGCGCTTTTGTTTTTTTTTTCACGTCGTTGTTTTTCTTCTAGTTGTTGTTTTTCTTCTCGTTTTTTTTATCTCGTTGTTGTTCATCCACTGGAAAAAAACAAAAACAACACCAAAGAGCAAACACGTCTGTTGTTATTATATACATATTACTATTTAATATTTATAAAAAAATTTGTATTGTTGTTTTTGTTGTTCTTCTTGTTGGTTTTGCAATGGTGTTCTGTCGTACAGTACATCTCAACCTACACAAAGAAAATACATACGTACAGCTCATAAAACGCTGCCTTTCAATGTCAAGCTTGGATTTTTATGGATAAAGGAAAAATGTTTTATTAGTTGTATTGTAGATCTCTCAATTCTATTGTGTCCATACGGTACAATAAATTATTTTCATTTTGTTTTTGTTTTGCACTAATTTTTTTTTCGTATTATTTTTATGGCTGCTGCTTTTATTATTATTATAGTATTATTAGTATTACTACAAGCATCTGAAAAACTGTTAAATACTCACAAAAATTGTCATATTTTGTGATGAGTTTATTTATTTATAAAATGTTTTAATTTAACAAGCAATTAAAGTGTTTTGTGTGAAAAATCGTAAGTACTCGTATTTTCCAGAATGATTAAAAAAATTCTATTATATCGTACTTGAGTATTTTCAGGCGCGACAATTTAAGAACGAAAAGAAACTTCACAAAAAATGTATTAAATAATTCTCTCAATAGAAATTAAACGATTTCAAATGATTTGACATATAACGAAGCGACTTCAACGACTTTGAATCGATGGCATTTCACTGACATCAATGCTAAATACTGTTTGTTAAGCTCTCTATCGATTAATTGATTGATGTGTCAACAGCAACAATCATCACTCTGCGTGACAATCAATAACAAGCGAAGCTTAACAATTATTAGATGATTGACCGGCCCAATCCATCCATCTGGTCAACGAACCAATGCACAGACCTCGACATTCAAGTCAAGTAAGAGTCGAGTCGAGTAAATGTAGTAACAGAAGTCAACGAAGTAAGAGAAGTCAAGTACCTACGTTTCATCCTTGATTTTTTTTCCAGCTTAAATCTTTTAAACCAAATAAATCGATGATTAGCAAAAAATAACCCTAAACCACGTTTACTTTAAAAGCCTTCAATTAAATCCATTGATACTTCGAGTATACAATATAATTTTCTGGTTAAAAGTAAAAGATAACAAATTAATGAAATGTATTCATAAATACATAATTCCTTCAAAAGTCGAAATGACCTTAAGTCAGCCTAGGTCTTCTCACAAAAAGTTGTAGATATGAAAAAATATACACACACATACACGCCCCGCATTTCAGGTTTAAGCTAGAATAATTCCTAAAAAGGTAAATACATAAGTTGAAATAAAATATAATACAATATATTTTTTTAAAACTTTTGTGTCATCGTCGCAAAAGCTATTTCGCACGATGCTCGATCGAAGGTCGAGGAGACTGTAATGCGTCCGTCGTCTTCTACAAACAACCGAAAAGACGAATGTCTTTCCCGTTTGTGTGATATCAATCATCGATAAGTTCAGCTACAGAGCTGGCGAGAGCTTGTACGCAACCAACTATCACCGATAGATCCAACCATTAAAGGTTAACCGCATGAGATGATCCGGTTGGTTGCATGGTTCTCTAATTGTTTAATGGAATAACTCGAAAACCACAAGCGGGTAAATCATTTCAAAATGGAACAAGTCGGAAGGTGGTGTTTATTTATACTTTTCGTTTTTTTTTTGTTTTTTTGACAAAAAACAACTTTTAAACTACAAGATTTGAGTAAATATTGTTTAAAAAGGTAACAAAAGGTTAAGAGACATTTTAAAATTGTTTTGTGGGAAAATTTTTTAGTGTCAAAATGTTATATTATATTTCGTTTTTTAAAATTAGTTCCATTGTATTTCATTATTAACCTCAGTGTTTTGGTTTTGAATAAAAATATCATCAATTTTTTACAAAAGTATTGCATTATTCTAGTGATTTAAAATGACAGTTCTGGTTGAAGAAACCTACATTTGGTGTCTTCTTGAACTAAAAGACATTTGCCATCGATATCACTGCGGATATACTCTAATGATACTCTCTATGTACTCGTATATACTCTGATATACTCTCCATTATCGCATTATAATGAAGAGAAATGAATCTAGATTTATATAATGCTTTAAAATTATGTAAATTTTTTGAGAAATACATATTTATAAAACTTTTGCTATAAGCTCAAAATAGTATGTATATTTTACGCACTGATGATATCATTATCTTTATGAAGGGTATTATAGCAACTCTTTTTAAGGAATATACTAAAAAAGCGCATAGTTTTTTCCCTTTCAAAACTTTTCAATAAATACATATATAAAGATTTATCCATTTCAAGTTACGTAAAGTAAAGCCCTGCCGTTTGACAGCTGTTAAATGTCACTGTCATCCGAACTAACAATTGTTTAGCTGAAGGTTTGCCATTTTACAATATGGATCGTTTTAGCATCGAAAAACGGCAGGTTTTAGCTTTACTGCGGTAGAAATTTCCAGGACGCGTTATTTCGCGATTTGGCGATGTCAATTGGCCACCAAAATCGTGCGATCTGACGGATGCGGAATGACATACGTCAAGTTATGGCCGAATTATTGCCCGACTTGTGTCAAAAAGTCATCTAAAAGGATTGGGGCCTGCTGCAAAAGGTAGCGTGGAGGACATTGAAACGATATTGTTTTTCACGATATCGTAAACGATTTGTAAACGATAAAGTACAAATAAATTATAAACGGAATCATAGGCATAAGGGCAAATATTAAGTACTTCCTAAAAGCTCCGGACATGCTTCATGCGGCTAATACTTCTTTTAAATGAGGAAATTACTTACTTACTGCTAACCAGTTGGTGACTCTTAAATTGTTAGACCTACGCTTTTTTTGGTATTGTTTTTCTGTATTAAAAAATCAGCGTTTGTTTTCTCCGGAATAAAACCGGAAGACTCAATTCGGGATACTTAAGTTTATGGTCATCGCCGCGAGCGTAGAGGCAACAATAAGCGTTGGGTAATAACTTCGTAACTTCACCAAAACCGAAATGGAACAAAACAATCCAAAACAAAGAGCTCTAACAAATTAATAAGCAAGTGGCGATCGTTGGCGGCCTAATGATGATAGCATTAACCTTACTATAAAATTAACGGTGCTGCTTAACGATGGTGGCACAGCACGACCAACCATTAAGAACCATTAAGACAAAAATCAAAGTAGGTAACGTTTTTTCTGGGTTTCTTTTTTTTCAAAACAGCCGGACCAAATTTAATTCAATTCAAATCAATTCTAAAGTAAAATGAAGACGTCGGAAAATAACAAAAAAAAAAACAAACTACAGAATTAAGTCGGTTGGTCGACTAGGCGGCGGCGGCGACGGCGGCGACAGGGACAGCAAGGAAGCTAGTGCCGTGCAGCTACTGGCATACTAAGTCATAAATTCATTAGCCACAAATTGATTGAGCAGCATGCAATAACACAAAATGAAGTGATTATTAAAATAAATTGCACAAAGCAATAATCATCAAATGATTGTTTCGAGCACGGTAACAATGAAAGACAACAGCAACAACAATGCTACAAAGTGTCAATAGTCAATAGTATCGATACAACTTAGGCATTTATATCGTAAAAATACAATGCGATACAATGAAATTTAAATGATTTTGTGACAATCGTAAGAGGCACAATCTGAGGAGAAGCAGCCCGCGGCATAATAATTAATAAATAATTGCAAAGAAGGAATGTCGGTCGTCTTCAGTCCGTGGAAGAAGGGAGGATGGAAGATAGGAGGGCGTATTATAGCAGAATTAGTAAAGTAGCAGTAGATAACTTCGCCCAAAAAAGGGTACCTTCGAATGTGTGACGCACGTTTACGACTGCATGGAATGGAACCTCACCGTCATCAGAGGTTGTCTTATTGTTACGACTTTTACATTTAGCACACGACTCCGGATATCCGGCGAGCTTACGAGTATACTGCACCGCTAGAAGGCGGGTGAGGGTGAGGGGAGGGTGAGGGGAGGGGGCACTGGGCAAACGTTCGATTCTGAAGTTCTCTTCTTTGTTATTGCTTTTGAAGTTACAATTGTTGGTATTGACATAATCCAAAACAGTATTGATTTTGGTGGAGTCGTCGTTGGTAAATAGCTTTGAAAGTTTCGAAACCGAAAGAAAGAGGAAAAACTGAATTGATGCATATATAGATATATACGCATGTAGATATATATATATATATATATATATATATATATATATATGTAGATATATACGCACTTACATATGTACTGTGTATGTACATATATTCGTTAAAATCTTAACGATTCGTCAGGTTAACCTAATTCTTATTGGTTTTATCAATATTTTTAACTTTCATCTGAAATACACACACAGTCATCAAATAAACTCCCCAGCAAACAATATGAGTATTTTTACACTCAGAAAAGATTCATATTTCTGGGCAAATGCGCTCTTTATGAACACATAAAAGAGTCCGAAATGAATATTTTTCCCTTCCTAGACTATCCTTGGAAAAGAGTCCTAAAAAAGAGTTAGAAAAGACTCATAAAATTGTGCGTTTTGGATGTTTAAGAATTCTTTTATAATTTTTTACTTTTCGCAGCCGTTTGTGATTCTTTTCTCAGCCTTTTGAGCCTCTTTTCTGAACCTGTTATGATTATTTTCTGCGCCTTTTATGAATCCTTTCTGAGCATTTTATGATTCTTTTCTGAGCCTTTTGTGATTCTTTTCTGAACCGTTTATGATTCTTTTCTGAGCCTTTTATAATTCTTTTTTGAGCCTTTTGTGATTATTTTCTAAACCTTTTAGGACTCTTTTCTAAACCTTTGATGATTGTTTTCTGAACCTTTTATAATTATTTTCTAAGCCTTTTATGATTTTCTAAACATTTTGTGATTCTTTTCTAAACCTTTTATGATTCTTTTCTGAGCCTTTCATAATTTTTTTCTGAGCCTTTTATGACTATTTTCTGAGCCTTTTAGTAATAAATAAATAAATATGAACGCTCCCATAAATGTTTCCCAGGTCTATAGATTGTATTTATATTCTTAATTATATGTATATATTCAATTTCAATTTTTATATTATATTTATATTCTCTAACTCTATATATGTACATATCTATATTCTACTATTATAGATGATAATTTTAATGGAACCAACAGCTTTGTTTATAGATCTTTTATATCAACCAAGATGATGTCTTTGGTGACGATTTAATGACGATTTCGATTGCCGATTCCGATTGACGATTGCTGTTGTTGATAATGACGATCGACTGCAATGTTTATGTTAATGTTAGTATTGCTGTTGTTGCTATTGTTGTTTTTGTTTTTCTAATATTTGACATTGAGTAGGTCTTGTCCATGCAACCGGTTTTCACATCGGTTTTCACAGTCGATCTATTGACATTTTTGATTATCAACATTAACATCTGATGCATCTTTTTTATCGTTTAAGCTTTAAGCAATTTCATACAAATTATACATCGACAACAATTTAAACGTCTCTAAATTGACCTTGAATAATTCTACAATAAAAAAATTAAGAAAATTGTTATCGAAATACATAATAACAAAAACATTATATTGATAAACTATATAAATAAATAAATTATAAATAAATATAGATCAGTATAGATAAATTATATATAAATTATATAATTATTGATGGGTACAAGAAGAATATATTTTGTTGTATCTGTCTAAAGTTATCGACAGTTTTTAATACATTTTTTAATCATTTAATTTATTATGTAATTTTAATAAATTATCACAACAGCATTATTCTGTCGAATAAACGGACGAAATACATAATTCTATAGGATTTCAAGACGAATTCACGTCAGAGACAGTGAAAGAATAGAAATATTTAATCAAATTGAAAGTTAAAATAAACCACAATGAATTTCTAATTAGTATTGAGAACGACACAAATAAGATTTTTCGAGATGTAGGCATTCGTTCGTGCTCAGATCTCGCCTTGACTGGGCTGCTTTTCGTCTGAAAAGCAACGTGTCTCCTTTTCGAGATCACGTCTCGTCTCGAAATTCGAAGTTATCAATTGATAAATACACTTCAAAAGAGTTTGAAACTCTGTCAGCTACGAGTATTATAAAGATAAAATATTGTATTATACTATAGAGTATTAGACGGAAATGCTGACATGTCAAAAGTAATGACAGATTGCCAATTATTTTGTAAACATTAATTTGAGAAAAAGTAAAATCACTTTAATACGAACACAACACAACACAACACAACACAACCCAACGCTAACTTTAATTATTTCATTTCAAGTGAATAATCAATCAATTAATTGATCGATTGTTAATATAATACGTCATATTAATATGTATATAGATATATAGAAGTTTACAAAAGTCGTTCGTTAATATATAAGATACAAGTAAGTGGTCGTTTGAAGTGTACTCGGTTTTTTTTCAGTGAACAAATTATTTTTTTGTAGGTTTTTCTTAAAATAACTCAAAAAGAAATTAATTTATTAAACCGGAATATATAAGTTATTACCAAAAAAGGAATAATAAGTTTCATAATATCATAACAGAATGTCAGAATAATGTAAAGAAAAACAGAGACAGACAGACAGAGAGAGACAGAGAGAGGGTAAGTTTAAAACAAAGTTACAAAACATCTTAAAAGGAAACAAGGAAAAACAATAGAGAAGCTAGTAGCTGTATCACAATTTGTTACTAAAAATGGTCAGATAAAAAAGCGAGATTAATATAATATACTACGAGTATATGTACGATATATGTATTATATATGTACTTCGAACTGTTTTGGATTTGATTTGTACGGATTGATTTGCGAGCTATGTATGAACACTTTAAATTTAACTTTGACATTAATTTTGTTATCATTAATTCAATTTTTTTTAAAAAATTAACAATAATTACTATCAATAAACTGTTCATCATCACCAATTATTTCAGCAATAAAGGTGTTGATGAAATTAGAGAGAATTTTGAGCAGGAATTTATTACACAAATTCGTAAAAAGTTAAAAAGTGATGCGATTTTTAATTTTAATACGATCCCGAATATATCGTATAATGTTGTACTTATTGTAAATATTTTGCTGGCAATCAAAGCGTATGAGAGAAGAGAAGGGTTAAAAAGTGTGACAAGTATTGCCATTTTATTTTTATAAAAAAATATTTATTTGCCTTTTAATGCCCGCTTCATTTCTTCTTCTGTTCTCTTTTTCATTGGCTTAACAAATTTAATGGTTAATTGTATGTATGTATGTATGTATTTTTTGAATTTCATTTTTAGCATTTGGTTGTTGTTGTTGTTGTTGCAATTGAAATAAATTGAGTGATTTATGATGATTTGATGATGATGATCATATCGTTTCAACTAAAATCACTGCAAGAGAAGTGTCGTTGGTCTCTTCTTCCTCTGCTGCTGGTGCTGCTGCTGTTTCTACTTATTTTTGTTGTTGTTGTTGCTTTATGGTGTACTCGCATGATATTTTCTTGCTGTGCTTTACTGAAGGTGAACGACGAATATCGCTACGCTATAGCGAGTATCAAGCAGCGAGCAAAGCAAAGAACAGAGCAGCGTGTACGCAGAGCGCGTGCGATGTTGATTGATTTAAAAACTATAAAAAAAAAAAAGAGCGGGGGCGCCGAAGATGGAAGTAAATCAGCTTTGAAAATACAGACATACTCGTCCATAAGTCGAATGCAGCCGAAGACAACCATGTTGTTGTTTTTGTAGCTTTATTATTTTTATGATTTTTTTTTTGATTTGTTTGCTTTCTTGAGCAGCAAAGAAAAGAAACAAGTAGCAAAATAAGTAGCTGCTATTGCTTATTGTTATTATTGTTAATGATGTTTATGTTGATGTTAATGTTGGTGTTGGTGTTGGTGTTGGGTCGGTGTTGGTGTCGTTTTCATTATTCATTGTTGTGCTATTGTTGTACCTACTAATTCTCGTGTGAGTAATCTACCCAGTTTACACACAGCACCCCGGAGGGTAGGAGGGTATAGCGTCGTATACGTTTTCTTAGCGTTTTTGTTGAATTTTTTGTTTCGAATTCTTTGTCGTCAATAAAAAATTTATAATTTTTTTTTAAACTTTTTTTACGAATATTTATTATCGATTATTTAATTATTATCGGTTATTTAATATCGATTCCTTTAAAAAAAAGTTTAAAAATTAGCAACTATGCTTTAAAAGAAAAAGAAAGTAAAATCATAGTCCTTTGAAAGCCATCATGCATACAATACATTTTCGTTGCTGACGACTCATGCACGAATTGTCACGAATGAATGAGAATTCTGTTGAAGACTGACTGCTGAGAAGTTTTTAGGCACGATTAATTTGAAACGAATTGTGTGTGTTGTTGCTGTTGTTGTTGTTGTTGTTGTCAGTTAGTTAGTTCAGTAGCAGTCGTCTATGCTGTCGCCATTGACGCCACGAAGACGTGAAGATTCGTAGCAAATTGCAATCAAGATCAGCAGAGTGTTGAAGAGAGTGAGAGAGAGCGAGAGAGATGGTGGGTGTTTGCCTGGTTGGTGGTATTGACAGTGAGGGTGGAGGATGGAATGGAATGATGCTTCGTTGCCTTTGCGAGTGGTTGGGGCCTGAGAGTCGGGAAAGTCAAATGAAATGCCTTCGCATACTCTGCGTTGTTGTTGCTTATCGTGCAATAAATCTCAATGTGAAATGTTTATGCGCAGGCGCGCGTAGTTGCATTAAAACGAAATGATCAATGTGTTGGTGTTTGTTTAGAAGAGCTGCAACGTTGGTCTTTCTTTGTTCTGAATTTTTTAAAAAAGTTGCTCTCTTTAGAAGAGAATAGAAGGAAGGAAGGAAGGAAGGCTTCGTAGAAAATAGAATTCTTCAAGAGTTTAGCTTAATTTTTTCTGGCGTTTAAAAAAGAATTTTTAAAAAGAGACTATCCAACTAGAACTGATAATTAGAACAGCTTGATTTAGTAACGATAAATGTGAGATTTTTTCTAAACCCAACGATAATGTATACGCTTATTAATTAGTAGAGCTTGTTTTTTGGAATATATTATAGTAAAAACAGATTCTTTCCAAAAGATTTTTATTTTTCACTGATTTAAAATATTAGTTTCCAAAATTTTATTTAATCAACAAAAATCAATGCCTTTCTTACCCTTGACTTTCTTTACACAGAATAAAACTAAAATAAGTTTTATCTTTAAATTAATATCAAATTTTTGAGAATAAAACCTAATACTTAGGTATATTTTTGTAATATTTTTTTAAGTTTTCTTTAAATTAACGAGTATTTATTGAAAAAAATGCATTTTTAGCATTTAAAAAAGCAATCAATATTTGCTTTTTCTTTAATTTTTTTTTTTAAATTTTAAGTACATATGTATTTATTAATACAAAATAAATTTTTTGCACTTCAAAGCGAAATCAATAACTCTTTTCTTTAAATTTACGAGTAATTTTTATTTAAATAAACTAGTTTTTTTCAAAATAGTAACCGTCGATTTTCTCTGAAATCTGTAGACACTCTTGTCATGCACCTACACACGCTGTCAACTTGTTTGTTGTTGTCAACAATAGCTGTCAAATTTATAACTTTTTCTAATTTTTTTTGTGCTGATTGTCTTCTTTTTTCTCTGGTATAAATTCGGAAATTCTAAATTTGGAGCTTTTTATTTTTTTTTAATTTTTTTGTTTTTTTGTTACTATTATAAAAAAAAATACAGAGGTGTTTTATGATAGTTTTTTCGCTGCTGAAAGATAATTCTTAGTAATGAGATGAGAACTGAAGCAAAATGTTGCAAGATCTATAAAGGATGTTACTATATTTTAAACATTTTCAACAGCTCGCAGGCGAGAGCGATTTTGATTTTGAATAATTTTTCGCTTAATTTTATTTAAATTGTAATTAATAAAAACCATTTTTTTCAGCAATTAATAACTATAATAATGTGTAGAATGATATAATATTTGACAATAAAAAATGGAATTGAATTTCATTTCAGAAATCATTATAGCACTGCGCCACTCAGAAAATAAAAATTTTTTCAGCCAACCATCTCTCACTCTCTCTCTCTCTCTCTTTCTATCGCAGGCAAAAGTCACCAAACCAGATCGGAAAAAACAAAAAATTGCTTTTTAAATTTAATTTAGATCTAATGTAGGATGATGTTTTGGCGACACGACCACTTCGTTGGCTTTTGGGTTTTTGGGCCTTGTACCAAACAGTTAGTTCTTTGTCGTTGGTCTGGTAATGGTCATGATTTTGTGGTCAACTTTACGCTCTGAATTATATTATTTTTTTATGATTTTATTATCAAAATCATAATCAGGTTTATTCATTTTCTCTTTCGGAAAGTAAAATAAAAAAAAGCACTTTAAATATTCAGATATCGATTGAATTTTTATTTTGAATATGATGCTTGGACTTTGGAAAACGATCCATATTGTAAAATGGCAAACCTTCAGCTAAACAAATGCTAGTTCGGATGACACTGACTGATATTTGACAGCTGCCAAACGGCAGAGCTTTACTTTCCGTAACTCGAAATGGATAACCCTATTTAGTATAAGACTAAATATCGAATATTGTAATTAATTTCTCTTTAATAAACTCTAACATAAGCCTTTAAAAAAAAAATTAAAAAACCAAAAAAACATTTGAATCAATTAAACTGTAGAGAAATATATTATACATAATAAGCAGTGCCATTAACCTCAAACCGTAGCCGTATATTCTTATAAATAGAATATTATACAATATAAAATTTGTATCTATTAATTAGTTCAAAGAAACGACAAAAAAAAAAAAAACGTTCCCAAAAATTATCATAAACCATTAAATCGGAATTAATAATCATCGTTTTGGCAATGCCAGTCGATGATTAGAACTAAAATGAAATAAACCCGTTTTTAAAAGTGTTTTACGATGGATTTTTTTATAATTGTATAGTATTTATGTATGTATGCAGCTTTTTATGAGGCTTTTGGAGAAAAAACTTAAAATTTAAGCGTCGATTCCTCTCGTCGTCGTGGTCGTCGTTGATCGATCGTTGAATCAATTTTTTTTATGCGCTTCTGAGCGCAAAGGAATAAGAAACAGATTATAAACGAGATTGAAATAATTTACTATAGCAAAAGGAAAGAAAAGTAAAGTAAAGCGTAAAAAAGCGTAACCAAAATTCAGGAATTTTAAGTAGATTTCTTCCAAGAAATATTCAATCGCACAAAGTGTTTTTTTAGAAGTATGTACATAATTAGTTGTTGTTGTTGTTCCTTTTTTTGTGTATAAGTCTTAGCAACGGTTTTAAAAAAATTTTGTTTTCATTGCTTCGTATCTTCATTAAGATTATGCTACAATGTTTTTTTTGTTTTTTTGTTTTTTTCTCTTTTTTATATCGGCAAGATCAGAGGAAAAGAGGATTTGAGCAAGTTATGTATAATATCAAACCATTAGTAGCATATAATGTACACACGATATGATGCGGTGCTGCGTTGTTTAAGGAAAGAAAAAACAAAAAAAAAAACAACAACAACAATGCACTGAACTGAACTAAAAAAAAGAGTTTATGATGATCAATAAATTTGTTTTTACGATAAAGCCAAAAAAAAAGAAGAAAATCTGGTATTGGATAATATTTAAGAGCTAAGATTTTATATACGAACACACATACAGACATACATATGTATGTACAACGCTCGAACGATCATCATACATTATCGATATACAATACTTAAAAGCATTAAATAGAATTTTGTTAAAATAAGTAAACGATTTTTGCTACGAAAACTATTCAAGCCTTTAAGATAATAACGAGATAATAACGCGTTAAGTTCTTTTCCTTTTTACAGTAAAGTGATAAATAAAAATATCAGTTTCTTAATAATTAATTGTTTATTTTTCTCATGTTTTGTTTGTTTGTCTATTTTTATTTTTTTTTTTTTTTTGTTATTATTGTAATCATCACAACATAAAAAATAAAAAAAGTAAGAAAATGTTTTTGAGTTTTTGGAAGTTATTAACTGACTGACTGTCTGATGGAGTAAATGATTGATTGAATCTCGCCTTTAAGTATCATACCTCGCTTTACGGCGTAGATAAGTTCCGCAAAATTTGGTCGTAAAGTGAATAAAGCCGTATAACAAATTAATAAATTATAAACAGAAGATCGGTAACAGTACAGCAGGTTTTGGCCGTATAACGAAGTATTAGGGGCCGTTATAGCGCAATGCCGTATAAAGAGCGGCCGTATAGCGAGGTATGAGTGTACTTATTTTTAAATCTATAATATACGAGTATGTATTTAGAAACTTTTGTTTAAAAAAGAAGAGTTTTCTAAACAACGATAGAAAAATCGAAGTAACTCCTTTAATAACAAATGTTAAAGTAAATCCTTTAATAACTTAAAATTGTAAAAACTTTTTTCATTAAAATTTCCAAACTCAGAAACTACAAAAATTAAGAAAATAAAAAATGGCATAAATTTTAGAGAGAGCGAAAGATTCGCTAAAGAAACGAAACTTTAAAGAAAATAAACGTGAGGAAATAATAATACAAAAAATAATAATAAAATACAATAAATCGATAATTTAAGTTAAAATAATCTTGAATTTATTTTATTGATGATAATTAATTATATCTTAATAAGTAGCAATCTTATATAAATATTAACAGCAGGCACTTGAAGCTAATTGATTATTAACATTTTATATGATATCTCAATTTCAATCTCAAATTTATTGTGCTGTAATCAAAGACGAGCTGTTTTTATATTTTTTCACTCTGCACACCTTCATTATAGCTTTCTTTGCTCACGTTTTTTAAAAAAAAATGTGTCTTCAATTGATTTTAAAGAGGTTCATAATTGGTTTCAAAGAGGTTCCTTTCCTGCTCTTACATAAGATAAAGTTCTAATTGATTTTTAACCAAAAAAAAAAAAAACGATTACAGTCTGTGGAAATCTTTTTTTGATTGCAATAACGCTGAATCAACTGAAAGATAATTAATACGATCTTTTCTGAAAGCAGCTGAATAGAGAGAATAGAGAAAAATAAATGCTAGAGGTATTATTTGATTAACTGGAAATTCAAAAGCTTTTAATTTCTATTTAAATGCAAACCTACAGAAAGAAAGATACTCGTACGAACGTCATTATCGTTGCCTCTATTTGCTTAAGATCGTGCCGATGGTGACGAGCGTATGTTAAGAAGAAGAAAAAGGTTGTTGTTAGTAGGCGATACCTAAACGTGGTCACACGGACCTTGTGCATGTGTTCGAAATTCCTTAGTAAAATGGATAAGATCCATTAAAAAAGCGTTTTTATCGGGACTCACCTTTTTTGTGTGTGAGCCGCTTGCTAAAATGGCAACAAGTGGGCGCGACGCGGCGCGTCCAGTGCTGTCGTCGTGTGCTATACTCGTACCTTTTTTAGTATATCATGCGTTGCAAATTATTGGAAATGCATAATGTAGAAGCTATATTTTAGTTTTCTCATTAAGACTTCACGTAACGTATTTTGGTGTTTTTTTTTCCGGTTACTTCTTTTTTTTTGGAGAATAATAAAAATGTCGTAATAAAATGCTTTGTAACTTATTTTCTGTTTGTTGGTTTGTTGGTGTTTTTTTTGTTATTGTTGTTTTTGGGGTTGGTTTTAAGAAATTGCTTGCAATTTTAAAAATAAGAAATTGCTTACAATTTTAGAAATAAGAAATTGCTTGCAATTTTAGTGTTAAGCGACTCCCGCGTACACCACTCACAATCTGTTGGAATCTATTGCATCTTCTTTGAACTGGCTAAAATTCAAACGCTCTGTTTCTAGAAATGCAATTGATTTCTTTCACTCCACTCCAGTCGAGCCAGTCCAGTCGTCAGTCGTGAGACGTATTGTTTGTTTGTACAGCTGTTTTGTGGAATGGCATTTGTCGCTTGTTGGCGCATAGAAGGCAGTTATGGCTTTAGAGTTAGTTACGCAGAGGGGCCGAAATTTAAGAAAAAAACCACCGCACAACCTCTGGAACGCACACGCACACGCAAAAACACTTCACAACTAAACTATTACTTGGTTACTTGGCATCGCTATGAGGTTATACTTTAAAGTTCGCAGCCATTCCGCGAAGACGTTTGTACCCAGAGACCGCACGCGAGAAACTGAGAACTGAGAACAACTCCGCTCCGCTGCGATCGCTATCGGATCGCATGGAAGTGAACGGAAGAATACTTACCCGCCGACCGACCGACTCTCAACCGAAAGCTCAAAGCGGTGTGAGTGTGAGGTAAGTCGTAAGACTTAATTTATTCATTCATTTATTCGTCGGCTGGCGCGCGTATGGCGCAAACTCAACCAAACCTGTTGCCGCTGCTGCTGATCGTCGCGTCGCCTTATTCCGTTTTCCGATTTGTTCCGCTAGCATTGTTAAGAATAAAGAAGAGAGTGGAAAAGAGAGAGCTCTCGGAGTTAACACCGCTGCCAATGGGTTTTAAATCAGCTGGCTACTGTTAAAACAAGTGCCCGCGCTGGTCTACGTTGGCGGCCTGGAGCGCAAGAACCGTTCGCACTACGATTCTCTTGTGCGCACACGCAAAATCGGTTCCACGCTGCAGTGGAAAAGCCTTGGGGCTTGATCACATATCGGCTGTGACTGATCAGCGGTGAAGGTGGGGAGGAGGACGGACGAGTTGGTCATTCAAAAAAATTGTATTCTTTGGCTGTTTGGCTGGAATTGAAACAAACTCGATTTTTATTAGGTATGTACCTCCATGCGCATGAATGAATTCCAAGTTTATTTCGTTTTATGGTCTCTTCGACCATTTTCACAAAAAAAAAAAAGAAATATAAAAATTTCAATTATCGAAATAGCATTACATACGATGAGACAAGACAATATCGTATCGTATAACATGTTTCTTAGGTTTCTATTCTTGAATATCGAGAGATTTTTATCATGTAATTTAAGGGGAAAGAAAAAAGTTGGTCTTATTTGCGAAGAAACTTAAATTTAAAATTAATAAAACAATAGCAAAATATGTTTTTAGAGGCGATGGTTTGAAAGTATAATAAATATTAGTTATCTAAACATATAATTTATAAAACTTTTCAGTAAATTTAAGAGTTTATTTATTTCAAATAAATTATTTGGCAAATAAAATATTCTATATATTTTTAATAAAAAGATGAGAAACATAATTTATATAATTTTAGGGTTGTATTTAATTAGAATAATTTAAAATATCTAAAATTTATATATTATAAATTTATCAATAACGAAATTTGCTTCTCAGCGAAAGTATTCTATTGAAAAATATAGCAATTAATAACACCGCAATAATATAAAAAATATATTGCATGTAATTTGAATATCTTACTCTCCTCTCTACGCTATTCACTCCGTTACTAAAACACAGTAACTAAATCATCGGTTGATGTGCGATAATTAAATCGGACGATGGTTGTTGACTAACGAGGAAGAAAGCCACCCATTCGTTGAACAAGTAGACCATTCAACAAAATCATCATCATCTCTGTGGGCCGGCAGCAGCTGTATTAACCCAATTTCGGTGTTGTTCTGTTCATCATGATCGTCCTCCTCAGTCGGATCGATATGTTTCCAATTATCAGCTATTTGTTGTGCGTATCGCAAAAATTGTACTCTACCGCGGCGGCTACTTGTTTTCATCCAAAAGCGGTTGTGCTTCTATCGATGCGTCTGTGTGGCCAATATTTTAAGTGCTATATGTTGTCGGTATATGTAGGTGCAATTTTCTTTAATATTTTTATAGACGTCAATAGACGGTTAATATTTTTGAGAAACTTTTTAATTAATGTGATTTTTCTGTTTATTGACAAATTGTTGACAGGTGACAAATTATAAAATGCAGATGCAAATATGTATGTCTCTGTCTGATACTGATACTGTCTCAATTTTGAAAATAGGTTGCCGCAAAGAAATGAGGTACTAGTTTATCTGCCCATGAACCTTGTTTTTGCAGGCAACTCATGATTAAAAGCCTCTCTATCGGACTTACATAAATGAAAATATACTATGTATGCATTAATAGAACTACCCCTCTCACTTTATAAGCTCCTTGTTTGACAGGATTTTAGTCTTTAAATGGTTAATTAAAATTTTTTAATTCTGTTCTACGTTCTACTTTTTTTATTATTTCATTCTAAATTTGTTCTTTTTCTTCAATGTTTTAAAAATTAATGCATCTGATTGGGTTCGCAACTCTACTTTTTCTAATTCTCTTCTTTTCTCTTCTAATTCTATACCAGGGAGCCCTCGCCATTGAAAAGATTTCATTAGACTTCCGGAATTAATCATGAGAGTTTTAAGTCTCTCTCTACGACTTAACGGCTGCGCGATAATAATCCAAAAACACTTTTTCAGTGAACACGCCCCGGCGAACACTTCAAATTTGACATTTCGCTGGGATCCCTTTGGAAATGTCATAGGTTCCGCGTTTATATTTGGAGCTATTAACTTAAATAAAAAGTAATTAAGAATGTTCTATGCGAAAACTGCACAAATTTACCGTCTCGGACATGCAGCGGTAGTAGGAAAGCATTTAAAAGTGAGACCATAAAATAACCGAAACAAGTAGATATATATAACCTATTCTCTTGGCGCATCAGGTCACCACCTGTGTGCAACCCGCAATTATTCCGTATGGAAATAACCGCAGTTTACACATTTCTACTGGTAACGGAAAATTGTGTGGCAACCGCCTGATAAGAGTCGCTTCCCTGCCGACAAAGGCTCCATTGCTTAGATTTGCGGTTCTACCTGGTGTTCGTTATTCAAGTGCTGATGCACCCAGCAAAACAGTAATTGACTTGGCCAACATTCCAGAAGCTCCTGTCGCTCCGCCAGCACCAGTCGAGGAAGTTGCAGCTCAAGTGCTAAACGCTGCAGGTGAACCAACATTTGCGTCAATCGGCCTAGGCGGTTGGTCGCCGGTGGGTATAGTAGAGAATTGTATGGAGTATCTACATGTCGGCCTGGACTTGCCCTGGTGGGGTGCCATTGCTCTCGGTACTCTGGTAGTGCGCACAATAATTTTTCCTCTTGTTATTCTGTCGCAACGTAATGCGGCGAAAATGAACAATCATATGCCGGAATTGCAATTGCTGCAACTGAAGATGAGTGAGGCCCGACAAATGGGTAATGCCATTGAATCGGCTCGATACGCTCAGGAGACCATGTTGTTTATGAAAGAGAAGCAACTGAATCCACTGAAAAACGTAATTGTTCCATTAGCTCAGGCGCCATTATTCATTTCCTTTTTCATGAGCTTGCGTGCTATGGCGAACACGCCGGTGGAATCTATGCGAGACGGTGGACTCTTCTGGTTCACCGATTTAACTGTGGCAGATCCCACATTTCTTTTGCCTTTGATAACTTCTGCCACGCTCTATCTGACTATTGAGATTGGAGCGGACAGCGCGCGTTTGGCGGCACAGAATATGAGCACTATGAAATACGTTTTAAGGCTGTTACCGGTTGCAATATTTCCGTTTACTATGAACTTTCCAGCAGCAATTTTGACCTACTGGGCGTCCAGTAACTTCATATCCTTACTGCAGGTAGGTGCCAATTAATTGTGATCTATAACAACTATAAATCCATGATTGGTGTCCTCTCTACGTTCTGCAGGTGGCATTGCTAAGAATACCCGCTGTGCGAAAGTATTTCAGAATTGATCAGATGGTTACACATGAGGCGAGTGCTTTACCAACAAAGAAAAGAGGATTCGTGGAAGGTCTGAAAGAAAGTAAGTTTTGCCGACACACACATTTAACGAAATGTTTTCAAAAAATTGCGAGCTTTGCAGATTGGTCAAACATGAAAATAACCAAAGAAATCGAAGCGCGCCAACGTATTGATGAGATACAGTTCGCCAGGGCGGGTAAAGGTCCATTGGTGAAAACATATAAATACGATCCAACGAAGCCTCAGCACGCGACGTCTACAACGCCTGCGGCTGCGTCGATACAGGCACAAAAGAAGAACTACTGAACTTGATAAAAGCTTTTATATTAGTATATATTTAAAATTGGTTAGATATAGAGACAATGTTCAAAATGAAGCGGTGTGTGATCCCTCTTGACGTATTAATAGTTTATCCTCTTGCGGCTATACACTGGTTGATAACTTCTGCTAGATGTTTGTTCTCCAGAGCTGCTGCTACGCGTTCCTTGTCAGCAAGTTGTTTGTTTACTGCATTCTCAGATGCATGAGTACCGGGCGTAATCTCCACTGTTACCTTAAAACGCGGTGGTAACGAGCGCAACAGCTTCACCCGTATCGAAAGTCCTATCAAGGTTGCCATTGAGCAATGTGGAATCGTCGGTGTGAATCTTATTGAAACTTCATTCTCCTCGTCGCTAACAGAAATCAAATCCTCTTGCACTACATGCAGTTCCTCTAAAGTTAGCGGATGCTCTGGATCGTTAATATTCCGTATTAGATCTAAAAATGGAAATGAGCAATTCTGTTTCGTTATTGCTAAAGAAACTTGCCAAAAATTTCCCTCTGATCAAATGGGTCTGGAACAGTTTCATCTGCTTCGGTGTCGGTAACTACTCTTTCCTTACTTTTCCCGTAAACATTTGGGTTCAAATTTTCGATTTCGGTAGGCATCTTCCTCAATGACTGGTGTTTACTGTTCAATGTATAGAACTATAACAGCTGATTATAGTTCAAAGATATTATACATCAGTTGAAAAATGTTCCTGGACCTACAAAACTTTTTTATGATACATCAGAGTACTGCCAACTTGAAAATATTTCTATTATTTTATACAAGAATTGGTTGCAAGTTTTCGTCGGTTGTAACTTCGATCAATAATATCTATGTCAAAATGCAATATGCCAAAGAAGTCAAAGAAAATTATACATTTATTAAAATTACTTCTTTTATTATTAGAATCTTAGAAGTAATTATTAATTACTTCTTATTATTAGAATCTTAATTTTTAACGTTTTGTTAACTACATTACAAAAAGTAAGTAAACATTTAACAATTTAAATTAATATTTTTATATTTTATTATAAAAATATATTTAATACTTTTAATTTTGAGAATCTGGCCTTCTTTGTAATACATATTGATATTAAATAAACTGAAACTCAACTCAATAATAAAATATTGTACACACTCAAATTTTTATAAATTTTATTAATACCAAATTTGTGAATTTGGTAAAAGTTCACCTAAAGGATTCGATTCGTGTTTGAATTTTTTAATTTTTTACCATTAATAACATTGCGCCTCACCCCAATTATGTATGTAAACATGAATGTTCAATTCGTCGCCTGTGTAAACAACGTCTTTCAGGGCATTTCTGGTGTTACAGTTTAGAAGGCCGTGCAATGAATGAAAAGTATAACCTTTCATCTTCCTGTCGATGGTGTCAAATTTTCAACTGTTCTACAGGGAGGAAAGCATTTCAAAAAAAAAGCCAAGCATTTATAATTCTTTTGATGTGTCCGTCGGTTGGTTGGTGCAGAGTGATTTTTACGAAGATTATGTTCTAATAAATTATATTTTAAAGTTTTGCTAGGCTTAAAAATATATTAAAGTTGTTTAAAATTTAAGCCTAAGAGAGGTGATTAAAGAAGTGTAAAAATGTTTGGTGACATCGGACAAAGAACAAAATAGAAAAAAGGCTTCACATTTTACTTCGACTGGCGTGTCGCATCGTCCTTGTTCGCAAATGTTGATTGTGGTCGCGTCTTGCTTGGGCTTGTCGTACATATACGCAACTTTCTAGTAATAAGAAATCGTGATAAGAAAAGTATGGAAGTATAGAGAGAAAAGTGAATATATAAATCCGTAACGAATGTAATTAGCCTCGCTCCCGAGCAAACTGAAATACGGTGTGTTTTCTCTGCCGTGAACTTCTATTTACTGCCGTCACAGTAAATGGTTGGGTGCTTCGGTGTACGCGTCGTCGCCTTCGCTGCTTTCGTCACAAATCCTGTCGTCAACGGATTCGCGATATGCGTCGCAATCGCTGAGGTACTTGCGGTTACCTCGGATTACTTGTAAATCGGACGCAGATTTACGTTTTACACACACGCACGCAATGTCACCGCGTCATCCGTCCGTCAACCCCCGAGATGCCAACGCTGACCATGCTCTTCTTGTTGATGCTACTACTTATTCGTTTTGGGGGATGAAAGGGACTATGATGGTGATGATGATGTTCATCGCGTGATTTTCCAGAAGTGATGCAGCTTTGTCAACGTCGTTAATTGATGTAAGAGAATGAAAGGTATTTAAATAATCAGAGAAAATCTTTCTACAACAACTTTCTTCCTTCCTCTCTTCTGTCGTGGGTAGTAAGAGTGCTTAAATTCTGTTTGGTGTTGTTGCTTTCAAGTCATGTAAACTGGGACAGTAAGTTTAGAAATCACACACAAACACACACCCACCAGTTCGCTACTTGTAAGCGAAAAAGGTGTGTTTCTTTACTCCTGCAAAATCCACTTCGTGGATTTAGTGCATAAGAAAAATTGTGTGGCCATTACTTTAAGAAATTTAACACATTGTGCTCGCTATACATCGATCGTACTAATCGAAAATATCAAATTTCATAATGTATGTATGTATGTACGTATGTATGTATCGACCTTACTCTTAGCATGGTTTGCCCCCGTTGTTTGACATGACGCCCCTTTTTGACTTTGTGGGATTTATGATTTGTGGTATGCTTTCATAACGTTACTAGACAATAATGAATCATTTAAAATTAAATGTTGATAAATTTATTTTATTTTATGGTATAACTATTTCTTAAATAACTCTCATCAAATATAATATATATAATATAAATAACATTGTATAAATAAATATAATATAAAATATATAATAAAAATCCATTAATTCATTTATGAGAAATCTTTGTCCTTACAAATATTTAACACTTTTATATGGATTCCTTTTATTTCCAAGAAATTCCTAAATTTGAAAAAATGTTCAATTTAAAGAAGCCTGTATTAAATTATCGAATTAAAACAAGTAAGAGCGTTATCTTCGGCCTGGCCGAAGCTCATATACCCTACACCCGCATCTGTCGAGGTGATAAAAAGTGGGCGGGTGACACCTACTTTTTTTTAATTTACAGTGAGCAAATTTTTATCTATTAACTCGTCTACAACACCGTTTTTCCTACCAAACATCTCATTATATGGTATACTATATAAGTGGGCGTGTCACGCCCATTTTTCAGAATATATTTTAGTCTAAGAAGGTGGACTCGGGGAAAAAATTTTAGCTTTATATTCGCTCTACAAGCTGAGAAATTGAGCTATAAGCATGGGAAAATTCACATTTGCTATTAAAAGTAGGCGTGGCACTAATCCGATTTTCCTCATTTTCAATACCAAACAGCCTATGATGACAAAGTATATTCGTGCCAAATTTCATGGCGATAGCTTTATTCGTTCTCCCGTAATCGTGATTTCTACAGACAGACAGACAGACAGACAGACAGACAGACAGACAGACAGACAGACAGACGGACGGACATGGCTAAATCGAATCAGGAGGTGATTCTGAGCCAGAATATATATACTTTTCTATACCTGCCACGCCTCCTTTAATGCGTTACAAACGGAAGAACAAAGTGAATATACCCTCATCCCTTCGGGTGTAGGGTATAAAAAAACTTGAAATGCAAAAACTTTTATACCGCGTTTAAATTCAAGGAAATGAGTTTGATAAAGGAAATTATCGCGAAACAATACGTATTACGTCATATAATTAAATAAAACAGTTTCTTATATCGTAAAATTGTTGTATTTAATAATAATATATTAACGCAAGTAATTTCTCTACGGTATAATTCAAAGAATTGGAAAAGCAATTATCTTTAATTAATCCTATTTCATTGAATAGATTAATTTGTTATGTATAGTTTCTTTGAAAATAGTTAAACATTATTGATTTTTCTATCGCTGTTATGATGAAAGTACACTTAATTTCTTGTTTTGCACTCTCCATTATTTACAGGTTTTCGCTTTTAATTTAAATTGATTTCGCTTTCGTTTTAACGCAATGGATGTGCATGTTAAGTTTCGAGAGAGAACTAAGCGAAATGCAAGCTATTCATTTCATGCATCAGTACGACGACCATGCAATGCCTGGAATTGAAATTAATTAAAACAGCCTTTTTGTAGCATTATGACAAAAAATGCTTTTACTTGTAAGGGTTACTAATATTCACAAATAAAGTTACAAATCGCTGTGTACGCTTTTTAGAAACTGAAAAAATCATTGAACAATGCATTAAATTAATTAAAAACTTTAAAGGGCGTCATGTAGTATTATTTTTAACAATTTGTAGTACTTTTTTGTATTTTAGTACTAACTAAAAATAATAAATTTGGGACTAATGGGTCGTAAATTACCGACCCATAGCAATCTGCCCTACGCTTTCCAAAGTCATGGAGAGCATAGTTAATTTTAACTTGTTGAGGTATTTAGAGCGCAATGAATTGCTCAGTGATCGCCAATACGGTTTTCGTACTCATCGTTCAACTGGCGACCTGATGGCGTTTCTCACCGAACGATGGAGCAACAGTATCCATAATTTCGGTGAGAGTAAAGTTGTTGCTCTGGATATCTCCAAAGCTCGAGTGTGGCATGATCGAGTGTGGCATAAAGCACTTGTTTCGAAACTCGACGCATATGGAGTCGGTAATACCTTCATTCGATGGATCTCGAGCTTCCTCAGCGGACGTTTTATCCGTGTTGTGATAGATGGCTTTGCTTCTGATGAGTACTCCATTAATTCTGGTGTTCCGCAGGGTTCCGGACCTGTCGCCTACACTCTTTCTGTTTTTTATCAACGACCTTCTGTCTGTTGTACATTCGCATATATGGTCAGGGGCTTCCAGAACATATCTGCAGCTCCTGGACCGTGTTCAAAATCGTGCGATAAAGATAATAGGAGACAGTAAAGTATCCAACTCTATTGAATCCTTGGAGCGTCGTCGAGATGTGGGGTGTGTGTCATTATTCTACGAGAAGTACGGTATTCTACTTGGTAAATGCTCGATGCTGTGTGATGATGGTAGATGCTGCTATTCAACAGACAAACAAGGCTGTCCCAAACGGATCATCCGATACAGCTCCAACGCACCACGCATTACCACGAGGGCTCGTTCTTCGGCCGCACTGTTCGACTATGGAACAATCTCCCTGCAAGTGTTTTCCCGCCTGCATATAATGTCAAATCCTTTAAAGCAAGTATCCGTCGTCACTACTCTATTTTTCCCCCCACCCACTAACCTATCGTCTCTTTCACATATCAACAAATGCTTGCATAGAGAGGGGGGCATCCCCTCAGTTTGGTCTAATCCGATATAAAAAAAAATTAGATTTTACGTTGCACAAATTCAAGTTGCAAATCAGCGTGAGCTTGGTAACTCTTTTTCCTTTGTTTGCTACGGAAAGTGCGATCCAGATGCCTGGTTGAGCCTTTAATTTGAAAACCAAGTAAAAGCCAAAACGTGTAAATCATGGAAAGTGCAAAACAAGAGATAGAGAGCGCACTTTCATTATAAAAGCGATAGAAAAATCAATAATGTTTAAAAAGTTTTTTTATTGCAAGCACCCTCTTTTTCAAAATCACATTAAAAAGCCGTATGCGTGGCTAACTAATGTTTTTTTTTTTAATTTTCAAAATTAATTTGAATTAGTATAAGCATTCAATTGTCTACTAAAGTTAATTAATTGTCTTAAGAGTTGTAACGAGTTTTTCGGGGGCTCAGCGGCTCCAGCGTTCATTTCGGAGGGGTCTCGTAACCCTCCGGAACTTGGTTTTTCTTCACCGTTGCCGAATTGCGCAAGATTGACGATTTTGTCAATTAAATCACTTTCCTTTGATAGTTCAGCTCGGACGGTTGATGGGTGATTTTTAGTTAATCTAAATACAAATTTGAAGGCGAGTGCCTGCGACAGAGGGCAAATTCAAGAAAATGATTTACTTAAATATCTACAAAGGCAAACGTCTTGTGACCGAAGCTCGAAATATATAAATTAAAAGGAAAGCGATAGCCGCCACAGCTGAGCTGTTCACTTTCCAATAAACACAGGTTGTTTTTATAAAAAGAACCCGATCACCATTGGGTGGCCGCAAATATATTAAGGTTAGAAAGTCACTAGGTGGCCATAAAAAATAGAATTTATAAAACCTTCTAGAAATCTAGATGGTGAACCGTACCGCAAGTGAGACGCTCAATTGCTTAGCTTGAACTCAAGTTATCTCTGGAGTGTCAAGATGTTTATTAAGAGGCTTATTTACAATAAACCTGACAAGAATTGTATTTGTGTAAGCAAAAAGTTAAGTAGTCCGTCTGTCTTTAGTTTTGATACACATTTTCAGGTTCGTGTATGTACTAGGTTCGTGTACTTGCTTAGTATGGTGACAGAAGTGTTGATATTTTCTCTGTAGGAAATGCTTTTTAATTATTGAAGAAGTTAATTATTATTAGTAATTAAGGAAAATAACTTTTAACGATTTATGATCGTTACAGAGTTTCTAATGAGCATATCTTCCAATGTTTTTTATCTTCTTAAGATCTATTGACACGGTATATACATATTTTGCTTGGTTGTGCACAATTTTTTCCAGAAGCGTATCTACCGTGTAAATTGAGGATGCGTGTATAAATTAAAAAAAGGCTTGTTTTTTCTTTAAGTCCAGCACAATTTACTAAAATGAAAGAGTTTTGTTTTTTTTTCAACGATTGTGCACAAGCTTCGAAAGCATTTACATAAAACGTAAATACAGGCATTTTATACTACTTAAATATTCTGTCCTTGTTCGTTTGTTACGTATAGTATAAACAATGAAATTATCATTCCAGCTTGACTGGTTTTGGATGGAATTTTAAGAGAGATGATCGTCTTCTCAAATGCCATTAATCGAGCATCGGCCCCAAACGAATTCGTATGAATTCTTGCGATTTTAATTAATTTCGCCAACATTTTTCTTTCTCTTATTATTTTTTAGCTTAAAATAGATATTATTTATTATCATATAACGAGAAGGAATTTTTCTGGAATTTATTCTGTCTCTTTCTATATCTGCTACTTTGTAGTATTTTGATTATGCTCTGAAAATATTTTCCACTTTTACAATTTCTTTAAATAGAAAGCAATAAAAAAAATGTATTTTAAAAAAATATATCAGGAAAATATCATACCGAAATTCTTCGAATTAGAAAAAATTATTGAAAATCATCTGATTGTTTCTAGAATGATTTATCTCATTCAAGTTTGTAATTATTACGAATTATGTACGATATTTTTACCATACAGTATTGTTCAGTGTGCAATTCTTGACGAAAGAAGAAATTGCGAATAATAAATAATAATAATAAATAATAATAATAAATATAAGAAGAATAATAAACGTTTGTACGTGAACAGGATTGCAAAAGTTTAATTAAGCATTTAATTAAAATGTCTGCAGCTTACATTTTGAATAAATTGAAATGCTTCTTATCAGCAAAAAACAAAGTAATTGAATGAAATGAAACGAGACGAGACGTTATCGCTACTGCCGTCTCATAAGCATCGTTCGTACTCGGTTATTCTCCGTTACTCAATTACTCTTAAGGTAATTACTATATGTATTGCTATAAAGTAGTATCGTATACGAATATCAAACAGTTTGTCATTGTGGTTAAGTTAATTTTTTTTTAAATTCGCGGCTACGCGAAAGACCGTCTTTATGCGAACAATTCCTTAACTTTGGAGCATTTAAAGTATGACATACGTCAAGTAATGGCCGAATTATTGGCCGACTTGGGACAAAAAGTCGTCGAACATTACCTCAAAAGGCCTTGTTTTTCACGCATAATGGCAAAGTCCAGCATACTACTGGACTATAAGCATCATATTGAAATAAAAATTCAATCGACATCTGAATAGTTAGTGTGCTTTTTTTTACTTTACTTTCCGAAAGAGAAAATGGATAACCCTTTAAAAGAATTAAAGGCAATCCTGTATCAATTTCGGATACAGAGCAAAGACATCTTCTTCGTTCGTTTAAAAAAAAATATAACAAATCCATACATACAATATATATACTTACATATCTATCTACATATCTCTTGTGTGCTTGTGTATTCCACACACTACTACTACGAGTATGGAAATGTATACATACATTATTTTTGTGGGCCATGTAGAATTGGGTTTGTATGTGGCTTAGTGGTTATGTTAAATGCTCTCTGATGTTATCAAGAGAGTTAATTTTATTTCTGTGGGCTTGTGCGAATTTTGTAAATGTGCCAGAAGAAAAGAACAGCAAAACATACATATGTACATATGTACGAGCACATACTAAAAGTTAGCAAGAGTATTCAAGCAAATGTTAAGTTTGAACGCAATCATTGAAACAAAAGGTTGAAAAGAACAACTACTTTTTCTTACCAAATTGATCGTGGATAAATGAAATAAAAGAAGAAATTAAAGACAATGGTATTAACATTGTATTAAGATGTAATACGATGTAATACGATGTAATACGTTTCTACATTCATTTATCACTTCAACGCATGACTTTTCCCTCCCTTTTTTTCTCAAGAAATTTGCCATTAAATTTTTATTAAATATTTTTAAGTATTTAATAAATACTAAAATAAATAAGTTACTAAATTTAATATTATAGTAACTATTTAGCACTTTCTTTTTCCAACAAACAATCAAAATATTGTTCTCATTTGAATTAAGTTTCTTCGTTTATTTATTTGAAGACCTTTCGAGGCCTTTAGAAGCTTAATAGCTTACATTACAATAATGTATAAATTACTAAAAAATTAAAAAAATACCATAAATTATTTGAATAAATTTTTTTTTTTTAATTTTTTTACAGTTTTCTTGATAGAATACAAATTTCTTTGGTTGCAAAAACAATTGAAATGACCAAAAAGTATCTCATGCAAAGATTTATTTGATTTATTCGGTATCATGGTTTTTGCTTGTGGCAGGCAGACTTTGTGTCGCGCGCGTCAAACTGCTGAAAGGTTTTTATATACGATATTTACGATCAAATACGTATCAAATCAGAAGCAGGCAAAAATTATTTTTGGCAAAGAACGACGATAAAAACTCAAGGCGACTCACTTTTTACTGTCACTGAACAAAAAGGAAATTGCAAATATTTGTGACACTTTTGACCTTGCAATTTAAATACCGAACGAAATGCGGCGTCATTTTATTTATGTATGTACAAAATATGATATGATAGTAGATATGTTCAATCTACTTTTGCTGTAGATTGTTAGGGTTTTGTTGTAGTTTTTACTTTTATCATTGCCCGATTTTCTTGTTAGATAGCGTGAGGTATTTCTGCAGTTAATTCTTTGTAATTAACTATTTTCTTTGTCTTCATGGAATTATAAATAAATGCTTATAAATAAATGCTCTTTCGTTCGTTTGGTCAAAGAGTCAAAAGGTCAATGAGTTTTCATTTCCTTTTTCGTTTTCATTCTGTTGAACGGCAAGAGTTTGGCGGCGTGTCGTTGTCACTTTGTCTCAAGAGCGCTGTTAACGACGTCCTCGTACGTCGTCAGTCATTGTCAAGGAAAGCGTTTTGTGATAGAAATAAGAATAATAATGCGTTTGTTGTTGGTGTCATTGTTGTTGTTGTTAAACTAGCCATAAAAATATTATTTTCTTGTTTAGTTTTTTTTGTTTTTTTTTTCTCCAGACAACTACCGCGATTTGTAAGTGTCGTCGTTCTTGTCTTACAGCTACTGACCTACGTTATTTCTTGATATTCGTTCAGTTTCCAGACAGGGTTGCTGATGAACGAAAAATGGCACTGAAGATGGCACTTTAACGATAGCGGTTTTTTTCCAAACCAAACTAAGTAAGAGATGACGGAAATTTTTCAAAATGCACCGTCACCGTTCGCCAATACTTAATTAATATCAATACGAAAACCGGTTTGTCTCCAAACCAAACTTAACTGAACGATCCATCGCTGTATCTAATTCAGAAACCATTGAACGAACGAAAATCGGTTTGGATATTAACTAAGCTATAACCTTTTTAATATGTATGTACATCATTTATAACGCTTAAAAGCATGCTTAAATATTCAATAGAATATTTAATAGACTTAAGATAGAGTGCTCTATCCTTAGACGAGTATCTGAGTAGATGATATTTTTGAATTTTATTTTTTATAAAATTTTTAATAATAAAATATTGCAATTTCAGAATAATTTCAGTGCAATTTTCAAATAATAGTCCGCAAAAATTGTCACAATGCTCTTGGAAACGGCCAAGATTAACGTTCGCAGGAAAGAATATTAAAGAATTGAGAAACACAAAAAAGACCAACCGATGGATCCATCCTTTTGATTGATACCGTAGAAAAAGCACAAACAATCCCAACGATTTAAACTAACTTCTTGAAATAACTAATTCCGTGGATTAAAGATCGATCAATCGATCGAATTAAATAAAATTGATAATTGGCAACACTTTCGAATGTTCTCGCTGGCCACAACCTGGTTCGAGCTAAGAATCATACCAGTAGCCGGTTCGTCGAAATGTTCGAACGTCGTCCCGTTTGGGCAGTATTAATTGGTCTTACTGTCTGCATCTCGATATGGCGCATCTCGGTGCAGGAACCATCCATGTTGGCAGAGTATGGCTACGACAGCAATGTCGTCGGTACAGTTGGAAACATTCCGCAGAATGGCGCTGGCGCTGCCGCTGCCGCTGCCGCCTCTTCCATCGCCCACCAGCACCAGCTTTCACTTTATGGCAGCAGGCAGCATTTGCTCACGCGCAAAATGAAGGATATCGACGAAGGTATGCGCCACACCAACAAATCCATTGCTAGCCGAAGAATAAAAGCAGGATTATTAATGACTGCATCTAGTCCAAGTCAGGAGTTGCTGCACCCAAGAACGGCCGGTAGCTCCAGCAACGATAGTACGAAAATCGCTCAAACCACCAACATCAACAATTATGATAGTCATAGCGGTAGAATTAGCGCTAAGCGTAGCATAGAAGTCTCAGCATCTAAAAAGAAGACGAAGAAGAGTCCATTGAAAAAACCAACAGATATTAACAAAAGCCGTTTTGTCAGCGCCGCGCAATGGATCAGTATCAGTAACAGAACCGGCAGCAGCAAAGCGTTCGCACAGCCTTCACCGCAAGCCCTCACAGCCACCATCGAGCCGCCACATCAACCCGTCACCACCTCGATCTCGACTTCAACCACCGAAGCGTTACAGTCTCAGCTGCCAGCCGATGACTTCCAGCAACTAATCGACCTGCACGACTTTGATTTTATTATGCCGCAGCCAGCCTGCACCGCCAAGATCGCCGCCTTGATACTGGTCCATTCTGCACCGCAAAACTTCAAGAAGCGCCTCTTTTTGCGCGAAACCTGGGCACAGCGCAGCGTCCTGCAAGGCACACCGCTTCGTTTGATCTTCCTGCTGGGCGCAGTCAGCAACCAGACGCTGCAGCTCCGGCTGCGCCAGGAGAACGACGAGTTCGCTGACATGGTGCAGGGCAACTTCATGGACGACTACATGAACATGACGTACAAGCACGCGATGGCCTTCAAATGGTTCATCTACAATTGCGCAGGCGCGCAAATACTTCTGAAGGTGGACGACGATGTCTTTGTGAATACGGTGCAGTTGCTGCGTTACCTACACAATCTATCGCCGGAAACTATGGAAACGGAAGCGGAAACGGAAGCGGAAACGGAAGAACAGCAGCAACCGGCATTCGCGGCGTACAACAAAAACAGCTCCAAAGTTGGCGGCGACTTTCAATTGTCTCAAGTATTATTCCATCATCCGCAGCGGCTGCTGTTCTGCCAACCGATGTTGGGGGCACGCGTGAAGCGCAGCTACCGGTCCAAGTGGCGCGTTAGTGTGCGTGAGTTCCGCCATCGATACTACCCGCCCTACTGTCCCGGCTATTCCATCATCTATTCGGCCGACATTGTGTTGCGCCTCTACACTTCTCTGCAGGCGAGCAAATACTTCTGGATCGATGATGTGCACGTCACGGGCACACTCGCTCAGCTGAACAACATAACGATCACTTCGTCGATGCCGTATGTTTTGTCCAGTGACGCCTGCGATGAGGTGCTTGCGGGCAAGACTGATTTGAGGCAGCGGGAATTCCTGTTCGCTTGGCCGGATATAACAGAGCAGCAGATACGTTCGTTGTGGAAGCTTGCCGCAATGGACTCGGCGCCGCACCAGGACTCAGCGGTTAAATACCGAAAATCTACAGATCCGTTAATTGGCAATACCGCGACTGAGGCGGCCAAGCAATACAACAGACACAGAGGCTTCAGATAGTTGCTGGGTAGCGCAGTTCAACAACCGAAAGATGATATTCATATTGATATTAGTAAAGGAATATATATGTATACATATGTATGAAAAGGATCCATAGAAAAGTGGTGTATAATATCAAACGAATTCCTGTGTATATAAGTTTGTGAAATAGATATATACATATACTCGTATACATACATAGATTTCTAAGAAGAAAGATAAGTATCTCATTTGAATAAGCCTTGACTAGTTTAAGATGGTTTGGTTCTATTTTCTGAGATGATCTCAACAATGACGGGAATATTTTAATAATTTTCTATGGAAATTCAAAAAAATTGTCGAAAAATACTCGTATAATTATTAAATTAAAAATAATTGAAAAGTTTTTATTTAAAGGATTAGACAGTATTATTATACAAAAGTCCTTGAAAATGTTATGAAAAAAAAAAATGAAATTTGTGTACAATTTTCCATTATTACTTTTATGGAAGTTATTATTATTTCCTTTAGTATATTTATATAAAAATAATATCCTTAATTATTTATTGCTTGCTAGTTTAGAATGAAACCAGAAATGGTCTAGCGATTTCATAACTCACGATATTCTGGATATTATTAATAAGAATTTTCATAGTCATTATTTCATTCTTTGCGAAAGAACTCTTCAACAACTCACAACTATTTATTCGTAAATAATCGAATGAGTATTGAAAGAATTGAATTAGAATTTACTTTTGGTTGAGTTTCAAAAAGAGGAGGTTCCTATTTGTTTTTAGTTTTAATCAATCTGAATCTTTTGAATCTTAAAATAAATATTCTGTAAATATAAATGTAGAATTTATCACAAAAAAAAAACTGTGGGTCTCAAAATGTTCGTTCGTAGTATAGAGTAAGTGTTAATAAATAAAACGAAGTGTTAATTGATAAAATGAAATACAGTACATATTTATAAAAAAAAAATTAAATATATATATACATCTGTATATTTACATACAATACATACATTTTACATTATAGCACAATATGTATTTTTGTCCTTTTATATCCCGTGTGCGTATGTCTGTCTGTCTGTCTATTTGTCTGTACTTTTGTAATTGGAAAATGTGAAAATTCGTAGATTCTTAATGCTTATTACTTTATAACGCTTCCTCTCTCTCTTTTGAATAAACTTTTGTAATGAAAAAATTGTTGTACTCTTGTTTTTTTATAAACAACATTACAAGAATCCAAATAGTAACTATATCTTATAGACAAACATATATATATTTAAATCAAGTATTAAAGTATTTTAAAAATAAAGTATTTTATTTCAGAATTTCAATTTTAATTCATTTCTTCTCTTTTGATGATGATGATATTGTAAATGTTTTATAAATACATATAAATATTTATTTTGTTAAGCAAGAATTTTCCAAATGAAAATACTCTTAAAAGAGAATAAATAATATATATATTGTAATAATTTCAATTTAAATAATCTAAATTTTTTATCATTTTGTAAATTTAACTCGCCGGAATAATTCCAATGCTCAAAAGGTATTTTCCACCAAAAGACTTGTACAATTTTATGCTGTAATTTTTATTTTATTTTTAATATTCTTCCAAGTGACGTTATTACAAGTTATTACGTTATTACAAGTCACCGAATTTTTTACTCTGATAAAAGAACCTCAGATACCAAATGCTAGAAACTCGCATTCGAAATAAAAACGAAAAAGTCTATTGTTTTGGGAATATAGAGCTCGTCGTCTATGAATCTGTAAGAAAGATTGTACATACGAGTATGTATGTATATTTGAAGACCCTCCGATAATGGAGCACCGCTGAAGCCACAGAAGCTGAAATCAAAGTTATTTTCTAAAACTAAATTAAACCAAAGCAATTAAAAACAATATCTAATGAAAACGACACAAAAATGCTTATATATTTTTTTGTCGCAGTAATAGTAAAAATTGATCATTAACTAAATGATTAAAGGAACAAAATGACGAAAGTATGTATAGTGGAAGATCCTCTAGATATTTTCTCACATCAGTCTTACACCTCGCTGGTCTCAAGTTCGAATTCCGTGAACATGGTGGTGAATTCAGGGGTCAGGGCATGCCCCGGTTCGCGCCAAGCTTGTCGGATGAATGCCAGCTCCTCACGATTTTTGGAATTGACCAACTCTTCTAAATCAACAAATTGAAATTGGTTAAAAATACTGAGCATAAAGAAATCGAAGAAGAAACTGTAGCTTTTCCAAATAAATCTTGAGCTTTCTGCTGCATCGTTCTCCTTCTATTGACACTAACAAACTTACCCACGACCATTTCCTTGATTTCATATTCGGCATCATATAAACGCATTACGGTCTCTGTAAACTCCAGCAGATGACGCAATTTCCAAGTACGATAGATAATCTTATCGGAAAGGTTTTTATTGTTGCGCAAACCTCTCAAGATTTTGAGACTTTCGCGCGTATGCTCGGTGGCGTCCAATAAGCGATCCACCAACCACACCAGACGCTCACTTGGCACTTTTAACCACCGCCTAAGCCGTTGCAGTAGAGCCCGCTCTCGCTTGAGGGCATGAGTCGTCATGAACTTTTCTAGGTTCTTGAGTTTGGTTAAGCATTTGCCGTGTGTTCTGGCCATGTCGTCCACCAGTGGGCAACCCGAAATATGACAAGACTTCCAGACCTCGTAATCAGCTTTCAGATGGCGAACAATTTCGTCCAGTTGGTGTTTTAACGCTTCCAGGGCTAATATTTAAAGTAGTGCATTAAATATCGGAGGCACGGCAAGAGTTTATTATTACTTACCTGTTGTTCCATCAGATATTGAAAGCATATTTAAATAAATTCTTTATTTACATGAAGTGAAGATTACAAAGCAAACATTAAAATCAAATCCGAAAGGTACCGTTGGAAACGTAAGCGTATGTAAAGATGACGTAATCATTGTGAATTATTCAATTTATTCTTTTATTTAGTTAGTAATGTTAACAACCCGTATAAGTTGCGTTGGGAAGTCTCTATTTTGCAAATCTCATTGATTAGCAAACACCAAAACCTAAATTTTGTGTGGAGTTTCATTGGACTAAAATTAGCTCGTACACTTGCCTTCACATTTGTAGCAACAATTTTCCATACGAAGCTGTACTGTCAACGAGTCGTAATATAAGACAATGAGCAACGAGTATAAATGTGCTCGTTCTCATACCCGTTGTTTGGACTATTTTATTTATACTCGTTGGTTAAAACTTTTTTGACGTTTCACCGGCCGCAAAGTTCACGCACGTGGGAAATTTTGTTTAAAATAAAATTCAGAAAAAAACGCAAAAACGTCTGGAAATGCAAATGGCCCCGCGCTATAATGAAGATGATCAAATTGATGATGTTAACTATTTCGAGGAAACTCATCAGGATGCTGAAATAAAGCGCAAGACTCTGGTAGCTCCTTGGAGGAACGTGTAAGTAGTTTACATCCTTTCAAAGCTCTTTTGTGAAATAACGTTTATTTCGTGCTCTAGAGAAGAATTTCATCAAGTGTACGACTGGTTGTTCGCCACCAGCAGTAGTGACGAATCTCGCTGGCGAGCCATCGCACAAATGCGCGTTTGGGGTCTACGCCGCAGAAGTCTGTGCCCGGCAGCGGTATTGGCCACTGCCGTCCTGTTGGAAGTGCAGCTTAAAGAAACTGCTTCCGAGAGTAGTGAAAGGCCCTTAACACCGGAAGAGCTTCAAGCTTTGTACGCTAACGCTTTTACACGATTTTTCAATTACATGTCATCCATCATGCAGACACACAATATGCGAACCATGTACGAGACGGCCAATCAGTTGGGACTACCCACCTTCGTTGTAGATCTGCGGCACCTCTGTTCGCACGGCCAAGAGCTACCTCCCTTAGAAGTGTTGCGTTCAACGTCACAACATTGTTTCTCTTGGCTGCACGACTACTACTGGAGCGGACAGCGAACCTCCATGTCGAATGTGGATGCAAGCCAAATAAGGCACAGAGATAGAACACAGTTCGATGATAATGTGTCTCAACTGTTTCAGTTGTACGACGACGCCCTGGAAAGCTACTGTAAAGGCGCACGAGACTTGAAGAAAGCCAAACGTTATCTACACGGCAAGCGGCTGGCGAAACTGAAGGAATTCATGACACAGAAAGGATTGGAATTACTTCGGGAAGCATTCGATGCCATTGTCAGGGAATTGTTGGCGTTGGTTAAGCGTGAGACGAGCCTCAAAGACCTAACAGAAATATATCTGGAAGCCCTTTTAAAAATGAACTACTTTTTTGTGGCAGCAGGTGCGGGCTATTTTTTAAAATATTTCATATAGTTTTCGCAATAATTTTTTATGGTTTTTCAGAAAAGCATACATTCTCCACTGTAGAACTGCATTCTCTCATCCAAGTGACGCAAGGTCTTTTCCGTATGTTAGCTGCCCGAGGATTTATTGATGAACTTCTAATAAGTTTAATACAAATCGCCGAGAGTGCAGAGGCGCCTAGAGTACGTCGAGCTGGAGCCAGTTTTTGGGCATTGCAAATCGTTAGAGGTTATATTGCTTTAAAAAAATGCCAGAAAATACATACGGCGAAATTAGAAAAGGTTACTTAAGTGGCTCGCTGATGGTTGATGTCGAGGAACTCACGTTTTCTCTCTCTTTTGCAGAAGCCGAATGCTAAAAAATGTGATTTTTCCACTTTCAACAACAGCTCCATTTCTAAGCAGGCGTCCTCTCTTCTAAAGAAAGCACATATAAACATTGATTTCACATTGATATTTGGCTCTTCGTTGCGGAAACCGGGAATATGGCGACTGGAGCACGGCTTTCTGGAAGAGAGATTGAAAAATATAAACACATATACCGCAACATTGATTAAAAGGTGAGAAAAAAGGCTAGTATTTGTCAATTAATTTGAAATTGTAACACTTTTCTTAACAGACTTCTGACACTTGCTGATCCCGCACTCTCGGACGATCAAATTAGTGTCCTTTCGGATTTAATTGATACACAATTTGAGCAAAATATGGCAATGTCTGAAACGCGAATGTCTAAGAATGACTTTAAGGCTGCAGAGAAGGTATACACGGTAGAAGATCTTGTCTCGACTCTGACAGAGACTGAAGATATGGATATTGATATGTTCAGTATCAAAGAATCATCGCCTACCGATATTAAACAGTTTGGCATTTGGTCATTATTACCTCGTAAGTACGCAGAATTATTTATATTACAAATTATTGTAGTGTAGAATTTTTTGACAGATGACAGACAAGACTGGTCCTTCTGTCCACTTGGCCGACTACCCTGGGACTAAGTGGGACTAACTGGGACGCATTATTAATAATTAATATAAATTACTCCTATTATTTTGATAATGTGGAAAGAATAGTATAGAGCGACTGTACGAGTACTCTAAGCGATTATTGAAAATAACACTAAATTTGAATTTAGTTCAATACGCTATTGTGTTTTATTGAATTATTTTACTTGCTGTGTATATTCGTAGTATGATGTGGGATGAGTAATGTCTTCTTTTGATCTGCTTAAATTACTTTCAAGGTCAAATATGTACCGCCTTTGGTCAAATGAACCACCATAAATTACCATGTCTTTATAGCAACATCTTGTTTTTCATGACAGGATAAAAAAGGAGTCAACCATGTAATTTTATGGCCTTGACCTATAGTTATTATTTTGTACGTGTGGGTTTTCCTGATAGTTTGATAAGAAAAAGGATATAACTCTGAGGTTCCGTCCTACTTTTGATATATACTATATATTTTAATTAGTGTACATAGTTTTATTGATCTCTTTAAAATAAAGCGATTGCATTGCTCAATCTTTCGACTTTAAAGCCTTCGACTTCGTGTAGATCTTCAGATATTGTGTACTTCTTTCATTTCTATTACACGCAGTAAAACAAAGACTGTTTTGAAGAGAATTTAATCTCCTTTAGTATCTCCCATAACATTTCATTAAAGCGACGGTGGTAGCGGACGGGGTAGGCTTCCGATGTGGCTAACAAATTGTCTATGTATGTACTGGAAAATTTCTATTAATTAAAAACTGGATTTTCTCGTGTTGTGTGTGATTTGCTCTTACAGTAAAATGTATCGTACTTAACAATCAGTGAGCAGCATGCGGCAAATCTCTACAAATTCGATTCATTACTCAACCAAGTCGCACACGTTTACGACTGACTTTCCGCATTAACGCGATTTATTGACTCGGCCATGTTGAGTTAACGGACATACTGCTCCACTGGATGCCAATTTTGAACTATTGCATGTCTAAGCCATTGGTGCGATGCATGCGGCGGCCAGCATTCAAAGATTAGCCGCCAACTTTCCTTAGCAGACCGCTGGCCACTTTGAGCTAGCTGTAGTCTGCTGCCATGTACTGGTGCATGTGTTTGTGTGAGTCCGGAATATTGCTTGACTCCAGCAAAGAATTTTGTATTTCCTTGGAAGTAAATTCGAATTATGTACATACGTCTATTCTGTACAATTAATTGATCATGTGATTTATTTCATATTTCATTTCACATGCTTTGCTTGAAGATGCCAAAGAAGATTTGTCTTTTTTTGAAGTTAGAACGATTTAATTCGTCTTCGCTTTACACTTCTTTGCAAATTTTCGTCTTTAATAATTATATTGTAATTAATAATAATTATATTATATGTATTAATAATATACATAATATAAAATATACTTCTATATTATTATAATACAATCGAGAGTTAATTTTGATACGTCCTTCAAAAATTCTTATATAATTTCAATTTTTTGATTTCCAAGCTGTCAATCTTTATGTGATGTGTAAATCGCTCTCTCACTCACTCTCTTCTTGAGAGAGAATCTTTTTCTTTGTGTAAGTTCAAATTTCCATAGAAATTATTTTGTTGAATATTTGAAATTATTTTATCCCAAAATGAAATTTATTGGAAGTTCTATTCCGATTGTAATAGATTTAGAAGATTTATTGGAAGTGAATATGGTCGGGAGATAACAAAGGCGTCACTTTTTCAGTTTCGGCCCCAATAACACTATGATTTTGCATCAATATCATAAAGCATGAGATTATAATCTTGCAAGCATAAATTATTCAAGAATTTCAAATATTGCTTTAAAAGAAAAAAGCCGGAGAGAGTATTTTCTGCTGGTAGCCATGCGATCTGCCTAAACGATTTGATATGGTTCAACACCATTCATCACCGTCAGCATCATCATCAGCGTCATAA
Source organism: Conops quadrifasciatus (assembly GCA_949752815.1). Lineage (NCBI taxonomy): Eukaryota > Metazoa > Arthropoda > Insecta > Diptera > Conopidae > Conops > Conops quadrifasciatus. The sequence continues at coordinate 21,293,141 of OX457079.1, forward strand.
CGAATTTCAGTGTACAAGTTCGTTGTACAGAGCAGCTCTCTGTACAATCAATAATGACGATAATTACAAGAAACATATGCCACATTTGGACATATGTACATACATATATGTATGTATGTATAATTAAAGTTGGTTTAGGAGATTATGGCTCTTCACTCTGTTTCGCTCAATGTAATTGTTACCGTTGGTTGATAGAATCTAACAAAGTCTAATAAAATCTAATGAATTAGTTGATATCTAAAGAAATCAGATAAAAGTAATTAAGTCTTTCTTTATTTCTTTCTATTTATCTCTCTTTAAGGCTAATCGCTAAGATTTTCGGCAGATTAAAGCTGCATGCATAATTTCTGTATACAAATTTTTATATATCATTGTGCTTCCTTCTTTCGATTTCTCTTTCTTTGCACGAATATCACTGCTATATTGATATACTTTCATCACTATTATATGCTGCAAGTGCTAAAAGGTTCTTCGTTCGCACTAAATACGCGAATGATTCGATTTTCTTTTATATTCCTTCAAGACGCGCCACACTAAAATCCGTTAACATTATGGGCGGACACTGCTGTCGCCATAAAAATGAGTTATGAGCAACTGATTGCGAATATTTTGTGCATCATTTTCAGGCTTCTTCTTAACGAACTGAAAGTGGCTTCTTGTGTCGGCATCATCATTACGATCGGTCGCTCGGTCCGTCCGTCCGGTCGGTCACTAAAAGCAGTTCAACCGTTGATTTCACGATGTTAGTAATCGACAGAGGCAGTTGAGACGATAGTTGAGAACGATGGAACCGAAGGCGGCGGTGGGCGGCGGTAGGTGGTGGCAGGTCGTAGGTAGTGATTGGTGACAAAGAAAGAGAGTGAGGAAGGTACGAGTACATGCATATGTATGTACGTTGGTACGTTGATATTCGTATAGCACTCGTATTACAAGCGACACTGCAATGATTTGCTGAAAGACATCGCTTGAAACCGGTTGGCGGAATAATTATCGTATGTATGTATGTGGTGAGATCCTAGGGCCTAGGCCTTGCTTTATTAATTGCCGTTCGTTTATGGCAAACGAAAGTCAAGCTGTGACCAAATAATTTGCTCACAATCATTCGGTGGCTAGAGTTGGAAAATGTTCGAGGATACGAAAATTGCTTGCAAGAGTCTTATGTTTAGCTGTGAATAGAGTTGTGTGCCTCTATTCTCCTTCTTCTCTCTTTTTCACTCTCTCTTTCTCTATCTATCTTTCCATTTTATTTCTAACTCTTAAAATAATGATAGATTACAAACGAAATGGGCAGTAAAATTAATCATCTTAACCTTAATTGATACAGAAAAATATCGTTTTACGGAATTATTTCTGAGATCTTGAAATCTTCTCTTAAGGGAAGAAGCGATCATAGGATCGAAGCTCATAGTTACCTCATTATGATCATTCTAATGGTATCGAGAGCTTAAGACTTCGTCCCATAAAGTCCGTCAGACTTCGACTTCGACAGTTCTGAACTGTCAAATCGAGTTCAATGTATGCTTTCTAACGAGCATCGGCTCATAAGCAAAGCATCTGTCAAAGTCGAAGTCGAAAGTTGCTGAACTTTTAACTTTTCGACTGCGTCAGCCCATTTGACAGCAGTTTGTTTACATTTTAGAAGAGTAAATTAAATGAAGTCGAAGTTTTCATTGGGCCATGGTAATACGTTGACGTTGATGTCAAAGTCGAAGTCTGACGGACTTTATGGGCCGAAGCCATTACTCTCAGCGAAGAACCTCCTGCGATTTAGTTTAGAGAAGAAAATTTCCAGTTTTTTTTTGAGACATTTCAGCTGTCGATTTTCATTATGATATAAAAAAAATCTCATAATCTACCTTCGTAGTTTCTCAAGGAATGCGAATAACTTTCATCAATCCATCGAAAGGAAACAACAATTTTTTTTGTGTACGCCAAAAATAAAGAAAAAACTAAAATAAATTTCGAACAGACGACCTTAAAAAATTGAAAAAAGGTTTTTTTATAATATCAATAATAGGTTTTGAATCAGGCAAATTTTCGTTGTTTCTTCTCTCTCTCTCTCGCTCACATCCTCTTTTCGCCAAAGTGTTTTAAAATGGAAATTAGATGCAACGCAATTTTCTCTTCAAATTTTGACATCCTCTCTTTTAGTACATAATTTATGTGCATCAAATTGCTGATCGATGCGGGCCGTAAGAATTTAGATAATAATGCATTTAATTATTATTTATTGTTTTTGCTTAAAATCGAAGTCGGTTCTAGAGATTGTTTCATTTGGGGCACGTCTTTGTCTGCACGCAATATATTTTAATATGCACGAATTTCGGTGAAAAAATTTTCGGCTTAGCCTAACTATTAAAGTACCGGCCTGACGTGCCTGGCTGTCTGACTGTCTGTCTGTCTGTCCGCCTGTCTGTCTATAGGTCGTTGTCAAGCAATTTAGAATCTATAAATTGTATGCGTTGGAGTTTGAAGGCGCCAAAAACAAAAAGCCTGCAAAAATATACAGAGCAACAATACCTTAAATACCTTAAAATTGAAAGTTTGTGTGAGTGTGCCTGAATTGTTGATAATAGTAATGTTAAACAACAAAAAAATTTAATTTAATAAGATATTGGGAAACTTAATTAAAAATAATTATTAACAAAATTGTAGAATTCCAAAAGCTTCATTAGACAGAATTTAACTAACTAAAGAGAATTTAACTAAAATATGCATTAAAATTTATCTTATTCAGGGCTAAAATACTCAAAGCCTAAAGCTGAAGGCCCAATGCACGCTTGCTTGCGTGCTTTGCTTTAAAACGTGCTCTCTTCAATCTGTATAATCTTATGGAGAAAGACCAAATGCACGCTTGGCGTTACTCGCCTCAAACCAAAGTCGCTGCTCAGTTGAACAATGTTCTATTCGCGGCAGAGCTTTGACCTTTTCAAGGACATAGTGGTTTTCTTAATTAGATAAAAAGAGACTGAGAGAGCGACAGTTGCATCGGTTACTCAACGGCAGTAAAAGGCTCTTTATATTGATAATTGGATACATACTACAATCTTTCTACTAAACTTTTTGAATTGTCTGCTCCTTTTCTTAGTACAATTTTCCGCTTCATAGGATTTTATTTATTGTTATAGAACATAATGTTATTTTTTTGCTTTCAATTTTGACTTTGCTTGCTTTAAAGTCGAAGAAAGCGAAGCAGGTCAGCGTGCATTGGGCCATTACCTTAAGAGAGAGAGAGTGAGAAGAGTAGAGAGAGCCATCAGAAAATACGATATACTCTCTGCCACAAGTTAAACGAGTTGAAATGCTTTCTTGTCTTGAACTTTTTCTGCTCCTTGGCGACAGCTTCGAGCACACTGACTCGGCGGCTCGCCGACGGACGTGTGGTACATGTACCACGGTTAGTGCATCACTTTCGGTTGATTACCATTTTTAGCATGATTTATTTGACAGAAATATCCAACGAGTAAACAAAAACAAAACAACGAGAAAACAAAGTAAACCTACGTGCTTGCCTCAAAAGCATCCAGCATGCAGCAATTGCTGGATGTTGATGTGTTGTTGTTTACTGCTGCTGCTAATGCTGCTGGTGCTGCTGCTGTTGTTGTTGTCGGTACCGTAGTTATTGCTGTTGTTGTTGATGTTAAATTTCATGCTGGAAGTGTTCAAAGTGAAGCCACATGAAGAAGCAATCTCTGCCTTCATAATACCTACTATTTAACATGATAGTGATTGTAGATGCCGCGCAGCCTTCGTTGATCAGTTAACAAATATCAACAGCAGCAGCAGCAGCAGCAGCCAGCCACAACAACAACAACAGCAAAACAAGTAAAACGATTCGTACGAATTTGTATAAACATTCGGGAACATGTGTATCTGTAGGTCTCATCGTCCCGGTACATTGTCATAGCACGATGATGATGATGATGATGATGGTGATGATGATCCATGCTGTCCGTTGTTGTACTTTGTTTGGTGTTGCCGCTTCGAAGGCGTGTTGGCCATATTTTCGAGATATGTGACATTTATTGGTTCTTGAAGTATGTGTATGGCATGATATATGTATAATCTGCTATATATATTTCTATCTGGCGAATTATGTTTTACTCTTTTACATTTTGTTTATTAAAAGAGGAGTGAAGTGAAAGCTGATTGGCCTGAATTTTTTGATAGAATCGGCACTACTCATTCATTTGGATCGTGTCGCCGATAGTCCGATAAACATTTGGTTGAACACTTACGTTATGTGCATTTTTAATTAAAAAATACTCAAATGTTAAGAACTTTGAGGTCAGTCGAAACGACATCTATTCATCGTTGAAATAACGAGTGCGCCATCTTTTATGTCGGTATGTAAACATTGAATAACCTGAACATCAAATGAATTATCAAATGAATTAGACTTGAATAAACATGTTTGAGAAACGTCAGTATTCAGTACAATTTCAATTACAAAACGCTTCACACCGGAATATAACGCTTCGAAATAGTGACGCTGTACATTGAAAATAGTTGTTCAGTTCGATATAATCGTTCAGTATTGATGCCAAGAAGCACCGTCTGACAACGCTATTCGTCGTTTGGTATCGAAAAAATGGCGACATTGACCGGCCACTCACCCAGATCTCTAGATTTGACCCCTACGGACCCCTTCTTTTTGTGCGATTATTTGTAAGGCAAAGTGTACGCCAGCAAGCCTCAGACCATTGACGAGCTCAAGGCAAACATTCGTTACGAAATTATCGCTATACCGCCCGAGATGTTCGAAAAAGTGATGGAAAATGCAGCAAAAAGGGCACATTTTGCTTTGACGGCCACTTGATTGATGTTAAAATCAATCCAAATAAATTATAAAGGACTAAATTAAGTAGAAATATCTCATATATGGAAATCGGTAGTTTTTTAAGAAAAGTTATTCAATATTCCCATACCGACATAAAAGATGGCGCACCTTGTATATACTTCTTCAAAAGACTTCTACAACATAAAAGAAAATTAAAACAACATAAAAAAAATTACACAAAATGGCCGCCTGTGGTACTGATTAGGACTGCGAATCTAGAAACTGTTCGCGGAGCCCTTAAAACGAAGCGGTAGAGCCAATTCGGAGATGCTGAAAAGACATTAAAATTGATTAAAACGACATTAATTCATATTTCTTCTTAATGACAATATAGTTTATTAATGCTTCAGGAAATGATATAAAACTGAGATAAAAAAAAAATGCAATTAAACTGTCGCGTTCACCAATTTTCACAACATAAAATTGGTTATTGGTTATTGCAACATAATGACCTGAACTGACTAGCTTTAAAAGAATAAGAAGCACAACAACAACAACAAAAACAACAATAACATAATTAGCAAGACAAGAACGACCAACAATTATCACGCATCGGCACGGGCACTGGCACCGACAATAGCACCGATAACAACCTCAACCTCAGCCTCATCATCGCCACTAACTACAGAAACTAGTCTGGCCGCGTTGGTGAGGATTTCGTGTTGGTGGTGAATTTGTTGTTATCTCGCGGCTCTGCTGGTGGGCTTCGCACGCATCGTGAAGTGACACCGCGCTGATAACCGCGGCCAGGACTCGACCAGGCCCACTCGCCTTCAGGTGTCTGCCTGAGAATGGAAGTCGAAGAAGTTGAGATGGACTCAATAAAGACAACAAACAATCTTACAACAAGTTTATTAAAAAAAAATACAGGAAGAAAAATACTTAAAAAGTATACAAAAAGTAACGTAAAGAAATATCTTGAATATCGTAAAGGAATATCGATGAAACGGGACTGCTATATATGGCACCTTTCAGCAAGAGGTGTTAAATTACGCATCATTTTTGAATTGTCAACATTGACAGCTATCATTCTGAGTTAATTTGACAAGTAAAAACCAGGAGGTTTATAGATATAGGTCGATACACCATCTGCCGCTTCTGAGGCTCCGAAAATTCAAGAGAAAAAGACGAATAACTTCTCAATTTACAGCGAGTGATCGTTTGGTGAGGTTTTGATATTGTTTGCGGTTTTGTTAGTCTAAATATTGTATGCCAAATCTTAGACTAATCTTAAACTTCGAACTGAAATAAAAATATTACCACTTTTCACCAAAAATATTGGTTTTTTCTGTGGATTTAAAATGACACCTCTTGTTGAAAGGTTGTCCAGAATAGTTAATTCGATCGCACAGTCCTCGCGATCGATCTCAGCATACACTGCCTCCGACAGCCAGGATAGTCGGGCGGTAATTCGGCCATAACTTCAAGTATGTCATTCTTTGAATGCTCCAAAGTTGAGAGATTGTTTGCATAAATAAGATCTTTCGCGTAGCCCCACAAAAAGAGATCCATAGCCGTCAGATCGTACGATCTTGGTGACCAATTAACATCACTAAATCGCGAATTAACGTGTCTTGAAAATTTTTACCGCTGTAAAGCCAAAACCTGCCGCGTTGTGAGGCTTGTGGCGCTATCCTGCTGGAACCACATATTGTCCATATCCTTACCTTCAAAAGCAGGCCACAAGAAGTCCTTTATTATTGCGCTATAGCGGAATAGACAGTGGAATTGATAATTTTGGGTCGTCTTCAACACTACGGCTCACAGCGGCAATGTTTTCTATCGAGCATGCGAAGTGATGATGCACAGGCCTTACAATGTAAGGCCTGTAACCGTTCCAGTTTCTTCGAATTTCTTTACAACGTTGGAAATTGTACGCTCAGGGTAGGACGATTACGACGACCATAATCTTGTCGTAAAGCTCGAAATGCGGCCACAACAGAAACACAATTTGTGTAGAATGCTTTCTTTAACAAAGTTAATGCGTTGTTCGATGCTAAAACCATACATATTGTAAAATGGCAAACCTTCCACTAAACAAATGCTATTTCGGATGACACTGACATTTGACAGCTGTCAAACGGCAGCGCTTTACATTCCGTAACTAGAAATGGATAACCCTTTATTATTAACGGTCTGTAGATTTATAGAAGAAATTCGTCCTTAGACCTCCAAATTGAAGAGGTCAAGGTTTTCAGTTCGCTCTGTTGATTATGGCCTGAAAACGCCTTTTAAAATCTTTACCGAAATTTTTACCAACAGAACGATATATCCGTCCGTTTACTGTACTAAAACGAAAAGAAGGTTTAAAAAGGAAGGAGAGAAAAAAGTTAAAAGGAGCTGCTTAGTTTTGCTGAGAAGAACAAATCCTTTAAAACAGAGTTGTTGTGGATTTTGTTGGTGTTTTAAAACTTTTTACTTAAAATACAATCCGGTGCAGCTGAATAAAATGTAAACTAAATGCAGACCAAGCGATGGTCTTACATTTAAAAGGATCCCGTCCGACTGTAAAGGATTACAAAAGCATGGAAAAAGCCTTTGTTCCCGGACAGCAGATTAGCTTTTTTTTTTCTTAGACTTTACCGACGCAACCGCAACGGCACCGCAGAGCAGCAAAATTTTTAATTGGCTTTTAAAATTATTTCAATGAATCTTGTGCGTCGACGCAGCCAACGCAAGTCTTGGGAAGACTTCAATTTATTTGTTACAACGACGGAGGCAAGAAAATGGAAAGGATGAAAAAGAGACATGGAGATAGAGGAAGGGACAGAAAGATAGTTTATTAGAGCGCAGGTTCTTGTGGCGAAGAAGTATTAAGCATGATAACGATGATTTCGCTAATGATTATCATGTAAATGATGACAAAGCGCGGTAAGGGTTGCTTGAGACCGACCGACCCAAAGAATGCGCAGGAGCCTAAAGGAGTACTCGTGCATGCAGCAAGAATGACTGACGGTGGCTGCGTAAATCGCCGGCGTAACGAATGATAACCAAACATGGCCAACGGCCAAGCGCGGCGGGCAAGCGCTTGACAACGGTGCAACAGAAGCGGCGCGGCAATGACAGCGACAGAGGCACAGGCTTTCAGCGCGCTGACGGTACGGAAGGGAGGAAGGAAGGCAGGAAAGGTTTGTTGATTGCTGGGGCGTGTAGTGTTCAGGACATACCATCACCAATGCCAGCACTATCATCGCCAATAACAACAACAACAACAACAAAAATACGAGTAGCCATTTAATATCGTTCCATTGCGTCGGTCCGAAGGTGGAAAAGGAGCATTCGAGCGTTCGTTGCAAGAATTCCTGGCGACTTTTTGTATGTGACTGTTGTCGATTTTAGGGCCCAATCAAAATTCCTGACCAAGCCACAAATTGAAAGCGACGGTCAGTCATCATTATTTATAATACATTATATTTTATATAGGTACGGCCGTACCTACATACAAGCTATGAAAGGGTATACATATGTCATTATATACATATAATTCTTATGTTCTCATTCGATTTTTATATAAAACTGGATCATTAAAACTTTTGTCCTCTCTTTCTCTGTCGGTGATGCTTCGCTTTTATCCTTCCTTCGCCGCGCGCCGTGACTAACCGACGACTCGGTTTAACAAGTGCCCGCAATGGAACTCTCTGGAATTGTGCGCATCCCATCGGCCATCGGTGTTCGTCAGGTAACGAAATTGATGTTCCTAAGTGTTGTCGTCTTCGACGTTGCGTTTCGTTGTTTACAGAGCGCGTGTCCGGCGCTGTCCGATCGACGCGGCTTTGGTCTGATTGCGTTCAAACGACGCTGGCACGATGATCGCCGCGCAACTGGCAGCGACTGCTGCCGATTGGTTGAGTCGTCTGGTGTGGCGGCAACGATTGTAGTTGGTTCAAGTACGACCGGTGGCTGCTTTCTCTGCTCTCCTGCTACAACGCAACGCACTCACGGCAATGCGGCACAGCGAGCTCGCAATGACCAAGCATCATCATCATCAGCCATCGCCAACCATCAAAGATCAAGTATTGATATCCAAACAATGAAATTAGTTCGTAGTGTTGGGTTCTTTATTTCTGCTCCCTTTTTTTATCCTTCCTTACATTAAAGCTTCTTGCTTACTTGCACTTTGTTGTTGTAGCTTCTGCTTCGCGGTCACCGGTTCGATCTGCGTTGTTGCGCGCAAGGTGCTTGTTGTTGTTGCTATTTTGGTACAAGTAGTTGTTAAGCCATAAAAATATTCGTTAATGACTTGGCCAAATGGAAACCTTTTTTAGGTCTGTACGATACACAAAGATATGTTTTGTTGAAATGTTGAAAAAATTTGTTTTAGAAATTAACGGCTACCGTTTAATGAGTTGCTTTTTTGATGCCTAGAATAATCGGTATAGAAAATTCCGTGGATTTTTGGTGAGAAGCTAATAAGAAATTACTTGAAATTTGTGTATATTCGTAACTCGTTAACCATTGTGTGAAGGCAGCGTGTATTTCAGTTGGCCTGATTTGAAATTAATAAGATTTTAAAGCAAAACAAACGAAACAATAGAACGAAAAAAGGAAAGAAAGAAAGTCCTTTTATCGATAAGCCACTGTTTATTATTGATCGTAGAACCTAAAAAACCTTTAAAGGTTTGGCTTTATTTTTGACTTTTTTCATAATCAAAAAAATGCTGCGTAACTTTCGGTAACTTTTTTGTCTTACAATAATTTAACTTTTGGTAACGTGGTACTTCTTATATTTGGGAGCTTACCTTGTGAGAATACCGATGAATCCGATGAATCATATCAACACTATAGAGAATTAAGAACATGATGATGAGATTATTTAACTAACCGCCGCGTCTGAAAGGAAGACTGAATGTTTTTTTTTACCATACATCAATCTTTTGCTAAATAAATTTAAATGCATTCATTTTTAGCGCTTTTTAAAAGTGTTTTTAATGATCTGAAAAAGATCGATTTTTAATACGTTGAGCTGTCCGCATGATAAAATATCGCACAAATAAAAGTCAGAGGATTAAATGAATTTATGTTGAAATGAAATGAAATGAAATGAAATGAAATGAAATGAATTAAAAAAAATGGCAAGAAAAAAAAAAGAAAAAAAACTAAAAAAAAAGAAACAAAAATTCGAATCGAATTTGAAAAATACTCGCATCAGAAATTTAGGTATATTTTTTGAAAACATAAAAAAAAATTAAGAGTTTGCTAAAAAATATTAAATTGAGACAGACAGTGGAGGTAAGAAAGAGAAAAAGAGGGGCATAGAATACGACAGGATTTGTAGACAGATTAAAAAAAAAAAAACATTGTGAAATTAAGGCATGTTTTCAACACTTCAACGAATAATGTTTAATGAACTACAAAGAGAAGAAGAAGATAAACGTGATCGAATCGTAGCGAATTGGATAAATTCATAAAAAATTGGTGAATGTAAAAAAAATTAACATAGCCATAATTAAAATTCATTTTAAATTTGATTTAATTTTTTTTTCAAACTACGAAGTCTGCTAAGCACTGTCGCCGCCGTCGCCAACAGCAACCCTGGACAATAAGTAACGAGTACATAATGACTTTCTTTATTTCTTTCTTTGTTGTGGTTGTTGTTGTTGTTGTTGCTGTTGCTGTTGTTATTGTTGTTATCAGCGGCAACTACACTCGCTCGTCGCTCGTCGCTTTTGTTTCTTAACCGTTTTTTGCACATTCATTCATAATTAAAACAAAAAAAAAAAAGAAAAACAATTCCTTTGAATAATATTCAATATTTTGATTTGTTTATGTTGTTGTTGTTGTTTCTGTTCCTTATCTTTTTCGTAGCTTGTTTTATGTTTTGGTTTTTTTTTGCTTTCACTTATAATTTTTTTATTTTTTGTTTGTTTGTTTGATATCGATTTTTATAATTTGGCTGATTTCAACCTTCACTAAAAATCACCAGGTGGTCTTCGGCTGTTGCTCTTGGTTCTTTCTGTTGTTAGTCGATCGGTCGGTCGGTCGGTCGGTACGTTGGTCGCTTGGTTGGTAGGTTCATTATTTTGCCTTTTTCTCGCGCAAGCAAGGATCCTGCTATTGTGTTGACAGTTATTGATCGTTATCGTATCGTGATTTTTTTTTTTTTAAGGTATTTTCGATCGCTATCAACAACTGAAATTAGTTGGTTCACTTTATTTCGATGCTATGCATTTTAATGTTTTACAAAAAAAAAAAAAAAAAAAAAAAATACTGTCAGGAAAATGATCGGTACGTGGGTTAATGAGAAAAAAGTAATTAATCCATAATGATTTATCATATCGCGCATGATGCTAATGCTGATTATGATGAATGATTTTTTTTTTTAATTCTACAAGTCATCATAGAAAAATTATTAACACTTAATTGAATGTTTTAAAGAAATTTATTATCTCGTGAAATTTTAATGAGTTAAAACGTTTTTGTTTGGAAAAGTTATAAATTCTTTAAAAAGTGCTTTTTCGCCGGAGAAGAAAACAAAAACTGAAAAAGAATTCAATTCTGGTCGAGGCCGAGAAAAACTTTTGGTTTTGAGTTGAAGAAACTTAATTAAGTAACTCATATTTCTGCAATTTTCCTGCAAGTTCTTGTCCTTTTTTGCAGAAATAATTAATATATTATTTCCATATATTTCCGTTCGCTGGATCGAAAATTTGTAGCCTCCACAGTTGTCGTCTTCGAGCACCTGCCCATTATTAATTTTCCAGGCGTTTTAGCATTGTCCGGCATTTTACAAATTGATCACAAGGACTTTATGACATCTGACATCGAAACATGATAAAGCTAGTGTCATTTTGTAGCCGTCTAGCGTGACAGATTAAAAAACATTCGGAGAAAAGAACAGAACTCGCCGTATGAGAAACTCGCCGTATGTAGAGAGTACTGAGAGAGATTCCAGGGCAAGGTTCAGAGATATCAATCTTTCAGCTGCTTAATGTCAAATGGCCGGGATCACAGCAATCAATCTGTATAAAAAATGCGCAAAGTCGGTGAAACAGACAAGACAGAGTAAAACAAACACAACCTAGAAAGAAGGTGAAAGAGACAGACGGCTAGTTTCGATGGTGGTGGTGGCGGCGCGACTGAGTGCAAGCAGACAGAGCGATGATGAGTGAAAAAGAGGAAGTAGTCGGAGAAGTCGTTTAAGAGAAGGATGAGTTATTGAGTGTAAGCGTTGCCCGCGCGCATGACGTGAGGATTTGTGTAAACATGTCGCACACAAACTGAGAGACGGCATTTAAGCGGCATTGGCTTCGGAATGCTAAAAAATGCTGAAAGACTTACGACGGCGGCACGTCCACCATGCATCACCTCACCGCCGTCAAATTCGCAAAGCCGCCGGAAGTTGGATTTTGGTTAAAATTTGACGAAAACAGTGCCCCGAGAGTCAGGCGCCGCAGGCTTTCTGCTTGAATTTAAATCTATAAAAATTGAAGAAAGGCAAAAAAAAAAAAAACAAGAGCAAAGAAAAACCAGCACCACCAACAATCTATGTTCATACATATACAGTTAACGTCAGTGGTGATGGTGATGGTGGTGGTGATGGTGCCGCCGCTTTTGTTGACCACCAAACGTTTTTCTTATTGTGCAGCTGTTTCTAGATGCATTCATTCAGCCATTCAGGATGCTGCTGTTGTTGTTGTTGTTGTTTTTGCTGTTGCTTTTGCTCTTGTTGTTCTCGTTGTTGTTGTTGTTGTCTTTCTTTCTTCCCGAACATCGCTTTGCCGTCGTCTTATGGTTTATTATCCATTTCTTATAGCGATTAGAATTATTCACCTTCCGGGCGATTGTTTGGGCGCGACGCTACGCGACTTACTGTCGTTGCCGCAGTTGAATTCGAGTAAGCGCACAGCGCACTGCGACGCGTTGCGGCGCTCTCGTTTTAACGCAATTGAAGAGCAGCAGCAGCGAACTTCTTTGCAAAGCGAATACTTGCAGTCAGAAAGTCAGTCTGTCTGCTAGCCAACCGGTCAGTCGGCCAGCTGATCAGTCATTTCGAATGGCTTGAGCGGCCCAGTTCGTTTGAGGCTTGCTGGCTGCACTGCTACCGGGTCTATTACCAGTTTATAGCCGCAGCTGGGGCTGTTTTTGCTGTTGTTGTGTTGACTGGCCGTATTGTAATTTTTATAAAGTTGAATGAGCACAGAGAGGTGCTGGTGATGGAGGTGGTGATGGTGGTGGCGACGGTGGCGACGTCAGTGCTGATGGTGAAAAATGAGCGAGCTCAACTATGGCGCAAGCGCAAAAGCGTTGCTGGGGACACGCCTAACCGCAGGGCAGCAGCAATATGGGTAGTTTGTTGTTGTTGTTGTTGTTTGTGTTGTTGTTGTTGCTGGCGGTAGTGGTGGTAGTGCTATTGTTGTTGGGGCTGTAGCTGCTGAAACTCTTGCTATTATTACGTTTGCCATTTCTTCCGTTGTTTTTGCTGCCGCTGTTGTTGTTGTTGTTGTTGCCTTTTCGTTCTGCAGTTGATTTGCTTTCTTGTAATCATCGGCTTCTTCGTTCGGCACAAGTTAGTTGAACCCATTATTATAGTGGTGCCCAACAGAATGGAGCAGCAGTGCCCGTCCGTGTACGTGGGTTTATTAAAGGAAGAAAGGAGGAGATCGCCCCAACTGTTGTTGTCGTTATTGTTGTTGTTGTTATTGCTATTGTAGTGGCTTTTTATTTCTACCTCAACAATTTTCATGAGTGCTCAAGTGCTTGCCAAGTGCCATGAAGCGTGTCCATGCTGTGTACTCATTTCAAACTTCGATTTTACTCTTTTGAAGTAAAAGCATCTTCGGTGCTGCTGAATTTCTGGTACATAGTTGATCTGTTGAGAGAAAATGGTTACTTTGTTGGCGAATAAATTCAATAAATTAAAAAAGCTCTTCATGAGCCTTTTCGGTTTTTGACTCTTGGCCTATTCAAATTAGAACTTTCTAGAGAGATAAGAATATTATCTTTCTATATATCGTATAATAAAGAGGCTTTCAACAAGAGGTGTCATTTTAAATTCAATGTGTAATAATTTGAACTGTCCATAAATAACTTTCATTGTTATGGCATTTGATAATTATAGATAAGGTTTTTAGATATAAATCGCTACATATTCGCACAACGCACTGAAATAGCAAAATTTCACTACAAATATGATGAATATAGTTCGCACCGTTTAGCCGGACTGTGTTTTTTTTCTCTCTGGGTAAATGAGCAGCAACTGAGGCACTTCGAAAATCCCAGAGAAATAGTCGAAGGAGCTTTCTCTCTCTCCCTTCACAATGAGTAACAGTTGGATGCGGTTTTTGGGCTGGTTCGAAAAAAATACGACCGCATTTCTCACGAAAACGTGATGAAAAATTAACCAAAAATGCATCAAAAGTATGACAATTTTAAGGAGAACATTAAACAGAAAAGGGCAGCTATTGTGGTACCATTACTAATCTCAGAGATTCTCAAAATTTTTACTTTCGCTTAAAATAAAAATATCAGCACTTTTCACAAAAATGTTGAATTTTTTGGGGTATATAAAATGACACCTCTTGCTAAAAGAGTCTTCACATAGACGCGCTTTTGTTATTTTAAAAATTAAAAATTTTTAAATTTTTTATTTTACATCAGAATGCAGTGAATTAAGTATTCGAGTATTAAGTATATAGTTCTACATTTTACCCATCACTAATACATTTCTTCGAACCTGATGAAAACCTTCGGCTCTGCACACGTTTGGTACGCTTTTGCCGCGTGCTGTGGCTCCGAAGACGTGGACTCAAACAATAGAAACCAACAAAAACAACTACTAGTAGTGAACCAAGTGAATTCTGCATGGTTTTTTTAAAAATGGAAAAGCCGATGACGTTACGTTATACAAATATGTAGGTACAGAGAAAACGGCGAGCAAATGCAAAATATCTAAGGTCGATATGAAGGAATATTAATAGAAGTTGTCAATATATCAAGGATGGAACGAAATAAATAGAGGGAGAAGAGGAAGTGTAAGGCAGAGAGAGAAAACACGTTCTTAAGCTTCTTTCAACAATCATGGAAACCAAACATCAGGCACTTTTAACAAGGTTAACGATTTGCGGTTTGAAGTACTTCGAGTGAATACTCGAGTAGCTTGCTGTGGAGTCCGAGTCTACCGCAGAGCGCTTGAAAAGCTAAAGTTGTTGCAGTGAGCCGATGAACGGTAGCCAAGGAGCATGAAAAGAGCGCAAAGATTGCCAAAGACTTCAACAAAGAACGAAAAGAACAAACGATTGTTGTTTCAATTTCAGTTTTAGTCGGCAATCGGCGAAGTGAAAAGAAGAGGAAAACTTTCAAGTTTTTCCGAAATCTATGAAAGTTGGAGATACCAACTCCGTCTACCGTCTCCTATCCCCGAACTCCCATCTTCCGACCCCGGCGTGCCGTCGCTGGCTGCTGTTTTTGATTTCGTGGCGCTGTCATCCCGCAAAAAAATATGAAATACAAAATAATTCGTAAGTTCAATGCGGCGGCGACAACAGGAAGAATTCAATGATAATTTGAAGACAGAGGAAGGAGAGAGAGAGGGAGAGAGAGACGTGGAGAGATAAAAATGAAAGGAAGGTAGGAAGAATCAGGATAGGAAAGGCAGAGGAAAGAACTGCCGGCGACAGCGACCGTCATAAAGAAAGCACTTTTGTCCATCGATCCATCGATGGCATGAACGATTTGCATACGAGTTGAAATACGATACGATATTATGTGTATATTATACATATGTGATGCCACGCCCGAAGCGATTTATTTTAATTGGGAGAAAGGGCCCAAAAAGCTTCAGATAAAAACACTCTTAGTGAAAGTAATAATAAGTTAAGATCAGTCATTAAAGTGGACTTCAAGGAAGATTTATAAAATATTTCATATTTAACGATATCTAAGAGTTTGTTGTAATATCGACTCTAATAATTTTAGATCTTGGAGTATTATAAAACTTTAAAAAAAGTTGTTTTATAAGCTTTAGAACCTTTTAAAATCTAGAATACTCGTAGTGCAAAGTTTTATATAAACATATAAACATACATACGATTTATATGTATGTATGTATGTACTTATGTATGTACGAGTATGTTCATACAGAGACACAATAAATACAATATAATATCCCAGCCAACAAAATATGAGTCTTTTTAGATTCAGAAAAGATTCATATTTCTGAGAAAATACGCTCTTTATGAACACATAAAAGAGTCAGAAATGAACGTTTTTTCCTTCCCAAATGGCTCGCAGAGAAGAGTCCTAAATAAGAGTCAGAAACGACTCATAAAATTGTGCATTTTGGGAGTTTAAAATTTCAATAAAACATAATAATAATTTCTGAGCCTTTTATGATTCTTTTCTGAGCCTTTTACGATTCTTTTCTAAAACCTTGATTGATTTTTTTTTGCGACTTTTATGATTGTTTTCTGCTACATTTTATGAAAACATTCTTTTGCGGAGCCTGTTATGAATCATTTCTGAGCCTTTTATAATTAATTTCTGGGCCTTTTACGATTCTTTTCTGAGACTTTTATGATTGTTTTCTGAGCCTGTTATGATTTTTTTCTGAGACTTTTGTGATTGTTTTCTGATACATTTTATGAATCTTTTCGGTGCCTTTTATAAATTATTTCTGAGTATTTTATGAATCTGTTCGGAAGCCTTTATGATTCTTTTTGAAGCATTCCTCATATTTTCCTTATAAAACAGAGTTTTTCCAGAGTCATAAATTTGAGCATTCATATTTGAATCATATACGACTCTTTTCGGAGTCCCCTTTTGGAGCACTTATATATCTTCTTCCGAAAAAGGCATCTTTTTTCGGAACTCATAAATATGAAGGCTCCTATAGATGTTTTCTGGGATACTACTTCTTCCAATATGAATTAATTTGAATGGAAAATTGCAAAACAATGGCGAACATACGATATTTAAAAAACGATTAAGATATAAAAAAATATTGTATTTGCAAGTTATTGTAGGTACGTGGTACGTTACGGTCGAACATGCGGAATGCAATTTTTTTATGGTTATGCAAATCGTATCGATACATAAAAATGAACAGTGGGTACAATAGGACATTTATTTCTCTTAATCTGCTATTCTTGCAATTCTTTATTCTTTGCAATTGTTTTTTAATTAAATAATTTTATGCTAATAAAATTTGTAAAAAATATAATACAAATTTTATAATTATTTAATAAAAATGAAAAATATAAATTCAGGCCTTAAAAAACGTATACCGTCTCCATAACATAAATTCCGAAAGCAGTACGAACTGTGTCCGCAATATTTTCATAATTTTTGTAGTAAATTTGCATTATTTTATAACATCTCACTTGCAAAATGACAGCACACTGACAGTTGAATGTTGACATTTCAAGAATGAAGAGAAATCATAAATGACACCTCTTGTGGAAAGACGTATTACTTGTTTTTTTTCGATTCATATTAAGTAATTCCTTCCACTGTAAAAGAGAATGGATCTAATTATTTTAAAAAAATGGGGAGCACCTCAATGAAAAAACCAACTGAATTTGAATTTCAAAATAAAACGCATGTAAACCACAGCGGCCCAGCCCAGTTCAGCTGAACTCAGCCGTCGTAAAAAGGACCACTCAACAAAACAAAAAAATTATCCTTGTCGCGGTAAGAAACAATGAAGCAAAGCTCAACAATAAAAAACCAAAAACCTCAAAAAACTAAAAAAAAAAAAACAAAACTAAAAAAGACAAAAAGCAAAACAGAAAAAGCATAAAAACAAAATAAAGGAAGTCCTGCGGCGAGGTTTTTAGTTGTGGAGAACAGCTCTTTTTTTTTGGTGGGCGAGAGAGCGAGCTACCGTCCCTGAGAGAGGGGCTTGGCGCGGCAAAATATCTACTTCAACACATGGACGAAACGCATGCTCTAGAGAAAGATAGCAATATCCATAAATGAATTTTAAGAGGAGACAGTTTTTTCTATTACTTAATAAAGAAGTTCCGCCGCTTCTCTTTTGCGGCGGCGTGCTGCTAAATTGCTACGGCGCCAAATGCTAGCCGTCTCTGTTGCGCCTGCAAGACCGGTTTGAGTGCTCCAATTGGAGCAATATGTACTTTTTTTACCCGTTTTGTGTGTTGGTTTGTTTTGGTTTGCGCTCTTCGCTCGTTGAGCCGCGTACGCAGTGAAATGCAACGACTTGCTCGAAGAGACGTTCAGTCGACTCAAAACTCTGTTGGATGATGGTCGATGGTTACGCAGGCGCGCGCTGGTTGTGTATTATTTGAAATTAAACACAATACAAGAAATACTTTCGATCAAGAATGCGGCTAACTAAAATGACTAAAACAGTGAGACGACAATTCGAAAGCGATATTTTTGAATCGTATTGATTGTAATCAGTTTGAAAAGTGTTTAGTGTTTAAAAACTTGAAGGATTGTGTTAAAATTGTGAAAAAAATATCGGCAGAAAGTGTTTTTATGTGTCGAAAAATTCATTATTATTGTTATACGTGGGTTAAACTGTCAAGGATGAATTTATAGCAATTCATATTGTCTGCCTTAAGAACTTAAAAACGACTGACTCTACGTTTCACAAGACGACCGACCCCCAGACGATCTACCCATGAAGTCACATGCGGCAAAGATCTTGTGCAACATTAATTCAATTAAGTCAAATCCTGGTAGTGCGGCAACAATCAAGCAACTTTGTTGTTGCTGAAAATAATGAGCATTACGTCATTGTCATTGCCGTCACGTTACAAGCGCCTCCTTCAAGCAATGACACTCGCCGTGGCCATTATCTACACCAGCCTGGTGCTGTATCAGAGCGCCTACGGCTATTCCGACATTCAGGTAAGCGAAGAGAGACAATGAGCGCAGACAAAAGTTATATTTATGCTTATACGTAGGTAGGATATACATACTTAGTTTGAAAAGAAAAAAAAAATTAAGTCGCTTTTAAACACAAAGAAAAAGTGTCCCCGGGCAAAATGTCTTTCATCCAGCCACGAAGTAAGTGCTGGATAAATTATACAAATAAATAAAAGTAATCCAGGGCACAAAGAGTGTGGGTGTCGCCAGCGAAAGCTGCAGAAAATGCAAGCCCACAATGCCACAACCGCCAACAACAACAACAACGACAACGACAGTGACAACATTGACATCTCCAAGGTCCACATCAGATAATGTTCGCCGGCATGTTTGCCCGAATGTGTTTGTATGAACAGCTGCAGAATGAGAGCAGCAAGCATATCCTCGCTCTGTTGCTTTAAAGTGTTTCATATTTTTTCTTGCTCAATTTTGCATTCAGCTGTATTCAGCCGTATTCAGCAAAATTCAGCAATATTCAGCTGTGTTCAGCACTTTCAATTTGGCGTTCAGCATCTTTTCAGTGCTTTTTATTTTTTCATAAATCATTCTGTGGCTGCCGACAGTCACAGTCACAGTCACAGTCCCATTCGCATTTCCAACAACACTAATAACAACAACAACAACAGCAAGAACAAAAACGGAACCAAATTGAAAATCCTGTCTGCTTGCGGTTTTGCCGTCGGCTGATAAGTCGCCAGTCGTCGTCTGCTGACTTTTTAAGCCATTTATGCTTATTTGATTAAATTTTCATTTAACAATTCAATTATTTATTTTCATTTTATTTGGATTTTTTCGTTTTGGTTTTGATTTTGGTTTTTTTTTAATTTGCAAACGTTTGTTTTTGTTTTTTTAGTGTTTCTAAATGTTTTTTTTCAAAGTTACGAAGTTTTAAATCAACATCCTTTGCTTTCGACTCTGTTGAATTTCGGCCCAACACTTTGGGGCGAGTTTTTGGGCTTTATCAATAACCAAGTTATAGTCTTTAGTTTTATTCTTTCGTAACTGAAGTTTGTTAGAATTTAAATTACAATTATTTGAAGTGTTTCAAAAGCAAAATAATATACCGTAGAAATCGTATTATTTATACCATGGAAGGTATTATTACCGTTAAAACCGTATTATTTGTACCATGGAAGGTATTATTTGTATGGTCTTGATCTTCTTGGATACCGAGTACTTTGAAATGAGCAAAATATTGAAATATACAATGTTTATTAGCAGTCAGAATAATATTATATTGTACTTGGATCTTATCATAAAGTAGTTGCTTTTTAAATTAACCCTTGTGTCTACAGATCAGTGTAAATATATTAAAAAATGCTTTTTCTAATATAAATATTTTACTCAGGACCTTGAAAGCCCTGAATAACTTCATTAAAAAAATACACCTACAATATATTTCTAATTATATTCGAATTCTATTAGAATTCTATTAAAATTTCATATTTGAACTTCTATAATATTCGATATGAAAGCTACTTCATGTGATTAGTGCAAAATTTGCTAACAAAAAAACGGGAGGGTTCAAATGGTCTAAAAGTACCTCACAAAGCCTTGAGTTTAGTTGAGTTTTGTTTACAAAAAATTATCATACCAAAGAAATGATGTTTATGATAATTAATCATGTTGGCTTAATTTTCTTTTCAGTATAATAAAGTTTTTACGTAAAATTTTCTATAGCTCTACACAGATCTAGTCCGTAGAGTAACATAATTTGAAACGTCTGCAGACTGATAAGGGTTAAATTTTCCTTTCTATTTATTAAACAACTGTACGATTTTACGATTTCAAAGTAATCAACTCGATGCAAACAAGTTGGCATTAACATAAATTCATATCCATTCAAGATACAAAAGCTCTCAACTCCTTTGAAAAAGTTATCTCGTACTCGCAATAACGCTAATCCATAAAAACACCAATCAATAAAAAACCCCGAAGACCCGCGAGAGCTATGTAAATGTGGGTAAATATGGGTTTGGTCAAGTCAGCCAACTGCACGGCTTGCAACAATTTCGGTTGTTTTGCAATCAAAGAATTTATATTTTGCGCGATTCAATCGACTGTGCCAATTTAGCGCAGTTGCCAGTTGAGTTGATTGAGCAAAAAATCAAGACTGTGGTTTGCTAAATTGAAGCACAGCGACAGTCCTAAACTCGATACCGACACCGACACCGACAACGACACCAACAACGACAGCAGCTTCGACGCCACCAACATCAACATCGAAACACAAACAATTTGTGCCATTGCAATAAAAAGTAATAACAATAAAAACGCTAATAATGATAAAAATATGGTAACTGTAATAGTGCTCAGTACTATTATATCGCACACACGAATGCTTAATTGCCAGTCTTTAAGAAATAGAGTTAGCGCAGCTCAATTGAAACCAGAAATTTCCTTTGAGTTATTATTTTTTGTAAAATTAAGGTAGTTATTATGTGGTTAAAACTCCCCAAACGCCGCTCTTTTCTTCCTCTTCTTCTTCGCCTTCTGATTTGATTTCATTAAATGGTAAAGTGCTGCAAATAGTGGTGCGAAGGATCGAGATTTGGACGAGATTTGTCGCTTGCGGTTTCTGTCTCGTCTAAAAAAGCTTGTACCATCTCGGGTTCTTGTCTCGACTGACAAAACCTATCTGATTGTAGGTTCCTGTCTCGACTGAAATCAAAATAGACTGGCCTCGACTGAGACCAATAAAGAAAAATTTGAAAAATTTTGAAGAACAATAGAAAATCGTTGTCAATTATTATTATTGATCTTAAGTATGCATTCTTCTGATTGAAAAAATCACGATCCAGTTGTCTCGACTGACAAAGTCTATCTGATTTTAGGTTCTTGTCTTGACTGAGACCATAAATCAAAGACCAATAAAGAAAAATGGAATGAAAAAATGGAAGAACAATAGAAAAACTTTGTCAATATTATCGATGTTAAGTCTGCATTATTTTGATTGAAAAATCACGATCCTGTTGTCTCGACTGACAAAGTCTATCTGATTTTAGGTTCTTGTCTCAACTAAAATCAAAATAGACAGGCCTCGACTGACACCAATAGAGAAGAAAAATTTGAAAAATCGGAAAAACTATAGAAAAACGTTGTCAATATTAGCGATGTTAAGTCTGCATTCTTTTGATTGAAAAATCACGATCCTATTCGTGTTATGTTGTATGTTGATAGTTCAAAAATTACGCGAAATTTAAAATGACACCTCTTGTTGAAAGACAAGATTACAAAATTACAAAATTTTAAAGGCAAATATTCAGAAATTCTCGACTAAAGATTCTACCTCGCCTCGATCTCGATGGATCTGTCGTAAATTTTCTTGCGTTTATCATTAGTTGTTTCTTAATTGAAAAATTAAATGAAAATATGGCAAAATAAATTTTATTTGATATGTTAGAAGGAGTCCTTAACAATTATTGTTTACTATGCGTTGTATTTTATTTATTTAATTGTTTGATATTGTAGAAAAAACCAGTGATATATGATATATGCCATCGGGCGAGCCTCTTCCTTTTGTATTTTAGTATTTTCAATGTTATTTATGTATTTTTTCTTGCTGCTCGCATTGAATTTCATTTGTTTATTTTTGCCACACAAGTCTTTAGTGCGATTTCATTGTCTTTGTCTTTCATTGTCTTTCATTGTCAGTCTCTTAATTGGCATCATTACGAGACCGGCTGTAGCGAAACGAGGGTGGTCATGCCTTGTAAAATAATACGATACTTCAGAGGAAATTGATTCGTTTCTATGGAAATGAAATTGTTTAATTTTTCTCTGTTTTTTCGAATGTTTTCTTCGCAATTATGTTTACATTAACTATTTAATCTCGTAATTTAATCTCGTATTACCAAAGAGAATTTGCGCAGTTAACTCATAGTTTAATTTTTTGATTTTAATTTAATGGACAAATTCCATTATTAACCCTTATGTCAACAGATAGGTCTGGCCAGATGTATAGTTATGTATTGTATATTGAAAAGACCTTTTTGCATGGAAATGTTTTACTCAGGACTATAGAATTCGAGATTATTCTTAAGTAATACATTCCTAAGCAATTTCAAAAAATACGATACATGGATTTATATATTATTTTAAATTTTATTGGCGCTTTTCCATTTACACCACATTGTTTTACGGCCGCGGCCTGTTACAGAAAAATGTTTTTCACCTACTTTTGATATTTTTGGATTGCTCCATTTATATCAGGAAACTCAATAATTGATTACTTTTCTAATTTTCTTAGCAAAAAAATTTTTTTAAAAAACTTCCTCATAAAAAGGTAGTTTTTTAGAGGTAGGTTCTCTTAAAAAGGTAGTTTTTTAGAGGTAGGTTCTCATAAAAAGTTAGTTTTTTAGAGGTAGGTTCTCATAAAAAGGTAGTTTTTTGAGGTAGGTTCTCATAAAAAGGTAGTTCTTTAGAGGTAGGTTTTCATAAAAAGGTACCATCGTCGTACCCTTTTCCTTCCTGCCGTTTTCGTGCCATTTTAATATCCTCAATAAATACTCATACGTACATACTATACATACGTACAATACATACATACGTACGTACACACTCGTATGTACGTGCCCACTCTCAATGTTTGCGAAGAAAACGGGGCGTTGCATCAATTAATTTTTATAGACTTTACTACTAAAAACCGAATGCTGCTGCCTGCTACCAAGATTGCAAATTCTTGCTGACACAGACAGCAAGCAGCAAAAGTAACAACAAATATCAGCAGCAACAAATTGTTTATCAAGACGAAAATTAATGCTATTTCAGTCTTTCGACTGAAACGACTGCAAGACCAAGAAACAATGAAGGCTTGTGCCGCCTGCAAAAAACCTCAAGCCATAGAAGAATTAAAGAAAATTAAAATTGTAAATTTATTTGGCCCAAGAGGGCCAACAAGGAAGAGACGAAGAGGCACAACCAACCAATCTACCAAAGTCAGTATTAACTTGCAAACTGTAGCAACAACAACAACAACTACAATAAAATAACAAAAAAAAAAAACAGAAGACAAAAAAAACAGAAAAACAGAAAACTGTTGCTAGGATTATTGCTTGCAAGGCGTATTACGTGATTTTCATACATAAATAAACCATCGAGCATCGACGAGAAGTCGAGAGCAGGCGCAAAGAAAGCTTGACTTTTCTGCGACTAAAAAGTGGACCGAGTATACGGTACGTTGTGAAGGACTGCGTGGTACCACACCAGCCGCCGCGTGCACGTGCGTGTGCGTGGCAGTCGTAAGTACGTGTGCACGAGTGTGCACAGTTAACGCCTTCGCACTACGGCTTTTTTAGTCTGGTCTGGTCTGGTCTGGTCGATTTTCAACTGGATTTCTCTATAAATTTAAATGTTCAGCCAGCATTCGGTTGCACATAAACACATTGTTTGGAAGGAAGGAACGCGCACAAAGACCTTAAAGTCAGGAAGGAGACCTTTCCAGACGGACACGTCAGGCGGCGACACACTGCGGCGAGAAAGGGAGAGACAAAGACTTTTTTATTTGCATGCAAACACTTCATGCGGACAGCACGATCGCATATTTTAACTGCCGAGATGTGTGTTGCATGCTGATGTCAGATAAGCGCTGGCGGTAGCGGTGGCAGCGTCAGCGTCAGCGGTGACGACAAACGACAACGACAACGACGACGACCACGACAACGACGACGACCACGACGCCAAACCAAATGAACTTGGCGACATAACGCAAGGCTATGAAGTGTCAATAAAGTCGCCGTTTTCGGGCGAAGTTTCTGACTAACGCGCTTTCAACGGCGATCAGGCTGAACTTTTTGTTATTCGCGTTAAAAAAAAAGAACGCTCAAAATTAAAGAACTGTCGCTCTTCCTTTGCAATTCCTTAGAGTTTTTCTCGCACAACATTTCTTAAGCGGAAGGCCCAATGCATGCTAGATTTCTTGCTGGCTTTGTTTCAAAGCGTGCTCTCTTCAATCTGTATAATCTTATGGAGAAAGAACAAATGCTCGCTTGGTTTACTCGCGTCAAAGCAAAGTCGCTGTTGTTCTATTCGCGGCAGAGCTTGGACGTTTTCAAGTAGTGGTTTTCTCAATAAGACGAAAAGAGAGTGAGAGAGCGAGAGTTACATACATGCATACATCGGTTACTCATCTGTAGTAAATGTTCTCTTTATATTGATAATTTCATACATACACTGAGCCAGAAAACAAACTGTTTTGTGGCTAACTCAAGCATAAACACACTTGGTTTTGGCAAAAATATGATAAATGCTTGTTTTGAACATTATATGTTTAATATTGTTAGAATGAATTTTGTGAAATTAACAGCAGTCTTGTTTGTATGAACATTTTTCGCTTATATTAAGCAACCTTTTGATGAATGTAAAAAGGTTTTTTACATTTATTTTTAAAGGTTTTTACGTTTTTTTTTAATGGATTCTTTGAAAGTAATGTTTTCTCCATAAAAAAGTCATTAAAAGAGGGCATGGAAAATATGGAAAAAATAACAATTATCATGTCTGATTCATTCGTGGTGCATTTGGCTCTGTGTAGTACCATCTTTCTACTAAATTTTTCTGGTACTGGAATTTTGATCTGGAATTTGGAATTTCTGGTCCTCTAAATCTGGAATTTTGTGCTACTTTTCTTAATACAATTTACCCACAGTATTTCGTTTCATAGTACGATATTTTTTTATTGTTTTGGAAAACTGAAAAACAAAGAAAACAAGCTTCTATTTTACTTTTGGTGTTACATATTTTGTTTACTTTAAATTTTGACTGCTTGCTTTAAAGTCGAAGAAAGCGTAGCAAGCAAGCGTGCATTGGGCCATAACCTTTAAGTTTCTTCCTGCAAATTTTATCACCAAGAGAGAGAGAGAGTAACCACCAAGAGAGTGAGTAACCCCCAAAAGAGAGAGAGAGAGAATCTTAAAGGTACATAAAAAAACTCCATATTAATCAAAATCATTTCTGTATGTTCATACGTACATGTACTCACGAGAGATATATTTCTTACTTCCCCCTCTCTCTCTCTCTCTCTCTCTCTCTTAGCGAGATTGAGATTGGTGAGATTGAAAAATTTATTTAAAATTGAAGAATGTGCCATGAAAGGGTCGCACAAACACCTTGAATACCACAAAATGCTTCTCGCTCGTAATCAAATAATTATTATTTGATAAATGCTTATTTCTTAAACGTTGGAATAATTATGGAATATTGTGGTTTGTGGTGGGTCGAAATCATTATGGACAAATTGATTGCTCTATTCAGTCGTTGGTCGCCTGCTGGTCAAGAATGCTTGATACGATACTACTACGATACGACTACGAGCATACTCGTATGTAAAAACGTAACGTAATCATATAAAATTAATGATTTTACGTAATACGAATAAAAATTAGGCGGAAAATAATGCATTAACAAGAGTTAAATTTATGATTAGAAAGAAAGAATAGTGTTCTTCATGTTACGAACGAGTACGTATGTACATATGTCTTCATTAATTTTTTTCGCTTTTCTTTTCATTGTTTTGTGTTGTTTTGTTTTATATCGTCCATCATTCGTTTTGGGCTATTAAAAATTTCACAAAACAAAAAAAAAAAAAAGAAAAATCTTGTTAGGTCTAGTAGACCTTTTGTCTATGTTTTCTTTATTATCCGTTTCGTTCTCACTTTCAACCACCCGCTCCTCTCGTCTTGCGGCTTACGGGGCGGCTGTGCGCTGAACCGAATCGCCTTTGATATGTCCACAATGTTATCTCGAGATAAACATCTCAGATAATCTTTTCGCCGGATCTAATGTTCGTTCGTTTCTACCTGATTACTTCTGTTCGAAAGCACTCAATTACGCTGTTTGGTTGTACCCTTGGTTGTTCGTTCGTTCGTTTGCTTGTTCTTTGGTTCGTCCATTGAGTCTGGCGGTTCTTTGGGTCGTTCTTTTGGTTTTCCGTTCGGTCGTTTAAAAGTCGATCGTTAAAAGTCGAAAGTTTGATGGTGGTCTCGATTCTGCCACTTCCTTCGAGGCCTTAACTGCAGTTCTTGCTGCTGCTGCTGATGTTTCTGTTGCTGCTACTGCTGCTCGGCCGCCGGGCTTGTTGACGACACATTTCAACGATCCCTTCTTCTTCTTTTACTTCAGCGTTTTTTTTTCTCATTTATTTTTGATTTCTTCATCGGTCAACACTGAAATGTCACTTCCAGCCAGATTGCACTTGTCACTCAGTCCGTTGCCTTTCCTCTCCTCTCCATTCTTTCCTTCCTGGCAACAAACTTTAATGGAGTTGCCATTTACATACAACACGTAATGAATGGTACGTGTATGTAGAATCCACATTGTTGTTGTTGTTGTTAATGTCAACACTGTGACAGTCAGTAGTGGTACTCTTGCGAACTGTGTTTGCGGCCTCAATCCATCAACTTGTTGATTACTGAGAAACACTAGTAAGCAATTAAGAGTGTTCACGGATTTTTATAGAATCCTTCGTCTCTGGGGAGGAACCGTTTTGGCGTTTAAAAGTTGTTTGGGCATCAACATGTCCATGTTTCATCTGTTAAGAGAGAGTACAGAAAGAATCATGCTATTCACAATAACTCCTTAACTTAGATAAATATAGTAAGACTTTAAGCAAGTCTTTTGCAGTAGTTGCTTAACGTTATATGATCACAGCGTAAAAGCGTAAAAGGAAAACCTTGGAGAGGGTAAAAAAACCTTTTTAATGATGTTATCTTGTGACAATAAAGTGCTCTAAACTGCCCAATTGCGACATGTTTACGGTACAGCAGCGTTCATCAGTAGTCCGATGCAAAGAAAGATTGAATTTCGCATCAAGATAACCTTACACTCATCATCAGTTTTAACCGAGTGCAACTTAAATATCTCATAAATGGTCCCTCCTGATAACGTCAACAGCTTTGGAAATGGTTACTAATAGGAATACGAGAACGATATAATGTAAAAGGTTAAGGGGAAGAATATATAAAGGCAGGCAAAAGCAACAATATAGTATAAAGAAGTGTGACAGAGTCTCCTTTAATGGAAAAAGCAAAATTTTCAAGGATATTTCGTTCCAATCTAGGGGTTATCTGTTTTTAGGGTTCAGAAATTTAAGGCATTTGACGACTTCTTTACTGAAGAAAGTATAATGTCCAAGAATATTTCGATACAACCTAGAGATTATCTGTTCTTAAGGTTCAAAAATTTAAGGCATTTGACTTAAATTCTGCTGAATTTGACTTCTTTACTGAGAAAAGTAAGATTTCCAAAGATATTTTTATTCAATCTATGGGTTATCCGTTCTTAGAGTTCAGAAATTTAAGGCATTTGACGACTCCTTTACAGAAGAAAGTAAGATTTCCAAAGATATTTCCATCCAATCTAGAGATTATCTGTTCTTAAGGTTTAAAAATTTAAGGCATTTGACTTAAATTCTTCTGAATTGGACTTCTTTACTGAGAAAAGTAAGATTTTCAAAGATATTTCGATACGATCTATGGATTATCTGTTTTTAGGGTTCAGAAATTTAAGGCATTTGACGACTTCTTACTGAGAAAAGTAAGATTTCCTTGATAAGAAATTTAATCTTGAAAGTAAACAACTGGAAAGGTCCAAAAACTAACTAGACCGAAAAGGCCGACTCATAATAATTCATAATTTCAGCTCTTTAACTAACAAAATAGAAAGATGAAACAGTAAAAAATAGAATTTCAAAATTGGAAAGAAATTTAACTTAACTTATTTTTGATAAAAGAGAGCCTTTTAAAAAAATCTCTTCACCTTTATTAAATATACTCGTACTCTATAATTCCGCTTCATCAGTCTCTAACGAATAACTTTCTATTTATTATACAATATTATTTCTTTTAACGCTGATAAACAATGATATGCTTTATTGATCTAAATTAAAAGAGCATAAACTGTTATGAGAAGTTGCCTCGATAAAATCCAATTAACTGAAATGAACTCTAACCGAAGCTAATCGAATGTTTTATAAACTTTCGTTTAAATAATGATGCCTGCCATTAAACTTCCGTTGCATGCCTTCGAAATATTTCGAATAAACGTTGTTCTACAAGTCTTTGTCTTGGCCTGCGTAAGTTTTGAGTGTTCAGTGTTCAGTTTTTTGTTCCATGCCGCTGTTGACGCATGATAACCATTATTATGGTTTCCAACATCTTCAATTCAAAATGCCGACATTTCATTTCGAATTAGACGATTTACATATTTTTTCTATTTAACTCTTTTTTATGTGATGATTAACATCTAAATAGGTTGGTTGGTGATGGTAGACTCATTTGAAAAGGTATATACATATAGCGGAGTTTTTTTTTGTTGAAATCCGTGAGATAAATTTTAATAAAACTAGAGGCTTTTTCTATAGTTTGTTGTAGTTTTTCATTGAAAATGCTCTGTTAACTCTCTTGTGATCTGAGATATAGATAATAATCTTACGTTTTTAAGACCGCGTAAATTCCGATTTTCAGATGCTAAGTAAGTACCAACGTGCTGAGATAAATTTAACCAATATTGAAAATAACATTAAGGCCAGAAGAGACAAAAGTTATTACAAAAAAAAAAAATAAAAATAAAAAAACAAGAACAATATAATCTACGCGCTCTCTACCTGTAAAAAGAGTCTTTCTAATCCAGAATAAAAGACAAGAAAAGAAAAGAAAAGCAAGCTTTAGAAGAAAATCTATAGCGTGTTAATGAAAAGAAAACAAAACAAAAAACAAATAAAGAGAAAAATAATACCAGTACATACTATCATCATCATCATCTTTTGCTAATAGTTACAAAAACAACATGAAGTGAAGAAAAAAAAAAGTGTAAAGGTCAGCAAAAGCAGGTGAAACGTGTTGGGCTGTCAGTTTCGGCGAAAATATTGTGCGATAAAATAACAACAAGCATTACAACAACAACAACAGCGGCTACTACTACAACAACAACAACAACCACAACAACCACCTCATTATCAACAACATTCTCAACAAAAATAACAACAAATATGTATGTAACTGAATTCAAGTATCAATATCTCGAAAACCAAGTTACAAGAGTTGAAAGTGGAGCTCTTGCTCCTTCTTGCACGGTTCTTTAACAATCTAAAATCAGGATAGAGTCGATAATTTCGGAAAAGATATCGATGCCTCCTGCATAACGTTAGCCACACACACACAACTAAGACTAAAAGAGGCCAAGAAAAGGTAACCTAATCAACGAAAAGTAAATGTTAGCTAATCCAAAGAAATCTCATACTGTCGTTCGTGTGAAAGCAATAGAATGAATTCTTATTTGCGATAATGGATACGATTCGCAAGACCAAAGAAAAGACTACTAACAAAGACTTCTTAAAGACTTCTATTAAAGACTGCTAAAGAAAAGACTTTAAGACCAAAGACTTTTCTTCTTTTTAGGTACATATTTCCATTGAGAATAGATTGGTTTTTAGATTCTGTACCAAAATTTAGTTGTTAATTTAGTTGTTTTCCTTTCAGAAATGTTAACAAGTTTCTTATAAACATTTGTTAGTCTTTCGTATAAATTTAATGATCCTTCATTTCCCAGTTTTTAAACAAGTTTTTAACCTCAATCTTAATGACACTTTACAAAAGTATGCAATCGGTGTCGGTTTCGATTGCCGATTTCGTGACGTGACCATCATTACTATGTGACTTAACACATCATTAAGTAATTATATATATATCAATGATGTCGAATCAATGATTTCAAATCATTGCTAAGCTGTAAAGTTCAACTTAAAATCTAATTAAAGATCAATTGTGGTAGCCAGCCAAGCGACATTGTCGTTGCAACGAATTGGTTTCAATTGTTTGCTAAAGCGAGAAGTGAAAACTCGAATCGATTCGTTTGGCCCTTACAGATTATATCGTTCGAAATTAGATTATAGTACCGGTTTAATTAACAAAGGGTTGTTAACGTTAGTCTATTAAATGAATTCGTATTAAGTCATTTCGAGAGAAACTGAAGTTTTAACCATTTGGTACAATTTCATAAGAAATAAAATGTATACAGCACCGCAAGTAACACGCGTAAATAGAGAAAGTTTACTAAAGTGATAATCAGAAAGAAGGTTTTTTTTGTAAAAAATTGGTTGATCTTTTTCATCACTAAGAGTGATTTATCGTAGGATTTGTTTTAGGCATTATTACAGCTAAAAAACTTACATACTTAGCTTAAAGTTTTCAAGAAATTTCCAAAAGAGGTGATTATTAGCTTTAAATCGCATTAGACCATAACCTAACCTAACCTGAAAAAAAGTAGCTAAATGCCATCTATTGCTGTGTGAGGTTTATGGAGACCAAGTTCCTCCATTAATTTGAACTTGTGAGTACATATTTGTGACTTTAGACGGTTCAAAAGTGGTGATTTTTACAGGGACGATTATAAGTAGCCTGAAGGAAGCTCAAACAAAAGTTTGAAAATATTTCTAAAAGCGAATAGAAACTATCACAAAGAATCGCTACCGTCTACAATTGGTGCGTTTGAGACAAGCTTTGAAGGAAAAAATTATGTGGAACTTTTTTGAACTTCCAATAGAACGAATATTGGTATAAAAATCGAACAGTTATAATATTTTATTTATTAAAATTTACTGGCATATAATTCCGAAAAGGTTTTTCGATGAAAGATTTTTCCTAATAAGCTTGGGAGTAATGCTGAGATTTTCAATATACAATAAGTCAGAAACGAAATAACCCTCTAAATATACATATATATATATACATATATGTATGTATATTGTAAAGTAATGTAGATAAGTAATACCTATAATAAGTAAGTTTATGGTATCTCTCATAAGATATGAAGAAAATTAAGCGTAGGTAAGGATTGATTGCAAGGTCTTAAACTTCATTAAAAAGAAGTAAAAAAAGGAGAGAAAAAAACAATAGCAAAAACAATAACAGCCTACAGTGTATGTAATAGCTGTTTGTATTTAAATAATGCACACGAGTACAAACTCTTGCTATTTGTGTATCGTCTCGTATAAACGATAACAGCTAACGCTTGTCGTTCGAAGGAAAGAAGGAAGGAATAGAGCCAGCGTATTGTAGGCAAAAGCAACGGAAAAAAAAACAAGGAGAAGGTAAAAAAGAAGGAACCACTGCATGACCAACAGCAGCACCGGCAGGTGCAACACTACTAGCATCGAAGACAGCACTCGGTTGCAAGGTGATGCTTAAGTATTGTATCTGTAATAAAGATAATGTGATACTATGCAGCGGGAAAAATGAGGATAATTGGCAACGCAGGCGTAGATTGGCCGTGGCCATGGCAGTGGCGGTGGCGATGGTGGTTACTCTGTTTCAGTTGCTCTTTGTACTGAAAGTTTGTTTTACACTTGAAAAAAAATCGTGAGAAATGTGAGAAAGAAAGAAAAAAAGATCATTGAAACAAAAACACAGTTTTTTTTCTATAACAAACTGTGGCCATATAATTCCGAATAGATTTTTTTATAAATAAATAAATAAAAATAATATAAAAGTAAATACAAAAAATTAATAAATAAATAAATAAGTAGAATTTTTTAACCTAAAAGTTGAAAATGTAAATCATATTTGTTTGAAACTGTTGTACTTATATAAAACTTCGTCATTTTTTTAAGGGTAGAATTTGAAACTTCTCGCTGAAAAAAAGTATGTTTTCAACATTAAAAGTCGAAGTTTTGAACTGAAAGTTAAGAATTTCAGCTTTTAGCGACCTAATAAAAGATAAGAGGGCTGAAAAATTAAACTAAAATTATCACACCGTATTTAAAAAGTAATATTAGATACACATAGAACATAAAATAAAAGAAAAACAATGAGATTTCTCTATGCTTTTTATTTAAGAAGGCAGCCTCATTAAAACCATAGAAAACATTTGATTAAAATTTAAAAAGACAGATTAAAATACAAATTCAATAAGAAAATCGTATTGTTTTCCATAGTTTTATAAAAATTAAAAGAATTATTCGTGGTTTTTTATTTCATTTTTTCAGCCAAGATTTCAAGAATATTAATCATAAGACTTACAAAATTTTATGGTTAAAGCCTGAGAAGTAAATAATATGCTATTATTTGTTATTTGTTTGCAAATAACATTGTGTATTGTATATATAAAGACAAAAAGTACTCACAACTGAGCAGTAAAGGTCATCCATTATAAACAATGCCAATGTAAAAAAATTAATATGAATTATAGATCTGAAGTAAACCTGAGAGCAAAAATATGTATTACTATCAAAATTCCCGTCAGACCGACGATATTATTGTATATATAAGAAGTTTTTCTTATTAAAAGAAGTGAATAATAAGAATTCTTCATACTTTTATACAAACTTGTTGATGTCATGAGTTTTTGACGCATAAAAAAATTTGTTTTTCTTATTATAATCACGAATTAATAAAGATTAACTTTTTGTTTCGAAACAATAAGATTTTCTTCATAACATTAATAAGATTTCTCTATGAAAAAATATTATTTGTAAGTTTTATTAAGATTTCATAGTAAAATGGCTCCATCTCTTTATGTTATAATATTTTTGTGATACCTACTATTTTTCTCTGTGCAGATGAACTTTCAAATTGCAATTCAACTGAGCTCTTTTCCTTCAGTGTACGTAGGTACTCGTAAGCATTATTTTCTTAACGAAACTTGAGATTTGATGAAGTTCTGAGCGGATTGAGTGCAGCAACTGATTTCGTGCCTTCTTCATGGTAGCATGAAAGGCGCGACGTTCTAAATATTCACCTGTTGCATTGGTATCGGTAGAAATGTGGCCTGGTGTTGTTGTTGCTGGTGGTGTTGTTTTCATTATTGTTGTTGTTGTGTGGTGCTGCTGCAATTGTTTCCTGTTGCTCTTGCACGCGTGCCCACAGAATAGTGGAAAAAAACGATCGGTCGGTCGGCCGGGTTCAATTATTTTTCTCTGTTAAATTCATAATTTCAGAAATACGGCGCTCCTGCCTTCAGTTCTGTTGCTACGTAATTGAAGTGTAGCAGCAATAGTCTCCAGTTTCCAGCAGCAGCAGCAGCTGCTATATTTAATGTTGTTGCACGAGGAAAATAATTTATTGAATACAGCCGGATGGTTGTCTAGCTGCTGCTGCTGCTGCTAGAGCTCAATTTGTATTCTCCAAGTGAGGATGGTCTTTTATGTAATATTAAGCTCTGGTAACGCAGCAACCAACGACTCTGGAGTACAACACTTAGCATGGTTGAAAAAAAAGGCAAGAAAAGGCACAAGAAAAGGTGAGGAGAAAGGCAAGGAAAATTAATATGAAGGAAAATTGCTCGAACCCTCGAAAAAGTCGAAAGATTTCAAAAGAGTCGTTAGTCGTTTTCTCGTAAGACAGTTGCTGCTTATGCGAGTACCTTTCTAAACTTGAAGAGAGCAATTTATTTTCTGCTGGCAACAAAAAAAAAAAAAAAAACAAAAAAAACAACAAAACCGACAACCGACGGTTATTGCTTGCAGTAAACCGCCCAAAACGTGGCTTTGTTTTCATGCTAGCAACGAAATCAATGATGACAGCAACACGGTTGCCTTCTCGGTAGATGAAGACGAAAGAGAAGAAGAAGAAGAATGAGTAGTAGTAGTAGTAGTAGTAGTAGAAGAAGAGGAATATTGCACCTGTCAGCCAGCCAGCCAGCCAGCCAGTAAGTTGCACTCACTTGAAGCCATAAAAAACGTTGGTGGTGGCCGTTGATGATGGTTTGTTGCTGCTCCGCAGTGGAGCAAAATCTCGACAACAACAAAATTTATGCGCCAAAGAAATTGTAAACAACATTTTCAACAAGCAGTCGACATGTTTAAACAACGTTGTCTCAAAGTCGTCGTCAATGTGTTGTTCGTGTGCTTTTGCTGTTGGTTGTTGTGATTGTGATTGGTGTTCGGTTGTTGCTAGTACGGAGTATTGTACTTTTGTTGTTACCTGTTGGTACGTGATGCCTGCTCTCACTCTTGTTGATGCGATTGATCGCTGGATTTTTGATGCTACCTACCGTTGTTTGCAACTGTTTTCGATTTAGCCAAGTGGTACTGGACTGGACCAAATGTGGTACTGCTGTCCTGTACTGATTCACAAAAGCGGGCTTCTGCTGGCGAAGCGAATAAGGTCTGAGCAGCAAACGGCAAATGGCAAACGGCAACGGCTGCAACCTCCAAAGTCTGATTTTGTTGTTGTTGTGGGTACTATTTACAGCTACAATATTGCTCTTAACTATACTATAATCTCAATGTAATCATTATGGTTGACTCGCCGCTTTCTTTCCTTCTTTTTTGTACGTTTTTATGTTATTTATTAATATAACTTGTTGTTGTTGTTTTTGTTGTTGTTAATATTGCAGACATTTTCTCAGCTATTTGTTGAAAAATCATGCGAAAATGGACTAACGTTTATAAGTATACGAGTATATTTATATACGTACTCATTTCATTTCTCTCTGCCTCCGCCTGCTAACTCTAAAGACCGTTAAATGAGTCCAAATGAATCCAACCACGGTCGGTCTCCGTTTTCCAATACGTCCACTAATGGCTACTAACGGTATGCTATGCTTTCATTAAATCCATCATCAGTTAATCAAACCGTACCGAATCGTACCGAACTGAACTGATCCGGTTTATCAGCTATTTTTTTCAAATTATAAAATATTGTTAATGGTTTTAAGAGGTTTCGATATCGTGGCACACCTTTCGGTATAAGATACCTTTTTGTTGTTGTTTTTATTAATGTATTTTTGTCATTTGATTCTGTCTCTCAGTCAGTCTTCTTCGATTACTTTGTCTTCAAAAATTATGCTCAGATTTGTGGATTTTTAAAAAAATTCGAACTGTATTTATCTGTTGAGAGTATATTGTCGGGTACATAATGCATTGCGCCCTCAATGTATCGCCATTAACGTCTGTGCGAACACATTAAGGCTTTAAGTCCACAGCATAACTTTTAACCCAGTTTTTTTTCTTGAGTGATTTAATGGATTTATGAAATTTAATCCTGAAAAGGACTTACATTTTTTAATACTTTAGCGTATACAAAATTTAATGGCCCGATAATGGCCGGCGCTCATCATCAATAAGCAATCCAAGAGCAATTAAATTTTTCTCTCCACAAAAAAAAGTTGCCATATAATTCCGAATAGAATTTTTAAACCTACAAGTTAAAAACAAATTCAAATTCGTTATTCAAATTATATTTCTTTGAAAATGTTGAATTTTACATAGAACTTCGTCATTTTTAAAGGCAGAATTTAAAACTTCTAAATGAGAAAGTGAATCTATGAATACGAAATGATTACACTCATACCTCGCTATACGGCCGCTCTTTATACGGCATTTCGCTATAACGGCCTTTTCTAATTATGGTAATTTTTCAATTTACGGCCCATAATGCTTTGTTATACGGCCAAAAAATGCTGTACCCGATTTTTTGTTTATAAATAACTAATTCGTTATACGGCCTTTCGCTTTACGACCAACTTTTTCGTAACGTATCTGGGTCGTAAAGCGAGGTATGAGTTTATTCATAAAAACAATTGCATTCAGTTTAGTGGAGCTGTTGGAATTTTTTTTTTTTAAAAGCGGCGATTTTCAAAAATTTTAGCTTGATCAATTTTTTTTAAAAGATTTTTTTCCCAACCATTTTAAGCCTCTTACGGGAAATCTTTCGGGAAAAACTTATTGAAATTAAATTAAACTTTTTACCGGTTTTTTTGGTGTTTTTTTTGTGTGTGCAATAAATCATAAGAAAATATTCGACAGCTATCGCCAGCTGTTTTCATGCGTCCTTTGACAGAGACGCTTTCGTACTTCGTGCGTGCGTAAGTCGTCGCTGTCGCTGTCGCTGTCGCTGTCGCTGTCGCCTGAGTTCGCAATTAATATTCAGCTCACAAAAACGCAAGCACAATATATTTGTTGATTTGTGTTTTTTTTCTAGGTTTTTGTTTTTTGCCGGCTTTTTCTTCTTCTTCTTCTTCTTCTTCTTCTCGGCAGCCATAAAATTAGACACACTAACTCTGCTCGGTTTTGTTGCGTTAAACAACAACAACAAAGCGACTGAAAAATTGTGGGCTGAAAATATCAGACAGAAAATTTGTTATTAATATTATGACCGCCGCTGTTGTTGTTGTTGTTGTTGTCCTTGTTTTGGCTGCTGTTGCTTTTGTCATTGTTGTTGTAGTTGTTGTTGTAGGTAGCTGTGTCTTTTTGTTGTTTTGCTTTAATTGCTGATGGCTCAAGTTCTGTTATTTGGTAACGTCGCGACGTTAATCTCTTTAGAGTCAGCATCAGTTTAAACTTTTAAAATGTAACGGCAGAGGGTGGACGAGAGAGAGAGAGGGAGCGAGAGAGCGAGCAAAATTACAATTTTAGATTTTTATCAAAAGAGTTTAAAATTGTTGTAAATGGCGCGGCTGATGGCGATATAAAATGCTTTAGAAGAAATTTTTCTTCAGAAATAACACTTCGTGATGATTGATAATAATAAAAAAAAAATTAAACAAATCACGGGCCCAAAAAAAATGGAAGAAGAGTCATAAACATAACAACAACAACAACAACAACAATACAATACAATGCTTGTGATAACCGGCGCAACAACAACAATAGTAGGTTAAAATGTGAAAATGCTTTGTAAGAATTGCGCATGCCCAAAACGTTGTTGTTATCAGCGACAATTAATCAAGCCGGTGCTTGCTTGCTCTCTTTTGCTTGTTCTTCTTGCTGGTGAATATTATTATCGTCGGCGTCGTTGGCGTCGTCGTCTAAATAAAAGTGTATTATTTAGGCATTTTACGTATGATAGATATTATCTTAGGGTTGTTGTTGTTGTTGTTGTTGTTGCATGAAGTGCGTTTCATTTGAATCTGAAGCATCATAACCTGCAGCACTTTAATACTGCCGCAGCAGCAGCAGTGTGTGTGTGTGTGTGTGTTTGTGTTTGTACATTTTGTTTGTTTATCAGTCTGTCTGTTTGTTTGTCGGACTGTCCGTTTGTTTGTTTGTTTGTTGGTGTTGGCTTGATGGTTGAACGAAATGCGGCAAGCTTCTTAAGATGTTTATCAGTGATAGAGATGGATGAATGGATGCGGCCGAAAGGTACTCACCATAATGTGCCCGTCTGTGTGCGCGCGCAGGCGCATGACTTTTATTACTTCTTAAGTCTTAAGTGTGTTGTTTACTTTGCTTTTGGACACATCAGCAGCAACTTGATGCACAGCACAGCACAGCACGGCACAGCAGCAGCAGCAGCAGCAGCAACAGACGTCACTCATCGTCATCATCATTATGATCAGAGGGCTGGCTCTTTAAAAGTCATGACAATTTAAGTAGTTTTTTTTTTCATTTAACAAATGCTTAAAAACATTTGATTAAAGGAAATGATAAAAGTGCATTTTTTTATGGTAAAAAAATGCACGCCGAGTGGGCGTAACGTTAAAAAGGTTGCTCGAAAGGTGCTCGAAACAGAAATACGAGATAAAAATATTCTGCTTAAAACACTTAAGAATTTATTTACTTTTGTATAAAAAAACAACAATTTCTCTTTGTGCTGTTGAGCTCTACCTCTAACGCGCTCTTTTTCTCTTTCTCTTTATTTGCAGCTTCCAGCGGCGCAGTCGCTCG
Source organism: Conops quadrifasciatus (assembly GCA_949752815.1). NCBI lineage: Eukaryota > Metazoa > Arthropoda > Insecta > Diptera > Conopidae > Conops > Conops quadrifasciatus. Next base: position 21,331,408 of record OX457079.1, read on the forward strand.
CTATCGAGTTTACGCCGCTGCAGCCTGCTGCCGTAAATCAACTACAAGCGCCCAAAAAACACGCGACACTTCAATTAAAGCTGCTGCATTTAGAGCCGTCTACAACAACAACAACAACGAAAACAACAACAACCACCACCACAAAAACATCATCAACAGCATCATTCTCAAAATCATCATTTTCACCGCAGAAAACTTTGGCGCTCTCAAAATTTCCAACAGCATCATCATCACTCTCGCGGCAGCAGCAGCATCAGCCGCACCACCCGTTCCAGTTCCATCAGCCGGCCATTTTACAACCCACTACCGTCATCATTCGCAAGGATAGCCATAGCTTTAATTTCTCTGATATCGAAGTATCGGAGCGTCCATCGGCCGTTCTACTAAATGAACTGGCCCGGCGCAGTCGTAACGGTGAACTCTTGCACGATCTGTCACAGCGCGCGGTGACGGCAACACCGAAACCGCCGATCACTGAACTCGATGACATTTTCATTAGTGTGAAGACCACAAAAAATTATCACGATACACGCTTGGCGTTGATTATCAAGACGTGGTTTCAATTAGCTCGCGATCAGGTGAGTCCCAGTCACAGCAATCATTACAGTGTCACCCTGTTTTTGTTTTTTTTTTTCGATTCTTATTTTATCAACAGTAGATCATAGTCTTATTGTTGTTGTTGTGTTGTGATAACTCTAGCTATTAGTTATACGAAATCAGCAATGAATGCTATAAAGGTTGGGTTATCCATTTCGAGTTACGGAAAGTAAAGCCCTGCCGTTTGGCAGCTGCCAAATGTCAGTCAGTGTCGTCCGAATTAGCATTTGTTTAGTTGAAGGTTGGCCATTTTACAATATAGATCGTTTTACCATCCACAAACAACGCATTAACTTTGTTAAAGCCTTCTACATGAATGCTGATGCTTCTGTGGCCACATTTCGAGCTTTACGACAAGATTATGATCGTCGTAATTGTCCTACAATTTCAAACGTTGTAAAGAAATTCAAAGAAACTGGATCGCGCGAACAATCCCTCAATTTTGGAGCATTTAAACAATGACATACGTCAAGTTATGGCCGAATTATTGCCCGATTTGTGTCAAAAAGTCATCGAAAACTAACTCAAAAGGATTGAGAGTCCGGCAAGGGAGGTAGCGTGGAGGACATATTGTTTTTCACGCATAGTCCTAGCAAAGTCCAAGCATCATATTCATATAATATTTAGTGGGCGTTTTTTCACTTCACTTTCCGAAAAAGAAAATGGATAACCCGTTTTTTTAGAAGGTTTTGACACAGGGTCAAAAATTATGTCAGACTTTTAATTTGAACATTTGGATACTGAAGTAGTTAAAGTAAAGGACATACTGACCTCTCATCAGTTAAATTAGGAATTAATGGGTGGCACAAGTAAGTTTTAAATGCTCTTTTGGGGCTTTATTGTGCAAAAAATGGGGTAACAAATAGAGGACTTAAAGTACTATTTAGCGCTAGCCCTCTATTTCTCTATCTTCTCTATTCTCTATCTTCTCTAATTTCTCCATCTTTTACGAAGCATACAAATTCCACGTAGAAGCCAAATAAAGGCCCTTTGCTGAAAACTTTCTCGATTTAAAATTTCTTGATAAAGAATTGAAGCGTTAAATTCTTTAAAATCAATACATTTCTGAGCCATCACTAAATTGACTCTAAATTGGACTAAATTGGCTGGAGAAAAAATAAATTTCTCGCTTTAAAAAAGCCAAGAAAGGCATGTATTGTAAGCCAATTTAGTAGTGATGTCTTAGAAATGTGTAGATTTTAAAAAATTTCTCGCTTTAATTCTTTAGCGAGAAACTGGTCTGGTCTGGTTTTTCTGTTCTTCCCTTTTTAGGCGTCTCCTCTCTTTATTCCTCCTTTCTCGTTGATTTTGTTGGTACATATCGTATATAAAATTAATACCAAGAAGGTATACTTGTTGAATATACATACTTGGTCTAGACCAACATTTTCTATTATGTTTATATCTTCTGTTAATTAGTGAGCATCAAATGAACGATCTCTAACGGAAATATTAACTTATCAGTATTTATTTATTACTCTTTGCGGCTGATTTATGCGTTCACAGCTTCTTAATTAACTATAAAGACAGACATCCTCTTCCTCATTATGATTCTCATAAATTCGGAGATTTCGATTTCTCGATACTGATTATTGGTTCGTTGCGGCGGTCGTTAAATCCAAAAGAAGAAATTATTAATGATTAATATCAGGCAGCAACGAGTTGTGTAAAGTCGAATAGTTGGGTATAGGTTTAGGGCAGTAGAGAGGGGGGGAGGAGGGGAAGGAGAAAAGATTTTTTAAGGAACTTTTAAGGAACTTTATTGCTTTTATTTAATTTATTTTTTTTAGTTTAGGCCTTAAACTAGTTTTTTTAAAAAAGGTAAAATATTAAAAAATATGTATACAAAATTTTTGAGAGGAATTTTAAATTTTATTCAAATGGAAATTATTGGAACTGCAAATTAGTCCCTTATTAAGGAAAATATGTAAGGAATATCTTCATTTTGAGAAGTCTTCAGAGCAACGATGCTATTGTTTAATCGAGTAAGTGAACATCTGGCCTTAAATAATACAATTCTTTTCATACTTTTTTAAAAAAAAAAAAATATAGAAATACTCCTCCCCCTTTTTATCCGTAGTATCTTCTTTAGTATCTTCTGATGCGCACTAAATTCTTGAGATGTTTTAAAGATTTTCGTTTTCAATTATTTTTCATTTTCATGAGATAATCCTTGTATTCATTCTACCAGCAGCGACAGCCGCATACCGCGACGGAGTCAGTGTCAACAACGACAACACATTGCAATTTATGTATATGATATTATACTATATAGTAGTTATTTATACCCACTGAACCAGTGAACCCCTGAAATGCTGTCACTGCATTGCATCGCACTACGTTAAAGAAACCGACCCCTCGAGTAGATGATTTTCGAGAAATATCCATCGGTGCCATCCTCCCCTTTTGTGGGAAATATTGTATATTATATGCACTTTTTATGTTGGGTTCTAGTGTGGGAATGTTTAACACTTAACACTTTAGTATCGTTCAAGAATTGTTGGAAAAACTCTCTCTCGTTTAGCATTAAAAGGCATTTCCGTTGAATTTCCGATAAATTAATAAAAGAAATAGAGTTCTTTTTTATGGCGCTTAATAAGAGTACTCCATCCTTTCCCCTTCATTTTGAAACTGCTGTGAAATCAGTTCGAACGTTAGAGACTGATAAAAACTTTTCTAGCAAAAATAATTTGTGCTTAACAATTTTTTTCTGCAAATAGTCGTACATAAATCAATTGATTTCAGATGTTCTGGCAAATTTGCTTTGAGATTTCGAAATTGATTTATTGAACTCATTTGGTGTTAATTTATTCAAGCTCTGCATAAATTTTCTTATTATTTGTTTAAAAAAGTGTTAACTTTTTCACACTAAAAATCTTTTTCAAACAATTTCATAAAGAAACAATAAAGAATGAAGATTTCGGAACTCTTCTAAAATTTATAAAATCACGGAATTAAGTTAATGTGAGAAAACCTTTTTTAAATTTTGTTACAAAATTTTTTCCGATTTTGAAATTCTATTTTCTTTACTCATTATGGCCTCTTTAAGTCTAAGGAGCCACACAATCGTGAGGAAAAGCTTTATTCTACACTGAAAATTCAAACTAAAGCTAAACTCTCATCTACTATAGAAGATATAAAGACTTTTAAAAGGAAAGATCTAACTATAGCATATCGAAAGTATGTATTTATATATCGGCTAGATTTGATAAGCTAATTTCAGAATTTTTCCTTTATACATACATATATACTCCAAACAGAGAAATTAGTGGCTTGATGGATTAGTTTGTATTCTTTTGGTTGAATCTAGTCTCTTCTCTTTATAAGTACACTCATACCTCGCTATACGGCCGCTCTTTATACGGCATTTCGGTTTAAGGGCCTTTTCTAATTATGGTAATTTTTCGATTTACGGCCCATAATGCTTTGTTATACAGCCAAAAAATGCTACCGATCTTCTGTTTATAAATAATTAATTCGTTATACGGCTTTTCGCTGTACGGCCAACTTTTCCGGAACGTATCTGGGTCGTAAAGCGAGTTATGAGTGTTCAGTATTTTAGAGACCACAGTATGACATTTAGTGACGGAGGCAGGAGATATTGTATGCCATTCTCTGAATAATCTCAAAGTTTGTGCTTTGGTTGTAAATAAAAATATCAGTATTTTTCGCCAAAATATGGCATTTTTCTGTTAATTAAAAATGACACCTTTTGTTGAAAAACCGAAAATATTGCACTATTGCGTACTTTTATGTTGCGGAAGACTATGAAAAAAATTGAAAAATGTTGTTGAAAGACTTTGAAAAAAGAAAATATTATTCTTAAGTAATTTATCCAGTCAGTGCGACAACTTATACTACGGCACGTTTCGACCAGTCGAGGTTCCTGTATGTATGTATATATTTTTTTATGTTACTCCGTAAACAAAAGCTACTTCATTTAAGTGGAATTTTGACTTTGTCGATGCACACACTGAAATGAAAGAGAAATAAAAGTGCAACGAGATGCGACTGGCTGGCTGGCTGTTAAGAACCTTGACAAAATTTCAAAACTGCTGGCGAAGCACGTTTCATCAACAACAGTATTAGCATCAGCAGCATCAGCATCATTATCATCATCATGGTTGTTTTCAGACGGAACGGAACTCAAATCCAAATAAGCCTCGATTGATGGTCGTCGGTTTGAGGCTGTCAAACCGCAGCCGAGAGTGAACTGCCGGGAAGTGTTTATTATTTTTAATATGCAGGAGGGCAAAGTATATGTGGAACGTACACACTTAGGAGGTATGATCTTTCCCAGACGCTTCAGTTGTACTGAAACCATATATGTACATGTGATGACGATCGGTAGTGAGGTTCGTTCGTTGGTTCCTTCGTTGTTTCGTTATGCCTGTGCGCAGTTCAGTCTGTCTTTCCCGTTTCCAGCACCTCTACACCAACAACCATTTCTTTCACACTTTCCCGATCTCAATTTTCTACAGATTCCGATTCTTTGCAGTTTGCAGCAAGCAATTTATTTGAAGAAAATCAATTGGATCGACATGCGGCGATCCAAGCAATTTTCCTCAACTCAATTGAATTCGAGGTGATATCTCGAAATAATGCTGCTCGCTTCTCTATTAACTCGCGCACTGCCATATATTTCCTCACCTCAACACGACACGTCTCCAGAGTATGTCGATTTTAGTCCGCTCCAATTGTAACGATGGCCACATCGGGAGAAAATAATTGACAGCTAGTGTTGCTCTATGTACGAGTATGCTGCTTGATCGACTGCTCGACTGCTTGATTGCTAGACTGATCGAATGACCAAGCAGTCAAAGTGTTGTGAGTAAGTGTTGCTGGTTGCTGGTCGTTCCTCGTTGATTGTTGAGGATTGTGGAAGTGTTTGGATGAATTATACTGCTTGAAAAATTGCATGAAACTCTCGAAACAGGATTTATAAACGTACAGAAAAACCAACAAAACCAACCATAGAATAATACGAACATGCAATAATTTCATTTTGATCACGATGATGGTGAGGTGACAAGGATTGGTTGGATGATTGGTACGGTTGAGGCAAGAAAAACGAAAGACCAAGAAATTTTAAAGGAAGTTGCGCGCGCGCACGATCTACGCCACTACGAACGAACACTACGACGAATGCTAGTTTTCTAAGTTTTTTCTCTGCCGCCAAAAGATTGATCGTGGTGCGTTCGTTACGCACTCGCTCGCTCGCTCGCTCGTTATCGTCTCAAACGTTGATTTGTCAACTCTTCGATTTGGAAAAAGCTCTTTATGGCATTTCGTTGATCATTACATCTTTCCAGTTTTGGTTGATTTGGAATTTACGAGTTGAGCTAATGTGCTGTTGCTGCATAATTATGCTGCTGCTGCTGCGCTGCGTGCGTGGGCCCAAAGAGTCTGAGAAAAAATGCACGTATGATTTTTAAGTGGTGAAAGATCGTTCAATTTTAAAGACAATTTAAATGAAAATCCTTGTGGTTTGTTAGCAAATTAATAGTAACCATAAAAAATTGAGAAATGGGTTCAACGTTAACCTTTTTTTAGGAAGTGAAGGGTGAACAATGGTGTGTTTTTCGGCTTCGGCTTGTGGCTTCAATTCTTATGTTAATTTAAAAATGAATTTAAAAATTAAAAATAAAAATGAAAACTGATTTTTATAAACATGTAGGACCAGAGACTTTAATGAAAAGCGCTGAAAAATGGCTTGTGATGAGACCCATTCCAGTGTCCATCGTCTTAATAGCTCTCGATAGAGATCCTTCAGGGTTTTCAGCCATATTCAGCTCAGCTACAGTAACGTTATTTTGTGTTGACCTGGCTGGACAAACACAAGGTGGAAATAGTGTTTATATCGCTAAATTTTCCGAGAGACTACAATTAATTAAAAAAATTCACTATAGCCGTGTACGAAGGCGTTTCAAGGTGACCAAAGGCCGCACGAACCACGAAGTGTCTTTGTATTAAATTTTGATTCTTTAATTTCATTCGTCGAGTGTATGTCGTTGCATATTTAAAAACCTCCCAGTTTTAATTTTGCAAATAACATGACAATAACAGTTAACTGTTGACAGTTCTGAAATGACGTGAAATTGAAAATGACACCTCTGGTTGAAAGACCCATTATAAAAAAATAAAAATGGTGCTGTTACTAGTTTTTAAAAGTTCACAGGATTATTTATTTTTAATATGAATTACAGGATTTTTTTGGAAACTTTTTGCTGTAGTTTCAAAAGGTATGTTTAAATCTTTCCGAATTTAAAGTTGAAAATTATAATCTTTAAGCACAAAAATTAACTAATAAAGTACATAGTTTTTATATCAACGTTTAACCAAACGGGCGCGCAATACTTATTAATCCGTCGCCTCTGTATCAGTCTGTGCGGAGAAAATATGTTCCTTTTCCGCACTTGTTCTGTTCTCTTCTCAGTAGTTCTCTTCTCTTGTCATTATCCATATGCACATATGTACATACTACATACTCGTACATACAAGACTCTCTGTGAAATCAGGCCATAAAATACTTACTTATGCGAGTACTAGAGACTAGAAGTAGATAATAATAAACTCCATAGAGAGAGCGAGAGAGAAAGAGGTAGCATCAGACACAATTTTCCTCATGAATGCATGAAGTAGGTTGGTTTTTAAATAAATTCAAGTGCATATTATTTGAAGTTTCTCTTTTTTCTTCTTATACTTCCTGTTAATGCTTCGTAGAATGGCAGGAAAAATTGAAACGAGATAAATCTCGTATACTATACGAGCTATATGTGATGATTATGAGAATTGAATTGAAATGAATTCTATTTAGAATTTCGCTGAAGTTATTTGCATGACTGTATTCTCATGGTATCGTAGCTGAGATCGCCTACTCATGCGGGCCTCTTTTCTCTGGGCCAGTGTTCATCAGACTCTCTTTTTATTCATCTCCTTCACTAACGAATACTACTCGTTAGATACAAATCTCGTTAGAACAAAGTTTCGCTCAAGTTTAAAAATTCGATTCTTTGCTTTAGTCCCAACAAATCCGGCTTTACTGACGGACACAGCCGTTTTTAATAGATTTTTAAATAACTCTAAAAAGAAATCAAGGCTCAACAAGTTGTTCACCTCTAATGGTCCATTCCATACCATGAAGTCTTTCCCCCGATGGTTTTTAGTGGGTCCATTCGACCCACCAACCAACCAAACAACCGTCCAAACATAATATTACTGTGTCTTGGCATAATTTACAATAGTAACAAAGCGATTAATAACTTCAAAGAAGCTGAAAAAATGCAAATTCTTTTTTACCAAAACGCGAATTTATTGTGGTTTTCCTTTTAAGTAACTGCAATGGATCATTATTTCCGCAAAGAAATCTCTCAGCCATTTTCGTAGAGAATTGATTTAAATTTGCATTTGCAAAAGAATTGATTTAAATTTACAAAATCATTTGAAAGTTTTATACGATTTCTATGCCTTTTACGATATAAACTCGCAGACGTCGAGGACGTCGTCAGGTACACTCAAGAAAATCATGAGTACCAGTATGTGGTGGCGCCACTAACAAAACCGTTGTTAGAATTTTGCAAAAAGAAGAAGAGAAAATTGGAGGAATTTATTGTGAAATAAGTTTTTTTTTTTGATTCGAGATTTTTATGCATTTCTTTTCCTAAAACTTTCGCGATTTGGCGATGTTAATTGGCCACCAGGATCGTGCGATCTGACAGCTCTGGATTTCTTTTTGTGGTGCTACGCGTAAGACCGTCTTTATGCGAACAATCCCTCAACTTTGGAGCATTTAAAGAATGGCATACGTCAAGTTATGGCCGAATTATTGTCCGACTTGTGTCAAAAAGTCATCAAAAATTACCTCAAAAGGATTGAGAGTCCGACAAAAGGTGCCGTAGAGGACTTTCAAACGATATTGCATATAGTTTAAGCATAATGGCAAAGTTCAAGCAACATATTTCAAATAAAATTTCAATCGATATCTGAATATTTAGCGTGCTTTTTTTTACTTAATTTTCCGTAAGTGAAAATGGATAACCCTTTATTTTCTTTTTCATGTTGGTTTCTCACAACACCGAGTTTTTGCCGATTTTTGGCGGGTGTACTCGTATAATCAGACTACGGTCATCGTCAAAATAAACCTACAAATGATCATAAATTGCTTGTCGGCGTACAGCCAATACCGTATTGCCATGTTGTCCGGTGCTCCGGCACTTTACCCGTATTGTTTTCTTATTCTTCTTCTTCTTTTGGTTCCTCTTAAGGCTGCTCGAATAATACGGATGGCTGACAATCAGCTTTTCCTCATTTGAATTGATTGCATGGAGACAAAGTTTAGTTGATTTGGTTTTGATTTTGATTTGGATTTTTCCGTAAAGCTTAACAAGAAACACAACAGCTTCGACATTATCATCATCATCATCATTATCATTATTATAGCCATAGTCAATAAGCAACCAACCACACAACAATAACAATCACAGCAACAACTCACCTACAACAATTTATCTTGTCCATCGAAGTAACAAACGAAAAGACATTTTATAGCATAACATTAAATACGATTACTCTTGACTCGTATTCGGAACTAGTATTCGTATTCGTTGTTGTATTCACATTTGTATTCGTATTCATATACCTTTTAAGTATTTGTTTTTGTATCTGTTTACGATCTCGTATGTTGGTTGTTAACGTTCGCCTCCATTACGTTACGTTAGTTTGAATTGATGAATAAATTTCGTCCGCTTCAATTGTCAATTTTTGCTGAGCTTTTGTCAAAGTCAGCGCGCAACAGCATCAAGCATCAAGCATCAAGTCTTGGTTGGCATGATTTGGCGCGCGCGATTAATGTTTAGTTTCCAAAAACGTCAAAGTTTCTTATTTATTTATTTGCTGGTTTATGTTGTTGTGGCCTTTTTTAGTTGCCTTCTTTAAAATAAATTTTATGTCAAGTATCGGTTCGTCGGTACAGCGGCTCGTCGATAGCTCCAATAAATCACTTTACATGCTTTACAAACAAGTCAAGAATGAATGAATGAATGACGGGATGAATAGGAAGATAAAAAATTTTCTTTCAATTTCAAATAATTTTACTTTTTTAACGGAAATGTGTTTGTCGAATTTACATACAAGTATTTTACGAAAAAGGTGTTTAATTATAAAATTTTTTTCTTTAATTTTAAAAACTCTTTTTGTTTGTCTTTTTGTTTATTTTTGTATTACAAACCTGACCAGACTGGTAGCTTCCTTTTGGAGCGGTTAAAATGGGGCCGCCAACGTCAAGGGATACCGCCATCGACTAAAAAAATCAGTCTCCCTTTTCATTAGTATCCCTTTTCATTATCTTCCTCATAACGTGTCACTGTAAACAAGTTTCCAAAACTGGGTCCTTAGAATAACCATCAATGAATAGAATGAGGGTCCTCCTGCTTGTCAATACCGCACAATAACTCTCAAGATGGTTCGAGGGTCTCTCGCCTCTTTTTGACACAGACCCAATGCCAATATTTTGGTTTCATCTGCGTTGTCATGTCGAATACTTTGTCTTCGATAGTTTTCGACATTTTCGACATTTTCGACATGTCGATACTGTACCAAACCAAATTGGAATACCTAGATTACACAAAATTGTCGAAAACTTTGAAAAATTCGAAGCCTTCACCAATTACAATTAAAACAAACGAACGCTACAAAGATTTTTCGATGAAAAATATATGAATTTTTCAACTTTATTTATGAGTCCAGTCATTTCTTTGTGAGAAAATGGAACATTTATGGAATGACAAGGAATTTTATTCCTTCAAAGTGCTGAGTCTTGATCGTCACTTATTTCGATGTCATGAGACTCTTCCTCTTTATACATTTCGGGTATAAACAAGCTGTCATTCTTAAAGTGTTTTGAATGTTTAAGAGCTTTCGACAAGGTTGAGTTTTTCGACAAGGTTGGGTTTTTCGACATGTAAAAAAGTACTCTATCATTTTCGACGTAGACTACCTACAAGGTCCAAAAATTCTTGTCGACTGCCAGCTCTGGGTCTAATACATAGACACGTTTTTAATATAGACTTGCGAGATTTTTCATTTTAGAAAAATAATGTTGAAATTATAAAAATAGTTGCCTTCCATGCTTCTTCTACCGCAACCAAGAAATTGACTGAACCCACGTGACAGTGATGCCTGAAGTCTTTTCTTTTTCTAGAAGGAGAATACGTTTTTCATTTGCCCCGATTTGTGGGCGGCTGCCATTCAGCTTAATGTTCCCGGTACTCTAACTGTTTTGATGCCTTAAGGACCCTCCCGCCTTCCTCCTTTTTTTCCCCTTCCTTCCTTCCTTCTTTCCTTCCTTCCTTTCTTGCCGTACAAACGTCTTTCGCTTCGATCCTTACAAAATTTTCATGACAATGCATTTTCTCTATAGATAACAATCGATAAACCATAACCATTTTGCCTCAATTTGCCTTCAGTTTTTCCCCTAATTTTCATTACGTTGTTTGAATTGTGAATTGAAATCGATTTTCATTTGCTCATTATCGCTTTGTTGTTTTGTCTTTACTTTTGATATGATTTTCGCTTGGTCAACAGCAAAGAAGGAAGGAATGAAGTGTTGTTGACTTTAAACGATAGTTACATTAATACATTTCTTCATCTCGTAAAGAACTCTCCGTTGAAATGTAATGAACTGAATGGCTTTTACACTTCAAATGATAATTAAGGATTTGCACCATATTCGTGTGAGTCCTATCATTAGCCATTATTTCTGCCATTATGGCTTTTCTTCACTTTGCCTTTTTAAGAGAGGCGAGAAGAAGGAGGAGAAGAAGGCAAAATTGCAGGCAAGTTAAGTCGTCGTTAACTCTTACGAATGCGTGTGAGACTTTCGAGAGTTTGTTACACTTTTTATTTTTATTATATCGCATAAATGATGACCACGATCTGACTGACTCTTTGACAATTAACATTAGCAGCATAAAAAGAGTTTAATGAATGTACGAGAATCTATAAAAAAACAGCAACTTTAATGTTTGAAACTTTGCATGCTCCATTATGGTACTTTACTGGACTATTATTTATTTCTCTACCATTATGTACTATTTGATTTTTTTCGCTTTACGCTCTCACTCTTTTTTCGCCTTTTTTCACACCCTTCCTCCTTTACTTTCCATTAACGACCATTGGTCGCATTACGTGGTAGTTAATAACGTCGGCATTCGTTGTTGGGAGCTTCCGCCTCAAGTGTTTATTCATAAACGAGCGAGCGTCTTTTTATGCTACTTCGTTTATGGTGTGAAATATCACATTTGCACAGACATAGTACACACACACACACACCCGTTTCTGTGTATATGTTTAATTTGGTAATAATTTGTTTCTTTTATGCTTTTCTGCATAATGATCGGTGTTATAAATAAAAGCTGTGTGCACGAGTTTGCGGCAGTTGAGTTGAGAAGAACATACACACGATACTATTATCGCACGATACACTTTAACTACGGCCGGCCGTAGCACAGAAACAACGAAACAACGAAACAACCCAACAACCAACCAACCAACCCATCCATCCAACCAACAACAAATCGATGTATGTACGTGTTATGTTTTAAATCGGTATGAACGAATGCGATAATTTATGAGACCGCACAGCGTTTCGCATAAACTTTATTCATAGCATCTTATAAACTTTATACAAAACATGTCAACGATTTCGACGATATATTTACAATACATACATAATTTTTAATATATCAAAGTATGGCAGTTGAACGGCAGTTTATTAGTCTGCAGAAGAAGCAGAGTAGAGAGGCGATGCGATGGTAAAGTGAAATCAACTTTCATGCTATAAAATTTGACAATCAATCTAATGTTTATACTTAAATATTTACTATGAGTACGACAAATACGAAACGATAAATAGAAAGAAAGGGAAGAAAGGAAGAAAGGAAGGAAGGAAGCGACCTATCATTGAGAGCATACAATTTAAAGAACGGTTTTATTAACTTTAAATTAATTAATTTTTTTTTTTTTTAGTTTTTTATTTAAAATTTTTTTTTTATTTCTAATTTTTTTTCTAAAATTGTTACCAAAATTTTAACCGATTACAATTTAATATTTTACAAAAATTTATTAAAATTTTTAAATAATTTTTTTTTTATTTTTTATTAATTTTTCAATTTTTTTTTTTTTATAAAAGGTGAACACACCAATCTGTTTTGGTTCAGACCATAGCGTTTTTAGTTGATAGACAAAAAAAATACGCATTATTTGCGAAATTTATGAAAAAATTTTTTCATAAAAAAGTTAGAAATTTAAACCATATTTGATAGGTTTGATGGTTTTTTAAGTAAGAATTTAAAACTTAACGGTTAAAAAGGCATCTTTTCAGCATTTGAAGTTGAAATTTTGAGCCGAAAAGATTAAAATTTTAGTATTTCGACCTTATAAAAGTTGCAATGGTCGAAAAATTTCATCGAAATTTTCCACAGTGTAGGAGTTATCAACGTGTAATAAAAGAATAGCAATTTTTAATATTTATTATTCATAAATTTTATGGTAGAGGCATTTGTTGTTGTTGTTGCTGCTATAAAAATCAAAAAGTAAAATGAAAGATTTATTATGAAAAATGAAAAAATGAAATTATGAAAAATTTATTTTTATAGACTACAAGAAATACAAACATTTTAACGGCTAATCAAAATTATTCTAACTAAATGGTCACGAAATTAATTTTCGTATCTTTTCTAGTAATGCCAACATAAATAATATTCTTCTTCCTCTCTTTTCTAAAATTGCTCATCCCATGAAATAGTTACCCTTAAGTAAGTTGCAATCGGAGAAATCAAACCAAAATCGTTCAATATTTTATGGCTTTCAACATTAAATCAAATGAAATAAAGTCAGAGATTGTGGGGGGGCCTTTCAACCAGAGGTGTTATTTTTTAATCAACAGAAAAACGCAATATTTTTGTGAAAAGGCATGATCTATTTATTTCAGTCTTAAGTAAACACTCTGAGATTAATAATTCCACACAATATCTGCCTAAAGTTGGCCTTTCGTCATCACACTGTCGCCTAATTTCTTTTTACTTGTCAAATGAGAGTTCATAATAACAGTTGAATGTTGTTTGAGAGTTCAAAAATTACGCCAAATATAAAATTATTCCTTTTGTAATAAGCTTCTTACTTCTATATTAAACATAATTTTTCTAAATAATTTCATCTTTTAATGCTGATCTTTTCTTAAATTTCACCGAAAAAAAGTCCTAACGATTGAAGTAAAACGTGAAGTATTTTTAGACAAAGATTTTAAAACAAAGGGCTCGAGTTCTATCGTTAATCCTACATTAACAATCCTACATTAATTAATAGTTTATTAGTTAATCCTACATTAATCCTACTTTAATGAATATTTTATTGGTTAATCCTACGTTAATCCTACGTTTTAAAACAAAGGGCTCTAGTTCTATCGTTAATCCTACATTAACAATCCTACATTAATGAATAGTTTATTAGTTAATCCTACATTAATCCTACTTTAATGAATATTTTATTGGTTAATCCTACGTTAATCCTACAATAATTAATGTTTTATTGGTCAATCCTACATTAATCCTACATTAATGAATATTTTATTGGTTAATCCTACATTAACAATCGTACATTAATGAATATTTTATTGGTTAATCCTACATTAACAATCCTACATTAATTAATATTTTATTGGTTAATCCTACATTAACAATCTTACATTAATCCTACTTTACTGAATATTTTATTGGTTAATCCTACGTTAATGAATATTTTATTGGTTAATCCTACATTAACAATCCTACATTAATGAATATTTTATTGGTTAATCCTACATTAACAATCTTACATTAATCCTACTTTAATGAATATTTTATTGGTTAATCCTACGTTAATGAATATTTTATTGGTTAATCCTACATTAACAATCCTACATTAATGAATATTTTATTGGTTAATCCTACATTAACAATCTTACATTAATCCTACTTTAATGAATATTTTATTGGTTAATCCTACGTTAATGAATATTTTATTGGTTAATCCTACATTAACAATCCTACATTCATGAATATTTTATTGGTTAATCCTACATTAAAAATCTTACATTAATCCTACTTTAATGAATATTTTATTGGTTAATCCTACGTTAATGAATATTTTATTGGTTAATCCTACATTAACAATCCTACATTAATGAATATTTTATTGGTTAATCCTACATTAATCCTACATTAATGAATATTTTAATTGTTAATCCTACATTAACAATCCTACATTAATGAATATTTTATTGGTAAATCCTACATAAATGAATATTTTATTGGTTAATCCTATATTAACAATCCTACATTAATCCTACATTAGTGAACATTTTATTGGTTAATCCTATATTAAACCAATAAAATATTCCAAGTGTCTCAACGATTTTAGATAAATGACATATGCACATAATTTATACATACATATATAATATATATATGATATATATTGTCATAATTTAGCGAATATACTTCAGTTTTAAAACGTACCTTTTTGAAATATAGCAAAATATTAGAACCATTCTTAAAACTCTAAACAAACGAAAAAAAAGAAAAGAATCCAAGTTAATCAGAGTCAAGCACAAGCCAAGCATTCTTGAAATATTTTAAAAGTCCGAGAAGAACAAAAATTTACACACACACACACACCAACTGACTATGTAATTATAAGGGTCAATTGGTATGTTTTCAAGAGTGAGGTTAAACGCGTAGAAGTGCGTCGGTCGCGCATCGTGCCGCATGATGCCGTGGGCTAAGAAGGCACCACGCCGCAACCACCGTCGTCCGCGCCATTCTCCTCATCATCATCATCATACCGTTGATAGTGATAATTATAATGTTTTCGATTGTGGTGGCTCTCAATCTCGTCGCGCCTTCTTGCCGCGTGCGGCAGCAGGTTGTTAATTGCTACAAAGAAGGTGTTGCTATTGTGGATTTTTATGTTGCTGCCAGTGCTGCTGCTACTGTTGCTACTTCTTAATCTTAAGTGAGAGATTTTCTTAGTTTAAATTTTTTCTTTAAGGCTTTCTTTTGAAATTCTGCTATTTTTATTGGCTACGTTTTTTGTGTTTTTCCCTCTATCTCTTTCTGTATTTAATTTTGTATGGAATGATGCTATGATTTTAATAGACGTACATATTTAATAATTTGATCAACATCTGTTAACGATTTAATTATGTTTTGAAGTTTTGTTTTTTTTTTCTAAAATAACATTAAAACCTTTTCATTACAAAAATAACCCGAAAAGTTGAGGCGGCGATTTGGTATTTTTGGGTATTTTAAATCATTATTAATCTCAGAGTTTTTACTGTAGGTTACAATAAAAATATCACCACCTTTGACAAAAATATTGCATTTTTCTCTTGCTTTTAATTTAACATCTCTTGTTGATACAAATACTTTACTCGCAAAATTTACCGTGACTTATAAAAAATGTTTTAACCCCAAAAAGCCACAAAACCACAAAAATTAAAATTTTTAATTTAATTTTTTTTTTTAATTTTTAATTTTTAATTTTTTTTTTTTTTTTTTTTCTTTAATTTTTTTCTACAGGTTTCTTTTCTTAATCTTTACTGCCATTACGAAAGTAAGAGTCACACGCAGCACAAACTTTTGCAGTCTCATTTTTCGTTTGTGTGGCTTGTCATTACTCTCTTTTACAAGTATCATTCACTCTCTCCTTCTCTCATTATCCTGCGAAAACATGTGTCGGTTTACCACGCAGTCAAGAGTTAAAAGTATTTCGATGCAATTCTTGCAGTAGATCAATTTTTGCGGTCGGTCGTTAACGAACGATTCGCAACGTAAGCATTCCTCTCTTTAAACCTCTTTAAAACCAAACATGACCACACGCTAACAGAAGATATATAATATGCGAAGTTTTCAGAAGCAAATACTATTCTGAAAACTTCTGAATTTTCAATATTTTTGTAGTATAAAAGCCCCACAACTCCTAATAATTTCGAATTTTCCCAATTTAATGCCTTTCAAACAAAAATATAAATTTATACTGAGAATTTTTTCTTAAACCTTTTAATTCCACAAAATAATTTTCTCATGATCTCTTCGTTTTTCGTTTCGAACTCCTTTTTTTTTTTTTTTTAAAATAAAATTGGACCTCTTTGAGCCAAACTAAAAAAAAAATATATAAATTTACGCAAAAGTTTAATATTTTCCGGGAAAGGGTTGCTCGTAAAAATGTTTCACTGAAAGACCGTGACTGAAGTACTTACGGGTTCACATCAAAAGTGAGAGAAATAAAACTACGACGCATGGTTACCGCGTTTTGGGTGTAGCATTAGAGGATGGGGAGTATAGAAGAATACGGAGTATATTCTCTTCTTGACTCTTTACATTTTCGTTGGAGACGTTTCTGTACGTGGTGTATGCGACGTTTACGACATTTACGACATGACATAAATTGTGCTGTCATCGCGGTTACTTACGATCTTAAAAATCATGGTAGGTATCGTTCAGCTTGTCAACTAAGTTGCCAACTGAGTCAAAGTCAAAGTTTGCTTTACATTCAGACTGGAGACTTCTCTTCGGAGAGAATAAAAATCTCTTTTAATATTTTGGAATTTCCTTTTACTTTCAGTCTACTTGTCATAAACTCGCGAGAATAAATAAACGCTCATAATGTTGCCTTTTATTGATGTAAAACTCAGACCAAAAATTAACAGAATAAACTAAAAAAGAAGTAACCATAATTTTGCCAATTAATTCTGTGATAGCTATCACGTAACACAACAGCGTCACGTGACATATGTCGCATGTCACTTCATGATTGTATGGTTGTATGTATCGTTGCCGGCTCAATGGAATGTTCGACATCCGAACATTCGAAGTGCCATGAGGAAAATGTGAATTAATTTTTATTTCGCCGTTTTTTTTTTCCTTCGACGTTGTAAGTCTTTCCATCAAAGTATGTCAGAATCCACGAGTACCTTTCGTTGCTGCTACGACGGCTTTTGACAGTCGTTTTCGTTGTTGTCGTTGTTGTTATTCGTTTTCGCTGAACGCTACTCGTTTTCGTTGTTGTTTTTGTTTTCGTTCGTTCGTTTTTAATGTTGCTGCCTGTAATTCTCAAAAAATGTCACAAAATTCGTAATAAAAAGTTGATTTCTTGACAACAGTATAAATACTTTTTTGCTTATAGTATTTTCGTTGTGGTTGTTGTTGTTGTTGTTATTGTTGTTGTTGCTGTCATCGTTTCTGTTATCGTTGCATTGTAATTAGATGCGTAACAAAATTCAAGTGTAAGCATTACAATCTCATGACAATGTAAGCGATTAATTGTGATCGGTTGTGTTGGAAAAAAGAGGTTGTCGGTTGTCGGTTGTTCTACGAGTCGATTATGTTGTTCTTTCGATGATAATGTGTCTGTTACAACAACATGACAGCATAAGTTTGCGTATAATACGTTACGTAGATTGCATTTTGCTAGCGCAAGCGCTTGCCATAATCACAGCTAGTTTCATCTCTTATAGCTTGAAAAGGAGAAGCTGATGGCGGCGGGGCGGGGCGGGACGGGTCGGGTCGGGAGCGTTGTTGATTGAAATAAAATTGCAATTGAAATGAAATAGTAAAAAATGCAATATATTGTATAGTACAAAAGAAACAAATAGGACGAAAAAGAGTATTTATGTGCGTCTACCTTTGCTTCATATATTGTCAAGTCAAGTATTGTATTTGTCACCGCGCCCACCACGCTCTCGCCACCACGCCTCTCACTTTGCTCCCTAAAGAGAGGTTTTTCGCTGCCACTGTGCGCTGCCGGCACGAATGCAAAATATGCACCGATGATACTCATTTCATTCTACCGAGCACAGCAATAAAATTCAACTCAACACCAAAAAAAGGTAAAAAATAAAAGTAAAAATAATAAATTGAATATCCCCAAGATACGTTTTATACTGAATTACTTTCAAGAGTTGGTAGTTTTTTAAGAGACCGAAAGAAAATCTATGCCAGAGCTGGCAGATAAGAATTCAAAAAGATTACAATTTTTGAGAAGTTGTGGCGAATGTAAAAAATATTGCGTTGACACACTTTCCGTTTATCCTTTTACTAGATACTGTTATTCCCACTATCTCTTCTTAGGTCTGAGCTCTTTGAGCGTGGACTGACTGAAAAGTGTCTTGCTTTGCTTTTTTCTGTTTCCTGCTTTCCCTTCACATTATTCATTATTATAGATTTTGTTCATTATTAAAATGATAACGTTCATTCGTTCATTATAGAAATGATATCGTTTATTATTATTATTATAAATTATAATGAACTCATAACGTTCATTATTGAAATGATATCGTTCATTATTATTGATATTGTTAATTATTTTTGATATTGTTCATTTTTTAAATGATAACGTGCATTATAGAAATAATATCGTTCATTCTTGAAATAATATCGTTCATTATTGAAATGATATTTTTCATTACTCTTGATATTGTTAATTTTTAAATGATATCGTTCATTCTTGAAATAATATCGTTCATTATTGAAATGATATTTTTCATTACTCTTGATATTGTTAATTTTTTAAATGATATCGTTTGTTATTGAAATGATATTGTTAATTATTACTGACATTGTTGATTGTTGAATTGATAACGTTTATTATAGAAATGATATCGTTCATTTTTTAATTGATAACGTACATTATAGAAATGATATCGTTCATTTTTGAAATGATAACGTTCATTATTAAAATGATATTGGTCATTATTATTGGTATTGTTCATTATTGAAATGATATTGTTCATTATTATTGATATTGTTCACAATTTTTGATATTGTTCATTATAGAAATGATAACGTCCATTATAGAAATAATAGCGTTCATTCTTGAAATGATATCGTTCATTATTATTTTTATTGTTCCTTATTGAAATGGCATTGTTCACTATTGAAATGATAACGTCCGTTATAGAAATGATATCGTTCATTCTTGAAATTTTATCGTTCATTATTGATATTGCTCAGTATTATATATTGCTCAGTATTAAAATATTATATCGTTTATTATCGATAAGACATCAATCATTATTGATTATTGATTAAGTACATTTTAAAAATGTTGATTTTTCCGAAATTGCTAAATAGATCGTATTTAGCGAAGAGTCTTTTTTAAAATTATTCAACTATAAATTTTTTAATTTTTTATCGAAATTTCGTTCCTTTACTCACTCGATAACTTAACTGTTAGTTAAGTTAACTCTTTGTCTAACATTAAAATTTCAGTAGTTTTTTGTGTTCGAATAATAAAAATCATGTTCTTCATCCATTCGGTAAATTCATTCCGTTACATCAGCTTCGCAAAGTATGACATCTCTTTGCTCATTCTTTTTTGGCCGGCAGCACGTTGAAAGTTGTTGGAAAATCTTTGCCAAAATCTCTCCATTATCAACAAATGTACCTTCCATACCATTCGTGCCATTCTTTCCATACCTTGACCCGTTAAATTGTCCGTCGCAATCCATTTAAACACATCTTTTGATCCTTGCTGTACGAGTATAGTACAAAAGCTATAATGAAACTTGCAGCAAACAATATTCATGCTGCAAAAGTGTGCAGCACCGTCCGTCACCTTCCGAGAATTGAAGAAACTGCTGCTTATAATCAAAAAGAGATGAATCCTTTTGTCTGGCAAATGCAGTCTGACCTACCATCAGCATAAGCAGCGGCAGCAGCAACAACAGAGGCACACTCTACGCGACAGCATCAGCAACATCGCACCTCTTTGTTGATGGTACATATTCTTAAACGTATATAAAATGAGTGTGAGTGCATGAATGTACGAGATACGTAATATTCAGGGCTTGCATGATATACTTTTCAGAAAGGGTTTATAGTGTTGTTGTTGATGCAGATGTTGTTGCTATTGAGGGCATTGTTGTTTTGCTTTTTTTTTTGGGGGCCATTGTCATTGTTGTTACTCATTGTTCCAAACTATTTTGAATATTTTGGGCATCTCTTCTTTGCTGCTTTTGTTGCGAAGGTTGCTTTTCTTTTGTCGATGGTTTTTTTAATGATGTCTGCTGCATTGTTTATCTGATATCATATTAAATACCATGAAATATCGTATAATAGCACATGAAGAGTGGTCCAAAAACGAGAGAATGAAAGAGCGGTAGAGTGTTATCGAACGAATGAAAGAGCGGTAGAGTGTTATCGAACGAATAAAGCACCTGCATTTTAGCAAGCATTTGCATTATGCAAATCAGCAAACACTTAAGAGCGGTCCACGCCAAACCAGTAACCCGATCCGATCCGATCTGTCCCCCGATTTTGGGGGGGATTGTTGTAGAATAAATTCTGATGAATTTTCCTTTGAAAGTCTTTGTAACTTTGTAGTTTTTACAAAGTCGGTAATTGTACTAACGTACATTCGATACTTTAATACTTAAAAACAAAAAATCTCGATGCTTTTTTGAAAATTTTCAACGTTCTAGCTTCGGGTGAGGAAAATATCCATCAGTTCCTGAAAACAGAGCGCGATCTTAATAAAATTAAGAGATTTTCAATCGCTGCTTTTATGTTCTTGAAAGTAAGTAAATGAGTGGTGCACTGCGGCGTGCCAACCGCCCCGAAAACTAATCGTACACCGTTACTTTAGACGTTTTGAAGCCTCCAGCAACTTTCACTCGATTGCTGGCTGCTGCCGCTGCCGCATTCGAAACGCAGTAAGCGCCTGTCTTGCCAGGGAGGCAGGAGGGTGTGTTGTAGGGCACTGGCGAGGTGGCGGCGGGTTGGCGGTTTGGCGGGAATGCAGTGAACGCGAGTTGTTGAGTCTTATGACTATGATTCAACACTGATTTTTTCTTTCTTCTTTGCTGCTTCAACGATTTGCCAGCGTTGGTAGAGAGACGAAGGAATGTAAGGAACGAGGCAACAGCGTACAAATTTGCAAAAATACTTTGTTACGTTGAGCAATACCGAATGCAGCCGGTCGCCTCGAGTAGAAACAACAACAACGCCTCAAAAGCTTCGCAGGGCAGCAACAAAACGATATCTCTAAAGCTAAACTCAGAGCTAAGACGACGAGACCAGCTGCGGCGGCGATGGCGACGGCCCACGCCCAGTAAACTGCTCAGCGTTGTCGAGTCTTGAAGACAAAAGTAAAGTAAAGTAAATAAGAAAATGAAAACGAAGCCAATGGTATTTTGGGTGGGTACCACGACCCAATTGTGCTGATGATTGTGGTCGACTGTGGTGGACTGCATAACGGTCGAAATTTGATCGTACCACGGCGAAGAGGATCGGTCGGTACACTGATAGTTGATTTTGGCGAACTAATGCCAATGCGGCCAACAGCTGTTGCTGCCGCAAATTGAATTCATAGATTAATGGCGACTATGAATCGCTGCAGAACGGAACGAATCGCTCGAAAATCATTTCGTTCCAATTGAATGGAATGAATGAACGAATGAACGGAGCAACGCGCACGAAGCCAGCGATTTTGGCAGGAATCGAAGCACAAATATCAGAAAATCAAAGCCAAAGCTAATAACAGCTCTCATATATCAACAACAACAACAACGAAAGGAACAACAACAATAAAACTATTAACACCAAGCAGCTAACCGACCAACTGCCAACCAACACCACAACCTAGTCCACAAACAACACGTTCGCCAACTTTGAGAAGTTGTTACTGCTGCCAGCGGCCCAATGTGGCTGCCCGCTTGTGGCATGCGCAGCCCGTCACATTCACCGCCTCATGATCGATTTTCGATCCGATCGTTTTTTCCTTCCTTCGATGCTTCGTCGTCGTTGCCACTCGCTAGACTTCATTTAAGTCGTACTCGTATTTCGAAAGCTTCAAAGCGTTAAATGAAACTAGTACTAACTTCTTTGAGTTCAGTTCAATGGATCTCTTCTATTGTTCGATCTCAAAAGACAGACCGTTTTCTCTTTTTCATTATTTTTCTTCTGCTAAAACATCGTCGGTCGGTCGGTCGTTGATTAAAACCAAACCATGCTGTTGATGAACGTCTTGCTTCCAAATAATTCCACAGAAATAAGGTTAGTATGATTTCTTGATGTTTGTTAAGTTTTCTGGGCTGTGCTGAATGATGCTGATGGGTTTTGGCGAAAATTTTCGTAATTCCTTTGTCAAGTTAAGTTCGGCGATCGAAGCGGTTTCGGCGATGTGCCACCCGGAGTGTATCTTTTCGTTCGAAACAAAACTTGACGAAGCATAACCGAAAATTCGTTCAAAAATCTAAGTTAGATTGAGTATGGAAATTATAATTCATAAACAAATCTAAAAATAATCAAAAGAATTTAGTTAAGGTTGATTTTGAACGAAAATCTTTCTTTGTATATAAATTCCTGATATACATATTTCTTTTTTTCTTAATATTCGTTAAGTTTTCTGGGCTGTGTTGAATGATGCTGATGGGTTTTGGAACAAATTTCTGGCATTCCTTTGTTGAGTTTGGTTCGGCGACTGATCCGGTTTCGGCGATGTGCCGTTCGGAGGGTCTCTTTTCGTTCGAAACAAAACTTGACGAAGCATAACCGAAAATTCGTTTCAAAACCTATCGAGTTAGTATGACTTTAAAAAGGCAAGCACTTTTAATAGCATTAAATTGAGTATGGAATTTAAAATCCATAAACCATTTTAAAAATAATCTAAATAATATTCTAAATAACCGTTAAAGTTGATTTTAAACGAAAATCTTACCTTGCATTAAGTCCTGATATTCGTCAAGTTTTTCGGCAGGGTTGAATGATGCTGATGGGTTTTGGAAAGAACTGGTTTCGGCGATGTGCCATTTTTTGTTCTTCTCTTTTTTAATATCTCGATAATAACTATTAGTTCTACAAATAAAACAATAAAGGAATACTCTTAAATTTTACTAACATAATTTTCGAAAGGTTACCACTTATTAAATGCAAGCCTTTTCTGCAGCTGAAATGATGGCTGATCCTGATTGGTTCGAACTGCGCCTTGTTTATGATTTATTACTTGTCGATTGTCGATTGTCGGTCGTCGTCGCCGATAGTTGAGCTAGCTGTACGATCTACTGCGTGTCTTGGCTTCAGCCACGTTGTTAGCAATATCGTTCGGTTGCCCGCTTTATGGTACCATGGTGTACGTTATTACGATCACGCTTTCTAGTTTATTAAGTAGCTGCTGCTGCTTGTAATTTAACAAAATAATTGAATTCTGTTGGGGCCGTTCGTTCGCGCAGGTTTAGCTGGCTTGGCCTGAAGCCGCGCAAAGCCGTTATACGACCGGGTACAATAAAAAAGAACTGCAACCGCGAAGGTTATATACCAAATCGTTTCCTACGACTTCATGGTGCAGAGCATAAATCAAAGCAGGAGGATTGTGTAGGGCACTGCGGTTCATTTCTGGGTCACGTGATGGTGTCGTTTATAAACTAACTGCCAACATTATTAGTTTCTCTCTTTCTCTCTCTCTCCCTCTCTTCATATACGCTACGGATACGGATACGATTTCACGGTGAATGCTGAAAAGTGAAAGGATTTAATTGTCACTACTGAATGCATTCGCATTTAAAAGAATTTAATAAATTTTCAATTATTTAAACAATTTTCAAATATTTCTATTTTATATAAAAGAATATAATTTCTTAAACTGTCGTTAAAAATATTAGAAATTCTTCATTAATCAAAACTAAAACTAAAAACTAAATGCTAAACCAGATCAAACTAGACCAGACCATACCAGTTTAGACCAGATCAGACTAAGCTAGCATCAAACTAGACAAAATGATACCAAATACCAAATGAGAGCAAATACCATATTAGACTACACCAGACTAGACCACACTGAAATCAAACCATACCAACCCAGGGCAGACCAGAACATATCAGACCAGACCAGACTAGATTAGATCAGACTAGAGCAGTCCAGACCATAAAAAAAAAAATCAAACCAGACCAAACGTAACCAGATTAGATCAGACTTGATTGGACTAGACCAAAATTCTGGTCTGACCTAGGTTAGTATACCATACAGCACCGAAACCAAACCATACTAACCCAGGCCAGACCAAAGCATATCAGACTAGACCAGATCAGACCAGACCATACCATTCCATACCATATAACACCGAAGCCAAACCATAAATTGCATAAATTAGACTAGACCATACCAGATCAGACCAGACCAGACCAGATCAGACCAGACCAGACCAGATCAGACTAGACCAGATCAGACTAGAGCAGTCCAAACCATACCACACCAAACGAAACCAAACCAGACCAAACCAAACTAGACTAGATCAGACCTGATTGGACTATACCAAAGCAGACTAGACCAAATCAGACTATGCCACATCAGACTAGACCATATCAGACTAGACCAGACCATATCATTCCATAGCATACAACATCGAAACCAAAGCAAACCATAAATTCCATAAATCACACTAGACCAGACCGGACTTGACCAAATTACACTAGAACAGATCAGACTAGACCAGATCAGTCTACACCAAATGAGACTAAAGCAGATCAGACCATACCATACGAAACGAAATCAAACTAGACCAAACCAGATCAAACTAGATCAAACCAAACCAGACCATAGCAGACCACATCAGACCTGACTAAAATCGCTATTAAGTCAAATCTGGCGAGAGTGCGAGAAGATTTCTCGATAAGTTTCAAAAAATTTTAGTTTCAAAGAGTAACCTTTCAAAGAGTTACTTGCTCTGCTCTTTCATTCTTATTTTAAAAGATCCAATAATTGATTGACAATTTAAACTGAAATTTAATAGATTTCTGCACGGTTTCCGGTATTTGACAACGCTTTACGTTTCTGCACATGTGCTAACACAGTGCTAACGTTTGTGGTCCTACGGCGAAATGACAAAAGACAGAGAGCAAAAAAAAAAGGAAAAATAAAGGAAATAAAGGAAAAAGCTAAATAAAGGAAAAATAACATGATGATAATAACAATAACAACAACAACAACAACCACAACCAGCAGAAGCAAGAAGAAGTTGGTTAAAAAACTGATTTTCTGGATGAGCAAAAAAAGATTTTCATTTTCATGGATGAACTGTACTGAACTGGACTCGATTCGATCGAACCATTGCTTTGCTACCGAAATAAATGAATTTTCTCTACTTTTTCGACGACTTCTTCTTCTTTACCGCCTTCCTGCAACGTCTTTCTCTAATATTTTTGTAAGATTTTCATTCGTTCGCTGCGGTTTTTCGCTAAGAGTTGAATTTCCTCGAGTATAGAAAATATTATTAAAAATAAATTTGCTATGAATGAACTGTACAGTGCCTTTCTTTATATTGACAGAAATGACCGCCAGCATTAAATGATCATCACTTTTGTTGTAGTGTAGCGTGGTAGTGTGTGTAACCATTTGTGGTGGTAGCAAGAGCAGGACGTTGAACGAGAGCAACAACGCAAAGCTTTCGAACGACAAACTATTGAGTTGTTAAATGGGAAATTTTTCTAAATAGCCTCAAGAGAACGTGATAATGGTGGTGATGGTCGTTTCTAATTGGTTTCGGGCATGTGTCTAGTTAGTAAAACTTGTGGTAACTTTTCAGTTTTGTACCAAATGAATATTGTACCAACGAGTATGGTTGGTTTTCGTTGAGGATGGTGGTACCACACACAGACCCACATGTAGCAATTGCTGCAGTGTTTTTTTACGCTTTCATTAATTATTTCGAACAAACCTACACAAAGAAATTAGTATCGTACATTCTGGTACGTATTGGTCGCTCATTTTCCCACTCATTTCTGTGTTTTTCCTTTTGGAAATCAGCGAAGCATCACCTTCTGAAAGTGTTCCACGACTACCCACATTTACTCGCACTTTACACTTTACTTACACCGTCCATGGATCGCACTACCGTACATGAGTGCACCTACCCGATCAATTCGGCGAAGACCAACCAAGAAGTTCTTTCGTTAAGAAAACGTGGGAAGTATTTCTTATTGGAGGCGTCTTAATTGTATCGTCTTAATACCTTCTTTTACCAACATCAAGATGTTGTTGCCGTTTCTTATAAGAAAACTCGTCGCTGGGAATAAATTCTGAAAATGAATTCACCAAATTCAGTGGAATGGAACTTACCGCAGCGGCGTCCAGTTTATAAAGGGTGAATTTCCATTTGGTCTTACTGAAGGAGAGATGGTGAAGAGTGATCGGTAAGGCAGCAAATTCTCAGGGGTCGATAAGAATCGTTTTTTTTTCCTTTTGGGTTTTTATTTTCTCACAATTACATAATTTATAATTGAAAACTTAGGGCCCGCTCTTCTTAAAATTATAACCTTTTAAACCATTAAGTCTTGCTTTAATTTTCCTTGAATAAATATTTTAAATATTTTACCCTTTCTAAGTTTTCACTAAATTTTCATGTTAGGGTTGAAAAATCTCTGTAATTATATTTGAATTCAAAAAGTTTAATTTTTTAAAGTGTAATCCTGAAATATTTCAAAATATAAAATTAAATTAAACATTGTTGATTCACTTTTATATTAAAATCTTTGCATTTGATTTTTTGTCGACATTTTTTTAATCGCGGAATAATTTATAATTTAAAATCAAATTGAATATTAAATAAAAAATCTTTTATAGTAAAATCATTTGAATGGACTTTTCTGTCGACATTTTCTTAATCCTGGAATAATTTAAAAATTTTAATTTTAATTTTTTAATTTTTAATTCAATTAAATTGACGGTTTTTACTTTTATATTAAAATCCTTTCAATTGCTTTTTCTCGCGACATTTTTTTGATCGTGGAATAA
Organism: Conops quadrifasciatus; assembly: GCA_949752815.1. NCBI lineage: Eukaryota > Metazoa > Arthropoda > Insecta > Diptera > Conopidae > Conops > Conops quadrifasciatus. Next base: position 21,358,825 of record OX457079.1, read on the forward strand.
TTTAAAACTTTAAATTATTTTTTTTATTTTTATACGTATTAAAAAGTACGTATTAAAAGGTTTGCAATTGATTTTTCTCGCGACATTTTTTAATCCTGGATTAATTTATAATTTAAAATTAAATTAAAGATTTTATTAATTTACTTTTATGTATATTAAAATCATTTGAATGGATTTTTCTGTCGACATTTTCTTAATCCTGTAATAATTTAAAATTAAATAAAAGATTTTTAAAATTTACTTTTATATTAAAATCTTTCCATTTGATTTTTGTCGACGTTTTTTTAATCGCGAAATAATTTATTATTTAAAATTAAATTAAAGATTTTTAATTTACTCTTATATTATAATCAATTCAAATGATTTTTTTGTCATATTTTTAATTCTGAAATAATTTAAAACTTTAATTTAAATTAAAGGTTTTTTACTTTTATACTAAAATCTTTCCAATTGATTTTTCTCGCGACATTTTTTTAATCCTGGAATAATTCAAAATTTAAAATAAAATAAAAAATTTAAAATTTTTAAAAATTTAACATTTTAAATAATTTAAAATTTAAAAGGCTTTTTACTTACTTTTATATTCGTATTAAAAATTTTAAAATTGATTTTTCTGTCGAAATTTTGTAATCCTGGAATAATTTATAATTTAAAATTAAATTAAAGATTTTAATTATTTACTTTTATATTAAAATCATTTTAATGGACTTTTCTGTCGACATTTTTTTAATCTTGGAATAATTTAAAATTAAATGAAAGATTTTTAAAATTTACTTTTATATTATAATCATTTAAATTTATTTTTCTGTCGATATTTTTTAATTCTGAATAATTTAAAATTAAATGCAAGTTTTTTTGTCCTTTTATATTGAAATCATTTCAATTGATTTTTTCCAACATCTGTTGTAATTTGTTGGAATCCTTGAATAGATTAAAATGAAATGAAAGTATGGTTTTTATTTTATTTTATGATAATTATTTAAGTTTAAATTATTTAAAAATTTCACTTTTTTTAAGCTTTGAAATCAAATTAAAGATTAATTTTTGATTTAATTTCATATTAAAATTGCAAATCTAAAAACCAATTAATTTTTCTTTCGAAATTTTGTTCAATCCTTGACTAATTTAAAATTTAAAATAAAATCAACACCTTTTTATGTATTTTTCCGATGATTCTTTATTAATTTTTTGCCCTTTTTGCTTTCGTTTCAGACTTGGTTTTTCACCGACGCAAATGATGTTTTTTATCAGGAAAAAACGAGTAAGTACCAAAGTGCTTTTTAAAGCAATTCTATATCGTTACTTGTATATAAATAAATTGCTATTTAGTATTTTTTGCTCTCAATTAAATAATTAAACGACCAATAAAGCCGTATAATATTTGACATACGCTGTGCCAATCAGTTAGGCGGTAACTTCTTTGAAGATAACCTTCCGGGAGCCATTAAAAAATATATTTTTAAAGGACCTAAGAGTTTGCAAGCGTTTCAGAAAATGTTTGTAAAAAATGGTCCGGCTTTTTTGCAAGCAGTTTTTGTAATTTTAGAATTTATTATATGAAAGATCATAAATCAAAATAAGAAAGAAAAAACACTTTTCATTAAAAAATCTCATCTTCACACATGAAGAAGTGAGAAGTGAAGTGAGGACCTTTTTTTGAGTTTTGATTGTATATCCTTTATTTTACAAAATCATATTTTGTATATTACCATTTTGGGAAATGACCGAACGATCGACCGACCGTCGTTTGTGTCTGCCTTTTTTGGATATCTTGGTCTTTAGGTACCAAAATCGTTGCCATAGTATCCGTGTAAATTTATTTGTATCGTATATTGTTATACGATGAATATGAAAAATTCATCAACTTTTAAACGACGATATACTGATTGCTTTCTTCTAAATGTTCACGTTCAGAGGGTCTTTTGGCTTTCGCTCAGTTCAGAAGTTATAATGTATAAAAACCCAATTTAGTTTCCCATCAATCGGCTCCGCCTACTTGACCGCCTAACATTGGCCACTGACTGAACTGAGTCTACACCATCAGCACTACCGGCAACGGCAACGGCAACGGCAGCGGTACTGCCAACTGCATCAGCAGCGGGACTGGCAGTGGCAGTGGCATCAACGACAGCTACAGTCGGTAATCCGGTTACCGCTTACCGGTTGGTTGTCGGTAATCAAGCTCGAGTCGCTGCGAGATCGTCTTTCAAACAACAAGTTATCCATTCATCCTTGCATCCATCCATCGAACAAACAAAGTTCATCCATCCATCCATCCATTTGTCCACCACCAGTCACCGCGTTCTCTCTCTCTCTCTCTCTCTCTTTCTTGTGGTGCCGCTCGCGTACACCAAACTATCAGCTACTATTGCGCTAAAATTCCAATTTTGTGAAGTGTATAAAAAACAAAACCGAACTGATTAAATTTCGTTAAAATTTTTCGTTTTTCTTGTTGTTATTATTGTTGTTGTTGTTGTTGTAAAAAGTAAAAAAGCAAAAAAGCACAGCATCTTTTGAATTTCAACAGCTTCTGCCGGCCGCGATCACCATCGCGCGCTTCCAGACCGCAGACAAACAATCAAGCCGGCCGACGTATGTAGAAACCTTTTGTTTTATTGCTGTTGTTGTTGTTGTTGTTGGAGTACCTCTTGTTGTTGCCTTTGTGTGCGTTGCTGTAGAGGCTTCTGCTGAAATTTTGCCAGAGGTTGCTTGCAAATTCATAAGAGCGCGCGCCCGCGTTTTTAATTGAATTGCAAAAATAAATTGAAAGAAAGAAGGTTTGCAGCCGAAAACCAAGAGATTCCTTCACTCGATGATGAGTTGAAATGAAAAGGACAAAAAAGAAAAACGAAAAAAAGGACGACAGACAGAATATATGTGCATACATAGTCGAGAAACTAAAGAAAAGAATGATCTCTTTTAGTAGAAGGAAAAAATTGATGAGTTTCGAAGCAGCAGCAGCAGTAGAAGTAATAGGTTTAGTGTTGTTGTTGTTGTTGTATTGCTCAGGTGCTTATGTGGCGGCAGCGGTTGTTGTTGTTGTTGTTGTTGTTGTAGGCATACAAGCCTCTTTAATTAATGTTAATATTGGCCTATTTTAAATATTGGTTTAGGGAAAAAGTATTCGGCGTTTTTCTCATCGCCGACACTGTAAAGTGTCATAACTTTGAAACGGTTAGTTGCATGTGACAACTTTTTTTTTTTTTTGCTTAACAAGTGACAAATCAGCTGATAATTTGTGAAATTTTATTGAGATTGTTACATCGTCTTAAAAGTTATACCGAAGTAAAGATGGGTAAAATTTCTGAAAAAATATGCTATTTTTTGCAATTTTACTACGACAAAAGGAAGAATGCTGCACAGGCATGTGAAAAGATTTGTGGTGTTTATGGCGAAGGTTTTTTATCTCAATCAACTGCCCGGAAATGATTCGCTCGCTTTCGTTCTGGAAATTTGGAACGAGAAAGAAGCTCCTCGCTCTGGTCTGGACCTATTACCGAAAAAGTCAATGAAATTATGGCTAAGCCCGTCTTGTGGATCAGTCACCACATAGCGAGGGAACCAGTTTTTGCAACCATTTGCATAAAGTTGGTTTTACAAAGAAGCTCGATCGTTTTGGTGCCTTAAGAAGTTAGTGCAAAAATGAGTACAAAAAAGGCCACATACCCGGTCTTTCTTGTTTTCCCAGATAAAAGCCCGGAATTTTACAAGAAAGGAATAATGGTTATTATACCCGAAAAATGGCAGAAGGTAGTTGAAAAAAATGGACAATATTTGGATTAATAAAATATTTGTTATATCAAAAAATAAAAGTGTTGTAACTTTTTACTAAAAAAACGCCGAATACTTTTTCCCCACTTCTTAATCTTTCTAATCTTTCTTTCTTATTCTTTCTAACTTCTTCTTTCTAACTTCTTCTTTGATTTTTCTCACATATAGTAAATCAGTTCTTTACTAAGTCCGACCGAGATACGCGTACTCAAATTAAATAAAAAAAAAAATATCGTAATTCTTTTGGATTAAATTAATTAATTTTATTGCGTCTAATCGACGCGAATGAATATAGCTTGTACGAATTTACATGAATATTCAATCATGATAAAATATAGCGGTAAAAAGAAGATTAGAGATAATCATTAAAAGCAAACGCCGATTGCGTTAGTTCATGATCCAACCAAACGAGAAAGAATTTCTCGTAGGAAAATGTGCAGGCAAGCAGTAAGAAGAAGAAGAACAAGAAGAAGAAGAAGTGCGAGAAAGAAGAAGCAGAAGAAGAAGAAGAAGTACATACATCATCTACAAGACAAGACGCAGCGAAAAAAAACCACCAAAAGACAAACAAAAGCAACAAAGACTAAGAAATCTATCATCATCCGGTGGCTGATTTTTCTTATTTCTTTGATGTTGAGGGTCGGTCGGTCGATCGGTGGGTCGGTCGGTCGGTCGGTCGGTCGGTCGATCGGTGGGTCGGTCGGTCTTCGTTGATTTTCATTAGCCAGACGTAGCCAGTCTCAGAGTCTGAGTTTGAGTCTGAACCCGAAGAATCATGGTCCGGTCCGTTGCATTGGTTTTAATGCGTTTGTTTTAATTAACTCAGACTAAACTGAATTACCTGCGCAGTGAACCAAATCAATCAAGAAGGTTTAATGAATTTTATTATCGGTTTTTTGTTTTAGTATTTTTTTTTTCTCTCAATTTTATTTGTTTTTGCAATTAGTGAAATTATATGTTTTGTGTTTTTTTTTTATTTTCTTTTATTTTTAAGCGACTCATAAGCTGGGTTGTACTCGAGAACCAATCTTATCTCTCACAGCCATCACAGAAATGATGAAAAATAGAGTGAGTAAACTCTTAAGGAATGGAGCAACCTTGCAAAAGAGTTGCCCCCGCCCCCTTTCCACGAAGACTTCTCTTTTAGGCATCATTTTGATGGAAATATTGTCTTTCTTGAAGCAGATTTTCTTTTGTTTTTCTTCGCGAGAGAGCTTAAGAAGGGAACGATGGAGGATAGGTTAGGTTAGGTCAAAAAAAAAAAAATATAATAAGTTCTATGTTAAAAAAACTATTAAAATTAATAACTTTTTTAAATACGAGTAAAATGCACTAAAAAAACGTGCATTAACTGAAATGCACTATGCCATGCAATATGCCATTTGTTAGCGCTCAGCAAGAGCTTTAATTTGATATCACACACGACGCATTTGGACAACTCCAAATAGGGGGGGACTAGTTACCCCTAAACACGAATTTGCCCAACGAGGCTGACTGATAACTTTTTCAATCAAAAAAAAACCCCAAAAAGTATGTGGAAAAAAGGTTATTTGAAGAAGAAGCCAGTAGCAGTAATTTAGGTACTCGCGCCACGGATAGTTAACACGCCTGGTGTGCCATGGGGCTGCGGGCCACTGTCGTAGAAGTTTTTAAAGTCAAAATATAAAAAGTTTGAAGGGCCGCATGAGATAGAGTGGAGGGCCGCTTGCAGTGAAGAGCGGCCTGCTCTAGAGCGTACCACAGACGGTACTCTACTCTCTTAGGTATCATCAGAGTATGAAAGGACGATACAGAAATATTTATTACTTATTCTATGACAGAAATCTGTCATATTTCCAGACTCTTTGTGGATTTATTCGATGGTGTTAATGAAGCTTTTCTTTACTCTCAAAACATTTCCGTCTGACCACTTTCACCCTGCTCCTCCTCCTCCTCTTGCCACTTCCTCTGAGAAACTTTGTGCTGTCTCTCTGCGTTGCCAACTTTTATTTACTTTAATAGTTTAGCAAAGACTCTAAAGAGCAGAGCCTCAAACCTCACAACACTTAAACTCTTCAAAGAGAGGAAAAGAAAGGAAAGAGGCAAAAGACTCACACGCATTTAAAAATTTTATTATTAGGTTTAAAATTGTCTTAAATCAGCCGAGGTAATAAATTAAATTTTCATGTTGCGGCGATCGATCGGAGCGACTTCTGTGGCCGCCGCCGCCGCTTTCTTACAAGCATTACGCATTCAACGAATTTCGGCATGGGTTGCGGAATTTTGATTAGGACACCAGAATGTTGGTCGAATGCCTGTTAATCGCGCGTCGGATTTTGAGATATGCCGGTGGTGCCGCGCCGCTGGTTCGCCGGTTCACCCTTGCGCGTTCTACTCAGTCTTACCTTTGGCTTCTGCGCGAGTGCGCAGAAGTGACTTCTTCTTTGCCGTTTATTCATTTTGTTATTGGCCTTGCAATGATGGGCCGAGGATGGGGCGAAGATGGGGCGGGGTTAGCTGTGGTTGTGTACGCTTGTATTCGCTTGTGTCGTTGTGGTCGCTTCGTTGCGTCCGATTGTGCGAACGCGCGATTTTAAGCATTCCAACAATTTTCATCCAATTAAAGGAGATTTCGTTCACTTGATCGCTTCTCTGCAGCCTCTTCAGACTCATGTTCGCGCGGTCACTCTTCTGGTCCGTTTATGCTGTCTGTGCTGCTTCTCCACTGCGGCTGTTTGTGTTCTTTCCTTTCTTCCTTTTTTTTGTCTCATGAAACTTACTTCGTCGAAGCCACTACAGGCGAAAAAGAACAGCTAATGAGCTACCGTTTTTGGTTTTTAGCTGGAGGCTTAATAAACATTTTCGTTGTTCGTATGCTTTTATATTTGACGTTTTTGCCTAATGCTGTGCCCTGATTAAGGTGTTTTTTTCGGGTCTTTTTTCCAAAATCATTTGTTTCTTTATTTTTAATTTTCTCGCTCATTTCTTTCTTCTTTTTCTTTGCATTTTAGAGGGACATTTGATCAACACAAATTGCTCGCAGGGACACTTCCGCAAAGCGTTGTGCTGCAAAATGTCAGCCGAACTGGATATATTTTTGCAGAGCGGCAAGAAGTAAGTACTTTTTGGATACTTTAATTTAATGTTTAGTTAATAATATCTTCTGAAAATATTATTACTATCGTATAATAATTTTGCTATAATTTTGATATAATTGTATAATAATTTTAAAAATTGCGTTCTGATGAAACCGGTTTGGCGTAACTTTTCGCCAATTATTATAGACCGTAATTTGTTATAACGTAATTACGTTGTTGTATAAAGTAATTATGATGACTACAACGTCATGATATCAATTAAATTCCATTCCTTACAGTTAATCATAACCTGAAAAAAATTGCTTCCGCAGCAATAACTTTTTCAAGCAACTGCTTCTAAATAGATTAAGTGGCAACGTCGTAAAAATGAAATGCCTGACTTTGGATCAAAATCATGTTGAGATTGGCAAGTAATCAGTTGGCCAAGTGCAGCCAACAACGACTGCAACCGACAACTTTCAGCAGATCAGCAGAAAATTGTTTGCTTCGAATCAAGAATAACAACAACAACAAGTCTTTCTTTCTCTCTGTACACTCAGCTTCGTGGTTAATGGTATATGCCCGGTCGTTGTCGTTGTCGTTGTTGTTATTATTGTTGTTATTGTTGTTGTTATCGTCCTCGATGATGATGATGACGACGACGACGATGGTGAAATTGTTATTGTTGTTGATAATGATGATGACCATGACGACGACGATGAGGCTGATGTTGTTGTTGTTGTTGTTGTTGTTGTCATCGTAGTTGCCATAGTTGTTGTTTTCTGAAGATTATGGTTATGTTGTTGCTGTTGTTGCCATAGTAGTCGTTGTTGGTGGTGTTACCGTTGGTCGTTGTTGTTGTTGTTGTTGTTGTTGGTGTTGTTGTTGTTGTTGTTGTTGTTTTTGCTGCTGTTGTTGGTTTTGTTGTTGTTCTTCTTCTTCTTCTCCTTCTTTTTTGTGGTGGCGTCGTTTGTTGTTGTTGTTGTTGGATAATGTTGTTGTGGAGAATGATGCTGCATTCAGCTGTGAGCCAATTCTTAGTCAACTGCGCCAAAAGTTGCTCGAGAACAGTAACAACAACAACAACAATTAAAAAAGCACCCAACATTCGTACGTAAGAAGAAGAGCACTCGATTGTAGAGAGCAAGCAAGCATTCTGGCAGTACATTCCGCTCGTGAGACACAATAGAAAACTTTTCCAGCGAATTCGATGGAAAGTAATATTTTTGCGCAACGAGATACGAAGACTGTGGTTTTGCTGCTTTCGAAACTATCCACCTGCCTGTCTAACTGTCCAACTGTCCATCTATCCTTCTGTCATTATCACTCACTGTTGGTCTCTGGAGGGAGAGACCGACTCCCTCTCGTTCCATTCGTTCCGTTCGTCCGTCTGTCATTAACACTTCTTTGCTGCAATCCATCCTGGCCGGTCCGTCCGACTAGCTCCCTGCCGCCATTTTTATCAGGTCCACTGTCAGTCCGGTGGTGACTTGTTGCTCTGAATTGCAAGCCAGCAAGCAACACCTTTTTTTGAGGCCAAAGTATCGCGCTCTCTCTTATTCCTTCTGCTGTGACAGAAGACTACTGTGTCTACGACTAGTACCGCTGCTCTCTTTAGGCCTCCTTCTCCTCCTCCTTCCTACGACAGATGGATGGATTTTCCTTCCTACCCATGGATTTCCGGTAAATCCTATTGCAAAATCGAATTACAAATCGATCGAAATGTTAATCACAAACAAAAGCCACACAAGCGGCAAAATTACATCGAAACACTTTGAACTGCATTCAATGGCGCGCTCTAGTGCATCGTGTCCATACGCTCATTGCTTACACATTACCACCACCCATACCATCCTCCGCTCTCTTCGTCGCTCTCTCTCTCGCGCTCTCCAACCGAGAGTTTGTTTTCGCCAAACGTCCGTAAATGAATTACGGATTCCGTAAAGCTCGTCGGTGCGAAACTATTGAACCGTATGTAATCCGTATACAAATTTAATACGTTTGCAAACGCACACATACGTTTCGTTTCGCCAGTGTGATGGCGGCGCGTTAGTGGCGTTGGTGTCGCTGGCGATTCGATTGATACTAATTGATGCTGATGGCAAAGCATGACACTGCTTCTCTTCGCTTCGGGCGAAGGGGTAGTGAAGTGCCGTTTTCAGGGGTTCTCATGCGAGGCGGAGGCAGTTATTGTATGCCTTTAGTAACCTCTGAGTTTGCACTTTGCAGGAGAATTTGCACTCTGCAAGAAAATTTGCACTTTGCAAAAGAATTTCCACGTTGCAAGAGAATTTGCATTTTGCTAGAGAATTTGCACTTTGCAAGAGAATTTACACTTTGCAAGAGAATTTGCACTTTGCAAGAGAAATTGCCTCTTGCAAGAAAATTTGCACTTTGCAAAAGAATTTCCACGTTGCAAGAGAATTTACATTTTGCAAGAGAATTTGCACTTTGCCAGAGAATTTGCACTTTGCTAAAGAATTTCCACGTTGCAAGAGAATTTACATTTTGCAAGAGAATTTGCACTTTGCAAGAGAATTTGCACTTTGGCAGAGAATTTGCACTTTGCAAGAGAATTTGCACTTTGCAAGAGAACTTGCACTTTGCGAAAGAATATCCACTTTGCTAGAGAATTTGCACTTTGCTAGCGAATTTGCACTTTACAAGACAATTTGCACTTTGCAAGAGAATTTGTACTTTGCTAGAGAATTTGTACTTTGCAAGAGAATTTACACTTTGCAAGAGAATTTGCACTTTACAAGACAATTTGCACTTTGCAAGAGAACTTGCACTTTGCAAAAGAATATCCACTTTGCAAGAGAATTTGCACTTTGCAAGAGAACTTGCAATTTGCCAGAGAATTTGCACTTTTCTAGAGAATTTGCACTTTGCATGAGAATTTGGACTTTGCAAGAGAATTTGCACTTTACAAGACAATTTGCACTTTGCAAGAGAATTTGTACTTTGCTAGAGAATTTGTACTTTGCAAGAGAATTTACACTTTGCAAGAGAATTTGCACTTTGCTAGAGAATTTGCACTTTGCTAGAGAATTTGCACTTTGCTAGAGAATTTGCACTTTACAAGACAATTTGCACTTTGCAAGAGAATTTGTACTTTGCTAGAGAATTTGTACTTTGCAAGATAATTTACACTTTGCAAGAGAATTTGCCTCTTGCAAGAGAGTTTGCATTTTGCAAGAGAATTTGCACTTTGCTAGAGAATTTGTACTTTGCAAGAGAATTTGCACTTTGCTAGAGAATTTGCACTTTGCAAGAGAATTTGCACTTTGCAAGAGAATTTGTACTTTGCAAGAGAATTTGCACTTTGGCAGAGAGTTTGCACTTTGCCAGAGAATTTGCACTTTGCAAGAGAATTTGCACTTTGCAAAAATCACAATTTTTCACAAAACTATTGAGTTTTTCGGTTGATATAAAATAACACCTCTTGTTGAAAGACCCTTTAAAACTTTATTAGGTAAAAATACATTATTTCAATTAATTTGTGGTAATGACTATATATACATATATTATAATGATGATATAGTATAGTATAAATTAACAGACAACATTTGTGTGAAAAATGTGGTGAAAATAATTGTAAAATTTTTCTCTATTAAAATCCAATGAAAATTGCATGGATTTTTCAACATGGTTTGATATTTTATGAAGTGAAAAGACCACGAGACCATTATTCGTCAGCGAACCTTCTTGTTATCAGCATCATCGTCATCGGTCATAAACAAAAGACTGTCGATTCCGGCAGCAACACTTTATAATTCCTCAAAGAATGTAGCGACGCTGCAGACGGACGGACAGTGAGTGGACTGTGGCACGATTAATTCTGTCAATATAGAAAATATTTGCAGACTTTCTGAATTTATTAACACACTAAAGCAGACACAAACGGACAGAAAAGACACAGACACAAGCACATAAAAACACAGCCTTCCATAGACAGACGCGCACACAAGAAGACACAGAGAGAGAAAGAGAGAGAGAGAGAACAGATAGATAAACAGACAAAGAAGGCAAGTTATACATACGTTTAAAATCAACGGACCGAAAGATAGACAGGCAGACAAACAGCCAGAGAGACACGCAGAAAAATCGAAACAAAGTCAACCTATTGACAGACGACAGAGGACAGTTTACGACAGTTGCGACAGCATGAAAGCAGCATGAAAGCAGCACGACTGACGGCAGGCAGGACATGAAACGCTGCCAAACCGTGTTGTTTATTGCTACATTTTGAGACGACTATAATCGACAACTCTGCACAAACACAAACACTTCAGGGCTCAACAAGTGACAAGTGACAGCGTGAGGAGAAGGTAAACAATAAACATGAGACAGAAATGCAACAGCACAATGAATGACAGCAGCAGTAGCAACAGAACAGTTTTCAGAAGCAGCAACAGCGACAGCTTTTAGTCGGTGTCATGAAAAAGAAACAAAATTATGTGAAATGATTCATTCGCATTCATCATCAATAGAGAGAGTAAGAGCAAGAGTAAGTGTACATCATTCTTACATAGTCGTACTCTCGTACGTACATACATTCATACATCAATCGATATATGCATGCACACTCTCAGCGAGTTAAAGAGCAAAATGATTACTCTTGCTATAGATGGGTAATGAGTTCGTTGGCCGCACGCCGAATTGGACGACAAGTGATAACGACAAGCCACGGCGACCACGTCGATAAACAATTCATGGCTGAAGAATTACTCAAGAAAGTACTCAAGAAGCAGCGAAGCATGTGTTGCTTTATGGTGCACAGAACCAAAACACGACATAAAATACATAGAAGAAAAACAATTGAATTTCTCTATGCTTTTCATCCGAGAAGAAAGCCTTATTAAAACCATAGAGAAAATCTGATTAAAATTTAAAATAACAGACCATATTAAAATCACAATTTAATAAGAAAATCTTTCGTAGTTTTTCATAGAGACGATCTTATTAAAATACATATTCAATAAGAAAATCGTATTGTTTTCCATAGTTTAAAAAAAAATAAAAAATTATAAAAATTATTAATAATTATTAAAAATTATATTAATCATAAGACTCACAAAATTTCATGTTTAAAGCCTGAAAAGTAATATGCTATTATTTGTTATTTGTTTGCAAAGTATATTGTATCGTATATGTATGTATATAAAGACAAAAAGTACTCACAACTGAGAGGCAAAGATCGTCCATTATAAACAATGTCAGTGTAAAAAAAAATTAATATGAATTATAGATCTAAAGTAAACCTGAGAGCAAAAATATTGCTATCAAAGCTCCGGCCAGACCGACGATATTTTATAAGAAGTTTTTCTTATTAAAAGAGGTTAATAATAAGAATTCTTCTTACTTTCATGCAGACTTGTTGATTTCATTAGTTTTTGACGTTTTAGAAGTTTTAAAAAATATGATTTTCTTATAAAAATCACGACTTTATAAAATTAACTTTTTGTTTCAAGATTCTCTTTATAAAATTAATAAGATTCCTCTATAAAAAAAGCATATTATTTGTTTAATAAGATTTCATAGTAAATTGGCCCAATAAGAAGATCTTATTATTTTTATGTCGTACTATTTTTCTCTGTGTGGTGGTGGTGGGCACGCATACATGCGTGACATTGCGTGATTGAGTATGTTTGTCAATACTCAGCATCACCAGCACTATCGACCGACCATCCTTCACCCATATTACCATCAACGCCAACACCAGTATCATCGTCGTCCCATCTATCTATCAATGTAACGCTCAGTCAGGCGATCGCTGGTACGTCTATTCCTTCGTCGGTGTGGGTGTCTGTGTGTGTGTGTGCGTATGTGTGCGTATGTGTGTACTTGCATCAGCATAAAAATATTTGCCATTATTCAGCTATTGTTGGCTTCTGCTCATCTCGCTCCTTACAAGCATACTCGTGCTATAAATTCTCAAGTTTCAATCATTGAACACCACCTCAAACCTACACAACCCCGCTCGCTTCCGCTTCAACACCCCCCTCCCTCCATAATCATGTCACCCACAAACCGAAAGCACTTTTCACTTTTACGCAAAAATAGTTACCAAAAGAATTTTGTACCAAATATTCAAGATGATTAATTAAGTTTTTGGAAAATTATTTTCATGCGGTGTTGCCGAAGTTGCTTAACAACCGTCAGAGATAGATAGAGAGACAGAGAGAGAGAGAGGGAGAGTTTCTGGAATTTTGTTAAGTATTTCTTATTCCTTTTTTTTTTGACTAAAAATGTTTTATTTGTAAAATATTTACAGAACATTTTATTTTGGGGAAAAATGTGGAAGCAGTAAAGAATACAATAGATTTTTTTTAATTCTCTCTCTCTAAAAAACTTTAGACTACAAAAATTCCGGATTGGTTTCGTTTTTCGGAACATTTTAGTATTTTTTTAATTTGAATGAACAAAATTGGAAGAAAAATTTACAAAAAAAAGAAAATAAACTTGAAAGCTAACTAACTTAACTTAACTTTGATTTTAAAAATTAACTTAAGACCTCTTTCTAGCTCTTTCTCAAAAAAAGGCAATTTGAATGCTTAAAACTTACCCAAAATCATATAATCTGTTTTATATCATAAAAAGATCATATTTTTCTCGAAGAAAAACGCTTAAAATGATGCCAAAATTAAATCACAATTCTCTAACGAATATATTTAGTTGTTATAGAAACTGTTTTCCCCGCCTACTTTTCTTCCTCTCCTTCACCTACCTCTATTAAGAGAATCTTTAAGAATTAAATTCTGCTAATAATGAATGATAGAACAGAACAGAGCAACTTAATTTAATTGAAGGAGTTCTTTTTTCGTTCTCTTTTTTTGTTAATTCTTTGTTATTTTTTCGTTATTTTTTTCGTTCTTTTTTCGTTATTTTTTTTCGTTCTTTTTTCGTTGTGTTTTGCAACGAATAATTTTAACGAGTAAGTACATTATTTTCCAGGATTAGTAAGTAACGAGCAGCAGAAGCCTGAAACTTAAAGCATGGGATGCGGTGTGGGTTTTTTCTCCCCCTCTCTCTCTCCCTCTCTTTTATCAAAGAGTAAAAGTATAAAGGAAAATTTATCGTATAAAGAGTATTATAGATATTATACATATATTGTATACAAGTATACTACAGTTATATAATACTATAATAGAGTAAAAAAAATACACTCGTATCAACTCGTATCCTTGGCTTATTTGAAGGATATTGTATGTACTCGTACGCTGTTACTTGTACGAGTATGTACAACACTGACATACTGACTGACTGCCTCGTTGTTTTTGTCATTCTTGTTTTTCTTGCAACAACGGCTTGCTGTTTTGCATCATGTTGCTGCTGCCGATGCTGAGGCTGATTCTGATGTCGCTGTTGTTTGGCGATGTTGTTTTTAATGTTGTTGTTGTTATTGTTGTTGTTGTTTTTACTGTTGTTAATGTTGTTGTTGTTGTTATTCTTGTTTTATTGTTGTTGTTGTTATTCTTGTTGTTATTGTTGTTGTTGTTATGCCAATAAGCTGCTCAAACTGTTGCACACGTTGTTTCCACTGCATTTTTAATTAATTGAATTTTTTTTGGTTTTTTGTTGTTTGGAATTTTCTTCGTTCTTGAGTTGTCTCATGCTTGCATGATATCGTATTTTTCTTTTTTTGTGCTCTTATTGTGTCTTTGTTTTTTTGGCTGCTTTTTTCTGAATAAAACAAAACAACGAGTTCAAGAAGCTGCATTTGTTTTTGCTTCAGCTCCAACGTAAAGAAAACCAAGTTAAAGCAAGAATATTAAAGAAATTCGTAACGTCTGAGAGCGATTAGATGAAACTTGTCAATTTTTAAAATAATTAATTTGCGCTTTTTCTTTAGTTTTCAATTAATTCATTTGTTTTGTTTTGTGCGACAATTTCTTTGCTTTCGTTTGAAGAAAAAATTCTAAACTAATTAAATGAATGAATGAGTTTAAAAATGAGGAATGTAAATTAGTTTAGAAGAACCGAAAATATTTCTTTGAACAACCAAAGCAGACCAGACCAAACCAACAAACAAATATTATCAGTACATACATACGTACATACATATATTGTCAGTATTAAATTACGAGAGCGCTTGTTGTCATGAAAAAAACAACGATGTTCACTCGAGAGCAAATTGTATGCACGTACTCGTTCATACGGACGGACGTACGGTCGTTGGTACATCATGCCTCATGCCTTCATACGGCGACTGAGCATGCAAGTTTTCATGCCTGATTTGCGCTCATCGCAGCGTTCGCAGCATTCAGACAACGTTCAGAACTTTGCAGAAAGAGCAAATAAAAGCAAAGAATCCATCCACACACGCATAATCCAATAGCATAATGGTATAGCATGATGGTACACAACATGATGTTACAGAAGATCACAAGCTTTTCGAATTTGATTACTTCAAGCTGCCGAACATGAATTCGAACACGAGCTAGCCGAGTAAGCCGAGATGCTCGATTGGACTTATACAATGTCCAATATGTAGAATAGTACGCATACAATGTTCATGCAATATTTTCGCGTGCATAAACATACATACATATGTACATACATCTTCGGCAACAGAGTGGAACTTAAGCGACATGTGTTTAAAACATGTTGTAAAGCATTTATTTAATCGTCGTCCTAGAATTAAACAAAATTCTATAGCATTGCGCATTTTAAAATCATAAGTAAAACATTGGATGATGATGGTGATGATGCTAATGTTGATAGCGATGATGAAATTTCGAGCTAAATTATAGCTCTGCTAATTGCAAACCTAATTGCTAATTGCAAATTGGTCTGGCAAAATCTACAGTTACATTCAAATTTGACTTTTTCACACAAAAATAATTTACTCAGGACTTTTAGAAGACTGCACAGACTCAGTCCGTAGTACAGAGTTGTTGTTAGACGTCTGAAGACATAAGTTTAACCCTTATGTAACGATATACAAATGTCCAAAACTACGTACTTAATTAAACACCGAAAGAAAAGAAGATTTAGCATATTAAGCATTTAGCATGTTAAGATTTTTATCACAATTCAAACATACACAGAGCCAAAACACGACATAAAATAGAAGAAAAACAATAAGATTTCTCTATGCTTTTAATCCGAGAAGAAAGCCTTATTAAAACCATAGAGAAAATCTGATTAAAATTTTAAAAGACAATCATATTAAAATTCATACTCAATAAGAAAATCCTATTGTTTTCCATAGTCTTATAAAAATAAAAATAATTGGAGGAATGT
The DNA here is from genome assembly GCA_949752815.1 of Conops quadrifasciatus. NCBI lineage: Eukaryota > Metazoa > Arthropoda > Insecta > Diptera > Conopidae > Conops > Conops quadrifasciatus. The sequence continues at coordinate 21,374,901 of OX457079.1, forward strand.
TAAGAATGTTTTTTTATTTTATTTTTATACATTCAAGATTTCAAGAATATTAATCATAAGAGTCAAAAAATTTCATGGTTAAAGCCTTAAAAGTAATATGCTATTATTTGTTATTTGTTTGCAAAGTATTGTATATATAAAGACGAAAAGTACTCACAACTGAGAAGCAAAGATCGTCCATTACAAACAATGCCAATGTAAAAAAATTAATATGAATTATAGATCTGAAGTAAACCTGAGAGCAAAAATATGTATTACTATCAAAATTCCGCTCAGAGGTAGACGATATTATGTATAAGAAGTTTTTCTTATTAAAAGTGGTTAATAATTAGAATTTTTTATACTTTCTTGTTGATTTCATGATTTTCTGACGAAAAAGATATGAATTTCTTATAAAAATCAGGAATTAATAAGATTAACTTTTTGTTTCGAAACAATAAGATTTTCTTAAAAAAAAACAGATTATTTGTCTGTTTTAATGAGATTTCATAGTAAAACGGCTCAATAAGAAAATTTTCCTTCTTATTTTTATGTGGTACAATTTTTCTCTGTGTACCTAATCATTATTTCTTGTAAATTAAAATTTAATGAAAGTGAATAAGAAAAAATGTCTTGTCTAGGTCTGAAACGTAAGAAGGTTGCGATGTTGAAAGATGTTTCTTCATTCGAAGAAATCTTCCAAAAAAACACTTTAGTAAACTGATCACTCACTATTTATTTGAAATTCATTCATAAAACTTTTAAATCTTCTCAGATTAGTACAATTAAGACTTTAGAGAACAAAAATACCTACCAATATTTTTTTTTGTTCAACATTTCTTTTTAATTACCAAAACGATAAGATTTAAAAACTTAAATAATCGCATTGATTGTGATCGTAGTCCGATAATATTTGGAAACTTATTGATCGCTTGAGCATTAAAATCAATGAATCAGTATTTGGATAACTACGAGTATATGCTAACGTGTCTACATAGTCGGACGATATATGAGTATGTATGTATGTCCGTGCGTCGGTCAATCAGCAAAGTTTCAATGTTCATCTTGAAAGCGAACATCTTTTTTCATTGTCACGATCCATGATCAAGGATTTTGCTGTAAACTCAACTCAGTTTGAAGATTGAAGATTATTGAATCGAAGTTAATGATAACTTATTGCATTTCTGCTAAAACTTTCGCATTAGGCTTTTTTTTGCTTGAGATTAAAAGAAAATTTATAATTCATATAAACTTTAAGACATAATTAGTATAGGAGAAGACATTCGCTGTTCAGCGCTTGGAAATATTTATTATCTCTACATATTTCTATATCTTGATAGAAAGATACGAGATACGATCAAGACTTAAGTAGTTTGAAGACCATCATAAAGAGCATCATCATTGCCATTATCGAGTAACGAGTAGCTTCGCTTTCGTTTCGTTTCCTTGCCTTTTACGATATTTAATTTTCTCTCTTTGTGTTTAATAATTTTTAACGGCTGCCAACAGTTTTACGACGAATTCCAATTAGCCAGAATGTCATAAAGTGCATCGCGAGCTGCCATCATTCGGGCCAACAACTGCATTTCGTTCTAATTTCAGCGCAACGATGGTGGTTCCGGTGGTTTGTGGATTCTGTGACTATCGCAGCTTGTAGTTACGATATTGATGATGACGATGATGATGATGATGATGATGATGGTGGTGGTGGCAATTGCGACGACGACGACGACGGTTGCGGTGCGTGGCTGCCGGTCTAATGATCCGTCGATGAGGCGGCACTCAAGCCGCAAGACCAGACCAGACCAGAGAAGAATCTTGACTAAGAATCTTTGGGAACTACTAGATTGCATTCAAACGAACGAACGAACGCACGAAATGAATAGTCAGCGCTTTGGTTAAAGTCAGAGCAGATCATAAACTAACTAACTTCTTCTTTTTTTGCTTTTGCGATAAATAATTACACTGCACAGCAGCCAGCCAGCAAGCAGCTCCAAATGATGGCAACTCTTATTCATTGAAGCATGAAACTGTGACTGACTGACTGTCGCAATCTCCGTGGAAATGCTATTATTTTCTTTCAAACCGCATTTACTGGCTTCATTACGAGCGACGATCAACGATCATGCAATCATGCGACAACGACGCGCAAGCAACCGCATCAAGTGTGTCGTCCGCTGACGACGATAAGTTGACGATCAGTCGTTGCGGTTCGGTTCGTTTCGTTTGGTGGTTGGATGGTGGGTCGGTCGTTTAGTTGTCGGACAACAAATTGGTTATTTGCAGGTTATTCCATCCACAGGAAGGTTTCAGCGAGGATGTGAAGGCCACGGCAACAGCGACAGCGATGACGACGACGACTACAATGACGACGAGAATGACGACAACTACAACGGGCCACGACTACGATGAGTTGGTTTTACACACGTCGCTTAAACCAGAAAAATGAAAATTATGAAATCGTATCAGGTGTTTATATGTACATGCTCTCTGCCTCTCGCTCTCCCGTTCTCTCTCTCTCTCTCTCTCTTTCTTCGTTCATTGTCGTCGGCATTGTGAACAACTTTCTGCGAAGGGTGGGCCGGGCCGGACCGGGCTGGGCCGGGCCATTTTCACTGAAGTGCTGGAGTCAAGAACAAAGTCTTACGACTTCGAGTAGCGTAAAGAAGAGGGTTAATTATCTTGCATGGAACTAGTAATTATTGTTGTTGTTGTTGTTGTTGTTGTTGTTGTTGCTGCTGCTTTTTTCGTATGTTATAACCGTGGCAACGGGAGCCGTGGACAGCAGCCATTGTGCATCCGTAGAGCAATTACAAACTAGTTACAACATGCGCCACTTCATCACATTTCGTGGAAGAGGTCGATGATGAAGGAAGGAAGGAAGGAAGGAAGGAACGTAAGAAGGAATGAAGGAGGAAATGTAAGAAGAACAGAAGGAAGGAAGTAAGGAAGGAGGAAACGAATGAAGGACAGCAGAACCTATAGAGAGGACTCATAATATCGCTCGGGCATATCGCAGAGCAATGTTGACCACTTCAGTGCAGTAAATTTAAATGGTTCTTGAAAGTTGAATTTAGTAGAGAAATTATAGTAGTACGTAAGAAGTTGAAATTGGTTACAAGTAGTTTTTTTCAGGTATTTTTTCTCCCGCTGACTCTAGTTATATAGTATATGAAAATCTCAAAAAAAAAATTTAAAAAAACATGAAAATAAAAAAAAATAAAAATAAAGTTAAAAAATAAATTAAAATAAAAAGAAAAAAAATTAAAAAAAAAAAAATTTAAAAAAAAAAATCAAAATATTAAAAAAAAAAACTACAAAAAAAAATTAAAAAAAAATTGTGACATTACGTACTAAAAAAAAAATTCTTCCTTAAGTAGGTTTTGTAATCGGTCGATTTTGTATGCGAGTTAAAGCGCGTAAAAAAGAGAGAAATTTTGATTTTGCTTCGTTCGATAGAGGCAGGTTTTTTAATGCAAACCGAATTGATGTTCATGGTTCAGGTGCGCAACAGAAATGAACGCCAGAACGCGCCACAAGACACCCTTCGGTGATCGATCTGATGCAGAAAAGCAGACAGAGTCAATTTTACAAGTAAATTGATGCGTAGAGAGAAGTAATTGCTGTCGACTTTTGTGCTCTTGGATATAGAGTTCTTCTGGCTGCCAATTTATTAATGGTGATGAGTTGAAAGGACCTCAGCTTTAGGTACATGAACCTAACATTGACATCGTGCCAAAAAAATGATAAGAAAAACCAATGTACGATTTGTTTCGTGGAAACATTTTAAATTTTTCATAAATCAAGGAGGATTTTTTTGTTAAATTTTTTTAATTTTTTTTTTTTAATTTTTAATTTTTTTTTTATTTTTTTTTTAATTTTTATTTTTTTTTTTATTTTTTTTTTAATTTTTATTTTTTTTTTTTTATTGTGTTTAATTTCAACTAAAGTCATCGCAATTAAATTATTGCGCAAAATTCAGTAAAAACGACAAAAATAAATTTCTGCTTGGTAGAGACTTATTTACTGACAAGGTCAATGACCAACCCCGTTTGACCCCGTTTTATGTACGTAAATTCATTTTCGTTACACGCGTCGCGAATGTAGCGCGTCGGTCGGTCGGTCAGATCGAAGTGAAGCAATTTTATTTAAGCTTCTTTAATGAATGTTGTTTTTGTCTCTTTTTTTTTGATATAAAATTAATTTATGCTAAATTCATATGCTTCAGCAAAAGAATTTTCAAGCACCAGAGTCGCTGAACATTTAATTTTTTTTTGGTTTTTTTTTTCATTGTTTTTTCATTGTTTTTCAAGTAAATTGCTCTGCTGCACTGAAGCAAGCAGTCAGTCTGCTGCTTCGCTTCGTCGCCAGTAATCGAGACGATCTCTTCTCCTCTCTTCCTTTCTCTCCTCACTCTCTCTCTCTGTTTTCGCTCCGTTGGCAATTAGCAATTTTTGTGAGCAACATTTAATATTGGTGGTGTTAATTGTATTGTTGTTGTTGTTGTAATTGCTATAGTTGTTGCTTTTGTAACTGCCATTGTTGTGTTTTTTTAAAAAACGTTTTTGTTGTTATTGTTTTTATTTTAGTGGCTCTTAATGATGTCGTCGTTGTCGTTGTCGTTGTTGTTGGCGTTGTAACGACTTTATCCTTGGTGTTGTTGTTGTTGTTATTGTTGTTGTTGTTGTTGTTGTTATTGTTGTTGTTGTTGTTGTTGTTATTGTTGTTGTTGTTGTTGTTGCCAATATTGTTGTCCGCATTAACGCTGTGTCGTAGGTAGTTGGTTTGTTCCTTTTGTTTTTTCGTTTTCTTTTTTGTTTATTTCGGTTTGTGTAAAGTTAATGAAAAAAAGGACTACGAAAGATTACAAAAAAGTTTCGAAATTATTAACGAGCACCCAACAACAATAACAAACATTTCGATTCAGTGAAACTTTTCTCAGTAGCTTTAGTTTAAAAATTAACCATCCGTTTTTTGTTTTTGTGGGTTTTGCTTTTTTTTTTGCTTTTTTTGCTGTAAAAACAGTTTACTTTTTAATAGTTTAATTTGTATTAGTGTTAAAAAAAATTAGTGTTTTTTGGAGCTCTTATTTTTATAAATGAACGTTATTATTATTCTTTATTACCGTTTACATGCTTTACAAACAAACAAAAAGAAAGACAAAAAAAAAAAAGAAAAGACAAAAAAAAAAATTAAAAAACTCTCATAAAAAGTAAAATTATTATAAGAGTTATGTATTTCTTCGGGTTGGTAACGAAATCCCGAAAGACAAAATCCCGAACGACAAAATCCCGAACGACAAAATCCCGAACGACAAAATCCCGAAATGACAAAATCCCGAAACGACAAAATCCCGAAATAACAAAATCCCGAAATTACAAAACTAGTTTTTCGGTATTCTCCATCTTCTTGAACATTTTAAAACCACTAGCAAACATTTCCAAGAAAATAATAAAAAATTACTCTTATTTTACTTCTCTAAAATTATTATTAAAAAAAACATTAAAAAAATTTTAGCAGAGCCCTCTCGATAATGTGAGGTTTTTTGCATACAGGTTTTTTCGCGTATTGGCAGCCTTCGGCTGCGGCAGGGATCATAATCCTCAATCAGCAGAATCCTCACGGTCATGTGAAGTTTTTTGCATACAGGTTTTATCGCGTATTGGCGGCCTTCGGCCGCGGCAGGGATCATAACCCTCAATCAGCAAAATCCTCACGGTCATGTGAAGTTTTTTGCATATTGTAGATTATAACCTTCAGACAACAAAATTCTCTCGATATTACAACTTTGCTTTTCTGCCATTGTAAAAAAAGGCAAGTAGGCGCGTACTACGCTTCGGAAAACATTGTGACTTAAATGTCATTTTTTCATTAATTTCAAATTTTATTTCGTGATTTTCGGGATTTCTCATTTCGGTATTAAAATTTTTCGGGATTTTGTCGTTTCGGGATTTTGTCGCATCGGGATTTTGTCGTTTCGGGATTTTAAAATTTTTCGGGATTTTGTCGTTTCGGGATTTTGTAATTCGGGATTTTGACTGTCTCCCATTTCTTCACATTCAACAAAAACTGGCAACATTTTAAATTAGAATATTTTACAATAAATTACTTTTTGTTGAAAAGTTAAAAACTCAGTATAATGAAATAAAGTGTATTTAAGGCGAAGCTTCTTAATTTCATAAACTTCTCGAACTTTAAAAATCATTAAACATAATTTAAAATAAATCATTTTGTAGAAAAATTGAAAACAATTTGAAAGAAGACACTTTATTATTTGTCAATAAAGACTTGCAAGTTTTTTCTCAGATCATGAAGCCGCAAAAGGCTTCATAATAAATCATTAAGAAAATGTACAATAACTCATAAACTTTTGAACAGTTTTTTAAAACTTCTTTGACAGTTCTTCGAAAATCATTGTACTCAAAACATCAAAAAAAAAAACGAAAAAAAGAGAACCGACACCAAATACGAAACATAAGAAAGAATAAAGTATTTTTTTATAGATATTAAAACATAAATAAAATAAAATAAAATAAAGCATTAGAAGCATCGGATGGATTTTTAGAAAATATTCAGAAATGTATGGTTTTTCAGAAATTTAACCGGAAAAAAAATGTAAAAAAATCTCAAAAAATTTCAAGTTCAGTGAAGACGTTGTTTAACTTATTAGAATTCCATTCAAATTAATCATTATGATTCCGATTATTCTGTCTACCGTCGCGTTTAATTCAAAAACTGTTAAAGATTAATGTGTTTGCCTCACTTCCTCTCCTCACACTCTTGTTGTGTCTTACTCGCTCTTCTGTTGTCAGGGTTCTGTTGTACCCTACAATGAAAGCGTGAGACTATTTAGTTTCTCATTAGCAATGTCTAAGTAAGGTCCAGATTAGAAAATGGCAAACCTTCAACTAAACAAGTGCTAGTTCGGATGACACTAACATTTGACAGCTGCCAAACGGCAGGGCTTTACTTGCCGTAACTTGAAATGGATAACCCTTTATATTAATAACCCTTTATATTAATAAAGGGTTAACTCATTAACTAAATGGGTTTTTTTAAGAAAAAAAAAATTTTTAATTAAAATTTTGCGTAATTTTTAAACTGTCAGTATTCTACTGTCATTGTGACGTCATTTGATAAGCAAAAAAAGCAAACTGCTTTCGATCTCAATTTTGATGTTAATTTTGATTTTGATTTCGTTCTCAATTTCGATATCGCCTCGACTACTGAGGAAGCTGTACTGAGCTGTACTTTCTGCCGAGTTACGAGAATATTTAGTTGTCAGCAAATTTGCTTTTTTATTGTTTCATTATGTCAGTCCAGCTCATGTCTTTAGTGGACGAGAATATGAGCGTGGTAAAAAATTTACAAACAAAGAATAATGCAGACATTACCAATTACCAATTTATATAAAAAAAAAAAAACAACAAAAAACAATTATGTATAAACTATCAGTTTTTATCTTTCTTCAATAATCGCTTTTCTTATTTTTTTCTTTAAGATTTTCTCGGTGTGTAAAAAACAATCTCGTTGTTACTTTAGTGATTTTTTTTCTTCTTCTCTTTTTAAGAGCTCTTTTTTGGAGCTGTTGGTTAATTACGTCACGTCTTGTATTGCCTGCGAAAAAATTGAACCAATTTTTTATGGTTTTCTGGGGTCGATGTTTGGATGTTTGGATGTACATACGTAGAAACAAATTAAGGTATAATAATGGTGAGCTGAGCGACGAAATGGGCGGTAGTTGGGCTGTGGGCTGTGAGCAATTATTGATTAGAATCAAGTCAATTTCATGAGTTTACTCGCCCTTTCGAGACTTTGACGTCAACTCGAGTTCGATGACAATTTTTTGTAAAGAAATATGGCCGTAATCAATGAAACATTGAATAGACTTTAACGGTTTTGATATTGATCCAAATTGCGTTCTCAATTTTTGTTTTTTTTTGCGTTTTTGGTGTTTCATGGTTTCATGGCATTAAAGTTATTGAATCGACCTGAAAAGCATCATGTCGGTTTTTAATTTACTGATAAATTTCATCTGACTCTGTCGCTCTGCATGTACGTTGGTTTGTCTGTCCTTCTGTGGGATTGTTTCTCCACCGCATTCGTTTAAGCAAAAATTGACAGACAAGTTAAAAGCATTTTTATTATCGAATCTCATGAAAGATTGACTGCAGCACTGCGTAACGTTTACTCGTAACGAATACTCGAACGTTTTATTCAATATTTTCGCCAGCAAACAGACAGACAGACAGACAGACAAATGAATTAAAATCAAAATTTAAACTGGATAAATATCTATGCATAGACACATTCGCGCGCATGATATACATATGTACGCGCGAGTACAAAAAAGCGTTCCAATTTAAAAACGCAAATCGAAAAATTCACAATCTCTCGATCATGCAATAATTTATTTAAAATCGCGTCTGTAAAGCGGCTGGTATGACGTCACTGATGTGTATGCAGATGCAGATTTTTAGTCTACAAAAGCGTTTATGTTTGCATGTATGAGATGTACATAAATAGTACTATATATGATATATTTGATGTATGCGATGTAGCTTGGATATATCTACATATATTTTAAGCGTGGTTGTGTTGGTTGGTCGGTGGTCGTATAGCTTTTTGATCGATAGATATCAACCTACACACAGTACGATGATAAATGGTTTTTCGATGCAATATCTTTGGAACGATACGAGGCGAGGTACATACATACTCGTATATCGAATTCGTGAAGCGAAACCGCAACGATGGTTATCGTATGACTGTCTGACTGACTGACTGACGGGCGCTTATACCGATAATAATAACTCAAACAATTTCTCATCCTCTTCCTCTTTTAAGCTTCCAAATGCAATCCATGCTTTGTCTAATGCCGAACCATATTTTAGTGTATCCATTGCATCCATTAAGAGCTGTTCCTGTCGGTTCTGCTGCGGATGCTGCTTGGTCTGCTGCTGCTGCTGCTGCAAAATTGTTTGCACACAGAAAATGCTTGCAAAGTTTTAACTAAAAAATCGCATCATCGCATTCGTTGTAATCACAAAATGTTTAAATTTCGTCAACAAAAATCACTGCCAACAATTTTGGCTTAAATGTAGCAACCACAAAAAAGTGGCATATTCATCCTGACCACAAAAAAATGGTTAAATTTTCTTAGTTTGATGTTGAAAAATGGACAGTATAAATGCAAAAATCTTTGTTTTCTACACCATCAACTTTACGACGATGCTTTCCGCATCTGCTTTCTGCAATTGAAACTTTTGGACTGCAGTCCCATTCATTGTCGTCGTCGTCGTTAATAAAAAATTATTTATAAACTTCTTCTGAATTATATGATTTTGCTCGAATCAAATAAGAGTCAAAAGCTTAAAACTTTAAAGTTCGTTTTCTTTTAGAGTTGAAAATTTCATCACTGCGTTGCATTTTAGTCCAAAAGTAGAAAATTCTAAACAAATATTTTTAAAGGTTTTACATAAGAAAAGATATTCTTTTGTGGCAAACCATTTTCATTTGAAAAACAAACTACGAATTATACGCAAAATATAATTTTTAAGCATTAAAAGTTGGAAATTCAAATCAAAGTCGATGAAAAACTTTGCACTGACATAAAACTTCATAAATTTTGAGCTAAGATCTGAAGCCTGTTGAAAAAGCCTGTGTTTCCAGATAATTAGAACTCAGAATTTTGAACTGAATATATTAAATTTTGTGTATTCCAATCTCCAAAAAAGTTCGACTGGTTCAAAACTTTAACTGAAATTTTCAACTGTCTAAAATTTTAGACACAGAGAAAAATAGTACCACATACAAATAATAAAATGGCTTCTTATTTAGCCATTTAACTATGAAATCTTAATAAAACATACAAATATTATGCTATTTCATAAAGAAATCTTATTCGTTTTTTTTTATAAAGAAAATCTTATTGTCTTAAAACAAGAAGTTAATCTTATTAATTCGTGATTTTAATAAGAATAACAAATTTTTTATCCGTCAAAAACTCATAAAGACTTGTATGATAGTATGAAAAATTCTAATTATTAACCTCTTTTAATAAGAAAAACTTCTTATGAACGATATAATATCGTCGGTCTGGCCGGAACTTTGATAGTAAAATTTTTGCTGTCAGGTTTACTTCAGATCTATAATTTATATTAATTTTTTTTACCATATACTTTGCAAACAAATAACCAATAATAGCACATTACTTTTCAAGCTTTAACATTGAAATTTTGTGAGTCTTATGATAATTATTCTTGAAATTTTGAATGAATAAAATTATATACATAAACAACATGAAAGGAATATTTATTTTATTTTAAAAAGACTATGAAAAACAATAAGATTTTCTTATTGAATTTGTATTTTAATATGACTGTCTTTTAAAATTTTAATCAGATTTTTTCTATGGTTTTAATAAGGCCATAATATGGTTTCTTGCATGAAAAGCATAGAGAATCTGACTGTTTTTGTGCAATAAAAAAAGAGAATAAAATACGATTATGTTGTATGGTGACGTTTTAAATACTGTACGATTGATATTGCAGCAATGTACAGTGAGAAAAACATTGAGTTGTTCAATTTTAAAACGCATTTTTCGTTCTTAAAGAGAGCATGCATCAATGGAGAGAATAGATTTGTGGAATGGAACACTTTGTTTTTACCACATTTTTCTTTATTAAAAAATAATGAAAATCTTTATTATTTAATGATGAAAGATTTCGATTGATTGATTGCCATCGAGCTGATTAATCCTATTATGAATATCAGAAGATATCGTTGCTCTAATACGATACGTTTATGTGCATATATTTATGTTTATATGAGTATCGTATATCCAGTATATTTTTATCATAAATATATTAAACAAATGCGAAATCGTGGTTTCGTTTTGTGGTAATAAATACATATATTCCCATCATTTGAAACTTTCCATACAAGACTTCTCAGAGAAGACTTTTAGTTATGGGTGGTTGCTGTAGTTGTTGTTGTTTTTGTTGTTGTTGTTGCTGTCTGTGCTGTGCTGTGCTCTTATTTCATTCCACAACAAAAACAATGTGTTGTTGCGATGAGTTGTTGTCTCAGCGCATCATACATTATTTAAAGTATTCACATCATTTTCATAATTAAATAGCATTGTTTGTAGTTTAGTCTTGTTGTTGTTGTTGTTAGTGTTGGTTTTCTTGTTGTTGTTAGTGTTGGTTTTCCTTTTGTTGTTGTTTTTGTTGTTGTAACAAATTAACTAAACCGCTATTATGAATGAATCGATGAACATCTGTCACAGTATTGTTTTATGCTTTACATATTTGTGTCTATCTCTTAATCGTCTAAGTGTCGCCTTCGTGTGTGATGCTTGTTTAGTGTTTTTTTTTTGTTATTGTTATTGCTATTGTCACTGTCATCATGTCATGTCATTACATGTGACGCTAACTGTTAGTTGTTTGTTGTCGTTCGGAAAACATACCGAAGAGATTCTCCCACAGTAACAGCAGTCGCCGGAGCAGCAGCCGCCACAGCGGTTTCCATTCACAGAAACCACAGCCTAGAGTGGTGCTGTGTCGCATCGCATTGCGCTGTGTCGCGCCGCGCCGTTGCGCGCCTCATGCATCATGCTTGATGTTGGCACCACCCATAAGCGACGCTCGCCAACGACGCCGCCGCACTGAAGACTACTAGCTCATCAACAAATTAAGGCTACGCAGCAATTCATCATGAATGGTGCGCTGATGGTGCGCATCCGCTGCGCTGATCTGAAATCTTGATACGTACGAGAATGTACGAGCTGTATTGAATGCAATGTAATTGTCAGTTTCAAATTGAAAACAACAACAACAACAACAAAATTACATACATACTACCACCAAGCACGTAATTTTTTTTTGTGAAACTGCAAATAACAACAACAACAACAACAACAATAAAAGCCAACTGTAACAATTCATGTCGGTGCTGGAATAAGACTCAACAAGCCGGCAATTATTCAATTGTTCAATTTCTGGGTCTTAGAATCGGCATTGAGATGATTGTTGTTTGGGTTGTTGTTGTTGTGGCAATATACTTGCTGCATTGTTTTTCTTATGTAATATATATTGTCGTTTGTGGCGGTTATTTTTAGTGATTATTGTTCGATTATCATGATTTGAAAAGCTGGCCGAAATGGTTTCTTGCCTTGTAAAAAACTATTTTAAAAAAAAAAATAACGAGAGGAATGAGAAGAATGAAGAGAAGAAGAACAATAAAGAGAAGAGAAAGAATGAAGTGGGGAAAAATGAAGAGAAGATTCTTAAATATACGAGTACATATTTTCTTTTCAGCTTTAAATAACATAAAATAGTTTATCCTTTAAGGCTTTCTGTGGTATACTTTGTACACAGAGAAAAAAAGTAGCACATAAAAATAATAAGATCTTGTTATTGAGCCATTTTTTACTATGTAATTTTATTAAAACATACAAAAAATATGCTTTTTTTATAGAGAAATCTGCTCAATTTTATCAAGAAAATCAATCTTATTGTCATGAAATAAAAAGTGAATCTTATTAATTTGTAATTTTTATAAAAAATTCATATTTTACCCCCCCCCCCCCCCCCCCAAAAAAAAATCGTGAAATCAACAAGTCTGTATAAAAATATGAAAAATTTTAATTATTAACCTCTTTTAATAAGAAAAATTTCTTATAAAATATCGTCGGTCTGGCCGGAACTTTGTTGGTCATATTTTTGCTCTCAGGTTTTCTTCAGATCTATAATTCATATTAATTTTTTTTACATTGGCATTGTTTATAATGGACGATCTGATCTTTGCTTCTCAGTTGTGAGTACTTTTCGTCTTTATACGATATGTACAAACAAATAACAAATAATAGCATATTACTTTTTAGGCTTTAACGATGAAATTTTGTGAGTCCTTATGATTAATATTTTTGAAATCTTGGATGAATAAAAATAAAATAAAAAAACATTCTTAACATTTCTTAAATTCTCAATTCAATTTTAATAGGACTATGGAAAACTATAAGATTTTCTTATTGAATTGTTATTTTAATATGACTGTCTTTTTAAATTTTAATCAGATTTTCTCTATGGTTTTAATAAAAACTTCTTTTTTGGATAAAAAGCATGGAGAAATCTGATTATTTTTGTTCTATTTTCGGTCGTGTTTTGGCTTTGTGTATAAACTACAAAAGTTTTACTGAGTTTTTACTTTAGAAAAATATATATAAAAGTTATATATTAGGTTGTAGAAAATAAAAATCATTATGAAACCTAGTTAGTATTGCTTTTTTAGCATTTATGATTTAGTTAGGATTTTTTTTTCTACAATTTATAGCAATTTTGATTTCAATTATTTTTTATTTAAATTCATAACTTCATAATAACCTCGCAATTGGCCTCGCTTAGGAATTTTGTTATTTTTTTTAACACCAACAATTTAAACGACATACATACATATGTAAACTATAATACGATACAATGAATGCAGTGTTATTGCACAATGTCTATCATGTCGAAAACCAGTTCAAAACTAGCTCGCCAGATAAAAAAGTAGGTGCAAAGTACGTAAAGTTATTTTAACAACTGTCGCCGCCGTTGCTCAATGACTCTCCTTCCTTTTTGTCGAACTTATTCTGACACAGAAAAACGAACGAACTCATTACGAGTATACTCGTATGATCCAATTCTAGCGCAATGTTCGTACAATGACTGCAAAATCGTTGCAAAATCACATTCACAAGCGACAAACACGCCCCAGAGTAACTCGGCGCACTTAATCTCGATACTTACGAAATATTGTATGTACGAGGCTGTTCCAAGTTTAACATGTTTTGACTTTGGTCACCAGCTTTCAAGACAACGACTTTTCAAAAACTTCGCTGCACGACACGAAACAAGTTGACCGAACAAAGAGACAAAGAATCGAACAAACACCCAAACATCCAGCAAACACATTAAAAAGCTTACAACAATTTAATTTCTTTTCAACGAGAGCTGTTTTACGAGTGCGCTCTTGTTTAGTGACTTTTTTCTTGTTTTTTGCTTTTTATTTTTTGCTTTTTACTTACAACATTTTTTAATATTGTTGAAAATATTTTCTCAAGAAGGAAGCGGAAGGAACGAAGTTGTTTCGAATGACAACCGAAAAGTAGAAAGGTTTTTGCTTAATATGATTGAATTTTAAATTCCAAATTCTTTGAATCCTTTTAATTTTGAGACCCTTTTAAGATTTAAATTGATTGCAGAATCTTTTATTGCTTGGAAAAATGTAAAGTAAAGCAGAATTCGCTTCATTTTAAAGACTCTTTAAAGATTTTGATGGATTTTAAAATCTGTTTTTACTTGAGAAAATTGAAGGTTATTCCAAATCCTTTTTAATTTTGGGACTCTGAAGATTTTAATTGATTTCAGAATATTTTTTGTATTATTATTATTTCTTTATTATTATTTCTTTATTATTATTTCTTTTACGATTTTGATTGATTTTAGAATCTTTATTACATGAGAAAATTAAAAGTGAATCCCAATCCTTTTCAATTATAAGACTCTTTTAAGATTTTGATTGATTTTAGCATGTTTTATTATTAAGAAAAATGTAAGCTTGACAGACAGAAAGGAATTAATATTCAGAATATTTGACAAGAAAAAATAACTCAAAAGCGGATTTTCGCTTTTACGAATTATAAAATACTCTTAACGCGATTCGAAGCCATTAGTAACAAACATTCTTTTGCAAAGTTCGCAAAATGAAAGGAATAAAGTCTGATTAATACCGCGTGCCCTCGCAGAAGAGGCCCGTGCGACGCTGCAACGGATACGCGCTTCATTAGGACGAAAGTAGCGCACTCGGGATCACGTCGCCGAAATGAATGCATAATTAATGAGTGGCATTTCTTTAGCGAAAATTTCAATTCAAAAAGACCTTGCGGTGCAGGTCAAAAGAGAAAATCTGTTTTGAAAAAGTCGCAAAAAGAAGAAGAAAATAAAAAATAAATAAATAAAGGAGAAAAATAATGTACGAGTATGTATATTGAAGGCACGTTCTCTTCTCATGAACTCAATTTGAGATCAGCCATTGTCTGTACGTTCGTCCGTCCTTCCGTTCCAATAAAATATTGTCAAGCGTACAATCAATTGCGCGATAAACCGGATGTCGTTATTACAATATATTATTATATATATGTACGTATGTCTATATAGGGCCTCTAATAGCCACACACGCGCTCACTCACCGTCACTCACGTTCCACTCATAGTCCCGCTGACACTCTCTTGCACTCATGCTCTCACTCGCGCTCAGTTGAAAAGTTGGTGGTCGCTGAGATTCGTCTTTGGCTTTGGTCCAGCCAATTTTGTGCTGTTTTCGTTTGCATTCGTTGGCGTTCTTTTTTTTTTGCGTCTTATTCTGATTTTGTTTAGAGAATGATCAAGTAAAGAAGAGACATTGACTCACTCGCAACGCACTCGCCGTTCGTTCGTTCGCTCCGTTTGGAATTCGTTGCGGAATGAGGCACGTTCCTCTACGATTATCCGCTGCGTTCACGCCAACAATACCCATTATACACGCCCAGATTCAAGCCCATTTATTTAATCACTAAAAGATTTTGTGGTTTTTTTTTTTTGCTTGAAAAATGAATGAACATTATTGTTATTTATTGTTGCCATCATTAAATGAATATTGTTGGAATGAAGGGAATAGAAATTATTCCTTTTTTCAATCATTCTTTGAAAAAATAAATATTTTTTTTTTAATTTTGAGACTAAAGATTTTAATTGATTTTAGAATCTGTCATTATTTAGAAAATTTTAAACTGAATCAAAATCTGCTTCTATTTCAATACTCTTTGAAGAGTTTAATTGATTTTCGAATCTTTATTACTTCAAAAAATTTGGAATGAATCTTTTTCAATCCTTTTCAATTTAATATGCAATATTAATATATATAAAATATGCAATATTTAAATATAAAAATGCAATATTTTAGTTGGAAGTGACGATATTTTTACTTTCATTCCTAGAATTCATTACTTCTTTTCAATCATTCTTTGCTTTTAATTCATTTATTCATACTTTTCCAACATTATATCGCCTGATATTTTACGGTCTTGAAAAAAGACGGCAAATTTTTGTTTGAAATCAAAAGCGAATTCGCAAGACATACGAATGCTCTTCTATAGAGTCCTTCAGCAAGAGGTGTCATTTTAAATTCACAGAAAAATGCTATACTTTGATTGGAAGTGACGATATTTTTACTTTAATACAAAGTGCAAACTCTGGAATACAGAGAATAAAATGCATTTATGGAAAAAATTATTGACTAAAAAAGCCCCTCTCAACTAAAAACCGAGAAATTATCTCGTCTCTCACGCTCTTCATTACCTCTAGAAAGACTATGTCGATTATGTTGATTTCGATTAAAAATTTTTAAATACTTTATCTTTTCCTTTTTAAGAGCGCCGCCACTAAAAAGCATTTTCAAGAAATGTCACCCCATTTTTCGTTATATTTAATTTTTCTTTTTGTAAATTTATTCTGCTACAAGTAAAGGTACTTAAGTCTACTATAATAGATAGTCAGGCTTATATTTAAATTAATGCGACAATATGAGTATTATGCAAATTGAAGAGAGAAAAAAAGCAGTCTATAAAGAAATGAAATCGTATAATTATTACGCACAGCTGACAAAACTAAATTATGCAAATATTATTCGCGATTTTATAACGCACATAAGTACACGTACACACTCGTACGTACTCAAAGGTGCCCTTTCATGAGCCTTTCTTTCTTTCTTTCTTTCTTGAGTCGTTTTTCTGTCTGTAGTCTTGATAGTCTTTTGGTCGGCCTTTTGCTTCGATTGAACTTAAAACCATTCGGTTTGTTGCATTAATGTGGGTAACCGTGTAACGACCACAATCGCACTAGTATCGAATTTATGCATGTTCGTCGTTTAGAATCAGTTGCAGAGTTAGGCAGAGTATCGTATAATGAAAATGGAGACGTCTGTTGTGGGTTTCTGTGGAACGCAAGGCGTTGCTTGCATTCAGTGGTTGCTGGTAAATGTTCTTCTCGATTTGTTGTCGAGATTTAACTACATTTTAGTTTTCAGTTGATCTTTACAGTTAACAAGAAACTATAAAGTCACTTTATTGCTAATAAAAGTACTCTTAATAATAAAAATTAGGTCTAATTGAGGCTCCAAAATGTTGAAGATGGTCTCAATGCTTTTATATTTTCATAAGACCTTTCATTCTTGAAAGTTCAATGAATAATTTTCTATAGACTCGGTGAAAGTTTGAGATAAATTGTCGCAAGCAGAGAAAAAGCGTAAAAGTCCAAAAAAAAACAACCATTTACTATCGTATTTACACTAGAGAGAGAGAGAGAGAGAGAGAGAGAGAGTGAGTACTCCTAAAGAGTACTCTTTTATAATCTTCTCATGACGTTCGGTATTATTTACATAATTTAGCTTTGATATACGTACATACATTTCCGTACAACAGCAACAACAACAACAACGTCAAAAATGTAACAATCTCATTTTGAACCGCTGACGTATTCGTAATTTTGTCAGTCGGTGGGTGAAATTGACGTATCCCGTCAACGCGTCAACCAATCTCGCAACCAACTTCACAACCAACTTCGCCGCCACCAACCTCGCCACCACCAACTTCGCCACCACCAACTTCGCC
This sequence comes from Conops quadrifasciatus, assembly GCA_949752815.1. Classification (NCBI taxonomy): domain Eukaryota; kingdom Metazoa; phylum Arthropoda; class Insecta; order Diptera; family Conopidae; genus Conops; species Conops quadrifasciatus. The sequence continues at coordinate 21,392,568 of OX457079.1, forward strand.
ACCACCAACTTCGCCGCCACCAAACTCGCAACCAGTTCAGTTGGTCTCTGTCGTGGTGCCTGTCAATCGCGTCAGCGGGCCAACCATGAGCCCCAGTGGGGGCCACTTCGGCGCAACCATCATGTGCTCCATCATGTCAAAATGACAGACCGGACAATAGCCGAAGGTTTGTCATTTTGAATAATTATAGACGCACATAATGCGATGGCTTAAAATCGTTGAAAAGCGATGGCTTAAAATCGTTGAAAAGACGCCGCTTTGTTAATGTTGTAAAGGCTTTGAGTGCTGAAAGGCGGTGACGTATGGAGTGACCGGCGACAACGAGCAGTCGCTTTTTTTCGTAAAACTGTTTTGACTTTCGAAAGCGATTGTTTTGAAAGTTTTGTCATGATCACAAGTTCATGAATGATCACAGCAAAGCAACGCGCTGTTACGAGTAAAAGTGAGACAGAGATGATGAGAGTATTAATAAATGACAATAAAGTGATGAAAATGTGCAATACAAAATATTTCCTTTATTACAACCTACTAAAAGTATGTCATATATGACATAAAAAAAAAAAAAATTAAAAACAAAATTAAAAAACAAAAATATAGAAAAAAAATTAAAAAAAAATTTTTTTAAAAATTAAAAAATTAATTAAAAAAAAAATAACAAAAAAAAATTAAAAAACAAAATTAAAAAAACAAAAATATAAAAAAAAAATTAAAAAAAAAATTTTAAAAAAATTAAAAAAAAAAATTTTAAAAAATAATAAAAAAAAATTAAAAAACAAAATAAAAATACAAAAAATTAAAATAAAAAAAAATTTTTTTAAAATTAAAAGAAAATAAAATTAAAAAAACAAATTAAAAAAACAAAAAATAAAAATACAAAAATTAAAATAAAAAAATTAAAAAAAAAAAAGAATTTTTTTGAAATCAAAAAGAAATTCATTGAATTTCTACGAATTTCGAGAAATTTTTGTATTAAAACGTTGTGATTAATTGAATTAAATTTAAAAATTTTTCCATTTTCTAACCCCAAAAAATGAGATTCTCTCTTTCAGAATCTGACTCTCTCACTTTACTCTATTTCCGGTTAGAATTTTGCAGACAACTTCATCAATCAAATAGTCATAAAATACTAGAACTCTTTCTGTTTCTCATGCATTTCGTTGACCACCCACATTTCCCACTGCCCCTCCCCCTTCCCCTAAGATCAACCCACCACAATCACCCTCTCTCCACCCCCGGCCTATCCATGCGTTCGACCGTGGATTTGTTTTATGTTTTGATTAATTTAATGACCGCAATCATTGCTGGTCTGTCTGGCTGGCCGGACACACTCTTTCCGGACCAGTTTGAGGATTAAGAATAATGCATTGTAACAACTTCGTCAGCTTTGTCTGTTTTTACACTTGCCCGACAGCCGTGATCTGCGCTCCAAGACTTCAACTCGATGCGACGCGGCGCGGCGCGACTCGGTTTGGTTCGTTGGCAATTATAAAGTAATGATATGCATCATCCGAGAGACAGAGTGAGAGCGAGAGCGAGGAAGTCGCAGTGAGAACAAGTTTTACGCCTTCTCGGTCGACTCTGTTGCCTACAGTCTCGGCATCATTCCGGCCTTGCGGACGACGACGACAACAACAAACTCACTCGCTGTTGAATGTTGCAGCTGCTGCTGCTACTGCAACAAGGCGCGATCACCGAACGCCATCGAGAACGATGCAGCAGCAGTCCACCACGTCGCCACGCAGTCACGCCCGCCCCAGACGCGCCGCTTGCTGGTGATGGTGATGGCGACGACGACTGCCGACGACTGACTAATCGCAAACGGATGCTACAATTTAAATTTGCATTCCGTTGTTTGAACGAGAAACAATGGCTCGGCGGACAGTCGATCCATACGCGGAATAAGTACGAGCGTAAAAAAGCGTCGTAAAAGTGCAGTGACTGCGGAGGAAGCCTCTGGCCGCTGGTTCCTTAATCGCCATTTATGCGTTTCCGCAAGGCGAGCATAAAACAACTGACAACTTCGTAATCATGGCAGCGTCGATGTTGATGAGGATCGGGGTGATTGGGTGATGGCTGCAAAAAATAAAAGCTACTTCCTGCTTCCTGGGGGTCGAAGTGCCCCCCTCATACTCCTTCTTTTCTCTTTTCACAATCTGTTTTGTTTTTTTTTGTACTTTTTTATAAGAATTAAGTTTATTTTTTTTTACTACTCTTTAATAAATCAATCAATCTATCTATCATTCAATCAATGCAGCACACAAATTTTGAGTTTTTAGTCTTCTCTACCGTAACCTGCACCGATTTCTTGGGGGCCGATTTCGTTGCCCGCCGCCTTCCCTCAATCTGCACGATAAAGTTGTCCATAAAGACCCACCAAGAGTTCGGGTGTGCGGCGTGTGCCGCCCAGTTGGCAGGATCGTTGATCCTGCTTTCTCGTATTAATCGCTACGTCCGGCTTGAATTTGGCAATGCGTTGCGCCAAAGTCGGTTCGTGCGGCTCCAGCTGTCCCGTACAAACGCACTCTTTCTTCGCCGACTTCTTGGCGGCGTCGTCCGTAGCCGCCTCTGTAACCCCAGCCATCTCCGTAACCCGGCCCGGATGCGCATCGGGCAGCACGCCGGTCGGATGGACGCCCACTTCGGTGCACACCTTGTTCTGGCCGCACGACAAGCAGCGCAGGTCACCCATAATAATGCCGGCCGCCTTCGGGCATGTCTTGGCCGCCTGCAGATGCTTCAGTTCCGCTTCGATCTTGTCGAAACGATCCTTGATGTACTTTTTCAGCGCCGGCATGTGCGCCTTGTCCAGCTTGCAGTCCAACATGTCCTGCACCTCTTCCATAGTCTTGAGGAACTCGTTGTGCTGCTGGTCGATGCTTCTGCGCAGCTTCTCAATCTCGTAGATGCACTTCTCGATCAGTTCGAGCTTCTGGTAGTGCTCCTCAGCGCGTCTCAGGAACGCGCAGAACTCGGCGTGCAGCTCCTCGATTTTACGTTCCAATTCGAACATGCGATCCACCACCGGCTTGGAACAGCGCCGCATCAGTTTGCGCATGAAGTCGACGTTCTGCAGCAGACTGCAGGGAATCTCGTTTTCGGGGGCGCAGATGGTGCAGAGGTCCTCGCAGTCGTTGGCGTACTGCTCCCATTTGTCGAAGGCGAAGATGTTCTTCGGGTCGTTCTTCTGGGCGGCGTGGCACTGGCGTATCGAGGCGAAGTGCTGCTCCAGCTTCTGCTCCAGCTGCGACAGACGCTCCTCCAGGGTGTCGCACTGGTCAAACTTTTGCACCAACAGCTCCACATTCTCGTCGTTGAAGGCCAGGGGCGAGGAGCGGCTGTGCGGCAGCAGCTTCTCCAGGCATTTCGACTCGTAGCCGCCGATGGTGACCGTTTCGTGCTGGCAGTTCAGCTTCTTGAGGATCATGTCGAGCAGACTGTGCAGAATGGCGATGTTCACGTTGGTGACACACGTGCCGCCTAGAGCCAAACGGGTCAGCTCCTGCATGGACAGATTCAGTTGAGGATTGGAGGGCATTTTTGTGTTTTGTTTTGTTTTTTTTTCTTGGTGATAATGATCACGTTTTGTGTTGGAAATTGTTTGGAAACTGAAAATTTTTCAAAAAAAAAAATGACATTAAAATCGTTTAAAAACGAATTTTTCTATAAACGTTTCTTCTTGTTCTTCTTCGTTTGCTTGCAGGTGGTTCTGTCACTTCGACGATGACAACTACGTGAACGTGCCGCGCCTGGTCAAGCTGCTGGACGACTACAGCCCCTCGACGGATTGGTACCTGGGCAAGCCGAGTATATCCTCGCCGCTGGAAATTCATTTGGACAGCGTAAGTACAGCCTCATACGGTTCTCTCGTTCCCATCACACAAAGTAGTCCAAAGATGAGCGTTTTCAATGCGTTGCCCTCGCCGCACCGTTGAACCCAACGAGAACTGCCCGAGTAATGTTGAGCTCCGCTAAACATGAATAAGCTCCGGTATAAATCCTCGCTTAAGTCGCACAAATTGCTCAATCATGTCCATCGTTGATTTCGGTCCGGCACGCATTCGCAGCAGCAACCAACCAACCAACCAACCGTGCCGCTAATGAATCCCTCTAAAGTGACCGGTATTAATGCGGCCTCTATCGACTGTTCGGCCGTGCTTGCTTGCGTCCACCGAAGTCCGCAGCAGCCGGTTTTTGCAGCCGCTGAGTTCTCAAAGCTTCCGCATCAGCGCGATAACTCATAACCGCGCATCGCGGCCTATAATCGCCGAAATCTGGTGTCATTAATAATGGACCTGATCGCCGCGGCTGCATCCTGCGGCGGCCAACAGACGCCGTTCATTGCATTCGCGCGCTCAACTGTTACAGCAGTAACAAGCGTCAGTGGACGACGACGCTTCCTCCTTTTGAGATAATTTTCATTCTAAATAGTCAAGTCAGCGTTGAATAACCGTTAGTTGTGCTCAGCGAATACTTGTATACTTGTATATTTTATGGATTGCAATCTTTTCACTGAACTCAATCCATTGGGATTTGCATTAATCATGTCAGAATAATCGTGCCATTATTCACAAAAGAGTAAAGAGAGTAAAGAAATGTCTATACGTACAATTCGAGTACTTCGGGGCATGTTACTCTGGAATGTTACATACATTCTCTCTGCAATAAAACACAACTTTAGCTACACTCAAAGAAATTTTATAGACCAATAACTCGCATGGTTCATCTCGATATTCGTTAAGTTTTCGACAGCGTTGGATGATGATGATCACAATGGGTTTTAAAATGAATTTACGTCATCCGTCTTGTCAGTCGTAGTCGTTCTCTCAGAAGAATATTTCCTTTTTTGTTAGTAAGCATTTTAAAAATGGGCGTAATGAATGTTATTCTCGCTAAATTTCTTCAAGAGTTGAATTTCTTTTCTGGAGTTATCACAAGAAAAAAAAAAGAGAGCCCAAGTTTTTCAAGCAACCAAATCTACACAAATTATTTTCTCGCAATATTTTTCTTTCTCTCTCTCTCTCGTTTAACCCTCACAAGCTTACAGTATTTACCCACGTAAATATCGAGCTTCTATAAAATTGGCATATTTTGCGCGCGTGGATTTTAAAAAAAAATTATTTAAATTATTTTCTCAAAGATATGAAGAATTTTTTTTACCTTTTAATAAATATTCGAAATTTTTTTTTTTTTTTTAAATTTTTTTATATGAAGTTCTGTGAGCGGTTAAACGAGCGCTAGAGAAAATGAGCGGCCACTGAAAAAGTTGAGAGAGAGTTCTTTGTGTTTCTTTAATTTTTGTTAAATAATTAGGAATTTCTTTACCAGTACGAAGAAAATGAAAAAAAAAACAAGCAGAAGAAGAAGAACAAGAAGAAGATGATGATAAACAGAAGGAAAATGAAGAAGTAGAATAAAAAGAAGAGCACTAAATAAGAGCACTAAAGAAAATTCTCCTCTCTGCTTTCTCAATCATTCAGTTTTTAACATTATTAACAGTTCAAAGACACCCAGAGCGAGAGAGAGAGAGAGAGAGAGAATTAGAGTGTGTGTTTATGTATGTGTAATTTTATGCGTTCGATTATGCGTGAAGTGAGCTATGATTAATTTTTATTTTGCGTTGTTGAAGCTGTTTTTTCAACTTTTATTATGATGAAAATGTGTATTTTTTTACGGTGGTTGTTTTATGCTTCAATTAATTTAAATTAATTGCAACAGCGTGTCGAAAAAGAACTGTGTGTGTGTGTGTGTGTGTTTAAATGCATCCTTTGTAGGCTTTGTAGAAATACATAAATACTTCAATTAAAACGACCGACCGACCATTCACCCACACACGAAAAATGTTCACAGAGAATATGAAAAAGATTTTCCAAATTTTGCATTTAGTGAAACGAATTTTGGGTGTAAGCGCAAAGAAAGACAAAAAAAAAAGAAGAAGTAGAAGTAACCAAAAATAATATGTACTAATAATAATTTATTGAACAAATTAAACCAAAAGAAAATATAGAAAACATGGAAAATTATAGGGCAAATGTACGCACACTTTTTGTTGAGTGTACTTGTATTTATGTATGTGCGCATGTACGCCGTGCAGTCCGTTACCAACCAACCAACCAACGTCCAACGTGTTGAGCTCTCTTGTAATTTAATACTCTTTAATTAGTTTTACCAAAATGTTGTCAACTCAGAGGCCGAGACAGTGCCGTTGCGAGATCTGCGAGCACTGAGAGCGGTGGTGGTGGTGTTGCATGAGGATGAGGATAAAGTTACCGGCCAGTCAGTTAGTCTTTGTTGCTTCGTTTTTTCGCTCAATTAAATCGAAATATTTAGCGCATTTACGACAAAAAACGAAAAGTCTCAAAACCGAACCGAAAAACCTTCAACGAACCTTCATTTTAAAGACCCTTCTTAAGTAACCTTTGCGTAACGTTCCGCTCCGTTCTGCTCCGCTCCTCTTACATTTTCTGAGACGTATTAATTTTCAATTCTTAATATTACGTTTTGTTTAAAATGCTCTTGCAGAAGAACTCCTCGCCGCTGCCACCAAATAAGAAGATTACTTTCTGGTTTGCCACCGGCGGTGCCGGCTTCTGCCTCAGCCGCGCGCTCACCCTGAAGATGCTGCCCATCGCTGGCGGTGGCAAGTTTATAAGCATCGGCGATAAGATACGTTTCCCGGACGATGTCACCATGGGCTTCATCATAGGTACGAGTGCCAGACAATTACTCTATTAATTACTCTACCAATCTACCAAAAAAGTACCTACAATACTTTTTCTCTCTTCACTCAGAGCACCTGCTGAAAGTGCCCCTCACCGTGGTGGACAATTTCCATTCGCATCTGGAACCGATGGAATTCATACGGCCGGACACGTTCCACGATCAGGTCTCCTTCAGCTACGCGCACATGAAGAATCAGTGGAACATTATCAAGGTGGACGGCTTCGACTTGAAGACGGACCCGAAGCGTTTCTACTCGCTGCATTGTCAGCTCTTTCCGTACTTTAGCTTCTGCCCGCCGAGATGATGAGCGCGGCCGGCACGGAAAAAACCGGTAGCAGCGGCAGACCGGTGCCAGAATTCCGTTCGCACAGGAATCGCAAAACAACCAAAAGAAGAAGCAGGATTTGCTCGATTTGCTTTTTCGGAACGGTTCGAAATGGTTTAGTGCTAAAATCTCGCAACTGTGATGTTATTTACCATAAGTTTATTATATATTGATTTTCCTTTTGAGCACTTGGTAAAATAATTAATTTAATTAATTATTCTGCATTCATTATTTAGGCATTATTTAGTAATTAATTGAGTGTAGAATATTTCAACAAGAGGTGTTTTTTTTTAGAAACAATAGAAAAAGGCTTTAATTTTGTGAAAAGCGTTAATGTTTTCATTTTATTTTAAAGTAAAAACTTCGGGATTATTAGTAATGGATTACAACAACTGGCAAATGTCCGCTTTGGCTCTTAAAAATGTTATTCTTTTGATGAAGGTTTTGTTGAGGTTTGCGGCAAATTGCCGCAAACTGTCCGCAACTTCGAAAATCCAAGAAAAATCGTCGATTAACGTCACTTTAAGCACTACGAGTGACATTCGGCGAAAAATAGCCGCATTTTTTACACCCAAAAAACGCCGAAAACTGCCACCAACTGTCATTCGTTGTGCGTTGATCGACTCTTTGTTCTCTTTGATTTTCGGAACTCCAGTCAGTTTGCGACAGTTTTTCTTAACATTTACTCTCATTAACGTTAAAGCTCTCTTTAACAAGTTCTCATTAACATTAGAGCTCTCTTTAACAAACTCTCATTAACATTAACAATTATATTGTTTAAAAAATCACCAACCTTTTGATGCATTTCCAGCAACCTTTTTTGTAGTGAATTTTTCTAATACTAAAGTGATTTAGTTAAATACATAATAAATACTTTCCAGTTTTTACCTTTAAAACGACATCACACTGACAGTTGAATTGTTGACCGTTCAAAAATGATGCGCGATTAAAAATGACACCTCTTGTTGAAAGACTCTCTATACGTCTGTATGTATGTACTCGCACTTGTATGTTCGTTACGGTATGTTTAGTATTGTTTTCTGTGAAGTTGTATGTCAAACAAACACAACGAAATCTTGCCTTCCTTTCGCACTTCCTTTTAATACTGAAAGTAGTTAATCATCATAATTTTTTTTTGTTAAACTAATTTCTCGTTTTTGCCTACTGTTTTTGTATGCATTTTTTATTTTTCAAATAATTCGGGCTTCCGTGGTTTTTTTTTTTTTTGCAATATTTTAAATTTCATGTACGATATTTTCATTTATTTTCTAGTCTCTACAAGAGCATAATATTTTATATGATACTATACATGATACTATAATAATATGATACTATTAATTTTTTTTTTCATATCATATAGTCATAAGTATTGTATTCTATTGTAAATAAAGAACACTCGTAAAAGTGTAAATATCGTATTTATTGTACCTATTATTAATTAATAAAGTTATAAAATTTTTTTTTAATATTGTATAATAACACATTTTATATTGGAAATAATAGATATTTACGCTACTATAAAACATAAGTTTGTGTATTTTATTTTATTGTATTTAATGCAAATAGAAATTGTAAAAGAAATAATAATAAAAATTTTAAATATTACACGAAAATTCTAATTGATTCTAGGCTGATTATTCATCGCAAGCAATTCATCGCGCAGCAATTCATCGAGAGATATTTAGAAATGAACAGGAAAATGTACAAAAACCGAAACTTGGTTTTTTTTTTCAAAGTCGCATGTAGATAAATAGTCTTTTATTTCAAGAAAATATTCTCCAATAGAATTAGAAGGTACCCGGCTGATTCATCGCAAGCAATTCATTAAAAAAAACAAGTTTAGATTTTTGTTCATTTTTCTGTTCATTTCTAAATATCTTAAATCTTGAATTAATATGAATTAATAAAATCTTGAAATTAATATGATAAGATTCGAATGATTAATGATTAATATTCAAGTCTTTCTATCTCTTTGTTTTATAGTTTGCAAAAGTAACTAACTTTGCTATAACTAACTTTGCTTATAACTTAGCGGCCCTGGAAACGATTCTTTCTTCCCTCATTTCAGGCTTCCTTTCTTCCCTTCTTCCTTCCTTCCCTCCTTCCTCATTAAAAGGAATGAACCGACCGTACTCCTACGTTTGCGCTGTCGCACGTGTCCATCGGCCACTGGACCAAGCTAGGCTTGTGCCGGTCTTACACCTACCTCACCTCTATTTTCTATTAAATTCGGAATTGCCTGCAGACTCGAGCATGTTCGTGGTTCATTGAGGCCTAATAATTTTCAAAACAGCGAGTAATTTTCAAAACAGCAGCAGAACAGCGACAATGCGTTTCAATCAAAGTCTTATGAACGCGTGCGTGTGTACTCGTAGATATGTTTACACGGACAAGAAGAAGAGCATAGCAAGAAGAAGAAGAAGCAGAAGAACAATTCTTCCTTGTTATTAGTTCGTGAACTTGTTCGTTCATTCGTTTGTTTCTTTGTTTACTCGATTGTTCGTTCCTTCTGGATTCATTCGTTGGTTCGTTTGTTCGTTGGCGTTTTGACGTTAAAAGTTACTGCATTCGTTGCTGCTGTTTTCGTTGTTGTTGTTGTTGTTGTTGTTATTGTTGTTGCTGTCGTTGATATTGCTGTTGTTGCCATTATTGATGATGTTATTGCTAAAGCTTGCTGCCATGATGGAAAATGATTAAATCATGCTTTTAAGAGCACTTGCATGCTTGCTGTTTAATTGGATCCTGCGTAGGTGTGAGTGTGTGTTGTGGGAGGGGAGAGGGGGTGGTGGTGAGAGGCTCTGTGTATGTGTGTGTGTGCGAGCACATTGAACTTTTGCTCCTACGCACATACGTTGTGCTTATTCTTACGCCAGTATGAATAACTTTTCATCTCTGTATAATCCGAAAGTTTGCTACGTAAAGTTTGTTTGTTCTCGGTAACGTAACACTTTCCGCAGATCCTTCTCCGCTCTCTTTCTCTCACTCTCTTTCGAAGAACTTGATTATTACATTGATAGATGGTTTCAATGCGATTTAATGGTCTTCTAACTGCCAATAATTCATAATAATTCTACGACAAAACAATTTAAATTTTAAATTGTTTTAAATTTTAATTGTTTTAAATTGATTTAAAAAAATTAGAAAAACAGCAACCACGCCCACAATATGTTTGATATATCTATGTAACTTTTTCGAAAGCAAGAGACAGTTTCGCTTCATGTGATTTTTAAATTGAGCAAAAAACTCGAATAGTTTTTGGAGAAAAATAAAGCTAAACTTATTTCAATTGATGAATTTTTTTTTTTTTTTTAAACTTTGGTGACCATCGTTAACATTGTTTTTAGTATAGAATTTTCTTTAAGAAAACAAAAGATTCGTTCTATGTTGCTTTTAGGTTGGTAAATTTTTTTTTAACGGCAAAATTGTCATTTTTTTCAAGCAATATGTTTCTTAGAAAATTTTTTTAATTACTTTTTCAAAGAAATCAATTTATTTCCTAAGTTTTAAATAGTTAAAACTCAAATAAATTTCATTAAATTATTAAGTAATTAAATTTGTTGAATGTGGTCGTTATTCTATCGCTCGCTACTCGAATTTCCAATTTTCGATTTGGTTTTTCCTCTTTTCTTCTAGAGCAGCTTAAGTCAACTTTTTCTGCATTCTTTCTTTTCATTTCATTATTTTTTTTCATTTCATTCTTCATCATTCTCAAATTCGTTTAAATTTCTGACACTGTTACCGTCAGAAATAGTGTACGCCGTGCGGGAGAAAGATGCTTATAGAAGAGAGCGTCCCGAGCGAGATTAGAGACAGATTTTTCTTTATTTCGAAATCGCAAGTCACGGCAGACGTTAAGTCGTTCGAAGGATTCACTTTGATCTTAATACAACAACAACAACAACACTAAAACATTGATTGACTCTTCGGTTTTTTTTTGTTTTTTTTTTGGTATTTGAGGATTAATTTTTTAGCTTTTAACAGAAATCCTTCATGGCCTCAAAAGTAGCAGAGTCAAAGACGAAACTAATCGTCTCACTCTACCGTCGCCAACCGTTTAATTAACTTCTTTTTTTTTATATGCGACGAAAACGTGAACGAGTTTTAGCCGAGAACTAAAAATGTCAAAATTTCATAAAATTTCACAAAACAATTCGTTTGTTTGTGAGTGTCAGTCAGTCTGATGGTGTCGCTTTCGCGGAGATCGAGAATATTTAAAAAGGAGAGAGAAAAAAAAGAGAGAGAGAAAAGAACAAAAACCATTACGCGCAAACATGTCATGTTTTTATTAATAATTTGACGTTGACACTGACATTGACAGCTGCCAACCAACGAACAGCGAGTAAACAAATGCTGGCGATACGAAACGAATTTGTTGATTGTGCGCTCGTATGAATATGGTAACAGCTGCTATTGTACACAGAAAAAAATAGTACCACATCAAAATAATAACATCTCCTGATTGAGCCATTTTTTTACTATGAAATCTTATTAAACCATACAAATAATATGCTTTTTTTATAGAGAAATCTTATTAATTTCATAAAGAAAATCTTATTGTCTTGAAACAAGAAATTAATCTTATTAATTTGTGATTTTAATAAGAACTTCATATTTTTCGAAACTTCAAAACGTCTAAAACTTATCAATTCAACAAGTTTGTATGAAAGTATAAAGAATTCTTATTATATACATACTTCGTTTAATAAGAAACACTTCTTATGTATACAATAATATCGTCAGTCTGGCCGGAACTTTGATAGTCATATTTTTGCTGTTAGGTTTACTTGAGATTTATAATTCATATTAATTTTTTTACATTGGCATTTTTTATAATGGACGATCTTTGCTTCTCAGTTGTGAGTACTTTTCGTCTTTATACATATATACAATATACAATACTTTGCAAACGAATAACAAATAATACCATATTATTTACTTTTAAGGCTTTAACCATAAAATTTTGTGAGTATTATGATTCATATTCTTGAAATCTTGAATGAATAAAATGTAATAAAAAAAACATGAATACTTAATTCTTTTTATTTTTATAAGAATATGAAAAACAAGAAGATTTTCTTATTGAATTGTTATTTTAATATGACTGTATTTTAAAATTTTAATCAGATTTTCTCTATGGTTTTAATAAGGCTTTCTTTTTGGATGAAAAGCAAAAAGAAATCTGATTGTTTTTGTTCTATTTTATGTCGTGTTTTGGCTCTGTGTACAGCAACACCCACTCACACGAACACACACACACACACACATGAACACACACATTTAGGTTTTCAATTATGTAAAAATGTTTATGCCGTTTATTCGTTCCTTGATTGTTGTTTTTTAAACGAAAAAAAGTCTGCCAATTTATTTTTTTTTTTTTTATCACGTTCATTCGTGATTAATGAACGGTCAACCGTAAGTAAAAATAGATTTTATTGTTGCTGCAAGTGTGTGTGTGTTTGTGGATTATCAGGCGTTATATTGAAACTTGTAGATTGAAAATGTTTGCCGCTCTCTGACTTCGCTCTCGCCCTCGCTTACGCTGTCGCCACTGCTACCACCACTAGCACTTACGTACTTACTACCTTAATGATTCGTCTCGTCTGTCATTCAAATGTCATATTAATTGAACCGATTTCGCAGCAAAGTGTTGAATAAATTCGGTCGGCCGCATCAAAATAATCGGTCTGCACGCATGAGATGGAATGAGATACATTTTCGAGAGGACATATTTCTCTAAAAAGATTTGCATTTAGCTTTTTTTCAATTAAAGATTTAATTAATTTTTTTAAATTATTTTTTTTTGTATACTTTTCTTCTTTTTCTTTATTTTTTTTTTGTTTTGTTTAATCTTTTACACAATAATGAAAATATTCACAAAGAATATTCACATTTTAAATTCCTAAAGAACAAAAATTAAAACTTAAAAATTTTTAAAACTTTTAGTTTTTTTCTTTTAAAGTGAGTATTTTTTTTTTTCTAAATTTCAATAAAATTAATTTTCGTTTCTTTTTGTTTTTTGTTTAAAGGCTTTATCGTGTCGCTGGTTTTCACACAATTTCACACAATCTTTCTCTTCCAAACGACACTCGCTTATCGTTTACGAGATGATGTTCATTAGCGCTTAAAAACTGTGCGATGGCCATGACAACTGTTCATCCCTTTCATGCATTCACTGCATTCGTGGCATGCATTCATTCATTCGTTTATTCATTCATTCATTCATTCGTTTGTTCGTTTAATTATTCGTTTAATTATTCGTTTATTTATTTATTCATTTAAACAGTGCGCGATTTTCGGATAAGATTGAAGCCACAAACATAGAGATGACTACTTGCTCTCTCTCTCTCTCTCTCTCTCTTAACCTGACAACATCTCACCCTGTTTGAGAGTCTGAATGGTGCGGAGTACTTTCGTTGTTGGAAATCAGTTGTTGTTGTTGTTACTGTTATTGCTGCTATTGTTCGTGTAACGAGGCGAGGCAGTAGTCAGTTACGTGGTAACTGACTGATAACTGATGCCTACAAGAAGTATAGAGAGGCTTCTCTCCCTCCCCCCAACATACTGCCTCCTACGTTTTACCTACGTTTGACCCTGATCCGTCCACATGCAGATTTATCTGATGGTTGTCGCCGTTGCCGTCGTTGTCGCCGTTGCTGTCACCGTTACCTTTGCCTTAGCCTTCGTCATCATCGTAAGTCGCCTGAAATAAACATGAATCCTCGAATAAACGCCCCACCAAAGTGACCAACGAAAGACTTGCTGGCAGAACGATGGATGGCACACATCCTTGCATTGACATTAAATGAATACGATTCACCGATTCATCGATTTCATCGCGAAGCAGAAATTCTTGTTAATTTTAATTGATGTTCATTCACCGGCGAAAACATTGCAGCTACTCGTACTCATACAATGATTGCTTGCGATTGCGATTGCGATTGTGATCGTTGTAATGAACGTTTTTGCGGTGAAACGCCGCGGCAACCAGTCGGTTACACACATTATACCAAACTGTGGCAATCGAGATGTTGTTGTTGTTGTTGTTTTAACTGTTATTTTCATCGTTAACATACCGAGAAGAGTGAGTCGCTGATTCATGAATTAATTATCATAAATTAAAGCAATGTCGTCTCTTTTAATGCACTTAATTCCTTAGCTTCTTCGTCTTCACCTTCTTCTTCTTCGCCTACGACTGACCACTGAACACTGCCTCTCGTCTGAGGTCACGAGACTAACCCATTAACCGTGTCACTTCTGTCAATATATTGTACATAATTCCGAAGTGGTTTAACGGAAATTGTCTTGATTAAACTGACAGTGATTACGACAGTTATTACAAGAGAGAGAGAGAGAGAAAGAGAGAGAGAGAGAGAGACTTAAGGACGTTTTAAGGAAGATTTATAGCTTTTGTATTTATTTGTTTTTTTGCACTATAAATTAATTCCTCAAAAGAGAAGAGAGTTTCCAGAATTGAAGTTAACAGAATTGTAATTTAGAAAACGTCAAAACCTTCTCCAACCATCTCTAAGCTGCCTGAGAGAAAACGCGACGCTAGTTTTCTCTTCCTCTCTTCTTTGCAGCGTTCATTCAAACAACTCCGCAAGAAACGCGTTTGGTATAACAAAAATTCTTACTAAAATTTCTTGCTGATCAGCAAGAAAATGATTAAAATCGCAAGTTTTAATTACGAGTTTAATTACGAGTATAATGTTTAACGACTGACTCTTAACGCCTAAAAAGGCAAAGAAAATGAACGCGCACAATATCTCAGTAACTGATTTTGATTAATTGCGTAATTAAAGAAATGTTTGTGGCAGGCGGTGGAGAAGCGATGGCAATATCTGGCGTCATCAACAACCCACATTTTGTGCGGGCCGCCGCGGCCGGGCCGGGCTTTCTTCGCGTCTGCGAAGTGAGCGAAGCAATCTAATGAATATGCATTTCGCCGTATGAAAATGTTCAAAAATGTGTTCGTGTTGGCAGTTTAAGATTTTATTGTCTTCAATTAAATTGCTCTTCGCATGCTACGGACGGCTCGTTTCGTCTAATCGTTCGCCCGCTTTGTTTTAATTGGCGAAAGAATTTGTTCGCTGCAAGCAAGAATTGCTGAAAATTCGGCATCGCAGCGCATCGTCGAGGCAACGCAGCGCATCGTCGAGGCAACGCAGCGCAACGCATCGATTGCTGAAGGCTGACAAGTAAGGCCTGAGGGCTGGCTCAACTCAAAGAATTGCCTTTTGAATTGGTTTTAATGAAATGACAAATGTTGGCAGCAGCAGACGGAAACAAAACGATTACGAATTAATAACAATTTAAATTTATGTTGCTGCAAAAGAAGAAAACACAGCGCAATAAAAAGAAACGAGTAATGTAAACGAGTAAACAAACGAGCGAATGAACGAGCGAACGGAAGGAACGCATCTGCTATAAATACACAAAACTAATCTAAACAATTTAAAGAATAAAAAAAATTAATTTAAAAATAAAAACAACAAAAAACAACATTTTATTTTAATTTTAACTTAATTTTAATTTCAATTTTTTCCGAAACATTCTTGCCTCCTTTTCCGCGAGTATTTACAGCGGCTTATAAAGCATTAGCCGAGAATTTCGAACAAGTATTCGTTCGGAATAGTATTCGAGCGGAGTGTTCGTGTATGTGTCCGAAAGATTTTTGCAGTTCATTGAGCAGAGCATCGACGGCGATCGCTTCAAACGGCATAGCCGCATTAAATTAGAAAAATGTACATGAAACAGAAAGAACATGAACAGATTCAGTCTTTGCTGTAGGCCAAAAGATAATCCCCGCTGAATACAAGGAATGATTCAAGGAATCGAAGCATTCACCGACAGGCACCCAAAATCAATGTGTCGTCTGGGTGACCAACCAAGCGAACTGGCAAACGACAAACGGGCAAAACTATCGACGATCAACGACCAACGGCAATGCGTTTACTTTACTCAGCAACGACGCGTCAGTTCAAAGAAAAAAACGCATATATTTAAAATATACTCACAATAAAGTTACTCAAGTGTTAAATGCGAAGAGACAGAGTAGAGTAATCTACGCTGGAGTATAAGTAGGTATACCTGATTTCAGTCTGATCCCTCCGTCTTGTCGTGCGTCATTTTCGACGCTGCGTCGTCCAACATATAAACCAATCTGTATCATTATATCGCAGCGACAATCGCTTGTCGTTAAGCGATGAATACTGCTGCTGCTGTCTTAGAAAAAAGAAAGCGGAAAGGAAGATTAGTCTGAAAGAAGGGAGGAGGGTGCGTAACGGCCGTGGAGTAGGCGTGAGTAAACCAATTTATTAGATTATTTCGATGACGATGATGTTGTTGATGCTCGATGGAAATGAAATGAATTCTGTTCCAGGCTTCAGTTTCAATCTCAAGAATTAACAAAAAAAAAAAAAAAATTCAAAAAAAATTAAAAAAAAAAATTCTTATATGTTCTATGCTTCAGTTTCAATCTCAAGAATTTAAAAAAAAAAAAATTAAAAAAAAAAAAATTAAAAAAAAAAAAATTAAAAAAAAAAGAAAATTAAAAAAAAAAAATTTAAATTAAAAAAAAAACTAAAAAAAAGAAAATTAAAAAAAAAATTTTGTTGAGAGTTTATGAGTTATGACGTATGAGTCTGGCTTAAGACTTCAACTCAACAAAAAGGAAAAATTGTATGAAGAAAAAATTCCTGCCAACTTTACAACGATTTTTTTTTATTTACAAATTGGAGTACAATAATAATGAAATTCTTTTTTAGTACATTTAAATACAGCGGTAATAATTTATAATTAATTTTTGTAAAGAAAAAAGCATAAAAAAAATTTTCCCAATTTTCGCTATTAGGATAATAGAAGCCAAAGGGGAAGAATAATGGGTACATTATTATTAAGATACAGAAAATGTTATCTAGAGAGATGCCAGAAAATTGTTTATAAAAACTTTATGAACACTCTTTATATAACATTTAACACTCTTATAATATAATATCGTCCCATGAAAGCTTTTTTTTAAATACCAACAATTTTTTTATACATATTTCTAAAGAAAGATTAAAAGATGTCGTCGAAATAGAAGACGAAGAAGATTTTCTTATGAAAATTTATTCCTATTCTCTTTTCCGTTCTTTTTTCCTTAACAAATGTTTTTTTTACTATCGTCAAAGAAAGCAATCATTTCCAAAAGCGTTAACTATATTTTAAATCCTTGAGGCCGGCCGGAAATTTCATTTGATAAAATCTGTTTATTACGACGACGCGACGTCACAATACTCAAATTTTCGGTTCGGTTCGGTTCGGTTCTGACTTGGGCGCTAACGATAACAGACTTCACTGAAGCAACAGTGAACAACACGAGTAATATCCGTTGGCATCAGAATGTATCCATCCACAGACTGACATCCTTTGAGATGATTACTATTTCTTCAAGCAGGATGTTTTTTTTAGCCGTTTTTCTCTCCCCGTTTTACTCACTCACGACACCACTAACCCATTTTACAGTCTTAATCCTCTATGTCTTTTCTGAGCTGGCTGTAGGCCAACAGATTCCTGATTTCTCTCTCTTTTCCAGAATGCAAACAAGATGAAATGAAAGAATTGAGAAGAAAAGGAAAAAATAACCAAATGGAGCGATTTCTTGATGTCGGAATGTCGGTGGGTTGGCTGTTTTCTGAAGCCTTTTCAATTTCAAAATAATATTCTGACATCTTCATTACATTTAACACCATCACCATCGTCATCATCATCACCATCATCATGATCGTCGTCACCATCATGATCGCATTTGAGTGGTAAGAAATCTCGGCAGCGTGTCGTATACGATTTAAACAATTTATTCCGAAGCTTTTCCTTTTTTCCGAAAAGGATGCACGCGCGCTGCATTTGCCTTTTGTTAATTTGGCATGCATTGAGACGCTGGTAGAAAGGATATTGTGCGTAGTGTAAGTGTAAGGACTACTCAGATTGTTGCTGAAGATGGCAACGAATAAAAGCCACAGCATTGAAAACGAAAAATTGAAAAGGCTGAATGAAAAACACGATCAGAAATCGATCGTCAATCTGTTCAAAATATCGTAAAAAAATAAAAAAATCTTAGCGAGTTTTACAACCACACACTTTTTGTTGTTATAGCAAAGCAAGAGAATGAATGAATGGCTTCGATTTGTTGTAAGCGCGCGCGCTTAGCCTTTAATCGATTGTGATCAGAGGTAGCTTTTCATGCGCGACTAGGCCACTTTCATTCTATTGCATACTTTAAGGCGCAGTTTTATATTTTTCAAAAAATATGGATCGCGTCAACACTAACGCCGCCACCAAAGACCAAAGAGAACACACAGAGAGAGAGAGAGAGAGAGAGAGAGAGAGAGAGAGAGAGAGAGACCATCCAGGATGGTGTCATCATACGCAAGTGAGCTCGAATTCGAATCACGTTTTGCTGTCATTGGCTCAATTCAAGTGGCTCGCACGAAAATTGCTATAAAAGAAACACAAAAGAAAATTGACATAAAATCATGTGCGCTGTTTTACAACACAGCTCACGCCCACTGCCATGAATCGCCGCCCACAGTCATGCGGTTACTGCAGCCCGATGGATGTGTGATGATGGCTAACGCAACGCACTAACGGCAGCGTTACTGGCACCAAAAAAAAAAGTTAAAAAAAGGAAAATGTGTATAACTTGTTTGGTTCTAGAGATTGTGAATGAGTGGGATGATGCTGGTACGCGAATCATAATTGGGATGGTGGCGGTAACGGTGACGGTGGTGGTGACGGTGACGGTGACGTGGCCGGTGCTGATGCTGCTGCCGATGCCGGTGCGGGTGCGGTTTGCGTCATGAGTGTGTCAGCATATCGATAAAACGCTTTACTGATTTATGGTCATCGAAAATGCAATAAAGTTTTTACGTAAGTGACCAACTCTACAGCCAGGCCAATGCCATGCCAGTTCGGTTGGTGTATGTGTCTATCATAGATATTGTTGTAGCTAGCTCTCTCTTGTGGTATTATGTTGTTGTTAGTGTTGTTGTTGTTGTTGTTGTTGTTGCTGCCGCCACTGTACTCTAGTACTTTACATTACATTCCTCCATCATTGCTTCGCTACACTCGAAAAGTAAGACCATTTCAACTTTCTTCAACTGTTTGAAAGGCGCAGAAAATATTCAAATATTTTCTATTTTTATACAAAATAAACCAAAAGCAAGAATTTTTCTGGCGTTGACCGAAATTATCTATTTTAATATTACTTAAAGGTTATCAATTTGAGGCGCATTGAGGTTAAAAAGAGCCTCAAAGTCGTGTTTTTTTCATTTTCCCAAAGCCATTTTGCGTACAAATAAAATTAACTCTAAATTAGTTATGATTTTTTAAAAATTTATTCAATAGAAAATTACTAGTAGTGTTTTTTTTTATTGTAGATATTGTAGATTGAGAATATAATATATTATATTTTATAAATAATATATTTTTCATTAAAGGTTCTCTCGTTGTAGAGTGTGTATACATTTCGGCCAAATCGGCACTTTTTTCCTAAAGTATAGACTGTACACTTTCCTGGTGTTGAATAGCTTTGACTTTTTCATCATATCTCATAAACCAACGAACCACTTCAGTGGCTTTATTAAACAAATGATGGCAGTTGGCGGTAAAGTAGTGCTGAGATTCTTGGTTATCACTTTTATGTAACAAAAGTTATAGCAAAACTGGAATTTTGGGATAAGAAAATAAGAAAAAAATTTAGGTAATAATACGAGTACAATTTTTTTTTTTTATTTTTTTTTTTCAAAGTTAACTATTGCTGTGGGCCATGGAATACTTACTCCGTATAGGCCCAAATATCTTTTTCTTCTTTTTGCTCAAGAAAATCAACCATTTTCAAAGCTTTATACGATTTTTGAGATCATTATAATAAGAATATAACGTTAAATGTATTTTTTTACAATAATATAATAATATCGTAAGAATTCTTCTACTATCAAAGCTTTTCGAATTTTTTAAAATGTCGTAAAAATTTACACACCCTTTTAAAAAAAAAAAAGCAAAAAAGCAAAAAAATTAATAAACAACAAATATTGAATAAAAGAAAATAAAGGAAACTCAAGCAAAGAAAATGAGGCAATAATATCGTAAGAAACCTTTCACTATAGACAATTTTAGAATTATGAAAGATTTACACAACCTTTTTTAAAAAAATTGGATAAACAAAAAATATTGAATAAAAGAAAATAAAGAAAACTCAAGCAAAGAAAATGAGGCAATAATATCGTAAGAAACCTTTCACTATAGACAATTTTAGAATTATGAAAAATGTACACAACCTTTTTTAAAAAAATTGGCAAAAAACCTACAGATAATGAAGCAAAGAAAGCTTGGAAAAATATTAATAAACAAAAAATATTGATTAAAAGAAAATAAAGGAAATTAAAGCAAAGAAAATGAGGCAATAATATTGTAAGAAATCTCTTACTATCCAAGAATTTTTAGAATTTTTTAGAATTTTTGAAAATGTACACCCCCCTTTTTTAAAAAAAAATAAAAAAAAAAAACTAAAAATAATAAAGAAATGAAAACTTTGAAAAATATTAATAAACAAAAAAGTATTGAATAAAGAAAAATAAAGGAAACTAAAGCAAAGAAATTGGAGCAATAATATCGTAAGAAACCTTTCACTATAGACCATTTTAGAATTATACAAAATGTCGTAAAAATTTACACACCCTTTTTTTAAAAAAAAATGGCAAAAAACCTACAGATAATGAAGTAAAGAAAGCTTAGGAAGATATTAATAAACAAAAAAAAAATATTGAATAAAAGAAAATAAAGGAAACTAAAGCCAAGAAAATGAAGCAAGAAAAATACTAAAAACTTTTTATACGATAAAAACTTTAAAAAAAATATTAAAAGGGATCTAAAGAAAGGCGGAAAAAAAATCAAAGTTGAAACTGTTTAAGCAAAATAGAAAACTCCTGAAAGGAAAGCGCACTCGAGAAACATACTCGTAACAAAAAAGTTGAAAAGTAGGAAAAGTTTTAAGTAAGTAAGTCGATCCCTTGCCAGGCCATAGAATCAATGAATAAATGAATGAATGAAGAAACTGAGGAGAGAAGAAAGCGTTCACCGACGGTCAACAATCAAGTATTTTCATTTCGGCAAACGTATACTTTCTCGTTCATAATCGCCGCGATGGCTTTATTAAGTGCAGTCGCCGGAGTCACTGTGAGAGGCGACTATAGTTGTCTACTGAAATTTTTGCCCTGAAAATGCTGATGAGGTGATGCCAGGAGAAATTATCCCTTCCAATTCCACACGCCTGCTCGTTCATTTACTCGAGCATCTTTTAAAAAAGCATGATCATATAATCTCGTTGATTTTTAGAACTTTTCGTTTTATTAACTTAAAAAAATTCTCTAAAAATTCTAATTATTGCAGGAAATCCTTTGTTGTTAATTCTGCTTCGCTTTTGTAATGCGAGAGTAGCTATGTGTGTGTGTGCGTGTGTGTGTGTATGTGTAAGCGAACGCCTAAAAATTCCCTTACATTTGAAGGATCTACTTTTCAAGGTCAACGCTGTCAGCCTGACACACAGACCTACTGCGCCAGTTATTATTCTCTTTAGATTTCAGCTGTTTCTTCATGTCGAGCTGTACCTCTTTTCTATCTTCTTCTTTTTCTTTTTCTTCTTCTTCTTCTTCTTCTTGGTATAATTATATGTACGTACTTCGTCTTTGTTTTTTCTTTTTAATAAAGTTAAAGCACGAAATTATCGCATTAGGCTTTTTCTCCAGTAATTTCCTAAAAATTTTCTTTAATGAAATAAATTCACAAAATGCAAAAGTAAAACAAAATTCTTGTGAATTCTAAAAAAATATTGCTTGAAGGAAAATGAGCATCGTGTCTACTGAGAAGAGAAAATACTGGGTTTTTCTGATGAAGTGTGGGTCGTCGTTATTGCGCACACGCTAACTTTCGTTCCGCTCTCGCTCTCTATTTTTCTGCCTCTCTTTGTCTTGCTTGTCCCTCACTCTCCCACCCTTCCGCTCTCTTTTTTACCCTTCTTTAACGCCGTCTTACCTTTTACGAATACTGTGAAATTTTTACTCACGGTGAAGAGAATTCTGGGTCTAATGGACCCAGCTTAGCACCGAATTTCAAAGGGTGGTGGGTGGTTGGGCTGGGTGGGCCTGATGCGTAGTCGGCAAGGTTTTGTCTGATAATGGATGCGAATAATAATTATTGTAGACACTTTTTAAATGCTATGAAATGCGATAAGACAAATTTGTTTCGCCTCCGTTTAAAGATTTATCAAAATCGGAATTTATTAAAATTGACCTTGCACATAAATCGAATTCGATGCGTTGCTAATGATTTATTCTAGCAACGTATAAAAAAAAATTAGGTTTTGTAAATAGTATTTGTGATAACTTTTCGCCTTAAATCCTTTTGGCACTGAAATCTTTTGGCACCAAAAATAATTTTCTTTAGGAAGCTTCCTTCCATCGTTAGCAATCAATATTCTTTTAAAAACTGGAGTATTTTTTCTCTGTGGTAGTGTGATCATTTGATTATAATTTGATGGTAATGATTTTGCGAAACCTTTAAAAAAACTGACATATTTTCTTCATCGGCAAAATATGGCAAAATAATGTCATATTGTCAATACTTAAAAAGTTGTCAATGTTCGAAAGAGTGTCAATGAAAGTAAATGAAGAATTGCTATAAACATTTGTCAACATTTGATGGTAATGATTTTGCGAATCGTGTTAAAAAAACGGACATACTTTCTTCATCGGCAAAATAATGTCATATTGTCAATACTTTAAAAGTTGTCAATGTTCGAAAAAGTGTCAATAAAAGTCAATGAAGAACTGCTGTAAACATTTGTCAACATTTGATGTAATGATTTTGCTAAACGTTTAAAAAAACGGACATACTTTCTTCATCGGATATAAAAGAAAAAAACAACAAAAAAGATCATTGCAAAAAATTGCTATATGCAATAAAGTATGCAAAACTATATGCAATATGTCTCATTTTTAATATTGCATAAAAATTTTACAAAAAATGTTGTCAACATTTTATGTTAATGATTTTGCGAAACTTTTTAAAAAAACTGACATATTTTCTTCATCGCATATAACAAAAAAAACCGAACAAAAAAAATATCATTGCAAAACTATTTGCAATATATCTCAATATTAATATTGCATAAAACTATAGCAAAAAATGGCATCTATAATACATACTGAAAAAGTTGTCAATGTTAGAAAGAGTGTCAATGAAATTGAATGAAGTATTGCTGTAAAAATTTGTCAACATTTGATGGTAATGATTTTGCGAATCGTGTTAAAAAAACGGGCGTTTTTTGTTCACAGTATACAAAAAAAATATAGCAAAAAACCTGATAATTGATTAGAAAATATTGCAAATGATGTCAATGCTTGAAGGAGTGTCAATGAAAGTCAATGAAGAACTGCTGTAAACATTTGTCAACATTTGATGGCAATGATTTCGCGAAACGTATTAAAAACTGGCGCATTTTCTGCATCGCATAAAAAAAGCAAAAACGATTTATTGTATGGAAAAAAATGGCATTAAAAAAAAAAAATATGTCAACGCTTGGAAGACTGTCATCAATGAAAGTCTCAATGAAGAACTGCTGTGAACTGCTTTTTTTAAAAATCTGATGTTAAGTAATGCTTTTGCGAAACGTATTGTATTTTTATGTTTTTTGTGGTTTGTAAAATTTTCGATGATAGATAAAACGGGGTGCGCATTTTTATTGAAGGCACTGGACTCCTAAGAATTGAAGAAACACTGAATTTTTTTTTTTTTTTTTGCAAAACAATTATTATTCTCCGAAGATCTCTCGAGAATCCTTTTGGGATCTTAGCCATAGAAATTTTGCATAAAGCAGACGGTTTTTTTTTTTTTTGAAAAAAAAAATTCTATAAAATATTTGCGACGATTCTTAATCATATTAAGTTAACGTTAGTATATTTTTTTTAGTAATTTTTTATGTATTTTTTAATATTTAGCTTTCGTGAAGTTAAGTTTTTGAGAATGAGTTTTTAAAGGCCTTAATATTTATTATTTTTATTGTATAAATTTTATTTGTGAGTTAATTTCGTGCTCAATCATTGCACAATTTACGCTACGACAGCGCTACGAAAGAAGCGTCATTGTTTGGCGTTTTTTTGCCGCTTTTTAGCGTCAACGAAACCGAAACGAAATGACATTACATTCGAGCCAGTTGAAAGTTTTATAAAAAAATAATACATCAACTGACATTTACCTTTAAACACATTCAGAGTTAAAACTTTGCATCGAGTGGCGCTTTCGTTTGCCGCCTTCGGGTTGGCCGGGTGGAGCCTGGAGCCGTCTTCTGCCTTTCACGGCTCGTTTGCGAGCAATCGACTGCTGATGCGGTGCAATCGCTTCGAGTGCAAAAATATTCGCACGCAAACCGTGTTACAAATTTTGGCGCCACAACTACTAAAGCGTTGGTTTTTTTTTTGGTTCAGTTTTTTTTTTTCGCCGACGCGACGCGTTATTGTTGTTTTCGCTGCTGCCAAAAAACATGAAAATTCAATAATTTTCCTTTGACTATGTGAAGCAGCAGGCAATGTTTGTGTAGTAGCACACGATAATGATGATGATGATGATGATGTTGATGATGATGATAGTCCTGCAAAATAATGGTGCTTTTGTTTTCATAACAACGAGACGATGTTGGAGACGATGTTGTCGTTAGTTTTGTTTTGTTTTGGTTTTTTTTTTTTGTTCTGCCGTCGTCTGTTTGTGTTGTTCATTTTTACATACGAGCACGTCAAAAGGCATTACCTCCGAAAGAATCTATGTAGTGGAAAGTACGATAAATTTGAAAATATCGTATTACGAAATCGTTACAACGAGAAAGAAAGAAAGAACGTAGCAGAAGGATAAACAAAGAGCAAATATTTTAAAAAGAAAAATAAATTCGGGAGAAAAAAGTGCCAGGGTGTAAGTGTGTGTGTGTGTGTGTGTGTAAGTGCGTGGGTGTGTGTATGGGTATGTGTGTGTTTTTGTATACCCGTTTTTTAATTTGTAATGGAGTCCTTATAATATTTATGAATAGAGTTTAAAGATATTGCGATTTTTCTTATCGTTCGTTTTCTTTCGAAATTAAAAAAAAAAATTAAAAAATAAAAAACAAAAATCGTCCGAATAATCGCTGTAATCTCGGTCGTTTCAACTTTAACCCTTTTATTACGACAATGATCAGTTTCTGCGTTTCTGTTAGGTTTTGTTTGGAGAATTTTAAGGCGAATTGGAGAATTTTTTTAAGGCCGATTTTTAGAATTTAACGCCGATTTTTTAAAAATTCGGACAAAATATTGAAAAACGGACCAAAAAGATCAACGATTAGCGAGCTCAAGTTATCCAAAAATCGTATAGAGATAGATTTTCACTCACTGAGAAAAAAAGTTCTAAAATTTTTGCACCGTTTTCAATTTAAAATGGAGGAATTATTTATTTTTTTTTTTTAAAGAAAACGAACAATAAAAAAAATCGCCATTAGTTCTTATTGTTCGTTTTCTTTCAAAAAAAAAACATAATATTTAATTAAATAAAATATTAAAAAACGAACGAACGAACTAAAGAGAGTGAGTTCAAGTACTCCAAAAATCGGCGGTTTTTTAGAGATTTTTACTCATTCAAAAAAAATTTGCATAAAATTGTTGCATAGTGTAATTATTTGGGAACGATGATGACCATAATAATTATCCTTTGAAAAAAATTAAAACTTAACTACTTTAAACTATTCTAAGCAGAGCAACAACAACATCCCGCTAACGACTCGTAGAGGCGCCCCTCCCCCACTCCCGTCCCTCTTTACACTACTACTCTTATCACATTATAACACTTCTGAACGCATTTTGTACAATATACTTCCGGTCTGGGCCATATCATCCGCCACAGACGGCCACACAACGGACACAAGTGCAGTGTCGACGAATGCCGCTAGTGGGAGACCACTCACTCTCCCACTCAAGCCACACTCAAACTATTCACTCACATTATTCGTGATGGTGCTGCCATCATGTTGGCAACAATGTCATTGTTCGTACGACAAGCTCGTGTCGTTTTAAAAAGCGAGGCAACCAGTCTCCTGGCCTGCTGTGGCCTACTGCGGACGGGGCTCGTCTGGTCTGGTTTGGTTTGGTCTGGTTTGGTCTGGAAACAGTGACTTTTAGAAAATTTTAATTAAATTTGTGAGGAATTACCACAATCTTCTCTTGTGCATTGAACAAGATACTCAACAATTCGCGCACAAACACACACACACACACACACACACACACTTTCAATGGCCCCTTCTTCACCCCGAACCATCCCGAACCGCCCGGAACTGCGCTGAAGAAGCTGTTAAGCAGCATTGTAAAGCTCACGGCCGTTAAGAGGCAGCTGTAAAAACCTTCAGTGTCGCATCGTCGTCGTCATTGCCGTCGCCATCATCATCATCATCGCCATCGTCATTACATTATTATTCCATTAAAAGTTATTCGATGGGAAAATCGTGCATTGAATGAATGAATGGCACTCGATTGGCACTAAATACTTGGAAAGTACTCGAAAAATCTCCAAAAATGGGTTTCGATTTTGAAGAGAGGTTCTGAAGGAGGAGGATATTAGAGACCCTTAAGGGTGGTTGTTGTTGTTTTTTGTTGTTGCTGTTATTTGTTAAATTTCTAACACTTTTCAACGATTTCAGTTAACGTTATGAAGTGAAGACGCAGACGAAGCAATGTAGAGAAGGCAGAAAAAAGGATGGCATAAATTAAGAGCATTAAGGCCAAACCTTTAGATATGTTTCTATACAGAAAGACCGTTGGTAGAGAGTACAAATGTTTGCTGTAAAATGTAGCTCTATGTTTGCTTTAAATAACTTTTATTAATATTTATTATATCTTTTTCAATTTTCCACTTTTATTACTCTGTGCGTTTTTTTTTTGTTTTCTTTCTGGCTGTCATAAAATTTTATCTTTCTTCATTTCTTGATCCACTCAAGCACCCAATCTGCCAGCCTTTCAACACCCCCTCGCCCCCACCCTCCCCCTTCCTAACATCCATCTATCCATTCATCCATCTTCGGAGAAGACCGGTCTAGAAGACCGTTGTGTGTTTTTTCGCTTTTTTTTTTTTTGCTCGACAAATGGCTGCTATAATGATCCAGGGTGATGCTTCCTCTGACAATCTCATTACTGACACGACCGACCGTACGTTTAGATAATAGACAGCTTTTCTTAACTGCTCATTTTCTGTTATCTTCGTTTATGGCGAAGGAACGGTGTTCAAGAAAAAACAAAAACAAAAAATAAAATTATCGAAAAATTAATAAAAACAAAAGAAATATTGTAAGAACGTGGTGCGTTGTCGCTACCAGCTGATCAATTGATGTTGAGCTGATGGATGGCTAAAGCTTCTGAACGAGCGTCGGGAACGGAATGGAACGGAAAGATGCACGCTTAAAGGGTCAGGGACGCTAATAAAAAGGGTCTTCCTTTCGTTACCTTCTACGTACGGACAAGGACGCTTATGGGGTCCTTTTTTTTAATGAAGCAAAGCATTTTATTTCGGTTATTTGTGAACAATTTCAAAACTAAAAAATTAAACGTAACACATTTCAATTTATAGCAGGTCATCTCATAAAGAAGAAGAAGCAAAAGAAGAAGAAGAAGAAAAAAGAGAAGAAGTTTTATACAAGCTACAAGCTCTATTTTAAAATAAATTATGATTAATTTATAGAATATTTTTATTCATGCAAAATATATTTAAATAAATTATAAATTATAAATTTATATAAAATAAAATAAATAAAAAAAATAAACAAATAAAAAAATAAATAAATAAAAAAATTTAAATTTATATTTACATATATAAAATTTTCATTAAACAAATTATAAATTTTTAATGTTATATTTTTTCGACCTTTCTTTTTATAATTAAAAAAAAAGGTTTTTTTTTCTTTTTATATTATACATTTTTTCTCTAATTTTTATACAAACTGAAAAAGTTAAAGCCGCAAGCAATGTTTCGAAAGTTTCAAGGATGAGTGAGAAAGCATGAATTAAGTGTGTCTAATCGTTCACGTTGACGTACGTAAAATAATACTCGTAACAATTTCATGAAGTGAGCGTGCTCGTTGCTCAATGCTCAATGCTCGTTATAATAAAATGTAAACAAAAACAGCGAGAGATTACATACGTAAGAAATGAGAAGAGAGCGCGCGCTTTACGCTAGCGAGTACTCATTCAATGACAAGCGAGCGAGTACTCATTCAATGAGCAGCGAATAACATAGCATAACAAAGACGAGTGTAACGCATGCGTTTTGGGCCGTTTACAAGAAAAAAAAATATCCCAATATTCTCACGCCGAGGAGAAGGATGAAAAACACAAAACGGAAGAAGAGTTAAATTCTTGCTTGCCAAAAAAACTTCATAACACAAATGCACACAAATGTCACAGAATCATTGGACAGTCGAGACGCGAACGTGAACTAGTGAAGGCTCGTCGTGGCAAGTGGCTCGTCGTTAAGGTTAATGCGTTTGCAGTGTTGAAAAGTAATAAATTGAGAAGAGATGTTAAAAAAGAGTTAAATAAAGAAAAAACAGGAGGGAAAAAAATTGACAGAAAATCTTTTTGTAACGGACGTCCGTCGTACCGACGGTATGGTCGAGTGGAAACGGAAAGTGAAATTAATTTTTAGCTAGAGAGAGATAGCACTCTCACTGATAATGAAAATAACAAACGGATAAATGATAATAGAAAAAGTGGGGATGCAAAAACGATAACGATTACAGTACGTATAGAGGACGTCAGTCAGTCAGTGCTGTCAGTCTCTCGTAACGTAACGTACATATTTGCCGCTTTTGTTCCCAAATTCTACATTCTCGCACACACAAACACGCACGGTTTTGCTAACGCGAGTTTGCAACGACAAATATAGGGAGTATGTATGTATGTACATAGTTACATACATATACATATATACGTCATCTCAGATATTGTGTATTTGTGTGTGTGTGTGTGTGTGTTTTAGTGTCTGTGATGCTGAGTCGGTCAAGAACTACTTTTTACACTCAAGTTGCGTAAAACAAAAGGTGCAAAGATTGACAACAACAACAACAACAACAACAACAACAACAACACATTGTCAACACAGTGTTGTTGTTTTTGTTTTTGTTGTTGTTGTTGTTGTACTGGAATTTTTGTTTTTTATACACAGAAAAAATTGTTCGCTAAAATGAAAAGAAAGTAGGACAAGTTGCATAATAATAAATATAAATATGTAAGTACACGCACACACACACACACACACACACACACACACACACACTTACCCTAACACTTCCACGTTAACACACATTCTTACAAATAATATTTACTGCTTTTATTAATTTTTCACTGCGTCAAATATTGAGATAAATTGTACAACAAAAATGCTTGTAAATTCTTGTACGTACGAAATATTAATTTATTAACACACACACACACACACACACACTAACGCACTAACATTCTTTCACACACACCCACACATATGCCAAACGAGACAGATTTTGTCGCACCAACCAACCGTGACGTATTGTATGACATTAAACTGGTTTAAGCTGATTTGGGCTCACAGCCCGCAGCTCGCTCTCGTTCGCAACGTTTATCCTTGAATCATTGAATAGATAAAAATCCTAGCAGTTTCTTCTTCTCACACACGCACACACACACTCCTTTAGCCGTTGCGTGAGCGAGAGTAACAAAGTAACTGTATTCTGTTATTTCTTAGGCCGAATCTGTGTTGCCGAGGCTGTGTGGCCTGCGAGCTGTTCCGTGACAAGGACATCCAGTCCAGGTGCAGCCGATTGTGTGCCGGTGATTGTACCGACCGACCGACCGACCGACCGACCGACCGACGGACCGAACGACCTCCTCAGTCGGTGATCAAGCATCATGCATCAGTTTGTTAAATTCGGAAAGTTTGTCCATCAATCGCGGCCGGAGATGGTGGTACAGTTGGTCGGTCGTTCGGTCGGTCAGTCAGAGAGTGGAGCCGTCAGTGTCGTCTTCAGTGGGGCAGTCGCCAGAGAGCGATGACGGATGACGGTTGCTTGAATTGAGTTCAGTTCGGGTCAGTTCAGTTGGTTGACTGACGCTACCGAAAGGTTACGGTAACTAAAAAAACAATTCATTCGTTTATTTATAACCAATGCTACTACCTACTGCTTTTGCTTCTTCTTCTTCTGTTTCTTCTTCGTTTTTGCTCCTGCTGCTCGCTGCCATCATTCTTCAAGTAAACATTTTACGTCACACACGTACGTCACACTTTCATATGCATGAGTTTTCGAGTGAGTGAGTGTGTGTGTGTGTGTGTGTGTATGTGTGTCTGTGTGTCCATGTGAGCGAGCGCGTGGGTGTGTGTGTCGGGTGCGTCGAGGGCAGCTTGTTTGCGTGAGCGAGTGATGTCGGTATTTGTGCTGCAGAGAGGTCGAATTGAGAGTGGGTGGTTAGAGGGAGAGGGGCACGGGCAGGGGGTCTGGGTGGTAGTGCACTAGGCCATTGCAAGGATTGAGCTTCTCGTTTGGATTATTTAATGTCCTTGAACCATAAAACGGCAAAATAATGAGTTCGAGTCCGTTGCTGTTCGGTTACTCGGTTGTTTTGGTGCCTGCGAAAGTGAAGGCAAACAACAACAACAACAACAACCAAATCCACTACGACAACGACAACAACAACAACAACAACTATAATAACTATACAGCAAGAAATGATTTATGTGTATTTTCCAAGGATTTCATTTCAAGGATTCGTTTTTTTTTGTTTTTTCTCGTAAAAAACGTTCAAAATACGTTTCGTTAAAGACATTGAAAGGAAGTTTTGTTTAGTGAGAGAGTAACGATATGCAGGCGTGATGGCCATTTTTAATGGCGCGCAATTATTGATTTTGTCATTTTAAATGGACTTTTGAAGGACCAACTTTTTTTAAGGAGGATCAATATTTAATTAAAATTTGTAATGTCTTTAATGTCACTGGAACACTTTTTAGGCTGAGTTTTAAAGCTCATTTTGAGAGTGTTCAAAACCTTTTGAAGGCTCCGCAGTTTTACTTAAAGCTTCGGGGAATAATTTAAAATTAATAAATCGCTCAAATTTGAGAATTAAACCATAATAGATGTCTCTTTTTAACTAACTTTAACTCTCATTACTTTTCTAAGCGAAAGATTTGTAAGTTTAAAGTCACTCAAACACTTTTTAGTGTTTGCTAAAGCTAATTTTTAGAGTGTTCAAAACCTTTTTAATATCCCGCAGTTTTCAGTATAGCCTCAGCGAATAATTCACCGTTAAAAAATCGCACAAATTTGAGAATTAAACCATTATAGACGTCTCTCCTTAACTAACTTTAACTCTCATTACTTTTCCAAGCGAAAGTTTGCGAAATATATGTACATACATATATACCATATTTTTTTTTTACGCTTACAAAGAGGTCAGGTTTACAAACAACCTTTCTACATACTCTCACATTCGCCATGAACCAAAAGTGAACCATTGCTCCAAAAACCGAAAAACCAGAACCCAATAAACGGTACGTTAGCAAAAATGCAGTACAGAGCGGAGCAGAGCGGAGCAGAGCAGAGCAGAGAGAGACAGCGGGAGACAGAGAAAGCGAGAGAGAGTGATTGAAATAGCAGCAGTAAAAAACTGGCCTTGTCAAGAAATGTTAAATGTTATGTGAAGAAGTGTAGCAACGCCGCCGAGCACGACCATGACTGCTTGATGTACGCAGTCGGGTTGATGTATGCATACATACGTACTCTCTGTACGTTGCTGCAAGTGTAACTGGTAGCCAAGAAGGCTAAATGAAAAAAAAAACCCAACTAAAGGAAAAAACCAAAACAGCAAAAATAGCTTGTGATTTGATTTTGTATTTTTCTTTATAAAAGTTGCTGCTGGAGGGCTTTTATGTAAATGGAAGACATCAATTTGGGACCATTTAAGGTTTGGGATTTAGATGAGTGAGGATTTTTTGCCAACTAACGTCCAAGCACGCTTGGACTTTCACTATGGTCATTAAATTTGGGCCAGGCAGGACGAATGCGAATACAAATGAAAATTTTGAAAAAGTTAAAGTTTGAAAAGTTTTAATGGAAAATTTAAACTAGCATTAATATTATTTATGATCAAATTGTGCAGCTGTAACAGTGGTCTGTTAAGCTGTTAAACTGTTTTGTGCTCACGTACTGTTAACTCCGTGACCGTTTAATAGAGTTTAGCTTCTAGACTGTTAATAGTTGTCTTCTGTTACACTATCAAAATGTTAAGTTTCTCAAATGTTAATAGAAAACTGTTAATCTGTTAAACGATTGAAATGCCAAACTCTAAAATTGCATAACTGTTAACTCTTACACTGTTAAACTGTTCAAATTTGAGCCTACTCATACACTGTTAAACACACTTCATCAAACTAACGTACTGTTAACTCCATAATTCTTTAACCATTACACAGAGTTTAACTTCTGAACGGTTAAGAGGTGGTTAATACACTTTTAAAATGTAAAGTTGCTCAACTGTTAACCACGGAAAGCTGTTACTCTGCCAAACGATTGTATTGTAGAACTCTTAAA
The DNA here is from genome assembly GCA_949752815.1 of Conops quadrifasciatus. Lineage (NCBI taxonomy): Eukaryota > Metazoa > Arthropoda > Insecta > Diptera > Conopidae > Conops > Conops quadrifasciatus. The sequence continues at coordinate 21,425,273 of OX457079.1, forward strand.
CTCTGGAACTGTTAAGTCATAGACTGTTAAACTGTTTAAAGTTGAAACTACTCCGCATAACTCATACACTCTTAAACACACTTCACAAAACTGACGTATTGTTAACTCCATAACTCTTGAACTATTACACAGAGTTTAACATCTGAACTGTTAAGAGGTATTTGATACACTTCTAAAATGTAATGTTGTGTAAACTGTTAACAACGGAAAGCTGTTACTCTGTCAAACGATTGAATTGTATAACTGTTAAACTGTGGAACTGTTAACTCATATGTTAACTCCGTAACTGTTTAACTGTTAGACAGCGTTTAACTTCTGAAATGCTAAAAGTAGTCCATTACTCTGTTAAACTGTAAAGCCGGATTAAAAGCGTTATAAATTAATACTGTATATTGCTATTTTATTCTAAACTAAATCGGAGAAATCCTTAAAAATGAATTTTAAATTAAATTAATTTAAAAATTCACAAATACAGCGAGAATATTTTTTATAAATAATAATCATGGATTATATAGTAATAATGTGAAGTAGACGGATAAATTCGGTGCTCATTCTCAATATGTTGAGGCCGCGAAAAGTAGAGAAAACTTAAAAAATAATTTCAAAAATATTAGTTGAAAAATACCCAAAAACTTTAAAATGTAACAACAATAATTATATTGTATTAACATTAAAAAAATAATGTGTGCACTTAATTCTAATTAATTAAAATTTCAATTAAAATTTAATTTAAAAAAACGGGAATGCGAAAACGGATCTAATTTAATTCTATGCAAAAATAACAGAAGAATAAATAGCATTTTAATCGATAAGAATAGAAAGCAATCTTTCTCGTGTAATTGTATCATCATATAAATCCATTAATCAATCAACCAATTTCAACGTTTAAGGCTGATCCTGGTGGTGGATTTTCAGTGGATTCAATATAGATTGATTGATTGTATCGGATTGATTGGAAATACTGCATTTATTTGCAGTCAATCAAGTTTTTAATTTCGGGTAAGTTCATAAATTTTTTTATATAAAGAATATGTATTTAAGTTGACAGAATTAAGAATTTAAATTCTTTAATTTTTTAATTTTTTATTTTTTGAAATAATTGTGTTGTTTTTGTGAAAATTTGTTATAGCCCCAAAAAAAATATGGCAACAAAAATCAAACTAAAATCTAGCAAGATTTCTCTCGAAATTGTTTTTTTTTAATTATTGTATGCATGTAAGATTTAATTACAAACACACTCATGCCTAATTTATTCAAATTTATCATGCAATGAAGTGTTCAATCTGTTGAAGTTACTTTAAAACTTCTCACTTTCGTTGTGAGAGAGCCCTTCAATCCTCCTTCACGCTTCTCCACCATTTTCTACTCCATAAAACATACGTGAATGCTTATTGTAAGCCATAATCACACAGCCGTAACACTAAACCATAACCATAGCCATGTAAACTATTACCATAACCATGCAAAGCATAACCATCTCAGCCATTTGCAATATATTCAGAATGCAGGTAGCAGAATGCGAGGCGATTACGTACGTACGTCGGTACGCCTGCACGCCTAATCGCCCGCCCAAAAGACACAAAGGGAATGAGCTTTCAAAACAGCCTGAATAATTCTATCAACGATAATGAATTCAATAAATCTAATTAATTACGCATTTTCTGTTGCGGTTGATGTTCATTTTATTGTGGATCGAAACTGCAAAATCGAATTAATTCATTTACATGGAACGTCCCTAGACGTCTTGAACGTCTCGAACGTTTACACACACACACCCGTTGGCGCCACACCTGTTACGCAGGAGCTTACGAAAGGACAGAGGATTTGTTTCGATTGCAATTTTAGTTTCTATAGTGTTTGCACAATGCAAGCACAACTCTTTGCCAGCAACGGATTCAATTCAATTCAATTCGATGCGATGTGTCTTCTCAGTTGGCTTAATTCAATTAACACGACCGACCGACCGAACGACCCACCGTGGGTGTGTGTGTGTGTGTGTGCGTTGTGTACAGTGCAGTGTAAATCAATGCCAGTGAGGAGCCAGAGAAGGAACGAAGCACTGTGTACTATTTGTTACTGCCAATAACTCAACGAACAGTGACACATGGGCGCACGACGTTTGTGCCGTTTGGGGGCGTATGAGCAACATTTAATTTAAAATGTAACAGTGCTGTGCTGTCGAGACAACTGCTGTTGCCGATGATGATGACGATTAGAGAGTGACTCTGCTAATGGAGAGGGTGATGCTTAATTTGATTAAAGAAATGGAAAAAGGATTTTGCTACAAAAGAGCAAATAAATTTAACGATTTATTGCACACGTCATAATTTCAGAATTAATTTAAAAAATTCAGAAAAAAAATCAGAATTAATTTTAAAAATTACGAAATTTGTTCGAAAAGTGAAAATGTGTATTAATATCAATGATGATTATACTCGAAGGTACCAGATTTTTGTTTTTCTGTCAGATTTCTTAAAAATACTTCGTCTTAAAAATATTCAAAAATTAAATTTTTAAAAAAATTAAAGAAATAAAAATTATTTCTTCTTAAAAATATATCCTAAATTTATATGATGCTGATGATTAGAGAGCGGCTGCCGATAATGGTGATGCTTAAATGGATTATAGAAATGGGAACAGATTTTGCAATAAAAGAGCAAAAAAATTTAACGATTTATTGCCTGCGTAATGATTTCAGAATTTATTTAAAAAATTAGAAAATTTGCTCAAAAAATGGAAATATTATTGATGATTATACTCGAAGGTACCAGATTTTGGTTTCTGTTTCGGACTTCTTGATAAAAAAAATTAAATTTTAAAAAAATTAAAGAAATAAAAATTATTTCTTCTTAAAAATATATATTTTTATACGATAATTTTGATAAGAGAACGAGTGCTGATGATGGTTGTGCTTAATTTGAGTAAAGAAATGTTAAAAGGATTTTGCTACAAAAGAGCAATTAAATTTTGCCGATTAATAGCATGCATTTATTGCATTTGTATTATATTTTTGCATTTTATTGCAAAACAACTGAAATTGCATTACAATTATTGCATTTTAATTTGATTATTTGAAAAAAAAAAATGAAATTTTCTCGAAAATTGGAAATATTATTGATGATTATACTCGAAGGTACCAGATTTAGGTTTTCTTGTCGAATTTCTTAATAATATCGTCTATGAATATCTTCACATTTTAAGTGAAAATTTAACGGTATTAGAATTTGATTTTATTCTTTAATAAAAAAAGAAGGAAAAAACTGTACTACTTACGTAATTTAAGCATAACACAACACAACACAACACAACAGAGCATAACATAACATCATTTTTTCATTACTTCGTAATCAATCTGTTCTAATTTTCTGTGCTTTTTTTTGCTTCGTTGGTTTTTTTTTTTGTTTTGCGGTTTGTGTTCATTTCAATTTCAACAAATTGTAGAAAATATTGCGGCTCGGTCTCTTCAATATTACTTCACCATTAAAATCATCATCATTATCGTTGTTGCGGCTAACAGTCGCAACGAATTTTGTTGTTCTTATCGTTATTGTTTTTGTTGCTGTGATGGTGTTGTTGCAGCTGCTGTGAGGACTGTTGCTGCTGCTACTGCTGTTTGTTGGTTTTTATTTGTATTGTTTTTTTTTTGTTTTTTTTGTCGTGTTCCATTTTCCAAATGAAGAGACATTTTATTTTCATTCAATATTTCAATACTGAACATGTTCAACCGTCATCAAACATGCGGGCATGATGCATGTAGCTCTCAATGTGTTTTCAAAAACTTGGCAAATGTTGCCAAAACAACAACAACAACAACAACAATACTAATAACGACAATGACAACGAGCTGGAAGTAATTCAAAATGAAAGCTTTCTCGAAAACCAGCAACAAAAACAACAACGACTAAAACAACAACAACAACAACAACAACAACAACAACCTCATCAACAACAACAACACTAACAACAACTTTTCCACTGCGGAAATGAATGAGGTTGCCACACTTTCCATTATTTCTGTTGCTCAATCGTATCGCTGTATACTACTACACGTATTCCATTGTAAATATATTGGTGTGTGTGTATGTGTGTGTGTGTGTGTGTCTAATGGTATGTGTCTGTTTGTGTTAATGATACTAAATCTTGATAATAGTTCTTCTTTTAGTTCTACTTTTTCTTTTCTATATTATTTTAGATGTAGGTTGTTGTACCTTGTTGTTGTTGTACCTTGTTGTTGTTGTTGTTGTTGTTGCTGAAGCTCTTGAATTCAGTTCAGGGAGTCCACCAACAAAAACTGAAATCAGTTGTACCGATTGGCATCGGCTGAAGCATTGCGATGAGGCGAGATGTTGCGAAAAAATAATCCCAAACGCAATCACAAACGCAATCACAAACACAATCACAAACACTCAAGTCATCATCAACACCATCACCACCGCCATCACAACCACAACAGTCACAACATGAATACCAGCAACAACAACAACAACAACAACAACAATTCAACCTAAATTTTTTTTTTGTTTCGTTAGTGGCGTTGCCAAAATCAATGAAATTGAAAACAGTCTTCTTTTCATTGCACGACTTTCATTATCTACAGACTCTATCGCATCTTTTTACAGTAACTCCTCCTTCCCTTTGCTCTTCCTTCCTTCCTTCCTTCCTCCCTTCCTTCCTCCCTTCCTTCCACTCTTTCTCTCTTTTGCCCTACTCACTTTCTCTTCCGCCTATTTTTTTGCCTCAGCCTTAACAACGCTCATCGCCCAGCACCCAGCGCTCCGCGCCCGTCCGCGACAGGCCGACGCAAAGTGGCACAAAAGCGCAATTCATCATTTGCTGCAGTTTTTTTAGGTCATGCACCGCAGAAGTCGGTCAACTGCTGATGGAATCGTATACAAACAACGGAGACAAGCAAGCCTCTCTCACTTGAGCGCTCCCAAGTAGTCACCCCAAACCACCCTTCCCCGCCCATAATGCCCCTCCTTCATCGACACATGCCGCTGCATAAATGCCTCTTTGGCTTCGGGCCTAGAAACTCGGTCAATACTCCGTCCGTACGTTGGCAAAAAAAAAAAAATTGATGCTAAAAATAAAAAGCACCAACAATTGCAAAAAGTACATACAAAATATATTGCACAATATATTTAAAAGTCAGTGAGCAGAATCCCAAGACAATGAGACAAAACTGAACTGAACTGAACCAAAATAACTTAAAAAATATTGCACAATTATGGTTTTGTGCAGTGCAAAAATGTCGAGAAAACAAGAAAAACAAGTGCACTCTAGAGGTGAAAAGAGCAGATAGTCAGACTCTGCTGACAGTTGGTGAACTCAACTGTCAAATTAGGGTCAGGGATTTTCATTTTTACCGGCGAAAAAAGACATTTATTTACCGTCTGTATTAAATACATCACAGTGAGTGGTATCTTGCCTATGAATGTAAGTCTTGTAGGTACTCATAGCACTTGTAAAGTCACCCCAAAAGTCACTAAAGTCATGTTTGTAATTTCCGAAATAATCGCCAGTTAATTACTGATAATGGTGGGCTATTGATGATTATAATAATGATTCGGCGCTATAAATTAACTCCCAAAAAAATTAATTAGGTTCCAATAAAAATATGAATTAACTCCCCAAAAATATGAATTAACTCACAATTTTTTCAAAATATGAATTAACTCCCAAAAAAAATTAAATTAACTCCCAAAAAATATGAATTCACTCACAATTTTTTCAAAATATGAGTGAATAACTCTGAAATAGCTCTCAACTTTTTCCAAGTATAAATTAACTCCCAATTAAAATGAATTAACTCCCAATGAAAAAATGAAATAACTCCCCAATTTTTCCAAGTATGAATTGACTCCCAAAAAAAGATGAATAACCCCCAAAAAATATGAATTAACTCCCAAATTTTGTGAAATTTGACGATATTTGTATGGAAGAATTGGGGACTTAATTCATATTTTGATTTGGGAGTCAATTCATTGGGAGTTATAGCGACCTATTTTTCTTACACTTCATAGAATCCTTAATACTGTAACTCTAACACAGTTTAGCCTCTTCATCCTTGTGTCTACACATAAGAATGTCTGGCCTGACCTATGGCTATACTCAAAATACTTTTTCACATAGAAACATTTCCGTCAAGAACATGAATTCTTCATGAATCATTACCTCTTATAAAGTATTCTTAAGCAATTTTAATGAAAAAATATATATTTAAGTTTTATGTAAGAAGTTTTAAGTGTTTTACCATTTATTGCACGTCGCTCTACGGTCGACGTCTGCACAGGCGTACAAATAATCTGGCCAAATAATAATTCGGGAAGCGGGGAGTAAGAAGCGATATATTAAGTAAAACACGTCGGAACGGTTTGGTGGAGATTTGGTAAATGGACTTTATTTTCTATTTTAAAAACTACGATACCTAGTACATGGTGCGAACTGCGTTCGTATAACTTAGAGATAAAGACTACTTCCATGACGTTGTACACCGGTATCGAATCATTTGCTTGTTATCAGTACAGACAGCCGAACCCAATGCTCTTATCATGTGCATACGCTATCCTAAGTAAACTGTACCAATTGGTTTATTTATTTAGGATTTACATTCGTAAAATCTTAAGTTACATACAATGTGAATCCTTATCTTTAAATGTTGTCCCTTTTTCCTGGGAAGAATATTGTTGTGACTGTCTCAAGATAGATAGTCACAAACGACCAAAAAGCAAGTGGTACAGTTTCATAATTAAACAGGGAGAAAGTTTAGCTTCTTGTGTCTCTAAAATTTTTTTATACGAAATTTCATGACGAAGCTCATTGAACGGATTAGATATTTCTTTAGCAGGAGAATAATTTTTTTTAGCAAAAATAAAAATTTCATAAAATTTCATTTCGATTTTGATACTTTTGATTTTTTTCGATACAATTTGATCGATCATTTTCACAAACTTTTACAAAGTTTAAAACTTCATATGAACAGTATATGTATGTTTTTGTTTTTTTTTTTGTTGAGAACTAAATAAATCAATTTCGGGACACAATAATTTAGAATTGTTATCATCTTCATAGATAATTTGTAAGGAAAAATTAAGGCTTTTGAAAGTTGAATGAAAGTTTCGCTTTATAATAAATTAACCGGATCTTCTATAGATAAAATTAAAAAGTTGTTTTTCTGAAATTCTATATCAACGATTTCATATACGCTAAAATATGGTTCCAGAAACTACACAAAGGTCTTAATCCCGAATAGATTCTTAGTAAATCCCTTTAATTTTGACCACTAAGAGTATTTAAAACCTTTCCAAAAAACTTATTCTACTCTTAATGCCTTTAAAAAAACACTGTAGAAAAAAACACCGTAGAAAAAACACTAAATCTGCAAAAAAGCGTGTAGCAAAATCAGTCTCATCCTTCGTAGAGCTCAAAAACAAGACTATCAATATTAAAAGCATTCATGCAGAGAAACTATTACTTTCTGTTAAAGCAACGCTTGAATTCTTTCGTTTTTTTTTTTACTTACGAAAAATGTACAAACTTAAGAAAAACAAAGATGTAAGAGAAAACTTCTTCCTCCGAAAAAGAAGGTGAAGAAATCTCAGTCGGGGCAAAAAAAAAGGTTTACCCTTTCTTTGTTTTTGAAAAACTTTTAAGATTTTTCCAGCCATTCGTCGGACGTCTTACGCGTCGAACGAGCTCTTCTTGCCCAAGAAAAGGTCTTTCTCCAAAAATTTGATAACTTTCGAGTTAACTTTTTCTCTCATTAAAAACTTGTTGTAGTGTGTAAATACTTTTTGACGAAAAAAAAAATGTAATAAAAAAAACAACAACAGACAAAAAAAATGGAACTCATTCATCCTTTCCATTCACTCTTTCCTACCACCATTCATTCGTTTACGAAACTGAAGAATGCTATGAAATTCTCTCCATCTCTCATTCATTTTATCTACACTGCAAAAAAAAAAAACTTACTGTCAAGTTTTGATGCAAAAAATAAGTAACAAAAGCAAAAACAAAAACATAAAAAAGCAACAATGAAAATATCTACATAAACTGTGACTGACTTCAAGTCAGACGTATGAAAAAGAAGAGGAAAAAAAGAAAAAAAAAGTACGAAAATAAGGCTAAAATGAAAGTAGATTTTGCTTTTGTTTGTTGCGACAGAAGAACAAATTCGCATCCAAGAAAGAGTAACAAAATACGAAGAAGAAGAAGAAGAAGAAATAAAAGAAGAAGATAATAAACAGCAAGCATGCGAATGCTTTTTCGAGAAGGTCTTAAGAAAGAAAATAGTACATACTCCTATAAAGTAACACGTACATACATACAAATATAAAAAAATTTAAACACAAAAACTTACCAATCAATGTACACAGCTTCCCTCTAGCGTGCGATTTGTGACGCCTGCTTTATATAATAGCAATCCTGCAAATGTAAAAATACATAAACATACATTAGAATACGTGCATACACAATTAGACACACTACAAAAAAAGATTGTTCTTGAGGAAATAACATTCCAATTTCTTGATTAATTTTAACAAAATCAGAGGATATATCATTTTCAATAGTATATATTCAATTATTACATCAATCAACTTGTTTCGCTTCCTATTTTTGTCGCTCTCTTATGGTTTAGAGTTATAGCCCTTCAAATTTGAAAATTTTTTCGCCTATATCTCCTAAACTATAACAGATATTCGCATGATATTAGTACCGTTAAAAAGCTAATAAAAAGGTCTATAATTTATTTAAAATAACATTTTTTAGAAAATCGTGTAGTTTTAAAGAAAACTTCAATTACAAATTTTTAATACAACTTTTTTTTCATTCATTAATTTTTTTCTTTGTAAATATATTATATTTTTTTCACCAGTGCATGATTTCAGGAGGAAATTCTTTTAAAACTCACTGAATGCAAAAATATCTTTCATTACCGAGAGGATTTTGTTGATTTTTGTTGTGATCCCTGCCGCGGCCGAAGGCCGCCAATACACGGAAAAACCTGTATGCCAAAAACTTCACATTACTGAGAGGATTCTGCTGATTGAGAAAAATTGAAAAAAAAGCTTCCACGATTTTTCTAATTTTATATTTCATTTTTTAAATATTTAATTTATCATTATTTTTATTAAATATTATTGAATTTTTTATTTAATATATAATAAAAACAATCTTAAAGCTTTCTCTTTAAGACCACTTTCATTTCACTACGAGTGCATATTTGCTTTTATGATACGACACTTTGCAAGTTAAATAATGACGATAAAAATAATAGATAATTGCAATAAATTGGACAAATGAGATAAATAGAACATATTCCAAGTATGTTCAGTCATGTTCATTTATTTATTTATTCTTTCATTGAACATTGAACAAACGAGTAGACACAAAATTTATGGAATTATGCAAATTATTCTAATGGATATTTTACTCTCTGTTAGTGATACGTTGCGATATCGTCTCTATCGCACGAGTTCACGAGTACGTAACAATTGGCGGCCTTCCAAAAAATGTGAAGAAGTACAAAAAGAGGGAAAAATGAGAAAGTGAAGTGATGCTTCTTTTTCCCACTGGTGGTGGTGACCCTTCTGGTGGTCACTCCTTCTGGTTGGCCCCAGAATGATGATGGATGATAATTTGAAATTATGGTCACGAAAGTAGACGTTTTTTTACAACAATAATTTTGCAATATCGAGCCGAATCAAATGGAATCGAATTGAACGCCATTTTTTGTTATTAAGTGAACAATTTTAGCGCTAACTGGCCTTTAACTTTGGCTTTTAACGAGAAAGAAAGTAGAAAAATAATAAAAGCTTGTTTAAACTATACTCGTTTCCTGTAAAGATGCTTTTTTTGTATTGGTTTTATTGAGTTGTTATTGCAAAGAATTGTTGTTCCTGTTTATTGCCTCTTCCGCACAGTTCTTCTTTTTCTTCCTTCTCTTATTTTCCTCTCACCAATGCACAAAAATGCCAACAATTTCCATAAATCCGTCCATTTCAGGACTGCATAAATTCTTGCCAGAGTTTTGTTATTTTCTGTACAAACAAATTCGTGAACATTCTGAGGAAGATACGATGCTACGCAACGGAGCCAGGTGTGTGCCAGGATATGGAGGGAGGGAGAGTGTAGTAAGCCAGTTACCCAATTGGCCCGCCGTTTCTATGAACACTCCCGTTTGGCCCCGACTTGGTCTGTTCGGTAAATACATTTCCGTTTCGAAATCTTTCTGATGTATTGCGGGCTCTCTTTTCACTCTTACTTCAGGTTGCTGTACTTTTTCGTAGTCGTTGTTGTTGTTGTTGTTTTACCATCACATTTCTTCTTTTTGCTCTGGTTTTTCCGGTTTTTTTTTTTTTTTGTTCTTTTCGAGTTAAATGGCTTAAAAGATTGAGCAAGAAAGAGAGCCTGCCTGCTGTTACTACTTTCGCTCTACTGTTGTTGCTATCCTCATCCGGTTCGTGCCTCTGCTAAGGCTTGCAAATATACCACACTGTCACCTGCTATTACTTTTCAATATATACTCCGCCAATAACAACAACAACAACAGTATCTACACTTTCAAACTTTGTTGATTTAGATTTAAAAGATTAAAAGATTTAAAAGATTTTCTCATAAATCTGTATTAGTACAATATAATTGAATATTTCTTATAAATATTTATTCTATCGTACTTATTAGACATATTATTTTTTATTATTTTTTCTTATATTTTTTATTTATTAAAATAAGCTATTAATTTGTACCCAGCACCAAAGAAATGGAGCTTCTTATCGACTACATAAATTCCATAAAGTCCATACAATTTGTTCTTGATTTTATTTTTAGCCCCATCTTTACTGAAGCTTCATATACAAACAATCATCATATACATCAATCATTCGAACTATTTTAAGTCCACTGAATATGCTTTTATACATAATATGATATAATACTATTATAGAATATAGCACAAAATTAATAAAATAGTAATAGCGCATTAATTTTCCATAAAAAAACACTTTATCATAATAAATTTTTATTACTCGAAACCGCCTCCATCAACATCCTTCCTCCTCAATATCAACCAAATCCATTTAAGCTGTCAATGTTTTTCATTAAATCTTCAAATATAATACAATATTTCTTTAAAGGTAACGCCATTACAGTTATCGACTGATTTACGGCAAAAGTATGTTGTAGTATTTGTTTTTGTAATGACACGGAGACGAGTTCTTACTCGATTTATAGACAGACGGACGCAGGGACGAAGAGATAAACCATCAACAAATTGTCAAGACATTAAAATGATTGAAATGTTGAAAAATTTAGGGCATTGCCGAGCTGAAAAGGAACGAAGGACGCAACAGATCCCTCTGGCGGGAGAGCTCATTGCAATATTTATTATTGTGCAATAAATTTCGACTGAAGACTGAATTTTGTTGACACGATTACTGCAAGTAAATGTAGCAGCAGCAGCAGCAGCATTTATTTGCGTAAATTTTTGAGATGGTTTACGTTCTGTTTGTGATAAAAAGCTGTTTATTTAATGATTTTTCACACACAAAGTTCCTTTTACAATACTTGGAAAGATTAAAACACATTGATTGCACTTAACAATGCATTTTCTATAATATTTCTGTTTGAAAAACTATCTGTCGGTCTGTCTGTCTGTCTGTCTTGTGTCTTTCTGAAGTTTGTCAGAAAAGTCAGCAATTTTCTGAAGATGCCAAAGCAATCGGTCCATCCATTAAGTAACACTTAATTCAATTGATACATGATTGACATTTTGAATTTGATCGATTGCATATTTTTCAGGTAAAAGAAGCTTATGTTACATCAACGAATGCTTTATAATTCCTTTGTGTTCTTCGCAAAGCTACATATTTTCGAATTGCAATCCATTTCAATCTTCTTGACGTATGTATGTATGTACGTACGTACGAATGCACGTATGTATGTAGAGGTACGTTGGTTTCTGCAAAGAGAAATATCAGCAAAGCATTTTTGTTGGTCGGTCTGTGTATACCTGTCGCTGCTCTCAAGGTACCCTTCTCTCGGCAATGACAACAACAAAAACAACAACAACAACAACAAAGTACACTTGTGTAGAAAAAACCATGCAAACATTCGCAAAGAAACGAACTTATCGAATTGAAATTTATTGAATAAATTATATACCACGTCATCTACGTACATACATACATACATAAGTGTGTGTGTGTGTGTGAGGTAACTACATACATTCATACGTGTACTCATACATACTATACGTCTACTTATGTCTATTTATAAGTCGAAAAAGGTACTTTTTCTATATGTTTACGCGAGATATGATGAGAAAAGTTCAACAAAGACATGTACATATGTATATACGATTTAGTACCTATATACAGACGAGTATATGTAGGCACATATTACATATCTTTAGATATAGAATTTTTTATAAAATTTTTTGTACATTTTCTATACATTTTTATACGTTTTTTATAATATTTATACGTTTTTCATACAAATCTTTATCAAAGTATGAACATACGAGTACATTCCTATACAGTGTGTGAGTGTGTGTGTGTGTATGAATTTATTATTATTATTATTATTGTATTAGATTGCATTCGAGCATTTAGATTTTTGTTAGTAGCATTTATAAAGCGCCACCACCATCATAACCATCATTAATGCCATCCAATAGCTTCGAAGCTCAATATATACGAAGGCCAGAGAGATATTATGCAAATTTCTGCCAAATATCTCATCAACATTCATACATACATATGTACGTCAGAAGCTGTTTTGCTCGCCATTTGCCAGAAGACGCCGCCGATTGCCAAAGTTTTGAAGATGATGCATGCCTTCAATGAATTTTAACATTTCATATGAAGAATTCATGAAATTCTTCGTAGCAGAAAAGGAAAGAAACTTCAAGCCAAGCTTCATTGGCTTCATTTTTTCTTCTTTTCTATGCTTTTCTTTTCTTTTCTACCTTGACGGTAATCTTTCATAATCTATAACTTTCTCGTATGTTCATCGTACATGGTTTGGAAGATATTGGTTCATTGAGTTTGGTCCGGATGGATTCTGCAACTAAGACCTAAAACCTTTGCATGGATCGTAAATTTTCCTTACATTTTTAAATAATTTAAAATGTCAGCTTAAAAAACATTATGAATTATGGGTTATTATGATGCCTTCTGGAATGTTGCCACAAGTTGTGCGCTTGATAATCGATATATCGTATCAGCTTTTAGTTATTTTATGGATGTTTTACGCTTGCTTTATAGTTGCCTCATGGTTGCATTATGTTGATAAAGGGTTATGCATTTCGAGCTACGGAAAGTAAAGCCCTGTCGTTTGGCAGCTGTCAAAGAATGACATTTAAAGAATGACATACGTCAAATTATGGCCGAGTTATTGCCCGACTTGTGTCAAACAGACATCGAACATTTTTTATTTTATTTTTGTAGTGGATTTTTACTATTTCAATTCGTTTTTGGAGTGTGTTTTACTTGTCAAATGTCATTACAATGACAAGTGTAATGTTGACAGCTAAAAAATGCCACAAAATTAACAATGACATTTCTAGAAGAAAGGTGTTATATTAAGTTATATATAGGTTATGTCGAATGAGAATAAAATGGTATGGAAATGGTTAATTCCTTAAACATTTCGTTATGATCTTATTTATCAGTATAAGATTTATTATAATACAATTTAATGTGTTTGTTTGTTTGTTTGTTTATTAAATAATTATATGTATAAAAAAAATCATGTTTCATGATTCGTCGAGATCATATGAGAATAAAATAAATTAAATTCGCGATTTACTTTTTAAAGCTTTCATTCTCTATGGCAGATGGCTGAAAGCAATCAAAAACGGAAAAAAGGAGGGAAGAAATAACGAAAGGCGGGAAGAAAGGAAGGAAGTTTTTATTGCAAAAATGCTCTAAAGAGAGTCTGGACGGCAATAAAATGATTGTCGGACGATCATTCAGTTGTTCGGTTTTTAAAAGAATTAATAACTCTTCTCTTTAGTAGCTATTCCCTGCGACTTGTCTCTCTGCTTTCTCTCTCTCTCTGTCTCTTTCTTTCTCTTTCCTTTTCCATCTTATGGCGAGTCTTTTGACGTATATTTTTCTATTTACAGACAAACAATTTCCAACTAACTTAAGTACAATTTATTGCATTTTTTTACGATGCGATTAGTTTGTGTAGTAAATTTCTTATTTGGAGTGAAAGCAAGCAATCTCTGCCATCTTTGAAATAAAATCACGCACACGCATTCATACAAACATATGTACGTACATACATACAAACATCCATTTTTTCGAATTGATGCTTGAACCCTTTTTTCTTTTGTGTTTGCTTTTTGTTTATTAAGAAACATTTTATTACTGAAGAAGAAAAAGCTACACTCAACTTAAAATATATTCACATTTATTGTATGTATATATATATATATACACACACACAAACACACTTTTGAAAATCCGGGAAGGGTTGTTTTAAAAAACAAATTATGTGTTCTTTTATTGTTGAAAAGCAGACCAAAATACAGTATATACGAAATGAAAAGGTTTTCGTATAACTTCAAGAAATTTTCTATGCTTCTCTTCCTCTGAGATTTTTTTCTTTTTCCCTTTCTCTATTTTTTCTGAAATTATTTGTTGCTTTTATTGTTTTTTCTTTCCAGAAAGTTTCAGCACTTTAATGATTTCTGCGAATTCCTAGAATTATTTGCGACAGATTCAAAGCGAAAACTAAACTTAAAACAATGAAATTTGATCGTTGGTGAACAAAAACGTATTTAAACGTAAAATGAAATAAAATAAATACGTAAAATAAATACAAAAAATTTAAAAAACGTAATGATTGTTTTTCTAAACAAAAGTTTTGTAATCGAACGAACGGTGTAGTTTTTGAGCTTCTTGGACGTAACGAAATACAACGAAATTATGCGAAAATGTGATGAAAAATTTCATCAAAAGAATGACCATGACGGTCAGAGGCGAATGGTCATTACTAATCTCAGAGCTTGCACTTTAGTTTAAAATAAAAATATCAGCACTTTTCACAAAAATATTGCATTTTTTAATTAATTAAAAATGACACCTATTGTTGGTCGTCTGGTATTACGGTGAACATTTATTCGTATAAAAACGTCTATACGATATTTCCTTTCTGGAAATTTATTTTCATCATACAACATTTTCTTCTTTTTTGTTTTTTTTTTCGAGGATTATTTCTTCGGTCACGGTCGCTTATCCGATTCGGGAATAACAAAGGTGTCGTTGTCATGTCGTTGTCAAAATTGACGTCAAACGTAAGCTCTTAATTACACCGAACTGGTTGCCACCGTTGCCATCGTTGCCCTTTCTTGTGGCTGAACACAATTAAAAACATGCAGGATCATCATAAAAAAAGTATTTGCGAAACACGAAAAGTGAAATTTTAATTAAAGCATTCGCGCGCTTGACGTCACGGCGTTTGTCGTATGTACGAGTATGTACCTGTTATTATTGGTAGATGTATGTATGTATGTATGTACCGTCAAAAGCGTTCATTCGTTTCAACACGCCCTTAAATTGGAATATTTTAATTTAAAAATTGAAATTCTTTAATTTAATATATTTAATAATAAATCAACAAATAAATGAACAAAAAACGTGGATTTATTACATATTTTCGATACAATGTTTTTTTTTTTGATACCATCTTTTTAGTACAGTTTTTAATTATAAAATGTAGGTAGACGAGAAATAAAACTGATTAAGAAATAATTGCATAAAAATTTAAATTCCTCAATTTGAAAATAATATATCAATAAACATGATTTTCTTGCATTTTTTGGACAAAATATTTTTTTAATTCAATATTTTTGATTACTATATTTTGGTAGATAACAAATAAATACGAGTAATTTAAAAAAAAATTTAAAGATCTAAGAATCTAAAATTTTTTGATTAAATATTGATACAATATTTAATTGAAATTTGTAGTTTGAATAATATTTATTATTTATTAATCAATAAACGTGGATTTATTGCATATTTGCGGCACAGTATTTTTTTTTAGTACTATCTCTTTAGTAGGTACAGTTTTTCATTATAAAATGTACGTAGACGAGAAATGAAACTGATTAAAATAATAAATTAATAAACATGGTTTTCTTGCTTATTTTTGTTAAAAGAAAACTTTTAAGATTTAGTTCATATCGTACTAAAATAGGGGGAAAAATTTAAAGATCTAAAAAATTTAAATTTTTTGATTAAATATTGATACAATATTTAATTCAAATTTGTAGTTTGAGTGATATTTATTATTAATTAATCAATAAACGTGGATTTATTGCATATTTTCGGTACAGTGTTTTTTTTAGTACCATCTCTTTAGTACAGTTTTTCATTATAAAATGTACGTAGACGAGAAATAAAACTGATTGAAAAATTATTAAATAAAAATGTAAATTCTTTAATTTGAAAATATAAATATAATAAATTAATAAACATGGTTTTCCATATATTTTCGATTAAAGAAAATTTTAAAGATCTAAAAATCTAAAATTTTTGTGAATATTTAATTTTTTGATTAATTATTTGTACAATATTTAATTAAAATTTTGTAGTTTGAATAATATTTATTATTAATTAATCAATAAACATGGATTTATTGTATATATTTTGGAGGCAATATTTTTAGTACAAGTTTCTAAATGTGCTAAAGAAATTAATATTAGAAATATTAGAATTTTAATTAAACATTGTTTTTTTAATGATCACCACAGCAAAACATCTAAACAGTGGCTTTTTCAATTGATGTAAATTGCCAAAATGGGTGTGTGTGTGTGTCCGTGTGTGTGTGTGTGTGTGTGTGTGTGCTCGTGTGTGTATGTGCGTCCAGATGAAATACTTTTAATGCTGACAAAACTTCAAAACTTCTCCTCGAAAAAAGTGTTTACAGAGCACAACAATGGAATGAAAATGAAAACAAAAACAACAACGAAAACAACATCAGTGACAAGAAAAACAACAACAACAACAACAACAACAACAACAATAATAATAATGCTTAAAACAAACAACAAAAGCGACTCAAATAAAGAGAAAACAACAAAAACCAAGAAGTGTTTGATTTGTTTTAGTGCAAAAAAGAAAAAAAAACAACAACAACATTTAGCACGAACAAGTCAACAACAAACAGTGCTGCCACAGTGCGGTCACAATAACAAACAAATAAATCCTCATGAATTACAAAAATTCTTTGGCCTGACACAGAAATGAGGAAAAAACAAACAACAACAAAGAGTTATGAAAACCATAAAGAACAACAGCAACAGCAACAACAACAACGACAACGCCAACGACAATAAGACCGCCAACAGACCACCGCTACCGCTACCATCAACATCAACACTAAAAACGTCAAGATGACAACAAACAACAAAAACAACAGAAACAATAATGATAGCAAACAATATAAAAAAGCAACAACATACAAACAATCAGAGAGAGAGAGAGAGAGAGAGAGAGAGGAAAATCTATAAAACTCTCGAGAAAGGACTGAAAATAACCCGCGCGATAAAAGCGATAAAAGCGAAGAAGAGGAGCAGTGTGGGCGGGGAGGTGTGGTCGGTGTCCAGGAAGTACCCGGTGTAGAGGGGCACAGCTCAACCTGAGCTCAACTTAATGGCGTTTCATTTTATCGTAGAAATGACGAAGTTTTCTGGATTCGCACAAGTTGTTCTCTGAATTGGTGGATGGGTCCCCCCCGCACCCTCCTCCGCCCCTCCACGGTTGGGAAAAGTATTTATACCGGATCCGGACTGCCACTCCTGACTGCACCACCTGTACCAGAGTTACCGCCATGTAATGAGGCCACGAGCTGAAAGCAGTACAAACAATCTGTTTTCTATCAGAAACCTTTTTTTATTCTTGTTCTTGTTCTTGTTCTTTTTTTTTTTTTACTTTTTGTTGGTATCCATCTTCAGGTTTTGGCTTTTAGATGGTCCGATGCTGTTTTGTTTGTGTTTTCGTTTTGGTTTTCGTTTTTGTTGCCGTTTTTGTAAGAATTCCAAAGAATGGTATACGTACCATTATCCGGATCTCTTCCGGCACGCCAACCCGGACATTCAGAGATGTTTTCAAAGTTCTTGGAAGTTTTTTTTCTTTCATGGAACAACAACGAACGAACGAACGAACGAAAGAAATGTAACGACATGTAACGAAATGCGCAGTAGCGATGAATTGTGCAGGTTGACATAATTTACGCGCCATTTCATGGAGGGCCTGAAGCGTCTGCCAGTCTGCCAGTTTGCCGCCCCGCAGATTTAAAAAAATTTAAAAGTTAGAGTTAAAAAACATGCTGAAATGCTTTCTTACGTAAATATTTCATTCAGCAAACTCTTATATAAAATAAAGGATGATTATCATCCTCTCATCTTCAGCAGGATTATTACGATTAGCAGGTTATTAAATTTTGCGACTTTAGGCCCTTCGTTCGTCCCTTTCTTAAAAATAAATCCAAAACTTTAGACCGAAACTGAGATAGATTTTGAGGTTTCATGGACAGAGAATAAGTTTGAAACGACACTGCGAACAAGCCTCAGCAATCAGAGATTAAGAGCTGGCTGGTAATAGTGTCGATCTTGGTAAATTTGGATAATTTGGTGGCGTTGTTTAAGCGTGAGTCTATTCATGATGATTTGCCAGACAATACTGAATATAAATAACAACAAGAGCAGTCAGAAGGACAGCTTGTATTGACAGTTGTCCCTATCGAAAGTTCTATCCAAGCTAAAAAAACACCCTTTATATGGTGTTTCCTAAAAATTTTGGTTTTGGTTTTGGTTTAGGCTTTCGAATATCGTTCAAGTGTCAACTTTGTCTATACAAAACTAGTTTTATTTTAGATTTTGCTAGGTTTCGCCCCTTGCGGTTGTTGTTCATATTTTGATAGAAATATTCATATTTTTGTATACAATATTTATCTCTTTCTATCATTTTAACGATAGAAAGCGACAATGCTATGGCGTCTAGTATTTCGAATTTCGAAACAGGGTTGAAAACTGCTAAAACCAGAGTTTTTTTTTTGGTTTTCGCTCAACTTACAACAACTATTTCAATGGAGTTTTATTGGTTTTATCGTATAGTGGTTTTCGCTACGAAAACCAGTTTTGCGCTAAAACGAAGCAAAAAACCGCTTTATGGTAACATTATTTTAATAAACTTACACCGAAATTGAAAAGCAATTCAACAGCGTTTTTTTAGCACTTCATGATTGAATGCTGTCTTTAGTATATTCTTTAACTCTCATTTAAAACTTACTTTAATAACAAATAATTACTTTAAATCAAATATTTCTATCTTTAGTTAATTTATAAGATCTATAACAATTCACCAGAATAAGTAGAAGAGCTGATCTTTCAGTGAGAAAACAACGTAATCAATTGGAAAGTTAAATACGATAATACCAAAAGAGCTCAGGCCTTCGCTACGTTTGTACGTCTATCCGCCTGCCGGCCTTCACTCAAAATAAATGAAAGTTTAATGAATGAATGGTACGGTACGTAGATCCGAAAAAAAGTGATGAGTAATTAAATCTTTGAATCTGATTGAAAATTCCAATTAGTATTTTATGAAATGCAATCTTCTTGTTTTACCGGATCACTAGAAAGCCTTCGTCCGCCCTTCGGGCACGAAGGACCAGGAACAACCAACATTCCGGCTTCATTCAATCTGCACAGGCCGGAATTCAGTAGCTCTTCCGTTTCGGAAGCTGTTGGAAGGTTTCCTTCTAAACACAACTCGACAACTCCAAGGGGCTTGTAGTCTCTCTCTCTCGCTCTCTGTCTCTCTCCCTGCTTTTCCACTCTAGCCGGTCAGTGTTGAGAAAGAGATGTTGGCATAATTAAATAACTGTAAGTTTATGGTGCAGCTGCTGAAGGTTTGTGCCCTCCGGTGAGGAAAATTTTGCACAAAAGCCACGTCTATAAAGATGTTGGTAAAACGGAAAACGTACTCTTTGTCAAATATAATCAAAAGGTTGTCCACATATGTTTTAGCAAAAGAATCAAAGAAGAAGAATTAAGAGGGGGGGGGGGGTTTATTAAGGGCAGAAGAAGGTGAGAGTATTATGTATAATGCAGATGATAACGATCATTACGTTAGAGTCCAGGCAAGAGGCATAGATCAAATTAAGTCATTACCTGCGCTTCATTACGTACTTAAGATTTCTTCGAAATTGAAATGGTAGAAAGGACCATAAATGGCCATGAATTTTCTTTATATACGAGTATCATTATTTATTGTCCGTTATTGTCCGACCTACGTATGTACATCGTATATGTAACGTCGTGAGTGCGCCATATTTTATGTCGGCATGTAAACATAGACTAATTTCAACTAATTTTAACAAGCGGTGCAAACTTGAGTAAACAGTGTTGAGTGTACATATGTCTACATACAGTTAAGCCTGACTAGACCTAGTATAGCTATATATACATATGTATATTGGAAATGCTTTTCCAAATACTCGTAGTAGGCGTAATGTGTACTTATGATCATAAATGTCGGCATAATTCTGAATAACTAAAGCTTGTTCTAAAGCTTGTGTTTGTTGTGTTAAAAAGAACCGCAACAAAATTGCTGGTTTCACAGAAATGTGAAATTTTTATCAAACATCAAACTAACTCGTGTAGAAAGCACTGAGCTAAAGTTAAGACCGCATAGTATACGACTTAAGTCAGCAAGCAGCTGAATAAAACAATGTTTACTTAAGCGAGCTGAAAAATATGCAAGATATGATTGTTATTGTTATGTGCGCACATACTGATTATCATCATCGTTTGTTGTAAACAATTTTTTTTTTGTATTTTTTGTCTTTGCTCCACAATCTTTACGATATGGAAAGTTTTCGGTTTTAAGTACAATACTTTATGGGAGGAGCGTTGATGGGAGCGTTAATAATACGTCAAAAAAACTTATACTTAAAGTCGCCAAATTAAGAAAAAATTCCATTCAAGACATGATTTTCAAATTCTGATGGATTTTCAAATTTGGTGATTTTCCAAATTTGTTATTGTTTAGCAGCAAAAATTTGGAAAATGAACAAAGCAGAATTGTAAAGAATTGTAGGCCATCTTAAGCCTACAATAAGTGCAACTACAGCCCGACAATGGATTACTCTCATCGCAAACATGCCGCCGAAGTAGAGAAACGTTGGTTTTTGCGTAAAATGAGTTCTCATAAATGGATAAATGCTTTCACAAAATAATACAGAATAATCATGTTAGAGAATAGAAAAGTGGTATAAACGACTTGACCTTGAACCTAAACGCAATGTTGTACAATACTACTCGTAATTAAACAAATTTGTATAATTTCAGCTTTTAATGTCTACGTGACTATATGTTGTGTAAAGTGTACGCCACTGCTACCAAAAGTAAGATTAAGAAATTATCTCTCACACAGTTTTGAAGATATTGACAACTCAGTTCCATGTATCGCATTGTTTGAGAGTGGCTCTGCTTAATCGCCAATAATAGTCTGGTTTTGAGCTAACACTAAATGCTTAAATTAAACAAGTAAAAAGTATTTATGAGAATTTTTTTATTAGTGATATTGATATTGAAAACATTTCTGAGAACATTATTGAAAATATTATAGTTTATGTGTTTTCTTCAACAACATCTTTTACCAAAATAATATTCTATACTATAATAAGACTATAAGACTATATACTATAGTCTTGTATATTTTAACTGCAATTTTACTGGTACTGCAAAGTGCCCATCTATGGTCTATAGTTAATGTAAAATATTGTTATTGTCACGTATTTTTATTTGTTTTATTAATTTTTGTATTTCTGTAATAATTTCAAAACTTTTCAAGACTGTGCGCTACGTTTCAAGCTATGCGCTATTTTCTTCAGAATCCATTTTCTATAGTATAGAATATCTGTGTAGACACCGTAATTTGTCTGATTTTCGCAACTGGAAATTGTGCTTAGGATGCCAGAAAGCTTACCGTTACAAACGAGTAGAGCACCAGGAGAAGCGCTACATGGTCCAACGCGACGTCTAAGGTTTCCGGCGCACAACATACCCGGCTGCATTTTGAATGCATTAACAGGGCCTTTTCTTTCGCATTCTCTTCCCAAGAGGCGCACAACATTAGCTTTTCGAGGTTCTAACGGTGCCGATAGAAGCGGTAGGCTGGTTATCTGTTGATGGAAGCCGTACACCTCGCATGGACCATGTACCGGCAATAATCCGTTTCTCAGTTCTATGATCTCTACACCAGACCTTTCCACTGGCACAGCAACATTGAGAATAATCAAAACAATATCGTTTTCGAAGGTCGTTGAGTTGTAACGTGATTCGGGATAGACTACGTTTTTGATATCGTAAACGGAAGTGGTATCCGGTTTTGTGTTAAGAACCACAACCAAATTTTCGATTTCAATGAAGTCCGAACTGAAATTGTTTGGGATGAATTTTATGGAAATAAAGGATGGAAATGCTGAAACTTACTCCTTTGAAAAGCAACGAGCTGTAGTTAAGACCACATGAGGCGAAATCAAGGCACCAATGCATTTGCTGCGGCAGGCACGGAAGGTCTGCCACTTGGAGTCACGCAGACAAATGTTAGCCAAATATTTGATATCATCAGGATCAGTCGATTTGCCGTGAAAAGCATATGGGCCTACATCGTCCGCTGATGCATTTTTAGGCAAAAGCGTAAGCGATATTAGCAATGTCAGCAAACCGATTACTTTGTAAGGGATCAAAAGAGTCCCGATCATTGCGCTTGGTCTAAACATTTTAAGCTTTCCGGAAAACATTTTTAACTATTTTGAACACAAAATATTATTTTATCTCACCAAGCTCTAACGAAGATCTAATTTACTTGACAACCAAATGGGTACTAGAGGCCGCATCATGGATTCGGATGGTTAAATTTCTAGTATCGAAGATTATACATACTCATTTTGTCTCACTTCGTTTTCCTTTGGACGTACACAGCAAAAAATTCAGATTCTCACCTCAAAATTCTTACGTCAAGAAGAATTTTATTTTTTAATTTTTTGCACAGTAACCGTAGTTGAATGACTGTATATATTTATAAAAATTTTGAACTTTGAAGTTGATTTCTTGCGTAAAGTTGAAATTTTCAAACTAAAGGCTGCATTTTTCGAGCAAAGAAGTTAAGAAAATATTTTATCAACTCAGAAGTTAGCTTCTTTTTATACGAAAGTTGAATTTTTTATTCTTAAAAGTTGACAAAATATGTTGCCAACACGTTTTCAACCCTTAAAATATTTTGTTTGGTATTGAAATTTAAAATATTAAATTATTTAAAATATTTTGTTGAAAAATTTCAATCAAACAAAATTAAAAGTAGATAAAATGTAACTATATAAAAATGTAATTATGAAATATAACCGAAACCTTAAACTGTTTTTTTTTAGTGTAACAATAATAATAATCATAGTATTTATAATTACGAAAATGTTTATAATTTAGATAACAAATCTAAAGAGAGAGCAAATCAACGTAAACGTCAAAATTTGGCCAATTGGGCAATTAGGCCAAGCGAGGACTTCTTCTCCAGGGGCTTGGATAAATGGATAAGTTTCCCAAACGCCGGATAACAATTTGAAATAATTAAGTTTTGGATAAAATTTCAAATAAAATGTGAAATCAGTAATTTTGATTTCTTAAAAAACGACGGAACTTTCTCTTTCTCCATACGATAGTATGGTAGCGTATAACTATAGTACAGTATATTGTAATACACGGTTTTGTCTGCAAGCAGCTGAATAAATAAATGTTTAATTAAGTGAGCTAAGCATTATGAAAGATGTGACTTATTACTACTTATTTCCATCATTGGTAATAAGTATGTTTTTTATGGATAATTTTTGTGTTCTTTTGTGTTCAATTTTGATATAAGATTATAAAAATTATACTCAAGGGCACCAAAAATAAAAAAAATTCCATTTAAAACAGCACATTCGGTAAACAACACAAACAACACAATACCTCACGATTCGTCTTTGTAGTTAACAGCAAACACTCGAAAATAAACAAAGCTTTAAACGTTAACACAATGTTATACAATATTACTCGTAATTAAACAAGTTTGTATAATTTCAGATTTTAATGTCTACGCATCTATTTGTTCTGTAAAGTGCACGCCACTGCTACCGAAAGTAAGATTACAAAAATTATCTATCACACAGTTTTGGAGATATCGACAAATCAGTTTCATGTATCGCAATAATAGTCTGGTTTTGAGATAACACTAAATGCTTGAATTAAAACAAATAAAAAGTATATATCAAATTTTTTTTATTAGTGATATTTATTTTGAAAACATTTCTGAGAACATTATTGATAATATTATAGTTTATGTGTTTTCTTCTACAACATCTTTTACCAAAATAATAGTCTATACTATAATAAGACTATAAGACTAAATACTATAGTCTTGTATATTTTTACTGCAACTTTACTGGTACTGCAAAGTGCCCATCTATGGTCTACAGTTAATATAAAATATTGTGATTGTCACATATTTTTATTTGTTTTTTTAATTTTTGTATTTCTGTTATAATTTTAAAGCTTTTCAAGACTGTGCGCTATGTTTCAAGCTATCTTCTATCTTCGCTATGTTCTTCAGGATCCATTCTCTATAGTATAGAATATCTGTGTAGACACCGTAATTTGTCCGTCCTGCGCAACTGGAAATTGTGCTTAGGATGCCAGACAGCTTGCCGTTACAAACGAGTAGAGCACCAGGAGAAGCGCTACATGGTCCGACGCGGCGTCCAAGGTTTCCGGCGCACAACATATCCGGCTGCATTTTGAATGCATTAACAGGGCCTTTTCTTTCGCATTCTCTTCCAAAACGGCGCACAACATTAGCTTTTCGAGGTTCTAACGGGATATGTGGAAGCGGTAGGCTGGTTATCGCTTGATGAACACCATACAAGTCACATGAACCATGTACCGGCAATAATGAATTTCTCAAGTCTATGATCTCTTTATCAGAACTTCCCACTGGCACTGTATCATTGAGAATAACCAGAGCGATATCGTTTTCGAAGGTCGTCGAATTGTAACGAGATTCGGGATAGACTACGTTTTTGATATCGTAAACGGAAGTGGTATCCGGTTTTGTGTTAAGAACCACAACCAAATTTTCGATTTCAATGAAGTCTGATCTGAAATTACGAGTATTTGCAGTGAATTTTCCAGAAAGGACGGAAAAAAGGAAAAAAGTTTTTGTCAAGGCAAAATACTCACTTGTCTAAAAAGCAATGAGCTGTAGTTAAGACCACTTGAGGCGAAATCAGGGCTCCAAGGCATTTGCAACGGCCGACACCGTGGGCCGGCCAATTCGGGTCACGCTGACAAATATTAGCCAAATATTTTACATCTTCCCGATCAACCGATTTTCCGTGAAAAGTATGTGCATATACGAGTTGATTACTTGCTGATACCTTTTTAGGCAAATGCGTAAGCGATATTAACAATATTACCGACCAACCGATTGCTATGTAAGGTTTCAAAAGAGTCCCGATCATTCCGTTTGTTCTAAACATCTTAAGCCTTCGCGGAAAATAATCGAATAATTAAATGCGGCTTTTTATAGTGATCAAAAGTAAGAACTTATTTTTAACAGGAAATGTTATATTATCTAATCAAATTTATTGATCTAATCTATTTGAAAACCAAATGGGTACTGCAGGTCACAGCATCGATTCGGCTGCTTAAATTCTTCCTAGTATGGAAGATTATACACACTAATTACGTACGTTTCTTTTTGGAAGTACGCAGTCAGAAATTCAAGGTTTTCACTGGAATTTTTCACCAGTTTTTTCACCAGTTTTACGTCAAGAAGTATTACGGCGCCTATGACTAAGGCCGAGTTGTTTTATTTTTTGTTATTAATTTTTGTAATTTTTGTGGTTGCTCAAAAACTGTACGACATGAAAAGTGTGCATGGAAAATTTTCAGTTTTAAGTTTTTTTATAAAGGTTTTATAGGAGTGTTGATAATAAGAGAAAATTTGAGAAGGTTAACTCGAGGTC
Source organism: Conops quadrifasciatus (assembly GCA_949752815.1). Lineage (NCBI taxonomy): Eukaryota > Metazoa > Arthropoda > Insecta > Diptera > Conopidae > Conops > Conops quadrifasciatus. The sequence continues at coordinate 21,451,349 of OX457079.1, forward strand.
ACTCGAGCTAGAAAAAATTACATTCGAAATATGTTTTGGTTTTAGCTTTAATTTAATTTGGTATTAGCTTTTAAAAACTTTAGTTATCAAGGTTATCATTTCTGTAAAAAGTTATCGTTTCTATGCTTTTAGGTATTTTCTGAAGGTGTCTTTTGATATTTTTTTTGTAATTTTTTTTTAAGATTTTTTTTTTAATTTTTGTTTGTTTACTTTTAATAATTTTTTTTTTATTTTTTCGTTAAATTTTTTTTTTTTATTTTTTTTTTTAATTTTTTTTTTTTTTTTATATACTTCGCTTTTCTGAAAATCCTGCTTTGATGCAGAAAAACCGAAATGCAGTAAAATTTCGTGATACAAGCACCAAAATCAAGACAACATTTTGGTCCTCAAGAGAAATTCCGCTGCTAAGAAATTCATATTTTAGCGTAAAAGCGCTAAATTGTACATATTTCATAAAAAATACAATGCCTTAAATTCATTGGACACAATTTACAAAAAATGATCACGCAAGAAATGATGGTTAATAATTATCATACACGCAAAATTCTACGGAATTTTTTCATAAAAGATTGGATTTTGCTTTTTTGCGGCAGCAATAAAATATTATTATTGTAAAAATTTTATTATTTCTCTTGCCTTCTTTTTAAATCATTTAACGCTTACACTCAGGGTAGTATTCACGCTGCTGCATACGATCAATGTCACACATGATACTTGTATAAAAGGACGGGGAAAAAAACAAAAAAATCGTAATTAAAAAAGAAAGAAAAAATTCCGCTTCTCCCGGATGAAAGGGAGAGCGGGAAGCGCACTCTGTCAGCAACGACAAAGTAATGACATTCAAGCAGAAGGTTAAACGACTTTATATCGATTTCGTACCTGCACACAAGCTTAGTATTTACATAGCATTTGTGGTATTTTTTATGAGTACGACCAAAAGGATTTTTTCGAGTATTATGCGGTATTTTTTGGTATTTTTTTCGTAGCAATTTTGTTCGCTTCTATGGATAGATCGCTCCGGTTTCACTGCATATGAATATTTCATTTCGTTATTAATGATGTTGATGGCGTTTGTGTTACGATATCGAATATTTTTATTTTTTTTTTTTATAAAATTATGGTTATTTTAATAAGTTCAGTTGAATTATCAGTTGCGTTTGCTTGAATTGATATAAAACACAATTAAAGCTCTTTAACACAGCTCTCTACAATGCGTCCGCCCGCCCTTTTCAGTGACCATGTCTTTTAATTCGACAAAATTCAACACTTTTATGGAAAGTAAAAATTTATATAAAAAAAAAAACTTATATAAAAAAAAATATATAAAAAAAAAGTATTCCTTGTGCCATCGTTCGTTCGGCAATAAATTTTTCACCCATAAAAGGAAGCCTGATGATGATCGTAATAAATTTTTTTTTGTTTGTCAGCGCCAGACCAGCAGCAGCTGTGGAAAAGTATGCAACGTTATTTTTGTTCTCTCTCTCACTTTCTCGTTGCTGCACAATTGACTAACGCTGCTACTACTGCATACTGCTGCTGCTGCTATTGTTGTTGTTGTTGTTGTTGTTGTTGTTGTTGGTGGTGGTGGTTATTGCCGTCTGTGTTGATTTCGATCTGGCTTCTTCTTCTTCTTTTCTTGCTTCTTCCTGCTTCTTCTTTGAGAACTTATTAAACCATTTCCTTTGGCAAATGAATTCCAATCAAACTCTTTGCCAACTAACGCGAGTAATAAGTTCGAAGGCAAAATCTCTGCCCGAGAAGAATCAACAGAAGCAAGGGGCATTGCAAGGGATGGTGGGGGGAGAGGGGGGCGGGGGGGGGGATGGTGAAATGAAGAGTTTAGAAAATAAAAATGATTCCTTTCCTTGTTTTGTTTTCGTACTTTTCAAACTGTTCGTGTCTCTTTACACGGAGGGAACGTTTGAACGAATTGAAGGAATGCAAATAAATGAAGGGTGATATGAATGAATGAATAATGATGGATTCATGATTATTGATGATGTATACAAATGGAAAGGGATGTGTTTGTAAGAGGGGGTAAGTTATCCACAACTCAATGTTGTCGACAAGAGCTTTTCACTGAAATATTCAAAATAGTGTCGTTAGGAAAAGAGTGAACGTAATCCCTTTTGCACTTGAAAATCCTGGAAATGTCTCCTTACTCTCAACACCCCGCTACCCCCTCCCCCCCCGCCCCGTGCCTTCCCCTCCACCTTCTTTGTAGTACACACAACACAAGAATGAATACACGAGTACATTGTGTGCTGTTCGTGTTTGTTGTGAAAACACACTTAATCGCTATAAATATTTAAAACTTTTCTACGATAGTCATTGTCAACAACAACAACAACAACAACAGCAACAACAACAACAACAACAACAACAACAACAACAACAACAACTGCAATATTCAATTAGGTTCGTCTTCGCGGAATATGCTAACTATTTCCTATGTACTGTATATTCAAGTGCAACAACAACAAAAACAACAACAACAACACCAAACAACTCGACTACCTTCAACAAACAACAACAACAACAACAACAACAACAACAACAACAACAAATGTTTATGAAGAAGAGTTATTGAATAAATAATGATTTTAACCACGTTCTGCTCTACTCAGCGCCGCAATTAAGTTAGTGTGAAGAAGTTACGGACACACTTTGTCCTTTAAAAGACGAGTGTGTTTGTGTTTGTGTGTGTGTGTGTGTGTTTGTGTGTGTGTGTGTGTGTGTGTGTCATTGTAATTTAAGTTTTAGCATCCGTTAGTGGTTTTTTTTTTTTAAATTAGTAGCTATTAATCGCATTTTGGGCGCCTTTCGTGACATTACGTTACGGCGGTTAAGTATTAATTACGGTCCGTTAAGTATGTTTATGAAATCAGTGAACACTTACACACACGTCCATACAAAATTACCGAATAAACGCTGCTGCGAAAGTGTGTTTCACTCTCAAACCACGAAAGACTTAAAAGTCTTTTATAAAAAAAAAAAAAAAAAATTTTTTCATTTTGATTAAAGGTTTTTCTTTTTTTGATAAAGAAGTTATTCTGAAGACTTTATTTTTTATTGCAAGTGTAAAAAAGTCCTTTGCTTTCAAAACAATTCTCGCAAAAATCGACAGCGGCTCTCTTTTTAGAAAATGAAGCCTTAGTTTTTTAGAAACCTAAAGCAATAAAACCGTTCCCTGGGAAGTTCTTTCTACACGTTGAAAATATTTTTGTACGTGTTTTTTTCGTTTCAGGCTCTCTTTTTGCTTTTCCTTTTTGTTTCCTCTCCCTTTCTTTTCTCTTTTACTATTCATCATTGTCACTTTTGCTAGAAGAACAAGAAAACAAAAGAAGCACAAACAGGAAAACAGAGAAGAGAAAAGTAAAAGAAGTCGAAGAAGTCATTCATTGTTATCAATGAAAAACAGAGTGACATCCGTCAGTGAAAGGCGTTGACACATCATTATTTTTATTTTCTTCTTGATGAGAACGCTTCGTTACTGTGTCACATTTAGTGAGAACAAAATAAAGCGTGTCGGCTTCGCGGCCTGGCCGACACTCATGTACACCCTACAGTCGTAGATGTCGATGCGGGGGGTGCTGCGGCCGAGAATAAAAAATTCTATTGAAATAATTTTGATGCCTTTAAGGCATTAGATCTGAATAGAAACAGATGTCAGTTTAATATAAAAACTTTTCATTTAAGGCAAGAAAAAAATTGTATCAGTTTTACGGCATTTTTAATTTCTCTATGACAATATTTTCCGACATATTTAATTATCTTAATTATAGCTCTCTTTTAATACAAATTTCTCTAAATTTTCTAATTTTTATTATTAGTAGTGATTTATTCCACATTCATCAGCATACGATTGTTTTTCCCTCATTGTTCATTTATTCATTCATTTACTGATTGTTCATTATAAATTTGTGAATCATTGCAATTTCTAATTACGTTAATAATTTCATCTACAAAAAAAAATCGTCACTTGTACAATATACATTTCAGAAGTTACCAATTATCTGTCGTTAAATAATCGTCGTTAGTAGTTCAAAAATTCATACTCTTAGGCTGAATTAATATTGGTTTAAGATGCGCTTTTTTGTAGTCTCTTTTCATTTCAATCAATGCCTTACAATTCAATATTAATTCAGCCTGAAAATATACTTTCTTTAAAATTCAAACTTTTATATGTTATATACCAGCGTCTCCCAAGCTCTTATGAACGCGGCCCGGTACGAGATTTTACGTTTTTTCGCGACCCACCAAAAACATTTATATACATACATATATATGTATATATATACAAAACAAATTTTATTTTTTAATAAAAATCAAAATTCAAGTTATTTGTTTGTTTTTGTTCAAGTTATTTCATATTAATCATATTTTATAATTATATAACAAAAACATAAGTAATTAAAGACAATCCATTATCTTCATTTAAAACCTTAGTGCGAAGGATGATGTTGTTTTTCGTCACATAGTTATTTCAAATTAGGACTTAATGATGTTAATTTTATTCTCAAATTAGGTTCGACATCCAATCTATTTCGATACTTATTTTTTAAGTACACCAAGGCTGAGAACGCAGTTTCACACGTATAAGTGTTCACAAAAGGCATTAAAACTTGTATCGCTTTTTTGCTTACGCTTGGATATTCCTTTTGACAGCGCAACCAAAAATTAATTAGCAGTACAGTTTCAAACACTTTGAATTGCCGAATCAAACAATTGAATTTCGTCGATATTCGGACACAATTACCCACAATTCGAATCTCGGAATGTGAATATAATTTACATTACTGGGAAAGACTTCTGAAGACATTTCAAGAGTATGTTATGCATCCGAAAAGTACGAGTATTATAAAAATCTTATTTCATAAACTATTATAGTAATGATATTTTCTGTAATTCTAGTCATTTTAGTTTACTTAATAACTAAATAATGATGTTGCAGAGATTATCCTAAGTCTTAATTTAGATAAAAACTTCTTGAAATTGTAAGTATGAAGTGTTTTCGGTATGAAAGTATGTACTATGTACTCGTACCTATGGCTTTTAAGAGTTTTAATAAAATCCTTGTAGTTTTTTTTCTGTATGGCAGGTCTCTTGATATTTCTGCTTTGGGGGGGCAACCGTTCCCCCCGACGTTACTTCGTTTCTTTTCCATTCTTTCCCTCGGGATTAGTGGGAAGTATCCTTCGATCCTTTATGACTTCATACCCTCTACTTTCACAACTTTCTGATTTCTCAAAGAAACCAACCAACCAACCAGTCGACACATCCCGCATGGGGCGTGCTGTTAACAATAAAATCCACACAATAAGCAATGACAGCAGCAGAGACGCGCGCACAGACATCACACACGATTACGTTGTATAAGTGCAATAATAGTCTGAGTTGAAAGTTTTCTAGTTCCGCTTCCGCCTTTTTTGTCAATTGGTTACCAAGAAGTCGCTCAAGAACAATAACAATAAGTACGAAAATTGCCAAAAAGAAGAAGAAAACGAAGAAGAAAAAGCAGAAGAAGAAGAGGAGAAAGAAGAAAATGAAGAAGGAGAAGAAAAATAAGCATAGAAGCAAACAAAAGCAATGACACTCAGATGTCAACCGACGAAGAAAGAGAAACGCCCACCTTTCTTGAGCTTTTCTTAATTGAAAGGCTCTTCTAGGCGCGTTAAAAATAATTAATTAAAATATTGACCATAATTATAATTAATTAATTACAAAGACATGACGACAAGAAGACATGGAGAGGTAAATAATGCATATTATGAAGCTTTAGATTGATTAGATTTAGATTGATTGAATTTTATCGCAGGACTCTCAAACACCCCAACCCCAACTCCTCTTCCAAACCCCACCCAAAAAGGGGCGCATTAAAAGCAATAACAAATCATGACCCGTTTCAACAGCTGCAGGCTGTATAAAACCTTGTATTATCTTACGTTACGTTAAAGGCCAACGTAATGGCCTTTACGACGAAAAAAATTTGACAAAATTGGTAAAAACTGTTTCTGTTTTCAGTAGTAGTAGTTAGTCGTTATTCGGACGCCTTTATGTTGAGTCAACGGCAAACGAGCTGCAAGCCGTAAATAAACTCCTTTCTATGAAACACTCTTCCCATGCCGCACGCCCCCGCCTCCGTTGTTATATATCTCTTTTCACTTATTTACTTCTTCCCGTTAAGAAGTTTTTCTTTACAGTTTTCACTTTTATTTTTTGTTTTATTTTATTTTTTCTTTGTTGTATCGTTGTCGATATTTTCCATTTTGTGTTTTTTGGCAAATCGCCAAAGGCAGAAAAGGCAGCATGGTAATAATCGGTAACAATCGGCAGTCAGAATTTCAGGTCAGTATCGATAAAAAGTTAGAACGGTTGAAAAATTAACAATGGTTTCATTCTTCTTTGGCCAACGTTTTTGAGAAGGCTTTCTTTAGTTTTCGAACAAAGTGCTCGCGAAGAAATAAATTGCTAGTATTGCTTTTAGCCAAAGTTTTGTCTTGCTTTTAGCCTCGTAGTTCAAGGATTTATCGATTTGATTTTCACATTTCATTTTTTTTTTTGCCTTAAATTATTTTAAAGTCTTACTTTTAAAACTACCAACAATTTAAAGATATTTTTTGTAAAAACTAATGCTATTTTTAATAGCACCAAAAGTAATATAACTACAGAATGGCTAAAGGTGTTTTTACAATCATTGTCGCTTCGATAAAGTCTCGCGTTTTTCTAAACGAGAAAGGCTTTTTCCATCGCTGTGTGTGTGTGAGCCGGCACCGTTAACGTCAGTCAAAAATCCTGCAAAAATCTCGTTTATGCACTTAAAAAGTTCAACAAGAAACCGTATTTTCAACAAAAATCTGTCAAAATTTTGACATTCAGGAAGGAAAAACTGCTGTATTTAATTAACTCAAATAAAATGTGATATTCTCAAATTTGTTTGTTTCAAAAATTCTTCAACTTTGGCAAAAATTCAATTGAAAACAAACCTTATTACGTCACTTACTCGTCTTACTCACTCCGTCCTCTGACACTTTCTGATTGAATGAAAGTGTCTCTCACTTAACCATCGTTCTCATCATCGTCTCTAATTGGATTCGGTTAATTTTTATGACTTTTGTGGGAGAAAGTTTTTTTACGTTTGTCAAGAAATCCTTAAACTCTGTTTTCTTCTGCGCCATTAATTACTTGCTGCCTGCGTCTTGAGGCATACGACGAAATGCATACAGTAGTGCATTGTTTTCCAAAGTGTGAGTCGCGACCCGGCACCAGGTCGCAGAAAAATTCAGCTGGGTCGTGGCAAAAATTGTAAAAACACAAAAAATCTATAACATGTTGCTCTAAATTTAATATTTTTTGAAACTTTTTCAAGCAACTCTTTACCACCGTTGCCTTTATTTACTTTAAGTTTTAAATGAAGATAATGGATTGTCTTTAATTACTTGAATTTTTGTTATATACAATAATTAATTTGTAATTTTTGTGTTTGAAATAAACAAACAAATAACTTGCATTTTGATTTTTATAAGAAATAAAATTTGTTTTGTAAATAACTGTTTTTTTTTATAAGGCGAAAAAAATTTAAATCTCGTACCGGGCCGCGATCAAAAAAGTTTGGAAAACGCTGCAGTAGTGCATTAAGTGTAGCAACACTGGTTAAGGGTAACCCCAGAAAGTATGCAATGAGGTTGCGACGGCTCGACACGCAGTATGTTTACGACTGAAAAGCTAGCGGCTGCCGGCTGAATGATATTTATTAGTATGCGTTTCGCTATTTGTTATTGTTGTTGTTGTTGTTGTTGTTATCACTTCTACCATTGCGCGTGATGACGCAGCCATGACTTTAATGAGGCAAATTAAAATGGTATAAATTATGAACCAGCAGCAGCGCGCGACTTTTACTCTTAACACTTTTAGTGCTCAGCAATTATGTTTGTGTGGGTCTGTATGTTTATGTGTATGTGTGTGTGTGTGAAGGTGCAGATGCGCGTACGTGCGCGGGTGCCTTCGAGTTATTTGCGTTAAGAAAAAAACCTCTCTTATCTCTAACACTGACTCAACAAAATCACTTCGAAATCCTTAAAACAATGCTTATGAATTTGAGCGCTTAGTTCTTATCATGCGCGAACGAGGTGGTTTGTGAACATGCACACATACATATGTACTTACAAACACAATCACAATCACTATGTGCGCGTGTGCGTGAAATAAATGCTTAAGCTCAGCAAAATGAATTATTCATACTTTAAGACCTAATTTTTTTGCACAAAAATTAATTGCCTTTGCCTTTTTTTCTCAGAGAGTTTCTCTGATGATTTCTAGCAAATGAAAATATTTACGTTAATTAAAAAGACTTGTAGTAGAACTCATTCAATCATTCATTCATTCATTTGAACACTCTGCGTTTATTATACTCATACATAGATTCATAGAGTCATACATAGATTCATGGTTCATGCTTTACTTTCCTTACAATTAAATTCACAATCATTTAAATAAAACTTTTACAAAGAAATAATTATTGAATTTTTATAAATTAAATTTTTTTGATAAATTTTAACTTTAATAAATTTTGAATTTTAATAAATTGAAGCAAAAAAAAAATTTTAAAACTTATAATAAAATGAATACTAACAAAACAAATACTAAAAAATTCAACTATGATTAGTAAATTAAATATAATAATAAATAAATAAATAAATAAATAAATATAATAATAAATAAACCTGATTTAATATAATAAGACAGAAAAATATGAAAAAAACAATTCCAATAAATTAAACTATTAGCAAATTAATTAAAAGCAAATTCAATTAAACTTACAATCATTTTAACATAGGTAGAGACTTTTTTAATGGAATAATAATATCGTAAGTTCCTATAATTCAATCCTTTGAAATATAATTTAGAGCCTATTTATTAATTATAATTATTTGTGCTGAAAATGTTATCATACTCGCATTTACATGAGTGTAAATTTAATTGAGTTTGCTTTAAATTAATGTAATAAAGAAAATATTAAAAAACTTTTAAAAAATACTATTAAAATAAACTATTAAATCAATACCTACACTAAAATTAATCAAAAGCAAATGAGTTCTCTCAAATAATTTACATAAATGAGTGTAAATTTAATTGATTTTGCTTCAAATTAATTTCATAAAGAAAATATAACAAACTTTAAAAAATTAATACTATTAAATTAAGGTATTAAATAAATACATACTATAAAATTAATGAAAAGCAAATGAATTCTCTGAAATAAATTCACTTTTATTTTAATTAAAGTCTCTCCTGAAATGAGCTCATTTTACGTAATCCAAATTTTATTCACAGAAAAAGAAGAATAGAAAATTAGAGTAGAAGAAGAAGAAGAAATGTATGCTTCTCCGCTTGCTCCATAATATAAATAAAATTTTCACCAACTTCATGAATTATTTTACCAAGCATTGGTTTTTTTTTAAGCTTCGTTGTTGGTTTTGTTGCTCGGCTTCGTTGCTCACTTGAAATTGGTGAAAGTTTCGTTGGTGAGTGCGTGTGCGTTCTCTCTCTCTTTCTCTCTCTTTCTCTCTCTTTCTCTCTCTCTCTCTCTCTTCTCTCTCTATAAAGTTAATTTCTGCAAAAAGTGAAACGTATAAAAGCCAGGAGAAAAAGTTTTTCCGCCACATTACTTTTCATTAGCCAAATTTTGACTTGATCACGGTACTTAACCCATTACGGTCAGATGTTGGTCAGCAATTCACCATCGTTACCATCACCCTGACACCGCCATCATGGAAGGCACCATGGCGTAGTGTTATGAGTTTATATACAATATACTCGTATGTACTCGTAAAAAGCCTTGCACAAACATACACCAAGCTCCCACGCGGCCCTTACACTTAAATAGCTGACTAACACATCCCCCCCTTAGCCCCCCCCCCACTTTCCCTCACAGCCTAACTTTAAATAGATGGCTACGTATTAATGGAGCAAGCCTGGAGCAGGTACATAACTGGGTACTGACGAAATATGAACCTTAAACGAGTCCAGTGAGAATAAACCGTTTAGTTAGTATAAATTCACAGCAAGCAAAATTAACAGTGCAGAAGAAGAAGAAGAGAAGAAGAAGGTGCAGAGGTGATGGCTCGCCTATTGAGGTTCAAATTGAGTTTATTTAAACTTTGAAAGTCTTTGTTGTTTTTCTCTAGTTAATTTATGACTTTAATATTTTCGGTTTAGGGCAGAGAGCCTCAAGCGAGGCTCATTTTAAAAGATAGAGAGAGAGAGAGAGTCCGTGATTTTAAGGGAGATTCATTTGAAGAGACACTCATTTTGAGGGAGACTCATTTTAAGGTAGACGACTCCTCTTTATTGTTAGTAAAAGTGTAATAATGGTGAGGTTAAAATATTGACTCTAAAAGTGCAAAGTCAAGCAAAAATCTTTCTAAACGTTTTAAGTTAATTTATCCTTGCTATACTCGTATTAAGAAGCCGAGATCAGCACAATGCAAAATTTATGAGTTTTATTGAAGCCTCAGAGGAATACAAAAAAACTAAGTTTAAGGATATAACGATAAATATTATTATTCAAAGAATGATAAAAAGGGATAAATTTATATAAGCCGAGCTGACATAACGAATATATTGCAATATATAATTTTATGAAATTAAAAGATTATACTATAATATCGTGTAAAGTATGGGTTTTTGATCTCTTACTCAATTTTAGTATAACTTCTTAAAGATTTAAAAAGTTTTAAAAGAAAAACAATGAATTTTAAATGAAAAAATTTAAATTTTAAACAAAAAATAATTACTTTTTAATGAAAAATCATTACTTTTAAATGAAAAATATTAAAATTAAAATTAAAAAATATTACTTTTAATGAAAAGTATTAAAGTTGAAATGAAAATTATTGAATTTGAAATGAAAAATATTACATTTGAAATTAAAAATATTACTTTTAAATAAAAAATATTGAATTTGAGAAGAAAATTATTAAATTTGAAATGAAAATTATTGAATTTGAAATGAAAAATATTGAATTTGAAAAGAAAATTATTAAATTTGAGATGAAAAATATTGAATTTGAGAAGAAAATTATTAAATTTGAGATGAAAAATATTGAATTTGAAATGAAAAATATTACTTTTAAATGAAAAATATTGAATTTGACATAAAAAATATTGAATTTGAAATAAAAATATTACTTTTAAATGAAAAATATTGAATTTGAAATAAAAAATATAGAATTTGAATCGAAAAATATTAAATTTGAAATGAAAAATATTACTTTTAAATGAAAAATATTAAATTTAAAAAATAAATATTGAAAATGTTGAAGAAAGTTAACTTCTTAAGAAGAAAAGGAAAAACTTTTTCTTAAGATCCAAAGCTTTGTATATTTTTTATTATAGTTGAGAAAGCATAAAATTTCGTTCAGAATAGGTTATTTGTATTTCAGAAAGTATGAATTTTAGTTCGGAAAATGCGAATTGTACAGGGTGATTTTTTCGGTTGGGCCATTCTTCTTCCTTATAAAATTTCTCTAATAATAAATTTCATTTAAATATAATTATTTGTAAGAGAAGCCGAGGGTGACTTTACTAATCTTAGAGCTTGTACTATAGACAACAATAAAAATATCAGCCATTTTCGAAAAAATATTGCGTTTCTCTGTTCATTTAAAATGACACCTCTTGTTGAAGCAACTTATTTTTAAAAAAGAAATTACGACAGTAAGGTATTAAATGCCACGCAAAGAGAGAGAGCGAATAAGGGGAGAGAGAGAGAGCGAAAGAAAGCTGGCATGAGGCGTGGAAAACACAAAAAAACGACATTCGTGTGCTTCTACGTAAACGCAATATATTGTATATAATTGACATCAACTGCATGCAATCCAACAAGAACAAGAAAATTCCGGAAAAATATCGCAAGAAATAGAATTTTAAAAAATTTTAAAATTGTATATATTTTTATTGGTGTTTTGGACTTTGAGGGTTTTTTTGACGTGTCACCGGAAAATTATCGTAAAAAAAATGTAAAAAAAAAAATGTCATTTGCATAAGAAAAATAATTGCACACGCGCCACATAATTCTCAAGAAATTTTAACTAAAAGATAAGACTTTTAAAGAGTTACCAACACGGTTTCAATCACAACGGCAACAATAACAACAACAACAACAACAATTAAGTTCTCTCCCTGCCTTCATTAAATACAATTAAGATAAAGAAAAATTGTAAAAAAATTATTGCACAATTCTCACAAACAAGTTTGCTTAGAGAAAATTAAAAAAAAAATTTTTTTTCGTCTTCAAGAAAAGTTGTCCTCTTCTCTCTCGCTCTCGCTCTCTCTCTCTTTACTTCAATATTTACTCTTATCTGAAATTCAATATACCTTTTCTTTATAAAACGTTACACGGCTCCAATCGCATGCAAAAATATTTCATGAAATAAAATTGAAATTCATCGATGATTAAATTGCTCAATTAACTGTGACTCGCCGTCTCGTCAGTTCGTTACTCTGTCTCTTTACGCTCCTTGCTATCGTTTTCGATATTTTCCTTTAAGGGCGAAAGACCTTTTTCCAGGATTTTAAATGTAAAATAATATTAATGAAGACGACGAAGCAAAGACTGCATCATCCAGACGCACACGCAGGTGGAGAAAATTAAAATGTCAAAGTGACACTAGACAGCAGACAGCAGACAGCAGACAGCAGACGACGATTCTAGTGAAGGTGATGGTGATGATGATGATAAAATGATGAAATTGATACTACTAAGATTCAGGCGAGCGAGCGAGGAGTAGTGTGATCACAAGAAGAAAAGAGGAGAGCAGTAGAGGAGAGTAGAGACATATGTCAATATATGTACATAAGTCGACTGATGGATCGGTGTGAACGAAAGTAAAGAAGGCAGTAGATTGATGGATGATATTGTATGTAAATTGACAGTTTATGGATGACATGAGAAACAGATGTAAGGAAAATGAGAAAATGAGGCATGCTTATGCCTCATAAATTTATTCATTTATAATTTATCATTTGTTCATTATGATCTATCATACAATTTTAAAGCGTAAATGAGCACAGAAATCTGCAAAAAAAAGGTGGAAAAAGAAAACTCGTTTATAGTAAAAGAGTATAGGAGTTAAAGAAATGGGTGTTTCACTGAGGAACCTTTTCCAAGAGGCCGAGGCCAAGATTTGGCAGATATTGTCACAAATTAATAATCTCAGAGTCTCTACTATCGAGTAAAATGAAAAAATCATGAATTTTCACAAAAACCTGTAATTTTTTCGGTTGATTTAAAATGACACCACTTGTTGAGAGACACTATCTACCTTCGATGCTGTGCTTAAATCATATCGTATAGTATTCACGCAAGTTTTTTCATAATTTTTAACATTACATCGGGACAACCAACTAATCCTGGGCCTCATCAACTTACTCTTCTTAATAGTTGATGAAAAAAAAAAACAAATTATCACTCAGGATCACGCATTTTACTTGTCTCAGTTGGATTATATGGTACGATATCATGCCACTTAAAAGCATTAAATACGTATAGAGCAGACTCATCGCATCAGTATCGTTATCGGTATCAGTATCCTCTTTCACCTCTGCCTACTCCATCATTTTCCATCATTTTCCATAATCTTTCAACATCTTTCATCATATTCGACTACATAGAGAACGTTGTCTATGCCGACCAGAAGATTCTCTTCTCGATTCGTGTCTAAACAGTCACGTTCGTTTATCTAATAATTACTTGTCCATCAGGGCTAATTTTCAAAATGTCACTCAATGTGTCAGAAGCTCAAGTTACAACATTGTATACGTCCTAAATGCAGCAGAAGACTGTTGCTGCCGATGCTGGTACAGGATGCTTTTCGTAGAGAAAGAAGAAGGAAAATGAAAGGATGCACAAAAGCATGGCTGGAAGGAAAGAAGCAAAAGCAGAAGCGAAGCAGAGTCTGGCCACAGAGTGTACAGTGGACCAGAATGTTTAGGGCTAAAAAAGGCTGTAACTCGACCCACGTTTACACTAACCACTAACGACACGAAATTAACTCTATAAATGTTAAGAGTTAAGAAGATGATATCGCGTCGTATTATTTTCAGCGAGAGAATGTAAATTAATTGCAATGACAAGCTGAAGATTATCTTAGTTAAATTATGTCTAATTAGGCCTGACCTTTTTAATAACAGCATGTTATTCCTATTCTTCATCATAATGTTGTAATAAGAATTCAAAGCGAATAAACGGCGGCGACAAAAGCTACGATTAAAAATTTTGTTACATAAAAAATAACAAAAAAAAAATTAAACAAAAATATGAAATAAAATAGAAAAAATGAAAATAAAACTAAATATATAAAAATAAAATAAAATAATAAAATATATTAATTAATTATATATTAATATATATATTAATATAATAATATATATATAATATATAATAATAATAATAATATTAATATAATATATTAATATTATATTATTATAATAATAATATATATTATTATTATATTAATATTAATATATAATATTAATATTAATATTAATATTAATATTAATATTATATATATATATATATTATATATTATATAATATTAATATTATATATTAATATTAATATATTAATATATTATATTAATATTATTATATTATATATAATATTATATTAATATTAATATATTATATATTATATATTATATATTAATATATATATTAATATTATATATTAATTATTATATATTAATTATTATTATTAATATATTAATTATTATTAATATAATAATATAAATATATAATAAAATAATATTTTCTTGGAATAATTATCGTAAGCACAATTATGATCTTTGGTGTTACAGAAAAAATTTTGTTACAGAAAAAATAACAAAAAAAAAATTAAATAAAAATATAAAATAAAATAGAAAAAATAAAAATAAAACTAATAAAAATAAATAAAATAATTTTGTGGAATAATTATCGTAACCACAATTACGATCTTTGGTGTTACATTAACAATTTTGTTACATAAAAAATAACAAAAAAAAAAAATTTAATAAAAATACATATGAAATAAAATAGAAGAAATAAAAATAAAACTAATAAAAATAAATAAAATAATTTTTTTGAATAATTATCGTAACCACAATTACGAACAAAAAAAATTAAACAAAAAAATAAAAATAAAACTAAATAAATAAAAATAAATAAAATAATTTTGTGGAATAATTATCGTAACCACAATTACGATCTCTCTATAATCAATAATCTCGATTAGTTAATATTTTTTTTTACTTTTTTAATTTTAAAAAAATTATAAAAACTTAAACAAGCGAAATTCAAAAAGAAACAAAAACGAATTCTTTACATGAAAAATTTAACTTGTTAATGAATAGTGCTTTTCTTGACTTCTTCTTCTTCGTGTTCTTGTCTACTATCATGAAGAAACTTTATCAGCAAAAAATACAAGGGTGGAAGCGCCGAGAAATATACAACGAATATCGTGCATTCCTTTTCAGAAAACTGCGCAAAAAAAACGATACCGGAAAAATTGTTCTAATACAAAAGCAACTAAATCAACAAAGGCGTTCAAGGAAGGAAGTAAAATACATCAACACATTCACACACACAACCATAGTGTTACACACACACACACACACATACACCCGCTTGCTTGTCTTACTTCTGCTGACGCCGTAGGTAAGAAAAGCTGCTGAAAATATTGCACATCATCATTGCACTTCATCGTAATCATTGCACAACATCATCATAATCTATGCACATCATCATCATCATCATCATCATCATCATCAGCATTGTCATTACTAACGTTGAGTTCGTCAGTCACTCTAGCCAGGAGCAGCCCGCTAACAGTACTTTAAAAACAGCTTCATTACCGGTTGGTTGTTTTTTTTTTTCTTTTTTGAAAATGTTGTTCGTGGTGTTGGTAGTAACGGTGTTGTTGTTGTTGTTGTTGTTGTTGTTGTTGTTGCTGCTGCTGGTTTCTTTTGTTCTTGCCTTCTCACTACTTTTCAGGCTACTGCTACTACTATTTGAAGTTGGAAGTTGGTTTTTGTTAAAATTGCTTTTTATTAGAAAAAAAGGAACCGTATGAATGCCAGCCCCATGTCAGAAATTGCAACGAAGAAGAAGAAGGAGCAGAAATGGCTGCATATTTTTGAAATATTAATGTTTATGGGGGGGGGGGGGGGGGTAGGCGGAACTTTCCTTTTTTTTTTTCTTTTGTAATAATATGGTACTTAAGGCCACTTACGAAAATGATGATGACATTTTTGACGTTGATGGTATGAAGTTTTTTATTATCGTGCTTATAAAATGTATATAAGCCACCCTCACCCCACGCCCCCCTCCCTCCCCCCCCCCCCCTTTATCTTGACCACCATTGACCGATACTTTTTCTTTCGTTTTTCTTTACTGAAGTGCCTTTTTTGATAAGCTTCATTCCGCAACTATTGTTTCTTGGGGACCAAGTTTTGTGATGGCGGTTGCTGTTGTTGTTGTTGTTGTTGTAAAAGTTCTGCATTACCACATTATTTGATATGACCGTAAGATTATCCATTTACATATAAATAATTCTCTTTTAGTCACCGTTTTTTTTTTTTCAGATAATATTTCAAAAGATAATATTTCGAAAGAAAGAAAGTAAGTTCGTAAGAATGAAAGTATTCGTAATTTTGTCATAAAACTAGGAGGGGGAAAATGTATTGATTAGGGGCAAAAGTTTTGTTTTTGGGGGGATGTGTTTTTTCGGTAAAAAATTGGGATTTGATTATAGAAAAAAATGTTAAGAAAGAAACAACTTCTTAAAGTATGAATGTATTTATGGTCCATCATGGACCACGAATCTTTCACAGCGTTTTTTCTGACAGCAAATGCGCAAATTGAGCGCTAAAAAAACTCGGGTCTGGTCTCTAGAGGCAAACCTCTTGATTTGCACCAATTTTTGGCATTCCTCGTAAGAACAAAAGAAAGAAATTAGTTGCAAAAAAATATGTACGTACGTACTGATTTGACACTTCAACAAAAAGAGGCGTACTTGAAAATTGAAGAAAAATGAAGGCACGCTTTGTGAAACATAAAGGTTCGGTCAAGTTTTGGTACGATGCGATTTAATACTAGTAAATGGGATGGAATGGAAAGACCAGAATTAGCAAAAATTACGTTACGTTACGTTATTTTGCAATATTGCAATTTGCACCAAAAAATTTTGCAATAAAGAAATTTTAAATAAATTTAATTTGATAAAACTTTAAGAGGAATCTTTTAGTGATACAGGTTTCCCCCCCTGAGAGTATTATATCCCTCTACCCCATCGCCGTCCCTCACCCAACCCCTCATCCCCTCATTTCGTTATTTTGCAATATTGCAATTTGCACTAAAAAATTTTGCAATTAAGAAATTTTAAATAAATTTAATTTAATACAACTTTAGCATGAATCTTTTAGTAATACAGTTTTCTCCCCATGGGAGCATTATGTCCTCCCCCCCCACCCTCCCTTCCCCCTTTCTTCGCCCCCTCCATCTTTTCTATTTTATTATTATTTCTGTGGTGAAAATTGACAAAACTCAAGATTTAATGTCAATATTTAAAGTGTTCCAATGTTATTCGGTGCACCAGTTTCAACAAATATCACCAACCAGAGGCAGTAAAATGTCTTGCTAACAAATAAAGACAACCAACAATGGTAGCAATGACAACAACAGCGTCGTCGTCGTCATAAACAACGCGAAGAATGGCAAAGCCCACAGATTGCGTTTACTACGTTGATCGTTTGTCTACTCGTACATCCATCCGTCCATCCATCTGTCCCCCTTCGTCCTTTGAGGACGGCTCGGCCCGCCCGCTAGATGGCTTTTAAGTAAAGTCAAGTTTTCTTCCGGGTTTTTTCACACACTGACGACTTTTTAAATATTTTTGTAACATTTTCATGCAACAGCAACAGCAGCCGCAGAAGGAGCTTCCTTTAGACGCTACATGTCTATAAAGAATAGGTCTGTCTGTCGGTGTCTCAGTGTCTCTATCTCTCTCCGTCTCTTTGTTGCTGTGATTATTTATGTTTAAATCGCGCTAGAGACACACAAACACAGAAGCACACAAACCCAAAGGCACAGATTCATGCAAACAAACAAACAAACAAACAAACGAGTGTACTTGTAGTTGTTGGTGATGCTACATCTATGTAAACACAGGAAGATACACAAACACACACACACATACATGCTTCTTCGTGCGTATACAAACACAGCCCTGTAGACATCTACTATTACTAAGAGTATTTAACACAGTCTCGGCCTATCTACAAGCAGCATGCAACACTGACGTCGACAAACACATCGACAACGACACCGACACCGACGCCGACGTCGCAGCCAACGCCAACCAACACCACCACAACAGTGAAATATAAAAGAATAAAGGATTCAACAGTGCAAAAAAGAACGCTTTGTTTCATTTCAGCCGCAGGAAAGTTTATCATTTTTCGAGATTTTTTTACACCGCCCCCTCTCCCCCTCCCCTCTTTTTTTCTTGTTTTATTTGATTTCTTGTTCTTCTTCAAAAACCTCTTTGGGGCTTTTGGTGTGGTGCGTCGTCGTACTTCGTTCATAGTTGATATTTTATGTCGAGAGTTTTATTAAAGGTTTTCGACACGTAAAATAATTGTGCTGAAGTTTAAATTACATTTCTCATGCTCATGATATATCATAACATCATGACATCATCATCATCATCATCGAACCAGTTTCCAAAACAAAACTTAACGCATATCAAGAAAACATATATTTTATACTTAAAATAAGTAACAATTTATACTTCTTGTAATAATTATAATGATTTATTTTGACTTATTTTTAAACGAGTTAAATCTATGCCTTAAAAAAACTTCCGTTCCGTTAAAAAAAAACTTTTGCATTGAGAAAAAAAAACAATGTCAATGTAACAGTTTTTCAGTGTGTTTTTGTTTTTTATTAAAAACAAACGATGAAGAACAATAAAATCAGTCTCCGCCGCCAGACAGAAAACCTAAATAAATTTAAACATTTAAACATGAAATCGTCTGATCAACACCGACGCAGAATTACACTGAGATAATTTCGAATGATTGAACGCATTTTAATTTAGCATCTTTCAATAAGTGGTGTCATTTTAAATTGTCGCTTCAGTTATGAACTGTCAAAACTCAACACAACTCTCAGCGTGATGTCATTTTAAAAATATTTTTGAAATTCGGTAATTTCAAAATTTCAGAAAAATATCGCTTTTTTTCTATTGTTTTATTGTTAAAAGACGCAATATATTTAAATTTTAATATTTATACCTTTCTCTTTGCTCTCTCTCTCTCTCTCTCTCTATCGCTTTGCTTTCTCAACAAGAGCAGATATTTCAACATAACCTTACTTTCATAACCTCAAAGTTTTTAGGTTAAAACTATCCGATTTTTCGCTAAACAAATAACATATAATAAATATTGATGATGAATATTGATGAACTGAATGAATTAGTGAAAATTTCTTATAGAAAAAAACAAAAACACAATATCACTTTTATTTAGTAAGTCCACATTTTCTTATATTTTTTTTCTCTGCTAAACCACTCTCTTTACTCTCTTTCTCTATCGCTTTGCTCCTTTAAC
Organism: Conops quadrifasciatus; assembly: GCA_949752815.1. Taxonomy (NCBI): domain Eukaryota; kingdom Metazoa; phylum Arthropoda; class Insecta; order Diptera; family Conopidae; genus Conops; species Conops quadrifasciatus. The sequence continues at coordinate 21,470,998 of OX457079.1, forward strand.
AAGAGCAGAGCATATTCGAACATAACCTTACTTTCATAACCTCAAAGTTTTTAGGTTAAAACCATCAGTTTTTTTACAAAACAAATAACGAATATTGGAATATTGATGATGAATATTGATAAACTGTGAGAATTAGTGAAAATTTGTTATAGAAAAAAAAATCACAATATGGCTTCTATTTGGTGAGTCCACATTTTCTTATATTTTTTTCTAACTGCAAACACAATTTACGTGTTCATTTTCCGTATGCACTTAATAGCGGTCGATGGCAACCCTATCACTGCTAACGCAATCAAATCTCTCCTCTCTATCATAAAATGAATAAATGGGCGATAAATTTTGCATGCTAAAAACTGTGCTCAAGCTAAAATTGTAAATTTCAGAGATCACTAAAACAGCTGTGAAATTGTAACCGGCCGACACAGTCGTCTGTCTTTCTGCCTGTCTGTCTGTCTGTCTGTCTGTCTACCTATTCATCATCGGCTGTATCTAATGTCTGTCTCTCTGTCTATCTATCTGCCTGCCTCTTTGTCCGTGTCCGTATGTAACGATGAAAACAGATGGTCTATTTCAGAATATGTACCGTGAAATTTTTTATTCTGGTTAGTGCTGTTCAGCTCTCTCTATTGTTGATGGTCATGCTAAATGTACCGACAATAAATCATTTCACTCAACAAAGAATCAAAAGCGACAGCCCACGAGGACCAACGTACAGTGGCTATGAAAATAATTAACTAAAACGTGATAAAAAATTAAAATTTATGGTAAATAAATTTATTGCCAGCAATCCTTGAGGCTTCATTAAATGATGATAGAAATTAATGTCAACAATTGAGAGATGAATGGATATGTCGAATTAATGGATTGATGAATGACAAAGCACAAATTTGTTTTGTACAGTACTGAGTTCACAATGATTTATTCACAATAATAAAATGAGAAAAAACTGAAAACGACAGCTCCTTTAGACCTTCTTATAAAGCAAAGAAATAAGAATACAATACAAAAGAACTTATCGGTTTAGACACAATGAAAGCGTTGCACCAAAAACGGCGCCAAAATGGCACTCGTTGTGGATAGAGAGATTGTTCGACTATTTCTCTTGTATTTTGGAGGCCCCAGTTTTACTTATTTACATACCCAGACACAAGAAATAGAGCAATCGTCGCCCAGAATCCAAATAATTGCGTTTAAAAAATCTCCAAAAAAATAAAAAAAAAATTTGTTTGCCAAAATATAATTTTTTCCTTTAAAATTTTTATCATAAATCATTAAAATTCTTGAAACCTAAAAATCTCTTGAAAAAAAAATCTCACAAAAAAAATTGTTTACCAAAATTTTCTACAATTTTCCTTTTTGAAATTTTATTTCTTTTGTATGAAATAATACTATTACTAAATCATTAAAATTCTTATAATTTAAAAAAAAAATCGCACAAACAAAAATTGTTTGCCAAAATATTCAACAATTTTTTTCTTTAAAATTTTTATCTTTTGTATGAAATAATACTAATACTAAATCATTAAAATTCTGAAAAAATTTTTGAAAAAAAAATCTCAAAAAAAAAATTGTTTGCCAAAATATTCTAAAATTTTTTTCTTTAAAATTTTTATCTTTTGTATGAAATAATACTAATACTAAATCATTAAAATTCTTAAAATTTAAAAAAAAAATCACCAAAAAAATAATAATACTAAATCATTAAAATTCTGAAAATATTTTTGAAAAAAAAATCTGAAAAAAAAATTGTTTGCCAAAATATTCTACAATTTTATTCTTTAAATTCTGTAAATTATTATCTTTTGTATGGAATAATACTAAATCATTAAAATTTTTAAAATTTAAAAAAAAAAAAATCACAAAAAAAAATTGTTTGCCAAAATTTTCTATAATTTTCTTTGAAATTTTTATCTTTTGTATGAAATAATACTAATACTAAAACCTTTAAATTATCAATAAATTAAATGAATACTCATATTTTATATTATATAATACATAATATAATATAATACATAATATAATATAATAAATATAATATAGTGAGAGTATAATATAATGCGATTTTTTTCGCCTTAGAATTTATGAGAGAAAGAAATAAAAGGAAATTTTTTTTTTCAAATAATAAAAATTATGGTAGATAATTTTATTCCACTGTAAAAAAAGTCGCTGCTGATGCTTGATTTTCCCGTTGATTTAATGCCATTGTCGAGCACTCCCCTTTCCCCGCCTCCTTCCTCGGTCTGTTCCGGCCAATGTGTCTATGATGATAGCTGCTGCTACAGCTGCTACTGCTACTGGTATATTGTTATTGTTGTTGTTTTTTCCATTCTTCTTACTCTTACTTTACATTATTCACTTTTGTTAGATACGAAGCCGCGTAACCACGAAGCCGCGAAGCCGCGCCGCTTCGGCCGATTCTTCACTGAATAGTATTGCATTTTTCGATAGCGTTTTATTGTGTTTCTAACTACAAAATCGATTCGTAGTTGTTCGAAAAGTGTTACGGTTTATTGTTTGTTGGTTTTGAAGAGAAAAGCCATTATATTCGAAGTTGTTTATGAATTGGCAAGTTTTTAACGGCGGCCTTTGCCCCAAATATTTCCGATATTTTCAAGATATAGCTCGCTACGCTGCTACAAAAACTCATTTAGAGCTTAAATTCCTTTAATTTCTATGAATTTGTAATTATAAATTCAAATAAATTCGATTTATTTATGAATAACGAATTTATGAATACGAATAATAATAATTTCATGGAATCAAAAAGTGTTTGTTTAAAAAGAAAATCGTGCTGCGGCTTAATTTCATTAAAAAATACACACAAAAAAGGAAACGACATAAAGAAAAACAATAACATAGATTTTATATTTTATTATTTATTTTAATTAATAGAAGCAATGGTGAGCAATTGAACTGACTATAAAATTAAAACAAGAATATTAAAAAAAAAAATTAAAAAAAAAAATTTTTAATACCCGCAACAAAAATTTGTATTTTATTTTAAAATTTATATTTATATTTTTTATTTTTATACTTGTATTCATTTTTTTTTTTATTTTTTATTTTTTTATTTTTTTTTTATTTTTATTTTTTTTATTTATGTTATTTATTTATTTATTTATATTTTTAATTATATTTTATATATTTTATTTATTTTTTTTTTTATTTTTATATTTATATTTTTATTACATATTTATATTATTTTAATTAATAACAAATCTTTTTAAAGTTACAAAAAAACATCCCCGAAACTAAAAAATTTTAAAAAAAATTTGTTAAAAAAATCAAAAAAAAAAAATGTTAATAAAAATGTTAATGTTATGTTATAATGTTAATAAAAATTTATATTTTATTTTAATAAATAACAAATCTCTTTAAAGCTAAGAAAAAAAACCCTCCCGCAACTAAAATTATTTTTATATTTTTGTTGTTGTTGTTGTTGTTCTCCTGGTTGTTCATTATCAATTTGTAAATGAAGTTTAATTAATTTTGCAGCGATCATCATGACGACTGCAAGCAAATGGAAAGAGAAGTTTAAAAATCGCATCAAAAAACAACTACAACAAATAATATCGAAATCGCCATCGGCCATGATCAATCAACTCTGGCTGCGTGCAAACAAAAATGTCAGCAACACTAAAGGCACCAACATCGGCAGCAATAGAAGTAACGGCATCATTAGCAACAGCAAAAGCAGTAGAAAGAGCTCGCGGCTGATGCGGCGGGCGCGCTTGATGCTGGCGAACAAATCAAACTTAAGCGAACATTTAACATTTAGTACTTCCACAGCAAAACAGACACAAACACAAACGCCATCGCCATCGCAGCGACGACTACAAAAATCAACGCAGCTAAATGGAGAACAGCGACAGCAAAAACAGCCACAAATGCATCAACTACGGCCTGAAAACAATTCAAGAACGAGGTCATTCGCTGCAAAAACCACCGCCGCGGCCGCCGTCGCCGCCAACACCTCAACAACAATTAAAGAAGAAACAATGGCAAAAGCAATAAAAACAACAACAACATCGTCGACTGCCGCCGCCGACGCCGCAACCTCAATCGCAAACGCTGAAGTTACTTCGACAACAATAGAAAAAGCTTCTCGCACACGAAATCGTGAAAGCGTTCGAACAAAAGCGGCTGCAATATCAATCGGTTGGCACCGGCTCGGGCCGCAGCGGGCACCGTCGGTGACGTTAATGGCCGCCACAATAGCTCCAATAAAAAAAGTCGCCACAAAAACTAAAACAAAAACAACTACAGCTAGAGCTAGAGCAGCAGCAGCAGCAAGAACCACAGCAACAACCACAGCAATAACAACAGCAACAACCACAGCAACAACAACAACAGCATCCGCTTCAACAGTAACAATTCAATCAACTATGTTGCTTCTTCCTCTGTTGCTGATTTTCTGTTTTGTGGGCAGCAATATTACAATGGCCGTTACTGGCGTTGCAGCTGCTGCCTCCTCCTCCGCTGCTTCCACGCCCAACGCTTCCACGCCCACCATCCGACCTAATGCCTGCACAATCGCCGAGTTCGGTTGCACGAATCGGCGCTGCGTGCCGCTCACCAAATACTGCAACAACATCAACGACTGCGGCGACGGCAGCGATGAGCCACGTTTCTGTACACGTGAGTCGATTATGCTTTAAGGTTTCCCGGTGTTTTTTTTTGTTGTTTTTTTTTGGTGATTTTGTGTAGTAGTTTTTGTGTTCCCTTTTTTCGTCATTTTCAGGTTTTTTTTTCTTTGTTTGTTTGATTTTTCCTGTATTTTTTCTTGGTCGCTGAAGAGTTTAGATAATGGATTTTCTTTTAAATGTTTTTCTACAAATAATTTGTCGTCGTCGTCGTCGTTGTGGTTGTTGCTGTTGTTTTTTTTTTGTTTTTATTTTTCTCTCTAATCCCAAATCATTATCATTAAACTTCCATTATTTCAGTCTATGTATTGAGATAAATTGAAATTGTTGGTAACACTAACTCGACACAGTTTATTGATTCATTGATAGATGAATTGAATAAATGCATACATTCGTCTATACATACATTTTATTTTGCAAAATATTTTCTATATAAATACAAAAATACAAAATACTGTACTCGTATTACTGTATACTGTATTTTTTACATACAAAAATATTATACTCGTACACACAAATTTAAAAAAAAAACCCAAAATATTATATTTAAAAAAATTAAAATTAAAATTTTCAAATTTTAATTAATTTAATTTAAAATACTTTCATTTAAAATTTCAAAAAATTTGTGTGTATAACATTTTTGTATGTAAAATAAATTTTTGCTTAAATTTAAAAAAAAAATAATAAATGCATAAATTGCATATTTTGCAATTGCATTTTTGCATATATACAATACAATTTAGCATATTTTCATTTAAAATTTTTCAAAATTTGTGTGTTTAACATTTTTGTATGTAAAATAAATTGTTGCAAAAATTAAAAATAATAATAAATGCATAAATTGCATGTTTTGCAAATGCGTTTTTGCATATACAATACAATTTAGCATATTTTGCAAAGTTGCATAAATTTAAAAAATATACATATATGCTTAAATTGCATATTTTGCATATTTTTTATTATTTATTTAGATTATTTATTTATTATTTATTATAAATTATAGTTTATTATTTTTTTAATTATTATTATATTATTATATATTATATTATTATATATTATATTATTATATATTATATTATTATATATTATATTATTATATATTATATTATTATATATTATATTATTATTATTTATAGTATTTAATTCATTTTAATTTATGACGTTTTAAATCGTTTTTTATTAATTAAATTTTTCAATTTTTCAATCTTGTTTCCAATTTTATTTATTTATTTTTCAATAGTGTTTATTTATTTTGAATTTTGTATTTTATTTCTCATTTAATTTTCTTTTTCCATTTTGAAATTTCTTTTATTTAATCAAGTCCTTAATTTATTTAATTTATTTAAGTCCTTTTTTTTAAATCCTTTTTTTTTAACTTGGTACGTTTTTTTCAATTTTTTTTTAGATTATTTTAACGAAGTGTTAAGTGCCGAATGTTAATACTAATTTTATAGAATCTTTTATTTTTTTATTATTAATTTAAAGTTAAAATTATTGAACATAAATCTTTATGGGCAGAAGATAATTTACAATCCACGACACTTGTTATTTTTCTTATTTTTTAACTTCGTGTTTTTCTTTTTCCTCGTCTTCTTCCGCCTCTTCTTCTTTCTCTTCTTCTTTTTCATCTACTTTATTTATCCATTGCTGCATTTCGATTAAAAGCCACTCATTCATTCCGAAGCTTTCCGAAAGAACCGAACCAGTCCACAAAATTTCACTTTCATTTCTCTGTTCTTCCATAATCCTCCTTCTCCTTCTTCTCCTCCTCCCTTCCGTTCCACTCTCCATACACTTTTTCTCTTAGTGTGTTCATGTTTAGTTTTTGTCAAATTTTTTTTTTGTGGTATCGTCTGTTGTTTTAACCAACAGTCAGTCGTTTGTTGTTTGTTAACCATTTTTGCTTATCTTTTCAATTTATCGCGTTTGCGGTTGGTTTTAATTGGATTTTCCTCGAATCCAACACGGTTACATGATGCAACACTTACACTTACCCTCACACACACACACACACACACACATACACATACACATACATACATACTAACGGTACAAACACAAACATACCGGAGATATACACGCATACAAGTACTATCATATTTATGTATTTGCGTACACTTTTGCATACATTTACTCGCATTCCTTTGTCAATATTGTATATATTGCTTTACAATGTTTGTATGTATATGTGCGTGTATATATATACTATACCTTAGTAATTGGATTGGTTTGCTTTAGTTTTTTCTCTGTGCTGAAATTGTAATGAATTGTAATGAATCTGATATGATTGTTCTCGTTTTGTTGCGTTAGCTCAAAAAAATTGCTGTAAATAGAAAATGTCAATAACAACAACAACAACAACAACAACAACAACAACAACAACAACAACCACATTCCCGCACGTTTTGTTTGTTTTTGTAATTGTCAGCAATTTTCAGTTTTATTTATATACTCACAAACCATTATCGTATTTCAAATGAAAATGGTTTAAGGATTTACACAAAATCCAGACAAGTTTGAAGACTGCAAGAGCAAATCGTTCGATTTTATACGATTTTCTATGCATTAAATTGTGCGTTAAGCATACGTCGTGGTGTATTTTTTCTTACATATATACCACTTCTTGTGATACAATAATTTCTATAAAATAACTTCAAAACTTGTCATTTATCTCGGGCAACTTGATCTCATACTAATCGAAAGGATCGATCCAAATGGATTGAAAATGTATACCTTTATAACTATCAATGATTTTTTGCCTGCGACTTCGTTCGATTAAATAACAGTTTTCGACAAATTTAGACAAGTTTTAGACAGTTTTCGACAAGTTAGACTAGATTTTATACGATTCTTGAAGGCATTGAATTATTTGTTACTCATACGTCGTGATGTATGTACCTTCTCTTATAGGTACATCTGACTTCTTTTGATAGAATAATTTTTATAAAAGCACTTTTTTGTTGCGTTAAACTGCCAGCTAAAATAACTTCAGAACATGGCGTTGTTCCAGACAATTCGAGCTCATGTTAAACGAATGGTTTTGGAGTAGATTGAAAATTTATAAAGCCATTGTTAATGATATTTCGCTTCAGGCTTCGATAGAATGACAGCTTTCCACAATAATAGACAAGACAAGAAAGAATGCAAATGAAATTCATTCGATTTTATACGATTGTTGAAGGCATTGAATTATGCGTTACTCATACGTCATGGTGTACCCGTTTTGATTTGTATAGATTATATTAATCTTATCTTATAGCATACGTTGATAAATTAATATATTAACTTTAATATACTAACTTATATTGATCGAATGGTTGCCGAAAAGACTGAAAATTGATCAATGTCATTAGCAATCAGGCTTCGTTCGATGGCTTTCTTTTTTCTTTGCTACATTTTCTTTACACTTTTCTCTTTTTCGTGTTTATCTCATTTATCCTTCTTCTTTTTCTTCTTCAACTCACTTGCATTCTTTGCCTAGTTTTTCCTCCCTTCATCCTTTCTCTCTTACTTTCTTCCTTTTACATTCTTTATTTATTTTTTTATAGTTTTCCAGTAATCAAAGTGCACATTTTTGATAATCAAAGTGCACATTTTGAAAGTTAGACCAACTTTTCGACAATACCACAAAACAGCAAGAATACTACTTACGAAAACTATAAATAATATTGTCAATCTCTTACAATAAAAGCGAAGCGTTAGTGCTTTGAATTTGAAAGTACTTAAAAGAGAAATGAATTTTACGATGATCGCAATCAGTGGAGACTTTTCGTTGAACGTGTGGATGCGGGTGGTTGCGGGTTTTCTGAAAACACTAAGTTTTCTACTTCTCTCTTTGAGACTCTCTCTTCTTTCGCGCAATTTCTTTGTCTTGCATGCCATCCAGCAGACGCACCCACCATGCGTCCGATGGCAGTTAAATCTTCAATACTTAAATTCTCGTCTCGGAAAACTATTCGGTATTCAACAAAGACCGCAACAAAGACAACAGACGGGAAAAGACCAACATTAAATTTCAACAAATTAACTTAAAACAGCAACAACAACGAACGACAACAATTAAAAGGGACAAAGGAAACACTATAGAGACAGACCGCATTACAAGGAAGAAACTTACAAAACGCACAAAATACAAATTGAAATTGACAGTAAAACTGAAGCGGAAACTGCTACTAAATGTACTAAATGTAAAATAATATACCCAGCAACAACAACAACAGCAAACAACGACAACACTAGCGAGATTACTATCGTGACTTAAAATGTACACTTAAAATAGCAAGAAGACAGGCTTAAGTGAACTTTAATGTTCTATCACGCGCTCGCTCTCTTCCCCTCCCCCTTTCTTATTTCTTCTCTATTATATACTCCCCTCTCTCGTACTCTCTTCTCCTTGCGTTTCTCTAGTTACACAAATACACTGCAAAAAAATATACTGCGACAAACTGACTTCATTCTTGTGAATCTTATTTTAATTAATTCAATTTCGCGAGAGAAACCATTTCATTTAACTGCTGCTGGCTTCTTTTACGGTTACAGCGCGCTGTGTCTGACACTGCGCTCACAAACACACACACGTACACACACACATCCATACTGCTTTTCATAGTGTCATAGCATTACACTTTTGCCATTATTGCTTTTGTTTTTTTTTGGCTTTTGTTCTTTTTGTTTCTTTCTTTTATTTTCATTTTAACACTCTAAGGACTCTGTTTTTAAAGGTTTTCTTTAATTTTTTTTTTTTAATTTCCGATAAATAATTTATTCTCCCCCCGCTGGCTCCCTTTCGGTCTCGCTCTCTCGCCCAATTTATGAATTTAATACAATATTTTCTGTGCTTTTTAAGTTTGCTTTCTTTCTTTCTTTCTTTAGTTAATGACTTTCTATTACAATTATTTTCTGTGTTCTTTTGGGTGATCGTGCCCTTTTGTGATGGCAGGCTGCAATCGTACCTATTACGGCGACATCGGCTTAACGTATCCTCTGGAATTGCATCGACCGAAGCAGGATAAAGTGCCGTATGTCTGCACTCTGACTTTCACGGCAGCCGGTGGTCGTCATGGCGATGTGGTTCAGGTGAGTCGAAAGGAGATGTTCGAAAGGTTTGCTCAAACTTAATGGAATCGACAAATAGGCAGAGAATGTTTGTTCAGCGAATCTGTTAATTTCTCTTTTAACCGATAACTTCTAACTTTTATTTTGGTTTGCCAAACCTCGAATCAATTTCAAAGAAAGACGCAAACAAAAAAATCCAAAGCTATTTTATAAAACCATTTAATATATACTATAAACTATGTTAAAAACTATTTTATAAATACTATAAAGTACCATAAAGTATTTTATAATATAGTTTTGGTTTTGGTTTAGGCTTTCGGATATCGATTTCGAAGTGTCAAGTGCCACAAAATCTCCCTTTAACCTTCAACTTCATTGAGATCACAGGTCGATTAAAGTTAAAAGAATAAAAAAGTAAAAATTAATCTGAGCAAATAAAATTGTATTGAAAATTGTCATATATGTATATTGTCAAATAACTATTTTATAAAATAGTTTTGGTTTTGGTTTAGGCTTTCGAATATCGATTTCGAAGTGTCAAGTGTCAAATGCCATATAAAACTAGTTTTATTTTTGATTTTGCTGGGTTTCGTCTACTGCTGTTGTTGTTCTTGTCTGCAAAACCAATGTCTGTCAAAATTTGTTTAATAATTTTAGAAAAATAGTTTTGTGTATAATATTTATCTCTTTCTACCATATTAACTAGAGAAGGGACAAGGCTATGGCGTCTAGAGTAATTCGAACTTCGAAACAGGGTTGAAATCTGCTAAAACCAGCAATCTTTTTGGTTTTGCGCTAAACTCAAAGCAACAATTTCAATGAAAATTTTCTGGTTTTATAATGGTTTTCGCTGAGAAAATCAGTTTTGGTTTTTGCTAAACCGAAGTAAAACTGCTTTATTTCTTTATTTGACAGCAAATGTCAAATGAAAAGAAACACAACACACACACACACACACACACACACACACAGACGGCAACTTGCATATGGACATACATGAATGCACGTTCATTCAGTGCATGTGAATGCTGCAAAAATGAGAGAAACTGCCAAAATCGGCAAATTTTGCTGAAAAAACGTTTTTGGGGTTTTTTTGGGTTTGAAAAATCAAGAAATTTAAGATTTTTAAATTTGTTCAAGCTCAACTTAATTTGTATATATATATACACTTTTATACTATATGCATAAATGCGACACTTTTAGAATTTTTTCTGTACATTTTATTAAAGAAGAGAGTCCGATTCATAAAATTTTCTAGGTTATCAGCGAATTCTTGTGACAAAAATAAAGAAACTCCTTAATTTTCTTACTAAAAAATTATAAGGAATCCCTTTTTTTTTAAATAATTAACGAAGTTGTTAAAGACAATCATCTTAATGGAGAGACTACTGTAGTAAAACTAATGACGCACTTACTTAGCGGAGTATTAAAGCAAAAGAAAAACAAACTAAAAACAAGAAACCATCGAAGACGAAAGACAAAAAAGACTGTCTTTACGATAATGCATTCGGCTTAATTCAAGCATCACACTCGTTATGTATCCGTAACGATTCTCTCTATCAGCAGCAGCAGCAGCAGCAACCAACCAAGCACCAACCAAGCACCAACCAAGCACCAACGAAGTTAGCATCGCAGAGAAGACGAAATGATATTCGTCCTCCTCCTCCTACCCCGATGCGTTACACTTTCAGCTCCAATAATCCCCTCGGAACCACTTACTTACTTACTTACTTACTGAAGGCACTCCTTAAGGTGCGGACAAATCGGAGTTTAGTTGAAGTGCGCCCAGAGAGAGAGACAGAGCACTGTATAAATGACGGTGGCTGTTTGGTTGGTTGCTGGGTTGAGGCTTCTGTAGTGAAAAAAAAATGTACCCAAAACGCTTTTTTCATGGTTTCATCGTTTCATCGTTGACTAAAGCTGTGCATGTTGTTAGATAGAAATTTGGCAAAGGTTCAATTTTTCGTTGACTGTCGAGCAGTCGAGCTGGCAATCGTAAAAGGGCAAAATCTAGTAGACAAAGCTCACGGCCTTTCATACCCTCTCATGCGCTCTCTCACCTTCTTCATTATCTTTTTTCTTTCTTTCTTCCTCTCGCCATGTTGTAGGTCACTCTGGATAGCTTCACAATCGGCCGCTTCACCTCGTACATCCATGACGGCTGCCCGGACGGCTACATGCAGATTGCCGAATCGGCGCGTACACCGTTCGGTGGCAAATGGTGCGGCACTTCCTGGGGCCCAGTGCTGTTCTACAGCGAGACTAGATCGTTAATATTTACGGTGCGACTGAACAGGTGAGTTTACACGAAGTTGATAATGATAATGGTTGAAAACGTCTTGCAGTTACTGTCTTCAGTTTCTTTCTTTCTTGCTTTCTTTCATTATCTATGGCCACAATTGCCAACATTTGTAATTAAATTTCTAATAGTAAAGAAGAAGAAGAAGAAGAAGGAGCAGGTGAATTTATAGTGCGAGCAGTAATGGCCTGGAAACGTATGTGCGGACATAACAAATCTACGGTTTTTTTTTTCTTCCATTCGGTTGCGCCATTATATGCGTTAAAGTATTAACTAACCTCAGAGAATACAACTTTAGAAACGAAAAGAAAGGCAAAACAACAACAACAACAACCACCAAAAAAAAATAAAAAGTAACAAAGGATTTCTGTTACATTAAAAGTACTTTTCACGTACGAGTCTACCCTACAGTCAGTGTTTTTGTGGTATAACCACCTACTTTTCTTCTTCTGCTGCTGCTTCTTCTTCGTCTTCTACTTCTTCTTCTCCTCCTCTTCCTCCCCCTTTCCTCCTTCTTCTTGGTTTTCCTTTTTCTTCACCTATTTTTATTCAAACACCAAAGAGGACTGCCTTCTCCAATCGTTGAAAAGACATTTTCAACACTTTATTTTCCCCTTTTTTTTGCTTCCTACTTAATCTACCCTACTCCCACGCCCTCACACTCACAACTCGCCCTCTCACTAACACTCACTCTCGCTCTCACCCTTTCTGATTTTCTTCTCTACAGATTAGCCCGGGATCAAAGCGGTTACAACTTCGACTTCCGCATCAGGTACAAAGTTTTATCCAGAGACAGCGCTGTTACACGCTATGGTGGCATTAAGTTTGCAGGTAAGCAAGACGTATAGTACACGCATACATACATATAGCCATCGTTTTGGCATGGCTTGAATTTTAACCATCCATTTATCACCATACTCATACAGCATGCTCCCGTTGCCTGTTTGTCTAGAGCCACTATGTAGAAGCCATATTTAGGACGTAATTAAGAGAAAATAAAATTGAAATCGGTAGTTAAAAGTGAATTTAACTATCGTTGACAGACCATTCGGGCTGGCTACGGCTTAAAAACAATCACAAAAAGTCGCAACTCTTAAGCTCTATGAGAGCTTTTTTAAAGAAAAAGTGTAGGAAAGATTAGGTGGAGAAAAAAGAGAGCTGTGCTCGCAAACTGGGAGTTAATCTTTAATCCGTTTTAATATCATATAAATATTAAATGAATATTTAAAATCTCTGAAAATCTCTGGAATATTCTCGCATGTAAAGAATTATGTTGTAGCGCTAAAATTTAATTAATATTTAATTTCTGGATTTAATTTTTATGATATTAAAAGAACACGTTGGTATGAATGAATGAAATATTTTCCAAAGTAAGAGAAAGAAATTCCCTTTTGCCTGGCGATGAAAGCAAATGTTCTAAAAATACTCTATTCTCTATTAGCGTCAACGCGAGGTGTCACTAGTAAAAGCTGCTTGAGTGTCCATTTATTGGACAGTTTAACGTAGAAAAAATTATCTGCCAAACAATTCTAGTTATGATTAATAATAAAATTTCTTTCATTTTCGCCACAGTATAACAAAGTTTTCACGGTAACTTTTTTCTATGGGTCTGCACAGACCTATATCTGTCAATTAAGGCCGTTTGAAACGTCTTTATATACACAAGGGTTAAAGATAATTCAGCGGTCACTTTAAAATGCTTCTAATTATTAGTGACGGTTCCCTTTGAGGCCTTTTCATATTCATGCACCTACACAGTATATAATGCGTTTTTTTTGCATAAATTATTATTTATAAATTATTATTTAAGCAATATTATTATTATGCAATGCATAGCATAAATTATTATTTATGAATTACGATATTTTTTATGCAATAAATTCATCGTCTATAAATTCATGCATTTACACAGTCTATAATGCCTTTTTATAATGCCTTATTATTTTTGTATAATAATAATTTATGCAATATCATTATTATGCAATGCATAGCATAAATTATTATTTATGCAATACGACATTTTTTATGCAATAAATTCATCGTCTATAAATACATGCATTAACCCAGTCTATAATGCTTATTTATTGCATAAATTATTATTTATAAATTATTATTTATGCAATATTATTATTATGCAATAAATAGCATAAATTATTATTTATGCAATACGATATTTTTTATGCAATAAATTCGTCGTCTATAAATTCATGCATTTACACAGTCTATAATGCCTTTTTATTGCATAAATAATAACAATTATTATGTATTATTTTATGCAATACGACATTTTTTATGCAATTTTATGAAATTTTATTCCACAGATTTGTTACCTTGGCATAACACGAGCAGAAACCTACATCAGAGCATCAACAACGATGATGATGATTTCACGAATTCGAGCGGTACACATTCCGATCGGTATAGCGAAGACTACAGCAGTCTTTTCAGTGATGCAAAGTTCACGAATAACAAAAGTTTAACAAATTCTTCGGATAATTCAAGCGTTAAAGATGAATTATACAGCAATTATACAGAACCTAAATATTATTTGGGTAAGTGTGGATAGCATTTGGGTGTACATATAGTACTTGTACAAATGAAAATTGATTGATACTATGGTAAGGATATAAGAATTAATGACTGTTGTGTAATTTTGCACCATTTTTTTTCAGGTGATCTAATACCAGGCACTTATTGTTCGCGAATATTTAGTGATTGTGACAAAAAGGCGTGTCGTTTGCAATCACCAAATTATCCGGGTATATATCCAAGGAATTTAACGTGTTATTATGCGGTGCGACAGGTAAGAAAACTAAGAATTACTTTCAGTATATATATTATATAATATTACTTTCAATCTTAAAAATTAGAGCAAAATCGATTGATTGTGATCTCATATTGATCTCATATCATCATTGAGATAATGATCTCAATAAATCGAGTCAGTTAATCAAAGCCAATTGAAAGAATTGGCTACTTACTGATTTGGCACCAATAGATACTATATACCACACTTTGTACTCGTAAATTTTTTATGCAAGAAAAAAGTCGTTTTTATGGTTAAAAATCTGAGACAATGTAAGGAAGGAAGGAAGGAAGGAATAGCGACAAATGAACACTTGTTCAAAGGAAACCTCAAAAGCCACTTGATGTAATTGATATTCGTTGTTGCTGTTGTTGTTGTTCTGTGGGGATCAGAATAAGGAGAGGACTACATTGTATGGCAAAGAAAATAGGAAGATAGAGCGGGCGTTAGACAAGGTTAAAGGATGAGAGAAGACAAAACTCAGCCACGAAGACAAGACAAAATCATTATAACTTACTCTTTTTTTACTTGTTTCTCTCTTTGCGGTCACAAAAAGAGCTAGAAAAGTAACAGTAAAGAACAAAACTTGGCTTTAGTTGTTTGTAATTGAATTGAATTTTTTAAAGTGGTTTTACACTTTCATGCTTTTTTTTTTCTTTCAAAGAACAATATTTTTAACAATTTTGTAATTACATAATTATCTTTACACAAGTAATTACAATTTCATAGTAGTTTCCATTGAAGTAAGAGAAGCTCTCACATTTGAAAGAGAGATAAAAATTGAACGTATACATACTACAGCGTGCGCCATCTTTTATATCGGTATGTAACTGCTTGGTCGTATTGCAAGCGACGTCGAAGGTCTGTCGGCAATATTCTTGGAGTCAATTGCACTTTACGCTAAAAAAAAATTTAAATCATTCTTCAAAATGCGCCGCAAGGTGGTTCCACTGACGCGCTAAGAGGGACGATGCGATACATATGGGTTCTTCTGGGCAACACTCTCTCGTACCGCTTCAACCGGCTCATTGGAACGTCTTGGGCGTTAAAGAACGGCATGTCGACGGCATGTCCCACTGTCCTGTGCTCAAAAAAATTCGACACCAAACGACGAATAGTATTGTCAGACGGTGCTTCTTAGCCGCGATATGTACGACTATTTTCAATGTACAGCGTCACTATTTTGGCACGTTGTTACTTTGGTGTAAAGCGATCCACGATTAAAATTGTACTGAAATGACGTTTCAAAATTATGTTTACTCAAATTTACAGCGGTTGATAAATGTTAAAGTTATTCAATGTTTACATACCGATATAAAAAATTGTGCACCTGTTATTATACGTAATCGAATATATACAATTTGTTTAATGATTTTCCAACTATTACGTTTTCATTACGCTTTAATTGCGTTTTAATAATATTATGTGTTTTATAAAGTAAAATATCATAGAGTAGAATATTTAAAATATTTACAATTTAAAGTTTATCTCTATAATTTTGTCAGACTTATAAAAACTTAAACATAAAAGTGACATATTAAAATTATTTCAACCTTAAGGAACATTTCAGACATTGTTTTTTTTTTGAAATACTTGTTTTCTTGAAAGCCTAAAAGAAGTCCTTCTTCACTGCAACGCTTTGTAAAATTTATTTTAATCTCATTTTCCCCCGCTTTTCTCTTTCCACACACACTTTCCACAAACTATTACAAGCTTGAAGGATTAAGGTTTTGTCAGGGTTAAATTACACCACCACTACAGATTACACACAAGCACACACAACAAACACACTCCGGACAAACAACAACAACACCCACACAAATTCACACAAATTCATAAAAGAAAAAGAAAAAGTCTTAAAGTAAAGATTTCAAACCGTAAACAAGTACAAAGAAAACACCTGGAGCCAACTTGAAGATATTAAAAGCACGTCCTTAGAGAGAGTCCTTCTTTTTAAGTCATGATACGAGTATCATCCGACTGCATTGCAAAGAGTTCAACAATTCAAACACTCTACAAACTTGGTTGTTAGTAACTCTTTATAAAGAAGTACGAGTACACAAACACGCATACACAAACACACACACACACGCACACACACACACACGCATACGTAC
Organism: Conops quadrifasciatus; assembly: GCA_949752815.1. Lineage (NCBI taxonomy): Eukaryota > Metazoa > Arthropoda > Insecta > Diptera > Conopidae > Conops > Conops quadrifasciatus. The sequence goes on from OX457079.1 coordinate 21,487,918, forward strand.
ATACATCCACAGATTATAAAACATAATCCTTATTATTATAATTCTTGGTGGTTGTTGGTGGCCGGCCATACTTGGCCAAAGAGCTGAAGTACAATATTTCACTAAGACTCGAAGTTATATGCGTATAAATTTCGTTTATTTTTCTTAATTTTTGCTCTATTATTTTTATGTCTAATATTTTTTTTTTGTATTTTCTTTTATCAAACAAAAGTAGTCTACAAGTCTGACGATATGAAGTTGTTAATGTATGTATTTTTGTTGGATGGAAATAATTTGAAGAAAGAAACAGTCATCCCTTTAAGCGTTGACTGCTAAAGCCAACAGAGACAAAAAATTAAATAATTTTCTCTCAATTTTAACACAAAAATTTAAAAAAAAACTACCGGATTTTACCGCCCTTTTTTCAACTATAGTTTTTAAGATACGTTTAAAACAAATGAATATACAAATACCAATCTTAATGAATTTCGTTTTTTTTTTCATTAAATTCTTTCTTTATTTCTCTATTTTTTACCTCTTTTATTTATTTCTTTTTTTGTCTTTGTCTTTGTCTTTTTCTTTGCTATTCGCTGTACCGTGCTGGCCTGGCCGTTCGTCTCTGTTATTGAAAATACTAGCATGATGTACCGCATGGGAAGCACGCGTTAATAATGGTACGCCAGCTCAAGGGAAATCTGGTCTGGATATCGACGCAAGAGACGCAGGGAAGCAAGCTAACGCCCAGCAGCAATGAAAAGGATAAAAAATTCGAGCCTCGCCTGAAAACCTGGAACGATTGCGATCAAATTCAGGTAATTACAAGAAAAGTCCTACGAAGTCCTTTCCCTTTCAATTTTTCTTGTTTTTTAATTATTTTTTTTTTTATTTGTTGTTGTTGTTCTCTCCATACCATTGGTTTAATACTTCTCTTCCATTCCATATTCATTACTTCTACCTTTTTCTCTGTCTGTTATAACTTACTCTGTGTTTGTCTCTTTCTAAAGGTAACATATTTGTGTGTTTTAAAATTGTCTATTAATCATTTCGCTTGCTCTCGCTCTCTTTCTCCTTCTCCCTCTCCTTCTTGCCACCTCTTTTTAATTATCATCTATTATTGTTACAGTTTTAATAAATAAATTAATTTTTATTAACATTTAGACGTAAGAATCCAACAATAGACTTATTTCAATAAGAGCTGTCATTTTAAATGCATGTCATTTTTAAATTTCATGTCATTCTTAAACTGTCAACTTTTAACCGTCATATTTGACAAGTAAAGGCCAGTAAGTTTTTAGATACGGTTCGGTGCACACACGCTGAATGAATTAAAATAGTGAAAATAGTTGGAAAAATGGTTGCTAGAAATGCATAAACGACGTAATAAATGAGGGTTAAAGCTCATTCTCTACGGTCTTGGTACGTAAATAAAGAAAACTTTTGCATTTGGGACTCTGAAAATCCCCGAAAAATAGTCGAAGAACCTCTCCAATCACAGCGAGTGAAAGCTTGTGGCCGTTTTTGGGGGTTTTCGGGCGTGAAATACAGCCGCAATTATGAGAAAACGTGATGAAATATTTCATCAAAAGCATGACCGTTTGTAAAATGGACAGATATTGTAATTTGTCAGATAAATAAAATGACACCTCTTGCCGAAAAAGCCTTTACTTTTATAAAGAAGAAAATGCTTTTGTGAATAAATCATCATCGGCAACGGCCCGTTTTCTCGTTTGTTTCCTTCAATAAATTTATTCTTTTATACAAGAAAAGTTTAATTTGAAAAGTTTTATTCAAATTTTGTGAAAGAAATATGTATAATAAAATTGTTAAAAATTGTATGAATTCTAAATTTCAAGATATTACGGTTTGTAGTCTTTCGATTAGCCCTAACGCAGGCTGAAGCTAAACTGGCAGGAAGTGCGTACGCAGTACCATACGACTAAATAATGTTCGCTTAAATCGAAAAACAACTTTACAAACTAAAACTTTAAAATTTTAAGTCCTTTAATGTAATTTGCAAATTAAAGCCAACAGAAAGCTTTCCCCAAAAAGTGCAAAAAAATTTTCGCACTTTTTACTATACTTTGAATAAAGTAAAAAAAAATTACATAAATTCAATATTAATCAAATTTAGAATCCCGAGTACTTCTTCCTTGGTTCTCTTCTATTTCCTTTTTTCTTTAACACTGCATTGTTAGCGGTGATCTTCCGGTCTTTTTACCGGTTCCGGTTTCTCGCCTCTGCTCAACTTTTTCGTATCATTCTCAGAAATAATTCGAATAGAAAATTCAAATAGTTTATGCAAACAATTCTCGTGGTACGATTGCTTTGCCCTTTTGCGTTGTTGTGCTTTGGCGCTTTGGCTCTTGCTTGAAGATTCCGATTCCGGATCAGCTTTCGTACCAGCTGATGCTGCGGTGGCAAAATATGGTTGCGTTGTACTAACAAAGACTTACTTTTCCGCGGAATTTCTAACCATTGCGACTTTAGGTAACCACGACAATGATAACTGTACAGCTGTTGTTTTAAAATTAAATCGGCGCAGTTGTTGAAATTGTATGGTTTGGTAATGGTTTTTTAATTATAAAATGATTTTATTTAAAAAAAAAAATTTCCGTATACTTTAATATCTTTAATAATTTTTTTTTGTTACTAGAATTAGTAACAATTATTGATATGAATGTATGTATATGGTATGTACCCATCTATAACGCATTATCTATATTATCACCAACTATAAATAACTTCTTTAACAACTCAAATCCTTTAACTCCTTGCTTTAATTTCATCCAGTGTTTAAAAAATTTCCCGTAGTTAGCAAATCTTTTTCTTGCTTTTTTAAGATTAATAAATTTTAGTACAATTTTATAAAGGATACGCGGTACTCTAAATGGAAATCCACGGTAACTATAACTCTCTACTGTCTACTGTCTATTTCTTCTGTCTCTCTTTCCCTAAAATATCGGCAGTAAATAATGTTATAGTACAATATTCTCCTTAAACTAATTCCTATCATACCGTCTAAATCATTTAAAACAAGTTCGACAATGCAATCTTGTTTTTGTTCAACGATAATGACCCTCAATGAACCAACCTGGATGTATCCTCGATGAACCGTGATGTTCCTCCATGAACTTATTTAAATCAAGTTCGAGAATGCAATCCTCTTGTTGTTCAACAATAATGACCCTCAATGAACCAACCTCGATGTATCCTCGATGAACCGTGATGTTCCTCCATGAACCTCGATAAACGATGATGCAAATGAAGATCGAGAATGCATTTCACGTCTTAATTAATAATGATACTCAACGAACCTCGATATATCGCCGATTCCACCTCAATAATCCTCAGTGAATCCTAAAAACCTCGATGCTCTTAAATGAACCTCGATGAACTGATTCATGAATGAAATAGAACATCATTTTTTATAAAATATCATGTATTTTTTAACATTTGAAATATCAGTTCTAATTGAAGAGATATCTTCAATTCTATGAGAATCTATGTACATATTATTATCTGAATGAATTTTTCTAAAAATTAACGCATGAAGATCTCTCCCTTCAAAAATAGAGGAGAGAGGAAGAGAACGCACGCAAATAAATGAACAGATCACAGAGAGAATGTTTGCATAAAGCAATTATGGAATGAATGCAGGCGGTGTTAATGAATAAGTGGAATAATTAACAATTAACGATAAAAAAGGCTCAATGAATTTAAATAAATGAATTTGCCGACAGACAGCAGACGAAGGCACTCTTAAGACATGCATAAATCTCAAGAGATTTACGTGAATCCACTAAAGCTCTCTAGTGATGAACATTGTAAAGATTGTGATTGTGAAAGGAAAAAATTGCGGCAAGCTTGGTGGAGAAAGAGAGACCGCCGTTTAAGACCGTTCTCAACATTCCAAGAGTACAAAGAGAAAGTGAGAACCACAATCGACAAGGATTAGCATTAAAATGTAAAAACCATTTTTTTTCTCTTACTAGTAGCAGTTTAAAGTTTTACACTTAAACATTTACGGCTTTGTGGGCTCGGTCGGTTTGTCCGTCTGTTCATCGTGGACTGGAATGCTTTTCATGGCACATGGTACTATCAATTTCCTCATTCACTCTCTCAGTCTCTCTCTCTCCCTGCATAACGAGAAGTGTTCTCATTTGCGTTTGAAATATTGTATGCCAGAATTTATTTGAACAGAGACAGTGACAGCGAACACAAAGAGAGCTGAAAAGAGGGCTAAAAAGAGACAGACATTTAGAGCAGTTTTTCGTTTCTATTCAAGGCTCACAGAACGTGCACGGTGCACAAAAACAAGCCAAATCCTTTGCAATTATTCAGACAACACGTGCGAATAATCGTCCCTAAGTCGTTCCGCTCGCTTTGGTCACGTCAACGGGCTAACACAACCACAGCCAGCCCGCCCATTTTATCGCATTTTGGTAGGTTTTTTCGTATTTTCGTGACCAAGTCTGGTCCTTTTTTTAAATCGTTTTTTTATCGCAATTCATTAACATTTTCCTTCAAGCCTTTTTTACTGGTTTTAAAGTTTTCGCTTTTCGTCGACCTATGTCAGCAGAAAAAAAAATTTTTTTCTGTTATAAGCTTTTATTTTTCAGTGTCCAATTTTGTTTGTTTATTCCTTCTTCTCTGCTTTTTAGTTGTTTACTCCTGCCTACGAGAATCGGTTACGAGTATTTAAAGCTTTCGTAATGGTCGGTTCATGTCATCTACATACGCAGATGTATGTTTGTGGGGGTGTGTGTGTGTGTGTGCTTGTTGTTTGGTTGATTGTTGAATCGTTGTGTACAAATCGTTGAATGGTATCACCGTCATCGTCATCCATACTGTGAACAAAGACCATCGATGGTGTATCAGGGCTCAATTAAAGGATAAAAAACAACTGAGTGCAAGCAAAACCGACACCGAAAAGTAAATACAATGCAACCGAATTGTCCGACGACAATATAATTGACCAACAATGGAATCACTTAAAAACCACAAATAAAATCAACCGTGTTCAGCGGAGTATAGAGTCCTTCGTCTCTCGCCGCCCCCCCATTCTGTGCACCCCCATCAACCGCGGCACCCCCATCGCCCTCCAGCACCCCGCCCCCCTTCATCTTCATCATCGCCATCAGCCAAACAGCAGGCGTTTCCTATGTTTTATTTCAATGAAATTCAGGGTAAAATGTGTCCACATTGACCAATTGACCAGCCTCAGCGTACAGCCTTCCTTTCTTCCTCCCTTCCTTCCTTCCTTCCTTCCTTCCCCCTAACCACCCCTCCCTTTTAACCCTCCAACACGCACCGCAAACCCGCACCGTCATCGTTTATTAAAATTGTCCTGAAAAATTTTCGTTCACACAATCTTCTTCCCTCTTTTTCACTCTTTCTCTCTGTGACTATCGCTCTCTATTTTTCACCCTTTCCTTCTCGTTTTTCTTCTTTCTTCTTCTCTGTCTATTAAAATACCGCCCGGTGCATTTTGCCCGCATTGTCCTCTGCTTGCTGCCTCTTTGGTCCACCTGGCCCACCATTTTACAGGATTATGTGACGGTTTACGATGGTTACACCACCCGCGATCCGGTTGTTCTGAAATTCTGCGGCGGCGGTCAAGCTGTACCGGCATCCGTTTCCAGTGGTCCCGAATTACTAGTGGAGTTCACCACATCCCCGTTCGGCACTTTCACGGGCACTTCATCGCAAGTGTTGCCGCTTTACGGCTTCCAGCTGGAGGTTGGTAATAACGGTAGTACTCGTATATTAAGCGAGGAGGAAGGAGGACCTCCTTCATTCTATCTCTCTTCTCCTTTATCTCGCTTACTTTGACAGGTTGAGGTTAAATTTGTCGATATCCAGAGCCACACCTACTCAAAGAACAAAAATCCTTGCGAATTTTGGATCAGAGGCGCCGGCCGCGGTGTGCTGGAAAACCCTCGACACTCTCTGGCGCCCAACAACACGTGCCTGTACCATCTGCAAGGCATCGGTGTTTTCAAGACATTCGATCACTTGAGTTTGTCACGTCGCTCGGGCAGCCTCAATGTGGGCGTGGGCGGCGGCGTCGGCGCTGGTGGCTTGAGTCTGCATCAGCCCTTGTCACGCTTCAAGGTCTGGATATCGATGTTGAAATTCAATTTGGATCCTGAATTTGGACACATCGACGAGACGTCGGTGGGGGCCATTGGCGTATTGCAGACGCACGAGGATTGCAGCGGCATGCTGCGCATTTGGGATGGTCCTTTGAAGGAACCGCCCATATGCAAGGACTTAAACTGGTGAGTAGGCGGAGAAAGAAGGTGATGCGTAAAACAAATGACGAATCGACTGTAACGAAGACGAAGCGGAATTCACTCACGTAAAGCCGGCTTTCTTTTCCTCTAGCGATCGGGAAATCCTTAGTCATCCACAGCTAGCCCGTTATGGTCAGAACTACACGAACGTCATTGCACGCTTCTGTCGGGGCACCATACCGCGCACCTGCGACCGCTCCAACATCAATGAAACGTACGCACGACCCTGCACCGTCTCCGAGAGTTTCGTGTCGACTGGCGACACCATCACTTTGGAATTGAAGAACAGCGAATCGACGGTACTGAGGTAAATGTCGTCGACCCACCAGACCAACCACACCCACCCGCACCCGCACCCGCACCAGCACCCGCACTCCTCACCTTCCCTTTTTCCCTCCTAACTAAAACTATCCAGTGAAATTTACTTACGCTCTCCGCAGGCCGCTCGATTTTAAGTTGAAATATGAGTTCGTTGACCTGCATCAAGATGGTCTACCCCTGGCGGGTGGAGAACACGATTGCAGCCGCAGGTTTGTCAGCAGCTTGATGGATCGTAAGGATCCGGCCATATTTCGCAGTGTACGCAACGTATTCCTTTTCGGACGTGGCGGTTCGCGCAATCTGAGATGCGTCTACAAATTCGAAGGACAACGTGGCGAACGGGTACGCATCCAGCTGCGTTCCGTTACCACCATGAATCGCGTATGTGTGTCAAAAGTCGATGAGGATATCAACAGATCCTTCTGCTTTGGTGACACTAGTGCTCGCGTGGAGGTAAGAGTACGATTGTTTCGAAAGGGGGAGAGAGACCCCTTTCGTTTACGATCTGTTTAGCGATTTATTGAGGGTTCGGTGGTGGTGGGGGGTTAATTTCGTTTTTATATCCTACAGCCAATAGCATAAGGCTATATTTATTTGGTGTCCTCCACACACTGGGGGCTTCCAGACCCGGCCGTAGTTAACACGTTAATTTTTCCGCTTTCTGTTTACGTTCATGCCTTTTTTAGATTTTTGAGCGACCCTATCATGATTCGATTACGTTGCCGCGTGGTTGTCTTTGCAATTCGACCAACTCATCGCATCTTCCGGTTGAATACACTTCAACCAGCCGTGATCTAGAAGTTCACTTCACAGCCAACAACATGACCACACTCGATGATCCTGACGCATTGAATTTTGAGGGTCTCTTTGAATTCGTCAAAGCGCCCACAAGCTGTCGCGATGGGCGACGAAAGTTCGGACCGAGCGGGACTATTGACATGACATTCGGAGCCGTAAGTATATGCAGATCTATTGTATGTAGTGGTGAGTAAGCATGAGGAGTACTTTAAATCTTTTTTATTTGTAAGGTAAGGAAGATTTCAGGGAAATTAAATAAGGACAAAAATTCAATCAAAGGCCGTTGTGTTGGGAGGAAAAAGGAGAAGTTGTGTATATAGATATAATTATAGGTTCTCGTTTAAGTTAAAGACTTCAAAAGTTCAAGGATCAAAGAATGAAATACACACATACACATATGTTTGCGTAGCACAAACACAAAATCGATCAAAGAGTACTCATAAAATATTTTAGAAGCTCTTAAAATCGAAGTTAATGCTCTTTCTCTCTCGGTTTACACTAAGTCGGGCACTTCAGTGCTGGAATACGAGTATATTTTGTAAACGTAGCCTTTGCAGAAGTTCTTGAATACTCCCTCCTCGCCCCCAAAAGTAAAACCATTGCACCACTAGTTGCACCGCCCTACCAATCCTCTTCTTATTCCTAATATTTAAAGGTTTAAAGGGCATCATGCCGTATACTGCCTGCATTTGTAATGTTTACTCCTCGACTGAAATTCCAGGTAGCAATTTTGTACATAAATCCAGCAATTTATTTACGAACCAACCGACAAACTCTCTAACTCTCTCTGTCTCTCTCCTCTTAGATGGAATGCCGCACTCGACCGTGGCTCATTGAACCATCGAATGGTAACAAATACCTTTACGTTCGCCTGAAAGGAATCTTCCTGCGCAAATACAATCCCAAGAAGACCATGAATGCGTCCGTTGTAGGCACGAGCTCCTATCGTTGCGAGACTAAGGCGAGAGCGGTGCTGACAACATCTGAAGGTATTGAAGTATGAGAACGCGATATACGTAACGTATAAAATATTGCAAACGAGTATAAATCTGTTTATGTATAAAAAAAATATGTATGTATATATCGGATGAATCTAAAAGTGGGTGTGGACGTGGGCGTGTGTACGTACATATGTAGGCATGATGTTAGGATTTTTGTTTTTTTTTTAATATTTTATCTCTTGCTGATATTCATCTGCATTGCATGCAGCTTTGCATACTTCGATGGCTCAAATAATATCCTACAGATGAACTGCATATATCGACTGTTTATTATCCTACTTGCTGAATGCATGCTATGCCAGCATCCCTTCTCACTCTTGTCCGGCAAAAGAAATTCAATGCTTGTGATTCATACAAAGTGTGCCGTCAAATTTGGATTTATTTATTTAATATTGTAACGTATACGCATACGTAGCATCGTATGGTATCGTATCGTACTCATTAATTTTCCATTTCACAATTACCGCAGGCCTAACTATTACCGCTTGCCCGTTGGGACCGGATTCGAATGCCTACGAATTTGTTGAGATCTTCAGTGCTGGATGGAATGAGCGACCGAATTACGCAATCGCGAATCGTTCCAAGGCAATAAGTGTCGAGTTCCTGCGGCCGGAGAACGGTGAATTCACGTTCAACTGGATGGAGCTGGTTCCGCGACCACCCCTCAGTTTAGTCGGTATGTCTATCTGGTGGTTTGTTTGGTTTAACCAGAGAATATTTAATATAATACGAGTATGTAAACGCTTCTCATACAGACAAAAAATTTGTTATGACGGATCTCAACGACGCAACCCGCTCTCTCTATTGCAGTTTTTTGTTCTCTTTCTGAGCTAAAGCTATTTTGAGTTGGAGAGAAGCGCTCAGCCAATCAGATTGGTGCGAAGTGCACCCTTTGGTCTCTTTTTTCATCAATCTGTTGATTATCTCTCTCTTTATCTTTGATCTTTGCAGAAGACTGCGAATACAAATGTTCCGAGCTGGGAGCATGCGTTAATGCCAGCGTCTGGTGCGATGGCGTCGTTCACTGTCCTTCCGGCGACGATGAGACTTTTCTGCAATGTTCGGCCATCATGAAACTTCCGGCGGAAATACTGGCGTCACTGTGTCTCATTATTATTGTCTTCTGCTGTGGTTTTGCAGCATACGCATACAAGTACGATAAAAAAGCAATTGATTGACAATGAACAAAATATTATCTCCGTCTTTCTTTCTTTCTTTCTTTCTTTTTTTCTTTTTCTTGTGGTATGATGTTGTTTTTAGAAAAATCAAGCGAAAACTGCGTACCTCATCCGTTCTGCAGACACGTCTCAAATCGCTCAGTTCCATGGACACCGCCGTACTGGACGAGAAGGAAGTGATTTGCTGACAAAGCGACAATTCTGTGCGATATGTGGAGATAGATCGAGTGACCACGGTTTGACCGATTCTCATCGAAACACAACACAATGAATATTGCACAGAATTGTCTCAACGAACAATGAAAACAATTGAAATTAAAGGCGAAGCAGCAGCAGCAACAAGATTAAACGTAATGGAATTAAAAACTATAATCATAAGAACAAGGACAGCAACAACAACAACAACAACAACAACGCGAAGAAGAAGAATATTTCCTAGGATTAATATATGCATTTTAAATTCATACAAGTATAAAAATATCACATTCATTTTATTGTATTATACAACCGTTCATACACAGCATACATGCAAATCATCATACATGTATGATATCATACAAGTACTGTGTGCATATAATTTTTGCACACAATGGCATGAAATTATTTTTTATTATGTTTAAACTCAAAATAGACAAAGACAAAGACGATGAAGAATAAGAAGAAGAAGAAGAAGAAGAACTAGAAAATATTTGCATATAAGTGTATAATTTTTTATACTAAACTTCAAAACTATAACGAATAATACAAAATATGTACTCGTGCATACATACACACACACATACATATTGTTTACTAATCGTTTACACAAATAAGACATTATTAACTGATTCAATAGCTTATTAACTAATTAATTAACTAATTAAATCATTAAATAATTCAATGATTAAATCATTAACTAACAAAATGTTCTCCTTAATATCGTACATTATAAATATATAAATTATAAATATATATAATGTACGATTAGAAAAGTTGTTTTAGTCTAATAAAATCTTAGTATGGTTATACTCGTACCAACCTAAAAAAGATTATAACCATAGTGAAAAATTTCCAATAGTAAAAAAAAAAAAAAATCAAGAACCAGAGAATATCGCATTCTCCAAAAAAAGTCAGAAGAAAGTAAAAAGTTTATATTGGAAAAGTTTATTCGGAAAAAAGAAAACAATTAAAAGTCTCTAAAAATTTGATGAAATTATTAAAACAGTAAAACTATAAACTTCTAACTTAAGAAACTAATAAATTAAAAAGGCGCTATGAATTAACTGCCAATAAATAAACTCCCAAATCAAAATATGAATTAAGTCCCAAATTCTTCTAAACAAATTTCGTATGGACATCCCATATTTTTTGGGAATTAGTTCATTTTTATTAGGAGTTAATTCATATTTGAAAAAAGTTGGGAGTTAATTCATATTTTCATTAGAAGTTAATTCATATTTTTGACGATTTAATTCACTTTAATTGGGAGTTAATTCATTTTTGAAAAAAGTTGGGAGTTAATTCATATTTTCATTAGAAGTTAATTCATATTTTTTACGATTTAATTCATTTTAATCGAGTTAATTCATATTTGAAAAAAGTTGAGAGTTAATTCATATTTTCATTGGGAGTTAATTCATTTTAATTGAGAGTTAATTCATTTTAATTGGGAGTTAATTCATTGGGAGTCAATTCATTCAGCGCCATTAAAAAATACTCGTCAAGTTGCAAAATTGAGAGGAAGACTCTCCCTCTCTTACTCTCACTGCCACACAGTTATTAAGCAACCAACCGGTGACGAATCCCGTTCTCTCAGCTCTTCCCCCCCCCCCAAAAAAAAAAAATACTGTATACTTCCTTCTTCCCACCAGGCCCTCACTGTTCTTGCCTTTTCACCCCCAACAAATGTTATGCGACGCACAAAATTATTGAAGAAAAAAAAAACGTTATAAAAAACTGTAGTCAATAAAAAACTTAAAGAAAAAAAATACAAACAAAAACAGAAAATATTTACGATAATAAAAAAATTATAGAGTGAAAAAAATATTAAAAATTAAGTAATTGTTAAAAAAAGAAAAGACAATGTCATCCGAAATTCTATTAAGCCTTCCAACTTTTATTATTACAATATAAATTACTATTTTTAAAACGTTTTTTTTTTATTAATTATTAACACAATGAACAGCAGTTCAACTGACAATTAAATTGTACAAAATATTAAAACTGAGTTGCAAAACGTTTGAACCAAAGGCATGTACTCTACAGAATCAAGACTATTTTTATCGTATTAAAAATTTAATTATCGAATAAGTCAACAAGTTAAATTAAGTTATGTGTAATGTCCATAAAAAAAACACAGATTGTACTAAATAGCTTGCTATCGAATCTCTGGAGAAGGTTTTTGTTTGAATACTTAAATTTATTATATCCCTAACCCTTATTTGTACAGACGTTTTGCACTATGTACGTTGTTTAACGGACTAAAGCCTCGATTAGTCTAGACGTGACGTGACGGGAGAGAACAAATTTCAATAGGTTCGGACAAGAAGTAAAAATTGACACAATGACAATGCCACGGACAGAGGTCCGTGGAGAAAATTCTTAGTAGAAAATGTATGTTAGCTGGTGTCTAAGCTAATTTATACTCACCGCATTCAGTCGACGGTGCGGACCTCTGTCGGAAGCTAGCGAAAACTTTTTTGGCTCCGCACAACATTCCTTTGCTTGCTCTCGCCAACCAACACAATCTGACGTCCGCAAGCCTCTGCCGGGAACCATTTCGATTCCCGCTCTGTGCAAGAATTTCACGATTTTGTTAATTGACAATCACAAATGCGTGAAGTCAATTTGAACCCGATATACCATATGCACACACACACAAACCGACACTGCACTTCATTTAAATATTGAGACTACAGTCATTTCACATTTCACAGAAAAGACTGACTACCAGTAAACGCAGACCGAAAATTTTTACTTTTTCGCACACACTTCAAAGACTCGACGGAAACTGACTTGTGAGAAAAGCAAATTGCATCCCAGGTATGCAGTTTTTGCTCAATTAGAAAATGTTTTTTACCGAGTTGCCGAACCAGAAGGGAATTTTCTAATTCTGCAATTGTGCTTTTTTGGGATTTTTTTTTGTAACGAGAATTTTTTTTTTTTTTTTTTTTTTTTTTTTTTTTTTTTTTTTTTTTAGGATTTGGTATCCTGATCTTTTTAAAAACTATTATGTATTATCACAAAATCGTATGTACTGAAATAGTCTCGATTACTTCATGTTATCGTAAATTAATGCAAATCCTTTAAAAACCATTGCCGTGGAAAAAAAACAACAACCAATAACTGCCGCCGTTATTCGTAATCGATTTAAGCAACTAATTGTGATGTATTCAATAGTCGATAAAATGCAATAACTCAAAAGCGAAATTAAAACGAAATTAGATACAGGCATCAATGTGGTTGTGTGGTGGTACATACGAGTTCTTTTCTTTTGCGGGTGTCTGGGCTCGCTCTCGCCAACCACCATAATCTAACGTTCGCAAGCCTCTGCCGGGAATCAAAATGGTTGTTGGCTCTGTGCAAGAATTTCACGATTTTTTTAATTGACAATCTCAAATGCGTGAAGTCAATTTGAACCCGATTAAACCATATGCACACACACAAACCGACACCGCACTTCATTGAAATATTGAGACTGACAGTCATTTAACAGAAAATAGTTACTATCAGTAAACGCTGACCGAACATTTTTATTTTTTCGTACAGACTTCAAAGACGCGACGGAAACTGACTTGTGAGAAAAGCAAATTGCATCCCAGGTATGCATTTTTTTGCGCAATTAGAAAATGATTTTTTACCGAGTTGCAGAACCAGAAGGGAATTTTCTAATTCCGCAACAATTGTGCTTTTTTTGGGATTTTTTTTACAACGGAACTGAAGTTACAACGGAAAGCATTTGAAGAGGAAGGATAGGTGGAAACCGATCTTTTTAACAACTATTATTATCTCAAAATCGTATGTACTCAAATACATAGTCTCGATTACTTCATGTTATCGTAAATTAATGCAAATCCCTTAAAAACCATTGCCGTGGAAAAAAAACAACAACCAATAACTGCCGCCGTTATTCGTAATCGATTTAAGCAACTAATTGTGATGTATTCAATATTCGATAAAATGCAATAACTCAAAAACTAAATTGAAACGAAATTAGATACAGGCATCAATGTGGTTGTGTGGTGGTACATACGAGTTTTCTTTAATTAAGTTTTTTTTTTGTTTTATCCAGCAAAATATTATTTTGTTTCTCTGGAACGATTTGAGTACAATCTGAATGAAGTCTCACTGGCCCACGACGTAAACGAGGTCAGCAAAAACCTATTAAACAAATACACAGTAACAATTTTGCAACTTATCTTCATATAATTGTAGAATATTATCAGTTATCGTTAATGTTATAGAATCTTTAATATTTTATTCAAATTTTTTAATGAATTTTAATGATGAACGATATGCATATAAGATAAATAGTTTTGTTATACTTTCGTATCAAAGAAAACAAATTTTATATTAAACTAGTTTAATACTTCAAAAAGACTAATTATTAATTAATTATTAAGTATATTGTAATTTGGTGGATTACTATGACAGACAAATGTGTAATATAATCGTATATAATATTGCATACATATAATATTATTTGTCTGTGTTACTGATCATGTAGATAATGTCGTACAATGTTTTACTTAAATCAAAATCATTAACAACACTTTCATTGAATTAAAAAAAAATAATCGCTATTTTCTCGTTTTGATTTTCAATTTCAATTAAATTCAATACAAACCAATTTTAATTTTAATTTGCTTTAATGTTTTTTTTTAATTTGAATGCAAATAATGCTACAACGAGTTAAGTTTAATTGTTTAACTAACTTGCTATCGCCAATACATGCATACATACATACATACATACATACATACATACATACTATAATTAAACTTACCAGACGCAGACAATAAAACTGAATCATGTTTACTAAATGAATGAGAGAAAACTTTATGAAAGATTATAAGAATATTTAAAGATAAACAAAGACAACCAAAGTAAGGCAAAGATAGTATGAAGACTACATATTTTAAAATTGTGCAGTAAAGCATATTTATTTTTCATAGAGATAATACTTAGGACTGAAGTCAAGCAGTTTAATTTCATTAACAGATGCACAGAAAAAGAACGTATTAATTAATTTCAACATCCTAAATCAACAACTAAATCGAATTGTTTATTTTCTCAAAACGTTCTAGTGCTAAACTTGTGTCATTATAGAAGCCATACGATACTCCTCTACATACATGTACACACTAACACCATACATACAAACACATACATACGTAGATTCAGATTCATGGTTGGTTTAAGTAAGCTATTATTGGATATTAGCTGAAATATTACTAAGCCATAGTTGATTTTTAATCCAAACAGTGCGGAAAAGAACTGTTAAGATTATTTTTAAAAGTCTCGAAAAATAATAAAGTTTACGCGAACACTTTAGGATTTGAAAGAAACCGAAAAAAAAAACAACATAAATATTTCTGTGTTTAACAAACAAAATTGTGAATATTTACACAACCACAACAGTTAAAAGAAAGAAAGAAAGAAAAAAAAAAATAAAATTCTAAAAAATAAATCTTGAAAGTCGTTAAATGCAGGAGATCAAGTCATTTCAGTGAATTAATCGAAAGTATAAAATCATATCATAAACAATTGATGAAAGAAGAGAGAAAGTTTAAAGAAGAATACTCTCAAATAAAATTTTAACCTTACAACATTACAACAAATATATCTAGTTATTTAGATATGTGGGAAATTGTGTATCCTCGGAGGGCGCCGGTATCGTAACTCCGCCCGTATCGACGGCGGGTTCATGCGGCATGGAGTCGACACTTTCCAAGGGCAAAAAATAATCGGTCGAAATCTGAACACAAAGCAAAACAAAACAAAACTCTGATTAGAATTAGAACGACTGTAATTATTCAATTGTTTACGTACGTCAGTGTTGTCGGAGGGCTTGCCATGATGTTGTTTTCGTGGATTTTTAAAAGAACTCGCATTTGTAGCGTCGTCAAGAGAATCTAAACAATAATGAAATTAAGCACTTTTGCATGGCATCATTTATAAGAGCATACCTCACCTTCTGCATTAACAATCAAACCCTTTCGATGGTCCTCCTTATGCTCTTGCAAACGCTGCTCGTTGATGGTAACAAACGTGCACAGATCACAAGATATTTTCTTAAACTCTTCCGGATGATTTAAACGCATGTGACGCTTAAAGGCATTCGTTTGAATGCACACGTACTCACAGCAACTACACTTGTGCTTGCCCCCCTCACCCTACACAATTGAAAGTAAGCAAACAAAGATCTTTTGCCATTCATTTACACTCAATTAATTAGCTTACGTTGTCATGACGCATCTGATGCTTCTTGAGAACGCTGGGATCACGCGTGGCAAATTTACAGGTTTGACATTGAAGTGGCTTCTCGCCCGTATGCTGTCGCGTATGAACCTTCCAACGGAGACAGTTATGTTCTCCATAACGAAGTATATTATTATTGTTGTACTTACAATTAGGTGTGCTTTCCTGGACATCTTCTTGCCGCAAATGTTGCAAATGAAAGGCTTTATTTTATTGTGCACACTCTTCACGTGCTTCGACAGCGTTTTTCCATTCACAAACTTGCGATCACAGATTTCGCATGTTTTTTCAGCGTAGTATTTATTCTTCGTTGGTTCAGTTTTCTTGGGCACTTCTTCCACTTTCCGCTTTGCGACGTCAAGACGTCTTTTGTCCTGGACGGCACGCAAGGACTTTACAACGTGCGGACGCCATTTCTTGTGGAAACGCATGTGGCGCCAGACCAGAACTAAAAAAAAATCCATGTTTTGAAGAGTTATAATGAGCTTGTGTTTAAGAGATGTTTGGTCTTATTTTATAGTATAGAAAAAACTATTCTTAAAGTTTAAATGAATGAATGCTCTTGATTCGATTTACCGGAGGCATGTGCCTTGAATTCACAAATGGGACAAAGCAGCATATCCACATCTTCCTGATGCACTTTCCACAAATGCGAAGAGCAGCTCCGCCAGTTGGTGAATTCCATACCACATTCTTTGCAGGCAAATTTATTCTTTGGCGCATCTGTTTTATGGCAGCGCACATGCGATTGGATTTTTTCAGCCGTTTCGAATTTATAGATGCAGGCTGTACTGGCCGGACACCTACAGATATTACAGTGTGAACATTTGAACTTATACGTATGTAGATTCTAGAAATGCAGAGAAAGTTCACCCACCGAAGCAACATTTTTGCGCGCAGGAGCAAACGAAAATCCTTAAAAGGCAACGGACGCAATTCGTGAGCTGTAATAGGTGGAGAAACTGCTGGCGTTAGTGGTTTGGCAGCATCGCCGGCGGAGAGTCGAAGGGATGTTGTTGGTCCTGATGGTTCAGGTTTAGATACAGTTGCCCTAACCGCGATTTCATCATGTACTCGGGCAGTACCTTCGTATTTGCCGTGCTTTTCAATGGGCTCATATTTATGAAATTCAATAAAATGTCCACGCAAATCTTCAGAGAGTTCATATTGTCGATCACACAAAATACAAACATAAGCAATTTCTTCAGCTCCTTGATTTCTCTGGTTGTAAACCAAAGGCCATCCAGCGTGATGTAAAGCCTTATGTCTTCTTAGTTCTCCTTCAGAGTTCAACCCAGAAGTTTTACAAATAGGACAGTGCAAAGAATCATTGGCTTCAGAAGACTCCGCAGCTTTAGTTTCATACTGTGGACAATATTCGATGAGATCATCGACGTTGGATGAAAGGTTTACGGCTTCACAGCTGAGACTTATCTAAAAGAGGTTAAATATATTTTTAGTATTATATTTGGAGGTTTTTTGGAGGCTTAAAAGAAATGTCTTTACAGTCAAAAATTCATTTCAATGTAATTTTTTTTATTTTGAATTTGGGATTATAACTAATCTCGCGGTTATATGGCTATCACTTCAATATTGAGCCCTTCTGTGATGATTCGTGTCCCAGCTAATACCTTCCACAAATATTGCAAATATTTACATTTTCCACAATGGCTGATGAGGGATTCATTTTATTGCAAATAAATTTTTTGCCATCAGATCATGTATTGCCTTTCATTTGTTTTATTCGCAATTTTTAAGATGAAGATAAATTAAACAAATACGTCACTATTTATAAACATTCAATTTGACAGCAGACAAAAATATACTCGGAGATCTCACGAACAGAAACATATTAAACGCGTAAAGCACTGCCAGAGTAGTTTTGTATATCCACATTGGCCACTGTAACAGTGGAACCTAACGAAAAGATTTGACGTTATCTATTTTACCCTGTGCTACAAATTCTTATTCTAAACTTAGCTACTCTTCAAAATCACAGTCCTAATTACTCCATTTTCATAAGATTTATACATCTACTTCAATCTGATTGAAAACGGACAGGCATTACCCAAGTAATATTGTTAGAGCCGCTAGTATCGAATTCGCTCTAAAAAGGCTCTAAAAGGGTGTAATGTGCAGCTTGAGTATAGCTTTATATTTGCTGTTACTACTTTTAGTGTTTCTACAATAAAAAAAATGCTGTAAAGCGAGTTTGTAAAGGTATTTTAGCTCTCTTAATAAAAAAGGGCTAAAAGCACTATATATAAGCTCTATAAGGGACTTGTTAAAACCAGAAAAGAGTGTGTGGTGTGTAGGAACAGCTAATTGCAGCAAAATGGAGTTCACAAAAAAAAACACCTTCCGCGATTACATATTTAAGAAATGAAATATGCCCCAAGCACATTTTAAAAAAATATAAATTCATATATAATTTATTCTGTTTAAGTTCACCCTGTAATTAACAGTGACAGTCCAATTATCAAAAATTGACATTACGTTAAAATTTCATACTTTTATTTTGCTACACATATAGAGCACTCATTCCCACTTAGGTAATTAAGGCGTGTTGTCACATTGCAGTGGTAAAATCAGGCCGCAAAAAGAAGAAGTCCTAACAAATCGAAAATAATTGTCCCAAGACGTTGAATATATGTGAAAAGTGAAAAATTTGAGATAAGGATAGCTCAAACTAGGATATATTGAATAACTAAACTATGAATAGGAGATAAATTCCTTGTGGCAAGTTATATCGCTTTAATGAGTACTAGTAACATGGCCAGCGCCTTAGAAAATTATGTAAATAATGTACGAACACTGAGTGCATCAGGTAAGGAATAGTTCTCACTGCATGACGATGGAGCTAGCCAGTCAAAACGTGCAGACCTACCGGTTAAATGGTTTTGGCAAGCGGCAACTGTCTTTAAGGAACTGTAATTTTTGGCGAATATCATAAACAATCGCTTTGATTAGCTTCTGCTCAAAGAAGCTATTCTTCTGGTCCTTGAGATCAGTACTGAATAATTAATCATATTAATCGCAACTGTAGTATTTTTGCTGTAGATATGTAATACAAACACATTCACTTCTCTTTTAGGTAGCTTCCGTGAGCTGGCAGATCATTTGAACGATACAGTAGAGCTACTTACCAAGAATTGGAACTTCTTAGATAACGTGCTGGAGACGCTGGACATACAGCAGCACTCATTGGGCTACCTCTATGTACTGATAGCAAAGTTCAATAATGCGGTAGGTCGATCTCGAATTAATATTATTGAGTATTGCCTAAAAACAATTGATAAATTCCAGAATTCTTCCGTGGATTCCGCGTCGCTGATAAAACTTTTTAAAGACTTTATTAATTCGTGTAACGGTGAACAGGTGCGATTAGCCACGCATGCATGTAAATATCGCGTTTTGTAATTATATAGAATGAGTCTCACTTCAGTTTCTTTTGCAGACTACGAACTTTGCCATCTCTTCACAAACTTTATTGTTAATCAGCCGAACTGTATTCTAGGAATCAAAGTACTAGCGCAAGCCATTGAAAAAATTCGCTTATTCGATTCCCAGTTAACCGCGATACATGCAGATCTCTGCCTGATTAGCCTGAAGGCTAAATGTTTCCACGTAGCGCTTAGGTTTTTAGACATTGACATAACTTCTATTTCCACCGCCACAGACACACGAACGCAAAGTTCCGGTGTACGTTTTTCTTAACAATTTTCCTAATCATCATCATGCAGTTTTTACGTCAATGTCAATTTTATTGAATTCCTCTCTTCCGCATGCAGACATCGTCGTTTCACATTTCCGCCCAAGATGCGAATAATGATGCGAAGTATTTTCTGCTCTACTATTACTATGGTGGAATGATCTATACGGCTATGAAAAATTTCGAGCGGGCCCTTTATTTCTACGAAGTCTGCGTCTCAACTCCTGCCATGGCGATGTCACATATAATGCTTGAGGCGTATAAAAAATTCTTACTGGTCTCATTAATACTGCACGGAAAGGTTTTGTAAAAGCAATGCATTGATATTAACTTTGAAAGCTTACTAGCTGCTAATGGCTATTTCTAGATTTTGCCTATCCCAAAGTATTCATCGCAGGTAATAACGAGGTTTATGAAACCGTTGGCGCAGAGTTACCACGATCTAGCTAACGCATATGCCACAACATCCAGCGAAGAGTTGCGTCTCGTTATGAATAAGTATAGTGAAATATATACGCGTGACATAAACATGGGCCTGGTTAAGCAGGTCAGTGATGAAATCAATTCATGTTTGACGACCTAAAAATCAAACATTAACAAATCTTGGTTATAATTTTCAGGTTGGAAATTCGCTGTATAAGAAAAATATACAGCGCTTGACGAAAACGTTCTTAACTCTATCGCTGGCGGATGTGGCTAGCAGAGTTCAACTTCCCAGCGCAGAAGACGCAGAAAAATATATATTCGATATGGTAAGCTTCGCCAAGCGTATCGTGTTGTTATTTGTACACTCTTATCGTAGACCATCTTCATCATTTTCAGATACACTCAGGTGAAATATTTGCGAAAATTAATCAAAAAGACGGCATGGTTGTCTTCAAAGAAGATCCCGAGAAATATAATTCACCCGAAATGTTCCTTAAAGTTCAAGAAGATATGACGAATGTCATGGAGTTAATCAAACAGATTAATAAAATGGAGGAAGAAATTGTGTTAAACCCAATGGTAGAGATCGATGCGTATTTCAAAGATCTTAGATAAACTTATTTAACTTATTTTTTCATTCTCATGTTTGCAGTATGTTAAGAAGGCTTTTGGTAACCATGAGGATGAATTGACGTCAGGACAGCATACAAAAACATACTCCGTGTAAATTTAATTGTTAAAATATCTAAGCATTTACATTCATTGTCAATTTATAATTTTTTTGCTTGTATTTATCTTTGGTGACCTCTAGCGATCCGACGGATTGATAACCAAATACGAATGTTTGAAACCGACTGCACTTAAAATAACTACAACAATTTTGAACCTCATTCATCTGCTCAGCGAAACGCTACTCTCATTAAACATAATTGTTTTCAACCTCTCGATGCGGAGCGGCCGTTTCTCACTTGTCTAAGTTTAATCATTGGAAAACCATTCGGTACACGGTTGATTCGCTGGCTTCTGGCTTCTCTGTTTATTATTATGATTTCTAACTTACATTGTTTTTTCTCCTCTCATTTTTGTAACATGAATTGAAACTAAATATAGAAAGTAACAAAACCGGAGTGGATATACATTATTATTTCTATGTATACTATACATATGTATACGCAAGTAATTATTGTTGGTATATTATATCTAAAGTAATTATCATACACAGTATACGCCCTATTAAAGATTTCATCAACCTCCATCCATGTCCATGCACCCTTTTAGGAAATGCAGATGATGATGGGTACGCTGATTTCTGTGAATATCATTTCAAGTTTCAGCCTAAATTTAATTTTAGAAAGCAAGCAACTAACTTGAGCTTTAATACAACAAATATATGTATAATAAAAATAAGGCAGATTTTGTGTTTTAGTTTATTTCCAAATTGTAATTGTGTCTCAAGTAAATATTTCAAATTTACGGAATTAATATGTACGATAATTCGTACATAAAACAATTTTGCAATTTGATAAATATGACCGTATAGTAAATTAAATTGATCACCGTAAAAGTTGCATTGGATCGGATTAACCCATGCCTATCCATTCTCAGCAATAGTACAATTTTAGTGCAATTCTTACGGCTATCTTTTACAATTATTTAATTTATCAAATTAATACTAAAATAACTAAAACGGAAATGAAAGTAAATCGAAATTTATAAATTATTAAAATAATTTTTTTTAGATCTTCGAATAAAATGCGAGACTCGAATAAGCGAAAAAAATTAAGAAACGCTGTAAATCAATTAATCACGCTTTGAAGGTATGTATGTCCTTCCTATTGCCGAATGGTTTTGTGGTAAATGGCATCGTCCTTAAATTTTAATTAGCTTTCGCGGTGCTTGAAGTTGAAAGGCGCGTGCTTTAAGATTTTCTTGGACGCTGTAAAGGGCTTTGTGGTGATGGAGTTTTATTTTCTTCATCATCATCATCGTCGGGATCTAAGTCTGCATTGTCATTCCGACGCGCTTCCGGATCAGCATGTTCGTTCGGTAGGGGCGACATTCGCGGCGGTAAGGGCGTAGTTTCGTTCGGTGAGGGCGTCATTCGCGGCGGTAAGCGCGTAGTTTCGCTCGGTAAGGGCGTAGCTTCGTTCGATAAGCGTGTCGTTTGCAGCGGACGCATGGGCTCCTTCGCTGAGCGCGTCGCTTTTGGCGGACGCGTAGGTTCGTTCGGAAGGCGCGCCGCCTGTGGCGGTAACGTAGGTTCAGTCTGTAAGCGCGTCGATTGTTGCGGTAACGTAGGCTCAGTCTGTAAGCGCGTCGGTTGTTGTTGTTGCCGACGCGTAGGTTCATTCGGAAAGCGCGCCGCCTGTTGCGGACGTGTAGGTTCATCCGGTTGCACAAACATTGGTTCAGTCGGTTGCACAAACGTTGGTTCAGTCGGTTGCACAAACGTTGGTTCTTTCGGTTGCGAAAACGCTGGCTGAGTCGGTTGCGAAAACGTTGGCTCAGTCGGTTGCGGCGCCGTAAGCGTCGTGTCCGGTTGCGGTGGCGGTTGTGGATACGTAAGAGCATTATTCGGTCGCCGCCTACTATCCACGAGGCCACTGTCCGCTTGTACTCTATACGGACCGGAATTGCTACCCTGCCGTTGTTGTTGCCTATTCATAAACTCCATAAACGCATTATCATCCTGTCGTTGTTGCCTATTCATAAACTCCATGAACTGCTTGAGCGCTTCGGTGTCCAATTGCGGACCGTTATTCGTCTGTTGCCGATCCATGATCGCATTCGGGGGCACATTCGGGGGCGCATTGTAATTCGATCGTGGCGTAGACGAGGGCGCATTGGCATTCGGTGGTTGCGTGTCCGGAAACTCATAGACAAAGGCTGGTTCTGGTTCGCCGTTTTCGGATTGCGTTGGCGACGACCCCGGCTGACATACCTGCATCACACGGCCACGAGGTATGGCCGAGAGGCGATCGTAGTGCTTCAGCAGCTTGTTGTCAACAGTCGGATCTCTTCGCGGCATCTCTGTTCTACCGGCTTCAAAAATGACATAAGCCAAGTAGCAAGTTTGAAATCTGACAATAATTTTCAACGCTGCACTACGAAAGTAAAGGAACGCACGCATCCATCGAAATGGAGGATAAAAAGAGAGAAATTACAAAAATTAAGTTTATTTCTTGAAATAATGGAAATTAGAAAAGAAGAACGCATACGCGTGAGACCATAAATTCGGTTATTCTAAAAGTGTATAGTTCCTAATTAGTTTAATATTTTTTTTCTTAAAATGAAAACATTTTCTTTTTCTCTTTTCTCTTGCTCTTCCCGGAATTTGAAAGAGCCACCACGAACGAATATATGTATGTATCATTATTTACAACGTTAATATTTCAACTTTTGACTCATTTAAATTAATTCTTTAAAACATTATTATTTAGCACTCGTATTTTTCTTATTTTTCACCTGCTGCAATTTTCCCTAAAATCTCTCACACTTTTCTCTTTTCTCTCTCATCCCTTCCACCCAACCCCTCCTGCACCTGAATTTAATCTACCCGGAAATACTACTGTCGTTCTGGCCGCCTACAGCAGCAGCAGCAGAATACAATTGTTGCCTTCATTCACCTTTTCTCTGTTTTCGACTATTTCCAAAACCGGGCTCCTGGCCCAGGAACGAGTGCTCCGCCCCTGCAGTTGGTGGTGGCACCGGCGGGTAGCTGTTCACCGCGATGGCAGATTGTGAGCCTGGCACCGGCAGGTTTTCGTATACCGTTATGTAAATCTTGTGGCTGACGTAGACAACAATGAAGGAGAGAATCGCCACCAGCAATGAGATGAACGCGTATGCGAGGATCGTCGGTATATAGGTGATGAGGCCCAACATTTTGCCCGCAGAATCTTCTCACAATGTTCGTTGCGCTCTTTCGCTTTTTTTTTGCATGCACCGCAGATTTTACGAGTATGGCAAGAATTTGAATTTGTAATATGTATGTATATAATTTTTTTTTTTTTAAATTATACGAAATCCGAAAAATTGTCCGACATTCGTTCGATCTTAAAATAAATTGCCATTTTTTCCGATTGCTACTTTTTTGTTTCGAAGAAAATAAAATCGAAGAAGATATATGTACATAATTAAACCACTCTAAGTCGGTGTTTTGTTGTTTGTATGTTTTATTTTATAAAAATCTCATAATTGACGATGATCAAAATGGTTATTACTTTTTTTTTTAATAGCTAATAAATTGTTTAGCATTAATTGTTGTTGTTACTGGTCGCAACTGATTCTGGTCTTGAATATGGCGGCGCACTGATGACTGATAACTGACAAAGCCAGACTCAAAAAGTTTGTGCAGCAAGCTCATGACTGGAAGCCATTAATACGAGAGATAGAGAGAGAGAGAGAGGAGAAACTGCAAGAGAAGAAACGGTGAGAGCATTGGAATTGTTGCTGTTGTATTCATCATACCACTCAGTGCGCTCCACTTAAGTAATGCTAAATTGTAGATTGTTTTAATATGAATTACAGTTTAGCTATTTTGTTTGAAGAAGAAAGAGCAGAAGACGTGAGAGCAACGCAAGTTCGTTGGAATCTATTATACACTCTCTACACTCTTCTTGTAATTACAATCGCACAGGCTACGCGTACACTCCATTCTGGTTACATATGTACGTACTAGAGAGCTGCATGAGACGTCTCGCAGGCTTGTTTAAGACGTCTTGCAAGTTTTAGGGGCTGTCTGAAATGGTTTCATTGCTTTCAAATTAAGCCGTGACTTTCGAAAGCGCTGCTGAAAACATTACCACATATAATTCCGACAGTCACGGCTTGATTCGAAATGATTCAAAGGGAAGCACTGCATCAATGCAAAAATGTTGCGATGTCAGTTTCGAATCATTCGAGATGTCTCATGCACACCTCTAATACCTACGAACAAGCTTTATTTTAAAGTGTCAAATACATTCGTATATTTTTAGTGATTATTAGGTCCTACTAATTATAATTATGTGCCTATAGTTATTAAATAATAGAACAAAGTGGACATTGTTTGATGAAATCACTTGGAAGCGAAGGTCGTGAAAGGTTTTCTGATCCATATCCAGAAGTTGATAGTAAGTAACTCTTGCTTTGGTGCACTTTTTGCAACTGCACAAATTTGCAAAAATTTATTGCAAATTTTTTCTACCGACAACGTTTGTTCTTCATACTTTTGCTTTATTTGGATACTGCTTATGAAATGTTGTGTTTACCAAAAGTAGTACACCGCGACCTTTGGTGATCAACTGTGGCCCCTTCGAGCACTACAGCTCTTTAAGTAGTCCCGCCCTTAAAGAGAATTTAAGAGTCCTACTCAGTTCCAAGGCCCTTTCACATATCTGAAATGCACCAAGCATTCCTTTCTTACATTTATTCCTTTCTCTTTACGTTTGAAGAGAGAGAGAGAGAGAGAGCTCATCCCCAAAAAAAAAAAAAACATATGAATTTTTTCTGTATAGCTTGCTTTATTTTTCAGTTTGTTCTCAAATGATTTTACGTTTTACATTAAGTAACATAAAATGTACACAAACATATACATACATATTTTGCAATTATATTTTATTAAATTAAGTTAATTTAATTAACTACCATGTACATATAGTACTCGGGGGAGGGATGCATAAAAGGTGTTTGGAGGGCGGGGAGTCTCAGTGGTTACAATTTTATGTATTTTATGTAATTATGTATTACCTTAACTTATTAAAGTAATCCAGAATGCATTACTTTTTCTTTTACGATAACGTCTAAACTTATAGTTTAAAATTCCAGAAAAGGCAACAACTACGAGATGATGATGATGATGATGAGAATTGGAATAGGAGGAAAAAATGAAGAAAGTGTGTATAAAAGGCAGGTGTCTAGCAAATTGCAGCGAAAAGTATTCCGAAAGTATAATACTTGAAATTAACATAAAATTTAGGCATTAAGCAGGTCGAATTTTCATTAAATTATTTGCGGGGAAAATGAAAAAAAAAATATTGTAATAAAGTATTTGGTGATTATTACTAAAGTACATTTTTCTTTGCATTAAATTTTCGGCTGTGTATTAAAGTTTTGCTTTAATTGCCATTATTTTATCAATATTTTTTGCGTTATTAGTTGATTAACGTTGTACATAAGATGGCACCATTAACATATGTATGTACATACGTACACATGTCTCAAAAGATGACCTAAAACTTGATAAATCTTGTAAAATTTTCTTTCTTTGAATTATTTATTTATTATCCAACTTTCTAATCCATTTCGTTTATTCATCAAAATCATCGAAACTTGCAATAACATTTTTCTCTTCACATGCTCCACAACCCTTTCGCATCCACCCCCCATCACTCCGTTGTACCGTATTTCTCATTTTTAGTAGTAATTTTCCCAACCCGCCGGCGGGCGCTTTAATGGTTACATATAGACGTTATTATATTGGCAACATTTTGTGGTGTAAGAATTAATAAAATACGCACAAGTAAATATTATAAATAAGTGTGTGTGTGTGTGTGTGTGTGTGTGTGTGTGTCTACAACGTCTGCATGCTGTTATGAATTTGCATGTATGTATGTATGCACGATATTATTGTATATGGTTAGATTTCATTAGAGGCCCATTTTTCTTACTACATTAGTTTTATTTTATTCATTGTTTTTCATTGTGTTGATCGGTGCACCAGCACTCTCTAACCTACCTAAGCCTTCGCGTTAGAATTGAATTCACAAGTACCTACTCAATGTTTGTTACTGTTGTTTTGCTTTTTTCTCTTTCAAATTAACACTTAAGCTTACTTTAAGACGCTGTTGGCAAACATCGCCGCAGCGTTTCTTCTCGATTCATTTCTATCGAAATTCTTGAAATCATATTGTATTTGTTTGAATAAAATTTCATACACAGCACACTCATAATGATAAACATAATTGGGTGGTAGATTGTAATTTCAAAGGAAAAAAAACCAAAAAAGGAAAGAAATATGCAGACAAAATTTTGTAAGTAAATGCATTTTATCGTGTGGAAAAACGTGCTTGGAAAATTTAGTTTTGGGCTCTTCTTTTTTCTCTAATTTTAGTCTCTTTTCTAAACTTGGCAGTTTATATTGTTTAAATGAACCTATTTATTCTAACTACGATAAAATGCTGTCATTTTTTGGGGCTGATTTTAACAAATTTTAAAAAAAAACATCTTAAGAAATTACACATACATTTTTGAAAAAGACTTTGGAGTTTTACAAGATGAAGTTTTACAATTATGTACTCTCTTTATATAATTATTAAGCATTAACAATTCGTGCTCTTTTTTTTATAGTGTTACACAGTAAACAATACATACATTTACAAATCTTAAATAAGAGAGAGAAAGAAAATTGTAAATTTAACAACAAAAGTACATTTTATCAAGCACAATTTATTTTCGCTAAATGTCGCTGATAATTGTGTGAAAATAATAATAATGCTTGCTCGCGTTTTTGGCTATTAATTTAATAATAAAATTTTGTTTTCTTCACTTTTTATTCATAGACGTTTTTTGATAGACATTTCATCTTTATGCATAATGTTTAAATTTAATTTTTTTTTTTTTTTTTGATTTAACGAATGTTTCTTTGACCTGCTGTTGGATTTTTTTCCAATTTGTTTTATTAAATGTTTTAAATACTTAGTAGTTTATTATGCCAATTACTGCAGTGGATTTCTGACAAATCCATTTGAAGTGATTGCGATTCTTTTAAGGTAAAACCAAAACCTCGTATTCTTTTTTGAAATTATTTAATTTCTTTCTCCAAATAGCATTATCATGCATCGCTATAATAATTTTTTTTGTTTCTTTTCATTTGCGTTTAATGCTCTTTAGTATTTGTTTGTTATAATTTTTTTTATTTTAATTTAAACTTAGATGAAAAAGTGTTCTGTTTTGCAAGATACAGTGTAAAGCAGTGTCGTTCTACGCATTGCTTGTTCTTGTTTGTGTGGTTGTTTTCGTATTGAGCTTTTGAGTTTTCCGCTTAAGAATGAACTAACTCGCTTTCATAAAGACTTGCCTACAATAAAAATGTCCCAATGTCCCAGCCCGCTGCTTGCTTTTCTCACGCGTTGGCTGAAAATGGAAATGGAGGCAAAATCCTTAAACGGATAATGACACGAAACTGTTGTATTGGGTTATGTTGCGTTTGAGTATGTCAGCGCAAGGTCCCAGCACGCGCTCAAATCTGAAAATTATGGGAACATTTTTTTTTAACTTATTTAAAAAATTTTTTTTTTGTTTTAAATCTCAAATATTACGTAAAAATAATAAAAAAACAAATTAAATTAAATTTAAATTATTAAAAAATAAAAAAAAAGAAAATAAATTTAAAATGAAATTAAATTTTTTAAAAATGAAAAACTAAAAATTAAATTTTAAATCTAAATTAAATTAAATTTTAGAGGTGATAATCCATCAATAATTTTTGGTTATTATTAATGTTGTTTAAATTAAATTTTGTCTCCAACTAGGTGGCGCCCTACTTGGCCTTTCGTCAACTCGAAAAGTTGCTCTATTGAAAATTCGCTTCTACTAAACTAAATTATCATTCCAGCATTATCCATCTTTCGATCTCTATTTAGATCTAATCGACTGACCTACCTCGCTCTGTCTAATTTTACACACTTCAAAGGACCTCTCGCCACAACTGTCGCTGCTCTCGGACGATCCAACAGCAAAGCAATTTCACCGAAGTAATCACTTGGTCCCAAACGTCCAACTTCTGCCGGCTCTTCTCCTTGCTGTAAGTGAAAAACAGGTCATCGTTACCAGAATATTGGATTATATAAAAAGATCTCTTTTTACTTCTGATCGACGCTGCAGAACCACAGCACAACCCTCGACGATTATGTAGAAGTCATCACCGGGCTCGCCTTGTTTGACAATCGCTTCACCGTCTTCGAAGGAAACCGTTTCCAACGCATCGGCCACGGTGAGCCGTTCCCATTTGTCCAGACTCTCTGTGATTAAAACAATAATGCAGTTTGTAGTGTGTGTGTATGACAGCTTCAAACTTACCCAAAATCGACACTCGTGAAAGAAATTCCTCATACAGTTTTCTCTTGCGTATGGTCGAGCCCATGAGAATGCGGCGATAGGAGTCTCGATCGATGCCCCACAATTTGACATCGCTTTTGGCACGCACCGTGGCCGCTCGCGGTGTGCCGTAGATCAAGGCCAATTCACCGAAACTGCCGCCTTCGCCGATGGTTGTCACCAGCTCGGAGTTTACAAAAACCTTTAGAGCAACAAAAAAGTGAAAGGACAACAAAATATTATGAAAGTACATAAAAAACAGGATCCTTCTTCTTCTTCTTCTACGTACCTCCACTTCGCCTTGATCGATGACATAGAAATTATCGCCCTCATCGCCCTGCTGGATGATGTTTTCGCCCAGTAGGTGTGTCACCGGGAACATGGCATCAAAAATGTCCGACCGTTCGTTTTCGTCCAAATGCGAGAAGAGCACGTTTTTGGCAATCGCCTTCGAGAGGGCGGCCATGGTCTTATAGTCCTTGGGCACCACTTTCTTGACGTAGCTGGTGGCATCCTCCTCGCTGACGGGCTCAGCGGAGATGCCGCCGCGTCGACGCACAGGCGGAGCGCCAGTCTGTGGCATGGGACTGAGATCGTCACAGTCGTCCGGACTGGTTACTTGTTTCGTAGCATCAAGTTTGACTTGTTCCTGTAACGGAAAAACAATTTCCGAAAAACATTTTCAGACTTTAACATTCAACAAATCAGAAGGTAGAGAGAGACAACCCTAGAGAGCGAGAGAAGGGTAGAGAACTATTGTAACCTATTTAAAATAATATAAAAAATTATGAAATCATTTCGTTTCATCCAATCCAATCCAAATACAATAAAAATATTAGTAAAACCATCAGCCGCAAATTCTCAAATTGACGCGTCGCCTACACGAAAACAGTCTGAACTCGTTCTGACCCAAAAACTGTGCGACATTCTGTGCGGAATGTGTCAGAAAACAAATGGTCAAATGTATGAAATATACGACACACTCGCTCGACTGTCGCTCGAGAATCGCGCAAATAGTTGCGTTGATGCTTGACGTCTGTACATACATACATCCGTTTACAAACATACTCGCGAAAGTGTGTTTTGCGGAGGAACTGTCACGTTGAGGAAAGAGGAACATATGCTTATTATCTAATGTTTAAGAGATTTTTTTTCAGTTTCTGTTTTTTGCATTTCTAAAAGAGAGACACTTGGAAAAAGGGTACCATTAGAAAATAAATTATGCATGAAATGAAATTATTGATACTAAAAAATCAATCGTTGAGATAGAAAAACTACAAAGCGAGTGTGTAAATGTGAACTGGAAAGGGTCAAATAATTTGTTGACTTAGCACACTTTCAAAATAAACGGTTCATATCAAAGCAAAAAAAAAAGAAAACAAGGAACAGCTAAATTCAAAATAATTCAAATTAAAATTTGTTTTGGTCCGTGTAAAAAAGAAAAAACGTGTAAAAACGGGATAAGTTTATTTTTGTCGACCGTGTTATTTCAAAATCGTGTACAAAAAGACACAGCATGTAATGTGAAAATATTCGATATGTCGATTTTAACATTATTGGACTTAGGTCACTTTCAAAATAAACGGTTAATATTAAAGAAAAAAAAAGCCAAAAACAGCTAAATTCATATTATTCAAATTAGAATTAGAATTTTTTAGAATTAGAATTAGAATTCAAATTAGAATTTGTTTTTGTCCGTGTAAAAAGAATAAAAACGTGTAAAAAAAGGGATAAGTTAATTTTTTCGACCGTGTCATTTCAAAATCGTGTAAAATAAGGCCGTGCAAAGACAAGGTTAGGTGTATTTTGTTGGAAAAATTAATTAATTTATTCATTCACTCACGTCACGCCTCTTTTTGACCGTCACAAATAGTATAATTAAAAAGAATACTCTATTATTTTTTTTTCATTTCATCAGCGAAGAAATGAGAATGCGTCACGCGAATGCAGAAACAAACCATCATGCAACCATATTTAATAGCCAACGGAACCGAAAAATGATGTTTCTTGAATCTACATTTTTCTTCTTGAATAATTCGTGACGTCAATCAAAGTTTTGAACGGGCTGTGACGGCATGCGTGCCGTGAGAAAAAATATGCTAATTTGATCAGAAGAACACAAAAATCATATAAAAATAACTAAACAACCTTTAAGGATTCTTCAATTGAAGAGATTTAAAAGGCAATGGTAACAAGAGGTAACTAACTAATGAGACTGTCTCTTTCATTTTTCTAAAGTACAAAAAATTTGCACACCAAAAAAAAAATAAATAAAGTATACAATAATTCAGAATACATAAATATCAAATGATTATGATTAAATAATTTTAAATTTGTCATTCATTCATTCACAATAAATGCAGAATTTTTATGGATCACTTTTGATGGGTCACTTTTTTTTCAAAGTGTACAAGAATTCAGAATACATAAATACCAAATGATTATAATTAAATAATTCTAAATTTGTCATTTATTTCTTCACAATAAATGTAGAATTTTTATGGGTCATTTTTAATGCGTCACCTTTTTTTTCAAAGTGTACAATAATTCAGAATACATAAATACCAAATGATTATAATTAAATAATTTTAAATTTGTCATTTATTCATTCACAATAAATGCAGAATTTTTATGGATCACTTTTAATAGGTCACCTTTTTTTTCAAAGTATACAATAATTCATAATACTTAAATACCAAATGATTATAATTAAATAATTCTCAATTTGTCATTAATTCATTCACAATAAATGCAGAATTTTTATGGGTCACTTTTAATGGGTCATCTTTTTTTTTCAAAGTATACAATAATTCAGAATACATAAATACCAAATGATTATAATTAAATAATTCTAAATTAGTCATTTATTTCTTCACAATAAATGCAGAATTTCTATGGGTCACTTTTAATGGGTCATCTTTTTTTTCAAAGTATACAATAATTCAGAATACATAAATACAAATTGATAATAATTAAATAATTCTCAATTTGTCATTAATTCATTCACAATAAATGCAAAATTTTTATGGGTCACTTTTAAGGAGAAACTTTTGAATCGAAAGATTTTAGATTTTTGGAAAAAAATTTAAAAAATGTGTTTTCGTTTTGAAGGAACGTCGTAGGAGGAAACGATACGATTTCTGGTTTGGATACACTTTTTTTTCATATACATATATAATTTTTTTTTAAAAACCAATAAACTAAAAATATTTATAGAAATAAAAGCAAATGAAATAAAAAATTGTAAAAAGCGAACCTTTGACATATTTTTTTTTGAAATTTTCAAATTTTAACGTTATTACGTCACTCGCTGGTAAATATTATTTTTTCACTATTATTTTTTTTTATAATTTTCCCGGCACGTGAGTAATTTAATTGTTCAATTTTTTTAATGGTGATATTATTGTCGTTGTTGTTGTTGGTTTTGTTGTTATTTTTGCAGCCAACTTGCTCAAACTGTAAAATAGAATGAACCGCCCGCCGTATATGAATAGAAGAAGGCGAAGAAGAAGAAGAAGAGCCCGTGGTTAAACGACCGAACGAGCGCTGCATGAAGGCAGAGATAATCATTTGTGCAAGTATCGTAGTTTTTAGTGAAAAATTGACAAACAGAATGAATGAATTAATGATGAGAAGTTTGTTTACAGACGAGCTGTGGAAATTTAGAACGAGAGAAGGAAGAAAGGGCGGGGGAAGGAGGGAAGTTGAGGGGGGGGGGGAGAAAGCAGGCGGCAAAACACTTTTATGGCTCCACAATTCAGTTACGCGCGCGGCTAACCAAACTTTTTTCAGTTTAAATTGATATAAACTCATGCATACTTCAATCATACCCACACACGCACACACACACATAAGCACCTACACACATGCATATTTATATGTGTGTGAATATGTATAAAAAATACGAAAAATCAAAGATCTTTAGTGTAAACATTTTCGTTGTTTTTTTTTAGTTCTTCTGGTTCTTAATACAACAAAATCATCATCATAATTCATTTATTCATTCAATCATTTATTCAATCTTTGTTCATTTACAGAATCTTTTTTTTTTCCAAAATTATACAGTCTTTATTATGATTTTAGTTTGATTTAGATTAAATCGTTTAAGATTACGAATATAAACGGATTATGATTTTATCAGTTTTAATAATTCTTATTTTTATTTTTCAAAATAATTATGTAATAAAATTAAGAGATCACTACAAATTTTTGAAATTATCACCAAGAATTTTTCTTTTCCAAAATAATCACACACCTTTTAAGGATCTTCACAGAAAATCCTTAGCGTTTATCAGTTCAAATAATTAGAAAGAAAATGCTTAAGATTTAAGCATTAATCTTACTTAATCATAATTTAATTATAAAAATAGAAACTTATCACTTTAAAACTTAAATTTTTTTTTTAAAATTTTTTTTTTTTTAAATTTTTTTTTTTTTTAATTTTTTTTTTTTTAATTTTTTTTTTTTTTTAAGTTTCTATTATCATTAAAGAATCAGAATCACTTTTATCATTCGTTAGTGCGAAAAATGAATGAAATCACATAAGATGCTGCAAAGAGAAGATGTTCTCTTGAGCGACAGACAGCTTTGTCCATTCCACTAATTTCACACGTCATAAACGTTAAAGTAACCAATGACCAAGCCTTATATAAAGAAATAAATATTTATTTTTAATTTTATGGATTATTTATTTTTAATAAAACGTTCCAGCTCGCGCTCACGACAAATCGACAAGACGACGACAATTATGATGAAGACGATCACAGTGACGAAGCCGACAAAGACGAGACGAAAATTATAGTTAAAAGCGCGCACACTTTTCGCCATTATTAATCTATGTACATATATTGAAAATAATACACAGTTGGTGTTTTGCAATCGTATAAAATCAATCCCTTTCTGGATTTGTTAAGCAGCGAAAAGATCATTTAAAAATGTTACGTTACTAAAGAAGTTCTGAAGTCTTTTGAAGAGCAGATATTTTTGCGGTTTCTATTCGACAAAATAGAGAACACAAATAAAGACAAATTATAACAAATTATAACACCTTAACTCCTCTAAAGACTCTTAGTTCTTGGGCTTAATAATAAACCCAATATTAATACATTTTGGGTATATTTCTATTTATTGCCGCAAATTAAAAAAAAACCGAAAAAAGCTTTTTAAAAATTTTAATTTTAATTTTAAGAAATTTTAAATTAAGATTTTTTTTTGTCACAATTCTTTAATTGTGCCGGTTTTTTTAAGTTAAAAGTATGTATCTACTTCGTACATCTATCGTATAGATGTGTTTAGACGCACACACACACATTCATATGTATGTAGAGTGCAAAAAAAAAACACAAAATTCACTTGAATCAGTCGCGCCGAGCCATTAAAAAATGCTTATGTTTTAATGTTTTCCAATTAACAGCGCGACATTTACTGAAAAACATATCAATCGAATGCTGTTCGTCGCGACTGCTCCGTAAAACACTCGAAATATGTGTTTCTGAGTGGAAAAGTGACTTAACAAATTTATTAGCACACACACACACACACTTAACACACTTACGCGTCCGTATAACGCGCTCACTGTGACTTGTGATGTAAAACGAGCAACGAACAGCGAACAGCAGACAACGTAAAAGCGAGCCATGAGCAAACATTTGCTTTGCTATTTTGCGAAAGTAAAAGTAGTACCGATAGACACGAACTAATAGAGAAAATAAAAAAAAAAAAAAAAATTAAATTAAAAAAAATAAATCTAAAAAAAAAAAAGAGAAAAATGAGAAACCGAGAGGTCATAACAAGTTTTAAACTACACGTAGGCACACTGCATCGCACTGCAGCGCAGCGCAGCACAACGCAACGCTACATACACAACACAAACAAAAACAACAACAACAAGAACAACAACAACAACAACAACAACAACAACAACAACACACAATAGCAAATTTTACTCAACATTCAATTTCTGTGAATGTATAAAAGACGTTTAGTTCGCTTTAAAGCAATTTCAGTTGAGTGCAGATGAACAGTCTGGCAAATAGTTTGTACTTTTGTTGTTGTTGTTGTGGTTTTTGCAAATAAATATTACATCTACATATATGTATGTATGTATGTATGTCATTTAAAAAACATGTCGCATTCAGCAGCCATCGCTGCCAACTAGTGTTGGCACGACCTACGCATTCAGCTTGATGTTCATCAGTAAATAATTTGAACAAATAATTTCGAAATTAAAAAAAAAAACAAACAAAATTGAGTTTATTTTTAGCAGCACTGTGTTAAAACTTACCCACTTAAACCCAAAGAATCGTCGAAAAACTTTTCGTATAAAAAGAGTATGTGCCAAGAAAATACATACATGAATACATACACGTAACCACATGTCGTATAAGTAACATTTATTTGATTTATTTTCATTTATTTTAATTTTTTTTAATAATTTAATTTATCAACTACATAATTTAAAAAAATAATAATGATCTACTCGTACTGATACGTCATTGTGGAGGTACGTCAACATTGATGCATTTATAATGAAATAAAAAATGAGTATTTTTATTACACGCTAATTTTAATGGAGCGCAATTTAAATTTGAAATTATTCAATTATTTATTTTTAGTACAAATTTCACCACTAATAGTGGAAAATAATGTCTGCCAAGTGCCGTCGCTTGGCCTCCTTTAAAAATATTTAACCCAGAAAAAAATTCAGTTATCAACTCAAGCAAGCAAAAGCCAAATTTGTTGGCAGATGTTTTTGTTCTTGTTCCTTCCTCCAGCAGTAAAAGTAAATGCACTTAAAAGCACATTCAACATTCATTCTTAATTGTACACATTTTTGTCGCGAAAAATCAAATAAATTTTTTACTCAGCCTCAATTTTTTTTATGAGAAAAGAGCACAAAGTACAATAGAAATTAAAGAACCATCAAAGAAAGATTTGCTTGCATGATGAACAGCGTCCGTCATTTTTAAGAACTACGACCCAAAAGGCCTAAAAACGAATTTTTCACCAGCGAAAATTTTATTGGAGGAATCCATAAAAAACTAAAAATAAAAAAAAAATTAAAAATTCAAAAAAATATAAAACATGTATTAAGATATGTTCAAACATTTTTGGATAATACAAATCCCCGAAATTATTAAAGGTAGAGAAACAGGAGAGATTATTTTTAAAGCGTTATCCATTTCGAGTTACGGAAAATAAAGCCCTGCCGTTTGGCAGCTGTCAAATGTCAGTGTCATCCGAATTGGCATTTCTTTTGCGTTGAAGGTTTGCCATTTTATAATATGGATCGTTTTGATCCATACGAATCCATCTTATCGCGCGTTAACTTTGCTAAAGCATTATACACAAATGCTGATTCTGCTGTGTCCGCATTTTGAGCTTTACGACATGATTATGTGCAGTATTTGCAGTATGTGCGTATGGATATTTTTGCTTCAAGTTTCACGTGATTGATTGTCTCTTCCCTTTTCCTTGAAGAGAGTGAAAACAACTAACAACCACAATTGGCTCAGTGACACATATCATATCCTTCGTTCACTGACCTTCATATAAAACGTAACACGAGGACCTTGTTTTTGGTCCTCAACAACGTAAAGGTCCTTGTTTTTGTATGAACACTTCTGAACGTCTTCTGAACTGCTCTTAGTGTCATTCAGGTTTCTACAAGGTTTCGGTGCGTTTCTGCGGCTCTTTTGTAAATAACAAAACAGACTTTGTGAAGGAAAGAATTAACATGTAACATACATATGTAATAAATATAATAAGTCTTTCAACAAGAGGACTTCAACAATATTAATTCAAAGTTCGTGTCATTTTTTTAACTATAAACATTCAACTGTCAGCGTGATGCCATTATTTGACAAATAATGGCCAGAAGGTTTTTTATACATATATATGGATCAATAAACACTAGCAACGCCTTTACAAACTGAAAATTCATATCGCGGACATAATTCCTAAAGTATGTATGGCTTTCGGTCATAGTAAAGCATCTTCTCGTACCGCTATAATGGATTTAATCCATTAATTCCAGCATCTCGGATACGTTAGAGACGGTAAGGACTTTAGATCGTATACAACTGATCAGATTTACTGAAAATATCACACGCTGTAGCTGAGATTGAGGCTGTACAAAGACCCAGTAGTTAAGACTAGGGCCCAGATTTGGCCATATCAAGACAATCACAGGAATTGGCATATTGCCAAAGCCAGTTTGCGACGCACAATGTTATACATTCGTGACTAATACCTTGTTGTTTGTGAAAAAAACCTTTTCACAACATTTCAACATATGTAAATACGTCTGAATATGGATGATATAGTACACCATGAAAGGAAAAAATTTTGTTTTTATACTAAATTAGTAACTTTTCAGTAACAAGCTATAAATATTATCCCTTCGTGGTTGCTTTTTGCTGACTTTTGGAACAAGGGCTTATCGTGGTCTTGCATTTATGAATTAAAGATTAAACAAAAAATCATCATCATCAATATTGATAAAATTCTGGCTGATTTCGTATAACACGCTAATATTATTCTTATACAAACACAGAACGAAGGTTCTTCCATAAAAAAAATAATTGCAATATAAAATACAACAATAAATGTGTACCATTTTAAAAACAGCAGGCGGAATATCCTGGATCCGCGTTTAGAGATCCAGAGATTGAGAAGCGATATATCACACTTAAGAATTTTTCTTTTATATATTTTTAAAAAATTTATCACTTGTTGAGAAAAATTTCCCAAAAAAACAAGAACTTTTCAATTCAAAAATTCTCTATAAACTTTATTTAATTTTATTTTTATTTAAATTTAAATTTAAATTAAATTTTTAAATTTTTTTTTACTTTTATTTTTAATTTTATATTATATTTTTTTTTTTATTGCATTTTCTTCTTCTCTTTTTCGCTGTGCTAAAATCGCAAACCGAAAACACAAATATTTATTTAAAACAAATTACTACCATTTTATTATCTCAACGAAATTTAACTGAGAGAAGTTTAAGCGACAGGATATGTCAAAAGCGAAACCTTAAAGCAATGCGAAAGCGGCCGTCGACGCGCATCTGACCTTCACCAATACCACGAGCTGAATACAACAACTAATCTTTCATTCAACGGCGTAACGGCCAACTTACGAGTAACGTAAAACCGTGTAAGTATTGATTGTACAAACAATATTTATCATGGTTAGAATGCAATACCACCATTGACGTAGTATGTACGTGTACGAAATGTATGTACATAGTATTCAGAGCTTTCAGGATTTTTCAAGTTCAAAGTTTGGCACAAATTCAACCCAACTAACTAACTGATGATGATGATAATAAGTAGGCATGTGTGTAATAGAGAACTTTTTAGGAGAACAGCATCAGAGAGAGAGAGAGAGCAACGCTTCTCTAGCACAAACAAACAGCATCACAGTGCGCCCACGTCCAACACGACTGCGACTGGCTACTGCTCTCTTATTCTTCGCGCGCACAAATTGAAAATCGCAGCCGTTGGAAGTTTGCCTGCAGCTATTGTTTACAAACAACAACAAAACAAAGAGCGTAAGAGCAAGGAGAGTAATAACTTCGGCCTATAAAGTCCATCAGACTTTGACTTTGTAGTACTAAACTGTTAAATCGAGTTCAATGTATACTTTCTTATGAGTATCGGCCCATAAGCAAAGCATCCGTCAAAGCCCAAGTCAAAAGTTGCTGAACTTTTAACTTTTCGACTGTGTCTGCCCATTTGACAGCAGTTTGTTTACATTTTAGTACAGTAAACTGAATGAAGTCGAAGTTTTTATTGGGCCGTAGCAATACGTTGACGTTGAAGACGGAGTCAAAGTCGAAGTCTGACCGAACCAAGGCGGGACGATTTTACGAGATGCAATTATCGCTGACATTTGCTTGGCGGCGGCACAAAATCACAGCTGCTATGGACGCTAACAAGCATTTATGTTCACGCACTAACTCTATTAGTTTTTCTTTTTTATTCATCTTATTGTTAATATTTACACAATTCAATTCTTTTCTGCTTGAAATTTCGTTTCAAAAGAAATTCGAACATGACGTTTAGTAGCTATTTTTTTTTCTTGTTTTCCATAAGAGCAATTTGACATTTAAGTTTTGACATTTGCTAGCGGTCGAATATTTACGCCGCCTTGGTTCTGTTTTGACAGCAAAAGTCGGCCTGATGCCTATAGAAAGCTTATGGAAGGGAGGGTAGCCAGTCGCAGCCGCGTTGAAAGTGGGCGCACTGTTAATCTGTTGAGTGTTAAAGAAGAGCTTTAGTATTGACAGTGCTTGTGGTGTTGGTGAGTTGATGATGAGAGAAGTAACCACAGTTTTGAAGCTGAGCAAAGATTTCATTTACATACGTACATACATCTACAGCAATTCGAGAGAGAATTGAGAGAATATTCGTGGTCCCTGCTTCAGAAATAAAAAGGTAAGAAGAATTTTTTTCTCTTATAAATTACGAGATCTATATATCTCCTGACTGTAATCAGTTTTTTCTTTTTTATACATATTCATATGGGTTAATCCACCTCCTTCTCCTTCTAATCCTCCTCCCTTATAACTAAGCACGCCACTGTAATTATTCACTGTATGTATTCCAGAACAGAATAAAAACTTACAACTTCTTCTTCGGGTATTGTGGCGCAAGATGTACGCATCTGTCGGTAACGTTGTATGGCATCGAGACTGAATCTGTGCTCGGAGCGTGCCACATCAGCAGCTACCCTAGAGGTCAATTGGCCACCATCCGAAAACGAACGAATCCGCACCGTGCCACGCTCATCCGTCGTTAAAGCGACGGCCTTAAAGCGATCAGTGATCGTGCCATGAATTTGGCTCACTGTCAACGAATTGCCCATTTTGTTGTATTTATTACCGTCTTCAAATCGTATTTTACAAGAGCGTATATAACTATCTATTAGATAACCATAAAAATTACATGAAAATTGATTCTAAACACTGTCTTAGATGCACATTAATACGGTGTAACAGTCTCTCTCTCTTTCTCTATGGGTCGCGTTCCATTCGAATGAAGAATTCCGATAGAACTGAAAATAAACAGACTAAGCGGCACCGATTTCCGCTGCTCTACTAATAAGGAAATGCAGCAGAGGCATCCATCCATCCTCCAGCAGTGGCTACAACTACAACAACAGCAACAGGAGCAACGACAACAAACGAATATGTATATTGCATGGCACAGGATGGCATATTCTTGCCGTTGATGTAAATCGAGTTCAGATTAAATTATCTTCTCTCCTTCGGTCGAACGTTAATGCGGTTGGTTGGTTGGTTGATTGGTTGGTTGTACTGACTGCAAAAGGAGGAGGGTAAGTAAGGACTGGGATGTGTATTATACACATACAATTTCTAAATATACAACATAACGCGTGGCACTCGAACACTGAAGAATTGGTGAACACCGGCAATATGGCTGTGCCTTCACAAAGTTTGCCCTTCACTGCGGCGCGCCAGAAACGGAATCACTGGAGCGGAAATGTGAAACTGGCAGACAACAAGTGGTCCGCAAAGATTTGGACTCCATCAATGCAAAAAAATACGAGTATGCATCGACAACAACATCGAGCCCTTGCCACACAACTTTCTTGACCATTCCGGAGAGACCATTCAAGACGTTTAACTACTTAAATTTAGAGGTTTTAACAAAAGAACAAAGTTGTACTCCATGCAGTAGTCATAAGGGTAGGAATACTCAAAGGGGGGTAAAAGGATTAGTAGGTTTTGAAGGATCAAAGCGATAGCGACCACTTGTTTTAATTTTTTCTCACTTATTTGGAGGGTTAGGATATCCCATTTAGGCGTTTCCAATTAGGTTTTTACTACTTAGGCAACATTGGGCCAAGCATTATCGTACTGCAAGGCGTTTCCAATTAGGTTTGGCCTGTCGCTGCTTATGCCATTTGCGCCCATTTCTCCTTCAAAGCCCATCGCAAACGCTTCAATAGTAGATCACCCGTGATGAGTTCATTCGATTTTCATTCGATTTTCAACACTATAAATCGTTAGTGTGAAAATGTTGAAATTCCAGTAAATAAAACACTTGGCCAACAATTTTCCTGCCAACTTTCTCACATAAAGCCTACGTAATTTTTAATAGTAGCCCCTGCCAGACAGACTTTTTTTCAATTTAAAATTTTCTTGTTTATTTTATGTGTTATACAATATGAAAATTATAGATTCTTGAAATCTTTAAATCGTTTGCAAAAATCCTGCAGATAATTGCAAAATTTTATTTAAGTGAAATATTATTTAAATAGGTAAAAATTAAGAAGCGCTGTTGGAGCTGTTGGATGTTGGATCCGA
This sequence comes from Conops quadrifasciatus, assembly GCA_949752815.1. Taxonomy (NCBI): domain Eukaryota; kingdom Metazoa; phylum Arthropoda; class Insecta; order Diptera; family Conopidae; genus Conops; species Conops quadrifasciatus. Next base: position 21,529,503 of record OX457079.1, read on the forward strand.
TGGAGGGAGAAAAAGCTCACAAACCGGTCCCATCGGCAATAATCTCAACGCCGCAGAAACCGTTCTTGCCGATTCCTCATGGGCCATCTTCGAAGGGCGTCAATTCTGGGCGCATTACTCGCAATCCGTATTTGAATTATTTGAGCGAATTTCGCAAACGCAATCCTAAGCTTGCTGCCTATCTGGTAGTCAAACAAGGTGCCTCGGAATGGAGGGAGCTTCCGAAGGAGAAGAAGCTTCAATATATAGAGGCGGTAAGTTCGAATGCTAATGTTCGAAATACATAGTTCAAATGATAAAAAGACATTACATTTTATGTAGGCCTTTTATGCACCAAAAACCAAGATTAAAAGACTGCCGCTTGCATATCCTGAGCCAGACGAATGTGGTTCGAAAAGACGTCGACGACGGCGTAGTAGAAAACGAGGATGCGGAACGAAAAAGCGAAAAAGACGCAGGATGCATGCATGCGGAGGATGCAGGCCTAAGAAGCGAAGACGTTCACGCAAGCGTGGGGGACGTGGTAAATGTACATGCTAGTTAAACCGCAGTATTTTGAAAACTCGTCTACGAATAATTTCTGGCAAAAAATTTGTAATGTTGTCCTTTTTTAAATGGCTCTCTATTTAAATGTAGTTTAGTGATTTTATAATGCAATTTTTTAAATAATAATGTACGATACATGTCAACTACTTTTTCGTTATGTCTTTAATTACAGATAGATATTTATTTTTTTACAAATCTCTAGAATACATCTATATATTGGCTAAAGTATATGCATATACTGTCGGTTACGAAATCATGAAAACATTCCAACAGCCCGATAAGAACTCAATACACCGATTTACAAGATAAGCCAGTCCCTTGGATTTTTTTTTAGAGTAAACTAGAAGATTTTTAAAATACATACTACATTATTTTAAGGGTTCGTTTATATCGAATAGTGTATATCCGGGTATGGGCCGATGTGCTCAAATTTCCGGTTGACCGAGCAACCAAGCTCAAAACAAAATTAACACATCCCGGTCAATTTGCTAAATCTCATGGTTTTGCAGATATCGTGATGGTATAGTTAGTTAAAGTGGCCGCCACGTAGCAATATGCAAACGCAAGACCAATTAGCACTATACATAAGTGATGTTTTGCTGCCACTACTCCATGCAAGTTGAGGATGGTGTACTAATGCAACCACCTCGAATCCTTGATGATTTGCAGAAGGAGAAAAAGACTGTTTCGGAGTATCAACCTAGATTCTCTGGGAACATTCTCCCTATTACTGCATACCTGCTTTAATGGTATAACGATTGGAGCCGATTGAAATTCAAAACTGATACAAGGTCGTCCATCTGTATAAACTATGAATTCTTAAGCTAGATAACCACTCGTTAACCTCATTTATATTTTCTAGCTTTATTTACTCTGTTCGCATTGTGCGCAATTTCGCAATTTTATAAGCCCTTCGTGAAGATAACAAAGTGATAACTGACAAAGAGACAGATTTATTAGCACATACCTTTTCCAGCTTTTGAAAATATTGACGCAAAAACTGAATGGGATCGGCTGGACGGCTAACGCACAGCTGCACGATACAGTCCTTAAGAACCTTTTGAATACTGTGCGTTTGTATGTACGTTTCGCATTCACGTAGACTTTGTTGCTCCTCCAAGGTGCTTGCCATCTTTACCAACCGTTCCACTTGTAACCAGCTACAGGCAGCGCAGCAATTATTTCTTATAAAGTGTATGCAATTTCTCTCTTTTCCCTGGTTTTTGTTTTATATATTTTCTAATATTCACAGTTTGATGAGTTTTCGCATTGGTTTTTAGACTTATTAACTTATGTTGAAAAGTTGCGCAAGTCGAAGTTAATGCTGTTGGTGATTCAATATAGAATTGCTTCAATCTGTTAACACTTTCTTATTATAAATATCTTAATGTAATATTCAGATTACAATTTTGTAAAATACTTTAATATTTCTTCCAATAGAAATCCAGTTTTTCACCTCCGTCAAACACTTCAACTGATTTCACATTTCTACATCCTTTTTCATTAGTAAAGGAAAACGTCAAATATTTTGGGTCCAGAAGAAAAACCATACAGGAAAAAGGTCAATTAGTGCGGTTTACATTCCTGTGAAAGATGGTTTTCCATGAAATGCTTAAAACTAACTATCAAAATTATTTACGTTATTTACACCAAAATGTTGTGGTGAATGAAGCGTAAATTACATTATTTTGGTTTCCATTATAAATATTTCCTCAGTGATCTATAAGATACCCTTCCTTACGTCAAACTTTTTGGCTTTTCACAAAACTTCCTGTAGTTTTTTTTTAAATTAACTGGATCGGATATGTATAATCTATACAGTTCTATTAAAAAAAGAAACTATATTAAGGGACTAAATTTTAACAGATCCCAATAATTTGATAACAGTTAGATTTTACGCCCGATAAAATAAAAATTATGTCTGCTACTACCAAAAGTTGAACAGCGCCATCCAGCGGCAGATTCCTGAAACATAAGCACATTACAGAATTCATTAAACTGCGCTTTTTAGTACTTAGTAGCTGAACTAAAAAAAAAAAAAAAAAACAAAGATAATATTGTTTCGTTTTTATTTTATTTTATTTCGTTCAAACAAATTCTGACAGTCAGCTGTTTAATCTTTTTCACAGCTCACACTTTTTTCTAACTATCCGGTATTTGGAGATGGGGCATTTTTAAGTTTTATACATAATACAATACTAAAATTATATGGGAAAAGTTTCAAAAAAATGGCCAGTGAGGCCTGATGCAATGAAAAGGGCTGGAGTTTCGAATATCAGCAATTCACAGTGCCAAGATGGCAGAACAACAAAGACGAGCAAGTTGCACAAGGCTATAAATAAAAAGCAGAAACAGCAGCTAAAACACAAAATGTTAATGAACAAATTTGTTTTGGCTAAAAAACTTAAAAAGGAAGAGACCCAAAAGAAAAATCGGGAGAAAACAGCAGTAATTGGCGACTTGAAACCATTAAAGGATGCACTTCCATCCCTGAATGAACTCTTCCAAATAAGTCAGAAAGGAATACTCAAAACAGGAGTCAAGAAATTCGATGAGCAGACTAAAAAGTTAAACACGCGGCAGAAAATTAAAAGAAAAAGGATAAATTTTATCAGTAAAGTTAACGCATTTCAATCTTTATTAAATGACCCGGACTTTAAGCAAAATCCTCGAGATGCTGTTGCTTATCATATAAAATGTACATATGGTCTTCAGACCGATTAAATAAAAAAGATCTAAAATGCAATTTAATTTAAGCCTTTTAATATACAAAAAGGCAGATACGAATTTTTATTAGGATTAATTATTTTCCCCTAAAACCACTACTTTTAGCTACAATCGTGACTCTAACTTAAAAAAGCAGATTGTTTAGACTATCAGATATCTCTGTTTTTTATATTCATCAAAAAGGCAAACCAAAATTTTAAAAAAAAATTTTTTAAATATATATGTAGCTTTGACCTAGAAAGCTGAAATTTTCCACAGACGTTTCCTTTATGATGTATACATACACTAAGAACGGATATTTCGAAATTCAACCCCTAAGGTGGTGAAAAGGGGTTGCAAAGTTTGTATGAGGAATATTTTATTTGTGGTCAGATAATAGCTGCATTAAATATCCGTAGTTGTGGTTGCATTAAACTTAACAATACTTCCGATCTCCTTCGCAATTTGATTCCACACATTGCGCTTTATGTGCATCCATTTAAAATATTTATTAAATTTATCATACAAACATGAATTTGCCTCCACCAAAGAAATTAACTTCTCGCCGTCCCGTATTAAAATTAAAAATTAATGAATTAATTTGAAGGAAATTAAATGGAAATTGTAATAATTGAAAACCATGAATTGCAAATTATATGTTTTATGTAAATTTTTGTTGTAAAGCACGCTCGAGAAAGCTATCCCACTCCATCCCATACCATGTATATAGGAAGCAATAAGAGAAAGAATAGCTATGTGCAATTGAAATCATGGACAAAAGTCGCCTAAAACTTTTAAATTAAAAGATGAAAGCATTTGTTCGAAAAAGCATACTTTTTCAAAATTCTAACACAAATTAATACTAATAAGGCCTAATTGTCGAAACCGGCTTGTGTACAACCTCAAAATTCGTAAGAGATAGCGAGATTTTTAGCGTTTTTAAAAGTTCTTTAATATCTTGAGGTGGTGCTCGATACAGATTCTTTTTTAATTGATCAAAGTGGAGTTTTTTTTTTGTAAAAATATTCTAAAAATCAGACTTGTTTCTTAATTACTCTTAGCTCAACGGGAATAAATATGTATGTACCATCAAACTTTAACTTTAGCATCACTAAATGTTTATTGTAGGCTATAATCTGTAAAAATTTTAAAATCAACGCTACAAACGTTTTAGTTTTAATGTTAGGTCATTACAATCTTTATTATATGTATATATAATTCGCATTACTTCGAGTACAGATAATTTGTAATAATATTAATTCGAACGAAATTTTCAATTTATTATCAAGAAAACTACATACCTAAATGAAATATTTCGAAGGAAATATATAAAAATATAGCGGTGAATATTCTGATGAATCTTAAGTCTTCTTAAAACTATATATTACCATTACCATTGTTTTATCATTTTTCAAAGCAAGATCGTAATTTTACAAGTAATAAATTTGCTAAATAACATTAATTTTAACCGATCTTAAATGAGTGACGGCGGCAATTCATAATAAATCGTGTTTTAATTCAAACTGAGTAACTTAAACAGCAATTTGCAATTCCTTAAAATAGAGGCTCCTCTTTTTATTATAATTAAAATATGTGTTATTAATGCTTCCATAATAAATATATAATATATGTAATTATTGTATATTTTTAGTCACAAGCACATTCATCATTTACTTGTTAAGCAAAAACATTAGAAGGCTGAAAGAAAGGAGAATACTCGTTAGAAGTATGTATTGCTAGATGTGAGGGTTTATGTATGTTACCGGAAATTAATCCCTTTATTCGATAACAGTCTATTGCACTCCGAACTGTCCGGCAAAGGTAATATATAGTAATCACTTTCAGTGCTCTATGAAAAACATTAAGAAAAAAAATGGTTTGGTTATAAAATGTAATTACTATAATTTGTTTGGTTTTCTAAAAATCAATTTAGTTTGAACTTTTTGAAACAACGTCTTTGTCTAGTTTTTAGTCAGACAACATCAAATAGAATAGACTGTTTTACCGCTGCACAATATACAGAATATATCTCAAGATATTACATGCTGCTATCGCGACTGGCACAGAAATAATAATCTCTTCTTAGCATTGGGAATATGTACGTATAACACTCCCTTTGTGCATTAAAATGTGCGCAATATTAATTTACCTGCTCCGTGAAGTCATGCTTGTATATTTGGTTGGATACCTTCATGTCGGAAAAAGGCCCTTTTAATGCAAAGAAATGAATACTCATGGGTGTTGTTGTTTTTGTCTTTAGGATGAGCTGAAAAATTTTCAAAATTCAGAATGCAATAAACCATTATGAAATCAAACAAATAACAGAACAAATAAAACAAAATCTGTGCACACTTGGTAAGTTATATTCCTTTCGTTGGATTGATGGGGATCACGTTGACTGTTATTTATTCTAGCTTTTACCACCCACTGATGGTTAAAGGCTGAAAAGCGAGCTGTTTCATAAAATAGTTTATGAACATATTCATCCGTACGATACGGTTTCATTTGAAGATCTGAAATTATATTCGATATTAAGCGAATATGTATTAGAAATGAATTGAAATAAACTCAGACATACCGTTGAATATAATTTTTTCATAGCTCAACAAATCGATTAATGTATTGAACATTTTTTTCTCTTCCTTAATTTTTGCATCATGAGCTTCCAATGCAGCCATAACTTCATAGCCAGATTTATTTGGGTGAAGACAGTTTCTTTCGTGTTCAGTAGCTATATTTTGGAATATTGTAAGTAAATCAAACCTGATGATAGAATACTTTGTACTCACTTTCGTGATTAGGGCCACGCCATTGACAGCCAATGCGTGAATATTTGCAATTTGTTGGACGATCGTGGCATTCATATTGTTCATGACGGTCCAAAGATTTGTAAGGAAATTCTTTATTGCAAAACTACAAAATAAGACAATAATTATTTATTGCTCTGTATATAAAAAGGACTCGATTTTTACCTGACACTCACTGGGCAGCTCGGAGGCTGCTTTCTCGACAGCAAGATTCCTGGAAGCGGTGCTTTTAGAAATTTCCACACGACAATTGGGACAAGTTGCGATTTGGTCACGTAGACTGTTGAGAATAAGTAAGAAAAGCAGAGCAAAAAGAGCACAAAAAGAAAATGAAATTTATTGCTTTGTTGATTAGATTAAGGCGTGAAGGAAATTAGAGTTCATGTTATGTGGACATTCTCTATGAATCATACCGTCCGTCGGCCAGCAAATGAGTGAAGCAAGCGGCGCACATTAAGTGTCCCATTTGGCACTGAAAAGAATGCATAAAAAGCGGGTTAAATAAAACTGGAAAGGCACAATATTTGATAATTGTTATGCAATATTAATATCGTAATAGAATATAATGCGATGCTGTAAACAGAAAAAGAAAAAGTGGAATTAGTTAAAAAGTTTGTAAGAAGGTATGTATTTAATATTCATTATAATTAAAACAAATCAAAATCGAAATTGAAAATTAATTGAAATAAACGCATGGTATGTCTTTTTACTGAGAAATTCTGATGAAACTACGGTGAAGTTGGTGCCTGATGGAAATGGATAATTAGAAAGGACTTAAGAATAAGGTGGAGAGGGAGGGGCGGAAGGGAGTTGAATTGAGTTGATAAAGAGTAGAATGTTAATAGAACGTTGTAGATAAATTATATCTTCTCTTTAATAAAAACAAGCACAGTTTCGGTTTTAAAATGAAAAAGTATTCAAATCTTTTTATTATTATATTGTATCATTTTGTTACATCGAATTTGTACATCGAATATCAGTATAATCAGATTTGTGCATTATTGCGCTTGTATTAATATTTTTGTCTTTTTTCTTTTCTTTTAGAGCAATTTATTACTAGTGCTTAATATATATATATATATATGGTTTTTTAAGGCTTTTTTTGACAAACTTGTACTCTACTCTATACGATAATATAATAATGATTACAAATTTTGAAGAAATATAAAAATGTAATATTATTATATTTGAATTTATTAATCTATGAGTATGTATGTATGTTAAAATTAAAGACATAAAAAAAACTTTCCTAAGCCACCGAATCTGTAATCTTTTTCGCATAAAAAAGTCGAGATAAAATATTTTAATGGAATTCATCATTAATTTGCGTTACATTTTCTAAATTCCAAAAGCATTCTTTTCGATGGCTTTTTTTTTTTTTGTTATTAGACTAACAATAATGCTCTCTAAATGTATTATGAGATATGATTTTTTAATTTATTATGAAAGTTTTTGACGTCAAAATATATTAGATATGTTGAGGTGTTGAACGCAAAGAGTCAGGACAATTTTTGGAATATAATTAAAATTTTCCACGCAACAAAAAACTCAAAACCTAACCGAATTTTTATCTCTAATGATCCAAGTACCTTGTTCACATTCGTATGAACTTAAAAATGCCTCAGAAATTTATTTATTCATAGCCCGAAACATTTTATACTATTTATTCATAGCCCTTTATACTATTACTTTAATATGAAATATAAATAGTTAATTGTGTGCGTATTTAGATAATATCGTAATAAAACACATGTAATTTCAATGCTTATTTAATTATCAGAGAGACCTCTTGAAAAAAATTCAATAGTGCATAACAATTTGTTACGCGTTATAATAAAACCATTAATAACTTTGGTCATTAACAGAGTAGAAAATAAAACATATTTTCCAAAAAACAAAAAACATGGAATTTCTTATTATTAATAAAAGGCGATACTGTTAAAGAACTTTTACACTTTGAAATGCCAAAATTAAATAATTAAGAAAACAAGACACACACACACACACACACACACACACACTACACCTGCTACGAGTATGTACTGTAGCACTCCACAGTTTTCCAGTTGCCATGACTACCTCTATTCGAACTATATAAAATTAAACTAACTACGTATGTGCATACAATTAATTAAAACTTGCTATTTAAAAATGCAAATAATCTTTAAAACTATCTGCGAGCTAAGATAATTGAGGAAGAGTGAGTGAGACATTTTAGTCCAAAGAAGTATCATATGATATGATATGATACGGTACGATAATTGACTTTTTCACAAAGTAAAGCTAAAGTAATTACAATAAAAATTAGCCCTTCTAGTAGTATCAAGAAAGTTAAAGGCAGCTGTTTCTTAATAATCGATAAGGTCTCCGATAAGGTTCGATGATAATGATGATGGGTTTTGAAACGAATTTCCGTCAAGTTTGATTTGGCCGCAAAGAGAGAGACTGTTTTTGCAAACCGTTGCAAAACCTATCAAAATGAAAGCCTCTTTCCTCTGCAGAATTTGCAAACTAAAACAGCTGACTTCTTGTTGGAAAATAAAGAGACACTTTAAGGTCGAAAACATATGCTAGCTTGTCCATTTTACATGGTGAGTACATCATTATGGACATTGATGGTTTTTCGAAACAAAAATTACACCAAACAAAAAGTCTAACGACAACGAACAATCGGTACATGTAGCAAGCAACTAATCGAAATTTAACAAGAAATACATATTTTCTTGAATAACAAGAAGTACATATTTTCCAACGCTAGTAACGCTAAATGTTTATTGAGTTCCTAACGAAAAACAGTAGCTTCACAGACGATAAGCATGCCTCACGGAGAGGCATGAGCATGGTTCATTTTCCATCCATTCTGATAAGAGAAACTGATTCGACGACTGGCTGACTGACTGACTGACTGACTGATAGTAATAAAAGACTTATAAACCTGAACAAACATTTCTTTGAATTGATTTTTCAAACATACTAATTTTCTTTGCTGCACTACACACACGCATACTTATGTGACTGACGTTGGTATTATCTGTACAAATTGAAATTGCTTCAGCAAGTTTTTTTTATAATCGTCATAAAAACGATTGCGCTACTTGATGTATTTATACTATGTGTGTGTCGTATTTAATGTCATTTACGAGTGTTAATTGAATAATCAATGCAAGTCCGCGAGTGTGTGCACACACATTCTCCCACACCAATGTACACACACATCCAACCAAGCAGCCAACCATTGCACCCGCATTCATTGTATGTAAATATAATTAATACAGAGAGAGCAGCGATAATGAAAATTAAACCACATTAAAAAGAAACGTCGTGGTGGAAACAGCTGAACAACGACTTCGCCTCAGCTGTGATTTCTTTCTTGTATATTTTAGCGGAAATAAAAAAATAACTTAGGTATTTTGACTTCAAGATATGTACATATCTGTTAATGTGTTCAATATAGCTTCAGGAATAGATTTTCTTCGGGGAGACCATGAATAAAAATTTCTGTTTTTTTATTTTTATATATATAGTATGAAGGTGTCGTATGCAGACTTCACATCCCGATATATACATTTCCGTATGTGTTCAAATGCATCTACCTATATACATACATCTATGTATGCAAGCCCTTTGTTGCCATCAAACCATTGGTCTATCGATGTGTGTTGTGTATATTCTTGCAGTCAGTCATCTTTAGACGCGTCCTCTAAAGATGTGTGCGCGGATGTGTGTGCCTATTGCCTACACAAGTTTCTATACATACAACTATGTACTAAAAAAAAACTACAAATTGTATACTGCGCAGCAATTTACTAAGGGCTTGCCTAAGATCTTAATACAATGCATTATTATAATTATTTTTATACCCATCTATCTACAAAAATACAAAACCACAGCCACACACCTATACACCGATACACACCATACCATATATGTATAAATAGTATGTTCAGAAAGAATGGAATTCAACTAGTTATCGCCAAGAAAATTGTCAGGGCTAAGGTAATGGCAATGACGACGTGGTTGTCGGAGACCACAGAATATGAAACGACGCAAAACCATGAAATGTCGAAATCTAACGTAGTATGTATCTACTTATCATTTTGTCCACAAATCATTAATAAACTGCATCTACGTGTACAATGTATTGTAGTGTATGTAATGTACATATTTATGAGTAGCAGAAATAGATGAATGCATATGAAAAATTTCTACTGGATTTTCATCTAAAATAACAAGAATTTTTTCCCAATATTCCTATTTACTATATAGTATCCCATTTACAAAAAAAAAAAAAATATAATGTAATTACAGCAAACTATTTCTTCTGTGGCTGCTTTAGAGATTTGTAGCTAGATAAACGATACACGATTTATATATCGTATCTATTTACGATATTTACGAGTTTATCATATAAAACGATATTTTTAGTTTATCATATAAAAACGAATTCGGCTTTTTAATGACCTACAATTAATATTTACGAAAAATATGATGTTTTTCCAAATAATGAATATTTAATTAATAGATTTTTTCTATATTCGGAAATTTGGTGGTCGATGCAACCACCAAATATTCATACTATGTACAATGTTGTGTGCAACATAATATGTATGTATGTATGTATACACATCAACCCATATGTTTGTGTATACTACACAAATGATGTGGCTTATCCTATCAAACGCGAGTTTACATTAGCGTCTAAAGTACCTGGAAAAGCACACAAACAGTATGCTGTTTGTGGATGCTTTCTATACATAGCTTCCCATAACGAAAAAGAAGGCACGACAAGTGTTCACTTTTTTCCGATTTTAAAAGGTAAACAACGAATTTATCGAAACGACTGAAATTATTTTGACGCTAATATAAATGGTAAATGGTGTCTTTAGATAGTCGCCATAGTTAGTTAGATAAAGATAATGGAAACTCCCGAATACATATACACACATACATACTGGCAATGCAAGCTAAGTGGAAATGAAACAGCTGACATGATGTAATGCTCTTTCCAAACTTCTTCAACACACATACGGAAATATCTAATAAAAATTTTCAGCTGATTTAAGATATATGTAGTCGTATATATTGTATATGATTTTGTTCATATAATCCCTTTTAAGTTTGGAAATACATAAAAGTCTTCGCTTAAAGGCTTTTTCCGAAAGTTCAAAGGCCTTTATTGAAAACAATTAGATAAACTGACTTTAGGTACACAAAAATCGAATTGCGTATTTAGTCGCGAAGCACCCATACATTGATGAACTTCCTTAAAAATTATCAAAGTCAGATTTTAAGGTCATCGCTGAAAATAGCTCTATGTATGTATACTCGTAGAATCTAAAACCCCAAAAAAACCCATACAAAGATTTTCTCTCGAAAAACCATTTCATCCCGAATACCAATGCATTGCTACTTACCTGGTACATTGCCGTCTTTGGCAAATCCAAGCAAACTGCGCAACAAAGAATCCCACCTAAACGGTATTCCAGTTTCTCATGTTGCATTGCCGTGTTGGATGTGCTTGGATGATCCGTCATTTGCTTCTTAGCTGGTGGCTCGCCCACCTCAAGCTTCTTCATACTTCCTACGTTCGAAGGAGCACTTGCGCTCCCCGCACCATTTCCGCCTTGTTGTGTACCCAGTTGCGGTGCATCGATGGTCAGGTTTGATCCAGCTGTGTTCGATGCAGACACTGGGTTGGCGGAAGTGGCAATGCTACGCAGCAAGCCACCGCTGCTCATACCGGAGCCTGGTGCTCCGGTTCCACTGCTGCCAGCTGTGCTATTAGCTGATTGCACTTGCTGTTGCTGCTGTTGCAGCTGAATCGTCACTTGAGCACTGTTGTCAGTGAGCAGTTCGGCGGCCTGTAGCAAAGGGATGGAATTCATGTGGCTACTGGTGGATGTTGGCGGTTGCTGCACAGCAGAACTAGACGATTCAACATCCGCCATTTTTCAAATTTCTTTTTCAATTTTAGTTACTTTTTATGCCTTCGTTTTTAATCACAAATTTTTTCATCGATTTTTCCTCCGACTTTTGCTTTTGATATTGATGTAATTTTCTAAGTTTTGACCTTTTGCAGGCGTTTTCAAATTTTATAAGCTTGTTTGTTTGGAATATTTCACTATGACTCTCAATTATTATTCTGTCAATTAATTTATTAATAAACACCAAGTGATTACTGGAAAATTTAATCCTCTTCTCGGCAGCGAAGTCGTCCACGACGTCGCTTTTCAACGAAATTACAAAGAATGAGCAAAGAAGTTTCTTTCTGTCCCAAAAATTTGTTTCACCAAAAACATAGAAGAAGAAACAGAGAAGGAAGAATAAGAACCCAATCAACCAGTGTTGCAATCAATGCATAAAGTATTTATTTTAAGCTACAGTAAAATAACTAGAAGCTTATAATGTTAATAAATACCTACTGCTGTTAATAACAGAGCTAGGAAAAAATAAGAGAACAGATTTAAAAAGCGTGTGGAAACTAAACTTTCGAAGAATAAAAGTTGATTCCATAATGTTAATGTTCTTAATGATGAAGAATTAATTAGTTTAGTAATTTATATCCATAGTTTAATAAAATTGCTGTTATTTGAAATAAGAAAAAATTCTTTATGATGACACCAGGAAATCCCAACCTCAATTTTTGTACACTCAATTGTTGTACAGAGGAAGATTAGTTTTGTGGAACGAATATTGAAACTCATTATTTAGCATGGAAGCAAACAATTCAATGGTTACTCCACATAAACTAAGCGTGAAGCCTTTTAAAATAAAAAGAACGATTAGTTTCAGCTGAAATTTCCATTAAAATTACAATTAGTTTTATATAAATATTTCCGAAAGTATTTCTATACCGCGTAATAGATTGGAACACCATGAATAAAGCTAAGTATATCATAGGCCTTTAAACTTTAAGACTGTAATTAAGAAAATCCAGCCAGTAAGAGAAATACAAATAGAACTGCAAATAAAAGTATTCATACAAATGGATTTACATTGTTTTTATTAGATGACATTAATTCGCCGTGCCAGAGTGGATATATCAAGCGACCATACTTGTTTCCTAAACTATTAATGAAAAAATTGTGCTCTCGTATTTGCCTTCGGTTGCAACTCTTTCTCATCTCGTTCCTCACGGAGAATTAGAAATGTCCATGTTGTCTGATTTTTCAACGCTAACAGATTTGCGTGACTTTGATTCCGTGCTGGAACGTGTTCCAAGTTTTTCTTCTGCATCGTAGTCGCGTTTCACCGAGTCCTCCACGATAATTTTCAACTTGCGTTCGGGTGTTCGCGATGAACGACGCTTTGAGGATGATTTGGAAGCGGGCATGATAATGATGTCTTTGCTGCGACTTGTGCGCGACCGTGTCGGTACGGGCGACGGTGTTCGTCGCTTGCTTCGAGAACGCGTTGATCGTACTCGTTTTTCTTCACGTGTACGGTGGGCACGTTTTCGCTCGCGCGATCGCGACCTTTTACCACGCGAACGAGACCTTCTGGCGCGCGAAGTGCGCGAACTGCTACGGCGATGACGTGAACGTGAACGTTTGCTGCGTCGTTCCCGTGAACGTGTGCGCCGCTTGGAACGGGAGCGGGAGCGACTTTTGCGTCGGGAATGCGAACGTTTACGGGAACGTGAACGCTTGCGTGAATGAGAATGTCTAGAATGCGACCTAGACCGCCGTTTAGACTTGCTGCGCGAGGAGCGCTTGCGTGTGCGAGAGCGCGAGCGGCGTCGTGACCGTGAACGATGCGACCTAGAGCGACTAGTGCGACGTTCGCGAGAGCGTGAACGGGACCGTGATCGGCGACGCTTATCCTTTGCCAACATGCCAATGACCGGATCAATGGCGGCAGATATCATGTTTTGGGCTTCCTTAACGATAGTCATGGCTTCCTCGATTTCAGCTTGGGCCGCCTCATTAGATTTCGCCTCAGGCTTAGTAATAGAATCAGTGGCATGATAAATATTTAGATATCCGCCTTTAAAATCTTGACCTTGCAATTTCAGGGCGTGTATAATACTCGGCTGGTCGCAAAACTCGATCATGCAATAAGTTTTATTATCCTTTTCAGCCCAGCGTGCATACTTTACTTCGCCAGCACGCTGGAAGCAGTCCATTAAATCATCTAGGCGCCATTCGTTCCTTACATCACAAACGATAATGGTACGCCGAATCTCCTCGATTTTCCGGGCATCGTAGAATGAAGGAAGTGCCGGATAATCAGGCAGATTATTTTCCGTCAATTTGGGATCGTACGTTTTAATAACCTAAATGAAAGACAATGAAAATATATTTCGATACAAAGAAGAGGCAGCGAGTCTCACTTGTTGGGGAGACTGTCCTTCAATGCGATTGACTACTTCAGGCGGCAGCTTTGAATCAGGCTTCTGCAAACCGGGTACAATGGTGCCATTCTTTGACATTTCGAGAGCTCGGTACTCCTCGGGGATTGCCAGCACTGGAATCACAATTAGTGCTCGGTCGATGAAGACGGTGTTAGTGAGATGCTGTGCCACGGGCACACAGGTGCTGTCGAGGTATTTCACGTAACAGATCCGAGACTGAACCGGGCAGGAGACATCGCGCACTGTAGGATATAGTCGGATTTCCTCAATTTTACCGATGTTTCCGAACAGTGTCTGCATTTGATCTTTTGTTGCTTGTGGAGCGATGTTCGTCACCTGAATAACCCGAGGCGTGTTACCACCCGCCATGTTGGAACAAAACCCTTTTCGATCGACTGTAAAAGATGATTTAATAAATTAAACTTCCGTGGTTTTCACTTGTAAAAATTGATATATTCTACATTTTCTTTATTCCAAACAGCACAGAATGTTCAAAGGAAAATCCTTCTGGAAAAATTTGCATGAAAGTAAGGCCCACTGAACAATAATTAACTTAACGAATGCGACAACGAAGCTATCAACTGTCATCAAAGAATATGCACGCATACACACTGTCTCCTGATAGTGATACCATATTGAAAAATCTAAAAGCCCAATGGCGCCACATACACGAGCACAATTTTGCATGCATTAAATTGATAGGACGTTAAGATTTCAACTAGTCGATGTTTTGCTTGGATTATGTGAATTTTAACATATCTGCGGCTAAAATTGTCCACTGTTTATTGCTTTAGTTCTACGAAACAAACTTGTTTCCAGATTCTATAAAGGCAATTTTATATAATCGTTAAAAAACTATTAACGGTCAAAATTTCTTAGGTAGCTATTGCACTGTGACGCTTAGCTGCACAAAAAGGGTAGTTTCGTATAGATACGATAGTTGCCATATTCGCAGAAAATTGTAATTTTTCGAAAGTTTTTCCTTCAAACTTTCAACTGTCTAACGATAACTGGTAATCTGAACTATGGAAACTCAAAAAATTGTGAAGTAACTCACACACTCACAAAATACTAACTACATTTTGTAAATTTTCACAACGCGACGAGTAAAGCGAACGCCTTTGACAGCACGTGTCGCGTTCTGTTTGAAGTGGTTATGGGATTTCTGTGTAATACAACCGGGCGTAAATTTTGTGGCTCGGTAATCGTTTTCTGTGTGGCGTCCGTTTAAATCCTTACGCCGCTAAAGTAAACAACGCATTTACTTTGTCTCAACAGCTTATGGGATTTCTGTGTATTACAACCATGCAAAAACTTCGTCCCGCAGCGCGTTGCGGAAACCGCGTTCCGTCTGACTGCAGCTTAAACGTTGATTGTGGGATTTTGGTGCATTATCAAATTGAACTGATCAGCTGTAAAGCAGAAGTGTCGCCTCTCTTCATCACTGTTTTATGTATTTGGAACATAATTGCAGAATTGGAAAATTTTCGGAGACGTAGCAGACTCTTTAACACCTTTTAATTATAAGTTCTACATCGCATTAATTAATAGTAATAAAAAGTAAATTATGTAGTAGAGACGTACGATTAGTAAAGTAAAAATGTGGTCTGGACATATTATAAAGAATACGCAGCAAGAGAAGAAAACCAACATCCTCAGCTACAATACTCACACTCAAATTAGGACTGTAGCCAGAAAGTTAGCAGAAGAAATTTCGGTAATGAAACCTATTTTGTAAATTGTGAGTTTCTGAATATATGTACAAACTTAGCATTTTGTTATTTCCTACAAAAATGTAATTTGCGGCGTTCAAGCAGTAAAGCTACACAAGATTTTAAATATAATACAACTAACAAGACCATCAAAGTCGATTTCCTCCATAAACAGCAGTAATTCGTAGGCTCTCCGTTTTGGAAACAGACGCCGAGAGCCTAACAAAGGCATCAACTGTTTAGCAAACGAATCGGGAGCTAAGAGAAAAATATGACTGAAAATGTTGGCTCACGCATGACCAAACTAACCTTATCCGAGCAACCTGCCGCATCATGCGTATCTCAACCATCCGTATCTCAACAGCAAAATAAGTTGCAAAGCTGTCGACACGACCGCAAAGTTATGGTGACAAAAGTGAATAATAATTCGAATTTTGCCACTGGCACAGAAGTATTCGAACGTTGTACGCCTTCATTCTCGTTGCTGCCACCACATAACCTGGCCGGAGAAAATACGACGACTACGACAGCAACTTCTCCAACATCACCCAGTGATGTATCCGCCAATGAGCTGAAGCAACTAAAATGCGAGGCCGATCCACAGTTCTCGAGATTCGCAGATTACTTTGTGATCTGTGGCCTAGACTTGGATACAGGCCTGGAGCCAGATCGTTTTGCCGGTGAGTGTAAGGCAGTCGCGCGATGGATTATGGATGTGCATAATTTTATGTTTAGTATATTACAATACTTAAACCTACATTGACACTGTAATGATTAAGAGCTAACCTTTCCTTTTCTCATTTTATGTCCCCTCTACGCCCTTTTGTTTTGTCTTTCCCTTTTATGTGCGTATGCGTAGGCGATAATTTACACTGCTCGCCTCTGGACCGTGCTTATAAAAGTAAACCTTTAGCACATTATCCCGAAAATGTTGCTTGGAATCCTTTTGATGCTCACGGAATTTGTATGGTATGTGAAAAAGGAATCATATCCTAACAATTTGTCATTTTATTACAACAACAAGAGAACTAGTTGCGTTTGTGACCTATGAGAAATCAATAGGAAAAAAATTCAAGTCCTAGAAAATTATTCTCATAATTTCTTTTATTATTTTATGTTTATATATTTATTAAGCATGCTTTAACGTTTTCTTGAATGTTCCTTCATTTTGCAAACATCTTCATCTAAAGTGTTCAATAATGATTTTGAGGAACCCTATTAAGAATTTTGAGTCCACCACCATCATCAGAAGCTAAATAAACAACGTATTTGTTTGGTGTGTGGCTTTGTATGTGTGTATGTAAATTATGTGATATATGCCAGAATGTTTGTATATACATATGTACATACATAAGGGCGTATAGAATGATCCATACTGGCGTTTATCAATTGAGTTCAATTAAAACCATGTTTTTCTCACCCTCTTTTTTTATGTTAAAGATTTGAAGAATCAATTGATGCACACAGAAAATTTATGTTCTACACTAGATCTGAAATATATATGTACATACGTTCATACATAATAAATTATATTCATCATTTTTTCCAGAAGAAAACTTCTTTGTATCGAATTGCTATTTTAATTTTGGGTTGAAAGAGATCTCTTCCAACTTTCGAAAGTCTTTTGAAGAAGAATAAGATTTGAGATGTATTTTTTTTAAAATGAAATTGATTTTTTATGAACTCGTGCCAAATTTTATTGCATCGCATTGAAGAAACTGTATGAATATTTTGGACCACTTTATCAAATTTATGCTTTTCTTTCTTTAAAAATTTGAAAATATCTAAAATAAAATTGTTACTAATCTAATATTAGTTAGATCATTAATTCTTATCAATTTATTTCTCCCTATTCTTTTACTGTGATATGAAGTTCAAAGACAAATCATAAATATTTAAAATATTTATAGCTTTCCTTGCCGCAAGGTTTGCGCTTTCGCACCCAGAAACACAATATAGAACCGAAATTTCATTCTTTTGCCACCACGCGAGAGGATGGAAAACGCTGTTACGGCTTCACGTTAGTCTTCTATGAGGAGATACGCAATCGCAATATCTGCAGTGCAATGCATACACTCCAGGTAATTAATATTCAGTTATTAATTTGTTCCGCTGCGCAGACAACGAAAATACAATGCGTTTTCCGCAGTCAATGTTCATTACCGAGCTGTCGAACGGCCAGCAAACGGACTCAATGGGCCGCATTAAAGAGAGTCCGATTAGCCGCTCTCTCCCGCGGCATTTTAAAGTCGCCGGCCAGGCGCCACAATCGGCGCAAGGTTACTACGATATCGCAAAGGATAAACTCTACGTTGCCAAAAGTCTCTCTCTAATATGCCAAATTCCTTACGCGTTTGCAGCCGAAATATTTCTGACTAATTTATACAGGTAACACAAGCAATAATAGCGGGGGAAAATGGGGCAGGTTGTAAACGATATATTTAATGCTTGCTGCTTGCGCAGATGTCTTCCTCGCCAACCGGGCCCTGGCATTAGCCTCGAATCCTATGTCTATAATATACTCTATGAAGTGATGCTACCTCAGCCGGGTAAATCCATACGTATCTACCTGCCGCCAGTCGAGGCGCATCTGCCGGCGAAGAGCTTAATACTGCAGAGACCGGATCTCAGCACTGAGCTGCCACTGCTGGACTTTCCGCTGCGCCAGCTATTTACGTACCTCGGCGTTGACTGCGTCATACAGCTTTTCACTTGTGTTTTGCTGGAAAATCAGGTTCTTCTGCGCTCGTGCGGTAAATGACGGACAATAAGCATTTACTGTGAAATCATTACTAATCGCTCGGTCTGCGTCTCTTTCCTCCTTCCATAGATTACCAAAAGCTGATGGTTGTGGGCGAGTGCATTACATCTATCCTCTTCCCCTTCGTGTGGCCGCACGTTTATGCGCCCATTTTACCGGCTGCTCTGCACCATTTCCTCGATGCTCCCGTCCCTTTTGTCATGGGTCTGCATGCGGATTGCGAGGCCTCGCATAAGATCGGCTCGGAGGCTACGCTGTGCTTCATCGATATTGACAAGCGACGCATACAGCTGCCCGAAGAGCTGCCAATATTGCCGCATAAAATAGATTTTATGGCTGAAATAATTTCCGTCTTGGATAAATTTGGCGTCGAACGCGACCGAACATTTGAACCAGCTCTCAAGAACGGCTACAGCAGCCCAAGTCGCCATTCTCACGATGCGATGATCTCTAGCTGCACCCTGCCGACGGGCTTGCAGAGCCGCCGCAATAAACAGCAGCTGCAGCCGCAGTTCGTGCAAGAGACAGTCTACAGTCTGGGCGAGTCTGGTAATAGTGCGACAAATAGCGGCTTCAACCATACTCTAGAATATCAGCCGCTTATTGCGCATCCTTCGAGGGCCGACCATGTGCCACGCATTGCAGACTTTTTGCGTCGCAAAGGTGCGCGCACGCAGTCGCCAAACAACGCAACTACTGCGTCTCTCAACGACTCTGGTGTTGCGATTGGCGACACCACAGATTGTGCCAAGTCTGTTTCCCAGCTTCTAGTTCGCCGCGCCGACACCGCTGCCACCGCCAAAGTAATGCAAACTCTTAGCGCGGAGGATCAGTACTACCAGGACTTGCGCATTAATAACGCAATACGAGAGATCTTCCTCAATCGATTTGTACACATTTTCTATGCTTATGAGTTCTTTGTCATTTACCCGAATCAAGAGAAGCAGGAATGGCTCTCAAATCGCGAGTCGTTGCAAAATTTCGACAAGTCTTCTTTTCTATCGGACCAACCCGAGAAGCACCGTCCGTTTCTTTCACGCTTTCTGGAGTCGCAAATGTTCGCGACTCTGATCGACAACAAAATTCTCTCCGCCTGGGAAAAGGAGCCGGAAGGGAATTTGAAATTATTTGATAAACGCGTAAAACTGTTAAGGTGAGTCCGGACACACAGCATTTGCTATAAGTTATAGAAAATACACTGCTTTCGATAGTAAATGTCGCAAAAAGAGCTGACATAGTATAGTTTTTTTCAGAAAGCGACACGGCGAGAATATGATCTGTGCAACTAGCTATGAGCCTTCAGTGCTAAGCCCAGAAGCGCAACAAATCTTCGAGAAGCGGCTTACATGTGTCGACATTGAGGTCACTCCGCCCAGTGAAATACTAAGCAATCGTGCCGCGTACTTTCGCAGCTTTCCGCTGCTGGAAAAGGCTGTACTGAACCAGGAATGTGCCTCGAGGTAGTTTTTAAACCATCCCCGAAACGTTAAATAGAAATCTTACAATTTATTTAGTTTAGTATAAGTTTTTCTCTATGATTTGTATGAATTTGTCCTGCACAAATTCGTCGTTCGTGATTGTGATTGTGAATGCGATACGATGCGGTGCGGTGCGGTGCGATCAATTATTGTTGATCGACCAACAGCAGCTGTCGTCCGTCCACTCAGTAGCATTAAAATTACAATTGTATAACTTTCGAAATATTTGTAAATATTTGCTTTCGTCAGAAGAAGAGTGTCGTCTGTCTTCCCACAAAAATCTTAAGCATTTAGATTATTTTTGTTTGAATCTTAATAAACATTTGCAATTAAATGGAAACTTTCTCGTAGTTTTCATTAGTACGTACTTCGTTGTAGTTGTCATTACTATAGTATTTTGTGTTAAAATGTGGTCTGTTAAGTGCTCAGTGTTAGTTTAGTGTTCAGTTCAGTTTAGTAACTAAAATAGTAATAAGCGGTCAGCGGAGTTGCTGATCATTAACCACTTGATCAACTTCATTTATTGTTTGTTTGTTTTATATATCGTTAATGGATAATTTTTTTATTTTCCCAAATTGTGTTGTGTTTTATGCTCGGCATGCCTTATTCTATAACACCTTTTTTTATACTGACTGCATCTTTTGTGTGTTGAATAATCCGACAATCAATATTCTTCTTTTAGTTAAATAGTTTCTTGGACTATGTATTTTTTTTAGGAAATTTCTTTTGAAAGCCCTGCAATTGCAGATAATTGACCACCTCCCCCCCCGTTCATTTGCTCCCTTTAATTTCTATTCGCCACTTATTAATCTTGTAGAGGAAACAGCTTAAGACGTGTTAAAAATGGCAATAAATGGCGTGTCAAAGAAATATCTTTGGATCAAAAGGCGCCCGCATTGAACTACAATCGTTTGTCCGCTAATCTTTCCACAACCGAATTGAGTCCTGCATTGATAGCTCAGGCCAATTGGACTTTCGTGGAACGTCTTCTCAAGGTAAGAGAGAGTGAGAGAGAAAGGGAGAGCTATTAATGTCTGATTTTAGATAGTAATTCCAAAAAACAATATATGTAGGATATAAAATCGAAAACAAAGCGTATGCTATTGGAAAAGATGGGTACTGAAGCGGTTGAGCTCGGCCTCAAGGACGACGGCATAGAGGAGAACACTTTAATAGCCTCGATGTGTGATTTGCTGGAGAAAATCTGGTCACATGGTCTGCAAACGAAGCAGGGCAAGTCGTCTTTGTGGTCGCATCTGCAGGCTTATCTTGAGTTGCGGGAGGCGCGTGCGAACAATGTTGGCGCGGGCCCGCCAATGTCGCTGACTGCATCGCCCAAAGCGACTGGAAATCGAGTGGGCACCACCACCACCGGCAACTACGCCGCCACAACACCAGGTGAAAAATTTTGCTAAGCATATCCTAAAACAAAACAAATATTTTAGCAATATCTGTCGTTAATCTCGTTCGTTAAGCCCTCGCTTGGAACGCTATGCGTAAACGTATGGATTGTAAGTCAATTTGCCAAAGCAGTTCTTATATGTATATATATATGTGTCAGCCTTTTATGCATTACTATATTTATCGTCCACCACTCACTCACCCTTCTTTTCCCCCAAATTCTTATATATTTAGACCTTTCAACGTTTCAAACTAACCTTGAAAATCCACCCAGTCCAAACCGCAGCCGTTCACGTGAGCGCAATAAATTCGTGGGACTTGAGCAATTGTGTCCTTTACCCGAATCTCTGGAATTCGATGTGAAGTATGAAAAGCTGATTAATAGCTTGAGAAACTTAAGAAATACTGTCGGTTTTTTTTTTTAGAAACGTTCTCGCCATGGCCGACATCAAAACTCATATTGGTTACACTCGCGCTTGGGTGCGTTTATCATTAGAGAAGAAACTCTTATCCCGGCATTTTCGTAGCCTTCTCTCCGAGGACGCACTCCTACGATCGCTCTATAAACGTTCGGCATTTTTGCGCTGTGAGGAGGAGAAGGAGCAGTTTTTATGTCATCTTTTGACGCTCAACACAGTGGACTATTTCTCCTTCACCAACACTTATCCCACAACAAGTATTTGCTTTAAAAGATTGAACATTTCAGTCGATGATGTAATTTTTCCCATAGAACTGCCCTATCGCGTTGTAATCTTTCCATCTCGCAAATATGGCTCTTACCACACCACGAGCAATGTATGGATTGTTGTTTCCGGAACGATGAATGAAACACAGAAGGTTCCGGTGCCGAAGGGCTCATTGGAATTCATCTTTCATGTATCTCTCAATGAAATTTTAATGAAGAATGTATACGTTTAACTAAAAATTCTTTCTTTTATTTCTTTTAAGTATAAAAATCTGGGTCTGCTCACGACAATGCGTTTGGGACACGATAATTCGGGCGCCTCGAACAAATGGCTGGTAGAGCATGTGGTGATGCGTAATGAAGTCACTGGACATACGTACAAGTATGTAAAAGAACAAATTATTGCTTGCGGGCAGAGGCTAGAGTTGTTTAATGATTTGCTGCAGATTTCCGTGCGGGCGCTGGCTGGGAAAAGGTGTCGACGACGATTCCACTGAGCGTCTCTTAGTGGGGCAACGTATTTCAACAAACGAAAAAAACGTGGAGCTTGTGGAAGCGTGTCGTACAATATCGCGTACACGTAGCCCCAGTGTACAGCCCAAGCAGGAGACGATTGCACCCTCAGAACTGCAGCATAAACTCGGCAATTGTGTTCATGTTATCGTGAAGTGGCACTACCGGCCCAGCCGAGATCGTGATGTGGGCACTTTGACAAATTTGCTGTGCGGCGATGACGGTTTGGTGAAGTGTCTGGAGCAAGTTTTTCTTTGCGGCTTCCGCTCTTCGCGATTTTTCGGGCGGAATCTTTATATTTGGGATTATTTTAGTGAGTATTTTTATTAGGAATTAGCAATGACGCCCAAATTAATCATTGGTTTGTTCTAAGTGAGAACTAATCGAGTACTTATTTGCTTTTCTTTAATGCAGTCAAAATTAAGGATCAGTTCGAACAACACTTGCTTCAAGATCAGCAACCCGCAAATGACTCTGTCTCAAATTCTGATCCATTATATAATGATGCGAGTAGTATTTCTAGTGCGCAACGTCGCGAATTGATGTCGTTCTGGCGCTATTATGTGCATTTAGTAAATGAGATAAACACTGCAGGCAGTACATTGGGCAAGGATGGAAAATTCCAGCTGTTAATTTGTTTGAGTCTAAGGTAAGAAAAAGGAAATGAATGGACATACATCATCGGCAGGTAGCCGGGTAAATATATATTTATTTCATAGAGAGCATTTGCTGACGCGTATGATCAAACCGATGTCGATGACAAAAGCTACTCTCGAAATGTACGAAGAGGAGAGCTTTCTGAGGCGAAGAAATCTACTCACATTCTTGATAC
Source organism: Conops quadrifasciatus (assembly GCA_949752815.1). NCBI lineage: Eukaryota > Metazoa > Arthropoda > Insecta > Diptera > Conopidae > Conops > Conops quadrifasciatus. The sequence goes on from OX457079.1 coordinate 21,553,297, forward strand.
AAATTCTAGAACCTCTCGACAATTGTCATATTGTTCTGGAGAACTCAATAACTCAAGGAATTCCATCGCAGTGTTAACACTGGATTTTGTTTGGTGAAAACAATATTAGAAATAAACCCGACTTTATTATCTTGCCACGTATTTTCTATCCTATTTCATGGTCGCTCTTGTTATTTAAGAGTTAAAATGCCTGAAAATTGGCAAATTTTACCAAAGTTTTGAAAATTGTGTATATCACAAGAACTCATTTTAATTTAATTACAATTTGATTTTCGGAACTAGATAATATACCGTTACACAGACAGCTACATACTATACGATATTAACATGAAAATGCAGTAAACATGTATTAGTATAATTGCAATTGTTAATATAATTTATCTATGTATATTAGGTTTTTTTTTTAATCAGGAGCTTAACTTAATCGAAGACTATTTGTGTCAACATACTCCTCCTACATTCTAATATCCTTATATTTACCAAAGATTAGTGCTTTCATTTAAAATGAGATTATATTTTTATATATTTATTATTTTGATCGTTGTTGAATGTTATCGCAATTCTTACTTACAATGATATTATTAATTCCAGAAAACTGATATTATTAAAATAAGCTGAAACATTCATTTCTAATATATTAACCTACGTATGTATGTATAATTTCAGTTGAATCAAGTGTAAAAAGTATCTGTCTAAGATAAAAGACCGTTTAAATAACCATTTAGATTCTGAAAATATTAAAATGTGTTTTGTGTTGTTTATAATATTATAGCCTTAAAGTTTATGAATTAATATTTTTTGGAATGTAAGTATGTATGTACGAGTATGTATAATATTTAAGCCTTCAAGTTTGGGAATCTTTTTTAAAATTGAAGTATGTACTAGAGCTGTGCACAAGCCGATTTAAAACCACTTCTAAAACACACAACGTTTTAGCAGTAAAAATTGATAAAACATTTCAGATTTGCACTCACAGCCTTTATTGCTTTATTGCTCTGCTGGAAACATAAACAAAATTGGCAGTCGAAAATGACATAGCAGTTTTAATGCCAACAATTGCTAAATAGATATAAGAGAGGATACACACACGAAATGCACATACATATTAAATACATACATACGTTCAGCCGTCTCCTAGGATTTAATTAGAAAAAAGCATTGCGTGCTCTCCCTTTTTTTCGTTTCTTTTTTTGTCGTTTTTCTCGAAAATGTGGCAGAACATTTTTTCATTGTTTTCAATCGTTGTTCGGGGCTACAATTTGTGGACCATTTACAACAAAAACAAAGTAAGAAAAAGACGACAATTACATGGAAAAATTGATAAGCATGGTTTTTGATTTTGAGCGGCGGGAAAGAGGGGAAGTTTTTTCTTCTTAATTTGGGAATGCTTTTTAGACGCTTATACGGCGGTCTGTTGCCTGCAATGGTACGACGGCGAAAGCTTATCTAAAAAACGATAATTCAATAGAAAAATGAATAATATGCCTTTGGAGTATGAACTGAGGAAAAGAGGTAGAGTTTTTTCTTCTTAATTTCTTAATTGGTTTTCAGACGCTTCTGGTGAAAACAAAGCACCATCGACGGAGTGGCGAGCGGCGCAAAGTCTTGTCTTTCGTTCCTTTGCAGTTTGAGCGGAGGGAAAGAGGGAGAGTTGTTTGCGTCTCTTTCGTTCCTTTGGAGATTAAGCGGAAGGAACGAGATAGAAATGCATCAACATTAAAACAGCAACTGCAAATTTTCGAACAAGCTGTAAAAATGAATGTCGGTCGGGTAAAGGCACCACAGCAGTTGCTGTTTATTGCGATTTTCATACGGCAGTCACAAAACAGCAGTAGTGCCGATTTGTGCCCAGCTGCCTTCAAAACGGCTCGCGCACAGCTCTAGTATGTACCACACAAGAGATGTATGTTTTTTTGTGTGGTATATTTTCAGCTTGTATTGGGATTGTGTATCTTCCTCATTTTACCCTAAATTGCTTTTTTCAAATGTTTCTCTTTTTTTCAAATAAATTACGTATTGTCGTATGAAGCAGAAATTATCCTAAGGAAAGGAACCTGTATATTGTTCTTATACAGTCTGTTTGACAAGAACGTGTACGGCGAAGCTAATTAAGAAATAATTTGATTACTAAGAAATACACAAATACTACATGGTATAAACCGTGAAGGCTTATTATTAATATGTGGTACAGTCGCCTTCGCTATTAATAATCGCCTGGCATTTCCAAAGCATACTTTCAACTACATAAAATCCTTGCATAATCTGCTGGAAAAGACCTCCACATGAGTAGAATTTGTCGGATTAACTGCTTGATGTTGCGGATTCTCTTCCCTCGGAACTTCAATCTGATGAAAGCCCAAACATTTTCGATGGGATTCGCATCAGGCGACTGTTAAGGCCAATCCAGCACGTCAATGTCATTTTCTCTTTTCCATGCAGTGCATTGTCCACTTGTAATAACCAATTTTCGTTATTTGTTGTGTACCACTTCTGGACAGATTGTAGATTGTCAGATTGTAATAAATTTTTCTCATCTTGTCAGCATTTAAGTTATCCTTAAAAATGTGCAAAATGCCAAATCCCTGTTTTGAGAAACAAGCCCCAGACGTGCACTTTTACCGGATATTTCACGGTCCGTTGGACGAGTCTAGGTGCGAGTAAAGCAGGTATGCCTTATGGATGAATGTGCCAAAAAAGATTCATTGGTAAAAATTGCCTTGTCCGCGGCACATTTTCTCTTGCCCAAGCAATTCTTTCTTGGACGTGTTTTTCAGACAGTAGCGGTTTCTTCACTGCGCTTCGATATTTTACTCCATGAGTCATGAAAACGCCTTCAAATCATATGACATATCTAATCCTTTTTTGCGAAAAAAAGTCTGCCCGCGACGCAGTGATAGACGGGGATTCCTTTCAAACGTCTATAAAATCATCATGTCTTCCTTTTTCGTTTTTATCGCATGTCTTTTCATGTCTTCCTTTTTCCGTTTTTATCGCAGAGCCACGATCTGTGAGGTCATCGACTTTTTTACGTCGGAATAGCGTTCCATCTACTTGCTTACGAATGCCTTTTTTTATATATTTCGTCGTTGCTCCGTGACATTTTTGGTCCGTTCGGATGCGAACACAGGAACACGACTTCGTAGCGAGATGCGTACGCAGCGCTCATGACGATATAAGGCTGGCCCTAAATAGACGTGTTTTCTATCTCCGGCAGAGATACCAGCAAAGGTTACCAGTTTCTATATATTATTCCATCCAACAAATGTTCTGCGACTGAATCCGTCATGCTACTTCTTAAATTTACTTTAATTTACTTTAAATAAAGCATTTTACTTTTAAATAGTTTATTACTTAATTAAAACCTATTTGGGAATAGTATTTTAAGGTTAGAAATCATTGCAAGTGCAGATTAACTCCAAAAAATCTAATGTAAATTGTTTTATACGCTCAAATCCGCCACTATTTTATACCAGAAACTGTATGACCCATTCTATGAACAATAGAATCTTATTTATAAGCAAGTTATTTTTACCGAATAAGCACACAGCAAAATATTTAAAACTCCTCCAAACTGTGACAATGAAGAAATAAGGAAATTTTGTAAAAAAAAAAGTTATCGGTATCGGTTATCGAATTTCATTTGGTTTGTTAGGGCGCGGGATTTATTGTGTTGGGACTTTTGGAAGAGTACTTCTTTAAACGTTTTTTTAAATGAACTGTAAGAGTCTTGTTATCCAGTTCATTAAAAACAGACAAGGCGAATTTTGGGGAAATTTTAAATTTCCCCATAATCTGCATAGAAACCTGTATAAAACCTAAGCTTTCGACTTTGTATGAAGAAAACCTAATGTACAGTTCATTAAAAAACACGGCTTGTGTGCGCGGAGAGCATTTGGCATCCCTGCAAATAATCGATAGCTTCTATATTCTATTTCTGCATTCTGAACTTGCTTATGAAAGGAGAAAGTTGTGGCCGTACTTTTACGTTATGAAGGAATTGGCCAATGTTGCAACAAAGTGTATAATAATGTGTTCCTTTTTTACTAAATTAAGTCTTTAATTAAAGAGAATACTTCTAGTAAAAATAAAATCGGTAGAGTGCTTTATCGAGAATACAGAAAATAGTGACCACATCATTTTCAATCAGAGCCACCAGCCAACCGCACAGGAATTGCAGGTAATGCGATGTATTTTTCATAAAACGTCGTCAAAAACACTACGTGTTGTAAGTTTATTGCCAAACTTAGAAAATTGGTGTATATTTACGTAATTATTCCAATTTAACACAAAAAGTATTTATTAGAGGACGTATAATGTATATTTAGGGCCGGATATGTTGCCACCTTACTACGTTATTGCAAAACTACAAATTTAGCTTACTGATTTTAGTAAAAGTCAAAGTCGAAGTATTTCGAAATTATGATTAATTATAATTACGTAATAGTCTTGAGCTCTAAGCCACAGGTCAATGAAATTATAGGTTAAAAATTAGCAAAATCTAATTCATTACTTTCTTTAGCTTCCACGTCAGATGTAGGCGATATCCCAGAGAAGGCAGGGCAGGCATGTGCTAGGTATAGAGATGTCGTATCTGATATCAATAAAATCAGAATGCTTTATAATAACATTACGGTTACTTTGTGTAATTTATTCATTGTTAAAAAATTTATTAATGTTTGTTTTATAAGCAACTAGCTGCTAGTAGGCCGGCGTTGCTTGACCGCCTTTTTTTTCTTATTGACTGATATTGAATTAATCTCAATTCTCAAGTATTTAAAAAAAAATATTTTAAATTTATAATTTTGAAAAATATTTGACTGACTTCAAAAAATTGAATTTAAAATATTGTCAGATGTATTGTATTATACCACTCCTTTTTTATAATTATGCCATAATATTTATGATTAAGCACCTATAAATCTTTTTCACCAAAAAGTTCTATTATGGCGCCTTCTATCGGGACCAAACCTAAATAAAAACCATCGTCGCAACCTAAGTTGTAACATAAGTTGTGAATATGAAGTTGAAGTCAATCGGTTAAGAACTTTTGGACTTTAGAACTTTCATTTTTGAAAGTTGAATTGAAGAACTTTCATTTTTATTTATACAAGTATACGTAGATACGTAGAATTCTGTGAAATGTTCTTATTTGAATAAATCCCTGGGAATTATACAAAACAACCAGTTTAAAATTACAAAATACTGTAACGATATTTCCCGAAAAATTGATGAGCTTGAATTGATGAAATTAAATACATGGTTATGATTGAACACATTTGCCACGTTTTATGATGTTTTACCTTATAGTATGATAGAGAAGTTTGATTACCTCGAAACTGTAGGTGCTGCGGTGCGGCTGCTGCTACACATAGGCATTATTTTTATTCTGTTGGCGATAAAAATGTATAGAAACAAACCTAATTTTAGCGATTACGTATGATTTATGGCTTTAAAAAGTATGCTCTAAATTTCCAAACTTTTTAGTTTTTTAAAGATTTAGTTTTTTATTTGGAGATGAAAAATTAAAGTACTAATAGACTAATAAAATAGTTAATAGAATAAAATGAGTATGTAGCATACTCATAAATTATTCCCTAAAAAATTAGGAATACTTTCGAAATATTGTCTCTATTGAATGTGATGATGTGTTTTCAGTTCGTGTCCTATATTCGTTCAGGAAAATACTCGAGAATCCGGCAATGATTTAGTTAGCTTCAGTTCGTTTAAATGAGCAGCAGTTAATGTACTTACTTCGTAAAAATATCAAAACATCTCACTGGTAAATGTGGCGAAGGCCTTTGAAAATCATCGATGATTACTTACGACGATAGTTTTTTCGATGGAGAATAGATTTCAGATGGAGAATGGGTCGGTACGGCACACAAAATCATGAGGACATCATCGATGATGTCATAGCCATGTTTACCACTGGGATGTGATTGTTTTGAACAGCCTTGAGAATTGTGTTGTGACCATGCTTTACGCAAATGATCTTTGACACCTTTTTTAACCGGGTGCTATAATAATACTCGTAAATAAATAACAATGCTTCTTGCTTCGCTATTTTCTACTATGCCGACGGAATTTCTGTGCATGGTTGGCAAAAAAGTTATATTTAGCTGACAAATCATATCATTCGCTTCAGTTTTGTCCATCTCTCAGTTTGTTGTGTGTTTATAGTTCACAACTACAAAGAAGTACGTAAAGAGGTTTGTACGTAGAGGTACTACATTTCAATCAGTGGAATCAGAGAAGCATGCAGTAGTCATTTCTGATAAGAGAAGCGGGCACTATCTAAGTAAAACCAAATCAAATATCGCCTCATTTGACGTAGTTTCGAAGGGAATCGTATGAGGTCTGAGCAACGATTTTGATTACGCTAATTGAAATCAATTAAAACATTTTAAAAAATATTCTTAAAAAAGTGTATTATTTATATACACATATATATATATCGCTCTTCAAGGAATTTCTTTAAGAATACAAATAGAATTTAGTAAAACGCAGAAAAAGTTGTGAGTCAGTCAAAAGAGAACCTCATTAAAACAAGCTTTTGTTCTTCGTTATTAACTGTAATGCATTTTATTGCAGTTCTGAAGACTGTCTGATACCTCATAGTAAAAGCAAACGATATAGACCACGCAAAGGGACATCTCGATCCCTTCCTCCATGAACTAGGCGAGAGGGAAGGCTGACTACTAGCACGTTTTGTCCCTTTAAGCATTTGGATACGCTTCAGTTGTCTGAGAGAGCTTCATCCACTTCTATCAGATTCCTCCCGCTGCTGCTATGGCATCTTCATCATTGCTTACAAATAGTTCAATTAAACCGCACTCAGCTATCGTCGCTCCAGTTACAATATCGTCATCTCTACCGTCAGCAGCTGCCTCAATATCATCGCGCAAAAGGTGTTACGACTCAACCATGCCTGCAGCGTCTACAAATTCCGCTGTAATGTCGTCGACAGCTTATGAGGTTCCAAAGGATTTCATCAGAGGAAATAATATGCGTTCGCAGGCGAATTTGGTTGCTGCGAATAGCAACGTCAATTCCGGTAAAGAGAGTTTGAACGAAAAACCGCTTGAAAGAAACTACAATAACACAGAAATGTCACTTTCAGATCTGTCACTTTCAACCAAACAAGTGTCTGACGGCGAGGCTGAGGAGGATTCTCAAGGTGTAGAACACTTGAGCCTAAATTTGACTCTAGAGAGTCCGTTGAAAAAGAAATACATACCGCCACCTCCGCTGCCAACTATCAGTAGAGGGCATAATGATTTCATGGTATGTTTGTGCATAGTTAAATGCTAATTTTTGCGGTTATGCGAAGTAGCATTAAAAAAAAATTATAGTCAAGGAATAGATATAGTCAATATCTACAGATGTTTTTTAAGTTAAAAGCTTTACAAAAGCTGTCTAAAAGAATAAGTAAAATAAGAAAGAATTTTTGCGGCTCTATAGTACTTCTGTAGAAATAAATAATTTTGTGGAAATCAAGACTTTTTCAGTAGACATCGATATTTCTTTTATTAGACAAAAATTTTAAATATTGTACCTTATTTATTTATATACATACTAAAGCGATTGTACTCGTAACGAATGTCCGCAACTATTTTGACTGTACATATACATACATATATGGCTTTTGATTGATTAATTGATTCTGATAAGGGCCAGAACGGCATTCCTAATCGTTATATTTCTTTGTTCAGACTATCTGCAAACCGGCGCCGTTTTCCACAGATGAGGAAGCAGTGGCTGAGCGTGAGCACTGCGACTACACTCGGCGAATAACGTTTCAAATGGCCCGTTCCGGACAAGCAAAACGTCGCGTTCGAGTTTATGCCGATGGTATATACGACCTCTTCCATCAGGGCCACGCCCGGCAGCTAATGCAGGTGGGCAATATGAATAAACGCACTTTAAAATAAAAAATTAACTTTAATGGTCTGACTTAAAATTTCGTTTCATTTACCAAGGCAAAGAACATTTTTCCGAATGTTTACCTGATCGTTGGTGTGTGCAGCGATGAGCTGACTCATAGCCAGAAGGGCCGTACAGTAATGAACGACTTTGAGCGTTACGAAGGGGTGCGTCATTGTCGGTATGTGGATGAGGTAAATAATGGTCGCTGGGACAAAGTCTCTTAACGAGACGGAAGCAGACTACCACGTAATCGAACAAATAAACATTACGTTTTTTACGTACAAACGCAGATTGTGCGGGAGGCTCCTTGGACGCTTAGTGATGAGTTTATAGAAGAGCACAAAATCGATTTCGTCGCGCATGATGACATTCCATACACTGGCGAAGGTATCGATGATATCTACGCACCGCTGAAAGCTCGCGGTATGTTTGTGGCTACGGAGCGTACCGAAGGTTAGTTAATAACGCATGATTCATAACGCAATAAAATGTGTCTGAAATTAATATAATGCTGTTTGTCAATCACAAACAGATAGATACAATAATTTATATTTTTTGTTCAATACGATTCAGGAGTTTCGACATCGGACATTGTTGCTCGCATTGTCAAGGACTATGATCTTTACGTCAGACGAAATCTTGCACGAGGTTACTCAGCCAAAGATCTTAACGTATCCTTTCTCTCGGAGAAAAAGTTCCGCTTGCAAAATAAAATGGACGAACTAAAGGACCGAGGTCGCCGCGTCATGACAGAGGTCAAGGGCGATATTATAACTAAGTGGGAGGAGAAGTCGCGCGAATTTATCGATGCCTTCCTGCTACTCTTCGGGCGAGAACGACTCAATCATTTGTGGAATGAGTCCAAAGGAAAGCTGATACAAGCTTTGAGTCCGCCGGGAAGTCCGAGTGGATCAGTGAATGGCGACTTCGAAGGCGCTGACTATGACGACGACGACGGCGAAAACGACGACAATGAAGAAGAGGACGCAGAATTGTTTGCAGATGCGAATAATCACACGGAACACTCGTCCAAAGCTAGACGCTCTTATCATGCGAAAAGCTCTGCGAGCGAAGACGACGCTGCATGCTCATCCGCTAAAGCAAGGGCGTTCACCAACGCACAACATTCACCGATTAGTAATGAAAGTAGTATTGATTACGAGCAAGCAAGCGGCAGCAATTAGAATCGGCAGAAAGACGTGAGGCAGCACTATCTTGTACGGCACAAATATTCGCATTCTAATTGTTGTTGTGTGTCTCTGGAATTCTATAGTTTTCAAGAGTATCCTTATTTTAGATTATTACATCGTTCGTTGTAATGAATAATTTAGAAATCTCTGCTCGCTTATCAATTACTTTATCTATATCTCAAGAACTATATACTACTGTATGTACACTGAACACAAGTGTAAAAATCATTTAAGTAATTAAGAATCATTTCTATGTAAATTTTTGAAAAGTTAGTTCTGGTGAATTCTATTCGATTCGATTTTGTTAGGAAAAAAATTACGAAGAGAGCTTGACAATTTATCCGTAGAATGGATGAAGAATGATAGTGCGTGCGATATCTAAAGGCTTTCCATTATCCAGGTAGTGGCGCTACCTACCACTAGTTGTGGAATAGGACGAAGTGGCGCATACTAATTATAGACACCGGAGTTTGTAGCACTCTTATGTTAAATCTCGTTTGTGGCCTTTTTAATTTTGTGCAAAATTCCCATTGAAATTAATATTATTTGATATATTCATTATTCCACTGCAAACATTTTTTTCCAAAGACCTGAAAAGTGTTATTTAATAAAGACAAAGTACCAGTTACTATAGAAAACTATACTTTAACTCCTTCAGTGAGGAGGACAATTTGCCAATAAGAACTAGTGCTGGGACGATACCAAAATTTGTAACGATTCCTCGAATTAGTTACATTCCTTAAATTTAATTTCGGAACAGGTTTACCGTTTGAGCCATGCCCCAATTTTTTTGAATTTTTTGTTGTTGTTGTTGTTTTTGGAGCTGATTCTAATAAAGCCATCAGTTTTTGTCGCTCTCCTCTAGTTTAAAAGTTATAGCCCTCTAAAGTTTGGAATTGACATGCCTATAACTCATAAACCAGAAAAGATATTTCGATCATATTGGTACCGTTAGAAAGCTCTCCAAAAGCTCTTTTATTTTATATAACATTTTTCCGAAAACTGTATAGTTTTTATGCAAATCCAAATTTTTCATTTTTGGAACTTTTTTTTTTACATTTGATAATTTTTTTCGTTTCAAAGTGTGTAATTAACCTATTAAATCTTTGGAATAACAAAAAAGCAGAGACCGTAAGCTTTCTTTGAGTATTTTTTTCATTTTTATCAGTCTAGTATTTGAGGATAAAATAGCTCTTAAAGGTCAGAAGAACGTAAGTAAAAACTACTTTTTTCCATTCTACTACTAATAAGTTATTAATCTATTGTGGGTTTCACGTAATTTTTTAAAAAATTTTTTAAATTTTTACATAATAAGAACATTCTTTGAATTTGCGCCGCAGGCCAAAAATTTTTAAGAAAAATCGCGCGATTTTTCTTAAAAATTTTTCATTTTTAGACGAGTAATACAAAGTGTAGGTTTAGATTGTAGTAGTACAATGGAAAAAGTAGTTTTTACTTACATTCTTCTCACCTTTAACAGCTATTTTCTCCTTAAATACTTGACTGATAAAAAGGAAACAAATACTCAAAGAAAGCTTACGGTCTCAACTTTATTGTTATTCCAAAGATTTAATACGTTAATTACACACTTTGAAACGAAAAAAATTATCAAATGTAAAAAAAAAGTTCCAAAAATGAAAAATTTCGATTTGCATAAAATCGATTTGCATAAATACAGTTTTCGGAAAAATGTTATATGAAAGAAATTGAAGGTTTTTTAGAGTGCTTTCTAACGGTACCCATATAATCGAAATAACTTCTCTGGTTTATGAGTTATAGGCATATCAATTCCAAACTTTAGAGGGCTATAACTCGTAAACTAGAAGAGAGCGACAAAAACGGTTTGCTTCATTTGAATCAGCTCCATAAACAACAATAACAACAAAAAATTCAAAAAAATTGGAGCATGGCTCAAACGGTAAACTTAAGCCTTAATTTCTTATTCAAATAAACGTAAACACACGTAAGAAACTAATCGAATCTACGATTCCAATACCTGAAAAAGTATTGATGTTTCCGATTAACGATTCCAATCGCAAGAATTGTCCCATCACTAGTAAACTCATTACGTCAGCGGCAGCTCACAGAAATTTATCGGAAGCTTATGGGTGCTGCTGCTGGCCTGATAAATAGATTTTATTACAGTAGCAAGCAAAAGTTCTTTCTTCCACTCAAAATGTTGCCACTTTTTACTAAAAATTCTATACAATTGAATCGTTGCCAACTATTTATGGGAAAAAGTTAACAAAGAGCATATAATTTCGACTAAAAGGAAATTACAAAAATTTGCAATTGTGGGAAAAAAATGTCTTGAGAACAAATTCATCAAAATTATCATTAATTCAAATTCATCTCTGCTATTGTCGCTTGCGGAGCAACGAGAGAGGGTCGCTGCCGCAACATGTTTGCTCTGTAAAAGATATAGTAGTGTGGAAAGAGTGAAAAGTGGAAATAGTGTGGAAAGAGATATAGTATATTTTGAAATTGATAAGTTTTCAGACGCATAATCCTCAAGGTTTGAAATACTTTATTTAGTAGCGCGTTTTGCATGAGTATCCATCTTGATAAATGGAAAATTTTGGTATGTATGGAAAATAATATAATTTATTAAATAAAAGAAATTGGAAATGTTAAATACAATAACAGACACAATTTTGTGTGTTCACAATAACTTCAAAAATTTATTGCCATTATTTGTGATCCGTGGACGACTTATATCCATCCCTAAACCCATGATATAAGTACATACATATAATGTGAATAAGTATTAGTATATAATTATTCTATTTTCCATTGTAATTCATTCCAGTTGAAAAAAGAGGCTGCATTTTCTTGGATTTTTTGTTTTTCTTGTTACTCACATTAAGGTTAATGTGTTGTTCGTTGCCTCTGTCTGCCCACTTTTCAGTGGGGCCTTGTTTTTTCTGGCACAGAGCTTCGGCTAAAACATCTCCAAGATTTGTACCCATTGGCGACAAGCTCTGGTGACCGACATCAGAATCATTAGTCATGATGCTATTTTTACCTCTTGTATCCTGCGGACACTGAGGAATTGGGACTGCTCTTGATTTTCCCCAAGCAGCCGGCATCTGTTCGCTGTTGCCGTTGGTTGTGGGTGATGCTAGGTCTGGCCACAAATCAAAACTATGCGACTCTGCACCAGCCACAGTAACAAGCGAGTAAGAAGTATGATGATGATTTGATGCGGAAATAGCATCTGGTCGTGCTGCCGCCTCGAGCTCATAGCCGCCTAAAGGGGCATAATCAAGTCCACACTAGCAAAAGAACAAAAAAAATCATTTCATTCAGTAAATATTTCAATCACAAATCCACTAAGTAATTAACTAATGGAAACTCAGCGGATGAACGCAAATTTAGATTTGCTGTGCTCGATATTAGTTTTCCCAACTGGCGATTGTTAAGCTCATCAATCCTGCGTTCGCGTTTACGTTCTTCGCGATCGCGCCGTTGACGTTCTTTTATGCGATTAAGTATGTCATCTGTTTAAAAAGTTTGATCAGCTAAAATAAATAAGAAAATCTCGGGCATCACGCATCCAGCACTAACCTGCAAATATATTCAATATGTCCTCCGTAATGTGAGGCGGTTTTAAATCAACTTCGACCACAGAAAATTGACACGTCAAAGGCAAATGACCAAGACACGTAAATTTCCGACGGTGTTCCTCATCCATAGAGTGATAGTCCCTTTGTAAAATGCGGCCGTTTACCAACGGCGGTGCCTGATTCAAACTGCCGTAGCAAGCCTGTATCATTTTAACGTTCAAAGGATGCAAAAATATATTCTGTCCGTCTACGGATTGGTAGAAGTAATAGTACTTTATGTTTTCCAATCTTTCTTGGTTTGTAAAATGTTTTTCTTCCTGTTTTTCTTTATCTCTGTTTTCTGTTATGTCCGCAGCATCGCCTTTCTTCGCAGCAGTTGCGTTCTTTTCAACTTCATTACTTAAAGACTCCTCAATGTTTTCTAAAATTTTGACTGAAGTTTTAACTTCAAACTCTTCTTCATATTCCCCAACATCAGCGGTCTCTAGACCCAAACGTCTGGCCTTAAGAAAATCTAGAGCTTGTTGGACGAAAATAAATTCCGGACAATTCGGATCTTCATCCGCCAAAAGTTCGAGTCGTTCGCGTTCAATGATATCGGCGATATCGGAGCGGTAAGCAATCAAAAATTTGGAAAATAATTTGGCTTCGCTGTCGGTGCAGCCAAGCGCCGGAAAATATTCTAAATTCAATCCAGCTTCCGATGTGTGCCGTTCAATAAACATGCTGCCCTTTCTTCGACGCATCAATTGAAATGATATTTGATCACCAGTCACGACTGGTTGTTGTTGTAGAATCATAGTACTCTTTAAATCGGCCGTGTGTATGGCTTCATAGCAAATGGGACACTTTCTCCAAGTTTTGTCGGTTAGGGCAAGGTAGTGCAGAATGCACGGCCAACAGTAAGCATGACCACAGCGCGTCATTTTTGCAGCAATGGGCGGATACAAGCAAATTGGACACTGCGGTTCCTCTGTTGTTTGTACGTTAATTTGCTCTATCAAATCCCAATCTATGAGAGTGTCCGGCGAAGCGCACAATTTGGGTTTGGCACTGGGTTTAACGGCAAATTGGAAGCTAAAAATAATAAAAGGAAAAGGCTGCAGGGGAAATGCTTATGTACATATGATTCTCACAACATACTTCGCTTGCATAAATTGTTCTTTGTTGTATTTCTGTTTTTTAACTTTTCCTGATCCGATGCGACCCATGGCCGTACCACCACCACGACCAAAAACACTTACGCCATTATATGGATAATCAAGTTCCTTTGAAGCATAGTGAAAATTAAGTAAATGGTTTAAATTCTGTTTTTTGCTGCCTGGGGTGTAAACAGAGTTCAGCTCATGGTCCGCATATGTCACGTTTTTAGCCACAGCACCATGGTCGCCCGAACCTAAGGAACCGGCGTTGCCAATGCTGACGGTAGAGTCCTCCGAGGCTAATCTGGGGCCGGTGGCATCAGCAAAATTGTCTCTAGCCGATGCCGCTCGATTTGATGGGTATCCATTATCACCCCCACCACGCGCTCGGGGCCGTTTGTCCACATTGGGACGAACTACTTGAGTCGATTGTTGTTTGTTGCTGCGCTGTTGGTCGCTTTTAGATGCGTTGGAGGTTTCGCGACGACGTGAATTGCGCAGCCAGGGTTTGTTCAATTGAAGGTCTAAAGAAAGACCGGTGTTTGCGTGTATGAAACATTAAGGGCACTTCAAGGACTTACCAGAAAACTTACGGCTCGATTCAGAAGACTGGCAAGCCTTCGAATTGGCTTGTTTTGAAAAATTTTGTTGTTTCTTGTTTTCCATAACGAAGGGTTAAATTACAGATGGTTGAAGGGATGAGGGCGCGGAGAGGGCCGTTTAATGGATGATATTGCGACTTAGAAAACGATGATGATCCGTGGATTCTTCCTCCACACAGAGTGCGATAACCGTTTTTTAATTTAAGTTGACACATTTTTATAGATCCATGATTTCGACCACCTCTCACAAATATAAAAGTAGGATCTTCCGATATTCTACTTAGTTTTCAATGAAAATAAGAAACTCTTCTGAAGAAGTTTAGCTTATTTAGAATATCCGCTATCTTTCTTCTTCCAATGTCTCTTTGTAGTTCGCTAAGAGTTCACGAGTATTCCAGATTCCTGTTTTACAAGAGAATTTCACGAAATTAAATTACTATTACTGACTGACCGAAGAAATAAAAATTTATATGGAAAACCAGCCTCCGTAGCTGACTGCAAAAATGGCGACAACGACGTTCAACGATGAGCAAGTGAATAGCACGAATGATTTGTGGTGAATACTCGTGTTTGACACCTAGAAGGTGAGCTTCGAACGCATGGTGAAAATTAATGACAATCTATAATAAATACAACGAGGCAGATTGCTTTATCATTCGTTTCACCAGAGAATAATCTCTTCCTTTCACCATCGACGTGGTTGGAACAATAAATATTTTGACAAAATGTGAATGGGTTCTATAATTTCATACAGAGATTATATTTGATTCCATATATCCTAAAAAAACCCCGGTTCCTTACTTCCACGGCAAAACCACTTAATTTGTTCTGTTTCTTAAAGGAATATTTTAAAATACATTTTTGTACGTATTTTAAACGAGAATTAAAGAAATTGCAAGTGATTACCCTCCGGTAACGTTCATATAAACGACTTGTTTATCCAGCAGATGACACATCCACCAGAGTATGTACATATTTTATTTGGTGTAATAGACTCTTGAATCTTTCGTAGAGTTGGCTATTAAATCATTAACAAAAATATATAGGTTGAGGATTGAAAAATATACAATATAAATTCAGAGGAACCATGGATTTTCGGAATGCAAGAGCACGCCAACCCGAAATACTTCGCTCGGTGCAAAAGGATTCCAGCTACGTAAATGAACTTAGCTCAGAACTTTCCGATCTGCTGCGTTTGACCGGACCTCGTAACTGGATTAAATACAACCATATGTGCAAATCGCTAGCAGCAATGACGTACCATGGCTTCGCTTCGCTGAATAACTTGCAAACGCTAGGCGAAGAATATACGGGCGTCATTCAGGTCGATGCCAATTACAAGCATATTCCCTCCCGAATGGTACATACATAAATATATGAGTAGGAGCAAGCATTTGTAAAAGCTCCTATTTTAAGACTTTTCTTGCAGCTACAATTTACGGCAATTCTACTGGAGTTCTGTGGCGAGGCACTTTACCTGAAAATTTTACGTAAATTGGAGGAATATGTCGCTGGACATAAGAACATGTTGCCCGAAGCCAAGCGACAATTGACCATCATCATTCAGGCTATGAGAAATTTGCCTTTTTACATTAAAGCTCTGCACAAATCTGTTTTCTATTTGCGTTGCGATAAATACCAACTTTCTAAACGCATGACTGGAATTAATTATGTACTTATACGTCACTGGCTGCAGCAGGAGATCTCCCTGTATGGCTATAAACTGCTAGGTGTCATCACATTCATACAAGTAAGCGTTTCGCTAATTATAAGTTCGATGGATATGTGGCGTGATAAGCTGTCGCAGAAGGCGGTCGGCGGGGAACTAAAAAGAAATATTGAGAAACAAAGTGGACCTGAGTGGAATACATCAAGGAATACACAATGTGCTCTATGCTTGGAACCGCGTCAACACACAGCACTTACGCAGTGTGGGCATCTATTCTGTTGGAACTGTGTACTGGAGTGGTTAGATGAGCGCGACGAATGCCCGCTCTGTCGCGAGACTGTCAAAAAATCTAACGTAATACAATTACAAAACTACTAATGATCTACAAAGGTTAATGTATATTTTATTACTTTTGCTATGCGTTCTTAATTGAAACTACTAAAAGTGGACGATCGAGTTTTGAGTTCAGAAAATGCAATCTCTGATATTTTGTGGCCTGTTATTTATACATACCTTCATATATAGAAAATTTTGCGTATCAATCTTGGTGATGCTCCAAAGAATAAGGATATGTTTATTTTGTTTTTTCCGTTTGTATTAATGTATTAAATGTAATGCCTACTTGCTATAGTAAATATAATTTAATCAGTTTTTATAACGGAATTTCTCACTTCCTAACCTTCAGAACAAAGGCTAAAGTTCAGCGATATAGTATCATATTTGAAAAGCTTAATCACACTATATAAGAAAATTTATGATTGATGAACAATTTTAGATCGAAATTTATTATCTGATCAATCTTCTAGAACGTACCGAAAACAAAATATGTACTTTGGCTAGGCCGACATTAATCCTTTTGGGCTTTTACTTGAGTGGTTTTTAGAAATTGTCTTATTCGAACATTAAAAAAAAAACAATATAAAATGGATGGTGTTGGTATAACACTATTTTCTAGATCTCTTTGCTCTGCTGCCATGCTTTGCCATTTAACTGATAGATAGATCTCGTTACAAGTTGACTGAGAGTGTTTTCTTTCCTGTCTACCTTTCTTTATAATCCTGAAATCAGGTAAGATTTCATAATTTTTTTGCATTTTTTTGAAAAAATGAAGATGAGCTCTTATTGTGTACAAAATTTGGCGAGCTGACGAATAAATAAGTATATGTTATGCGTTATATCGTTTGATATACAATCAATATATACAAGATACATACATCATATACATGTAAATTCTTAAAATTTAAAGATACATTAAGTTAATGAATCCGATTATTTAATTGCTTACATCTACTACATTTCTTCCACGCCCCCTAAAAATGCTGATGTTGTCC
This sequence comes from Conops quadrifasciatus, assembly GCA_949752815.1. Classification (NCBI taxonomy): domain Eukaryota; kingdom Metazoa; phylum Arthropoda; class Insecta; order Diptera; family Conopidae; genus Conops; species Conops quadrifasciatus. Next base: position 21,570,723 of record OX457079.1, read on the forward strand.
GAAACTAAACCATGCTTAAGCGAATCGTACGTTTGAAAATCATTTGCTGTTTTTTCGCTTCGAGCGCTTCCCGTGCTTTTGCTGGCGTAGAGAAGGCTACTCTTGCGTCTCCGGTCGGCGTGCCATCATCGTTGAATCGACGAATAATGTCATCGGGTGCAACTCCGAAGTCCACAAAGAACTGTATGATATCCTGCAGATCAGCTTTGAAGGGAACGTTTTCCATAGCGATTACGCAGCCAGGCCGACTAAATTTTTCAGGGATGCCATTGGGGCCGTCCACTGCGGGCGCACCATTGCTACTGATGCTGACTATATCGTCTTCGGCGTCACTCTTAAGCGCAATGTTGTCGTCAGTATCATTGCTTTGCTCATCGGCATCGTCTTCGACGTACACATCTTCATCTGGATTATTAAAGTTTCGGCGATTATTAAAGTTACTTCGTGACATTGGTCCTAGTCTACGATTACCAATTCCATCACCACCACGTGCACGGTTACCCATATGATTCGCGTATCTGGGACCGTTGTCACCACCCATGTGTCCGCCGCCGCCGCCCAGTCTTAGATTACTATTTGAGTCGCCCATTCCTCTGCCAGAAAAGTCGAAATTGCCGCGCATATTCATTGGGTTACGCGGAGCACCCCTTCCGCCCGGAAAATAGTTCATAAACGGCTTGCCAATACGGTCGGCGATCTCTTGTGGCTGAATGGGGCGCACGCGAAGGTTTCGATTTCGGAAGAGCGTGTTGTTGAATTGCTTAACAGCCGTAACGGCGTCCTTGCCGTTGCAGAACTCTACAATAAACTCTCCGGTGGGCATTTGCCGTCCATTGCGCAGACCTTCGACGTGCTTGAGTTCGAAATTCGCGGACATCATTAATTGAGCTACGTCGTTTATGTGAGTGTTATAATCACAATTCTTTAGGATGACAAAATTGTTCTCTATGGAACTCATTTGCATCGACTGGAATGGAGGGGGCTTGCAGTGCTGATTAAAGTTTGGACCACTCGATTCAAATGGTGGCCGGCCCATATTTTGCACTATATTCATGTTCATATTTCTTCCGTTCGCATTTGAGCTTATGCCGCTGTTATCGTCTACGAAAGTGTTGTTGTGGCGGAGCCGCCGAAGGCGAGGATCACTGGGACCTTCCTTGAACGATTTGTCTTGTGGGTTTTGTGAATCAAAGAGACCGCCGGCTACATTCTCATATTCATTAAGAACGTTGCCAAGAATATCTCTCGAATTTGTTTGCTCACTGGCTTCGGCTTGAGTGTCCTCCATTTTCTCCTCATTTGAACTATTGTCCTTAAAGCTTTCATTTTCAGTAGCTTTTTTCGTAGCTTCTTCTTCTTCCTCCTTTTTCAATTGTTCATTTGCCAAACGCAATTTCTCTTTGGCCTTGTTCATTTCCTCTTCCTTAGCCGGGCGTATACGCACCTTTCGATGTCCGACGACGTGCCGCGAGTTCTCCAAGAGCGCAGCTCTGGCCTCCTCCTCGCGGGAAAACTTCACATAGGCAGTAAACTCGCGCCGATTTTCCGGACTTATGGTTAGTAAAATATCGAAAATAGTGTAGACCGAAAACATCTTCATAATGTCGTGCTCGGTGGCCATAGCAGGAATATCCTCAATGTAGAGGACATTGAAAGGGGCTAGCGATGCCTGTGCCTGTTTGTTTGCTGTGCCATCGCCTGCATTCTCATTGTCATCATTCGTTTCGGAGGGACTACCTCTCTTATAATCATAACGACTATCGTGACGGTTGTCGTAGCCTCCACGAGCGCCTTCACCACCGCTGCCACGAGGGTCACTACGATCGTAGCGGTTATAACCTTCCCGATCGCGATTAGGCTTGTAACTATCCTCTGTGTTCCGGAATTCTTCATCGGGAACAATTTCTAAGTTGACCCGTTTCGCTCGCAAGATCGTGTTATTGCGCACCATGGCTTTTGAAACGCAGGAATTGCGAGAGAACTGTATGTAAGCCACTCCGGTTCGGACTCCGCATTTGTCATTGAGCATTTTGATGCCGTTGTGCGGTATAAAGAGACCAGAGAAGAACTTTCTCAGATCACTGTATGTAGTGCCGCTGCACATGTTGCTGATTTTGATGGAACAGGAACGATTGTCGCCATGATCGCCGTCATTGTTACCATTTCTTTGACCATACGAACTGCCCGTTGCCCTTTGATTAAACTTCTGGTCTTGCGTACTACTCGGGGGTTGACTTTGGCTACCGATGCGAGTAGGATTGGCAATACCGGTACCTGCAGCGGCTGCCTGTGCAAAGAGGTTGGGATAGATTTGGGCATACGGGTTTATATTTGCGAAAGCGATAGGCTGCTGTTGTTGCACCAAATTCGTTTGGGCGGTGGGAGTGGCCGCCGTTCCTATTGATTGTAAACTTTGTTGCTGAAGAGTTACATTTTTGTCAAGAATTGTACTGGAAAAAGTGGGCGGAGCAGTTTGTTGCAAATTTGCATTAATTGCGGGCGACCCACTGGAGTCCTGAAAGTTGGAAGACGCGGACGCGGATGCACGCAGAACAGCAGTTTAAGGATTCTGCAGAGCAAACGAAGCTTTGGCCGCATCATTTTCGGAATTCGCTGAAGCGAGTGCGTTGGGTAAGACATTAACACTGTAATTGTTCGCAGCAATAGTGGTGTTGAAGTTCGGAAAGCTGGGTAAGACTGTGTTGATGGAAGTACTAATCATGCTCGCTTTGCTATTTACATCGACAACAGAAGTGGTATACGCATTCGAAATAGTGCTGGGAGGCATCTGTTTCTGCTGTATCTGAGCCACTAAATTATTAGGAACATTTTGAGTGGCATTTGTCTGGTATGCATTGATTGGCGGAATGGACCATGGCGATATAGTGGCCGCCTTTTCATTGACTTTCGTCTCCGCACTCTTAACTACAGATTTCGCCGTGTTCTCACGTCCCAAGCGATTGCTAGCGCTTTCGTCTCTACTATTACGATTAGAGCGACTACCGTTGCGTCCACGCTCGCGGCTACGATCGCGACTGCGATCGCGACTACGGTCCCGACTTCTCGATCTTCGTGAAGAACGCTGTCGCCCAGTTCGACGATCACGGTCCCTTGAACGTGAGCGACTGCGTTCCCGTCTTCTCTTACTCGATCGGTCAATTCGTTCTCTGGAACGCGAACGACGACGATCTCTTGAGCTAGAACGACGACGTTCCCTCGGCAATGACTCGTTGCTTTCGCGCCTGCTCGTTACCTTGGGTTCGGCGGTTTCAGTTTTCATCTTTGGAGCAGGTGTCAGAGTTATACCCGCTTGCTGCTGATAGGCTTGAAAAGAGGGTGCGGACCCCATTTGCGCACCGAGAATGTTCTGCAGATTGTTTGTTGTGATGACCGGTGGTTGCGGCGTCGGCAAGGGGGCAGTCGTGGGTGTTAAGGCGGCTGCAGCAATCGGTATAGCTCCAGCTTTCTGGAGAGCTAAAAGCGATTGTTGACGAGCGGTCTCGATTACTTTTTGCATTTCAGTGCGAGACGAAAGGAGAAGACGAATTTGTACCTCATTTAATTTTCCGCAATCTTTCATCATTGCTTGGCGCGCATCTTCATCAGTGCTGTTTAAAGACGGGAGAGATAAAGAAAGAACAAGCAAAGTTCTGGAATCAGTCGCGTTCGAATTTAATCTAGCTTCAACTTGTTACTCTTATTAGATCTGAATGAGAAAAAAAAGGGGTCTACTTCTTCGAAATCTCAAATTCCATTCATGGAGATAATAAGTGAGAAGTAAGGTTTCACATTATTTGGTTTGAGGGCTATAATTCTGTACGCATACTCGATACATACAAGTCCTTATAAGAACTCAAATCCTTACACAACTTACCCGTTTTATTAAAACTTAATAATCGAGTGGAATAAAACCAAATGCATTAGAAAAACTAGTTTCCTAAACGGATTCAGTTAAAAAAATCTATCCACCGACATTGGTTGAAGAATTAAAAACTACCAGCTCAACTACTATCTTTTAAAATAACTCGAGGCAAGAAGACAGACAATAGAAGATAAGACTATAAAGGCTATATAAATTTGCTTTGTTTGTCCGGTTTTTAAGGAATTTTTTCCCCGGTTTTTAAGCGTGCTAGATATAGAAAAGTATGTTCAGCCTTGCTCAGAATCACATCCTCAGTCGAATATTCACCTCCGGATTCAAATACAATACGACAATCGACGACTATTGGGTCTTATGGGTGACCTAAAAAACGTACTCATCGTTAAGCTCACATCGCACAGTGCTACGTCTCAATACAACGGGCGGCAAAAAATAGAAAAAAATCATCGTGAAGTTACTAACTTCGGTGTGCAAACTACTTTTGTAAAACCAAGAATCTGGCGAAAAAATTAAAATAATCGGCCTTCAAACACGCCCCACTCCTATACACTTGAAGTGTATACATTCTAAGTACCGTAACTTTTTATAATCACAAGAGAATTTCACCATCTTAAACACAAAAACTTGCAATATTAATAAAAATTATTTCGCCAAAAAAATGATGCAGTCCTGATACCTGATTTCAAAATGCATAATTCTTACCGGAATTATCTATTTTCAAAATTAGAAATAATCATCGAGTAAGTTGAGTAATTAAATTTGGTACACAGCTTTTTTTAATAAAACTAAAAATCTGGCGCAAAAGTGAAAATAATCGGCCTATAAGCACGCCCAGCTCCCATACAAAGCATTTTGATAATTTATTATATTGATCGAAATTGAAAACTTCTATATATTAAAACCGCAGCTAATTTTTTGTTTACTAACTGTGCATACTCTTTAAAATTATTTAAGCAAAAAAACTGGAGCCCTTTTGGGTCTATTTTACAAAAAATAATGTTCACTGAATTTTCTATTCTTCGTATTCTTCACTTAATGTTGTCAAATTAAATTAAGCATTTTTTGAAGCTAACGGTAGAAGCTGATTAAAGCAAAAACTTGAAAATGGTATTGCCAAAAAGTTAAAAACCTACATATTTTCGTTACGTAAGCATTTTATTAATATTGCTCCGTTAAGATAGAAAATATAGTACTTACAATCAGTGACGTAGCTAGCATGGGCGACAACCGGGGCGGAAGTAGTGGTGTCACTCCCATACAATAACGCTACAAAATTATTTAAATTTGAAAATCACTCGATTTGCGCAACTTATAATCAGCATCCGTCGAACGTTGTATACGAAAGTGTGGAAGAAGATCCAAATTTATCGGGAATGGAAATAGCTCTGTCCATCCACTACGTGGGAATTTTTGCACTAACCTAGAGCAGCGAAACTGACCCGTTGTTTTATCGCAAAATAGTGTATAGCGATAAACAATACATAAGAGACGCCAGACAGACTCCATTACATCCAGAAATCTTCACCGTTTGGACGGTTTTCACGCAGGCATCATTAAACCTTATTTCTTCAAAAATAAGAGCGTAGCTCCCGTTACAGTCAATGCAGATCGTTACCGCATTATGATCAATGATTTTTGAGATACAGTCAAATCCCAAAAAAACAACATCCTGGTTATTTTGTAAATCCGGAAATTAACAAATTTCGATGCCACAAAACATTGCCAACATTTGGCAATAACGATTTAGAGTCGTTGGTGGGACCCGCCCTCCCTCGCAGAGGTACTCTGGATGCAAATGAGCTTTAGTTAGCGCGTAAGTTTTGGACGCTAACGCTGATAAGCCAGCAACAATTAATGCCTTGGAGGCCGACATTGTCCGCGTAATTTGTCACACACGTCCAACAGTGCAAAAATGGGTAAAAATTGGACGTCCAGAATGCGATTCATCAAGAATAGCCGCCATATTTCAAATGTTACTGTCATGTATTGATCTTTCAAATGGATATATCAATTAAATTTTTTCTTATTTTTCACGATTTTAAGTGCTATCGGGGGAAAAGGGTGGGTGTGCTTCTATTTCTACTTCGAAATTACTCAAAAATACTCTTCTTTTGCGCTGTTTATTTGCTCGGGTGTTACCCGGGCAAAATGGTGTCACCCGGGGGCGGACCGCTCACGCCTCTTTCCCATGCTACGTCATTGCTTACAATCGCTCACAATAATGAATAAAAACTTTTTAATTCAAATTTCAAATTCGATGGAATCCTGTACCTACAGAAAAAAAAATTTTGGTTTTTTCTTAGTTAAGGTATTTCTTTCCGTCAGCATTAAAATATTTAAAAAAATCGTGTTTTAATTTTTTGCCACCTCATCACACTGTGCGTCGCTCGCATAGAAAAGGCTTTAATTTTTTGAGAGGCCGACGACGTTCTCATTTTCTGCAGAAAAGTATTGCCTACCTGTCATGGAAAAACGCTCCAATGAATTAAGAGATATAAATTCGCATTACCCGCCCACTCTGTCCTCATCAACAATGACATTTATGGTTGTAGGGATGTCACCTTCGATCAATTATCAATTATTTATTATTCTATGATCATCTGGTGATCAGTATGCCAGTGGTAAAAATGTTATCATCGATGGTGTCGACTTTATTTTGTGTGCCATCTCGACTCGATTCTCCATCCAGTTTTCAGATTGCTTCGATAAAAATTTTCAGAGGTGGTTCGTATCTTCGCTTACGGTGTCAACGAGTAACGGATGAGCTAATGAGCTCTATATATTACCTAATGATATCGGGAAATCAAAATCAAATTCGTTGCTTGCCTACGCAATCAAGAACCTCGCTTCGATTGACCTTACGCTGTAAGGGAGGTCCGTAAGTAGGTATTGTTCTCGCTTACAGTTACCTTCGTTTCGAAGTAGTTCGAAATCATCTATAGGAAAAATCAGTAAGTAATCATCGCTGATTTTCCAAGGCCTTTACTGGCAACATTTACCAGTGAGATATTGAAATATAGCGATGTTTATAAGATGACATACTCTCTCTCTCTCTCTTTTTTCTCTACATATTGCCCTTTATTGACTAACCTTATTCGATATTTCCTCTTACGAAAATTTATTGCATCTATTCATATTCATATATTACACAGTAAGAAAATATCTACCTGAATGCAATGAAAGCATCACCCATTTCACCACCAACGATGTGGACTCCTCCTTCCGGAATAGAAAGGCCTTTGAAGAACTGCCGAATGTCCAAAGCGTTCGCCGACCATGGTAAATTTTGTAAACGAATTATAACACTCATCTCGTTTGATCTCGTTTATTTATAAAAAGAAAGCCTTAGACAACAAATGTTTCAAGTTCAAAATTAAAAAGTATCTTTCTTTTCTGCTCGGTTGTCCGTTAATTCTGCAAGAAAACACATAGAAAGACATCCTGATGATAATTTAATTAGACAAACATAATTACGAAGGAATTTTCGATTTTATGCGTAGAACAAAAGTAAGATTATCGTATTATATGGAAACAACGCTTCTCTTTCTTTAATAATGTCTTGCATATTTATTATAATGTATTTATTATTATATTATAAATATTAAAAATTCGAACGAACTGTTTTAGAATGTGGAATATATTTCTATACTCTTACGAGTTATCGAGGTCTTTAGAAGGTACGTAAATTATGAGCCACTTTCCAGGCCACACTTCACAAATATTCTCCAATAAATTCCAATTCCGGCTCGCGATAATCACGGGTAAATCCCAGAGACCCTTCGTCGGAACCATTGCAGTTGCGCATTTTAACTGAACTTAATTATTATGTCAGAAGTCTAAGGGAAGTGTTTAATCGCTTAGGGGTATAGTGCAAAATCGCCTCTATAGTCAATAAAAAAGTCACTAATGGAACTCTACTAAGCCTGCCAGTATTCCTCGGATATTCTGATTTCATACCGCCAGGTCTGTTAATGCTTCAGCTCAGTTAAGAACAGGAAGCGGGTTAGATTTAGAAGGGCTAAATTTTGTATGCTGTATAATGCATACCATCCAATTCTTCTTTAGCAGAACCGTATTGTAATAATAATAATAAATAGAGCACAGAAATAAGAGCAAATTATAAAAACTCCTTAAAAATTAAAATAGAACTTCTCCAACTTTATAATTTAGCAGCATTTATACTGATTTTAATGGTTTTTATTATCTATTTAGAATATATCAGGGGCGGTAAAATCATAATTTATATTCTTCGTTAGCAATCGTCTTGTAAATAAATGCCTTCGTCTTGTTAAGAGCTCAAGACGATTGACTAAAACATTTGAAGCAGAAATCGATGGTTAAAAAAATCCATTTAAATCGGTCGTGATGGTTCGTTGCCTAAAATATTTGTTAAAAAGGAAATGATAATATAAAAATTTTTGATCTCTATAATTTCAGTATTTCATTTATAACCCTCTCGATTTAGAAAACCTTCAGAAAACCTTGACTCATTTTTATCTAAGCTCGTTTACTAACTATCGGAGGAATAAAGAGAAACACAATATATATTTTACTTGCTAAAAGGTTAACATTTAATAGACATACAAAGCAACATCAGACATTTTAAAAACAACATTGTTTCAATGGTCGCCACCATGTTTTATGCATGGTCCTGGTCAATACGAGTATTATTCTTTAGCTCTTGTAATCCCGGTGTAGAATTGTTAGCAAGGTCCTGTCTGATAATTCCAATGCTTTCAATTGCCTAAAGACAGGCTAAGCGTTTCGGACTCCAAAATGTTGCTGGTCTCCTTCTCTCAATGGTTTCCGGTGTTCTCACTCTCTCAATGGTTTCCGGTATTATCACTCTCTCAATGGTTTCCGCTATTCTTTTTCCTTTGAGTCTTAATAAACGGCTTAAATAAATTAATATTTTCCTTTAAGCCTTTATGAAAAGCTTTATAAACATTACCTGAATGAACTTTATGTACCAAAAGAAGGATTTATTATTGACCTTCGTGGCTGAAACCTTCGTGTTACTGTAATTATCGTTTTGGTTTCAATATAGGCCGTACCGGCCAAAACACGTTCGCTCATTCACGGGCCACGTGTTCATGGCTACTTAAACCTTACGTCACACGAATTAGCAACACGACAAAGCAATCTCTTCCTGCAATCTGCTGTAACGCAGCAGCGCTCTCATATTCCAAGCTCTCTGCCGCACGCTGTATATATGTACATATATTATCTATAAATCTGTATAAAACCAAACTTGTTTTTACAACTTTAGTTGTAACACTTTAGTTTGAAGTGAAAAATACATTTGAAATTTACCGGAAATATATTTTAGTAAACAAAAGAACCATCCGCTCTTCTTTTGATTACTAAATCAACTTTAAAGCACTTTCTGGATACGAAATTAAATGAATTGGATAAACCACTGAAGATGGCACGTCGACGAGACCGATTTGTCTACGATGCAAAACAGATATAGAAATTACGCCTATGTCGGTTGGTTTATCATTAAGTGGAAACAAATAAAACAGGCGGGCATAAATATTCTCTATCGTAGAGCGCTAATTGATATTAAGAATCGGCCCCATGCCGCGATTCCTTTTAAACCACATCCTTTAGAGCTAAATCTTTCAGTAATGAATAATCTTTCAATTACATTTTCCAGCTTATCGCTGCAGGAAAAGTCATATTACACCATTCCATACGAGAAAGTGCTTGTTAAGAAATACTTTAATGGAAAAGAATGAAATAAATGTATTTAAATACCTTACGATCTGTTCTGATCGAAGGCTGATTTAACGAAATCTGAATAAATTATAAACTCTCCTCACAAACGGATTAGGATTATCTGGACGGCTCGGACGAATTTTACAGATGACACAGAAATTCACCAGTGGCGGGTTTTGTTTATGAAATGAATGGATAGTCGCAAGCGAGTTAACAACGAGTTAGCTGCAAAACCCAAGTTTTCTGTATTCACATCTACCGACATACAAGATACCACTTCGGTACCATAAACTTGTCCGATCCATCCATATCTTCCTTATTTGTTTGTACGGCAGTTAATATACGCGTAATTGTGAACAATTTAAAGACTCTTCGGTGCACGTAGTATCCGAAATTAATTTAATCGGCAACTAAGCAGGGACTTTACCTTTTCTTAATACTATACCATTTTATTTTCAATGTGAGAATATGTAGTAAAATTCACATGAGAATTGTTTACTTGGCTTTAAAACAATTATTTGCATTTAACAATTAATATGTGTATATTAATTTAACATTCCACAAGTATTATAGTATAGTATTAAGTATTATAGTATAGTATTCCACAAACAATTTTCCACAAACTACGCTCCCGCACAATTACCACATTAATAACTAAATTAATGATGGAATTTCACCTCAATAAAATTATTTATTTTATAAAAACTACAAATGTGCGATTTGGTATTACATTAAATTGATCATTTTAACATACTTAGGCAAGTATGATTGTACTTTTGCTCTAAAGCAATCATCGAGATGTTCATCCGTCACTCGTGACTTATTTTTCGATTTTATGATATTTATTATTGAAAACAATAATTCGTTTAAGTATGTTGAACCAAAAAATGATTCCAGCTTTTGTGATGTTACTCGTATTCTCAGAAGAAATTTTTTTGTCCACAATATTTCAGAAATTGTGTTCTGAAATCATGGATTTCAAAATATCGTTTCCAAAAAAAAGTTTAAAAATTTTAAGCTCCGAATCTTCTGTCCGTTCCTGAACAAATTCTGCAATGTATGTAAGGTTAGATGTCGGTTCCATTCAAGAGTAAATGGTTCCTATGAACCCTATTATTGTTTGTAGTAGCTCCAAGTTTAAGTTATTTAGTTTTTTTTAAAACGTTTGTTAAAAATCTACTCTAGCCAAAGAGGGTCCGACAGTTCAACGAAATTTGAGTGAGCTCAGGGAAATTTTTTGAAGGATGAAAAAGGAAAAGTGAAGGAATACTCTCCTGAATGACTCAAAGCTTTTTCGTGGTCATACAGAGGGGCTCACGTAACAACAGTGACGCCCGCGGGCGATGTCCAATCATTGCTTGACGAGAGCAGGTTTCCATGCACGCTTTCGAATTTTTTGTTGTTGAACGAACTTCTTTTTTCAAAATTAATACTTTCGATCGTGCTTAAGCAGCCTACTATATGAACATACAACCTTTTGAAGCAGCTACTAAGGTTGTCATCAATCATTGTTTCCTTCAATGATCTGTCCATGTTCTTGAATTGCAATATAAATGTTTACATTCCGTTCAGCCATGAAAAAAATAGATTTATTTTGGGTATGAAATTCCAAAAGACATTCAACAAACTCCTTTGGTTTTTGTTGTAAATTTATAAAAAAAATTATACTGTTCTTATATTGAAATTCGCTATTCTCATATTGAAGTTTACCTACTATTCTCATTTTGAAAATAAAATGGTATAAAAGAGACCAAACTTAGGGGTTGCCTACTCCCACGCCTGGAACATGTTGGTCTATGAAAGGTTGAAAGGGTACACTTTCCCATAAGAGAAAGAGTAGTATTTGCTTTAAAGGATTTGACATTAAACGCGGACGGGAAAACACTTGTAGGGAGATAAAGATTTACATCCAAATAGTCTTGCCTCCGTCTTTATATATAACTTACCTTTACAGCATTTTGTACCATCATTTTGAATTGAAAATTTTCAAAAACATATGTATAATTGCAAAAGCAAACACGTTTCAAATGGCGAAATATGTTAGCTATTGAAGTTTTGAAAATAAGCTTTCGGTTGAGAGTCTATGGAGAGATAAAAGTTTGCAATCTTTCAGAAATTACATAACAAGATTTAATTAGGCTTTAAATAGTATTCGATATTTTCAGGAACGTTGCTAAATGTCGCTTATCGAAATAATGATGACGCTTCATATGAACGTAGTTAATTAAGAGTTGGTATGATACTATTCATGAAGGAGCTACTAAATGCACAAAGAGTACGATAAAACGTATAAAATAAAGCTTTAAGGAATAGTTTTGTGGTTCTAATTTAAATCAGTTTTAAGAGTATTATTAATTTAAATTTCTTCCACTTCTGATCAATTCCAATAAATAATATTCTCCAGCGGCAATGAATATTAGCCGCTATATTCATATATATTCATATATTCATATATTATTATAATGAATATTATTATGAGCTCGACTCGACAGAGCTCATAGACAACATAACTGAAAATGGATACAATAAGTCCATCAAATATAGTCGCCTATTTCCTACCAAATAAAAGCCCCTTCCATTGGTTTAACTTAACTGGTCCAATGACCAAGCGAGTAGCTCAGTTGGATTTACTTACTTTTGAACAGATCTTTTTTTTAATGTTTATTTCAATGGTAATTACTTCTTATAGCCAAACAAGACCAGTTCAAGCTCAATTAAAAATAAAGTGTATATGTTTTAATGAAGACGCTGCAAAACTTGTTTTCAATGTTTTTGTAGTCGTCGGTCTTGGCGTTCTGGTCTGTTTCCTCATTTGTCCCCGTCAACATAAACAAAAGTAAATGCATTTCAAATGAACAACTACAATCTGATCCTGCAGATGCTGTACCATCTTGCTCTGCCCCCCGCCAGGGCAGTGGTGGAACACACAAGGCATTGTTCATGTGGAGATCCGGAAATCGCGCAAATAATCCACTTTCATTGCAAATCTGGTTTCGCGGGACATATTTACCGATTGACTACTTAAGAAATCGCAGTCCGCAGTATAAAAACCTGTCGAGTTTATTATAAAAACCTTTGGTGCCGTTTGCCAATGATTACAATAAATTGCAGCGAGTTGCGGTACACACCGTTGCGACAATATACAACACCACACCACACATTTCGGTTGGAAATATTTGGAACGATGGTTGCGAACGAAATGAAATTATATACTGTGAGTTAGTCGCGTCGAACGGCACACATTGGCACAATTTAAAGGAATTTTTTCTTCCCATTTTGAGCTCTGAAATCGTTATCGAAGCATCTACGCTTTTCCCCCCCAACGATTTTGTGAAACAAATTCTTTGCTTAGATTTGCTTTCATCACCACTTACATCTATTATCAACGGAAGGCGGAACTTACCAATTATTGAAATTTTCTTTTAGATTTTCGTCGAGTTTGGATGCCTGTGTATATTTGCGCTACTACTGCCAGCGCGGTGCTCACATTCAAAAGACTTAAGTGCTGCTAATCAAGCCAAAAGAGATCTCAGCCTCAGTTATGCGGCCACTAATATCGACTCCAAGGAAGGCACGCGGGTTAAGACTATAACCGTTATTAAGAACATTGGAGGCGAGAATAAGCAGCAACCACTGGCAATAGACCCGGAATTGCATAAGGACGAAGAATGGGGTAGCGCATTCCGGGACAACTTTGACTCGTATGGTAAAATACCAGATGTTCCCGACATAGACGACCTCTTCAATTTCATGAAAATGAAATCCAACAACAACAACAAGAACAATAAAATGACAACTGCCCTACCTTCAGTGATTGAGGAGAACGAGAAGCCCGTGATGGAGGATTCCGTCGAGGAGGCAGACGTTTCTCTCACCAGTGACAAGACTCCCGCTGAGAAGATAAAAGGGGATGCAGAACTCCTTCCGAGCAATGGCAGCAAGCAGCACGATCTTCAGATGGCTACATCTGAATCGATATCTATGACAAAATATAATACTTCACCGAAACCAAAAACTAAAAACGATAACTCCTCAACTTCTGACGATTCTACAAAGCAACATTTTGATAAATATGTTCAATTAAGTTCTAGTGGTTACGCGTACAATGATGATAAGCCCTGTGAGCACGGCTTGCCAGAAAGCATTTCTATTCGATCTGCTTCGGGGCATTCATATGATGTTCCAGTTAGCAAACAGAGCCGTGGAAAACCCTATATTGCTCCTGCTCTTGCTAAAAGGAGACAAGCACGACCTCAAATAAATCAACCCGGAAGGAATCTGCCCGTCAATCGCCCACAGTACTCGGTGAACTCAATACTTCCACCACTGTCGTCGCTTCTGGGCAAATCTGTGAGCTATCAATTTCAAAGCAACAATAGGTCGCAGCACGTAAGAGATGTTGTTGACTATCCAACAGCTGCAAGTGCTTATGTTGTTCCAAACTTAGGAACTGGTTTGGTTGCAAGTCAGCCTGCTCAAAGAGTGTACAGGGCAGATCACACAAAAAAACACACAAATACTTTAAGTTTAGGAAATGCAAATAGGATGAAGAATGCGCGTTCACGCGGCTTGAGATATTAAGATTTAGTTGTAAAAATTACTGAAGTACCTTTTGGGAGTTTTCTGAAAGATTTTACTGGAGGGTAAAAAATGTTTAAAAATGGGTCAGGTAAACAAACTTACATGTAATAAAATAAGATAAGATAAGATAAGAAGATTGCAGTTTCATTTTATGCAGCAGAAGTGTCGGATTAAATTTTTAACTTTCTGCACCTTTGCATGAAGTTTGGCTTAAGCATTTAATAAACACTACGTTCCGAAATATGCATAATTACATACAATGCAATTTATCAATCTTCAACCTTTATTGATAAATAAAGTTAAACCGACAGCTTAAACTGCTTTTGTTGTGCCTCCTAACTCTGTACTCTCTAGCTTACAACTAGATCTACCTTTTATGTCTTCACTTTCTTTATCGAGCTACTAATTGCTCATAATTTCAGATAATGGCTTATAAATTTCAATAATGAATATTAACTTCCTTTAAAAATATACAAACGTATTCTATCAGTTGAAAATTTATATACTTTTTATATTATGTATATGTTCCTTAGAGCAAGGTTTAAATTTCGGAAAGAGTCATTCCCAAAGAAGACAGACGTTTCCTTTACTGGTTCCAATAGCTTTGAATATATGTTCAGGTTGGTTATATTCTTTTGTAATACTAAGTATATCTTTTTAAAAAACGCTATCAATCAGTTTTCTTTGTTAAAAAAGTTAATTCTTTGTGATCGAGATAAGACAACCAAATGCAAGAGAAAATTGAAATGGCCTATGGCGTAACAGAAACATTCTTAGGATAGGAATCCTGCATGTCGTTATTTCCATGAATTCAACCGATCTTTAACAAAGATCAACCAACACCAGTCACAGTCTAACATATTTGAGACTCCGCCATTTGCGCCGTCCGTAGTCTCGCGGCAACGTACAACTTGCAGTCACATACATCCTGCTTTTCTCATGTCACAAGCCGACGCGAAGTGGAAAAACTTTGTGCGAACTTTACTTACCTTTCAAAGCACAAGAAAACAAATCAAATTAGTTAAACACAATCCTCATGGCAAGAAGCAAGCTCTTTATTGTTTTCCCAAATTATGCTGTTTTTCCAAAAGTGTAATTGCGTTTTTCCATCTGCCCGAAATCTGCACGTCAGTAAAAATTTTCAGTAAATGACAATCGATTATCAGAAAAGAAACAAGCAACTAAAAATGGCGTCTATCGATTTCGAAAATCTATTACAAATGCGACTGTGGTGGTGTGGTGTGATTTTTCAGTTATTTGGTGGTGGGTTAAATAACTTTTGACAATACAGGCGCTCCAGCATAGGATATCGTCATCCCGTATCAAAAGAAATCTTTATATACTCTGTGGTGGTTTTTCGTCAACGTCGCAAATTTTTTTACATATTTCCGTATACCATATGCATATTCCTTTGCTTGGAGCTACTCAATATTGATTAAAGAAATCTAGAGTGATAGATAATCTTTGTGAGCAAAAAATTAAATGTGCAAAATTGTTTCAAAACTGTATGAAGGAAAAAGTTCCACGCAGTCCAACAAAATAAAGTGAAGGTGACGAATATCGATAAATTGTGAATATGTACAAATTTTTTTCTATTCCAAGCAATGTTCGGTTGGTTTGGTTGCTTTTCTGTTGATTATGGGTTGGATTTTTCGTTGGTTGGAGATAAGTTGCGAATTGTAATGAAAACAAATGTAGTTATTCTTGGCCGCACGCTTCTTAAAGCTTTGCTAGCCTCTTGTGTCTAACAACCATCAGCCAAGTTGGAAGCAACATTCATCCATCCTTCCAATCAATCTTCTAGAGGAACGGTCCTCCGCGGCGAAGGTCCTGCAACTAATTTGGAATTTCGTTTGTAAAGAAATTCCTCCAGCCACCTTGAATGGTTGGTGAATGTTGCCTGAAGTTGGACAGTTGGATCGGTTCAATTAGCATTGTTTCAAAAGGATAATACTGCAACGCAAAACGCGTTAAAATCATATTTATTCTAGGAGCAGCCTTGTATATAATGCAATTATTGTATCCACACCCCCTTAAAAAAACTCCCTTCGAAAAACTTAGCATTTTCTTGTCGTATTTTGTAAACTAAACGTTTAAATATTACTAGGATGTGCACTATCATAAATTATTCTTTGGAATTAAAGACCAACCATGTATGGAAAATGCTTTAAAACGTTTAGTAGTTATATTATATGATTACATTACATTAGATGATTACCATCAAAGTTCTCAGTGTATTTTTTTATAGTTTGATCCATAAGAATACCAAAATTGCTTTCTTATTTGTCTTTATGAATGTTTCGTTATCTTCTTTATTACGACAGCATGACCACAACCAACTCCAGTTTCATAGATCCGAATGGGACTGTGTTAACAACAGCGAAGCCAAATTACGCCGTACTATTGCCAGCCAAGCCGCTATACTCTTCATCCATTGATCCACTGAGCCATGTCGGCGATGGCATATTCCTGCAGACGAAAACAGCGCAAGGATTAGCTGGCATCTTTGTCTGGGTGGCGCTCTTCATCACTTGTCAACAGGTGGGTTGAACGAACTCTGTTTGCGTCAGTACTTTTTTACGGACTGATTTCTTGGAACTTTTTTGCAGATCTATCAACATTTGCGCTGGTACACAAATCCACAGGAGCAGCGATGGATTGTCCGTATACTATTTATCGTGCCTATATACGCAACGTACTCATGGGTCAGCTTACTTTTCTTCAATTCGGACAATGTCTACGTGTATTTTTTCACCGTGCGGGACTGTTACGAAGGTGCGTTGCACTAAGCTGTGCTGTTCGCAATTTAAAGTGCTCCCAATTAGCAGCAGCAATTGCTTGCAAACTCTTTACATATACAATTTCCCTAAGTATGCCTTGAGTTGTATCCCTTTATTCTTGTATCCCCGCAGCTTTCGTTATCTACAACTTTCTGTCTCTGTGCTATGAGTATCTCGGCGGCGAGGGTAACATTATGTCCGAAATACGCGGCAAACCCATTAAAACGTCGTGTCTTTATGGCACCTGCTGCCTGAAGGGTAAGACATACACCATCGGTTTTCTGCGCTTCTGCAAGCAAGCAACCTTGCAGTTTTGTCTCCTGAAGCCAATGGTGGCCTTCATCATTATCTTTCTGCAAGCATTCGGACACTATCACGATGGTGATTGGAGGTATGTTATACCATACTATATACTTTAATTTGAAATCGCTGCTGTTACCAATTTCTCATCTGTGCAACTTAGCGCCGATGGAGGTTATATTTACATAACCGTAATCTACAATATTTCCGTTTCGTTGGCTTTGTACGGCCTATACTTGTTTTATTTTGCTACTCGCGACTTGTTGACGCCATTCGAGCCGGTGCTCAAGTTCTGCACCATTAAATCGGTGATATTCTTGTCGTTCTGGCAGGGTGAGTCGCTTAGTGCTGCATCATATTGTCTATATTGTCTATATTGTCATATTTCCGGTATATATTTCTACTCTTCTTTATGCTCAGGTGTCGGTTTGGCAATTTTGGAAAAGGCTAAAATAATCTCGCCCATTGTGGATAGCGCTGGCACTTTAACGTCCGCCGGTACTGTCTCGGCAGGCTATCAGAACTTTTTCATTTGCATTGAGATGTTGTTCGCCGCGATTGCGTTGCGGTATGCCTTTCCGTATCAGGTAAGTGTCTATAGTATAAGATGTTGGCAGCGACAGAGAAAGGTTACAATGTTGCTATGACTAAGTGTGTGCTTGGAGGGGAAAGGAAAGTTTGCTTACTTTCGAAAAACCAAGAACTATGGCTTCATG
Organism: Conops quadrifasciatus; assembly: GCA_949752815.1. NCBI lineage: Eukaryota > Metazoa > Arthropoda > Insecta > Diptera > Conopidae > Conops > Conops quadrifasciatus. The sequence goes on from OX457079.1 coordinate 21,588,701, forward strand.
CATTGAACACGTAGTGATGCCTCGAATTGTTTTTCATTTAATTTTCACTTCTAGGTTTATGCTCGCAGCTGTATAGGCGATGGGCATGGTCGATCTGTAACCATGCAATCAATTTCCAGTAGTCTCAAGGTATAAGCAAGTTGTTAATGATGAAGTAACAATAAAATTACTATATTTCTTTGTACAATTTCGCAGGAAACTATGAATCCGAAGGATATTATGACCGATGCCATTCACAATTTCCATCCACAGTATCAACAATACACACAATATAGTTCTGGTGAGTGGCGGCGAATGGAAATATGAAATTAGCGACTGCTTTCAATTGCAGCCAAACTTTCTGATTTGCATGTTTTTCGAATTTTTGCACTTTATTGATTAGTTTATACAATCTATGTATGTATTGAATAATTTTTAACTTCCTCACAGAAGTTGTCTTGCTTTTAACTCATTGTTTTACCGTGGAGTATTTATTAGTGTTTATATATGTTTATAATTTGCTTGCTTTATTTCAGTTTTGTTTATTTTTCTTTATCCTTTTGTTCTTTACAGATGTTACATCGTCGCAGCGTTATGAGAAACTCTAGATTGCGAAATCTAGTTGCATTTGCTGATGAACTAAAGCTATACACATCTCAGCATTCTCAAAATTGCTACAGTTTTTTGCAGTTAGCGCATCGAGAAAAGTACTTAACTAAAGGGCTGCTAAACGAGCTGCATGAACGCTGCATATGGGCTAAAAATTGCCTTATTTTTATTATTACATTATTCTTGAATTTTTTTTTTTTTGTTAAAATCATACAGATTTATCTGTACAAAAACTTAATTTTTCATTCGCTATTTCTTAGTTTAGTGTGATATATTTTTATCTTTTTGTATCTACAGTTATTTTGATATGAAGTTTTATGACGACAATATTTTATTATTACGTTTTGCCTTGAACCAGCTGCAATGCTGTTGACTTTAAATATGTATTGTAAACCGAACATACATAAGAAAACTTTGTGCATAGTTTAATAAACAGTACATATCCTTTGATGCTGTACTTACATATATGTTGCCTTATGATAGAAATGCATCACTATCTAGCATGTAATTGTTTAGAAAATAAGCGGGCAAAAGAATGTCCATACAAAGCATGTCCATACTTTTTCAGTTAATTCGCTCCGAAAATTTCAAGCCTGTAATTTTTGAAATATTGACTTGCAGTTTTACTGATGTTGACCATTTTAGTTATACTCGTATTGAAACTTTTGATTTATATTGTATTTTATTTATAATTTCATAACGGTTTTTGTTGGAATTCAAAGCAATTTATTCACTCCGTGATTATCAAAATTTGCAATGATTTCGAAAAGTCTATCTGCGCACAAGATTAACTCAATTCTATTGAATGTAAAAAAAAATTGAAAGTTTGAAAATTTGAAACAGACAAAAGTACAACAAAAAAGAAATGCTTTTTCAGCGATATTAACTGCCAAATAAATCATTTGCCCGTGAACTGCAAACAACAAGTTTCGACTTTTTCCCAAGCTTTAAAGTTTTAACATTATCCACCCAGATTCTGGCGTTGTTCTTTTGATTTTCCAACAAAAACAACAACTATATAAGTGTAAAGAAACAAAAAAAAAATAAAACTTTGATTTTACATAGCACTTTCTGTGTTGCTTAAATGCACTGAATTGAGTCTTGTACAATATTTCATCGTTTTTACTATATTCAACGTGCAGGTGGCAAGAGTTCGCGCGGCATACGCGTCTCGTCCTACGATCCTGACGATCCCAGCGGTCAGTCTCAAACAGCCGGCTCGGCCGGCGCTGGTGGCCACGCAGCCGCAACGTGTATGGCATCAAAAACGTTAGGAAATCAGCGCAAATTCATGCCCGGTGGTCAACGCGTCGCCACCATCAGCCAACACTACAACGAGAAGACGATGTTGCTTAGCAGCGACGACGAATATCAGTAGAGATCGTAGAGAATGCTGCTCTGCCAGGCGCTCTGCTCCGCTCTAATGATTACGATCCAGCTCCAGTGAGTGTTTTCAACACTAGAGCTGTCTCTTTTCATCAACAGTGTTTCATGCTACTTTTTTTTGCTTTGAATAACGACGACCTGTCATAAGCTTTCGACCTGTTGGGTGTTAATAATAAAACTGTTAGTTGAGAAATGGGTCGCGGGCAGCACGAAATCAGTGAAAAGTTTTTTAAAGGCTGCAATACGGGCTTTAATTTAAAATATTTCGCAAATATTTCGGGAGTTTTCAAAATATTGAATAGAGTGAGTGATAGACCGAGTTTGTTCAATAAATCAATCAATCAAAATTCGCAAGCTAAAAAAGTTGAAAACCTAAACGTCGCCGTCTGTACTTTTACGCTGAAAAAAATGGTCCTCCAAACAAACTTCAAAAATGGCGTTTTTTCCAAATCGAGTAAGAGAAAGCTGTATATTTTTAAAAGAGTTTTCAATTTAACAAATAATAGGAAAATAAAAACCGCAATTATACAATAATAATAATGGTTAAATAATAAATAGATATACATATTTGGAAAATCTGCAAATTACAAAAAACGCAATTGTTAGGAAATTAAAAGAATTTTAAAATGCAAAGAATTTAATTTAATTTTACCTGAACAAAAGAAATTATTGTGGGTGGGTGGTATTACGTGGAAAAACACGTGGTCTTGATAACACAAACCGGAAATACATAATATTATGCAAATGCGTGCATGTATGCGTGCCTGTATTTTAGTGTCGGAAATATTGTAAAAGTAGCAGGAAGCTGTCTTTCATTTTGTTGTTGTACAGATAGCGCAATGAATTGTAACAAATGGTCGAAATATCATCATTACTTTTAATCCTTAATAAAATGTAAATAAATATGGAGTTTACCTTTCATTTTACACTAACGAGGAATATCGTTTCTAATAAATTAGTTGGCAGAAATTGAGTGCAGGGTTTTTAGAATGTCTTTTAACAGAGAGTCTTTGTCAGAGACATCTTCTTCGTAATGAGATCCTTCTATATAAACTGACATATTGGATCCAAACAATTTGTAAGAACACTAAACTGAACTGTTTTGTGCATTTTATGCCTTTATTGGCTTCTGTTGTTTGTGTATGTAACGATTTTGCTTGTTTCCGTTTTGTGCATTTTCCGCTTGTAATGTTTGTCTCCTTTCTTCGCGTTGATTTATGGATAGAAGCTCTGCAGAATCACATTGCATATGATAGACACATACATACGATAGACACATACATATGACACATTGTTGACACAGCATTACCAGGTTTGAAAAGTACTTTAAGTTTATTTTAATAATTTAAAAAATTAAAAATGCAAAGATTTTTCAGTGAACATTTTCTCTGTTGGTATCTGGCAACTATGGTTTGGGGCACTGATACTGAAACTATGACCCGCGTGTTACACAATGACCCACGTCAGGTTTTTATATGGCCTATACTATATTCTAACCATTTCCCCAAAAATGTTTTTCGTGTTCTGGATCAGTTTATTTTGTCAAAACATTTAGAAAACATAATGCAATTTATTTTGCACCCACATAAAATCAAATTGACTAAGATTTATCGCAATTTAATTTAAATATCAAGAACGCAACCTTATTTTGGCGTGAAAGGAGTGGAGTCGAAAGGTCCATTGTATTTCCACAGAAAGGAAAGTTTTTAACCACCTCAATGACGCACGTCGTCAGAGCTATTTATATAGCGAATTTAAATATAAAATTAGTATAATTTTAAACCACGCTGTCAAATTAGAAAAAAAAAATTATATAATAGCTGTGTTTTTTAATAGTGGGGTATTTTTAAACGTCAAAAACTATTTGACAAACTATTGACAAAAACTATTTGACATTAAATTACAACAACTAAAAACAGCTTCAGCTTATTTGCATTTTTCGCGCTCTTCTTTGTTCGATTTCAGCAAGCATATATGACGTTTCTTAGGCTGATTTCTTACGAAAAGTGGGAAATTCTTTGAGAGGGTTATTCCTGAACGCCCGGGAGTTGAGCTCCCATGAATTCTTCTCGATTTTGCTTTTCCATTGTTGTTGTTGTTGTTTTCTAGCAAACACCCGAAAATGAACAAAGCAAAATAGAGAAGAATTCATGGGAGTTCAGAAATAACCTTCTAAATTTCCCCATAACCTCCATAGGAACCACGATAAAACCTGGGTTTTCATTTTTTTATGGAGAAAATCAATACAATTCATTAAAAAAACGCAGCTTATATTGACCCAAACGGAAAAAAGGTTCGCGATCACTGGTCCAAGGTGTAGAAAAAGAGACTTCACAAAAAACGGCACTTTGTTAGGGCTGTGTTCATGGCTATAAATAAACGCGAGGAAGCGAGATAAAATTATTAGAGCTGATGTAAAAGGTTGTTGTTGGTATAAAAGTGATAAGCTGACAAGTGTAAAAAAACAATTATAGCGTTTTGGCGCGGAAATTGGCGTTAATTTGGCGTGTGTGCATATTTCGTGATTATTTAGCAAAATAAATCAGATATTAATGTGAAAAGTGAAGTGATATAAATGTAAAAAAGTGTATTTTTATGTTTTTATAAATATTATGCACAAGCTAATATTATTTCCGAGCTAATTACGTTTGGGCAAGTGTTCTTAAGCAAGTGCGCAGTTTGGCAAATGCGTTTGTGCAAATCAAAGTAAAATGGCATATTTTTGTGTACAAAGAAAATAGAAAATACGACGGAATTTTTGAAAACGTGAAAACCGACAACAACAACAACATACATCGGTGTTAGACTAGCCTTGTTTCTGTTGTGTGTGTGAAATAAAAGCGAACGGAACAAAGAGGAATGACTGATAATGAAGTTTCTCAGTTTATTATTGAATGGTGGCGTAAGTCTATATGCAGATAGTGTATGTGTGTGTTTGTTTATGTTTGTGTGCGGAAGTGCACGAAATTTTGTTTCGAACAGAACTGACGATTCATCAGACTTCCGTTATCGATTGAGTTTAGCATAATCGATGAGAAACAGCTGTTCATCTTTCAGTCTACAGATGGTGCTGGAAAATTTGGCTTAAATTTGCCGTTGCACAAACTCTCAAATTTTGTTGTTGTTTTTTGCTCTGACCCCCACAGCAACTGCAATTTTGCTCGTTCTTGTCTGATTTAAGAGTTATAGCCCTCTAAATTTTGAAATTTTGGAACAAGTAAAGAATAGCTGAGTAGCTCCGATTTTATTTATTTTTTTCCCGTTATAATTTACTGTTAGGAACGGAAGTAGCCATTTCGTTTTCGTCGGAAGTCAGCCATCTTGGATGTAGACTGTCAAATAATTGCAACTAGTAAAAGCTTAATATCTCTGTAAATAAGTGAGCTATCGGGACGGGCAATATACCGTTTAAAAGGTATTTTTACTGCCTACCATTTATGTAAAGCACTTTTTTGCTTGTATCATAACGGTTAGCGAGTTTTACCAATTTTGGTGAAAATATGTCTATTTTTCCTCGAAACAATAATTTTTTTTCACGAATGCATTATGGTAAAAAATAAAAAAAAGGGTGTTTTTTTAAGCCCGATAGAACTTCAAATGGCAAAAAAGAACACAAAAAATTCAATTTTAATAAAATCTTTTTATTCACTCGAAAGACCAAGCATGGCATTAACATTTGAAAATGATTTCGGGCCTATGGCCACCGCGGCTATTCTTGACGTAGTGCATTCTGGACGTACAATTTTAAGTCACTTTTTCGAGTACTTCTGGCCATATGTCACAAATAACACGGATAATATTGGCCTCCAAGGCGTCAATTGTTGCTGGATTATCAGCATAAACCAGTGACTTCACGTGACCCCACCGGAAATAATTGAGAGGTGTCAAATCGCACGACCTTGGAGGCCAATTGACAGGTCCATTTCTCAAAATTAACTTTTCGTCAAATTTTGATTTCAATAAGTCATGGTTGTCGTCGCCGTCTGGCAGGTAGCGCCTGCCATTGATCGTGGTGCGGTAACGATCTCCATTGACTGTAACGCGAGCTTCGGTCTCATTTTTCAAGAAATAAGGTCCAATGATGCCACCAGCATTTAAACTGCACCAAACGGTGCATTTTTCTGGATGCAATGGAGTCTGTAGAGTCTCTTGTGGATTCGTCTTACTCCATATGCGGCAATTTTGTTTATTAACAAACCCGTTACGGCACGGACGATGGACGATTATGTGCGCCATAAAATTAGCAAAGTCGTCTATAAGTTATAGTCTATATAGTCTATAGTGCCAGACTATACCGAACATAAATAACAACAAGAGCACTCAGAACGACAGCTTGTATTGACAGTTGTCCCAATCGAAAGTTCTATCTAAGTTAAAAAAACACCCTTTATAATTTTGTAAGCGTATTCTTTAAAATTACATGAAAAATAGCTTAAGTATCGAAATAAAGTATCGAAAATTTAGTATAGAAACGAAAGATATAAAAGAAAACAAAGTTAAAGTAAAAATTATTTAAATATTAACACAATTTTCAACACTTGTTGCTTCAAACATTTCCATTTTGTACTTGAGAGTTTTTTGATTTTCAAAAATGCATACTCTCAATATTGATGGTGAGTTTAATTGGTCTAATAAATACTTATCGTAATTAACATGCATACATGCATAAATATTTTATACACATGTACACACAAAATTCATATAGACATCCGCCTTCCGTATCGTTATCCTTTGGCAGCTGTAAATGCTTTCAGTTTGTGGATTTTGAAAGGCTCTTCATTTAACTCATTTAATAATTTATAAACAACAAGAACTATAAGAACAGCAACAAAAACAAAAACAATAACAACAACAACAACAAAGAAGGAGTGTGCAAATCTACCTACAAACATGCATTAAAGCAGCTGATTTTATAAATCCAAATATTTGTACGAATCGACCCAGTTGAGAAAATAATCATTACCAGGTAAGTTGTTGTATACTGATTACTTATTGATTACCTGGGAGGTAGTTCCATTTTGGAATTTAGTTTTAGGATGTACATATTTAGGATGGAATTTACGATGTTTTAAGAGAAAAATTAATTTTTTATGGAGATAAATTTAGAAATAAGAGATAAAGGGGTTGAATGAGAAAGTTTTAAGAAAGTGAGAAAGCTCTCTTAACCCTAGATTTCTACACCCAAGCGTTTTGCTTCGTCTAAAAGAACCTCTTATGTTATAATTTTAAGTTTTTATTCAAAAATAAATTGTTGAAATATTTAATTATTTAAATTATAACATTATACTCGTACTATTTGACTATAAGACATCTACTACAGTTTGTGCACATATTTTTATTATGCAAAAATTCGATATATTTGGAAACATTTGGAAATATTTTCCTTTCACATTTATGATTGTATTTTGACTAAGAAAAAAGACTATCCCAAAATCTACAAAACCTTCCCCTTTTTTATGTTTTTTGGAATGCTTTCTATTATTTGGGTCTTTGGGGCTGGTTCTTTTTATTACTAATTCATCACTTCCAAAAGAAAAGTAACACCTTACACCTTAAGAAATTAAATTGAATCTTTTAAATATACTATCAAGTATACTAACTAATAAAGGGTTATCCATTTCAAGTTACGGAAAGCAAAGCCCTGCTGTTTGGCAGCTGTCAAATGTCAGTGTCATCCGAATCGCTAGCATTAGCGATTGGGTGCTTGAATTTTCAGGACGCGAATATTTTAACTTTGGAACATTTAAAGAATGACATACGTCAAATTATAGCCGAATTATTGCCCGACTTGTGTTAAGAAATCTTCGAAAATCACCTCGAAAGGATTGAGGCCTGCTTCAAAAGGTGCCGTGGAGGACATTTGAACGATATTGTTTTTCATGCAAAACACAAGCATAGCTCAAGCGTCATATTGAAATAAAAATTCAATCGATATCTGAATATTTAGTGTACTTTTTTTTACTTCACATTCCGAAAGAGAAAATGGATAACCCTGTATTATATCGACATTGCTCGATTTCAGCTTATATTTAATAAGCTAAAACAAAGTCGCAAAAGCGAGACTTTGAGATTTGAAAATTTGAGATTTTAAAATTTCATATTTAAAGAAAAATATTCCAAAAATAATTTTTTTAAATGTAGTTTTCTACACCAGGGTGTGTCTATGGTTAAGTCGTAACATGAAAAGAAAAGAAAAAATAAAAATAAAAAAAAAATGTAAACAAAAAAAAAAAATTAAACAAAAACAAGAAATTTCAAATTTCCTCAAAATTACTTATTTATTTATTATTAGCTAATAATTTATTATTATTGGTTTTTGTGTTATCGTCGATCTTTCATAACTCAATCGATAGAAACATTTAACATATAGAAAAATTTATATTTCTCTTATAATCAGACAAAATGGTTTAAAAAGACAGACTTTCTTTTTGCTTTTTAAAGAACTCGATAACAGCGCAATACTCTATTTTTTTCATATTTCACAATTTCTTTCCGATTGATTTGTTTGGACGACGTTGGCTCAGAGACTGAATAAAGTAATTATGATCTCAAACTTCATATTTATAATAATAATGAGTCCCTGAACATGTTAAAGGCGGTCGATTTGGAATCTTCATAATCAAAATTTTTTAATTTTTGTTTTGTTTTGCTTTCTTGGAATAAATTTTGTTTTGGTTTGCGTTGCGTTGCTTGAATTTATGCAGCAATGAAAATTGTTGTATTATATCGTAAGTAATTGTGGAACCAGTTATAAAAATTTTCTACTGGGTAGGTTAACGTACACACACACATACATACGAGTACGAGTACAAAGTTATGTATGTGCTTTGTTGTTTCTGAAACTTGACAAAAACCGACATATGTACGTACTATTGTATATATGGATTGGCATGACATATAATAGGTCAGTATGTGTAAGTGTGGATGTGTGCGCCAGTACCTTCGACTGTCTATTTGTCTATTTATGGCCATTTAATCTTAAGTGAACGAACATATCTTAATTAAATAAACATTGGCCGAGGACACGAAGAGCTTCGGTGTGCGATTTAAATTCCATTCGTAGCTTGTCAGGAATTTTGTGAAAATAATCGTCGTGTATTTTGTGGACTGTATTTTTGTGGATGATAAAAATTTGCAAAAATTTTCCATAAAACTTATGCCAGTACAAGAATACTTTGACATTGACAAAATAATATAAACAACGTCAGTTTAATGAAAGGATGAAATTTTAAATGTTGCTACATCATATTGACGTCTCGAAGGCTTGTTCAAGACGTCTTGAAAGTTTCAGGGGTTGTCTGAAATGCTTCCATTTCTTTCAAATCAAGCCGTGACTTTTGGAAGCGCTGCTGAAAACATTACCACAAATGCCTTCGCGAGTTACGGCTTGATTCTTAATCTCTGCATCAACGCAAAAATATTGCTATGTCAGTTTCGTATCATTCGAGACGTCTCATGCAGTCCAAATCAGAGATTTGGTTTTGTCTGTACTTCGCTGTTGTTTGTGCCTCTCTCGGTGTGTGTGTGTGTGTTTGTGTGTCGGTGTGTGTGTGTGTTTGGTAGTGCATGATTTTTAGCACGTTGGTGGATTTGTGGACTTGTTCTAATAATATTACAATTAAAGTGTGCGTTTGTTTGTAATCAAATTTCGTTTTAGGGTCGGTCGGTCTTGTTGAGGGCCGACCAAAAAATTTTCGTCCTTCTATGAAAAATCAATATTGATTGTTCTTGTCAAGAAATACAATAAATTATAAATTATAGAAAAATGATGGAAAAAACGATAGATTATAATAAATCGTATGACATCAAAATCAAAGAGACTCGAATAAATAATTTGAATTGAAAAAATACTTTTCAATCGTTATTATTGTGCGAGCAACAATCAGAATTACTCTGTTCATGAAAATAATTTATCGATTTAATCGATAATAATCGATCATGATGATGAACACTTCTTTAAAGTTATTCTTATCTTTTAAGTCATTAGAGTAAAAAGTAACATACAAGTTCCGGCTAAAAATTAAAATTATGTTAAAAAAAAAAAATTAGAAAACAATAAATTACTTTATTTATTAGAAATTATTATTAGTGTTCAACAAAGAAATAAAATAAAAATTCCAGCTAAAATTAAAATTAAAATAAAAAAAAAAAAAAGTTATGTACTTTATTTATTAGAAACTATTATTAGAGTTAAACCCAAAAGTAACATAAAAATTCCAGCTAAAAATTAAAATTTAAAATAAAAAAAAAAATTAAAAAAAAAAAAATTAAAAAAACAGAAATTAAAAAAAAAAAAATAAAAATTAAAAATTACCTGCGCGCCGGAAAGTGCACCATTTTGTGCAACGCGAGCATGTTTAACTACCGCGACGCACCGCGTCGTGTAACGCGTGTACCGCGAGTTTGCAAATTATTTACGAGCTTTCAACCGGCGCGGCCGTAGCTCAGCATTAATCCATAAAGTAAATATGTATGTACAATATAAAAAACCACAAACCAAAACAAATAAAAAACGATGGCGTTATATGGATCCCCGGCTCCCGCTTCGTTGAGCCTTCTCAGCGTCAGCGTCAGCGTCGGCGAGCACTTTCATCGATAAATTTGCAAAAAAAATCGGTCGCTTTTTAATGTAAATATACGCATTACTACAATTAAAATTAATTAAATAATAAATTCCAAAATAATTGCATTCAACATGTTTGTACGCGGCAAACGTACACAAAGAATCTCGCGGCTACCTACACACCCACAACATACGTACGTACATTGTTGCGTTTTTATTTATGCACTTTATGTGCATGAATAAAAGCCAAATGTTTTCCGTTTTATTTTCGGTTTTCATTTTTCACTAAATATTTAATCAAAAAACAATATTGTTTGCTTCCGCGTGCGAATGCATGTGTCATGCCGCTGCCGCTGCATCCGCGCCTCTCTTCCCATGCCTCTCTCTCTCTCTTTCTTGTCGCTCTTCATCAGTTTTCAGTTTTTGTTGCTCTTTGTAAAATGTACTCACGTCCTGCGGTGGCTGCGGTTGAAATGGTTTAAAATAAAATATTGCATAAGCATTTTCACTCACCGCGGCTCTCAGGCTCTGGCCCACCATCATCGATTACTCTCAGTCTCTTCGACCCTGTGAAATCGCAGCTCAACACCTGTCGCATGTTGTTGGTTGAGATCGAGAAAAGCAATCTGTAACAAAGTAACAACCGCCTCCACAGAGTAATTAAAATAATAAGTAGGGCAACAACAACAACAACAACCAGCAACAACAACAACAACCATCAACAACAGCAACAACAACCAACAAACAACATAAGAAACTGTATTATTTACACACAGTACAAACACTTAAAACAAGTGAGAGCGTTAACTTCGGCCTGGCCAAAGCTCATATATGTATACTACACCCGCATCCGACAAATTTGGGCGGGTAACGCCCACTTTCATTTCACTTACAGATAGTAAATTTTAATCTATTAACTTATTTACGACAACGCTCTTCTCAACAAACACTTCATTATATAGTATGGTATACCAGGCGGGCGTGTCACGCCCAATTTTAATGCGATGACTCTTACTAATTTGGTTAAAGCGGCACTGAAATTTCAGCTTTAGATCCGGACTACAAGCAGAGAAATTGAGCTTTTAAATTGGATGCATTACCTAAAAAGTAGGCGTGACAGTAAATCGAATTTTTCCGACATTTTCGACATCAGAGAGCTCTAAATGGAAGAGAATATTTTTGCTGAATTTCACGATGATGCTTCCACTCGTTTTCCTGTAATCATAGTTTTTGTCACCAGTAGGCGGACCACACCCATTTTTGGGAGTATATATTAGACTTGTAGTAGTAGATGGTAGACTACGCAAATGAAATTTTAGCTTCAAATTTACTCGACAGGCTGAGAAATTGAGCTATAAGCACGGATGAATGCATATTCGCTTAAAAAAGTAGGCGTGGCACTGGTCCGATTTTCTCCATTTTTAATACCAAACAGACAGCCTGATAACAACGAATATTCGCACTAAATTTTATGAGGGTATATTCACTTTGTTCTTCCGTTTGTAACTCATTAAAGAAGGCGTCGCAGGTATAGAAAAGTATATATATTCTGCCTCAGAATAACCTCCTGAGTCCGTCCGTCTGTCTGTCTGTCTGTCTCTAGAAATCACGATTACGATTTAAAATGCAGAAAGTCTGACCAGTGCCACGCCTACTTTTTATAGCAAATATGAATATTCCTGTGCTTTTTTAGTTAAATTTTTCACCTTTTAGAGCGAATTTAAAGCTACAATTTCATTTACGAGACTACTACTAGTAGTCTAAAATATACTCCTAAAAATAGGCGTGGTCCGCCCCCTGGGGACAAAAACTACGATTACAGGAAAACGAGCGGAAGCATCATGATAAAATTCAGTAGGAATATTCTGTGCCATTTAGAGTTCTCTAAAGACGAAAATGTCGGAAAAAATCGATTTACTGCCACGCCTACTCTTTAGGTAATACATAAATTAATGCATCTAATTTAAAAGCTAAATTTCTCAGCTCGCAGTCCGGATCTAAAGTTGAAATTTCAGTGCCGCATTTAACAATTTAGTAAGAGTCATCGCATTAAAAATGGGCGTGACACGCCCACTGATATACCATACTATATAAAGTGGTTTTTTTTTTTTTTGAGAAAAGCGTTGTCGTAAATGAGTTAATAGATCAAAATTTACTATCTGTTAGTGATATGAAAGTGGGTGTCACCCGCCCACTTTTTATGCTCACTTCGTCTGATGCGGGTGTATGTAGGGTATATAAGCTTCGGCCAGGCCGAAGTTAACGCTCTAACTTGCTCGAAAGGATGCGTTTTTTCAATTTGTCAATATTACTATTATTATTATTATTACTATAGTATTATTATACGATATTATTCGAAGAGAATCCGAAATTGTGTAGGTATTATTTGTTGTCAAGGAATCCCCATGAGAGCGGCAGTAACAACAACAACAACAACAAATTGTGCCGTCAGTGAAGGCACTTTTTTGCTTTTGTACTAATTTCTCTTATGCTAAAATGACCGCAATGCATGCGATGCGACTGTAACGTCTAAACAGAGAGTTTGAAAAAAAAAGACCTAAACACAAACAAAGACCTAAACACAAACAAGGACCTATAAACATGTATGTGTGTATGTCTTTAGGAATGGCATACTGCCTTCGTCGCTGCATCCTCTGTCAGTATATTCGCTTCTATTCGAATCTTCCTTTGCTGGAAAGAGTATTCACTTCATTTTTACGAACTTTTGCCAACTTTTCTCAACTTCTGTGCTTCTCTGGTGTGTCTCGCTCTCTCTGCTGCTTTACATTTACATACAGACATACCTCGTTTTGTTTGGTTCACGCAACAATAAGTTGTTGCTGCCATCTTGTTTTGCCCCAGAAGACAAAAAAAGCAATTTTGTATAAATTTGTTGCGCTTTCGTCCTTGCTTTTATCTTCGGGCTGATGGCCTGGGTTGGCGGGCTGATGGTCTGGGCTGGCGGGTCAACCGCTCTCCCTTCACAGCTCTTCATCATCGATATCTTTATCCTTTTATCTTTTTCGGTTGAAGAAAATTAGTTAAAACTTTTTGGTGTTTTTGTGATTTTATTTGAAAATAAATAAATTAAAATAAGAAAAGAGTTAGCCAACATCAACTAACACTTCACCGGTAGATACACACACACACACAAACACACAAATTCAGGCTGTCTATTGTAGGAAAAGTTTGTTCATTCTTCGTTTGTCGCCGCCCTTCGCCAACTGTCTGCCTCCAAAAAACTTATTTTTGCCACTCTTCTCATCTCCGCTGAGCGCAGACTGAAATTTTGCAGCAGGATTTTGCGTTGTCTCCGGCTAAAGAAGTGTGTGTGTGTGTGTATTTCCCTCGGAGTCTCCGCTCTGGTCCTCTTCCAACCCTCTCTCAACCAAGGTCGGTTAAACAAGCGAGCAGTTCGTTGGCGAAAGTTGAGCAATTTGTTTATTACTCCTAGACTGCTTTTGCTACCCACTTTTACACGTACTCTTCTTCTTCTTCTTCTTCTTCTTCTTCCTACTCTTCCTCCTCCTCTTCTTCATCCCTGTTCAAGCGTGCTGTCCTCTGGCGCTGCTTAAATGTCAGGGCGGCCAAATTTATACGTGCAAAAAAAGTGCAAAAAAGTGTCAGTAGCAAAATCTGTAGCAAAATTCAGTAGCATAATCAGAAGCAACAACAGCTACAGCAACAACTGTCTGCTGGAGGATGGTGTTGGTGGCGTTGTTGGTGTCGTTGTCGGTATCGTTGTCGTTTTCGGTGTCGTTGTCGCTGTCGGTGTTGCTGGAGTCAGCAGTAGGGCCAGGACAGGCCCTAGCAAAACTGTTTGCACAATGCATGTGGGTTTTGCTGCCATAAGTTTCAAGTCAAAAACTCGAGTCTTGATTTCTTTCCTTTCGTTTTTCGTTTTTCGAAAACGAAACTTTTCTTTGGCTCTCTTTCTAACGCTTAGTCATCCTTCTACATGATCCTTGTTCATCCTTTCTGTGTTGGTTTTTTTTATTATATCGTATATATAACAATATTATACGCGAGTATACTTGCTTGAATGGAATTTTCTGGTTTTTTCTTGTAGTTTTTTTTTTCTTACTCCTGTTTTTCTGTGCAAAAAGGTCCTTCCTTAGTTGTGCGTTCTTTCAGGGGGGAGCAGTTTTCCTTTCTTAGAAGCAGAATGGATGGTTTTTGTCTAGCTTTTTGTTTGGTGGAAGGATGATGATGAAAATTCTTAAACAGTATTGAACTCTCAAAGAATGTTTGTAGAATAAGCTTTTAAAGTTTCATTTCATTAAGACGACGATTTGATAGCCTTTATTAAATTTTAGTTAAAATTTTCGCAGACTTAGATTTAATGATGGCAAATTTATGATGATGGCTCCGCGGACTAATCGTTTAATCGTTTCAATCAAGTTGACAGAAAAATTAGGACGTATCTCTAAAATTAAAGGAAATTAGTGAAATAGTATAATAAAAAAGGAAGAAGAAATAACTACTTTTTCTTTTATTTTTTTTTTTTGAGGAAAATACTGAATTGATTAAATTTCGCTCTAATAACATGATTTTTTGTTCAACAGTTTGCTAACAATAAACTTTAAATAAATTAAAATTTTACAACTTGGCGGCTTACCATTACCACTTCGCTTACATGGTAATCGAAGAAATCTTCTCTTCCCCGAAACTCTGCGTAGAGTATTTGCGGAAGTATTTTCAAGATTATTTTCACCAAAGCGGATACATTACGGACATTTCTTTGAGGAAAATAAGAAGTTGAAAACTTCATCTTAACCTCAAAATTTAGATGACAAACTTCACTTCCGCTTTGTGAGGTTGAAAGCGTTGGTTGGTGATGGCATTACTTTTTGTGTGTCTTGCTCTCTCGCTCTCGCTCTATGCACATTCAATGTAATACAATGACATCTATTCATGTAAAGCGTACATTCATTAAAGAAATGTTAGCGCGCGCGTGTGTGTGTGTGTGTGTGTGTGATTGTATGTGACTACATACAACTTTTATGCAATTGTAGTTGCAAAAAGCATAGTTTTATGCATACACTCGCATAAATGCATTTATAAAGGATGAGCTTAGAGAACAAAAGCTAACACAAAAAGAAAAAAAACAACAACTTTATCAACATCAGAGAAAAGGTAGGATGTGTGAGTGTGTGCTTGTTTGTGTGTTGTATGGTGTATGCCGTTGTGCTACGCCTGTTGCGAGGTCATGCAAGTGCGTCATGTTATGAGTTGTGCAAAATCTTTGCACTTTGTACACGAAAGCGTCGAAAATGAAAACTTCAAAAGGAGTTTTTAACCTTTTAGCAGCCATAAGACATGCAGCCCCCCTCCCCCCTCACTTCACCTCCTCACAAAGTACAGTTTATACCAAATTTACTCACATAAAATACCGAACACACACTAACATAAATAGATACTATAATTTCAGACGATTAGTGAAGTGCAAAAAAAAAAAAATTTCGATATCATTTTTCAACACTTTTAACTTTTATTAGATTAATTGGAATGCTGAAATTTAACCCCTTTCGATTAAGAAATGCCGACTTAAAAAGTTAAAGATATATTCTTTCGTCCGCGAGGTTTCAAATTCTAAACTAAAACCAATGAAATTCTATGTAAAAGCCAGAAATATTTGAACAACTTTGGTTTTGAATTGACGCGTTTTATGCTCAAAAATGTCTATTATAAGATTGTTCTGTAAATTAAATAAAAATAAGAAGATCATACCATAATTAAAGTTTTCTCATCATTAACTCCATTTTGGCATGAAAGTGACTTGTGCCACTTTAAAAATAAACGGCTCATACGACATGTGAGTTCTCGGTAACACTCTCTCTCTCTTACCGCTTCAATCAGTTCATCAGTAACGTCCTGGGCGTTGTTGAACAGCATGATCGACGGCATGTCCCACTGTCGCGTGCTCAACGAAAATTCGACACCAAATGACGAATAGTTTTGTGTCTGAGACGGTGCTTCTGGGCCGTCGACGATTTTCGACGATATGCACTAAATTTAGGTACAGCGTCACGATAACGGCGCGTTGTTTTTGGTGTAAAGCGAGGCATGGTTAAAATTGTACTGAATTGTACGTTGCAAAAATAAAATTTACTCAAGTCAATTTGGTTCGTAAATGTTAAAGTTATTCAATGTTTATATACCGACATCAAAGATGGCTCACCCGTTACAAGTTACTAAAGCAAGTTAAAACTTTCTGATGAGAATGCGTATGATGATAACTTCTTTGTTGAAAGCTTATTTCTCGACTGTACGAACCGAAATTCTTTTTAGATTCTTTTATTTCTTTTTAGCTAGAGATCACAGATATTCTAACTCTTTCAAGGAAAAAAAAGTGATGCAAAATATAAATTTATCGTATTTCTCTTCATGTCCAGAAAGAGTTTATAATTTTTTGAAATAACGCCACTATCGTTGTTTTTTTTGTTTTGTTTTTATTTTCTTTTCGTAAACATTAGTTCACCGAACACAGACTCGTTGCTGTCTTTATATTGTATAAAAAGTGTTTTGCTCTTCTTTTCCCCACTTCTTCTTCTTCTTCTTCTTTTTGTCGTTGTCTTTTTCAGTTATTTTATTCTTAAAACTTTAGTGTTCTCGACGGAAATGTGCATACATCCAGACAAACATGCAGATTATGTTAGTATGTATGAATGTTGCCGGCATTTATATTGCATAAATTGCAGGCTTGCGCACGTATGTGTGTTGTCAATGGAAGTGTATAATATATACATACATGTGAAATTTTACAACTTTTGATGCTGCTGGTGGTTGCTTCTTGCGAAGTGAATGATATAGAATTTTGGCTGCAGAATGAGTTCATACGGCTTATTAGAATTGTGTTTGTGTATGTGTTCGGGCGGAGGGTGGGGGTGATAAGGGGTGCCTCCCTTTGTATATAATGTTATATAATTTTATCCTCTGAAAAGGAACACGTAAAATGTCAGAAAAAAAGGAGCGAAGTGGGAGCAGTCTTCAGTGGCGCTGAAAAACGCAAATTCCCGAAAAACTGAAACAAAACATTGAGGTCGGAAGGCGGGGAGGGGGGGGGGGGGTGGAAAGAAGGGGGGAGGTGATAAGAGAGTGAGGGAGAAGCAAGGGGCTTCCGTTAGCTAAAGAGTAGTTTGCATAACATGCAATGAATTTTTGAAATCTCACACAAAAGCCTGTGATTAAATTATACTCGCATAAGATTTGTTTTTATGTTGAAGAATTTCCAAGAATAATTTCCTTCCAGAAATTTTCCATAACAAAAATCATGAAAACCTTGATTTAAATTTGATATAATTATTATCTTGAAAAATTGAAGGTAATTTAAAATTGAATTAATTCAAGAGATTTAAAATATTCACTATCATTTCAAACGATTTTGCGTTTTGTTAAAATAAATTCTTAAACTTAATTTCAAACTAGTTCAGAATCTTCAGGAATTTAATTTAATAAATAATGGGCGACGAAAGTCACCCAGATCGAGACTGGAATTATGTCGAGATTTAAATGATCTCGTTATTGGGATTTTTAATCTCGACTGAGCCTGAAGCTCGCTGCTCTTCACAACTCGTTACGATTGTGCAACGAAACGCACAACTTCAGCGAGTTGAAGGAATACTCGTCATAGAAGAATAATTAGAAGAAGAATTCGAATTATACCGAAATTTAAACGATCTCGTTATTAGGATTTTCATCTCGACTAAGAGCCTGAAGCTCGGTCTCGCTGCTCTTCACAACTCGTTACGATTGTGCAACGAAACGATTAAACGAAACGCACAACTTCAGCGAGTTGAAGGAATACTCGTCATAGAAGAATAATTAGAAGAAGAATTAGAATTGTACTGAGATTTAAACGATCTCGTTATTGCGATTTTTGATTTCAACTAAGAGCCTGAAGCTCAGTCTCGCTGCTCTTCACAACTCGTTACGATTATGCAACGAAACGATTAAACAAAACGCACAACTTCAGCGAGTTGAAGGAATACCCGTCGTAGAAGAATAATTAGAAGAAGAATTAGAATTATACTGAGATTTAAACGATCTCGTTATTGCGATTTTTGATTTCAACTAAGAGCCTGAAGCTCAGTCTCGCTGCTCTTCACAACTCGTTACGATTGTGCAACGAAACGATTAAACGAAACGCACAACTTCAGCGAGTTGAAGGAATACTCGTCATAGAAGAATAATTAGAAGAAAAATTAGAATTATACTGATATTTAAACGATCTCGTTATTGGGATTTTCATCTCGACTCAGAGCCTGAAGCTCAGTCTCGCTGCTCTTCAAAACTCGTTACGATTGTGCAACGAAACGATTAAACGAAACGAACAACTTTAGCGAGTTGAAGGAATACTCGCCGTAGAAGAATAATTAGAAGAAAATTGTTTGTTCGGTTCGAACTCTGCGTAATGAAACTGGTGGCGTTCTGGATTCTGGTAAAGGCTGAAAAGTCCTGTCTCATTTTCCAAACTCGTTTCGGATTTTGAGCCAGCAGAAAATGCCAGCAGAGCTTCTGCACACTTCTGCTTGTATAACATCGTCATCACCGTCGCCGTCACGCAGCGCGCATAGACCTTTGCAGTAAGATTGAGTACGCGCTTCAACGATGCGTACGCTGATGCGCACAGCTTCAGTAGAGTCGTCGACGCGTCGCTGGCGTTGCGCTTGCCGCTGTTGTTGCTGCCGCTGCTGCTGCTCTGCAGCTTTTCTGCTCTGCTGCTGCTGTTAAATGGGGCGCATGCGTTTATGCTCCGAACTGCGATTAATTGAATTCATCGTGCCGGAGGACATCGATACTAATTAGTTGAGTTAATTAGTTAAACGTGGCGCATGTCCAGAATGCAGTTGTTGTTGCTGTTGTTGTTGTTGACTGTATCGTTACTGGAATTAATGAATGAGTGGTAGTTACTCATTATTTCTGGACTGCATGAAGAGTGTGTGAAGCGCGATCGATCACTTTCAGAGTAAAAAAAAAATCATAATTTAAAGAAACAAAATGATTTAGTTTTTGCTTTTTGTTTTCAGTCTATTGTAGTCTATTCTCGTCTTTTATTTTCATTGGAGGCAAACATTTTGAAAAAAATTGCTTGAATTTTTGCATTAAACTAAAACTTTATTTGTTTTATATTCATCTTAGATGGCCTTCAGCACCTTAGCTGACACTAATCTTAACCTAATCTCTACTTATTCTCAACTTATACATCTTGGCATCATCATTTTCGCTAAAAAAATCACTAAAAAAATTCAGTGAAATTTAAAAGAGAAAGACGACCATCAAAATGTGTTCAATAAAACTACGGCCTAATCTTCTTCTTCACTCGCCATTTTGTTTTTTTTTATGCTTGCTTTGCTGCAGGTTATCGCCGTTGTTAAATTTAGTTAAACGCATAGTGCACTTTCCCGCGATCGTTAACTATTCTCGTCTTATTCATATTTCATGCTCTCTTCGTTTGTCTCTCTCATTTTTTAGTTCGCTCTTTCTGTGGTCACTGCAGAATTAATCGTTCGCTCTGCGAAGCTGTTGAAATAAGCAGCAGTGCCTGCCGTTTAATTCATAGTCAGAGCAACTCGTTGGTTATGCAGCTTTTCGTTCGTTGTCCGCATTCGTCTCAAATGAGCATCGTCTCAAATGAACTGAATGAGTAGTGCAGCACTATTACGTGCAAACACACACACATTCGCACTGTTGACAAAATGCGCAACACCTGCATCGAATGCACGAATTACGCCAGTGCTTTTCTGAAGCAATTTGTTGAAACCTGCTGTGGATTTTTTGGCGAAGAAAAGCAGCGGTAAACAGTAGAGGGATAAACAGAGAGGGAAGAGGGAGAGGTAGAGAGAGGGGGAGGGTGTCTAAAGACATTTGAACTAAGAACAATAGAAATGATTGCATAATTTAAAAGATATAAATGCAAAAATTAATAAATAGGAAGCCCTTTTTAGGAAGCCCTTAATTTTTTCCTGACCATTTCTTCTTTCAGGGGGACACCTACACCTCTAAAAACGCCATTAATATTAACACTTGTCAGTGTCAAATAACAACTAATAATATCGCAAGAAGTATACGAAGCAAGTTGCTTTATTGCTGCTGATGCTGCTCTTTTCGTTTTTGCTATTGTCGCCTTCTGATCTTTGGCTTCTTTAACTAATAAACCGCGAAACGATGTACATCATCCGGTTGGTTTTTTGTTAGTTTTGTTGTCGTCGTTAATGTCGTTGTTGCCACTGGCGGTGTCAATCTTGCAGAATGCTTCTTTTCAGTGTAACTGACGATGCTTTCAAACGCTTCATGATGCTTTCTTAACTACAAAAATCGTAGAAACAGTATTGAAAAATATCAACAAAGTATAAATGATGCTTTCTGAATTACAAAAATCGTAGAAAACGTATGGAAAAAGTATAAATTATGATTTCTAAACTACAAAAATCGTAGAAAAAGTATTGAAAAGTATCGAAAAAGTATAAATGATGCTTTCTGGACTACAAAAATCGTAGTAAAGGTATCGAAAAAGTATAAATGAAGCTTTCTAAACTGCAAAAATCGTAGTAAAGGTATCGAAAAAGTACAAATGATGTTTTCTAAACTAGAAAAATCGTAGAAAAAGTATCGAAAAAGTATAAATAATGCTTTCTGAACTACAAGAATCGTGGGAAAAGTATCGAAAAGTATTGAAAAAGTATAAATATTGCTTTCTAAACTACAAAAATCGTGAAAAAAGTATCGAAAAAGTATAAATGATGCTTTCTGAACTACAAAAAATCGTAGAAAAAGTATCGAAAATGTATAAATGATGCTTTCTGAATTACAAAAATCTTAGAAAAAGTATGGAAAAAGTAAAAATTATGCTTTCTTAACTACAAAAATCGTAGAAAAAGTATCGAAAAAGTATAAATGATGCTTTCTGAACTACAAAAATCGTGAAAAAAAATATCGAAAACGTATAAATGATGCTTTCTGAACTATAAAAATCGTGAAAAAAGTATCGAAAAAGTATAAATGATGCTTTCTGAACTACACAAATCGTAGAAAAAGTATCGAAAAAGTATAAATGATGCTCTTTGAACTACAAAAATCGTAGAAAAAGTATAAATGATGCTTTCTAAACTACAAAAATCGTACAAAAAGTATAGAAAAAGTATAAATGATGCTTTCTGAACTACAAAAAATCGTAGAAAAGGTATTGAAAAAGTATAAATGGTGCTTTCTAAACTGCAAAAATCGTAGAAAAAGTATTGAAAAGTATCGAAAAAGTATAAATGATAGTTTCTGAACTACAAAAATCGTAAAAAAAGTATCGAAAAAGTATAAATGATGCTTTTTGAACTACAAAAATTGTGGAAAAGGTATCGAAAAAGTATAAATGATGCTTTCTGAACTACAAAAATCGTAGAAAAGGTATCGAAAAAGTATAATTGATGCTTTCTGAACTACAAAAATCGTAGAAAAAGTATAAATGATGCTTTCTAAACTGCAAAAATCGTAGAAAAAGTATAAATGATGCTTTCTAAACTACAAAAATCGTACAAAAAGTATAGAAAAAGTATAAATGATGCTTTCTAAACTACAAAAAATCGTAGAAAAGGTATTGAAAAAGTATAAATGATGCTTTCTAAACTGCAAAAATCGTAGAAAGAGTATTGAAAAGTATCGAAAAAGTATAAATGATAGTTTCTGAACTACAAAAATCGTAAAAAAAGTATCGAAAAAGTATAAATGATGCTTTTTGAACTACAAAAATTGTGGAAAAGGTATCGAAAAAGTATAAATGATGCTTTCTGAACTACAAAAATCGTAGAAAAGGTATCGAAAAAGTATAATTGATGCTTTCTGAACTACAAAAATCGTAGAAAAAGTATAAATGATGCTTTCTAAACTGCAAAAATCGTAGAAAAAGTATTGAAAAGTATTGAAAAAGTATAAATGATGCTTTCTAAACTACAAAAATCGTTCAAAAAGTGTAGAAAAAGTATAAATGATGCTTTCTGAACTACAAAAAATCGTAGAAAAGGTATTGAAAAAGTATAAATGATGCTTTCTAAACTGCAAAAATCGTAGAAAAAGTATTGAAAAGTATCGAAAAAGTATAAATGATAGTTTCTGAACTACAAAAATCGTAAAAAAAGTATCGAAAAAGTATAAATGATGCTTTTTGAACTACAAAAATTGGGGAAAAGGTATCGAGTATATAAATATTCTATAAAAAAACATTTTCTGCTGAACATTTTCGAGACTGGCAGATGAATTGGAGCTGATGAATTTACGTCTAAGACACAACTGTTTGTCCTTATGTATGTATGTACTCGTATGTACATACATATGTATTAATTGCTCTGGCCTCGTGTGGTCTACGCTCCGGCCGCCGCCAGGGCGAGAAGCGTCGCAGCTAATCCGCTTTTAAGTGCTCGCAATTGTAGAAACTTTAGAACAAGAAAACCGGAGCCAGAAGAAGCCAGAAGCCTCGCCTCGCCGAGTCACGTCGAAGCCGTATCGAACTGAACCAGACAGACGCAGCGCAACAATTTTTACAGTCCGGCCTTCTCGCTGTGAGCGACGACGATCTGGTCGGTGCAAGGATGGTGCGGCTGCAGGCACTGCGGAAAGACAGACAACAAGTCGGACGGAGTCAACGATTTGCCAGAGACAACAACAAATGAAGCTGTGAGGAGGATGCTTTTGTTATTATAGCTTCTGATGATGCGGCTGCGACTGCTGTTGCGGCCGGTGCTATTGTTTGTGGTTGTTTTTGCTGTCGCTGCTGCTGCCGCTGTTGGCCGATTTGATGCCAGGCGAAAAGCAGGAAAATCTTTGTGCACTTTGGCTTTGGAATTTCCGCCTTAGAAACGACGATTGAATGACTGCCAGTAAATAAATTTACTGCGGCTCAGGGTTGTCGAGTGAGCTCGTTCAGAGACGATGCAAATATTTTACTTTTGTGTGTTAATACTTTTTTAATTTCTAAGCCTTTTTTTTCGCTAAATTTTCATTTTGATTTATTTGGCTTGGCTTGACTTGGTCTCGTTCGTTCGTTAGTTTGGTTGCTTTCTAACGACGTTGCTGCTGTTGTTGTTGTTTTTGTTGCTGGAGCTGATGACGTTGATGAAATGCCGCGCTTGTAGGAAGATGCTGGCAGCCAGCTGCAGCATCGTGTCCACCAACGATGAAGAAAAGAATGAATGAAAATATAAACTTCATAAATTCGTGGTTTTACGGCCTCTGCCGCCGAGCCACTGCGGCGGCTGTCATTGCGCTAAGAGCGAGTGCTGCACAACGAGTACAAGAACGAGCAGGTTAACGCGCGCGCGAGACGGACGCTCAGCAGCACGGTTGGTTACACCGTCGCCTAATCTCGGTAAGTAACTAACTAAACTGGATTTTAGTGTTGTTGCGGATGATGCTGTTGCTGTTGTAGTTGTTGTCGTTGTTGTTGTCGTTGTTGTTGCTGTGATAGCTGCAGGATAAATGGCTTCCAGCATTTCGAATTCGAGCCGGCAGCGTTGAGTTTTTCTTTTTCAAGCAGGCCTCCGGAGCAGGCTTCTAGCGTTCCTCCGTCTGTTGCTGCTTGCGAGTTTGCGTCTGGTTGCTGACGTATCGAATTCCGAGCATTGTATTGACCTCAGCTTGCGTCAATTGAGTGTAATGACCACGTTTATCCGGAACTGGCAGCGCTGGATCGAGACCGGAGTTAGAGTCGGAGTCGGAGTCGCTGTCGGCGCTGGCGTTTTGTGTTCAAGATGTGGCCACCGTTTCTGAAGGCGGACGAAGCTGAATAATCGTTCTTCTCATCGTTAATGTTGTTGCTGCTCGTTAATTTCTGGCAGAATAAGCCTGCATTCACTCGCTCGCTCTAACTCATACTCGTTCGATTTTCGACGCATCGCCGCGTTGTGTTGTTGAACGCGTTGAAGCTGTTTTACACGCAGGCACGGACGGAGGTTGGTGCGCTCTGCGAGTACCTAATAAAAGAGGAAAACAGTTATAAAAAATATTAAGAAATAATAATAATAATGGAAAATTCCAAGAATTAATGCAGCTGCTGCTGCTGCTGTTGCTGCTGTCAGAGTGCGTCGTCTTCCTTTTATTCCAGCAAATTGATATTTTATCATGAAATCATTGTTGCCGACAAAACAGCGACAAGAAGAAGAGAAAAAAAACCGACTCGGTCGCTTCGGTCGACTCGGCGTATCGTATATAAAAAAAGTATGTATCGTATATTCAAAAATTGTATCTACCTTCATACAAAATCGTATTCGAAACCGAAAAAAAAACAAAAAACAAAGAAAAGCAGCAAAAAAGAAAAAAAAGGAGAGACAAAAAGATAATAATAAAAATGAGTAAAGTTGAATAAAATAAGAATAAAAAAATAATGACGGCATAAAAGGAAAAACAAAAAGCAAGAAACAAAAAAACAGAAAAATAAGAATAAAAATAATAATAATGGCAACAACAACAACAATAGCAACAACAAGAACAACAGCAACCACATAAACGGCCACCACCACAGCAACAACAACAACAACAACAGCAACAACAACAACAACAACAACAACAACAGCAGCAGCAACAACTCAACAACAACAACTCAACAACAACAACAACAACAACAACAACAACAGCAGCAACAACAACAACAACAACAACCAGAACATGAGCCCAATAAAAGCAGTGAAAAATTGACCCGTTTTTAAAAACAGAAAAAAAATTAACAAAAAGTTACGAAAAAGAACATTTTTTGTTTCTTAATGGGCACAAAACAGCCTAACAACAATAACAACAACAACAACAACAACAACAACAACAACAATAATGACGAAGATGAGTAAAGAAAAAGAAGCGAAAGATTAAAGAAAAGTAAGAAGCAGCAACCTTCTGAAAAGACACTGAAACATTTTGCAGTTGCTTAAATTCGTTTCAATTAAAATTCTTTTCAGTACAAAAGGCAGAGAATCTAAAACAACAACAACAGCAACAACAACAACAACAACAGCAACAACACCAACCAATAACAACAACAACATCACCAACCACCATCAGTAACAATAACTCGCTACCAGCAAAAGATCTTTTTTATTGAAAAAAAAAGGAAAAGAAATATGATGAAACGCAAAGCAAAGGCCAAAAAAACAATAAACTTATAAAACTTAAGGCAAGAGCGACGGACAAAGACATGAAAAATGAAAAAACAACAACAACAACAACCAGCAAGCGTAAGGATTGTCTGCCAGCTAACCTTATTTTCGTTGCGTTTCAATAAAGGTTTCCTGGCGAAACATCAAAGACTGCGTTTTGTCGCATTCGCATGAAATGCAACAAAAACAAACCAAAAAAAAAAAACAAAAAAAAAAGGACCAACAGACTGACTGTTGGCGGCTGACGGCTGACGGAGGACTGCTGCTGTTGTTGTTGTTGCTGCAGTTGTTACCGTTGTTGCGAATGATCGTCCCCGTGGATGATTGTCGCCGTCGCCGTCGTGGATCGGTCAGTATTTCAGTTGCTGAGACTACGAAGTTGATGACTCAAGGTCTTAAAACAAAAGCAGTGACGTATTTGGAGCAGGCAGGAGGTGCACAGGGCCCCCCGCGGGCAACAAAAGCGCGAGAAGAACTTATTTTCGAACTACTCGGAAAAGCATTCAGCCACTCTCTTTCTACAAAGAGAGAGAGAGGGAGAGAGAGAGAGTGAAAGAGAGAGAGAGAGAGTGAGGGAGAGAGAGTGAAAGAAAGAGAGCGATCTGTATTTGTACCCAAAAACATGCGAAAAACGTTTTAGTACATGCATTTTTTGACTTAAAACAAACTCTCAAGATACTTACCTCCTCTCCGGGTAGCTGGAACACGCCCCCCGCTCCCCCTTCTATCATGAAAAGAAGGGGGCAGACCACGCAATTCGGCTCCCCGGGCCCGGCCCCGGCCCCGGCCCCGACCGCGATCACAGTCATCCAACAAAATGATCGTAAATAATTTTTGTCTCAGAATCTTGTCGTTTGAGACTTTATCAGCGCTTAGCTGAAGTAATGATGATGAGCTGGATGCGAGTGGAGCCAACACTCTGGGGATGGAGAGGGGGAGGGGGAGGAGGAGGGGAAATCGGTATGAATGTCGGAGGATGCGTGGATGGATGGCCACGCATGCGCGAGTGCAAACGCGGTTGCTCGCCGGCACAACGTAGTCAACGACGACGACGACAACGACCAACAATAACGATCACAACAACAACAATAATGATAACAGCAACAACAATAATAATAATAATAACAACAACAACAACCACCAACAACCACCACCAACCAAAAAACCAACAACAACAACAACGACAGCGAGTTTAAAGGATCATTTACGGACAAACACCTGTAAAGGCTGGCCAAGAACTAAATACGAATGGCAATGGCGGCGTCGTCGGTATCAACAAAACGAGCAGCAGCAGCAACAACAACAACACCAACAACAACAACGCCTTAGCACCACAGCAGCCAGTGGCAATATGCGCGCGCGTCTCTTTAAAAAAAAACGTAGTATATTTTTTGTGTTTATTTTAGTCAGTTGTTGACGGTTAATGGTGTTGTTGTTGTTGTTGTTGTTGTTGTTGTTGTTGTTGTTATTGTCGTTGTTGTTGTCGTTGTTGTCGTTGTTGTTGTTGTTGTCATTGTCGTTGTTGTTGTTGTTATTGTTGTTGTTGTTGTTATTGTTGTTGTTGCTGTTGACCTGTGTCAATGGCCGCAAATATATTTACATGATCGCACAAAGACAACAACAAGAAAAAAAAAATAAGCGCTAAACAGGAACGACAACAGCAGCCAAAACAATAACAACAACAACAACAACACAATGCAAACGGCAACAACAACAACAAAAACCACGATGACTTCAACAACGACAACGACAACGACAACAACACTAAGAACAACACAAAATAATTGCAATGGTGTAGATTTTTGTGTGCTTGGCGACGGACGCGCCCGTCCAGGCAGGAACGTCATCCCGAGAGGCTGCCGAGAAATTGAAGAAGCACAGCAGCAGCAGCAGCAGCAGCAGCAGTCAAGTTAAGCTTGCAGCAGTCGCCGAGTAAATGTCGCTGAAATAAAATGAAAGAAAGGCAGCAAATTGAAATAATGAAATAAAAAAAGCAACAAAAAACCAAAAACAACACTCGTACAATCTGCAAATTGGTCGGTTTGCGAAGGCGCAGGCGCAGGCGCAGCGAGCCCCCAACCAACCGCCCCCGGATTGAGTACGCAGCAGCAGCAGCAGCAGCACCAGCGGCAGCGGCAATGGCAGCAACGGCAGCAACGGCAGCGGCAGTAGTCTTCTTCGGAGGCGGAGAGAGGAAGCATCAACACGTTGGGTCCATCGAGCTGTCGCACTTCTGGTAGCGGACGGTGAGAACCGTGCGGTGCGATGCGATGCGGTTCGGTTCGGTTCGGTCTGGATTAGTTACGAGCCAAAGCGATTTGAGAGGAGGCCTCGTGTTGTCGGGTCGTTGATGTTGATGTTGTTGTTCCTGTTTTTCTTCAGCTTGTTGCTGTTGTTGTTGTCATGGTTGTTTTTTCTGGTTGTTGTTGTTGTTGTTGGGTCGGTTGGCCTTTCTGTGCGATCATTTTAAGCAACGATGTCGATTTATTCGAATTTAATCTACGATTATTTTTCGTTGTCGTTGTTCTTCTTCTTCTTCTTCTTCTTCGTCTTCGTCTTTGTCTTTTGCTTCTTCTGGCCATGTTGCTCACGCTTGCGAGCTTGTTGCAGTTTTTGTTGTTGTAGTTCTGGGTTCTGGGTTTTGTTGTTGTTGTTGTTGTTGTTGCTCTGGGGGCTGTCGTTGCTAACGCTGTTGCTGTTAATATTGTTGTTGTTGGTAAGGTTGTTTTTGTTAATGTTGTTGTTGTTGTTGTTATTGTTGTTGTTGTTGTTGGTAGAGTTGTTTTTATTAATGTTGTTGTTGTTGTTGTTGTTGTTGTTGTTTTTGTTTGTTTCTAGTTGTTGTTTGTTTTTCTTTTGGTTGTTGTTGCTGTTGTTTGTAATTGTTGTTGTTTGTTTCTTCTTCTTCTTCTTCTTCTTGTTGTTTGTTGTTGGTACAGCATGCTCCATTCAGTGACGCTTCATGCTTCCTCAATTTCTTTCAGAAGTCGCGATATTTCTTCTGCTTTTCAAGCGTTTTGACGCGTTTGTAGCGAGCTTGTTGGCGACAGTTGGACTGACTTACTTATTTACTTACTTACTTACAAGGTGTGTGTGTGTGTGTGTGTGTGTGTGTGTGTGTGCCGTCCCTTCGTCCTTTCCGAAAAGCGACAGCGAGCAGTGAAGCCTCGAAAAACACAACTAGAAATATCGTGACGGCTGCTGCCACTAAACAGTTCAAGTTAGACTGATTGTTGTTGTTGTTATCGTTTATCGTGGCCAAGAATAACTCTCAAGCTGCTGCTGCTGTGCTGCTGCGCTGCTGCTTGTGCTGACCGTGCTGCTGACGCAATCTGGCCACTGAACCTGTTTTGGGTGCTTTTGAAGGCTAAACGTACGAATGAATGCAAAGCATTTCGACCATTGGCGCGACCATCTTCCATTTGCATTGAAGTGAAGGATGCTGGTGACCATGATGATGCTGCTGCTGCTGATGTTCTCGCTGTATATTCTGCTGCATTAGCTGCTGCAGCGCGCGCGCAAACTGCTTTTTCACTGCGATGTTATTTTCCCATCGATTCGATTTCGGTTTTATGGTGATTTTTTCTCACATGCCACGCAGAAGTAGAAGCAGCACAAGCAGCAACAACAGCAGCAACCGCAACAACTTCACATACTTAACCAAATGCTGAAGGATTTTGCATGCCGCGCATTCCGGCGGACTCACTTAATTGTAATAAATCGCTTCTCTTTTTTCTTTTGAACTCATTATTCGCTGATCTGTTAAATAAGTGTCAAAGAAAGGGTCTCAAAGTACCCCTTTTTGACATTTTAGGGGGCGAGGGTAAGAGACCCTAAAGTCAATGATGTCATTTGTCATTTCAGGTGGGTTAATTATTTATCTATAAACTTGTCAACATGTTGTCCTCAATTTCATATCATCCTGTGAGATCTCGGTTCCCCCCCCAAAGGGGTGATAGTCCCTTCGCATCTATGGCTTGCTTACCGGCTTTGAAAACGCTTAGTTTCTGTTACAACATTTAAAGCAAAAAACGAGGCAAAAATGAGAGGGAAAATCAGGGGAAAACTGAGACGAATGACACCCCTCGATCGCCCCCACTGACAAATTTATACCTGCTGTGACTTTTTCTGCAACGAAAGGTGCCAACAAGAACGACGAAGACAACACTGACAACAACAGAAGAGGTCCTTCTCCGGATCGCCGGTTAATATATACCTACATTTTTTTTTTTGGGAGACTGTAAAGGGGGTGAGAATTTGTCGCTCGTTGGGGGCATTTTTTTGGTTCGACAAGAAACGCTTCTTCGCTAAAACGGAAAGGAAATGCATGGAGTAGATGTTTCGAAAAAGGCTTAGGACTGTTTCGAAATAGGACCGAGAAGGCGGGGCAGTATACATATATGTATATTTAATTAAAACCGAGACGCCAACGAGAGATGCCAACTCAACAACAAAAAAAAAAGCTCAAAATGTAGCGAAATGAAGCGAAATTGTATACAAATCAAAGGCTAATTTTCTCTGAGTAATTTTGGCTGAGTCTGGACGGAATTGAAAAGAATGTGAGAAAATATAACGAGAATGATCAATCAGGATGTAGGATCGTCCAACAGAAGAGGTGTCATTAAGTTTGGGTTTTTACTACAGGCTTTTACTAGAAATACTACGTATTATAATGGGTGCGCCATCTTTTATGTCGGTATGTAAAGCTATTGAATAATCAGGGTTGGCACTCGACAAGAGCTTTTGTCGACCTTGTGGTTAATCTACGTCGAAAACTGTAGAGTAATTTTGTACATGTCGAAAACCTCAAGCCTGTCGAAAACTCTGAAACATTCAAGAACTTAAAGAATGATTCATTCAAATGACTCGTTTTTTTTTCGCGTAAAGTATAGAATCTATCGACATACTCGTACACATTCTCCAGCTTTTTTTTTACCCAAAATGTGCGAGCTAAAGTGTAAATTATAAAAGAAACAAGAGAAAGTGATGAGATGGATAAATTCTCTTATATCTCCTCTCTTTCTCTGGTTTTTTCTAATAAATTTTTACTCGCGCCTTATACTCGAGTGAGAGCGCAAGTAGAAATATAATAATAAAAGAATAATAGAGGAAGAGTCTTATGACAGCGAAATACTAAGTGACGATCAAGACTCAGCACTTTGAATGATTAAAATTCATTGTCATCCCACAAAATGTTCCATTTTTTCACAAAGAAAATGACTAGACTCGAAAATAAAGTTGAAAAATTCATGTATTTTTCATCGAAAAATCTTTGTAGCGTTCGTTTGTTCTTATTTTAATTGATAAGGGTCAATTTTTCAGAGTTTTCGACAATTTTGTGTAATCTAGGTACTCCAATTTGGTTTGGTAGTCTACCGTGGGTATTCGACATATCGAAAATGTCGAAAACTCGACAAAGTATTCGACATAACAACCCAGCAAATAACTGTAGCATTTATCAACCGCTTGATTGGATAAACATGTTTTCGAAATACCAATACAGTACAATTTTAACCATGAATCGCTGCACAGCGCGCCGATAGAGTGACGCTCAAAAAAGACAATGGAAAACGCAGCAAAAAGGGCACATTTTTTTACTTTGGCCAATAATAAAGGCGACCACTTGATTAATGTTGTATACATTAAAACTAGTCCAAATCAATTGTAAAAGACCAAATTAAACAAATTAAACCTCATATATGGAAAAGAGGTTGTTTTTTTTGTCTCTTAAAGGTATTCAATATTCACATACCGACATAAAAGATGGCGCACCCTGTGCAATTCTCAAAATCGGCCGCAATTGTTTTACAATCGACGACAATGCCATGCCATATGTATATGCCGTCTACGTTTGTAACGCTTTTTTTACAATGTGTGTACTCGGAAGGAACAGGCGCCCAGCAGTCAAATTGAATACCACAAAGTGGTCCTTTTCACGCTCTCTACCGAATACCTTCTGCCTCACCGCGAACTTAGTGTAGTCAAGTGGATGGATGCAAGGGGTTGTGGGGGTAGGTGGTGGGGAGAAGGAGAAGGGAGGGGAGGGGAGGGGAGGGGGTGTGGTTTGGCTGAAGGTACACTAAAGTGAAGTCAACTTAACAAACAATAGTAAACACAAAAAGAGAAACCACACGCGTCAGAAAGTATCAGATCAATAAAAAAAAGGGAAGGGGTGGAGGAAAGGAGGGCTGGGGACGGGTAGGGGAGGGGAGGGGAGGGGAGGGGAAGGAAAGGAAAGTGAGGTGAGGTGTTATCAAGCCAAATGAATTAATGAAAATGTCATCCTCTCTTCGTTGTGTGCTGGAAAGGTCCATTGGATCCGGCTCAAGCAACTTTCCCGTCTCCCGTCTCTTTCTTTTATGGCATCTACGTCGTTGTGCGGTCCTTGTTCAGTGCGGTCCTACGAAATCGTCGCCATCGATCCATTCCAGCGTCAACAAAATCGCTGTGTGGAGCACAAAATTTTTTTTTAACACAACGAGAAGGACACTGCCAACACTTCAATTGTGTTGTTGTTGTTGTTATTGGTGTTGGTGTTGTTGCTGTTGTTGTTGTTGTTGTTGAGCTGCGTTCTCGTTGCGCTTAGTTATTGTTGTTGCTTGACTGCCTGCCGTTTGGTAACTACGAGTAATACCAACAAGAAAGACACTTTCATATAAAATTCTTATTGTATCGATTTTTGCTTTTTTTTTTCTAAAAGATCACAACGCATACACGTAATAAATACACGCAATACGGCACTAACTATATCACATACATACATATACACAGTCATACATACATACATACATAAATACATACAGTGGCGTATTTGAAAGGGTGCGAAGGGGGAGGGGAAAAATGAGTGGCGATAAAAGATATTGCATAAAAAGTATAACAAGAAGTGAAAATAAAATATTCAATGTTTCACTGAAGAGTCGTCGTCGTCTTATTCTTCTTCTTCTTCTTCTTTCTTTTCGTAGTAGTCTGCTTCTTATTTCTTTTCGTAGTAGTCTTCTTCTTCTTTTTCGTAGTAGTCTGCTTCTTCTTCTTCTTTCGTAGTAGTCTGCTTTTTCTTTCTTTTCGTAGTAGTCTTGTTCTTCTTTCTTTTCGTAGTAGTTTTCTTCTTCTTTTTCGTAGTAGTCTGCTTCTTCTTTCTTTTCGTAGTAGTCTGCTTCTTCTTTTTTTTCGTAGTAGTCTTGTTCTTCTTTCTTTTCGTAGTAGTTTTCTTCTTCTTTTTCGTAGTAGTCTGCTTCTTCTTTCTTTTCGTAGTAGTCTGCTTCTTCTTTCTTTTCGTAGTAGTCTTCTTCTTCTTTATTTTTGTAGTAGTCTTCTTCTTTCTTTTCGTAGTAGTCTGCTTCTTCTTTTTTTTCGTAGTAGTCTTGTTCTTCTTTCTTTTCGTAGTAGTTTTCTTCTTCTTTTTCGTAGTAGTCTGCTTCTTCTTTCTTTTCGTAGTAGTCTGCTTCTTCTTTCTTTTCGTAGTAGTTTTCTTCTTCTTTTTCGTAGTAGTCTGCTTCTTCTTTCTTTTCGTAGTAGTCTGCTTCTTCTTTTTTTTCGTAGTAGTCTTGTTCTTCTTTCTTTTCGTAGTAGTTTTCTTCTTCTTTTTCGTAGTAGTCTGCTTCTTCTTTCTTTTCGTAGTAGTCTGCTTCTTCTTTCTTTTCGTAGTAGTTTTCTTCTTCTTTTTCGTAGTAGTCTGCTTCTTCTTTCTTTTCGTAGTAGTCTGCTTCTTCTTTCTTTTCGTAGTAGTCTTGTTCTTCTTTCTTTTCGTAGTAGTTTTCTTCTTCTTTTTCGTAGTAGTCTGCTTCTTCTTTCTTTTCGTAGTAGTCTTGTTCTTCTTTCTTTTCGTAGTAGTTTTCTTCTTCTTTTTCGTAGTAGTCTGCTTCTTCTTTCTTTTCGTAGTAGTCTGCTTCTTCTTTCTTTTCGTAGTAGTTTTCTTCTTCTTTTTCGTAGTAGTCTGCTTCTTCTTTCTTTTCGTAGTAGTCTGCTTCTTCTTTTTTTTCGTAGTAGTCTTGTTCTTCTTTCTTTTCGTAGTAGTTTTCTTCTTCTTTTTCGTAGTAGTCTGCTTCTTCTTTCTTTTCGTAGTAGTCTGCTTCTTCTTTCTTTTCGTAGTAGTTTTCTTCTTCTTTTTCGTAGTAGTCTGCTTCTTCTTTCTTTTCGTAGTAGTCTGCTTCTTCTTTCTTTTCGTAGTAGTCTGCTTCTTATTTCTTTTCGTAGTAGTCTTCTTCTTCTTTCGTAGTAGTCTGCTTTTTCTTTCTTTTCGTAGTAGTCTTGTTCTTCTTTCTTTTCGTAGTAGTTTTCTTCTTCTTTTTCGTAGTAGTCTGCTTCTTCTTCTTCTTTCGTAGTAGTCTGCTTTTTCTTTCTTTTCGTAGTAGTCTTGTTCTTCTTTCTTTTCGTAGTAGTTTTCTTCTTCTTTTTCGTAGTAGTCTGCTTCTTCTTTCTTTTCGTAGTAGTCTGCTTCTTCTTTTTTTCTTTTAGTAGTGTTCTTCTTATTTCTTTTCGTAGTATTCTTCTTCTTCTTTCTTTTCGTAGTAGTCTTCTTCTTCTTTTTGCTTTTCATAGTAGTCTTCTTCTTCTTTATTTTTGTAGTAGTCTTCTTCTTCTATCTTTTCGTAGTAGTCTTCTTCTTTCTTTTCGTCGTAGTCTTCTTCTTCTTTCCCCTCCTCCTCCTAGGCTTCCGTTTTCTTCTTCTTTTTCTCCGTTTTCTTCTTCTTCCCCCTCCTAGGAAAGCCTCTTCTTCTTCTTCTCCTTTTCTTCTTTTTCTTAGTCTTTCTTTTCTTCCCCCTCTTCCTATACTTCCTTCTTCTTCTTCTTCTTCTTCTTCTATTCCTTCTTTTTCTTTATCTTTATCTTTTTCTTTCTCCTCCTTTCTCCTCTTCGACTTCTTTTTAATTTCTTTTTCTTCTTCTTCTTCTTCTTATTTTTCTTATTCTTTTCTTCTTCTTCTTTTTATTTTCTTCTTCTTCTTTTTCTCCTTCTTTTCTTCGTCTTTATCTTCTTCCTCCTCGTCCTAAGTTTTCATCTTCTTTTCTTCCTTTTCTTTTTCTTGCTCTTTTTCTTCCTCTTCCTCCCAGGCTTCCTTCTTCTTCTTCTTCTTCTTCCTCTATCCCTTCTTTTTGTTCTTCTTCTATCCCTTCTTTTTCTTCTTCTTCTTCCTCCTCCTCCTCCTCCTAGGCTTTCGGCCTCTTCTTCTTTTTATTTTCTTCTTCTTTTTTGTCTTTTTCTTTTTATTTTTACTACTTCTCCTTCATCTCTTCTTCTTCTTCTTTTTCTTTTTATTTTTACTACTTCTCCTTCTTCTCTTCTTCTTCTTTTTATTTTTGCTTCTTCTCCTTCTTTTCTTCTTTTTCTTCTTTTCTTCTGCTTCTTATTTTTATTTTTACTTCTTCTCCTTCTTTTCTTCTTCTTCTTCTTTTCTTCTGCTTCTTCTTCGTCCTCCTGGGCTTCCTTTTTCTTCTTATTTTTTCCCTTTCCTTCTTCTTTCTCTTCCTCCTCCTGGGCCTTCTTTTTTTTTTTTTTTCTTTTTTCCCCCTTCTTTTCTTCTTATTTTCTACTTCTTCTTCTTCTTCTTCTTTTACTTCTTCTTCTTCTTCTTCTTCTACTTGATCTCTTTTATCACATTTTTATTATATAAAAATATTAGTTTCTTTTTCATTCGTTTCTTTTCTTTGTACGAAAAGAAAGTCCTTAAAAATCATCAACTGAAATGATTTTTATGCCTTACAAATTTTTTTACCCCTTACAACCCCCTTCGCTCCCCCTCCCCCTAAACACTCCCAAAATCAGACGTTAAAAACGCCTCTGTATAAATATGTTTATTTGTGTTAATATGTATAAACACTCGCGTATACTGTCACACTCGCACACGCACACACAAACACGCACGCATAATCGAGTTGAGCATATGACCACTAACAACAACAACAACAACAACAACTATAACTCTACAAATTCACAATAAATTCTATTTGCTTAAAATGGTCATCGACAGAGGAAACGGCTGTAATGTGCAACAAAAACAACAACAATAACAACAACAATAACAGGAACAACAACGGCTACAACAACAACAATAACGCAAAAGTCATCCTCCTCCAAGACACCGTTTGCCATCATCATCATCATCATCATCATCATCATCGTTGGCGTCAACATAAACGCTTCCAGCATACAAAGTTTTCAGAACGCAATCGTCAGAATACACACACACACACACACACACACACACAACGATACAAGTATACACTAAAATATATATAAAATTACACGTCCCCGTCCCCGCCCCGGCCCGGCCCCTTATCATGCTTTTCTCACCCGGTTTGTTTGGGTCCTTTTTGAGGTTCAAATCGTTCATATCAACCTGTCCGTTGTCGGTTCGGTGGACGTTGTTGGCGTGCCGTGTCAACGGAATCCTTGCTATAACACAGCGACCGAATGGCCACACGACGTAACGACCTAGCGACCGTACGTCGGCACCATCGCACCATCGCACCAACAAACCAAAACAATGTAACTCACATACTTTGGTTGTAATCCTTCGCCCAACCCACTCGCCCTCTTTTCGAGGCAGCAATGCTGCTCTTGTTGTGCTCTCTCGCATTTAATTTGACGGCAATTCTGCTCTACCGTCTCTCTCTCTCTCTCTCTCTCTCTCTCAATCTCTCGAAGGCTTTTCTTCCTTAGAAAAGCTGCACTTTGCATGGCATTCATTTCCATCCTTTTAACTCATAAAATTCATGTTGTTCGGTGCGGTTTTGTTGGTGTTGTTGTTGCTGTTGTCGCTGCTTAAATGCAATGAGTCCTGCATTCCGCCTGTCGCCTGTCGCGTGTCGCCTGGCGTTGTCGTCCCTGCTGCAGCAGACCATTTCTGGGCCATTATTTTACAACGCGCGCGCTACTGGACAACTTCGATATAAACTGGACAGAAGGTGAATATTGCAGGGGTTGAGGGGGGGGGGGGGGGAGGGGGGTTGGTTAAAGGGGTGAATGGTTGAGGGGGTGGCGTTGAGGTGTAAGGGGCGGTGTTGGGACTTTCGTTCCTGCTGAAATTTGCTAAAGTGTACCTAATAGTGATTTTTATCATTTACATTTTTATGGATAAACGTTTGTACGGACATGAAGACCAGGTCGAGATGGATCCTTGTATATTGATATTGATATTGTTCCTCGTTATCTCAATCTCAGAACTCATACTTTGGTTTCAAATAAAAATATCGCCACTTTTCTGGAAAATATTGCATATTTCTATTGCTTCAAAATGACACCTCTTATTGAAAGACGCAATTATTATAACAAAATTTATTATTTCGATTTGATAGATTTTTACGAAAAGGAGGGGGAAAAAAACTTAAAAAAAAAAATTAAAAAAAAAAATGCTTTTTTTCCTTCTTGTAAAAATCGATAAAATGGGAATATTTTTTTTGAAAGACACAATTATTATAACACAATTATGCCGATTTGATTGATTTTTACGAAAAGGGAAAACAAAAAATCAACATAAAAATAAAAACAAAAAAAAAGCATAAAATCAAAATATTTTTGTTAAAAGACGCAATTATTGTAACAATATTATATCGATTGGATCGATTTTTACGAAAAGGGAAAACAAAAAAAAAAAAAAAATTAAATAAAAAAAAAAATCTAAAAAATAAAATAATATAAAAAAACTTGTCCTTTTTTCGTAAAAATCTATCAAATCGAAATAATTTTGTTAAAAGGCGCAATTAATAAAACAAAAAAATTATTTCGATTTGATCGATTTTTACGAACAGGGAAAAAAAAATTAAGAATTTGCTGTTTTTCCTTTTCGTAAAAATCGATTAAATCTAAATAATTTTGTTGAAAGACGCAATTATTTTAACAAAATTATTTCGGTTTGATCGATTTTTACGAAAAGGGAAAAAAAAAAAAAATAATTTAAAAAAAAATAAATTAAAAAAAAAAAAAACCAAAAATTAAAAATTTGCTGTTTTTCCTTTTCGTGAAAATCGATTAAATCTAAATAATTTTGTTGAAAGACGCAATTATTGTAACAAAATTATGTCGATTTGATAGATTTTTACGAAAAGGGAAAACAAAAAAAAAAAAATAATTTAAAAAAGAAATAAATTTTAAAAAAATATCTAAGATTAAAAATTTGCTGTTTTTCCTTTTCGCAAAAATCGATCAAATCGAAATAATTTTGTTGAAAGACGCAATTTTTGTAACAAAATTATGTCGATTTGATCGATTTTTACGAAAAGGGAAAACAAAAAAAAAAATAATTAAAAAAAAAAAATAAATTAAAAAAAAAAATCAAAAATTAAAAATTTGCTGATTTTCCTTTTCGTAAAAATCGATTAAATCTAAATAATTTTGTTGAAAGACGAAATTTTTGTAAAAAAATTATGTCGATTTGATCGATTTTTACGAAAAGGTAAAACAACAACAACAACGTTGGTTGGGAATACATTTATTGTCTATTTTATTCTCTATTCTTAAAACTTAATTATCTATCTCTACCGCTAAGGATTCCATAGACTCCTTTCCCAAAATTTGTTGTATCTTCTGAAGGGAACAACTTGCAGCTAATCTCTCTCTCTCTCTCTCTCTCTCTCTCTCGCGTGCGTTCTCAAATCATTACCGTTACTACGAGTATGCTCGTATACGAAAATTCAATAATGATTAACGAAGCTATCAATATTTGATTATCTGTTACAAATATATCAACATTTCAATCAATATGAAATGTTTCCAGTGCACGGACGGACAGACGGATGGACGGTGAGAGAAGGTGCTTTCGTTTGATCTGGAAATACCTCTAGTCGCCGCCATCGACCTTGTCACGGACGTTCGGGACGTTGGGACATTGCTTGAGGCAACGTCGAGGTAGCGTCGATGCAACGTGAAGGCAGAAGACTCACTAACAACAAGGCTTCCACAAAACCTGCTCAGACCAAGAGACAGGCAAGTTAGTAAAGCTGACAGTCGTCTTGTCATCATTGTCGTCATCATCGTCATCATCGTCATCATCGTCATCATCGTCGTCCTCATCCATAACCACCCGCTTCCATTCCATTCTTTAGCATATCATTTCATTTAATAACAAACAGAGCCAGAGTTCACGATACGAAATTTCATCCTTGAGCGCCCTGTGTGAACACTCATTCCTCAACCCTTACAAAAAGCGGGGTAAGGGTAAGGGTTGGTGGTAGGGCCATGACGTCGACCAACAAACTGCGCGAACAACGCCTGTTTTCAACATGTTTTCAACCCAACAACAATCAATGAAAGGGGCGCAAGAGTTGCAACGAACTACTACCCCCACCCCCACAAATCAAAGCACTATTTGTTGTTGTTGTCGTCGTCGTTGTTGTGCGGCATATTCAGTTCTGTTTTGTAAATAAAACGAAGTGATAAAAAGTTACACAAAACAGAGGCGAACTGTTCTCTCTGCTGTGATGTAAGAGAGCGGAAGGAGGAGAGGTGGTAGAAGGGGGTTGAAGGGGGAGTGTACCCCCGCCCCCCTCCGAAAGGCAAACATTTCTATTGTACATACAAACAAAAGCTATAAACAAGTACGTTTGTACATTCGTTTTTGGGAGACGGTAATGAGTGTGGAACGAGTACGTGTGTGTGTAACTAGTATGTGTGTGTGTGTGTGTGTGTGTGTATGAATATGTGTTTGATTGTATGCGCAGACATTTAGACAGCGCAAGGACGTTCGGTTATAAATTTTATGAGCGCCATGGAGGTTCGTTCCAACGGTTGTTGTTGTTGTTGTTGGAAGCACACACATACATACGACACATCCTTACATATGTACGAGTATGTATGTATGTGTGTCTGTAAAACCGCATAAACTCGCCATCGTGCATTTGAGCTTTCTTCTCTTCTCTTTCTTCGTCCTCGGCATTAGGCGAGCTTTTGTTTCTTTCTTCAACGCTCGCTCTCTTTTACTACGCTCGCTCTCTTCCTCTCGCTGCTCGCTCGTTTAACTCTTTTGCTCTTTCAACTTCCTGTTTTTCTCTCTACCTTTCCTTTCTACGCTTTCTTCCTCTCTCTCTCTCTCTTTCTCTCTCTGTATCTCTCTGTACATTTTTTGTCATGCCAACAGATTTCTGTTTATAGTATTTTTCTTCTTCTTCTTCTTCCTTTTCCGTCCTTTTATTCGTGTACGACTCGCTTCGGCGTCGCGACGCGTCGGTCGTCTGTAATGCCTTTCAATGGATTTAATTTTCTGAATATTTGTTTGATCGTGTGTGCTTGTTTTTGTGTATGAGTGTGTGTGTGTGTGTGTGTATGAGTGTGTGTGTGTGTGTGAGTGTGTGCGATTTCCACCCAAGTGACAGAAACGGAAGCACTACCAGAAGGATAACGTTTTAATGCCCGAGTGTCCTTCTGCATGCAAGCAGAAGAGCGCAGAGCGGAGAGCAGAGAGGGAAGAAGAGAGCCGAGATAGTTTTTTTGCTTTTTTTTGTAACTTTTATCAGATTCTTTTACACTTTTCTGCTTTATGTGTCTCTCCGTGCGTTTCTTTGTTTGTTTTCTTGTGTATCAATGTACTAATGGTACACATGTGTGTGTGTGTGTGCATGTGTACACACAAATGTAGATATGCCTGTATATGTACGTGTGTTTGTGAGCGCTCTGTAATTTTATGTAGTTTTTTGATTCATTGTTTTTTTTGTTTTTATTCAAGTTCTTTTCTTGGCAACAACAACAACAAGAACAACAACAACAACAACAGCCATAAACAAAAACTACTTAAACAACAACAACAACAACAACAAGAAGCACAACAGAAAAACTATAAAAACAACAACAACATCATCATCAGCCTCATCCTCAACATCATTAATACTGTCAACAACAACAACAACAACAGGAGTAGTAGCAGCAGCGAGAACAACAATAACAATAAAAACAACAACAACAAAAAATGTCAACGACAACGATAACAACACTAGCGGCAACATGTTATGACTTACGGAACGATAATGTTATTATACTCTCGTACGGTGGGACGAATTGAAAATTATAATACTCTAAAAACGCCACAGAGAACGAGAGAGAGAGAGAGAGAGAGAGAGAGAGAGCAATGAGGTTTTTTAAGACATATAAAACTTTATTCATTTATTAAAGTTCTTTTTTATTATTCTCTGCAAATATTTAGAATATTTGAGAACATCGACAGGCATTGATAAAACTTCCCTCTCACCCCCCCCCCCCCCCCTAGCACTCTCCTACCCCGCTACCACCCCCGCTCCCACCCACACATCGATCACTTCGAAAGTTCCAATAGAGTGTCACTTTTGTGGCAAAGTTCTTCCTCGAAGAATTGAAATCTTTGCAAAAAGGAAAACGGTCTACGTTGGCCTTTATGTAACATACATGATGTTCGTACGCCTCTTACCCTTCCGCCGTTATAATTTTCAGGGTTACTAAGCAGATGCTTTGTCTTTCATCATAAACTACGCTCTCAGAGAGAAAATACAGGGTGTTGAATCCCATTCTTCATCCCTTCTTCTTTGAAACCTTCGGGAGAGTACGTTTAAATGAGCTAGCAAGAGCTAGCAAGAATGATGCACTTACACAAACATACACACACACGCAGTGACTCTCGCACTCGCCCTCACCCTCACCCCCGCACTTGCACCCGGTCACCCGCTCACGCGCAATCTCAAACACACGACCGTACATGCAACCACTATCGCTCGCGTTCCAGCCATTCAGAGGAGCCCTGAAGATGTGCTTTTTTTGGAGGGGGGAGGGGAGGGGGTGGCCTCCAGGTTGCTGCGAGCAACGACGACTGGGCCCGATTTGCAGCAGAGGCAACAGCAGTTGCCAAGAAGACTTGGGCGAACAGCAACAGCAGCAGCCACATTACAGGCTCGCAGTTGAAGCCGTAAAAGCAGCAAGCAACAACAAAGTCGAAGGCACCGAAGAGCCTTGAATGCGGCAGTGAGCAAAGAGCGAGCAAAAGACGGACGGACGGACGGACGGATGGAGGGACGGACTACAGTGTACAGCAGCGGCTCTCGTGGCGTCTTTGCTAATTCTATACCCGGCCATCAGAAACTTTAGCAAGCTCAGCATATTGCGAGAGGTCGTAGGGAAGGAGGTGGCGAGTAGGAAGGGGGAGTGGAAGAGGGGACTCTCAGGGAGGCAAGACAGACAAACTAAGGCAAACACCTACACGCAGAGCAGAGAGCTCGTTGTGTCCTTCGTTGACTGACTTGAGAAGGAGGGAAGCGGTGAGGGGGAGGGGGTGGATGTGGCAGTGGGTGTTAGCGGGTGGTAGGTTAAAAGACCTCCAGCGGGGTAGATGTTAGGCTCATTCTTTAG
This sequence comes from Conops quadrifasciatus, assembly GCA_949752815.1. Lineage (NCBI taxonomy): Eukaryota > Metazoa > Arthropoda > Insecta > Diptera > Conopidae > Conops > Conops quadrifasciatus. Next base: position 21,630,671 of record OX457079.1, read on the forward strand.
GTTCGCAAATCAATCGAGTAACCGTGAGCAAAGAGGTCACGCACAGAGTAAAGGGTTTTTGTTGTTGCTGAACAGCATAAAACGTTGTTTGTTGTTGCTGTTGTTGTTGTTGTTGTTTATTGTTGTTGATGTTGTTTGTTCTCTTAATTCCGCTGTGGGAATATGTCGAAAGTGACTTGTTCGGCAGGTTCGGAAGGTGGAAAAAGCCTTTGCACACCTTGCGGCCCTTTCTTCGGCCCTTGTGCTGAGTTTTGCCGGTAGTGCTGCGGCATTAAATGGCAGAAAGACAGACAGACAGACAGACACTTTTTGTAACGTGCCACCAGAATAACTCTCAGCTTAACACAAAATCCATTCTCAACAAGGTCGAAATTGTCTTAAGGACTCACTGTTTACTGATGGCACAGGAGATCGCTCGATTTTGGGGCCAATTGCCTTTTTCGGGAGTGCCTTCTAATTGAGTAAGGATTTGGTGCTACGAGTATAATGCAAAATTGCATCCATTGTGTCCATTTGGAAGGTTTACCCATGGGTTGCGCTTATCGGCGGTCGGCTGATGGTTAATGATCCAGAAAGGGGGACAAAGTCCCCTTCAGTGAAGCGGGACTTTGAAAATACAAAGTATTTCAATAAGAGGTGTTTTTTTCCTTCAAATCAACAGAAAAACGCACTATTTTTTTCATCCAAAGTACAAATCTGAGATGGAATAATAATATCTATCAAATATCTGCCGCAGTGTCCGGCAACACCGCCTCTTCTCTTCACGTTTTAGCTTAATGGCGGCCATGTTCCTAAAACGCGCCTAAAATCCCTAAAACCTCATCGAAACGTTCGGTGTTCGCCTATTTTTCTTGGTTTTTTTGATCTCCAGGAGCGATAGTTTTGCGTACGTTCCTGCGTACCCAGACAGAATTCGTAGGAATTTAACGAATTGTAACCGTAATATCTTCGCCATTTTTTTTTTGGCGGGGGGGGGGGGGGGGATTGTTCACTAAATTCGTTTTGTGAGTGTGCATTAATCCATACATAAAAACCTCCTGGTTCTTACTTACTCTAATTACATCACATTGACAGTTAAAAACATGATGCGAGAATTTCAAATAACACCGCTTGTTGAAAGACTCATTATATTAGACGATCTATGTGTCCATCAGCTCTTAGGTGCTTAATTATGAGAGACCTAATCATTTTGTCGAGAGATTTTTGCAAAAACAAAATTCAGAATATCAGGATTTGTTGTTGCATCCCTGGAAAATATGTTAAAATTAGTAAAATTATGCTAAAAAAGCATCTTGCTCGTTTTTTCCTACCCCCCCAAAAAGGTTTTATAAATTTAATTTTCGGTTCGTGGCTTTCGCGGCTTCAAACGGCCGGCTGCATGCAAGCGCGCACACACAAACAGCCAACATGTCATGTATGTATGTACGTTAGTAGTACATAAGCAGAAAAACACAGCTGTAAATACACACACACACCCACACACACAGCCACGCATAATCGTTGGGATCTATTCCACGTACTCAGCCTGACACCGCCCACGCATTTCCATCACAGTCCCCATCGTTGATGCACCTTCAAATGTGCTTTTTTAGCGAGGAGGAATCAATGTTCAACAATTTTCATACACCCCTCACCCCCTCCTCCCGCTCCACGCCACCCCACCACACACATTCTTCACCTGCTCACCCTTTGGGGTTGCAGTCTTTCGTGTCACGCATTGTGTTGCATACGCGTGGTAGTGCAATGCACCAGCGCCTCTCATCGCACCTGCGTGCCCTGCATAGCACCCGCTCGCACTACGCCTGTGAGTAGGGGCGATAGTGGTAGTGGCGATAGTGGTGGGGGTAGTGCGAGTGACAGTGTTAGTGCGGCCACACTTCATACGAAAACTTTTCGCAGTAAGTTTTCTGGCGCAGCTCCAGCACATTATTTCCTCATGCTCTTCACACACTTGTCGTTACTAGTCCATTACCAGCCCTCTTTTCACCCCTTTCCGCCACCCCCCCTAACCTCTTCCACCTCCTTTTCACGTCATGTTACATTCATACAAACATTGCGTAGCGTTTCATTCACTTCGTTTCGTTCGTTTCATTCGTTTCGTTCGTTTTGTTGCTTTACTTTTCGTTTCGTCGGCGTGGGCGACTGTCGGCACAACGACAATCGAGTATGGACGGACGTAAAACGGATGCTTTCGGTTTGCTGCATGCGAAGAAGTATGCTTCCTCGTTTTGTTGCATTTTTTGCTCTACGACTTTCGTGTTTCATTTGGCAAAACTTTTACTACGTTTTTGGCTTCTGAAGGACGGATGCCGTGCAGTGTAAATTTTTGATAAACTTTTCCCTCTTGCACCACACACACACCGCCCTTCTCCCCCGTCCGGCACTACCTATCTCCACATAAGCTTTGAGTAGACCCTCAGACCCAGTCGACGGTTTTTTCGGCTTTCGTCCTGTGACTGCTCCTGTGAGATTTTTTTACTTTTATGTTTGCCGAGTTGATGAAGTTTGGAAAATATTCGCGGCTGGAGTGCGGCGAAAATTTTGAACTTATGCTTGACGTCCCAACTATTTGCGGTTGAGGATTAGTATGAGTATGAAGATGGGTATGAGTATGAAGATGAGTATGAGAGTATGAGGACGAGTAGTATGAGTATAAAGATGAGGATTAGCATGAGTATGAGGATGAGTATGAAGAGGAGTATGAGAATATATGGATGAGTATGAGTATGATGATGAATATGAGAGTATGAGGGTGAGTATGAGTATGAAAATGGATATGAGTATGAAGATGAGTATGAGAGTATGAGGATGAAGATGAGGATAAGTATGAGGATGAGTATGAGTATGAAGATGAGTATGAGAGTATAAGGATGAGTATGAGTATGAAGATGAGTATGAGTATGAAGATGAGTTTGAGTATGAGTATGAAGATGAGTATGAGTATGAAGATGAGTATGAGTATGAGTATGAGGATGAGTATGAGTATGAAGATGAGTATGAGTATGAAGATGAGTATGAGGGTGAGTATGAGTATGAAGATGAGGATGAGAGTATGAGGATGAGTATGAGGATGAGTATGAGTATGAGGGTATGAGTATGAGTATGAAGATAAGTATGAGAGTGTGATTGAATGAATATTTGAATGTGATTGATATGCATATTTTCTATATTTAATACTTAATGTATTTCTTTTCATATAAAGTCGTAGAAAATACTTTAAAATTCTTGAAAAGACAACGATACAAATTAACGACAGCTGACGATATAAATTAATGTATGTATTTTCAAGAAAAAAATTGTATCTCACCTATTTTTGGGCTTCTCGATGGAGTTTCGGAGTCAATAATTATTCTCAGAAATGATTTTAAATTTCTACTCGTATGACGAAGTCTTTCAATCTTGACAGTAACTTTAAGAGAGCAAAATGACTATGAAGTCGGTCTAAAGTTAGAACTCGAGATTTAAGAAATGGATAATATCCTTTTAATATTATGATATTATGATGATACTCGTGAGATTTTTCGTTATCTTCCATAATTTTTCTTTCTAATTTTGCATTTGAAATTACTTTTTTTTCGGGTTGCAAAAAGAATTGTTGGACTATGTAATCCTTTAAGTTGGGCGCCACATCCCCCACCCCCACCCCCACGGCCCATGAACCGTGAGTCTACCATTTTTTTGGCATCGCAGTCAATATTTCTGAGCTCTGGGCCATCACACACCATCCCCGGTAGTTACAGGAAAAATTTATTTCCATTTTTTGCAATAATTTTATTTTATTGCGCTTTTGATCTTACCACCATCTTTTCTTCTTTTGCTACTTCTTCTTTTTTTTTGCTTTTTCTTTTTCTTCTTATTCTTCTTCCTCCTCTCTCTTTTGCTTCAATTTTTTTACTTACAGTAACTACTTTTTGTTTGGACTGAAGAGAATTCTTAAATGCTCCATAAATGTTTGTTACAGTGAGTGCAAAAATTATTCGCCATTTCTTTTAAAAGTCACCCGAGAGTCACCAGAGGCGTGGCCAATTAACATCATCAAATCGTGAAATAACGCGTCCTGGAAATTTCTTCCGCAGTAAAGCCAAAACCGGCTGTGTTGTGTGGCGCCATCCTGCTGGAACCACATATCGTCCAGATCCATACCTTCAAGTGCAGGCCACAAGAAGTCCTTTATCATTGCGCTATAGACAGTGGAATCGTTAAATTTAGGTCGTTCTCAACACTACGGCTCACAGCGGCAATGTTTTCGATCGAGCGTGCGAAGCGATGATGCACAGGCCTTATAATGTCTGTAACCGTTCCAGTTTCTTTGAATTTCTTCACTACGTTTGAAATTCTACGCTCAGGGTAGGACGATTTCGACGACCATAATCTTGTCGTAAAGCTCGAAATGCGGCCACAGCAGAGTGACCATTCGTGTAGAATGCTTTAACAAAGTTGTTCGATGGTAAAATGATCCATATTGTAAAATGGCAAACCTTCAACTAAACAAATGCTAGTTCCGAAGACACTGACATTTGACAGCTGTCAAACGGCAGGGCTTTACTTTCCGTAAATCGAAATGGATAACCATTTATCATTCAGAAGAAGTTTATAAATCGGATTTTTATTTTAGGGAAGAAAACATTGGGGAACGTGTATGTCGATAGATTTTATACTTCACGCGATTAAAAAAGCGAGTCATTTGAAGAAGTCATTCTTTAAGTTCTTGAATGTTTAAGAGTTTTTGACAAGGTTGAGGTTTTCGACATGTAGAAAAGGTTATGACATACTTTTGACTTATTTAGAAAATTGACATATTTTTAAATACTGTTTTCGCTTTGAGTTGCGGCTTTTTTCACAACCATTTACCGAACAATATTATTCCGAAACTCAATTTTAATTTGGGAAATTAATTTTAGCCTGAACTGTTGTTGTTTCGTGAACTATAAGTTCTCTTAAAACTTAAAAATTTGCGGAAAATGCAAAGGCTGCAACATGAAGATGGTGTGTGTGTGTGCGGAGATTTTAGAGAAAGGACGCAAGCATCTTAGAAAGGACGCAAGCAGCAGCAGCAGCAAAACTTTCTGAAGTTAGGACTAGCAGAGACAATAAAAACGCAGTAGCAATAATGGATGGGGGGAAGAAGGGGGTGGCAATGTAAGAGTTTCTATAAACTACTGTGGTCGTCTTCGACAGCGAAGAATGAAGTAAAGAGAGGTAGAGGAAGAAGTTAAGCTTCATCGTAAATAAGAGAAAATCCTTTATGAGGAAAAATATTGCATTTTCATGGAAGTACGTGTACGTCACGAACGGGCAGGGTGATGAGGGTGGGGGAAGGGTCTTTTTTTAGTGTCAGTGCGTTTCTTTTGCAACATCTTACAATATTTCCATAAGTTTTTCCTTGACTCCGAGTAAGAGTCTCGCCCACAGCGAGAACGAGATCATCATTGCGGGTTGATGAACGAGGGGGTGACAGAGGGGTTGGTTGACATCCCCAAGGAATTGGTATGAGCAAGTGTGGGACGTATGGATCGAAAATATGTACTTGCTTAAAGCAGGTTTTAGTGGGCGAGGCGAGATTTCGTCTTCAGGCGAAATTGTTGAAGCTTTTTCCGATCTTCGGGGAACAATTCCGCGGGGTAGAGCAAGCAGCAGCACCACCCCCCTCCACCCCCTCTTTACGGTCATTTTGAACGAACTTTTATGAGACTTTTCTTGCATTTAGAAATAACAGCAGCACGCATCGATTGAAAATACCTTGCTCTTTTTTTTCGTTCTGCTCTTCTCGGTGGCTTCTTTGCGTCAACTTCTTTAACTTATTGGCTTCTTTGTGTCGTTTTGTCATTGAAACATACTAAGTGATGAAGGCAGTCGCTCGCTCTTTCTCTCTCTCTCTCTCTCTCTCTAGTGGGGGCCATCCTTGCCATCCTTGGCTGGCTTTACCTCCTACATCCTACGAGCTGCCGTGTCTAGCCCGCCCTGGCTGCCGTGGGCGACCCCGCGGCCCGGACTTTTTATTGCTTTTATTGGGCTTTTAAAAAGTTTGCATTTTCTTGTTTTGAATTTTTTTTTTTGGGGTTTTTCTTCTTGTTTTCTTCTTGTTTACTTCAGCAAAAATTACTTTCTATTAAATAAATTAGTTTTTCGGAGTCTCCAATATTGGTGGTTTCGGTTTCTGCAGGGTTCTTGCACAACAAGAAGAAGCAGAAATGTTCCGGCTCTATGTAGTAAATATGTATGTACGATTCTTAATTTATTAATTTCTTAAAGGAAAATGTGTAACAATTTTTAAAAGGAATTCGAAAAAAGAAGGGGGTGGGAGGGGGGGGGGTGTCGAAAGATAGTGCTATATTTCGACAATATCAAACTGACAACAGCTTAATAGTTCTAATAAAATATAATAAAAAAAAAAATATTCAAAAAAAATATTTTAAGTATTTTCATATAATAAAAAATTTGTTCAATACAATACAAAAAAAAAATTAACAAATAAAATTTTTTTTTTAATATTTTATTAAATAAAAAAAAAATTAAAAATTTTTTCAATAATACAAAAAAATTAAAAATTCTATTTAATAATTTTATTTCTATTTAATAAAAAATATTTTATTAAATAAAAAAAAAATTAAAAATTTTTTCAATAAAAATACAAAAAAAAATTAAAAATTCAAAAATATAATTATTTTAATATTTTATTAAAAAAAAAAAATTATAATTTTTTCAATAAAAAAATTTTTTTTAATATTTTATTAATTTAAAAAATCCCTAAAAATCCCTCCTCCTTCCCCCTCCCGCCCTTTGAATTTAAATTAAATAAATAAAAAATATTTAAGTATTTTTTTAAGAAATAAAATTTAAATATTTTTTTTCATATAAAATTTTTTTTTTATTAAATATTATATAAATAATATATAATTCCCCCACTTTTTCCCCCTCCTCTTTCTTCTCTTCTTCTTTCATCTGTCACATTTCGACCATGATGACGATGATTAGCATTATCGATTTCATTAAGTAGTCATTGTCTCCTAAAAAGTAACCACAAAATCGGCAAAATCGTCAAAATCGGTGGATTTTAAAAAAAGTTTACCGCGAAGCCTCTCGCCCGTAAAAAACTAAAACAACACCAATTTTTGTCGAACCAGGTAAAACCGCTTCGAATTACAGAAACTGAAATGCACAAAAAATTCGAAATGAGTGTCATTACACAATCGCGCACGTACGAGAAACGCCAACGAAATTGAAAAACCGAAGTTAAAAATAAACATCGGCCGCCGCACTTGCGCTTGTTGTTCTGCCGCTGTCGCTGTCACTGCCGCTGTGGCTTCCGATTTGCTGCCGTTTATCAACGAACACTTGAAGCGAACACTGTCTCACGATTTTCGCAAAAGCCGAGTTAAGCAGAGCAGAGCAGAGCAGAGTCGAGCCGATAGAATAGGCGAAAAAACGCTCAACGCCCGCGATCAGAAAAGAAGCCAGCTGTGATTAGTTTAGTCTGGTTCTTTATTGTTTCTTTTGTTTTTTTTTTCATTCCGCAAATCATTTCCTAAAAGCTTCCTTGCTTTTCTGCAGCGTTAAAATTTATGCGCAGTGATCGAGCGCCGCACCGCGGTCGCCTCAATTTTGATGACGCTCTTCGTTGATGGGTCTCTGAACTTGAACTTGCTAAGCGTCGCCGCAGGAATGTGCGAAGAGCGGCCGAAATCTACAACAGCAACACCGCCAACGCTGAGCCAACCTGCCGAGTGAGCGTTTCCCAATTAGCGACAAAAGTTACGAGTATGTGGGAAGAAGCTTCGGCCACAAAGGCCGCGAAGCGTTTTATAAAACTAAGCTGATTAAGCTTGGCAACGCGTCGGCGAGAGCGTCGGCCATTAAGCATCTCCACCACGGTGTCGTTACCGAATTTGACACGGTGATGTCGATCTATTTTTATTGTCGCCCATAAACGACGAATTCCAGCAGGAAGATTTGTTTTTGAAAGGTTGTGTCTGTATAATTTAACACCGAACCGGTTGCGCGGTTGCGCGCAGTGGGTTAAGGGCAAGTGCTAACGGTGACGGTAGTGATGGCGATCACTACCATCACCGTCACGTGGCAATGACCTCATAAAATGCTCCATTTAGTGTTAATTTGACAACAATTCGCTGTTAATTTGACAACAATCTGCTGTTATTTTGACAACAATTTGCTGTTAATTTGACAACAATTTGCTGTTATTTTGACAGCTTTTGAAAGAAAATGATGAATCCGGAAATGAGGGTGAGCGCAGCGAGGAGAATTGTTTTGTATAAAACCAACAGAGTGTCTTTTGTAAATATTATAATTTGTAAACGATCCAGTTTCTTCGAATTTCTTCACGATCCATATTGTAAAATGGCAAACTTTCAACTAAACAAATGCTAGTTCGGATGACACTGACATTTGACAGCTGCCAAACGGCAGGGCTTTACTTTCCGTAACTCGAAATGGATAACTCGTTACTTCAACAAGTGTCATTTTGAAATTTCCGTCATTTTCTTAACTGTCAGCATTCAGTTGACATTATAATGTCAATTGACAAGTAAAAACCAGAAGGTTTTTAGGTTTGGATTTTTGTGGGCCCCAAAAACAGCCGCGAAATTATGCGAAAACTTGATCGCGAATAAACGTCATAAAAAAAAAAATCGACCATTTGTGGTAGGAGCCAAGTCGAACATTTGACAGATATTCTATGCCATTACTAATCTCAGAATTTGTACTTTGGAACTCAAATAAAAATATTACAACTTTTCACAAAACTATTGCGTACTTTTGTTGCTTAAAACTGACACCTTCTGTTGAAGAATTCGCCCCGATTTCGTTAAATACATTCGCTGAAAATCGTACGCGTGCGTCTCTTTCAATTCTCTTTGACCGCTGAACGTCGCTGATTCGTTGCGACGGCGCTACGAATTGAGCCAGCGACAGAGCTGCTCTCTGTGCTCTGATTTTGTATTTTATTTCGGAGGTTGTTGGACACAAAATTTATGAAAATTTATGGAAAACAATTACTTCGCGTGTCGCGACTGGATTTCGGCTTGGTTTTGCCTTAAGATACGTACGTACGTATGTATATGTACATATGTATGTATGACGAATAAATAAACAAAGAAACAAAAGGAAAAAAGCAAAAAAAAAAATAAGATACTCCGAGGTCGCGCAGTGTCGATTGAGTTAAATCGGTCACTGTAAAGCTACCGAGTACAGCTTGACGACGCGGCGTAAGCGCTGCGAATATTTTTTTTGTTATGTTTTTGGTTGGTTTTGCGGGCAGCAACAAATTTTCGACTGCTAAATAATGGTTTTTATTGTTGTTGCTGTTGTTGTTTTTGTGTTTAGCTTAATTTGAATATGCCTCATTAAAAATTGACAACGAAACAGAGCGAATTGTGTTTTCACTTCAATTCATTTCGTTTTGTTATTTGCTAAATTATTAAGTTTGAAGTTTATGTATTCTTCTGTCCTTAAATGAAACGTTGGAAAACCAGAGAACACAAGAAAAGAGCACCAGAAAATTAATCGTTAAATCGATTTCTCATAGTTGGAAACTCTGATATTTCTATAGTTAGGAATTCTGACATTTGTATAGTTAAGAATACTGACATTTCTATAGTTAAAAAATCTGACATTTCTATAGTTAAAAATTCTGACATTTCTATAGTTAAAAATTCTGACATTTCTATAGTTAAAATATTAATTAAACATGAATTGAATTATTCTTTCAATACGCCTGCTCCGATTTCGTATACGATAAAAACTAATTAATAACGTTAACGTTAGCGTTAAGGTATGACGAAGTATAACTATTGTTGTTGTTGTTGCTATTACTGCTTACTCCATAATCCACCATGTATGCCAGTATTCTTTTAATTTTTCTTATTAAATCATCAGATTAGTTCCGTTGCTCCGCTTGTTCCGCTCCGCCTTTTGACAGCTCCTGTCAGACGGCTACTTTATTTGTCCCTTCCTTCATTCCTTTCTTCCTTCCTTCTCTACTAAGCAACTTCCTTTCTTTCCACCTTTCTTCCTTCCTTTCTCCTTTCAACATTACTTCACGTAATGAACGTATTTATACGTATCTACTGACAGACGACACGTCAGCAGACTTCGCTCGCTTCTTTTCGCATTACATCACGTCACGTCACGTCATTATCATTCCATTTGCGTTTTCATCAGGACCTCAGAAGAGTCAGTAAGTGTTTAACGTTATCCTTGTTTGTGCTTGTTCTTTACACTGCGAAAACGGGCACAATATTAATGCTCTATTACTCACACACACACACACACACACACACCCCTTCCCGCGTTATTGAAGAATTACAAAATCATCCCTTCCTGAGGAGGGTTGGCGGTTGGTGGACTGCGTCGCGTGTAATTGCTTTTTGCCTGCCTGCGCGATGCTTCTCCGTTTTCATGTTGTTGGTGGCGTTGAAGAGAGAGAGAGAGTGCCACAGAGAGTGCCGCAGAGAGCAGTATAGCCCGATGTCATATCCAGAATCAGCGAAGTTGAGCATCGCTACTGTTGGGGCGCGAGGAGTCGGCGTCATATTATTTGCAAAAAAAAAAAACACAGAAAAAAAAACACCGAAATACGTTACGCAATTTCATGGAATAGGTCAAATGTGGGGGGGGGGGCCAGGAGGATATTTCTCGGAATATTTCGGTATCGATTTCTTTCGATACTGAACAGATTTTAAGGATTTTCGAGGATATTTTATATTTTTGGGGGATGCGATGAGGGATGATATTATACATATGATTTTGGTAGATAATCCAATCAAATTTCTTCCGGCTTCTAGCCGGACTTTTAAGCGCAGGTTTTTCACTTCCGATTTTTTACTAATAAAGTGGGTGCAAATGTTATCCACTTCGAGTTACGGAAAGTAACGTCCTGCCGTTTGACACCTGTCAAATGTCAGTGTCATCGGAACTAGCATTTGTTTAGTTGAAGGTTTGCCATTTTACAATATGAATCGTTTTACCATCGAACCAGGCGTTAACTTTGCCGTCATCCTAACTTTCCAGCAGGATGGCGTCACAAATCATACAACACGGGCGGTTTTGGCTTTACTGCGGGAGGACGCGTTATTTCGCGATTTAGCGCTGTTATGTCAATTGGCCAATAAGATCGTGCGCTCTAAAAGCTTTGGACTTCTTCTACGGTGGAGCTACGTGAAAGAGCGTCTTTATAGGAACAATTCTTCAACTTTGGAGCATTTAAAGAATGACATACGTCAAGTTATGGCCGAATTAATGCCTGACTTGTGTCAAAAAGTCATCGAAAATTAGGCCGCAAAAGGATTGAGGCCTGCTGCAAAAGGTGCCGTGGAGGACATTTTAACCATATGGTTTTTCACGCATAATCCAAGCAAAGTTCAAGCATCATATCTCTTTTCGAAAGAGAAAATAGATAATCCTTATTTTATATTAATAATAAATTATTTGTTTAACTACGACTTTGTGTATACTTTATTATATACATACATTTTCGCACTCTCTATAATTTATATATTTTTCAATTTTGCAAGCTTTCTTTTTATTATTTTTGTTTATTAATTTATTTTGCGGTTATTAAATCTTTCAGTTCATTCCATTCCATACCATTCCGTTCATCCTTCCTTCCTTCCTTCTTTCCATTCGCTTGTAGGTTTGTTTCTATGCTGTTGCCGCCCCTCCCCCTCACCTTTCACACCTATTAATCCGCCAGCCCTGCTGTCATCATTCACTTATTCTCTCAATCACTCACCCTCTCAGTCCTCATGACTAAATTCCGGAACCTGATTCCGTGGCGAATTATCGTCCTCATCTTCATCATCATCGCTGCGAGAAACTCATTTGATAATGTGTTAAATTTCGCTCGTGCGCAGCTAGAATTCGATATCATCGCTGCAGAGCAACCTCAACACTCCACCAAACCAAACAACAGTGTCCGTGCAACCGCTCCAACGTCCAACCGACGGTCCAAACGACCTACCGACCAACCAACCAAGACGCAGCAGCAGCAGCAGCAGCAGAACTACGAACAAGAACAACACAAATTAATGAGAGTAGAAAAAAGTTGCGTTGGCAGTAACAATATTTTTTTACAACCGCATCAATAGCAACAGTAACAGCAGCGACGAAACGCTGCTGCAGCAAAAGTCGTACGTATCAAATGCATCATAAAAATGTATGTCGACAAGACACACAGTGAGAAAGAGAGAGAAAGAGTGTGTAAGAGTGTGGGATAAGCAGCAGACAACAACAGTCAGCAAGTACAAAACGCCAATAAAGTGAACAACAGCGACAACAACACTAAAAATACATAAATAAAGCGCCCAACAACAACAACAACAACGTCGACGGTAGCAACGACAGCCGCGCTGCAGAAAAAAAAACACAACTAACTATTCAGTTCACAAAATTTATTTAGCAACAATGAAGCCTGCGTACGAATCTGCAAATGCAGATAAACACGCGATGTAGAAACAACGCATACACTCGACGCATTTTAATGCTATTTTTGCTCTCCCGTCTACCCGTTCTTCAACTCTCTCACTCTCTCTTCGCTCTCTGACTCTCACGACTCCTCACCACAGCCATTCATCATGCCAACAAACCTCTCACAGGAGACGCCTTTATATACACTCTTGTAAATTCTCAGCCGCAGCCGCCGCCGCCGCAGTCGACCTCAAACGCTGTGCTCATAATCATTACCGTGCATCATCTACATCATCACATCACCTCAGCATTATTACGTTTCATCCACATTAACAGCGTTAGCAGTCGTTTCCAACTTCCCGGAGAGACGGACGCATTGTTGATGGGTTATGTTTCTTTATGTATCGTATCTTGTTCGTTCGTTTGTTTGTTTGTTTGTTCGCCGCTTGAAGGGCGGCAGGGCGTTAAGCGTTTGAGAATGAGAGCATTTTGCATAAATTTCTCGCATGAGATGTTATCGCAAATATTTTCATTTCGGTGTTAAAATCTGCTTCTCATTAATTCTTCAACTCAATTCAATTGATGATGAGCTGAACTGGCGGGAACCGCGGCGTGAATGAGAGAGAAAAAAAGAGAGAGAGAGAGAGAGAGAGAGCAAGCAATCGCGACTTCGACAGCGCGAGATTAGAGAGCAGCTATGGCTGGTTACAGAGAGAGAGAGAGAGAGAGAGAGCCTTTGGTTATTGAAAAACTGTCAGTTTCTCTAAGATCTCTCGGTATGGCCTTCTCTCGAGAGCTGATTACAGCGCGTTTGCACGCCCCGTCAGCACCCCACAACCAGTATATAGTTTACAGACGAATACTACGAGCTATAACAATAACAACAACAACAACATTTATGTGATTGCAACCACAACAACTACCGAACCGGATTCGGCGTTGATCGGCTAATTTAATGCTTATTGTGCTGTTGCTGTTGTTCTTGTTGTTGTTGTAGTTGTCATCATGTTTGTTTTGACGTTTACCTCTTCCGTATTGGGTTCATTTAGGTGCTCATTGCATGTCATTTACACAAGTTAGTCAGTCGGTGCCTTAATTGCTCTGCTCATTGCCAGAGTTACCGTTCTTCGTTTTTTTTTTGTTTGAATAAGTTCGTCTACATTCAATAAGAATTTAATAAAAATGTTTAAAATTTCTATCAATTTAAAAAAATTGATTTAACGTATTCTTCATCAAAATACGATGAGCTTTTAACATAAAATATTTACTACTTTTTTAATAGAACGGCAACTCAGCGCTAAAGAAGAGTACAACAAAAGTTGCTACAACATCAGAGAGCAATTAGGTCTCTTTCAATCTCTCTCTCTCTCTCTCTCTCTATCACTCTCTGCCGCTGAATAAATACAATTGCTAAAAAGCAACAGATTTGGGATGTATTTATGATTGTTAGTAAGAAAAAAAGAAGATGAAAGAAAGAAGAATGAGAGGAAGAATAAGAAGAACACAAAATGAGTATAGTATAAGGGCTCTCTTAAAACCGAATATACTGCCATTCCACCATTATGTTGTTGGCTTTCGTGTTCAATGAGAAAATCAGCTGTTCGTCTTCATCTTGTTATAGGTTGTCTGTTCATTCCTACGAGTCATAAAGGTGGTTGGCTGGGTTGTCATGTCGAATACTTTGTCGAGTTTTCGACATTTTCGACATATCGAATACCCACGGTAGACTACCAAACCAAATTGGAGTACCTAGATTACACAAAATTGTCGAAAACTCTGAAAAATTGTCGAAAACGAACGCTACAAAGATTTTTCGATACATTTTGTGGTATGACAATGAATTTGATTCATACAAAGGGCTGAGTCTTGATCGTCACTTAGTATTCATCGATGTCATCAGACTCTTCCTCTATTATTCTTTTACTACTCGCTCTCGATCAAGTATAAAGCGCGAGTTAAAATGTGTTAGAAGAAACCAGAAAAAAAGAGGAGATGTATACATTCGTGCATCTTATCGCTTTCTCTTGTTTCTTTAAATATTTACACTTTGTTTCGCAAATTTTCGGTATAAACAAGCTGCAGAACGTGTACGAGTATGTCGATAGATTCTATAATTCACGCAAGTAAAAAAAAAGAGTCATTTGAAGAAGTCATTCTTTAAATTCTTGAATGTTTAAGAGTTTTCGACAAGCTTGAGGTTTTCTACATGTCAGAAAAAGTACTCTACAGTTTTCGACGTAGACTACATACAAGTTCCAAAAATTCTTGAGAGAGAGAGGTCTTTGAGCAAAGAATTTTCTAGCAATCGTGGAGAGAAATTGAGCAATCGTGCCATTGAAAAGAGGAGAGAGAGAGAGAGAGAGAGTGACAGCGACAGTGCAAGGCAGAGTAACCGCGTTGGTGGAGAAAGAGGAGGAGAAAAGGGCCACTTCTTTTCATTTGTTTGTTTGTTTTCATTATGACGACAGTTTGGCGTCTTGTGTATGCCATCAAAATTGAATCGTTTAAACTTTGCTTGAGCCAGCAAGTTAACGTTGCTCCTGGCGGCAGTCATCGGAAGTCATGCACACCAAAGCCAATACAGACACACACACACACACACACACACGTGCGCGCGAACTCATACCTACACAGTGTTACTGATACACAATGATATTTTTTTATACGCGGAAGGGGCGAAAGGGCGCGTTGAGTGTGAGAGCGCAGTTTTGATTGATAGAAGAAGGGTGGTGGAAAGAAGGTGGTGGGAAGACGGTGGAAAAACGGTGTTGGCGGAAGAGACGTGTCCGGCGTCGTCGGTGTATTCGGTGTTGGCAGCGACAACCTCTGAATGTGGTAATGTGCGAAGGACTTGCGGCAAATCGATGTTGATATTGTTTCTGTTGTTGTTTTTGTACACTTGTACACGTTGCTGGCAATATTTGTCTGCCATCGCTGCGTCGCGTCGCGTTTCGACGCGCCGAGTGTCCTCCCATACTTGGCTGTCGTATGGAGCGTCGTTTGTGCCAGCTCCTGCGGCCCGCAGTGGCCCCGGCGCCCATGTTTCACGTCGCATTCGGTTTTCAGTGGGTTGCCACCAACGCGACTCGTCTCGACACGATGTTGTTACAGGGTTACGAGCGAGTTTCGGAAAAGTTCGCAACTTATTCATTACGTCATGACGCGTCAGTGATAATGACAACGCGCAGACGAACCTACGAATTCGGTACAAATATAATACAAACGGTAATTATTTCAGGACTTTCGTCTACAACTCACCCTGTATGCTCGAACTAACGTGGGAGCGTAAGGCGTTAGCGCTCTATTTTATGCTCGTTAAGTAGGTTTTAGTGGGTGCGCGCGAGGCGGCGCTGGGGCGAAAGGGCGAAAGTGGACGAAACGTTTTACGGCAGTAGACACAACGCGTATGTATGTATGTAAGTACGTAGGTAGCTAGCTACGTTGTTGCTGTTGCAGCATGGAGAGGTTTTTCTTGTTGTTGTTGTTGTTGTACATGCAGTTGCCGTCGTTGCCGTCGTTGCCGTGTCTGACAATAACGCTTCGGCTACGGTTTGCTTTATAAACAACGGAACAGGTTTTCATTGAAGTCAGTAGTCGACGACACTTGAAATGTTGTCGAGGATGAGCCCGAGCAGCTTATTTTCCCGCCTGTAATCGACAGACGTGCACTGTCCGGCCACAACGTCCCACCGCCACACCCCCCTCCCCCATCGCATAGATGTCGTCTCATGCACACGATGACAATGCATTATCGCGACGCTGGAAAGCATATCGACAACAAATCCGTACAGTTGTTTCGTCGATTGTTGTTGGAATGGATGACTGTAATGGTTATGGTGGTGGTTGTTGTTGTTGTTGTTGTCACTGAACTGTTGTGATTCTTGGGGATGTTTTAATGCATTTAAGGCGATAGAGCAACAAACCGCTGCGTCAAAGGATAACGTACCGAAACGCAACGCATCGTAACGCAACGCATCAACGCACGATGTCGCAGTCACAGTCGCAGTTACAACGACTTTGACAGGTCGCCAGAGGGTGTGGGAGGTTGAAGGATGATATATGTAAATTTAGTGCTCTGTATAGCTTTAACAAAAAATGGCGGAATTGGTTTTGAAGGCTGCAGTATTCGGCGGCCTTTGAAATAATGCTGAGAAGGAATAGTTTAGAGAACGTCTATTATCTGTAGCTATTTTCTGAAATAAAAATATGGCATATTTCCATTATTTTCAAAATATTTCGGTTAGTTTTTAAGGTTCTTTAATATCGTGTTGAATTAATTCAAAAGTTATTTTTAAAATTTGCTTAATTTTAAGCAATCAAAAAGCGATAAATCAAAGTTTCGTCGAAGAACGACAGAACTCCTTGCGATTAATCGATGATTACGACTTCTTCAAGAATCCTTATACATATGTAATTTTTATATATCTCAGAATCCATATATATTTGTAATAGTTGACATTTACAAAATTATTGAGACGTAAATCCTGCTGCTGTCAAACAAACGATCAGGTGAACACTTACTAACAGTCAGCGTATGTCAATGGGAACAGCCGCAGCAGTCGCAGTCGCAGCAGCAGCTTGAGCAAATTAAACTCCAAACAATTTCAAAAAAAAATATTAATTGTTCGACGGCGTCTAATATCGAAGGCTGTCTTGTCTGTAGTAGCGTCTGCCACAACGGCGCGTCGCGTCGCGTTTCGCTCAAATAATACAGTCATCAACAAAACTGAAGTGCTCAAATAAGCGTGCTCGCTCTAGCAGACGCCACAATGATAGATTTTTTTGCCAAAAAAGAGAGTTTTAGAGAGCCTTTGCCAAAAACTTGTCTGTTCACAGCGAAGAGAAAAAAAGCAGCATTTTTTTTTTGCATTGAAAGAGGCGTTAAAAAGCTAAAGGCAAAAATGTCAAAATACGCTCTGACTAAAGAGAGAGAGAGTGTGAGAGAGAGAGAGTCTTGCTGCTCGGGCTGTTTGAGCGCATTGATGGCTCTATGAGAAAAAAACAAAATCAGAGAAGGCGATAAAACAATACATATACACGAAGGCAGCGAATAAATAAAAAAATATAAAAGCAAGGCAGATGCAAAAGAAGCAGCAGAAGCAACAGCAAAAGCAGC
Organism: Conops quadrifasciatus; assembly: GCA_949752815.1. Taxonomy (NCBI): domain Eukaryota; kingdom Metazoa; phylum Arthropoda; class Insecta; order Diptera; family Conopidae; genus Conops; species Conops quadrifasciatus. Next base: position 21,648,207 of record OX457079.1, read on the forward strand.
AGCAAAAGCAGCAGCAACAGCAGCAGCAACAGCAACAGCAGAAGACAACCAAGTGTTTGCGGGTCCCGTTTATCTGCCACACAGTGCGTCCAGCGTCCAGCGTCCATTTGTCAGGCCAATCTCAACCGCCCGCCTCAACAACCACCGCAAGGAACGTGCTACAAAACAATCACAGGCTACCTTGCGGGCGATATGGCGACTCGAACGATTCCGACGTCGACGCCGACAGCGACTTCGACATCGACACCGACTCCGGCTCCAAACCTAGACTTCGGCGGTGACTGTTACACTTAGCAGCTTAATCTGCAACAACAAGCTCGTACGCATTAAATTGTATTTACACGCGCATACATACCAACTTGGGTAGATATGTACATATAGTATATCGTTTATATACACGTGTTTGTATGTATGTATGTTTGTATGGATGTGTTTACATGGATGCAAGTCGATTATATACGTATCGAAAAACATATTGCATTCATAGACTCGCAGTGAGAGCGCTTCAGGCATTGCCATACAAAAATGCATACATACATAGATGGCAGCTAAAATAACGCCAACAACAACAACAACAACAACAATAACTACTATTACTACTACCAATACACAGCAAAACACACAAAACAAATTAGAAGCGGCAGCAGAAGGCAGCAGCAGCAGCAGCCAAAGTCAACCACAGTAAGCGGAACAACAACAACAACAACAGCCTCTAATAAAACCAACAACAAACCAGCAACAACGTCGCTTTTTGCGCAAAGTGAATAAGGCTGGAAGAGAAAAAAAAAGTGCAAAATGGCAACACCGACAACAAAAACATCATCTCAACGGTCACAAAAAAAAACAAGTAAGAGCGTTATCTTCGGCCTGGCCGAAGCTCATATACCCTACACCCGCATCTGTCGAGGTGATAAAAAGTGGGCGGGTGACACCTACTTTTTTTTAATTTACAGTGAGCAAATTTTTATCTATTAACTCGTCTACAACACCGTTTTTCCTACCAAACATCTCATTATATGGTATACTATATAAGTGGGCGTGTCACGCCCATTTTTCAGAATATATTTTAGTCTAAGAAGGTGGACTCGGGGAAAAAATTTTAGCTTTATATTCGCTCTACAAGCTGAGAAATTGAGCTATAAGCATGGGAAAATTCACATTTGCTATTAAAAGTAGGCGTGGCACTAATCCGATTTTCCTCATTTTCAATACCAAACAGCCTATGATGACAAAGTATATTCGTGCCAAATTTCATGGCGATAGCTTTATTCGTTCTCCCGCAATCGTGATTTCTACAGACAGACAGACAGACAGACAGACAGACAGACAGACAGACAGACAGACAGACAGACGGACGGACATGGCTAAATCGAATCAGGAGGTGATTCTGAGCCAGAATATATATACTTTTCTATACCTGCCACGCCTCCTTTAATGCGTTACAAACGGAAGAACAAAGTGAATATACCCTCATCCCTTCGGGTGTAGGGTATAAAAATATTATTAATGCAAATAATAAATAAAAATAAACACATTCAGAAAACATTTACAATAATAAATTGCAATCTCGAACACACATACACAGACACACACACACACACGTATACACACGGTAATACGTAAATGCCCATAAACACACACACACACATTCACACACACTGCTACAATTCTGAAAGCTGAAAATCAAGTGACCAATACCACAAGCACCAACCACTTCACCTTCTCCACCCACCGTCAACGTCAACGTCACCATCATCATTATCATCGACACCTTCATCATCATCATGTTCATCATCAACACCTTCATCATCGTCATCGCCATCGCCATCGCCATTCTCATCGCACCACAATAAAGCAGCAACAGTAACAGCAACAATATGATCATGGTTATTGTAGTCTGCGTCTGCGTCTGCGTCTCCGTTATCCGTCGCCGGTTGCCGCACTGTGGAGCCATCGTCGCCGTTGTTCGATTTGTCATTGTTGTTGTTGTTCCTTTTGCTGGCTTATCTAATGTTGCTGCTGCTGCGGCTGCCCGTCCCAACGACGGGCTCTGTTCAGTTGAGTTGAGTTGTCATTGTTGTTGTAGTTGTTATTTATGTATGTTGTTGTCCCTGGTGCTTTTGCTGCTGCTGTTGCTGCCCCTACTTGTGCTTGTGCTTGTCTACTGCACGTAGACGACTGCCGCAGCTGACTGTTGTTCGCAGCTAGCGTCAGCGAACGTCAACGAACTGATGGCACGGTGACGGTGACGGGGGTCATAAATGGTACGTGAGCGGCAACAAAGTAATAAAAAATATACATAGTAAAAAAATTTAATAAAGCTTAAAACTTTGCACTGATAAAAAGACCCGTTAGGAAATGATGACTACTTGTACGGAATACGAATTGGTGAAGACGTGATGACGTGAAGTCTAGTTTATTAAATTTTTTTTAAAGAAAACAAGCAGTTGTTTCAAAGTCTTCGTTGTTTAGCGCAACAAACGTTCGTTTTGATATTTAGGTAAATCCTTTTTAAAGTTTATTTGTTTGAAATATTGAAATTTAAAGATTTCAGTTAAAAATTCTGACTTCTACTGTCGGAAACATACTTTTTCGACTTTAAAGTTGCAAATTCGGAATTTAAAATAATGAAACTTACGGCTCTACACGGTCGAAAATTTTGGTTTAATTTTTCAACTAAGCAGGTTGTCATATACATAACCTAAAAGTCGATATCTTCAACCTTCTCTACTCATTCCCAATTTTTAAAAGGACAAATTTTCATTCGAAGTTTAAGTTGCACGCCTTTTTGTTCACGATTATTTCAACTTAAAAGTTGACAACAAAATTAAGGAATATTTCAACCCAAAGAAAGTTGAAAAAAATGAAAAATTAAACTATAATTTTCGACCGTGTAAGCTGGTCGTTGTTAACTTAACAACGCTTTGTTAAGGAGTTCTTGTTAATCACGTTGTTAAGTTTAGTTAATTTTGGTATTGTCAAAATACTCGTACATTAACAACTAACAACGAGTATAAATTCACCACTAATGGTGAAAAATCGGAATGACATTTTCAGCATTTTCTTGGTTGCATATCTTTAACAAATAACAAAATGGAAGACAAGAAGAGATAAATGTTTTAAGCGTTTTAGAATTTAATATGAATATAATAAAGCCTTTTTTAATTTCTTGTTTTCCTTTATCTTTATAAATTAATAAAATTATTATTCTTCAATTTTCTTCTTCTAATTTGCCTAATTGGACGGCTACAAAATGGAATTTTGTATGCTGTTAAGATCTACTCGTTGATTAACAAAATAGATAAGAAATCAGTTGTCAATTTTACGACAGAATACGAATAAATAACAGCTTAACTATTCTTAACTATTCTTAACTTCTTAATTCTTAACTATTCTTAATTCTTAACTATTTTCTTATAGGCTTGTTAATGTGGTGAGCTTAGTTAATCAGCCAGAATACGGCTCTTAATGTAAATAATGTAGAAAATTTTAACGAAATGTAAAAACTTGCGTATTTATGAAAAAATTAGTATTTTTTGAAAGAGTAATGCTTTTATTTTTAAATTTTTTTTGATGTTAATTTATTAAGAACTCCTCGAGATTTTTATTCGATTTATTTGTGAAAGGCTTTTAATATTAGGATATCAGCGCAATCTTTGTGCTTATCTTTTTTATACTTGGAAATTACTAAAAGAAAAATCCAGTTTGCGGACTGAAATAGATGTCTGTAATTCTTTTACAAATAGTTAATGGAAAGGCCAACGGTTAAGGGGTAGGTTTTTGGAATGAACTTACAATATTTAGCGGTAAAAACTTATCGGTTAATAGTTCAAGTCATTAGTGGAAATGAGCCGCCGCGTGAATAAATTTCCTACCGGGTGTCAAGCTTCATTACAGGCACTAGCAGCAGCAGCAGCATCGGCCGTATCGGCAGCACAAAAAAGTGACAAAATGTTTAAGTAAAGTATAAAAATTCCACTGTTTGGTAAAAAAAAAAACCAAAAAAAAAAAATTTTAAAATTCTTCTGACAAATGAATAAAAAAAAAAAGAAAATTAATGAAAGAGAGTAAAAAATATAAAAAAATCCAAATGGATAAGAGCGAAACAAGACGGCAAAACAAAAAGTAAATATTGTATAAGCAGAGAGAGAGAGAGAGAGAGAGAGAGAGGGAGAGAAAAAACGGACGTTTTACGAGAGCGAAAATTGCGGTGGAACGAAGGAGAAGGAAAAAACAAGGCTTCATTGTTATCATATATCTTTCGCCCCAGCAGTGCGGTGGCAGGACAGCCAGAACAACCACAACAACAACAACAACAACTGAGCGAGTGGTGATGGCTGTGGTGCTGAGAGCAGACACAGCGAGAGATGGGGCCATACTTTGGGAGGAACTAGAGCGCAAAAAGTGGATACAACGAGTTGACAAGTGGCCAGGAGAGCTGGAAAGTTGGCGAGAGAGAGAGAGAGAAAGAGAGAGAGAGTGAGCGAGTATGGGTATAAGCACAGAGAGGATAAAAAAAGTTGTTTATGAGAAGAGTAATGTGCCTGAAGCGGGAGCTGATGGTGGCGGTGGCTATGGTTGTACGCCAGAATTTACAGTGTTGCAGTGTTTTGACTTTTAATGAGCTGGGAAATAATTTCAAAGAAAGTATTTTCTGAAAAAATTTCCATCGCAAACACTAAATTCATTCCGATTCATGTTAAATGTGCGGCGTAAAAAATCGTCAAAATCGTGAAAATCGCTAGATTCGCCAAATCGCCACATTTGACAATATTTCAGGAGAGCCGAATGAGTTTTCAAGTACTTTTCGTTCAACGCTCTCTCTCTCTCTCTTTCTCATCATCCGTCACTTGCTCTCTCTCAATGTGGTTGAGAATTAAAAGCCATACGGTTTTGATTAGCAGTCGTTTATTTATTGATTTTATCGCTCAGCAGAAATTACAGCAATGATTAACTTAACCAACAATAACAGGCGCTGTTGCATTGTTGCTATGTATGTATGTCATTGTTGTTATTATTGTTGATGGCGACCACCAGGCGACCGAATAGAATCTTGAATTTTGCCAGGCTTGAGAATTGTTATTCTTTATTCGAGAGATGAATGTCAAAGCCGGATGAGAAAACTGAGAGGTGAATTTCGAAAACAGCTGACCGTAGAAGTTTTGTATGGTTTGGTCACTTTTGAAATGTAACGACGCTTGCTGCCTTTTATTTCTGCCGTCTATCTTTTGAATTGTCTTAAATCAATTTTTGCCGTTTTTTTTTTTGAAATATTAAAAGAAATGAAATTATCTCCTCATTTTTCGAGCGTGACTCGTTCTATTCCGTTCGTTGTGGACTGACGGCCGATCGCATTTAAATGTCTAAACTGATGAGATTCAACAAGGCGTGATGCCGCCGCGTCGCAGCAATTAGAAATATGCGGCGGCATTGCCTACTGATACAGAGATCAGCAACAGATCACTGAAAAGACCTCACCACAAATTGGCATCATCGCTTAGACGTAAACCATCTACAATATTTACCGAGAGACCACCGGCCGCCGGCCGCCGGCCTCTAACGACTGGCTGGCATCGTATGCCAAGTACGCGTGTGTCGTTTTGATGGGCAGTTCGTTCCGTCACTCAATGACGTGATGCCTGTCGCATGGGTTTCTGTTCCAGTGTTGCCAGTGAAGTCGGTATAGAGTAAAAGTTACCCGTACGGTAAGGTACTCGCGTCGTGCAGCTGCACATCGCCCATCGCAGCAATCTGGCAAAAAACCAACGCATGACTACGCAACAGGTTTCGCGTCACTTCAGTGCAGATCGATCACAGTCGATGTCAATCAATTGCTCCTGACTTGCATTGCTTTTGTTCGCTTTTGGTAGCGACTTTTCATGCTTTTCCTTTTCGAAAGCAACTTTTCACTTTTTGCCGTAGCTGCTGATGCTGCTGCTGCCGCTGCTACGTTGACGTGGCGAACTGGTTGGTCACTTTTTCGCTTCTATCAAGTGTTTAATGGGTTAACAATGCGCACGCTTCGCACGATAGACGCATGTGCGTGGATGGCGCCTAAAAGGTGTCACCAGCTGGTTGGCTGGCGTTGCATCGGCAAACGGCGGATGTGGTACGCTTTAGCGCGCCCTGGTTTTTAAAAGAAGGTTTAAAGAGAGAGGAGCTCATTCAAGAGCTCTCTGCTGTGAGAACACAATTTGTTCGATTTCAATTTCAATATTTTTTAAAAATATCATCATCTCGAAAGGCGCGTATATATTCTGATTCTTTCTCATTCGCCGCTTGCGAGACAGTTCATCTCTCTCTCTCTCTCTCTCTCGAAATGATTTATGATTGTCGCCATCACTCAATAACAAAAAAATAATTATAAAAAACGACGCATACTCGGATTCGCATTCAACGCACTGATTTTGATAACAATCGTAATCAAAATTGACAACAAGGACAAAAGAGCAACAAAAACATGAACAACAAGAGCGCAACCAACGCAAGGGGTCGCTCGCCCTCACTAATCGTCCATCCATTAAAGTCATGTAAATACGCGCAAATTCGCCGGAGCGATGTTGGATGATCTTGACAATTTGACTGGACAAACGATCTGCTTTGGCACGTCTGGCTGTATGTGTGTTGGTCTGTTTTACTTAAAAAAATTATCATTAATTCATGTCATCATTTATTTAATATTCGGCATTCAGCGCACTGTCAAAACAGCAACAAAACACCAATCGTCTTGATTTACGGTGACTGGAGGCAAAAACAACAACGACAACAAAACAACAACACTACAAACAAGAGAGCAAATAATCGTCGTTACTGAATGTTACAAAATATACGCATAATATACGATACCGTATATTATAGGGCCGTATCGGCCCTATTTTGGTTGTTAAATTAACAACGATTTGTTAAGGAGTTCTTGTGCTTGTTAATCACGTGGTTAAGTTTAGTTAATTTTGGTATTGTCAAAATACTCGTACATTAACAACTAACAACGAATATATTATCACCACTACTGGTGGAAAATCTGACTGACATTTTCAGCATTTTCTTGGTTGCATATCATTATCAAATAACAAAATGGGAGACACGAAGAGGTAAATGTTTTAAGAATTTTAGAATTTAAGATGAATATAATAGAGCTTTTTTAATTTCTTGTTTTCGTTGATCTTCACAAATTAATAAAATAAGTAAATATTCTTCAATTTCTTGATATTTGCCTAATTGGACAGCTACAAAATGGCATTTTGTTTGCTGTTAAGACCTACTCGTTGTGTAACAAAATAGTAACGAAATCAGCTGTTAATTTTTTGCCAGAATTTGAAATCTTAACAGCTGTTTAACAGTTTAACTATTTCTTCTTAGGTATGTGCTTGTTAATGTGGTGAGATTAGTTAATCAGCCAGAATACGGCTGATTGATCTTTCAAGAAGAGGTTCCTCTTACAACTCGCCAGTCTTTTGGTGAAATTATTTATCATATTTTCGTATAAATACGGCTATACGAGTATTTCGTGACCAGAAATCCCAATAAGTGGACCCATATTTTTTGTTGTTGTCAAATGATACTGACATTTAGTGTGTCAGTTGCATGTTGACAGTTGAAAAATTATGCGAAATTTAAAGTAACACCAACATTTAACTTAGACTTAAATAAATTAAAGATTGTCAGCTCTTAGTTATAAGATTATAAGCTCAATTCATACTTTTGTCAGTATGTACATACATACATACATATATGCGAGGAAGTGGGTGTATGCTCGTGTGGCTGTGCCGCGTGACGCGTTCTCTTCCGGTGCGACGGAAAGTTTTGTTGATTCTGATTTAAACAAGAAACAGCGATCTGAAAAAGATCGTGCGGCAGCCCGTGAAGTGGCTTATTCAATTCTCAACCAAGATCGCGACCTTAAACGCGAGACTACTCTTTTTGGAGCGCGTGTACGAGAATAGATTTTTATTATTCCATTCGAAAACGGTCGTTAGTCATTATTTACGTAAACGCTGAGGAAATAATTTTAAAGCTAAAAAAAGTACAAGTACTTACGTAATAGACGGAACGATATTGTCGTTGTTGTTGCTGTTGTTGTTGTCCCCGCTGCTGCTGCCAGCCAGCGCCGCTACTGCCGCCGTTCAGTAACTTCGCGCCGAAACGCTCCGAATAGAGAGCTTTGTACTCGTACTTAATGAAACGTAGCGAATAGATGCGAAAACGAATTGTTGTTGTTGTTGTTCTTCTTCTTCTTCTGCTTGTTGTTTTCTGCTTCAGATAACAATTATTCAACAATTCCGGTGTATAGTATAATCAGATGCGGCGATGACAGAAGCCTTGACGCAGTGACGGAGTGACAACGCGTCGCCGTCATATTAATTTTTATATGCGGATGCGGACATAGAGAGAGAGAGAGAGAGAGAGAGAAAGAATATTGCATGGAGGGGAAGAGGAAGAAGAAGACGGAAGGAGAAGAAGGCCTGAAGAGAAGAAGTTTGCGATCAGTGAAGAAGAGAATAAAGTCTAAGTATAGTATGTTTCAACAAGAGGTGTTATAATAACTGCGGCGTTATTTTTAAACTGTCAAAATACAACTGTCAATGTAATGTCACTTGACAAGTACAAATCGGGAGGTTTTTAGATATGCTCTTCGATTTATGCTCTTACAATGAAAGGAAAGAGTTAAAAAAGGCGTAAACAAATTAGCGAAATCAATACCTTCTTCTTCCTCGTCTTCTTTTCTTTGTCTTTTATTTTCTTTTCTGTAAAAAAATTAACATTAAGTGAATTAAACTTAAACTTTATTAAATTTAAAACGATTTGAAGCTACTTTGCAACGAATTTGCAATGAATTCGCAACGATTTTGCAACAAATTTGCAATGAATTTGGAACGAATTTGCAACGAATTTGAAACGACTTCAAAACTAATTTGCAACGAATTTGCAACTAATTTGAAACGACTTCAAAACGAATTTGCAACAAGTTTGCAATGATTTTGCAACAAATTTAAAACGAATTTAATGAATTTGCAACGAATTTGAAACGACTTCAAAACGAATTTGCAATGAACTTGCAACGAATTTGCAATGAATTTTGCAACAAATTTACAACGAATTTGAAATGACTTAAAAACGAATTTGCAATGAATTTGCAACGATTTTGAAACGACTTCAAAACGAATTTGCAATGAAGTTGCAACGAATTTGCAACGAACTTACAACGAATTTGAAACGACATCAAAACGAATTGATCGAATTCAATGGAATTTAAGCGAGTTCAAATGAAGAACGTTACTGGTATCTTCTTTTTCATAAAGAAGAATTTTATGATATCATAAAATTTTACTCACGTTGCGTGTCGCGTTTCTCTTTACTTTACTTTACTTTTCAACAAGTTCCTTCCCTTTTCTTTTTTTATTTTAATCTTTAAATTCTTTGAATAGCTTTCTTTTTTTTTCTTCTACTTCTTCATCATCTTCTCCTTCTGGTTGATTTTAATTAGCCATCAATTAGCCAGCACAAATCCTCCTTCTGGCCGCTTTTCTCTAACACCAACCATTGAGCTAATTAATTCTGGATTTTGCTTCTCGGACTGATTGATTAACTGTTTTTAATTAATCAAAATAAGTTGTGAAGCCTTTCTTTTTCCATATACGAGAACTTAACCGTTTTTGATGTGACCACATTTATTGATCGATCGCTGCTCACCGATTTCAAGACCCAGGCAAAATCTGAGTCTGTCGACACCGGAGCCATCTTAAGAAGCTCTGATCTAAGAAACACCAGCAGCGAATTTCGTAAAGTTTCAGTTGGCTTTTCGCTCGATGGATCAATGACCAATCAATCGCCTCAATTTTGAAACTTGTATGAGTTCAATTTGATTCAAGATTGACGCACGAAAAAATTCGAAAAAACTATTATTAACACTTTTAGCGCGAAAATAAGATGATGATGATGATGATGTCGCGACGCCAACTAAGAAGACATGGTTCTTACGAAACTCTGGTTTTTGGCCGATACATTTGGCCGTCGCGTCGTGATCAAGCAATAACAACGTGATGTTGGGAGCACACAGTACGTCCCGTCTGAAGCTCGCACGCGAGTCTACCACCGAAAAGCGGTCAGTAACCTAAATGCGGTTATGGTGACCCGGGGGTCTCGGGGGCATCCACAACTAATCTTATTTATTGATTTAATTCATTGCTTATGGTTTCGGGTAAATGAATGAATGGCTTGGCTTTTTATACTTTAATTGTTGAGAGCTGATGAAAGATTTTTCGGCATGTGTACCGTGTACCCTTCTGTCTTGTGTCTTCTGTCCGAAGATAGAACAGCATCTTATAAAAACTGCTCTAAAAAAAATCATGTGTGGGTTGGTGAGCCTTAAATGGTTAAACTATTACCACTTCTTCCTCCCACTTGCTTGACTTTATAGAGACTGCGATGAAGTAATCACAATCGGTAGGAGAGATTTAGGTTGGGATTATAACTATAGTTTTTTAAGAATTACATCGTGTTGTATAGCCGTGTTCTACAGCGGCAAACGGCCGCTCTTTTTAAACAGTCTCAAAAACATTCTTACGTTGACTTTTAATTAATATTTTTAATGTTACAATAATATAATATTACAATATTATATTGTTGTTATTGTTGTTGTTGTTCGACGTTGTAGACGTTCTAATTTTTTAAAGATTTTCGTTAGATTTTCGAAAGAAAAAAAAAACCAAATCAACCAAAATTCGGTTCGAGCGAAGTGTTCGAATAATGTCGAAACGATGTCGTTGCTGAAAATCGAAATTAAAATTATTTTAACCTAAACGCAGCTAGTTCTTTCTGCGTAATTATAAAAGTTGTTACCTGCTAACAACAGTCTTTTATTTTGTGCTCAAATGAATGAACAGCTTTGCAAAATATTGCGTTATTTGCCTTTCCTCTCCCCCTTTCCCCTTCTCCCACCCTTTCACCCCTTCGATCAATGTCGTTTTTATGATAGCGTAGTTTTTACAATTTTAATTTTTTTTTTTTGTTTTTCTTTTTGAGGTTTTCAAAAATAATGAGTCGAGTTATTTAAAAAAAAGCTCTTCATCGCCATGGATCTATGTTGATTCCGCAGTCGTGGCACGTAATGATGCAGCGGCTGAATGCCTTTTTCAGATGCTGCCTGATGGAAGGGCGAGGGCGAGGCGGTCGGTGCTGGCAGAAGGGGGAGGGGTCAGTACAGAGACTGGGCAGGACTGGCATTAAGTGTTAAATTGTTTAAGAGACAACTTTAAAATACTAAATTCCAATTAATTGGAATTAATTAGAATACATAAATGGTTAAAGCAGAAGAAGAAGAAGAAAAAGAAAAAAAAAAAGAAGAATAGAAAAATCTAAAAATTCTTAAGGTTTTCCTTCGAAACGTTCGTTGGTTGCTCTTCGAGCTCTTCCGAATTCGTTACAATCGAGCTTAGCAAGAATTTAATAATCCGAGAGTACAGAGAAGTTTATCGATATTATCGATATAAATTCGATATATTGTACATAGTTCCTTCTGCGTAATCGTAAAAGTTGTTACAACCTGCTACGAAATGCTTTTTGACTCGACTCATTCGTTTGTCATTGTCTTTAGAAAATATACATATCTCTCTGAGAGCTCTCCAGATGACAGCTGGCAGACAGAGCAAGTCGAAAAGAAGAGTCTGCATTAAAAAATAGTTCCAAAAAAAGAGCAAAGTAAAAAGAGGAAGGCATTCGTCCCGTTTTGGAATCTGTACCGCGTCGCATTTACAAATTAGGGCCCATTATAAATTAAGATATCGCACATAAACGCATGCACACAAATACACACAAACACATCATCACACACACACACATTCACACACGCATACACATACTGCCTCATCATGTACTCTCATCAACGCAATGTCATGCACTCACGCGACGCGACGCGTCGCTTCGCTTTTTAATGTCATGCAATTGTTTATAAGAATATTTTCGAGGGCCATTCGCGCATGCTCGGGCTCTCCCCCCCCCCTGCGCCCACTGCATTCCTCTTGACTTCCTGTTGCTTCCGTTCAGCAACCACACCGACATGCAAACATGTTGCACGAGAAACGTATGTATTTTCGGATCAATTCGAATCTTACAAATATTTCTTTGCGTTTAAAAATAATTTAATCTGTGAATTATTCCGTTTTATTGTTGAGTGGCGGAAGGGTGTGTGGAAGGGAGGAGGGGGTGGGCCTTGTAGCAAATGAAATATGGTTGGTAGATAATTGAGAATTTTTGCATTTTGTTGGCGACTTTCGCTTGTCGCTTGTGGTCGAATATGTCTGGAGAAGTCCACGACATATGCGATTATTCGTAACGAAATCATGCAAACGCATCAAACGCGTCAACAATACGTTATACTCTCGTATGACACTTGTCACTCGTATGACACTTGTCGCTCGTATGACACTTGTCGCTAATCATTTATTATCGATTATCTCGTTTGATTGAGATGTTTTCTATTAGCTGTCATGTGCCACAGCTTGTCAACGGCTTAAGTATTCTTAAAATACCTGAGAGAAAAAAATATTATAATATGAAAACGAGCTTCCTTCCTCGACGCCACAACAGCATTCTTCAGACTCTGAAAGCGGCCCTCTTGATCTACGATCAAGATAGTAATATTTATCAATTTCTGTACAACGCATTTCTCCAACAAAAATCGTTTAGAAAATTCGTTTAAAAATACATCCATAAATAAAAAATAAATAAATACTCGATGCTTAAAAAAGTTACCATCAAAAACAGCTGCAGTATCAGCTGTTTTGTGCGTTGTCCGGCGCGTGGCGTATAACGCGAGCAGCTAACAAACTCTGACAGACCGCGAATTAACAAATTAATAAATTTGCATCAAAGTGGGCGACCAGACAATGCTGGCCGTTCATAAACTTTAGGAAAACCAACAGCGTCAAGATTTTACAAAGAAGCCTAAACGATCAGCGCAAATCAATTGCACGGACAGCGAGAGACAGCGCCGGCACGCCCCTCATGCATATTTATGACACCGCAACGACAGCGCAAAAACGCTCTTCGTCGGTACAAATACTCATGCGTCGTTAAGGGGGTGATGCGGGCCGCCAGGGGCAGCGGCAAGCGGCGTCTCGCCATCTGTGCAGCATATTTACGGTTTGAAATCGTCTTGAAATCAAGTCGTTGCGAAGACTTACGAGGGGGAGGGGGGGTTAATCACACCCGTCACATCAGGACAGTCGTCGGGAGTAAGGCGTAGGGAGCTGTTGCCAGCGAGCGGTCTCGTCGACAAGCCACAAGTGCACACACACACATCTTTTGTCCGGTGATCTCTGGTTGTTGAGGCTGATGCTGATATTATCGATGATAAACGAATCGATTGATCGATCGTGACCATCGATCCATCGATCGATCGATATGCCACAGGATCGCGGACGGCCGAACATGCGTGCGCCGCATGCGCAAATAGCTGTCTATGTTGGGTGGCCGCTTGTCACTGGATGCAGGTGCCGCACCGATAAATGGGCAGCATTTTATGCTCTTCTGTTGCTATGCTACCTTTCAGGTAGTTTTCTATACACTGACGGACCAAATCTGCCCAAACGGGGCACTAGAGTTTTCTGGAGATGCACCTATAGAGCTCTCCTTGGAACCCCCCCCCCCTCTCCCTTCGGGAGTCAGCGAATGATCTCAACGCGGCTGTTATCTCAACGTCATGCGCTTGTACGGCATGCGTTGCAAACACGTCAACGTTCCGAGCCAACTGTAAAAAGTGTCATCCATCATGAGAGCGGCACGGCTGGATGGACGCTGTGCGCACCCAGTTCATTACAAGCGCACGGATATTTTACGCCGCTGCAAGAACAACAACAACCACAACGCACATTGCACAACGCACATCGTACACCACACGCCGCACGCCACACGCCACACGCCGCAAGAGCGCATGATACTCGCTCGTCTCAGCTACTTTGCACTTTGCACCAGATGCTTAGCACTCGCCAACTCGACTCGTCAGTAGCTCGGTAGTGGCTCTGTCGCGACGTCTGTCCGCATTTCTGTCGCACCCTGGCGAATGTAATCTACGTACTAGACTCATTTGTTGATCTATCTATCTATCTGTCTGTCTGTCTGCTGCGTCGCGTGTTGGTATGTCGTGCGCTGCGGCGTGCTGCTTCTCGTTCTTCGCGTATGAGTTGTAATATTTTTAGCCAATTTTGAACGCTTGTTGACAAAACTGTCAACAAAACAGCAATGACAACGAAAGCAAACAAGAACAACCGCCACAACAACAACAACAATGAAGCAACAGCCACTGCAGCAGCGGAAAATTAAATGTGGCATGGCATGTGGCGAATTGTTGTTGCCATAGCAGAACACACAGCGACGACGGAGGAACCGCAGGGAGAGGCACCGAATGAAGGAGCAGCCGTTCGTACACGTTAGCAACGATTTCATAGCGAATCGCTTTCACTTTTTTCTCGATGTGACAAAAGCTTCTTACATGCAACATTTGAGCCCGTTCTTTTTGACAGATTAGTTGTTAACGCTTAATGACAGAATTATCGTTATTTGCGGTGCTCTGAGTACTCGCTTCTTCAGAGCGAGCGAGCATTTCTTCGCCTCGTGTGTTTACCGAAATCAGTAATGAAAAGTGACAATCGTGTAATGATCACTGTCTTTTGAATCATCATTATCTTCGGTAACGCAATCATGCGACAGATTGCAGAAAAATTATTGCTGATACTCGTAATTTCGTCTTCATTGATCATCGCTCAAAAAAATCACATCGAGAAGTTATCAGTCAATCAGTCAAATCGTAAAGTTTTCTACGAGGTCTTCTACAATATCGTTTACAAGGTCTTCTAAAAAGCCTTCTATGATAATCTCTACAAGGTCTTACGAGGTCTCCTACGTGATCTTCTGCGAGGTCTGTTGCGGGGTCTTCTACGAGATTTTCTTTGAAGTCTTCTGCGAGGTCTTCTAAAAATCTTCTCCCAGATCTACTACGTGATCTTCTACGACATCTTCTAAGAGGTCTTCACCAGATTTTCCACGAGGACTCCTACGAAATTTTCTACGAGATCTTCTGCGGGGTCGTCTACGAGATCTTCTACGAGGTCTTCTACAAGATCTTCTACGAGGTCTTTTACGAGATTTTCAACGAGGTCTTCTGCGAGGTCTTCTAGAGATCTTCTACGTGGTCTTCTACGACATCTTCTAAAAGGTCTTCACGAGATTTTCCACGAGGTCTCCTACGAAGTTTTCTACGGGATCTTCTGCGAGGTCTTCTACAAGATCTTCTATGAGGTCTCCTACGAAATTTGCTACGAGATCTTCTACGAGATCCCTTTTTAAGAGGTTTTCTATTAAGTCTTCTAAAAGGTCTTCTACGAGATTTTTTAAGAAGTCTTCTACGAGGTCTTCTAAAAAGCCTTCTACGAGATTCTCTACAAGGTCTTCACGAGGTCTTTAACGTGATCTTCTGCGAGGTCTTCTGCGGGGTCTTCTACGAGATCTTCTGCGAGGTCCTCAACGAGATTTTCTACTAGGTCTTCAACGAGATTTTCTATGAGGCCTTTTAGGAGGTATTCTACGAGATCTTCTAATATGTAGGTCTTCCACGAGATTTTGTACGAGATATTCTACCAGATCTACCAGAAATCTACATGGTCTGCTATGTGGTCTTCCACTTGGTCTTCTACGAGATTTTCTAGAAGATCTTCTAAGAGGTCTTCTACGAGATTTTTTACGAGAGGTTTTTCTACGAGGTCTTCTAAAAAATCTTCTACCAGATCTTCTACGTGGTCTTCTACGTTGTCTTTTGCGGGGTATTCTGCAAGAATACGCACATGCAAGACTGAGATGTCTTCTGTGAGATCTTGTGCGCTAGGTTTTCGAATAAATATCTCTAAATCTTATAACGTTTTTGTTTTCTTTGTTGCTGCTTGGGGGCATAAGAATAAAAAAGAAAATGCAAAGAAGTACAAGCCAGTGCAGGCCATCTTTTATGTCGGTATGTGAATATTGAATAACTTTTGAAAAAAAAAACAACCGATTTCCATATATGAGTTGTTTTTATTTAATTTGATCCTTTGAAATTTATATGGACTAGTTTGAATAAATACAAAATCAATCAAGTGGCCGCCTCTATTGGCCAAAGCAAAATAAAATGCCCTTTTTGCTGCGTTTTCCATAACATCTTCGAGCGTACCTATTTTGTACGCGTTATATCGGAGTAAAGGGAATTATGGTTTGCAAAAAATTCCAAAAAAAAATTTAAGTTGTATTAAATTAACGTTTCAAAAACGCGTTTACTCAAGTCAATTGTTGGAAAAATTGTAAAGTTAATCAATATTGACGACATAAAAGGTGGCGAGCCTGTTACAAAATCGGTACATTTCGCAATTCATGACTTTAAAAGGCTTCAATAAAAGCTGAATAATTTAAAGAGTTGAAATATTGACGAATTCTGTTTTTATGTTATCGTGTTTGTACTATTTTTATATTAAACAATTTAGTTTTTATAGATTTTGAGGAATATTCATTTTAACATTTACAATATAATTTGATGTGTTCTTTTTTTACACGGTTTCTGGAACTTATCTATTGTGTTGGAACAGATATATAAGGTGTCTATTTCAAAAACATTTCATTTCCCGGGCGTTAAAAATCCTAATTTTATCCGAAATATTTTCTTTTCCAAAAAAAATAATCCATAGAATAATTTTATGCTTAAAAATACTCAACGAAAAATTGAAAAGTTTTTGCTGAATTTTGCTTTTTCTGACAGAACTGAACTTTTTTTTTTTTTGCTTTTAATGCTTCTTTATAAAGCAGAAAATATTTATGAATTTATTGAACTGATCTTCTGCGCTCGCTCGATCGTCCGAGCAATTATCGCCGGACGGACGGACGCGGACGGGCAGAGGCAAACACCAACCAAAAGTAGTTCGCCTCGCCGAAAGCAAAAATAAACAAAAAAGTCTATGAATTCGATTATTTTGCGCTTTGTTTGCGCGTATTTAAATTTATTCGATTATCTTGAATTATTGGCTTCTAGTTCGTGCTACTGAGGCGATATAGAAAATGACGGATGAACGGAGGGAGGGTGGGACGGTTGGTCACACGGGGGTGGAGGGACGTTTGAGTATGGGTAGAAAAATATTCATTTCATAAACATTTTTTTTTCTCCAAAAACAATAACATCCAGCAACAGCTCTTCGTTGCTCAGAAGATAGTGTAGAGTCAGTCAGTCAGACAGTCAATTAGTCAGTTAATTAGTCAGTCAGTCAGTCAGTCAGTGCGTTAGCGCATCTGTCAATCTGTCTGTTGAGGTTTGAGTAGCTCGATGATCGCGCGCACTTTTTATCGATACTTTGAGTAAATGTTTTTCCTCCGAAAATGTTCTTTCTCTCCTTCGACGCTTGAAGAGTCGTACTCGTATCGTATAGTACTCGTATTTGGATACACAAACGTATTTATTGGTGGTGTCGTTGTTGTTGCTTTCTTTTTTTCGAGCAATCGAAATCGGTTTCATTGTTTTTGTTTATTACGTATTATCAACACTACTTACGCGCGTATATTGATGGTCGTCGTTGGCCTATTGTTCGCCTCTTTTGCTGCTGACCCGCCCCGCCCCGCTCCGCCTTCATGACCGTCTCTTGTTGCTCGTTTTTTTTGTGATTCTGGAATTTCTGGCTTTTGTTTTTTATGGAATTTGAAAGACGCGAAGAAGCAGTCTTTTCTACTCGCTTCATTTTGTAATGACTTGGCTTTTTCGTATCGAGAATAGTTCACACTTCGATCTGATTTCGAATATATTTTTGTTTTGTTGTTGCTTTTATTATTTGGGGCGGTTTGTTTTTCATTTGTTTTGTTGTTTTGTTTCTTTCTTCTTTCTTTCTTTCTTTCTTTCTGTTCATTAATAGTATTTTTAGATGTTTCGATACTTGGCTTTTTGGATTTTATCGAACACGCGTGCGTTGCTGACCCTGGTTTTGTGTGGGTACATAGGCACACACACACACACACACACACACACACACACACAAACACACTTTAATTGTATGGCTTTACATAAAATATTGTTGTAGGGCGAAATATTTGGAAATATTTTCATTTTAATTGATTTCTTTAAGATTTCTCAAAAAAAACATCGTTAATTTTATCTAAAAGTTACCAAAAATGTGTCGGTAACACATGGTTCCGACAAACAAGAAGAAGAAGAAGAGCGAGAATAATCATAATATAGCGAACGTCATACCATTTTTCTCCTTAAATTTTTCTTCTATCTTCATTTTCTCTGTCTTAAAATGAAAATTTTGTTCATCTTTTAATATCGATCGATAAAGTATCATTTGAGCGTCATTCGCCGATCATTTCCGATGAATCCTTCTTCTTCTGTCAGTTTTTTAAATAGGTACCGCCGCCATTCCCATTTTTCTCCTCCGAATTTTTGGCCCCACGTCGCCACACTCTATCGCCGCCTGAGTAAAGTCCGCCAAAAATTGTTATCCGATCGAAAGTAAATGATGGAAGAGACTCTCGTCGAGATTCGTGCGCTCGTATTTTCGGTATAATTTATTGCCGGGCGACGAAAATAGATTTCGTTGCAGTTTATCGTCGTTGCTGCAAATTATTTAAGCAGCAATGAAGATGTACCCAATTTTTTTAATTGTTTTTTTTTTTTTTTTGTTGGTCTTTATGTATTCGTAGCGATCGCGGCGGAATGTTTACAAGACTAAAAACAAATTTGAGCAGCGACAACAACAAGAACAACAACAACAACAACAACAACAACGAAAAATAATAACAGCTGCCAGAATGAATGAAGTGCGGCGGCGGCGGCAGTAGCTGCTGCGTCAGCGGCCAGATCTTTAAATCATTATTAAAAATGATAAATTTTGGTTGAGTCTTAATCGCGTCAATTGCGATGCTACGAGAACAAGCAACAACAACAACAACAACATTCGCGACAACAACAACATTCGCAACAACCACATTCTGAACAACAACAACAACGTCATCATCATCATTATCTTCGAAATAACTGCAACAGTCTCGAAACTCATAGAAAATGTTGAACGAAACGTTTGTTGTTTGACTTTTGCGATTCTTGTCGCTGCCGATGTCTCTCCGCGCTTGGAGTCCTTCTTCAGTCCTTCCTCCCCCCCCCCCCCCCCCCCCCTCAGTCCGCACCACCGCTCTTCGCCGCTCACCCGCCAGTGAGTGCAGTTACCGACAAAATTGTTTATAGCCCGCGTTAAGTATTTTTAGCCCTGCCCAATATTTTGCCAATGCTTCTGATGTGTCATAATCTGACATTATGTCTGTGATGCACATGCACATACGCACACGCACACGCACACACACACACACACACACACACACACACACACACACACACACACACACCCAAAAGTTTAATTTGGGGAGGAAACAACCTCCCTTCCATTAATTTGCAATCGTGCATTTTTTGACGTTTTGATTTTGTTCTTTGAGCAGGAGCCGCCGCCGCCGACTAATTAAAATATTTCGACGGCGACGACGACAAATCGGACGACGACGATGGACAACGGCGACGATGCCGCAGCTTCATATTTGTTCAAAAGACCTATAAAGATTTTAAAGACTTTTTTTTTTGTGTTCGACTCGATTCGGTCATCGTTGAGTTTTGTTCTATTACGCTCAGTCTGGCCCAAAGGAAAAGCGACGCAGCCGCTGACGGTGACGGCGGCTGCCGCTTCCGATTCTGGTCCATTGCGTCCAAAATGTTTTGACAGATTACTTCTACTGAACCATTTTAGACTGCTAACGCGATTGTGGCTGCGATTGTGGCTGCGATTATGTTAGCGATTACGATTGCCGTTGCCGCCGCCGCTGCCGCTGTCCCTTTGCTTGCGTGCCCCCCCTCACTGTCTGTTAGACGCTGGACGCGCCATTTGGAATGCTTTCAAGAAATGTTCGAAAAATTAAAATGCGTCAATTTCGCGAATTAAAAGAAATTACTCGCTAAATAATTTGTGAGCCTCAACAAGCCCGCCGCTCGGCCGGCTACTTGAGTTGAAGAGTGAGTGCGCGCGTGTGTGTGTGTGTGTGTGGGGGGGGGGGGGGGGGCTATGCCCGCGTTGCAGGTGGACGGAACGATCTATTCAGCGGCCGACGATCCAATCAAAATAATTCACCGCCAAATCGTTGCTCGCCGCTTGCGCTGCTTTGCTCAGATCGCTATGAAGTTGGCGATGGTTTTTGTATCGTCAACGTTGTTGTTGTAGTAGTTGTTGTTGCTTTTGATGTGCCTTTCAATTGCGGCTAAATAATTTATTTGATTGCCCGAGCTAGCCCGTCAAGAGCACGAGAATCGTAGCGACGTAGCGAAGTGGTAGCGACGCGGGGGCGTGTTAGGGCGGCTGGGTTTGGCAGATGGACGCATTTGTTGGAGCGCGGCGGGCGCAGTTGGTTGAGAGCTGTTTTCGTTTTGCTCGCGTACCGAGATGTTTCCAAGAATGCGGTAATAAAATTTAGAAATCATTGAGGTCTATTTTGGGTGATCTGGCGCAAATCCTCGCCGTTTAGTAGCGCGCCGTCGGTTGTGTGCCGAAAGAGGGCGACGAAGACGTCGATGCTTGATGAATGGATGGATTCGATGAATTCTTTAATGCTTCCTGTTTATTGGTTATACGATATTTGAAGTCTGGCCGTTTAGTTTTTGTAAGGTCCCCGAAATTAGCGCGCATAATTGTCAAGCGCAGAAATCACCCTTAGGATGAGCCAGCCCTCTTAGACTGTGCTGACTCTGTTGCCACCTTCCGGTGACCGGTTTGTAAACACAGACGGGTCAACCGATTAAGAATGACCCGCTGATCGGTCTCAACGCAGCATGAACCCATAAATTCGCAAGTGACATTTAATCACTTCCGAACGCTTGTCCCTTCTCTCTGTTTTTATCACCGTTAATTTGTTGAAAGAGACTCTCGGAGAAGGCTCTCAGCACCGCTTGATCGCCGCGTCTGGGGTTATCGCTATCGCCCGCGATCGCTACACGAAGCGCTCCAATAAATGAATTAATTAAAATTTAATGAAATGCACAACATTTTTATGGGCGGGCACGCCATCGCGGCCCGATACTTTCAAGTAATCGCAACAAAATGTCAACATCAACACGCTGCGTTGCGTCGCGTCGCATCGCGACTTGGCGAATTAACCTGATAGCTGTGCACTCAACAAATTGTCCTTCACTCCTGCCATCAGCAGCAGCAGCAGGGCAAAATCTCAGGCCATGGAATGCCCATTAAAGTCGCTTAAAGCCATCCGCCACGGCTGCCTGCCGTGGTAGCGCAAAACCGCGAGGTAGCGAACAAGTCAGTGAGCCACGCGGAACGTCCGAGTCAACAAATTGAACAAATAAAACCTCAATTTGCAGCCTCTCACCGGCGCGTTGCGGCGCATCAAGTGGCCGGATCAGTCAGCGACCGAGATGTTCGTGAAGCAGGTTCTGCGCAGGGCATCGTCTGCAGTCGGCAGACGTCTTGCCTGCCTTGTCTTACGCTCTCAAGTGCGGAAATGCGAGGAAGCACTGGATTGAAGAATTCGAGAAGAAAAAAAACCCAAAAAAAATGAATAAGTCTCGGGTCTCGGGACCGATGTTGGCGAACATGTTCTTCGAATCGTTCTCCGTCTGGATTCGGAGGTGATTTATTTGTGGGTTGCCATCGGAAGATTTGCTTTTGCTGAGATTTGCGTTTGTCTGAGTGCGTTGTGGGTACATGTATTCCGGCTGTGCTGGTTACAACGCAGGGCGGGCAGCGGCGGCGGCACCCCGGATGGATGGATGGATAGTGTAACGCATTCTTCGGGAAGAGATCTTCGTTTGCGCAAAGAAGTTTACATGAATCAGTTTCTGAAATCCTCAACTCAGGGGCAGGAGTTTGGGGAAGACGTCGGTTTGGGTCGGTCTTCTTGGCGTAGTCCTTGAAATGGAACGCTGCTGGGCTACCACGCAGTCAGTACCCTTCGGCGGGAATGAAGAATGCTTAAACTGGCATGGATTCGATGTGTATAAAAAATATGTTAAGAGGACGTTTCTCGGACGGCCGGCAAGAGAGAGAGAGAGAGAGGACACTCTTCCTTCAACATGAAAATGGACAGTGACAATTAATCTCTACAGCTAATCCAGCGGTCTACCTTTAAGATCTAAGATCTCTGTGCCATTTAAATTCGAAAAAACTACGAGTAACGCGTACTTCCGGTCTGCCTGAAAAGGCTTCTTCGGTATCGTGTTCGCTTCTCGCTCATTCCGTCTTAACCTGACGGTCGAGCGGTCAACGTGGCGGTCGTCAATATAGTCAAGCTCAATCAAGAAATCGATCACGGTGATTGATTTGTGTGAGAACCTGTTTCGAGTGGATCGATCCATTTGTGATGGTTTTTTGGTTTCGGGCAATTTACGAACTTGTACTACACGGGCGCAGATAGAAGAAGAAGAAGAAGAAGAAGAAGAAGAAGAGGATAAAGAAGACTGACTGCTGGCATGGACTGAATCCGAATCCGACTGTGATTTAAGTCGCTACGAGCCGAAATCAACCAATGAAACCAGACAACGGCAAAGGGTGCAGAGTATAGACGCTAAAGGGAAGGAGGCGCGGTAGGAAGAAGGTCGTCGCCAGGCTGCAGTGGAATGCACAAAACGAACGACAAACTAATTTAAAGCGAGGACGACACCTCAGAACCCATTTAAAGTCTGCTAAATCAATGTCTCTTTGTGTCTGGCGGCTGCTGCCGCCGCCAACGACAGCCGACAGCCGATGAGCCGCATCGGGTACACCACATTCATGAGGACAACAGCGATGATAGTGTCGAAGGCAACGAATGAAGAAGACAACGACAGCGACAGCAGCAGCCACAACAACAACAGAGAGCAAAGACAAAACTGCAGCTATCAACGCATAAGTTGAGAAAAAATATCACCCTGGCAACACTAGCCGCCACAGCTACAGCCATAGCTACAACAACAACCGGCGCTGTCACGAATGCGATCACGAAGCTGCACACGACCGCCCATGAAACACACAAAGTATCTGAGCGCCAATAATACACAGCAGGACCAACACAACACATAGTCGGACACACAGACAGGCGAGGCGGACAGACAGACAGGCGAGGCGGACAGACAGGCGAGGTGGACCGATGAAGGAGACGCAAAGACCCGCGAACGAATGACGGGGAAAAAAAGAAGCGGAAAATAATAACAATTCTTCCTCCAACCAGCGAGTAGTCAATATAATTCAGAACAAGTATATAAAAAACACAACACTAAAAACAAAAGCAGACACAAAAAAAAAAAAATAAAAAACGAAAAATAGCAGTAAGTAATGACTGGTCAAAGAGACTGGTCGCTGGGGCGTTCATCCAGACGGACGGACGGCAAGAATGTAAGACGACAAGTACCACAAACGCACCAAAGAACGAACGAGAAACCTGGTGAGGAGAAAGAGGCGGCAGACTGAGGACTGCCGGCAGACACCGCGAGCAGGAAATGGGCAGCAGCTCGGAGTAGGAGCGAAGACGATCCGGAGGGTAATCAATTGAGCGATCATCCTCTTACTCGGGGCGAAACAGAAGGTAGAATAAATAAAACAATAAGCATGATAATGAAGTTAAAGTGAATTCTGATGAATGCCAACCGTCAACAACGATGATACACGGTCACACACACACACCCCCGCACACCGTAGGAGCAGGCCATCCCCGCCCCCCCCCCCCCCCAAATACCGGTTAATTTGGTCGCAAGTATTGGTTGGCAAGGAGAGTGAGTGAGTGCTTCATTGGTAAGCAATAAAGGAATTAGTGCGAGTAAATATAATGAAAACATAATGACGAAGACCAGGACCGGCACTGGGTCCGGAGATCGGGACCGCAGTCAATAGTTTAATAACGGATGAAGTTAACAGCGACAAAAGAAGTCTCGATAACGAGAACAATAATGATACGAAGATTTATGCATGTTCGATATTGTGCGAACCAAGAGACTGGCATAGAGAGTGAGTGGAAGAGGCCGTAAGTATCCGTAAGTACGTAAGTAAGAGATAGAGAAAGAGTGAACAGACCTTCTTACTCTTTGGTGTTTGTGGAGAGCGGAGCTTATGACACGAGATTAAACGAAAAAAAGGGGAAGAAAAAGAACACTGCTGGATTGTTACGAATTATTGGATAGTAAGTTTCTTCGGTTACGGTTCTGATAAGATTGGATGGACTGTTAATTGAATGTAACCGTTTGAAATGTTCCGTGAGTCAATGCCGAATTAACTGGAATGTAATGGACTGGAACGTAATGGCATGAACTGGAATGTAATGGACTGGATAATAACGGATTGAAATGTATGGACTGGAATGTAATGAATTGGAATTTAATGAACTGGAATGTAATGGACTGGAGTGTAATTACTGTAATGTAATGAACTGGAATGTAAAGGACTGCAATGTAATCGGCTGGAATGTAATGAACAAGAATATAATGGACTGGATGTAATGGAATGAACTGGAGTGTAATGAGCTGGAATGTAACGGACGGCAATGTAATGGACTTGAATGTTATGAACTGGAATGTAGTCGGCTGGAATGTAATGGACTCGAATGTGATGAACTAGAATGTAATGAGCTAGAATGTAATGGACTAAATTGTAATGAACTGGAATGTAACGGACTTGAATGTATGGACTGGAATGTAATGAATTGGAACTTAATGAACTGAAATGTAATGCACTGGAATGTAATGGACTGGAATGTAATGAACTGGAATGTAACGGACTGGAATGTATGGACTAGAATGTATCGAATTGGAATTTAATGAACGGGAATGTAATGAACTAGAATGTAACGGACTGGAATGTATGGACTGGAATGTATCGAATTGGAATTTCATGAACGGGAATGTAATGAACTAAAATGTAATGGACTGGAATGTAATGGACTGGAATGTAATGGACTGGAATGTAACGGACTGGAATGTAATGAATTGGAATTTAATAAACTGGAATATAATGCACAGGAATGTAATGGACTGGCATGTAATGCATTCGAATTTAATAAACTGGAGTGTAAATAACTGGAATATAATTGAATGGAATAAACTTTGTGAACTTCTTCAAAGCGTCTTAATTCAAGGATTTCATTGAATATTTTCCGTAACTTTCTTTTGTGGAATAAATAATATTTATTATATATCACTGGAAGGAGATTTCGTTTTGCTGAAATTGTCAAATTTTAACAATGTTGTACCGCAGTGTTGTCATCTCGTTTGCTCGGCAGAACAGTCGGTAAATCTGTAGAAAAGCGGGCAGAAAATCATCACATTAAAGCAACAACGAGCGAACGTAGACGTAAAATGGGACGAAATGGAAAGATGAGAAGAAAGGACGAAAAGAAGGAAGATGGGGTCAGGAACCCAAAGCGCCATCTTTGAATGCTTGTAAATCTATGCACAACATGACACAATTCATCCCGTGGACGAATATGTACTTTATTTACCATGGTAAGTGCGAAGGAATGCAATACCATAGGTAAAGAGAAAAAGAGAGAGAGTGCGAGATTTTTGAGAGAGTGCGAGATTGTAGAGATTGGTTGGGTAAAGAAGCTGGCCTGGTCTTGTGGCGCGATGTTGGTGGCAGGACATGAAAATGTGTTTGGTTTTAAGAAATGGCATTTTATTGCTGCTATCCTGATTCGGTATTAGATGAGTATTTGGAAGGGTGAAGGGGTGTGGAAGGGAGAGGGAGGGAGAGAGACACAAGCAAGGAAAATTTCAAAGCAAGGACTTTTGCAAAACACATTGCACTTCATGTACCACCATCATAGTGCGCGCTCTCACTCCCTCCGCGTACGTTCAGGCTATAACGGAAGTGCCGCACTCGTGTGTATGTGTCTGTTCGAGCCGAAAAGAGCGACACGGCGTTTAAACAGAAATAGCGAAGCATAGTAAGCTTTTGTATGCCTTTTTGGCAGCGTAAATATATTTGCTTTAGCTGCACGCTCTCCGGATGCACACACATACACACACACACACACACACACACACACACACACACACACACTTACAAACAGATACATCCGCAAACGAGTGTGTGTATGCGTGTGGGCTTTGTCTAAAACCGCAGTTCATTTCAGTTTTTTCGAATGTTCTGCAGTCCATTTTTGTTGTTGTTGTTGTTGTTTTGTTTAATTTTGTGGTTGTTGAGCTGATAGCGCGCTACGTTGACTTAACATCATGCGTTTTAATTATATTTTCATGCTGACGCGTTTAATTTAGAAAATGTGCTTTCGCGGTGCCAGGATTCCTTTTTCTAGACCGGAAGTTTACCGGCACCACTACTAATGCGCACAAGTTGAGAAAAATCTGCTATTCTCGTGTTGAAATCAGTTCGAGAGACGAGATCGTACTTAAACGAGCGAGATGAGACAGCTTGAGTTTAATCGTAATGAAAATCGAGAAAGTACTGAGCTAAAATCTCGAAATTCTCGCTCATACGGAACACTATGTATATCACCGATGATGCTGTACCACTATTTGCTGTTTAAGGACCCAAAATCTTCGCAGGTCGAGAAATGAGATGACATTCTGTAACGAGATGAGAAATTCGAGATTGAGATGGAGCCATCCCGAGTTTAGTTGAGATGAGAATCGAGAACTAGCTGATGTATAATCTGGAAAATCATGCTTGAACTCATCACTATGTACCACCGATAATGGAGCGTATGTTATTTAAAGTCTCGAAATCACGTCGAGAATCGAGATAACTTCCTTAAATGCGATTTTCTTTTTAGTAAATGGAGAGTGAGGCGATCTAACATATCTCGAGATTCATCGAAATTCAAAGAAGAAACGTGTTGAAATCAGTTCGAAAATCAAGATCGATATAATTTCCTTAAACGAAACGAGACAGCCTGAGGTTAGTCGTGATGAAAATCGAGAAAGTAATGAGCTAAAATCTTGAAATTCTCCTTTGTGGGAAACCACCATTTTCTGTTTAAGGGCATCAGAAATCAGATCGGGAAATGAGATAACATTTTTAAACGAGATGAGAAATCGATCTCGATCGAGACCGAGTGTAGTCGAAATGAGAATCGAGAATTAGATGATGTATAATCTGGAAAATCGTGCTTGGACAATGGAGCGCATGCTCTTTAAAGTCTCGAAATCACGTCGAGAATCGAGATAACTTCCTTAAAAGCGATATTCTTTAGCGAATCGAGGGCGAGATGGTCTGACATATTGCTCGTGGCATCGATTGCCATCGAAATTCAATAAAGAATCGGTGTACTCTTATCTACTTTTCGAGTTATAAGCCATTTTCATTGTATTTTTCGAGGACTACTAGACTTTGCTTTGCCGTTACTAAGAAATATAATCTACTTAAATTATTAAAAAATCTATTAGAAATTTGTAACCACAAAATAATTGATACTAAATAAGTAGACCCGACCGTCTTCTCGTTTGTTCGTTTGCTCTGTGCCGTCCTGACTTTATTGATACGCGATTAGGTCTTACGTAAATATTTATTGGATTAAGGTTTTCGGTAACAAAGCTTTGCAGGTTTTGGAAAGTTTCTGTGGTCTACGGTCTGTCGGGAAGGTCACCGCGCTGCATAAACTCGCTGAATTGATCCGTTCACGAAAGCTGCGAGTGAATTAGCAGTGAGTAATCGATGTCCAAAGTAAAGTTACCGCTATTAAAGATCGATTTTATTTTGCTGAGCAGAATATTGTATTATTTCGTTTATAGTCAAACGATCGGTCTGTTGTGCAAGATTTGTTTGATTTTAATGCCGCCGCCTTTTGTTAATTTCGGCAGCGACGTTTCATATGCCGTGCCGTGCCGTGCCGTCTCATTCTCTCTAGCTGCAGTCGCCGCAAAGGAACGATTTGTATTTCAGTCTAAATCGGCCGTAAAACAACTGCCATAAAAGTTCGAATCAAGTCAATTAGATTGCGGACACTGTCGACTGACACTGCCTGTCTTTCTGTCAGTCGGCCCCTTCGCGGTGGTCGGTCTACGATTCGGTGCGACGCTATTCTTATTGCGATTTCAATGGCTTTTGGTGGCGCGGCGAAATAGCGCCGCAGTGTGTAACCGGACAATGTGATTTGATGTGTCCGATTTGACAGAGCCGTCGAGCAATCGATGTTGTCGATTTCAACCGATAACTGGTAACCGATAACTGATAACCATTTTAAAGCCATCAGCTGGCTCGTTATTTCAACAAACAACGTACATACATATGTACTCGTAGGTCTCACGAAATGGAACAAAACTTAACGAAAATTGAATTAGAAAAATGCAGAAAATTTTTTAAAGAAACGCCATAGAGTTTCGTTTGCTTCGTGCGCTTGCGATGGCCGATGGACGCTGCGGCAGCGTTTTATGGTACAGCGCTTCGGCAGCGTTCACTTCATGTCTATTACTTTCACCACCAACAACAACAATTACAACAACAACAACAGCAACAACAACAATTACAACAACCACAGCAACCAACAACAACAACAACAACAACCATAACAAACAAGTAAAGGAAATAATGAGGCCGCTGCTATTAGCCGCAGCAACCGGCGTTCCGCAGTGCCGCGCTAAAGAGCGTTAAAAAGTTGAGCGCCGCAACTTCAACCTAAGCCGTTACTTATTACCACGTTATATAAATAAAGTGATTGACTGCTTGCGCTCTGCCGCATCGCGCCGCCACGCGCCGCGCCGCTCCGCAGCAAACGACAAACGACGCATGCTGCCGCCTCGTAAACATTTTCAGCATTTTCAAAAACATAACCATTGCTGGTGCTAACCTCCTTGCCCCTTGCCCTTGCCGGCAAGCCTTCTCCAACAACCGCCAATTAACAAAACAAAACAAAACAACGACAAGTCAAGACGTCAAGACGAGCCAACGTCGCGACGGTGAAAAAGTGTCAAGTAATCAATCGTAGACTCGTAGCTTTGAGTTTGAGACTCGTTTTTAGTGACCTTTTTTTTTGGGTGTTTTTTTAACTCAGCTTTGGCTTAGTTTGCAGCGGCGGCGGCTGTGGCTGCGTCGCGCATGGCTTGCGGCTTTGAAGGCGCATGGAAAGTATCGTCATATCGCGCTGGGCAGCGGCCGCTGTCGCCCGCTTTTTAATAGGTGAAACTGTGAAGCTTCATTAAAGACAGATGCTCAATTCATTTCCAATGCATTCGGACGCTGCTACCAAGAGATTTTCCAAGGAAGTGAGAGGCTTCTGGTGCACTTCGAAACAGTTGGCGGCAGGCAGGCGTTGCGTTGCATCGCATCGCTTTATTAATGCCAGAAGTTAATAATAATAAAAAATGGTTGTTGGGATGCAAATAGTTCATCGCTAGAATCTCTTGGAGATGCACGGAATCATGGAGAAAGTATTAAAGTCTATGGCCCCAAAGTATGCCGCAGAGCAGTGGCGCATTTAGGGGGGAACGGGCGGGGGTCCGGAACGCTCTATGCAAGAAGAACTGCAAAAATTTCTAACTTTCTGGCTTTTTAACTATATTTTTTTTATACATTCATATTTGTAGTGCTTTTTTTACTATTTTAATTCATTGCGCGCGCATATATTCACATATTTCTAAAAATCTTCTCGTTTTCTTTTGACAATTCATAACACTGTTTGACAGTTTACTGTTGACAGTTCAGAAATGGAATGAAATTTAAAATGACACCTTTTGCTGACACGGCTTATTTCAGCCGTGTCTCGCCGAAAGTTTTTGCTTCGCTGCGGCTAAAAGTCGCGGCAAGTTGCTATTGGCAAGAAGTTGGCCGATGGTTTGCCGTTTCAAAAGCAGCAGCAGCAGAATCTGATACCAGAGACCGCTGGATCAAGTGGAAAAAAATCTGTGTGGAACAATTTGCGTCCGTGGATGGCTTTCTTTTTTGAAGACGCGTTGCGAAGTCAATCATTTTTCCAGAATTACAATTTGTTAAATTATTCACCAATTATGAACGAGAGGATGAGAAGAGGATAGCGTGCAAATAATGTCCGAATCTCGTCCGGTCGACAAACGGACGGTAATGGTACGTCCATCTTCGTAATCAACAGAAGCATTAAAACTTATAATTCGTCTTCATGCACAGCGAGCGAGCCGCGTAGAACAAATCTGCAATTTCCATTATGAAAATTCAATTCTAGACAACAACAACAAAACAATAGCAACAACAACAACATTGAACACAATGGCTTTAGTTTAAAAATGCAGCGTCGTCGTAGTCCAGTTGACTACAAAAGAAAATTAAAACTTAAAAAAAAGAAACGTACAAAAATTATACAAAAAGCTGGTGACTGCTGCGAAGCGTCGCCGTCGTCGCCGTCGTCGTCGTCATCGTCGTCATCGTCGTCGTTACTCACTAGAAAGCGGAGGAATCCAGCAACCGGCAACATCGTAGAGCGACGCGACGCGTCGGTGGTCACTGCTTAGCGCTGGAGCAACTGAGGTTGAGGGTGAGGGCGCCTAGCTTTCGCGGCTGTTACTGGGCTGGGTACTGGCAAGCGTGTGGAGGGGAAAGGGAGTAGAAAGAGGCAGAAGACCAGAGCTTTGCGAGACAAGAGCGAACGACCGACGGCAGGCCGGCCAGTGCGGGCAAACAGGCGAAATGAATTTTTAAAAAAAATTAAAAAAAATAAAAATGACTGCTAGTAAAAATTAAAACAACAACAACAACATTATTCTACAAAATAAAATCTAATTGCGCGCCAAAGTCAAACAGCAAAAAAGTCTCAGTCAGTTAGTCTTCGGTTCGGCTGGCCGTAGAGGACGGGGGGAAGGGAGGGGGGCGGAGTTGGCGTTACCATCATGGGTCGGTCGGTCGGTTGGTCCTTGTGTCAATCGTCCGTCGGTAGCCATCGGGATGCAATGTTGAAATATTTATTAAAAAGAAACTGGAAAAACGGAAGAAAGAAAATGAAATACTCGTATTTAGCAACAACAACAATAACAACAACAGCAGCAGCAATAATAACAACAACAACGCTAACAACAACAACAACAACAACAACAACAACACCACCAACTCTTAGCTTAACAAATAAAAACATGTTGAAAAGTAAAAAGAGGTCAGCGGAGGTCAACTGATTTTATGTTCGACTTAAATGCTGCTGCTCACTTCACTTCGGTCGCGCTCCAGCTCAGTCGCCTCGGCTGGTCTGTCGGTGAGTGCGCGCGCAGGCGCACACAACCGTGGCCCCAGCAATGGGCGCGAGGGGCGCGGCAGGCGGGCTGGTTTTCTTGATAAAACCAGAACAAGAACACCAATCATCACCATCATCATCATCATCATCATCATCATCGTCGTCATCGTCATGACTTGCGCGGCAACAGAGAACGGTGCTGTGGTGCAAAATGGGGCGTGTAGAGTGGCGTCGACTCTCGCATTTGGCTTCAAGTGTTTTGTTCGTTCGTTCGTTTGTTCGTTTGTTTGTTTGTTTGTTACTACGTTCGCTCTTTCCGTTTGCTTTGCTTTGTTCGCTTCTTCCTCTTCCTCTTCCTCTTTCTCTTCTTCTTCTGTTCATTTGTTTGTTGGTCTCTGCTGTTGCTCTGAATCCATTCCAAGCGCTAGCGATGTTGTTGTGTGTGTGTGTGTGTGGTTTTATATGCATCTTTTCTTATTGTTGTTGTTGTTGTTGTTGTTACTATTGTTGTGGTACCAGTTATTGCTGCTGCTTCTGCAGTGGTTCTTTTTGTTGTTGTTGTTGTTGTTGTATTTAAATCTTTCTTCAACTTTTTACTGCGCTTCGTTATTATTTTTAATTCGCCTGGTTTTTCGCTGCGACTGCAACAACAACAACAACAACAACAATGAACTAATGATGTTGATGATGAAAATACCAGCAACAACAAAAACAATAATAACGAGCCGTGCAGAGATTTCTTTTCATGTACGAATACGACTGTTTATTGTTGTTGTTGTTGTTGTTGTTATTGTTGTTGTTGGGTTTAATGTACGCTTTATGCTCTCGTTGTCTTGTGACCAAAGCGTGCACTCGGGCTGTGCTAGTATTCTTTCTCTCGGTAGAAAACTTTCTACCTTCTCCCGGCTGTTGTCCCGGACGCTAAATATCGCCGATGTTTAGCATGACACGAAACGGTACTCGTGCTATATTTGTTGTTAGTGAGGTACTCCGCCCGAACCTCAATTTAGCACCTTCATCCATTTTGTGTTTCTGTTTTTTTTTCTTTTGGGAAATTTCATCGAAATTGCTACGAGTATCTTAAATGGCGTTCAGATGCTTTCTAGAATCTTCGAATCTTTGCTTCGATCGATTTCAAATGATTTTGTTCGTATGAAGCAACCGAGCAGATGACCAATGATACTCGTAAATAAATATGGTCTCTAAATAAATATGTTCCCTTTAGACCCTTTTATACTTGCCCTTATCCCTTAAACTCGCTTCGTGGATAAAGAGTAAACATACTCGCTACGCCAAAATTTTAGAAAAACTATTCCTTAGGACCTTCTATTTATTAGCCCTCTCGTGACTAAAAAGTACTTTACTCGTTACTCTAAAAGTTGAAAAACCTATCCCTTTGGACCGTCTATGTCTTATCCCTGCCCTCTTGAGACTAAAATGTTGGTTGTATACACTTAACTATAAGAACTAATGAACTTATCTTTTTAGGGGCTCTTCGTGACTAAACAGTTGTTTATACTCGTTACTCGAAGAGTTACTTCAAGTGTATTATTCTCATTATTCTAAAATTTATAGTGATAATTGTACTCGTTACTTGAAGAGTTAGAAAATCTATCCCTTTGAACCCTCTATAAAGAGTTGTATACTCGTTACTCGAACAGTTAAAGAGTTTTATGCTCGTTACCCCAAAATTATGACAAATGCATCTCTTTGGGTTCTCTTTGGGTACTCGTAACTTGAACTCGTTGTACTCGTTGTATTCGTTGCTCGAGCTCGTTGTACTCGTTACCTAAACTTGTTGTACTCGTTACTTGAACTCGTTGTACTCGTTACTTGAAGAGTTAAAAATCCCTTTCGATCTCCTACTAAGAGTTAAGGAGTTTTATGCTGGTTTCTCAAAAATTTTGACCCTTTATAAAGAGTTTTGTACTCGTTACTCAAAGAAAAAAAAGAAAAATCTGTCTATTTGGGTCCTCTTCGAGGTTAAAGTGATAATACTTATTGTACTCGTTACTTGAAGATTTAAAAAATCCATCCTTTTGGACCCTCTATAAAAAGTTTTATTTTCGTTACTCGCAAAATTAAAGAGTTTTATGCTCGTTACTCGAAAATTTTGAAAAATTCGTCTCTCTGGGTCCTCTTTGAGGCTTAAAGAATAATACTTTCTGTACTCGTTACTTGAAGAGTTGAAAAATCTATCACTTTAGACCCTCTTCAGCTCACTTAGTGGATAAAGAGTATTACATTTCATTGAGTATTCATTGCTCAATAAGCTAAAAAATCTACTCCTGAGTTTATCTATCGAATTACGATATGTACTCGAACCGCAGTAGCTTGTATCTCCGTCGACCAATCGTATCGATCTTATGGAGTTTATGTGATTAGGAGTCCACTACTCCTTGCCAGATTTTGTGTTCAAATCGGTATGTTCCAAACCGACATAATCGATTTTGTCAACGTTGTTTAATTGTTTGTAAAATTTATTTTTATTTCAAAATAACGCTTAATTGTAAAATATCATGCGGGCAACATAATTTTAAAGAGCAGACCGGCAGCAACAACAGATCTCGTTGGATCACCAAGTGCACCACCGAGGAGACGTCGCGTCGTCGTCTAAACGGAGTCTCGCTCGCTCGCTGGTGGCTACGGCGCGGCACAGTTAATGTATGCAAACTTTATCGATGACATGATAGTTGATGGCGGCGTTGATGGCGACAATAGAGACAACATGCTCGATAACGGCCCACAGCGACAGCGACAACGCAGCGAGATCGTTAATTAAGTTGTTGTTAAGTTGTTAAAATGGCAAACGATGTTTAAGCAAATTCAAGTAGATGAAGACGCTCAAACGACAACGACGATGACGACGATGACGACGATGACAGCGCCACAGAAAGCGATGTGCGGCGATGTGAAAACAACTGGCGTTGATCTGAAGAAGCGGACGTTGTGATTTCTCTGTTCCAGTACGGTCAAAAATTAGTTCTATCGCGATAACAGCGAAGCTCATAGTAAGCATTGCCATGACTCATGCTGGATGGAACTAAAAGAATTCTGGAAATCGCGCGATGTTTATAGTGCCACAAAAGATAAAGAGCCATCCAGCGCATCCACCGCAGGTTGCTACATGCGTGCCGAGCCGCGGTCAACCTTCAACCGTCAAGTCGAGTCAAGTCTCAAGCTCTTCAGTTACTTTATCTCATGGTCATGGAATACTACCGTTCTGGTGATAAAATGGGTACAGCAGCCGAGATTGCCGCCGGAGCAATGACTCTTTGGCTGTCGCAGCGATACGAGACCATTTGAAGAGATAATTTGTGAAAATATTTGTGATGCCAAAACAAACGATGAATCAGATCATGTGAGAGTGGCGGCGATGCTGCTGCTGCTGCGTAGACAATTATGAACGCAATAAAACAAAAAAGAACGAAAAAAACGAAGCCATTCAGACTGAGAAACTGTGTACCATCATCGGACGATATTTCCATAAAGCGATTTCTCTTTCGGGAAATACATACAATTTCATAACATAAAAGAAGTTTCATCAGGCCTGATGAAATGAGGCTCCTCTGCAATGAGTTCGTCTGCAGGCAGCAAACAGAAGCAGCGACAGCGACGCCGACAGCCAGAATCAAGACAATGGAAAACAACAATGGTTTGTGCTCAATGTGAAAAAAAAAAACACAACAAGTGCGCACGAGAGAACAACAAAAAAACAACAACAACACACGTAAATTTGCGATTGTGGGAGATTGAGAAATCTTAATTGAATTCTCAGGGTTAACATAACGAAGTGTCCAAAAAAGAAAAAGACGAAGAGGAAGAAGAAGAAAAAGCTAAAGCAGAAGAAGAAGCCAAAGAAGAAGAAGAAGAAGAAAAACCAACTACAAGCGACGGATGAAAACCTTTCGAAAGCTGAAAATCTGGGGCTGGAAACAACAAATTTAATAAAATAAGCCTTTCAAAGTCATTCTGCTCGCTGAAGACATTGTTGACATAAGCGTCAAAATGTTCACATAAGCGTCAAAGTGTTCACATAAGCGTCGAAGTGTTCACATAAGCGTCGAAGTGCCCTGACATTTGATGAATGAACACTCCACTTCGCCTTTCTTTTCTTTCGTTCGGGCGCAAGTAATAATAGTATGTACATTTTTCCATCTGAGGGTCGCCCAAACGCTAATGTGAACTACTTACCCTTAAAGATAACGGATTCTTTAGAAAAAATTCTCCATTATCTTCAGACGAATTTTTATTTGTCTAATTAGACAGCTCCAAATTGGAATTCTGTATGCTGTTAAGCCCTACTCGTTGCTTAACAAAATAGTTAAGAAATCAGCTGTCGATTTTTCGGCAGAGTACGAAATCTTAACAGCTGTTAACAGCTTAACTATTTTTCCTTATGTGCTTGTTAATCTGATGAGCTTAGTTAATCAGAATATGTCTCTTATTCTGCCCCATTCTGGTTGTTAACTTAACAACGATTTGTTATGGAGTTAATAACAATTTCTTATTAACTTTGGTATTTGTCAAAATACTCGTACATTAAGAACTAACAACGAGTATAAATTCACCACTAATGGTGAAAAATCTGAATGACATTTTCAGCATTTTCTTGGTTGCACATTTTTATCAAATAACAAAATGGAAGACACGCAAAGGTATGTGTTTTAACAATTTTAGAATTTAAGATCAATATAATAGAGCTTTTTTAATTCCTTGTTTTCGTTGATCTTCAAAAATTTATAAAATAAGTAAATATTCTTCAATTTCTTAATATTTGCCTAATTGGACAGCTACAAAATTGCATTTTGTTTGCTGTTAAGACCTACGCGTTGCTTAAGAAAATAGTTAGAAATCAGCTGTCAATTTTTCGCCAGAATACGAAATCTTAACAGCTGTTAACAGCTTAACTATTTTTTTCTTATGTCCTTGTTAATGTGATGAGCTTAGTTAATTAGTCAGAATATGTCTCTTAGTCACAATTAAACGCATTCACTGAACAAGATCGATACGATCGTTCGCCGGGGAGAGACGAACTCCAGCAGAACGGGTCAATTTTTTTCGGGTGGCGGTTTAGTTAATGCCGCTACCGGAGGCATGAGAACGTGAAATAAGATCGAGGCTCAGTTATGTACGTCCATTTCAAATCTTTCGTTTCAAATGGCGAAATCTAAGGTTTCTTTATACTGATCTTGTCTGTGTGTGTGTGTGTGTGTCTTTTCTGTCTCTGGGAGGGAGACCTTGCCTGCCTATTGTTATTATTATACAATATTAATTTGACCCGGGAGGCGATGTTGTTGTTCTTGTAGCTGTTATTTCAAAATAAAAACGAATGCCTGCGAGTATCCATCAATGTGTACACGTACTTGCGCCAAAGCGATGGCGTAAAACGTAAACACACTCTGGCGAGTAACAACAAACGTCAACAAAAAAAAAAAACAACGACAAAGGCGATGACGCAACTGTTACAAATTGTCACTAAATGCGGTTAGTTCGTCGTCACTTTGTGATTTTGCGAGACAATTCACGCACCAAACTCATGAAAAGCGCGTTAGCAATTTGTTGAGCTGCTGCTGCTGGTGCTGCTGCCGCTGCTGGTGCTGCTGCTGGTGTTGTCCGAATTCCATCAGTTTGGTTCACACAAGCCAATAAAAGTACGCCGATTTTGGTAACAACAACACTCGCTTTTGGATAAACCGACTCGTAGCAACAGTCAGTGGTCAGTGGTCGGTGGTTGTGGTTGATGCTGGTGCGCTGATACCGAGGTTGCCTCGTTGTTGTTGTTGTTGTTGTTGGTTCATTGAACTTGCGTTATTCGAAACTATTCCGCACAACGTATGGGTACGGTCGCTGCAGTCGCCGCCATTCGGATTATGTCATTGACGAAAAATCTGCAGTCTGTGACAGCAATAGTCACAGGCAGCGGCAGTGACAGCGGCAGCAGCAACAGCAACAGCAGCGGCAGCAACAGCGTGTTACGACACCAGCCATGCTGTAGCTCCAACATTTCAGTATATCAGTATGTCTGTATGTCGTCGACTCTGTGACTGCTTATATTTCTGTTGTTGTCTCTTCAGGCGAACTGAAATTTGCTGCTGACGCTGCCGCTGTTGCTGTTGCTGCTGCTGCGGAATCCATTGTGGCGGCGGGTGGTTGGCAAACACGGCCGAGCAGAGTAGACCAGGCCGACCCGACCGACCAGGCCTGCAGACAAAACCTACAAATCGGTCGCTCGGAAAATATCTCGTAATAATGTTGTATCGTATGTACCTACTTGCCAAGCCGTTGCTGCTCTCGCCTGGTTGTTGTTGTTGTTGGGTTTTTAGTGAAAGTCAAATTCAATTGACTCAATGACTGAGTAACGGAGTAACGGAATGAATGACTGAATGAATGCAATAAAGCAATGCTATGGCGTAACCTCAGCAGATCGTAGTTGAAGTTGTCGGACCGACCCGGCCGATCGCCCACTTGACCGCCGTACGTCTGACTAACTGACGACGTGGTGGTCTCACGTTTTGTGCGCTCTCGTTTCGTTTCGTGCATTAATTCAATAAGAAAAATCAAGGAAATTAGAAACAAAAAAAGCAGCTCCATTTTAATTGTGTCCGGACAAAGCATCACTTAAAGTAATCAACGAGGAAAAAGAAGAGAAGAAGAAGAAGAAGATTTTCATTTGGTACAGTTTTTTCCATTTGAAATGGACGTTTTCTTGGCAATCATATCGCCGCACAAACGCTGCGTAATCCGCCGCTGCGAGAAGCGGTGGGCGTGAAACCGCATCGAACGCAGCGTGAACGCGGGAAGGGGACCGACCACACTGACCGCCCCACATGGCTGTGCCACGGTGGTTAAAGTTGGTATGAAAAGCAAGTACCGGTTGCTGTATTTACATATATTTACATAAGTAAGATCTCTTAGGAGGTATCTAGATTCTTTCAATAAGCGGTGTTATTTTGAAAGCAGCAAAAAACGCAATATTTCCTCTGAAATATGATGACAGTTTTATTTAGCTTTAAACTACAAATTCTGAGATTAGTAATAGAATGCTAGAAGACGTATCTAACAAATGGCCGCCTCTTTCAAATGGTCCACCTTTGGAGGAAATTTTTCATCACGTTTTCGTACAATTACAACATTTTCGCGGCTGTATTTCACGCCCCAAAAACCCGAACTGGCCAAAAAGCCGCACCAAACGCGGTCGCTCTTTCGGGATGTAGAGATTTTTCGACTATGTCTCTTGAATTTTCGTAGCCCCAGATGCGACAGTTAATGTCTATTTACGTAGGTACACAGACAGAAGTGGCCTCAACACTCCAGCCTTTCCGCTTTTTAGTGAAATTTTACTATTTCGAATCATTGTACGAGTGCATATCGATGCATATCTAAAAAACCTCCCGATTTTTATTTATTCAATGACATCACACTGACAGTTGTGTATGTTGACAATTCAAAAATAATGTAACATTTAAATTGACACCTCTCGCTGAAAGAGAAAAACGTATTCTACACAAAAGAGCAAAGTATTTGCACAGCAAGAATTCATACATACCTAATCAAAATCAACAACGTTTTTTTTTCTTAAAGTGTCTAATAATTTCTTTTACGTTAACGACCTAACCTCATTTTCTCTCAAACGTTGAGAGAAGAAACCGTATCTCAATCTTTCTTTCAGTGCGCTCTTTCATCTTCCATAATTATACAATTGTTCGTATTATTTGTGTGGCAACTTTTGAGACATACAAATATAGCCTACCTAGCTCCCCCCCAACCAAGCCCCATCCCTGCCTCCTGGCCCTCTCTTTATTTTCCTCTTATTCTATTGAATATTTTTGTATACTCGTACTTAGGTCGCCCTATTTTCTAAAGTTTCCCTTCCCATTTGGTGCGTGGATACGTGGCTCCCTCTTTGGCATTTATGTAGTTTTCGTTTACCGCGGACTCCCCCAATTTCGTATTTCCCAGCCAATCTGTTAAGCATATGTTTCCGCTTTTATCACTCCGGCTTCTTAATTCTCACTTTTTACGCATGAGTTTTGAAACTTAAACTCATTACTTCCATCACTCCTAGCACTTATCCTACTCTCTGGACTCCCACCACTCTCCCCGCATTATCTTCACCCCGTAAGTATTTTCCAATCGTGGTCCCCCCTCAATTTTTCCCCCCCATATGTTGAAAATTCTCCTTTTATTTATTTATTATTATCCGTTTCTACGGAATATTTTCACTTACGTTGTCTGTTAAACGACGTCGCGTCTCTTTGTAATTGTTTGGCTCTCATAAACTCTCTAATTATAGAGATACGGAGAGAGAGATAGAGAGCTATTAATTCTTGAAACTCTAGCATTCTTTCGTAAAGATTCTGCCCTTCTTTAGCATTTTGTCGACTGGTGTTTATTTTGAATTCCTAAAGAGTGTTTATTACCTGTTTTTCTCCTCTATAATTCAGCCCTCTTTTTCTCACTCTCTACTCTCTTTCTCGCCTGCTTACTCGCTCATCAGTCACAGTAATTTTGTGTGATGGTTTTATTTCTTTCAAATTGTGTTTTATCTCAAAACATTCTAAAAATTTCCAAACATTCTTCAAGACAACAAGAGCAACGACATTCTTTAGATTTTCCGGGCCTTTCTCTCTTCCTCTCTCTCCCACTTTGCGTCCCTTCGCTGCTGACGAGTCGAGATGTCGAGATTCATTCATTTATCACGCATTTCTCCGCAGCTTACATCGTAAGAGCGATGATTAGAGCTCGATTTAAAGTCGTCTTCGAGAGCTAACACTCGCACTTATTTGTTTTTGGGCGGGATGTTCACAGGAGGGGGTTGGGGGGACGCGGGGTACATTCGCTCCAAATGTTTGTTACTGAGGAGTAAAAATTGTAGGTAAAAATAGCTGCGATAATAATAAATAATTCTAAATTAGGAAAACGAGAAAATTCGAATCGAGAAGCTGCCTGCGTCAGGAACAAAAAACACGTGCTCCCGATGCATTTGGCGCATGGGCCCCTTTGCTGCGACGCGTGCTGCTGCGATAAATTGCGCGTAGGGAGGAAAAAACGCAGGACAGAAAAGAGGAATTTTTCAAGGTGTTTCAGGCGTTTCAGGAAGAAGAGGAACGGAGCGGAGCGGGAGTCGGTGCTGTTGAGAAGGGTAGCATGGCGCTGTGCGTTTACTTGCGTTCGAACTTTATTAAGTGCCATCAACTAAGGAGTACCGTACCGAGGGTAGAGTCTTTGTGATCCACAGACCCGAACGTCTGCGCGTTTGTCCGTACGTCCATCTGTTTTTTTGTAGCTCTCTCTTCCTTCCTATGCGTCTGCGTATTCGATGCCGATTTCAATGCCTTCGCACTCTCCGGCCAACCAGTCGTGTGCGGCGACCATTAAGTAGCAGCTGCTAGCTCCTGCGCGTACAGGATATGCAGCAACAGGACATGTGTTTTTTCACATTGCAGGCAGCACCAAGAAAACAAAAAAAATTACGAGTATATTTACCGAAAGATCTTTGTTTTCGGAGACGTCCTTCACGGAGCTCTGTATTTTACGAAAGCGAACCGTCAGTAGCGCGATAATATCTAGCCGATGAACAGATGATGATGCCTGGACGATCGACGTCGTCGGCAGGTTGGTAGGTAGCCGTCGGCAATGTTTTGGGGGACACTAAAGTATCCTGGCTTTTGTTCTGTGGTTTAAAGGGTGAAGAGAGGAGAAGAAAAGATAAGAGATGGAAGGAAAAGAAAAAAGCAACAAGATTTCACTTAGTTTCGCAGGAACATATTTATAGAATAGAGGGAAAATACGGAGAATGGAGGGGAACGTAGTGCCCCCAAGACGCTAAATCGTCTACATCGAACAAAACGGAGATGTTACATTTTGTTTAGAACCAAAAATTATGGGAGTTTTCGACTCATGGCAAACAAATTTATCCGAAATAGGGACAAACCGAGCAAGAAGCCAACCGAAAAAGGCGGGGGGCGGCGGCGCTAGGCGGCAATAGCTTCGAAATGAAAGGTCATCCAGAGAACAAAAGGCCGTGGCCGTGTTGATGATGTTGTTACAGATGTAAAGGCCAGTTATAAACGCATTTCTCCCCCCTCCCCCCGCACACACACTAAGAGTGTGTGCAGCGAGCAGGTACAGAAAAATGCGTGAAACCGTTAACTCTGCCGGTCAAGCAATGAAAATTAATGGAAAGCAGAGATCTTAGCTCTTCGTAACGGCCTGCAACTTGTTCTGGTTTGGACAACTGGGCGCACACAGACGCACTCACACACACACACACACACACACACACTTGAGTGTGTGGGCTCTCGCAGACCATACGCAGACCGTAGCCACGTGAGAACCGAAGAGCTCTAGTAACATTCTTCGCGTCACATCACACGCACTGACAGATACATAGCATAACATAGCAATACAAACAAACACACAAACGAACACACACACACACACACACACACACACACACACACACACACACACATACACACTAACTGTTTGCATCGCTATCTTATTGTTGTGGTTTGTTTGTTTTTTTTTTACGTTTTCTTTTCTCTCAAGAACTTTCTTACCAAAATATTTTGGGTTCTTTACATGTAGTTTTTTTTCTGGTTTGTTTACGAGTACTCGTATATCAGTCATTCATGGCAGCGGTACAATTTTTGGTTTTTTTTAATTCTATGGAAAATTCCATATAGGTACCTACCGGCCACTACGCCGGTACGTACTCGTAAAAGTATACTTAAGAGAGCATATCTTTTGTATGCTCTCATTTTCAGAATTTATTCAGCATCGAGACTTTTCATCAGCGTACATCGACGTACAGCAGCGTCCGTCGTCGGTCGGTTTTTTTTTTTTTTCACTTGACCGCCTTTCGACATTTCGGTATTTCTCCATAACTGATGCGGTGTGACCATCACCGAGACGCCTCGACACGACGAGTACCAAGCTTATGTATAGCAAGCGAGCAACAAACAGCCTCAGCTTTCACGCCATTAACACACACACACGACAAACAGTTTATAGAAGGAGCATGCCGCTGTGGGAACAGGCCTGAGAAAGCCTGAGAACC
This sequence comes from Conops quadrifasciatus, assembly GCA_949752815.1. NCBI lineage: Eukaryota > Metazoa > Arthropoda > Insecta > Diptera > Conopidae > Conops > Conops quadrifasciatus. Next base: position 21,690,433 of record OX457079.1, read on the forward strand.
TTCTGAGTTCTGCGGAATCGGCGGCAGCTTTCATTCACAGCCGTGAAGGAGATAGAGACGGAGGCCACTGTCGGGTTATGGTTTTATCAGTTGTTAGGCGCGATCTTATCACGGGCAGAAGAAGCTACTGAATTCACATAACTCGGTTTAGTTTTGATTTAAATAAAAACTAAGAGCGTAAAGGAATAGAGTGAGGCTTGGTTGGCAACCTCAAGCCGGCGCTTTTAAGTCACTGTGTGTTTGCGAAATGAACCCTTTGCCGGAAATGTCTGTATCAACAATTTTGCTCTTTCCTTCCTTCGTTCCTTCCTTCCTTCCTTCCTTCCATTAGAACCTTTATTATGTTTTCCTTTTCGTCTTAGTCCAGATGCAGAGAATGTCCTCGTATCTTGGATTATCCCTCTTGAGTGCTCCTTCCTATTGATTTCCCGCTACCGACAACCTCAAGTTGTTTGACTTTTGTTTAGTCCAACTTTAACCAAAGTCGTCCGTCCTTTTTAGATATTTTTAACCTTGTAAAATCAACCCTTAATTACTCCTGAAGTGAAGTGAGTGAGTGAGTGCGTTCTCTTTTGACTTCTGACTTCTCCTCGAACCCTCCTCAACTCCTCTTTCTCGCCCGCTACTTCATCTCATCACTTCCCGGCTGCAACCACAATGCTTAACCTTCGCTATCATAACCGAATGATCTGTTCCAACTGCATTCTGACCTCGTTGAACTCGTTGACCAACTCGTTGCCCGTCGCCCGTCGCCCGTTCGAAACATCTGTCCGCCTGACGCTGTGTTCGCTCGCTTCCTGCTTGACAGCGCCATGCAAACAACTGTCATCGAGGGCTGGCCGGTCGAGTCCTCCATCGAGTTTGGCGCTGCACGGCAATTGATTGTCCTTTGAATTGCTAACTGACGGCAGCTGACCGTCCATCCATCCATCCTTCCGTCCAACCTTCCCTCCTTCCGTCCAACCTTCCCTCCTTCCGTCCAACCGTCCCTCCTTCCGTTCCACGGTCCGTTCGGGCTGATCGTATCTGATCTGTGTTAATATGCGATCGCTGTTAAACATCTTCGCATCGGGCAATGCGATTACTGTTGTTGCGGTTGTTGTTGTTAGTGTTTGTTGTTGTCGTTGTGGTTGTCTACCACTTCTGATTGTCGCTCCAAAGTGCGTGTGTGCGTGGAAAATTGTTGAGTGTTCAGGGTAAGTGGTCTACACGACGATTATGTTAGCGTGATCAACGCCATTCGTACTCTCTTTGTCTCTTTGGTCCTTCTTAACCGGCATCTTTTGGTTTTGTTGTTATTGTCCTACAATTATCCTTGTTCTCGCTCTTCTTTAGCCATTGTTCTGGTTGTTAATATTGATCATAAAAATTCAATTTAAATTAAGTGCACTTTTTAAGGGACGAATGGTTACGAATTTACCTGCAAAAAGCAGGTGAATATAAAAGGGTTTTTGACATTTAAGCTGGAGGAATGGAATGAATGGAACATGTCTCAAAGCGCGCCGTTTCAGAAGAGAGATTTCTTCTTTTTCGTCTGCCAAAGAGTTAGTTTCTCCTAAACTCTCGTTACTCTCTTCCTCAACACTTTGTCACTCTCTTCGTCCCCAGCCAGCAACAGCAGCAACAGCAGCAACAACAACAACAAGAGCTTCCATTTTCTTCTAAGCGGTGAAGAAGCGGTTGGTACTTTTCAGTCATTCTGCATTTGTAGCCACTTTCAACAAAAAGTGTCATTTTAAATTAAGAAAAATGACAACGTTTCTGCGAAAAGTGATAATATTTTTTATTTTATTCCAAATTACAAACTCGGAGATTAATAACGGAATACCACCAATTATTGGCAGATGTCTGCCTCGGCTCCTCTCTCTCTCACAGTTGGCATCATTCTTTTGAAGAAATTTTTCCTTACGTTTTCGCATAATTGCGTCTGGATTGTTGGACGATGTTGAAAAGATGGCGAAGATAAGGGCCAAAAAGAAAGAGCATAACATTCAGTCGATTTTGTGTAAATGTTAGTTTGATCCTGAGAGAGACGGCAAGCCTAAAGTAATGGAAAGCATTTGAAAAGTGTTAAAGAGTGAGAAAAGAAGAACCTTTTTAATTCTCAATGCTTTGTAATCATTGAGAGGAGAGAAAGCAAGAGAGAGAGTGTGGGAGAGTGTGTGTGAAAGAGGGTGAGACAGAGAGAGTTGTCGAGAATCGACTGAGGTTGTTTTTTTGGTGGTGAAGAACTGAGATAGAGATAAATTTGTTAGAACCATCGTTACGTATTGACTGCACTTTGGCTAAACAAGTGTAAAGAGAATGTGTGTGTGTGTGTGTGTGTGTGTTTTTTTTTAGTGAGCCTTCGGGAGGGGGTTTTCTGCACTCTTTACTCATTTGATTTCAGCCACTTCGACTGAGGTACTAAGTCTGCGGTTACCGATTTCTGCTCGCCTGATACCCGTCGTGGCCAAGTGAGAGCGCGTGAAGCACATCCGAAGTTGCGTCCGAATAACGACGATAATGGAACGAATATTCGTTCCAGGCGGACCGGACTGGACCCACCCAAACGCAAGTTCTCAACCAAATCGTTGCTGCCAGAGTCAGAGAACTTTCGCTTCTTTTGACGTTTTAACGTCTCTCGCTGTTAGAGAGGTCGCTGCGCTGCAGATCTGCGGCGAGACGAAAATCTGGACGAAATAACAATTTTCCAACGAAATGCTGCGAGTAACAAATGTTCTAAAAGAGTAACGAGTAAAAGACTAACTATGAGAAACTTGAAATGAATTCTCTGAGACTAATCAACTAATCTGTCGAAGCAAGATTTTCGATGATCGAAATGATATAATTTAAAATTTTTATAATTTATAATTTTGAAAATTTTTTTTTTATCTAAAATTTATAATTTTTAATATAATATATTTTTTTGAATGATTAAAACGTGTTAAAAAACGGCATATGTTTAGAAATTAGTACCATTAACGCTTCACATTTCAAATGTGAGCCTTTTCAGTTTCTTCGGAGAACTCGGAAAACTCTCTTTTATGAGAAATTTTCATCTTCGTCAGTTTGAACAAGATTTGGCAAAGTACTCTCGGTGGCAAAGCCTTTGTGATTTTGTGTTCATCGACGACATGATGAGCATCGCGATCGCATTTCCAATGGTTTCGTTTTAACACATTTTAGGCACAACACAACGCTGGCTTGATCCATTGCAAAGCCGGCGAAGAAGGCGAAGTCGAAGGCGATGTGAACCTGCTTGTCTTTTTTGTACGGCGTTGTCGCTGCACCGCGGCGGATGAGCTGCGCTGAGCTGAGCTGAGTTGAGTTGAGCACTTCCGGTACAAAGCGCTCGCCTGTCTGTTCTTTGGCCCCGTCTGTTCAGCTGCGGTCGTTGGCTTCGATGTCGTTGACGAAGCCTCTGCCGCTGCCGCTGCACTTGAAGGCATTTCCCAGCGAGCTCTTTTTTGTTCCGATGCTCATTGCGACCAGACGTCGTCGACGAATGCAGCAAGCAGGCATTCTTTCATGTTCCCTTTCCTTCCTTTCTTCCATCCATTCTTCTTTTCTTTCCTTGGTTACCCCACAGAGAATCATCATCATTGTTATCATCATCATCATTATCGTCTTTTTACTTCTGTATTCTCTCAATTGATTTTTTGAGCTGCACCACTTTATTGTTTCGTTGACTCCAGTGTTGGCTTCGTCGTTGTTGTTGTTGTTATTGTTGTTGTTGCTATTTCTGCTCTCATGCTTGTTGTTGTTTTTGTTGTTGTGCTCATTCATGACGACTGCCTTTGCCTGAAAATTTCATCATCACAACGCTTTATCTTTTCGAGTCTCCGCACTTCGTTTTACGAAGTCTTTGCTTGCATCTGTTTGCAAATATTTTGGCAGTTGAATTTTTTATGGTTGTTGTTGTTGTTGTTGTTGCTTTCTTAGCTTAGCTTTTTCTCTCGTGTAGCAAGAACGTCTTTATTTCGGTAACAGAACGATGATAGACGATAAAAGAATAATAGAAAAAAAGAAAGAAAGAAAGAAAGACTATAAAAGAGAAAATTATCGCGATTTGCAAAAAAAAACAAAAAAAAATTTAGCTTTTCAGATTATTTGTATTAATGATGTATTGATTTATTGAGCAACGGAGGAATGCCATTTTCATTAACTTCAGTTTCTAAAGCAACCTACTTTTCTTGCCATTTTTTCGTGAAAAGTCAAGAAAGAGAGAGAAAGAGTAATAAAAATCGTTGGCAGAAGCAACATTTTAATTTCTCTGAGATTAAATGATATTAATTTTAATTATAATTTCTCAAAATGTGTTACTAAATATGGTTAAAGAGAACAAAAAAAAAAATATGGCTAAAGAGAAAATTTGTAAAGAGAATACAAAAATTAAAATTTTTTTGGTGCCAAAATTTTGGCACTTTGTTGCCTGAAAGATCTTAGATTTTCATAATAGTTTTCTTTTTTAACAAAAAAAACTGTAGAAAAATTGAATAAAATAGAGAATATTTGAGACTAGAGGAAGAAATTTGGTATGATCGGTTGATCTCTGCCCTCAAAACGAATCATATATGATTTTTAAGAAGAACGAGAAAAGCACTCGTTATTTAGTTGCTATAAAAGCCGCAGAAAACTGACAACTCGTTGCTTTTGCTTCAACGGTTTCCTTTGATAACGGCCGCGTAATAATGAAATCACATCGCAGAAGCTCGGTTCCACTTTGCCAGAGAACTCCGTGACCCCAACTCCATGCCACCGAACCCCCACCACCTCCCCCTCCCTCTCCTCCCCTTAGCCCGCTTAGGGACTAGTCAAACGGCAACAGCAGCATTTTTTTAATTTATTTAGTTATTAACCATGAAACACAGCGAGTAGTTTATGTCATCGCTGATCCGTGATATGAGCACAATAACAACAACAACAAAACAACAACAAGAAGAATAACAACAACCAATAGTGCTGCAGCAATAATAGCAGCAGCATCAGCAGCAACGAGCGGCGGTAGCGTTCCGCTAACCTTGTTCCAGATTTGCCAACCAACTCGCTACAATTCGACGCAGTGCCGGCGCTGAGGCTGCTGTTGGCGTTGACGACGATGCTCTTTGTCAGCAGAAGCTGCAGTTGATGCTGATGCGCTAATGTCGATAACAACTTTGACTTCGATGTCCGAATGCGGTCCGTACTCGTTTGTACCAGTTTTGAGACCGTTCTTCCGTTTATTTTTGCTGCGTAAATGCTGCGTCGAAATCGTCTTCTTGACGCAATTTCAGTTGAAATGAATTGTTTGCCGCCACCATCGCCTGAAATGAACATTTTGGATACTATTTCCAAGGGCTGACGTAACGGCTGACGACCTGACGTCGAGCTGTCGTTTGTGTTATTGTGTTGTTATTGCATCTACGAGTACGTAGACTTATGTAGACACTTACTCGCATCTCAGCATTGCTTTATTTGCGTATTATTCACAATTATTCGCTTTGGCTTTAAAGCATTATGGATAATACGAGTCAGAAAAAAGCCGATCGTATAAACGATTTCGGCCGATTCGACGTTGATTGAATACTATTTTTTTGCACGAATGCGATTGCGACTGTGACTGCGGCGGCGACTACTTCTGTGGCTGCGGCGGCAACTACTTCTGTGGCTGCGTCAACGACAGCGACAGCTTCTGCGACTTCGACATCGATTGACGGCGATCGTTGTTGACAGGCGCGTGTGACGAATCATTGCACGCGCTCGAAACAAATGTCAGCCTGTTGCCTGTGTTGTGTGTGTGTGTGCGAGTATCTGCCGCATAATTGATCCGTGCACTTTTATGGAAGAATTCATTTTGTTGTTTCATGTTTCGTTTGTCCCCGTCGCTGTGCTTTTTATATTTGTGCCGCCAAACGCAGACTTTAAGAAAATATTTCCAATCAAGGCAACGCATTAAATAATCTCAATCTGAATAAATAAACGAAACTGCCTATTATCGCACAATGCATAGTATGCATATACTTATAACATCGTACGTATATATTGATTTGCAATTTATTTCAGCGAGTGAGCAAGTATTTCCCCCTCCTCCCCCTCTCCCCATAAGAATTTATAGTATTTATAGAAATTATGGAAATTGTTTAAATCAAATTTAATGAAGAAAATTCTCACGGTCACTCTGACGAACAAAATTGCAAAATGCAAAAGACGGAGACTTTTAAATACGATAAGTTTAAGAAATGATATAAATAATTGACATATGTAAGTTTTATTATTTAATATTTTTTTATTGTAAAAAGTGGTTATAATAATATTATATATATATTATATATATATATATATATAATATATATATATATATATTATATATATATTATTATTATTATTATAAAATGATTTATTCGTGTTTTCATAAAGTTTTCATTGTTTTCAAAAATATTCAATTCATTCAATAGTTCTTTTCATTAAACTGCTCGTTCATTTGTTTATCAATCATTTAATATCGTTCATCCAAAATTTAATTTCTCTTAATTTTTCGTTTGTCCATAATTACATAACGTTCATCGAACATTTAATATCGTTCATCCAACTTTTCTTTGCGTTTATCCAACATTTAATTTCGTTCATTCGACATTTTATTTCGTTCATCCAAAAATTTTTTGTTCATCCAACATTTCATTTCGTTCATCCCACATTTTACAATGTTCATTAAACACTTTCTTTCGTTCATCCAACATTTCATTTCGTTAACCCAACACTTTTTTCGTTCATCCAACATTTCTTTTCTTTCATCCAACACTTTCTTCGTTCGTCCAAGTTTTTTTTTGTTCATCCAACTTTTTTTCGTTCATCCTAGTCTTTTTTCGTTCATCCGACATTTCACAACGTTCATTAAACACTTTATTTCGTTCATCCAACAATTTTTCGTTCATCCAACATTTTTTCGTTCATCCAACATTTCATTTCGTTCATCCTACATTTCATTTCGTTCATCTTACATTTCGCAACATTCATTGAACATTAAATTTCGTTCATTCGACATTTCCTTTCGTTCATCCTACATTTTATTTCGTTCATGCAACAATTTTTTGTTCATCCAAAATTTCCTTTCGTTCATTCTACATTTCACAACGTTCAAAAACATTTATTTTCGTTCATCCGACATTTCTTTTCGTTCATTCTACATTAAATTTTTGTTCATGCAATAATTTTTCGTTCATCCAATATTTCATTTCGTTCAGCCAACGTTTTATTTCGTTCACCCAACATTTCCTTTCGTTCATTCTACATTTCGCAACGTTCATTAAACATTTAATTTCGTTCATCCGACATTTCTTTTCGTTCATTCTACATTTAATTTTGTTCATGCAATAATTTTTCGTTCATCCAACATTTCATTTCGTTCAGCCAACGTTTTATTTCGTTCACCCAACATTTCCTTTCGTTCATTCTACATTTCACAAAGTTCATTAAACATTTAATTTCGTTCATTCGACATTTCTTTTCGTTCATTCTACATTTAATTTTGTTCATGCAATAATTTTTCGTTCATCCAACATTTCATTTCGTTCAGCCAACGTTTTATTTCGTTCACCCAACATTTCCTTTCGTTCATTCTACATTTCGCAACGTTCATTAAACATTTAATTTCGTTTATCCGACATTTCTTTTCGTTCATTCTACATTTAATTTTGTTCATGCAATAATTTTTCGTTCATCCAGCGTTTCATTTCGTTCAGCCAACATTTTATTTCGTTCAGCCAACATTTCATTTCGTTCATCCAACGTTTTATTTCGTTCACCCAACGTTTCATTTCGTTCATCCTACAGTTTATTCTGTTCATGCAACAATTTTTCGTTCATGCAACGTTTTATTTCGTTCACCTAACATTTCCTTTCGTTCATTCTACATTTCGCAACGTTCATTAAACATTTAATTTCGTTCATCTGACATTTCTTTTCGTTCATTCTACATTTAATTTTGTTAATGCAATAATTTTTCGTTCATCCAGCGTTTCATTTCGTTCAGCCAACATTTCCTTTCGTTCATTCTACATTTCACAACGTTCATTAAACATTTCATTTCGTTCATCCGACATTTCTTTTCGTTCATTCTACATTTAATTTTGTTAATGCAATAATTTTTCGTTCATCCAACATTTCATTTCGTTCAGCCAACGTTTTATTTCGTTCACCCAACATTTCCTTTCGTTCATTCTACATTTCGCAACGTTCATTAAACATTTAATTTCGTTCATCCGACATTTCTTTTCGTTCATTCTACATTTAATTTTGTTCATGCAATAATTTTTCGTTCATCCAGCGTTTCATTTCGTTCAGCCAACATTTTATTTCGTTCAGCCAACATTTCATTTCGTTCATCCAACGTTTTATTTCGTTCACCCAACGTTTCATTTGGTTCATCCTACAGTTTATTCTGTTCATGCAACAATTTTTCGTTCATCCAACGTTTCATTTCGTTTAGCCAACATTTCATTTTGCTCATCCAATATTTTGTGATTCATTCATTCCATTACTAACCGATTCATTCATGCCTCTGACTGTTTATTCTGATATTCGAATATTGTTCATTTTATCAACCTAAGCCGTTGATTTTGTTCTGTTCATCTAATGGCTTAAATATACATATACACTATACAAATGTGGAAGGTTCTAAAATTCTGTGCACAATAACAAAATTTGAGTTTGCTTTTTTTGCAATAATTTAGAGAATAATTTCCATTCAGTTGAAAATTATTTTCGTAATTGTAACTATTTCAATTCTGTACGCCTTTGGTTTACGAGTTGTAGAGAACTTACAACACGCTTAGCGACCGCCCTCAACCGTAACCCATCACACTTTAGCGTCCTCTCTCTCCCTCTCTCAACGCGTGCACGAAGCTACTGCACTTTGCACTCCACGTGCAATTTTTATTATTCCATTCTCTGTGTTTGCTTTACGAGTGTTGTTGTTGCTGCGGCGGCTGCTGATATTGACCCAGCAAAAATATTGATTTGAATCCAGGTCACTCAGAGACCGATTCGCTTAAGTCCGGAAAACGAAAATCGAGAACGAATCGAGATTCTACAAAATAACGATTGCAGGAAGTTTTTTGTTTTAAATAAATAGCATATTATTTTTATTGATTTATTTTTATTTAATTATCAGGTATTGCCTATGATAATTATATGTGAAAGATAATATCTACCATGACCACGTTTACAGGCATCAATTTGAAAATCAAAATCTCAATTCTTATTGAATTTTTCATTTCTTGAGAGCGACATAAATTGATGTTGATGGTTCATTAGCAACACTTTCCCAAATAGTAGTTTTCATTTGAACGAGCTGTTTTTGGCCCGCCAAAGTTTGGTGTGTTATGGACAAATCCAGTTTCATAACTCGTCCGAAAATGTCTGTCTTTTCTCGCTGAATAAGCCTTTCTCCACTCAAATTAGAAGCGAACCAAAGAGTTACAAACGAATTAAGAAGTACATACTGCAAAAAATATTATTAACACTAAAAAATTAATGGAGGATATTTATCAACTTCCGGTTTCGTTGCATTTGCCAGTAATGAGTCGGTAATGCAGTCGGTTCATTAGTCCAGAGCAACTATGAAAATCGTAGTCCATCCGGGAAGGCAAAATTCTTGCTGGGTATGTTGTTTTTTTTTTAATTTTTTTTTCTGCTTCTATTTCTCTTACAAAATTGCAAACGTAGTAGCAGTATTTTTTTGTGTTTGTGGCTCGCCAACAATTGATGTAGTAACGTTACCATAGTTGTTGTTGCAGCAGTTGGTTTTTGTTGTTGTTGTTGTTGTTGTTGAATAGTTTGTTTTAGTTACTGAATTTAGAAAGGTTTAATCAATAATATAACAGACGGACGGCAACAAAAAGCATGGCGTGAACACTTCAAATAAAATAACTTTATTTTCTAATTGCGAAAAATGAATTCGTTTCACTTGCTCTACCCAACAGAGTTGCCAACTTTTTGTTATTATACGAGTATGTCGTGTGAGTCTTGAGCTCTTTCTTTCTCTCTTTCTTTTTCTCACTCTCTTTAAGGATTTCGGAAATCAGCTCACAAAATTATATGTTGTCAAAGCTCTTACTCTGACGCTTTTTGCCCCTTGCGAGTTTCGTATAAAGAAAGTAACGACAATCCCACCTTAGAAAACCCACCGCCCACTCCCTCCCCAACGAATTTGCGGGAGTCGTGAAAATTAGCCGGGGCGTGCGATTTTCAGCCGCGCTTCAGATATAGCGACTTAAAGGAGCTTTAAACAACTAAAACTAACGAGTATAAAGAAAGCAACGACAACCCCACCCTGGTAAATCTACCGCCCACCCACTCCCCAAAGAATCCACGGACAGTTTTGCAGAAGTCGTGAAAGTAAGCCGGGGCGTGCGATTTTCTGCCGCGCTTCAGATATAGCGACCTAAAGGAACTTCAAACAACTAAAACTAACGAGTATCAAGAAAGCAACGACAACCCCACCTGAGAAAACCTACCGCCCATCCCCTCCCTAACGAATCCGCGGGCAGTTTTCCGGACGTCGTAAAAGTGAGCCGGGGCATGCGATTTTCAGCCGCGCTTCAGATATAGCGACCTAAAGAAACTTCAAACAACTAAAACTCGAAAGTATAAAGAAAGCAACGACAACCCCACCTGAGAAAACCAACCCGCCCTCCCCCTCCCCAACGAATCCGGGGCCAGTTCTGCGGGAGTCGTGAAAGTGAGCCGGGGCATGCGATTTTCAGCCGCGCTTCAGATATGGCGACCTAAAGAAGCTTTAAACAACTAAAAGTAACGAGTAAAAAGAAAGCGACGGCAACCCCACCTGAGAAAACCTACCGCCCATCCCCTCCCTAACGAATCCGCGGGCAGTTTTCCGGACGTCGTAAAAGTGAGCCGGGCATGCGATTTTCAGCCGCGCTTCAGATATAGCGACCTAAAGAAACTTCAAACAACTAAAACTCGCGAGTATAAAGAAAGCAACGACAACCCCACCTGAGAAAACCAACCCGCCCTTTTAAACAACTAAAAGTAACGAGTAAAAAGAAAGCGACGACAACCCCACCTGAGAAAACCTACCGCCCATCCCGCAGATGCTTCTTCTTCTTCTTCTTCTTTTCGGGTGAGGAGCGACAGACGGAACACAGTGCAGAGGTTCGGTTCGTTGGTTCACAGCGATTTCCAGCGAGCTATTCTTCATTCCTCGGCCGTTTTATTTTTATATGTTGTTCTAATTTGAATTGTATGTATATTTGCTTCTGTACATCCTTCTGTACATCCCCCCCCCTATCCCCGCCCTCCCCTACTCTATGTCCGGGTTAACAACCATGTGACCGCCGTCCGCACTTTTCATTGTCATAATTTCCATTCTCTGTTTAAATAAAAAGTTTCCATCCTCGCCGCCACTGAAGACATTTCGAAAATTATACAGTCTTCTTCTTCTTCCTCCTCTTTTTCTTCTTCTTCTTCTTCTTTCTCGTCAGCATTCTCGACAGCACCCGATTTTTTTGCTGTCTATCGCCAGCGCGTTTTGTGTTATACGAGTATTGCCATTCACTGTTGTTGTTGTTCCTGCTGCTATTGTTGTTGTTGTTGTTGTTATTGTTGTTTTAGTATTTTAGCATTATGAGTAGAAGTGTTCAATCGCGGTTCGTCAGCGTATACGTGGCGTCGCGTCGCTTGACGTCGTAATTCATGCCCGTTTTAAGACGACTTCGCCGCCAGATTGCTTTCTTCCAGTCCGTGTAGCTTCATGTCGACGCTCTGACGTGCATGTTTTAAATATATAGTTGGACGCACAACAACAACAACAACAACAACAGCAACCAGCAATGGCAAAAAGCCATTTTCACAAACAAACAATTGTTGCCACTTTTTCGTACTAAACTCGGTGCAAACTTAATGTAAACAATTGTATGAATTTCGCCACGATAATGAAGAAGCATCTACGTATTTTGCACGCAAGCGCATTTTTATTAATTTTCTTTGTCCATTCGTCCGTCCCGGCCGACCGTCTGTCCATCAGCGCAGTTCAACTGCGGCCGCCGCTGCTTATTTTAACCATTTTTATGCTTTTATGAATTTCACTTCATTTCACTACTTGTTGTCATTGTTGTTGTTGTTGTTGCTGCTAGTATTAATGATGTTCGTGTTGTTGTTGTTGTTGCTGCTGCTGCTGTGGTCGCCTTAAGTGCGAGGTACTTGCCGTGGCCCGCAGTCATTGAGGTTTTGCAAACATTTACAAACGGTTGGGCGACGTGTGAAGCCAACCGACGGACGTGCGACTTCGTGCGACTTTTGATATCATCGCTTTCGATGAAAGCGTTGACTGCGCGAACTGCCCCGACTGTGACTCGCTGTGACCCCTTTTTTGGGGGGAGGCTCAGCCTTAATCTCAGCATAAACGCATCTTCGATGGCCTTAAAAAGCTTCAACAGCCACCAGCTCAAGATTCCTTTTCTTTCAGGAAAAATCACATTTTTGCAGTCTTTAACGAATACTTTAAAGGTTAGACGGTTAGAATCTCTGTGGGTCGTTTTTTTTTGTGGTTTGTGGATAAAAGTTATCAAGAAAGAGCAGTCAGTGAGCAGTGAGCTCTCATGAGCAGTTGTTGACTTGCGTGCATTGGACCTTGTCCAATATTCCAGACCCTTTCAATGTTCCGGCTCTCGATTTCGGCCCTCTGTTGCGGCAATAGTCGCGCCTTGAACTCCGCGCCTTAACAAACAAGGGCGTTTCAGTGGCCCGCAAAATAAATTAGGAACGTTTTAATTGACTGAGAGTTGATAAGAGTCTCCATAAGAGACTCTAGTCGTAGGGACTTCATTCATTCGAGCAAGTCTGGATTAGTATTCGAAGATCTCTGGCTCATTTGAAAATGTTGAAATTGTTTTGCGGAACAATTCTAGACCATATTGCTAGACTGTTTTTGATTTTAGACCAAGGATCGATTGATTTTATCTCTCTAGTGATGCGGACGAGTGAGATTTCTCAAGGAATGACCGATCTCGTCCTCGGTTCTCGTCTTCACTGAGAAATTATGTCTCGTTTCGGGACATTGTTCCGAGGGAAACGGGCTGTCTTATTCGGGATGATATGAAAAATCTGGAACTGAAAAAAGTATACTGCGTCGTAGAGAACACATTCCTCATCACACTCGTAGAGTGTTGCCCGCGATTATTGCGTTCATTTTATACGGGGCCACCCTCGGAGCAGTTGGAGCATTATTTGCCCGAAGGAGATGATGATGACGATGATTAGGAATGGCGACGATTGAAACATTCCACAATGGCGACAATAGCAGCACCACAATGACCACGATTTCCCGTCAGAACCTGTCATAAATATCTCGATCGTCGTCTCGAAAGACGTTGCCGTTGAAAATGTTTTTGCGTGGCCGGCTCGAGAGTCTTGAAGAAATACATGAAGTGTTGAACGAGCGGGGCGGTATGGACCGACGGCTTTGGAATTTAATGGCTACTGCCAATATATGTATGTATGTATGTATTCTTTATTGATTCCAGAAATTGATATATTTGTTGATAAGAGTTCTGATGTTGAGGTATTTGACGATTGAGACGGAGTGTGAGGTCGAGGTCGGCGTTCGAAGACAAGCGTCTTCAATGCGTTCACATGACAGTCTTCGGTCTTTAGTCTGCTGCATAGACTCAAGAATAGGCGAATAAATGGTTTGAACCATTCATTTGTGTTCTGTAAACGCAATTTTACGGTCTCGTCCAGACGCCGCCGCTCGCCACTCGCCACTCGTCGCTCGTCGCAGCTGCAAACATGAAAGAAGATAATCCATGGTTTAGTTTGAGTTCATTTTGAGGCTGCTTTCGGTCGTTTCGTGTTACTTTGTCGCGCATTCGCTTGTCGTTGCCTCTTTGTAATTTTTTTTTCATCCTTTAAATTTATTCTGCTTTTATCCATCGATCGATCAGATTTTTTCGCCTCATCTTTTTAGATTTAAGTGACCGTCGTAGATTTAAGTTATCGTCGTTCGGTCGTGTCGGTTGATATGAATGGAGCAACTTTTTCGGCTGCAGACAGCGGCAACAATTTGTAGTATCGTAACGATACTAAGCTTGTCGTCTCTACTCTGTTGCTGTTGTTATTGTTGTTGCTGTTCTTGATTGTCCCACGATACGGACATTGTTTTTGTACGGCTAATAACAGTGTGCGGTACAGTGTGTGTTTGTTTGTTTGTTTGTTTGGGCGAGTAGAATTGATTTGTAGCATTGACGGAATGATTCACGGTCGCGCAAACGAAAGCGACGCCTCGTTGTCGCCGTATTGTGTTTTACGAATATTATATACTGAAAATTGTACACATTAACAATACGATGAAAGAAAGAAGAGAAGATTATCGCAACAAATATTGACAACTATCTCGCTTAAGCTACAAGCGCGGCTTTATCGCTGTCGCTGCCATCGTCTCCATTTACCGACGCAGTAAATGAATGCGTCGCAAGCCGCAGCCGCCTGCAATGACGGCGTTACTATTCATGCATTAAATCATTTCAATACTCAGTGCGGGCGGCCAGCGGTACCGAGAAGCTAATGACGAACTTCTCGGCTGCTTGGCTGCAGTCTGTCCACACTCAAAGCTATTTGCTATTAGCTATTTTCACTAGCAGTGACGCTCGCTAGCTATCATCGCTCGCTTGTTCACTTTGAGGCGACGCATAATTGTCGCCATTTCAATTTACTCGCTCCATTGCGTTTCATTTTGCCTTTTTTAGCAACGTATTTACAATTCGTTTGTGCTGATGACAGCGCGCGCGTCAGCGGCTTTCGAAGGCGCGTTTCCAACGCGTCGAGAGCGTGTCGTCTGTCATACATGTATATTTTAGATGCAAAATGTTTTAAACCAAGACAGGAACCTTTATTATTATTATGCTATAATTCACCTTCCGTCTGAAGTATAAAAGATCTTTCAACAGGAGATGTCATTTTAAAGCTCGCGTCATTTTTAATATTTCCATATTACGTCGAAGGTTAGTTCTGTTGCCCACGGGTCGTTATATTAACTGTCTTAATAAAGGCTTAATGAAGTTTTACTGAAGTTTGAAGTAACTTTAGTTATAAAGACTTTAGAGACTTCATATTCAAGTCAAGTTGTCTGAAGAAATCTTTCTTTTGTTTTTGCTTTGACCTAAGACTGGAGCTGAAATCAAGTGTAATGAAAATTATTACCCCATTTTTTAGAGGCGTCGTTTTGTGGTCGATCCCATTCTACACACATTCGAAATGAACCAGTTCGTAGTGGCGATAAGAGCGAGCGGACTTTATCCAAATTAATTGTTAAATCGTTTGGTGTAGGCAAACATTTTGCGGTGACTACAAACGACTGTTTACACAAAACGCCCCAACGAAACGGCAACAATAACAACAACAACATTAACAACAACGAAATTAATATCAAAAACACAAAACAGACGGTGTTCGAAACCGCAGGTTTCTCAAGATAAAAGCTCATATACGAAGCACTGACGCGGCAGGCATGTCATTGGCAAAGAAGAGTAGAGCTAAAAGTTTGAGTGGAAATCGACCCGAACACCGAACCCTGAACACCATCCCCCGTTGCCGTGAGACGATCGTTTCCATATGATCGTTACTTATACGTTCGTTACTTATACGTTCGTTACTTTTCTGTGTCGCGTAGCGTTGCGTTGCGGCGCGGCGCGGCTTCCTTTACGCAGACAGCGAGCGTTGTTATCAGCGAGCGTTACGTTGCGTCGTCGACGACGATGACAGGTTTTGAGTCATTCGCGGCGCTGATAAGAGTGCTAGTGCTGCCTGTTGGTTTCAATCAGGTGCGCAATTTTTTTTTTTTTTAACAATTAAACATTCTATTTATAGAGCAAAAAGAGTTCCAAATGATAGACGATGATTTTAAAGGCATAGAAAATTGTGGAGCTTCAAAAAAGTACAGATTTTTGAATAATTCAAATAATTTAATTAAAAAATTTAATAACTTATTTTTAATAATTTAATTTTTTTAAGAAATTTTTGGTGTGGTCGTTCAGTTTTGGTGTGTTTTATTTTAAGAGTTTTTATTTTATTCTATTAATTTTTTTATTTAGGTCTGTTCGTCCAAAAATTATTTAAAAAAATTGTTGTTTTTTTTTTGCAAAAAAATACGCTTAACGTTTTTCATATGGACTGATTTGCACTAGAAGGCGTCACGCGACTCCTCAGTAGACCCTTTTAGGAAACATATTCACTCTGGTGCTCTTTTAATCATCAGGGTCGTTGTATATGTATGTTTATATACTTAAATCCACCCATGGGTGGGTGTGTGTGTGTGTGTGTGTGTGTGAATAATAAACTTATCATACATTATTAACTTTTTGCGGGACTTTTTCTTCATTGTCAACCATCGTTATTGTCATCGCCATAGTTGTTGTTTTTGTTGCTGCTGCTGCTGCTGCTTTTTATGCCACAAGCAAAATAGAACATTTGACATTAAAATTAGATTCACAATAACGTAAAGAAACCGCCTACGATAGCAATAAGACCGCAACGTAGAACGAAGAGAATTCAATTAACACGTTTTTGCTTTTGAAAAAACAAAAGCCAAAATAACTCAACAAAAATCGAGAAGCAAAGAAGTGAAAATTCCGCAAGTGTTGTTGTTGTCGTTGTTGTTGTGGTTGCTAGGTTTTTGCAGTTGTTAGCAGTTACCAAGAATAACAACAACAACAAGTAATGCCAAACTTATGAAATTAAGCGTGTCGGTCGACTTCAAGCCGAATTGCTGATGAATAGCTTTTTGTCCAGACTTGCTCGCAGAAGTCCAAGAGACGGGACAAGCAGACGAAAAGACGCATGTCCAGAGCGAAAGAGAGAGAGAGGAATCAAAACCAGAGCGTTTGCGTTCGCACAGCCGGACGTGTCGAAACATGCCACCGTAAGAGGCAGCGTATATGAAACATTCTCATTTGACTTTTCGCCTTCGATTTTTTGTAAGATTCGAAAAATAATCTTTGAACAAAAGCTGTACAAAATTTTTAGAAAATGTTCCTGCTTCTTTTTACGCTCTTCGAAGACTCACCGCTAAACAATTTTCTCTCATTGCGCGAGAAAAGTTCGCGCAATTATGAGTTAAAAAACTATATACATATTTCGTTATCGTAATATCGCCATACTATTCCTTTCATACTCTAACGATATTTGGTGAAAAGTAACCACCGCCCCTTCTCTGCCACCTCCCGCTATTTGAGATCAAACCTTGTCTCAGCACTCGCTAAGACCGCTTTTGGTAAAATGATTAATTACAAAAATCGCGTTGACTGCTTTGAGTCGCGAGCGTATCAAAACGGATCGTATCGTATCGTATGAATTAACGGGTTAATCTTTTCAATTATGATTTCGTAACTCATCGAGCTCGTGAGAAACTTTTTGGCTACGAAAGGTTTTTGGCTGACTGGCAAAAATTCGAAATGGAAGCAAGAAAGAGACCAAAAAATATCGTACAATATATGTATACGAAGCATAGTGACGAGTTTGTTTCAATGAGAGTGTGACGAATGAAGTGATGACTGATGTAATGACTGAAGTAACGCCTTCAAAAGGTCTTTTCCGGTGACATTGCACTGCTTTAGACCAGATATCGGCGATTTGAAAGGCTTAGAATCGACAGATCAACTTATTTATCAACGAAATATATCGTATAAAATGGATTGTTTGTGTAAACGCCACCAGACAAACTCTCGTCTTGACAGCAGGAACACATACTTGCACACATAATTTCGTCACTGTGTATTGATCGACGAGGAGCGCAGTTGGCGTTATCAAAATGACAGTTTAAAGGCATTTATTGCATTTCGAGTCGCGTTTGGCGACTTTCCACAACATTTTTCCATTACTTTTTTTCTACACTGGAAACATTTGTCGATTTCTTTTGTGCATAAAAATTTGATTTACGGGTAAATTATTTTGAAAAAGTACAAAATTTCAATGCTTTGCAGCGACAATTTAAGAGACCGTAGAACCGTAGAATCGTAGACCGTCGTCTATAAGCACAAAAACAACAACAACAAAAAAGGCAAAAAGTAAAAAAAATCAAAACCGTAAAACATGCTGAAAAATCACTAAATTCAATTGAAAAATGCGTGGCAACGCTGCTCCCCGCAGCAGCAGCAGCAGCATTCCTTCCATCTGAGCGCACCCGGCTTTGGCGGGAAATCGTTGATTGCGGTTGTCACACAATCGTCAGCCGTCTATTTTGGCCAACTGGAAACCTTTGAGAAGTAGTTTTGGCCAATGTGTCTTGTTTGAATGGATTGGTTGGCAGTGGTGTAGTGCTGCCACATTCTTTGCATTAAATCGATCCACTGAAAAAATTTCATTCAGCAAAATACTAAGAAACAGCGACGAATACAGGCGGCCGCTGCTAACTGAAGTCGAAAAATGGCAGCCCTGAGCTCGACTCGGCTTCAGGTGTGCCTTTAGTGCTTGTCAACATTTTGACAATCGTTTGCGCTTTGGCTTTTTGGCGACTTTACTAATTTATGAACCAAACGCCAACCAAGAAAACGCACCGCGGCATACCGCAATGTTGCCAATCCTTGTCGCTAATCGGAGCGAAAATATGCTGAAAAATGTTAAGGCTTAAAGAGGCAGAGCCTTTTCCAAAAAGATTCTCATGCACGCTGTCAATCAAGCGCTTTCCATGAATTGAAACTTCGAAGCCGTAAAAATACGAAGCATTAAAATATCATAATATTTACAATCTTTATTGTCGATAAATACTGCAATAAAGAGAACAACTTCAAAACCCTTTCACCACCTTCGTGCTTTCCATTGAAAGTTAAATAATAGAGAATTTCAACAAGAGGTGTCATTTTAAATTTCACCTCATTCTTCTTAACTGTTCAACATTCATGACATTCTCATGTTGTTTGACAAGTTCAAAGCAGGAGGTTTTGAGCGGAGACAGTCAAAATTTTTAAACCCGAATTGAAAAATCCCAAAAATTTGTTAATCACAAAATTTGATTAACTTTTAATTGAGTATATAATCTTTGCGACGGCCAAAGGCCGCTACGCATCAAGACTTTTAAATCGAAAATACTTTGCATTATCGAAAGAATTTTGTAGTCTGAGAGTTATAATCCTTGCGACGGCCGAAGGCCGCCACGCATCAAGACTTTTAAATCGAAAATACTTTGCATTATCGAGAGAATTTTGTAGTTTGAGGGTTATAATCCTTGCGACGGCCGAAGGCCGCCACGCATCAAGACTTTTAATGTGAAAATACTTTAAATTATCGAGAGAATTTTGTTGTCTGAAGGTTTCAATCCTTGCCACGGCTGAAGGCCGCCACGCATCAAGTCTTTTATAAGGGACAATACATAAGTTTAGCGAGGTTTTAGGCTTCTTGGGCGCGAATTACAGTCGCAGTTATGCGAAAATGTGATAAAAAATTACCTAATCGAATTGAATGACCATTTGTAAGAGGGTCCAAGGTAGACAATTATAATCCATTACTAATGTTAGAGTTTGTGTCAACAATGTTAACACTTTTCTTAAAAATATTGGGTATTTCTTGGGATTTCAAATGACACCTTCTATTGAAAGTCTTTATTGTGCGTCGTTGCTGTAGTTCGACGATAAACGTCTATAGTTTTTTTTTTTTTTGTGGAAGAGAAAGGATTGCGAAAGACGTTGAAATTGTTAACGATGCGCAGAAAGAAAATCGTCATCGTCAGCATCGTCAGAAAAATTAACAAAAAGCGGATTATACCACGAACTTTCGAGCCTCCATTCATTGGTGCCTCCTTTAGGTTCGGCCGTAATTAAACGCCAAATTATTTGGACTGGAGTGTTGTAAGGTAACATTTCACCAGACCTCAGATATTGCCTCAATCAGTAAACAAATAACCAATAGCTTGGCTTCCGCCTTCGTCGTCATCGTCATCGTTGTCGTCGTCGTCGTGCTTCACTTTTTCACCGTTCAAAGTGAACGGTACTATTTGTTTGTCAATAGAGTGGCCGTGGCCGGCTGCGGTACCGTTCACACTACGTCCGTCCGTTCGTTCGTCTTACCGTCCGTCAACGGCTCAAAGAGGCTGCAAAGCCACGAAATCATTGCAAATCGCGTCAATTTATTTGCAGCAACAAAAAAACAAGACTGTTGCGGCCTGTTTTACTGCTGTAAGAGCTTCATAACAGTAACATAAAAAAGCAGCAGCAGCAGCAGCAGCAACAACAACAACAACAACAACATTAACAACAGCCATAATTTCAGCAGCAATCAACGAACAAACAAACAAAAATCAGCGGCGAAAAACGCTGCAGCACAAATCACTTGAACTACTTAATGCCGCCGCCGCCAGACAAAAACTGCGAAAAATGGCAGCAACAGCAGCAGCAGCAGACGCAGCCACGACAGCAACAGCACTCACAGCAACAACTCTTTACCACAACAAACATTTGCAAAGATAGCAACTAAGTTACAATGTTTGAAATTTTTGTTCAGACGAGACGATTTTCCATCGCGCACCAGCGTGCACCAGTGACCACCACAATACATCAGCAGCAGCAGCAACAACAACAACAACAATTGCACACACACACACACACACACACACACACACACACACACACACACACACACACACACCGCACAAATCCCCATTCGTTACCGTTAGGAGCCAGCATCTGAGCCGTTATTCGCTTGCAAGTGCTACCTCCATCGACGGCTTCTTCTTCCTTGACGCCTGCGACCATAATCAATAGGCTTAACCGCGATGCGCAGCGCAGCCGAGTTCGATGCAGCGACGTTTTGATCGTTTGTACGAACGGGCGCCACGGCAAGGCAAGCTCGTCAGCTGGCCGAGCAATAGCAGAGCACTATGAGCAGCGTTGCCAGATGGATGGTTGGTTGCACACACTCTGTCGCTCTCTCTCTCTCTCTCTCTTTGGTGTGTTTCTCTTTCCCCTTGATTTTGGTTGCTTCAAAAAGAAGAGCAAATTAATGTCGCTTGAATCGAGCCGAGTAGTAGATTTCTTTTGATTCGGCGGCTTCTTCCCGCCGCCAGTGTTGCCAACACCTCGACGACCACGACGTCTTATTAAGAGAGTGTGTGTGGCACTCAGCAAATGCCAACAGCTACGGCAGCGTGATGCCAAAAATGGAAACCAATTGCCAACAAAAATCTATGTAGTCGCTGCAAGCAATAAAACTACCACATTCTCACGAAGCTGCAGCTGCAATGTGCAGCCAACAATTGCCGACGACGCGACATCGACATCGGAGCACCACCATCGGGCTCCTCATCAATGCCAGACAGAATTCGCCAATTCGCCTACAAGAGTGGTCAAGTGTGGAAAATGTCGCCCCAAAGGGAGGGCGCGAGGCAGCAATCGCAAAACCGCTTTGAAGCGATTTTGTGAAGCGCGCGACTCATGTGTTCGAAATTCATTGCTTTTGTGGTTTAAACGTCAATCGGAGAGAGCGGAAGAGAGCGGCGGAAGATTGACAGTGATCGGCAGCGAATGAAAGAGGAAGAGGTTACTCGTATCATGGAGGTAGAAGATGAAAGACGCGCTGATAAGTCGCGGTGGTAAAGAAGACTTTCAGGGTCTTTCTTCTTTAAGTCGCAGCGTTTGTGTTGCTTTCAGGCACTGCGCGGAAGACGCAAGACGCAGCTGGATTTTGACGCATGCTGGGCTTGTTCATTGCTTGCGGGCGGGTGATGAAAATACCGGCCCTGCCCTGCCGCCGGCCGTCTGCCGCTGGCCGATGGCGATTAGCTGAGCTGGCCCAAGAAATTTGTACTGCGGCAGCAACATTGACGATAAAGCTAGAAGAAAGCATTTGTGCAACTGTTGCTGCAGCTTTTGGAATGTATTGAATTGCAGCGCAAAGCAGTTGCCCGAAACAACAACAACAGCAAAGCGACAGACAGCAGCGACCGACTATTAACTAATGAACAGATGAACAGAGCTGAGCACTCTGGGGCGGACGGCATGACGGCCACGTCACGGCTCACATGCGCGCACAGCAGCCTCTTGCATCTGTTTGCTGCTGCGTTTCTTTAGAAAAAAAAAATTTCTTTGAATTTTTGTGAAAATCAGTTTGTGTAATTCTTTTTGATTTGCTATGATTTTCTCCAGTTTCGCCAGCATGGATGGCATGAAAAAAATGGCTTAAGCTTTCTCCAACGGTCGAAGAGTTGGTCACTAACGATGCGTCCTCTGCTGCTGCTGCTGCTGCTAATCTAGCTGCGTGCAGATTGACTGTAGCAACAACTACAATAACAAATACATAATAATAATAATGGTAGTAGTAGTAATAACAATAACAATAACAACAACAACGGCTCTAACAACGACAACGTCGCCATCGCATAAAGTAAAGAAGAAAGCAAACCTCAGAAAGAAGTTAAAAACATGATTTTGATAGCGCTAGCGGCAGTGGTAGCCACAACAACAACAACAACAACACAACAACAACAATAGCCACACGCACGTAGTTGGCAATAAGTTATAACTAATTACTGCAGCAACAACTTTTGCTTTCTCGGCTTTCTCGGAGCGCCAAAAATGGCAACTTTTACTTTTCCGATTTGTCAACGTTCAACATTTATGAGGCCGCCGCTGTAACGCCGCGGCAACGCGTGTGCTCTTGATAGTGTGAAATGGGTGATCTGCACTGCGATTTCTTTATAAAGGTTGACCGAAAGAGATTGACCGAAATCTTTGAGGTATTACCTGACTCCTGACCGTGATGACTCAAAACATTGGGTGCGTTTTTTGAGGTAACGAAAGAGGGCTAATCGTTTTTATTGACAAAAAAAAAACATACGATTTTTAAATATGCGTCGATGTGCATTTTGTTCTGTCTGTGGATGCGTAAATAAGTCGCAAACTGTCGCTTCTACAGCCCCGAAAATGCAAGAGAAATAGTCAAACAAATGCGTAGTCATCCTGCGCTAAGAGTGGTCGTTTGGTGCGTCATTGGGCGCGACATATAGCCGCAATGATGCGAAAACGAAATAAAAATTGCATCCAAGGACAACTGACCATTTGAGATAGAGACGTCTCATCCACCGAGGAGGATGAGAATGAGTGGTAGATATTGCACTCTATTTCTAATCTTAGCGGTTTTTGGCGCGACATATAGCCGCAATGATGCAAAAACGTAATAAAAAATTGCATCTAAGGAAGACTGACCATTTGAGAGAGAGACGCAGGCCATCGAGGATGATGTGAATGAGTGGAAGATATTGCCCTCTATTACTAATCTCAGCGGTTTTTGGCGCGACATATAGCCGCAATGATGCGAAAAAGGTGCAGAGGAGAATGAGTGGAATTATTACTAATTATTACTAATACTAATCTCAGCATAATGCATTATACTATGGATTTTAAATAAAAATCTCTTCCCTTTTTCACAGAAATCTCGCAAATGTTTTCTATTCATTTAAAATGACATCTCTTGTTGAAAGAGCTTCCTGTAACTTGGTATTTATAAAAAAATAATACTCTGACAAGTTACAAACATCGCAAATGTGACTGCATGAATCTGTTCATTTCGTCCTGGCCCTGAGTGGGGGGGGGGCCTAACTTCCTCCATAAGCCCTGCTCTTAACGTCGTGACGCGTCGCACGTCACGCATTTACCTCAACTTGTTCAACAACGCGCGGTAACGAGTCTGGAAACCGAACTCATTCATTATTTTGCAGGTTAAAATTTATTTTGAACACCACGCGACACAAACGTAGACCTAAAGCAAACACCCTCCATCCCGCCAACACCCCTCTCTATCTCTCTCTCGGCAAACTCTCTCGCAAAACGCTCCGTCGCTGCGTCGAACAAACACACTCCTGCAATATCGACGCGTCGTCCTGCCTACGAACACAAAGTCACAGGATGCACAAATATGTTTCTGCAATTTCATACACCTTCGCTCCGGATGTTTGACTGTATGTGTAGGCAAGCGTTTAGGTGTGTGTGTTTGTTTGGAAACCGTGGGACTATTGAGTTAAAAGGGAAAAAAATTACAACACATTGAAACCTTTTTACTTGAACATTAAGCGACACCTTGCTACTGCGTCGTCGCTGCCCAAAATTTTCCTCTTTCTTCCTTAACTCCCTTTTACCACAGTACACGAGTACGCTCTCACTCTCTTTCTCTCAGTTCTGGGGCTTGTTTGTCTCTTCAAGCCTGCTCGCGTGGCAAGCAACAACGCGTCGGCGCTAGTTTACACCGAATGCGCTGCGCCGCTGCTCGGCATGTGAAACACCGCGGGATTGCACCAGGCTCGCAGAACCAGCAGGCAGCCAGCCAGCCATACATAGAAAGGCGGAAGCGAAAATAGCAGCAGAAAGTCGCAAATCGCAGCCACAACAGCCAGCTACAACAACAACTTCCGGAAAAATCCGAAAGGAGGACAGCGTCAGCAGCAGCAGTAGCAACATGTTAAGAGAAGCGCGTAGAAGAGAAGAAAAGAGCAAAAAGCCGTTGACAAAGGCAGGTCGGGCACATCACTCGCTCCGTGTAAGTTGTGCAGGGGTGGAAGGAGGGTAGGAAGAGGGCGGGTAGGGAGAAGGCGGGTAGGGGTGGGTAATTGGGTGTTGTTGTTGTGATTGGGGTAGTGGCAGAGGATTGAAGTCAACTGACGGCCAGCAAAAAATCGACAAATATATACATTGACTGAAGGATGGTTGCGAGCTACGACCTGCCACCAAAGAGAGTGAGATGGATGGATGGTCTTTTATGTAGAGAGGCATAGATGACATGACATGGCTTACTTACCACCCTCACATCATGGTGATGAGAAGAAGCAGGTCGGTCGAAAGATGGTTTTGATGATAATTTAAAGACGGTTGAATACAGATGACGAATAAAGATGGGCGAAGGGGAAGGAAAAGGAAAATAGAGGGTGGTGGTATGAGATAGCTATATTAAGTATGGATGAATGTGTGTGTGTGTGTGTGTGTGTGTGTGTGTAGGAGGTGAATGTAGGGAATGCAGAAAGACACCGAGACACTGTCGTCGTATGCGGCGAAAATTATGTCAACGAGTAGAAAGAATAGAACGAGTTTTTGTTGTTATGATACTCATTTGGTAATTTTCTCTCTCTATTTCTCTCTCTCCCTCCCAACGCCGCCTCTTTTTTCTTTAGTTTCCTTCGTTTTTTTTCGTTTTCTCTTTTTTTTTAATTATATTTTTCGTAGAGAAGTTTTCGCTGAGAAGTTGTTTCAGGCCGTGGCCCACCCGGCGACCCGGCCGTGGACTGGTTGTTAGTTATTGTTGTGGATGATGGTGATGGTGGTGGTGGTGGGTGTGGGTGAGTGTTGTTGTTGGTGTTGGTGAGAGTGTCTGCAGGGCCGCTTTTGGGTTCAGTGTAAATAAGCATAACGTGCCTTTTTTCGCCCTTTTTTGTGGTGGCATATTTAATGCAGTGGGCGGCGGCAGCGGCTGACGTGCTTTCTCTAGGTTGATATTCGTTGTTGTTATTGTTGTTGTTGTTGGCCGTTGTTCTGGCTACTTTCTGTTCTATTCTGCCTTTTTTTCAATTGTTCCTTTTGTTGTGTGAAAATAGGTCGGTTGACGTAGTGTCGCTGTCGCTGCCGGTGCTGCTGCCGCTTTTACTGCTGCTGCTGCTGCTGTTGACTTACACTTCAAGCCATTGCCAAATATCGTTCAAAATCACTTTAATTATTACAATTTATTTAAATTAGTTTTTCTTTAACTTTTGCGATTTTTTAATTCGCATTTTTTTATGGAAAATCTCGAGTCTCGTCAGTTTTATAGAAATTAGCAAGAAAGAAGTAGAAGAAGAAGGAGAAGTAGGAGTAACGAAAATTAAACGTTATCATAATAGTCAAAATAGTACAAAATCGTGCGACAAAAGGTCGCAAATACATTTCCGGCCGCACAGCGGTTCGTAAGCTTTCAGAGAGAAATGGACCAAGGCACACATACTCGCAATATTCGTGAGTGTACATACATATATGTATCGTCTATTCACAGAATCTTACAACGAAGCAGATTGTTGCCGGTGGTCTACGCTCTCTTGGAAGGTAAGACGCGTCTGCGGCGCGTTGACAAATCTGACTGTACTTAAAACGAACCGACGACCAACCGAGAAATTGAGCGCTGATGATGATGAAAGGATTGACCTAATTGACCTCTGACCTCTGCCATATCAATCCCTTTTGCCCAGAAAAGGGTGGCTTGCTCTAAAGTGAAATAATGACATCGCTTCCTCTGTCGATAATGATGCTTTCTGTTTGTAGTTTGATGCGTTTAAACAAATGGACGGACGGACGGACGACGGAGGGAGGGACGGACGGAAGGGCATGCTTTCGTGTGGACACATCTCTTCCTGTACGCGTACGTTGACGATTACAGTTTATACGCTTGTCGGCAAAAAGTTGAGCTCATTGTTTTCAGAGCTACAATAATTGTTTGCTCTGCACGAAAACGCATCCTCCCCCCCCCCCCCTCCTCTTTTTCGCTTCGATTCATTCGTGTACAAATTTAAGAAAATCTTCATAATAATCCTTGCAATGGCACGGAGTCAACGGAGTAAATTTGTAATGAAGTCGCCGCGCCGCGCCGCGTGTATAAAAATGACGCGGGCGAAAGCATTGATTGTGGGCTGGAGGCCGCGGTGCGCCGCGACGAACTCTGTCAAGCGAGAGGGTGGCTGGCAGGGAAGAAAAGTACCCTTTTTCTACAAAGAAACAACAAAAATCATCCATTCAACCTCATCCAGCAATAAAATAAAAAGCAAAAAAAAAATCACAAAAAAAATTTATAATAAAAACTTACTACAAAAGCTTCAGATAAATACATATGTATATCGTAGAAGAAGAAAAGAAAAAAATAAATAAATGGCGTTGCCATATTGAATATGTTTTTTGCTGTCGCGCTGCCAGCATGAGAATACAGGGTGATTTTGCCATCACGTCGTACGTATTGTATTGGTTGGGGAAAAAGTATTCGGCGTTTTTCTCATCGCTTCACTGTAAAGTGTCATAACTTTGAAACGGTTAGTTGCATTAACAGGTGGCAAATCGGCTGATAATTTGTGAAGTTTATTGAGATTCCGCAGCAAAGATGAGTTAAACTTCTAAAAAAATACGCTATATTTTACAATTTTACTACGACAAAAGGAAAAAGAAATGCTGCACAGCCATGTAAAAAGATTCGTGGTGTTTATGGCGAAGGTACTGTATCCCTATCAATTGACCGGAAATGGTTCGCTCGCTTTCGTTCTGGAAATTTTGAAAGATGCTCTTCACGATGCTGAGTCACGACATCGCGTAGAACCGCTGAAGATCGATCACAAAACAGTTTTAAACCATTTGCATAAAGTTGGTTGCACAAAGAAGCTCCATGTTTGGGTGCCTCTGAGTGCCAAAATTTGTTTAAAACA
This sequence comes from Conops quadrifasciatus, assembly GCA_949752815.1. NCBI lineage: Eukaryota > Metazoa > Arthropoda > Insecta > Diptera > Conopidae > Conops > Conops quadrifasciatus. The sequence goes on from OX457079.1 coordinate 21,717,815, forward strand.
AGGTCTTTTACAGCTTTGTTGACCCGGAAAAAACTCACAGACTTCGGTGGGGAAGTTTTGATGTATCTACCGTATAGTCCTGACCTTGCACCGTCAGATCATTATCATTTGTTTCGAACTCTCCAACACACTTGTTGGCTTGTTGGGAAAGAATTGACCTTAAAAAGAGTACTGCGAAAAGCAGCTGTATCAGTTTTTCCAAGATAAAACCCCGGAATTCTTCAAAGAAGGAATAATGGTTATTATACCGGAAAAATGACAGAAGGTAGTTGCAAAGAATGGTTTGTGGCAATATTTGGTTTAATAAAATGTTTGTTACATACCAAAAAAAAAGTTGTATCTTTTTACTAAAGAAACGCCGAATACTTTTTCCCCAACCAACAATACCGACTCGTACATGGTGTCGCTCGGGCGCATCGCATCATTCGTTGGTAGAACACTTTGTTTTTTTGTTGTAATGTTTCCGGCTTCTGACGAAGGATGATGATACTCGTGTACGTTGCATTGTCGTTTGTCGTTACGACCTACCGACGATCGATACGTTGGCAGGTATGTACGTCGCAAGGTTGGCCGGTCGCTACGTTCGTACGTCGATACGTTTCCACTGCAAGGATACTGTCATGCCAGCGCTATCTGTACTGCATTCACACACTCTACAAAATGGTGGCAGCAAAGATGCAGCGGTATGCACTGATAAAGGAGTAAGTGAGTGTGTGTGTGTGTGTGTGTGTGTGTGTTGTTTTTTTCGGTATTTTCTTTCACAAAAACCGTTTTGTTTCTTGTGGCTGGCTTTACGTCAATTTACTGCCATCCCGTGCCGTGAAGTGCTTTTTGTGTGCGTCAGTGTGTGCGTCAGTGTGTGTTTTTGTATGTTTTTGTATGTTTTTGTATGTGTGTGTGTGTGTGTGTGTGTACTTTTCGCCTGTTAATATGACATGCGAGCAGCATTTTATGCCAAGCTTCGGAAAATTTATATGACAAGTTTTATGCTGTTGTTGTTGTTGTTGTTGTTGCTGGTCGAGATGGTTCTGCTCCTGTTGTTGTTGTTATTTTTCCCGATATAAATGTTGTTGTTGTTGTTGTTGCGTGACTTTTTCATCCTGCTTTTTCTCTTCCTTTTTCTCACGCATACTTTATTTGCTTCTTCTCTTGCTTCCAACAACATTTTTAAGGCCGCAGAATGATTCCGCACTTTTCTAAAGTTTAAATTTGCTCAATATTTCGAAATAGTTGATAACATTTGACACGAGGACGGCGGCCAACCGTTTTTTGGTACCAACATGTGTCTTACCTCGCCTCTTCAAGCCTTGCCACGCCTTCTGGCGATGATTATCTCGATCGCCAGAGAATTGCTTTTAAATCCTGTAGCTTTTAATCTTTTTAATCATCTTTTAATTATCATTATCATCTTTCATGGCCTTTCAAAATACTTCGAAAATGTTTTCCAAAATTTTTAGTTATTTTTATTTTATTATTTTTTTCCAATAAACTTTTACAAATTATTGCAAAGTAAAACAAGTCACAAGTAAACAAAAATTTTTCTTTTCTTTTTATTCACAAATCATTTTCTCGATGCGCGTTTATTTTATGAAACGTCATCGAAGACAGACAGAACTGTCTCGTTACGAGACAGTGTTATTTTCGTAACGAAAAAACGCTTATTGATGTCAATAAATTTTGGTGGATTTTGAAATTTCGTTTTTGTTCGTTCGTTCGACCGAAAATCTGGAGAATCTTCAAAATTGGCGTAAGCGCAATTTCTTGGATCCATTCGGTTTTTCTTTTTTGCGAGTAATTGACAAGCGTAGAGTGCTTCATTGAGCGACTTTGACCGACCGCTTTTTTCTCTACTATTGTTTTCTCTCTTCTTCTTCTGCGTTTTCTTCCTCTTCCTCGGAAATCTGTATATATTCCTTGTTATAACAAACTTCCTTACAACCACAAGCACACACACACACACACACACACACACACACACACACACACACACACACACACACACACGCACGCACACACACCGACGTACACTTATCCTTTTAAAAATTCATTCCTTACCATAAAAAGTGGCGCCTCCTCCACCCGCTCCGCCCGCTTTGAACGCTTAGAAAAGCGCTTTCTGTAAAAGTTTTTCAAGGAATGAAAACATTTTAGAATCCGCAAAGAATTAAAAAGCGAAGAAAACAAACAGAAAAAATGTAAAAAAAATGGCAAATAAAAAAAAAGAAAAGGATGAGAAGAAAACAAAAAAAACCGAATAACTGGAAACTTGTTCCACGTCCTCAGTCCTCATTCATTTTTTTCACTCCTCTCTCTTTCTCTCTCTCGTCTCTCTGTTTCTTTCTCTTGCTCTTTTGAGAGCATAATTTTTTCTTTTGTGTAACCACCGCCCACCCCCAGCCACATCCCCTTCCGCCCTCTCCTGCAACAAGCAGCAACCTCAATGTTTTTATCTGCGGCATTAAAAATTTTCTCGCAAAAGAAGCAAAAAAGTATAAACGGAAGGAATAGTCGTAAAATAAAATGAAATGGAGAACTTAAAGAGTAGAGCGTTGGCGCAGTGTGGGCGCTACAAACGGCATTCGTCGACCGTCTGATGTGACTTGAAGTCATGCGAACAGTTTTGACGCTTTAGACGCTTTTGACGCTGAACAAATATATATACAAAAAAAATATATACAAAAAGATCAAATAAACGATCGAGAATGGAATGAAAGATCAAACGATTGCTGGAATGAAAGATCAAACGATTGCTGGAATGAAAGATCAAACGATTGCTGGAATGAAAGATTAAACAATTGATGGAATGAAGGATCAAACGATTGATGTAATAAAAACTCAAACGATTGCTGGAATCAACATTCAAACGATTACTGGAATGAAAAATCAAACGATTGCTGGAATAAAAGATCAAACGATTGCTGGAATGAAAACTCAAACGATTGCTGGAATGAAGGATCAAACTATTGATGTAATGAAGGATCAAACGATTGATGTAATGAAAACTCAAACGATTGCTGGAATCAACATTCAAACGATTACTGGAATGAAAGATCAAACGATTGCTGGAATGAAAGATCAAACGATTGCTGGAATGAAAGATCAAACGATTGCTGGAATGAAAGATTAAACAATTGATGGAATGAAGGATCAAACGATTGATGTAATAAAAACTCAAACGATTGCTGGAATGAAGGATCAAACTATTGATGTAATGAAGGATCAAACGATTGATGTAATGAAAACTCAAACGATTGCTGGAATCAACATTCAAACGATTACTGGAATGAAAGATCAAACGATTGCTGGAATGAAAGATCAAACGATTGCTGGAATGAAAGATCAAACGATTGCTGGAATGAAAGATTAAACAATTGATGGAATGAAGGATCAAACGATTGATGTAATAAAAACTCAAACGATTGCTGGAATCAACATTCAAACGATTACTGGAATGAAAAATCAAACGATTGCTGGAATAAAAGATCAAACGATTGCTGGAATGAAAACTCAAACGATTGCTGGAATGAAGGATCAAACTATTGATGTAATGAAAGATCAAACGATTGCTGGAATGAAAGATCAAACGATGGCTGGAACTAAAGTTCAAACGATCGATCGATTGAATGAGTCCTTCTCAAACCTTCAAGAATGAAATTCGTAATAGCTTCTGAAAGTCAGTAGCTGTAGTTCACCTTCCGAAGCGTCATAGCGCCGCGCGTCAATTCAATCTGCCAGAGGATGCCAGCTAGAGCCAGAGCAAGCGCAAACCATCAAAAAAGGACATTAAAAGAGAAGCCAAGACAACAACAACAACAACTAAAAAGCACGAAGCAAACTAACCGTACATGAATGAAACAACAACCAACAAAAGAAGAAAATCTGAACAAAGGACGACGACAAGGATGCTGCGTTAATTCTGACAGAGCGATTCTAAATATGGTTGGGTGTGTGCGTGTGTGTGTATGTAGGTCTGTGTATGTTTTTATAGCAAAGAGAGGAGGTAGGTTGAGGGTGGGTCGTTTGCGTCGTTCGATGATGTCGACTGCTGCCGTTTCGGAAACAAGTTGAATTTGTTGATTGTTGGCAACATTATTATTGTTGTTGTTGTTGTTATTGCTGTCAGAATAGCGAATAACGAGGTTTTATAAAGCACCCTCTCTTTGCCGTCCTGTCATACGCGTGGCACATAAAAAACGCACCGCGTAAAAAAAAAGAGAAACCTAACTTTTTAGAAAAATACTTAGAAAAATCCTGAATCTGTTGCGAGGTAGAGAAAAATAGAAGAGAAACGTCGTCCGCCTCGTTTGATGTTCTCATTCAAAACGAAATGAGAAAGAGAGAAGAAAAAATCTCACAAGTTGAACAACATGTTGGCAAACCTAGTTTGAATAAAGGGGGTGGTGTTTTTTTTTTTTGTGTAGTAGTGTGTTCTGGTGTTATGTGAAGAGCCTCTTACAAGTCTGTCTTTGGTGTATCCTTGCAAGGGAGGAAACGTTGCCCAAAGCGTCGTTGCTCGGCTCGAATTCAAGCGAGCTGAAATTTTTGAAGCTTCACTTAGCGGTTTTTTAAGGCGATAGTATGCCAACCGTCTGCCGTGTCGGAAGATGCAGTTCTTATGCATAGCTTTAAAACAATTCTTATTCCTGACACAATCAGTGTCACCCTGTATTTTTGATTTTGTCTTGATTTAATTTCTCAAAGTATTTTCGAGAAGAATTTGCTCCGCTCCGTCTGGAGGGAAAATAATGGTTGTAGAGACTACCAGAGATACGAAGAAGAAGAAGAAGAACACTGACCCTGTATTTATGGTCTTTTATAAATTTCAAATTTAGAGTATTTTCAATTTTGTTCCATTCCGTCCATGGAGAAAGAGTACAGACCACTAGAGATACGTAGTAGTAGAAAAAGAGGAAGAAGAATACTGACCCTGTATTTATGGTGTCTTATTGATTTCAGTAATTCGAGTATTTTCAAAATTGTTCCATTCCGTCCATGGAGAAAGAGTACAGACGATTACTAGAGATACGTAGTAGAAGAATACCGACCCTGTATTTATGGTCTTTTATTGATTTCAATCAATGAAGTATTTTCAATTTGGTTCCATTCCGTCCATCGACAAAGAGTACAGACGATTACTAGAGATACGTAGTAGTAGTAGTAGAAGAAGAAGAAGAACACTTACCCTGTATTTATGATCTTTTATTGATTTTAATCATTTGGAGTATTTTCAAAATTGTTCCATTCCGTCCATGAAGAAAAAATACAGACAATTACTAGAGATACGTAGTAAAAGTAGAAGAAAAAAAACACTGACCCTGTATTTATGGAGTTTTATTGATTTCAATCAATGAAGTACTTTCAGTTGTGTTCCATTCCAACATCGACAAAGACTACAGACCACTAGAGATACGTAGTAGTGGTAGAAAAAGAAGAAGAAGAAGAACACTGACCCTGTATTTATGGTGTCTTATTGAAATCAGTCATTTGGAGTATTTGCAAAATTGTTCCATTCCGTCTATCGACAAAGAGTACAGACGTTTACTAGAGATACGTAGTAGAAGCAGAAGAAGAATAGATTGTAGACGAAGATGAGGAGAAAATGCATGCATTAACTAACGTTTAAAATGCCACGAGGATGAAGCACGGGCTCGTTTTCGAACAAATCTTTTCAATTCGGCTGCAGACTTGAACACTTTAACACAAACCAAACAGCCAAACCACCAACGCCCATCATTCAACCATCGCCAATCGAGCGACCCCTTCCGCTCCTTCCCCTCCCCTCCCTTTCCTGTTCTTTCTTCCTTCAACCAACAAACAACCTCGTTGTTAGACATTATCCGACGCTCTTAAGCATTTACGATGATGACAGAATACAAAGTAACTCAAATATAATAACAACAGCAACAACAAGAGAAAGAAGACGAAGAAGAAGCAGAAGAAGAAGTAAATGTACGACAAGAACAATAAAAATAATAATAATAATAATAAAAGGATATACGGCAGGAGCTGGAAAAGGAATGGAATGATATTAAAAGCACAACTTTACGAAATTACAAACGCTACAACAACAACAATGCAGCAACAAAAACAACAACAAATATTTTCCACACAAAAAATCCAGAAGAAAAGTTCAAGAAAATTCCAAAAGGAAAAGCAGCAAGGATGATGCATGGTGGAGATGGCGAGGCGGCAAGGCAGCAAGGACGTGGCGAAAAGAAGCTGCTGGAAAGAATCTACAGAAGGAAAAAAAGAAGAAGAAGAAGAAGAGTCTGCTGAAAATAATAATAATAATAAATCTGCTGCTGATGAAATGAGCAAAAAGCAAGAGAGAAAAAAAAGCGCTGCTTTAAATGTATCTTCATCGAGAAAAAAAAAATACCACGAAAAAAGAGGACGACGACGACGACGACGACGAGGACGAGGACGAGGACGACAACGACGGCAGCAGCGAGGATGCTTCGGTAACTAAATTCAAAGGCATTTATACGTATTACGTATGTACAACGACGACGAACCGAATTAACGCTACGCTCCAACGTCATCGTCATCGTCGTCGTTGTCGGGGTCCTCGTCCTCCTCCTCCTCCTCCTCCTCCAACACCCTCCCAACCTACCACCACCCTTTAGCGCCTTCGCCTTTTTTGCAATCACTTTTTTTTTCGCCATAAAATTCTGTGGGTCCGCAGAGTCAGCGGCGAGAAGTAGAGCAGCCCCGATTTAAGGGCGCCGAGACCCCTTTTGGGGTTTGTTTCTATAATTATGTACAACATGCGAGGGTTTTGTTTGATGAGGCAGAGGAGGGGGGGGGGGTGGTACGGAGGAGGTAGGGATGGCCATGGTTGGGGTTTTAGGGCTCGTGAATGTTTAGGGTATATTATCAGGCTCTGAGTTGAAGGCAACTCAACTCAACTCAACGTTCACGAAGGACGTTGATTTTACAATCTTTTTGCTTCTCTTGAACCAAATCAGCGCGAAATGGCAAAAGCATAAAAATTTGCAAAAAATGCAAAAATCAAACGGAGGATGAAGGACGAAGGAGACAAAAAACGAGGAAAAAGCAGAGAAAGAATCGCGTGAAACTTGTCGTTTTTTAAAAAGAAATTTATTTAAATCTTACTAGTTTGGACTCCACGAACTCAAAGGGGGTGCGGAGGGGGAAGGGATGCAGATGATTGTGTCGAGCTAGAGCACGTTGAAAGTGCCCCCGCAGAAACTATAAAGAAAAAAGGCTACAGAGAAGAACGAGGAAGAGGATATGCAAAAAGTCGATAACTGTCCGAGACGACTCGAAAAGCGAAGCTAAGAAACTATATTTGTATAAAAAAGTGAACCTATGTCGTATATATATACCTACTCTTATATTCTAAGATCGAACATTTCTTCTGAAGAGAACTGATTTCTCGTTTGGGACTATAGTATTGGCTATACCACTATCGAAAATAGTTCTTGAGAAGCGACACGTGAAATGCGAAAAAGGTCTTCGGCCAGAACGCACTGAAAAACTTAGGAATATTTAAATGTTTAAGGAGCTTCCAGCAAAGGTATATACATATTTCGAACGATCCAGTTTGTGAGAGATTGTAAAACCTTTTTAATTAAAATCAAACTCTTGTAAAAACTGGCTTATATCGATTTTTATTAAACCAAAAAAAAATGTCGAAAAATCAATCAATGATTGTAGAGTAGAAAAATTGTATGCTTGTACGTTATTTATACAAATTAAATTAAAAAAAAAAAAAAAAACAATAACCATGAACCATACACAATCTGTGGCCAAATGAATGTAAATAAATTGTATATCAATACATACGATACGTACGCATCTCATATTACACACACATACATACGTACTTACGATATTTACCGACTTATCGACGAATAGTGCGATACATGGATGAATAATCGAACGCAAGCACAAAAGACAACAACGACACGGCAATAAATGTCAAATGAAATGAAACATATTTAAGCACAAAGCCATACACACACACAAACACACACACTGTAAGACGCACACACACAGACACACACCCACCCACTTACATAGACTGTAAGTCATGCCACTCACGTACATACGTCATCAAACACAGAGACTCACTCTGGGGGTGACTGCTGGGTGACCAGAAAACGACAGAGCTGTTATTATTGTTCGTTTGTTTGTTGCGGTTGTTTTTGTTGTTGTTGTTGTTTTCGTAGAAATGTGAAAATGAATAAGAGAAGTGTGGGTGGTGTAAGCCACTAACAAAAACAAGGCAAGAGGTTGAAATGGTCCCAACCTGAGGTTTCTTGCAACCGTTCCATTGTGTTGCGTTGCGTTGCGTTGCGTTGCGTTGTGTACAAATTACGCGGCCACTTTAGCAAAAGTTTTAATGGTTTATGCGTGTAGAGTTGCCATTCGTTTAGTTTTTTTTTTTTGTGCGACATGACATTAAAGACGGCAACGTCGACAAGGACGTCTCATTCAACAAGAAGTGTCAACCAAAAATTTCACATCATTTTTTAGTGAAACTGAGTCAACAATCAGCTGTCACTTTGATGTCATTTGACAACTATTTCCCGGTTTTTTAGTTGTCAAATTACATCAAAATGACAGCTGATTGTTGACTATAGAAAAACTCTTTGGGCAAAAGATTACTTCAGGCATTCTTCGAAAATCGAGAGTAAGGCAGAGAGAGTGAGGTTCAAAACAAGTTCTTTCCTCAGAAACAATAAAAATACGGAGAAAAAGCTTGGTCTTGGTCTGGTCTTTTCAATAATAAAATCAACGTCTTTTCAAAAATAAAATTAATTTTGTCAATAACTTTACCCTGGATTACCCGGAAATAGACCCCTTTTAAAAATTTTCATCTCATTCTCACGACGAGAGTTACAAACACTTACACGATGGAAGAGAAGTTTGCAGAGAGCGACGTATCTTGCTTTCATCTTGCTCTTTACCGCATGGTGTCAGGCCTGACGACCTAGCCTGATCAAGCAACGGTGCCAACCAACAGCACCACCACCACCCTTTTCCATTCGTTTTGACTTTATGTCGCATTACCATCATCATCATCGCTACACCAACCGACCACACTTTTAAATTAATGAAATGTCCTTCAACAACAACAACAACAACAACAACAACAACGACGACTTGGTAAAGTAACAGTTGTTGAGCGTAACAATAACAATTCGTATAAGAAAGTTTTTCTTCGGAAAATGTTGTTGTTGTTGTTGGTTGCTATTGTACAATTCATGTGATTTCTCTTCACGAATGTGTTTTGCTAGTTGTTGCTATTATTTGTGGGTTTTTTCTGTTGTTATTGTTGTTGTTTTGTGTATTTAAGCGCTTCCCAACGCTTCTCAACGCTTCCCAACGCAAACAAAAGCACACAAAGTATCTTAATTAAATTTCAACCACCCGCCACAATGACGGCGATGACGATGGTGACGACGGTGAAGAAGGCAGCGAAGACGACATTAATGACAATGACGACGATGACGACGACGACGACGGCAGTAGACAAGAACTCAACGCAGCCAACCCTCAAAATAGCAGGACTCAAGCCATGCTTTCATATTAACTTGCGACTAATTTTCCGAGAACATACTGCCAAACGACCACCAACCTTAACAGCAGCAACAACAACAACAACAACAACAACACTATTAACAACAATATCAACATCAACAGCTATTACAAGGTATGAAGCATTCAGAGTGACACCACTCACTCTTATAACGTGCGTTATCCTGATACGAGTACAGTTAAATAAAGTTGGCAACACTTAAGGTTAGCAAACAAATACGCACCAACGCTCACGCACACACAAAGACGCACACACTTTTATTCGTTAAATATAAAGCAAAAAACAAACAAACATACACCGTAGAAATTGTAATACAAAGAACAAATCAAATCAAACCCAAAAGGAATTAATCAAAGATATTGTATTGTATTGTACTCAGGGTTAGTATTCGACAAGAATTTTTTGATCTTGTCTACGTCGAAAACTGTAGAGTACTTTTGTACATGTCGAAAACCTCAAGCTTGTTGAAAACTCTTGAACATTCAAGTAGTCTACGTCGAAAACTGTAGAGTACTTTTGTACATGTCGAAAACCTCAAGCTTGTCGAAAACCCTTAAACATTCAAGTAGTCTATGTCGAAAACTGTAGAGTACTTTTGTACATGTCGAAAACCTCAAGCTTGTCGAAAACTCTTAAACATTCAAGTAGTCTATGTTGAAAACTGTAGAGTACTTTGTACATGTCGAAAACCTCAAGCTTGTCGAAAACTCTTAAACATTCAAAACCTTCAACAATGACTCATTCAAATGACTCGCTTTTTTATTCGCGTGAAGTATAGAATCTATCGATCTTGTTTATACCCAAAATTTGCGAACCAAAGTGTAAATAATAAAAGAAACAAGAGAAAGCTATAAGATGCACGAATGTATACATCTCCTCCTCTTTTTCTCTTGTTTATTCTAATACATTTTTACTCGCGCCTTATACGAGTACACGAGCGAGAGCGCAAGTAGAAATATAATAATAAAAGAATAATAGAAGTCTTCTTCTGATGACATCGAAATACTAAGTGACGATCAAGACTTAGCACTTGGAATGAATCAAATTCATTGTCATTCCACAAAATGTTCCATGTGTTTTTCACAAAGAAACGACTGGACTCCAAAATAAAATTGAAATTCATGTATTTTTCAACGAAAAATCTTTGTAGCGTTCGTTGGTTATTATTGTAATTGATAAAGGTAAATTTTTTAGAGTTTTCGACAATTTTGTGTAATCTACCTACTCCAATTTGATTTGGTAGTCTACCGTAGGTATTCGACATGTCGAAAATGTCGAAAACTCCACAAAGTACGAGTATTCGACATGACCACCCAGCTTGTACTCGTTTTTGCCGAAACCGAAATTTTTTCGACCGTGTACTTTTCGACTCTTTAAGAACTCGACTCGGTAAGAGTTCACTTTCTTGCTGGGTTATGAACTATATCAATAAACCACACACGCACACACGCACACGCACACACACACACACACACACAAACCGTTACACAACAACAACACCAACAACAACAACGCCAACAATAAACAGTAATAAAGAACTTTCTATTTGTTATTTTTGTTAAATTTTTTTTTTATTTTTATCGTAATATTCTCCGTGTCTTCCAGAAAATCTGTGTACAGCTGAAAAAAGCCAACAATGGACGGTAGTTTTCCGTTGTTGTTGTTGTAGTTGTTACTGTTTTCGATTATACTCGTACATTATAACGTATGTATGTATGTCTGTATAAGCATTGAAGTTAGTGAAGGCACATTTATGGTTACGTCTGTCATGGTACCGGTCACCCAAGCCACCCAATCGACCCAAGCGCAAGAGCTGGTGGCGACCGAGTTGCCATTTGGCTCTGCCCCAAACGCAGCCCACTCAAATGGCGCCGCACCAACCCACACTCAAAGAAAAATTATCCTTGCAGAAACTCAGTAACAATACTTTTTCTTCACTCTTCTCTTCTCTCCTCTCTCTTTCTCTCTATCTCTCTTCGGTGCGCTGCTAAGCATCTTCGTGTAACGTTTGATAGATGCTCTTAGCCTCACCATTCCTCTCACTCTCACCCTTATCCGCATCATTATCCTTACTCACAGCCTCGTCCTCGGTCTCATCGTCACCCTTACCCTCACCCTCATCAACAGAAAATTCAAGGGAGCACGATTTTCTGGCATTTTTATTGTTATTCTGTCTGTGTTTTTTGTTTTTTTCACTTTTCTTCACTTTTATTTTATTTTGTTGTTGTTGTTGTTGTTGTTGTTGTTGTAGCAGTAGCAGTAGTAGTAGGGGTTGTTGCTGTTCTTATTGTTGTTGTTGTTGTTAATCTCTATATCATCGTCACTGTGCCGTAGCTGTTGTTGTTGTTGTTGCTATTGTTGTTTTTTGTGTTTGTTGTTGTTGTTTTTGTTGTTGTGGGACCACTCGGAAGGATTCCATTTAAATGACCTCGTACTTAACAGCACAGAAAACCAGTAAGAGAGTAAGACAGAGAGAGAGAGAGAAAAAGGAGAGAGTAAGAGAGAGAGAGAAGCAAAGAGTGTGCAAGCTTTCAACATATAACTTTCTTTTTGTCCATACAAGAGACCACCTACTTCATAACCTCCCTCAGCCACCCTCAACCACCCTCAGCCGCCCACAGACATTCTCTCTCTCCCTCTCATGCTCTATCTTCTGCTAAGAACGAGTTGTTTAGCGTTGCTGCTGCTGCTGCTGCTTCTCCATTTTATTTATTTATTTATAATTTTTTGCTCCTTCAGAAGGTCGAAAGCGTAAAAGGCGTCGCACAACGCGGCAACAGAAACCGTTACTCCGGGTGGTAGTAGCAGCAGCAGCAGCGTAAGCGCTCTTCAGTCGTCCCTTTTCATTTTTTCTTCTAGAAAATTGAGGGCGTCGAAACGAGGAGCATGGGTTTCCTCCGAGAGTGTAAAAGTTGTGCCATTTAACAGTGCCGGCAGCAACGATGGCAGCAGCAGCAGCAGCAGCAGCAACCTCCCGATTTTATACTCGTACAACATTCACACGCTGTGACTTATTTACATTACAAAAAATTACAATGTAAAATAATGTAAGCCGGCACCTTGCCACAAGTTGTCGGTGTGCTGTCAGGCGTATTCCAAAAACTTCCGCCCACTGAATCCTTGCGAGGAGTATGTAGTCTTGAGCGAATTGAAATATTTCAAGGATCGGAAATTTGTTGCTTTCAATTTAAAATTTTTTGCAATTTTTTATTGTAAAGGTTTTGAATTTATATACGAGTATTTTTTATGGTGTAGAAGGCTCAGGCTGAAATCTTTCGTTTACCCAACCGAGCTCAGGCCAGGAAGACTTTTAGCTCCTTGTCCTGACTTGTCCTGATTCAGGACAGTTTTCGTGCTGAAATAGAGCGTTATTTCATGGCATCGTTATCGTTACTCAGTTAGATTCAGTGGAAAGTCACCTTAACCAAGTATCAAGGTGTCGCTCTCGGGCGGTTTCACACTCCACAACGTAAGAAAGAGAGCGAGAGAGAGAGGGAGAGAAAGAAACTCTTTTGTGGGGAGGACTTGTTCAATGTAAGACCACTCAGAGAAAGGAGACATCAACAAACAGTAAAAAAACGTCTGTGAGATCGTTTCAATAAGAGGTGTCATTTTATATCAACTGGAAAAACGCAATATTTTCCTAAAAAGTGGTAATATTTTTATTTTAATCCAAAGTAAAAACTCCAAGATTTTTAACAGAATAAAATATGGTATCTGTAAAACGTTCCCCTCCGCCTACGAAGGACCACAATTTATAAAAAGTTTGCTTCGTTTTGTCTTTGAAGATCAATAAAGTTAACAGAAACTTTGATTTTATGTGATCCTTTTAAGCACAATCCATAACGCAATGTAACGAGACAGTAGACTGTAGTAGACTCAAAGGCAAGGAACCGCCGAAACGCACCCAAACACACTCAGGAAAATACCCTTTTAACTCGCTATCAAAGGATGTGTCACAAATGGTCGGCTGGCCGCGATAACGTCGAAGTAATAGCGAACCTCAACATAGCGTACTGCTCGTCAGGACCGACAACATGACTGCGTCAGTGTGTAGGCGGGTGGGTGTGTGCCGGTGTAGAAGTGGCCCAATGGGGACCGCATATTCATCACTTACGATTTTCGTTGCGTTGTTTGCGCAGCGTTCAGCACGTAATCGACGTTATATTGAGACATCACTGCCGGTGTACTCGCCGCCCCCCCTCCTCCGTCGCCCCATCACCCGTCATCCCCTTTGTGTGGTCGCAGCCAGGCCGCATAACAATTTCATATGAAATTTACAGATTTTGCATTCCTTTCGAAATTGCAGTGAAAAATGGCCTTTGGGGGGAAGAGGCCCCCGAAGCACGTGTGGAGTTAGTGCGGTTTTGCAGTTAGGTTTAGTGAGCCGCCATTCGTGGCATCGTGGAGAGTGAAGAGGGCAGAGAGGAAAAGGGCTCGGATGGTTTGACGTTTTTAATCAATACGAAATGCTGCGAATTCGGCCCCCAATTTCGAGTTTAGTAGAAAGTAGAACAGGTCACAGCGAACTGAATAAATTATTGCGGCGATGAAATGCGTTGCGTTTTGTGATTTAATCGCGTTTTGTTATGTTTTAATCTTGAGGATTAAAGGAAGAGCCTCCCTCCTTTACATGTTTTTCTATGCAGAAAATAGAGCTCTCTAAAGAAGAAGAAGTGTAAAAAATAGAAATGGCAGAAATCCCTTTAGGACATGTTTAATTCTGCAAAGTTCAGTTCAGACTTGTTTGATGCCTTTTTAATAGATGCCTTTTTATTGTACATAACTGATGTTATAGCGAAGACCTATTTCATTGCTACCGTCGCGATGTGTCTACCACTCTACCGATCTGTTTCTTGAGCTCTTCTGTTGTCAGCAACATGCATTTTACCGATGCAGGATTGTAGGACTACAGCAATTGACAACTATATCGAACAAATACCAAGATCATACGATTGAGTACGTGCTTAATTCGGTCGGAATAGAGGTATCGTCATGAAATTTGGTAAGAATATTCTTTGTTATCCTAGGCTATTTGGTAATGAAAATGGGGAGCATTAGACCAGTGCCACGCCTACTTTTTATAGCGAATATGTATTAATCTGTGCTTATAGCTAAATTTCTCAGCTTGTAAAGAGAAATAGAGTTGGAAGCTAAAATTTTACTTCCGACTTCACCGTCTTAGACTAAAATATACTTTTAAAAATGGGCGTGGTCCGCCCATCGGTTTGCTATACCATATAATAAGATGTTTGTAGGGAAAAATCAGTGTTGTAAATGAGTTAATCGATCAGAAACACATACTGTCTGTATGCGAAATGAAAGTGGGTGTCACCCGCCCGCCCACTTTTTGTCAACACTTCGACAGATGCGGCTGTAGGGTATATGAGCTTCGGCTCGGCCGAAGTTAACGCTCTTATAGGTTCTTATTATAATTATTACTGCCATTATTATTATGTTTTTTGTGTGTTTACCTATTTAGTGTTTTTGTCACGCGATGGTGTCTACATATCAATGCGCCCACCACCATAGCCACGCCCTCTACCCAGCTAGTCGTGGCGTATAGAAAACGTAAAAAATGTAGAAAAAATTATTCTTGCGAGGAAATGTTTCAAGCGAGAAAAAACAAAGAAAGAATCAAAACTAGAAAAATTTGCAAGGGTTGTGGAGGGAGAAAGGGGGACAGAGAGAGAGAGAGAGAGAGTAGATGGTCGATGACGTTCGTGAGACAATGTCCACCCTTCCTTCTTCCAATGGACCCTTCCAACCAACCCTTTTGAGTGGCCATTGAGCCTCACTCTGTTTCTGGTTCTTGTTTGTTTCTTTTGATCTTATTTGAGTCCAGATTTTCTCATCTCCCTCCTCCCCCCCCCCTCCTTTCTTCTTTCATTTCTACCCTTCCTTCATTCCACCATATAATTTTTTTACCATATAATTTTTTGCGTCTTTTCGTCCTTTCTTGCGCTTGCTTCCGCCATTAAATGGACAAATAAGGCTTTTCAGTCACCCAAACCGGAGATGGCGACTACACCACCACCACCACCCCCAGTGCACCCGCCCTCCCCTGCACCCAGTCAATGGTGCATCCACTCTCCGCCATAATCGACCAACCAATTCCATTATTTCTTTTCGTGTTGGCAATTTCAGCTTTTATTCCTCGCTTTTATGTTGCTCTGTTCCTTACGAGGATTTATTGTTGCTACATTGTTGCCATCCATTGTCGCCGTAGTTGGTCGCCGTGGCGGACTGTTGTGGCGGTCTGGGCCAACAAGTTTACACCAACATAGTATTACAATTTTTATGCATTGCATTATATTCTTCTCTTATTCTTCTCCTTCTCCTTCTTCTTATTCCTATGCTTGTTTTTCTTCTGATGGATTTTGGGACAAATTTCCGTCATCACTAATAATCAAGTTTTTTCTTCTTCTTCTTCTTCTTTTTTTTTTCTTCTGCCCTTACAATGAAGTACGAGTATGTACTGCGCTGAACTGACCCATCATCATTGCCTTTCAACGCGAGGTGTCATTTTAACTTGTGCTTGATTTATGAACTGTCAACATTTTACTGTCTTTTTCATGTCATTTGACAAATAAAAATGAAGAGGTTTTTCCAGTATAGATCGATAGACTTTCCCTCCATGAATTAAAGCGGTAAAAACGCACCACAAAAATGATTGCTAGAAATGCTCTTATTCGTGATTTTTGAAGCAAAACTATTATTCTCAGTTAATGAGAGCTCGTTTTTTTTCTGTCTGCGGGTGCGTTACCAAACAAAACTGTCGCATTTTGGCAGCAGCGAAAGTTCAAGAGAAATAATCGACCACCAACCAATCTCTCTCTAGCCGGAATGAGTGGCCGTTTGGTGAGGTTTTGGCTTCCTTTCGTACAAGCGTGGCCGTTTTTTCTCCTGCTAGAGTACCGATATTCTCTTTTTCTTCTCTCTCCCACTCCTGGTATATCAGTGTGTATATCGTGGTGTGTACGAGTATGCATAAGAAATAACTGTTCTGAATTATAAATGAAAAAAAGGGCAAAAGGAGAAGCAATTGCATATATATGCTTTGCTTTTTAGCGAAGACAACCACCAGCATCTGTTATATGATGCGATCTCATGTCTATGTAATGTCCATGTTGTCTTAAACAAAAACAAGACTACTACGAGTATATACTCGTTTATGATGCTTATAGATTTAGTAGAGAAGCCAAAAGCTGACAAAATTTAATGGAAAATAATATTTAAGCAGAGGAACAGTTTTTTAACGAAAAACTTTAAGGCTAGAGCAAATTTCAAACACATAAACTTTCTAAAGAATTTAAAAAAAATAAAAAATTTCTAAAGTAAAATGAATTAAGCTCCGAAGCATCATCGTCATTCCATGGATATTGAAAAGCTAACAACTTTTGTTAGCTAAAAATCAAAAAAATAGCTTTGAAATTCTTTGAAATTGAAAAATATGTTTGCTGGAATTCAAAAAAATATTCTAAAGTACGCGATCGAAAAGAAATCGCTGTTAATTTACAAGCATTTCCATACTTTTGTTAGGTTGAAATATTGAAATTTTAAATTTTTTCCAAAAATTATACCATGAAAAAGATATTTTCTATTTAAATGTAAAATGCCATAAAATTATCTGTAAATGTAAATGTTAAAATTTTTAAAATATTCTTTGAATTTTCAAATTTTATGAAATCAATTTTGAATAATGTCGTTTTGTTTTTCAACTAAAAAAATGCAAGATTTTAACCAAAACGGTTGCGGCGACTTCTTCATGTTATTTAAAATTTTCAAGTATAATTTTTTTAGACTTTTCAACTTGTCTAAGACTTTACTGAACACAAAGATGCAGTATTTTCAAGTATTTTCAGTATTTCAAAAGGGTTCAAGGAAAGGAAAGGACTTTTATTTGTTTGTTTGCAACTTTTTACTTTTAATTTCTCTATCAAATTAAAAACCGCATTAATTCGAGGGGTAGGGTCAAGGATTTGCCTTCTTTTTCTTTACGTCAAAGAACCCACGTTCGATTTCCGTCTGAGACAGCTTCTAAATTGACTCTTCCTACAGCAGCGGTCTCTACAGAGACAGCTTCTAAAGAGACTTTTCCTACAATATGCTATATGTATGTATGTCTACAAAGTGAGTGTATATATGTACTTATATACAATATTTATATATTCCATATATGGATGTATGTTTGTATGTATACTACCTTTATATTATTTATATAATTCAGAAGAAGTTTATGGCAAATAACTTCTTTATAGCGATGCCATGGTAAAACTTTAGAGAAAAGCTTCAATTTCAATTCAAAAAAAAGGAAATCAATCGAAAAGTTAAAATTAAAGGTAGCAACAATTTTTTCTTTTTTGTTTTGCAACAAAAAAGTTAGAAAGTTTAGAAACTTTTTGATGAGAAAGCAGTTGCCTTTTGTGGTTGCAAAATTAAAGCGAAATTTTCGATCGTGTTTCGTGCAAGATTTTTTTACCACAAGAATTCAATAAACTCAAAAAATAAACACAAAAAATAGAAATAAATTAATTTCAACTGAAATTTTGTCAATTTTTTTCGAAATTTAAAAAAAAAAGTAAAGGTTTTTGATCTACTGAAAGCACTTACGATGATGCTACGATGATAACAACGTGCCTGAGGGCGCATGAGGGGCGGTTGTTTATTAAAGAGTTGATGATCTTTAAATGTAAACAAATCAAAAGGAATTTAAAAATTGTAAGGAATTAAAAACTCTCTCTCTCTCTCGCACTCTCTGTAAATATTTACAGAGAAATATGTCGCAAACTTTAAGAGCTTTCGATGATGGAGAACTCTTTATTTACAACAAATTCAAGAACAACAACAACAACAGCAGCAGCAACAACATAAATAACAACAAGAACAACAACAATAAATGCAACGACTACTACAATAACAAAAACGATGATGACAACAACGAAAATAATAATAACAAACAACATTAATTGCTCTAACAACAACAATAATATGTGATATATTAATAATATAAAGAACAACGACAATTGCTCTAACAACAACAACAACAACAACAACAACAACAACAATAACAACAACAATAATAATAATAGAAATAACAAGCCTGTAACTACCAGCTACGCGATAACGATCAGCGCCAGACTTTGCAAAAACAACAATTACCAACTAACAAACAACAAACACAACCACAACAACAACCACTACAACAACAACAACAACAATAACAACAGTAGCAGCAATAACAATAACCATTATATGTACAAACATTTTCAATATCAGCCAGATTTCTACTAATAAAAAACAGACGGCAAGAAGATTGTATTTCAAACTAAACAACAAACACACACACACAAACACATTTATGGATGTTTGTATGGATGTATGTATGTAATCATTAACAGGTGTACGTGTGTGTGTGTGTGTGTGTGTAAGAGTGAAAAATGATGAACTTTAGAAATATTTACCAAACACTTGTTGTTTGTTTGTATGTTCAAAAAAGAGTGTTTCTCGGTGTGTCAGTGTGTGTGTGTTGGCATGCCCGAGTGTGTGTCTCTGTGTGTCTGTTTGTGTGTCTGCCTGTGTGTGTGTACATACATATGCCTTTTTGTGATTAATAACTTCGTCGCAAGCAATGACAGAAGGTTGTTCAGTTGGCTTTCAAAAACAAAAACAACACTAACAACAACAACAACAACAAAAATAATAAAAATAATAAATACGATAAAACTATTTGTTGCCAATTTGTTAAATATTGTTGTTTTTGTTGTTGTTGTCGCAATGACGAAGTGGGACAAACAAACAAACGCACTGCTACGCTTCTGATGGTGCTTCGATGCGTTAAGAAGAGGCTCGCTCCAGCTCTTTTTCCAGCTGGCTTATCCCAATTTAGGCTTTTCATGAAACTTTTCTCGTAAAAGTTGTGGTTTTGGCGCTCGTGGCAGCCGAAGAAAAAAAATCAGCAGTCAATAGACTGACTTTTGATGCTTAAAAAAGAGAGTTAAACCCTGGCGGTTTTTTGACAGCAGTTCTTCAGCCTTGCGCAAGCATAAACTTTCTATACTACCTTCCTATTTTAACTGCTTTTTGTCCCACCGTCCAAACGCCAACTGCCGGCTCCCATCAGTTGGTGACTAGTTCATTCATGAACACTACGAAGCCAATCAATTTTAAGTTAGAAACTAATAATAAATTAAAAAAAAACGCGAACATAAAAAATAGCAATCACAACAACAACAACAACAACAACAACAACAACAACAACAACAAACATGTCAACGTGTATGTTTTTGCGCGTTCATTTGTACAAACTTCAAATAAAATTATTTCCTCAACACATTTTTTGCACTTTGTTGGCGACGATTTTTTTTTTTCTTCAATTTTTCTTTTATTTTTTTTTTTCATTTTTTTTATTTTTTATTGTTTTTCTTGCAATTCAATATTCCTTGAAAAAATGTATGTATGTGTGTGTGTGTGTGTGTGCAAAAGTAAATAAATGTTGCCAGCAACAACAACAAGAACAACAACAAAAAACTACAACAATTTCAAAAAAAAACACAGCTACCGAAAGCCAATCAAAGCAACGAACCAGGTCCGGCAGCGGCGACGCGACGCGACGTAGTACTCGACCACAGCTCGCGTCGTCAAGACTGACCAGAACCAGAAGCGTCGCTAAAACAAACGAAAACTCGATAATCCAAAGGCTAAAGCTAAGAATCTAAAAATTGTTGGCAAAATTCGAGCCCTTTTTCTTAAAATTAGAAGATTTATGCACGAAGTAGTGCGTGCGCGATGTAACCACGCAATGCCGGGCGCGCAATGTAAAGCGGTATAATTGATCAATCCGTGTGTGCCGTATGTGTGTGTGTGTGTGTGTGTGTTTGCATTTCAATGCCATTTCGGGTGATGTTCGTTTTGTAGTGTTTTGTTTTTTTTTTTGAGGAATTATTTGCATCTCTAAAGGGTTATTGCGTTTTTTATCAACGCACTCCAGACCAACCATGAAGAAGTTCAAATTTCAGGAACCGACGTGTTCAGCCAACATCAAATATGGCTCCAAAATCAGATCGCGCAAGATTGAGAAATGTCTGACGCAGTTGGAGAAAGTTTTAAGGTTTGTAAAGGAAGCACGGAGGAACCGTTTAAACGGTGAAGTACAAGACAATCCTTTCACAAACATAACTAACAAAACCTTTAGTCTTCCTCTCTTTACTTAATCTAAATGAAGTATATTTGAATAAATCAATCTGAGCTTGTCTTACCCAATTTATACCTCTCGACATGCTTTTCACGTTTATAAAAAGCTTCCTTATGCACTTCCTTCGAATGGTTTTCGGTGAAGACGTTCGCATATGAACGCAAACGAACCCGCAAAATATGTTCGAGGTCATTCCAGCGCCTTTAGCGAGCTCGATCTTGGGCTTTCGGGGCGTATGACTAACTTCAATTGCAACAAAATACGTTGCTAATAATCGATACGTCTTACTTATCGACCAAGAAAGGCTTGGAACCTATTTTAGTTAATCCAAATCAATAAACAAAAAAGCCATAATTAAAATAATAAATCAAAAATTATAGAAAACAATTAAACAAACTTTAATAATAAAACATTTACAGAATATCGAAGATTATCTCTAGTTTTCTTTGTACGATTTGCGAAAGAAAAAAATATGTTTTAAGAGATGCAATTTTTAAAGAAAAAAAAAATTTTTTTTAAATAAAAAAAAAATTAAAAAAAAAATATTTTTTAAAAAATTAAAAAATTAAAATTAAAAAAAAAAATTAAAATTTTTTCAATTTATTAATTGAAATAATAAATCAGAAATTTTAGAATTGTTTTCTATTGAACAAACAATTATTATTGAACAAGCTTCAATAATAAAACATTTATAGAATGTCGAAGATTATTATTAAAAAGATTAAAAACAAAAAAAAAAAAATTAAAAAAACAAATTAAAAAATAAAATTAAAAAATAAAATTAAAAAAAAAAAAATACTGATAAAATTAAAAAAAATTTTTTTTTTTTAAATTTAAAAAACCTTTTTAAATTTTAAATAAAACATTTATAGAATGTCGAAGATTATCTCTAGTTTTCTTTGTACGAATTGCGAAAGAAAAAAATATGTTCCAAGAAAAACAATTAAAAAAATTAAAAAAAAACTTTTTTAAATTTAAAAAAAAAATAAAAAAAAAATTAAAAAGAAAAGAAAAAAAAAAAAAATTAAAATTTAATGAAAAATTTTAAAAAATTAAAAAAAAAATAATTAAAAAAAATTTTTTTTTTAAATTAAAAACAATTAAATATTCGTCAATGCTTTTACAACCAAACTGGTTTAGGCACACAAACCACACTCACACATTCTGATACCTTCCGACTAAATTTACAGTAAATACTATTTGCATTCGTTTTTGTTCATATACTATATGCAAAGTAAACATTAAAAAAAACCAACTACAACAACTATAGTCCAACAATCGACCCTCGCCACAAAACATCAGCAACAAGCACTAGCAGCATTAACTGCATTATGCTTATGCAGTACACTCGTACGTTGCGTTGTTATAGCAAAATGACAAAAAGACACACAATGCGCACAATGTAGCTACACAAATTGTACACTATTAGAATGCAAACTACAAACCACCGGCTACAAACTACAGACGACGCCGCGGCCACGAATGCAGGCCAAAGACTGCAGCAAAACAATTGCAAACACACAAAAGATCATCATCATTATTAGAATTATTAATAATTCAGCGTACAAATAAATTTACACGCTTAAGCACGCACCCACCAGCTCCTGCTGGAATGTGCCCGGTGTGTGTGTGTGTGTGTGTGCGTGTGTTTGTGTGTATCTGTTTCGGTGCGTGTTAGCGCTGCCGATTTGTGGTTGTTTGCATATTCAAATATGCTTATGATTATGGTGATGCCGTCGCTATTGCCATGACGACGCCTCACAGGCAGCGCATCCCTGCAGTAAATTAGCAACTGGTTAGGCAACTAGTTTAGGACGAACTATATTTTCATCAATTCCAAAATAATAACTGATAGGACGCGACGACAGTGACTTTCGTTGTCATTTGCATTTGCAATAGAAAATTAATACTGTGCGCGGCTGAGCATCGCGCTCTTGGGCGGTTTTGTATGCGATCTCTGCGGCTGTGTTGTTGTCTCGCCTTAAAGAATTTCATAATTCACTTGAAAACGCTAAAAATGCGTTGTTATGTATAAATTTTTTGAAGTTATTTGAAAATTTTTGTGGTCATTCATTTATTTTCGTTATTTTTTTATGCGAATTTTGAAATGATTTGGGCACTTTGTTTTTGTGACTTTATGCTATTTTTTTACATGATTTTGGAAAAAGAATTTTGCAATTTACTTTTATTAGTTATTTGATTCAAATTAAAGTTAAAGTTAAAAGTTAAAGTTAATTTAAATTGGTTAAATTAGAGTGAGAATATTTCGTTTTCTTTATTAAATTTTTTAGAAAGTGTTACTACAATACACTTTAACAAAATCTGTTATTAAATCAGATTTTAATTCTGTTTTTTCGCTCATTAATTTCTCTGAGTCTGTTCATTTAACTAAATTAAAAATATTGAACTTCTTATCCTTTCATTAATTTTATGTTTGTATTTGTAAATACGCTATAAAGCCTTGTTATAGACTTAACCTGAGTTTAAATTAATAAATCGAAAAAGTTAAAAAGATTTTATGGATTTTGCTTAATATTAAAAAAAAAATAACTATCATAAAATTTCATCTTCATGAGCTTTGAATCGGAAATAGTTTAGGTTACTGGCAAGAAACACAATAATTCTCTCAGAGAGAGAGAAAGAGAGAGAGAGACAAGTGCGTACTGGTAGCACTCTCTTTGCTTTGCCGATTGTTCAACTACGAACTAGTTTTGACGTTTGAAAATCGACGCATTGAAAAATGAGCGCGAGCGAGAACTAGTTCAACTAATTCGCAACGAACTATTTCTGATTCAGTTACCAACCACAAGAATGTTTGTGTGTGTGGGCGTGTAGTGTTTGTCCCTCTCTTATTGTTCTGACTCTTGTGGAATATGATGATGCTCTCTTCCTGCAGCATCCGGTGTCTGCGTACGTGTAGCCTGTTGTAATCTCTGCATAATTGAGCGGAGCCGAACTCAAACGACTAATTTGAATAATTAATTTACACACAATGTCGTGTAGGTACGATATATCGTATATGTATGTAGGTACGTTTGTATTCAAAAATTTGTGTTGTTATTATTGTTGTTGTTGTTGTTTTTGCTGTTGTTATATTATGCACAAACAATTTAAATTTAATATTATTCGTATTTTGCTGCACTGTAACATAAATACGATATATTGGACTGATATACAATATTTAGTAACCTCGTAATCGCAACACATCATGAATATGTCACATCAATGGTTCACTCTCTCGGTTCATTTCGGTTTATTCTGGCCACTTCAAGTGAATTATTCAACCTCAATCAAGCGACCAATTAACCAAAACTATGAATAAAACGAGAAATAAAGCAATGAATTAAACGATTAACAAAATGATGAATAAAACAATGAACAAAACCATGCATAAAGCGATGAATAAAACCATGAATAAAGCGATGAACAAAACCATGAATAAAGCGATTAACAAAACGATTTGGCCTACGTGATTAGTATAGAGATGTGCACAAGCGATATTTGACGAGATTTGACGTCTCCAGTAAAAAGACAAACTTCAGCAACGTCTCGACGGGCGACGCCTCGTCTCGATAGAAGTAGTCTAACTCGTCTCGGAAATCGGTCTTGACTGATAGACCGCTGCGCAGACAAATTTCAAAACACTTTTTGACTTTACCTCTTCCGGAATCTGATCTCGAAAGTGAAGGCCTTTTGTTCTGAGTTCATTTTTTGTACTTTCTCAATGTCAATATATTCCAATATTTTTGACTTGCAAGAAAAAAGAGCATCATGCATTTTTTCAACGCGTTACGGCGTCTTCAGCTCGATTTCCGCATTGTTTAAGTTGTTTTCTTTAAAAAATCACACCACAATCGAAATCGAAATCGAAATACCAGACAGACAGACAGTATTCCAAGCACGTAATTTAATTAATCAAATACAATTTCGAAAACAACAATCGAGGCACTAAAATGGAAGGGAAGCAGCAGCCAGCGAGATCTGGTCGAGAGAGATATTCACTCAATTTGAATCAACGGAGTAATGTCGTGTAGACAGAAATTGTTTCGTGAGATGGGAGCGATTGATGAATGGAAGGGGATGGCGAGGGAGAGGGGGAAGGGGAAGGGGGCTGGCCTGGGTCATTTGTCAAGAAGTGAAAAAGCAGTTGCTCTGCATCACGTCTTTATTAAGAAAAGCTCTAAGAGCGAGAGAAGACATTTGCTTTACGGGAGACGCCGGTACCCGTCTTTGGTGGCTGGAGGGAGGGGGAGGGTGGTGGGGCGATAGTAGCAGATCCTACTAAAGATCCTAATTAAGATGTTAAAGTACTTGTAGCCAAAGTTAAACGACATTCGTTAGCTCCACAACAAAGTGCTTTAAAATACTCGTAGCAACAACAGCACCTTACACGTAACACCTTACACGTCACATGACGAACGAAAACATCGTTGATCGCTGAGTTTGTCGCTGAGTTCTCAGCGATACGAAAAAAAAGTTCGGGCCATCAACACTAATCAACAAATAAAGAGTCTTTGCGAATACTCCTGCATCGAATCACACAAATCGAATGAATACTCGTAACACTCACTCACTCACGCTCACTCTCTCCATCCAGCACATTCCATTCACATTCCTAAAAGACGGATGGTGCAGTGGTGCAACAACAACAACAACAACAACAATAACAAGACCACAGTGAGAGTCGCAAACAATGAAGGCGCAAAACAAAAACATCATCTCATCATAATTCTCTGCAACGAGAATTGTAAATAATGAATGTACGCCACCAAATAGAGCGCGCACGAATGAATGGCAAGGAATCAAGAGACGACAAACGAACGAACGAACTGAACGCTGATGGCACGAAGCGTCTTTATGAAGCCATCTCGCAAACGAAGTAAATCAAATCTCACCGCACCCGCACTTGGTCGCACTTGGCCACACTTGGCATCATGATGGTAGGTAGGACGCGGCCGACCACCTCGACAAACGCGTTGCTCTCTCTCTCGCTCTATCTACGCCCGCTGAGAAAGAAAAAAACCAAACGACCGGAGTGAGTTCATGGTTAGTTGAAGCGTGGTTAGAGCGAGAGGAGGGTGAGTAGCGCTGAACAGTCAGTACAGATAAAGATGGTAATAATGATGAAGACGATGATGCTGTTAATGATGATAATGCTGACCCGATCATAATGACCGAGGCTAAACGAAGGCGAAGCGTCTGAAACAGTGAGCAACGAAGTCGTCGCCAGACGATTTGTATGAAAATAACGTACAAATCGTATTGAAGCAGCAGAAGATCAAGAAAAAGAAGTCAAAAGAAGTGGAAACACAATCTGGCAACACCGAATTAGGTGTACATACATACATACTTCAGTTAGTGCAGTTGTGTCAATGTTGCTGCTGCTGCTGCTGCTGCTGCTGCTGGTGTCGAAGGGGGTTGTTCCTAAAATGAGCAAAACAAAAATAATAGACATTCCGGGGAGAGACAGCAGACATGCAGTCGTAGTGAGAGGGAGAGAGAGAGAGAGAGAGAGAGGGGGGGGGGGGGGAAAGCGTGAGAAGAGAGAGCTCTAAAGGTAGGCAGACGGTGCGAATAATATAAAAGATTTCAATATAGTACATTTATTTTACAAGCGCACAGAATTTCAATCAGTTTTCGTTTCCGTTTCAATAAGACGAAGACATACATACGTACGTATGTACGAAAATACACAAATAAACAAATAGATATATCGTATGTATGTATGACTAGTTAGAGATTTATTCGATGAATGGGATCGTGTAAGCACATACATACATACATATGTATCGTACCTATGTAAGTACAGCTAAATTGAAAGATATATACTATGTATGTTTATACGAGCAAAAAGCAAAATAGAGCAGCCCTTTTTGAGTTTTATCTCTAACTTATTATCCCTTTTTCCGAACGCCCGCGCTTTGCCCGGCACACATCGTCTATCCGTTTCACCTTCTCGTCTTTTTCACTCTTTACAAACATGCTCACTTTAATCGACACCTCATCATTTATATCATTATTATATTATTATATATCGATATATATTATTCGATATCTATATCGTACATTTAAAAAAAAAACACTGCATTTACCAACAACTTTATCCGGCCTTTATTTACTCTGTCTATTTTGTCTAATGCTACGCGTGAGTTGTAAAATTTCTCTTTATGGTCTCGAATTCCATGGAGAGAAACGAAAAGCCTTTTCCAGTCGAGATAATATCCCGAAAAGGAGATCGCCAAAATCTCGGAGAATCTCGCTTGTCGATGCCATTATACACATAATATTATCTCAATTTTCTTTATAATCCCTCATTTACACGGTTTTTAAACGGTACATACGTTCCAGAGAATATCTTGTACAAAATCGTGTAAAAAAAGACACAGTACGTAATGTGAAAATATTAGTTATATCTAGATTTTCGAACATGACCGTTCATGTTCGTTCACTTAGCTTACTTTCAAATTAAACGGTTCATATCAAAGAAAAAAAAAACACAAGAAACAAAAGGCTAAATTCGAAATTATTTAAATTAGAGTTTTTTTTGTCCGTGTAAAAATATAAAAAAACCTCTAAAAACAGGATCAGTTTTTTTTTCGACATACCATTTATATTTCAAAATCGTGTAAAAAAAGACCGTGTAAATATAGGGTTAGGTGTATGTCTTTCTTTAATTTTGTCCCACTTTTTGGCAATATTGCATTTACAAACTTAATTTTTACGGTAATTCTCGGGCACTCTCGAGCTCTTAGCAGTGGCGTATTTAGAGGAGGGGGGGGGGGGGGGAGAGGTGGTTCTAAGGGTCCCATCTTACTCTCCTCTCTTACCCTGCATCATAAAAGAAGAAATAAGAAGGAAAAACTTAGTGTTTCTTTAAAAATTTGTCCCGTCTTTGTTCTATATTTCAACCTTATAAGATATGAGCCGTTTAATTTGAAAGTGCACTACGTACATTTATTTTTAAGATGAGATATTTACAGACTTGCATTTAAAACGCAATTATATTCTATTAATAAGATCTTCAAATGAATAAATTGACAAAATTTTTGAAGAAATTACTCTCTAAAATGGTTTAAAATAAGAAGATCAAAGAAGCCTACCAGAAAACTATAAACCATAAAACAAACAAACTTTGATCATCATAAAAAGTGATCCTGGTTTTTATTTGTCATCAGACAAGACAGACAGTTGACAGTTGTATGACAGTGTATGTGTTGATAGCTCTAAAATGACACCTCTTGTTGAAAGGTGTCATCGCATTTTACAAAACATCTTTAAAATTTCCTAACTGAAATGACTCTGCCTGAAATTTTGGGGCTCCAAAAAAAAATGAGTGTAATGTATTATTTTGACCTTTCTTAGTCTTAAATATTACATTATATCATTCATATTTTCACAGATTATATAATCTTAAAATAGAATATAGAAATTATACGTTATAGAAAATTCGATATTTATAGAAATCATTATAGAAATAATTAGTTATAGAAATTAAAGGATTTTTTGCTATAACATGCCGAGCTAGATCTCTCATTTTCCTTCAACTCTGCCATCACCGTTAGGGCGGTTTTTGAGACCAAAACGTTTAGGTATTTTTGGAAATCATTTCACAAAAGCCTTTTGTTTAAAAAGGCTTCGATTATTCGATTACGATAAACACAATCCTTGAGTAGAGTCCGTCCGTCTAGAGAGAAGTGTTTTGTTTAGCTCAGTTTGTGGTTGATTCATTGCTTTCTTAAATTTACACTCGTCAATTCTTTCTTTCTTTCTCGACTCGATCTCGATCTCGCTTCAAGATATGGAAGTTTCTTTCAAAGAGAAAAAAAGTTTCGTCTTAATGAATGAACATTGATTCTTTGGTAAAGTTGAGAAGAAATTATACGATATATTACACTCTTATGATTATACACTCGTACAACAATACACAAGATTAGAAAGGGTCAACATTCGAACATTCGAAGGGGACGGAAACTCTTTGTATGCTGTTGTTTATTTATTTATGGCTGCGTTGTTGTTGTTGTTGTTCTGGTTGTTTTATTTCTGGTACTAGTATTATTATGTTTAAGTCGCTGTACTCGATACGAGATTTCGACAATTGATTGTTCACATCGTTCTCGGGGGCCCCCCCCCCCCCCCCCTTTCATTAATCTTGAAAAGGTCGATTGAGGGTTGCTGTAACTACCGCTTCGCTCGAAAGGTCGTTTGGTAGTTATTTATCTCTCTTACGTGCCGGAGCACCGAAGCATTTCGGTGCTTGCGGTGCTCTCGACTCTCACTTTTTATTGGCGTTGATTACAGCGTTTTCTCTCACTCTCGTAGTCCCGCTCTCTTCGCAGTCTCACTCCCTCTCTTCTTCTCAGCGAAGCAACCGTTTAACACGTGCCCTTTAGTGGTTCCTACGGAATGATGATGTACGGTCATTTTTTCTTGCTGGAATGCGAAAGAAAAGGCGTCTGCGGCATTTCGTTTCCTCCTTCCGGTCGGTCTTTCGTTGATTGAACGCGACGAAGAAGAAAAAGAAGAAGAACAAGAAAAAGAAGAAGAAGAAGAAGAAGACGGCACCGTGTGCGTAACTGGATAATCATATACAAAATTAAAGCCAACGAGCGCAGGAACAACCGAACAAACGACTACTTGTTTCGTACTTGAGCAGCCATTATTGACTGAAACAAACACGTATACACACACACACGTACATACACAAGCCCCCTCCACCATCCCGTATTTTTATTGCCTACATTTTCCCAGATTTTCCCATTTTTTTTTACGGACTTTGTTCGTTCGAGTGCGTTGTGGCTGCTGCCTGCTTTGTTGCCTAAAATTAATAACAATAAATTCGGTATATAAATAAGCAATGATACTGCTGCCACCGTCATAAACACACAAACACACACACACACACACACACCTACATCCATGTATACGCTACAAACACACTCACACACTCTTTGTTACTTTGTGTAGCGCGAAGATGATAAATCTTGTGTGTTGGTAATGGATGCTACGCGCGTATCTGCCCCTCCCACCTCTCCTGCCCCTTTCCCTTTCCCTGTCTTTAATTGGAAATATTGTAGATTATTATTTACTCGTTGGCGGGCGTTGCCATATTGTCATATTGTGCTGCGAAATGACGATATATTTTGAAATTAAATTAATTTCAGAGCGCCATCAACGTCATTCGCCCTTTCGCAGGTAGCGCCAATCTCGCGATCACGCGGCGCTGTTTGAGAAACGCATCAATATTTAAAATTACATTTTAAATTGAAAACGTTTTGTTGGTATTAGAAAAAATGCCACATTTTTGGCCGCTTCTCGTCATCGTCTGCTGCTTGCTGGCGGCCGTCGGCCGCCCGCTGTGACGAACATGGTTTCACGCATAATATTTTCGCAATAATAATTTAACCCTTAAGTGGATTCCAACCCCGATCGAGTGCTTGTTGGTGTTGGGCTTGCCCTCTAACACTCGGCCAATGTGTTAGGGTTGCCGCCACACGCGTTTATGGAAGCCCATAAATAATTTAACATTTAGTGTGTACTGAATTGAGTCACCGTCACCGTTGTTGTTTTTGTTGTTGTAACACTGTTTGTTGCTGCCATTTAACAATGATTGTTTCTGGTATATTAAGAGAATTCGGAATATTTAATAAACATGCCCTGAATCGGTGGCTGCGGCTGATGATGATGATGAGAATGCACGTGGTGGTAACTAAGGGCGGCGGGCAATTGCCTTCGCGTGGAAGCTACGTCCTTCCTTAAATCTCAAGGACTAAATATTATCCGTCGGTGGTTGTAAAGAGTTGAAAAAAATCAAGAAAATCGAACGTCGTTAGAGAAAGAACGAAAGAGGAGGGCGCTTAGAAGGGTTCCTTTTTCTCCACAAAAAGCACACTAAGAAATGGAGTAGCTCACCATTTTGAGATGGTGACTATTATCCACATCTCTATAGGAAAATATCGATACAAAGCGAGATTATTGCATGTCATTTGAGTCGCTTTTTCTCAAAATCATCGCTTTCAATGGCTTTTTAGAAGAGACCCACCCTAATATGCAAGTAGGGGGTGAGACGCCCCGCAACCATCAGCAATGAAAAGGGGGACCCACCTCCCTCACCTCTCCCCCGGGAGTTGGCTTACTGCTTTCACGTACATGAAATGTTGAATATTTCGAGATAAGTTAAGAAAAGGGGCGGTAATAATCGAACAACAACAACAAGATTTTTATTGTAAATTTCAATTTCTTCTTCTTCTTCTTCAACAGCTTCAATTTTGAAGCGAAACTGAAAAAACAAAAGAGCAGAAAGTAAAGAGAAAAATAAAAATCCTTAAAATCCACGTTATTAACATTGACATGCTGACATGCTGTGCTGGAGCCGGTCAGTGACTCCTGCTGCGTTCAGGGGGTTATACAACCCTTTTTTCGGACGTATTAACCAAACAAATACAACGACAATAGCCATATTTTCGGCAAAAGTGACACCGAGCAAAAGTTGTACGAGTATGTACATATTATTGCGAAGAACAACATAAAAGAAATTCTCTTACCACCCCCCTCCCCCCCCCCCCCCCCACTCGCCCCTTCACCCTCCTCTGTTTCTTATTTCCTACACAAAAATCTACAGCAAAGCATCCGTGTCGCGCGCCCTTCCACACATTCTCACCACGATTTCACCCTAAATCGTGGCCAACTTAAGAAGTTTTTCTAATTGAAGTTTAGGAAAAAAAAAATACCTAAATATCTTTGTTAGGGTTAAAAATCTTACTTTTTCAAACGATTTTATAAATACAATACAATATTTTTCGACCGACCAAAAATTAGGAAACCCTTTTTTGCCAACCGAACGATTCATCGATGCATCATCGGTCGGTGTTTGAGAGAGTCATCGCTGAGGGTTGTTCAGCGACAACGATTCCATTCCTTTCAATCACAAACGCTTTGTCGTCAGCGGATTATCAGTACAAATTTGTGTGTGTGTGTGTGTGTACGAGTACGACTCTGCGTATGTTAATATCGCGTAACGTGTATGGACAGGACAGGACATGCCTGCCGTCTCAACCTTGACTCATGAATATCAGAAAACCACCCTTTGGATTATTTAAAGTCAGTGTAAATGTCAGTTAGAGACGGACTCCTCGCTTCCAACAACAACAACAACAACAACAACAACAACAGAAATCTCCTTCAGAATATTTACATAGTTTTCAGAGTGTCCGGAATTTTTCGGGGATTTTGCAAAAATCCCATCGATATTGAACGGCAAACAATCGGCAATTTATGGCCGAGGGCGTTGAGAGAGAGAGAGAGAGGAGAGAAAATATAGAGGGCGTTGAGAGGAGAAAATAGGTCTCGATTGAGACCTCTTTTTTGCAGCACAAGATCATTCATTGATCTTTGTTCTGCTGTTCGTTTTCTCAATTTGGGAGAAAAAGGGGCCCTAAACTGAGCGGAGGCTGCTCTTGGTCTGACGATGATTTAGTCAAATAGTCGTTTGCGGCATTCTGTCATTAGAAAACCGTAATCTTGGTCTGTTGAGGGCTTAAGGAATAGTGTAAATTGGAATTTAGAATAGATTTTTCGAAACTGATTTAGGAATAGTCGTAATATCTCTGTCATTTAGTGCCCCGAAAGGTGACACCCCAATAAGACGACGCCTCTGTTGTCAGATGACAAAATTTTCCAGGATACGAATATGTTGAGGCCGCTGAGCCGTTGAGCCTTCAGGTACTCGTAATTATGTTACATTCAAGGACAACAACAACCCATTGTGCGACAATGCGTAAGCGATAGACTCTGGCTTTGCCTTGAAATCCTTCCGGTGTTTTTTTGTTCTTCTTCCCTCTTCTTCTTCCTCCCTCTTCTTTTTCTTCTTTGACTAGGTCCTGCTGCTGCTATAACTTTTCGGTGAATCTCGTGGTTCTCATTTTCTTCGATAATTATTCAGTAACGGCCTGCGGCATCCGTCGGCAACTTTTGTAGTTCTCTTTAAGTAAGATCAGTGTCTGCCTGTTTGCCTCTCTCTCTCTCCCTTTCTCTTTCACGTATATTCACATACTTTGACAATTTCTGCCTCTTTTTCCTCTACATTTTTTTTCAACTTCTTCAGCATTGTATTCTTTTGATCCTTTGCGTTGTCGCTAAAGTACAAAAATTCTTTTTCTGTTTGATTCCTAAAACAATTTCTTTGTCCTTGTTGTTGTTTTACTGGTCGTTATCTCTCTCGCTCTCTCTCACTTCCCGACGCCTTTAGTGCCAAGACGCGTTCATCGTGTGCGTTTGCGTTTGCGTTTGCGTCTGCGTTGCGTTGCGTTGCACTAACAACTTCTGTTTGGGTTCGCGTCCGTCAGCGATCATCAAGCCTGAGTTCAAGCCAGGTAGACGTAGACTCAGTCGACGACTTATTCCGTCTTGTTAATTTGTTGCAGTTGTTTTTGTCGCCGTTGATTTGCGTGCAGTGGATGCGTCGCGCCGCGCCGCGCGGATGCTGATGTTGTGCTTACTGTATGTACGAGTGTGTATGTATGTCGATTTTGCATTGTTTTTCGTATGGCTGTAGACGTTGTTCTTGTTGTTATTGTTGTTGCTGTTGTCCTCCGAACCTACGTAAATACGTTTTATATCGTTTTTCAGACTTTGGCATGTTTTGATACGCTTTGATTTTGTTGTTGCTCCACAAAAAAGGCTTCAGGCGCATGACATCGCAGCGCATTCACGACGCGACGCCGGCGAAAGATCGTCGTCGCTTACCTGAATGACGTTGAGACCAAGTGCGTGCGTTTCGACCGGCCGTCGTTCGGCTTTGCAAGCGGTGTGTGTGTGTGTGTGTACCATGTACTACATGTATGTTTGTATTCGTCAGTGTGTGTGTGTGTGTGTGTGTGTGTTTGTATGTGTTTCTTCTGGAATCCAAGTGCGTTTGTCACTCGGTTCTCAGCAGTTTGCGCTTGTGATCGATCACGCAGAGTTGCCGAATGCTTGTGCGTTTGTGCAAGGTTGCCAAGAGCCTTTTTGCCGGATTTTATGCGCTGCTGCTGCTGTTGGTGTCGGCGTTTGTTGGCCTGATCCTCAGATACTCTCTGAAGATTCATCGGTTACTAAGCAGATAAAGAGCCAGTCAGCAATTCGTGCACGTGGTCCACGATGAGTCCAAATGAGCACGGGCACGGGCTGTGTCGGTTACTATCGCTGTCGTTGCGATGTGGCGATCGACAGTCACTTGAGTACTGCCATAAACTGATGCTAATTGAATGAAGAATTGAACTGAAATCGAAATAACGAATGACGACAACGACGACGACGGCCACTTGTAACTTTCGATTTCAGCAAGAGGTGTCATTTTAAAGCGAGGAAAATGCTGACAAATTATATGAAAAATAGTAATAATTTCAGTTTAATCCAAAGTAAAAACTCTAAGAATATGAGATGTTACCAAAAAATGCCAAATAACCGCCTTGGAGTCTCTTGACAAATGGTCGTTCTTCCGATAAAATTTGGCCAATTTTGTAAAAATTAAAAAAAAATAAAAACAAAAAAAAATTTATTTTTAAATTAAATTAAAAATTAAGTGAATTAATTTTTTTTTATTTGAGAAGAAAACTCTTCTAAAATCATATAAATTTTACAATTTTAGACAAAATTTAAGCCTCACATTTTTACGGTCACGAACATTTTTCTTGCTATAAAATTTATAAACTAAAAAATTTGACGTTTGCAAAAATTATAAAACTCAAAAACGTTTGACGTTTGCAAAAAATTATAAAAATCAAAAACTTATCGACGTTTGCAAAAAATTATTAAACTTAAAAACGTTTGACGTTTGCAAAAATTATGTAAAAACTAAGGATTATCCACTTCGAGTTACGGAAAGTAAAGCCCTACCGTTTGGCAGCAGTCAAATGTCAGTGTCATCCGAACTAGCGTTTGTTTAGTTGAAGGTTTGCCATTTTACAATATACATAGATCCTTTAAACATCGGTGGATCTACGCGAAAGAGCGTCTTTATGCGAAGAAGCCCTGAACTTTGGAGTTTTTAAAGAATGACATACGTCAAGTTGTGGCCGAATTATTGCTCGACTTGTGTAAAAAAATCATCGCAAATTACCTCAAAGGGATTGAAAAGGCCTGAAAAAAGTGCCGTGGAGGACATTTGAACGTTCCAAATCTATAGAAGATTGAAGAATTTTGTGTTGTGTACGATTTTCATCTTCGGTTTCGTGTTGTTCAAGGTTTCGCTTTAAAAACGGTTTGTCGCCAAATAATTTGAGAGCGGACAGCTGCTGTCGGACTCCGTTCAAGAATCGATGATACCTGAGTTAATCTGCGTGTAAATGCAACAATAGTAACAACAACAACGAGAACGACAACGACAACGACTCGACGACTGATGTCATGATGAATATGTGACAGTGTGGTGCTGCTACTGCTGCTGCTGCTGTGGCTGTGGCTGTCGCACATACACAGCGCGGTCGTTGGTTCTATCATAAAAAGTATGCATCGTCGAATAAATTCAATGAACGGCCAACGAAAATGAACTCATTCAGAGCAACAGACTCGGTGAAAATGCCTTAAAAATAATGACAACAATATGAACGACAACAACAAAAACAACCAAAAACAAATACGACGTCAAGAATGCGATGAGAAAAGATGCACTGCTTCAAGCAACAGCAGCGGCAGCAGCAGCGGCAGCTTCATACGGCAAAATCACAGAAAACATATACAGAAATGATTGAAAAAGCGCAGCAGCAGTAACAACAACAACAACAACAACAACAGCGATGACAAAACAAGCCAAGAGTAATAGCTCAAGCCCAATCAATGCCGCAACGATTTAGTTGATAACGTAACGTCTAGTTTCTATAAGAGGCGTCAAACGCCAAACGCCATTCGCTGCATCGTTAGGCGCCTCTCATAAGAGAGCATTAGTTGCGAGAGAATTACGTTACGGCGAGTGGCGTCTCTCATAATAACTAGACGTTATCAACTAATTCGTTGCTGTTTGCAGCGGCGTTAATTGAGCCTCAGCCATAACAACTGCGTTAGCGACAACGACGCGTACAATAACAAATACAACAACAAAAAAATAATATAACAGCAGCCGCAATAATAAAATCGCTGCAGCGTTTGTTTAATGAGAGAAAGAAAGAATAAAAAGAAGAAAAAAATGAAATGAAATGATATTCTTCCAGTTTCGGAACGAGTACGCGCGCATTCCAGAGATAGACGAATATAAACGAGCAAAGCCAACAACAGCAACAACAACAACAACAACAACAACAGCACAATATTCCCTTCAAAAAAAAAAGAGTAATAGAAATAATAAAAACAAGTCAGACAAAGCGAGAGAAATCAACAAATTAAAACACAAAATAAAGTATGTATGAAGCAACAAAACCAACAACATGCAAAACGACTTAAAGTCGCAACAACAACAACAACAACAACAACAACAACAAAAATAATAATAATAAGAATAATAACAATAAGAAATCATCAAAAATAAACAACAATCAGAAATCAACAATAATTTCTGACGATTTCATGCTCGAAATAGAATTTGAAC
Source organism: Conops quadrifasciatus (assembly GCA_949752815.1). Taxonomy (NCBI): domain Eukaryota; kingdom Metazoa; phylum Arthropoda; class Insecta; order Diptera; family Conopidae; genus Conops; species Conops quadrifasciatus. Next base: position 21,754,133 of record OX457079.1, read on the forward strand.
TCGCTGCTGCTGCTGCTGCTGTTTTTGCTGTTGCTCAGTGTTGCTCTCGGTATACAGTGGTAACCGTTTTCCTCTTCTCGCCACTGCGGCTGCTGTTGTTGCGGTGGCCATGATGACGACGATGATGATAATGATGATCCCAGCGCTAACAATGATAATGACGTGTAAGTACCAGCGAGTTGTTCTGCTGCTGCTGCTGTTGTCGCCTTCACTAAAGCACTCACAGCGAAAAGCCAAACAAGTCAAAATACTCGTAACAACAACAACAACAACAACAACAACACCAACAACAACAACAACAACAACAGATTTCAGCAAATCAATTTATTAGCTCGCGTTTTCAACAAATTCACCACCATTCGTTTCATCAAGCGAGCGAGCAGCGAGTATCCAAGTGCCAACAGAACACCAACACTAACAACAACAACAACCACCACCACCACCATCACCAAACAGCTCGAAGCAGCACAATTAAGAAAAAAATCTGTGCATTTTTATTGTTTTCCATCGCATCGAATCTCATTCATCGCGTCGTCTTGTTTATGTTTTCATTTCGACATTATTACAACAACGACCGAACAGCAACAACAAAAACGGCCGCATTTTAACGAACAACAACGTACAACAACAGCGTCTATGTACGCAAACAGCCAGCAGCCAGCAGCCAGCGGCGGCAGCGGCAGCGGCCAGCTTCTTAACCTCGTATTTATCCAACAGATACAGACCAACCGACCGGACGACCCACCGTGCGCGCCGACAAACAGATCCAAAGATATGGGAAAGGAAAAACAACAACAACAACAACAACAACAACATCAATAACAAGAAATACAATAACAAAAGGCAACGGCAACAGTAATCGTAGGCTTGCTTTGCTTTGTCGCCTTTTATTTAGCCTCAGAAATACAACAAAACAACAACAACAAACAACATGAACAAAAACAATTTCAATAAAATATTATTACGCTGCGCTGCGCTGCGCTGCACTGCACGTCGATACTAAAATACAACGCACACAAACACGCGCACGTACGTAGCAAATGGATCTGGCAAATGTATTTACATACGAGTCCACCACACGCCATAACCTCACTCTCTGCAGCGAGCGAGCGAGCGAAGAGCGTTTAAAGAAACACACACCCATGCACACACACATATGCACCCGCAATCAAACACAACCACACAAAATACTTTATAAATAAACGATATCCATCAATTGCAAAGTGAAATAAAGCAGAAGAAAGACGAAGAAAAACACACGAAGCTGTCAAGCAGGGCTCCGTCGTTATCGTCGTTAGCGTCGTCATCATCATCATCATCATCATCATCGCCAGCGTCGACAACGGCAGCGTAGCAGAGGAAAAAAATTTATGAAAAAAAAGAAAAAAAAATAAGAGAAAAAAAAATGTGTTTTTAAGCAGCAGTTTTTCAGCAGCAATGAAAATGCAACAACAAAAAGCTGCGCAGTTACAAACAGTATCTTTGCATATCTCACTCTTCTGCTTCTTCTTCTTGTTCTTTTCTCTTTTGGAACTTACATACATATTTTTTTCTTTTTGCTTGGTTTGTTTTCTCTTCCTTCCTTCCTTCCTTTCACCCTTCCTTTCTCCCTTCCTTTCAACCCTTCCTTTCTATATTTCTTTTGGTACCTTTTTCATATCTTTTTTAGGTCTGCTTCGTAACAACTCCGTCACTGTTCTTCTTCTTGTTTTTCTTCTTTTTCTTCTTCTTCTTCTTCTTCTTCTTCTTCTTCTTCTTCTTCTCCTTCTTCTTCTCCTTCTTCTTCTCCTTCCCCCCTTCCAATATATCTTATCAACCAGAAGAAGAAAACAGTGGCCTCCTTTGTATGTTCGTATGTATGTATGTCGTCTACTCTCTCTCTCTCGCTTCTACACTATTTTTGTGTGCTTGTTCATTCTCTGTTTTTTTTTATCTCTTCCTCTTCATATTGAAGGGAGAAAAAAAAAAAAGAAAAATAAAATCATAACATCAAAGAAAGAAAAGAAAAAAAACACAAAAGAAAAGTAGAATTTTCACATTTTTTCTATAATAATTCAAAGGCACTCTCTTTCTCTCTCTCCGCTCTCTTTGCACTCTTGCCTTTCGTTCGCCGACAGTGAAGCAAACTTCTTATCCTTCAGTTAAAATTCTAACACAAAAAAAGTGGAAAAAATATAGGCCATAAAAATGCTGCTGGGATCCGATAAAATTCGTGAGCATAAAGAAAGACATTAAACTGCGCTCGCCGTACCCACATCCATCCATCCATCCATCCGCCCATCCTTCCCCCCCTGCTACCCTCACAGTCCTCCCAACAGTTTTCAGCCACAATAAAGTTGAAAATTCTGTTGGGTTCTCGCTCTCTCTCCGTAGTTTTCAGGTCAACCTGCTGAAAACGGCAAAACGAACCATTGTGCTGTTCGCTGATGGGCGGTTGTTGGTCCGCGGCAGGGAGGGAGGTATGTTAGAACAAGAATCATTAGTACCGAGCACCCTTAAACAACCCAACCCAACCCTCAGACTCAGCATCGACTACACCCGACGTCACCCAGCATAGACCGGAATCGCGACACAGTATGAATGGAGAGTCGCTGCCATACTGTCTCTTGGCTGCACGCTCTTGCGCGCGCTCTCTCTCTCTCTCTCTATGTCTGTCGTGTTCTTTTAGCAGTTTTCTCTACCCTTGTGATGCCAATTTTCCGACATTATTTACCACTTTATTGGCCTTTCCTTGCAAATTGTTTTCCTCTGATTTCTCTTGAAATCTCTCTCTCTCTCTCTCTCTCTTCTGGCTTTTTCAAATACTCTCTTGCTCTCAGCCTCCAAATTCGGTATGTTGGGTGTGCTCTTCAAAATAAATACAATCTCGGCCACCGTACCGTGTCTCTCTCGCTCTCTCTCTCTCTCTCTCTTTTTTGCCCTTTTTTCACAGCCTTTTTTTTTCCTTGTTTTTGCTCTTTTGCTACCAGCATTTCGGTCCATAGAATAATTGATTGTGCGTTTGTAACCGCTCAGGATCAGGAATTTTTATGCTCTCTTTGTTGTTGTTGTTGTTGTTGTGGTGTTGTTCTGGTCTTGTTATTGCTTCTATTTATTGTTATTACAATATTGTATGCATTTGCTGTTGTGGTTGTTGTTGCTGTTGTTGTTGTTGAAGTTGAAAAATGAGTGTGTGCAAATAGAGTGAGAGGACAAAACAGATTTTGTCATTGTGTGATTAAAATTGTTGCTGCCTGTGTTGTTGTTGTTATTGTTTTTGGTGTTTGATAGTGGCACCACCGAAGTAGTATAGGGTGACCGACCATTCAACTGGTAGTACCTAATGACTAACATATAATTCGTATATGATATGTACATATATATCATGCCCTCAGTAATGAGCCCTCGTACACATTTTTATATCATTCAGAAATCAGGAATATTTCGACCAAAAAAATAAAATACAGGGTTATTCATTTTCTCTTTCGGAAAGTGAAGTAAAAAAAAGCACACTAAATATTGAGATATCAATTAAATTTTTATTTCAATATAATGCTTGGACTTTGCTGGGATTATGCGTGAAAAAACAATATCGTTCAAGTGTCCTCCACGGCACCTTTTGCAGCAGGCCTCAATCCTTTTGCGATTATTTTCGATGACTTTTTGACACAAGTCGGGCAATAATTCGGCCATAACTTGACGTATCACATTCTTTAAAAGCTCCAAAGTTGAGGAATTGTTCCCATAAAGACGGTCTTTTGCATAGCCTCACGGTATAAGAAATCCGAATCCGTGAGATCGCACAATCCTGGTGGCCAATTAACATCACGAAATAACGCGTCCTGAAAATTCCTCCCGCAGTAAAGCCAAAACCGGGCGTGTTGTGTGGCCTGTGGCGTTCCATCCTGCTGTAAGCACATATCGTCCAGATCAATACCTTCAACACCAGGCCACAAGAAGTCCTTTATCATTGCTCAAATGCCGAGCGCGCCGTAGAATCGATAAATTTGGGTCGTCCTCAACACTACGGCTCACAACGGCAATGTTTTTAATCGAGCGTGCGAATGATGCTATGATGCAGCAAAGCTCTTGTCCTAAAGCTCGAAATGCGGCCACAGCAGCATTATCGTGTGGCCGTGTGGCACAGCAACATTCGTGTAGAATGCTTTAACACAGTTAACGCATTGTTCGATGTTAAAATGGCAAACTTTCAACCTTGCTGCGTTTTCCATCACTTTTTCAAACTTTACTATTTCGGCGCGTTGTTTCGGTGTGAAGCGATTTATGGTTAAAATTGTACTGAATTGATGTTTCAAAGACATGTTTAATTAAGTCAATCGGTTGATTGACTGTTAAAATTATTCAATGTTTACATACCGATATAAAAGATGGTGCACCCGTTATTATATAATTCAGAAGCAGTTTATAATTCAGAAATTTGAAATTCTTTGTAACGACGATTACTACAGAATTTATATCAATTGTAAGTTGAAGTAGAAAAAAACAGAGAATCCTTGAGGTAACAGACAGCGAGGCTAATCCTTGTGGAAGAATTTAGGGAGATTTCCTGATTTTTTTTAGAGCTTTTTCGGGGAGTTCTGAAGGGCTCTGCAATGGCCCAAAAATATATGTACATATATAGCACTAGATTAAAACAACAAAACACACAAAAGCACCCTGTATATACATACATATACATTAATACATACGATACATAAGAATTAGTACATATATTGTACATACGGAAAAACATAATCGAAGCCAACTTCAGTCACTACCGCCCATCACCCTGTATAAGTTTGTGTGTATATGCGTGTGTAAGCGAATTTTTTAATATTTCGTGCATTCGCTGCACAGAATCCGATCCGATTCAAACTGATGCAAAAAAGTATTGTAATTTCTGCTGCCTTCGCTGCTACTGCGCCGCCTTCTGACGATTTTCCTGCCAGTGAAGTCAGTCAGTCACACGGCTCTGTTTCAGCCTCATGCAACCTACCAAATTCACACATTCACACACACACACACACACACACATAAACACGCGTATTCATCGATAGCTGTATCTACCTACACGCTGCCGATGAACAACAAAACGTTCGTTGTGCACTGAGCGCAATAGACTGCAGTCGCAACAACAACAACTCTCACCACCACCACCAAAACAACAACAACAACAAACACCAACCACAGTGACACGGAGCGTCATTCTTATGTTGTTGTTGTTTTCTTTTTTTTTAACGATGGAAAAAAGAAAGCTAAAGAACAGGAACAGAAACAGAACAAAAAAAATTTGAAAAGTTATCCAAAACAACAACAACAACAACAACAGCAATGAAAAGCAAAAATAAATGGAAGAAAAATTATTGGAATTCCAACAACAAACCCGAACAGAGAACAATAACAACAACAACAACAAACCCGAACAGAGAACAATAACAACAAGAACAACAACAACAACAGCAACAAGAGTAACAACAGCAACAGTATTGACAATTCTGCGTTCAACGACTGTTGTTGATGCGCCTTCAGCGCTGCGCTGGTGGCAGCAATGCCTCTGCTGCTGCTGCTGCTGTTATTGTTTTTGTTTTTGTTGTTTGTTCTTACTACGCTGCAGTAGCTGTTGGTGGTGCAGCAGCAGCAGCAGCAGCAGCGTCGTCGCGTCTCGTTGCTGCAAACAGTTTGTCGCGATTGGAATCGTCATCATCAACAACCTCATTATGGTCTTCCTCGCTTTTGCCTTTCCTTTTTTCTGTTGTTTTTATTTTTTGCAATATCTCGCGAACATCATTTGCACCAAACTTAACAAACAACCGCAGCAACAATAACAACATCGACGTCATATTAACAACAACAACAACAACATTCTCACCACTCGCCTGGTAATCGACCCAAAGAAAGAGGAGTTCAAGCGGCAAATAATCATATTACAATTTTTACACGATAAATGATGAACACTAGAGTGCCTCTTCCTCTCTCTCACTTAATCGCTCTCTCTCTCTCTCTCTCTCTCTAATCTCCTACCTTCGCATTCACACCAACATGACGCACACAAGCGGGTCTATTTCCTACCCATGTTTCATTTGATAACAGCGTCGCACTCTCTTGCAACCAACAACGCAACTTTGCTACGCTGCTACGGTGGTGGTAGTAGTAGTAATTATGATGTGCACGCATACACACACACACAAGTCGATAAATGTCTCATAAAGTCACCTTCATAAATTGAGCGCTCTCCGTCTCATCCACTGACTCTCTCTTCATTTTCAATCAGCTGCTGCCTTTTTCCCCTCATACTACTGCATCCTTATTGTTGTTGTTTCTCTTGTTTTGTCTGATCAGCATCCTGCAGATTGCAGTTGTTTTTGTTGTTGTTGTTGTTGTCGCTGTTGTCAGCATTTAATCTCGTTTCGGTTGCAAATCGGTTACAATTTCATTGAGAGATAAACAAAGCTTCAGTTTTCAACGCTCAATTGTTTTCGAAGTGATGTGAGAAGAGGTCTAGAGAATGATATGAAAGACAGTAGAGAGGTGTTGGAGAGAGAGAAGGAGAGGATTATGCGGCGAGATGGTAGTAAGTAGTAAGAGCTTAAGAGTAGTAGAAGTAGTACTCGTAGTGGAATAAGTACCTAATAATAATATTCTCTCCACTTCTGTGTCGTGCAGTAAGGAAAAAAAGGAGTTTCTATGCCTTAAAATTCTTAGAAAATAGTAGCAAATTATCGAAAGTTATGAAGTATTTTTAGTATAATATTTTAATAAAATTTTTATTTTTAAGTATAATATTTTTAGTAAATATTTTAAGGAGTATGATATTAATAGAAGTAGAAGTAGAAGTAGTAGCAACAGTAAAAGTAGTAGTATTAGTAGTGAAATTAGTATTAATAATTTCTTCAGTTCTGTGTCGTAAATTGAAGGGAAAAATAGGAGTTTATAGGCCTTGAAATACTTCGAAAATAGTACAAAATTATCAAAAGTTATGAATTTTTTTAGTAAAATACTCGTATTTTAATAAATATGTGATACTATTTTTAAGTATAATATTATTTTACTGAAGTATAACATTATTTATTTTTAAGTATAATATTTTTAGTAAATATTTTAAGTAGTATAAGATTAATAATAGTAGAAGTAGAAGTAGTAGTAGCAGTAAAAGCAAAAGTAGTAGCAGTAGTAGTGGAATTTTTAGTACAATACTCGTATTTTAATAAATATGTGACACTATTTATATTTTTAAGTATAATATTTTTAGTAAATATTTTAAGTAGTATAAGATGAATAGTAGTAGAAGTAGAAGTAGTAGTAACAGTAAAAGTAAAAGTAGTAGTAGTAGTAGTAGTGGAATTAGTAAAAGCAGTAGTAGTAGTAGTGGAATTAGTAATAAAATTACTATTCTCTCCACTTGTGGCGTACATTGTAGAAAAAAAGGAGTTTTTGTGCCTTAAAAATAATTCTAAAATAGTAGTGAATTTTGAAAAGGTATGAAATATTTTGCAAATAATTAAATGCTATGGTCAAAATAACTTTAACGGCTTATTTTTTAACTAAGAATTAAAAAGTGTGTCTATTGCGTGTTGTTAAAAGTTCATAAAGTAACGTTTTCACAAACAGCGCTTTCAAATTGTACCTTTAGAAACAGTACTAAAAACAGTACTAAAACAGTAGTGAAAGTAGCAAAAGGTATCAAACAGAGAGTTGAAAAAGGCAAACGTAACAAAATGGTATCCATTCACAATCATTTTCTCGGTAAATATTTAAGTAATTTGTTGTTGTTATGCAGTTATGGGTTTAATTATAATATTAAGCGATGCGGGGCGATGACTGCAGGCGTCCCAAAAAATACTGAACGAACACAGACGAACGAGCGAATACGAAGGTACGTTCGTACGTGAGAGAATGAGTACGAGATGTGACGAGAGGAATTTCGTAATTCCAGCAAAAACAACAACAACAACAACGAACAACCAACCACAACAACACGGGCCCACATACAAACACGCAAATAAATCTCCACAAGCAAGAAGCAGCACAACAATGAAAGACGAAAAGGAAAAAAATAAAATACAATAAAGTACAAATGGTTAACAAAAAACGTACTTACCAAAAACCAATAACAACAACAACAACAACAACACAGGACAGCAACAGCAACAGAAACAAATCCGAAAAATAAAAACCAACAAAACGACATAAACCAGAGGCCGAAAAAGTGTAGTACGTGCGTGAAGTTAAAGCGAGCATGGTGCAGATACAGCAACAAAGCCAACAGATGGCGACTGAGAAAAAGAGAAAGAGAGAGCATAGCAGAGCATACTCTGCGGAGCATACTGTGCGGAGCATTAAATACAAAAGCATAAAAGAAAATTAGTAGATATAAAAAAAATCAAACGTAAAGTAGCAAAAACTCATAAACCGAAGCATGATATCGGTAGAAGTTGAGAGCGCGCGTTGCAGAGCGAGACACGAAACGAAAAACACAAATTGAAAGAGGGCGGCAGGACGCAGAGAGAGAAAGAGAGAGAGAGCAAGTTGTGAGCAACTCGTTGCGCTCGTTGGCCAGTGTCTGTACGCAAAGGTAACTAACTAACTGTGAGCAGAGTTTGTCGACGTCGCCGTCGCCGTCCACGCCATCAACGCAGTCGCCAGCGTTGTGACAACAGCGCCAGTCGGCAGCAACAACGAGTTTCGTGCCGAGCCAGGCGGTCAGTTCCTTTTCGGCTGCTGTCAAATGTCGTCATGTTTATTTGGATGAACGTGAGACGCGGCACAGGCAAGTACACACAAGTGAAGAAGAGCGCTTTCAGAAACGCAAAAAATAACGCTGACTGAACCAACGAACGAACAACGGGCGCAAAATTTGGTGTGTGGATTAAAGCGAGCGAGCGGATATAATGAACCAACCGAAAATCTGTGGCAAATTAAATCGATTAATTATCGGCATCGGTCGCAACAAAAACGCTTTACTACCCAGCCCGAGTGACGGACGACGGCGATTGCTGTAATTTGTAAATTATTATTGTTTTTAAAGTTTTTGGAAAATCTGTGTCAGAAACTCTCTGTTTGTTAACGGTGGAAAAAAGTTGAAGTGAATTATTGGCGTACACAAAAAAAAAAAAAAAAAAAAATCAACCAAGAAAATAACGAAAAAGTTCAGAATTTCTGAACTTTGTGTGTAAAGTGTCTACTACTGTGTGTAAAGTTTCGATCTGACGTGAAAACGTCTAAACATCAATTGCAAACAGATTGCATAAAATTTGCATTTTGCTGGAAATACACTGAAGAAGAAAATTTCTATTTCTAATACAAGCACAAATCAACAACAGCCCAACAGCAACAACAACAACAACAATGTTAGTGTTGGTGACATTGCACGAAACAGCACGCCTCCATAACGGTAACGGAGCAAAAACCAACAACCAACAAGCGAGGCTAAACGGAGAAATTAAAAACATACTAAAAAGTAACTACAAAAAAATTCTTCATTGAGAAACAAACAAACAAATTAAACAAACATACAGAGAAAATTTCAAATAAAAAAATTCAAAATATAAATTCAAGTTTAATGGCAATATACGAAATTTGCATTTTCACAAATTTGTAAACTAAAAAATAGCAAAATTGCAAAAACAAGGCTGGAGCAAATTTTAAAATTGACATTCGAAGAAGATTAATCAACCTTGAAAAAATTCAACACAAGAGCAAAATAAAAGAAAGAATTAAACGGAAAACAGGAATTTAAAAAAAAAAAATCACAGTAAAAACAAACAAAGAGACGCGCAAGAAACGAGAGAGAGCAAGAAAAAATGTGAACTCTTGAAGTGCATTCAAGAAACCTCCTAAAAACAAACAAACCAACCAACCAACAACAAACAGTGCAAAAAATTGTAAAACAAAAAAAAAATTATGATTTAAAAAAACAATAAATTTTATTAACAGCAACCAAAAGTTGTCATTTTTCTAAAGAAACAACAACCATAACAACAACGCAAATTGAACAAGAAAAAAAATAAAAAACACAAAAAAGGCAAATTAAACTTGCTTTTAAAATGTCGTTCCTGTAATTCCAAAAATAGACAAACACCAACAAAAACTACCAACAACAACCTACAACAATAAACCAACAACAACCAACTAACAACAACAACAACAACAACAGTATTAAAAACTAATTAATTAAATAACAACTGATCAGCGAGAGAAGTACAATTTTTGTGATAAACGGAGAAGCGTCAAGAAGATTAACGAGCACGGATTAAAATCATCACCACCACCACACACGGAAGCAGCAACAACAACAACAACAACAACAACAACTACCACCCATCATCACTGCAATCTACTGCAACACGAAAAACAATTTTTTGTGTGTTTTTTCGAGCGATGCAATTGATTGTTGACAAAATTCCCATGTTTTCCAAACAAACAACGAAGCGCAACTCCAAAAAGTAAGTGTGTTTTTTTTTTTTTGCAACTCTGGAAAGGTAGTAGCTTAACCAAAAAAACCAAAAAACCCAAAAATCCTCGCGAAAAAGGAGTCTTAACAAATCGACCCAAACAAGACGACCCAAAACGCTGGCAGTGAATTATTGCCGAAATCGAAGGTGCAAAAACAGAAACCGAAAATCGCAAAAAGTGTCGCGGATTTTGCAATGCAATTGCAAAATTTTGCGTATGCAATTTTAAGGCGGAGAACATATTAAAAATGAACTTCTGTGCTTGTTAGTAAGAGTTTAAAAGTTAGTTAATAATGTTTGAACGCTAGGGACACCCACCGACCACCGATCAACCGACCACCGACCAAACCAAAGACCACCGTCGTCCAAAAAATGGTGCGGCACAGAAATCGGCTAAGTGCAAATTTGTAACTCGATACACAGAGAGAGCCACAAAAAACGGCTTGAACGGCGTTTGTCAACGTCACTGCGTCAAGCGACCTACATACATACGTACTTACGTACTTTTTAAGCAACTACTCAAGCTTCTACTACCATTTGTCTACTACTACTACTACTACTACTACTACTACTAAATACTACTACTATTACTAAATACTACTATTACTAAATACTACTACTACTACCATTTTGCATAGTACCAGCGAAAGGTATTTTTGGTCTCATTACTAATCTGCTGCTGCTGCTGCTGCCTGCGATTCTTAACGTTTTTGAACCTTGCAACAATCAACCACAATTGTAAGCAGCAACAGTAACAACAACAACAACAACAACAACACGAAATCGGTGCACCCGCTCCGGCCAGCAGCTGCTGTCGATGCATCGCGTACCATAGGTAAAAAAACAAAGAAAATATCTGCTCCAGAGCAAACACACAGCCACGCACACACACACACCCACAAGCGCGCTCACTCGCCACAGCCATACGTTCGCGCGCTCACACAGCGCGCTTCTTCTTTCTTTTTTCAACAAGTTTAATACAACGTTTCTTATGTTTTTAACCTTTCAATTGTGTACCGTTTGTTATTCAGTCAGAGTTTGCTTCTCTGTGCGCTTCCCTTACCGCCCTAACTCCACCCCTCCCGCCCACAATTACCGTTTTGATGTTTTGTTTCTCAATTTTGTCTCTCCGGAGGGAAGGAGGCAGGGAGGGAGAGACAGAGACAGTTTTGTTGAACGAAACCTCTGCTCGCTTTTTTTATAAATTTTTTTTTAATTTTTTTTTATTTTTATTTTTTTAATTTTTTTTTATTTTTATTTTTTTTATTTTTTATTTTAAATTTTTTTTTTTTTTTTTTTTTTTGTTAACAAAATTGAAAGTTTCAATTTTTGAAGCTTTGTTTTTAGTGATCGCTTTAATATCTATGAGTTAAATGATTATGAGAGTATGCTGATAATGATAATGATAATGATGATGACAAACGTCCTCCCCAAACATTTTGTGTGCTGCTGTCAAGAATTTGACAATTTGACTACGAAATTTGTCACGTAGGCAGCGTCTAGCTGCGCGTTGCTGTCGTGCCGTGTCTTACTCTCTTCGAGGCGGCACCAGGTTGGTTGGTTGGCTCTCATTTGAAGCGCATTCTATCGTATGTGAGTTTTTCGTCGCTTATCGCCGGAAAAGCCCTTGCTTTTGTCGCGCTAATTAATTGCAACTTTGTTTACGTACCTACTTTTTTTGGCCTTATCTGTTGCCACAAAACCGCCGACGAAGAGTTATAAAAAGCAATTTTTATTTTTTCTGCTCTTATCTTTTCTGGCTGGACGTAATTTTTGGGTCATTGCTTTTTTAAATTTTTTAAAGGTCACAAAAGTCTTTGCTTTTTGCAACCGCTTCGAACCGAAGTCGACCGTGTACCGTATAAACTTTTAACGCAACGTTTAACGCATTTGTCAGAGACGACAAATGGACGCACGTACATAATGCATAATGGTTGGTTTATTCGTTAAGGTTTTTTGCTAATTTTGAATTTAAAACTTTAAAACCATTCTTGAAATTGAAAGACCTTTTTAATATTGATAAAAATTGTGCGAAAAGTTGTTGCTAAAATTCAAATTTTTTTTCTAGCTAATTATTATAAAAAATTCCTGGAATCGTCTCCTCTCACGCTTCGTTTCTCTCTTAATTTTTGCATCAGTCAGTTCAGTTCAGTCTTGAAAATGTGTCCTGAGACTCTAGAGGTACCTGCAGTAGGTCTTACGAGCCCGTCGTCGTCGTCATATTCCTGCCCTTTTGCAAAGAATTACATTCTCTGTCCTCTGTTTTGACCGTTTGCTTCGTTACCTTCAATCCCGTTTGGTTGCTTCTTGCTTTCTTTTTTTCGCTTCGCTTTTTTGAAGCGTCTTTTTCGAACAGAGTTCCCAGGAATTTTTTGCTTCTACAATTATCGTTTCATTCTCAAGCCCGATCGTTCGATCGTTCTGCTTCTGATACCTGCGAGGTGTTCCTGCTCGCTCGCTTCTCGTTCTCGTTGTGTTTAGCAAAGGCAAGGAAAGGCAAGAAAAGGTAAGGAAAGAAAAGACAAGGAAAGGTCACTCATGCGTTTTTCCCACAGTGAAAAATTTCCACCGTCTACAACAAGAGAAATATTTGTTTATTTCTCCCTCTTATCGGTAGACTCCATGCCGCTTAACGCTTTTGCTCCGGGCCTGACGATTGACAGCCTAAACCAGAAATGTTAAGAGTTGGGAAGAGACTTAAATGGAGACTTTAAACGGTTCGTCATCTTCTCTTCAAGCAGGCCATTTCTTGTCCCTGAGAATGTAATGAAAAAGTAATACACTTTTTCTTAATTACTTAATCCACCATTCGCCCTTCTACTGAGTGGCTGACTGACAAACAAAGGACTAAATCGTTGCCGAAGGCGGCTGATATTTAGCAAAAATATACCTCATACAAAATTTTAAGGCCTACAAGTTGAAAATCTTAACTATACATGATTGAACATTGTATAATATTTCAACTATTTTCAATAGAATTTGAAACCTTAAGGTCGAAAAAGTATTTTTTCCAACTTTTAAATCTCGTTTTTTTAAAGAAAAGATAAAATTTCAGCTTTTCAACCTAATAAAAGTGTGTAAAGGTAGAACGAATTAAACGAAATTTTCAAGATCAACATACTTCAATTATATACTTAATCATACTTTTATCATACTATCATACTTTTTAGTTAATTTCGAATTCGAAACTTAACCGTTTCGAAAAAGTATGTTTCCAAAGTTTAGAAGTTTGGACGTTTTTTAACTAAAAAGATTAAATTTTAATATTCCAAAGTAATAAAAGTTAACAAATTTAACCCAAATTCTCGACTTTGGACTAAACAAACTCTTATTAGTATTTTTATTTTCCAAACAAATTTCTCTATTAATAGAGATTAATGTCACTAAATATCGAAAATACGTCGTTCAACATTTAAATGTTAAACGATTAAAAAGTACCATAAAAACTGACATAACTGTTTAAAAATTGGATTTTCATAAAATCGAAAAAAAATGACACAGCAATAATTTCATTAAAAGTAAGTTTGTTTGTTTTCCTAACCTCACAAAAATGAACCTCACCCTAACCCTCTAAACGATATAAATCGCTCTCTGGCTCTGTGTCGCTCTCTCTTTTTCTCTCTTCCTCTCTTTTTGCTTAATTTCGTCTATTGATTTTAAAATACGATATTAAAGTAAATGTTCTCTCATTGCATCAATTGAATTCGTTGCTGATTGTTGATTATTGATGATGACGATGATAAGGATTGTAATGATGATAGATGCTAGAAAAGTCATTAACCATCACCAAATCAAGAAGCTAATTCAATTACAAGATGGCGCAGCGAATTTATAGGCCCAAAAGAGGCCCATTTTTGCAACCGAGAGTTCAGATAATGATTAATTCGGCACAGAACAGATTTTACAAAATAAAATTACACCGCGTCATGTGTGTGTGTGTGTGTGTGTGTGCGTATGTGTGTTGTAATGCAATGTAAAGCAGAAAAAAAATAACAAAATTCGTAGGGTGTAAATTCTCAACATACGAGAAACATCCCTCAAATAACAAACCCCGAACAAATTCACAAACGAGGACGATACGATAAAATTGTTTTAAATTGACACATACGAATACTATACAATGAATGCTAAGAGGGAAATGATGTTGATGATGATGGTGATGATGATGATATTAAAAATTCTATTTTCCATCATTATTATTATGCTAAGGGTTAAGGGTTGAATTCCGCCCTGTGTTATTTCTGCCGCTATTAGAAGAATACTCGCGACCATACACATTCCATTTCCACAAATTCACATGCATGACTGTATGCGTGAGCGTGTGTGGTGTACTGTAGTGGTTACAGACGGGTGTGTGTGTGTGGGGGGGGGGGGGAGGGGATTATATACTCATAATTGTTTATGGATATCGCTGCTGACGAAATACGTAAGAGAAACAAACAAAAAAAATGACAACCTAAAAGTAGCTTCGTTGTGAGGAAAGAAAAAGAGTGTGTGTATGTGTGAGAGAGAGCGCATTGGTAGAAAGGAATCTGGTTTTCGATCGGGAGCGAGAGAGCATTCAGGGAATGTTTTGAAATTGTGGTCAAGAGGGTTCGATCTACCTGATCGTATGCGAATGCAGTCGTCACTGGCTTTACATACCAAAGAGTACCAAAGAGTACAAATTAATTTAGAAAACACAATTACCGTGGAATGCTTAGGCGGCGGACAGGGTTGTTTTCGGTGTCGCGTTGGGCTGTACCAATATATCAATATTTCTCACGGGAAACTGATCTCGCAAAAATGAGGATGCGAGGATGTGTTTTTTTTACTTAGACTGAACTTACAGAAGGGTTAACTGTCGAACGAGCTGTCACATACTGGGCTCACTGTTTGACATTTATTATGAGTATGCTCTGGCAAATCTGGTTAATGTGTCGATTGTATGGAAAAGCTCAAATGTAGGCACCCAGAAGGTATATAGCTCTGCAAGTCCGCTGCATTGTGGTATCAGTCGGTCCGGTTTGTAGAGAGAAAAGAGAATAAAGAAGAAAAAGGAAAGAAGAAGAAGAGAAGAGAGAGGTCTCCAAAGAACGTTTTACGATCTCATTACACAACACGTTTTGAAACTGTTGCGACAAAGATAACACAGAAGAACGTGTTTTTACGTTCTTTTATAATGAATAAATTTCTGTTAAAATTGAAAAAAATTGCATCACATGACTCGATGGATGGCTGATAGATAACCTTGTACAATACTACGAAAGACCTTCGAAAATAATATCGATAGATAACTCAAATTCAAATCGTATCGCTCGCTCTGATTAGATAAATCCATCAAAGTAAAATGATTCTCTCGCGCTGTAATGATTCCGCGATCCATCATGAGTTTTCGGTATAAAAATTGTTACTTTTTCTCCACAAACTAATATAGAATCTCCTCCGCCCTTCTACGCCTCTTTTTATACATACTCGTACATACTTAAGTCTGTGTTATGAAAGAGTATACAATAAATATTGAATGAATTTTGAAATAGTGACAATATGAATAGAAAATAACACAAAATAGTTAAGATAAAGAGTTTGAAGAAAATTTACAATACAATAACATTAAAAGTTGGTCTAAAGTTGATTAGATAAGCGTATTGTAGGTAGCTGGTAGTTGGTAGTAGTTTTGGTGGCAATCAGGTCGGCGGCGATTGATTTGGCTCAATCAACATCAATAAAAACAACAAATTGATCAACATCAATAAAAACAATTTCAATAAATACCAATAATCGAGATATAAAACAGAAAATAAGTAAATAATAAATAATTCGACGCAATAATTTTTTGAGAAGCATTTTTATTTTCTATACCAAAACCACCGCGATAGACTGACTATACCAACATTTACGGTGAAAATACGGTGAAGAAAGAAAGATTTCGCTTTAATTTTCTAACCGTTTCCCAACGTTTTTATTAGCTTAAAATATTGAAATTTAATCTTTTCGGTTCAAAATCAAATTTCGAATTCGGTTCAAATTCGAAAGTTCGAAAAAGTGTATTTTCTAATTTCCATTATGAAATTTAAAAGTCTAAACTGAAAGGAATGAAATTCGAGGTAAATAACCGGCAGGTAACCTGCTGTTCAAAGAAACAGTTTTCATTCATAAATGGTTTGAATTTTGATATTTTAAACCGAAATTTTTAACCGTAAACCGAAGTTTTCGATTGCAAAGTGAAATTGTTCACCATAAAACTCCAAATTTTCAACCGTAAACAGAAATTTTTACCCATAAACCGATATTCTCAGCCATAAACCGAAATGTTCAACCGTAAACAGAAATTTTCAACCGTAGACCGAAATTTTCTACCGTAAACCCCAAGTTTATAACCGAAATTTTGAACCGTAAACCGAAATTTTGAACTCTAAACCGAAATTCTGAATCGCAAAGCGCAATTTTCCAACTTTGAAACCCAACTTTTCAACCTTAAACCGAAATGTTCAACCGGAAACCGATATATTCAGCTAGAAACCAAAATAAACCGAAATTTTCAAGCGTAAACTGAAGTTTTCAAACGTAAAGTCATATTTTCCTCCTTTAAACCCCAAATTTTCAACCAAATTTTTTAGCAAAATTTTCAAATTTTCAACCTTAAACCGAAATACTCAACCGGAAACCGATATGCTCGGTCATAAAACAAAATTTTCCACCGTAGACTGAAATTTCGCACCGTAAACCCGAAATTTATAACCAAAACTTTGAACCGTGAACCGAGATTTTGAACCCATAAACCGAAATTTTCAACCATAAACCGAAATTTTCAATCGCAAAGTGAAATTTTCCTGCTTTAAACCCAAAATTTTCAACCTTTAACCGAAATGCTCAACCGGAAACCGATATGCTCAGTCATACAGCGAAATTTTCCACCGTAGACTGAAATTTCGCACAGTAAACTCGAAATTTTCAACCGAAATGTTCAACCGTAAACCGAAATTTTCAACTCTAAACCGAAATTTGCAACCGTTAAATTGATTTTCGATCGCGAATAGTCTTTTATGTTGTAGTAATAATATTTTTTGGAAATACATACAGAAAAAGTAATCATTTACTATGTTGACTATGTCAACAGGGACAGGGCGCGTCCTCTCACACTACATCCATCCATCCATCCATCCATCCAGCCATCTATCCGTCCATCAAACACGTCAGCAAAAATCTTTCGACAGCATTTTGTCAATCCAGACAGACGAATCCCGGCCTGCCGGGACAATTGAGTCCGGGAGGATGTTGGTTGTTGGTTGTACGAATATGATCCCTTCTTCAATTCGATTGACGAGTGACGCACTTCGAGGGTGGATTTGTGGCGTTGCAATGTAAGGGTGTAGTCGCATTTGATGCCGTATGAGTTCACAATTTGTATGTAATGTAACGTGTGTACTCGTACATGCACAAAGTAGCAGGAAGCAGAGGCACCAGGCACGTCATTCATTCTACCAGCCCTGGCGGTGTTCTTTCCTGCTGCTCTGGCTGCAGTCAAATGTCGGCCATTAAGGGAAGAATTCAGGCCTGCCCGCCTGAATTCGAATACATTTTGTGAGACTTTTTGTAAGAAGCAGATTTCGGTGGTGAAGCCAGCCACCAGAGCAGCAACAGCAGCAGCAGCAAACTCTATTCTCAGAGTTCTTGTAAAATATTCAATATTGAGAATTTTTTTTTTGATGGCGACATACACACAAACCCATACACAAGTTTTCTCTTCATAAAATATCGAGCACGCTAAAAAAGGAATGGAAAAATACATCGATGCCCTTCAAATACGGTCTTTGTGGGTTCTTGTCGTCTCCGTTACTGTTCTCCGTTCTCCGTTCTCTCCGTTATGGCTTGTCCTTTGCTGCAATTGCTACTTTTTTATTTTTTTTCTCTTCGTTGTTTTATATTTTAATGGCCGAAAACAACCGTGCAAAAAAAGAACCTTTTTGAGAACAGCGACTTCGTTCAGCGACTTGCTGCCATTTGCTGTGCAGAAAAACCACCGCCTTCCGTTAGCAAACGTTTTTCAGGCACTTCTTTTGTGCATGCTTCATTTTATCCGGATTTCAGGAGGGTTTTTTTAGAGCGAGATTTCTGATTTTTCTTATGTCATAAAAGTATCGTGTATATATGTAAACCCATTGCATTCTGCCGACTCCGGGCATGGCTTCGGGACGCTGGTCCAGGTCCGGCGTGCCGCGTTTCGTACCGCGTCTACTGGAGTGTGCAATGCAGCAGGCACACGACGTTACTTACTCTACTAAATAGTTTTTTATACTGTATGCTATATATGTATGTACGTACATATGTATATACTTATGTAGTTGCTAAGCATGGATATATAAATGATTTTTGTTAATTTTTATATGAAAATGAGCCTTAATGAGCCTTCATGTATGTTATATGGTACTTGTTCTTGTTGTTTTGTTTACATTTGCGTCCCTTCTCCTTCCATTTGATATCATAACATAACATAACATAACATAACATAACATAACATATCATATTATATCATATATCACTAAACTAAAGCGCGCTAAAGTTCAACCTTACCAACTTCTTGTAGGGCTTCTTTTAAGTAATCCTTGGGGCAAGCATTTATGTATGTATGCTTGATTTTCTATATTCATCAGCAGGTATAGGAGATATTGTTACATTGCGCTGCCAACGATTAAGATTTGTTGAGCTCTGACAATTTTTTCGTTGTCTCAATTATCAAGTTAATTACTCGTATTTATCTTTGTGGGTGTGTGCGTCAGTGGGCGTGTGCGTGGTGTCTGTAAATCTAGTTTACATACTATCTAAAAATTTTGATTTATACGATTTTCTAAGTAATGTATATATACACCGTGTAAATCGAAACCTTTGTCAGTTGTACTGACTTGTTTGCTTCCTGCCTTCGATCTTCTGCTTGTTCTTTCTCTTCTTCTTTTTCTTCTTCTTTTTTCTCTTCCCCTCAAACTCAATATTTGTCGGTAGGCTCAAATTTTATTGTGAAATCAAGATTCGAGCCAGAGAATGGTGGCGCGGCGTCTGTCTTCTTTCTGGTGGTGGAAGAATCTACATATGTGGAATTTGGCGGTGAGAAAGCGATGAGAAGGGGGCGGGGAGAGGGGGGGGGGCGACGAAACAAATCAATAAGTATGCATCACAAATAAAAATATCAGCGAGCGACAAAGTGACGGGGTTTAAAAAACAGCAGGAAATCATTGAGGAGTTAATGAAAAGGGATGTATTCTATGCACGTGGCGCTCCAGTAGCAACAGATTTCACCACCACCACCATAAAGTCATCAACAGCGCCACCACCACCACCACCCTCATCACTGCAACCACCACCACCGCGGTGGTGTGACCAACACCAAAGCCAGCCCGCCAGCCATGAAAGCGTTAGGTTTCAAAATATTATACGATAATATTGTAAATTTCTTGTTTGACAGCAAAAAATTGTTAAAAGTAATCGGTTTTTTAGAAAAAAGGCCTTTCCTTAGGGCAAAAAAACCTCCTCAAAACCGGGTTCTTTTAATTGTATGTAAATATTTTACCCAATTTGTGATTTTATTATAATATCATATTGATTTTCTGTTTGTATATATTCCTCCCTTTCTCTTTATTTGCAATGAGCAAAGAAGTTATTGGTTACTGGTTATCCGCTAATCAGTTCTTTGAAACCTTTAGACGACGACGACGACAACAACCTTCAAAGCGCAGCCTTGAATCAAGCCTTCAACCGTTTGAATTCATTCACTGAACACATTAGCATGAGCTCATCATATTTTTCCGTCCTATTTTATAAACAATAGTACGCCTTTTGTACGGTCGCGTAAATGTATTTGAGGGTAGCTTCGCATCGATGACTTTTCAACCCTTAGTCGTCAACACTTCACTTGTGACGACCATGTCTGTCAAATTAGTTTTATAGACTGGTTTTTTCTTTTCATATAAAGATTATTTTTTATTCGCAAATAAATTTGTACACACTTTGTTGGCTGGCTCCTTCTCTCTCTCTCTCTTTCTCTCTCTCTCTCTCTCGAATTGTGTCACTTTTTTGAGTGAGCATTGAGTCGGTCGGTTTTTCCACCGACCATTCGTTTGGTTTTTATTCCGTCGCCTCGTTTTTCAGTTTTATTTAAGGGTTGTTATTACCGTTAATGCAAACTTATTCATCGTTCGCTCTGATTATAATGGCGTTCATGCTCATAACTTGTTCATTGATGTTATCAGAATTAGTCAACGAATTTCAGATTTGTCAATTTTCGACTATTTACGCTACAAAAGCGATCATACTCGGCTTTTCCGGAGTCCACGTACTCGATACTCTCCACTTACTTGATACTCGCCAAGTATTTGATACTCGCCACGTATTTGATACTCGCCACGTACTCGATACTCTCCATTTATTTGATACTCGCCACGTATTTGATACTCGCCACGTATTTGATACTCTTCACTGATTTGATACTCGCCACGTATTTGATACTCTAAGAGTTTATGTCAACGAGTTAAACTCCAACGAGTTTATGATTTCTTAAGCTGGTAGAATTTGGATCAAAAGAAATGTCAAAAAACAAACAATCTGAAAAATGCAATTTTTCTTGAATTTTTATATCGAATGTACGAGTACACTATAGCGCATACTTGGCACTCATGCCTACTTCCATTAGCAGCGCGAAATATTCAGCTTGACGAATGGAAAACAATCCAGAAAAAATGAAGTGTCATACCAGCTTTAACCAGCTAACCCTAAATAAACGAGTAGTTACGTAGAAAATGTGCCCAACTTTTGCATTAGTTTTGTCAATTTTGACATATTGCCGCAAATGGTACGTACGCAAGCTAAAAAGTAAATATTGATCAGCTGTTTTCAAAAGTTCAATCAATTAAAAGCACACAATTTTTGATTAGGTGTTCTCAAAAAGTTGTGGTTGTTGTATAAGGTAAGGCCCGACTTAAGGTCCGAATGTTTCGTTCAAATTCGATCAATTACGATACATACCTTACGAAGGTATTCGTTCTAATTCGTTACGGCTACTCGTCTATTTAGAGTCAGCCTTTAGTTATCGTTTAAAGACGCCAAGCGAGATGCTCACGTTTGAATATTTCATTTTCGTGCAGAATATTATAGAAGGAATATAACATATTGTTTTAAAAAAAATGTATATATAAATGGTAGATATTGAAGGTCGGTCTCATTAAATTTTTCCCAATTATTGTACATTATATTTGAAATTATTGAAATTCTTTTTTAACGTTTAAGCGGCAACATTAACGATATTTAATCAACGATAATTAAGTCACTCACTGTCCATCAACATTGACATGAAAGCTAATAATACGATATCACAAATCTTTTGCCATCAACGGGCGGTCTCGGTCTCCGCCTCTTTTACACTTTACACCGTCATTGTGCACCGAGTTTGTGCAAGTGTTCATTATGATTTCACCAACTTGCGCATTCCGATTTGGTCACTATCTTAGTTAGAGTTTGGTACTCGTATGTAAAATGTAAAATATCTACAATATTTTCATTCTCGTCGTATTTGATGCGCGTTCATAACGCGCGTTTAACATCGTTTCCTGTTTGTTTAAATAAAGCGTTATAAAACCTTAGTCGCCAACGGACGACAACGACAATAGCAGCAGCAACAACAACAACAACCGAGAGATAGCAAAACTATAAGCATCAATTTCCTCATTGCAAAATACTCGTAGCAAATTAACACCTTTGTTTTATCAATGACATGTAATTGCTTATCGCGACTCAGTGAGCGTTACTGATAGTTAGTTAGGCGAACACACACACACACACACAAGCACACACACCTGCACACCCTTGAATTTTGTGTGTGGCGTTATGTAACGCGATTACGCTGTGACCAACGAGAAGAGAAACGCAACCATCTTAATAAAGACGTTTATGTCAGTCAGACGGTTTCAAATTCAACCTCGGGGTTCACCCAAAAAGAAAATAATGGAAATTATGCTTTGAATGAGACAGTACGGGGTACCCCTTTTCCCCTTTTCCACTTTTCCCCCCTTTTTCTTAGAACTTCATCAAATAAACTGTCTCTCTTGTGCTAAAAAATTAACCACAAAGTACATACTGGTCTTCTATTCACCTCGAGGACACCCGCCTCACCTCGATGGTGAACAGTGTCTGCTTTAACAATTTAAAAATCGCCCCCCACTCTCTCTCTCTCTCTCTCTCCCTCTCTCTATCTCTTCACTTCACTCTTAAAATTCATAATATTTGATGACTACTATGATTTATTTAACACTGACTTAATTAAACTATGATTAAATTTAATGGCAGACTGTCCAAAAAAAAAAAAAAAATTAAAATTGCTAACAATTTTGCGATCGGCCAGAAGATGGCAGGTTGAGACAGTTGGATTTCTTTTTGTATCAAGTGTTAAAAATAGCTCAAAATTTTATCGCATGCTTGTATTAAGTATGTATGTATGTAAGCAAGTACGTATGTACGTAAGCAAGTACGTATGTAAGTAAGTAAGTAAGTCTCTACAAATGAAATTCCTTGAAGTTTATTTTCTTCTTCGTCTTTGTCTTCGCACTTGCACCAACACATTCGCGCACAGCCACACAGCCATGCAATACTCATACATAAATACAATAAAACCCTCCGCACCGTATTGACCGCTCTCGTTCTCTTTATCTCTCTCTCTCTCTCTCTCTCTCTCTTACACTCTCTATCCATAATACGTAAGCAATATTATTGTATATTTTTCCAGCGTTCAATTGTTTCTGTTATTTCCATTGCTTCTATTATAATTTATTGTGTAGTTTCTTTATGTATCGTATTTATGTATGTATGTATGTATGTATGTATCGTACGTTGTATGGCTCTACACTGAAAGAAAAAATTGCTAATGCAAAAATTTTTTTACCCAGAAAATATGTGTATATGCTTAATTAAAAAAAATATATCTAACTTTTGTGTGTTGAAAATATAAAAGGCAAATTTCTTTTCTTTAGCTTCAATTTATGTACACTTGATTACTTCTCAATCCTTCTCTATAGTTCTTCCTCCAGAACTTTCAGACAAATAATTGTTTTTTAATACTAAACTTCTTATAAATTACGCGTATAAAAGTACCGCAGACAGACAGTTTTCAATTTGGCACAAAAAATAAAAGTAAAAAACTGCACTGACGGTTTAATTTTTCAACCATTCCAACCATTTTATTAATTTGAATCGCCGAAATTTTATAGATTTTCATTAAAAAACCCTTGACTTAGAAGTTAGAAAACTTTTCTACAAATTTTCTCTTTATTTATGTTTGTAAAATTGTCAATTTGTAGACAATTTAAAACTCAGTTTCGTATAATACGTACATAGTTCGTTTTTTAGCTAAAAGGGCAAAAGTTTCAAACCAAACGTTTGGACATCTTCTTTTTATATGATTTGTATATGATTTACAAAAAATATTTAATTAGAATGTTCAACTTTTGAGATTAATTGAATTGAATTGAACAAAGAGATAGAGCTTTCAACTCTAAAAGGAAAAACTTTAAAGTTTGAACGCTTTTGGAATAAATGTTTGTCTTCTAATGAAAGATAATTCCACGGAAATGAATTTAACCGCACAGTTAGAATCGCAGAAGTTGAAGGTTTGAGCTTATTATGTTTTCAACTTTTAACACGAAATAATAAAACCTTAGTTTTCAAAACTATTCTGAAATCATGAAATGCTAGAAAAATTAGAACAAAATTGCTGACGATACAAGAAAATATCATGAAGAAAAGAAACTTCTTGGTTGAGTTTGAAATGTTTTATTTCTTTCAGTGTATACAAAATGTGTATGCCTGTAAGTACTAGAGCTGTGCACAAGCCGATTTAAAACCACTTCTAAAACACACAACGTTTTAGCAGTAAAAATTGATAAAACATTTCAGATTTGCACTCACAGCCTTTATTGCTTTATTGCTCTGCTGGAAACATAAACAAAATTGGCAGTCGAAAATGACATAGCAGTTTTAATGCCAACAATTGCTAAATAGATATAAGAGAGGATACACACACGAAATGCACATACATATTAAATACATACATACGTTCAGCCGTCTCCTAGGATTTAATTAGAAAAAAGCATTGCGTGCTCTCCCTTTTTTTCGTTTCTTTTTTTTGTAGTTTTTCTCGAAAATGTGGCAGAACATTTTTTCATTGTTTTCAATCGTTGTTCGGGGCTACAATTTGTGGACCATTTACAACAAAAACAAAGTAAGAAAAAGACGACAATTACATGGAAAAATTGATAAGCATGGTTTTTGAGTTTGAGCGGCGGGAAAGAGGGGAAGTTTCTTCTTCTTAATTTGGGAATGCTTTTTAGACGCTTATACGGCGGTCTGTTGCCTGCAATGGTACGACGGCGAAAGCTTATCTAAAAAACGATAATTCAATAGAAAAATGAATAAATATGCCTTTGGAGTATGAGCTGAGGAAAAGAGGTAGAGTTTTTTCTTCTTAATTTCTTAATTGGTTTTCAGACGCTTCTGGTGAAAACAAAGCACCATCGACGGAGTGGCGAGCGGCGCAAAGTCTTGTCTTTCGTTCCTTTGCAGTTTGAGCGGAGGGAAAGAGGGAGAGTTGTTTGCGTCTCTTTCGTTCCTTTGGAGATTAAGCGGAAGGAACGAGATAGAAATGCATCAACATTAAAACAGCAACTGCAAATTTTCGAACAAGCTGTAAAAATGAATGTCGGTCGGGTAAAGGCACCACAGCAGTTGCTGTTTATTGCGATTTTCATACGGCAGTCACAAAACAGCAGTAGTGCCGATTTGTGCCCAGCTGCCTTCAAAACGGCTCGCGCACAGCTCTAGTAAGTACTGCCGTACATACTACTAGTAGTAGTTTTGAAAAACTTCTCTTCGTTTTTCCTTCCTCTGATCGACCAACTTGTTTGCTGTACAGTCAGACATTCATTACCATACTATTTATTGTTTGCTCTCGCACGCTTTCGAATAGACAGACTGTTCTGCTCTGCTCTGCTCGAACTGGCCTGCCCGCCCCGCCCGCCCGTCCGTCCCCCTGCCTGCTGGCTGTTTAACGAGCTGGCCAACTAGTTACTCAGTTTCTTCTGTCAGCTACGACAGAAGCCGTCTAGTTTACGCATACACAGGTACCATCGAGATTCCATCGAGCTACTTTTGTGCTGGGTTGGCTGTCGTCGTTGTTGTTGTTGTTGTTGTTGTTGTTGTTTTGTTGTCGTCGTCGTCAACTGAATAAAGTGGCGGCGAGAGGCGCGATTATTGCCAATAGTATGGCGTCACTTGCCCCAACCCCTCTCGCTCTACCTCTATCAACCACTCTCTCTCTCTCTCTCTCTCTCTCTCTCTCACACACACTCTCCCCCTCCCTCACGCGTTATCGTTGCGTTTATTGTTGTTGTTAAGGCTGTTTTCATTATTGTTATTATTGGTTTTTTTGTTATTTTTGAGGTTCTTCTTGTTGTTGCCTATCATTGTCGCTGTATTTCTTGTTGTTTTTGTTGTTGCATTCGTCGTTCACGTTGTTGTTGTTGTTGTTGTTGTTGTTGTTGTTGTTGCTTTCATCGCTGCTGTTGCCTGATGTTATAATTTTGCGCTACATTTCGTTATTTTCGGCTCGTGTTTCCTCCACGTTCGCTCGGACGTCTCTCCCTATCTCTCTCTGTCTCTATCCCCGCTCTTTTTCGCCCCGTAGGTAGTAGAATCTTCACCCTTGATGTAAAAAATTTGTTTAATTTTTCCTGCTACACTTAATTATTTCTACCTTAAATGCAAATAATAATTATATATAGCAGGAAGTACAATATACCGACCGGTTGGGGAAAAAGTATTCGGCGTTTTTTTAGTAAAAAGATACAACATTTTTTTGTACGTAACAAACATTTTATTAAACAAAAGATCTTCAGCGATTCTTCGCGATGTCGTGACTGCTCCACTAACAGCCTTAGCCATAATTTCATCGACTTTTTCGGTGTTATGTCGGTGACCAGAGCGAGTAGCATTTTTCTCGTTCAAAATTCCCAGAACGAAAGCGAGCGAACCATTTCCGGGCAGTTGATTGGGATACAGTACCTTCGCCATAAACACCACAAATCTTTTCACATGCTTGTGCAGTATTCATTCTTTCTTTTGTCGTAGTAAAATTGTAAAATATAGCGTATTTTTTCACAAACTTCACTCATCTTTGCTGCGGAATAACTTTTAACACGACGCGACACGACACCAATCTCAATAAATTTCACAAATTATCAGGCGATTTGTCACCTGCTAAGCAAAAAAAAAAAACAAGCGTGCCAGATGCAACTAACTATTTCTAAGTTATGACACTTTACAGTGAAGCGATGACAAAAACGCCGAATACTTTTTCCCCAACCCAATATATACGGTCGTATTTTAGAATCATAACAGAGTACGATGCACATTTGTGTGTAAATATATATTATACATATATGTATATATAGTTCTCTTTATTAATTTTTCTACTTTATGATAATTTGTAGTCTTATGAACTTCTCAATCTATTTAAACTCAATACAATTTTAGTTTCATTTTCGGTAGGTCTTTTTTTTTTGCGCTGCATTGTCTAAGCTCAATAAACAATATATGCCTGTGCATTATCGTTCTATATACGAGTACCCACACACACACATTCACAAATGTAAATTTCCTTTCTCTTGGCCTGAGTCTGACTGCAGCAATGTTAACAACGTTACGGTTGACATTTTCGGTTGCAAAATTGCATTCATTGCAAGTAACGAATAGTAATGAGTATGTATTACATTATAACTGTTCTTGTACATACGAGTACTATACTAAGGAGTACATACGTTCGTCCAGTCAAATTCACTTTTGATAGTGTGTGAGTTTAGCTTAAATGTCAAGTTGAGGTGACGTTCTTGCACTCAGGTGCTGTATACGTTTCTTCCGAATACGTCAAAAGCCTTTGACAACCGAGTTAGTTACTCTTCGTGTTGACATATTCGTAGAGACATACATATGTATGTATGCCTTCGTGACATCAGCGTAAGTGACACACTACGAGTACATCACGAGCATACTCGTCGTAGGTTAAGGCTGGCTTTTGAGAAGATTGGCGTAATGTAACGTCAATACTTAAAAGTATTGAGTTAGTTGGTTTTTAAATTACCAAATCATCTAAACAGCAAAAAGTGTTTATGTCTTTCTTCGTACCGCCCTCTTTTTTGAGAATATTTATCTTTTCGTAAATATTTTTGTGAATATTTTTTGTGTTCAAAATTTAATGCTTGCTTGGTTTTAAGTATTGCGAGTATTTGTATTAATATTTGAATTGATGTCAAGGTTCAGGCAACATAGAAGCAAAAAGAAAAAAAAAACAAAAATCGAAAAATGTTCGCAACGACTTAAAAGAAGTTAAAAGTCGTTAGTATAATTATTTCTGCGATATTTCTGCGGCTCTGCAAATCTTATGAAATTTGTTTAACCTAAAGACTGACTGACTCACTGACTACCTGCTGTCCACCACAGACAGAGTCACAGCCACAGCCACAGCCACAGGCGCAAACGTAACCGAAGACAGGCCGTAGCCAGAAATAAACGGTACTTTGAACAGTATAATGCAGGTCGCAGTTTGCTAGAAAAGGCCTAAACGAAGGAAAACGAAAAATGGATTGGTTGGAAAAATCGACGGAACTCAAGGGAATATAGTTTCCTTCATCATTTCACATTTGACAGACCTCTTTTGTTATGGTAATTTTTTTATAAGAAGGCGAGAGTGCTTATGGTTTACTATATACAATGCTATGACTAAAAACTTTCATGAAATTGAATTACAAGGCGATGTCATACATACTTCTATGATACACCCTGTAGCCGAATATAGTCAGGCCATGCATGATTCTATAGCTTACCTTGTAAACGGCGAGATCATGCATACTTCTATGATTCACCCTGTAGCAGAACAGGGTCATGCCTGATTTTATCATGCATGATTTTATAGCTTACCTTGCAAACAGCGAGGTTATACATACTTCTATGATACACCCTGTAGCCGAATATAGTCATGCCATGCATGCTTTTATAGCTTACCTCGTAAATCACGATGTCATGCATACAGAAGAGTTTCACCCTGTATCCGAAATTATAGCCTGACATGGTTTTATGGCTTACCGTGGAAATATAGAAGACGTCCAACATACTATACTTAATCGTAACGAAGTTATTGTACACTAAACAATAAACTAAACAATATTGTTTTTAAATTTAATAGAAAATTTAATAGAAAATAGCATTTATGTCGTCAATAAAATTATCTCTACATAATATCTCTTTTGCTGTGTGCTCTCTTCAACTCACGGTCATAGTCTTGCTCCTCATAACTAACCTTCCTTTTCTTTTTCTTAAAGACTTCCTGAAAATCAACATTAAAATGCTGAATAATAGAAGTTAAAATAGAAAAAAAAATTGTTTGTATACAAATAGAAAGAAAAAAAGAGAGAGAAAACGACGAACGTTATAAACGTTCTGCAGTCAGTCCTCAGTCCGACGATATTCAATACAGTTTTCTGCGAATGGCTTTAGTATAATGCATACATTACCAGGTGCCTTCCGTTGGTAAACCTTGTAGTCAATTACTTTCCATAGAAGAAGTAATGCTTGGCTTCTTTATCTACTGGGTCTACCTACACGCCTGTGTAAAATGCATGTTTGTGTGCGTGCGTAGTGTTGTTGGTGTCGTCTCCAAGTACGCACTAAATATGTATGTACCTACGGGGCCTCGTTAACATTTATGAGTATGGGTATGCGTACCTCTTTAAGCGGCAAAGAAACCGAAACCTTCTGCTGTTTTTGTCTTTACCTTAACGCTTTGTATTCCATTCAGGAGCCGCTGTTTTTATTTAAGCAGCCGCTTAACACCGACTCTGACGGCCATCGGTTATGGCGCAGCTGCTTCCTTTGCACCTTTTTTCCACCGCCGTTTTCCTCTTTTTATGACAATCAGCATCCCAACATTCTGAATGCGTGCTGTGCCGAGCTGTGCTGTCTGTCATCGTTAAGGTGGCTTCCTTAACCGTGTGCAATTTGAGCACTAAATGCTCAGGCACGCATTCCACGCATACCACACACTCCACAGTGTGGTACTCACTCTTTGCCTGGCCGCTCTCGGTTTATCATCGGCAACAACCAACACCCGCACACTCCAAATGCTTTTGATCTACATCATCATCGCCGTTATCAGGCGTTTACTGGTGGCCCAGACCAACGCACATCCGCCATTTTTGGCGTGTTACTGCCAAGAGGCCTTCTCCTTAAGGGGAAAAATTCTGAAGAATCTTAGGTAAGCAGGTGTCAGGTACTGGCTGCGGTTTCCGGATAATTTCCGGATAGTTTCAGGCTCGTTCATTCGACCTTTCTCTGAACAATGCATATTGAAACGTTGCATGAGCATGAATGAACCCGTCTACACACAACTCGACAAGCATGTTGCTCTCGGTACTCTCGAAAATTTTTCTATTTGTTTTTTTTTATAGTTATGCGTAACTTCCAAAGACCATCAGTCTTATTATTAGGCTTACGTTTACGCTTACGTGGTTACGATGGTATCCACGCTTACCATCAGAATTATTTACACTTTTCATTGCTTCCAATATTTTTGGTACATTTTTGGTTCGTTACTCTTCCTTTCCTGAAGACGAGTCCATTAGATCCATTCACAATAGCACCATTTTTATTCCACTGTTACTCAGTCTTGTTCCTTTGTCCTTTGTACTTTGCAGAAAGAATGATGAAATGAACAGCCAAGCAGGCTCCTCGAGGGCTCCAGCCTTAGGGGGCCAGATTTCTCCACCAGGCGGCTATAATCCGGGGGTAGATCCTCAGCAGCAGCAGCAACAACAACAACAGCAGCAGCAGCAGCATCACGTCAACGCTTTGCAGCAGCAGCAACAGCAGCAGCAACAGCAGCAGCAACATCACGCCAGCGCTCTGCAGCAACAGCAACAGCAACAACAACACTTCTACCAGCAGCAGCAGCATTTTCATCAACACCAGCAGCAGCTCAGTGGTTTTTCACAACAACAGCAGCAGCACCAACAGCACCAGCAGCACCAACAGCATCATCACCACCAGCACGACAGCTTCCTGCAATATTCAACGCAACATGCACCCAGTCATGCTTCTGGCGGCAACCCTTACATGAACAACATTGCCGCCGCCGAAAGCAACGACAGCCTACGCACTCTGAAGAATACATTCGGGCCTAATTCCGAGTTTACAACCGGCGAGCGAGGCGTTGCTGGCCCTGGTGGTGGCGTGGGCATCAGTGTCGGTGTCGGCGTCGGCGTGCCCGGCACTAGTGGCGGCCCGATTGCGGCCGGTGGGGCTGGGGGTTACAATAATATGGTAACAGCAGCAGCGGCAGCAGCAGCAGCAGCAGCAGGCGGCCAACAACAGCAATCGGGAATGGATCTTATGGCCGGCTACAGTCAGGTGAGTTTAAAATACACCACGCTACGGAGTTTTCTTTTAGTCGATACAACAACCATGCAGTGTACATGGTTGAGTACCCCCGAAATTTAGATGGACTTAATTTAAACTTTGGTTTCTCTCTTTCTATTGGCCCCTTCTTTTCAGATGGGCAGCATGCATAATGGAGGTTTGCAGGCCGCCGGATCCCAACCGCATCCTCAACATCATCAGCATTACTTGAATGGTGTCGGTAGCGGCGGTGGTGGAGGCGGTGGTGGAGCAGGAGCTGCAGGCGGAGCCGCTGCAGGCATGTCCGGCCCTAGTAGCATGAACGCATCCGCGGCTTCTGCTGCTGGCGCAGCTGGCGGTATCCAATTAAACCAGATGGGCATGAACGGAATGTCATCGTACAGTGGCACGGGCGGCGGCATGGGAGGCACCGCTACAGCTGTGAGGCATCATCAGGTGAGTAGCTTGTGTCTGCTTCTGAATCTGTGAGATGTCGCGCGCGGTTAAAGAACTGAGTGAGGGGGGCGGAGGGCGCGAAATGTTGTGGAATGTAAACATTGGAACCCATTTGTGGGGTGTGACCTATAAATTATTCGGCCGGCTCGTGTTACGTACGCATGTAGTTCGCGGCTTCTTCGTAGACTTCTGATAGTGCTGCTAAGTAGTGACGATTTATGCAATCAGTGACACAATTTTTTTTTTTTTTAATTTTTTTTTTTTTTAGAAAGAAGTAGAAAATGTAATCATTCGTTACTGTCATTATTCTTTTGTCGCGCTTTTTTTTATTTTAATTTGTTTTTTTTTTTTGAAAGAAGTAGAAATTAAATCATTCGTTACTGTCATTATTCTTTTGTTGCGCTTAATTATAACACAATCATGTTGACAACAATAACAACAACAACTTTCTGAAAAGACAACCAGTCAAACGAGACATACCCACACACATGCTGATCATACAAACAGACACACACGGACGTAGTATACTATACAGAAAGTACGATTGCAAATGTACATATTTTAAAACCATATAAAGTGACATCGCTGCAATTTAATATTTAAATGAAAACACGAATCGCGCAAAAACAATGCGATCGCGATCGCGGGGCTCTCTTATATACAATTACAAGCAGCAACTCGAAAGAAGCCGCAACAAAAAATTGAAGCGATTAAAAATATAATAAAAAAAGGCATAAACGTAGCTCTTTTGTGCGCTTGCATTATTTACGAACATTTTAGTATATATTAACAATATTCGTATATATACGTGTGTGTGTGTGTTTTTGTGTGTTAAAATAGGAGAAAATATAGTCAGAGTATAGTGTGTAATAACTATAGAGAGCCCCAGACATAGAGAGAGAGAGAGAGAGGACTGTTTGTACGTTTATATAAAAATAATCCGCCAGCTCGTCGCTCTTCACGACGGGAACAGCAGCGCAGGGCAAGGCCGGGCAGGACAGTTTATTCGCTGTCAAGAGGTGAGCTGAAGTATTTTGCTCCACTGTGCAAAGTGCACTGCGGTAAGACAACAACAGCAAGCCAGCAGCTCTTCAATGCAAATTAGGCAGGCGCCTGTCCGTCAAGAAAGCTCACATTTTCTCTGTCTCGTCGCTGTTGTTTCTGTAGAGAACCACTCTGTCTCTGTTCTCTGCCGAGATTGTTGTGCCATCGCGTTGCATTTTCAATGGCAAACTTAATTGCTTGGGCATGCCCTGTGCTGCGGCTGCGGGTCGTAGCTCAGCTCAACCGTGTTCGTGCCGCTGCCAAGTACGAGTACAGAAGCGCCATAGTAGAGGCGCATGCTTTTGCATGGCTGTTGCTAATTGCTGCTGTTGGACTTGACGTTGTGTGAACAGCAATAGCAGCAGCAGCAAATTCTCGTGCCAACCGCGACATTGATTGCAGCTTCCACACTGAAGCCATAATAACATTAACTAAATAAGAAGAGTAGCGAAGTAGCGAAGGGATGTGTTTTTTGTATCCCAACAATCCTCAGGTTTTCCTTTTCTTCGCCTGGCACGTGGGTCGATCGGTCCTCTTTCGAAGACCCAAACCCAACTCTTTAATATCTCAAAATTTTTCGAGCCGAACATTATCCTAATGTTTACCACTCTCCTTGCTACTTTTTTTGCAGTTGTCCCCAATGAATCAGATGCAAAACATGACGATGGGCGGTGGTCCCGGCATGCAACAGAACTCCATGACGGCCATGGTGGCGCACCACCAAGCCCAGCAGCAACAGCAACAACAACAAATGAATGCTATGAATCCGATGGCAAAAATGCAAGGCATGGCAAATGCGGGCTATCCGCCGCGACGCATGGCCCCGTATCCCAGTCCACAAATGCATGCGGCGCAGAAACGCATGTACCCGTCGATGAGCGCGAATCCTCAGAATGTTCCTCAGCAGCAAATGTCCGCGGCTAATATGGCGTACGGTGGCATGGGACCGCAGCATTCCGGCAGTGGTATGCATCCGCAGGCTGCCAACGGCATTGCGGTACCGATACAAGCCGGCAATGGCTACGGCCGATCCATGTCTGCCTACGGCAGAGGCATGGGGCTGGGTAGTATGGGTCCTGTTGGAGGAATAGGACCAGGCGTCGGCATTGGTGGTCCCGGTAATATGAGTGCCAGTGGTATGGGACCAGGTTCAGGCGGTATGGGTCCAGGT
The DNA here is from genome assembly GCA_949752815.1 of Conops quadrifasciatus. Lineage (NCBI taxonomy): Eukaryota > Metazoa > Arthropoda > Insecta > Diptera > Conopidae > Conops > Conops quadrifasciatus. The sequence continues at coordinate 21,787,694 of OX457079.1, forward strand.
CCAGGCGGTATGGGTCCAGGCGTCGGTATAGGCTCCGGCGGCGGTATGGGTCCAGGCGGCGGTATGGGTCCTGGTGGCGGTATGGGTCCCGGTGGTATTGGTTCAATGCAACGCTGCATGCCGCAAGGCCCCTTGGCCGGTTATGGTGCACATCATTCACAGCAGGCACAATTTTATTCAGCCGGTAACGGTTCCGGCCAAATGGTTGGTATTGGCGGCAATGCTAGCGGCGGTATATGTCCGGCTGGTCCGGGATCTGCCTCTGGCACGGCGAATTTGTACCAGAATCAAGGGTAAGCATGCAACTGAATTCTGACTAAATAAGAACATAAGTTTATTGAGCTTTTTCACATTTCTCTCAGTTTCCAACAAAACTATCAACACAGCCCGGTTCCCGGCAATCCTACTCCACCATTAACGCCCGCTTGTAGTGTTCCCTACGTCAGCCCGAATCCCGACGTGAAGCCTCAAATTGATAACAGTAAGTTTTACTCGTAAATCCCAAGTTCTTTTCGGCGCTCGTTTGTTTACACGCTTCCGTCATTCATTTCACCACCAGACGAAGAGCTAAGGCTGACGTTCCCGGTGCGAGATGGCATAATTTTACCACCGTTCCGTTTGCTGCACAATCTGTCCGTTAGCAACCACGTGTTCCATCTCAAGCAAAATGTCTACAACACTCTCATGTGCCGGTGAGTTTTATCGCCCCCGGAATCACGAATTCGA